>JALPQD010000031.1:2025729-7178229 GCA_023101885.1 Typhlomys cinereus | reverse complement strand
TCTATTATTAAAGACAGATATTATCACAACTTGATAAATGAAAGTGAGCACTTAGCTAGTATGTAATGTCCATTCGTCACATTATGAAAGGCAAAGATCAGAGAGAAACCACTATTTTTTATCTAGTTACTATTACATGTTAAAATTAGTGTATTCAAATAGACAATTCATTAAGAGAGTACAATTGCATGAAAACCAGTGCATGCTGACTGAAAATAAACTTTTGAAATATTCTATGAATAAAATTGAAGTCTAAAAACAAATGATAATTTAATTAATCATAGCAACATATAATTGCCAGCTAACAAAACAAGTATAAATTTTATCATTTGGAGCACTGATGTCATCCAGCCCATGGGACACCATGTCCCATGAACAACACTTTGTGTTAGGTACAAGCTCTAGTGTACTTCATTCACATAAAGCACATGAATATCCAGAGATTGAATAACTCTTTGCAAAGTGTCTGGACAAAAGATCCTAAATATAGAAATATCTGGATATTACATTATATGGGGAATGATGGAAGAAACTGGAAATAGGCAATTATGCAAAAGTTTCCTAACCACAAATAAAAAGAGTGCATTTTATTCCATGTATTTCCCATGAGTCTTTGGAAGTCATTATCGATATTTCTGTTTATAAATTAGGAGATAATACATAACATAAAGAAAACGTTTCTGATAACTGTAACAATTGTAGTCTTTCAGACATAGTAAGCTACTTCCTGATAAGATTTACCAAGAAGTAGAAGTAATGGTAATGTTTTATATTGAATATTATGAAATATCTCTATTTAAATTTGCCTAGAATGCAAAAGGCATTATTCAATGACCATACAGCATAACATATACATGTCCATTACATATGATCTAGCAAACACATGTGTGTCCTTGCAAATAATTACCTTTTAGATGTTTTTTATAGGAAGGAAAACAAGCACAAATGATTGAAAGAAATTCAATAATAGTTGTCTAATAAGACTTGAAAACTTAAAAATTTATTTTTCCTTTCTAAAGCTCTTGATAACAGAAGAGTTACTATTCTGTGATTAATTTTAATTCTGAGACAGATATTTTTTAATTGGCTAGTGGACAGGATTTGAAAAACCTAGCAATATTTTCCTTTCCCTCTAATATGCATCACCACTCATTATACATGCAATTTTTTTAAGTTTTAAGTTTATCTTTTCTTGAAAAATTGTCTCTTGTGGAGAGATAGCAAAACACTTGCTGTATAAGCATGAGGATTTAAATTGAAATATCTCATCGTTCCTATAATAGAAGATGAAAGGTAATAATATGAAGGTTCTTCAGTGAGCATATACTTGTTTTCATCCAAATATAGCATCCTAATGAATTGTCTACTTGATTTTTTTTATTTATTCAATTGTGCATGTGTGTGTATGTGTGCGTGCGTGCGTGTGTGTGTGTGTGTGTGTGTGTGTGTAGGACCACGGACGAATTCGCGAACCACCATGGACGCCTCCACTTCCTCCGCCTCCGGGATTCACAGGCTCCGCCCTACCAGGACCAGAAAGGCAGGCCGCCCTCGCTTCCGCCTGACGTCTATACGTGGGATCTGGGATCCGAACTCAGGACCTTCCGCCTGCAAGGCGGAGGCTTAACCCCTGAGCCACCTCTCCAGCCTGAATTGTCTACTTGAATACATTACTTTTAACATGGAATAGTAAGAAGATATAGAATAGTTGTTTTCTCTCTTAACTTTACCTTTTTTAAAATTTATTATTTATTCAATTGTGTGTGTATGCGTGTTTGTATGTATGTGTGTGTATGTATGTGTGTGTATGTATGTGTGTGTATGTATGTGTGTGTGTGTAGAACGAACCACGGACGAATTCGGGAACCACCACGGACGCCTCCACCTCCTCTTTGTTTACTCTGCCCTGGGATTCACAGGCTCCGCCCTACCAGGATCAGAAACGCAGGCCGCCCCCGCTTCCACCTGGCGTCTATACGTGGGGTCTAGATCCGAACTCAAGACCTTCCGCCTGCAAGGCAGAGGCTTAACCCCTGAGGCACCTTTTCAGCCCCTCTTAATTTTACCTTTCAATTAACCTGTCAGAGACAGCCACAAACAAAAACAGACTGTCTCAAACAAGGTAGAAATTGAGGTTTGACAATACTAAAGGTTGTACTGTAGCACATGCAATCCATATTTATACAAATGTATGGACATATCCAAATAATTTTGCCACCCACAATTTTGTTCATGTCTTTAAGTGATCATTTCTATATGTTAGCACATGCTGGTCATGTGATAAAGAATAATGAAACCAATGGGATGACAGCAAGTGATCATGAACAGGGTACAGTGATCATGTACAGGTGATAGTACAGCCATCATACTCATGAGTTTCTTGTAGCCGTATTTACCTGTACAACACCTGTATAAGATTGGTCTGTCAGCATTTCTTGGAAGCAGAAAAGGATGAAAAGGCCCCATTCCTCCCTGGGAGACTATGAAGAACTAATACTGGCTTCAGAAAGAGACAAGAGTCTCTAACCAGTTGTCCTTACTCCAAAATTAACCTCCCCCCACTGACACAGATTGCCCTTAGTAAGCTCAGTAGGTCAGTACACAAAAAATGACATCAAAGTAGAAAGGGAGACAGCTGGAAAGTAGGGTTTCAGTTGGAGAAAGAGTATATAAATGGTAATAAAGAGTGAAAATGACTACAGTTCATTTTATATATCCAGGAAACTGTCAAAGAAAAAAAAGAAAATTAAAAAAAGATAGGCATATGTTTATGAATTCACTGTTTGAAAAATTATCATAATAAGCTTCAATTGTCTATCATAACTTTCTTCAGCAGAATAAAGGCAAAGATAGAAGTTCAAAAAAAGCTTTCTACCAATTTGCTCTCTAGAAAACTATAATGATGGCTTTTTGACTTAGCAGCTTTATGAGGAAGAATTAATAATGCTAAAAATTGTGACAAAATAATACCAAATATATCTTATAATGAAATGGCTTTAAAGACATAGAAAGAATGTTTATTATTATTAAACAAAGTTTCAGTTGGCTTAGAATAAGTGATAGTTGGAAGGTTTGTTTCACATCTAAGATTGTCAAATGTGAAAACAAATTCCCAGAAATATGGGATTATCCTATCATAGTTAAGATGGTTTTTTAAAAGGACTTTCCCTAGTAATGCAAACAATGCTTTCACCAGTAATGCAAATAATATTAAACCCATTAACTTTAGTGTCTTTCCCTCACGAACAACAAACACATATATACACATAGATACACACAAATGCAAACATTAAAAACTCTCATTGAAATTCAGGTAATGATAGAAGAGAGCAGAAATTCATGTGTAGTACATTAAAATGAATCAACAAGATCATCAACCTTCAACATTGCAAAAACTGTACTGCTGAACTAGAAGTCAGACAAGAAAATCAATTTTGCTTAATACATGAATTAACTGAATAAAAACTCAATGTGCAGATAGTGGGAAAACATTCTTATATTCCTAATGTAACCTTTAACTTCTTTCTAAAGAGAGTAAGAAAGCCTTATTCACATTTTTACCTTATCATCAATAATACAATTACTATTACATCAAACATTTGAAATACACATTATTGTTTCTTTAACATGGCTCTTCTAAATCCTGTGAAGGTCTGTGTATTACCTTTCTCCAGATCATTGTACCACTCCTGGAAGCTTTGTTTTTCTTCTAAGACAGAGTTGGATGATGTTCTCTTTGTTCTTGTTTTAAAGAGCATCATTCACTTCTTTTTCTAAATACCATGACGGTATACAGAAGTTTTCCCATAACAAAATTAGAATAAAAAGGTACTTTAGATAACTTAAGAACCAAATTCAAGGAAATCACACATCTCCATTCATGAAAGAAAAGTGTGAGACAAAAATCAGTTGTGTTTCCCCTCCTCAGAGCTATCAAAAAAGAGATCATCATTTGTTAATGTTCAGTATAGATAGTGGGAGATCCAAGCTCAAACATCATGCCAATCATTTCAATTATGAAGAAAGTATGTGTGCCTTAAGAAGAACATGCCATATTCAGTAAATCTGCATTTGTGAGAATATTTAAGTCTTTTTATTGTCACAATTGACTTTTCCTCTGCCTTCTTCAATAACACACATAACTAATTTTCCTAACAATTTTTCTCATTTTTTTCTATCATCTATCATATCATCATTACCCTCCACCTTCTTGGTAGTCTCCTCTCCTAAATACTCTCCCATCTACATTCATGGTATATTTTTCAAACCTAAATTCCATATGGGAGTTATTTAATGTGATATTTGTCTTCTGAGTCTGTCTTATTTTGTTTGACACAATGAAGTCTAATTCTACCAATTTTCCTGCAAATATAGTACTGTCTTTATTGCTTTATAGTGTGTGTGTGTGTGTGTGTGTGTGTGCGTGTGTGTGTGTGTTCTGTAGTTCTTCCATCTCAATTGAAAAGTCACACTTGGAAAAATGACTGAGAATCATAAGAATCAAAAACAGATAAAACAAGATTCATAAAGCCCCTTCCAGATTTATGAAAGGCTAAGTGTTTTCTGGGAAGAGAAGTTTCTTTAATCACCCAATGATGCAAGCTGGGGAAGGAACCCCAGGGAGGCAGCTTTTGTGAATCTTTACTCACTCCAGGGTGGGCTTTCCAGTGGTGCAGGTGCCTCAGGGTCGTGCATGTCCCTGTAACTCAACTCTCACCCAAACTCCCAATGAATCTTCTGTCTCATAAAACTATATGTGCATGTATAATTTCTTTTGTCTTTTAGTGGTGCCTAACCTGTGGTTAGCAGGCATTTTTTCATGTCTTCTAAAGAAAAAAAAATCAGAACTCTGTGCGTGTATGTATGTACATGTATATCTCATTGTTCCTAGGCTGATTATGTACCTTGACACAGGTAAACGTGTTTGCAAAGTTCAGTATCTATTTATTGATTTGTTTAAATTCTGACTGGAAATTATTTAAAAATGTATCTGTGCCTTTTCTGGTCCTTTCTGTATAGGATAAGTGAAGCATTCTCTGATCACTCACCATAGAATTCATATATGGCTGGCTATAAGATTTGAGCTTAATCACAATGAACTTGAAGCATACACAGAATCTGTATGAGAATCTGATAAGATTGTGAGTTGCTGGTTCTTTTGTTAATTATTTGCTGTTAATCTTACCTGTTACTATTTCTGCATCATTTGAGCATAAACCTAGTTACTAATGTGTTGTAATGAGAGTAGATTCACTCCTCAACATATTAGTTGCAAAGTCTTTGTGGAAGGAATTCAAGGAAAAGGTGAGTGATAGTGTATATTTTGTTTTGCTTCTTTTTTTCTTTTATTATTTTATTTCTATAGTTATACAAGCATATTGAGTATCCATCCCTGTTTCTCTCCATTCCCCTCCTTTCCACTCCCCTCCTTTCCCTTCATCAATCCATCCCACTTCCCCCCATCCTCCTCTTTGCTACTTCTATGAACCCCAGGGTTCCCTCTGGCTTGTCTACTCTTGTGGGGGTTCAGACTTCTTGTGGCATACAAAATTGTCTCTTTTAGGGCCACCTCATTAATAGTAGCATTTCCTTCCAAGATTTAGTCCTTAAGATTTCCATGAGTGATAGTGTTATTAGAGAGATTTTGACAGATACCATTGAAAATAATGAACACTTTCATACCTATTTGCTGTAACAATTTAAATTTCCACTAAAATTGAGGACTGTCTTCTCTTTTTGAAAAAGAATTACCTCTTACTTCTCTAGTTTCTGCTGTTACATAACACGAAATATCCACATATGCTTCATGATATATTCCAGTATGTGTATAATATTGATTATTATGTTTTATACCAGTTTAGAAGTAGAAACTTTTTAAATGAAATTAATTTTATTTATAACCATCAACTTTTAGGCTGCAACACTGTAGACCATTATATATCCCTAGCATAACTAATATGCTTATATTTTATTCTAATCAGCACTTCCCACTACACCACTTATATATACCAGCAGTTTATCTTAAAACTGGTAAGAATATATTATACAACAGGAAATGGAAAAGTTTTAACCCAAAGCCAAAAGGTATTGTAAAAACATGCTAGTAATTGGTTTACAAATGTCTCAGTGGGTTCTGTGAGTCCTATGACCTTTGTTTCATGGCCACAACCCATGTAAAAGTTGTTCAGTAACCTCAAGCCTAAGCATATAAGCACATGTCCTCCCACATAAACAAATGCATGTACATAATAACAATAACAAATTTTAAATTGCATTTAGGGATTTTTGAGAAAAAATTAACTACTTCTTTTTTCTTTACACATAATGGATTATCTAAAGATGTTTCTGATAAAAATTCCCCTTGGTACCCTTATGCTTATGGAAAGACTGTCCTACCTTTTTGGATATTTTAGGATATGGGTTCCTCATTCACAGATTAAGAATGTTCTTTTCTAGCGATTCTTACATACCTGTGTGAAAAATGATTCAGTGTCTGTGTCAAAACATTCTAATATGAATTCAGAGCTTAGCAGACATAATTTAAATAAACAGTCATATATAGTATTTTTAAAGGGAAAACCACATCTCTACCCAAAATCTAGCTTATCATGAAATATGTGATCTTTTTTACTGTACTCACATAAACAAATTTTATCATTCATAATAAAATATTCAGAAAATATATGATGAGACATGGTCCTTTCTGAAAGCACAATAAATATCCTAGCTTTGAGCAATAAAAAATGAGGACAGTTCATCAAGAAGAGGTACTTCCAATAGCATTTTGTGAAAAAAAAAAAAACGTGTTTTTTAAAGCTACTCCATGTGCTATAGGCTAATTTATTACTGCATTATTATTTGCCTCTAGAATTTGAAATAGTGTATTTGGGAAATATTTTGCACTTAGCAGGGGTTCTAAATCCTTAAATTTTCAGTACTTTGCATTTTCAATTCTTTATGTACTAAGAGGAATAAAGTGTCTCAGGCTCCTTCCACATTTTTATTTCTGTTCAGAGATGAGACTGAAGCTTTCACAAAGAGGATTAGCCAGACATGTGCTGAATCTAAAGCAAGTACGTGGATGGAGACATATGATTCAGTGGGAAATAGCTATTCCTCCCATGCAAATGTGTTTTTCTTGCTACTCCTGATTCTGTGTAATCATTCTCATGCAGATGGGTTGGAATTGCCTAAATATTGTGAGTTTCTAGCACTGTGTAATTAAATAAAGACATTGCCCTTTGTGCTTTTGGGAAAGTCACTACTGAATGACAGTCTCTGGCTTTTCTCCAGGGGTAGCGAACCACCATAGTAAGGTAGTTTTGTTGTCAGATAATTTAAAAATCTATTCCACAAATAACCTCACACTTCAAATCCCAAGCAGTAACAAACTGTATGGGTCTATGAGGATGAACTTAAAGCAGTTTTGTATCCAGTATTGATGTGTGGTTCTAGTGATATGGACTGAAATATCCCAGCAGTACACTGGCATTCATTACTTGCAATGATTATAAAATAATTGAGCATAAGACAAAAACAGATCAAAAGTATATATAGCTGAAAATATAATGACTAAAACAATGTATGAGACCTGATGAAAACAGTTTTAGGCCAGGAAATTTTGGAAATAAAAAATAGGCTCTAAGACACAAATATCAGGAAGAAATCAAAATATGACTAAATAAGTGTATCATTCGGTCTTTTTTATTTGTCATGCAGCAATTTGAAAGTTTTCATCATGCTCTTTGATAATACCTGAAGCCACAGGCAGTTAAAATTTTCCCAGTATCAGGTATATAATATATAATGAGTTGTTATTAGAATATCTCATGTCCCCCCAAAAATAAAAACTCTATTACTGCTCTTAATTGCCCTCCACAACTGCAGAGTGAGTCTGTTTTGTTGAAGACACTGAAGATGTTGATCACAGTACATAGAGAACAATTAGCTGAAACTGATCTGAGAGATTCCTCCTTGAATGTTTTATTTAAGCTACTGGGGGAGAAAAGAAACAAACAATCTTATCTAGCTGTGAAAGTTGCAAGGTACAGTATTCAAACTGGCAAGAGGGACTCACTGGAATAATAATAGAATGAAAGTTATGAAGGTCACCAGTTACTTTCTGACTGGATCTAAAGCCTGCTTTTCAGCAGATAGCATTTGCCTGATACTGGATTCCAAGTAAAGAATGTGTGGAAATAGAATCCTTAGGAAATAACAGGGAACAAACCACTAAAATTTAATTCTAAGGACAAGATATCAAACTACTGTATTCATCATTATACACAGAGATTACAGACACTCTCAACACTTGATCTAGATTTACACGTTTCCTTTTGCAATGGATATTGTGACTAGGAGAATCAGTATTGACCAAAGTGCAGAGAATAAGTGACTATGGAGTGTTTGTCCCTTAATAAGACATCTAAATTACTTGCACCAAAACACTCAAGGAACATTGTGCAAGAGTTGGACAATTAATAATGTAAGATCTTGAAGGTGTTGAGGGTGCTCCCAGATAGTATATTCTGGATGCGACAGGATTGCTGCACCTATGAACTCACTTTAGTTGTATCTGCCATCCTGCACAAGATTTGGTCTATCAACATTTTACCAGAGAAGGGACAGGGTCGCAAAGGCAACTTACCTTCCTGAAACACTACTGAGGGTTATTTTGCCAGTTGTGGAGGGGTGAGTGGAGCTATTTTGCTCGATGGCATATCTAAGCATATCTCATCCATGCTTCAGTGAGCTCTTAAGCACATGCCATTTCAAGTAGTCCAGAAGAAACTGAGGCCACACATGCAAAAACTCACATGAAAATAAAAGGGAGACTGGTCAAGAAGGTTTTCAATAGGAAAAGGAGGAAGTGGTATTGGTATTGGGTAATAAATTGGGAAAAATGGCATAAATTCATTGTATTCATATATGAAACACTAAAAGAATGAAGATAACTAAGAAGATTGAGGGTAGGGATTTCCCCAAGTTAAAAAATATAAAAATGTAAAAATTAACTGCTGTGGAGAGGAGATTCCCTGGCCAGCCAGTGAGTCTGGAGAATCTCAGTCCAGAGTCAGGAAGATTGACACCACGTAGCAAAATTGCTGCATGATATAGAGAGTTTCAGGTTTACAGCTTCTGAGTCTCCCCAGGCTGAGTTGGGCTTTTTCAATGATTTAACTGTCTTTGAATCATGCCTGTTTCTCTGAAAAAGCCTCCATACTCTTTGATTCATTAAAGTTAGACTTTGGTGTAGTTGTTACTTTGATCTGTGATCAAATCTCTTTCTGGGGTAAATAAAACATTTGTATAGTTTCTTCCCAGAGAAAGTGTCACATAGCATTCTTCAGGTAAGAAGAGAGTACGTTCTTTCTTTTTTTATTTATTTTTTCCACTCATACAAACTTGATAGTTACCCCATTCCCCTTCTACCCCTCCCTGGATCTTCTTGTTCCCTCCCTCCTTTTTCCTTTCCTTCCCTCTCTTCCCTTTCTCCCAGTGGGGGGCCCCCATTCCTGGAGGATCCTTTAGTGTACATGTCAAAATTCCCTTTGGGTCCTTGTTGAAGTCAGCCTGCATGGTTGCTGATAAATGACCATCAAATGGCCTAAGGGAATAAGGGGTTTATTCTCTTACAATTTCTGGTTACAGTTCTTAGTCCATCTTAAAGGGAGAGCATGCACCAACACCAGGGCCGAGGGAACTGGCCACACCATCACCACATAATGGCTGAGAGATGGACAATCCTTACTTCCCAGACCAGCATGTCTGGCCAAGTGTACAGAAGGATGCCAACTCTCTCAACCAGCTCTCCGTGATTTATCCAGGGCCTAATCCCACCCACCATGGGCTGGGTCTTCCTCATTATCTAGACAATCTCCTGAAGGTTTGTTCTGAGCTTAACTCAACCATCAACTCTCTACAACTGTGCCCAGACCTTAAACTCTCAACAGTCAAGTTGACACCTGTGCTTAACTATGACAGTCCTCTTCTCTGATGAGGTGTAAGGACTCAGTAGCATTGTCTAGAGCTCTTTTTTGTGTTCCCCTTTAGTATAGGAACACTATTGTGGCTGTTAATCCCTTGCCTCTAAGGATCTTAAAGCCTGTGATCCAAGAAGTTACATCAATACAAGGTTGATCCTTAATAATTTATATTACATAAAAAATGTAACAAAATCAAAGAATACTTTGAGTTTATAGAAATAGTGAATCTAGCAAGTCTTAAGTTGTCTTCCTATAGTTGTGGTCATCTGTTAGAACAGAGTACTGTGATGATATTGATATTATAAGCCTGATGATTCTTTGTTGTAAGGGGTTCTTCTGGCATTGACCACATCTTTGGACTGTTCATTAGATGGCAGTTACACTCCCACCCTGAATGAACACAACAATGTAAACAGATACAGATAACTGCACCCAGAGGAAATGTCAGTGGTTGAAAACTGAAACCAAATCTATCTGAAACAGTACCTTATTTTAGAGATGACTTGTTTTTTCAGGCTAGTTATAATATCATTGCTTTAGTTTCTCACCATGCTTCTTCATTGACTATATTTGATAACAAATATTTGATAAATAAATCTAAATCCATCAGCTTAGTTCTTTTTAAATCCTCAAAAACTGACTGACTATAAGTTACACACCTAAGGTTCAGTGTAGGGTATAAAATTTACATGTATGCTGATTGGAAGAGTTCAATTCTTTTCTTCGGTAAGGAAACTAGACATTTTCCTTTCCAAGGAATCAGGGAAGAATGAAAGCAGAAATATATGGCTGGATCAACACAGAGTTAGAAGGTTCTCCTGCAAGAATTATGTTAGATAACAAATGTAGAAATGAAAATGTTGGAAATTTTTTGATTATGGATGTATGGAGGTAGTTTCTACAGATATTCCTTGTGTGTCTCCTGTGTTGACTGTGGTGATCACTGAGAGAAAGTTATATGCATGTTGTCCCCATAAAAACTGTTTAATGAGATCTTTATTTTCAGTTATTCCCACTTCCTCAAACCACCTGGGGATTAAATGGGATTTTTAGAAAATATTTGCCTAATTTCAGTAAGAATGCGCATTAGAAAATATTTAGTTTCTCATCATTTAGGGGATTTAAACCTATTTCATTTCCTGTAAACTACTCAGCAGACTTCAGATTAAGCACTGATAACATCTTTCTCCGGAATGTTCTATTTCTGTCCTTCTCTTATGGCCAAACTTTGTATTTAATTAAGAAATCAGAAGAGTCAGACATGCACCCTTTCATTTCCCTGTCAATTTGCCTGCATGTCTAACAGGTACATTATGTTTTTTCTGTTACTTTGAATTAAGTCTCCCTTTACCAATTAAAACTGTCAGGTGTGCCCTACTTTAGGCCACTTTAATACATGGCCTCTGCAATTACTCATGTCTCTCCTGTGCCTTTGTGGAGGTAAAGACAGCCTGAACTGAGACATGCATAACATCATAAGACATATATACTGACAAATTTCACAAAGAACATCAGGAGAAAGATAAGGAGGAGATTTGCTACACATTTTAAGGAAAGGAGAGAGAAGCCATTGCAGAAGTTAAGGAAGTCAGAGGAGCGACATTAATACTCTCAATTTTGATGGACAGGTTCAGAAAAATGTACCATTTCCCACCTCTCTTTGAAGGGACTGGAGAAGATTGGAAAGATATGTAGTACAGTGATATTTCTGGACAGGAGTTTTTATTCTTTCTGCCAGAGGTAATAACATCATCTTCTATTCAACTGTGCTATACATATGAGAACAATTCTTACATTTTCCTTGATAATTAAAGCTCATGAATTTTCCTTTCTGTGACATTTTATGGTAAAGAACTTAGAAAAAATAAAATATTCTAAAATGAACATGTAAGTTTTTATGAGATGTTGCTGTGATTATTAATTCTTCTATTATTTTCTCTGCCCCACTGTATCATTAAAATATTAGGTTAGTCTCTTTTTCTTTATTTTTCTTTCATTTCCTTCCTTCCTTCCTTCCTTCCTTCCTTCCTTCCTTCCTTCCTTCCTTCCTTCCTTCCTTCTTTCCTTCCTTCCTTCCTTCCTTCTTTCCTTCCTTCCTTCCTTCCTTCTTTCCTTCTTCTCTTTCTTACTCTTTTCTTTCTTGTTTCCATTTTTTTTTGTGGCACTAGAATTTGAATGTAGAATCTTATACATGGTAGCCAAGCACTCTTTCATGTACCATCCCATTACATTTCATGTTTTCTTTTATTTATTGTTTTGAAAAAAGAGTCTCACTAAGCTGTTCTGACTGAACATCTAGGATTTACTGTGTACTCATTATCCTATCTCAGCCTCCCAAGTAATTGGGATCATAGACTTGACTTATTTTTCATTTTCTTACAACTTTTTACACATAGATTTTGGTTCCTACTTGGTAACTTTCATTTGATATGTTCGAAGTTCAATTATTGTTTTAATATATTGAATTGATACTTAGCTATTGTCTTCATTGCATTAGAATCACATAAACAGAATTAAATCTGTATCTACTTATTAATGATAGCTAATGAGTTAGTAATTTTGAAATGCAGCATGGTGTCTAAAGACATATTCATAATGAAATAATCAATGAATTTATGTTCATTTTTATTTATATTTAAACTGTGACTACTCTAAATTGATGGGATTTACATGTCAAAATACATGAGATCACTTATTTTTGAGTATAAGAAAATTATTCTTATATTCAAATAATATTCATTCTTATATTCATGTAATATATTCATATATTATATGATTTTGTTTGTCCAGGTAGAAGATTCCATATAACACCAAACTACAAGAATAAAGAGAGAAAAGATTCTGGAAGACAGCATAATAGTCACTTCAGAAAACTTATCAGAAACGCATCAACTCACTCCTATAGCCAAAGAAGACAGAAATTTTTCACTTTTGTCTCAAATAAATGCACAAAAGTAACACAAAGCAAAATATAGACACTACAGAATTGCATTCCAGATAAAAGAAAGCCATCCCAACAAAGAATCAGTACCCAGGGACTACAGATAATGAACTTCAGTTGATATCTGAAAAGGAGTACACACAAATAGAAATCATAACTCAATCGGTATAGTAACAATATAAATCAATATACATCAAAGAAAATAAGCAAAAATCTAATTACAGATGCCAACATCACACAGGAAAATATAAAAAGCACAAGAAGTCAATATGTCTCCTTCCAAGATGACTAATCTCAAGGCTTCAGCTCCCACAGATGACAGCAAATTGGGAGACATCCAAGACAACAATAATCAGGACAATGGATTTCAAATACTGATTATAAATATGTTCAAATAACTGCAAGGTAACATAGATAAAAACATAAAGAAATTTGAAGAATAACAAAACAAACTTAGGAAAGGAAATCTAAGAAGAGAGAATTATAAATCTGTAACCCAGATCCTATCATAGTTAAAAAGGTAGGACAGTCTTTCTGAAAGCATAGGGATGCCCAGAAGACTTGATCAGAAACTTCTTTAAACAGACTATTATGTTTAAAGAAGAGGGGGAGTTAATTTTTTCTCAAAATCTCAAAATGTATTTTTAATTATTTAGTGTTATTATTATTATTATGCACATACATGTGATTATGTGGGAGGGCATGTGTTTGCATGTTTAGGTTTGAGGATATTGAACAACTTTATTGAGTGAGTACTCTCCTTCTACCTTTACAAGGGTTGTGCATTCTACTGTTTTGGAAGAGTGTAGTGACCTAACATAGAAGAAAGGTACTGAAGCCTTTATGGCATAACAAGTCAGAGAAGGAAACTGATCCTAAAGTGTCAGCACCCACTTCTGTCTGACTGGTCTCATTTAATGAGTGAATCTAATTTCTGGGTACCAGTGTTGACTTTCAAATAGGATTCATTTTCCTCATGAGTACATGCATCAAATTATTGTGATTTGACTTCAATCTTAATTGGATTCTTCCAGTAAGATAGATTTAACATAGATTAACATAGATACAACACTAAATTTCAATTCTAAAAGTTGCTGCAAATAACCTGAATTCACTTTCTCAAAACATTAATTATTTAATAAAAAACCTTTAAAATCTAATGAATATTCTGTTTCTTATCTTTATATGGTTATGCTCACATATACTGTTTTAAAACTCCAACCTGATTAAAACATTCTAAATATTAAATTATGTAGATTTAGTTTAGATATAGATTAAAATATTTTAAATAATACTCCCTGGCTAAATTCCCCAGAAAGGGGAGAAGGCTTGACCTCATCCACATTATGGGCCTCAAGTCTCCTTAGGTGGAGTTGATCAGTTCATAGTTATGGTGTCTTGTCCTTTTCATTTGTTCCTTACCAGCATATAGGAAGCATTGTACATCCCTAAAATCTTACATTAATATTAACAAGATGAATCTTCCTCAAGTTTAAAAGTTAATTGTATTCACTCATTGGAATAGTCACAGTAGATAAGAATAAGGTTTCTCTTTGTGAAACAATGATTACTCTTTAACTTTGGTTCTGGGGCTTTATTTTAAGTTTTTTTTTTTAATTTTAAATTAGTTACAATTACAATGGAATTTCTATTTGTTTTTTCCTATTCCTTTACCCTACTTTATTTCCCTTCTGCTGAGTTACTTCATCTCCTACACAACAAACTTCCTACCTATTCCAGTGTTCCTTCTTGCATTTGTGTCTCACTGAATCCATATGACATATCTATCCATGCATGTACTTTCTACCTCAGCAGCACTGGCAATATGTCTGGTGGGGGAGAAGGGGAAGGAGAAAATACTGCTTTTCTGACCTGCATTGACTATTGGTGATCACTATGGGCGATCCCCATAAAATGGATCACTGATCCACTTTAATTCCTCCTTCCTTTACTATACTATATGATGCTGGGCCCACTTTACATAGGTCTTGTGCAGGTAAACTTGGTTACAGAGGGCTCATGCTTGTATTGCCTTTGTAACAATGGGTTATTCTGTGCTGGTGTACCTCCTGTTGACCTATCTGGTTCTCATATTTTTTCAGTTTCCTCCTTGTGACATACCTCGGATATGCTTTGGAGGTACTCATGAGCTTTGGACGATCTGTTTATAGTTCAATACTCCTCAGATTAAGGGTTATTTAAGGCATGAACAGTTTGGAACTTTCATGAAACATAATGTATTATAACAATAATTTAATTAACCTATCACACAAAAAAGAAATTTATAAATTCCCAGTAGTAATTTTTTCTTTTATATAAGTATGTATGGGGGTGTATGCATGTATGTATTTTGTATGTGTGTGGGTGTATATATGGGCCTCAAGTCTCCTTAGGTAGAGTTGATCAGTTCATAGTTATGGTGTCTTGTGCTTTTCATTTGTTTCTTACCAGCATATAGGAAGCATTTACATCCCTAAAATCTTACATTAATATTAACAAGATGAATCTTCCTCAAGTTTAGAAATATGTTAATATATGTGTATTTGTAAGTGTGTTCCTGTGGCAGCCCAAGAATGGTATCAGGATTAGTCCTTAATCAGTCTATCACTTTATTATTGTGAAACTGAATCTCTAAACCAAGAGCAGAGTATTAGGAATAGTTTGAACATCCAGTTGCTCTGAAGATTCCCAGACTTCCCATTGCAACAGCTATGGGGCATTTTTATGCAGGATCAGGGGATCTAACCCAACTCCCTTTGCTTCTATGCTGTCTTTAAACACTGGTTCATTTCCCCAGACCTCTTCAGTAATAAAGTAATTAATTTTATTATTATTACATAGGACTGCTGAAAAAATATGTTGCTATTCTTTTAAAATATATTTAATAAATTAATGAAAATTTAATGTTTTTAATACTTTTGCAATTGCTCAAAGAAATTTACATCTCACTCAACAGACAAAAAATTCAAGGTTATAAGTCCTACATAATCTTAATTTTCTCTGTTGTCTTGTTAAAAGAATCAGAACTATCCTCACAGTTCTGTAATGGAGGATTGTTGGATATATTTTTTCATCCAGTAATGCTACAAAAGAGGAGTTGCCATTGAACTGTATTTAGAGTCATCATCTTTCTGCATCATTTGTTCTTCTGGTTTTACATTATTCTATCCTTACCACACTGAGATTTTTGTGGGGGCAAATATATTGCTAAGTAAAATGTACTTGGGGAACCCAAGAGAATAGCAAAAGATGGTATCTGGGCATGATAAATCCTCTTTGTTCACTGGCTGCAGAATGTCCTATGTGACTGAGTAAATAAAAGGCTCTGAACTTACTAAAGGGATTATTTCCTGTTACTAATCTGTAACACTATTTTTTATTTATTGTTGACTTTGAATATTGGTAATCAAATATCTATTAAGACTTCCTGTATTTTCCTATAGCATTTATTATATAAAGCAAAAGTTTGCATTAATTTTTACTATATTTCTGTTTGTAGGCATTTTTCAACAATAGCAAATATAAAGTAAAATAAGCTATAACTTCTAAATTTGCCTTTCACAGAAAATAATGCTTTTGAACATTTTCATATTTCTAATTTTATTTCTAGTTATACTTACATATTATGCATCATTTATTAAATTTTATTTGCTTATCACTTATTTATTTATAACTTTGCCCAATGCCAAACAGAAAGTATTCTAAATATTCAGAAAAGGACTATGCATCTTCCTAAAGCTAGAAGTAATCACACTCTTGAATGTAATTGGTTCTTTCCAAAGGAGTAAAATAACTTCACAGTTGCTGGAAAAGCCATTCAATTTAGTGTCTCTCAGAAACTCAGTCCATCTTTCAAAATAAATGTAATATATTTGGAATTTGGAAAGGTTGACATTTCTATTCTATCAATGTTCTACATGCCCCTGCTCCTTTGATCTGCTCAGTGTAGCTTCTTATTCAACCTTATTTCAGGCTCTCACATAATAGACATGCTTTCCATTTTTTGTTTGTCTTCCAGTTTGGGGGGAGTTATTATTTTAACAACTCTGATAGTTATTCTCTTATGAAATTGAAGCATGTGGTATTTATGGAAACTGTTATCTATTTCTGAGGTGGTATGTTTCTCAGCATCTTAAAAATATGTTGGGATGTAATTGAGTGTTAGAGTAAATGGCTACTGTGAACAAGATCCTGCCTTCTATCTGCATCTCTAGTAACAACAACAACAACAAAAACAAGCAAAGAGAGTTGGGTTTGAAAAAATTTGACCCTGCTTCTCATTTTTATTTACATTCACTTATTCACACTTACTTTTTTATTTTAAACCAATTTTGAAATTTCTTTATTGACTATTAATGCTCAAAGACAGGAATACAATCTTGCAAAAAAAAAAAAAACTGAACACAGAGTGAAATGTCTGAAAGTCTTTTTGGAAAGTCAACAGCTGTAACTAAAAACTATTTGCATCCTGCATATTACTGGCATTTCCCCCAACCTATTCACACTTTGTTTCAGAGAGTATTTCATTTTGTATTCCTACACTACATTCTATTGTATACATTAAGCAAACTTTATGACAATAGGGAATATTTGTGTGGTTGAAAAATCAATAACATTTTTTATTGGAACATGTAGTACCTAGTTATCATCTTACATTATAGATGATGGCTTCAGCTATCTTCAGGCTGCAAAATGAGATTTATTATTATAACATCTCCCTCACCACAAGCCCTAGCTCTTCAAAATTTATAGAGTATGTAGCCTGCAAGAAGGTAATGTCTCTCTTTGCTCAGAGCTCAAACAGTTAATACTCAGCATGTGGGAGCAATTGGCTGAAATGACAGAACCCCTAGAACAGAATAGCTCTTTCTAGGGAGCTATATCTCATTTCACTTAAGTTCTAGCATGCCAGAAGTGCTTCATATGAGAATTTAGTTTGGTATTGAACTTAATGTACCACTTGAATATTTAGGTGAGATGGTTTTCTGTCAAATGGAATTGTCTTTTTCTTATCTACCATGTAAAAATAGTGCTCATCCTTTGGAAAAATGTGAAATTGAGTTCTGTTTGATTAGTTCATGGTTCTTCCATTTACACTAAAGGTACTAAATTTGAGAAATTGTTCATCTCCATCTTGGATGGAAATAGGTATAAGAAAATATGAGGGAGATAGATGAGACAGTCAGAGGAAGTCAGCTTTAGTTCTAAATGCCTGGGCTTACGTAACAACTCAGTATATGACACAAGGCTTGGGTATTTCATAATCACAGAAGTGGTCACATGAGTCTTTTCAAGGATGTTCCCCTAAACCTGAAAGGTGAACAGTAAACATTACAGTACAGGCAGTTATGGTACTGATACATAAGGCACAAGTATGGATTTTGTTTTAGCTATCATTCTGTGCATAACTGATCCACACAGTGCATGCATGGGATTGCAATGGAGACAGACAAATAAGGATACTCATATTGCATAGTTTTTGTAGTTAGTTAAGTGACTCTATTAGACACCATCACCTGTCCTAAATAGCTGCTATTTCCTAACCATATCTTATCAAAGACAACAAGGGCTAGAATTGACTAGAGAATTCCTCTAGACCTTAGGGATTAGGAGAAAATTGGAGCTCCTTCTCATCAATGGACATTACTAATTGTTACAACTAGAAGCAAGATTTCTCCTTGATCATAATTTCTTTCTCAGATTCCTTTCCAACTCTCTGTAGCTTATTAATAGGTAGGCCACTGCCTCTCACCTGAAGATTACATACAATATCAAGGGATAAGACCTTACAATCACAGAGTCTTAGGCCTTTCCACTCCTCAAATCCATTCAGCTATAGGGATTCCACACTGTGATCTTGGCTTGTTAACCTCATTAGCAGTGATTCTCAACACCTGTGCTTATGGTGAATTGGGGACTTCAGGAGCATGGCATTTTTGTTCTATAGACTAGCAACTCTGCCCCCAAATCCTACCTCTTATGATTCAGTGAAACACAGACCTCCAATCAGTGATTGTGGGATCAGGAATGGATATTGAATATGTAATTGCAAGCATTCTGTTCTTGCCTTTATATTATAGCATTTCAGTTCAGACAATAGTGGTTTGGGCAACAGGTGAAGGAATGGCAAATGGAGTTAATTTCTTTTGTCTTTCTCTCTCTCTCTCTTTTTCTCCCTAGCTAGAGTGGTTGATATGGTTTTGTTTGCTCTCCTAATGAGATGGTGATTTACATGTCTTGGATAACTGCTATTTTTATGCCCTCTGTGCACGGCTTCAGCCTTGTAAATCTGAATTGGAGGCATATGTGAACCTGAAGCAGATGTGTGCAGCTGGGCAGACCTTTTTGCCATTGCTCTTCCTTGGAATGATCATCCACATGCCGAGATTTCAAATGAGTTTAATACACATTTTCTTGATTAATGGAAAATGGCAGAGTGTAGGAGACTGAAACAGTTCGTGCTTTGCTTGATTAATTAATAAGGGACTCTCTTTTCCCAGCTTCAACTCATTATGCTAATGAAGTGTCATCAATTAAGGCTTTCCCTTGATTATTGAATCTGTCAGGTAGTGCGCGTGAAAATGCTGCATTCCTTTGCTGTCTGGGTGAAATTGCCATTACCGCTTTTTATGAACTGCTGTTGCCATTAGCTGCTGTTTGTTCTCTTTTGTCATTATTGCATCTTTCAATTTTTTTCCTCGACCTTGGGAAAGGTGACTGGGGAAAACTTGAAATGACCTAAATAATATGGTCACTGTGGGATGGCTCAGGAAAATATTTTAACAGACACACAAATACTATTCTTTATTCAGAACCTATTTGCAATTAATTCTAAAAGTGTGTGGAGGGAACCAAAAAATACGTGAATTTTCTAAAGTCCATTTTTGAATTGCCACTATGCTGAATAAATAGATTAAAGATCGATGATCCTAATCATATCCTAAACCATTGTGTGTATTAAGTTCAAGAGGGGGACTTTACCTAAAGGAAATATCCTGTAAATAAGAGCATGTACTACAAGGCTTTATTTTCTTCAGATAGAGTTGATCTTTTCAATTATAATTTTTATTTGCAACAATATGAAGATGATAGAAATATGCAAAAATGAAGAACAGAATATTGAAAGTAGAGCCTGTCATTTAGAAAGCAATGTACTTAGAAAGCATCTTAGAAGGCTCCTCTCATCTAACCACGATGAACCCCTGAGTAAGAATCAGTCTCATTGTCTCTTCCTGTTGCCTGGTCTGCCCATTAGGGAGCATAGGAGAAAGCAGTACTCATTTAGCTATTTATAAAGACTGAAAGTGGAAGAACTGAGCAAGAAGCACACCATCACCCATCCCCTTTCCATTTTGGTAATTGACATCTTAGGGGAGCAATGCTAATGGATTTGTTTAATTTTCTCTTTTAACTACACCTAAGGGAACAAAATAATTTTATAGCTTTATGGTACATTCCTAACCCTGGAGAAAAATAATTTTTTTCAGCAAGTGGCATCATCTGTTTAATTAATCCATCAATGTCTCAGTTTCCCTAAGTGAAGAATGAGGGGATGATATTCCTTCATGACTAATTTTCTGAGGTTTTGAATTATAAATAAATAGAGAAGAAGATAGAATAATGCATCACTTCCTTTTAGTGATTGAATTAACATTGAGTTTTAAATATTAAAATTACAGAATGAAAACATATGTATAAAGAGAGAATACTATATCCATTGATTTCAACTATTTCTAATAACACATATGAGTATATATGAAGCCTGAAGAACAACAAATTTACTTCTCAGCTGTAACTTACTATTTATTTGTGAATCTTTTAGTTTGACACTTTCATTGCTTTGTACTTTGTTCATGCTCACCATTTTCTGATTACAGTCCACTACTGTAATCAGATAGTGTATAATGATAACCAGCATCAGGAACTGAGAGAACCAGCCAGACTCCTAAACAGCAAGAGCAATTGGGTAAGGACCAAGGCTGCTTTCTTGCTTTCTGATTTGCCACAGTTCTAACCAGTTCTTACCATTTTGTTCATTTGCTCAGGGAATTTTCCTACTTAAAATGGGCTGAGTCTTCTCATTTCAGTTATTCAGTTAGATAATCTACAGGCTTGCCTTACCTAAATTAATTCGTAACTCATTTAAGAGAAGTAACTCATAGTTGTGCTTAAAGCTGTAGTTCTGAAGTGTGAAGCAAACAACTGAAACTTCTTAGTGACCAGAACTTAACAAACATGAAATGAGATATAGAAGCTTGAAAAAAGTATCACGACACATTTGTGCTAGTTACTAACAATATGACTCATATTATTCTAGTAAATAAATTTCTCTCTTGATGAGAATGAGAGCACAATAACATGGAACATAAAGACATATGTAAGTAGGCAAACCCTGAAGCCATGCAGAACAGGTGTGTGTCTATCATGTATGAATATGGATAAAACAATGATTCACACCCCATTTTCCTGTTCCACAATGAAAACAATACCTGTTTCACTGGTTCATATATTAGGTGAGCTACTAAATGCAAAACTGTTAAAAATATTTTGCCACAGCGTAAGTGCTATAAATTCTTTGCTATTACTGGCAATAGAGTAGCAAGGCTCACTGAATTTTAGGGTACCATAGATGATAGCTCATTATGGCACTTCAGATCTAAATTCAGCTTGGTATATGAAGCAAATATTCAATTTAAAGCCCCAATTTTGTTCTGCAAAGTAAACATAAGAATAGGAAGTATTCTTCTATTTGTCAAGTATGGAATAAGAAAAATTCTGAAGTCTAATAAATACATGATCAAATAAATACAATGATAGTATTATTTTCATTTATATATGGGATACCATCAACACACTCAAATAGCTTATTTCAGTACCCACACTCTGTTCTTATTGCAGATGTATCAGCAACAAAAGGAAATACATATAAGTAAGTAGTGTGCATGTGCTCTATATCAAAATTAGCATGCATTACTTGGGATCTGCTTTGGACTCCTGAACTTTCTTCTCTTATAGCAAGAAAATCCCAAATTATATCAGAAAAACAAACCTGAAAGCTTTAATAGAAATAAGTTTATAGACAAAGAAAATCCTTCATGCTATTGAAAATATTGGTTTGTCTTTTTACTGACATATTTATGATGAAGTCAAGGTGATCTGAAATTACTTTCCTTGAAACTTGCTTTCAACCATTTGTTTGTTCTCTTTCTCTCTGACAAAAGTTACTCTGTCAAATATAATATAAAACAATCTCGTTCAAACTTATATTATTGAATATTATTATCACTGAATCATAAATAAATAAGCAGGGGGCAGTAACTTGGGAATGTTTATTTCCTTCAATTAATTAAAGATAACTAACTCTTTCTTAAACAGTATAATGTAAATTATAAAATGGCCATTAAGTTAATGTGTATTTTTTTCTTTCCTTGGAACCAGTTTTACCTTTACTTCTCTTTTATGTTCCTATTTTTATATTTCACTTGTTTGCTCATCAGTTATGGAGCTACTTGAGGTCAAAGATCATATCTACTCCTCTTGAATGGACACATAGCTCAAAGTACAATCTCTGTTTTTCAAGGAAGTGTTCACTCATGAAATTGTGTGTATCTAGGTTCATTTCATGATGAACTTTGGAATACTTATTTTACTTCAAATAATTGAAGAAAATTAACTTTTTCTTATGGTATAATGTAAATTATAAATGACCATTAAGTACAAGTGTATTTTTTTCTTTCCTTGGAACCAATTTTATCTTTACTTCTCTTTTGTGCTCCTATTTTCATATTTCACTTATTTGCTCATCAGTTATAGAGCTACTTGAGGTTAAGGACCTTCATGTCTACTTTTCTTGAATGGACACATAATTCAAAGTACAATCTCTGTTTTCCAAGGAAGAATTCACTTATGAAATGTGTGTGCTTTTCTAGCTTCATTTCATGATGAGCACTTACTTCCTCACAGCTTTTATCTGCCTCAACCAGCAATACCAGTTTGATTCAGATTGACTACTGATGGAAATGACCCTGAACAGTTGTATAAAGATTATCATCCTATGAAATATTCTATATTATATTCCAGTGTGTATATGTTCAACCTAGAGGGCCATGAGAGAAACTTAATGTCAAAATTGAATGATGTTTTGAAAAAATGAAATTCATGTTCTGTAGCAAAAACTTTCATTTCAACAAAAGCAACAACCTAATGAAGGTCATAGAGTTTGGTACTTGGGATACAGGGGCAAAACAATTTTAAAAAAAACTCACCCTCAATTACTTGGAAGGGAGATCAAGTTCCCTCCTAGATCTAGAGCTCTGGGGATAGATGCAAAAAACAATAACAACAAATCCAAAATGTTGATAAATGTGTGACTTTTATTTACTGCACTGAACTACAAGTTACATGGAACTGAGCTCAAACAAGAATTAAGGGATTTCATGGAAATGTCTAACAAATATTTTTAAATAAAAAAAAATGCTCCACATCTCTAGCCATCAGGGAAATGCAAATGAAAACTACCCTGAGATATCATCTCACTGCAGTCATAATGGAGAAAATCCACAATACACAAAACACCAAATGCTGGAAAGGATGTGGAGAGAAGAGAACTCTCATATATTGTTGATGGAAATGCAAGCTTATATAATCACGTTAAGGATTGAAATGCACTATGACCCTGCTATACCACTACTGGGAATAAATCCACAGCAATTCACTACAACAACACAAGTGTGTTCATTACAGCACTATTTACAAAAGCAAAGTCATGGAATCAACCCAAATGCTCAATAGTTGATGAATGGATAGTGATGAATGGATAATGAAAATGTGGTACATTTATACAACGGAATACTACTCAGTCACCAAAAAAGATGAATTAATGAATTTTTCCAGGAAATGGATGGAATTAGAAGAAATTATATTGAGTGAAGTATCCCAGACACAGAATCCCCCTAATAAGGGGATTCTAGTTCCAAGCCCACTTAATGATGTATTCAAAGGAGATGACCTTTGCTACCAATCAGGATGCAGCCAAGGGCAGTGCAGGAACAGCAAAATGCAAAACAACAAACCATAATTCAGACCACCAAAGACCCTACATTATTCATCTGGAACCAGACCAGCCAAATCTCTCCCCATGGTAAAGCTCAAGGAACTTTGCAGAAGAAGGGACAGCAAGATTATAAGAGCCTAAAGATGGGGCGGGACAACAATGTGCAAGATACTTCACACAAGTAAGGGGTGCAGAAGCCAGGATATAGCCACAGTGTGATTGAACTTTGCCTGACCTGCACAATGGCTGACATGTCAACGACCTCCCCAAGTCTAGCATGGATCATAGGTGAGAAGGCATCATGCAGTAGGATCCTTAGAGACGAGGGGTAAAACAGTCATAATAGAGTTCCCATGATAACAGGAAGCCCAAGAAGGGGCTCCAAGTTATGGCACTGAGTCCTGAACCCTCATTAGGGTAGAAGACTCACAGGGAGGTTCAGCACCCACATAAATGGATGCTCCGGGGGATGGGAGGGAGAAAGTGGTAGGCACTGGGAGAGGGGGAGGGAGGGATGTGAGAGGGAGGGGGAACTATGGAAAGTGTAATGGTGGATCACAGAGGAGGAGAGGAGAGAAGAAAAGGAGGGTACCTATTGAGCTCGTATGATTAACCAAAAAGTATGTAATAAAAAAGATATTAGAAGATTTTAAGCAGAGTTTGAAGGGAATAAGAAAGCAAGAGATTAAAGCATTGGAAACCCCAATTAGACAGACAGACAGACACACACACACACACACACACACACACATACACACACACACACACACACACACACAGAGAGAGAGAGAGACAGATTGAGAGAGAGAGAGAGAGAAAGAGAGAGAGAAGAGATTGAAAAAGAACATGAATCCTACTTTAGAACATCAACCTAAAAATTAAATCTAGCAAAAAAATTTGGCTGCATTTACTGAAACATAAATGTCTTCAATATGGACTTTCTCAGAAGCATTTTTACAATGAAGTTATCTTACTTATGGAAGGTGTCCATAAAATTACTAGCAATTTACAATTTTAAGTGATATGGGTTTGTGAATTTTAGCATTATTCTTGAAATATTTGTCATAGTTAGGCACAGGTGTCAACTTGATAGCTGAGGGTTTGAGCTCTAGGAACATTTGTAGAGAATTAATGGTTAAGTCCAGAAACAAACCTGCAGGAGATTGTTTAGTTTGTAGGGAAGGCCCCGCCATGGTGGGAGGGACTAGATTCTGGAATAAAATACTGATAAATGATTGAGAAAGTTGACATCCTTCTGTACACTTGGCCAGACATGCTGGTCTGGCAGGTAAGGATTTATCCATCTCTCAGGCATTATGTGTGGCTAGTTCCCTCGGCCCTGGTGTTGGTGCATACTCCCTCTCAAATTGGACTCAGAATTGTAACCAGACAATCATAAGGAAATAAACCCCTTGTTCCCTTAATCTATTTGATGGTCATAAGCGAACTGCAACAATTTCTGAAAGGCTACATTAATTTAAAAAGTTTTTTTTAACAAAAAGTCCTCAGGTTAGAATAAAAGAGAGAAATGATCAAAATGTATGTGTGTGTGTGTGCATGTTAGGAGCATATGTGAAGAGAGAGAGAGAGAGAGCGAGAGAAAGAACTAATGTGACCATTGTACCAGGAGAAACTTTCCAAGCAGCAATATGAGTTGGGCATCTTCTCACCTGTCTGCTTCAGATGAAGCCACTGGAGGCCACAAAGGAAGAAATTTACTAATGGCAGAGTCAAGAGCCATGAGATACATGGAACAGGGGAGTATCACCTTGCCACTCCAATGAGAATATACTGATACAAACTCCAATGCTCCAAAAATGAATACAAACTCCAATGCTCCAAAAATGAATACAAACTCCAATGCTCCAAAAATGAATACAAACTCCAATGCTCCAAAAATGAATACAAACTCCAATGCTCCAAAAATGAAAACAACCATCGAAAACTTTCTCTCCATCCTTTGAAAGTGGCATTTTGTATCTCTGCCTGATGAGTTTAACAAAGGATGATGCCTATATTCTCACATGCTTGTGAATTTACTAGAGTATAGGTAAATTAAAGCAGCTACACTACTGAACTCAGTGGATCCCCCCTCTTTCATTTGTTGTTTGTCCTTAGGGAGGGCTGGGGCTTCATATACTCTTCAGTTACCAAATGTTAACAGATACAGTTTGTGTAGAGCTCAAGCAGTACATCAGCAGTGAGTTCATGAATATAATCAACCAGGTCTTGTATCTACAGAGCACTACTGGACCATACTTCACTTCCTCTGGCTTTATATTCTTTCCATTCCCTCTTCTTTAATGTTCCTTGACTCTGTGAGTGGCAGGTAGATTTAAGTATCCTGTTTAGGGCCAAAACAGATCTTAATTTTTCTTTGTCCTAATGTTAAAAAAATGAAATAAATCTCTTTGAAACATAACTCTAAGTTGTGATGGTTGCTGGGATGGACTAAAAAAACCATAAGAGCTTCATCCTACTGTTTTGTTCAGGAGGATTGAGGGTTAGAAGAAAGTCTGCCATTATTATTTTTCTTTCATAAAAATCTTAGATCACTGAAATGTCACATTTCTCAGGGCATATTCTAAATAATATAACTCAGAATTGTATGGACTTTTTTAAACAAACATACAACTAAAAAATTTAAAAGCAACCACAGTTAGAAAAACCCTCCCTGTTTATAATATTATAAGTCCAACCATGAGGAAAAACAGCAGGTGTATCAAGACATTGGTTTTCCTCCTCTTGCAGAAATGCATGCACTTGAAATTGATAGATTTGTGTTAGCAGCACAAATTACAATTTGAATTGCTGATATATGGAATTGCCTTCATTTTCGTGGACAATCTCGTTATATTCCTTCTTGTACTTTCAGGTGATTTAAATTGGAGTCTCAGGTGTCAATTCTTTTTTTTTTTAAACTCATTTTGTTTCTTGTGATATATCCAGAAAATTGAAAAGTGACACAGGAAACATAATGTTCTTATATTGAAAATAAAGAGAACTGAAAAAAACAGCCTTTTGTATTGAGGTCAAAGCAAACATATTTTTGCATTGCAGTTGTTATTGATCAATAAGCACAGAACAAGAAATCAAATGTATCTTGCTGAAAGTTTAATCAGTATGCTATCTCTGGGAGTGCCATCTGTAAAGAGTGCTATGTTTATGAAGAGCTTATTAATATCATACTTTAGTTTGGAATCAGGGTATATGATTGCAATACTGATATACAATGTTAGATGCTGCTGATTTCTGTAGAGTTGATATTTTTTCAGGTACAACCAAGATCAAGAGGATTAAGTAGAGAATGGATTGCATTCACCCTAAATAAAATAGTAAAGTTTCAAAATCAAGCTGTGATGTGTTGAAACAATGATGACATGACACATCATGAAATAAAATACACATTATGCAGTGTGGGTTTTTTTTTTTAAACAATGAAGGCATCAGAAATTCACCAAGAAATGGATGAGTAATTCTGATGGTTGTCTGTTTTTGTTGCTGTCTACAAGTTTGTCTGTCGATCCCTTTGTGTTTTTATTCCTGTGTCTTTCTTAGTTCTTGTATGTGTATTATTTTGTTCAAATTTCTTTATTAGTGATTTTATTCATTTATTTATTTTCAATTTTTTAAAAAAATTATTCATAGTTTTACAAGCATATTGAGTAATTACTACCTCCCTCTCCTTTCCCCTTCCCTTCCTTTTTCCCTCCCCTTGTTCTCTCCCTCCCCTCTCTTCATCAATTCAGCCTACTTCCTCCCATCCTCCTATCTGTTTGCTTCTATGGGTCCTGGATAAAGTGTTCCCTCTGGACAGTCTGCTCTTATCAGGGTTCAGGCCTCTGTGGCCGACCAAATGGTCTTTCCTTGACAGCCCCACTGATAGGGACTCCCTAGTACCCGTCTAACTCTAGCCCTTAAAGTTCCCACTGTGTATAATTATTTCTCTTGAAATAATTATACTAGTCTATGGGGGCATGTTGGTATGTCAGCCATAGTACAGATGTGGTAAGGACAAGTCACATTGCAGTGAGTTCCTGTATGCAGCAGCATGCCTTGAGTGTAATGTCTTGTCCAGCAGTGGACCTCCCCATCTTTAGGCTCTTACAATCTTACTGATACCCCCTCTTCTAGGATGGGGAGATGGGTGAGCATTACAGGGTTACTTGTACTCTGAATTCTGGTTGTCTCTTGTTTATTTCACTGCTCTTCTACTCCACTAGGCTGCGTCTTGTCTGTGTATTAACATCTTCTCCTGTTGTAGAAGAAGACTGCTAGGTTGAGTGCTGAGTGCTCATCCAATCTATGGGTATTAAATAGGTATTTATAGAGCAGTTCGGTATACTGTCTTCCTCCCTATAGGGCTCTGTACTGTATGTTGGATGTGAGGGCTCTCTGCTGCGTAGAAGATGTGAGGGCTCTGTGCTGTTTGGAGGATTGGAGGGCTATGTACTGTATGCAGGATGTAAGACTCTGTATTATGGGATGATGCATGTGCTCTGATGATACATGTATGGAAGAAGTAAGGACTTTGTACTGAAGACAAGATTTTGGAGCTCTGTGTTCTATAGGAGAATGCAAAGACACTATTTTTTTCCACATACTTAACCCTACTTGCTCTTTTGGGTTTTGATAATATCCCTACTTACTGGGGTGAAATGTTATCTCACTGTGGTTCTAATATTCATTTTCATGATAATTAGTGATGTTGAACTTTTTTGTATATTATCTTGATGGGCCATTTGTAGGTTTCACTGTAGCCCTGGCAAGCCTCAAACCCACAGACTTTCTTAGCATCTAGAGTACCAGGACTACAGGCATGCACCACTATGCCCTGTATGGTGGACTTCTTTCAAAGAATATCTATTTAACCTTACTCTTCATTTTTCATTTGGATCTTTTGTTTTGTGTTGTTAGTAATGGAGTTCAATTTATATAATGTATATTGTTCTCTTGTCAGGCATATTTTTGCAAATATTCTTTCTCATTCTATAGGCTATCTCTTCACTTGATGAATTAATGTGCTTTTATTTGTTAATTATTTATTTAATTAATTTATTGATTTTGTTTCCTCTGCTTTTGGTGTTTGTCTGTAAAGAGAATCATTTGCTCTTTTCAATACCCTGAGATATTTCTCTAAATTTTTCGTGTTTCAGAATTTCTGGTCTAGCTTAATTTACTTGATGACCATTTCTGTCACTGGTGAAATATACTGTGAAAGTTCACTCTTCCTCATGCACCATCTACTGAAAAGACTCAAAAATCCAATGAGTATCTTTTTCATATTTGCTGCCTCTGTGGGTTTGGTTTTATTTTTCCTATTCAGCTCCACTGGCCAAGGGCTTTACATCATACAACAGTGCAATGTTTTAGTTCTTGCAAACTTGTAGTGTACTTTACTGTTTCCTGTGATATTTTATGCTTGATTCTTCTTTCTCAGCATTGAACTGAATATGTGAATATTTAGGTGATTTTTAAGATTTATTATGATTATCACTGGCATTTTAGTAGGAATTTTATTGAACATGTAGCTTCTATTTACTCATATAACATTTAAATATTGATTCATGCCAGTTTTAAAGACAGGATATCTTTTTAGTATGTGAGCTGTCTTCAGTCTCTTTCATAAATATCTACAGTTTCCATGGCAGAAGACTTTCATTTCATTGGTTTGATGCATTCTTAGGTAAATGATTAATTTTCTATTTCAATTTCATGTAGTTTGACATTTTCAATTGGCAAGTTTCTAAATTTCTTTTCCTGGCAAAGAATGACATCACTTATATATTTAAAAATTAAATATATTAATTCATAAGAAGTAAAAATCTAGTCAACTAGACTACTGGTTGCTGCTAAGAATAGAGAAATGGAAGGAATATTGGGGTTGCTACTCGCTGATTTTCATCCCATCATAGGAATTTCTGTGACTGTAGCACCATGTGTAGTTTTAGACAACAGGAACATATATCCACATTATGTATTTTATGAGACTAATGTGTTATATTCTCTGCTAATGAGGCACACATACAAACTTCAAAGTGTAGATTGGTTTTGCCATAATGCTCTAATAGATGTTTAGGGAGAGGCATTTAACCTGTTTGAAACACTATATAACATATACGTAAAACTAAATATATTATTAATTAATATGTGTATCTTTAATTTTCAAGTTTTTAATAGATTTATGAATTTGAGAGAGAGAAAGAAAGGGAGAGAGAGAGAGAGAGAGAGAGAGAGAGAGAGAGAGAAGGGCATTTATCTCATTCCATAATGGACACCTCTGGGAATTAACAGCTCTTGTGTATTTGTTTACATATTTTTAAAATTTCATATCTGTAAAACTCAAAAATCAGGGATGAAAAAGATTATGTGGCACCAGAAAGATACTAATACCTTGATTAGTAAAAACAAAACAAAAATAGAAAAATATAACAAAACTACATTTTTGCATACATATGTGCATGTGTGTGTATACAACTATTTGTGTGTACAAGAGGGGGTGTGTGTAGAACAGGGAGGGCACTATGTTCCTGTGGAGGCCAAAGCACAACTTCAGGAATCTTCCTTTTGCTTTGCTCTGGAGTTTCCCAGTCTCTGACTTTCAGGGTTGAAAAATGCAGGCCACAGCCATTTCTGGCCAGAACTTCTCTTATGATTATTATTTTTCCCAGTTTTATAAGCTCAAAGTAGGTTTTCTTACCTTCTTTTCTCCCTTCCTTCTCCCCTCAGTTCTCTCTCTCCCTTTCCCTCACTCCTTCCCCTCTCTTCATGGGTCCAATCTGTTCCCTCTCACTCTCCTGTCCATCAGCTTCTATGGGTCCTGGGGTTCCCTCTGAATCATCTGCTCTATTGGACTTCAGGCTTCTGTGGCACAACAAAAGTTCTTTCCTTGGGCAGACCATTGAATGGGTTCTTCCCCTTTACCTATCTAACTTCTCACCCCTAAGGATCCTACTGCTTGAAATCATTTCTCCTGAGATCCTTGCTAAGTCTATGATAGCATGTTGCTATTTCAGCCATTGTGTAGGTCTGGTGACATCAAGTCTCATTACAGTTAGTTCCTGGCTCCAGCAGCCCTATCTTGAATGGAATGTCTTGCCAGTGGTGTACCTTCTAATCGTTAGACTCTTACAGTCTTACTGTCTGTCTTTCTGCTAGGTTCCCTAAGCCATAAGTGGTGAGAAATTTGGCTGGCCTGGCTTTGGGTGAACATTGTAAATTCACCAGTCTTCTGCATTCTAGTTGGCTGTTGTTATCTACCTTGCTGTTCTTTCACTGCACAAGCATTCAATTTATCTGGGTGTTGAGATTCTCTTCTACCCAAAAATTTTTAAAAAATGTTAAAAATGGCTTTTATATATAAAAAAAGCTCAAAGGACAGTGAAAAAAAGGAATAAGACATGATAGTAAGTGGGCACAGGCTCCTGGCTGCTAATTAGCCACCTACTAACTTCTAGATCCCCTCCTTCCATGACGGAGGACACATGCCCAGAACTTCAAACCAGTCCAAACACCAGTGAACAGGAAGGAAACATAGTGGACAGGATCAGATGTCTCACTATTTATGGGCTTTTATCAACAGTAGACTTATTTATCTATTAAATTGCATTCCTTTCTTTGCAATCTCTTATGGCATTCTTTCCCTATCTAGCCAGCTATAATCCTTTGTGGTTATAATGAATATTATACAGAGTTTCCTTTGAATATGTCATTATATAGGCTTGGAACTAGGTTCCACTAGTAAGGGAGAACATGTGACATCTGACTGTGTTTGAGATACTTTGTTCGGTATTTCTTCCAACTATATCCATTTACAAACAAATTTGATTAATTCATTGGCTAAGTAGTATACTATATTATCCATTCATCAGTTGTTGGACAGTTAGATTGATTCCAAGATGTTGCTATTGTGAGTAGTGCTGCAATGAACATGGATGTACGCCTGTCTCTGTAGTATGGTGAAACATCATTTTGGGGAGGAATATTCCCATTAGTGGTATAGCTGGGTCATATTGCATTTCAATTTTTAACCTTCTAGAAACCACTATATTGATCTTCAGAATGATTGTGCAAGTCTGTATGGATCCATGTAGATATCCAGTTTTGCCAGCGATGTTTGTTGAGATGCTGTTCTTTTCCACTGGATTTTCTAGCCTTTATGTTAAATGTAAAAGAACCATAAACATATAGACTCTTGTCTGGTTCTTTGACCTTATCCATTGATCTATGTGTCTATTTTGAAGCCAAACCATTCTTTCTTTTGTTACTATGGATTTGTAGGATAAATGAAGGTCTGGTATGGTATACCTCAAGTCAAGTTTCTAGGATCGTTTTTGTAATCTTGAGTCTTTTATGCCTTCATATGAATTTTGAGATTGTTTTGTCAATTTCTATAGAGAATTGTCATGGAATTTTGATTGGTATTGCATTGAATCTGCTTTAGGTAGAAGCTAAGGATTTAGGAATGTTGGAGGTCTTTCCATCTTCTGGTGACTTCTGAAATTTCTTTCCTTAGGGTTTTACAGTTTTTGTTTCACAGGTGTTTTACTTCCTTGGTTAGATTTACATCAAGGTATTTCATATTTTAGGGGCTATGGTAAATGGAATTCATTCTCACTTTTTTTATCCTTCAAGTATAAGAAAGCCACTGATTTCAAGCATTGATTTTATAACCCGTCATTTTGCTGAACTTATGTATTAGTGCCAGGAGCTTCTTGGTGAAGTTTTGGGAGCATCTTTAAGGTATAGAATGATGTCATATTCAAATAAGGATAACTTGACTTCTTCTTTTCCATTTATATCCCATTTATCTCTCTCTGTTGTCCTATGGCTCTAGCCAAGACTTGAAGTACAATATTGAACAGAAGTAGTAAGAGTGACTAGCTTTGCCTAATTCCTGATTGAAGTGGGAATGCTTCTAATTTTTCAGAATTTATAATGGTCCTTACTCTAGGCTTCTTCTGTAGCCTTAATTATGTTGATATGTGTTGATTATTAAGATGATCAAAACAATGAAAGAGGAAATCAGAAAAGCATTAAATAACAGCACAAACAAATATGAACAGGAAAATAACAGGCACCTGGATGACAAGAAAAAGGCAGTAAAAGAAATAAAACTAAGCATAAAGCATTGAGAAAGTATCATGCAGAGATTAAACTTGAAATTAATAACAACTTAACTACAATCCAAAAGTCAACAGAGAATCTCACTAACAGAACTAAGGAAGCAAAAAATAGAATATTAGAATTAGAAGACAAGATGGCAGAACACATTAACTCAGTTAAAGAGCTTAAAAAATCTAGAAACAAAACAAAAAACAAAAATAAAAATAAAAAATTTGAGAGGATAGCACAAGCATGACCATGTTCATAGCAGCACTCTTTACAATAGCAAAGTCATGGAATCAGCCCAAATGTCCAACAGCTGACGAGTGGATAAGGAAACTGTGGTACATCTATACAATGGAGTACTACTCAGCCATCAAAAATGATGAATTACTGGAATTTACCCGGAAATGGATGTCATTAGAAACAATTATATTAAGTGAAGTATCCCAGACCCAGAAAATTAAGCGCCGTATGTACTCCCTAATAGGTGGCTCCTAGTAACAAACCCACCCAGCCCTCCTAGAGACAGTAATTCCAAGGATTATGAACAGGAGGGATGGGGTAGGAGGGCCACACCAGAAACAAGGAGAGAAGGGACCATGTTACAGCAGGGAAAATAGGCCTCCATCAAGGACCCAAATAAGTAATGAGACATCTGATTAAGTTCACAGACTTTTGTTCCTGATCATTTACTACTGAGGGGGTGTGATCTCACCAGAAGAGGAGGGCATATAGTCTGGCAGATAAAAAGTAACCATTTTGCAAATGGGTGATAGACCCCTCCCTCACTGTGGTTTCCCACTTTCATTACATCTACCTTTGAATGTGCTTTTATCACAAGACTCTAGTTTAACAGCTTTTTGTCTCTGGCCAGGGGGTAACATACAATGCCCACCAGGATGGAGTGAAGGGCATTGCAGGAGCAGCAAAACTGCAAAAGAAAATCAACAAACCACAATCCAGAACTAGGCCAGCTTAGTCTCTCCCCATCTTGAAGCTCAGGGAAATTTGCGGAAGAGGGGGCGGTAAGAGTATAAGAGCAAAAGGATGGGAGAAGCAATGATATGTAAGATACTCCATACTAGTTAGGGCTGAAGCAATCATAATTGGACTTTGCATGCCCTGTGCATAGTCCAACACACTGTTGACTTCACAAAGTCTAGCATCTGCTAAAGGCATCAAGATCCTTGGCAGCCACAGCAGTGTTCCTATACCTAAGGGGAACACGGGAAAGGGTTCAGGGAAAGGCCACTGGGTCCTTGTACGTTATCGGAGAGGAGGGCCCAGAGGAAAATCAGACATGCACAAGAAAGGACTCTCTGGGAATTGGGGCGGAAGGCACTGGGAGATGGGGAGGGAGGGGGGTGGTGAGGGGGAGCAGGGGGAAGCAGGGGGTACGGGGGGAGGAGGAGGGAGGTAGGGAACTGGTGTACCTAATAAGTTTGTATGAGCTGAAATAATAATAAAAATGTATTAATAATAATTAAAAAAAAGAAATTGTAGAGTTTGCTTTAATGAATGTGGGTGGGGCATATTGGGTGCATATATGTTCAGTATTGTGAAGTCTTCCTGGTGAATTGTACCTGTTACTAAAATGTAGTATCCATCTGTGTCTCTTATGATATTTTTTGGTTTGAAGTCCACTTTGTCCAATAGCGTAATGGCTATCCCTGCCTGTTTTCTACTTCCATTATCTTGTAGAATTGTTGACCAGCCTTTTATTTTTAGGATGTGCCTATGTTTTGTGGTGAGATGGGTTTCCTGCAGGCAGTAGATTAATGGACTGTGATTTTTAATCCAAGTTTGTAATCTGTGTCTCTTGATCAGTGAATTAATTCCATTAACATTTAGTGTTATAATGGAAAAACTGTTTTTAATTCTGGACATTTATTATGTTTAGTGGTTTTTGTAAGTATATTGCGTCGCTTTTAATGCTGTTATACTTCCCTTCTGTTCTCTTGGATGTACCCGTTTTTTTCTTCAACCTTGAGTGTCATTTCTAGCATTTTTTGAAGGCCTGGTTTGTTGGACATGTATCCCTTCAAGTTGTCTTTGTGCTGGAAGATTTTTCTTTCTCCATGGATCATGAAGGATAGTTTTGTGGGGTATATCAATCAGCCTGCGTTGACATTTTTGCTCATTCAATACTTGAAGTATGTCTCTCCAAGCTCTTCTTGCTTTTACTGTTTTGACTGAGAAGTCATTTGTTATTTTAGTAGGTTTACCTTTAAAAGTGACTTTTTTTTCCCTTGAAGCTCTCAGCACCAGTTCTTTATCTTGAATGTGCAGTGGTTTAAATATTATTTGCTCTGGCGAGTTTCTATTTTGGTCATATCTGTTTGGGGTGTGGAATGCCTCTTGTATATAGTTGGGCTTCTCTTTTTTTAGATGAGGAAAGTTTTCTTTGATAATCATTTGAAAAATTTCCTCAGTGTGGTATTTTGAGATTCTTGCTCTGGTATTCCATGAATACACTGTTAGGCTTCTTTAGGCTGTCCCATAACTCTGGAATATTTCTCTCGAGTATCTTTTGGCTTTAACAATGTCTCCCATTGAGCTGGTTAGTACTCCCACTTTGTCTTCAAGGTCTGAAATTCTATTTTCTGCTTCCTTAGTTCTGCTGATAAGACCCTCTGTTGAGTTCTGGGTTGAAGATAAGTAGTCTTTTAGTTCAGTTTTAAACTCTGCTTGAGTCTGTTTTAACTGCTCTATGCCTGTTTTTGTTTCTTGAACTGTTTTTCTCAACTCCTCCAATTGTCTGTTGTGTTCCTCTTCAAAGTGATTGATGCAGTTATTTAATTCCTCCAGGATTTCCTCTTTCATAGTATTGAACATGGTAATGATCATGTTTTGAAAGTCGTTATCCTGGGTCAGGCTTTCTTGGCTATTTTCTGTGGGTTTGTCTGGTTGGAATCTATCATTATGGGATTAATTCCTTCAGTGGGAGATTTGTTTACTTGAGTGTCTTTCTCATGGATTATGCACTTTGTCCTAAGACCTTCTTTCAATTTCTGTGCGTTTTTCACTGAACTGAATTATTTGGCCTAGGGTTTTGGGGTTGGGCGGGGGTGGAGCTTACCTAGGTCATGGTGAATCCTGGCTGGACTGCGTGCTTCCCTGGCAGCCGGTGGGGAAAGGGAAGATTTGGCTGAGGTGGGTTGCTATTAAACCTGGGGAGCTGGGGCGTGTCCCAGGAGGGATCCTCCCCGGCCTTGCACAGCTCTGGCTGGCTGGTGGGAGGAGCTGGGTCCCTTGGGTTGCCTGGGGTTCTGGGGGTGGTCGGGGGCAGAGCTTACCTAGGTCCTGATGAGTCAGGGCTGGACTGCAAGAGTCCCGAGCCGTGGGTGGGGAAAGGGGAAATTGTACTTTAAAAAACAGTTTTGCTGCAAATACTAGGGAATAGTAGTCCTACAACCAATATAGGAACTTGCTTTACTGTGTAGAAGCATAACTCTGAAACATTTACTATTCAAAAGTAGTGAAAGTTCTATGAAGTGCTCATCAAATGTTTCAGCTTAGGAATGTTATCCTGACAGGTGGGGACACTCTATTCTAGGTTGCGTTCTGGTCCCTGAAAAGAAGTAAAATTTATAGTGTTGTGTCTGCAGCTGTTGCAGTTCAAAATCTGTTAACCCAAGGGTAAAAGCTGGATTATTGTCTCTTAGCCTTATTAGCAATAGGCTGTTTATAGTTATGATTGTCTCCCATACTTTTCTCCCTATGATTTCATTGACTAAATATCATGGATAAAATTATTTGAAGAGATTATAACCAAATTGTTTTATTGGTGGACACGAAAGTAAGAAAAAACATTTAAGGAAGAATAGTTATTGACTCCTGATTATGTGAGAAGATTGTGTGTTAAAGATGTTAACATGTAAAAATAAGACTGAAATTCAAAAGACTCACTATTATTTCATGAGTTTCCATCTTGTTTAGCAATTATAGTAAAAGCACAATTTCACAAACCTCAGAATTGCAAAAGAAGATTAGCTAGTGTTTATAGTCTCCAGGAATAAAGGTATTAAACAAAAAAGAGACTATAAAGATCAGTCTGAATGGTGATGAGAAAGGAAAGAAAACACCAGGAGTGAGGCCAGAGTATTAAAAACATCTACTTCTACTTCAAGCTTGACAAAGTAAACAGTACCAGGACAACTTCAAAAATGTCGAGATCCATTAGATGAATGATTTTTCCCAACCTTGGATAGAGAATTTGGTGAGGAAATGTACATTCTCTAGTGCAATGACTGCTTGCTCTCAGTTGTGTAAAGTGGGCCAATTCTTTGGGTTTTTCTCATGTGGAATACAAATCTTATTGTACCCAGGTCCTTGTGCCAGGCCACATGACTTATCACAGAAGTCTTAGTGGTATGAAGAAGGAGTGAATTTATCTTGAAGCACATTCAGAAATGGAAAAAAAAAAGACTCCCTTGTTTATTTCTCTTGAAGTAGGAGTAAATTCAGAGTGTAGTGGTCTCAGAATGACCTGTAGAAGAGACTTGCCCAAGAGAATAGCTTGAAATAAGCATATGACAACTTTTCAAATGAAATTATCACTGGCTATAGTTGCTTATTTTTGCCAATATATAACTATAGTAAATATTTTCTACAAAAACAATGAATTATAGTGTTGTTCATAATGATGACCATCTATCGACTTCAGCCTTATCTCCCATAACTGGAACATTTCTGAATGCTGATGGTGAAAGAAGAGCTAAACTTTCTTTGAGTGTTTTTAAAATGTCAGGATAAAAGTAGTTCTATGATTTACTTGTACCTTTGAAAAGGTAAAACACAGTTAAGTGTGCTTCTAGTTGTTAAGCTATTCTTGCTTTTTGAAGGAAGAAGAGTTCAAAGAAGTAGACAATGAGAAAGTGTGTATACACACACACACACACACACACACACACACACACACACACTGAGTATACTTAGAAAAGATTCAGGCTATGGTAATTAATTCTGCTTCTAAATATTATTATCCTGATGCAGAAATCTCTCTTACAAGTTCATATAAAAGGCAAACTCAGTAGGCCACACACAGGAAAAGATGAAAATAGGAGGAATCTGGTAGAAAAAGAAGACATGTAATGGGCGATGGAATTGGAATTGAGGAATGAAGATATAAATTTACTCTATTCATGTATGAAACTATAAGAGATCAAAAAGGAATAAGAAAAAATAAAGATCACATGCCTATAAAATATCATAATGTCTTGGGCAAAAAAGAAGAATTTTTCATTTGTCTAAATTTTGCTTATAACACATTTATTTGAGCACATGACTGATATTGTTCAATTATAAAGTAGTTGAAGCTTCTTGCATTGAGGATTTCAACTGGGTTGAAAGAGGTCAAATAAAACTATATCCTCTTCATTCACCCTGTGGTTCTCTCTGTAGGAGCTGCAGGTGATCAAAGTCAGTGGGCTTGCACACTGAGGTTGTAAAACAGAACCATGGACATGGACCTTAATGCTGAAAATGGATACAAGTACCCATTGTATTTGTATCAACGTAATACATATAATTTGAAATCAAATTCTATATGTTACAGCTTAGATTATTTTAGCTTCCACAGCAATATGAATGAATTTTAGCTATCCATATAAATCTAGTTCAGATTGGAATCTAACAGGGAAGTGCTCAACAAATGTAGTTATCTTACCCATAATTGGAGTATTTTTCACCAGTGAACCTGAGCAACTTCCTATTTCATAAAAGACATTTAGAAAGAGGTACTTTTCTCTCGTTTGTCTTCAGAATTGCTTTATACACTTCAAAAGCAGACAGTAGACTCTTCTTTTAAATATCTCTAAGATTAAATTGTTTTCAAGCACAGAGAGACTTAAGAAATTGTCTCTACTCATGCAAAATTTATAAGCAATGCTATATTAAAGTCATATTAATAAGTATGACATAGGAATTCTATCAAAGGATTTGTAAGGACATTTTTTTCAGTTTTTACAAAAGTTTCTTAACAAATAAAATATAATAAAACTCAACATTCAAAGTAAATTTTATTTTTGTGGCATGTAAACAGAATTTATACATTAAATCTAAAATTTCTGCTATGTTATAATGTAGATAAATTTCATCTTAAACATGATTACAAATATCAAAGTGAAAAGAACTTTTTAATATGCTTGAAATAGAAATATTATTCTGACTGCTAAAAAATTATCACCAATTTAAACAGAATTAATAGAAACTATATCTGTGTTTTCTAATTACATGATTTGATGTGAAAAGCAAATCTCAACAAAAAATTGAAAAAAATGTCACACTCTGGAGTTTTCTCACCAAATATTTAGAGGAACATGTATCCCCTAAGTTTTGTATAATACTCAAAGCATAAGAAAATATTTTCTGCAATGTGTGATTCAATTTTTTGTTGCTGCTCTTGTTGTTGTTTATTAAATATTTTTAAAGCCCTGGAAAAGGAAAATATGTCCATATCTTAATTTCTAAGGACAGGTGGCAAGTCCCAGTCCCAAGTCCCAAGTCCCCAATTAGGCACTTTCTTCTGCATGGATGTGGATTGTTTCTCTGGTTGCATTTCAAGGGCTTCGTGTTAGATTTTTTGCTATTCTTCCAGGAAGCTTGGAAAGAAATTGTTTGGATGATGATAAGGGAAGATAGATTTTCCAAAACCTTTTTTCCTTACTTCATGCAAATAGTAGACATTAAGTTTTAACGAATGCTTTCTTAAAGTTTGAAAGCCTTCTGAACGTGACAACAAAATTAGTCCTTTCTTTCATAAAATTGATTGGTATATAAACTTGAATGCTGTAAAATATGTATAAGCTCTCTAAAAAGTTACTTTTAAAGGATACTTGGTCATCTGGTGTTGGAAATTAGGGGAAGGAATCTATCTATCTATCCTATCTTTATTAAAATATATAATTTAATTTAATTAAAAATAATTTAACATGTTTTTGTAAAATTTTCTGAAGGGTTAGAGAGATGGCTCAGGGATTAAGGCTTTTTCCTCATAAACCACAGGACCCGATTTCAGAGCCCAAGGTTCCATGTGAACATGTGGACAGAAATGGTAGTGACCAGCAATACAGGCTCTGGAAGGCACACACACTCACTATTTTTTAAAAATCTTCCATCTTTACTTCTTTAATCAAAATACTTAAGTGGTAAGTTAGGATTTTGAGTAAATTATCATAAAATGTATATCATGCATTGTAGATGAAGTTTTATTCTTTGTTTTGCTAAAAATGAAAGGGTTCATGACCAATCATTATATTTAATTTTTCAATTGCTGAGGCAATATGAAATAAGTGGGAAATAGATTGTAAGTACACATTTCTAGATCTCAATGTTAAAAGTAGGAAATGCTCTTTTATATATATACAAAACTTAAAGTAATGGATGGTGGGAAATTAATTACCACAAGAAATCAGAAAACTAAGAATATTACAAGAAAGGAATACAGGGCTGGAGAGGTGGCTCAGGGGTTAAGCCTCCGCCTTGCAGGCGGAAGGTCCTGAGTTCGGATCCCAGATCCCACGTATAGACGCCAGGCGGAAGCGGGGGCGGCCTGCGCTTCTGGTCCTGGTAGGGCGGAGCCTGTGAATCCCGGGGCAGAAGGAGGTGGAGGCGCCCATGGTGGTTCGCGAATTCGTCCGTGGTTCTACACACACATACACACACACACACACACACACACACACACACACACACACGAGCGCGCGCGAGCACACGCACATGCGCACAGTTGAATAAATAATAATAAAAAAAAATTTAAAATAAAAAAAAAAAAGAAAGGAATACAACCCACCTCTGTATAAGGAAACTGCTGTTCTAGTACTCATTAATAATTGAGTAGACTTCTGTCTACCAACTTGTTCTCACTTGCACAACAATTCCTGACTTTTCAAGTATATGGATTCCTTAATACCATTTCTTCAAATTGCCTTTATAATGATAATTCTTTGAAACTGAAAAATAAAATTAATCAAATCAATTGTCTTGTGATTCCCTTTTAAATTGCAAATATACATCACTATAATTTCTAAAAATGCAAAGTAACACTTGTGATGCCTTAGTAACAGCAAAATAAAATATCCTCATTACTTAAGCAGCTTTGGAAACTGACATGGGATGAAATAAATAATCAGACTGTTGTTTGTCTCCTTGATACTTATGCCACAATTACCCTGGTGGTCACCTGTTGCCATGGTGATTTATATTGCAACTAAGAGATCTCATGCCATTGATTAAAATATGGCACATATACACAATGGAATATTACCAGTGTAGCAGTTACTCTTAACTGTTGCTGTGATAGAACACCCAAAGTCATACAATTTAAGAGAGAAAGGCATGTTTATTCAGTTATGGTTCCAGAGTGGAGAAACAGTCTTTCATGGCAGAGGTAACATGGCTGGTGGCTGAAGCAGGCTAAGTCACTGCAGACATCCCGTAGTATCTCTTCACAGTCCAGTAGGCCTCTTCTTTTCTATGGTTCCTTTAAGCAGGTCCACTACTGGGAGGTTACAACCAGAACTACGGCTAACTTTTGTAAATGTATTGATCCAGATAATCTCTTCACATGGTCCCAGTTGATCTTAGTTAATGCCAAATGTGTCAAGTTGACACCCAGGATTAATTATCACAAGTCCTTCCAGTTGTCAACTTTACACCAGATCACATTTCCTTAGGCCATTCTTAATCACCACATTAAAAACAGTAAGATTTATAATTCTGCCTAACATAACTATCCACATAAAACCACACACATTGTTTTTCCCAAGATAAGTGACAAAATCCCTTGAGAAATACTTAGTCCTTAGTGTCCCATAACACAATATCATAATGTAGATTATATCATTCTATCATATAACTAGAGATTGACATTACATTCTATAACATAAATAGCCTCTTAGTGCAACACATGCTCAGGCCAACTGTAAAAGTTTCAGTACAGACTACATCGGTAGTCACAACACATTCCCAAAATCCTAATTCTAGAGTCCAAAGCCTCCTGTAAAGTAAAAAGACAAGTTACATACTTCCAACATACAAAAGCACAGAATAAACATTCCTATGCTAAAAGGGAAGAATGGGGGCATATCCAGGAAGATCTGTCCATAACGAGACCAAAAAACAGCAGGACAAACTTGAAATCATTTAGCTCCAAGTCCAACAGGTAAACCTCTCATTAAAATCATCTCAGTTCCAAAGGGCTTCAGTTCTATCCTTTGGAAACCACTGCTCATAGAACAAATCACACTCTTGGGCTGGCTCCTTCTAGGATATACAGCTGTCCCTGAAAGATGTCCCACATTGTCATTGGTATCTCTAACGTCTCCATGGCAAACCAGGCTTTAATCCCCCAGCATTAAGTGCCCTTCCTGGGCATCTAAACTGCAGGCTTTTTGCCACATGCTGCCTGGATTCCATCATTCTTTGAAACCTTGGTGAAAGGATCCCAACCTCCTCCTGTTTGCATTTTTGCTGCATCCAAAACCAGTACCATGTAGATGACATTGCCAAGTTCTGCTATTGCCTTTGTTAGAGATTCCCTCCCTGCTCTTGAGTCACAGCTGATTCAGTTTCTCTGTGATGACTGTGAGAAAACTTTTTTCTGCTGTGCAGTGGCTTTAGGGGAGAAACAGAACCTTGCTTTGGAACTTCACCCTTTAGTTCATTCCTTTGAAAAGGATTCTCATTCTTATGGGTGGGAGCCTTCTCTGAGATTCTTGCCTTCAAGGTAGAGGCTTTCCTATTATTTACATTAAGAGCAGACTTTGGTTTACTGATAGAGCTAAATCTCTTTAACAGTGGACATATTGTTTACTGCTTCTTTCTGATTCAAGTCTTTAGGTTTGCCATTGCATTTTTTATAATCAGAACTCCGAAGACAACTAAAAATCAGCCACATCACATTGTCAAGACTACCTTGCTTTGAAATTTCTTCCACCAAGCACTCCAGTTTAACTTCAGGCAAGCTTTCAGGATGAGTACAAAACTTCATTAAACTCTCCACCAACAGATGGCTCCATTTGCCACTCTTCCAATTCCAAACACAGTCTTTGTTTCTCTCGGGACCCTCACAAGCTGGGCTTCCATTGCCTGCATGGTTCACAACATTGCTCTCTTTTGAGCTCTCCAGAAAAATGCCCATTTGGTCCCATTGCCAAGTTGCAAAGACTTTCCTTGTACAAAGTCCCAAAATTCTCAATATTTCACTTAATAAACGGTTCCAAAGGCACACTAGCCACTTCACGGCATTGGCCAAAACTGCTGGGTATCAAATTTTCTCAGCTACACAAACAACTTCACACTGTGGTACCAGATGCTCTTAATCTCACAGCAATACCTCAATACTCAATACCAATTTCTATAACAGTTAACTTAATTTTTGTTGTGAAAGAGTACCCAAAGTCAAACAATTTAAAGAAGAGAGGTAAGTTTATTCAGCTTACAGTTCCAGAGGAGAGAAATAGTATTTCATGTTGGAGTCGACATGGTCAGTGGCTGAAACTAGAGGCAGGTTAAGTCACTGAAAACATTCTGAAGTCTGTCTTCTGCTGAGTCCAATAGGCCTCTTCTGTTCAATGGTTCCTTTTGTCTGGTCTACTACCAGGATGTTCCAATCAGATCTAGTGAGAGGTTCCAAACAGATATGAGGTTGTTCTTTGTATTGTAAATGTATTGATCTAGATAATCTCTTCAGGTGATCTGGCAGCTGATCTTAGTTAATGCCAGGTGTGGTCAAGTTGACACCCAAGATTAACTATCACATTTACCCATCAGAATTTTCTGGTAAATGGATGGAACTGGAAACTTCAATATTGAGTGAGTTATTTCAGACACAGAAAGTTAAGCACTACATGTTCTCTTATGTGCAGATGATAGAATTCATATATTTAGTCTATTTATTTGAATTGGAAGCACTGTAAGACCCAGATAATTTGAAAACGTCCTGTAAGTGGTAATGTGGGAAGGGATGATTAAGATAAACTATTTAAAGGGGAAATTTAGGATTCCAGGACAAGAGTGAGAGAGAGAATAATTGGGAAAAATTTATAGCAGGGAATAAGGGAATGGAAGATAGGAAAGATAGAGGAGATAGGAGGGACAGAGGGAATTTTAGAAAAGCCCTAAAATTCTGGGAAGTAACACCAAAGGATCATTCTATGCTAGTAGTATGTCCAAAAGGCAAAAGTATGTGTTTTAAAGAAAGGAAAAAGAATGGGCAGTTCTGATGCAGAGGAGCATAAAGTGAAGAAACAGGGTTTAAAAAAAAAGAGCTATGAGCTGATCCATTTAGAACCCAGGAACAAGATCACACTAGAAGTAACATGAATATAGCTAGCGCTTTCTGATAAAATGCTGGTTATAGAGTTCTTAAAAGCCTGTAAATATTATAGGCTTTTGACATTATTCTTGGTTACTTAAACACTGTCAATATGCAACAAAAATGGATCACAGAACAATGGGTAAAATATATTTGCTGGAACTGGTCTGAGGACTTTCTCCTTACTGAATAACAGTACAGAGGAATAAGGTAGCTAAGGGAGAGAAACAATTACAAACCCCATCATCTGCATGCAGTTTATTGTATTTTATTTGGTTTTGGGATTGGTGTAATATTAGCTTCATAGAAAGAATTAGAGAATATTCTTTCCTTTTCTATTTTATTGAATACTTTAAGAAGTTAGTTGTTGTTCAACTGTTTGGTAGAATTATGTACTGAATCCATCTGGACCTAGACCTTTTTTGGTGGGGAGATTTGTAGTTACTTCTTTCATTTAATCACTTGTTATAGGACTATTTAAAAGCTTTGGTTCATCCTGACTCAATTTTGGTAAGTTGTGCTTATGAAGAAATACATCCATTTCTTTCTCACTGTCAAATTTTACAGAGTATAAATTTTAGAAGGATAACTTTTTGATTCTCTGAATTTCCTTGGTATCAGTTGTAATGAGTCCACTTTCATCTCTACTTTTATTAATTTGGGTTTTTCTGTCTTTTGCCTTTGGTTAATTTGGCTAAAGTTTGTCAATCATGTTAATTTTTTTCAAAGAACCAGCTCTTCATTTGGTTGATTCTTTGTATTATTTTCCATATGTCAATTTTGGATATTTCTCCCATGATATTTACTAATCTCTGCTCATCTACTGCTTTTGGGATTTGACCGTTCTTGTCTCTCTAAAGTTTTAAGTTGTATTTCCAAGTTGTTTATTTATGATGTTTCAATTTTATTACATAGGCATTGAGTGCTATAAACTTTCCTCTTAGAACTCCCTTCAACAAATCTCAAAGATTTTGATATATTGTATTTAATTATTATTGTTTACTTTTAGGAATTTTTGAATTTTCCTTTTCACTTCTGCCTGAAATCATTCATCATTCAGCATCATGGCATTTAATTTCCAATAATTTGTTTTGTCTAACATTTGCTTTGTTATGGATATCTAGCTTCATTCCATGGTGGTCATATAGGGTACAAGGTATTATTTCAACTTTCCTGTATATGCAGAGGTTTGCTTTATGTTTCAATATGTGATCTATTTTGAAGAAGTTTCCATGGGCTATTGAAAAGAATGTGTATTCCTTGCTCTTGGGATGGAAGGTTTGGTAGAGAGTGGTCTGGTCCATTTGGGTTATAGTTTGATTAAGCTCCAATGTTTCTCTATTCAGTTTTTGATTTGTTGATCTCTCTCATGGTAAGAGTGGGGTGATAAAGTCCTCTACTATTGAGTTTGTGTTGATTTGTCATTTTAAATGTTGTAATATGTGTTTAATGAATGTGACTGAACCTATGTTAGGTGTGTATATGCTCAGTATTATGAGTCTTCCTGTTAATATGTCTCTTAGGTTGTAGCACTCTTGGCCAGTCTTTTGCCTATCTTTCGTGGCAGGATGTGTTTCCTGAAGGCAGATTGCTGGATTGTGATATTTGATCCATATTTGCAGTCTATGACTTTTGATTAGAGAGTTGATTCCATTAACGTTTAGGGTTATAATTCACAAATGCTTGCTGGTTCCTGTCATTTTCTGTGTTTTGTGGGTTTTATGTGTGCATCTAGACCTTGCTACTGTTCACTGTTCATCACTGACATCAGAGCACAGCTATTCTTCTCTGCCATTGAATCCCAGTGTCTTCTGTGGCACTACCGATTCAGGGAGGCCCTAGCCTGGCTCCCAGTTACAGACAAGTCTGGGCACGTACAGACATGCCCCAGACATGTCCCAACAGACCACCATGCACGCAGAGGGATGAACAACCAATGGGAAGTGGCCATCTAACCTGCCCGTGCAAAGGACACCTAGTAAACAGTTAAATGACTGGTGGCTGTCTCCCAGAGGAGAGATGGCAACACCTGATTGGACCCTAACCCTATATAAGCCCAAAGGCCCTTAATGACTTTGAATCAGCATCTCCTCCACTGCTGCTTCTCACCTGATTCCAGGGGTCTGGTGGTGACCCCATTGCCAGCTCACCCATTTGCCTTGAGGCCCTCTCTTTATCTCTGCTGGCCCAGCAACAGTCTTCAACCTTCCAGAAAAGCAAGGGCTTAAGACCATCTTGGGATCTTTTGCCTTTTTTTTTTTTTTTTTTTTTGGCATTCCAGTCAAGAGCAAGGTGGTACACATGGCTACTTTGAAGGACACTATTTTTTTATGAATTATTTCAATATATTTACTTATATATATATTGCATTCTATAGATTCTGTTTCTTCAGAGAACCCTGACTAATACAGAAGTTTTTTGGTATTATTTTTCCCTTGTGCCCTCCAACATACATTTTTCCTTTACTTTGAACTTGATTATCTTTTATAGCCTCTTTTGTATGCCTGGTTTGGTGTTCATGTAAGCCTTCAGTGTGTCCTTATTGTGGAAATTTTTTCTTTTTGTCTTCAATCAAGACTGATAGTTTTGGGCTGGAGAGGTGGCTCAGGGGTTAAGCCTCCGCCTTGCAGGTGGGAGGTCCTGAGTTCGGGTCCCAGATCCCACGTATAGACGCCAGGCGGAAGCGGGGGCGGCCTGCGCTTCTGGCCCTGGTAGGGCGGAGCCTGTGAATCCCGGGGCAGAAGGAGGTGGAGTCATCCATGGTGGTTCGCGAATTCGTCTGTGGTTCTACACACACACATACACACATGCGTGCACATACATACACACACACACACAATTGAATAAATAATAATAATTAAGAAAAATCTTTAAAAAAAGACTGATAGTTTTGATGGGTATATTAATCTTTGTTGGCATTTGTGTTCATTCATGACTTGAAATATATATTTTCAAGCTCTTCTGGCTTTTACTGTTCACTTTGAACAATCAGCTGCTATTTTAATAAGTTTACTTCTAAATACATTTTTTTCTTGATGTGTTCAGCACATTTTCTTTGTCGTGTATCATATTGTTTTGACTATAATTTGTCATTGCAAATTTCTAATTTGGCTATATTTGAATGGTGTATGATATGCCTATTGTATTTGGATTGGAATACCTTTTATTAGATGTGGAAAATATTCATTAATCATAATATAATTAATCTCTTTCTGGATGACTTTATGAGTTTCTTCTTCTGGTATTCCATGAATATGCAGGTTTGGTTTCTTCAAGGAATTTCATAACTCTTGAATAATTCCTCTCATGTAATTTTCGGTTTTCTCAACCTTTTTGCTTAAAACAATTTGTTTTTCCGACTTGTCTTCCAACTCTGATATTCTACTTTCTGCTTCATTGGTTGTGCTGTTATGACATAATCTGGATTTTGGATTATACCTAGCTTATTTTTAATCTCAAGCTTTATCTCTGTATTGTTTTTATTTTCAACTGCTCTATGCCTATCTTTGTTTCTTCAACTGCCCTTTTAATTTCATCTAGGTGTCTGTTTGTGCTCCTGTTCATATTGGTTAATGCAATTATTTAATTCTTCTTTGATTTCTTCTCTCATTGTTTTCATCATGGTTAAAGATCAGAATATCCTCATCTTTGTTATTGAATTCTCATCTAATATCCGAGGGGTTATTCTGGTAGGGGATCCATTGTTGTGAGATCAACATTTTTTGAGGAAAAGTTGTTGTTCTGGTTTTTGTTGTTTCTTATGGATTTATGGTGTGACTTAGTCCTTTTATGTTTGATTTCTAGAATAGTTCTAGGTGGTTGTTGATGATTGTTATGAGTCAGACAGAATTATTTCATTTGGACAGTTATTGCCACTGTTTACATAGATGTTTAAGGTCTCAGTGTAAGGTTCATTACTGTTATTTCATGGGTAAGATGATACATTACAAAACATATTCTGATTCTGTGGATGACAGAATTTAGGTCTAAATTTGACAGGTTGTTTGGGTAGGAAAGGTTGTTGTGTGTAGTTTTTGTTAAATATTAGATCAACTTTATATTATAAAATAGGGGTGGAATTATGAGTACTATGGGGTAGAATTTAGAGAAAATTTAGAGTACTATAACAACTATTAGTTCCTTCCAAGTTTATGAGGGTGAATAGTTAATCCCTAAAGGGTGTGTGTGTGTGTGTGTGTGTGTGTGTGTGTGTGTGTGTTTGTGAATGTGTTTTTAGTTATGTTGTACAGAGGTTTGAAGCAGAGGTGGCTTTTAAGTGAAATGAGAAGGAAAGTAGAAAGGTGTACTTATCTTAGGATCAGATGTGAAGATTACCTTCTGTTTGATGGAAGGGGTTTTAGGATTCTCAGTATCAAGGTGCTGGTGTTCTGGTCCTGTTTTGAGGTACCTGTGGACTCTGTTATAACTCTGTGGAGTTTCTATTATTGGTTGATTGAGGAGGGGCATTGTTAAGGCTGCCTTGCACTGGTTCCAGTAGAGTGTAAATTTGATCTGCCAAAGACTGCTGGTGCTCTAGAACCCAGGGAAGTGACCAGGGATGAGCTCCAAGTCCTGTGCAGGCTCCCGCCCCAAAGGGATTGCTGTTTTCTTATGTTGATTGTTTTCAATGCAAACATCTACCACTAATATTTATGCTACATATGTGGTCTATATTTCCATGAAGGGGCCTGCTTAAATTTTTTTTGTAATTAAAATGCATTATTGTCTATTTGTAATTAAACTATTTTATCATAATACAGGACAAACATATGGATGTCATATCAACAATAACTAAAGCACTTATGAGAACACTTTTCTTAAAAACAAAAGAACATCATACAAAAGACAACCATATGCAAAAACACTGGGACATAATAACGTTCTTTTAGACTTTTATTCTGATTTACTTTGTTCATTCTCTTTTTAATTCTTCATCACATTATATGTTCCCAATCACAAAATGGCTGCATTCAGCATTTTACCACCAATCATGATTGTAGCTCTTCAGAATTTATAATCTTTATAGGCTAAGAAACTTCACTTGTATTATAATTTAATTGAATATTTTTAAATAAAAGATATGTTGGTCTTAGTGGCAGTTCTGTGTCTTTTGAGATGATACTATAAAATTTCTTTTTTATTTCATTGGTATAGCAAATTGCAGCAAGTTTCAAATGTGAAAGTGAAATTGTATGTTTCCCAACTTTATGGAAATTTTGTTTCTATAAGATATTCTAGTGATCAGTGTGTGGACATCATCCATTTACAAAGCCCGATCAATTACTGGATTGCTATGACCCCAAATTCCCTTCTGATCTGTGTGCTCTTTCTTCATAGCCAACATATGTTGATTTCTATCACTGAACATTGAAGGCTCAGGTAAAGACAGTTGCAAAATTATTATTCCTGATTTAGGACTCTCTCAATATAATGGCTTAAGAACTTCATTTTTTTTTCATTTATCTGAAGTTTGTTTATCTCTATTCCTGTGTGTATATATTTACATTGTCATTTTGCCTAATGATTGTCATTTGTCTTATTTCTATGAGGAGACAATGAATACTGAAATTCTTAAATGCTTTGTTATACAAGTACTTCCATGAACATATACATTTCAATGTTACTTGAATAAAAAAGTAAGAGAAGAATTTGTATATTGTACATAGTTCCTTTCAAATATAAATAAACATTGTCATTCATTTAGTTCTAGAATAAATTCTGGTGACTGTTTCTGGATCCTGTTTAATATTCCCAGTGTCTTGAGAATTTTGAACTTTTTCACATGTACTTTTTGTCATATATCCTTGTCTCATGCATTTGTGTATTTTTGTTGTTATTTATATCATTATTTACATTTTTCCTAGTTCTTGGAATCATTTCCTGGATCTTGTACTTACTAGGTTTCACCATTGATGACATCTCAGTCATAGTTGCCTCATTGTTTTATTAGAAATATCTTATATGAACTGGAGAGATGGCTTAGAGGTTAAGGCTCTGCCACACAAGCTGAATGTCCTGAGTTTGGATTCCAGGACCCATGTAAAAATGCCAAGGAGAAATGTCGATGGACTGTACTTCTGGTCCTGCTGGGTGGAGTCTGGGAAATCCCCAGAGCAAGCAAAAAGAAGGCAGAAGAAATCCAGGATGATATCCGAGGTCATCCTTAGTCCTCCACAGGGACACAGAACACCTTCTGATAAATACACAACTACACAGATACACAAACACACTGGCAAAATAAATAAATAATTTAAAAAATATTCAATATATTATATTCTTTTCTCTCAGTGTGGATTTTTCATTTTCATTACTTGCTTCATTATTTACCTAGCAAAAGCAATATACATATTCAACATTTCACCAATCAAAATCCCAAAGTAATTCTTTAAAGAAATTGACCAAACTATCTCAAAATTCATATGGAAGCACAAAAGGCCCAGAATAGCAAACACAATACTGAGTAACAAAAACATTGATGGAGGTATCACCATACCAAACCTTAATCTATACTACAAATCCATATAATAAAAACAGCTTGTACTGGCTCTAAAATAGACACATAGATCAATGGATAAGGTTGAAGACACAGATATACACCTACACAATCACAGCCATTTGATTTTTGATGAATGGGTCCAAAAATTCAATGAAAAAACAACAGCATCTTCAACAAATGGTGCTGGCAAAACGGAGTACCCACATGCAGAAGATTAAAACTGGACAGGTACTTATCACCATGCACAAAAGTTAATTCAAAATGGATAAAGGACCTTAACATTAGGTCAGAGGCTATAAAAACCTTAGTTGAAAGGGTAGAGAACCCCCTTGAGCTGGTTTTACTTGTTTCAGTTTGCAATTACGGGGTTCATGAAGAACAGCAAAAGTTGGCACCAAATGGCAGGTGTAGAATCCTGTAAGAGAAGGTGAAGCTTATAGCTGCAGAGGAGAACTCAGAGTGTTGGAGATGCCAAAACCATGGGATGTGTGCTGAGGTCAGCTGCCAGTGGAGATTCAGCTTGGTTCAGGGGAACTCTGCTTTTATAACTTCGAGCTACAAGCAGGTACTGGGAATGCCACCTTGATTATGTGATAAGAAACAGAAGATGGTCATTGAAATGAAGGATGTGGTATTTGATTTTCTGGACTTTGATCTTTTTAATGTTTTTTTATTGTTCAAGATCCTTCTGTTTTAATGTTTTATCTGTTTTAAAGTATTTAACTTATTTTGATTTAATATACTCTTAAGATTAAGAAATTCTGGACTTTTAAATGTTGGAACTGAAGTTTTAATGAGAGAACATTTTAAATTTGTTTATGAAATGTGTTTATATTTTAAAGATAACTTTTAATATCTATGGGGACAAGGATTAAAGGTCACAGTTTAAAAGTTCTATGTTTTTGTGTCAAGTTGACAAGGGGTGGAGTGTCATAGTTAGGCACAGGTGTCAATTTGACATTTGAGACTTTGAGCTCTGGGCACATTTATAGAGAATCAGTGGTTGAGTTGAGCCTGGCTGATAGGGAAGGCCCAGTTCATGGTGGGTGGGACTAGGCTCTGGAATAAAACAGACAGCTGGTTGAGAGAGTTTGCATCCTTCTGTATACTTGGCCAGATATGCTGGTGTGGGAAGTAATGATCGACACTCTCTCAGCTGTTACATAGAGATTGTGTGGCCAGTTCCCTTGGCCTTGTTGTTGGTGTGAGCTCTCATGTCAAGTTGGAGTGAGAAATGTAACCAGATAATCATACGAAACAAAAAACTCCTTATTCCCTTAATCGATGGTCATTTATCAGCAACCATACAGGTGAACTGCAACACCTAAACTTTACTTCTGCAATTTATCAGGCCAGGCTAGTATTTTCTTAGAGCCATAGCAAGCTAGTACTGTATAGATCTTTCAAGCAATATATATACCTGATCTATAAAATATTAATACTGCCTAGTTGTATCTACATTTCATCCTGTAAATAAACACTATCTGCTTCTATTCATGTGGAAGGATATTCAATCAGATATTCATTGGCACAAGTAACATCTCTATCTCACGTTCCCTGATCTGCATATAACTAGTTTTTGAATTTTATAATATGTCCCTGCTTTGCCTTCAATTCTTCTTTGGGTATTAGATAAAAGGCCCTTTATATTTCTTTATCTTTAGCTTTTTGTGTATGTTTTGCATGTGGGTTTCTGTACATATTTGTGCCAATGTGCGTACAGGAGGGTACTTGAGTATGTATGTATAGCAGTTTGGCTGCATAGTTGCTGATAAATGACCATCAAACAGCTTAAGAGAACAAGGGTTTATTCTCTTACGATCCTTGGTTACACTTTTTAGTCACGCACCAACACCAGGGCTGAGGGAACTGGCCACACCATCACTGCATAACAGCTGAGAGATGGACAATCCTTACTTGCCAGACCAGCATGTCTGACCAAGTATACAGAAAGATGCCCACTCCCTCAACCAGCTCTCTGTGATATATCCAGGGCCTAATCCCACCCACCATGGGCTGGGTCTTCCCCACCAGATAGACAATCTCCTTCAGGTTTGCTCTGGGCTTAACTCAACCATCAACTCTCCATAACTGTGCCCAGAGCCCAAACCCTCATGAGTCAAGTTGACACTTGTGCTTAACTATGACAGTGTGCCTATGGAACCCAAAGGTTACATCAAGAATCATCCTGAATCACTCTTCTTCCTTAATGCTCTGCTGTGGATTTTCCTAGTCTTTGCCTATCAGCATCAGAATTATAGACTACTGCAATATTCACCTGGCATTTTTGTTTACGTCAGACCTGGGAATCCAAACTCAGGTCCTTTTCCTTATGAGGTAATGGCTTTAATGACTGAGTGGCTATGTCAGCCTGATAAAAGAGTCTTTGCAACATTTTATCCAGAAGTGGTAAACCAATTTATATTTGAATATTCACTTTTATAATCAGTAACAATTATTAATAGTTGTAGTTTTTATTTATAAGTCCTAAGAATTCTCCTAGAAATATTATGTGATCTGGAATATGGTCAGTTTTATTTCTTCCATCAGTGTTGAAATATTTCACAATGCATAGCTTCTACACTAAAATTTCTCAATGTAAGTGTAATGAACATTCTTTTTTTAAATTTATTCATTTTTCTGCTCATACAAATGTAATAGGTACCCCTGTCTCCTCCCTCCCTCCATCTCTCCCTGGACCTCCCTGTTCCCTGACTCCTGTTCTCCTTCCTTTCCTCCCTCCCTCCCTTTCTCCCAGTGCCCCCTCCTCCCATCTCTGAAGCATCCTTTAATGTGTATATCAAACTTTCCTCTGGGTCCTCCTCTCTGATAAGGTGTCAGGACTCAGTGGCATTTCCTAGAACTCTTTCTTGTGTTCCCTTTAAGTATAGGAACACTATTGTGACTGTTAATCCCTTGCTTCTAAGGATCCTAGTGCCTTGAGTCCATGCTAGACTTTGAGGGGTCAATGATAAGTTGGTCATGCACAGATCATGCAGAGTCCTATAGTGTAATGAACATTCTTATCTTCATCCCCATTTTGAAGAAAATTTTTAATATTTTTCATTTAATGCAGTGTTTACATATGTATGCATAAATATACACATATGGTTGAGAAAAGTCATCATTGTGATGGACCCTAGCTTCCTGAGTAGCTGGGGCAACTGGAAAACATCAACATGCTTTTTGTAACTTTAAGGTATCTTCTAAAAGAACAATGAGGATCTTGCAGTTCTGAAGACTTATAAATCCAAAAGTCCAGTGTGCTATTCATTGTAGACAGAAACAGGTTTGCTGTGCTTTTACTAAAGTGGTGAGTATATTGAATTTTCAAATGTTTTAATTAATTATTGATGATATGATTTTATTTTTCTTTTTATATTTAAACTATATTAATTGAATAGCCATATATATCTTGAATTCATTATGTAGAGTTAATAATCATTTATATATAATTAGTTTTAATGTGTTATTAGTTTTAATGTATTATTAGTTTATGTGCACTTTTTGCATTGAAATATGTATCTGAGACTTTTCTAAATTAGTTTTCCTTATGAGGTTTTAGAAACAAGATTACAGAGCCTTGCAAAATGAACTTAAAAGATTTCCTCATATATCTTGCATGCAATGATATTTTGTAATTGCAGTTATTTATTCTTTGACTATTTGGGTATTTAAATTCAATTGTTTTATATTTAGCAGTGTATTAATTTAACCCTTGCACATTGTTGTTTGATTCTTGTTTAGGCATATTATAAAAATGAACAAAATACAGTATTTCTACATTCGAGACTTACAATATACATGTCTCAGTTTTCAGAGGAAATGTTATACACTAAATTTTTTGGAGTTGGTTTTATCTGATCCGAACTATAGTTAGCATTTTTTCTTTTCCTTTCCTTTGTATTTGTCTAAATCATGCACAGATTCATCCAACTTTTCAATGTTATATATTCTAATAGAGATAAAATCCATCTATAATGAGTTCTCTTCAACGGAGTCATTTCTCTGTTGCCTTGAATTGTGCTAGATAACTGTATATGAGGGTAAGTGAGATAGAGATGTTATTTATGTGAAAAAAGTAAAGCCTCATGACTTTTTCAGATTTGTGATTATACTGATTATCACATCCTTAGCAGTAACTTTTTCCTCTCTCTAAAATGCTTTTGTTTTATTTAGAAACTGAAAAGAAAATGCCCTTGCTTTTTTTTTTTGAACTCATCTTGAATTCTGATTATGCTGGTGATCACAAAGTTGTTTATATATTTATTTATATCTTTGTTGTTAATTATATTGGCATTTAAAATCTAAATCATTAGACTTTTGAATTGGATTGTTAGTAGAGGAAAAATCTACACGTGTTTATAAGTAACTGTTATTTTCCTTTTCTTTTTCACATGATTTACATAAACATATTCATTAGGTTTCCCATTCCATGTCTTTTTTTCTATGTTGAATGTTAAAATGAATAATGGCACCTGAAATTTTGATTTTCTTCACCATGCAAAATTCCATTGCTTCATTTAATTAAAATGTAATGTACATAGCATTTTTGTTTATGCACATCTATGCAGTTCTCCAATGAGTATCATACTGAATATACTCCAATAAGTATAATACAGTGTTGAAAACAACATTGAATTACAGGAGTGAAATCCTACTTTAATTGAAATAGTCATAAAGATATAAAATGTTTATATAGAGAGAGTACATAGCATAAATAAAACTTCAAAAATAATCTTTAACAACATTTAGTAGGTAGTAGGGATATTTTATTATAGATAAAAACAAAATTCTTCAATTATGTCCAATGAACAAAAATATAGCTACCAGATTCAATATTTTACAATATCTTATTTATCCATTAATTTAAGAAAAATGGAAAGTAGAGGAAGAGAGGAGAGGAGAAATGAAGAGAAAGAGAAAGAGCGAGAAAGAGGTGTGACATATGACAATGATAGAGATCAGAAGAATTTGGTAATTTGGTAGTCTTCTTCCACTATAAGGGCTTCTGGGAATCAAAATTAGATTGCAAGTTTGCAAGCAAATGTCTCTACTGCTGAACTGTCTTGATGGACCTACATATTCTCCAACACTGGCAGCAGTAGCAGCCTCAATTTTAAGTGAAAATGTAAGGAAGACAAAAATTTAGGACATTCAGAACCCCAATCCACTAAGGTGGTCATGGCAGTATACATCTATAACCTTAGCACTTTGGAGGCTAATGCAGGAGGATCATGAGTTGGATGCCAGTCTTGGATAGTGAATTTTAAAGAAGGCAGGTGGTCTATAAGACAAAGTACTATCCCAAGCAAAGATGAAAGAAAGAAAGAAAGAAAGAAAGAAAGAAAGAAAGAGAAGGAAGCAGAAAATGAAAAGCAAGAGGGGAGGGAGGAAGGAAAGAAAGAAAGAAAGGAAGAAAGAAAGGAAAGAAAGAAGAAAAAAAAAGAAAGAAAGAAAGAAAGAAAAAAAAGAAAGAAAGAAAAATAAAAGAAAGAAAGAAAACGAAAGAAAGAAAAATAAAGAAAGAAAGAAGAAATAAAGAATAAGAAAGAAAGAAAGAAAGAAAGAAAGTTAAAGGCAAGGAAGGAAAGAGAAGGAAGGAAGAAAGGAATGAAGGAAAATAAGGAAGGAAGTTACGGAAGCAGGACGGAAGGAAGGAAGGAAAGGAAGAGAAAGAACGAAAAGAGAAAGAAAGAAAGAAAGAAAGAAAGAAAGAAAGAAAGAAAGAAAGAAAGAAAGAAAGAAAGAAAGAAAGAAAAAGAACAATCAGATTCTATTAAGGCTCAAATGTATAGTACAAATATCGGATTTTATTTTTTATTAAGAATTCAACTTTTATATGAAGAGTAATAGGTTGTGCATATTTCCCTCACTCCCCCATTTTTCTATCATCTTCTTCCTTAACCAAGCCATCACTATCCTTCCCACCCTTGTGTCTATCTGTCTGTGTGGCCCACAGGGATTCCTTTGGGTGATCTGCTCTAGTAGGTGATCAGGCCTCTGTAGCAGATTAATGGTCCCTTACATGGGTAGACCACAGATAGGGATGCTCCCTTTTGCCTGTCTAGCCCTTGCCCTTAATGTTCTCACTGCTTGTAGTTACTTGCTGGTGCATTGGAGAATGTTGATATGTCACCCATTGTGCAGGTCTGGTGTGGATAGGTCTCACTGCAGTTAGGATCCAGGATGTAACAACCTTGGAGTGACTTGGCTGGCAGTGTGCATTCCCACCTTCAGCTCTTTCAATCTTACAGCATCCTCTCACATAGTACTCCTGGAACCATATGATGAGAAGAGATTTTCTGGCCTGATTAGGACTGAGCATTTAAAGGCCTACATTCTGCACTATGATTTGTTGTTGTTGTTTCGCTACTCTTTTATTGCAATAAGGCTGTATCTTACTTGGGTACTGGGATCTTCTCTTATCTAATAATATAATGAAAGTTGCTTAAGTGTGGTTTACTATCAGGTATGAATGGTTAGTTCTAAGACATCTGGTCTTGTTTGGTGTTTAGACAAGTGTCTTCCTTTTCATTGTTGCTTAGACTGGTAAACATTACTGAATATGTGTTCCCTGATATTGAGGGTGTGGGTTAGAAGTTAATAGGCAGCTAATTACATACCCGAAGATTGACCCAAATTGCTAATTTATCCTATCCCTATTCTTCCCTCCAATTTAAAACTTTTCTTCAATAAATGCCTTATTCATCTGTTTGCCCATGTTCTTTTGTCTTTGCTCTTTTAGGATCTTCTTCCACTCACCCTGGTCCATGTTCCTTTCCATTTGTGAGCATTGAAAAGTTTCTGTTTGATTGCATCAAACTGAATTTTTAATGTCAGTATGCATTTTTAAGGGATAACATGTGGGATCTGTCTTTTTGTGTATAGGATATTTCACTCACTATACTTCCTTCCAGATCCATCCAGTTACCATAAATTTCATTAAATCATTTTTTGACACTTCCTTTTTGCTCAATTAACAATTTCTTTTGCTGAGTAAGAGTTTTTAATTTCATATAATTACACTTATTGAGTGTTGGATTTATTTCCTGTTTAGAGAGACTTAAGAGAAACAATTTCATTTAAGAAAGCTCCACCTTGGAATAAATGTAACATACTTGTACAATGAAAACTTTAAAACTCTAAAGGAAGATTACAGAAGATACCAGAAGATGAAAAAGCCTCCCATGTTTCTGGATGGGTAGAATTAACAATTTCAATGACCATTCTACCAAGAGCAATGTGCACATTTAGAACTTAAACTATACTACAAATCCGTGGTAATAAAAACAACATTGTACTAGTTATAAAACAGAGATATGGATATACATCAGTAAATTAGAACTGAAGACCCATATACAAGTTCATCCATCTACAGTCAATTGACTTTGACATAGGTACCAAAAAACTGGAAAAAACAGCATCTTCAACAAATCGTGTTGACAAAATTACAATCTACATGTAGAAGAAGAAATTACACTTTCATTCATTTCTCTGCATGCAAATCAACTCCAAATAAGTCAGTCACCTGAATGTAAAACCAGAGACTATAAAAATCTTTAAAGAAAGGCTAGGGAATACCAACAAACTGATTGGCTTTAGCCAGCATTTACTTAATAAGAACCTAATTGCACAAGAAATAAGATGAAGACTCACTAAGTTCCCATTCCAAGATATTAAAAGCTTCTGTTTTGCAAAATATATTGTTAACCAAGCAAAAAGGCAACTCACACAATGGGAGAAAAATCTTCACTAAGCACCCATCTGATAGAGGACTAATGTCCAGAGTACACAAGGAACTCAAAAAATTAAATCAAGGAAATAAGCAATCCAAGTAATAAAATGGACCATAGAACTAAAAATTTTTTTCACAAGTTAAATTCAAATGTCAACAAATATCTTTTAAAATGTTCCACCTCCCTAGTCAATAGCGAAATGCAAATTAAACAACCTGAGACATGTCTCACTTCAGTCAGCATGGCTAAAATTCAAAACACAAACAAAAACAAATTCTGGTATTGATGTTCGGTGAGAAGATCCCTTAAATATTGCTAGTGAGAATCTGCAGATCAGTATCTTTGCTAAGCAGTAATCCTTTGTGAAGACTCTAAGCTTCTAGTTCATTATTTATTGTCTGCGTGATCTGTGATATTCAGTTAACTTCTACGAGCCTGGACTTAATGGCTCCTATAGAGGAAATCATTTTGTAATGCTTTGGACAAGGATTATACCAGGTCTATATTATGCACAGTTCAGAACTCAGGTATTTTTACTTATGTGCTCCACAACATGAAATTATTGTTGCTGTTGCTAATGGCATGGGTTGCACTGCAAAAGTCCCTGCTATAGAATATTTACCTCATCATTGGAAAACTCTGCTATGGATTATGTTGCCTTTCTCAACTGTGGAAGAAGGATCTTCATATATATCCACTGATCCAAAACCGGGGTTTTGTCTCAAAAAAGAAAATACAAACAAAATTTGAACCAAGAAGGAACAAGTCATGCTAGAATTTGCTGTGTAAGTATAAAGCAATTCTTATGAAATCTAGTCAGTAAAGGAATGTCATGGGAAGATAAAGAGTGTCCATTTCCACTACAGTTTGAAATGCTTATTGAAATAAATTCTAATATCACATTTATGCATTTATTCCTTGGCTTCAACAAGTATTTTTGACTTATAAATAGTTTTCTCTATTTAGAAGAAAGTGGATTTTGATTGACCCAATTTATATATATTTTCCATAAAAGCAACATTCAATAGAATTTCTTCAGTCTTGTTGGTTCTCATGTGTGAACTTGGCTGCCTATTTTGTTTCCTGTGATACTGAGATTATTTTTTAAGGACATCTCGAGAGTCTACAGATCTACCATTGTCCTATATATACTGTCTAGTCAACTTTCTGGATAACTTTAAAGTGTTTCAGTCAAATTTTTTGGTTGTACACTTTAGCATACCACCATCATACTTTAACATTCAAAAGACTTGTACATGAACTATATTTTTCTCTGCACAAAAAAATCTAATATTATCTGAGTAAGGGCTCAAAGTTCCATCTCTCAGATGGATCAGTGGTCTCAGTGGCCCTGCTTGCTAAGCCAAAGCCCTCTTAAGAAGGGCTTTGTTGCTTGGTTATCCTGTAGTATGCTGGGGTTTGCCTCAAGGCCTGTGCATCAGCAGCCTTTATCTCCATTTGCCCTGATAATTATTAAAAACTCCTCCAATAATTTAATAGAGTCCACAGATATCACAGGGAGCAGTGGACCACCTTATACAATTGAGAACTCCAAAAATGTTACTATCCAACAAGAAGAGAAATTTCACATCTAACCCTAACCCTCAGTAACAGTTACCACAGTTTATGATTTCTATACAGAATAACAAAAGGCCCATAAATTTACCCCTTTGACTCTTAACCATTCACATTCATATACCTCTAAGCATCTAAAAGTTTCCATATTACATTTATCATTAACCTCTGGCTAATAAAATCACCGTATTTATAAACTTAAAACTGCTCTGATACTTAACCCAAACCTCACCAACAAATTTGATGTCCAATCTTAAACCTCTCAGGTAAAACTAGACTAAAACTCTCAGTTAAAACTAGACTAAAACTCTGTCAACCCTTTATCAAAAGCAGAGCTCATACAGTCCTTTAGCACTATAATACCTTAATCCACAAACAGCACCAAGCAATTCTAGACTGACACCCTTAATACACAGGCAAGTAGTCACAACAACATTACAAGTGTGATAATTCTGTCTGACTCAAAAGAATAAAAAACAAGCACCTAAGAAAGATAAATCCACATGAAACAACAAAAACTAAGACCAAAAAAAATCTCCTTTAAAAAATGTTGACCCCAAAATGATGAATCCCAACCAGAATAACTTCTTGAATATTAGCCAAGAAATCAGCAACTAAGAAAATGACCTTAAAAGATTATTAATATGATATAAACAATGCATGTAGAAATCAACTGAGAATTAAATTTAAGTATACAATACCATATCAGACCATAACCTATATGATAAAGCCACACTAATAAAGACAGTATGGTACTGGCTCCAAAAAAAACATAAATTAATGGAAAGGGTTGAAAACTCAGAAATAAGTTCATACGCCTACCTGATTTTTGACAAAGTTGCCCAGAAACAACTTTGGAAATAGGAAAGCATCTTCAACGAATAGTGCTGACAAAACTGGATATATACATGCAGAAGATTGAGACTGGACTCTTATTGGCACCATGCAAAATGATCAACTGTAAATGGCTCAAGAACCTTAATATTAAACCAGAAACTATAAAAACTCTAGAAGAAGGAGTAGGGACTTTCCTGAATCTGATTGAACTAGGCCAACATTTTCCAAGCAAGACTCCAATTGCACTGGAAACATAATGAATATTCAGCAAGTGGGAGCTCATAACATTACAGTGCTTCTCTTCAGCAAAAAACATTGTTAACTAAGCAGAAGACAACTAATTATAATGAGAAAAAAATCTTCACTAACCACATACCTGGTAGAGGGCTAATATCCATACAGAACTCAAAAGTTTAACACCAAGGAAATAAACAATCCAGTAAGAAAATGGGCCTTAGTGACTTTGAAATTGTCACTTGGAATCAGGAAAACCTAATCTCTTCCCATTTTAAGGATCAGGGAACCTTGTAGAAGAGGGTGCATCATTAAGATTGTAAGAATCTAAAGATGGAGAGGTCTACCATTGGGCAAGACATTCCACTCAAGGAAGAGTTGCCACATCTAGAACTCACTGCATTGCAACTTTTTCTTGCCAGACCTGTACAATGACTGATGTACTAATGAGGATCTCAGAAGATATAATTACATGTAGTGGGAACCTTGGGGGCTAGGGTGAAGTGGAATGTATCAGTGGGACTGCCTGAGGAGGGACCACTTGGTATGCCATAAAGGTCTGAACCACCATAGACAGATCAAACCTGAGGGTCCATAGAAGCAGACAGGCAGGAGGGAGTGAAATGGATTGATGAACAGAGGAAAGGGAAGGAGGGGAAGGAAGAAGGGAAGGATAGGGTAAGGAGGTATACAGTAATAACTACTCATATGCCTATGAAACTAGGAAAAATAAGAAATATTGATGAAAAATTACAATATATACTTAAAGAAAAGAAAATGGGTCTTTTGAAGCTTAAACTTTTTCAGAACAAAATTAAAAAGTCTGACAAATACCTTAAAAATGGTGCAGGTCCCTAACTATTAGGAAAATTCAAATCAAAGCAACCCTGAGATATCATCTCACATTGGTAGGAATGACTAAAATCCAAAAAACATATACCAGATATGGGGAGAAAGGAACCCTTATACCTTGTTGATAGGAATGCAGACTTGTACAATTGGTCTGAAGTTTAAAGTTAAAAATTAAAATGCCATGTAACATAGCTTTACCTAACTTGGAATATTCCCAAAGACTACTTCATCTTACTATAGCAACATGTGTGCATCCATGTTCCTTGCAATGCCATTTACGATAGCAAAGTTATGAAATCAACCTAAATACCCAACAGTTGATGAATAGATAATGAAAATGTGTTACATATACAAAATGGAATACTATGCAGTTACTAAAAATGAATTAATGAAATTTTCTGGTAAATGGATAGAGTTGGAAGAAGTTATACCAAGTGAAAAATCCTAGACACAGAAAGACAGATGACGTGTTAACCCTTATAAGTGGAGCCTAGTACTAAGCCCTCATAATGACACACTCAAGAGGAAATCTCTGTAATGTTCATTATAACCACAAAGGAGCATAACTTGGGGGATAGGAGAAAGGAGATTCCCAAGACAATAGAGACAAAGAACACAGTTAAATAGATGAATAAAGCCACTGTTTAGCAAATGCCACAAGTATTGAGACATCTGATACTGTTCACTGTCATTTTCCTTACACTCCACTGTTGTTCAGATTGGTTTACAGTGTTACACATGTGTTCCCTGATACCTTCTCAACACCCAGACAAGCATAGACTAGTGCAGTAGAATACTAAAATAGACAATATCAATAAGAAGGCAGGATACCAGTGACCCTTGCAATGTTCACCCAGAATCAGGCCAGGGCTGATCCTAGGGCTCAGGGATCCATGTGAAACAGGGGCTGATAAGATTATACAAGCATAAAGATGGAGTGGTCCACCACTGGAAAAGACATTCCACTCAAGGCAGGCCTGCTGCATATAAGAACTCACTGCAATGCAACTTGTCCTTATCACACCTAAACAATGACTGACATACTAAGATGCTCCCACAGGCTAGTGACGGTCTCAGGAGAAATAATTTATTTATTTATTTATTAACATTTTTTATTATCTCCGCTCATACAAACTTAATAGGTGCACCGGTTCCCTCCCTCCCTCCTCCTCCCCCCAACCCCTTTGCTCACCCTTCCCTCACCCCTCCCTCCCCCCCATCCCCCAGTGCCTCCCCTCCCCCAATCCCCGCAGAATCCTTTAATGTGCATGCCAAACCCTCCTCTGGGTCCTCCTCTCTGATGACCTACAAGGACCCAGTGGCTTTTCCCTGAACCCTTTTCTTTGTTCCCGCTAAGCATAGGAACACAATTTTGGCTGTCAATCCCTTGCCTACAAGGATCTTGGTGCTTTTAGCAAATGCTAGACTTTGTAGGGTCAATAGTGTGTTGGACATTGAGCAGTGCATGCAAAGCCCAATAATGACCTAACTTGTGTGGAGTATCTTGCAAATCATTGCTCCTCCCATCCTTTTGCTCTTACAATCTTACCGCCCTCTCTTCTACAAATTTCCCTGAGTTTCAGGATGGGGAGAGATTAGTCTAGCCTTGTTCTAGGTAGTTGATATAGTCTCTGAAGTTCTGGATTATGGTTTGTTGATTTTCTTTTGAGGTTTTGCTGCTCCTGCAATGCCCTTCACTCCATCCTGATGGGTATTGGAGGTCACCCCTTGGCCAGAGATAAAAAGCTGTTAAACTAGAGTCTTGTTATAAGGGTATATTCAAAGGTAGATGTAATAAAAGTAGGAAACCACAGTGAGGGAGGGGTCAATCACCCATTTGCAAAATAGTTACTTTTTATCTGCCAGACTATTTTCCCTCCCCTGCTGGTGAGATCACACTCCCTCAGTTGTAAATGATCAGGAATGAAAAGTCTGTGAACTTAACCAGATGTCTCATTGCTTACTTGCAGTCCTTGATGGAGGCCTGTTTTCTCTGCTGTAACATGGTCCCTTCTCTCCTTGTTTCTGGGATGGCACTCCTACCCCATCCCTCCTGTTCATACTCCTTGCAATTACTGTATTACAGAGATTTATCGTCAAGTGTCTCTAGGTGGGCTGGGTGGGTTTGGTATTAGGAGCCACCTATTAGGGAGTACATATGGTGCTTAATTTTCTGGATCTGAGATACTTCACTCAATATAATTGTTTTTAATGACATCCATTTCCTGGCAAATTCCAGTAATTCATCATTTTTGATGGCTGAGTAGTATTTCATTGTATAGATGTACCACATTTTCCTTATCCACTCATCAACTGTTGGACATTTGGGTTAATTCCATGACTTTGCTATTGTAAACAGTGCTGCTATGAACATGGTCATACTTGTGCTATCAAGGCAAACCTCTGCTGCATGGGGGTTATTCCCAAAAATGGAATCGCAGGGTCATATGCCATTTCAATCTTTAATTTCTTTAAGAATCTCCAGACAGCTCGCCAGAGTGGCTGTATGAGCCTGCATTCCCACCAGCAATGTAGGAGAGATCCCCTCTCTCCACATCCTCTCCAGCATTTGGTGTTGTTTGTATTGTGGATTTTTGCCATCCTGACCGGGGTGAGATGATATCTCAGGGAAGTTTTGCTTTGCATTTCCCTGATGGCTAAAAAAGTGGAGCATTTTTAAAGATATTTGTTAGACATTTTAATTTCATCCCTGGTAAAGTTTCTTTTAAGTTCCAGGGCCCATTTCTTAATTGGGCCATTGGTTTCCTTGGTGTTTAGTTTTCTAAGTTCTTTGTGCACTCTGGATAATAGAGCTCTATCAGATATGTGGTTAGTGAAGATTTTCTCCCATTCTGTGGGTTGCCTTTGAGCTCGTGTTACAATCTTTTTATCTGAACAGAAGCTCTTTAATTTCACAAGATCCCAACTGTTGAGAGTTGGTAGCAGTGACTGTGCCATTGGATGTCTGTTTAGGAACTGTTGGCCTAGCCCAATCAGTTTGAGGGGATTCCCTACCCTTTCAACTATGGTTTTGATAGTCTCTGGCCTTAAATCAATTGCTAGGAAGAAGTCAAGCTATCCCTATTTGCAGATGACATGATCTTATACCTGAGTGATCCCAAAAACTCAACCAGGAAGCTCCTAGAACTAATTGCAAAGTTCAGCAGGGTAGCAGGATACAAAATAAATGTACCAAAATCAGTGGCTTTCCTGTATGCCCAGAATGAAAGAAGTGAAAAAGTCCTGAGGGAAACAATCCCATTTACTATAGCCCCTAAAAAAATGAAATATCTTGGTATAAACCTAACCAAGGAGGTAAAGACCTTTACAATGAAAACTTTAAAATCCTAAAGAAAGAAATAGCCGAAGACACCAGAAGGTGGAAAGACCTCCCTTGTTCCTGGATTGGCAGAATCAACATCGTAAAAATGACCATCCTACCAAAGGCAATATACAAATTAAATGCTATACCAATTAAAATCCCAAAGCAATTCTTCAAAGAAGTTGACCAAACAATCTCAAAGTTCATATGGAGGCACAAAAGACCCAGGATAGCAAAGACAATCCTGAGTAACAAAAACACTGCTGGAGGTATTACCATACCAAACCTAAGTCTATACTACAAATCCATAGTTATAAAAACAGCCTGGTACTGGTTCCAAAATAGACGCACAGATCAATGGATAAGGGTTGAAGACCCAGATATAAGCCCACAAAATTACAGCCATTTGGTCTTTGACAAAGGGTCTCAAAGAATCCAATGGAAAAAGAACAGCATCTTCAACAAATGGTGCTGGCAAAACTGGATCTCCACATGCAGAAGATTAAAACTGGACCCGTAATTGTCACCATGTACAAGACTTAATTCCAACTGGATCAAGGACCTTGATTTAAGGCCAGGAAAAATAATTTTAAGTAGTAATAATCTTAGGTGCTATGGATGTACAGGTATAGGGAAGTGCCACTATCAGCGGATCTGCCCAAAGATGGACCACTTGGTCTGCCACTGTGGTTTGAACCCCCACTGGAGCAGATGATCCTGAGTGGACCCTAGGCATCATAGAAGCAGATGTACAGGAGGCTGGGAGGGAGTGTCATGGGTTAATGAATGAAATGGAGGGTAGGAGGGAAGAAGAAATGTGACAATAGTTATTATTTATTGTCCTTATGAAACTAGGAAAAATAATAAAAATTATACAAAGTAATGATATTTGTAGTAGAAGCTATTTAAGTGCCTAAAACTCCTAAAAAACAAGATTTGAAAGTTACCATCCTACATAATACCATCATGATCAGACTCTCCCACTGAGTGAGTGAGTCATCCATGGCCTTATCATAAGAGCTAGTTTCATCCCAAAATATGTGTTAAACATCTAATGGTTATTGTTGTCAGAAACTATTATAAAATATCTTAGTGATAAATTATTAAGACCTCAAATGATAAAAACATGTAAAGAGTTATTTAATGCACATAGAGTTGTTCCTTTCTCTGGTCACTTGAAGGTAGACATTAATACTTCAATAAGATAGTGGAATAAAGCTGGAATTTAGATGAGTTGTTTCATATCCCCCAAAAATCTCTAATATGATGGAAAATAATTCATTTTATAACCTATGGATTCACATTCATAGGTATGTGACAGCACTAATTGTATTCAAAGAGTAAATAAAGGAAGAGAGAAAGAAGGAAAGAAAGAGAAAGAAAGAAAGAAAGAAAGAAAGAAGAAAGAAAGAAGAAAGAAGGGAAAGAAAAGAAAGAAAGAGAAAGAAAGAAAGAAGAAAACAAGAAAGCAATCAAAATAAATAGAAAAATGATGAGAGAAATAAGGAAAGGAACATTAAGTCAAAAAAGGAGTGGTGGGAGGAACTACAGGACAGACTAGGTGTTGTAGTGGTTAGATATGCTCAAGATATAGTGTCTACATACATATACACAAAGAATAAAAAATATTTCACGTCAAAACTTACTTGAGTATGTATTTATTGTACCACATGGTATGTTTCATAATGACATTTTCTTTCCAGCATATCATGCATTTTGATTATGTTGACCTTATTGCCCTCTTTTGCTTCTTTTCTTTGCAATTCCCATCTTCTGTTCTCTTTCTTAATTCAACACGCAGCACTTATAGTTTGATCACATACACACATATACACAGAAAGAGAGAAAGCATGTATGTGTATGAGAGAGAGAGAGAGAAAGAGAGGTATAGCTAAACTATAGAATGAGGTTTATACTGAATATCTTTACAATTAGAAACAATGAAATAAGGAAGAGAAATATGGACCTGAACTCAATGGTTGCAGTTTTCCTACATTATTGCCCAAAACTCATGGCCAAATGGCTTATAGGGTTCTATGTTTTATTACGATTGCCTTGTTACAGTTCCATATTACAGAGAATAAGCCTAACCAAGACCCAAGAAAACTGCCCATACCCAATCCATACGACTGCTGAGAGGGACTACCTTTACTTCCCAGTCAAGCATTTCTGACCAAGTATACAGAAGGATGCCAGCTTCCTTAAGCAGTTCTATCCCTCTTATTTATCTGCCCAGGGAATAGTCCCATTCACCATGTGCTGAGTCTTACTATCAATCAGACAATCTCCTATAGATTTGACTGGGACCAACTTAACTACCTGATTCTTTTACAAATGAGCCCAGACCTCAATCTCTCAACTATCAAGTTGGCACGTGTATCTAACCCTAACATCAGCAGAGCCTGAATTTGAACATTAGCTTTGACATTTAATGGTTTCTCACTAAGAGACATCATGCTCCATAAGCCTCTATTCATACTCTGTTGTAATGACAATAAAATGATAATAAAATGATAATAATCATGATGTGATAAAGAACTAGTGAGAGACAATAAAAGTTAGTGTCTACAAAAAATGAGCCATGTAGGAAACATGATAGAGTCCCTTAATCTTTCATTTACCATATACCCATGCAAGTGAATACAAACACATTCCCAAAACCTTTGTATTTATAGAGATTTTAAATGCCAACACAATGGGAATTGATTTTATCTCAGAATATAATGGAAAGCCATGTTAGACCACACTTTATTGAACACAGGGCAAGAACAGGTAAGATGGTATTTATTGCTGTACATTTGAAATTTCTGAATACAAATCAGTCAGGTGCACTGCTTATCCCATGTATTACATTAGTATATTAGTAGCTATATTAGTGTATATATATATATATACACACACACAAATATATAAATATATATATTCTAAAGTATAAAATTTCAGGAAGTGTCTCTGCAGCAAGTGTTGGACAAAAATAAGCAAGCCCCCCCACTTGCAATTTTGCCAACCGAAGGGCCACATGTACAAAGACCTGACTCCTTACTAGCACAAGCACCCCAAAGGGAGCTATGTGATCCACATAGCAGAGGAACAGGAGGACAGGAAGGACATGGTCTGATTGGTAGGAAGAGAGGGTGGGAAAGGAGGGGGCTGGTAGAGGATGGAGATGGAGCAATGACATAAACTCATTTTATTTGCATATGAAAATTTCTAAAGAAACTAACTGAAAATGTTAAATATATTACAGAACATTTGGTGAAAGTTTGTAATTGTCCATAGTTTATATAATTGTGCATAGTGATTAGTATAATCAATATGTGTCTTTTGAGAACACAATATAACATGTAACTTATTGATAAACTTTCATTAGAATTTTATTTGTGTTTCTCTATACCATTTCTGGAAACTCATACTTCAGAAAACTTTAAAACCCTAAAGAAAGAAATTGCAGAAGACACCAGAAGGTGGAAAGACCTCCCTTGTTCCTGGATTGGCAGAATCAACATTGTAAAAATGACCATCCTACCAAAGGCAATATACAGATTCAATGCTATACCAATCAAAATCCCAAAGCAATTCTTCAAAGAAGTTGACCAAATAATCTCAAAGTTCATATGGAGGCACAAAAGACCCAGGATAGCAAAAACAATCCTGAGTAACAAAAACACAGCTGGCGGTATTACCATACCAAACCTAAGTCTATACTACAAATCCATAGTTATAAAGACAGCCTGGTACTGGCTCCAAAATAGACACACAGATCAATGGATAAGGATTGAAGACCCAGATATAAGCCCACAAAGTTACAGCCATTTGGTCTTTGACAAAGGGGCCCAAAGAATCCAATGGAAAAAGAACAGCATCTTCAACAAATGGTGCTGGCAAAACTGGATCTCCACATGCAGAAGATTAAAGCTGGACCCGTACTTGTCACCATGTACAAGACTTAATTCCAAATGGATCAAGGACCTTGATATCAGGCCAGAGACTTTAAAAACCATAGTTGAAAGGATAGGGAACTCCCTCGAGCTGATTGGGCTAGGCCAACACTTCCTAAACAGACATCCAATGGCACAATCACTGCTACCAACTCTCAACAGTTGGGATCTTGTGAAATTAAAGAGCTTCTGTTCAGATAAAGAGATTGTCACACGAGCTCAAAGGCAACCCACAGAATGGGAGAAAATCTTCACTAACCACATATCTGACAGAGCTCTACTGTCCAGAGTGCACAAAGAACTTAGAAAATTAAACTCCAAGGAAAACACTGGCCCAATTAAAAAATGGGCCCTGGAACTTCAAAGAAACTTTACCATGGATGAAATTAAAATGTCTAACAATTATCTTAAAAAATGCTCCACTTCCTTCGCCATCAGGGAAATGCAAATCAAAACTTCCCTGAGATATCATCTCACCCCAGTCAGGATGGCAAAAATCCACAATACAAACAACGACAAATGCTGGAGAGGATGTGGAAAGAGGGGAACTCTCCTACATTGTTGGTGGGAATGCAGGCTCATACAGCCACTCTGGCGAGCCGTCTGGAGATTCTTAAAGAAATTAAAGATTGAAATGCCATATGACCCTGCTATCCCACTTTTGGGAATAACCCCCCATGCAGCAGAGGTTCGCCTCGATAGCACAAGCTCGACCATGTTCATAGCAGCACTGTTTACAATAGCAAAGTCATGGAATCAACCTAAATGTCCAACAGTTGACGAGTGGATAAGGAAACAGTGGTACATCTATACAATGGAGTACTACTCAGCCATCAAAAATGATGAATTACTGGAATTTGCTGGGAAATGGATGTCATTAGAAAGAATTATATTAAGTGAAGTATCCCAAACCCAGAAAGTTAAGTGCCGTATGTACTCCCTAATAGGTGGCTCCTAGTACCAAACTCACCCAGCCCACATTGAGACACTCAAAAGTAAACCTATGAAACACAGTAATTGCAAGGATTATGAACAAGAGAGATGGGTTAGGAGGGCCACACCAGAAACAAGGAGAGAGGAGACCATGTTACAGCAGAGAAAATAGGCCTCCATCAAGGTCTGCAAGTAAGTAATGAGAAACCTAGTTAAGTTCACAGACGTTCTTTCCTGATCTCACCAGAAGGGGAGGGCATATAGTCTAGCAGATAAAAAGTAATCATTTTGCAAATGGGTGATGGACCCCTCCCTCAGGGAGGTTTCCTACTCTTATTACATCTACCCTTGAATGTGCTATTACAACAAGACTCCAGTTTAACAGCTTTTTGTCTCTGGCCAGGGGGTGACATACAGTGCCCAGCAGAATGGAGTGAAGGGAATTGCAGGAGCAGCAAAACTGCAAAAGAAAATCAACAAACCACAATCCAGAACTTCAGAGACTATATCAATCACATAGAACTAGGACAGCCTAATCTCTCCCCATCCTGGAGCTCAGGGACATTTGCGGAAGAGGGGGCGGTAAGATTGTAAGAGCAAAAGGATGGGAGGAGCAACGATTTGCAAGATTCTCAACAATAGTTGGGGCCAAAGCAATCGTAATGGGACTTTGCATGCCCTGCGCAATGTCCAGCGCACTGTTGCCCTCATAAAGTCTAGCATCTGTTAAGGACACCGAGACCCCTGGAGGCAAGGGATTGACAGCCATAGTAGTGATCTTATGCTTAAGGGGAACAAGAGAAAGGGCTTATGGAAATGCCACTGGGTCCTTATATGTCATCGGAGAGGAGGACCCAATGGAGAGTTAGGCGTATACAATAAAGGACTCTCTGGGAATTGGGGGGGAGGCACTGGGGGAAGGGGAGGGGGAGGAGGGGGGAGGGAGGGAACTGGTAAAAAATTTTAAAATGTATAATTAAATTTTTAATAAAAAAAAAAAAGAGGTTGCAGTTACATGTGTGGAAACGTTCTGGGTCAGGAATATCAAAGGTCATTGAGCAACGCTGTTTTTTTCCCAGTTTGTCTTCCTTTCATAAAACAATTTGGCCTGAAATAGTTTAATGTGTGTGTGTGTGTGTGTGTGTGTGTGTGTGTGTGTGTATGTATTAATATGTGGAAAACAGTTTACATCTTATCTCAAAATGGACCATATTTTTTAAAAACCTATGTGTTCTCTGTCTGAAAAGAAAATTACCAAAGTGGTCAAAGGTAGTGTTGATTAATACACACAACTCTCCCTTAGTATTCTTCATAATCTCTTGGGTTTTCTATCTGTGTCAGCAAAGAGTATGATTAGTATTTATTCTAGGTGTTATTTTTCACATAGAAATTGAAAATGTGAATTCTTCAGAAACAGAGAGAGAGAGCATGCACCTATTTTACCCAAGCAATTTACACTTTTGAATTAATAAAAGGTCCAGATAAATAACAGTGACCTTGAACATCAAAATAATTAAGCTTTAATCTCACGTTCAAAGACTTCAGCTTTGAGGTCACACAGAATGAGAAAAAACTTTTCCTTTTTAATCAATCTGCATGATGACTGAATTTCTTTGCAGAATGATCATTTTCCAACCACAGAAATGTCAGAGTAAAACAGGGGGAAAGATTAAGGAGTTTAATTTACTTGGCATGTTATGACTATGTTTATTAAAACAGGGTGGATTACAGCAAACTTTATCATTTGTTAATATTACTTTTCCCTCAATGGGGGTTATATTGAGAAAACAATATTCTAGATATAAAGCCCGGCACCAAATGGCATTTATTTTTAAAAATATAATTCTTCCTTGTAAAATAATCTCCTGGGTACTTAAAATGAAATCTATGACTTTCTTAAAATGCAATTTTTTCTTGCTCTCTGGATAAGGTTTCTCCCTATAGATTGTTCTTACAATGATGCTTCAATCATATACAATGTTCAATTGCTGATATGCTAGTCATTATGCCTTATTCTATAAAAAATAGGACGCAGAAAATATGATATATTACATAATGCAACATGCAGAGTTCCACTCTGGACTTGTTATGGAATGAACTTCAGCATATGTAAAAATGTAATAAATAAAGAAAATAAATGTTAACTAAAAGAAAAATTCTTTTCTCTAAGTCAAGTTGGAGATTTAATGAAAGCATTGATAATGGTTTCAAGCTACATAGAGTAATAAATAATATTTTTCTTTTTGGGGGAAACATTATTATCTTTTTCAGAATCAATGGATACTCTGATTTCAAGTTATGAAATTTCAAAAAAATTGGTTCAGATAAGATGAAAAATAGGTACTAAGGAATTGAGGAGGATTGTAAGTTTTTGTCACAATGGGAATGTGCTGCTTAATAATGCCTTGTGATCAAGGCTGGAGAGGTGGCTCAGGGGTTAAGCCTCTGCCTTGCTGGCAGAAAGTCCTGAGTTCGGATCCCAGATCCCACGTATAGACGCCAGGTGGAAGCGGGGGCGGCCTGCGCTTCTGGTCCTGGTAGGGCAAAGCCTGTGAATCCCGGGGCAGAATAAACAGGAGGAGGTGGCGGCGTCCATGGTGGTTCCCAAATTCGTCCGTGGTTCTACACACACACACACACACACACACACACACACACACACAACTGAATAAATAATAATAATAAAAAGAAAAAAATAATGCCTTGTGATCAAAACCATCTTTGGTATGAGAAATATTGTGTTAAATTTAGAATAAATAACAAGAACATATTTATGAGGCCCTAAATAGTATTTATTTTTTTGTCAGGTTTTAATATGAATTCTGTCCCATAGGCTCATGTGTTTGAATACTTGGACCCCAGCTGTTGGCATTATTAGGGAAGTTTACAAAACCTTTTATAGGTTCAGTTTTGGCAAAAGAAGTACCTCACAGGGTTGGGCTTCAAGGCTTGATAACCAAGTCTTTCTTGCTCTCTCTCTCTCTCTCTCTCTCTCTCTCTCTCTCTCTCTCTGACCTCCTGCTTCCATAGCCATGATTGCCCCTGTGTATTCCCCACTATAATTGGCTATAATTCCTCTGTAAAGGTAAGTCAAATAGTAGTACTCTTTCTCCTTTAAGTTGCTTTGGTCACAATATTCCATCATAATGGAAGAGTAACCATAACAAACGAATTAATTCTTTGTGAATGTATGTAACAACTCAGTCCAGTAACAACTCATTTTCTATGTTTGCTTCTGAGATCTTTTCTCTTTGCCTGAAGATCCAGATAATTTGGCAATAATGAGGATCTCTGTCATATATAACTCATAGAGACCATACATCATTTAACGGCTTGATGGCTGTTGATTAGACATTCTGCAAGAATTACAAATATTCACTTGTAAACTATAAAGGAACTGACAAATACTGACAAAAAATATAATATTGCACAGTATGTCATTACATGTTATATTATTACCAATATTGCAAGACTTCCAATTAAGTTGTTTCTTGTTGCATTCACAGTTCCTATTAAACAAATGTGACTTGGGGTCTAATGGATATAAATACTAATTTATACAAATTTACCTCTACACTTCATGAACAAACAAGAAGGCATTGTATAAATTTTTTTATCCCACATCATTAAATAGTGTCAATATGCTATGCATTATACACCTTCTTATTAATAAAATATAATTCTTTTAAATAAACATTTTTTCTGAAGTGCACAGGAAATTAGTAAGCATGGATGTATGCATGCTGGTTCATGTTGTCTTATGTGCATGTATGCACTTAGGGGTGATTAGATCATTCTTACCAAATGAATAGCTTAAATAAATTTTAAAAAATGGTTTTTGACAAATAATTCTGAATAACCATTAAATCATGGTGGCAAATTTATTAGAAAAATTTAAAATTAAATACACTATTAGGGGTTTGTGAAACAGTGGAATTTAGAAGTGGTTGGAGGAAGTGGATGATTTCAGGCATTGTGGTATTAGTAATTGAACCAAGTTCCTCCACTCTGGTACATGGAATTAAACTCCTGAGCCACACAACATCCTTTCATATTTCAACTTTTCTTTCTTTTTCTTCCTTCTTCCTCCTTGTCTTCCTTCCTATCTTCTTTCTTTTCTTTCTTTGAAACTGTATTTCAGTACATTGCCCAGACTAGCTTTAAACTCACTCTGATGCCCAGGGTGGCCTTAAACTTGCATTTCTTCTGCCTCAACTTTTTGAATATCTGGGATTAAAGCCCTGAAATCCTAGATCCAGTTGTATTCACACCAGTAAAAAGTACAAGTTTGTAAACTGGCCCTAACCCATTCCTTTTAGTATTCACTGCTACCTGACTATGAGGATAGACAACTTGATCAAGTTCCTCCCTGTTGTTCATGATACTCTGCCTACTACAGGACCCCAGTACCAAGTCTCAGAATTCATGGATTGACATCCCTGAAACTGTCCTTCAATCTCTCCTTCTTTAGTTGTTTTTCTCAGTAATATGTCATGGCAGTTCATTCAGACTGAAACGATTGTTATATTTGAAAGTTGGATTATTACTTTATACTTTTCCTTTACATGGATTAATTACAGTTTTGTGAATATAACAAGTGCAGATACTTCTGAAGGTCCCACACAATTAACAATGAATGATCAGTTCCATCAACAGAACCTTTTCTCTAGAGTGGTACTTTTGCAAGTACCCTTATGTTTGTGATTTTATTTTTTTCAGTCATTCATACAAATTGAATCATGTGACATGGATTTTTTTGACCCCCAACCTCCTTCTCTTATTCTAAATAATTGAAATTCATTCAAATTAATATTTTATCAATAATTTGCTCTTTTTTATTTCTATACGTCATTCATCACATTCTGCTTTCTCCTTTATTCCTCAATGTATGTTTAGGTAGTTTGCAAGTTTTGGAGGTTAGGAATGAGTCACTCTAAAGATTCATGCACAAAATTTTTTCTCCAACCTTTTATTTTTTTCTTAATCGTACAAGCTCAATAGGTACCCCCATCTTCTCCCTCTCTCCTCCCATTCCCAGTTGTCCCCCATTGTGCTCTGTCCCCTTCTTTTCATCCTCACTCTCTCCTTCCTCTGTCCCTGGTGCCTTCCCCTTCTTTCCCATCCCCTGGAGCATCTTTTTGTGTGAATGCCAAACCTCCCTCTGAGTCATCCACCCCAATGAGGGTTCACAACTCAGTGGCATAGCACAGAGCCCCTTCTTGAGCTTCCCACTAGTATGGGAACTCTATTATGACTGTTTAATCCCTTCTCTCTTAAGATTCTATTGCCTGGACCCATCTCCCATGTGATCCATTCTAGAATTTGGGGGGGGTTCTTGACATCTCAGCCATTGATGCACACAATTTATTATGATCAAAATTATTATTTTGAGTTAATGATCTAGGAAAGAATATGGTAAGAACATATTTAATTTTAGAAAATATATCAAATTATTGGCTGTATGACATTGGCATTTTTACTTACCAGCATTAAGTAATGTTTGTAAGTGTTCTCCTGATTTGTAAACTCATACAGCTTTGCCAGGGTCTTTCAGCTGTTTCCAAGCTAGTGGGTTTTTACTAGCAGACTGTTGTGACTTCAACTTGGGTAATTATAATGATTGGAAAATGGCTCAAGTTCAAAGTAGAACAAAATAAAGTCCTCCTGAAAAACATTATGCTGCCCCTGTATCCTGACTGAAGAGGAAGTTCGTGCACCATCTTGACTTTACTCTCTAAGAAAAAACCCACATGAAATCATAATTCATTTTGCAATTCCTTTTCTTTTTCAACTCATACATGACAATCTAAATAGGAAACATATCTTGATCATGAAGATGAATAATTTATCTTCTTTTTCACCTTGAAAACATTTATATATCAATCAGAGTCCTTGATAAAAAAGAAACTGAGCTTGAATAGAAATACTTGATTAGTGAAACTCACAAGATTTATTTAGTTTAGCTTATAATGGTAGTTACTGTGAAGTATTATATGGTCAAGTATTACTTTTGAAATGTATCTATTCTGAGACAGCATGAGTGTTTGTATATCTAATACTTCAAACTAAAAAATGTAAGTCCTTAGCCCTAGTAAATTAATGTAGGATTGTTATAAGAAGCAATAAAATATAAGCTGTTATAAGATTGTTATAAGAAGCATAAATAAAATATAAGCTGTACTTATATGTAATATTAATGTGGAAATATAATTCAAAACTTTAAAAATGTCATTTACAATAACAAAAATGCTTAAGCAAAATATTAAATGTTTATTAAGTTTATCCTCATGATATTATTCAGCAAACACTGTTGAAGTACACTAGCAAATTAAAAAATTAAAATTGTTTAGCTACATAGTTTACATAATAGAATTAATTTATAATGTCACAAACTAAAATTAAAAATTAAAAGCTCTAGAAGCAAGATTGAGACAACCTTGGTAATTTGATAACCCAACAAAAATATTTATATGTACAGTAACAGTCCCTTAGTCCTCAAAGAAAATATTAATAGTTTTTATCAATAAATATAAAAAAGCATTTTTTTTGAAAGACCCTCTTATGAGAATTGAAAGAAACTGAAAACTTAGGAAAGATAGTTGCAAAGGTGCTAACTCCCTGACAGCTTATACCTTTATAAAAAATAAAAAATAGAATTAATCAAAACAAGCATAAGACATACTCCTTCAAATAATAAAAGCACTTCGCAGCTCTTTCTACAAAGCAAACATTATTGATCCCCAAACAAAATAAATCTGCAATAACAGATGAAGAAAAATATACGATAATCTCATTGATGAACATCGATTAAAAGATACTCAAGAAAATTTTAGTAAACTGTTTTCAAAAATACCAAAAAGATCATCCACTATGATCAGGTCTGGTTAATTCCAGAAACACAAAGTTGGTTCAATATATATATTTCACCAAATAAACAAATATAAAGGTGAAAACTATGTGATTCTTTCAATTTATGCTGACAGAGCTTTTGTCAAAATCCAACACCCCTTTGTGTTGAAGAAATGTTTGTCAATATTATAATGGCCATAGGTTACAAGTCTGTAGCAAAAATCTTACTAAATGATAAAAAATTGGAAGCATTCCCATTCAAATAGGGAACTAGACAAGGCTGTGCACTTACACATCTATTGTATTATACTCAAAGTCTTAGCTAGAACCATAAGATGGAGAGAGAGAGAGAGAGAGAGAGAGAGAGAGAGAGAGAGAGAGAGAGAGAGAGAGAGAAGGATACCACTTGGAAAAGAAATAGTCAAGTCATCCTTGTTTGTGAATGAGATGATTTTATATCTCACAGACCCCAAAAATTCTTCCAGGAAATTCCTGAGACTAGTAAATGAGTTCATTAGTGTGACAGGATACAAAATTAATGTTGAAAAATCATTGGCTTTCTTATACACAAAGCATAAACAAAACTAGTATGAGCTGAGAGAAACAATAGAATTTATTTTAGTGTTTAAATAATGAAATACCTTGGAATAAACTTAAACAAAGATGTGAAATAATTATACAATGAAAACTTTAAAACCCTAAAGAAAGTGATTAGAGAAGACACCAGAAGATGAAAAGACCTCCCATGTTCCAGGATTCACAGAATTAATATTGCTAAAGTTATGATTCTACTGAAAGAAATAACATGCAGATTCAGCACAATACTAATCAAAATTCCAAACCACTCTTAACAGAAATTGACATAACAATTTCAAAGTTCATATGGAAAAATTTAAGGCTCAGGATCACAAAAAAAATCCTGAGTAATATAAACTCTGTGGAAGGAATCACCATACCAGACCTTAAACTGCAAAGACATAGTAATAAATACCACATGGTACATGTTCCAAAAAAAGAGATATAGACCAACAGATTAGAATTGAACACCCAAATATGAATGCATATACATACTGTCAACTGATTTTTGATTTTTTGCATCTATTTCAGTTGTCTCTGTTAAGCTTTTGACCTGTTGATCTATCCTATGTTGAGAGGGTGGTGTTGAAATCCCCAAGAATTATCGTTTGGGGGTTGATTTCTCGCTTTAGACACTGTAGGGTTTGCTTAATGAATGTGGAGGGGCCCATATTGGGTGCATATATGTTCAGTATTGTGAAGTCTTCCTGGTGAATTGTACCTGTGACTAAAATGTAGTATCCATCTGTGTCTCTTACTGGTTTTTTTTGGTTTGAATTCCACTTTGTCCAAAAGCATAATGGCTACCTCTGCCTATTTCCTGGTTCCATTAGCTTGCAGAATTTTGGACCAGTCTTTTATTTTTAGTATGTGCCTATCTTTTGTGGTGAGATGAGTTTCCTGAAGACAGCAGATTGATGGGTTGTAATTTTTAATCCAAGTTTTTAATCTGTGTCTCTTGATCAGTGAGTTAATTCCATTGACCTTTTAAGTTGTAATGGAGAAATTACTTTTACTTCTGGATATTTTTTATGTTTAGTGCCTTTTGAAAGTGTATTATTTGGCTTTTCAGTTTTGGTGTTATTATACTTCTCTTCTGTCATCCTGGATACACTTGTTTTTTTCTTCAAGCTTGAGTATCATTTCTAGCATTTTTTGAAGGCTTGGTTTGGTAGACATGTAAGCCTTCAAGTTGTCTTTGTGCTAGAAAACTTTTCTTTTTCCCTCAATCATGATGGATAGTTTTGCCAGGTATTTCAGTCTGGGTTGACATTTTTGCTCATTCCATACTTGAAGTACATATCTCCCAGCTCTTGCTTTTACTGTTTCCATTATCTTTAAAATGACTCTTTTTTTTCCCTTGAAGCTCTCAGCACCTTTTCTTTGTCTTGAATCTGGAATATTTAAACTATTATTTGCCATGGTGATTTTCTATTTTGGTCATATCTGTTTGGGGTGCCAAATGCCTTTTGTATTTGGATGGGCCTCTCATTCTTTAGATGAGGGAAGTTTTCATTTATGATAATTTGAAAAATTTCCTCAGGTGTGGTATTTTGGGATTCTTGCTCTGGTATTCCATGAATGCACATGTTAGGCTTCTTCAGGGTGTCCCATAACTCTTGAATATTCCTCTCAGTATCTTTTTGGCTTTAACAACCATTGAACTGGTTAATTCTCCCACTTTGTCTTCAAGATCTGAAATTCCATTTTCTGCTTCATTAGCTCTGCTAATGAGACTCTCTGTTGAGTTCTGAGTTGAAGATAACTTCTCCTTTAGTTCAGTTTTAAGCTCTGCCTGAAACTGTTTCAACTGCTCTATGCCTATTTTTGTTTCTTGAACTGTTTTTCTCAACTTCTCCAAGTGTCTGTTGTGTTCCTGTTCAAAGTGGTTGATGCGGTTGTTTAACTCCTCCCAGATTTCCTCTTTCATAGTATTGATCATGGTAAAGATCATACTTTGAAAGTCGTTATCTTGGGTCTGATTTTCTTGGCCATTTTCTGTGAATTTGTTCTGGTTGGAATTCATCATTATGGGGTTAATTCTTTTGGTGGGAGATTTGTCTTCTTGGATGTTGTTTCTCATGGATCTGCACTGTTGGGCATTGTTGTTTTATCTTTTAAGACCTTTCAGTTTCTGTGTGTTTTTGACTGAACTGATTTAGTTGGTATTACTACTCTTGGGCAGTTTTTATTAGTTATTATTAGTGCTTGTCTTGGAGTTGGGTATGTTTTTCTGTTTTAGTATTATTTCCTAGATGAGGCTATTAGGCTGTTAATACATCAGTTAAATCACATTAACTAGACAGGGGATGAATATTAGTATGGTAGTGCACTTTTATGATTTAGTACCTTGGTGATATGTAAGAGTGGTATAATCCCTGGAGTTGTATATATTTTTGGGGTGGCTGTATGGCAAATTTAATTTACAGTGATTAATATTGAAAAGAGTAATATGGTAAAAAAAGAGGTTTATTTATCTTTGGGCTGGATGTGAAGAATTTCTCCCTTGTGATAGGATGATTTTAGAGGACTTCAGATGTATGGCCTTTTTACCCTAGAGCTTTGCTTGAGTTTTCTTTGGACTCTGTTGAATTCTGAGTTGCAGTTTGTCTTCCCTGTACCGTGAGTGAGGGTCTCCAGTGGGCCAGAGGGGCAGAGGGGCTGGGACCTGGGGCGTGGCCCATGCAAGTCCAAGATAGCCTGGGTATTGCTTGGGCTGGCTGGTGGGAGGAGCTGGGATGAGTGGTGACCTGGGTGCTGGGGGAACTCACCTGGGATGGAGAGCTAGTCCTGTCCCAAGGGACGTGAGGTAGGAACAGGGGGCCTGGGACTTGGGGCATGGCCCACTCAAGCCCAATCCAGCCTGAGTGTTCCTCAGGCTGGCTGGTGGGAGGAAGTGGGACGAGTGGTGACCTTGGTGCTAGGGGAACTCACCTGGAATGGAGAGCAAGTCCTGTCCCAGGCAGACAGGAGAGAGGGACAGGAAGAATGAATGTGATGTTTAACTTTTTGTATGGATCTGCTGCAGCAGGGAGAATACAGAGAGTCGGATAAACATTAATTCTGGGTATGACCATGTTATGTTTCCAAATGAAGATATAGTATAAGAATTGTTTGGATGTGTGTTGTTGGATGGTCTCCATTTCCTTGGGATCATGAGAATAACAATGTGCTGGTGTCTGTGAGCTGTGTGCTGCTACTTTCTGTGAGCTGTAACACCCATGTCCTGAATTTGGGCTTCCTTACTCCTGGCTCTCAGGCCTTCAACTTTAGTATACTATTTCATCCCAGATGTGTTTGGGCTGTAGTGTGCAGAGGAAGGCCATGGACCTTAATAATACATACATCCTATTGAATTCACCTACACCTTTAATAATCTATTTCCATTTCCATCTATATCTGTATTAATAATACATGAGTTATGTACTATCTACTGCCCATTATCTTTATTTTTCATCACCGTCATCACTATCATCAACCTATATATTAAATAATTTATGTATGTGTGTGTGTGTATCAGAGGGAAGGACCAATAGTAGAGGACCAAGAATAACTTTGGGAATCATCGTGGATTGCTTCTACTTCCTTGCTTTACTCTGAGATTTACCAGGCTCTGTCCACCAGGGCAGGAAGCATGTGTTGCTGCCATGTCTGCCTAGCATTTTTATGTGGGACCTGGAATATGAACTCAGGACCTTCTGCTTGCGAGACAGTCTTAATTAGTGAGTCATCTCTCTAGCCCTCATCAAACTATATATTAACTATTATATGTTTTGTTTTTACTGAAGGAAACTTGACTATTGTATTATTATTCAAATTGCCTACCTTAGAGTTATGTAATAGTTAAAGCCAGAAAAACATTATTTGTATACATATATACTCTAAGAAATAAAAAATTGTATATGCAGCCTTAGCTTAACTCCATTCAGAAATAAACCTAGAATTGACTTGGAGAGATGGCTCAGGGGTTAAGACTCTGTCTCACAAGCAGGAAGACCTGCGTTCAGATAGCAGATCCCATATAAAACTGTCAGGCAGAAATGGTGGTGATCTGCATTTCAAGTTCTGAAAGCCAGAGCAAAATTTCCCAGAGGGAAAGCAAAAAGTCATCCTTGGACCTCCACAGGTACACACAGTGTCTGCTGAAACACACAGACACAGATACAAGCATAGACCTACACACACACACACACACACACACACACACACACACACACACACTTACACAGAAACACACAGACACATATAGACACACATACACCCACACTGACACACAAAGAATCTTAGAATTGAAAGATTTGCTCGTAACTTTAACCTATATATGATATGCTGGTATGCTCAACACATATCATATGATGGCAAGTTCAACACATGAATCATGTGCTAAGATGTTTAACCGTATATCATAAGCTGATATGTTTAAAACATATGTCATATGCTGGCATGTTTAAAAACCATATGTCATGTGCATGTATGCTTAATGCATATGTCATATTTATAAATTTGACATATATATCACATGCTGGTATGTTTAGTATTTTAGAACGTTGCACAGGTTGGTCTATTTAGTGAATATATCACATGTTTATATGTTGGGCACATAAATGAGAAACTGGTATGATTTTTGCATGCTGGATTGTTTTACACATTTGTCATATACTGTTATGTTTAATACATACATCACATACTATTATGTCTATCATGCATACTGCATGTCACTGTATTGAACACATAGACTTGTAACTGTGGTCTGTTTACCTCATTGCCATCCTTAATGATTTCCAAGGCTTCTTTTTATTCTTTATTTTACTTCAGAAAATAAAATGCCAAAAATACAGTCATAGCTGCATTCTTCCTCTTCCTTTTGGTACAAGTGCCTGATCTCTTAACTGTCTGAGGACAAGTGATTAAATCAACTTCCACATTGCACTGAATTATGAACAATGTTATTTAATGCTTACAAAAAGTATTTCACATCAAGTAGGCTTCTAAACAGCATTAGAATCTGTGTCTTGTTTCATGTTTTAAAGTTTATGAATGTGTTCTATTCAAATTAAATAATAAAATTATAATACACCTTCTGTCAGGATGTTAGAAGTACTATGCATATATAAAAATTACAACATTATAAAAATACAGTGAGAAATCACACACTAAGATACATTTAGGAAGAAAAGTTTAGAATGTTGTTATATAAATTTAAATAGGAGTAATTGTGATTTCAAGAAATGACTGCAAACATTATTAAATGTAAAGTCAAACACAAATCAAGCTGAGCACATTTATCTTTAGAAAAAAATTATAAAAATGTTTGGCAATAAAATGAAATTACTTGTATGTCATCTCAAAATAATAGCAGAACCTTGGGTAATTTTATTGCTTCTATAACTTAAACTGTGACCCAAAGCTTTGCATGTGCTTTCTTGTAAAGTTATAACCTAATTATGAAAAGACCAAATATGAAAGAGAGGCTGTGAATCTGAGGCAGCCTCTGAATGTTACCTCTGATGTTTAAAACTCATCTAATGAAAATTGCATGCTCTAACTATCAATAGAAAAAGATTAGATACTAGGTGCAGTGAAGTAAAATAGAAATTGGTTTTTCTCCCTGTTATGGTTATGATTGGATTATCATGGACTCAATATATGACCAAAAGAAAATTATTTCTTTCTTTAAATATAAAATACAATAATTGAATAGAGAAGGTCATTCCTGATAGTCTAGCCATATACAGAAATCATTAGCAATAGTTCTATATTGTATATTCCCATGTATATTAAATATCTCTCATACTTGATCCTTGTGTGATTTTTTATGAAAGCAATAATAGTATAAAGGAGAAATAAGCAGGATTTTCTTTACCTGTGTGTGCAAATGCATTTTTTTCTAATTAAAAGATCAGGGTACAAAGAGCTAGTTTACTTATTTGGCACAGCATGCTTCTCAAAGCAACTTATTAGTGTGTATGTATGGTCTGACTTTGCAGTCCTCTTCTGTGCAGACTGCTTGTCACTATTCTGTCCAGGACTCTTGTATTTCCAGTTGAAGACAGTTGGTCATGCTACAAAACTACTACACCATTGCTTATTTTCCCTTTATTACTATAATTTTTATGTTTTTAATATAAATTACATAATTTCAAAAAGAAAAAAATATAAATTCCCATTGAAATGTCATTACACAGGACTGTTTAGAAACATATGAGTCTAATGTTATTACACTTACTGTCTTAAATATGTCTTAAATGATGAATTTTATGTCAGTTCAAGTGTGGAATGTAAATTATACCACTCAGAAATCTCTCTGACCTGTTGTAAGAACTGTGAATGCGTTGTCTTACATATCAAAGGGGAAATTACTTTGGGACTGGTGAGATGGCTAGGTAGACAAGGTTGAAGCCCTAATTTCAACTCTCTAGAATCCAAGTAAAATGAATGTCCCTGTTCATGGCTTTAGGGAGTAGAAATAGTTCACTGAGACTTGTAGCCTATGATTATGGTCAGTGAAAGACCCATTGTAACGAGAGTAAGACAAAAATAACGGGCCATGCAGTATCCTCTATGTATATACACTTTCATATCCAGTCCCTTTCCACATATCCATATACAAGGGAATTTAGCAGATGTGATTAAATTTACTTGAACAATTAAATTTAAAATGCAAAGAATACTTTCACTTGTCCATCAGCATAGGCTACAAGTGGTCTACTGTGCCTTAGAAACAGAAGAACAAATTGTACAGGGAAGTCAGAGAAATCTGAAGCACAAAGGGGAATAAATATTCCATTGTTTTGGATGAATATGACCAGAATGATATGTCAAGAAAACAGGGACTAAAACTTAGTAAAATACTGCTGTTTAAAGATAAATCAGGGGCTGGTGAGATGGCGCAGGGATTAAAGATTTGCTTGGAAAACAAAAGGACCTGAATTCAGATGACATACCCCACGTGAAAATGAACGTAGGAAATGGTGGTGACCTGCATTTTTGGCCCTGGAAGTCAGAGCCTGGGAAGCCCCAGAACAAAGCAGTAAGGAGGTAGAGTAATCCAGCATGATTCCTGAAGTCATTCTTGGCCCTCCACAGGCACACACAGTGTTTCTGATATATAGAGACACACGTATCCACATACATATATATACCGTTATACACACATATCTACACACACACACACACACACACACACACACACACACACACCAGCTAAATCTGCTGAATTTAAGAAATTTGTACATGAATAGAGAGATAAAATATAAGATGAATTGCATAGAGTTGGGGAAGATGCTTCTTCAAGAGTCATTTGAGGTCAGAAGAAAGAAATAGCTCAAAAATTACAGCCTGGGAGACTGAGAATAATTTTACTTTGGCTGAGTTGACTTGATTTTACCATTTTCCTTTGACAAATAATTGAACAAGAAATTGGAAGTGTTAATTTCTATTTTTAATTGATTTATTTGAGTTCTGATTTATATTTGACACTTATTCAATAGTTTCATGACAGTGTTAAAGTTTTAGGGGAAATAGATAAAGTACACATGGATATATATCTTTGTCCTTGTGTTGGCAAAAACACATCATCTTAGCATAACATTTTAGATAAACATAACAATTATGTTACTTGATAATATTAAATATAAGTGAATTTAGGTCCTTAAGACTACTCATTTTTTTCTTTTAAATTTTTACTCATACTTCAACAATGCTTGCAAAGTATTTGGATTATATTCATTGCCTAATTGTTTCTCTTATCATCCTCTAACTTGCACTGGATCTATTCTTCACGACAAGTCCCATTCCCATTTTCATCTGTTCTTTTCCTTTTTAAAATTATATTAGAAATGAGTTTAGGTGTTTTCATCACTCAGTACACCAACCCTAAATCTCACCCACCTAACCAATTTTTCTTCCTTTCCCATGTCCTCATGCATGTGCAAGCCATCTGGGATTGGTGTCCTAGCTAGTGCCTCAGCACCCTCCAGGGCACAAATGACCCACCAATGTCTAAACTATGAAGTAAAGAGGCCGCTTCAATTCTCTTGTTGAAAACCAATCTTGTACAGTCTCTCAGAGTAACCCGACATCTCACAATATCTGCACTACTCCACAGAAAAATATTGACAGACCAGCCATTGTAGAAGTCTAGAAGAAGTAGACAACTGTAACTATTACTCTTAACTATTGCTGTAAGAGAGAACCCAAAATCAAACAACTTAAGGGAGAAAGGGAGATTTATTCAGCTTATGGTTCCAGAGGGAAGGTACAGTCTCTCAAAGCAGAGGCAGCATGGCTGGCTGCCCAAAGCTGGAGAAGGCTAAGTCACCACAGACATCTTGGAAGCTGAAAGTTGCAGACTGCTTTCTGCAAAGGCAGACTTCTTCTGGAGGTAGGGTGGGACTAATCCACCCCTTGTGACTGCCTTCCTCCAGCAAGGGTCCACCTCTCAAGGTACCATGGCTTTGCCAAACACATGAGACTGTGGAGGACACATTTCAATCCATGACATTCCACCCCTGGCCCCTACAGGCGCATTGCCATCTCATTATGCAAACCATACTCAGTTCAACGTTAAAAGTCTTCATAGATTACATCAGTAGTCCCAACACAGTCCAAAAGTCCAAAATCCAAAGCCTCCTGTAAAATTAAAATACAAGTTACATACTTCCAACATACAATGGCACAAAATAAACATTCCCATTCCAAAAGGAAGGAATGGGGGCATATTCAGGAAAGATCAGTCCATAACAAGACCGAAAACCAGCAAGACAAACCCCAAATCTTGTAGCTCCAAGTCCAACAGGTGAGCCTCTTGTTGAAATCATCTCAGTTCCAAAGGGCTTTGGTTCTACCTCTCCAATGCAGCTGCTCACAGAATACATCACTATCTTGGGCTGACTCCTCCCAGGGTATACAGCTCTCCTTGGCATATGTCCCATGTTGTCTCTGGCATCTCTATCATCTTTACTTCTCAATGGTAAACCAGGCTTTAACTCCACAGCACAAACTGCCCACCTTGGGCTCTAAACTGCAGGCTTCTTGTCTCATGATGCCTGGATTCTCCTAATTTTTGAAATCTTGGAGGAGGACTCCACAATCTCCTCCCTCTTGCACCACTGATGCCTCTAAAACCAGAACCACATGGACAACTTTGCCAAGACTGGCCCCCTTGAATCACAGCTGATTCTGCTTCTGTATGTTGACCATCTCTTTCACTCCTAGGCAGTTCTTTGTAAGAGAAACCAACTCTTGCTTTGGAACTCCACACTTTAGCTTCAGCCTTCTGAAAGGATTTACATTCCTATGAGTGGGAGCCTTCCTTGAGGATCTTGACCTCAAGCTAGGACCTCTCCTATTATTCAAATTGGAGCAGGCTTTGATTTACAAATGGAGCTAATCTCTTTGACAGCCATGTTGTTCTCTGCTTCTTCCTGGTTCAACTCTTTAAGTTTGACATTGTATTTTCATCATCAGATCTTACAGTTTTTGCTTATTCCTGATTCTTTGCTCTTTTTCATAACTCTGAAGACAACAAAAGAGTAGCCATCATATTGTCAAAACTACATTGCTTTAAAATTTCCTCTGCCAAGCACTGCTATCCTCTGAGCTCTCATGAGAAAAGCCTATTTGGCCCCCTTGCCAAGATGCAAAGACTTTCCCAGCACAAAGTCCCAAAGTTCTCCATATTTCTCCCAAGGAATAGTTCCAAAAGCACACTACCCTCATCACAGCGTTGGCCACATTGCTGGGTACCAACTTCTCTCAGCTTCACAAACAACTTCACATTGTGGTACCAGCTATTCTTAATTTCACAGCAATACCCAACTACCCAGTACCAATTTCTGTAACAGTTACTCTTTTTTTTTTTTAACCTTTTTTTTTTTAATTTTTAATTTTTAACTCGAGCTCAAAGGCAACCCACAGAATGGGAGAAAATCTTCACTAACCACATATTTGATAGAGCTCTACTGTCCAGAGTGCACGAAGAACTTAGAAAATTAAACACCAAGGAAACCAATGGCCCAATTAAAAAATGGGCCCTGGAACTTAAAAGAAATTTTACCAGGGGTGAAATTAAAATGTCTAACAAATATCTTCAAAAATGCTCCACTTCTTTAGCCATCAGGGAAATGCAAATCAAAACCTCCCTGAGATATCATCTCACCCCGGTCAGGATGGCAAAAATCCACAATACAAACAACAACAAGTGCTGGAGAGGATGTGGAGAGAGGGGAACTCTGCTACATTGCTGGTGGGAATACAGGCTCATACAGCCATTCTGGCAAGCCATCTGGAGATTCTTAAAGAAATTAAAGATTGAAATGCCATATGACCCTGCTATTCCACTTTTGGGAATAACCCCCCATGCAGCAGAGGTTTGCCTCCATAGCACAAGCACAACCATGTTCATAGCAGCACTGTTTACAATAGCAAAGTCATGGAATCAACCTAAATGTCCAACAGTTGACGAGTGGATAAAGAAACTGTGGTACATCTATACAATGGAGTACTACTCAGCCATCGAAAATGATGAATTACTGGAATTTGCTGGGAAATGGATGTCATTAGAAACAATTATATTAAGTTAAGTATCCCAAACCCAGAAAGTTAAGCGCCGTATGTAGTCCCTAATAGGTGGCTCCTAGTACCAAAATCACCCAGCCCACATTGAGACACTCAAGGGCAAACCTATGTAATACGGTAATTGCAAGGATGTGAACAGGAGGGATGGGGTTGGAGGGCCACACCAGACACAAGGTGAGAGGGGACCATGTTACAGCAGAGAAAATTGGCCTCCAAGGAATGCAAGTAAGTAATGTGACACCTGGTTAAGTTCACAGACGTTCGTTCCTGATCATGTACAACTGAGGGGTTATGATCTCACCAGAAGGGGAGGGCATATAGTCTGACAGATGAAAAGTGATCATTTTGCAAATCGGTGACTGATCCCTCCCTCACCGAGGTTTCCTGCTTTTATTACATCTACCCTTGAATGTGCTATTATAACAAGACTCCAGTTTAACAGTTTTTTGTCTCTGACCAGGGGGTGACATACAGTGCCCATCAGGATGGAGTGAAAGGCATTGCAGGAGCAGCAAAACTGCAAAAGAAAATCAACAAACCACAATCCAGAACTTCAGAGGCTCTATATCATCCACATAGAACTAAGCCAGTCTATCTCCCCCTCTCCTGAAGCTCAGGGATATTTGCGGAAGAGGGGGTGGTAAGATTGTAAGAGCAAAAGGATGGGGGGAGAAATGATTTGAAGAGTCTCTACACTAGTTAGGGCTGAAGCAATCATAATAGGACTTTGCATGCCCTGCGCCATGTCCATCACACTATTGACCTCACAAAGTCTAACATCGGCTAAAGGCACCAAGATCCTTGGAGGCAAGGGATTGATGGCCACAGTAGTGTTCCTATGCTGAAGGGGAACATGAGAAACGGTTCAGGGAAATGCCACTGGGTCCTTGTACGTCATCAGAAAGGAGGACCAAGAAGAGAGTTAGGCATACACAATAAAGGACTCTCTGGGAATTGGGGGGGAAGCACTGGGAGATGGGGAGGGGGGGTTCGGGGGGAGGAGGGGGGGAGGGAACTGGTCTACCTATTAAGTTTGTATGAGCAGAAATAATAATAAAAAATGTTAAAAAATTATTTCCGCTCATACAAACTTAAGAGATACCCCAGTTCCCTCCCTCCCTCCACCCCTTCCTGGACCTCCTTACTCCCTCCCCTCTTTTGCCCTTTCTTTCCCCCCTCCCTCTCTATCTCCCAGTGCCTCCTCTCCCCATCCCTGGAGTCTCCTTTAATGTGTATGTCAAACTTTCCTCTGGGTCCTCCTCTTGTAACAATTAATCTTAATTATTGCTCTGAGAGAACACCCAAAGCCAAGCAACTTAAGAGAAAAAAGGAGATTTATTCAGCTTATGGTTCCAGAGGGAAGGTACAGTCTCTCAAAGCTGAGGCGACATGGCTGGCTGGCCAAAGCTGGAAGAGGCTAAGTCACTGCAGACATCTGGGAAGCTGAGAGCTGCAGACTGCTTGTTGCAAAGACAGACTTCTCCTGGAGGTAGGGTGAGATTAATCCACCTCAAGGCCCACCTTTTGTGACTGCCTTCCTCCAGCAAGGGTCCACCTCTCAAGGTACCATGACCTTACTAAACAGATGAGACTGTGCGGGACACATTTCAAACAATGTCAACACCTTTGCATTAAGTCCATGCATCTTGCAGCCCTGATATAAATAGAGGCTACTGTCAGAAAATCTTTCCTTTTCCTCTGGTTCTTACATTCTTACAGACCTATGTTTCTCAAAGTTGTCAAAGCTTGGGATAAGGGGTTAGTTACCTGCTAAATTTATGTAGGGTTACTTCCATAAGAATGTGAAAAGGGTCATGGATTGGAGCATGGGTAACTCCTGAAGAAAACCCATCACTTTTTTCCAGAGATATTTGATGGATTAACCTTCTGTCCAAGACAGAGAGTATGTCTCAAAAGATTTTTCAGTGACTGTATTCAATAGTGTTGAGATGAGAAGGGGCAAAGAGGAAGACATAGAAACAAATTCCTTTACTTCCATTCCCTCTTCAGTAAAACTAGCATTTCAAGGCTTTTTTTTTAAGACAAACAAGTGAAATTTCAGAGGGCTTACAGTTAGTATCTCTAAACTGTTCACCTATAAGGTAAAATCTCTGCAGATACCTCTATTATTATTTTCTTCATTTATCTCTAAAGTATTTTCATATACCTAATTCCAACTTTGTATTTGGTTGTCCAATGTTATCTTGACCAGTATACTTATTCACTTCTGAATATGTAATGAAATATCTACATGTGGGAAATTCATTGCTTTTGAACTAATGACTACTAAATTATGCATAACCCATGATCTTTACAAATACTTCTGGAACTTTGTTACTTTTTTGTAGGTATTTATGAAGAAAATCTGAACTGTGGTGTTTATAGCATTCAGAATTTTCATGCTGCTTGTCTCATTGACTGCATATTTTCAAATTTTATGCTTCATTGGTGAAAATCTCACTCAAATAAAATCTCTACTGTGCAGCTGTGTAAATCATGTGTCCCTGTGACCAGGTGTGCCAAGAATAATATGGAGATGCCCTGTTAAGAAAATTTCTCACTGAAAGAGATACTGATAATACTGATTTTCAGATGTTGACAGACTGGTTGGAGCAAGACCCAGTCAGTTTGAGGCTGTTCCAAAATGTTTCCATTGACAGCATGAGGGCTAACAGTGTGTAATAAATGTTGGGAACAGTGGGAACTCCTTCCCTTTGCTAAAAATTGCCAGTTGCTGGGAAACATTCCTCAAACATTCCTCTCTGACAACCTCAGGCATCTTTAGGATACAAGTTGCTCCTGCCTAGCACTATTTTCCTTTTTAAATTCTGCCTTTTCAAAGAAAAAGCTAAATGACAGTTCTTGTCTATGAATTTTAATCATTCATCACAGTTTAAGGAAAGTATTTGTTGATTGATTGATTGATCCATTGATTGTGGTGATGAACTGAATCCATCTGTCCTTGTTCAAATCATTATCATCATAATAACCTGCTATTTTTGCATTATGACTCTTGAAAACAAATTACCTCATATGTCTTTTATGGTAAAGGTGAAGTAAAGTCCCAATACTTTCAGATGAGAAAAAAATTACTGCTTTTTAATGTATGAGACTATTTACTTTGAAACTCTCTTTCCCTTAAGATCTGATATAAAAAGTGGTGTTAAAGGTGTGTTTTAAAATCATTGTTATAGATAAATACATTCCAACTCATAACTTTGGAATTTAAACATATATTGCATGTTCTTTTCAACATAATGAAAGCCTTTTACACAGTTTTGTTTGTTTTCTTGATGGTCCTAGTTTGTGGTAATGACATATTTGCCCATGCCTTTTCTGCAAAGTTATTCATTCCATAGTTAAATAGAAACAGTGTTTTATCCCTTCCCCCTCCCCTCCCTTCCTCTCCCTTTCCCTTCCCTTCCTTTCCTCCTTTCCCTTCCCACAGAGAGTCTTTTTAAGAATATTTATTTATCTGAAAAAGAACATGGTGGCCGCAGCCTCAGCTGCTGCTGCTGCGGCGGCGGCGGCGGCGAAGGTCAGCTCCATCTGCAGCCAGCACTTGATGCTGTGACCAACCCAGCCAGAGGTTCAAATTCTTTTGCTTGGAAAAATGGATCAAAATTGCCTAACTGACTAAGGTATGGAAAATGTTGGACAGTTTAGTTTTCAAAATGGATACTTCAGAGGCCAACAGGGCAGCGCACAGGGCTGGGCCAGGCAGTCGCACCTGAGCTCCCTGCATGCCCCATGCCCGCCCGCACCCTGGCCAGGCCGAGGAGCGCGCAGGGCCACAGCGCCGGCATGGCGTGGAGGTGGTGCATGGCCTGCCAGGCCCTGGAGCCCCAGCTGTGTCATTCGCAGTGTGGAGGCCCAAGCCATGAAATGGGAGGAGGAGCAGCACAGGACCACTCTGCAGTGCAGCACAGGACCACTCTGCAGTGCAGCACAGGACCATGCTGCAGTGCATGGGCTTCTTGGACCCTGCCACCCCCCACAAGGCCTTGTGCCTGACCGAGAATGACATCAACGAGGCCTGGCGCTGCTCACCAATAAGCACCTGGGACTGGACCATGACTTCCAGGAGCCCAAGGACTGGGGGCAGCGGACCCAGCCCCGGGCCAGGTGGCGGCCTACGGGGCGAAGGCGGAAGGGACAGCGGACTCTCTCGCTGAGGAAGCTTTGACCCACCGGCTGTCTACCACGAGGTGGTGGATGCCGAGGGGTCCCCTGCAGAGGACGATCAAGGAGGGTGGCACCCATGCGATGCCGGCAGCAGACGTTGACCTCTTTTCCATCTAATCACTGGGCCCTGGCGGTAGCATCCCGAGTATGAGGACTAGGCTGGGCCGGACTCTCCAAGAAAAAAGCAAACAAGAGAAGAGGAGAGATGCTCCAGGATGCTCCAGGCATGTGAGGTCAGCTGTGACTTAGCCTGCTTGCCAGCTTCAGCCAGCCATTCCACTTCTGCCCCCTTAAAAGACTATTTATTTCCCCTCTGGAACTGGCATAGCATTAACTACCGGCGGCCATGTGCCCGCTTGTGCCTCCCACCAAGACCCCAGCCCAGGGATCCCTGTTTCCCGCACCCGCTGAGGAGCGACGGGACCCCTGAGGTGCCTGACTGAGAAAGGCAGGAGGGACTCTGGTGTGAGGGTGGTGGGGGCGCTGGAAGCCACCCGGGGGCTGGTCTGGATGCTGCTGAGAGCCCTGCTGAGATTCGCCTTCATGGTCGCGAACAACCCAGTCACCATTCCTCCTACGTCTGCTGTGCGCTCCTCCCACAGCCCCTGCGTCTGCTGAGCAGGAAGCGCTTCTGGCACCTGGAGGGTCTCATGTTCAAGTGACTGTTAGGAGTGGTGTCTTCGTGGGGCTGGTATGCGGGCTACACAGGGGATCCTGTCTGTAGATTCTTGTTCGACATCATGATTACAATTCAGATGGCTCTGTTACTGCCGCACTGTATTCTGTTGAATGTTATAAAGTGGAAACCATGTGTGCCAGACAGTGGCAGAGAGGAGGTGAGATTATTTCTACACTCAGTGTCTGACCAGCGGACAGCTGAACAATCAATAGCCTGATATGCCATACTGCTTGCCAGAACCCTGAATTCCATGTGTGTGCCCACAATGTAGATGGTCTCCTGCGGGCCTGGGCTCCATGTGCCCACAATGCGGATGGCCTCTCGTGGGCCTGGGCTCCATGTGCCCAAAATGCGGATGGCCTCCTGAGGTCGGGGCTCCGTGTGTTCATAAGTAGCATGGTCTCCCATGGGCCGAGGCTCTGTGTGCTCATACCATGAACTCAGTCTCACAGAAGATGGACAAAACTGCTCTTCCTCAGCTTTATCATGTATTCTTAACCACGTGGAACTAGGAGCACAATCATAACTATCTACATCCTTAATGTATTTTCTATTATTGCTTACATATTATTTTATATTGTTCAATTTAAAACATTAGGTCATAAAGGCAGGACATGGACATGCTAGGGAAATGTCCAGGGGAAGTGGGAGGGAGATAGGGTTAGCTATGATCAAATGTATTGTCTGCATGTATGAAATTGTAAAAGAGTAAAAGTAAATTATAAAAAAAAAAAAGAAGTCAAGAAGATAAATGTGCCAGAAATAAGTTCAGAATAATAGATGAACTGGAAAGAAAAGCTCCATATCAGAATATTTTTAAGGAAGTCATAATAGAAAATACCCTGAAAAGGAGAAAAATATCCATTAATGTTAAAACTGTTGAGACTTTGAGAAAGTCAGTGGTGTTCATGTAGAAGCTATTGATGGTCATTAAGAATAAGAGTGTAAGAGCAAAAGGATGGGAGGAGCAATGATATGTAAGATACTCTATACTAGTTAGGGCTGAAGCAATCATAATTGGACTTTGCATGCCCTGTGCATTGTCCAACACACTGTTGACCTCACAAAGTCTAGCATCTGCTAAAGGCACCAAGATCCTTGGAGGCAAAGGATTGGCAGCCACAGCATTGTTCCTATACCTAAGGAGAACACGGGAAAGGGTTCAGGGAAAGGCCACTGGGTCCTTGTATGTTATCGGAGAGGAGGGCCCAGAGGAAAATCAGACATGCACAAGAAAGGACTCTCTGGGAAATGGGGCGGGAGGCACTGGGGGATGGGGAGGGGGAGGGGTGGGGAGGGGGAGCAGGGAGTACGGGGGGAGGAGGAGGGAGGGAGGGAACTGGTGTACCTAATAAGTTTGTATGAGCTGAAATAAAAAAAAAACAGATATGCTTATCAAACATGCAATAAAAAAGGAATATTTTCTTTAAAATTATTTTGAAGAAACTAGATTAGAATGAAATGGATGCATGCTTAATTGTAGAATTATGAGAAAAAAGAAAACCTGAACTTTCTTACTAGAAACATAAAAAACACAGTATAAACCATTATAACCACTAATTTAAACAGCTATTAGATGAATTCGGATCTGGGTTCAAAATAGGCTCATGTTGTGAGAAGCCTACATTGTAAACATTTATAAAACTCGAATATGTGACAGATATTTTCCTGAAAGACTGAAAAATAACCCACCCCTATGTAGACTGAAGGGCTTTTATGAAAAAGAAGTAAGTTCAGAAGTTAAATTGCATTAAACAGTGTTGCTTTCTAAAAAAAAAAGAAACAGTTTTTTATATCAAAATTTAAGCAATTGCTACAAAACAGCAAGATGACATCATCAACAGGAAAATCTCTAACAGTTTTGTATGGTAAGGAAATAAAGTGGGAAATTAAAATTTGAGATTGCTTCAATTCTGAATTTTTATGTCATTGATCCACTTTGTCTCATATAGCAACCATAAAATCAGCAAGAAAAACATCCACTCCCTACCTTCATAACATACACATTAGGTAAGGGTAAATGTTACAACTTCTCAGATATTTGTTACACATGTGGAAGGTGGTGGATACAAAGTAGTGCTGTTGTTTGAAATAGTAAGAAGTTATTTTTGCTCATATTGATTCTTATTTTTTCAAAGAAAAAGCTGGGCTTTTTCAGTGCTGGGCTAGATTCTACTTCAGATGTTCTTCCAATCATTCCTTTTGTAAACATTCCTAATTCTATTGACAACACAAGATTGTCCTAGAAGAAATGGAAAATTAGTTGCCTGAGCCCTAATACAATAAGAAAGCATGCAATTTTAAGTATGTTTAATCATATAGCATGACATTAAAAATGATCATCTCTCATTTATGAGAACTGTTCACTTCTGAACTTTGGTGTAATAATTCTACTTTAATTTTAAAGTTGTATACTTTTTGCCTCTTGATCATAAACATAAATCTTAATTTTATCAGCATATAGTTTTGATCATAATTTATGTTGAGAAATAATGATTTTTTCTACTTTAGTCACCTTTTAACTGTTCATATGCTTCGAACTGAAAATTTCATTTAAATAACCAAAATTATTTTTTATACTTTGCAATAAATGTAGGTCCATCAAAACATTTTTTGTTTCTTATATTTGTTTAGGTGCAAAATTGTCATGAGAATATATTGAAGGTGCATCTTTATATATTGTGTATGGTCTTTCAAAAAGAAACTGAAAAATAATCTACATTTCTTCTCTCAAGCATATATGGAGCATTTTAGGAGTATTTTGGGTTTCAAAGAATATAATTTGTTGACATAAAGACCTTCTATAAGAACTGATGTTATTATACTCAGTAACCCATTTATTCAGAGACAAGGAATTATTTGTTGAGAAAATTGTCAGAAACCATATCATTTGCAAGGATTTTCTTTTTTTTTAAATTTTTATTATTATTATTATTATTTATTCAACTGTGCGTATGTGCGCGCGCGTGTCTGTGTGTGTGTGTATGTGTGTGTCTGTGTATGTGTAGAACCACGGACGAATTCACGAACCACCATGGACGCCTCCACCTCCTTCTGCCCTGGGATTCACAGGCTCCGCCCTACCAGGACCAGAAGCGCAGGCCGCCCCCGCTTCCGCCTGGCGTCTATACATGGGATCTGGGATCCGAACTCGGGACCTTCCGCCTGCAAGGCGGAGGCTTAACCCCTGAGCCACCTCTCCAGCCCCCATTTGCAAGGATTTTCATTGAAATCTTTTTCAGAATTGGTTCATCATATTTGTAAGCTAAATTTCTCTCATGTGTACCCAAATGTCTCCACCCAACATAGCACAGTGGTCATGCCTTTAAGAGATGAGGCTGTTGTGGAGGTTCTAAAAAAAATGATGTTCCACTTTTTTGAGCTAAGAATTAGCAGGAGACACTTAGCTATTACACTGACTTTTTCCTCATGTGAGGTTCCCAAGAATTAGAAGATTATTAATTATGTAGATAACAAGCATATTGTTTGATAAACTATGAGACATGCAAATGTATGAAGTGTATTAGATTTCAGTATGAAAGAGTGAGGTAATTCATTTTGTCATGCTTTTGTTCATAACAGCTGTAACTTTCAAGCCAGAATTCTAACAGATATGCAATTTCATAGCATGTAAGCAAGGTTAGGATCAGAGCACTAGAAGTCATCCTGTGGTAAGGATCATGCTCCAATTAGGAAAGAAACATCTTAGGAGAGCTTCTTGGCTAGCTGCAAGGTATTAACTTTACCTAGATATGAATGAATAAAAATATGTCTCCTTATGTCAGATGGCAACGGAGATGAAGATTTCTATGATGATGTTGTCAAATTGACATGTCTCTACAAATTTTTAGTGCTTTACAAAAATTCCCATACATATTAAATTACATTTATTATGAAATTGAAATGAAAAAACTTAAAGTTCCATGGTTACTGTATCCACTGGTATTTGTATTTTTTTGGCCTGGGCTGCAATAGCCAACAGTGATTTTATAGTGACACCACTTTTTTCCATTCCTTTCCTTAACATAGAACTCTAAGTTTCTTTAAAATACCTAGGTGACCTACTATTACATTTTCTCTATCGGTGTTACATAATTTTTATGTTTCAATTTTTCACTTCACTAATGATACATTCATTGGAAAGAACTAATGTACTGTATGGTTAGCTGTATGACTAGTTTTTTAATATTAAAATATTTTTAAATATTATTATAATAATATAATAAATCATAATATATAATATTGTAGTTATAATATATTATAATAGTATATATTTAAATATTAAAATATTTTTGTGTCTTCCATTCACATAAGAAATCATTCTAACTTCTGACATTGTTTCTTGATTAGGAGCTTTTGAAACTTCAAAAGATGAGTCTGTAATTGATACCAGTTACATAGAGTTATATTTCCACTATTAAATACATGTTTATTTGTGTGAATAATTGATCTGGAATTTTATTGTTCATGCCTGCCTAAAGGTGTACAGTTCACAGATTTGCAATGTACATTAAAATCATCTGATGTGTATGTCTTTTTTGATAATTAAGAATTGGATGAAAATAATGCCAAACAATGATACCTGCCACCATTCTGAAAGATTGTAATGTAAGAAATCAGTCAATATACTTCATTTAACCCATAAGAATTCTTCTTCTTGATGGACTGGTAAAACCACTTGCCAATTTCTTTTTAGACAGAGCAGTAGGCTCATGGTGGGACCACATCAGGCCATACTTTCTTTTTTGCTGGAGCATGGATTTGGCAGGTGGGGTGAGGGAATTGAGATTCTGAATATGAGAAGATTGGGGAGGATACGAAATAAAAATGCATTAAAACATATATGAATGAAAATACCATAATGCATTCATTATATTGTGTATGCTACTTTAAAAAGTTGATGAAAAGTATTTTGAACTGTGGTTACTATACTCCAATTTAATTTGTTTAAAAATCATATAGTTCAGTGAACTTCTAATCCTTGAATCTCTTTTGTGAGTTTAAACATTTTAAAATCATTTCTGCTAAAAAGCAAGACTTTTTTCTTTTGAAAAAGCCTAAAAAACTTGCACCTTTAATGACTTCTTTTACTTAGAATTTTTTTTCATTCATTTATGCAGACTTTCTTCTGTCTTAAAATTGAGTCTCTTTATTCAATCTCGTAACAGAAGGGCAGCAGTGCACTTTAACCCTGCACACTTATTACAGCACGGTATTCAGCAAGAATTTCTAGCCCATACTTTGATAGCTCCTTGACTCAGGAATAACTGATGCAGTAGCTTTCTTGAAGGTCAGTAGTATACAGGTCCCAATATTTCCCCATAGGGACATCAAATAGCAGCCTTCTCCCCATAGTTTCTGGCAAACATCTTTTCCTTCTTTCTTGTTATGACAATGAACTAATTTATTTAAGCTGTTCACTGGAGTCTCTTTGGCATGTTTTTTTTTTTTTTTCGATTCTGTTCTGATTGTTTTCTTACCTTATAACTCTGTTAACTTTTTAATTCTTAGATGATTTCAGCAACTTGCTTAGATAGTCATTGTTAGTAAAAGTTATTCAGTAGATATAATGTATTTAAAAACTCTGCTAATTTTATCTCTAATCCTTTCTTAAAACTAAATTGGACAGAAATCAAAATGATAAAATTTACATAGTGATTGTCTTTATTTTTTATTTTTTAATTTATTTATTTACTCTGTGTTTGTGTGTTTGTGTGTGTGTGTGTGTGTGTGTGTGTGTGTGTGTGTGTGTATCAGAGGGCACTGTTTGTGTGTTCCTATAGAGTCACTATAGGGTGACTTCAGGAATCATCTTGCATTACTTTCTACTTCCTTTTTGTTCTTGTTAGGATGTCCCAGGCTCCACCCACCAGAGCCAGAAGTGCAGGGTGCTACCCTTTCTTGCCAGTGTTTTTATGTGGGAACTGAGTTCTGAACTCAGGAACTTCTGCTTGAAAGGCAGAGTCTTAAACCTGAGCAATCTCTCTAGGCCTGATTACCTGTCTTTAGAAACTGACTAAAGTAGATGGTATTAACAGTATTCTATGAATTATAAGCAATGCCTTCTCACTTTGTAAATTTTCTTTCACTTTGCAGTGCATTATATTTTTAGCAATTAATTATAATAAAAATTCTATTTTTTATTTTGAGAATATGTATCTATTTCTCTTGAAGAGTTTCCTCAAGAAAATGTGGAGATCCAGTTTTGCTAGCACCATTTGTTGAAGATGCTGTTCTTTTTCCATTGAATTTTTTGGGCCCTTTTGTCAAAGACCAAATAGCTGTAAGTTTGTGGGTTTATATCTGGGTCTTCAATCCTTATCCATTGATCTGTGTGTCTATTTTGTAGCCAGTACCGGCTGTTTTTATAACTATGGATTTGTAGCATAGACTAAGGTTTGGTATGGTATGCCTGAGATAAAGCCTACTTGATCCCTGTGGATGATCTTTGTGATATGTTTTTGGATCAGATATACTAAGACTTTGTTCAAAATCTTGTATCTATGTTCATCAAAGAGATTGGCCTATAGTTTTCTTTTTTAAGTGTATCTTTATTAAGTTTTGGGATTAAGACGATATTAGCTTTGTAGAAAGAATCAGGTAGTGTTCCTTTGCTATTTGATGGAACAGTTTAAGGAGTATTGTTATTAGCTGCTTAAATATCTGGTAGAACTCTGAGCTGAATCCATCTGCTCCAGGACATTTTTTGGTGGGATGATTTGAGATTTTATATATATATATATATATATATATATTGATAAGTTGTATTTTCATTATGGTTCACTTTCAGGAAATCTTGAATTTCTTTTTAAATTTCTTCCCGAATCCAATTCTCATTCAGCATCATAGTGTTAAGTTCCAGGAATTAGTGTATTTCCTGTTGTTTATTGTGTTGTGGATGTCAAGCTTTAGACCATTGTGGTCTGATAGGGTACAAGCTAGAATTTCAACTTTCTTGTATATGTGGAGATTCGTTTTGTTGTGGTCCAATATGTGATCTATTTGGAGAAAGTTCCATGTGGTAATTAGAAAAATGTGTATTCTTTGGTGCATGGATGAAAAGTTCAATAGAGATCTGTAAGGTCCATTTCAGTAAGGGTTTGATTAAGTTCCAAAGTGTCTCTTTTAAGGTTTTGACCTGTTCATCTATCCAATGTTGAGAGTGCAGTGTTGAAATCCCCAAGAATTATCGTTTGGGGGTTGATTTCTCGCTTTAGATGCTGTAGGGTTTGCTTAATGAATGTGGAGGGGCCCATATTGGGTGCATATATGTTCAGTATTGTGAAGTCTTCTTGGTGAATTGTACCTGTGACTAAAACGTAGTATCCATCTGTGTCTCTTATGATTTTTTTTTTGGTTTGAAGTCCACTTTGTCCAAAAGCATAATGGCTACCCCTGCCTATTTTCTGGTTCCATTAGCTTGCAGAATTTTTGACCAGTCCAATCGGTGAGTTAATACCATTGACATTTAATGTTATAATGGAGAAATTATTTTTAATTATGGACATTTTTTATGTTTAGTGGCTTTTGTAAGTGTATTGTTTGAAGTTTATGTATTGGTGGTATTATACATCCCTTCTGTCCTCCTGGATATGCCTGTTTTTTTCTTCAAGCTTGAGTATCATTTCTAGCATTTTTTGAAGGCTCGGTTTCGTGGACATGTAAGCCTTCAAGTTGCTTTGTCCTGGAAAACTTTTCTTTCTCCCTTGATCATGATGGATAGTTTTGCCAGGTGTATTAGTCTGGGTTGACACTTTTGCTCATTCAATACTTGAAGTATGTCTCTCCAAGCTCTTCTTGCTTTTACTGTTTCCATTGAGAAGACATTTGTTATTTTAATAGGTTTACCTTTAAAAGTGACTTTTTTTCCCTTGAAGCTCTCAGCACCTTTTCTTTGTCTTGAATGTGGAGTGTTTAAACTATTATTTGCCATGGTGATTTTTCTATTTTGGTCATATCTGTTTGGAGTGCTGAATGCCTTTTGTATTTGGATGGGCCTCTCATTCTTTATTTGAGGGAAGTTTTCATTTATGATAATTTGCAAAAATTCCTCAGGTGTGATATTTTGGGATTCTTGCTCTGGTATTCCATGAATGTGCATGTTAGTCTTCTTCAGGATGTCCCATATCTCTTGAATATTCCTCTCAAGTATCTTTTTGGCTTTAACAACCTCTTCCATTGAGTTGGTTAATTCTCCCACTTTGTCTTCAAGATCTGAAAGTCTGTTTTCTGCTTCATTAGTTCTGCTGATAGGACTCTCTGTTGAGTTCTGGTTTGAGGATAACTTGTCTTTTAGTTCAGTTTTAAGCTCTGCCTGAAACTGTTTTAACTGCTCTATGCCTATTTTTGTTTTTTGAACTGTTTTTCTCAACTCTTCCAGTTATCTGTTGTGTTCTTGTTCAAAGTGGTTGCTGTGGATATTTAACTCCTCCCGAATTTCCTCTTTCATATTATTGAATATGGTAATTATCATGCTTTGAAAGTCGTTATCTTGAGCCTGGCTTTCTTGGCTATTTTCTATGAATTTGTTCCAGTTGGAATCTGTCGCTATGGGTTAATTCTTTCAGTGGGAGATTTGTTTTCTTGGGTTTTGTTTCTCATGTATCTACCCTTTGACTTGGGCATTTTTGTTTTGTCCCTTGAGTCTTTAAAGTTTCTGTGTGTTTTTGACTGAACTGATTTATTTGGTATAACTGCTCTCTGGCAGTAATTACTAGTGGTTGCCTTGGAGTTGGGTGCGTTTGTCTGTTGTTATTGCTATTTTCAAGATAAGGCTATTAGACTGCTAGTTCATCAATTAAATCAGTTTTGGTAGACAGAAGACAGGATATCTTATCTGATCTGCAAGTGAATGAGCTGCTTTCTCAGCATGTGGAAGAGGAGGAGGAGTTAAGGATGATAGGTAGGCTTTTCCTGGGACCTGGGGCATGGCCATTAGTCCACCCAAGCCCTGGCCAGCTTTGGCGCTCTTCAGGCTGGATGGTGTGAGGGGCTGGAGGGGCTGGGAAGAGGGGTGACTTGGGTTCTGGTGGGGAGTACCTGGGAAGCAGGGTGCCTTACCTGGACTGAGCAAGTGAGCATGTGTTCAGGGAGGACACATATTTTATTTTTATGAATAGCATTTTATGTTTAGTGTATAAGAGAAATTGCATCACTAAACCTATAGTTTATATTAAGGTTCTCTCTTGGTGGCATGTATTAATAGGTTAGAACAAATGAGTGATGACATACGTCTTCCATTATAGACTCAACCTGAATATGAGGTTTGCTTATATTCCTCTCTCCTCTCTGACCTTTTGCTAACCATTTTACTGTCTCAATATTGTTAACTTTTCTAGACTATGACACAATAGAAGTCATATATTATACATTTCTGTATATTTGCTTCTTTCTTTGGGCAATATATATATAAGTTATCTTCTTCTGTGTTCATGACTTGCTCATTTTGTTTCAGTACTAAATACTATTTCATTGCTTATATATTTACTTGTCCATATACTGACTGAAAAACATCCTTGTCGTTTCAATGTTTTGACAATTATGGATAAACCTGAAACAAAAATTTGCAGAATTTTGTGTAAATGTTTTAATTTAATTTGTTAAATATTACTAGATAAGAAAAGGTCAAATGGTCTTTCATTGTATCATTGAATGCTTCCACCAATGATGAATTAAAGTGGCTTTTACTTTACAAGCTTGCTAAGTTGGAATTCTGCCATCCTTGTAACTCCATGGTGCTATCACATGATAGCTTTAATTTTTACTTCCTGAATGCTATCTAAAATAAACAATTTCTTAGGTGTTGCTTTATTTGTGTGTCTTTACTGAAAGAAATGGCATTTTCCACATTGCATTAATTAAATTTTTTTAAAATTTTTTTATTATTATTTATTCAACTGTGTGCAGGTGCGTGTGTATGTGCGCGCACGTGTCTGTGTCTGTGTGTGTGTGTATGTGTATGTGTAGAACCACGGACGAATTCACGAACCACCATGGACGCCTCCACCTCCTTCTGCCCCGGGATTCACTGGCTCCGACCTACCAGGACCAGAAGCGCACGCCGCCCCCGCTTCCGCCTGGCGTCTATATGTGGGATCTGGGATCTGAACTCAGGACCTTCCGCCTGCAAGGCGGAAGCTTAACCCCTGAGCCACCTCTCCAGCCCCAAGGTTACTGAATGTTTAGGACTGAAAGTCTTCAAACTTAACTTATTTTTAGCATCTTGGGCAATCATCATTTTCTGGATTCATGTCTATTTACAGTAAGTGGTTGATAGACATTTTAACATTTTGCAAATAAATTGTTTTCTTATTATTGCTCTCTTTTGTCATTTTAGGGAAAATATAACTTTTTTTTTTTGCCCCAGTTAATCTCAAACTTCTTGGCCGAGGAAATCCTCCTTCCTTTGTTTCCCGCATAACTGGCACTAAAACTCATGCCAGGATTATGGTTTTTTAAATTTTTTATTGTATTTATATATTTTTCCCCAATCACACAAGCATAATAGATACTCTGGTCCTCTCCCTCCCTCCACACCTCTCCAGACCCCCTTGCACCGTCCCCCCATTTTCTCCTTCCTTTCACCCCCCTTCTCCCAATGCCCCCCTCCCATTTCCTAAAGCATCATTTCATGTGAATGCCAAACTTTCCTCTGAATCCTTCACTCTAGTGAGGTGTAAGGACTCAGTGGCATTGCCCAGAGCCCTTTCTTGGGCTCCCCTTTACTATGGGAATACTATTATGACTGTTAATCCATTGCCTCTAAGGATCCTACTGCCTGTGATCCATGCTAGACTTTGGGGGATTTGTTGATATGTCAATCATTGCGCAGGGCATGCAAAGTTTGACTATGGCTACTGTGACCATGCCAGGATTATTAAGTTTTAAGGATTCCACGTATATTTTGGATCATTCTTTTATTGGAAAAACATTTTGATTTTTCTGTATAATTTGTTTTGTAACTTCTCATAACAATGTCTTTTTCTCAGAAGAATCTCTATGAAGGTCAACATCAGTTATTTGCTTTAAAAATTCATGGCTTTGTAAAGGCACCAAAGAAGTGATTCTTAATTCAAAGATCATACATCTTTTCTCATTTATCATCTAGGAGTTTATGTGCTTTTTTTAATTATCACCTATACTTTTTTTATTTTTTGAGAAATATAAAGTATGTGGATAGACATTTTGCATGTGATTTAGATTGTCATTCAGTACCATATGTTGAAATAGTTATCTTTTCCCCATTGCTTTCCTCTGAGTTCCTTTCTAATAACCAGTATTTCTTGTTTCTTTTTTTCCCCTTTTTTTTCTCTCTAAAATATTATGTTTTGTGAATATATGCTTTGTGGATTTAAATTTAACTTAAACTTTCTTTTTTTAAATTTGTTTGTTTGTTTGCTTGTTTTGTGTGTGTGTGTGTGTGTGTGTGTGGTGTGTGTGCGTGTGTGTGTGTGTGTGTGTGTGTGTGTGTGTGTGTATCAGAGGGCACCATGTATCCCTGTGGAAGATCAAGGTTGACTTCAGGAATCATCCTGGATTGCATTAACTTCATTTTTCTTGTCTCTGGGATTTCCCACGATTCACCCATTACTTTTTCTTCCTGGTGTTTTTTACATGGGGCCTGGGATCTGAACTCAGGATCTGTTTGTGAGGTAAAGTCTTAACCCCTGAGCAATCTCTACAGCCTTAAACTTTCTGTTATAGCAGCAATCACTTCCCAATACACTGTGAATAGCTTCTTAGATTTCTCTCTCATTTTGAACTTCTTTTAATGTTCAGAGTACTAGGTAACTATCGAAAGGAGGTAAGTGGAAAAGCTTACTATGCCTAGAAGGGGAGGAATCTATTCAAAAGAAAGATCTAAATATTGATCACTACCTGATAATGACCCTTAATACTTCTAAGCTGAAACTACGTTTTACAATTCCCAGAGCCTGCAAATATATTAATTGGTAGAGGTAAAACCCAAACTAATGGTTTTAATACAGTGGTGAAGTTTATGTTTGCATGTGGGAATGAAGAAATGTCTTCCCTTATAGGTATTTTATAATAGCAGTGGTAACTTCTACTGTTGTACTGACTTGCTTAATCTGGGAATTTAAAAAAATTATTTCCACTTAAAGTCAACATTGTTAACATTGTTAAGATTTAAATACATAAGTAATTAATTGTCACATGTATAATGAATAGACAAAATAAAGGATAAATTTAGTATATAAGAAGATGCCTCATTTAAAACCTTTTCATTTATATAGAAGAAGACTTATTTCATTGCTTAACATTCCTCTAAGTCAGTAATAAAAACATATGAAAAGTTACAGTGGCTTAAATGCACATTGTAAATTTATTATGAATTTTTATTTACTTTTGAACCACAGCTTAAGAACTTATTATAAGGTTTTAAGATTAATAAAGGATTTTTAGTCTTTGTACATACAGATCCGAACTACTAAGCAGTAAATTTAGGTACAGAATATGTACTTATACTATTTATTATTATTATTATTATTGCAAAGCCCAAAAACCAATCTAGTATTATTTATCATTGTGTTAATGTATTCCCAATAGCAGTGAAGTCCTGAGCAATCAGTATATCCTAGTAATCGAATGTAACATTATGCACAACATTGCATGTTACATTTTATGGAAATAAGTTTTGACCACTAGCACTACACTTATGTGAAATTTCAATATCATTGTTAAGGTTTATGTTATTGTTTTCATTTTTATGCACACATTAGAAGAGTGTATATAGTATATTCAAGGTCACAGAATTACTAAATAATGATGGTTGTGTTTTAAGCTTTACTTTTGTTTGATTCTCAAATCCAGAGGTTTTTAAAGCATTGTACTGAGATCTTCAATTTTTAATTGAGTGTTTATATTGAACCCTTGAAAAGAAATAGCATGTGTGTATTTATGACAGTCTGCCTATTGTGGGCTTGGTCATATCACCAGTGATTCCTTCACCTATTGCATGGTTTATCAGGTTTTGTTATATTTCAGTGTGTGCATATATATATATATATATGAAGTGCACTGAACACCTTTTGCCCTCTCAAGAAAGTCTGAAATGCTGATCCAACATTCAATGTATAACTTTTCCTGGAATTTTACTATCAAGTTTCAGAACAAAATGTTGTCACCAGAGGTTCCTCAATGTCTGTCTATTGCATTTCTGAATTAACAACAAATGCAGATTTGTCTTTGATGGCTCTTTTATAGCTGCATGCAGCTGGAGAAAAACCAACTGCCAAGGGAACTCAATTTTCTTTATCATCAACTTGACATTGGTTAACAGATGGTTTCTAGATACCACGGTCGTCTTAATTTGTCTCTTTATATAGTGCTGCAAACACCCTTGGTTAATTGCCTGATTATTACATTTAATTCCTTGTCAACAATACACATCCCTCTTTGGATAACATTTTAAGAGAAGCTTTCCCAAAGCAGAGATTTTAGGTAGAACTACTAACAGTAGATTTCTTTGAATTTTAAAAGGGTATGCCTGAAGGGAAATAAATATGTCAAAAAATGTCCAGCATAAAATCCAGTAGGTTTGCTCATGAGCTTGCTATTGAGAATTAAGCTGATTATCCAAGAAGTATTTCATACAAAGGACAGGAAAGAGCAGATAAACAAACAGGCAAATGAAAGTTTATAGCACATTGAATCAGCAGAAATTGTTGATCTGCTCTGGAAAAATGCTTAGGAAAATACAAAAATGTATGTTGAGGAGTTAATTATATCTGACAAGAAAATACACAGTATTATATATGATATCATACACACGGCTTTATATATACGGAAGAATTAAGTGTTTTATGAAAAGCATTCATTGATCAATATGAAATACCATATGTTGTCAACTTTGACAGAAATATATTGATCATGTTAACATACCAACTGAAACAACTACCTATTACACTTTTAATCTCAGCCCTTTATTTTTAATTATTCATTTTGAAATAAGGCTGTCAAAATTGATAAAAATTACAGTAATATTCCTTTAATAGTAAAAAATTACTTTGCACTGCTATTGTCTTAAGCATTTCAGACAAATTCAAAGGATTGGCTCATTGAATTAGCAAAAACAGTAATTTTTCTATTATTGTTGAAGATCTGAGTGTATGTTGTCAGAAATAACTATGCTATTGAAGTTTATGCTGCCACCTATGGGGAATTAGCATTCTTAGCAATTAATTCAAGATATAGAAATTAATGATCCTGATTGTGAAAGAAAATTGAAGCTTTGAAGCAGATTTTATTACAATTTAACCACCACAGCAAAGTCTATTTGGGTTATTCTATAAATTCTGTTACATTTCTTCCAAAGAAGAATGGGTTTGAAAAGTTCATATGGAAACTGAGCTATAAAACCAACTATGTTCATTTTTAAGGACTATTTGGAGTCTCAAAGTTAAATACTGTCAAGTAATAGAAAGTAACATAAACTGAATCAATTCTATTGTTAAATTCTATGCAAGGTGATTTAATAATGTATTTGCTTTCTTTATACCTTATTCATTTCATGTTGTCTTTTAACTTGCTGCCTTCTTGAATTTTGGAACCAAATTATTTTTGACATGAAGTAGGAGACCACATAACTCTTATTATAATCAGCATTAAATAAATTCTGCCATCATAGGGACTGAGACTGAAGAGGTTTGTTGATGGCAAACTCTTTTAATTTCTGTGATTTTTAAGGAATAAGAAGTATTTCTTACAGTTATAGATTCTAGAAAACCCAAAATGATCATGTTGGTTTTGATGTAGTTTTATGGAGGACAGACTGTGACTTATGCCATAATGAACATGTATATGCAGCTCTCTGTAATATGTTGACATCATTTCCTTCAGGTATATGCCCAGGAATAATACATCTGGCATTTCAATTACTTTTTTGTTATGAGAAAACCCTTTAACATATCCATTTAAGAGAGAAAGGGGGTATGCATTTGGCTTATGGATCTAGGGGTGACAGTTCATTATTATGGAAACTACGTAGAAGAAAACACAGATATAGACAGAAATCAGAGGTTAATTTAGGTCACTGCAACTACTGCAAATATTAGGAAACAGAAATAGCAAAAGCGTGAAAAGAATCCAGGCCTTAATACCACATCTCAAAAATCTACCCTATTATGGGTTTTCCTTTAGACATTTTCTTAAAAATGTCTCCATCTTTCCAAATATTTGTTGTAGCTGATGTTCTAAACAGCATCAGCTTGTGGGGGACTATTCACATTCTAACCAGGGACAGCTAGATCATGTAAGAATTCAACTCTTATTTTTTTAAGGAACTTTGCTATTGATTTCCATAGTGGTGGATCAATTTACAGTCCTTTCAGCAGTTTATGATTCTGTTTCTCTCATATTCTCAACAGCCTTTTCTATTACTTATTTCCTTGATAATGGCCATTCTAATTAAGGGAGGATAGAGAGCCTCAATGAACTTTTAATTTGTGAGTACTTGATGGTTAAGCATATTGAATATCTTTCTGTATATTGATTGAACATTTGTACTGCTTTCAAGAACTGTCAGTTCAGTTCATTTGCACAATTTGATTATCTTCTTTAATAGTTCCTTATATACTCTGGATATCATTGCTTTTTTTCTAAAGTATAGTTTGTAAATAGTTTGTAAGATCTGTAGGATGATTTTTAACTCTGTTACTGACTCATTTTGCTGTGCAGAAACTTTTGAAATTGATGCAGTCCACTTCTGAATCTCCTGATATTGTTTCCTAAGCTATTGATAATGTATCTAGAAAGTCATTACTTATGTTTGTAACTATTCTGAAATATTCCAACTGTATTTTACTTCACCGTTTCTAGCTTTCAGTTCTTAAATTAGTTCTTTGAATGATTTTAATTCATTTTTGTACAGGTGAAAAATTTAGATCTAATTGTATTTCTCTTCAGGCAGAAATCAATTTTTTTCTCATCAATATTAAGTAATTGTTCTCCATTATTTTCTTTCCATTTTTTTTTGCAAAACAGATGGTTGTAATTGTATAAATTTCATTCTGGCTCCTTTATCCATTGATCTACCTGACTATGTGATATGTGTCAGTGCTATACTGGTTTTGTTATTATGGCTTTGTAATATAATTTGAAATTAGTTATTATACATTGCTCTATTTCTTTTGGGGTTGTTTTGAATATTGAGAAGCTTTTTTGCATCCAAATGAACTTAAGAATTTTTTCCTAGTTCTATGAAAAAAAGGTGCCATTAGGATTTCAAAGAAGATTGTGTTGATTCTGTAGATAGCTTTCAATGTTATTTGCCATTTCACAAAAATTACCCATGAGCATGGAAGTTTGCTCCATCTTCCAAAATCTTTTTCAATTTTTTCTTCTGTACTTTTTATTGTAAGCTTCTCTACTTCATTGGTTTGGTTTACTACTAGCTATTACTTTTAGGAAATTGCAAATAGGACTATTTCCCAGTTATTCTTCAGCATGTTCATCATCTGTATAAAGAAAAATTACTGGTTTTTCCACATTGGTTTTGGATTACTGATTTTTCTACATTTGCTTTGCCAAAAATGTTCTCAGACCCCAAGGATATTTTTGGTCCACTTTTCACTGATTTGTACATATAGTATTATAATCACATACACATATGGATAATTTAATTTCTTCCATTTTTAACTGTTTCCCTTTCTCTTTCTTTTTTCATTATTGGTTTAGTGAATAATACAATCATTGTAGTGCACCAGTTGGTCTTAGTGGACCCAGTAGGCCCCCTTGTCTCAATTCTTTTTTTTTTCATTGTATATGTTTATTGTATGAAATATATCCTTATATTACATATTTTATGGTAGCATTTGGCTTTTTCTTTTTTAATTTATTTTTTCCACTTATACAAACTTGATAGGTACCCCATTCCCCTCCCTCCCTCCACCCCTCCCTGAATCCCCTTCCTCTCTCCCTCCTTTCCCCCTTCATTCCCCCCTCCCTTTTTCCCAGTAGCCCCCCCCCCCATTCCTGGAGCATCCTTTAGTGTGCATGTCAAACTTCCCTCTGGGTCCTCCTCTCTGATGGAGTGTAGGGACTCAGTAGCATTGCCTAGAGCTCTTTTTGTGTTCCCCTTTAGTATAGAAATACTATTGTGATTAATAACCCCTTGCCTCTAAGGATCTTAGAGCCTGTGATCCATGCTAAACTTTGGGGGGTCAATGACATGTTGGTCATTGCACATGTCACGCAAACTACTATTATGATTCTTTCGGCCCTAACGTGTGTGGAATATCTTGAATATTGTTGCTCCTCCTCATCTTTAGGTTCTTACAATCTTACCACCCCCTCTTCTGCAAATTTCCCTGGACTTTGGAATGGTAAGAGATTAGGTGGCCTGGTTCCTGGTGATTAATGTAAGGTCTCTGATGTTCTGAAGTAAGGTTTGTTATTCTTTTATTTCTTCTTCTTCCAGTTTTGCTGTTCCTGCACTGCCCTTGGCTCCATCCTGATGGGTATTTGATGTCACCTCTTACAGTACTTGATGGTGGCCTGTATTCTCTGGTGGAGCATGATCCCCTGTCTCCTTGTTTCTGGAGGTGCCCTCCTTCCCCTTACCACCTATTTATAATCTTTGCAATTACTGTAGTATTACAGTGATTTATCTTTGAGTGAGTCACTAAGTGGATTTGATATTAGGATCCAACTTATTAGAGAGTACATACAGCGCTTAATTTTCTGTGTCTGGAATACTTCATTCAACATAATTTTTTCTAATTCCATCCATTTCCTGGCAAATTTCATTAATTCATAATTTTTGATGGCTGAGTACTATTCCATTGGATAAATGTACCACATTTTCTTCTCCACTCAACAACTGTTGGGCATTGGGGTTGATTCCATGACTTTGCTTCTGTAAAAAGTGCTGCTTTGAACATGGTCATGCTTGTGCTATTTAGGTGAATTTTCGCTATATGGGAGATTATTCACAAAAGTGAAATAGCAGGGTCATATGGCATTTCAATCTTTTAACTTTTTAAAGGATCGCCAGAGAGCTCACCAGAGTGGTTGCATAAGCCTGCATTCCCACCAGCAATGTAGGAGAATTCCCTTCTTACCACATCCTCTCCAGCATTAGGTGTTGTTTGTATTGTGGATTTTTGCCATCCTGACCGGGGTAAAATCATATTTCAGGGAAGTTTTGATTTGCATTTCCCTGATGGCTAAGGATGTGGAGCATTTTTTAGATATTTGTTTGACATTTCAATTTCTTCCCTGGTAAACTTTCTTTTAAGTTCCAAGGCCCATTTTTTCATGGGGTCATTTGTTTCCTTGGTGTTTAGATTTTTAACTTTGTGCACTCTGGATAATAGAGGTTTATCAGATATGTGGTAAGTGAAGATTTTCTCCCATTCTGTGGGTAGCCTTTGTACTTGAGTTACAATCTCTGAACAGAAGTTCTTTAATTTTATAAGATCCCATCTGTTGAGTGTTGGTTGTAGTGACTGTACTATTGGATTTCTGTTTAGGAACTGTTGGCCTAGTCCAAGAAGCTTGAAGGAGTTCTCTACCTTTTCAACTAAAGTTTATATAGTCTCTGGCCTTATATTGAGGTCCTTGATCCATTTGGAACTAATTCTTGTACATGGTGACAAGTACTGGTCCAATTTTAATCTGCATGTGGAGATCCAGTTTTGCCAGCACCATTTGTTGAAGATGCTGTTCTCTTTCCATTGGATTTTTTTTGGGCAGCTTCAGCAAAGATCAAATGGCTGTAGTTGTGTGGGCTTATATCTGGGTCTTCAACACTTATCCATTGATCCATGTGTTTATTTTGGAGCCAGTACCAGGCTGTTTTTATAACTATGGATTTGTAGTATAGACTAAAATTTGGTATGATGATACCTCCAGCAGTGTTTTTGTTAGTCAGTATTGTTTTTGCTATCCTGGGTCTTTTGTGCCTCCATATGAATTTAGATTGTTTGTTCAACCTCTTTAAAGAATTACTTTGGGATTTTAATTGGTATAGCATTGAATCTGTATATTTCCTTTGGTAGGATGGTTATTTTTATGATGTTGGTTCTGCCAATAAAGGAACATGGAAGGTCTTTCCACCTTCTAGTGAATTCTGCAATTTCTTTCTTTAATGTATTAAAGTTTTTGTTGTAGAGGTCACTTACTTCCTTGGTTAGGTTTATACCAAGGTATTTCATTTTTTTAGGGGCTATAGTAAATGGGATTGTTTCTCTCAGGGCTTTTTCCCTTCTTTCATTCAGTCATATAGGAAGGCCACTGATTTTTGTATATTTATTTCGTATCCTGCCACCCTGCTGAATTTCTGTATTAGTTTCAGAAGTTTCCTGTAAGTTTTTGGAATCACTCAAGTATAAGATCATGTCATCTGCAAACAGAGATAACTTGACTTCTTCCATGCCGATTGGAATCCCTTTTATCTCCCTTTCTTGTCTGATGGCCTCAGCTAAGACTTCAAGTACAATATTGAATAGAATTGGTCAGAGTGGACAGCCTTGTCTAATACCTGATCGAAGCAGGAATGTTTTAAGTTTTTCCCCATTAAGTATAATCCTTGCTGTAGGCTTGTTGTATACTGCTTTTATTATATTGATAAAGGTTCCTTCCATTCCAAACGTTTCTAGGGTTTTGACCATAAAGGGCTGTTGGATCTTGTAAAAAGCTTTTTCTGCATCTATAGAAAGTATCATGTGGTCTTGGATTTTGGGCTGGTTTGTATGGTAATTGCATTTATTTATTTGTGTATGTTGAACCAACCTTGTGTGCCAGGGATAAAGCCTACTTGATTCCCATGAATGATCTTTTTGATATGTTTTTGGATCCGATTTGCTAAGACTTTGTTGAGAATCTTTGCATCTGTGTTCATTAGAGAGATTGGGCTATAGTTTTCTTTTTTAAGTGTATCTTTATTAGGTTTTGGGATTAAGAAGATATTAGCTTCATAGAAAGAATATGGTAGTGTTCCTTCTTTTGCTATTTGATGAAACAGTTTATTGAGTATTAGTGTTATTAGCTACTTGAATGTCTGGTAGAACTCTGTGCTGAATTCATCTGGTCCAGGACATTTTTTGGTGGGAAGATTTGAGATTACTTCATCGATTTCTTCATATGTTATAGGACTATTTAATTCCAAACTTCCTCATTCAATTTAGGTAAGTTGTGTTGACTTAGGAATCATCCATTTCTTTTGTGCTGTCAAGTTTCACAGAGTATACGTTTTTGAAATATGATTTTATAATTCTCTGAATTTCTTGGGTATCAGTAGTGATAACTCCATTTTCATTTCTAATTTTGTTAATTTGGGTTTTTTCTCTCTCGCTTTTGGTTAATTTAGTTAGGGGTATAATAATCTTATTGATTTTTTTCAAAGAACCAGCTTTTTGACTAGTTGATTCTCTGTATCATTTTCATTATCTCAATTTCAGATATTTCTCCCTTGACTTTACTAATCTCCTCTCTTCTATTGCTTTTGGGATTGGATTGCTGTAGTGTCTCTTAAGCTTTAAGCTGCATTGTTATTTATTTGTGATGTTTCCATTTTTTTGATGTAGGCTTAAGGTCTATGAACTTGCCTCTTAGGAAAGCTTTCTTTGTCCCAAAGATTTTGATAAGGTGTATTTTCATTATCGTTCCCTATCGTTCCCTTCCAAGAAATCTTGAATTCCCTTTGTAATTTCTTCCTGAATCCAATTCTCATTCAGCATCATATTGTTTAGTTTCCAGGAGTTAGTATATTTTCTGTTGTTTGTTGTGTTGCAGATGTCAAGCTTTAGACCATGGTGGTCTAATATGGTACAGGTTAGAATTTCAACTTTCCTGTATATGTTGTCGTTTTGTGGCCCAACATGAGGTCTTTTTGGAGAAAGTTCCATGTGCTGCTGAGAAAAATGAGTATTCTTTTGTACATGGTTGAAAAGTTTGATAGAGATCAGTAAGGTCCTTTTCAGTGTAAGAGTTTGATTAAGTTCCAATGTGTCTCTGTTAAGTTTTTGACCTGTTGATCTATCCCATGTGGAGAGGGTGGTGTTGAAATTTCCAAGAATTTTCATTTGGGGGTTGATTTCTTGCTTTAGATGCTGTAGTGTTTGCTTAATGAATGTGGAGGAGCCCGTATAGGTGCATAAATGTTTGGTATTATGAAGTCTTCCTGGTGAGTTGTACCTGTGACTATGTAGTGTCTATCTGTGTCTCTTATGATTTTTTTTAGTTTGAACTCCACTGTTCCCAGTAGCATAATAGTTACCCCTGCCTGTTTCCTGGTTCCGTTAGCTTGCAGAATTTTGGACCAGACTTTTATTTTTAGGATATGCCTATCTTTTTGGTGAGATGAGTTTCCTGAAGGCAGCATATTAATGGGTTGTGATTTTTAATCCAAGTTTGTCTCTTGATTGATAAGTTAATTCCATTGACATTTAATGTTATAATGGAGAAATTACCTTTAATTCCGTACACTTTTTATGTTTAGTGGCTTTCGTAAGTGTATCATTTGGCTTTTAGGTTTTGGTGGTATTATACTTCCCTTCTGCCATCCTAGATATGCTTGTTCTTTTCCTCAAGCTTCAGTATCTTTTCTAGCATTTTTTTTGAAGGCCTGGTTTGGTAGACATGTAAGCCTTTTGTCTTTGTGCTGGAAAACTTTTCTTTCCCCCTCAATCATGGCAGATAGTTTTGCCGGGAATATCAGCCTGGGTTGACATTTTTGCTCACTCAATACTTGAAGTATGTCTCTCTAAGGTCTTCTTGCTGTTACTATTTCCATTGAGAAGTCATTTGTTATTTTAATAGGTTTACCTTTAAAAGCAACTCGTTTTTTTTTCCCTTGAAGCTCTCAACATCATTTCTTTGTCTTCAATGTGGAATGGTTTAACTATTATTTGCTGTAGTGAGTTTCTATTTTGGTCATATCTGCTTGGGGTGTGGAATGCCTCTTGTATATGGATTGATCTCTTTTTAGATGAGGAAAGTTTTCCTTGATGACAATTTGAAAAATTTCCTCAGGTGTGGTGTTTTGGGATTCTCTCTCTGGTATTCCTTGAATACACATGTTTAAGTTCCTTCAGGGTGTCCCATAACTCTTGAATATTTCTATCAAGTATGTTTTTGGCTTTAACAACTTCTTCCATTAAGCTGGTTAATACTCCTACTTTGTCTTCAAGATCTGAAATTTTATTATCTGCTTCATTTTTCTGCTGATAAGACTCTCTGTTGAGTTCTGGGTTGAGGATAACTTGTCTTTTAGTTCAGTTTTAAACTTTGCCTGAGACTGTTTTAATTGCTCTATGCCTATTTTTGTTTCTTGAACTGTTTTTCTCAACTCCTCCAAGTGTTTTTTTGTATTCCTCTTCAAAGCGGTTGATGGAGTTATTTAACTCCTCCCGGATTTCCTCTGTCATAGTATTGATCATGCTTTGAAAGTCATTATCATGGGTCAGTTTTCCTTGGCTATTTTCTGTAGATTTGTTCTGGTTGGAGTCTATCATTATGGAGTTAATTCTTTTGGTGGGTAATTTATTTTCTTGGGTTTTGTTTCTCATTGATTTGCACTTCGATTGGGCATTGTTGTTTTATCTCTCAAGACCTTCTTTCAATTTCTGCTTGTTTTTGACTCATCTGAATTAGTTCATGTCACTACTCTCGGGCAGTCATTACTAGCATTTGCTTTGGTTTTGGTTACACTTGTTATTTTTTTTTTCCTAGATGAGGCTATTAGACTGTTAGTACAGGGGGCAGACAGGGGGTGAATAATAGTATGGTAGTGCACTTTCATGATTTAATACCTTTTTGATATGTGATGTTGAGTGGTATAACCCCTAAAGTTGTATATGTTTTGGAGTTGGCTACTTGGAAAAGTTATTCTACAGTAACTAATAATTGAAAGGAACAGAGTGGAAAAAGGGGTTTACTTATCTTTGGGCTGGATGTGGAGAATCTCTTTCATGGATAGGATGAACTTAGAGGATTTCAGATGTATGGCCTTTGTCCCCTAGATCTTTGCTTGGGTGTTCTTTGGACTTGTTAAATTCTGATGAGCAGTGTGTCTTCGTTGGACTGCATGCATCCCGGGCAGGCTGGCGGAAAGGGCAGAGGTGCTGGTGAAGGGCTCAATTAACCTGGGGACCTGGGATGTGACCTAGAGGTCCTCCCCCGCCTGGAGAAGCACCTGCTCCGACTGGCTGGTGGGAGGAGCTGGGATGAATGGATTATCTGGAGCTTGGGGGTGATCAGAGGATGTTTACCTGGGACACAATGTGTCCATGCTGGACTTTGGGTGCATCCTGTGGGAGCAGGTGGGTGGAAAAAAGGCTTGTCTCACTTCTGACAGTAGAGATAATTCTCAATTTTCCTAATTTTTCCCCCTAATGTTGGCTATGTAGCTTGGTCACATACAATTTTCATTATGTTGTGATATGGTCTTCCTTTTCCTAATTTTTCCCAGAGATTTCATGACAGTGAAATGTTGGTGCTTGCTAAAGCTCTTCTTTGTGGTGTGGTGTGCTTTTTAATAATAAATACCTGGTGTAGGAAAGTACTGAGGACTCTTCCATTCTATGATTATAATAACAAGTGTTTATAAAAACAGTGTAAATCTGATCAGAAAGCTATTGGTTGCCTCCTCTATATTCTTGCCACAATTACAACAATGGTTACCTGCTGCCTTGGTGATTGATAGTGGAGCTTGTCGATTTCACAATTTGATGGTATCCTTGATTGCTTTTCTCCTTCAATAGCTTCCAAAGTTCTTTCTGGTATTTTGCAAGCTATCTAGCAAGTAGAAAGCTTCAAGAATTGTTCCAGCTGTTATTCTTTTCCATGTCCTGAGTAACATATGTCATGCTATTAAATATAAATACTTGGTAATAAACCACATCTAAATACCTTTTCTTATATCTTAGATAAAAATATTGTTTATGAGGGAAGGTGTTGAGAGCCAGGGATGGAGCAATCTACAAGGAAATGTAAACATACCATTGATGTTCTGAAAATGATCTGCCATCATTTATCCTCCTCCTATAGTTGCATATAGATCATGCCATGCTGTCACTTTCTCATCTTTCCACATGAACACTATAATGAGTAATATATTCAACTGCAGAACATCAGCATTTAGAATAATGGCATCTTTGTGGAGGGTAAAGTCACCAGGGCTCCTCTTGTGTGGGTGACAATAGCACCTTCATCAAAATGTTAACAGGAAGAGCCACAAAGAAGAAAGTAAGTATATGTAGGCTGCTTGTTCCTAAATAAGACATATATATACCACCCACCCCACTCCAAATTGAGAAAACATTGTAGAAGAGGGGACGGTAAAACTATAAGAGCCTGAAGTGGGACATTATTGAGCCAGATATTATCTCATAGACATGAAAACACTGTATTCAGGATTTCATGGCAGACATGTATCCTTACAAAAGAATTGTAGAGAAACTATAGTATCAACACCTCACCACGAAAGCAGAACTATCTCAAGAAGCTCCACATCTCTCTGAGAGACTGATGAATATTAATGCTGATGGGGAAGAAAAGAAGAATGCTTTCCTCAATGGCATACTCATTGATCTATGATACTTGCTGAAGCATGAGTAAAGCCTGATATATGTCGTCAAAGACAAACTTGATGAACCACAGTGAACCGTACAAGTGAAAAGATTTGAAAATAGAGGGAATCAATACAGGAGATGAAAGATTGCACAGGGAAAAGGAAGGGGAGTGGGATTCGAGATTAAGGGTGGAAATAATATAAATTCGCTATATTCATGAAAGCTACATTAAAAATAGAATTGAATAGAAAAAATGATATGTGTTCCTGTATAGTGAAATGAGCCCCCCCCCCAAAAAAAAAAAACATAGCTGAGTAGAGTGCAGAGTATTGGTGACATGAGAATGCTCAGCCCTAATCAGTTAATCCAAATCTTTATTATCACAAAGCTTAAGAAACCTGGAGAACAGAGACAGTAAGAGTCTACAGGTGAGTGGGTATGGAAAAGGGGGTATTGCCAACCAGACCACTCTAGTCATGATAGGGCTGCTGCCCCAGGAACATAGTGCCATAAAATCTGTAAGACTAGATCTACACAATGCCTGACATCAGCATGCCTCCATGAACCAGTGACTTTATCTCAGGAGAAACAACTACACTTATTGGAAATTCTAGGGGCTGGTAAAGGACAACTGAAAGGCCTCTTCCCCACGTGTGACTTTGAAGGGTATCTATACTACAACAGAAGTGTGATGCCTTATCAGTACAGGTTTCTTGATGGTTCTCTGTGGCTGATACCTACAGAGACATCTGAGGGCTAGAAAGACAGGGATGGATGTGTAAAGGGAGGGGAGGAAGAAAAGAGATGGGAGGGAGAAAAGAAAGGGGAGAAAGAAAGAGTATGAATAAAAACTCATTTTGTTTGTATATAAAGAAATTCTTAATAAAAATGAAAAAATGAGAAAATTTCTCACTGCCCAGGAGAACATATGCAAAATGAATAATTAAATATATCAAAGTATTAAACTCATAGAGTGTTTTCAGGCTTTTTCTAAGTAGGCTAGAGTGCCTTTTATATATGTTTTAAAAGTTCTGTAATTTGACTTTTATTATTATGTGTTCCCATTGTTTAAAAAGGATAATTAACACAAAACCATATTTGTGAATGAATTAAATATATTCATGATTTTTAGTATATTTTTTATTGCAGCAGGTATCTCTTCTTTATTTTCACAAAACTTAAACACAAGAGTCTCCATGAGGACGTATGGAATATAGTCTGTTAGACATTTCTCCTTAATTTCTCTATTATACATTATTAAAAAATACAAAATATTGTGATGATTGAGCATTTGAAAGTATGGGAAACATAAATTGGATACTTAAAATAGAGTGAGATCTTGGAACATAGTACTCTGACTTTTTAAGGACTCCAGATGAAGAGTGTGAAAGTTAATGGTGCAAATCAATGCAAGGCAGAAGCTACCAGAGATTAATTTGCCACATGAATTTTGTGCTTTAGTAATGATGCTGAAACTGGTATAAGCTCAGGAAAAGCAGGCTATTCATGTCATAGCTCACAATCTATGTTATATCCTGCCTATAGCAATAGTGTTCATGTTCAAGTTGGGCAAAATCTCTAAAACCATTTGAAGAAAACCTTGCCTCTTATATTTCTGTGAAACTGATAAGACATATCATGCCGCACCATGGAGCTGGGAGGCTGCACTTCCTGTAACTCAGATCAACCCAAATTTGCTTCTCAGTCCTCAGGGAAATCTAAGGTATATCTCAAAGCTTCTATAAACTAGGAACTTCAAACAAAAATCCTGGAGAAAATGTTCTCAGATTTCCATCATTTACTAAACTGTTACATTAGCAACATTTTGTACACATGTGCTAGTTCAAAAAAGAAAAGAACTGTGTCCTCCTTCAGAATCCTCCATGAAGTCTGGATTCCTTATGAAATATTACAAATATGACATTGGGCCTGTTTCATCTTCCAAAATATTGAGAGTGAATTATGAAATTAAGTACAGAGCAAAGCAAACTTACCTAGCAACACATATATTCAGTTAAATAGCTCCTGAACATTTTCCCCTATTGTTCTAATGTGATAATATTTTTAGCTAAAGGTACAATAAATCACTATTATTAAAAGAATGACTCTTTACCATTTTATATCTGTGTGTATATGTGCATATGTTTGTATAAATATGTGCACGTGTGTATGCCAAGATTCGCTGTGTAGAGATAAGAAGATATTTTTCAGAAATCAATTCTCTCTTACTTTCTGGGATCAAGAGATGGATTCAGATCACTAAGGTTGATAGCAAGTGCCTTACCCCACTAAGCCATTCTTCTGCCCATATTTTGACATTTTATTTCAATCAAAGACATGCTAAAAAAAGACATGCTAAATCAAATATTAGACCAAACAGTTTTTAGGAAATTATGGAAAATGTTTGAATTATGTTATGTTGGTGAAAGAATCAACAATATTTTTATATTTATATTTGCCAAACAGAAGAGATGTAAACCCATGTTTATTTCCCTAACGAATATCTCATTGTATGGTGCTATCTCCATTTGTTTCAAGGTATTGTAGTGACTGATTAGTTTTTATTTGTTTTGAAGATCTTAAGTACTATTACAACCCAGAACCATAAGTCTCATAAGATACACATGGATGATCAAAATACTACAATTCCATAATGATTATCTAAAAAGTGATTGTTTCTTGTTTTTCCTATGACTTCAATCTTTATTAATATTACTATTTGGCTGTGTTTCTTTCATGTACATTGTGTAGACTTTTTCAAAGACCATATTCCTTACTTTCATACCGTTATAATTTTCCAAGAATTTGTTTGTATATATGAAACAGTATTCATATTTTGAGTAGTAACTGAATGCTATTGTGGAAAATACAGGAGGCTGGTGTCCTAACTAAACAGCAGAGCACTGCCTAGCATGATTTTGGTTATGGGTTACATCCCAAGCTTTACCCATGAAAAGACAATCAGTGAACTCCTCATGAATATGATAGAGTGATTTCTCATTCTTAAGAATCATGCTTTTGTTCACAGTATGAAAAAGACCTGAAGAACTTGAAAATGTCCATGCATCCTTTGTAACATACAATTATTGACATTTATCATTTCTGAACAACTAAACGGATATAAAACAAAGATTTCAGTATTTGTTGCCTTATGTCATTTGGCTTTCTATATCTGGACAGTTCATAAGAAGTTAAAGGTAAAGCTTAAAGTGTGAATTTACATGCAGCCATGAAAGGTCTCAGGATCATCAGACTGTTCCATCCTAGCACCTCCATTTTCACTTTGGTGACTCTATTTGCTATGGTTTTCATAGCCAGGGCATTGTGTCTTTCCACATAATTATTATGAACATGTTGAAAAAGTTTAGGACACTATACCTTGCACTGCAGGTAGTGAGATATGTCAAAGCTAAATGACAGAGCTATTTCCTCAGCAGGATTCTGTGAGCTTATTGGCATGGCTAAAAGTTTATTCTCAATGTCAGAAGCCTATAGTATAAAAATCTATTTGTACAATGCACATTTGGTTAAGCTTATTAAAGTCATGGTCATGGGGAATTTTTTCTTGATGTAAATACCAAGAAATATTATGATTTTATGTGTGTGTGTGCATGTGTGTATGTATCAGGAATAAATTCAGGCCATTTTGCATAAACACTAGGCAGAAACTCTACCAATGAGCTACTTCCAGAGCCTTTTTTATGGGTGTTTATCATATACCATTATTTGAAAAGCAGAGGAGGTTGATGATAAAAGTTTCTTGGGGTGCGTAATGTCTTGACAAGATAATGTCATTGAATAAAAGGTTACAGATTCTATCACAGCAACTTGTAGACAATTTAAAAACATCTAACCTATAATGAAGATTTCAACATGTCAAAAACAAGCTGCATGTGCATAATTATGTGAATATCATGACAGAAGAGTTTCACCCTTTCTGTAAATAGTATAATGAAGATTCATAGTGCTGAAGTTTGCTGTAGAGTATCTTATTTTATTTGTGAAGTATCAAGTGATTGATGTACTATTTCTTTTCGCAAAATTTCTCAATTTATTATCCATGTTATAGATCAAGGTAAATATTAAATGTTCCAACAATTTTTGGAACTATCAAACATTAACAATATTTTTCTCCCTAATAAAGAAGATGGGAATACATCCATATATTAATCCTGAGTTCTAGCATTCAATGAAGAGAAAGGCCAATGCTTAATAGTTGCCATAAACATCATACAGTCTGGAGAGAGAGACTGCTGCTGTAATCAGCCAATTCTTAATCATTTCCATCACATGGATCTCATCTGGGCTTTCCTTTTCTCACTAGCTCATCCTGTGTAGCTTAGAACTGCATGTTTTATCAAAATTCATTCATTTTTTTGTAAAGTACAGTTTCCATAAAGTGAAATGTCCATTACCTTTTGTATAATTTCTTGCTTCTTTAAATATTTTGTTTCTTTTTCATTGAGCCTATTTCCACTCAGTCTTGCCTAAGCTAACAGGTGCCTTCTAAAGAATAACTACCTTACTTTCTTTTGCCTTCTTCAGTCCTCTTCATTTGGGTTTCAATAGCTCCTTCTCTATATTTCTATGTAGTTACTGGAAAAAATAATTTATTTCCCTAAAATTATTCTCCTTGCTTCTCAAACTATCTCATTATTTTGCCTTCTTAAATTTTTTGAGGTAGTTGAGCATGCATTTGCACATGCAAGTTCACATTTTTATGAGTGCATGTATGTGTTTGTGTATTGCAGAATAAAGTTTGAAACTGGAGTTTTCCTTTTTTACTTTCCTCTCTATTACTGAGGCAAGGTCTTTCTCTGAATCCAAAGCTTACCAATGTCATTAGTCTACCTAGTCTGCTTGCCTTATATATTTCTTCTCAAACAATGTGTTGTTCACTCAACTCTCATGTGCTGGAGATCTGAACTTCAATCTTCACGCCTGTTCGGCAGCAACTTCTAGCATCAAGTTATCTCTCAACCCTTACTTTAGCTAAAAGCAATAGATCGATTTTCATAACAATAGCGGAATGACTGTTCTGTTATCTTGCCTCTAGGTCTAAGACTTTGTTCTTTTCTGGGTTTCCTCCATTTCATTTTGCAATATTTTCTTCAAAACAAGTGCACATGTGTATAACACTTTCAAAAACTGAATGGTAATGATGATAAAGACATCCATGACATTTGTTTTAATCTAATTTTGGCCTTTTCTATTCATCTCTTGTTCAAATTAAATATAGTTGGAAAGGCGACCTTCAATGACTTCAAGAATTGGAGGCGCTGGAGTGCTGTAGGCCAGATGCTTCTGCTGTCATTGCCAGGTGGAGTTACTTTTGCTAACCAGAAATGAGTGTGTTTCCAGGGCCTACATCCCCTGGGCAATGCTAGGGGAAAGCAAGAAAATCTTATTTCGTGGCTGGTCCTTTCAAAACTCTGCCTCCTTCAGAGATCATAGTCTGGTCTAGTTCATTTGTCCTTACTGAACTAATTGCATGAATATCTCATACACAAAATTTTCTTACAGGGTTTGAGCTAGAAAGTCCATGCAATCATTTATCTACTGCATTTCCTGATGGATATCTAAGAGCCTTCCTCTTTGTAGAAATATCCCAGCATACACAACATGAAATAAAGGCCAGAGTGGACTGTGTAATGATGCTATGCTTCATATAAAAATACAAAATAAAATTCAAAATCTATTCAACAGTAGCATGTTTTCCCATTGATTTTTTTTTTTTTTTTTAGGAAAATGTCTGCTCCCAACTCTTGATTGTAATTTTTCTGGAAGTTGTATTTTTCTTATCAGCTTCTCACAGTCTTCCATTTTTTTTTTTTTTTTTTTTGGTTTTCATAGTAATATGCCTGTGTACTAACAGGTGTAGGTATGTGTGTGTCCCAAACTTAAGTATTCATATTTTGCTTATATATGCCTTTTTCCAGAACCTTGTTTCTAGTCATTATTAGTTTTGATATGCTATATGCTATGATTTAATCTCACTTTGAAATGTTCTTTAAATTTTCTTTGTTTTCTGGGGCTGAGAGGTGGCTCAGGGGTTAAGCCTCTGCCTTGCAGGCGGAAGGTCATGAGTTCGGATCCTAGACCCCACGTATAGACGCCAGGCGGAAGCGATTTTGGTCCTGGTAGGGCAGAGCCTGTGAATCCTGGGACAGAGTAAACAAGGAGGAGGTGGAGGATGGTCCATGGTGGTTCCCGAATTCGTCCGTGGTTCTACACACACGCACACACACACACACACAATTGAATAAATAAAAAAAATTTAAAAAATTTTTTCTTTGTTTTCTCTAACCCATGTGACTTTGAATTATTCTTTCTCAGTTCATTTTAATTGTCATTTATATACTTTTATTTCTGGGACATTCTTAGGTCTTTTATTTATTTTGTTTCTCTAAAAGTTTTCTTATCTTGTATGCCATGTTAATAAATAAAAAGCAATTCTAAAAATTTCATTATTTATAATTATTTATGATCAGTTTTTTTAGGTCTTGCTCTGTGCAAATGAATTACTAAGCCAGATACTGCTGCCAATGTACCAGAAACCCAGGATGTCCTATGAATTACTAGCCTTGGACCTTGAGATAAGTTTTTATAAACACAATCACATACCAACTTTTAATTATTAAAATTGTTTGGATTTTCGACAGGGATAATTCCTCTATAAATATTAATAGCAAAATATCATTTTGTGATTTTTCTTGAGCAGATGTGGTATCACCCTAGACAGATAAAAAGGCATGACCAGTGAAACAGTTTCACCCAAGTGTAGCTTGGTAAATAAATATGTTTATTGATCTTATTGCATAAGCTTGAAACAGGAGCTATTTGCAAGTTCATAGGTAATATAATAGCAACTATATCACTTGCAGGCACACCCAACAGAGGAGAATACTTACGCAGGTGGCATCCCCAGCACTCACTGCACAAATTGTAGGCAGCTCCATCACATCCTCCTCCGCCCTTGTCTGCAGCTGTTATTGCTTTTATGAGCTTGAGGAGGAGACTTGAAAATTTTATAACTTTCTGATCTTGTTAGTCTGATTAGCTTCTTAAATCTCATGAGTGTTCTTCCCTCCAGAAAGAAATGTTTTAATATACAAAAAAACTCTGCATAACAAAAATCAACAAATATGAAAAAGACAAAAACCTGCTGCTATAATAGAATGGAGTTTTGTCTAGGGAGTTACACTTACTTACCCTATAGCACAGAAAAGGACTCACTGCTGGGTTTTGGAAAGAAAACTGCTTTCATTATAGTTTAGGCATAGAACTGCAAAATCCATGAATATCAATAATAAATATAATTCTAAATCACAAAGCCATGCTGTATGAAAAAAAAGAAAAACAACTATTTGGACTTTACCCAAAGGAAACAGGAGCAGGAAGGCATGGATACACACAGATGATGATTGCAAGAAGTGTCACTGTTTGATAAATTATGTCTCTACTGTTCCCTCATCCAGCAGCCACCCAAGGCATTTACAGTGACTATGTCAGAAATGTAGAACAATTTATGTCTTATACTATGTCAGAATTGGTTGACTCACAAGGTTTGGCATTTTCAACGGCAGTAATTTGCAGATATTCCAGCTCCTTTTGATAGTCCTTTTCAAGATGAGTATGAGTTCTTTACTTCCAATATTAATTACTAGTATTAACTTTCTACTTATATTTATATATGATAGCAAGTCTCTCTATATATATGCATATATAAATACATAAATGTAAATAGATAAAGATGATAGGTAAGTAGGTAGATAGATAGATAGATAGATAGATAGATAGATAGATAGATAGATAGATAGATAGATAGATAGTCTGTATTCGTGTGTATGTGTGTGTGTGTGTAAGTTACAGAATGGCTGAAGAAGGTGAAGAGGCCCAGCAGGATTGAAGAGATATTAGAGACCTGAGAAGCAGAAGAGGTGTTAGAGAGTAAACAGTCTCTCTAGTAGGTAAGACACCCAGCTATTGGAAGTGCTGCAGCCTCTGTGAGTTGGGCGATTGCAGGTCAAACATAGAGAATTGAATCCTGCTCCAGAAGCAAAAGGGAAAGACCAAATCCAGATTAAGGTCTATGAGGATTGATAGAAAGTAGATCCAGACAAGTGAATAGAAGAGGAAGGCAGCAGTTTTGGTGGGCTGCAGCAACAGTAGGGACTAAGCCACCTTGACGCTCCCCACAACATTAAAGAGTTCTCTGGCTGTTGGCCCTTGATGTATACAGTGTCTAGTTAGATGACAACTGGGAGGGGCCTTTGTGATTATCCTGCTGGGTGTTCTACCCAGTGAGGTAGTTGTCCTTTTTCTTTGTTTTACTGTGTCAGCAAGTTCGTCTCCTAGTTTCCTATGCCCATGTCTTCCAACAGTCCTAATTCACCTTTATAAATTTACAGGGTGGCACCCTTTCTACTTATGGAAGTAAATCATTCATCAGTCTGTGCTGCAGGTTGGTGCTGGATGGATGGTGCTATTCAAGTATCCACCCAGGTGCGGAGTCATCCTCTGTCTCAAAATGGAGTCAAAAGCTGTTTGTAAAATGGAGTCTCTCAGAGGAAGGCACAGCCTGAAAAAACAACTACTTTACATAGGAGGGAGTAACCTAGAGCAAGCCACAGCCCTATCTCATCACTACTCTGTATCCCTCCTACATGATCCCTGCAAATTGGGAGAACACCCTGGATTTTCAGAATAACACTGGTATTCTTTACTTGAGGAATGGTCTCCTTTCATTTCTGAGTCTCTGTGTTTTTCTCTTCTCTCTCATCATAAGCTGTTTGCAATTTCTTTGGGCACTGAGCCATTCTGGTGTGTAGTATAATTTGTTTTGTTCAGTGGCTTCTTATCACGCATAGATGAAGTGCCTTTTTTATCACTCATTTAAATTATTGTTTTCCTCTGGTGATGGATTTCTGCAGTTTCTCTGTTTACTTTATTACTTGTGACTGAGGCATGCTTTCCTATTGGGAACTCAGCAGAGGTTTGTGTTTAGTATTACTTCATCATCATTCTGCACCACACGCTCAGCAACATCACTGCACACAGAGAGAAGTAAACAGCCCATAGGTTACTTGCAGTGAAATAGCTCCTGTCTTCCTCCAGCCTCACCCCACACTACGTATGATTTCACAATTTTATAACCTATATTAACATAGTTAATTTATTTTCTGTGTCCAATATTTCACATGGCCATGCTTTTGCCCTAACCATCAAGAGGAAGGCAATAAAATGATGAGCATTTTTCTTTCCATCCTTTCCTCCCAAACTTGAATATGGGTGTACAATTTTTATCAAATGTCAAAGTCATCCCTACTGATTGGAGTGTGTAACTTGTAGTCAGATTTTGAAAATTTCTCTAAATCATCTTAGACCGTTTATTACACACACATATACACACACACACAAACTCACACAAATACACAGAGGAAACAGACAAAAAGATATATACACTTATACAAATATACACACATACACATGCATATACATAGACTCTCAGATGTATGTACATACATATGTATTCATAAATACACAGATTCATACCCAAACAGACACAGGTATAGGCCTATAAACTCACAAATGCACATACACATAGTTCTCAAACAAACACACACACACAAACAAAAACACAGAGATATATACATCCACATATAAAGGCACAAACACATAGACTCACAAACAAATATATATTATACACATACACATTCTCAGACACATACACAAAGCCAAAAAAAGAAAAAATAAGATAAAAGAAATGTTAAGTAATTATTTAGCAACAGCATTTCCTCTAAAATTTCCCTTAAGTTAATTCCAGTGAGCTAGAATCACATCATTTATTTATAAGATTAAAGAATTGAGTGGTTTTAGGTGGTCCTGAATCTGTTCCTGTTCTCTAAATTGAACCATTTGGAAACTGCTGTGGAAGATAAAAGACTTTCCTAATTTTGAAGAACCTTAGAGGAGAAATTTGCTTCCTGAGTAACTAGTCTTCATCTATCAACTCTTTCTCTCAGTCTAATCTAAAATCTGGCTAAAATGCTATTAGTAATGTAAGAATATTTCCACAGTTCTTTCAGGTTCGAATATAATGTAAATCTTTATTAACAAGTATAGTCAAGTCTTTATAAACCAATGATATTTGAGGTGGAAACCAATCTGGTTCTCATAGGACATTTTACCTATCTAAGAAAGATTACCTAAGTAATTAAATGCCCACAAGATCAATTTATAGCAAACAACACATGGAGAGTGGAATCATTCATTGTTCGCAGAAAGTCTTAGTTAGTTACTGGTAGAGAATAAAGGGCAACTTTTAAAGCATGAACAAAAGAGATATTACTTCTATAGAGGCATGTATATAGCTTGAGTACTGGAAAATATGGCCCATGATTTTGGTTGTGAATGAAATACTATGAATTTTATGTGGAAGAAGCAGAACTAGTCTAGTCTTGAGAAAAAATACTGAAATATGTCTGAACCTATGTTTGTAATATATGAATTAATGATTAATAATAATGATGTGTAAATTTCAGCATATTTTGAATAAAGTAAGATAGAGTGTACAAAGCATATAGAAAGTGATCATCAATGGATGCAAGCCAGAATCAATAAAAACAAACATAGAATTATGTTTTGCTTATGACATGCTTTTGCTGTGTATTGAAGTAAATAAAGCTGATCAGTTTCTCAGAGATATTAAAGAGTATCAAATTGTAAAGTAGTAATTGAATAGTTGAGTTCCACAAGATGTAATTGAGAACAAATAGTACTGATAATGTTATGATAATAAATACAATTTTACTTACATTTTATAAGAAATAGACACTTTTTTTGCCTTGCTAGATAAGATTGTCCTGGAAACTTCCCTTGCCAAAAAGTATAGACTTTTTTACCTGTCAATCATATGGGCCTTTCTTCAACTCAAGACAAAATTTACTTCTGATGTGACCTTGAATAAAATACATTCTTACTTCATTATTCTGTAATTTAGATACAATGAGAGCACTCATATGATATCATTGTGAAAATTGTTTTAAATGTCTATCTTCAATGTAGCTCTATATTTATTTATGTAGTTAGTATCTATCATCTATCTATCTTTCTACTTACATCTACCTTTCTTTATTTCTTTCTATCCCGTATGTATATGTGTGCATGCACATGTCTGTGTGTATGTCTTTATACATTGTCAAACACGAATCAAGTATATAGTACTATTACAATTAATAATGTTATCACTAAGACTCAAATGATGGTGTATACTCTTCATAGGTCCTGCTTAGATTATTCACTGCCTTATTTCCTTTTGGTTACTTAAATTCTTTTTTACTCACTGTTAATGGAAAATAATGAAAACGTATTTATTTCTACTGAACTTGCTTAATAAAAGCTGATCCTAAATGACATATGTTATACTGTGTTTTCAGGATGTTAAAACAATCTCACAGATACCTAGTGAGTAAATAGCAATTTATTTCCCTATTGCCATTTAGGAAACCTTGAAGTAAGCTTGCATTCTTTAGCAAAGAAATGAAGCTTTCTGATATGACTTCTGTTAAATTTCAAATCAATTCTTTTCTTTTCCTGAGGATAAACATATGAAATCATTGCTATAGTTTTGAAGTCTGATGAAGTACAATGATGTGCAGAAGGAGGAAGCACCAGGCAGAGACCACACACTGCTTGATGTTCTTGATGGGCTGCTTAACCTCTGCCAACCCAAACTCTTTTTACTCTCTCTAGATGAACTATTATTGTCTCCTTCTGTTTCTGGATCAGTGACTTCTGGCTGTAATCTCCTCTTCATCAATGCTTATACAACTAAAAATGGTTAGTAAATATCCACTACATGCTTTATCCTGAATGTTGAATTATTTCAAACTTCAGTTTTAACATTACTCAGAAATTTAATTTTGCCATCTCCTTAATCAAAGCAACATATTCTCTTGTTTACTTGGACAAAGTTCCTTAGAATTGAGAGCATTACAAATGCAATATTTTCAAAATATAGTCAACATTTATAAATGTGGAAATATTTGTTCATTCTTCAAAACTTTTTAAAACATTAATCGATAGTATGTGTTTTGAACTTACTGCATGTACATCCATTTCTATGTTCTGTTTTATTCTCTTTAAAACTGTAAGCTTCAACCAATATATCGTCTGTAAAATGATAGAAATATTTTAGATTAAGAACTGCTTATATGGTAAGCTTGTTATTTGATGAATGCATATGTTTTGAAATATTTGATCTAAGGAATATAGTTTGAAATAACAGATCATCTAGAGAAAGGAAAATAAGATATATTTGCACTGAGTGCAGAAATGTGCCTGAGAGGATCTCTTCCTGTTTTTTTTGTTTTTTTTTTTTTTGTTCACTGAGCCTTACCTTTCTACTTTGTTCAAAGAGCAATATGCTTTACAGTTTAGCATTTATTATACTTTTGAATTCTCAGTTTGTATGTTTACCATTGTGTTTCTTCCAAAGTTTAGTTCCATGAGGTCAGAGTTCCAATTTATTTTTTTGAGAACTGCCATCTGATATGCAGGAGATAATGTAATAATATCTGGTAATTTCATAAATGGAAAAGTACATGCTATGTGATTGTCTTCAATGAGATGCACAAATGCTTTGTAAGTCTTAAAACTGTAAGGAAAATATGAACTAATTATTATTTTATGTGTTAAGTTCATCAATTTAGTGGCATAGCTAATCTCTGTCATTTAGTTAATTCAATCTTGTGAAGGGAGGGGAAAATGAGAGAGATAAGAAAGGTGGGAGGACAGTTTAACAGCTTTTTGTCTCTGACCAGGGGCTGACATACAGTGCCCATCAGGATGGACTGAAGGGCATTGCAGGAGCAGCAAAACTGCAAAAGAAAATCAGCAAACCACAATCCAGAATTTCAGAGACTCTGTATCAACCACATAGAACTAAGCCAGCCTAATCTCTCCCCATCCTGAAGCTCAGGGACATTTGCGGAAGAGGGGGCGGTAAGATTGTAAGAGCACAGGGATGGGAGGAGCAATGATATGCAAGATACTCCACACTAGTTAGGACTGAAGCAATCATAATAGGACTTTGCATGCCCGGCGCAATGTCCAACACACTATTGACCTCACAAAGTCTAGCATCTGCTAAAGGCACCAATCCTTGGAGGCAAGGGATTGACAGCCACAGTAGTGTTCCTATGCTTAAGGGGAACACGAGAAAGCGTTCAGGGAAATGCCACTGGGTCCTTGTACGTCATCAGAGAGGAGGACCCAGAGGAGAGTCAGGCATACACAATAAAGAACTCTCGGGGAATTGGAGGGGAGGCACTTGGGGATAGGGAGGGAGGGGAGGGGGAGTTGGGGGTTCGGGGTGGGGGGGGGAGGAGAAGGAGGGAGGGAGGGAACTGGTCTACCTATTAAGTTTGTATGAGCAGAAATAATAAAAAATGTATAAAAAAAGAAAGGTGGGAGGAATTGAAGATGGGGCAAGGATGTGAATGTACTTATTTGTATATAAAAATTCTTAATTAAAATTCATTAAAAATAAATTTAAATTGACTTCATTAGTGGAGGGAAAAGGTCTGACATTGCTCAAGTACTACATTCTTCACAGTTTTGGAATTATGTATTAAATCATTACACAAAAATACTTTAGATTTTATATGTAGGACTCGTAATCACAACATAGACAATCTCCTATGAACTGGGCTTCATATTCTTAACCCCTTGAATCTCATAGGAAAGAGATAAAATTTCCATTCTATAGCTTTATCATGGGTGCTTTGCTATGTGGAAACTCATTCATAACAACTATCTTCATCCTAAGTGTAGTTTCTCTTGTTGCTCATATATTAGTTTATATTGCAGTTTGCTGTTAGCCACATGGGTGGTGTGATAAAAGTGGACAGAATTCTTCTAAGGGAAATATTCTTGGAGGAGTGGAAAAGAGGATCAAGAAGTTATGCTCAAAGATCATTGCTTATATACATTAGATTAGAATAAAAATATTGTTTAAAAATTTAAATGTATACAAAATTACTTATATATTTATTTTTTACTTTTACTCATAGATATGTTTATTAAATTTAATTATCCACTCTCACAAGGAAAGCAAAGAAAATGAAATGCAGCAGAGGATTTTTCTGATGACTGGAAGGTGACAGGAAATGATTTGTCCTTGGTTACCTTAGATGCCATGTAGGAAAAGTGAACAGCAAGCAAGGAATTACATATGAGAAATAACTGACTCCTGAAGTTTATGGTTCTTTGGTGCTTCTGAGCATGGGAGAGCACTCTAGAGTTACAAATACTAGAAAAATGTTAAGACAAACAATGGGTATTTTCCCACTAGTTTTACTAACTCATCTTTGAGTTTTCACAATGAAATATCCTCAAGTAAAGCATTACTCCATTACTGCCTTAGTGCTACATACTTTCACCGTAATTTTTGCTTGAAAAGAAGGATTCTGTCATTTTCATAAGCCTTTGCTTATCTTGGATAATCTCTAACCAAACTCAAATCTTTTTAGAATTAGCTAGAACAAAGTTGGAGTTTAATGAACTATTTTAGTGTAAGCTTAAACATGAGCGTTGAGGGAAAATGGGGTGCTCAGAAAGACACATTCAAGAACATGGATATCAGTTTCTACTAGAAAGAACCACAGTTCATTAGAATACACTTGCAATTTAGATTGCAAGGAATAGACTTAAGAGAAAGAAAAAATCACAGGAAAGGAAAGATATGCCTGAGATCATAGGTAAGGACTTTTTTTTAATTTTTTCCACTCATAATGCAAAGTTGATAAGTAGCCCATTCCCTTCTCTCCCTCTTCCCTTCCCTGGATACCCCCTGCTTCTTTGCTCCCCCTTTCCTCTTCCTTTCCCTCCTCTCTCCCCTTCTCCCACTGGGACCCCCCCCCATTCCTAGCACATCCTTTAGTGTGTTTCTCAAACTTCCCTCTGGGTCCTCCCCTCTGATGAGGTGTAAGGACTCAGTAGCGTTGCCTAAAGCAATTTTTTGTGTTCCCCTTTAGTATAGGAACACTATTATACCTGTTAATCCCTTGCCTCTAAGGATCCTAGTGCCTGTGACCCATGCTAGACTTTGGGGGTTCAATGACATGTTGGTTATTGCACAGCTCATGCAAAGTCCTATAATGATTACTTTGGCCCTAACTTGTATGGAGTATCTTGCATATCACTGCTCCTCCCCATCTTTAGGGTCTTACATTCTTACTGCCCCCTTTTCCGCAAATTTCCCTGAGCTTTAGGATGGGGAGAGATTAGGATGGCCTGGTTCCGGGTGGTTGATGTAGAGTTTCTGATGTTCTGAATTATGGTTTGTTAATATTTTTTCAGTTTTGCTGTTCCTACCTGATGGGTATTGAATGTCACTCCCTGGCCAGAGATAAAAGGCTGTCAAAATAGGGTCTTATTATAAGAGTAGATTCAAAGGTAAATTGAATAAGGGTAGGAGACTGCGGTGGGGGGGGGGTCAGTCCACTTGCAGGATAGTTACCTTTTATCAGTCAGACTTTATGCCCTCCCTGTCTGGTGAGATCATACCCCATCTGATGCAAATAACCAGGAAGGAAAGTCTGTGAACTTAATCAGATGTCTCATTACTTACTTGTAGTCTTTGATGGTGGCCTATTTTTTCTGCTGTAGCATGATCCCCTCTCTCCATGTTTCTGGCGGGGCCCTCCTTCCCCTCCATGCTTATAATCTTTGCAATTACTGTACGTATTACAGTGATTTATCTTTGAGTGCGTCACTAAGTGGATTTGTTACTAGCATCCACTGATTAGGGAGTACATACGGTGCTTAATTTTCTGTCTGGAATACTTCACTCAATATAATATTTTATAATTCCATCCATTTCCCAGCAAATCTCATTAATTCATCATTTTTGATGGCTGAGTAATATTCCATTGTATAAATATACCACATTTTCCTTATCACTCATCAACTGTTGGGCATTTGGGTTGATTCCATGACTTTGCTATTGTAAACAGTGCTGCTATGAACATGGTCGTGCTTGTGTTATCAAGGTGAATTTTTGCTGTATGGGGGATTATTCCCAAAAGTGGAATAACAGAGTCATATGGCATTTCAATCTTTACCTTTTTTAAGAATTGCCAGATGGCTCGCCAGAGTGGCTGTATAAACCTGCATTCTCACCAGCAATGTAGGAGAGTTCCCTTCTCTCCACATCCTCTCCAGCATTTGGTGCTGTTTGTATTGTGGATTTTTGCCATCCTGACTGGGGTAAGATGATATCTCAGGGAGGTTTTGATTTGCATTTCCCTGATGGCTAAGGATGCAGAGGATTTTTTAAGATATTTGTTAGACATTTCAATTTCTTCCCTAGTAAAGATTCTTTTAAATTTCAAGGCCCATTTTTTAATTGGGCCGTTAGTTTCCTTGGTGTTTAGGTTTCTGAGTTCTTTGAGCACTATAGATAATAGAGCTCTATCAGATATGTGGTAATGAAGATTTTCTCCTATTCTGTGGGTTCCCTTTGTGCTTGAGTTACAATCTCTTTATCTGAACAGAAGCTCTTTAATTTCGTAAGATCCCATCTGTTGAGTGTTGGTTATAGTGACTGTGCTATTGCATTTCCGACTAGGAGCTGTTAGCTTAGTCCAATCAGCTGGAGGGAATTCCCTACCCTTTCAACTAAGGTTTTTATGGTCTCTTGCCTTATATTGAGGTCCTTAATCCATGTAGAATTAAGTCTTGTACATGGTGACAAGTTTTAATATTCTGCATGAGAACATCAGCTTTGCCAACACCATTTGTTGAAGACGCTGTTCTTTTTCCATTGGAATTTTTTGAGTCGTTTGTCAAAGATCAAATGGCTGTAGTTGTGTGGGTTTATATCTGGGTCTTCAACTCTTATCCATTGTTCTGTGTGTCTATTTTGGAGCCAGTATAGGTAAGGACCTTTCTCAGAGAGAATCCTAGCTTAAGGTCTTCAGAAAAGTCAAATTTAGGATTTTTGTGGTATTTGAAGCGATTGTCTTCTAAGGGTTGTTAAGAAACCAAAATGTACCAATTACTCTTCTCTGTTACCATGGTGAGGCATTTGGCATTTCAATCTTTACCTCACTCAAAATCAAGCAGCTTAAGCTAGAAAGGGAGATTTATCTGGATCTTATGGTTCCAGAGGGGAGTTGCAGTCTTTCATTGCAAAAACAGCTTGGCTGGCCTGGAAAGGCTGCAGACATTATTGCAGACCTCATGGAGGCTGCAAGCTGCTACAAGATACAAAAACAGACTCCTAACTGAAAAGGGAGGCCCCTGGAGGCCCAGCCCTGTGACTGCCTTCCTTCAGCAAGGCTTCACTTCCTAAAGGCTCTGTGAAATTCCCAAACAACTACAGATTCAAGCACAGAAGCCTGTGGGGGACAATTCACATTTCAAACCATGACACTAAATGAGGTCACAGGGTTACCATAAAGGGACACCTGACTGGATTACAATTGCGGGAAGACAGAAAAATAGGCATGTGCAATGTTTTCACTGTAAGCAAAGTTGACAGTTTTGAGATTCTTAGAACATGTATGAAGAATAAAGCCCTACCACAGACATATATATTTAGGACTTATGGTAGGTTTGCTGATAGTAATATATTATTTCTCTGTCAACAACTATACAGTAAATGTGGATGACTGTACTGGAATTTTTTCTTCTTAGCTGGTATGAAGTTTCAGACCCTAGGGCAAAAGACTCCTTCCCTTCCCAAAGAGTGATAATTTTCCTTGTCTTTTATCTGTCTTACCATGACACTCAACATTAAACTCTTATTTTTTTCTTGTAATATTATTTATTTGAGGTATGTTTAACACTTAACTGCATTATGTATTTTCTGAAGAGTGGGTTGATTTAATGTGAAAGGTCCTGAAAGGCAAGGCAGGTTTTAACTTGCAAATTTATTCAGCATTTCTCTACTCCTTAAGCAACTCTGTGCAACTCATGCTTATGTGCTAGATGACATTTATTGAAACTCTACTGACCATGGTACATCTGAGAATAAAAGAATGATGGAGAGAATTGGTACAAGATGAGAAAGGAGAGGAGGCCCTCACCTAGAAATCTGAATTGTTTTTTTTTGGCTTAAGAATGATGAACACATAATTAACATTTGCTGTGAATATTGCCCAGATAAAACCAACATTCTTTTTTTTTTTTTGAGGTAAGTACAGAATTCATTGCAGCCTTTTTCAAAGACAAAAACTCATTTATTGCCTTTTATTTTATTTTAATGTAACAAGGAACTAGTCTTAGACCTGCATGTGCATGATTATGTACATGTACATAGTTTTCTTTCTTTCTTCACACATCATCTGCAAGTCTAAAAGAAATTTGATTACATTACATATAGTAAAGATATCTTACTTTCTACTGTCTCGTTGAGGGAGACATTTGCCTGATTAATTTTAATCCCTCCAGACTCCCTCAGAAACCACTTCTAAATCTCCTTTTGATTTTTCACTAATCCCATGAAGATAATAACTTCAAAATCCACCAAAATGGGATCTGTTACAAAACAGCAGCAACAACAAAAAGTAAGTGCAAGTCAATCATGATGTTCAAATCTGCTCTTGGATACATCTTATCTTTTAGAAATCTCTTAGAGGAACCCGTATTCATGCTCCTGAGTATGTCTTTATTTCTCTGAGTAGCTAGTCTGGAAATTCTTTTTTTGTGTATGTTGAAGCCACAAATCTTTTTTTTTAATTTTTATTTCTTCCACTCATACAAAGTTGACAAGTACCGCATTCCCATGCCTCCCTTCACCCCTCCCTGCACCCTCTTTTTCCCTCCTCCCTTTTCCCCTTCCTTTCCCCTCCGTCTTTTCTCCCAGTGCCCTCTCCCCCACCCCTCATGCCTGGAGCATCCTTTAGTGTGCATGTCAAACTTCCATCTGGGTCCTCCTCTCTGATGAGGTGTAAGGACTCAGTGGCATTGCCTGAACACTATTGGAAGCCACGAATCTTGAATTGGCCTAGATAAAGGTCCATGTAAATCTCTAGAAACCTCCCAGACTGATAAAGGTGACACTGGGGAGTTGTGCCTCCAGTCTCTGCCCTATGCACTTACCATAGGCAATAGGTCACAGATATGGGAAGTGATAAACTCATGAGGTCAGAGCTCTCATGATTGGTTTCCTTACCCCAGTGACCCCAGAGAGTGAACCAGTCCTTTCACACTTTGACAGCACAACAGCTATGGCCAGAAAATGGACACAGCTGACTGACTCTTTTTCAGAACCATGAGAAATATGTTTACATTATTTATTGCTTACCTTATTTGTGGGATTTTGTTATGACAATTAAAAAGGATTAAGACAACAGACCCTCAAGAAAACAGACCCTTGATCTTCTAAATATTTACATGTAAAAATATGTGATCTTCATTTTAATTAACTGGGTCATTAAACTTAGTAGTATTTATTTCAAACACATGGCCTTAGCTAAAACAATTATTTATGATATCTCACAGTCAGGATTCTGTGAGAGCAAAAGAGAGAGTCTAAGTCTCAGATTTAATTTGGGGCATTCAAACTTTCTTATCTTATGGGTTATTTTTATTGGTTCTCATCTCATGAATTTCACAGAATGGAGTTCACAGGCCATGGATGAGTAAAATTTGGAAAGAAGTTTATTATAGGGTAGTATGTGGTAATGTAAGAGAAGGAAGGCAAAGTTTTTGCATATCAAGGGTAGGTCTCAGGAAATAGGGTCAGCATTGAGCACTGAGGGATTTTTTATAGAACTTAGGGCAGAAGCTGAGTTGGGGCCTAGAGACATGGTTAGTCCAGTTATCCCATCCATAAGGTCTTCAGTTGCCAATAAGTGTCTATCTTGCCCTCATTTATATCTTTCAGACACAGGTTCTCATTTAGGTGAAAAGAATAAATTAACAGGCTAGTAATCAGCTCTATCCAGGAATTCCTGGCCCCCAGAAAGTATAGAAATTCCTACAGGAATAAGGACATTTCCAGTTTCTAGCCAAGGAAAAGGGTCAGAATTACTGTTTCAAGTATCCCTATCTTTAAACTGTTTGACCAACTCTATATCACCTGTTCTAAGCATTACAATAGTAACCTGGAAAACAAATGAAATGTTTCAGTGAGACAGTTGTTCACCAACTTTTCTTTTAGACGTTGAGACAATGAGACACAAGGAACTGGGATTTCCTCAGAAAAGGAAGATTCTAAGGCTGAGTGCAAACTTATCTTCAGGGAGATATTTCAGAGTTCTGGTAACTTGTCTAGCCACTTTGTAGAAGAAAGTGGAGTTGGGCCAACAGTAACAGGTGAGACCTCCGATTGAGAGAACCACTTAATTATGCATATTTCTAGCCCTATAAGTATAATTTTTATGATACTACTACCTAGAAGATGGACCTTTTTTGTTCTTTCCAATATTATTACATAGAATAAATCTTTTTCTACACTTCAGCATTGTATATTAATTTAAGTGGCTTATTGAAGACAAATGATTGGACCTAGCTGGTTAGGATTGTTAGCAACAGAATATGACCTCAGTAACTCTAGTCATATTATTATAAACTATTGGGTATGTCTTGCTCTCAAATTTCCAGTGAATAATTAAAAACTCATGTACTAATTTCCTATTACTCTACCTATTGGAAGTTTATACAAATTTAGTGATATATATATATATATATATATATATATGTCAGTCTTTGTGTCTAGTCCTTACCCAACATCGCAGAAAAATATGAAAATAAAAAAATAAAATATGTATTTCAATACATAGCTATTCTCACTCAATTGCATTTGAATGAAAGTCTATGCTGAATATAAACCTATGGCGAGTGAAATAGCTGTAACTTAGATTTCCTGAAAAATTTTAAATTGCTTGAAAAAAGAATCCCGTGTATTATTTAAAACTCTAATCACTCTTTCTCCTAGGTCTGGGTGAACGGAATGTGTCAGTATTAAAATCACAGCAGTCATTCGAACATAAAACTCACAGAGGGAAAAATGAAGATGTGAATGCAATAGGACTTTTTTTACACTCCATAAAATTTTTCCTCTTGTTAAGCTTTAAAGATTTTCTAGTATTTGCCCATATTAGCACTATTTCAAAAAATATATGACATTTGCAAGACTGCCTACAGTCAATGAAGTAGTAACTGAGGTCCAGGATGCAAGCGATGCAAGCCTGCTAGTTATTTTGAAATGAAACAGTTTAAGACAGTGGAAATGTGTCTGTTGATCTTTGTTGCACAAAGATTCAAGAAAGTAGCTGTACCTACATTAAATATTTTACAAAAAAGATTACAATAGCTGTGGAGAGTTGGGTTGTTTCAGGTTTAAAGTAATCATCATAAGCCATATTTACACCTTAAATAGCCATTCATTTCTCTCCATCTGTAGGTGATCTAATATCCTTGTAACTATTACATAAATTTTTTGGAACGTATAGCTTTTTTTTTTTTTTTTTTTGCACAACTACTCTACCCAATGCGCTCTGTATCTTCTGGTTGAACTTATTTTTTTTTTCCACTCATACATACTTGATAGATACCCCATTCCCCTCTCTCCCTTCACCCCTCCTGAATCCTCTTGCTCTCTCCCCCCAGCTTTTGAGGCTGATTACACTAGTTTCTTAAAGTGTACTACTACTTGCCTAGTTCTAGTACACACCAATACATTTGAAAAGTGTTTTGATTAATGACTTTCTTGTTTTATAACTACAAAATTCCATGAAACTGTTACCATGTTTGAGCACAGTATTTGAGGTATCATAAATCTACCAGGTGACTGTGGGTACTCGTATTTGTCTGAAGAATAAGCTCTCTCTTTTTCCCACTCAGCTGGAAGTTATGTTTCCTATGTCATTATATTTATGTTTCATATTACATTTTCTCATGCTCATTTGGAATGAAGACTTCACATGTAGCCTTGTTTTTAATGGGTGCATTGCTGCTCATTTTTGGAAGAGTCACAGAGTAGTGCAAGAAGAATACTAGCACAATCTTTCATCACAGGAAATGGGCCTCCCCTCATTCCTTGAATTATAATTTACCTACACAGCAGATCTCTGATCAGCTAGAATTTGGTACCCACTGTCTCATTTTGGAATACTGAAACATGCTCTTCTGTTCTTTCAAAGGATTAGTTGTACTCACTTTCAAAGCCTGTCCATAAAATTAAGGGAGGAAAGATTACATTGGTGGTATGAAAGAAACAGGAAATACACTGATGCTTATGTTATCCAAATTCTTTTAAATTTAAAATGCTTTAAGTTCTGAATGACTAGTGGAGATAAGAGGTCACAGAGAATTCCAGACTAAGGATATTTAGAAATAATCCTTTAAATAATCTATTTAAAGGAGTCTTGAGTTGGGACACAGAGTTCGAGATATAATTGGTGTTTGGTTATCAACAGATATTGCATCATAAATGAAGGAACTGACTTGAGAACAGGACTAGAGAGATAGCTTAGGGGTTAAGACTTGACCTCTCAAGCAGAAGTATGAAGTTCTGATCCCAGATACCAGATGAAAATGCCAGGTGAAAATGGTAGTGGCCTCCACATCTAGCTCTGGAAAGAAGAGCCTGGGAAACCCTAAGTTAGTACAAATAGGAGGTAGAGCAAACCAGCATGATTCTGAAGTCACTGTTGCATATCCATGGGAACACAGTGCCCTCAGACACACACACACACACACACACACACACACACACACACACACAAAGTTAAATTTAAAAAAAGACTTGATAACAAAAGTTATTGTTCTTTCATTGCCAGTTATTGAGTATACAAGGTACAAACAGAAAAATAGCAACAAGGAGATATGATTTGTAATAAAGATGAAAGAGTTGCTGGCTAAACCTAAATGTGTGTGTATGTGTGTGTAGTCTGTGTTTGTGTATATACTTTGGCTTTTGAGTGCTTACCATGCTTTTTGCAATTTAGATCAAAATGTTTATTACAGACACATATACATTTTGCTTGCAGTTTCTCCTAGATAGGAACATACTTGAAAATAACTTTAATTTTGTAAAGACACAAACTATGGGTAGGTATAGCTATTGTAAGTTTTTCTGTCAATTTCAAGTGGATATAAGCCATATCTGTAAAACATCTGTCCTTACCTGTAAAAAGGTGGTTTTTAAGGTCAAGTATTGTGGCAAAGTATTAGTGGAGATGAAATACGTTGTGTATGTAGCTTTGGATACAGTTAAAGCTTTTCTTTTGCACTCCTTGTTGGTAATCAATGCTCAGAGAAGGCGATTGCTTTCATTTGTGTAGTAAACTTTCTTTCTTATCTTTTCTAATTTATCAGCTACAATAGGTTTTAGTTCACTTGCTGATGATTGCAAAAATTCCTTACTTCCAATAATATCATTCTTGATAACAGGGATGATCATAAAGTCTTCAAGGTGCTTTCTGTAATTTAAAATGAAAGTGAATCTTTAAATTCCTTGTAATATGAGCCTTCACAACTCATTTTACTTTACTTATTTTTTTATTTCATATTTATATATTCTATTCAATAGCATCCTATTTTCTTTTAATATATGTTTTAGGTATATCAGATTCTTTCTGTTCACTAATTGTAAACATGTAGATTCACTGGTAATAAGTGGGAAGAGTTTCAGAATAAAGGCTCTTAAAGATACAGTTTTCCTTGCTTGCAACTGTCTTACACTCACCCTGTCTGGTGCTGAAATATAATCTGAAGACATCTTCTTAAGACAAAGAACCTGTTACAATCCTTTAACTATTTTTAAAATATAAGTCTACAGGTTCAGGTTCATGAGTATTTTCTTGAAATAATATTTTTGTAAAATGTAGTACTTTGTTCTACTTATTATTGAAAAAAGTCCAAAAGCAGTAGCTACTCCAATAGAGTTTTCTTATGAATATAAATCAGACCATTTTTGAAAAGGAAGTTTTTAATCCCTGAAAATCCTAATCTTCATGAATCAACATGTCTAATTGTTCTATATAAATAGCATTAAAATTAAAATGAGGATAACTGTTATAGTACATATTACAGTATCAGTTTTATAGTGGTTGCATTAAAATTAGTCTTTACTTCTTTATCCAGAAGCAAAATGGCTATAATATGGATTTATAAATTCTATTCTGGAAATAAGTATCTGAGAAATAATTAAGTTTAAATCTTCAAGAAACACAAGCAACTTGAAAATTCATACATGTAGATGTAAGCAAATATATGTATATTTGTACTTACTACTATTACAAGGGAAATATAAACATTTGGGGCTGGATAGATGCCTCAGGTGTTAAGATTTTGCCCTATAAGCAGAAGGACCTGAGTTCAGAACCCTGAGCCAACATAAAAAATGACAGAAATGACAACAGCCTGTATTTCCTGTTCTGGAAGGCAGTGCCCAAGAAATCCCAGAGCAAAGCAAAAGGAAAGTAGAAGCAATTCAAGATGATTCCTGAAGTCGAAGTTGAGTCTCACACCTTCACACACACACACACACACACACACACACACACACAAAATATATAAACAAATGAATGAATAAATAAAGTGTTTAAAGAAATGTGAACTTTGTAAGCCAGAGAGAAGCAAAGACGTAGTTAGAAAAGTTTCATTGGTAGAAAAATGTAGGAAGAAATTTAATTCACTGCCCTTTTCTCCATTTTTCAATTTATTTCCTTCACAGGCATTTCAGTGTATGGCAGCATCCTTTTGAAGAACAAAATGAAGTCGTTTTTATTGTTTTAATGAATTCTACCTACATTTTAATCCTCAATAAAATTTTGACTCAAGTGAGCCATATTTAAGTATTCCAATAAGCTAAATATATATATAAATGAAAGTTTTGTATTTATTTTTCAAATTTATAAAATCATTAAATCAAATTGTCCCTGTATTATTATGACATAGACAATTCTGCCATCAGTATGCTGCTTAAAGAGTTCTCAGGCACTGTCAAATGCAGAATTATTTGCAGCTGTCAAAATGAATATTGGAATATGGTCTTATTTTTCTCAGAGGTTGTAGAGTTTACAGAATCTTTGGTCTTAAAATTGCATTTTTAGCTCATACTGGAGAATTGTCATGCATCTATTCTGATTCTTTGGTCATCTGATTTCCATTAGGAACTGGAATGCACACTTCTAAGTTATTGGTCACCTTTTAAAATTCAATCAATTTATTTGGATTCAATCGAAAAGAATTGCTTAGAAGAATTTCAACTCAGATTCTTTGAGCTTCACCTCTTGCCTCGATTATGAGAAGTTTTGAGTGTTGCAACACCCTATTAATTATACATAAAATGATATTTTGCCTTCTGTTTCTTTTTTCCACTACCACTAAGAAAAATTTATAAGTACAAGGGTATATACAATGGAGACACTGACGAGAGAATCCAAGTGTAACTCAAATATGAATAATTGAAAGTAAACAGTAACAGAGAAAATAAACCTAAGGTTCCTAATCTATTTCCATTTTTAAAGGTCACATTCCTTTTTAAAGTGCAGTATTCTTTTCAAAATTTGTCCTGTATGACGTTAGTATAAAAATTCACATTAAATCTCTATTTTAACTTAAGTAGAATGAATCCAGTTTTTTTACATATTTAAATTGCATTGCCTCTTCAATGAAATATTTTAAAGTCATCTTTGACAAAGATTGAAAAATAGATAATTCGCTAGAGATTATTGAGAAGTGCTTACTTTATTCTAATTCTTCCTTTACTAATGTTCTCATACATGTAGATGCAGTGTACCTGTCTATATTATAATTATTGAGAGAGCTATAAAATATTTAGTTCAATAATATGCTCACAGATATTCACTTTTATTGAAATGTTTACCTTTATTTAATTTTATTGGTAAATTAATATAAACATGCTGGGGACCTTGAAGATCAGGGATTTTAACTGATCCTGATCATAGAACTATCACATATTTCATGTTGGAATGGATTCACTATGCTCACTTTGTGACCCACACTTCAGATTACTTTTGATGAACTTAAAGTATGATTAAAGATGTTTCTTAATATGGTGAAGAATGAAATGTTGACAAAAAGGAATGATTAGAACAGAAAGGAGAAAAACTGAATATATCCATCTTCATGCAGATGAATACTTTGTACTGGAAGATAAATGCCTCATAAGTAGATTGGCTGCATGGTTAAGAAATTCTTCCTTTTTTAAAAATGTCCTCTCATTTCCTACTAGCTTAGGTGTTTCTTTTTTTGACCCTGAATGTAATTCGAGAGTTTCTATCAAATAGCACTGTAGACAAACTCTTAATTAAGCAGTATTATTCATTATCATTTATGTATCGACATAATTTTAAGATTTCAGTGACATCTTTTCCTTTATTTTTACACTCAAGTATTCCATTAGAATATTTTGAATGTTCTTTGGAAACTCTTACAAATTGTTCTTGGTAAATTTACAACATGATCAATAGGGAAATTAGCTAAATCTGTCAACACTTGTTGTTAGTGAATTCATGGTAACTATTAATAATTAATCTTTTCTATAAATACAAAATTCTATATTTGTACATGTGCTCTACATTTTTCACTATGAGCCACAATCTGCTTAATCTCCTTCACTTGTCAGAATTGAATATATTTTCATTTATAAAAAAATAAGGCTACTTTTTCTCCTTTTTAGAAAATGTTCTGTCTTGCCACAGTAGTGTTCCTATGCTTAAGGAGAACACAGGAAAGGGTTCTGGGAAATGCCGCTGGGTCCTTGCACCTCCTCGGAGAGGAGGACCCAGAGGAGAGTTTGGCATGCACAGTAAAGGATGCTCCGGGGATGGGAGGAGGAGGCACTGGGGGGTGGAGAGGGAGGGGAGAGGGGAGGGGGGAGCAGGAGGTGGGGGGGTAGAGGAAGGGAGGGTACAAGTGTACCTGTTAAGTTTGTATGAGCGGAAATAAAAAATGTTCTGTCTCATGATCAACTGTTGTAAGATTGCATCTGGAGAACTGTTATTTAGGGATCAGTGATCGTTTCTGAAGCACTTTTTTCCTTACTTACTTCTTCACTTTCTCTCTTTTTTCTCTCTCTTCCCTCTGCTCACTTTTCCTCTCCTTTTCCTTCTCTTGCTTTTCTTCCTTCTCCCTGTCCTCCTGCACTTCCTCCTCCTTCCTCTTTCTCTTCCTCTTCCTCTTCTTTTTCCTTCTCTTTGTCCTCTTTCTATTGCTTCTTCAGACCCTGGTCCCTTGTTGTACAGGAGGTCTTGTAGAAGAGATAATTCCATTAGGAAGGCTATTACATTTAATCAAATTTCCAATCAAAACTAATTATTATGTACACTGAATTTATCAAACATTGTGATTTTTTTCCACTTTAGAAATATACTTGTAACTTTTCATTCAGAGAAGTATTTGTTTACTGACATCAAATAAATTGAATATCTCCCTTACTTTCTACACTCTTTACATTCAATGTAGATGCTGATGGATTCATATGTATTCCCTTGATGTTTGCAAATAATTTAATGAATTTGGAGGAGCATAAATTAATTTTTTATAAATTAATTTTTTAATTTCTTCAAAATTGCATGATTCCAGATAATCATGGCTTGATTAGTCTTGAGCTCAGTACCTAAAATTCAAAATCAGTTCTAGATCCAATTTACTGAACTTGTGATTCAAACAAATAAGTAGAATATTATTATTGGTAGATAATACCAAAGTCAAATTAAATATCTTACCTACTGATTAAAATTATTAGTCATTTTTTATGCTAGAGTTATTCTTGTTATTTTCAGCCTGATACTTAGTACAGAAGCATTCAAAACCTGGGTCAAAATTTTCTTTCACTTTTGTCTTAATGTTGTAGATAATTTTCAGGGATCAATCATGTTCTCTATCCTGCCTGTATGAAAAAGAAGCCATTTATGAATGCTAATATGCAATGAGTACATACTTACTGTTTTTTCATTGGAGTTTGTGTCTATATCTATGTGCACAAATATGTGTAGGTGCTCTTTTATATGTTCGTAGAAGCCAGAGGTTAATAGAAGCATACTTCCTAGTCATTTTATCTTCTTTTTTTTTGTTTTACAAATATGCCCACTTGGGCTGGAGAGATGGCTCAGTGGTTAAGACTATGTCTGGAAATAGGAAGGTCTCCAATTTGGATCCCAGATTCCATGTAAAAAATGCCAGGTGGAATCAGTGGTGGTCTGCACTTCCGGCCCTAGTGGACCAAGCATGGCAGATCTCAAAGTGAAGCAAGAAGGATGCAGAAGCAATCCAGGATGCTTCTGAAAGTCACCCTTGGTGCTCTAAGGACACACAGTGCTCTCTGATACACACATACACATGAACATAAAATAAATAAATAACATCATTTTAAAAAAACAAATATGCCTCACTGAACATGAAGCTTACTGATTCATGTAGAAGGAAGTTTCTGCCTTGCTTTCCAGTTCCAGGATATCAGTATGATCTTCACATCTGATTTTTTGTTTGTTTGTTTGTTTGTTTGTTTGTTTTTACTTGGGTTCTAGGAATGGAACTCAGACTCATATATCTCATAACAATTGCTTTATTGATTGATCTACTTCCATGGTCAAATAAAAATATTTTTGAAAGAACAAACTATATAAGTCTCCACTCAATTTTACCTATGTCAAAATTTTTTTAATTGCAAGTTTCCAAATATAAAAACAAATCTACTAAATGTGAACAACTGTAAGTGTGTTTTGCTTCTAAGTATTTTTTTAAGCTTAAGACGATAATTCCAAGGTAATCTGTTGGAACAATCTAGAGAAAAATTGATTTTATCATAGAGTTAATTAAGTATGTTTAAAATATATGCTTATACATCACAATTATTTTTTAATAATTTAATTTTTTCTAGTTGTACAAGTACTTCCCTCCATCTCCCTCCCTCCCATCCCCCTCTCTTCCATCATCAATCCACTTCACTCATCCAGATGTAGTCCCCAAGGTTTCTACTGTATGTTCTTATCACTCTTGAGTTCCTTGGTAGTCTGTGGAGGCATGTTGGTGTGTTGGTCATTATGCAGTTCTGGAAGGGACAAATCTCACTGTAGAGAGTTCTGGGACACAGCAGTCCTGCCTTGAATGGAATATCTTGGTGGACTTACCGATCTGTTGCAGTTTACCAGCATGGTTGCTGATAAATGACCATCAAACAGCTTAAGGGAACAAGGGGTTTATTTTCTTTTACTATTACTGGTTACAGTTCTTAGTCCACCTTAACGGGAGAGCACGCACCAACACCAGGGCCGAGGGAACTGGCCACACCATCTCTACACAACAGCTGAGAGAGAGATGATCCTTATTTGCCAGCATGTCCGGCCAGGTATACAGAAGGATGCTGACCCTCTAAACCAGCTCTTGGTATTTTATTCCAGGGCTTAATCCTACCCACTATGGGCTGGGCTTTCCCCATCAGCTAGAGAATCCCCTGCAGGTTTGCTCTGGGCTTAACTCAACCACTAATTCTCCACAAATGTACTCAGAGCTCAAACCCTCAACAGTCAAGTTGACACCAGTGCCTAATTATGACACAATCTTTAAGTTTATACAATTTTACCACCCTCTCTTCTATGAAGTTCCCTAAGCCTGAGGATGGAAAGAGATTAGGTTGGCCTCATTCTGGATGAGGTTTGCCAGTAAAGCATTATGGCTGGCCATTGTTGTACATTTCACAGTTCTTCTACTGGTCTAGGCTCCATGCATTAAGTTGTCGAGATCCTCTAACTCTATTGCAGAAAAAGACATTAGGCTCAATGCTAATGTTCTTCAAATATATGGGTATAATAGCTATTTACAGAACAGTTTGGTATGCTATCTTCCTATATATAGGTTCATAGGCTGTTTTTCCCTATCAATCTATTTCCTTCCCATTTTTATCTTCTTTCTCAATTATTTTTGACATATATAATACATACATTGGAAGTTTTCTTTTTCCTTTAAACGATCCTGTATTGCATGCCTATTGACTAAGGCATGAAGACAAATTTAAGTATGTATTTCACATGATAACTGTTGCTCTTTTTCATGTTGAAACTACAGGCAAAAGCAGATAAATGAAGCTGGTTTCATTAGCCAGAAGAAAAGCAATCACTATGACTGTCAGCTATATGAACATTTTGCCCATCCTGAGATGTCCAATGGAGAACATTTGAGCTGAGTCTCGTTTCTGACTATAATCATGACTGATAGCTTATCTTGATCTGCACACAATTAAAGATAAGCTGTTAAATTGTTACCTATGAAAGTCCAGTCATTGCCTGTACTGGGTATCTGACCAGGTCACATGGAAAATAAATGTGTTCAGAATATACTATCTGCATTAATAAAAGACTGAACTAAATGAAAAAAAAAGATTCATGTGTATCTCACAGTTATTCATTCCAGTTTCACTTGGGGCAAATAATATTCACCTTGCAAACTTTTTGACCATAGATTTCTCTTTGCTGCTTATCTCCTTCTGAAATTAAACACAGTACAGGATTATGTAATTCAGAAGTATAGATTAGACACAATTCATTTGTACTTAAACTGGAAGAGAAGTCTTCTTCACCCAACATTAATGGAGAAGGGACATCACTAGTGACAGTCTGCCCCATTAAGGCTTTGCAGATCCTCTGATTTTAATAACTGTTAAGAAGAGAGTTGCAAAAAGAAAGAGTATATATGAATAATTCAGTCTCTCGAATTCTTATACTTCATGCAAAATACAACATTTCAGGAAAGAAGGTTACCTTCAACTAAGTTTGTCTGCAGAGAAAAGGGAAGATTGTTTTAGCTGTCACCCATTGCATCCTCAGCTACTACAGTAACTCTCATTCTAAGACCAAGCTAAACATAGACCAAAGGATGTGTTGGAAATGGTATATTCACTTCAGATGTAACCTGGGAAAACTGAAGCATACAACTTTTTTCACACAATCTATGTTTCTCAATTCTATTCTTTATTACCTGCTATTACTAATTTTATTTACTGTCTCATTTTTTTTCCTAGCTATTTCAAAGGCCTGTGCAATAGTAAAAACTCCCTGGAGAACACTGCTCATTATCTATTTAACTTTATCTGACGATCTCTATTTTGAGGGTGGTGATTACATCTAATGAAGGTACCAATTCCAGAAATGATGACTGTAGATTGCTAGAAACATCTGATTCCTTGAGACATATAAATCTGATTAATTGGTGATTATTCAATTTTGATGTGTTAGCACACTTTTCATTGTTACATATTTGTTTCTGAGGAAGAAACAAATCTTCCATTATTTTGGCCACACATATTCACAGGACCTCTGATCCAGAGGATATTTGACACATTTAGTTTTACACTGATTCTGGGTATACTTTTCCAAAGTTTAAATTATTTTGACTATATATCTGTTTTTAACAACAATCTGTGTGTGCAGCATTGACTTCCTTTTTCATGAATGATGCAGAGAATTGTAAACACACATTCAATACACAGAATACAGAAAACTAATAACCAAGGCATCATGAGGTTGCAACAAGGAATGGATCTTCATTATTCCCCTTTGCTTTCTCAAATCAGCCAGCTAATTTCAGTTATTTTGATATGCTTCTTGACATATCTTAGAATTCCATCTGTAGATATAATTCACATTCAGCTACTTTTGTCACTGTGACTAAAAAAAAAAAGAAACCTGTAAAAGAAGCAATACTATTCTTATGCCAAGATGACATGAAAACAGAGTGCTCAGATAGCAATAAGCTTAGTGAGGAAGTCTCAGTAGTCAGGCATGCAAGGAAATTATAGTCAGAAACGAGACTCAGCTCAAATGTTCTCCATTGGACATACTGAATATCATTAGCAAAAAAAGTATTTATGCAAGGAAAGCGGAGCTCTGGAAAAATTAATGATAACTGAAACTATTGCTAAGGTAATGTCAATTTCCTGGCAGTAATGCCTGAAATTAATAGTATGGCGTTAACAGTTAAAATGGTCAGTTGTGAATGATGCCTTTGAATAATATAAGTTCAAAAGATTAACAGAATTAAATATATGTAATGAAAGAATTGTACAGAGTTTCAGCTGGGAACATACTGGAATGTCAACTCCAATGTATTCATTCAGAGGCAAACACAGTGGTACTTCACCTGTGTTTATTTTACTTCTACAAATGTCAAATCTGATCTCAGACATTCTTCAAATATATGTTTGTTTTCATATAACTCTATTTCCTACTGGCTTTGCATATATCTTCTAACATGTGGTACATCTAATAGTTTGATTTATCCTAAATATTTCCATCTTGGCAATAGAATAGGGACACTCTTAATATGTAGGGAAAATTAAACAAAATGGATGATTTATCTGGAAAGCAAGTACATTTGAACTCCTGTATGATAAAGTGAGCTGATATACTTCTTTTTGCAGTAAATTACTGGTCCATCATATTGAATTTTCCATTTAATATTACTGCAAAAAGTACAACAAAAATGAAAATGTTTATTTATGTATAATTCCCAGTCCAAGTAGGACAATGTAGACAACTGGTAGTATAATCAAGTGGGTTATAGAGAATACCTTTTTCTTCCATAGGAGTTAATTACTACTTGGGATGAACAAAAAATAACAAAAAATTATGAAGGAAAATTGTGTTGCACTGAGCTTCATTACACTTTCAAATTTTGTTAAGACTACATGCAGAAAAAATTCAAGCTTCATTTCATGTTTCATTGCATATACTACATAAAATGCAGATTTCAAATGATGAATATGTGTGTAGACAAAATATTTTTGGATGAAATGTCTCCCTTTTACTTTACTACAGTAACTGGAACTTCCCCAAGATGCTAGGATGGTAATGACCATCCTACCCAAAGAAATATACAGATTCAATCAAAATCCCAAAGTAATTCTTCAAAGAAATTGATCAAACAATCTCAAAATTTGTATGGAGCACAAAAGGCCCAGAATATCAAAAACAATCTTGAATAAAGAAAATACTGCTGGAGTTATCACCTTGTCAAACCTTAATCTATACTACAAATCTGTAGTAATAAAAACAGGTTGGTACTGGCTCCAAAATAGACACTTATAGCAAATACAAGTATTTTCTGTCAAGGGATATATTCAAGTGGACTTCATGTTTACAGACATGTTTCTTTAGACAACTCTGAAATTTTTTGAATTTGTATAGGTTTCTCTCAACCAGAAAACAAGTACCTGCTTCTTCAGGGAAATAGCTGCTCCCCTCTGGAAATATGTGTTTCAATTTCCTGAAATATTTCTCTATCTTGTTTCATCTGTTCATATTATGTTAACAAAAATATGGTTTTGTTCTGAACATAGTTGATTAGGAAGATTTACCCTACAAAACACTGTAGAGTCTTAGAATTTAGCAGGAAAGAATAAGATACATCAACACTCACTGGTGTTTTAAAAAGTAATGGCACAATGTAACTAGGAGTATAATCATCAAGGAGGTACAGTATCAATGCAATTTTAATTTCCATATATGAAACACAGTTATGTTGGTCCTTCAGTCTCTTCTCAAATTTCCTTCTGTGAAATATTTTATAAATTAAGCATTGCTGAGATTCTTTGGACAATGACTGATTCCACAAGACTGCTATGTGGAGGACTTGGTTATCAGATGGTAGATTGATTTTTGATAAGAACACTAACAGCACCAATGGATTAATCTATAGATGGATTCACAATTATGATTGTATTATTGAGAAAAATGTAGATTCTTCCAAAAGTGAACTTATGTTGAAGAAATGGATTACTGGGGCCTTACTATACAAGGATGAAAAAAGTGAAAAAGTCCCAAGAGAAACTATCCTGTTTAATATAGCCCCTAAAAAATGAAATACCGTCCCTTTACCCCACCCCGCTCCGCCGGTCGGGACATGTGCGCGAAGTCCAGCCGGGCCTCACCCCTGGACCTAGGTAAGCTCCACCCGCGCCCACCCACCAGAACCCCAGGTCAGCCCAAGGGACACAGCTTCGACCCCACCATCCAGCCGGAGCCACGCGCAGGGCCGAGGGACCAGGAGGACCTCCCCCTGCGCCCGGGACCCGCCCCAGCTCCCCTCGGTTAAATAGCTCCACGCCGACGTCCCCATCCTCTCTTTCCCCACCCCGCTCCGCTGGTCAGGACGCCCGCGCGGTCCAGCCGGGCCTCACCAGCGACCTAGGTAAGCTCTGTCCCTGCCCACCCCCAGAACCAAATAATTCAGTTTAGTGAAATTGAAAGATCTTAAGAGTTAAAACGACAATGCCAAAGTCAAAGTGCAAATCCATGAGAAGCAACACTCAAGTTAACAAATTTCCCAGTGAAGAAATTAATCCCATAATGTTAGACTCCAACCAGAACAAACCCAAGGAAAAAGGCCAAGAAAGCCTGACCCAGGATAACGACTTTCAAAATATGATCATTACCATGTTCAATACTATGAAAGAGGAAATCCGGGAGGAATTACATGATCAATCTCTTTGAAGAGGAACACAACAGACATTTGGAGTAGTTGAGGAAAACAGAGCAAGAAACAAAAACTGGCATAGAGCAGTTAAAACAGACTCAAGCAGAGTTTAAAACTGAGCTACAAGACAAGTTATCTTCAACCCAGAACTCCACAGAGAGTCTTATCAACAGAACTAACCAAGCAAAAAACAGAATTTCAGACCTTCAAGATAAAGTGGGAGTACTAAGCAGCTCAATGGAAGAGGTTGTTAAAGCCAAAAAGATACTTGAGAGAAATATCCAAGAGATATGGGACACCCTGAAGAAGCCTAACATGCATATTCATGGAATACCAGAGCAAGAATCTCAAAATACCACCCCTGAGGAAATTTTTCAAAAGATCATCAAGGAAAACTTTCCTCATCTAAAAAAAGAGAGGCCCATCCATATACAAGAGGCATTCCGCACCCCAAACAGATATGACCAAAATAGAAGCACCCCGCGGCAAATAATAGTTAAAACACTCCACATTCAAGATAAAGAACTGGTGCTGAGAGCTTCAAGTGAGAAAAAAAAAGTCACTTTTAATGGTAAACCAATTAAAATAACAAATGACTTCTCAGTTGAAACAGTAAAAGCAAGAAGAGCTTGGAGAGACATACTTCAAGTATTGAATGAGAAAAATTGTCAACCCAGGCTGATTTACCCTGCAAAACTATGCATCATGATCGAGGGAGAAATAAAAATCTTCCAGCACAAAGAAAACTTGAAGGGATACATGTCCACCAAACCAGGCCTTCAAAAAATGCTAGAAATGATACTCGAAGTGTGAAGAAAAAAACAGGCATATCCAGGAGAACAAAAGGCAAATATTACACCATTAAAAGCAAAGCAATATACTTATAAAAAACTACTAAACATAATAAATGTCTGGAATTAAAAATAGTTTCTCCATTATAACACTAAATGTTAATGGAATTAATTCACCGATCAAGAGACACAGATTACAAACTTGGATTAAAAATCACAACCCATCAATCTGCTGCCTGCAGGAAACCCATCTCACCACAAAAGGTAGGCACGCTCTAAAAATAAAAGGCTGGTCAACAATTCTACAAGCAAATGGAAGCAGAAAACAGGCAAGGGTAGCCATTATGATATCGACAAAGTACACTTCAAACCAAAGAAAATTATAAGAGACACGGATGGATACTCATTTCAGTCACAGGTACAATTCACCAGGAAGACTTCATAATACTGAACATATATGCACCCAATACGGGCCCCTCCACATTCATTAAGAAAACCCTACAGCGCCTAAAGCAAGAAATCAACCCCCAAACGATAATTCTTGGGGACTTCAACACCGCCCTCTCAACATTGGATAGATCAACAGGTCAAAAGTTTAACAGAGACACTTTGGAACTTAATCAAACCCTTAAAGAAATGGACCTTACAGATCTCTATTGAACTTTTCACCCACTCAGCAAAGAATACACATTTTTCTCAGCAGCACACGGAACTTTCTCCAAAATAGATCACATATTGGGCCACAAAACGAATCTACACATATACAAAAAAGTTGAAATTCTAACCTGTGCCCTATCAGAGCACCACGGCCTAAAGCTGGACATCCACAACACATCAAACAACAGAAAATACATTAACTCCTGGAAACTTAACAATATGATGCTGAATGAGAACTGGATTCAGGAAGAAATTAGAAAGGAAATTCAAGATTTCCTGAAAGTGAATGATAACGAAAATACAACTTACCAAAATCTCTGGGACACAATGGAAGCTGTTCTAAGAGGTAAGTTCATAGCTCTTAATGCCTACATCAAAAAAATGGAAACATCAGAAATAAACAACTTAACAATGCAGCTTAAAGCTTTAGAGAAACTAGAGCAATCTGATCCCAAAAGTAGCAGAAGAGAGGAGATTAGCAAAATAAGGGGAGAAATATCTGAAATTGAGTTTAAGAAAACAATAGAAAAATCAACCAGTCAAAAAGCTGGTTCTTTGAAAAAATCAATAAGATTGATATACCCCTAGCTAAATTAACCAAAAGCAGGAGAGAGAAAACAAAAAATTAACAAAATCAGAAATGAACATGGAATTATCACTACTGATACCCAAGAAATCCAGAGAATTATAACATCATATTTCAAAAACTTATACTCTGTGAAGTTTGACAACACAAAAGAGATGGATGAATTTCTAAGTAAACACAACTTACCTAAATTGAATCAGGAAGTTGTGAGTTATTTAAATAGTCCTATAACATATAAGGAAATTGAGGAAGTAATCTTGAATCTTCCCACCAAAAAATGTCCTGGACCAGATGGATTCAGCACAGAGTTCTACCAGACATTTAAGGAGTAAATAATACCAATGCTCCTTAAACTGTTCCATCAAATAGCAAAGGAAGGAACACTACCAAATTCCTTCTATGATGCTAATATTGCTTTAATCCCAAAACCTAATAAAGACTCACTTAAAAAAGAAAACTAGCCTCTTCCAGATAGGAGCTTCAGGAGAGGATGCGCTCAGAGCTGGGACCTGGGCCTTCAAGAGCTGGCCTTGGTGGCCAGGCCCCTCTGCCTCACTAGGTCTGGAGACCAGCTCTGGGTCGCTCTGCGGACCTCAGGGTCACTGGAACCTGGTACATGAAGGTGTTTGTGAAGCAGGAGGACATAGAGGATGATAACAGCACCAAGATTGCATTTCCCATGGAGGTGACGTCCCTGGACGGGGGAAACTTGGAGGTAAAAGAGGTTTTCCTGATTGAAGACCAGTGCCTAGAGTTGATATATCTGTTGCAGAAGACAGAGGAGCCCGGCACCTTCACAATTGCCTGGGACAAGAAGACTGTATACATCTAAGAGATACCGAGGACAGACCACTACATCTTCCTTCAAGAAGTCAAGTTATTCAAGAAAAAATTTCAAATAGCAGATCTTATAGGACGAGACAAGGAAGAAAACCTGGAGGCCTTGGAGGAATTTATGAAATTTGCACGGTGCAAGGGCCTGGAGCACGAAAACATGGTCATCCTCGAGCAGAGGGAAAAGTGTGTCGAACAAATCCAGACAGACCCACAGGCCTGTGTCCACTGAGCCAGCTTTGCCGCCAGCATGGAGCAGGGACCACCTGGACCAGCTTTCATCCTCGGACTCCTGAGCTTCACGCCCCCCGCTCCTGGACCATTGTATTTATCCCAGTTTCTGACCACTTCTGATTCCTAATAAAGCTCTTCAGCAGGCAAAAAAAAAAAAAAAAAAAAAAAAAAAAAAAAAAAAAAACTATAGGCCGATCTCTCTGAAGAACACAGATGCAAAGATTCTCAACAATGTTTTAGCAAATCAGATTCAAAAACATATTAAAAAGATTATTCACAGGGACCAAGTAGGCTTCATTCCCGGCACACAAGGTTGGTTCAACATACGCAAATCAATAAATGTAATTCATCATGTAAACCAGTCCAAAGTCCAAGACCACATAATACTCTCGATAGATGCAGAAAAAGCTTTTGACAAGATTCAACAGCCTTTTATGATCAAAACGCTAGAGACAGTAGGAATGGAAGGAACCTTTATCAATATAATAAAAGCTGTACACAACAAGCACACAGCAAGGATTATGCTCAATGGGGAACAATTGGAAGCATTCCCACTTCAATCAGGAACTAGTCAAGGCTGTCCACTCTCACCACTTCTATTCAATATTGTACTTGAAGTCTTAGCTGAAGCCATAAGACAAGAAAGGGACATAAGAGGGATTTAAATCAGGCAAGGAAGAAGTCAAACTATCCCTATTTGCAGACGACATGATCTTATACCTGAGTGATCCCAAAAACTCCACCAGGAAGCTCCTGGAACTAATTGAGAAGTTCAGCATGGTGGCAGGATACAAAATAAATGTGCAAAAATCAGAGGCCTTCCTATATGCCCAGAATGAAAGAAGTGAAAAAGCCTTGAGAGAAACCATCCCATTCATTATAGCCCCTAAAAAAATGAAATACCTTGGTATAAACCTAACCAAGGAGGTAAAAGACCTTTACAATGAAAACTTTAAAACCCTCAAGGAAGAAATTGCAGAAGACACCAGAAGGTGGAAAGACCTCCCATGTTCCTGGATTGGCAGAATCAATATCGTAAAAATGACTATCCTACCAAAGGCAATATACAAATTCAGTGCTATACCAATTAAAATCCCAAAGCAATTCTTTAAAGAAGTTGACCAAACAAACTCAAAATTCATATGGAGGCACAAAAGACCCAGGATAGCAAAAACAGTCCTGAGTTACAAAACCCTTGATGAAGGTATTAGCATACCAATCCTTAGTCTATATTACAAATCCATAGTTATCAAAACAGCCGGGTACTGGCTCCAAAATAGACACACAGATCAATGGATAAGGATTGAAGACCCAGATATAAGCCCACAAAATTGCAGCCATTTGGTCTTTGACAAAGGGGCCCAAAGAATCCAATGGAAAAAGAACAGCATCTTCAACAAATTGTGCTGGCAAAACTGGATCTCCACATGCAGAAGATTAAAGCTGGACCCATACTTGTCACCATGTACAAGACTTAGTTCCAAATGGATCAAGGACCTTGATATAAGGCCCGACACTATAAAAACCATAGTTGAAAGGATAGGGAACTCCCTCGAGCTGATTGGGCCAGGCCAACATTTGCTAAAAAGACATCCAATGGCACAGTCACTGCTACCAACTCTCAACAGCAGGGATCTTGTGAAATTAAAGAGCTTCTGTTCAGATACAGAGATTGTAACACGAGCTCAAAGGCAACCCACAGAATGGGAGAAAATCTTCACTAACCACATATCTGACAGAGCTCTACTGTCCAGAGTGCACAAAGAACTTAGAAAACTAAACATCAAGGAAACCAATGGTCCAATTAAAAAATGGGCCCTGGAGCGTAAAAGAAATTTTACCAGGGATGAATTTAAAATGTCTAACAAATATCTTTAAAAATGCTCCACTTTTTTAGCCATCAGGGAAATGTAAATCAAAACTTCCCTGAGATATCATCTCACCCCAGCCAGGATGGCAAAAATCCACAACACAAACAACAACAAATGCTGGAGAGGATGTGGAGAGAGGGGAACTCTCCTACATTGCTGGTGGGAGTACAGGCTCATACAGCCACTCTGGCGAGCCGTCTGGAGATTCTTAAAGAAACTGAAGATTGAAATACCATATGACCCTGCGATTCCACTTTTGGGTATAACCCCCCATACAGCAGAGGTTCACCTCGATAGCACAAGCACAACCATGTTCATAGCAGCACTGTTTACAATAGCAAAGACATGGAATCAACCCAAATGTCCAACAGTTGATGAGTGGATAAGGAAACAGTGGTACATCTATACAATGGAGTACTACTCAGCCATCAAAAATGATGAATTCCTGGAATTTGCTGGGAAATGGATGTCATTAGAAACAATTATATTACGTGAAGTATCCCAGACCCAGAAAATTAAGCACCGTATGTACTCCCTAATAGGTGGCTCCTAATACCAAACTCACACAGCCCATCTTGAGACACTCATAGGTAAATCTATGTATTACCTACAGTAATTGCAAGGATTATAAACAGGAAGGATGGGGTTGGAGGGCCACACCAGAAACAAGGAGAGAAGTGACCATGTTACAGTAGAGAAAATAGGCCTTCATCAAGGACTGCAAGTAAGTAAAGTGACACCTAGTTAAGTTCACAATTCGTTCCTGATCATTTACAACTAAGGGGGTAGTGAACTCACCAGAAGGGGAGGGCATATAGTCCAGCAGATTAAAAAGTAACTATTTTGCAAATGGGTGATTGACTCCTCCACTTGCCTAATGCCATATGACCCTGCGATTCCACTTTTGGGTATAAGTATTACATCTACCCTTGAATGTGCTCTTATAATAAGACTCCAGTTTAACAGCTTTCTGTCTCTGACCACGGGGTGACATACAGTACCCATCACGATGGAGTGAAGGGCATTACAGGAGCAACAAAACTGCAAAAGACAATCAACGAACCACTATCCAGAACTTCAGAGACTCTATATCAACCACCTAGAACTAGGCCAGACTAATCTCTCCCCATCCTGAAGCTCAGGGACATTTGACGAAGAGGGGGCGGTAAGATTGTAAGAGCAAAAGGATGGGAGGAGCAATGATTTGCAAGATACTCCACACAAGTTAGGGCCGAAGCAATCATAATTGGATATTGCATGCCCGTCGCAATGTCTAACACACTATTGACCTCACAAAGTCTAGCATCTGCTAAAGGCACCAAGATCTTTGGAGGCAAGGGATTGACAGCCACAGTAGTGTTCCTATGCTTAAGGGGAACACAGGAAACGGTTCAGGGAAATGTCACTGGGTCCTTGTACGTCATCAGAGAGGAGGGCCCAGAGGAGAGTCAGGCATGCACAAGAAAGGACTCTCAGAATTGGGGCGAGAGGCACGGGGGGGGATGGGGCGGCAGGGGTGAGGGGAGGGAGAGCAGGGGGTTCAGGGGGAGGAGGAGGGAGGGAGGGAACTGGTGTACCTATTAAGTTTGTATGAGCTGAAATAATAATTAAAAAATGTATTAATAAAAATTTTTTTTTCTTTTTCACCTGAAAAAAAAATGAAATACCTTGGTATAAATTTAAACAAAGAAGTGAGAGATCTTTATAATGAAAACTTTAAAACCCTAAAAAATTAAATTATATAAGACACCAGAAAATGGAAAGACTTCCCATGCTCCAGGATTGGCAGAATTAACACATTAAAAATGACCATCCTACCAAAAGAAATACACAGATTCAATGTTATACCAATAAAAATCCCAAAGTAATTCTTTAAAGAAATTGATCAAACAATCTCAAAATTTTTATGGAGGTCCAAAAGGTTCAGGATATCAAAAACAATCCTGAATAAAGAAAATACTGCCAGAGTTATCACCTTGCTAAACCTTAATTTATACTGCAAATCCATACTGATAAAAACAGTTTGGTACTGGCTCCAAAATAGACACAAAGATAAGCGGATAAGTATTGAAGACCCATACATAAACCCACACAATTAAATCCATTTGATCTTTGACTAAGGGTCCCAGGAAACTCAATGAAAAAAAGAACAACATCTTCAACAAATGGTGCTGGCAATATTGGATGTCCACATGCAGAAGATTAAAACTGGACCCATATTTGTCACCATGCATAAAAATTAACTCCAAATGGATCAAAGACCTTAATATTAAGCCAGAGACTATAAAAAAAAACCTAGTTGAAAGGGTAGGGAACCCCCTTGAGCTGATTGGGCTAGACCAACGCTTCCTAAATAGAGACCCAATAGCACAGGCACTAGAACCAACACTCAATAAATAGGATCTTATGAAATGAACGACTTTCTATTCAGATAATGAGATTATAAACAGAGAAAAAATGCAACCTACAGAATGGGAGAAAATCTTCACAAACCACATATCTGATAGTGCACAAAGAACTTAAAAAATAAACACCAAGGAGATAAATAGCCCAATGAAAAATGGCTTAAGAACTCTAAAGAAACTTTTCCATGGAAAAAATTGGCATGTCCAAAAAATATCATAAAAATTTCTCCACACCTCTAGCCATCAGAATAATTTAAATCAAATCTACCCTGAGATATCATCTCACACTGGTCAGGATGGCAAAAATCCACAATACAGCAACACCAAATGTTGGAGAGAATGTGGAGAGGAGGGAATCCTCATACATTTCTTGTGGGATTGCAGGCTTGTACAACCACTCTCTGGAGATCAGTATGATGATTTCTAAAAAGTTAATGCCATGTGACCATGCTATAGCACTACTGGGAACAATCCCCCAATACCAGGAACTCACACTAAAGTGACACAAGCACAACCAAATACATTGCAGCACTATTTACAATAGCAAAGTCATGGAATCAACCCAAATGTCCAACAGTTGATGAATGGATAAGGAAAATGTGGTACATTTATACAATGGAATACTACTCTGCCATCAGAAAAGATGAATTAATGAAATTTGGTAGGAATTGGATGGTATAAGAAGAAATTATATCGAGTGAAGTTTCCCAAACACAGAAAGTTAGATGCCATATATACTCCCAAATAAGTGGATTCTAGTTAGAAATCCACTTAAGGACATACACAAAGGTAAATATCTTTAATACCCACTAAACAAAGGAGTATAAATAGGAGAGAAGGGAAAAAGATCCCACAAGAAAGTATACAAAAGAAAACACTTCAATATAGAAATTAGGCCAAGGGCATGTATTACATGTAAGTTGGAGACACATGATGTAGCTCACTCTCACTTCTCTTCCTGTTCACTTGGGACTGAACAGGTTTGATCTCCCCAGTCAGGGAAGGTATAGGGACTGGCAATTGACAAACAGGAGACTGACCCTTATCACTATTGTGTCCTACTCCTATTCTTCCATTTATCTTTGAATCTCTTATATTAAGATCTTCATTTAAACAGTCTTTCATCTTTGGTTAGGCAGTGCAGGAAAGCAAAACTGAAAACAACAACAAACCATAATTCAGAACGCCAAAGACCCTAATTCAATCCCAATTAAGAATTGAAATGCTGGGGCTGGAGAGGTGGCTCAGGGGTTAAGCCTCCGCCTTGCAGGTGGAAGGTCCCGAGTTCGGATCCCAGATCCCATGTATAGACGCCAGGCAGAAGCGGGGGCGGCCTGTACTTCTGGTCCTGGTAGGGCGGAGCCTGTGAATCCCGGGGCAGAAGGAGGTGGAGGCGTCCATGGTGGTTCGCAAATTCGTCCGTGGTTCTACACATACAGACACACACACACACAGACACACATGCGCACACACATACACACGCATATGCACACAGTTGAATAAATAATAATAATAATAATAATAATAATAATAATAAAGAATTGAAATGCCATATGACCCTGCTATACCACTATACTGGTCTGGAACCAGACTAGCCAAATCTCTCACCATCCTAAAGCTCAGGGAAACTTGTACAAGAGGAGATGGCAAGACTGTAAGAGCCTAAAGATGGGGAGGACCAAAGATACGCTAGATGCTCCACACAAGTCAAATCTACAGCAGCCAGGATATAGCCACAATGTGATTGGACCTTGTCTGACCTACACAATGGTTAACATGTCAACAACCCCTCAAAGTCTAGAGGGATCACAGGGGAGAAGGCTTCAGTCAGTAAGATCCTTAGAGGCAAGTGGTTAAACAGGCATAATAGAGTTCCTATACTAGTGAGCAGCCCAAGAATTTGAGGCAAGCTACACCACTGAGTCCTGACCCCCCACTAATGTAGATGACTCAGAGGGAATTTCATCACCCACATAAACAGATGATCTGGAGGAAGAAAGGGAAAAATCAGGAAGCACAAAGAGAGGAGGAGGGAAGGAAAAGGGGTAAGAGGTTAAGGGATGGGAAAAAAGAGAAGGTGGAGGGAAAATAAGGGGGATTACCTATTGAGCTTGTTTGATTAGGCAAAAAAATATAATAAAAAGGAAATGGGTCACTGGGAGCATGGATTAGAAAGATATAAATTGTAAACTGTTCCTTTTTATTGTCTATGCTTCCTGGACACCTCTTCTCTGTGCTTTCTACCCCACAGATGTACATATCCTCAGTGATTTCATCAGTTGACCATTCATGGAGTGGATCCTATGGAATACAGATCCTCATAGAAACCTTTAAAACTAACATTATCAGTACTTATCACAGCAATGAGACACTGACTTATATGAAATCTATGAAAGACTATGTTAGTTTTTCTGCCTTTTCATAAACATTAACAGTGTAAGTGTCAAACATATATGAAGGAACTATATAGATAATCCAATATTTTTATAGACTTTAGGTTAAGAATCCTTTATTTCTCTTGAACTCTTCTACTGAGCATGTAGCTACTTCTATTTCTATGTAATGAAGTCACATGACAGTATAATACTGAGAAAATCATAGAAAAAATTAGTAATATACCATACACCTAAGTGCTTTTAATTTACATAAAGATAAACATCTCTTTTCATTATTAAAAAGTCCTATTACTAAAAATCTACATTTGAATTTTTCAACTGATGGTCTTGCTAAAAGAACCTGGAAGTTCTTTATATGTTAGAACTATGACAGAATGATGATGAAGAATTTCCTTTCTTCTTTGAAATAAGGAACTAAGAATGTGCAAACATTGCCTATGATTGAAATTTTTTCTGTTTGCAGTCATCTCAAAACAAAGAATAGATTTATAACATTCACTTTTTCCTAAGAATTTTCTGCATATGTAAGAGAAAAGTGAAAAAGTCTTTAATTTGCAATCTTAAAGAGTCCATATGTGGGCACACCATCTAATATTTAACTTCCTTCTTTTAAAGCAAACTGAAATCTCTAAAGTTTAGTAAGATAGTAGAGCTTTGAACCATACTTTATTAGTTTAATTGTAGTGGTTCAACTAGTATTTTTACAACCATGTGCCAGTTTCATTAAAAAATGATTTGACTGTAAATATACAGGGTGAAAGTCTGAATTTCTCATCATTGTGGTCTAACCAATGTATCATTACACAAAATATAGATCTTCTTTAGAAATAACTAGCATTTTCTTCTAGTCATAGCTGAAATAAAGATGAAAAGACAATTTATATAATAACTTTGTTATCTGTGTTATGTATTTGTTATATATGCATATATAAAAACTTTGTAATTTGTGTCTGAATTTCTCTTTCTTTCTTTTTGCATTTTTTTATTTCCACTCATACAAACTTAACAGATACAGCGGTCCTGTCCTCCCTCCAACCCCCTATCCCCCTGTGACTCATTCTCCTCCCCCTTCCCTCCCCATCCCCCAGTGCCTCCCCCTCCAATCCCTGGAGCATCCTTTAATGTGCATGCCAAACCCTCCTCTGAGTCCTCTTCTCTGATGAGGTGCAAGGACCCAGTGGCATTTCCCAGAACCCTTTCCTGTGTTCCCATTAAGCATAGGAATACTACTGTGGCTGACAATCCCTTGCCTTCCAGGATCTTGGTGCCTTTAGCAAATGCTAGACTTCATGAGGTCAAAAGTGTGTTGGTCATTGTTCAGGGCATGTAAAGTTCAAATATGACTGCTTCGGCCCTAACTTGTGTGGAGTATCTTGCATATCATTGCTCCTCCCATCCTTGTGCTCTTACAATCTTATTGCCCCCCTTCTGCAAATTTTCCTGAGCTTCAGGATGGGGAGAGATTAGGTTGGCCTACTTACAGGTGATTGATATAGAGTTGCTGATGTTCTGGATTAGGGTTTGTTGATTTTTTTTTTTTTCCATTTTGCTGCTCCTGCAATGCCCTTGACTCTACCCTGATGGCTATTGGATGTCACCCCCTGGCCAGAGATAAAAACCTGTTAAATTAGAGTCTCGTTATAAGAGTATATTCAAAGGTAGATGTAATAAAAATAGGAAACCGCTGTGAGGGAGGGGTCATTCACCTATCTGTGAAAGGGTTACTTCTATCTGCCAGACTATACTCCCTCCTCTTCTGGTAATATCATACCCCATCACTTGTAAATAATCAGGAAGGAAAGTCTGTGAACTTAACCAGATCTCTCATTATTTACTTGCAGTCCTTGATGGTGGTCTATTTACTCTGCTGTAACATGGTCCCCTCTCTCGTTACTGGTGTGTCCCTCCTTCTCCATCCCTCCTGTTCATAATCTTAGCAAATTACTGTAGTTATTACAGAGATTTATCTTTGAGTGTCTCTAAGTGGGCTTCGTACTAGAAGCCACCTATTAGGGAGTACATTCGGCACTTAATTCTCTGTGTCTATGATACTTCACTCAATATAATTGTTTCTAATCCCATCCCTTTCCCGGCAAATTCCAGTAATTCATCATATTTGATGGCTGAGTAGTACTCCATTGTATAGATGTACCACAGTTTCCTTATTCATTTGTCAACTCTTGGACATTTGAGTTGATTCCATTTCTTTGCTATTATAAACAGTGCTGTTATGAACATGGTCGTGCTTGTGCTATTGAGGTAAATTTTTGTTGTATGAGGATTATTCCCAAAAGTGGAATCACAGGGTCAAATGGCATTTCAATCTTTAGTTTCTTTAAGAATCTCCAGACGGCTCACCAGAGTGGTTGTATGAGCCTGCATTCCCACCAGCAATGTAGCAGAGTTCCTCTCTCTCCACATCCTCTCCAGCGATTGTCGTTGTTTGTATTGTGGATTTTTGCCATCCTGACCGGGGTGAGATGATATCTCAGGGAAGTTTTGATTTGCATTTCCCTGATGGCGAAGGAAGTGGAGCATTTTTGAAGATATTTGTTAGACATTTTAATTTCATCCCTGGTAAAGTTTCTTTGAAGTTCCAGGGCCCATTTTTTAATTGGGCCAGTGTTTTCCTTGGAGTTTAGTTTTCTAAGTTCTTTATGCACTCTGGACAGTAGAGCTCTGTCAGATATGTGGTTAGTGAAGATTTTCTCCCATTCTGTGGGTTGCCTTTGAGCTCGTGTGACAATCTCTTTATCTGAACAGAAGCTCTTTAATTTCACAAGGTCCCAACTGTTGAGAGTTAGTAGCAGTGACTGTGCCATTGGATGTCTGTTTAGGAAGTGTTGGCCTGGCCCAATCAGCTCAAGGGAGTTCCCTATCCTTTCAACTATGGTTTTTAAAGTCTCTGGCCTGATATCAAGGTCCTTGATCCATTTGGAATTAAGTCTTGTACATGGTGACAAGTACGGGTCCAGCTTTAATCTTCTGCATGTGGAGATCCAGTTTTGCCAGCACCATTTGTTGAAGATGCTGTTCTTTTTCCATTGGATTCTTTGGGCCCCTTTGTCAAAGACCAAATGGCTGTAACTTTGTGGGCTTACATCTGGGTCTTCAATCCTTATCCATTGATCTGTGTGTCTATTTTGGAGCCAGTACCAGGCTGTCTTTATAACTATGGATTTGTAGTATAGACTTAGGTTTGGTATGGTAATACCTCCAGCTGTGTTTTTGTTACTCAGGGTTGTTTTTGCTATCCTGGGTCTTTTGTGCCTCCATATGAACTTTGAGATTGTTTGGTCAACTTCTTTGAAGAATTGCTTTGGGATTTTGATTGGTATAGCATTGAATCTGTATATTGCCTTTGGTAGGATGGTCATTTTTACGATGTTGATTCTGCCAATCCAGGAACACCTTCTGGTGTCTTCTGCAATTTCTTTCTTTAGGGTTTTAAAGTTTTCATTGTAAAGGTCTTTTACCTCCTTAGTTAGGTTTACACCAAGGTATTTCATTTTTTTAGGGGTTATAGTAAATGGTATGGTTTCTCTCAAGGCTTTTTCACTTCTTTCATTCTGGGCATATAGGAAGGCCTCTGATTTTTGCACATTTATTTTGTATCCTGCCACCATGCTGAACTTCTCAATTAGTTCCAGGAGCTTCCTGGTGGAGTTTTTGGGATCACTCAGGTATAAGATCATGTCATCTGCAAATAGGGATAGCTTGACTTCTTCCTTGCTGATTTGAATCCCTCTTATTTCCCTTTCTTGTCTTATGGCTTCAGCTAAGACTTCAAGTACAATATTGAATAGAAGTGGTGAGAGTGGACAGCCTTGTCTAGTTCCTGATCAAAGTGGGATCTTTCTATTGTAAAGTTAACAGAATAGCTCTGGATGCTTTGCTAGTTCAGGAGTTCTTATATGTCATGCGTATCCTGCATTAAGGTCCTGCTGGCAGAACCATGCGTGTTGATTCAAAGGTTCTCTTCCACATCTAGAGAGCTCAAGAGGATATAAACAAGAGAAATTAAGTCTAAACCATGTGTCTTCATTTCAACTCCAAACAGAAGGCCTGAGGAATGCCCAGAGGTGCACATTGATGGAGTCTAAGAACATCAAGATGAAGAATCCAGCCCTTCTCTACATCTTTCCACTTGCCAAGAATATGTCATCTTTTTCCATATCCTGGATTGGACCTAAAGCTTTGAATGTGATAGGCAGGTGTTCTACCACTGAGCTACTTAAGGCCTCAGTCTTTTTCATTTTTAATAAAGCTGCCTTTGACCTTAAAAAAATTTACAATCTAAAAAATATTTTTAATGTGTAAAATATAAGCTTTTTGTAAATAGAACATTTTTTTAAAAAGTTTCTTCAAAGAATGAATAAAATGCATAAACTTTTATATTGTGTACAAAGGTTCCTAAAAAGAACTGTACATACAGGGATGATTCAGAAAAAATTTTCTTGGGTCATCTTTAGCCTCCTTAATAGCCATTTATTACCCACTTCTAAATGTTTCTTTGTATCTTGTGATTGTTAGATAAATCTTCTGGAATGTGCAGACCTCTAATTTCCACCAACTAAAAAGCTAAGAATATTGTTAGATTCCATCTGAAACCTATAACATAGATTCCCCCACAATGCTATAGGATGTTTATCTAATGTATGTACAAATGTGTATGAAAAGTCTTAATTCATATTTTTTGTTGTATTATAAAACTTTACAAACCAGTTAACATACTACAATTCATGGAATTTGGATATGTGATTATGTTCTCTGGCCATAGATGCTCGTATGTGGGTCTAGAAGAAACTATTTCTTATCATCTTTGAGAGTGAGAGACGGGAATTTTCCTCAATAACGTGAGTAACTAAGCTGGAAATTTGACACTCGCAGATTCCATCAGAATAGGGTATTCGATCCACAATAGTGTTTACCCATCTTACTCTTTAAAATAAAATGTCACCATCAGGAAATGTGCAAGGGAATGTTGCTTATATCAATGCTTGCTTCATTCAGTGACTTAAGCAAGACTATTGTCTGCATTTTTCATACAAATAAATTAATTCTTATAATAGATTAAATACACACCATATACAATTCTCTTTCAAGACTGAGGTCAATGATCCTCTGTAGAAATAGATGGCAAGACTGTGAATATAAGGGCACATCTTGATAGGATGCTGTGACCCTGTACTGTGCTACAGAATATGGGATGATGATAGGCTGGGAATACTTCCAGATTTGGACATTTGTAAGGGAATGGAGAACACATCAGGGACAGAATTTTGGGTAAAATGACCACATGATCTTAAAATCCTGATCTGAGAGATATAAGGATGAGTAAGATTGCATAAAGATAATGTTAACGGAGTTGGGTAAAGAGGAAAATGAAACAGCCAAAATTCAAAACTAAGAGTGATAAAAATAGAATCAGGGTTTCAGAATCATGAAATATGAAGGTAATAAAAGAGAACAGTTCTTAGGGTGACTCAATATGGAAAGTCACATGATGGGGCAGTGAGTTGGATCAGCAAACGAAACTGTTTGATCCCAGGATTCCATGTGTGACAGTCATGTTCAGATATCAACTTAAGAACTGAGAACTAAAGCTTTAGGTGTAACAAAGTAACTGTTACAGATGTAACAATGTAACGGTGTAACAGAGGCTCCCAGAGACCCTTGGGGGCAGGGATAAGCTGGCATGAAGTCAACAGCACAGACTCTGGGAGCAGGCAAGTGGCAAAGCAGACTCTCAGGCTTGCAGGCTCTCAGGTTTGTGGCTCATTTATTTTAAGTATCAGGCTGCTTATATACCCCACCCAACATTCCATAAGTCCCAGCGTGAGTCTTTGCTGAGTTGTCCTGTCCGGATTGGTCCTCTCAGTGAGGTGGTTTAACAACACCAACTGTCTTTGCCCTGGAGAAGGTGTAGTCTCGTGAGATTTGTAGTCTCACGAGATTTGTATGCTTAGCAGGAGGGAGGAGTCCAAGGAGCCTTTCTGTGTGGAAACCTCTGTGGCACAATCATTGTCTGTTCCTCCTACATATCCATCCTTTTTATTTATTTTTGACAGCCAGCGGGAGCCAGAGTTCTTTGTTCTGACCTTGTTGACCCTTCCTCAGAGGGCATCCAGCATTATGGACCATGCCTGTCTTAGGTTGCCTTGCCTCTTACCCGTCATTGGCTACCGGCCTTCGAAGGACGTCACCTGAGGATATGTAGATAGTAGACTAGACCAAGGCTTCACAAATCTCTGTAATTTAAGCCCAAACCATGTCCCTAAGGGCACTATGGCTCGGATATTTAGGGGCCATAAGTGCCTGTAGCATGGTCTTATTGATGGAATGCTGTTGAGAGATGTGTTGAAGGAAATATTTAAACAATATGCTTGATAAAAGAACAGTTTATAATCCATTTAAAATTAAAATCAAGTGAGAAACAATGAAAGAAAACTTATAATCTCATAGAAAAACAATTGTGATCGATATAGAACATAAGTAGTTAAGGCCTTAGATGTTACTAAAAATAAGTATGCATGCATGTATTTAAAAATGGCATGCCAAAAAAAATTGGTGTGCAATAGAATGTAAAAAAATAAAATCAGCAAGCAACAGAAAAAAAATATTGAAGTGGGAAATAAAAAAAAAAAATGAAGTGGCCACAGATTTACTCATTTTCTAAATCTGGTTCCCTGGAAGGCTTTACAATTTCTGTTGCTGGTCTTACATCTCGAGCTGGCACCCATGTTGGCAAAGTGGAATCCTGAGGGAAGACACAAGCATATCCTCAACCCTGGGTTAATAAGGGAGCAAGTCCCTGCCATAGCAGTGTGATGGGGTCCCTCCATTAGAAGAGGCAGGGGAGTAAGAGCCCTGAGAGTTCACCCAGGTGCACCAAGCCGGGTTTGGGGAGGACATAAGTAATGTCTTTTTCCCTGGACACTGAGTGAGGATTCCCTCTGTAGGGGTTATTATTTTTTTATTAACAACCAAAAGTAAGAATTTATTACTTTATGTTATTGTCAAATTTTTATTAGCTTCTAATCCACCTGCTTTAGTTACAACTAGATCCACTTGTTCAAATGAAGGAAACAGGACATTACCTGTCCAAATCTTGTATACTTCTTTTGTCTACCTCTTATTTAGACCAATCTTTATTATTAAAGATAGCACTGAAAGATCTTTGTTTCTCCTGTGTATAGTAAAAGCAACTTTTCTAAAATTCCTTTGGAAATAGCCTCAAAGATATCTTCCATCAGCCTTGTTTGGTCAAACATCTTTTTCTAGAGTCAGGAAATGAAGCAAATGGACCAAAGTTGGGTGAAATGTTACTCTTTAAAATAATTTTGAACTATGAAGAAAAAGCAAAGAAAAACCAAAGCCAATCACATTGTAATAAATAAAACTATTAAATATGTATAGTTCTGTTTTTAACTGGATTTTCCTGGGTGATAGATATATGACAAGAAAATGTTTATTTTAAGGCAACTTCCAGTTGGGCAGATCAAATTATGGTGTTTTCCATACCTCAAATTTTAAGATAGAATCTACTTTTGTGTTTTAGAGAAAATCAGTAATTTTCCCCAAGGAGTATGGATTTAACCTAAGTTAATATGTCTGTATGGCTTGTCATAATGTTGGTAGAAATTATTGTTTTGGCCCATTACAATAATAATTGGTCAAGAGACCAAACACTATTAAGTGATCTAGTCAAATAAAATAGAAATTTAAGCAATTACTATAATGATTTTAATCTTCATAAGAAATATCTCTTTTATCAATAATTAAAAGCATTCAGGGGCTGGAGAGGTGGCTCAGGGGTTAAGCCTCCGCCTTGCAGGCGGAAGGTCCTGAGTTCGGATCCCAGATCCCACGTATAGACGCCGGGCAGAAGCGGGGGCGGCCTGAGCTTCTGGTCCTGGTAGGACGGAGCCTGTGAATCCCGGGGCAGAAAGAGGTGGAGGCGTCCATGGTGGTTCACACACACAGACACACACACACACACACACACACGCACAGTTGAATAAATAATAATAAAAAAATAATTAAAAGCATTCAATAGAACCTGAGACATCAGCATCTATAATTTTTTTTTGTAAATAAACAGAACTTACCAAAATGGGAGTTTTAGTTACTAATATCCTTTAAGAATTTCAACTTGAAGTGTTACAGCTTATTTTTTTTTAAGAACAGAGACAAGACTAAAACAGAGAAGAATAAAAAGGAACAGATGAGACAAGGAATGTATAGTGGGGAACTTCCGTGGTTTGTAGGCTACGGCTGTATGCTCCCTATCGGTAGACAGACAAACACAGAGAAAGGGAAAGGGACCCTCACGCACGCCTCTCGTGAAGACAAAAACACAAAGGGGCCAGCTTACAGAACAACTGCCGAAGGGGGCACAGTGCTCCACACTATCACTGAGACGAAGAAAGGGTCTCTGTGGAAGCCCCACGTTGGGTGCCAGATGTAACAAAGTAACTGTTACAGATGTAAAAATGTAACAGTGTAACAGGGGCTCCCAGAGACCCTTGGGGGCAGGAATAAGCTGACACGAAGTCAACAGCACAGACTCCGGGAGCAGGCGAGTGGCAAAGCAGACTCTCAGGCTTGTAGGCTCTCAGGCTTGTGGCTCATTTATTTTAAGTATCAGGCTGCTTATATACCCCACCCAACATCCCATAAGTCCCAGCATGAGTCTTTGCTGAGTTGTCCTGTCCGGATTGGTCCTCTCAGTGAGGTGGTTTAACAATACCAACTGTCTTTGCTCTGGAGAAGGCATAGTCTCATGAGATTTGTAGTCTTGTGAAATTTGTAGTCTCGTGAGATTTGTATGCTTAGCAGGAGGGAGGAGTCCAAGGAGTCTCTCTGTATGGAAGCCTCTGTGGCACAATCATTTTCTGTTCCTCCTACATTTAGGTACACTATTGAAAAATTATTTGGTTGTGGCAAGAGCCTGGGAGCAATCATGTAAGATATTAATTATCTAACTGATGTAGGATGACACAGCTCATAGTGTGTGGGCCCATTCTCCAGGCAGGTGGTTTAAATGAGAGAACATTGGTTGGCTTTGGCAGAATGGTAAGCTAGAAAGCATACCCCTTTCAGTTTTTCTGTGGATATATGGTGTGGCCAGGCTCCTCAACTTCTGATGGTAAATGACATGTCAGGATAATCAACTTTAACCAGGAACTGTAGCATGAATGGAAGTCCCCTCTTTTATGTGGATTGTATATCAGTTACATCAAAACAAATATACAACAATTAAACCATACAAAGGTGGAATAACAAGCTGAAAATGCAAAATTTTCTTGGTGATAATTACTTCTATTTTTTTGACTTTTCTGAAAATCAGCTCAAGAATTTGGATGATGTCTTTCCATTACAGTTTTATTTCTCATGCATCTTTTTATTTTGACTATGAAAATTAAGAGATATTAGCTTACTCTTCTTTCCTATTTTTTGTGATTTTTTGAATAAACTTTGCTTTCCCATTTGCATAGCTATATATATATATATATATATATATATATATATATATATATATATATATATATCCTGTGCATTGTCTTCATAATCATCAGATAATTTTCAATGATTTGTGAACTATGGCCACTGTTTTTGAAGTATGTATATGGCAGGAACTGTATGAACACCTAAGAAAATGGAAAAGTTCATGAGTTCAACTGAACTTTGCATTCTCATTATAAACAAAAGGAAATATCTGTCCTTTGACAATCTGCATCTTCACATGGGTCTCTCAAGACTGTTAGGGATTATCTTTTTCTTTAAGAACATTATCATTTCCTCTTTAGATTTCCCATTTAGATACATACCATTTTGCTCTCTCCTACCATCCATCTCTTTGCCTTTCTGAGATTGTATCTAGAAGATAATATTAATATTTTTATCAACAGTTAATGCATTTTCCAGTGTAAATCACAGTGTAAATATTTAAAAGTCCTTTTCAAATTTTGTAAATATTTCTTTGTCAGAAAGCCCCTTTCTTGATAGTCACTGTACCTACTCCAATATTCCTAGCAGATTTTATTTTTCTGCTTTCATTTCCTAGTGTACAGTGGGGAACTTTTTTAAGTGTCTTCATCTTTTCTTTCTTTTTCATTCAATTGTATGGCTGTATTTCATGTTAGTGTCTTTAAATTATCTAACCGTATTGCTTTTCATATAAGACTCTGAAGCTTGTGAGAAGCTCTGCTCACATGATTAAAAATTTGGATTAAAATTTTCACCATGGGTCACACACATGAACACTTTACAATATTCTTCATACCCACCACTTGTCATCCCCTCTTCTCCATTCCTCTCCCCTTCCACCTCTCCTGTTCCTCTTTGCTATAGTTTTCTTGGGGATAGTGTGTCACAGCCTTCTTCTGAATACTTTGTTTCCTGCTGGTGGCCCTGTCTGGAAGGTGATGGGATCTTTAGCTAGCAGAGTCTTGCTAGAAGAAGCATTTCACCTGAATTTTTGAGGTTAGGTAGTCAGGCTCTGCTTCCCCTTGCTCTTTTGATTTCTCTGCCTGTTCATAACTGCCTTGATTGGAATTGGCCTTTTGTTGCAATAACCATACCTTCCTTCTCCAGTCATATTGTTGTAGTAAACTACTCAGTCCCTTCTGTAACCATAAACCAAACAAATACTCTTTTTTCCTTAAGCTGCTTGAGTCAGAGCTTGTTCTCACAGCTTCTCTACCACCAACATTCCAGTTTTTGTGTGTTTTTTATAAAGCAAATAAAGGAATTGAATACAATGAAACATATAGATGCAAACCAACTCACAAACCTGACAAGGACAAGTTGACTCAGCATTCTTATTTGAAATCACTTCACTGGACAGGCCTATATGGATGGACATGGGCAGTGGATTATTGGATAGAGTAATATATTGATCCTTTCACATAGCATAAAAGAAATACACATGATTTATAGCTGGTTGCAGCATTCCGTGCAGTAGAGTTTTTGTCACACTGGATTCTAGAAGGTTTATTGTGGTTTATTGCTTTCTGCAGAAATCATTTGATCACAATACTTGTATCAGTGAATTTAGTGAGGAATATTAGATTGATAGTTATAGTACATTAGCAAATTTTAGCAGTGAAAGAACATATTACATGTGAAATGAAAACACTTATCTATCTTTTTAATATTTTATTTATTTACTCTGTGTGTGTGTGTGTGTGTGTGTGTGTGTGTGTGTGTATTGACATTTCTGCTTGCCATTTTGGACAGAACCCAGGATCCCAAACCCAGGAATTTCTACTTGAGAGGCAGAGTCTTAACCTCTAAGCCATCTCTCCAGCCCTTGTCTATCTTTCATTCTTTCAATTCCAGGTTATAACCCATCATAGAAAAAAAAGCTATGAGCAGGAGTTGAAGGAACTGTCCACATCACATACACAGTGACAGTGGAGAGCAGGGGCCAATGCTAAGTACTAGCTTTCTAGCCTGTAGTTCTAAAAAAATGCTACCCAGTTTTCTTTATCTTATTTACGCAGCCTGGAAATGGTCCTGCCCACGATGAGCTAGGTCTCTGGACACCATTTATGGTTCCACAATCAAGATGGTTTATTTCAGCATTTCTCTTAAGGGCTCCCTAAAGTAAATACTTCTTTTTTTTTGTTTTTTGTTTTTTACATTTTTTATTATTATTTCCACTCATACAAACTTAATGGGTACACTGGTTCACTCCCTCCCTCTTCCTCCCCCCTATGCCCCTGCTCCCCTTCCCATCACCCCTCCCTTGCCATCCCCCAGTGCCTCCCCCTCCCATCCCGGGAGTATCCTTTAATGTGCATGCCAGACTCTCCTCTGGGCCCTCCTCTCTGATGACGAACAAGGACCCAGTAGCTTTTCCCTGAACCCTTTCCTGTGTTCCGCTTAAGCATAGGAACATTACTATGGCTGTCAATTCCTTGCCTCCAAGGATCTTGGTGCCTTTAGCAAATGCTAGACTTTATGGGGTCAATAGTGTGTGGGACATTGCACAGGGCATGCAAAGTCCTATTATGATTGCTTCGGTGCTAACTTGTGTGGAGTATGTCGCATATCATTGCTCCTCCCATCTTTGTGCTCTTACAATCTTACGGCCCCCTCTTCCTCAAATTTCCCTGAGCTTCAGGATGGGGAGAGATTAGGCTAGCCTAGTCCTAGGTGGTTGATATAGAGTCTCTGAAGTTGTGGATTATGGTTCGTTGATTTTCTTTTTCAGTTTTGCTGCTTCTGTAATGCCCTTCACTCCATTCTGATGGGTATTGTATTTCACCCCCTGACCAGAGACAAAAAGCTGTTAAACTAGAGTCTTGTTATAAGAGTACATTCAAAGGTAGAAGTAATAAAAGCAGGAAACCACAGTGAGGGAGGGGCCAATCATCCATTTGCAAAATGGTTACTTTTTATCGGCCAGACTGTATGCCTTCCCCTTCTGGTGAGATCATACCCTCTCAGTTGTAAATGATCAGGAAGGAAAGTCTGTGAACTTAACCAGATGTCTCATTACTTACTTGCAGTCCTTGATGAAGGCCTATTTTCTCTGATGTAACATGGTCCCCTCTCTCCTTGTTTCTGGTGTGGCCCTCCTACCCCATCTTTCCTATTCATAATCCTTGCAATTACTGTAGGTATTACAGAGATTTAAACAGACATCCAATGGCACAGTCACTGCTCCCAACTCTCAACAGTTGGGATCTGGTGAAATTAAAGAGCTTCTGTTCAGATAAAGAGATTGTAACATGAGCTCAAAGGCAACCCACAGAATGGGAGAAAATCTTCACTAACCACATATCTGATAGATCCCTATTATCCACAGTGCACAAAGAACTTAAAAAACTAAACACCAAGGAAACTAGTGGCCCAATTAAAAATGGGCTCTGGAGCGTAAAAGAAACCTTACCAGGGATGAAATTAAAATGTCTAACAAATATCTTAAAAAATGCTCCACTTCCTTAGCCATCAGGGAAATGCAAATCAAAACTTCCCTGAGATATCATCCCACCCCAGTCAGGATGGCAAAAATCCACAATACAAACAACAACAAATGGTGGAGAGGATGTGGAGAGAGGGGAACTCTCCTACATTGCTGGTGGGAATGCAGGCTCATACAGCCACTCTGGCGAGCCGTCTGGAGATTCAGAAAGAAATTCAAATGGCATTTCAATCCATTTGACCCTGCTATTCCATTTTTGGGAATAACCCCACACACAGCAAAAATTCACCTTGATAACAAAAGCACAACCATATTCATAGCAGCACTGTTTACAATAGCAAACATTTGGGAATCAACCCAAATGTCCAACAGTTGACGAGTGGAGAAGGAAACTGTGGTACATCTATTCAATGGAGTACTACTCAGCCATCAAAAATGATGAATTACTGGAATTTGCCAGGAAATGGATGGGATTAGAAACAATTATATTGAGTGAAGTATCCCAGACCCAGAAAATTAAGCACCTTATGTACTCCCTAATAGGTGACTCCTAGTAGCAAACCACCCAGGCCACTTAGAGATACTTACTTCTTCTTATGTTTTCTCAGAGGCCCACTTCCCAACTGTCACAGAGACAGCTGAATTTATCTAATACAACAGAATTTCAATCTACTGTGAAAAGTGTTGCTTAAATTTCTGAAAACAGGAACTCTACTATTCTTCTCAAGTTTCTACAGTTGTATTATCCTTGATATATAGATACATAAAGCATGAAGATTTTCCTTTTTCTAAAAATATCAGTACTAGAATTAGATGGCAACATTCTATTGCTTTAGATACAATATAATTTGGATATAACATACAGAGAAATCAAGATGGAAATGAGGGAATGAGGAAATAGCTCAGGAGTTTACAGTCTTTTCCCCACAATCAAAATAACTTGAATTCAGATCTACAGATCAAAATAACCTGAGCTTGGGCTTCCATAGGCATGCAAACTCATGTGACCTCTTGAACAGAGAGAGAGAGAGAGAGAGAGAGAGAGAGAGAGAGAGAGAGAGAGAAGAGAGAGAGAAAGAGAGAGAGAAAGAGCTGGAACTGAGGTGGAAGCTCCTCCTCTGTTAATTGGCATTAATAGTGATAGAATATGAGCTGTTAGTGGAGAAGAGTTATCTAAAATCTTGCCACATGTGGACTTGCATTGTACAATATTAGTCAATCAAACAAAATATATTCGGTGGTACAATAGTGTCTACTGACAACTTATACATTGGACTTGAGGTATGTTCTATAAATGAGAATTCATGTCTAACACTGTAAACATTGTCAAAAGCATATCTGAGAAGACTACAGACCTTAAGGAAGCTGTATTACTTAAGTTTTGCTTAAAGGATAGACAATGAAATAATCTTCAAATACTTTATGTTTTCTACCTAAAGAGAAATTGTGCCTTCAGCTTTTGTCAGAGAAGCCTCTTTTGCAGTAGGCAGAGATTCATAATTGATAAATGTGTTGAGAATAAGTGAGTACTGAGTGGTTTCATCTAAGGACAATGTAACTTTACCGAAAATGAATAGAAAGGATTGTAAGAGCTGGAGAGTGAAAAGTGATGATATAAAATGTTGTCTTCTTTGTAGGATATGGCAATTACACTCATGAATACACTGAAACTATGACCACTGTGCAAGATCTACACACAAAGACACATAGAAACAGAGACATATAGAGCCTGGAATATGGAGAATAGTTGGGATAACTAAGGAGTGAGTAGGAGTAGGAGGAGGTTAACAAAGGGTAATAAGGAGACTGAACATGGTCACAATGCATCCTACACTTGTATAAAATTGACAAAATAGAAATATTAAAAATGAGTGGCATATTTTGGGTTAGAAGGTATTGATAGGCATAAAAAATTTAAATAGGTGTGAATTTAAGCATAAAATGCACAAGTGTTTTGAGGAACAAAATATGTGTTTGCACCAGACTGGATCAAGCATGTGTTCAGGGAACACCAATGTATCATCGTCATGACATGACATCAATTAGATGAGACTTTTGGCACAATTTTCAGTTTATAGGATTTTTTCAAGAAAAAGCCTATGTATCTAAATGTAAATCTGAAGGACATGACTAAGTTGCTCAAGTTAGCTAAGAAAGAAGTCTGCCATAGAATGGGGTTTAGATAGAAAAGCTGATATCATTAGTATTAAAATCCCATTAACTCCCAGCATGTTACTGAGGTTGTGGCTGGAAAAGTTAAGTGATACTGACTCACAAATATGTTCAGGGTCATTTGTTGAGAGTGTAGTCGAAGTTGGACAGTTTAAACTTACTGAACAGAAAATGCATTTTAACAACAAAATGCTTGTTTTGTAGGCATACAGTACTATTTCAAGTGTAACAATTAATAAATTTTAACTCTTTACCTTTCTCCACACACAAAATGTTCAGAAGAAGCATAATGTACATTAGCTACTATTCTCCTAAATGTTTAATATTATAAAATTCTTGATTAAAGGTTAGAAGAACACTGATATTATAATTCTTTTTTACCAGTATTGACCATGAGAGACATATAATAAGAGAAATCTGAAAAACGAATGAATTTTTATTCAAAAAATTGATAATCAAAGCAACATATAGCGTACTCTTTCCTAGTTGTACAGATTTTCAACCCTCTGTCATCTCATGTTACCCCTGATTCACAAAAGAATAGAGAATCTAAACAAAATATTTATTTGAAATTTCACCATGTGTGCCAATACATAGTATTTATTACCTAAGATGCAGGATTACGTTAGCTGGCATCTTTAGAAAGAAATGACAAGTACATACCAAATAATTTAAAAAGTTTCAATTTTTGATATTGAAGATCTATCCTGTCCTTAATGTTCAGGGTATAAATACTATTTATTTTGAAAATCATAAAACTTACAAAAAGATAAATGCTTAACATTAAATTAATTATTTTATATTCTCACTTTGTGTTTTGTTCTAAATTAAGTTGCTGTCACAATTTTTCCTCATTTTAAAAGAAAATAATAAAAGCACTTTATTATTATAAACACACACATACACATATGCATGTACAGATGCACTCCTACATGCATATTTTATATTTACACATACATTTACAAGTAAACAATACACATGCATATACACACATACCACACATACATTTATAAGTAAACCATACACATGCATATACACATATACCACACAAACATTTATTTTTTTATTTTAATACATTTTTTATTATTATTTCAGCTCATACAAACTTAATAGGTACACCAGTTCCCTCCCTCCCTCCTCCTCCCCATGAACCCCCTGCTCTCCCTCCCCTCACCCCTGCCGCCCCATCCCCCCCCCCGTGCCTCTCGCCCCAATTCTGAGAGTCCTTTCTTGTGCATGCCTGACTCTCCTCTGGGCCCTCCTCTCTGATGACGTACAAGGACCCAGTGACATTTCCCTGAACCGTTTCCTGTGTTCCCCTTAAGCATAGGAACACTACTGTGGCGGTCAATCCCTTGCCTCCAAGGATCTTGGTGCCTTTAGCAGATGCTAGACTTTGTGAGGTCAATAGTGTGTTAGACATTGCGACGGGCATGCAATATCCAATTATGATTGCTTCGGCCCTAACTTGTGTGGAGTAGCTTGCAAATCATTGCTCCTCCCATCCTTTTGCTCTTACAATCTTACCGCCCCCTCTTCCTCAAATGTCCCTGAGCTTCAGGATGGGGAGAGATTAGTCTGGCCTAGTTCTAGGTGGTTGATATAGAGTCTCTGAAGTTCTGGATAGTGGTTCGTTGATTTTCTTTTGCAGTTTTATTGCTCCTGCAATGCCTTTCACTCCATCGTGATGGGCACTGTATGTCATCCCCTGGCCAGAGACAGAAAGCTGTTAAACTGGAGTCTTATTATAAGAGCACATTCAAGGGTAGATGTAATACTTATACCCAAAAGTGGAATCGCAGGGTCATATGGCATTAGGCAAGTGGAGGGGTCAATCACCCATTTGCAAAATGGTTACTTTTTAATCTGCTGGACTATATGCCCTCCCCTTCTGGTGAGTTCACACCCCCTTAGTTGTAAATGATCAGGAACGAATTGTGAACTTAACTAGGTGTCACTTTACTTACTTGCAGTCCTTGATGAAGGCCTATTTTCTCTGATGTAACATGATCACTTCTCTCCTTGTTTCTGGTGTGGCCCTCCTACCCCATCCTTCCTGTTCATAATCCTTGCAATTACTGTAGGTAATACATAGGTTTTACCTATGAGTGTCTCAAGACGGGCTGGGTGGGTTTGGTATTAGGAGCCACCTACTAGGGAGTACATACGGTGCTTAATTTTCTGGGTCTGGGATACTTCACTTAATATAATTGTTTCTAATGACATCCATTTCCCGGCAAATTCCAGGAATTCATCATTTTTGATGGCTGAGTAGTATTCCATTGTATAGATGTACCACAGTTTCCTTATCCACTCGTCAACTGTTGGACATTTGGGTTGATTCCATGTCTTTGCTATTGTAAGCAGTGCTGCTATGAACATGGTCGTGTTTGTGCTATCGAGGTGAACCTCTGCTGTATGGAGGGTTATACCCGAAAGTGGAATCGCAGGGTCATATGGCATTTCAATCTTTAGTTTCTTTAAGAATCTCCAGACGGTTCGCCAAAGTGGCTGTATGAGCCTGCACTCCCACCAGCAATGTAGAAGAGTTCCCCTCTCTCGACATCCTCTCCAGCATTTGTTGTTGTTTGTGTTGTGGATTTTTGCCATCCTGACCGGGGTGAGATGATATCTCAGGGAAGTTTTGCTTTGCATTTCCCTGATGGCTAAAAAAGTGGAGCATTTTTAAAGATATTTGTTAGACATTTTAAATTCATCCCTGGTAAAATTTCTTTTAAGCTACAGGGCCCATTTTTTAATTGGGCCATTGGTTTCCTTGGTGTTTAGTTTTCTAAGTTCTTTGTGCACTCTGGACAGTAGAGCTCTATCAGATGTGTGGTTAGTGAAGATTTTCTCCCATTCTGTGGGTTGCCTTTGCACTCGTGTTACAATCTCTGTATCTGAACAGAAGCTCTTTAATTTCACCAGATCCCAACTGTTGAGAGTTGGTAGCAGTGACTGTGCCATTGGATGTCTGTTTAGCAAATGTTGGCCTAGCCCAATCAGCTCGAGGGAGTTCCCTATCCTTTCAACTATGGTTTTTATAGTCTCTGGCCTTATATCAAGGTCTTTGATCCATTTGGAATTAAGTCTTGTACATGGTGACAAGTATGGGTCCAGCTTTAATCTTCTGCATGTGGAGATCCAGTTTTGCCAGCACCATTTGTTGAAGATTCTGTTCTTTTCCCATTGGATTCTTTGGGCCCCTTTGTCAAAGACCAAATGGCTGTAATTTTGTGGGCTTATATCTGGGTTTTCAATCCTTATCCATTGATCTGTGTGTCTATTTTGGAGCCAGTACCAGGTTGTTTTTATAACTATGGATTTGAAATATAGATTAAGGATTGGTATGGTAATACCTCTAGCAGTGTTTTTGTTACTCAGCATTGTCTTTGCTATCCTGGGTCTTTTGTGCCTCCATATGAATTTTGAGATTGTTTGGTCAAGTTCTTTAAAGAATTGCTTTGGGATTTTAATTGGTATAGCATTGAATTTGTATATTGCCTTTGGTAGGATGGTCATTTTTAAGATGTTGATTCTGCCAATCCAGGAACACGGGAGGTCTTTCCACCTTCTGGTGTCTTCTGCAATTTCTTTCTTGAGGGTTTTTAAGTTTTCATTGTAAAAGTCTTTGACCTCCTTGGTTAGGTTTATACCAAGGTATTTCATTTTTTTAGGGGCTACAGTAAATGGGATTGTTTCTCTCAAGGCTTTTTCACTTCTTTCATTCTGGGCATATAGGAAGGCCTCTGATTTTTGCACATTTATTTTGTATCCTGCCACCCTGATGAACTTCTCAATTAGTTCCAGGAGCTTCCTGGTGGAGTTTTTGGGATCCCTCAGTTATAAGATCATGTCGTCTGCAAATAGGGATAGCTTGACTTCTTCCTTGCCGATTTAAATCCCTCTTATGTCCCTTTCTTGTCTTATGGCTTCAGCTAAGACTTCAAGTACAATATTGAATAGAAGTGGTGTGAGTGGACAGTCTTGTCTAGTTCCTGATCAAAGTGGGAATGCTTCCAATTGTTCCCTATTGAGCATAATCCTTGCTGTGGGCTTGTTGTATACAGCTTTTATTATGTTGATAAAGGTTCCTTCCATTCCTACTGTCTCTAGCATTTTGATCATAAAAGGCTGTTGGATCTTGTCAAAAGCTTTTTCTGCATATATCGAGAGCATCATGTGGTCTTGGACTTTGGACTGGTTTCCATGATGAATTACATTTATTGATTTGCGTATGTTGAACCAACCTTGTGTGCCGGGGATGAAGCCTACTTGATCCCCATGAATAAACTTTTTAATATGTTTTTGAATCCGATTTGCTAAAACTTTGTTGAGAATCTTTGTGTCTGTGTTCATCAGAGGGATTGGCCTATAGTTTTCTTTTTTAAGTGCATCTTTATTAGGATTTGGGATCAAACCGATATTAGCTTCATAGAAGGAATTTGGTAGTGTTCCTTCCTTTGCTATTTGATGGAACAGTTTAAAGAGTATTGGTATTATTAACTCCTTAAATGTCTGGTAGAACTCTGTGCTGAATCCATCTGGTCCAGGACATTTTTTGGTGGAAAGATTCAAGATTACTTCCTCAATTTCCTTATATGTTATAGGACTATTTAAATAACTCACAACTTCCTGATTCAATTTAGGTAAGTTGTGTTTACTTAGAAATTCATCCATCTCTTTTGTGTTGTCAAACTTCACAGAGTATGTTTTTGAAATATGATGTTATAATTCTCTGGATTTCTTGCAGTATCAGTAGTGATAACTCCATGTTCATTTCTGATTTTGTTAATGTGGGTTTTCTCTCTCCTGCTTTTGGTTAATTTAGCTAGGGGTGAATCAATCTTATTGATTTTTTCAAAGAACCACCTTTTTGACTGGTTGATTTTTTCTATCATTTTCTTAATCTCAATTTCAGTTATTTCTCCCCTTATTTTGCTAATCTCCTCTCTTCTGCTACTTTTGGGATCAGATTGCTCTAGTTTCTCTAAAGCTTTAAGCTGCATTGTTAAATTGTTTATTTCTGATGTTTCCATTTTTTTGATGTAGGCATTAAGAGCTAAGAACTTACCTCTTAGAAAAGCTTTCATTGTGTCCCAGAGATTTTGGTAAGTTGCATTTTCATTATCATTCACTTTCAGGAAATCTTGAATTTCCTTTTTAATTTCTTCCTGAATCCAGTTCTCATTCAGCATCATATTGTTAAGTTTCCAGGAGTTAGTATATTTTCTGTTGTTTGATGTGTTGTGGATGTCCAGCTTTAGGCCGTGGTAGTCTGATAGGGCACAGGTTAGAATTTCAACTTTTTTGTATATGTGTAGATTCGTTTTGTGGCCCAATATGTGATCTATTTTGGAGAAAGTTCCGTGTGCTGCTGAGAAAAATGTGTATTCTTTGCTGAGTGGGTGAAAAGTTCGATAGAGATCTGTAAGGTCCATTTCTTTCAGGGTTTGATTAAGTTCCAAAGTGTCTGTTAAGCTTTTGACCTGTTGATCTATATCCCATGTTGAGAGGTGGAATTATCGTTTGGGGGTTGATTTCTTGCTTTAACAGTATAGGGTTTTCTTAATGAATGTGAAGGGGCCCATATTGGGTGCATATATGTTCAGTATTGTGAAGTCTCCTGGTGAATTGTACCTGTGATAAAATGTAGTATTCATCCGTGTCTCTTATAATTTTCTTAGGTTTGAAGTCCACTTTGTCTGATAGCATAATGGCTACCCCTGCCTGTTTTCTGCTTCCATTTGCTTGTAGAATTGTTCACCAGCCTTTTGTTTTTAGAGCGTGCCTATCTTTTGTGGTGAGATGGGTTTCCTGCAGGCAGCAGATTGATGGATTGTGATTTTTAATCCAAGTTTGTAATCTGTGTCTCTTGATCGGTGAATTAATTCCATTAACATTTAGTGTTATAATGGAGAAACTATTTTTAATTCCAGACATTTATTATGTTTAGTAGTTTTTATAAGTATATTGCTTCGCTTTTAATGGTGTTATACTTGCCTTCTGTTCTCCTGGATATGCCTGTTTTTTTCTTCAAGCTTGAGTATCATTTCTAGCATTTTTTGAAGGCCTGGTTTGGTGGACATGTATCCTTTCAAGTTGTCTTTGTGCTGGAAGATTTTTCTTTCTCCCTCGATCATGATGGATAGTTTTGCAGGGTAAATCAGCCTGGGTTGACAATTTTGCTCATTCAATACTTGAAGTAAGTCTCTCCAAGCTCTTCTTGCTTTTGCTGTTTCGACTGAGAAGTCATTTGTTATTTTAATAGGTTTACCTTTAAAAGTGACTTGTTTTTTCTCCCTTGAAGCTCTCAGCACCAGTTCTTTATCTTGAATGTGGAATGTTTTAACTATTATTTGCCATGAGGTGCTCCTGTTTTGGTCGTATCTGTTTGGGGTGTAGAATGCCTCTTGCATATGAATGGGACTCTCTTTTTTTATATGAGGAAAGTTTTCCTTGATGATCCTTTGAAAAATTTCCTCAGGGGTGGTATTTTGAGATTCTTGCTCTGGTATTCCATGAATACACATGTTAGGCTTCTTCAGGGTGTCCCATATCTCTTGGATATTTCTCTCAAGTATCTTTTTGGCTTTAACAACCTCTTCCATTGAGCTGCTTAGTACTCCCACTTTATCTTCAAGGTCTGAAATTCTGTTTTCTGACTCTGTTTTCCCAGACTCTCTGTGGAGTTCTGGGTTGAAGATAACTTGTCTTGTAGCTCAGTTTTAAACTCTGCTTGAGTCTGTTTTAACTGCTCTATGCCAGTTTTTGTTTCTTGCACTGTTTTTCTCAACTCCTCCAAGTGTCAGTTGTGTTCCTCTTCAAAGCGATTGATTCGATTATGTAATTCCTCCCTGATTTCCTCTTTCATAGTATTGAACATGGTAATGATCATATTTTGAAAGTCGTTATCCTGGGTCAGGCTTATCTTGGCCTTTTTCCTTGGGTTTGTTCTGGTTGGAGTCTAACATTATGGGATTAATTTCTTCACTGGGAAATTTGTTTACTTGAGTGTTGCTTCTCATGGATTTGCACTTTGACTTTGGCATTGTCGTTTTAACTCTTAAGATCTTTCAATTTCACTAAACTGAATTATTTGGCCTGGGGTTCTTGGGGTGGGCAGGGATGGAGCTTACCTAGGTCGCGGATGAAGCCCTCCCGGCAGGAGGAGCAAAGTCGCGAAGGGAGGATGGGGGCGTAGGCGTGGAGCTATTTAACCCGAGGGGAGCTGGGGTGGGGCCCGGGCGCAGGGGGAGGTCCTGCGCAGGGCTCTGGCTGGATGGTGGGGTAGAAGCTGGGTCCCTTGGGCTGACCTGTGGTTCTGGTGGGCGGGCACAGTCGGAGCTTACCTATGTCGTGGGTGAGGCCCGACTGGACCCGGCTCGCGTTCCGACCGGCGGAGCGGGATGGGGAAAGGGAGGACCACACATACATTTATAAGTAAACCATACACATACATACATATACTCCACACACACGCGCCACATGCGCATGCGCCCACACTTAATTACACACATACATACACACACATACACACACGCACACAGAGAAACATACATTTCTTTCTTTTTATGCTAATCATTAATATATACAGGAACCAACCTCGAAGTTCTATTAAAACAGATTCTGATTCAGTTCTTTGGGTTATAGGCTGAGATCAGCTATTACTAATTAATTCACAATATATGCTGTTATTGCTGTTTTGGGCAAACTTTTAATAAGAAGAATCCCAAGTTCTTAATTTTTTTTTGTTCTTCCATTATGGTTTGAATATTTTCATGTGCATCCTTCACAATATGTCAGTCTACCTCAGTACCACTGTAAGAGAACTTTTTAATTAGTCTCTTTAATTTGTGAGGTTCTACTGTGGTATCATAGAAATTATGATCCAAGTCCAGTGTTGATCAAATATAAAAATACATTAAATAAAGCATAATTTAAAATGTCTAAGACCTGAAATTAGATAAAGTAAGAAATATCTAATAGTCATAATTTCAAAAATCACCAATTCTGAATGACTAAAATCTTGACATTCGAAATACAGCATATGCAATTCCTAAAATTAATGATTCCCTTTGTGGGGTAGGGGCAGATTATGCTGGCATGTCCTATAATCCCAGCTTCAAGTGTTTGAGACAGGAGGATGACAAGTTTTTGGTTATCCTACTATCTATAACAAATCCTTGAAAAAAATGAAGGAAAAGAAGTAGAGATTAGTATAAAAATCAAATTATCATCTCACTATTCAGAAATAGCTGTATCCTTATTGAACATGACCTTTGAAAGAATGCAAATTTTTGCTCAGCGACATTACACACCAACACCTGCTGACACAGCAGCTCTCTAGAATTCCACACCATATTAGTGAACTACACTTGCTTAGGGAGTTGATTACTGATTAAGATAGTCCTGTAACACTAAATCTAACATGAAATGCCTGCACATGCCTTACTTTGGATATTATAAAGCAATTCCAAACTGTCTCCCTGATCTTTTAATAAAATGTATGATTCATATCCTGCAATTTATGGTTTAATGACTAAAAGAATGAAGCATTTTTAAACCCTTATTTTAAGACCTGTTTTCCTTTACACACACACAAAAAAAATGCATTCAATTAACTTCCTGCACCATAATGTAAGACTTGACTTATTTGTGATGAATACTTCCGCTTACAAATTTCAAGGCATTCCTAATTGTTTGTTTTTTCATTCTGATCATTGTATTTGTAGAAAAGCTTGATGAGCTGCTTCACCATATGACAAAGTAAATATGAAAAATTCAGTTTAAAAACATTGTACCTGCCTATATCAACTTCTTTCCTATTATGAAATTCCAGCTGGTTTTAATCAATTAAACTCTGTTTTCCTAAGGAAATCATAAACATGGCTGACTGGTTTGAAATTGATTATGTACATGATAAGATAAGACAGGTAATGATTTTTCTGCTGGAATGTCCCTTTTGTTTTGGTCAAGGCCAAAGAAGAATTCCAAAAGAATAGTACTGTATAGTAAGTGAATGTGAGTATATTCCTCAATTAATGTCAGGTCTAAACCAAAAAGCATCTGAAATAATAATGGGAGATTTGGAAATATACTTAACCATAAAGCCACAATATGCACAATTGTCCATAATCAAGCCCTAAAACATATTTCTCTTATGTTGTATTTTATTTTTAGCTTTAATTTTTTTGTTATTATTATTATTTACTTTTATTAGCACTTAAATTCATAGAATTACTTTCTATATGTCACTACACTGAAAGTTTCTTCATTCATTATTTCTAATGTATACTGTAGATTTAAGGGAAGATCTTTGGAGATTTATAATTTGTTTTATGCATTTGTTCACTCTGGGTTGATTATATGAATTTTATTTGTTTTGTGTATTAAAATCTTGAAAATTCTGAGATGGATGCATGCATGTTTTGGTGAGAGATAATGTCTTGATTCCTCAGGTCTTTAGGAAAATGCACAAGAAATGGTAACAGTTCATAATGTTTGATGAGAGGTTCAAGAATGCCAAGCGTTTGGCACAGATATTTCAGAGAATTAATTGTAATCTAGGTTTCACACAGTTACCTACCATATTGTATCTATGCTTTGTGCAGAGGTCTTGTTTATCTGCTCAGTGCTGTTAAATCTTTTCAACTGACTTCACCTAATGCTCATGCTTGCCAAACTATGTCACTTCCTATTTGTTTTGTTCAGAGGGGGCTACGGCTATTCTCTCATGTTTTTAATATGATTCTAAAGTATGTGTTTTAATATTATAAAGAATATCATTCATCCATTTGCAAAGACCCCTCCCTCACTGTGGTTTCCTACTTTTATTACATCTACCTTTGAATATACTCTTATAACAAGACTTTAGTTTAACAGCTTTTTAATCTCTGTCCAGGGAGTGAAATACAATACCCATCAGGATGGAGTGAAGGGCATTGCAGGAGCAGCAAAACTGCAAAAGAAAATCAACGAACCATAATTCAGAACATCAGGGACACTATATCAACCACCTAAAACTAGGCCAGCCTAATCTTTCCCCATCCTGAAGCTCAGGGAAATTTGTGGAAGAGGGGGCGGTAAGATTGTAAGAGCACAAGGATGGGAGGAGCAATGATATGCAAGATACGCCACACAAGTTAGGGCCGAAGCAATCATAATTAGACTTTGCATGCCCTGCGCAATGTCCCACACACTATTGACCCCATAAAGTCTAGCATTTGCTAAAGGCACCAATATCCTTGGAGGCAAGGAATTGACAGCCATAGTAATGTTCCTATGCTTAAGGGGAACACAGGAAAGGGTTCAGGGAAATGCCACTAGGCCCTTGTACGTCATCGGAGAGGTGGGCCCAGAGGAGAGTCTGGCATGCACATTAAAGGATTATCCGGGGTTTGGGAAGGTAAGCATTAGGGGATGGGGAGGGGAGGGGGAGCAGGGCGGTGGGGGGAGGAGGAGGGAGGGTGGGAACCGGTGTACCTATTAAGTTTGTATGAGCGTAAATAATAATAAAAAAAGTTAAAAAAATAAATAAATAAAAATCAAAGAAAGATATCCAAAAAAAAAAAAAAAGAATATCATTCAAATAAACTTTATTTCTTTTTTTGGTGTTAACCCACAATATTAATTTTGAAATTTGCATTTCAGGAATTTTAATCTTTTAGGATGACAACATTTAGATTATAGCATTCATGGCTATGTTATTGTAATTATGGAACAAGCCAAAGATGATGGTAATAGAAGATCCTGTAATGCTATGGATCATGGAATTTGTAGAAAGTTCTAGATCAAGTTTCTAATTTCCTGTGTATGCTTTCACTACAGAGTGCATTTGTTGGGGTCTCAGTTAACACTTTAAGGAATATTAACATAGAATTTTGATTGGAATTGTATTGATTCTATATAATTAATTCCTTTGGTAGAATGGTCATTTTAACAAACTGTATCCCTTTTATCTCTCTCTCTTGTCTTATGGTTTAAGCTAAGCCTTCAAAAAATGTGAAGAGAAGCAGTGAGAGTGGGCAGCCTTGTCTAATTCCCAATCTGAGTGGAAATATATCCAGTTTTCCACTATTTAGGACAATTTGTACCATTGACTTGTATATGGCCTTTATTATGTTGATAAATGTTTGCTCCATCTCTGTTTACTCCTAGATCTTTATCATAAAGAGATTTGGATTTCGGTCAAAAGTTTTTTCACCATCAATTAAGAAAATCATGTGGATTTTGTCTTTTCACTTATTAATACAGTGAATTATATTTATAGATTTATGCCTATGGAACAAACCTTGTGTTTCTTAAAAGAAAAACATGTTCATAGTGGATTATCTGTTTGATTATGTTTTTAGATCTGGTTTGCTAGAATTTTGTCAAGGATATTTGTATCTATTTTCATCAATGAAATTAGCCTATAGCTTTCCTTTTTTGTTGTGTCTTTATTTGCTTTTGGATCAGTGTAATGTTGGCTCATTAGAAGATGTTTGGGAGTCTTCCTTCTTTTTCTATTTTGTGGAATAGTTTAAGGTGTTAATTTTTCTTTGAATATCTAGTAGAATTTAGTGCTGAATCTATCTGGTTCTGGGCTTTTCTTGGTAAGGAGATTCACAATAAGTGTTTCAACTTCATTCCTTGTTATAGGACTATTTAAATTATTCAGTTCCTCATGTTTTAACTTTGGTGTGTTGTATGCGTTTGGAAATATATTATTTATCTGTGTCACTGACTCCGAAAACATAATAAAGACAAATGGATTAAAATTGAAGACTCAAGTAAAAGAACACTCACCTATAGCCAACTGATCTTTGACACAGGTGAAAAAACGTTCATTGGAAAAGGGACAGTATCTTCAACAAATGGTACTGCCAAAATTGAATATTTATATGTAGAAGAATTAAATTGAACTCTTATTTGTCTCCCAGCATGAAAACCAATTTCTTATTGATCAAAGACCTCAATGTTAGACCAGAATTATAAAACTCATAGAAGAAAAATAAGGAATGTCCTTGAATTGATAGGCCTTGGTCACCATCTCCTTAATAGTGCTCCAGAGGCACAAAGTATAAGTCCAAATCTAAATAACTGCAGTTGCAAGAAATTAAAAAGTTTTTGTTTAGCAAAAGAGATTGTTAATTGAGAAAAACACTTCAGAATGGGAGAACATTTTCACTAACTACAGATATGATAGGGGATTAATATAGAGAGTATATAAAGAACTTCAAAAATTACATAATAAGGATGTAAATGACCCTATTAAAATGGGCAATTGGGTTTGCAGCTTAGATCATGAGAGCTTTCAACACTCAACCTTGAACTTCTTCTACAATGGAAGTAGAATTATCTGAACATCCTGACAGGATGCAGCCTAGGGCAGTGGAAGGGCACTGAAGTGAATAAAGCCAGTCACAAAGCAAACTACTGGCGACCCTGCAATGCTCACCTAAATCAGGCCAAGCTAATAGCTCTGCATCCTAAGGCTTGGGAAACCTTGTGAAAGTGCAGGCAGTGAGATTGTGAGAGTCTAAACCAACATGCTCCGTTAGACTAGGAAGGATGTCAGAAGAGATAATTACTTACAGTGAAAACCTTGGGACTAGGGTTGAATTGATGAAGGGGAGTGCCCCTATCAGTGAGACATCCCAAAGAGGGACCACTTGATATGCCACAGAGGCCTGAATCTCTACAAAAGTAGACAATTGAGATGGAACTCTAGGGACCATAGAAGCCGACAAGCAGGAGGGAGGGAAAGAATGGGATGTATTAATGAAGAAAAGAAGGAGAGAGGAGAGGAAATAGGAAAAGAGGGGTGAAGGAGGGATGCAAGGACAAGTACTCAATATGCTTGTAAAACTAGGGAAAATACAAAATAATAATAAAAAGCTATAGAACTGAAAAAAATCTTCTCAGAAGATGAAATTTAAATGTCTACCAAACATCTTAAAATTTTTCTAACTACCTAGTCATTAGGGAAATACAAATTAAAATCATACTGAGATATAATATCACTCCAGTCACAATGACTATAATACAAAACACAAACAACAGGAAATGTTGGGATAGATATGGGGAAAAATGGACCCTCATACATTTCTGATAGGATTGTAAACTAATACAGCCCCTTTAGAGATCACTTTGGAGGTACCTAATGAAGCCAAATTCCATACAACTCAGCTATACTTTTCCTGGGAATATTTCCAAAGAACACTGCATCCTATGTCAGAGATATATGTGTAACTATGTTCAGGTCAGCCCTTTACACAATTGTGAAGAAATAAAATTAGCTTAGATGTCCAATAAGTTAGTTAATGGTTAATGAAAATGTGGTACATAGGTGTTCAGCTGTTGGGAGGAAAGATGAACTAATAAAATTTGCCAATAAGTAAAAGGAAGTAGAAGTCATGCTGTGTGAAATATCACAAAAGCAGAAATACAGACACTAAATGTTCTCCCTTGTTAGTAGATCTTAGCATTAAACACTCAGTTTGATTGAATGAAATAGACACTTCTAGATCTGGGGATGAAAGTGCAAGGAGAGTTCAAATTAACAGAAATAAAAGAATATGGGTAAACTGTTAGAAAAAAAGGCCTCTATATAAAAACAAAGATATAAAAGAGAGGGAAGAGCAAGAATAGAATACAGCAGGAGAGTGGTTAGTCTCCAGACAATGAACCACCTGCTTATTAACACCTACCCCTTTTTCCATGACAGGGAATATAGACTTATTACTATAAACTAGTTTAAACAACAGTGGACAGGGAGAAAACTGTGAACTAACCACAAACACTTAAGAGTAAACTTTCATCTAAACTCATCTCATTTTATTTTCTGATAGGAGAGGATCTCAATACCCAGATGGGATTCAGACTTGTGCAATGGAAAAGCAGCGAAATAGGCAACTGCAGCCAACCAGAATGTAGGGTACGCTGAGCCCTGCGATGCTCACTTTAAATCAGGCCAACCAAATTTCTCCATCCTAAGACTCAGGGAACCTTCTGGAAGAGGGGGCAGTGAGACTGTAAGAGCCTGAAGATGAGGAGGTCCACTGGTGGACAAGTTTCCACTCAAGGCACAGATGAGGCATCCAAGAACTCACTGCAATGAGACTTGTCCTTACCTAGATTGTACAATGACTGGCATACCATCATGCCCCATAGATTAGCAAGTATTTCAGGAGAAATAATTACATAGAGATTATTTTAGGGACTAGATAAAGACAGGTGAAGGGGGTGGCCCTTCCTAAACCCTCACTTGATCAACTGATCCAGACGGAATCCTGGGACCCATAGAAACAGACAGACAGGAGGCTGGGAGGAGTGGGATGGATTTATGGGGGGTATAGGGAAGGGGAAGAGGAAGAGAGGAAAGAGAAGATATGGATAATTACTCAATATGCTCAATATGAACTTGAAAAAATAAACCAGTTAAAAATTAAAATATTTTTCTAATTATTCCCTACCTCGCTTGTCATGGTAGCTTAAGTCTCTCCTTTAAAAGGTTTAGCCCTAACCACTCATTGGTCACTTTCTGCTTTTTTGGCTGTTACAGTATTTACAATTCAAATACTTCAATAAGGATATCAGTGCTAACATCCGCATATAAGAGAGAACATGTGGTGCTTAAATTTCTGTGTCTGAGACACCTCATTCGATATTAAGTTTCTAGTTGTTTCCATTCACCAGTAAATTCTATAATCTTGTCCTTCTGTGGCTGAGTAATATCCCATTGTGTAGATGCACCACATTCTCATTATACATTCCTCTGTTGATGGGCATTTTAGCTGATTCCATTTTCTTGCTTTTGTATTAGAGCTACAATGAACATAGAGGAACAAGTGTCTTTATAATATAATGTAAAGCCCTTGAGAATATTCCTAAGAGTGGTATAGCTGGGTCATATTACAGTTCCATTTTTAACTTTCTGAGGACTTCAAAAAGTCTGTACCATGGATAAGATGAAATCACAGGGTAGTTTTAATTTGCATTCATCGGTTATTCCAGAAATTTGAACATCTTTTAAGGTATTTGTTTAATATTCCAATTTCTATTTGAGTGAAAAAACACATAACAGGACAAGAGGGACCTATAGAAAAACCCTAAGATTATGGGAAGTAACCCCGAAGGAATAGCAGTAATATGTAAAAACGTGTTTTAAAGAAAAGAACAGCAATGGACAGTCCCTATGAAGAGCAGCATAGAATGAAGAAAAAGGGGGAGAAAATGGCCCTGAGCCGAGCCACTTAGAAACCAGTGACAAAATTACACTAGAAGTATGAGGAGTATTATACTTCCTGATAAACTTCAGTCAGAGAAGCCTCAAAGCCCCCAAACATCATAGGCTTTTGCCATTATTCCTGCTTGCTTGCTAAAAAAAACACTTAGTAAGACCCTATTATGGAGGTAGGAGGAATTTATGCTTGTAAATTTAAAAAAATAAAAACATCTAAAATAAAAAGAAGAAAAATAGTATGTCTTCCAGAGTTTTATGAAAAGTCATCAAGAGTCATATAACAAATACTATTTTGTAATTTTTAAAATTAATTTATTTTTATTATTTTTTTGCTTAATCATACAAGCTCAATAGGTACCCCCCTTCTTTTTCCTCTCCCCATTGTCCCCTTCCCCTCCCTCTTACCCTGTTACTTCCTTCCTCTTCTCTTGGTGATTCCTGCTTTTTCTCTTCCATCCTCCAGGGCATGTTTATGTGGGCACTAAATTTCCCTCTGAGTCATCTGCACTAGTGAAGGTTCAGGCCTCAGTGGCATAGCTTGCACTGCCCACTAGTATTGGAATTCTATTGTGACTGCTCAAGCCCTTGCCTCTAAGGATCCTACTGCCTGAAGCTTTCTCCCCTGTGATCGCTACTAGACATTAAGGGGTAGGTGCTGACATGTCAACAATTGTGCATATCAACCAAGGCCCAATAACATTGTTGCTATATCCTGGTTGCTGCAGCCCTGATTTGTGTGTAGTATCTTGCCTATCATTGATCCTCCCCATCTTTAGGTTTTTATAATCTTGTTACCCCTCTTTTGCAAGTTTCCCTGAGCTTTAAGATGGGGAGAGATTTCGATGGTCTGGTTCCAGATGAGTATTATAAGGTCTTTGGTGTTCTGAATAATGTTTTTTTGTTGTTGTTTTGTTTTCAGTTTTGTTAACCTGCACTGAATTTTTAAATATTATGTAATGCAGAGAAATTTAGTTGAATTTATTCTACTGAGACAAGTTTACTAGTAAAAATAAAACCTAGCATGTATTACAATAATAGGATAACAAAGAAATTTTTTGCTCATAATATTCATTCATGAAAATAATGTATTTGATAAAATTAATAACATTGATAGTGATTTTCAGGAAAATAGGAATAGTGGGGAATTTTCTAGTTGAAAAAATCTCTAGAAATTAGAAGTGATTGATGCCTACCAATTAATAATAAAGCCATAGAAAGTTGAGCATCATAAAGTGAGAAACTGTTTTACCAAAATTCATTAAAGTGGAGGAAGAGAGAAAAAACAGGTGAGAAGAATATTCAAGAAATATGTTGAAATTACAGATGTATCCAGAGGCTTTTTATATAGAATATGTTAAAACTTACAATATTCATTATTCAAGAACAAATATTCCAATTTTAAAATGAACAAAAAAGATACATGCTATAAACAGTTCAAAAGAAAGATTTGCAACTGTCAAATAAGCACATAAACACATTGTCCAACTACATGAGTCACAAGGGAAATATTGATAATACTCATGAGACTAATATACAAGTTTTCTAACAACAAACACTGAAAGTATAATGATAACAACAAATGCAAAGAAAACACTAAACACACACACACTTCTAATAGAAAGGTACAACTGTGCAAATTAGTTTGGCAGCTTCTTTTAATAGTAAAAAATAGTTTTAAAAAGACTCCAGAAACTGCATTATTAATCATTTATCCAGAAAATATGAAAATTCTATCCATGAAGAAACATATACACAAATGTTATGAGAAATCAAATGTATAGTAGGCCTAAATTGGAAACTACTCATATATATTAAGTGATGAACATGTATAAACTATGTGATATGAACATACTATAGAACATTGCTCAACTATAAAAAGGACCACACTGTGCAATGAACAATTGAGTCAAACTTGAAGGAATTTTACTAAAGAATAATCCTAGCTCTGCATTGTTACATGCTGTGTGATTCCACCTTCACAAGAGTCTCAAATAATTAACTAATAGTAATGGGTGAATCTTGGTGCTTCCTGGGGGATGGGAATAGAATTTTTAAAAAGTCAATAGGCAACCTCATAGGTGATAGTTCAGGTCAGACTTGCATCCTGCATGTAGCAGTACTTTCTTAGATAGGCTTATCTCAAAATTTCATGGAAATTAGTACAATGCAAAATTTAAAAATGCCCTTTTAAATTGTACCAAATATAATGTGCTGAGTTCTGCTATTATAATATAGCTGTATCAGATATCAACTATGGAGGATGATGGATAAACAATAAAATCAAAAATTATATAACTTTTCCACAATTCCTTGTGGATCTAAAACTACCTTAAAATAAACATTTTAAGTACTTTGGTGATTTGTCTCATGGTTATTTTCTGAGATACAGACAAGAAAGTATTCTTTCTCAATTCTTTCTGTAGAAATGGTATTGCTAGTTTCTTTGGTTCTTGATGTTGGCATATACTACTGACATAATCAACAATGAAACCATGAGTATGTTTAGTAAACCCTCTATTCCCCTAAATTGCTTGGTCACACATTCATCATTTTAACTGAAGCTTGAGTGTCATGTATAATTTGTAGCTGATGTTCCTAACTTGTCATACTAGAGTGAAAGCTGTTAATGTCTGAGTCATATTCTACATTTCTGTCAGCCACATAGGAACTGGACTCTTATTCCTCCAGCATGCATTCTCTATTTTCTTGACTGACAGTAAGCAATCTTTTGAAATGAGCTTAGGTGAACTATGCCTGGGTATAAATGCTAATGAGAGATTTGCGTAATTTCAGATACATCCTGACTTACTACTTGCCAAATCCTTCCTTATATAAAAGTCAGACTTCTACTCTGTGTATTATTCTTTTCACTTCTGATTCACATTTTCTGTTCTTCTCAGTTAAAGGTGGAATGGAATTATTGTATATAGTGCCAAGGTACCTAATCACGTGACATTTTCCTTTCCTACACTATTCCTTTCTGAAGGACCTAGTTTTCTGACTTTATGATTTTAAGATATTTATATTAGAAAGACATTTCAAAGGCATAGTTGCAGTGATTTACATAAGTATGCTGAAGTTATTTCTTCCTTCCTAGGTGGTCTTTTCCAAATTATGGGTTCTGTGCTTCTTTCTGTCTTTTCCCCTTTTATTTCTTGCATCTATTTAGCTGAGGGACTGCTGAGATTGCACATTGATTTGGGGAGTAGGAGGCATTTTGTCATGGAGATCATTTTTGTTCTCAATCTGCTTCTGGTTGAGCATTCTGACAATCCTCCCACACCTTCCTCTAAAAGTTTCTCCTCAGGCTAATTGACTGTTAATGGAAGATAAGTAAGGCATTTAAACACAACTACATATTCTCATAAACACGATTATGTCACTGTCTCAAAAATTAGAATTTAAACAGTAGTTGCTGTGCTTTCCTTCAGCTCACCACAAAGTAGCTGGTGGGTGGATTTGGAGCTGGATATTATTTTTTACTTGCGTTTTTCAGACCAAACACTAAACTGTTAAAGTGAAAGTCACCAGCATAAAAAAAAGTCAGGATTGTATCAAATCATTAAACACTGATTTTATTTGGAAAATACAGCCTTTTCATTTGAAACAATAGTGTTATCAGTGTGTCAGTATGATTTTTATCTTTCTGCGAAATGTAGTTTTGCTTTATTAATATGGTAGGCAAGGCATTTGTGGAATCTACAAATCAAATTTTGGCCATTTAAACACAACAATTTTAAAGTTACAATGATACCTTTTAGGCATCCTGAGTAAATAAAAAAAAGTATCTAATTTGATTACTTCCAGATTTCCTGTGGATGTACCTAGTCATCTGTAGGTGGTTGTCGGGTTCTTGTCTTTCACAGCTCTCTCCAATGGTGACCATGACAAGTGGACTAGGCAGAGAAAGATTGGCTTTCAGAGGGAATTCCTGTCTGTGGGCATAGTTATCTGACCCATTTGGCTGAAGATAAAGATATTATTGAACATATATAATTTAGTAATACTTGGGAGGAACCATTGTTTTGTATATTCTCTCAGCTCACCTCTTCCTCCTTGAGCTCAGGTCCAGCACCAACCATCTTTCACAGCAATCTTTCTATTCTTTCAAAATGTAGAGAATGGCCTCAATTATCTCCAAATGAACTTTATTTAATACATTTCTGACTATGTTAACCATACAAAAAAACTCATTGTGCTGTGAATGTATCTGTCCTTCCTACTGCCCCAAATTATTGGGCAACTTGTAAACTTCATGTGAGACAAAATCAGTCATATCTATTAAAATTATAATTTACCTTAGGAGTTAGGTAAAGGTTTTGAACAATATAATATTTTTTTCTGGAATGTCATATTAGATTTCCAATATGATAAAATCTATTTGGAAACATGCCTATCAAGCCATTTTCTGAGTTCTGACTCCAAACTGTTCATTGGGGTTTTTACTCTTTTCACAAGAGGAAAGCTGGGAAGAACATACCCTGTGGCATCTCAGTGCTGTGGTTCTTTCTCCCATGAGGCACTAGTGCTATCTCCCCTCAATAGATCCTCTTTTCATGCATTCCTGAAATTTTTGAACCTCTCTCTAACCATAATAGCATTTTCAAGATTCTTTGACATGTAACTACTCTCCATTCAACCTTAAAGTTTACCAACTCTCGCAGGTGACATTTATATTACTTTATTTGTATCTACAAACATTGCAAATAAATCTATTGTAGTGGAATTTACATTCTATCAGACTTATTTATGTATTTTTTACTTTCTACTTGTGGGAATCTCGAGGTAAAAAGACATGTATAATTAATAACTTTCTCTTCTGGTGTTTTATAATATGTCTGCAAATCAAATATCTTGACACCACTCCCTTCAACAATAGCATAGATCCCTTTCCCTAGAGTGTGTGTTATACTTTATGATTCTTTTATAAGAAATAGAATGCAATAGAAATGACAAATAAAAAGTTCAGACATAATTAATTTAAGTTTTACTACCTGGAAATAGAGCATCACCAACTTTCTAGAAGGGAAATGTAAACACTTGATGCTATTTTGTCATGAATGGACAGTGTATATAAACTAGGATGACTTAGAAAAGAATGGAAAGACTTGAATTGAAAAGAATTTAAAAGAGTTGAAGACACTCTATGTAAAAGATGGTGGGCAATTCAGAAAACTGATGGCTGAACTCTTACTAGAACTAGACAAGGGAGTCTTTAACTTAGCAACAAAGTTATTAAGAATGATACATGAAAAATGTTAGAAAGTGAATTGAGTGTACAACTGCAGAGCTTATACCCAATACTAAGGAAGCCACTTGATTTTCTTAACATTCTTTCCTAGAAGACAAAAATAAAATACTATTAATCAAGAAAGAACTTGATTACACTGAATTTCTTAACATAAAAAAGGGGAAGCAGAACCAGGGAAACTTTCTCTGAAGAGGAAATCAAGATCAGATGTATAAAATCTTTGTCAAAACACACATTCTTCTATAGATTTCAAGGGTGTGCATCACAAATCCTCTACATAGACCATTGTGTTACTTAGTAGTTTTAGGGAAAGGGCTTGATGTAAATGCATATCTGTCAAAGATATTTGTTGAAGTTCACATTTCCAGGAACAGAGATTTCATACCAAATTTAATTGAGAAACTGAAACCTCAAGTCACAGTGATAAAGTCAAACCATTGTGTAATATCCAGCTGGTGGTCTGACAGTGCCTGATGTTCCAGCTGAGAGCTTAAGCAAATCCTAAGAAGCAATCTACCCAGCTATCAGGAAGTGGCTGCTATACTTCTTTTTCTCAAAATGAGTTAGGTGAAATTATTCATTACTTTGTGCTGTAAAGTTTGAGTTAGCTAATTTAGTGGCAAGAGATGGAAAGTATGGTTTTTCTTTGCTTTTTATGTAACTGTCACTTGCTACTATTTGTTGGGAGAAAAAAATAAGAGATAGTAATTGGAAGTCAAAAATATCTATAGGTAGAAATTTCAACTAGTTTAAAGTTTTCTTGATTTAAAAGCCTCATTCATATTTAAAGTTAATTTGATTTTAAGCAAAAAGTATTTTTATGGGTATTGACATACATTGATAAAATGTCATGTTGACCTGTGTTTACTGAGTTTTTGGCATTTCATACAAGTGCTCTATAATGTTTTTTTGCTAGCATTTGTCATTCAATTATGATCAAATTTTAAGAGTTTGGCTTTATTTACAATTTATGTGTGAGGAAAGATCTTGATCCTTCAGCTCAACATCTTTTTACCATTGGGATAAGCAAAAGAACTCAGTGAGCCCTTTCCCCACTCCGTGGCACGCGTGGTCCAGCCTGGCTTCACCTCGACCAAGGTAAGCTCTGCCCCTGCCCACCCCCAGAAACCCAGGCAGCCCAAGGGACCCAGCTGTAACCACCAGCCAGCCGGAGCCATGCAGGGGCGGGGAGGAGGACCCCCCTGCGCCTGGGCCCGCCCCAGCTCTCCCAGGCTAAATAGCGCCCCATCTTCACCCCATCCTCCCTTTCCCCACTCCACCGCCGGGGATACACGGTCCACCCGGGAGTCACCTGGATCTAGGTAAGCTCCCTCCCCGCCCACCCCCAAAACCCCAGGCCAAATAATTCAGTTCAGTGAAAACTCACAGAAATTGAAAGAAAATCTTAAGAGTTAAAAGGACAATGCAAAGTACAAATCCATGAGAAACACACAAGTAAACAAATCTCCCACTAAAGGAATTAATCCCATGTTAGACTCCAACCAGAACAAACCCGTGGAAAAGGGCCAAGAAAGACTTACCCAGGATAACGACCTTCAAAATGTGATCATTACCATGTTCAATACTATGAAAGAGGAAATCCCGGAGGAATTAAATAACTGCATCAATCACTTTGAAGAGGAACACAACAGACAATTGGAGGAGTTGAGAAAAACAGTGCAAGAAACAGAAACAGGCATAGAGCAGTTAAAACAGACTCAAGCAGAGTTTAAAACTGAGCTAAAAGACACGTTATCTTCAACCCAGAAATCCACAGAGAGTCTTATCAACAGAACTAACAAAGCAAAAAACAGAATTTCAGACCTGGAAGATAAAGTGGGAGTACTAAGCAGCTCAATGGAAGAGGTTGTTAAAGCCAAAAGGATACTTGAGAGAAATATCCAAGAGATATGGGACACCCTGAAGAAGCCCAACATGAGTATTCATGGAATACCAGAGTAAGAATCTCAAAATACCACCCCTGAGGAAATTTTTCAAACGATCATCAAGGAAAACTTTCCTCATATAAAAAAAGAGAGTCCCATTCATATGCAAGAGGCATTCTGCACCCCAAACAGATATGACCAAAACAGAAGCACCCCAGAGCAAATAATAGTTAAAACACTCCACATTCAAGATAAAGAACTGGTGCTGAGAGCTTCAAGTGAGAAAAAACAAGTCACTTTTAAAGGTAAACCTATTAAAATAACAAATGACTTCTCAGTCGAAACAGAAAAAACAAGAAGAGCTTGGAGAGACATACTTCAAGTATTGAATGAGCAAAAATGTGAACCCAGGCTGATTTACCCTGCAAAACTATCTGTCATGATTGAGGGAGAAAGAAAAATCTTCCAGCACAAAGACAACTTGAAGGGATACATGTCCACCAAACCAGGCCTTCAAAAAATGCTAGAAATGATACTCAAGCTTGGAGAAAAAAAAAAAGGCATATCCAGGAGAACAGAAGGCAAGTATAACACCATTAAAAGCGAAGCAATATACTAATATTAATAATACTAAACATAATAAATGTCTGGAATTAAAAATAGTTTCTCCATTATAACACTAAATGTTAATGGAATTAATTCACCGATCAAGAGACACAGATTACAAATTTGGATTTGGATTAAAAATCACAATCCATCATCTGCTGCCTGCAGGAAACCCATCTCATCACAAAAGATAGGCACGCTCTAAAAATAAAAAGCTGGTCAACAATTCTACAAGCTAATGGAAGCAGAAAACAGGCAGGGGTAGCCGTTATGCTATCAGACAAAGTGGACTTAAAACCAAAGAAAATTATAAGAGACACAGATGGATACTCATTTTAGTCTACAGGTAAAAAACTTAACAGACACACTTTGGAGCTTAACCAAACCCTTACTGAAATGGACCTTACAGATCTGTATCGTACTTTTCATCCACGCACCAAAGAATACACATTTTTCTTAGCAGCACACGGAACTTTCTCCAAAATAGATCACATATTGGGCCACAAAATGAATCTCCACATATACAGGAATGTTGAAATTCTAGCCTGCACCTTATCAAACCACCACGGCTTAAAGCTTGACATCCGCAATACAATGAGTAACAGAAAATACACTAACACCTGGAAACTTAACACTATGATGTTGAATGAGAATTGGATTCAGGAAGAAATTAAAAAGGAAATTCAAGATTTCCTGAAAGTGAACAATAATGAAAATACAAATTACCAAAATCTCTGGGACACAATGAAAGCTGTTCTAAGAGGTAGGTTCATATCTCTTAATGCCTACATCAAAAAAATGGAAAAATCAGAAATAAATAACAATACAGCTTAAAGCTTTAGAGACACTAAGGCAATATGATCCCAAAAGCAGTAGAAGGGAGGAGATTATCAAAATAAGGGGAGAAATATCTGAAATCGAGACTAGGAAAATGATACAGAAAATCAACCAGTCAAAAAGCTGATTTTTTTGAAAAAATTAATAAGATTCATACACCCCTAGCTAAATTAACTAAAAGCAAGAGAAAGAAAACCAAAATCAACAAAATTAGAAATGAAAATGGAGTTATCACTACTGATACCCAAGAAATCCAGAGAATTATAACGTCATATTTCAAAAACTTATACTCGGTGAAATTTGACAAGACAAAAGAGATGGATGAATTCCTAAGTAAACACAACTTACCTAAATTGAATCAGGAAGTTGTGAGTTATTTAAATAGTCCTATAACATATGAGGAAATTGAGGAAGTAATCACGAATCTTCCCACTAAAAAATGTCCTGGACCAGATGGATTCAGCACAGAGTTCTAACGGACATTTAAGGAGCTAATAACACCAATACTCCTTAAACTGTTCCACCAAATAGCAAAGGAAGGAACACTACCAAATTCCTTCTATGAAGATAATATCATCTTAATCCCAAAACCTAATAAAGATACACTTAAAAAAGAAAACTATAGGCCAATCTCTCTGATGAACACAGATGCAAAGATTCTCAAAAATGTCTTAGCAAATTGGATTCAAAAACATATCCAAAAGATCATTCACCGGGATCAAGTAGGCTTTGTCCCAGGCACACAAGGTTGGTTCAACATACGCAAATCAATAAATGTAAACCATATAAACCAGTCCAATGTTCAAGACCACATAATACTCCCGATAGATGCAGAAAAAGCTTTTGACAAGATCCAAAAGTCCTTTATGATCAAAACGCTAGAGAAAATTGGAATGGAAGGAACCTTTATCAACATAATAAAAGCTGTATACAACAAGCCAACAGCAAGGATTATACTCAATAGGGAAAAACTTGAAGCATTCCCACTTTGATCAGGAACTAGACAAGGCTGTCTACTGTCACCACTTCTTTTCAATATTGTACTTGAAGTCTTAGCTGAAGCCTTAAGACAAGACAGGGACATAAATGGGAATCAAATGGGCAAGGAAGAAGTCAAGTTATCTCTATTCGCAGATGATATGATCCTATACCTGAGTGATCCCAAAAACTCCAACAGGAAGCTCCTGGAACTAATTGAGAAGTTCAGCAGGGTAGCAGGATACAAAATAAATGCCTATATGTCCAGAGCGAAAGAAGTGAAAAAGCCCTGAGAGACTCAATCCCATTTACTAGAGCCCCTAAAAAAAATGAAATACCTTGGTATAAACCTAACCTAGGAGGTAAAAGACCTTTACGATGAAAACTTTAAAACCCTAAAGAAAGAAATTGCAGAAGACACCAGAAGGTGGAAAGACCTCCCATGTTCCTGGATTAGCAGAATCAACATCGTAAAAATGACCATCCTACCAAAGGCAATATACAAATTCAATACTATACCAATTAAAACCCCAAAGCAATTCTTCAAGGAGGTTGACCAAAAAATCTCAAAGTTCATATGCAGGCACAAAAGATCCAGGATAGCAAAGACAATCCTGACTAACAAAAACAGGGCTAGAGGTATTACCATACCAAACCTTAGTCTATACTACAAATCCATAGTTATAAAAACAGCGTGGTACTGGCTCCAAAATAGACACACAGATCAATGGATAAGGGTTGAAATAAGCCCACAAAGTTACAGCCATTTGGTCTTTGACAAAGGGGCCCAAAAAATCCAATGGAAAAAGAACAGTATCTTCAACAAATGGTGCTGGCAAAACTGGATGTCCATATGCAGAAGATTAAAGCTGGACCCATACTTGTCACCATGTACAAGACTTAATTCCAAATGGATCAAGGACCTTGATGTAAGGCCAGAGACTATAAAAACTATAGTTGGAAGAATAGGGAACTCCCTCGAGCTGATTGGGCTAGGTCAACAGTTCCTAAACAGACATCCAATGGCACAGTCACTGCTACCAACTCTCAACAGTTGGGACCTTGTGAAATTAAAGAGCTTCTGTTCAGATAAAGAGATTGTAACACGAGCTCAAAGGCAGCCCACAGAATGGGAGAAAATCTTCACTAACCACATATCTGATAGAGCTCTACTGTCCAGAGTGCACAAAGAACTTAGAAAACTAAACACCAAGGAAACTAATGGCCCAATTAAAAAATGGGCTCTGGAGCATAAAAGAAACTTTACCAGGGATGAAATTAAAATGTCCAACAAATATCTTAAAAAATGCTCCACTTCCTTAGCCATCAGGGAAATGCAAATCATAACTTCTCTGAGATGGCAAAAATCCACAATACAAACAACACCAAATGCTGGAGAGGATGTGGAGAGAGGGGAACTCTCCTACATTGCTGGTTGGAATGCAGGCTCATACAGCCACTCTGGCGAGCCGTCTGGAGATTCTTAAAGAAATTGAAGATTGAATTGCCATTTGATCCTGCTATTCCACTTTTGGGAATAACCCCACATATAGCAAAAATTCACCTTGATAGCAGAAGCACAACTATGTTCATAGCAGCGCTGTTTACAATAGCAAAGACATGGAATCAACCCAAATGTCCAACAGTTGATGAGTGGATAAGGAAACTGTGGTACATCAAAAATGATGAATTACTGGAATATTTGATGGATGTTATTAGAAACATTTATATTAAGTGAAGTATCCCAGACCCAGAAAATTAAGCGCCATATGTACTCACTAATAGGTGGCTCCTAGTACCAAACACACCCAGCCCACCTAGAGACACTCAAAGATAAATATCTGTAATACCTACAGTAATTGCAAAGATTATGAACAGGAGGGATGGGGTAGGAGGGCCACACCAGAAACAAGGAGAGAGGGAACCATGTTACAGCAGAGAAAATAGGCCTCCATCAAGGACTGCAAGTAAGTAATGAGACATCTGGTTATGTTCACAGACTTTCCTTCTTGATCATTTACAACTGAGGGGGTATGATCTCACCAGAAGGGGAGGGCATGTAGTCTGGCAGATAAAAAGTAACCATTTTGCTAATGGGTGATTGACCCCTCCCTCTCTGTGGTTTCCTGCTTTTATTACGTCTACCTTTGAACATACTCTTATAACATGACTCTGGTTTAACAGCTTTTTGTCTCTGGTCAGGGGGTGAAATACAATACCCATCAGGATGGAGTGAAGGGCATTACAGGAGCACCAAAACTGCAAAAGAAAATCAATGAAACATAATCCAGAACTTCAGAGACTCTATATCAACCACCTAGAACTAGGCCAGCCTAATCTCTTCCCATCCTGACACTCAAGGAAATTTGAGGAAGAGGGGGTGGTAAGATTGTAAGAGCAGAAGAATGGGAGGAGCAATGATATGTGAGATACTCCACACAAGTTAGGGCCAAAGCATTCATAAGAGGTCTTTGCATGCCCTGTGCAATGTCCCACACACTATTGACCCCATAAAGTCTAGCATTTGCTAAAGACACCAAGATCCTTGGAGACAAGGAATTGACAGCCATAGTAATGTTCCTATACTTAAGGGGAACACAGGAAAGGGTTCAGGAAAAAGCCACTGGATCCTTGCACGTCATCAGAGAGGAGGGCCCATAAGAGAGTCTGGAATGCACATTAAAGGATTCTTCGGGGATTGGGGGGGATTGGGGAGGGTTGGGTGAGGGGAGCGGGAGCAGGGGCGTAGAGGGGAGAAGAGGGAGGGAGGGAACCGGTGTACATATTAAGTTTTTATGAGTGGAAATAATAATAAAAAATGAAAAAAAAAAGAACTCAGTGAGTAAGGTACTTACTGACACACCTCGTGACTCATGTTCAATTTCAAGAATCACACAGAATAGAAGAAGAGATCTGACTTCTGAAAACTTGTTTTGTGATCTTTACCCACATTTTATGGGTAGACTGTGTACACCTTTTCTGTTTGTCTCTTCTTTCTCTGGCCATAAATCACATAAATTAATTAATAAAGAAATGAATAAAATAACTTGCTGTTGAAAACAATATAAGTCTTAGCCTTAACATCCTAAAACTTAGGATATTGCAGTTTAAAAATGTCCTCAAAAAGCAAATAGTGAGCTGTTTTTCTGGATATTACAATGCAGTTAGATAATTCCAACTTTTCTTCTCTTCAAATACAAATTTATATTTCAACATTAATCAGTCCTTCCTTTTATGCAAATCTACGATAGCCTCTGGAATGTTCAACACCTTCATTAAGCATTTTACTTTCATCCAATCAAATGTTCACTGTAGATATATTAGATAGTGTTTGTGTCTGGCACCTCAAACCGCTTGGCCATCCTGGTACCCATGTTGCATAGTTTGTGAAGACAATTGGTCAGTATATGACAATGCTCATTGCTGTAGGTTATATTGAATCCTTTTATAGGAAGCATGAAATATAAAGGGGATTTGACACTTCTCCCCTGTTGAACACAGAGGGGTAAGATTGCTGAGATGGCCCAGGACCTTTGTAGTCTTCTGTAACAGGCATCAGACCATGAAAGTAAGAAGGTACTAAAAGGGCTCTGATTTTCTGGGATTCTTTCTAAGAGACTCAAGAGAAGGAGAAGCTAAGAGATAGTTCTCTGTTTCATTGATTGATTTAAGTTTTATAACCATGTATCTATTGTGCATGCACCTTTTCATAATACAATTTATTTTAAACATAAGCATGTCCAATTTTGAATAGGTGAAGGATGGTATAGGAGAATATTTCCCTATAAGTCTACTTTGAGAACACACTTTGCCTTTTTATACCCCAAACTAGTTCAAACTGGATTAGTCTCCCTTTTCTCGTAAACAGAGTATGATTGCTTAGGTTTAAAGTTAGATTTTTAAGAGGAGGAGAATTTAATTCATTATTAAGAAGGGACTGTGCTCAATAAAGTATGTAGGATGCTACAGGGTGTGAAGTGCATAGGTTGGATGTGCACAGAATATGTAGGTAACAGAAGTTGTCAGTAGGTTGCTATGTACAATTTTAGGAGAAAGTTGTATGCATACCCCAAGTCAAGTGGTGTCCCAGATTAACAAATTATTCCCTGTGCTTTCCAGTGTTTCTATCACCTTGCCTCTACCATACCTGATTTTGTTCCTTGTGTGTTAGCCTTTTTCATATTGCACGTTTGTTAATTTACTTGAAGAATAGTATTTATATTCTCACAGAGTCACAGTTATAACCTTTTTGTTTGTATTTATCATTTTTAATTTGGTGACAATTATAAACCTAGACCATAATATGAAAAGTACTCTAGGCAACCTGTATAATTTCTAATTATGTGATATTGTCCAGTGGAGATTGAAAAGGTATTGAAGATATCATAAATAAGGAAAATGGGCTACTGAGAGGACTCAGGGATTAAAGCCTTTGCCATCAAGGTGCATGCTAACATGGTGGCCTATAATTCTGGTCCTAGAACTGGGAGTCTGGGAAACCACAGAACAAAGCAAGAAAGAGGTAGAAGTAACTCAAACAATTCTGGATGTCACCCTTGGACTTACAACAGGCACACACAGTGACCTCTTCTACAAACCCACATAAAGAAAGGAGAGAAAGAAAAAAAAAAGAAAAACAATCATTATTTCTGGGGGACTAAGAATGTTTCTTCTTCTGAAATACTCCATGATTGTTTTAACTCAGGGCTCACATGTGAGCTGCTCTCACTATAGGGACAATGCTAGATTCCCCTTTGTATTATGAAGTGCAATTAGGGCAGCTAGTTCCTGAGCTACATGTCCTGAAGACACATGTTAATGACGAGTTTAAAATGTGTTCCTATTAACAGTTTATGGAGTGTTGGCCAGCATACTATTCATTTTAAAAAATGAGCAATAATTAGTAAGACTTTAAATTCACTATTTAATGGACAAAGAACTTCAGAGAACTTAAGCAACTTCATCGAGGCCACACAGAAAAGCCATAAGCCATGCTTAAAACTTCAATTCCAAATAAATCATTGAATAACAAAACTAGAATCCAATTTACCATACTCTACCTTATTTGCTTTTGTGTTGTATATATATGTTATTGAGGAGATAGTACGATTCCAGTTTTTCCTTCATTTTCAAAATTTATGAAGGAGTTTTCAGGAATAAACATTACTAAGGCTAGTGATAGAAATTAATTTTTTCACAACCAAAAAATGTGTCAATATTAAGGCCTTATCTTCCACCTTGTAGTAATGGTGAAAATTAATTTTCATGAGTTTTGAATTGGAGTTGTCTCCTGGAGACAGACTCAAACTATGTGGTCACATTGCTTGGAAATGTTATCTGCAACTTGTACATTTGACACCTCACACCCTACATCCACACCCTGTCTCTCAGGGACCTTTCATATCCTGAAATCACAAATGAATGGTGCCAAAATTTCAATAGCTTACCATTTTTATGCTCCTGAAAGCAAATTCTCCAGTTGTTGCATTCGTGGCTTTGGCATTAGAAATAAAACTGTTTTGGTAGTTGTTTTTCCTTATATAGCCTAAAACTACGTTTATATAGACATGAAAAGATCATATGGAAAACATCTAAAAATTAGAAACTGAGGTGTATAGACTCAAAATACTTGGAGACAGGAAATTAACTAAAATCTAACAAAGTTACTAAAATTTGTGCATAAAATTTTTATTTAAAATGTGAAATCAGCTAGATGTCTCTCTTTGAAAGAGAATTGCACAATGTACCTTAATAAAGACAAATATGTGTATTTTTAATTTTATATAAAATAATTAGGAGCGTATGTCAAAAGATAGTAAATAAGGTGCCTGGAAGAGGAACTCCCCAAGTAAAAGAATCAAGGGATAGCTAAAACAATGTTCTAATGTGAAGTGATGCCAGCGGTAAAAATCAAATAACATCTACTGCTGCTAATGCCACTCAATACACAAAAGCACAGATTCACACATAGAAACATACATGTATATACACATGTGCACACACATATAAGACACACACATATGTGCATAGGTGTAGATTTACATGCACACATCTGCTCATGTTCATGTATATACAATCATCAAACTAAATCATATAGTAGCATAAAACTTTCTCACACTCATTTTTCTGTCCAAAGGTAAGATCAGTCAATAAAGTTTGTTTTGCAGTACTAGGTACTGAGTGCAGGCCATTTTACAAGATAGATCAGTGCCCTTCCACTGAGATATATTCCAATTCTATATTTTTCTTCTTCTTCTTTTGAGGTGCATTCTCACTCAATTTCCCAGTCTGATCTTCAGGTGGTGTATCAGCATAGCAAGTATTGAGTTTGTAATCCTCCTGCCTCCACCTTATAAGTGGCTAGTTGTATAGGCCATGGAAATAGGACTAGTTTGTGTTAATTTAATGGCAAAAATTTTTCATATTCCATGAGGATTTTTTTCAATTCCCTTTTATTTATCTTTGATGACTGATGATCCTTCATGACTACTTCCATCTTTTCTAGTCTATCACTGTGTAACTACTCCCCATTAAGGTAAGATACAATAGTAAGTATGGGACAGAAATTTTGATTTGGCAATGGTGAGAACACCCTCAAGACCATTCTCCACAGGCATCATCTCTTTGCATTGCATTTTTTCCAACTGACAATAGCAGAATTGGATCATTTTTTCACTTTCTTATTCTCCTGAGTGTGAGTCACAACACAGCAGAAATAGTCATTCCTTATCTTTTATTAGTCAATTAAAACATAATTTTTGTAAGCTCCTATCTGGAATCCCCTCCCTTCCTTTCTCACTAAACACATATTACAAACTTTGGTAGGAACAGTTTGTCTTCTGGCAAGCAGAGAACAAACAAAGTTATAGCTCCCATTCTTTTCATAGCTAATGTTGGATAGGCATGATTATATAGCTGAGTAAAATCAGCAAATATATGGATATATCCTTATAGAAGGTAGTATTTTATGAAGCATTAAAATGTGTTTTTCCAGAAGAAGTTAATTCCTTTTCAAACCTATTATGTAATTTATATTACAAAAGAATTCAGAGAAAACAAGGAACATGCTGTTATTTATATCCTGGGCCTACTTTAGTAAACATAGGCATCAACGGATAAGGAACTCACTCAGGATTAGGTTGTATTAACAGTTACAAAAGTCTAAACCTTTGCCTTCCAGCCTGATTGCCTAGACACTAAGCCATTCATCTCCTAATATGTATTTATAGAAAACAAGCCATGTCCTCAGAAAGAAAATAATGTAACACTAACAAAGGTCTAAGGAGGTTAAAGTGGAGATGTGACAGATAGAATGTCTGACTCAACCTTTTGTTAGCGTGTTCCAAGGCAGTCATGCTTTATTAGCTAGAGCAGCTTCATTCCAAGAATTAACTAAGCTGCTTCTCACTATGAATGTATATATTGTGTATTTATAGTTGTAAGCCTTCATTTGTTCTTTAGTTGTAAACTAAGCTATAAAACCACAATGAAATAAAATTATTTTAATAAGTCAATAATATGTTAGATGTATAATGCTGTAACACAAGGTGGCTATTATGTGATTAACAAAATAATATAAAATGTTTCTCTGAATAATATTGAATTTCTATTTATACTATTTAAAACAAAACTGTGGATGTGACAGCAAACTTAGGGGTGCAGTTCAGGCACTTTTTGAGGAAATAACATTCAGAATGGTGAAGTGAGTTTCCCCAAGTTACTAATTTTTACAAATTGGACCAGATACTGGTCATCTGTGATAGTTTGATTCAGGTGTCAACTTAACAAATGAATTCTTGAATTCTAGGAACATTTGGAAATAATTAGTAGTTGAGTTAAGCTCTGAGCAAACATGAAGGAAACTAACCATCTAACTGGTAGGTGTGATATAGCCCATAGTGAGCAGTAATGTTTTCTGGGTAGATGGATAAAATGGAAGGAGCTGGTTAAGGTTTATCATTCCTTGGTATACTTGGATAGACATATTATGAAGCAAGAGAAATTTATTCCTCTCCTAGCTATTCTGTGGCTATGATATGGCCTTTTCTCTTGATCCCTGGTACTGCTATGGATTGTCCTACCAAGCTGGATTAAGAATTATAATTGGACAGGGGCTGGAGAGGTGGCTCAGGGGTTAAGCCTCCGCCTTGCAGGCGGAAGGTTCTGAGTTCAGATCCCAGATCCCACCTATAGACGCCAGGCAGAAGCGGGGGCAGCTTGCGCTTCTGGTCCTGATAGGGCGGAGCCTGTGAATCCCGGGGCAGAAGGAGGTGGAGGCGTCCATGGTGGTTCGCGAATTCGTCTGTGGTTCTACACATACACAGAAACACACGCACACACAGACACACATGCGCACAGACATACACACGCATATGCACACAGTTGAATAAATAATAATAATAATAAAATTTTAAAAAAAGAATTATAATTGGACAATTGTAAGTCAGAATTCAACACCTTGTTTCCTTTTCTTAATTTTTAATTAATTAATTTATTTATTTATTTCCACTCATACAAACTTAACAAGTACACCAGTCCCCCCCCCAACCCTCTATTCCCCTGTGCTCCCCTCCACTCCCCCTTCCCTCCTCATTCCCCAGTGCCTCCCCTTCCCATCCCCGGAGCATCATTTAATGTGCATGCCAAACTCTCCTCTGGGTCTTCCTCTCTGATGAGGTGCAAGGACCCAGTGGCACTTGCCAGAACCCTTTCCTGTGTTCCCCTTAAACATAGGAACACTACTGTGACTCTGAATCCCTTGCCTCCCAGGATACTAGTGCCTTTAGCAAATGCTAGACTTTGTGAGGTCAATAGTGTGTTGGAGTTTTGTTGCTCCTGCAATTCCCTTCACTCCATTCTGCTGGGCACTGTATGTCACCCCCTGGCCAGAGACAAAAAGCTGTTAAACTGGAGTCTTGTTACAATAGCACATTCAAGGGTAGATGTAATAAGAGTAGGAAACCTCAGTGAGGGAGGGGTCCATCACCCATTTGCAAAATGATTACTTTTTATCTGCTAGACTATATGCCCTCCCCTTCTGGTGAGATCAGGAAAGAACGTCTGTGAACTTAACCAGGTTTCTCATTACTTACTTGCAGACCTTGATGGAGGCCTATTTTCTCTGCTGTAACACAGAAAATCAACAAACCACAATCCAGAACTTCAGAGACTCTATATCAATCACATAGAACTAGGCCAGCCTAATCTCTCCCCATCCTGGAGCTCAGGGACATTTGCGGAAGAGGGGGCGGTAAGATTGTAAGAGCAAAAGATTTGCAAGATTCTCAACAATAGTTGGGGCCAAAGCAATCATAATGGGACTTTGCATGCCCTGCGCAATGTCCAGCGCACTGTTGCCCTCATAAAGTCTAGCATCTGTTAAGGGCACCAAGACCCCTGGAGGCAAGGGATTGACAGCCATAGTAGTGATCTTCTGCTTAAGGGGAACAAAAGAAAGGGCTTATGGAAATGCCACTGGGTCCTTATATGTCATCGGAGAGGAGGACCCAGTGGAGAGTTAGGCGTACACAATAAAGGACTCTCTGGGAATTGGGGGGGAGGCACTGGGGGAAGGGGAGGGGGAGGAGAGGGTTCGAGGGGAGGAGGGGGGAGGGAGGGAACTGGTAAAAAATTTTAAAATGTATAATTAAATTTTTAATAAAAAAAGAAAGAAAAATTAAAAAAAAAGAGGATCTGACACAGAACCCACAAATGTTCCTACCCTCACCATCATCTCTACAAGTAACAAAAACACCCTCATTAAAAACGAGAAGTCAGGAGAGAGCACCTTTCTATAACAAAGCTCTAAATAAAGACTTTGAGGGGGGGCAGTGGGGCAAAGTGGCTTTCTATTCAAACTAGTAACATAAATGTAAACCTATGTTTTTTGCAAACCATAGAGAAAAAGAAGAAAACTAACATTTAGTGTTCAGTGTATGTCAAAAATTATGTTGAGAATCTTGTGCACATTGGTTGACTTCAGTTCTCACAAAGTCTCTGTGAAGGTCTTACTGTTATTGTCGCACTCATTTTTGGGCAAAGGAGCTAAGACATAAGCAGACTAAGCCAGGATTTGGAGTAGGGAGTCAGTGGAGTCCACTCTAAACACTGCTCTCTACTGTTGTCTCATTGTCTGCTGTGGCGTAAGATGAAGAGGCAGAGCATATTAAATAATATGATGGAATTATGAAATTCTTAAAAAGGGCCTCTGAAGCAGAGTGGACGTTGTAGGGTGATCACATTTCAAACTGAGAGGATTTTAGTAATCATTAGTACAAGTTGGAGAACCTGAGGTGACTGAAGGTTTGTCGTGATGATAATATTGGTCGTCACCTCGACAAGATCTAGAATCACTGTGAGTCGAACAAACTCTGGGCATATCTGCGAGACGGTGCTTAGATTGGGTTACTTAATGTGGCAAAAATCCACCATAATCTTGGGCAACACCATTCATTGGATAGGATCTTAGACAGAAGAAAGAAAGAGAAAAACTAAATCCCATCATTCATGCTTTCTGTTTTCTACTGCAGATACGGTGTAACCAGTGGTCCCACATTCCCATTTCCATCTCCTCTCTCTGTAATGAACGGCACCTCAAACTATAAGCTGATATAAAAGTCTTCCCTCTTTTGTTGCTTTTGTCAGGTATTTTGCCACCATAACAAGAAAAGTAAGGAATATATTTGCCCTAGGTCCACAATTACTGCGGTGAAGGTTCCTCAGCCCACACATGTTGCCAGGTCAGCCAACATGTCGACAACATTATTCATCTCCCGGAATCAACCAATGGCACCATCAACTGGAAAGATGTGTGCAGATGTGTAAGCCACAGAGGGAGGAGTCTCTATAGGAATCAGCGGATTGCAGAGACCCGTGAGCCCGAACCGCAAAGAGAGACAGCAAGTTTGCTTTACTCTCACCTTCTGCACATACAGACCCCGAATCCCAGGTCTGTCATCGAGAACACGGAAAAGAAGAAGCTGTGGATGGGCTGACCCTCCAGGGGCAGGAAAGTTTACCTGAACAAATGGCAGAGGAACTGAAGCTGCAAAGACGGCGAGCTGCCGAAGGACTTCTCATCTGTGTGAACAAAATAATCAAACCTTTCCTCGGTTCCCTTTATGGCAGCTTAAGAAGGCTTTGGGGGACCCTGACATACCTGTCACTGAGCATTTGCATTTCACACCGCAGAAACCCTTTAGATTAACGACCTCCCTGTCTGCACGATATTCTCCTCTTAATGGTCGAATTGTATGTAATGCCAATCCCACTAAGATTAAAGAGGAAAGAATTTCTGGTACGAAAAAAAAAAATAGTGTGTTGGACATTGCGCAGGGCATGTAAAGTCCAAATATGATTGCTTCGGCGCTAACTTGTGTGGAGTATCTTGCATATCATTGCTCCTGCCATCCTTGTGCTTTTACAATCTTACCGCTCCCTCTTCCACGAATTTCCCTGAGCTTCAGGATGGAGCAATTAGACTGGCCTAGTTCCAGGTGATTGATATAGAGTCTCTGATGTTCTGGATTATGGTTTGTTGATTTTTTTTCAGTTTTGCTGCTCCCGCAATGCCCTTGGCTCCACCCTGATGGGTATTGGATGTCACCCTCTAGCCAGAGACAAAGGCCTGTTAAATCTGAGTCTTGTTACAAGAGTATATTCAAAGGTAGATGTAATAAAAGTAGGAAACCGTGGTGAGGGAGGGGTAAGTCACCCATCTGCGAAATGGTTACTTTCTATCTGCCAGACTATACCCTCCCCTTCTGGTAAGATCATATCCCATCTGTTGTAAATGATCAGGAAGGAAAGTCTGTGAACTTAACCAGATGCAGTCCTTGGATGGTGGCCTATTTTCTCTGCTGTAACATGGTCCCCTCTCTCGTTACTGGTGTGGTCCTCCTTCCCCATCCCTCCTGTTCATAATCTTAGCAATTACTGTAGTTATTACAGAGATTTATCTTTGAGTGTCTCTAAATGGGTTTTGTTCTAGGAGCCACCTATTAGGGAGTATATATGGTGCTTAATTCTCTGTATCTGGAATTCTTCACTCAATATAATTGTTTCTAATCCCATCTATTTCCTGGCAAATTCCAGTAATTCATCATTTTTGATGGCTGAGTAGTACTCCATTGAATAGATGTACCACAGTTTCCTTATCCACTCGTCAACTGTTGGATATTTGGGTTGATTCCATGACTTTGCTATTGTAAACAGTGATGCTATGAACATAGTTGTGCTTGTGCTAATGAGGTGTATTTTTGCTATATGGGGGGTTATTCCCAAAAGTGGAATTGCAGGGTCATATGGCATTTCAATCTTTAATTTCAATAAGAATCTCCAGACGGCTCGCCAGAGTGGCTATATGAGCCTGCATTCCCACCAGCAATGTAGGAGAGTTCCCCTCTCTCCACATCCTCTCCAGCATTTGTTGTTGCTTGTATTGTGGATTTTTGCCATCCTGACTGGGGTGAGATGATATCTCAGGGAAGTTTTGATTTGCATTTCCCTGATGGCTGAGGAAGTGTAGCATTACTTAAGATATTTGTTAGACATTGTAATTTCATCCCTGGTAAAGTTTCTTTTAAGTCCCAAGGCCCATTTTTTAATTGGGCCATTTGTTTCCTTGGTGTTTAGTTTTCTAAGTTCTTTGTGCACTCTGGATAATAGAGCTCTATCAGATATGTGGTTAGTGAAGATTTTCTCCCATTCTGAAACCCCTTGTTTTCATAAGTTGTTTTGTCATGAATTTATCAACAACAAGCAGGGAAACTGTGACACTATTCATCAGCTATGTATCATGATTCGTAGTATAGATTAGATAGCTTAGATGCACATTTTAAATGTAAATCTGAATAAAGAGCAATGATATATATTTGGTCTTATAGGATTAAATGGTGGTATAATAATCCCCCATTCAATATTGATTTTTGAGATTTTTCCCATAGATTTTTTTTACTCATGCAAAGAAGCATCAAGGTTCATATTCAAGAGTACGTGCTTTTTTATCTATATCTGCACATAAATTTGTATGAATATTTTTATATATGAGAATCTAACAGACTATAGGAATGCAGTCTTGATGAAAGAATCATTTCAGTTTTTGAAATAAAGAGCGAATATCAAGCAGAATAATGAAATGAAGACCTATGCACATAAAATGGCAGCATGTACAGAGACATAGCCATGAGTTCACTTACAACATTCAAATCAAAGGTTTCTACTTAGAGTGTCAGGATGGTTAAAAACAATGAGATTAAAGAGGTATTTTAATAACAGATAAAGGGTCTTCATTATGAAGATATTGATTTGAAATTTATAGTTAGCACCTCTGTGAAAGGAAGGTAGATTAGATTTTAAATAAAGATTATTGTAGTGAGAGGCACTAAAAATCAGGGATATGTAAAAAGGAGCAATATTATAAGAAATTAAAAAAAGCATTTAATGTTGCAATTCAAGCAAGGAATGAAGATTAAACTAAAAAAAGGCAGTAGTGGAGATGGGAGGAATCAGTAATCTGAAATAGACATATTGATGGGTGAATCTGAGACTTCTGTGGAATATAGTTATGCTGAGAGTTGGGACATCAAAGATGCTAGTTTGTGAATGGAGACATTGTGCCTTGAACATTTCTTTTACTATACATGGGTTTTAAGCACTTTAATCAATTAGATGTGTCAAGATGGTGAGAGGGTTAGGAGGACCAAGAAAGAGGAAAGGAAGAGATAAAGATTTGAGGGGACTAGGTTGCATTTTGGTAGGTTACTAAACAAATCTCAGAGGCCTATGACTATAGTCTTAGAGAAATTTTAATGGAATGATTACTTGAAAGAAAATATTTTTTGTTTATATTATCCCAACATCATCTTATGTGTCCTAGGCTGGCTTTGAGTTCTGTAGATTGAAAACTGACCTTGAAGTACAGATGTTTCTGCATCTCCTGTTCCACATTTATCTAGGATCCTTCGAAAGAGAGAAATGTCCTAGAAAATGTGATTTCTAGCAGCTCACAGGTGTTTTCAGAAGACAGAATGTGCCACCCTTGTTCATGCTGTCTTGTAGTCATAGCAGTTCACAAAGCTAAGATGGGATTCCTTCTTGAAACTGACATCAGCTTGGACTACACAATGGGACACTACCTGCTTTGAAAGAAGACCATTAGAACAACAACAACATGGATAATTTTGCAATCAAGAGTCATGTAGGTTCGTGACTGAGTAGAGAATATTTGGCTTGATTATTTGCAGTCACTGTGAATACAATAAATTATCATTAGAGCAATGGGGAGGGAAAACAAATGGTTATTAAGAAATACATTCACACAGATTATTTTATATACAGAGCTAGATATAATAACATAGAAAAATTAGCTTTCAGAAGTGTTGATGTATTTACAAACTATGTAATATGTTAAAAAATGAAGAGGTCATTAAAGTTATGAAAATGTCAGAGGAGAGTTGTGTTTAGGGAGAAGGTGATAATTGCTTCTACCTCTCTGTGAATGAAGAGCCATCACTAGGAAAAAAAATGAAACAATCTTCTTAACCCACTCAGTCATTTTGCTTAATTATTTGCTTAGTTGTTATTCTTGTGATTGGCAAGCAACATAAGAATCTGCTATGAAAATGGATGAGCACATGAGATATTGTTTGTGGATAGGCATTGGTATAGTAGAATATGTCTGACAGCAGATCAAATGGAGAGCCAGTTTTCTAGTAGACCATGTCATTAAATTAAGGACACAAGGAAGGATTAAGAAATAAACACTAGACCTCAGCTGTACTGAAAATTCAAAAGAAAGAGGTCATTTCTTTAATGTTTTAAGTATTTGGTTGTTCTTTTTTTGTGAAATTTTAGGATAAAATAATATACAAGGATCCAAATTTAAATAAATTGTGTGTGTGTGTGTGTGTGTGTGTGTGTGTACATTGTCATGCATGTATTGGGATGTATATGAAAGTCAGATGGCTACTTGTAGAGTTGGTTCATTTCTTCTTCTATATGGGTTCTGAAGATTAAACTCAGATCCTACTTGTCACCTTTTTACATGCAAGCCATCTTGCTCACACTAACTTTAAATTTTGGTAAATTAAAAACTAAGTCATAGGCTATTGTTTTACAGAAAAATAGAGTAGGTGCTATTTTTTTATATAAGAATAGTGTCAGACTAGATGACTTAATTTCTATTTTGTTAGATTTACTAGACTATAAAATGTGTGAAGTAAAATTCACAAATCTTACATATAATATACTTTCTTTTCATTTTACGTGAATGAACAAATTCATGTGCCCATCATCTGATCAAGAAACAAATACTCCATCCAGCCCTTTCACCCCACCCCGCTCCGCCGGTCGGGACACACGCGCAGTACAGCCGGGACTCGCCCCGCGACTCTAGGTAAGCCCCGGCCGCGCCCGCCCACCAGAACCCCAGGTCAGCCCAAAGGAACCCCGCTGCGACTCCCGCCATCCAGCTGGAGCCACGCACAGGGCCGAGGGACGAGGAGGACCTCCCCCTGTGCCCAGGCCCCGCCCCAGCTGCCCTCGGGTTAAATCGCTCCACGCCGATGCCCCTATCCTCCCTTTCACCCCACCGCACTCTGCCGGTCACACGGTCCAGCCGGGCTTCACCCGTGACCTAGGTAAGCTCTGTCCCTGCCCACCCCCAGAACCCCAGGCCAAATAATTCAGTTTAGTGAAATTGAAAGATCTTAAGAGCTAAAACGACAATGCCAAAGTCAAAGTGCAAATCCATGAGAAGCAAAACTCAAGTAAACAAATTTCCCACTGAAGAAATTAATCCCATAATGTTAGACTCCAACCAGAACAAACCCGCGGAAAAAGGCCAAGAAAGCCTGACCCAGGATAACGACTTTCAAAATATGATCATTACCATGCTCAATACTATGAAAGAGGAAATCAGGGAGGAATTACATAATCGAATCAATCGCTTTAAAGAGGAACACAACAGACATTTGGAGGAGTTGAGAAAAACAGTGCAAGAAACAAAAACTGGCATAGAGCAGTTAAAACAGACTCAAGCAGAGTTTAAAACTGAGCTACAAGACAAGTTATCTTCAACCCAGAACTCTACAGAGAGTCTTATCAACAGAACTAATGAAGCAGAAAACAGAATTTCAGACCTTCAAGATAAAGTGGGAGTACTAACCAGCTCAATGGAAGAAGTTGTTAAAGCCAAAAAGATACTTGAGAGAAATATCCAAGAGATTATTATGAACAAGAGAGATGGGGTAGGAGGGCCACACCAGAAACAAGGAGAGAGGGGACCATGTTACAGCAGAGAAAATAGGCCTCCATCAAGGTCTGCAAGTAAGTAATGAGAAACCTGGTTAAGTTCACAGACGTTCTTTCCTGATCTCACCAGAAGGGGAGGGCATATAGTCTAGCAGATAAAAAGTAATCATTTTGCAAATGGGTGATGGACCCCTCCCTCACTGAGGTTTCCTACTCTTATTACATCTACCCTTGAATGTGCTATTGTAACAAGACTCCAGTTTAACAGCTTTTTGTCTCTGGCCAGGGGGTGACATACAGTGCCCAGCAGAATGGAGTGAAGGGCATTGCAGGAGCAGCAAAACTGCAAAAGAAAATCAACAAACCACAATCCAAAACTTCAGAGACTATATCAATCACATAGAACTAGGCCAGCCTAATCTCTCCCCATCCTGGAGCTCAGGGACATTTGCAGAAGAGGGGGCGGTAAGATGTAAGAGCAAAAGGATGGGAGGAGCAACGATTTGCAAGATTCTCAACAATAGTTGGGGCCAAAGCAATCATAATGGGACTTTACATGCCCTGCGCAATGTCCAGCGCACTATTGCCCTCATAAAGTCTAGCATCTGTTAAGGGCACCGAGACCCCTGGAGGCAAGGGATTGACAGCTATAGTAGTGATCTTATGCTTAAGGGGAACAAGAGAAAGGGCTTATGGAAATGCCACTGGGTCCTTATATGTCATCGGAGAGGAGGACCCAATGGAGAGTTAGGCGTACACAATAAAGGACTCTCTGGGAATTGGGGGGGAGGCACTGGGGGATGGGGAGGGGGAGGAGGAGGTTCGGGGGGAGGAGGGGGGAGGAAGGGAACTGGTAAAAAAATTTTAAAATGTATAATTAAATTTTTAATAAAAAAAGAAATATCCAAGAGATATGGGACACCCTGAAGAAGCCTAACATGCGTATTCATGTAATACCAGAGCAAGAATCTCAAAATACCACACCTGAGGAAATTTTTCAAAGGATCATCAAGGAAAACTTTCCTCATCTAAAAAAAGAGAGGCCCATTCATATGCAAGAGGCATTCCGCATCCTAAACTGATACGACCAAAACAGAAGCACCCCACAGCAAATAATAGTTAAAACACTCCACATTCAAGATAAAGAACTGGTGCTGAGAGCTTCAAGGGAGAAAAAACAAGTCACTTTTAAAGGTAAACCTATTAAAATAACAAATGACTTCTCAGTCAAAACAGTAAAAGCAAGAAGAGCTTGGAGAGACATGCTTCAAGTATTGAATGAACAAAAATGTGAACCCAGGCTGATTTACCCTGGAAAACTATCATTCATGATCAAGGGAGAAAGAAAAACTTTCCAGCACAAAGACAACTTGAAGGGATACATGTCCACCAAACCAGGCCTTCAAAAAATGCTAGAAATGATACTCAAGCGTGAAGAAAAAAACAGGCGTATCCAGGAGAACAGAAGGCAAATATAACACCATTAAAAGCGAAGCAATGTACTTATAAAAACTACTAAAAATAATAGATGTCTGGAATTAAAAATAGTTTCTCCATTATAACACTAAATGTAATGGAATTAATTCACCGATCAAGAGACACAGATTACAAATTTGGATTAAAAATCACAATCGATCATCTGCTGCCTGCAGGAAACCCATCTCACCACAAAAGATAGGCACGCTCTAAAAATAAAAGGCTGGTCAACAATTCTACAAGCAAATGGAAGCAGAAAACAGGCAGGGGTAGCCATTATGTTATCAGACAAAGTGGACTTCAAACCAAAGAAAATTATATTTTAGTCACAGGTACAATTCACCAGGAAGACTTCACAATACTGAACATATATGCACCCAATAAGGGCCCCTCCACATTCATTAAGAAAACCCTACAGCATCTAAACCAAGAAATCAACCACCAAACGATAATTCTTGGGGACTTCAACACTGCCCTCTCAACATGGGATAGATCAACAGGTCAAAAGCTTAACAGAGACACTTTGGAACTTAATCAAACCCTGAAAGAAATGGACCTTACAGATCTCTATCGAACTTTTCAACCACGTACCAAAGAATACACATTTTTCTCAGCAGCACACGGAACTTTATCCAAAATAGATCACATATTGGGCCACAAAACGAATCTACACATATACAAAAAAGTTGAAATTCTAACCTGTGCCCTATCAGACCACCACGGCCTAAAGCTGGACATCCACAACACATCAAACAAAAGAAAATATACTAACTCCTGGAAACTTAACAATATGATGCTGAATGAGAACTGGATTCAGGAGAAATTAAAAAGGAAATTCAAGATTTCCTGAACGTGAATGATAACGAAAATACAACTTACCAAAATATCTGGGACACAATGGAAGCTGTTCTAAGAGGTAAGTTCATAGCTACATCAAAAAAATGGAAACATCAGAAATAAACAACTTAACAATGCAGCTTAAAGCTTTAGAGACTAGAGCAATCTGATCCCAAAAGTAGCAGAAGAGAGAAGATTAGTAAAATAAAGGGAGAAATATCTGAAATCGAGATTAAGAAAACGACAGAAAAAAATCAACCAGTCAAAAAGCTGGTTCTTTGAAAAAATCAATAAAATTGATACACCCCTAGCTAAATTAACCAAAAGCAGAAGAGAGAAAACCCAAATTAACAAAATCAGAAATGAACATGGAGTTATCACTACTGATACCCAAGAAATCCAGAGAATTATAACATCCTATTTCAAAAACTTGTACTCTGTGAAGTTTGACAACACAAAAGAGATGGATGAATTTCTAAGTAAACACAACTTACCTAAATTGAATCAGGAAGTTGTGAGTTATTTAAATAGTCCTATAACATATAAGGAAATTGAGGAAGTAATCTTGAATCTTCCCACCAAAAAATGTCCTGGACCAGATGGATTCAGCACAGAGTTCTACCAGACATTTAAGGAGTTAATAATACCAATACTCCTTAAACTGTTCCATCAAATAGCAAAGGAAGGAACACTACCAAATTCCTTCTATGAAGCTAATATCATTTTAATCCCAAAACCTAATAAGACTCACTTAAAAAAGAAAACTAAAGGCCAATCTTTCTGATGAACACAGACACAAAGATTCTCAACAAAGTTTTAGCAAATTAGATTCAAAAACATATTAAAAAGATTATTCACGGGGACCAAGTAGGCTTCATTCCCGGCACACAAGGTTGGTTCAACATATGCAAATCAATAAATGTAATTCATCATGTAAACCAGTCCAAAGTCCTGAAACCACATGATACCTTCGATAGATGCAGAAAAAGCTTTTGACAAGATCCAACAGCCTTTTATGATCAAAACGCTAGAGACAGTAGGAATGGAAGGAACATTTATCAATATAATAAAAGCTGTATACAACAAGCCCACAGCAAGGATTATGCTCAATGGGGAACAATTGGAAGCATTCCAACGTTGATCAAGAACTAGGACAAGACTGTCCACTCACATCACTTCTATTCAATATTGTACTTGAAGTCTTAGCTGAAGCCATAAGACAAGAAAGGTACATAAGAGGGATTCAAATCGGCAAGGAAGAAGTCAAGCTATCCCTATTTACAGATGACATAATCTTACACCTGAGGGATCCCAAAAACTCCAACAGGAAGTTCCTGGAACTGATTGAGAAGTTCAGCAGGGTGGCAGGATACAAAATAATGTGCATAAATCAGACGCCTTCCTATATGCCCAGAATGAAAGAAGTGAAAAAGCCTTGAGAAAAACCATCCCATTCACTATAGCCCCTAAAAAAATGAAATACTTTGGTATAAACCTAACCAAGGAGGTAAAAGACCTTTACAATGAAAACTTTAAGACCCTAAAGAAAGAAATTGCAGAAGACACCAGAAGGTAGAAAGACCTCCCATGTTCCTGGATTGGCAGAATCAACATCGTAAAAATGACCATCCTACCAAAGGCAATATACAAATTCAATGCTATACCAATTAAAATCCCAAAGCAATTCTTTAAAGAAGTTGACCAAACAATCTCAAAATTCATATGGAGGCACAAAAGACCCAGGATAGCAAGGACAATCCTGAGTAACAAAACCCTTGATGAAGGTATTACCATACCAATCCTTAGTCTATATTACAAATCCATAGTTATCAAAACAGCCTGGTACTGGCTCCAAAACGGACACACAGATCAATGGATAAGGATTGAAGACCCAGATATAAGCCCACAAAATTACAGCCATTTGGTCTTTGACAAAGGGGCCCAAAGAATCCAATGGGAAAAGAACAGAATCTTCAACAAATGGTGCTGGCAAAATTGGATGTCCATATGCAGAAGATTAAAGCTGGACCCATACTTGTCACCATGTACAAGACTTAATTCCAAATGGATCAAGGACCTTGATATAAGGCCTGAGACTATAAAAACTATAGTTGGAAGAATAGGGAATTCCCTCGAGCTGATTGGGCTAGGCCAACATTTCCTAAACAGACATCCAGTGGCACAGTCACTGCTACCAACTCTCAACAGTTGGGATTTGTGAAATTAAAGAGCTTCTGTTCAGATAAAGAGATTGTAACACGAGCTCAAAGGCAACCCACAGAATGGGAGAAAATCTTCATTAACCACATATCTGATAGAGCTCTACTGTCCAGAGTGCACAAAGAACTTAGAAAACTAAACACCAAGGAAACCAATGGCCCAATTAAAAAATGGGCTCTGGAACTTAAAAGAAATTTTACCAGAGATGAAATTAAAATGTCTAACAAATATCTTAAGTAATGCTACACTTCCTTAGCCATCAGGGAAATGCAAATCAAAACTTCCCTGAGATATCATCTCACCCAGGTCAGGATGGCAAAAATCCACAACGCAAACAACAAATGCTGGAGAGGATGTGGAGAGAGGGGAAATCTCCTACATTGCTGGTGGGAATGCAGGCTTATACAGCCACTCTGGCGAGCCCTCTGGAGATTCTTAAAGAAATTAAAGATTGAAATGCCATATGACCCTGCGATTCCACTTTTGGGTATAACCCCCCATACAGCAGAGGTTCACCTCGATAGCACAAGCACGACCATGTTCATAGCAGCACTGTTTACAATAGCAAAGACATGGAATCAACCCAAATGTCCAACAGTTGACGAGTGGATAAGGAAACTGTGGTACATCTATACAATAGAGTACTACTCAGCCATCAAAAATGATGAATTACTGGAATTTGCCTTGAAATGGATGTCATTAGAAACAATTATATTAAGTGAAGTATCCCAGACCCAGAAAATTAAGCACCTTATGTACTCCCTAATAGGTGGCTCCTAATACCAAACCAACCCAGCCGATCTTGAGACACTCATAGGTAAATCTGTGTATTTCCTACAGTAATTGCAAGGATTATGAACAGGAAGGATGGGGTTGGAGGGCCACACCAGAAACAAGGAGAGAAGTGACCATGTTACAGTAGAGAAAATAGGCCTCCATCAAGGTCTGCAAGTAAGTAATGTGACACCTGGTTAAGTTCACAGACGTTCATTCCTGATCATTTACAACTAAGGGGGTATGTACTCACCAGAAGGGGAGGGCATATAGTCTGGCAGATTAAAAAGTAACCATTTTGCACATGGGTGATTGACCCCTCCCATTGCCTAAGGCCATATGACCCTGCAATTCCAATTTTGGGTATAAAGTATTACATCTACCCTTGAATGTGCTCTTATAATAAGACTCCAGTTTAACAGCTTTCTGTCTCTGGCCAGGGGGTGACATACAGTGCCCATCATGATGGAGTGAAGGGCATTACAGGAGCAACAAAACTGCAAAAGAAAATCAACGAACCACAATCCAGAACTTCAGAGACTCTATATCAACCACCTAGAACTAGGCCAGACTAATCTCTCCCCATCTTGAAGCTCAGGGACATTTACGGAAGAGGGGGCAGTAAGATTGTAAGAGCAAAAGGATGGGAGGAGCAATGATTTGCAAGATACTCCACACAAGTTAGGGCCGAAGCAATCATAATTGAACATTGTATGCCCGGCGCAATGTCCAACACACTATTGACCTCACAAAGTCTAGCATCTGCTAAAGGCACCAAGATCCTTGGAGGCAAGGGATTGACAGCCACAGTAGTGTTCCTATGCTTAAGGGGAACACAGGAAGGGGTTCAGGGAAATGCCACTGGGTCCTTATATGTCATCAGAGAGGAGGGCCTAGAGGAGAGTCAGGCATGCACAAGAAAGGACTCTGGGAATCGGGGCGGGAGGCACGGGGGGATGGGGCGGGAGGGGTGCGGGGAGGGGGAGCAGGGGGTTCGGGGTGGAGGAGGACGAATGGAGGGAACTGGTGTACCTATTAAGTTTGTATGAGCTGAAATAATAATAAAAAATGTAAAAAAAAAAAAGAAACAAATACTCCAGAAACCCAAAATACCTACCTTACATCTTTTTTTTTAATTTCTACTCATACAACTTTAACAGGTACACCGGTCCCCTCCCTCCCTCCAACCTCTCACCGCCCTATGCCCCCTCCCCTTCCCCCACTTCCCTATCCGCCAGTGCCTCCCCCTCCCATCCCCAGAGCATCCTTTAATGTGCATGCCAAACTCTCCTCTGGTTACTCCTCTCAGATGAGGTGCAAGGACCCAGTGGCATTTGCCAGAACCCTTTCTTTTGTTCCCCTTAAGCATAGGAACACTACTGTGGCTGTCAATCTCTTGCCTCCAAGGATCTTAGTACCTTTAGCAAATGCTAGAATTTGAGGGGTGAATAGTGTGTATGACATTGCGCAGGGCATGCAAAGTCCAATTATGATTGCTTCGGCCCTAACTTGTGTGGAGTATCTTGCATATCATTGCTCCTCCCCATCCTTGTGCTCTTACAATCTTACGGCCCCCTCTTCCGCGAATTTCCCTGAGCTTTTGGATGGGGAGAGCTTAGGCTGGCCTAGTTCCAGGTAGTTGATATAAAGTCTCTGATGTTCTGGATTATACTTACCTTACATCTTAAATTTTTTTATTTATATTTATTATTTATTCAATTGTGCATGTATGCATGTGTGTGCATATATGTGTGTGCGTGTATGTGTGTGCGTGTATGTGTGTGTGTAGAACCGCTTCTGCCCGGCGTCTATATGTGGGGTCTAGGATCCGAACTCAGGACCTTCTGCCTCTGAGGCAGAGGCTTAACCCCTGAGCCACCTCTCCAGTCCCTTACCTTACATCTTAATGGTCCAAACAACCTACCCACCTCACACTTTGCTTCAGACAATGACATAATCTATTATATGCCTATAATTATCTACAGTTACAAGCTCAAAACAAATATGTGATCAAGATAATATATTTGCTCATATATCATATCATAGGATATATGATCAGGATCATATACGTAAGATGAACCAAAAGTTACTGAATTTCACTTTCTGTTCCAAGCCAGATTTTCAAATTTTACCTCAATTTTTGGCCTCCATTATCAGTCTTCTCAATTTATCAGCATTCTTTGTTTGGTAACTACTCAAGTGTCTAATTTTTGGTTTGCATGTATGTTTATGTTCATCAGTGTACATATCTGTGGATATACATGTGTCAGTGTATATTCAAGTGTGCATGTGTACATGTGCAGGACAGGAGTCAACCTCAGCTATCATTTCTCAGGAGCCACCTTCTGTTTTCTTCAGGTACCCCATGATGAAAATCTCATTTTGTGCACTAATGGCTAAGTATGTATTCACAGTTTCCCTAATCTCTTCACATGGGTTTTTATAAAGTGACATAGGATCTCTTTTTATCCTAGGCAGAAAGTCTGAGCTGTGTAATACCTTGTTATCCTCTTATATCTGAGGTCTCTGGCTTATAGCTTGTTGGCTAAAATATGACATAAATATGCTTATTACCAACTTCATGGTTGTTTACTGAAAGAATAAGTAGATAGATTATAAGAAAACAATCATATCAGTTTAAAAACTATTCTCTAGCACAGATAATTCTCTGGAATTGAAAATAAATTCCACGTCTCAGTCTCTTAATTTATAAAATGATGAGAAATTCATTTATAAATCTCACTTATCTAAATGAGATGCCTTTCCTGTAAAATATTACCTTCCCATGTTTGTCTGCAGGATCAACATTTGATAGATGAATACACTATGTTCAAATTTAATTGTCAATTTCTGAATTTGAGGTTAAGCTGGAATACATGGGAGTCATAATAACATCTGTATTTTCAAAGCATGTCATGAACTTCTCTAATGCACAGATTTATTTCCTTAATAGAAATAATGCTTCACAAGTTATATTATCATTAGAAAAGCATAAAACATCATCACATATTATAACATTATAATTTAACTAAAAGAACTATGGAATCCTGGATTGTAATGACATATTTGACAGGAGCTACATTTTTATATGACTCATTCTACTGACACAAAGAAGTTCTACAAACAAAAATTGCCTTTCTTATTCTTCTGTGAGAAATTAATGCAGATTTGAAGAAAAATTATTACTTTCCTTTGACAGTTTAAGTACAGATTTCTCCAGAAAAATAGACCTTTTATTAAATCAATTTATTTCAAATATAATTATCCAATTAGAATTATTTGGATTGTTAAATTGTCTGCTTCAAAGTCACAATATCAAAAGTAGAACAAAATCCATTTGATATAGATATGTTTAAAATAAAGATTTTAAAAATTATAAACTTTTAGATAGTGAATCTCACTGTGAGAAAATGCTTCTTACATGGTTGATTGATACTGAATTTATCATGATCTTTCTGAATCCAAGAAACATAGTAATTACAACCTGTCTTTGTGTAGCGATCATGTCTTTAATGACAAGAATAAAAAAGAATCTGCACACATGCAAATATACATATAAGATTGCAGAAGTCTTAAGGAAATGACACGTTTAATATCAAGAATGGAGTAGAAAAAAATAAATGTTCAATCATCAATACTTATTTCTACAAATATTCATTTAATCTTGAATTTTTGCAAACAACTTAATCCTGTGACCATCATTTCTTGTCATCTCAGCCATTTAGCAGCAGACTCAAATTGCCAGCATGACTGTGCTTGGAACTCTCTATTTTTTATTTAAAATGTCATCATTCTGTTTTTTGTTTGTTTGTTCACCAAAATATTATTTTTTGTGTTATGCTTTTTAGTTGTTAGTCTCTTATTAGCGATGTGCTATGTTTCCTTGTACCTTTATCTCAGTCAGACTGATGGGGATTTAAAAACAGATTATTTTTATTCTTTATGTAACAACTATTATAAAATATAGACTATAGCTAAGTTATAAACTTGTTACTGGAAAACCTCCCTGCCCAGACAGCAGTTGCTACCAAGGTAAACTTTGCAGGAGCCAGTACCTTGAAGCATTAGGCCCAAATGCATGCACTTTTATAATAATGGTGCTGCGACATGTTCAGCATCTGATATCTATATACTTCATCTACTTTTAAGGAGAGCTAGAAAGTAAAGGACTGTATGTGAAAATAAGTAGATGGTTTTGAACAGTTTAGACAAAAGTGATAGTTCCAAGGTCCTCTTATCAGTTATTTCATATTTTCATTCATCCTTTGAACACTTACTGTGTAAATCATTTATATTGTAAAAATTAAAGTCCAATACCAAAGCCCAAAATTTAATTTTCAAGAAATTTCAATTTTCAAAATAAATTTTAATTAAATTTTCAAAAAATTTAATTCTTTGAAATTTTAACATTTCCAAATTTAATTTATTTCAAATTACTAAATTTTTGAAAAGCCTCTGACACAAATATGAAGCACTATTCCCCTGCATTAAAAATACCTAGTTTCTACCGTTTTTCTCTCTTTTTTCCCTTTACTTCTTCATCTGAATCATTTTTTCCAACAAGATCTCTTTCTACTTTTATGTCCAGGTGCCACTCAAGTTACCTGAACTTCATGATGACTTCTTCAAATAGATTAGTTCTACATTTGTGTTGCATAACCTTGAACAAATAAAAAATGAAGATAGGCATGCCTATTTTCTATGACTTCTGCAGAGATTAAAAATAAACAGAAAAACCTCTAGAAATTTCTAAGCAATAAATTGTGAAGTAGCTATCCAATGAACACAATGTGGAATCCATATATGTCTTGAGGACGTATTTGATTATTCAAGCCCTTGTCACGTCTCTGGCCTCTGGTATCCTGCAGTCACTCCAACATTTTGACTTATGTCTTCTTCTATACCATCTAAACCTATGTGGTTGTGCCATTAGCAAACATATACAGACATTTTTAACACTCCCAAAATACTATATAGAATTCAAACTATATTTGGTCAAACTAAGGATCACATGAAGTATGCTGGATGAAATATATTTTATATACAAATATTTAGCCATTTTTATTGAGTGTCAATACTGTATTCACAGGATTTCTCAAATCAACCATTATTCTCTGGGGAAAGTCTTTGATCTGTATAATGTGCTTAATGTATGCTGATTATTTTAATTGTCATTACCACTTTATAATAATATATGGCCTTAATAATAATATACTAAATGCAAGGAGATATAGACAAATTTTCCCCAATATTAAAAATGACAGAGAATACAGTACTGAAACTGAGACATGAATATTGCAGAGAAAATTTGAAGACAAATAAATGGAGAGCTCTCCAGAATGACAAGATAGGAACATATCAGAATCTTTGTAAGGCAAGGATCACCTGTAATGTGAAGAAGAAGATATATCAGAGAGATAAACTATCTGCCAACTTATTTACCAGGTCTTTGTAGAGGAACAAAATTGAGGAAGTCATTGATAAGGAAATTGAACAGTGGTAACTGATATATGTAATCTGAGTCAATCTGAACACATCTGTGTCTGCTAATTTAAGGTGTTCGAGTCAGAAAGATTAACGGAGGGACGCTTAAAAGCCAGAAAACATGTTTCTCTGAATGCATAGATATGATTCACCTCTGACTCAAAGTTGCCATTCTAAAATGCAGGCTCAATGTTGTTACTCATTCTTATTTTGTTCTTCAGTGAAGTGAACCACATAGACTTAAAGGTGAAATTTCTGACTCATAATTATTGTTTTATATGTTTTATTGCCTGCCTCCCAACTGAAAGTGATTCACATTTATCCCAATAATTTCAAGGCTCTGAATAATTTGGTAGCACTATATTCATTATTTTATTCTCCCATTCATTTATTCATTCACTCATCCACTGATTTATTACGTGTCTATTCAGTACCAAGTAGTCTCTTAATATTGCCAAGAGTATATGAATGATTTATTGGCTGATAGTTCACTCATTGTGGAAGCAAGCAATGTAGAGAAGGAATGGCTCGGTTAGGGACCTGGAAAGTAATGGGGATATTTAAGGTATACTTGTTGAAAGAATAAGAAAAGAATCATATGAATCTGCATGAAAGCTAATGGTAAAAACAAATGAGAAATAATACAGCAATCAAAACCTTCATAAAATGCCTAGAAATGGGATAATCATAGTTGGTTAAAAAAATGTATTTTACAGAGAAAAACCACCATAGAATTAAATAGAATAGATTACACAGTTTAGCCATTGGAGAAGGACTACAAGGTGAAAAGGATATGGAAAATATAATTTACAATAAGTCTCCCTATATATTCATAGAGAGGTGCAAGACACCACCAGATACCTAAAATTATGGATCAAAAAAACATGTATCTTAACTACATACCCTGCTACATCGCAAAGAGTATCATAGTCAGTCTTCACTCCAGGTTGTATGTCTTGGTGCCTCCACAGCATCTCTACTCTTGTATATTGGCAACATTATTAAGTAAGGTAAGGTTTTCTCAGTCATAAGCATTCAGTAAACCAAAACAGTTATTTTAAAAGATCAAGAGTTTACATAATACCAAATAAATAGTTTATACAATGTGGGCACATTAGAGAAAAGATGCTTCATTGCTTGGGACAGAGGACTTGGATGTAACCTGTACATGACCCAAGTCTTTAAATATTTCTCTGTCTTTCTGTCTCTGTGCGCTCTCTCTCTCTCTCTCTCTCTCTCTCTCTCTCTCTCTCTCTCTCTCTACTCTCTCTCTCTCTCTCTCTCTCTCTTTCACTTCTGATACAGGACAACCACTGTTTTCATGATCCTGCATCCAATGCATTCAAATACCTTAGCTAATCCCTTACACCCTGATGGACTGTAACCTCACATCATCAGATCAAATGAATCCTTCCCTATTTATGTTTCTTCTTAAGAACTTTTACCTTCACAGTGAGAAAAGTTAAAAGTAACAGCTATTGTTTTATTTATTTATCTTGTCTTCTGTTGTTGTGAGAAAATACCCTCATACAATCAAACTAGAAGAGACAGGATTTTTTTTTTCTTTCGTGTTCAGAGGTGTAGAATCCATCAGGAAAAAGGGGAAGACACAGGGGCAGGAGTATAAGCCCAACTCTATTACAATAGCAGAGAATAAGCAAAGACAACAGGAAGTGTGGTTGAGTCATCAAATCCCAAGGCACAACCCCCAGTGAATGAAGCATATGCTCCAGCAAAGTACACCCTGCTAAATTTTTCATAACGTTAACAGTAAGTGCTACTAGTTAGGGATCTAGTTTTTAAACATGCAATTGTGATACAAATCACATGCAACACAGAAAGACACTGCAAGTGTTTTCATTTTGTCTTTTATCACTTTTCACTCCTACTTTCTGTCCAATCTTCTCTTCGCCAACTCAACCTTTTTCCCCAGAATCTTATGTTTGTCTGCATGTGAGGGTCTTAGGGCTCCCATTGAGGTGCCTGTATTTGTAAAGGACCTGGTCTTTGTGGTTGTATATGTGGTGCTGCAGTGAGTAAATCAGAAGGTGGGGACGTTCTTCTCTTGAAGATTTTGTCTGTAGTTCTCCTGAAATCCTTGCACATCTGTGGTTAATATGTAAGCTATTGAGTAGTTTTGGTGGAGGTATGTCATTGCAGTGAACTCCTGGATGAAGCAGTTCTGTCATGACTAGAGGATTCTAGGGCCACCATTATTCTGCTCTCTTGCCAATTGTAACTTTTTGTCTCACTAAAGTCTAGTGTGATAGGATTCATCTTAGTTGAGTGCTAACACCCTTTCTTACCTAGGTATATAATAAGTATATTTAGATGATAACTTACTAAGACATTTATTCTAGTGTCCATTTTCTCCCCTTTCACTATTATTTGGACAGGTTTGTAATATCAGGCATGTTTTCTTTGGCAATGGAGGGATGCTTAGAACTCATTCAGAGAATAATTACCTGAGGGCATTTCATTACCATCTTTGCTCCACTAGGCTCTTCTTTCCAGACCTATTATAACTTGTAGCATTCATAGTTGGATGAGGCCATCTAAAGAAATTTAAGTATGCTTTGATACAGCGTCAGTGAAAGAGATGGACAATGAAATATAAGAAGAAACTTTTTAAGTTAGTGTTAGGAGTGGTACTCTACTATCCATTTGTCAGAAGCCTCTCATCCCTACATGTCTTTGGAGTCCAGGGTATTAACTCCTTGAGTGACTTTTGCTACTGTTATTCTCATTACTCTAAGACAACACAATTCACTGAAAATAACAGATTTATAAAGGTTTCTACAATGAATTCTTTCATTGGTATCATTCTGTCTCCTGAGAAAAGATTTGGAGCATATGAAGAAATATGAATTTTCTCTTACATATCTGCCTAAAATTTTTTCTTCATACTTATTTCCCATATTGACTACATCAACAAGCTTCTTCACTTATTCAATAGACTTCAGTTTTTTCATATCTTCCTGGACATGGTCAGTTTCTTTCTTCTATCTTCTAATATTCTTTATTTCCCATTATTTATTGACTAGATATATTTATCAAAAGAACATTCTGGAATCTTTATTATGAAATCATTTTCCTATTTTCAATATAATTTTCACTTCATGATCATATTGTTTGTCTTTGCAGTCCCACTGTAGGTTTATTCCTGTGGCCTATATATCTTCCATCTGCTCTGTTGGTTCTACCAAAAATTATTTGATCAGATAAGAAAATTGCCATGTTGAAGAATGTTTTAAGAATGAATTTTCATATGAATTACCATTACCTAGAACACAGATAGTAAGCTCAGTTACACATATCATAGCCTTTGCCCCTTCGATTTTGAAAGGCCACGCTGTATTCATATTATTTATTTTCTATGCTAGTATTTTAAATAATCCACATGACTCTGCATCCATGTATTTTCCTCTTATTTTACATTAAGTACTTTCAGAATGGTCCAATACTTTTCCTTAAGTTTCTTTTATTTTTAGAGGCCACATATAGTTATAGCTTCATTAATCCAATTTATGCTATTGATTTCCAATTCTTTCATATAATATGGGAATATTTATGTTTTGTACTTTAGATTCACATACATCAGTATTTTTAAGAAAAGTGATCATATTTGTGCAGAAACTTATGAAGATATTTGGTATTCGCAACATGAACCTGGAAACATTAATGACTGCTCAAACCCACAAACCAGCATAAACCCAGACTTACATGCAGGAAATAGAAGTGGGAGCGGTAGGAATTTGACCAGGCATAGGGTTAGAGGGAGCCTAGGATGTCCTCTATCATCTAAGCCAATTTTATTGTAGCATACATAAGTATTTATAGGAAAAAAATCAAAGAGCCAGGCCAAATTTTTTACCAGATTATGTTAAATGTATACATTCTGGATAACAAAATAAAATAAAATAAAATAAAATAAAATATAATAAAATAATAAAAGGCAGGAGTGACATCTCCTTGTTGGGTAGGACCAGACATGATGTCTCCAGGTAGAGTTAAAAGCGCACAGGACACTTAGTTGCTAAAAGGGAATGAATAATGAATGTCTCAAAGCAGAGTTACCTGGTTACTGTGATATGTGTATAATCTTGTGGTCCATGTGTTAACTTATCTAATGGCCTCAAATGCTTAGGGAAGAAGTTGCTTGGAGAAGTTACAGACTTCCTAGTTCTCAGAAGTGATCTCTAAGAACAGATTGGAGACAAACTCAACTCCCAAAGGGAAGAGTCCAGTCTGTCACTGTCTATACAGGCAGGAGACAAACTCAACTCCCAGAGGGAGGAATCTAGCCTAACAACTGTCTATTCCAGATGCTAATGCATCAATTCTCTGGAGAGTAGGTTTAGTCCTTGACCACCCCCATGAATTACCTGCCTCAAAGTAACAGAAACAGAATTTTAAAGCAAATCTTTCCAACTGGAGAACTGATTATGGAACACTTCTATAGCATTATGTTGCTATAGGTTAAATGATTTTGGACAGAAATGTTTAAGTGAAGCAATGTCTACCAAAATACCCAAGTGCATATGTAGTTTGAGGAATTGTACAAACTGACCATCCTTAGACAATCATCTATAGACAACCTATAGACAACCATTGCCCTGATCTCAGGCCAGAACTATACCAAGATCTATTCTCATGCCCTGCAGACTTTGAAACGAAACCATATGACATGTTAAATGAAACCCCATTGCATTTTAGTTGATTTTTGCAGATTTCTTAAAACCTAAAGCCACTGATATGCAGAGAGAGACAGAATTAAATGATAAACTCTTGTCTACATTTATTCCTTACATTTGTCCATCTTAGAGGTGACTTCCAGGACTGATGGTTACATAGCTACCCATTTTTGAAACCATGCTTTATAACACCATACTGTATGACAACTCTGTCTCTTTTATACTGTTCTCTGGTCTAAAGTTTATTTTCTTAAAAATGTCACAACACATGTCCTGTACTTGCTTGACCATATTCATGCAGCTTTATGTGTCTTGATAAGTCAGTACCTTATAAAAAGTGCCTGGTAGAAGAAATGGCTCTGAAGTTAAGCCTTGCTTGCAAGCAGAAGAACCCAAGTTTAGGACCCAGATCCTGTGGCAGAAGTGGCAATAGCCTGAACTTCTGACCCTGGAAGGTAGAGCCTGAGAAACCCCAAAACAAAGCAAAAAGGAGGTAGAGTAAGCCAAGATGATTCCTGAAGTCACCCTTGCATCTCCACAGGCACGTACAGTGTCCTCTAACACACACAAACATCTCCGGATTTACTAAAGAAAGCAGACCTAGATATTTTTAGTTCCTGTCTCTCTGATTAGTTTTATTCTCCCTTTGATTCACTTTGAGTTATGGCTGGATTATCATCTTGGCTGTCTTTTTTCCTTAATTCAAGTATTTTTTTTCAAGATAATATTACTTTGAGAATTTTCAACCCATCATTTCTTAGACACAATGTATCTTGGTCAGAAAAATCTTTCTTGATTACCTCTCTAAAAGGCAACTTTGTCCTACAAAACCTAAGGAAGATTCATGTTCTTTCCTTTATGAACTGCTGTACAGGTCACAGAGCCATTCTGAGGAAGATTCCTTTTCCCATCATCAGTGCATTGATGTTCTCCCTACTGCCGGTAACTATGTACACCCTCGCAGCCTATGCTTTGTGTCGTTTTATTCTTTCCTAAGTTCAAACTCACTATATTCATAAAAGTCATTATTTTACAGACTTATTATGACTTTGCTTTTATAGTTAAAATTGGTAGACACAAAAGGAATTTAGGGCTTCGGTCTCACTACCAAGACCACAGAACTGAGTTTGATGTCTAGAATACACATTATAGTAGGAATAATTGATTCCTGAAAGTTTTCTGACTTACACACATATACATATGATATATACATAGAATATATGTGATATGTTTGCATATGATTTTATTAGAAATAATAGGCTAAATGTTTACATTTCATAATAGTGTGCAGGTTAGCATGTTGAGACATATCACCTACTTACATACTGACTAATGTTCTCTCCAGGTTGCTGCTAAGTTTTGATGAATTATAATTTCTGCATTACTCAACCCATGAAGCTCTTCAAGATGACTGAGAATTTCTCAGGAGAGAGTAAAGCACTAGGAAGCCACATTTATTGAATAAAACCCTGCAGAAGCTGCCATCTCAACACAGATTCTGTATTTTCAGAAAATATTTGGGTTAAGAACTCACTATTTCTTCAATCAAGAAAATGATACTGTGTATAACTCATTTGTCTTCTACTTAATTACACTTTTACATTCCAAAGTAACAAAAATGATTAGTGCACATTATGGGCAAATCACTTTCCAACTTCATTTTAATTAACTATGCTATTTTTGGAGCTAGCAGAGCAGGGGCACACATAACTGGAATAGCTTTGATATTTATATCTTTGTCACTTTCCTTTTAACTTAAGATGACTATTTTATTTCCTTTTGAATTTATCGAAATCAGGGCTCCCCTGGGCTCCAACTTAGTATGCAAAGCTTTATTTTAGAAGCACAGTTTGTAGTTGATAACATTAAGGGGTTATAATGGCTAAGTCAGCAGACCTTTAACTGTCGTTATGATACTGGGCATCTCAGAGCACAGAGATCATGCTCTTGGAAAAGCTAAAGAGGTACAAGGAGCCTCTGATTAGTACTTTGTTTGTGGAATGGTCTCCCGCTGATGAGCAGAAGGACGTTAAGGATAATTTTTAGCACAATGTACAATCTCAGCCATGTTGAAGCTAAAGTGAGATAAACCTAATACAGATCCTAAAATATTCAGGGAATCCTGAGAGCTTGTGGTTGCAGATTAGGGCTGCAACTGCCTCCTGCTCAAGAGGATCATGATCTCTTCATGGCTGCGTCTCTGCATTCTGAAGCTCAATATAAACCTGGGACGTGTCCCATCTTCCTGCACTAGATGCCAGGATATTTGTTCGTTTTAACTGTTAAGAACCTTGGTCTTCCTTTCCAGGGGAATTAAAAGTGAAATATTGGTTCTGGTTTCATCCCCGCGTTCTGACTCTCCCACTTCTGATATTGTCTCTCAGACACTGCCATTGACAGAGGCTGTGGGCCCAACTCTGAAGGATGTCAGCCCTGGTGACCGCTGTGTCCTGAGCTGCGGACAAAAGGTACAGCAGCACAGAGAACAGCTGCAGAGAATAAACCTTTTCCTCTATCTAGTGTCAGCGATGCTGTGAAAAATATACGTGCTGTCTTATCATCGCGCAGCACATGGCTCTTAAAAGCCACAAAGGCCATTCCGCACAGAGGGAGGCGACAGTCCTGAGAAGTACCCACAGTATTAAAAATAAAAATAACGACGTCTGCTCTGGATGGCATTCCAGCAGACGCGCGCTCTGCACCACAGGCTTGCCTCTTTGTGGGGCTGGATCACAGCAGCGATTAGTTCTACAAAGTGGAGAAGCGTCTATTCTCTTAGTCGCCAAAATAGGCTCCTCAGAGCAGCATGGTTTGCAATTGGAAGGTTAAATTCCTTTTAAAGAGACTTGTTGGAGCTACTCTTCACACTCCCATTAACTAGTGGAACGGCCTGACCTTTGTAAGTGCAAGTCAATATTCGCACTGTCAGAGGAGTGTCGAAAGAGTGATCTTCTCAGTCCCGGAGAGAAACAGTTTGCACAGGCTTGGTGACTAGAGAAGGGGAGTCAGTGCACAGAGACATCAAACACTTTTAAGTGAATTCAAACAATGTCTTTGACACAGCTTGGAATTGTATCCAATTTTATAACAGTGCCTACTGGTCCCACTAAACTGCAAAGGTGTCATTTTGAAATAATGAAGAGACAGAATGTGAAATGAAGTCTGTTCAATTGGCAGGTCCCTTTTTATCCACATAGGTGAATAGGCCTCCTAAATACGTCTTTGACAACCATTCAAAATGAGCACTGATATTTTTATTGGTGTCAGTAATCCTTTCTTCCAACTAAGATTCAATTAAGGGAAGAAAGGGTTATATGGTATCTATCTATCTATCTATCTATCTATCTATCTATCTATCTATCTATCTATCTATCATCTATCTATCTGTCTGTCTGTCTGTCTGTCTGTCTGTATCTTTTGTGACCTAAATTCTTGTGTTTGTTTTTGAAATTCCTCTTTTAAGTAATATATTTTCCAATGTGATATTCGCAAACTGAAAATAAGAAAACCTCTACACTGCTGACTTCAATTTTGACCAGTACTTTTGCATAGTGAGATATTAGTGTAATTGCATCATAATTATATTCCAAGATTCTAGATTTTAAAAACCCACCTATCAGTAGACATATTTTCTGAGGATTGAAGGAAATATTTGTAAGTTTGTGTATATATATGCAAATATATTATCATTTTATGAGGCATCCTATTATAACTATTAATGCATAATAATTATACATACTAATTGACTTTTCTGACATTTTCATCCATGCACTGGGGGTACTTTGTGTGGTAAATTTTTCTTTCTCATTTCTTCTTTGTTGCCGTTTGTTCCCTACCTTCATCATCTTCTTTTGATTCCCTAGTCATCCCTCTTTTACTTGCAGAAAAAAAATGCATTTTAAGAAAAAGAGAAATCATACTAGCTACTTCAGTGTGTGGTTGGTATTAATATATTACATCTAAAATCATTTTGATAAATCATGACAGATTTGAGCAAATAACTTAATATTTTGGTATTATTTGGCGTCTTGTTTTTCACCATGGAAAAAGAAAGGTGGAAATAATGTCTTCTCTTTGGTTTAATGAGAAATAAAAATAGATACTTTACATTTTACTTGAGGAGAAAAATTAGATGTATGTATGAAGTATACAAAATGAAAAATTATAAAATGTAGTCCATTTTTAAGATGCCACTCCAGGATTCTGAGCTGGAGTGTAAACGTGAGATAAGCCTAGACAAAACATGGAATAACTATCTAACTAGCTATTCAGATACATGCTCAAAGTTAGGTATAGTATTGTACAAATATGAATCTAAAGCAAAGACAAAAATATATCACAAAATAACAGTATTATTCATCCATTTATTTATGTCATTTTTTTTGCAAGTGTGTTTATGCGTGTGTATGTCAGGGGTACTGTATGTGCCTGTGGAGACCAAGGGTAACTTAGGGAATCATACTGCATTGCTTTCATCTCCTCTTTGTTTTGCTTTGCGTTTTTCCAGGTTCTGCCTTCAAGAGCCAGAAGTGCAAGATGCAGCTGTTTCTGCCCAACATTTTTACCCAGAATCAGGGATCCAAACTTATGAGTTTCTAATTATGAGGCAAGTCTTAACCCCTGAGCCATTTCTCCAGCCCAGCAGCAATGTACATAACAATCAATTTATAGAAACAACACAGGTTTCTGAAATGGATAATATATGTGTGTATATATACTCATATATATATATATTTTTGCTTGATCGTGACAATTGCTATGTATGAAGTATACAAAATGCTTTGCTGTGATTTTGAATTATGGCACAATGACAGAGAGTATGTCAAGCATGTGCCTAAAAAATGAAGAGAAGATAAACAGTATCTATCTAACTTGTATATATTCAGGTCCTTGCTCAAAGTTAGGCATGATATTGTACTAAATATGAATCTAAAGCAAAGATAGAAATATATCATAGAATAATAGTATTATTCATCCACATATTTATGTCTTCTTTTGCAGGCCTGTGTATGCATATATATATCAGGGGTACTGTGTGTGCCTGTGAAACTTTAATGATACACAAGTTCTTTTCAATCATACCTCACTAGAATTGAGTAAACACATAACAATATTTGCTTCAGTTGATTCAGTCAGTTATAACAGACTGCTTTAGACCATGTTGATTTATGCAAATAAAAGTTTATTACTCAAAGTTCTGAAGTCTCAGAAGTGCAATAATAATAAAGCAGCAGATGTTGTAGCTGTCAAGTGCTCTGCAGAGAGACAGTGGCTCTTTCCACTGTCTTCACAAGACAAAGAGAGGTTACTTTCTCTTGATCCTGCTCTATCTAAGTGTGGCTTCTAGTTGTACAAGTGGAATCTCCATGCCCAAGGAACTTCATAAGCATTTCATATGTTAATATTATTAGAATATAAAATATGAATTGTAGGGAACACAAGCATTGCATCAAACCACTAATGCTCATATGTAATACTGAAAGCAAGAAAAACTGATGATTTAAGTAAATTTAGATTCTTTACCAAAATAAAAATAGTCAAATAAGCTAATAAATATGGAACAAAATATAGTTAAAGAAAGCACATGTTACAGCAATGACAATAATGAGGGCTTCAGAAAAAATGTTCTCCAGAGTTCATAAAAACTGTGGAAAAATTTCTACAAAAAACAGGACATTCATTAAGGCTTCTTGTGTCTTTCCACAACTTACTAACTACAAGTAAGCAAAGTAATTTTAAGGTTGATTTAAAGAACTGTTTAATTAATTAACCAAAATTAATATCACCTCTACTTTTTACATAGTAACATAGTCTGCTCTATGAACTGATGAACTTGTGACTCAAAATAATCCCTTGATGCAAATCCCTTTATCCAAGTCTAATCATGAAAAAATCGCAATGAAGAGACATTCTGTAAAACAATCTACAATTTACTTTAAAAATGTTAATATTGTTGCAACATTTAAAAATACGAATATCTATAAAGAAGTTTACATTTCAAATTAATTCAAATACTTGAATATCTAAATTAAATGCATGACTTTTTGCTTTATAGATATTTAAGCATTTACAAAAAGCATTATATTGGACTTTGTTATAGTTAGATAAATTTAAAATATACTGTATATTACAGGACAGAAAGATCAATGTTAAATGTGTCTTATGTGGCAATTTTGCTGTTGTTGTGTAAGGAAATATTCCTGCTCCTGGATGATTAATGCTTCATGTTGAATTAATTAGAGAGTAAAGTGTCACAATATTTTCAAGTAATATTAAAATGGTTTGGTGAGATGAGTAATAGAGGGAGAGAGGAAATATAGCTTAGAAGAGCTAATAGTTGATACATAGCAGAAAGTGGCTCATCCAAAAAAGCCATGCAATATAACATTTTTTTTAATTTTTTTAAAAAAAATTTTTTTTTATTATTTATTCAACTGTGCGCATGTGTGTGTGTATGTGCGCGTGCATGTGTGTGTGTCTGTGTGTAGAACCACGGACGATCGCGAACCACCATGGACGCCTCCACCTCCTTCTGCCCCGGGATTCACAGGCTCCGCCCTACCAGGACCAGAAGCGCCCGCCGCCCCCGCTTCCGCCTGGCGTCTATACGTGGGATCTGGGATCGAACTCAGGACCTTCCGCCTGCAAGGCGGAGGCTTAACCCCTGAGCCACCTCTCCAGCCCCTCAATATAACATTTTTAAACTATTTAAAAATCAGTTTTTATTTAAGTTGACCTATAACTTGCCTACGAAATAGGGAAAGAAGATTCTTGTAAAATTTGGAGTTTGTTGTAATACCTGTTTGGAATGTTTGTAATATGATATTTAATGATGAAACCAAGATGAAAATAGCTAATTATATGCTCAATTCAAATAATATTTGAAAAAAATGCAAAAATTCTGAGGCAGAGGAATGTACAACATAAATTATAGTTTTTTAATGTACAAAATACATTGTACATTCAATTGTACTTTCTCTTTCCTGCATTTTAATCTCTGTAATTATCTTTATTTTCCTACACCATGTTGTAAGCTTTGGATTTTGTCACATAAATCAAACGTTTTTTAAAAATCTTTCTTCTTGACCCAAAGATTGCCTTCAAAAACCACTACTTGTTTTCTTGCTTGATTCCATCTCTGCTCAGAAGCCTGTTTCCCAACAAGGCACCCACTTACACACCACCTACCCCTGTAGCATCTCTAAGGACACTAGAAGTCAGATAAATCACACTGTGGGAACATATTAGCCCATTTTTCTTTTCTTTAGTGTTTTCTGAGGATCAAGTAATAAGGACAGCAATTGTCTTCATCAAGAGAGAGGACAAGGGAAGAAATCCATTTCCATTTTTTTATCTTTAATTCCTTTCTTCTTCCTTGAGGTTTTTCCAGTTTACTTTTAGATTTTATATTTCTTTAGTCACTTAAGTATGTGTTTTTATCAGGTCTTTCTTAGTACTGTTTTCATTCTCAGTATACATTATTGGATACTTTATGTGATTTGCTGTTACATATAAAATCTTGACAGAACAAGTATTCTTTTCCTAATTATTTGGCTTCACTACTGGCCAACTTCCACTGGATGTCTTACCGAGATGTATTAGTGAAGATGACAGCAATAATTCTATGCTAATGACATTCATTTATACATTTATTTATTGAAGTATACATACATGAACTTATTTAATTCATTTGTGAGTCAGGATTTCACTCTGTAGTCCATGTTGGCTGGAACTCACCATGGCACACAGGGTGACTTTTAATTCATGATTCTCTTTTTGCTGGAATGCAGATCTGTGTCACCATGCCTGACAACATTACTTAAGTTTTGTCTCTCTTAATTATGTCACTTTTTTTTTCAAGCAGACTGAGAGATTATTTAGTTATTTTTTTCCTCCCACGTTTTATTTTTTCCTAGTCATATAAGCTCAATAGATACCCCCCATCCTTTTCCTTCAACCTCCACTCCCTCATAGTCCCCCATTGCATCCCCTTCCCTCCTTCCTTTCACCCACTCCATCCCTCTTTCAGATGCCTCCCCCTTCCTCCCTCCCATGCCCTGGAACATCCTTTTATGTGGGCTCTGAATCTTCCTCTGAGGGTTCACCTCCTCCCTAGTGAGGGTTCTGGACTCAGTGACATAGCCAAGGGCCCCTTCTTGGGCTCCCTGTAACTTTTTATTGAATTCTTATTTCATCTCTTGTATCAACTTCAATTTGTTATTTACCCCTTCCTTGTGATCTCTTGTCATTCTTTCCAGTTAATTTTCTTCATTGAAAATTATTATAATCCTTTGAGGTTTTATTTTTTCTAGGATGTCATCTACATTTGCTTAATTTAAAGTGAATTGTATAACTAATCATTTCTGTAAGAATTATACTACCTTCATTCCTCTGTTACTTTTTTAAATAGGGGTGTTTGTGTGTGTGTATGTGTGTGTGTGTGAGTGAGAGGAGAGAGAGAGAAAGAGAGAGAGAGAGAGATACTGTGTGTATGCTCATCTTGAGACTAGGCCATTGGTTGAATTTATTTCAAATTTATTAAAATTTACTTTTATTCTTTTCAAGTGAACATATGCTATGCACTGTTCTTAAGGTATTAGGTTGTTACTGTCACCTAGAAGTATGGATTGCATATTAACCACACCCAGGAGGTGGATGGATCTGAGACCTTCTGTCCAGTCAGTTCTCACTAAGGAAAGTGATCGAGACTGAAGCTATGTAGATAAACTGATCTCACTGGGGCATCTGTAGTGCTAGAGTTCCCAACACACAGTCAGTGCTAGAGCCTCCAGACTGTGTTCTTCATGTGGCTGACAGATGATTCCTGAGCCTCTGGAGTATGCAGTCAGGAGAAAGAACGATCCTCAAATAGATCCTCAAAAATTCAGATGACCTCACCATGACTGCATAGCTGGAGACTTGCTTCGCTTTGGGGATGATTTAGCTTATAAATTTCTGAATTTATGACTTAGATTTGATTGACCAAGCTCATTAATTGGTATAAAGTGGATGTGGATGCTTTTCTATCCTACAATTGCCAACCTTATATTCAACCCCAGATTATTATGGAACCTTTTCCAATTCTAATGCCATGATGATTAAAGAAAATTTAATGTATTCATTGCAGATATTGAAACCACCTGAAAAGAAAACCAGTTACCAATAGGGTAGATTGAATTTTGGACATCTGTTCACTTCTCCTTGAATAGGCAATATGCCAAAAAAAGAGGAGAAAAGGAAACCTGTATAAAAACGAAGAGATTTGTTAAGGAAATGTAGCAAGATGTCTAAGTGTGCATTGTGAGGCTTTCCAGACATTTTGCCACCTTTATCATTTAATAACTTTTACATGAGTAAAATGACTAAACAAATAATTGAACATAGAATGTCTTATTACCAATAGATTTCAGTATCAACATAACTATATGTTAATTGAAATTATCTATTAATTTTGTTTCACACATTACAATTAGGTGTGTGTGTGTGTGTGTGTGTGTGTGTGTGTGTGTGTGTGTGTGTAAGGCAGAGGATAGTTTTTACAAGTCAGTTCTCACCTTTCATTTTGTCCACATGATATATAACTTTTTACTGATACCATATGTTCTAGTCTGTCTGACCTATAATCTTTTGACCATTTATCTTATTTAAGTCTTCTGTGTTTTGGTAAGGGTTCCACGGTTACATATGTACATGAGTCAGAGGAAAACTTGATCCGTGTGGTAATGTAAGGTTTAGTATTGTTCATTGTTTGCTTGTTTTGGGTCTGTTTCATTTTAAGCATTTTTACTAGAAAAAATTTTACTAGAAAATTAAACTATATTTAAGGGCTGGAGAGGTGGCTCAGGGGTTAAGCCTCTGCCTTGCAGGTGGAAGGTCCTGAGTTCGGATCCTAGACCCCCACGTATAGATGTCGGGCAGAAGAGGGGTCAGCCTGCGTTTCCGGTCCTGGTAGGGTGGAGCCTGTGAATCCCCAGGCAGAGTAAACAAAGAGGAGGTAAAGGCGTATGGTAGCTCCCGAATTCGCCTGTGGTTCTACACACCACATACATACACACACATACACATACACACACGCATACATACACAATTGAATAAATAATAAATAAAAAAATTAAAAAAGAAAATTAAACTACATTTAATGCATTTTTTCCTAAAAATTTTTAAAATAAAAATATGAGAAGCATTTTAAAGGTATTCACCAAAAATATTTTCTTTCCTTTTCTACTTATGTTTGACATTACTAGAAAACTATGTCTTACTACAGCAAAAAATAATTTTAGAGACTAATAATCTTATATATATATACATATATATGTATATATATATATCAAATGCCCAATTCAATGATTTTAATCAAGGCAGTTAGGCAACCTTACAGCTGATAATGATATTTTTCTGTTTAGAAAATTGCCACTGATTTGGGTTAGTGCATTCTAATTTTCAACATATTGATGCACTGTCGTGCAACAGCATTTCATTTAACCTTCCAGATAAGGCTCGCATACCATTTTCTGCATCAAGTTGGTGATGTGATTATGCAGTTACTTGGCTTAAAGTTTTGACTAACACAAACCACCTTTTGGCATTCCTAATGACCTGTTACTACTGCTTCCAGCACCAGTATTGGTTGTTGTTTCTTTTTCTATTTTTTTAAACGGGGCGGGCGGGGGCAAGTAGGAGACATTTTGCTGCTTGTTTTTATATTCACAAAACAGGAGAACCTTTGTAGACAAGTCTAAGGCTTCGTTATCCTTTAGAGGAAGATTGTATTTAGATTAAATGTGGGCCTATGAGACATTTTCTCAACTCTGGATATTAAGTGCTTCATTGTAAAATTGCTATATGAGTGTTATATGAACTCATAATGCTGCACCAGTGAATATTTTTACGCAGAGCTTTTATCATCCAAGGTGATGATATTGCATGTAAGTTTTGCAGTGATCAATGCTTCATTACAATATTTATTTACATGATCTCTCTTTTATTATTAGTTAGCATTAATAAGAGAAAAATGACAAGGAATAGAAGTGAAGAAATATTTTCTAAGGAGGACATTCAGGACATTCTGATTCTTTGTTCATGATATTCACTATTGAATGTGATTCTATGTTTCTTTTTTATTATTATTTATTCAATTGTGCGTGTGTGCGTGTGTGTATGTATGTGTGTGTGTGTGTGTGTGTGCGCATATGTGCATGTATGTGTGTGTGTGTGTGTGTGTGTAGAACCACAGGCGAATTTGGGAATCACCATGGACTGCCTCCACCTCCTCCTGTTTACTCTGCCCAGGGATTCACAGGCTCCCGCCCTACCAGGACCAGAAACTCAGGCCACCCCCGCTTCTGCCCGACGTCTATACGTGGGGTTCAGGATCCAAACTCAGGACCTTCGGCCTACAAAGCAGAGCCTTAACCCCTGAGCCACCTCTCCAGCCCCTGAATGTGATTCTAAAAGTCTCTGATTTGTTGTTTCAAATTTGTAAGCTTCTTAGGAAAAGATATAAACACATACAAATCCATATATATATATATATATATATATAAAATACACCTATAATGCATTGTATATATGCTGTCATAGATGGGAAACCTTCATATCTCCCTTGAAGAGGTTAAACCGAGAATTTTAATATATTTTTCTTTGTAGTAATATATTGCTGAAGAAATATTTTGTTTTTGGCACAGCTAAAATTTTAGTTTTTTAAATATTGTTTTTATTAATTACATTTTATGTTGCAAACATGTAAACACTTTTAAAAGTCTTAATTTAGAAAATGATAGAAAAAGTAAAAAGTGAAAACAAGCAAACAAAAAGAACAGATTATCTTTCTTTATAAGGTCAGAAAGAAGACACTAATATCTCCTTTTAAGATTTGTATTTCAAACTAATCTAATTGTTCTTTCTAGAGCATTAATCAAAAAAATGTAATGTTAAAGGGAAGAGTAAAATTACTCTTTACTCATTTATACGGTAATATGATTGTCATGAATTTTATTTAAAATAATCAAAGTAATTGTCTTCCCTACCAGTATCTCTAATCTTTTAGAACTACTGAGTTAGTTCAACAAGGGTACAAGTCAAAAGATTGATATAAAACAAATTATATTTTATGGACTAGCAATGAGCATTTTAGATATGATATAAAAACCGAGGAACAAGGAGGACCTCCCCCTAAGCCCGGCCCCGCCCCAGCTGCCCTCGGGTTAAATAGCTCCACGCTGAACGCGCCCATCCTCCCTTTTCACCCCACCCCGCTCCACCGGTCGGGACACACATGCAGTCCAGCCGGGCCTCACCCCGCGCCCTAGGGGGTGACATACAGTGCCCAGCAGAATGGAGTGAAGGGCATTGCAGGAGCAGCAAAACTGCAAAAGAAAATCAACAAACCACAATCCAGAACTTCAGAGACTATATCAATCACATAGAACTAGGCCAGCCTAATCTCTCCCCATCCTGGAGCTCAGGGACATTTGCGGAAGAGGGGGCGGTAAGATTGTAAGAGCAAAAGGATGGGAGGAGCAACAATTTGCAAGATTCTCAATAATAGTTGGGGCCAAAGCAATCGTAATGGGACTTTGCATGCCCTGCGCAATGTCCAGCGCACTGTTGCCCTCATAAAGTCTAGCATCTGTTAAGGGCACCGAGACCCCTGGAGGCAAGGGATTGACAGCCATAGTAGTGATCTTATGTTTAAGGGGAACAAGAGAAAGGGCTTATGGAAATGCCACTGGGTCCTTATATGTCATCGGAGAGGAGGACCCAGTGGAGAGTTAGGCGTACACAATAAAGGACTCTCTGAGAATTGGGGGGGAGGCACTGGGGGATGGGGAGGGGGAGGAGGGGGTTCGGGGGGAGGAGGGGGGAGGGAGGGAACTGGTAAAAAAATTTTAAAATGTATAATTAAATTTTTAATAAAAAAACTCAATTACAACATCTTTCTAAAGAATAAAAATGAAGAAGTCTATTTAACAAAATGAGCACAATATTTGTATCCCTCAGTTATGCAACCACATGGAAGGAAATAAAAGAGATTTCATAAACAGAAAGATATCTGAGATCATATCTCAGAATATTGATTATAGTGAACATAGCCATATCCAATGGTTGGTCAACAGATTTATACAAATTCTTATGAGGTAATCAGTCTTCATTTTTCAACTTAAAAAATCATTCTAATATTAATCCTCATATCTAAAATCATGCTGAAACCAGACAAATAAGACTCACATTTCCTGATTTTGAATCTTGTAAATCTACAGTAAAAACAATGTGGATTTAACGTGCTATCTATACACATAGCACCTAGAAACAAATTAAGCTCCAGAAAAAAAGCTATATATCCAGCTCATTGATTTTCAATAAGGATATTAAGATCATTAATGGGGAGGTGTGGGAATAGTTTCTTCAACAAATGCTTCTAGAACAATTGTACGTTCACATACCAATTTAGATTTTCCTCCTACATACCAGAGTTTATTATAAATAGATAAAGCAATATTAAGTCTCTGAAACTTATTAGAACATGCAAGACAAAGATAATGTAGCAATTTCTTACAGATGATAACTAAAGAATAGTAAAAAGGATAAAAATTTGAATTCACCAATACTAAAGAGGTGGCATCACTAATAGAATACCTGAAATGTAGAAACACAAGAGACTTGTCTAAATATATTAAGATACCTTTCATCTCCACAATAACAAGGCAAATTAACCTAATTAAAAAGAGCAAATATTTGTAAGACATTTATCCAAAAAAGTCACACAATATCCAACAAGGATTTCAAAAATATTCAATATAGGGAATACAAATCAAAATCACAAGGAGATACAACTTCATTGCCAATTAAACATTTGAAAAAATAGCAAGAATTATACAAACTTGCCAAGTCATGAAGGAAAAAGAAATATTTTATGTATTGTTGATTGAAGTGACAAATCTCAGTTATGAAGGTAGTGTGGCAGTTCTTCAAATTATTAAACCTAATATATACTTCCTTCCTAACATACCCACTCCTGAGCAATTCTGCATGTGAAATGAAAATTTCCAGCCACAAAAAAATATTGTGCATAAATATTTTTAATGCTCTCATTTGCTATAATCTCCAGATGGAAACAACTCAAATATTGGTTAGTGGATGAGAAATGGAAATTATTGAGTCATAACAATTTATGAGGTACCAATATGTGTTATGTGGTGTGTGAGATTTGAAATGATCTTATTATAACAAACCACCACATGCATGATTCCACATATAAGAGCTGTAAACAAGAAAAATGTTGGACACAAGGTCATTAGTAACTGTAGTGGCTGGAGGCAGGGTATAGTGTGGATTGTTCTAATTGTTGTGATACTGACTTTCAGAATGAAAATATCCTGCACTCTGATGTTTGTGGTGGTTGAACAACTCAGTAAATCTCATAAAAATACTGAAGTGTACAGTTTAATTAGTGTATTTTATGGTCTGATTTACTTCTCAAAGCACTATCATAAAATATTAACAACCCTATATCCTTTTTTAAAAAATAGGAAATATCTATGTTGATCGTAGTTTTTTATTAATGCTTGCTTACTTTGTTCTTGTCTTTAAAGTTAACTTTAGAGTTCTTGATTGACTTTGCAGATGTTAGCTACGATGATTCCCATGTGACTTCATTCTATTTATTGACTTCCCTAACAACAATGAGAGAAATTCTACCTCCTAATTTTCTGTCACATTACCACTTTTACCAGTAGGAGATGGAGACACTGAAGTCTCTTGGTCTAGCATCTTTCCCAAACCTTTTGCTTGCCTTCTTCCTTATCTTTCTTGCTGTTTTGGATATCTTCTATAAATCTTTTATTATGCTGTGAAAGATGTTGCCCATCAAACACAAAAATATCATATTTATACATTTGCTAATTTAATTAGATTTGAACCATACTCATTTTCCAAGCCTTTACGGAGTTTGTTATGAATATTCATCAACAAGTGCTGATTGTCTGAAATAATTTCAGTTTAATAAAGTTGCGATGAAGTGTAAAAATGTGTACAGCATCATGTATCTCAAAGTATGAATAAGAATTTATGCTTTCTTTTAAAAGCAACTGTGTTTTTCCTTCTGATGCTAAGAATTATTTTAAACAAACAAGTTTACTCAGTCACACTTATGCAAAAAAAAAAGGATTCCATAGGCAGCCTACAGATTCCAAGTCAACTCTACCTGAATTTTTATAACAAATAAAATTGTGTTACCTTATATAGTAAAGTTGCTTATAGTATTAAAACGGACATCTGGACTAGTGGTATAACTTAGTTATTAGAGCATTTGCCTGCATGCACCAGCACCTGGTTTCAATACCCAAGATTTAATAAACAAGGAACAGCTGTGCAGGCCTGTAATTCCATCACTTGGGAGATAGAGGGAAGAGGTTGAAAAGTTCAAGATTATATCCAGGAATATATCAAGTTGGAGTTTAGACTGGGCTTCATGAGAAACTCTAACAAGTGCTGAAACCTCCCCCTCCATATACTTGTACTTATACATATATAATAGAACTAAAGACAAGATATCTATCATTTAAAATAAGTTTCAAATAAGTTTCCTACCGAAATAAAGACATTTATTTGATAGTGCAGGATTATTAATTAGTAATCTATTAGATGACATTTCGTTAATACGACTCAGGTTAATTGTCCTGAACAGATTCAAGATTCTAAAGTTCTAATAGTTAAGCTGAACTATGGTGATAGAAGTAACAGATATCATAGTTCAAAAGGAAGCAGAAACAAGGATATCCTTATTACAGTGAGGGATCAGTTATTATTTCTCTTTGTATTGTTAATGGTCAACTGAATAAATGAGGCCCTCTCATAATATGAAAGGAAAAAACTTATTTTGGAGTTTATGAACTGATTTTAAGTATTTAAATCATTCCTTAACTCCAAGATATAAATATCTATAAATGGTTGACAAGATTATCTAGTCATTTGTGACTTAACCAATTTAACACAAAAATTTCATTATTATAGCTATGTGTATTTACAAGGTATTTCACTACCACAAACAGGTATATCTACCGATGCTTCACTACCATGATCATGAATATCTACTGGTATTTTACTATCATAATCATGTATATGTATTAGATATTTCACTTTGTTTTTCACTTTCTAATGGGAGATTTATGTCACAGTTAGAATTAGTTCCATTTAGAACTTCTTCTATTTTTTTGTATTTCTTATTTATTCAAGTGTGTTTGTGTGTGTGTGTGTGTGTGTGTGTGTTTGTGTGTGTGTGTATGTAGAACCATGGACGAATTCGGGAACCACCATGGACGCCTCCACCTCCTCCTTGTTTACTCTGCCCGGGGATTCACAGGCTCCGCCCTACCAGGACCAGAAACGCAGGCTGCCCCCGCTTCCTCCCGGCGTCTATACATGGGGTCTAGGATCCGAACTCAAGACCTTCTGCCTGCAAGGCAGAGGCTTAACCCTGAGCCACCTCTCCAGCCCCAACTTCTTCTATTTTGGTATGATTTTTTTTTATTTCCACTCATACAAACTTAACAGGTACGCCGGTCCCCCCTCCCCCCTGTAGCCCCCTCCCCTCCCCCTTCTCTCCCCATCCCCCAGTGCCTCCCCTTCCCATCCCCAGAGCATCCTTTAATGTGCATTCCAAACTCTCCTCTGGGTCCTCCTCTCCGATGAGGTGCAAGGACCCAGTAGCATTTCCCAGAACCCTTTCCTGTGTTCCCGTTAAGCATAGAAACGCTACTGTGGCTGTCAATCCCTTGCCTCCCAGGATCCTAGTGCCTTTAGCAAATGCTAGAGTTTGTGAGGTCAATAGTGTGTTGGACATTGCTCAGGGCATGTAAAGTCCAAATATGATTGCTTGGGTGCTAACTTGTGTGGAGTATCTTGCATATCATTGCTCCTCCCATCCTTGTGCTCTTACAATCTTACTGTCCCTTCTTCCGCAAATTTCCGTGATCTTCAGGATGGGGAAAAATTAGGGTGGCCTTGTTCCAGGTGATTGATATAGAGTCTCTGATGTTCTGGGTTATGGTTTGTTGATCTTTTTTATCATTTTTGCTGCTCCCGCAATGCCCTTGGCTCCACCCTGATGAGTATTGCAGTCTTGGATGGTGGCCTATTTTCTCTGCTGTAACATGGTCCCCTCTCTCGTTGCTGGTGTGGCCCTCCTTCCCCATCCCTCCTGTTCATAATCTTAGCAATTACTGTAGTTATTACAGAGATTTATCTTTGAGTGTCTCTAAATGGGTTTTGTTCTAGGAGCCACCTATTAGGGAGTACATACGGCGCTTAATTCTCTGTATCTGGAATACTTCACTCAATATAATTGTTTCTAATCCCATCCATTTCCCGGCAAATTCCAGTAATTCATCATTTTTGATGGCTGAGTAGTATTCCATTGTATAGATGTGGTAACTGTTACATAGTAGATGTTAGTGAGTTGCACTAGTACATTTTAATCTATGTATACATAGTAGATTGACTGTGTCTACCCCTACATTCTCCTATACTCTTTTAAAGACCGTCTTCACAATCCAAATATCCTTTCTGTTTACCTTGATATATTCCAGTTTTCAATTAGATGCTTATATCAGGCAGAAGAATAAGATGACTTAGATGAGCCTGCTTTTGCATAACTTTGGGAATGGATTGAAACTGTAACTTCTCTCTTGCCAAAAAAATGATGGACACTTCATCAGGAAAGCCATTTTCTTATTTATGTTATTCCATGTAAGATTCTATGTATAGAAATTGGACTAGTCGATTCCTGTTGGCTTTGAAGAAGCAGCAGCAACTTTAGGAGAGAAGTAAAGAGTCTAGAGATCCAATAGTTACTGAGAGTGGCACCAACCATTACTAATGTTGACAGAATCTTTTACCTAAGAGCATAAACTTCTAAACTACAGTTTCCAAAGATCATGTGAGCTGATAGGTAGCCATTTGTTCTGCAAGCTACGTGTGAGATGCAGAATTGAGAACAAAGTTAGCTCTTTTCTAGACTCCATCAAATCATGGAACATTAAAATGTTTCATTTTATTTCTGAGATTTTGAGTTTGTAGGGATTTATTAATCAGAAATAGATAGGGATGTGACATTACAGCTTCCTGACTATCCTCTAACCTTGCAAAGAATTTATTTTAGTTGTCATAGTTTGGAAAATGAAAGAGCACATTTAGAAGTTACTGAAATTTATTGATTAGAGACGCTTTCAGCACTTGACTAAGAAGTATCCATTTGCAAGGGAAGGTATGTGAAGCAGAGAGCAACAACCGGCCAAAGTGCAAAATAAAAGTAACTAGAGTGTTCAGCTCTAACAGGACATTAAAATCAACCCCCATTCCAAGGCTCTTGGATTCCAGGGAATCTTGCAGAAGAAGGGGCAGTAAGAATGTAAAAGCCTGAGAACGGGTAGCAATCTGCCTTACGATATTCTTTGGTCATGGCAGACCTGCTATACCCAAGAACTCACTACACTGATATCCATTTCTACTAGTTTGAATAGTAACTGGCTCACCAGCTTGGGGAAGGTCTCAAGAAATATTACATCTCCTAGAAAAATTATTTAAGGCCAATGCCAGAAAGAACTTGTTTATGCAACACTTTAACCACTGATAAGTCATACATGCTCCAGCAAATACTCAGGCACTTGACAGTACAGACATCCAGAAGGAAACTCAGTATGTTATGCAAAAACACAAAGAGGGAGACTGGCTAAAATGAGAAAGTATAAAGTGGGAAATGAGGGTACATTGGAATGGGTAGCAGGGGTAAAAACACTAAATTCATTGTATTTGTGTATGAAAATGTCAAAGAATAAAAAATACCCAAATATTGTATAAATTCATTCCCAGTTATGTACAAATGTGGAGATAATTTATAAATTACAAATAATTAAGACCATATGGAAAGAAAGATCTCAGGAATATTTATTCAAGTTAAACTCCCTGTGTTAGGTCAGACTGGTTGTAAGATTTCTTTTTCTCCCATGTTTTATTTTTTTTTCCTAATCATTCAAGCTCAGTAGGTATCTTTGTCCTTTCCTTCCCTCTTCTCCTCCCCAGTCATCCCCCACTGCACTCTTCCCCCTTCTCCCCTCCCTTTCCCTTTCCCAGTATCTCCCCTTCCTCCTGTCCATGCCCTAGAGCATCCTTTTGTGTCAGCACCAAACCTCCCTCTGAGTCCTTCATCTTAGTGAGGGTTCAAGAACTCAGTGGCATAGCCTGGAGCCCCTTCTTGAGCTTCCTGTTAGTATGGGAACTCTATTATGACAGTTTAATCCCTTTTCTCTAAGGCTCTTACAGCCTTCTCCCCTGTGATCCATGCTAGACATTGGAGGTTCTTTGATATGTCAGCCATTGTGAAGGTCAGGCAAAGTCCAATTCTGGCTGCCTCAGCCCAAACTTGTGCGGAGTATCTTGCATATTTTGTTACTTCCCATCTTTACATCTTGCCACCCCCTCTTCAGCAAGGATCCCTGAGCTTTAGGATGGGGAGAGATTTGGTTGGTCTAGTTTCAGGTGAATAATGTAGGGTCTCTGGTGTTCTGAATTCTGATTTGTTGTTTTCAGTTTTGCTTTTCCTACACCGCCCTTGGCTGCATCCTGATTGGTATCAAAGGTCACATCCTACCAAAGATAAAAGACTGTTAAATAAAGATCTTAATATAAGAGGAGACTCAAAGGTAGGTGGAAGAATAGGAGTAGGACACAGCAGTTGGGGAGTGGTGACCAGTGTCCCTTTTGCTGGATGGTTACCATCTATCTAACTGGCTATAAGATTTTTAAAACTAAATCAAAACTCAAATAAGAAACATACAACACAAAACCTGAACATATATATATATAAATAGCTTAGAACAGAAAAGAATACAGAACTCAATAAAAGGTTCCACAAGAGATATCTATAGTCTTCCAAACTGTCACTCTTGAACTTAAATTCTTTCCCAGACACAGACTGAATTGCAATGTCTCAATCATTTTCCTCCATGTTATCTTTATGTAATAATAATATGTTATTCTGACTTTGCACTCCAGTCCAAGGTAGATGCTTTTCGTTTAATTCTAGGATATCCTGTGCATGCCCCCTGTTTATATGTGATTGTTGTGTCCTTCTTGTGAAGAATGAAAGTCTTTTACATGTTGTTACTTGCTGGCATGTTTAATTTTCTCTAGGCTTTCCATTTTATGTTTTGCCAATAATTGGCATTGGAAAGATTTGTCCAAAATGAATGTATTCTAAATATTCCTTCAGCTTTATATGAAAAATCATCTTTCCATCACTGGCATAATCATTGGCAGCATCTGCAGCAAGGCAATTACCCAAACATCACAGAATGTATATATTAGGATCTTAGAAGAAACAACTGCTGTCAGAGAGTGTCTCTGGAGCAGGTTCTGGACAAGGGAAGAGGAAACTCCCCACTTATGATTTTGTCCACTGAAGAGTCACATAAAGTTCAATAGAGATCTGACTCCCATTCCAACACTTGCACCTCACAGGGAGTCCTGTAATATACATAAGCAGAGCGATGGGGGAGGTGGATGCAAGACCTCATGTAATATCAAACAACAAACTTTGTGTCCTCAAGAAAGTAAGCATAGTACACAGGTGACAAAAGTGTTGAAATGAATATAGAAGATTGTTGACTATTTGCCTGTTTGTTTGTTTATTAAGACCCTGATGCCAGAAGTGCTTTGAAGCAGTTTATAAATCTTACTATTGTTGAGTCTAGGGAAAACAAAATATTTCCTGACAATTTATATGTACTGGTTTCTTCTTTCTCGAATATTTTTATTTAGTATTCATATTACTTATGTTGTGCAGGAAACTGTAAACTGAAAAACAAGCTTGAGATTTGTGATTGTCTTGTGGTGCTTTGTACAAAGGAATGAAAATGTCTCTTAAAAATCCAGTCTTTATCAAGGGAAGCTGAGTTATTCACATGTGAAAGCTAGTTGTAGTTCTATTAAAAGAAAAGTTTTCCAAAAGAAGTTTCCAAGTGAACTACCATATCTAAGAATTATCTTAACAAGTAGCAAAATATGACTTTTTCAAAACTACAATTAGAAAAGGAAAAATTAAAATTGCATATGTCAAGCATATAAAAGGTCTAACTAAATAAAACAGTTGAAGATGTCACAGTTTGAAAATTCTTCAATTAAGAAAATATCTCTCACAATTTATTATAGAAATCCATTGCAACTGGAAACAGGATTCTCATAATGATACTGAATGTCTCAACCACCTGGAACTAGGCCAGCTTAATCTCTCCCCATCCTGAAGCTCAGGGAAATTTGGGGAAGAGGGGACAGTAAGATTGTAAGAGCACAAGGATGGGAGGAGCAATGATATGCAAGATACTCCACACAAGTTAGGGCCGAAGCAATCATAATTGGACTTTGCATGCCCTGCGCAAAGTCTAGCATTTGCTAAAAGCACCAAGATCCTTGGAGGCAAGGGATTGACAGCCACAGTAGTGTTCCTATGTTTAAGGGGAACACAGGAAAGGATTCTGGGAAATGCCACTGGGTCCTTGCACCTCATCGGAGAGGAGGACCCAAAAGAGAGTCTGGCTTGTACATTAAAGGATGCTCTGGGGATGGAAGGGGGAGGCACTGGGGAATAGGGAGGGACGGGGGAGGGGAGGGAGGCACAGGGCGGTGGGAGGTTGGATGGAGGGAGGGGACCGTTGTACCTGTTAAGTTTGTATGAGTGGAAATAAAATTTTTTTAAAGAAAAAAAAGATACTGAATGTGCAAAATTATCATAAAGAAAAAGCTTGAAATAATAATGGAAAGAATCCACAATTTCTAGGTATACATATTCTTTTTAAAATAAAAATTTCTTTGCCCACTGAAGAGCCATCCATACTACAATAGGTATCTCGCTAACTTACCAACACAGGCACCTCCCAGTAAGCCCTGTGAGCCACACACCCAGAATAGGAGGGGTGGAGAACATGGCTGAATTGAAGAGAGGAGGAAAGTGTGGGAGAGGAGGGAGAGAGTACAGAAGTGGGAGAGGAATGGGAAGTGGGAAGGAGGTTGAGTCAATGACATAAACCCATTTTGTTTATGTATGAAAAATTCACAATAAAATAAATAATTTCTGTAAGAGTTAGAAAAACTTGAAAGTAAAAAATTAGCAACTTTTCTCCACTGTTATATTCAATAGTGATAATTTTAAAACAAATGAGAATGTTGAAATAATTGTAATCATATTATTATAAATTTAGCTCTCTGCTGCTGTTAATAGGTTAGACATATATTCATAATTAACAGACTAGAGGTCATTATAAAACCTTATAGGGGGTGAAACAAATATCCTAAGAATGGAATTACATGTGTCTTTAAACATGAAGCCTTATTCTATTCAGAAAGTAAAAGAAGAGTGCATGAAGTTACTGAGAAACGTATGTCACATGTCAAACTAAAAGTATGTAGACATCCGTTATTTTAATATTTAGATGTTATATGATAGTCCCTGATCTTACTCATACCCTATTTTTGTACTTTAGTGGAGTTATTATTTCTGTAATTTCTGACTTAAGATATCTACATAGGAATCAACATATATGGTTTGATGAAGGACCATTGTTGATAGCAAGGTATAAGAAAAACTAAATTTTTAACACTGAGGGTTGAAAAATAAATTTGTTATATGAACTAATGAAGAAGCAAGTATATATTTAACACAATCTAGCAACTCTTTTTCTCCTTATGGTATGACTATATAAATGGTATTAAATGAAAAGATGAGTGGAAGAAATGAGTCTACTTAATAGACTATAGCAAACACAGGACTCAGAATACATATTTAATTATTAGGCACAAGATGCCTCTGGTAGTTATAATCTTCAGAATGGCAGTACTAATAATAGAGTTTTCCAAACAAACATTTGTATTACTTTTTTAAGAGAATGTCACAGATATTTTAATTGAAAAAATTTCAATCAAAGCAGTATTTACTTGTCAGAAGAAGTTGAAAAAAATTGATAAAGGAGGTGCAGCTAGTTACTAGTTGCAATCTATCACCAACAGGAAAGGGCATTAAGCAATTTCCCAGGAGCTCAATAAGGGTTACTTCAAGAAAGACATCCTCAGATCAGTGATTGCAGTGGGAAACACCAGTTAGAGTCGAATTTCAGCACCAGAATTGAATTTCAGCACCAAATCAGGGAGGAAGAGGAAAACAGTCACACCTAATCTCATCTCATCTCCCTCTAGTCTCTAATCTTCCATCTACCTTTTATTGGAGAAAATCGATAAGAAGGCAATAGCAAGCAGCCAGGGTGATGTGTTCCATGAAGAATGACTCCTATAGTCCAGAAGATGAGAAAAGATGTGAGAAGATGCTTAGTAATGTGAGTGCAAAGCAAAACAAAAAAAATCATCTGAATTTTATTCTAGAAACACATTTTATAAAAAATGCATATGTAAGAAAATATGAATTTACAATATTATTTGTAAATAAAATTAATAACCTTACTGTCTTGGTAAGCTTTTGATTCTTTGACACTTCCATTCATTAAAAAAATGAATCTATGTGTTTTCACACCCTATTTCCCATTGTCATCTCCTTTCCTTTCCTGTCTGTCCCTCTCCAACTTTTATGTCTTTTTGCGTGTGTGACCCACTGGGTTTCATCTGAGCTGTCTGTAGAGTACTTGCTGTGGCATGGATAACCTATCAGCAAGTAAAAAGTTCTCCTCCTGTCTGGAATCAACCATCATCAGTCTTTTTTTATTCAGTTGTGCGTGTGTGCATGTTTGTGTGTGTGTGTGTGTGTGTGTGTGTGTGTAGAACCACGGGCAAATTCGGGAACCACCATGGACTGCGTCCACCTCCTCCTTGTTTACTCTGCCCTGGGATTCACAGGCTCTGCCCTACCAGGACCAGAAATGCAGGCCACCCCTGCTTCCGCCTGGCATCTATACGTGGGGTCTAGGATCTGAACTCAGTACCTTCTGCCTGTAAGGCAGATGTTTAACCCCTGAGCCACCTCTCCAGCCTCATCAGTCTTTCAAATAATTTCTTGAATTCTCACCTGATACATGCTAAAATATTAATAGGCCAACTTTTTTACAGGTTTTGTGGAAGTGGATACTATTGTGATGAATATAAGTGGTAACCTTAATACGATCAAAGAATACCATCTGGCAATACCTCTTCTCACCCATTGGCTCCTACTTCCTACCACGTGCTTTTCCAAAAAGATTTCTGGAGCTTTTGGGTGGAAAGTAATTTTGACTTCTCATTTACAGCTGAGCATTCAATGCTTATTTATTCTTTGCAGTTATGCCAGTTGTAGGTCTCAGCAATACAGATCTTCCACTGTGAAAGGGTCCTTCTTGTTCAAGTGCTGGGAGCTTCTCTAATGCATTGGTAAAATGAGAAATATTTACATGGTGGTTTATAGTACTCACTGTTAACACTAATATCATAGTTAGGCACAGATATCAACTTGACTGTTCAGGGTTTGACCTTTGGGCACATTCGTAATGGTTGGGTTAAGCCCAGAGCAAACCTGCAGGAGATTGTGTAGCTGATGGAGAAGACCCAGCCTATGGTGGGTGGGACTAGACTCTGAAGAGAAGAATAAAATACTGAGAGTTTATTGAAGAAGTTGGCATCCTTTTGTACACTTGGCTATACATGTTGGTCTGGCAAGTAAGGATTGTCCTTCTCTCAGCCATTGCATAGAGATGGTGTGGCCAGTTCCCTCTACCCTGGTGTTGGGGCATGCTCTCCCATCAAGCTGAACTGAGAACTGTAACCAGACTGTTGTAAGGAAATAAACTCTTGTTTCCAAAAGATGTTTGATGGTCATTTATCAGTAACCATGCAGGCTAACTGCAACAACTAATAAATTTTATTCACTTAGGACCTATAGTTTCCCTTCCATGCACACTTGGATAGGTCTGCAGTACCAAGCGTATGTTCCCTGTCAAAAAGCAGGCTTGAATAAATGGATCACAGAACATAGGAAAATATATATCAACTGGAAATGGTCTGAAGACTCTCCTTGCTGGATAGCTGACATAATACCAAGGAATACCTGTTGCTTCTACAGGGGGAGATATAGTCACAAGCCCCATCAAGGGCATGAGATGTATACGTTGCACTATAAATCACCATGACAACAGATGACCACCAGTGTAATATTGGCATGAGTAGCAAGGAGACAACCAAAAGCATTAAAGACCCACTTGTCAGAATGGTACACATCCCTGTTACTGTAAACTAGAATAAGAACCTAAGAAAAGGAAAAGGATATAGATCAATAAGAAAAACAGATAATAAAACTATAAGAAGGAAGACAATACATCAAACTGTTCGGTAGATAGTTGTTACAATGACAGTAAAATGTGAATTTATAGTGGAAATCTTTGAGTCTAAAGCTGTATGAGTGAAGGGAGTGAAGGGAAGTAGAGTGGAGTGGCCTAAAGAGAGATAACTTGATAGAGGCCTGAGCCCCCACAGGAGTAGACAAACCAGAGTGAGACCTGGATTCCATAGAAACATACAGGCAGAAGGGTGGGAGGAAGTGGAAGGGAATGATAAAGGGAAGGAAGTGGATGGGAGAGGAAAGAAGCTGGGATAAATACTCAATATGCTTGTAAAAGTAGAGAAATAAAAAAAGAACATGGGAAAAAAAAAGCAGACATGATCAAATCAGAAAGCATTTGTTTACTCCTTTACCTTGTATACCACTATTGTAATTAGGATCCAGAGTTGTTACTGTTGCTTGCATATTCACATCTGAGATTGACCTTTGATTGCTTTTCTCAGCTGTCAGACTCATCATAACTCCTGGATCTATGAGTGTTAGCTGGCAAGATGGCCTTCATATCTATTCCAACCTGTTTTTATTTCCTGTGATCCTTAGGATGTCTTCAGTAGCATGGATTTATTATCAGGTTCTCAGGGACAACAAACAATATCATTATTTATTTATTTAGTATTTATTTATTTATTTATTTTTATTTCTACTCATACAACTTTTTAAAATATGTTTTATTATCTCTGCTCATACAAACTTAATAGGTACATCGGTTCCCTCCCTCCCTCCTCCTCCCCCCACCCCTCTGCTCGCCCTCCCCTTACCCCTCCCTCCCCGCCCCCTAGTGCCTCCCCTCCCCCAATCCCCAGAGAATCCTTTAATGTGCATGCCAAACTCTCCTCTGGGTACTCCTCTCCGATAACATACAAGGACCCAGTGGCATTTCCCTGAACCCTTTCCTGTGTTCCACTTAAGCATAGGAACACTACTGTGGCTGTCAATCCCTTGCCTCCAAGGATCTTGGTGCTTTTAGCAAATGCTAGACTTTGTGGGGTCAATAGTGTGTTGGACATTGTGCAGGGCATGCAAAGTCCAATTATGATTGTTTTGGCCCCTTGTGTGGAGTATCTTGCAAATCATTGCTCCTCCCATCCTTGTGCTCTTACAATCTTACCGCACCCTCTTCTGCAAATTTCCCTGAGCTTCTGGATGGGGAGAGATTAGGCTGACCTAGTTCATTATTTATATTGCTTGGGAACATTTAAGAACTTTCTTTCTTTCTTTCTTTCTTTCTTTCTTTCTTTCTTTCTTTCTTTCTTTCTTTCTTTCTTTCTTTCTTTCTTTCTTTCTTTCTTTTTCTTTCTTTTCCTTCCCTCCCTCCCTGCCTCCCTCTCTCTCTCCCTCCCTCTCTCTATCTATCTTTTGTGTGTGTGTGTGTGTATGTGTGTGTGTGTGTGTGTGTGTGTGTGTGTGTGTATCTCAGGGCACTGTATATCTCTGAAGGATCGAGAGTGGTTTTGGGAATCATTCTGGATTGCTTCTACCTGCTTTTTGTTTAGCTGTGGGATTTCCCATGCCCTGCACTCTAGCGTCCAAAGTGCAGGCCACTGCCATTTTTTTTTTTTTTTTCTGATGGCTTTTACATGGAACCTGGGATCTGAACTCGGGTCCTTCTGGCTCACAAGGCAGAATCTTGACCCCTGAGCCATCTCTACAGCTCATTTAAGACATTTTTTACTACCTGTTCATTAGGAGGTGACTCATACCTGATACTGGGGGATTTATTTCATCACCCAGAGGTTCTGGTAGGAGCATTTCAGAGTAATTTCTATTTTCTCTTCTCTTCCTATCTCTGTATTCCCCTGTGTAGTGCATATTAGTTAACCTTTTTTTCTTGCTTTGCATTTGTATGTGAATATGTTAGAGTATATGAGTATATATGTGTATATGAGTATAGAGTATATAGAGTATATGTGCCATCTCCCCAGCCTGGTTAACATTGAAAAATAGATAGATAGATAGATAGAAAGATAGATAGAAAGACAGAGAGATAGAGAGAGAGATACAGATATAAATATAGAGAGATTTGTACTTGGTGCTTAGTAAAAATTAATACTCCACCACAACTCCTAGTTCCATCCATTTATATGCTTCCCATTTAAAAATTGTCCTTTCATTATTCCCTTTTCTAAATTTTACACACTGTATTCTTTTAATTCTCCTTTTTAGGATCTTTCACATACCCCTCCACCGCTTTTGTTCTTCCTGATTTTTGGCTTTTATAGGAAGTTGCAATTAACTACCTGTGTATGAGCAAGGCACAGAAGGTCAAGGGTCAGAGGAGAAAGGGTCTAGAAACTGAATGTAAACCCAATGCTGGTAACAACCTCATATACAAACCTAGAGTTGTGTAAGGTATGTGTTCTATTACTCTCATGTGTTTATGTTTCCAACTAAATTGAGAGTCAAGATGAATACCAATCTTTTTTCAGGAAGATGGTGTATTTATTTGAATTGATTAATTTAAAACAAGAAGTAGCAACCTAGACCAAGTCTTTTGATTTGTAACGAATTTTTGCATGTGTGGGTTTATTTTTCCCATTTTTAATTTTTTTATATTTTTATAATAACCATATTGAGTATTCATCCGAGCATCCTTCCCTCCCCCCTCTCACTCCCATTCTTTTCTTCTTTCTGATCGTATGCTTCTATGGACCCCAGGGTTCACTCTGGCTTGTCTACTCCTGTGGGATCCCAAGCCTCTTTGGCATATAAAGTTATCTCTCTTTAGGTGATCACACTGATATGTACATTTCCCTTTACTAATCCAACTTTAGACTCAAAAATTTCCACTGTAAGTTCACATTCTATGGGTATAACTTATTTGGTATCTTCTATTTGCTTCTTTTTTTAGGGAGGGTTTCCAGTTTACAGTTACAGGGGTGTATATCATTCTAATAAGCAGGTCTTGTATCCAATCAAAAAGCTGTTGGTTGTCTCCTTAATAGTCTTCCCAGTATTACAATAGTGGTCACCTGTTGCCATGGTGATTTATACTGCAACTTACAAATCTTATACTTTGATGGGACTTGGTGAACATTTCTCTCCCCTAGCAGCTCCTCCAATATTCCTTGGCATTGTGTAAGCTATCCAGCAAGGAGAAGTCCTCAGGCCAGTTTCAATTGAAATATTTTGCTCATATCCTGTGATCATTTTGCATTGCATCATCAGTAATAGGGTATTACTGACAGTTTTTGGAGAGCAACCAAGAGAAATGGTAACAGTCTATAATATTTGGGGACTCTTTTTTTTTATTATTATTTATTCAACCGTGCGCATATGTGTGTGTGTGTGTGTGTGTGTGTGTGTGTGTGTGTGTGTCTGTGTGTGTAGAACCACGGACGAATTCTCGAACCACCATGGACACCTCCACCTCCTTCTGCCCCGGGATTCACAGGCTCTGCCCTACCAGGGCCAGTCCGCCCCCGCTTCCGCCTGGCGTCTATACGTGGGATCTGGGATCCGAACTCAGGACCTTCCGCCTGCAAGGCGGAGGCTTAACCCCTGAGCCACCTCTCCAGCCCAATATTTGGGGACTCTTAAGACTTCTTTGACCAACATTTTATCAAGAAGTGCCACATTCTTGTTACTTCTAGTATAATTTTGTCTCTGGGTTCCAAGTGGATCAGTTCAAGGTTTTTGCACCTCAGCATAGGGACAACTTATTCTTGTTCCTTTCTTTATTTTTTAAAAAGTTTTTTAAAATTATTATTTTTTCAATTGTGCGTATGCATGTGCGCGCATGTGTGTATGTGTATGTATGTGTGTGTAGAACCACGGACGAATCGGGAACCACCATGGACGCTTACCACCTCCTTCTGCCCTGGGATTCACAGGCTCCGCCCTACCAGGTCCAGAAACACAGGCCGCCCCCGCTTCCACCTGGCATCTATACGTGGGATCTGGGATCCGAACTCAGGACCTTCTGCCTGCAAGGCAGAGGCTTAACCCCTGAGCCACCTCTCCAGCCCCTCTTGTTCCTTTCTTTAAAAGACTTTTTTTGACATATTAATGACGTAGGATGTTCTTTTGGGGTTACTTTCCACCGCACCAACTTTGGGGGTTTTTCTAAGTTCCTCTGCCCCTACTATCTCTTTTTAACATTTTAAAATATTAAAAGCTTATTAACACCTCTAAAAATGAATAAAGATTTTGAAGTATAATTTAAGGATAGTTAAATAAAATGATCAATAAGTGTGTTTAAGCTCACTATATCATACACAGTTCATGAGTTAATATCAGAATTAAATAGAATAGTGCATACAACTTTAGAAAGATAGTCCAGTGAATTTAAGTCACCAAGTCCTCATTGCAAAAGTAATATTCTATTTTGATGTGGATATGATGGATATGTAAAGTAATAGAACTTTTGGGGAGCAAATTATCAATAAATTCAATGATGTAAAATCTCTATGAAATAGTATTCCATCTTAAATGTATCATTCTATGGCAACCTTTGATTGTGGATTCAGACATGTATCAGAGTGCATGCCTGCCCTCTTGCTATGTTCGATATGTCATAAACACTGATACATTGCTTGAATATCCAACAGGACAGTAGAAATTAATCTCATATTCTTGTTACAGATTAGAGAATAACAAAAAATTTAATGAATTTGACTTATATTTAATTAATAAAGATAACCAAAAAGGTAGAAAAGTGACAGGTAGTGTTATTTCTTCAGCATTTTGTACAACAACAAAGAAGATATTTAGAAAATAAAAAAGAGGTCATGCCAAATTTAGGAGATATGTTAAACTGTAATGATGTCAGATGGGTACAATAAATACCTGACTTTAGAGGCAATTAAACAAAACTAGAAATATCAGATATGTCATATTTCCTGATAAATTGTTTCAGAGAGGTCTCAAAGCTCCCTTCCCACAACAGTATAGGCTTTTGCCATTATTCTTGGTTACTTTCTAGGAACTGATAGATGCCACACACATGGAATCACAGAGCCTGGACAAAAAAGCATCAACTGGAACTGGACTGCAAGAATCCTCCTTGTTGTTTAGCTTACATAGATAGATAGTATCAAAGATTACTATGGAAGCTACTGGGTGAGAAAAAAAAATCTCATCAATAACAGTAACAGGACCACAAGTGTTTAAGCACCAGTGTAATAGTGGCATGATTTATCAAGGAAAAACCAACAAATCTCTGATCAGATTTAAGGCCCATGTGACTGTAAATTAAAATAAGAATCTATGAGGTCCATGGGACATGCAAGCTATAGCTATGAAAGCACTACATCAACCTTCCTTTTTAAACACTTGTTATTGTATCTATAGATTGCAGGGACACTCAGTACTGAAGCTTTAAGCCTCTTTCTGCAATAGAAGCTGTTTACTACAGGAAAACACAACTGACCAAAGTTCATAAAATATGTGATTGTGCATAAATATGCTCCAGGGGATAGGAGGGAGGAAGGTGGAGGCACTCAGAGAGGGGGAGGGAGGGATGGTGGTGAAAGAAATGGGAGAAGGAGGGAGAGTACAATAGTGGACAAGAGGGGAGGGGAGGGGAGAGGGAGAGAACAGGGGTACCTATTGAGCTTGTATGATTAGGGAAAAAATAAAAAGAGGGAGAAAAAAGAAAAAAAATGTGATTGTGGACTGCTTGACTTCGAACAGAACATATAAGTCAACCCACCCCCAGTCCAAGGCTCAGGGAGGGTAGAAAAGAGGGAACAGTAAGATTGTAAGAGCCTGTAGCCTGATGTGGGATAGTGGTCTCTCAGACATTGTCCCCTGGATATAGCAGGGCTGTGATATACATGATTCCATGTCAGATATGTATATTTTCACAAAAATTGCTTGGGAATTGTCCTATTGACATCTCACCATGGAAGGGGAAAGATCTTAAGAAGCTTCACACTTCTCTGAGAGACTAATGGAGACTAGTGCTGAGAGGGAAGAAAAGGAAGATACTTTTCTCAATTGTATAACCTTTGATCTATGATACTTGCTTGAGCAAAATTCATATCAGGCACATGTCATCAGGGCCAAACAGATAAAACACAGTGGATGAAACAAGTGAAAAGATGTGAAAATAGGAAGGGTTCTTTCTAAAATGCTCAGCTGAAATCAGGCCAGCCAAATCTCTTCATCCTCAATGAATCTTCCAAAGTGAGGGTAGGAAGAGTGTAAGAGCCTAAAGATGGAAAGGTCCATTGTTTGCCAAACTATTCCACTCAAGACAGGGTTGCTGCATCTCGGAATTCACTGCAATGAAACTCATCTTCACCAGACCTTCACAATTGCTGACATATTGATATTTCCCCATACACTAGCAAGGAACTCAGGAGAAATAATTACATGCAGAAGGAATTTAAGGGCTAAGGCTAGACAAGTGAAAGGGAGTGCCCCTCCCAGTGAATCTACCCAAGGAAAGGCCACTCAAAATGTCAGGAAGGCCTGAACCCCTATTGGAACAGACAACTAGAAGGGAACCCTGGGGCCCATATAAGCAGACAGGCAGAAGGATGGGAAGGATAGAGATGGATTGATGAAGGGAGGTTAGGGTTGGAAAAAAAAGGGGGGAGGAGAAAGTGCAAGGGATAGCATTCATTATGCTTTTATATTTTACTTATGTATTTGCAAGCATTCATTATGCTTGTAAAACTAGAAAACTAGAAAAAAAAGAAATTTAAAAAATAGGAGGGGTTCTTGCTGTGGTAGATAGAAGCTGCAGGGGAAAGTGAATGGGATTGGATTGGGAACTAAGATGAAAGTAGCATATATCCACTAGATTCATGTATTCAGCTTAAAAACTAAAATATATATTAAAAATTAAAAGTGAATATGCAATGTATATTTTTTCCATTTCCAGGGTCTCTTTACTACTCTCTACATCTGGAAAGTAACTTCTAGCAGCCCTTGTCTTTCTTTCTGTTTCCTCTTCCATTGCTGTTACATAAAATGTTCTTTTTTATTATATTTATTATTTATTCAATTGTGCATGCGTGTGTGTGTGTATGTGTGTGTGCACGTACGAATTTGGGAACCACCATGGATCGCCCCCACCTCCTCCTTGTTTACTCTGCCCTGGGATTCACAGGCTCCGCCCTACCAGGACCAGAAACGCAGGCCACCCCCGCTTCTGCCTGGCGTCAATACGTGGGGGTCTAAGATCCGAACTCAAGACCTTCCACCTGCAAGGCAGAGGCTTAACCCCTGAGCCACCTCTCCAGCCCCACATAAAAAGTTCTTGAAAGTGTGTCTTTCCTGCACATTTTGCTTCTAGTTTCCATCCTTCAGTGGTTTAATGAATGTAACCTTTCTAGATTCTAAGAAGGATTCTAGGAAGATCCTTTACATCAGACCCCATGCATTGCCTGTAACACAAGAGATAATTTATTTTAAAGCCATGCCCCTTTACTAACTTTCTGTCAATCTTATGTAATGCTTCTTATTCATCTATAATTACCTGTGCACTTAAATAGATTTATTTTGTCAATCATATATTTTAAAAATCACTTTAGTCATTGAATAAATTTATATCATGTTCAAAGATCCTATCTGAATTATTTTAAAACACATATTTTGTTGCATGTAATAAATAACACTAGATTCATCATAGGCAATTATAAATACTTCATCTTGCTCATACTTCATATTTACATGTGGAATTTCATTATATTATTGTTTCTTAGCAAATATAAAAGCTTTAATACTGTACATGTATGTGCTAATATCATAAATATACATGAATGTTGAAGCCTCTTGCTTATATAAATCAGTTACAAGCACATTTTTGTAATTTATACAAATAACTGCATTTTCACTTATAAAAATAATTAATTTTCAAAATTTCATTGTAATTTCAATCAAAATTTTAATTAAAAGGTTATTTGTTTTTTGACAATTCCATATAAAAATTTTGACTTTGTCACTGGAGATGTTTATATTTATGTTTCAGAAACAGTCTGTCTCTGATCTGGGATGAGTTCAAAATTAGAAAATATCATTTTACCAGTTGAAAGGCTTGACTGAGTCAGATAACCAAATGTTAAATATAAGGTTTCTGCTGTAAAAGTAGTCGCCCAGTACCTGGAATTCTCAAAACACCTCTCATGCAGAGGTTATGTTTGATTGATGCTAAAAACACCATGTCACAATACAAATTCAGTATATGAACAATTTTCTGGATTCTTGCAAGCAGGACATGAATGTTGTGCTTAAGCCATATGGTTATTACCCTACAAGGTACTAAGAAAATTCAAGAGCTATCTTTTTTAGACATAATGTTGCTTCATTTTTTTATGGCATGCTATGATATGCATGTTATTTAGCTCGTATTATATGGATGGAAGTTTAAAATATGTAGTTTTTTTAAATTTTGTTCTACTTTTACAAGCATATTGAGTATTCATCCCAGCTCCTTTCCCTCACCCTTCTCTCCCATCTCCTCTCTTCCCATTATTGTTCCCTTTCACCCTTCTGCCTAAATGCCTCAATGGACATCAGGGTTCAGTCTGGCTTGTCTGCTCCTGCGGGGGTTCAGGCCAATTTGATGTTACCATTCTTCAGGCCATCCCGGTGATGTGTGCATTTCCCTTCACTCATCCAGCTTTAGACACAAAGATTTCCACTGTGAGTTCCTATTCTATGGATATAATAACAGCTGTCTACAGAGGAGTTTAACACAATTATACTACATGCACATTTTGATACATAGATAACTTCTGTAAGTCACTCAATCAGCTGTTGCAGCTTACCCAGTTAGAACTCATTAAGATTTTCCTACATTGCATCTTTGGTTGCTAAATTTTTTTTTTACAATTTTTTATTTATTCAATTGTGCATGTGTGTGTGAGTGTGTGTGTGTGTGTGTGTAGAACCACGGGCAAACTCAGGAACCACCATGGACCGCCTCCACCTTCTCCTTCTTTACTCTGTCCCAGGATTCACAGGCTCCGCCCTACCAGGACCAGAAAGGCAGGCCGCCCCCGCTTCCGCCTGGCGTCTATACGTGGGGTCTAGGATCCGAACTCAGGACCATCTGCCTGCAAGGCAGAGGCTTAACCCCTGAGCCACCTCTCCAGCCCCGGTTGCTGAATTTTATATGTGATCACTCAACTTAAAAAATGAAAGTTTTTTTTTGCACATTTTATATTCAAATACATTTTATATATGTGACTACATATAGCTCTTTGATACATAACTATCAGTCATAGAAATATTCATCACTATTTGTTTTTTTCTAAATTGTGAGTATAGAAAAGCTGGCACTATCTATCACTTACTAGTTAATTTTCAAAGTAATTACTTTCTTTTTTTCACTGTAAGATATCAGCGTTGTTAAGACTTCCAAATTCTTTAATGGAAACAGGTTGATAAAACATTACATTGAATAGATTTTTAATTTTCACAATATTTTACAATTTCAGGAATGTTGTATGAAAATATGTGTCTTTTTATTCTCAAAGAACTGCAGTGTTTAGAAATTATCCATGTATTTATATGAATCAATGTGTCTCATACTTAATTGGTTTCTACCTAAGAGACAATGCTTCTTGCTGAGAGACAGAGAAATGGTAACCATACAAAAATTAAAATGGTCCTCTCAGTGTCTATGTGCAATGATGCAGTAATCCTCAAAGATATGGGACAGGATTGGCTCTGTGGGTGTAAGACATCAGCATTCCCATGGAGAAGGATTCTTTTCCGTTTTAATATGCATATGCTTTTTTCAATGTCAATATTTTTAATACTGAGTTGCAAAATATTTTTTCTCCTATGTACTTGCTAATATTAAATCACTGAGAATTCCAGATGGGAAAAGATAACTTTAGATTTGAGTAGAATCTTGGGAAAGTGTGGATGGATCTTCAACTTGGGGGGACTTAGGCAGCCCCTTGGAGGATATGGAAAACATGCGTATACCTCCTTTTATGCCTGTAGTGACAGCAAAACAAATCACTGCTCCTTTCAGGTGGCATGATGGCAACATAATAAACTCAGATGAAGCTAAAAACAGAAACTGCTCAAACCGTTTCAGAATAAAAAACTTCAAAAGGGGTTTTCTCTCCCTCTCTATTTCTCTCCCTGTAAATTTTCAGAGCTAACATTCACCAGCACATTTCCAACCTCTCCCTTAAACCAATCAAACTGCATAATAAATCATGACAGATTTCTTGTCTTGTCAAAGAAGGGAAAATATATGTTCTCTAACTTCACAGAAAATGTATTGTTGGTACATTATAATTAGTAAAGTGGTAAGGACATGGAGTTGGTTTTAGAGATGTTTGTATTTAGCTCCAGGGTTAACAGGTCCTGAAACGCAAATTGGAAGAGTCACAGTAACCCATCTTCTTCTTTGTTCTTGATTTATTCCCTCAAGTCCTTGGTCTGAGATTACAAAGAATGTGCTGAGATTTTTTAAGAAGATGCTTTTTTTATTTTATTATGTATTTTTTCTGCGGCCCACTGAAGTATGTGTTTCACGGTATATAGTTCGTGTTGCCAATTTGAGATTCTCATAAACTCAATCTTTTGTCATTTAGACAAAAGGCAGGTTCTCTAAACCTAGGAAAAGGACATATGACTATGTGGAAATAAAAATGTCACACCAACATAGTTTCTTTTTATAAAAATTGTGTACAAAATAATACCAACACATGTCTGTCAAGAGAATCATGTCACTTTCCTCATGGAAGAAACTTCAGTGCCCTCAGTAGTTTTCAATATAAGAGAACTAGGTGTCTTACACTTTCTAGTCAAATGCCTGGTTAGTTTTAGGCTAATCACTATAATTCTGAAAATTTTGTCTTACCAAGATGTTTAATTGGGATACAATTATTTCTCAGGTATTATGTTTGTGTTTTATCAGTAATCAAATGATTTTTATTTTGAAACATAACCTACTCATGATGAAAACACTGAAAGTAACCTAGATAAGTAGAATAATTTCTAACAATGATAAGTAATAAACACAAATGAAGTGGATTTGAATCTCAGTCAGAATGATAAATGAACTCATGAAGTGCTAACAAATGGCGTAGCAAGTGCCATTAAGAAGAAGATTCTAGGATGGATCTCTTTTGGCTCCCCCAAGTCTGCAAAGACTCCATATGTAACCCTTCTCTGCTTCTCATTTTCTTAAGCCCTATTGTGTCTCTGATCACACTGGTTAACAGAAATCCTCCCAACATTCTGAGCAACCTCAGGTTGAGCTGATTCTATGAATTACTTGTTTTTAATACTTATCCCTGATGTTCATTTCATCTTCAGGCTCTTCTATTTATTGTATTCCAATAAATATTAGTCCATTGGAATTAATATTAAAATTTTAACTCCATAAACAATCTGTTCCAATAATTCTTATTATTTATCTGAGAGAAATATATTTCATAATAAAAATAAAATAGCATTTTAAACAGGTAATAATTGCTAGAAACTTTAAGTAACATTTTTAATAATAATGTTCAATTGTGACACATGACAATATCTCCTCTTGAATACTAATAAATCTACAGCAAAACAGTATATAAAACTATAAAAAGCAAAAAATATATAGATGATAATAGATAGGGATGCAGTGCCAGGAGAATGAAAGTCATATGTATGCATAGGACATAATTTCAGATATCTTAATGTAAGAGAATGTTATCTGTCTCATGTGACATATTTAAAAGAGATCACTAAAAGCTTGAAGTAAGTAAAAATGGAATTAAAATACAAACTACAGAAACATAAAAAGGCCATCTGTCATTCACCAGAACAATATATACATTTACCACTATATACAGGAAATACATCACCTGAAAGCCCTTTATTGAGAAGTGACTTTTAGAATTCTGGGGGAAGACAGACCATCCAAAAAGGAATGGATTCTCTTCTTTCATGGAAAATGTGTGTAGACAATAATGGAGGAGAAGAAGAATTTTAAAATAATATAAATATCCCATTACATAATTTTCAAAAGACTGTTTATTGATATGATTGAAATTAGTTGTTTCATAAGGTAAAAAATTTGAGGAATTCATTTTGAGACAAATTGAATACTATTTTATTCTGAATATCATCTAAAACTATTACTTGAAGGAAAAAAGAAAACCTCATCAAAACACTAGTGAAACTCTGGGGCTGGAGAGGTGGCTCAGGGGTTAAGCCTCTGCCTTGCAGGCAGAAGGTCCTGAGTTCAGATCCTAGACCCCACGTATAGATGCCAGGCGGAAGTGGGGGCGGCCTGCCTTTCTGGTCCTGGTAGGGCGGAGCCTGTGAATCCCGGGGCAGAGTAAACAAGGAGGAGGTGGAGGCGGTCCATGGTAGTTCCCGAATTCGTCCGTGGTTCTACACACACATACATACATACACACACACATACATACACGTGCACACATGCATACACGCACAATTGAATAAATAATAAAATAAAAAAATATTAAAAAAACACTAGTGAAACTAAACAAGAAAAATGTCACTAGGTCCCTGTTAACTTGTCATTATATTCTCAAAAGAAAGTTTTGCGTGCTGAGTCTCAACTGTTTTTAGTTGTATAAGTTTTCTTAATAATTATCTCAGTTGAAGGCATTTTTTTTCCTTATGTGATTCTCCTTGACTTCATATTCTATTTAACTAAGACAGTGGAACACAGTGATGTATTGTGCTTGCACAGATGACATTACTTTTTTTTTTAAACTTTTAGTTATTTCTTCTTTATATTCTTTTTTGTTTGTTTGTTTTTTGTTTTTTATTATTATTATTATTTCCACTAATACAAACTTAACAGGTACACCGGTCCCCTCCCTCCCTCCACCTCCCCCTGACCCCCCTGCTCCCCCTCCCCTCTCTCTTCCCTCCCCATCCTCTAGTGTCTCCCCACCCCCAATCCCCAGACCATCCTTTACTGTGCATGCCAAACTCTCCTCTGGGTCCTCCTCTCTGATGAGATGCAAGGACCCAGGGGCATTTCCCAGAAACCTTTCCTGTGTTCCCCTTAAGCTTAGGAACACTACTGTGACTGTCAGTCCCTAGCCTCCAAGGATCCTAGTGCTTTAGTCCCTGCTATACTTTGTGGGGTCAATAATGTGTTGGACATAGTGCAGGTCATGCAAAGTCTTATTATGATTGCTTTGGCCCTAACTTGTGTGGAGTATCTTGCATATCAACATTGCTTGATGACATACCTTTAATTAGCAGCAAAATGATAAAATATAGTTAATTGGGTTATCAACACATTGATCACGTATATAAAAAACATGAAAACTTAAATAACAAAACACAGAACATATAGCCCAAACTTGATATTTGATATTTCATTTAGGGAATGTTGAGAGAAATATTTGAAATTCCTGTGTGTTCATGATATATCTATATAGCATAAAAGATTCAAGAATTAGATGTAAGTCACAAAGGACAGGTGTATAAAACTGGGGGCGTGGAGGAGATTTAAAAGGTTCTATTGCATATCTTGGTCCCCTACATGCAACATACCACACATACACACACACACACACACACACACACCACATACATACTTGTTTATCATCCATATATATATGCCTGCCTGTCTGTCTGTGTATCCTGTGTTTGTCTCTCTATACTGAGACAAGTTGCTATATTGCTTCAGGAACTTCTTTTTTAGATAAAATGATTGGAGTTCTTAGTATTACAAATTTTTAACAGACACCTCCAGTTCCAAGGTTTTAATGGCTTGATCCTATGTGAAAACACTACCTCCACTGTAATTTCACTCAGCTTGCTATCACAGCCATTCACAGCAGTAGAAACATCCTGAACAGTTCATGAAAACCTTTCTGCATTATCATCCAATTAATTTAGTCTGAAAAGGTGTCATGATGAAAAATATTCCACTAGAGAATTCTAGAATTAAATTTGTGACGTAGATTTAGGGTTTTGTTGTTCAGCTTTGAATGTCTTTGTTGCATCACTCTGCTGGGTGTGAGATAAGGCAACAGTTGTCAACAGCACAAGCTACCCACATTTCCTTTTAAACTTCTCCCACATATTGCAGAACAGCTCCATTTTCATCAACTTCGGGAAAGCCTGCTCTTCAAAGTATCTTGGACAAAATCCTCCAGGATAGAAATAAACCAATATTCTACTTCAAGTGTGAAGGGTTTGCAGTGGGAGTTGGAAAACCAAAGCACAAAGCTCTAGATACCTTGGAAAATATGGGCATGCCATATTTGGGTTGGTAGTTGACTGTAATCAAAGCTAGGGTAAACTGGACAGCATACTACAGCCACAAACTCTGAATTGTATTCAGAGGCTCTATCTAAGTAATGAAAGTAGAGAATGATTTAAAAGACACCAAAGGTCAACTCCCTGCATCTACATATGTACGCTTCAGTGACAAACATGTACTTCACTGACAGAAACATGAAATTATGCTCTCAAGTGCATACTCACAATGATAAAAGCAGAGATTTGGTTCAAATAACCATGAGAGATTAAAAAGGAGGAATAACTCAAAAAGATTTTGAATCTCTTCTGCTTAAAAGAGATTATAAGCTTGTATTCCATACCTTTGCCTCTTCTACACATGCAGATTGAAATTTAAGTATGTCCAAGCATACTTACATATATGCATATATAGCAAATATGTAAATAATCTGTAAGATCAGTTTGAATACTCATCATTTCTATCTGCTGATTTAATCAAAACTTTTAAAAATCGTACATTTGGAAATACTGATGTTTTCTTAAGAATAAGAATTAATTTATTTCATAGGCTACACAATACAATTTCAGTGCAAAAGGGTATTAAATGGGGGAACTTTCATTAATTCATAAATATATCTGGCTGAACTATATAATGAATCCACAGACCTAAATACACTGAGAGGGATGTGATTGGTCTCTGAATAATTGTCAAAAGAGGGGGAAATAATGCCAGCTAAAGAAAGCAAAAAATGTTGTCATTATCCATTAATCCACCAAGTGGAATTCAATAAGATGATGAGGGAAAAAAGAGGAGAGGGGAAGGAAGAGGGAAAGAAAGAGAGAAAGAGAGAAAGAGAATACATGTTTTAAACCAGCTTAGCATGCTTGATAATGCTTTAAAAATTGCAACTTATAATTCTTCCTGAGATTTAGCTTTTTCTTTTCACAAATTTGTTGCATGTCTAGCAGATCTACAGTATTTTATATTGATAGTTATGGCATATGAAAGAAGCGATATTTTACATCAGTCTTTCAAGCATATCCCTTGGCAAACTGAAGGATTCAATGAACTATCAACAAAAATGGAAATTTCTTTTTTTAAATTGATATGATTTTATAAAAATAAATCTGGTATCTTAGATGAATGGAAAAATGGAAATTTCAAATACATTTGAAAGCATATAGAAGAACACATTTGAAAATATATGGGGGTGGACACCTTAACTTGGGTGATGTCATAGCCTTCTTTTTCTGTTACAACTCTATTTGCCTTGCTTTTCTGACAATCCTGCATGCCAGATTCAGCTTTAAAATAATGGTGTTCTGGGCCACACATTGCTGCAACTCAACTTTTCCCAGTGAAAGCACTTTGCTCCATTGCAGGCATTGGACCTTTATTCTTTATCATCACAGACATGGGCTTTCCTGTATGTATAAATCTTCCTGTTCCTGAAGTGATTTCTCCCCCAACTATCTCTACACATTGTATCTGTCAGTCTTCTCTCAAATTTTATTTCTAAAATAGGTTCATCAGAAGAGTCTGGACTAATTATGACCTGATTTAGAGATCAGTGAATCAAAACTCCTCATTGAACAGTTGTGACCAAGATCAGTCTCCTCCTCATAGTGATACACAGGAGACACAATACCTCATTTCTATGAATAACATATATCTGATTGATAAGTATCCATCCAAAAAGGATCAGGAACACAGGCAGACATAGCTTGATTGCTGTTGAATTGTTCTTTAGACTCCTTTGCAGTAGTAATTCCAAGGAATAACCATCCAAATAGAAAATTAGTTCTAAGCTTAAAAATGTTCCTGGGGCTGGAGAGATGGCTCAGGGATTAAGCCTCTGCTTTGCAGGTGGAAGGTCCTGAGTTCAGATCCGAGACCCCACGTATAGACGCCAGGCAGGGGTGGCCTGCGTTTCTGGTCCTGGTAGGGCGGAGCCTGTGAATCCCCGGGCAGAGTAAACAAGGAGGAGGTGGAGGCCGTCCATGGTGTTCCTGAATTCGCCTGTGGTTCTACACACACACACACACACACACACAACACACACACACACCATACACACACACGCGCGCAGCACATGCATACACGCACAATTGAATAAATAAATAAATAATAAAAAATTATTAAAAAATGTTCCTGATGCAATTTCATTTTCATTCTTCATAGGAACACCTACCATTTTGTGACTTACAACGATCTAGTTCCTTGTGATGCAGGATGCATTCACAAAAAAGCTTCATGTATGTAGAAAGAAAAGCAGAAAATTCATATTAACACATGGATGTATATTGAAAGTATAGTTTTTAAAACAGTTTAGATATGGACATGTAGTAATGAACTAATACAAAATTCACAGAATCAGCCTGAATTAGGAGTGTTCTTTGAAGAGGAAGGAACACTAATTGCATATTTGAACAATGATTTAATTTGTGTATTAGACAACTATTATTCTATGCTCATATACATAAGGCATTACATGATGAATCCATACTCAATAATATAATTAATGTAGATTAGAAAATAAAATATAAAAATATCCAAGTATTCATTGCTTAAGGCATTATATAGCTCAGATAGAATTTGCTAATGAATTTTAGTGTTGAAATGAATTTAAAGGCAATCCCTGTTACGCTTCCTTTCTCTCTCCCTCTCTCTCTGTCTAGCTCTATTTCCCCATGAATACAGAATACATACACACACACACACACACACACACATACACACGCGCGCGCGCACGCCATGCATAAAATCCCATAAACATGCATGTGTTGTTATCACATAATATAAGATGGCTAATGGGCCATATGAGGAACAATAGTGAATCTCTTAGATCGTTTGAAACTATACTTATAAAAATTACTATTCAAATGTATTTCCTTTCTTAAAAATTAAACACCATCATTTATGAAATACATATGTCCTTTGTCTTACTGGTAACTTAATGATAAGCAAATGGGGCATACTAGAGAAAGAATATTAGGTACTAACCAACAGTTTCTTAAATAAAATAAAAAAAAAGATCTAAGTACTTTGCACTAAAAGAAGTCCAGTCTAAATTGTGAACTATTTTTTTTGTGTATGTGATAGGATGTATATTAGACAGCACCGTTTTTGCCTATGGAGATCAAATAATGACTTTGGAAATCATCCTAGATTTGCTTTGCTCTGGGGTTTCCCAGGCTCTGAATTCAGTGCCAGAAGTAGACACTTTGGCCATTTCTATCTGACATTTTTACTTGGATCCTAGGATCTGAACTCAGTTGCTTCTGCTTGCACAACAGAGGCTTAACCCCTTAGTCATCTCTTTAGGCCTGAATTGTGAACATTTACAATAATGTAGTTTATACTCTCTATTTTAGTTGTTAACTAAACAGGATTTCTGGATTATATATTGAAAATAACTTTAAGGAATAAGTTATATGATTCATAAGGAGTTTTTTTGGAGGAAAAATTTGATTAAATACTGATCCGTAAGTAAACACAGTTTATTTCTGGAGTGGTGTTGAGGAATTTACAATCATTTGTTTATGCAATTATGATAATGAATAAAAGGAATGAATTACTTCTGGACATAACTGTGTGAGATTTATTTTTTTAGGTTTGCTGAGGTAGAAAGACTGCCCTCTGTTCATGGCACTGTTTCCTGAAATGAGAACCAGGGGTTAACACAAAAGAGAAAATAATCAGAAAACATTACTGTCCACTTTCTGATGGGGATTTTGGTATGCCCATCTTCAAGCTCCTGTTTCTATGATTGCCTGGTCATGACGGACTGACACCTCTAACTGTGAGTTAAAATGAACCCTCTCTCCTTTTCCCTGTTTTCGTCAGAATAGTTGTTCACAATAACAGGAAAAGAAGTTAAGAAAACATTTTCTCTCATGGGATATTTTTCTTTAAAGTTAGGGCAAAGGTAAATGTCAACTCAATGTTTTACTGAATCATTAGATAATGAAGTTTTCCTCTTCATATTCTCATCTTGCCACCATGCATTCAAGCATCTCACTATACTCATTACAGTGCTTAGTGTGCTCAAAATAAAAACAAAGATGTTTACAATAAGCATAATCCTTCTGAGACTAACCAACAAAATCATGCATGTTCAGCAAGTCTGGTGTATTGTTTAAATCTCCTTAAGTACAGAGCTTAGACACTTAAAAAGAAGAAAACAAACAGGATAATTTGTGTTCAATTTTTTACTTTGAAACAAATGATTGTCACATTTAATGAAAAGAAATTCACACTCATTTTACTTTAAGGGAGTCCTTTGTTCATTTTAGGAACAAAACAGTGAGGAGAGGAATAGGCCCTTGAGTTCTGAACTGTCGATCCTGAGATGAAAATAATGTGTTTTTGGAACACTGTAGGCTTTACTGAATCATTAGATAATGAAGTTTTCTTCTTCATATTCTCATCTTGCCACCATACATTCAGGCATCTCGCTATACTCATGTATAATGTGTTTGAACACATTATAATGTCAGAAGTAAATGGCCTCACTCATACTAGTTCACTTATTGCTTCTGGAGTGCTATGATTAACAATGTATGTGGCTTAAAAACCCAAAATGATTGAAATGCTTAGTGCACTGTGAAAGGAAGGCCTGGGACAAATGGAAGCTTAGTCAGCACTCTTCTTCCTTCTAAATGTAAATGGCTCTTGTGAGGGCTTTAGATGATGCTGTTTATCATAGATGTCAGAAGATGCTGCTGAAAGATGAATTTTCATTTGTTTTCTTGTTCTTTTACTTGAATTAAACAGTGGACACAATGGAATCTAAATTTCAAGGACAGACAATCTCATGGTAATAATCAGAATTGGCACAAAGTCCAGAAACAGCTATTGTAGCTCCAGGTTTTACAATTTGAAACCATAATATTTTCATTTAAACCATTAAGTATAAGGGATTTTTAATGACTTTTCACATTAAAATTTTAAATTGTAATCACCATTGCCATGTACACACTGTAATTAGCACACTGAGCTGCTAGACTTTTCCTTTCTCTTACATTAGCACACATCAACCTAAAATTATGAGATTTTTTATTGATTTATAATTTTTTATATTTATTTTTCATGTATAAGTATATTGAGTATTCATCATAGCTTCCCTCCATCCTCTCTCCCTACCATCCCCTCTCTTCCTTTCACCATGCTTTCCCACTTTGTACCAACTTTCTGCCTGGCCTGTATGCTTCTATGTACCCCAGGATTCACTCTGGCTTGTCTACTCCTGTGGTGGCTCAGGCCTTCATGGTATATCAAATTACCTCTCTTCAAGCCACCTCCAATGATATGTGCATTTACTTTCACTCTTCTAGCTTTAGTCCCAAATGTTTCTACTATAAGTTCCCATTCTATGGATATAACAGTTACATAGCAGTTTGATGTATTGTCTTCCTACCTATAGGTTCATTAGCTGTCTTTCCTATTGATCAATTTCCTTCCCTTTTTTTAGGTCTTATTCTAGTTTACAGTAACAAGGGTGTGTACTATTCTGACAATAGGGTCTTGAATCCAATCAGAAAGCTGTTGATTGTCTCCTTGATACTCATGCCACTACTACACTGATGGTCATCTATTGCTATGGTGTTTTACATGGCAACTTAACAGATCTCCTGCTATTGATGGGGCTTGTTGTTATTTCTCTCCCAAAGCAGCTTCTACAGTATTCTATGGTGCTGTGTAACCTATCCAGCAAGGAGAAAGTCCTCAGGCCAGTTATAGTTGATATATTTTGCCGATATTCTGTGATCCATTTGTGTCATATCAAAAAACTTTTAAATTTTCACTAATATTCTTCCATGTATTCTTTGCTGATTTAGGGAGCAAATGACAGTATATAAATGCAAATCATCTTTGTCAAATTTTCATATGCATAAATAGGTTAAAAAATCTGATTTCTCTAAATCTACATTCTGAGCTTTGTAGAAATACCAATGTAACAAAATATTCATAGCAAATGTCTGGTTATTTTTATTTCTTTTTAAAATTTATTTATTATCTGCTATCTAGTTATAGAGGATCAGTGCGTAGGTACCTTCTGCCCCTCCTTTCCTTTTTCCCTTCCTTCCCCCCCCCAGTTGTCCACCCATCCCAGTCCCCTCTTACCTCTTTCTCTTTCTCTCCCTCCTTTCTTCCCTCTTCCTCTCTTGGTGTTTACTGCCTGATGCCTCCAACCCTCCAGAACATCCATTTTTATAGATGCTGAATCTCCCTCTGAGTAGTCTACACTAGTGAGGGTTCAGGATTCAGTTGCATACCTTGGGGCCCCTTCTTGGGCCACCCACTAATATGGAAACTCTTTATATACATCTAAGCTCCTGCCTCTAAAGATCCTAGTGCCTGAACACTTGTCACCTGAGATCTGTGCAAGTCTTTCAGGGCTTGTCGACATGTCAGCCATGTCAGCCATTGTGTAGAGAAGGAATTTAGAAGAGTTCCTACCTTTACTATTTCATGGAATAGTCTAAGGCATAGTCGTTTTAGTTGTTTTTTAAATGTCTGGTAGAATTCTGAACTGTGTCTGTCTGGCCCAGGATATTTTTTAATGGGAAGATTTGAGATTACTTCTTTAATTTACTCATTTGTTATAGGATTATTTAAATAATTCAATTCATACTGGTTCGATTTAGGTAAGTTGTGCTTACTCAGAAATTTATCCATTTCTTTCTGATTATCAAATTTTATGGAGTAGATGTTTTTGAAATATCACATTATAATTCTCTGAATTACTTGGGTATCAGTTGTAAAATCTCTTTTCATATATAATTTTGTTAATTTTTTTTCTTTCTTGATTTTGGTTAATTTAGCTAGGGGTGTATCAATCTTACTGAATTTTTTTCAGAGAACCAGCTCTTTATCTAGTTGATTCTTTGTATGGTTTTCCTTATCACAATTTTGAATATTTCTCTCCTGATTTTGCTAATCTCTTCTCTTCTATTGCTCTGTGTCTCTAAAGCTTTAAGCACATTGCTGTTTCCCTTGCCAGTTTTTTTTTTTTTTTTTTGATATAGGTATTAAGAGCCAGAACTTACCTCTTAGGACAGCTTTCATCATGTCCCACAGATTTTGATATGTTGTATTTTCATTATCGTTCACTTCAAGGAATTCTTGAATTTCCTTTTTGATTTCTCTTTGGACCCATTTTTTCATTCAGCATCATGGTATTTAATTTCCAAGAATTTGTGTACTTTCTGCTATTTGTTTGGTGGTGGATGTCAAGATTTGGCTCATGGTGGTCTAATAGCATACAGGATGTAGTTTAAATTTTCCTGTGTATGTGGAGATTCATTTTGTGGCCCAATATGTAGTCTGTTTTGGAGAAAGTTCCATTTGATTCTGAGAAGAATATATATTACCTGGTATTTGAATGGAAGGTTTGTCAGAGATCTTTTAGGTCCATTTGGCTAACAGTTTGACTCAGTTTCGATGTGCCTCTGTTAAAGTATTTGGCCTGTTGATCTATCCCATATTGAGAGTAAGGTATTGAAATCCCCTACTATTGTCATTTGGGGATTGATTTGCTGTTTTAGACATTGTAGTGTTTGTTTAATGAATATGGATGAGCCCATATTAAATATGTAAATGTTCAGTATTATCAAATCTTCTTGGTGAATTGTTCCTTCGACTTCTGGATCTCTTATGATTTTCTTTGGTTTGAAGTATATTTTGTTAGATACCATAATTGCTACACCTGTTTGTTTCCTTGCTCCATTATTTTTAACCAGACTTTTAATTTGACAAGGTTCCTAACTCTTGTGGTGAAATGTGTTTCCTGAAGACAGCAGATTGATGGGTCATGATTCCTAATCTATGTTTGTAAGCTGTGTTTTTTGATTGGTAAGTTAATTCTATTGATATTTAGGACTATATTTGAGAAATGACTGCTGCTCCTGAAATTTTTAAAATTTTTTTATTATTTATTCAATTGTGCATGTGTGTGTATGTGTGTGTGCACGTGTGTGTAGAACTACGGGCGAATTCGGGAACCACCATGGACCGCCTCCACCTCCTCCTTGTTTACTCTGCCCTGGGATTCACAGGCTCTGCCCTACCAGGACTAGAAACCCGTCTATACGTGGGGTCTAGGATCCGAACTCAGAACCTTCCGTCTGCAAGGCAGAGGTTAAACCCCGAGCCATCTCTCCAGCCCCTGACATATTTGTCTTTAGTTACATTCATATGTGTATTACTTATCTTTGAGTTTGTGATGGTATTATACCTCCCATATGTCCTCTTGGAAGTATTTGTTCTTTTCGTCAAGCTTACATATCTTTTCTAGTATTCATTGAAAGCCTGGTTTGGTGGTCAGTGTAAGCCTTCAGCTTATCTTTATGGTGAATGATTTTTCTTTTGCTATCAATCATGACTGATAGTCTTGATGGGTATATCAGCCTGAGTTGACATTTGTACTCATTCATAGTTCAAAGTATGTCTCGCTAAGCTCTTCCAGCTTTTATTCTTTTCATTGAAAAATAAGTTATTTTAGGGGCTGGAGAGGTGGCTCAGGCGTTAAGCCTCTGCCTTGCAGGTGGAAGGTCCTGAGTTCGGATCCTAGACTCCACGTATAGATGCCAGGCGGAAGCGGGGGCGGCCTGCATTTCTGGACCTGGTAGGGCGGAGCCTGTGAATCCCCGGGCAGAGTAAACAAGGAGGAGGTGGAGGCGCCCATGGTGGTTCCCGAATTCGTCCGTGGTTCTACACACACATACACCCATACACGCACACACACACATACACATGCACAATTGAATAAATAATAAAAAAAGTTTTTTTAATATATTTACCTTTAAAAGGATATTTCTTTTCTCTTGAAGCTCTCAACACATTTTCTTTGTCTTGTTTGTGTAGTGTTTTGACTATGATTTGCCATGGTAAGTTTTTGTTTTGGTCATATCTGTTTTGAGTGTAATGTCTCTCTTGTATTTGGATAGGCATTTCTTTCTTTAGATGTGGAAAGTTTTCCTTTATGACATTTTGAAAATTTTTCATGGGTATGGAATTTTGGGTTTCTCATTCTGATATCCCATAAATGCACAGGTTCATCTTATTTGAGGTATTCTACAACTCTTGAATATTCCTCTGAGGTATCTTTTTATTTCTTTGATTGAATTAGTTTGTTCTGCCATTTTATCTTCAGCAGCTGATATTGTAAGCTCTGTTTCAGTAGTTGTGCTGATAAGATTCTTGCTTATGTTTTGGTTTGAAGATAGATTGTCTTTTAGTTTGAGTTTAATCTTTGCTTGAGATATTTTTCAACTGCTCTATGCATAGTTTTATTTCTTCATTTGTGTTCCTGCCCATACTCAATGATGTGACAATTTAATTCCTCTTGGATTCCTCTTTTATTGTATTGATCATAGTAAAGATCAGGCTTTGAAAATCATTATCTCAGGTATGGTTTCCTCGGCTATTTTCTGTGAGTTTATTCTGATTGTATTCCAACAATATGAAGTGTTTTTTTTTCATTTTATTTTTGTTTTTTTGTATTTATTTACTTATTTTTTTGACGCATAAAAATGTAATAGGTACCCCGGTCCCCTCCCTCCATCCACCCCTTCGTGAGCCTCCCTGCTCCCTCTCCATTTTCCCTTCCTTTCCCCCCTCCCTTTCTCAAGTGCACCACCCTCATCCCTGGAGCATCATTTAATATGTATGTCAAACTTTCCTCTGGGTCCTCCTCTCTGATGAGGTGGAAGGACTCAGTGACATTTCCTAGAACTCTTTCTTGTGTTCCCCTTAAGTATAGGAACACTATTGTGGCTGTTAATACCTTACTTCTAAGGATCCTAGTGCCTTTAGTCCATACTAGAATTTGAGGGTCAATGATATGTTGGTCATTGCGCAGATCATGCAGAGTCCTATTATAATTGCTTCGGCCCTAACTTCTGTGGAGTATCTTGTATATCATGACTCCTCCCATCCTTGTGCTCTTACAATCTTACCACCCCTTCTTCCACAAATTTCCCTGAGCTTCAGGATGGGGAGAGATTAGGCAGGCCTGATTCCAGGTGGTTGATACAAAGTCTCTGATGTTCTGAATTGTAGTTCGTTGATTTTTTTTTTCAGTTTTTCTGCTCCTGCAATGCCCTTGGCTTCATCCTGATGGGTCTTGGATGTCACCCCTATGCAGAGATAAAAAGCTGTTAAAATAGAGTCTTATTATAAGGATAGATTCAAAGGTAGATGGAATAAGAGTAGGAGACTGTGGTAAGGGGTGGGTCAGTCTCCCATTTGCAAAATGGTTACCTTCTATCTTTCAGACTGTATGCCCTCCCTTTCTGGTAAGATCATACCCCATCAGTTGTAATGACCAGGAAGGGCAGTCTGTGAGCTTAACCAGATATCTCATTTCTTACTTGCAGTCCTTGATGGTGGCCTATTATCTCCTCTCTCCTTGTTTCTGGTGCGGCCCTCCTTCCCCTTCTCTCCTGTTTATAATCTTTTCAATTACTGTAGGCATTACAGAGATTTATCTTTAAGTGTGTCTCTAAGTGGGTTTGGTACTAGGATCAACTTATAAGGGAATACATACGGCACTTAATTTTCTGTGTCTGAGATACTTCACTCAATTTAATTATTTCTAATTCCACCCATTTCCTGGCAAATTTCATTAATTCATCATTTTTGATGGCTGAGTAGTATTTCATTGTAAAATGTACCACATTTTCCTTATCCACTCATCAACTGTTGGACATTTGGGTTGATTCCATGACTTTGCTATTGCAAACAGTGCTGCTATGAACATGGTCATACTTGTGCTATCGAGTATGGGGGGTTATTCCCAAAAGTGGAATAGCGGGGTCATATGGCATTTCAATCTTTAACTTCTTTAAGAATCACCAGATGGCTCACCAGAATGCTGGTACAAGCCTGCATTCCCACCAGCAATGTAGGAGAGTTCCCCTCTCTCTACATCCTCTCCAGCATTTGGTGTTGTTTGCATTGTGCATTTTTGCCATCCTGACTGGGGTGACATGATATCTCAGGGAGATTTTATTTGCATTTCCCTGATGTCTAAGGATGTGGAGCATTTCTTAAGATATTTGTTACACATTTTAATTTCATCCTTGGTAAAGTTTCTTTTAAGTCCCAAGGCCCATTTTTTAATTGGGCCATTTGTTTCCTTGGAGTTTAGTTTTCTAAGTTCTTTGTGTACTCTGGATAAGAGAGCTCTATCAGATATACAGTTAGTGAAGATTTTCTCCAATTCTATGGGTTGCATTGTGGGTTACAATCTCTTTATCTGAACAGAAGCTCTTTAATTTCATAAGATCCCATCTGTTGAATATTGGTTGCATTGCTTGGGCTATTGGATTTCTGATTAGGAAATCTAATCCGCTCCAGAGAGTTCCCTACTCTTTCAACTAAGGTTTTTATAGTCTCTGGCCTTATATCCAGGTCCTTGATCCATTTGGAATTAAGTCTTGTACATGGTGACAAGTGTGGGTCCAGTTTTAATCTTCTGCATGTGGAAATCCAATTTTGCCAGCACCATTTGTTGAAGATACTGTTATTTTTCCATTGGATTTTTTGGGCCCCTTTGTCAAAGATCAAATGGATGTAGTTGTGTGGGCTTATATTTGGGTCTTCAACCCTAATCTATTCATCTGTGTGTCTATTTTGGAGCCAGTATCAGGCTGTTTTTATAATTATGGATTTGTAGTATAGACTAAGGTTTGGTATGATGATACCTCCAGCAGTGTTTTTATTACTCCGGATAGTTTTTGCTATCCTGGGTCTTTGTGCCTCCATATGAATGTTGAGATTATACGGTCAACTTCTTTAAAGAATTGCTTTGGGATCTTAATCAATATAGCATTGAATCTGTATATTGCCTTTGGTAGGATGGTCCTTTTTATGATATTGATTCTGCCAATCCAGGAACGTGGCAGGTCTTTCCACCTTCTAGTATCTTCTGTAATATCTTTCTTTAGGGTTTTAAATTTCCACTATAAAGGTGTCTTACTTCCTTGGTTAGGTTTATACCAAGGTATTTCATTTTTTTAGGGGCTATAGTAAATGGGATTGTTTCTCTCAGGACTATTTAACTTATTTCATTCTAGGAATATAGGAAGGCCACTGATTTTTGTACATTTATTTTGTATCCTGCCACCCTGCTGAACTTCTGTATTAGTTCCAGGAGTTTCCTGGTGGAGGTTTTGGGATCACTCAGGTATAAGATCATGTCGTCAGCAAATAGAGATAACTTGATTTCTTCCTTGCTGATTTGAATCCCTTTAATCTCCCTTTGTTGTCTTATGGCTTCAGATAAGACTTCAAGTACTATATTGAATAGATGAATAGAAGTGGTGAAAGTGGGCAAGCTTGTCTAGTTCCTGATCGAAGTGGGAATGCTTCAAGTTTTTCCCCATTGAGTATAATCCTTGCTGTTGGCTTGTTGTATAGAGCTTTTATTATATTGATAAGGGTTCCTTGCATTCCAACTGTCTCTAGGGTTTTGATCATAAAAGGCTGTTGGATCTTGTCAAAAGATTTTTCTGCATCTAAAGAGTATCATGTGGTCTTGGATTTTAGACTGGTTTATATGGTGGATTACGTTTATTGATTTGTGTATGTTGAACCAAACTTGTGTGCCTGGGAAAAGCCTACTTGTTCCTTATGAATGATCTTTTTGATATGCTTTTGAATCCAATTTGTTAAGACTTTGTTGAGAATCTTTGCATCTGTGTTCATCAAAGAGATTAGCCTATAGTTTTCTTTTTTAAGTTTATCTTTATTAGGTTTTGGGATTTAGACAATATTAGCTTCATAGAAAGTATTTGGTTGTGTTCCTTCCTTTACTATTTAATGGAACATCTTAAGGAGTATCAGTGTTATTAGCTCCTTAAATGTCTGGTAGAACTCTGTGCTGAATCCATCTGGTCCAGTACATTTCTTGGTGGGAAGATTTAACAATACTTCATCAATTTCCTCATACATTATAGGACTATTTAAATAGTTCACAATTTCCTGATACAATTTCCATAAATTTGGGAATTCATCCATTTCTTCTGTGTTATCAAATATCACAAAATATAAGTTTTTGAAATATGACATAATATTCTGAATTTCTTGGGTATCCATAGTGATAACTCCATTTTCATTTCTAATTTTGTTAATTTGTGTTTTTTCTCTCTTGCTTTTGGTTAATTTAGCTAGGGGTGTATCAATCTTATTGATTTTTTTCAAAGAACCAGCTTTTTGACTAGTTTATTTTCTGTATCATTTTCCTAATCTTGATGTTGGATATTTCTTCCCTTATTTTGCTAGTCTCCTCTCTTCTACTGCTTTTGGGATCAGATTGCTCTAGTGTCTCTAAAGCTTTAAGCTACATTGTTAAGTTATTTGTGATGTTTCCATTTTTTTGATGTAGGCATTAAGAGGTATGAATTTACCTCTTAGTACAGCTTTCATTGTGTCCCAGAGATTTTGATAAGTTGTATTTTCATTATTGTTCAGTTTCAGGAAATCTTGAATTTCCTTTTAATTTCTTCTGAATCCAATTCTCATTCAGCATCATAGTATTATGTTTCCAGGATTAGTGTATTTTCTGTTGTTAGTTGTGTTGTGGATGTCAAGCTTTAGACCGTGGTGATCCGATAAGGTACAAGCTAGAATTTCAACTTTCCTGTATAGGCAGAGATTTGTTTGGTAGTCCAATATGTGATCTATTTTGGAGAAAGTTCCGTTTGCTGTTGAGAAAAATGTGTGTGGATGAAAAGTTCGATAGATATCTGTAAAGGTCCATTTCAGTAAGCATTTGATTAAGTTCCAATGTGTCCCTGTTAAGCTTTTGACCTGTTGATCTATCCCATGTTGAGAGGGCGTATTAAAATCCCCAAGAATTATCGTTTGAGAGTTAATTTCTCACTTTAGATGTTGTAGGGTTTGCTTAATGAATGTGGAGGGGCCTGTATTATGTTCCTATATGTTCAGTATTATGAAGTCTTCCTGGTGAATTGTGCCTGTAATTAAAATGTGGTATCCATCTGTGTCTCTTATGGGTTTTTTTTGGTTTGAAGTCCGCTTTGTCTAACAGCATAATGGCTGCCCCTCCCTGTTTCCTGGTTCCATTAGCTTGCAGAATTTTGAACTAGCCTTTTATTTTTAGTATGTGCCAATCTTTTGTTGTGAGATGAGTTTCCTGAAGGCAGCAGATTGATGTGTTGTGATTTTTAATCCAAGTTTGTAATCTGTGACTCTTGATTCGTGGCTTTTGTAAATCTATAGTTTAACATTTAGGTTTTGGTGATATTACACTTCCCTCTGTCCATCCTGGGTATGCTTGCTTTTTTTCTTCAAGCTTGAGTATCATTTCTAGCATTTTTTGATGGCCTGGTTTGGTAGACATGTATCCCTTCAAGTTGTCTTTGTGCTGGAAAACTTTTCTTTCTCCCTTGATCATGACAGGTAGTTTTGCTGGGTATATCAGTCTGGATTGGCATTTTTGCTCATTTAATACTTGAAGTGCATCTCTCCAAGCTCTTCTTGCTTTTACTGTTTCCATTGAGAAGTTATTTGTTATTTTAATAGGGTTATCTTTAAAAGTGACTTGTTTTTTTTTTTTTTCTCTTAAAGCTCTCATCGCCTTTTCTTTGTCTTGAATGTGGATTGTTTAACTATTATTTGCCATGGCAATTTTTTATTTTGATCATATCTTTTGGGGTGTGGAATGCCTCTTGTATTTGGTTGTGCCTCTCATTCTTTTGTTGAGGGAAGTTTTCATTTAAGGTTAATTCTCCCACTTTGTCTTCAAAATTTGAAATTCTATTTTCTGCTTCATTAGTTCTGCTGATAAGACTCTCTGTTGAGTTTTGGTTTGAAGATAAGTTGTCTTTTAGTTTGATTTTAAACTCTGCCTGAGACTGTTTTAACTGCTTTATGTCTGTTTTTGTTTCTTGAACTGTTTTCTCATCTCCTCCAAGTGCCTATTGTGTTCCTGTTCAAAGTGGTTGATGGGGTTGTTTAACTCCTCCTGGATTTCCTCTTTCATAGTATTAATTATGGTAGTGATCATCCTTTGAAAGTATTTATCTTGGGTCTGGCTTTCTTGGCTATTATCTGTGAATTTGTTCTGGTTGGAATCCATCATTATGGGGTTAATAGTTTTGGTGGGAGATTTGTCTTCTTGGGTTTTGTTTCTCGTGGATCTGCAATTTGACTTGGGCATTGTTTTGTTTCTTAAGACCTTTCAGTTTCTGTATGTTTTTGACTGAACTGATTTATTTGGTATAATTACTCTCAGGCAATTATTACTAGTGCTTGCCTTGGAGTTGGGTATGTTTGTCTGTTATTAGTATTATTTCCTAGATGAGGCTATTAGGCTGTTAGTACATCAGTTAACTCAGGTTAAGTAGACAGGGTGATTATTAGTATGATAGTAAACTTTTACAATTTAGTGTCTTGGTGATGTTTAAGGGTGAGTAGCATAATCCCTGGAGTTGTATATATTTTTGGGGTGGCTGTATGGAAAAGTTAATCTACAGTGATTAATAGTAGAAAGGAGCAGTATGGCTAAAAAAAGAGGTTTACTTATTTTTGGGCTGGATGTGAAGAATCTCTCCCATGTGGTAGGATGATTTTAGAGGACTTCTGATGTATGGCCTTTGTCCCTTAGAGCTTTGCTTGAGTTTTCTTTGGACTCTGTTGAATTCTGAGTAGCAGTGTGTCCTCCGTGGACCACAAGCTAGGATTCCCGGTGGGCCAGAGGAGGAGAGGGCCTTTTGGAGGACCACGAGCGAGTCCTGTCCTGGTCAGGAGGCCAAGCGGGTGGGAGGAACAAAGGGGCTGGGCCCCAGGACATGGCCCAGGCAAATCAAAGGCAGCCTGGGTGCTGCCTGGGATGGCTGGTGTGAGGAGATTGGACAGGGGGCGACCTGGGTGTTGGGGGAACCCACCTGGGATGAAGATTGATGTTTTTTGTAGGAGATTTATTGTCTTGGTTTGTGTTGTCTCTCATGGATTTGCATTGTGTAATGTCTTTCTTGATGTGTGTTTCTGACTGATTCGAGGTAGACAGTATTACTATGCTTGGGCAGTTATTACTAATGTTTGCCTTGGTGATTAATCTGCCTGTCTAGTGCCTCTTGGTGTTATATACTAGATGAGACTATTATACTGTTCGTATATCAATTGTCAATCAACAGGGATTGAAGATTAGTATAGTAGTGCAATTTTTAACTTTCACTATCTTGGCAATGTATGAGGGTAATGGTTAAGTCCCTGAAATTGTATGTGTTTTTGAGTGGGCTATATTCAAATCTTAAACTGTAGTGCCTATCAATTGAGAGTAACAGGAAGGTAAAAAAAGGTTTACTTAGAGCTGGAAGCAGAGATTCTCTGTTGTTTGATGGATAATTTTTGAAATCCTGAGTTGCATGGTATTGGTGCTCTAGTTTATTGCTTGGTTTTCCATTTACTCTGTTAAATGCTTGAAAGGTTTTAAAGTTATTTAATGACTACAGGATGGTGATGGTGACACAAGGATGGGTAGGTGGCTTAGTGGAGGCTGTTGGTATGTGTGTTTGGTAAAGTACCTGTAGGCCCTCTTAGCAGAGAAGAATAGGCCTTCCCTGAGACCTGGGATGGAAAGGTGATTTTTTTATTTCATTATGACTTGTGTTTTAATAAAGCATATGCCAAACTTTCTAATTTTAAGGATATGGGAAGATGGCATACTTGGCAAAGTACCTGGTATATATTGCACGAGGACAAATTCAGAGATATGTGAAAAGCTGGAGATGGTGATATGCACCTGTTACATAGGCATGTAGTTGTGGCAGTGGACAAACAGACCCCACTGACAATAAGACAACTTTGGGTTCAGTGAGAGATCCTGTGTCACATAAAGAAGATGTAAGTAATAGAGGAAAACAGTCAAAGCAACCTTTAGATTCCACATATGAATGCACAGAAACATACACACATGGACATCATACACACACAAACACTCACACACAACACACACACACTTTAAACAAAAGCTTGACTCAGAAATCAAGCTGATATTCCTCTTAAACATGGGCATAAGTAACAATAAACTTTAGAGATTTTCTACTACAGGATAACTTTTTATCCTGGTATGCCTGCATGGAACTTTTTGTTTTGTTTATTTTTGTACGTGTGAATGTGTATGATGAAAGAGAAAAGAGAGAGAGAGACAAAGAGAAAGACAGAGTCAGAGAAAGACATGGATAGAGACAGAGAGAAGAGAAGAACTATTTATGTTATGGTGCACATAGGGAGGTTGGAAGACAACTTCTGAAAGTGGGATTTCCTCTTCCATCATGCAGGCTCTGGGATTCAACTCAAGTTAATCAGGTGCTTGCAGGTAGTCTTTACATGTTGAGTTATCTTGCTCATCCATATAGGGGATGTTTTAACTGTGTCAGAATCATCCAAATACAATAGATATGGCATTTGCAAGAATTTGAAGAAAATAAGAGAGAAAAAAATTACTTTCCATCTAAGAAAATAATGAAAGAATCACTAATTAACTTAAAAGGTGGTCATTCAAGACAGTGTTTCCCTGGTTTCCTTTTGGCTGACTTTTAAAGATAGTTGCTTCTAATTATCTTGTAAATTCCTGTGTTTGTTATGTATAATGCCTTTTGAAGCTTGACCAAATCATGTAACACTGAGTGGGGCTGGGCAAGGCCACTCTCCTGGAATCCTGGACCCAGAATCACTTCATTCTTTTCTCCCCTAGCTAACCCAGAGGAGTAACTCAGTTTCTCACAATGCAGATACACAGTGCACAGAAAAAGAAAGGCTTCATGTTCTTCACAGGAAAGCTAATGAGTAGCAGAATCTGGACTTATACATTGATCATATAGAATATAAATAATATCTACCATCATTCACTGACTTCTGGACTCATAAGTTGTAGGTACAGGACTCAAAAAGTGAACTATTTTAGCATCTTAAGACAACCTTGTGTTACAATTTTAATCATTACTTCTCCATATTGATGAGAGAAACTGCTATTTGATACAATGTCTACTCATTTACAACAAAATAAAGAAATGTCTTATCTTCCATGCTCTAAGATATTGTGGTGTATTTTCCTTTATTTGGAGTATCACAAACCAATGACAGGAAACATTTGTTAGTTATAAATGTTCACATTGATAAAATCAATACCACAGATATCATATTCCTTATTTACTTAGAAATATAGATATGTAATTAATTGCTCAAACAAATGAAACTCTTGATTTATTAAATAATAAGCATAAAATATTCACTTATACCTAAGAATTTATAGGACTGTTACATTTTTAATAAAATTTGTAAAATTTTGGAAAATAGTAAAAAGTTTAAAATCCAGAAAAATTGTCTTCCCTATACTGTATTTATTTTAAGATTTAGAGAACAAGGATTTTGGTAACATATTACAATGATTTCTGTTCTATACATGGCCCATATCTTATTTTGAATAGCATGTTGAAAACGATAAGAATTAGCTATGTAAGGAAAATCAAATTTAGAGGAAAACCTGAGTTGTAAAACTTTCTTTTTTTTTTTTTTGAGAATTTTAGGAGACTTTAGACAACTGCTGAAAAGGAAATAAAAATAATACTAGCAATAGTAGATTAGGTAGGACATGGGGGAGTCATCTTATTTTTTAAATTGATCTTGTTTTTGAGGAAGAAGTCAGAAGACATTGAAACTGTCAAAACAAAATAAACCAGGCAGGGTCACACATGCCTATAATACAGTATTCAGAGGCTGAGTCAAGGGAAGGGACAATAGGAAGTCAGCCTGAGTTACAGATGGGATACTTTCTCAAAAAAACAAAAAGTGAGAAGGACTAAGAGGAATAATAAAAGAAAGAGAAGAAAGATAAGAAAGAGAAGGAAAAGGAGGAGGAAGTCAAAGAAGCAGCAAGATCTCTGTGAGAAAACTAATATGAATAAAATATTTAATAATAACTTATTGAAAGTAGAAGAAAAAATCACTTTGTACATAGACAGATCTAACCAGTCAACAAATAATACTGTAGTTCCATTTAACTGAAATAAATAGACATGTTAAAGTGTGAAAAAAACAAATGTTAATCTTCTTTTAGAATGATGGTGTATTCTTTACAGCCTACACAGATTATATTTGTGACCATGGTCACAAATTTGGTTATGCTGACACATCAGGTATGTTCTTCCATATCTACAGAGAACTCTCTATTGATGCATATCGTCTAAAAGGCCATATCAGGACAGATTTCATTACCTGCTAATGAGAATTTATGTGCATTCCTCCCACATACCACTTTAGTGCATATGGTAATATTAATACTAATGTGAGTGTAGGAGAAATACAATATATTGAAGTTATCTTGCCATATTCAGGGTAATAATAACAGAGTTAGGAAGCTGAATGTGACACTTGGGATTTAATGAAAGCCTTTTGGTTTCAAGAAAATTAGGAGAGACATTTCCCATGCACTACTAAAAATATCTTTTCAAGTGATTACATTAATAAATGAATAGACAGAGCTAGAAGAAAATAACCCAGCTCACGGAATGGTGTCATCTACACATAGGGTGAGTCTTTCTATCTCAGTTAACTTTTTCCATAAAATTAGACTCAAAGGTGATTCTAAATTTAGTCAAATGGATAATCTACATCAAACTACCACAGCATGCAGTGAAGTAGAGGAATGAATAATAAATTCCAAAATTCTCTATAAGATAAAATTATGAGAAGATGAGTGAATAGATGAACTAGAAAACAGTTGGAAATACTAATGACCTAGTAAGCTTGGAGGAAAAAAAAAGAGACACTTAATTAAAGGAATGCAGTTACATAGAGACACATTTGTAACATAAGAATTGTAGAGACTCAAGTGCTCACCGGCAGAGACTGCCATTAACTCATGCCCTAAAAATTCTTGTACATGAGTATAGAAAAAAGCAGACTTCTTTGTCTTGAAGTCAAAACTATGAAACTTTACTCAAAATGCTTTGCAGAAACTTGATAAAAAACTATAATACATAATGTGTTCCATGAAAATGGTATGGCTTTAGATATCTCCTACTTAGGTATTAATAAACATCTGGAAGCTCACCTTTATTCTTAAGTGCATGGTAATTCTAATAGCTGAAGTCACTATTAGAGAGAAGCAAACAGAGAGAGAGAGAGAGAGAGAGAGAGAACCATGAATTCTACTTTTTGTGCTTACAGAAAAGTTGTGATTTGTGAAAATTATGAAAACAGAAGAAAAGCAAATAGTTATAAAATTAGTAGTGTTGAAAAGTAATAGACATTTGCAAGTTATCGCTATTTGCACTGGGGGATGGAGAGGGAGAGGAGAGGGAGGGGGAGGGGAGGGGGGCATAGGGCAGTGGGAAGTTGGAGGGAGGGAGGGGACTGGTGTACCTGTTAAACTTGTATGAGTGGAAATTAAAAAAAAAGAAAAAAAAATCAGTGGTCTTCTTATATGCCCAGAATAAAAGAAGTGAAAAAGCCCTGAGAGAAATAATCCCATTTACTGTAGCCCCTAAAAAAATGAAATACCTTGGGATAAACCTAACCAAGGAAGCAAGAAAACTTTACAATGAAAACTTTAAAACCCTAAAAAAAGAAATTGCAGGGGACACCAGAAGGTGGAAAGACCTCCCATGTTCCTGGATTGGCAGAATCAACATCGTAAAAATGACCATCCTACCAAAGGCAATATACAGATTCAATGCTATACCAATCAAAATCCCAAAGCAATTCTTTAAAGAAGTTGACCAAACAATCTCAACGTTCATACGGAGGGCACAAAAGACCCAAGATAGCAAAAACTATCCTGAGTAACAAAAACACTGCTAGAGGTATCACCATACCAAACCTTAGTCTACACTACAAATACATAGTTATAAAAACAGCCTGGTACTGGTTCCAAAATAAACACACAGATCAATGGATAAGGGTTGAAGACCCACATATAAACCCACACAACTACAGCCATTTGATCTTTGACAAAAGGGCCCAAAAAATCCAATGGAAAAAGAACAGCATCTTCAACAAATGGTGCTGGCAAAATTGGATCTCCACATGCAGAAGATTAAAACTGGACCCGTATTTGTCACCATGTACAAGACTTAATTCCAAATGGATCAAGGACCTGGATATAAGGCAGGGATTATAAAAACCTTAGTTGAAAGGGTAGGGAACTCTCTGGAGCTTATTGGACTAGGCCAACAGTTCCTAATTGGAAACACAATAGCACAGTCAATACAACCAACACTGAACAGATGGGATCTTGTGAAATTAAAGAGCTTCTGTTCAGATAAAGAGATTGTAACCCAAACACAAAAGCAACCCACAGAATGGGAGAAAATCTTCACTAGCCACATATCTGATAGGGCTCTACTATCCAGAATGCACAAAGAACTTAGAAAACTAAACTCCAAGGAAACAAATGGCCCAATTAAAAAAAATGGGCCTTGGACCTTAAAAGAAACTATACCAGGGACAAAATTAAAATGTCTAACAGATATCTTAAAAAATGCTCCACATCCTTTGCCATCAGGGAAGTGAAAATCAAAACCTCCCTGATATATCATCTCACCCCAATCAGGATGGCAAAAATCCACAATACAAACAACATCAAGTGCTGGAGAGGATATGGAGAGAGGGGAACTCTCCTACATTGCTGGTGGGAATGCAGGCTCATACAACCACTCTGGCGAGCCTTCTGGAGATTCTTAAAAAAATTAAAGATTGAAATGCCATATGACCCTGATATTCCACTATTGGGAAAAATCCCTCATACAGTGAAAATTCACCTCGATAGCACAAGTACAACATGAACATGGTTGTTCATAGCAGCACTATTTACAATAGCAAAGTCATGAAATCAATCCGAATGTCCAACAGTTGATGAGCGGATAAGGAAAATGTGGTACATTTATACAATGGAATACTACTTAGCCATCAAAAATGATGAATTAACAAAATTTGCCAGGAAGTATCCCAGACAGAAAATTTAGCACCACATGTATTCCCTAATAGGTGGATCCTAGTACCAAACTCACTTAATGACACACTCAAAGATAAATCTCTGTAATGCCTACAATAATTGCAAAGAAAATAAACTGGAGGGAAGGGTAAGGAGGGCCCCACCAGAAACAAGGAGAGAGGGAATCATGCTTCAGCAGAGATAATGGGCCACTATCATGGACTGCAAGTAAGTAATGAGACATCTGTTTAAGCTCACACACTTTCCTTCCTGGTCACTTGCAACCAATGGTTATGATCTCACAGAAAGCGAGGGCTTACTGTCTGGCAGATAGAAGGTAACCATTTTGCAAATAGGAGATTGAACCCCCTCTCACCATGGTCTCCTACTCTTATTCCATCTACCTTTGAATCTACTCTTATAATAAAATTCTATTTAACAGCTTTTTATCTCTGGCCAGGAGGTGACATCCAATACCCATCAGGGTGGAGCCAAGGGCATTGCAGAAGCAGCAAAACTGAAAAAAAAATCAACAAACCATAATTCAAAACACCAGAGACTCTATATCAACCACCTGGAACCAGGCCAGCCTAATCTCTCCCCATCCTGAAGCTCAGGAAAATTTGCAGAAGAGAGGGTGGTAAGATTATAAGAGTCCAAAGATGGGGAGAAGCAATGATATGCAAGATACTTCACACAAGTTAGGGCTGAAGCAATCATAATAAGACTTTGCAAGACCCACACAGTGACAAACATATCATTGACCCCTAAAAGTCTAGCATGGATTAAAGGCACTAGGATCCTTAGAAGTAAGGGATTAACAACCACTATAGTGTTCCTATACTTATGGGGAACACAAGAAACAGTTCTAGGAAATGCCACTGAGTCCTTACACCTCATCAGAGAGGAGGACCCAGAGGAAAGTTTGACAAATACATTAAAGTATGCTCTAGGGATGGGAACAGGGGGCCCTGGGAGAGAGGGAAGGAGGGGTGAGGGGAGGGAGAGAACAGGGGAGGAAGCGGGGAGATACGAAGAGGGGTGGAAGGAGGGAGGGAGGGGACCAGGGTGCCTATTAAGTTTGTATGAGTGAAAAAAATAAATAAATACATTGTTGGGAAAAAATTTAAAAAACAACAAAAAAGAAAAGTAATAGACATTTGGAGAAAAACTTCAATTTTGTGCAATGCAATAGCTAAATTGCAAATTTGAGAGACAAAGTTTTCCTTCAAAAGACAGGATTGATAATGCTATTAAAAGTAAGTAAATAAAAAGGACTGATGTATGCACTTATACCCACCCAACCCCCATATGCATGCACATGCACACACACACACACACACACACACACACACACACACACACATCACTTACATAGAGGAAAGACAATAAGTGAACAAAGTCAAAAATAGTGGAATCAATTAACAGGCCAATTAGTACAAGAAGAGAAGGCCAATTCGTACAACAAGATGATATGAATAATAAAAATAAAATATATAACATTCACTATGGAAACATAATAATGCAAACTAGTATTAATTTAATAGTCATCATAAATAGTTTTGTGTTGACATGTGTGCATTGTCTCTGTCATTAAATATTCCACACAGGCTAATGTGTTTGAACATCCAGTTTTCTACCTGGTTTTTGTGTTTTGAAAGGATGCACAAGTCCTGGGAGGTGGAGTACAACTGCAGGAATTACAATGGTGTGAAGGGGGTCCTCGTAAATTATAACCTGCCCTTATCAGGATGTGATTAATATGAGTTACAAATCCTGACCTCTATGAGCAGGAGATGGTTTTTCTACTGTGTCAGCATGCCATGAAGCTGTTGAGTTAAGTCCATTTCACCTACATTACTACTTAGAGGTATTGGGCCACTTCAGAAGATAAACAGCTAATAAACTTGTTATACTACATCAAAAGTAAACATAAAATAAAACCTCTCTCTCTTTCTATGTATGCATATGTGTGTATATATATATTATATACATATATAATATATATATATATATATATATAAAACACCAAATGAAGATTTTTGTTACCCCAAATTTAAATCTTATGTGGTTCTCAATATCTTGGTTTCTATTAAAAAGGTCTAATATCCAAGATCATTTTCCACTTACATTATAGGTTTCTCTAAGGGTCTTTAAGAATTATAAATTTATTCTTTCAGTTATCAGCTAAAGGAATGATCTAATACATTAATGAGGTATTTTGGAATAGAAGATCTAAGCCTTTCAAATTTCAGTTCAGATAGAAATTCATATGCCATGGAAAATGCATCTGGAAGTTAAGTTCTTTTCACTTTAAAAAGTATCCATAAAAGTGAAATAAAATCCCTGCCACATTCACTCAGTGGGAGCCCACAAAGATTAATGAGGTAATGCGACACAAAGTGCTCTCAGCTACTCATGTGAATGGTGCTTTACAGAGGTGCTTTATTATAATTATTCTTTGCATTTACCTTTAATGCCATATCTAAGGGATTTTGAACTAGAACAGTGTAAAACTTTTTATTATGAAAAAGTTATTTTTTAAAGTCATATATTGATAATTTGACTACTATCTATATTTTCCATCACCTAATTATAATTTATACCACAAGCTTTGTTTCCCTTGAGAATTAATATTTTGAATTTAGTAAAGTTATATAAATTCTTTGATCCTTAATAAATAAGACTCTATAAAATACATATCTTGACATTGTTACTGTATTTATACAGTAAACAGTATTTACATGAAACATTGTTAGAAAAGTTTTAAAAATAAAATGTGGATAAAGATCTCAAAGAATTACTTTAAAGGAGTCGGTAAAGTCAGAAATTGCCTCTTTGTCTTACCAAAAATACTTGGAAGTCACTAACAAGTCACTAATAAGTGATTTGTTTATATTTGAATAGACTGTTCTCCAATCTTGCCAACTTTTGAATTTTAACTTTCAAATTACAAACTCTTTTTTTTAACGTCGGTTGATGATCAACTCGTCACTTTTTGAAGACAACTATGAAGATTTTATGTTTATTGTAATTTAGGATACATAACCCAAAGACAGATAGCTTTAAAGATGCTAATAAGCTTTTATTCCCAATGCCATCTAGCATAACATCTTTTTCTAAAGAGGAATAATGATAAACCTGCAATAAAAAGTCATGCTGGTCTGGACTTCAATGAAGTACAGATATAATTTCTAATCTTTTGGAAGACTTCCAGAGGATCCAAACTCATTAACTTGCCAAATCAACTTCAATCTTGAGTAAGGGTGGGATATGTCCTTTTAATCAACCAACTAGATATGACAAAGTAGAAACATAGTATTTCTAAGTTTATGTAATAAGACATTGATTTTTCTTTTGCTGCTATGCTTTACATTCTTATCTGAGAGTGAAGAAGTAAACTGCTATATGGGAAATGTCTATCTACAAAGGAATAAAAAGACATTGTCAGCTAACAGAAAGGAAAAGTCTGAAATCTTCAGTGCAACAAGCCTTAAAACTTTCATGATATCAATTACTGAATGAACACCAAATTAGGCCCATCTCTTGGTTGAGTTATCTGCAAAGCCCTCAGTTTCTGGATAACACCTTCAATGCATTGTTTTGCAATATCCTTCCTTAGAGGACCAATCTAAGCATGTCCAAGGATACAGTGTTCAGAAATGGTAAGTGCTGGAAAGTAGTTAGTAAGACTATGGAAGTTAGAAAGAAGGGAGAGATCCTGCCAAATGGTGTCTTTTGGACATGACAGGAATGTCGTACTCATGAGCTCACTATAGCTGTGTTTACCTGCACAAGACCTGCACAAGATTTGCCCTGCCAACATTTGATCATGGAAAGCAGATTATCTTATGAGGCTTTGCCTCTCCCTGAGAGACCGTTGGCCTATCCATTGATATTATCATCCACGATTTAGAAAGTGACTAAGTAACCTAGTAACCACAAAGCATGGAAATAAGAGGGTAACTAAATGGGAAGAAGAAGGTTTCCAATGAGAAAGGGAGAACTATGGATTTGGGCAAGGTGGGAGTAAAAATGACTTAGACATGTTGTATTTATTCATCTATGAATAAATACAAATAAGGATACAAATAAGTTTTAAAATGTGAATATATAAATATGTGGTTTTAAGTCACTAATTTTTGTGTGACTTCTTACTAATAAATATAACAAGGTGTTTTTAATATTAACTCATTGGATTGCTTTGAAGTCAGCTTTTGATAAACAATTATCAAGTGAATTAAAGAATTTTCATTAAAAGGCAATGATAATGAGCAAGTATCTCTGAGTTTGAGTTTTTTTAACATTGGAAGTCACATTCCTTTAGAAAAAATGTCAATGCAAGACCTTTTCAAAAAGAAGTAGGTTTTGTATAAGTTCTTTCAAAGTTCTCTAAGACACACAAAATAGTTTTTGCTTAAATTTTGAAAGAACTCTGTTGTGAAATCCATTTTTATGTAAAATAACCTTAAAGAAATGCAATACAGGTTGCCATGATTTCCAGAGTATCTTTGATATTCTATGAATAACTTCAAACAATAATATCTTCCCAGGCAGATACCCTACTGAATAGACTGAGATTGGACAGGCTAGATAATGATCATCTGTGTCAAGCTTCCTCTTGTAATCACAACATGCATCCTATTTGAAGTAGTATGTCTTTTCTCAGAAAAAGTTCTATGTCTGCTTCCCTCCAGTTGATTCATTCACATCTATTTTAAGATAAGAAAAAAGTTAAGAAGAGATAAATTGAATATGATAAAATTTTCATATGTGGTTACAATGGTTTCAGTATAATTTGTGACTGCTTATTTTCACTTAATAGAGCTGTTTTACATTCCTTTGCTACATAGAAAATCCATTAACTTCTTTCTTTATTTCTCTTATTATGAAATTAGACATTTTCAGTGTTTGTATGGCAGCAAATCCAAATTCTTGACACCCAATTACTTTCCCTCATAAGTTGTAATTACTTCCACTACCAACCTCCTCTTTCCACACCATTCTCTTTGAGCATTTTGCATATTTCTCAATTTTCTGACCAGTAATCTGGTTCAAATATTCTCAGATCCTAACAGTGTTTTACTCACTATGACAGGTTCATTGCACCCATGAACTCACTGCAGCTGTATTTACTTCCACAGACCCTCCACAGGACTAGGCATCTCAATATTTCATCACAGAAAGGAGCGATGCTTATAAGTCATCCCTGTTCTCTAGGAGAATACTAATATACAATATAACTCCCAAAATGTAAAAAGTGAACACCATTCTAGGTTTATAATATTATTTGTAATTTATATAATGAAAGAAGAAAACTAATAGTGTAAAGAAATAAGTCAAAGTTTAGAAATATTAATGCATTTTTGTTTCTGCTGGACAATACTGAAGAAAACTTCACAACAAGAAGATATATACTCAATCTATAAGAAGATTATATACAGTCTCTTTGGCAAGGAATAAATTCATAAAGGCTATATGTGTTTATACTTTAGTAATAATGAAAATGGATTTTTATTTTGGGAAGATCTACCATGTTATTTACTGTAAGTCAAAAAAATCTCATGAATTATTCTTATAACTTTTACTCAGATTCAGAAGCTAGATATCCTACTATTTGGCCATTCAGTGGTTTAGAACTTTATAAGAGTTTAGTGACTATTCTCCTAGTGCAATATGATGAAGGAGTCATGATCTCTTTAAGAATGGGCTGCACTTGTAAAATGTCAACTGAGAGGTGAAAAGTCTGAGTTCCTCTTTCCTATCCTCTCAGCCATTTACGAAGCTAATGCATAGTACTCTTTAAAATGCCCCCTAGTATATAAGATACCCTGTGCCTTTAATATTTTGAAATTTTATTTTAAGGAATCAAAAGAAAATTAGTGCTGTAAGGAGGTTCTAAATTTGCCTTGGGGCCTTTGATTCAGGGAACAAGCAATTTCTTTCTAACTCTTTCCTATTGGACAGATATTCCATATCAACCTGTGCTTTTCTGACTCAACACAAATCAATGAACTCAAGACCCAATATACTATGTCTTAAAAATCCATTTGGAAAACAATTGCTCCATTCAAAGTTCATCTCCTTCCTTTATCAGAAATTGCTGGAAATGTAATTTTGCAGCAAGCATTTCATTTCTTTTCTGGGACTAGATTGAGGTAAATGTAAAGTCAATGATTAGATAAATGCGATGTCTTGGGTTGATGCCACGATGCAATATTTGATGGTTTAGTCAGCACTGATGGATGCTTTGTGTAGTTACTCAGCTGGATAATGGGATAAATTCCCTTGACTCTATTTGAAATACCATGTTGTTCCTCTCAATTAATAATACCAAAAGTACTTTGGCACAAATACAAAAAGCCTCAGCGATTGTTGCTGAGTATTCATTTGGTAGTCTTTGTTCTATTCAGAGTTCCTCATCTATACAATGCACTATATCTATGGATAGTTCATTCACTGATCTATACTGCATGCTGTAAATGGCACTAAATGTTATTTTCTTCAGAAATCAATTTTGTGACGTCATTAATTGGAAGCCTGTGCTATGTTATCTCTTATGCTAAGGTGCAGCATAAATACTAAGGTTATAAATACAGATATCTCTCTCTTTCTCTCTCTCTCTCACACACCTATGTACACACTGCATAGAAATATTTTGTGTAAAAGTTTTTATTTTAAAGCAAAGACACGTATTTCCTTCCTCTAATTCCTGATATCAAAGTATATGTTAGTCCATATAATGGAAAGGAAGAAAGACATTTATGTGACAAAATTTAAATATTAATTATAATGATTCACACAGAATTATTCTAGCTTGATGTGACTTTACCTTCAGAGTCCTTTAGGCAACTAGCCATTGGACACTTCCTTTTGGCATTCAAAATAAAACCTCTGATTCTTAATTGTCCAGCTTTCCTGAAGTAATGGACATCTAATGTGCTGAATAACAATGGACAGCTATAGCTTTGGGGTGAGGTGGCAAATTATCTGTTTTTCCACCAATGAAAGAAACTTCAGGCTGGGGCTGGAGAGGTGGCTCAGGGGTTAAGCCTCTCCCTTACAGGCGGAAAGTCCTGAGTTCGGATCCTAGACCCCACTTATAGACGCCGGGCGGAAGCTGGGGTGGCCTGCGTTTCTGGTCCTGGTAGGGCGGAGCCTGTGAGTCCCGGGGCAGAGTAAACAAGGAGGAGGTGGTCCATGGAGGTTCCCGAATTCGTCCGTGGTTCTACACACACAACACATACATGCATACACGCACACACACACATACACGCACACAATTGAATAAATAATAAAAAAAAAATTAAAAAAAGAAACTTCAGGGATCCCAGGGAAATTCCAAACCCAGAACCACACTAAATCCTTAAGCAAATACAATGGGATACAGAAGAAAACAAAAGGACATGAATATTGGTGGAAGTCTTATAGGGAAGGGAGAGTTAGGGAAGACAGAAGAGAAAGGTAATCAGAATGTATACCTTGCATATATGAAACTGCTAGAATGAAATTCATCAACAAAAGAGAAGTAAAAACAATTAAAGACTGTTCTTAATGAAAGGAAAAAAGGTATAATATAGGCACTGTCTTTGCAAAATATTTATGGAAACATACATTGGATATATATTGTATAACATAGTAGTGAATGAGATGACACAGAGGTATGCCCTTTTCTTCAAATGCACCCTTTGTGGCTGCTATTAAGCATGAATCACATTTCTCTTTTACTTAGTAGCATATGACCACTCAGGTGTAAATATAGTCACTGTCCTTTTTCTATGATCAATATTACAGAGGTCCTCATTTTACTAATCAAAAAAGGAAATGTTCTGTACACTAAACTTGTTTTCTGTGTACCAACCTTAAATTTACTACTGTCTTCAGAAACAACACAGACTAGTTCTGGGGAATGATTTGCTTTCTATTAAATTACCATGTGAAAAATGTAAATTTATGATTGATTTTTTAATTATAAGTACTTATTAGTATGTGCCCTGGACAAGGATAACAGATCCACTGCAGAGTCAAAGTTATTAAAGAAAAGATTCTGCTCATCTTGTGACATATACATTGATACGCTTCTGAAGGCATATGTTTTTAGCATAAATTAAAATTATGTATTGTCAGAGCCCATTTCACTTTTCTACTTACATATCCATAACTGGGAACCTTGTAAATAAGAAGTTTATTTAGCTCAATACTTTATTCAACAGGACTGTTATAACATCTGGTCAGTTGGGAGGCTTTAAGGCAATGATATGGCAACTGCCAGAACTGATAGAAGTAGAAGATCACACAACCACAGAAAGCAAGAGAGAGAGGAAGTGCGAGGCTCCTTCTTTGTATCAGCCACATATTGCAGGAATGAGCAATCTAGCACAACAGGAGACCAATGGGTCTTGATCACTTACCTCCAGGAGCTACTTCAAAAATTCCTTTGCCTCTCAGTATCACCACACTGTATATAAACATTTAAGAGGACATAAGTATATAAACATTTAAGAGTACAAGCTGTGTGAGCTATAGCACAAACATGTATTAAGTTTTGACAACTTTATAATTTTAAGTCATTCTCCACCAATAACTGGGATAAATTTTCTCAAGAAATATTTTAGAATTAATCCTTTATTGACAGAATTCTACAACTATGAGTTTGTCATTGTGGCATTTTTCTTCCTTACCTTCCATGGTTAATATGTTTCTACAGGCTCACATATGTGATGTGTTTTGCTTGGGGCCATTTTAATCATTAGGTCAGCACTTGGTAGGCAGCCTTTTGGTCTTTTTTTTTTTTAATTTTAAATTCTTTTTTTTGAACATTTTTTATTATCATTTCCGCTCATACAAACTTAGTAGGTACACCAGTTCCCTCCCTCCCTCCTCCTCCCCCCAACACCCCTGCTCCCCCTCCCCTCACCCCTCCTTCCCATTCCCTAGTGCCTCCCCCCCAATCCCAGGAGAATCTTTTAATGTGCATGCCAGACTCTCCTCTGGGCCCTCCTCTCCGATGACATACAAGAACCCAGTGGCATTTCCCTGAACCTTTTCCTGTGTTCCCCTTAAACATAAGAACTCTACTGTGGCTGTCAATCCCTTGCCTCCAAGGATCATGGTGCCTTTATCAAATGCAAGACTTTGTGGGGTCAGTAGTGTGTTGGATATTGCACAGGGCATGTAAAGTCCAATTGTGATTGCATTGGCCCTAACTTGTGTGGAGTATCTTGCTTATCATTGCTCCTCCCATCCTTGTGCTCTTACAATCTTACCGCTCCCTCTTCCGCAAATTTCCTTGGGCTTCAGGATGGGGAGAAATTAGGCTGGCCTAGTACGAGATGGTTGATATAGAGTCTCTGAAGTTCTGGATTATGGTTTGTTGATTTATTTTTTTCAGTTTTGCTACTCCTGCAATGCCCTTCACTCCATCCTGATGGGTATTGTATGTCACCCCCTGGCCAGAGACAAAAAGCTGTTAAACTAGAGTCTTGTTATACGAGCCCATTCAAAGGTAGATGAAATAAAGTAGGAAACCACAGTGAGGGAGGGGCCAATCATCCATTTGCAAAATGGTTACTTTTTATCTGCCAGACTATATGCCCTCCCCTTCTGGTGAGAGCATACCCCCTCAGTTGTAAATGATCAGGAACGAATGTCTGTGAATTTAACTAGATGTCTCATTACTTACTTGCAGTCCTTGATGGAGGCCTATTATCTCTGTTGTAACATGGTCCCCTCTCTCCTTGTTTCTGGTGTGGCCCTCTTTCCCCAACACTCCTGTTAATAATCTTTGCAATTATTGTAGGTATTATAGAGAATTATCCTTAAGTGTCTCTAAGTGGGTTTGGTACTAAAAGCCATCTATTAGAGAGTACATATGGCGCATAATTTTCTGGGTCTGGGATACTTCACTCAATATAATTGTCTCTAATCCCATCCATTTCCTGGCAAATTCTATTTATTCATCATTTTTGATGGCTGAGTAGTACTCTATTGTATAGATGTACCACAGTTTCCTTATCCACTCATCAACTGTTGGACATTTGGGTTGATTCCATGACTTGGCTATTGTAAACTGTGCTGCTATGAACGTGGTCGAGCTTGTGCAAGTGAGGTGAATTTTTGCTGTATGGGGGTATTCCCAAAAGTGGAATAGCAGAATCATATGGCATTTCAATCTTCAATTTCTTTAAGAATCTCCAGATGGCTCACCAGAGTGGCTGTATGAGCCTGCATTCCCACAAGCAATGTAGGAGAGTTCCCCTCTCTCCACATCCTCTCCAGCACTTGGTGTTGTTTTTATTGTGGATTTTTGCCATCCTGACTGGGGTGAGATGATATCTCAGGGAAGTTTTGATTTGCATTTCCATGATGGCTGAGGAAGTGGAGCATTTTTAAGATATTTGTTAGACATTTTAATTTCATCCCTGGTAAAGTTTCTTTTAAGTCCCAAGGCCCATTTTTTAATTGGGCCATTTTTTTCCTTGGTGTTTAGTTTTCTAAGTTCTTTGTGCACTCTGGATAATAGAGCTCTATCAGATATGTGGTTAGTGAAGATTTTCTCCCATTCTGTGGGTTGCCTTTGAGCTCGTGTGACAATCTCTTTATCTGAACAGAAGCTCTTTAATTTCACAAGATCCCTTCTGTTGAGAGTTGGTTCCAGTGACAGTGATATTGGATGTCTGCTTAGGACCTGTTGGCCTAGCCCAATCAGCTTGAGGGAGTTCTCTACCCTTTCAACTATGGTTTATACAGTCTCTGGCCTTATATCGAGGTCCTTGATCCATTTGGAATTAAGTCTTGTACATGGCGACAAGTGGAGATCCAGTTTTGCCAGCACCATTTGTTGAAGATGCTGTTCTTTTTCCATTGGATTTTTGGGCCCCTTTGTCAAAGACCAAATGGCTGTAGTTGTGTGGGCTTATATCTGGGTCTTCAACCCTTATCCATTGATCTTTGTGTCTATTTTGGAGCCAGTACCAGGCTGTTTTGATAACTATGGATTTGTAGTGTAGACTAAGGTTTGGTATGGTAATACCTCCAGCAGTGTTTTTATTACTAAGGATTGTCTTTGCTATCCTGGGTCTTTTGTGCCTCCATATGAATTTTGAGATTGTTTGGTCAACCTCTTTAAAGAATTCCTTTGTGATTTTAATTGGTGTAGTATTGAATTTGTATATTGCCTTTGATAGGATGGTCATTTTTACAATGTTGATTCTGCCAATCCAGGAACATGAGAGGTCTTTCCACCTTCTGATGTCTTCTGCAATTTCTTTCTTGAGGGTTTTAAAGTTTTCATTATAAAGGTCTCTTACTTCCTTGGTTAGGTTTATACCAAGGTATTTCCTTTTTTTAGGAATACCTTTTTTTCGGCTATAGTAAATGGGATTATTTCTCTCAGGGTTTTTTCACTTTTTTCATTCTGGACATATAGGAAGGCCACTGATTTTTGTACATTTATTTTGTATCCTGCCACTCTGCTGAACTTCTGTATTAGTTCCATGAGCTTCCTGGTAGAGTTTTTGAGATCACTCAGGTATAAGATCATGTCATCTGCAAACAGGGATAATTGACTTCTTCCTTGCCAAATTGAATCCCTTTTATGTCCCTTTCATGTCTTATGGCTTTGGCTAAGATTTCAAGTACAATATTTAATAGACGTGGTGAGAGTGGACAGCCTTGTCTAGTTCCTGATCGAAGTGAGAATGCTTCAAGTTTTTCTCCATTGAGTATAATCCTTGCTGTTGGCTTGTTGTATACAGCTTTTATTATATTGATAAAAGTTCCTTCCATTCCAACTGTCTCTGGTGTTTTTATCGTAAAAAGCTGTTGGATCTTGTCAAAACCTTTTTCTGCATCTATGAAGAGTATCATGTGGTCTTGGACTTTGGACTGGTTTATGTGATGAATTACATTTATTGATTTGTGTATGTTGAACCAACCTTGTGTGCCAGGGATAAAGCCCTGTGAATGATCTTTTTGATATGTTTTTGAATCCGATTTGCTAAGACTTTGCTGAGAATCTTTACATCCGTGTTCGTTAGAGAGATCGGCCTATAGTTTTATTTTTTAAGTGTATCTTTATTGTGTTTTGGCATTAAGATGATATTAGCTTCATAGAAAGAATTTGGTAGTGTTCCTTCCTTTGATGTTTGATGGAACAATTTAAGGAGTATTGGTGTTATTAACTCCTTAATTGTCTGGTAGAACTCTGTCCTGAATCCATCTGGTTCAGGACATTTTTTGGTGGGAAAATTCGAGATTTCTTCCTCAATTTCCTCATATGTTATAGGACTATTTAAATAATTCACAACTTCATGATTCAATTTAAGTAAGTTTTGTTTACTTACTAATTCATCCATCACTTTTGTGTTGTCAAATTTCATAGAGTATAAGTTTTTGAAATATGATGTTATAATTCTCTGGATTTCTTGGGTATCAATAGTGATAACTCCATTTTCATTTCTATTTGGGTTTTCTCTCTCTTGCTTTGGGTTAATTTAGCTAAGGGTGTATCAATCTTATTGATTTTTTCAAAAAACCAGCTTTTTGACTGCTTCGTTTTCCTAGTCTTGATTTCAGATATTTCTCCCCTTAGTTTTGCTAATCTCCTCCCTTCTACTGTTTTTGAGATCGGATTACTCTAGTTTCTCTAAAGTTTTAAGCTGCATTGTTAAGTTATTTATTTCTGATTATTCCCATTTTTTTGATGTAGGCATTAAGAGAAATGAACTTACCTCTTAGGACAGCTTTCATTGTGTCCCAGAGACTTTGGTAAGTTGTATTTTCATTATCATTCACTTTCAGAAAATCTTGAACTTCCTTTTTAATTTCTTCCTGAATCCAGTTCTCATTTAGCATCATAGTGTTAAGTTTCCAGGAGTTATTTTATTTTCTGTTGTTTGTTGTGTTGTGGATGTCAAGCTTTAGACTGTTTAGTCTGATAGGGCACAGGCTAGAATTTCAACTTTCCTGTATATGTGGAGATTTGGTTATTTTTTTTGAAACTTCATGTTTTTTTTCTGCTCATACAAACATAATAGGAACCCCTGTCCCCTCCCTCCCTCCACCCCTCCCTGGACCTCCCTGTTCCTTCCCGCTTTGTCCCTTCCTTTCTCCCCTTTCTCCCAGTGCCCTCTCCCCCCCTTTCTGAAGGATGCTTCTGGAGATTCGTTTTGTGGACCCAATATGTGATCTATTTTGGAGAAAGTTCCATGTGTTGCTGGGAAAAATGTGTATTCTTTGATGTGTGGATGAAAAGTTGGATAGAGATCTGTAAGGTTCATTTCTTTAAGGGTTTGATTAAGTTCCAAAGTGTCTCTGATAAGATTTTGACCTGTTGATCTATCCCATGTTGAGAGGGCAGTGTTGAAATTCCCAAGAATTATCATTTTGGGGTTGATTTCTCGCTTTAGATGTTGTAGGATTTGCTTAATGAATGTGGAGGGGCCCATATTGGGTGCATATATGTTCACTATTGTGAAGTCTTCCTGTTGAATTGTACCTGTGACTAAAATGTAGTATCCATCTGTGTCTCTTATGATTTTCTTTGGTTTGAAGTCCACTTTGTCCGAGAGCATAATGGCTACCATTACCTGTTTCCTGGTTCCATTAGCTTGCAGAATTTTGGACCAGACTTTCATTTTTAGGATGTTCCTATCTTTTGTGGTGAGATGAGTTTCCTGAAGGCAACAGATTGATGGGTTGTGCTTTTTAATCCAAGTTTGTAATCTGTGTTTCTTGATCAGTGAGTTAATGCCATTGACATTTAATGGTATAATGGAGAAATTATTTTTAATTCTGGACATTTTTTATGTTTAGTGGATTTTGTAAACCTATTGTTTGACATTAATGTTTTGGTGATATTATACTTCCCTTCTGTCCTCTTAGATACGCTTGTTTTTTTCTTCAAGTTTGAGTATCATTTGTAGCATTTTTTGAAGGCTTGGTTTGGTAGACATGTATCCCTTCAAGTTGTCTTTGTGCGGGAAAATTTTTCTTTCTCCCTCGATCATGACAGATAGTTTTGCTGGGTATATCAGTCTGGGTTGGCATTTTTGCTCATTTAATACATGAAGTACATCAATCCAAGCTCTTCTTGCTTTTACTGTTTCCATTGAGAAGCCATTTGTTATTTTAATAGGTTTACCTTTAAAAGTGACTTGCTTTTTTTCTCTTAAAGCTCTCAGCACCTTTTCTTTGTCTTGAATGTGGAGTGTTTTGATTACTATTTGCCATGACAATTTTCTATTTTGGTCATACCTGTTTGGAATGTGAAATGCCTCTTTTATTTGCCTCTCATTCTTTAGTTGAGGGAAGTTTTCATTTATGATAATTTGAAAATTTTCCTCAGGTGTGGTATTTTGGGATTCTTGCTCTGGTATTCCATGAATGTGCATGTTAGACTTCTTCAGGGTGTCCCATATCTCTTGAATGTTCCTCTCAAGTATCTTTTTGGCTTTAACAATCTCTTCCATTGAGCGGGTTAATTCTCCTACTTTGTCTTCACGATCTGAAATTTTATTTACTGCTTTGTTAGTTCTGCTGATAAGACTCTCTGTTGAGTTTTTGGGTGAAGATAATTTATCTTTTAGCTCAATTTTAAACTCTGCCTGAGACTGTTTTAATTGCTCTATGCCTATTTTTGTTTCTTGTACTGTTTTTCTCAACTCCTCCAAGTGCCTGTTGTGTTCCCCTTCAAAGTGGTTGACACGGTTGTTTAACTCCTCTTGATTTTCCTCTTTCATAGTATTAATCATGGTAATGATCATACTTTGAAAGTCGTTATCTTGCCTCTGGCTTTCTTGACTATTTTCTGTGAATTTGTTCTGGTTGGAATCCATCATTATGAGGTTAATTCTTTCGGTGAGAGATTTGTCTTTTTGGGTTTTGTTTCTCATGGATCTGCACTTTTTTAATTTTTTTAAAAATTTATTTATTATTTATTCAATTGTGCATGTATGCATGTGTGCGCATGTGTGTTTATATGTGTGTGTAGAACCATGGACAAATTCGGAAACCACCACTGACGCCTCCACCTCCTCCTTGTTTACTCTGCCCCAGGATTCACAGGCTCCACCCTAGGAGGACCGAAAACGCAGGCCGCCCCCACTTCCGCCCAGCATCTATACATGGGGTCCAGGACCTGAACTCGGGACCTTCCACCTGCAAGGCAGAGGCTTAACCCCTGAGCCACCTCTCCAGCTCCATGGATCTGCACTTTGACTTGGGCATTGTTGTTTCATCTTTTAGGACCTTTCAGTTTCTGTGTGTTTTTGACTGAACTGATTTAGTTGGTATTACTGTACTTGGGCAGTTATTACTAGTGCTTGCCTTGGAGTTGGGTACGTTTGTCTTTTGTTTTTATTTCCTAGATGAGGCTATTAGGCTGCTAGTACATAAGTTAAGTCAGGTTAAGTAGACAAGGGATGAATATTAGTATGCTATTGCACTTTTATGATTTAGTACCTTTGTGATATGTGAGGGTGAGTGGTGTACTCCCTGGAGTTGTATATGTTTTTGGGGTGGCTGTATGGAAAAGTTAATCTACAGTGATTAATACTCGAAAGGAACAGTAAGGTGAAAAAAAAAGGAGGTTATCTTTGGGCTGAATGTGAAGAATCTCTCCCATGTGATAGGATGATTGTAGAGGTCTTCAGATGTATGGCCTTTGACCCTTAAAAGTTTGCTTGAGTTTCTTTTGGACTGTATTGAATTCTGAGTAGCAGTGTGTCTTCCATGGACCCCAGTGGGCCGGAGAGGCAGAGGGGCTAATGTTGATGGCAGAATTCTTCGGGGCTGGAGAGGTGGCTCAAGGGTTAAGCCTCTGCTTTGCAGGCGGAAGCTCCTGGTTCCGATCCTAGACCCAACGTATAGACGCAGGGCGGAAGTGGGGGCAGCCTGCATTTCTGGTCCTGGTAGGGCGGAGCCTGAGAATCCCGGGGCAGAGTAAACAAGGAGGAGGTGGAGACGGTCCATGGTGGTTCCCGAATTCGTCTGTGGTTCTACAAACACACACATACATGCACACACGCGCACACACCATATATGCACAATTGAATAAATAATAATAAAAAAAATTAAAAAAAAAAGAATTCTTCACCTGGGACCTGGGACTTGCCTTAGTGGCCCACCCAAGCTCCAGGGATGAAGAAATGTGAGCAAGTCTTGTCTGGTGGGGCAGACTGGCAGCAGGAGGAAGAAAGGGGCTGGAGCCCAGGGCGTGGCCCAGGCAAAACCAGAGGCAACCTGGGCTTCACTGGGACATGGGGCCACCTGGGGGGCTGGGTGAACTCACCTGGGATGGAGGACTGGGAGCGCGGTCAGGCACACAGGCAGATGGAAGGAAGGAAGGTCATACAAACTTAATAGATACACTGGTCCCCTCCATCCATTAAACCTTCCCTGGACCCTGAGCTCCTTCCCCCCTTTTCCCATTCCTTCCCCCCTCTCCCTCCCTATCTCCCAATGCCTCCTCCCTCCTATTCCTGGAGTGTCCTTTAATGTGTATGTCAAACTTTCCTGTGGGCCCTCCTCTCTGATGAGGTATAAGGACTTAGTTGCATTTCCTAGAATTCTTTCTTATGTTCTCCATAAGTATAGGAACACTATTGTGGCTGTTAATCCCTTGCTTCTAAAGATCCTAGTGCCTTTAGTCCATGCTAGACTTTGAGGAGTCAATAATGTGTTGGTCATTGAGTAAGATGCTTAAGCATGTGAATATTTCCTCCACTATCTTTACTTCTGTTTTTTAGACTTCTTTTTCTTTATGCTCTAATGTGAGTATATTAGTTACTGTTTTTGTTGCTGTAAAAGAATTTCCTACAGAAACAACTGATAAACAGGGTTTATTCTCACTCAAAGTTCAGGAAATACAGACTGTAATGGTGGGAATACATGGTAGTCAAAGCAGATCTAGGGGGTGACATGGAAGCATGCATTGCAGATTTCATTTTTTTCTTGCTCATAATTCCTATTTTCTTATTATTGTTTCTCCTTGTGGTTTATTTTTGCTTTTCTTGTTGAAGTCATATTTCATGCTGATACAAAGTTTCAGTTGGTATGCAAATCACACAAGATGTCAAATCACAATTAATTGCAATAAACTATTATTAGAAAAATAAAATGGCAGTAGCAGTGGAGTAATTGAATTCTCCACCCAAAAACTGTCTTATAGTATGAGTGATAAGAGGTCAGAAGTCTAGGATGGGAATCATCTAAAGCAAAGAAGGTGTTGCAAAGGAGGAACAGGATTATCTGGAGAGAACAGGGCAAGTTCACATCTGGATAGTTCTTCTAGATGAACATTAGTTTGAGTAACTTTTACTTGCTATCACAGTTAGTGAGACACAACTCAGGCTCAAGCAACATAAGAGGAGAAAGAGAGATTCATTTGACTTAAGTTCTAGAAGCAAGATGCAATTTGTTATGGTAGAAAGGACAAGACCTGAGGCAAATGCCAAAACTGTCAATGCGATGACAATATGTTCTTGCAGAAAATATTTAGCTCAGGGGCTGGAGACATGAGTCAGACTTTAAATTCTATGCCTTCCAAAAAAAAAAGGATCTGGGATTGGATCCCACAGGCCACATAAAAACACCCAAAAAAAGGCAGTGGCTTGCACTTCTGGCCCTTAAAGGCAAAGCCCAAGGAATTACAGAGCACATTGACACCATTTTATTCATTTTTAATTTGATTTTCTTTTTTTTGTGTGTAGGAATGCTTATATGTATGCAGACCCATGGATGCATGAAGTTGTATGTTCACATGTGTTTAGAGTATTGAGACTCATTGTAGGTATCAGATGTCTTCTTTGATCACTTTCCACTCTAATCATTGGGGCAAATCTCTTGACTGAATCTATCCTGCACTGATCACCTAGATCCATACAAGTTGCCTATAGGATTCTTTGATACTGACTGCATCCTTTTCTGACACTATGCAATCTTATGAGGGTTCTGAGGATCTAAATTTCAGTACTCATACTTGCATGGCAAGACTGAGGCATCTCCCAAGCCATAGTTCATTTATTTAGATCAAATGTTGGAAAATGTTTCTGTAAAGTGTCAGATGGTAAAACAAATGCACAATCTGATGCTTCAGATCTGTAAACAGCAGTGGTGGACATGTAAAGGGTAGAGACAGTTTCACAACATCAAGACCAAAGACCAGGTGACAGTGAATTTTTGACAAGAAAAACCACAGTTTTCTAACTCTATTCTTCAGTTATATGGCTTACATTTTCTGCTATATGAGAAGTATTACCAGGAATGTTAAAAGAAATCAATTGAATTTACACATGCTACTTAATGTGTGAATTTTTTATACAACTTACTAATAGTTTCTGTGGTTCCTGTTCTTACACAGCATGAGCACGTCACATTGAATAAGAGTATTTTTTATCTTTTATCAATTTATGTTTCATGCAGGAATGTTCAACAATCCCTTTCTTTGTCTTGCACAAAGACATTAGTAACATTAGTAATACTCCACTAACTTATTTTCAGTCTTTTGTCTTCTATCAGGAGTAGACTTCCTATTAACTTGAAACATCTGTCCCATTAATATTTTGATTTTTACAAATTTTTAGTACAATCAAAATTACTTTATAACAATAAATTACTCTTTTTTCATAAATCCTTTCCTATTTTCCCCTTTCCTCTTTTTAAATATGTTGACTACACAGTGTGCATGAATACAGCTATGAATTCTTTTCCCCAATTTTGTATTTTTTCTTCATAAGTAGATATACAAGGTAAATATAGTAAATGTGAGTAAAAATAAACCCCAGAGGTTTAGGATCTTTGTGACCTTATTTCTGCTTTCTGAAAGTGATAATAGAGCTTTATTAGATTATCAAAGATATGTGTTAGTAGGCAACTAATTTGCATTAGTTTGATAAATACAATTTTAAGAGCAAGTGAAAATTTACTTTCATCTTTTATACTGGTACAACTCATTACCTGAAAAGAACATTTTTCATGTGAGAAAGCTGTGGGACTGATGAGTTCTCCAGCTAGTGATACAATATTATCTATATAATGACAAGCTTTATTTCAGGGAAATATTCCATAGTATTCTGCATATTAACTATTGCACTAAAAGATAGAACTTAGAAATGGTGAGCTCATCTGTTAGCTAATCTCATGGCACAAATGTGAACTTATACCGTGAGACTAAAATCACTGAATTTTTATCTTGTCAGCACACAATTACATTGAAAAAGGTAAATTTCCTGCTTGCAGAATGAACAAACATTAAACTATACTACTATTTTCTTTATGAAAAATCTAGAATCCAGTATAAATTCCGTGTTGACTTACATATTCTTAAATAAAAACATTATTTCCTTTAAATCTAGGCCTGGCCATAGAAAATTATGGTATATATATTACTACAATCAAAAGAAGTAACTATAGGGCGAGATTAGTGAGGCAATAGGAATGGAAGTCCCTGTGTTTAAGAAAATTTAAAATTGCAGAAAATGCTAGCCGAATAGCATAGTAGATTTGGTTATTAAAGAACCTTATTAAGATGCTTACTGAAGTTGGAAGGAGGGTTGTTTATTATGGAATATTATAGCCAGCTGCAAGAAATTGTTTTCCTTCTTGTCTAACTAGAGATCAAAAATCCTGGAACTCTACACATTGATACTCTCTACTAATATTCTATGTTAATCAACTCAACCTATTCTAGTCACATGATGTAAATTTCCATCTTTTCAGAAGCAAATATTGACAATTTAAAATTTTTATTTTCAAATAATATTTCTAGAACTATTCATTTAGACTGAAGTCCTTATATCTCTGAATCTAAATTGACAGAACAGATCCTAATCCCTATCAAATTCACTCCATTCTTTTGTCCTTTCAAGCGTCGGCATGGAAACCACTTAAATGCTACAGAACCAACGGTTAATGAGCCATCCACTATACTTAACTACTGCCCACACTTTAGCAGTGAGTGAAATTTGCCTATTCTAAGTGCTTCTGGTTTCTATAAGGATTTAAACACATCTTAAATGATATCTAGTAAACACAAAGGCTGAGAGGTATATTTATATCCAGTAAATGTGGGGGTCTTGGGAAAGACCTCTACTTCAGACAGATCAGGGATACAAACTCGCACCAAAATCAGTTCATAATGTACAAAGGAGATTTGTCAAGCAAGCAGAAAGACAAAATAGGCAAGCGGCATACAGCATGGCTGCCTCAGAAACAAAAAAGGAGAGAGAGAGAGACAGAGAGACAGACAGAGAGAGAAAGAATCCAGTTTTGATGGTCTCTTATTGAGCAGGGTCATGTGTCCATGATGGGTAGGAATATGACTATAGGCCAGGAACGTGTAGTTGGAAAAGTACTGGATAGGAAGAGAGACTCACCCCAGGGTGGGTGACAGTCCTTGGAAGCTACAAATAAGCTGGTGGCTGTGGAACTGTCTTTGTTTCAACACATAAAATTGGCGGCAGGGGGGCAACTTGAACCACTTTGTGTTTAACATGCCTAACATCTAACGAGTACCCTCTTTCAGACCTCTTAATAATTCCATAGTCAATGCTAAGTGTTCACCTCTAACCACCCAAATCATGCATATTTCCTCATGTTAAAATCTCCTGAGAGAAGTAAATTTGAATGTGTCTTAGAAATGGGAAATAATAAATTGAGAGAACAAAATAAAACATTGAGTGGATGAATTACAGATACCAATTCTAGCCTAATGATCACTTACATTAATGAATAAATATTTATAGTTGATCTATATACCTATATAAACATATTTAAATTCATATAAAAAATCAGTGTAATCAATGTACTATATTAATATCATGTTCAATAATCAGTGTAACTCAATGTGATTCTCCCACTATATCTTTTATTTTTTTATTTTTTCAATTTTTTATTTATTTTTTTCCATTCATACAAACTTAATAGGTACCCTGGTCCCCTCCCACCCTCCACCCCTCCCTAGATCCCTTTGCTCCCTCCCCCCTTTTCCTTGCCTTTTCCCCCTTCCCTACCTTTCTCTGCCCCCCCCCCCAATCTCTGGAGCATCCTTTAGTGTGCATATCAAACTTCCCTCTGGGTCCTCCTCTCTGATAAGGTGTAAGGACTCAGTAACATTGCTTAGAACTCTTACTTGTGTTCCCCTTTAGTATAGGAACACTATTGCTCCCTATATCTTTACTTACTATTTGTATGTTCATACTATTCAAACTGAAATTTTAATCAGCAGCTTTTATAACAAATTGAAATGAAAATGGAATAAGAAATCTTACTTAGTGATGGATTCAGTGGAAGGTGGCAGCTTGCATTTCTGTTTTGAGGACATCAAGGATAAAAATGTCTTTGTTTGGGGCTGGAGAGGTGGCTCAGGGGTTAAGCCTCTGCCTTGCAGGTGGAAGATCCTGAGTTCGGATCCTAGACCCCATGTATAGACACTGGGCAGAAGCAGAGGCAACCTACATTTCTGGTCCTGGTAGGGCGGAGCCTGTGAATCCTGGGGCAGTGTAAACAAAGAGGAGGGGGAGGAGGTCCATGGTGGTTCCCGAATTCACCCGTGGTTCTACACACAAATCACACACACATACACACAAAAAAAGGCACACACACACAATTGAATAAACAAATTTAAAAAAATTTTTAAAAATGCCTTTGTTTAAGAGTGATTATGACAACATGACTTGGAATATTGATACACTTGTCTTCAAACCTTGGTTCCCGCATTCTATTCCTGAAGTTCACATAAAAGAATCTTCCTCCGACCTCCATATATTATGGCTAAGTATATCTTTCTCGTTCCTCTCTTTCTTTCCTCTGCCTCTCTCTCAACAATTAAATCAAATTTTTCTAAAGAGCAGCTGTATCATGATGACTACAAACACTAGTGATATGATCACCATTTACAGACACACATGGGTGGAAATGTGTTACAGAAATCATCTGGTCAAAGTTGAGTCAATCTTTATGATCTGTATATCTCCACACCTGCAACATTTTAGATTTGTTTAAGTACATCAACTTGATCTTTACCTTGTGAAAGACAGTCTAGTCTTTGTTTTCCCAGATTAGATTATTTATTGCTCTTGAGCAAGTTTCCAAAAAAGTCAAGAAGGATCATTTTTTATGATGGTGATGTTTTCTCTGAACTGTCAGCTTAACCCAATCAGTATTACCTAGAATATGGGTCTTAGAGAGTGTCTGCAAAGCAATAAGTTCATTACCTTGTTAATATGGAAAGACCTGCCCACTGTGGACAATATACATTTTTGGGCAGGGTTTTCAGGACCACATTTAAAAACAGCTCTTCGTGCATTAATTCTGTCTTGTCAGTTCTAGACTGTGAACATAATGTGATTACATTCCTCAACCTACTGTTATTGTAGTTTGTCTTTCAAATGTTATTAAAACCTGGAAGTGTAGACTCCACCAATTCTTTCTCTCTCTAATTGTTTTTGTTGGAGTATTTTAACATTGTACAAGGAAAATAAATTAAGACCTTGGCTTTGGACACCCAAAGTAAATTGACGATGTGAATACATTCCATGAATATGTACCTCAAACATGATCGAACATAAAAACAAAACAAAAATAACATGCTTTGGAACTGTGTCAACTATACAGAATCAGTTACTCTTCTTCTCATCATCTAGCCCCTTTACCTCCTTTAAAAATTCTTCCTGAATGGCTAGCAGAAAGGGTCCAATCTTTCTCCAGAATAATACCAAACAACATTTGGTATTTGAATGGAATGAGGTAGGTTTTTCCTCTTCTGGCTTATTTACCTGACTTCTCATCAACAAATTTCCACTTCTGATATTTTGATAATATTTTGCATGAAAAAATAATTTCACATACTCCAGGATGCAGAAAACACTGTCCCATGAGTTTTTCAAACCATAGAGCATGACTTTATATGTTGTTAAAATAAGAAAAATTATTTCTCATTGGCAAAGGTGTATTGATCAAACTACCTCTTTATTCTGAATAACAAAGTTGACTTTGAGACAAATTATAATGACTTAAAAATTATAGTCAAAAATCGTAATTCTTTTTTTATACATTTTATTTTAGTGAATAGTGACATGAAGTCTGAGACATTTTTGTTTTGTACAGGACTCTGCAAATTTGAACGTGAAAATATTATTCACTGTTGTTGCTCTTAGTTTTGAATTGTTTATAAGAAAAGCCTTCTTCGACATTTTACATTTTGCTTCTTTAGCCTATTTAATAGTGTTTTTATATACTTGATTGTAAATTACATCATTAAGTTATAAATATTTAAATACAGCAATCTAGGTCTGGTAAAGATAATATTGCTATAAGAGTAGCATCCTAAAATAGAAAACATAAATTAATGTTTTAAAATCTCTAGGTATTTAATTTAATCAGGCCTACTTATTCTTAATGTGCTGTGAATAAAATTATATATATATATACACACACACACATATGCATATATATTACAATGATGTCAGGAAAAGAATGCCTAGGCTCTGTGGTTGGAACACACACACACACACACACACACACACACACACACACACACACGAGAGAGAGAGAGAGAGAGAGAGAGAGAGAGAGAGAGAGAGAGAGAGAGAGAGAGAGAGAGAGAGAGAGAGAGAGAGAGAGAGAATCTGCTAAGAAAATCCGGGGAAATTTTTTCCAAGAGTTTTCCTGTCATAGTGCATGACCAAGAATCAACTGCACAGAAAGATAAACAGTCTCAGTGGAAGAATTGTAGTCTTTTGTGGGGGCCTAAAGCCTGCTCTGGAGAATGACACATTAGCATCTAAAATGAGCAGTTGTCAGAGACTCCTTCCTTCGGAAGTTGACTTTTGTCTCTTGTCTCAGACAATGGCAGGCGAATTCCTTCCTCTGGGAGTTGAGTTTACCTCCTGTCTGTTTTTAGATTGCTTTTGTTCTCAGGACTGGCTAGTCTCCCCTATAGTTCCTTCCCTATGCATTTGACATATATTAATGCATGGACCAGGTAACTCTGCTTTGAGGCAGAGTCCTCATTCCCTTTTAGCAATTAAGTGTCATGCCTGCTTTCAACTCAACCTGGAGACATTTCTGGTACCATACAGCAAGTAGATGTCATTCCTGCCTTTTCTTTGTTAACATTTTAATATATTTTACATAATCCTGTAAAGAATTTGGCCCTGCTCTTTGACTGTTTTCCTATAAATATACATGTATACTACAATAAAGTTGGCTTAGATGATGGAGAATATCCTAGGCTCCTTCTGACCCAATGCCTGATCAATTCCTACTGCTCCCACTTCTGTTTCCTCATGTAAGTCTAGTTTTATGTTGGTTTGTGGGCTCAGACAGTCTTAAGCAGGAAAGAACCCCTTATGTGAGAATTTTGAAGTTTAAAAGAACATAGTGTGTAGATTTTAGAATGTAATGAAGTTATGCTAGACCTAGGTCACAAAGAGATTTGGTGCCTATTTGAAGATTTTTAACTATATCCTATACATGATGGAAATATAAAACTAAAATCTTTGGTTGGGTGATAACTCAATAAGTAAAGTGCTATTGTCTACACAAGAGGACCCTAATTTGGATCTCCAAAGACCACATAAAGCCCCATGTAGTGTTATATGACTTTAATCCAAGCACTGCTGCAACAAATTAGAAGATTGACCAGAGAATCCCCAGAGGCTCATAGGTATAGCTTAGTATACCTCATCACTGAAAAGCTAATAGAAAGAACTTGTCTCATACAGGGGAGGTGATGTCCTATTCCCAAGGTTCTCTAATTTTCACACATGCACTGTGGCACAGTGAACCACATAAATGAACATAGACACATATAGACACAAAAAGTATTAAAAAATCTAAAATCTTAATGACAAGAAGTAGAATAGATATTTTTAAGATTCAAGAATTAAGCAATTTGATGACTGACTTCCATTCTAAGCAGGTCAGAAAATTATATCTTGCTACTATGCATTTATGTCTATTTAAAAAGATTCACTAGCACTAAGACATGTTGATTGTCCCTTAAAATATCATATATTAGTTTATATATGCAAAAAGCACTCTTTTCCATTACCATACTATAAATTAAGAACTGACTGAAGTCATGAAGTATGATGGCATCACTTAGATTTTTCATTGGCTAATTAAATTTAACTTCTATTTTTGAACTTTGGCTCTTACTGCCAATTCATCACAGTTATAGCAAGCCTTTCAGATGGGAAACAGTTTAAATTGAAAGCTCTCACAGGATGTTAAGTTACATAGAAAGACAACCTAATTTGATAAAACCTAGAGTAATTACTGAACATGAAGTTATCAAAGAACTATTTGCCATAAACAATGCTATTCTTTGTTATAAATACAAAAATATTGTCCTTGATAGAGTTTGAAGGTTGCTGAAGTTTGATGGCTTGAATTATTTCCCAATGCCTCATGTGTTAAACACTGGGTCTCCAATGTGATGCTCTTAAAGAAAAAGTGGAAACTTTAGGAGACAGAACCAAGCAGACAAACCCATATTCATGATGTATTAATAGGATGACCACAGAGATTGTAGTTCCCCTCCACCTCCCCTTTTTTGATTGCACAGTGAGCATGAATACAGTTATGACTTCTTTTCCTCAACTTTGTAATTTTTTTGGCTTTAAGTATGTGATATAAGTAGTTTTACTCTACCAGGAACTTTCACTATAATGGACTATCTTGCAGTAAACCCAATGAAATAAGTCTAAAACTGTAAATCGAAGCATTTTTTCTTTTTAAGTCAAATATCTCATTTTTTTTGTTTCAGGAAGAGAATTTGTTAGGAAAAGGGCCTTAAATAATCTTACATTGGTAAAGGAAATTGGCTCCTGACTGAAAGAAACTTATTTTTGAATTTTTAAAAAAATATTTTCATGTTGAAAAATTTTATTGAGGAATATTAAATGTGAAAAAGAAATTCTTTTCAATTGCTAAAATTCTACATTAACACTCATATAAAATAATCACAAATTATTATTATTCAAATTATTTTTAAATGAATTATAAATATTTAGAACATACAGTTTAGTCTAAGTAATCATTTGTTTTTATTTATAAAATGGCATGCCTCTGATTAAGTGTAGAAAATTTAACATGCACCCATAAATGAATTTATCTTATTTTCCATTCTTGGTTGGAGAGGTTTCATTATACTTTCCTTAATTTTCTATATTTCATGCAACTCATTAAATCTATTTGAATAATTGGTTTATGGTGTTCAGTAAGAAGCATATGGGAAGTAACTGACACCTAATATCTTGTGTGAGAAGTTGTTAATTAAGTTTTCTGAAAATGAAAATATGATTCCAGTTTCCCAAGAATCTAGTGTATCATATAGAAATATAGGAGTATTTTACAGATTAAGAAAATGAGCCAACATATTTGTAGAATGGGTTCATAATTCCTCTGTCCAAGAGTGTGAAGGAAGGGAAGTATTATTACCATTCCTTCATGTTATCTTAGTTCTTCACAGTGTTTTGAGTTCAATTTTTCTAACAAGAGTCGTCATTATGCTGTTATGCTGAACACTTTATTTTTAGGATTAAATTTTCTAAATTTTTTCTTGACAAACCTTTAATTGTTCTTGGAAGCAAGCAAAAATGGTTGTATATTTGCATGAGAGTGGAAGTGAGTTTTAGAAGTGTACGTCTTTTCAGAGAAGAATCAGTAGAAATCAGGCTGTACAGTGAAACCCCATCTCAGAACAATAGTGATGATGTCCATGGGAATCCAGAAACCCCACCAAACCACACAGAGGCTGAGCCCATGAGAAGGCTCAGTGATGCTCAACGTATAGCAACAACAATAAAAAATAGATCCAAGATCTAGGGAAGAACCCCTGGGTCACTAGAACTATGGGTAACCTAGAAGTGTCTGAATGAGGAAGACAAGAAGCAATTCACTTATGGGGTGCTCTGTACCCACTGGACCTGTCTTGTTGTGTCCTGAAGAGAATGCAAGGCAGCGTCCCAAGCCTGGAGGATATTCTTCCCCTGCAGAATACCTGTGTTTCTTACCTCTCTACCTGCTCTCCCACAGAAATGGCCATACATTAATGTCATCATATGTATTACCAAATCAAAATCTCTTTTGTTTCTAAAATGCACTGTGAAGAAACTCTATGCAAGAGTATGTCTTTGACATGCACAGTAAAGGCCGCTCCAGGAATGGGGGGGCACACTGGGAGAAAGGGAGAAAGAGGGGGTAAGGAAGGAGAAAAGGGGGGAGGGAGCAAGGGGAGGGAGGGATGAAGAGAGGGAGGAGAATGGCATACCTACTAAGTTTGTATGAGTGGAAAAAAAAAGAAAAAAAAAGAAATCAGGTAGCTCAAGGATAAGAACATGTTGTAGTTATCAATTAATCAGTAGTTTATGCTTAGGAAGTCATAACTTCCTGTTCAGAAAGACAATCTAACAAGTTATTTCCTTAAGAGAAAGGGGGATAATTCAGTTTATATTATGCTTGCCCTGCAAGTGTGTGACTGGAGTTCAGATTCAAAGAATTCACCCAAAAGACAGGCAGGCACTGGGGCTAGGAATCCCAGGACAAAGTAGCTAGCTAACCTAACTCACTGGCAACCTCTACATTCAGTAGGAACCATAACTTAGTAATAAAAATGGAGAACCATCAAAGAATATACCCAATGTCAACACATGTACATGAGCACTACACACACAGGTATCCACACACATACAAACACACATATACAGACACACATATTTCCCTCCCCTCTCATATAGTTATATGTAAAACATTTTAAGACTATGGAGGAAAAGTCTGTCATATATCTTTTGTGTACATAAACCTACATGTATACAAACTCACATGCACACAATGTTCTACATCATCTATTGGTGTTACAAATAGTCATCATTTAGACTTACTAATTAATGAGAGGACCAAAGTCATTACAGAAATTAAGAAAACACAATCACCTTTTACAGTTTGCATAGATGGAATAGTCATAAGATTACTTTGCCTTCTCAATCCCACTTCAATGTCATCTTTGACTTTCAAAAGAATAATTTTTACTGCCACTAAAGTGACACATATTTTTGTCTACCTTATACACTTTAGCCTCTTGTGTACTAGATTAGTCGTGGAGTATCTATTTTTGGAAGAGTTGCTCTAGGCAAATTTTACTGAAATAAAATATTTGGGTAGTATGCTTCATGTTCTTCCTAAAAGCCAAATAGATTTCTTTAAATACTTTACATACCTAAAGTACCACTAAATCTATGGAGGAAAAAATAAAACCATACTTTTACGTACAGCTATTTCTCCAATCTATCTATGGCAATAGTTCCTTCTTCTCCCTAATCTCTCTTCCCTTCTTCCTCCTTTCTCTCCTCCTCTTAGCCTTCATTTCTCTTCTTTTCTTCTTCCTTTTTGTTCTAGGAACATTTGTTGAAGATTTTTTTATTTTCTTCTCTCATCAAAAAACTGTTATCTGTAAAACATTTAATAATTCATACAATGCTTAGCATTGTTTTCTGTTCTATTGATCAATACATACTTTCAGTAATGCCATCTGTCTTGAGCATTATAGTTTCATATATTCACTTGAAAAATATAAATCCTCTAACTTTGTTTTTCAATAAAATGCTGAGCTCTTTATGGTTTTGTTACTCTCTGAAATAATACACATATTATTATACACAAAACAATTTATTGTTATTTTTGTGTTGCTTATCCTGAACCTCTACACTGATATTAGAAGGACAGTAATCTGTACAATAAACAATTTTCCTAATTATGAAAATATGATTTATTTAAACTTGTTTGTCTGGACTTTATTCATGAAGGTTTCAGTTATCCTAATACATATTATGTTTATATTCAATTAGATGTACACATAAGTATTTCTCTTTAAAAGGCAATAATGAGGGCTGGAGAGGTGGCTCAGGGGTTAAGCCTCCGCCTTGCAGGTGGAAGATCCTGACTTCGGATCCCAGATCCCACGTATAGACGCCAGGCAGAAGCGGGGGCGGAGCCTGTGAATCCCGGGGCAGAAGGAGATGGAGGCGTCCATGGTGGTTCGCGAATTCGTCCGTGGTTCTACACACACACACACACAGACATACACACACGTGCGCACATACACACGCACATGCACACAGTTGAATAAATAATAATAATAATAAAAAAAGCAATAATGAATATGGCACTGAATTTAATTTAAAATTTCACTTCTTTATTGGTGAAAATCACAGGCTATGACCTAGAACCTTTGTCCCTCCTTCTAAAGCTATCCTGGTAGATGCTCATGGGATATGTAGGAATGTTAATTTTGTCTTTCTTCTAAGTCCGTACCTTGATTCCCTTTTCTCATTTTATTGTACAACACAGTTTTTTCAGTACATTGCCTTAAAGTACTGTTGAGAGAGGATACACTTAACACCCATTCCATAGGAAAAACTGCTAGATTTTCACATCACAGATGATAGTAGTTGTAAACCTTTTATGTGAAATTTATTTTATTGTGCAAGGGTAATGGATTTTTAGTAATTTTACATCCTATAATGATATGAACATGTTAAATTTCTTTGTTTGTATATTGATTCAATGAACCTTTTCAATAACTATTTTATTTAATTGATTTTCCATATTGAATTATTTTTAATTCAATCATCTCCTACTTTGATCTTATCGTTCTCTGAATTTATTTTCACGTCTATTTCTATGTCTAGTTTCTCAAGGCAGAAATATATTATTAATTTTATCTTTTATTATATCCTTAGATAAGAAAATACCTCAGCACTCAATCAAGATGTATCCTATTGCAATAGAAGATTAGAGAGTCAGAAAACCACAACTGACCAAAATGAAGAATATTAGCAACCTAGAATGCTCAGGTCTAATCAGGCTATCCAAATCTCTCCCAATTCTAAGGTTCAGAGAACTTTATGTAAAAAGAAGCAGTAAAATTATGAGTCTGAAGGTGATGGAGTGAGTGTACTGCCAGCCAGGACACGTCAGATATGACAGGGCTGCTTTAATCTGGAGCACACTACAAAGAGATATTTGACCACCAATCTAACCAATTAAACCAATGGTTGACACATCAACATTCTCTCATCAATCTGAGAGGAAATCTCACTTAATAGGATTCCATTAATGGTGTCTCGGGAGAAACAACTACAGTCAGTTGGAACTCTAGGGGCAAATGCCCAACAATGAAGGGGAGAGTATCCACTTTGTGGTTTACCCAGGAAATAATCAATTATACTATCACAAACGATTGATACTGTATTGGTACAGTTGTCCTAAAGGGAACCCTGTAATTCGCACAATCAAAGAGAAGAGAGAGTAAGGAGGATAGGGTGAAGGGTGAAAGAAGGGAAGGTAAGAGAGTAGAGGGAGTGGGGGAGGGAGGAGGAGAAGATTCGTGGATGGAAAAAGTCTTAATAAAAACCTTCAGTTTGATGTAAACAAGAAGATACTTTTACAACCCACAAACACAAAGGGACACAACCCAATGTGTTAGAAGATCACACAAGAGCAGTAACAACAGATCAAAGGCCAATAAACAAGGCGTTTATGAAACAAAACTCTTAAAGGGGAGAAGTACAGGAATACTACACCATAAGAAGAGGGATTAGTCATTAAGTAACCACCCACTTACTTTCTAACCCACCCCCAATGAGAGGGAACACATGCCCAGTAATGTAAACCATTCTAAACATCAATCAAAGGAGAGAAAATTGACACTATACAGTATGAGATGTTTTAATACTAACCAAAAATACTTGATAGTAAACCACCATCTAAGCACTTTTCATTATATCTTTAGAGTCATAAATTAATATGGCACCAAACAAACTGCATTGTAGTGCAATGGAAGAACAGTGAAATAAACAGCATCTAAACAGTGTACAGTATTGGCAATCCTGAACACTCAACCTAAATCACCCAAACAAACCTCCCATCAATCTGAGAGGAAATCTCAGGAGAAACAACTGCACTTAATAGGATTCCATTAATCATCAGATTGATGGATCCTAAGGCTTAGGGAATCTTGTGGAAGAACAATCAGTAAGAGTATAAGAGCCTGAAGGCGAGAAAGTCTGCTGTTGGCCAGGTCACTCAGTTACCACAGAGCTGCTCCATCCAGGAACTCATTGCAATGGGAATTATCTTCACTAGACCTGCACAATGGCTTGTCAGAAAGAGAAATCACTACACTACACGAAGTGGGAACCCTAGGGTAAGAGATAGATAGGTGAAAGGGAGTATTCTTATCTGTGGGTCTACCCAAGAAAAGACCATTTAAACTGCCAAAAAGGCTTGATCCCTTGAATAAAAACTTTTCAGTTTTTCCTTCTAAAATATTCCCAGAATGATAAATGTCCTTAGAAGCCTTGTTTATTTCTGCGTGTAATTTTTTTTATTATTCAATTGTGTGTGTATGCGTATGTGCACGTGTGTATGTATGTGTATGTGCAGAAACACTGACGAATTCGGGAACCACCATGGACCGCCTCCACCTCCTCCTTGTTTACTCTGCCCTGGAATTCACAGGCTCCGCCCTACCAGGACCAGAAAGGCAGGCCACCCGCGCTTCCGCCCGGTGTCTATACATGGGGTCTAGGATCCGAACTCAGGATCTTCCGCCTGCAAGAAAAGGCTTAACCCCTGAGCCACCTCTCCAGCCCCTCTGCGTGTAATTTTTACATTTATTATTTATTTATTTTTATCTTATTTTTCTAGTTTTACAAGCATATTGAGTACTCATCCCTGCTTCCCTCTATCGCCCCACCCTCCTGTTCCTCTCTTTCATTCCTCAATCCATCCCATTCCCTCCCGGTTTCCTGCCTGTTTGCTTCTACGACCCCAGGGTTCCCTCCAGTGATAGGATCATTTCCATTTGTTCAACCAACTTTAGTCCCTACGATTTCCACTGTATGTTCTTATCTCTCTTGAATTCCTCTATGATCTATAGGGTCATGTTGATATGTCAGTTATTATGCAGGTCTAATAAGAACACGTCTCATTACAGTGAGTTCCTAGATGCAGTAATTCTGCCTTGAATAAAATGTTTTGTCCAGAGGTTTTTACAATCCCACAGCTCCCTCTTCTATGAGTTGCCAAAGCCTTAGGACAAGGAGAGATCAGATTGGCCTGATTTTGCGTGAACCTTTATGGGGTGCTGGTATACTGCATTAGGGCTGACTATGGCTGTTCACTTTCACTGCTTTTCTACTGCCCTAGGCTGCATCCTGTCAGTGTGTTGAGATCCTCTATCTCTGTTATAGAAAGAAACTTCTAAGCTGAGTGTTGTGTTCTTCAAATATATAGGTATAATAGAAGCTATTTATTGGGCAGTTTGGTGCACTGTCTTCCTACTTATAGATTCACTGATCGCTTTTCTGTATTGATCTATTTCCTCCCCTTTTAAGGTCCTTGTTTTAGTTAACAGTAACAGAAATATATTCCATTCTGACAAGCGGGTCTTGAGTTCAATAAGAAAGCTATTGGTTGTCTACTTGATATTCATGCCACTATTACACTGATCATTATCTGTTATCCTGATGATTTTTATTGTAACTTGTAGGTCTCATGGTTGATGAGGCCTGTTATTGTTTCTTCCCACTAGTAGCTTCTACAAATTTCCTTGGTACTGTGTAAGCTATCTGGCAACTTCTCAGTTGCTCATCTTCTGTAATTGTTATGTGTTGTATCTTCAGTAATAGTGTCTTACAGACAGTTTTTTGGAGAGCAAACAATAGTAATGGCAAATTTTCAGTCATATTTTCATTTTCATTTAGTTCATAATAATTTTAAAGTTCTCTTGAATTGTACTTTTGACTCACATGTTTTTAAAATGTACAATTTAACCTATAATAATTTGAGATTTTTAAATGTTTTCTAATTTAATATATATTTGGTGTAGTATCAGTTGTTTCTGTTTTACTTTATTTCAAATTTGTATTTTTTTCTCCCACATTTTATTTTTTATCCCAATAATACAAGCACAATAGCTCCTACCCTCCCCAGTCCCCCCCTTGCACTCTCCTCCATTTCCTCTTTCCTTTCACCACCCTCCCTCCTTCCCTCCTTCCCCTTTTTTCAGTGTCTCCACCTTCCTCCATCCCACTCAATGGAGCATCCTTTTGTGTGAATGCCAAACTTCCCTTTGAGTCCTCCACCCTAGTGAGGGATAAGGACTCAGTGGCATAGCCTGGAGCCCTTTCTTGGGCTCCCTGTTAGTATAGGAACTCTATTATGTCTGTCAATCCCTTGCCTGTAAGGATCTTACTGCTTAGAGCCTTCCCCCTGTGATCCATGCTAGACTTTGGGGGGTCGTTGACATGTCAGCCATTGTGCAACTCATGCAAAGTCCAATTCTGGCTACTGCAGCCCTAATTTGTGTGGAGTATCTTGCATACTATTGATCCTCCCTTGTCTTAAGGCTTTACAACGTTGCCGCTCCCTCTGCTGCAAGGTTTCCTGAGCTTTAGGATGGGGAGAGACTTGGCTGGTCTAGTTCCAGGTGATTAATATAGGGTCTTTGGTGTTCTGAATTATGGTTTGTTGTTTTCAGTTTTGCTTTTCCTGCACCGCCCTTGACTTCATCCTGATTGGTATTGAAGGTCATCTCCTAACCAAAGATAAAAGACTGTTTAAATGAAGCTCTTAATATAAGAGGAGACTCAAAGGTAGACAGAATAGGGGTAGGACACAGCAGGGGGGGGTCAATGTCCCATTTGCTGGATGCTTACCATCTATCTTCCAGTTTTTATACCCTCCCTGATTGGTGAGATCAAACCTCTTCAGTCATAGGTGACCAGGAAAGGAAGTGAGAGTGAGCTTCACCAGATATCTCTCTACTTACATGCAATACAAGATGGTGACCTGTTCTCTCTACTAAAGCATGATGATCCCCTTTTTCCTTTTTTATCTGGGGGGGACCCTTCTTCCCCTTCCCTACTGTTTATAATCTTTGTGATTATAATAGGTATTACAGAGAATTACCTTTTAATGTGTCATTCAGTGGGTTTGGTACTATGATCCACTTATTAGGGAGTACATATGATATCTAATTATCTGTGCCTGGGATATTTCACTCAATATAACTTTTTCTAGTACCATCCATTTCCCAGAAAATTTCATTAATTTATCTTTTTGATGGCTGAGTAGTATTCCATTGAATAAATGTGCAACATTTTCCTTATCCATTCATCAACTATTGGGCATTTGAGTTGATTCCATGACTTTACTATTGTAAATAGTGCTACAATGAACCTGGTTGTGCTTATGTCACTGTAGTAAACATTTGTTTTATACGGGATTATTCCCAGAAGTGATATAGCAGGGTCATATGGCATTTCAATCTTTACCTTTCTTAGAAATCACCAAACTTGGGGCTGGAGAGGTGGCAAACTGATTGCCAAAATGGTTGTATAAGCCTACATTCCCACCAGCAATGTAGGAGAGTTCCCTTCTTTCCACATCTTCTCTAGGATTTGGTGTTGTTTGTATGGTAGATTTTTGCCAGCTGACCAGTTGAGATTATATCTCAGGGAAGTTTTGATTTGCATTTCCCTCATAGCTAAGGATGTGGAACATTTTTTAAGGCATTTGTTAGACATTTCAATTTTGGCCATGGAAAAGTTTCTTTTGAGTTCTCATGCCCATTTTTTAATTGGGCCATTTATCTCCTTGCTGTTTAGTTTTTTCTAATGAAAGAAGTGAGAGACCTTTATAATGAAAACTTTAAAACCCTAAAGTAAGAAATTACAGAAGACACCAGAAGGAGGAAAGACCTCCCATGTCCTGGATCAGCAGAATCAACATCATAAAAAATGACCATCCTACCAAAAGTAATAAACAGACTCAGTACTATACTAATCAGAATCCCCAAGCAATTCTTTAAAGAAATTGATCAAACAATCTCAGCATTATGGAAGCACAAAAGTCCCAAGATAGCAAAAACAATCCTGAGTAACAAAAACACTGCCGGGGATATCACCATACCAAATTTTAATGTGTGCTACAAATCCATAGTAATAAAACAGCCTGGTACTGGCTCCAAAACAGACATGTATATCAATGAATAAGAGCTGAAGACACAGATATAAGCCCACATAATTATAGTCATTTGATCTTTGACAAAGGGGCCCAAAAATTCAATGGAAAAAGAACAGTATCTTCAACAAATGGTGCTGGCAAAACTGGATGTCCACACATGCAGAAGATTAAAACTGGACCTGTACTTGTCACCATCTACAATAATTAATTATACATGAATCAAAGGCCTTAATATTAGATCAGAGACTATAAAAACCTTAGTTGAGAAGCACGGTCATTAGAACCAATGCTCAACAAATGGGATCTTATGAAATTAAAGAGCTTCTGGTCAGATAATGAGATTTTAAGCCAAGAAAAAAGGCAACCCACAGAATGGGAGAAAATCTTCACTAACTACATATCTGATAGAGTTCTATTATCCAGAGTGCATGAAGAACTCAAATTTGTAGTTTTTACTGTTACAAATTTAGGAAATGATCTCATGATTTTCATGCATGAAACTACACCAGAGAACTGTTTCTTTAGCCCTGCTGACTGCTAAGTTGGATGATATGGCATATGTGTGTTTGCTGTTGGTGATGTGCCTCATAAACCTGAGAAGAATATGTTTCTATTGTTGCTGGGTAAAGTACTTGTTTTTATTAAATTCATTAACATGATTTTTGAATTTAAATATGTCCTTGAAGATAGGCTGCTGACCTGTTTTGAGCTTTAACCGCTCCTATGAATTCATGAATTTTTATCTGGATTTTATCTATCTATTGTGAAAATAAATTAATGATATCTAAACTCCATCTACTGAGCCAGAAAACATCAATCTCTGATAGATGTGCTAGAATTTGCCTCTCTGTTACTGGTTTAATCCCTCCGTTCTATAAGCTCGATTTCATTTTCCTCACAGTGTGATGGTTATTTTGCTTCTCTGTATGTGTGAATCATAGTTAGACACTGGTGTCAACTTGACAGTTGAAGTATGGAGCTCTGGGCACATTTATAGGGAATTAGTTGTTGAGTTAAGCACAGAGCAAACCTGCAGGAAATTGTCTAGCTGATAAGGAAGGTCCAGCCCATGGTAGGTGGGACTAGGCCCTGGAATAAAATGTAGAGCTGATTGAGAAAGTTGGCATCTTTATGTACACATGGCTAGACATGCTGGTCTGGCCAGAATGAACTGTCCCTTTCTCAACCATTTTGTAGAGATGGTGTGGCCAATTCCCTCTGCCTTTGTATTGATGTGAGCTCTCCTGTCAAGCTGGACTGAGAACTGTAACTGGACAATAGTAAGAGAAAATAAACCCTGTGTTCCCTTAAGCCATTTGATGATGATTTTTATCAGTGACCATACAGGTTAACTGCTATGGTATATTTCATATATGTATAGATTTTTTTTCTAATTTTGTTATGCAATTTCCTTTTTTTTAATTCATAAGTTTTCTTGCATTAAAATCACCTTACTTCCTTCTTTTTCTAGGTGATTATCAGTATAGCTCATTTTCCTTGACCTATTTACTTTTGATATATATGCTTCTTTCTGTGGATTTCTTGTAGACAGCATTAAGTTGTCTCATTCTTCTATCAACTGTGACAAACTTCCTTGAATTTAATGCATTTATATGACTGATACTTGACTTATTACACTAGTGAGATACATATTTTTCATATTTGCCTATAATTTTTATTTATACCATGTACCGTATTCATGAGCATCTACCCAGTGAGTCACTCTGTTTTTTCTACTCACCTATTTTCCTCCCCCATTTTAATGACAACAATTTACTGTGTACTTTTAATTTCCTGTGGATATCACAAGAAATTTTTCATTTTATGTCATGATTATTGCTTATTGTTCAAATGGAGTGGTTTCCTGTATTCTTATATGTCAACCAGAAAATAAAGTTTTTTGTCATATTTCTATTCCTTCTTGAATTTATCGTTATCTTAGATCTAAGCATAAGCATACCATGTGTTGCAGTCAGCATGCATGGCTGCTGATAAATGACTATCAAATGGTTTAAGGGAACAAGGGACTTATTCTCTCTTACAATTACTGATTACAGTTCTTAGTCCAGCTTGACGGGAGAGCATGCACCAACACCGGCGCCAAGGGAACTGGCCACACTGTCACCACATAATGGCTGAGAGATGGACAATCCTTACTTGCCAGACCAGCATGTCTAGCCAAGTATACAGAAGGATGCCCACTCTCTTAATCAGCTCTCCATGATTTATCCAGGGCCCAATCCCACCCATCATAGGCTGGGCCTTCCCCATCACCTAGACAATCTCCTTCAGGTTCATTCTGGGCTCAACTCAACCACTAATTCTCCACAAATGTGCCCAGAGCTCAAACCCACAACAGTCAAGTTGACACCTGTGCCTAACTATGACATTCCACCCCTTGTCAACTTGACACAAAGACATACCACTTTTAAACTATAACCTTCAATCCTTGTCCCGGTAGGTGTTAAGAGTTATCTTAAAAATAAAAATGCATTTCAATGAATTTAAAATATTCTTTCATTAAAACTTATGTTCCAACATTTTAAAAGTTCAAAGTTTTTTAACTTTAAAAGGGGTATTAAATCAAAATAAGTTAAATACTTTAAAACCAATAAAACATTAAAACAGAAGGATCTTGCAGCTTAAAGTTGTAAAAGCAGAGTTCCTAGACCCAGGCTGAATCTCTACTCACAGTCATCTCAGCATACATCCCACAGTTCTGGCATCTCCAACAATACTCTGGGTTCCTCTGCAGCTATAAGCTTCACCTTCTCTCACAGAAACTCTAGGCCTGTCACTTGGTGCCAAGCTTTTGCTGCTCTCCATGAACCCTTCAATAGTACACCAAAACCAGTATCACTTGAGGGATGCTGCCAGATTCTGAATCTAGGTTGAAACATAGCTTAGTCCATTGGAGCTACAGCTGCACTACCTCTAATGCACTGATACTGGAAAAGCCTCTTTTCTAGGTGCCAAACTTACAAAAAGCAAAAAACAGTTTTAACTTGGGCTTTTGGCCCCTGAAGGAACCTGGGTTTTCAAACATGAACTTGACATATGGTGGTTTTCACGTTTTCCACCGTCCCAGTGCAAGTCACTAGGTTTTTCCTTCACTGATATTCATTTCTCCAAAAGCAGCAGATATTCTGCTGCCTGCCCTTTCCACATCCAGAGCTTCATGGCCACCAATGGAGCTCTCTTCTGTCAAGCAAACCAGTCCATCATGTTCAAATTTAACTTCAGCAAAGTCCTTGTTAACCTCATCACAAATTGGGCCCAAATAATCCATAACTCTCTCAGCTCTGACATTATGCAGTGGGCCCACTAAACTCTGAAGAATGGTATTTGTAAATCCACAAAGTGAAAATCTTCAAGCATTTCCAACTTTGTCCAGTCAAACCATTCAAAAGTGACAATATCCACATAGTCAGATTTATCAGCAACACTCCACTTCCAAGGTACCAAATTCTGTTGCAGTCAGCATGGATGGCTGCTGATAAATGACTATCAAATGGCTTAAGGGAACAAGGGACTTATTCTCTCTTTCAATTACTGATTACAGTTCTTAGTCCAGCTTGACGGGAGAGCATGCACCAACACTGGCGCCAAGGGAACTGGCCACACCGTCACCACATAATGGCTGAGAGATGGACAATCCTTACTTGCCAGACCAGCATGTCTGGCCAAGTATACAGAAGGATGCCAACTCTCTCAACCAGCTCTCCATGATTTATCCAGGGCCCAATCCCACCCACCATAAGTTGGGCCTTCCCCATCACCTAGACAATCTCTTGCAGGTTCACTCTGGGCTCAACTCAACCACTAATTCTCCACAAATGTGCCCAGAGCTCAAACCTGCAACATTCAAGTTGACACCTGTGCCTAACTAATGAGGCCATATTTGTACTTGGTGATATTATAATGCTTCTTTTGTTGTTATTGACATAACAGTATGACATAAGAATAACTTCCTGAATTGAATGTAAGTACACTAGTCACTAAAAATAAATGTTTTAGTTTGTGTGTTAAAGCTAATTACAGGGGCTGGAGAGGTGGCTCAGGGGTTAAGCCTCTGCCTTGCAGGCAGCCTCTGCCTTGCAGGCAGCCTCTGCCTTGCAGGTCCTGAGTTCCAATCCTAGACCCCACATATAGATGCTGGGTGGAAGCAGGGAGGGCCTGCATTTCTGGTCCTGATAGGGAAGAACCTGTGAATGCTGGGGCAGAGTAAACAAGGAGGAGGTGGAGATAGTCCATGGTGGTTCCTGAATTTGTCTGTGGTTCTACACATACACACATACATACACACACATACATACACACAAGCACACACACACATACACACACAATTGAATAAATAATAAAAAAATTTAAAGCTAATTACAGCATTATTTTAAATTTTATTTCTGATTTTTAATTTCAAAAACAGTAACATTCCTTGGTACTGGGAAGCAGACATCTTAAATGACACTAGCTTGCTTTTTTTCTTGCAAATATTTATTGAAAAATAACTTCACATATTTTTACATCAAGAGAAATTCAACTTACTGAAATATTTATTTACTTACTTGGAGAAAGAGAGAGTTCTGAGGAACATGTGTAACAATAGACAAGGAGATCAGAGTACAACTTTCAGAAGTTTGTTCTCTCCTTCCTTCATACATCACCAGATTTCAAGGAATAAAGAGAGAAAAGTCTTCTGAAAAACAAATAAAACCACAATCAGCAGCTACTCTTTCTAAAAATGTCAACATCTCACAGGAAAAAGAGAAGGAACATAAGAATCCAAGAAAACATGTCTCCCCTCATGATCACCATATCCAAACCTTCAGCTCTCACAGAGAATATCCCATTGGAAGGTTTCCAAGAGAACAATAACCAATACAATGGATTTCAAAGATCAATTATACATATGTTCAAACAGCTCTGAGAAGACATAGATAAATGCCTAAACATATTTCAAGAAGAATACAACAAACTCAGGAAAGAATAGAGAGTCTGAAAACAGATCTAGTAACACTACAAAACACTCAAAGTGATCTATGAAGAAACAGAAACTTTCTGACAGTGAAACCTTTTATTACAAGGAAGAAATGTTTACATTTACATTAATTAGCTTCTCATGTAGCATCAGTAACAAATTCACTCCTTTTCAGTGATATGCTAGAGATCCAAATGGTATCAGGGCAATTGATTTCAAATACTCTTTCCTGTTGGAGACAGAGAGACTTGGATCCTATTTATCAAAAAATAACATTTACAGAATCTCAGTCCCTTCCCACATTGTCATACTGCAATAAATCATTTCAGGTATAAAACAAATTGTCCTCTGGAAACAAATCTGAAAATACTTCCAGTAGAGCACTGAACACGTGGTTGCTGTGTCTCATGTGCATCAAATGGTGGCAGAGAAGAGGTGAGACTGTTTATACATTCAGTCTTCTGACCTTTGAACAGCTGGATGATTAATAGCCTGACATACCACACTACTTGCCAAAACACTTGTAACAGTTACTCTTATGTGCTGCTGTGAGAGAACACCCAAAGTCAAACAACTTAAGGGAGAAAGGAAGATTCAGCTTAAGTTTCTAGAGGGGAGAAACAGTCTTCTATGGCTGCTGGCTGAAGCTAGAGGCAGGCTAAATCACTGCAAACATCCTAGAGTCTCTCTTCAAAGTCTTCTGTCCTGTGGTTCCTTTTATCTGGTCCACAACTGGGAGGTTCCAATTCTATCTAGGGCTAGTCTTTGTATTGTAAATGTATTGATCTGGATAATCTCTTCAGGAGTTTGACAGTTGATTTTAGTAAATGCCAGGTGTGCTCAATTGACATGGCAGATTAACTATCTCTGCCCTGAATTCCATATGTGTGGACTTGCAACATGAGTAGCCTCTCATGAGTTGGTCTCCATGTGCTCACAAAGGGAATTGCGCCGCCATGGGCCAGGTTCTGTGTGCCCACAATTGGGATGGCCTCCCTGGATTCAGGATCCTTGTATTCACAATGTGGATGACATCCTGCAGACTGGGCTTCATGAGATCACAATGTGGACAACCTCCCAGGGCTGGAGCTCTGTGAGCTCACACTTAATTTCATAGGAGATGGACAAACTGCTGCTCTTCATGGAACTGGGATTTCAAACATATCAATTATCTACAGCTGAAATGCATTTTCTTTCATTGCATATTAATTTATATTACAGTACAATTTAAAAATGAATATATAAAGACAAGAGGTAGAATGCTAGTGGAATATCCCAGGGGAACACGAGAAAGAAATGGGTAGCTATGACCAAAATGCATTGTCTACAACTATGAGATTGTGAAAAAATAAAATAGTAAAAGCATAAAATAAAACAAAAAGTTTAAAATTCAGTGAAGAATATTGTTTTTTGCCATCCATGTGAGAGTTATATTCAATTCTGCTTCAATGAAAAAAGTCTAAAATTTCTCAATAAACATATTTATCTCATTAATATCTTGCCAATAAGTATTCATTCACATTTTAAAAGTTACTATAAGAGTAAATACATCCTTGCAATCTTGCTAGAGTTAAAAATGTAGAAAAAATCTTTCAGTCTTAAATAATAGTTACTAAGTAGTTTATTGAATAATGAAAATTGGATTTTTTTTCTTAAAAATCCGTCCCTGTCCTAGTCTACTTTTTTGAAAGCATTCTTGATATTTTAACTTGGTTCTTTTCATTTTATACACTAGATCTGTTTGCAAAGAAAACTGGAGAGTAGACATGGCATTCCCTTCATGAATTGAAAACACAACCTTAGGCTTTTAGTGCATGTTTTTGCCAAGAAGAACTGCTAATAAATCAAGCGATTGGGCTCATGTTGTAATGCATGTAAATGGGCTATGAAATAACCATCTTTGGATTCAAAAGTATATAATTCTACAAGTGAAAAAAATCAAAGTTATATATGCCTGATTTCAACCAGTTTCAAAGATTTGGGCATAAAAAAGCCTTATATTTTAGCCTGGTTACAGTACACTAGATCTACAATTTATACTATGTGAGAATTAGGTGAGGGGAAATTCACATATTAGTGTTGAGACAGCAATCACTTTTATGACTAGCTATGCAAGCTACTATTTCACCTTCATTACACTGAACTCGGCAAGAAAAAGCTAAGATACTTGTGTTTTCTCTGAATCAAAGGAGAATTTTCAAAACGAGAAAGTCTGCAAATGTAAAGTGTAGTGCTTTCTTTAAGGAAGTCTGTAATCATATTACAGTATAAGTAGATATCTGAGAACCAAGTGGGAAAATGAAAACACATAAAGAGAAGACTTTGGGTCATTGTGTGAACATTAGAAATACTAACATTCGAGACTAAATCTCAGGTCAATGACTGCAAGAAATGAAGCTGAATAGCACAACCAGTCATTTCTGAGGCTTAAGAAGAATAACCGTATTATGCAAAGTCACTCAGTAACTGAGAGCTACAGCAAGACTTGACATATAAGGACTCTGACATGGGCATTTACATGCTTAACAATGGAAAAATGTAACACTCTTACATTTCTTTAATGTTTGAAAGTTTAATTTAAATGTATTAAGTATTTTAGGTGAAACCTAATCGACACGCTAGAGCAAGAGTAAGGGTCTAATAAATAATTCATGCTGTGGCCGAGTGGGAGCAGTGAAGGATTTTGCAGTTATGAAGGTTACAGATTGGAATATTCGTTTTTGGGAATGTAGAGAATTGAGAGTATGAAAACATCTTAGAAGTCACACCATAAAGAAACTGTCCCAGAATCACCCAAAAATATGTATGTATACACAAATACTATTTTACGAATCCAACTGTAAGTATGTAACAGGTATTTAAAACCACAAAATTAAAGAAAATAGTATAATCCCTGTGATTATATATATAATCTAAGCATATGAAACATATTTATCTCCATGACCATCAATTATTATGGTGAAAACATTCTTCATCCTTTCATCCAGATTTTTGGTATCTAAAATACTCACTTGTCTTGTTTATTTGAATACTGTGAATAGGTTTCTAAGACCAGATCTTTGGCATCATATTTTTCTTCCTCAACCTTAACTGGACACTTGCCTTGTGCTCTGGGACTGAGGAAATATAATAGTGGAGATATGAGGCTTACTTAAGATGACTCAGTCCTATGAAAGCTAACTTCTGTTGACTTATATTGAGGATCATTATCATTATATTATTATGACTGAAAATAAAGTTATAATAAAGACTTTCTGTCTACACATCTGGTTAAGCTCACAGACTTTACTTCCTGGTCACTTGCAACTGATGGAGTTTGATCTCACCAAACAGGGAGGGCATAGAGTCTAACAGATAGAAGGTAACCAACCTGCAAATGGGAGACTGACCCCCTTCACCGATGGATGGAGCCAAAGGCGGTGCAGGAATAGCAAAACTGGAAAAAAACTACAACAACAAACCACAATTCAGAACATCAGAGACCTTACATTAATCACCAGGAACCAGGCCAACCTAATCTCTCCCCATCCCAAAGCTCAGGAAAATTGGTGGAAGAGGAAGCAGTAAGATTGTAAGAGCCTAAAGATGGGGAGGAGCAACGATATGCAAGATACTCCACACAAGTTAGGGCTGAAGTAATCATAATAAGACTTTTCATAACTTGCACAATGACTAACATATCATTGACCCCCCAAAGTCTAACACGGATCACAGGCACTAGGATCCTTAGAGGCAAGGGATTAACAGCCGCAATGGTGTTCCTATTCTAAAGAGGAACACAAGAAAGAGCTCTAGTCAGTGCTACTGAGTCCTTACACCTGGTCAGAAAGGAAGACCCAGAGGGAAGTTTGACATGCACACTAAAGGATGCTCCAGGAATGGGGGGAGGGGGGAAAGGAAGGGGAGGAAGCAAGAGGATCCAGGGACAGGTGGAGGGAGGGAGGAGAATGGGGTACCTATCAAGTTTGTATGAGTAGAAAAAAAATAGTAAAAAAAAAAAAGACTGTCTACATTGGCTTCATTTTTTTCGAAGGTGTGGGAGTATGAAAATCTTTTTTACAGGACTGATAACATAGCTCACTGGGTAGAAGCACATGTGTATAAACTTGTTTATCTGAGTTTGATTGCTCTAGTCCACTAGGTGGAAGGAGAGAAAAAACTTACAATTTTAAGTTGTTGTGTGACCGCCACATATGCCTCGTGTTATGTTTGTCACTACTTTTGATTTCTCTCTCTCTGTCTCTTTCTCTGTCTCTCTTTCTCTACATCTCTCTAATAAATAAAAATAAAGACAATTTAAATGTGAAAATAGACTTCTGTTTTGCTGGGAAGAAAATATTTATAATATCAAAATTTAAATATTACATAGAACATTAAGTAGTAAATACATAAAAGGTAATTGTGGTTTTGCTTTTCTTTAGTTTTTTCTTATTATTTCATATTTCCTTCCAAATAATAAATGAGTCTGCTCCATGTTCTAGCATGTAACAAAATTTAGTCAGACAAGGTAATGTATGTACATATGTATATATATATATATATATATATATATATATATATATATATATATATATTCTTAAAAAGACATTATAAAAAGAGTTACTGATGAGTTTCTCAGAAAGCAGCCAAAAAGACCATTAAAAGCTTTGGAAGTTTTCACTTACCACTTCATGTTCATATGGAACTATTCAGAGGATTATAACTTTGATTTATATTCTGGCCACCCTCCAGATTGAATATAATCACCTTGGATTTGAAAGTGTTAATGTTATAGTTAGATATTTCATCTTCATGAACTATTATATGATTTCAGTGCATAAGAGGTTATATGCTATCAAACATGCATTCAGTTATTCTTACACATGTTACAATAACACTATATGGAATTAACTGGCACTCGCAAAATGCAGTTTTGCCTAACTGGCTTCTCCTTTCATTCTGAAATCAGGTTTAGCCCTTCTAGTGCTTCACTAATGCCTCTAGCTTTATTCTATCATATATACTTGGCTTGTAAATCATAAATCTTTGAAATTCAATAAAGATTTCTTAACACTCTTTGTATAGCACCTGTTATTTTTGGCACTTCTATGGAGTTTTGTATTTTGTGCAAATTAACAAACCAAATTACATCAACACATCTGCTCATCTAAGACACTTCATAGACAATAAGAGCCATTGACATAAGACAGTCCATAACCCACTAATATTAATTTTGGACATTCTCTGACTTTAGAGCACAGTGAAAAGATTGCATTTTCCAGGAGGAACTAACATGGAAGCATTTGAATAACTGCTTTAATCATTCTTCTAATATTTTATCAGCAATGTAGTATTTTATGGCAATAATTCATCAGAAAATAAAATATGAACATCTACATGTCAGGGCAATCACAAACTTTGCAGAAGGTTTAAACAGAAGAAAACTTTGTTTTATTGCTAATCATACATGCAATGCATGTCCTGGTGCAGGCTTCCATATAACTGTAAGAGAGATGCAGCTTGGGATTTCACACTCCTTTCAAGGGTTTTTCCTCATTGCCTCTGGGCTATTTCCATTAATGAAGGATGGTATTATTGATGTCTATCTGAGAAATTTTCTTCAAAACCGACTTTTCAAATCTTGAAACTCATCTCATAAATATTCCACCTCATAAGCAATACTCACTTATTTTATTACTTACTACAGGCTTAATGGTTCTAGTGGAATTTCATTTAATATTCTCTTTGAATCTGATTTTTCAAAATCAATTAATTCTAATTTCAGTTATTCTGGGCCATTGATTCTATTCCTCATTAGGCTCTTTTAATCACTTTTTAGAGAGACATAGTTCAATTTCTAAGAGAAAAGTTTCATATGGAAAGAACTTAATATAAAATTAATGTTCTAAATATGCCTTCCCTACTAATAGTTTTCTCTATGTTTGGAGACTGTAAGAGATGAACACTACAAAATGAAAAGCACAACAATTATTTCTACACATTCCTTTCTAATCTCCATGACATTTTGAAGTCCCCTGAAGCCTATAAACACATTAACTGCAATGTTCATTTTATACATACCGTACAATAAAGTGAATAATTCTTCTCAAGCACTAAGGCAAACAAATTTATTTTTATTTAATATCAGTGCATGTACATTTTCTTACATAGAAATGTAATATTTCAATTAGGTAGTGAGAGTATATATGTATAGCTTTGTTGTTATATCTCCCTGAACTAATGCTCACTTTATTGTTTTAGATATCTCAAAACAAGAATAAAATCAGAAACATTTTTGTTTTGTTAGCTTTATTTTGCAAGGTTATCTCAATAGTAGTGTTTCAGATTGTGAAAATTCGGAGCTTGAGATGATGGCTCAGCCTGCCAAGCACAAAGCACAACCTGAGTTTAAATCCCAGAACTCATGTAAAACACTTGACACAGCTGACTAAAAATATGAGGCAGAGACAGGAGTGTTTCCAAAAGTTCATGGGCCAGCAAGCCCAGTTTGTGCATTACATGAGAAATCGAATAATAAATTGTTTAAAGACAAGAGTTAACATCTGTGATTGTTCTCTACTCTCACACACATGTTGTGACACGTGTGTGCTCACATGTACACACAAAACATGTACACACACATACACAAAATATATCAGACACTGATATTCACTGATCATGTTTAAAGAATCAATCACAGTGATTGACTTAAAATATTTACATACAGATTGCTTCTCTTGACAGTTTTAATGTGTTCTTAAGGTAGATGTTTGAATACTTTAAGTAGATGAAAGTTTGAATGCTATTTGGGGGGTCTCTTATATAGTGATACCATTACTAGGCACTGAATGACAGCAGAAAGTGTGATATGACCAAAATCCTATTGTGAAGCTGCTTTTATTGGCATGTAGAAGAGAATTTATAGATTCTTTATATCGGAAAATTTCTGCTTAATATTTTTGGACAACATTTGAGTCCATGAAGCATAGAAAACGGTAGTATGGGGCAAAAGGAGACACTGTATTGATTTCAACACTGGTTTTGATCATATAGTTGTACAATAGCGACTGTTCTCAGAGAAGAGAACAAAATAAAGCTCTTGCTGATTCACAAAACTGATTCACAAGGATTCTTAATGTGTTCTATTTCAAGAGCAGATTTTTGAAATATTGGTTAACTGAATAAGCATTGCTAAGCATGCATTTCCATGCCTGATATCTGATCGTTGTTTAATTTTCTAACTTAAAAAAGCTATCTTTTGCCATGAGTGAGATTTTATTCTAATTAGGATTTCTGTTTGGTTTTGGCAATACAGTCTGGAAAATGCATGGTGAGACAGATGAGTTAGCATATGGGAAAGAATGTCAGGTGTTTTTGTTTTTTGGTTTTTTTTTATAGGTGAGAATAATCCGATGTGATTTGATTAATGTTGTCAGAGAGAGGCTTGAATTAGGTTGCTTGTTTAATTTCTTTTAAAGATAAATCTCTGTAATCACATATTCTCCAAAGCATAGAGAATATGAAAGATTTGCATTCTGGTAACTTCAGCACAGGAATGTGAAAATACGTAACACTGTGATTCACTGGGAAAATTTGTAGTCAAGATCAGCCAATTTTTGGTATATTTTGATCTTCTGAGTATGTATTCACACAAGGTCACTTGCATATTTTAAAAAAGCCAAATATGGGAAATATTTGGTCCACCAATGAACAGAAGAATTCTGAACATAAAAGTAGTTTAAATTTCATATTTTGCTGCTGCAACTGTTGTTGACACAAACAACTTAGAGTTACAACAGATTTAATCATACAATTATATTTTTCTGTCCATTATGACAAAAGATTTATCAGCGGTAGGCAATAGAGCTGGGAACATTATATTCAAATTCAAACATGAAGAGAGGAAAAGAAAGACAATGCATGCCAGCCAACTTTATGTACCTAGCATGGAATAGTCCCACTTACTGGTTCTTCTCACATCAGCTATGTCATCAAGACATTCTCCTATTAATTTGTCTATAGGCCTGCGTTAACTACATTATTTCTCATAGGTGACTCCAAAAGCCCACCTCACCTGTGACTAAGAGAAGCAAGCAGATAGATCAGATGCTCAATATCTATAGGTTTACCTATAGGTTATTCATTTACTCAGGTTAGCAATAATCTACAATATTCTATATCATAGAAGTCATTCTTATTTTATAAACTTACATTTCTGACTTTGTTTTATTTTCATGTACAAATTATAACTTCTTTTTTTCTCCCACATTTTATTTTTTCCTAATTATAGAAGCTCAGTAGGTACCCCCTTCTTCTCCTTCCTCCCTCTCCTCCCCTATTGCATTCTCCTACTTCCCTCTTCCTATCGTCCCCCTCCCTCCCTCATCTTCTCTTCCTTCCCCTTCCTTATTCCCAACCCTTGGCGAATCCCTTTATGTGAGCACCAAACCTCCCTCTGAGTCCTCTAAGTTACTGGGGTTCAGGACAAGGTGGCATAGCCTAGGTCCCATTCTTGAGCTCCCTGTTAGCATGGGAATTCAACTATAACTGCATAATCCCTTGACACTAAGGATCCTACTGCCTGAAGCCTTCTCCCCTATAATTTTTTATTTACTTAAATTTTAAGAAATTTTTCAATACATTAAGTACTGAGCTATGCCGAACTTCTCCTTAACTGGCAATCAATTGTTGAAAAAGCCAATAGGATAGTAGCTATACAATGATGTAAACATTATGTACAATAGCATGGCGGATGGAAAAAATTGCAATGACAAATAATTCATGGGTTGATAGGTATGATGCCATTTAAATCGACCCATAGAAGGTAATAGTCATTATTACAAGTGCAAGTGGGTTTTAAAAAATTACTATAGCAATGGCAATGCTATAATATATAGCTATGAAAATATTTCCAGAGACATGGGGGCTGGAGAGGTGGCTCAGGAGTTAAGCCTCTGCCTTGCAGGCAGAAAGTCCTGAATTCGAATCCTAGACCCCACGTATAGACGCTGGGCAGAAGCGGGAACGGCCTGCGTTTCTGGTCCTGGTAGGGTGGAGCCTGTGAATCCCCGGGCAGAGTAAACAAGGAGGAGGTGGAGGCGTCCGTGGTGGTTCCCGAATTCGTCCGTGGTTCTACACACACACACACACACACACACACACACACACACACACACACACGCATGCACGCACGTGTGAACCTGCACACGCACACATGCATAACTAAATAAATTAAAAAAAGAAAATATTTCCAGTGACAGAGTGATTAAGCGACCCAATTTAGACTCATAAAGCCTACATGACCATAGAAATGTGCATCAGTGCCTTGTCAATGAGTGCCTACAGCTTCGTTCCAAAGTATGACTTTATTCTAAACGTTCTTGGGCAATGGTTATAGTTACACAAACTTCAAGAAAGGCTTTTAAAAGAGAATATGATGCCCAGCAAGGAAAGCATTTAAGAGATTGGTAGTATTTTATAAGATTAAATCAATGACATGATAGAAAAAGGATGTAGTCACACACAGTTTCTTGTGTAGATTCTTTTTGTACTTGAAAAAGGGCATGAAGGGTTATAAAGGAATTTGTGGACTTAATTATGGACAATTGTGCATTGTTGGTGCCTTCATCAGAGACAAGAAATTGAAAATCACAGACTACAATTGTTCATTAATATAATTAACTTTTTATACATTTCAGAAAAAAATTGAAAAAGATAATTACTTAAATTCAGCAGTCTGGGCTTCCGTTACTCTGTCACTTAGCAAATCTTATTCTAGCAAGATATACTAAAAAATTCTATACATGCCTCAGGTCAGATTTTACTTGAACTGAAGTTACTCTAATCTCTTATGTATTATATCAGTTTTTCTTGTCCAAAACGTTATCTGAATCGACCAATTTGACCTGCCTGAGCTTCATTTCTGATGTCTTACTGCCTGCAAAAGTCCTTTCTTGACCTCTGCATCTTTCAAGGTTACTAAGCTGTCTTCAGAATGATACTCTGTCTATTTCTGTCTCTTCTCCATATCTGATTTTATCCTCTGGTCCTAAATATCACCTTATTATCCTTAACCCTGCAATGACTCCAAACTAGGCACAGGATTCTATCCTACTCCTAGATACTATGTCCCACAATAAAGATGCATTACCAGATAATTTGAAAATAGAAACATTCAATCTGGGTAAGTCTATAAGCCAGTAACTTTCCTAATCAATTTTATGTAGGCATCTTCAAATGTGAAAGGAATCAGGCACACATTTAGAAAGCTATTATTGAGATTGCAGGTAAAAGTGGTCATTATGGAATTTCTTGCTGTTAGAAAGTATCAGTTTCTCAAGATTTTTGTATCCTAATCAGACTGACAACTAATTTTAAGTTTCAATGACCTTAAACAATTCTTGAATGTGTGTGAACAATTCTTTTTCTATTTTAATCACCCATATCATACCTCATTATATATCTTTATTCATCATTACACATCATACACAAGTATAACATCCTTGTATATTTTCAAATACTTCACATTATTTGAAAGTACAATAACTATATTTTTATGTTCTGCTAGACTATAATAGACTATATATTTTTGACCAATAGTGACCATTTAAGACATAGATCTGACTAATATAAATGACATATGGATATTGTCTTAGCCTAAACTTCAGATTACTTTTCCATGTATTTTAAAACAGTATTACAAAAGAAACTTAGTCATTTGAAAGATAGCACTGATTTTCCATACAGCATTTTCAATTCCCAGAGAATGGATTTATATATCTTTGAATGACAGTTAAAACTATTGAAATTGGTCTTGTGTATGAGTGACATTCATGAAGAAATGATCAGGGAATACTTTTACAAACTTTGCCAGTTAATTTTTAATAGTCAGAAATCTTATAAATTTAAATGAATAGTTTGCCAAATGCAGTTGCAGTCTAGAAAAATACAATATTACAAAATAAGTTGGATGGAAAATAAAAGGCATAGAAATTATGAGTAAATTAGAGTATTTTCCTTTTTTGTTTTGAAACAGATTTAGACAAAAGTTTAATTAACATAACATTACATGATATTACAGGTTTTTGTTTTCACAGTTTATTGCAGTTATTTATTTCTTTTGGTCATGGGCAGGTAAGAGTTTCTGTTTGATTAAATCCTTTGATGAATGGGAAATGTAAGAAAGACTAAGGAAAGTGGTTGAAGATACAAATGAAATTGGATCTCTTTATTAATAATTAGTTTTCTTAATTACAAACATAGTGGGTAATGGTCCCTGTCCCTCTCCCCTCCATTGTCTTCCTTCTCCTGTCTCCACTCCCTTCACTAATCCATCTTTCTCCCACCCTCCTCCTTGTTTGTTTGTGTGGGTATCCTTTTTGGTTGTCTGATTTGGAATGGGCTCAGGTCTTCATGACAAATTAAGTGACCCTTCCTAGGATAGACCCCTTGATGGGGTACTCTTCTTCACCTATCTAGCCATAGAGCCATAGCCCCAAGCTTCCACTTCCATGTAGTTATTTTTCCAGAGTTACTCACTTAGACTATGGGGGAATTCTGATGTATCAGTAATAGTGTAGGTCTTGTAAAGATAAGTCTCATTGCAGTAAATTTCTGAACACAGCAGACCTATCTTGAGTGGAATGTCCTGACTGGCTGTGGGCCTCTCCATCTTTAGCCTCTTACAATCTTAGTGCCTTTCTTCTGTAAGATTTCCTAAGTTTTAGGATGAGGAGAGGTTTGGTTAGCTTGATTCTAGTTAATTCTACAGTGTTTTAGTTATTGCTGGTACTCTGTATTCTGGTTGGTTGTCTATTTCATTGCTCTTCACTTGCAATAGGCTATGTTTTGTTTGGGAGATGATATATTTTCTTTTGGTCATGGGCAGGTAAGAGTTTCTGTTTGATTACATTAAACTGAATGTTTAATGTTGAGATCTGCTTTTAAGAAAGAACATACAGTGTCTGTCTTTTTGTGCTGGGGTATTTCACTCATTTGAATTCTTCCAGTTCTATCCATTTACTCGTAAATTTCATTAGTTCATCTTTCCTGACAGCTGAATAGTATTACATTTTATATATGTACCACATTTTAATTAATCCTTTGTCAATTGTTGGACATCTAGGTAGATTCATGTTTCATGAACATGGTTGAATAAATGACTCTGCTTCAGTATGTAGTATTCTTTGGAATTACTGCAAGGAATGGTATATATGGGTCATATGAAATTTCAACTTTTAACTTTTTTAGGTATCTCCAATTTAATTCAACACTAATAAAGTGGCACTATATGAAATTAAAAAGCTTCTGCTTAATCAAAGAGACTGTTAACTGAGCAGAGAGGCAAAGAATGGGAGAAGGTCTTCATTAGCCACACATCTGAGTACACAATATCTAGAGTACACAAATTTGAAAAATTAAATACTTAGGAAGTAAACAACCCCGTTAACAAATGGGCTATAGAAATGAAAAGAAACTTCTTTCTCTTTTTTTTTTTTTTTGTTAACTTCTTATTTTTTTTTTGGATTAAGGTTGGCCTCTGGGCAAGCCTGTGAGGGATTGTCTTGATTGCATTAATAGAGGTGGAAAGCTTCCCATTGTGAGCCGGACCAGGCAGGGGATCCAAGACTGTCTGAAAATAGAGAGTTCACTGAGTAATGTAAGCAGGCATGTATTGTTTTGTTTGTCTCTGCTCTTAACTGTGGATGTGAGGTTCCCTCGCGGTCCTGATGCTGTGAACTCCAGCCAAGTGAGCCGAATAAATCTCTTTCTCCTCCAAATGGAGGTATTTTGTTGCAGAGATGTGCAATGGTACCGACATAGATGGTACAAATAAATTACAACTCTTCACTAAGATCTGCAATACACAATAACGTATATTCTACTTAACGCCCGTTCAGCACTTCTCTATCAAACTTTTGAAGAATCTCTGCTGTTTATAAGAGAAAGATGCCTTGCAGGGGTGAACAGACAGACAAACTGCAGGCAGGTGGAGTCTGTCCCAACGTGAGGAAGAACTTTTCAGCCAGTGGTTGTCTGTGATGGGCCTCCTTTATCATCAGCTCCACAGGTTTGGAATCACCTTGCTTGGGCAGCAGGTGGCTGAGTTGTTGGTCTGGCTCTGGGAGCTTCTCCTGCAACCGGCCAGTCATGCTGCTTTCCTGCTGCTGGGCAGGCAGGAAGAAGAGACTTGGATCTGTTTCTGGATGAAGACGGGTGATTGCTCTTTCAGGGTTGCCTTGCTTCCATGGCTTCTGGCTTCAGCGTCCTCCGGAGCTTGGGCCAAGGACAGGAAATGTAGTTCACTCAACTCTAAGATGTTAGACCCCAGTGTTTTGATCTCCTGGATCTACTTGCCAAAATGTTATGGTTCTTCTCTGAGGTCTTTATATCTTCAGGATGTTGTGTTCAGGAATTGAACATCAAAACCAGAATACACATAGAGGATTAAAGCAAACTTTTACAGGAGAGAAAGAACAGAACTCACAGACATGAATCTGCAAGGGGCAAGAGAGCAGCCAAGAACTCATGGATTCCAGGCATGGAATTCATGAGGGGCAAGGAAGCCACCAAAAACTCACAGATTCCAGGCATGGAATCCAGAGCCCTGGAAAACTCATGGACTCCCTGCAGTCCATGAGTGGTGAGAGACACTCAGATAGGAATTTATGGATTCCAGCCGAGAAATGTAAAGAAACTTGTCATAAAGCAAAATTCAAATGTCTATCAAACATCTTAAAAAATGTTCTAATCCCCTAGTCATTAGGGAAATGCAAATTTAAATCACCCTGAGATACCATCTCATTCCAATCAGAATGTCTAAGATTCAAAACACCAACAACAGCAAATACTCCCTTGGATATGGGGAGTAGGTATTCCTCATGAATTCTTGGTGTGCTTGTAAACTCACACAGCATCTTTAGAGATCAATGTGGAAATTAGTTCTTAATTTATTATTTACTTTGCTGCTACCTTTTTCTCTGTTTTTTTTTTTAACTTCATTGAATCCTGTACTGGTCGTTTCATCATCTGACATATCATGAGCATTCCTCCGTCTTCATGAAGTTCATCAAATTCTTCATCATTCCTACATTATGAAGGAACTACATCATCCAAATTGACAAGTTCATCTTCAGTATTCTTAGAATCTTGACTCTTCCAAATTATTCTAAGCTTTTATTTTCCAATTGCTAATGAAATCAAGGTTATCCTTTCAGAAGTAAAACCATTACCATCTTGAAATGTATCAATCATCTTTTCAAATTGCTCATCATCAACAACTTCTTTGGTTCCTTCATTTGCATTTTGTTTCTGGTCCCTGTTTTTTTTTTGGGGGGGGGAGTGGAACGATTTCAGATTCACAGAAGATTTTCAGAGACAGAATGAAATGTTTCCATGTGCTAGGAATCCAGCAAATACTGATGTCCACAACGCATAGAAGTTTCAGTGCTCTTCAAAAGTAAGCAACCAACACTAACGAAACATTATGCTCCATTAGGAGCAGACTTCTGACATTTTAAAATTCCCCCCAATTTGTCCTTAAACTTGTGAGTCAATAGGAGGTCCATGGTTCCCTAGGGCTTCATGTTTTCTTACTTCTCATCAGTCTATCACAGTTTCTGTCTTTATTTCTATTCAGTAATTTGTGTTCTTGCTTTGTGTAGGACCTAGTCATTCATTTCTGAAATACAGTGCTCCAGTCTTATTTTCTCAATTGGGCTATATCAAGAACATTATGCAAATATAATTCTTTCACATTGTATTTGGATTATATGATGATAGCTCAGATTGTCATAGAGTATTTTGATCACTTAAATGAATAGAATTTTAAATTTTCTTTACTTCATTTTTTCCATCTTCATTTGATATTTGTTTGCAAAGCAATTTGTTCAATTGAAATTATAGGGAAAGATTAAGCTTTACCTATTATATGTAAGAACACCAAACAATTTATGGATGTACCTAAAACTACAAGAGGAGTTAATAAATACATTGAGCAAAATACCATGAAATCACAGACATATTTCATTCTCCTTAAAAATTGGGTGACTTCATTTATTTATGAATTGTCTATTTTTTATCTATCTTTTTTCTATCTTTCCTCAACGTGAGTCCATTTCAGTATCACAGGGTCAGTTTTAGATTTCACTTTTTTTATTTTCATTGCAGTTAAGAAACCTTTTCCCTATTTTGCATGATTCATTTTTTTCTTACCCAAGAAATAGTTTTGTAAATATCAGGAATAACAAAATGTTCATGAATCATTTTCTCTTTAATTCTACATTGTTTAAAGAAAAAACTCTTTCCCAATGTAAATTCAAATGGGTACTTTCATTCTCTTCATACACTGTTTTGCAACATGCTATCTACTCTGCTATATTATTTCTCCATCACAATAATTCTGATATTTTGGATAATTTTTTATCTAATTTTTATCATACATTGAGATGGGAAGATGGCTTCCTGGACAAATCCTTTGCATGCATCACAATCAAAAGAACATGTGTTCAGTATTCCAGAGTCCATGGTAAAATGCCAGCCAGATACAGAACTGGTCTGTAATTTCAATCTTGAAAACCAGAGCCTGTGAATCCCCCGAACAAACAATAAGTTAGAGGAACTATCCAGGAAAACACACTCAAATAACCTTCTTGTTCATACACACCCCTACACATGTACACCCACCTATATGCAAAGCATATATATCTCATACACACATGCATAAAAGGGAAAGAAAAAGCACATCAAGTTGTTTGTTGTTGAGTGAAAGTCAATTAGTTTGGAATAATTCATAGAACCTTGGATGTGCTTATGCACCACCACAGGACACCACACCATCCTAAGAAATTTATACACAGCAACTTTGCATTAATTAAATAAAATCAGCAAACATCGAATTGTGAAATTAATTTTTGATTATTGTAAAAATTTCTTCCTAATTATGTAGCAACATATCAATAAATATTTGCCAACCTAAGTTGAATTAAATATATAATTTTAAAATTTCCTGCTGGATGAGTACAATTAGGGTCAAACCATACTTGAACTACTCATGCATATTATTAATATGAAATTAACTAAATTGTAACTATAAGCAATAGGTTAAAATTATAAAATCACAAATTGGATGTATTTAACGATATTTTTCACTTTCTTTTTTTTAAATTTATTTTTTATTACTTTTTTTTTTTTTGCTTAATCATACCAGTTTAGTAGGTACACTCTTTCCCCTTCCCTTCCCCCTTTGTTCCTCATTATACTCTACCCCTTCCCAACCTAATCCCTCACTTGATGCGTCCTGCTTTCTCCCTCCCATCCTCCAGAACATGTTTATATGGGCACTGAATTTTCCTCTCAGTTGTCTACATTAGTGAGATTTCAGGACTGTGGCATAGCTTGGGGCCCCTTCTTAGGCTGCCTGCAAATAAGGGAACTCTATTATGACTGTTTAACGCCTTGCCTCTAAGGATCCTACACCCTGAAAATCTATTCCTCTGTGATTCATGCTAGACTTTGGGGGGTTGTTGATATATCAGCCATTGTGCAAGTCAGGCAAGGTCCAATCACATAGCTGCTGCAGCCCTAACTTGTGTGGAGTATCTTGCATATCGTTAGTCCTCCACATTTTTAGGTTCTTACAATCTTGCTGTCCCCTCTTCTGCAAAGTTCCCTGAGCTTTAGAATAGGGAGAGATTTGACTGGTCTGATTCTGGGTGAATATTATAGAGTCTTTGGTGTTCTGTTTGTTGTTGTTTTCTGTTCAGTTTTGCTATTCCTGCACTGCCCTTGGCTGCATCCTCCTTTTCCAGACTTTCTCCTAAGCAAAGATAAAAAACTGTTTAAATGAAGATCTTAACATAAGAAGAGACTCAAGGGTAGATGGAAGAATAGGAGTTGGACGCAGCAGTAAGAGGGGCCAGTCTCCCATTTGCTAGTTGGTTACCAACTAACTGCCAGTCTCTATACACTCCCTGACCTGGGAGATCAAACCTGTCAGTCCCAAGTGAATGGAAAAGGAAGTGAGAGTGAGGTGCTACTTCCATAGAGTACATGACCTTGGGCTAATTTCTCTATTCAAGTGTGTTTTTTTTTTTTTTGTCTCCTTTCTTTTGATGTCTTTTTTTCCCTTGTTTCCTATATTTGCACTTTCTAAATGTAATTTTGTTTTAGATCTTATGCCAAAGAAAGTCAATCTGAGAAGTTGATCTCTTGTGGACTTGTTACCCATGGCTTTCTAAATAATATGCATTTATTCTACTTATACTTAGATAATTTTAGTACTTTAGTACTATGAAGTGAATAACAATTCATGGATTGAAGGTAAATAGTAGTTACATAGAATGGGACATAAAGAGCCATGACTCTGAAGAACTTGAATCTCACAGTGATGAATAATAGAATAGGATGACTGGAGGTTTGGAGAGTGTTGTTGGGCTCTGATCAAGATGAAGGTAGTGCTATCTCTTTCTGAGCCTTTAGGACAAAAATTCAAATAAAGGCATACTACTCATTCTTGTAAGTAACCGCTATTTGTTTGCTCCATTAACATGACTTCATTACAGAATTTTCATTTATTTGATCAGCATTATATTTGTAGACTAAATCAAGTACAATATTTGCTTTATTCCAGAATACTCTTTGAAGAGAATATATATACATCCATTTTATTAGTAATTACTTATTGTTTAGTAGTTCCATACATGAATAAAATGAACTAATGTCATATTCACTCCATATTACCTGATTCAATTTTCTTTCCATCTACCAATGAAAACCTTCTTCCCAACCTATCTGTACTTTTAATTTCAAGTATGTGTGACGGAGGGTCTCTGAATTTCATCTGGAGTGCCTTTATTAACAATGTTCCTGAGTTTTTGATGGAACACAGATTAAATTGGTTGATATACCACTGAGGAAGGTAGCTCCAATTCTTAGAGCCAGTATTAATATTAGTCTTTTGGGGAGGTGTGGTATTGTATGAGATTTTCCTGCTTCTAAGGTGAAATGTTGACACATCTTGTGCATTTAGGTGTATAATTAATCACAGCAATGAGTTCATGGAAACAGTAATCCCATTACATCCAGAAGACTCTTTGTTGACATGGTTGCAGCTCTCCTAACCTTAAAATTTTACCAAGTCCTTTTCTGCTTAGATGTCCTGTTTAGGACCTCAGCACTCTACAGACACCTGTTCTCTGTACTTAGATAAGTTTTGATTCTCTGAATTAAACTCTGTCCATTGCAAAATGTAGCTTCTGGGTTGAAGGCTAAGAATGGACCTAATCTTTGGGTATAACAAAAAATCTATAAATGTTAGTCCATATACCAATACAATAGCAGATTTTTTCTCCCCCAAAGCCTGTGGTCTTGCTTACACAAGTTATTAATTTGGTTGACATGCATGTGTTTCCTACCAAAAATCAGGCTGTAAGTCCAATGATAAACAGTTGGTTACACACAATATTGGTTTCATTATTGTATCAATGGTCATCTCTTGTGATCTTTTACTGATGCTTATAGCAAGCTGTATTTTGAATTTTAGGCACTGACTTTTAACTCTTTCAGAAGAATTGTACATTCAGAGTTACAGACACAACTCATATAGTAATACCTTACAAGTGTATCTAATCTAGTATTAAATTTATGGTGAAAGCCCCAGACCAACATGTCACCATTTTGCATGCCCCTTAATGCCAATATTTGCAAGTTCTGGTGAAATCTTCATGACTGAAACAATAGTGATTGCCATACATCATTCATTATCCTCTCATCTCCGAGCAACCCTGAAAAATGTGAATAATAGTCATTATTTCCTTATGAAGTTTATTTGATATTCAGAGCTGTTTGAAGTGATCTTAGAATGCCAAGGAAAATTTAAACTTAACATTTTGCTTCATTTTCTTTGTTTTTTCTAAGAATTTATTCATTCATTTCTTCAATTCAGCATTTTTAAAATTTTCTGCACACCATGACTCTTATAAAGGAGAAAAGAATACAGATTCTCAGATAAAATTCAAGCCCACTTCAAGTATCTTACATAATACTCCAATTATTTTGTCATAAAACTTAACATTTTTGGGTGTAAAACTGCTTGACATATATTTTTTAAATTTAAAACTTTAGCAAAAAACATATTATTTCCCAATTATGCATTTGGAATTTTTTATTTATTTATTTATTTATTTTTTAATGTGGGACCTGGGATCCGAACTCAGAACCTTCTGTTTGTAAGACAGAGTCACAACCCCTGAGCCATCTCTCCAGCCCCGCATTTGGAATTTTTGATGACAGCATCCTATTCTGACCCATTATATTTATTAGCATTTGAAATAAAATTATACACAAATGTAAGCTGGCAGAGTAGAGAAGAATATCAATTTAATATCAATTTAAATATCCTTAGTTAAAAACATTTAGTAGGTGATTTGATTTCATGGCCAGAAAATTATAAAATGTATGTTATTATTTTAGGATTTTAAAACATTATCATAATACATGAAATTTATAGAATATTAACCTACCATAATCTCAAATTAACAAAGCAAGTGATTCTTTTAAAATAAAAATAGTTGATGGTTTTGATTATGAAAATATATGTAAACAAATTTACTCTAAAAGCTAGGTGTGGAGTAAAATTACTTCTAATATTATGTATAATGAATTATTAACAAAACACATAGCAAAGGAGGTATTCCATTTAGTGGATGAATGATTGTCAAGGACCTGGGTTGAATTTCCGTGAAAATATAAAAGGAATACAAAGAAGCATACGAATTCAGAGTGGACAACTATATTAACTTATATTAACCTTCCTTATTTTTAAGTTTTTGGTGTTTTTAAATTATCTGTGTTTTATTTATTTTGTATATTGATCTTCCTGAAGAAAGAAATAAAGAAAAAATAAATATTTCAATTAATTTCATTAATAAATATTTGAACTAATTAATGGTTCAGTTTTGCAAGATACTATATATTTTAAAGTGATCAAAAATAATTTCTTCAGGCTAATTTATGAATTGCATGTGGGAAAATTTTAAAGGATATGATCATATGCCCAGTATTATTTTTTAACTTTTATATTTATGCTGAAAATTCAAAATTTTCTCTCTATACTTTACAGTAAGTAGTTATTTGAAGATAATCCTCTGTTTCTAGTTAGTTTTCAATGTTAGTCTTGGGAGGGAAAATAAAATAATAGTGCTTTCTACAAAAAATTGCTAACATGACAATACCTTCTCCTACAGAGCTGGAATATGCAAAGTCATTGATGAAGTCCTCATAGAGTAACTAATAAAATATTAATGAAATAAAGACTATAAAATAAATGCAATACATTTTTGAAATTAGTTACAGTAATCAATATAGTATTTTCTGCATTCACAGGGGTTTGCTTGCTTCTGTGAATGAAATAATAAGTAAAGTTCATGGAAGTTACAAACTGTTTTGGTGAGACAGCCTGATTTCAGTATACTGTTCTATACTATCCTAGAGAAGTGCTCTTCCCTGTTCTCTCCTCTGCCGTGTAGTCACGACTTCCCTTACCCTGTTTTCTCTGACCTTAAGCTCTCTCCTCTATTTTAATAATGCTCTCTCAACTATAAGCTAAACTATGACTTCCTCCTTGTCCCTCTTCAGAGTACTCTCTCCCAACTGTGTCCTATTCCTGTTCTTCCCTTCCCTTAAACAGTTTCTTGCATAAAAGCTTTAAAAAAAAAAAGATTTTTTTTTTAAATCTCATGGTTTCAAAGAGTTCAGATACCCCTTCGCCCCATGAAATTGAGCAAAACATAATGGTCACAAACATGTGTGCAAATGGATCTGTTTGCTGTGTGGCCCATAGGACTTGTGGAGACAGAAGGCTTGAACTTGTTTGGCCTTCTTAATATCTCTGGGATCTCAGGTTATGGGATGGTTCTGACCCCAATGTATGTCTTTTATCTACATCAATCCACTCTGGAGAAACATTCACAGCACATCACAGCAGTGCCTCTATAATCTAGAGGATTTTACTAATGAATCTATTCAAATTGACCATGAACATTAACCACCAATAATCTGTATTTATCAACTAGATTCCAAAGACATTAATCTAAACATTCCCTAGTTCTCAATATGCTCACCTGCTCTTATAATGTAAAATACGTTCAGTCCATTTTCCTGTCTTCTCACACTTAACAGTTTCAGTGCTGATATAATTGCAGCCTAAAGTCTATTCTGAGAATAAAGGAAAGTTCTTGACTGTATTCCTTATTACATTTTCCAAACATGCAATGAATATAGTAGCACAAGCATTCTCATTCTAAAAGGAAGAACAGAAGGTTACAAGGCAAGATTGGACCAGGTCAAGAACAGCGCCCAGCAGGACAAATATTAAGTCATGTGGTGGCATGGTCAGAGCACGCAAGGCTGTGGTGCCCAGCGCTTCTGACCTCGGGAGCTGCTGGACACGTTGCTTTTCTTTCACTGGCTCCACTCATTTCAACTGTCTTCTCTGGGAGATTTTCTACTTTCTTGAAATTTTCAACATCTTGGGGACCTCACCTCTTAGACTTTACCCACACAGTGAGTCTTGCAGGGAATCTAACTATGTTTTATATTACCTGATCTTCTGTGCTGTTGCAGTTATTTTGCAGCCTTATCAACAAATTCATGACAAAATAGCTTATTCGGGATTTTATCTTGCCTGATTTGTCTGGTTACAGTACTTAGTGGTGCTTGGCAGAAGAGCACACATCAACACAAGCTTCTGAGGGAACTGGCCACACTGTATCCACAGAATTCCTGAGAGAAAAGCAAACTTTCCTGCCAGAAAACATGTCTGTTCTAGTATGCTGAAGAATGTCAGCTTGACAATTTCTTCCATCTTATCAGCTGTCCAGGAGCTAGTTCCACCAAGGTCTGATTTCTTAATATCACTTAGAATATCTCTTGCAAGCTTCCTTAAGGTTTCACTCAACTACTAATTTCTTTACAAATATCCCCAGAGATCCAGCCTTCAATTGTTAAATTGTTACCAGCAGTTATCTTCCACACCCGCCTTCTTTAAAACTTGTCTAGAAGATTCCATAATTCATGTCAGATGTGACTCTATACTATTAAGTGATTCTAAAATCAGAAGGTTAATAAGGAAGAGTAGTCATTACAAAGCTTATAAAAATTCCGGTGTAAAATAAACAAAATGGGAAGATTTCACAACAAAGGAAAAGCAATTTTCATTTGCAAATGAATGATGTATGAAAAATTCAACCAAAAGAATGACATAAAAGATGTGAAAAAAGCCTTTAAAAATAAAAGACTGTATGGCCTGAAGATCCCAAGACTGGTTTGAATAGCCATAAGAGTGGTGAGATCAAGTTTCTAGTTGGTAAAATGGGGTGGAAAGATATCTTTAGTTGGAAAATGGATTATTGAAGTAACAGGATTTTTGTCAGAATTTAAATTTTTAATATTTTCAACTTGAGTCTCTCTGGAAAACTAAAGAAAATGAATGGAATTTAAAATATTATTACATCATATAAGTACTGTAAAGATAACCTATGAAAGAAGACCTTAAATGAGAGCATTAATTAGGCTGGTTTTTTTTCTTTTTTTATATTTTATTATTTATTCAACTGTGCGCATGTGCATGTGTATATGCGCGCGTGCATGTGTGTGTGTGTGTGTGTGTGTGTGTGTGTGTGTGTGTGTGTAGAACCACAGACGAATTCGCGAGCCACCATGGACGCCTCCACCTCCTTCTGCCCCAGGATTCACAGGCTCCGCCCTACCAGGACCAGAAGCGCAGGCCACCCCCGCTTCCACCTGGCGTCTATACGTGGGATCTGGGATCCGAACTCGGGACCTTCCGCCTGCAAGGCGGAGGCTTAACCCCTGAGCCACCTCTCCAGCCCCTAATTAGGCTGTTTATAGGCATGTAACACAAGTGAAGAAAAGGATAATTAAATAGATATTTTAACTCTAAATTCTATATTTTATGTTATTAGAAGGTAAAATTATGTGATGCATCAGTAATTAAAAGAAAACATAAAATAAACATGGTTTATGAGGTTTGATCTTGTTTTCTCTCTAGAAATAATGAAAGTTTACCTATGTGTTTTATGTAGGAATGTCTTTATTTGAGAAAGTCAAAGTGTCAACAAGCAAAAGGGCTAAAATGCAACAAAACTAATGCAGGTTCTTTTAGGGTCTATGATTATACACTAATAAGCACTGATTTCTTGGATGAATAACTAGTTACATAGAAATAGATATTTCTATTTGCTTGTAAACTAATTATGCCACAAGAATCAACCATTCTAAGATCAAGATTTAAAACAAATAAAAGTTGAATGTAAATTAATTCTTAAGGGACATGAAGATAATTTATTTGCATTACTTTGTTCATATTTGGCCTTTTTGTGACTTTCGCTCTCCAAGCAGAGCAATAAAAAGACTTGATATCTCCTTTACTTAATGAATGTATACATCAAAACTTACATTGCCAGTAGTATATGTCATCTTTTTGAATGTAATGTTTTAAACGAAGTAATAATAAGTTTAGGGAAGATGTAAGCTTATATAAGATGTAATAACTCATTAATTTCCATATACCATTAATTTATATAAGTCAACATATATGAGCATAAGCTACATTAGATAATTGAGGGGTTAAAGAATATTACAGAAATTTTCTTGAAATCTAATGAATTTTTAATCATTGAAGCAAAGTATGTCAAAATTTATGTTGGAATTTATTCAAGTCCAATTAATTCATTGCATCATAGAAGTAGAGATCACCAAGAGTAGTGTCTGAGTGCATTGTATCATAAGCAAAACATTTGCTTCTGCAATATCATGTGTAATGATGGATGTAAAATGAGCTAAAACTGATATAAGGTGACTGCAGTTATGCACCTAATAGTTGTGGGGATGCAGATTAAAAAACAAAGTGTTTTTTAGTGACATCTTAATTTGGGTTATTTTGTTAACTTTGTATTAGAATATAGAAGAGTGAAGAAATTGAAGATATCAGAATATAAACATAAATTTAAACAAGTTTTAGACAAGTTTTATGTCTTAGGAAATTAACTGGTGCTAATTGTTAGTGTTGAACATTTTAAATAACTGCTATATCTATACTAAAAAATTTAATATCTTCATGTATTTGTGAATATTTTGTATACAAATGTTGTAGAATGTACCTTAATCCCCCTCTCTTCCTCCAGCCCCCCTGTCTGCCCTACCACGCTCCCAGTCCTCCATGCCAGTGAGTTCGCCCAGCCCCTCAGGTGGCCCCCTGTCCCAGCCCCTCCCACCAGCCAGCCCTAGCGACAGCCAGGCTGCCTCTGGTTTTGCCGTGGCCATGCCCGGGGCCCCAGCCCCTTTCTTCCCACTCCCGCCTGTCCACCCAACCGGACAGGACTTGCTCACATTCCTCCATCCCTGGAGCTTGGGTGAGCCACTAAGCCAAGTCCGAGGTCCCAGGTGAAGAATTCTGCTATCAACATTAGCCCCTCTGCCTCTCCAACCCACCGAGGACCCACACACGTGGTCCACAGAAGACACACTGCTACTCAGAATTCAGCAGAGTCCAAAGGAAACACAAACAAACTTCTAAGGGTCAAAGGCCATACATCTGAAGACCTCTACAATCATCCTGTCACATGGGAGAGATTCTTCACATCCAGCCCAAAGATAAGTAAACCTCCTTTTTTTCACCTTACTGTTCTTTTCTAGTATTAATCACTGTAGATTAACTTTTCCATACAGCCACCCCCAAAACATATACAACTCCAGGGAGTACACCCCACTCACCCTCACATATCACCAAGATACTAAATTGTAAAAGTGCACAACCATACTAATATTCACCCCCTGTCTACTTAATCTGATTTAACTGATGCACCAACAGCCTAATAGCCTCATCTAGGAAATAACAATAACAAAATACAAACATACCCAACTCCAAGGCAAGCACTAGTAATAACTTCCCAAGTGCACCAAAACCAAATAAATCAGTTCAGTCAAAAACACACAGAAACTGAAAGGTCCTAAAAGACAACAACAATGCGCAAGTCAAAATGCAGATCCATGAGAAACAAAATCCAAGAAGACCAATCTCCCACTAAAACAATTAATCCCATAATGATGGGTTCCAACCAGAACAAATTCACAGAAAATAACCAAGAAAGCCAGACCCAAGATAACGACTTTCAAAGTATGATCATTACCATAATACTATGAAAGAGGAAATCCAAGAGGAGTTAAACAACCACATCAACCACTTCGAAGAGGAACACAACAGACACTTGGAGGAGTTGAGAAAAACAGTTCAAGAAACAAAAATAGGCATAGAGCAATTAAAACAGTCTCAGGCAGAGTTTAAAATCGAACTAAAAGACAAGTTATCTTCAACCTGAAACTCAACAGAGAGTCTTATCAGCAGAACTAACGAAGAAGAAAATAGAATTTCAGATCTGGAAGACAAAGTGGGAGAATTAACCAGCTCAATGGAAGAGATTGTTTAAGCCAAAAAGATACTTGAGAGGAATATTCAAGAGATATGGAACACCCTGAAGAAGCCTAACATGCACATTCATGGAATACCAGAGCAAGAATCCCAAAATACCACACCTGAGGAAAATTTTCAAATTATCATAAATGAAAACTTCCCTCAACTAAAGAATGAGAGCCCCATCCGAATAAAAGAGGCATTTCACACTCCAAACAGGTATGACCAAAATAGAAAATCGCCACAGCAAATAATCGTCAAATCACTCCACATTCAAGACAAAGGAAAGGAGCTGAGAACTTCAAGAGAAAAAAAGCAAGTCACTTTTAAAGGTAAACCTATAAAATAACAAATGACTACTCAATGAAAACAGTAAAAGCAAGAAGAGCTTGGAGAGATGTATTTCAAGTATTAAATGAGCAAAAATGCCAATCCAGACTGATATACCCAGCAAAATATCTGTCATGATGGAGGGAGAAAGAAAAGACGTCCAGGGGGCTAGAGAGGTGGCTCAGGGGTTAAGCCTCTGCTTTGCAGTTGGAAAGTCCTGAGTTCGGATCCTAGACCCCATGTATAGACGTCAGGCGGAAGCCGGGCAACCTGCGTTTCTGGGCCTGGTAGGGTGGAGCCTGTGAATCCCGGGGCAGAGTAAACAAGGGAGGAGGTGGAGGCGTCCATGGTGGTTCCCGAATTCGTCCGTGGTTCTACACACACATACATGCATACACACACGCACGCACACATGCATACATGCACAATTGAATAAATAATAAAAAAAAAAGAAAAGACGTCCAGCACAAAGACAACTTGAAGGGATACATGTCTACCAAACCAGGCCTTCAAAAAATGCTAGAAATAATACTCAAACTTGAAGAAAAAAAAAGAGTATCCAGGAGGACAGAAGGGAAGTATAATACCACCAAAATATAAATGTCAAACAATACTCTTACAAAATCCACTAAATAAAAAATGTCCAGAATTAAAAATAATTTCTCAGCCCTAACTTGTGTGGAGTATCTTGTATATCATTGCTTCTCCCAATCCTTGTGCTCTTACAGTTTTACCGCCCCCTCTACTGCAAATTTCCCTGAGCTTCAGGATGGGGAGATATTAGTCTGGCCTAGTTCTGGATTGTGGTTTGTTGATTTTCTTTTGCAGTTTTGCTGCTCCTGCAATGCCCTTCACTCCATCCTGATGGGCATTGTATGTCACCCCCTGGCCAGAGACAAAAAGTTGATAAACTGGAGTCTTGATATAAGAGCACATTCAAAAGTAGATGTAATAAAAGTTGGAAATCACAGTGAGGGAGGGGTCAATCATCCACTTGCAAAATGGTTACTTTTTATCTGCCAGTCTGTATGCCTTCCCCTTCTGGTGAGACCATACCCCCTCAGTTGTAAATTATCAGGAACTAAAGTCTGTGAACTTAACCAGGTGTCTCATTGCTTACTTGCAGTCCTTGACAGAAGCCTATTTTCTCTGCTGTAACATGGTTCCCTCTCTCCTTGTTTCTGGTGTGGCCCTTCTACCCCATCCCTCCTATTCATAATCTTTGCAATTACTGTAAGTATTACAGAGATTTATCTTTGAGTGTCTCTAGGTGGGCTGAGTGGGTTTGGTACTAGGAGCCACCTAGTAGGGAGTACATACGGTGCTTAATTTTCTGGGTCTCGGATACTTCACTTAATATAATTGTTTCTAAAAACATCCATTTCCCGGCAAATTCCAGTAACTCATCATTTTTGATGGTTGAGTAGTACTTCATTGTATAGATGTAGCATATTTTCCTTATCTACTTGTCAACTGTTGGACATTTGGGTTGATTACATGACTTTGCTATTGTAAACAGGACTGCTATGAACATGGTCGAAGCAATCATAATTGGACTTTGCATGCCCCACGCAATATCCAACACACTATTGACTCCACAAAAAGTATAGCATTTGCTAAAGGCACCAAGATCCTTGGAGGCAAGGGATTGATAGCCACAGTAGTGTTCCTATGCTTAAGTGGAACACAGGAAAGGGTTCAGGGAAATGCCACTGGGTCCTTGTACATCATCAGAGAGGAGGGCCCAGAGGAGAGTCTGGCATGCACATTAAAGGATTCTCTGGGGATTGGGGGGGAGGCACTGGGAGATGGGGAGGAAGGGGTGAGGAGAAGGGGAGTAGGGGGATCGGGGGGGGGGGAGGAAGAGGGAGGAGGGAACCGATGTACCTACTAAGTTTTGTATGAGCAGAAATAATAATAAAAAATGTTAAAAAAAGGATTGGGCAATAAGGCATGAAAATGGCATAAACTCATTGTATTCATGTATGAAATTCTAAAAAAATAATTATTTTTAAAATAAAAAAATAAAAATAAAAATAATTTCTCATTATAGTATTAAATGTCAATGGCATTAACTCACCGATCAAGAGACACAGAATTCAAACGTTCATTAAAAACCAAAACATCTCAATCTGCTGCCTTCAGGAAACTCATCTCACCACAAAAGATAGGTATATTCCAAAAAGGAAAGGCTACTCCAAATTTCTGTAAGCTAATGGAACCAGGAAACAGGCAGGGGTAGCCATTGTGCTGTCAGACAAAGTGGACTTCAAACCAAAAAAAAATCATAAGAGACACAGATGGATACTACATTTTAGTCACAGGTATAATTTACCAGGAAGACTTCAACAATACTGAACATATATGCACCCAATACGGGCCCCTCCACATTCATTAAGAAAACCCTACAGCATCTAAAGCAAGAAATCAACTCCCAAACAATAATTCTCTCAACATGGGATAGCTCAACAGGTCAAAATCTTAACAGAGATACTTTAGAACTTAATCAAATCCTTAAAGAAATGGACCTTACAGATCTTTATCAAACTTTTTATCCATGCACCAAAGAACACACATTTTTCTCAGGAGTACATGGAACTTTCTCCAAAATAGATCACATATTGGGCCAGAAAACGAATCTCCACATATACAGGAAAGTTGAAATTCTAGTCTGTGCCCTATCAGACCAGCACGGTATAAAGCTTGACATCCACATCACAACAAACAACAGAAAATACACTAACTCCTGGAAACTTAACAATATGATGCTGAATGGGAACTAGATTCAGGAATAAATTACAATGGAAATTCAAGATTTCCTGAAAGTGAACAATAATGAAAATACAACTTACCAAAATCTCTGTGACACAATGAAAGCTGTCCTAAGAGGTAAGTTCATAGCTCTTAATGCCTACATCAAAAAATGGAAACATCAGGGCTGGAGAGGTGGCTCAGGGGTTAAGCCTCCGCCTTGCAGGTGGAAGGTCCTCAGTTCCGATCCCAGATCCCACGTAGAGAGGCCAGGCGGAAGCGGGGGCGGCCTGCGCTTCTGGTCCTGGTAAGGCAGAGCCTGTGAATCCCGGGGCAGAAGGAGGTTTAGGCGTCCATGGTGGTTCGCGAATTCGTCCATGGTTCTACACATACACAGACTCACACACACACACATGCAGACACACACGTGCACGCACATACACACACATATGCACACAGTTGAATAAATAATAATAATAAAAAAATTTAAAAAAAATGGAAACATCAGAAATAAATAACTTAACAATGCAGCTTAAAGCTTTAGAGAAACTAGAGCAATCTGATCCCAAAAGCAGTAGAAGAGAGGAGATTAGAAAAATAAATGGAGAAATATCTGAAATTGAGATAAGGAAAACGATGTAGAAAATCAACCAGTCAAAAAGCTGGATTTTTGAAAAAATCAATAAGATTGATACACCCCTAGCTAAATTAACAAAAAGCAAGAGAGAGAAAACCCAAATTAACAAAATTAGAAATGAAATGGAGTTATCACTACTGATACCCAAGAAAACCAGAGAATTATAACACCATATTTCAAAAACTTATACTCTGTGAAATTTGACAACACAAAAGAGATGGATGAATTCCTAAGTAAACACAACTTACCTAAATTGAATCAGGAAGTTGTGAACAATTTAAATAGTCCAAAAACATATGAGGAAATTGAGGAAGTAATCTCGAATCTTCCCACCGAAAAATGTCCTGGATAAGATGGATTCAGCACAGAGTTCTAGCAGACATTTAAGGAGCTAATAACACCAATACTCCTTAAACTGTTCCATCAAATACCAAATGAAGGAACACTACCAAATTCCCTCTATGAAGCTAATATCGTCTTAAACCCAAAACCTAATAAAGATACACTTAAAAAAGAAAACTATAGCCCAATCTCTCTAATGAACACAGATGCAAAGATTCTCAACAAAGTCTTAGCAAATCGGATCCAAAAACATATCAAAAAGATCATTCATGGGAATCAGGTAGGCTTTGTCCCTGGCACACAAGGTTGGTTCAACATATGCAAATCAATAAATGTAATTCACCATATAAACCAGTCCAAAGTCCACAACCATAATGATACTCTCTATAGATGCACAAAAAGCTTTTGACAAGATCCAACAGCCTTTTATGATCAAAACCCTAGAGACAGTTGGAATGGAAGGAACCTTTATCAATATAATAAAAGATGTATACAACAACCAACAGCAAGGATTACACTCAATGGGGAAAAACTTGAAGCATTCCCACTTTGATCAGGAGCTAGACAAGCCTGTACACTCTCACCTCTTCTATTCAATATTGTACTTGAAGTCTCAGCCAAAGCCATAAGACATAAAAGGGACATAAAAGGCATTCAAATCGGCAAGGAAGAAGTCAAATTATCTCTATTTGCAGATGACATGATCTTATATCTGAGTGATCCCAAAAAATCCACCAGGAAGCTCCTAGAACTAATACAGAAGTTCAGCAGGGTGCCAGGATAAAAAATAAATGTACAAAAATCAGTGGCCTTCCTACATGCCCAAAACGAAAAGCCCTGAGAGAAAAAATCCCATTTACTATAGCCCCTAAAAAAAGGAAATACCTTGGTATAAACCTAACCAAGAAGTAAGAGACCTTTATAATGAAAACTTTAAAACCCTAAAGAAAGAAATTGCAGAAGACACCAGAAGGTGGAAAGACCTCCCATGTTCCTGGATTGGCAGAATCAACATCGTAAAAATGACCATCCTACCAAAGGCAATATACAAATTCAGTGCTATACCAATTAAAATCCCAAAGCAATTCTTTAAACAGATTGACAAAAGAACCTCAAAATTCATATGGAGGCACAAAAGACCCAGGATAGCAAAGACAATCCTGAGTAACAAAAACACTGCTGGAGGTATCACCATACCAAACCTTAGTCTACACTACAAATCCATAGTATAAAAACAGCCTGGTACTGGCTCCAAAATAGACACACAGATCAATGGATAAGGGTTGAAGACCCAGATATAAACCCACACAACTACAGCAATTTGGCCTTTGACAAAGGGGCCCAAAAAATCCAATGGAAAAAGAACAGCACCTTCAACAAATGGTGTTGGCAAAAGTGATTTTGACATGCAGAATATTAAAAGTGGACCCGTACTTGTCACCATGTACAAGAATTAACTCCAAATGGATCAAGGACCTCAATATTAGGCCAGAGACTATTAAAACCATAGTTGAAAGGGTAGGGAACTCCCTTGAGCTGACTGGGCTAGCCCAACAGTTCCTAAACCTACATCCAATAGCACAGTCACTACAAACAACTCTCAACAGTTGGGATCTTGTGAAATTAAAGAGCTTCTGTTCAGATAAAGAGATTGTAACCCAAGCCAAAGGCAACCCACAGAATGGGAGAAAATCTTCACTAACCATATATCTGATAGAGCTTTATTATCCAGAGTGCACAAAGAACTTAGAAAACTAAACAACAAGGAAAGAAATGGCTCACTTAAAAATGGGCCCTGGAACTTAAAAAAAATTTTACCAGGGATGAAATTAAAATGTCCAACAAATATCTTAAAAAATGCTCCATTTCCTTAGCCATCAGGGAAATACAAATCAAAACTTCCCTGAGATATCATCTCACCCCAGTCAGGATGGCAAAAATCCACAATACAAACAACAACAAATGCTGGAGAGGATGTGGAGCGAGGGGAACTCTCCTACATTGCTGATGGGAATGCAGGCTCATACAGCCAGCCACTCTGGCGACCGTCTGGAGATTCTTATTGAAATTAAAGATTGGAATGCCATATGACCCTGCTATTACACTTTTGGGAATACCCTCCATATAGCAAAAATTCACCTCGATAGCACAAGTACAACCATGTTCATAGCAGCACTATTTACAATAGCAAAGTCATGGAATCAACACAAATATCCAACAGTTGACGAGTTGATAAGGAAACTGTGGTACATCTATATAATGGAGTACTATTCAGCCATCAAAAATGATGAATTATTGGAATTTTCCGGGAAATGAATAGAATTAGAAACAATTATATTGAGTGAAGTATCCCAGTCACAGAAAATTAAGTGCCGTATGTACTCCCTAATAGGTGGATCCTTGTACCAAACCCACTTAGAGACACTCAAGGATAAATCTCTGTAATATCTACAGTAATTGCAAAGATTATGAACAGAAAGGATGGGGTAGGAGGGCCCCACCAGAAACAAGAAGAGAGGGGAGCATGTTACAGTAGAGAAGATAGGCACCATCAAGGACTGCAAGTAAGTAATCAGACATTGGTTAAGTTCACAGACTTTCATTCCTGATCATTTACAACTGATGGGGTATGGTCTTACCAGAGGGCATATAGTCTGGCAGATAGAAAGTAACCATTTTGCAAATGGGTGATTGACCCCTCCCTCGCCTCAGTTTTCCACTTTTATTATATCTACCTTTGAATATACTCTTATAACAAGACTCTAGTTTAACAGGTTTTTATCTCTGGCCAGGGGGTGACATCCAATACCCATCAGGATGGCATGAAGGGCATTGCAGGATCAGCGAAACTGGAAAAAAAATCAACAAACCATAATCCAGAACATCAGAGATTCTATATCAACCACCTTGAATTAGGCCAGCTTAATCTCTCCCCATCCTGAAGCTCAGGGAAATTTGCAGAAGAGGGGGCGGTAAGATTTTAAGAGCACAAGGATGGGAGGAGTAATGATATGCAAGATACTTCACACAATTTAGGGCCGAGGCAACCATAATTGGACTTTGCATGCCCTGGGCAATATCCAACACACTATTGACCCCACAAAATCTAGCATGGGCTAAAGGCACTAGGACCCTTGGAGGCAAAGCATTGACAGCCACAGTAGTGTTCCTATGCTTAAGGGGAACACAGGAAAGGGTTCTGGGAAATACCACTGGGTCCTTGCACCTCATCGGCGAGAAGGACCCAGAGGAGAGTTTGGCATGCGCATGCGCATTAAAAGATGCTCCAGGGATGGGAGGGTGAGGCACTGGGGGATGGGGAGGGAGGGGGGAAAGGAGGGGGGCACAGAGGGTGGGGTGTTAAATTTGTATGGGTGGAAATAAAAAAAAATAAAAAATGTACCTTTTACCATGAATATAAAAATTAGATGTTTGTGGATTAAAATATATTTTCAAAATCTTGGTGACTTTTCAGCAATATCTATAATTAAGTTGAAATAATATCCAGATTATTGATTTTCTTTTCATAAAATTCTATAAATATTTTTGATTTTCTTATCTTAGAAAGGACACAAGATAGCTTTGTATGTAAAATACAAAAAGTTCTTTCTCAAAATAAAGAAGCATGCTGTTTTAGCACTAAGAATATTAAGTAGATATTGGTTAAAAATATAGAATTAGTTTGGGGAAATATCCTAAATTCATCAATTTTACAATATGGCTGCTATAATTCATAACAATTTGCTATACTCTTTTGAAACTTGATGAAAAGATAGAGTTCATTTCAGCATACAAATGATAATTATGTACAGTATTACAGATACTACTAAATGGATTCAACTACTAAAAAGTTTTATATATATATATATATGCCAAATAAAATAAAGGTAAAGGTAAAAATGTAAATAATATGCTTCTATACAATATATGTTCTTTTTAATTAAAATACATATTAATTTTTTAATGTATGTATATATCCATATATGCTTTAAAAATAGAAACAAGCCTTTTCATTTATTTTTTTCATTATTGGTAATCAATTTTTCACTTTTTGAAAACTACAGCCATCCTTAAGCACATGATAATTTACATGTGTAGATCATATCTTATTCTCATCATCTTTAGACAATTCTGATAAGATCATATATTACCAACTAAAATCATAGATACATAGTTCCTTACTCTTACATGATGAATGAACCACCAAATGAAATGTAACAATTTAGAAGTGTCTCTAAAAAAAAATTCTAGAATGATATCCCTAGTAGTGTACAGCCAGAGTCTTTATTGCCATCAAGTATTAATGCGAACATGTCACTCATGTGACCCACTCAACCTAATGTTATATTGTGCCAGGTACATAAATTATACATGCGAATTTGAGCTGCTTGTGTTTAGAATATCCTTCATCATGAACAGTACCTCAAAGTTCCTTAAAAATGTACATTTTGAAACTATCTTCCATTAGTATGATAACTATCTTCTCCTATATCTCTGAGTTATCTAAATTCTTCCAAGAAAAATTTCTGAAACTCTGAAATTCTGATATTGCACATTCAAGTCCAAATGAATGTTAAGTCCCATATAGCACAAATCTAATTTTTCCAGATGTGGAAACTTACAGGCTCAGTGGTGAAGTTAATAGCAGATTATAAATTTAAGAATTCTTTTCTGTTTTCTGTTTTTACTTTTATTTTTTTAACTTAATTTTATTTTTCTAGTTTTATAAGAATATTGAGTACTTGTCCCTGCTTCCTTCATCCCCCTCCTTTCCATCCCTTCATCAATCCATCCCACTCCCTCCCACCTAAAATAAGTTATTAATGGAATAATTGCAGAGAATTTTGTCACTATCAGGATGTCCCACATCCCAGAGAGAAATCATTGCAATCTCACATGTTCCCAGCTTAGGTAACTGATGACATTCCCTTTGGTAGTGTGTTGGCTGTTTTACCACTGGGAAAGGATCTGCAATAACATGAAGGAATAACTCCTGGGCATACTCACAAAGGTTTCTCTTGATTATGTTAATTGAGGTAGGAAGGCTTATATACTTGGGGCAGAGGTATTCTTTGTTGATGTTCTTGATTTTATTAATGGAGAAAGGGAACTGAGCACCCCCAAGCATTCATGTCACTCTGCTTCCCAATCATAGATGTGATCAGTTTACAACTGCTTCAAGTTCATGCCCCTTTGACTTCCCTGCCATGATAGACTGTACCTTAAACTGTTTTCTTAAATAAAATCTTCCTCCCTTAAGTGGCATTTTAAGGTATTTTTTTCACAAAAAAAAAGGAACTGAAAGCTGTGTAATGCAAATAATAGTCAGTTTTAGAAGGAAAACGGGAAATAAATGTCATATTTTCCTCAAGTTAAATGAATATAAGCTTCTAGGTTGTCTACATTTTTGAAAATCTTAAAGCTGTGAGTTGATGTCTAATGTTTCTGTGTGTAGTTATATTATATATATATATATATATATATATATATATATATATATGTATATGTGAATTAAATTTTTTGCCAGGAGATTTTAAGATGATAACAATATTAGATATTCTCTTTTTCCATCTATTTGTACACTTAAACCAGAGTTTTCCTTAAATTATTCCATTCTTAATCCTTAACCTTTATACTTCTTTCCACATAACAGCAATTTAAATTTATTTTTAGCTTTCTCTCCTAAGAAACACCATATCTCAAGTAAAGTGAAGTGATACTGTTATTAATTAAACATGTATTATGTGATATAATTCAGATTATTGAATGCTAAAGTATAGTATAGGGATAATATCTGTATTGATATGTATGTAGCATATCACTGTATTCATTAACCTCTGTATGGAGGATGATATTGCATGAACACATTTATTTTAATGAGTTGCTAAAATTATGGGAACAGCCCCCTCAGAATTCATTTAATTAAATAGTTTGTTCAACAGGAAAAAAGTTCAACAGTGTAAGAGAAGCAGACTGGTTTGCTGACAGAAAAATAGTGATGAACTATTGAAGTATTGAGAAAAGAATAAAGATATTTTACAGTTGGCAAAATCTGAAGACACATATGAGGTTTTCAACTCCATTGGAATAGAGCTATTAGTTATGGAGTTAAGTTTGGAGTAGCAAGGTATTTCATTAGCAGATAAGAACAAAATCCCATGGATTTGAATCCTCTTATAAGAACAACATCAGATATTAGAATAATATATGGTCAAGGATCAAAGAGAGGAAATTGTCTAAACAAGCTAAGTGGTGTTGCTGTGGATGTGCATATGTGGTCATCATCCTGCAAACAGTTAATAAAATCATAATTACCCTGAATCAAAGAATCCCAGTAAGTTCATGATATTAACTATAGATTTTATTTTTAGTCAACTTTGGGTTTTCTACATGCACAACATTTTTATACGTGGAGTCTAGGATCCGAACTCAGGACCTTCTGCCTGCAAGGCAAAGGCTTAACCACTGAGCCACCTCTCCAGCCCTATGTTTGATATTTTTGAGTGAAGTATTTGTGAATCTTCAAAGAAGAGAAGAAAATATGCCATGTAAATATTAGAGAATTATCATGGTATGTCACATTTACACATTGTTTGGTGTTAAAATTGAATTATAAATTCTTGATATATTGTTATTTTGAAAAGTACATAGTGTTCTTCTGTACATATAACAATTTGTTTTACTTTGATGTCTATTTTGTCAGATATTAGAATTGCTACTCTTATTTGTTTCCTTGTTGAGCGTCCATGAAATATCTTCAATGATCCTTTGACCCTGAGTTTGTGTCTATCTTTCAAAGTGAGGAGTGTTTCTTGGAGTCAGCATATTTATGGGTTATGGCTTTTAATCCATGCTGTTAATTTATGTCTGTTGACTGGGGAGTTTATTTCATTGAAATTTAAAGTTATAAATGAGAAGTTTTTGTTGATTCCTGTCATATTTTCATTTATTGGTGTTTTTTTATATTGGCAATCCTCTGTTTAGTAGTTGTATCAGTTGTAGTTTTCAATTTATCCTGTTGAGTGCATTTATAAATTTCTTCTGTCTTGAGAATATTTTAAATATTTTCTAGAGGTCTGCTTTGATAGATAAAAAGGACGTTATTTTGGGGGGAGAAATATTTTTCTTTCTCTTCAAGCATGACTGATAGTTTGGCTGGATGGAGCAGTCTGGGATTACACTTAAAATCTTTCATGACTTCAAGAATGCCTTTCCAAGCTCTCTGGCTATCACTGTTTCTTTTGAGAAGTCAACTGTTATTCTAATAGGCTTGCCTTTAAATGTGACTTGATTTTTCTCTTTACAGCTCTCAGAACAATCTCCATGTCCTGTATCTGGGATGTTGTTACTATTATTTGTATTGTTGTACTTCTATTTTTGTCATATCTGGATAATGTGCAATATGCATCTTGTACTTGGATGTAATGCTCTTTCCATAGGTGTGGGAAGTTTTCATTTATGATTGACTGAAAGATTGAGCTGGAGTTTATTCTTGGGCTTCTTGTTCTGGGATTCCATGATGCATAGGCTTGTCTTATTTCATGGTATCCCATAATTTTTTAATATTCTTGCCATCTTTTTTTAGACTTTTCATCTTCTTTAATTGAATGGTCCTGTTCTATCATCTTACCTTCTAGATCTGATAGTGTATCTTTTGTTTGATCTGTGTATGAAACTCTCAGTTAGGTTTTCAGTATCAGTTAGTTTTGTTCTGAATTATAGCTGAATTTCAGCTTGGTGTTTTTTCCCCTATTCTAGATTTGTTATTTCCTTTTTTATTTCAGATATTGTTTTATTATGCTCCTATTCATATAAGTTCATATACTTACCCATTTCCACTCTGAGTTCTTCATGTTCCTTTTTTTCATTTCTCAAGACCCGTTTGAAATTCATGAAGTTTCTTGATCATGTCAATAACATGTCTTTTGAAGACTTTATCCACTGAGTTGTTATCAGATTGGTGTTTATGTGGTTTTTCTGCTTGGAATCTACAGTATGGATGCTTGTGACTTTTTGTAGAAAACATGTTTTCCCTGGTTCTTAGTATATTTTGTGGGGTTATGATGTGATTTGGACATTTTCTGAAAGTCTGTGTTTGCTTCATTTTTGGTAACTGTTTTTGGCTCTCCTGAGTCAGATGAGGGTGTCTGACTTTTTCTATTGTTAGGAAAGCTTCTGTGGATTTGGATGTGTTTTACTATTTGTATGATACTGCTTCCCCTGGCTCCATAAACCTTTTGCCTGGCAGTTGAGGTCCCATTCCCAGGGCCTTGGGGCCTTGCCTGGCTTTGCACATTCTACCTGTTCTTATCTGGCATGGGGCCTTGAGGCCTTGAGGCAGGTGGGTCCAGGCCTTAGCTGACTCTACATGATCTGGGCCACAGAGCCCCTTCCCCAGTACAGTTATGGTTTTAATCTTCGTTTTGTTCTTCTGCATTTCCTTCTCATTTATTTTGATCATATCTATTCTTTGATATACTCTTTACCTTATCGCGTCAAGTGAGTCCTTTTAGTGTATGCTTTTCTATTATGTAAAGTTTATGTGTTTTCAAATTTCTTCTTCAAATATTTGTAAAATTTCAGCAACAAAGGCATCTATGGGTAAGGAGTTTGGGTGTATTTGTGAATATGTACCTGTGCATATATGTGACAGATAGAAAAAACTCCAGGTTATTTTGATATCTAAATGTAGCATAAGAAGATGATTGTGAACTTCTCATCCTGCTCAATCTTGGTATTACAAGTATATCCCACCGATCCAAGTTTACATGATACTGGGTGCTGATGGGCAAGCATACTACCAACTCATCTACATCCACAGTCCATTGAGATAGTCTCCATATGGAATATTTACAGTTGCTAGCAGTCATCTTTCAAGTAAATAATTACTAAGAGATTATTGTTTCCTGAAATTTAGTTTTGTTCTAGGATTTCCCCATTTTTAAAATATGTTCCTACTATTTTCTTATTAGGCTTTGAATGTAGTTCAGAAATGATTGATAATGTTAGAATATTGTGCCACACTCCCAACATTTCATTCCTGATTTTATCATAATTTCCTTGTTTACTGTTTTGTATTCTTTGATATTTTTATATATAAATACAATAGGAAAAAGTTATGCAAATAATGTTTCTTAGTCATTAATTTCAATTGCATGATTTATTTCTGCATTTGGGACTTTAACTTTCTTCTTTCCTAAATTCATGACATATTATTTTAATATTTTTGATTTTTATACTCATATGCTAATGAAAAAGTAGATTTTTAAATTATTCCTTAATAAGTTATTCTTATCATTGCTTTGATATGATCAAATTTTAGTTTTAAATACATTTATGATTTATATCTTTGAATAATGAAATATTTTTGTCAATGTTTACTAAAATATATTAGTAATACTATGTTGTTGGATATTTTTTATCTCAGACATTTTAAATTTTACAACTTTTGGAGATTTGATTTGTGGACACGGTACAGTTAATTTTCAACACAACATAAAAAACAACAATTTTTTCATATGTTTGAATGTATTTATATATTTGTATATATTCTATACATATGTGTGTGTGTTCATATATGTGTATATACTAGACCAAGATTATTTTTTCAGCTTCTGTTTCTCCATCTTTCGTTATTTCTATCAGTTATTGAAAAATAATGGAGCTTTGTCTTCTATTTGCATATGTAGATATTTTTTATGTTAATTTAGTCCTTGTAATTGGATATGTTTTATTTATTAAGTAGTCTTTCTCTTTTAAAAACTGGTTGTTAAATGTACTTACTGTTTGTAGGTTTTCATTATTTCATGTTTTACTTTCTTATATTATATTGAAGCCTCATTCTAATAAATAACATTAGTGATACTTTTATCTAATTGAATATATGAGTTACATCAAAACTTTTAGTTTTTTTCAAGGTTGAATAAATTTTATTCAAATTATGCTGTCTTTTAATATAGAAAGAAATGATGCATAGCAATAGTGAGTCTGAAATCAAAGAAAAGATTAATATTAATAGTGATTGCTTGTTTTAACTCAATACTAAGTCAGGACCAATTCACCCTGTAATCCCAAACCCACACGTGTTTCAGAAGGGATTGTTTGTCCTATCACCAATTCCATTCTTCAGATGTGGTCTGGAAGAGCACTATTCAGTCAGCAGAAGCTAGACTGACTTTCTCAACTTGAATCATGCTGAGTCTTGGCTGAATGAGTCATGCCTCATTCAAGCATGAATCGTTTTGCTAGAGAGATTTACCACTTTGTAGTCCCCAAATCAGAGTCACTTTCTCCCTCTCCTATAGTCACTACTTCAAAGAGGTCTTCAGCTCTCCCATTGCAAATGGAGAGGCGTCACATACCTTCTGAGTGTAAAGCTGAGAACAGGTGACTTAGGACTTAGGACCACAGCATCCCAGATTGGACATCTAACCCTCCCCCCTCAAGATAAGAAAACATAAATTTAAAAGAACAAAAGTAGTACGAAACCTTGAAGTGGTTCAGTGAAAATTCCCAAGGTTTTTAAGCATCTTTTTGGATGTTACCCAAGAAACTCATTCATAATACCATCTGGAATGTCTTTTTTACTAAAATAAATATTTATACTCAGTATGCATGTATTTTCTGTGTGTTTGTGTGTACAGATAACACACATATATGATTTTGTTTGTGGGTCTTTTACATACAATTTAACTCTGTGCCTTTTTTAAAATTTGACAATTTGAAAATATGTAATTTGTACATCTCCAATAACACATATGGTGTTGCTTTAATTTTTTATTTTTAAGGATACTCGAGTATGAATCAAATTTATTTAGCTTAATTCTGGAAAGAAAGGAAAAAAGGATACATTCAGGTTGGAAAAATAAGTTTTATTCCTAATTTAACAGTGAAATTTTCTGTGGTGTCAAGATTTAATTGTCCGAACTGAGCATGAAGCGCCTCCACAGGTTCAAGCTATATTTCTTGCCCAAAAAATCCAACCTCTAATTAAGACAGGAACCAAAATATTGTCAAAATTTAATACCAGTAAATGGAGTCTCATTTGACACATCCCAGCTCCCCCTCATCCCCAAGCATCACAAACTTTCTATTTTCTCTTCCACAAAGAGATGGACTCCATGGTTTGTATAGAAATTTTCTCATAGAATAGAGATCCAGGGAGAAAAGCAAAACAAGTAAATGATCAGGAACAAGCCTTTTAGAAATTTCTTCCTTCAAAGTGTATGTCTCAGAGAACTTAAGTCATATTTAAGAAGTGGTTATAATACCATTAATTTAGTATTCTAAGTTTATTGAAATTACTTAGTTTGCTAACTGACATCTTAGTCTACTTTATACTTGATCCCATTTCCTCCTTTGTAATATCTTTGCTATGATAATGGTAAATATATTATTTACCATTGGTAATGGTACATATATTATTTGTGTTCATAAGTGAATTTTAAGAAAACTAAATTTCTTTGTGTTTACCTGGGTTTGATACTCATAAAACATGTCTCCAGCAACTCTTTGTGGTGTGAATTCAAATGTCACATATTTAACACTCAGTTCTTGAAAGCTGCACTCAGTGAACCATCAGAGATAATGAAAGGTGAAAGAGGGTGAAAACATAGTTCTACTTTCCCTGTCATGGAGAATGTGTCCTAAGGAAGTATTTTCTTACGTTGGACAGGGATTTATGCTGGAGTCATCTAAGCTAAAGTTGTTCCTATACTTCAATGTGTGTTCAACTCCTAAATTATTAACTGACCAAAGAATTGATTGTGAGCTTTCATAACTTCCCATTTAATGATTATGCCTTAGATGATCATATGGGCATGCTGAAATTCCAATCATCTGTTTTCCCAAAAAGTAAGAAGCAAACCATTCTATGGGACAGTTCTATCTCTATTGCATAAAGAGCTTGCTTATGACACTCAACAATCCCAGCTATTACAGTACTTATCATAAAATGACACTATGGACCCTAAATTTATAATATTATAGCAATGCCTCTTTTTCGATCATCTTAACTTCTAGGATAACTTTTCTTTGGTTGCCCTTTTTTGGTGCTATGTGTACCATGTTTTTAATCCTCTCTATATTTTTAAATGAAATTGTTATTTTAAATAACCATTGTTTAGTAGACTTTGAACTTCTTGTATTTCACTCCTCCATCACTGTCCATTTTAAATTTTATGTGTAGATTTGACTTTCTGCCAGTGAATTTTCTCATTGGATTCATCTGGGAAAATATTTACTTACTTTATATTTGGAGGATATTTTGACTAGCTAAAGAATTTCACACTTGAAGTGACTATTTTATCACTTTCAAGATGATTTCTTTGTGTTATTTCTCTTATTGAATAAGTTATTTATTTACAAACAAACTAGATTTATGTCTTTGCCTTGATCCCCTTTACTTCCCTCTTCTCCCACCCTTATCATCCATACACCTCCATTAACATCATCAAATCATCTGTTGTTTGTTGTGTCTGTTGACCACAGAAATACTTTAAATGAGTAAAGACTTCTTAAATGATGAAGGAGTGTTGGGGAGATGATTCAGCGTGTAAAGTATCTGGCCTATAAGACTCAGAACCTGAATTCAGATCACTAAACCCAGGAACAGCCAGATACAGTAGCAAGAGCCTCTGCAACACCTGGGTTCCTAACAGAACACTCAAAGTGAAGACAGGAAAATCAAAAAGCACACAGACCACCTGGAATGGCATATATATGCAATGATCGACACCAAGGGTCCCAGTCTCAAGATGAAGAGCATCTTCAGGCTTTCACAGGTGTGCTATGACTCACATGCATCATACCAACATGAGTTCTTCTGTATGCATGCGCGCACACACACACACACACACACACACACACTTATCCCTCTTTGTTTCCTCAGTGTCACCTCCATCTTTCATTCTCCGTGACATCAACTGGTTCAGACTTTTTTTTAATTCCCTTATATTTAAATTCCCCTTGTTCTATTTGTCTGAAGCAAGGCAATTTTTCATCCATCACATTATTTAACATATAAGCAAAATGTGTCCTTTCATATATTATTTGATTTTTTTGCATTACTATTCACTTTGCATTTACCTGAAAAAGTTATTAGTTAAGAGAACAAAGGGAGTTAACTATATATTTATTGCTGAACTTAAGGTGATATTTTTAATAATGGGACACTGATTCAAGCCATTTAAAGTGTTTGCTCATTGCATTGGAATTGCTTAATTAATACCTTAATTACACAATATTTTCTCACTATGACTTGGCTAACTGTTCCAATGTCTTTGAATATAACTTTGCTTGAATGTAAATCTGAGATGTTAATAGTTTTACAATATGGGATTTTTGTGAGATTTAAATTATGAAGATATGTTGTTAATAATTTAGATGATAGTGATGATGTTATTAATGGCTATGTGCTTGCATAAATAAAGTTAATGTCCAATTGTAGAAAATCATTATGTATTGCTAAATACTTATTTATAGTCATACTGTTACAGTACTCTGGTACCTGTACTGAGGACGTCATTTCAATTGTTAACATCACAGCTAATTTCTATGTTAAATTTTTAAAATATGTCAATACATACTGCTATTCTTCTAAAGCATGTGGTTAACATTTTCATATATCACATTTTACTATATTTATAATCAATGACAAATTTTTAAAATAATAATTACACTGTTTTTCAATAAGAATGTCATGTACACTTGTTTCATATTAAAAGCAATGACAATATTGAAAAATTTATTTCTCAACTTCACCAAATAACCTTAGCCATTTAAGTATTTTTAAAGTTAATTTTCTCCAAAACTTACGGGGTTTCTTTTCTACCACCACATACCATGGCTTTCCAACAGTTCTCTTTTTGGAGGCTTTTCAATTAATGACTACACTGATTGAAGATAGTTTGGTTCTTCCTTTTCCAAAAGATAACTAATCTTGGCAAATTATACACTGAATATATTTGTCTGCAATTATTTTCTTCAGAATCTAAATTAAAATATCTTAGAGAATAATTTTAAAATTTTGTTGCAGAGTAAAATATCTGTCCTGAAATATATGACATATGTAACTGCCATCTTCCAGTTAATAGTACTTTTGTTTTTCATCATTGATTGTTTTAACATTTCATAAACAAAAAAGAAATCAAACAAAATAAAAGAACACAAAATGCAATTCAAAATGAGTCTGTATTTTCAGAAGAAGTGTATGTATACCAAAATTTGTGTTTAATGGTATGCATTCTCGTTGCACACACCTGTTTAAAATATCTCTCTGCCATCATGTTCAGCTATTTCCTAATTCAATATTAGAGTGTTTATATGGAACTGATAATCAATGAGTTCCATTCTTCCTATCTTTTTGAAGTTCTGAACTATAAAAATATCAATTCAGTGTAGTCGTTATACTGCTTCTATGCATTGAGAATAAAGCAGCTTTCATTAACAGGTTTTCACAGTGGAAACTGTTATTTATTTTCTAGCATTTCTAATTCAACATGCAAGCTGCTTGTTTGGAAACAGAGAAATTGGAACTTGCCAATTATGTTAATCATCACTTATGAAAGTCTGGAACCACATGTCATCTAGGAAACAAATGCAAACTCACTTTTCCTGCCTTCTTGTCTACCATAAGACATGCCTACCTATTCAACCTGGTTTTTGTATACTTTTAATTTTGAAGACATCTTAAAACCAGTTGTCAGTCATTAATAGTGTCATTAGATTTCAAAAAATGATTTAGGATTTTTTGGCTTCCAATCAATTTATTCTCAGAGTCTTAAGAGTGGAGAGATAAATGATGTTGCAAAACCTTGGTTGTCTCAGTACAGACACTATCTTTCATAGAAGATTGGGAAATCTCAGTTTTCGTCAACATGCCATATTTCAAAAGTCCTCAAAAAAATGCGTAGAGTTTTCAGTTCACTTAAAAATGGGAAGAAAAACTTCTGTGAAGAATAACATGCTAATTTATTATCGATGATAAATATTATTACAGCATTTGTTTCATATTAACTGTCAATAGAAAACAGATTATCTTTCTCATTCTGTTAAATCTGTCTAGTGGACATTTTATTATTTTAAGTAATCTTTAGCAAGCAAGTAAAATAATATATTAAACATTCAGAAAATGATAATATATTATAACTCAAGCCCAATATCCTTTATATAAAAGTAAATTTTTAAAGTTCAAAATATTGTTATCACTAACTTTTCACAATATTTTTAGGTGGTTAGTTTCATCAAAAAGTAATAAAAATGGCTCCCTTTCACCCCACCCCTCTCCGCCAGTCGGGACGCGCGCGCGCGTGGTCCAGCCAGGCCTCACCCTGCAACTCTAGGTAAGCCCCGGCCGCGCCGCCCACCAGAACCCCAGGTCAACCCAAAGGGACCCGGCTCCGACTCCTGCCATTCAGCCGGAGCCGCGCACAGAGCCGAGGTACGAGGAGGACCTCCCCCTGCGCCTGGGCCCCATCCCAGCTGCCCTCGGGTTAAATAGCTTCACTCCAACACCCCCATCCTCCCATTCCCCACCCGCTCTGCTGGTCGGGACGCGCACGCGGTCCAGCCGGGCCTCACCGGTGACCTAGGTAAGCTCTGTCCTTGCCCACCCCCAGAACCCCAGGCCAAATAATTCAGTTTAGTGAAATTGAAAGATCTTAAGAGTTAAAACGACAATGCCAAAGTCAAAGTGCAAATCCATGAGAAGCAACACTCAAGTAAACAAATTTCCCACTGAAGAAATTAATCCCATAATGTTAGACTCCAACCAGAACAAACCCGTGGAAAATGGGCAAGAAAGCCTGACCCAGGATAACAACTTTCAAAATATGATCATTACCATGCTCAATACTATGAAAGAGGAAATCAGGGAGGAATTACATAATCGAACCAATCGCTTTGAAGAGGAACACAACAGACATTTGGAGGAGTTCAGAAAAACAGTGCAAGAAACAAAAACTGGCATAGAGCAGTTAAAACAGACTCAAGCAGAGTTTAAAACTGAGCTACAAGACAAGTTATCTTCAACCCAGAACTCTACAGAGAGTCTTAACAACAGAACTAACGGACGCAGAAAACATAATTTCAGACCTTGAAGATAAAGTGGGAGTACTAACCAGCTCAATGGAAGAGGTTGATAAAGCCAAAAAGATACTTGACAGAAATATCCAAGAGATATGGGACACCCTGAAAAAGCCTAACATGTGTATTCATGGGATACCAGAGCAAGAATCTCAAAATACCACCCCTGAGGAAATTTTTCAAATGATCATCAAGGAAAACTTTCCTCATCTAAAAAAAGAGAGGCCCATCCATATACAAGAGGCATTCCGCATCCCAAAAAGATAGACGACCAAATAATAGTTAAAACATTCCGCATCCCAAACAGATACGACCAAATAATAGTTAAAACGTTCCACATTCAAGATAAAGAACTGGTGCTGAGAGCTTCAAGGGAGAAAAAACAAGTCACTTTTAAAGGTAAACCTATTAAAATAACAAATGACTTCTCAGTCGAAACAGTAAAAGCAAGAAGAGCTTGGAGAGACATACTTCAAGTATTGAATGAGCAAAAATGTGAACCCAGGCTGATTTACCCTGCAAAACTATCAGTCATGATCGAGAGAGAAAGAAAAACTTTCCAGCACAAAGACAACTTGAAGGGACACATGTCCACCAAACCAGGCCTTCAAAAAATGCTAGAAATGATACTCAAGCGTGAAGAAAAAACAGGCATATCCAGGAGATCAGAAGGCAAATATAACACCATTAAAAGTGAAGCAATATACTTATAAAAACTACTAAACATAATAAATGTCTGGAATTAAAAATAGTTTCTCCATTATAATACTAAATGTTAATGGAATTAATTCACCTATCAAGAGACACAGATTACAAATTTGGATTAAAAATCACAATCCATCAATCTCCTGCCTGCAGGAAACCCATCTCACCACAAAAGATAGGCACACTATAAAATTAAACGGCTGGTCAACAATTCTACAAGCTAATGGAAGCAGAAAACAGGCAGGGGTATGTTATCAGACAAAGTGGACTTCAAACCAAAGAAAATTATAAGAGACACGGATGGATACTACACTTTAGTCACAGGTACAATTCACCAGGAAGACTTCACAATACTGAACATATATGCACCCAATACGGGCCCCTCCACATTCATTAAGAAAATCCTACAGCGTCTAAAGCAAGAAATCAACCCCCAAACAATAATTCTTGGGGACTTCAACACCACCCTCTCAACATGGGATAGATCAACAGGTCAAAAGCTTAACAGAGACACTTTGGAACTTAATCAAACCCTGAAAGAAATGGACCTTACAGATCTCTATCGAACTTTTCACCCACGCACCAAAGAATACATTTTTCTCAGCAGCACACGGAACTTTCTCCAATATAGATAACATATTGGGCCATAAAACGAATCTCCACATATACAAAAAAGTTGAAATTCTGGGGCTGGAGAGGTGGCTCAGGGGTTAAGCCTCCGCCTTGCAGGCAGAAGGTCCTGAGTTCGATCCCAGATCCCACATATAGACGCCAGGTGGAAGCCGGGGCGGCCTGCGCTTCTGGTCCTGGTAGGGCGGAGCCTGTGAATCCCGGGGCAGAAGGAGGTGGAGGCGTCCATGGTGGTTCGCGAATTCGTCCGTGGTTCTACACACACACACAGACACACACACACACACACACACACACATGCGCACAGTTGAATAAATAATAATAAAAATAAAAAAAAATTAAAAAAAAAAAGTTGAAATTCTAACCTGTGCCCTATCAGACCACCACGGCCTAAAGCTGGACATCCACAACACATCAAACAACAGAAAATACACTAACTCCTGGAAACTTAACAATATGATGCTGAATGAGAACTGGATTCAGGAAGAAATTAAAAAGGAAATTCAAGATTTCCTGAAAGTGAATGATAACGAAAATACAACTTACCAAAATCTCTGGGACACAATGAAAGCTGTTCTAAGAGGTAAGTTCATAGCTCTTAATGCCTACATCAAAAAAATGGAAACATCAGAAATAAATAACTTAACAATGCAGCTTAAAGCTTTACAAAAACTAGAGCAATCTGATCCCAAAAGTAGTAGAAGAGAGGAGATTAGCAAAATAAGGGGAGAAATATCTGAAATCGAGATTAAGAAAACGATAGAAAAAAACAACCAGTCAAAAAGCAGGTTCTTTGAAAGAATCAATAAGATTGATACACCCCTAGCTAAATTAACCAAAAGCAAGAGAGAGAAAACCCAAATTAACAAAATTAGAAATGAACATGGAGTTATCACTATGGATACCCAAGAAATCCAGAGAATTATAACATCATATTTCAAAAACTTGTACTCTGTGAAGTTTGACAACACAAAAGAGATGGATGAATTTCTAAGTAAACACAACCTACCTAAATTGAATCAGGAAGTTGTGAATTATTTAAATAGTCCTATAACATATGAGGAAATTGAAGAAGTAATCTCGAATCTTCCCACCAAAGAATGTCCTGGGCCAGATGGATTCAGCACAGAATTCTACCAGACATTTAAGGAGTTAATAACACCAATACTCCTTAAACTGTTCCATCAAATAGCAAAGGAAGGAACACTACCAAATTCCTTCTATGAAGCTAATATCGTCTTAATCCCAAAACCTAATAAAGATTCACGTAAAAAAGAAAACTATAGGCTGATCTCTCTGATGAACACAGATGCAAAGATTCTCAACAAAGTCTTAACAAATCAGATTCAAAAACATATCAAAACGATCATTCACAGGGACCAAGTAGGCTTCATCCCCGGCACACAAGGTTGGTTCAACATACGCAAATCAATAAATGTAATTCATCATGTAAACCAATCCGAAGTCCAAGACCACATGATACTCTCGATAGATGCAGAAAAAGCTTTTGACAAGATCCAACAGCCTTTTATGATCAAAACGCTAGAGACTGTAGGAATGAAAGGAACCTTTATCAATATAATAAAAGCTGTATACAACAAGCCCACAGCAAGGATTATGCTCAATGGGGAAAAACTTGAAGCATTCCCGCTTTGATCAGGAGCTAGACAAGCCTGTACACTCTCACCTCTTCTATTCAATATTGTACTTGAAGTCTTAGCCGAAGCCATAAGACATAAAAGGGACATAAAAGGCATTCAAATTGGCAAGGAAGAAGTCAAACTATCCCTATTTGCAGATGATATGATCTCATACCTGAGTGATCCCAAAACCTCCACCAGAAAGCTCCTGGAACTAATTGAGAAGTTCAGCAGGGTGGCAGAATACAAAATAAATGTGCAAAAATCAGAGGCCTTCCTATATGCCCAGAATGAAAGAAGTGAAAAAGTCTTGAGAGAAACAATCCCATTTACTATAGCCCCTAAAAAAATGAAATACCTTGGTATAATCCTAACCAAGGAGGTAAAAAACCTTTACAATGAAAACTTTAAAACCCTAAAGAAAGAAATAGTAGAAGACACCAGAAGGTGGAAAGACCTCCCATGTTCCTGGATTGGTAGAATCAACATTGTAAAAATGACCATCCTACCAAAGGCAATATACAAATTCAATGCTATACCAATTAAAATCCCAAAATAATTCTTTAAAGAAGTTGACCAAATAACCTCAAAATTCATATGGCGGCACGAAAGACCCAGGATAGCAAAGACAATCCTGAGTAACAAAAACACTGCTGGAGGTATTACCATACCAAACCTTAGTCTATACTACAAATCCATAGTTATAAAGACAGCCTGGTACTGGCTCCAAAATAAACATACAGATCAATGGATAAAGGTTGAAGACCCAGATATAAGCCCACAAAAATACAGACATTTGGTCTTTGACAAAGGGGCCCAAAGAATCCAATGGAAAAAGAACAGCATCTTCAACAAATGGTGCTGGCAAAACTGGATCTCCACATGCAGAAGATTAAAGCTGGACCCATACTTGTCACCATGTACAAGACTTAATTCCAAATGGATCAAAGACCCTGATTTAATGCCAGAGACTTTAAAAACCATAGTTGAAATGATAGGGAACTCCCTCGAACTGATTGGGCTAGGCCAACAGTTCCTAAACAGACATGCAATGGCACAGTCACTGCTACCAACTCTCAACAGTTGGGATCTTGTGAAATTAAAGAGCTTCTGTTCAGATAAAGTGATTGTAACATGAGCTCAAAGGCAACCCACAGAATGGGAGAAAATCTTCACTAACCACATATCTGACAGAGCTCTACTGTCCTGAGTGCACAAAGAACTTAGAAAACTAAACTCCAAAGAAAACAATGGCCCAATTAAAAAATGGGCCCTGGAACTTAAAAGAAACTTTACCAGGGATGAAATTAAAATGTCTAACAAATATCTTAAAAAATGCTCCACTTCCTTCGCCATCAGGGAAATGCAAATCAAAACCTCCCTGAGATATCATCTCACCCTGGTCAGGATGGCAAAAATCCACAATACAAACAACAACAAATGCTGGAGAGGATGTGGAGAGAGGGGAACTCTGCTACATTGCTGGTGGGAATGCAGGCTCATACAGCCACTCTGGCGAGCCGTCTGGAGATTCTTAAAGGAATTAAAGATTGAAATGCCATATGACCCTGCTATCCCACGTTTGGGAATAACCCCCCATGCAGCACAGGTTCGCCTTGATAGCACAAGCACGACCATGTTCATAGCAGCACTGTTTACAATAGCAAAGTCATGGAATCAACCTAAATGTCCAACAGTTGACGAGTGGATAAGGAAACTGTGGTACATCTACACAATGGAGTACTACTCAGCCATCAAAAATGATGAATTCCTGGAATTTGCTGGGAAATGGATGTCATTAGAAACAATTATATTAAGTGAAGTATCCCAAACCCAGAAAATTAAGCGCCGTATGTACTCCCTAATAGGTGGCTCCTAATACCAAACTCACCCAGCCCACATTGAGACACTCAAAAGTAAACCTATGTAACACAGTAATTGCAAGGATTATGAACAAGAGAGATGGGGTAGGAGGGCCACACCAGAAACAAGGAGAGAGGGGACTATGTTACAGCAGAGAAAATAGGCCTCCATCAAGGTCTGCAAATAAGTAATGAGAAACCTGGTTAAGTTCACTGACGTTCTTTCCTGATCTCACCAGAAGGGGAGGGCATATAGTCTAGCAGATAAAAAGTAATCATTTTGCAAATGGGTGATGGACCCCTCCCTCACTGAGTTTTCCTACTCTTATTACATCTACCCTTGAATGTGCTATTATAACAAGACTCCAGTTTAACAGCTTTTTGTCTCTGGCCAGGGGGTGAAATACAGTGCCCAGCAGGATGGAGTGAAGGGCATTGCAGGAGCAGCAAAACTGCAAAAGAAAATCAACAAACCACAATCCAGAACTTCAGAGACTCTATATCAACCACCTAAAACTAGGCCAGCCTAATCTCTCCCCATCCTGGAGCTCATGGACATTTGCGGAAGAGGGGGCGGTAAGATTGTAAGAGCAAAAGGATGGGAGGAACAACGATTTGCAAGATTCTCAACAATAGCTGGGGCCAAAGCAATCATAATGGGACTTTGCATGCCCTGCGCAATGTCCAGTGCACTGTTGCCCTCATAAAGTCTAGCATCTGTTAAGGGCATCGAGATCCCTGAAGGCAAGGGATTGACAGCCATAGTAGTGCTCCTAGGCTTAAGGGGAACAAGAGAAAGGGCTTATGGAAATGCCACTGGGTCCTTATATGTCATCGGAGAGGAGGACCCAGTGGAGAGTCAGGTGTACACAATAAAGGACTCTCTTGGAATTGGGGGAGAGGAACTGGGGGATGGGGAGGGAGAGGAGGGGGAGGAGGGAGTTTGGGGGGAGGAGGGGGGAGGGAGGGAACTGATAAAAAAATTTTAAATGCATAATTACATTTTTAATAAAGAAGTAATAAAAATGTATTATACATTGTTTATGCTCCCATTTTATACAAGTTGTATTAGTCAATTAGTTCTCTGAAGAAACAAAATATATAAAATGTAATATATTTAAATAAGTTTATTAAAATAATTCACAATAAAAATATACTAGTCATGAAATCCTTTAAGATTATATTTTTTAATTCATTGTGGCAGTTAATAGTTTTCAGGATACACTATTGCATTAAAATATCAGACATAAATACATAAAAATATATATATGCATGTATGTTTGTGTATTGAGTTCCTTTACCTAATTTTTAAAAATTCAGGTCTTTAATTTTTTACTATTGATTTGTTCTATTGATTTTTATATTGGTTTGCTTCTCACAGATTTTTAATGAATATCACTGATTCAATGTATAGTTTGACTTTCTTTGGACATTGTTCTTTTCATTTTGTTTCCTTTGTGCTTAAGTATTTTCAGTTTTATGTGACCCTGTTCTTGTAATTTGCAGTGAGCTTTTAATGTCAGGCCAAAGTAAAATGATGCTGAAACAATTGATGAGTTTCATTTTCTCTGTGTTCTGCCATTAGTTTTAGTGTTTTGATCTTAGATAAAAGTGTTCGATCTGTTTCTATGTGAATTTGCATATGGAGCAAAATCAAGGTTTAATTACATTCTTTTTCATGTATCCATTTTTCACATCAATTACAGAAAGATTAATCCTCTTTAGGTTCTGAATTCTTTTCATGTTTCTATCATTTTGAAAAAATGCAGGAGGCAGCATTTTATGGCTCACAGTTTTGAAAGTTCAGACCTATTCACCATTGTTTATGAATCTATCATGGTTAAGCAAATATGAGTTCAACTTGTGGCATCCAGAGACAACTCATAAGCAAGAAATATCAAGACTCTCACAATTCGCTTTGAGAACATGTCGAGAATAATATTGACAGTCACAATGGGTTTCACATCATAAGTTCCTAGAAAAGAAATTCTTGAAAACAAGCCTTTACAACACATAACCCTCACACAAATGCACATGCTAATAAACCTATGGAAATTTTGTCATTTTATCTTTACCATTTGAAACAAAACAGGAAAACTGGAAGAACATTTTGATAATTAACACTCAAAATTACAAATAAGAGACAAAAATAAGATTTCTAGATGGTAGGCAGTAAACATATGTTTTTTCTATGTTCATAAAGCAAATGATCACTGTTTAAGCAAAGAACCATTTTAAGGACAATTACTACTAATAGTAGATAGAAAATGACTTAAGTACAACACTATTTTTATTATATCATATCAAGAGAAATAATATATAATTTTTCAAATATAGAGAGAGTTAAAGGTTGAGAGTGGAAAAGATAAATACAAAATAAAAAAGAAATACACACAGAGAGGCATATGATCTACAACAAATTGATGTCTTAATGTTAATTATAAATACTTGATAGCAAAATACCATCTAAACATTTCTTATTACACCTTTAGTAAGAAAAACTCTCAGCACTTAATCAAAATGCACCCTACTGCAGTGGAAGATTAGTGAGGTAGAAAACCACAACAGGCCAGAGTGCAAAATATTGGCAACCCTGGAATGCTCAGCCCCAATCATGCCAACAAAATCTCTCCCCATCCTCAGGAAACATTGCAGGACAACGGGGTAGGGGTACGGGTAGGGGGTAATATTGTAATAATCTGAAGGTGAGAAGTATACTGCCATCCAAGATACTCCAGTCACAAGGGTGCTGCATCCAAGAGTTCATTGCGATAATAACTACCACCAGATCTACACAAGGATTGGTATATCAATATTCTCCCATGAACCAGCAAAGATCTCAGGACCAACAACTAGACTCAGAAATTGTCTCAGGGGCAAAAGAAGGGGAGCCTCCTCTCTTGTGATTTTGTTCATTGTAGGGTCACATAAACTACAGCAGAAACTGGGTTCCTTATTAACACGTATCCTAAAAGGAGCCCTGTGATCCACACATGCAGAGACAAATGAGAGAAGGATGGTCATGGCAATCATAAACTCCTTTGAATTAATTTTGGGCGGAAACTAGAAAAAAACCAGTCCATGATTCGAACAGCAATGGGTGGAATACAAAATTTAGAGCGAAATTTTAAAAAAGTAGCAGAAGCAGCTACCAGTTCATTAAGGCAAAAGGAATTGATGGCTGGTTTGTTACCAGGATCTGTCTGAACTAGTGCAGAGAGCTTGAGTGCTTCTCAGAATGGAGATTTAAGGCACTCCTTAGGGAGAAGAGTTGCAGGCATGGCTCAAAGAGATGAAATATTGATGCATGAACTGAAGCTCTCAGAAATAAAGCCACACAAATGTTAAAAATTCTACAGATTTGATCAGCTGAAGAGAACTTCAAAATTGTGGAGAGGTGAAATTTTGCAGATCCACAGACAATTTATGTGGGGTTACTTATTTAATTGCTTAGTTAATTTATTAGCTCCCACATCTATGCTAGACATAACATTCTCATATCTCTCAGGCAGGCCCTTTTGGAACATTTTGACTTACTATGTAGCCCAGCTTTTACCAACAACAAAGCTGAAAATGTTACCAGACACCAACTGAAACCTATAGGATAAATTTCCCTGTTTTCCTGTAAACCCACCTATCTGATTTTCTTCTGTTCCAGTGAAAGAATTTCATGAAATAATTTCCTGAAAGTTATTATCTTTTTTTAAAATTTTTTTTATTCAATTGTGCGTGTGTGTGTGTGTGTGTGTGTGTGTGTGTGCGTGTGTGTGTTTAGAACCATGGGAGAATTCGGGAACCACCATGGACTGCCTCCACCAGGACCAGAAACACAGGCTGCCCCCCGCTTCCGCCCCGTGTCTGTACGTGGGGTCTAGGATCCAAACTCAGGACCTTCCGCCTGTGAGGCAGAGGCTTAACCCCTGAGCCACCTCTCCAGCCCCCTGAAAGTTATTATCTATGGAAAGCAAAATTCACATTTTTTCACCATGGTTTTTCATTGATATGACGCTTAAGAAAGAACTCTTTTGCTTTTTAAGTAAAGTTGTATTTTTTATGCACAAATTAAAACAGAAATTTTTTTGTCTTAGAATATGCTCACAGACTTGCATTTAGGGTCCTGAACATTAATGCTGATTTTTGTTTTAGCTAGAAAGCATTTTCTGAGCTAGGAGATGGCTCAGAGGCTAAAACCTTTGCTAGAAAATAGAAGGACCTAAGTTCAGATCCCTAGAAGTCATGTAAAACTATCAGTGGTGTATCGGTAGCCTGTACTTCTGGCTCTGGAAGGCAGAGCCTAGAAAACCCAAAATAAAATCCAGGATGATTTCTTGAGTCACCCTTGTGCTCCACAGGCACACATATTAAAGTGCACAATATACATACACACACCAACACCACCTGCCCCCCACAAAGAAAAAACAGGGGAGGAATATTTTACTACAACAGTGAAGTGTTTTCTGGTTGATAACCCTGGGGACGGTGTACAGTTTCTGATTTTCAGAATTGTAATGGAAACATCCAATAGTAAAATGCCAGTTGATACAAGAAGAAGCTTAATCTCTGTTAAGATAAACGTTTACTAAGAAAAGGCCTCGCTTCCCTTTAGGGAGATACTAAAGTATAGCGAGTTAGTGATTCACAGGTTGTTACTATAAAGAGTTTAACCAACAAAACACTATGAGTTAAATCCTCTTGGTGACTTCCCTACAGATAACTTACCTAGCACAGGAAGATTGTCTCCCATCCTTGTGAAACTACTGAATTTGTACAATATGCTCACTTCTGGATATAGGATCACTAGAAATGAAAAGAAGGCAACAATGACTTAATTTAGGAAATGGTGAAAGTCTAGCCTAGAACATTTTCTTTAATTTGTTTGAGACAAATTAATAGTGTTAATTTTGGAAATCTTTCCTTAATGAGTTTTAACTGATATTCAACAATTATTTAGAACTATTAAAGTTAGGATGGGGTAATTATAAATGAAAGATAACTAAGGCATAAACCAAAAGTCAAATGAACATTCTTTGGAAGAGTCAGTAACAATGAGGAAGATCCTTTAAAGTTGTTTCCCTACATGTACATTATGCACATGTTTTTGAATCACGGAAGGAAAACATAGATTTCTAAACTAAGCTATGATAAAAATAATTATATTTTAACTGTTTCTAATACTCAATATTTCTCTTCTCAGAAGTCACTATCATTTAATTTACAAAAACATAATAATATAAAGGTCACTGACTGCCTTTTTTCCACTCAGTCTTTGACACACACCACTGCACATTCCTCTCATTGTTTGACTGTTTACTTCGTGTATTCAGTAATATAAATTCTTTGGCATTTAACTGGATCTTTTTTCCCCTTGTGGTTTGAAGTTCTTTCTACTTTTTAATTAGATTGACCTTTTGGTTCACTTGAATGCCCTCAACCTGACAAAGAATAACTGCTCTCTTCCAAGCCTACCAGAAATGAATATAGTTAATATACCGATAGAAAAGTCATCATTTATGATGCAGCGTCTGCATGAGATATAACTCTTTCATTCTGTAGACGAAAGAGAAAATATCTGGCTTTTTACAATTTCCAGAGCTTTTATGTAAAGTACTAATCTGTATTTTCTTTAGTTAACACTTCTAAAGGGCTCCTTACAACAGATGTATCAAAATTATACTTTAAGTGTCTAGTTTAAGTGTCTAGCGGACTTCTTTTATTTCTAAAATGCAAAGTGCAAAGTTGTTGAAAATTTAGACTTATCCTCACTATGAATTTTTCAATGTACATGTAATATTCACATATACGCATGTATGCATTGACATATGAAGGACTCCTCCCACTGTGATTCTTCCACTTCACTATGAATGTGAACATTTGCATACATGCATGCATGCATATACACATGCATGATTTATCCTCATTTTGATTCTTTCACTGTGTGTCCATAACCACAAACATGTATGTGCATAAATGGACACACACAAAACTCACCTTTACTATTATTCTTTTACTCTGCATGCACACATTCACAAATGAATATGTGCTTGTGCATGCACTCACATGACTCATCAACTGCAATTCACTGTGCATGTGCGTACTCACATAGTTACATGTGCAATGGATTCGTCATGTGTTTATTCATACATGTGAATCAATGTACATGAACATGAATTATTCTATTGTGATTCTTTCATTTTGCATTTGCATAGTCACATACACACAAGTGCATGAATATGCATGCACATGAGTCATCCTCATTGTGATTCTTTCAATTTGTGGTAGCTTGTTTATATGCACACATATGTATGCATGTTTATATACAAATATGAGCCACCCTCAGTGTGGCTCTTTAATGGGTTTCTAATTATGCACACATAAATACATGTATACGCATGACTCATTCTACTGTGAGTTTTTATCTGTGTATGAATATATATTCGTATCCTACATGGAATTTAAGCATTTTTAATCACCATGCCCTACATATGATGAATATTTTATAGGTCTGTAATAATAAAACCAGGTAATTAACTCATTTTCAATGATTTCTGATAGGTCAATGTATAAAAAAACTGATTGCAAAATTGTGTTGAGAGAAAGAGTTAATAACAACACTAACATAAGTTACTCCTTATTCAGATAATAATACTACTAAAACAAGTTAATTCTAATTATTCTGACTTACATCTCCATCACCTAGTAATTGAACATGTATATGATTAGCTGATTATGATGCCACAAGAATTATACTAAACTATTTATAGCTACTCACATTTCTGGGACAGGGTAACTGTGTATGTGTGGTGCCAGCCTAGATAGAGTATTAAATCCCATCATCAAAAACAACAACAGATAAAATCTGAATAATTGTTCTAACACTTCCCATTGTATCTAAATTGTTATCAATTAAGAATTAGACAGCCATATGCAGGATTATATACTTGACTGTTACCATGGTTTGAATTTGAATGCACCCTCATACCCTGGAGGGTCATGTGTTTGAGCTCCAGCTGGTCAATATTAGGAAAATATTAGGGTGGGAGACATAGCTTTGGAGATTAGGTTGTTGGGGATTGTGGACCTTAGTCTGGCTCCCTATCAGGTTGTGTTCTCCAGAGAAGGGAGGATCCTAGCATGTCATTAGAATTTTTATGGATTTTGACATGCTTTCTTCTCCACATGCTTACATTGTACACACAAGGTAAAATCTTTCCTCCTTACATTGTTTCTGTCAGGCATTTTGTCACAACAGTGAGGGAAAAAAAGGAAAGCAAGTATATTGTTAAGTAAAGCAATTATGAAAGTTTCCAAGGCAAGGGCATACCATTCCAGTATCTAGGTCTGAACAAAGCATGTCTGTGACATGGTATTGAAGATAAAAGAGACCAAAAAACATCAGCAAGAATATACTTGAAACATGTCATGTATTCAGTGATGCCAGAAAGAAAAACAAAAGTAGCATAGATGAATTGGAATCATATTATAAATTCAACACTAGACAAGAAGTAGTTTGATAGATGAAGGTTTGGTTTAGCTGTATTTTAAAGTGGAATATAGCCCATCATGATGAGGAAGACATGGCAGCAGGTGTAAGTGACAGAAAGTTATGTTGGACTACCAGGAATTAAAGAGTGATAGGAAGTGGTGACAGGATAAAAACCTGAAGACTCGACAGGCAAGGTAGTTCATGGGTAAAGGGCCTGCAAAGTTTGAAGACACAAATTGATCCCCAGAGTCCACATATTAGAAGGAGAAGACCAAATCTTGGAATTTATCACACACACACACACACACACACACACACACACACACACACAATTATTTAAAAAATGAGAAAAAACAAGGTCTGAATAAATAAATAAAACTTCAAGGTCTTACCCTAAGGACCACTTCCTTCAGCCAGATTTCACTTACTAAATGAAATACCACAATCTTCCACAGTCACATTTTCTGCTGTGAATTGTTAAAATACCTATGAAGGATAATTTGACCCTCAAAACATTCCTGTTCCTCATAAACTCAAAGGAATCTCATAATGCAAGTTTTGTTTATTCTAACTTCAAAAAGTGCTCATAATCTGTGCGTGTGTTTCATGTGTTTGCATACTAGGTGCATGTATACATGTGTGCATATACATGTGATACAGAGTTTCTCACTGGCATGGATATTGCCAGGTAGGTAATGCTGACTGTCTAGTAAGAAATAAAGGTCAAGCTGTCTCCTCCATGAACAAGACTCTCAATCATTGATTGCTCATGCCTTATAAAAATAATGCCATGTGTCTGATGCTGCCAAGTTTTGTTAGTAGTTCAAAATGCAGCCTGCCTCACATGAAGCAAAGCTGTGATAACTTCTGTTGTCTCTGAGGTTGTTTTTGGTAGAAAACACCTTCAACAACATTCTCAACTTAAGCTCTTTTTTATTAATTTGCATTTTTTTTTCAAAATGGAGCCTTTGATGGATGGAGTTTTGACTTCATGGCACTTTTACAAATGTTTCATTGAAAAACAGAAGGTTTCTCCCTATCTCTTCAGTATTTACAGCAGATTTCTTCTTATTAGGTAGCTTAGATTCCATCTTTATTGCTCTAAACGGCACATTTTTTGCATGTCTCACCTGAATGAGATTAGTGAACAACTGTCATGAATCACTCTGGGCACATATAGACTGTCACCAGATATTTGCCAAAATAATATGAACAACTTCTAGCTTAATTCCTGATCAGTCCTTGATTCCTTCTTCAGCCACTTAAGTCAGATTTCCATCATTCACATTTCTCTTGCCATATAGTTCTCTTGCAACATAGCAAGCAAACAGCAAACTGTGTCTCCTGCGCTGTAGGGTTTTCAAGCCTGGTTTCAAATTTTTCTACATACGAGTGACACAACTATTGAAAAATCTAGATCCATATTGTTTTGTTTATCAGAGTGGTCTCACTCCTGGGTACCAAATTTCAGTATTAGCTTCATTGCTACTTTGTAAAAAATAGCTTACAATGAACAATTCAATAATGTGTGGCTTTATTTAGGTTTATTATTTAAGAAAGAAATATCCATCACATTGTAGAAGACATGGTCACAAGATAATGAAGCAGATAGTTATAGTAGGTACAACCACAGGTAGTTGAGAGTAGACAATAAGTGGAACTGTACTTTAGAACCTTAAAGTCTAAGTTATGATATCTTGTACTAACAACTACTTTTCCTATTAATAGTGATGATATAGTATCCAATAATGCCAAAAACCCTATTTATGCAAGAAATTGAAAAATATCACTAATTTGTGATTTGTGAATTTAAAGCTACTTAAAATGTTGAAAAGGATATTCGGACTATAGAGTCAAGAAAAGATGCATTTTTTCAAGATGCAATGTAGGGAAATAAAATATCTATATGCTGAAAGATGAATTTTGGACTATATCATACATGATAGGTAGAATCTAGAATCAACATTGTAAATAAAATGAACTTAATCCAATGAATTCTTTTAAAAAAACTGAGACAAAAAGTTGTATCCTTGTGATAAGCTAGCATATTTTTGCAATAAAAAATCATAAAACAAAAAAATTACAAATTGAATTTTTCTGAAAATTAAAAGAACACCCTTCAATGAATGATATCAGCGAGAAAAATGAAATGAGTTTCTAAAGACTGGGAGACATAACTGAAAAATACATGTTAAACAACACGACACACTTATAAGACAAAACTTGAATTTCAAAAATGTGAAAAATATATGAGGACATTAGTTAATATGAAGTGAAACCACAATTTTTTTAAAGCAAGCTATTGGCCAAATGTCAAGATGTTTCAGTACTCTCTTACATTGTGGAGATGTTAAATGTTCCAGTCACTCTGAACATTTTTTAATTTTTTTGCATGCATTTGTATGTGTGCATGTATGTGTGTGTGTGTGAGAGAGAGAGAAAAGAGAGAGAGAGAGAGAGATGGCATTGGGTGTCCCTGTGGAAAACCAAGGGTGACTTTGGGAAACATCATGGATTGCTTCTACCTCCTTTTTCCTTTACTCTGAGTTTTACAAAGCACCATCCTTCAGAGCCAGAAGTGCAAACCACTGCCTTTTCCACCCATGGGACTTGGGATACAAACTCAGACAGGATTTTAACTCCTGAACCATCTCTCCAGCACTAAACAGTTTTATTATAATTTTCTGGGTTTCTCTATCTAGATATGTATCCAAAGGAAAAGAAAATACACATTCATACAGTCTTTAATATAGAACTTAATAAGGACATTATTCACAATAATAAGAACCTAGAAACAACCAATTGCCCATACAGTTTAATGTTTTCAACAATATAAAGGAAAAATATAACAAAATGAACTGACTTGGAAAAAAAATAACTGATGAAAACTATTGAATCATAATATAACTCTAAGTTTGTCTACAGTTATGAGAGGGAATCAGGAATTAGTAAAGTGGTTTGATACAGTTATTTAAATTAATGGAATGTTCTAATGCTTATGTGTATGATTATGGTTGTAAAATTCTAAATTTACTTTAATTATATTTTGTTACTTTACTGAAATACAAATAATTCATTAAAAATTATATCCAACATTCAGATTGCCATTGATTTCACATAATTAATAATAATAAAGATAATAATAATATAGTTTTGCTAGCTTTGTATTTCATTTAGAGTTATAAGCATTATGACTACTTCAGATAACAAATGAATGTGCATAATGAAAAAAAGAAATAAATTATCTAAACTTTAAAATGCAATTCAAATGACATTAATGAAAAATAAGAAATTTTTGGGTGTCCTGAAACTCTGTCCATTAATATAAACCATGATGAAGCTTTTAAAATTTTCAGAAAAAAATATTAAATTTTGCAAACCAATTAAAGTCTACCAGAAGAAGACAAATGTTTTATTTAACAAAGAATAAATAAGTACTGGACTATGTAAGAGAACCTATGAGACTAGTATATCCACTTTCCATCACTGAGGCGATGACATTGACAGCAGTTCCTGTCCCTGGTGCAGACTGATGCTTCAAAAAAGTGTTATGGACCTCACCTCCCAAGACTTCGGGCACGTTCTATGGCCTTCAAGGAACCAGCTGTGTATAGATAATGCAAAACTTGCTTTATTCCTGACCTGCTGTAGGTCTTTCTTAAGAAACAGAAACATTTATTGAAAATATGTATAAATTAAAATAACCACCTGACACTTGTAATTGGGGGTCACATTAGGAGCAAATACTTGATAGGAAGAGACTACGGGATGACATGTATGATAAAATTACATCCTTGAAGAACTTCTACATTGTATTAGTTAATTTTCCCATTCTGTGGCAAAATATCTGACCAAACAAATCCAACAAAGGATTTGTTTCAGCTCTCCTCTTGAGGATACAGTCCATCAATACTGGGAAGTAGAGGAGGTAGGTGCTTGTGGCACCTGGTTACATTGGCTCCATTAAGGAGAAAAGAGTGACCAATCCTCATGCTCCAATTACTTCCTGCATTTTTGTCAGTCCAGCAAAACAACCCATGGAAAGTGTCCTCTGCATTTAGGGAAAGTCATGTGACTCCAATTAACTTATGCAGACACTGTCCTGGAAAACACACCCAGCAGTGTTTGTCCTTGGGTGATTCTGTATATCCAATTAGTATTTGTGAAACATAGATGTAGAGTTATGTCATACCTAGAACAAAAGCTGCTCTTCCATATGCCTGCATTTAAAAAAGGTGAAGCTTCTATATATCCTTTTTTTTTGTCTCATTTGCCCAAAAATGCTATGCAAGGATAAGCTAAAGCTAAGGCAGAATTTAAAGCTGCCTAGATTTGTAATGAATAGAATGTTCCAACACATAATAGATCTTTGAAGATGAAATAAGTTTCTTTTTACTTATGCTTATTATATTTTGATGTCTTGAAAAGATGACTAGAGGAAGACAAGTGAAGCAAATTCTTATAAATAATAGATGACTGAAGTAGGAGCATGTTTTATTAGTACAATAACCAATCTAGAACACACCTCCTCCCTCTAGCCTATATAGTCCAACAAACATTATTCAGGTCTCTACCATAAAGATCTCAGGCTAGTATTGAGTATTTTATATCTTAGAGCCTGAAAAACTCATTGTGAGTGATGAATCCCTGCTGTGGGACTGTCTTGCCTTGCTCAAATACAGGCACTGGCCTAATGTTTTGCTATTACTCATTTCCTCCCCATCCTGATTACTGTCCTGTCTTTCCCTTGTGGCTTGCATGGTATGTATGCATCTTGTCTCTGGTGACTATAAAATAAGTTTTCTTTTCCAGAACTTCACTGAGTCTACTCTTGTGGCTTTATCTGGCTTCCTATCACAAAAAATAACAGAAAACTCTAGAGAGCCAAGACTCGGGTGGTCCAATATAACAGACTTTACAAAATTAGCACAGAGAAGTCACAAAGCAAACAATAGCAATCACAACACATGGAAGCTGCAGACCCTGGGGATGTGACAGAATGTGATTACCAGCATCACTAGATATTGTGTTCTATCTAGTTTTCAGAAACAACAGCCAAATTGGGGAAATCAGAAGAGAAGATGGTCCATTTACCAAAAATTTAATAAAAGTTGTCCAGAAGAAGCCCAAATTTCATCTTCTCAGATTGATAATTTGAATAGAAAGTTTTAAGTGACATTGAACAGATAAAGTAAATAGTGGAAAAATAGCTAGAAGTCACCAAGAGAGTGATATACCACCAAAAAGTTAATAATCATGGAGATAAGAATATTTTAAAGGAAACAAATAAAGCATGTGGATTCGAAGTACAACAGAAAACAGTCACTGTATCACTTTAACACAGATTACATTGCCACAAAAAAGAATCAGAAAACTTGGAGATAGTTTGGAGATGATCTGAAAAGACATTTGAATGTAAAAAAAAAGGAACAGAATCTAATATGTTTAACACTATCGAATGGTTAATGTATGAAAATGATGTACAGTAAATGAGCACAGAGAATAAGTAACATTATATATATACTGCTTCTAAAAATGCATTTTGGCAACCTAAGATCCTTACCTGCACAAACTATGTGCAAACAACTATCTTGAACAATGCATCTAACAACCTGTTAGCAACCTATCTACATAGAGTTGCAGATACATCACACACTCCAGTCACCCACTATGAATACTGGAATACATCACACACTCCACTCACCCACTCTGAATACTGGAGTAAGTTTCTTTTGTCCCTATTGAAAATCAAACTTAGATTGTGTTACATTTGGATTCAAGATTGATGTTAACCTGGCCTAAATTATTTCTGAGTGTATCTGTAAAGACAAACTGTGTGTCACCTTTAATGAAGAATACCCCCTTTACTATCTTATGCTGATATTGGATGATCATGTATATTATTAAAATAAGATCCATTGTGGAAAAGTACCTATGTAGTAAAAATGTATTTATGTAACGCAAATCTGTTAATAACAGTAAAAAACCACCAGAACTACAAAACTTAGTAAGTAGCCCCTACTTTCCTTAAACATATAAATAAAGTTGCAGAGAATATCCTATGCTCATTAAGTATTTCCATTCTTGTAGCTGTCTGTCACTCTTTATAGTGTATTATTCTTCCAGATCTATGCTATGACTTTACTTTTGTTTTTTTTCAATTTTTTTATTTATTCAGTTATGCGTGTATGCGTGCGTTCCCGCGCACACGTGTGTGTGTGTTTGTGTGTGTGTGTGTGTGTAGAACCAGGGACGAATTCAGCAACCACCATGGACGCCTCCACCTCCTCCCATTTTTCTTTGTCCTGGGATTCACAGGCTCTGCTCTACCAGGATCAGAAACGCAGACCACTCCCGCTTCCACCCGGCGTACGTCTATACGTGGGATCTAGGATCCGGCCTGCAAGGCAGAGGCTTAACCCCTGAGCCACCTCTCCAGCCCCAATGACTTTACTTTTGAATGTGTTTCTTTGCTATTTTATAATCACTATGTCCTTATTTTAGTTTTTTGAATAAGAATCCTAAAACATTGGCCTAGGCATCAACCACTACTATAACTAGCAGGTGAAGAAGCTGTGGATATTTCAAATACTGAAAGAGAAGAACTCAGATTAAAGTTCCCTATCTGCCATAACTGGAAAGAAAAAGTGAAGTAAAATTTGATGTATCACAGATAAACTCAGAAGGAATTCATTGTTTGCATCCCTGCATTAAGAGCTATACTAAAGAATATTCTATTAAATGGAGTGATTTAAACATATGGAGAAATTATAGACAGCACTATAGACAAACTCAAAAACATAATTTGTATACCTTTATTGTCAATTCTTGCTGTCCCAAAGACTTAAAAGAAAAACACACAAAATTCATGTAAATCTAGGACAGAGAATAAACAGTGCAAGTTGTGAGAGTAACAATATGGTGAATGGTATAATGTAATATGTAAACAAATTTTATTGATTTGATTAAAATTATCTTTATTTTAATTTTAATGTGATTTCTATAATTTAAGAAGCTGAAATTCTTAGGTAAGTATTGGAAAAGTAAGATAGTGCAACTAGAAAAGGAGGGGGCAACCAAAATGGTGCATAAATACCAGATCAATTAAGTTAAAGCCATACCAGAGGAACTGAAGAAAAGCAAAAGCAAATGATATGAATAATAGAAAATAAACATTTAGAGATACATCTCACTTTAACAGTTTTGCAACAACACCAAGACAAAGGAAGACCAAAGAAAGGAGGAAAGAACAAAAGAAAGCAAGAGAGAGAGAGAGGGAGATTGGGAAGGAAGGAAGGAAGGAAGGAAGGAAGGAAGGAAGGAAGGAAGGAAGGAAGGAAGGAAGGAAGGAGGAAGGAGGGAGGGAGGGAGGGAGGGAGGGAGGGAGGGAGGGAGGGAGGGAGGGAAGGAGGGAAGGAAAAAGACACAGAAAGAAAAAAATTAAGAGAAAAAATAAAAGAAGAAAGAAGAGAAAGGATGGAAGAAAGACTACACTTAATCTCATAAAATTTAAATGGATTAATATCTCCACTGAAAGTCAGTCATTAGAAGACTGTAAAGTAACTATACAGGATGAAATGTTGTGTGTCAGCATAAAAGTTCATCAGAGCAGAAAAACACACACATGTCACCCCTAGCAAGAAACCCCCCTCTCTCCAGAAGTCCCTAATCTCAATAGGTTCAGAACTCCCTCAAAAATGAATCCCACCTGGTACATCCTACCACAGAAGCTAAACAATGTTTACACACACACACACACACACACACACACACACACACACCATCACACCATCACACCATCACACACCATCACACAATACTCATTTTTCCACTAAGCCTCTTCGACCATTAAATTAACCTTTCCTTCTTGGAGGCAGGGTAGTAGGGCTCCACCAGATGTAGATTCTAAATTTTGGAATAAACTTTGTACAATAAAATTTGTAACATCATTGGATGATGTTATCAATGAAACTTTGTAATGGACGTCTGAGGTACAAAGAGCATTTTGGTCCTTTTACCAAGTTTTACAAATCTCTTCACTCTGTACATAACAGACCAACAGAGAGCTACTACCTGGACTCCATGGTTAGATCCAATAGTAAATGACATACCTATCTAAAAATTGGATGACCACAGGGGATATCCCAGATATATGAGAACAGAAACAATGACTGTAATTATACTGTGTTAGCACCTACAAGTCCAAAGACTCTATCAATTGAAGATTTCTTAGAAATCAACCTCAATCATGGATGACAGGAGATTCGCTAATGCCATTGTTTTCTGCTATGAAACACTCAAGTTCATATAAGTCCTTGTAGTAAGCTAAGTCCTATTTCTCTTCTGCTTTTCACTAACACAATGGAACAGTCCTGTGAATACATAATCTCTAGTAATTATGTTATGACCATCTTCTGTGTAGTAGAAACCTGAATAGAGAGGCATGTTTTGATGTTTTAAAAGGCATGTAATGCCTACCCCAAAAAGATATGGAAAAAGAAAGGAAGGGAAGGGAAGGGGAGGGAAGAGAAAGAAGGGGGAAGGGGAAGAGGAATGGGAAAGAAAGGGAGGGAGGGGGCAAGTGTGAAGGAAGGAGGGATAGCGGACTGGAAGGGAAGGGGAGGGGAAGGAAGGGGAAAGGAGGGGAAGGAAAGAAAAGGGAGGAGAGAGGAAGAGGAGAGAGGAGAGGGAAGGAGAATAGAAGGGGAGGGAAAGGGAAGGAGAGGGGAAAGAGAGGAGAAGGAAAAAGGAGGGGAAGGGGAGAGGAAGGGAAGGGGAGAGTAGGGGAGGAAAGGAGAGTGGAGAGAAAGGCAGGTCAGGGAAGAGAAGGGGATATTAATCATTTTATACTTATAATGTTATTTAAGCTATATATATATGAACCTGCACAGAAGGCCCAGGTTTCCAACTGTCAGCCCAGATAAGAGCAAACAAAATCTGTGCCTGAACTCCTAGCAGTGAAATCTTCTTCCTCTAGGACCCTTGATCAAAGCTCCATGAAATCACCAGGACTTCTGAGCAACCTTGCTTGAGGCTATGCCACACAAGTTCCTTTCCCTTTTGCTTCTGAATAGCATTGTTTCTTTCTTGCTTCTAATAAGACCAAGAACCTATGAGCACAAACAATTGGCACAATGAACATCGTTAACAACTAAGTCAAAGATGAGAGTTAAAAAAATCTTTTAATCCCAGTGTGATGAAAGTAAGAATTAATTACATGTAAAGCCTGAAAATTACACTGGTATGCATGAATGTTGTATTAGCCAATATGTCAAAGAAAAAAAATATGAGGAAAATTATTTGAAGTAACTGACATTCAAATATAACATATCAAAATTTTTACTACAGAATAAATGATTTACTCATTAAAATTGAAAACGTAGGTCAAAGTTGTAGTTCAATTTTTCAATAAAAGGAAAGGGACAAAGAAGAGCAAAATTATGCAATACAAGACTGCGTAATGCAATACAAGATGGAGATAATTAATAAAGAATATGTAAATGATGAAATCCAGTTCTCTGAAAATTAAATTGGCAATTTCAGCTCACTGAGCAAGATTAAATGACACATACAAAAAGTCTTAAAATCAGATGCAAAGCTGACTAGCTAATGGCATTGTAGACTTATTTTTTAGTAAATATTACAACAAATACCTACTAATAAAGTGAAAATCTTAAATGTAACAGCCTTCTCAGAAATACATCAAATGCTAAAAGTGAATAGGAATAGAAAAGAAATTATGAATAAATGTACAATAAACAGTGAGAATGAATGAGAACTTCAAACCTTCTAATACTGTTCCCCAAACATGCATCACAGACTCAGGCATCTTCAAAATGAGCTCTAGCAAATGTTTAATGAAATATTTATTCCAAGCTTTCTCAAAATCCTATCAGAAAATTGAAGTGGAGCTGATTCTAATCATTCTAATACAGAAGCCAGAAAAATACATTCCACAAAAGCAAACTACAGATCAGTAGTTCATAAGCATATAAGAGCAAAAATTTTCAACATAGGAGGAGAATATCAATATGATAAATCATGACAGACAACAAATATAATGAAAATTCAGTTTATTTTCCTTGGAGTGCAAATGTTAATTAATTGACATGTAAAAGATAGCTATGGCAATTCATCACAATAAAAAAGGAAAAACTGAATAGTGTATAAACTAATGTTGGAAACGTTTAAAGATTTTGAAACATGCTCATTACTGAAATACATTAGCAACAAAATAATGAGTAACGTCAGAAAAACAACCTTTTCGATATGAATAAACTTTTTAATGAATAATGTGCTGCCCAACAGTAAAGAACAAAAGCTTTCTTGTTAAGGTAAGAAGCAAAGTCAGTATGCCAACTTTAACCAGGACCTCTTAACTTTATGGAATGTGTAGCAAAGCAAGTGGGATGGAAAATAAATTAATTGGAAAGAAATTATAAAAGTTATTCTATCACCAAATTTTTGCACATAGAGAAATTTGGAAAAAAAAATCTACAACAGCATCTAAAATTAAGTAAATCCAACAAAATTATGGTACACAAGGTCAAGATAAATTCTTAAGCTAAATTTCTATGCACGGTAAAGGAATAATAGTAAATAAAAATTTAAGAGAAATTTCTTTTCATATGGCTCACAATGGCCAAAATACAGTTGATCTTCCATGTCCAAAGATTCCATAGATATAGATTTAATCAATAAAAGACACAGGATGAATATATACATATATATGCATATGAGTTATCAAACCTTTCCAGGTGTCTTTCCTGATCATTATTCTCTAAACTGAAAAATATAATGATTATGTTGTATTAGGTATAGTAAATACCAAGGAATAATACAAGTAATATAAATAGAACTATTACATTTATATTGTAAAAGCTATCATAAGCAACTTTGAAATATTTAATGTATATAGCAGGAAGACTATGTTATATGAAAACATTTTACTTGGAGAAATGAAGCACCTGTGAAGTATCAATCACAGGCATGCAAAAAAAAAATCTACTATAACTTGTGGAAAATTTCACATGAGAACAAATTTAGCCAAAGGAATATGCAAAGTACATGCTGAAATTTATGAAGTATTATTGACAGTAATTTAATAAGACCTATATAAATGGAAAATTAGCTAGAGTCATGGTTTGGAGGGTTTAACCCTTGTTAAAATTGTAAATCTCTGAAACTGGTCAACCCATTCAATTCAATCCTTGTGAAAATTCTATTGGTTTATGTGGCAGAAATGAGAAAGCTGATCTTTAAACGCACAGTGCCTTTGGTATAACGAATACTTTTGTCTGGGAAATTTGTGTCATTATTAGAAGGTAGACACATCACAAGAGGCAGGCATGAGATTTGGTAGCCTGGTCCTGCTTTCCTTTGCTTACTCTTGCAAATGTGCTGGAAGATGTTCTACATGAGGACTAGATTGCTGAAAAATTAGGAAAGAACAATGTGATGGACTGATGGAAATCTACAAGTATCCACAGAGATAAATTGCCCTTAATCACTTGACTAAATTGTTTAATGATAATAAGTTTTAAACTAGCAAAATAAATTTCATATTATAGGAAAGCAGTAGATATACTAGAAAGAATGGAACTCTAGAAAATTTATATGCAGATAAATATATTCAGACATATGAACTCTGACTTCTTTTATTCATTTGGTTATTTATTTATTTACTTTGTGTGTGTGTGTTTGTGTATGTGCTGTATCAGAGGGCACTGTGTGTCCCTGTGAAGGACCAAGGGTGACTTCAGGAATCATCCTGTATTGTTTCTACATCTTTTTGCTGCTCTAGGACTTTCCAGACTCCATGTACTAAGGCTGGAAGTTCAGGGCACTGCTGTTTTGGTCTGGTATTCTAATGTTGGATCTGTGATCTGAATTCAAGATCTTCTGCTTGAGAGGCAGAATCTTAATCCCTGACCTATCTTTCCAGCTCCCAGCTTTTTTGTTAATGACTAATAGCAGACAATGATTTTGACTTATAGGAAAAAACTTAAATTAATTTTAATTTATGACATGAGTATCAGCAACAGTAGACTACTTTGACTCTCTATAAAACTAGTGACTTCTTGAAAATATCTTTTGCTCTAATAAACTTAGTGTCACTTATTTCTGTTTTTTATATTTTTACATAAATAAAAGTGCTAAAAATAATCTTGGACTGTTATTGTATATGGCATTTAGAGTTATCTACTGAACATTGTTTTGGTTCTTTTATGGAGTCTATGCAATTTAGTGCTGCAAGACTCAGCAGTTCTCACAATGAGGTACAAATGGTAATGATGGTGATTAACTTCCCCGCTTGGATACATTGAGGTTTTATTATCATGCTAGGATGCTTTTCATAACATTCTTGACTAGCAAGACCACATGTTAATTGAACTTCACATCCAATTCCAACTAAATGCATTAGCAGAGCATTAGCTCATTTAAAAAGCTAAGGGGGAACAAAAGAAAAGGAAAGCCTTTATTTAGAGACCACACAAGGAAATTGTAAGTAATTGCATGAAAGGAAAAACATATTCTAGTTGCACAGGGCTTTTCATTTCATTTTTTTAAATTTTAAAACAATTATTTTAAAATTTACCCATGTCTTTATCATGAATTTATCTATTTATCTTTCCATTTTCTATTTCTCTATCTCTATCAAATACCTATCCATCTAACTGTCATTTACTTAACTGTCATGTATCTGTCAGTAATTTTCTTTGAATCATAACAAAAAATCTTACAATATTAATGGAGTATATATTTTGGGGTATTTTTTCTTAAAAATTAATAATCGTGATTTTTTTTGTAGTTTTGAATTTATCATTATTTTGTGCCATGGCCATTTTTCTTGAGACAAGCCTTATCCAGTCCAAACTTGACGTCCAAGTTTGAAAGGGAAGAACATGACAGATATTTTTTACCTGTTAGAATTTTGTATATGCATGTACAATGTATTTTGAGTAATATTATAGGGGCAAATATTATTTACCATGAATAGTTTCTAAACAAATGCTTTTAGGTAGACTATGAAATGTTAGAAGTAATTATTTAGTCTGCTTTTTAAAAATCCTTCTAGTTTGGAATGATGGCTCATAAGCAGAAAGACCTAAGTTCAGATCCAGATCCTACATAAATTTCCGGGCAGAACTGGTCATGACCTGAACTTCCAGTCCTTGAAGGAAAATTCCAGAACAACCAAAAAAAAAAAAAAAGAAGAAGAAGAAGAAGAAGAAGAAGAAGAAGAAAAGAAAAAAATAGAAGAATCAGAATTATTCCTAAGTACCCTTGATCATTCACAGGACATAGTGCCTTCTCTTACAAACACACACACACACACACACACACACACACACACACACACACACACTCTCTCTCTTCTGGTGCTTGTGAGATAGCTCAATTAGCACTTGTCCATTATGGTCTAAGTTTAAGCCCCAGAACCCATAAAACTTTGGATGTGGTGTTTCACATCTTTTGTTCCTACATTTTTAAGAGAATTGCCTGTAAGCCAGTATTCCAACTAACTTGGAACATGCAGAAACAAAGGAGAACATGCTTAGATAATGAGAGAGATGTTTGAATCCTCAACGTTTTCCTATGACTTCTGCAAACACACCAGGGTACATGCATTCTCACACTCACAGACATAAACAACACAGTAACTAAATTTAAAATTATTAAGACTATTCTGGGGGCTGGAGAGGTGGCTCAGGGGTTAAGTCTCTGCCTTGCAGGCGGAAGGTCCTGAGTTCAGATCATAGAGCCGGGTGGAAGCGGGGGTGGCCTTCGTTTCTGGTCTTGGTAGGGGGAGCCTGTGAATCTCGGGTCAGAGTAAACAAGGAGGAGGTGGAGGCGTCCATGGTGGTTCCTGAATTCGTCCGTGGTTCTACACACACACACACACACATACACACACATGTACACACGCACAATTGAATAAATGATAATAAAAAACTATTCTGATTCACCTCATTTCCTAACAATTTTGAGTTAGAAAACCAAATCCTACCAAACTCTTTTCTTATTTCTAAATGAAAATGAACAGATTGAGATACTCAACTTTCCTCTTGCAGCTTATATCCCAGAAAAGGTGTAGCAAGTAACACCTGTTCTAGGGTAGATCCTTATTGGTCTAAACTAAATACACGTGGGCTAGAGAGGTGGCTCAGGGGTTAAGCCTCTGCCTTGCAGGCGGAAGGTCCTAAGTTCGGATCCCAGATCCCACGTATAGACGCCAGGCGGAAGCGGGGGCGGCCTGCGCTTCTGGTCCTGGTAGGGCGGAGCCTGTGAATCCCAGGGTGGAAGGAGGTGGAGGCGTCCATGGTGGTTCGCGAATTCGTCCGTGGTTCTACACATACACAGACATAGACACACACACACGCGTGCACACATACATACGCACATGCGCACAGTTGAATAAATAATAATAAAAAATTTAAAAAAATTTAAACTAAATATAAAAAAACATTTAAACTAAATATACTGGCTAGAGTTTACTAGTAGGCACAGTATCACTCCCACTAATGAGACATGGCTAATATCTACGAAAAAGCAATATTTAGTGGGAAATCATTTCTGTGTGACATGATAAAAGGCACATAGATATCAATATGTGTGAAAATAAAATCATTTTATACTTGCTTTTTGCATAGTATCACATTGTGAAGATTTGTTTGTAGTAATACATACAGTGCCCCCATTCCTTATTTTGAAAGCTACACAATATTCTAATATAGCACCCTATGTAACCAGTCCCCTTTGTAGGTTTTCAAACGTTTCTAATACTTATTTACCAGCTCTATACCTATTTGTCTTTATTTTATTTACTTTTCCGGAATTGGCCAAAATTTTTTGAAATTGTTTAGTAGATGTAGTTCCTGTGACTAAAGGATTATATTGATTTTCACAAGGTGGAACCTCTACAGTATTCTTGGACACTGAATTAATAAAGAACAGATTATTTCTGCAGCTAAATTAGAGTCAAATGAAATAATTTATTTTTCATGAAAGATGAATTGAATTCTCCTATCTTATTTCTTATAGTGAATGTATCCTGACAAGTGGACACCAGATAAATTGTTTGTTTTCTAATGATAAAATAATAATTAATTACAGCTTGTTACTTTAAAGATTATTATACTGAGTAACCCATTTAGTGAAGAAAAATATTGAAATTTAGATTTAGAAATCTTCAAGTCCTATTCTTTTAGGAATAAGCTCATGAATTATTTTCATTTGATGATAATCTGTGACTAAAATTGGATGCAGATTCAGAAGTCCTCAAGTGAAGCAAATGGATAGGTAACAAGCTAGAAGCCTCTTAGAATGGAATACTCAGTCAAAATCTCTGTGGATTCCATTGCCACTTCCTTGACAGCACAGTAATTAAAACAAACAGAGATATCACAATGGGCCCGTTCTTAAGATTTAAAAGTCCATATTAAAGGGAGGAGAGTGGAGTTATCAGGTCTTTGTCAAATCTCATTAGCAAAGAACTGCTTACTCCTAGTTAAGATAATGAGATTTAAGCTTCACTTCTAACTCTGGAGATAGATTAGAAGTTGATTAGCACATACCATAATCTCCTCCTTGAGGAATTAATCCTAAAAGATGTCAATCTACTGCCTAGAGACTATCCCTTAGCAAAAGTGATACAACTGAAGTCATGTTAAACAGTTGTACGAAATAAGTACCCCCTTAAAGACATAGGTACTTATGGTTTCTCAAATCCCCCTCCACCCTGCATTTGTTTATATATCGCTTCATTTTCCAGCCTGCCTACTTTTGAGTTTTAATTTAAAAAAATATGATGACTTTTCTCTATATTTACCTCATTTTCAGATACTGGCCAAAATCCTAAGCCTGCTTGACCTAACAATTGAGCATTTTCAGTGCCCATGAAAATTTTGCCCTAACCATCCCGACCATGCTATTTCATATACCTTCTAATAGATTTCTGACTTTCTTTGTCCTCCACCGCCTCTGCCTCCTCCGCCTCCTCTGCCTCCTCCGCCTCCTCCTCCTCCTCTTGGAGATTTAAGGTTTTTCTGCCCTTATTTTTCTCTTAAAAATCTAATAAAATGGCCCATAGTTTCAAACTCTTTCATAAATAAGACTAACAATCTCCAGTGGGAAGCCCTGTGATTGGTTAATGCTTACAATGCTGTCAGCTTGAAGTTGTGCTTCAGGAGCCTGTTATACTGCTACTGCTACTGATATTGCTCTTGGCAACCTCAAAGGGATGTTGCTGCATTAGTGTTTGTTCCCATGGAATGTGGGTCCTCCACTTTCCATGCTCAGACATTCTCAAGTTTCTCCTTAGATAAAAGATGTCAAGGGGCTGGAGAGGTGGCTCAGGGGTTAAGCCTCTGCCTTGCAGGCGGAAGGTCCTGAGTTCGGATCCTAGACCCCACGTATAGACGCCGGGCGGAAGCGGGGGCGGCCTGCGTTTCCAGTCCTGGTAGGGCGGAGCCTGTGAATCCCGGGACAGAGTAAACAAGGAGGAGGCGGTCCATGGTGGTTCCCAAATTCGTCCGTGTTTCTACACACACATACACGCACACACACGCACATACACGCACACAATTGAATAAATAATAAAAAAAAGATAAAAGAGGTCAAGATATGATACCTAGATGGCAGTGTCTGTGATCTTATTCAGTTATGAAGAAATTTCAGCATACTGACGTTTGACCATCATTCACCTTTAAGATTTAAAAATATAGATCTCAGAGAGGAAAACATGAAAAGACATAGGTACTTATGGTTTCTCAAATCCCCCTCCACCCTGCATTTGTTTATTTATCTCTTGTTTTTCCTCTAAATTTATGGTTGCCAAAGGATAGAGAGAGGAGACAAATGAGTCGAAAGTGAAAGGAGCACTCTCATCACCCAGGTGTCAAGAAACCTACTGCATCTGCTTGTTTGAGAGAAAATGTCCCATTTAATATACAGAGAGAAATATCAGGGGATGAACTTGAATTTTGATCATTCTGGTTACAAGGGTTCTGGCATTAAAGGTATATGCTTTATCATTTCTGGTTGTGTATCACACTGAGATTCAAAACAAGGTTGCCTGCAATATCACAGTCACTTGTGGAGACATATTTTTAAGTCAGAATATTAAAATAGAAATGAAACATGCTTCAGGCCTGAGTATATCGTACCATGAGTATGGTCCTCTGTCTGGTATATTTTCTAAGATCCCATTAATTATAAACTTTTGTTTGGAGTAAGTCAACTAAAATTGCCATGACATTTTTCTAACCTGAAGTTTTACCTAATCACCTGTAAATTCTTCCAAGTGCACATCAAAAAACACTTTAAGATCACATTTAAGTTTTTTGGCAATCCTTCAAAATGTGACTTCTGAACCCATCAAAATAGTTGCTGTGACATGTCTTAAATAAGCTCTGTCTGGAAAAGGATACTCTCATACATGGGTGTGCCTTATCATTTCAATTAAGCCCTATCTTTCTATTAACTTCTTTTTAAAATCTCTCCATAGTAAATTGCAATTCTGCATGCACATTAAAGGATTCTCCGGGGATTGGGGGGGAGGCACTAGGGCATGGGGAGGGAGGGGTAAGGGAAGGGGGAGCAGGGGGGTCAGGGGCAGGAGGAGGGAGGGAGGGAACTGGTGTACCTACTAAGTTTGTATAAGCAGAAATAATAATAAAAAATGTTAAAAAAACTGCAATTCTTAGTGTATATGTTGAAGGCCATAAATGTATTCAGAAATAAGAGGTTTTCCTAAGGAGAGTGCATGAAGGAGATGAAAATAATGAAAAATTATTATAAACATGTACAAAGGTGTCAAAGAATATAAAATAAAAATTAATACATCTCAAACTTTGCTCCAAAATTCAAAATAAGAATACAAGGATTTATTAGTCATTAACAAAAAGGCCAAAGTAATGGTCTCTCACCCCAATGATCAAAGAACATTGTTCAGAGAGATGGGTAAGAATGTAAATGCTTGAAGAGGAGCAGATATATGGTCAGAAAGTATCATCTAAACACTATGTAGGGGTTGTATCCATGAATTCACTGCACTTATATGTAATTCCACAAGGCCTGCACAGGATTTTGCCTATCAGTATTTTATCATGGGAAGAGGAAAGATGTGAACAGGCTTAACATACCCTGAGACTGTTGAGGGCTAATAATGGATGTGGTGGGTGCCTTCCTCAATTGTATGTTCAGGCACATGGTGTCCAAAGTATCCCACATAACACTCCTCAGGCTACGCATACAAAAAGTTATGAAAATTGGTGAGAGACTGGTAGGGAAGAAACATTGTAATGGAAATAGGAGGGCATTGGATTGGGAATTAAGTTGTGAATATGTCAGAAATACACTATATTCATATACAAACCTCTAAAAGGATAAAAAATAAAAAAGAGAAAGCTGGATGTCACAGTTGGAATAGTTGTTCTGCATAAACAGTTTGGAATGTTTTGAAGGCATAGAAACAAAGGTGGTATAAAAAGAGGATTGAATCAGACTTTAAATTTAGAGGAAAAACAAGTGAGGAATCATGAGACTGTAGCACGATAGGAAACACAAATGCCTTGAGATGATTAAAGAACATGTTATTAAAGTACAAGATATTAAGTGTTAGCTTGCCAGGTACTAATGAGTAGCGATCCCACCACATGCAATGGCAGAGGGCATTATATCAGACTGTTCACTAAGCCTTATCAGCACAGCAGAATTAGCACACATTTTCCTGTATCTTAGTGACTATATGAGAAATTAAAACATTCATTTAAATTTCCTTTGCTGGTGAAATTATTCAATGAAAGACAATTCCTGTTAGTGATCTACCCAAGGAAGGGCTACTTAAACAGTAGCAGAGACCTGAGCCCCTACTAGAACAGACAACCCAAAGGGCGTCCTGCGGCTCACACAAGCAGATAGCCAGGAGGTTGGAAGGGAGAGAGATGGATTGGTGCACAGAGGAGGGATGAAGTGGAAGGGACAACAATCCATTTTGTTTGTATAAAAGGAACTTTTCTGATTTTAAAAAAGAACGTCAATGGAATATGAACAATAAATGGCCAAAGCAGTGATCTGATCCTAAAAAATGCCTGAGGTAAAAAGAAACTAAAGTACCAGATTGCACACCTCCCCTTGAATTGGGTGCTTCTCATGATGTTCAATGACAAGAGGAGACTCCACAATCTGTTGCACCTGGACCCCTTTCACTTATAAAGGCGCCATTTCCACCCTGAGAATCTAATCATCTTCCATCTTCCAACAATGCGATCAGCCTGGATGATTTCTAGCTGCCTGTTTGTTATGATCGAGATATGCAAATTTCCTAGTCCTTCATAGTTTGTGTGCTGCTGTGCTGCATTAATAAAGTATCTTGCTGTTTAGCCAATCCATCCTATTCTTGGGATTAAAGCAGAATCAAAACTAAATAAACAAAAAGAAACTAAAAACAGAAAGAGTGAGAGAAAGGTATGGAAATTTGACAGTTTTTCACATGAGGGTACTCTCTGTGCTGGGCAGGTGGCTCAGTGGGGAGTAATGATTGCTTCACAAAGGTGAAGAATTCAAAATCCATGTAAAAAGTCAACCACATTGCAAGAGCATTTGTAGCCCCAGACCTCCTACAGAGAAATGAAAGGCAGAGAAAGGCATATAAGTGAAAACCAACTGAGATATGGAATTAACACTCAGATGCTCCCCTGACCTCCAAACACATGTTCTTGCACATGCATGCCAGTATCACCCACACGAATACACATAACACACATATATATTACATACACAAAATAAAATAAAATATAATAAAATAAAAAATAAAGACCTTCTTTGTGACACATATTTTTCTGTCTTTTTGTCATGGTTAAATATTGGTATCAACTTGACTCCTGAAGGCTCTGACTGCTGGGTAAAGTTGTGAGAATTTAGTAATTGAGTTAAACCTCAAGTCTTAAGGAGATTATCTAACTGATGGGGAAGACTCCACTCATGGTGGATAGGAGTCCCTGGCAGGTGAATAAGATATAGGGAATGGGTTGAGAAAGCTTACATCCTTTGGTATTCTTGGTCAGACGTGCTGGTCTGGCAGGTAGGAATTTTCCTCCTCTCAGCAATTCCGTGGATATTTGGTTATGGCATGCCCATTCTCTTGACCCCTGGTGCCAAGCTGATTGAGAAGTGTAACTGGACAATAGTAAGGAAGAAAAATCTTCCCTGTTCACCTGTAAGTCCTTTGCTGAGTAACTGCAAAAGTTTTGTTTGATTTCATAATAATTAGAGAAACTGAACAAAGAGCCCAATATATTATGGTAAATATATTTATGTTTACCCCCAAGGGATAAAAATAGTTTGAAAATCTAACCTCTAAGGGAGTACTAGGAAGTGGGCTTTCAGGAGATAATTAAGTCATAGGACTAGGGCTTAATGAATGGGATTGATGGTTTAGTGAAAAGGACACTAGTGGTCTCTGATGCTTCGTCTACCATCTGAGAATGTAGCAGAGTACATATGTCTGTCATCCACAAAGGGCTTTTATAACTTGACCATCATCAGTCCTTATTGTGTCCATCCAGGCTGCAGAGCTAAGAGAAAGAGTTGATGCTCTCATTTGAAGACATCCATTTGGCAGTACTGTTTTTATTGAACAGTACTGAACAGAATAAGTACTCTGGGCTGATTTTATCTATCTCTAATTAAAATATTACCAAGTTTATCTCTTTTATAAAATGCTAGCAAAATTAGTCAATTTACTAGATTTGAACTTTCATTAGAATGTTGAATACCTTTGAAATTACTTAGATATCCATTTTATTAAATTAGATCCTGTATTTTGAAAAGTATTTTTGTTCATTCTTTTAAATATTTTTGAATTAAAAAATATTAGCATATTTTCATTGTAAAAACAGATTTCATTATTTTATTCAAATATATTATGAATTTTGACCATGTTCACCCATCACCCACTCCCTTCTCCTACCCCTCTTTTTCCTTTTCTCATGTAATCTTCTTAGTTACACATATGAGAGGAAATATACAGCAATCGCCTTTCTCACTTACCTTGCAAAATGTGCCATGTTCAGTTTTATCTGATGTACTACTTCATGACTAAATAAAGGTCCCGTAATTGTGTATGATTAATTTACCTTTTATTATTTTTTTGCATGTGAAACCTTATGTTCCATTGCAGCATGTACCTTTGTAACTTGCTCATGTTTGGCTCCCAACCTTCCTCCCACATTGCCCTTTTACTTGTCACTGTTTTCCCCCTTCCTGCCACAAGAGTTCTTTCTGCATTCTGAGACATGCATAAACATATTGATATCTAGATTCTGTATATGGAAGAAAATATTCAGTAATTTGTCTTTTTCCACCTCTCTTCTTGTTGTTATTCCTCATCTTCTATATCTTTAGAATTCTTCTTCTCCTTATAATCCTCATTTTCTACTTTTAGTTCATGAGTAATTTTCTTTTCTGTTCATCAGCTTAGCTTGGTCCCATCACCTGTTTATGTCCTCAACATGTGAATATGCAACTCTCCCTGCTAACAAAGAGCCCTTCATGTATGGCTGGATGCTCTGGTGACTGTGTTGTTTTTTTGAGGAACTTCCACAGTGATTTCTTTGGTGGCCTTCACCAATTTTCAGTTCCATTTGTAGCACACAGACTTTTAAAGTTCTTTTTCTGTTTTCTTCTAGGTGTGTAAAATTTGAAGTGTTACACTAAATTCTTTAGTACATTTTGAATTTTTTTTCTACAAGATAAGAGATGGGGAGCTATCTCTTCTTTAAAAGTAATTGTGATGGAAAATACAAATGTGTACGTTCAGTTTTCCTAGCAGTACTTGATGAAGAAGTTGTCGTTTCTACCATATATTTGTGAGCTTATTTGTAAAAATAAATTTCTGGTGATATAATAATGTAGATTAATTTCAAAATCTTCTTCTCTAGTACATCAAGAATAGATGTCTGGTTTCTCCATGAAATGTTGTTCTTATTCTGTGACTCTGTAGTGTAACTTGAAATCAGATATTATAATACCTGCAAATTTTTCTGATAATAAAGACATTTTTGCAATACTACCTCTGCTGATTCATGAACTTCGGTGACCATTCTTCAAAATCTGTCTTCAGTAATTTAAAAGTTTCATTATGGAGGTTGTTTCCCTCATTAGGTTTATTCTTATTTTTAATCCATTTTGAATGAGATATTTTTCCAATTTCTTTTTTATCACGTTAGTTATTGTCATATGGATAATGATTTTTGATTTGGGTTTTGGATCCTGACACTAGGTTGAAAGTATTTATCAGATCAGTTTATGGTGGAGTCCTTAGGGATTTTTAAGCTATGATTGTATCAGTTGCCAATGTCGTTGTTTACATTTTAATGGTGTATATTTATTGTTTAAACTGAAGGCTTTCATCATATTTTCCTACATGTCTTACATGCACTTTGTTCATATATTTATCCTCTTTATACTCTCTTGATCTGCCACTAGACAGCTTCCTGTGGTTATCTGTCATCCCTCTATCTAACAATCTCTCTCTCTCTCTCTCTCTCTCTCTATATATATATATATATATATATATATATAATTATTTATTTTCATTTCTATTTCTATCTCTCTAGTTTTCAGTCTCTATCATTTTATCTTCTTTATCTCTCATGTAAACATATGTGTATATAAACTATATTCTACATATAAAACAAAAAATACTGGACTTCCTCTTGCTTATTTCCTTTAAAAAGACCATCTCTAGATTCACCCCTGTTCCATCAAGTTATATATTTTGTTGTTTATAGCAGGGAAAAAAACTATTCTGTATATAACTATATCTATCTGTAACTATCTCTAACTATCTAACTATAAAATGGTTTCCTTTATTCATTCATGTGTAACCAAATCCTATGCTCTCTTTAGAACATGTGGCTTTACACGTGGTAATGTAGGTCTTCTTGTTATATATTGTATTAGACTCCTTGAGTATATGCCCAGCAGTGATATAGCTGAATCACATGAAGTTTTACATGTAGTTTTTTTTTCAGAACTACTCATTATGATTTACAAAGTGCTTATGTGCTTTTTACAAAGTTGCCAGCCTTGGTTGTTTTTTAATTTAATATTAATTAACTAATTAATCAATTAGTGTGTGTGAGCATGCACTCATAGCATGACACATATTTGGAGGTCAGAAGACAACTTACATGAGAATCATTTCAACCCTTTCACCACGTTATTCCACAATTATACCAAGATAAGAATTATAGTAAATAATTTCCATTTGTTGAGTCACTTCATGTGTCCAAAAGTTTGTAGCACTAGGGACTGAAACCCAAGTCTTTTTCACCCATGGCAACCCCTATACCATTTAGTTACATCCACAACTTAATTTGTGACAACCTCTTCACCTGAGATATAGGAGAAAATATAGCATATACTTAAACAAGATCATTTCAGAAGCAGTGATGTGGTCAAAGAAAGCAAGAATGAATTGAATTATAAATGTTTCCATATTAAGATATTTATCTAACCATAAACTGCTAATTTGCAGTGTTTTTGTAAGTAGTAACATGGCTGGAAGAGTGACACAGGAGACACATGCAGGACTATTAAATTTGTTTCAGGAATTAAGAGATTGACAATATAAGTTTTCGTGGCCCTGGTAGTGGGGAATAAGGCAGCAAATTCATTGCTAATATTAGTGTTAGGAAGGACAGAGAGAGACCAGTGATTTTATATCCTTGCTTATTTTTATTGAAGGGGAAAACTGGGGAGAAGGTCTCTGGTGAAGATCTAGAAGGAAGAGCCTCCCTACATATTGGCTGTTTAAGAGGAATCAAAAGAACAGGAAAGCAATTGTAGAAAAGATTTAACTGTGGAGAGACATCATGGAGCCAGTCTGAAGACCTTTCAGGTCCACATGGCATGGTGGGAAATCCTTTCTTGCGGATTGCAGAGGACAGAAACTAGGAAGAGGAATGAGGGCACCAAAACTTCCATTTTTGTCCACAGGTTAGTCGCTTTTAAGGTGTTAAAGATGTAGGGTTTGGTGAATGAAAGAATGATTCTGGACCAATCACTATGGGATTCACAGGGTGGGAAGTGTTAGTATAAGAAGCCAAAAAGGATTGCTACTTTTGCTCTGAAAATTTGTATTGAACCAAGAATTACTTTTACAAAATGTGTGGCCATGACTAAAAGTCAGATCAGAATAATATTATTAAATACCAAAACACTTTTTGTGTGATTTCTGAAAGAATCATAACTTTCCCCATGTTCATAAAAACTGGAATATCAAGATGATATTTAGTAAATATTCTATTTCAGTTAAATAAACTAAAAATTACTCTGTGTAATAATTGCCTTCATTAACATTAAAAATACACATAAATAGCATTTAGATCTTGATTCTTATTATTTTATCTTTGAAAATAAGGTTAAGCAGGATGAAAAAAATTCTAGATGCTTTTATTGTGCTTGATATTTATATGACACAAACTGATAAATATAGATAAAATAAATTTAAATAATTATTTTTCAAATGAAATCAGAATTACAAAGTTTAAAAGATCAAATTTATTTGAGCAACAAATAAAACTGATGAAAAATGCAATGTATTTTGCAAAATAATCATATGAAATTTAACACATCATTCCTGAAAGCACAAATTATTCTTCATTATGCTCAGAATTAAATTATTTTAAAAGTTGGCAGAATGGTAACAGAGCAATTATATATATATATATATATATATATATATATATATATATGAAATAAGTGTAAAATATATTGTGCATATATTTACTTTTATTCATTTATCATGTGTTATGTTTGTATGAACCAGAGGACAATTTGCAATATTTAGTTCTCTATGTCTACCATTTGGTTTCTGGGGATGGAACTCAATCTTGTGTGGTACCACCTGTATATAGTCAACTTACCAGTCCTGCATTTTTACAAAGTTTTTCTTATGTTTTTATTTTTAATTATAATAAAAATTAATTTATATATTTTCATCATTTTACACATTCTGAAAAATCAGTGCAATGATGAGGAAAAATAATGCAGGGCAGTTTTTGCTCCAAAACCATGGCAAAAACTATAGGAAGAATTTTTTCCTTGAAGAGTAGTTCCAGGCCAAAATTTTGTGTTCTCTTTAAACTACAGAGATTTACACCTTGCTATCTGATGCATCAAAACTGTAGAGAACGCCCAGAGAAATTCACTCTTGCTTAGAAAGTTAAAATTCATAGAAGAGACTGTAACAGATAGTTGTGATTTCTCTAGGAAATGCATTTGTGCAGCCATCCAAGTGGAGAAATAGATGTTTTATATCTTCTTATGAGAACCACTGAAGTGGCAGTTCTTATTTTTTGAACTTCAGTAATTTAATCAGACTCTGTGAATGTGCATGTATAAATTTAAATTCTGTTTCTGAGAGCATTCTGAAATCCTGTAAGTCTTAATGTCTGTGGACTGTACAGTTCAAAGAGCTGAGATATTAACCAATGATTACCAAGCTAATCCAATATTTAGAAGGATTCAGTAAGGGAAGAATCTTTAAAAATATGCTAAAAATCAATATAAGGAAGCATTTCAAGGAGGTAATATGAAAGATGAAAACCAGAATTTAAAACTTAACTTAGTTTACTATAACTCTTAAAATTGTGTCTGAATATTAGAGTATGCTTAATTATTATGTTTAAAGAAGCATGATGAAGGAAATCAAACCATAATATGAATTTTAAAAATATATTAGCAGTGGAATTCAAGTTTCTTAGTATGACTTAGGTTCATTTTATAAATATTCTTTAACATAGTTAATAGTAACATAGTAATTTTTCAAAATTTTGTTACTTTTATGTTTTACTCCAGGCTCCAAAATTCTTTTCTTTGAAAAATTAGTTTATTTGATTCACATACATTTAAAAACACTTATAAGACAAATCTTTAATTAAGTTTCATCTGTCCCACTTCCATATATACCACAGCAATGAGAACATCAATATGTGTTGCAGTTGTGCTTAAATTGCAGCAGTCTCCAATTGTACACAATATTTTTACACAGCAAGCTCTGCTAGAGAAAAGAGAAAGGCTTGTAAACCTATCACTTACACAGCTTCCCAAAGTCCCCTTTTCTTATCAACAAGTAGCCTTCTTTGTAGTGATCTTGACAAAAATAATCATACACTGTTTTCTACATTATTTAATTATCTTGAGTAGCCTGAGACATAATGTTTTACAACATTGAATGAGTGCTATCTCATTAATACATTCATTGTAAAAATGGACAATGACAATTAATTTTACATGAAAATCTTTGCTAATGTGCACATACTTTGGGTATATGACAGGATGCATAATGGACATACTTCTTTTTTTTACACCTTTTTATTATTATTTCAGCTCATACAAACTTAATAGGTACACCAGTTCCCTCCCTCCTTCCTCCTCCCCCCGAACCCCCTCCTCCCCTTCCCCTCACCCCTCCCTCCCTATCCCCCAGTGCCTCTACCCCAATTCCCAGAGAGTCCTTTCTTGTGCATGCCTGACTCTCCTCTGGGCCCTCCTCTCTGATGACATACAAGGACCCAATGACATTTCCCTGAACCCTTTCCCATGTTTCCTTTAAGCATAGGAACACTACTGTGGCTGCCAATCCCTTGCCTCCAAGGATCTGGGTGCCTTTAGCAGATGCTAGACTTTGTGAGGTCAATAGTGTATTGGACATTGTGCAAGGCATGCAAAGTCCAATTATGATTGCTTCGGCCCTAACTTGTGTGGAGAATCTTGCAAATCATTGCTCCTCCCATCCTTTTGCTCTTACACTCTTACCGCCCCCTCTTCTGCAAATTTCCCTGAGCTTTAGGATAGGGAGACATTAGTCTGGCCTAGTTCTAGGTGGTTGGTATAGGGTCTCTGAAGTTCTGGATTGTGGTTTGTTGATTTTCTTTTGCAGTTTTGCTGCTCCTGCAATGCCCTTCACTCCATCCTGCTGGACACTGTATGTCACCCCCTGGCTAGAGACAAAAAACTGGAGTCTTATTATAAGAGCACATTCAAGGGTAGATGTAATAAAAGTAAGAAACCTCAGTGAGGGAGGGGTCAATCACCCATTTGCAAAATGGTTACTTTTTATCTGCCAGACAATATGCCCTCCCCTTCTGGTGAGATCATACCCCCTTAGTTGTAAATGATCAGGAACGAACGTCTGTGAACTTAACCAGGTGTCACATTGATGGAGGCTTATTTTCTCTACTGTAACATGGTCACTTCTCTCCTTGTTTCTGGTGTGGCCCTCCAACCCCATCCCTCCTGTTCATAATCCTTGCAATTACTGTAGGTAATACATAGATTTACCTATGAGTGTCTCAAGGTGGGCTGAGTGGGTTTGGTACTAGAAACCACCTATTAGGGAGCGCTTACTTTTCTGGGTCTGGGATACTTCACTTAATATAATTGTTTCTAATGACATTTCCCGGCAAATTCCAGTAATTCATCATTTTTGATGACTGAGTAGTACTGTATTGTATAGATGTACCACAGTTTCCTTATCCACTCGTCAACTATTGGACATTTGGGTTGATTCCATGACTTTGCTATTGTAAACAGTGCTGCTATGAACATGGTCGTGCTTGTGCTATCGAGGTGAACCTCTGCTGTATGGGGGGTTATTCCCAAAAGTAGAATCGCAGGGTCATATGGCATTTCAATCTTTAATTTCTTTAAGAATCTCCAGACAGCTCGCCAGAGTGGCTGTATGAGCCTGCATTCCCACCAGCAATTTAGCAGAGTTCCCCTCTCTCCACATCCTCTCCAGCATTTGTTGTTGTTTGTATTGTGGATTTTTGCCATCCTGACCTGGGTGAGATGATATCTCAGGGAAGTTTTGCTTTGCATTTCCCTGATGGCTAAAAAAGTGGTACATTTTTGAAGATATTTGTTAGACATTTTAATTTCATCCCAGGTAAAATTTCTTTTAAATTCCAGGGCCCATTTTTTAATTGGGCCATTGGTTTCCTTGGTGTTTAGTTTTCTAAGTTCTTTGTGCACTCTGAACAGTAGAGCTCTATCAGTTGGACATACTTCTTCAAGGCACAAGGAATAGGTTACTTGCTTACAAAGAAGAAATTCTGAAAGTCATTACTAATAGGACAGCTTGTCCTCGTGAAGACCATATCCGTCGGCCCAAGCCACAGTGTTAACAAGTGGTATTGCTTTATTTCATCAAAGTTACATCATTGGTTGCAAGGCCTTAAAATTAGTCCCATTAAAAGAACATTAGTCACAAGTATTCAAAGTGTAATCTGGTCCTGTCTGTGAAGGCACATAAGATATGCACATGGGATATGTGTACTTGTTCCATGGACACTGACATGGATTGTAAAGATCAGATTTTAAAATTTCAACTTGGATACTTTTGCCACTTTACAGAATTCCAAAGTTCTAAGAAGTGATTGTATCTCATCATCATATTCCAGGAGGTGTATATAGTAAATTACTCCTTGCATTGAAAAAAAAACCTTGACTGATTTAATGATTGGTTTAACAATGGAAAGCAAACAAACTAGGGTAATCATGGAGATTACCAAATTCATTAATCTATTGTTTTCATGGTTTCTTTGGTGTTGTCATGAACTCTCCTTTCAAGCTGGACTGAGAACTGTAGCCAGATAATCATAAGAGACAATAAACCCTTTGTTCCCTTAAGCCATTTGATGGTCATTTATCAGCAACCATGCAGGCAAACCATAGTGCAATGTGGATGTTTAGAGACACTTGCATTTTGTCACCCAGGCCTTTAGATTCTCCCCATATTTTTCTCTGTGCTGTTGCATGAGCCTTCAAAGAAACTTCTTGCCACTACACGGGAATTAGAGGAACATGGCAAATAATTATTTTTAATTTTTTTTGGTGGGAGGTAGTACAGAGCTAGAATAAGTTGTACTTTAATTGCAAGCACAATGATTGAGTCATTTTCCCTTGTTGAGAAAACCACATATGCATGCAAGGATGATGTTATGTATAGTCTGGTTTCTTCAATAGGCAGCAGTAACAATAATGAACATGGAATATGAGCTAAAAATTCTTGTTATGTATTTAATGCCACATTAAAGACAATGAAAATTATCACACCATTTTGAACAATGAAGTTTTTAGGCTCAAGAGTTAATGATTTTATTCTCCAGATATGGCATAATATTTTTTATAATTTCAAAATAATGTATTCAACATATTAAACAAGTTATATAATATCAAATATTCTTACAATGCAACTGCTCCACTTTATCAATTAGTTAAAGACAAGGACAAGGACTACATCTATATCAGAAGAGAGCAACTTATATTAAACAACTGCCATCCTCAGCAAGGATAGCTAAGGAATGCACTTTGGTTCCCTTTTCTTAAAATGTACTCAATAACTGCAGTTAATAGATCCAAAGTAAATATTATTGAAATCAAATTCTCTCTTAAAGGGTGAGTCGCATACTCACACTGCGATGTTGGGAGCTTTTATGGGCAAATACAAAATCATTATATTGACTTTACTCTGTTCAACTCCATGTTCTCTTAGCCAGGAAGTGTTTGAGTAAAAGAATTTTCAACCACCAAAGTGCATATAATCTAAAGCACTGGTTATTAATATTTTGTTTTCTTATTTTAATAAATTGGAAGAGCAATATTAATCAAACATTTATGTGAATAATCACTCAACATAGGTAATTTTAATTTTCTCAACAGAGTGTCACATTCACTGTGGAAAAAATAACATTATGAATTGCATAACAGGTAAATTTTTTCTTAATGCAATAGGTAAACATAAAACAAAGGATAAATTACAAAATAATCCTCCAATTCTCAGTTGGCATGTGTTTGACACATGTATTTAATGACACATTAAAGACAATGAAAATTATCACATCATTTTGAACAATGAAGTTTTTAGACTCAAGAGTTAATGATTTTATTCCCCAGATATGGCATAATATTTTTTATAATTTCAAAGTAATGTATTCAACATATTAAACAAGTTATATAATATCAAATATTCTTACAATGCAACTGCTCCACTTTATCAATTAAAGACAAGGACATGTGTTTGACATTTGCAATTCTTAAGTTTTTTTCTTGTTTATTAATGAGTATTAACTTTCTAAAGTAACATGCATTATTATTACATCATTACATACATATGATCACATTTAATCCTGGCTGTTACTTGCACTTATATTTTCTGTCTGTTATATTTTCTGCCACAAGATCCTCATCTGTTAATAGTCAATCTCTTCTTTCAAGTATTTTCTTGTCGCTTTAAATATCCACATATGAGAGAAAACATGAGAAAATTGTCCTTCTGTATCTGATTTAATTTTTAAAATCATATCCAGTTACATAGTTTCTTGCAAATGATATGCTCTCATTATTTTTTATGTAATCTATTTAATATTTCATTTTTCTTATACACCACATTTTAAAAATCTGTGATAAATGAAAATTCAATTAAAATACATGTATAAAACATAGTTTATAATTTTTGCACCTTTCAGCAACTGTAGAAATTGTACCTGTTCATCTAATCATTTCTCATAGAAATACATCATTACCAACATTGCATCGATTACTTTCATACCCAATCTCTATAAAATTAGTTTCTATTCTTATCTTCAATAATACAGATTACATTTGTCCCGAAATATTGTATGAAGTGGTAATTCAATGGGCAAACAAGTGATCCTTTTTTTTTTATCCACATACATTTGCTTTCTTTGCTACCAAATATTATTTTGTTTCTGGAAAGAAACAATATTATCTAAGTGAGAGACACAGTGGTTTATCCTCTTTACACTTTCAACCAATTTAAAATGTCATCTCAGTTACAGAGCTTCTGAGTTTTTTCTAGATATTTCTAATGTAACAAATGTCAGTTCACAATCTTCATATACTCACAAGGTAGTTTACCTACCTTCAAATATCAACTGTTCTTCTAGAAATTTCCATCATCCAAATCCCTACTTTGCAATATAATCCAGACAACACATTTAGTACAGCCAATAATAGGAGTATTTCCAGAAGTCTCTATTACCAAGTTGTTAACTATGGCATGTTATGGAATTTAACAATTTAAATGTGCAAAGTTTCATTAGCAGTGAATGGACTAAAATGAGAAGGATACCCAGCCTATACTATCTCTTCAATATTTAAGAAGCTAGAGAAGGTGGGGGAAGAAGTAATTTCAAGTGCCATGGAATTGAAGCCCTATTTCCTTGTTCTGTGCATACATCTAAGAACAGTGAAAACGTGAGCCTGATTTATCACCAGGTGAAGGTAACTTTCAAGCTCAGAGGTCTCTTTGTCAGCTCCAGACTCAATTGATATAGATAGATCCATAAACAGCTGAGATTCAGGCATAAGAATTAATAATAAAGAAAAATAAATTGAAGAAGAATGAATTCTCAGGTCGACTGTATACCATTCCAAGTTAGAGCCCTTTTAGGAGAAGAATAGGAACTATGTAATTTGACACAGGTTAAAAAAAAGTCTGTGCAAATACAGGACAACATTGAAAGCTTGTATTACCAGTAATGTTTGGGTCTTATTGGAAATTGTAATTCCATATTGACTTGTGAGGAACAAAATATATTAAAGGAGAAATAATCTTAAAAGTTGTAAGTCATTACACATACACGCTTATTTTCAAAAACATATGCACATGTTCCGGGACACACACATGACATCAGGTTTTTCACCATAGAAATTTAATTATGCAAAAAATAAACAAAATAATAATACATCAGAAGGTAAAGTAATTAAGACCAATTTCTGAAGTAATCTTTGGATCTCCACAGGCACACACAGTGCTCTCTGATACATACAGACACACTGAAAGAAAGAAAGAGAGAGAGAGAGAGAGAGAGAGAAAGAGTAAAAGAGAAAGAGAGAGAGAAAGAGAAAGAAAGAGAGAGAGAAAGAGAAGAGAAAGAGAGAGAGAGAGAAAGAAAGAGAGAGAAAGGGTGAAGAGAGAAAGAAAGAGAGAAAAGAAAAAAGAGAGCGAAAGAGGAGAGAGAAAGAGAAAGAGGAAAGCGAGAGAGAAAAAAGAGAAAGAGAAAGAAGAAGAAAAGAGAAAGAGAAAGAGACAAGAAAAAGAAAAGAAAGAAGAAAAGAAAAGAAGAAAGAAAGAAAGAAAGAAAAAGAAAGAAAGAAAGAAAGAAACAAAGAAAGAAAGAAACAAACAAACAAACAAACAAACAAAGAAACAAAGAAAGAAACAAAGAAGGGAGGGGGGAGAGAGGAAGGAGAGGGAAGAGGGAGAGGGAAGAGAGGAAAAGGGCAGGAGGGGGAAGGAAAGGGAGAGAGAGGAAAGGAGGGGAGAGGTGAAGGGAGGGGGGAGGAGGAGGAGGGAGATCAGATCATCACATATTTTCAGTCACAGTCTTCCTATTTTAGCATTATGTTCATTTAGAATAAGTGGAAATTTAAGCTGTTTTTACTGGATTTTTCTTGCTTTGAGTTTGCTTGTACATTTGTCAAATTGAAAGAAAGTTTTACTTGTCAATCAATTATATGGCCCATTTGTGTTTTACCATTAAGTAAACAACTGCACAGAAAATTCTCCACACACCTAAATTTGAATTTGTAATAAGAATTATACATCTAATAGTTTGCATTTTATCTCTATTAGAGCAAAGTCACCTGCTTTCAGTAGTTCCATCAGAGATTATTATTAGAAAAGTCAGTTTCCAATGTATATCCTATTTTTAACACCAGAAAATCTAAACATTTTATTTCAATACTTGTATTGAAAATCAGCATCACAACAAAGCATAGAGATTGTTTTATTTTTGTTAGAAAATTCAGTTTCTAATGCATATCCTATTTTTAATACCAGAAAATCTAAATATTTTATTTCAATACTTGTATTGAAAATCAGCATCACAACAAAGCATAGACTGTTGGGATATGTCAGCATCATTACTGCTTTGTGGATCTTTTCTCTAAGGTTACAAAGTGATCAAGTTTACTATTAATTTTAACATTGCAACTGTTTTAATTTTTTACTTCTGTCATTTCCTTTCATTATTTTTCTTTCATGATATTCTAAGACTGAAGCCCAGGTGTTCTACTCCTGTTGCTACTCCAAGAAAATTAAGCTTTGTTTTGAGGTCTTGAAAAAAAAGTGGGAATTAGAATAAATTTAAAAGCTGCAGGATGCCATTAGAAATAAACACAGCAATAGGAAATGTTGATTAAAGATCAAAGAATAGTAGCAGAATTAATTATCTCGAAGCTGTGAAACCACTGAAAAATTGCCTAAAACCAAGTTAGGGAGTTAGAAACTTATTACTAATTAATTCTTAAAATTTACTAATAAGAAGATAAGGAACATCTTAATATTTCAATACATGTTGTGTGATACAAAGTAATTTCAGGATATGCATATCTGAGAAAAGTGCAAGTTATAAAACCAACATGGGTTATATTATAAATTATAGCTTGAATGGAGAAATAATGATGGAGCTTTTTGAATGAAAACCTCATAGCATAGTAACCATGATACATCTAGATACTAGTAACTATATAAGGAAAGGATAATAATTCCATGCATGCCACAGATTATAGAATAAGTGACAAAACAAAATCAGAAGGACATTTTGAAATGTAGAACCAATGCAAGAGTATGTATTTAAAGAACTTTAACACATCATGTATTTTATAAGTTTAAAGCCTGAGTAAATATTTATACATTTTATGGTCACAAAACTAATTCATACATATAGCAATTATTTACACAGTTCTCTAGATTCAGACTCCTGGAAGTTCCAAAGATTATAATGTTTATAAAGCTCAGTTGTTTTCATAAATGTTTAACATGGGAATTTTGTAGGGAAGTACTTTCATGGAATGGCTTTAGACTTTGTATTTTAGTCAGTGGTATAAGTTTTGTTATCTGGATTACAGAAAATTCAATAAATAGATCTTCATACATGCTTCTTAAGTTATGTTAATCTAGATGTAAAGCATTTTTCTTGAAGTTCTAAAGACCCAATAGTAGTAAATGATGAACATTTTATATAAAATTATTAATGGAATTAATATCTTGAAGGCTATTTAAAGGATGAGGTCCATTGATTAACTAATTATTCCTTAAAGATTCATAAAATATAATGTACATCAGCAGATCACAAGCTTTTTGATTACATCAGTAAAACTGCAAAGGATTTCTTAGTTACAGAGCAGAAAACTTTTTTTTAAAGTCAAGAACTTATTTTATTTATTTTAAAATAAACATTGAAGATTCCCCCAGTACCCACCACCCTACAAAACTTTTGAATGTGGAATGTTCAACAGCCTAGCCTTTTTAGGTTACAAAACCAGAAAAAAAAAAAAAAAAAAAAAAAAAAAAAAAAAAAAAAAAACTCCAGTTGTCTAATGAATGTTTGAGAATAAATGTTTTGTTTTTAAGTTGCTAAATACCTGCTGAAAAAATTCTTTTGATAAAAGCCGAACAAAAGATTTGATCTCTGTACAGAAAATACCATTAACTTAACAGCCTTTGCTTAACAGGTGGGACTGATTTTCCATGAAATAAAGATGAAATGGGACAACAAGCAGCATTGAGTTCATAGGCACACAGAGCTAGTGCTGAAAATGCTAGCACAAATTCCAACACAGAACATATGGCTAAGTCACTACTGAACTTTCCTCTCCATCACACTTGAGACTCTCTATGCATCTAAAGCAAGGAGTCACCACTCTGAATACAAATGCCTCCATGAGAAAATAATTCAATTAGAGTTAAATTAGACAAAGTGTAAATGCTACAGAAATAACTGCTGGACATAACCATAAAATCTGTGACACTAACAATGCATGATAGACATGTGACCAAAAGTGTTATGATTATCATCCAGAGATTTTTATCAGTACCTGTACCAATTTAGGTAACAATACAGCAAGATCCAAAGATTACTGAGGATAGTGCACATCATCACGAGGAATGACAGTACCAATCCTCATGTAAGTCACTGCCTCAAAGAAACTGTTAATTGTTTCAAAAGGTATCCAAATATTTCACATTAAGTACAGAAGCAGCCCATCCAGATTATATCCCGTATATGTTGCATATTTCTCCAAAGTGTCAATCAAAGCCTAAATTGAGTTTTGGCTTTATCTTATTCAGTATCAGCTGTTAAGCAATTTACATGTGTTTTTAATTTAACCAGTCATCTGCCAGATGAATAGTGCTGTGTCAAAGCTGGTAACCAGCCTTAACATGTGATTAAGGACCCATGTGCAATTTGATATGCTTCTAGATAGTGCAATCCAATTCAACTGGAAAAACTGTGAAATGTAAACAGTGCTGCTATGAACATGGTCGTGCTTGTGCTATCGAGGTGAAACTCTGCTGTATGGGGGGTTATTCCCAAAAGTGGAATCGCAGGGTCATATGGCATTTCAATCTTTAATTTCTTTAAGAATCTCCAGACGGCTCGCCAGAGTGGCTATATGTATGAGCCTGCATTCCCACCAGCAATGCACCAGAGTTCCCCTCTCTCCACATCCTCTCCAGCATTTGTTGTTGTTTGTATTGTGGATTTTTGCCATCCTGACCGGGATGAGACAATATCTCAGGGAGGTTTTGATTTGCATTTCCCTTATGGCTAAAGAAGTGGAGCATTTTTTAAGATATTTGTTAGACATTTTAATTTCATCTCTGGTAAAATTTCTTTTAAGATCCAGAGCCCATTTTTTAATTGGGCCATTGGTTTCCTTGGTGTTTAGTTTTCTAAGTTCTTTGTGCACTCTGGACAGTAGAGCTCTATCAGATATGTGGTTAGTGAAGATTTTCTCCCATTCTGTGGGTTGCCTTTGAGCTCGTGTGACAATCTCTTTATCTGAACAGAAGCTCTTTAATTTCACAAGATCCCAACTGTTCAGAGTTGGTAGCAGTGACTGTGCCATTGCATGCCTGTTTAGGAAATGTTGGCCTAGCCCAATCAGCTCAAGGGAGTTCCCTATCCTTTCAACTATGATTTTTATAGTCTCTGGCCTGATATCAAGGTCCGTGATGCATTTGGAATTAAGTCTTCCACATGGTGACAAGTACGGGTCCAGCTTTAATCTTCTGCATGTGGAGATCCAGTTTTGCCAGCACCATTTGTTGAAGATGCTGTTCTTTTTCCATTGGATTCTTTGGGCCCCTTTGTCAAAGATCAAATGGCTGTATTCTTGTGGGCTTATATCTGGGTCTTCAACCCTTATTCATTGATCTGTGTGTCTATTTTGGAGCCAGTACCAGGCTGTCTTTATAACTATGGATTGTAGTATAGACTAAGGTTTGGTATGGTAATACCTCCAGCAGTGTTTTTGTTACTCAGGATTGTCTTTGCTATCCTGGGTCTTTTGTGCCTCCATATGAATTTTGAGATTATTTGGTCAACTTCTTTAAAGAATTGCTTTGGGATTTTGATTGGTATAGCATTGAATTTGTATATTGCCTTTGGTAGGATGGTCATATTTACAATGTTGATTCTGCCAATCCAGGAACATGGGAGGTCTTTCCACCTTCTGGTGTCTTCTGCAATTTCTTTCTTCAGGGTTTTAAAGTTTTTATTGTAAAGGTCTTTTACCTCCCTGGTTAGGTTTATACCAAGGTATTTCATTTTTTTAGGGGCTGCAGTAAATGGGATTGTTTCTCTCAAGGCTTTTTCACTTCTTTCATTCTGGGCATATAAGAAGGCCTCTGATTTTTGAACATTTATTTTGTATCCTGCCACCCTGCTGAACTTCTCAATTAGTTCCAGGAGCTTCCTGGTGGAGTTTTTGGGATCCCTTAGGTATAAGATCATGTCATCTGCAAATAGGGATAGCTTGACTTCTTCCTTGCCGATTTGAATCCCTTTTATGTCCCTTTCTTGTCTTATGGCTTCAGCTAAGACTTCAAGTACAATATTGAATAGAAGTGGTGAGAGTGGACAGCCTTGTCTAGTTCCTGATCGAAGTGGGAATGCTTCCAATTGTTCCCCATTGAGCATAATCCTTGCTGTGGGCTTGTTGTATACAGCTTTTAGTATATTGATAAAGGTTCCTTCCATTTATATTGTCTCTAGCGTTTTGATCATAAAAGGCTGTTGGATCTTGTCAAAGGCTTTTTCTGCATCTATTGAGAGTATCATGTGGTCTTAGTCTTTGGACTGGTTTACATGATGAATTACATTTATTGATTTTCGTATGTTGAACCAACTTTGTGTGCCGGGGATGAAGCCTACTTGGTCCCTGTGAATGATCTTTTTGATATGTTTTTGAATCCGATTTGCTAAGACTTTGTTGAGAATCTTTGCATCTGTGTTCATCAGAGAGATTGGCCTATAGTTTTCTTTTTTAAGTGAATATTTATTAGGTTTTGGGATTAAGACGATATTAGCTTCATAGAAGGAATTTGGTAGTGTTCCTTCCTTTGCTATTTGATGGAATAGTTTAAGGAATATTGGTGTTATTAACTCCTTAAATGTCTGGTAGAATTCTGTGCTGAAAACATCTGGTCCAGGACATTTTTTGGTGGGAAGATTTGGGATTACTTCTTCAATTTCCTTATATGTTATAGGGCTATTTAAGTAATTCACAACTTCCTGATTCAATTTAGGTAGGTTGTGTTTACTTAGAAATTCATCCATCTCTTTTGTGTTGTCAAACTTCACTGAGTATAAGTTTTTGAAATATGATGTTATAATTCTCTGGATTTCTTGGGTATCAGTAGTGATAACTCCATGTTCATTTCTAATTTTGTTAATTTGGGTTTTCTCTCTCTTGCTTTTGGTTAATTTAGCTAGGGGTGTATCAATCTTATTGATTTTTTCAAAAAACCAGCTTTTTGACTGGTTGATTTTTTTCTATCGTTTTCTTAGTCTCGATTTCAGATATTTCTCCCCTTATTTTGCTAATCTCCTCTCTTCTACTACTTTTGGCTCTAGTTTCTCTAAAGCCTTAAGCTGCATCATTAAGTTATTTATTTCTGACGTTTCCATTTTTTTGATGTAGGCATTAAGAGCTATGAACTTAACTCTTAGAACAGCTTTCATTGTGTCCCAGAGATTTTGTTAAGTTGTATTTTCATTATCATTCACTTTCAGGAAATCTTGAATTTCTTTTTTAATTTCTTCCTGAATCCAGTTCTCATTCAGCATCATATTGTTAAGTTTCCAGGAGTTAGTGTATTTTCTCTTGTTTGTTGTGTTGTGGATGTCCAGCTTTAGGCCATGGTGGTCTGATAGGGCACAGGTTAGAATTTCAACTTTTTTGTATATGTGTAGATTCATTTTGTGGCCCAATATGTAATCTATTTTGGAAAAAGTTCCGTGTGCTTCTGAGAAAAATGTGTATTCTTTGGTGCGTGGTTGAAAAGTTCGATAGAGATCTGTAAGGTCCATTTCTTTAAGGCTTTGATTAAGTTCCAAAGTGTCTCTGTTAAGCTTTTGACCTGTTGATCTATCCCATGCTGAGAGGGTGGTGTTGAAATCCCCAAGAATTATCATTTGAGGGTTGATTTCTTGCTTTAGGTGCTGTAGGGTTTTCTTAATGAATGTGGAGAGGCCCGTATTGGGTGCATAAATGTTCAGGATTGTGAAGTCTTCCTGGTGAATTATACCTGTGACTAAAATGTAGTATCCATCTGTGTCTCTTATGATTTTCTTTAGTTTGAAGTCCACTTTGTCTGAAAGCATAATTGCTACCCCTGCCTGTTTCCTGGTTCCATTAGCTTGCAAGATTTTGGACCAGCCTTTCATTCTTAGGATGTTCCTATCTTTTGTGGTGAGATGAGTTTCCTAAAGGCAGCAGATTGTTGGATTGTGGTTTTTAATCCAAGTTTGTAATCTGTCTCTCTTAATCAGCAAGTTAATACCATTGACATTTAATGTTATAATGGAGAAATTATTTTTAATTCTGAACATTTTTTATGTTTAGTAGACTTTGTAAGCATGTTGTTTGATATTTATGTTTTGGTGGTATTATACTTCCCTTCTGTCCTCCTGGATACGCTTGTTCTTTTCTTCAAGCTTGAGTATCATTTCTAGCATTTTTTGAAGGCCTGGTTTGGTAGACATGTATCCCTTCAAGTTGTCTTTGTGCTGAAAAACTTTTCTTTCTCCCTCAATCATGACAGATAGTTTTGCCGGGTATATCAGTCTGGGTTGGCATTTTTGCTCATTTAATACTTGAAGTATGTCTCTCCAAGCTCTCTTGCTTTTACTGTTTCCATTGAGTAGTCATTTGTTATTCTAATAGGTTTACTTTTAAAAGTGAGTTGCTTTTTTTCTCTTGAAGCTCTCAGCACCTTTTCTTTGTCTTGAATGTGGAGTGTTTTGACTATTATTTGCTGTGGCCATTTTCTATTTTGGTCATATCTGTTTGGAGTGTGATATGCCTCTTGTATTTGGATAGGCCTCTCATTCTTTAGTTGTGGGAAGTTTTCATTTATGATGAATTGAAATATTTCTCCGGTGTGGTATTTTGGGATTCTTGTTCTGGTATTCCATGAATGCGCATGTTAGGCTTCTTCAGGGTGTCCCATATCTCTTGAATGTTCCTCTCCAGTATCTTTTCGGCTTTAATAATCTCTTCCATTGAGCTGGTTAATTCTCCCACTTTGTCTTCAAGATCTGAAATTCTATTTTCTGCCTCATTTGTTCTGCTGATAAGACTCTCTGTTGAGTTTTGGGTTGAAGATAATTTATCTTTTAGTTCAATTTTAAACTCTGCCTGAGACTGTTTTAATTGCTCTATACCTATTTTTGTTTCTTGAACTGTTTTTCTCAACTCCTCCAAGTGCCTGTTATGTTCCTGTTCGAAGTGGTTGATATGGTTGTTTAACTCTTCTCGGATTTCCTCTTTCATAGTATTAATCATGGTAATGATCATACTCTGAAAGTCTTATGTTGGGTCTGGCTTTCATGGCTATTTTCTATGGATTTGTTCTGGTCAGAATCCCTCATTATGGGATTGATTCTTTCAGCAGGAGATTGGTCTTCTTGGGTTTTGTTTCTCATAGATCTGCACTTTGACTTGTACATTGTTGTTTTGTTTTTTAGGACCTTTCAGTTTCTGTGTGTTTTTCACTGAATCCACCTAGTTGGTATTATTACACTTGCCAGTTATTACTAGTGCTTGCCTTGGATTCGGTGTTTGTGTATTGTTATCGTTATATCTACATGAGGCTACTATGCTCTTAGTACGTCAGTTAAGTGAGGTTATGTTACCAGGGGGTGAATATTAGTTTGGTAGTGCACTTTTATGATTTAGTATCTTGGTGTAATGTGGGGGTGAGTGGTGTACTCCCTAGAGTTGTATGTTGTGGTGTGGCTGTATGAGAAAGTTGACCTACAGCATTGATACTTTAAAGGATTAGTAAGGTGAAAAGAAAAAGTTTACTTATCTTTGGGTTGGATGAGAAGAATCTCACCCACGTTATATACTGATTGTAGTGGAGTACAGATGTATGGCCTGTGTTCTCTTTGTTCCTTAGAATTTTGCTTGAGTTTCCTTTGGGCTCTATTGAATTCTGAGTAGCAGTGTGTCTTCCGTGGACCACGTGCATAGGTCCCCGGTGGGCCTGAGAGGCAGAGGGTCTGATTTTTTTTTAAATAATACATTTTTTATTATTATTATTTCAGCTCATACAAACTTAATAGGTACATCAGTTCCCTCCCTCCCTCCTCCTCCCCCCCAATCCCCTGCTCCCCCTCCCCTCACCCTTCCCGCCCCATCCCCCCATGCCTCCCGCCCCATTCCCAGAGTCCTTTCTTGTGCATGCCTGACTCTCCCCTGGGCCTCCTCTCTGATGACGTACAAGGACCCAGTGGCATTTCCCTGAACCCCTTCCTGTGTTCCCCTTAAGCATAGGAACACTACTGTGGCTGTCAATCCCTTGCCTCCAAGGATCTTGGTGCCTTTAGCAGATGCTAGACTTTGTGCGGTCAATAGTGTGTTGGACATTGCGGCAGGCATACAATGTCCAATTATGATTGCTTCGGCCCTAACTTGTGTGGAGTATCTTGCAAATCATTGCTCTTCCCATCCTTTTGCTCTTACACTCTTACCGCCCCCTCTTCCACAAATGTCCCTGAGTTTCAGGATGGGGAGAGATTAGGCTGGCCTAGTTCTAGGTGGTTGATATAGAGTCTCTGAAGTTCTGGATTGTGGTTTGTTGATTTTCTTTTGCAGTTTTGTTGCTCCTGTAATGCCCTTCACTCCATCGTGATCAGAGGGTCTGATGCTGATGGCAGAACTCTTCACCTGCAACCTGGGAAGGTCGGCACGGAGGGGGGCGGGGCCCCGGGGGCAAAGCCAGGGGCTGCGGGGCGCGGTGCTGCTGGCCGGGCGGCTCCCGGGTCGGGGGCGGGGCTGGGCTGGGCTTGCTCTCTCACTCACCTTGGGCAGCTGGTGGGTGCCTGGGCGGGGCCGCGCAGCGTGGCACGGAGGGGGCTGGGGTTCTCTGGGCCAAGTGCCTAGGCCAAGCCAAAGTCGGCCTGGGTGCTCGCCGCTGGGACGCATGGGGCTCCGGGGTGGTTGGGCTGGGCTGGGCTCTCTCTCTCTCTCACTCACCTTGGGCAGCTGGCGAGGGCGGGGCGGGGCGGCATGGCACGGAGGGGGCTGGGGTCGTCCGGGCCGCGGGGCGCACGCCAAGCCTGAGTCAGCCTGGGTGCTCGCCGCCAGGACGCGTGGGGCTCTGGGGTGGTAGGGCAGAGAGAGCAGAAAACTTGAATTGAATCTGCAACCAGCTGAAAAGACCTTGAAAAATGTCTGGATAACAATTTGTAAAATTTATAAAATCTTTTTGTTTCTTTAGGTGACATTGAGATCTTCACATGGCTAGAAAAGTGGTTTTTCACTTCCATTGTGTCCCCAATAAATAACAAGAGTGTATTGACAAGGATATCCCTTAAAGATGCGTTTGGATGCATAGTTATTAGAAGTTTGAATATATTAGAATACAAAAGCACTACCTAAGTGACATTTATGCTGACAATATAAAATTAGAATATAGCTAGACTGTAATTTAACATAAGGCAAATTAAGTTAACTAATTCCAAACTTTATTCAATCCTGACTAAGTAAATAAACTGTTATGAAGTTTCAGACACATACAAGTTTTTCAAAGGGAGCACTGGAGTGTCTAGTAAGAATGAATAGGTATAGCTATGTTATTTTTTTTTCAGTGTAGACATTACATGTGAAGTCTTTCATATTATAAATAATTTTTGAAAATACCTATTCTAGTGATGCAGTATATGTTCTTTCTCCTAAGGACATGTCAACCTGTGAAATGATAGAATTAATGAAAGCATGAGACACATTTAGATAGTGATAATTACCAAGGGAACCTGAACTAAGGGTAGAGTGCAATGTCAGTTCCTTAACAAAGATGCAACTGAAGAAAACTTCTCAGCTGGACAACTGGATTCTACCAGAAGAAAAATAAATAAGTAGGGAATTTTGGAAGGAAAGCAGAAGAAAGAGAGGAGTAAAGGGGAGACAGAGAGAGAGAGAAAGAGAGAGAGAAAGAGAGATCATGATGTAAATTTTACTGTCTTCCTCATCAATGATAAATCACCCTCAGTTGTCCTATATTGTATTGTCACAAGCTAACATTGTGACAGTCTGTGAAGGGACAATATAGAAAGATATTAATACAATAAACAGGAGTCACTAGGGACATCTTAGGAGGGGTAAAAAGTCACAAAGTTATTTTTAGAATCTGTAGTTATTGAGGATAATAAAGTGCAAACAAAATAAAGATTTTTTGACAATTTAATTTTGCTTCTGAAATGTACTAATTTCTGAAAGAAGTCTAATAAGGAGATGATGAATGTTCAATCATATCAAAAGTGTGCAGAATCTGAACTCTGGGCAGGAAGAGAAAGGTAGAAAACACGTAAGAAATGTTTGAAAGATGTAATATCAACAAATTCAGAAACTACAGGAAACAGATCAGTGCAAATGAATGATTAGAAATGCTTGTGAGTCTGACAAGAGTCAGTAAATGGCATTCTCCTATTAGAGAAAAAGGAGAGAATTCAGAAAATACAGGGGTAAAACTTTCAGACATAGACATGTCTTAACTACATTTCATCCAAAACTCTATTGGTTTGGAATGTGAAGGAAGCAAATTGCTAGTGACTTGCATCCTGATGGAGAAGTTTCAGCAAATTCAAGTAGTGCTGAGAGTCATCCATGCTTGTGAGACTTAGCTGGGATAAGTACTCTCAAAAGGCTACTTACTTTGTCAAGTTACTTGCAAAAACACTCTGAAAATGCTTGAAACCTATAGAGACATGTCTTCCTAAGCCAGATATTAGTAACAAAGGAAGACAGAAACACACACACACACACACACACACACAAACACACACACACACACACACATAGAGAAACACAAATGTTTATACACAGACATATACACTTACACTCACAAACACACACACAGATATACAGACATATAGACCGAGAGAAACTTAGACACATACACATAAAGAGAGAGAGAGAGAACGAGAGAGAGAGAGAGCTTCATTATATTTCCTTTACTTCTTAAGCCTGTCTTCTTCTTGTCATAGAAAATAGATACCATTTTCAAGCTTCCTGCATCCTTTCTCTTACTCTGATCTCTGTTATCCTTTATTAAAAATCTTCAGGATGGGGAGAGATTAGGCTGGCCTGGGGTAGCAGGGGGTTCAGGGGGAAGAGGAGGGAGGGTAGGAACCAGTGTACCTGTTAAGTTTGTATGAGCGGAAATAATAATAAAAAATGTTAAAAAATAAAATAAAAAAAAGAATCTTACGCTTTTTTTCTGTCTCACAACTTTTTTGTATAAAAATAATTTTTGTGCTTTCTCCACTTTTTTCAATATTACAGACATTACAGTTCAACCATTAACTATGCTATTCAGTTCACTATGCTTTCTTTATTAAAAGTTGTGCTTGCTGGTTCATAGATGCTTCTTATACTATGCTGCTGCCATATACTGTGCTCACTTCATTAGCTCCTGATGTCTATCTGTTCTTGTGGAAATTGTATCTCCACTCCATTCCTCATATTTCTGTTTGCAATTTACTTTATCATCTACACATGAAGCTCTTCCAGAATTCTCAATTTGCCTACTTTGCAGTCTTAAATTTTTCACAAAATTTAAGTAGAGTATTATATTCACTTCATAATTATATTTATAAATTCAATGTTTGGAGCTCTTGGTGACATTTGTGAAAGCTAATATAAATATTTTATGTAATATGATCTGCAATTGAATTTAATTTCAATGAAGACAATCATATTGGATTCATTATTTTCTGTGTCTAGATATTGCTATGATAAATGTAAACTTTCCAGAATTCTCCTGTGATCTATTAGCACTTGCTTTCTTCTTTCTCAACATAATTCAGCTTCATAAACATTTGTTAGACATTCCATCAAATCTGTAGAATGTGCCCTTGTGTGCAAACTTCCACCTACTCTACTACTTTGATTGTTAAAACATCATCAGTAAACATTTCCTGTACCACTCTCACATAGTTCTGTATATTGATAAGTTTTCATCCATCTGTTTTGTGAGTATTTTTGCTTAAATACTATGTGTATTTTAGATTGTTGTTCAACCCACATAGATATGTGCCATGACAGAAGATTCATCAGGTTTTCTTAGTTCATTTCAAGAGGCCCCACTTCTTTCATTCTTAACACCCTCCCCGACCACTTATACTCTGACCATTCTGTAACCTGTGGTCTTGAAAAATATTTCTGGAGCAGAAAAATCTCTTCAATGAATGGTGTTCATGATCTGATTTTGTTATGCTTTTTGACATAAAGCCTCACTATATAACTAAGGATAACTTAGACTCACTTTGGGGTCTAGGATGCATTTTAAAAAGTCAAACTGCATGAAGGTGTAAGCCATTGTAAAACTCATTTGAAAAGGAATGTCTTCATATACTTTGAGCTACACCACCAATAATTTTATAGTATTGGCCTGAGTTACACATGCTGCAGAAAACTAGGAGGATCTATGTGCTAGGTATAACAGTACCTAAAGACAGAATTTTCCAGATCTCCATACTCAAGGGAGAGCTTCTACTTGATGGTCACTGCCTCCTAGTGGCCATTTGTCGCTTGCTAAAGCCCATGTCCTGATCCTCAGGGGCAGACTGGATCAAAGTCAGGTACTGAACACTGGGCAGAAGACTAGGGGATCACCTTAAAAGAAGGAAGTACTTCACCAAGACCCTGGCCCATCAGCCCACCTACCAACCCTGGAGATTTAAAAAGCACCAGCCCCCCCCTCACCCATCTCTTTCTTTCCCTTTTCAATTGGTGGGACCTTTCTGGAACTCCATTAAAACCTCTTTCTAGTCTGTGGTGTGGTCCACTTCACTTTGCTTTTTAAGTTTATTTTCCGTGTGTATTCGTGTGTGTATGTGTGTGTGTGTGTGTGTGTGTGTGTGAGAGAGAGAGAGAGAGAGAGAGAGAGAGAGAGAGAGAGAGAGTGCTGTCTGTCCCTGTGGAGGGCCAAGAGTGACTTTCGGAATCATACTGGATTATTTCTACCTCCTTTTTGCTTCTTTCTGGGATTTTCCCAGGCTTTTTCCACCAGGGCTGGATATACAGGCTTATGCCTCCCCCCCCCAAGCATTTTTAGGTGGGAACTGGGTTCTGAACTCAGGACCTTCTGCTTGAGAGGCAGAGTCTTAACTCTTGAGCCATCACTTCAGCACAAGGCATTTGGGGGTAAATACTTTATAGGTACATCTACTCAGCTGTAGTGTGTATGTTATATACATATATATGTGTGTGTGTGGGTGTGTGTGTGTGTGTGTGTGTGATAGTTAATCCTAGGTGTCAACTTGACACACCTGGCACTAAGATCATCTGTCAGACTACTTGAAGATATTATATGGATCAATACATTTACAATACAAAGATCAGCCCTAGATCTGATTAGAACCTCCAAAAATTTGATTGGAATCACCCAGTAGTGGACCAGATAAAAGGAATCACAAAAGACTGAGAAGAAGAGAGACTCTCTGCAAAGCCTCCAGTCTTCAGCCATCACCCACTAGCTTACCAGATGTTTGCAGTGACTTAGCCTGTCTCCAGCTTCAACCACCAGCCATGTCACCTCTGCCATGAAAGACTGTTTATCCCCTCTGGAACCTTAAGCTGAATAAATCTCCCTTTCTCCCTTAAGTTGATTGACTTTGAGTGTTCTCTCACAGCAACAGTTAAGAATAACTGTTACAATGCTAAAGAAATGGATATTCTTATTCCTCTGTATTGTCTGTACTCTCAATTCCTCTTCCATAATACTGTAGTTAAAATTACTATTCTTAGACTTTGATTTCATTAATTTTAAAAAAAATGAATAAGGAAGAAATTAGGAAATTGAACATTGGCAATTAACAAAAGAGAAAGCATAGAACCTTTACATCATAAAAACCTGGGTTAATACTATGGTAGTTGAAAAGTAGACCTGTCAATAAAATGAAAGCTCCAAATAATATTTATTAGGAAGGAATATAAGATGAAATGCAGTGATGAACACATTTCCTTTTCAGCAAGAGAAAAATACATTTCAAGTAAAGTAATGAAAGTGAAATGACTTGGAACAATAGGCGTTATAAGTATATGCCTGAGAACAGATCTAAGAAAAGTGATTTTTTTTTGTTGAAAACCATCAATCTGCAACATGTAAGAAGAAATAAATAAATAAGTGAACTCTGAGAAATGGTCATAGATTAGAAATAAAGACAAAGTGCTATGATATAAGAACAACTGTGTAATGAAAATTATGATGCAAAAACAAAATAGCTACTAGTGAAAACAGTCTCCAAACCAAATCACATCTGTGCTGAGAGGAATTGGTAAAGATTATAAATATTAAATATTTTTATATTATTAACCCTGTTTTAGGAATCATACTGTTCTAATTAAGACAGAAATAGATGTCTTCTGAATATTCAGACAAAAATTATGGGAATGAATATTGTTTGTGTCAATAATGTCCTCTGGAGTTTTTAGCCAACTATTTTGGGGATTTTATAGATTTTACAGGTCTTGAGTAAAGAAACACAGTCTTAATTGTTTTCTTTACATTAGTTATTATCTAAATTAAGTAAAAATGAAAGCCAAAGTCATTAAAAATCTTGAACACCAAAAGAGTTTGAAATAGGAGGACACAAGATTTTTGAGTCATGAAGACATATGTACAATGTGTTTGTGTGTGTATGTATTCCTCATTGTTGATGTTCTTCAAATGTGGTACTCAAATATCAAACTTTATTCCTCACTAATATAATAGCATACTTTACATGGAAATATTTTTTCACCTTTACATAAAAGAGTATATATTGACTGTTGGAAGTATACAAAATGCCTAAAGTCCTAATTTACTTATCCCTTTTATCTTTTAATCCAAATCTATATAGCTGACTCAGCTAAATCAGGGCTAAAATTATGATATAACATGAGTTTAATAAACATCAGATATTTTCAGATTAACAGCAGAGAAAGATATTCTGTCAAATTGTAAGATAGCTAAAATACAGCAAATATTGTGCATTTATGACATCAGAATGGATGATTTTATACAAGTAATAGAAGATGTCTAGGATGTTAGATCAAGAGTATCTAATCTTCTTCAATAAACATATACTTTTAGAAATATTTTTATTTGATTAATACAGAACGATATAAGGTGTTGTGGAATAGTCCAAAGCTGCATGTCTCACCTGAGCAGAAAGAGTCCTCTACATGGTCACTCAGGAATACAGATGCATCTTACTAACAAGGTAATATGCTTATTAGTGGATTACCTACAAGACTTATAAGCACATTTTTTCATCTGCCCTATGGGAAGGAAAGAACATAAAACAAAACTCTTGATGCTTATGATCCATGCCTGAAGGTGAACATGGAATTTTGTTACTATTCTGGATGGAAATTCAGCCCAGATCTATTATCACCTACAACAGAAGCTGGGAATCTCCTATGAGAAAAGTAGAATGTACAATCAGTTAAGTTTTTCTTTTTCTCCACATTGTTCATAACAAGTAAATGAGGAATTAACTTGACAATTAAATTATCGAGATAGGAAAATTAGAGCTCATTTTGTTCATCCGTTCTTCTCCAGACTAGAAGGGAAAAGAGAGTGGGAATGGAATACATTATTCACGAAGAATCTTCTGAAGGAGGCTAGACCATGCAAGGGAAGACTGGGAGAAATAGGCGGTCAGAACTGTACTTGTATGGAAGTTTTCAACAAATCCCAACAAAGGATACATGCATCCTCCAGATACCTTGCACCATTTCACATATACGATTCTGTAAATGAACCCAAACATTTTGTTATCTGGGGAGAAGATTGATTACTCTTTAGCATGTTGCAAAAAAGAAGTCTGAAATAAAGTTCAATTTATCCAACCTGTATTAATCTCCAAGGAAAAGAATACGACTTTCTTTACCACACTATTGGTATTCTTCAAATGTGGTACTCAAATATTAAGCTTTATTCCTTACTAGTATAATAGCTTATTTTACATGGAAGCAACTTTTTCAGCTATACATAGAAGAGTATATATTAATTATAGGAGGAATACAAAATGCCTAAAATCTTCATTTTACTATTTCTTTTGTTTTTTAATCCAAATAGTCATGGAAAGTACAATTGTTACAACTGAAATCTATCTATATAATATAAGAAATTCTTTCTTGAAATTGTGGTTTAATGCACAAATGCCATCCCAAGATTGAACAGGAGCAATAGCTCATTTTATACTTTGTCATGTTTTATTACTGCCTAGCACCTTATTTACAATAAAAAATAATGACTTGTGGAGATATGCATTAAGGGATTTCATGAGAAATTACTTCATTCTCACTATGAAACTAAATGTGGGCAGAAGCAGAGTACCACTCAGGATAAATGACTGTTTAATGGGATGATTATACCATGAGGGACAACTTAGTCTGTGGCACACAAAGACTCTCAGGCACAATTCCAGCCAAGGACAAGGAAGGAATCGCCCTGTGAGACCTTCCCTGGCATGGGATGGGAGATTTTTTTTTAGGTTATTTGGAGGTCATTGCTTATGGATTCACTAGTAATTTGCTTTGAAATGTCTCTTGTTAGAGAAATGTGAGGCTAAAATTTTCTTGAAGTTTAATATAATCAGAAACCATGTCAGGGACAGCCACAAAGAGTAACAAATGGAGGAAGAAGGGAAAACTTGGACCAAAGTTCAGTTTGTGATCCTTAAAGAAGCCCTTATAGAAAAAAAATCAATACAGTCACCTGGTAGAATGGGAATGTGGGATTAAAGAGAAATTATGCCTTGTGTTATGATGGTCAACCCAATCTTCTATTTGGAAGCATCCATGTATGTGGCATTACTCTTGAATCACCTTGTTCCTTAATCTCAGATCCTGGGGTATGGAACAAGTAGCAAAAATGTGCAAGAAACTGTTATAAAAGTTATTTTGAAAACCTTATTATTCTCAGGATTCACACTGCACACCATCATCATATATCACCTCTGAAATGATGCCATTTCCTTAGATCCCTAAAGGAAAGAAAAATCAGATAGCTTCATGTTTTCAGTTGTATAAAATCAAGAAGAGTTAGAGAAGTAGTATAATGCATTTGCACTGGTTTGCAAACCTACCAGCACAGGAAGATATGTATGTAGATACGGCTTCTCATTTGCTACAGAAGTGAGCTCAATAGCTCCACTTCAGAGAATGTGGGTAATTCCTGATAAATGGGAAATCTTGCCCTTTTCCATTTTTCTTATTGCCATACATGCTGCATAGGTGTCATTTGGGTATAAAATGCAGTATAGTTAAAATTTAAATTTAGTGATATTTGCAGGAATATAACTGTACATATTTTGTTGATGTAGGTTCTCCATTATCCATAATGAGGTATTTCTATTAAATAATCTGTTGCATTTAAAACAAATGCAATTTAGGCAATTCCTCAGAGCCATTTTATAATTCCATGTATATGTGGGAGAGTATGTGCAAGTGTCCATGTGCATTTGCAAGAGGGTGACTGCACATGTTCATACATATGAAGGTGGGAGAGTAATATCAAGAATCATCTTGCATTTCTCTTCCATATCTGCTGTGTGAATACTTTTTCCTAGGGAGACAATATACAACTGTCTTCCCACCCGAGATATGAGTTCCACAACAAACCAAAGTAATAACAAAGCATCAAATGTATTGATGCTCGTTACAAGAGTAGATGTATGTGTTACTTACAGGAGCAGGAAAAAATCAAAGGCAACTTCATCATCAAACAACCTTCCCTCAACATGGGCGAGACTCATCAAAGGAGTTGCACCCCTGAATCTCTCTGTTGTATGACTTGCAAGTAGAGTATCCTTTAGGTTCCTGGGATGCTCTGACATCTCTCTCTAACCACTGAATTTTTAAGATTTCCAAGCTGATCTACTCAGAAGTATCTCCCAGACTGCTGCTCCTGGGTCTTCTTCATGTTTTCTTGACTTCTCCATAACCTCCTTCCAATTGTCCTGCTTGACTTCTTCTAGACTGTTTTGCTGTTTAGCAGTCTCTCAGAGGCTTCTTCACTGCTGGGACATTGGGGGGTAATTCTCCTTCAGACTGCACTGCCGGTTTAATTTTTAGGAAAGTCTCCTCCCTCAGCTGTTTATTTTCTTCCACATCCTGGAAGCTCTGCCTCCTAGCTTGCTATTCCCAGGAACTTCCTTGAGTAAGGAGCCATTTACTTACTGAGACTCCGGGGCAAAGATCAAGATGGCTGACAGCGCTGGGGTGGAGGTAGGAAAGTGACATACAACCCTGTCACTTAGAACATGTAGAGCTAGTCTGGGATTACTCTGAGATTTACCAGGCTCTGCCTTCCAGAAAAGGAATTGCAGGTATGTGGCCTAGACTGTCATGCACTTTACTTGGGATCTGGAGATTGAAACTCTAGTTGTCTTGGTTGTTGAAAGTACTTTAACAGCAAAACCAACTCCCCAGTGCAAACTTCTCATATTTACACTGAAATATATGCCAAAAGATAAACCAAAATAATGTGTTTTGTTAACAGATATTTAGACACATCAATGAAAAGTATCTTTCATATATTCAAAGCACAAACATAAACACTTCACTACTCTGTCATCTCCCATTTTCCTTCTGTTTTTTTCCTGAATTCCTCTCCTTTCTCTCTTTCTCTTAATTGTACTGTAATATCTACAATATATATAGTTTTACAAATTCAATCAATCTGAATAAAATGTATAATATTAGGCAATTCAATTTATAATAAATTTACAATCGAGTCAGACACATTTACAAGTTTGTTCCTTCTGTACTTTTTATGTACAAGAAAATATGAATATTCATTTGTGAAAAAAAGTGTTAAATCTGAATGTTTCATTTGTTTATAAAACGTTTATTTGTTTAGGCTGTAATGTTTTGGGTTAACAATACAATTTAGCCAGTGTGTGCCATTTGCAGCTCACTGACTGTATTTGGCTGAGAATAGCTTTGAATATAACCCAACACAAAATATCAAGCAAGCACAAAATCCTTTTTTTCAGAATTCAGTTACTTTGTTTTGAGTATGAACTTCATTGATGATATCAACATTGCATCATGATATCAAAACCTTGGACATGCCAGTTAGAGCATTACAAAATGAATAATTCTGGCACTTTCAAAGAGTTAAAAATTAAAATAACCTTGAACATTTTATTTCTGGCTTAGAAAGCACAATCCTTTAATCATGTCAGTGATTATATACATATATACATATATGTATGATATATATATATATCTCAAAGATATAAAAGTCTGCTTAATTGGAGTGGACCACTTAAAATATCATACAGAATACTTTGAATTCTGTGGATGGAGGCTGAAAAGATGTCTCAGTAGTTAACTGGCAGTGCATGGCAACTTCCTGTAATGCTGGCCTCTGAGACAAACAAGTTAATTAGCTAAATTAAGCCTATTGGGCAGCTATGATTGTGACTGAGAGACCCAAGCTCAAGAAATAAAATGGATGGATTTTTTTATTATGAGTTTTTTTTTTAATATCTCAAGAGGCTCTACACCTCCCTAAGTGACTAATGAAGGTTGATGCTGGATGGGTAAGGAGAGTGGTTTTCTTCAGTGGTCTCTCTACTGACATATAATGCATACTTCAGCATTTACTCAGGCATTTTCCAGTACAAGAAACTCAGATGAAACCCAGTGGGCCAGACACATACAAAGACATGAAAGTAGTGCAGAGACTGTTAAGAGGGTAAGAAAGCTTGTAGTGGAAATGTAGGAGAAGGGATGGGATTAGGAAATAATGGGCAAAAATAGCATGAATATGCTGATGGGTATACAATGCTCTAAAAGTATAAAAAATAAGTCAAATTAAAAAGTAAGATAGAAAAGTAATTGAGGATGATACAAAATATTAGCCTCTGGCCTCCATATTCATATATGCATAATTGAATGTATACCTGCAGGCAGCTGCACAGACTAATGTGGACATACACAGAAAAAATTTTAAAAGTTTCCTAATATTTAAAATAAAGATACTTTTCCTTAGTATACAAAATTAATTTACTATATTTAACAAGTTCATTTTCTATTATAAATTTGATATCAATAAAATTCCTGAATATTTTTAGTTTAGGTCTTGACTTAGCACACACAGGCACTATAATTTCAAATTGCAAACCTCATGTACTTATAATTTTGAAAACTCCTAATTTTTTTGAATTTTCACTTGTTTAATATTTGGAAAGTCACATGTAATCTCTCCATCTCACTTATGTATAAATTAATGTTAACCTCAATATGTGTCTCTCAATGGTATTTATTTTACAGTTATTCACATTCCTTGTTTAGGTTCTTTATTATAAATACTCAATCTCATTCATTTATTTTCCACAATTCAAATTAATATCAATCTTTTAAAATATGTTGAAGATGCAAGAGAACACAGTAGAGTGTAGATTTGAACTAGAAGCCTCTGTAAAGTCAAGATAGTGGTCTATTTAGAAAATCCTTGTTTACATTTAAGCCATCATTTTGCAACATGCATTGTTCCATTGTCTTTTTTGGACCCTACTCAATCCCAAATGAAATTTTGTTTAGAGGGAACCATTTTACCTATTGCTTCATATATTCACTTATTCTTGTTAGTGTCTTTAAAAATCTTCAAAGTTTAAAAATACCCAAACTTATTTTGAGTTGTTCGGCGTCACTCAAGTGCTGAGCATTTAGTCACAAGTCATGCTGTTCATAAAAGGTTGATAGATGTACTCTCTTCTCGCCATAGCATTTACTTCTACAAACATAGTTCAAAGTGTTAGAAATTTGAAGATTTAATCATAATTGGCAAGATGAGTTTATACATGTTCCTTAGTTGATTTGGTACTCATTTTTGATGTACATAAATGAAAAAAGCAATATCATTTGTTTTAAATTCCTAGAGTAATAAAACTGATGATAGGATAACTTTGCTCACAATTAAATGAAAATTTTCTCGAAATTTTGTTCAGAGTAAAGCATTTTATATTTTAGTGTAACAAACTGGAAGCACTAGAGTCTATAAAATGTTGCAGATTAGAAGGAACAAAGAAGTGATAGAGACTACAAGTCAAATAAGCAGCCTATGCAAATAATGCATTTGGTGCTTTAAAGGCATAACTGACTTATTCAAATTGTGATTACAACAGGGTATACTGGCCATGAGTACAAGGTCAGGGCTGATGTAGGACTGTCTTCACTGCACAATAGTCACAGGTGAGAAAGATCACTGGTTTGGAAACATCATTATAACTGTCTAAAGTCCCCTCAACTGCAGAAGTAAGATCAAATATCAGAAGGAACAAAAATCAACTTCATGGATGCCATAGTTTGAAATATGTCCCCACAGTCTCATGTGTTTGAGAAAGTCATGGCTCCTTTGAAAAGCAGAGCCTTGCTGGAGGAAGGCAGTCACAGGGGGTGGGCCTTGAGGTGAATTAGTCTCACTCAACCATGTGGAGAAGTTTGCTTTTCAGCAGGATTCTTGTAGGTCTCAACCTCAGAGATGGGTGTGACATAGCCTGTCTCCAGCTTCTGCCAACCAGCTATGCCACATCCACATGAATGAAAGACTGTATCTCCCCGTGGGAACTGTAACTTAATAAATCTCCCTTTCTCCCTTAAATTGTTCTCTCACAGAAACAGAAAAGAGTGCTCATTACAATGCACATAAAACAAGATTTTGAAGCCAGACCTCTGAATTGAGAGAGATGGAGAGGAAGCTTCCTGACTCAGCATTCACTTTTCCTCTGTGGATCTGCTAAAGACCAAGGGGCAATTTGTACTTTACTCATGGTTTGTGGAAAAGTAGTTCTCAAATCTTACATCATGAATTACCATATTTATGTACTCTGTACTATTAACGTTAAGTTAATTCCTTTTTTCCTTGAATAAATATATATTTTTGAATATTTCAGTATTCAATATTTGAATATTGAACAGAGAAAAAGGAAAACATTGCTAATCTGCCTAGGCATCAGAATGCACTTTCTTTGTAAATCCAAGGGAATAATATTCCTTAGTTTCAACCTTCATCATGGTGTGAGTTGATTTCCTTGAGATGTAAAATCAAATTTAATTTACCACTAACTATCATGTCATGCGGTAAACATGACCCTGTTGTAATACTACAAGACTGACACTTTGGAGCATGACAGCAGTTTATACAAACAGGAAAAGTGCATATTAGTCAGGAGGAACAAGAAAAATAAAAAAATAAATTAGGACTATTTTACTGCATTCTTCACAATTTTGAGACATGCAGTTTGCTTTTAATGGCATATGGCTGGGGGCATGATGCTTTCATTTTAAACTACAACTATATGTGTTGAAGAGATTGTATTGGCATTTTCAAGGATTTGCTTCTCTATACTAGTTATTTTGTTTTAAGTGCTTCAAAAGGCCAAACTCAAATTCATTCCTAATGAGCCATGCATTAATGTCAAAGTCTCCGCTGTCCACTCAAATGCCAAAGAACACATCTGACTTTATAATGAGCCAGAGAGTTGTCTTTTCATAATCTCAGTTATCCTTCTGTTAGGTAGCAGCTTCCAAAATTTGTAACAGTTATAGAGAGTGTTGTTGTCATGGCTAAAATCCAATCAAAGTTGGAAAACTCTTCATATTGTGACAGAAACATTGCCAAGTTTTAACTCCCTGTCTTCACATAGGATAAAAGGACCCAACAAATTCCAAGAGGAATGGTGCACAATTTTCATCTTTCTGTACACAAATGGGGAAAAGATCAAAAGCAGATGACAGGCACCAAGGCAATAAGCCAGTGATATAGAGGCTGCAATGTTGGCAAAGATAATGTAACACTAAGAAAATATTCCTTCTCCAGGATCTTTTGCTCCCAATTAATCACCTAATTTTTTGTATGGCTAGGTTCTTAACTTTATTAACACTTTCAGGCAAGACATTTGCTGGCATTCAGAGAATTTACTGTTTTTCTTTTTTATTCTCTAGCCTATATGATTCACCTGGATAGAATGAAAGCATTTTCATATAGTCATTTTCTATCAGATGGAAATCTAGAAGTGTGTGTATCCCAGGACATTTTGGATGAAGTGTCATGCACAAACAGTAAAAAAATGTACATTGAGATTTGGTTGACTAGTAAAGTCCATAAAATCAAGGAACTTTTATATTAACATTATTATTTTCTTGTGTGTTGATATATCCTGAGTATTTTATAGTATTTATGTAACAAGAAAATGAGATTTAACATATGTTAAGTTGAAAAGTAAATTGTTTAATAGTGCTATAAATAGGTTGTGATAAAATGCACTTTGAAAAATTAAATTGGGCAAATGTTTATATTTTATTTGCTTTGATGTAATATAAGGATTTTTCTCCAATTTCATTTTCTTAATTTTCACTGTCAGGGCTGATTTTTTAAGAAGTATAAGTTATGGAGATAAACATCAATATTCTTGTACCACACAAATAAAGTGAAAGTGAGTCTGTCAATTGAAAATCTGAGGAACATACTTAATAATGGAAAGGAAAGAATGGTTAGGGCTAAACCTTTGGAGATATAAGATACCATGGCAGGTAGGGTGACGGAGAAAATAACGGGGAAAAATTCTGTAACAGTTACTCTAAACTATTGCTGTGAGAGAGCACCCAAAATCAAGAAACTTTAGGGAGAAAGGGAGATTTATTCAGCTTACAGCTCCAGAGGGGAGGCACAGTTTCTCATGGCAGAGGCAGCTTGGCTTGCTGGCCAAAGTTGGAGGAGGCTATGTCACTACAGACATCTTGAAGGCTGAAAGCTGCAAGACTGTTTGCTGCAAAGGCAGACTTCTTCTGAAGATAGGGTTGGACAAATCCATCTCGAGGCCTACCCCTTGTGACTACCTTCCTCCATCAAGTCTCTACCTCTCAAGGTTCCATGACCTTGCCAAACACATGAGACTGTGGGGGACACATCTCAAACCATAACAGTCCTGGCCCCCTGCAGGTTCATTGCTATCTCATTATGTAAAACATACTTAGTCAAACTTTAAAAGTGTTCTTAGACTACATCAGTATTCCCAACACAGTCCAAAGGTCCAAAATTCCAAAGCCTCCTGTAAAATCAAAATACTAGTTACATACTTCCAACATACAATGGAACAGAATAAATATTCCCATTCCAAAAGGATATGCCCAATAGGGGTATATCCAGGAAAGATCAGTCCATATCAAGACCAAAAACCTGCAGGATAAACTCCAAATCTTGTATTTCCAAATCCAACAGGTGAGTCTCTTTTGAAATCATTTCAGTTCTAAAGGGCTTTGGTTCCATTCCTCCAATGTAGCTGGCCATAGACTACATCTCTTGGGCTGACTCCTCCAGGGTATACAGCTTTCCTTGGAAGATGTACCACATTTTCTCTGGCATCTCTAACATTTTTACTTCCCAATGGCAAACCAGGCTTTAACTCCACAGCACAACTGCCTTTCTTGGGCCTCTAAACTGCAGGCTTTCTGCCACATGCTGCCTGTCTTCCATCATTTTTTGAAATCTTGGAGGAGGACTACACCATCTCCTCCCTCTTGTATCCTTGATGGCTCTAAAACCAGAACCACTTGGACGACTTTGCCAAGTCGTCCCCTTGAATCATAACTTTTTGCTTTTGTATGCTGAAGATGGGAAAAAACTCTTTCACACCTGGACAATTGCTTTATGGATGAAGTGGATCCTAGCTTTGGAACTCCACCCTTTAGCTCATTTCTTCCAAAAGGATTTGCATTCTTATAGGTCAGAGCCTTCTCTGAAGATCTTACCCTCAAGCTAGGGCCTATTATTCAAATTGAGAGCAGGCTTTGATTTACAAATGGAGCTAATCTCTCTAACAGCCTGCATTTTGTTGTCTGCTTCTTCCTGGTTCAACTCTTTAAGTTTGTCATTGAATTTTTCTTCATCAGTCCTAACATTTTTTTCTGCCTGGTTTCTTGCTGTTTTTCATAAATCTGAAGACAACTAAAAAGTACCCATATCACATTGTCAAGTACATTGCTTTGAAATTGCATGTCTGTTTAGCTCCAGGTAAGCTTTCAGGATGAAGGAAAGATTTCATTAAACTCTCCCCCAACATGTGGCTCTATGTGTCATTTGTCCAGTTCCCAACACATTCTCTGTTCCCCTCTAGATTATTACAAGTTGGGCTTCCACTGCCTGTGTCTTTCACAGCATTGTTCTGTTCAGAGCTCTCACAATTTGGCCCCATTGCCAAGATGCAAAGACTTTCTCAGCACAAAGTTCCAAAGTTCTCCCAACAAACAGTTTCAAAGGCACACTAGTCACATCACAGCATTGGCCATACTGCTGAGTACCAGCTTCTCTTAGTTTCGCAAACAGCTTCATATTTGTGATACAAGATGCTCTTAATCTCACAGCAATACCCTACTACTTGGTACCAATTTCTGTGAAAGTTACTCTTATGTGTTGCTGTGAGAGAATACCCAAAGTCAAACAACTTAAGGGAGAAAGGGAAATTGATACACCTTAAGGTTCAAGAAGGGAGAAACAGTCTTTCATGGTGGAGGCAACATGGCTAGAGGCAGGCTATTGAGTGCAAACATCCTTGGAGAGTCTCTCTTCTAAGTCTTCTGTTCTATGGTTCCTTTATTCTGGTCCACTACTGGGAGGTTCCAATCAGATCTAGGAAGGTTCCAATCAGAGAACAGACTGGTCTTCCTATTATAAGTGAATTGATCTGGATAATCTCTTCAGAGAGTCTGACAGCTGACCTTAGTTAATGCCAGATACAGTCAAGTTGACACAAGATTTATTATCACATGCCTGCTATTATACATGTATATTGGGAGAGCTCTCAGCACTCAATTAGAAGCCTTCATCTAAAGCAGAAGGTGATAATTATTCCAAAATATGGCTTGCCAAAGTGCATAAAATAAGTGTCTTTGTATTGCATGCCCCATCTACCCCTAAGACTCAGGGAACATAAAGTGTTGCAAGATTTTAACGACCTGAATTGGGAATATTCTGGGCCATGCATTATTTACTGGTCATGACATAGTTATGACACACTAGATTCCATGGCAGATATATATACTTACACAAGAACTATCTGATCAACATCTCACCATCACATTAGAAACACCTGAAGAAACTCCAGAAATTAATAAGATTAATGTTTAAGGGAACTAAAAGAGGATCCTTTTTTCAATAGTATACCCAAGAACCATGCTTGAGCATGAATCAGGTCAGGTATGTCTTCACAAACTAGATGAAACACAATGGGTCATACAAGTGAAAAGATTTGAAAATAGAAGGGAGTCTGGCTATGCATATTGTTGGACCCTGAGACCCTCGCCCTAAAATTCACAAAGCAGGCTGGTTCAGGCCCACAGTATAGCCCTTGCTTGTAGTCATTCAGTCATCCATTGTTTATAGCCATCCAAGCATCCATTGTTAGTCATTGCTTAAAACTATGTACAGCCTTGAGTTTTTTACAGGTACTTCCCCACCCCTTAAGACCTCCAGCCCTTCAGTTCTGGAAAAGCAAGTTTGCCCAAAGGGGAATTCCATCAATGAAGGTCACCCAGAATGAACAGCCTGCGGTTAAGCAGGTGGACTGGAACGATTACCAAGAGCCAACTCCACCCGAGCTCTTGCCGACCAATGACTGTAAAGGTCATAGAAAATTCCTCAGCTAAGCAACCCCCCTACCCCAAGACCCTTTAAAAACCCCTTGCCCGAGCTGCTCGGGGCCGCTTCAGTCTTTCCTGCGGGAAAGGTTGCTGGAGCCGCCCGGCGCGTCGTTAAATAAAACCTCATGCTATTGCAGCGAGAAGGGTCTTGGTCTTTCTCTCGGTGGCCTCGTTCCTGACTGAAAGACGGGGGTCTTTCACATATGAAGAGTTGAAAGGAAAATAGGAGGGGGAATGGTATTTGGTACTAAAGACTAAAAATAGAAAGTTACCATATCTATGTATATGATGTTAAAAAAATGGAAACAGAACAAGGACTTTTCAAGTACAAAGCTGTAAAAATTGTGTCTTATACTGTTTACAAGTTTAACTTGTTTTCTGTAACTTGTTCTATTGGTAACCCCTCATTAACATCACATTTTATATTACATAAATCCTATATATTAATCTTACATAATCTGTATTTTTAACTGTGACTTTTCCACATCATACTTCCAGTGGTGTTCTAGACCATGTAATTTTATTGTTTATTGTTTATCTTAAATTTCCATGTTCTATGGAATTGCTTAACTTGTAGCTTTCTCCCAAATGACGTGTTGTCTCAATTAGTAGAAGCTTTTGCAGTGTATTCAACTACACCATAGTGTGTTGTAATAATTTCTCTTGCTTTCCTCAACCCATGCCCTGGATATTCCATTTGAAAACATCATGTCATGGTATTTACCTAATTACTTTTGTCCTTGCAGGAAGCTAAGCAGAACATCCTACATGGCGTCTTTATTCTACTCTTGATCAAATCTTTATAATCTCTATATAAAAAAGAGGGATCTATTGATTCCTCTTTTAATTATACTAAGCAAATAATTTCATATCTGTGCAAGCCACTACGGTTGTAATACTACCACTAATATTACTGTTAATCATCATCATCATTATTATGTTATTTTAATTTTTGAAACCAGATCTCAATGGATAGACTATCAGTCTCAGTCTCACAAGTATTAGAGTATAAGCTAGTCCTACATCATCTAGTCTCCTCTTCCTCCTCCTCATCCTTCTTCTTATTGCTCTTGTTGCTGTTGTTGACCTAAAACTTGAGAACACAAATACTTCTCACCATTCAACATTCACATAATTGACAGTTTTAGCTGCCACATATGATCAATCTCCTGTCCTCTGTTATTATACTGGTATACTGGTTTTGGTATTTGTTTTTGGATTTTCCTTTTTCTGATAACAGTACACCATCAACCAATTCCTACTCCTTCTAAAGTGCCTTTTCGTTACGTGACTACCTTCTTTGTGTATGATCACAGATTTTAGGCTACTTCTTTATCTAACAAACCTGTTTCAAATAATGTTTGTGCCAGATTATTTAAATATCAATTTTTTCTTATTTGATCAACACATAATAGAATAAAGTTCCTTGTAAAAGGCACTCATTTTTTCAGCAAATGTAGTGCATTGATATTCATTATTAAAGTCAAATAAAAAAGAGATTGTAATAAAAAGGACAACTTTAACGAAACAAGTGACAGGTATAGCCTTGAGGTAGGTAGGAAACAATAGTGAAATAAAGAAAAGTGTTTTGCGAAACAACTACACACAGAAGTGATAGAAGGAACATGCAAACTGACATCCCTGCATTTATGAAAAAAGATTGCTTTACTTTTGTAATATAAGTACAGAAATAATGGAGAAGATAGATACTGCTTGGCTATTACATGAACACCTTACATACCTTCTGGTAGTAGGTTAATTTTAATAGTATTCACCATCTAATTAGTTTGAATATTATGTATTATAAATAAACTTGATGACATATTGGAAGATTTCCTGAGAGGAATCTGTAATTGACCAAAATATATTTTCTTTAGTGTAATTAAAACAAGGCTAGAGGTCTAACAGAATGTTTAAATGAAATAATGTTGTAGAAGAAAGTCATAATAGTCTACAGAATGACTAGTATGGAAACACAAGCATCTCACATGTTAAATGACTATTACATAATATGAACTAAGGGATACAATTCAAGGTAAGACTGGACTGTGGAGCTAATGAGCTGATGACACACAGAAATAGGTGAAGTTGCACTACATTTTGCACATGCCATATTTTGTATAATGCAATTCTAATATACATGCAAACATATATAAATATATGATAAATTAAAACAGAAATCACAATGGTGATTTCTCAATGATAGTTTTTTCTGCACAAATATATGCTAAACAGTGAAAACTTTATTTATAATGTTCTTTTATTTTAGAGATTTACTTCAGATTGGATGAAAATGATTACCGGATATTCATGCATTTTAAACTCTGCATTGGTAGAGGAAATGGGTATCTACAGAAGTTCGTGCCACTTATATAAGCACTCTGACTGTCTTAATTTCATTTTTATTCCAAGAATATATAATAAACATCTGTGCTTATTTAACCAAACTTTAGGATTCCTTGTGCTTTCTTTAACACTGTGGTAATGAAAAATAATGTGCCTTAAATCAGTATTGCATACATTTTACATTACAAAAATCATAGTGTTCTCCAGCAATATAGCTTCATTTTATTGTTGCCTATATTGCACTATTTAATTGATTCCAAGAATTTCTGAGAAATAGATATTAAAGAAGTAGAAAAATAAATTTTTTGGGATAAGTTCATTTTATTTTAAGTACAAATTTGATACGGTGTTTACAAATTAAACTTTTTCTCTCTAGAAAAAAAAGATACATTGCATTATGATTGTATAATGCAAGTCACATTAGATATGTGCTTAGATTTATGTGCTAAATAATATATTGTGATTGGACACAATTAGATCCCTCAAAAATGCTTAGCACTAGTTACATAAGTGACATAAGAGAAAAAAAGATTAATTAAAATGCTTCAAGTATATCTGAATGGATGGAATCTTATCTATGACTATATTTTATAGATACAGTGACAATAATAATTGCAGGTAGCATCAAATATTTCCTTCAGATATCTTTCTTTCTAAGAAATTCATTGTATATGCACACCCAGCATATTTCTAAAAGATAAGACATCATTTTACACCTTTAATTAAACAAAAAGTGTTTTAAAGTAAATGACATAAATTGCTGTAAAATATTCATAAATATATGCATAATAATGTATTTAATTACCACACATATTTGTGTATTGAGAAGTAACTTTAAATGGCTCACTGCCTTGCAGGTGGAAGGTCCTGAGTTCGGATCCTAGACCCAATGTATAAACACTGGGTGGAAGCGGGAGTGGCCTGCATTTCTGTACTGGTAGGGCAGAGCCTGTGAATCCTGGAGCAGAGTAAACAGGAGGAGGTGGAGGCGGTCCATGGTGGTTCCCGAATTCGCCCATGGTTCTACACATACATACACACATGTGCACACACACACACATATATACACACACGCGCACACATGCATAATTGAATAAATTAAAAAATTTAAAAAAGAATATAGAAGTTTGTTTTAAAAAATATATGATTTCAAGCTTATTTCCTTTTTCATTAAGAATTATTTAGATGATATGTTATTCTCAAATATACTGTAATGCAATAATCATTTATGAGGTAAGATTAACTGAGTAGTCTGAATATTTACTGGTTTTTGCATTTTATGATTTTAATAAAATTGTAGAACTCCACTCAGAAGTTTCAATAAAGAGTTTAAAGCTCTTATTACAAGGTGCCAGGACTTCATATAGCTCATAGGGTGGATTTACAAAGCACTAAAATTCTGTGCAATGACTTTGCAGCAGATATCCTTCATTCAAATTCACTTGTGAATTAATCATGCCATCATATCAAATACCTGCAGTATTCTACTTCCTTGGAATCAAAGTTCAGTTTGGGAAGAAATGTCTACTATTGAGATTATATATACCATTGATAAATTGATATTATAATGCAACTGAATATACACATTTAGGAAAGATTTCAACCACATCTCAATTAGAGATACACACAAAAATAACTGGGTTTCAGAAAAATTCAGTACATTTATCCATGGCCTTAATAGTCCTTATCATTTACTGAAAAATAAATGCACATTTATCATTAAGATATAGAACGAATTGGTCCTACATTATATTTTCCTTTTGCCTTTAATAGCTTAGCCATTATTCTATCTATTTCTTGCATCACGATGACTGAAGTTGAATTCCTGGATTAGCCTTCATTGGTTCCACTTCTACTCTGCTATATAAAACTGTTTGACTTTTCATATCATATTTCATTTTATTCCACTTAACTTTTTATGAAAAAGAATTACAATGACATCTAACTCAGATGTTCAATGTAAAAAAGAAATAGCTAAATTCGAATAAAACATAAAGCACAGTATATAGTCTTTCTTATATTGTGATGGTTATTTGCTGTTTGCTGACTTTCAGGTTCTACAGTGATGTGTTGCTTGGACTGTGGAATTCCTGTCATATATAACTTGTATAGATTTAATCTCATAAATTTTTCTTGGTTACATCTATATTTAATAAAAGAAGTTTTGCTTTTTTATAACAATGGTAAATTTTTAAAAAAAATATTTACTTCATTCTATGTTAAAAATGGATTTTTAAAAAAGAATATAAAAATGATAGACCATCATAGAGATGAATAAATATTTGATTAATAGTGGATAAGTGAATGTAATGTATGCTATCTCTAAATCCCCAAGTACTAATAATTTCTAATCATCCTCTTCAAAAATAACAGTCACATGCAGGTGGTAAATATGGAACATTACTCATTTATATATCCCTAATCTCTGTTTGTTGACATAGTGGATTACTCAGTAAGAATGACCACACCCCATGTACAGAGCTTCATTTCCAGGCACTATTCTTCAACAATGGAAAAATGAGTGCATGATATTTTGGAGCAAAGAAAAAAGTTAAATATATTTATTTTCTGAGGATTAAGGTAGAGTTTATTAGAGGAGAGAAAGAATGGAATTCATGGATTCCAGATGTGGAGTATCATGAAGTGTTATGGAGCCCTGAAGAACTCATGCACTCCAGGCATGTAATCCATGAGAGGCAAGGAACTAGAAATGAACTCATGGGCCCCACATTTGGAGTCCCATGAATGGCAGGTGCCCAGGATATTAGTTTTTAAAGATATTTTATTTATGAGAGAGAGAGAGAGAGAGAGAGAGAACATAGATCATAGTGTATATGTGAAAGTCAGAAGCCAGTTTTTAGAATTTGGCTCTCTTTCCATTTCTGGGAATCTAACACAGGTCATGGGGGGAGTGCACAAAGTACTTTTAATTCCTGAATCAACTTACCTTCCAGAATAAAGAGTTTCAAAAACCAAAAGAAAGAGGAACATTTTTAAAGATCAGGGGATACAAATCTATTATCCAAAGTAGGTAGCATTTGACAAAAAAAGTAATATTACTGCACAAGAAACACATAGTTAAAGTATCTATGATTCTATGCTGATATAAAATTTAAAAACTAAGGCAAAGAGTGGGAAGAGAGTTCTGCCATGCCATGAGATTTCTATAAATAAGTAAACTACCGAAAAGGGGCATTAAAAATCAATCTTAGACAAATATCACACTGATAATCATTGCAAACAAGATCAAGTGGTGGTGCTAAATTTAACCTGAAAGTGTTGAGATGGTAGAAGAAAGCTTAGTATAATAGAACCCCCACCAACAAATAATTAAGGAGAACAGATGAAAAATAGCAACTTTACTGTGTTGAAGTCTTGCAGCAAGCACTTCATCAAAAGATTGTTGTCAAAACACCATCAATAATGAGGCAAAACACCATCAGACACTGCAATATGATATACTGAGAAGGACCCAATGTTACTTTTATGTTATTCTTGACAAAAATTTATCACCTCAATTCAATCATGACAACATACAAAACAAACTCATGGTAAAAGAGTTCTATTTTGCACAATGACTGCAAAATATGCCTTACTAATGTCAGAGTTATGCAGTATAGGAAAGACAGTCTAACAAACTGCAGGGGGTTATCAATTACAAGAATTATGTTAAGAGACCAAGTGCAGCAATGGAACATTTAGGGGAAATTTGAAATGATGTTGAAGATTGGTCAATAAATCTCATAATGATAATGTTATTGCCTAAAATTGTACCATGTTTTGGAATATATAAAATATAGAGAAATTATTTAGAAGTACGATTTTTGCAGAATTTAAATATTGTTTTACTCTATATTTTATTATACATTGCACTGTTTTATATAATGACATTTCACACAAATATGCTGTGAATATGTCTCATAATCCTCTTCTCAACACTTTCTTATTCCTCTCCCTCCCGTCGGTCCTCAATTTTATCTATTCATTTTCTTTTCTTTCATAGCCTATATGCATGCATTATTGCATGTATCTATATAAATATAGGAACCACAAGCAACATGAACATTGGATATTTGCCTGGGTTTGTTATTTTTATTTTTTTAATGTCTGAAAAACTTTTCATTGTATATCCAAAGATATAACATTTTCTTTATCCATTCTTCTGTTGATTAACATCTAGTCTGGTTCCAACACTTAGTTATTATGGATAGAGTTTCAATGAGCACTAATGTGCTACTATGTCATGAATTGATTGGAATAATTTGATTAAATAATGCTTGAGTGGTACAACATGTGTATTAGTTTCATTTTCCCATCTTTGAATGAATATAGTACCTGTACAACTAAAAGAATGAAGAAGCTTATCCATATTCAAGTGTTCTTGTTAGAATACATCACCATGACAGGAAAAAATAGGAACTAAAATAGGTCACACTCTGTGCATTGGATGAGAGAGAAAGTGTATCCTTACTTGTTTGACTCCTTACTTATCCAGTTCCTTCCATCCTATTCGTCTCTCCTACTATAGGCTGGGTTTGCCCACATCAATAATCTCCTGTTTCATAGAGCTTGCCTTAACAAAATATTTTTTCCTAGATATGCCTACGTTCAATTCTCAATTATAAAGTTGATAACTGTATCTAACAGGAAAAGGAAGATGGCATAGAAGATCCATTTTTTAATTTTTTCAGTGTTTTTTTTTTACTTATTCAATCGTGCATGTGTGCGCATGTGTGTATTTGTATGTGTGTATGTATGTATGTGTGTGTGTCTGTAGAACCACGGACAAATTCGGGAACCACCATGGACAGCCTCCACCTCCTCCTTGTTTACTTTGCTCCGGAATTCACAGGCTCCGCCCTACCAGGACCAGAAATGCAGGCCGCCCCTGCTTCTGCCTGGCCTCCATAGGTGGGGTCTAGGATCCAAACTCAGGACCTTCTGCCTGCAAGGCAGAGGCTTAACCCTTGAGCCACCTCTCCAGCCCCCCATTTTTTAATTTTTTAAGAGACAGTCAGGTTTATTTCCATATTCAGTGGAGTGATTGCATTCCCAACTGCAGTGAAATTTTCTTTAGTGCCTCTCTCCTTAGGAAAAAACTGGATCTTACTTGTTTTCTTAATGCCTGCCATTCCCAATAGTCGTAACTGGCATTTCTCTATGTTCAATGATTTTGAACATTTTTCCATGTATTGGCTCTTTGGATTTCATTTTTTTGGGAACTGTTTATTTTTGTTGTTTTTATTATTTTTATTGGGTAGTTTAGTTTTTATATATTTTTATACTTCAAATATTACTTCTAGTTTAGATGTGTAACAAGCAAATATTGCCTCCCATTACTTAGGTTTTATCTTCATGGGATTAACTGGTTTGTTTTGCTGGACAAAGTCTTTTATGAGGGCTCATTTGTCAATTGCTCCCATTATTTTCTGAGTAAATTTAGTCCTATTGTAAATGTTCTTGCTTGTTTCTCTTGAAATTTCTCCCTAATTATTTCCATGTGTTTTGGAGATTCAGGTATTACATTAAAATCTTTGATCCACTTGAAATTAATTTTTATGCAGGGTTCATTTGGGGGATGTGGATTTATTCTTCTATGTGTCTGCTTACTTTTCCCAACATAATTTTAGAAAAGTCTGGTTTTTATCTACTGCATACTTTTGACATCTTTGGCAAAATTCAGGTAGTTGTTGCTGCATGGGCCTTCTATTCTGTTTCACTGATATTTCACTGATATTCATAACAATTAGAATTCATAACAATTTCTGCATTATATCACTAGGGAATATGGAGAGTATCATGCTTAATTTGAATTCTGAGGGTGTCATGGAAACTCCAAAAGTTAAATATCATAAATCTCCATAAAGAAGAAGAAAAAGTCCTTACATAGAATGTAGCAACAAATCATATTTTTGACATGTTTTTCTATGTATAGTATTTTTTAATATTTGAAAAGAACAGACATCATGGGATAGGGAGATAACAAACAAACTTTATTTACCACATCTTTTGAAAATTTGTCCCACTGAGTGTTAACTTTAATGACATTCTAATCTATTTCATAGTTTCAAAATTCACAATTTATTTAAATTTCTATTATTTTCTGATAAGAATTTCTCTTAACTTGTATTTCTCTGAGACTTCACTTAAGTCATAAGATGACAATTTTTTTATTGAAGGAATCAGTCCATTAGACTCCAGGCTAACACATGTCACCATTAGGCAGTTACAAGATGCATTTATTGTACAAGATATAAAGTTCAATTGATTTTTCTGCTCGGTGAGGGCATATGCATATTAGAAACCAGTTATTGTAATTTCATAAGAATATTATTTATCCAAGCATTAATTTTTGTGCATATTTATGTGTCTGATATTGTGTATATATATTTGAAAACAAAACCTAGTTCTGTGTCATCTGGGAAGAGAAAGATGAGAAGGTAAGTAGATGTACAAGAAAAGTTCTTTTAGTGAGTGACAATTTCTATGAAAGGTACCACAGAGAGTAATTGGACAGGGAGAGTTGTTCAGGGTCCCTTGGGGAAAATTGAAAAGACAATATTTGTGCAAGATGATTCATGTGAACATCTAGGAAGGAAATTTTAGGGCCAAGCAAATTCTTAACCATGAGAGAAGAGATAAATGATTCTTTGTGAATAAGGTTACCTTTGTAAAGTGGAACTGAAACAAGACAAAGACAAAAAAAAATCTTACCTAGAGAGGAAGTCACATAAACAGGAGACATTTCTGAAAAGTCTGTTGTGAATTTAGGTGTCTCAATTTATTTTGAATATAACAATATTTTCATTTCCCTGACCTTTCTAAATAAATATTTACATATATTCACACAATATTGATTGATGATAACATAGATACTACCGACCAAAAAGTGCCTTTTGAAATTGAGATTTTCATTCATCATTTGGAAATCTCACAAATGTATATAATAAATTTTTATCATTTTTCTTCTTCTCACTCCAACTCCCTCTGGACATCTTCCAAACATTTCACCCTGTCATTTTATGTGTTCTTTTTTTTTTTTTTTTTTTACAAAAACAACAGGACTAGAATGTAAAATAATATGTTAGCAATGAGTATATACATTTAGAATATAGATTGAGTTTCTAGTTCTAGTGCTTAGGAACCCATGATAAAGCCAAGGAACATCTGTGTGGCCATTCTCTTATGAGATGGAGTAGGTCCACGATGTGAGCATGTGAGGGCACACATAGTCTGAGTACAAGAATACTGGAATTTTTTTAAATTATCATTAATGTAGACACTTAAAAAGTACAAAATAACCTAAGAAGACTGCAAAGAGGCCAAGTTACCCAGGAAGGACAGGAAGCTGAGCCTTCAATGTCTCTGAGGTATCTTCCCAAGTATGTGCCATGATGCCTGAAAAATAAAAGTAATAGTGACTTTGTAAAGTAACTTGGGGAAATGTCAAAGGCATTCTCGAATTTCAGCCATCCCACACCTCCAAAAGGTGGTGAATTTCTAACTGGCACCTTGCTAAATTGGAAGAAACTACCTAAACTCTGGAAGATTTTCCAAGGTAAGACCTCCAGTACATAGGTATAGCAGACTGCAGCCACTCAAGGGTTTCAGGATGGGTGCAGGTTCCCTGGTACTGGTATCTTCACCCACTTGGTCTCCTGCAAGACACTGCATTACTCACCCACAGCAGGTGCATTTTCAGCTCCCTCTGCACTATGGAAAAGGAGCCCAAGGTATGGACCGCTGCTGTCCCACTTGAGGACCAAGCAACTAAACTATCTGAAACTTTCTGTTTGCACAGTGGCTCTTTTTCTCTCGAGTATATGAAAGTCTATCATAAAACATTAGTCAACACCTGAAAAGTAGAAGAGAACTGATCCCACAGCTGGGATTTGGGGGAGTAGCAGGCACTGTGGCATGTCAGACTGCTAATCACACAGTGTTCACAAGTCAGAACACTGAACACAAACATGGCTTCTCTTCTCTCTGTCCTCTACTGATGCACATGTGAATGCAACAGTCTCATATATATGCAATGCTTCTAGAGGTGAGACAAAACTGCCTGTTTCTAGCTGTAGCTTATAACCTTAGTGGTACATGTTGGTCCCCATCCCTTCCTGAATCCTATCCCATTATCTGTCTCCACCTTCAAACATTTCCTCCACTGCTCTTCTACCATCTTTTCATCTGTGGCATTTTGCCTCCCATAATTTAAAGTCTTCCTTCCTCCCCCTTTTTTCCTTAATTAGCAGTTTCTTTTACAAAATACTAGCTTTCTAAGTTCATGACAGACGACCTGGTTATTGTTGTTTTCATTTCCTACACAAATCTTTAAGTAGGTCTGGAAATTCGAGTATATACCCTATTATTTCTTCTAGGAGCTTTAAGAGTTTCAGGTTCAATATTGAAGCCTGTCATATATTTGGATTTGATTTGCATCCAAAGTTAGAGATAAAGTTTCGTTCTTTTCCCTGTAGATATTAAATTTTCCAAGAAACATTTGTTGAAGATGCTCTCCATTCTGCAATGCTTATGTGTGGTGTCTTTGTCAAAAACCAGTTTGCTATAGGTGTGTGAGTTTATATGTGGTTCCTCAGTTCTAACACATTGATCAATATGTCTGTTTCTATGCCAGGACCATGCTATTTTCACTGCTAAAGTTTTTTAGGATAGCTTGAATTCAATGACAGTGAAATTTCCAGCAATGCTTTGATTGCTCAGCATTATTTTGTGTGTCTGAGGTCTTTTGGACTTCCATATGAATTCCAGGATTGTTTCTTTTCAAATTCTGTGAAGAAGCTAAGTATAATTTTCATGGAAATTACATTGACTCATTATGTTGCCTTTGATAAGATTGTCATTTTCACAATACTTATTCTACCAACCCATGAATATGTTAGGTCTTTCAACCTTTTTTGTGTGTGCTTTAATTTCCTTCAGTATTTTGAAGATTTCACTTTACAAATCTTTTGCTTCCTTGATTAAGTTTATTCCAAAGCACTTTTTTTGAAGTTATGGTAAATGAGATTGAATCCCTCCTTTCTTTCTCAGTGTGCTTGTGCTTGGCATACAAGATTTTTATAATAGGTAAAATGCACATTGCTTCAGGAGAAAAGTAATCAATAGTCTCTCACATCTCTGAAAGCTGAAAGCTACAACAAAAACTAACCACCATGACAAAAGGTAAACATCAAAAAATATTATGGGGGCAGCAAACAATTTTCTGATTTAATTTAAAGCTCAGTTTCAACCAAGGAATAGATACCTGGCACTGTGAACCAGGCCAAAAACCTGTGGAAGGGAAGCCATAACCCTAGTATTGGTAATAGGGAACAATTAAGATTTCTTCATTATTTGCCATATAAGCTTATATCATTAAACCTACATTTTATAGGAGCCTGTAGAAGAACATGTGTTCCCCCACCACGTTCCAAAGAAACATCTTTTCTGTAGTTAACATCTTTTCCAGTATTTAACAGACCTCCCTAGATCTTGACTGACTGAAGATTTGAGGTACAGAATGCTTGACCACACCTGCTCCTGGAATGCTGAGTACAGGAAATAATAACCGTCCTCTACTGTGATTCTAGGAGGTCTGTGTTTTTCAGTCTTGAATTAAGTCCACTGCCTCCTGTCTGTGTTGACAGGGAATTTTTGCTTATCCTGATTTGCATTTGACATTGCATCCTGTGTGTTTGGTACTTGTGCTTCCAAATAAAAATAACCGCAGAGCACTGAAAGGTGCTTCAGAATGGTGAATTTCTGAAGTCCTCTGGTATTTATGAGTTAAACGTATCACTAAACATCACCAATAGTCACTGGCACTGTGGACAGCTATAGAAGTTCTTAGTACTCAACTCATTCTTCTTTTTACAATTGAAAGAGTATACTGTAGAGGCACACACTAACCAAAGTCCAGAGAACAGAGCGACGTAAGTGATTATTGGCTACTCAGCTCTAAGCAGTACATCTAAATCATCCCCGCCCACACACACAACAAGGCTTAAGTAACATCATAAAGCATATGAGGTGACAAAAGTATGCAATAGCTTGTGGAGTGGAAGGGGGCATTCACTTTTTAACATAACAAGGTGACTACATCTATGTATTCATTGCAGCTCTGTATACTTCCACAAGATCTGTAAAAGATTTGACCCATCTACCTTTCTTCATGGAAGTAAGTATAACATCTCAAAACACATCTCCCTGAGAGAATGTTGAGATTTAATGCAGGATGTGGGGGTGGTAGCAAAAGAATAACATTTATTTTAAAATAGAGCTACTTTAAAAAAAATACTTTTATCAGCAATGAATCTGACATTATCAGTGAACAATAGAACAAGATTCTTTCATGTCTTAAATACACTGTGTCATCTGTCAATTTTTTTGCATTTTGCCAATCTCAGCACTACATGGTTCATAATTTCCCTAAAAAATAATATGAAAATGCATCTGGATATCTCTTCATTTTGACACCACTTTGAAATTGACACCACTTTTCTTCACCACTTAGCAATTTTGATTGAGAAATGTCTGACTAGAAAATCTTCAAGGACAGCCGATTGCATTGATATAATCTGCTCCTAAAATGGTTAGTGTATACTGGTGCATTATTCTGAAAATCTTTCCTATATCCAACCAAAAGTTGAGCATCAAAAGTCTTACTGGCAGTATTTGCTGTATTACTCATCACTGTTTTACTCAGTAAACATTTATACCTCAAATACTCCTGCATAGTCTTGACAACTTCATGAATTTGATGAGAAATCCATGCATTGATAACACAGTAAACTGACTAAAATTTAGGTGAACAGAAATATACATATATGTATATAAAATATATTTCATAGTAAAGTTATCTGCCAAGTCGTTAGATCATAGAATATTTAATAACAGCCAGAAGAAAAAGAAATAGAGTCTAAACTGGACACATATTTATATCTCAAACTTTTTTCCCAGTAATTATGCTTGAACAGTATGTACAAAGATACATGTACATATTTGCGCACATCCAGGTTCACACGTGTACATAAAGTAAGGTCTAAACTACTAAAGTGAACTTCTGGTCAAATAATTCTGAACATTTTCTAATTTCTATTTAGAATTTCAAAAATTTATTCAATCATAGCCACACACATAAATTTGTCAAAAGTCTAATGATCACGACAAAAACTTGACCCCTCATTTAGCATCAACAAGCAAAGATAAAGAAAGCATTTCAACTATAGAAAGCATACAGTGCCTATCTTGAAACGAATGCTCAACAAGCATTTTAATATGTAATTAATATTTTCTGCTAGATACATTATTTTGTATTCTGGGTATTGTTGACTTCTATTTAGGACTGGCAGGTATTCTGCAAATGACTGGCTGTATTTGACTGCTCAGATCTCTTGAGCTATGACCATATTTTATGGACGATTAGGGAGATAAGGGTACAGGGATGAGTTTGTTGTCTGATTACTTGATATTTGCTCCCCAGAGTTTCTAGTTTGCTTTAGTTCTCCAGAATGGCAGAGTTGCTAGATTATGCAATTAGCTCTTTTCTTTATGTTACATGACTCACAATGAACTAGTTTTGTATCGGCATAATCTCAACAATGGGATAATTGATGTGGATAATTTAAGTTTAAAAATACACTGGGCTATGTGGAGAGGTTTTTTTGAGTCATTTCTTATGGAAGAATAATATATATATTTGTAAATGTCAAGACTGACTATGAAAGTTAAGAACTGCTCCTTCATAATTTTGCCACTCTTCTAGTCACCCCCAAATAGATAGTTATGAAAGTTTTCATATATCAATTTTCAATTCTTATTTGTTCAAGAAGCATTTATATTTGAATTTATTTAGTGGCTCATTGGCTTTCCAGAACCATGTTGGTTACTTTAATATACTTTTAATATTTCTAATATTTTTCTTATAATTTATTTTGTCTTATGTAATTACTATTTGAAAAACTTGATCTGATTTTATATTTTTATTTAGTTAAACCTGATTGTGGGGCTGGAGAAGTGGCTCAGGGGTTAAGCCTCTCCCTTGCAAGCAGAAAGTCCTGAGTTCGGATCCTAGACGCCACGTATAGACGCCAGGCGGAAGTGAGGGCGGCCTGCGTTTCCGGTCCTGGTGGGAGGAGCCTGTGAATCCCGGGGCGAGTCAAGAAGGAGGAGGTGGAGGGGGTCCATGGTGGTTCCCAAATTCGTCTGTGGTTCTACACACACACACACACATACACACACACATACACACATGCATACATGCACAATTGAATAAATAATAAATTTTAAAAAATTTAAAAAACCTGATTCTAATCTAACACATAATGTATTTTTGAGATTTTTCCATATACAGTGAAAAAGTGTGTTTTGTTTGGTGGCAAGGTATATAATATTTGCTGGATCTATTTAGCTAGGGAGCTGGTTAAATCAGATGTTTCTGACTGATTTGTCTGCATGCATGATCTATTCATTCCTAGTGGATGATATCTTTAGTATCACGTGTTTACATGAAAATATCCCCCTTTTACTTTTAAGCATTTATTATTACAAAGAAAAATTTAAAATAGGAATAAACTTCACAAAATTATAGAAGAATGAAAATTCCAAAACAATAAATAGACAGGCAGCAACAGAGTGCATTCCACAACACATAAAGGGATACCACTGCTTCCAAAATTTCAAACAAATCCACAGTTCTAATATGTATTTTACATAGCCATATCCTATAGTGCTGGATGTGTATATTTATATCTTTTTCAATAATTTTTGTTGTGCTAGAGATGGCTAGGGGTTTAAGACCCTTTCTTGCAAGGAGAAGGTCCTGAATTTGGATACCCAGTTCTACCTAAAAACACCTTGCAAAAATGGTGGCAGCCTGAACTTTTGGTCCTGGTGTACAGAGCCTGGGAAATCCTAGACCTAAGCAAAAAGGAGATAGAAGCAACACAAGATGATTCATGAAGTTACTCTTGTCTTCCACAGGGACACACAGTTCCCTCTGATACACACACACACACACACACACACACACACACATGCACGCACAAACACACACATAAATACATAAAATATTTAAAGGTTTAAAAACTGAATATATAACTTTGGTTCCAATGAGTCATATTGGAAAGCCATTCTAATAGAAGAGATTACAGCAATAAATGTGCCGTTTAAAACAGTGGGATGTCAAATAGAGAATAATGTACTTCTAAGATAAGATAAAATAAAGCACTAGATACAGGAGTAAAGAGAAAGATATAATAAGGATTAAAGCAGGAACAAATGATGTAAAGATTAAATATAAATACAAAACATCAATGAAATGAAATAATAGACTTTAGAAAGGATAAACAAAATGGACCAATCTTTAATTTTAATCAGAAAACAGAAGCTAAGTCAAATTAAAAAAGCAGAGATTAAAAACCACTCATTTCAGCTGATAACTACAAATATAAAAGTATCATTAAAATTATTATGAACAGTTGTCCACCAAAAGTAATACAGCCTAAAATATTGATAAATTACTAGACCTAGAACTCACAGAGGTTGAATCATAAGTATATATTAAGGTTCACCTGGGAAGTTAGCTCAGTTGTTAAATCACTGGTCATACAAGTAAAAGACCTGGATTTGGGGTCTCAAGAACTCACAGAATATTCTAGGTGGGCAATGGGCAACCATCCTGTAATTCCCACCTCAAAGGCAGAGAGTAGGAATCCCCAGAATAAGACAGCCAGCCAGGCTATCCCTACAAACAAGCTCTTAGTTGGATGAGAATATATGCTTCCAAAATATAAGGTAAAAGAACTATCAAAGGTGACTACAAATATAAATCTTAGACTTCCACACACACATGCACACAAGTACATGCATACATCCACATGGAAATTTAAAAGAAATCAAAAGTACAGAATCAGGATACGATGTAGCTCTGTGGATTTAGCATGCACATAACCCTTACTTGTATGCTGGACTATGCTTGTAATTTCATTACTCAGGAGGGAGAGGTTGAAGGATCAGAAGTTTAAGGTTTTCATCAACCTGACTAAATATGACATTATCTGCAAATAGCAAACAAAACAAAAATCATAAGCTAACCAATAAAGAGAACTAAAATAGAAACAACTAAAATGGAAAAATGACTAGTCCACAATGATCAAAACACAATCTAATTTCTAACTCTGCAACAAACTTTATTGCTACCTGGTGATCTGATTTTGAGCATGAGTGATCTCAGGCTCAAAAAACTCAACCCCTGTTCTTAGATTGTTGCAGAGTTTTTGTTTTAATTTTCCTTTTAAGACTATAATAGATTGTAGTAGCTCACTGAAAGGACTTTTTTTAATGTTGTTATATACTTGGCAGAATGCTCTGTAAAGTAGAGGGCTGTGATCAGTGGTGGTATGACAAGAGTGGCCTTGGTTTTGACTGAATGTATGATAAGCTTAGCTTTAGTAATTTTACAAAACAATTTTAACCCCTTATTTTACGATAAAATAAAAATACCAAGCATAGACAGTATTCTAAAAGTGAAATCTGCAATCTAAACAAGCTCTTTGGAGATAACTGATAGCCCATCCCACTAACTAAATCCATATGTCTTCCGACAACAAAAATTTCTAAGGAACTCATGAAATTTATTCAAAGAATGAATGAAAATTAACACTGATTCTAAGAACAATATGTTCCAAAACTCTTGAAGAGGAAATATGTCCCAAACCATCCAATGAATTCATTATAATGATTATCAAAACTTGGAAAGTACATAACCTAAGAATATTAAAAGCCATTACTCTCGATGACCATGGATAAGCATTTCCTACCAAAGAGTGATAAACTGAATCCAACATTATATTAAAAGACTATATAACATGCAAAAGTTAAATTTATATCCATTTAATAAAGACAATAGAATAACATTTATACCTCATATCAACAGAATGAAGTATAAAAACTCCATGAAATTTTGAATTATGTGCATGCTATGTTTCTATTAAAAAAGGAAATAGGAAACAAGTTCACCATACAGCATCTTTACTTTGAATCCTTATAAATAAAAATATGAATATTTTCAGTTTATTAGTGCATAAAATAAAAGATTTTGTTGATATATTTATATATGAATTCAGCACTTTGACCTAAATCTATTCTAATGTGCTATTGTGGTTGGGTTTAATTTTCATGACAAATAAATACATATATTTCCATTTTGATCATTATTTCATATTTCAATTCATAAAAAGGTTGGACAATGTTTTTCAAAGGGTTAGTATTGGTTAGTTTCAATATATAACATAATTTTTGAACACTGTCAAAATTATATACAGGTGTCAACTTGACAATTGATGGTTCAAGATCTGGACATATTTATAGAGAATTAATAGTTGAGTTAAGCCCAGAAAGAACTTGCATGAGATTGTCTAGTGGATGGAGAAGGACCAGCCCATGATGGGCAGTAGTAGTTCTTAGGTAAGTGAATAAGATGGAGGGAATTGATTGAGAATGTTGGCACCCATGTGTATACGTGGCTAGACATGCTGGTCTGGTAAGTAAGAAATGTCCCTCTCTTATATGTTATGTAGATATGGTGTGGCCAGGTCTTTCAGCTCCCTGGTGATGGTGGGAGTGCTCCTTCCAAGCTGGACAAGAAAACGTAACCATACTTTCATAAAAGAAAGCAAAATCCCTTGTTTCCTCTATAAAACATTTGATTGTGAATGTATAATAAAACATGGTGATCAACATATGGTTACAAGATTCTCAAATCTAAAGTTGACATCCATGTCTGGATTCATAAAAAAATCAATATATATTGGATATGCCCTTTTTGCAGTTAGCCTCCATTTTTTATTATAAATTCACAATCTTTTTTCTCATTTTTTGTAAGATATTCTCAGTCTGTATTTTTTTACTTCCTCTTTCTTGTAACTTTTTTTTCATTTTGGCTAGTTTTTGAGGCTTTGACTCAGAAATAATGCAATGAATTTCCATGTCTTCATTTCATATTACTTAGTGTCATCCCCCTTTCTGTCCTACTTTCTGCTTTCACCTTTTCCAGCCAGGTTTCCTCATAATTTAATAACGTCTTCTTGCATTTTTAAATATTCTACTGTTGGCCATCATTTTGTTTCCTTGTATTGGTTCATAAAAACACATACTATTGTAATCTTTATCTTAAAATGTAAACATGTTTCTTCTTATTACCAAGTTGCTAATAAGAGATTTTAAAAATCTCTCAGCACTCAAACAAGATGCACTGTACTGTAATGAAAGATCAGTGAGGCAGGAAAACACAACTGGCCAGAGTATTGGGGATCCTTTATTAGTCAGCTCTAATTAATATATATCAATATCTTTCCATTCCAAGAATTAGAGAACCTTGTGGAAGAGGAAGAGGTAAGATTGTAAGTCCCTAAAGGTGGGGATGTATGCAGCCCATTATAATACTCCAGTTATGACAGATGTACTGCATTCATGATCTCAATGAAATGAGATATAATCCCATCAGATCTACACAATGATTGACATATCAACACTCTGCCATAGACCAGCGAGGATCTCAGGAAAAAAAAAAAAAAAACAACTACATTCAGAAAGAATCTCTGGGACATTTGCTGGACAAAAGAAGGGGAATTTCACTGCTTATGAAGGGCTATTTACCACAAAAACCTGGTTCCTTATTAGCACAGATGTCCCAAAGGGAGTCCTGTAATCCTCATATATACTGGAACAGAAAGACAAGAGGTACATGGTTGGATTGGTGAAGAGAGGGGTGGGTGGGAGAAGATTATGGTGATGGGACAGAAATAGTGTAAGAAAAGATACTCATTTTGTTTCACGTCAAAAAAAATCTCAATAAAGTAAAAATAAAGTGCTATTATTTGGGCATGGGAAAACATATTTTACAAATAAAAACTTACAATTTATTATTTTCTTAAGATATCATTCGTGCATATAATGTAAAAATAGCATGAACAATAAGAGAAAATGCATCTGTAATGTAGATAGCTTTTATGATTAGTTTCCAGCTCTACATACTTAAGAACCTTGAACATGAGTTTTATCAGTCTCTTGTGAGGCAGACAAAACCCATAATATGAGTACATATTGCCTGGCCCAGGGAAGGCCAATCACTGTATGAATTCATGTGGTGTGTTGAAATTATTGATTCATAATTATCATTAACCTGACTAAAATATCAGAATAAACCATTGTGTTCACATATTCTAAGGCACTATAAATTTTCATTAATAAGAATTAAAGGGTTACAGTAAAGTGATTGCTCAAGGTTAAGTCTCTGCCTCCCAAATAGAAGGGTCTGAATTTATATCCCATATCCCAAGTAAAAATGCCAGATCATAATGGCAACTGCTTGCATTTCTGGTCCTGAAAGTCAGAACCTGGCATACCCCAGAACAAAGTATAAAGGTGGTAGAATAATACAGAATGATTCCCAAACTTACCTTTGAGCATCCACAGGCAGATAAACAGGCACAGATACACACACACACACACACACACACACACACACACACACACACACACACATACACACACACACACACACTCACACACAAAGAAGAACTGAAAACTTAAAAGTTATAAAAATCATGAGAAATTTTATGAATACGAAGATAGTATAAAATATTTTTAGTCATTGTTTTCTTACATGGGCATACTTTATATGTTAGATGTAATTGCTTAAATTTCTGTTGGTTCATAAACGTATTCTACATTTCATATTCCAGAAGGATTCAATGAGTTGAATAAAGAAAATTATGCAGTTACCCTGAAATTTTGTTATAGTGACTTACATATATATACAATTATGTAATTTTCAATATTGAATATGAAAAATACTCAAGTATCATTAGAACAAGAAGAAAAGCTAAGAATATAATGCAGTATCACTTTCAAATCTAAGTAAATATAATCTCCCCTCCAGAAAATATAGCATATGAATGAAGAAAAAATTCCATTTTAAAAATTTTATTTAGATTATAACTGTCATTTTGTTAATAAGAAATGAACTTTTCCCATAATACTAAAACATATGACTTTAATGGAATTTTGTTTCAAGCATAAGAGGCTGTTATTTGACTATATTTTACCTTAGATATTTCCCAGTTCTTTAAAATAGTAACAGTGAATTAAATTTCAAACTTGAAAAGACAGAATTCACACATTCAACCTTAATGATTCAAAATACTATGAGAACTATGAAGAAAATGTCTTTTTTTAACCTCATCCTGAGGTTTTTTTCACCTGAATCCAAAGATACCACAGCTCATTTGATTTAAGTATATCTGTATATTTTTATTATATAAGAATTTATAAACATTTATGTACTCAAGTATGCATTTTATATTATATGCTTGTCCTCAATCAGCTATATGTTGTTTTTAATTTGAAACAATTACATGTTTCTATGGCAACAGTTATAATGAAAATCTGTCTTTTAATTCAGAGAATGTAATTTCACAGTTTCATTTTCAATAAGTCCTTGTAAACATCCAGTAAGAATACTTACAGTTGATTGCCTATGCATAAATAATTGTTTCTGCTAGAAAAATAATTTTGATATAAAAATGTGCTAGAGCATGGAAGTAAGTTTTAGATCAAAATTTAAAAGTCATAAAAGCATAAAAGATAAAAATTAATTCTCTGACACTAAGATTATGAAATCCTTAAGGTAAAATAAAATTTCAGGTCAAAGAAGTTGGGCTACTGAGTAACAGGACATGCTTTTCATCTTAATTTGTAAAAGTAGCATGCCCTTGAGATGGTATCTTGATTGGTGACTAAGTTAATAGTTTATATAATATGTCATTTCTCTATCAGTGAGATACATTATATACATTAAGATTGAAGATGATGCATGCCATAGATTCCAGTACCTTGGCAAAACCTTAGGTGTGGTATTTTGTGGCCAGTGGTGTGTATGGCAGTTACTCATCTCTGTTGCTATGAAACAGCATTCATACAACCATTTTAAGAGAGAAAGGGAGATTTATTTGGCTTACAGTTCTGGATGGTAGATACAGTCCATGATAGCAGAAAAGTTAGAACTTAGAACTAGCATGCTGGCAGAAATTGGAGTGACTTAAACCACTGCAGACATCATGGCAACTGATAGAACAAACTGCAAAAGTTCAAGAGCAGAATGCTGACAGAACCAAGAGGCAGATAACAACCTCAAGGCCCTGATCCCTGTGAAATGCCTTCCTCCAACAAGGCTCTGCCTCCTAAAAGTGCTAAGACCTTGTGTTTGAATAATGATTCAAACACATGAGCTCATGGGGTACAATTTATACTCAAACTACGAAAGTCTTGATTTCATATAGTTAATTTATTTTTCTGTGTTATTTACAGAGCTCTCTAAGTTTATGTGACTGAACTAAGAAAGAAGGCATGCATAGGATTTCTGAAGTAATTTGAATTTCTTTAAATATTTTGATAATTTTCTGGGTCTGGGATACTTCACTTAATATAATTGTGTACTCCCTAATATGTGACTTCTAGTACCAAACCCACCCAGCCCACCTTGAGACACTCAAAGATAAATCTATGTAATACCTACAGTAATTCCAAGGATTATGACCAGGAGAGATGGGGTTGGAGGGCCACACCAGACACAAGGACAGAGGGGACCATGTTACAGCAGAGAAAATAGGCCTCCATCAAGGACTGCAAGTAAGTAATGAGACACCTGGTTAAGTTCAGAGACTTTTGTTCCTGATCATTTACAACTGAGGGGGTATGATCTCACCAGAAGGGGAGGGCATATAGTCTGGCATATAAAAAGTAACCATTTTGCAAATGGGCGATTGACCCCTCCCTCACTGTGGTTTCCTACTTTTATTACATCTACCTTTGAATGTACTCTTATAACAAGACTCCAGTTTATCAACTTTTGGTCTCTGGCCAGGGGGTGACATACAATGCCCATCAGGATGGAGTGAAGGGCATTGCAGGAGCAGCAAAACTGCAAAAGAAAATCAACAAACCACAATCTAGAACTTCAATCCAGAACTTCAGAGACTCTATATCAACCACTTAGAACTAGGCCAGCCTAATCTCTCCCCATCCTGAAGCTCAGGGAAATTTGCGGAAGAGGGGATGGTAAGATTGTAAGAGCAAAAGGATGGGAGGAGCAATGATTTGCAAGATACCCCACACAAGTTAGGGCCGAAGCAACCATAATTGGACTTTGCATGCCTTGCAATGTCCAACACACTATTGACATCACAAAGTCTAGCATCTGCTAAAGGCACCAAGATCCTTGGAGACAAGGGATTGACAGCCACAGTAGTGTTCCTATACTTAAGGGGAGCACAGGAAAGTGTTCAAGGAAATACAACTGGGTCTTTGTACGTCATCAGAGAGGAGGGCCCAGAGGAGAGTCTGGCATGCACATTAAAGGACTCGCTGGGGATTGCGGGGGAGGCACTGGGGGATGGGGAGGGAGGAGTGAGGGGAGGGGGAGCAGGGGGTTGGGGGGGAGGAGAAGGGAGGGAGGGAAATGGTGTACCTATTAAGTTTTTATGAGCAGAAATAATAATAAAAATGTTTAAAAATAATAAAATGTTTAAAAAAATAAAAAATAAAATAAACTTGAAAAAAAATAAAGATTTTGATGAAAGGAAGATTTGAACTAAGCAAGTTTCACAATGATTTGGGAATGTAAATAATTTATTTACATTAATTGTTATAGCTAGTGAAATTTACCTGTGTTTTTCTTTTATGAGACTTAGTTATGTGAATAACACATAATAGAAACAAAAGCAAGATGAATCAATAAATATGAAATAAGGGAATCTGATTAGATTACTTAATCTAAGTTGATATGTAAATGTTCTGTGTTTGTTTTGGTTTGGACATGGGTGTCTGGTTAAAACCTTCATTTGTTGGAAACTTGTGTCTGTCTAAAGTCAGAACAGGACTTTGGGAAATATTTGAATTGGGGAACTCTGACCTCAAGAATCTACTTATCTGTGGATTCATAGTAAGATGTCCTTATCAGTAGGTAGTAGAAGATAGGAGGTATGCCTGGTTAGAAGTATTTCGCAAAAAGATATATGTGACTGACCTCTCTGTTGAGCAGTCTCTGCTACATTCCACGAACTTTGTTACATTCCTAAAAGGATCCAGCCTGGGATGTAATAACAATATATGGGACTGTGACCATAAAACTCTTTTTATTTCAAAGGATGTTTCCCTCAATTTGTGGCATAGTCAAAGTCGAATTAACATATTAATAATTTATTAAAATTGTTTAGTGTATATATGTAGAAAGAAAGAGAAAAGAGGTAGATTAAAAATAATTTAATTGGAGGAGCTGAAGAGGTGGCTCAGTGGTTAAGCCTCCACCTTGCAGGCTCGGATCCCAGATCCCACGTATAAACACCAGGCGGAAGCTGGGCGGCCTGCACTTCTGCTCTTGGTAGGGCGGAGCCTGTGAATCCTGGGGCAGAAGGAGATGGAGGAGTCCATGGTGGTCCGTGGTTCTACACATATACACACAGACACACACACACGCGCGCGCGCACATACACATGCACATGCACACAGTTGAATAAATAATAATAATAAAAAAATTAAAAAAATAATTTAATTGGAAATATATGAACACCTTCTCTGGAAAATAGAACATACTAATAACAATGTACATGTGTCATTTCGTATATGTTTCATTTCTGATTCTGTAATTTTGAACTTACTAAAGAAATAGCATTGAAAACTTTTACTCACAAATAAACTTTATTAAGTTCATGTCTCTTCCTTATATAAATGGGTCATATATGGAAATTATCAAAAATAATACACAAATGAACTAATTACTGAAACCTTCGCTTACTAGATATTAATTAATTAAGTGCTATTGTCAGTACTGAAAAATATAAACTATTATGTGAGGGACTTGGAAACATATTCATCTTTAATCTTGAGATTATAGACTAAACATTAGGAAATGAACTTGGAAATAAAGCTTTAAGAGTCAATGATTTTGAAGTAGCCCTAAATTTAATTCAGAGTTATGATTGGCACATGTAGTTGAGGAAGTTTTCCTATGTAGACCTTTCAAGCTCTTTGTTGGCAAGCACTCACCTGAAGAAAGAGGTCATGCTCAAAGAACATAACATAAATATCTCACTGAAACCAAAATATTGCACAATGAGTTTATCAACAGAACTGTAGCCAAATAATGTCTGCCTTTATTTTTCCAATTGTCTGTACTAAGCATCTTTCTTCCCTAGGCGATTGGTACTTTCCTATTCTAATAAACTCATTTTCAAAAAGATATGACAGATGACACATGCTGCCTATCCTCAGGGCATTCCCATTTTAATAATAGGAAAATCTTAATAGTCACAGCTTCATTCAAGCGTTCAACTCCCAGAGCAATAGGTGTTTTTTATCTTTTTTATTGTCCAGATTTCTAAAAGTTTCTATGTAGTCACCCCTCTGAAAAAAAATTCAGAAAAATCTGATTGCATCCTTCCTTCCAGCTATGCTTAAATATTATATAAATGATTTATTTCATTTTACAACATAGTAAAGAAGCATAAATATAAACAAACGAATAAGCAAATACATGAATAAATTGAGGAAGGACTTTCCAGAGACTCCTACAATAATGTCTATTAAAGCATGGTCACTTTATTAACTTTAGTGTTTTCTTAGAAAAGTCAAGTCACATATAGGAAAAAACTGGCTTAGCCCATTAACTCAAAGTAGCCTGATTAAATCCAGTAAAAATCTAGTCTTAAAAAAGTGTGGGAAAAATGTAACTAATATTCAATATTGCATTTGCACGAAGAGGGAGGGAATTTACATACTTTTCCTGTATGATTCAGATTACAATGTGCTTAGGTGAGGGATGGTTTCCACATTTTATATCAGAAAAAAATATTAAGTTGGTCCCTCCACTGTTATATGACTTACAAAAATAATTAAAAATTACTCTTTCTTTCGTAACACATTCCTGATGCAAGAGCAACTGAGATACTTATGCTTCAGCAAAAGAAAAATGGTGACACTAGATATTTAATTTTTAATACTGAACATTTTAATTTCTTCCTTTCAATTCCTTTACTTTTACATGAAAATAAAGGTAATAGTATATTTAATTGTATTAGGAAATGAAAATATAAATTCATTTGATGCCTAACTTAAAGGAGTGTTATAAGGCCCTGACTTTCATTTCAGAATATCAATAATTATTCAAAAATCTTTTCTTAGGCTTCTCATTAGATTTTTATGCATGATATCTGGGGCAGTTTGTTTCAGATATCTATGTGACAATTCATAACTAAGCTTTTAAGCATACTGAAAAGAATTGAATTAAGAAAAGTCTCTGATCAGATCTTCCTGTTGATTTTGCAATTAATGTGCAAAACTAAGGCCATAGTTGGAATAACCATTCCTTGAGCAGATGGCACAAAATTAATTCATTGACAATATGCCATACCTAAAAGTTCTAAAACATGCTTCTTTCAGCTCTTCAAGTGGATATGATTGGTTAGTTCCCTTAGCTTCTGCTGATAACTGTCCTCCTACCACCAGCTTCAATCTAGATTTGTAAGCATGAATAAATCTCTTGTTCCTCCACATTGGTTAGGTCATTTATTCATATCAGTAACTGAAGTGTAACCAAGTCAGTAGCTAGTATTTCTACACTCCTACAGCTCCTGAGGATATCCACCTGAAGGTAAATAGATTAAGTTAGGCATTGACTGAGCAAAACTGCCATCAATCAAATTTTGATTATACAGAATAAATATACTTCAGAATATACCATGTATTGAATATGGTGAAAGGAAAGCAGCAAATGGTGTACCTGGAAATGATTTAGCTAAAATCTGTGCACTCTAGAAATGTTCACTGTAACTCTAATAATGGAGTTGCACAAGCTTTCAAGGTGGATGTGAAAGAATCCTGAGCAATTAAAACAATCTTTAATCACTTTGAGATGCATTGAACATTCTAAGGTCAATTTTCAATATGTGGTTAATATTAAGAATTCTTAAATAAACCTGAATGTGTTTAAATGAATGAGGGAGAATAAATCCCAAGTTATGCTTCTATTGACCCCCGTATAAGCATTTTTCAATTTATTAGATGTGTGCTATAATGCATATGTATAATGAATTCAGATAATTCACCTATCAGACCCTTTTATTTTATCTTCTTCCCACCACAGTTTTAATGTATTGATTCTATTCCAGAGTAACACCTAAGAAAAGTGGAGTATTCTCACATTGTTTTCCAATGGCTTACATGGTCACATACAAGTGCTTTTGAAAAAATTTACAATGATAGTCATACAACTTCACATCAGTAGACAAGAATTTTCTCAATTAACAGCCATCAAATGACCATGCAACTCTAAGGCTGCCCAAATCTTCAATGATATCTTCACAGTTTCTTGAGCACAGTTCCATTGTTCAATTAATAACTGTGAAACACCTTCCTTAAAAGTACTTTGTTGTGCTGTGGTGAGTATGGTTTACAGTGTCTATCCTCAATGAATTTCAGATAAGAGCCATCAATATGAAAAATGTATTAAGAAGAGCGTTTTACAAATGGAAAAGCTAAAGGACAGATAGGGATTATGGAGCTGAGCAAGATTTGTTTAAAGATTAATTTGAATAGAACAACTGAAAACATTTATAAAATTGAAGAAGGAGTGGCAAGATTATAAGATCCTAAAGATGGGGGGGCAACAATATGCAAGATACTCCACACAAGTCAGGGATTCAACAGCCAAGATATAGCCACAAGGTGATTGAACTTTGCCTGATCTGCACAATGGCTCACATGTCAACAACTCCCCAATGTCTGGCACAGATCACAGAGGAGAAGGCTTCAGGCAACAGGATCCTTAGAGGGAACAGGTAAAACAATCATAATAGAGTTCCCATGCTGGCAGACAGCCCAAGAAAGGGCCCCAAGTTATGCCAATGAGTCCTGAACCCTCACTAGGGTAAAGGACTCACAGGGAGGTTCAACACCCACATAAATGGATTCTCTGGGTGATGGGAGGGAAGAAGTGGCAGACATCAGGAGAGGTGGAGGGAGTGGGTGAAAGGGAGGGGGAAATGGGGAGAGTGCAATGGGGGAGGATGTGGAAGGGAAAGGAAAAGGGAGAGAAGAGGGGTACCTATTGAACTTGTATGACCAAGCAAAAATAAAATGTGTAATAAAAAACATTACTGTGGTAATCAAAAAACTAATTTTTTTTAAAAGCAAGAAAGGAACTAAGAGTTGAAATGAAGGACTAGCTTTGAACTTATATTTACATATTTTTTATTTTTTACTTAGTTATACAAGCTCAATAGTAGGTACCTTTGCTCTCCTCCCTCCTTTCCCTCCTTCCACCCCCATCCTTCTTTCTTTCCCCCTTTTCTGTCCTCTCTCCTTTCTCTGGGTGTTTCCTGAATGCTCCCTCTCACCCTCCAGAATATCAGCTTATATGAGCCCTGAAGTTCTCTCTGAGTCATTTACACTACTAAGAATTCAGAAATCTGTAACATACCTTGGGGCTCCTTCTTGGGCAGGCCACTAATATGGAAACACATTTATATCTGTTTATCTCCTTTCTGTGAGGCTCCTACAGCCTAAAGCCATCTCCCCTGAGATCCACATTAGTATTTGGTAGCTTATTGACATATCAGCTATTGTAAGGTAAGGCAAGGTCAAATCACATTGCAGCAAAATCCTGGCTGTCATAGCCCAGTCTTGAGCAGACCTCTCCATCTTTAGGCTTTACAGTCATGACACCCTCTCTTCTCAAAGTTCCCTGAACTTTAGTATGGGGAGATATTTGGCTGGTCTGGTTACAAGTAAACATTGTAGTGTCACTGGTATTCTGAATTATGTTTGGTTGTTGTTTTTATTTTTCAATTACTGCACTACCCTGGGCTGTATCTTGTTTGGGTATTGAAGCGTTCTCCTAACCAAAGATAAAAGACTGTTTAAAAGAATGTCTTAGTATAAGAAGAGGCTTAAAAGTAGGGGGAAGAATAGGAGTAAGACACAGCAGTGAGTGGGGTCAGTCTCCTGGTTTTGTCATTTGGCTACCGTCTAACTGCCAAATCCTATCCCCTCTATGACTGGGAAGAGATGCTCGGCTTTTCAAAGCCATCTGATCCCAAGTAAACAAGAAGGGAAGTGAGAGTGAGCTGTGGCAGATGGCTACTTACAAACCATTTATGTCTGTGGCCAAATTTCAGTATTGAACTGTGCTCCTTTGTCTCCTTTCACTTGAAGACTTCTGTCATGGTTTGAAATGTGCCCCCCACAGTCTCATGTGTTTGGTAAGGTCATGGCACCTTGAGAAGTGGAGCCTTGCTGAAGGAAGGCAGTCACAAGGGGTGGGCCTTGAGGTGGATTAGTCCCACCCTACCTCCAGGAGAAGTCAGCCTTTGCAGCAAGCAGTCTGTAGCTCTCAGCTTCCAAGATGTCTGCGATGACTTAGCTTCCTCCAGCTTTGGCTAGCTAGCCATGCCGCCTCTGCTTTGAGAGACTGTACTTTCCCTCTGGAACCGTAAGCTGAATAAAGCTTCCTTTCTCCCTTAAATTGCTTGATTTTGAGTATGCTCTCACAGCAATAATTAAGAGTAACCATTACAGAAATTGGTACCGGGTAGTGGGGTATTGCTGTGAGATTAAAAACAGCTGGTACCACAATGTGAAATTGTTTGTGAAGCTGAGAGAAGTTGGTATCCAAAAGTGTGGCCAATGCTGTGATGTGGCTAGTGTGCCTTTGGAACTGTTTGTTGGGAGAAATGTGGAGGACTTTGGGACTTTGTGTTGGGAAAGTCTTTGCATCTGAGCAAGGGGGCCAAATGGGCCTTTCTTGTAAGAGCTCAGAGGAGAGCAATGCAGTGAGAGACACAGCAGTGGAAGCCCAGCTTGTGATGGTCCAGAGGGGAACAGAGACTGTGTTTGCAACTAGATGAGTGACACATGGAACCATGTGTTGGCCAAGAGTTTAGTGAAGTTTTGCCCTCGTCCTGAAAGCTTGCCTGAAATTAAACTGCAGTGCTTGGCAGAGGAAATTTCCAAGCAATGTAGTCTTGATAATGTGATATGGCTACTTTTTAGTTGTCTTCAGAGTTAGGAAAAAGAGCAAAGAATCAGGCAGGAAGAAGCAAAAACTGTAAGATCCAATGATGAAAAATACAATGGCAAACTTAAAGAGTTGAACCAGGAAGAAGCAGAGAACAAAATGGCTGTTGAAGATATTAGCTCCATTTGTAAATCAAAGCCTGCTCTCAATTTGGATAATAGGAGAGACCCTAGCTTGAGGGCACGATCCTCAGGGAAGGCTCCCACTCATAAGAATGCAAATCCTTTCAGAAGACTGGAGCTAAAGGGTGGAGTTCCAAAGCAACTGCTTACCAAGCAACTGCCCAGGAGTAAAAGAGATGGTCAACATAGAGAAGCAGAATCAGCTGTGATTCAAGGGGCCCAGTCTTGGCAAAGTCGTCCATATGGTTCTGGTTTTAGAGGCATCAGTGATGCAAGAGGGAGGAGATCATGGAGTCCTCCTCCAAGATTTCAAAAATTGGCAGAATCCAGGCATCATGAGGCAAGAAGCCTGCAGTTTAGAGGCCCGAGAAGGGCAGTTTGTGCTGTGGAGTTAAAGCCGGGTTTGCCATTGAGAAGTAAAGATGTCTGTTGATTTTACAGGAGGCTTTGGACTTTGGACTTTTGGACTGTGTTGGGAATACTAATGTAGTCTATGAAGACTTTTAAAGTTGGATTGAGTATGGGTTGCATAATGAGACGGCAATGAGCCTGTGGGGGCCAGGGGTGAATGTCATGGTTTGAAATGTGTCCCCCACAGTCTCACGTGTTTGGCAAGGTCATGGCACCTTGAGAGGTGGAGCCTTGCTGGAGGAAGGCAGTCACAAAGGGTGGGCCTTGAGGTGGATTAGTCCCACCCTACCTCCAGGAGAAGTCAGCCTTTGCAGCAAGCAGTCTGTAGCTCTCAGCTTCCAAGATGTCTGTGGTGACTTAGCTTCCTCCAGCTTTGGCCAGCTAGCATGCCACCTCTGCTTTGAGAGACTGTACTTTCCATCTGGAACCGTAAGCTGAATAAACCTCCCTTTTTCCCTTAAGTTGATTGATTTTGAGTGCTCTCTCACAGCAATAGTTAAGAGTAACTGTTACAACTTCTTTCCTCTTTATGGTTTGGAAATGGGATGCACTTACGTGGGACAACACGTGGCATCTAACTTTCTGTGTTTGGGATACTTTGCTCAGTATAATTTCTTCTAATTCCATTCATTTAGTGGCAGATTTTATTAATTCATTTTTTGATGGCTGAGTAGTATTTCATTGTACAAATGTACTATATTTTCATTATTCTTCAGCTATTGGGCATTTGTGTTGATTCCATGACTTTAATATTGTAAATAGTGCTGCAATGAACATGAATGTGTCATTATAGTGAAATGATGCTTTTGGGGGGGTTATTACCAGTAGTGGTATAGAGGATCATGGGATATTCAATCCTTAACCTTTCTAGGAAACTGCCTTACTGATCTCCAGAGTGGTTATACAAGCCTCCATTTCCATCAACAATGTATGACAGTTCTCTTCTCCCCACATCCTCTTCAACACTTGATGTTATTTATTGTGGTATTTTCAGCAACTTCATGGGGTGAGATTATATCTCAGGGTAATTTTGATTTGTATTTCCCTAATGGTTAGGGAGGTGGAACACTTTTTAAGTTAGTTGTTGGACATTTCAATTTTGTCCCTGGAAAAGTTTCTTTTAAATTTCTAATTGGGCTATTTATCTCCTTAGTGTTTAATTTTTTAACTTCTTAGTGCATTTTGGATATTAGACCTCTATCAGATGTGAGGTTAGTGAAAATTTTCTCCCATTGTATGGGTTTTTTTTTTGCTCAGTTTACAATCTCTTTAGGTGAACAGAAGCTTTTTAATTTCAAGAGATACCACTTGTTACGTGTTGATTCTAATGCCTTTGTTATTTGGGTTCTATTTAGAAAAAGTTGACCTAGCCCATTCACTTCAAGGGAACTCCCATTTTTTAAGGTCCTTGATCTATTTGAAGATAACTTTCATTCATAGTGACAAGTATGGGTCCAGTTTCAGAAGACTAAACTAATGTTTATAAGGTAGAATAGGAGCTATTAATTGATTTTTGTGGAAGAGAAAGAGGTCTAGCTCGACTTGTTGTATTTGTATTTTGCTTTTTGGTATTGTTTTTGTTTGAATGCCTGAAAAAATAATTGATTAAATCAAACACAGAATTTTTCTGAGCTTCCATAGATTTTGCATTTCATTTTAATATTTTCCTTTTTTATTAATAATTTTTATACAAATTTGTAGGTACCCCATTCCCCTCCCTCCCTTCACTTTTCCCTGTATCCCCTTGCTTCCTCCTTTCTATTCCCCTTCCTTTCCCCCTTCCCCCCTTTCTCCCAGTTCCCCCTTCCCCCCCATTCCTGGAGCATCCTTCATTTTAATTTGATGAGCTTTTATTGGAGATTAATTACAAGTGTTGATTTTAGTTGTATGTACCTAAGAATACAATTTGCAACTTTTATACTTATCATTATCTGGCACTATATGAAAGCAAATGCTGAAGAGAATATATAAACTTCAAAGAAAGAATTATGAGGAAAGCAACATCAGATGTAATTAACAGTTAAAGGGTCAGAAGAGAAAGAGAGAAAGAAGAGCTAGAGAGATTGGGGTGAGAGATTGAAAAGAAAAAAATTCATTAAATCTTGAATAATATAGTTTCATGAATGTAATGCTGCTCAATTTTTCTAAAAGATAAAGATAAAAAATTAATTTTTTAAAAGAAAATTATGTTGGATTCTGTAAGGAAATATTTATAAAGACTAAAACCATTTCTTTTTTACCTAATTTATATATATAGTGAAATTATAATCAAAATAATTGGAATGCCTGAAAGGGAATCTGGGTGTGTTCAGATGGGGAGGTCTTTCAGGAAGTCATAGTCGCTTATGATATGTTCTCTTTTCCATGAAAAAAAATGTTGATAGTTCAAATATTGTGCAGGTCTTATGTAAGTAAGCATCACTGCAGTACATTCTTAGGTATGGCAGCTCTGGCATGACTAGACAATATTGTCTGCATGTTCACCATATTCCAACTCTTAACATTCTTACAGAGTCTGTTTTCACAAGGTTCTATCTGTATTCCACTGTAAAAGGAAAACTTCTTCATCAAGTGCTGAGAACTTTTATAACTGTCTATGGTCATAATAAGTGTTTATGTGTTAACTTGTTATGAGATACTTAATGTTAAACCTTAGCAATTTATTCCCAACTAGGGTTTGTGCTCTTCCTTTTACAGGTTCTTAACTTACAGTACTAGACATGTGTTCCTTGCCAATATGTGGGCTTCAAATCAAGTAAGAAAACAACTGGTTACACACATGCAATACATGTCACTGTTGAATCAATGGGTATCTTTTGCCAAAGTGGCTGTTATTGCAGCTTGTAACATCCATAGTTTGCTGAGACCGTAGATTTCTATTCTCTCCCAGCACCCTGTATTATAGTTTTTTAGTACTGTGATACTTAATAAATGGTGTCAAGTTGACAATTAAAGGCTGATCATTATAGACATCCATGAAAAACTGCTAATTAAGGAAAGACCAAAGGCCACAAGAGAGTATCTAATTGATACAGAAAGATCCAGACCACTCTCTTGGCAGGTAGAAAAGATGGGGGGAATATGAATCAGTAAGTTGTTGTTCTTTAGAATGTTTTGGTAGTCTTTTTAACTGATGAGTGAAGTTTGTGCCTTTCTCAGAAGCCTCTGAGGATATTGTATGACCAGTCCCCTCACTTCTGGTATTGGTATGGACTCTTCTGACAAGCTGAACCAAGAAACATAACTAGACAATCAAAAGTCAGAATTAAACCCTTTATTCCCCTAAGCTTCTGAATATGAATGTATAAGCCATATGCAAGCAAACTATGAGCATACTAAAGCTTATCAATATGGAGGAAACTACCATCTCTCTCCAACTTACTTTCTCCATGTCCAGTTTCCTTAGCAATAGGAACTTACTATTACATTCTGAAGGACAATAAAAAGTAATAACAAAAGCTTTCTGTTTGTTAGGGGGCTTTGATACCTCTCTGACCAGCAGCTTTAGGAACCGTCACATACTGGCACTGAGAATTTTGTTTAATTGCCTACGGCTTCTGGTACAAACATCTTAGGGCAGTGTGCTTTTTCAATATTTTCCATCTCTCTCTTTCCCTATGTAGGATATATCATTTAACATCTTGTTTATATAAACATTTTTACAGACTTTTAATGTAAAAGGTCTCTGACAGACTGTTTCTTATAACCTAATATTAATTTTTTATTCTCCCAAACTTCTTAAACCCTGTCCCCTTATTTTCCTCCCCATTTAAACTTTTTCCTCTTATTTGCCTCTCTGCTTTATCACGTGTTTATATATCTCCCATAGTTTAAGGTTTCTCCCACTCTACCACCATCTTATATTTCCTTTTAATTTTTAGCATTATTGATATTTCTAATCTAGTACATGCATCTGAAGGTTCAAGGCAATCATCAACAGAAAGAAGAACATGAAGTATTGGTGTTTCTGTGTCTGGGATACTTCCATTTAACAGTCACTGTTATGAGCTCATTTTTCTGGATAGTTGAGTAGTATTCCATTGCATATATGTGCCACATTTTCATTATCCATTTATTTGTTGATGGCTATTGAGGATGATACTTTTTCCATGCTACTGTGAATGTAGCTGCAATAAAGATGACTTTGCAAGTATTTCTGTAGTAAGATTTAAGGTCGTTTGGAAATATACTGTCACAGTTGGGCACAGATGTCAACTTGACTGTAGTAGGTTTGAGCTCTGGGCACATTTGTGGAGAATTAGTAGTTGAGGTGAGCTCAGAGCAAACCTGAAGGAGATTGTCCAGCTGATGGGGAAGGCCCAGCCTATGGTGGGTGGGATTAGGCACTGGAACAAATTACAGAGAGCTGGTTGAGAGAGTTGACATCCTTCTGTATACTTGGCCCGACATGCTGGTCTGGCAAGTAAGGATTGTCCCCCTCTCAGCTGTTATGTGGTGATGGTGTGGCCAGTTCCCTCAGCCCTGGTGTTGGTGCATGCTCTTCCATCAAGCTGGAGAACTATAATCTGTAATCATAAGAGAATAAATTCTTGTTCCTTTAAGCTCTTGATGGTCATTTATCAGCATCTATGCAGACAGACTCCAACATATGCCCACTAGTGGTAAAACTTGATCATATGGTAGTATAATTTTTATTTTGAAGGAACCTCAAAATACTGATTTACAATGGGACCGCACCAGTTTACATTCGCACCAATGATGAAAACAGGTTCCATATCTCCACATCTTTGCCAGCATTTGTTATTACCTGTGGTTTTTATCTTAGTTATTCTCACTAGGGTAAGATTATTCAAATTCACAATTCAGTGATAACTAGGGAGTTTGAACACTTTTAAAGACACCTCTTATTAGATATTTGAATTTCATACTTTGAAATGATTTTATTTTAGTTCCAATTTAGTTTGTTTGTTTTATTGGTGTTTATTTACTTATTTTTGTGTTTTCCCATTTTATGGGCTACATTTTTGATGGATTTAACATATTTTTTCACAACAATGTAGGGAATATCCAAGTTTGATCTCCATTTCTTAAAGTCAGATGCCAAGGGCATTCCTCCTGGTCTCAGTTGTAGTGTGCCTTTTGTGCCTGCAGAGTTGTAGGATGATTCCTTTTTACTTTCCTGCAGGATGCAGGGATGCATCTTTTCCTTTCTCAAATTTCTCAAGGGCAGAAGTGTTTTTTACATGTTTCTTCCTCTTCTTTGGAAGCCATCGAGACATTAGTTACCACTAGAAGGTCTAAAGGATGGGCACAGAACTTTATCATTGTAATTATATCACCATGTTCCTGACCTATCAGCAGCCTGTTCTTTCTCCACAATGAATGAGACCATTAAGGCATATTAACATGTCTAAAGATTCATAGAGCTGTATTGTTGGTCCTTGTCCCACCTGTTGTTGACCTTGCAGTGTAGTTTATCTGCCACTATTGATATCATCCCTCTGCTCTGCACAATATACAGGTGTCATCCCCTGTTTCTTGGTATATAAATGGTAAGATTCCACAGTAAAAGCGATTTGGTTTTGACTTTTCCAAGATCCCCTCGACCCAGCCTGATTCAATTCCTGCTGATCCTACTGTGGTACACCTATCAGGATTGCAAGGTAAGCATGCAGGTAATGAACCCCACAGAACAGAATATTTTTTAATGTTGTGACGTTTTACTTGTTTCATATTGGCCTCATTTCCTGAATCATATTAGAATGGGGGATTCAGATATAAGGTCATGTACCTATAGTCACCTATTTTTTTGGAAAAATTTGTCAAAAATACACGTTCTTTATTAGGTCTATTAACATACGCCACATGAAAATGTGTAACGTTAGTCATATTTATGATTCAGTATGTAATAATGTAATGAATGGAACAGGTATGCCTAAAACAAACCTTAGTGTCTCTCCTGAATTTTAGGTGCAAAGAAAACAGTAAATATATGACAGAAAAAACAAAAAAGTGAGATGTGACTAGGCATTATCTTTAATGAATTAATTGCTTGGATAGCAAGTGTATCATCAGCTTGGAGACATTCACAAGTGGCTTGTAAAACAGCAGAGAAAATGAAATGGAGGTCCATCGGGAAAATGCAGGACTTAAAAGCCACAAATACCTGTTAAGGCCCCTGGGCTGATGTTAAGGACTCTCTAAAGCTGATGATGTGCTTTGACCTGGCACTCTTTGAATACATGACATTGAAAATGTTTTCTGGAAGCTTTGTAGCTAAATGAATACACTGTGTTTCCTTTCCAAACGGAAAGCAAAGGGTTGGCAGGAGTTTAATAATGAATCCTTCCTTTTTTACTTAAATAACTAAAAACCCATAACTTCAAACATATCTTTGACCACCTGTCTCACCTATTTTCTTATTACTGACTACTTGCTATTCAGTTAAGGAGAATTGTTAGCAGTGAATCCCAGGAACACTTGGTTTAATTTAAAACAAAAGCTTACTGTTGAATTCCATGTCCGAGCTGAGGTTTATAGCACTGAAGAATTGCTTTGATAAATGGCCATGACATTACAGTTTCCTCGACTCCACCTTCAATGTCATCAGAGCCTGGTGTAAGTGTTAAAGTATGGCCTTCACTGCCTCCCCAAAACATATTAACTTGATACTTACTCTATCTCTGGATCCCATAGGCACAATAAATGGAGAAAATAACACATTTACAAACTGATAAAACTCAGCAAAGCTAATAAAATCAGACACTTTATAGCTTGGCTAATCGTGTCCTTTGAAGGGCATCAAATAACATATCATGTACTGCTCAGGGGGAAATCAAATTAGGTGCTGAGATGTCCCTTCAGAACTAATGCATTTGAATAGACAGCCCTGATTATAGCTAATCAACTTGTAGACATTGTATCATTAATACAATGTTTATGCTAACAGGGCATTATGCAGTTTGGGTAGGAAAAAGAAGAAAATGATTGCTTTTCTGTTAGATGATTGCTCAGTTTACATCCTGAGTCTTTTTGTTTTTATTTTGAATAAATATGAGTGTCACTATGTGGTTTGCAACTGTGCTGATGAGTCAGTCTATTTCAACTTACAAAGATCGGATGTGCTATTTGATTATCAGAGTTACCAGTCCTTCTATTTTCCCCTCTTCATCTCTCAAAGTCCTGATGATTTCCTGTCATTGACTGAGAGTGACAAAACTAATAAATCTCAGCATTCTCCCAAAGGATGTTCAGCTCTGCTTCAAACTGAAATCTGGGCAGGGATCTCTAAGTCCTCTCTTTTCTAGAAAGTTTAATGTTGCTGTAGTAATTCTGGGCCAAATCTCTGTCATCAGAGCTTTAACTCATTATTGATAAGCTATATTTGTATATATAATGAGGTAAGATTCTTTCATGGTTCCTAATACAATTCCTAATACATGATTCCTTAAACTCAGAGAGTTAATATCTTGGTGATGAAAATACTATCACTTCAACACAGTTTTCTGTCATTAGTTATATTTACAATGTTGTGAAATTTGTCTTAAAAGTAATTCTTCTAATCTCACTGAAGCTTTGAATTATCTGCTCACTAACTCTCCATGTCCACCAAACAAAGACTCTTGCATCACCTGTCTACTCTGCTTCTGAATCTTTTCTAGATTCCAACATAAGTGAAAACATACAACCCATGCTATTTCAGCTTCTGGTATTTTGGTTAGATCTATATTGTCACAAAAGACAAAAATAGGATAATTATTTTTTCTTTAGATATATTAAATCATATTCCATTTCATACATTTTTTTCTATTTTCCTTATCCATTCACCTCTTGATGGACTCCATAGCCTATTGTGAGTTATGCTTCAGTGAGTGCATGTGTCACTATTGACATCTTTCAGCACTTGGATTTACACATACTACATGTACACTTATAATGTGATGTATAGGAAATCTGAAAATTGTATCACTGAATATTTTTTAACATAAAACTTACATTGCCAAAGAAAAATACTAATATTCACAGTGAAGCATCTAGATACCCCAAATGAACTTACTCATGGAAAAAGGTGATAGACATAGACTTGCGTAGAAAAACATGCAAAATAAATGTCTTAGTAAGGAGTGAAAACATAAAGTTAATGAGGTACAGAACACCTAGGTAACCCATAACCTTAGATAAACATGTGTCTCCTTTATTAAGTAAAATCAAGATAGTTAAAGTAGATACAGCATCTGTGATTACTTTGAAAATCAAATACTTAGTTTCCAAGTATTCTATCAAGTCAATAGTATTTAACATTTCCACTCTACAGATGTTATTAACCAATATCCATTTTGACACTCTGTATGCCTTATGAAGTGGAAAAAGATGAAATATTAAAAGAACTGAAGTTTCCAAAAGAGGAAGATCTTTGTATGTAAACATCGTCAAACAGAATCTGACACAGAAATTCAAAAACAAGGATTCCACACTGATGTAGTGAATGAATTCAGAAATAATGAATGAATAGAACATAAAAATCTTCTGTGGACAAGAGTTACAGATTGTAACATTACAGTTGCCTTCCTAAATAGTGAGCAAGACATTGTCCAAAGAAGCAAAGATCAGAAAAGTTGAGAGAGCTTTATGGTACAATGTAAGGCAAACAGTACCTCATCTAACTTAGCAAGTTTAACATCAGTAACAGATTCATGTTCCTATCACAAATCTTTGATATGTACTGATGATTCACAACACTTTTACCTCTATGGGTTTCCTCTTCATATCATTCAGCATTAGTCCAATGTTGAGAAAAAAATTTGTGATACATCTTCTAAAGAGACTTGAAGCCTTTCAAGGGATTAACAGCCACAATAGTGTTCCCATACTAAATGGGAATACAAAAGAGAGCTCTAGGCAATGCTACTGAAGCCTTACACCTCATCAGAGAGGAGGACCCAGAGGGAAGTTTGATGTGCACAGTAAAGGATGCTCCAAGAATGGGAAGGAGGCACTGGGAGAAAGGGAGGGAGTGGGGGAAAGGAAGGGAAAGGGATCAAGGGGATCCAGGGATGGGTGGAGGGAGGGAGGGGAATGGGGTACCTATCAAGTTTGTATGAGTGGAAAAAATAAAAAAAGAGGCTTGAAGCCTTTAAATTCACAAAAATAAGAATAAGAAGAAAAAACCACATAGGCTCAGGGAACCTAAACAAATGTAACTACTAAGTGTATTGTTATCTTGGATGAGATTGGGGAACATGAATTAATTGCATAAGAGTTAATGAGATTGTTGGGTGGGCAAAACACTTTCTTGAAAATTTGACAACCTAAGTTCAAACTGTGTGAGCACATATGATAGAAGAATCAATTCTGAAAATTGTCCTCAGACTTCCAAGCTTGTTCCATGGCATGCAATCTCTCTCTCTCTCTCTCTCTCTCTCTCTCTCTCTCATCAACTAATAAAATATTTTGAAGGAATTATTTAAGAAACTCTTAATTGTAGGAAAAGGTAACTCACAGAATGGGAAAAAAATCTTTACCATCTACAGAATATGAGAATGGATTAATCTGCAGAGCATATAAAGAACTTAAAACATTAGACACCAAAAAGTAGCAACCTAATTACAAAATGGAGCTAAAAAGGTACTTCTCACAATAAAGAAATTCAATTGTCAAACCATTATCTTAAAAAGTGTTCAATTTCTCTGATCATCAGGGAAGTGTATATGAAAACTATCTTTTGTAAGGATCTTCTCCCTTTCAGACTAACTAAGATCAAAAACAAAACAAGAAGGAGTGCTGGCTAGAATGTGGAGAAAAGGAATCCCTTAGTTGATGTTTGGGAAGGTTTTGGCAACTTTGGAGTTGAATCCATGCTGGAGGAAGGCATATCACAAGGGTCAAGCCTTGTTTGTTAGTTCCACCCTCTTTAGTTAGTATGCTGTAGCAGTTTGCAGCTAACTCTCTAAGCCTCCATGATGACCTAAGTCATCTCTAACTCCTGTCCCCACATTCTGTACCATATGGATGGTACTATAATCCAAATAAATCTCCCTTCCTTCCCTTAAATTTCTTGAGTCTGAGTGGTGTCTTGTGGCAGCACAATGAATAATTGTTACAGCTAATGAAAAGAGCTATTGGAGCTATTGGAATTTTCTTGGGAATGGATGAAATTAGAAAATATTTGGCTTGAAAATCCTGTAATAGAAAGTTTGAGAGGAATCAATCAGTGTGACAGAGAGGAGGAAAGGGTAAGGTGAAGACTTTAGAGGAAGAGATATAAAATATGGGTATGAGGATGAAGGGTAGAGTAATGGGTATATGTGAGGGGATGAAATGTTGGAGCAGTTGAAGAAGTACCAATAAAACCTTAAGGATGTGTGGTGAAACCAGATAGAATCTCCTATGATATTAATACATTGAACATTTTAATGATATAAAGAACAGGAATAAACAGTCTCCATAAAGAGGAGAACAGGGCAGTCCTGGGCTGCTCCAGATAGAACCCAGGAGCAAATAAGCAATACTGGAAGTAACATATATGTGATATTTCCTCATAGGTTGTTGGGGAGAGCATACCAAGAGGCCCTTCAAATAGTATAGGCTTTCTCATTGCTTTTTATTGTTTTCCAGAAACTAGCAGCAATGCCTTATTACTGAAGATGCAACACATGTTAACCAGAAGACATGAACAAAAAAGCACCAGCTATAACTGTCCTAGAAGCTTCTACATTCCAGACAGAAGCTTAACTCCTGAGCCATTTCTTCAGCTCTCTGATTTGTTTTAAGGTCTGCTTGTCAACAGGAACCATATTCCTGTTACTATAAACTACAATGAGAATCCATGAAAAGGGAGGACATAGGCCCTAGGGGAAATGCTGGCTATGAATGTCTAGCTATGAATACATTACATCAAACTGCCTTTTAAGCACCTGTTATTATACTCAGAGATTGAAAAAGCACTCAGTACTCAACTTCTATGCTCCCTTTGTGCAACAAAAAGTGTTTATTACTGAAAAATACCATAGGCTAAAATGCAGAAAAATGAGTAATTGTAGACTGTTTGGCCCTAAACAGGACATCTAAGCCACACTGACCCAAGGATTAGAGTGCATAGTGAAAGAAAGGACTTTAAGATTTTAAGAGCCTGAAATGGCATAGTGATGGAACAACTACTATCTCCCGAACATGACAAAGAAATAATATCAATCATTTTATGGGAGATATATGTACTTGCACAAGAACTGAGGGGGAGCTGTCTTATCAACATCTCACCACGAAAGGGGAAATATCTTGAGAAGATCCATGCCTCTTTGAGACTGCTGAATACTAATAAGAAAGAGAAAGTAGATATTTTCCTCAGTCATACACTTACTGATCTATAATAGTTGCTGGGGCATGAATCATGTCATGCATATATCATCAAAGGTAAAGTAGATGAAACACAGTGGACCACCCAAGTGAAAAGACTTGAAAATAGGAGTAAGTCTGGTGGTAAGGGATACAGGAGGGATGAGACTATGGGTCAATTGGTGAACATATTGTTAATTAGCTATATTCATAGATACAACATTAAAAGAATAATAAAAAGTGAAGTCTGGGTCCCCCGAGGGGGCGGTAAGACCTTGAAGAGCTGCAGCATATTCTGAGGTGCTCAGCTCAATAGGGGTGTGTCCTTAAAGCTACAATGCAGTCCTGACTTCTATCCCTTCTTGGTCACTTCTCTGCTACCAGATAAGCAGTTTTGCTCTGCCATATGCACTGGTCACCATGATACAATGCCTCACCCCAGGCCCAAGCACAGAGCAGCCAAACACAATCTGAAACCCCTAAAAGTGTGAGCCAAAATATCCTTTTTTTTCTGTGAATGGACTTTCCTGCAATGATGTTGATGTACCTTCAAGGCTGATTGACTGATAAGAGCAGGGATGACTTGGAGAGGTCTGAAATGCTACTAGTCCAGAACCACATTACCTTGCACCATTTTTAATCCCTTGATAGCTATTTATTACCCACCTCTATGTGACTTAACACCATGGTAACCACTAGGTACATTTTTTGGAATGTTAACCAGATCCCTGGTTTCAACCATCCAAAGGATTGTTATTAGTTAGTATCTGTAGACTATAACAGAGACTTCAAATGAAATTTCATGTCATTTACATGATTAATAAAAGTAAATATATATTTTCAAAAAAAGAATTATATGAATTGATATAAAAATAGTATAACAATAGAGCATAGATTGTAATAAGTAGATGATAAATCATAGGTGAAGTGAATAGTATGGACTCAAGTTAATAATGAGTGGATACTAGTTTATTTCAAAATATGTTAATTACCTATATAGAATTAATAAACTAAGGGGAAGTTCAGTATGGGAATTATGGACATCCTGTCAACTATTTGTGATTCTAAACTTCATTTAAAAGTCCACATTTCTCAACATATGGGAACTTCTTTATAAGTTTGAAAAATTTCTGTTTACAGTTGTTTTAAATTACTTTAAACTTAGTCAAGGTTTAAATATCTCCCATGAACAATTATGAAAAAGAGGTAAAAATTGAAGCATAGTACAAAGCTTTATGAAATGAACTATGCAATACTCTTTTGCAGCACTTGGAGACATGGTTAAAAAAAAGTTAGTCTAAGGTATTCTGGAAGCCTGGACAAAAGTCTGTGAGATTCAGAAGAGCAGATTCATGCACATTTCTAGTGTGCCCTCTGTATGGCCCTCTGTCCTTCACATTTTCATTTTCTCTTTTGCCACCCTGCTTATGTTTAGAATACACACCTTCATTTATAATGTGTATTGAACAATAGAATAAAATCTGTAGTTTGCGGAATGTTAGTATTCTAGCTCCTGCCTATGGTATAATTTTCTTTTAGGACATTAGCAAAACACAGTGATCCTTGTTAGATATGCATATCAATATTATACATTTATTTATTAAAGGAAATTAACTATTCCACCCACTTTAAACATGATAAATAATTTAAGATTGTGATTTATGTATTTCAGACCTTGATGTTTTGTTTATGAACTGTCAGTTTTGAATCAGGGCTCCTATGAGCTTAGGATGGCTTCTGATTCACAGACTCACTGAGTGCAGATATTATAGGTGTGCAATACCACAGATGCCTTTGCTTCTTTTAAATTCATCTAACTTTCGTTTTTTTATTTCTAACTAGGTGCTCAAAGTAAGCACATAGCTAATATAAACAAAGATGAAATATGGTGCACCTAGCATATGTTATAGCTGTGTGATCTTCTGGAAGTTACTTGCTGGAAAGTTTAGTTTATCACTTTTAAAGTGGATATAATGAAAGTAATTCATCTTTATATTACCTCAATGTGACATAAGAGAAGTACATTTTCTTTTGTCTGGGAATCTCTTATGTTCTGTTGTACATATGACATTTATACAAAGCAACTGGTGACCTTGTGACATATAGTATACTCTGATTACACTAAATTCTGTTACTTTCTGATACAATATAAATGGACAACAGATGATGATTATAGTGAGTGATAATGACCACTAGAAGTTATTTTAATTTCTCAGGTGCATAATTTCTTTTTCAAATGCAACAGATTAATTGATAAACTACCAGATGTCCATTTTTATTTGTTTATATATAATACAAAAATAATAATAGTAGAAAAGACTCTCTAGATAATAATGTTTACCTCAATGGGAAGAAGGACACAATAGAATGAATAGATAAGTCCAAGCAGTGAAGACATAGCAACACAGCAGATGCTACAGGAATGGGGGACAGGTCATTATGGGAAGTGAATAAGAAACAAGGAGGAATGACTCTGAGGTGTATATAAATCTATATTTTAAATGTAAGTTAAATTAAAGTTACACTTAGAGGGTTTAGATGTTTTATTAGAAGGAAAGTAATTCTAGTATCAGAAGTGCTCTAATCTTAGCAATTTTTTAAATCTCTCTCTCTTCTCTCTTTCTCTCTCTTCTTCTTTTTCATCTCCTATTTCTTGTGAGGATTATGAGAGAGAAGTAAAATTCTATCATCAGGAAAGTAAATACTTGACCATTGGTTTTTCAAATGCATAGAATATAAAGAATTCTCTTTTTAGTTTTATATTATTTACTCATTCAATGTGTGTGTGTGTGTGTGTGTGTGTGTGTGTGTGTGTGTGTGTGTGTGTGTTTCAGACGGCACTATGAAAGCCCAAGGATAACTATGGAAATTATCCTTAATTGCTTCTACATCCTTTTATTTGCTCTGGGACCCAGCCTTTGTCTTATAGAGCCAGAAATGCAGGCTTCTGCCATTTCTGACTGGCAGTTTTTCTTTGGATATGGGATCTGAACTTAGGTCCTTCTGCTTGTAAGGCAGAGACTTAACCACTGAGCTATTTCTTCCTAGCATTGTGTTTTAAAGTTCATTGCAGTCATTGAAGTCTGCTGAAAGTTGTAGAAAACATCCATAACCCTTGAAAGATTGGACTGAATCTATGGTCTGTGAGTAGCACAGTTGCTGGACAAGTGTGAGGACCTGTATGAATCCCAGAAGCACTGCATAGCTGCACAGGATAGAAAGTCTTGTGTGCCTATAATGCCATCAGTTCTATGGGTAAATAGAAGATGGAGACAACAGGCGAAACTGGGAAGTTCATAGTATAGATGTCATCAAGTACATAGCAGTCAATATAAAGATGATCCTCCTCCAAGTGGAAGGTTAGAACTGACATCTGATACTGCTCTCTCCCCATTCCCAAGGCATGCCTGTACTAGCCCACAGTAACACACACATTTATATACATATTTATGCTCAGAAAATTGAAAAAATATACCTACTAACACTTGTTTATATGTGCTGCTAAGATGAATTAGTGTGTTTTGCACACAAACACATGATTATTACCCCTCTTGTAAGGGAGGTTCATTGCCATCATTTTTCTCTTAGCAACACTGTGGACATGGCTTAAGGTTAAACATCAGGTTAATTAATCAGAGTCTTCTTCTGGCTGAAGGACCAGCAGGGTCCTGCTTGCCAGAACACCTGCACTTGTCATCATGCCTGGGTCTAAGTGATTCCAGGTGCAGCCGGGGCACTTGTGCCTTGAGGACTGACTCAGAAGAACGCTGGGGGTTTGCTTCCAGGAAACACTTCCCATGCTGGAACTAACTAGAGTGACATTTAACCCTCAGCTGAGGCAGGTGTAGACCATTTATTAGAGATGTAACTTGAAGATTACCATTTGATTGTGAGTTAGAAAGAGCTTTTCTCATGGAGACAGCAAATCCTGTCCCTGCCAAGGCCAGAGATGTATTTACTGTGCTGGTGATTGTTATGTGCACTTCATAAATATTCATTAAATGCCCTCTCTGTATTCAACACTACAAATGAGAATTTTTTTGAAACTTTCATTTAAATGGGAGATACTGTTTTCTTCCCCATACTTTCTCTTAATATGCTGAGATGTGGTTAAATATGTTTTTCAAGCTGTTGTCTAGGTGAAATGGTTATAACAGCATAAATTCACTTTTTTTTTACAGGAAAGAAGTACACACTTAACCTCATCCTGTCCTACAGTTTAAGTTATCTTCAATTCAGGATATACCACACATTAATACACATTTGCTTTGCAAATGGTGTCACTTAATTTTTTTTTCTGGCTTTTACCAAAAAGACTCATTTTGTGCCAGTTACAGAATGGTGTCAACTTGACAGCAAAGAAGTGAGACTTTTGGTACATCTAGGAAGAAGCACTAAGCAAGTATGAAGGTGACCATCTAACTGATGTGGGAAGACCCAGCCTATAGTGGGTATATGCATAGATGGAAATCCAGTGGAATATTGACAAATTGACAAATTGTAAACAACGCCCCTCTCTCAGAATTTTTCTCTGACTTATTTCCTCTGTTTCTGAGTTGGTATGAACTATTAAGTCATGCTTATTTACTGTAGCCAGAAACTGTAAGTCAAGAATAAATTGCTTGTTGTCCCAAATTGTTTGGTTATATATATTTATACCAGCAACAGAATGGTGACTAGAACACAACTTCTGTCAATATCCTCTCTCTAGCTCTTTGTTTCTGTCTTTTTCTGTCTCTGTTTCTCTCTCTCTCTCTATATATATATATATATGCATATGTATATATAGATAGATAGATAGATAGATTTTTTCTCTCTATGCTTTTGTATTCACTGTTTCTCTATCTGTCTTTGACATTGTCTACATGTTTTTTAGTCATGCAAAGAGATCCTAAATACACCAACAGGACTGAAAACACAATGAAGCTTCATTAACCATTCCTATATTTATCTTTAATAATCAGTTTCTTCTGAGAAATACTAGCTAAATTGAATTTCTATTTCATAGTATCACGATTTAGCAGATTCATCACACTCCACATTCTTCAGTAAAGAAGGTGTGGTTCCCACTTCAAACAACAGGTTACAAAGTTTTTAATCTTCTTTCTTGGACCTGCAGGGGTGGCTCAGGGATTAAGCCTCCGCCTTGCAGGCAGAAGGTCCTGAGATTGGATCCTAGACCCCACGTATAGATGCCGCCCGAAGCGGGGGCGACCTGCGCTTCTGGTCCTGGTAGGGCGGAGCCTGTGAATCCTGGGGCAGAGTAAACAAGGACAAGGTGGAGGTGTCCATGGTGGTTCCCGAATTCGCCCGTGGTTCTGCGCGCGCGGGCACACACACACACACACAGACAATTAAATAAATAATAAAAAATAATAGAGGGTAAGTATGAGCTCAGTCCATCTGTTTCAGTATGGCCCTGATGATTAGTTTCACTGAGATAATACCTTCTGTGGATCCACAGTGTATGGAAAAAAAAGCCTAGTAAATGCAGAAGTGTTTTAGCATTGAATATATATTCCTTCACCCAGTTCTACCATTGGTTACTTTTAATATAATTCTTTCTTTCTACACTTGTCTATTCCATATATTTCATATAAATGACAAAGGCAGTGTTTGCTGTTCAGAATATTTCCAAAGGTCATTTACCTAATGTAACCTATGAAAATGGTTGTTCTTTTAGTTGCTTAATAATAGTTCATTGACATTCAGATTTCATGAGCGGAGTCTTTCATTGAAGATTTGAGTTCTTTGCTATTTCTAGATGAGTGTGTGTGTTAGCCATCTTGCTTGTAATTAGGTAAAACCCTGAGAATAAATTTTCTCCAATAAAGTCAGAAAGAGTCTTTTGAGTATGATTAGGGTCATCATACAAACCCAGTAAAATCGCTGTATGGTGCAACTAACTGAATTATTAATTACATATTTGTAAATCTATGGTTCTGTAAGTAATTTTCTCAAATATTTCCAATAATGATTGGAGTTTATTATTAATGTAAGCAATTCGTGAAAGATGACAGTTTTGAGTCCCTTTGAAAAGGAGTTGCTGTCAGTAGATTAGTTTCTGGTTTAATTTAAATGTATATTTGTTCCATGTATATCATGTTTGCTTTAAGTGTTCACTGTTCTTAGTTCTGAAATATGTTCATGTTTAACTTAGACTGATTATTTACTGAGGATTTACCCAACTCATCCATAATCTCCGGTGGTCTGACTGGAGCTCCCAATGGTGGGCCATGGAACTTCATAGAGCATCATGAGATTCACTGCTGTTACCTTGATGGGAGAGTGATTTGCCAGAAATTATGTCATTGTGTGTTTAAACTGCATCTGATTCTTATCCAACTGACAGGCGAACAGGAGAACAGTGAATAACATAAATGTTGTTGATGGTCTATCCAGTGTATGCCCTTCTCTGCTGACATTACGTTTAATTATTCTGACTCAAAATGCATTTCCATGAAGCTTACACAGATCATTAACATGTGCTTATGAGCATCCTATTGCTGGTTCTTAGTAATCAACAACATGAAACAAATTCTGGCAGTGAGAGAAGAAAAGCTCTCTTCCATTCAGGAGTCTGCCTTTTAATTTAGGCATATATGGTCCAACTTCTTTTCAAAGAAGTTTACAGATTGGACACATTAATATAGGTTATTCTTCACAGTGTCAAAGAAGGAGAGGGAAAGCTTTCAAGAAAAATAAAACAGACAGAAAACGATTATGACTGCTAATGAGAATGAATGGAATGAAAGTAACCTTGGAAAGCACAGAGTAAGTTGTAAGGATTCCTGGTATAATCTCCTGAGGAGGTGGCAATAGTTATATGCCAAGGAAGAAGGAAAGAGGCATAAACAGGAAAGAAAAGGCACCTAGGATGTCTGGCATATGGAAGGATTTGCAGTGCACTGCAAATAGTGGTTTGGGATATTATAAACTTTCATCTAATTATTTCAATTTCCTCTCTTCCCACTTCTATTTATTTTACATATGTATGAGAGAGAGAGAGAAAGAGAGAGAGAGAGAGAGAGAGAATGTATATGTGTGCCACAGTAAATGTGTAGAGGTCTGGAGAACACTTTCAGAAGTAAGTTTTCTCCTTCCTACAAGTGTGTTCCAGTTATGTAACTCAAGTTGCCATGTTTGTCTATAGGGGCCTTTCTATTTTCATGATGCATATTGTTTGGAAATATTATGTTTACAAAGGACCTTATGCAAGTATATGATGTAAATATTAAGCATATTTCACCTTCCCCTTCCCCTTGCTCATTACGCCTTTCTTCTTTCCGTCCCCTACCCTGAACATCCCCCTTTCCCCTCCCCTACCTAACCTCCCCAACTTCCCCATGTCTCTATCCCTTCACCCACCCCTTCTGTTAGTCTTTTTGTTCCACTAGTTTCACTTCTACTTTTATGCATATTCATACATGAAAAATTATCTTCTTTCTTGGGGCTGGAGAGGTGGCTCAGGGCTTAAGCCTCTGCCTTGCAGGCAGAAGTCCTGAGATCGGATCCTAGACCCCACGTATAGACGCCGGGCCGAAGCAGGGGTGGCCTGCGTTTCTGGTCCTGGTAGGGCAGAGCCTGTGAATCCCCGGGGGCAGAGTAAACAAGGAGGAGGTGGAGGCAGTCCATGGTGGTTCCCGAATTCGCCCGTGGTTCTACACACACACACACACACACATACACACACACAGACACACACAAACACAATTGAATAAATAATAAAAAAAAGAAAAAAAGAAAAATTATCTTCTTTCTTAAGAGATAAAAGTGCAACAGAAGTATGAACAGTGCTAGACTTTGGATCATAATTACTGCAAAAGAACTGTAACAGTATATTACCTCATTTTTCTTGGCACAACTTAAAGCTCTCAGTGATCCAATTCTGGGAAAAAAAGTAAGTTTCAACATGTTTCTGAAACATTGTTTCTTTACTTAATTCAAAGAAACTTCTTTGGGGACCTAAATCCTGTATCTCATGCTGAAAACACATCTTCCATGCTGCAGAGTAGGCCTTCCTCGGTCTCAGTTGTTTTGACTCTAGCAACAACGTTGCTAACATTTTAAAAAACATACTGCAAGTGTGCTTGGAATGCATAAAACATGGATTTGAAATGTCACTACAAGACTGCTGATTCACCTGTACGTAAGGTAATCCACAACTTGGTTGCTACTGTTATTGACAGATCTACTTCCTCATGAGGTTTTAAATAATATGGCAGTAATCTCTTCACTGTAACTTCATTTTGAATTACCCAAAGCTCTTTTTGACTCCCAAGCATGAAATATGAGAGATGGTGGAAGACTTGGGATTTGTCATTACGTTACACAGACTGAGTCCACAAAGGAGTCCGGAGACCAAGTTCTCCCCATTTACTCTTTTGCTTCTCGAATGGGGAGACAGTGGTTTTTCTACATCACATAAATCTGCCATGATAGTCTTACCCTTTGCTCAAACCAATGGAACCAATCAGTTAAAGACTTACAATCCACAGATCAGCTAAAGCAAATTTATTCTCATCATAGGTTAATTATCTCATGTGTTTTGTGATAGTAGCGAAAGCTGAAAAACATGATCATCAAAAACACAAGGGGAAAGGAGCTTGTATTAGAAACTTTAAAGTACCCATATTAATTATGTAACTCTGAATCTTACAATGCTGCTGTATTCTCAGAAATGCAAAATCGGTTGTAAATTTTTAATCAGGATAGAAAATGAATTATACCATTAAATGTCTAAGTATTACTGCCCATGGTGATTTAGAAATGCTATCTCTTTGATGTACTGCCAATAACATATTGCAAATATCATAAAATTAATTCTGTATTTATATGATTAAGGCTATATTAGGTAATAAATCAAAATCCAAGTTTGGAAATTTGGCTGTATGATGCCAGGAAAGTTGCTCTTTGTGCATGGAAAGTTTTCCATGGCATCACTTTGTGCAGAGCAGCAATGGATATGTCAGAGCATTACCTCTTGGCAAATAAAATACATTAGAATTAGAATTACATTATTTGTTTTCAAGTTTAGTGAAGATTAAGTAAGAAATATAGTGTGTAAATATTTTCAATTGTCAGGCAAACATTGTATTTGCTCAACTTTCTGTCAACCTTGATGCTTTGCTGTACTTTTACTGTACATAATGGTTATCACAGTCAACCTAGTAACATAATTATCACTTGCATGCTTGCACATATGTGTTTGGTTTTTGTGTCTCTGTGTCTGTGTGTGTTTGTGAGTGTGTGTCTCTGTGTCTGCGTGTATGACTCTCTCTCTCTCTGTCTTTCTCTCTCTCCATACAAGTAGTGTAAGCACAGAATCCTGAAGATATACATACCCATGTACATACATGTGGAGACCAGACCAGAACCTGAAGCATCCTCTACTGCTTTCTATTTTATTGACTTGGGACAGTAGTTGTCATTGAATGAGAAGCTGTTCTTTATAGTTTGGATGGCTAGTCAGACAACTCTTAGGGTCCTCGTGTCTCTACCCTTCAATGCTGGAAAAACATTCAGTCATGACCAACCACTCACAAGGGTGGTAGGGATTTGAACTCATGAACACATGTTTCCAGAGCAAATGATCTTATCATGGAGAAATCTGAACAGACCTGCAATGTATCTGATTAATACATTACAAGTATATTGTAATTATTAACTGAGCTTAGCTTCTTTTTTATGTTCTCCAGTGCTTATTTACCCAGAATAACTGAAACAATTTATTCTTTCATTAAAATCTATCTGCCCTGTTTCCATGATTGACTTTTTGAATCCCCATAAATTTAGATTTTATGGTATTTGTTTTTCTTTGCTGAAATACCACAGCATTCTCCTGAATCATCAATCCTACTGTTGGAGGTATTCTGCATGGTTGCTGATAAAATCATGATAAACTTCTTAAGGGAACAAAGGGTTTATTCTCTCTTATTTCCGGTTATAGTTGCTTGTCCAACTTAGCAAGAGAGCTCATACCAATAGCAAGGACTGACTGAGCTTGTAGCATCATATCCACATAACAACTAAGAGAGAGACAATCCTTACTTGCCAGACCATCATATTTGGCCAAGTATACACAAGGATGACCACTTCCTCAACTAGCTCTCTGTATTTTATTCACATGTCCAGGGCCCAGTTCTACCCACCATGGGTTGAGTCTGCACCCATCAAATAGAAAATCTCCTGCAGGTTTACTCTGGGCTTAACTCAAATGCTAAGTCTCTACATATGTTCCCAGAGCTCAAATCCTCAACCATCAAGTTGATACCTGTATCTATCTGTGACAACTACCATGAAATACCAATTTATCCTTTGTTAAGATTAAATAATACTCCGTTTTATTCCCTTTTCCACTCATCCATCACTGGACACACTTAGATTGGTACTATATATTGATATTTTAAATAATTTTATAATGGATCACAATGTAGTGACCCTTTCAAGAAAGAGAGCTCATTTATTTATACTAAATACCCATAGTCAACCCTGAATCTGTGATGTGAGTTTACATTGGGTTTTCAGGGTTAGTCTAGTGCTGATGTCTTTGGAACTCTCTTCTTTCCTTCCACAACTATGGTTAGCTCTCTGCATTGAACCTTATTTTGATAAATGATTTTGTGATATCAAACTGAAACAAAAAGATGCTGACAAAAGTGGAAATAAATATCCTTGTGTGCTTTCTAACTCTATTGATTCGTGAATTATTCAGCCCAAGGTGCTCTGTGTATTCTTTCTTCTATTGAAGGACAATAAATGACCTGATTTTTTAAGCTACTTTTACTGTTTCCCTTCATTTCCAGTGAAAGAGTACCTGACTGGATAGTCAAACGATCTTAGAAAACATAAGATTTATTTACACCGAAAAATCATCTGTATGGAAGTTTAGCTTATTTTTTATTTTGTACATGTCACAGAAATCACTGAGTCTTTGAAATGCCTGATGCATATTCAGTTCTCTAAGCAAATAATGCAATAGGCAGCATTCTGCAAATTCATTTGCTCACGGAAGCTATGTATAAAAACCTGTGCTTTCCTATGGTCAGTAGCCTCTCCAAACACGTACTTATATGATCAGCATTCTACCTGTAAATGCAGGAAGGGGAAAAATGAAATGTAAGAATTAAAATGCAGTCTTCAAACTTCTGTCCCACTTGGTAGTCATGAAACTTCAGCTAAGTGCTCTAACTTCTGTCCTCTCTGTTTCAGCATCCATAACTGAAAGTAATTGGAAGTAATCAAATGCTTAAAAGTTTGTTGCTAGAAGTATTGAATGCTAGAATTCATTGAGTGTAAGTACTACATACCTGGTTAATGCTGGTGTTCACATTGACTTTTTTTCTCAGTAAAACTCACAATTATTACTGAACCTACTTTTAATGTTATCATACTTTTCATTTACTGATGCTGTCCCTAAGATTGAAGAAGCCAGAAAATGACTTTTGACATCTTTGATAATTACTTTGTCCATATAGTTTATTATGAATATGAACTTTATTGAATCTGTACTAAGCATAGAAATAAACAATGAAAAAAGTGTATTATCCATGTGTTGAGTCTTAGATATTCAGATTTACACATACCACTTGACTTATGGGATTACAGCTACCACACTAGTATTCAGTGCCAAAAGAAATTTCTTTTTTCATCAAATTAAATAGATATGTATTTTATTTGCCATTTTGCCCATAGACAAATGTGAAAGTTTCTCAGCAATCTAGCTGACTTTCAAAAATATAGTAACTGATATCCTAGGCCAGGAACCTCGTATGAATGACTTTTAAGCAAGCTCATCTTCACAGATCAGGAAGGTGGTAACTTACATGGGTTTGCTGATGTCATAAATGTATTTTCAGCTACATTTCAGTTAGTTTTCAATAGATTTAGCATTAGATTTCCTCTCTTGCTTGAGTATCTTCTATGACAATTGAGGGATTTCATGATCATTCAGGCCTCTGATAATCAGTATCAGTTCAACTGTTTTCTTAAATAGTAAAAAATATACACTTGAGTGAGTAATATTTATAAATAGGACAGAAGTGCATGTACCTACCTTTCATTTCTTTCAAATTGTTTCATATATACATATTGGCTCATTTTGCAACTAAGTGACCTATAGAAAACTTTTTTTCCATCTTACTCAGCTTTATGAATTTGTAACTTGTTGCTGCTGTGGCTTAGATATGGTATGAATGTGCCCCCCAATGTTTCATATGTTGCAAGACTGGCCCTCAGTATAGTAATATTGAGACGTGGTCAGACCTTCAGTTGGCGTATATAAGAGGGAGGTAGTTGAACCATCATGGACATCAACTTTATAAATGACTAAAGTACTTTTTTTGTACCACAGTTAGTTCTTAACATAGTATGTTGTTACACACAAAATAGCAAGGCTAGCTCTTCAATACCCTTCCTATCTGACCTTGTGATTTCTTCTTCCAGTGCTTCTGTTTTTAGACACAATCTACCATGAGACCCTTGTGACTCAGCAAATGAAACCACATTACCTAGAATTTTCTGCTTCCAAGCTGTGTACTGAACTAGTAGTATCTTTCTTTTATAAAGTATATATTTCCTCAGACATTTTGTTGTAGCAACAGAAAATGAACCAACATATTTCTTTGCTGTATCTTTATCAAGGAGCACCCTTATCAACTCACCATCCCCATACCCTGGACTTCTGTTTAGGTGGCTCTTCCTTTCGTCTATTAGTTTAGTTCCTGTTGTTCTAACATATAGCAAGACAAGCTCTCCCCGGAGCAATTATGGACTAGAGGTGCATTCCTCTCAACTCTCAATAGCACATTCAACACAAATTATATATCGTTCAAGTTCTCATGTTAAATCTGTCTTTCCTTTGGCGTTGCTACTCTATAACATCCTCTCCAGTTAGACTATCTTTTTGAACCCTTCTATCTATTTTTATTTAATTTTTAAATTTTTGCATATTTCTCTCTGTCTCTCTCTCTCTGTCCTTTCTCTGTTGTACATATATCAGAGGGGTCAGAGGAGACTGTGCATCTGTAGATACCCAAAAAGGACTTCATAAACATCCTAGATTATGATACCTCCTCTTTGCTTTGCTGTGGAATTTTAAAGACTCCATCTTCCAGGGTCAGAAGTACATCATTTCTGCATGGTGTTTTATGTGCAATCCAGGATCCAATCTTAGGAACTTCTTGTGAAGCACAGGTTTAATCTCAGAATCTCCGCTTACATTTTCTTTATTTTTAAACAGCATTTTTATCTCAATAAGTTAAGATAATTTTTACTGGTAAATCACCTTAGCTGAAGTTTGTCCTATCAATTGGGGCTTTGGTCAAGTGCATCTTTAGAAATCAGCAAGATTCTAAGTATCCCTTTACATTTTTCAGGCATTTTTGCTGACTTATATTCAAAAGCAACATTATCCAAATAGATTGATATTTAGAGTATGATTTTAACATTCTGGTTGATGGGGAAGTATTGAACAAGAATCTTTTTTTCTCCCATATTTTATTTTTTGAATAAGAATCTTAAGTGAATTTCTGCTATCTAGGAGATGGAAGGCCTTCATAATTTTGTTTTGCATCTAACAGTAATAGCTCCAAATAAAGTCCATAACTCAAAAATATCTGTAGATTCAATATGTTTGAGAATAACAAACCACGTCTCCAAATCTTTTATCTAGGTCAGGTATGTTATCTACATGGAGGTGCCTGGCCTTATGGGAAGTTTTGGCTAGCTCTTTAATGTCTACACTCTGCTGCTCCATTAATCCTAACCTTAACCATTATAGTATCTTATTCTTTCTCTAGAGAAAGACTTCTGAAGCTAAAAAAAAACCTGTTAGGTTCCACATATAGTCTTCAATGCTTGTCAAATCTCATGTATTCACATCAGTCTCTTTTTTGTGCTGGCTTTACTTCTCTGTACAATTCAAATATTTGATCATTGCTTTTCCAAGGGCATCTGCTTTGATTGCATTGCATTTTTTAAGCATCTACTTTGTTTACATTCCACATAGGACTTGGTGTATCTTGCCAGCCAGTGAGTAATCCAAGTTCCCAATTCTTACCTTATGATTCAACTATTAACTCAATCTGTTTTCAGTTCTATTAGTTTAACACTTAGAAGGAAAACATTCAATTGTTCACTTGTATGTGGAAGAAGCTTTCAAAAGGAAATATAGGAAGAGGACAGGGCAAGTACTGGCAGAAGATTTCAGTGAGTTATGAGAATCTGAAAAGATAAAAAAGATAAAGAATTATGTTAGATTACAGCCAGATTCTTGGAAAGAGGCTAAATTGATGTCCAGATGAAAAGTAACATTTTACAATTTTCTATTATCCAAAGAAATTAACTTTGGGACCTATATTCTATAATCTTCATAGACACTGGTTTAAGGAATGCTCAGATCTATTTCCTATACTTTATAGCTTATTTTTTGATTTTGAATGAATTTGTATTTTTTTTAATTCCTGAGATGAACTAGAAGATAAAGATTGTGTTATAAAATCACAGCACTATCTTGATTAGAATATTCTAAATTGTGTGAGCAAATTGGTTTTCAAATATGAACTAAACTTCCAGAAGATTTAACATGAACTTAATCTGCAACATGGTTTTATAAAAGGATCATAAAATAAAATACTTTCAATTTTCCCCATACAATATTGATAGAATGACCAACACATTGCTGAGTAGTCCACTTCTCCACAAGGAGAAATACAGAGTTAGAACTCTGAGTTTGGAAGCTAATAAAGCCTAAAACTGAGGAAGAAACAAATGTATATTCTCACCACTTTAGTTTCATTGTGTACATACATGGAATAAAATATATATTTCAAAATAACTAAAATAAGTTCTTAGATAGTGCAAGTATTGTTAATTTTACCAACATTAACCCCCCTTTTACTCACAGAGATCTTACACTGACAGAGTGAAATATAAATTATGAATGCAGAAATTAATTGCCCTAAAAGTTCAAAGCAAATGTCCAAGTTAGGAAATAATCGGGGGCATTTGTTTCAAGTTTTCAGCATCTTGCTTTATAAGTAAATGTGTAATGAATTTCATAACTTTCAAAGACAAAATTTTACTGAAAGCATGCTGTTGAATAATGCTGGAGTCAGCGTTTAAGCTAAGACATTATTCTACAGCAAATTCTTAAGCTTTTAAATGAATCAGTGATAGGATTTTTTTTAATATAGTTCCATCCCTCCACCTTTCACTATATGTTCTCCTTGCGTTTGTCTATTACAAAGTGTAAGTGAAAGATTTGAGAGATGGCTCTGGAGTTAACACTTTGCCTGTACTTTATAGCTTTACTGATATCCCAGATCCCACATAAAAACTCTAAGTGGAAATGGCTGAGTCCTACACTTCTAGCCCTGGAAAGCAGAGCCTGGGAAACTCTTGAGCAGAAACAAAGAGTGAGTAGTTCAATCCAGGGTGATTTCTGAAATCATAAACGGTGTCCTCTGATACATGTACACAATGAAAAACGAAGTGTAAGTAAGTTGAGAAAAATGTGTGTGCTTTATTTACATCATTATAGCCCTTTAAAAAATTCCTTAAATAGACTAAAATTCCAATTTGGACAATTGTAACTGTAAAGTGTATGATCTCTTACTTGCCTACATTTAAGTGGACACTGTGAAGGGCTAGAGTCGTTTCGCATATTCTTGGCACAATATAATGTATGAATACTCATATAGGTAAAATATGTAAACTTCATTCATACGTTTTCTATTTGTTACCATTCTTGTTAACATTTTTGAACCAATACATAACATTGTATATAATGTATATAAAATAAATAATTTCAATATTTATCTGTAATTTCTAATGATAGGATTGCTTCATGATTTCTTTGTGCTTGGAGCTTTCCAAAACTTCTCTATTAGCTATGCTACTATACATAATTAATAAAGGACAAGCATAGTAACACTGAAGTGATATTATTTCTTCTATTCAATTTAAATCCCGGTTGTCAACTATTCTTTCTTTGTCAGCTTTCTCCATTTTTGTAGCCTCTGATAACAATAATTCAATTTTTTACTCCTAGATGATGAATATTTTTACCTTCTAAATGTGTGAACCTGTAATATTTGGCTTTATGTGTTTTGCTTGGGTCAGTTAGAACCGTGTATTAGTCAGGGTTCTTCAGAGGAGCAAAACTGATAGAATGAGCTTAGACATATGTGATTCATCAGATTTGCTTACAAGATAAGGTCTAGGTAGTTCAGAATAGTTGTCAGTAGCTATTCAATGACAAAGCTGATACCTCAGGAGTTCTATTCTGATGCTGGAGGCCTGGAAGGTTACTGAAACCCGTGGTCTTCAATCCCTGTTAGAAAGCTGAAGAACTGAGGTTCTCAAGTCAGCAATGAATCATGGCAGCACTAGAGAAAATAGGGAAAATGAATTTGCCATCAAAATGCGAGGACAAGCAATCAGAAGTATGTTTTTCTTCTTGAACTTCTTTTTTTTTCTTGGGAGTCACCAGAATTTTCTGCTAACATTTTGAGTGATATTCCTGTTTCAAATCACTTAATACAAATGATCTTTTACAGTTATGGACAATGACTGATCTCTCTTAGTTGACTCCAGTTCCAAGTTACTTGGTGGCCAAGATGAAAATAAGATATCCAATGTTCCAAATACAATGTATTGTTTTCTTCCATGATAGACTCTGTCATGGAAGATATTTCTCTCTTAAGGTGCTATGGTTAGAGTATATAATCACAGCAATAGAAGAAAGACTAAGACAAGCAGTAATGAAAAACATTATGAAATATTAACTCTTACTTTTTAATAATTATAAAAATTGATATCATGCAATAATATTTAGCATACACATCTTAAGAGTACAATTTGTTATTGTTCTTCTTTTTTAATAATTTTTATTAATATTTAGCCTTCCTAATTTCAAACATAATGGGAGGTTGCCCTGACCTACTCCCTTCCTCCCACTCAACATCTTTTGTGATTCTTTTAAAATTAATTCTGTTTTATTTTTACTCTTACAATTTTGTGCAGGTAGACAATGCATTTTGATCATAGGCACCCCTATCTCCCTCCCATTCTCCTGTACATTTTTCTAGTGTGTCCATCTCCTGCCTTTATGTCCTAATTATTTAAATTGGACAATATAAGATATTATTTAAACAAAACACAAAATATATTAAAGATGCAGCTAGTTATGATTGAGTTCCCAGTTCCACATGGTTAAGAACACATTATAAAGCTAAAGAATAGCAATTTTGTCCATCTTGTACAAAACTAAGCTCATGATGTGAAGACATGCCCATAGGAGGCCTTCCCTGCTGTGGATGCATGGAGACCCAGGCCATGGGAGGCCATACCTGATGTAGGCACATGGAGACCTGGTCCATGGGAGACTGTCCATGTTGCAGTGTACATGATGCCTACCCTATGAGACACCTTCATTGTGAGTACACAGATATGGAATTCAGGGTTTTGGCAGGCAGTAGGTTATGTCAGGCTATTCAGCTGTCCACGGATCAGAACACTGGATATAAAAATAGTCTCATCTCGGGCTGGAGAGGTGGCTCAGGAGTTAAGCCTCTGCCTTGCAGGCGGAAGATCTTGAGTTCGGATCCTAGACCCCATGTATAGACGCCGGGTAGAAGCGGGGGCAGCCTGCGTTTCTGGTCCTGGTAGGGCAGAGCCTGTGAATCCCGGGGCAGAGTAAACAGGAGGAGGTGGAGGCGTCCATGGTGCTTCCTGAATTCGTCCGTGGTTCTACACACACACACACACACGCACACACACACACACACACACACACACACACACACACACACGTATACATGCACAATTGAATAAATAAATAATAATAATAATTAATTTAAAAAAATAGTCTCATCTCTTCTCGGCCACCATCTGACATACATGGGACACAGCAGCCATATGTGCAGGTGCCTCTAAGGATAGTTCCTCTACTTATATATTCACAAACCATTGGTGGAAATTTAGCATTTATTTTTATTATTTCAATCTTAAGGTTAATAACAATTCTTTAACTCAACTATAAATGATAGAAGGGACTTTAGTTATTAATTAATCATGTAGGCTTAATTAATTAATCAATCTTAAGTATAAATATGAATGCACTAAATTTGTAGTACATGAATATATGAAGCAGATATTCATAAATCTGAAGGGAAAGATAGATTAAGATATGGTATGGACCTATAGCAGTCTAGTTTTAGCACCTGACAGATTATATGGAAAACATATGCAAAAGCATTGCTTCCCTTCAGACCTAACAGATGTATTAAAAAAATCCTGTTAACTGTTGCAATATACAAATTAGGAGCATGTATGGAGCTATCTCTTAACATATCATAGGACAACAAATCTCTTTAATAAGACAGAAATCATATGAAATATTTTTCCAAGTACAATATAATAAAACAAGAAACTGATAATCATTTCAAAAAATTTACAAGCAGAGAAAAATTTTACAATATGCATGGTCGAGCATTGATTTGAAACAAAAGTAAAAATAGGAATTTCAGCATAACTTGAACTGAATTAAAATGGGCATACTTACAATATTCCCACATTTATGGTGTACAGCAAAAATACATCACAAAAGCATGTTTACTCTAATAGAACCTCATTTTTTGTGCCAATGTAGAAGGTACACATAGGTGTGCATGCATGTTAGCATATGAGCAGCACACATGTGTGTAAAAGTGTAGGGGAGGCACAATGTTACATGGCAAGTCTTTGATAACTCTCCTTGTTATTTTTAAGACAAGACCTCTCAGTTGAACTCAAAATTCATTAATTGGTTGGCCTAGCTAGTCTTCATACTCTGTAGATTTCTTATTTTTGCCTCTATAGTGCTGGAATTACTGTCAAGGTGTTTTTTTACATGAGCTTGGGAAACTGAAATCTGGTCCTCATTTTAGGGGCAAAACTGCCTTATCCACCATGTCATCTCTTTAATAGTCTTAGTTTAAGACTATTTTGAGAAGAAAAAAAGGTATTTAAAATTTTAGCATAAGTAATGCAATAAAATATAATATAAATAAAAGATATAAAACCTCAATGACATATAAAGAAAAGGACAGTGTAAGACCAAGTTTACTTCTATTAAGGAAATAATAAGCATGAGAGCAGAATCAAGAATATAAAAAGAAAGGATTGAAAAATTGAAAGGAAGACCCAAACTAAGATATGGCTTATTGAAACGATAGGCAGAATAGTAGAATTATAAAAAGATGAGGAAGAAAAGAGGATTCAAATAAGTGAAAGAGGAAATATTGCAGCTGAGACCACAGCAACTAAACAGATGAAGAAATGTTACAATGAATTACTTTTTGCCACAAAATTGAGTGACAAAAAAGAATGGATGAACTCCTTAACACATATAACCTCCAACGTAGACTCACATAATAGAGAAAATTTGAAAATTTAGTATTGTTGAATAAAGCAGTATTTGATGGTCAGTTGCTTCCCAGAAGAAATCACATTTAAGGAGTTGCCACTATGGACAACATGCAAAGATGTTTGCACACACGACCCTGTCAACTTGAAACTTTTACTAAGAAATAAGACTGTATTCATGTTTTTAGTTTTCTTTGAATCAAATTTTCAATGTCCACATAAAACATGATTCCCGTGCCAGGTAAGCAACTGTATTTCTTACATATGAGAGGGTGAGACAGAAGGATCTACATAAGCACAAGGCCAAAGTTACTTCATAGTTCCTTCAATTCCAGCTTTGAGTACATAGAAAGTCTCTATCTTAAAAACAAAAAAATAACAAAACATAATGAAACCCAATGTTGTAAGACCTGGAAGTCATGCTTCGTTTCAGAATACTACCAGGCAGGTAGAAATTTGTAGTATCAAAATTCTTCAAAGTTTTCCAAAATAAGTAAACAAGGAGGAATAATTCTAAACTAACATAAAAATGTCTAAATTACTATGATATCAAGCAAGAGAAGAAAACAGTGGGGAATTTCCCACAGTAATATCCTTCATATCATAAATATCGATGAAAAATAACAACCAAAATACCAATCAATTGAATGTACCAATATTGACTTGCTCACTTACTAGCTTGGTTTTAAACAATTTACTCTCATTTTTATATTATTATAGTCATCATCATCATCAGTTATCCTATACAGTGAGGCATGACCATTCCACACTATATGTGTCCAGAGGTCTGAGTGTGGCTTTGCTGTTTCTCTTCATTCAACTTTATATGGGCTCCAGATATCAAATGACAGGACATATTTCAGACACTATTTTAAACTCAACCTAACTTACAAATAAGCAATGCATGCTCTTTCATTCTTATTGCAAATTGCAAATTGGTACCTCATACTTAGTGCTGTATTTATTAAGCATTGTTTCTTTTAGATTCCATTATCATGCAATAAAATAGAATTTTATTACTCATTAACAAATGATTCTGTTTATTTAACAGCCCAAAACTGTGGAAGCTGGAAATCCAAGGCAATGATTATTTTTAATTTTATTTATTAATGAAAGAGAAAGAGAGAGACAGAGACAGACAGACAGACAGACATATCATGGAATATGGGTTAAAGACCAAGGAAACTTTAGGGAGCCTTTTGTCCACTTGGACATCTGGGTCTGAGAATTGAACTCAGTGGACAAATTGGTGAGTATGTGTCTGACCTACAGAGCTCTCCTATCAGCTCTCCAGGAAAGAATGGGTTAATTCTGTTTGTGTCTGTATCCTACCTGTTCTAAACTACTAGACATGTGATAAGGTCAGTTAGACCACCTGTTTTTAATCAGTCAGTCAATCAATCAATCAATCAATCAATCACTTAGATAACAATGGTGAAATGCTGAAAAATAAAATTTATTCAGTATGTCCATAATGGAAAAAGGGATAACTCCCCAAAGTCCATCTTCCAGGTTCTGAGGTGAGATATATCTTCAAATAGGGCAAGAATTATGCATATCTATGCAGTTTTCCTACAGGAGTGGTGTCAACCACTGCTGACTGGCTCTTGTCTCTCCTGCAAGGTGGTCTGACAAGTTGTCAGGGCTATGAATGATTTATTTCTGGGAGACAAATTCTTGGTCAGGCTGGCACCAGACCTGGCATTTTGTCATTTCTGTTTTTCTGCTCTCATTGCTTTGACAGTCCAGTAGTCACAGTGGGGGATCACAAGCATCCTTCAAGTTTGTGGATGGATGCAATTGAGCCACTAAGTTCAATAGTTGTTGAGTTGCACTTAAGTTTTTAAATCTGAACAAAAGAGGAAATAGTTCCTCCTTGCTTACATTACTATGTTAGGGGAAAGGTTTCTCTGTTTTGAATGGGGATATACACATTATATAACTACAAATAGCCATCTTTTTTATTAATAAAATGACATACTGCAATACGTTCAAGTCACTTTATACCCAGATATTCACTGACAATCATAAAGAACTTTTTTTATTCTGACATTTTTATTTGAGTATTTGTTTCCATGAACAACTGATAGTATTTCTCTAGATATATAGGATATTTTGTCTAATATGATATTGAATCTAATTTTGATTTTATTCAAATAGTTTAGCTGCCTTCAAATCAAATGTTTTGAGTTAGGAAAAATGAAATTCTTAACAAAAATGTTTCTATTTTAAGATGCTATAGCAAAATGATGAGGAAACAAGTCTTGAAGGGAGGAGTGTTTGGGTTTGATTCCTGCATTTTGTGACATGAGTGATATTGGACAAAATTTGCATGATTCAATTTCTCCCTTTCTTGTGTGTGTGTGTGTGTGTGTGTGTGTGTGTGTGTGTGTGTGTGTGCTGTGTGGTGTATGTGTACATGTTCATTCAAGTTCATATGCAGTGTTGCACACAGTAATGTATACACATCTCAATAGTTCAATGTGAGGTATCTTCTCTATGTTCTCCAATCATATTTTTAAGAAACATTATGGCACTGGCCAGTAGCTCACTAATTTGGGTAAGTTCCCTAGCAAGTGAACCCCAGGGATTCTCCTGTTTTTGCCTTGTTTTAAGGGATACTCCTACAAAGGAAACGAGTGTTTGTATCAACTGATTCATCCAGACCTTGATTTAAATTTTCTTTTAACTCAATTTTCTTGTTTGTATAATGAAAACTATAATAGACTATGTCCTGTCATGTATTGGAGAAATGGTTCAAGTGTTAAGATTCTACTAGCAAGCAGAAAGATCTGAGTTCAGATCCTTATTCCATATAAAAATGTCAATTAGAGTGGTGGCAGGCTGCACTTCCTGCCTTTTTTTAATACATTTTTTATTATTATTTCAGCTCATACAAACTTAATAGGTACACCAGTTCCCTCCCTCCCTCCTCCTCCCTCCCTACCCCCTGCTGCCCCTCCCCATCCCCCTCCCTCCCCATCCGCCAGTGCCTCCCACCCCAATTCCCAGAGAGTCCTTTCTTGTGCATGCCTGATTTTCCTCTGGGCCCTCCTCTCTGATGACGTACAAGGACCCAGTGGCCTTTCCCTGAACCCTTTCCCGTGTTCCCCTTATGTATAGGAACACTGCTGTGGCTGCCAATCCTTTGCCTCCAAGGATCTTGGTGCCTTTAGCAGATGCTAGACTTTGTGAGGTCAACAGTGTCGGACAATGCACAGGGCATGCAAAGTCCAATTATGATTGCTTCAGCCCTAACTAGTATGGAGTATCATACATATCATTGCTCCTCCCATCCTTTTGCTCTCACACTCTTACCGCCCCCTCTTCCGCAAATTTCCCTGAGCTTCAAGATGGGGAGAGATTAAGCTGGCCTAGTTCTAGGTGGTTGATATAGAGTCTCTGAAGTTCTGGATTGTGGTTTGTTGATTTTCTTTTGCAGTTTTGCTGCTCCTGCAATGCCCTTCACTCCATCCTGGTGGGCATTGTATGTTACCCCCTGGCCAGAGACAAAAAGCTGTTAAACTAGAGTCTTGTGATACAAGCACATCCAAAGGTAGATGTAATAAAAGTGGGAAACCACAGTGAGGAAGGGGTCTATTACCCATTTGCAAAATGGTTACAATAGCACATTCAAGGGTAGATGTAATAAAAGCAGGAAACCTCAGTAAGGGAGGGGTCAGTCACCCATTTCCAAAATGATCACCCTTCATCTGACACACAGATTAATGGATAAGGGTTGAGGACCCAGATATAAGCCCACAAAAATACAGTCATTTGATCTTTGATAAAGGGGCCCAAAGAATCCAATGGAAAAAGAACAGCATCTTCAACAAATGGTGCTGGCAAAACTGGATCTCCACATGCAGAAGATTAAAGCTGGACCCGTACTTGTCACCATGTACAAGACTTAATTACAAATGGATCAAGGATCTTGATATCAGGCCAGAGACTATAAAAACCATAGTTGAAAGGATAGGGAACTCCCTCGAGCTGATTGGGCTAGGCCAACAGTTGCTAAACAGACATCCAATGGCACAGTCACTGCTATCAACTCTCAACAGTTGGGATCTTGTGAAATTAAAGAGCTTCTGTTCAGATAAAGAGATTGTAACACGAGCTCAAAGGCAACCCACAGAATGGGAGAAAATCTTCACTAACCACATATCTGATAGAGCTCTACTGTCCAGAGTGCACAAAGAACTTAGAAAACTAAACATCAAGGAAACCATGGCCCAATTAAAAAATGGGACCTGGAAATTAAAAGAAATTTTATCAGGGATGAAATTAAAATGTCTAACAAATATCTTAAAAAAATTCTCCACTTCTTTAGCCATCAGGGAAATGCAAATCAAAACTTCCCTCACCCCAGTCAGGATGGCAAAAATCCACAATACAAACAACAAGTGCTGGAGAGAATGTGGAGAGAGGGGAACTATCCTACATTGCTGGTGGGAGTGCAGGCTCATACAGCCATTCTGGCGAGCCGTCTGGAGATTCTTAAAGAAATTAAAGATTGAAATGCCATATGACCCTGCGATTCCACTTTTGGGTATAACCCCCCATACAGCAGAGATTCACCTCGATAGCACAAGCACGACCATGTTCATAGCAGCGCTGTTTACAATAGCAAAGACATGGAATCAACCCAAATGTCCAACAGTTGACGAGTGGATAAGGAAACTGTGGTACATCTATACAATGGAGTACTACTCAGCCATCAAAAATGATGAATTACTAGAATTTGCCGGGAAATGGATGTCATTAGAAACAATTATATTAAGTGAAGTATTCCAGACCCAGAAAATTAAGCGCCATATGTACTCCCTAATAGGTGGCTCCTAATACCAAACCCACCCAGCCCATCTTGAAACCACATAGGTAAATCTATGTATTACCTACAATAATTGCAAGGATTATGAACAGGAGGGATGGGGTTGGAGGGCCACACCAGAAACAAGAAGAGAAGTGACCATGTTGCAGTAGAGAAAATAGACCTCCATCAAGGACTGCAAGAAAGTAATGTGACACTTAGTTAAGTTCACAGCCATTCGTTCCTGATCATTTACAACTAAGGGGGTATGAACTCACCAGAAGGGGAGGGCATATAGTCCGGCAGATTAAAAAGTAACCATTTTACCAATGGGTGATTGACCCCTCCCATTGTCAAATGCCATATGACCCTGCGATTCCACTTTTGGGTATAAGTATTACATGTACCCTTGAATGTGCTCTTAGAATAAGACTTCAGTTTAACAGCTTTTTGTCTCTGGCCAGGGGGTGACATACAGTGCCCATCACGAAGTTGTGAAGGGCATTACAGGAGCAACAAAACTGCAAAAGAAAATCAACAAACCACTATCCAGAACTTCAGAGACTTACCACCTAGAACTAGGCCAGACTAATCTCTCCCCATCCTGAAGCTCAGGGACATTTGCGAAAGAGGGGGCAGTAAGAGTGTAAGAGCAAAAGGATGGGAGGGGCAATGATTTGCTAGATACTCCACACAAGTCAGGGCTGAAGCAATCATAATTGGTACATTGCATGCCCGGCTCAATGTCCAATACACTATTGACCTCACAAAGTCTAGCATCAGCCAAAGGCACCAAGATCTTGGAGGCTAGCTATTGACAGCCACAGTAGTGTTCCTATACTTAAGGGGAACACCTGGAAAGGGTTCAGGGAAAGGCCACTGGGTCCGTGTACGTCATCGGAGAGGAGGGCCTAGAGGAGAGTCAGGCATGCACAAGAAAGGACTCTGGGAATTGGGGCGGGAGGCACAGGGGGATGGGGAGGGAGGGGTGAGGGGAGGGGGAGCAGGGGGTTCAGGGGGAGGAAGAGGGAGGGAGGGAACTGATGTACCTATTAAGTTTGTATGAGCTGAAATAATAATAAAAATGTATTATAAAAAAAAAGCAGCACTCTTAGACTAGAGACATGCCTTGGTAGATAAAGTGCTTTCCTGAAGGCCAAAGTTCAGATTTCCAGAACTTTCGTAACACTTGGACTGGCATGATGACTGTCTGCAACCCCAGGAAGACACAGAGACTCCTCAGGGCAAGCTAGATTAGTCAGAATTGGTAACCTCTAGATTCCGTGAGACTACCTCAATAAATAAAATGAAGAGCAATCAAAGAAGATGCTCAATGTAAACTTCAAGACTCTTACATGTATGCTCACCTGTGTATACATACACACACACACACACACACACACACACACACACACACAAATGCTCCACTTCTTTAGCCATCAGGGAAATGCAAATCAAAACTTCCCTGAGATATCATCTCACCCCGGTCAGGGTGGCAAAAATCCACAATACAAACAACAACAAGTGCTGGAGAGGATGTGGAGAGAGGGGAACTCTGCTACATTGCTGGTGGGAATGCAGGCTCATTCAGCCACTCTGGCGAGCCGTCTGGTGATTCCTAAAGAAATTAAAGATTGAAATGCCATATGACCCTGCGATTCCACTTTTGGGAATAACCCCCCATGCAGCAGAGGTTCACCTCGATAGCACAAGCACGACCATGTTCATAGCAGCACTGTTTACAATAGCAAAGACATGGAATCAACCCAAATGTCTTAATAGTTGACGAGTGGATAAGGAAACTGTGGTACATCTATACAATGGAGTACTACTCAGCCATCAAAAATGATGAATTACTAGAATTTGCCGGGAAATGGATGTCATTAGAAACAATTATATTAAGTGAAGTATCCCAAACCCAGAAAGTTAAGTGCCGTATGTACTCCCTAATAGGTGGCTCCTAGTACCAAACTCACCCAGCCCACATTGAGACACTCAAAGGTAAACCTATGTAATAAAGTAATTGCACGGATTATGAACAGGAGGGATGGGGTTGGAGGGCCACACCAGACACAAGGAGAGAGGGGACCATGTTACAGCAGAGAAAATAGGCCTCCAAGGAATGCAAGTAAGTAATGTGGCACCTGGTTAAGTGCACTTCCTGCCTTGAAAGGCAAAAATTTGGAAACTCCACAGCAAAGTGAAAAAATAAAAGTATGAAGAGAAATCTAGGGTGATTCCAGAAATCACTGTTGTTTCTTCAAAGGCACATGCAGTGACCTCTCTCTCTCTCTCTCTCCCCCTCTCTCTCGCACACACACACACAAACACACACACATGCATGTGCACATGCACACATCCACATGCAAAAAAAGAAAAGTGAAAGTAAATTCTGGAAACTGGTGAGATAGCTGAATGGTACCTTCTTGCAAACATGGTGACCTAAATTTGATTCATGGAAGCCCAGGTGACAAAGAGAAAGAACTGACTTCTGAAAGCTGACCTCTACCTGCATATCTCCTTTCTCTGAAATAAAATATTAAAAAACTTAAAAGTGATTTCTGATTTTGTCCCATTAGCTATGCATGTGTCTGATTTTATCACCACATTTAACTTTTAGACCTCTGCGTCTGTAATAAGAATCAGTATTAATATTGTGGCTTAAGTTTTTTTTCTCCATAAATATTGTGAGGAAACTTTTTAGAGGAATTCATTAGTGTTTTTTCTTGGTGGAATAGTGGGTTTGGGAGAATAGCCATCAGAACTTGGATACATTTACACAGCATAAATTGCACATAATGATAGTTTAGCTATAAGTTCCAACAATTCTTCTTGAAAGATAGAATAATTTCCTGTTGGTGGATTTGAATCTTGGTATCATTTGTAACTTATGTGAAGTTAGAATTCAGTAAGCCTCTAAGAAAGCTTAAGTTTATATTAGGGCCATTTCAGAGCTATAGAAAGCATTTCATGAAAGAATTTTTTAAAGCATCTTAATGTATAAAGGAGCAGGGAATAATTATTTCTTCTCAATATAAGGTTCTGTAATTGTTAATAAAATAAGCTGTCTAAAGTTCAGACTAGAAGAAATAGCATCTTAATGAAATTTTCATTGAATTTTGAACAGCAGGAATGTAATGCATGGGTTATTTTCCCACATTTTACTATATAGAGTACATATTTAATTAGAAGTTTAAATATCTAATGTTTCAAGATAAAACTATTGTTTGAATTTGTTTATGTCATTGTTATTGTTATATTTCCTTTTCCTACTGCCCTCAGATTATACAAATTATCCTCATTCCTGTTTTAATTTCAATACCATCTTGACAAAATAAAGAACCAAATCTTGGGAAAAAATAAGTTTTAAGAAATAGTAAAATCTAAGAAATATGTGAAATCTGTTGCCACTGTTCTTTAAGGATGATTAATGTCTTAAGAATCTTAAGAATCATTAATAATTATATCATACTTTTATATACATGAATGGTTTGCTTTCATAATCTTTTTGCTGAATTACATAAATTATAATTGATAAATTATAATATCAACTGCTTCAAATTTTCACTTCTTTTTAATTTCAAAAAGCAAGACTACTACTTCTGATAAAATGAATCTAAAAAGCAAGATTCAATTCATATGAAATTGTATTTAAGCACAGCACAGAAACAACTATTTTACTCCTAAGTATTTACCAAAAAGAAATTAGGTCAAAAATCTAGAAAATAACATATCCAAATATTTATGGAAACTTGTTTATTTTTATTTTTGGTATCTGTTTAAATAAAAGTGTGTACATATGCTTAAGTGTTTGTGTGTTTGCATGTGCACACTTGTGTAGAAATGGATACTGTGTTTGCCTGTGGAGGCCCAAGTGTGACATAGGAATCATCATGGATTGTTGTAACTCATTATTAATTTCTTATGGTGTTCCCTAGGCTTCTTCTTCCAGTATCAGAAGTTCAGGCCGATGCACTTTTGTTTTCCATGGATCCTAACTCAGATTCTGTTACTTGCAAGGCAAAACTAAATCCCTGAGCCATCTTGACAGCCCACAACTATTTTTATAAAAGATTGATGTTCTAAATAACTTCAGAACTCGAAAAGATCAAGTAGGTTAATTTTTCATCTATGTATAAAATAGAATATTGATTAGAAGTATAATAACATCGCTGGTAAACACAATATGGTTGAACCAAAAAAATTTTGCTGAACAAGCAAAAAAAAGAAGGATTTCTTCTCACGACTTCATTCATGTGAAACAACGAAATGAAGAACTGTCTTACAGTGGCACACTCCAGACTGGCCATTGTCTATGGAATTCATTATGAAAATTGAAACCTGAAAACTATGAGAGCTTTCCTTGGGATGACAGGTTATATTAGCTTACATCTGGTACTATAGTACATAAGTTACTATAGCTGACTGTGGGGATGCATAATACCTCACTAGGCAATTGTTAAAATAAAGGTTTGTTGTTTATAAAAGGCAGATAATATTAGGACTAGTGTGATGTTAGTGGGATGGAATGGGTAAGATGACTCATAGGTAACCTGGTTTAGGAACAATTGAGAATATAACTCTGCAGTTCAATTGAGAGTGAGGGCTTACTCGCTGAAATAAAAAGTTCCTTTAATGAAAACCTGATCCATAGAGGAAAACTATTATTTCAACACTGTTCTGGCATGAGCACTTTTATTCCTTATATGCAAGTTAAGATACCTTGTAATAAATGGCTACATAAAAGGATAAAGGATAAATGAATATAACTCATAGCATTGATATATATCAAGCTACCTGAGCAAGAAGTAGTTTACTGATATTATTTTAAAAATTCAGGTAAGGATGGCATATATTTTGGATTAGTACAAGATTTAGCAAGTAAAATAATATTTTTTTTAAATTTCCACACATATGCATAATAAAAACTATACATAATTAGTGAATGAAATTGGAAAAAGAATAGATATTTCATAATTTTTGACTTACATTCACTAATAAGTGTATAATGACAGATCTACAGCTTAGAGCAAAAGACCTTAGGAAATGCTACCTACAATATGAGTAGAATTCATTTGATAGTATAAAACAAAAGTTTACAGTCTTTGATATGATATGGATGGCTGCAGAGTTTGAGATGGGTCAAATGGGAACTGGAAATAAAGTAAACCTCCATTATAATATATGGCAACTTTTTTTCAGAAATCAATTATATAAAAGATTAATGAGGATTAGTTCCATTGTTTCATCCACATTTAAAGTCTTTCTTTACAGACATACTCATTTTAAAACAAAAAAGCACGCGTGCACACAAAGTAAGTAATCATGTTAGACCTTTTGCTTCATCTACTTTTAGGCTTTCCTTTACCTCTTCTGGACCGTTTAAACTAGTGAGCAATTAAACAGCAACTATTCTTTTACATTCTTTTTTTAAAAATATTTTATTTATTTTATGTGTGTGTGGGTGTGGGGGGGTATCAGAGAACACTGTATGTTCCTATGGAGGACCAAAGGTGACTTCAAGAGTCATCCTGGATTGATTCTGTATCTTTGCTTCCCTCTGGGATTTCCCAGGCTCTCTCCACAGGGGCTGGCAGTGTGAGCTGATGCCTGGTCTTTTTACGTGGGATCTGGGATCTGAACTCAGGACTTTCAGCTTGAAAAATTCTCAACTCCTGATCCATCTCTCCAGCCCTCATTTAAATTTTTAATTTCTATCACCATGTTTTACTCAGCAGGAAATTAAATTTGAAATCATGATTAGAAAATCATTTTTAGGGGCTGGAGAGGTGGCTTAGGGGTTAAGCCTCTGCCTTGCAGGCGGAAGGTCCCGAGTTCAGTTCCTAGACAGCACTTATAGACACGGGGCCAAAGCCAGGGTTGAGGCCTGCGTTTCTGGTCCTGGTGGTGGGCGGAGCCTGTGAATCCTGGAGCAAAGTAAACGAGGAGGTGGAGGCATCCATGGTGGTTCCTGAATTCGTCCGTGGTTCTACACACACACACATACATACATACATACATACATACAAACATACATACATACACACACGCGTACGCAAATTGAAGAAAATCGTTTTTATATTTTTATTTATTAGTGCTACACATAAGAACATTTTGAACTTTTTTTATTTTTACAGCTGAATCCCCAGTCACTTCCGCTCTCCTCTTCCAATTGCAACTTTTCTTCTCCACGGTCCCATTCCTCCACTTCCGGTATTCATGTTCCAGCACCTGCTGGAATCTCACATTAGTGGTTATTCCCATGAGGAAAGTATCTTCCATCACCATTAGCCCTTTATTGGTCTTTCAGGGAGTCAGGGGCCTCATCTTTCTTTGTTGTTTTCAAAAACTGCAAACTTCATCTGAAAGAAATGAAATTTCACAGCAACCAGAAAATTAATAGGGAGCATTTGGAATATTTGCGCAGCATTTACCTATGGAACAAATAGCATATTTATATGAAATGATGAATGATTAGTGAACTTTGAAAAGTGATTGACTATTTCAATTATATTCAAGAAAGTAGTATAAATTCCCATAAATATTAAGGCTCTTGAACATGCAGATACATCTGTAAACAAATTGATGGGAAGCATTCATCAATCACACAACCAGAGCAATGGCAAATGGAGAAGAAAATGTATCATGTGAGCTAAGCTCTGTGGCTAACTGACAAACATCTCATTCCAGGGTCCTCACATAATCACCTTGCTAAGCTATTAACAATGCTTCCACAGCTACATTATGGGTGAGTAAAACAGTCTTTTCTTAAATATCTATCATATTTCATTTTGATATAAAATTTATTTTGACACATAGCTGAAAACTATCATAATCTTTTTTACCTGAAATATATGTCTCTGTAATTATTCTTCTTTTAAAAGTTGCATCAACATACAATTTAGACACAAACATTAAAAGACATGTTTTGATTTTTGTTTATTTCAGAAAAAAGTTGTAATGATTTCTTTTGTTTTTTGATATCCAATATGTCCTAAGGATTATAACTTTCCTTTCAGTTGCAAATAAAACTATATTTAAATGTTACTTTGCCCGCTGAATACAAAATAAGCACCATCAAATTTGATATAACAATAGTAGTCATGATGTAAGATTACTTGTATCAGTTGCTATAATCACAGACAAATAAGCTTATGATAGAAGACTGGAATGCACAAAACCTGGGTTCAATCCTAGAATTACAAAGAAACAGAACACAAACAATTATGAATGACTAATTTGGAATAATTGCTTTTGCTGTCTGACTTCAGTTTCCTTTTCTATAATTTGGAAAGAATGGGGTGTGAAGGAGTGCATGCAACATGTTTGTTGAAATCCTGAATTCCTTTAATACCTCAATTTGTCAATCATCTTAGTAATCCAGTGAAATCATTATCATCAGTTTTCAATATGATTTGACAAATTCAAAAACAAGGAAAGATTATACTCCCAGCATTATTCACTTTGAAGGAGAAAATATTGTAGTCATTCATATACCTCCATTCTTAGCTCCTACATTCCCACTGTAAACTCTCATGCTCAGTGATGTCTTCCAAAAGAGCTTTCCCATTTGTTGTGAAGATTGCCCAACTTTAGCTCCTTAGATGCCATTTATTTATTCTGCTGCAGTCTTTGTAGGGTAACGCCTCCCTAGAACAATTCATATAATTGAACATTACAAAATAAAAAACAATAAACACCAGCCCTTTTCAGCACACTTCCTCATTCCTGTCAATTTTAATCCTAGTAGTCCTTCTGAATAAAAGATTTCACTTTTAGCTTTTTTTCTTCATACAATCTCATGTACAGAATCATTTACTCTTATCTCAATTTTTTCAAGTAAATTAATTATCCAAACATTGAACAATATTATATCATTTTTTACAAACTCATTTGCATTTATGATTCAGGTAAGAAAAGTCCTTTAAATAATAAAATTAAATTATAATAAAACAAAGAATTACCACTCTAAAATAATTGACTAATAACTGCAAAAGCTGATTCAAATGAATAAGAGTTAAAACGTTTCTTTGGTTTTTAGTGTAAGTAGCTTCCAGTTGTACGCTAGAATGAATGTGATAATGAAATGGAGCACACTTTCAGCATTATTCAAATCCCCAGTTTGGTTAGGGAGATTCCTTGGTTAGGCTGCTCCTGATGTTTCTAATAGTACTTTCTGCTGATGTCCTGCTGGTGAAGTGGCAGCAGATGATTCTTCTGTATAAGCTTGAAATGCTGCTATCAAGACCATAGGTATCCTCTCCTTTCTTCGTGTTTGTGTGTAGGTATTGGGGGGATGTTTATGGGAGTGTGTGTGACTGTGTAAGCCCAAAGGTGACATCAGGAATCATCCCAGACAGTTTTTCCATTTTATTGCTTTGCTCTAGGGTTTCTCGGGTTCTGTTTTCCAGAGCTAGAACATAACTTGAAACCGGGAGCCACAAAATCCTGTATCTCTAAGTTGCCTTGGTCAGCATTTTTTTGCAGTGATGTGTAATTAAAGTGAACAACATCCATCCACGTTCTGGACAATTCTAAGGAAATATACAGGTATTGTTACACTATAATGTCTTACAGTGAGGTTCTAAGATTTGAAAAATGTAAGATGTGCTTTTATATGCCATGAAAACAGCATTTGTGGGAATTTTCTTTAAGTAAGCAGACTTATAAGCAAAGTTTTGGGCATCAAATTTTTCACTGAAATATTTGCTACTTTAGGCAATAGTTGGAAAACTAAAGAATTACTTAAAGTGTGACTGAGCATAGTTCAGTGACTGAGTACTTGCTTAGCTGTGCAACACACTGATTTTCATCATCAGGACAAAAAAATCAAAGCCGAACAGAAGACAAATACATATTTGTAGCTGTAGGACATGCACAAGAACATGTAATATGTGGTATTACACTGATGTTCATATACAATATAAAGTAAAATTAACAATTACTCTTTCCACTGGCAGATCGGGTTATCTCTAGGAGAATTTGTCTTTGTTCCTTGGCCTTTGCAGTCTGTTCTTCTTTCTTTGTAAATATAAACTGTCTGAAGGTTTTATTCCAAACCATTAGTTTTAATTGGAATGTGTGTATGCTCTAGACTATTTAGCCATAGTTCATACTATAAAATTTGAGTAAGATGTATGGTCTTATTAATATAATTAGTGCTGTGTTTTTCAGAATATTCAGTAATAAAATATATTTGTGTGTTTGAGATAAATTAAAAACTTTTACATGGTTTTTGACTGACTACATCGGAAAAATATTAGAATTTCAAAATTTATACATTGAATCTTTGAATACTTATTGATATTACTGGTAATATAGTTATAAAATTGAGCCTTTTTCCACAGCCAAATCATTTGACAACATCAAAAGAATTAATTTGCCATAACTGCCTGAAACACTAATTATCTCACTGATAGAATTAGATTAGAAATTGCAATTACTCACAAAATTATCAACTTTGATTTTCTCATCCCAATTATATTTTGTTTATATGAAAGTATTGTTTCCTAATTAATTTTACTCAATATAAATTAATATCAATCCTGTATTAAGAATTTAGGTAGAAATTGGATTTCTGGTACCAAAAATGTAACTTCAAATGAATAAGTCAAATCTAACACACTAAATTTATTCCAGCTGTTTTTGTTAAGACTTCTAATAATATTTAATATAATACAGTCAGTAACAACAATAACAATGCAGCAATCATTGTGGCATTTGTGTTGCACATATAAAACAGGACTGGATAATTCAATGAGCAAAATACTTTTTATAAATAATTTGAATTTTGGGTTGAAATATCATATCACCTTTAATTTTCTGATGTATCACAAATGAAAGGAATGGAATTCATTGATGCATGACAGTTTACTTTTCATTTCATGAATTGTAAAAGGCAATGTTTTGCTGAGCTATATTTTAAAGACTAATTCTTTCCTGCAAAGTGACTTGAGTAGATCATAAACCATATTCTTGGCACATTTCCATGTAGGAGCCATCTCTGTTTCTAAAGTTCACATTATCCTTGAGATCATATATTACCTGTGTTCATTTTCAATTTTATGCTATTTTGCAACTGTGTTTGTGATGTTTGCTTTTTATGAGCAGATCATTTTAATTTTCTATCAAAATATTTTCATTTCTTGCAATTTAACTACATTATTACATACATATATACATATACATATATATTCGTTTTCTTGGTATCATGTACTTTGAGTTCCAGTCTCTCCTAATACTGGATTTCTAGATTTTAGAGAGTATCTGGTATTATTTTACTGATCAGATTTCCTTAGTTAGTGCCTCTATTCTTTTATATTTGCTATTCAAAAGTTGGTTCATTAACTCATGTCTACAATTTTGTCTGTTCCCTCAAAATTTCATTTCATCATAAAGACCAAATGTAATAATCTATCAATTTTCTTTGACGGCTAGATGTTGTACTTTAGTTAGATTTATCTATTGACTCTCATTATGGTTTTATTTGACTTATTTTGCTATTAATTTGAAATGTGAAGCATTTCACATTTTTTTTAAAAAATTAAAACTTTCATTCACAACAGGTACTAAATTTTGCTTAAATTGTAACACTGTTAATCAGTCAACAGTTTAAGAAAAAACACTCTTCAAGTCACTGAATATTAGACATTAGCTAAACATAGACATCAAAATCTCCACTATAATTAAGGGTAAGAAATATATTTAGGTTATCTTTGTAAATATTAATATTATACTTATTTATGAATCATATATGGGTGTAAATATATATTTTAAATTAACAACTATTTTTATTAATTTTCATTTATTAAATATGTACTCATCATTTTTTTAAATTTTTAAAAGGAGTCACTTGATTTAACCACTTAGAATAGTAAATATCCAACAATGGACAATAGCTTTTTTCATTCTTTGTACTTTGTTACTCCATTTCAAAATCATATTTAACTGTCTACTACATTGAAGTTCTATTATACATACACACACACACACACACACACACATATATATATATATATATATATATATATATATATATATGGTGCACATTTTTGGTAATCAATATACAGAATAGCTTTACGGTTCAGAACTTATTTATGACCATTAAATATAATTTTTATTTAAAATTAAAGAGACTAATTAAATATTAAGACAACAGGTGAGAAAACTATAGGTAAGATTGCCAGCCCGGTGCCTCTCAAATCAAAAAAAGTTTTGACTATTTATATTTCTATTATCCTTGCATTCAGAGCACTAAATGTTTACCAGGAAATACATTGATTCAGGTCCTTAAATTTTGCCTAATATGTGTACATTATCTTGTATCTTTTGATAAGTAGGATTTCTAAAAACTTTCAGTTTTGTAGTATAGGCTGACTTTGAATTCAATATCCTCTTGTTCAAACTGCTTCGTTTTCAAATTATAAATACAAACCACCATTACTAGCCTGCTTTATTTTTTCAAAGAAATAAGATGCAAAGAAATAGCATGTTGAGTAATTATAAAATAAGAAAGAAGAACTCTCCTTATCATATAGATTACATTGATATTTCAATATTTTGCTTTCTAGCCTTTGTCTATATGTGTCATGTTGTTGTATGTTTACATGTATATCATTCTTCTACGCAGCAGTTTTGGGAGCATGAATTTTAAATTCCATGATTTGTATATGAGATATTTTTGTGATTTGAATTTTTCCATTGTTCAGCCTGTTCCTTGATATTAAGAAGCCACTGTAAATGCCATTAAATGTCTTGAAAATGCTTGATTTAAGGTTATCTAATTATTTGACAAAAGTCTTTAATCTATAACAATTAAAATGAAGGCATTTCGTTGTATTATGTATCAACACACAGAATGGGAGAAAATCTTCTTTAACCACACATCTGCTAGAAGACTAATGCCCAGAGTACACCAACAGCTCAAAAAAATTAAATAACAAGGAAATAAACAACTTAATTTGAAAATGGACCTTAGAACTAAAAAGAAACTTTAATCAGAATGAAATTCAAACATCTTTAAAACTGTTTCACTTTCCTAGTTATTAAGGTGATTCAAATTAAAACTACCTTAAAAGATCCTATCACCCCAGTCATAATGGCTAAAATCCAAAACAAAAATACCAACAAATGATGGCAAGAATGTTGGGAGTTGTAATTGCTGGTTGTAGTGCCATATTCATTGCAGCTCTATTCTCAATAGCAAATGAATGGAATCAACTTAGATGGCCAATAATAGATGAATGGATAATTAAAATGTGATAAATATACCCAATAGAATACTATTCAGCTGTCAAGAAAAATGAAATAATAAAATACGCTGATAAATGGATGGAGCTGGAAGAAATTATACTGAGCGAAACATCTCAAACATGGAAAGACAGAAGTCTTATGTTCTCTCTTGTGTGTCTAAGCATTAAATCTTCAGAATGATATAACCAACAGAAACTTTCATAACTCTCACAAAAAGAAAAGAAACATCAGCCAGGGAGTAGAAAGGAAGATCCCAAAACTTTGGAGATTGAAAGACACACACAAATGGAACATCTGAAAGGGAGAATATAGACATTAAGCAGGAATACATATCTTAGTATGAAATACTAACATTCGATAGTAAAATACAATCTAAGCATCTTTAGTTATATCCTTAGATAAGAAAAAAAGACAACCAGGATGCATCCTTTTGCAATGCAAGATTAGTGAGACAGAAAATCACAACTGACCAAAGTTCAAGAGTATTGGTGATCCTAGAATGTTCAACCCTAATCAGGAAATTAAAATCTTTCCCCACCCCAAGGCTCAGAGAATCTTGTGGAGCAGGGGCAGTAAAAATATAAATGTCTAAAGGTGGGGAGGTGTACTAACGAATGAAGCACTCCAGTTATCGCAAGATTGCTTCATCCAGGAGCACACTGCAGTGATATCTGCTACCATAAATTCTACAGAATAGTTAACCAATATTTCCCCATGCACCAGTAAAGATATCTCAGAGAAACAACTATACTTAATGAGATATCATTTGGAATCCTTTACATTTCGACATGTAAAGCAAGGCTTCCCAATCTTTTATCTACAGAAGGGTCACTTGTGCTACCACAGAGAATTGGCACTTTAATAGTACAGGCTCCTGGAAGAGAGACCTTTGGTCCACATAAGCAGAGGTGAACATGAGGGCCTTTGGGACTGGGATGGATGTGTGAAGGGAGGGGGTGGTGGTAAAGAAGACGAAGAGAGGATAGGGAGAGAGAGTGTGGACAAAAGCTCATTTTGTTTTTATAATAAAAAATCAATCTTCAATAAAAACAAAAGTCTGATTTGAAAGCATGGTAAGAGATAAATCTATCATGGAAGGAGATACATTGTCTTTAGTAGGAGATGGTATTGAATAAAAATAAAGAGTGAAAAAATGGCTTAAAATATTGTTCTGAAAGAATAAAATTGAAAAGAAAAAAAGTCTTTTTTTATAGAGAAACACACTGAAATAAATGATGTTTTATAACTCATAGTTTTATAAAATACACATGGAGGCCATACAAATCTTTCAGATTTAGTTATGTTTTCCATTAGGATTTAGTTATTTTACTTGTTAATAAATCCTTCTGAATTCTGTAACGATGTTTTCTGTGAAGTTAATCAGTAATGTAAATACTGTGACTTGATTTATTTACTCTTTGTGCCTGTTGTTCAACTTTTAAAATTAGGATTTGCTAACATCTGCTGGTCTTGAGTCTAGGGCATTTCCATGTCTTCCTACATCAATATTATACTATTTGCTCTGAAAAGTGAGTATATATTACTTAACCAAGAATGGTGCTCCGATGTGAATTTCTTCAAAATTATCATACTGTGGTTTACTAAATACCACTTGTGACATTTGTTTATCAGCTTTAATAGATTTAGAAAAACTTTGAGATTAATAATGCATAATCTGAGTCTATGCGACAGTTTACAGTGAGGATTAATTAAATGAAAAATCCACCCAATGATGAACTGAAATATCTAAAGCTACTGGAAAAAAAAAAAAAAAAACAATTCCTTCCTCTCTTAAGATGTAGATCTCTGGGCTGGAGAGTTGGCTCAGGGGTTAAGCCTCCGCCTTGCAGGCGGAAGGTCCTGAGTTCGGATGCTAGACCCTACATATAGAAGCTGGACAGAAGCAGAGGCAGCTTGCGTTTTTGGTCCTGATAGGGCGGAGCCTGTGAATCCCGGGGAAGAGTAAACCAGGAAGAGGTTGGAAAGGCGGTCCATGGTGGTTCCTGAATTCATCTGTGAAATAAACACACACATACATACACACACATGCACACACGCGCAAACACGCATAGATAGTAAAAAAATTTAAAAAGATGTATACCTCAAGTGTGCTATCACACAGATGGAAAAATTAATTTCCACTGTTATTCCAATTTATATATTTGTAGAAAATCCAACATTACTTATTGTAATTGTATTCGTAATTGTAATTGTACTTTAAAAACTGAACAACAGGCACAAAGAGTAAATACCAGGCACAGATGTATTTGGGGTAGCTCAAGGATCCAGTAACATTGAGATGGGAGTGTCATTAGCTACAGTTCATGGACAGAAACCTCTACCTCACTGTCATTTATTATTTTCTAGTTGTTTTTGCATGTGAAGCAAAAAGAACTCTGATGTTTGCCCCTCTTAAAGGAGATTAGATCAATCAGAGAGGCTTATACATATAAACTCCTTTAAATGTCATTTCCCTGCAAAGGCTCCTTTTCCAAATGTTATCAGGTAGAGAAAGCATTTATTATGACTTCAATTTATAAATATTGGGGGGAGCACGCATCTCATTTAATAAGTTGATGTAATTTTAATTTGCACATAATGTATTTTAAATTAATGTTGCATTATTCATGCTTTTATATACAAAATGTGTGCTATTCTGCTCTTCTAGTCTGGCTTGATATTTACTCTTTGTGCCCGGTGCATAGTATAATAGTTTAATGTTGGCAGAAGTGGAAGAGTAAACAATGAAACTATTAAATAAGTCAATTAATTACTTTTTATTGTTTGCCAGATCAGAGTTTTCCGTAGTTAATTTCTGCATAATGTTTTAATTTTTAACGTTTTTCATTTCTATGTGTAAATATTTGTTTCTTTGCACACTTTCTAAACTTCTAAAATTAGAGCAATATAAAGTGAATCCTCACACCAAGAGCTGAACTCATTACTCAGATTCCTTTTATTGAACAATACAGAGATATTTCCAGACAGACATTTGAAAAGATACACTAAAACAAGATTAGGAAATTATAAAGAATATAAGAAAGCAGGTTATGAAAATGTAAACAATTATCACCTATTGACTAGTAAAAGAAGATGTACTATAATGCATGTAAGTTTGTCTAATTCAGTGAAACAAAATAAATAACAATATTAAATATAATAGTATAAGTTCAATCAGCTAAAATAAAGACATTGAATTTTTTTGAGAATATACAAAGTAATAATTCAGGATAACTAAGATAATTCATTCAGTGAAAAGTAATATAGTTAATATAGTAATAAAGTTAGAAGTCACTTGCACAATCTTTGTTTTAATATCTCTTGACCATGTGTACACTGGAAAATCCTGTGGTTCCTCTGCCTCCTTTCAGAGATTCTGTAAACTCAAAACTACATCCATTGATAACGTTAGTGCATTTTCATCCTTTTTCACTCACTAGTGCATGGGAAATTTTTCAAATGTTATATTCTAGGACAATTATGTACAAACTGACTTGAAAAATTGCAATAGCATTTCTCTAAGTGATTTTTTAAAATTACAGTGTACTTATTACATAAACATTCATGCCAATAAATAATGTTAATATTATCCATGTATTATTTTATGCATGAGTTCTATGGGTGTTAATCTGTTATATGTGTTTGCATATATGAGCTATGATGTGTGTTTATGGAGGTCAGGAAACAACCTCAGATATTGGCTCTCATTTCCTACTGTTTTTAGTAAGGATTTTTTGGTTGTTGTCCATTGGGTATAGTAGATAACCCAGGCATTCTCCTTCCTTCACCTCTCATTTTTTCCTGAGGAGCAATAGGATTACAAATGCTTACAACTACAGCTTGGGACTGTAAGTGAGTTCTGAGAATGCACATTTAGGTCATCCATCTTCCATGACTAGATTTTAGAGTTTTAACCCATGAATTATTTCCCCATTTCCTATAAATTGTTTTCAAATAATCTTATTATTAATTTCTAATATGGAAAATAAAATAGATCTAATACAAATAAAAAATGTAATGTGGCCAGATATGTGGATCACTTGTTATTTTCCATAGGGGATATGGAGATGTAAGTGTACCAAATTAATTGTTTCTTCTCTAAAATCTTATACTTATCATGCATGCATTATCCTTCACTAAAATTAAAATAAAAATTGAAGCCACTGAATTTTCATTATTGTTATAAATGCATTTTTCAGGACACAAACATAAAAAACTAAGCAAGCACCAAATAATTTGGTTTTGTTCTGAAAAAATGATACCATTTACACTGAGGTGAAAAATATTTAATAGGTTGCCTGAAATTATATCTATCTATCTATCTATCTATCTATCTATCTATCTATCTATCTATCTATCTATCTATTTATTTATCTATACACATATGTATATCTGTATATAAAGTCTTTGGAAATAAAAATAAGCTTAAAATGTGAAAAGCCTATAGGTTAAAAATACCAATCAGTATAAATAATTACAGGAAATACAGAAAAACAGGAAAACATTTTGTGTTTAGAGATTAAAGATATTAAAGTTTTTAATATATAAAAAATAGAGTAGTCTACAGAGTCAAAGAAATTTCTTTCAAAATCACAATATCATTTTTACAATAAAGATCATCATCAAAAGCCAGAAAGAAAAGTAAATAACTTTTATAGTTACATCAGTATTGAAAAATCATAATATACTTAATTTTGTATAAAAAGGCAGCCATCAAATCAGAATGATTTGAAATAAAAATAGACAAAGAAAGTAATTGAGCAGAGTGGATCCACTATGAAACACAAAGAAATACAGAGGGTCTTCAGCAAGCATGTGAGAATGTGAAACAGGAAAAAATATGCTCTTCAACAACTTATATTGGGAAAATTTCACATCCACCTTCAAAGAAAAAATATGGAGTATTAACTTTATCCACATAACAAACTAAATTGGTGTAGAGTAAAAATGAAATGAATTACATGACTCTCAGATATTCTATTTTTTCTCATTTTTGGATTATTGATTTTGTATAGATATATAGAACAACTTCATGGAAATACTTTGGACAATGGAATTAATTTTCAGGAACCCACCTCTCCTCTTTTACATTATTTAGTGTTTCACCAGCTCAGCTGGGAGGAAAGGAAGCCTTCTTCCTTGGTGTGTACATAGTGTACCTTCATTTCAATGACATTGTACTGTATAATTTTTCTATTTATTCACTTGACTAAAATATGAAAGCATGAAGAGTCATCATAATGAAAATGATGAATAAATAAAGACCCTATGTGATTGTACATGATATTGAAACTCTGGAAGCATCCCATAATGAAAAATGAAATATATCAATATACAGGCTAAAATTATAATTAATTCCAAAATAAGAAATGTGAAGTCAATTCCTGCTTGCACAGTAAATGTGAATAAATGTTCTCAAAATGTCTCTAATGCTAGAATTCTTTCTATAGTTAAGATAATCAGGAAAAATAAGGTAAATATGAGAAAATTTTATGCATCAAATGAAAAATTATTGCTATTAAAAAGAGAAAATTTCACATAAAATCATGATATTATAAAGTTGTATAAGCCTGAAGTTGTGAAAATTTGATAGTAAAATACTAAAGCAAGAGTAAAAGTAAGAATGTTAACTCTTGAACTGTCCCAAAATATACAGTTGATATATTTATCTTATTATATATCATATTTATTTTAAAATTACCTTGAATTGGCAATAGCATAGATACATTAAGCATCAACCAACAACTTTTTGAATAACAATATCTACCATCAACTATGTAAGCTGGACTTATGTCCATGAAATTTTACACTGCTTAGTGTTTTTGATTTTTGTGCTCTCAATGGAACATGATACCAGTGGGAAAGTGAAAGCAGAGAGAAATTGAAAAGAAATGGACAGAGGTATCACAAGGGTATGTCTGAAAGGTCACTGTTCTGCGGTTTTGATGCTCAAATATGCTGTAGCAATCTTAGAAATAAGAAACTATAGCTGCCTAATTGATAAGAGAAGTTACTTAGTCAAACACAACAATCACTCATAACTAAAAGTTTTGAAGCTTATTATAACCTAAGAAAGTTTCATTGTAGATTACTGTTTTAAGAAAAAAAATATTCTGGAATATTCCAGAAAAATATTCATACTTGTACCTATGAATTCTCGCTAATTTCTTTTTATTCCACATATTTAAAGAGCAGAATATATTGTTAAACTTTTCAAATTTTTGATGCTTTCAATAGGTGAGACCTGTTATTTCAATGCTATTTTAATTTTTATTGTCTTTTCATTTATAAACTAGGAAAAATGAACATCAGTCTTATTCACATTGTATGCATACACAACACACATACACACATATTAACATACATATGTAATTAAAACTCAGCATCTTTCTATATTTGATATAATTAAGCCATGCTTGAAAAATGTCTGTTTTCCCCAGGTAGGACTTTGGCTTCTGAATTTATATACAGAAAATCTTTTCCATCTATTTCAAATATATGTAATTGAATCAATCAATTTTTTTTCTGAATTGTAAGACACTTTTAGCAAAACTTGACCACTCTGACTTTTTTAAGGAATGAAGGAGTTTATTCATATTTTATGTGTTTTAAAATTATGTAAGATTCCGGTCTTTTATAATGAATAGATAATTATATTAAACTTGTCTTCCATCACCATAGAAAAGGGATGTGTTTTATTTAATTTTCATTTTGTACACAATACCATTTCTAGTATTTACTTACTAATCTGTTTTAAAATTTTGCTTTTATTGTATAATAATGAACTTATTTCTTAGCTTTGTATTTTTTCCACATACTTAGAAAGGTGACAGTCCTGAATCTTACTAGTATTAAGTACTTTTTGAAGCTTAATGATTCTCCCTATAAGATAGAATGTTTTGCTTTAGAACCTTTTGGGCATTGAGATTCCCTCCACATGGAATCATGTTGATATGTGTTCCCTAAGGAGACTTTATGTGTCAGTCTCTTTGTGTTCAGCAGTTGAAGACTGAAACCAGAATAAGTATAGAGGATTAAGGCAGAGTTTACGAGAGGAGAGAAAAAAATGGAACTCACTGACGTGAATCTATGAGGGCCAAGAGAATTGCCAAGAATTCAAAGGCTTCAGTCATGGAATTGATGAGGGCAAGGGAAAGAAAAAAGGAACTCATGGACTCTAGACAAGGACTGCCATGAAGGCAAGAGCATCAAAGATGGTTGCCAGATGAAGATTATTTATAAGCCTTGATTGACCATAATAAAATGACTTATTGGTTAACTCCAGTTTCTGCAAACCTAATTAGAGATTTTTATCCTTTATATGTCATTTTGTCTGTTCATATTGAGCCAAACTCCATTGATCTTATCCCTTATGCTTGGGATCATCTACAATGGAGAACTCATTTCCATATCCTGTCAAACAGAGTTTGGGGGTGGGGAGAAATTGGTGACCTTATCTCTGTGGAGGATTAAAATTGGATGTGCTCCTTCAGGATAATTCCATCCCTGGGGGAATGACCTTCAGGGTCTTCAAAGACTATCCAAGCAGGCTGCTCTAAAATTGCTTATATTTCAAATTGTTTTAATTGGCAGAGAGTAATAGGTCAATTTCCTTAAGTTAGTCTGGGGCAAAATTCAAGAGAACACGAAAGTTCATAAGAGAGAAGTATAGGAGTGATCCTGGATGATTAATGTCATAGATATAGATGACAACTTGATGGTTGAGGATTCTAGCTCTGTGTACATTTGTAGATAATTGGTAGTTGAATTAAGCCCAAGCGAACCTACAGAAGACTGTCTAGTTGATGGGGCAGACCCAGTCCATGCTGGGTAAGACAAGTCACTGGACAGGTGAACAAAATACAGAGATCTGGTTGAAAAAGTTGGTATCCTTGTGTATACCAGACATGCTGGTCTGACAAGTAAGGATTGTCCTTCTCCCACCTGTTATGTGGATATGTCCAGGCCAGTTTGCTCAGCCCTTTTTTGATGTTGAATGCTTTTCTGCCAAGCTAGACTAAGAACTGTAACTGGGAAGCATAAGAGAATAAACCCCTTGTTCCCTTAGTGCTTCTATCATGATTTTATCAGCAACCACACAGGCTCACTGCAGTGACTCTTGATCTCATCCTTATGCATACATTCGTATTTATTCACATATGTACTTTACCCATACACACTGTGCCCACACACATGCAAACACACACATACACTCACCTCATAAACACGTACATGAAAAGTTAAAAAATAATAATAATAAATTTTACTGTAGTCCAGTTCATCACCAAAATATCTATATCTATTTTCAAAAAAGTAATATTACATACAATCATCTGGGTGGTGGGCTGGCTTGCACACCTTAATCTTGCTCAGGACCAATGTGGAAACAAATACATGTTCTCATCTGAGGAACTGATGCTCTAGCTGGCTTCTGGGTTCTGAGCTAGCACCATGGACATTTGATTTCCATGGTCACATGAGGCTACTCAGAGGGAAAAAGGCTGGATATAAAATTCAAACCTTTATATATGTTATAGGATTGATAAAGGTGTGAAGAAACCTTTACGGTTTCCTTGCTTGTTTTTAATCTTAATCTTTGCATTTACAGTTTTTTGTACGTTCTCTTTATTTTACACCATTGTTGGATGGCTGAATGCATTTTAGTGCCTGTTTATGGCTCTCTGGAACAAGATTTTGTTTTTTGTCATATTTTCTTTTGTATTTTGGAATTGGCTTGATTTAGTGACTCAAACAGACTCCATTATTTGCTTTGTCATTTTTTTCATTCCTTTGTGAATATTATAGCACCTTGCAAACATGACTTATATGTCACTCTAAAGTACTCAACTCTAACAATATCCATGGCAAGAGATGACCATCAGTACAATAGTGGAATGAATGTCACTGGAAAAATTAACTGCATTCTGATTGGATATAAGTCCCACTTTTCAGCAAGGAACATAAGTCGGATACTGCAAACCATGCCAAGAACAAATGGAAGAGGAGACTATAGAACTGGGTCAGGGTAACTATTAAGGTAAGCTGAAAGTATATAATATCAAACATATCAAAACACTTATCATTATGCCCATATATTAGAGTTCTTAACATTCAACCTAGAAGTGTCCTTTTACCACAGGAAGAGTTTAATACAGATAATAACACTTGACCAAATACATAGAAAATAAGTGTCTGTGGACAGCCTATCCCTAAACAGGGCACATAAATTATCTTTGGTTTTATGTCATCTATCTAGATGGCACTTTTGTTGTAATGAATGCACTCTATCCCTTGCACAAATTTATTTCTAACCATACTATTTGTGCAACCATGTAGAAGCCTTGCCCACATCTCCCTTTTAGAAAGAATTTTATTCATTTGCAAAAGTGAAGCTTTTATATATGTACACACACACACACACACACACACACACACACACACACACACATACACATATATATATACCATCACCTCTCCCTCCTTTGACATATTTGGCCTTTCTTCCAATTTATTTTCTACATGCACAAACATCAGGCAGTAACTGAGAAGCCCTGTTGTTATAAGATTGAGCCATTCATGTTTGAGAAGCTCTGTAATTGATAATCTTTACATTTTTGGTAAGGTTTTAACAAATATTTTATATAATTATTAAGACAGCATGTGAGAGAGGAGAAGGAAAAAGAGAGTGAGAAAGTGGAAAAAAGAGACAGAAATGAGAGAAAGAACAAATGCATGCATGCTATGGAAGTTAGAAGACACCTTTCAGAAGCTTTTCCTCTCTTTTCACCATGAGGGCTTTTGGTAATAAAAATCGAGTCATGGGATCAGACCTTACTTTCTTAGCTAGCTTATTAGTTCCTGGGTGACCAAGTAGCTGTTAGTTTTATATCAGATTCTGAAGTTCTTTATTCACAATAATATTTGGTCCCTACAATCTTTTCATAGATTGATGTGTCTGAAAACTGCCCTGTTCAATCGTGTCACATTCCTCTTTTATTTTTCAGAGGCATCCTCAAATTTCTTGAATTCATAATTCTATCTCACTGACAATTTTCTAGGCAACCCAATTGAGATAACATTGCTTAAGTTAACATTCTTCTCTTTCTCTCCCTCCTTCTCTCTCTCTCTCTTGCTCTTTCTCTCTTTCTCTCCAGAACACAGAATTCATTTCAGTATATTTTAAAGTCATGAGTCCTGTGTATTCAATCTATTTCATTATATGACAGTTTGAATGTCTAGAAGTAAGAATATTGCTAAGCAACACAGCCATAGCTTAGGGGTTAAGTCTCTGTATCACAAGCAAAAGGACCTGAGTTCAGAAACCAGATACCATGTAAAAATGTCAGGCAGAAATGGGAGAATCCCACACTTCTGGCCCTGAAAGGCAAAGCCTGGGAAATCCCCAAGTAGTGCAAATAGGAGATAGAGTAATTTAGAATATTCTCAAAGTCTCCCTTGCCCTCCATGGCACTCACAGTGCCCTCTGATACACATATACATACATACAAATGTACGCACACACAATTTAAAATTTAAAATTTCAAAAGTGTTAACTGAATAATGTGACATGGCCAACTTTTCTACTTCACATGACATGGAAATAAAAAAAAATATTGTCTGAGAATCCAAGGCAATTCTGACCATCTGAGCCAGTCTTGGAAATAAAACAAAACAAAACAAATCCATTATGTCCTTAAGATTTATTAGTTAGCCATAAACTTAAATCCTTTGACCAGAGTAAGCAAAAATTAAGATAGTAATATATTAAATTTGTATTAGTAGGAAAAAATTCAAAAAAAGATTGTAATATAAATGTAATTATTTCCTACATAGACAATCCTCTGACATCTGCCAGGGTAGGAACAAAATAAGATAGCAAATAAAGGATAAAAGAAGTATTTCATCCTTCTATTGATTTGTAGCTCTGTTGTCACACTTACGAATGAATGCAGACCTAAAATAGGTATTGCGTCTGTACCGATTGGAAATGAGTCAAAGTGATGACAAATGAAAACAAATTTGTAGTGATGCAAAAATCAATTTTATAAATGTTAAATGTAGATATATCTTCTCATGCTTCTTCCACAAAATGTGTATTGTTCTACTTCCTGTGATACACTTAATCAGATACTTATTGTGCCTGCCTCAGTCTCAGTTACCATGTCTCATGCACGAATTCTTATGGGAGATAAGTAAAACAAAAATATGCACAATATTAAGATATACTGTGGAAATAAATATAACAATCTCAGGCAAGGAGGCACAGGCTTGTAATCCTAAAAAGTGGGAAAGTGAATCAAAACAATAGCCTCTTGTCCAAGACCATCTTGGGCTCCATGGTACAATTTAATCTCAACAAAAAATAAAAAAGGAAAAATGACAATTAAACAAAATGTCATAATGATTCCCAGAGACTAGGGATTTGTTAGCATAGATCTCTTAGACTGAGAGATAAAGAGTTTCATAGCGAAAAACTTCTACTCTCCAGAATTCTAACTCTAACAAAAGTTACAAATTTTGTAGTATACAAAAGATGTTATTTAAAATAACTTCAGTAAATACCCTTCCCCTCCACTCCGCTGCTCAGGACGCGCGCATGCGGTCCAGCTGGGCCTCACCACGCTGGGACCCAGGTAAGCTCGGTCCCCGCCTACCCCCAGAGCCCCAGGCCATCATGAGTGGACCCAGCTCCTACCCACCATCCAGCCAGAGCCAAGCGTGCAGGGCCTGGGAGGAGGAGAGGGGACCCCCTCTGCACCCGGCCCCACCCTTAGGTCCCCAGGGTTTAAATAGTGCCCCGCCGATGCCCTATCCCCCCTTCCCCTCCACTCCTCTGCCCAGGACGTGCGCGCCATCACCGCGCCACGACCCAGGTAAGCTCGGTCCTCCGCCCACCCCCAGAGGCCCAGGCCATCTGAGTGGACCCAGCTCCTCCCACCATCCAGCCAGAGCCGCAGCTCAGGACCTAGGAGGAGGAGAGGGCACCCCCTGCGCCCGGGCTCACCCCCAGGTCCCCCAGGTTTAAATAGCGCCCCGCCGATGCCACATCCGTCCTTCTCCCACTCCTCCTCCTGGGATGCGCGGGGTCCAGCCTGGACTCACCTCGACCTAGGTAAGCTCCGTCTACCCCCAAAACCCCAGGCCAAATAATTCAGTTTAGTGAAAAACGCACAGAAATTAAAAGAAGATCTTAAGAGTTAAAACGACAATGTCAAAGTCAAAGTGCAAATCCATGAGAAACAACACTCAAGTAAACAAATCTCCCACTGAAGGAATTAATCCCATAATGTTAGACTCCAACCAGAACAAACCCATGGAAAATGGGCAAGAAAGCCTGACCCAGGATAACGACCTTCAAAATATGATCATTACCATGTTCAATACTATGAAAGAGGAAATCCCGGAGGAATTAAATAATCGAATCAATAGCTTTGAGGAGGAACACAACAGAAACATGGAGGAGTTGAGAAAAACAGTGCAAGAATAAAAACTGGCATAGAGCAGTTAAAGCAGACTCAAGTAGAGTTTAAAACTGAGCTAAAAGACAAGTTATCTTCAACCCAGAACTCCATAGAGTCTTATCAGCAGAACTAACGAATCAAGTGGGAGTATTAACCAGCTCAATGGAAGAGATTGTTAAAGCCAAAAAGATACTTGAGAGAAATATCCAGGAGATATGGGACACCCTGAAGAGCCCAACATGCGTATTCATGCAATACCAGAGCAAGAATCTCAAAATACCACCCCTGAGGAAATTTTTCAAACGATCATCAAAGAAAACTTTCCTCATCTAAAAAAGGACAGGCCCATCCATATACAAGAGGCATTCCGCACCCCAAACGGATATGACCAAAACAGAAGCTCGCCAAGGCAAATAATAGTCAAAACACTCCACATTCAAGATAAAGAACTGGTGCTGAGAGCTTCAAGGGAGAAAAAACAAGTCACTTTTAAAGGTAAACCTATTAAAATAACAAATGACTTCTCATTCGAAACAGTAAAAGCAAGAAGAGCTTGGAGAGACATTCTTAAAGTACTGAATGAGCAAAAATGTCAACCCAGGCTGATTTACCCTGCAAAACTATCAGTCATGATTGAGGGAGAAAGAAAAATCTTCCAGCACAAAGACAACTTGAAGGGATACATGTCCAACAAACCAGGCCTTCAAAAAATGCTAGAAATTATACTCAAGCGTGAAGAAAAAAACAGGCATATCCAGGAGAACAGAAGGCAAGTATAACACCATTAAAAGCGGAACAATATACTTATAAAAACTACTAAACATAATAGATGTCTGGAATTAAATATAGTTTCTCCATTATAACACTAAATGTTAATGGAATTAACTCACCGATCAAGAGACACAGATTATAAATTTGGATTAAAAATCACAATCCATCAATCTGCTGCCTGCAGGAAACCCATCTCACCACAAAAGATAGGCATACCCTAAAAATAAAAGGCTGGTCAACAATTCTACAAGCTAATGGAAGCAGAAAACAGGCACGGGTAGCCATTATGATATCTGACAAAGTGGACTTCAAACCAAAGAAAATTATAAGAGACACAGATGGATACTACATTTTAGTCACAGGTACAATTCACCAGGAAGTCTTCACAATACTGAACATATATGCACCCAATACGGGCCCCTCCACATTCATTAAGAAAACCCTACAGCATCTAAAGCAAGAAATCAACCCCCAAACGATAATTCCTGGGGACTTCAACACCGCCCTCAACATGGGATAGATGAACAGGTCAAAAGCTTAACAGAGACACTTTGGACCTTAATCAAACCCTTAAAGAAATGGACCTTACAGATCTCTATCGAACTTTTCACCCACGCAGCAAAGAATACACATTTTCTCAGCAGCACACGGAACTTTCTCCAAAATAGATCACATACTGGGCCACAAAACGAATCTACACATGTACAAAAAAGTTGAAATTCTAACCTGTGCCCTATCAGACCACCACGGCCTAAAGCTGGACATCCACAATACATCAAACAACAGAAAATACACTAACTCCTGGAAACTTAACAATATGATGCTGAATGAGAACTGGATTCAGGAAGAATTTAAAAAGGAAATTCAAGATTTCCTGAAAGTGAATGATAACGAAAATACAACTTACCAAAATCTCTGAGACACAATGAAAGCTGTTCTAAGAGGTAAGTTCATAGCTCTTAATGCCTACATCAAAAAAATGGAAACATCAGAAATAAACAACAATGCAGCTTAAAGCTTTAGATAAACTAGAGCAATCTGATCCCAAAAGTAGTAGAAGAGAGGAGATTAGCAAAATAAGGGGAGAAATATCTGAAATCGAGATTAATAAAACTATAGAAAAAATCAACCAGTCAAAAAGCTGGTTCTTTGAAAAAATCAATGATTGATACACCCCTAGCTAAATTAACCAAAAGCAAGAGAGAGAAAACCCAAATTAACAAAATTAGAAATGAACATGGAGTTGTCACTACTGATACCCAAGAAATCCAGAGAATTATAACATCATATTTCAAAAACTTATACTCTGTGAAGTTTGACAACACAAAAGAGATGGATGAATTTCTAAGTAAACACAACTTACCTAAATTGAATCAGGAAGTTGTGAATTATTTAAATAGTCCTATAACATATAAGGAAATTGAAGAAGTAATCTCAAATCTTCCCACCAAAAAATGTCCTAACCAGATGGATTCAGCACAGAATTCTACCAGACATTTAAGGAGTTAATAACACCAATATTCCTTAAACTATTCCATCAAATAGCAAAGGAAGGAACACTACCAAATTCCTTCTATGAAGCAAATATCATTTTAATCCCAAAACCTAATAAATATTCACTTAAAAAGAAAACTATAGCCGATCTCCCTGATGAACACAGGTGCAAAGATTCTCAACAAAGTCTTAGCAAATCGGATTCAAAAACATATTAAAAAGATCATTCACGGAGACCAAGTAGGCTTCATCCCCGGCACATAAGGTTGGTTCTACATACGCAAATCAATAAATGTAGTTCATCATGTAAACCACTCCAAAGTCCAAGACCACATAATACTCCCGATAGATGCAGAAAAAGCTTTTGACAAGATCCAACAGCCTTTTATGATCAAAACGCTAGAGACAGTAGGAATGGAAGGAACCTTTATCAATATAATAAAAGCTGTATACAACAAGCCACAGCAAGGATTATGCTCAGTCGGGAACAATTGGAAGCATTTCCACTTCGATCAGGAACTAGACAAGGGTGTCCACTCTAACCACTTCTATTCAATATTGTACTTGAAGTCTTAGCCGAAGCCATAAAACAAGGAAGGGACATAAAAGGCATTCAAATCGGCAAGGAAGAAGTCAAGCTATCCCTATTTGCAGATTACATGATCTTATACCTGAGTGATCCCAAAAAGTCCACCAGGAAGCTCCTGGAACTAATTGAGAAGTTCAGCAGGGTGGCAGGATACAAAATAAATGTTCAAAAATCAGAGACCTTCCTATATGCCCAGAATGAAAGAAGTGAAAAAGCCTTGAGAGAAACAATCCCATTTACTATAGCCCCTAAAAAAATGAAATACCTTGGTATAAACCTAACCAAGGAGGTACAAGACCTTTACAATGAAAACTTTAAAACCCTAAAGAAAGAAATAGCAGAAGACACCAGAAGGTGGAAAGACCTCTCTTGTTCCGGATTGGCAGAATCAACGTCATAAAAATGACCATCCTACCAAAGGCAATATACAGATTCAATGCTATACCAATCAAAATCCCAAACCAATTCTTCAAAAAGTTGACCAAACTATCTCAAAGTTCATATGGAGGCACAAAAGACCCAGGATAGCAAAGACAATCCTGAGTAACAAAAACATTGCTGGAGGTATTACCATACCAAACCTAAGTCTATACTACAAGTCCATAGTTATAAAGACAGCCTGGTACTGGCTCCCAAATAGACACACAGATCAATGGATAAGATTTTAGACCCAGATATAAGCCCACAAAATTACAGCCATTTGGTCTTCGACAAAGAGGCCCAAAGAATCCAATGGAAAAAGAACAGCATCTTGAACAAATGGTGCTGGCAAAACTGGATCTCCACATGCAGAAGATTAAAGCTGAATCCGTACTTGTCACCATGTACAAGACTTAATTCTAAATGATCAAGGACCTTGATATCAGGCCTGAGACTATAAAACCCATAGTTGAAAGGATAGGGAACTCCCTCGAGCTGATTGGGCTAGGCCAACATTTCCTAAACAGACATCCAATGGCACAGTCACTGCTACCAACTCTCAACAGTTGGTAACTTGTGAAATTAAAGAGCTTCTGTTCAGATAAAAAGATTGTAACACGAGCTCAAAGGCAACCCACAGAATGGGAGAAAATCTTCACTAACCACATATCTGATAGAGCTCTACTGTCCTGAGTGCACAAAGAACTTAGAAAACTAAACTCCAAAGAAAACAATGGCCCAATTAAAAAATAGGCCCTGGAACTTAAAAGAAATTTTACCAGGCATGAAATTAAAATGTCTAACAAATATCTTAAAAAATGCTCCACTTGTTTAGCCATCAGGGAAATGCAAATCAAAACTTTCCTGAGATATCATCTCACCCCGGTCAGGATGGCAAAAATCCACAATACAAACAACGACAAATGCTGGAGAGGATGTGGAGAGAGAGGAACTCTGCTACATTGCTGGTGGGAATGCAGGCTCATACAGCCACTCTGGCGAGCCGTCTGGAGATTCTTAAAGAAATTAAAGATTGAAATGCCATATGACCCTGCTATTGCAGTTTTGGGAATAACCCCCCATACAGCAGAGGTTCACCTCGATAGCACAAGCTCGACCATGTTCATAGCAGCACTGTTTACAATAACAAAGTCATGGAATCAACCTAAATGTCCAACAGTTGACGAGTGGATAAGGAAAAGTGGTACATCTATACAATGGAGTACCACTCAGCCATCAAAAATGATGAATTACTGGAATTTGCCGGGAAATGGGTCATTAGAAACAATTATATTAAGTGAAGTATCCCAGACCCAGAAAAGTAAGCGCTGTATGTACTCCCTAATAGGTGGCTCCTAGTATCAAACCCACTCAGCCCACCTAGAGACAGTAATTGCAAGGATTATGAACAGGAGGGATGGGGTAGGAGGGCCACACCAAAACAAGGAGAGAAGGGACCATTTTATAGCAGAGAAAATAGGCTCCATCAAGGACTCAAATAAGTAATGAGACATATGATTAAGTTCACAGACTTTTGTTCCTGATCATTTACTACTGAGGGGGTATGATCTCACCAGAAGAGGAGGGCATATAGTCTGGCAGATAAAAAACAACCATTTTGCAAACCCCTCCCTCACTGTGGTTTCCCACTTTTATTACATCTACCTTTGAATGTGCTTTTATCACAAGACTCTAGTTTAACAGCTTTTTGTCTCTGGCCAGGGGGTAACATACAATGCCCATCAGGATGAAGTCAAGGGCATTGTAGGAGCAGCAAAACTCCAAAGAAAATCAACAAACCACAATCCAGAACTTCAGAGACTCTATATCAACCACCTAGAACTAGGCCAGCCTAATCTCTCCCCATCCTGAAGCTCAGGGAAATTTGCGGAAGAGGGGGTGGTAAGAGTGTAAGAGCAAAAGGATGGGAGGAGCATGATATGTAAGATACTCCATACTAGTTAGGGCTGAAGCAATCATAATTGCACTTTACATGTCCTGCGCATTGTCCAACACACTATTGACCTCACAAAGTCTAGCATCTGCTAAAGGCACCAAGATCCTTGGAGGCAAGGGATTGGCAGCCACAGCAGTGTTCCTATACCTAAGGGGAACACGGGAAAGGGTTCAGGGAAAGGCCACTAGTTCCTTGTACGTCATCGGATAGGAGGAAAATCAGGCATGCACAAGAAAGGACTCCCTGGGAATTGGGGCGGGAGGCACTGGGGGATTGGGAGGGAGGGGGCTGGGGAGGGGGAGCAGGGGTTACGGGGGAGGAGGAGGGAGGTTGGGAACTGATGTACCTATTAAGTTTGTATGAGCTGAAATAATATTAAAAAATGTATTAATAAAAAACAAAAAAATAACTGATAAACAAATATAAATATAATTAATAATATTTTGAATGTTATTAGAATGTTGTAATAAGCTGTTTAAAGTTTAAAAAATATGAAACCTTTTTGCATATGAACACTATTAGTTGATTGACTATAATAAGAGAAGTTCTATTACTTCTATTTTATGTAGGAAGGAACGACAGTGCAAGGAGGATCACATATGTCTAAATAGTTCTGCATATATGTTTGCAATGTGCTTTTTCCCATAGATTAAGTGATTAAAACTGAACAAATATGAAACAATGGTTATCCTAACATTTTGTAAAGATTAATATTTTTATTTTAAAAATTTCCTCATTATTGTATTAAAGACTATGTAATATTTGAATCTTGTGCAAAATTTCAACAAAAAATTAAAACTGTCAATTTATATGACTATTACTATGTTAAGCATTCATATTAAATTATAATAACTTCAGCTTTGTTAACTACAGCCAGTGCTTGTGGTGGATGTTTCAATTTTCTTACTCATTCAGTATGTATTTGTTATCAGAGATGCAGTTATCCTTTCCAAATGAAATAAGGAATGACTTTTTGACTTTTTGTAGCTTAGAGTTGACTCAAGCATGAGAGAAAAAATCTTTAGACATAGGTAGATAATATTCTTTCCTATCTTCCTGTCTTTTTCCTCTTATTCTGTTTTTTCCTTCTTCTCTCCTTTGTTCCTTCCTTCCTTCTTTCATTCATTCATTTGTTGATTCCTTCCTGCTTCTGTCTTTCCTTCCTTTGTTCCTGCCTCCCTTCCTCCCTCCCTCCCTCTTTTCCTCCCTCTCTCCTTTCATTCCTTCCTTCCTTCCTTCTTTCCTTCCTTCCTTTTTTTATAACTCCTGTTTCCTTTGTGTTCTTTTTTTTTTTTAAAGCTGGTTATCTGCAGTGTTTGTTATAGTCAGAGCAAACTAACTGTCTCATGAACTATTTTAACTGGAATTTTATGTGTTTTTCTTCATCATAGAGTTTTAGAGATTTTGAAGACTGAAACTAACTTTAATTTGCCATTCCTTGTATTAGAGCATCCATATCTGCTAGGGAACATCTTATGACATTGAGTATTATGACTGTTAAAGTTTAGATGAGATTGTATTCAAATTTATCTTTATTTTATTGTTATTTTGCTAAGTCTATAGTGAGTACAGTTTATTTATTATTTTTAATTCATAGGTAGGAGTAGATGCAATTTGAGTTTCTGGATTAGTGAAGATTGGAACATATAACATTATTTATTCCTGAAATTTTAAATAATTATTTCATTTAGATATAACATTGGCAATTGAAGAATAAGCTCAGGATACATCTGTGAAAAATTAGTTATGAAAATGCCAGATCAAGTCTGGTGAAGATATTCTAATTGATGAGGGAAGGCAGAGCCCTTCTCAGATGGGACATATCCCTCGATATGTAAATAAAATGGATAGGGGTGATTTAGTAGTTTCACAGACTTCTGTATACTTTGCAGATATGCAATCTTACAGATGCAAGAAGTTTGCTTCTCTCAAAAAGTCCTCTGCATATGGTATGACCATTCCTGGGCTCTTGATCTTTTTTTTTCTGTTTATAAGTTTAATTTATATATTAAAATTTTCAAAATGCCTGACATAAAATAATCTTTCTATTAACATTAGTGGACAGTTAAACAACTACAGAATTATTATAATACTCTTTCTCCCTTATAATGGCTTTTAAAATTAAAAATAATACTTTACCATAGTTAAATTAAGAATATCAAATAATTGGGATATCTGTGATATTTGAGCCCAGTACTGCCTAATGAGCATTAAAATACACTGCAATGAAAAATAGTAAACCAACTATTTCATGCAAGTATATAAAATATTTTGGAAAAAGTCTCTGTCCAATATTGTTATTTAGACAAATTCATTCTTTCTCTATAAATTTTGTATGAAGATGTTTTCCTGTTGTTTTGATAAAATACCCTCAAGATAGCTACTTAAGAAGAAAGAAGTTATACTGGGGTTATAGTAAATTATAGTAGAGAAATCATGGTGGCAGGAACTTGAGGCAGCTTGTTATACTGCATTAATTAGGAAGTTTAAAATAATGAATGCTAATGCATATCTCATTTTCTTCTTTTTCTTTAGTCTAAGACTTTAGTCCATGGAATGGTGAGGTCCACAATTAAGGTGAGTCTCCTACTTTACCTCCTCAAGTAATGTGATTTTGGTAACACTTCTCAGGCATGTACAGAGTCTTGTTTTTGTGTGAATTACTTTTCCTGGGGAGATTCCACACATCCGTCATCCACCACAGATAGAAGTTTCACCATAGGCCAATGTGACCACAAACCAACAAGTTTATTGGGATTACTTATAGGATAGGGTGAAGGTTACTTATAAGAGCAGGGACAATTCAAAGGACAGCTACATCACCAGATAGCCCCACACCCCAGCATGGGTGAGACCCATAGAACCTGTACCCCTAGAGCTCTCTGCTGAAGCACTTGCTGGGAGAGTCTTTTCCAGATTTCTGGGCTGCTCTGAAGTCTCTCTCTGATTCCTGGACTATTGCTGGCTTCTCTCTCTATCCAGGACTACTGACTGGAAAGCCCAGCAGTTTCTCCCAGACCCCTGTTCAGTTGTCACCTTCAGTCGGCCTCCCCATCTCAGCAGTAACTCCTTTTAATAAGTTTGGTTGGCAGGAAAGTCTCCTCCCCCAACTGTCATTTACTCTTTTCCCACAGGAAAAGCTAATTATTACTTTGTTACTCTCAGGAATTTCCTGAAACTAACAAAGAGTTTACTTATTTAAAAAGGAGCAATGTCAAGATGACTGCCCAGAGTTCTTCAACCATTCTAGATTCCGTGAAGTTGAAAATCAATCTTAACCACTGCATCCTATTACTTGTCACTTCACACCCAAATATATAATTTTAAGGCAGGTTTAGAGCAGCCATGTTCGCACAGTCTCTGAAGGTTTTGGAAAGCTCTCCCCTCCTCCACTATTAAAGGAACACCTCCTGTTGCTAGGAAGGGAGTAGCTTCAATCCTCCACAAAAATAAAATATTCAATTTCCCCCAACCATTTGTTTATTATGAAAAGATATGGAGATTAGTTCTTCATTACAGATAAGCCCTACCTTGAGGGCACAAGATCAACTGGGGTTTTGCCTCAAGATGAGCTAACCAATGAGGAAAAGCCATTTTTCCTGGGCTTGCCTAAATGTGTAATTATACCTGACCTTGGCAGCCATTTTTGACACCTGTCACTCATGGCACTTCACATCTAGAGTCCACGAGTTCTTTTCCAGCTCCATTCCCCTTATGGATTCCAGGAATAGAATCCATGAGTTCTCCAGGGTCCTCTTGCTCCTCATGGTACAATATGTCTGGAGTCTGTGAAATCTGTTCTTTCTCTCCTCTAATAAACTTTGCCTTAATCCTCTATGTGTGTTCTGGTTTCAATCTTCGACTCAGACCACAAGAACCTGGATACATACAGACTCCTAGAGAGTGACCTTGCAAAATTTTTAAAGCATACATTTCCATCACACTGGAAAGCAAATTCAGTCTAACATCAAATGTCCTCCAGTCTCTGACAGTTTTGACACTATCTAAAAGGATAAATGATGTGGTTCTTCTGAAACTCAGGTCATCTCTTCACTTTGACTGCTTGAATAACAAATGCAGAAATTTCATATATGCAAATATATAATGGCACAGAATAAACTTCCACATTCAAAAAGGGAAGAATGAGACATAATAAATAATTAAAACAGGAAGATACAAAAACATAGCAAGGCGATAATCTCCCCCCATCCTGAAGCTCAGGGACATTTGCGGAAGAGGGGGCGGTAAGATTGTAAGAGCAAAAGGATGGGGGGAGCAATGATTTGAAGAGTCTCCACACTAGATAGGGCTGAAGCAATCATAATAGGACTTTGCATGCCCTGCGCCATGTCCATCACACTATTGACCTCACAAAGTCTAACATCGGCTAAAGGCACCAAGATCCTTGGAGGCAAGGGATTGATGGCCACAGTAGTGTTCCTATGCTTAAGGGGAACACGAGAAAGGGTTCAGGGAAATGCCACTGGGTCCTTGTACGTCATCGGAGAGGAGGACCCAGAGGAAAGTTAGGCATACACAATAAAGGACTCTCTGGAAATTAGGGGGGAGGCACTGGGAGATGGGGAGGGAGGGAGGGAGAGCAAGGGGTTCGGGGGGAGGAGGAGGGGGGGGAGAGAACTGGCCTACCTATTAAGTTTGTATGAGCGGAAATAATAATAAAAAATGTTAAAAAAAAACATAGCAAGGCGAAAAAAAAATCTTCCATTCCATGTCAAGCATGTGAGTTTCATGATGGAATTAATAGATTCCAAGACGCATAGGTGGCCTCAGTTACCTAGCTCTGTTCCTTCAAGCACAGCTACTCTCCCAACAATCTTGCTCTTTTTATGTCTGAAAAATCAGTTATGTTGTCAGCTTTGGATAGATCCTGAACCACTTGAACCATAGTAGTAATAGTCTGTGTATTCCTTATTGATTATTGAATCTACATAATCACTTTTCTAGGCAGATTTCTTTGTTACTTTGTTTGCTTGATTGACTGTTTCAGTATAGTCCTTTTACAGCATTCTGTTTAGGTTTTCTTCTTTCAAATACGCTTCTGTGCTCAGGAGTTGGAGCCTTTGAGAGGGGTAGTCTTACCCTGAGGTCATCTTCCTTTTTGTAGCAGTGTAAGGAATCAGGTTTCTTTTCCTCCTCCTCCTCCTTCTCCTCCTCCTCCTCTTTTTCCTCTTCCTCCTCCTCCTCATTTTCCTCCTCCTCCTCCTCTTTGTCCTCCTCTTCCTTGTCCTCCTCCTCCTCCTCCTCTTCCTCCTCCTCTTCCTCCTTCTTCTCCCTCTTCCTCAACAATTTCTGTGTTTTTATCATGCACATTTATAACCATGATTTAGTCTATTCAACTATCAGACAAATTTCAAATAAGAATGAAAATGAAAACAAATATCCTTTGTCACAAATTCCTCTTGTTATGAGCAATAGTAAAATCATCAGCACTTTGTATCATCACCGTGTTTTCCTAAGTGTATTAAAAAATAATGACTTCATATAATGTTTTCGCTAATGCCATTTGAATATATCTATTCTTACCCCCAACAACAGATGATAAAGATAAAGAGATATGGATGTTAGAGGAAATAGGAACAAGCATTTATCCAGTGTTGTCACAGTGCTGTCTCAACAGGATATTCCCATAGGCATATCTGCATCAGAACTGAAGGAATAACTGAAAGACAGATGGATCATTCTCTTGAGAATAAGGAGTTTTCCCAACTTTAATACAGGTATAAGATGAAAAGAGCAAATGCAACTCTCACATACATTTCAGTTAAATTTAATAATTTTCACATAGATGAGATTTTGTTATTGGGCACAGTAATAATGGTATAATTTTAAGTAGTTAAATTCATTTTCTCAATAAATTATAGTACTCAATAAATGGGATGGAAAAAAGTGAAAAGCAAAAGTAAATGACACAGAATAGAGAAATAACTTGATATCATGTAGAAATCATATAGACCCTGCCATAACTTCCAAAAGTTGGAAATTTTCCTATTTTCTTGCATTTTAAAAAATATTGTAAACTTTAGTGTGTGTGTGCGTGTAGGAGAGCACTCTGTGTCCCTATGAAAGACCAAGGACAACTTCAAGAATTATTCTGGATTGCTTCTACCTTCTTTTTGCTTTGCTCTGGGATTTCTCAGGCTCCTCCCTGAAGGGTGGGAAGTGCAGGCCATAGCTCTTTCTTTCTTCCTAGCATTTTTACTTGGTATCTGAGATCTGAACTTAGAATCTTTTGTTTGCAAGGCAGAGTCTTAACCCTGAGCCATCTCTACAGCACTTTCTTACATTTTCGATTGATGCATTTCACCTTTGTTTATAAAATTTTTCCTTTAACTCCTCCTTGATTGCCCCATCTCATCCTTCCCCTCCACCTCTTTCTTTTCTGTTTTCCTTTCATTTTCTTGCATTTTCTGTTGATTTGTTTGTTTATTCTGGGTTCAACAAGGCTCCTAGTATAATTCCAAGATTAGGATTCTTCCCTTAGTGCCTAGTACATTCCTTAACAAGAAAGAGGACATGAGCTTCAGTGACCAATTTTGTCAAGGCTTTGTGTCTTCACTTAGTATTCTCTGCTTTAGTTTTTCATAAAGTATTTTATATTAACCCTGTAACTCATTAATTTGGCAAGTCTACTTGGCCAGAAAGCCATCATAATCTACCTATCTCCACCCCTCAAGTTTGAATTCATAGATGAATGCTAGTGCACCCATTTTTATGCTAGTGTCCCTTTCAAGTTGGGTTTGTACTAGTATTCAGGAAGTAGATCATCATACAAAGAAGTTAAGTTTAGAGACAGGGAATGTTATCACTGTTTGAATCACTGTTTGAAAAGTTATAAACCCTACCCTTAGTGAACTGAAAGATGCAAACAGGTGTGGTATTAAATATTTGATTTATGCAAAGAAAATAACAAATCACAAGAAATAAATTTTAGAAGACATAAAAAATGAAAATATAAATGACAAAAATTGATACTCTCAGTTCAAAGTTCAAGTAGGTATAGTCGATAAAATATTCATGTTTATTATAAATAATGAAAAAGGAAATGAAACTGGGAAGAAATGAAGAATAAAATGCACAAGTCAACAGTAATAGTTAATTAAACATGTCAACACTATTGTCCTTACCTGGAACACCTAATCAGGTTGTAAAAAAATATAAGTTATGACATGACAATAAGCGACAAAGTCTAATCAGTGTAGTGAAAACTGAAAGAAACAAGAAATAGGTCCATGATGTTCAGAACTGGGATAAGGAAAGAATAGAGGGGATATAATTAATGATTAATGGATGCCATGGTCTGATATGTTTGAATGTAATCAATGTTAGTTTAGTAAGCAAACCTATTTGGAGGTGATTAGATCAAAATGACAGAACCTTCAAGAACAGAATTAGTATTCTATAAAAGATGCACCATGAAACTTACTCATCTCTCTGTGCAGACAGCTTCTTTGTCTCTTATACTCTGTAAGAATGTAGACAACAGGTGACATCTGTGATCTGGAACTAGGATAATAACTGGGCAATCAGTGCTATATTATCTTGGACTTGGATGCCTCAAAATTGTTTGTAATGTTTAGATTGCTTGTAATCACCCAATTACTGATACTTTTGTAAAATATTATGAAACATTTAAGACAACAGGTATGGAGTTTCAATTTTACCTGAGGAAAAGAGATATAAAGATGCATGACAATATCTATAAAATTAAATTATTTTGAGACAACAGAATTTCACTCTTACTACATTTATTATTATGTGAACTTTAATTAAAAATCTCAAAGAATGAAAAATGAAAGTCAAATTTTGTAGTGTAGAAAAATCAGTATTATTTGATTTAAGGAAGGTTAAATAGTAGTATAAAACCTGGCCGAGAACTCATGGATTGGGTCATCACAGTCCTAGGACTCAGTCTACTACTGTTTTTCCCCAAGTAGACATGGCGACAAACTACCTTTTTACATAATTTATACCCATATACTATGTAACTCTTTTTAGATTCAAAAATACACTTTTCTGCAATAGTAGTGAACTTCGTTATTAAGATTGGGTTCTAAGTACATAGCAATGTCTGACAAAATATTCAGCTGTTAAATCTACTTTTTAAAATTGGTAATATAGAGAGTCACAATTCATCAATGTGAGCAGAATAGCTGTCTGTGAGTATTTAGTCCTAAAGAGTCCATCTAATTCTCCCTGGCCCTAAAGACACAGGCGATAGCATGAAATAGGGGAGAGAAAGATTAAAAGACCTATAAGGTAGGGGGGAGTACTTTTGGTGTGCTGTGTTCATTATTCAGACACAAGCTCATTGCATTTGTGTTTATCTGCACCATATATTATCAGTCAATATTAAATAATAGATGGAAGAATAGCTCATGTGTCCCAAATAATCTTTGAGTTAATATTAAGGGTTAATGCTGATAAGGGAGGAAAGATGACCCACTTGGCTTCAGTGGTGTTGCCACCTATGTATTATACATGGTCCAGAAAATGCTCAGGACAACCTGTATTAAACATAGTGAAGTCAGTTAAACATAAAAAGACTTAAGAAGAGAGGAGGACTTGTATGGAGGAAGAAGATTCTTGGTCATGTTTAAATAATAAATGAACTTCTATTTTTTATTTTGTAAATTGGGATACATCTCCTTAACCCAAAATATTTGGAAGTATCCAATTTTGAAATAAAAGGATGCATATAAAATCACCATCGTAAACATTCAACTTTCACACTGTTGTTTATACTATGAGACAACAATCCCTTTCATAAATTGGACCATACTTCTTAGAAGGAATTCTGAAGGAGAGGGCTGAATAATTAACACTGCAAACTCTCTAATTCTTTTAGCAAAGCTTATTTCACAGTTTTGCTTCAGTGTTCCCCAGCTGTAGTGAAGGCAATTCAAATTCCCTAAATTAATCCCAGCTGCAGTGCTTGCAACACAATTAACACATTTAAAAGTGATAAATATATGTTAAAAAAACAACAATTTGGGTCGATTTAAAATAAGCTGTCAGAGAGTTGGAGATTGCTTAACTCCTATTCATTTCCTGTGTGCTAATTGTAAATTTCAATAATCAATTTGGAATTGAGGAAAGGATTGCAATTACTCAAATATTAGAACTATTTTCAAACATGTGTGTTCTCTTCAAACTCAAAGAAGAGAATATAACAAGAAAAGAGTTTCATATTTTCAGAGAATCTGAAGATACTGGCTTACTCATTTCACATTTCAAAGAGAATTGAAAGGGGAAATCATGCAGCTGTCAAAGGGACAACTCTTAAAATTAAAAATAAAGCTTAAAGTAATGTATATGTGACACCATGCTTAGGAAATTTCTCAGTAATCTACACACAAACATATACCTTCCATGCCAAGCAACCTTTAGAGCAGGCTGGATTTGGAAGGAAACCCCAAAGTCAGAAATAGTAAATTAATAAACTTCATGTATGGTAATGACTTGGAAGTTTCATTCTGTCATATTTATGCCTCAGTCTCATAATCCTGGAATCAAAATTTGGAAATATGTTTTGCTTGACAGGCATCACAAGCAATAGCAAGTTTTAATTTGATCATTTTGATATTTCATTTGGGAAAAAAGATTGCACTTGCTATTTTGTAACTAAATGGTAGATGAAGTATTACCTGGGGTATTTCAATTGAGTTATATTTTATCATTATGTTTGTACAACAGAACTTCAGCACTTTACACTTAAGGAAAATTGGCTTCATGATGCATGGACATTTACCCAGGATAAATAAGCTAATAGGAATTGCAACAACAAGATGGTGCATGAAAACATTTTTTCAAATTAATTTCAAAATTAATTAATTTTATTTTACCCATAAAATCATTAAATATAGGGTCGATGATGATCTTGTCTTTAGTCAAGGTAGAAAGATTGCTCATTTTCTGTGGTCTCTATTCATAGTAACATCTCTGATGATGAATCAATTCTGAGACAGCAATAAATAAGTTAACCAGGAATAGGAGATCAGTAGGAACACAGATTACATACAAAGCAATAAATGAAAAAAAAATCTAAAAATTAACTAATTAAAAAACACAACATAAGGTGATAATTACTAGGAGATATATTAAGGGTATGTAAAAGAGATTGGTTACTATTAAATGATGGCAAGAAAACAGTAAATCTTTTTTTTCCAATTCTAGAATCATTTATTTAATGTTAATTTTTTAATACATTTTTTATTATTTCCGCTCATACAAACTTAATAGGTAGACCAGTTCCCTCCCTCCCTCCTCCTCCCCCCGAACCCGTTGTTCCCTCTCACCTCCCTCCCCATCCCCCAGTGCCTCCCCTCCAATTCACATAGTCCTTTATTGTATATGCCTAACTCTCCTCTGGGTCCTCCTCTCCAATGACGTACAAGAACCCAATGGAATTTCCCTGAACCCTTTCTCGTGTTCCCCTTAAGCATAGGAACACTACTGTGACTGTCAATCCCTTGCCTCCAAGGATCTTGGTGCCTTTAGCTGATGCTAGACTTTGTGAGGTCAATAGTGTGTTGGACATTGCGCAGGGCATGCAAAGTCCTATTATGATTGCTTCGGCTCTAACTAGTGTGGAGAATCTTGCAAATCATTGCTCCTCCCATCCTTTTGCTCTTATAATCTTACTGCCCCTTCTGCAAATGTCCCTGAGCTTCAGGATGGGGAGAGATTAGGCTGGCCTAGTTCTAGGTGGTTGATATAGAGTCTCTGAAGTTCTGGATTGTGGTTTGTTGATTTTCTTTTGCAGTTTTGCTGCTCCTGCAATGCCCTTCACTCCATCCTGATGGGCACTGTATGTCACCTCCTGGTCAGAGACAAAAAGCTGTTAAACTGGAGTCTTGTTATAAGAGCACATTCAAGGGTAGATGTAATAAAAGTAGGAAACTTCAGTGAGGGAGGGGCACTCACCCATTTGCAAAATGATTACTTTTTATCTGCCAGACTATATGCCCTCCCCTTCTGGTGAGATCATACCCCCTCAGTTGTACATGATCAGTAATGAACGTCTGTGAACTTAACCAGGTGTCACATTACTTACTTGCATTCCAAAAAAAAAAAAAAAGAAAACAGTAAATCTGTGTAAATGGACTCATTACTTGAATCTCATGAGTGGAGTGGTGTTCACATGGAAAAGAAAACTTTGTCAACAAATAAAATCCTATTATTCATATTGCATTTTTAAAAAACTTTCTCCCACATTTATTTTTTTCCTAATCATATAATTTCAATAGGTATCCCCATCCACTCTCCCCCACACTCTCTCCAGTCGTCTCCCATTGCACTCTTCTCCCTTCCCCCCTTCCTTTCACTTCTCTTCCTTGCCTTCTCCTCTCCTTTTTCCTCCTCCTTCCTTCCTCCCACCCATCCCATGGAGGATCCTTTTCTGTGAATGCCAACCCCCCTCTGAGTCCTCTACCTTAGTGAGGGTTCAGAACTCAGTGGCATAGATAGGAGCCCCTTCTTGGGCTCCCCTTTAATATGGGAGCTCTATTATGATTGTTTAATTCCTTGCCTCTAATAATCCTACTGTCTAGAACCATTCCCTATGATTTATGCTAGACTTTGGGGAGTATTACAGTGGGTATTACAGAGATTTACCTTTGAATAAGTCATTAAGTGGGTTTGGAACTAGGATCCACTTTTAGGGAGTAGATATGGTGTCTGACTTTCTGTGTTTGGGATACTTCGCTCAATATAATTTTTTCTAATTCCATCCATTTCCTGGAAAATTTCATTAATTCATCTTTTTTGATGGCTGAGTAATGTTCTATTGTACAAATGTACCACATTTTCATTATCCACTCGTCAACTTTTGGGCATTGGGTTGATTCCATGACTTTGCTATTGTAAATAATGCTACAATGAACGTGGTTGTGCTCATGTTACTTAATGAATTTCTGCATTATGGGTGATTATTCCCAGTATTGGTATACCAGGGTCATATGGCATTTCAATCTTTAACGTTTTTAGAAATCACCACACTGATCTCCAGAGTGTATAAGCCTGCATTCCCGCCAGCAATGTATGAGAATTTTCTTCTCTTCACAGCCTCTCCAGCATTTGCTGTTGTTTGTATTGTGGGAAAATCCAATTACTTTTGACAAAATATTCAGAATAGCTGTTAACTACAATTTATTACCTTTGACGAGTAAAAAAATGCATATTGTTACAGTTGCACAAGGATGTGTGTTAGGCAGCTTACATTCCTCACTAGGATTTTTATTCTATGCAACTAAAAATAGAGTCACCATTTTACTAAAAATTTTAATTCTTAAATGGTGTGTAAACATATTGTTCAGGTTTTAATATTTCAATGACATGGTAAGCATATTGTTCAGGATCACATAAACAATTGTGAGCATGAAGTCAAATCTTTTAAAGCTTTGTCATGTCTACTTTTCTTTTACAATCGTCAGCTTTATCAGAATAATTTAGTAACAGATACAGATATAGTAGATGTGACAGCTTGACATTTGGTACTTGGGTTGCTGAGCATACCTTTGAGGAATTAAAGGTGGGCCTCTGGTCAAGCCTGTAGGAGGTTGTCTTGATTGCATGACTAATGTAAGAGAACCCAATCTATTGGGGATTTTCCATTCCTGGATATTTGGATAAGAGAGAGAGAGAAGGAGAGAGAGAGCGCTAGTTGACCTTTGGCAAGCTGATACACTACATTGGTCCTTGTCATGGTTATTTTCTTGAATTGTATATTATGAGGCCTGTTCTCTTGGCTCTAGCTCATAGTTATGCAACTATGAAGATTATATCTTGGGATTGTAAAATGAAATAAATATTTTGTATTTGCTATTTGAGTCTGGTTACTTATTATAGTAATTACATTATGAAACTAATACAGTGGAGAATATGGCATTTTTAATATAACATATAGCTTTATATTTTTGAGATAAGGCTTCTGTAAAATTCTTTCCCCATAACTTTTCATTTTTATGTACATTTTCCAAAACCTTCTCTAAGAATTCTGTTTCTTATGCATTAGACTGCTACAAAAATTGGATATTTACATGAACCCCTCCAAAAAAATTCCAATACGGGTATATTCTTCAAAGAAATTACTTTAAAATGGATTACAGATCTGAATGTTAAATGTTATGAAACTCATAGAGATAATATAGAAAATTTAAATGTATTTAGATAATGTAATGAGTTTTTAAATACAACACCAAAAGCATGATTGGTGCAGATGGAAAAAAATCTGTTGAGTATAAATAAGAGAATTCAAGGCCAAAGAATTGATGGGAGAAAATGCTGATAAAATATACCATAATCACCTAATAGTTAAAAAGGTATGAGAGTCCCTGTTATATCAGTATGAAAATGAAGAATCCATTGAGAAGAAAATGAGTGAACTATATGAACACACTGCACTAAAGAAGAACAAGTGGAGTTGTACATGCAAAATAACCTTCAAGACACACTGTTTGAGAAGCATATATTGAATCTTTTGGATTGCTTTGTGAATCTATGACAATAGACAACATTCAGAGCCCTCCATTTAAATCATGCTGATGACTATGTGAAAGGATACATATGCTCTTTTCACAGCTGTTAAGAAGCCAGAGGTTCCACTCTGAGATACAGTTCCTCGGTTTTTTTAAAAAGCTACTTATACAATTTCAATATGGTTTACTTTCATTGCCTCTTGGCATTTATAAGTCATAAAGAAAATTTAGAATGTAGATAACAAAATATTGTAAACATTTTGATATAGTGCTTCATGTGCTTGGTGCAGAGATAACATGCTTGCCAATATTTTTAATATTAACAAAATTAAAGATAAATGTGGAAATGTGCAAATGACTTGATTTGATGTATCTTTGTATTTTTACCAAACTCACACTATAGCCTACTTTCACAATTGTAGGAATCACTGAACCTAATTATACTTTTTTTTTGAAAATAAATGCTTAAACACTTGTAATTTTACTTTAAATTTTAGGAGCTTAATGTAATTAGGAAGATGAAACTGACTTGTAGCTTGTTCTCATCTTGGAATTTCTCTCCAGATTATAACATTTTAAATGACATTATTTTTCACATTGATTTTTACTACAACACATGACTTCTGTACTATTTTCCAAAAGATAAACTGTGCCACAAATGAATTTACTATACATCTTTGTGAACTAAATGAACAATATCTAAATAAATAATGGGGCTATCTTATGCAAAATTAAACATCTGAATAATTTGTTTCTTTATGTAAATTTAGTCTACCAAGCAAAACCATAGCTGTTAATGTAAAAATAAAGTGAATCCAAACTCTTCAGGAGAAAATATTGTTTCTCAAATGTTGATTTTTTGAGTTATGAGTCACTGAAAAAATTTCGTTATTTCTAATGTAAGATTTGAATATCTTTATTTAATAATGGACAAGTGAGCACTTGCCAGTAAAGGCAAAAGAAAGTTTTTAGAGAGCCTAAGGTCTGTATCCACAGTACAGTCTGAACAATTGCCCAAGGCCGACATAAGAGAGCTGATTCAGATCAGTTCTGCCTTATAAAAGTTACTATCCTAAAGATAGGATTTTTATGGTTTTTTTTTCTCTTTTCAATGCCAGGAACTTTATTTCTAAGGGTAATTTCAATTGCTTTCTGTCAGATTTCAATAAATTTGGATCAACAACTGAATAGCCAGAGGGAATGATAAAGCTGAGTGAGATCCAAAATGATTTACTATTAGTCAATGTGTGGAGAGAAATTTTTTCAACCATTAAAGCTTATATATCCCAACTCAAAGACAAAAGAATGACGTAGGGGTGAATCCTCTATCAACAGACTGTTGATGGAATCCAGAGCTGTTAATCTGGTGCAGGTCTATATCACAACCTCTATTTCTGGCTCCAGCTCAGAGCATAGGTGATCTTCACAGTCAGATAGAGAGTGATATTACATTTTGGTCGCTGCATCATCTTTGAAAGTTCACTGAGAAGAAATCAATTCCCACCAGTTTTGACCTGTGAATTATTTCTGAAAAACACGCTTATTAAAATTTTCCCATTCTGAATCAATGACTAGCTGTGCCTATCTTGCTATAAAGTTGAGCCGCTTATATACAAAGCCTGGGGGAGAGTCAATGTAAAATAACATAGGAAGCAGTAACGAGTAAACTTCTGAGGGATACATTTGATTGCTCTGAAGTCTGCACTGAAGAGAATGCAGAAATGCTTGCATCTGTAGCATGTGGTGCTTTAACTTTTCAATAGAATTTTCAGTAAGCTTTAAGTCAACCTTTTGTATGTTGTATATATAGTTTAATCTTTCATTTATGTCATATATCTGTATGGATCTAAAATGAAGATTTATCATTTATGTCACTTAAATGCCATATTATAAAAAACTTTAGTCATTTTATTTTTGTTGTGTAATTCAATATTGGCATATGCCATCAGTAAAAGTAAATTCACTGATGAAATTTTTATGTTTTTCAACTGTCAGAGTTGAGCACAATTCTAAACTTGACAGTTGATGGTTTGAGTTCTGGGCACCTTTGTAGAGAATTAGTAGTTGAGTTTAGGCCCAGAGCAAACTGCAGGATATTGGCTAGCTGATGAGGAAGGCCCAGGTGGGTGGGACTAGGCCCTGAACAGATGAATAAAATAGTGAGAACTGGTTGAAGAAGTTGGCATCCTTGTGTATACTTGGCCAGCATCCCTCTCTCAGTAGAGATGGTGTGGCCAGTTCCCTCTGCCATGATGTTAGTGCATGTTCTCCCGTCAAGCTGGACTATGAAATGTAACTGCACTATCAGTAAGAAAATAAATCCCTTGTTCCCTTAAGCCATTTGATGGTCATTTACCAGCAACCATGCAGGTGAACTGCAACAACAACTAAATAAATAAAAAAATAGTTTGCAATATAAATAAGTTAAAATTAAATGATTCCTGTAAATTTTAACACAAATTCATCCCCATGCATGAAATGAATACATACACATGCAAACATATATACACACCCATATAAACATACAAATATGCACAGGTAACACACAAATGAAATGCACACACATGCACCAAAATGTACATATAAATACACTCCCACATACATGTGCACACATGGGCACCTGTATATAAACATGCATATAGGCATGCATACACATAAACACACGTATACACACACATACACGAATATATATAGACACACACTTATGTATGTGCTCACCCACAATAAACGTACATACATGCACACATGTACAAACATACACACATACTCATATAAAAAATTTCTTCATAGTCCACATTTAAAAGTAGCAGATAAAATCATATAATTTTCCCCAGCAAATATCATAAAATGAATGAAATGCAAAACCAGCAAAGAACAAGCAAAGTTGTAGACTATGAGAGCACTCTTTGAATAAATCCACTTTGTCTGCAGTTGAGAATTACTAAACTTAAATACTCATGAACTTATTTACTCTTTGCATGTATAAAGAAACAGGCTCACTCTAAGCACTTGTTATCCTAATTTTTTTTTTCTAAAGAATTTGAAAAATAAACTTCAACATGTAATACCCTTTACTTACTTTTGAGTGGAGCAAAAATGATTTACTCAGAGCTGTCTACATAATTTAATCTAAAAACATGACATATGTATAGAAAAAAACTGTAGTTTTTTTTCAGTGCTTCAGTGTCTTCTATAAATAAAATCAATATTTTAATTTTGAATTTATTAAGTAATTTTAGTGAATATGTATGAAATATTTGACATTGTCAAGAAAAATGGGGTGTGAGTATAATTCATAGCAAACTGATGCACTGAATTCCACAGAATTTCTCTGCTTTAGAAGATTATATTACAGCCAATTATCTTATTGGCCAAAATATTCAGGTTTGTAATCTTATTTCAATGAAAATGTAGGAAAAGAATGCCCTTTATCACAGCAAAATCATACTGGAAAAAGCATTCAATTACTAATCCAATTAGAAACATGTAAATTGAAGTACTTTTTTCATTATTGTAGAACATACCTGACACAAGCAAATCGAGGAAGTTAAGGGCCTATTTGGGCTTATATGAGGGGTCTGAGACAGTAATGGTAGTGACAGATGCAGCTGGCTCCATCATGCCAATGGTTTGAAAGCAGAAAACAATGAATGTGTTCATAAGGCCTCTCTGCTTGCTTTTCAGCTTACATTCAGTCTGCATGTCCAAGAAAATTTCTGAGTGGGTTATCCCTCCTCAGTAATACCTATCTGGACATATTCTGAAATTTAATTCCAAAACCCAGTTGAGTTGATAATGACAATTAACCAACATGAAAAATTATACTTATATATATATTCGAATAAGTATGTGCCTTGTTATAGACTCCACATTGTAGAGTAGCTAAATGAAGCAGTGTTGACATATCCGAATATAAGAGATTTAAATTTTCCAAATGGCATATTACATTTATTAAAGAAATATAATGGATTTCTGAATAATAATATAAATTTTGAAAATTTTATGGTTTCCTCCCACAGCCTCTGTTTATCTGTAACTCTCAACATCATCCAAATCTTTTTCCAAAAGTTAAGAATATATATACTGGGCTACCATTCGTTTTGTACTTTATACCATTTATTTATACCCTTCCTTTCAAGCTCTGCCTCCTGATGTTGCGTATCTGTCATGAAGTTTAAGAAATCCATATGCAAAGTAATTAAGATGTTGAAATGTGAGGAAAGATTTTACCCAAATAAGGAGATATCTGCTTGGTTGGAAAAGAAGTCCAAAATTCTCTATCCACTCCCCAGTCACAATCTTAACCTTAAAGATAACTCGTGGTCCTCACAATATTTGTAATATTTTTGAAAACTAATTGTTAGTAACATCTTACTATAGTGGCTTGACTGCCTCAATTCTGGGTCTTCATCAGTTATTTCTCAATTCAAATATGTACCCAGCTGTTGCTCCTTGTTTCAGAGCAAGGTAGCTTTGATGGTCAATGCTGGGCAACAGGTAGAAATTAGCAAAAGTTCATGAAGGGGTCATTCTATTGTAAGGACATAATTCTGCTTTTGAACTCTAGATTATTGAGCTAACAATTTAGAAATTCTTAATTCTGCCAATTACTGACATGTGTGGTAAAGAAACTAAGCAAACATTTAGCTACTAAGATAGCTATGTCAGCTCAAAGATACTTGTGGCACCCTTCACAAGACTGGAATTTTAGAGTTTCAGAAGACTTTCAGAGGTATAATTCTGATCTCAGGTGATGGTGCCTTTATTAATGCTGTAGAATGATCCATAAACAGTTTCCTAAGTACCTTTCCAGCAACATGTTGAATTGCTTTTTCCCCCATTTTGTCTACAGAAAATTGCTGTGTTCTTGCTAGTAGCACACGATACTAAAACATCCATATGTATTGTCATATCATGATTGTTTAATTAAATACTCTCCTTATCTCAACCTTGAAACAATTTTATTTAATAATTTTCCATAATCTATGTCATTTATCATTTGTTTTTAAATGTATGAAGCTTGACATAAGTGTATAATTTAAAATAGCTGTTTAAGAGATTTAAATCTGACATTCTGTGGATATTCAACACAGATAATCAATAAAGAAAACAGATCAAATTTGCCTAGGCCATTATCCACACTGCATACCTAGAAGCTACTCAGGTCATTGAGTGTAGTGTAAAAACTTGAAATCATCAGGCTGACAGACACAATCTGTATTGCCAATCTTAGAATGATCAAAATTAGTACCGTACTTCTACTACTACCTTCTAACACTTTCACCCAAAATGGCACATGTATAAATTTATTGCATATATAGATAAATATATCAAAGTATTCACTTGAACATTGCAATGACAATGGGCTGAGAAACAGTAATCATGCAACACAAGGGTAGGTTTCAAGACAGAGTTTTTTAACTAAAAAAGTGAGCACAGATCATTCAGATAAAGAAAATATAGTAGAATATAACCAGGAACAAACAAACAAGTAGTTTCTGAACAGAAGGTAACAATGGTTTTGTGATCTAGCCTTCATGAACATGCTCCTTCATTTCTGCAGTAACTTGTAGTAACCTGAGTTGTTCTTATTTTGTATTGGTCAATGAAAACATGAAAGACAATAATTATTGGGCAGGTACCTTGGAGGCTAGCCACAAGTGCTCAGGAACTTGAACATGTATAAGGTTATCAAACCTGGGCTGGAGAGATGGCTCAGGGGTTAAGACTCTGTCTCTCAAGCAGAAGATTCTGGTTTTGGAAAACAGGCCCATATAAAAACAGCAGCCGGAAATGGTGGTGACTTGTACTTCTGGCCTTGGTGGGCAGAGCCTGGGAAATCCCAAAGTGAAGCAAAAAGGAGGTAGAAGCAATCCAGGATGATTCTCAAAGTCATCCTTGCCTCCCCTTCCCCCAGTGACACACAGTGCCTTCTAATACATTCACAGAGAAATAAAAATTTTTAAAAAGATTATAAAACTTATACTTTGTAATGAAAAGGGACTTTTAGAAAAACAATGGGTATTTGTGCTGGTAGACGGTATGTTAATATTGCTTTCAAGTTTATGAAAAGTTACCAAAGATTTATATACCTTCACATGCCTGGCACTGAGAAATATACCAAGACCTCCCTAGATAATTTCAACTAGTTAGAAGTTTCTTTCAATTTGACTTCCAGTTGAAATAGATAAATAGGATACTTATCTTCAGGTAAGTAATACTATACAATTTTTGAAAATCTTCCACAAGAATATAAAAAATATTGCATACAAGGAGAATGGCAGTTTTGTAACTTGGAAAATATTTCCAAAACATCAAATTTTGGCAGAAATGAGTATTAGAACATATATGCATATATGTTTAAAAAAGAGAACAAGAAGTAGAGTATACAATCCAAAGATTCTGGATTGTATATGCTACTTCTTGTTCTCTTTTTTTCAACATAGAATAAAAGTAAATCTTTAAGGTGAAAAAATTTAAAGACCTAGACCTAGGATTAAATTATAGAAAGAGGAACAGTAATGAGTATTACAATATATATGCATATTCATGTGCATATATTGCTGCTCCTGAACAAATAAAACATACGATGTTATTTATTGTTACCTTGAAAAAATATTTTATGAACCGAGCACCTCTCTGGCTGGAGATGGTGGTGTCGCTGAGTTAGAGCAAGGTCAGGCTGTGAGGTGGGAAGGCAGCAAGGATCCTCCATGCTTATATATGATCATATGACTACTACCTCTGAGATCCCTGCAAAGTCCTAACGTCTAGCAGCTCTACTACCTGGACAGTCCCCCTACAGCTAATCTAACACCAGCACTTTTAAAGGTCAAAGACATCCTTCCAGAGATTCAGCTGCTAAACTCCCCAAGGGTGTTGTTGCATCACCTGTGGACAGCATTGGATGCTTGTGTACACAAGATGCTATTGGCACATTGTCTCATCATACCAATTGCAGAAAAGTTGCTCTGCCAGCTATTGAACTTCTTTTTATTACTAAGTAGATGCACCATCACCGCAAACAAAATCAAATGCTCAAAGTATGCCTTCATAGTACCACTACCAGATGATATTAAGAAAAAACAGCTTGCCTAATGAGAACACTTCTCTTCCTGGGTAGCCAATTTTGATGGAAATTCTCTGACCTTTGCCACTTACCTTTGTAAATAAAGAACATAAAACATAATCTCAAATAACAACATAGTGTTATCCTGAAGCAATTATTGTATGTGTAATAGACTATAAGACAAATTAATCTTTTTTTTTTTTGGAGATGAAGACAAGAGACAACATTTTTATTGCCATTTTGAACAAGAAGGAAGGACAATAAACACTTTTATACAAGAATTGAGCAAAAATAAAATAGCAAAGTATAACACCAACAGCAAGAAATATCATTGCATCATATCTCTTCTGCTTAGTACCTGTGACACTATTTCTTAATCTTATAATTTAATCGAGTAACATGGAAATTTTTGTTTTGTTTGGTTGGTAGCTTTTGTTCAGCTCTTCATACATATTTTGATTGCTTCTGAGATGGAGTCTCGCTCTTCAGCTGAATGAGGTTATCCCCTGACTGAGCCTCTGGAAATTCTGGAATCACAATCATGTTCTGTCACATGCGGCTTTGACGTCAGTCTTTCAAAGCATTTAGACAAACAAATAAAAATAGCATTAGATTTCTTTCTTTTTGTATTTAGAAAATAGATATTTCTGAATCTCACTATCACCTTAATTTATTATTTTTCATGTTTTTCTGTTATTTTAACTTTTTATGTTCTTAATATTTTATACTTCCCTCCATGCAGTAAACATTAAAAAGACTTGAAACATATGTTAGCATGCATCCTTGAAATAAAAAATAGGAGAGTGACATCATACACACACACATACACACACAGTCAAAAATTTAAAGTTGCAAAATTACTATGTTAAATGTAAATTTCTATATAAAGTTAGGATTTCACACACACACACACACAAACACACACACATGATTTCTTAGATATTCCCAATAGGATTACTCATGAATTTCTTATTCCAAAGTAAACTAGTTTTGATAAAATGTCAAATCTGTTGTAAAAGCATGGAAGATCTCTGTACAGTTCTGGAGGCCTGTTCACTTCCACTTCACTTGCCTATAAAAATTCTGAAAGAACAATTCTGTGTTAAATTAAAGCACAGTCCATTAAGAGTAAGACTTGCATGAAGAAGGAAAGACAGTGAACATTTTCTACAAGAACTGAGCAATGGGAAAATTCTAACATGTTCTTTACTAATGTCTTTTCTTTTGTTTTGTTTTGCTTTGTTTTTTTTTCCTTTTTTTATTAAAAATTTAATTATACATTTTAAAATTTTTTACCAGTTCCCTCCCTCCCCCCTCCTCCCCCTGAACCCCCTCCTCCCCCTCCCCTTTCCCCAGTGCCTCCCCCCCCAATTCCCAGAGAGTCCTTTATTGTGTACGCCTTAACTCTCCACTGGGTCCTCCTCTCCGATGACATATAAGGACCCAGTGGCATTTCCATAAGCCCTTTCTCTTGTTCACCTTAAGCATAAGATCACTACTATGGCTGTCAATCCCTGGAGGCAAGGCAAGACAAATTAATCTTGATAAAAGGATTTTTCATTTTTTATTTCTACTTGCCAATATTCTATTGCTTCAAATTTTTACCTCTTTCTGGTTCCATTTTGTTTTATTTGAATGGATCCCAGAATCAGAAAGTGAAGAAAATGATGAAGAAGAAAACGTTATCTGCTTAATGATAGTTTTAGAGAATAGTGGGATTCCTCTGGCAAGGGCCCCGTGGTCCCCAAACCACATCTGTTGAGATTTTTTGCATGGCAAGTAAAGAGCCTTTTAAAATATTCCACAACTTGGTTTAAATCCCAATTCCTGGTAGTACCATGCTAAACTCTTGGATCCAAACAACCCAGCACATATACCTCGAAAGACAGGCCTACAACTTTCCCATTGTTTCCATTGCATCCCCAAACTGGAATCAATTCCTGAATAGCCTTTATTGGCTTTTTGTGGGGTCCCACCTTTCCAAATGCTCCTTACAAGCCCCAGCTGCCTGTCTAGAAATCATACCACTCTAAAGGGAGCGCAGCAGTTTGCCATCAGATAGAATGAATGAAAAGAACCATTTCCATACTCAAATGCTTAAAGCAGATCTCTAATTTCTGCGTTTCTGGTTGTTGCTGTAACTGGCTGATTAAGATAGGTAAAGAAACAACCTGCATTGAACCCATCAGTACAACTTACTTGTACACAGACTTTCAGAAGGCAGTCATAAAACTCCTTACTGAACCCTAAAAAAAAAGTCAGCATTTGCTCTGCTGCCCCTGGTGTTGTATATTTAAAAAGGGGTACAGAAATAATCACTACACTAATGCCTCCCCAATCAGCACCATATACTGAAAAGCTAGAGTTGTATTGGACTACTCAAAAGACCTGTCACCCAAGTACAGAAAATGCACATTTTGAGCATAGCCTTTGTAAGTAAAAAATGAGATAGTCAAAGGAGATCATATTTAAGAGAAAAAACAGTTGATTGTGTTCAATACTCAATGCCTACCCATCCCAATTTTCTCTACATATCTGAGTGTACTTGCACTAGATAGCAGAAGGAAAACATAGGCCATCACCACTTTTGTTAATCAGCTGTTGAAAATATGGAATTGATCATTAGAAAAGAAGTTGGCTACAGTCAAAAAAATCATTTTCAATATGCTCTTCTCAGACATTTATTTCTAGGGTTAGTTGAATAAACCTAAATAACTGGACAAAGGAAAATGATAGAAACTTGTCTACTTGTTCCAATGGCTCAACAAAATCAGAAAGTGAAGAAGAAAACATCATCTTCCTATGTGACAGCTGTAGAAAGGAGCAGAACCCCTCTGAAGAAAAGGGATTTTCTCCTGGCTTTTACATAAATACCCTGCATATGAAATCCTTGGAGCATTTTTACTGTTGTCAAATTTAGCACACCCCACTACAAGATACCTGCAAATGCATTATGAATATATCATAGACCCTCATCAAGCTGTGTCTGGGAACATTGGTCTGTAATGTCATTCCTGGCTTTACACAGACTTACGTTTTATAAGGAATATGTTTTCTAGTTCTTCACATTAAGACTTTTGTCAAGAGCAAATATATCTACAAGTTGAAAAAAAATTAACTTTTTCATGAAACATACATTAGTTGCTGAATGACAAATTATTTTTAAGATGTTTGTTGCGGGAAAGGTTTATGCACTTCCATACCCATTACAAACATTTCAGGGGTCCTATAATTTGAAAGAAACTTAAAATTTCATCTTGGAATGAAGAGTTCTATTAGCATTGTTTTATAAGTAGATTAACTTTAAATATTCTTCTGGCTAAATAAGAAAGGTGATGTACCCTTATTAATTTAAATGTATATGTTAATTTAAATGAGTCAAAATTTAAAAATTATATAAAATGTATGGGACTATTTAATCCTTCCACATAGTCTCCAATAATCTGTATGTGATTCTAAATAAACATAGGCACAGAAAGGGAATCAGAAAAAAAATAAGAGTATACCATATTTTCTTATTTTAGTATTTTTTATATTCTCTGTAAATTAGGTAGGTACAAAATAATTAAGTTAAAATTTGAAATAATGAAATATATTTTATGGAAGAACAAAGAATATCTGCATTTCTGCTGAGTCTTACATTCTCTATCTTATGGATATGAGAGAAAATTGTAGTAAGTAAAAAAAATAGTGTAACTGAATGTATCAGTATTGCCATTGTGATTCTTAAAGGAAGGAATAAAAATAAGGAAGAGATTTGAAAATTAAAAAGTTTGTGTCCACAGTATTTTCTTCTCTTTCTAGTGCCTTGCTTATGAATGAAAATGTTTGATATTCATTTAAAAGGAAAATTTTCCCCCAGCTTGGAGTTGAATAAACCAACAGGTATGTACAGGGTGAAAAAAATTATTTTTGCATGACACAAACACATTTCTAAAATTATACTTTAAAATAAAGTCACAATATGGAGCTCTGCTTACCACTTAATGTTTTTCAGTTGATAAAAGGTTTATATGAACATCTTTTAATCCACCAAAATAAAAATTCAGTGTATCTATTGTCAAAGACTGTTGCTGCTATGAGCAGGGTCTTGTTCTCTAAAATATCCACTGGTTAGTAATAAGTGAACATACATTAGTTTATGAACATGCATAATTTAAAGAGTTTTATAGTATTACTTTCAATTAAGACACAGGTTTTTTGACCTATCGCATAATTGTAAACATATATAATTCCTACTATAATGGAAACCCTCAGAGCTCTTGATCATAGTCCCCTGAGATTATCTATTGATACACTTGTGTTTTTGTGTGTATATTTGTGTGTACCTATGAATGTGCATGTGTCTATTCTTGTATATGCTAAGTCCCTGCAAGTGATTAGAAATTTATGTCACTCAGCCTTCTCATTTAGATTATTGTACATATGCTTTGTTGCTAGCACTCCTTAAAGAAGTGTGGACTTGTCTAGAAGATGCATGACAATCATGTATGAACCCTACTTGTCATCTATCCAAGGAAACAAAATCATAAGATGGTGAAGACACTCCAAAGAAACTCCAAAGCTCTTTATATTTATCTATTAATCTTATCATTTAAAATCTGTTGATAAAATTTAATGAATTTTAGAAAAATGAATCTCATATTTTTGAAGAATAGTCTTCTTTTTGCATAAATAACTTAAAAGAACTATATTCTTTATTTAATTTTCTTCATGATTTTAATAACAGGTTTATTAACAAGAAAAATCCTGCTTTCATTTAACAAAATTGGAGGGGAAAATCAGATAAAAATCAATTTATCTTTTTTGATACTGCCAATTCTTATTTTCCTTCATAACAATATGTAATTCTTGAAGATTAGAGAAAATAAATACATGATATGCATTGAGAAAAATATTGACTTAGAATGTATGACAGTGTGGTGTTTGGCATTAGCCTTCACCTTATAAAAAGCAGGGAAGGATAAAGCGCTATAGATGAAGAAAATAAACATATGTTCCACTCCCTCCCAAGAAAGGCATTGTGTGTAGAAAACTGAATCCCCTGAAGCACTAGCCCAGGAAAGGGAGTGAACAACATAATACATTTGACATAAATTATAAAGGAGAAATATAGAAAGTTTGGGAAAAAATTTTTTGATGGATCTGGCCAAAATTTTTTAATTAATTAATTAATTTCTGCCCATACAAACTTAATAGGTAGCAGGGAGGGAGCTAGGGGGTCCAGGAAAAGTTTGGAAAATTAAGGTTTTATTTCATTTAAAAACCGAATATTGCTGGCACATTTAAAGGGTCGGCAAATAACTAAAAGAGAAAGACATTCAGAAGTGGAAACGCTGAGGAAAGGTCTTCATTTAGGACACTATACACAGTGGCAAAAGAGAATAACATGGGAGCATCACAAGACTGCTTGACAACAGAAATACCTCTGTAAAACTGTTTTTCAAATCTGAAATTCCAAAATATTCTGATGTTTTATACTCAAACAGTACTTCTATTTGAATTTGGATATCCAACTGTATTTTTAAATTTTTTGTCATTTTTAAATTAACATGGTTTCATCATGGTGTTTTCAAACAATTTGATTTTGTTAATTTTCTCCTTTTCTGTACCTCCCTTAATCCCTATACCACAATTCTACCATTTTTTGGAGAGCAAACAGTGACAATTGCTGCATCACCTATGGTGGGAGGAACCCTTCCTTCCTGATTTTGGGAGTGACATTGGTACATTTATTGCTAAAATCAATATAGAGTTTCTCCAAACTGAGAATTAGAACTGTAGTTTGACTTAGCTTTACCACTTCTGGCATATACCCTCAAAGTTCATCTTCTGCCACAGAAGTGCTGGTACATCCATGTTTCATACAGTTCTTTTGAAACAGACATAAAGCAAAATCACCACAGATACCCTTAACTGATGGATGGGAGAAAAAGAGAGAGATGTAAGTTCAATTTTTTTCAGGATATGTCCATGAATTACCTTTTGTCTCCAGCTTATAACATTTGCTCTCAAGCATCATCCTTTTTCTGTCACATAAATACATCTGTCATTTTCTGTTATTAGTTATTATCACCTTCACTGGAGAAAAATCAAAGGGAAAATAAAAAGAAAAGTACCATATACAATGCTTAATTCAATCTAACCATTGGGGCAATACTTTGAAAAATAAAGTACTCTTTGAAATCCAGGCTGAAATAAAGTTTAAAAACTTTCAGAAATACCTTCCAGTAATGTGTCAATTTAGTGCACTTTAAGAATGGGATTGTTTAAAGAAAAGCCATCTTTTAGATGTCTGTCTGTCATTGAGTAGAGGGGTATTGGTAGTCAAATTTCCATATCAGTAATGTTAAAAATGAATGAATGAGATAGACCTAGAGGAAATTTAGCAGTATATATGTCTAGAATACAGAGTATCAAAAGAGGACATAGACAAAACTTTAATATTAAATTATGATTTATTTCAATTTTGAATTTTAACTTTGCATGTTCATAATGGTTTTATGCTTTTTCTTACATATTCTTTGGTATTTTCATATATATTAACAAAATATATTATCATTTTCATGTGTTCCTACCCAACTCCATCTCTACTTCTCTTAGTGAATGTCTTCTTGCCAAACAGCTTATCTCTTATGACAATGTTGTGTGTGTGTGTGTATTGTGTTGTGACCCACTGAGTTTAATAAGAGTTTCCTACATTATGATGCTCTTGCTCACTTGCTGAATTATGGACAACATGTCAGTGACTGCATCATTGAAGAAATAAGTTCTTCTCCCTATCAGCATTAACCATTAGTTTTTCTTGAGGTTGACCTTATGAGATCTTCTTCTGTTCAACATGTACTGATGGCAAGCGGAGTCTTGTGTGGGTCATTCTTATATAATACAACTAAAGTGAGTACAGAGTTGTAAGTGTTGGGTCATGTCCAGAAGACACTGTTTGGCAGCCCTCGTTCCCCATGCTTTTGAATCAAACACTCATTCAGTTACTTCTTCCATGATTTCCCCTGAGCCTTACTGGTGTGGTACGTGATTTAGATTTCACATTTATGATCAAATATTCATGATTTACTTATTATTTATACTATGACCATATATGTCTCCTTATTAACAGATATCCATTGTAAGAAGCTTCTTAGACAAAGGATGAAAGAATGCATTAATGTATGGATTATATTGCAGTTCATTTTGTATTGCTTTGAGAAAAAATTATGACCTAGACAGTTTAACAGAGAGAAGGTTACCTATGTGGCTTATTGTTCTGGAGAGGACATATTTCATTATGGCAAAACTTGCATAGCAGAATGCAACGCAGCAGGATTCCAACTCAAATCAACACAACTATCAGAAAGACAGATAAGAAAGAAAGGAAGTGTACCCATAGAATACTAAATCTCAAGGGTTGTCTAGAAAGATTTGGGCTAATAAAACTTTCATTACCTTTCCATTAAGCACTAACAACACATGAGTTTTTGAGGGATAACTCACATTCAAACCATAGTAGGTATTAAAGTATTTCCAGGTAGTTTATTACCATGGCCATTTAACACAACAAAAGTAGTAGCTTCTTACCGATGTACTATGGCCTCTACCTATTCATAGGTTTGTAGTTGAATTCTCAGTAATAAGCATAAGTTACCCTCTGTGAAGCAGGCCTTAAATGTGATCAGAAAGCACATGTCACTTCCATAAATATTTATGTCACATTATGGGCATTGTCATAGTTAGACACAGCTATCAACTTGATGGTTGAGGGTTTGAACTCTGGGCACATTTATAGAAAATTAGTACTTGAGTTAGGCCCAGGGCAAACATACAAGAGATTGTCTGGGGAAGGCCCAGCCTATGGTGAGTGGAACTAGGCCCAGGACAGGTAAATAAAATACAGAAAGCGGCTTGAGGAAGTTGTACAGGTATACTGGTCTGGCCAGTAAGGATCATTCCTCTCTTAGCCTTTATGTTAAGATGCTGTGGCCAATTGCCTCCACCCTGCTATTGGTGTGAGCTCTCCTATCAAGCTAGACTAAGAACTGTAACCAGACAATAATAACAGAATAAACCCCTTGTTCCCTTGAACAGTTTTGTCATGACTTATCAGCAACCATGTAGGAGAACTGCAGCAGGCACAGCTTGCCAGTGTGGTTGTTATTGAATCTCACAAGATGGGTAAGACTGTTGTTGGCATCTCTCCCTCGCCTTTCTGCATTCAGCTTCTGGTACTGTGATGGCTGGCCGCATGCAGTAAGCTTCTGGGTCAGCTCCTTCTGGAATTCTCCATGTCTTGTGACTACTGGGTGTTTTATTTTCAGCAGCAGGGTCTGACCACCAGATTCTAATGGCAAAAAAAAAAAAAGACTTTGCTTGTTTTTAATAGTATATTTGTATTTTTTTTTTCTTCATAGCTAAAAATAAGGAGTGACAGAATTGGGTTGAGCCACAATATATATTTTACAACAAATATCAATAATTTTTTAAGAATTTGATCCATAGAGAAGCTTTGAGGGAAAGAGTGAACTTCTCTTAATTAGCTATGATTTGAAGATTTAACAATGTTCAAGAAAATACAAAGAGCAGACCTGTCTGTATTTCAAGAAATGATTATTAAAGATTCTCAAACTTTTACATTGAACTAGCCAGAAAGGTTACTAATAATTTATTAGTTTTCTTAAAATGCCATTAAAATAACAATGAGATAACAACCTATTACTTTTGAGGATTAAAAAGAATTGAAGAAGATGAAATGAACAAGCATTAGGTCTGGAGAAATGATTCAGCAGTTAAATACTTTCCAAGTATGCAAGACTGGAGTCTGAATCCTAAGAACAAATCTAATCCATGGCATCCTGCCTCTATTTTTGCCTCAGAAGGTGAAGACAGGGTAGAGCAACTAGAGAGACTATACCATGAAGTTCTGAATAAGAGTAAGTATGTAGAAAAATGATGGGGGGGGAGGAGACACTGGGAAATAGGGAGGGAGGGGGAAAGGAAGGAGAAAAGGGGAGAAGGAGCTAGGAGGTTCAGGGAGGGGTGGAGGGAGGGAGGGGACTGGTGTACTTATTAAGTTTGTATGAGCAGAAATAAATAAATAAATAATTTAAAATTAAAAAAAGAAAAATGATGGAAGGGAAATCTGTGATAATTTCCATTAACCTTGATTTTCTAGATGTATATAAATAGAAATATAAATACATAAGCACAAGACATGCAAACAGCATACACACCTAAGTTCACTGATTGATTCCAAACACACACACACACACACACACACACACACACACAACACTCACAAAATACATGGAATTTGATATTAAGTCATTAAAATAGTCTTACAATCCATTTGTATGAAAGTATAATATTACATCACTAACATAATTAAACCACAAGCCAGAAAATTTATTTGATATCAACAATTGCAAAATATTGCTGAAGTTCTTAAAGAAAATTAATTATAAATAAGCAACCATTATACCACCATTATCTCTGTATTTTTTCTGGACTTATTTACAGATTAATAAATATAGCTACAGTTAAATATTATTCAAGATTTTCTTTGTAGATGGATATATTATAATTCTATGCATATGTGTGCTGTTTTTATTTTTTTAACTTAAGAATAAAAATAGCACTATTGTGCAAGCACTTTTTCAATATTCTTGGATAGGAACAAAATAAAACTTGGAGTCCTAAAATGACTTGTCCAACACATCCCTGTTAAAGGGATATAGAATGCTGATAAGAATGGTCTCATTCCTTATTTGTCCACGTATATAAGCTTCTCCATGAATTCTAAAACCAATTTTTAAAATAGATTTTATGTGACTTTAGTGAATCAAAGAGAGTGAGTTCAGCATTTGTTCAAATTTCTGTTGAAAAACATAAAAAGAAAGAAAATCTGAGACCCTTTCACCATGAAACTCAAACTTGCAAAAGTGAAGACTGTTATTTTTCAACTGTTTCAGGAAAGCAAATAACCAAAATTCCTGGTCCAGCTGTGGTGATGCACATTTGTAATCAAGCAAATTAGAAACAGAGGAAGAATGGTCCAGAGTTCAAGGCTAGCCTGGACGATATTGCAAGTTTTAGGCAAACCTGGGTTACATGAAAACATCTAACCAAAAATCAGAACATGAACAAAAAAACAATTTGTTCTAGCTATGTACATTTTACTTAAATAATGCACATTTTTCAAATAGATATTCTTTGGCTATGCAATTTTCAGAAACCAATGTTTTGATGAATATAAGCTATGTTTCCATTTTTAATCTTTATCATTTAAGATAAATAATTTTAGAACCCTAGGTTACAACATATGTATACAGAAATGTCATTAAGTATAAATTGATATGTATGCACATATATTCACTTATATATTTTCAAGTTGGTACCTTTTAATTTGACATTTTCATCAATTCTCATACATGCATTAATATTGTTTTAAACAATAATATTTTAATACAAATATTTAGCAGTAATGGTTATTTCAGTTTTTCTGAGTGAAAGAGATAATAACCATCTCTCCAGTTCAGAAACTCAATAAGTTTGGGATTATTTCAAATACTAGAGCTAATAATTTTGCCTTTGGCTCTGTAAGAGCACCATCTGGTGGTACCAAAACTTTTAAGACATTATGCCAGACATCATTATTGCCAATGACTGGTGAGGTATAATAGTGAACTTACTGCAATGTAGCATTTTATCTGTTAACTTTGTTTCCTTTGTCTTAATTTTACCAAGAAAGTTCCTCTGTTTCTAATTTTCTTGATTACAAATGTGCATCACCACAGCTAGACCAGGAATTTTGGTTATTTGTTTTTCTGAAACAGTTGAAAAGTCAGTGCATGAAATGTGTAAATTATTCTTTTGAATGAATAAGTCACACATGTAATTACAGACTATCTTCACTAAGGAGAAAAAAGTGATTTTTTAATTGTTCTTAGGTATAAGTTTTCATTGGCTAAGGATACCCAACCTGCAAATCAACTAGACGACTTAATACAACATGTTCATGAGGCTGTATTTGCAATAGATCAATAAGATAGATCAATAGATCAATAGATCAATAAGATTTTTTTGGTTAAATTTCTATTTCTAATCTGCGGTAGCTTCAAAATATGTAAAATAAAAGGCTATCATCTGGAGAAGACAAAATATTAGGATTAATTGCACTTTTGAAACATAATAATCTCAAAATGTTATGGCATGTCAATATAAAAAGTATGCTTTATTCAAAAATAATAAATATTGAGCATCTCATTAGCTTGTAAAAATAAAGTTCCAACAGAATATGACAAAATTTGTTATATCACAATCTAAACTCTAGCCATATTCTAAAATAGAAATTATTCCAGAGAACTCATATATATACTATTAGAGACAGATAAATGGAAAATAGCAAGTTCACAGCACAAGAAAACAATTACAATATATTTTAAACATCTTTCTAAATTAAAATTAGTAAATATCAATATTGATTCTCTTATAATCAAAATTGTCCTTGCTTTCCTTTGCAGAGATTGAAATTTGGGATATGCAAATTTTTGGTGAATAAATAAATTCTCAACCTGTGAAGATGGGAAAGATGACGAACTACTTGAGGTTAAATTATTTTTATGTGTAAAAAATAATAATATAATGAAATGCAAGTGTTAAATAATTTTAGTTCAAGAACAAAGATACTCAAGTTTCAATTTTGTTTCTTTTTGACTGTAGGTAAATCACTTCTAGGTCAAAATACAAACAGTCCATAAAATTCATATTGCTGCAGTAATTATATTAAATTATTTAATTCATATCAGCATTTTCAGTAGTTATAATTTATTAAACTGTAACTAACTATTATATACTTATTGAAATTCAGAATAGTTCAAATTTATAACTCCATGGTATATTTTTCCATGGCAGCTTAATGAACTCATATCCTCTTTGGACTTGATGCTGTGTTAAGAGTCAGTGCATGAAATGTGCAGCCTATTTCTGTGAAAGCATTGCTGAACATGGGTACCTCCTTAGGTGGTTATTGGTAGCCTGGATCTTGTGGTTTCTCTTTGCCTCTAGAGAACAGTCTTATGTTTCTCTTCCAAATGTTGTATCATGCCAATCATGCACATGAAATTGTGGAAAACAGTGGTATAAGTTTAGTGTCATAGAATTTGTGTTTCCAAGAGTGAACCTAGTTTTCCCTTGTAATCCATCAAAATTTTAGTAAGAATTAAGAGTCCATGACACAAATTAATACTCATGTGTTTTTATGATTGACAAGTTAATAAATAGTTTTTGCTCATGTGTGCACCTCTAGTACCTGATTGCCTTGGTGAAGGATTAAATATCATGAATAATTTCCTGTATTGATATTTGATATTTGTAAGCCTGTTGCATACTTGAATTCTAAATTCACTTATTTTTTCATCATAAACATCTGCCTAGACATATATACTTCCTTAAAATCCATGCTTGAAAATAAAGTGACTTCATTTTTGCCTTGCTAATTCTTTTTTTAGATATGATCTTAAATTATTTAAAATAGTTTACTTTAGATATGACTCAGCAAAAAACTCCAGCAATTCATGCATCAAGGAAAATAAATTTATTTCCATGGCATCTATTCAACACAAAATATGTTGAAGGTATAAAGTAAAGATGCTCAGGAAGTTATCTTGATGTGGATGCATAGGGTAAGTCAGAGCTTGATCATTATATTTTAAAAAGCATCAAGATAAATGTAAAATCACTTTGTACTAAAATTATTATAGCTATTAAGATCTAAACATAATGAAGTGATTTAGTAGATTTCATCTTCTTCCCTCTGATATTTGCATATGCATACTCATTATTTACAGGTAATAGCATTTAAATAGAAACAAAATTTTATAAAGCAAGAGATTACAGAAATGAGTTGTGTACAAATAAAACATGAGTAAACTAAGGTTATTTAAAAGTATAATGAACTGCTGATTAATAATACATTAGTAGTTAACACAAAATTCAAATTAGTAATCTAGAGAAGTTTGCATATATATGTTCCCCTTGTCACTGATGGGCTGCAGTAGGTTCCAAAGTAAGTATAGCTCTATGATGAGTTCATTTGGTATTCAGGGTAATAGCAGACATGATAATGAGGCTGTTTGGCTTCCATTATATAAACATCACATAATGGATATCTGTATTAAAATGCAGTTCTGTGTCTATGCTTTCACTCTGGTCTTCATTTGTACATAATACTAAATCTTAAAAGTTGAGCTTTACATGATTACTGGCATTTATATCTCTTTATGTTGAGGGATTTTATGCACAAAACATTCCATTTTATAGTTTCAGATATCAAAATGAATAGCAGCAGAGTCAGTTTTAAAGGATGACCTTGAAATGTGGCAGTGAAGGCTCTCATTTCATTTTGTTCCTCCTACTCTCTCCTAATTTCTTCATGGCAGCAGGCATCACAATATCAACTTAAGAAAAAAAAATATAACCACACAGTATTTTGGAAAGGATTTGGCTTTTTTGTTTGTTTCTTTCCAAGTTCACTTTCCTCTTTGTTTCTTTTGCCCTTCAAGAGCATATTTTAACTCAGTTTATCAAACAAAATTAAATAAAAACGCACATTTTGAAGTTAGATCATTTTACTTTACATTAATTTTACTGCTTAAGTATAACAGTTAAATAAGGACCAGCATGTTGTTTCAGCTTCCTAGCTGTTTAGTAGCACTTTTCTGCCTCTCAGGAATCAAGATAAATATTCTCTGGGGTAGAGAGCAGAATTGTATTTGTGACTTCTCCCCATATTTGCACTTGAAAATCACTGATTGTCTCAGAGACTAAAAACATTATGTTGCATGCTAATATTCTAATTCCCAAAAATAGGCATAAACAACTCAGCATCCTAAAATGAACATGCATTTTTGGGACATGTTTGAGGTTTCTTAAAAAACCCTCATTGTTACATATTTACATAGCAACATAAAGTTGAAAAGAAACTTAAAAGATGGTTAAAGATGAACTAATTGCAATGTTGAAATACAAGTTTTGCTGCGGAAATACAGGAGTTTAGTGCCAACCAATCTTCATCTTTTGTGGTCTGCAACAATGATTTACAATCTAGACCTAACTTAAGTTGTAGAGAAGGAGGTTGAGATTGAAATCTTCTCAAGTTATCTCCTCTCCATAATGAGAAAACGCTAAGTGTGAAACAAGCCTTCAGAGACAATAAAACTGAGTAGATGGAACTGATAAATCTTACTCTGAGCTGTTTTTTCTCCTTCTTTCACAATCCTTCCCTGTAAGCTTATTCTTCCCCCTTTATCATCTGAAGTGGCAACATTCTCCTGCACTTCTGTGGTTGGCTGATCCTCTGCTGCAGTCTCCTTTGCAATTGAAACAAATGTAATCAGTTTTAGTAGAGTAAATAAATATGTGTACAGGAGAAAGACAGATATTTAAATATTCATTTTCAAATAATGATATGTGACTTTTCTCTAGTGTTAAATTCAGTAACAGTATTTTCATAAAGGTCATGAACAGTGAGATCTAACCTATGTCCCTGAGTGTCTTTTTTTCTCTTTCTCTAAATAAGAGTTTTATTTTATTTTTTTTGTTAAGTATTCTCCTTTTGGATTATAACTAGGAAGGAAGAGGAAAGAAGACTTCAAGAGAAAGGAGAATTAAGAACACACTTCAATACAGAAATTAGGCCATGGTCATGAACTGCCTATAAATAGTGAGACAGCTGATACAGCTCACTCACTTTTCTTCCTGTTCACTTGGAACTGAACAGATTTAATCTTCCCAATAATGGAGGGGCTAGGGCCTTGCAGTTAGATGGTAACCAACTGGCAATAAGTAGACTGACCCCACTCACTACTGTGTCCAATTCTATTCTACCATATACCTTTAAGCCTCTTCTTATATTAAAATCTTCATTTAACAGCTGTTAATCTTTGGTTAGATGACCTCAACACCAAATCAGGATGCAACCAAGGACAGTGCAGGAACAGCAAAACTGAAAACGACAACCAACCATAATTCAGAACACCCAAGACCCTACAATATTCACCTAGAACAAGACCAGCCAAATCTCTCCCTATGCTAAAGCGCAGGGAACCTTGTGAAGGAGGGGGCGACAAGATTATAATAGCCTCAAGATGGGGAAGACCACCAATAGATAAGATACTGCACTCAAGCCTCAGCTGCACCAGCCAGGATATTGCTACAAATTTTAATATAATTTGACTTTGCCTGACCTGCACAATAGCTGACATGTCAACAAGCCTCAAAGACTAGCATGGATCTCAGGGGAGAAGACTTCAGACAGTAGGATACTTAGAGGCAAGGGGTTAAACAGATATAAAGGAAGTCCCATGGGGGAAAAGGAGGGGGACGGCAAGGAGGGGAGCGAGGTTCCTAAACTTTGAGCTTGTATAACTAGGTAAAAGATAATAAATTAAAAAATAAAAAATAAAGAATTCTTTTGCACAAACATAGTAAGTGGTTCTTTTCCTCCTCCTCTGTCTCCAATTAACCCCCCCACACTTTTATTAATCCATATCTCTCACTCCTACCCTCATGCTTGTGGATTGTGAGGGCTCCAAGGTTCCCTCTAGTTGTGTGTTCTGATAGCTCAATCTCTGTGACAATTTAAGTGGCCCTTCCTTGGGTAGACCCACCTGTCTAGGCCTTGCTCCTAAGGTTCCCACTACTTATAGTTATTTCTTCTGAGTTATTTGCTGGTACATAGGGGACTGTTGATATGCCAGCCACTGTGTAGGTCTGGAGAGAGTAGATCTCACTGCAGTTTGTTCTTGGATGCAGCTGTCCTGTGATGTCTGGTGTGATCTGAGCAACAGTGGACCTCTATCTTCAGGCTCTTAAATCTTACCATCCTTTCTTCTGCAAGATCTGAGCTTTAGGATAGAGAGAAGATTTAATTGGTCTGATTCGGAACATTTTTTTTTATTCAATTGTGCGTGTGTGCGTATGTATGTGTGCGCGCGTGTGCCTGTGTGTGTAGAACCAGGGACGAGTTTGGGAACCACCATGGACGCCTCCACTTCCTCTGCCCCGGGATTCACAGGCTCCGCCCTACCAGGACCAGAAACGCAGGCCGCCCCCGCTTCCTCCTGGCGTCTATACGTGGGATCTGGGATCTGAACTCAGGACTTTCCGCCTGCAAGGCAAAGGCTTAACACCTGAGCCACCTCTCCAGCCCCAGAACATTTTTAAGGCTGCCGATACTCTGCACTCTGGTAAGTTGTTGTTTATTTTCATTGTTCTTTTTTTTTTTTTTCAATAGGCTGCATCTCATTTAGGCATTAAGATATTTTCTTATCTAAAATATGATTAGAGGTGTGTAGATGATGGTTTACAATCAGTTGTTTATGGTTAGTATTAAAACATCTGATCCTATCTAATCTCAAATTTTTCCTCTTCCTTCCTTTGTTGTTTAGACTGGTTTATATTACTGGGTGTATTCCCTGTCATTAGGGAGTGGGGTATAAAGGCTAATAACCAGGGTTAGGTTACTGAGCCTAACCTCACTCCTTATTCTATCCTTGTTTTTCCCTCTCCTTTTGAAGACCTTTCTTTCATAAATGCCTTATTATCTTTTTGCTCCTATTTTGTTTTGTTTTTTTGATTTTTGTTTGTTTGTTTGTTTCTCCTCTTTGGGATATTCTTCCAGGCCCTTGGCTTGTATCCCTTTGCATTTGTGGGTGTTGTAAAGAGTTTTTGTTTGATGACCTCCTGAAGGTTTTGTACACTTGCAAAGAACACTCCATTAACTTATTCTGAGATGGACCTTTCATTTAAAATGCTTTGTTGATTTGAAAATACATGCAATAAATCATACATATATTCATAATGTTTATTTATTTCATTATAAAATATTTAAAATTCCATATGTTACCATTACAATTCTCTAGAAATCTTTGGAGCAGAAGCTGCAAAGCTCAAGGCAGTAGATGTAAATTTTTCAAACCTCTAAAAACACTTCCAATTTTAAATAGTGCCATCAGGCACAAAAATACTGTGATTTGATCGTCTTGAAGCATCACACTCACTTCATTTTTATACATTTGCCAATTCCCATATGAGTAGCTATGATCTGCAAATTTACACATATTTTGGAAAACTTAAGCATATAAGAAGAGACATAGGATAAATTTTTTCATTGATTTCCTCATATTTGTCTCTACAGTGGAACTTTTTTTATCACTTCATGTACAGTTCACATTTTAATCCCTAGGATACCATACAATTATATATACACATTCTCCAGAATGTATGAAGTTACTTTTTAATACTTCATCAGAGAAATTCTCATGTTAATGTGTTAATTTGTCTACTACAAACATGCAGCAGTATAATAAAAATCAATACAGATAAATCATCAATAAAGGATAAATTTAATGGCCCATTTGTTTCCTGTGACAACACTGAGAAAGTTGTAACATTACCAGGATGGCATAATCAGGACAAACATCAGCTAAGTCAAGTCATGGTCAACTGAAGACAATTCTGCAAAACTGCCATTATTTTAAAATGAGTTGAAATAATACACATGAATGCAAAAGACAGGTCTCTTACAAAATTGAAAAGAAGGGAATATGTCAGCTAAATTCAAGTATTACTTGGTCTAGAAATGTGTCTTTGCTACTAGGTTAAAGAGGAAAATCACAAAAATAAATTGAAGAAAATTCTATTTTAAATTTCTGATATGTCTACATACTTTTATCACAAGTGTTTATAATTTCAAAAACTAAGATATCATCATTAGAAAACTTTAATAAAGTAAAATGTAATAAATCAAAAAATGGAAAAAATTCAGAAGAATGGCCAGTTTCTTAAAGCATTAAGCAATATAGGAGTTCTTTTTTTTAAAAAAAGTTTATATTTTAGAAATAAAAGTGTAAGACAGAAGTAATGAGGTGATGTTTGTTACTGAATCAACCCACTGATATTCTGGAAAGGACAGAAAGGAGGACATCCACACCATCAGAAACTCATCTGAATGGTTAGTAGAGGTATTTCTTTTCTTTCCCATACTACAATACTGACTGCTCACACAGGACTAACAAACACTCCTGTGGGTTAGTTGCTGGAATAGAATTAAATCCTCAGGTTTTGCTATGATGAACCTTAATTATCTGCCCATGGAATACTCTGTGTAATCAGCATTTCTTAATCAGTGTTACTCCAGCTCTAGGGTATAGATAGATAGATAGATAGATAGATAGATAGATAGATATAGATGTAGATATAGAAATCTTTGATCTAAAAATGACAAAATATGCTTCCTTTTAGGACCAAGTGTCATCAATAACAGAAAAATAATCATTACAATCATTTCTCTAAAAACCTTTCATCTTTCATGCCCAATGGAAACACAAACATATCAGTTTGCATGGATTCTTTGCCTAATATAGGTAGCAACCTTTGGTATCAGCAAGATAAACTCCTTATTGCTTCATTTGCTGATTCTGTGTTACTATCCTTGTGAAAGATACAGAGCTCTTCCCTATGTAATAAGCAGTTATGTATGGGCCCAAGTAGCAGTTTCTTAGAGCTGTGTTCTTTAATCTGGCAAGGAAAACTTTGGCATTGGGAACAATAATCTTCAAATCCTCCCTGATGGAAATAATTTATCAGAGTTCCAGTCTTTATTTGAATGCACCAACATTCCTATCAAATGAACACGAAAACAAAATAACCACTGGTCAAAATCATTAGCTTAAAGTCACAAATCCCTATTATTTTCACTAATTTTCTCTCTAAAATATTATGTGTAGCATTACCATTAATAAAAAAATTAATTTTGCAGCTTTCAAAACACTGTTTTAAATTTATGCCAATGGCAAAAATTTTAAAAAAAGTATTCCTGCCTGGAAGAAGCATTTTAATCTATATTTCTATAAATATGCAACTGTTTAGAAATCTATTTCCATTAGAGTTCAGTTTCAAAATTTAGAAGTGCTACCATTCAACTCAAGCATAAAATATTGGAAATTTGACCTATATTGATGTTAGTTCTCATAATTTTCTTTGTTATCATATGATAAGTGATCTATTCTTGACAAATTTTTGTACATATTTTGTGGAATGCAATATGGTACTAATAAGTACAGTCTTACAAGACATCATTTGTTTCTCCTCTTGCCCGAAAATAGAGATGTTCTTTATTATCATATATGTCTATGAACCTTACACCTATCAATAATCTGTTCAAGGCCAATTCTTTTTTTATTTTAAGGCCAATTCTTTTGTGCAATGTATTTGGGCTTAAATTGCTTCTCAGTGCACTGTGTTGAATATATAGACTTGTAAATAAAGGAATGATTGTACAGTAAAACAAACAACCCATTAATAGGCATACATCAAGAGAATCACTGCCCCTTACTTCAGCTTGCATACACACTTAAGGTACAGTTTTAAAAAATAGGCAAAAGATATTCCTTGCAATAGTCAGCTAAAAATTTGCAATGGTAGATACACTTATATGAAGAAGAAGAAGAAGAAGAAGAAGAAGAAGAAGAAGAAGAAGAAGAAGAAGAAGAAGAAGAAGAAGAAGAAGAAGAAGAAGAAGAAGAAGAAGAAGAAGAAAAGGAGGAGGAGGAGGAGGAGGAGAAAAATATAAGGGATAGCTCAGTGGTAAAGTACGTTCTGAGCAAGCATAAGGTCTGAGTTTAACTCCAAAGTTCTTATAAAAGCTAGCTGTGATAACATGTGCCTATTATTTAAGCACTGGAGATACAAAGAAGGGGATTACCCTTGTTTCACAAGTGAACCATTCTATCCTAATTTCAATATTAAGTATCTTTCTGTGATAGAAGTTCTCAACAAAGGATGGTTATACTTAATATATTGTCCCTTTGAAATTCACTGATAGTAGTTGTTAAATATCTTCAGTGAACACACACATGCATCCATGTATGCCCCTATATATACTTATAGGCAGAGAGAGAGAGAGAAAGAATTTTGGAAATGGGAATGTTTGTAACCATGACTCAAATAGTATCATAGGCATTGAACATAGAATGGGCTTATTTTGCCACACATATTTTAATAAAGGTGGAAAAACACCATTTTAGCAGCAAACATGACCAAAATGCAGATTAGAGATCATACTGCTCAGGCAAAGAGATTGGAGGGAGGGAGGGGACTGGTGTACCTGTTAAAGTTGTATGAGTAGAAATAAAAAAATAACAATTTGAAACTTTATCCGATGCTGTTAGTTACATACTGCATGTAGCAAGACTCATATCCTCTGACAAAAATGTTAAACATATTTCCAGATCATATTGTGAGGAGTGAAATGAGAGTTACACATTTTGAAGCATGCAGATAAGTCAGTGGTAAAGAATCGACTGTACTTATCAGCAACAGTGTAGCTGTACCACAAGGTCAAACAAAAGTTATAATGCCCTTTTGGCTCTGAACTCATCCTTTTATTTTTTTCCAATGCTTTCCATTTGATAAGGCCAGTGCAAGATGGTCATATCCAGAGGCACTTAAATTTTCATCACTGCTGATGAATTATATAGTGCAGGCACTGAAGGCAGCCTTTGGAAAGGAGACTAAATTTTCACTAGTGGTTGGAAGTAGATAAATTAATTTATCTTTTCATCTCGGGTGAGCCCTTGGAGGAAATCATTATCATAAAACATTGTAAATCTATAGACTTGGCAGCTTTTGCCCTGCAGAGTTTCAAGACTTGAGTAAATATGGAGATTTAGAGATTTACTGTCTTTTCCTTTGAAGAGGTGATTTCCCTTGGTAGGGAAAGATGGACATGATAATAGAAAAAAATCTTGTTTTAACTTTGAACCTGAACTAGCTTTGAAAAAAATATATAATATTATATACCAGGCTAGCTTTCATAGCTGCAAAAGCATTTTTATTAAATTACAATATCAAACTTAGAGCACAGATGAGCTGAGGAAAATGATCTTGCTCAGTGCACAAACCTATCCTGAATCAATATTAAAGGCTTGAGAATCATTATCAACATTTGCTCTGGAATCCAGTGAAATAGAGATAAATCATTAATATATACTGTCAAGCCTACAAATTAAAAATGGAAAGTAGGGATGACTACTCACTCAGCAGATAAAGGCTGTACTTGTCTCAAGCAAGCAAAAAGTTTTTGAAGAAACGGTTTTGAGGCATATTGTCCCAATAATTGTCAAGATTTTCATCCTAAAGAAATCACAGCTTCACACAGTTAAAGTAAGTATGTGCCTTTTATGTTTGTAGCTATCTTTCATTCAATAATTCCAATGAAAGAATAACTTCAAGGATTTTAAAAGGACACATTGATTAGCTTAAGGCATGAATCCTTAAAGTTCAGAAAGTTTCTACCTGAAAGTCTTTGTCCAAAGAAGATTCAGTCCCAGCACTTAGAGATGGGAAATTTCATCACATAGGATGTGTGTGTGTGTGTGTGTGTGTGTGTGAGAGAGAGAGAGAGAGAGAGAGAGAGAGAGAGAGAGAGAGAGGAGAGGGAGGGAGGGAGGGAGACAGGGAGGGAGGGAGGGAGAGAGAATATATCCAAAAGGACATCGTTTGCATGGGTAGGAGTCTTGCCTCCATTTTCCTATACTTTTTAAAACAAATCCTCAGCAATATCAAAAATTTGTTTAAAAAGAGACTTCCAGACTGTCAGGAGCATAACAATTATTTTTGGTATAAGTCGTAAGAAATAGACCCAGGAGCTGACTAGCATATCTGTCTGTAGTGATGGTTGTGACCACAGGACCCAGCATAAGAGTCTTGTCCCCACAACAGGATTTGGCTGCGCATATTTCACTTAATAATAGCCAACAATTTCTGTTTAAGAAGTAGATTAGCACATCCAGAGACCAGGGTGTGTCCTTTCAGCAACCTCTCAGTGGATCTTCCAGGCCCTGAATCTTGCTCTAATAGAGCTGGGAACTCCTCCTTCCTACTCTGTCAGCCAAGGGTTTGGTTCCCGTTTCTTTTACACTCTGCTAGGAAACAGAAGTTTCATTTTGATTCTTGAAACTCTCTCTTGGAAAATTTAATTTGGCAAGTATGCAGCTGCAATCAGAGCAGTCATTTGTTGTGATTATGAAGCCAAAAAGTGGGTCTCCTTATATGTATAAGAATTGTTTTTCTCTTTCTTAACCTTGTACTATAGAACTAACTTCAGTTGTGGCATAAGAAAACACACACACACACAGACACACACACACACACACACACACACACATTCAAATCTCAATAAATAGCTGTCTGACATTATGAAAAATAGAGGTCACATTAGGCAAACATTACTGTTCCATAAAATTTGAAAAATAGTTTCTAAACATTTGAATTCAGATATATTTATGTCACCATTTTCAAAAACTTTGACATCAGTGGTATTTGTGTCATTCAACAGAAAAATATTAAAATGGTTAATTTTAGCATAAGTTTCTTGAAATTAGCACATTATACGACATTCTCTGTTGTTAAAGGAATTGTGAAATATAAAATCTTAATGATTGCTGGGTTTTTTCTGTAAACTTATGATAGCATATTGTTTTTTACTAGAGTAAATATTGGAAAAGTATGCTCTTCAGGAGCAAATGTATTTATCATTTGAATGCACAGAGTTTATCTATGAAAGGAAATAAAATGGAGTGCTATAAATAGCATATAGATCAAACATGAAGTGCTTTCAATATTAAATAATTTTAATATCATTCTAAAAGGATAGATAAATTGGCACATATTCATGAGAGAAATGAACACCATTTGCAACAGCACCTTGTAGCATTTTTAACAATAGTGAAAGAAATGCAGTAGACACCAGAAACATGTCTTTTAAAAATTTATTTATTTTGCCTGTTTGTGTGTGTGATTGTGTAAGTGAGTGAGTAAGTGTGTGTGTGTGTGTGTGTGTGTGTGTGTGTGTGTGTGTGTGTATTAAAGGGCATTTTGCATTTCTGTGGGGGCCTATGGGTGACATCAGGAATCATCCTCCATTGCAGAAGCATGTCTTATTAATCAGAAAAACAAAACACAAAATTGTAAAAGTTATGAGCCCAGAGGTACAAAGAATATTTCTGGAATTTCAAAGAGGTTATAGTGTTAGGTTTTAGTTTGGAAGGATTTATTTATTTCTGCTTGAATTTCAGTGTGTGACCAAATTAAGAAAATAATTAATATTATTTATTCTAATGTGCTTCTTCAAGACAGTGTCCTGTCTTGTATTCCTGTCTCACCTCAAACTTAAAATTCTCCTTGCATCACCTCCCAAGACCTGGATTTCATACTTGTGGCCACATGCTTGAACTTCACAGATTTATCTTTCTTATAGGATTTTTAAGGTCAGTGTATTTCATGTTTTGTAAGAACAAAAGTTTGAAAGATACATCACTTGTTTCTAGAAATTCATGAAGATTTGGATACCTTAGAAGTATAACACTTCTACAATAATCTGCATTGCAAGACCACATATAATTGCAAATAAAATGTCAAATAATGAATTATTCAGAATAGCATAAACAACAATAACTATGTTTTACTATCCTAGCAAGTAGTTTTTTTTTTTATTTTGCCTTTATTTGGTGCATTTATTTTTAATTACCTTTTTTTTGCCTAATCAAACAAACAAGCTCAATAAGTACCCCTTTCTTCTCTTCCTTGCCTTCCCACATTGTCCCCCATTGCATTCTCTCCTTCTTCCCTCCCCTGCTCCATCCTTCTCAACCCTTTTTCTTTTCTCCTCCTCTCTTGGTGCTTCCTACTTTCTCCTTCTCATCCTCTAGAGCATCTGTTTATATGGGCTTGAATTTCCTTCTGAGTCATCTATACTAGTGTGGGTTCAGGACTCAGTTGCATAGCTTGGAACCCCTTTTTGGTCTGTCCACTAGTATGGGAACTCTATTATGAATGTTTAAGCTCTTGCCTCTAAAGATTCTACTACCTGAAAGCTTTCTCATTTGTGATCTTACTAGACATTGGGGGGATGTTGACATGTCAGCCATTGTGCAGGTCTGGCAAGGTTCAATGATATTGTGAATATATCCTGGCTGCTTTAGCCCTGACTTGTCTAGATTATATTGCATAGGATAATTGGTTCTCCCTGCTGCAAAGTTACATGAATTTAGGATGGGGGAGATCTGTGTCCAGTAAAATATTGTAGGGTCTTTGTTGTTCTGAATTATGGTTTGCTGTTGTTTTCAGTTTTGCTGTTCCTCCACTGCCCTTGGCTGCATTCTGATTGATTGTCAAGGTCACCTCCTTACCAAAGATAAAAGAATGTTTAAAGGAAGATCATGATATAATAAGAGACTCAAAAGTAGATGGAAGATTAGGAATAGGACACAGCAGGAAGAGGGTAACTATTTGCCCATTGGTTACCATCCATTTGCAAGTCCCTATACCTTCCCTGATTAGGGAGATCAAATCTGTTCAGTCCCAAGTCAACCAGAAGAATGAGCTGCATCAGGTGTCTTTCTACTTCAATGCAGTATATGACCTTGGCTTAATTTCTTTATTGAAGTGTGTTCTTTAGTCTCCTTTCTTTTGAAGTCTTCTTTCACCTTCTTTCCTATTTATATTCCTTGTAGGAAAATAGTTTTATCCACTATTCAAACGTATAGTCCTTAAAATCCTTTGTCATTTGCCCTCTCTTGCTTTGCCATTTTGTCCTTTCTTTAAACTTTCTTTCCCTCCTCATATCTTTGTTTGGATCAAGTGTATACATGCATACTTGAAAAAAATCTTTTACTATGATAACCACAGAAGTAAAGTCATCCATATCAAACTAAAAAGGCAGCCATGCTTCCATTCTATTAATCTATCAGGTTTTTGTTCCCATTCATAGGCTCTGCCCTGCGCAGTAATACAATCTCTTCACTGAAATCTTCTTGAGTTTAGTATCTTAAAAATGAAATGATAATGAAAATACAATGTATCAAAATCTCTGCTATACACTGAAAGCTGTCCTAAGAGGTAAGTTTACAGCTCTTAACACCTATATCAAAAAATGGAAATGTCACAAGTAAATAACTTAGCAACACAGCTTAAAGCTTTAGAGACATAAGAGCAATCCAATCCCAAAAACAGTAGAAGAGAACAGATCAGCAAAATCAAGGGAGAAATATCTTAATTGAGATAAAGGAAATGATGCAAAGAAACAAGCTAAATTAACTAAAATCAAGAGAGAGAAAAACCAAAATTAACAAAATTAGAAATGAAAATGGAGTTATCACAACTGATATCCAAGAAATTCAGAGAATTATAAGGTTCCTATTTCAAAAATTTATACTGCATGAAATTTGATAATCCAAAAGAAATGGATGAATTTCTGAGTAAGTGCCACTTACATAAAATGAATCAGAAAGTTTTGAACTAAATAGTCCTGTAACAAATGAGGAAATCAATTAAGTAATATTGAATCTTCACCCCCAAAATGTGTCCTGGACCAGACGGATTCAGCACTGAATTCTACCAGACATTTAAAGAACAACTAATACCATTTCTTCTTAAACTATTCCATAAAATACCAAAGGATGGAACACTTCCAAATTCTCTCTATGAAGCTAATGTCATACTAATCCCAAAACCTAGAAAACATACATTTAAAAAAGAAAACTATAGGCCAATCTCTTTAATGAACACAGACACAAGGATTCTCAACAAAATCTTAGCAAATCAGATTCAAAAACATATCAAAAAGATCATTTGCTGTGATCAAGTAGGCTTTATCCCTGCCACACAAGGTTGTTTCAACATATGCAAATTAATAAATGTAATCCATCATATAAACCAACCCAATGTCAAAGACCACATGATATTCTCAATAGATGCAGAAGAAGGTTTTGACAAGATCCAATATCCTTTTATGATCAAAGCCCTAGAAACAGTTGGAATGGAAGAAATTTATATCCTCATAATAAAAGCTATATACAACAAATCAACAGAAAGGATTATACGAAATTGGGAAAAACTTGAAGCACTCCCACTTCCATCAGGAACTAAACAAGGCTGTCGTCCATTCTCACCACTTCTATTCAATATCTTACTTGAAGTCTTATCTGGAGCCTTAACACAAGAAAGGTATGGGGACCTCAGTCTAAATGATCTCAATATCTGGCAAGGTTAGACAAAGATGTTTTGATGGAGGAAGACTGGAGGGCAGCTCAGGATGTTTTTGTCCAACTAAGGGGCAAGTCAGGAGGTGGCGGCTCAGGATGTGTTGAATAGCTCAGAATGGAGGAAGTCAGGAAGGATTAGCTCAGGATGTTTTAAAGAAATTTCGCTACTTACAGCCTGCATGCTGGCTTGACCTTCAAGATGATTGGTTGCCCATTTCCCCGCCCTGGATTCCCCTGCCTATATAAGATTGCTGTGGACTTGCAATAAATGAATTCCTGCTTGACTAGACTTTCTGTCGCGTCTGATTGTCCTCAGGAAGCGAGATCTGGGAGCAGGTGAACAGCATACTCACCTTTCCGCGATCCCCTGATTGTCCTCGGGAAGCGAGAGCTGGGAGCAGGTGGACAGCGCACTCACCTTTCCCGGATCCCCCGTGTGGAGGACCCGCCTGACGGGCCTGCAGGATGGAGCCGAGATCCCCTGGGAACCCCACAGAAAGGGAGATAAAAGGGATTCAAATCTGAAAGGAAGCAGTCAAGATATCTCTATTTGCAGATGACATGATTGTATACCTGAGTGATCCTAAAAATTCCACCAAAAAACTAGAACTAATACATAACTTCAGCAGAGTAGTAGGTTACAAAATAAATGTGCAAAAATCAATGGCCTTTACTATGCGCAATGATGAAAAAAGTGAAAAAGTCCTAAGAAAAACAATCCTATTTATTAAAGCCCTTAAAAATGAAATATCTTGGTATACATCTAAGCAAGGAAGTGAAAAACCTTTATAATGAAAACTTTAAAACCTTAAAAAAAGAAATTACAGAAGACACCAGAAAATGGAAAGACCTCCTATGCACCTGGATCGGGAGAATCAACATTATAAAAATGAGCATCTTACCAAAAGCAATGTGCAGATTTAATGCTATACCAATCAAAATCCCAAAGCAATTCTTTAAAGAAATTGACCAATCTCAAAATTCGTATGGAAGCACAAAAGGCCCTGGATAGCAAAAACAATTCTGAGCAACAAAAACGCTGCTAGAGGTATCACTATACCAAACCTTAATCTATACTACCAATCTATAGTAATAAAAACAGCCTGGTACTGGCTCCAAAATAGACATGTATATTAATGGATAAGGGTTGAAGATCCAGATATAAACCCACACAATTGCAGCCATTTAATTTTTGACAAAGGGGCCCAAAAATTCAATGGAAAAAAGAACAGCATCTTCAACAAATGGTGCTGGCAAAATCGGATATCTACATGCAGAAGATTCAAACTGGACCCATACTTGTCACCATGCACAAATATTAATCCCAAATGAATCAAGGACATTAATATTAGGCCAGAGCCTATAAAAATCCTAGTTGAAAGGGTAGTGAACATCCTCAAGCTGATTGGGCTAGGCCAACAATTCCTAAACAAAAACTAAATAGCCCAGGCACTAGAACTAACACTCAACAAATGGGACCTTATGAAATTGAAGAGCTTCATTCAGATAAAGAGACTGTAACCAAACAAAAAGGCAACCCACAGAATGGGAATGGCAAACCACATATTTGATAGAGCTCTTATCCAGAATGAACAAATAAGTTATTAACCTAAACACTGAGGAGATAAATGGCCCACTTAAAAAAATGGGCCTTAGATACTTACCTGGCAGGGGAAATACCATGATCACAAAGGTTTTCCCAGGGCGATGCTTATCCATTGCACTCCGGATGTACTGACCCCTGCGATTTCCCCAAATGTGGGAAACTCGACTGCATAATTTGTGGTAGTGGGTGACTGCGCTCGAGCTCTCCCCTGAAAAAAAATGGGCCTTAGAACTCAAAGTTTATACTGTGAAGGCACAATAGTGGCAAATTTGGAATAGCTATATGTGTACAAAAATAAAAAAAGCGATTTATATAAAGCTTGTGCATTACAAGACAAATAAGATTTGTTATGTAGAGAAAAAAACCTCTGGGTTTTCATCTGAAGAAAGTACTAGAAATCTAGAGAAAGCATTTCATAGTTGATTACCTGCTTTTTCTCATGTAAGAAGATTATTTCCATTTATTGTTAATGGATTTCAAATTTGATACTATGCATTTCTTTCTCAATATTTTTGACTCATATTCTCATATTCTTCCATATTTCCATATTACATCCTACCATTGATACCAATAGGGAGAAATTTCAGAAAATATATTGGAAAGCTACAAACTAAGGACAGCCAACCTTGATGATATTTAACACTTTCAGTAACAGAAATTAAAATTAATGGGATATGTCCTTGAAAAATTGATAATGTAGCAAAGTAAAATTGTAAGGATATTATATACTGAATATAAACATATATAAGGAAAATAAAATATTAGAAAACTTTACATTATGAATGTGATTACTAATATAATTTTTAAATACATGTTCTGGAAGGAAATTTAATCTCATGAAAAAGCAATTTTATAAATATAAATATTTTAAATAGATGCAGAATAGATGACCAGTGGAGAGTCTATAGATGGTAAATAAAAGTCACTGAAAAGACAATTTTAAAAATGAAATGTAAGAAAGCAAAGAAATATTGCAAAAAGGCATTTCTTTAACATAACAGGAGCAATAAATACATCTTAAAATTGAAAGATTTCATGAAGAAATAAGAAAAATGATTAAAAGTAGTCTCAACCTTGGATTTATTTTTATTAAACATTGAAATAAGCCATCCATGTGTATCTGAATGCATTTCCTGAGAAACAGTGGGGAAAAGTGGATTATTTACCCACATTCCTTTGGTTATAATGGCAGTAACACAGTCATTCCATCAAACATATGATGATCAGGTTCACTTAGTATGCTGGTGAACTTCTTATTTTATGGATCACAGAATTCATCTATGCAAGTGTTTGCAAAGTTTTCATGTGATATGCTTTTGTGTAAGGGATGTAAAGCACGGCATAGTAAGAGGGTTATCCAAAGAAGAAATCCACATTTCCAAGAGACAGTGGTTTGACTTGACATTCAGAGAATGAATATGGTCTCATGCTTTTTACATCCTCAAAAGCAAGAGGGAAATTTTGATGTGCAGCCTGTGAAATCTAAGTATGAATTTAAGGAAAGAAATTTCTAGAATATAATAATTAATTTAGAGGCTAAAAATGTGAGAGTTTGGAAATATATAAAGTTCTATATACTATACAGGATATAGTATATAGGGAATATATAGGGAATGCACTATAAAGTACAGTGAAAATTGATACAAAAATGAAGAACTAAACAAGAGTTACATGTGTAATATTACTGACAGATATTTTGTAGAGAAGAGGGAATAGGTAATATAAAGGAGTTGAATTTCCTCAAAATTTTAAGGAATCATGACAGATATTGTTTACATTGGTACAATGGAAGCACTAACATATCTACTGATTTAGACAAATGTTCACATAAGTGAAGTAGATTTCCTTAAAAGTTCAAGACTATATGCCCTAATGTAGAAGGATTTTTCTGGATATACCACAAATGTAAACAGCTGATAAGATGGTGGACTAGAAAAGTTATCAAAAAGGACATGTAGACTGAATGAGGTTTACGGCAAGTGAGAAGAGAAGGGAAGCTAATATTTTCAATTTTATTACTTGATATGTGACAGAGAAAGTGCATTTCTCTTGGGGAAACCTATGAAACTTAACTACCTTGACTTGACATTCTCATCAAAAAAAATGTAGTTCAAAAGAGCTTTTCACTGGAATACTTATAGTGATTAATAAGCAAGGATTCATTGTCAGACAGAGATGTTTGGGTAAAGATTCTATGAGTCACTTTAGTGAATATTGAAATAGCAAATGTCAAAAAAAGAAAGCATTCCAATAGGTTTCTAGCTGACAAACTAAAATATTCCTCTTACTTTAGGAAATTACTGGATAAATAATCTTGGAAAATGAATCATTTTTAGTTAACAGCAGTTAATTTTATCAGAAGGGCAAAAGTATAAAACATATCAACTCTAAAGAGGGACTATAAAAGATGTGAGTTGCGGTAAACTAAGGGATCTGTTCATGGTGACTTCCTTTAACACCTATTTAATAGAGGAATGTGTTTCTAATATTCATTTGAAAATGTTGCCACCCATTGCATGAAAGCAGCATGTGATATATGCAAACATTCAAAATGCCTCAAACAGCTACAGTTAGGGCTTTGAAAGGCCAGGAAATTTTTAAAAATTTATGACTAGTCATCTTTTCCATAAACTGATCCATTCAATTTTGCTCATTTATTTTTTAATGATCATTATTAAGTTTCTGCAAAAATAAAAATATTTCAGAATACTATTGCGGATAAATTTTAGCACTAATTTTAAAATAGCTCTTTATGCTCATAAAAGTATCATCATTTTTGTTAGATTTAGAAAATATGCAAATACATGAATGTAAAGCTACTGTTACCCACATCAAGAGATAATCAGCACAGATATATGTCCACATAGTCATACTGAGGATTAGTTTTCCTAAAACTTTGAACATACTACTATCATTTCATATTAAAATGGTTTTGTACTTACAAACATTAGAATGAATTGACTATCACAACTAGTATTAAAATAAATACAATTATAAATAGCTTTATCGCACAGGAACTTTCATAGTTAAGCACCGGTGTCAACTTGACTGTTGAGGATTTGAGCTCTGGGAACATTTGTAGCCAGAGCAAACCGGCAAGAGACTGTCTAGCTAATGGTGGGTGGTATTAGGCCCTGGAATAAATTATGGAGAGCTGATTGAGAGAGTCAGCATCTTTTTGTACACATGTGGTCTGGCAAGTAAAGACCATCCCTCTCTCAGCTGTTATGTGGTGATGGTGTGGCCAGTTCCCTTTGGCCTGATGTTGGTGCGTGCTCTCCTGTCAAGCTGGACTGAGCTGTAATCAGGAGTCCTAAAAAGAATAAACCCTTTGTCATAGTTAAGCACAGGTGTTAACTTGACTGTTGAGGGTTTGAGCTCTGGGCACAGTTGTAGAGCGTTGATGGTTGAGTTAAGCCCAGAGCAAACCTGAAGGAGATTGTCTAGCTGGTGGGTGGGATTAGGCCCTGGATAAATCATAGAGAGCTGGTTGAGAGAGTTGGCATCCTTCTGTATACTTGGCCAGATATGCTGGTCTGGCAAGTAAGGATTGTCCATCTCAGCCATTATGTGGTGATGATGTGGCCAGTTCCCTCGGCCCTGGTGTTGGTGCGTGCTTTCCTATCAAGCTGGACTATGAACTATAACCAAGAATCATAAGACAGAATAAACCCTTGTTCTCTTAAGCCATTTGATGATCAGTTATCAGCAATGTTGCAGGCTGACTGCAGCACCCTTATTCCCTCAAGCCGTTTGATGGTCATTTATCAGCAAACATGCAGGCTCTTTGCAACAGGAACTCACAACTTTGCATGAAGTAATGCAGGAAGATACTTCACAAACTAGTAACTAAAAGCAGGAGTAAGACTGCCTAGAGTTTATTAAAATGTGCAATAGGGATTTTCTTCCTTTTCATTGCTAAAATCATTTCCCTTTTTTGGTGATATAAAATACTATCTGCTTTAAACTCCTACATTAACTGTATTTCTTTCAAGTTAAGGTTACAAAACTTGCTCAATAAGAAGAGCTCTGACAATGTATGACTTAGCACATTGATTTTATAGAATATCTTGGAATATAGTCTATTGTGAGTACCTGCTGATATCTCTGATAAGCCTCTTTCAGAACAATGTTCTCCTTCTTGATGTAACATTAATAGCTAGGGTTGCTTCTTCATATTCTTCTTTAAATTTAAAGGAGTTTATTGTTTAATATGTTGACAAAGCCTTAAGATAAAACAGAATAGTTACTGAAACTCTTATTTTGCAATTATTTAAAACACTTCTTGTCATATATTTTACAAAATGTCTAATTTAGTACTACAGGTTTAAGTAAATATCAATCATTTTTCCATAGGTTCAAACCATATGTAAACAAATTTAATAGATTTCCATTCCTCATACATGGTGTTTTAGATCATGCAGTGCCTGGGTAAATGGTGTAGAGTTTAAAAATCTCTGCCTTAAAAGCAAAAAGACCTGAGTTCAGAAAATCATATTCAGATAAATGCCAAATAGATGTAGCCGCAGCCTTTAAGTCTGGTTGTGGAAATCAGAGAGTGAGAAACCCTATATAAAAGCAATAAGGAGGTAAAGTAATCCAAGAAGATTCCCATTGTCACTCGGGCTTTCATAGGCGTGCAGACTCCTAGTACCCTATTGTTAACACACACACACACACACACACACACACACACACACACACACCAAAATACATGCAAGAAATGATATTATCTAATAGTGAAAATATTAATTATCCTAGTTATACCTTAGTGGAATAAAAAATTTCCTACAAATTACCTAACTGGTTATATCATATGTTGTACTGAGATACCTATATTAAGAGATATCAAAGATAAAATAAATTTATTAAATTAATGTGCATTTACAAGTATATCTGATTTTTTTCTTTGTAATAATCCTATATTTAGGCTGAGTTCTTTGAAATCTGCCTGGCAAGCATAATATGTACAGTGTACTCCAATCTTTCAAAATGTATGACAAGGTTCTTACTTGTTAAATCAATTCAAATTGATTTTGAAGTTAGAAAAGAGTACATGGATTAAAAACAAGTTGAAGGTCACAGTTAAGATTATGCAACTGTCATTTATTAATATTAATGAAACATTCCATCAAATCATCATCATCAGCTCAGAACGGTTCAATATCTTTATTACAGACCTAGGAGAATAAAATTCCATAAAATAATGATTAAAGTCTGCATTGTTGAAGCCATCAGTGAGGGTAAAATCAAAGTTTTCAAAGAATCCAAAGAAGATCATCAGTTGAAATAAAAAAGAAACGTGGTGAAATTTATTCTGATTATTGCTATTTGCTATATGTCCTGCATTAATTCATAGTGAAATAAAAAAGACTATTCTTAAGTTTAAAATCATCTTATAATTAACTGAAAGACTAGTTAATCAGATTATAATAATGTTTAGTGACAATAAAATAGTTAAAATAGTAACAACACTTTATACTTACCAAGTAAGTATCTAATGCAGACACTATGTGAATAATGTCATGTGTTATCTCTCATAATCCTCTTGTAGACCACTTACAATAGTATTACTATGTTAAAGAGGAAGAAATAAAGTCAGAGAAAGTAAGTAAGTTCTTCAACTTTGTACAGCTTCATTGTGAATGAATTAAAACTGAAATTTGCCTCTATGAATCTCAGGAACTGCACTCTTAATTTGTACAATGTGATGCTACCTATTCCTGAAAATTCTCTGAGGGTGAATTTCCTTACCTGCAGGTGAGAATTTCAAATTAAAATTTGTCAAACTGCTATGGAGACTCAGCTTCTCAATTAAAAGACTGCCTAATGGATGTCTACACTGCATTATGCAAGAGTGAATTCTGGAAGTGCCTTCATTCTTAAACATGTGGAATTTTTGGTATACTGAACACAACAATGAGCTAACATGCATTTAAGTCAAAATGTAATGAAGCATTCTTTTGAGCAGAGGAGAAGGCTCCTTTAGAATAGAGCTTACCACCCAAGCATAAAGGCTTGTATCTGATCCCTCAGAAAGTGAACACCTGTTATAAATAAGGCAGATATAGCTGTAATTCCCTTTAAGTACAGTCCTGAAGAAGTAGAGATAGGTCACTATGTAGGGTGCCCTGACCAGCCAATCAGGTATGGGAAAGCTCTAGGGCAAGCTCTAGGTTTAATGATGGACTGTCTCAAAATGTAAAATAGAGAGTGAGTGAGCACAACAACAGATGCGCAATACAGACACACACACACACACACACACACACACACACACACACACACACACACTCACAAATGAAGCCATTCTTTTTTAAAATTTTTTCCACTCATATAATGTTGATAAGTATCCCATTCCCCTCCCTCCCTCCACCCCTTCCTGGATTCCCTTTGCTCCCTCCCCACTTTTCCCCTCCCTTCCTTTCTCCCAGTGTCCCCTACCCCCATTCCTGGAGCATCCTTTAATATGTATGACAAACTTCCCTTTGGGTCCTCCTCTCTGATGATGTCTAAGGACTCAGTAACATTGCCTAGAACTCTTTTTTGTGTTCCCCTTTAGTATAGGAACACTATTGTGGCTGTTAATCCCTTGCCTCTAAGGATCATAGTGCCTGGATCCATGCTAGACTTTGGGAGTTCAATGATTCGTTGGTCATTGCCCAGGTCATGCAAAGTCCTATTATGATTGCTTTGGCCCTAACTTGTGTGGAGTATCTTGCATATCGTTGCTCCTCCTCATCTTTAGGCTCTTACAATCTTACTGCCCCCTCTTCTGCAAATCTCCCTGGGCTTTAAGATGGGGAGAGATTAGGCTGGTCTGGTTCTAGGTGGTTGATGTAGAGTCTCTGATTTTCTGAATTATGGTTTGTCGATTTTTTTTTTCAGTTTTGCAGCTCCTGCACCACCCTTGGCTCTATCCTGATGGGTATTGGATGTCACCCTCTGGCTAGAGATAAAAGACTGTTAAAATACAGTCATTATAAGAGGAGATTCAAAGGTAGATGGAATAAGAGTAGGAGACCACTGTGAGAGGGGGTTCGTCTCCCATTTGCAGAATGATTACCCTCTATCTGCCAGACTCTATGCCCTCTCTTTCTGGTAAGACAATATCCCATCAGTGAAAGTAACCAGGAAGGAAAGTCTGTGATATGAAGCCATTCTTGATAATGTTCCCTTCCTCACATCTATGTCCAAGTCTCAGAAAGTTTTGCAAGTGTCTTATCCTATAGTTTATGTCTAATCATTTGTCACCAATATTACTATGTTACACCATGAGTAGATTTATCCTCCAGTGTAGATCGAAATCACTAAGAAGCTGAATGACAGGCAGTTTGGAGCAATAAACAGGAAGAATCTTGCTCCAGAAGTGGTCCTGAGCAAAGAATCTACAATGACCTTCCATGACAAAAACTGCACAATAGAAATCCAAGGGATGGAAAAGCCTCCCACTGTGCAGTAAACAATCATATTTTAGTAGATTCAAGTTTGTATTTGATGGAAGGGAGAGAGGTTACATGTTCTGGGCTGAAAGCAAAAAGGTTTGGAAGGATTATTCAGAATGGCGTGGAACATACTGATGGCTTTAGACATTTTTTCTTGTAGTTAAGGAAATTCACTTGAAAATTTTAAGATCAGGGCTATGTAAACTTGAAATCATCTGCTGTTCATACCACAGTTTTCATGAGTTCACGTACTGAGGTGTGCTGAATTTACTGTGAATTGTGATACCATATGGTTGCTTCTATTTTCTCAGTTTTAGCTTCTCTTTGTATATGACCTTTTTCATATGTCTTCCTTTGAATTAACCTGTACATTTTATGAACCTATTTCTTCCTTTCTTGTCTTACTAGCTGTATTGTTTGATCATTTTGACCACTACTGGTTTGCAGAGAATTTCCTTGATTACAGATCAACTTCTGCATCCAAATGACAGTAGTCCATCTAATGGTTTCCATCTTACTGCTACTGTTGTCATGACCTTTGCTGTTATTTTGTTAAAATTCTATGGTATTGAAGCCTTTTATATTCGTGTTTCTGATAAATAAATGACCAACTTGGGAGAATAAGGCGTTTATCCTTGTTTAAGACTGATACTCAGTTGTATTTGAATAGAATGACAAGATCTTACCCACCTCAGAAATCAAGGAAAGTGGCCACATTATATTCACAGGAATCTCTGAGAGAGTGACAAACTTTCTCAGTTGTTAGACTCTGAGTATGCCACTGCAAGTACTGAACCAGCTTTATACATCTATCAGAGGAATAGTTCCACCCATTCTGGGCTGGGTCTTCCTACTTTAATTAGAAAACCTCTTACAGACTTACTGTGAGTTTGTCTTCACTATCGATTCTTCATAGAATTCATGTGTTCAAAGCCTCAGGCTTCAATTGTCAAGTTTCCACTTCTATATATCTGCTGTACATGTTGTGCTATGTTTTTTGTTTAAATATATTGCACACGTGTCTTTATTCATTTTAAGCAAATGTATTTGTTCATAAACTTCTCTCAATTTTTTTGTTATTCCATAATTCTTTCTACCTGTTTTATGTTCCTTCTTTTATTACATCTACTGAAAGAAATGCCATAATTATAGTGTAAGTCCCCTGGTGATGTCTCAAAATGTCCTTCCTTTGCATTTGCTTTTCAAGGTATTTTTGCCAGACACAAATCAAGTTTGACAACTTATTGTTTCAACATTTGAGGGTGTTATTCTCCTCTCTTCCCAACTATAGCTCTGCTATGAAAAAGAAATCATCATCACCTTTGTTTCTTTGTATATAATGTACATTATATGAAATTTAAAACTGTGGTGAAGAATTTTATTCTGATTTCTTTAAGCATTCTCTCTCCTCTCTCTCTCTCTCTCTCTCTCTCTCTCTCTGTCTCTCTCCCTCCTCCCCCACCTCTCATGTTTGCTTGTGTCTTATTCATTTATGAGTACAGGTACATGCATGCCACATTATGTGTATGGGGGTTAGAGGGCAACCTCAGATGTCAGTCTTCTATTACCTTGATTAAACTAAGTGTTTTTTTTGGTCATCACTATGATTGCCAGGCTAGGTGATTCAGTCTTAGCCTGCTATATTCCCATTATTTACTGGGATTACATCCATATCCCCACCCTTCCAGAGATATGGTTTTGTTTGCTGCCTTTCAGAAGTTGGTTGATGTACTTTGGAGACCCTCCTTTGACATCGCCTATGATGGAGTTTGATAGATCTCTCCTATGCAGTGACTTTGTTGTTTTACTTATCTCTGGAAAAAAGTTCTGCCTTCATCTCTTCAAAAACAAATTATCTTTTATTCTGTCCCTGATCTTTCTTGGTCTTTGCAACTGCACTTTTATTGATGAAATTAGTGTGGCAATTTCATACCTGTATCTAAGAAAGATACAGTACTGTGTCCTATAATACTCACAGATATTTTTATTGTGTGGATTAATTTTGCACAATTTCTTTACAACTTTGGTGTGTTTTCATTTTATGTGACAATAATTTTCACAGAAGTTGAATGTGCTAGCAAAATGTAGAAATGTAAAGAGTGTCTCCACTTTGTCACTGAATCAAGTTTGGCTGTGACATTCCCCACAGTTGGATGATTTTCACTTCTGGGTTAAATTGAGTGATGCGTTTATCTTACAGCAAATTTTTACATCTTCTTTCTTTCATGCTGCATGTATCTTGTTGGACATGGAAATTTTGTAGTTCTACTTCAAAGAATTATGTCTTTTGCTGTTTATAATGCCTAATGCATTTTATCTCTCAACTGTGTTCTGTCAGTCCTGGGTATCAGAGATTAGAGGGAAAGGGAAATGCTGGTCAAAGACAAAATTTCAATGAGATCAAATACAGCTTTCATAATGTCTTTTGTACACTATGGTGACTATAATTATTAGCAATTATGGTATTCTTGGAAATTATACAATTCAACTTCCTTCTGTGAAGGGAAGTTCCAGGAAAAAATAAAGCTGTGCTGCTACAAGTCTGATTGACCACTTTATAATTCTGTAATTTAGAGAGCTTGGACTGTTGTAAGTTGATATCCAAATGATCTTAGATAATCTTTAGTCTTCTGTGTAGCTCATTATTTACCCTCTGTATTTGGCCTAACATCATTGTGACTACTAGGTACATCCTTTGGAATGTACAACCAGAGTCTTAGTTTCATCAAAACAGGTAGATGGGGCTAAGAATGTCATCAGAGAGGATCTGAGATCTGGAACATAGATTTCTCTTTTACTATATAACCCTCTTGCCTGATGTTTCTACCAGTGTATTTGAAATCTGTCATGCTTGTGATCTTTTTGTTCTGTAATTACAATTTTTGGCAAGTAGGAGTCCATCGTTTTGAGAAAACCTGAGGTTTTATTCATGGGCCATAGTTACTTATATGTGACTCTAGGAAAAAATATTACCTCTTGTCCCCTTTAAGATGAGAATTGTGACAGTGTCTTGATTTCTGAATATACTTTCTAAACTATTAAATGTAGCTCTAACTGACTGTGATTTATTCAACATCTTATCCAGAATCAAGCAGTGTTCAGTGAGCTACCCCTTTGGTGACAAAATAAAAGAAAATTTTCACTATGGACATATTCTGTTACAAAATAAAAGTTTACATTCTTTTTTTTAATTTTTTAACATTTTTTATTATTATTTCCGCTCATACAAACTTAATAGGTAGACCAGTTCCCTCCCCCCTCCTCCTCCCCCTGAACCTCCTGCTCCCCTTCCCTCCCTCCCCATCTCCCAGTGCCTCCCCCCAATTCCCAGAGAGTCCTTTATTGTGTATGCCTAACTCTCCTCTTGGTCCTCCTCTCCGATGACGTACAAGGACCCAGTGGCATTTCCCTGAACTCGTTCTCGTGTTCCCCTTAAGCATAGGAACACTACTGTGGCTGTCAATCCCTTGCCTCCAAGGATCTTGGTGCCTTTAGCCGATGCTAGACTTTGTGAGGTCAATAGTGTGTTGGACATTGCGCAGGGCATGCAAAGTCCTATTATGATTGCTTCAGCCCTAACTAGTGTGGAGAATCTTCAGATCATTGTTCCTCCCATCCTTTTTGCTCTTACAATCTTACCACCCCCTCTTCCGCAAATGTCCCTGAGCTTCAGGATGGGAGGAGATTAGGCTGGCTTAGTTCTATGTGGTTGATATAGAGTCTCTGAAGTTCTGGATTGTGGTTTGTTGATTTTCTTTTGGAGTTTTGCTGCTTCTGCAATGCCCTTCACTCCATTCTGATGGGCACTGTATGTCACCCCCTGGCCAGAGACAAAAAGCTGTTAAACTGGAGTCTTGTTATAATAGCACATTCAAGGGTAGATGTAATAAAAGCAGGAAACCTCGGTGAGGGAGGGGTCAATCACCTATTTGCAAAATTATCACCTTTCATCTTCCAGACTATATGCCCTCCACTTCTGGTGAGATCATACCCCCTCAGTTGTACATGATCAGGAACGAACGTCTGTGAACTTAACCAGGTGTCACATTACTTACTTTCATTCCTTGGAGGCTGATTTTCTCTGCTGTAACATGGTCCCCTCTCTCCTTGTGCCTGCTGTGGCCCTCCAACCCCATCCCTCCTGTTCACAATCCTTGCAATTACTGTATTACATAGGTTTACCTTTGAGTGTCTCAATGTGGGATGGGTGAGTTTGGTACTAGGAGCCACCTATTAGGGAGTACATACGGAGCTTAACTTTCTGAGTTTGGGATACTTCACTTAATATAATTGTTTCTAATGACATCCATTTCCCAGCAAATTCCAGTAATTCATCATTTTTGATGGCTGAGTAGTACTCCATTGTATAGATGTACCACAGTTTCCTTATCCACTCGTCAACTGTTGGACATTTAGTTTGATTCCATGACTTTGCTATTGTAAACAGTGCTGCTATGAACATGGTCGTGCTTGTGCTATCAAGGCGAACCTCTGCTGCATGGGGGGTTATTCCCAAAAGTGGAATAGCAGGGTCATATGGCATTTCAATCTTTAATTTCTTTAAGAATCTCTAGACGGCTCACCAGAGTGGCTATAAGAGCCTGCATTCCCACCAGCAATGTAGCAGAGTTCCCCTCTCTCCACATCCTCTCCAGCATTTGGTGTTGTTTGTATTGTGGATTTTTGCCATTCTGACCGGGGTGAGATGATATCTCAGGGAGGTTTTGATTTGCGTTTCCCTTATGGCTAAAGAAGTGGAGCATTTTTTAAGATATTTGTTAGACATTTTAATTTCATCTCTGGTAAAATTTCTTTTAAGTTCCAGGGCCCTATTTTAATTGGGCCATTGGTTTTCTTGGAGTTTAGTTTTCTAAGTTCTTTGTGCACTATGGACAGTAGAGCTCTATCAGATATGTGGTTAGTGAAAATTTTCTCCCATTCTGTGGGTTGCCTTTGAGCTCGTGTTACAGTCTCTTTATCTGAACAGAAGCTTTTTAATTTCACAAGATCCCAAGTGTTGAGAGTTGGTAGCATTGACTGTGCCATTGGATGTCTGTTTAGGAAAAGTTGGCCTAGCCCAATCAGCTCGAGGGAGTTCCCTATCCTTTCAACTATGATTTTTATAGTCTCTGGCCTGATATCAAGGTCCTTGATCCATTTGGAATTAAGTCTTGTACATGGTGACAAGTATAGGTCCAGCTTTAATCTTCTGCATGTGGAGATCCAGTTTTGCCAGCACCATTTGTTGAAGATGCTGTTCTTTTTCCATTGGATTCTTTGGGCCCCTTTGTCAAAGATCAAATGGCTGTATTTTTGTGGGCTTATATCTGGGTCTTCAACCCTTATCCATTGATCTGTGTGTCTATTTTGGAGCCAGTACCAGGCTGTTTTTATAACTACGGATTTGTAGTATAGACTTAGGTTTGGTATGGTAATACCTCCAGCAGTGTTTTTGTTACTCAGAATTGTCTTTGCTATCCTGGGTCTTTTGTGCCTCCATATGAATTTTGAGATTGTTTTGTCAACTTCTTTGAAGAATTGGTTTGGGATTTTGATTGGTGTAGCATTGAATTTGTATATTGCCTTTGGTAGGATGGTCATTTTTACGATGTTGATTCTGCCAATCCAGGAACATGGGAGGTCTTTCCACCTTCTGGTGTCTTCTGCTATTTCTTTCTTTAGGGTTTTAAAGTTTTCATTGTAAAGGTCTTTTACCTCCCTGGTTAGGTTTATACCAAGGTATTTCATTTTTTTAGGGGCTACAGTAAATGGGAAAAGTTTACATTCTTATTCATCATATATCTCTCTGTTTTTCCCTAGTATATCAACATGAGCTATTTGATGGGAAATTTTTGAAAACTTTATTTATTCATTATTGTGTGTGTATTTTTGTGTGTGTGTGTATCAGGAGGCACTATGTTTCACTGTGGAAGACCAAGTGTGACTTCAGATATCGTTCTGGACTGCTTATTCATCCTTTTTACTTTGCTCTGGGATTTCCGAAGCTCTAATCCCAAGGGTCTGAAATGAAGGTTGTTGCCATTTCTGCCTGACATTTTTATGGAGACCTGGGTTCTATACTGTCTACTTTAAAAGCAGAGCTTAACCCCTGAGCCATCTCTCCAACCCTTGATGAGAATTTTTAAGTAGTCAAACACATCAGCAGTGAAAAAATATCAATGTGTCTTTTGAAAAGTGTGTGTGTGTATGTTTGTGTATGTATGCATGCGTGTGTGTGTGTGTGCGCGTTTGTGTGTGTGATCTGCCTGTGAGTTTACCTGTGTGTGTGGCTATGTGTACAATAAAGCACTTGAGTGTGTGTTCCTATGGAGGTCCAAGGGTGACATCAGGGATCATCCTTGATTGTTATTCCACCTTATCACTTCTAGGTAGAATTTCCAAGGCCCCACCATCCAGGGCCTGAATTATAGAAAACTGCCCTATCACCCTAAGGTTTTTTTTAACGTGGGATCTAGGGATATGAACACAGGTCTTTTTGCTTGCTAGTATAAAACTTTAATCACTGAACAATCTTTATATCCCTGGAAAACATTTTTAAAAATTATTTTCTAATTGTTTAAAAGAGAGTAAGAGACAGAATGTGGGATGGGGGAAAGACAGAGAGAGAGAGAGAGAGAGAGAGAGAGAGAGAGAGAGAGAGAGACAGGCCTTCTTCTACCATTTTTTTGATAACTGAGTTCAGGTTGCCTAGTACCTAGTTGTCAAACACGCACTTTACCAGCTGAGTTATGTTGCTAGCCTCTGGAAAAGTCATTTGTAGTTGGACAATTTCCTTGTCTTCATCTGAGCAATCTCCAACATCTCACCTTTTGTATTTTCTGTCTCTCACCAGTTTATTCTTCTGTAATGAATATGGAAGTATATAGATGTTTTTAGAAACTTCCCTGTAAAGATAACAGCATACTATTCACTTTTCTGTTTTTGGTCCTATGCCCACAGGTCTTTCATGTTGTCTACAACTTTATTACACATGCAAGAGAACCTGTATATAGTTAACACATATGCCTGGAATTCTTCAAAGATGAGTGATAGAAGTGGGAAAATCACCTGTTTCAAGTGAACTATGGGGACAGTTTGAGGCAAACTGAGCAACAAGGCAAGATCTTATCTTTGGAAGCCAAGTGCTTGGATGCTACTCAGTAGCACAATATTTGCCTCTTTTTTGTGCATACAGTGCATAGGTTCTTGCCATTACTCAAAAGAAAAGGAAACAGAAAAAAAAAGGAAAGAAAGAAAGAAAGAGAGAGAAAGAAGAAGGAAGGAAGGAAAGAAAGACAGAAAGAAAAGAAAAAAGAAAGAATGAAAGAAAGAACGAAAGAAAGAATGAAAGAAAGAAAGAAAGAAAGAAAGAAAGAAAGAAAGAAAGAAAGAAAGAAAGAAAGAAAGAAAGAAAGAAAGAAAAAGAAAGAAATTCATCACCATCAGCACCTCTGCCTTTTCCACCCGCCCATGACATTCACGGTCCAGGGAGAACACACTGCTGCTCAGAATTCAACAGAGTCCAAAGGAAACCAGAGAAAAGCTCTAGGGGACAAAGGCCATACATCTGAAGTCCTCTAAAATCATCTTATCACAAGGGAGAGATTCTTCACATCCAGCCCAAAGATAATTAAACCCCTTTTTACCATCCTGCTCCTTTCAATTATTAATCACTGTAGATTAACTTTTCCATATAGCCACCCCCAAAATATATACAACTTCAGTGACTATACTACTCACCCTACCATATCACCAAGGTACTAAATCATAAAAGCGCACTACCATACTAATATTCACCTTCTGACTACTAAACTTGACCGAATTGACATACTAACAATCTAATAGCCTCATCTAGGAAATAACAATAAAAACAGAAAAGTGTACCCAACTCCAAGGAAAGCACTAGTAATAACTGCTCAAGAGTAGTAATAGCAACTAATTCAGGTTAGTCAAAATCACACAGAAACTGAAAGAGTCAAAACAGCAATGCCCAAGTCAAAGTGCAGATCCATGACAAACAAAACCCAAGAAAACAATTTCCCACTGAAAGAATTAACCCCATAATGATGGATTCCAATCAGAACAAATTCATAGAAAAATAGCCAAGAAACCCAGGCCCAAGATAGCAACTTTCAAAACATGATCATTATCATGATCAATAAAATGAAAGAGGAAATCTGGGAGGAATTAAATAACCACATCGACCACTTTGAACACAACAGACACTTGGAGGAGTTGAGAAAAACAGTTCAAGAAACAAAAATAGGCATAGAGCAGTTAAAACAGTCTCAAGCAGAGTTTAAAACTGAACTAAAAGACAAGTTTATCTTCAACCCAGATCTCAACAGAGAATCTTATCAGCAGAACTAATAAAGCAGAAAATAAAATTTCCGACCTTGAAGACAAAGTGGAAGTATTAACCAGCTCAATGGAAGAGGTTGTTAAAGCCAAAAAGATACTTGAGAGGAATATTCAAGAGTTATGGGACAACTTGAAGAAGCCTAACATGCACATTCATGGATACCAGAACAAAAATCCCAAAATAACCACACCTGACGAAATTTTTCAAACTATTATCAAGGAAAACTTCCCTCAACTAAAGAATGAGAGGCCCACCCAAATACAAGGCATTCTACACCCCAAACGGATATGACCAATAATAGTCCAAACACTTCACATTCAAGACAAAGAAAAGGTGCTGAGAGCTTCAAGAGAAAAAAAACAAGTCATTTTTAAAGGTAAACATATTAAAATAACAAATGACTTCTCAATGGAAACAGTAAAAGCAAGAAGAGCTTGGAGAGACGTACTTCAAGAATTGAATGAGCAAAAATGTCAACCCAGGTTGATATACATGGCAAAACTATCTGTCTTGATCGAGGGAGAAAGAAAAGTTTTCCAGCACAAAGACAATTTGAAGACTTACATGTCTACCAAACCAGGCCTACAAAAAATGCTAGAAATGATACTCAAGACTGAAGAAAAAAACAAGCATATCCAGTAGGTCAGAAGGGAAGTATAATACTACCAAAACCTAAAAGCCAAATAATAACATTATAAAAGCCACTAAACATAAAAAGGGTCCAGAATCAAAAATAATCTCTCCATTATAACATTAAATGTCAATGGAATTAATTCACCAATCTAGAGACACAGATACAAATTTGGATTAAAAATCACAACCATCGGTCTGCTGCCTTTAGGAAACTTGTCTCACCACAAAAGATAGGCACATCCTAAAAATAAGAGACTGGTTCAAAATTCTGCAAGCTAATGGAACCAGAAAACAGGAAGGGGTAGCTATTATGCTATCAGATAAAGTAGACTTCAAACAAAAAAAAATCAGAAACAAAGATAGATACTGCATTCTAGTCACAGGTACAATTCACTAAGAAGACTTCACAATCCTGAACATATATGCACCTTATATGGGCTCCTCCACATTCATTAGGCAAACCCTACAGCATCTAAAGCAATATCAAACCCCAAACAATAATTCTTGAGGATTTCAACACCACCCTCTCAAATGGGATAGATCAGCAGTCAAAAAATTAACAGAAGCACTTTGGAACTTATTCAAAGCTTAAAGAAATGGACCTTACAGATCTCTATTGAAGTTTTCATCCATGCACCAAGGAATATACATTTTTTCTCAGCAGCACACTGAACTTTCTCCAAAATAAACCACTAATTGGGCCATAAAATGAATCTCCTCATATACAGGAAAGTTGAAATTCTAACCTGTACCCTATCAGACCACTATGGTCTAAAGCTTGACATCTGCAACATAACAAACAATAGAAAATACACTACTTCCTGGACACTAAACACTATGATGCTGAATGAGAATTGGATTCAGGAAGAAATTACAAAGGAAATTCAATATTTCATGGAAGTAAATGACAATGAAAATACACTTTACAAGGTCTTTGGGACCCAATGAAAGCTGTCCTAAGAGGTAAGTTCATAGCTCTTAATGTCTATATCAAAAAATACAAACATCACAAAAAATAACAATGTAGCTTAAAGCTTTAGAGACACTAGAGCAGTCTGATCCCAAAAGCAGTAAAAGAGAGGATATTAGCAAAAGCAGGGGAGAAATATCTGAAATTGATATAAGCAAAACAATACAGAGAATCAAGAAGTCAAAAACTGGTTATTTGAAAAAATCAATAAGTTTGATACACCCCTAGATAAATTAACCAAAAGCAAGAGAGAGAAAACCCAAATTAAAATTTGAATGAAAATGGAGTTATGACTAATGATATCCAAGTAATTCAGAGAATTATAAGGTCATATTTCAAAAACTTATACTCTGTGAAATTTGATAACACAAAAGAAATGGATGAATTCTTAAGTAAAGACAAATTACCTAAATTGAATCAGGAAGTTTTGAATTATTTAAATAGTCCTATAACATATGAGGAAATCGATGAAGTAATCTCAAATCTTTCCACCAAATAATCTCCTGGACCAGATGGATTCAGCACCAATTTCTACCAGACATTTAAGGAACAAATAACACCAATATTCCTTAAACTCTTCCATCAAATAGCAAAGGAAGGAACACTACCAATTCTTATTATGAAGCTAATATCATCTTTATCCTAAAGCCTAATAAAGATACACTTCAAAAAGAAAACAATAGGCCAATCTCTTTGATGAACACAGATGCAAAGATTCTCAAAAAAATCTTAGCAAATTGGATTCAAAAATATATCAAATGATTCATGGTGATCAAGTAGGTTTATTCCAGGCACACAAAGTGGTTCAACATACACAAATCAATAATTGTACTTCATCATAAAAACCAGTCCAAAATTCAAGATCACATGATACTCTCTACAGGTGCAGAAAAAGGTTTTGACAAGATCCAACAGCCTTTTATGATCAAAACCGTAGAGACAGTTGTAACAGAAGGAACCTTCATCAATATAATAAGAGCTGTATAACACAAGCCAATGGCAAGGATGATACTCATTGGGGAAAAAACTTGAAGCATTCCCGCTTTGATCAGGAACTAGACAAGACTGTCCACTCTCACAACTTCTGTTCAATATTGTGCTTGAAGACTTAGCTGAAGCTATAAGACAAGAAAGAGAGTAAAAGGGATTCAAATTGGCAAGGAAGAAGTCACGTTATCTCTATTTGCAGATGCCATGATCATATACTCGAGTGATCCCAAAAACTCCACCAGGAAGATCCTGGAACTAATACAGAAGTTCAGCAGGGTGGCAGGATACAAAATAAATGTACAAAAATCAGTGGCTTTCCTATATTCCTAGAATGAAAGAAGTGAAAAAGCCCTGCGAGAAACAATCCCATTTACTATAGCCTCTAAAAAAATGAAATACCTTGGTATAAACCTAGCCAAGGAAGTAAGAGAACTTTACAATGAAAACTTTAAAACCCTAAAGAAAGAAATTGCAGAAGACATCAGAAGGTGAAAAGACCTTCCATGTTCCTGGATTGGCAGAATCAACATCATAAAAATGACCATCCTGCCAAAGGCAATATACAAATTCAATTCTATACCAATCAAAATCCCAAAGCATTTTTTAAATAAATTGACCTAACAATCTCAAAATTCATATGGAAGCACAAAAGACCCAGGATATCAAAAACAATCCTGAGTAATAAAACACTGCTGGTGGTTACACCATACCAAACCTTAATATATACTACAAATCCATAGTTATAAAAACAGCCTGGTACTGGCTCCAAATAGACACATAGATCAATGGATAAGCATTGTAGACCCAGATATAAGCCACACAATTATGGCCAAATGATCTTTGACAAAGGGACCCAAAAAATCCGATGGAACAAGAATAGCATCATCAACAAATGATGCTGGCAAAACTGTATGTCCATATGCAGAAGATTTAAACTGGACCCATATTTGTCACCATGTACAAGACTTAATTCCAAATGGATCAAGGACCGCAATATAAGGCCAGAGACTATAAAATCCTTAGTTGAAAGGGTCGGGAACTCCCTCAAGATAATTGGACTAGGCCAAGCGTTCCTAAACAGAAATCCAATAGCACAATCACTACAACTAACACTCATTAGAAGGGATCTTATGAAATTAAAGATCTTCTATTCAGATAAAGAGATTGTAACTCGAGCACAAAGACAACCCACAGAATAGAAGAATAACTTCACTAACCAGATATCTGATAGAGCTCTATTATCCAGAGTGCACAAAAACTTAGTAAATTAAACACCAAGGAAACAAAGGGCCCAATTAAAAAATGGGCCTTGGAACTTAAACTTTACCAGGGACAATACTGAAACATCTAACAAATATCTTAAAAAGTGCTCTGCATCCTTAGCCATGAGGGAAATGCAAATCAAAACCTCCTTGAGATATCATCTCATCCCGGTCAGGATGGCAAAAATCCACAATACAAACAACACCAAATGCTGGAAAGTGTGTGGAAAGAAGGGAACTCTCCTCCATTGCAGGCTTATATAACCACTCTGGCGAGCCATCTGGAGATTCTTATAAAAGTTAAAGATTGAAATGCCATATGACTCTGCTACTCCACTTTTGGGAATAATCCCCCATACAGCAAAAATTCACCTCAATGGCACAAGCATGACCATGTTCATAGAGACACTGTTTACAATAGCAAAGATAGCAAAGTCATGGATTCAACCCAAATGCCCAACAGTTTACGAGTGGATAAGGAAAATTCAGTACTTTTATACAATGGAATACTACTCAGCCATCAAAAATGATGAATTAATGCAATTTTCCGGGGAAATTAATGGAATTAGAAAAAAATTTTATTGAGTGAAGTATCCCAAACACAGAAAATTAATCACCATATGTACTCCCTAATAGGTGAATCCTAGTACCAAACCCACTTAGTGACACACTCAAAGATAAATCTCTGTAATACCTACAGTAACTGCAAAGATTATAAACAGGAGGGAAGGGAAAGGAGGGCCTCGCCAGAATCAAGGAGAGAGGGGATCATGCTACAGCAGAGAAAATAGACCACCATCAAGTACTGCAAGTAAGTAATGAGACATCTGGTTAAGCTCACAGACTTTCCTTCCTAGTCACTTGCAACTAATGGGGTTTGATCTCACCAGACAGGGAGGGCATAGAGTCTGGCAGATAGAAAGTAAGCATTTTGCAATGGGAGACTCACCACCCCCCTCACTGTGGTCTCCTATTCTTATTCCATTTACCTTTGAATCTACTTTTATAATATGATGCTATTTTAACAGCTTTTTATCTTTTGTTAGGAGGTGATATCCAATACCCATTAGGATAGAGCCAAAGGCGGTGCAGGAACAGCAAAACTGGGGAAAAAAAAAGAACATCAGAGACCCTACATTAATCACCAGCAACCAGCCTAGCCTAATCTCTCCCCATCCTAAAGCTCAGGGATATCTGCAGAAGAGGAGGCAGTAAGATTGCAAGAGCCTAAATATGGGGAGGAAAAACGATATGCAAGATACTCCATACAAGTTAGGGCCAAAGTAATCATAAGAGGACTTTGCATGACCTGCGCAATGACCAATATATCATTGACCCCCTGAAGTCTAGCATGGATCACAGGGACTAGGATCCTTAGAGGCAAGGGATTAACAGCCACAATAGTATTCCCATACTAAAGGGGAACACAATAAAGAGCTCTAGGCAATACTATGAGTCCTTACACCTCATCAGAGAGAAGGACCCAGAAGGAAGTTTGACATGCACACTAAAAGATGCTCCAAGGACAGGGGTGGAGGGGCCATTGGGAGAAAAGGAGGGAGGGAGGTAAAGGAAGGGTAAAAGCGGGGAGGGAGCAAGGGAATCCAGGGAGGGGTTGAGGAAGGGAGTGGAATGAGGTACCTATGAGTGGGAAAAAAAAATAAATGAATGAATGAATGGATGAATAAATAAGAAAGAAAAGGAAAGAAAGAAAGAAAAAGAAAAAGAAAGAAAAGGATAGAAAAGAAAAGGAAAGAAAAGAAAAGAAAGAAAAGAAGAAAAGAAAGGAAAGGAAAAGAAAAGAAAAGGACAGAAAAGAAAAAAGAAAAGAAAAGAAAAAAGAAAAAGGGAAGGGAAGAAATGGAATTGAAAAGAACAAACAAAAAACTCCAAAAACCTGGTTTGGCTCACAAAGAAAATGTTTAATTGCACTTAAATTGAAGACTGGGTGTGGTATTGTTTTGGGAATATATATGTTCACTTGCTCCTACTGGAAATGGTGACATTCATTCGGCTTCATATACAAATCTAAAATGTAGAAATGTAATCCATGCTTACAAAATTAATATAAGATGGTTTAAATTTTGTTAGTAGAATGATATAAAAAGCAGATGAGAAAATTAATTGAGTACATATGAAATGATTATAGTAAACATATAAATGCATAAGACAAATATGGAATTGCAAGGTATCAGAATGGTCTAGGGAAAAGGCTTGTCTCGTCTAACAAAGATTATTTTAACCAAGGACCAACTATAATGGCCAGTGGAATTAATGAGATTATATAGGTATTTGCTTCAATATTGTTTATCACAGTCATAACATTTTAATAGTGCAATTAATATTAATAATTTAAAATATAATAATATAAATATAAGTAAAAATTAAAGCAGATACAAAGTAAATAAAATTTCATCAAACAACTATCACAATTTTATTGATAGTGTTTTTTTCTTTTTTATATTTTTGAGGGTAATAATTGGCAATAATCCTGCGTTGATTAAAATTAAATACCTAATAGAAAAGCATTTATATTAAATCTATAAGTAGGTTAACTTCATGTAATGCAGGAGTACTAAGAAAAGAATAGTAAAAGGTAGAAATGTCATGGAGCAAAAGTGAGCTAATGAGAAATAGGGTGAAGTATATTAACTCAATGCAAAACAAATTTCTGAAATGTCACAGAGTAAGCTAGTGAGATTTCTCTTAGGAACTCTGACTTCCTCCATTTTGTAATTTCCAAGAAGGTCCTGTATACCTGAGAAATTCCTTTCCTGATTCCAGCCATTCAGGCATTTGAACCAGAGGCTAGGCTTACAGGAGTGGTCTCCTAGGATGTCAGAGTAATACATACAAGACAAGAACATTTGATATGTGACACAGGTGCTGAAGGCTGCTGAAGACCATGAATCCAATTCACGTACAGCAGAGATTTAGTAAGTGTGAAAACATGGAATCTCTCTTCAGAGAAACTAACCCGTTTACTTATGCCATTGTTGAGGTCTGTGATTAATTGATTTAATCGTGTAGTTTTTGTAGATATAATTTGGCCAAAAGTCCAAAGGGATCTCTCCATTCAGGAAATGATAATATATAGAGCAGAGATGTCAGGAACTTTTACTTTCCAAAAGAAATGTAAAGAAAATCAATAAAAGCAACATTTATGTTCTCACTTTTGTCATAAATGTCTAGTACAGTGCTAGAACAATATATCAAATTTTCTCAAATGCAGCAAATGGAATCATAGAGTTATGTTTTATCATTAAAAGACATTTAGAATTTAATTTAATAGAAATAACTGTAACAGTTTGCATTAGAACAAGGAGGTTTGTAGGAGTGAAGTTCATAATAAAAGTGTACCTTTTATTATGAACTTGCAAGTATGCTCATAAACATTTTATACTTTAAATAAGAGAAAGTCTGTACTGACAAGATTGTTGGTACTCTTTAAACTATGGAATTACTCCCTTTCTTCAAATTCAATAGGAAGAACAGAATGTTTATCAAAGCAAGTAGGAAATTTCATGCATAATTTCTCAGTCATTTTAATGGAAATTCTGTTTTTAACTCCCTAAGCTTTCAATAAACACATCTCTTAAGAATGTGCTTTAATCTACTTAATTGTTTTTGAAGTTTGGTATTTTTTCTTTGAAAATGGATTTGCTACTAAGTTTTATTCATTCTGAAGAAGTTAAACATGACCATTTTATTCACATTTTAAGGAAATGTCTGTAATAAATTCTTCAAAAAGGCAAGAAGCCATTATGTAATAACAATTAGAATTTTGGATGCCTAATAAAATACATAAGCATGTTATCTAAAAGCTATAAGTGTATACATGTACATTCCAACATATTAAAGTTAGCAACAGTACATTTTGCTTTCTTTCTGCAATTTTTTGACAAAAATAGGATTCTCTGATCTTAATTTTTTATCAGAAGAAGGGATAATAGATCTCTGCTTTGCAATAAAATTCAAATAGCCACACAACTAATAGTTATGTAGCATGATATTTACAATGTTATGTACATGTCTGTATGCATGCATATACAAAATTACTCTACAATATAGTTTCTACATATGATATATACTAATTTTCCTTCAATAGAAAATATTCAAATTAAAATTTCACAAAAAGAATGTAATATGTATTTCCAAATGCCTTTGTTTGAAATGGTAAGATTAACGATGTCATTGTCATATTGCAAAGCAAAAAAGCAGTTAAATATCTATCCATCCTTTCCTAGTATACCTTATAATAGCACAGTTTAATTATCTTATAGTTCTGAGAAGCCAGAAATTGAACTCCAGGATGAGTTGTGTTAAACTAAAAGTCTTGAGAATATCTATTTGGTTTCTTAAGGCTTTTAGCACAACCTGCCTTTCATCCTCTGTGCAACAAATGCCACCATATTTTTTGGCTTATGATCTGTCCTTCTTTATTGAAAGTCAAACACCTATATTCATATCTCCTGCTCCAAGTCTGACATTTCTACATGACCATTGTATAGACACTCATAATTAAATTTAGCTTACTCTCCATAAGCTGTAACCACAGAAATGATTCATGTAATGTAAAGAATAGTTATAGTGACTAATTACAAGATGCATTTTGAAGTTTTTCTTCAGTAAGATTTGGTGAAGAAGATTGTATACCACTGAGTATGCAGTGAGCTTTGATGGGCATGGAATCCTGCAGTACTGGTCGGCAGTTAAAGCCACACATTGGGCTTTGAAATAAAATATGCTTGAATTTTAAAACATAACTTAAAATAAATGAAAACTACATGCAACCTATTAGTTGCATAATGTAAATTAAAATATTAAAAGATTTTGTCTATTTTCAGTAATATATGTCAAAAATCCTTCCCATGTTCAATATTATTAACTTTTTTCTATGTTCACAGGACAAGGAATAGAATGCATAAATAAACAGTAAACGTATTTCTTTTAAAACAAACTGTTCTTTGGCATGAGCTAATGAGATGATTGTCACCAGTTGAAAGTACTCTTCAATAGTTTAGCTCCTTTAAAAATATACGTCACTGAAAATTAAATAATGACTGGGAAACTCAGAGAAAGATACATTGAGCACGTTTTAGATTGCTACAAATATAAAATAAAAATACATTTAATATTTAAAATATTTTAATTTTCATTTAAGAAACAAAATTAAAGAAAAATATAAACTTAATAAAATAATATCAGTAGCTTTTAATGTTTGGTTTTCTTTTCAAAAGAATATGGAAGGGGGGCTGGAGAGGTGGCTCAGGGGTTAAGCCTCTGCCTTGCAGGTGGAAGGTCCTGAGTTCCGATCCTAGACCTCACTCAAAGACGCCAGGCGGAAGCGGGGGCGGCCTGCGTTTCTAGCCCTGGTAGGGTGGAGCTTGTGAATCCTGGGGCAGAGTAAACAAGGAGGTGGAGGCGTCCATGGTGGTTCCCGAATTCGCTCGTGGTTCTACACACACACACACACACACACACACACACACACACACACACACATACACCAGATACAAACACGAGCACACACACACAATCGAATAAAAAAAAAAAAGAGTATGGAGGGCTCAACGAATGTACATGTCATCCTTGCACAGGGTCCATGCTAATCTTCTCTCATTTAGTGTATGTGCTGCCAAAGCAAAGTGCAATATTAGTAACTTCTGAGTTGACACTATTATAAAATATGTGTTAAGCCTATCTTTCTGTGTGAAATTCTCACAAGAATTTAATGAGTAAAAGGAATCCTAATTTGGATACCACCTCAAAAATCAAATCTAAAGATTTGGGATCTGATTTATCTAGGTTAGGAACACATTAAATGGAGTCTTGGCAAAGGCAGAAGAGAAAGAAAATATCTCAACCATCTACATATTCAATTCTTATTTTGTCTGTAATGCCACACACTGAGGAAGAAACCTTATCATTCTTTCTAGTACGTAACCATTTATTTCACTGCTCAATTGTGCATGAAACATAATAAATATTCAGTCAATGTGCAGAATATTGTGAATAGAGAAAAATACAAAGAAGATAATTATATCAATTGACATGAAAATATTCATAGGCAGTGAGATGATAATAGATCCACAATATCTTCTAAGTGTAGCTTAACTTTCTCTTGGAAGAATATATTCACAATGTTAGAATAGACATTTATTTTCCTCCTCATCTGGTTAGTATAAAGCCAGTTCTCTAAACTTGCATTGCCCTCATGGAGAAGACCAGACATAACACCAGTCAGTCTCTTGTCCTGTAAATGCTTACATGCTCAATTTGGGCTGAAATCACTTTTAAGTTCTTATGCAACCATCCCATCCAAAAGTGAAGGAGACAGATGATGCACAGAGAGAATGAAGCCAAACATTCTGGCTACTTGGGATTAAAATTCATTCCCAAGCACACTATTCCTCCCCGTCTATTCAGGACTGACACAGACATTTGTCTTTCTACATCTGAGGTGCCAGATACCTCGTTCATATGTATCATATACTCCACAGTCATGAGTAAGATATGAATAACTGTTACTTGATATCATGTATATGCTAATGCCCATATAAATATGCATGTGATAACTTTGTGTAATCTTTAATTAAAAATTTCCAAAAAATTCCAACATCGTTGACTGAATATCACAGGGATTAAAACTTCAACAGTTTACCTTCTATTTTTATTTTTGTTTATGTCTACTACAGAACTTAATTCCAGTAAATGAAATATAAAACTGACAATATAGACATAATTAAATAAAACATTTATATAAAAGATGGCATGAATCACTGAGAAAATATCATTCAGCTTTATATAAAAGTTAATATAAAAATCCATCAATCAGAAGACAGTTGAAGAATCAATAAGAATGGTTTTATACCATTCTGAAGTATGATATAGCCCTATAAACTGAAAGTAATCATCAACGTACTCAAAAAATGTAAGTTACAATAATGAGATTTGAATATTTTATTCCTTCTAAAGGTAAAGGTACTACAGCAGCAGTGTCAATGTGTCTGTGTGGTGAAACTGCGTCAACTTTGCATCTGTAAAGCTAAAGTTGTATTTGTCATTCTAGAGCAAACGAATATGTTTCACCTTTAAAAAATTCTGCACATCACTTTCCCCTCACAGCTAAAAACATGCTGCTAGAATATTGTTGCCAGAATTTTGCGTGGATCACATGTTTGAGGGGTTGGTTCAGCTGTCTGTTGAATCCTCTGATACTAATGCTCAGTCTATATTAATGTCTCAGTCCTGTGAAACCTCAGCCTGTTCTCTCCTGTAATTAATCTTGCAGGTACTGCATTGACATTATTGGTTCACCAACAGAGCAGAACTGCCTTGGCCATCAATAATAATTCAAGGCATTAGGATGAAGCCTAAGCATGGGCCACAGAGGGAGCCAACTGTGTGCAACCTCCTGCCTCCCTTGCCAGCAGAAGGGAAACTCTACAATTCAAACTAGTTGTTTTGGTGGCTCGGTAATTTGTAATAGAGGGGTCTTGGTGTTACTAATTGTTTTGCTTTATTCCTTTCTCCAAATGTAGCCACTGCTTGGCACAATGGGAGTGATTGTCTGTTTACTGAATCTTAATATTGAGGCTGTTACAAATTGTCTTTCACAGATGGTGGGAGCTTTTCAGATCGAGAGAGGCAGGGAATTTATTACTCAATATTTCTGTATTACTGATTGGAACGTGAGAAGCATAGCCAATGGGTCCTGCTGCAGACTTTGCGAGAGTGGCTTTTTCCCTCTCTAAAATGATGGCTGGCTTTAGACGGTTCCTCATTTTGTATAGATAGCAGCTGTGCAATTTCAAGCAGAATGTTTGCTTAGATCCCCCTTCCTTTAATTGAAATTCGCAATTATAAGATTTGTTTCCTTTATGTTTGCAAGTTTATTGGTTTAATCTACAAAATGTGCTGTCTTGCTGTCTTACACAGTTAAAGGCTATAGCACAGTTGGGACTTAAATGACAAGCACTGGAGGAAGGGGCTTACTTTCTTTTACTTTTGTTGGCTGTAGAAAGAAACCAGTACATATTCTTCACTGATAGCAGACTATATAACGACTCAGTGTATTTCTCCATAATTTGAAACAACATCCTGGTACACATACATAAATGTACATATACATATACACACATTCACACATGTAAGCTTATTTCTGAAAATGATATAAGCATGCATATGAGTGTTTGTGTACTTTTATGCAATGGGAGGGAAAGCTAACACACAATAACCTTTGGTGATAATAATTGGAATCAGTTATATAACAATCACAGACTATAATTTGGACAAAACAATTTTTGACTTCTTAGATGTATCACAATGAATAAGATTTATAGTTACATGTGAATATATTATAACAAAGAAATAAGAAAACATTTTTATAAATGATGACTATCAAAATGTTTGGTTTAATTTTGATCACAATAAAAGGAAAAAGAATGTTAAATGAGAAACAGAAAATATTTCTAAGTTATTCATTCTGAATCTATAACAAATAATATGTATTCAAAAACAATTTCACTAATGTATTATTATCATGATGTATTTCCATTAAATAAAACTCATACATTCTATTTCTGATATGTAAGCAGACAACAAATTTAATGAGACATATGCACACTTAATGTGCAAGGAGAGTCACACAGTAAGATTGCTCCTCACCACATTTCAGTTGCACCACAAAGAATAGTCTGCTATGATATTATTGACTTAAATTTTTGCTTCATTTCCAAGATGGATAGAGGAACATGGCATAGCATTTCTAATTGAATTGTTTGTAAGAAAGTTTCCAGAGTGTCTGGAATAATTTACATATCAACTAAGAGTTAATTTCCCTCAAAATCTTCACTACAGGTAGTTGTCCTTGTTTTACTGGTGATAGTCAGAGGCTAAGATGAGATAACATCTTAAAGTAATTTGATTTGCATTTACCTGAAAGCTAAAAACAGAATATTTTTATTGATTGATCATCTGTAATAATTCATTTGAAAATTGTTCATTCAGTATAACCATTTATTAATAGGCTTTGTTTTATGGACTTTTAGATTTTAAAGTTGTGTATATTGTATATTTCAACCACTTGCTGGGTGAAGAGTTTGAAAAGCTCATTTACAATCTGTGAATCATCTCTTGTTATCTCACTTTCTTTTCTTTCCTTTGTATGTAAACACTTTTCATTTATACAATCCCATTTTTGATTTTCACTATTTTCTGAGAGATCTCTGTATATATCTAGATCTTGAAATTATTTCTCTAGGTAGTATTTTGTAATTTTTATATTTTCCAGTCTTTAAAGAAATTGATTTATTTTTCTACAAGGTGAGGGATAGGACACATAATGCATTACCAAAGTATCCCAGAATCATGCCGTGTTTCCTAGACTCCCTGCTCTTGTGGTAAGTTCTCACTGCAAGTGACCCTTGCATGCATGCCCTCCATATCCCTTGCTCTCAGGTCCCAGTCGCTTATGGAAACTGAGCCTCTGAAGAATCTAGAGTCACCTGTGTCCACCCAGCCACAACAATCGTAACTAGAGGATATAGAATCAAAGTCTTCTGATCAACTTCATGCAAACAAGAACTCTAATATTTTAACCAATGAACACTAGACAACTTATCATCCAAAGAAAAGATCCAGGAGTCTATCAAAACTCAAAAGAGTCAGAAACACACACCAAAGAAAGAAAGCAGACTGAATACGGGATGCCCAAGTCATAGCACAAAACCGCAAAATACAAAAAAAGAAAAAGAAAAAAAAAAGGAAAATATGTCTCCTACAAAACAATAACCCTACAATGATAGATACTTGATATAAGCCAAGAAAACAATAGCAAAAATAATAATTTTCAAAGCTTTATTACTAATATCAAGGAAATGAAAGAACTCAAAGAGGAGATAAATATCTGCATATGAAAACAGGAACAGAAAAAATAGACAAATAAATGATGTGAAAAAAATAGAAAGCACAAAAGAATGCATAGCATAATTGAAAAAAAATCACAAACTGAGATAAAATTTGAAATGAAAACAATGCTAAGTAAATTTAAACCTCAACAGGTCTCAAAAATAGAAAAACGAAACAGAAAATAGGATGTCAGAACTAGAAGACAAGATTGCAGATCAAAATAGTTCAATTGAAGAAGTTGTGATGGTTTTAAAAAAATAGGAAAGAGGGGCTGGAGAGGTGGCTCAGGGGTTTAGCTTCTGCCTTGCAGGCGGAAGTTCCTGAGTTCGGATCCTAGACCCCAAGTATAGACGCCGGGCAGAAGCGGGGGCGGCCTGCGTTTCTGGTCCTGGTAGCGGGGAGCCTGTGAATCCCGGGGCAGAGTAAACAAGGAAGAGATGGAGGCGTCCATGGTGGTTCCTGAATTCGTCTGAGGTTCTACACACACATATACACACATAAATACACACGCGCACACACGCATACACACACAATTGAATAAATAATAAATAATAAAATAATAGGAGAGAATATTCAAGAAGTACTGGACAACTTGAAGAAGCCAAACCTGCATATACATGAAATACCAGAACAACCTCCCCCACCTGAAAAAAAAAGAACACCAGAAGATATTTTTTCCACTTATTCAAAAATGAAAAGTTTCCACATGTAAAGCTGGAGATCCTGATCCAAGTACAGGAGGCATACCATACACCAATCAGATATGACCAAAATAAAATCATGTCATGGCAAATACTAGCCAAAACACTACAGATATAAGATAAAGAGAATGTTTGAAAGCCTCAAAAGAGAAAAACCAATCATATGTAAAAGCAAGTTGATTAAAATCATAGCTGATTTTTTAATGAAAAGAATAAAATACAGAAGAGCTGCTGATTTTTTAATGGAAAGAGCAAATGTGAGAAGAGTTTGAAGAGATGTGCTTCAAGTTATGAATGATCACAAATGTAAACCTAGGCTGCTATATCCAGCAAAACTATCAGTTATGGTTGAAGGCAAAAGAAAAATGTTTCCCTGGTAAAGATATACTGAAAAGCCTGTGTGATCACTTAATCATATCTGAAGAAGATACTAGAAAAATACACAAGACTAAAGAAATGGATAAGCTCACCCAAGATGAAAGAAGGGAAAAATAATGACAGCACAACTACTAAACAAAAGAATATACATATGAAAACCAAAAATATCTCAGAAAAGGACAAGAATAGGCAAATATTTCTCAATTATAATCTTATGTCAACGGACTTAACTCCATTAAAGGATACAAGCATAGACTTATAATCTTATGTCAATGGACTTAACTCCCTTATAGAATACAAGCATAGACTAACGATAACAACCCATCACTTTTCTACCTTCACAGACCACATCTTACCATGAAAGATAGGTGCTGTCTCAGAGTAAAAGTTTGGTCAAAGGTACTTCGAGATAAAATATATAGGAAAAAAGAAGGAGTAGCAATTTTAATATCCAACAAACTAAATATACCAAACCAAAACAAATTATAAAAGACACAGAAGAAAACTACATAAACATTAAAAGAACAATCCATTAAGAAGGCATGACAATTATAAACTTACATGCACCTAATTTAGGCTTACCCACATTCATTAAAAAAGCACTATAATGTCTACAATAACAAATTGACCCAAACATGATAAAAGTGGGAGATTTCAACACCCCACTCTGGCCAACAGGGCAAAAATTGAACAGAGACATTCTGGAACTAAATAAAACCATAATGCAAATTGAACTGATGGAACTCTAATGAATTTTTTGTCACACATTTTTAGCAACCCATGAACCTACTTCAAAATGGACCATATACTAGGCCACAAAGCAAACCTTCGCATACACAGAAAAATTAAAATCACATCCTGTGCTTTATCTGATCACCATGATCATCTAAACATCCATAACAAGGTAAATAACAAAAATATTTGAACTCTGATGACTAAACACCATGTTACTGAATGATAAGCAAGTCTGTACAGAAGTAAAAATGGAAATTTAAAAATTCCTAGAACTTAATGATCAAAAAGACAACATATAAAAATTATTTGGGATACAATTTGGCTGTTCTAAGAGGAAAGTTATATTGCTTAAAGTCTATATTTAAAAAATATATAGAAACTTCACAAGCAAATAAGTTAGCAATGCAGTTTAAAGTTTTAGAGAAACAAGAACAAAAGCAGTAACAGAGATTAGCAAAATAGAGGGTCAAATATCCAAAACTGAGACAAATAAAACAATGCAAAGAATCAATGAGCCACAGAGCTATTTCTTTGAAAAAAATTTGATTATTCCCACAGACAAATTAGCAAAATCCAATAGAAATAAAAACCAAATTAATGATATTAGAGATGAAAGTGGATCTATTACAACTGATACCAAGGAAATTCAGGAAATCATAAGGTCTTTATACACCATAAAATTTAACAATCAGAAAGAAAGAACAAATTTCTAAACACACAATATAGAAAAGTTGAATCTGAATGAGTTAAATTACATATAGTCTTATAATAAATAACAATGTTAAAGAAGCAATTAAAAATATTTCCACAAAAAAGGCCATGACCAGATGGATTCAGTGCAGAAAACCACCAGATATTTGAACACTAATAACACTACCTCTTAAACAATTTGACAAAATAGAAAAGTATGGGAGACTTCCAAACTCTTTCTATGAAGCTAATTTTGCAGTCATCCCAAACAAAATAAATACACAATAAAAAATAAATCACAGATCAATCTCATTGATGAATTCCTATGCAAAGACCTCAACAAACTTTTAGCAGATCAAATTCAAAAATGTGATAACTTTCACCAGCTTGGATTTATTCCAGGAACACAAAGTTAGGTCAATATACATGACACAATAAATATAATTCATTATTTAAACAAATGCAATGATAAAAATCATATGGTTGGAAAGTCCTTCCTGATCATTTACAACTGATGGGGTATGATCTTACCAGAAGAGGATGGCGTATAGTTTGGCAGATAGAAAGTAACCATTTTGCAAATGAGCGATTGACCCCTCTCTCACTGCGGTTTCCTACTTTTATTACATCTACCTTTGAATATATTCTTATAACAAGACTCTAATTTAACAGGTTTTTATCTATAGCCAGGGGGTGATACCCATCAGGATGGAGTGAAAGGCGCAGGAGCAGCAAAACAGAAATAAATAAATCAACAAACCATAATCCAGAACATCAGAGACTCTATATCAACCATCTGGAACTAGGCCAGCCTAATCTCTCCTCATCTTGAAGCTCAGGGAAATTTGCGGAAGAGGGGGCGGTAAAATTGTAACAGCACAAAGGATGGGAGGAGCAATGATATGCAAGATACTCCACACAAGTTAGGGCTGAAGCAATCATATTTGAACTTTGCATGCCCTGTGCAATGTCCAACACACTATTGACTCCACAAAGTCTAGCGTTTTGCTAAAGGCACTAGGATCCTTGGAGGCAAGAGATTGACAACCACAATAGTGTTCCTATGCTTAACGGGAACACAGAAACGGTTCCAGGAAATGCCACTGGGTCCTTGCACCTCATTGGAGAGGAGTACCCAGAGGAGAGTTTGGCATGCTCATTAAAGGATGCTCCGGGAATGGGAGGGGAAGACAATGGGGGATGGGGAGAAAAGGGGGAGGGGAGGGGGGACACAGGGAGGTGGGGGGCTGGAGAGAGGGAAGGGACTGGTGTACCTGTTAAGTTTGTATGAGTGGAAATAAAAAAAATCATATGGTTTTCTGCATAGATGCAGAAATGCCTTTTGACACAATTCAGCATCTCTTTATGATAGAAGTTCTGGAGCCAGGGGCTGGAGAGGTGGCTCAGGGGTTAAGCTTCCGCCTTGCAGGCGGAAGGTCCTGAGTTCGGATCCCAGATCCCACGTATAGACGCCAGGCAGAAGCCGGGACGGCCTGCGCTTCTGGTCCTGGTAGGGCGGAGCCTGTGAATCCCGGGGCAGAAGGAGGTGGAACCGTCCATGGTGGTTCGCGAATTCGTCCGTGGTTCTACACACACACATACACACATGCGCGCACATACATACACACACACACACACAATTGAATAAATAATAATAATAATAATAAAAAAATTAAAAAAGAAGTTCTGGAGCCAATAGGGAAGGAAGGAACATATATCAAGATAAAGGTCATATATAACAATTGTAAAAGAACGGATCATCCTAAATGGTGAAAAACATAAAGCATTGCTACTTAAATCAGTAAATAGGCAAGGTTGCCCACTCCCACCACCTCTGCTTACTTAATATTGTACTTGAAGTCTTAGCTAGAGCCATATAACAAGAGGGAGATAAAAGGATGCACAGAAGAAAATAATATTCAAGGTATCCCTCTTTTTTTATTTTTTCAAGTGTGTGTGTGTGTGTGTGTGTGTGTAGAACCACGGGCGAATTCGGGAACCACCATGGACTGCCTCCACCTCCTCCTTGTTTACTCTGCCCCGGGATTCACAGGCTCTGCCTCACCAGGACCAGAAACGCAGGCCGCCCCCGCTTCCGCCTGACATCTATACGTGGGGTCTAGGATCCGAACTCAGGACCCTCTGCCTGCAAGGCAGAGGCTTAACCCCTGAGCCACCTCTCCAGCCCCTCAAGATATTCCTCTTAACAGATGACATGATTCTGTATCTGAGAAACCCTAAGTTCCACCAGGTAAAATGCTGGAATTAATAAATAAGTTCAGTAAAGTGGCAAGTTATGAAATTAATGTCAAACATCAGTGGCTTTCCTATATACCAAGTAAGAACAAAGTGTGAAACTCCTAAGAGAAACAATTCAATTTATCATACCAGGATAACAAAAACAATATTCTAGACCTTAAATCCATATTACAAAGCCATAGTCAAAAAGACATCCTGATACTGGCTCTAAAACAGGCACATATATAAATGGAATCAAATTTAAGACTCAGATATAAGCTCTTATAGCTACCGTAAATTGAATTTTGACATAGGTGCTCAGAAATATAACTGGAAATAGGACAACATCTTCAACGAATCATGCTGGCAAAACTGGATATCTACATGTAGAAAAATAAAAATGGATATCTGTGACCCTGTGTGAAGATTAGCTCCAATGTTTCAAAAATCCCAATGTTAAAGCAGAAACTATAAAATCCTGAGAAACAAAAAAGGGAATACACTGGAAGTGACTGATTTTGGTCATCATTTTCTCAATAGGACCCCAAATGCACATGAAATACGACTAATACTTCACAAGTGAGACATCATCAAATTAAAAAAAATTCTGTTCAGCAAAAGGTATTATTAACCAAGCAAAAGGCAATCCACATAATGAGAGAAAATCTTACCACATACCCGTTAAAGAGCTAATATACAGAGCACAGAAAGAAAATCAAAAATATCAAATAACAAGGAGGTAAACAGAATAATTTAAAAAATGATCTTTAAAACTTAAAAGAAACTTTCCTCAGGAAGAAATTCAAATGTCTAACGAGAATCTAAAAAAATTCCACTTCCATAGCCATCAGGAAATTCAAATTAAAACTATCCTGAGATATCATCTCAGTATAGTCAGAATGACTAAAATTCAAAACACAACAGCAAACAAATGTTAGTAAGGATGCATGAAGAATTTAACCCTCAAACATTTCTGGTAGGAATACTAACTTATACAATTTCTTTGTGGGTTAGTATTGAAGTTTCTAAAAGAATTCAAGATACCATACAACCAAGCTATATCACTCCTTGGATCATTCTCAAAGAAAACTGCATATTACTGTAAAGATATGTGTACATTCACATTTTTGGCATTTCTATTCACAAAAGCAAAGAAGCAGACAGCCTAGATGTCCAACAATAGATGAATGGATAAAGAAAATGTGGAATATATACACAGTGGAAGATTATTCAGCTATTAAGAATGTAAAAATTGTCTGGTAATGGTTGAGTTGAAAGAAATTATACTGTGCAAAGTACCAAGACACAGAAAGACTTATGTCACATTTCTCCCTTATAAGTGATTCCTAGTTTTAAAACCTCTCACTGAAAGGGAATACTCACAAACTCCAAAGCAATGTAAGTCGGGAGACAGGGCAGAAGAAAATGATCTCAAAGGAGTGGAGACAAAAGAAGACAAGCATATAGATGAATAAGGTCATTATAGAAGAAAGTTGGGGATAGTTTTTAATAAGGTATAAGGGAGAAAAAGAAGAGTGGGGCAAATGGCTCAGGGAAAATAGAGTGGTTAAAGGCCTTACTCAGTTGTGGTCACTATTACTGCACCCCTCATAAAAGAATGCAAGGAGCAACAGTGGCATGTCAGACTCATGGGTAACCTATACTTTCTGAATGGGCTCTAGACTCCCTTTATTGTCAATGAACTTATTTCTGATAGTGTAAACCAATCCAAAAAACAGTAGAATGGAAGAAAATTGACACTTAGAAAAATCAGATGTCTTACTTGTTAACTATAAAACTTGACAGTTAACTACCATCTAAAGATTTCTTACTTAACATTTAGGTCAAAAAAGCTCTCAGAGGTCAACCAAGATATATTACAATGAAGACTAGTGAGTCAATGCCAACACTGGCCAGAGTGCAGAACATGGGTGACCCTGGAATGATCAGCTCTTATCCGGTCATAAAAATTTACCTGATAATCTGTATTCTGGCCTCATTTGGTTTTCTGCCTCACTAGTCTTCCATTGTACTAGGGTGCAAATTGATTGAGCTCTGAGAGCTTTGTTTATCTGTGCTTCTTTGTTTCTACTCTCTTAGGGCTTCTTCCCCCATCCCATAAGTTAGGGTCTTTTGTGGTTATAGTGAGTATATCATTTTGAGGGCTTAGTACTAGGTTCCCCATATAAGGGAGAACATGTAGCTTTGGTCTTTCTGTAGCTGGGATACATTGTTCAATATATTTTATTCCAACTCTATCCCTTTATTGCCAAATTTCATTAATTCATTTTTCTTGATAACTGTATAATATTCCACTATGTATATGTATCACATTTTCTTTATCTGTTCAACTACTGTTGTGAATTTAGGTGGCTTCCATGACTTTGCTATTGTGAATAAAGCTGAAATGAACATGAATGTATATGTGTCTCTTTAGTAAGATGAAGCATTCTTTGATAATATTCTCAGGAGTGGTATAGCTGGGTCATATGGCTTTTCAATTTTTAACTTTTTTAGGAACTGCTATACTGATTTTCAAAGTAGTTGTACAAGTAGTCTGGATTTCCACCAGCAATGCATGAGTGTTCCCTTAACCCCACATCCTCTCCAGCATTTGGTATTGCATGTGTTTTTGATTTTAGCCATTCTGAAAAGGGTGGCATAATATCTCAAGGTAGTTTTGATTTGCATTTACCTAGTGACTTGGGAGGTGGAACATTTTTTAAGGTATTTATTAGACATTTTAATTTCATCTTGGGGAAAAGTTTCTTTAAGGTTTTAAGGCTCATTTTCCAATTGGGCTTGTTTACCTCCTTGGTGTTTAATTTTTTGAGTTCTTTGTACACTCTGGGTATGATTCTTCTGCCATACGTTTTGTTAGGGAAGGTTTTCTCCCATTCTGTGAGTTGTTTTTAGCTTAGCTAACAAGATCTTTTGCTGAACAGATGATCTTTCATTTTATGAAATCCCGCATGTTCAGTGTTGTGCCTGTTTCCTATGTAATTCGAGTCTGGTTTAGAAGAATTTTAGCTTAGGTCAATAAGTTTGAATCAATTTCCTGATTTTTTTCTAGGATTATTTTATAGTATCTGGTCAAATATTAAGATCCTTGATCCTTTTGAGTTTATTTTCATGCTGGGTGACAAGTAAGGGTACAGTTTCAATCTTCTGCATGAAGATATGCACTTTTACCAGTACCATTTGTTGAAGATGCTGTCCTTTTTCCAATGTTTTATTGCATAATCTATGTCAAAACTCAATTGACTATATCCTATGTACTTACATCTGCTTCTTCAGTCTCATCCATTGATCTATCACAGCCAGTATCATGTTGTCAATACTTTATTACTGTGGATTTGTAATATAGGTTAAGGTCTGGTATGGTGAATCCTCCACATCATTTTTATTACATGGGATTGTTTTAGATATACTGAGACTTCTATATGAATTTTAAGATTATTTTGTCAATTTCTGTGAAAAATCTTTCTGAAATTTAATTTGGTATTGCTTTGAATCTACATATTAAATTTGGTAAGATGATCATTTTTATGATGGTAATTCTTCTGATCCAGGAGGATAGGAGGTCTTTTCACCTTCTTGTGTTTGCTCAAATTTCATACTTTATGATTTTAAAATTCTCACTGTGCAGGTTTCTCATATCCTTGATTAGATTTATACAAAGATAATTTTTTATATGTGTTATGGTAAATGGAATTGCTTCTCTTAGGACTTGCTCCTTTTTTTCATCCTTGTTACATAGGAAAGACACTGATTTTTGAACGTTAGCATTTTAAGCTGCCACTCTATTGAACTTATTTATGTTACAGGAGCTTGCTAGTGAGTTTTTGGGGTTTCTCAGGTGTACAATCATGTCCCTGCACTGAATCCATCAAGTTATGGGATTTTTTGGTGGAAAGATTTGTAATTGTTTCTTTAACTTCCTTGCTTGATGTAGGACTATCTAAATAATTCAATTCAATCCAATTCAATTTTGACAAGTTGTGTACTTTGAAATTCATCTATTTTTTAATTGTCTAATTTTTGGAACATAAGCGCTTGAATAATGATTTATGATATTCTGAATTTCTTTTGGCCCAGTTATAATAATTCCATTTTCATCTCTTATTTTATGAATTTGGGTTTCTCTCTTTTTATTTTGTTTAATTTGGCTAATGGTGGGTTGGAGAGATTGCTCGAGGATTAAGATTCTGCCTTGCAAACAGAAGGCCCTGAGTTTGGATCTCAGATCCCACTTAAAAATGCCTGCATAAATGGCAGCAACCTGCACTTCTGGCCCAGGTAGAAATCCCAGAGAGAATAAAAAAGGAGGTAGATGTGATCCAGGATGAATCCCAGCCTCAGTCCCCAACTGGAACAAATAGTGCCCTCTGATGCACAATCATACACACAGAGATAAATAAATAGGCAAATAATGAAGAAATAAAATAAATTTATCTAATAGTTTATGAATCTTGTCGATATTTTGCGAAGAACTAGCTCTTTGTTTGCTCAATTCTTTGTATTCTTTTTTTTAATCTCAGTTTCAGATGTTTCTCCTCTGATTTTATTAATCTATGCTCAGCCACTGCTTTTGGGGTTGTATTGTTCTTGTTTCTCTAACTGAATTGTCAAATTATTTACTTGTGATGTTTCCATTTTTTGACATAGACATTGAGTGCTATAAACTTCCCTCTTTGAACAGACTTCACTAGGCCCCCCCTAAGGTTTTCATAAGATGGGTTTCATTATCATTCATTTCTAGGAAATTTTGAAATTTTATTTTCACTTCTGCTTCTTTAAATTTTTTTAATTTTTTAATTATTATTATTATTTATTCAACTGTGTGTATGTGCGTGCGTGTGTCTGTGTGTGTGTGTATGTGTGTGTCTGTGTATGTGTAGAACCACGGACGAATTTGCGAATCACCATGGACGCCTCCACCTCCTTCTGCCCTGGGATTCACAAGCTCCGCCCTACCAGGACCAGAAGCGCAGGCCGCCCCCGCTTCCGTCTGGCGTCTATACGTGGGATCTGGGATCCGAACTCGGGACCTTCCGCCTGCAAGGCGGAGGCATAACCTCTGAGCCACCTCTCCAGCCCCACTTCTGCTTCTTTATAGACTATGTCTCTTCATTGAAGAATTAAGTCCATTGTGTTTAGTGTTATAATTGAGAAATGTTTGTTTTTTGTTTTTTTTTTATTTATTCAATTGTGCGTGTGTGTGTGTGTGTGTGTGTGTGTGTGTGTGTGTAGAATCACGGGCGAATTCAGGAATCATCATGGACCGCCTCCACCTCCTCCTTGTTTATTCTACCCTGGGATTCACAGGCTCCGCCTTACCAGGACCAGAAACGCAGGTCACCCCCACTTCTGCCCCACGTCTATACGTGGGGTTTAAGATCCTGAACTCAGGATCTTCCGCCAGCAAGGCAGAGGCTTAACCCCTGAGCCACCTCTCCAGCCCTGAGAAATGTTTGTTGATTCCTCTCATTTTCTGAGCATTGTGTTATTTTATTTGTGTTTTTCTTTACTTAGTAATTATATTAGCATTATTTTTCCTTTTTATCTTCTTGAGTTTGAGAGTCCTTTTCTTTGCACTTGTGTATATTTTTTAGCATCTTCTGTAGTCCTGTTATTTTGGTCATTGATGTCTTCAGTTTATCCATATTTTGGAAAAATTTTCTTTCAAATTCAATCACGGCTAGTATTTTGATGGTTATAGCATCCTGGGCTGGCATTTGTCCTCATTCATAACTTGAACTACAACTCTCTGTGTTCTTCTGGCTTTTACTGTTTACATTGAAAAATCAGCTCTTATTCTAATAGGCTTACCTATAAATGTGAAGTTTTTTTACTCCTGAGGCTTTCAAAAATGTTCTCTTTGTCTTATATCTGCAGTGTTTTAACTATTATTCGCCATGGTGTTTCACTTTTGGTTATATCTGATTGTTGTATGTATGGTATGCCTTTTACATTTGAATGGGACTTTCCTTTGATGTGGGAAATTTTCATTTATGGTACTGCAAAAAATGCACAAATTTGACTTTTGAAGGTGTTTCATAGTTCTTGAATTTTCCTCTCATGTATATATTTTTTGTCTCTTTAATTGAACAATTTTGTACTGCCATCTTGTCTTCTAGTTCTTATATTCTATTTTCTGCTTTGTTAGTTCTGTTGGCAAGACTATCTATTGAGTTTTGGATTGCATTTAGTTTATTTTTATTTTCAAGTTTAATCTCCCCATGAGATTTTTTTAAATGTTATATGTTTCTTCAACTGTCTTTCTTAATCTCATTCATGCGCTTACTGTTTTTCTGTTCATGCTTGTTTATGCTGCTCTTGGAATTACTCCTGCATTGCTTTGATGTTAATAAACAAGCTTGGAAAATAATTATCTTGGCTGTTGGTTTCTTTGGTTGCCATCTATCATTATGGGATTTTTTTTTGGTAAAAATTTTTGCCCTAGTTTTTGTTGTGTTTAGTAGATTTATGGTGTGACTTGGGCATTTTGTGTTTGATGTAGGGATTATTTCTTTGTTATGTTTTTCTGACTCTTTTGAGTCCAATAATATTACCATACTTCCATGGTTGTTGTGACTGCTTGCTTAGGTGTGAAAGGGCTCAGTCCAAGATAGAGGTTAAAGACTGGGTATTAGGGTTTGTTGGGTGAAGTTTAGATTATGAATGGGAACAGCTTTAGGAAGAAAAAATAGAGTGGTTAAAGTAACCAAGGGTTGTAATTGAGGGAAATATGGCAGCATATTGATGTTAAGGGTATGACAGGTTGAATGGCTAAGATCCTGAAGGGGTGAGTGTATAGGCTTTGTGTATGCTGTATAAAAATCTTAAGCTGTGGTGAATATAAAATTAGGTTAAAAGGACAATAACATGGGATACTTAGGATTAGGTGTGAAGCTTTTATTCTATTGAATGGTGAGATCCTTAAGGTACTCATTTGTATGGTGTTAGTTTGCTGTTCTCCAGCCTGAGGTTTTTGTGGCTTCTATTAATTTCTTGGAAGCTATTTCAATGATTAGCAGGAGAATAGCGGATTGATGAAAGCTAGAGTTGGTTAGGTAGTAAGGTGGCTGGATGATGTCAAGTGGTAGATGGAGGTTAGAGGTTACCACTGCATGTTCCCACCTGAATTCCTTTTAAAGGATTCCTGAGCCAGCGGCATGGCCAATCTGTGGTGGAAGCCAGGTGCCAGCCAGAAAAACTCGTATTCCTCTTACATCCTATATTCTTCAGGGATTGAACCCAAATTGCCAGGTTTATAAGCTAGCACATTTAACAGTTAAGCCGTGTCACCAGATCAATTGTTGTTTTTACTATATCTCTGTGCTACTAATTTGAAATCAGATTTTGTGAAAACTCCAATCTGGGCAATCTCTGCTTGGGATTTCATTGGCTATTCATAGCCTTTTACATGTCTGCTTGAATTTTTTAATTTGTCTTTGAATCTATTAAGAATGGTTTTGATTATTTTAAGTGGATAGCAGTGAATGCAGAAATTACTTTTCAGAATGTTAATATTTTAATACTTAATTTTGTGGCACATGAATACAAAAGGCTTTTGCATACTCTAGAATTTCTTTTCAATGCTTTACAGATCTTGATGTTGAGGGCTTTCACATCCTTAGTGAAATTTTTGCCTATGTTGTTATTCTTATATTTCTTTAATAATTTTTTATCTTTTTATTATTCTTTTTATTCTTTGAAGCTTTCATTTACAAAAAAATGAATTTGATTATTTTCATCCCATAATATCCACTCATTTTACCTTTACCATCCCACTTCCCCTCCAGTTGGTCTCTTCACACACCTATGTCCCTCTGCCTGTGTGAAATCTTAGGCCTGACACATTTTAGTTCTAGATACTCTTTTTGAGATGGGGTCTCTTATATTCCAGACAGGACTTGCACTTTCTGTGCAGTTGACAATGATCTTAAAATTTTTGATCCTTCTTGCTCTAATACTCAAGGTTACTGGATACATGTTATGCTGTGCTGTGGATTAAACCCATGACTTTAGGCATGCTCTGCAGGCGTTGGACCAATTTACTATGTCCCCAGCTTTGTTCTCATTATTTTTGCTTGTTTGTTTTGCATTGTTTTGAGCAGGAATTTTTCCCTGATTTCTTTCTTAGTAAGTATTGTATTGGTCTATAGAAAACGTGCTGGACGTTTGGTTTTTTATGCTGCCATTACTTGTTTGAAAAGTGTATGTACAGGGTCACACAATCTGAAAACAATTATAGCTTGAATTAATAATCCATACTTAAATGTATTTGATTTCTCCTGTTGATTTATTGAGTTGATTGCAGCAGTCTATTAAATAACACTCTCCAGAATTGATACACTTATTTGATATGGAAGCAGTGTTTTAGCTTTCCCATCTTCAATATAGTATTGATAATAGATTTTCATTATATTGCTCTTATTATTTTGAGAAATAATCTTAGTTTCATTTTCTTCAAGATTATTTTTTTTACTTTCTTGTATATGTTCATGGAATGTGTGAATGTACATGTCTGTGTTTGTATGTGAGGGGGACAGGTTAGTGGGTATAAATACACAAATGCACTTGGGTGTGTATACTTGTGGAGGTGATACTGAGAATAATTCTCAATTTCTTTTCCACCTTATTATTTTGACCTCGAGTCTCTATATAAACACAGAGCACATCATTAGGCTAGTTTGGCTACCCAACTTGCTGTAGTGCCTGCCCAAGTTAGAATTACAAAGCAGGATATCACACCCACCTGATATTATGACCTAAGATCTGAGGATCTATGACAGAGCTTAAACCACTTAGCATCTCTGCTGCCCTTTCTACAAGATTTTTATGCTGAATGGATTCTGAACTTATCAATGACATTTTAGGAATTATCATAATGAGCATGTTGATTCTTTTTCAGTGGTGTTCCATTTATTGATTTCATATGTTGAATTACTATTGATATGAAACCAATTTCTTGTTGATTCATTTTTGCTTCATGTGCTGCTAAATTTCTTTACAGAGTTTTTTGAGGATATTTTTGCATTTGTGTTTATCCAGTAAATTATTTTAGGCTAATTTTGTTGTTTCCTAATACAGTGTTGATATCAGTGTAATTCTGGCTCCCGTTCTAGTTACTGAGTTTGGAAGCATTATTTCACTTACTGTTATGAAGAATAACTTCAGGTCATTGAAGCTACTTCATGATTCAGTCTGGTTCAGTCCAGTAGGGAATTGCAACTGTCCCTAGGATTGCTCTTGTGGGAGGCCGACTTGAATCTAAAAATGTGTTGCTTATACCATCTTGATTCAATTTTGGTAAGTCATATCTGTTTAGACATGTAATTATTTTAATAGCTTATAAATTTACTGAAGAACATTTTGTTCAGAATATCTCCAATGATCTCATAGATTTCACTAGTATCTGTTACAATAATCCTTTCTCATATTTGATTATTTTGCATTCAGTCTTCGCTTTGTATAAAATACTTTAGCTAATGGCTTATCACTCTTATCAGTCTTTTCAAATACCCACTATGCTAACCTATTGTATCTTTTATTTACCTTTTTTTAAGATTTATTATTTTCAACTCTAATGTTATCATTTCTTTCTTTGGTTTTATTCATTCTATCTTTTCTAAGACATTCAAGTTCACCACTAAGATATTTAATAAGGTCTAGTTGATTTCATAATGTTAGCAATTATTACTACAAAATCATTTTCAGTACTTTAGATTATTTTGAGTTAAATTTTCATTTTATTATGATTTTTATTTTCTTCTCTTATTTCCTCAGTTCCCCATTCATTGTTTAGAAATACCAAATCTCCATATTTTTGTACATTATCTGTATCTTCTATTGCTGATGATTTCTAGTTTTGTTTCATTATGATCTGATACAGTAAAATATTTTAGATATGATTCTGTCCTAAAATGTGAATTATTTTCCATTGATGAAATTAAAAAAAATGTACTCGCCAGCTGTTGTACGGAACATTCTGTAGACACATTTTAAGTCCATAGGATTTCTGACACATTTATCAAGGAAATTTGGTAATTTTTTAGCATTGAAATACCTTACTTTTTAATGTATTAGCTACATTTGCTTTGCTCTGACTTGTTTGCACAAGCAATTAAGCAAGACAGTGTAATTTTTTTCTTATAGTTTGAGAAAAGTTCATTCCAATATTGTGGGGTGGCATGGCACAGTAGTTCAATTCATAGAGGGCAGACATGTGTTTTAGAGTCTAATTGCATTATAACAAAACAGAATATATATGACAGCTGGGATCAAGGGTCATGTATGGTCTAATAAAGCCATTTCTGCAAATGCATCCCAATGTCCTAAAGATTCAATAGAATCTCAAAATATCACTGACAGCTTCAGAATAACCACACAAAATAATAACCTTTTGAGAAATATTTCAGGTTCTTCTCATAACATATTTTATTTGAGCCTACCGATTCCTTTATGCCAAGTTTGCCTTGTTACAAGAAATTAGATGTGCCAATGTTCAGAATAGATGTATTCATACATATACATACAAACATACATATATATGGTATCCTGACAAACAATATGGTGTCTTATCTTTCAATATCCAGCCTTCTATTTTGTTTATAAAGCTAAATATATATATATTTAGATTTGGGAATCATACTTTCATAATTTTTACTTTCTTTCTTCCATGTGAAGGATTCCCTTATATATTTTCTGCTATTCTGGATTGAGTTATCAAATTCTTAGTTTTTACATAACTTGGAATGTCTTTATTTATCCCTAGATTTAAAAGAATACTGATGAATACAGTATGATTATGAAGATGTTATATGCTTAGGTTCTGGAATATACACAACTCCATGATTTAATTCTGATGAATTTGTCTTGCTTTCAGTGTTTTTCTTTATTATATATCCTTGTCATTTTAACTATAAAAACATACTGATAAGTTCTTTATCAAATCTTCTTAGAGTTTTAAAATTTTATGTTTGGGCAACCATACTTCCATATTGTTTTGGGTATCCTTCTGCTGTCATTTTTATAAATAGATTTTCTCTGACATTACTTTGTAAACCAGCTCTTCTATCTTGCCCAATAGATTCTTATTTGACTACCAGAGTTCTTAAAGTTTGTTGTCATAATTGTGTTTTCTTTTATCATTGCTACATGGATATCTGCACATGCATTGTATGGCATTTCCTTTTGGGTATTATATGGGGGATTTGCTTTATGTTTCATGTTATTTTTGGATTCATATTTCCATTGTCTCTCAGAGGGGAGAAAACACACAACAGTACAGAGAATTCTAAAATAAACAGATATTTAAATAATCAGAGGTATCAATGACATCCAAAGTAAAAATAGACAGAATAAGATATTTGATATTTACAAAACAAAACAGGTCTTTCATATGTAATAAAATCTCAAACATGTATCTAGCATATTAAAGCATTGTTTAGCCATGTCTAATTTTTTTATTCAAATTGTATCCTACATGGCCTGCTTTAAGATTTTCTCAATCCTACTTGCTGTCCAGGGGTACCCCACCTGTGCCTTCCAAGAGCTGATTCTCATCATTCCAACTGTTAAAAGTATATCATCATTGATTGGTCTCCTCTAAGTCATTTTGGGCCCTTATTAATATATTGCTTTTAAAATTTTTTTAAAAATCCTTAAAATTTAAATTATAAAAATAAAGGGTCATGTGAAAGGGCTAATACATGTAAATAATACAAAAGTGAAAATTATGTAAGATAAGGTATAAGAGATGCTACTAAGGAAATTCACTCAATAAGACAAAATTACAGCAAGATAATACATAAAGCGAAATAGAAAAAGAAAAAAAAAGGAAAAAGAAGAAACAAGTGAAGAAAGAAAATAGTTGTAGGAAAAAAAAGTGAGGTAATAAATTTAAAAATAAAAGATAATTCAGAGTTTTTTTCTGTTCCCCAAGCATAAGGTTTTACAGTTTGCTTGATATGCAATTTAGGATTATTGAGTTGTTTTTGTTATAGCACCCAAAGAACTTAGGTTAGAGAGAGGTATTTGCAGGTTGAACCCCTTATCCCTTGAGAGTCACCTTATGGAAGCTGATCTTTTGAATTCCTGTCATTGATCCCTGGCTTTTAGTCACAGCAGATTTGAAGAGTGCTGAACTAATCTCAAAATGTTCCTATTGTCTGAGCCTTAGACTCTCCAGTTGGAATTCTGCTTGGCACTGGCGAGATCAACTTGCTGAAAATATTCAACTTTTCTCTTTTTTTTAACATTTTTATTATTATTTCCGCTCATACAAACTTAGTAGATACATCAGTTCCCTCCCTCCCTCCTTCTCCCCCCATCCCCCTGCTCCCCCTCCCCTCACCCCTTCCTTCCCATCTCCCAGTGCCTCCCCCCCAATCCCCGGAGAATCCTTTAATGTGCATGCCAGACTCTCCTCTGGGCCCTCCTCTCAGATGACATACAAGGACCCAGTGGCATTTCCCTGAACCCTTTCCTGTGTTCCCCTTAAGCACAGGAACACTACTGTGGCTGTCAATCCTTTGCCTCCAAGGATCTTGGTGCCTTTAGCAGATGCTAGACTTCGTGGGATCAATAGTGTGTTGGACATTGTGTGGGGCATGCAAAGTCCAATTATGATTGCTTCGGCCCTAACTTGGGTGGAGTATCTTGCATATCATTGCTCCTCCCATCCTTTTGCTCTTACAATCTTACCGCCCCCTCTTCCGCAAATTTCCCTGAGCTTTAGGATGGGGAGAGATTAGGCTGGCCTAGTTCCAGGTGGTTGATATAGAGTCTCTGAAATTCTGGATTGTGGTTTGTTGATTTTCTTTTGGAGTTTTGCTGCTCCTGCAATGGCTTTCACTCCATCCTGATGGGCATTATATGTCACTCCCTGGCCAGAGACAAAAAGCTGTGAAACTGGAGTCTTGTTATAAGAGCACATTCAAAGGTAGGTGTAGGAAAAGTAGGAAAGTACAGTGAGGGAGGGGTTAATCACCCATTTGCAAAATGGTTACTTTTTATCTGCCAGACTATATGCCCTCCCCTTCTGGTGAGATCACACCCCTTCAGTTGTAAATGATCAGGAACAAAAGTCTGTGAACTTAACCAGATGTCTCATTACTTACTTGCAGTCCTTGATGGAGGCCTATTTTCTCTGCTGTAACATGGTCCCCTTTCTCCTTGTTTCTGGTGTGGCCTTCCAACCCCATCCCTCCTGTTCATAATCCTTGCAATTACTGTAGGTATTGCAGACATTTATCTTTGAGTGTCTCTAGGTGGGCTGGGTGGGTTTGGTACTAGAAGCCACCTATTAGGGAGTACATACAGTGAAAACTTTTCCCTTTTTATAGTACATTTTTTTTCAGTTAGATTTTGCATGTGTGGAATTCAACAACTTTACATTTTATTGCTAAATGAATTTCCTAACTGAAAGGGTGACAGTATATCTTCTTCTCCCTAAAGTTTTGTTTGTCACAACTGTGATGTTACAATTCAATTTATTTTTCGCAAATAACAAAATGACATTTCTGGAGTTCATGATGTTTATTGCTCCTCTTTCTAGTATAGTTGGTTCGGTTTTCTGTTTGTTTTTGTTTTGTTGTCATTTATGAAGGGGACTGGGAGATTCATGATATCTGTTGTCTCTAATCTGGATTTTTTATGACCAATTAGATCATAAATTGATCATGCAATGTGATCAATTTTTATTTCCTTAAGAATTTGTTCCCATTATCTTTCATTATCTTTATGATATTATCTTTCATGATAAAATTATTCTTGGAGTATTTTTATGTCCTTGAATTTTATTTTTAAAGAGTTGTTTCCAATCTGCTGCTTTTTTTGCTTCTTTTTTCTTTTATCCTCCCTCTGTTTTATTGTATAATGATTTTATTCTTGCCACACTTTTAAATAATCCTGAACTTATGACAGAAACATTAATCATAGTGGTATAGTGACAATGTATTTTCACAATGTATTTCAATGTATTTTATCATTCTGAACCTACATTTGAAGATGATAGGGAGTTGAAGTTTCCAGTGTCCACTTTTCTCTTGAGTTTGGAAGTAAACTTCAGCTTGGCTAAAAAGTCCGACCTCCTGCCCTTTCATCTGAAATCTTATTAAGTCGTCCAACACCATTCTTTATTCCATCTTTCCAGGAGAAAGCTTTATTTCCCAAGAGAAATAGCCTTACTGTAAATCATTTCCTCAATTTGCCAAGGCTTTGCTCACATCAAAAGCCATCTCTAGTATTTCCAGGCTTCCATTCTGCAGACTCTCCTGCCACTTATCCTTTCTTTACTCCAGGACTCTGTAAAGAAGATGTTACTTGAAGAAGGAATATGGTGCATAATTTTGAGTACTGAGACAGATTATTATCATTGAATACATATATAAGGTTTATAACTAGCTTAATAAAGAAATATAGGAAAACACATACTCCAGTGTATTTATGATGTTATTTATGTTCTCTCTGCTTCCTTCCAAATTAGATACATCAATGTCATAAGTACTAATGATTTTTTTTCTGCGTAGTAAGAATTGAAAGGCAAAATGTCTTTTTATCTGGAAATTATATTACTAAGCCTATTCTTGACTTCTTTAATAAACCTCATTTTACCTGTCTTTCAATGCAGGAATTCAAGAACTGTTTTGTGCATCTAATTTTACTAAAGAAATATTAATATCACATATTCTTTGAAAACATAGCCCAAACCTAATTTTATCATGGCTTAAGTTTCTGAATGAAAATGTTATTTGGACTGAGGCATGATTAGAATTTTTTTAATTCCTTCCTGTCCATGTCAAAACATTTTACTAATACAATTATAAATTATACTTCAAATAAGATCAATGCAAAGACAAACCATACAAAATATCTATTTGAATTCTGTAGAACAGACTTTGTTTCCTAGTTTATGAATAATTATTTGAAATTGAGAAAATTATTGAACAACCCACAAAATGATTCGGTAAGTCAGATGAGCAAAAAAAAAAATATGTAAACGATAAACACATTTTTTTCATAATTTATATGAAGACATAGGTTAAAATTTATATTTATTTTCAATAGTGTAATAGGAAAATAATATGTAAACATTTATCTATATAGCTACATCAATTATAAATATATATATAAATCATATGCCTACATATTTCAGAGGGGCCAATCATATTATATTTCTGTATTAAATATGATGCTTGAGAAGAAGAATAATAATTTATCAGGATCCACTTTGTGGCACCATTGATTCAGGGAGGCCTTAGCCCCAGCTCCTAGAAGGTCTGGTTATAGACAAGCCCAGACATGTACAGACATGCCCCAGACATGTCCCAATATAGGAACCACATAGGCAGAGGGATGAACAACCAATGGGAAGCAGCCATCTAATTGCCTCTGCAATGGACACCTAATAAACACCTAAATGATTGGTGGCTGTTTCCCTCTACCCCCCAGCAGAGAGGTGGTAACACCTGATTGGACTCCTGACCCTATATAAGTTCAAGCACTCCCTGGAATAAATGAGTTTGCAGCCAGCTCTTCCTCGCTCTGCTGCTCTCCCCCTGACTCTCTTCTCCCCTGACTCCCAGGGTCTGGGTGGTTACCTAGGCATCTGCTTTCCCCCTCACCTGAAACCGTGAGGCCCTGCCATTTTACCCCTCCTTTCCCCAAAAGGCCCGATGGGGATTTGACAACATAGTTGATCATAGTGGTGATGAGGAATAGAGAGAATTGTTCATATCTCATCTACCAGAAAGAGGAGGGTACGACCAGTGATACATATTTGCTTTCTAGCTTGCCAATTTGCCAAGTGACAACTAGCTCTGCTTCTAGTTTTAATCAACTGTCCTGGAAATAATCCTGCCTACAATGGGCAAATCTGTTCACTTCAATTAAAGTAATTAAGACAATGTCACAGGCTTGCCCAGATGCCTACTTAATTAAATAATTCTTCATAGGTGTGCCCAGCAGCCCACTTTCCAGCTGTCAATTTGTCAACTGAGACTGACACAATATATAGAAAAAAAATATCTTGACAACCTCTTTACTACTATTTTTTCTTTTTACATATTAATGAAAATCAAGCAATACATTCCTTAAATCAGATTTGCCTATCTAATTTGCATTTTTCATCTTAAATAATATTATGGTATGCTTTGACCCATAGTTGATAATTTTGTTAATAAAAAGGGTAGTACCATTTTATTAGTGGGAGTCTAGTGCTGCAGGAAAAAAGAGAAAGCAATCTAAGCACCAATATTTATCTTGTTTATCTACTTCTCGAGTGTGGATGCTGTGTGAGCAGATACCTCTTGCTCCTGCTTTTACAACTTTCCTATCATAATGGAAAATGTCTTCCACCATGAATCAAAATAAAGTCTTCTTTAAGTTGCTTGTGTCAGGTATTCTGTCATAACAATGGGAAAAGTAACTAATATTGAAAATACTGAAAATTGAGAGTTTGCTTTGATAAAACTGTGAAGTCCTCCAACCTTTGAAATTTGTTTTGAGAAAACTGCAGAAAGTTTGGGACTCAGGAGGGGCAAATTTCTATAGTTATTTAAGCATTGTTTAATCTTTCTCTTCTGGGAGCTGGAGAGACCATAAGACTGAAAGAAATGTGTATCATAGTCTGGTTCATTGTATTTCTAAAATAAAGAAGGATTCCTTCAGAGACTAGACCAGAAAATATGTGGACTATATTCTGGCAAGCACTCTGGCTACATCTTTTCTGTGTCCTGAGAATTAGCACAAGACTGAATTAAAAAATAACAGACTAACGTGTTTGGCAAATGGAATTACTAAGTAGAACTGCATTTATGATGTAATGTGGTTTCCACTCACTCTTATGTAAATTTACAGCAAAAAAGAGAAAGAAGTTAGCAGAACAATTTTTATAAATGTTCATGTTGGTGTTGAACAGGTTTGGATGAGTTGGAAGTTTCAACCACAACTTGTGTTGAAAAAGAGTATGTGACTATTGAAAACTCTTAAACACTTTAGGGCAGTTGGAAAGAAAGTCACTTTGAGGGAAAGACCCTATTTTATAAAATGCTCAGACTTATGAACATGCAAATGTATTTGTAAACAGAGTCTGTGCTGAGAATGCAGCTACAAGGGGTTCCATGATCAAAAGAATTATCCAAGTCTGTGGTTTTGCAGATTCACCCAGCATAACACACAGAAGCTGTCATGGCCTTTGTTCAAATGTGGCAGACTCACCCAGAGCTAGAAGCAGATCTTGGGATCATCACCCATATACTGTTTTTGCAGACTGAAAGATGCCGATAGAGTTTTCCATAATCTCATTTCCAGAGATCTGCTTTGACCAGTTAATACGTCCCTGTAAAAAAGGCTTTGAGAAAGTACTATGTCATTTAGTGAATGTGAAGATTAAGTTACAATGGAGACCTCTGAATGTCTGAGATAACATCCACAATGTAATCCTAGCCCTACCTGGCAGGCAATGGATGCTGAAGGTTGCAGAGTTGGAGGAGTAGTACTTCCAGATCTTTTGGCATATCAGCACTTGCTGACAACATTAACATTCTTTTGAAAAAAGAAATCCATAAAGATCTGAGAGATAACATTCATTGCATGTATAGAATGAAAAAGTCTACAGTAGTAAAATAAATATGTAAATTCATTAAACTATGGAAAATAAAAGTTTTATAAATGGTTTGAAGCGATATGATTTTACAAGTTAAGGATAACACACTAGAAAGCTGGTAAATAAATATTTATATGTTTTAAAACCACTTAGAATGTAAGTGATTTCTGACCTATTTTTGAGTCATGTTTTAACTGTAATGCAGAATATATAATTTAAAAAGTCAAGAGTAATATGTAAGTATCATTATATGGCTTCTAATTGATATAGGTAATATGAAAAGATTGTCCTCCATTTTAATCGATTTTTTTTACAGTCTAAATAAATTGAATTTGTGTAGAATTGCAATGTTCAAGATAAACTGCTGTTCATATTCCTTATGTATTTTATCCAGCATATATATCTTTTTGATATTTGATATAACTAGAGTTAGGTTCCTATACATTGAATTCAGTGTCATTCATTTTCTGTTATTGATTGAAAAATACCAGAAAATACCTCCCCTTAGTAAGTTGCTTTAGAACTTAAATTGCTTAACTACAGATTAAAGATGGCAAGTACACTTTGTAATATATTGCTAAAAATAAATTTTTTTCTACTTCTACAAAAATATTGGGCATTCATCCCAGATTTCCTCCCTGCCCCTCCTCCTATCACCTTCCTTCATCATTCCCTTCCACTCCCTCCTCTCTTCTGCTTGTATGCTTCTTTGGACTTCGGGTTCACTTTGGCTTGTCCACTCCTATGGAGGCTCAGGCTTCCGTGGTATAACAAATTTTAAATTACATAGTATAAAATCATATGAACTAGTATTCTCTTCTGAGACATTCTAACTATTTTGTCAGGAACTTGAAAATGTATTTTCAGAGAATACTATGTAAATATTAAGTAAATCTTGTTATTATTAAGTATTTCTAATATCACAATTGTTTAGTATCATTCCTTATATTAATGTCACTTCAAAATAAACTTGATTTACACTGCAAACTTTTCACTATACAACTTCATGGTTACTTTATTTTGTACATGAAAAGAGTATAGTTTTCTTACACAATATCCTTATCTCTGGAGATTAGCACTGTAAATACACTTTCAAAGGCAAAATACATGGAAGCACTTTCTGACTTGTGTTTTTCTTATTTCCTGAGTCACTAAATTTGCCCAAGTCTCTATCTATCTCAAGTCATTCATATCACTAAAACAAGCAAACAAACACATAAACTACCAAATATCCCTGAAGGAAAGAATGAAAAAAAAATTTGTGCATAGATATCAATGTTTGTAAAAAAATTAAGTAATTTTGTATATTTTCACCTTTAATGTAGACAAGCTATATTTTCAGTTTATTGTTATATAGAAAATAAAAAAATTATTACGTGGATTAGTTGGCGTTGAAATTTATTCTGTAAATTTAAATAAGAAATAAATAGAAAAATAGTTCTGTATATGGATTTTTCAAAGGTTACAGTGAAAATTCACAAGGTAATGCATATCTAACCTATTGCAAATTTCCATTTGTCCCATTTGGAAAATGTCTGAGCATTACGATCTAAGACAAGTGTCTCATTTTATTTCTTGTCTACTTTGATTTTCCCATTTTATCTAATATCTCTTTAGTAGATAGTTATTGAAATATGACAGGATACTTAAGAAGTAATAAAGCAATCATATTTAAAGTCAAATATAATAGCTTTCTTCAGCTCATAACCAAATGATGAGAAACAGGGGAATTTCACATTTTGAAATCATTTTTTCCAGTAGTTGAAATTTGTAAGTCAAATTTTACCTAAACATACCATTTATAGAAGGTTAAATCAATTTTCTTAAGTAATTGATTCTACTTCCTCAGAGTACTTTGCAAATATTTAAATTAATTAATAATTTCATTAGATACTCAGAATACTTTCTGAAATATTTAGGTTCTGTTAATGGCCAGTGTAAAATACATGGAATAATAATGTAGCATGAATATTTTTTAAGTTTTTACCAAATAAATAAAACGAACAAGTATCTTGATTGACTATTATTTTAAGACCATGAGGTAAATTAAAAATTAAATATTATTTATAGCATTAAGTAATTTATTACTATAAACTTGGCTATTTGTAGGAACATAGCTTCTTTCTGAATCAATACATAAAATACTTAAAAGAAGATATAGCATATCTTGATGCATCTTTCTTAGTAGAAAGAGCATGCATTCATATTAACATTCTGTCTTAGAGGGCACTGGAAGATTCAGAGACTTAAGAACATCTAGTCCTCAATAGCTGTATTATGGTTCTCTAGAGTCACAGAATCAACAGAATGAATATATATATATATAGACACTTTAAATTTGTATTTATATACAAATATATATATGGAATTTATTGAGTTGGCTTACAAGATATGGCTGAGGTAGTCCAATGATGGCTGCCAGTAGTCCAGTGGGTGACTGCTGAAGGCTGGAGGATTCATAGAGAGTCTTCAGTTATGGTGAAGACTTAGAGGGTTGGAGAGCTGGAGGGTAAAAGAAATGAAGAAATCAGGCATCAGGAAGAAAGAGCATTTTCTATCACAGCCTCAGAGAGTCTCTCCTATTTCCTGTCTCCTGTTCTATGGTTCCTTTTATCTGGTCCACCACTGGGTGGTTCCCATGGGATCCAGGGCTGGTCTTTGTATTGTAAATGTATTGATCTAGATAATTTCTTCAGATGGTCTCAGCTGATCTTAGTTAATGCCAGGTGTATCAACTTGAAACCCAGGATTAATTATCACAGTAACATTCTACCTTCGTGAGATGGAGGAAGCCATTCCATCCTCAAGATTATGTGGGTGGTGAATGATTGAAGGATTGGGAGATTCTTAGTAGTTTGGATTTTCATAAATCTTCCATGGTGGTGTGTGGTACTCTTTAGTACTTTAGTTGCCCAAGTGGGTTAGATACCTGGAATCACCCCTTCTCCTGAAAGTAAACTCACTAAATTCTAAAATCATTGGTTTATCATATTGCACTTGGAGGGTATATATATAATTACTCTTCCCCTATCTGTGTTCAGTATTTGTTTACATTTTATCTTTACTGAGAATGTCTTCTAACAGAATCTACAGGAAACAAGAAAAGGCACAAGTCAGAACTAGATGAGACACTGAATACCTAACCAAATTTAAAGTGTCTAACACAAATAAAAAAATACAATTTCTAGAAAACCTGAGTGCACCAAAGGAGAGAATAACTCAAAGCAGTTCATTTAAACAATGAACTAAAGAAAGTGTCATTATGTTTCTTGGTATGTTTCCCAAGTAATACAATTAATTTAAAGTGATATTCTAGTTTATACATAATTAACATATTTCTCAAAAATTTCCAGTGAATTGAGTGAGTTGCAGCATGGAATTGAGACCATTAACAGTTGAGGGTGTGCATTATTACTGAAAGGACTAAATCAAAGTTTCAAGCCTTTATTCACTTATTAAAATGGTAAAAGGGAGATCCAAAGGTATAGAGAACTCCAGCACATCTAGTTTGCTTTTCAATATAGAATGAAGACTGATAAGTTGGGTGGGTCAATGTAAGCTGAGCAGCCCCAAGTACTTGGTGCCCAAGTAAATGGTTATAAAAACAAGAAGAGGAACAGTATTGGAGACAGAGTCAACATGGGAAAAATTATTTCTAAGGGTACACCTTTTCTTTCTGTATGGAACCCTGCATAGAAAGCTTGAAGAACTCTGTTCCAGGCTTCAAAGAGAGACATGGGAAAGACTTTGGTGAGCTGACTGAAGCCCAGCCTGGAGATCACAACCACAGTTCCCTGCCTTTGTATCTTGTCTAGTTTTCTACCATGATGTCTCTCATGCCAAGTGTTTGTTGTCTGGACTGGGAAACCTCAGAAGTCCTAAGAAAAGATCTGCATGCATCAACATTGAATAATTTCTACAGAAGTGGCACAAAACAATAATAAAACAAACCTAGGTATGTTTTCATCTCAGTTAAAGCAAAATCCTTTGGAGTCACCAGTGAGAATATCTACATAAATATGAGGCATGTCTGCACATACGAATCCTCAAACCCCAGCTGAATGCTTTGATATATCTTATAGTCACAATTATAAATATAAACCAAATAGCTAAGGTGAAACAAGGAGTTTTGTTCTGGCTTATGATTGTCCATTTACAGTTCTTAGTCCACCATGGCAGGAAGGCTCATAAAACACCAGTGTTTTAAGGAACTGGACATTCCATATCCACAGGACTACTGAGAGAGGAATAAACTTCTTCACTTGCCAGATAGCAAATTATTACAAAGTATGCTGAAGAATGGCCACTCACTAAACTAGCTGAAGGAATGTATCCACGGATTCATGCTCATTAAATTAATTGATTGTATCTGTTACTCATATCTTATCTACTTACCCATGGAATAGTCCTGCCTACCAAGGACTGGGTCTTGCCCATCGATTAGACAATCTCCTGCTGGTTTGCTTAGGGCATGCCTTAACTATCAGTACTGCACAGATGTGTCCAAAGCTCAGCGTGCAATTAAGTTCACATTTATATCTATTACACTAATTAAAGTCATTGTAATTTAAGTAGGTTCTCCCATCCCAAAGACTCAGAAATAAAAAGGAAGTTTTCCTTTAGGTTAATATTCATTTAAAACATCAAACTTACAATTTTCAATACTATCTTTTTTATGTAGTAATACAATATTTGCTCTTTTTGAAAAAGAACCATCTGAGAATGGGGAAGTAATTCAGTATCTGAAGTCCCTGCATTGCAAGCAAAGTAACCTGGATTCAAGTCCCAGATCACTTACAAAGATACCAGGTGGATTTGGCAACCTGCTTGTAATTCTAGCCCTGAAAACAGATCTCAAGAATCCCTGGTCCAGGGTTCCTCTGAGGTCTTTATGTATCAAGGTTCTTATGTTTGTGAGTTGAAGCTTGAAACCAGAATATGCATAATGGATTAAGGCAGAGTTTATTAGAGGAGAGAAAGAATGGAACTCATAGACATGAATCTGGAGAACCCATAGACTCTATGCACGGAATCCTTGAGAGGTGAGGGAGCAGAACTCATGGACTACAGACATAGAGTCCCATGAAAGGCAAGAAAGCCAAAGATGGCTACTAGGGTCTGATATTTGTAGGGTTTGGTAAGCCTAGGAAAAATTGTTTTTCCACATTGTTTTCTGTAACCTGATTTGAGATTTTGGATTCTACATACCATTGGTCTGTTCATATCAGGGCCCAGTCTGACTTCATGGTAGAGCTTTTATCTACAATGGAGAACTAATGTCCATATCCTTTCATGAACATTGGGTTTGGGTAAGTTGGTGTATTAGTCAGGTTCTCTAGAGTCAGAGAATTAACAAAATGAATATATAAATAGGGAATGTGTTGAGCTGGCTTACAGATATTGCCATGGTAGTCCAATGATGGCTACCAGTAGCTGGGTTAGTCTAGTAGTCCAGTGAGTGATGGCTGAAGGCTGGAGGATTTCTTATTTTTTTTTAATTTTTTTATTATTATTTATTCAACTGTACTCATGTGCGTGCGCATGTGTGTCTGTGTGTGTGTAGAACCACGGACGAACTAGTGAACCACCATGGACACCTCCACCTCCTCCTGCCCCGGGATTCACAGGCTCCGCCCTACCAGGACCAGAAGCGCAGGCCCCGAGCGTTTATACGTGGGATGTGGGGTCCGAACTCAGGACCTTCTGCCTGCAAGGCGGAAGCTTTAACCCCTGAGCCACTTCTCCAGCCCGGCTGGAGGATTTCTAGAGAATCTTTAGTCTCACTGAAGACTTGGAGAGTTGGAGGGCTAGAGAGTCAAAGAAGCAAAGAAGGCGATGCGAAGGAAGAGCAATTCCCAACACAGCTACAGAGCTTCTTTTCTCTTCTGTGGTTCCCTTTTATATAGTCCTAGGAGGTTCCTATGAAATCTATGGAAATTCCGATGGGATCTAGGGCTGCTCTTGTATTATCCAGATAATCTCTTCAGATGGTGTGAGCTGATCTTACTAGCTGTGGTCTCAGCTGATCCTCGATAATACCAGGTGTGTCAAGTTGACACCTAGGATTAACTATGCAGTTGGTGACCTCATTTCTGTGGAGGATCAAAATAGGGTGTGGTATTATTAGTCTTGGGGGATGACTTTCAAGACTTTCAGAGACTATCCAACATGGCTGCTCTAAAACTACCTAATCCCTAGATTCACTTGGCTAGCCAGACTAGCCCAATTGAGCTGCTCTGGGTTTAATTAGAGACTCAGACTCATAACAATAAGGTGGAATAGTGAACAAGGATATCACCCTTGTGACACCATGGGCACAAACATAAGTACACTTATTGTTACCTACCTACAGGCAAAAACATACATATGTATATACTTCATACACATATCATATATACATATTTTAAAAGGAAAGAGAAAATTAGTTTAACAAAATTACACACAGAGTGAGTATATATATATATATATTCTCAGTTCTCCTTAATATCTATTTTCATTGCCAAATGGCATGACTTAAAATTTAATGTGCTCATTTTGTACATTTCAATATCACATTCCTCGATGAGTTTGTCTCAGTGTGACTGACCTCAACCTCCACAATATCCTTTTGCAGGGAATCAGTCATAAATGGATTATTAATACAAATTGAATCTCTTGTGCTCAAATTTATTTTATATGAGAATTTGTTGCTGCATTATATATGGAAACATATTCTGATACTGTTTTTTTTCATGTTTACATGAGAATATATTCCCTAAACCATAGAAGTTGATGTACATATAATACTTAAAGCACTATCCATAAAGGAGAATTGAGATGATTTTGGACTACATTTAATTTAGAATCATCTCCTTTAAAAAAACAAGCATTAAGTATAGGAATCAAAACAACAATGAATTAAAAATTATGTTTGCAATACACATACTCAAAGAAGAACTTGGATCAAATGTTCATAACCTCTAAATTTCAACCACATTTTCACTGAATTCAAGATTTTAAGCCTTTAAAAAGTTTTAGTAGATCTCCTACATTTTAACTTAACAACCTCAGCTCTCCTAAAAGTAGAATAAAAGTAAAAGTGTAGATTAAACCTTGTAATGAACTGTTAACTCAATGACTTTTAATGGCCCTAAAGCATGGATATGCCCAAGATTGAAGTGTGACCTCATAAAATCTTCTATATGCATGATAAATCTCTTGGGAACTTTAAAGTATGTATCATCTTTTACAGTTTAAAACCTCATGGCTGGTCTGATCGCCCTTTATGGTGAAAGAGGTTATACCTCATGCCCATTGGATAGGAAACAAATGTAAGAAATATTGTGAACTCGGTTTAATATTATACAGATATCAAGTCAGCCTCCTTTATTTAAAAATTAAGAAACTATTCTCTCCCACTATCTTCATGCTATTTTACAATCATAAGGCATTTCAAGTCAAAAAGTCATCTTATGTCAATCATCTATTGTTAGTGTGATCAGGTATTACTTGATCTGCTTAGTGTATTCACGTGACTGTTTTTATTCATTATTTTTTTTACCTAGTATACAAGCTCAATGTGTAGTACCTTTATCCCCCTTCTTTCCTCTTCCCCCCATTATCTCCCCATACCACTCTTCCCCACTACCCTCTCTTTCTCCTCCCTTTCCTCTCTCTTCCTTTGTTGGTGTTTCCTTCCTGTTCCCTCCCACCCTCCAGAACATCTGTTTATATGGGCACTGAATTTCCCTCTGCATATCGTACATTAGTGAGTGTTCAGGACTCAGTGGCACAGCTTGAAATCCATTCTTAGGCCACCCACTAATATGGGAACTCTATTATATCTATTTAACCCCTTGCCTCCAAGGATCCTACTGCCTGAAAACTTCTCCCTTGAGATCCCTGTTAGATATTAAAGGCTTGTTCACAAGTCAGCTTTCCCATTGTGATCAGAAATTAGACAAAGCTGGCCACTCGTACCACTTCTATGCAATATTGATTCAAATCACAAAAGAAGTCAAGATATCTCTATTTACAGATGAAACAATTGTATACCTGTGACATCTTAAAAACTCTGCCAGGAAACTTCTGAATTAATCCATAAGTTCAACAGGGTAGCAAGTTACAAAATTAATGTGAAAAAAATCAGTGGACTTCAAAATCCTAAGAGAAACAATTCCATTTACAATAGGGCCTAAAAAATGAAATATATTGGTATAAATCTAGCCAAAATAGTAAGAGAACTTTACAATGAAAACTGTTTGGATTTTGAGCCATCATGCACACTCTGTACAAACAATTAAAGATTTTATTAGCAAAAACAATATTTTTCCAGGTAATGTTTTCGACTGTGTAGTTTGTGTTTTGTGCTGTAGCTTAAAAATTAAGTTGCCTAAAGGAAAATGCTTAAACATCTGGCATTAAAAAAAAATCATGGTAATTTCTTATCACCCTTTCAGTTCGTTCAGTTAAGTACCAATATACATTAACAATATAAGAAGAATGCTTTCTGTCATTATTAAAGCCTACATCATAGACTGTGGGAGAAAGCCTTTTTTTGATCATTTTCCATAAAATCTTTTGACTGCTGTTTATTAGCCACTATTTATGATAATGCTATTGTATGCATTATTACCACCCAGTATTTTCAGTGAAATGCCCAATAAATGTGTTTTAAATGCATTCTTTTCTAACTGCTTGAGATAAAATGTTGCTGTCATTCTGCTGAATAGCAAAGCACATAAACACACCAGTCATAAATGTTTAAAGTTTCTGAGCTATAGATGATTATGAAGTAATCTGTATCATCTCAAACTTTTATAAGAACATTTTTAATGATTTGGATTTCTCTGCAGTATTTGGATAGCAAAGTGGAATATTTCTTAAAGAGATATGTCTGCACAAAGAGCAATATGAAATTTTCCTCTGCTTTAAAGGTCTGAAAATAGGAAGCAAAACTTTTCAATTCTGAACATAATATGATTTTTATCTACCTTGTTTACTTCCAGATAACAGATTCATCATTTATCCTAGAAGTAGATGCCCTAAATGAAAAAAAAAGAAATCATTCTAAACTTTATGTTGCAAGGTAACATTTGTTCTAGTGAATTTAAAGTAATTCTTTTTATCAGTGTGTGTCCTTATTTTGCTTCTGCAAAGATGAGATAGAACAGCCTAGAAACCCAAGAAATAATATTTATCACATTATTTAGAGATCTCAGCCAAGAAAATGCCTAAATAAAATCTTCTGGGCTATTTCACATTAATAGTCATGGGGTATTGACTCAAATCTAAACATAATAAATATTTGTTTATTTGGAAGCATCTCCTTGTTTTCTTGCTCTAGACTGTAATTTCTAGACTTAGTGAAATAAGTTATTCATTCCTTGATAATTTGATCACAACAATGCATATATCTCCTTGATACATTATTTTAAAACATTTTTGCATAATTCATTCATGCTTATTATTTATTAAGTATCCCAATGGGTTTGTAGAAATTCTTAAGAAAGTACTTTCTAAACCTGTTTGTGTTATGTGTAATGGTCTACAATTTGGTTCCAAATATTGTAGTTTCTCCTACTGAACAGTTCATAGAGGACTGATGACATGTTTCTATCCTTTCACATTAGTGTTGACTGCACAAATTGTTTGGTATAATGAAAGTGAATATTTAAGTGGCAGATTCTGCTACCTCTCTTATTTTCTTCTTCTTTTTCTTCTTCTTCTTTTTCTTCTTCTTCTTTTTCTTCTTCTTCTTCTTCTTCTTCTTCTTCTTCTTCTTCTTCTTCTACTACTACTACTAATGCCCAAGGCATAAGTGAATATGAAATGATATTTTAATCTGGATAATAAAATAGATGTGTTCTCTTTAATGAGAACTTTCTCCACTGTTCATACTGAATGAACTAGACACAAATATCTGCTATTTTTAGTTCTAGGTGGTTGATATAGAGACTCTGAAGTTCTGGATTGTGGTTTTTTGATTTTCTTTTGCAGTTTTGCTGCTCCTGCAATGCCCTTCACTCCATCCTGATGGGCACTGTATGTCACCCCCTGGCCAGGGACAAAAAGCTGTTAAATGGGAGTCTTGTTATAAGAGCACATTCAAAGGTAGAAGTAATAAAAGTAGGAAAGCACAGTGAGGGAGGGGGTCAATCACCCATTTGCAAAATGGTTACTTTTTATCTGCCAGACTATATGCCCTCCCCTTCTGGTGAGATCATACCCACTAAGTTGTAAATGATCAGGAACGAAAGTCTGTAAACTTAACCAGATGTCTCATTTCTTACTTGCAGTCCTTGATGGAGGCCTATTTTATCTGCTGTAACATGATCTTCTCTCTCCTTGTTTCTGGTGTAGCCCTCCAACCCCATCCCTCCTGTTCATAATCCTTGAAATTACTGTAGGTATTACAGAGATTTCTCTTTGAGTGTCTCTAGGTGGGCTGGGTAGGTTTGGTACTAGGAGCCACCTATTAGGGAGTACATACGGCAATTAATTTTCTGGGTCTGGGATACTTCACTTAATATAATTGTTTCTAATTACATCCATTTCCCGGCAAATTCCAGTAATTCATCATTTTTGATGGCTGAGTAGTACTCCTTTGTGTAGATGTACCACATTTTCCTTATCCACTCATCAACTGTTGGACATTTGGGTTGATTCCATGACTTTGCTATTGTAAACAGTGCTGCTATGAACATGGTCGTGCTTGTGCTGTTGAGGTGAATTTTTCCTGTATGGGGTCATCCCCAGAAGTGGAATAGCAGGGTCATATGGCATTTCAATCTTTAATTTCTTTAAGAATCTCCAGAAGCTTGCCAGAGTGGTTGTATGAGCCTGCATTCCCACCAGCAATGCAGCAGAGTTCCCCTCTCTCCACATCCTCTCCAGCATTTGTTGTTGTTTGTATTGTGGATTTTTGCCGTCCTGACCGGGGTGAGATGATATCTCAGGGAAGTTTTGATTTGCATTTCCCTGATGGCTAAAGAAGTGGAGCATTTTTTAAGATATATATTAGACATTTTAATTTCATCCCTGGTAAAGTTTCTTTTAAGTTCCAGGGCCCATTCTTTAATTGGGGCATTAGTTTCCTTGGTGTCTAGTTTTCTAAGTTCTTTGTGCAATCTGGACAGTAGAGCTCTATCAGATATGTGGTTAGTGAAGATTTTCTCCCATTCTGTGGGTTCCCTTTGAGCTCGTGTTACAATCTCTTTATCTGAATAGAAGCTCTTTAATTTCACAAGATCCCAACTGTTGAGAGTTGGTAGCAGTGACTGTGCCATTGGATGTCTGTTTAGGAAATGTTGGCCTAGCCCAATCAGCTCCAGGGAGTTCCCTATCCTTTCAACTATGATTTTTATAGTCTCTGGCCTGATATCAAAATCCTTGATTCATTTGGAATTAATTCTTGTACATGTTGACAAGTACGGGTCCAGTTTTAATCTTCTGCATGTGAAGATCCAGTTTTGCCAGCACCATTTGTTGAAGATACTGTTCTTTTTCCATTGAATTTTTTGGGCCCCGTTGTTAAAGACCAAATGGCTATAATTTTGTGGGCTTATATCTGGATCTTCAACCTTTATCCATTGATCTGTGTGTCTATTTTAGAGCCAGTACAAGGCTGTTTATATAACTATGGATTTATAGTATAGACTAAGGTTTGGTATGGTGATACCTCCAGCAGTGTTTTTGTTACTCAGGATTGTCTTTGCTATCCTGGGTCTTTTGTGCCTCCATATGAATTTTGAGATTATTTGGTCAACTTCTTTAAACAATTGCTTTGGGATTTTAATTGGTACAGCATTGAATTTGTATATTGCCTTTGGTAGGATGGTCATTTTTATGATGTTGATTCTGCCAATCCAGGAACATGGGAGGTCTTTCCACCTTCTGGTGTCTTCTGCAATTTCTTTCTTTAGGGTTTTAAAGTTTTCATTATAAAGGTCTTTTACCTCCTTGATTAGGTTTATACCAAACCATTTCATTTTTTAGGGTCTATAGTAATGGGATTGTTTTTCCCAGGGCTTTTTCACTTCTTTCATTCTGGGCATATAGGAAGGCCTCTGATTTTTGTACATTTATTTTGTAACCTGCCACCCTGTTGAACTTCTTTCTCAATTAGTTCCAGGAGCTTCCTGGTGGAGTTTTTGGGATCACTCAGGTATAAGATCATGTCATCTGCAAATAGGGATAGCTTGACTTCTTCCTTGCCGATTTGAATCCCTCTTATGTCCCTTTCTTGTCTTATGGCTTTGGCTAAGACTTCAAGTACCATATTGAATAGAAGTGGTGAGAATGGATAGCCTTGTCTAATTCCTGATCGAAGTGGGAATGCTTCCAATTGTTCCCCATTGAACATAATCCTTGCTGTGGGCTTGAGGTATATAGCTTTTATTATATTGATAAAGGTTCCTTCCATTCCTACTGTCTTTAGCGTTTTGATCATAAAAGGCTGTTGGATCTTGTCAGAAGCTTTTACTTTAAGTCAACTTTATGGAGATATATGTCCAAATATCTCAAAACACATTTGGAAAATGTAGGAAACAAGCAAGAGTCTGTAGAAATCCTTATGCTGAGATTTAAAGTTATATCAGATTATTTTGTCCTGCCATAACAAAATACCTCAGATTGGTGTTATGTTTTGAATGTAAAATGCTCTTACAGGCTCAAGTGGTTGAAATGCTGGTGGCACTGTTTCAGGTTACAAAGCTTTATGGGAGTGAAACCTACCTGGTGTCACCTGGCCTTGATTCTTGATAGCCCCGCTTTTACTTCTGCATTCTTCTTCCCTGCCCTCTCCTAACTTCTCTCATCTAGCTGACTCTTCTCCCTTCCTCCCATCTCTCTTTTTCTTTGCCTCCCTCTCTTCTACTCCCCTTTCTGATGGCTGTTGTAATTTGAGTTTGTCCCCCTTTCTTCTGCCTTTCCTTCAGCTTTGTGTTTTCCAGAGTGATGGAATGGTAAGACAAAAAAAAAAAAAAAATCTTCTTCCCAGTCTTCTGTTTCTTTATCTAGCCTGCTACTGGAAGGTTCCAATGACATCTAGGGAGGTTTCAATGGGATCTAGGGCTGGTCATTGTATTGTAAACGTATTGTTCCTATAATTTCTTCAAGTCGACAGCCAGGATTAACCATCACAGTGATTCTTGAAGCACTAGAGTTATTCATGCCTGGTATGAAGTTACAATTGAATGGCAGAATGTCAAAGCTTCAGAGTGGAAGATGTGGAAACTGTGCTATTATTACGAGACATGGAAAATATTAGGAGTCTCTAAATCCATGGATTTCCAGAGACAGATAATTAGTAGAAGACAAATTTAGTGGTACTCAAAGTCCCAAAAGACATTCAGGGTAAGTTATTTTGGAGTAAACCAAGCACCTAAAAGTAAATAGAAAAAATTCAGAGAAGAAACTCATAGCACAGACCCAATCTGAAAGCATCCTCCAAATATAACACTTTGCAAAACCTTAATCCTTCATCATAGACAACTAACAAAGCCCACAGGCATAATATCTAGAACCCTGGCACTGGATGATATGACAAACTGTTCAGAATTCCTTCCTCTCAACAAATGAGAGAGAAAAAAGACCTATGTGCCTTGATCCTGGCTTCTTTCTAAGATGCTAGACCAACTATCCACAGAGCTACAGCTCAAATCAACAACAAAAAAGAGTATAAATCATGTCTTACAAAGAAACAGGAAATCATAAAATGAAACTGTGCAAACAGCCATTGAAAAAGCATATGCTTTGAATATACTATCTACATTCTTCAAATTAATTTATCCAAGCATATTTAAAGTGAAAACAGAGAAAAAAATGGAAGGCATCCTGAAAACTCCGGATATGTTTTATGAACAAAGAAGTGTTGGCATAATCATGAAAATAATTACTGAAGCAGAGAAATTCTGGTGATGAAAAACACCATAATTGGATTGCAAATAGAAATTCTGGTAATGAAAAATACCATAATTGGATTGCAAACTTTATGGGAGTGTATAATATAAACCTTGACCAGAGAGAAGAAAGTACCAGTAAACTGAGGATAAATCATTTGAAATTAATGTGACTGAGGAGCAGGAAGAAATTCAAGAGCATTACCAAAAGAAACATTGAATGGACAGGAGCAGATCACAGGGAATGTATGAGAAACCTAGAGTTCTATGGAATACCAGAATTAGAAAAGAATAATATTAACAGATTATTTGAACGGATGATTGCTTCAAGGTTTCAAATTTAAGAGTCAAGTTCAGATGTATAAATCCAAGAGGTACAATGAACCCTGAGTACAACTAACCAAAAGAAACACACCATAGACACAGAGTCAGAGAAAACTACACACAAAGAGAAATGAAAACTCATGAAAACAGCAAAAGAAGAAGGCTCATCACTTGCAAGGGATCCACTTTGATACCATTTGAGTAATTATTCCCAGAAATTCTGTAGATCAAAGGAGCTGAGATTAGACAAAGTGCTAAAATGAACAGGCAGTTTTTTTAGTAGATCCTCTTCCATACAACAATTTGAGCATTTATTCATGCACCAAAGTGCCATAAAAGCTAAGGAAGCAGATGATGGACCACAGAGCCTGGTTCTAGAATAATGAAAGAAAAGATGCATGAATGTACTGAAGAAAGTAAAGAGCTATGAACATCCCAAATTACCTTCCCAAAAATCCAAGCAGTGTAATTTGTCTAGGGGAGCAAAAAGAATATCAGCCCAAATCTGAGATTCCAAATGCAAGACCAAGTCTGCAATGCTGAAATCAGTTGCCTGGAAGAACCCCACATGTACAGCTGGGCTAGTACTTACAAATTGCACACCTGAAACCCATCTGATACCCATCTGACAAACAGACTACCAATACCACACTGCCAGAGCTCAGTGGAAGAAGAGACAGCAAGATTTACTCTACTGTGAATCAGGACCCAAAGGTGGTGGAGGAATTATATTAGAACTCAGATCATACCTGTCATGGTGACCCAACATGAAATATAAGCAACATGCCAGTGCTAACAGATGGAACATTCTGTTTGCCTGGTATCTGATATAAATGTTGCTAGCAGTGGGATAAATCTAAATTTTTGCTCCTTTTCACATTTTCATGAACCTCAGAGTAGGCTTAGATTTTAGGGTCAATCTTAACATGAATTAAAAAAACTGAGCCTTGCAGATGTAGCCCAATTTAACTTTAAATCTAATGACTAAAGAAATTTTTCTACCACATGTTCTCTGACTTGGGCAGTACAACTATTATTCAGAAATGGGAGATTAGACCTGTACTGGCATGAGACGGGATTCGTGGAGTAGTGTCGTGTACTGGTCTGTATGACCATCATCTATCGTGGACAAAGGATTTTCTTCGTTAACATTCCTAAAACTTTAGAGGGCACAGTGTGAAATAATGCCTCAGTTTTCAAAGCAATAAAATAGTAAATATTGGATGTTTACCTAGACCTTGCTCTAGGCTTCTGAAATGTTATAATAATAGTTTAATTACCTTCATTCCTAGATCTTCTGAAAGACAGAAGTCTGAAATAGTCTCAGCGCCAGTGGAACACATGTGGCCCAGTCTCCTAGACTTCTGTTTCTCCCGGCATCTTCTGTACCTGGTTGTTACATTCATGCTCCATGAATGCACACAACAGTGAGTATCCACTAGGAGTGAATGTCTTGTATTTCCAGATGGCTATGTTAGTCTTAGCATGCTGTACTCACAGAACTGACACATAATTGGTTGCATTGGTAACAACACAAGTGTACCACAGGAGCCTAGAGTTGGTCCAAACTTTATGAGTCTGGTGAGATCCAGGCAAAATGCCACAGTACCTGACTACACAGGAGTGCAAGTGTGGATGTAATATTTCAGCTTAACCTATTTTCAGAGCCATAAATACAGGGACAAATGATCTCTTCCTACATTATTTACTATGTTCATTTTATGCAACATACCAACATGCTCAACTTTACAAAGGCTAAACCATATCTCTCTACTAAGACAAAGAAAATACACTATCAGGAAACAAAGAGTTCATCATCCAGTACTGAAATGTGATGAGCGACTATGGGTCCAGAGGAAATAATTATTCTGATTAGAATTTTTGTACATTTTATGTACAGAAATTCACATTAAAAACTATAATAAATGCCTAATCCTTAGTGTTTAGAAGATGTCACATGGGAACTATATCACTGGCTGTTGAGAAACATAACTTTAGTCTCAAAAGTCAACACGAAGTACCAAAAAGTTGCCAGGAGCAATCAGCATGGAGCAACCCATAGTCAGAGAGACTCATGACATTTCTGAAATATACTGAGGCAACCCAATACTCTAATAAAATATCTTAACAAATGGAAACAGAATTTAGTTAGAAATGGAATTTAAATATTAATCAGAAATCCCTAAATTGAAAAATCCACCCAGTAAAATTAAAAATTGCAACACAAGGCATCAGAATCCAGAGAGATAAAAGAATTAGGAGGAAAACTGGGAATTTAAAATGATACTATTAGCAAAGAGAACAAAAGCTGAAAAAAATTTAATGTAAGGAGTTTAGCACTCTGTTAAGAAAACAAGTATAAGTGAGCCCTGAATTGCAGAAATTGTGAAGGTCTATATTCCTATATTTCTATAAGAAAAGATTCAAATATGCAGGTGCAGAAGATAGGTTCACCAACAAGATTTGATTCATTTAAAGATACCCCAAAACCATCTTGGAATGAACCTCTCCAAGAAACAAAATGCAGAGCATGTTCTCAAAACTGCAACATAAAATAAGCAGTCCATGACTGTATGCCAGCAGACCTCATCAAAAAGCTTGTAAGTCAGAAAGGAAAAGCTTAAGACTTGCAGTTTTCATATGACAAAAAAGAAATGAGCAACAAGAAACCTTACCAACATTACAGAACTGAGCAGTACCAATAGAAGAAAGCTGAGAGAGTGGATTTCTACCAGATCTGTCTTAAAAGCATTATGAAAGAATATATATATTGAGATGAAGCAAAGAAACATATGAAGATTGAAACTCAAAGAGTGTATTCAAGAGTATATTCAAAAGTAGATGTAATAAAAGTAGGAAAGCACAGTGAGGGAGGGGTCAATCACCCATTTGCAAAATGGTTACTTCTTATCTGCCAGACTATATGCCCTCCCCTTCTGGTGAGATCATACCCCCTCAGTTGTAAATGATCAGGAACGAATGTCTGTGAACTTAACCAGATGCCTCATTACTTACTTGAAGTCCTTGATGGAGGCCTATTTTCTCTGCTGTAACATGGTCCCCTCTCTCCTTGTTTCTGGTGTGGCATTGACCCCACAAAGTCTAGCATTTGCTAAAGGCACCAAGATCTTTGGAGGCAAGGAATTGACAGCCACAGTAGTGTTCCTATGCTTAAGGGGAACACAGGAAAGGGTTCAGGGAAATGCCACTGGGTCCTTGTATGTCATCGGAGAGGAGGGCCCAGAGGAGAATCAGGCATGCACAAGAAAGGACTCTGGGAATTGGGGTGGGAGGCACGGGGGAATAGGGCGGGAGGGGTGAGGGGAGGGGGGGGAGGAGGGAGGGAAAGAACTGGTATACCTATTAAGTTTGTATGAGCTGAAATAATAATAAAAATGTATTAAAAAAGAAAAAATATATCTTGCAGTTCATTTATCCAACTGTTTATTGAATAATTCTATTTTTCTTTATTCTTTATACACAAAATAATTTTATGTATATGTACCAACTTTTCTAGAGAAGTTTCTATTTCTCTAAACATATTTGTTTTCTTCACAATAGACATTATGACTGGGATGAGATGCAATGTTAATGTAGTTTTCATTTGCATTTCATTAAAGGTAAGTTTATTCAACATCTTTTCCAATTTGTTTTGTACTTTGCATTTCTTCTCTTGAGAACACTGTTCATTTCAGTAAAGCTTTGCTTTATTTGTTTACTTTTCTTGTTTACTTTTTCCAGTTCTTTATATAATACAAATATTTTCTTTTATTATAGGTGTAACTATCTAAGATCTTTTCCCATTTGTAAAGTATCTTCTAATTTTAAGTATTTCCTTTGCTGAGAGAAATGTTTTTAATTTCATTTGATCCTTATTTCAATCATTATTCTTTTTATTTTATTTTTCTACTTTTACAAGCAATATTGAGTATTCATTCTAGATTCCCTTCATCCCCCATCCCTTCCATTTCCTCCCTTTCCTTCATCAATGTCTCACACTCCCTCCCACCCTCCTGCCTCTATGCTTCTATGGACTCCATGGTTCCCTCTGACAAGTTTATTCTTGTGGGAGTTCAGGCCTTTGCAGCTTATCAAGTTGGCTCTCTTCAGGCCACCCCACTGAGGACACTTCCCTGCACTCATCTTTAGTCCCCCAAGGTTTCCACTGCATGTTCTTATCTTTCTTAAGCTCCTAGTTAGTCTATGGAGGTATGTTGATATGTCAGTCATTTTGCAGGTCTGGTAAGGACAAGTCTCACTGCAGTGAGTTCCTAGATGCAGCAGTCCTGCCTTGAGTGGAATGTCTTGTCCAGTGGCAAACCTTCCCATCTTTAGGTTCTTATAATCTCACATCCCTTCTTCTGTGAGGTCCCACACCTTTAGGATGGGAAAAGATTAGGTTGGCCTAATTGTGAGTCAGCCTTGCTGAGTGACTGGTACTTTGCATTGTAAGTGTCCATTGCTGTAGACAGCTTCACCGCTCTTCTACTGCCCTAGGCTGCATCCTATCAGGATGCTGAGATCTTCTTCCTGTGCTTCTAGGATATTTACAGGAGCTAGAATATTTTTCAGAAATTCTTGGCCTATGCCTATACCTTGAAATATTTTCCCTACAGCTTTTCTCCAGCAGTTTCAAAGTGTTATGTTTTGCCATAAGATTTTTGATCCATTTAGAGAGATTAGGCTTTGATTTCCTTTTTTCATATGCAGATATCCAATAATTACATTTAAAAATTATCAGGTGTTTTCATAAGAAATGTGCTGCATACTTGTCCATCTCGATCATTTTCTCATGTACTTTAAATTTAAGATTTTTACATTGAAGGGAGAGTAGACCTTTGAAGTTACCAGAGAGAGCTTACTCAATTCACACCGAGATTAAACAGAACTATGTGTCACTCAAAACATAAGTAGAAACCTAGTTTTTACCCCTTTTGTGGTAATTGGCAGAAAAGAAAGAAATTTAATAGGAAAGCCAGAAGTGATAATATCAGATTGCTGGGATAGTGTCTTCAATCATATCTGGATAACTGATCAACACATATATTTAGAAGAAACAAGGGACTACAACAGAATATGAACATAAATAGACATCTGAGAATTGGATGAAAGTTTAAATGCTATCTTCTGACAACATGTAATCCATTTGGCAGTCTTTGCAGTACTGAACATATTGTCAAAATATTGGCTGGCTGCAAACTATGTAAATACAAGAACGCCATTTAGGAGCCAGGATAAAGTATATAAGTTAATATAAACATGTGATGAGAGACATTGCCTTGTGCCAAATAATATGGGGAAAAATATCATAGAGTTGTTTAACAAAGTTAGCAAAACATATGCACAAGCAAATGGTATTGTTCAAAGATATTATCCAAATCATTTGAATTCAACCATGAATAAACAAGTTACATTGTGAATAGTAAAGTGTTCTCAATTCATTTTTGGTAAGTTCATTGATAATGTGAAAGACTTATTATTAAATTATGATTAGATATTCTGAGTATCACTTGCTTCCTTTAATCAGTTTTAGCCAATTTTCCATGGCATTATTATTTTTATTAAAAACGATACCTTCAATTTCTTCTTTTCTAGTTTTTAATGCCCTTTCTTTTGTCCAAATTTTCTCATTAGGATTTATTTGTTGCCAAAGTTAGTGAAAATTATTTCTGTATTGTCTTATTCAATCTGATGTTGGTTGTGTGTTTATTTTACAGAACATATTGTGACACATACCTTCTTCATTTACCTGTCATGTTGAGAATGTGTACTATAATGAGAGTCTAAATTTTATTGAAAATATTGGCTGTATTTATTAATTATGATTATTAAGATGATCATGATTTCTGTTCTTCGTTCAGTCATTACTGTGTATGACATTTATTTATTTGTGTATGTCGACCCTTTCTTATATTTCAAAATAAATTCCACTTGATCATGTCTGTTTCTGATATGCTGATATATAGAACTTATAATTATTTCATTGAGAATCTGTATATGAATGTTCATCAGATATATTGATCTGTAGTTTTTCATGTATGTTTGACTTCGGTGTTGTAGCAATTCAATCCTTACAGTATGAGTTTGAAAGTATTACCTCTACTTTATGTTTTTGTAGGACTTTGAGAAAATTAGTATAATATCTTCAAAGTTAAAAGTGAGTAATGCACCTGCCATTTAATAATAAAAACCTGAGTATGGATCACCAGCACCCATATAAAATTCAAGTATAATAATGTAGAAGAGTAATTTCAGTGGTTGGGGAGACAGAGACTGAAGAATCCCTGGAGCTCATTAGCCAGCCATTCTAGTTGAACCGATGTGTTTCAGGTTCAGTAAAACACACTGCCTCAAGAATAACGTGGAAAGCAACTGAAGAAGACACATTGATATCAACCTTTGGCCCTAATATGGGCATAAGGCATGCATGTACACATGCACCCAGGTGCATAAATGCACACACTGACATCAAACATGCACACACACACACACACACACACACACACACACACACACACACGCAATGTAAGACTCAGAAATCTTAATATTTTCCATGCATCCAACAGAAATAAAATTTGTAGGTCAAGATGCCTGAACTTTTGTCATTAGTTCAGCCTTATACACAACAAGCAAAATAGATAGGGAAACTAGAAAATAAACAAGATAGGAAAAATTAATGAAGAAAATACAGAGTATACAAAACACAATAGTGTTCGTTCATTAAAGAATAGCATTTGCGTGTCCAGGTGAAATGATCCAATAGATATAGTGCTTGCCACACAAGCATGAAGAACTATGTGTGAATCCACAAAACCTATGTAGAAGCTGTATAGATAGGCCATTTATACTTCTAGTCCTCCCATGGTGATAAGGAAGGTGGTGAAAGGAGAATCCCCAGAAGTTTGCAAGTCAACTGTCCAGGTGTATACAGATGCAAACAGCAAACAGATCCTGGAGGAATGGTTGTGATCTGTAATTCTGCCACTGGAAGATAGAACCTGGAAACTCCAGAACAAAATGATAAGGAGGTAGAGCAATCCAGGATGTTTCTAAATGTGATTCCACCTTTTCACCTCTACAGACGCATATCCCCAAATGACCTCCTGTACACACACACACACACACACACACACACACACACACACACAAAGACACACAGGATGGCTGGTATCTCTATTTCTTCTTGAACACACTCCAAGGAAAGGGCCATATAAGTATGTATCAATTGTATCAAGTGAGAAGATAATACCTCTAGTACAGTATAAGTTTATAAAAGGCTACTGATTAAGTATTGAGGTGTATCCATCATATTAATTATCTAGGAAACTAGTAGGAACTCTAAACCACTTTATAATATGTAGAAATAGTACTTAGATTTTTAAATTTCTTTAAAAAATATACTGTCTTTTAATACAATTAAAAATAAGAAATTACCAATGTGCACATTTTAATTTACTTATTTTATTGCCTCTTTTAGTAGATATAAAATAAAAGAAATATATGTAATGTGCAATTTGTTGCATCTTTGACATTATTTACAAAAAAATACAAATCATGCCAAACAACAGAACATGCTATCAAAAGTATCTATTTTAACTTATGCTTGGTTAATTTAGAGTGAACTAAGTCAGGCTATAACAACAGCATGCATGAAATGAATTTCTGAAGGTCCATTTTGTAAATGTCTACAAGACATTTCAACTGATTCCATGAATATAAAAATGCCACTTGAACTCTTTCTTATAATTTTAGCACATCTGTCCAAGAGCAATTATTCTCCTTTTAATAAAATTCTAGTCAATTAAAAAGGTTCCAAATTAAAAAGTTCAAATACCACTTAAATTTTCAAAATCTTTCCTATGTGTCATTTATTCCCAATATAAAATAAAAAATACACAAAATATGTACTTGCAGTAATATTAAATATATTTTAAAAGATTGTGTGATCCAAGTAAATACTCATCAAAAGATGGTATCAGCAGAAGAGATATTCAGTTATCAGGTGGATAAGATTCCCCAATCATTTCCATCATTGCCCAATGAACCCATGCATAAAATGGGTACAGAAGCAATGATGGAGGTTATGCATTCGCTCAATAACAGGACTTCCACTTATCAAGGCTAACCTGGCAATAGCTGCTGCTAAGTGCCAAATCTGCCAGCAACATAGACTAACACTGAGTCCCTAATATGGAACCATTCTACTGAGTGGCCAGCTAGCAAATTAATGGCAGTTTGGGTTCAATGAGGCAATTATTTTATGGAAAGGGCAGACTTACCCTTAGTGGAATAGACATTTATTATTGGCATGGATTTGCCTTTCCCTCATGCAATGCTTCTGATAAAATTATCCATCCAAGAATGCTTTGTCCATCACCATGTATCCCCAGCATTATTTCTGACCAAGGAACACACTTCAGAACTTAAGATTTGTGGCAATAGATTTATACCATGGAGCTCACTGGTCTTACCATGTCCCCCACCATCCTAAAACAGCTGACTTGATAGAACAGTGGAATGACCTTTTGAAGACAAAATTATGGTAATAGGAAGTGATAGTTTGGAGGACTGAGGTAGAGTCTTCCAGGATGTGGTATATGCCTTGAATCACAGCTCAGTACATAGTACTGTGATTCATGTAGCCAGAATTCAGTGGTCTAGGAACCAATGAGTAGGTGCTAGAATGGTATCCCTCACCATGACTTCTATGAACCTGTTAGCACAATTTTTGTTTCATTTCCCCCACAAGTCTGTACTCTGATGGCTTATATTTTTTGGTTCCAGAAAAGGAAGTATATTACCTATATTATACACACACATGTGCACACATATATATAAGCATTACATTGAATTGGAAGCTAAAGCCTTTCTCCTGGCTATCTTGGAGTCCTGATGCCTTTGAGTCAACAGGCTAAGAAAAATTGATGGATTGATCCATACCACCAAGGGGAAATTGGACTGACTATCAACAATGGAGGCAAGGAAAAGTATACCTAGAGTACAAGAGATCCACTAGGGTGCCTCTCATTGTGATTAAGGTCAATGCTAAATTGAAACAAGCCAAATGCATCAGGATGGTGGACAGGCCTAGATTCTTCAGGAATGACTGTATGTGTAATCGATCCAGATAAAGAAAATATCTGCTGAAGTACTTGCTGAGGGTAGATTAAATATAGAATGGGAAGTGGAAGAATCTAGTTCCATGTACCATGACAAATTATAGAGACGTTGCTTACACCAACCCTGAGTCCTTCTGTTCTGTAAAACACGAAAGGAATTGCCCAGAATCTTTCATCTTTTTTGACTACATGATAAAAAACACTGATATTTTTCCACATTTTTGGTATTTTAATTTTGAATTGGTATTTCCTTATTGTGACAAGTTTCTATCTTAATGTTAATTCTGTGCTGAGGCATTTAATATGTTTTGAAGTTGATAGATTTTCATGGTTAAGAGTTCTTGAACTTTTATAATTTTGGAATTTGAGAACTTTTTAAATTTGAATTACATGTATTTTATGAATGTAACATCTGTGGAAATAAGGAATGAACATTTATAGTACCAAATTTATCAGTTTGGGGGCTGTAGAGACTCTGCCTTGAAAACAGAAGGACCTGAGTTCAGATCCTGAATCACATAGTAAAATTGCCAGACAGAAATGAGGCAGTGGCCTGCACTTCAAGCTTTGGAAGGCAGAGTCTTGTATATCCCGGAATAAAGCAAAGACAAAAAAACAAAAAAGCAAACATGCATGCACGCGCACACACATACACACACTAAAATAAATATTTTAAAACTTTATGTGCTTTGTGTCAAATTAACAAAGGGTGATTTGTGATAGCTAGATTCAGATGTTTGGAGTACAGCTGAAAAAATGTTGATAGCACAAGTCTTTGAACAAATCCACAGGTGATTGTTATAGAAAACCAATCCCATATGGCCTACATTTCTGGTCCTGGTAAGGCGGAGCCTGTGAATCCCAGGGCAGAGTAAACCAGGAGGATGTAGAGGCGATCCATGGTGGTTCCCGAATTCACCCGTGGTTCTACACACACACACACACACATACACACACACACACACACACACACACACACACACACCCCACAATTGAATAAATAATAATAAAAAGAACCCAGCCCATAGAGGGTAGTGCTTTTCAGTAGAAGACCAGATGAAAGGACATACAAGGGGGAAGGATTTGCCCTGTCTTCTGGGTGGACTTGCTGTATTGAGTCCACTATTGATCTGTTGCTGCCTTCTCCACCGTTGCTACTATTCTTGGCTAATATCAGAGCTCAAACTTTTGGGTCTTGTCTCCGTTCTCAGCTGCCATCACAACCTACCCTTGTGTACCTTGCCACTGTTCATCTCTAATATTAAAGTTCAACCTTTTCAGCCCTTCAATGTGACTGAGGCTGGAGACTTTGTAGGGATCCTTCTGTGTTTTGAGCTATTCAGCTCTAGGACTAGGCAGCTACAGGCAGTTACTGTTGGACTAAAATGATTTTATTTTGTGAGTTAAATTAATAAATTTCCATATATATATATCCATTTTATCAGTTATATTCATCTAGAGAACCCCAACCAGTACAGAATGCTTTCATTTTTATGACATGCAGATATCTGAGCTTCTTCCAACTAAAACTGAATTTTTAAAAATATTTCTTCAAAAACGGAGAAAATTATTGTTTGTAACATTCATTTTACTTTTTTATTGCCCTTCTCATCATATATCAACTGACAGTTGTTGAATATGTATATTTCATCATGTTTAAAACTAGACCTCTGTGTACATTTCCACCTTGTTTTCTAACCTTATCCCAGGCTGGACTCTTAGTAACAGAACACTTTCCTGTGAGTTCTTTTGCATCTTGAGTAAATAGATCTTTATTATCAGAAAGCAGAGATTCAGTTGTGTTGTTGAACATATGACATCAGCACATTTAGAAACCTGCATCACCACTATCATCCTCCCAAATCTTAATGAAACCTTTTTATTAAGTCAATAGAACACATAGTTAAGTATTACAATTTAATTTCTCAATCTTAAAAAGGAATGCAGTTAATACATGAATATGCTATGGCCATGTATATGAATGTTATTGAGTAGAAATCTGTGAATATTAACCTCCGTCTTCAGACTAGCATTTTTCTCTCTGCTTCTAGAAACAGACACAGATCATAGTGACTAAATTTTTTTCATTCTTTGAGCATTTATTAAACATAATGCTATACATATGCATTTTCAAATAGGCAATTTTATTTATATTAGATTGAATTATTCTAGATTCATCCTACAGTTACTTGTACTTTTTCACTTTCACAAATGTCTTTGAAAAGTGTTCAGGGAAATTTGCGGAAGAGGGGGCAGTAAGAGTGTAAGAGCAAAAGGATGGGAAGAGCAATGATATGTAAGATACTCCATACAAGTTAGGGCTGAAGCAATCATAATTGGACTTTACATGCCCTGCTCATTGTCCAACACACTATTGACCTCACAAAGTGTAGCATCTGCTAAAGGCACCAAGATCCTTGGAGGCAAGGGATTGGCAGCCACAGCAGTGTTCCTATATCTAAGGGGAACACGGAAAAGGGTTCAGGGAAAGGCCACTGGGTCCTTGTATGTCATCGGAGAGGAGGGCCCAGAGGAAAATCAGGCATGCACAAGAAAGGACTCTCTGGGAATTGGGGCGGGAGGCACTGGGGGATGGGAAGAGAGGGGGGCGGGGAGGGGGAACAGGGGGTACGGGGGGGGGGAAGGAAGGAGGGAACTGGTATACCTATTAAGTTTGTATGAGCTGAAATAATAATAAAAATGTATTAATAAAAAAAGTGTTCATATCCACTCCTAAGTATGTTTATACCCTGGTTTTATAACAGAGTAGCACAAAAGACAGTAGCACATTTTAACTACTGCTTGGGATATTAGCATGAATGAAGTCTTTGAATTGTCAACATCTTGAGAATATGATAACTGTTTTATATTTATATGATTTATTCTTATGCCTTGACACTTTCAAGCATGGCTGAAATGGATTTATATAATTTTCACCCACTAATACCCAGTCCCATCCTTGCTCCTCTTCTATTACATGCTTTATCCTTTCCAAGCAGTCTATCTCTCATTTTCATATCTTTTTGCATTTCTGACATATGGGGTTTCACCAGTGATGCCTGTACTGACAAGTGCCTGAGTACTTATTGGGGCGTGGGTAGCTTATCAGTGGGTAAGTCACTGGTTGAGGAAATTAGCTCTCCTTATCTGCCCAGCATTAGTTTTCAGTAGTGTCTCAGAGAGATGTGGTACCATTTGAGATCTTGCTCAATATTGGTGGTGAAATGTTCATTGGCAAAATATTGTGAAAGCCTTGTGGAAATGGACATTGTTGCAGTGTGTTCTTGAGTGAAGCAGCCTTCCCACCTCTAGTCACATATCCTTTTCAAACCCTCTTAGATATAGCTGTTATGATTCTACATTGTATGAAAGGAAACAGAAATAAAATAGTTAAGTTTCTTTTACTACTACTCTGTTATTTTCTGAGCACAAGTGAGCTTATTTGACTGGAGATTTTAAGTTCTAAACAGTACACTCCACTGGTTTCCATAATAAAGTTCTTCCATATAAGTGTTTGTACCACAATTACCTATTCTTAGATTGATGTTTACAATATTTTACTTTCATTATGCTCAATAATGAATTTTAAATATCCTTTCTGCTATATAGTTTGTATTATGCAAACAATTACACTGTGTGAAAATTTTTCAAATAAAATTGTTTGCATAAAATATAAGCAACTAATATAAGATGTAAAACAACTATTGATTTTCCTTTGTTATTTCTAATGAAAATATTTTCTGCATGTGATCTGAACATTAGTTACTTAGAGGAGATGTATCATAAATCGAGGGTCAGGAACTGTCTTATTAAGGAAGAAAAATCTAAATTTCAATATAATAAAATTATATTCTCAGGTATTTATGGAATTCATAGCTCTTTAAAATATGTTTATTAGTTTTATGGCCTAGGAAATAATTGCCTTATAAGATAATGGAGAAGAACTTAGGTGATAAACCATGAATATGGTGTTCTTTAGTAAAGGGATGCAATGTTGTGAATAAAAAATACATTTGCACAAACTTTTCAGGTAAACCCAGTAAAGCTTACAGGGTTTTAAGAGTGTGCTTTGGAATAGAGTTTGAGAAAATAAACACAATACAGTTAAATTAAAGACAGTATAGTTAGATGTAAGAAGATTCTGAGTTAATGTCTTCATTCATCTGATTCTTCCTTAATTGCTATAAGGAATGAAATTGATCCACAAGAAGATAAAAGAACAACTGAATTATAATTTTAAAAATGCAGGTTACATGTGTCTAGTGAACATATTTATAAGTCATAGAGATAAGTTAGATCAGAATTTTGGGATACCTACAGTGCTAGAGGAATTTGATGACAGCAGCCAGGTCATTCAGAAACTCTTAGTTAGACAAGTGAGATGCTTGGGTAATTTCTGTGCTATGTAAGAGTCAGAGGAGAGAGAAAAAGCTCTTTCTTCAAAGATCACATCTGTCTGAAATACCCAGTTACTATGATTTTGTTCCCAGACTCTATCCCTAAATGCAATTTACTTGTTTCTATTTTATTTTTTTTTCTTTCGAAAAGAATGGAAGCATAAATGAAATAGGGGGGAAAAATGTGGAAGTCAGAATGCAAGTTAAAATTCAGAAGTATATATGGGGATGAGTTGTTACCCCTCAGATCAGCCACCACAGGGAAAATTTAGCAGTCCAAGCTCAAAAATAAAAAGAGGGAAATATTTCATACAACTTTTAAGCCCAAGATTTGTTTGACAATGCAACGAATGAAAAGAAATTTAGTAAATGAAGTTAAAACCATAAAATAAGGAAAATATTTCCTTAGCATTCTCACTTTCATTATCTTTGCATATTGAATCCAGCACAAATTCATATTTAAACAGCCAAAAGAAAACTTGGTAATAAGGTCTCCAGTAATCTAAGAGCCAGAAGTTGGGGATGTGAATGAGTGCTGCTAGTGTTTTCTGGACATGACAGAACAATTTCACACATGAACTCACTGAAGCTATCTTTACCTCCACAAGACCTGCACAAGATTAGGGCTGTCAACATTTCATCATGGAAAGTAAAAGACATCTAGTGGTTTTTGCAATGGCAGGAGTTACATATATTCTCACACATGAGGCTTGTCTCTTGTTATGTCTGCCTAGGTCAAGCACCTAGCCTGTTCTTCATAGCCCTTAGGTCTTTGGATCTCTTTGCAAGCTTATGATTGTTGTCCTCTTCCTCATCCTCTTTCTTTGCTATTACTCTTTTTCGGGCAAATAATTAATTGCATGCTGCTGCACAAGCGTTTTATTTAAGGCACTTGGATATTACAGTCACTGTCTCAAAGTGCAGTTTCCCCATTAAACACTAACAGTGGAGATCAACATAATATCTACTATGAACATCATTATATCTACCATCAACTAACAGAAAATTGACCACCAGTAATGAACATTTGAGTGAATGTATGCACCTCTTATTGTTTTAAAATCTTGTTTCCAAGGCTAACTTTGGTTTCTTAACTAATACTAGGTATATTATTTAGAATTTCAAGATGATCTTTTATTGAAATATTTTCAAGATCACAAAATTGAAACGTTAATGATTTTATTTTAAGTGGCAATTACTGAGTATGCTGAGAGCAGTCCATGAGCAGGTGAAGTGAGTGTAAGTACTGACATGAAGACAACAAAAATGTTATTGGTAAAATAACATAATAGTTTTCCCACATGGAAATAAAAGATTTTCAAGAAAATCTCAAATCAGTTAAGACCAAGAGAAGAAAATATAGTTTTCCTAATAAGAAATTTATGAAAATATAATTAATAATCTTTATTTATTAATAAACACACTAAATTGACATGTAATTGAAATCACTTTGAGTACTTATTATCATTATTATTACTAATGCATGTGGAAGTCAGAATACAACATGACATTAATTCCTCACTAATTGTGTGTCACATTTTTTAAGTTTATTTTTATGATGCTTATTCTCTAACAATATCTTTAAAATTTTTTAAATGAGTGTAGAAATATAAAAGTGAAAGACACAGAGTGATGATTACATGTGATGGCATGAGTTAAGAAATCAGAGGAAAACATTCTGAAGTCAGATCTTTACATCCACCGTGATATCAGCTCCCCAACAACATACCTGCATACATGAGTGTCAAAACTACTTGCAGAAACAGGTACATATATGCTATCGCTGCACATATATGCACAGGAAAATGGAAAAACATATCTTCTGGGGCATGCAATATGAGTCAGCAGGTTTAAAGTGCTCATTAAACTAGTTTGAAGATCTGATTTCTATCCCTGGAATCAAAATTAATTTGGAAGGAGTGAACCAACTCCATAAAGTTGTCCTTTGACATCCACATGCACAACTTTGGTACAGTCACAACACACACACACACACACACACACACACACACACACACACACACAACTAATGATGCTTCAATTTTTAAAACAAATGTACTTGAAAACATACTAATTGTTGACATAGAAAATTTATAATCTGAATCTGAATCATTTTGTCAAATACTAAATACTGTGTTCTGCCAAATATTTCTTGTCAATTGGCCTTGTAAGAATAGATCAGATAAAGCAACCACAGACAGCAGAATTTGGTTAGCCTTGCTTGATTTTTATTCATGGCTGATGTAGCAGGTGGCTTTGATGCTTTATTTTTTATTATTTTTGCTATACAAACTCAATAGGTACCCCCCTCCTTCCTTCTCTCCCCTCCCTTTCCTCTTTTACCCCCTTTCCACTCTCCCCTTTTCCCTATCTCTCATCCCTCTTTCTTCCCTCCTCCTCTCTTGGTGTTTCCTGCCTGCTCCTCCCATTCTCCCGAACATCTGTTTATATAGGCACTGAATTTCCCTCTAAGTCATAAACACTAATGAGGGTTCAGGACTCAGTGGCATACCTTGGAGTCCATTCTTGGGCTGCCCACTAATATGGAAACTTATTGTGTCTATTTAACTTCTTGTTTCTAAGGATTCTGCTGCCTAAAGCCTTCTCCTCTGTGATCCCTGCTAGAATTTGAGGTGCTGCTGACATACCAGCCATTGTTCAGGTCAAGCAAGGTCAAATCATATTGTAGTGATATATTCTGGCTGCTTCAGCCCAGGTTTGAGTGGAGTGTCTTGTCAACTGGCGGTCTTTCTCATGCTTAGGCTCTTTCGATCTTACAGCCCCTCTTCTGCAAGGTTCCCTGAACTTTTGGATGGGGGAAATTTGGCTGATCGGGTTCCAGGTGAATATTTTAAGGTCTTTGGTATTCTGAATTATGGTGGTTGTTATTCCTGCACTGCCCTTGTCTGCATCCTGATTATGTGTCGAGGTCATCTCCTAACCAAAGATAAAAGACTGTTTAAATGAAGATCTTTTTTTAAAAAAAAATATTATTTTTTATTCAATTGTGCATGTGTGTGTGTGCGCGCTTGTGTATGTGTGTATGTATGTGTGTGTGTGTAGAACTACAGGTGAATTCGAGAACCACCATGAATCGCCTCCACCTCCTCGTTTGCTCTGCCCCGGGAATCACAGGCTCTGTCTTACCAGGACCAGAAACGCAGGCCGCCCCCACTCCCCCGCCTCCGTGTCTATACTTGGGGTCTCAGGACCTTCCGCCTGCAAGGCAGAGGTTCAACCCCTGAGCCACCCCTCCAGCCCTTAAATGAAGATCTTAATATAAGAGGGACTCAAAGGTAGATGTAAAAATAGGAGTAGGACACATTAGGGAATGGGGTCAGTCTCATGATTCCCAGTTGGTTACCATTTAGCTGCCAGTCCCTATCCCATCCTTGACTGGGGATATTACACTTGTCCAGTCCCAAATAAACAGGAAGGGAAGTGAGAGTGAGCAGCAACTGAAGTGTCTCTACTTACATGCAGCACACAACTATGGCCTCATTTGCTAGTGAAGTGTGTTATAGTGTTTCCTTTGTTTTGAGGTCTTTTTCCCCTGTTCCTCCTCTATATAATAGTTTGTGATCACAGTGGATGTTATAAAGATTTACTTTTGATTATTCATTAAGTGGATTTGAAACTAGGGTGCATTTAGAGTGGAGAACATATGCCACCTAATTTTCTGCCTGGGATATTTCACCCCATATAATTTCTTTTAATTCCTTCCATTCATCAGCAAATTTTATTCATTTTTTGATGGCTGAGTAATATTCCTTTACATAAATGTAACACATTTTCATTATCCATTCATCAACTGTTGGGCTTTGGGTTGATTCCATGACTTTGCTGTTGTAAATAGTGCTGCAAAAACATGGATGTGAATATACGCATTTGGGGGGATTTATTCCTGGGAGTGGTATAGCAGGGTCATATGGCATTTCAATCCTTAAATGTTTTAGAAACCAACATACTGATCTCCTGAATGGTTGGTTGTACAAGCTTGCATTCCCATCAGCAATGGATGAGAGTTCCCTTCCCTTCACATCCTCTCCAGCATTTGGTGTCCTTTGTATTGTGCATTTTTGCCAATCTGACCAAGGTGAAATGATATATAAGCGTAGTTTGAGTTCCATTTCCCTGATATCAAGGGATGTGGAACAATTTTTAAGTTATTTGTTAGACATTTCAATTTCATCCCTGGAAAAGTTTTTTTTTTTTTAAGTTCCCTTGGCCCCATTTTCAATTGGGCTCTTTATCTTTTTGTGTCAATTTTTTCAGTTCTTGTTGATCTCTGTACATTAGACCATATCAAATGTCTGGTTAGTTGAGAATTTCTCTCCGGTTCCTTGTCCATTTCAATCACTTTGAGCGAATTGAAGCTACCTTTCTTTTTTTTGTTTTTTTTTTGTTTTTTTATTAAAATTTAATATACCATTTTAAAAATTTTTACCAGTTCCTCCCTCCCCCTCTCCCCTCCCCTTCCCCCATGCCTCCCCCCAATTCCAATTCCTTTAGTTGTGCCTGGGTCCTCCCTCCGAATATAAGGACCAGTGCTCTTTCAAGCCTTTCTCTTGTTCACCTAAGCATCACCTATGTCAATCCTGCCTCCAGGTTGGTCCCTACAATGCAGACTTTAGAGGGCAAGTGCGCTGTGACTGCGCAGGCATGCAATTCATTTGATGCTGGCCCAACTATGTTGAGTCTGCAAATCTTTGCTCGTACAATTTACCGCCAGCCCTTTCTGATGTTGGTGCAGTGCTATGCTATTGTGTTCGTTAGGGAATGGTCCTACTTTCTTACAACTAAGGATTTTATACTCTCTGGCCTAATATTAATGTCCTTGATCCATTTGGAGTTGATTTTTGTGCATTTTGATAAGTACCGGTCAAGTTTCAATCTTTTGCAGTTAGATACACCGTTTTGCCAGCACCACTTGTTGAAGACGCTGTTCTTATTCCATTGAGGAACTTGGACCCCTTTGTATCAGATGGCTACAATTATGTGGGCTTATGTCTGTCTCCAATCCTTATCCATTGATCTGTATCTATTTTGGAGCCAGTAGCATACTAGTTTTATTACTATGGATTACTGGTTACAAGATTAAGGTTTGGTATGGTGATACCTCCAGCAGTGTTTTTGTTACTCAGGATTGTTTTGTTATCCTGGGCCTTTTGTGCGTCCATATTAATTTTAAGATTGGTTGGTCAACTTCTATAAATATTTGCATTGGAATTTTGATTGGTATAGAAATGGATCTGTATATTGCTTTTGATAGAATGGTCATTTTTATGATGTTAATTCTACTGATCAAGGAGCATGGGAGGGCTTTTCACTTTTTTGTGTCTTTGTGACTGCTTTCTTTAGGGTTTTAAAGTATTCACCATAAAGGTCTGTCAGTTCTTTGTAAGATTTATACCAAAGTACTTCAATTTTTTAGGGGTAATGGTGAATGTGATTGTTTCTCTTTAGACTTTCTCACATTTTTCATACTTGCTATATAGGAAAGCCACTGATTTTTCACATTTATCTTGTAACCTGCCACACTGCTGAACTTATGCATTAGTTCCTGGATTTTCCTGATGGAGTTTTTAGGATCTCTCAAGTATACAGTCATGTCATCTGCAAATAGCTGTATCTTGACTATTTCTTTTCTTATTTGAATCCCTTTTTGTCTCCCTCTCTTGTCTTATGGCTCTAGCTAAGACTTCAAGTACAATATTAAATGGAAGTGGTGAGAATAGACAGCTTTTTCTACTTGCTGATCAAAGTGGGAATGCTTCAAGTTTTTCTCCATTTAATATAATGCTCACTATTGGTTTGTTGTATACAGCTTATATTATGTTGATATAAGTTTCTTCCATTTCAACTGTCTCTAGATTTTTGTTCTCTAGGATGGATCTTGTCAAAAGCCATTTCTTCATCTGTCAAGAGTATCATGTGGTCTTGGGTTTTGGATTTGTTTATATGATGGATTACATTTATTGATTTGGATATGTTCAACCACTCTTGTGTAGCTGGGATAAATCCTACTTGATCATAGTGAATCATCATTTTGGCATGTTTTTGAATCAGATTTGCTAAGATTTTAGAGAATCTGCATGTGTGTTCATCAAAGAGATAGATCTATAGTTTCTTTTTTTAATTGTATCTTTATTAAGTTTTAAGATAATACTAGCTTCATAGGAAGAATTTGGAAGTGTTTTTTCCTTTGCTCTTTTATTGAATAGTTTAAGGAGCAGTGGTGTTAGTTGTTCTTTAAAAGTCTGGTAGAATTCTGCTCTCAATCCATATGGCCCAGGATAATTTTTGGTAGGAATATTCAAGATTACCTCTTTAATTTCCTAAATAATAACTAAAAATAATGAATAATTCATTTCATCCTGATTCAATAGATAAGTTGTGCTTACTCAGAAATTCATCCATTTCATTCTGATTACCAAATTTTATGAGTATAAGTTTTTGAAATATGACTTTATATTAGGTATCAGTTGTGATAACTCTATTTTCATCTCTAATTTTGCTAAGGGTGTATCAATTTTATTGATTTTTTTCAAAGAAGAAGCTCTTTGTCTGGTTGATTCTTTGTGTCATTTTCCTTATCTCAATTTTGATATTTCTCCCCTGTGAGTTTGCTAATCTTCTCTCTTCTGCTTCTTTTGGGGTTGGATTGCACTTGTGCCTCTTGTTAAGTTATTTACTTGTGACATTTCCTTTTTTTGATGCAGATATTGAGAGTTATAAATTTACCTCTTAGGACAGCTTTCATCATGTCCTTGAGATTTTGATATGTTTTATTTTCATTATCATTTGCTTCTAGGGATTCTAGAATTTCCTTTGTGACTTCTTTCTGAAGCCATTTCTCATGCAGAATCATGGAATTTATTTTCCAGGAATTAGTGTATTTTCTGTGATTTTTTTGTGGATGTCAAGCTTTAGACCATGATGGTCTAATAGTGTACAGTCTAGTACTAGCACTATTACTAGTGTATATCTAGTAGTAAGCTTGCTGAAGCATTAATCGGTCAGACATGAGTCATCAGAGATTAAATGAAATACAGTGGGATCCTCAAACAAAAAGATTTGAAAAACAGAAGGGTTTCAGGCAGGAAAAATGAAGGGTTATTAGGGGAAAAGTAGAGGAAATGGGATTAGGACTAAGGGTTGAAAATAATATAAAACCACCATATTCATATATACAACAAATGAGCTAAAATTGTGTTGTTAGTCAAGTGCGGGTCCAGTTTCAATCTTTTGCAGGTACATACTCCGTTTTGCCAGAACCATTTGTTGAAGATGCTGAAGGAGAGTGAAAGATTTCATTGGTATCTGGCCATTGGATTTTTTTTTATTAAAAATTTAATTATACATTTTAAAATTTTTTACCAGTTCCCTCCCTCCCCCCTGCTCCCCCTCCCCTTCCCCCAGTGCTTCCCCCCCAATTCCCAGAGAGTCCTTTATTGTGTACGCCTAACTCTCCACTGGGTCCTCCTCTCCGATGACATATAAGGACCCAGTGGCATTTCCATAAGCCTTTTCTCTTGTTCCCCTTACGCATAAGATCACTACTATGGCTGTCAATCCCTTGCCTCCAGGGGTCTCGGTGCCCTTAACAGATGCTAGACTTTATGAGAGCAACAGTGCGCTGGACATTGCGCAGGGCATGCAAAGTCCCATTATGATTGCTTTGGCCCCAACTATTGTTGAGAATCTTGCAAATCGTTGCTCCTCCCATCCTTTTGCTCTTACAATCTTACCGCCCCCTCTTCCACAAATGTCTCTGAGCTCCAGGATGGGGAGAGATTAGGCTGTCCTAGTTCTATGTGATTGATATATAGTCTCTGAAGTTCTGGATTGTGGTTTGTTGATTTTCTTTTGCAGTTTTGCTGCTCCTGCAATTCCCTTCACTCCATTCTGCTGGGCACTGTATGTCACCCCCTGGCCAGAGACAAAAAGCTGTTAAACTGGAGTCTTGTTGTAATAGCACATTCAAGGGTAGATGTAATAAGAGTAGGAAACCTCACTGAGGGAGGGGTCCATCACCCATTTGCAAAATGATTACTTTTTATCTGCTAGACTATATGCCCTCCCCTTCTGGTGAGATCAGGAAAGAACCTCTGTGAACTTAACCAGGTTTCTCATTACTTACTTGCAGACCTTGATGGAGGCCTATTTTCTCTGCTGTAACATGGTCTCCTCTCTCCTTGTTTCTGGTGTGGCCCTCCTAGCCCATCTCTCTTGTTCATAATCCTTGCAATTACTGTGTTACATAGGTTTACTTTTGAGTGTCTCAATGTGGGCTGGGTGAGTTTGGTACTAGGAGCCACCTATTAGGGAGTACATATGGCGCTTAATTTTCTGGGTTTGGGATACTTCACTTAATATAATTCTTTCTAATGACATCCATTTCCCAGTAAATTCCAGTAATTCATCATTTTTGATGGCTGAGTAGTACTCCATTGTATAGATGTACCACAGTTTCCTTATCCACTCATCAACTGTTGGACATTTAGGTTGATTCCATGACTTTGCTATTGTAAACAGTGCTGCTATGAACATGGTCGAGCTTGTGCTATCGAGGCAAACCTCTGCTGCATGGGGGGTTATTCCCAAAAGTGGGAGGGTCATACGGCATTTCAATCTTTAATTTCTTTAATAATCTCCAGACGGCTCGCCAGAGTGGCTGTATGAGCCTGCATTCCCACCAACAATGTAGGAGAGTTCCCCTCTCTCCACATCCTCTCCAGCATTTGTCGTTGTTTGTATTGTGGATTTTTGCCATCCTGACCGGGGTGAGATGATATCTCAGGGAAGTTTTGATTTGCATTTCCCTGATGGCGAAGGAAGTGGAGCATTTTTTAAGGTAATTGTTAGACATTTTAATTTCATCCCTGGTAAAGTTTCTTTGAAGTTCCAGGGCCCATTTTTTAATTGGGCCAGTGTTTTCCTTGGAGTTTAATTTTCTAAGTTCTTTGTGCACTCTGGACAGTAGAGCTCTGTCAGATATGTGGTTAGTGAAGATTTTCTCCCATTCTGTGGGTTGCCTTTGAGCTCGTGTTACAATCTCTTTATCTGAACAGAAGCTCTTTAATTTCACAAGATCCCAACTGTTGAGAGTTGGTAGCAGTGACTGTGCCATTGGATGTCTGTTTAGGAAGTGTTGGCCTAGCCCAATCAGCTCGAGGGAGTTCCCTATCCTTTCAACTGTGGTTTTTAAAGTCTCTGGCCTGATATCAAGCTCCTTGATCCATTTGGAATTAAGTCTTGTACATGGTGACAAGTATGGGTCCAGCTTTAATCTTCTGCATGTGGAGATCCAGTTTTGCCAGCACCATTTGTTGAAGATGCTGTTCTTTTTCCATTGGATTCTTTGGGCCCCTTTGTCAAAGACCAAATGGCTGTAACTTTGTGGGCTTATATCTGGGTCTTCAATCCTTATCCATTGATCTGAGTGTCTATTTTGGAGCCAGTACCAGGCTGTCTTTATAACTATGGATTTGTAGTATAGACTTAGGTTTTGGTATGGTAATACCTCCAGCTGTGTTTTTGTTACTCAGGATTGTTTTTGCTATCCTGGGTCTTTTGTGCCTCCATATGAAGTGGCCATTGGATTTTACAATATACTTTGTTTTCATTTGTGCATGCTTGACAAATAAATGTATTGATTTCTTAATTCCTAATAGAAAGTTTACTTTATAGTTGCTCAAGAAGTAAAGTAAATTTTATTAGAATCACAAAATTTGAATACATTCAACAGACTTCATATAAACTATATCTTTGTGAAAAACAAACAAACAGAAAAGGGCTGCAGGTTAAAGGAAGTCTAAACAAAATTTTGAGCAGGGCAGTGTATTTTTAAAATTAGGCTTTACTACTGTTTTGATTATTTTACTAATAATTTTCTCTATTTTAGAAAAAGGCATAGAATAATCTGAAGCACAGGTAGTATAGACAATTTTAATAAATAAATATTTAATTTTTGGATTTTTGAGAATAAAAGAACATTAGACAGGAGCTTCCATAAGAAAATGATGGATGTTGAAAGTAACCAAGAAAACAAGGCTATTTAACCCTGAAAACTTTTAACCAGTTGAAAAATAACATGAGTTACTTTATCAAGCAATTCCCAGTACCTATCTTATTTGTCTCAAATAAAATGATTATGTCTGTACATCATACAAAGTTGATAATTTCCTTAAATAATCATATAATATCAATACCAAATGGGAACATAATCTTGACTATATAAATGGCACTCAGGTATATTGGATTTTCTAAAATATAAGATTACAAAATTTTCTATTTCAATATATCCAGTTCTGAATGCAAACATTTTATAGTGTGTATTTAGTCTTTTTATTTAAATTAATTTACCACCCATATCAGGGCTTCAATGCCAATGAAAATACCCCAAATCTAATGCCATGGAAGAGTAGGTTTCAGATCTGTGCTCTGTATCAGCTGCCAGGCCAGCCGCTAACTCCCAAAGCTCTCAACACAAAAATCTTTCATTTGAAGCAAGCTTCTGTTATGTGGTCTTTCTTCCCCTGGCAGATGATGTGTTAAAAAATGTACTATCTGGGAGATGGACCAGAGGCAGGTGCACAGGTTTTGATGTGGAAGACTTGGCAGGTGTGACCCAGAATGCAATATATTCTCCACAGAGGGACTAGTGGAGATCAGATGTTCACAAGAAAGACAACGCTCAAATTATTCCAACATGCATCTAATTATCTCCAAATGTGGTATTGTGACCTTGCTATAATTTGCACACCAGAAAATGAAGTCCAGCCATGTTAACAACACCTGAACTATGATGCTTCTGTTTCTATAAAATATTTAATTGTATTTCTGGTATTTTTTTCCATGGATACAGAACAGAATTAAAGAGAGAAGGAACTGACTGTATTAAAAGTATAACAGCAAAGTTCCTTGTTAAGTTTCTGCTTTCCAATGTTGTCTGTCTAGCACATTTCAGCATGACCTCATTCATTCCTATCTTACAATTAGTGTCATTTTACCTTTCCAAACATGTGTGTTCCATGCATAACTTCTTCTAACATTGGATGCTTATTTTTGCTTGTTATTTTGTCTTTATTTTATTTGATACTATACCTTTTGAAATCATCATTGAAAGAAAGTATCCACAAGATCACAGAGATGAAAAATAGAAGTGATGCAGTAATTAGCTTCTAAAATGTCTCCTAAGAGTTTCCATCTACTGCTGTCCATGCTGTCGTCTAAAAGATGTCCACGGTGGGAAAAAGTGAAGTGGAAAGAAGTGTAAGATAGCACTGATGAAGAAGAATTGCAAGGACCTTGCTTTATCTCGTGGACTTCTTAACTCTAGGGCTTTGTAGCTTGTTTGTGCTCCTGGAGGCTATGGACCAGAGTATTAGTGATTGCTTACATATCCTTGTTGGACAAAAAACGAGGCCCTCTAACTGATAGAGGATTAAAAATCTAATACCAGGGCAGGAGAGAGAGCTCAGAGGTTAAGTTTCTGTCTTAAAAACTGAAAGACCTGAATTCAGATTTCAGATCCCAAGTAAAAATACCAGGAGGAAATCGCAGTGATAGTTTTATATTTGGTTGTTGAGGGGCAAGCCTGAAAAAATTCTAGAGTAAATCTAAAAGGAGGTAGCAAAATCCAGGATAATTTTTGAAGTTATCTTTGGGTCTCCACATTCATAATGTATCTGAAACACACACACACCACATCACACCACACACACATACACACATGCAAAGAGAAAAAGAATCTAAGTGCATTAGTGGTAGATTACTAGTACAGAGACCTTAGTCCAACTTAGTACTTCATGAATCAGGATGTTAGGTTTAATCAGTACACATATGTTTACACACAAATATGTATGTGTTAGTTTCATAATCATTGCTGCAATAAATACCTGACTCAGATAAATAGGGAGAAAAAGGAAATTTTCACTTTAACTTATGATTTCAGAATACAGTTCATTATGGAAGATGTAATAACCACAGGTGCTGAGGGAACTAGTCACAATATATCTATAGCAAGAGCAGAGAACAGGCAAGATCCAATACTATTTTCTATCTGCCAACATCAACTAACTCTTTATTTTAATTATTTTCCCCAAGAATGATCCCACACACTGGGGAGTGGTTGTCCTACATCAATCATGCAAATAAAACAATATCCTACTAGCTGCCTTATCTTAATAATTCTTCATAGTGTTCCCAGAGGTTTACTTCTCACATTGCAAGTTGACTGTTCAAGCTCTTTAACAATATTTGTATATATTTTCTGGAAGTTTAATCTTATGCTGTCAATGAAGCTGGCCTGAAACTCACTAAGTAACAGAAGCAGATGTGATCCTTCAGCAGTTCTCTTGCCGCATTCCTCTCTGTAGGGAATGTAAGAGTGACCCACAACACCCAAATATATTTGCTTTATCTTAATCATAGAGGTACCATTAGCTTTTTGTAGGATAATGCTAAAATTCAAATCGATATTCTGACATTGGAATATTTTTATCATTAGTTGCTATTTGAAAGCTTTACAGACTTGTATTATTGGCTATTGTACAATAACCACATTGTTACAACCAATTTCAAAATTCTTGCCAAAACACTTCTATAATCCATGAGATGATCCTCAGTCTGCAACTCCTTACAGAACTCTTCAGTAGCTACTATCTGGGAGCTCTGTCCTGGTACTTGCAGTGCTAACTCATCTGGGACAGAGTAACTGCTGAGACCTGGAAAGTGGAATTAAACAATACATTTAAAATAATGGAAGTGCTCCATAGGGGTGATCTATAAAGTCTTTATGTGCCTATGAATCTTGAACTATCACTGCTTTTTGAGCTTTCACATGCATTTCCTATGGAGACAATAGACAGAACAGACTAAGGAAAGATTCCTAGATGTACACTTGTCTGGGCCATGAGTTCTATCTTAGGAAGAAGAGAAAGCAGAAAAATTATTATAACAACTGTGTCCTAAAAGAGATCAAGAAATGCTGCTTTATAAGTACCCCTTCTTTTAGGGTAATGACATAGAAGTCAAAGTCAGCACCTAATATCTTTCTATTGATCAACCTTGTAAAAAAAAACTTGCAGGAAGAAAGAAAACAAAACAAAACAAAACAAAAAACATAGAATAACTTTGACTTTCACCAGTGGTGTAGCTGCCTAGATAGATAAAGACATCTTTACATAAAAAGCTTGAATTTGAATTGCTAGATTAAGGAAATTACAATATAAAAATTGGATAAACTTTCTATCTTTAAAAATCTTTTAAGCTCAGAAGGGGTGAAACTATCTCAGGAGTGGTTAAGGTCAGTGAAATATCAGCTATCAGTGCTTTTCTCCCTCTTGTTCAAATAATAGTACTGAAAGATCTTAACTCCTTGTATGAAACAAAGCAAGAAATATACAGATTCCCTACAACAGTTCTCAGCCTGAAACACACTCAAGCAGGAAAAGTTAAATGATCTAATGCTCAGAGAAATTTTAAATTTTAATTATTTCATGGAGTTAGATATTCTACATGTTTTCATGAATACTTTGTTTTACATTGTGATGCTCAGCTGTCTAGTGTCCACAAAAAGATGAGAGGTGTGGCTTGGAAAAGATGAGATATAATTATGGGCAGGATTATCCTGAATAAATTTAATAACCAAAGTAAACTTAGTAGAAGAAACTACATAGAATTGCATAAGAATGCACTTATGGCAGTCTTTGTTTTGTATTTATCAACTTCAACAACATAGGCCACCATATCAACTTTCTATATGACCATAAGAACATATAATACAAGTGATTGCTGATTTCCTTTATGCCTCACTTAGATGAATGATGGAATAAAAATTCATTCTAAACAAAGCCAGTGATAAAAAGCAGTTATGTTTTATAGGTGGTTTGCTATCAGGAATCATGCTTGAATGAAAAGTGAAAGGAGAATCAGACATTTTTAAGTAGAAGAGTCATTTCTTGTATTTATCAAAATTTAAGAAATAGCCATGATTGCTGACAAAAATATCTGAGTAGATGGTAGCATGAACTCTTGTTAATAAAGAGCACAGCCTCAAGCATTCCTCCAGCAGTTGTTCTACTTCCCTGCTTAAGAGAAGGCTGGAATTAGCCAGAATTTCTTACTTGATCTTGCATTTAATTGGTAGGGCTAGACATACTGGACTGATTTTCTTAAAATATTATGATCCACATCAAACTTAGTTTAAGTTTCAATATTCCTTGACAACAACATATAGAAAAATGTAAAGATCAATGATCCATAGTCTTCAATATTATAAACTGTTCATTACATGTCTAATTCATGATGAGAATTTAGAATGGAACTATTTTTAAAGCTTTTTTATTATTATTTTATTATTTATTCAATTGTGCATGTTTGCGTGTATGTGTGTGTGTGTATAGAATAACTGACGAATTTGGGAACCACCATGGACCGCCTCCACCTCCTTGTTCCCCTAGAATGGAACTATTTTTTTTAAAGAAATCAAGCATGCAGGGCCGTAGAGGTGGCTCAGGGGTTAAGCCTCTGCCTTGCAGGCAGAGGGTCCTGACTTCGGATCCCAGACCCCACGGATAGACGCCAGGCGGAAGCGGGGCGGTCTGCGCTTCTGGTCCTGGTAGGGCGGAGCCTGTGAATCCCGGGGCAGAAGAAGGTGGAGGCGTCCATGGTGTTTCGCGAATTCGTCCGTGGTTCTGCACATACACAGACACACACACGCACGCGCGCACATACACACGCACATGCGCATGAATAAATAATAATAATTTAAAAAAATTAAAAAAAAAGAAATCAAGCATGCAATGGAAAGATGACTTAGGGATAAAGTTTCTGCCTCACAAACAGAAGGTCCTCATTTGAGATCCCAGCTTCCACATAAAAATGCCAGGTAGAAACTGCAGCAGACTGAATTTCAGGCCCTGGTGGGCAGACCCTGGAAAATCCCAGAGTGACGCAAAAAGGAAGTAGAATACAGGATGATTCTAGAAGTCACCCTTGGTCCTCCACAAGGACATATAGTGCCCTCTGATACACACACACACACACACACACACACACACACACACACACACACATACACTAAAGTAAAAATATATAAAAATTTTTAAAAAATTTAAAAAAGAAATCAAGCATGTCACTCATGCTAGTAATTGATTGGAAAGCAAAATAATGCTCTATTCAGAAAACAAAGGTCATTGCTGAAGTCTGTTACTGCAGTCTTCTGTGAGAGAGAACTGGGATGTAAAAAGTGAAAGAGTAATATTTTTGAACAGAAGGCATATCAGTATTCATGAGCACAACATGCAACTGTAAGTCTTGACAAAGTCTTCCTTAAATGAGGTTCTAAAGTATTGTTGATCATCAGATTGTCTCGAAGGAAGTAGCTATAGCTTGTTCAAACATGAGGAAAACCTTTGAAAGGATATGATTTTTGTTGAGTATTATTTATATTTAAAGGTATCATTATTAAGTATTTAATAAAATGCATAATTTCCTCAAAGTCTATAAATATTAAAACCTCAGGGGTTCATTGTGCCCTACTCACTGAAACTGTAATGTTAATATAGAAGAAATTGGAGGAAGAGTGAATATTCAGTGTACCAGCTCTGAGAAATTTTAATTAATTGTTATTCCAAAATATATGTATCAAAAAAACTCTGTTGGGAAGAGGATGTTGTTCAGTAGTAAAACTTTGTCTAATATGCATAATTCTCTAAGATCAATAACCAGCACTATAAAAAATAATGCAGCAAAGGCAAGAGAGATGCTCACCACACATTCAAGGCTGGCCTAGTCCATATACCAATTCCAGAGTGATCAGGATGAAATGAAGGTTCTGTTTTAAAAAAGAAGAAGAAAGTAACAGAAAGAAACATACAAAACTCTATCTCAAATTGCTTTGGAATGCATAAATTCTAGGATCAATGTGGCATTTCCTCTGAAAAGCCCCAGATTTGCCTTTGTAAGTTACAGCTTTCAAGTTAACTGATGAGTGGGATTTGTCTGAAATACAGGTGTATGCGTGCACACACACACACACACACACATACACACACACACAGTCACACAGTAAGTTAGCAATGGGACACAACAGATCTACACCTTGTTTTTAATGGGTGCTGCCTTCTGCCTTCACAAGCTACTTACCCTTTCTGGAATCCTGTGTAAGAACCTTGGTATTTGATTTAAGCTCAAGTATCAACTTCACTAAAATAAATATCCATTTCCAAAGTAAGCTTTATAGCATGACAGAGTGCTTGTTAAGACATGCTGTTTGTTTTTTGTTCATTGATAGAAAAATAGTTACTGATAAGCATTTTTTTCATTTGAGACTTATTTCATCTTAAGTTATGGATAATCCTGAGAGTTCTAAATGACAATTCCAACTTATACTGATGAGGGGATCAAATGATAATGGAAAAAGGAATATGTAAAATGGTAAAAATCCATAACATTGTGAAAATACAGTCATATTGTAGAAATTGTATTCATTTAAGTATCTTAAGTCTATTACATAAAGAAATGGGGAATAAAGACAAAATAATATATACATAATTTTATCTTTCATTTTCCACTATCCTAATTTAATACATTTTCAATTTTCATACACTATAAACATTAGATATTGTTACAGTTTATACATTTCTTTGTACTCATTTTTAGTTATTTCCAAACAGGCTGCTACATCACCCAAAAGATTTTAAAATAGTTTTCTGCTACATATGTTTTCCTTAACACTTCAATTTATATAACTCTCAAAGGAAAATGAAATAATAGTCAACAAAAATATGACTTATATATTTGTATACATGGCTTAATTTTAGAGATCATAAATAGACTGCATATTTCCAATGAGAAAACACTGTAACAGCACTTGCGACACTTTATTAACACAGCTCAAATGACAATCAAATTTTCTAATTCCTCACTTCTTATAATCTAGTCTACAAAATATGAACTACTGAAATAAGTTCTTAAGTTCTTGTGTGGGAATTGTTAAGGAATGTTAAAGCATTACTTTCCATGCAATTTGATTTCATAACTGAAGGATCCAAATCCTGCCTAATGTTTTGCTGCAGAATTGCATCATAAAGCCAGAAAACATTCCTTACTCTGTTGAGAAAAGTATTCTCCTGAATGCATAGGGTTTCCCTAAATTGGTTATTCCAAAGGGGATAGGTAGAAACAAACTTTGTAGTTTATTAATTAATTAATACATAATATTTAGTATATAACTGGGACTTTAAAAAAAGAACATAATTTTAAGCAACTATTAACTATTTTATGGAAATGGACAACTTAATGTCTATGGAGTTATCTAAGTGGTTAAAAGACAAGTCTTGTAAACAAAAGTACAGGATTTCTGGTCCCTAGATTCTACATAAAATGCCAATCTGGCATAATGTTTGTCTGTATAGATCCAACCCTCTGAAATGATGCATGGGAATCACTAGAGCCAACTGTCTACCCCCCCCCAAAAAAAAAGCATACTAATGTTCTACAGACTTGATTAGAAAACCAGAATAAAAACAAAAGTAAAATAACAATTGAAAATGATATCCCATATATCCACAAACCTCAATAAATACACACACAACACAAACACACACAAACACACACATACATACACACAACTACACATACACATATGGACATTCACATGGAGTCACATATATGTACATGCATACATCCCATACATACATACACATGAAACTGAAAAAGAGAGGCAATGGGTCCAATTTTTTCAAGCACAGAAATGATTCCTTAAGAAATACTCTGCAAATGGGAGCAGCAAAACTGAAAAAAAATCAACAAACCATAATTCAGAACATCAGAGACGCTATATCAACCATCTGGAACTGGGCCAGCCTAATCTCTCCCCATCCTGAAACTCAAGGAAATTTGCGGAAGAGGGGGCGGTAAGATTGTAAGAGCACAAGGATGGGAGGAGTAATGATATGCAAGATACTCCCCCAAGTTAGGGCCGAAGCAATCATAATAGGACTTTGCATGCCCTGCACAATGTCCAACACATTATTGACCCCACAAAGTCTAGCATGGACTAAAGGCACTGGGATCCTTGGAGGCTAGGGACTGATGGTCACAGTAGTGTTCCTAAGATTGAGGGGAACACAGGAAAGGGTTCTGGGAAATGCCCTTGGGTCCTTGCACCTCATAGGAGAGGAGGACCCAGAGGAAAGTTTTGTATGCACATTAAAGGATGCTCTGGGGATGGGGCGGGAGGCACTGGGGAATGGGGAGGGGAGTGAGGTGGAAGGAGAGAGGGGACCCATGCAACTGTTAAGTTTGTATGAGTAGAAATAGTAATAATAAAAGAAATATTCTGCAAATGGCATTCTTTTTACTAAACATGAAATAATAAGATCCTTGCATGCCAATCTTTTCAGATTTCTCTCTCATTTTCCTTTATGAATTTATTTTTACATTACAGTACATATATATAAACCATTTTACATATACCCTTAAATTGTTTTCATCTATAATTTAATAGGCTGATCAGAACTATCACTGATTATTCTCATACAGTATTATTTCTGAAGACAATATTATTCTGACACTTGGAAATGTTATAATTTTCTGGTATCTATTTTAATAATACCTATAGTTGAAATTTTAAAATGTCTTGCTAAGTACTATGAAAAAAGAATATTTGTAATAGTTACTCTTACCTGTTGCTGCAAATGCTTACCTGAGCATTCAAAGTCAAGAAACTTAAGGGAGAAAGGGATATTTAGTCATCTTACTATTCCAGAGGGGAGGAACAGTTTTTCATGGGAGAGGTGTATGGCTGGTGGCTGAAGATGAAGGCAGGCTACATCACAGCAAACATCCTGGAGGCTCATAGCTGCTCTCAGTCCAGTAGGCAAGTGGGTCACTGCTGAAGGCTGGAAGATTCCTGGAAAGTCAAACAATTAGAGAGTCTCTCTTTCAAGTCTTCTGTTCTGCGGTTCTTTTTTTCTGATTTGCTCCTGGGAAGTTCCAATCAGATCTATGGTTGGTCTTTCTATTATAAATGTATTGATCTGAATAATCTGTTCAGGTAGTCTGACAGCTGTTCTTAGTTAATGCCAGATATGGTCAAGTTGACACCCAGGATTAACTATCAAACGTTATAAGCATCTGCGATATTCTCTGAAAATGTCCACAATAATTTGAACAAATTCTTGCAAATAAATTACTCTCTTTTCATATTATGGATAATGACAGGAGTCTAACTATAAAAAGCAGATGTCTCAGGTACTTGTTAACTTAGGTGATGCTCTTTTGAAGCTTTTTGTACTCACATTGCATTTCAATTATTTTTTACTGTTATTCTTCTAAGTCAACTTCTACATGAGCAAGTCTGCTTATGTGTGTCTATTCTGAACTTGTCCTATAAATTTAGTAATATACTATGTGGTATTCTCTGACTAACTCCTTTTATTGATCATGGTTTCAAAGTTGCACATGCTGCGTTTTCATGAAGTTGGCATTTTTGTTTACTTCCATTATATTTATGTCCATAGATGGTTGGAAATTTGTTCATTTTTAATAATTGCATTGCATTTGCAAACATGTAAATACAAATGTCTTAGTAGAAATAAATTTGAATTTTCATGACTGTGTAATGAGGAGTAATGCATTACAACCATATCTGATTTTATAGCAACTGTTAAATCCACCCCTCCAAGTACCAGTGAAATGACTCAGTGGATAAAAGTATCAGCTTGTAAAACTGACTATCTGTATTTTAACCCTTGAGTCCACATAGTGGACAGAGGGAGCAGACTTTAAAAATTATCCTCTGACCTCCACCCCCCATACTGTGGTATTCTCTCTCTCTCCCTCCTCCTTCTTTCTCTCTCTCTTTCTCTCCCATTAAGTAAACAAATAAATTTAATCACTTTGAAACTTATTGGGCCATGTTAAAATCCTATCAGCAATGAACGTGGCTCTAATTTCCACTGTGTTCTCATAAAAATTATAATTGTCTGGTTTTGCAGAATAATGTTTGTCTTCCTGGAACACAGGAGGGCTCACTGCAGTTTGGTTTTATATTTCTCTACTGATTAATGATTCTTAACAACATGTCATATGATTCTAGGACATTAGTATGCATCGCGTTCTGTATGTGTATTAACATATTCTGTCAGTTTTTAAGTTGATTATTTTTGTTAAGTTTTTAGGTACTATATATTCTGAATATAATTCTCTTTCTCATTTATGTGACTTGTAGATATGTTAGCATAAAATAAGATAGACTTATTAAGTCAGAACATGTAAAAATGTGAAGAGGACTGATTTCACACAGGCATGAAATCCTACAACACTGAGGGAATAAGTTAGGGACAGTTGGATAACAGCTATCAGAAGTGTCATGGTCACAAACCTCTAGTGTCAATAGAAAAGTCAATAGAAAACATCACAAAACAGAAGAAAAACTCCAGTGTTTCTCCAGAAGGCAATGACTTAGTACAGGATGCTCTCCTTTCCTAATAAAAGGAAAAATCCAGTTGCTGATGGGACTTTAAGCCAGTGTAATCACTATGGAAATTAATGAGTTTTTTCCAAAAACTAACAATAAATATTTCATATAACCTTATTATACTACTACTATTTATCTGAGGCAATTTAATTCAATGTATCACAAACCCACCAACAGATCAATCTTTTCTGCAGTATTATTCACAATAGCCAAATTATGGAACCAATCTATCTCTCAAGAACAGAAAAATGAATAAAGAAAATGTCGTGTATGTATACAATGGAATTTTTTCAAGTAAAAACAAAATTATCCTGCTTGTAGGGAAATGAATTTAACATATTATGATTGCATTAAGCAAATTAATTGAGTTTCAAGAAGATAAATATTGTATTTTGTTTCATTTTGTAAATAAATTAAAATCATTTATAAATATCACCTTAAAGCAGAAGTGCTAAAGCTAGGACAAAATATTCAGGATAAAAAGAGAAACAGCTCATGGCATAAGATAGGATGTACAGCAAATGTACAAATTAAATACAAGTTCTTAAGAGCTACAATGCAGAAGGAATAAGTCACATATAGACGTAAACCTATCAAAATAGTAACTGACTTCTCAGTACAAATGGCAAAATTCAGAGAACCTGGAGAGACACAATGCAAGTTCTAAATGAACACAAATGCCAACCCAGATTACTATATCCAGTGAAACTGACAATTATAATAGATGATGAAAGAAAAATATACCATTACAAAACCAAACTAAAATACTATATGGTTATTAAGCCATCACTACCAAGGACACTGGAAGAGATGCACAAGATGGAAGAGAAAGCCCTTAGCTTACTAACCAAAAGAGTAAAAATTCACAAAATCAGGAAGGATAAGGGGCAAATTAAAACACATTATGGAAAAATCCAGAGAATCGCAAAGACATACTTTAGAAGTTTATATTCTCTTAAACTGGAGAATCTAAAGGGAATACATGAATTCTTAAATACATATGACCTACTAAAATTGTCTCAAGAGGAAATAGATAGATTAAAAAGCAAAAAAACTAGAGATGAAATTGAAACAGTAATTACAAGTTTTCCAACTAAAAAAAGCCCAGGACCAGATGAATTTACTGCAGAACCTACCAGACCTTCAGAGAATAACTAATACCATGACTCCTCAAATTATTCCATAAATTAAAGAAAGAATGAATACTCCCAAACTCTTTCAGCAAAGCCAATATTATTATGATTCCAAAGCCAAAGGAAGACCCATCCAACAAAGAAAATTATAGATCCCTTCCATTCCTGATTTCTTCAAAACTGTTATCATGAAGGGATGTTGTATTTTGTCAAAGGCCTTTTCTGCATCTATTGAGAGGTTCAAAAACAAAAATAAAATACTTTGGAAAAAATACCTTGGATTTAACTAAGGAAGTAAAACTATGCAAAACTGCTAATAGAAATTAAAGGGGATACTAGAAAGTGGAAAGACCTTCCTTGTCCATGGATCTGTAGAATCAATATTGTGAAAATGACCATCCTACCCAAAACAATATACAGATTCAATGCAATTCAAATCAAAATCCCAATGCAATTCTTCATAGAACTGGGAAAACTATCTAAAAAGTCATATGGAATAACAAAAAAAACATGATTTGTCAAAACAATTTTAGGCAATAAGAAGACTGCTTGGAGGCACCACAATACCAGATTTCAAACTATATTACAGACTCTAGTACTAAAAACAGCTTGGTACTGATGCAAAAACAGATACATCGACCAATGGATCAGAATAGAGGATGGGGACATAAACTGTCATACTTACAGACATCTTAATTTTTGATAAAGGTGCCAAACAGGCACACTGGGGAAGTGACAGCATCTTCGACAAGTACAGTTGGGAAAACTGGACATCTACATGTAGAAAAATAAAAACCAACGGTTGCCCCTGTCCTTACACAAAAGTCAACTCCAAATGGATCAAAGACCTTTATATTAAATCCAAAACTCTGAGGTTATTAGCTGAAAGACTAGGAAGTACACTCAAATTGATAGGCCTGGATAAAGATTTTCTAAATGGAACCATGTTTGCCCAGGAATTAAGATCAATAATCACAAATGAGACCTCATGAACTTAAAAAGCTTCTGTTCTGCAAAAGAAACTGTGTGAAAAAGACAACCCACAGAAAGGGAGAAAATCTTTGTTAGCAATGAATCTGACAAAGAATTAGCCTCCAGACTATAGCAAAGAACTCAAAAACTAAACACCAAAATAGCAAATGTTTCAAGTAAAAAAAATGTTCCCTGGAACTAATCAGGGACTACACTCAAAAAGAAAATGAAATATGAACACACACCTTAAAAGATGTTCAGCTTCCCCGATTATCACAGAAAAGCAAATTAAAACTACCCTGTTATACTATCTTACCTGGTCAGAATGGCTAAGATCAGGAACAAAAACAACAAAGAAAATTTAATTTTGAGTGAGTTATCTCAATCAGAAAGTTGAGCACTACATGTTCTTTGTTTTTTTTTAAATTATTTTATTATTTATTCAATTGTGCGTGTATACGTGTGCGTGCGTGTATGCTGGGAAGGTTGTGGAGAAAAAGGAACACTTACTACTGGTGGGAGTGTAAATTGGTATAGCCTCAATGGAGATCAGTGTAATGGTTCCTGAGAAAGTTAAAAATGGAACTGCCATATGACTCAGCTAAGCCATTCCTAGGAATATTTACAAAAGACTCTGCATCTTATTATAAAGCTCTTGTTTATCTATGTTCATTGCAGCTGTAGTCACACTAGCAAAAAAATATAATCAGCCAACATGCCCATCAACAGAGGAATGGATAATGAAAATGTGGTACATACACACAATGGAATATACTCAGCCATCAGAAAAGATGAGGTTATTAATTTGCTGGTAAATGGACAGAACTAGAAAATTTAATTTTGAGTGAGTTATCTCAATCAGAAAGTTGAGCACTACATTTTCTTTCTTTTTTTTAAATTATTTTATTATTTATTCAATTGTGCGGGTATACATGTGCATGTGTGTATATGTATGTGTGTGTGTGTGTGTGTGTGTGTGTGTGTGTGTGTGTGTAGAACCACGGACGAATTCGGGAAACACCATGGACCCGCCTCCACCTCCTCCTTGTTTACTCTGCCCCGGGATTCACAGGCTCCGTCCTACCAGGACCAGAAATGCAGGCTGCCTCTGCTTCTGCCTAGCATCTATAAATGGGGTCTAGGATACGAACTCAGGACCCTCTGCCTGCAAGGCAGAGGCTTAACTCCTGAGCCACCTTTCCAGCCCCACATGTTCTTTCTTATATGTGAATGTTACAACTGGTATCCTTGTCAATGTATTTGGATTGGAATCACTGTGAGAGCCAAAAAATTCAGAACAGACAAATGAGTGAGAAGGTGGGAAGGAATGGTTAGGTTGGAATTTTTCAAGGGGAGGTTCACCATGATGAGTAGAGTGGGGAAAATATGTAGCAGGAAATTAGGGGATAGAAGATAGTAGGGGCAGAGGGTCTTATAGAAAAACCTTATGATTGTGAGAAGTAATACAAAAGGAACAACCTATGCTAGTATGAAAACAAGTCTTTCAAAGAAAGGAAGAAGAATGGTCTGTCCCTATGCAGAGGAGCATAGAAAAGTGAGGATAATGGAAAGAAAAAAAAAAAAAATCCCTGAGCTGATCCACTTAGAACCCAGTGACAAACTTACATTAGAAGTAATAGGAATGTAATACTTCCTGATAAAATATTAGTCATACAGGCCTTAAAGGCCCACAAATATAGGTTTTTGCCATTATTCTTGATTGCCTTCCAAAAACTGTTAGTAATACCCTATTTCTGAAGATGAAACATATATGGATCAAAGAACATGGGCCAAAAACACAACCAGTAGTGTTCTGAGAACTTCCTCCTTGTTGGATAGCTTACACAGTACCAAGGAATACTGTAGAAGCTGCCGAGGGAGAGAAATAATGATAAGCCACATCAATGCATGAGATCCATAAGTTGCAATAAAAAGCACCATGGCAACAGGTAACCACTAGTGTAACAGTGGCATGAGTTTCAAAGAGACAACCATAGCTTTCTGATTGAACTCAAGAACTGCTGGTAAGAATTGTACACATTCTTACCAGTTGTAAACTACAACTACAACTTATTGTAGTTGTAAACTACAACAAGAACCCCTCCCCCCATAAAAAAGTGAAGGAAATACTCAATAGAGAAAACAGCCAATGAACCTATAGGTAGGTAGACAGTTTATCAAATTGCTCTGTAACCACAGATTGAAAGAACATTTAACATTCAGTCTAGAAGTTTTCTTCTACAATAGAGGTAGAAGATCTCACACCTTAAAAGGATGCAGCCTAAGGCAATAGAAGAAAAATGAAGTGGACAGCAATAGCCAATCTTTTTTTTTAACATTTTTTTATTTTATTTTATTTTTGCAGGACATTTCTTTTATTATTATTATTATTCTTTCTGCTCATACAAACTTAACAGGTACACTGGTCCCCTCCCTTCCTCCACCTTCCCCCCCCACCAGACCCCTCTGCTCCCCACTTCCCTCTCCCCTCCTTCCCCATCCCCCAGTGCCTCCCTCCCACAATCCCTAGAGCATCCTTTACTGTGCATGCCAAACTCTCCTCTGGGTCCTCTTCTCCGATGAGGTGCAAGGACACAGGGGCATTTCCCAGAACTATTTCCTGTGTTCCCCTTAAGCTTAGGAATACTACTGTGACTGTCAGTCCCTAGCCTCCAAGGATCCTAGTGCCTTTAGTCCATGCTAGACTTGTGTAGGACATAGCGCAGGTCATGCAAAGTCCTATTATAATTGCTTCAGCCCTAACTTGTGGGGAGTATCTTGCATATCATTACTCTTCCCATCCTTGTGTTCTTACAATCTTACCCCCCCACACACACTTCCACAAATTTCCCTAAGCTTCAGTATGGGGAGAGATTAGGCTGGCCCAGTTCCAGATGGTTGACATAGAGTCTCTGATGTTCTGAATTATGGTTTGTTGATTATTTTTTTTTGGATTTGCTGCTCCTGCAATGCCCTTGGCTCCATCCTGATGGGTATTGGAACTCACCCCCTGGCTAGAGATAAAAACCTGTTAAATTAGAGTCTTGTTATAAAAGTCTATTCAGGGGCTGGAGAGGTGGCTCAGGGGTTAAGCCTCTGCCTTGCAGGCGGAAGGTCCCGAGTTCGGATCCCAGATCCCACGTATAGACGCCAGACGGAAGCGGGGGCGGCCTGCGCTTCTGGTCCTGGTAGGGCGGAGCCTGTGAATCCCGGGGCAGAAGGAGGTGGAGGCGTCCATGGTGGTTCGCGAATTCGTCCGTGGTTCTACACACACATACACACACACACAGACACGCGCGCGCACATACACACAGTTGAATTAATAATAATAATAAAAAAAAAAAAATAAAAATAAAAGTCTATTCAAAGGTAGATGGAATAAAAGTAGGAGACCGCAGTGAGAGAGGGGTCAATCACCCATTTGCAAAATGGTTACTTTCTTTTTTTTTTTCTAATACATAATTAATAGTTTTGGCTTTTTATTTTTATTTTTTTAAACATTTTTTATTATCTCCGCTCATACAAGCTTAATAGGTACACCCGTTCCCTACCTCCCTCCTCCTCCCCCCTCCAACCCCTCTGCTCACCCTCCCCTCACTCCTCCCTCCCCATCCCCCAGTGCCTCCCCATCCCCCAGTGCCTCCCCTCCCCCAATCCCCAGAGAATCCTTTAATGTGCATGCCAAACTCTCCTCTCGGTCCTCCTCTCCGATGACATATAAGGATCCAGCGGCATTTCCCTGAACCCTTTCCTGTGTTCCCCTTAAGCATAGGAACACTATTTTGGCTGTCAATCCCTTGCCTCCAAGGATCTTGGTGCTTTTAGCAAATGCTAGACTTTGTGAGGTCAATAGTGTGTTGGACATTGTGCAGGGCATGCAAAGTCCAGTTATGATTGCTTCAGCCCTAACTTGTGTGGAGTATCTTGCATGTCATTGCTCCTCCCATCCTTGTGCTCTTACATTCTTACCACCCCCTCTTCCGCAAATTTCCCTGAGCTTCAGGATGGGGAGAGATTAGGCTGACCTAGTTCTAGGTGGTTGATATAGAGTCTCTGAAGTTCTGGATTATGGTTTGTTGATTTTCTTTTGTGATTTTGCTACTCCTGCAATGCCCTTCACTCCATCCTGATGGGTATTGGATGTCATCCCTGGCCAGAGATACAAAGCTGTTAAACTAGAGTCTTGTTATAAGAGTATATTCAAAGGTAGATGTAATAAAAGTAGGAAAGCACAGTGAGGGAAGGGTCAATCACCTATTTGCAAAATGATTACTTATTATCTGCCAGACTATATGCCTTCCTCTTCTGGTGAGATCATACCCCCTCAGTTGTAAATGATCAGGAACGAAAGTCTGTGAACTTAACCAGATGTCTCATTGCTTACTTGCAGTCCTTGATGGAGGCCTATTTTCTCTGCTGTAACATGGTCCCCTCTCTCTTTTTTTCTGGTGTGGCCCTCTTGTTCATACTCCTTGCAATTACTGTATTACAGAGATTTATCATCAAGTGTCTCTAGGTGGGCTGGGTGGGTTTGGTGCTAGGAGCCACCTATTCTGTATTGTGGACATTCATTTTGTGGCCCAATATGTGATCTATTTTGGAGAAGTTTCGTGTGCTTCTGAGAAAAATGTATATTCTTTGGTACGTGGATGAAAAGTTCAATAGAGATCTGTAAGGTCAGCAATAGCCAATCTTAATGCAGAGTACCAGCAACTCAGCAAGGCTCACTCAGAATCAGGCCAACCTAATCTCTCCCCACCCTAAGGCTTTGGGAACCTTGCTAAAGAAGGGGTAGTGAGATTGTAAGAATCTAAAAATGGGAAGGTTTACCACTGGATAAGACATTCCCTTAAGGCAGGACCACTACATTTAGGAATTCACTACAGTGAGACTTGCCTTTCTCAGACCTGCATAATGACCGACATACCTACATTCCCGCATAGACTATCTAGCAACTCAAGAAAATTAGAAACTACAATGTAAACTTTGAAGACTAAGATGAATGAGTGAAGGGAAATGTCCCTATCTATGGGATAGCCTGAAGAGAAGCAACTTGGTATGCCACAGAATCCCCACAAAAGTAAACAAGCCAGAGGAAACCCTGGGGTCTATAGAAACAGATAGGCAGGAGGGTGGGAGGGATTGAGGAAGGGAGAGGAAGGGATAGGAGGAAGGGGGGATGGAAAGAATCAGGGACAAGTATTCAATATGCTTGTAAATGTAGAAAAAATAGAATATTCAATCTAGCAAAATTAGAATGCTAATATTTCTCAACTATGTATAAATAGTTCTCTAAGACTTATCACATGTAAGGACATGAAGCAAGCTTTAAACATTTGAGAAGATTTCTGTTCACAATAGCAAAGAAATCAGTCCAGAAGTCCAACTCTAGATGAATGGATAATGAAAATGTGTGATACACACACACACACACACACACACACACACACACACACACCCTATGCAAGGAAATGTGCAATCATCAGTTCAAAGGAAATCATAGAATTTTTTAGGAAATGGATGGAACTGAAGGATAAAATATTAAGTGAAGTATTCTAGATACAGAAACACAAATACTATGTGTTCTGCTATGTATGCATATGTCAAAATTCAACTTTCAGAATGAAATTTTAAACAGAAATTCCTTAAATGTCCATAAAACAAGAAGGAAAGTAAGTGGGGGAAAGCAGTAAGGGAAACACTAATAGGAGGGAAGTATCAGAATACAGAATAGAAAGGGCAATAACGGGGGATTGTTCTGGTGCAAGAAGGAGCGAAAGAGATAAGTAAGGGGAGTCAGGAGAAAAATTAGCACCAAGCTCATTAAACAAAGTCATATAGAAACTTTGCATTCTACAAATCCTGGAACATGTCTGGTGCTATAAACCAAGATACATACCTAAGGATAAGGAGACCACAGGTTCCAGAAGGGAAAAAAATTCTTAGTATTAACTATAGATAATTGATAGTAAACTACCATCTAAAAACTTATCATTACACCATAGCTCAAAGCAGCACTCAACACACAACTTAGATGTATCCCTGTACAAATCCAGAGAACCATAACTGTCCAAACTACAAAGTTCTGTAGTCTAGGACTTGGTCCTAATTAAGACATCCAAACCACCTCCATCTCAAGACTCATGAGAGTTTGCAGAAAAAAAGGTCCACAAGAATATAAGAACAGATTACATTGGGCACAAAGAGTTATAATTTAGGAGGGCAAGGGAAGGAATACCCCAAGAGAATGGAAACAAAAGAATACACAGTTCAATTATCAAGCCATGGTCAAGAATTGCCTGTAAGTAGTGAGATATCTAACACTGCCTACTCTCATTTTCTTTTTGTTCACTTAGGTTTGAACTGTTTTGAAGTGCTGGATATATGTCCCCCATCATGAAGGAGGGAAGAGAGGTTAATCATTAGTTGGTAGCCAGTTGGCATGAGGAGGCTGACCCCACTCATTATTGTGCACTACTCCTATTCTTCCCTCCACTATTAAGCCTCTTCTTATACAAAAACCTTTTTTAAACAGTCTTTTTATCTTTTGATAGGAGAGGATCTCAACAGCCAGACAGGATGCATCCTTGTACAGTACAAGAACAGCAAAACTGAAAACAACACCCAACCATAATGCAGAATACTAATTACCCTACAGTGTTCACTCAAAACTAGACCAGTCAGATCTCTTCCCATCCTAAAGCTCAGGGAATCTTTGCTGAAGAGGAGGTGGTAAGACTTAAGAACTTAAACATGTGGAGGTCCTGCTGAACAAAATACTCCACTCAAGACTGGGGCTGTTGCAGCCAGGAACTCACTGCGATGAGTTTTGACCTTACCAGACCAGCACAATGACTGACATGTCGACATGCCTCCATGGACTAGTGAGAATCTCCAGGGAGATGATATCAGGAAGGAGGATTTTTAGAGACAAGATGTTAAACAGGTATAGGGGAATACCTATATTAATGTGTGACTCAAGGAGGGGCCACCTGGTCTCCCACAGAGGCCTGAAATTCCACTACAATAGGTGATCCAAAGGGTATTCTAGGGCTCATATAAGCTGATGGGAAGGAGGGCAGGAGAGAGCAGTTGGGAAACACCAAAAAAGGAGAGGGAGGGAAGGAAGAGAGGAAGAAAGGAGAGATGAGGAAACAGAAAGGGTAAAGGGAGGAAGGAGGGGAAAGGGAAAGGAGGTCATGAGGATACCTACTCAGTGAGCTTGTATGACAAGAAAAAAAGAATAAAAAATAAAATAATAAAAAGAACACAAGAACCAGAAGATGTCAGGAGATAATGATTAACAGAAATACTTGATCAATCCAGGCAGCCATACCCAAGAGCTCAAGGCAAGGGTGCCTGCTTTCATTAGACTGCCACAAAAACTGGCCCTTCAACATCTCATCATTGAAGAGCAAGACCACATGAGACAAGATTCTACACTATGTGGGCTGTTGCTAGGCAACATAGAAGGGAAGCTCCTGTACCTTACAGTTTACCCACCAGTGGGTCATTTGAACCCTGACTAGTTCTCAGGCAATACTTAGTAGAGCATCCTAGATTTACCCAGAAGATGAGATGGTCATGGAGACATGGGGAGGGGAGGGAAACTGGAAGGGAATATGATTGGTGAGGTTTCACAGCTAACTAAATATATTCTGTATACTCGGTCAGACATGTTCTTCTGGCAATTAAGGGTTGTCCTCTTAGCAGTCCTATGGATTTGTTAGGAGGGAAGATAGGTGAAGGATAATTCTTACTTCCCAGACTAGCATGTCTGGCCAAGGACACAGAAGAATGCAATGTACACAGGAAAATACCAACTTTCTCAACTAGTTCCTGGATCATATTCACCTGCCCAGGAACTAGTCCCACCCACCATGGACTGGGTCTTCCATATAAACTAGTTCCCTCAGCCCCTTGATGATGGTGTGTTTGCTTAAACCAGACATGCTGGTCTGACAAATAAGGATTGTCCCTGTCTTGGCATTATGTGGATATGGTGTAACCAGTTCCCTCAGCCCCTGGTGTTGGTGTGAGCTCTCCTGCCAAGCCAGACAAGGATGAAATCAGATTACTGTAAGAGAGGATAAAATCTCTTGTTCCTTTAAGATGTTTTGTCATGATTTTGTTAGCAATCATGCAGGCTAACTGCTACAGGTGTGATAGGGTATAATTACTAGATGATGAAAATACTCAAATTTATTATTCATATGATCTTAAAAATGAACTACTAAAAGAACATTTCAAAAGATTGAAGCCATATAAGTATTTTTAAAGCATGATGATGTGAACAACAGCAGAAAATAACAGTGATCCAAGAACTTTGAAACTTTATGAATTAAGGAAAAATGAACAACTTTACTTGAAAATGGATGAATTACTTAAAATGCAGCTAAACACATTAAGAGAAATGTAACAGCAACTTGTCAAATATATAGAATATATATAAAAAAATACCTCAAAGAGGAAAAAGATGATATGAGAAACAACTTATGTTGCATGTTTGGAAATCTAAGCTCAAGAATAGATTGAGGGTCTGGAGAGTTGGCTTAAGGGTTAATAGTCTCTTTCACAAAGAGAAGGACCTGAATTTAGATCCCAAATCCTAGGTAAAAATATGAGAAATTCCGGCTCTGGAATGAGGTGACTAAGAAATTCCAGACAAAAGCAAAAAAGAAGAAAAGCAATCCAGGATGATTTCTGAAGTCACCCTCCATTCTCCACAGGCATACACTGTGCCCTCTGAGACATAGACAAACACACACACACACACACACACACACACACACACACACACACACACACATAGAGATAGAATACACATTCTTTCTTTTAAAAAAAGAATAGATTGGGGCTGGATACCTTGAGGGACTGGAGAGGTGGCTCAGGGGTTAAGCCTCTGCCTTGCTGGCAGAAGGTCCTGAGTTTGGATCCTAGACCCCACGTATAGACGTCAGGCGGAAGAGGGGCAGCCTGCATTTCTGGTCCTGGTAGGGCAGAGTCTGTGAATCCCCGGACAGAGTAAACAAGGAGGTGGAGGCATCCATGGTGGTTCCCAAATTCGTCCATGGTTCTACACACACACACACACACACACACACACACGCATACACGCACAATTGAATAAATAATAAATAATAAAAAAAACTTTAAAAAAATAAAAAAAGAATAGATTGATTACACATAAATGTAAAGATAGACAATTTAAAAATAAGGGCAGGACAATATCTCAGAGATTAAAACAAATTATCGATGAATAAAGGTTTTCATTAACCACCTGGAACCAGGCCAACCTAATCTTTCCCCATCCTAAAGCTCAGAGAAATTTGCAGAAGAGGGGGGCGGTATGATTGTAAGAGCCTAAAGATAGGGAGGAGCAACGATATGCAGATACTCCACACAAGTTAGGGCCGAAGTAACCATAATAGGACTTTGCATGACCTGAGCAATGACCTACATAGCAATGACCCCCCAAAGCCTAGCATGAATCACAGGCACTAGGATCCTTAAGCAAGGGATTAACAGATACAATAGTGTTCTTATACTAAAGGGGAACACAAGAAAGGGCTCTAGGCAATGCTATTGAGTCCTCGCACCTCATTAGAGTGAAGGACCTAGAGGGAAGCTTGACATTCACACTAAAGGATGCCCAGGGATGGAAGGGGAGAAAAGGGGAAAAGGGGGGAAAAAGCAAGGAGGTCTGGGGAGGGGTGGTGGGAGGGAAGGACCGGGGTACCTATTAAGTTTGTATGAGTGGAAAAAATAAATAAATAAATTTAAATAAAAAGATTTTCAGAAAGATAAGCAACAAGCAAATTTACTTTTTAATGATTGATTGTAAGGATGTTCCCATATTATTCATTGAAGATATTTTGGATTCTCTACTAAATTACCTTTGTATCTTGCTAAAAACTCAATTGTATAGAAATGCAGATGTGTCTCAGTGGGCAATGGTGCTTCTCTAGCATTTATGAGGCATTGGCTTTGAACTTATAAAATACTTCATGTCTCTAATCTCGGCACTTTGGAAGTGAAGGGCTAAGGATCATGAGTTCACTGTTATTCTTGGATTCACAGTGAGCTTGAGGCCAGTAGGGAATAGATATCCTTCTTCAAAAAGAAAAGTAGTTAATGAAGAGTTTATTTTTTAGTGTGTAAGGTTTTATCACATTTATAAAGCTACATTTCTACTTATGACAGTAAGTGCTATCTAACAGTATAGTTGTAATAAGTTATGAAATCAGTAAGTGCAAATGTTTCTTATTTTTGCTTTCTGTTATTTTGTTATTAAAGGTTCTTGCAATTACATACATGTTTTAGGATCAGTTTACTTTTTGCATATAAGTTAGGTAGGTGTGAGTCTGAAGGAATTGAGTTGAGTTTTAAACAAGTTTGTAGAGTGTTGATTATGTGACATTACACAGTAATATTAAATCTTCACTCATGAAAACATGTGTCTTTCCATATACTTAGGAATATATCAATTCTGCTAATAATATTTTTCCATTTTTAGTATATTACATCTCCAAATGTTCCACCCCACTAGACAAAGTTTCTTTCTAATACAACATTTAGCATAAAGGTAGCTGCAATGTGGTCATGACTCAAGTTCTCTTAGATTTATTAACAATTAAATATGTCACTTTTATGCAGAAGCTAATGATTATGTCTAGGTAGACTTTCTGCTTAATAGGTAGGGCTAAGAAATGGGGATACAGGACTGGATGGAATGCTTTCAAAACACCTTCATGAACATTTTGTAGATATGCAAATTTGATTTTTCAAACCTTGATAATAACTAGCTAAAATCAGTTTTGGATTAGAATGTCAATTCCCTATATTATATAATAAGGGAATCAGAATGGGAATTGCTATTTGCAATAATGCATATATTGTTAAATTACTAGTCAAATATATACATATACCAGCATATACATTTTGTGTATTTTATGTATTTTCTGAGTATACATGCAAACACATAAATAGACAAGTTGAAGGGAAATGAACATATCAATGGGCTGGCCTGAAAAGAGGTAAACTTGTTACATTCAAGAAGCCTGAACCCCCACAAGAAGAGACAAGTCAGAGAGAACCCTGGGTCCACTGAAGCATGCAGGAAGAAGGGTGGGAGGAAGTGGGAGGGAATAAAGGGAAGGGATGGAAGGGAAAAGGGAAGGAGGGAAGCTAAGATGGATATTCAAATTGCTTGTAAGTGTAGAAAAAATTTTTTAAATATATACAAGTTAAACAGAAAGAAATACAGAAATTGGATAGAATGTAAGATAGCCTTGAAGGATTTACATGCTGGGTGAAAATATGCAAAAGTGTTTAAACTCACTGAGCTTCAAAAAATTGAAAACATAACTAAAGTACACTGTTATTATCACAAAAATTAAATAGAAACAATTGTCAGATGATAGACTTTAGCATAAATAAATTGCAAAATAACATTTAGAATGGTTTTGTATCATTTAATTATTTTCCTAATTACATTATATTTTCAAATATGTATCCAATAGGAACGGGCAAATATATGTTCTAAAGTTAATATGAGCTTGTAAGGTGTCTCAGAGTGTAACATGATTGCAACTAAGCCTGGAATACTGAGCTAAATGGGCCGAACTCACATTGTTGTTGTTGTTTTATTATTTTTATTTTTTATTTATTATTTATTCAATTGTGCGTGTATGCATGTGTACATGTATGTGTGTATGTATGTGTGAGTAGAACCACGGACGAATTCGGGAAGCACCATGGACGCCTCCACCTCCTTCTTGTTTACTCTGCCCCAGAATTCACAGGCTCCGCCCTACCAGGACCAGAAACACAGGCCGCCCCCGCTTCCGTCCAACGTCTCTACTTGGGGTCTAGGATCCGAACTCAGGACCTTCCGCCTGCAAGGCAGAGGCTTAACCCCTGAGCCACCTCTCCAGCCCCTGAACTCACATTATTGAAGGAAAGAAATGACTCCTGGAAATTGTTGTGTGACTTCCAAATATGTACTATGACAAAACCATATACACAAGTGCATACACATGCAAATATATGCAGACATTGAGTAAGTAAAAGTTAAAAATTTTCTTAAAATGCTCACAGAAACTCAACATTGGGAACATATTCTGATCTAAATCTAAATTGTGGATATATTTATAAATGACATATATACTCAAATAGACTACTATAACTACTTGGTTTATAACCCCATACAAATTATTGCTTGAAAGAATTCTCTCCCAAATAAGTTTACACCTTCAGAGTTCATTCTGTAATAACTTCAAAACATTGTAAGTGTTTATATTTTTTGAGATATCCATATCAATTTTTTGCATTCATGCTTTCTGAAAGGATTCCTGAAATAAGTGGGAATTATATTTTTAATACTCAAGAAAGCTCCATAGTGTGCACTATAGTAGTTATACTGATGGTAGCACTTTCCCAGGAAGGAATATCTTCTGTTAAATTACTTTCAAAATATCCTTCAATTCTTTTCAGATGAAATATTTTGTAGAAAATACTCAGAAGCATATATGTGGACTACCTTTAAGATGTAACCTAATGATGTCTTAACATGTTTCTCTCTATCATTTTAACTTTCCAAAGCATGCATTACAAGTTCATGTTCTGTATGCACCAAAACGTGCTTGCCATGTTTCCTTCTGGAACTGTAAGTCTAGGGCCAACCTGCCCAGAAATGCCGTAGACCCAATACGTTTCCTGTTGATTTGAATAGTATTTTTTCTCCCTAGTTTTTTTTTTTTTTTTGCAGGGATAATTAATTATCCCTGCCCCCATCCGTCCCCATTTTTCTTCTTCCTCTCTTCTCTCCTTGCTCTCTCCCTCCCCTATTTTCGTCAATCCATTCCACTCCTTCCTACCCTCCTGTCTGTCTGCTTCTATGATTTCTGAAATTCTCTCTGAATCATCTGCTCTAGTCTGGGTTCAGGCATCTGTGGCACATTAAGTGACATCTCCTTGGGCAGCCCAACTGTTAGGGACATTTCCCTTTACCTATCTAATCCCTAAGATTCCCATTGTATGAAATTATTTCTCCTGAGATTCTCTCTAGTCTAACCTGGCATGCTGATATGTGAGTTATTGTGCAGGTCTAGCAAGGACAAGACTTAACTGCAGTGAGATCCTGGATGCACCAGCCCTGCCATGAGTAGAATGTTTTGCTCTGTGATGGACCTCCCCATCTTTAGAGTTCTACAATCTTACTGTCCTTTGAATTAAGTCTCCACATTGTGTTTGTTTTGGTAGGTCATTCTTTTGAAAATAGCATTTGTGCTGCTCCTACTTCTGGTAATTACTAATCCTTTTACCATTCTTATGTCTGGGCCATGTTATTTTGGCTTTGTTCTCACCAATATATGAAGGCATGTTACTATTATATCAGCAGTATCAATGTGCATTCCACTAAATGTTTTAAAAATATAATAGTTCATTTTTATTACTATAATGACAATTTTAACAGATTTGAATGCATATCTCTTTCAGAATTCGGCTTAAATCTCCTCCATGATTTTGTATATACACCTGCTAGCCATCCATTTCTTGGAAAAATTTCTATCATTTTTTAAGAATGTTAGCAGATTGTTCGCTATTGATTTGTATGAATTCCTTATGCATTTCATAGATTAGAGTTATCAGGCATATGATTTTCTCCCATTTTTTGTAGGTTGTCATTTTGCTTTGTGAGTTCTTTGTAGCATAGAACATTTTCACCATAGGGAAAGACTCACTTATTTTTGCTTTGATTTCTTGTGCCTTTATGAAATCACTTTGAAGGTCAATGTTACATCATTCTTGATGTGTTTCTTGATGATTTTTACCAGTTTTAAGTTGCATAGTTAGTTATGAATCACTTTAAGTTGATTTTTATGTGTAGTGTAAAATAAGGGATCAGTGAGTACAATATCAAATTATCATTTCTTTTTTTTAAAACTTTTATTCTTTTTTTTTAAAAATTTTTTATTATTATTATTTATTCAACTGTGCACATGTGTGTATGTATGTGTGAGCGCGCTTGTGTGTTTGTGTCTGTGTGTGTGTGTGTGTGTGTAGAACCACGGATGAATTCGGGAACCACCATGGACGCCTCTACCACCTTCTGCCCTGAGATTCACAGGCTCCACCCTACCAGGACCAGAAGCGCAGGCCGCCCCCCCGTTTCCGTCTGGTGTCTATACGTGGGATCTGGGATCCGAACTCAGGACCTTCTGCCTGCAAAGCGCAGGCTTAACCCCTGAGCCACCTCTCCAACCCCCAAATTATCATTTCTTAAGAAAGTCTATTTCTCAAATTATATAGACTTAGTAACTAGCACCTTTGCTAAAAATCAGTTGGCCATATGTATGGGTATTCATTTTTTGGCCTGCCTACTGTGTTTTATTTGTTGGTATGTCTGTTCAATCAAGTAACACAAGGTACTATTTAAAGCTTCTTTGTCACACATTCATCCTCAGGAAAGAAAAAAAAATACTTTGATGTATTTAGTATTTGGGGCTGAAGAGGTGGCTCAGGGGTTAAGCCTCTACCTTGCAGGCGGAAGATCCTGAGTTCGGATCCTAGACCCCAAGTATAGACGCCAGGCGGAAGTGGGGACCGCCTGCATTTCTGGTCCTGGTAGGGCGGAGCCTGTGAATCCCAGGGCAGAGTAAACAAGGAGGAGGTGGAGGCGTCCATGGTGATTCCCGAATTCGCCCGAGGTTCTACATACACATGCGCACACACGCACAATTGAATAAATAATGAAAAAAAATAAATTAAAAAAAATTTTTAAAAAAGATTGTTTAGTGGGCAAAGACGCATTTGCATTCCCCTGGTGACTGACGTGGTAAACAGAGAAACTCATCTCACCAATGTTATCCTCTAACTTCCATGTGTCCACCAATGAATATTCTATGTCTCTGCTGTCAAATAAATATTTTTTAAAATATGGAACACTTCATGAATTTGTGTGTCATGTTTGCACAGGAGCCATGCTAATTTTCTCTGTATCGTTAAAATTTTAGAATATGTGCTGCCGAAACAAGCAGCAAATAAATATTTTTAGGAATCACGAATATAGGAATTTTGAGATCACCCTATGCATAGAACTATGAAGTGACATGAAGGCCTAGAAGACCCAAATATTAGAAGAAAATTTGAGAGCAATAATTCCATGAATATAATGCAAATTATCATTTTACATAGTAACAGCATAAATGTGTGCCTCGGCTTAGCTTGCTGCCTCCCCTAATACTTAACATTCCAGGATTTATATAGAGTCATAAATCTCAATGTAAGTTTTGGATCTTCATTCAACTGTCTTGCATTTGATACAAGTCCATCTATGAGAATGGGATTCCTGCTTTTAAAAAAGATTGAAATAGAGGAAAGAAAAGCAATAAATGTGTAATAGTAGACCTATCAACACTCTTGTATCTAAACAATTACTGAATAGAAACAATTCTTACAGCAATTCTAGTCTTTACTCTGTGGGGAAATTTCATTTGCTGTCCTTTTTGTGGATATGAATTTTCAATCTCACTTCGCATTAAGGAAGCAGAGAATAGATTCTCTGGACAGATAAAACTCGGTAACTCATTTTTCTGAGATTGTCAGAGGAACCATATCAAAGTTAAAAGATGTGAACTCACAGGGCATCTCCTAAAAATCTGTGTCTAAAAGGCTGTGATGTATATATCTGCCTGAGTCCAATGGTCCATTTAGATCTCTATGCTTTGCTTTACTTTACACTATTATCAATTCTGAGAAATTGAATGCATATCAACTTTCATATGCAATCTGTAGCAAATCGATTTGTGGAAGATTTAAAACTTTTCTGAGTCTACACAGGCATTTAAATCCATGTAACATTTAAAAAAAGAAACCTTCATCAAAATCTTCTGTTTTCAGTTTTACAAGAAAATGAGCAAGGTTTTCTCAAGAGTAAAGCAAAAAAATAAATTCTCTTAATGACTAGCTTTCTCTGTTTCAGACTACCTATAATTAACGAGTCATGATTCATGTTAAACCTTTTGGGAAATTAAAATACTGAAATGCAAAATGATATTCTGAAACATCAAAAAATCTACTTTACTTTCTTAATGTGATGTTTTCACACATAATATTCTAGAGAAATGTGACAAAATTAAATTCTACATATTAGTGATTGGTAATAGCATATGACAAATATTAATATGTTTTCCATAGTCTAGTTAACTTTGGGATATATCTCAAAACTTCAGTAGGTCCACAGAATGTAGTGTTCTCTACATGACAATATTTTTACATTAATCCAATCTTCTGAATTAGCTTACCAAACAATACTGGTGAACCCAGTATCTCATTATCTTTTTGCTTTTCTGAATCTTTCCACAGTCAATGAAAAGTATTCATATTCAGCCAATGTTGAAAAGGAAAGGTAAACAGACGTACAGAAGAAAGTCTTCATTGTCCATATGTGATTACTACCCCTTTTTTCCTTTTAAAAGTGTGCCATTACCTGCAAGGTAATTCATATGTAATAAGAATGTGATAACACAATCATGCATGATATTAATCATTTCGGAAAAATCTCTGGAAGAATCTCTAACTGGTACTGAATCACTTGGGAAACATCTCTGAAAGAATTTGCAATCCAACTTCTTTGTTCTATTTTTACTGACCTCTTCCTAGACCAGTCACCAGACAGCTGAAAACGTTCCCTTGTACTTTAACTCTGTCCTTCCATCCCTGTTTACCCTTTGGACACAGCTATTTTGAGGACATTTAGAGGACTGTATTTTGCTACTTGTTTTGCTAGAGGCTTTTTTAAAATCTTATTTTATTTCTAATCATACAAGCTCAATAAGTACCCCAACCTTTTCCCTCCTCCCTCCTTTCCCCTGTAGTCACCCATTCCACTCTCCCCTGTTCTCCCCTTCCTTTCACTCCCCTCTCTTCCTCCTTTCTGAGTACTTCTCGCTTCCATCCCCCCATCCCCCCAGAGCATCCTTTTGTATGATGCCTAACTTCCCTCTGAGTCTTCCACCCTAATGAGAGTTCAGGACTCAGTGGCATAGCCTAGGGCCACTTCTTGAGCTCCCGGTTTGCATAGGAACTGTATTATGACTGTTTAATCCATTGCCTCTAAGAATCCAACTGCCTGAAGCAATCTCCCTTGTGATCCATGCTAGACTTTGGAGGGTCATTGACATGTCAGCCATTGTGCAGGTCAGGCAAAGTCCAATCCTGGCTACTTCAGCCCTAACTCGTGTGGCGTATCTTGCATATTGTTGGTTTCCCTATCTTTAGGCTCTTACAATCTTGCCTCCCCCCTCTTCCACAAGGTTCCCTAAGCTTTAGGATGGTAAGAGATTGAGCTGATCTGGTTCCAGGTGATTAATATAGAGTCTTTGGTATTCTCAATTTTGGTTTGTTGTTGCTTTTAGTTTTGCTATTCCTGTACTTCCCTTGGCTGCATCCAGACTGGTATCAAAGGTCATCTACTAACCAAAGATAAAAAACTGTTTAAATAAAGATCTTAATATAAGAGGAGACTCAAAGTTTGATGGAAGAATAGGAGTAGAATACAGCAGTGTGTGTGTGGGGGGGGTTATTGTCCCATTTATGGAATGGTTACCATCAATCTGTCAGTCCCTATATCTTCCCTGATTGTTGACATCAAACCTGTTCAGTCCCAAGTGACCAGGAAGGGTAGTAAGAGTAATCTGCACCAGATGTCTTGCTACTTACATGCAATACATGACTGTGGCCTATTTTCTCTACTGAAGCTTGTTTCCCTATCTCCTTTCTTTTGTGGTCCTTGTTCCCCTTTCCTCCCATTTTATAATTCTTTGTGAATACAGTGGATATTACAGAGATTTACCTGTGAATATATCATTACATGGGGTTAAAACTAGGATCCACTTATTAGTCAGTACATATAACATGTAACTTTGTGTTTGGGATACTTTACTCATATATAATTTCTTCTAACTCCATCCATTTCCTGGCAAATTTCATTAATCTATCATTTTTGATGCCTGAGTAGTATTCTATTATATAAATGTACTACATTTCATTATCCATTTGTCAGCTGTTGGGCATTGGGGTTGATTCCATGATTTTGATATTGTAAATAGTGCTGCAATGAACATGGTTGTGCTTGTTCTGCATTATGGTGGATTATTCCCAGTAGTGGTATACGGTCATATTGCATTTCAATCGTTTACTTTTTCAGAAATCACCATACTGATCTCTAGAATGGTTGTATAAGCTTACATTCCCATCAACAATGTATGAAAGTTCCCTTTTTGCCACCTCCTCTCCATCATTTGGTGCTTTTTCAAAATTTTTTTTATTTATTATTTATTCAATTTGCGTGTATGCATGTGTGCACATGTGTGCATGTATGTGTGTGTGTGTGTGTGTGTGTGTGTGTGTGTAGAACCACCAACAAATTCGGGAACCACCATGGACGCCTCCACCTCCTTCTTGTTTGCTCCTTAATTTACAGGCTCTGCCCTACCAGGAACAGAAACGCAGGCAGCCCCTCCCCACCCCGCGCTTCCGCCAGCATCTATACATGGGGTCTAGGATCCAGACTCAGGACCTTCCGCCTGGAAGGCAAAGGCTTAACCCTTGAACCACCTCTCCAGCCCCAATTTGGTGCTTTTTGTATTGTGGATTTTTGCCATCCTGACTAAAGTGAGATGATATCTCAGGTTAGTTTTGATTTGCATTTTCCTGATGGCTAGGGATGTGGAGCATTCTTTAAGCTATTTGCTCAGCATTTTGATTTTGTCCCTGGAAAAGTTTCTCTTGAGTTCTGATGTCCATTTTCTAATTGGGCAATTTATCTTCTTGGTGTTTAGATTTTTATGTTTTTTGTGCACTCTGCTTTCTGCTCCAGACCCCAGTGGACTCCCTGCTCCTCAAGCCCCTAGACTACACCCCAGGTCTGGGATCATCTGCTCACCCCATTAGCCTGTGGGCCTTTCTCCTCCAGACCCCTGAGGACTCCCCTGTTCCTCACTTAAGATTGGTAAACCAAATCCAGGCCCCAGATTATCTGTGAGCATGCCCCACTAGCCAGGAGGCCTATCTGCTCCTGGGGAAGACCCCTAGGCTATGCCCTAGGCCCCAGGTTATCTGCCGCCCCACTAGTTTGTGGGTTTTTCTATGCTGAACCCAGGTGGACTTCCTTCTTCTCAGCAAGTGGCCCTTTCTGTTCTGGACTGGAGGACTCCCTGCTCCTCAGAAGTCAACAGAGTCCAGAGAAAATCAAGCAACAGGCTAGGGGATAAACACAATACATCTGAGGACTTCTAAAATCATCCCATTATATGGGAGAGAATCTTTGCATCTAGTTCTAAGATAAATAATCCCTTTTTGCCATCCAGTTACTCTCAATTGTTAGTCACCATAGTTTAACATTTCCATATAGCCCACCCAAAAATCCATACAACTTCGGAAACTATACCATTCATCCTCATGTATCAAAAAGCAAGTAAACCTAAAAAGTGTGCTATTATACTAATCTTCAGTTCCTATCTACTAAACCCACCTTAATTGATGTATTAACAGTCCAATAGCCTCATCTAAGAAACAACACTAAGCAACACCAGACAGGCAAATACAACTCCAAGGCAAACACTAGCAATAATTACTAGAGTCTTTTCTATGGCCAGAATTTCTGTGTAGCTCTGCCCTTACATCAAGTTGCCTGTGTTTTGGGTTTCTGGAATACACCTTGCCCCTTCTGGCAGTGTGATTTATGCAAGACTCTACTTATGAGGAAATTCCCAAGTTTATAAAGACTGTTGTCTCCTCCTCAAGGCTATAGTATTTTGCAATAACATCCATTGGTTAAAATGTTGAAATAGCAATAGTTTCCTGTTTCATTATCCAATCTAGTATCACTTAATTCTTTCCTAAACCTTATAGTGGTTTTATGGAAGATGTTATTCATTCATTCGTTCATTACTTTATCTAAGATAGGGGATAGGCAAGTGTACTATATATGTATGTGGAAGACAAATGACAACCTTCGTGAATCAGTCCTCTCCTTCTATGTGGGCTTTGGGGCTCAAACTCAAGTTGCCAGTTTTTCTTACAGATTCATCTGCATATCAGCTGCCTTGCTGCTGTGGTTGAAAATGTTTTGTGTCTATTTCTTTATACTAGCACACATTCCATAGTTAGGAAAGGGACATATATTTGATGAGAATCTGGGTCTGAGAGGGCATGGAAAAAGTCTTGTTTTCTGCTTATGAGCAAGGGAAGGCCTCTAAGCAAACCCTGTACAATCAACTCAGTGACTAGTGGCAGCTGTACAAAGACTTCAAGAAGCAGTGTGCTGAGTCATGGAAGCTGACTCAATAGATGGAGCAAGAACCTGAATCTCCCACACAACTTTTTAGATATTGTAAATCCCTTTCGTCTTGCCAGGTATATGCACTGGAACTCAATATACAATAGGGAACAGTTCAGAAAAATCTCTGTGCATGTATAAATTATCACTAATTCTTATTTTACTTCATAAAGAATAGATTGTGAAATTTGCATCACTACATTTTAAGGCTACATTTCCAGTGCAGCTTATGTTACAAACTAGTTGAGGATTTGTTTGTTGGTTGGTTTGTTTTGTTTTTTTTTTGAGGATTAAGGGAGAGTTTATTAGAGGAGAGAAGGATGGAACTCATGGACTACAGATATGGAATCCCATGAGGGGTAATAGCTCCATGAGTTGAATTTTTGAACACTGACCCGTGTTCATGTGTTACCTAGAAATTCAGATGATGCAAGCTTGGGGAACAAATGTACTACACTCTAAAGAAAGGAGCAGTTTCTCATTGGGTGAGTTGTAAGTTTCTCATGAATCATCACACCTAATTTTCTGTAAATGTAGTAAGTTCTCATTAGTCTAGTCGTCCTTCCAGATAAGGAAATTGTATACTTTGGATTGCTTATTTCTGCTTTTTTCTTCAGTGCCTAGAGAACTGGTGTTAAGTCCAAATTATTCTTTTATTGCAGAGTATGAAATCATTATTCAAAGGTCTGATGCTACAAAGAAAACTCCTCCACACATACTGACAGAACCTAGATCTTTTTTGTTAACAGTGGTCTTCCTCATGCCTTTCCTTTCACTGATACTCATAAGTAAGCTCCACCTTTACTAAACTGTCAGTTACTAGTTAATTTAATAGTTTATTGTGATCATGATTATTTGTATTTCAATCAAACTATTATCTTCAATCCAACAAAAAGATGTTGTTCTATATTCTTACTCAAAAAATTTGTCTCTCAATCATCTTTTTGATTAACATTTGTTCTATATTAATATGTTGCTTTAATCACATAATGATTGTAATTGACTCTATCCATCTTTAGTCATCTAATTTTTTTCAAATATGTCAACACACAAAAAATCCACTCATAGGAAAATCAGACATGCACAAGAAAGGACTCTCTGGGAATTGGGGTGGGAGGCACTGGAGGATGGGGAGGGAGAAGGGTGGGGAGGAAAAGCAGAGGGTACGGGGGGAGGAGGAGGAAGGGAGGGAACTGGTGTACCTAATAAGTTTGTATGAGCTGAAATAAAAAAAAAAAGGAAAAAAAAAGGAAAAAAAAAAGGAGGTAGAAACAATCCAGGATGATTCCAGAAGTCACTCTTGGTCATCCAAAAGGACATAAAGTGCCCTCTGACACACACACACACACATACACACACACAAACTCAAATAAATAAAGTTTAAAAAAATCCACTCATATTACTCATATACACATGTATGAGTACATACAGATGCACTCACACTCATACGCATATAAACATAAATACATACGCACATAGACTATATACATAAACACAAATTCATACACTTATATACACAAATAAAAACATGCATTAACATATACATGCACTACAGGCATACATAAACATACACACCCATCCACCTACCAACAGACTGAAGAGAAGCCAGCATGTTCAACAAATCTTGTATAAAAATTTACTTACATAAGAATGAACCATGATCTTTATCTCTCACTCTGCAAAAAATCATTTTCAGATGAATCAAGACCTTAATGTTAACATGAAGCTCTGAAATCTCTAGCAGAAAAAAATCATCTTCTATGCTTTAAAAGGTAGACTTAGAGAAGAGCTTCTAGAATAGAACCCCATTAGCAAAAAAAAAAAAAAAAATGATGCAAACCAATTGAAAGAAGTGATAATGAACTAAAAATCATGTATTTTTTTTGAAAGGAACTGTTAAGCAAGCAAAAGGACAGTCTATTGAATGGGAGGGAGTTTTTGACAGTCATATATTTCATAGAGTATTAGTCTTCAGAATAAGTAAATATCTCTGAGAAAACAAAACATCTATAAACAAATAGCTTTCGAAGAAGAAATTCAAATGCCTAAGAAATATTTTTAAAAGTACTCAGCACCTAGAGCCAAATTAAAGCTACTTTGAGATTTTGGTGTATACTTGTCATAATGGCTAAGATGAAGAAAATAAATAACACATATTGGAAGGGATGAAGGGAAAGGGGAGCATTTATTCACTGTTGGCGAGAGTGTAAATTTGTGAGGAAACCGTGCAAACATTCCCCAAAAAGCTAGAAACAGATCCACCAAATATCCAAACATACTCCACTCATCAGCATATTCCAGAATGACAGTATATTTCATTATAGTAATCCAGTTTCTTCAATGTTCTAATATACCCTATATCTTTTCAAAAATCTGAGGAAAACATGTTGTGTGAGAAGCTGACAGCAGAAATGCACTATTTTAAGACATTATTCTAATAATTGGTTTAAAAAACATAATTGGGAATTATGTTGTACTAGAATAAATGTAATCTTTAAGATACAGAAAACAGTCATGTTTGACTGTGTACTGATCAATTTTCCAGCATTTATTAGTTGTGAAGCACAGTTAGTAAGAGGGGAATTGCTAATTTATAGATGACTTATTGGAGATAAGCAAGATGGCTGAAGATGCATTAGTGATAAAAATTTAGACAATTTTAACCATATATATCAAAAGACATAAAATACATGAAATAATTTATACTTAGAAGCATTCAAATTACTTGCAGTATAGGAAGTGGACTCTGTTCTACACATTTGGAGTCTCACCTTGATAGAGGCCATTACATTTATAATATATATTTTACCACCTCAGTCAGTAGAATGGATGAATTACAGAGAGAAAAGTGATTATTTTCCTGTTTTTTTTGGGGGGGGAATATACTATGGATGTCCTATGAGGTGTGATCACTGAGGGGTTTTGTTTTGTGGCAGGGAATGGATCCAAAGATCATGAGATTTTGCACTTACTAACAAAGACACAGAACACTAAGAAAGTTTTAAAAAGAAGAGAAAACAAACCAAGAAATTTTACATTTAAAAGATTGTTTATTATGTGGAATCAATACACAGTTAGATTATAGAGTGTGATGCACTCAGTCAGGTTTGTCATCTTTACAATCAAATGCATAAGATCCTCTGCAAACACACTGATTCTCTTCCAATAAATCCAATCTTGCTTTTTCCTTTGTTAATTCTCTCTTTCTCTCTCTCTTTCTCTCTCTCTCTCTCTCTCTCTCTCTCTTTCTCTCTCTCTCTCTCTCTCTTTCTCAGCTTATTTGGTTTATATTTCTTTGGGATACTAAATCTTGAGATTGGGAACTTTCAAGTACTCACAATCTGTTAATTGTTCTAACACTATTCAAAGACTCCAGTTTGCATGCTCTCAATATTTGCTTAGATCGGTATGATAGTATCTCATTATTCTCCCAAACACTGTTTTCCTTTATATGTTGTGATTACTACTTGGAATACATTAAGAAGATACAGGATTTCATGCATCACATATTTACATATTACATAAAATCTTGGTCTCGTGACTGAAAAACTTTGGCCTGAATTAATTGGGCTCTGATTATTTGTCAAAATATTCATTAGGGGAAAGTGTAATAAAATTTGTTTGGAAAAAATCTGAATGAGAAAGAAGTCATGAAGGAAGGACAAGATCAAAGTTAGTGTTTGGAAACATTTGTTTGCCTATGAAAAAGCTTTGAAAGTCTTGGTTTACAGGATTTTATGCTAAGATAGGCAATTATTGCTTTAATTCTTTATCTCAATTTGGAAATGAGTTCCACATTAGCAGATAAGGAAGAAAATATACAAATACTACTTGGTATCTAACTGTATGCCACATAATAATTTGTGTGCCAGTACATTGCATCCATTAGCAGAGTGCACAGGAGTACATATGAGTTCCCAAGAGAATTTGGAACTAATACAAGGTAATACAGAGTTTGCAAATACACAGCAAACTAAAGTTATCCCTTCTGCTGTGTTGCAGAGGCCATTTCATTAGACAAATGTGTGTTGCATGTAAGTTAAAGTTTTATGTGCTATACTAGGTTATGTGGCTTCTATATGTCTTATTTACTTCTAGAAAGAGAAGACTTTACTACAACCCATTCTAACATTTTATAAATGTTAGCATTAAGTTTTCCTAAAAAAGTATTTTTTTTTCCTGGAGAAAACTACAGGATATCAGTAATTTCTCAGTACTAATGGCCTGAAGTTGCTCTCTGTCTTGTGTCTTGTGGATGAGCTGTCCTTCACTTATGTAGATGGCACAGATGACCCCTCAACAGTAGGATATTACATCAATTAATGGCACATAATTGAGAAATAACAGATTGGGGTTAGGGGTGCAGTCTGTTAGTACAAAGAAGAGTTTTCACATTCACCAGTGTATAGGCCTAGATGGAAATTAGATACATGACCTTGGCTTTATTACCACCAGGATCTAATTGAGGTAGCCATCTCTGTCTCATAATGTTGTATAAATAACTAATATTCTTCTCATCATCACTCCATGATACCGATACAGCTCTAAGTTGTGTTTTGAAAAATCATTTTTAGAGTATATGTTAATTTCCATGTTTTTTTACAGTTTATAAGCTAATTGTTGTCTTAGAACCTCTTAAAACACTTTGAAATTTTGATTATTAAATGTAATTATAAAAACTCTCACTGCAGTAAAACGGAATCTTTTTTATGTAAAGGAAGGCCGGAATGAGCCCTTTTGAATTCTATTTTATTGGAAGAACACACAAGACTTCTTGTTAGTAAAATAGCAACAAATATGAGTCAGGCCTCATGGACAAATGACATCAAGTCTTTGTCACTGAAGTTTGGGGAAAGTTGAGGGACAAGAGCCAGGACTGTTGGTTCATCTAACCATTCAGCAGTCAGGAAGTCACGATGCACTCACTATTTTTCCTGTACATGAGTTGATTCCCAAAGCAGAAGACCTAGAAAAGGCGGAGAAGGGGCTTCACGTTTCACTCATGTCTGCCAGGTGCCAGAAATGAGTGGGTCTGGTGTTTCTCTTCCAGAAATCTCTACAAAATCCCCTGAGAAATAGAAGTCACCAAGCACCATCCTGATGCTATGATTTTTTACTTACATGTGTCTTTCAGCAAAGTAGCTGCAAGTCTGGCATCATGCCAGAAACTCACATGGGCACATGATTTTATCATCCACATATGTGATGAGGCAGATATTGTCCTCAAGAGTGAAAGATGGACCAGAGTGCAAAGAGGCTAATTAGTTCCATTTACATTACAGATCGAAAGCTGTAAGGAGTGTGTTAGAGTCATGGCTTTTTGATTACAAAGTTCATATCCTTAACTTGTAAACTTTACTCAAAAACTTTACGATTGCACAAAATGGCATCAGTTTGGAAACACATGTCAAAAGCCATCTTCATGTGAAATGGTTTTGTAACTTCTTATTTTTAGAAATATGCTTTAAGATCTCAGTTTGCTTAACTGAATGTTGTATCTAGTTACTTGCCTCTGTCTGAACCACATTTTCTTCACTTTCTTTCACTTTTTCACACATGAGAGATACAGATTTAGGACTGGGAAATAAGCATGACTTCAATTCAGTTCTATTTATCCATTTCTCATGACGTTTTAAAATGTTTGTTCCTATTATATTCTAAAAATTTTTTCTTATGAAGCTATATTTCATCTGTCCACCTAATTCTGACCACATGTACCATTTATCATTCATTACCTCTTGTGCTTCAATATGGCTTTAATTCTTCTTCCTCAATGTGTAACTCTGTGGCTGCTCCTTATATATATTCCACTGCCTGAAGTTATATGTAATACAATGTAATAGTAACATTATACTATTACACTTCTATTATTAATACACACATTTATATAGATACATATATATGAATAATTTCTCATTTATATTCTAGAACATTTCTTGACAAAGACAAGATACAGTAGTATGTATTCTTTTTATTATTATTAATACATTTTTTATTATTTCAGCTCATACAAACTTAATAAGTACACCAGTTCCCTCCCTCCCTCCTCCTCCTCCCCGCACCCCCTGCTACCCCTCCCCGTGCCCCTCCCTCCTCATCTCCCAGTGCCTCCCAGAGAGGCACTTCAATTCCCAGAGAGTCCTTTCTTGTGCATGCCTGATTTTCCTCTGGGCCCTCCTCTCCGATGACGTACAAGGACCCGGTGGCCTTTCCCTGAACACTTTCCTGTGTTCCCCTTAGGTATAGAAACACCGCTGTGGCTGCCAATCCCTTGCCTCCAAGGATCTTGGTGCCTTTAGCAGATGTTAGACTTTGTGAGGTCAATAGTATGTTGGACAATGCGCAGGGCATGTAAAGTCCTATTATGATTGCTTCAGCCCTAACTTGTATGGAGTATCTTGCATATCATTGCTCCTCCCATCCTTTTACTCTTACACTCTTACCACCCCCTCTTCCGCAAATTTCCCTGAGCCTCAGGAGGGGAGAGATTAGGCTGGCCTAGTTCTAGGGGATTGATATAGAGTCTCTGAAGTTCTGGATTGTGGTTTGTTGATTTTCTTTTGCAGTTTTGTTGCTCCTGCAATGCCCTTCACTCCATCCTGGTGGGCATTGTATGTCACCCCCTGGCCAGAGAAAAAAAGATGTTAAAGGAGAGTCTTGTGATAAAAGCACATTCAAAGGCAGATGTAATAAAAGTGGGAAACCACAGTGAGGGAGGGGTCAATCACCCATTTGCAAAATGGTTACTTTTTATCTGCCAGACTATATGCCCTCCCCTTCTGGTGACATCATACCCACTAAGTTGTAAATGATCAGGAAAGAAAGTCTGTGAACTTAACCAGATGTCTCATTACTTATTTGAGTCCTTGATGAAGGCCTATTTTCTCTGCTGTAACACGGTCCCCCCTCTTCTTGTTTCTGGTGTGGCCCTCCTACCCCATCCCTCCTGTTCATAATCCTTGAAATTACTGTATTGCAGAGATTTTTCTATGAGTGTCTCTAGGTGGGCTGGGTGGGTTTGGAACTAGGAGCCATCTGTTAGGGAGTATATACGGCACTTAATTTTCTGGGTCTGGGATACTTCACTTAATATAATTGTTTCTAATGACATCCATTTCCTGGCAAATTCCAGTAATTCATCATTTTTGATGGCTGAGTAGTACTCCATTGTATAGATGTACCACCGTTTCTTTATCCACTCGTCAACTGTTGGACATTTGGGTTGATTCCATGACTTTGCTATTGTAAACAGTGCTGCTATGAACATGGTCGTGCTTGTGCTATCAAGGCGAATCTCTGCTGCATGGGGGGTTATTCCCAAAAGTGGAATAGCAGGGTCATATGACATTTCAATCTTTAATTTTTTTAAGAATCTCCAGACGGCTCACCAGAGTGGCTGTATGAGCCTCCATTCCCACCAGCAATGTAGGATACTTCCCCTCTCTCCACATTCTCTCCAGCACTTGTTGTTGTTTGTATTGTGGATTTTTGCCATCCTGACTGGGGTGAGATGATATCTCAGGGAAGTTTTGATTTGCATTTCCCTGATGGCTAAGGAAGTGGAGCATTTTTGAAGATATTTGTTAGACATGTTAATTTCATCTCTGGTAAAGTTTCTTTTAAGTTCCAGGGCCCACTTTTTAATTGGGCCATTGGTTTCCTTGGTGTTTAGTTTTCTAAGTTCTTTGTGCACTCTGGACAGCAGAGTTCTATCAGATGTGTGGTTAGTGAAGATTTTCTCCCATTCTGTGGGTTGCCTTTGAGCTCGTGTTACAATCTCTTTATCTGAACAGAAGCTCTTTAATTTCACAAGATCCAAACTGTTGAGAGTTGGTAGCAGTGACTGTGCCATTGGATGTCTGTTTAGGAAATGTTGGCCTAGCCCAATCAGCTGGAGGGAGTTCCCTATCCTTTCAACTATGGTTTTTATAGTCTCTGGCCTGATATCAAGGTCCTTGATCCATTTGGAATTAAGTCTTGTACATGGTGACAAGTACTGGTCCAGCTTTAATCTTCTGCATGTGGAGATCCAGTTTTGCTAGCACCATTTGTTGAAGATGCTGTTCTTTTTCCACTGGATTCTTTGGGCCCCTTTGTCAAAGACCAAATGGCTGCAATTTTGTGGGCTTATATCTGGGTCTTCAATCCTTATCCATTGATCTGTGTGTATATTTTGGAGCCAGTACTAGGCTGTCTTTATAACTATGGATTTGTAGTATAGACTTAGGTTTGGTATGGTAATACCTCCAGCAGTGTTTTTGTTACTCAGGATTGTCTTTGCTATCCTGGGTCTTTTGTGCCTCCATATGAACTTTGAGATTGTTTGGTCAACTACTTTGAAGAATTGGTTTGGGATTTTGATTGGTATAGCATTGAATTTGTATATTGCCTTTGGTAGGATGGTCATTTTCACGATGTTGATTCTGCCAATCCAGAAACATGGGAGGTCTTTCCACCTTCTGGTGTCTTCTGCTATTTCTTTCTTTAGGGTTTTAAAGTTTTCATTGTAAAGGACTTTTACCTCCTTGGTTAGGTTTATACCAAGGTGTTTCATTTTTTTCGGGACTATAGTAAATGGGATTGTTTCTCTCAAGGCTTTTTCACTTCTTTCATTCTGGGCATATAGGAAGGCCTCTGATTTTTGCACATTTATTTTGTATCCTGCCACCCTGCTGAACTTCTCAATTAGTTCCAGGAGCTTCCTGGTGGATTTTTGGGATCACTCAGGTATAAGATCATGTCATCTGCAAATAGGGATAGCTTGACTTCTTCCTTGCAGATTTGAATCCCTCTTATGTCCCTTTCTTGTCTTATGGCTTCAGCTAACACTTCAAGTACAATATTGAATAGAAGTGGTGAGAGTGGACAGCCTTATCTAGTTCCTGATCGAAGTGGGAATGCTTCCATTTGTTCCCCATTGAGCATAATCCTTGCTGTGGGCTTGTTGTATACAGCTTTTATTATATTGATAAAGGTTCCTTCCATTCCAACTGTCTCTAGCGTTTTGATCATAAAAGGCTGTTGGATCTTGTCAAAAGCTTTTTCTGCATCTATCGAGAATATCATGTGGTCTTGCACTTTGGACTGGTTTACATGATGAATTACATTTATTGATTTGCGTTTGTTGAACCAACCTTGTGTGCCGGAGATGAAGCCTACTTGGTCCCTGTGAATGATCTTTTTAATGTGTTTTTGAATCCGATTTGCTAAGACTTTGTTGAGAATCTTTGTGTCTGTGTTCATCAGGGAGATCGGCCTATAGTTTTCTTTTTTAAGTGAATCTTTATTAGGTTTTGGGATTAAGACGATATTAGCTTCATAGAAGGAATTTGGTAGTATTCCTTCCTTTGCTATTCGATGGAACAGTTTAAGGAGTATTGGTGTTATTAACTCCTTAAATGTCTGGTAGAACTCTGTGCTGAATCCATCTGGTCCAGGACATTTTTTGGTGGGAAGATTTGAGATTACTTCTTCAATTTCCTTATATGTTATAGTACTATTTAAATAATTCACAACTTCCTGATTCAATTTAGGTAAGTTGTGTTTACTTAGAAAGTCATCCATCTCTTTTGTGTTGTCAAACTTCACAGAGTATAAGTTTTTGAAATATGATGTTATAATTCTCTGGATTTCTTGGGTATCTGTAGTGATTACTCCATGTTCATTTCTAATTTTGTTAATTTGGCTTTTCTCTTTCTTGCTTTTGGTTAATTTAGCTAGGGGTGTATGAATATTATTGATTTTTTCAAAGAAACAGCTTTTTGACTGGTTGATTTTTTCTATTGTTTTCTTAATCTTGATTGCAGATATTTTTCCCTTTATTTTGCTAATCTCCTCTCTTCTACTACTTTTGGGATCAGATTGCTCTAGTTTCTCTAAAGCTTTAAGCTGCATTGTTAAGTTGTTTATTTCTGATGTTTCCATTTTTTTTTTTTTTTTTTTTTTTGATGTAGGCATTAAGAGCTATGAACTTGGGGGCTGGAGAGGTGGCTCAGGGGTTAAGCCTCCTGCCTTGCAGGCAGAAGGTCCTGAGTTCGGATACCACATCCCACGTATAGACGCCAGGCGGAAGCAGGGGGCGGCCTGAGTTTCTGGTCCTGGTAGGGCGGAGCCTGTGAATCCCGGGGCAGAAGGAGATGGAGGCATCCATGGTGGTTCGCGAATTCGTCCGTGGTTCTACACATACACAGACACACACACATAGAGACACACACACGCGTGCACATACACACGAACATGCGCACAGTTGAATAAATAAAAAAAAATTAAAAAAAAAAAAGAGCTATGAACTTACCTCTTAAGACAGCTTTCATTGTGTCCCAGAGATTTTGGTAAGTTGTGTTTTCATTATCATTCACTTTCAGGAAATCTTGAATTTCCTTTTTAATTTCTTCCTGAATCCAGTTCTCATTCAGCATCGTATTGTTAATTTCCAGGAGTTAGTGTATTTTGTCTTGTTTGTTGTGTTGTGGATGTCCAGCTTTAGGCCATGGTCGTCTGACAGGGCACAGGTTAGAATTTCAACTTTTTTGTACATGTGTAGATTCGTTTTGTGGCCCAATATGTGATCTATTTTGGAGAAAGTTCCATGTGCTGCTGAGAAAAATGTGTATTTTTTGGTGCGTGGGTGAAAAGTTCGATAGAGATCTGTAAGGTCCATTTCTTTAAGGGTTTGATTAAGGTCCAAAGTGTCTCTGTTAAGCTTTTGACCTGTTGATCTATCCCATGTTGAGAGGGCGGTGTTGAAGTCCCCAAGAATTATTGTTTGGGGGTTGATTTCTTGCTTTAGACACTGTATGGTTTTCTTAATGAATGTGGAGGGACCCATATTAGGTGCATATATGTTCAGTATTGTGAAGTCTTCCTGGTGAATTGTACCCGTGACTAAAATGTAGTATCCATCCATGTCTCTTATAATTTTCTTTGGTTTGAAGTCCACTTTGTCTGATATCATAATGATTACCCCTGCCTGTTTTCTGCTTTCATTAGCTTGTAGAATTGTTGACCAGCCTTTTATTTTTAGGGCATGCCTATCTTTTGTGGTGAGATGGGTTTCTGGCAGGCAGCAGATTGATGGATTGTGATTTTTAATCCAAGTTTGTAATCTATGTCTCTTGATCGGTGAGTTAATTCCATTAACATTCAGTGTTATAATGGAAAAACTATTTTTGATTCCAGACATTTATTATGTTTAGTAGTTTTTATAAGTATATTTCTTCCCTTTTAATGGTGTTATACTTGTCTTCTATTCTCCTGGATATGCCTGTTTTTTTGTTCAAGCTTGAGTATCATTTCTTTCATTTTTTGAAGGCCTGGTTTGGTGGACAGGTATCCCTTCAAGTTGTCTTTGTGCTGGAAGATTTTTCTTTCTCCCTTGATCATGGCGGATAGTTTTGCAGGGTAAATCATCCTGGGTTGACATATTTGCTCATTCAATACTTGAAGCTCTTCTTGCTTTTACTGTTTCGACTGAGAAGTCATTTGTTATTTTGATAGGTTTACCTTTAAAAGTGACTTGTTTTTTCTCCCTTGAAGCTCTCAGCACCAGTTCTTTATCTCGAATGTGGAGTTTTGACTATTATTTGCCGTGGCAAGCTTCTGTTTTGGTCATATCTGTTTGGGGTGCGGAATGCCTCTTGTTTATGGATGGGCCTCTCTTTTTTTAAATGAGGAAAGTTTTCCTTGATGATCGTTTGAAAGATTTCCTCAGAGATGGTATTTTGAGATTCTTGCTCTGATATTCCATGAATAAGCATGTTGGGCTTCTTCAGGGTGTCCCATATCTCCTGGATATTTCTCTCAAGTATCTTTTTGGCTTTAACAACCTCTTCCATTGAGCTGCTTAATACTCCCACTTTATTTTCAAGATCTATAATTCTGTTTTCTGCTTCCTTATTTCTGCTGATAAGACTCCCTGTGGAGTTCTGGGTTGAAGATAACTTGTCTTTTAGCTCAGTTTTAAACTCTGCTTGAGTCTGCTTTAACTGCTCTATGCCAGTTTTTGATTCTTGCACTGATTTTCTCAACTCCTCCAAGTGTCTGTTGTGTTCCTCCTCAAAGCGATTGATTCGATTATTTAATTCCCCCCCGGATTTCCTCTTTCATAGTATTGAACATGATAATGATCATATTTTGAAGGTTGTTATCCTGGGTCAGGCTTTCTTGGCCATTTTTCATGGGTTTGTTCTGGTTGGAGTCTAACATTATGGGATTAATTCCTTCAGTGGGAGATTTGTTTACTTGAGTGTTGTTTCTCATGGATTTGTACTTTGACTTTGGCATTGTCCTTTTAACTCTTAAGATCTTTTAATTTCTGTGCGTTTTTCACTAAACTGAATTATTTGGCCTGGGGTTTTAGAGGTGGGCAGAGATGGAGTTATCTAGGTCGAGGTGAGTCCAGGCTGGACCCCACGTGGGGGAAGGAAGGATGGGGCATCGGCAGGAGCTATTTAACCTGGGGTACCTGCGGGCGAGCCCAGGCACAGGGGGGTGCCCTCTCCTCTTCCTAGACCCTGCGCAGCGGCTCCAACTGGATGGTGGGAGGATGCTGGGTCCTTGGGGCAACCTCCGGTTCTGGGAGTTGGGCGGAGACCGAGCTTACCTAGGTTGCAGCGTGGTGAGGCCTGGCTGGACTGTACGCGCGTGTGTCCCGGGCGGTGAAGTGGAGGGGAAGGGAGGATGGGGCCTGGCGGGGCGCTATTTAAACCTGGGGGACCTGAGGGCGGGGCCGGGTGCAGAGGGTGTGCCCTCTCCTCCTCCCAGGCCCTTCGCACCCGGCTCTTGCTGGATGGTGGGAGGAGCTGGGTCCCTCGGGCGGCCTGGGGTTCTGGGGATGGGCAGGGACCAGAGCTTACCTAGGTCGGGGAGCGGCGTGGTGAGGCCCAGCTGGACCGCACGCGGGCGTCCCGGGCAGTGGAGTGGAGGGGAAGCAGTAGTATGTATTCTTTAAATAATGTCACCACGGAGGTTCACATCCTTCCTTCATTTAAACATTGTTATTCTGTTTTGATAAATCTAATGTGTACAGATAAAAAGGAAACCAAATTTTCATATGATAATGACATCATTCTCTAATTGTAACTGTTTTTTTTAATTCTTTGTGTCACAGACACAAAAAATGTTTTGCTTTAAAGAACAATTTTGATTATTTAAGAATACAGTCTCTTTTCCATTGACAAATCATCTGTAAAGAATATCCTTTTCCTGGGGGTTAGAGAAATTACTTAGGGATTAAGACTCTGCCTTGCAAGAAGAAGGACCTGAGTTCAAAATACAGATCCCACTTGAAAATGCTAGGTGGAAATGACTGTGACCTGCACTTTAGGCGATGGTGGGCAGAGCCTGGGGAATCTCAAAGCGGAGCAAAAAGGAGGTAGAAGTGCACACGCACACATGCATGAACGTACACACGCACATAAATAAAATAAAAAATGATTTAAAAATTGGAAAGAGACTATCCTTTTCCTTTTTGACCTCATGTTTTTGAGGAAGTCTTTTTTTTCTACAAATATGGAAAATGAACTGTTAATTCTTATCCATGTTTTTCCATCTCTAAAAGTCATAGCTAATCATTAGCAAACCCATCACATTTTGTTTCATCAGTCTACTTTTATGGAGCATTCTTGTTCATCATGATTTTCTCAGAATTTTAATCATTTTGTGACCTATACATCTCTATATCTCTCCTCCAGATATTATGACTTATTTATTTCAATGTGCATTGTTCAAATAGAATTTATTTACAGACTCTTACAGTAATTACTTGATAAAGTTCTATGATAATCTGAAGAGGAAAAACACAACACAACTTTGGCATTTCAGGCTCATGTGTTTTTAGTCCCTTCCAAGATGACCTTATGAAATGAATTATCTGCTTTGTGTTTATCTGTTGACACTATTTTTGCTGGTTCTCATGTGAATGCATTGCCCAGCTCTGATTTTTTTTTTTGCTTGATTCTGCATTCTATAGTTCTTAGATAAAAACCTGAGTAAGGCCTAGCAGTGTGTATATGTGTGTGTGTGTGTGTGTGTGTGTGTGTGTGTGTGTGTGTGTGTATAGACAATCCTAATGATATTGCACTCATAGAGTCACTTGCTATCCTATGAAGCAAAATTTGCAACAAACGGTGGACTTAGTTCTTAATTATCAATTTTTACCATAATTTGGTAGATTTTTTCCTTCAAATAATGTTATTAGAAGTTGTTACTACCTATATCAACTCTGCAGTAGTCTCAGTCAGGGTCTACTCCTTGTTAAAAGTTTACTGCAAATTGAATTCTGTTCTATTCTCCTTGTATAGTCACAAGCAATTCTATGCAGTTACAGGCAAGAGAACTGAAATATTTCACTACTTTATCATGATAGGGTTGCATTTATAAGATTTGCAAAGACGCAGTGTTTCATTCAATTGTTAGCAAGAGGGAATTTTCATCTTCTCCCAATCAATTATGTTTGTATATATATGTACCTACGTGCATGTGCATGTACCTAAAATGTTAAAATACGCAGAGTATGGTGCTACTTCACCAATACTTGGTATTTATAGGAAAGTACTCTCTATTTACTTTTCATATTTCTCTTGATAATTCTCTTTTTCATATTTCCAACCTGGAGAAAATTATGAAACGTATCCCAATCCAACTATTTTTGACTGAAGAGGTACAATTTAATATGCAGAATAATACCTTCACTGTGTTTTATAAAGTAATAATGTCTTAGATTTAAAATATTATCAGATATCATTGCTAAATACTATTATACACAAGGGAGTAAAAGATTAAACTATATGATTTTTGTTCTTTGCTATTCGAATCTCAATTGATTTACATAGATTGAAATAAAGATTTATTTTAGAATGTAAAGATGGCATATTTGAAACAACATGACAATATAGAACCTTTTGTATACTTTGTGCTATTTGTCTTCTCAAATACTCTTGTTTTAAGCAAAGCACTTCCATAAATCCAAGTGGAGGCATCAGTTATTTAAAATTCAAAAATTCAAAGAGAAGATATATCAGACTGTCGATATCACAGGTAAATTTCAGGTTGTTCATGTCAGGTATTTTTCACATAATAGATTTTTATGTACTTTATGTAAATATGCTGATGCATGAAAGAAATAGGGCATTGTGAATATATAAATAAGTAAAGTCCTATCTAACTACTCTCAGATGTAAAAAATAGAGAAAAATAAAAATGTTGAAAGAACACTTAAGATGATGTATTTAACAGTCATTAAGCTGTAGAATGGAATGTAGAGGAAAACAAAAACTTGGCATTATGTGCAATTCATTTAGTAACATAAAGGAGAATGATGACAATTTCAAAACCTAATAAAAAGAAAACAAAAAAGAAACTGATTTGCACAGAAAGCAAGTGATTGATATTTCCGCTAATATTACTGACAGAGTATATAAGATGTTTGTCATGGTTCTATTAAAAAATTACAAATTTCTCTGTTAGTATTGCATGAATTCTTCCTTATTAGTATTGGGAAATTAAAAAAAAACAACATTGTTTGCATAGATAAAGAAATATGCACAGGCAACATGACAACTTGTAAAGTGTCATGAATTTCATGATTGTACAAATAGATCTCTTTTCTTCACCAGAATGTGATGCAGAACATTTTCATGGTGCTTTTCTTTCACTTCTGGCTTATTTTTTCATCTCTTATATGAGCTTCTAGCACCTACATTAGAAATGTTTATACAAGATCAGTGGTTCGCATAGGAAAAACATTTCCCACTGATATTTTTTGAAAATTAAAGTTTTAGATATAAGTTCCCAATAATCATAATTGATCATAATTAATATGTTTATTACAATACATCATAATAAAAACTGTGGGAAACTCTTTTCATTCCTATAAGTGATGTCACTCATCTCAGCTTCATCATATGAAACTGATGAAACTGACTGATCTTAAAAAACTTGATTGTCTTATCAAATGGTGCTTTGAAATAAAAATGAAGGAACTCTAATGTTTTGGTAAATAATGTTCCAATTACTTTAATATATTGCCATGCGTCTTAGTTTTTTCAATGTATTTTGTGGAATTAACAATGTGCTGATATGTCATTATAAATAAAAAGACAGATACAAAAAGGCATAGCTATAAGATAACTGTAAGAAAAATCCTTTAGCCAAATATATTAAATGAGCTGAAACATGTATCACTTTGCTGATGATATAAAATGTCCAAGAGATATTCCAATGTGTATTTTTCTTTAAGACCTTGTCAGTTATTTAGAATGTTTACAATAACCATAGACTATTTCTGTTTTCAGATAAAAACAGGGTTGGAGAGGTGGCTCAGGGGATAAGCCTCTGCCTTCTGGGCGGAAGGTCCCAAGTTCTGATCCTAGACCCCACGTATAGATGCCAGGCGGAAGTGGAGGCGGCCTGCGTTTCTGGTCCTGGTAGGGCGGAGCCTGTGAATCCCCCGGCAGAGTAAACAAGGAGGTGGAGGCGTCCATGGGGGTTCCCGAATTCGTCCGTGGTTCTGCACACACACACACATACATACCACGCACACACATACATACCCATGCACACACATGCATACATGCACAATTGAATAAATAATAAATAATAAAAAAATTTTTTAAAATTTTAAAACAGAACATAAATCTATATTTCAAAGAATATCAGTGAGTTGATTCATTGGCTTTTGTATTAATTTCATATGGTAAATATTTCATCCACAAAACATCTATACCACACAGAGTGGAATCAAAATGGAAACATTTGTAGTTTATATCAAAAAACAAAGAACAGCAAGTATCAAAAGAATTATATGTTAATATATGGCAATATAATAGGCTTCTATTCTGTGTTCTATACAATAAATATATAATATACAATATTATTTATTTCTTATTTTTTGTGTCCCAATAGTACAGGCAATATTGAGTTTAAACTACAAAGAATCTTATCATAGGAGTGTTCGGTATAATTATTTGCAATTTTAAAGAGTTTATTGAATCATGTAGGAATCCTTAGGTGGGCAGTATTGCAAGAGGCAGATGAGATACAAAAAAAAAAAAAAAAAAAAAAAAAACCAACATGATGATAAGCATTCTGTAGTTTATGGCTGCAGCAGTTCATTTAGTTGCATCAAACAGCTTAAGGGAACAAGAAGTTTGTATTCCCTTGCTTGTCACGTTGCTTGTCGAGCTTTGCAGGAGAGCTCCCACCACCATCAGAGCCAAGGGAACTGGCCAGAACATCTCCACATAACAGCTAAGAGAGTGACAACCCTTACTTTCCAGACCAGCATGTCTGACCAGTATACCCATTTTCTCAAAATCTTTCCTCATTTTGCTCAACTACCATGAACTGGGCCTTCCCTATCCACTTGACAATTTCCCCCAGGTTTGCTCTCAACTACTAATTCTCTATAAATGTGCCCAGAACTCAAACTTTCACCTGTCAAATTGACACCTGTGTCTAATTAGGACAATAAACATGCAAAATAGTACGATACTAATTCAAGGAGGATACTATCATTGAATCATCAGGAAGGTGGACAAGTTTAATGGAGACATGACAGCACCAATATGAGTACCTAAAGTTAATACATACAAACCCAATATAACTTCCTGTGATTATTTTCTAAATGTATTCAGATGCATAGCAGTAAGCAATGATATGCAAAGAGCTCAGGAGTTATGCTTTTAAACTTTTAAAAATATTTTGCTTTATATTGTTTTCAGGGAAAATCACCAATTTTAATAAATATGATAGTTGCTGAAATAGTAAATAAATGTAATTTATTTTCAGATAGCTATCCTGGTATATGAAAATGCAACATATATTTCTAATTTGTCAAAGTAAAGTTCAATCCCTGTTCTTAGTTTCACAGTGTTCATGTCTACTTATTGAGTCAAAGCTCTCCCAGGGGCATGACATTTGCCTATTGGCTTTGCTATTCAAAGATATATTACTCTATTTTGGAAATGTTCATGCAACTTTAATGTAAAATTTTCACAAAAAGTAGCCAAAAAGCATGGTACATTGATTTCTTTTGTTTGTTTCTTTGGTGTATATAATTCAAGTATGTCATGTTTGTTTATGTGAATGTCCACTTTTTTGAGAATTTTTCATATAGAAATAAAATGAGAAGTTTTCATATACAAATGAGTTTAAGCCATTTATCCCACCCTTCCCAACCGACCTCCCTTCTCTCTCAGCTTCCCCACTCACCCCCTTCCACTCCCATTTCCTTCTCCCCTCCCCCTCAACCAAGCCATGCCCAAGGGAATCTCCTGTAGATCACAGGACTTCCTTAAAGGTGCCTGTGTTGGTAGTAGTCAGGTATCTATGGTAGTTTGTGATTCTTCAGTGGGCTCCTTTAAGGAGCGTGATTTCTCTTCCCTTGCTTGGTACCTGCCCCAGAGACACTCTTTGAGTACAGTTGATTCTTCTGAGATCCTCTCTAGTCCCTGGGAGTATGCTCATATGTTGACCATTATGTAGATCTGGCTGTAGAAGTTATTGCAGTGAGCTTCTGGGTTTGTCAAAAGTACCTCACCTCACATTTGAGGCTCTTATAATTTTACTAACCCCTCTTCTGCAAGGTTCCCTAAGCTTTGATGTGGGGAAAATTTTTGATGTCCTGATTAGGGCTGAGTATTCCAAGGTTGCCAATAGTCTGCACTCAGGCCTGTTGTGGTTTTCTACCTCACTGGCTTTCCATTGTAAGAGTTCATATTGATTGAGTTCTGAGAGATTTTCTTATATTTTTTGTCATTAGTTTGTGAGTGTTATAGAAGTTTCCCTCTCTGAGTGTGTGGCATTTCTTGGGTTTAATGATAAGATCCATTTATAAGGAAGAACATGTGTCATCTATATTTCTGTGTGTGGGATACTGCACTCATTACAATTTCTTTCAACTCCACCCGATTATCAGTAAATTTAAGTGTGTCATTTTTCTTGACAGATAATATTGCATTATATATTTTTACATTTTCATTATCCATTCATTGACTGTTGGACATCTAGGCTGATTCCATTTATTTTCTGTTGTGAATAGAGCTGATATAAACATTGAAGTACATGAATCTCTATAAAAAGATGTAGCTTTCTTTGGAAATATTCCCGAGTGGTATAGCTGGATCATATGGTATTTTGATTTTAACTTTTATTTAGGAACTTCCGTATTAATCTTCAGAGGGTCTGTACATTCCTACTGACAATGTATGAGGGTTCTCCTCTTTCTTCATCCTCACCAGCATTTGGTGTTGATTGTGTTTTGGATTTTAGCCATTCTTACTGGGATGAGATGATTCAGTGGAGTTTTAATTTGTATTTCCCTATTGGCTATAGAGATGAAGCATTTTTAAAGATATCTATTAGGCATTTGAATTTCCTCCTGAATAAAGTATATTTTAATTTCTAAGACCAATTTTTTAATGAGGTTTTTAATCTAATAGGTACTTAATTGGATCTGGCAGGTTACTCAGATGTCCCCTTCCTCCCTTACCACCCCAAGAACAACCCTTTCAAAGCTGTGCACAGCAACCCTTTCAAAGAGGACAATCTTCTCCTAATAGGAGAAGATGGGTCTTCATTCAAGGGTATATGACCACCTGTGCTCCCCTGTGAGAACCTTCAAACATGCTCTAAAGGTCCACCTTTTTCTTTCTTTCTTTCTTTCTTTCTTTCTTTCTTTCTTTCTTTCTTTCTTTCTTTCTTTCTTTCTTTCTTTCTTTCTTTCTTTCTTTCTTTCTCTTTGTCTCTCTCTCTCTCTCTCTCTCTCTCTCTCTCTCTCTCTCTCTCTCTCTCTCTTTATTTCTTTCTGGAAAATCCAAGCTAAAACTTCAAGATACTACTTGCAAATTATGATTTTATATTTTCACTTAATAATCTATAATTATAAGCAATTTTGAATCATTTCACATCTTAGAGAGGAAATTTTAAGTTGCCATACTCCATTCCTGCTGGCATTATTAAAAATTCTTTAATAATATTACCATATCCTCCAAAAATAGAGAACAATAAAAAATTTAAGCTTTTTTCCTTGTTCAATTTATTCTCCTTATCCATATTTACTAGAAATATTTATTATTGATAAATTTAAAAAATAATGAAATACTTCAATGGATAAAAATGGCATCACCATCAACATAATTAAAAGCTTCCACTGAGAGTTCATATTTTGAAACTTGTATGTGCAGACAGAAAACAATAGTCCATAATCTCAGTTAGTGATTAAGTAGCACTGACACATGAATAAAAGGCATTATGACTTATATCAGGTGAGCATTTGATAATCTCTAACACAACTGTTTGCAAAATTTCATTGAAATCCCTGCTTTCATTTATCTTTGTTAGCACAGCTTTGAAAATCAGCAGTATGGATCCCTGTGTAATTTAACTCTGAGAGAATTAAGTATGCAGGTGTTCATAGAATAGCCTATTTTTCTAAGTAAATAAGATCTTTTGGAGGAAAATATTATTTTATTACCGTATGAAAGAATATTCAGTTGGTATAATTCCATTCTAAAAGTAAAAACAAAAATATACTGCAAAAACAAGACAAATCAGAAAACAAAAATGCAATTAGTTAAAAGTAATTTCATGATGGTGAGTTAAAAAAACCAACAAAAATAGCTTGAGATACAATGTAAAATAGATTCCTATTGCAGTGTTTTATAAGGTTGCTATATTAAGTATGGCTGTTTATGCACTGCAATACCATATACATGCCTTCACAAAGTAAAGCAAAATAAGATAGTCCTTATAATTTCTACAGCTTTCTCTTTCTCCTCCACTTTATAAACTACCTCACATGATTTTTTCCAGGCAAATCAGTTTCAAAGGGATTCTTTTTTTATTTTTTAATTAATTTATTTATTTTGCATGTGTGTGTGTGTGTGTGTGAGAGAGAGAGAGAGAGAGAGACAGACAGACAGACAGACAGACAGACAGACAGACAGAGAGAGAGAGAGAGAGAGAGAGAGTGATTTTGGGGAATCATCCTGGATTGTTTCTATCTCCTTTTTGCTATGCAATGGGTTTTCCCAGGCTTTGCCTTCCAGAGTTGGAAGTGGAGGCACTGTCTTTACCACCTGGCATTTTTTACATGGACTTTGGGATTTTAACTCAGATCTGAGAGGCAGAGTCTTAATTCCTGAGCAATCTCTCCAGGTTTCAAAGCATTCTTAAAGGCCGATACAGACTCAGGCTGGACCAAATAACCCACAGATAACCCCCCAAAGACTAATTAGGATCTTAAATGAAACAAGTGCTCTCAAAGAGAGTCTCAGGAGAAGGTGCTGGACAAGGGGAGAAGAACCTCCCACTTACAACTTTGCCTACTGAAAAGCCACATGTAATAACTTCCTGTCAACATAAATCTGACCCCCTTACCAAAACAGGCACCCCAAAGGGAATTTTGTAATACACTGAAGCAGAGGGACAGGAGGGGGGTGTGGGACACAGCAGGACTGATAAAGAGAGAGAAGGGTGAGAGAAGGTTGTGTGGATAAGGAAAGTGGGAGAGAAGCAAAGTGAGTCTTGGGGTGTGGAGGCCGTTTTGTTTGTATAAATAATAAAAAATAGACACCTAACCAGGAAGAAATTAAGTCCTTTCCATTCTAATGCCATACAGCTGTGAAGGAACTTCTTTCTTCCAGCCAAACAAAATGTTTTATGCAGCATTTCAAGCTCACTTATTCTTACTCTGTTCTCTGTGGCATCAAAGTGGCCATCAGCACTTTCTATGCAATAACCCTTTGTGTAATTGAAAAACAACTTGTTTCCCCAGCCTATTTTCCAACTTAAATAATATTAGTTCCCTTAACCTTTCCTCTGAGATTCTATTTTCCAAGCTATTAATCATGTTTATTGCTTGTCCTTAAGCCTTCTTCAAGTTTCCCAAGGTCTTTTAAGTGAGCAAGTCCAGATATGTCCACAGCACTGTGATGATGCCAGGAGAATTACTTCTCACATCCTGTGCATTGTTCTTCTGTTTGTGTGTCTAGGGACTTTGAACTGTTTTAATTCACCTAAATTAACTTTTAAGTGATCACAGTGGTTATAGTCTCCTCCCTGCAAATATCCCTTACCATATATCCATCATTCTCTTTACTTGTAAGAAGTGTTTTTGCATTTGTGTAACCTTAAATAATCCTCATCATTTTTAAGTGGAAAGTATCTTCAAATTACATTTATTTTTTTAAAATGGGTCACCTGTCAACTCTGCCTAGCTCAGCATTACTTATCTTCAAGTGATAACTGTTGGGAGTTTTAAGTATATACACAATTTTATACCAATAGCTGTACGATATATAGAACTATATCTTTATTTAGAGGTTCAGTTTACATGAGTGATTCATATTTTTCCATATGTATGCATGAATGTTGGTATCTGTGCATGTGATTATGTGTGTTTTGCATGTGTGTGAGTGTGTATGTGTGTAAGTACGTACATACATGTATGTTTGTGGCTACCCAAAAGTTAATATAATGTCTTTTTACAATTACTCTGTTTTTACTATTAAGGTAGTTGCTGAAACCCACAGTTCAATGAGGCTAACCAATTTGTCTTGGGCACCTATTCATTTTGCTTGCCAAGTGCTAGGGATACTGACAGCCTTATGCTTGCCTGGTATAGATTCTGAAAATCTGAACTCTAGTCTCATGTTTCTGTAAAAAGTACCCTTTCCATTTAAACATCTCCTCAGGGCCAAGATTAATTTTTAAATGCATTCTTTTAAGTAATCACAAAAATTTATTTTATTCTTACTTTCCACAAATTTATTTCCTATACATTTCTCAGCTGTATTTAGACATTCCATATTCTCCCATATTCTCACAGCATATTTATTTATTAATAATACAGCACCTTGATTCCAATCTTCTTTGCAGTCTCCTTTTTGAATTTTGTGCAATAGAGCAAATATCAATTCATTTCAATAATTTCCTTCAAGTCTGGCTCACAATCACTCTCAGCATATTTCATATGTTATAATAATCCATGAATGCATTAAACCAACATTAACAAACAATTTTTTCTCTGTCATTATATTTGAAATTTTAATTAAACCATTTATGCATTTTAAATACATATCCATATAATGCATCTTTTAAAAATGAGTCACATATTGTAATTTTTGTATAATTACACATTTCTAAAGCTACTTTAAAACTCATTTATTAAGAAGAGAATTCTTTTCTTAAATATTTAGAAAAAGTTAAAATGGTGAAGTATTGTTCTTTCTGATTGCATTCCATTCCTATTTTTATAATAAATATATTAATAGAACACATGCTTTATTGCATATCAATCAACTTTTTGCTCAAAGCTTTTTTCTGTAATTGTGTGTGCATGCATGTGTGTGTGTGTGTGTGTGTGTGTGTGTGTGTGAGAGAGAGAGAGAGAGAGAGAGAGAGAGAGAGGATATTGTATTTTCCTACAGAGGACCAAGGGTGATTTCAGGAATCATCCTGAATTGTTTCCATCTCCCTTTTGCTTTGCTCTGGAATTTTTCCAGTCTCTACCAAAAATGCGAGCCACAGTTATTTCCATGTTGGACCTGGAACTCAACCTCAAGTCCTTCTTGCGAGGCAGTGTCTTCACTCTTGAGCCATATCTCTAACTTCGTGTGTGTGTGTGTGTGTGTGTGTGTGTGTGTGTTTGTGTGTAATTGTGTTTGTATGTGAGGGGTATACATTTGTTTGAGGGTGCGTTTACAAAAGGTCATTTAAATGTGCATTCCTATGGAGTTCCAAAGGAATGATCCTGGATGGCTCTACCTCTTTATTTCTTTCCTCTGGAATTTCTCAGGCTCTGAATTCCAGGTCCAGAATTATAGACCATAGGTATTTCCACTAAGAACACTTATATGACATCCAGTGATCTGAGATCAGGTCCTTTTGCTAGTGAGACAAAGACCTTAACCCTTGAGCCATCTCTCCAGACCTCAGCTTCTTGAACTTGACTCCATATTAGATTACATAATTGAGTGAGAGTGTTGTCAAAAATGTGATAACAGTAAAAGATTCTGAACATGTGGCAATCCCAAATTCAGATGCACAGTGAATCCCTGTTGTATCTGGTCAAAATCAGATATGGGCGGTCATTGTCTCAGTTCTGAATACAACACGCAACTTTGTCCCTGAGCACACATCCACGGCAGCCAATGCTAAGGAACACTGCATGGGATACCTCAGTTAAAATTCTAGAATCTTTTTTTTAAATTTTTTATTATTATTTCTTATTTATTCAATTGTGTATGTGTGTGTGCGGTGTGTATGTGTGTGTGTATGTAGAACCACGGACGAATTCGGGAACCACCATGGACCGCGTCCACCTCCTCCTTGTTCACTCTGCCCCGGGATTCACGGGCTCCGCCCTACCAGGACCAGAAACTCAAGCCGCCCCCTAAAAAAAAAAAAAAAAAAAAAAAAAAATCTAGAATCTTGTATGTTCTAATTCCCAGAGTTAAGTTATACATGTACAATTTTCAAAACTGAGGGAAGAAAAATGGCTTAATTATTAAAATAAAAAAAATTTAGTATGTTTTTACCTTTCATCATTCACTGTTAGAATTGCTGACTTGAAATTTATAAAAACCAATGCTTTCGTTTAGATTGACAGATTATCCAAACATTTCTGAAATGCTGTAAACATACTTCTATTTTGTGCTACATAAATACAGATTCATGTGTGTGCAGAAGTATTATTCGCTGAAGATTATGAATGGAATTTTTTATGTCATTCATTTTTTCCACTCATACAAATTGATAGGTGTCCCATTCCCTACCTCCACCCCTCCCTGGATCCCCTTGCTCCCTCCCCCCTTTTCCCCTTCCTTCCCCCCTCCCTCTCTTTCTCCCATTGTCCCCACCCCCATTTCTGGAGCATCCTTTAGCATGCATATCAAACTTCCCTCTGGGTCCTCCTCTCTGATGAGGTATAAGGACTCAGTAACATTACCTAGAACTCTTTTCTATGTTCCCCATTAGTGTAGGAACACTATTGTGGCTGTTAATCCCTTGCCTCTAAGGATCCTAGTGCCTGTGATCCAGGCTAGACATTGAGGGGTCAATGATATGTTGATCATTGCGCAGGTCATGCAAAGACCTATTATGATTACTTCGGCCCTAACTTGTGTGGAGTATCTTGCATATCATTGCCCCATGTTTAGGCTCTTACAATCTTACCGCCCCCTCTTCCACAAATTTTCCTGAGCTTTAGGATGGGGAGAGATCAGGCTGGTCTGGTTCTAGGTGGTTGATATAGTGTCTGTGATATTCTGAATTATGGTTTGTTGACTTTTTTTTTCAGTTTTGCTGCTCCTGCACTGCCCATAGCTTCATTCTGATGGGTGTTGGATGTCATCCCTTGGCCAGAGATAAAAGGCTGTTAAAATTGAGTCTTATTAGAAGAGTAGATTCAAAGGTAGATGAAATAAGAATAGGAGACATGTGAGGGGGGGGGATCAATCTCCCATTTGCAAAATGGTTATCTTCTACCTGCCAGACTGTATGCCGTCCCTTTCTGGTGAGATCAAACATCATCAGTTGCAAGTGACCAGGAAGGAAAGTCTGTGAACTTAACCAGATGTCTCATTACTTACTTGCAGTCCTTGATGGTGGCCTATTTTCTCTGCTGTAGCATGATCTGCTCTCTCCTTGTTGCTGGCAGGATGATATTAACTCTGAAATATTTCAAAGATTCTGCATGTCCTTGTTCTGTGACTCTTCCTTGGGAGGCACGAGCAAAAGTTTATCCATAAATGTCAAAGAGAACACTAACATAGGCCAAAGAAACAGCTTCACTCAATTCCTCGCTGACCAATGATGTTGGAGATACTTGGAAGAGCATGGGTTACTTATAGAAGTATGGTTAGCACCAGAGAAGCACAGACAGCATGTGTCATGGCTCCGGAATGCTGTTTCAAGCACAGACAGCATGTGTCATGGCTCCGGAATGCTGTTTCTTTGGGGTCTTCAGCACTCTATACTGATCTATCAAGAGGTTCTTCTTCCCAACGATTATGCTTTTATAACCATTGTGAAGGCATTAAAGGATTCTCCGGGGATTGGGGGGGGAGGCATTGGGGAATGGGGAAGGAGGGGTGGGGGGGAACAGGGGGGTCGGGGGGAGGAGGAAGGAGGGAGGGAACCAGTGTACCTACTAAGTTTGTATGAGCAGAAATAATAATAAAAAAGTTAAAAAATAACCATTGTGAAGGGCACTGTGTATCTTGTAAGTTCCAAGCTTTCTGACGCTTACAAATTTCAGTATTTTCTGACTCTTTTGAAACTCCATTCGGCCTCTAGGAGGAAAGTTTTAATTTCTAGGAAAAGACTGCTCCAATGACTGTGCAGGTTTAATACCCAGTGAATATTGGTTCTTCATGTAAAAATAAACACATCATTCTCATTGGTATTCACATTCGAGTTTGTCTTTAATAAACACATTTATAATAAATGATATAATCATACATACAAATTGCTTTAAAATATAATTCTTGTTCAGTTATCATCAATAAAGTTTTGATTCTTATGTATTTAATATATATACATCTTTACATATGGCATCTTGTAAAAATAAATTTTGGCCTGAAAGTGTCATGAGTGGAAAATCCATCATATAATCCTTGCTTTAGCTGACTTGCTTTGAAATGTGTAAATACATTTGGAATTTAGAGATGTTTCTCTGCATCATTTTCTATTTCTGGTGAATATTATAATTTATAGTAGATTTTAGTTATAAATGGACATTATTAAGCCAACATTTTCTTCACTTGATTTTAAGGAATTTAGAAACAAAATTAAATGTTTCAGGCACAATGGGATGAAATGACTGGCTAGGATACACAGCCACATGCTGATTTAATCTGTGGAGTAAGTGCTGGACAAGTTGAGCATAACGAAAAAAAATATGGTATGCCATACTTAAAAACACCCTCAATTAGCTGCAATCATCATCATCCTTGCTTTACAGAGGCTTCCGTATCCTTGGCTCTTAATGGTTTACAAAAGTGACATGAGATGAGTCGGATATTTCATTCTGGTACTGAAATACTGTGACTTTGTTTCTGCAAATAAACCTCCCAGATCAAATGAGATCAAAACATGTGACCATCTGGCTTAGGATGAACCATTCTGTATATATATATATCACTTGTTAATTATCTTTGAGGGAAATAAACAAGCAAAAGGTTGCATCAGTATCTTTCTATAATAATGGTCAGTTTTTTCAACCATTTTAATATCATTGGTTTTTAAAATAATACTATATTTAATTGTCATCATTTTAATTTTTTCCAAAAATTATGGTTAATTAAAGAGGTTTTTCTTGAACTTACAGAGAAAATAAGTGACAAATTAACAAATTATACTTCTAAAGTATGCACAGTTCCATCAAATAATATTGTAAAATGCATGTCTACTAAAATAAATGCAAATGTGCAAAACCCATAATTTCATTTTATGTTTTAAAATAAATTTTGTATTTCATACTTAATTTTTATAAACCTTTTAACAATTGAGATATTCATATTTTACTACTAATGTAAGACTTTTGATCTTGCTTTCCTCATAGGTTAAATTCCATTATTTTTCAGTACAATCCTTAGAACAGGACATGCTAGTTTTTAACAGTAGTATTTAGGTTTTCATTTTTTCAAGACTAGATAAATTTTAAGCATTATTTCTGGACAATGCCTCAATGTTTATTCAGTCCCTTCATTTGGAGTGTTCACATAGGGACTCTTTGAGGATTTGGTGTTCAGAAGCAAATATATAGTGAGAGAGAGGTATGTACTTTACTCAGAGCCACAGCTGGTTTGTAAGCATGCCAGCAGTCAGTCTAGAGCTGCTTAGGCAGCTGGGGCAGGTGTTAGTGATCTAAATGAGGTCGATGGAAAGGCTTTTATTACCTTACACTAGTTCTGGCAACTAGACCTATGTTCCTGCCATGCTGGTCCTGGTTTCCACTTTGTTTTCTGCAGTTTTCCAACAGGTTTTTAAAAGTTTTATATCACCCCCAACAGCTTAACTACAATCTCTCTCTCCAGGCCAGATGAAGAAGTAATGCACAAAACTGGAGCACTTCATTTCTCAGCATCCGCTTGAAGCATAACCATAATTTAAATATCCTGTCACTGGCTCTTTATTAACAAAGTGACCCTAGCCATAACTGAGAGGTCTACTCTGTTTTGCAATAAAGACGACATATTATCTTTTGCTTCCATATTAAATCAACAAAACTGATGGAGTGCCTACTCTACAAAAGATTTTTTTTATAATAACTCTTTAAAAGTAGTCTTCCTGTCTTTAAGAAGGCTAAAGGCAGCTGGGGAAACTGGCTGTAAACTATGAAATAGCACTAGAAATAGATGCTAGCAATTGACCAGCACCAAATTAATAGTATAGATAGTCCATGCTGTAGGATTTTCAAGGTGAGAGAAAGTATACAAAAAGAAAAAAAAATTAAATGGATTCTGTGGAGACTGTAAGACATAAATATAATTCAACTTGGACAAAATCTGAAGAGTAATAAAGATGTGATAATATTTGCTTCTCTTCCAACTTATATGCAGTGAGCCTGCATGTGAGGACAGTGGGAGAAGTTGCTGGGAGGGAAATAGATCAGTCCTGATGGCCAGCAGCAGAGATGACTACAGCAACCAGGATGCTAAAATGGGTCAAATGCAGTGTTTGCTGGCTGACAGACATTTCCTTTTTGCTAAATAGCATTAGTTTAGCCCTCACAACAAAATTACATAGTAAGTATCATATAAAATAAATCCTAGGCAAAACAGAGGAAACCCTAGTTTATTTGTCCTTGGCAGTGTATCTAAGACCTGAAGTTAAATATCATTAACATTAGAGCCTTTGTATTTCATCATGGAGCCATGTCATTTTCAGAGAAAAAAATGGAAAGCATGGTGGCACAAGAACAGTTATGACAGAAAGTTGAATAAAAAGAGCTATTGGCTCAACTTATGCACACATATACATTGTGTGCATATAGATGGAAGAACCATAAACAGAAAATATCAATGCAGTAGCTTGGACACTTTTGCTCTCACTCCTCTTTTGCTACTTTCATAAAATAATGCTAGGAATTTCTGTTTTCTGGATATTTCTTGCCCAGTGCATTCATGAACATATGAGAATAGTGACTACCTGCAAGCGACCTGCACCATAAACACAAAAACATGAAACTGAGAGTAGGGCAGTTTGAGAACATGAAGAAAATCACTGGGATAGGAAAAGGGTAATGAGGGTAACTATGATGGCAACAAACTGTGTGCATAAAGGAATTATTATCAAATTAATGAATGGATAAATAAAGTACATAACTAATGCTCATCCCCTTAGTCATCTATTAATATAGGAGTTGCAATAACATTATTGTACTGGTCAAATGATTCTTTTTGTACTCTGACAGCTTTTATTTTAGTCCAGGCACATTCTCTTCAACTCTGTCTTTTTCTTTACCTTCTCTCTCTCTCTCTCTCTCTCTCTCTCTCTCTCTCTCTCTCTCTCTCTCTCTCTCTCTCTGTCTCTCTCTCTCTCTCATACACACCTGTACAGATACTTAATTCAAATGCTACTTTTCCTTGGACTGTCACTAGAGAGCCCAGGTCAACAGTACCAACCTGCTTAGCTTCCTTTTGTCTTTTCTTCTTATGATCAGCCATAGGATGTTTCCATTCAGAATGTTTTACTATGGATATTAAAAATCTACTTTCTTATTCACTTTTACATTAAAGAGGGGATACCTCAGTTAATGAATATGAATGAATAAATATATCCTGTATGTTATATAAAATTCACAAATTCTCTCCCTAAAATTTAAACATAAGGAGCACATAATGAAAATGATTAAAATAAGCAGTCTCAGCAGTGATAAGCATTATTATTTATTAAATAGAACTCAATATATTATGTTTTACCATTGAGAATTTATAATGAATCATTACATTTTCCAAAATATTTGTCACAAAACTAAAAACATAATGTGGAGGTCATTTTTTAGAGGATTTTAATTGTAAGACATACTAATTAATACTACTCAAAGTCATCATTGCTAGCTATTTTTAAAGAGTTTAAAATATGCTTTATAATCCTTGTAATTTAACCTTTTAAGATGTAAAGAATACAGTTAGATATGGTGATCAGTAAAAGTTTTTTTCTCATAGAAGGTGAATATGTAGTTTGCCAAATTCCTTCAATACTTTTTGATGGAGCCAAGGGCATTGCAGGAGCAGCAAAACTGAAAAAAAAAATCAACAAACCATAATTCAGAACGTCAGAGACTCTATATCAACCACCTGGAACTAGGCCAGCCTAATCTCTCCCCATCCTGAAGCTCAGAGAAATTTGCGGAATAAGGGGCAGTAAGATTTTAAGAGCCTAAAGATGGGGAGGAGCAACGATATGCAAGATACTACACACAAGTTAGGGCTGAAGCAATCATAATTGGTCTTTGCATGACCTGCACAATGACCAACACATTATTGACCCCTCAAAGTCTAGCATGGACTAAAGGCACTAGGATCCTCAGAAGCTAAGGATTAAGAGCAACAATAGTGTTCCTATACTTAAGGGGAACACAAGAAAGAGTTCTATGGAATGCCAGAGTCCTTACACCTCATCAGAGAGGAGGACCCAGAGGAAAGTTTGACATACACATTAAAAGATGCTTCAGAGATGGGGGAGGAGGCACTGGAAGATAGGTAAGGAAGGGGGTAAAGGCAGAGGAAAAGGAGGAAGGGGGTATGGGGGTCCAGGAAGGGGTGGAGGGAGGAAGGGGACCGGGGTACCTATTAAGTTTGTATGAGTGGAAGTAAAAAAAAATAGCAGCCCCTCCTGCTTTTCCATAGCAATAATCTTTTATATCCAGCAAAGCATTCATTTCATCAGAATTTATTATTTAAAGATCTCTCTGCCTTATATATTGTTTCTCTCTAAATCCTTCTCCACCTTGAAACACATGATAGATCTTAAAGCCAGTTGACTCTATGACATATCAACTATATATAAGAATAAGCATTCATAATTTAAAACACAAATGAAAGTTTATGGAGAAAATTAAAATATCACAAACATTAATGATATAAAAGACCAAAGAGTTTCTTTTATAACATGATCAGGTAATCCATTTTTTGAATTCTGTTTATAAAGAGAGGGTGAGAAAGACAGTGAAGCATAGCCTCTAAGAACAAAGTATGAATAAAAATGTCATGATGACAGTGTTACTAAAAATAAAACTACCAGGGTTTTAATAAACATATTCTCACAATTGGGGTGTTAGTTCAGTGGTAAAAGCTGAGTGTTAAACTGTGAAAGACGAAAGACCATAGTTAGAATTCTCAGATCCCAGGCTGGTCAAGTGGCCTGTTTGCAATTCCAGCATTGGAACATGGAGATGAGAAATCACCAGAACGAGTTGTTTAGCTTGACTAGTGCTATGCCCAAGCTCTGGGTTACAGATCCAGGTTCCAAAGAATAAAATGAAATAATGGTGGAAATGTTTCCCAATATCACACTCAGACATCCAGACACAAGCTGACACTCACATACACATACATGTGTACTAACACACGTGCCCACACATGTTCAAACACACATACACACATGCTGAATGCACACATTCACATGCACACACAACATATGAAAAATTAAAAAAAGAAAAAAACATTAAGAGTATCTCTGGGAGAAATTTCCAAGTCAGTGAATTTAGAGAAATACTTGCAGTGCATATATCAGAACTAGAGAGCAACCAATAACAGAAATTGTCTGATGTGGTTACTGATATTGAACGATGTAGCATAATAGACAAGAGTCTCCATTAAGGAGTATCTCCTTGATTTTTCTGTACAATTAGAAACCTAGGGATGTTGATATTGATGTGTGCCATGTGACTTAAACTGAATTTCCAGTCAGTTCCTGGCATATAGTACTGGATGAGGAAATGACAGCAGAGGAGAAGGAAGATTACACATGCACAGGGAGTGGAGACAGGTATGAATAAGTTACTAAATCATTCCACAAGGAATTTTGAAGCTTTAGATAAAACTGAGAGAAACTGATGCATTTACCTTGATACCCAATTGCTCGTTGTACTTATAAGTAGTTCAGGAAATATTACATTTTAATGTTTATTATCTTTTTTAACATTTTTATTATTATTTCCGCTCATACAAACTTAATAGGTACACCAGTTCGATCCCTCCTTCCTCCAGCCACCCGAACCTCCTGTTCCACCTCCCCTCACCCTTCCCTCTCTATCCCCCTGTGCCTCCCACCCCAATTCCCAGAGAGTCCTTTAATATGCATCCCTGACTCTCCTCTGGGCCCTCCTCTCTGATGACGTACAAGGACCCAGTGGCATTTCCCTGAAGACTTTCCCGTGTTCCCCTTAATCATAGGAACACTACTGTGGCTGCCAATCCCTTGCCTCCAAGGATCTTGGTGCCTTTAGCAGATGCTAGACTTTGTGAGGTCAATAGTGTGTTGGACATTGTGCAGGGCATGCAAAGTCCAATTATGATTGCTTCAGCCCTAACTTGTGTGGAGTATCTTGCAAATCATTGCTCCTCCCATCCTTTTGCTCTTATACTCTTACCGCCCCCTCTTCTGCAAATTTCCCTGAGCTTCAGGATAGGGAGAGATTAGTCTGGCCTAGTTCTAGGTGGTTGATAGAGAGTCTCTGAAGTTCTGAAGTGTGGTTTGTTGATTTTCTTTTGCAGTTTTGCTGCTCCTGTAATGAATGCCCTTCACTACATCCTGCTGGGCACTGTATGTCACCCTTGCAGTCCTTGATGGAGGCCTATTTTCTCTACTGTAACAAGGTCACTACTCTCCTTGTTTCTGGTGTGGCCCTCCAACCCCATCCCTCCTGTTCATAATCTTTGAAATTACTGTAGGTAATACATGTATTTACCTATGAGTGTCTCAAGGTGGGCTGGGTGGGTTTGGTACTAGGAACCACCTATTAGGGAGTACATACGGCACTTAATTTTCTGGGATTGGGATACTTCACTTAATATAATTGTTTCTGATGACATCCATTTCCCGGCAAATTTCAGTAATTCATCATTTTTGATGGCTGAGTAGTACTCCATTGTATAGATGTACCACTGTTTCTTTATCCACTCATCAAGTGTTGGATATTTGGGTTGATTCCATGACTTTGCTATTGTAAACAGTGCTGCTATGAACATGTTTGTGCTTGTGTTATCGATGTGAACCTCTGCTGTATGTGGGGTTATTCCCAGAAGTGGAATAGCAGGGTCATATAGCATTTCAATCTTTAATTTCTTTAAGAATCTCCAGACGGCTCCCCAGAGTGGCTGTATAAGCCTGCATTCCCACCAGCAATGCAGCAGAGTTCCCCTCTCTCCACATCCTCTCCAGTATTTGTTGTTGTTTGTATTGTGGATTTTTTCCATCCTGACCAAGGTGAGATGATATCTCAGGGAAGTTTTGATTTGCATTTCCCTGATGGCTAAAGAAGTGGAACATTTTTTAAGATATTTGTTAGACATTTTAATTTCATCCCTGGTAAAATTTCTTTTGAGTTCCAGGGCCCATTTTTGGGCCATTGGTTTCCATGGTGTTTAGTTTTCTAAGTTCTTTGTGCACACTGGACAGTAGAGCTCTATCAGATATGTGGTTAGTGAAGATTTTCCCCCGTTATGTGGGTTGCCTTTGAGTTCATGTTACAATCTCTTTATCTGAACAGAAGCTCGTTAATTTCACAAGGTCCCAACTGTTCAGAGTTGTTATCAGTGACTGTGCCATTGGATGTCTGTTTAGGAAATGTTGGCCTAGCCCAATCAGCTCCAGGGAGTTCTCTATCCTTTCACCTAGGGTTTTTATAGTCTCTGGCCTTATATCAAGGTCCTTGATCCATTTGGAATTAAGTCTTGTACATGGTGACAAGTACGGGTCTAGCTTTAATCTTCTGCATATGGAGATCCAGTTTTGCCAGCACCATTTGTTGAAGATGCTGTTCTTTTTCCATTGGATTCTTTGGACCCCTTTGTCAAAGACCAAATGGCTGCAATTTTTTGGGCTTATATCTGGGTCTTCAATCTTTATCCATTGATCTGTGTGTCTATTTTGGAGCCAGTACCAGGCTGTCTTTATAACTATGGATTTGTAGTATAGACTTAGGTTTAGTATGGTAATACCTCCAGCAGTGTTTTTGTTACTCAGGATTGTCTTTGCTATCCTGGGTCTTTTGTGCCTCCATATGAACTTTGAGATTCTTTGGTCAACTTCTTTGAAGAATTGCTTTGGGATTTTAATTGGTATAGCATTGAATTTGTATATTGCCTTTGGTAGGATGGTCATTTTTACGATGTTGATCCTACCAATCCAGGAACATGGGAGGTCTTTCCACCTTCTGGTGTCTTCTGCTATTTCTTTCTTTAAGGTTTTAAAGTTTTCATTGTAAAGGTCTTTGACCTCCTTGGTTAGGTTTATACCAAGGTATTTCATTTTTTTCGGGGCTATAGTAAATGAGATTGTTTCTCTCAAGGCTTTTTCACTTCTTTCATTCTGGGCATATAGGAAGGCCTCTGATTTTTGCACATTTATTTTGTATCCTGCCACCCTGCTGAACTTCTCAATTAGTTCCAGGAGCTTCCTGGTGGAGTTTTTGGGATCACTCAGGTATAAGATCATGTCATCTGCAAATAGGGATAGGTTGACTTCTTCCTTGCCGATTTGAATCCCTCTTATGTCCCTTTCTTGTCTTATGGCTTCAGCTAACACTTCAAGTACAATATTGAATAGAAGTGGTGAGAGTGGACAGCCTTGTCTAGTTCCTGATCAAAGTGGGAATGCTTCCAATTGTTCCCCACTGAGCATAATCCTTGCTGTGGGCTTGTTGTATACAGCTTTTATTATATTGATAAAGGTTCCTTTCATTCCTACTGTCTCTAGCGTTTTGATCATAAAAGGCTGTTGATCTTGTCAAAAGCTTTTTCTGCATCTATCGAGAGTGTCATGTGGTCTTGGACTTTGAACTGGTTTACATGATGAATTACATTTATTGACTTGTGTTTGTTGAACCAACCTTATTTGCCGGGGATGAAGCCTACTTGGTCCCCGTGAATGATCTTTTTAATGTTTTTGAATCCGATTTGCTAAGACTTTGTTGTGCGTCTGTGTTCATCAGAGAGATCGGCCTATAGTTTTCTTTTTTAAGTGAATCTTTATCAGGTTTTGGGATTAAAACGATATTAACTTCATAGAAGGAATTTGGTAGTGTTCCTTCCTTTGCTATTTGATGGAACAGTTTAAGGTGTGTTGATGTTATTAGCTCCTTAAATGTCTGATAGAACTCTGTGCTGAATCCATCTGGTCCAGGACATTTTTTGGTGGGAAGATTCGAGATTACTTCCTCAATTTCCTTATATGTTATAGGACTATTTAAACAATTCACAACTTCCTGATTCAATTTAGGTAAGTTGTGTTTACTTAGAAATTCATCCATCTCTTTTGTGTTGTCAAACTTCACAGAGTATAAGTTTTTGAAATATGATGCTATAATTCTCTGGATTTCTTGGGTATCTGTAGTGATTACTCCATGTTCATTTCTAATTTTGTTAATTAGGGTTTTCTCTCTCTTGCTTTTGGTTAATTTAGCTAGGGGTGTATCAATCTTATTGATTTTTTTCAAAGAACCAGCTTTTTGACTGGTTGATTTTTTGTATCGTTTTCTTAATCTCGATTTCAGATATTTCTACCCTTATTTTGCTAATCTCTTCTATTACTTTTGGGATCAGATTGCTCTAGTTTCTCTAAAGCTTTAAGCTGCATTGTTAAGTTGTTTATTTCTGATGTTTCCATTTTTTTTTTTGATGTAGGCATTAAGAGCTATGAACTTACGTCTTAGAACTGCTTTCATGGTGTCCCAGAGATTTTGGTAAGTTGTATTTTCATTATCATTCGCTTTCAGGAAATCTTGAATTTCCTCTTTAATTTCTTCCTGAATCCAGTTCTCATTCAGCATCATATTGTTAAATTTCCAGGAGATAGTGTATTTTCTGTTGTTTGTTGTGTTGTAGATGTCCAGCTTTAGGCCATGGTCGTCTGACAGGGCACAGGTTAGAATTTCAACTTTTTGAGTATTCGTTTTGTGGCCCAGTATGTGATCTATTTTGGAGAAAGTTCCGTGTGCTGCTGAGAAAAATGTGTATTCTTTGGTGCGTGGGTGAAAAGTTCGATAGAGATCTGTAAGGTCCATTTCTTTAAGGGTTTGATTAAGTTCCAAAGTGTCTCTTTTAAGCTTTTGACCTGTTGGTCTATCCCATGTTGAGAGGGCAGTGTTGAAGTCCCCAAGCATTATCATTTTGAGGTTGATTTCTTGCTTTAGATGCTGTAGGGTTTTCTTAATGAATGTGGAGGGGCCCGTATTGGGTGCATATATGTTCAGTATTGTGAAGTCTTCCTGGTGAATTGTACCTGTGACTAAAATGTAGTATCCACCCATGTCTCTTATAATTTTCTTTGGTTTGAAGTCCACTTTGTCTGATATCATAATGGCTACCCTGCCTGTTTTCTGCTTCCATTAGCTTGTAGAATTGTTGACCAGCCTTTTATTTTTAGGGCATGCCTACTTTTGTGGTGAGATGGGTTTCCTGCAGGCAGCAGATTGATGGATTGTGATTTTTAATCCAAATTTGTAATCTGTGTCTCTTGATCAGTGAGTTAATTCCATTAACATTCAGTGTTATAATGGAAAAACAATTTTTAATTCCAGACATTTATTATGTTTAGTAGTTTTTATAAGTGTATTGCTTCACTGTTAATGGTGTTATACTTGCCTTCTGTTCTCCTGGATATGCCTGTTTTTTTCTTCAAGCTTGAGTATCATTTCTAGCATTTTTTGAAGGCCTGGTTTGGTGGACAGGTATCCCTTCAAGTTGTCTTTGTGCTGGAAGATTTTTCTTTTTCCCTCGATCATGGCGGATAATTTTGCAGGGTAAATCAGCCTGGGTTGACATTTTTGCTCATTCAATACTTGAAGTATGTCTCTCCAAGCTCTTCTTGCTTTTTCTGTTTCGACTGAGAAGTCATTTGTTATTTTAATAGGTTTACCTTTAAAAGTGACTTGTTTTTTCTCCCTTGAAGCTCTCAGCACCAGTTCTTTATCTTGAATGTGGAGTGTTTTGACTATTATTTGGCATGGGGAGCTTCTGTTTTGGTCATATCTGTTTGGGGTGCGGAATGCCTCTTGTATATGGATGGGCCTCTCTTCTTTTATATTTGAGAAAAGTTTTCCTTGCTGATCGTTTGAAAGATTTCCTCAGGGGTGATGTTTTGAGATTCTTGCTCTGGTATTCCATGAATACGCATGTTAGGCTTCTTCAGAGTGTCCCATATCTCCTGGATATTTCTCTCAGGTATCTTTTTGGCTTTAACAACCTCTTCCATTGAGCTGGTTAATACTCCCACTTTATCTTCAAGATCTATAATTCTGTTCTGCTTAGTTAGTTCTGCTGATAAGACTCTGTGGAGTTCTGGGTTGAAGATAACTTGTCTTTTGAGCTCAGTTTTAAACTCTGCTTGAGTCTTGTTTTAACTGCTCTATGCCAGTTTTTGTTTCTTGCACTGTTTTCCTCAACTCCTCCAAGTGTCTGGTGTGTTCCTCTTCAAAGCGATTGATTCAATTATTTAATTCCTCCCTAATTTCCGCTTTCATAGTATTGAACATGGTAATGATCATATTTTGAAGGTCGTTATTCTGGGTCACGCTTTCATGGCCATTTTCCGTGGGTTTGTTCTGGTTGGAGTCTAACATTATGGGATTAATTCCTTCAGTGGGAGATTTGTTTACTTGAGTGTTGCTTCTCATGTATTTGCACTTTGACTTTGGCATTGCCGGTTTAACTCTTAAGATCTTCTTTCAATTATCTGTGCGTTTTTCACTAAACTTAATTATTTGATCCGGAGTTCTGGGGGTGGGCAGGGACGGAGCTTATCTAGGTCTCGGTGAGGCCCAGCTGGATGGCGCACGTACTGGGCGGCGGAGAGGGGGAAGGGAGGATGGGGTTTCGGCCGGGCGCTATTTAACCTGGTGGAGCTGGGGTGGGGCAGGGCGCAAAGGGTGTGTCCTCCTCCCAAGCCCTGCCCGGCTCTGGCTGTATGGCGGGAGGAGCTGGGTCCCTTGGGCTGCCTGGGGTTCTGGGGGTGGGCGGGGAGGGGGTGGGGGGGTGGGGAATATAGGGGTGGGGTCTGGAGCTTATTTAGGTCGTGGTGAGGCCCGGCTGGACCGCGGACCGCGCACACGTCCGAGGCGGCGGAGTGGGGGAAGGGAGTATTATCTTTTTAGTTATGTGAAATGTGCTAGCAACTCTGCTTAGGAATAAATAGCAATTCTTTAGATCAGCTCAGTGCTTTTAGAGTGTTGAATGTACAGGTTCTTCCTCTTTTCCTTCTCCTGCCTTCATCTCTTCCCCTGCTCTTCTTTCTTCTCCTCCTCCTCTTTTTTCTTCATAACTATGTAATATTAATCATCAAAAGCAGGGATTCAGAAATCTTTTTTTTTAATTTTTTTTAAATTTTTTATTATTTATTCAACTGTACGCATGTGCGCGTGTGTGTCTGTGTCTGTGTATGTGTAGAACCACGGATGAATTCGCGAACCACCATGGACGCCTCCACCTCCTTCTACCTCGGGATTCACAGGCTCCGCCCTACCAGGACCAGAAGCACAGGCCGCCCCCGCTTCCGCCTGGCATCTATACGTGGGATCTGGGATCCGAACTCAAGACCTTCCGCCTGGCAAGGCGGAGGCTTAACCCCTAAGCCACCTCTCCAGCCCAAGGGATTCAGAAATCTTAACAGACATCTATGTGCATCATCATTTTCTTAGAGTGACTTCCCCATTTATGAGCTACCCACTTTCACTTGATAGAATCATAACATAAAATGTCTTTATGAAGACCTGTAGTTCTTCCATTTTCCTCTAAATTGCATTATTTCATTCTTTTTTTATGCCTGAAAACAACTCCATTGAATACACAACACATTTCTTTGTGCATTCATTTGTGGGCAGACATCTAGCCTGATTCCAAATCTTGACTAGGGCAATAATGAACATGAGACTGAGTGAAAGTATCTCTGTGGGATGCCTACTGTGATATGATGTGCTATGATATAATTCATATGATAAGATATGATTGATATGGTATGGTATGATATGATATGATATTACATGATGTGATATGATAAGATGTGATATATCAAGAGAGGAGAGGATAACAAAAGGAAAAATATATGAGGAGAAAGAGCTTTGAAAATAAGGAAAATAAGGCAATGACTACAATGAGACAAACCAAAACATCACATATTCTTTTACATGGAAAATCTAAATGTAAATAATTGGTGGTTCGTGTGTGTGTGTGTGTGTGTGTGTGTGTGTGTGTGTGTGTTCAGAAAGTAGAAAAGGAACTCTTTCTGGGAGGAAGGGAGCCATAAGTGGTAGGCAAGAGACATAGGTAAATAAACACAAGGTACAATGATGTATATCTGTGAAAACTCTTAATAAACCCAATATTTTCTAGGATAGTGAAATAATCCTTTGGCAGCTTAAAAATTAATTATTTTAACAATACAGCAATATTATTTAAACTATAACAACATGTGTCCTTTTCCCACATTTAGTGTCATAGATGCATTGTCTTTTTTTTATTTGTTTTGTGTGTGTGTGTGTGTGTGTGTGTGTTTCTGTCTGCATTGTTGAGATGATTTTGAAGACCTTGGAAAATAAAAGTTATTTGTTTATTTGTTGGTGATTTTATTCTGCCTAGACAGTTGTAGACTTTGTGTTTTTATGAATCTGAGTAACTTTCCAAGACCCATCTTACTATACTCTCCTTGTACTAAATTTTTGTTGTCCGGGGACACGCTATGAAGAATTACTTTTCTTGATTTTGTCTCTATGCCAAAGGAGTCTTTTTATACATCAGCTTCAATTACTCAAAGAGATGTTTCTTATTTGACAATTATACTGGTGATTTATAGACATGCTGGCCATTTTTTTTCAAAAGCAAAGTATCCCTTTTATTATAATTTCTTTTTACACAACCTTTTCAACCTAGATAAGGTAACTACCTGTCTCTCCTGTCACAGGAGAAGGGGCCTGCACATTTCAACAGGCAAAAAGGTTTCCAGAAATATAATTGATCCATTACAATTTTTCAGTTTTCTTGAGTACATTGGAAAATGGGGAAAGGTGGGAGGGGAAACTGGTACACTTCAGAGAGAGGCTAATTGTACTTACGAGTTGGTAGTATACTACGCTATTTCCTCCCAACAGGTACAAAGGAGGTGCAAGTGCTCTATGCAGATGGTTTCTGGTACCTAAAAATGCTTTGCTCCATCCCCAGGCCTCCCAGTCAGTGTGTCTACACTCTCTGAAACACATGGAGGCTGATCCTGTAAAACAACCCAGCAAATGCAAAGGAGGAAGCACATCTCCCAGAAATACCAAATAGCTGTTATCAAATATTTTCACAGAACTTAAGAGCTGCCAATTCAAGACAGGATATGAATGGAAAGTTATTTAAGAGATAGCAATATTGAGTATGCAATACAGATTTTCAAGATTAAAAGGGCTCCTTGGATGGACAACGAAAAAAACAGCATTGGAAGAATGGAAGCGGGAAGAGGGTGTAGTTAGCTTCTATCGACTCTATGCCAGCACTTTTTCCAAAGGAAAAATATAAAGTCCATGAAAAATAATGTAAAATTTATTGCAAACACCTACAATAATTTACTGTCTGCAAATGGTAGCTATGAAGATGACCAAGAAGAGGGGAGGGAAGAGAGGAAGAGAGTGTGTTTCTATTATTAGAACAAGCTGCTTTCATGGGCGGGCGGGGGGCCGGGGGGGGGGGGGGGGGAGGGAGTCCAGGGAAAGTTATTTTCTCCTGTCCCAGAAAGGAAATGTTTACAATGCAGTTGCTTTTCTGTGGGTGGCTGTAGATCTGATGAACAGCCACTTTAAGTGAAATTCATGGAGACTAAGTCAGTCCAAGGTGAGAGACACAGCGAAGTGTAGGACACAGGCCTAGCCGGGGAGGTGTGGCCAGTGGAGCAACTTTGTTGCAGGTGCACACCGCTACCAATGCATTCCATCATCTCCCATTAGTTTTAAATAAACTCCTGGCCCAGCAGCAAACCTTCCCCTGTGGGCAGGAAGGCGCAGTCTCTGTTCCATTTTCTACCCTCACAAGAGAGGGCAGCAAATCTGCAGCTCTCTGGAAAGAAACAAGAACGCATTGAAGATCGTCGGCCTATTTGCCGCCGTGGGTGTTGCACCTCTACTCGCTGGCATCTCAACTGCGGGCACCAGTGGGTGCACAGCAAGCCCCTTTCAGAGATGACATTTCATACTCCCCTTTTGGGGAAAAATTAATCAAAAAGAAAAGTCTGATAGGCTCCACAGCTTTAGTGTTTGTGAAAAACAAGCTGTTCCTTATTTGTCCTCAGCCATGCTGGCCATTTTTATGTTGCAAAAATATACTTCCATTATTCTTTAGAAGTTTTTCAAATTAAAATTTGGGAATAAAAAGAAATGCATCTTACATTTTTAAAAAATAGAAAATTACCATTTTTTTCTATGTCACTTTATTCCAAGTAGATGAGGTATAACATAAAATATTAAAATATAATATAGTTATTAATCTAAAATATTGTATGTATATATATCAAAACAAATGATTTAATGTTATTTTGTAGCTTATATTTTCAAAAAGTGTTAGTGAGCATGAACTTTATTTATGAATACAAATTATAAAAATCATGTTCTAGAGTCTTAAGGGTGTTCTGGAGAAAAAAAGTTCATTATTCATTATTTTGATAATTTTTTTGCCTTTCATGATCTTAAATTTTAATTCAGCAGTGAATTTAAATAGTGGTTCACTAAACACTACAGCTAATTAAAACACTAGCTATGTTCAAAATGAAACAAATAAGATTTTCTATCTCTATTATGAATGTTTCAATATAATTATTGGCTCAGTCGATGTAAAAATAATCTGAAATATACAATTTACTACTTAATACTCTTAGTGCATATTAGGAGCATAGTAACTACAAGGAAAATGTACATTTCCCTTATTTCTAGAAATAAGCTTGATTGCTAGTAGCTAGAATCAATTTCAGATTTGTGAGATATTCAATGAAGATTAGGAAGTCAAATTTGCTTGCTCAATGATCATTACTAAATTGTAAATTCTCTTTTTAATATTTCCATTTGTAGTCATGTCTATACTTTTACTGTCCATGATTTCTTATGAAATCTTTGATCAGGATGTCTATTGTAATTACCCCATCCTCATTCTCTGTGCATTTGGGAAATTTTCTCTGACAAAGGATTCTAGCAGACACTTTAATCTGTTTGCTAAGCTATTTTCCAAAAAGATTATAAGGAGTAGTGAGTGAGAACGACCTACATTAACTCTCACTGAAATGAGAGACACAAGCTTTCCTTTTGTCCTAATTGAAGGCCAAGTCAAGGAGACTGGGACCCCTGGGCTTCTGTGGGGTGGCAGGTCTCTCATTTCTCTAATCATTGCTCCTGTACTTGTGTATCAGAGATCACTCTATTATCCCAATATTCTATTTTTAATTCAGATATCACACATAAATTTTGACACAAGTAAAGGTCTAATTTTACTTCCTTAAAAAATGAGGTAATATCTCACTACTACATTGAAGTTTTTATATGTTTAAGGTAATTCCTCAAAGTAAAATAAATTTAAATTTTATAAATTCTTAGTTTTGTTGTTATTATGGATAACACTGCTTCATATGATGATTAAAAATAAACTAAAATGGCCTGTGAGACAGTTCATTAGATAAACGTTTCTGCATGCAAACGTGGCTGCCTGAGTTTACTCTGTGGAACTTGCTCACAGGGTTGAAAGGAGGGAAGGGACTTTCACAACTTTTCTTCTGGCATCCTCATACATGCTATGGTACATAAGTATCTCTCTCTCTCTGTCTCTCTCTCTCTCTCTCTCTCTCTCTCTCTCTCCCTCTCTCTCCATCTCTCTCTTTCTAATAAATAAAATATTAAAAAACTAAAACAATATTTTATTATGTAAAGCATATGTTCCAAATCATTTATTTCTTTATACATAGATTTCCAATAGCTCTCAAGTAATTCAGAATAAACTCCATTATTTCCTATGATGCTTTTGGCATTGGCCCTCACTATATTCCTAAACTCTCATCTGTGAGAAGCCTTAATATTTTTGTTTCCCAAGCTATTGAAACATACTTCTGCAATAGCTATTCCCATTTCTCAAGATACACCATTCTTTATCACTTACATACTTACATGCTTTGTATTTCTTTTTTCTTTTTTAATTATTTTCCCAGTCATACAAACATAATAGATACCCTCCCTCCCTCCACTCCCTATCCCTCTTGCTCCCTCCCTTTCTCCACTGTGCCCCTCCTCTCCCCCTCCCAATCCCTGGAGCCTCCTTTAGTGTGAATGTCAAACTTCACTCTGTGTTCTCCACTTTAATGAGGTTTAAGGACTCAGTAGCATTGCCTAGAGCCCTTTCTTGTGTTCCCCTTTGGTATAGGAACACTATTGTGACTGTTAATCCCTTGTCTCTAAGAATCCTAGTGCCTGTGATCCATGTTAGACCTTGGGAGGTTCATTGATATGTCAGTCATTACAAGTGATGCAAAGTCCTACTATGGTTATTGCAGACCTAACTGGTGTGGGGTATATTGCTTATTGTTGCTCCTTCCCATCTTTAAGATCTGAAAATCTTACCACCCTCTCTTCCAAAAATTTCCTTGAGCTTTAGGATGGGGAGAGATTTGGCTGATCTGGTACCACGTGATTAATGTAGAGTCTCTAATTTTCTGAATTATGGTTTATTGTTGTTTTCAGTTTTGCTATTACTGTACCACTCTTGGCTCCATCTGACTGATATTGGAAGTCACCTCCTAGCCAGAGATAAAACACTATTAGAGTCTTGCTATAGGAGTAGATTCAAAGGTAGATGGAATAAGGGCTGGAGAGGTGGCTCAGGAGTTAAGCTTCTGCCTTGCCAGAAGAAGGTCCCAAGTTCGGATCCTAGATCCCACATATAGACACAGGGCAGAAGCGGGGGTGGCCTGTGTTTCTGGTCCTGGTAGGGCGGAGCCTGTGAATCCCGGGGCAGGGTAAACAAGGAGGAGGTAGAAGTGGTCCATGGTGGTTCCCGAATTCATCCATGGTTCTACACACACACATACATACATATACATACATACACGCACATACATACATGCACACACATACATACACACATATACATACACACACACACGCATGCATGCACAATTGAAAAAATAATAATAAAATTTAAAAAGGTAGATGAAATAAGAGTAGGAGGCTGCAGTAAGAGGGGGGTTTATTCTCCCATTTGCAGGATGGTTACAATCTATCTGCCAGACTTTATGCCCTTCCTAACTGGTAAGATCAAACCCCCTCAGTTACAAGTGACCAGGAAGGAAAGTGAGTGGGCTTAACCAGATGTCTTTCTACTGACTTGCAGTCCTTGATGGTGGCTTATTTTCTCAGCTGTAACATGGTCCTCTCTCTCCTTGTTTCCTGTGAGGCTCTCCTTCCCCATCCCTCCCGTTTATAATCTTTGCAATTACTGTAGGTATTACAGAGATTTATCTTTGGACATGTCCTTAAATGGGTTTGATACTAGTATCCACCTATTAGGGAGTACATATGGGGCTTAATTTTCTGTGTCTGGGATACTACATTTAATATAATTTTTTCAAATTCCATCCATTTCCCAGAAAATTTCATTGGTTCATCTTTTTTGATGGCTGAGTAGTATTCCATTGTATAAATGTGCCACATTTTCCTTATCCATTTGTCAACTGTTAGGATTTGGGTTGATTCCATGACTTTGATATTGTAAATAGTACTGCTATGAACATAATTGTGCTTGTGCCATTGAGGTGAATTTTTGCTTTATGGGGGATTATTCCCAGAAGTGGTATAGCAGGGTCATATGGCATTTTAATCTTTAACTTTTTTTGAAAATCGCCAGACTGATCGCCAAAGTGGTTGTATAAGCATGCTTTCCCATCAGCAGTGTAGGACAGTTACCTACTCTTCACATCCTCTCCAGCATTTGTTGTTGTTTCTATTGTGGATTTTTGCCATCCTGACCGAGGTGAGATGATATCTCAAGGAGGTTTTGATTTGCATTTCCCTGATGGCTAAGGATGTAGAGAATTTTTTAAGATATTTGTTAGACATTTCAATTTTGTCCCTGGTAAAGTTTCTTTTGAGTTCCCAGGCCCAATTTTTTAATTGGGCCATTTATTTCCTTGGTATTTATTTTTCTAAATTCTTTGTGGATTCTGGATAATAGAGCTCCATCAGATATGTGGTTAGTGAAGATTTTCTTCCATTCCGTGGGTTGCCCATTTTGCTCAGTTCACAATTATCTGAACAGAAGCTGTTTAGTTTCATAAAATCCCACTTGTTAAGTGTTGGTTCTAGTTGACCTTGCTATTGGATTTCTGTTTAGAAACTCTTGACCTAGTCCAATCAGCTCGAGGGAGTTCCCTAAACTTTCACCTAGGGTTTTATAGTCTGACCTAATATTGAGGTCCTTGATCCCTTTGGAATTAATTTTTGTACATGGTGATTAGTATGGGTCCAGTTTTAATCTTCTGCATGTGGACATCCAGTTTGCCAGTACCATTTGTTGAAGATGCTGCTGTTTTTTTCCGTTAGATTTTTTGGGCCCCTTTGTCAAAGATCAAATGGCAGTAATTGTGTGAGCTTATATCTGGCTCTCAACCCTTATCCATTGATACATGTATATATTTTGGAGCCAATACCAGGCTGTTTTTATTACTATGGATTTTTAGTATAGATTAAGGTTTGGTATGGTAATACCTCCTCCATAAGTGTTTTTGTTACTCAGTCTTGTTTTTGCTATCCTGGGTCTTTTGTGCTTCCATATGAATTTTGAGATTGCTTGGTCAATTTCTTTAAAGAATTGCTTTGGAATTTTAATTGGTATAGCATTGAATTTGTATGTTGCTTTTGGTAGGGGTAGAATGGTCATTTATTGATATTGACTTTGCCAATCCAGGAACATGGGAGGTCTTTCCACCTTCTAGTATCTTCTGTAATTTCTTTCTTTAAGGTTTTAAATTTTTCATTATAAAGGTCTCTTACTTCCTTGGTTAGGTTTATACCAAGGTATTTCTTTTTTTTAGGGGCTATAGTAAATGGGATTTTTTCTCTTGGGTCTTTTTCACTTTTTCAACCTGGGTGTATAAGAAGGCCACTGATTTTTGTACATTTATTTTGTAACCTGCCACCCTGCTGAATTTCTATATTGATTCTAGGAGTTTCCTGGTGGAGTTTTTAGGATCACTCAGGTATATAATCATGTCATCTACAAATAGAGATAACTTGACTTCTTCGTCGCCAATTTGAATTCCTTTATCTCCCTTTCTTGTCTTATGGCTCCAGATAAGACTTCAAGTACAATATTGAATAGAAGTGGTGAGAGGACAGCCTTCTCTAGTTGCTGATGAAAGTGGGGATGCTTCAAGTATAATCCTTGCTGTTGGCTTGTTGTGTACAGCTTTTATTATGTTTATGAAGGTTCCTTCCATTCCAACTGTCTCTAGGGTTTTGATCATGAAAGGCTGTTGGATCTTGTCAAAAGCTTTTTCTGCACCTATTGAGAGTATCATGTCGTCTTGGACTTTGGACTGGTTTATATGGTGAATTACATTTATTGCTTTGCATGTGTTGAACCAACCTTGTGTGCCTGGGTTAAAGTCTACTTGATCACAGTGAGTGATCTTTTTGATATGTTTTTGAATCAGATTTGCTTAGATTTTGTTAAGAATCTTTGCATCTGTGTTCATCAAAGAGATTGGCCTATAGTTTTCTATTTTAAGTGTATGTTTACTACGTTTTGGGATTAAGATGATATTAGCTTCATAGAAAGAATTTGGTAGTGTTCCTTACTTTGCAATTTGATGGAACAGTTTAAGGAGTATTGGTGTTAGTTGTTCCTTAAATGACTGGTAGAACTCTGCTGAATCCATCTGTTCCAGGACATTTTTTGGTGGGAAGATTTGAGATTACTTCATTGATTTCCTTATATGTTATAGGATTATTTAAATAATTCAATTCTGATTCAATTTAGGTAAGTTTTGCTTACTTAGAATTCATGCATTTCTCTTGTATTATCAAATTTCACAGAGTATAAGTTTTTGAAATGTGATCTTATAATTCTCTGGATTTCTTGGGTATTGGTAGTGATAACTCCATTTTCATTTCTAATTTTGTTAATTTGGGTTTTCTCTCTTGTTTTGGGGTTAATTTTGCTAGGGGTGTATCAATTTTATTGATATTTTTTATAGAACCAGCTTTTTGACTTTTTAAAAATTTTTTATTATTATTTATTCAATTGTGCATGTGTGCGTATGTATTATGTGCACGCGCATGTGTGTATGTGTGTGTGTAGAACCACAGACGAATTGGGAACCACCATGGAAGCCTCCACCTCCTTCTGCCCGGGGATTCATAGGCTCCACCCTACCAGGACCAGAAGCACAGGCCGCCCCCCGTTTCCGTCTGGTGTCTATACGTGGGATCTGGGATCCGACCTCATAACCTTCCGCCTGCAAGGCGGAAGCTTAACCCCTGAGCCACCTCTCCAGCCCGTTTGACTGTTTGATTCTCTGTTTCGTTTTCCTTATCTCAATTTTGTATATTTCTCCCCTGATTTTGCTAATCTCCTCTCTTCTACTGGTTTTGAGATCAACTTGCTCTTGTCTCTAAAGCTTTAAGCTGTATTTTTATTTTTTGTGATGTTTCATTTTTTTATGTAGGTATTAAAAGCTATAAATTTACCTCTTAGGATGGGTTTTGTTGTGTCCCAAAGATTTTAATAAGTTGTATTTTCATTATCATTCGCTTCCAGGAAACCTTGAATTTCCTTTATGATTTCTTTCTGAATCCAATTTTCATTCAGCATCATTGTTTAGTTTCCAGGAGTTAGTGTATTGTCTGCTGTTTGTTGTGTTGTGGATGTCAAGCTTTAGACCATGGTGTTCAACTTTCCTGTTTGTGTGGAGATCCATTTTGTGGCGGTCTGTTTTGGAGAAAGATCTGTGTGCTGCTGAGAAAGTGTGTATTCTTTGGTGAGTGGATGAAGGTTCAATAGAGATCTGCAAGGTCCAATTCAGTAAGGGTTTGATTAAATTTCAATGTGTCTCTGTTAATTTTTGACCTGTTGATCTATCTCATGTTGAGAGGACTACATTGAAATCCCCAAAAATTGTCATTTGGGGGTTGATTTCTTGCTTAGACACTGTAGTGTGTGCTTAATGAATGTGGAGGAGCCCATATTAGGTGCATATATGTTCAGTATTGTGAAATCTTCCTGGTGAAGTATACCTGTGACTAAAATGTAGTAACCATCTGTGTCTCTTATTTTTTTTTTTTTTTGGTTTGAAGTCCACTTTGTCTGATAGCATAATATCTACCCCTGCCTGTTTCCTGGTTCTATTAGCTTGCAGAATTTTTGACCAACCTTTTACTTTTGGGATGTGCCTATCTTTTGTGGTGGGATGAGTTTCCTGCAGACAGCAGATTGATGGGTTTGTAATCTGTGTCTTTTTGGTTTTTAACAACCTCTTCCATTGAGTTGATAAGTTCTTCCACTTTGTCTTCCAGATCTGAAATTCTGTTTTCTGCTTCATTATTTCTGCTGATAAGACTCTGTTGAGTTCTGAGTTGAAGATAACTTGTCTTTTAGTCCAATTTTCAACTCTGCTTGAGACTGTTTTAACTGCTCTATGCCTATTTTTGTTTCTTCAAATGTTTTTCTCATCTTCTCTAAGTATCTGTTGTGTTCCTGTTCAAAGTGGTTGATGTGGTTATTTAACTCCTCCTAGATTTCCTCTTTGATAGTATTGATCATGATAATGATCAGGCTTTGAAAGTCATTATTTTGGGTATGGCTTTCTTGGTTATTTTCTGTGAGTTTGTTCCCATTAGAATCTATCATTATCGGGTTAATTCTTTCAGTAGGAGATATTTTTTTCTTGGCTTTTGTTTCTCATGGATTTGTACTGTGACCTGGGCATTGTAGTTTCATCTCTTAAGACCTTCTTTCAGTTTCTGTGCTTTTGACTAAACTGAATTGTTGGTATTACTACTCTGGAGTGGTTATTAGCAATGTTTTCTTTGGAGTTGGGTACGCTTGTCTGGTATTGTTGTTATTTATTTCCTAGATGAGGCTATTAGACGTTAGTACATCAATTAAGTCATGTTTAGTAAACAGGGAGTGAAGATTAGTATGGTAATATACTTTTTCAGTTTAGTACCTGGTGATATGTGAGGATGAATGATGTAGTCCCTGAAGTTTTATACATTTTGGGGTGGCTACATGGAAAAGTATGTGATAGGATGATTTTAGAGGACTTCATATGTATGACATTTATCCCCTAGAGCTTTGCTTGAGTTTTCTTTGGACTCTGTTGAATTCTGAGGAGCACAGGGTCCTCCTTGGTCTGCAACCTCAGTTGGAAAGCTGTGGATCTAGTTGTCCAAATCACCTGGGACCTGGGGTGTGGCCTAGGGTCCTTACCTAGGCCAGAACAGACTGGCTGCTGCTCCAGCTGACTGGTGGGTGAGCTAGGAGGAGTGGGTGACCTGGGGCCTGGGGCATGGTCTAGGGGGTTTACTTGATGAGCAGTAGGTTCTCCCTGGACCACGAGTCCCAGCAGAAAGGACTGTATTTCTTGATAGATATATTGTCTCCTGAAATATAAATCGGAGTTTTTAATTTGGTACATTGCTTGCAAATTTTCATATGCTGTTTTTATGCTTATATAAAATGGAACCTAAGTGGGAGGAGGCCCTCCTTGTCTCAAACACAAGCATTTTTTAATATCAACTCATCTTCAAAACACACACTCCTGGATCAAGCTCTCCCTTTGGTTCTGCAACAAGAAAAAAATTACAACAAATGGTTAAGGGTACTGAAAGTACTGCAGGCTTGAGAATGGCTGGAAGGTAAGCCATCACTCACAAATGCTATTGCTGATTATCCCAGGATATAGAAAAAGGCGTACCACCAGAATGAGGTGCTGGAATTTCTTCTATGGTGAGAGTTCTCTGCTCTACCTGGACTTCTCCATTGGGAACCCCAAACCACTATTCCAGTGGAGCTTCCCCAGTAGCTTTCTGCTGTATGTCTTTTTTATTATTATAATTTAATTGTGTGTGTGTGCTTGTGTGTATGTGTGTGTGTGTGCGTGTGTGTGTGTGTGTGTGTGTGTGTAGAACCACAGGCGAATTCGGGAACCACCATGGACACCTCCACCTCCTCCTTGTTTACTCTGCCCCGGGATTCACGGGCTTCACCCTACCAGGACCAGAAACGCAGGCCGCCCCTGCTTCCGCCCCACATCTATACGTGGGGTCTAGGATCCCAGGTCAGGCCCTTTACCTGCAAGGCAGAGGCTTAACTCCTGAACCACTTCTCCAGCCTCTGCTGTATGTCTTAATACCTAATTTGAGGGTATTATATTTTAACAAGTCAATTAATTAATTTGATTATTTCATTTAATTATTTAAGAGGGAAAGATGGGTGGAAAAGAGAGAGACAGAGAGAACCTCAGCACACAGTGGAGGTCAAATGACAACTTGTGAATTTAACTCTTCCCCTGCTCTGTGAGAACTCCACAAATGGTACCAAGTCAAGAGGTTTGTACACAGGTGTCTACTCACTAATCAACCTCACCTCTCATTGGATCCATGTTTCACTTCTTTGTTCTTCAGCTATGATTATTTATTTATTTACTTATTTATTTGTGTGTGTGATCATATTCACAGTCATAGTGAGTGCGTGCACGCGCATGTGTGCTCCTCAGTTTCAGGAGGCTATGTATCTCGTTTCTGATTTTCTCTACTTACCAATTTTCTATTTTAACTTTTCCTTGTGGTAGTATCCTTAAAAAACTCAGTTTTCAATATGGAATCATTGCTATTATAGATCATTTTCTGGACCTTAAGTACTAGTCAAGTTACTCTAACTTGTTAACGACATTCCTCAGTGTCCTGGGTACTGGGACTACAGGTAGTGGTCATAGTTCCTCACAATACAGGTGTATTTTAATTCCTCTAGCTGGAGTGTTCGTTTCATTACCCTATGAGTTTTATTTTACAAATCTGCTATGATGTTTTCTGAACATAATCATGTGAAACAGTTTGTACAAAGTAGTCTAACTTTTCAACGTCTCATTTTGTAAATTCATAATTTCATTTGGCTCACACTCTCCATTTATACTTACTTTTCAAATGTGTCATCATAGGTTTATACACAGTGATTTTTTGCATTCTTTTTTATAACATTTTTTATTATTATTTCTGCTCATGCAAACTTAGTAGGTACACCGGTTCCCTCCCTCCCTCCTCCTCCCCCCAACCCCCTGCCTCCCCTCCCCTTACGCCTCCCTCTCCATCCCCCAGTGCCTCTCCCCCCAATCCCCAGAGAATCCTTTAATGTGCATGCCAGACTCTCCTCTGTCTTTACTACAATAACAATCTATACGATTTGATTAACAAAATATATAGATTTATTCATAGTCAATTTGGTTTTACTTATTTCAAAATCTTCATGTCTGCTTTATTTTAGCTTTATATTTTAATTAATCCCTATTGTGTGTGGCTTTAATTTGTCATCATCATTAAATTCTAATGTTCTCTCCACATTTTGAAGATATTATTGCATTCACAATAAAATTACAGAATCTTAAGTCTATAACATATTACAGTTTTTCTTTTGTGTGGCATGAGGATGTATATTTATGATTGTGTATATCTGTATGGCCAACACAACGATTTCAATTAGGAATCTTTGTTCACCTCTAAGAGGGTCCTTTCAAAACCTGGAGCAAAATAAATACTGTTCTTATATCTATCACATAGGTTACTTCTTGTTCTCAAATTTCATATACATTGAGTTTTATTGTATGACACTCATGGGTTCATTTTCCCATCATATTCACTGCAAGTAACTTTGAGTTCTTCATCACTATACTTCCCAGTCACATAAATGGGGGATATAGTAGTGATAAATATGCCACAATTTGTTTGTCCAATTTATACTACTGCTAATAAAACTTAGTCCAAGTTCATGTTATACATCATCTTTTACTTATCCATTCATTTCTCTTGTGCATGTTGGGCATGTTGCTAAAACTGTGTCATCAATGGGGGGTATTTGTTGAATTGGATTTTGCCAAAATTTCCACTTATTTTTTCTAACTCATAACCCTGGTAGTGTCTGGAGGTTTCAATCTTCTACAGCTTTAAAACACATCCTTTTCTAATCAGTTTAAAATCCTTTCAATTCCAGTTGATATGTCATAGTATCTCATTTGGATTTTGTAAGATTTTGGTGCATAGTAGTGTTAGATTTTGTAGATTTGCTTTTCAGATATTCTTTTCAAGAAACAATTTTGAAACCACCCAAAGTAGGTTTAAACACTGAAACATTTTGTTTTCATTGATTTCAAAATAGTTGGCAACTTTCTAATTTACATGTAAATTACATTTAAAATATATGGCTGACATAAATTTATTGAACTTTCATTTATTCATTTACAGTTAAGTTAACTTATGCTGAGTAAAAGCAAACTACTTATTTTGTTATAATTCTGATGGTATCATGTACAAGATTAAATTTTATGTTTTTTAATACGTGGATATTTCTTTGAGCTCCACATGTAGCTTTTCTTAGCTTTTACATAATGTTCCTTGGTATCAGTATCTTTCCTGAAATGTTTTCATCTGTCAGATCATTTCTAACAGATATTGTTCCAGTTACTCTGCATGGTGACTGATAGAATCATGACAGAACGGCTTGGGGGAATAGGGTTTATTTTCTCTTAGTTTGGTTAAAGTACATAGTCCAGCTTGTCAGGAGAGCATGCACCATTATCAAAGGGCCAAGAAACTTTTAACAACATATCCACACAACAGCTGAGAGCACAATCCTTGCTTGTCAGACTACCATGTCTGGCCAAGTATACAAAGTATGCTAACTTTCTCAACCAGCTCTCTGTATTTTATTCTCATGTCTAGGGCCTAGTCCTACCTACCTTGGGTTGAGACTTTCCCATCAGCTAGATAATCTCCTACATGTTTTTTCTGGACTTAATTCAACTACTAATTTTCTACAAATGTGCCCAGAGTTCAAACCCTGAACAATCAAGTTTACACCTATATCTAACTACTAAAGATATATATTATACTGCTTCAGTATTCCTTTACATTCATTGTAGCTGTTACTATATTCAGCCTCTTTGATACAGAGATGCTTTATTGACTATAATTTGTTTCAATTTTGGCTTTGATAGACTTTTAAAGATAATACTTCACTCTCTATTCCAGGCTGACCAGAAGCTCATTAGACCAGTGTGCCATCATGCTTATTCAATTTTTGACTTTTATCATTTTTATAGTATTTAATAAGATTAGCAAATATTTGATTTCTTTTGTATTGCATTCCTTTGGAACTCTTTTTACATTCTATTATATTAATTTTGTTTTGCTTTAAATCTGTTCCATAATGAATATATTATTAAAGTTTTATTTTAGCTACTCTACTAGCCATACCTGATAATCAGTTTCACTTTATTTCCAGTCATTTTAGTCAATATATGTCAATTGTATGTTTTTCATTTTTTCTTTCTTTTAATGTGGCTGGCTTTTCTGCATTGGATTTTCCAGATGTTTATGGCTAGGCACAATTTTGTGCTCCCTTAAATAACTGTTATTCTTTTAGACATCCACTAACCAGAAATGAATCAGTAATATTCCTCACTCTGAAACAGCAAGCACTGTTTTACAGAGGTGATTTCTTGGACAATTTTGCTTTTATAAACTCTGCCCGAGAATTTATTGTTTTCCATAGCATGTTTAAAATAGACCTATTGACAAACTACCTATCAACTTTCATTTTCTTTCCTTTTCTTTTCTAGTCATTTCTTTTACTTTTCTAATCATTTGTTTCAGATGAGTACTTATTTAAACCAATATAATTCTGATCCACGAATCTTTTATTAATATTGGTAATCATATCCTAAAGACACTGTCCTTATCTATTATATAGTTTTATATGAAAGTCAGTTAATTAGTATGTCCCACATGCTTGCTTTAACCATATTGATGTGTTCATTTCAAGATTTTTGTTACTTCAGATGAAGTCTCCACTCTACACACATAGTACTTCATGATTAGCAGCTTCCTATATATTTTTCTCACACATCAGCTTACAGTAGTAAAGTTTTTATTCATTCATTTTGCTGAAAATGTAATTTGTTAATTTTTACTTTGCATTATTGTCAGTTAAAAAAGGAATGCCACTTGAAGACTTTTTATGGCTCCTTAAATTTCAGTTCTTTTTCACAAATGACTGATACTGGAATCTTTCATTTAGCTAAAGGAAAAAAAATCAGAAGGATCCCTGCAATAGTGCTTGGAGAGCAGAGCAACAGGTAACTTGTGAATCCACCATTCTTGAACATTTTATACTACTTTATCCATGTGGTAGTTACCAAAAGTCACTCATTGTGCTTATCCTATCCTTTTACAAGGTAGATATCATATATTTATTCAGGTTGAAATGCTCTTTGGAATTAAATATTCAGACTTTTGACTCTTATTTTCTTCCTGGATCTGCTTTCATTTCATTTCTGTCATTACTTTTCTACTTATTTTTTTACTCAAGATGTCTAAAAAAGAGTACATAAAAATATAATGGCTCATTATTACCTAAAGTCCTTGCCTGTTCCAAAGGAATCTGACTACATGGATAGTTGACTGCATTTAGATTGTAGATATAGTTATGTTGCTATATTCCCAGATTACAAAACTGAAAAGGGATCTTTATCTCACAACAGGATGTTGGAATTAAGCATACTATGACTTTTCCTTCTTTGCAGAAGTTTGTAAACAAGCCAATAAATCATATAAGTGTTTATGTTGAGAATGCTTACATTTCAAGTGACTGAAATGCCATATATGAAATTAATTTATTTCACACATAGTTTTTCCTTTAAATAATGAAAATGATTGCATTTTAGTTCAAAGTTAAGATTAGGAGAACAAAAGTTGATTTAATTATTAAACATGGAGAGGGTACACTGATGATATTATAAATCATAATGACTTTTACAAGTGAACTTTTGAGCAAAGAAAGGTTAACCTAATTATTCTGTTCTGGCAAGTTTATTTATTTATTTTTGAATCTAAAAAATGAAGGAGCTTGCTATGAAATCTAATTAAGAAACTCACATGGATTTCAAGAAAATATAGTAACATAAAAATAGACCTCACAAAGATGTACTTTACAAATCTCACTTAATGAACTAAAGACCAAGTAAGACAGATATGCCTGAAGTTATTTCAGCTTCACTGAAGATAATCGTTCTTTCTTGCTATGAGATTTAATTTCATGAAGTTATCTTCCTTGAACCATTTGACCTAAAATAGCAATTTTAAACAGTGCAAGAATCCTAAAATGTACAGGAAAAGTTGTGATAAATTGAAAAATTTTTAGAAATACCTTTTTTTCATAGCACAACTGCTTTATAGTAATTTCTGAATTCTAAATAATCGAGAGTTGGTTAGATTACTCACTTAATTTTTTCCATAAAGGTTGCATGCATACTATCTTTTCTAAATGACTATACTGAGTCATTTACAGTATATATTTCTCATCAGTTACTTATATAAGGAATATAATTTTCCCTGAAACTATATAGATACAGATCTTTTTTCTTTATAGACTAATTCCATATCCAACTCCTTGTGTAGTTTTTTAAAATTCATGTTAGTGTATTTATTAGAATGTCTTTAATGTTATGCTGTGACAATTATTACTTTATTTTGAATCTTGAATTTTATTTTATTTTTATTTTTAATTAATATTTAGTCTTTTGAATTACAAATGTAATGAGCAGTTGTCCTTGACCCTTTCCCTCCTTCTCCCCTTTCTTTCTCATTCTCTATTCCTTTTACCAATCTATCCCTCTCCCACCCACCCTCCTGTCTGTCTGTTCATGTTGACCATAAGGTTCCCTTTGGATTGTCTGTATTGGTGTGGACTCTGGTCTCTGTACAGATTATGCGGCCCTACCTTGGGTACATCCACTAATAGGGATACTCTCCTTTACCTATCTAACCCTAACCCCTAAGATTCCATCTGCATGTAATTATTCTCCTCAGTTCATTACTACTCTATGGTGGAATTATGATATATTTATCATAGTGTAGGTATAGTGAGGAAAAGTAGCATTTTAGTAAATTTCTGAATGGAGAAGCCCTTTCTCCTTGGCCAGCTGTAGATCTCCTCACCTTTAGTCTCTTACAATCTTCCAGCCCCTTTTCTGCAAGAATCCTTGAACTTTAGGATGGGGAGAGGTTTTATTGGCCTGGTTCTAACTGAGCATTTAAGGGTCACCATTGCTCTGCTCTCTCTATTTCATTGCTCTTCCATTCCAATAGATTGTGTTTTTTTGGGGGGTTGAGATCTTTTTTTGTTTGTTTCTGGGTATTGTAATGTTTTTTGTTTGATTACATCAAACAATATATAATGTTAGGATCTGCTTATAAGGGAGAATATACAGCATCTGTCTTTCTGTGTCTAGGATATTTGACTCAGTATGATTTCTTCCAGTTCTATTTGTTTACTAGCAAATTTCATTAGTTCATCTTTCCTGACAGCTGAATAGCATTTCACTGTATACATATACCACATTTTCAATAACCATTCATCAACTGTTGGGCAACTTGGTTGATTCTATTTCTCTTCCTTCCTTCCTTCCTTCCTTCCTTCCTTCCTTCCTTCCTTCCTTCCTTCCTTCCTTCCTTCCTTCCTTCCTTCCTTCCTTCCTTCCTTTCTTTCTTTCTGCTATTGTAAAAAAGAATTGCTATGGACATGGCTGCACACGTGACTCTATTTCAGAATGCAATGTTCTTTGGGAATATTCCCAGGAGTGATATAGCTTTGTCATAGGAATTGCAATTTTTAACCTTTTCAATGAACTTCCAAATCGACCTCTAAAAATTGTGTGAATTGACAATCCCACCAACAATGTATGAGAGTCCCCATTCCCCCACATCCACCCCAGCATTTGCTGATGTTTGTGTTTTGCATGTTAGCCATTCTGACCAGAATGTGATTATATATCAGGATGGTTTTAATTTTCATTTCCCTAATGACCAGGGAAGTAGAACATTTTTTAAGCTGTTTGTCAGACATTCAAATTTTATCTTGTGAGATGTTTCTTTTCAGTTCTACAGCCCATTTTCAATAGGGTTTACTTCCTTGGTAATTAATTTAATTTAATACTCAAGTTCTTTATGTACTCTGGATACTAGACCACTATCATATGTATGGTTAGTAAAAATGCATTTTTTCCTTTATCGACAGTGTATTATGTTAAGCAAAAGGTTTTAAAAGAAAATCAACAAACCACAATCCAGAACTTCAGAGACTCTATATCAACCACATAGAACTAGGCCAGCCTAATCTCTCCCCATCCTGAAGCTCAGGGACATTTGTGGAAGAGGGGGCGGTAAGATTGTAAGAACAAAAGGATGGGAGGAGCAATGATTTGCAAGATACTCCACACAAGTTAGGGCCAAAGCAATCATAATAGGACTTTGCATGCCCTGCGCAATGTCAAACACACTATTGACGTAACAAAGTCTAGCATCTGCTAAAGGCACCAAGATCCTTGGAGGCAAGGGATTGACAGCCACAGTAGTGTTCCTATGCTTAAGGGGAACACAGGAAGGGATTCAGGGAAATGCCACTGGGTCCTTGTACGTCAGCGGAGAGGAGGGCCCAGAGGAGAGTCAGGCATGCACAAGAAAGGACTCTCTGGGAATTGGGGAGGAGGCACTGGGGGATGGGGAGGGAGGGGAGGGGAGCAGGGGGTTCGGGAGGAGGAGGAGGGAGGGAGGGAACTGGTCTACCTATTAAGTTTGTATGAGCAGAAATAATAATAATAATAATAAAGGTTTTTAATTTCAAATGGTCCCAATTGTTTGGTATTGGACCTATTCTCAGTGCCTTTGGACACTTATTGCTTATTGAGAAATTGTTGATAAAGGCAAATAGATTAGAAGGTATTCCCTTTTTTATTCTAGGAGTTTCTGATCTAACATTGAGGTTTTAGATCCATTTGGACTAGATTTTTGTGCAGGGTGGCAAATAAGAATTCTTTTTCATCTTTCTGCATGAAGATATCAAATTCTGTCTGCACCATTTGTTGAAGATTCTGTCCTTTATCTAATTTTTAGTGAGGGAACTATGTCAAACATCATTTGGTTATAGGTGAGTATCCTTATATTTGGGTCTTCACTTTTTATCCATTGGTCTTTATCTCTTTTTCGGAGCCAGTACCTATCTGTTTTTAATGGTATAGTTGTATAGTATAGTTTAAGTTCTGGTGTGGTGATACCTTCTGCAGAGTTTTTATTAGTCAGAACTGCTTTTTCTATCCAAAGTCTTTTTATTTCCATATGTCCATATGAAATTTGAGATTGTTTTACTTGAGATTTCTGTGAAGAATTGGGTTGTAATTTTGATTAGATATTGCATTGAATGTCTTCTGTAATATCTTTTTTTAGGGTTTTGTTTCATTATACAGATATTTCACATCTTGGTTTGGTTTGTTTCAAGGTAATTTCATTTTTTTAGGGTCAATGGTAAATGATATTGTTTCTCAGGTTTTTCTTGCTTTGTTTATCCTTGATATATAAAGAAGCCACTGATTTTTTTTTCTACTAGGAGTTTTTTTTTTTAATTCCACTCATATAAACTTAACAGGTACACTGGTCCCCTCCCTCCCTCCAACCTCCCTCCGCCTTGTGCCCCCCCCTCTCCCTATGCCCCAGTGCCTCCCCCTCCCATCTCCGGAGCATCCTTTAATGTGCATGCCAAACTCTCTCTGTGTGTATGTGTGTGTGTGTGTGTGTGTGTGTGTACGTGTGTGTAGAACCACAGGCAAATTCGAGAACCACCATAGACGCCTCCATCTCCTTGTTTTACTCTGGCCCGGGATTCACAGGCTCGGTCGGCCCTACCAGGACCAGAAACGCAAGTTGCCCCCGCTTCCGCCTGGCGTCTATACATGGGGTCTAGGATCCAAACTCAGGACCTTCTGCCTGCAAGGCAGAGGCTTAACCCCTGAGCCACCTCTCCAGCCACAAGATTTTGGAAATATTTCTTACTTTTCTATTTTTCAGACTAATTTAAGGAGTATTTGTGCTAAATGTTCTTAAATTATCTGGTAGAGTTCTTCACTGAATCCATCTCATCCTGGACTTTTCTTGTGAAATTCATAATTATTTCTTTAGCTTCATCCTTTGTTATAGGACTATTTAAATAATTCAATTCATTGTTTAACTTTAATGTGGTGTATATGTTTAGAAATTCATCTATTTATCTGTGATTATCAAACCTTGTGGTTTATAAATTTTAAAGTATAGACAAGATTTTCTGAATCTCCTTTACTTCTGTTATACCTCCGTTTTCATTTCTAGTTTTATTATTTTGTGTTTTCTCTCTTTTGACTTTGGATTATTTGGTTAAGGGTTTGCCGGTTTTGTTAAGTTTTTCAAAGAACAATCTTTGTGTTTGATTGATTGTTACAGTTTTTCTTTGTCTCAATTTCAGTTATTTCTTCTCTGATGCTGCTTATCTTCGCATATCTGCTTCTTTTGGGATTGATGTGTTCGTATTTCTCTAAAGTTTTCACCTGCATTGTTAGGTTGTTCATTTGTGATGCTTCCATTTTTTTGTTGTAAGTATCGAGTGCTACAAATTTTCCTCTTAGGATTACCTTTGGTGTATATCAGAAGTTCTCTGCTTCCATTATCATTGAGTATAGGAATTGTTGAATTTCTTTTTTCACTTCTCTCCAGACCCATTCCTCGATTTAATAGAATGTGCTAAGTTTCCATGAGTTTGTGTGTTTTCTGGTGTTTGCCTTTTTTATTGATGCCCATCTTTATTCCTTGTTACTCAAACAAAGTACAGATGATGAATTCAATTATTTTTGTATATGCATAGGCTTGCTTTGTGGCTTAGCATGTGATCTATTTGGGAAAAAGTTCCATGGGATCCTGAAAATAATGTATATTTCTTGTCGTTAGGATAGAATGTTCAGTAGATGTCTATCAGGTCCATTTGAATTATGGTTTAGTTTAGTTGCAGCATCTCTGTTCAGTTTTTGGCCTGTTGACCTGTCTATTGGGGAAAGTGTGGTATTGAAATACTCTACTATTATGATGTTTGAGTTGATTCGTTGCTTCACACGTTGTAATGTTTATTTCACAAATGTAGGTGAGCTTATATTTGGAGCGTGAATGTTTAGAGTTGTGATCCTTTTCTATCGGCTTATCTTCCTGATCTAATATTCTGTCTTCTGCTTGATCTATTCTGTGGGTGACACTCTCTTTTGGGTTTTCAATGTCAGTTAGTTTAGCTTTGAATTCTAGCTGAATTTCAGTTTGACTTTTTTTCACTGTTTTAATTTGTTTTGTTTTTTCCATTTTTTTTCATCTTGAATAACTTTTTATTATTTTCCTATTCATACAGGGTCATACACTTAATCATTTCTTGAGTTCCTTTTGTATTTCTTCTCAAAGTCTGTTGATAATGTCAAAAACATTTTTTTGGAAGATTGTTTTTCTTGACTGGTATCCATGAGGCTATTCTGATTAAAATCTATAATATGGAGGATAGTGATTTGTGTATGTGACATGTTTTCCTGGTACTTAGTGTTTTGTGTAAAACCCATTTGTGCTTTCACACTTGCTCTTGAGATTCCTTAGTCACATAAAGTTGTTTGACTGGCTCAGGCCTTGGGTCACAGGCTCTCTCCCTGCTCTGGTATCTCTCAACATAGCTCATGGCTTGGGACCCAGGTTGCTAGCTCCCTGCACCTCTCACTTGGCTGAGACCTGGGACCCATTTATCTGGCTCCTGTGATCAGGTGGTACACCTTATCCCTCTGACTCTCATGTAGTGGGGCTTGGGACCCTGGTTGCTGGCTCTGGTGCACAGTCCATCTGCAGGCTCCCAATGCTTCTCACCTGGCTGGGGGATTGGGGTCTGGGTCTCTGGCTGACATTTGTTTCTTACACATTGGATAATTCTATGTAAAACATTAAACATTTTGATAGTCTGATGGAAAAATAAAAATAAGCGTGGTGTGTGAAACAATGGAGAAAATTTGTCCTGTGAGCCAACTATGCTTTAAAATGTGATAATAAGTAATAAACAAGAATGTTCATGTACTTTCCAAAACTTTCCTGTGAGCCAGCTGTGCTATAGATAGATAAGGACCCAAGGTATGAGGTAACCCTAAAGTGGTTATCGATGACATTATGTCATCCCAACAGCTGGAGAATCTATCAACTCAAGCCTAAAGCCATCGCCTTGCCCCATACTCCCAGGTGGTTGAAATGCTGCTCCTCTCTGTGTAGGAGCAACTGGTGGATGAGAAGCTATGTGCCTGCTTCCTGCTTCCAGGTTCTGGAGCACTTTACGAGCCCCCACGCCACTCCTTCATGAGATTGTCATCAGTGAAATCGTCTATGGAGAGGAACGTGCTCCTGACCAAGTGACATCACAGGGTGAGCAGCCTTGGGGTTGGACAAGAGTCTAATTAGTTTTTGATTTGAATGTGTAACTCATGTGCTAATAAATCACTAAAATAGCAGTTATGACTTTTTGACTAGTTCTCAACATATTCAGAAACACTTGTCTTTGTAAAAAGTTTTTGTTATACTAATATGTTCCTATTTCTTCCAAAATTTTTAAAAAAATATTTTAAACTGTCAGTTTTCTTATAAACAACCATGTTATCATTCACTTCAATTCAGATGTAAATTTCCTTAAGTTTCTGCATTTCTCTTAATATTTATCACATATTTCACAGTCTGTGCCCTAACATGTGATGCTTTATAACAGAGAATTTATATTATCAAAATAATAGTGCAAATATACTTATAATAGCAAAGTTTGAAGCAAAAGAACATGGACTTTTAAAATCGATGTAAGAAGCTTCTTACAGTATTGTAAAAATGAAGAAAATTTGTAGGAATTAATTTAGCAGATGTAGTGACAAGGGAAAAGATTTCCATATTACAAGGAAATGGAGTCCAAGACTCTAAGATCAGAAAAGAACATTGCACAACAGAAAATTCTTTCAGGGTCCTGCAGCAAGATTAAAGATACAGAATGAGAAATTGATAAGTAGAATGCTGGGAAAAATAGGGAACTTAGGACTATAAGAAAGAAAAATAAATCTGGAAAAGCAATAAAAAGAGTGAAGTCAATTAGAGTATGTTAGCACATCGCTCAGCCTACAGAAGCTTAGAATTACTTTGATGAAGGACAGTGGACAAGTAATGGATTTCCTGATCTGTTGACATAGTAAAGTGAGTTCCGCAGAATATAGAATCTCAGAATACAGGAATTACATAGAGTAGCATTGTGATGCTGTGCAGGTTACAATTCTCTGTTGCTGTGAAACACCACTGAGGCTCAATCAACTTAAGGGGAGAAAAGGAAATTTATTCAACTTACAGTTCCAGAGGGGGGATACAGTCCATTATGGCAGAAAAAAACATGGCTGGTGGCAAAAGATGGAGGCATCTAGGTCACTGCACATCATGGAGGCTGAAAATTGCTGATAATTCAAGAGAGGACTCCTAACTTAAGCAGGAATGGGGTGATAAACAACATCCAGGCCCACTCCCTGAGACTGCCTTCCTCCTGTAAGGCTTCACCTCCTTAGAGGCTCATGACCTTTCCAAATACATGTGCTTGTGGGGGACAATTCACATTTCAAATCATGAAAGATGTCAATGGTGTTTTCAAAGTTCACATATCCAAAAGATACCATGGGCAATACAGATATTTATTAGATTGACTGAAACTTTAAAAACTTAAAAATAAATTGTATTTTCAGCATGATCATATCCTAAGAAAAAAAGCTAGTATACCAAATATGGGCATGGGGCATGAAAGTTTGGGTATCTTGTCTTGTGGTTTACAAGCATCTAGATATTGCATGAGCCTGGTAGACAGAACACACCAAAAAAGACAAAGATGCTACAGAATGGTTTCATCAGCCTCTCTAGGGAGGAATGGATACACTATACCTGGAACATCACCTGGGTTTCGTTCTGTCTCATTATGAAGCCCTTTTAGAGTTCTTATTTCAAGAAGACCAAAAATTGCACAACTTGTCTCATTGGAATATTTTTTTCCTTTTTGTTTTCCAAAGCAAATTATGTCTTAATAAATTGTCTTCATTTTTATACACCGTATTTTTTTCAAACTGCATGAATATGTTCCATATCACTTTTCTGTGCTAATATTTGACCCAATGAAATTCTGTGGAAGATAGCAAATACATATTTGAGGTGGGATTCATATAAGTTATATCATAATGCAGTCCTTACAAAATATACAATGAGCACTGCATTAAATCTTTCCATTCATAAAAGTTCAAGTATTTCCTTACTGAACAAATTGGTTTACTAAATTTCTTTTTTTTTTTTTTAGGGGAGAATGGAAAATTTTATTTGACTTACAGCTCCAGAGGGGATATAGTCCATTGTGGTAGAAATTGCAAAAGCAGAAGGCATGATTTGAAGGCAGAAACAGGAGGCTGGTTCAGGTCACTGCAGCCATCATAGAGACAGAAAAAACAAGAGCAAACTGAAGAAACAAGGCCAGACTACCAAGTCACAAGTTCTTTTTTTTTTTTTTTTAATTTCAGCTCATACAAACTTATTAGGTACACCAGTTCCCTCCCTTCCTCCTCCTCCCCCCGTACCCCCTGCTTCCCCTCCCCACCTCTCTCCCTCCCCATCCCCCAGTGCCTCCCACCCCAATTCCAAGAGAGTCCTGGGTCCTTGTACGTCATCGGAGAGGAGGGCCCAGAGGAAAATCAGACATGCACAAGAAAGGACTCTCTGGTTTACTAAATTTCTATGGGGATTCTTTTTTTATTGTTAGTTGCTTTCCTCCTTGCAATAACAAAGTGCCTAGCAAAAGCAACTTTGTGAATGGCACATGCTTTTTTTTTAGTACATTGAGGGGGGAAAGGAATTCTGGCAGGAAGGCAGGTTAAGTGAACTGCAACACATGGCTAAAATCATTTAGCAAGACCCCTAGGAAAAGCCTAAATGCTCACTAGGATCCTTAGAAGCAAGGGATTAACAGTCACAATAGTATTCCTATACCTAAGGGGAACACAAGAAAGAGTTCTAGGAATTGCCACTGAGTCCTTAAACCTCATCAGAGAGGAGGACCCAGAGGAAAGTTTGATATACTCATTAAAGGATGTTTCAAAGATGGGGGAAGGGGGCAATAGGAGAAAGGGAGGGAGGGGGGAAAGAAAGGGACAAAGCGGGGAGGGAACAGGGAGGTCCAGGGAGGGGTGGAGGGAGGGAGGGGACAGGGGTTCCTATTATGTTTGTATGAGCAGAAAAATAAAAAAAAATTAAAAAATTTCTTTAAAAAAAAAAAAGAAAAGCCTAAATGCTGCACTGGCTTTCCCTGTTATTCATTAGATTAATTAGTATATCATTTGCAAATTCTGCTTCACAGTGTGATGATATGCCCAATGCATTGAAAATCATCAATTCAATACTGATCATCTCCAGTGTACTGCCCTCATTTCTCCCTAAAACCATATGAACACAGTCTAAACCAATCCCTTTCATTTCGACATGGTCTACTGTGTTCCCAAAAGAATCAACTATTAAGTTCTGCGTATAGAAAGCTAAGATTTTTCTAAAATTTCTTCTTTGGATTTTGCCAAATTCTGTTGAAAATTAAGACCTCTGAATTTCACAGACATAGATCTTGGCAATACTCTGCTCTTTAGAACCAGTTTTCACCACGGATCATTTTTATTGCTCTGAGTAGTTCAATTCATCATAGGAAAGGATTTAAATTAGAATCAGGATTTCAGGAGTTTCAATCCTGGGCCACTTGTCATCATTGCTATGGGGCTGAAGTGAGGTATACTCATAGCAAGGACCCTGTGGAAAGTGCAAAACTGGTAATCATAACATGACAGTGTTGCAGTTCATCTGCATGGTTGTTGGTAAATGACCATCAAAAGGCTTTAGGGAACACAGGGTTTTATCTTATGATTCCTGGTTACAGTTCTCAGTCCAGCTTGACAGGAGAGCATGCACCAACACCAGGGCTGAGGGAACTGGCCACACCATCACCACATAACAGCTGAGAGATGGACAATCCTCACTTGCCAGGCCAGCATGTCTGGCCAAGTGAACAGAAAGATGCTGACTTCTTCAAGCAGCTCTCAGTATTTTATTCACTTGTTCAGGGCCTAGTCCCATCCACCATAGGTTGGGCCTTCCCCGTCAGCTAAGAATCTCTCTCAGGTTTGCTCTGGGCTTAACCCAACTACAAATTCTCCACAAATTTGCCCAGTGCTTAACCATTAAGTAGACACCTGTGCCTAAGTATGACAAACAGGATGTAGAGGATGAGTGGGTGTCACCAGAGCAAGACACATACTTTGAGTGCTCAACACTCTGCCAGTGACATAATACCTTCAGCTAGGGCTTGTCTCAGTTTCTAACAACCTAAATAATTCAAGAAATGTAAATTATTAATTCCAACTATGGAACTATCCTCCCTGTTACTCTCCTGTCCTTAGGAGGGATTGCTCCTATCAGTGGTTAAGTCTTCTCTTATCAGTTAGACAATCTTCTCAAGATCTGTTAAGGGTTTGTCTTAACTATCAATTTTTCAGACATGTGCCCAGAGCTCAGAATTCAACTATCAAATTAACACCTGTATTTAACTAGCACATAACTCTTCCATGTCTATGAGAAATGAGACAAGGAATGTATTCTACAGTTTATCTAAAGGTTTTCCTATGTCTTTTTGACATGTAGTCAGATATTGATTGAATCCATGATTCATATGCATAAATCTCTTGTTAATGGATCTCTATCTAAAACCTTTGCCCTTTGTTAAACTTTACTATATATATACTGAATATACAGAAAGTCTTCAAAATCTTCAATGCTTGTTTTTTTCTTGAAGCATAATTTATTTTCCATTCTCATTAAGATATAAAAACTAAGAAAAATCAAGTTATACTTTCAAGACTGTACTTGAAATCTCAGGAAAGCACCTAAATTCATTATTTATAAGTACATACATTCTTAATTTATGATAGGGTTAAGTACAATGATGAATCTATAATAAGTTGAAAAGATCATAATTAAAATTGCACTTAAACCCAACAAGATCATTGCTTAGCAACACAGCACACTGAGAAATATTGAGTACTTACTCTCCATAACACATTGCTGCAAGGGGGTCTGCCTATCAGTGCTCTGCACTGCAGGGAACTGCAACTTTATATATCATTTGTGCAAGGAATGCCTCTCCTCCATGTTAGGCACTGGAGCAATAGTCTACATTCAGGTATCAAGATATGTATTAGCTTACCAATATTTGTACTGAAATGCCTGAAATTTTATCTTTTTTACATATCTAGCAGCTAGAAGTTTAAAACGAAGGTGCCAGGAGGTTATGGTTCCTTACAAATGTGTGACTGAATATATTTCATTTTTGACCTGCATGTTAGTGGCAATTATCACCCCTGCATACTTTTCAGTTTGCAGCTAGATGGGCACAACCTGCTCTCTCTCACTGTACCACATGGCACTTTTTCCATATTTATACATCTTCCTGTATGTGAGTATTAACCCTGCTTTTTGGACAAGGAACCTAACCTACTCATCTGTCCTTCCTTCCTTCCTTCCTTCCTTCCTTCCTTCCTTCCTTCCTTCCTTCCTTCCTTCCTTCCTTCCTTCCTTCCTTCCTTCCTTCCTTCCTTCCTTCCTCTTTCCCTCCCTTTCTTTCTCTCCCCCTTCTTTCCTCAATCTCTCTCTTTCTCTCTCTCTCTCTTTCTCTTTCTCTTCTTCATTATTAGGAATTGAATATAATGCCCTTTCACATTCAAGCCAAAAGCTTTATCACTGAGCTACTTTCTTAACATATTTTTACTTTTGATGTGACCTTATTACTTTCCCAAGGTTGGCCAGGAGTTTAGTTTGCAATCCTTGAATTCTTAATACTCTTGCTTTAGCCCCATAAGAAGCCTACACCATGAGACATGCCTAGGTTTTCTTTCACTTTGAATATTCATTTGTTTTATTTAGGTTTCTTGATTTTGGAGATCTTATACATCTCTCCATGTCTGTGAAAAGAAGAAATGAAATACTTTGGACCAAAGGAGTTACTGACGGGAAATATTGGAGAGTTAGAAGCAATGTGCTCAAACACATAAACTTGCATGAAGATTTCCTTATGTAATCTAGAAAAAAGATGATTGTCAAAGTGTTCCTCTGTTAGATATGATTAGATGATTGTCAAAGTGTTTCCTATGTTAGATATGTCTTATATGGGCTGTTGTGTTAAAAGCTAAAATGAACACATGTGAGTGTTTAACACTGGAAAGTGTTTGGTGTTATTTTTTAAGTACAGGCATATCAGAAATCAGAAACTCGCTGCTTATGATTTGTTGCCTCTGAATTTTTTCACCTGTTCATATTTTTGTTACACATTTTTTTGCCTAATTATACAAACTCAATAGTTACCCCTCTCTCTGTCTCCCTCCTTCCCTCCTAATGGTACCACATTGCATCTCCACTCTTCTGCCCCCTTCTTCTGACCCCTCTCCACCTTGCCCTGAGCCTCCCTTTTTCCTCCCTCCCATTCCACAGAATATCCTTTTATGTGGGTCCTAACCTCCCTCTGAGCCATCTATATTAGTGAGGGTTCAGAACTCAGTGGTATAGCCTGTTTCCCCATCTAGGGCTGCCAAGTAGCATGGGAACTCCATTATGACTGTTTAACTCCTTGACTATAAGGATCATATTGCCTTAAGCCTTCTCCCTTGTGATCCATGCTAGACTTTGGAGGGTTGTCAACATGTCAGCCTTTGTGCAGGTCTGGAAAAATGCAATCACATAGTGGCTATATCCTAGCTGCTGCAGCACTGACTTGTGTGGAGTGTCTTGAATATTGTTGGTCCCCCCATATTTAGGCTCTTACAATCTTGCTGCCCCTCTTCCAACAAGGTTCCTTGAGCTTTTGGATGGGGAGAGATTGGGCAGGTCTGGTTCCAGGTGAGTAATGTAGGGGCTTTGATGTTCTGATATATGGTTTGTTGTTGTTTCAGTTTTGCTATTCCGGTACTGCCCTTGGCTGCATCCTAATTGGTATGTAAGGTTATCTTCTAACCAAAGATAAAAGACTTTTAAAGGAATATCTTAATATAAGAAGATACCCAAAGATAGATGGAAGAGCAGGAGTAGGACATAGCAGTGAGAGGGGTCAAACACATTTGCTGGTTGGTTACCATCTAACTGCCAGTCCCTATATTCTCCCTGACTGGGAAGATCAAACCTGTTCATTCTCAAGTAACCAGAAAGGAAAATGAGAATGAGCTGCACCAGATGTCTTGCTGTTTACACACAATACAAGACCATAGCATAATTTCTCTATTGAAGCATGTTCCCCTATCGCCTTTCTTTTGAAGTCCTCCTTCCCTTTACCTCCTCTTTATACTCCTTTGTAATTACAGCAGGTATTACAGAAATTTACCTTTGAAAGTGTCATTAAGTGGGTTTGGAACTCTCTTTATATTCCTTTGTAATTACAGCAGGTATTACAGAGATTTACCTTTCAACGTGTCATTAAGTGGGTTTGGAACTAGGATCCACTTTTTAGGGAGTACATACAGTGTCTAACTTTCTGTGTCTAGGATACTTCACTCAATATAATTTTTTCTAATTCTGCCCATTTCCTGGCAAATTTTGTTAATTCATCTTTTTGATGGATGAGTAGTATTCCATTGTATAAATATACCATATTTTCATTATCCATTCATCATTATTCACTCATTTGGGTTGATTCCATTACTTTGCTATCATAAACAGTGTTGCGATGAACATGGTTGTGATCATGTCACTGCAGTGAATTGACGCATTTATGGGGATTAGTCCCAGTATAGTAGGGTCAAATGGCATTTCAATTCTTAACTTTTTTAGAAATCACCATACTGATCTCCACAGTAGTTGTATAAGTCTGCATACTCACCAGCAATATATGAGAGTTCCTTTTTCTCCACATCCTCTATAGCATTTTGATGTTATTAGTATTGTGGATTTTCACCATCCTGACTGGGATAAAATGATATCTCAGGGTAGTTTAGATTTGCATTTCCCTGATGACTAGAGATGTGAAGCATTTTTAAAGATATTTGTTAGAGGTTTCAATTTCATCCTTGGAAAAGTTTCTTTTGAATTCTGAGGCATATTTTCTAACATGGCTATTTATCTCTTTGGTGTTTGATTTTTTAAGTACTTTGTGCACTTTGAATAATAGAACTCTACTGATATGGAGCTAGTAAAGATTTTAATCTGATTCTGTGGGTTGCCTTTTGCTCAGTTTATAATCTCTTTAGCTGAATAGAACCTCTTTAATTTCATAAGATTCTTTTTGTTGAGTGATAGTTCTAGTGTCTGTGCTTTTGGGTTTCTGTTTAGGAATGTTGGCCTAGCCAATCCACTCAAGTGAATTTCCTGTTCTTTAGACCAGGGTTTTCATAGTTTCTGGCCTAATATTTAGGTTCCTTGATGCATTTGGAGTTGATTTTTTGGGCATAGTGACAAGTACGGGTCCAGTTTCAATCTTTTGCAGGTAGATATCCACTATTTTCAGTACCATTTGTTAAAGATGCTGTTCTTTTTCCATTGATATTTTTGGGTTCCTTTGTCAAAGATCAGATGGTTATAATTGTGTGGGCTGGTTATTCAATCTTATCCATTGATCCATGTGTCTATCTTGAAGCCATTACCATGCTAGTTTCATACCTATGGATTTGTAGAATAAGACTAAGGTTTGGCATGGTGATACCTCCAGCACTGCTTTGTTACTCAGGATTGTTTTTTTCCTATCCTGTGCCTTTTGTTCTTCAATAAGAATTTTGAGATACTTTGGCTAATTTCTTTAAAAAATGCTTTGGGATTTTGATTCATAGAGCATTGAGTCTATGTATTGTTTTTGGTAGGATGGTCATTTTTATGATGTTAATTCTGCCGATCCAGGAGCATAGGAGGTCTATTCATTTTCTTGTGTCTTCTGTAATTCCTTTCTTTAGGGTTTTAAATTTTTCATATAAAAAGTCTCACACTTCTTTTGTCAGATTTATACAAAGGTATTTCATTTTGGGGGGGGGCTATATAGTTTCTCTTAGGACTTTTTCACTTTTTCCATTTTTGATGTATAGGAAGGTCACTGATTTTTGCATGTTTATTTTGTAACATGTCATTCTGCTGAACTTATATATTAGTTTTAGGAGTTTCCTGGTGGAGTTTTTAGGATCTCTAAGTTATACGATGTCATCTGTCAATAGAGATAACTTGAATTCTTCTTTTCAGATTTGAATCTCTTTTATCTCCCTCTTTCATCTTACACTGTAGCCAATATTTCAAGTACAATATTGAATAGAAGTGGTATGAATGGACAGCCTTGTCTAGTTTCCTTATTGATGCAGGAATGCTTCAAGTTTTTTCCTGTTTATTATAATCCTTGCTGTTGACTTGTCATATACATCTTTTATTATGTTGACATGAGTTCCTTCCATTTCAACTGTTTCTAGAGTTTTGATACTACAAGGATATCAGATCTTGTTAAAAACTTTTTCTGCCTCTATCTAAAGTAACATGTGATCTGGACTTTGGATTGATTTATATGAGGATTGCATTTATTGATTTGCCTATGTGGCACCAACTCTGTGTTCCTGCAAAAAAAAACCTACTTGATCAGAGTGAATGATCTTTTTGATATGTTTTTTAATCCGATTTGCTAAGATTTTGTGGAAAATTTTTGCACCTGTGTTCAGCAAAGAGATTGGCCTATAATTTTGTTTTTTAAGTGTATCTTTATTGGGTTTTGGGATTAGTGTGATATTAGCTTCATAGAAAATATTTGGAAATGTTCTTTCCTTCACCATTTTATGGAATAGCTTAAGGAGTAAGCTATTGTTATTGTTCATTAAATATCTGGTAGAATTCTGGGCTGAATCCATCTGGTCTAGGACATTTTCTTTGAAGAAGATTTGAGATTATTATATCAATTTCCTCATTTATTATAGAACTATTTAAGTAATTCAAAACTTCCTGATTCAATTTACATAAGTTGTGCTCACTTAGAAATTCATCCATTTCTTTTATGTTATCAAATTTCATAGAGTATAAGTTTTTGAAATATGACCTTATAATTCTCTGAATTTCTTGGATATCAGTTACAATAATTCCATTTTCATCTCTAAATTTGTTATGGGATTTATCTTTCTTGATTTTGGGTGTATCAATGTTAATGATTTTTTTCAAAGAATCAGCTTTTTGTCTGGTTGATTCTTTGTATTATTTTCCTTATCTCAATTTTGGATATTTCTCCTTTGATTTTGCTAATCTCTTCTCTTCTACTGCTTTCGGGTTGGATTGCTCTTGTTTCTCTAAAGCTTTATGCTGCATTGCTAAGTTATTTACTTACCTTTATATAGACATTGAGACCTATAAACTTACCTCTTATGACAGCTTTCATTTAGTCCCAGAGATTTTTCATATATGGTATTTTCATCATCTTTCCCTTCTAGGAAATCTTGAATTGTCTGTATTTTTTTCTGAATCCATTTCTCATTCAGCATCATGGTGTTTAATTTCTAATAATTAGTTTATTTTCGGTTATTTGTTGTGTTGTTCATGTCAAGCTTCAGTTTATGGTGGTCTGATAAGATATATTTGATAATTTCAACTTTCCTCTATATGTGGAGATTAATTTTGTGACCCAAGATGTGGTTTACTTTGGAGAAAGTTCTGTGGGCTGCTAAGAAGAATGTTTATTCCTTGGTGCTAAAAGGTTTGGCACCAAACCTTGGAAGGTTTGATAGATATCTTTTAGGTCTATTTCAGTAAGGGTTTGATTTAGTTCCAGTGTGTCTCTATTGAGTTTTTGGTCTGTTGATCTATCCCATTTTGAGAGGGCAGTGTTGAAATCTCCAACTATTATCATTTTGGGATCAATTTCTTGTGTCAGATGTTGTAGTGTTTGCTTAATGAATGTGGAGGAGGCCATATTAGGTGTGCTTATGTTTGGTATTGTGAAATCTTCCTGGTTGTTCCTGTGACTAAAATGTAGTGTACTTCTGTGTCCCTTATGATTTTGTTTGGTTTGAAATCCACTTTGTCAGATAGGATAATTGCTACCCCTTCTTTTCATGGTTCCATTAGCTTAAAGAATTTTTGACTAGTCTTTTACTTTTAGAATTTGGCTCTCATTTGTGATGAGATGTGTTTCCTGAAGTCAGCAGATGGATGGGTTGTGATTTCTAATCCATGTTTGTAGTCTGTGTCTTTTGATTGGTGATGTAATTCCATTGACATTTAAGGTTATAATGGAGTAATTACTTTTGATTCCTGATTTTATGTTAATGATTTTCATATATGAACATTTAGCTTGTAAATTGTGATGGTATTATACTTCCTTTCTGTCTTCCTGGATATGGTTGTTCTTTTCTTCAACCTTGAGTATCTTTTCTAGCATATTTTTGAAGGCCATGTTTGGTGGTTATGTAGACTTTCAAGTGAAAAATTTTCTTTCAGCCTTGATCGTGAGTGATAGTTTCAATGGGTATATAAGCTTGGGTTGGCCTTTGTGCTCATTCAATACTTGAAATATGTGTCTCAAAGCTCTTTTGGCTTTTACTGATTTCATTCAAAAACCATTTGTTGTTTTATTAGCTTTACCTATAAAAGTGACTTGAAGCACTTAGCACATTCTCTTTGTTTTTTATGTGGAGTGTTTTGACTACTATTTGTAGTGGCGAGTTTCTATTTTGCTCATATCTGGGGTGTGATAAACCTCTTGCATTTGTATGAGCTTCTGATTTTGTAGATGTGCAAAGTTTTTCTATATGATAATTTGGAGAAATTTCCTCAGGTGTGGTCTTTTAGGATTCTTGTTATGGTATTTCATGAATGCTCATTTTAGGCTTCTCAGGGTGTCCCATAATTCTTGACTATTCCTCTCCAGTATCTTTTTGGCTTTAACAATCTTTTTAATTGCATTGGTTTGTTCTTCCATTTTGTCTTCTAGAGCTGATATTCTATTTTCTGCTTCATTAATTCTCCTGATAAGACTCTTTCTTGTGCTCTGGGTTGAAGACAGCTTGTCTTTTAGTTGGAGTTTAATCTCTGCCTGAGATTGTTTTAACTGTTCTATGCCTAATTTTGTTTCTTCAACTGCTTTTCTCATCTCATCCAAGTGGCTGTCGTATTCCTGTTCAAATTGGTTGATGCAGTTATTTAACTTCTCCCAGATTTTCTATTTCATTGTTTTGATCATAGTAAAGATCAAGCTTTGAAAATCATTATCTTGGGTATTGGCTTATTTGGCTATTTGCTGTGAATTTGTTCTGATTGGATTCCATCCATCATTATGGAGTTGATGCTTTTTGTAGGAGATTTGTTGTCTTGGTTTTTGTTTCTCATTGATTTTCAATGTGACCTGGGCATTTTCAATTTAACACTTATGTCCTTTTTGTGTTTTTGGCTGATCTGAACTAAACAGTTTTACTATACTTGAATAGTTATTGGTAGTGTTTGCCTTGTAGTTGGATTTGCCTGTCTGGTGATGCTTGGTGTTGTTTCCTAAATGAGGCTATTAGACTGTTAGTACATCAATTAAGTTGGCTTTAGTAGACAGGGATTGAAGATTAATATGGTAATGAATTTTTTTAGGTTTACTTTCTTGGCATTGTGTGAGGATGAATGGTATAGTCCCCAAAGTTGTATAGGTATTTTGGTGGGCTATATGGAAATATGAATCTATGGTGAGTATCAATTAAGAGTAAGAGGAAGGTAACAGGATTTACTCTTCTTAGAGCTGGAAGTGAAGATTCTTTCCTTTTGATGAGATGATTTTAGAAGTCCCCTAGTCTAGTACTTGGCTTTCTCTGGACTCTGTTGAATTCTTGAAAATGGAAGAGAAGGGAGCCTGTTAAGGCCCTGAGAAGAACAGCACTTCCTAATCTTAAAGGTATTGTGGGTTTATAATTCATAAAGACTCCTTTCTATTGTGTCACGTTAAAAATGCAAGCCTTCCTATTTTTGCATAATAATGCAATCCTGTCAAATTTCTTCTATTCATTAATATACTCAAGATATTAGACAGCAAATAGACACTTAGACTAATACCTAAACTATAGGAAGGAAAGGAAGAACAAAACTTTACAGGATGTATGTTGAGTACAAGGATGCATTGCAAGCATAGCAAACACACATACAGTTGACTGACTAGTAAATTAATGTAGGCAATTGATTAACCAATGTTAAACAGCTTCAAGGAAAAATATAAGTTCAAAGTGTATTTAGTTTCTCTGTAAAACCATTGTAGAAAAATAGAAGCTGCTTGATTTAACTGAAAGAATATTAAATAGCATTATCAACTATGAAATATTTAAGGAACCATAATTTCTAATGTATGTCTTTGCTTGCTCCTTATTTTATATAATATTATTTTCTGTTTTACTTTTGATAGTATTATCATTCACCATTTGGGAAACCATAAAAATTTAAACAGAAAAGAACCAAAGACACATTCAAATTAAAAATAGCTGATATTGGTGTTCTCAGAGGCAGCCTGCCTCTACCACTCTATTGCCAGTGCCGCCTCATGCTTCCCAGCTCCAGCAGAAATACAAGGGAGTTAAGTAAAGAGGTCATGCCACGGCCATGCTAAGCAGACCCCCACCAAATCCACCCATGGTAAAGCACCCAGGAGACAACTGACTACAAAAGCGGGTCTTAAGAGTGTGCCCTATACTGGAGGAGTGAAGAAACGTCATCCTTACAGGTCAGGTACTGTTGCAATTTGTGAAATTAGGCCCTATCAGTGTCCACTGAACTGATTCCCAAACTCTTATTGGTGCTTTCCAAGAGGTAAGTGAGGCCTATCCAGTTGGCCTTCTTGAAGATACCAATGTGTGCTATTCATGCCAAATGTGTAATGATTATGCCAAAAGATAACTAATAGTACATGGCAATCATGGAGAACATTTTTAAGATTCCATTTCATTCTCAAAAAAAAATTTTTTTTCCCTCTTCTTCCTGTTATTGGTAGTTCTGAATGTTAGATTCCCACCCACCATGGGGTCAAGAGGAACCTAAGTATATGACTGTGAGTGAAACACTAAGGGAAAATAATGAGGTATTGACAGTTTTTCCATTTTCATGTATGTGTGAATTTTTAATATAAATGCAGGATGTAAAGCATTAATGCAAGTCAAAATTTTCAACGAACAGGTCTCAGCAGTTCAATTTTATAAAAATTATAAATAAATCTGTTAATTTTTTCTGGAAAATGATAGCAATTGGATTTTCTTAAAATAAGTAAATTTCTTATTGACAGCAATTAAATGGTGTTTGTAGCATTTTTTTTAATCATTCAGGAGATTCTATTCATTCACTAAACTTTTCTAACTTAGTTGTCTTACATTCAAGTACATGTTTTTAATGTTGTCTGTCTTCTGTGCTGTTCCTGTAAGTTTGCTATTTAAACACATTACATTTAAAAAATTGCTGATATTATTTGATTGATTGTTGATTCCAAATACAGGTCCATTGAAGGTAAAAAAAACCATTAAGGAGGACATATAACAAAGCTTTCTAATTAGGTAAGTTTCACTCAACTTGCACAAAATGCAAGTCAAAACAATCCCATCAAAGGAAACAGAAACAAAAACTTTCTTTTCAAATATAAAATAAGGAAAAATATTACAGGAAATTTATCATCAGACACTATGTAAGCAAGAAAATTGGGAAGGGATATTATTTTAAAGTAAAACATATACATATACATGTCCAAACATTTCTATACCTAGTGAGATTTTATTTTAATAACAAGGGTAAAATATTTATAATGTGAGAAAATGTATGGCTAACAACTTGTTTTGCAAGATATACTACAATTTATTCTCTATATAGAAGGAAAATTATGTAGGTCAAAAACTGGTTCTGCATTAAGGAAGGGAATTTGTCACAATAGGAATAAATGAAAGTAATATAAAACATCTTATTTTATTACTCTTACTTGATATAAAAGGTAACACTTTGTTTTTCATAATATTGTGAATAAGTTGAGTGGATATAAAATATAAGTGAAGAAAAGTAAAAGGAAAGAATTAGAAGTGTTGGAAAACTAGTATCCTAGCCAATAGGTACCATTTTTACAACATGTCATAATCAGAGTGGTGTAAGCAACAGAGCTTTTCCCAGTTATGAGGGATTAGCATCTGAAGTAACAACACAGCAGATTTCAGTGAAAACCTGAGACTGTTTTCTGACCTCAACAAGGTAGACATAAAGACACACACACATACATACACACACACACACACATATGCACACAGAGCAAGAACCAGAAATACTCATACGTGTGTGAATTAAAATCATTTAGTGCTCATGATCTAAATACAACAATCAAAAGAAAACTATTGTCTCAATGAATGCAAATATAAGTACTGACATCTATGTAAATTTTTCTCTACATGTAATAAATGTTTGAGTTATTTTTATTATTAATTTGTGTGTGTGTGTGTGTGTGTGTGTTTTGTGTATATGTGTGTCAGAGGGCATGTGTGTTCTGTGAAAGATCAAGGGTGACTTTGAGAATCATTATTGATTGCTTCTACCTCCTTTTTGTTTCATTCTGAGATTTTCCAGACCCTGTCCACTGCTTCAATTTCTGCCTGGCATTTTAAAATGGGACCTTGAAATCGAACTCAGGACATTCTGCTTGTGAGACAGAGTTTTAACCCTTGAGTCATCTTTCCAACCCAAAGAGATTTCTACTTTCTCTGTTTTTTTAATTTATATCATCTTGGAACAGGGTTATTGTAGTCCAGACTGACACCAAACTCAGACACTCCAACCACTGCTGTGTAAGTGCTGTAATTATTGCCGTTGAACATCATGTTTCACTCTTGATCCCTAAAGTTGTTGAAAGTCTCACTGTCATTCAATTATAGTAAAAACAGAATCATATGTAAGTGAACTTTCTCATTAAAAAATTAATAATTCCTGCAATGTAGTCATCAATCCTTACCCAGAGGTCCTGTAGAAAGTCACCTCCCTAACTGAGACACTTACTACAAACATGGCAGTGAGCACATTGCAAACATTCTTTGTGAGGTAGAACATGAAATTCGACTTTAGGAATTATTGAATTCATAATAGTTATCTGATTCTTTCTGTCCTGTAAACCTATCTAAATTATATACACTCTGTGATGAATGAGAGAAAGTAAGCTGAAAACCAAGATGAGGTGGAAGTTGCTGGAGGATAATATGGTTGAAATGTGAAAAGAGATGTTTAATGCAAACGCAACAATTTTGAAGCCTACTTGCTATTCTGATTTTACTTGCTCTTTGAATACTTGAAGCGGTCTTTTTTTGCACCTATGAAACAATGTAGATATAATCAAGACAAATACTTTTAAAATGGAAAAATAAAAAATGGAAGGATCTCTTGTCTGTGCTTAAAATAAGAGTTCTATTGGTACTTGAGTCTGCTAGTACATGAGTGTGTCCAGCTAATATTACATTATTATTTCCTAGAACTGAGAAAAATCTCAATGTGGGAGATTGAATCACAAATTTTAAATGGTAATATTTCCTTTCCACACCTGCCCGGGATGTGCACAGTCCAGCCAGGACACACCACGACCTAGGTAAGCTCCCGCCTGCCCACCCTCAAACCCCAGGCAGCCCACTGGTCCCAGCCCCTCCCACCAGGCAGCCAGAGCCGGCACTGCTCCAGGCCAAATAATTCAGTTCAGTGAAAAAAACGCAGAAATTGAAAGAAGGTCTTAAGAGTTAAAACGACAATGCCCAAGTCAAGTACAAATCCATGAGAAACAAAACCCAAGAAAACAAATCTCCCACTGAAGGAATTAGTCCCATAATGATAGACTCCAACCAGAAAAAAATCAACGGAAAATAGCCAAGAAAGCCTGACCCAGGATAACGACTTTCAAAACATGATCATTACCAAGATCAATACTATGAAAGAGGAAATATGGGAGGAATTAAATAACCGCATCAACCACTTTGAAGAGGGACATAACAGACACTTGGAGGAGTTGAGAAAAACAGTGCAAGAAACAAAAATAGGCATAGAAAAGTTAAACACACTCAAGCAGAGTTTAAACTGAACTAAAAGACAAGTTATCTTCAACCCAGAACTTAATAGAGAGTCTTATCAGCAGAACTAACGAAGCAGAAAATAGAATTTCAGACCTTGAAGACAAAGTGGGAGTATTAACCAGCTCAATGGAAGAGGTTGTTAAAGCCAAAAAGATACTCGAGAGAAATATTCAAGAGTTATAGGACACCCTGAAGAAGCCCAACATTCACATTCATGGAATACCAGAGCAAAAATCCCAAAATACCACATCTGAGGAAATTTTGCAAAATATCATCAAGGAAAACTTTCCTTATCTATAAAAAGAGAGGCCCATCCATATACAAGAGGCATTCTGCACCCCAAACAAATATTACCAAAATAGAAACTTGCCACGGCAAATAATAGTCAAAACAGTCCACATTCAAGACAAAGAAATGGTGTGAGAGCTTCAAGGGGAAAAAAAAGTCACTTTTAAAGGAAACCTACTAAAATAACAAATTACTTCTCAATGGACACAGTAAAACAAGAAGAGCTTGGTGAGAATTACTTCAAGTATTGAATGAGCAAAAATGCCAACCCAGGCTGATAGACCCTGCAAAACTATCCGTCATGAATGAGGGAGAAAGAAAAATTTTCCAGCACAAAGACAACTTGAAGTGATACATGTCCACCAAACCAGGCTTTCAAAAAAATGATAGAAATGATACTCAAGCTTGAAGAAAAAAAAGCATATACAGGAGGACAGAAGGGAAGTACAATACCACCAAAACCTAAAAACGAAACAATATATTTACAAAAGCCACTAAACATAATAAATGGCCGGAATTAAAAATAGTTTCTCCATTATAACATTAAATGTTAAAGGAAGTAACTCAGCAATAAAGAGACACAGATTACAAACATGGATTAAAAATCACAGCCCATCAATCTTCTGCCTGCAAGAAACCCATCTCACCACAAAAGATAGGCACATACTAAAAATAAAAGGCTAGTCCACAATTCTGCAAGCTAATGGAACCAGAAAACAGTCAGGGGTAGCCATTATGCCACTAGACAAAGTAGACTTCAAACAAAATAAAAATCATAAGAGACACAGATGGATACTGCATTTTAATCACAGGTACAGTTCACCAGGAAGACTTCAATACTGAACATATATGCACCCAATATGGCGCCCCCACATTCATTAAGCAAACCCTACAATGTCTGAAGTGAGAAATCAACCCTAAAACGATAATTCTTCGGGATTTCAACATTGCCCTCTCAACATGGGATAGATCAACAGGTCAAGAACTTTACAGAGATACTTTGGAACTTAATCAAACCCTTACTGAAATGACCCTTATAGATCTCTGTCAAACTTTTCATCCATGCATCAAAGAATACACATTTTTCTCAGAAGCACACGGAATTTTCTCCAAAATAGATCACATATTGGGGCACAAAATGAATCTCCACATACACAGGAAAGTTGAAATTCTAGCCTGTACCTTATCAGATCACCATGGCCTAAAGCTTGACATTCACAACACAACAAAAAACAGAAAATACAGTAACTCCTGGAAACTTAGCACTATGATGCTGATAGAGAATTGGATTCAGGAAGAAATTAAAAAGGAAATTCAAGATTTCCTGAAAGTGAACAATGATGAAAATACAACTTACCAAAATCTCTGGGACACAATGAAAGTTGTCCTAAGAAGTAAGTTCAGAACTCTTAATGCCTACATCAAAAAAATGGAAACATCAGAAATAAATAACAATGCAGCTTAAAGCTTTAGAGACACTAGAGAAATCTGATCCCATTTATCAAAATAAGGGGAGAAATATCTGAAATTGAGATTAAGAAAATGATACAGAAAATGAACCAAAAAGCTAGTTTTTTGAAAAAATCAATAAGATTGATACACCCCTATCTAAATTAACCAAAAGGAAGAGAGAGAAAACCCAAATTAACAAAATTAGAAATGAAAATGGATTTATCACTACTGATACCCAAGAAATACAGAGAATCATAATGTCATATTTCAAAAACATATATTCTTTTTTTTTAATTTTTTTTATTATTATTATTTATTCAACTGTGTGCATATGCGCGCGCACGTGTGTGTGTGTGTGTGTGTGTGTGTGTGTGTGTGTAGAACCACGGACGAATTCGCGAACCACCATGGACGCCTCCACCCTACCAGGACCAGAAGCGCAGGCCGCCCCTGCTATACGTGGGATCTGGGATCCGAACTCAGGACCTTCCACCTGCAAGGCGGAGGCTTAACCCCTGAGCCACCTCTCCAGCCCCCAAAAACATATATTCTGTGAAGTTTGACAACACAAAAGAGATGGATGAATTTCTAAGTAAACACAACTTACCTAAATTGAATCAGGAAGTTGTGAATTATTAAAATAGTCCTATAACATATGAGGAAATTGAGGAAGTAATCTCTAATCTCCCCACCAAAAAATGTCCTGGACCAGATGGATTCAGCACAGAATTCTACCAGACATTTAAGGAGCTAATAACACCAATACTCCTTAAATTGTTCCATTAAATAGCAAGGGAAGGAACACTACCAAATTCCTTCTATGAAGTTAATATCGTCCTAATCCCAAAACCTAATAAAGATACATTTAAAAAGAAAATTATAGCCAATCCTCTGATGAACACAGATGCAAAGATTCTCAACAAGTCTTAGCAAATCAGATTCAAAAACATACCAAAAAGGTCATTCATGGGGATCAAGTAGGCTTTATCCCAGGCACACAAAGTTGGTTCAACATACACAAATCAATAAATGTAATTCATCATATAAACCAGTCCAAAGGTCATGACCACATGATACTCTCGATAGATGCAGAAAAAAGCTTTTGACAAGATCCAACAGCTCTTTATGATAAAAACTCTAGAGACAGTTGGAATGGAACCTTTATCAATATAATAAAAGCTGCATACAACAAGCCAACAGCAAGGATCATACTCAGTGGGGAAAACATTGAAGCATTCCTGTTTTGATCAGGAACTAGACAAGGCTGTCCACTCTCATCACTTCTGTTCAATATTGTGCTTGAAGTCTTAGCTGAAGCCATAAGACAAGAAAGGGACATAAAAGGGATTCAAATTGGCAAGGAAGAAGTCAAGTTATCTCTATTTGCAGATGACATGATCTTATACCTGAGTGATCCCAAAAACTCCACTAGGAAGCTCCTGGAACTAATGAGAAGTTCAGCAGGGTGGCAGGATACAAAATAAATGTACAAAAATCAGTGGCCTTCCTACATGCCAAAATGAAAGAAATGAAAAAGCCCTGAGAGAAACCATCCCATTTACTATAGCCCCTAAAAAAATGAAATACCTTGGGATAAACCTAACCAAGGAGGTCAAAGACCTTTACAATGAAAACTTTAAAACCCTAAAGAAAGAAATAGCAGAAGACACCAGAAGGTGGAAAGACCTCCCATGTTCCCGGATTGGCAGAATGAATATGGTAAAAATGACCATTCTAACAAAGGCAATATACAGATTCAATGCTATACCAATCAAAATTCCAAAGCAATTCTTTTTTTTTTTTAAATTTTTATTTATTTATTCAATTGTGCATGCGCGCGCGCATGTGTGTGTGTGTGTGTGTGTTGTGTGTGTGTGTGTGTGTGTGTGTGTGTGTAGAACCACCGGCGAATTTGGGAACCACCATGGACCGCCTCCATCTCCTCCTTGTTTACTCTGTCCTGGGGTTCACAGGCTCCGCCCTACCAGGACCAGAAACGCAGGCCGCCCCCCGCTTCCGCCTAGCGTCTATACGTGGGGTCTAGGATCGGAACTCAGGACCTTCCACCTGCAAGGCTGGGGCTTAACCTCTGAGCCACCTCTCCAGCCCCCAAAGCAATTCTTTAAAGAAGTTGACCAAACAATCTCAAAATTCATATGGAGGAACAAAAGACCCAGGATAGCAAAAACAATTCTGAGTAACAAAAGCACTGCTGTAGGTGTAACCATAACAAACCTTAGTCTATACTACAAATGCACAGTTGTAAAAACAGCCTGGTATTGGCTCCAAAATAGACACACAGATCAGGGGATAAGGGTTGAAGACCCAGATATAACCCCACACAGCCACAGCCATTTTATCTTTGACAAAGGGGCCCAAAAAATCCAATGGAAAAAGAACAGCATCTTCAACAAATGGTGCTGGCTAAACTGGATATCCACATACAGAAAATTAAAATTGGACCCTTACTTGTCACCATGTACAAGAATTAATTCCAAATGGATCAAGGACATAAGGCTAGAGACTATAAAAACTGTAGTTGAAAGGGTAGGGAACTCCCTTGAGCTGATTGGACTAGGCAACAGTTCTTAATCAGAAATCCAATAGCACAGTCACTACAATCAACACTCAACAGATGGGATCTTGTGAAAGTAAAGAGCTCTGTCCAGATAAAGAGATAGTAACTCTAGTATAAAGGAAACCCACAGAGTGGGAGAAAATCTTCACTAACCACATATCTGATAAAGCTCTATTATCCAGAATGCACAAAGAACTTAGAAAGTTAAACACCAAGGAAACAAATGGGCCAATTAAAAAATGGGCCAATTAAAAAATGGGCCAATTAAAAAATGGGCCAATTAAAAAATGGGCCAATTAGCGGCTGTAGAGGTGGCTCAGGGATTAAGCCTCTCCCTTGCAGGCGGAAGGTCCTGAGTTCGGATCCCAGATCCCACGTATAGACGCCAGGCGGAAGCGGGGGTGGCCTGCGTTTCCGGTCCTGGTAGGGCGGAGGCTGTGAATCCCGGGGCAGAGTGACAAGGAGGAGGTGGAGGCGTCCATGGTGGTTCCGAAGTTCGTCCGTGGTTCTACACACACAGACACACACATACATACATACACACGCACACACACTCACAACTAAATAAATAATAATAATAATAATAAATTTTAAAAAAATGGGCCAATTAAAAAATGGGCCAATTTAAAAATGGGCCTTGGAACTTAAAAGAGACTTTGCCAGGGATGAAATTAAAAGATCTAACAAATATCTTAAAAAATTCTCTACAGTCTTAGCCATCAGGAAAATGAAAATCAAAACTTCCCTGAGATATCATCTCACCCCAGTCAGGATAGCAAAATCCACAATACAAACAACACCAAATGCTGGAGAGGATGTGGAGAGAGGGGAACTCTCCTACATTGCTGGTGGTAATGCAGGCTCATACAACCACTCTGGCGAGCCCTCTGGAGATTCTTAAAGAAGTTAAAGATTGAAATGCCATATGACCCTGCTATACTACTTTTGGAAATAACCCCCTATACAGCAAAAATTCACCTCAATAGCACAAGCATGACCATGTTCATAGCAGCACAGTTTGCAATAGCAAAGTCATGGAATCAACCCAAATGTCCAACAGTTGACGCGTGTATAAGGAAAATGTGGTACATTTATACAATGGAATACTACTCAGCCATCGAAAATGATGAATTAATCAATTTGCCAGGAAATGGATGGTATTAGAAACAATTATATTGAGTGAAGTATCCCAGACATGGAAAATTAAGCACTGTATGTACTCCCTAATAGGTGGATCCTAGTACCAAACCCACTTAGAGACACTCAAAGATAAATCTTTGTAATACCTACAGTAATTGCAAAGATTATAAACAGGAGGGATGGGGAAGGAGGGCCTTACCAGAAACAAGGAGAGAGGGGACCATGTTACAGCAGAGAAAATAGGCCTCTATCAAGGACTGAAAGTAAGTAATGAGACATCTGTTTAAGTTCACAGACTTTTCTTCCTGATCATTTGCAACTGATGGAGTATGATCTCACCAGAAGGGGAGGGCATATAGGCTGGCAGATAGAAAATAACCATTTTGCATATGATTGATTGACCCCTCCCTCACTGAGGTCTCCTACTTTTATTACATCTACCTTCGAATATACTCTTATAACAAGACTCTAATTTGACAGGTTTTTATCTCTCGCCAGGGGGGTGACATCCAATACCCATCAGGATGGAGCCAAGGGCATTGCAGGAACAGCAAAACTGAAAAAAAATCAACAAACCATAATTCAGAACATCAGAGACTCTCTATCAACCACCTGGAACTAGGCCAGCCTAATCTCTCCCCATCCTGAAGCTCAGGGAAATTTGAGGAAGAGGGGGCGGTAAGATTGTAAGAGCACAAGGATGGGAGGAGTAATGATATACAAGATACTTCACACAAATTAGGGCCCAAGCAATCATAATAGGACTTTGCATGACCTGCACAATGTCAAACACATTATTGATCCCAGAAAGTCTAGCATAGACTAAAGGCACTAGAATCCTTGGCGGCTAGGGACTGACAGTCACAGTAGTGTTCCTAAGCTTAAGAGGAACACAGGAAAGCCTTCTGGGAAATGCCTCTGGGTCCTTGCACCTCATCGGAGAGGAGGACTCAGAGGAGAGTTTGGCACGCAAGTTAAAGCATGTTCCCAGGGATGGGGGAGAGGCACTAGGGGATGGGGAGGGAGGGTTCAGGGGAGGAGGGGAGCAGGGGGGTCGGGAGGAGGTGGAGGGAGGGGAGGGAGGGAGGGAGGGAGGGGACCAGTGTACCTGTTAAGTTTGTATGAATGGAAATAATAATAATAAAAGTGCAAAAAAAGTAATATTTGATAACATATTGGGAAAACATTCAAAGTATGAATAATCCAGCCTTATTAATAGAAAAACATGCTTCTTGTGAAGTTTTACACAACTGTATAGCACTTATATCTCTTCTACTGTGTGAGACACTGTACTTGAATAGACTAAAAACACAGAGGAGATTATCTGTGCCTTCATCTTGTAATTGAAAATGTCCTTTCCTCACAGAATGAACAGTAGAATGTTGGTTGAATGTTATGACTTTGGGATTTAATGATTTGTAAGAGTATTTGACTTTTCACCTCTAATGATGCCCTTCTCATTATTTGTTTCCAAGGCTTCAAGCTTTCAGGTTTCACAACTTCCATAAATGCAAATCAAATCTCTACGTGCTCTCTTGTCTGAATATCTGAGTAGTCATTTGTATGTTTTATTTTGTCCCTGTGGAAGCATTCATAACAAATAATGTTTTCTTTATTTCTGTAATAAAAGATCAAGTAGAAGCTAACTTTCAATTCTTCTTTATCTTGCATTACTCATTTCCTAACAACTACATGTGGTCTTTCTAAATTCTAATAACTAGACATGGTCCTCATAAGTGGTATAGTTATTTATATTTTGTGTCTATTATCTTTTTGTTGGCAGTATTGTTTTGTTTCTTCTAGGACCTTTACATTGAAAAGTTTACAGTTCTTAATTCATTTCAAGTTACTTTTTTGTCTGTGTTGTGTAAAATAAGCATGCACCTTTGTTCTTTTGCATATGGGTCTCCATTTGCCTCAGCACACAGTTGATAACTCTCTTTTCTTTTCTGAGTTTTGTTCCACATCTTTGCTGCAGATCATTTGACCTCAGTGGTTTGTACTTATACTCTGGATTTGACAGATATATCTGCCTGTCTTCATGCTATTCTGGTTGGATTCCTTATTGTAGTTTTGCTAAATATTTGGAACTTAGGACATATGAGTCTTTCAACTCTGTTCTTTGTCAAAATCATTTTAGCTATTGACTACCCCTTGATTAGTCCAAGGTTAATATTTTTCTCTATCATCTTTTTATAAGGGAGCCTTTTTTATATTTTATTTATTTTATGTGTGTGTGTGTGTGTGTGTGTGTGTGTGTATGTGTATCAGAAGGAACCATGTATCCCTGTGGAGGACCAAGGATGAGTTCAGGAATCATCCTGGATTTCCACTACCTCTTCTTGCTTCACTCTGGGATTTTCCAGGCTCTGCCCACCCGGACCTGAAATATGCACAGCTAACATTTCCACCTGACATATTTAGGACCTGGGATGTGAACTCAGAACCTTCTGTTTGCAAATCACAGTCTTAACACCTAAGCCATCTCTTCATCCCCTCTATCATCTTTTTAACAGCTCAGAAAATAAGTCAGGAAAAGAATTTGATGCATGAACATTCAAGCAAAATTCTAACACAAAATTTTAGACTACCAAAAAAATCGAAGTATCAATGCCAACTTTGAAAAACTAGATAAAAAAATTTGAAAATTTAAAAAAAGATTAACATAGCTATTAGAATACTATCTAGGACAGTGCTGATTAATATTTAGCAAATCAACACCAGAAGGATAATTGAACAAGAACTTTAAAAAAGACAAAAACCAATTAACATTTCCTCACGCTTATCAAAAATCATCGGAGTCATACATATTAACCCTTTTTTTATTTATTCAATTGTGTGTGCACGCGTTTGTGTGTGTGTGTGTGTGTGTGTGTGTGTGTGTGTGTATGTATGTGTGTGTGTGTGGTTCTACAACCACTGGCGAATTCAGGAACCACCATGGGGGATTCACAGGCTCCACACTACCAGGACCAGAAACGCAGGCCCCCCTCACCAGAAATGGAGCACCCCCTCCTTTCCCCTTCTTACTCCCTCCCCTCTCCCCTCCCCCTCTCCCTCTCCCCTTCCCCTCTCCCCTCCCCCTTTTCCTTCCCCCCTCTCTCCCTGTCTGCTCTCCCCTCCCCTCTCCCCTCTTCCCCTTTCTCTCTTCTCCCTCCTCTCTCCCTCTCCCCACTTCCACCTAGCCTCTCCAGCCCCAAATTAACCTCTCCAGCCCACATATTAACCCTTTAGAACTAGAAAAAGACAAAATATATGTTGTCTTTTTTCAGGAAATTTAGTCTGAGACCATAGTCTGAATGATTTAAATACCTTGATATTTATCAATAATTACTATATAATGAACATGTGTTCATTTGTTTTGAAAAGTTACATGCTCTTCAAAAGAATATGACTCAGGGCTGGAGACATGGCTCAGGGGTTAAGCGCCTGCCTTGGTAAATAGGTTAAATGAGGAGGAACTTATAGTGAAAGTAAAAAAATAAGAATTGATATCTATAGATAACCACAGATCTAAATCAAGTTTATTCACATTTGGTTGTAGAGAACTAATAAGATATTACTAAGATATTGGAGTAAAATGCCCCTACTATATAATTTGTCCAACCAACATGTTAGTGAGGAATGAGAAGTCCATAACATATTCATGACCTATAATTCAAGTGGTTTATAACACAGAACACATAAAGAAAATAATTAGAAATAAAGCATTCTAATAATAAAATAAAATGATCTTTTCTAGATATTCACAGATATTCACATCATAAAATAATCAAGTAGTGTTTATTTATTCATTATATATTTTATTGCTGTATATTCAAAAGAAAATAAATGCAAATAAAATACTTATCTCAAAGCATATAGCATAAATTTGAATATCACTAAAAGTAAGTGGACTAGAATTATATAAAAATAACAATCCTGTAAAAGGCACAGCAGACATTCCTAACACCCCAGACAAGTGCATCTCAAGGCAAATTACTTCCCAATCATTTCAAGGTAAACAATAACTTGCCTTTCAAAAATTTGTTGAAAGTGTCTTTAACTATGGTTTTCCAATCTTGTGACTCAATTAGATTTATATTTGGGCAGTCAATGTTTCTGATGGTATATTAGGAGCAGCATTGGTTTTATGTTTTATCTTCTAAGAGCTAAGGAGGAAAAGGTCATTGACTTCATACATTATTTTATATAAACATTCTCTGTCAACTGTAAATTATTTTCTATGCAATATCAACTTATTTTTTCAAGTTCTTCTCTATTTTCTTTTTGCATTTTTCACAAGCTATAATGCCAGATACAATGGTGAAGGAGTGACTGACTGTAGCATGATCTGTTACTTCCTTGTTCCATTATGAAGTCAGAATGTTGAGTATTTCATTGTTACTATGATTTGAAAATACATTTACCTTCACATTAATGGCATTATAAGAGTTTTTATCATTAGACAAATAGGATTTTAATAAATGTTTCTTAATTATTAAAATCACTGTTATTTTGTTGTTAGTGTAATAAGTTATAGTTATGTTTTTGAGTATTAAAACATATTATTATTCCAAACCCAAATTTTGTAAGTTTCATTACCAAGTTGTTTATTTAATATTAACTTTTGCATTTTATGAATCTTATGAATTTTTGTTAGTATACTCACTTATTATTGCCTTTATTGAATGACTTTATAATTGTGGTAGCTTCATAAAATAATTGATTGGGAATATAGTCATGTAAGTTTGTCTTTTCTTCTTAAATTTTTTGAAGAATTCTCCTATGAAGTATATGGACCTATAAATTTGAGTGCATGGATAAAATTGATTTGGTAAAAAACAGTTATGATGACACATCTTTTTTATATTTTTTGCCTCAGTTTTGGTAAAAGATACTTTTCAAGGATTTCTAAGTCCACTCCATCTACATTTGTCAGAGGACACTGTCACAAGGTAATTCATAGGTTCTGTGTTTCTTAATCCTACTTGATCTGTATGTACACACTTTTAATATTACTGTAATTACTTTTAATTTCATTCTGAATTTTGTAACTTAACATTTTCAGCATTGCTTTCAAAACATTTGTGTTTTTTATCTCAACATTGTGAATTTTTACCATTTTTATTATTTTAAAATTTCTTACATAAATACGGTGAATTTATGATATTTTCTTCAATTCCATCATCACTTTTTCCATTAGAATATTTCTACCTACCAATATCCATCTTTTTTTAAAACATTTTTTATTATCTCTGCTCATACAAACTTAATAGGTACACCGGTTCCCTCCCTCCCTCCTCTTCTACCCGACCCCTCTGCTCACCCTTCCCTGACCCCTCCCTCCCCACCGCCCAGTACCTCCCCTCCCCCAATCCCCGGAGAATCCTTTAATGTGCATGCCAAACTCTCCTCTGGGTCCTCCTCTCCAATGACATACAAGGACCCAACGGCATTTCCCTGAAGCCTTTCCTTTGTTCCCCTTAAGCATAGGAACACTATTTTGGCTGTCAATCCCTTGCCTCCAAGGACCTTGGTGCCTTTAGCAAATGCTAGACTTTGTGGGGTCAATAGTGTGTTGGACATTGCGCAGGGCATGCAAAGTCCAACTATGATTGCTTCGGCCCTAACTTGTGTGGAGTATCTTGCATATCATTGCTCCTCCCATCCTTGTACTCTTACACTCTTACCACCCCCTCTTCCGCAAATGTCCCTGAGCTTCAGGATGGGGAGAGATTAGGCTGGCCTAGTTTTAGGTGGTTGATATAGAGTCTCTGAAGTTCTGGATTATGGTTTGTTGATTTTCTTTTGCGGTTTTGCTGCTCTGCAATGCCCTTTACTCCACCCTGATAGGTATTGGATGTCACTCCCTGGCCAGAGATAAAGACCTGTTCAATTAGAGAGTCTCCTTATGAGTATATTCAAAGGTAGATGTAATAAAAGTAGGAAACCACAGTGAGGGAGGGGTCAATCACCCATTTGCAAAATGGTTACTTATTATCTGCCAGACTATATGCCCTCCCCTTCTAGTGAGATCACACCCCCTCAGTTGTAAATGATCAGGAACGAAAAGTCTGTGAATTTAACCAGATGTCTCATTGCTTACTTACAGTCCTTGATGGAGGCCTATTTTGTCTGCTGTAATATGGTCCCCTCTCTCCATGTTTCTGGTGTGGCTTCCTAACCCCATCCCTCCTGTTCATACTCCTTGCAATTACAGTATTACAGAGATTTATCGTCGAGTGTCTCTAGGTTTATAGTCATGTCTTTTTGCGTGACTGGTCCGCTGAGTTTCATGTGGGTTGTCATGTGAGTTGTCTTTGATAGCATGTGACTGATTACTTGCTGTAGCATAAGTCATGCATTTCTCTATACATAATTTAGGAAATCATCTTCCCTTGTCCTCTCCCCCACCATAAGCATTAAGATATAACAGAATCTTCCAGTGATCTTTTCACTTTGGTAAAATGATGATGGTCAAATCTGATGCGACTCTTGTGGAACTGTAAAAGTGCCCATTTTGGCTAATACCTTGATCTTTTTCATAACCTCAATTTTCAATGGACTCAGCAGATGGCTGGGCATCAGTCTGAACTATACAATATTGGTTATGTGTATTCACTTACTGCCATTGAGTTTACTTTCCCTTAATTTTATTCAAAACACATCACAATGTTCTTTTTTGTGTGTTTAAATATGTTATTCATTTCCTTCATTTAAAATATTTTATACTTTTTATTCAGATTTCTTTCGTGATTCACAAATTATTTCAGAACATATTAAGTGATATTAAAAATTTTTAAAACTGTCCTTTTGAAACTAATTTCTAGTTTGATTGTGTGGATTTAAAAATTATCTCAACTCTTCTTCTGCTTTGGGCCTCAGGGGGCTCCCATCTCCTCCAGATAAGTTCAGGAAGACCACTAAGCCACTAAACCAAACCCCTGGACCCAGATCATCTTCAGGTCCACTAGCCAGTTGGCCCTCTGCTCAGAGTCCCAGGGACTCCCTCCTACTTGCAGTAAGGTCACAGCAGCCACCTGCCTAGCAGCCTCCATGAAGATACCTACCCATCCTTCTGTGGTATCCTTTCATCTCCTTCTCCTGCTTTCTTTCTCTATCTTCCTCCCCTCCCCCAGTAATCATTAAAGAACTAAAGTTTTCAAAAATTAAATAGAGTTCAGAGAAAACCCAAGCAACATGCTGGGTGACCAACACCATACATCTGAGGACTTCTAAAATGATACCATCAAATTGAATAGATCTTTGTTTCCATCTCTAAGTAAACACTTTTTACCTTCCTGTTACTCTCAATTGTTAGACACCATAATTGAAGATTTCCATATAGTCCACCCAAAAACCCATATGACTTCATGAATTATATCATTCATCCTCACACATCATCAAGGAAGTAAACCTAAAAAATGCACTACCATACAAATCTTCATCCCTGTCTACAAAACACATCTTAACTGTTGTACTAATACCCCAATAGTAAACAACACCAAGCAAAATCAGACAGGCAAGTCCAACAAACACTAGCAATAACTGCTCAGTGTAGAAATACTATCTAATTCAGTGCAGCTAAAAACACACATCAAGAAGGACATAAGAGTTAAATTGAAAATGACCAGGTCACACTGAAAATCAGTGAGAAACAAAAACCAAGACAACAAATCTCCTACAGAGAGCATCAACCCCATAATGATGGAATCCAACCAGAACAAACTCACAGAAAATAGCCAAGAAAGCCATATCCAAGATAATGATTTTCAAAGCCTGATCTTTACTATAAACAAAACAATGAAAGAGAAAATCTGGGAGTTAAATAACTGCATCAACCAATTTGAACAGGAATACAACAGCCACGTGGAAGAGATGAGAAAAGCAGTTGAAGAAACAAAATTAGGCATAGAGCAGTTAAAACAATCTCAGGCAGAGATTAAACTCCAACTAAAAGACAAGCTGTCTTTAACCCACAGCATAAGAAAGAGTCTTATCAGAAGAACTAGTGAAGCAGAAAATAGAATATCAGCTCTAGAAGATAAAATGGAAGAACAAACCAGTCCAATCAAAGAGATTGTTAAAGCCAAAAAAAAAAAAATACTTGAGAGGAATATGCAAGAGTTGTGGAACACCGTGAAGGAGCCTAAAATGGGCATTCATGGAATACCAGAACAAGAATCCCAAAAGACCAAACCTGAGGAAATTGTTTTCAAATTATCACATAAGAAAACTTTCCTCATCTACAGAGGCCCATCCAAATTCAAGAGGCATATCACACCCCAAACAGATATGACCAAAATAGAAACTCACCACTACAAATAATAGTCAAAATGCTACACATACAAGACAAAGAGAATGTGCTAAGAGTTTCTAGAGAAAAAAACAAGTCACTTTTAAAGGAGATGACCTCGACAACTAATCAAGATGCTGCCAAGGGCAGTGCAGGAACAAAAAAACTGAAAAGACCAACAAACCGTAATTCAGAACACCAAAGAACCTATAATATTCACCCAGAATCAGACCAGTCAACTCTTTCCCCATCCTAAAGCTCGGGGAACCTTGTGGAAGAAAAGTTGATAAGATTGTAAGGGCTTAAAGATGGAGAGGACCAAGGTTATGCAAGATACTCCACACAAGTCAGGACTGCAGCAGCCAGGATATAGTCACAATGTGGTAGAACCTTGCCTGACCTACAAAATGGCTAACAGGTTAACTACCCCCTAAAGTCTGACCACAGGGGAGAAGGTTCCAGGCAGTAAGATCCTTAGTGATAAGGGTTAAACAGTAATAATAAAGTTCCCATACTAGTGGGCAAAGCCCAAGAAGGGGCCCCAAGCTACACAACTGTGTCTTGGACCCTCACTAGTGTAGATGACTCAGAAAGAAATTCAACACCCACCTAAACAGATGGTCTGAGGATGGAAAGGAGAAAATAGGAAGCACTAAAAGAGTAGGAGGGAAAGAAAGGAGGTGAGAGGGAGGGGGACTGTGAAAAGGAAGGAGTGCAATGGGGGATAATGGGAGAAGGGAGAGGCAAGAAGAAGGAGATACCTATTGAGCTTTTATAATTAGGCAAATGAAAGGAATTAAAAATTATTCCCACCCTTCAAAAATTTTCAAGATCTGCCTTTTAGCACAACATATGCTGCATTTGAATAAATATTAACATGCATGTCAAAATAAAACATTTCCAACTACTTACTGCCATGCTCAACATATGTCAGTTATGTGAGATTTGTTAGCAGAGATTTTTAAAGCTTCTTATTTCACAGTGATGGGTACTTTTTTCCATCTGTTTTTTCCAACACTGTGAGAAAGTGGTTAAAATTTATTAAATTCTCTATGAACTCCTGTCTAAATCCTTTTGTTTATTATAGTATATAAACTTGAAAATTGTCTTCTCTTCAACATGCATTGCAGTTTTCATTGTTATCATAAAATTCTTCTTGCTAGCACCAATTTTCATGAAAGTTTATTAACCACTAGTTTTACCCCTATTTCTCATACATATTCTTATATTTTTAAAATAAGCCCATTAATTTTTTGAATTTATTTTTTATTTTTCCTTAATTGTAATGTTTAAATACTTCAGATATAACCAAAGAAATTTGGCTGTACTCTAGAAACATATTTTTCCATTTCTGATAAGTTGTTTTTTTTTCTTCACCTATTCTTTTTAATGTAGCTCTTTTCTTGTCTCATAGATTTTGGAAATGGATGTATGTGTGTGCATGTATGTGTGTGTGTGTGTGTGTGTATGTAGAATGCACACTACATATGCCTATGCAGGTTCAGAAGTGGAACTCAGGAATCATCCTCCTTTTTGCTTTATTTGTGTATCTCAGACTTCATTAGGGCCAGAATGACAGGCTACCACCATTTTTTTCCTGGCATTTTACCTGGATCTGGAATAAAAACTCTGGTTCTTCTATTTGGGATGTCCAAGCTTTAAATTTTAGCAATTTCTTTAGTTTCATCACATTTTTTCACATTTTAAGGTATCATACTAGATGAAATATCCCAAACACAGAAAGACAGACACTGCATGTTCTCATTTATTAGTGGATTCTAGCATTAAACCTTCGCTTTGATATTATCAAATAGGAACTCTTACAACACCCACAAACACAAAAGAACATAAGTGCGTGTTGGATTAAAGAAGATCCCCAAAGAGCAGAAACAAAAGAAAAATGTGAACAGTTAAAAAAGGCTTTTATGCAAGAAAAGACTTAAATCAGAAGGAAGAACAGTAATAGGACTCAGTGGAGAGAGGGTTTAACATCCAGGTAACCAACCAACCACCTGCTTACTATTCCCTAACCTCTTCCCTGGCCATCATCCATCCCTGTCAATGTCAGAGAACACATTCCAGCACTGTAAACCAGTCTAAAGAACAGTAGATAGGAAAAAAGCTGACAGTAGACAGGATCAGATGCTTCAAATATTAACAACAAACACCTGAGAGTAAACTTTCATCTAAACACTTCTTATTTTATATTTAAATAAGAAAAAAATCTCAATACCCAAACAGGATACAACCTAGTCCAGCTAAAGAACAACAAAGTAAGACAACAGCAGCCAACATTCTCTCTTCATTCTCTCTTTCCTCAACTTTTCCATTATTTGTGGCTTCTACTGCCAATATGTTTGTTTGAAGAGGTCATATAGATGTTTAATTTATGGTTTAACATTCAGTAGTCTGTTCTGAATAACTTAACTGGATGTGAATCTCTGTAGTTACTACTACACACTAAAAAAGGAAATTTCTCCGATCAAAGGTGAAGGCAGCACTAATTTTATGGATATTAGGTAATTGATTAGAAGGCAATAGTATAGGCCAGTTTGCCTACTTAGCAAATTCATAGCAAAAGTTTCTTCAGTATAGTCTATGACTTTCTCAGACTAAACTTACAGTACCATGTTGGGATTCCTAACTATTAGGAGGACCTCAGATTCAAGCATAATCCCTTGCTTACTGCCAGTGCCTCACCAGTGGGCACTTCTTGATCAGTCAGTCATTTGTGCATACAGAAATAAGACTTTTGGTGATAGTTGTCTCCAGGGCTGACATTGTGTGTACTAGCCAGCAGGTAGGAACCTTCCATACCAAATACAACCTGATACTTCTATGTTGTACAACCAATCTTGAGTAACCATATAATTCTGATGTTTAAATTTACTTGTATTTTAAAAATTATAGATGAACTTTAATTAGTCAATAGAATAGAACTTATTCAATTTTAATTACAATAGTTGGCAAACTTTTTTGCAGAAGTTTTAATTAAGTTCTTTGTGTACTTTAATCCATTTGTACAGGTGTGACAAATAAACTGATGGACATGAAAAAGAGGCTATACATACGTGTGTTTTTATAGATAGACATAGTTTCAAGATATCAGAGGTAAGTCATGAAAAAAATGAGTATAAAATTAGATACATAAAGTAAGTGAAAATGCACATAAAATATAATAAACCCCAGATGTGGCCCTAAATGAAGAAAGGCAAAGATTTCTAAATAAATGATGAGCATCACTCGGTCTAATTTCATATTATATCACTAAAAATGTAGAGTTCCAGAACTGTGGATTTAGCTCAGGAAGTTTGACTAGCATTCTCATACATGAGTTCAACTCCCGAAGACACAGATGAAAGGAAAAAATTGATTTTGGAAATTTGATACCTGACCTCCACCCCTTTGCAATGGCATACATATATAAGAATCTCTCTCTCTTCTCTCTTTCTGCTTTCTATGTTTTTCTCTTTCTCCCTTTTTTCTTCTCTCCTTCTCAAATAAATAAATTATGACAGGTATAAAGATAATAGAGGATAGATTGATGATGAACAGACAGACAGATGGAAAGATGATAGATAGATAGATGATAGATAAATAGATAGATAGATGATAGATACAGACTGACAAATTGAAAGATAATGAAGATATTCTACTTAAAAGACCAAATCAAGAGTTCCTTTCTTCTTTCAGATTGAGGCAATACTGGCTTTATTTTGTCTGCATTAATTCTGAGATGCCTTGAATATAAACAAAAATAATTTAATGTGGTTAATAATACCCTGATTTTCCTTCAGTAGTATCTCCAGTTTACAATCATGGGCACATCTGCATTTATGACTTGGGAGATGTTAGATTTTTCAAAACAATGGGAAAAACATGCAGAAAATTGAATGTTGCAAACTAGCACCACCCCCACCTCTTTATTTTAATCTTATGGCTGAATGCAGACTGCGCTGTTTCACCTTTTATTACAGAACTCAGTGAATAAAACATATCTGAGAGCCAGGCAATAAAGAAAAATTTGTATTTAAATGAGGACAGAAGACATTGCTCTGGAATTGATATGATTATGCCACAACTGATGACTCACATCTAATGACACAGTCCGGTGCTCATGAAGCCGAGCTGAGGATGAGAATGAGAAGCAGGCAATCACATCGCCCAGAGAGCTGGGCAGGGAAGCAATGGCGTATCTGCTCACTCCTACTGGTGAAGAGTGGAAAACAATCAGTGGGTTTTCTCTGCAAAGGCCTTAGCAATGACAAGATATTAAATATGATGAAACTTACAAAGAATAAAATAACCTATTTAGGCTCCAGAAAATATTCTAGCTATGATACACAACTAAACTGATAACATAAGTCAGTCTTAGAAAACTGCCACTCACATTTGTTTCTGTCCTTTTATGTATATGATGCACATGAAACTATGAATTTTACAGTAATAGTTATTCCTGCTTGTATGAGATATTTTAAATGCTTAAACACTGATGTTTATTACTGCATTTTCTATTATAAGAAACTATCTATAGCATAAATTATTTCTTTTATATCTCAATCTCTGGGTCTCAGTAGTATTCATTGTTCATTGTAGTGATACCATAGATGTGGAGTAGATAATAAAAATATGCTGACATAAGTAAACAGTTTGGACTTGAGATGATTTTAGACACTTGTGATAAAGCTATCCCTATAATTTTCTCTAAGCAAAACTGTGACTATTAAATGCTAACATATTGTCATAGTTTGAATGCATGTTACTGATAAATTCATAACCGAACAATTAAGGGAAGAAAGGGCTCCCCTTACTATTTGTTTACATTTCTTATTCTAGCTTGGAAAGAGAGTCTGCACCAAAGCCAGGCAGAGAGGGAATTGAACATACCATATCCACATAATGGCTGAGAGAGAAAGAATTCTCGGACACTAGCAAGACTGGCCAAGCATATAGAAGAATGCCATACTTACCTAACTAGCTCCCTCCATTTTATCCATTTGCCCCCAGGATGGTTCTACTCAGAGGGGTTAGGTCTTTCTCATAATTCAAATCCACACTTTATGTAAAATAATATAAAAATATATTTTGGCATATTTTGTCAATTTTACTATACACATGCATGAAACACATTGGGAATACATTTTTGGAAACATATTGAAAATAAACTGAAATAAAGTTATGCCATTAATGAAATTAAAATATTTAAAACTATAATGTAGCATATTTCCTCCTGAAAGGAACAAAACATGACATTAAATTGATACAACTGTTCTCTGGTTTAAACAGTTTTCACTTTTAACCAATAAACTGTCCAACCATATTTTTTGTCTTTGACGTCATTTCAGGGTTTCCCTGTTCTTTCTATGTAAATGTTTAATGTGTGTCTATAGAAACAGACAGACCTGCACTTATTATCTTCTCTGCATGCTTTTTCTTTTTTCTGTACATCACAGCATTTAAGTTAAACCACTTTCTATTGAAACAGAGGACTTAGGTTTATGGAATCAAGTGAAAATGGTTTCAGTTTGGAAAAAATATTTGAGTGTATAGATATTTTTTAAGATATAGATGGCAGCATTCTTTATTGATGTATGACAACCAGCTTCTGAATTACACCACATGATAACACAGAGCCATTTCCTCTGGATGAATTCACTTTCCGGGAATAGTTTTATGACAATGCACAGATAGCCTGGCTCTAAAGTGCCACCACTGCCCTTTATGAGAGGGAGGGAGTATATTAGTCGGAACACTGGCTGCCCTTGCTTATTACAAGCTGCATGCATTTGGGGATGTTTTCAACATTTTAATCTTCAAGATGTTATTTTCAAAAAAATCTTATAACTATTTTTATATAGGCAAGGCAAAGGTAAATACTCAACTTGCTTAATAAAAATTTAGCCTTGAAAGTACATTTAAATGCATTTGTTTAGTTATTCACATAATGATCTTCACGCTTTACTGGAGAAATTACCTGAGGTTTCTTATAACGCTAAACTTAGAAAATGATGAGTTCAGAGAAAATTAAAATAATGGAAAAATAATAAAAGGTTAAAATGAAGGACAATATTTGTTCCCTGGTCTCCCTTATTAAGTTTTATAATAACACAATATAAATAGCCTTGAATATTCATGTGATGTCAGTTAAGACATGAGATATTATGTCTCAAATAAGTAGAGAATTACAGTGGTATCACACCTTATTTTTAATGGGGTGGTGTACATATAGTCTTGACAGATTGATGGTATAATATATAATTTAAGGCAATTTTACAAAAATTTATGTCATTTTGTATATAATATTAAAGGAATCATTGTGTTAAAAATAGCATTATAGAGAAGAAACAATTAAATATGACCAAAAATTTAATTTTCTGCGATGTATATTTTTCAAATTTATTTATTATTTACTTATATATTCATACTCCATGTTTTTGTTTATGCATGTACATGCCACAGCAAGTAGAGGTAAGAGAATACTTTGCAAAAATCATTCCTCTACATCCACCATATGGGTTACATGGTGGAACACAGGTCATCAGGCTTGCTGGCTGGAACCTTTACTTGGAATTCAGCATCTTTATCTGTTCAGTCATTTAACCATTCCTGAGATGAATATTTTTAAATGTGCTGGAAATTTATCATTTGTTTTGACAAAGAAATTTCAGGATATCTTCCAATTATTTTTATGTTATTTTATATTCCTATTTAAAATTGGTGAATATTGCTAATATATAGCAGATATTAGCAAAACTTAATTCTGTAGCTCTTCGATAGATTGATAGATTTTTTTTAACTTTTAATATTGAGCATGACATTGTGAACTTATTTCTCTGGTTATGTAAGCCAAGCGTTCTCTATGAACATGACAGGTTTTTTTTTCTCACTCAGGGGTCTCTGTGCTATTATAGGTCAATTTTTAGAAATTCTTTCATTTCTACAAATAATGACAAAATGAACATTGCTTTAGATTTTCATTTAATCAATTTTGAAATAAATCTAATAATTTTTCAATCAAATCCCTGTTAGTTTCAGAACAGAGAAATTAAAACTTATGCCACTTCCTCACTATTGAGCTACCAAGGGTGTATGTTTACAAAGAAAAATCTATAGTGGATTTCCTTATGGGAAAGGACAGCACTTTTCTTTGTAGATCTAAGATACAATCAGCAAATTGGTGCTTTTTGCAATAGATGCTAGGTTCAACTTATATGTCAAATGATCAAATATATACTGCATAAAAAAGTTATCACAGAGTTCAACATAGGTATTTCTAGAGAATTTATTTTCTCCTTACATGTTGTGCTTACAGTCTTCGTGTCCAATGAAGACAAACAGAGAAATTAAAACTTTAGGATGAGTTTAGAAGGATGAAAAAAGTCAATGACTTGTACACATTTTTAGACATAATCTTCATGTAAAAATGGGGAGAGAACAATTTTCATGCTGGAGAGTCTTCATTAGAGATTATTTCTATATTCTGCATTCTGCATATAAATGCTGTGATGATACCATTTTGATGTTATTTCCTTGGATTTTCCACATGTCACAGTTAGCATGTATGGTTGCTGATAAAATCGCCATCCACAGTGCCTGCCCCTCAAGGCACTTCACATGTTTGGTCTGTGAGTTCCTTTTCACCTTCTCGCCCCTCATGAATTCCATGCCTGGATTCCATGACTTCTCCAGAGTGCCTGCCCCTCACGACACTCCATATATGCAGTCTATGAGTTTTATTCTTTTGCTCCTCTGATAAACTCTACGTTAATTCTCAAAATAAATAAATAAATAAATAAGTAAATAAAATCATCAAATGACTTAAGAAAAAAAGGGGGTTTATTCTCTTTTGATTGTCTGGTTGCAGTTCTTAGTCCAGTTTGACAGGAGAATTCACAGCAACACCAAGGCCAAGGGAACTGGCCATACCATATTCACGTATCAGTTGAAAGGGACACAATCCTTACTCAACAGACCAGCATGTTTGATCACGTATACAGATGGATGACCACTTTCTCAATCAGCTCTCTGTATTTTATTCCAGGGCCTAGTCCCATCCTCCAGGAGCTGGGCCTTCCCCATCAGGTAGACAATCTCCTGCAGGTTAGCTCTGGGCTTAACTCAACCACTGATTCTATAAAAATGTGTCCAGAACTCAAACCCTCAAGTGTCAAGTTGACATCTGTGCCTAACTATGTCCACCCCTTGTCAGCTTGACACAGGGTCATATCACTTTCAATCTGTAATCTTCAGTTTGTCCCCACAGGTGTTAAATTTATCTTAAAAATATAAATAAATTTAATTTTATTAATTCTAAATCTCTAAAAGTTCTCATAGACAAATTTAAATTGTTCTCTCATTAAAACTACAGTTCCAACATTTTAAATGTTCAAAGTTTCTTAACTTTAAGCATCTATGAAAGCAGATTAATACTTTAACACAGATAAAACATTAAAACAGAAGTATCTTGACACAATAAGAAAATATCAAATTAGAATCAAATACTACATCCTGTACTTTGATGTCTATCTTCTATTGCTCATACATAGTCAAGGTGGCTCAAAGATTCTAGCATTCCAGTTGCTGTAGCACAAAGTTGTAGAAGCAGAGTTCCTGTGAACCAGGATCAATGTTCACTCACAAATGTCTTCACCATACATCCCATGGTTCTGACATCTCCAACACACTCTGGATTAGCCTCTGTAAGTATAAGCCTCACCTTCTTCCACAGAAACTCCAAATCTGCCACGTGGTGACAAGGCTCAGCTGCTCTTCATGAACCCCTTAATCTTGCTCCAAAACCAGAATCTCCCGGAGTGTAACGGTTACTCTTAACTATTGCTATGAGAGAATACCAAAAGATAAATAACTTAAGAAAGAAAGAGATTTATTCACCTTAGGGTTCCAGAGGGAAGATATAATCTTTCATTGTGGAAATAGCATGGCATGACTGGCTGAACCAGATGACAAGCTATGTAACACCCATCCGAGAGGCTTAGAGCTGCAAGACTGGAGAATCTCTCTTTTTCTTCTTCTATTCTGTGGTTCCTTTTATATGGTCCACTATTGGGAGATTCTGAAGAGATCTAGGTCTGGTCTTGTATTGATCTGTATAATCACTTCAGGTGGTCTCAGCTTATCCTGACAGGTGTGATCTCAACTGATCTTAGTTAATATCAGGTGTGTCAAGTTGACATCCAGGATTAACTCAAATGGTGAATGCTGGCAAATTGCACATCAAGGTTAAAATTCAACTCAGCTCACTCAAATCACAGCTGTATGAACTTTTGCATGCTGACTCTGGAAAAGCCCTCTTTTAGGAAGCCAAAATTTCCAAAGGACAAGAAACAGCTTCTGCTTGGGCTTTTGGTCCCTGAAGGAAGCTGGGTTTTCAAACATCAGAATCAGCATATGGTAATATTTATGTCTTCCACCATTACAGTGCAAAACACTAGGTTTTCCTTCAATGATGCTCATATCTGGAACAGTGGCAGCTGTTCTGCTGTCTACCCTTTCCTCATCCGGAGTGTCAAGGTTAATAACACAACTCTCCTCCATTAAGCAAACCAGCAGCATCTTTAACTTCAATTTCACCAAAGGTCTTTTCCCTTCATCACAAACTGGACCAATCCATAGCACTCTCAGCATTTGCATTATCCAAATAGCCCACTAAACTCTGCAGAACAGTACTTGTAATACACAGACTCAAGAGCTTCAAAAATTTCAAAGTTTCTCCAACAAAACCACTCAGGATCCACAAAATCCACATAGCCAGACATTAGCAACACTTCACTTGTGGTACCAAATTCCATTGCAGTTAGCCCGCATGGTTACTGATAAAATTCACCATGAATGGCTTAAGGGAAAATGGGGTTTATTCTCTTACATTTGTCCAGTTATAGTTCTTAGTCCAGCTTGATAGGAGAGCTCACACCAACATCAGGTCCAAGGGAACATGTATCAGCTGAGAGAGGAACAATCCTTATTTGACAATCCAGCATGTCTAGCCAAATATATAGAAGGATGCCCACTTTCTCCATCAGCTCTCTATATTTTATTTCAGAGCTTGGCCCACCCACCATGGATTGGGCCTTCCCTTTCAACTAGAGAATTTCCTGCAGGTTTGCTCTGGGCTTAACTCAATCAATAATTCTATACAAATGTGCCCAGAGCTCAAACCCTTAGGTAGGTTATTATTTAATAGCTTATATTTCAGAAATATTTTTATGTGATGATTCATATCCTAGAAATATACAAAATCATTCTCTCACACTCTTTTCAGTGTTGCTGATTCTGTTATATACATACATAGATGTCACCCAAATGATTAAGAAAACAAATGCAATTAATTGTATCCATGAAAGTAAAGTTTGAATTGGTCAGGAAAGGAAAGAGGAACCATTGTTCACCACTGGTAGACATTTAAATTTATGATGTCATTATGAAAATTGAATGAACTTAGAAAACTAAAACAAAAATACTATGTGACCCAGATTTAATCTTATTGTTATAAACCTAGTGGACTACACACTGCACTTATGCATGCATATCTATATTTTCAATACATTGAGCAACTAAGAAATTAAAACAGTCTACACTTCCATGAACACATGAATAGATAAATATTGGTATAGTTTATGATGTCTTATTCAGGAATAAATAAATATACTATCAAAACATTTGCAAGACTATACATAGAAGTGGAGGGCAATATGTTAAATGAAACAAACCTGTGATAGTTAATCCTGGGTGTCAACTTGACACACTGGTATAAACTAAAATCAGCCTAGACCACACTTGTCCTTAAGTAAGATCAACTGAGACCACTGAAGAGATTATATGGATCAATAAAAAAAAAGCCCCAGATCACATTAATACCACCATAGATTTCATTGGAACCTCCCAGTAGTAGACCAGATAAAGAAACCAAAGAACAGAATGCAAATCCTTGCATTTTTCCTGCTCATCTATTTTTATCACCAAAATTGAATCTAAATCCATTCTCCCTAGTCTTTGATAAATGAAAAGATCTTTCTGATTCCAAATTATTTATTCAATCCTATTGATAAATCATCCAAAACTTGAGCAATAAAGTGAAAGTATTTGATGAATGAAAAGATCTTTCTGATTCCAAATTATTTATTCAATCCTATTGATAAATCACCCAAAACTTAAGCAATAAAGTGAAATTGCTATTATACTATATGAAATCCAATAAATTTTCACACTTCCTCAATCTCCTTAGCCTCACCAGAGTCAAACTTGTAAATATTTAAAATAGAGGTTTTTCTCCACATTTTATGTTCTTCCTAATGACACAAGGTCAATAGGTACTCCTGTCCTCTCCATCTTCCCATCTTCAGTCATCCCCCTTCCACTTTCCCCCTTCCCCCTTAGCCCCCCTTTCTTCCCTGCCTCTCTCCCAGTGTTTCCCCCTTCCTCCTTTCCATCCCCTGGAATATCCTTTTGTGTGAATGCCAAACCTCCCTCTGAGTCCTCCACCTTATTGAGGGTTCAGGACTCAGTGGCATAGACGGGAGCCCCTTCTTGGTGTCCCTTAGTATGGGAACTCTGTTTAATACTTTGCCTCTAAGGATACTACTGCCTGGAGCTTCCTCCCCTGTGATCTCTGCTAGACTTTGGGGGGTCGCTAACATGTCAGCCATTGTGTAGGTCAGGCATAGTCCAGTTCTGGCGGCTGCAGCCCTAACTTGTGTGGAGTATCCTCCCCATCTTTAGGTTCTTACAATCTTGCCATCCCCTCTTCAGCAAGATTCCCTGAGCTTTAGGATGGAGAGAGATTTGACTGATCTGGTTCCAGGTGATTAATGTAGGGTCTTTGTTGTTCTGAATTATGGTTTGTTGTTGTTTTCAGTTTTGCTTTTCCTGCACTGCCCTTGGCTGCATCTTGATTGGTAAAAGATAAAAAACTGTTTATATGAAGATGTTAATACAAGAGGAGACTCGTTTATAAGAAAAAAATTTATACTCTAACTTATGATCCAACATTTTTGACAGCAGGAGAAATATCATAATCTTTAAATCTAAATTCCATTTGTTTATGTTGAGTATATATAAGGAGATACCTGTATGCATGTGGGCATGCATACGTGTGTGCACATTCATGGGAAAGTAAAGATAAACTTCAAGTATCATTCTTCAAGTACTATTTTTTTTGTTTTGTTTTGTTTTGTTTTGCTTGAGACAGCTTCTCTAAAGTCACATGTCATGCTCTAATTAGACAGGGAGGCCCAGGAATCTTGTCTCTGATTTCCAAGTACTAGGATTTCAAGTGGGCTCCCAACTATCTTTATGTGTCTCCTGAGGATCAATAGCACTTCACTAATTGATCCATCTCCTGAATCTAACATATATTAGAAAGAAAGACAGTTGTCCTGGAAATATTTCAAGTTTAAGGACGATTAAGTAGGGCTGACAAGATGGCTCAGTAGTTGTGACCCACCTGCAATCCTGGAAACCCACATGGTGGAAAAAATAACTGACCTCTCAACATGGTATGAATGGGTTCTCTTCTCTCTCTCTCTCTCTCTCTCTCTCTCTCTCTCTCTCTGTACTGGTTGTCGTGTAAAGGGATATGCAGAACTTAATGAAATATCACCAGATTTTTCTTAAAAAATGATTTATTTTTCAACTATTTCACAGGTTTTTACAATCATTTCTGATTCTTCTCCCTCAATTCTTGGCTCCCGCTCCAAATGACAGCAACTCTGCTTCTCACTACCAGCTCTTTATCCACAGTCTTGACTTTTGGTGGTGTTTTGTGATTTGCTGAATTTATCTAGGCTAACTGTATAATCTATATTGAGCATTTTTAATGTTTGTAATTCAAATAAGTTAGTTTCAATCAATTTGTCAGCCTTAATCCTTTGTCTGTAATGCCATCAGGGAAAAGGACATCAGAATGATATTCCAGACTTTGCAAGCTCAGTTTTGGTCAGAAATACAGTTTCAAAAGTCGGTGTTCCATACATGTTTGACTCCCTGATGGAAAAACTTCTATTGTTAAAAAGAAAATGGAGAATAGTTTATCTGTTCCTGGAGAGAAAGATGAGGAAATGTGTGCAATTTTAATTCCATTGCTTTGCTTTTATGTAAAATGATTAAGAGAGGAAAGCAAAAAGAAACCTAGCTGCAACCAGCTGTAGAAATAAAAGGGTATCAGTGTGGGGTATTTGGTGAGTCTTAGAAAGAATAGGAATGACTTATGAGATAAAGGGGAAGGATAATCCCTCAAGTAGTTCATACTGTCCATGTGATATTTGGAGTGACCCAGTCCACATAAATAGATAATTCAATTATATGGCTTTCTGCTATCAAGATATAATAGGTGCAACGGTTTACATTGATTGACAGAATCTAACAATACCTTTGAGAAAAATCTGTGGATATGTCTTGAAGAGATTGTATAGATTGGGTTAATCAAGATGAGATTATCCACCCAAATGTGGGTGGCAATATTCCATGAGCTGGTATCCTGGAGCTAATAAAAAAGCAAAAGTTACAGAGCATTGTTTAGTTGTTGCTGTTTTCAAGAAGATGAAAATTTTTGCATCTTGATTTCCAGCATAAATTCGACATTTTATATTTCCAAGTCTATAAATTCAGTCTGCTCAGATAACATTGAAGCTGCAGCAATGTATTACAGTTTACAGTCGCTGTACGGAAACAATGGAATTACTAAGAAGAAAAATGTCTGAATATTTGTACAAACATCAGGATTCCTCCAAGCTTATTTGGTAGTACTCACACAAGATATCCTATCTGCTTTTCTCTATAAACATGCTAATAGGCATCAGAAATGAAAAAAGATGAAAATATTCTTTCAGTCAATTGGTCGATTAGGCCAAATCAGCATTGATGTCAATTTTTCCATATTTCTTTATGTTTATCTTTTAAAATGCTGTCTTCTAAATATGCCATCTTTTTAAATTTCAAGTTAATCACCCAAAATAAATCCATCCTAGTCATTTCATCAGTATCCCCAGTGACCGTATGGGAACCTGGGTTCTAATAACACAACCATTCTGAACACGTACAGACAAAGCTGTGGTTTCCCTGACAACCAGAACCATGAAGGGCTCTGAGAATAGTTTACTCCAACCTCACTCGGGAGTCCTGTTCATTTCAGGAAAGCTTCCTGTCAGAATACATTCATCACTGCAATTTACCAACAGTGTTTGAGAGATTAAATTTCTTTCTGCGAAAGAATGTAAAACTGAAAAGAAAACCTGCAGCCCCAAGTCAACAGCTGTACTGAAATTTTAGTGATGAAACCAGGTGATGATTCAAAAGACATGAAGGACATTGCAAGATTCCTGAATGCAGTTCAGTTCCCATTTCACTATTTTTTTAACCGAAGCAAACACAAGGTAGCTGCAGTAGTCGGTAAAGCAGGTACATTTAATCACTACTTTTACAATTAACTCTTAAAAATCCACATTTAGTTGTTGCTGAATTATAAAATTTTCTGGGAAGTTAAATCATTCCCATATCAATTTATAGCACTCTGCAATGGCATTAAAATTTCATTAATGATATTAACCAAGAAAAGCAAATTCCGTGAATGTATTCAAACTATGTAGTCCATTTTCAACCCAAGATATCTGAGTCTGTTTTCTATGTATGCATGCAGTGAAGGATGCAGGCAAAGCAAGTGATTCCTCATGTTATGTAGCATTTCAAACTGTGGGAACAACTGGAAAAAAACAGATTTTCAGCTGAAGGAGTCATCCAGAGATGTAACAACTGCAACGTTTCCTTTGGCCTTTGGAGTGGAAATTCTGAGTTGATGCATCCTAAATGTAAAACAGGTTAATAGTCTTTCATTCTTTCTCTTTGTGGGCACCCAGAAGCTGCAGAAAGAGGCTGTAGTTTCAGCAACTGACTGATTTCTTCAGTGAGTGCGTGTCTAGACCTGTTTTTCAGTTACCATGCTGTAGCAAAGGAACTTTCACAGTGCTCTTGGCTATATTTTAAAACAGAAATTACTTTTACCACACATTAACTTTAATGTTGAAGAATCTACCTTGCTTTCATTTTGACTTCATTCACTTAGATTTATGGTAGCATTTTGCCCTTCAAAGCTACTATTGAAAAATGAAACATACATACACACAAACATACATATACACGCATACACACACACACACACACACACACACACACACACATGCAGAGAGAAGCATACACAAACACACATCTTTTATTTTCTGAAATAGAAGGTCAAAAAAAGTTGGCAGTGATGGAAAAAGGAAGGCATTCTCTATATGTTTTTTCATCTGAAGATTGAAAAGGAAACTCATTTCAGGTCCTAACACCTCATGGATTGCTGCAAACACGGAATGAATCAAGCCTCCTGCCGGATTTTGTGGAGAATATTTTTTTCCAGCCGTAATCATGTAATTCATTGCTTAGAATTGTGACATGCAAAGTCAAATACTTCCTTTCTCAGAATAGTTCTGAAAAGTGGACTCTGTTTTCATTATTATTGGAGAATTAAAGTACAAATCCCATCGAGTTGTACAAGGCACAGGAAATCCAGTAACAATGGAAAAAATACAATTTAGAATGAACAGATATGAAACATTCAAAAATAATTTGCCAATTAAACAGCATACCTGTATTACACACACACACTCAAAAAATTAGTCTGGCAAATGGAGTCTGATCAAGTCAGGTTTTCTGTCTACAGCTTCATTGTTTTAATCTAGAAGATTAAAATACTACAAAGAACATATTTTAGATGTTGTCTGTATTCAACTCCCACCAATGATGGATGATTTATATTATCAACAAACTAATAGGACAAATTAAAATGTAAAGGTTTATTTTTCATAGTCTTTTCTTTTGGAAGATATACAGTCCCAATTTTATGGCTATGAGAGAATGTGCAATTTAAAATTCTGTCTTGCAAGCAGAAAGTCCTGAGTTATGATCCCAGACCCCATGTAAAAACATCAGCCCTGGTGGGCATTTCCTGCCCTGGTGGACAAAGCTTGGGAAATCCCAAAGCAAAGCAAGAAGGTAGAAGCAATCCAGGATGATTCCCAAAGTCACCCTTGGTCCTCCACAGGGACACACAGTGCCCTCCAATACACACGTTCACACATACACATAAAATAAATAAATAAAATATTTTTAAAAAAACAAACTTTAAATTACAGTTTTCCCATCTAAGTATTTTCTTTACAACTGACACACAGGATGAACATCACAGTAGAGACAGTCTCTGTCTCCAACTGCAACATAAAGTTGATCTTCCATGTCATGTTTCTTACAAGCAATCTTAAAATAAGTTTATTCCAAACCCTCTAAATTATTCTCTTTCCCTAATGGCTTGTTGCTTTGTTCCCCAGCAGAAATGACTTTAAAAAAAAAAAAAAACCTCTTGCACTTAATCTAATTAGGAATTTTTGTAGAAAACAATAGTTACACAGTTTTCATTAACTGACTGAAAAACTGTACCATCTCCAGAGGTGTAGAAGGAAAAAAAGTAAGATGAAAGGATGATTCCATTTAAAGCTCCAGAAATGAATGTAAGTGTTCATATTCTGGTACATTAACAGTTTGTTCCAGTACATTGATATTTTATGTGGAAGCCCTACTCTGCAATTAATATGCCTGATGCAAATTGAAAAACCCATAATCCATCCTTCTCTGCTGGAATGTAAGAGTATATTATTATTGAGAAGCTACAGGATACCAGAGCCATTTTTTAAACTTGAGTGCTCATTACCTTAAATCTGCATATAAAACAGTTTTGCATTCAGACGAGGTAATACATAACAAAATATATTGTGGTGCATAGGAAAAAAAGCTCCAAATAAAAACGACCTGTGGGCTTCCTTTGTAGAAGAAATTTATGCAGTTCTAGGCATTAGGGATTAATGATAGCCAACAGGGAAAGAGGAGGAATGAGTATTAAAATACTGTGCCTGATTTTCTTCTCTACCCAGGGTTAGGAGACAAACCTAAATGTCTAAATCTCCTTAAAGGTAAGGAGTAGGTGTTTATCATTAAGCAAAAATAGTGTTGGGACTTTGCACAGGATTTGGGTCATATTGCTGTTCAGAATATTTTCTACGGCTTTAAAGAAGAGATGATCCTGAAGATAGAAGAGATGAGAAAAAAAATCCCTTGTTTCTAACATTCCCTTGTGCAATGTTTCCAAAATTATGCATGTGATTTTTCACAGAACAAAATTTCTGCTACTATCTGCGATGACTTTACAAACCTAAGATTACTGAAACTTTTATAGTAAGGGATGGTAAAGTGCACTACATGACAAGAAGAGATTCCAATACAGTAACTTCTCAGAAATGGAATAATTCCAAGGACACAATCTTACTCCCTCTGTGAAGTTCTGCTAATCTTGTCTATTGCCACTTCCTGTATTCTCAGTGTGTGGTGAGGGCTTTGTCAGTATTCAAACTCCTGCTTGGACCCTTCTGAGTACTCATCCAAACCATCACATGTGTTGTCTAGTTCTTCCTCCTAGCAGGTACCTGGGAAATGTGCTATTTTATCCATCCAGCAATAAAAATTGAGAAGTGAGTTCTGTGATATGGCCTGGATTTTCCAAAAATGTAATTACATTCATAAGGATTCACACACAATGTATTTTGGTTATAAAAGTTCTGAAATTATTTGTTTCACAAAATGTACCTAAGCAACAATAGAGGAAGAGGAAGAGGAGGAGAAGGAAGAAGAGAAGGAAGAGAAGGAGAAGGAGGAGGGAGAGGAGGAGGAGGGAAAGGAGGAAGAGGAAGAGGAAGATGAGGGAGATGAGAAGGAAGAGGAGGAGGAGAAAGAAGAGAAAAGAAGAAGAAGAAGAAGAAGAAGAAGAAGAAGAAGAAGAAAATCCAGTCTTCCAAATAAACCTTTGTTTTCACAATAAAAGAATTTAGATCAATAGAACCAGCACTAAGATGAAATTTGCATACAAGATACTTGCAGAAGCAAATGTGTGGTTTTTTCCTCATGGCAATGATTTTTAAATAAATCTGCAATGCTGCTATTTCTAGGAAAGTCAATTAAGATACAGAATAAATTTAATAAGATAGTGTGCATTTTTATGTTTATGAACAGAAGGAAATTTTGTAGTGGAAAAATAACAGTGTAATATCAAATGAATACACAGGTACATACAAACTAACCTTGCAGTCAATATAAGTATGACTAGGTAGTTCATGTACTATAGACTTAATAAAAAGATTTTGAGGGGAAAAGTTAAAATAAGACTAAGAAAATTAAGAGAAAAACAGCAAGACAATTGTGAAAAAAAATTCCTTCTTAGTTTTCACTCCTTGTACATATACATATACCTAAAGAGAAAGGCCACCAATCCTGTGATTTGACTCAGTGAAATGTCCCATGATGAAGATAGCTTTTAATAGTTTTCCATGATGTCTAATGTTTTATCATGAAAACACAGCCAGTCCTAGAACTGTAGAATGGTCAGAAAGCATAACTGGGGGCAATGTTCTCTGAGTGCTACTACATATTTTAGTTTACCTAGAATTTAAATAGGAGAATAAAGCATTCTGAATATCACTCTTTGCAAATGACACAAAAGGAAGTTACAAAACTGCCTTCCATGACAATTATTCACAAAACTGCTGCAACTAAGCTAGTCAGGTTTATCAGGACAATGATTTGTGCAATTTCCTTAAACACATATAGACATATATGTATATATGATGTGTGTGCACGTATGCACAAGTGTACTCTGTGCAATAGAGATCAGAAGAGAATGTCACTGTAATCCTCTTTCATTCTCTAAATATTCACGTGAGATAGGCTCATTCCCTGAACTTGCAACTCTTCTTCATCACTGCTTGGACAGCAAATTCAAGGGATTCACTTGTTGCTTATACATCCAGCTATGGCAATAGCCATGTATGACCAAATTCAGCTTTTTCATGGACACTGGGATTCAAACTCAAGACACTCATGCTTGCACAACATACCTTCTTGCTCACTCCCCAAACCTTACAAATGTTAGTTTATACTATTTTCAATTGTATTGATACTTCTCACATACATTCACTTTGTATGTGACACTTTTTGCATTTCATTAAGTTGCTTTTAATATTTCTGCAATTATCATCATTACAATTTTTGAAAGCCAAATAATGTTTCATAGCATACAGCAGTAGAGAGTGACTATAGCATTGTCCAAAAAGTTCAATCTACTTGGAGCTATGAGATTCTGGAATAATTTAATATGTCTTATTAAATATGCATCTAGTAAGTTCTCAAAATCACTCACTATAAGTTCAAATCTTCAGTGAAGAAAAACTAAATTTATGTTAAACATGTACAAACTTTTTCATACCTAGAAATGCATTATTTCAATAGCACTTATATTTTGAAAATTATCATTAATATGCAGATTATTAGGTATGTATGACAATATAGATGCCATGCCGACTACAGACAAACATGATCCTATCCTTTAAGGAACTTAAACATTCTTGGAGTTTAGTATCAATGAGAGTTTTAGGAACTTTATCTCCTCTGGATACTAGCAATGGCTTCGTGATTTGATTTCATGCAACAAATATATCTGTCAAATAAACTGGAAGTATGAAATGTTGAGTGGTTCTTCTATTCTTTCTATTCACTGGTGACAAAAGAAGAGAAAAAGTCTTACAATTGCAGTGGGAGAGATTTGCATAAAGAACCTTCACAGGTCATTTTGACTCTGTTAGTTGTGAGGTCTTGTGATGTTGCTATGAAAAACTTGGTAGTTTCCTTTGAATATATTTTATAAATAGGCCATTTTCTTTTTCTGATGTTCATAGTTAAAAGCTTTAGAAAGGAGAGAGACTTTTAGAATATAATCTCTCAGGTTCCCTTCCAACATAATTATCTGATAATCAAAACTATAGAAACTTTATTTGTATTCAGTGATTATCTCATATTAATTCTTGTTTACATATACCATAAAAATTCAAGAATTCCAGTGCAGTGGATTGCTACTCCCAGAAAAGATGGGAGTAGTCATACTAGGGAAAGAAGTCATGCTATTTCACATATCTAAGTTCCTGCAGTGTTCAACATACAAAATAGTAATTTTTCTATGTTTCATCATTAGCTAACTAACAATAGGTATGTTTTTCTCCTTAAGTGAATAGTAGCCTGAAAAAATTCTAACCTATTGCATGCATAATAGAAAGTCTAAAGTTGATCACTGAAGTAATAGAAATAATCAAAATGTCAAATCAAATTCATGTGGGCCAGGGAATTATTGATCATTTTGAAGACATAAAAGAATAGCTTCAAGAGGCTCTCATTTGACGCAAGGGGAAACAGAAGAAAGAACAGCCATTCTGGGTCTCTTCATACTGCATTGAATAGATTCTGACATGCCATTTCGAAGAAATAACAAGATCAGTCCTAAATCTTCCTGCTTAACACTGAAATACATGCAGAACATGAGTAAAGTTTCCTAGCATTCTCTGCCTTCTGCCTCCATAGATCCTATCCTATATTCCTCCCTAAAAGAGGCACTTAAATATCAATTACAGTCCCTGGAAGGCAGCCATTAACTTCCTTTCCAGGAAGTCTGCCATTAACATACTGACAAGTAATTTTCATTCTCTGAGGTCTCCAAAACAGTGCTTCTTCCAATAGATGGCTTAAGAACAGTGCTTCCTCCAATAAATTGCTTAGAAATAGAAATTTATTTTCTTTTAGTTGCAGGGCTTGGATATAATGGAACAAAAAGTATAGCACTCATAGTTTCCTGAATCTGCTCTCCTTGACTTGTAAATATTGTTTATGGTGTGAGCTTAAATAGCCCTTACTGGGCATATGTATTCCCAGAGTCTCTTCCTTTTTCTGTAAGAACCCTAGTTCAACAAGGTTTGATTCTCATGCTCATCACCTCATTTATATTAGCTGGCTTTTTAAAGATTTTGTCTCCAAATATACTAACACACAACACTGGAGCTTTGGAGGAATGTAATTCAGTTTAAAACAACAACAAAAAAAAGCAGGGATGGTCAAATGATTCAGGGATTCAACCACTGTCTCATAAACAGAAGGACTTGAATTCCAATCACAATTACACCCACTGCCCTTAGCTACACACACACCCACACCCACACCCTCCCCCTACACACAAATACATAAATAAACAAATAATAAATAAATAAAATGAAACATTTATTTGACTTCTTCCTAGGTGTTGTCATAATGAAAGGATGCCATGAAAAGGATTCCCTGCCTGGGATATCCGGTTCTCAGGGTTTTTTAATATTAACCAGTGAAAGATTTATAACTGTTTTGAAAATGTGTTTTAAAATGATCTCTCGTGAGTAAAGAGTGTCAATTGAAATTCATCAAATGTTTGTAGAACAGAAGAGTTTCATAAAACACTTCAGACATGAAGAAATCAATGAAAACCAAAATAAATATATAAGATAGTTATTGAAAAAGTTGAAGGCTTAAACTTTCAAGTAGTGCTGAGATTATATAACACACTCACATGTTTATGTATATTATGTATATGTATATATATGTATATATAATATGCATGTGTTTGTGCGTGTGTGTGTGTGTGTGTGTGTGTGTGTGTGTATCATCGGTATGTATCTGTGGATTCCCAAGGTTCCAAAATCACCTGAATTGTTCTACTTCCCAATTATTTTATTCTGGGGTTTCCCAGGCTCTGTTTCCAGGGCCAGAATTGTAGGTCACTGCTATTTCCTTGTGGCATTTTCACATGGGATCTGGGATACTAACTTCAGTTCTTCTGCTTTTGAGGCAGAGGTTGTAAACCTTGAGCCATCTCTCCAAACCACAATTAATTTAAAAAAATGTATAAATGTAGCTAAAATATAAAATTTGCTTAAAAGTTAATAGCATAATTTTCCTATATGAAAATATTTTCATTTTTCATAGTCTTTGATTATGCAATGACTCAAAGAAATATGTGTTATGTATTCCATCACAAAAGGCAGATGAATATGGTAATCCATTTTACGTGTAGGTGAGGTTAGTAAAGGTTAACAAGTACTTAGTTGCTATTCCAGAAAGTGTAAATTATATCCAGAAAACTAATTTTCATGAAAAATTTTTAATGAGTAAGATGCATGAAGTAGAGCATGCTGTGGACACTTGAATAGAATTCTCAGGATGATGTGCAATGGAGGCTGTTGTTCACCTCAGCCACATGAGCTTTGCTTTTGTTACAGGACAGCATTCAGATGTCCACCCTATTTTGAGGTTCTTTCTGTGGCTGTCAGTATTATATATTGCCAGGAAAGCAAACATAGTCATAACCAAGAGTTGTACTGCAAAGGACAGAGACAGACAGCATCTGGATCCTTGATGGTATCTCCGAATCCTGGATCATTCAAAAAGCTTTCTACTCTTGTTCAGCTTGATGAGGTGAGTGTTCACTTGCTTTAAAGGATTATAAATTGTCATAAATGAAACCAGCAATAAACATTAATAAAGAAGAGTAATAACATTTAATGTTAATTTTTCATAGAACTTGATTTGCTTTTCTAACATTAGATTATAGAAGTTTGAAGATAACCTTGTTTTATGAACATCTTAATGAACCCAGCCACTAGAAGACTGTTTCTTCTGTAAGTTCCTTTGTAAATTAAATTTATTTTCTAATCTGTACCACCACAGAGTTGTCATGCCCTGTGTTCTAGTTCTAGGTCATCCTTTGAAAAAATCATGGCTTATTTGTGAAAAATGTTCCATAGGAAATGGACACAATGTACTCATGAAAAAAGAAATCAATCACTGAAAAAAGAGAAGAAATTAGAGAAAATATAAGCAACATTCAAATCACTGAAGAAAAGTAATGTGGATAGAGCTACATATTTTACTATGTACAATTAAACTTTGTCCTATCCATTTAAAATATTGATAATAAATACAAAAAATGAAGTCATATATTTCTTGAACAAAATGAAAACTATATTTAGAACACTTAAATAGAAAACTGTATAATGATTAAAGTCCAGAAGTCATGAAATCAAAAGCATATATTAAAAATAAACTTCATAGAAAAATGTATGAAGTAATAACTGTTCTCTTTATACATATGTTCATTAAAATATGAACTGCTTTAGATACTTGGGAGCAAAATACCTCACAACCCAAAAGACTACTTGACCAATATAAAAATGGTTAATAGAAATAAATAGAAATAATTTTTAAAGTATGTAAAAGGAAGTTCACATTCACCTCTGATGTTAAAATTGCAAATGAAAACATACTCTGTTGATATTCTTCCCCCAAGTAGATTGATACACCATTTTATAACATATACCTTCATAAACACATAGAGAAACAAATGCTCTGGTTCATACCTCTCCATTATTTTTATTTAAGTGGATAGAAGATATTTATAGGTGAAAGTGTAGTAATACCTACCAAAATGAAAAAGTAAATATGCACATTTTCAAACATTTTAGGAATGTTATCCTAAGTACTGGAATGACTTTTATGTGAATTTTATGTAACATTAATTTTTTGAAATGCTAATGAATTTCTAGAAACAACAAACATATCAATCCAATGCTAATTGAATTAGATATCAAGTCATTACAATGTTCCATTTAATGATAAACTGTATTGAAAATGTTCTGTGAGTGGAGAGATAACTTGACAGATAAAGGTGCCTGGATGCAAACCTGGCAACCCAAGTCAGAACCGCAAGTGATGACATGGCGAAAAAAGAAAATTGGCTTCTTTATTGTCCCCTGATTTTTATGCTGGGGCAATGTACATCTCTCTCTCCTCTTCTCTCTCTCTCTCTCTCTCTCTCTCTCTCTCTCTCTCTCTCTCTCACACACACACACACACACACACACACACACACATACACACTTACGCATTTACTCTCTGTTAATTTCTCTCTATATATATGTATTTTGCTCCCACACTTTTCAGTGCCTTAAATTGTCTAAACATTTTCCAGCTTCTGTGACATTGAACAAATATCCCTTTCAATGTATTCTTCTGCAACCAGTGTTTACCTATGGAAAACCTAAATATCTATAACCATGCATCTCAAGTGCCAGCTCTTTCAAAGAGCTTTTTCTCATCAACAGAAATGTTTTTTCTCTCATCAAAAGCATTTGCACACTTGTTCTCACTACTGAACTTTATATATTCTTCTTAAAGGAGAGGGATATTTCTGACCTTTAAAAGCAAGGACACTTTTGTGTATTTTTATTTTTTCACAGTATTGTATACTATTTACTATGCTGGAGCTGATTTTTCCTTAATATTGAGAATACTGAATACAAAAGGGCTTACATAGAGCATCAAGTATACCATCCTTGAATATTAGCAAAAGCAAAAATATCAGTAGCAATTATTCAAAAAAATAACTAGTAACTTTCCATAATATTATTGACAAACTGTAGTGAAAAAATCTATCAGATGATATACTGTAAGGATCAGTGACTGATTTACCATCAAGTTTAAAATCGTTGACCTGCAAGACCCTTTGATGGACACAGGAAGCTTCCCTCTTTGCTATTTCTTATGTCAAATAATGAATGTGCTTCCCCAACTCCTCAGAGACAGATCTTCCCTCATTGAGAACACGGCAATGAATTCCCCAAATAAAAAACTGCCCTGGATATGATCATTCAGTTCCAGTGACAAGTTTCAACCAATGATAAATAATTACTCTGGTTCATTTTGAAACAAAACTAGCATGTAATATAAAAATGTTCTGATTTTTGACAGTTGAGATTATGTAAGAGAACATTTTTGTCCCTATAGAACAATCAACAGATTTGTAGGTGCTTAGGACTGTAGCTTACAAATAATTTAGAAAAACAAGAGGGAAGGAAGACAGAAAGGGAGCTGATACATCAAAATAAAATGAAGGATGAAACTGACTCAAAGTGTGCATGGAAGCTTTTTCTACCTTTCTTGCATCTTTTCATTTTTAAAATCATTTAAAATAAAAATTACTAACACCTTACATATGGGGAGAGAGAGAGACAGACAGAGAGAGAGAGAGAGTCCCATTATGTGAAAGCACAGAATTACCTCTGTTTTAGGGATTGGAAAAAATGATAATGTTAGGCTGAGATAAGTGATTGATCTTTATGACTATGCTGATTTCTAACAAATTATTTATCTGATATTATATCAATATATGTCAAATATATGAGTCAGAATATATGCATGACACATTTTCTATGTGTATGCTATCCTTTATAGATTTCAACAGAAACCCCATCACAAAGGACTTTCCATTTGATTAAATATTATATAACTTTCTACAGTGAGAAGAGAATGTTATACAAGAGAACCTCAATAAGTTTTAAAGATATACAGCAGCATCTATAGGTCACTTATCTTGACTCAATTGTTATTTGCTATCAAATTTAACAGTCTCCAGCCCATCTCAAAATTTTCAATAAAATTAGTAGCACATTTAGTGTGTTGATTTTTAAATTGCACCCTGCACTCAAAATGCTTATGATACATATAGTGATCAGGCTGCATTCCTGATCTTAGCTATGTTACACCATCAACTGTTATTTAGCAAATGAACCTTAAAACATTTAAGTTGTTTCTTATGCTTATTCATGCTTATTGTACTTGATTAACTTTACATAGTTGAAATTCTGAATGTCTAAGTTAGTGTCATCATGTTATCAGTCACATTCTCTTCATTCACTCACTTTTCTGTTGTAATTTCCATGCATCTAAAGAATCTCAAATATATTAGCTCACTTTAACAATTAATGTCACTATATTGTCACTTATAAAACAATATGCAAATAGATAATCTTTTAAGTAATATTTTTTGATGTCCTAAATTGGAATTATATAGTCTATAGAAAGCCTTTAGAGGTCATGGTGAAATTGAATTAATTATTCTAAAAACTATAAATAACCCCTCCAAAAGAATGTATCTTGTAAAGTAAGTATTAGACGATCTTCCACTCAGGAAAGAAGTCTTCATACACCAGAGTAAACTCATGTGTGTTGAATATTAAAGCAACTGCTCACAGGTACATCCTCTTCCTGGAGTGACAGAAAAGGAGACATGGACCTAAAATGACATTGTGTAATATGGAATGCACATTTGCTTAAAATTACTTTCGCTTTCTTTTTTTATTAAAAATGTAATTATACATTTTAAAAATTTTTTACCAGTTCCCTCCCTCCCCCCTCCTCCCCCCAACCCCCTTCTCCCCCTCCTCTCCCTCCCCATCCCCCAGTGCCTCCCCCCCAATTCCCAGAGAGTCCTTTTATTGTGTATGCCTGACTCTCCACTGGGTCCTCCTCTCCGATGACATATAAGGACCCAGTGGCATTTCCATAAGCCCTTTCTCTTGTTCCCCTTAAGCATAGGAACACTACTATGGCTGTCAATCCCTTGCCTCCAGGGATCTCGGTGCCCTTAACAGATGCTAGACTTTATGAGGGCAACAGTGCGCTGGACATTGCACAGGGCATGCAAAGTCCCATTATGATTGCTTTGGCCCCAACTATTGTTGAGAATCTTGCAAATCGTTGCTCCTCCCATCCTTTTGCTCTTACAATCTTACCGCCCCCTCTTCCGCAAATGTCCCTGAGCTCCAGGATGGGGAGAGATTAGGCTGGCCTAGTTCTATGTGATTGATATAGAGTCTCTGAAGTTCTGGATTGTGGTTTGTTGATTTTCTTTTGCAGTTTTGCTGCTCCTGCAATGCCCTTCACTCCATCCTGCTGGGCACTGTATGTCACCCCTGGCCAGAAACAAAAAGCTGTTAAACTGGAGTCTTGTTATAATAGCACATTCAAGGGTAGATGTAATAAAAGTAGGAAACCTCAGTGAGGGAGGGGTCCATCACCCATTTGCAAAATGATTACTTTTTATTTGCTAGACTATATGCCCTCCCCTTCTTGTGAGATCAGGAAAGAACGTCTGTGAACTACTTTCGCTTTCTAAATTGAATTTACAAGAAAAAAGAGCATATGTGTAATACCTCTTCTTTCTTCTACACAGTATACATAATAACTATACAGCAAACATTGGTATGTTCAGTGAATTAACATATCTGTGAACACAACAACCTGGACTGAAAAGAAAAACCTGATTCCATTGTTAGGTGTCTGAGTGATTCTAGATAAGAATTAAACAGTCAACACGGAGACAGTGGGACCAAGTTGGAAAGACTCTTACACTGGCATTAAGCGTAGATGATGTTAAATATATACACAGATAGACGACAGATAAATGATGGATAGAGGACAGACAAATGAATATACATAAGCATATATGTGTATATTTAATGTATTGCCAAATGCTTACTATGGCATCTCAGGATCTGACTTCTGAGATTTTACATTCTTTTTTTTTTTTGCAACATAGACCAAAATTCTCAGTATTGATTTGAGCACTTGTTGAAAAAGCAAAAATATAACTAAATGAACACCTGCATTTCAACTGTGGCCAATATGCAGCAAATAGTTGGTCCTGATTCTTAAAGGTTCAGTCCCTAGATACTTGGGCAGGTTCACCTTTAGTTGACCTCTCACAATCTTTCTGTCAGCATTTCCGATGCCACTGATTCCGTGAGTAATATTTGCAATAGAGGTCAGGCAGACGGCTAAGTCCTATATGGCCTTTTGCTGATGAATCGCCCTTTCTTTCTGGCTTTTCACCATAGGTTCACATGTCACAGCCTCCACATTGCACACTGAAGAAGCATATTTCAATTCTGAGAGAAAGGAGAAAAATACCAAACTCACTTGACAATTGTTAGCTGACTTGCACTACAAGTCTAATGTAAGCTAAAAATCAAAAAGGCTTTTAAAATAAAACCCTTACACAGCAACATAGACAAACTTTCAGATCTACACTGTAAACAAAATTTCATTTGTCACTAGTATCAAATGTAAGGATTGATTTGCCTAAACCAGACTAAAGTATTACCAGGCTTTGTAATACACATTCCAGGGGCTTTTTTCTTTGTTTCTTTTTGATTTTGTGTGTATGTGTGTGGTTTGAGTGTGTATCAGTGTGAGTGTGTTGTGTGCGCATGTGTATTTTGTATTTGAGTGGGTGGGTGTACATATGTGGGGACATTTGTATAGGAGGACGCTTGAGTCTATATGCAGGTGGAGACCCTAGGGTGACATCAGGAATTCATCCTGGTTTGCTGTATCTTCTTTATGCTTTATACTGGGGTTTTCCTGTTTCCACTTCCTAGGGCTAGTTGCCATTTCTACCTGGTATTTTAAGAGGATCTGGCATCAGAACTATGGTCCTTTTGCTTGTAATTTAAGTTTTCACTTCAAAGTCATTTCTCCAGCCCACAGGTTTTTGTTTTATTTTTTTGTTTGTTTGTTTGTTTTTAAAATTAAATACTCTCTTTTTCAATGGCTTCTTCCCTCACAAGCCTAGAGGAAATCAGGGCAGCTGTAAGTGTAAGATACCAGGTGTTATATACAAGATTGCTCAGGTTGTGTGCAAATGCTTATTGTTACTCAACAATGTCAGAACACAGACCTGTACTTGCTATTCGAAGACTCAGAGAGGTCCGGTGACCACGGAAATAGTCTGGTTGCTGATGGTCCCAAGCACAATGGCTTCAAAAGCAATGTAGCAACATGCTTTCATCTGCAGTTGATACTAATCATGGTCTTTCCTGATGCACTTAGCCAGAGAAAGACAAGTACAGTAAGGCAAATAGGAAAACATGAGGGAACAATGAATTATGGCAGCCTCTCTGTTTGTTTGTAGTGTTTAAAATGTCTTGCTTTTTTTTCTCTCCTTTGACAACTGCAATTATTACAGCTGCAATGTGCACAGAATAAATTCTTGGTCTCAAAGTAATGCTGAAGCATGTTAACAGATCTAAAATTAACGGGCACATCTTAACGTGAGATGTTCTGTATCATTAGCATGTTTTTGAATTTTTTTAATAAATGTGTTTTTATTCTGCCAGCATATCAGAATTAGAATTGGAGTCATGTCAAGATGTTCTTACTGCCAGATAGAAGAGAAGGTTAAAATGGCTCTATGTAGGGGAGTAATCTCAGGAGACAAAGAGCTAATAGAAAATAAATGGCAAGTATTTTTTGAATCATTTGTATGATAAGCTCATAATACACTGGTTTCAATTCAGGAAGCTTAGAAAAAATAAATACCTGCTCACCACATTTGTAGTGAAAGCACTAAGGATATATACAGTCAGAAATCTAATATCCCTTTCACTCCTCTGCATCCTCTATCAAAAAGGCTTTCACGTAAGTCTAGGATTTATGTGTCTGTGTGACTTGGGTATGATTTCTTTTTGTGTCTTTGTTTTCCTTACTGATGTGTTTCAGTGATTTTTAGCTGAGGTTTAGAAAGTAATTATTGCTTGCAAAAGTCAATATAACAATTTCTGTAAAATTAAAAATAAAATTTACAAAATATGATCTGAATAATAACAGAATTCAATGGATTTGAAGACCAGCATATTCTAGACCATTTTTTTGTACTGATTTGGATTATCACTTAGTTCTTACTGGGAAAAAGTAATACATTTATATAAATGATAATAAATCTTAAACCTTTCCAATTTTATTTATTAATTATAATATTGTCATTTTTCTACATAATCTAGAGTATAATTATTTTTGTTTAAAAATAATTGAAAACATATTTTTAGATATTTACTACTTTCATTTATCATGTGTGTTTGTATATTTGTTCATGTGTTTTTCTCAGTCATTCATGCCATGCTGTATGCATAGAGGTCAGAGGATAACTAATAAGGAGTCCATTACCTTATGTGTCCTAAAGATTGAATAAAGGTCATCAGGTTTGTCAACAAGCACCCTTACCCACTAAGCCATATCACTGGCCCATTCATTCTTATGAATGAAGGAACTGAGAAGAAATTACTGTATGTTGTTTGATCATGGTCAAATATCGAACAGAAGTAATTGCTAAAACATGGAAGCCAGCTCTAGAGATGGCAAAGTAAGTAAGAGGGCTTGCTTTGCAAGCATGGAGAACTAAATTAGACTCCATTTGTGGAAAGGTCACAGGGCTGTACATGCTTGTAACTCCAACATTGGGTAGTAGAGTCACACAGGTCCTGACCAAACAGCTTAGCTGAAAGAGCAAGCATCATTTCAGGGACACATTCTGTGTCAATGCAATAGGATAGAAAGCTATAGAGGAAGACACCTAGCATCCTGCTATGGTTCCACAGGTATACACTTTAACATATGTGTGCATAAACCAAACACATATGACACATACACACATATACACACTTAAAGTATGAACACCTGTCATATATTATGGTAAAACCAAATGGATACTATTATCAACAAATGATGCTTTTGTACTTACAATTATCATACGTTACCATATCAAGACATACTTTCCCAAGCATCTGAAGTCTTCTGTTAGCATAGTCTCACAGAAATTCTGTGAAACAGGTCATAGAGTAGTGTCTTCCCTTTTTTAGTTTTGTATAAACTATAAACTAAGGCTAAGAAGAAATTCTACCCAAAATACACAAGAAAGACCTGATAGACAAGCTGTATATTTATCTTACCAATTGTATATTTTTCGTGCCCAACTCTACTTCCACATTTCTGGAACAGTTATTTCATTTCTTAGAAAAAATAACATTTATCCAATTACAGAAAATAAATCAGAAAATCTATTTTGGAAATCAAACAGCAGGGTGTAGAAACATCCATTTACAGATGTATTATTGATGGTGGTATGGTATATTTTAGAAAAATTAATTCAGTAAAATATTAATCATAGATTCATCCTGAGACAAATAAATATCATGTATTAACCAATAAAAGACTCTTTATCTTTTAAAATAATTCTAAGAAATTCTCTTAAGCCAAAATAACCTAAGTAAAAAGTAGACATCAGTCTATTTTAGAAAATTGGAAGAAAAAATCAAACTGTCTCTTATAAGATCCTTCTAGGAACAAAATGCTGGAAAAATTATAAACAAGAGGAAATTTGACACATTATACAAGTTATTTCTCATATTTTTATGTGTGAGGGTTGAGGACTCAGTGGAATAGCCTGGAGCCTCTCTTGGGCTTGCCTTAGTATGGGAACTCTATTGACTGTTTAATCCCTTGTCTCTAAGGATACTACTACCCGAAGCCTTCTCCCCTATGATCCATGCTAGACTTTGGGGAGATTATTGACATGTCAGCCATTGTGCAGGTCAGGCAAAGTCCAATCCTGGCTGTTGCAGCCCTAATTTGTATGGAGTATCTTGCATATCATTGGTCTTCCCCATCTTTATGCTTTTATAATCTTGCTGTCCTCTCTTCTGCAAAGTTCCCTGAGCTTTAGGTGGGGAGAGATTTGGCTAGTCTGGTTCCAGGTGAATAATGTAGAGTCTTTGGTGTTCTGAATTATGGTTTGTCATTGTTTTCAGTTTTGTTGTTCATACACTACCCTTGGCTGCACCCTGATTGACATCAAAGATAACCAAAGATGAGACTGTTTAAATGAAGATTTTAATATAATAGGAGACTCAAAAGTAGATATAAGAATAAGAGTAGGATACAGCAGTGCAAGGGTGGGAAGGAATCAATGTCCCATCTGCCAGACCCTATATCCTCCCTGATTGGTGAGATCAAACCTGTTTAGTCCAAAGTAACCAGAAAGGGAAATGAGAGTGAGATACACTAGATGTCTCACTGCTTACATGTAATACATGACTATGGTCTATTTTCTCTACTCAAACGTATCCCCTATCTCCTTTATTTTGAGGGCCTCCTTCATCTTCCCTCCTTTTTATAATCCTTTGCCATTACAGTGGGTATTACAGAAATTTATCTTTGAATATGTCATTAAGTGATGTTACCCAGTACTTTTAAAAGTTTATGTTTGAAATTTTTTGTGTAGAGAATACAAAAAGTTTTTAACAAGTTATTTCTTTTAAGTTACTGCTGTCCAAAGCTCCTGTTATCTGTCACTAAGGTCACCAACATGTTGATTTTACTTATTTTGCCTAAAACCTGTATCAGTAACTTCAGTACTTAAAAGGGAGAGATGGTTTATTTGATCGCTTTGTCAGAGTTTTTATGGTACCTTGTCTTTGTGCCTATTACAGACCATCAGAAGAGAAAGCTACTAACCTCATGGAGTCCAGGAACAAAACAAGGAAAGCACTAAAGAAAAAGAGGGAGGGATCATGGTGAACATCTTTAAAGACATAACACCAATGAATTCACTTCCTCTTACTTAGTCCCACACTAAAGTTGTTCAACTTCCCAAAGTTTCATATGCTGTGGGCTGTCTTCAATGTACAACCAGTTAGAATAGAACAAAAGGGATACAGCATTCCAGTTACAACTCATAATAAAAAGCAAAGAACCCTGGCTATCACACTGGTTCTTCTTATCATGATATGTCACATGCTATGGAAACACAACCCAAACCTCAGTGCAATGCTCTCTATCTCAGCATCCATTGAAGGGCCTTTCACAGAAGAAACATTCTTTAACAAATCAATGAAAAAAATACTAAAGAGTATATACACATTACATTTATTTTTATACCAAGTATCAGCCGATAAAGATTTAATCATTTCACTCAAATTACTTTATGCAACTTAATCTTTGATGCATAAAAAAGAATTTAGGACTTTTATGCCATTCCCCAGAAATATACAGTGGCATTCCATTTAGAATAAAATATGTGAACATAAAGTCAAAAAAGTAATTTTTGTGTGTTTTCAGTTGTGAATGTTAACTAACCTGAAAGACATAAAACATATTTGCTACTATTTCTGAGCACTTAGAACATTTGGATAAGGAATACATATATAAATCCTATAAAATATAGACTATTTAGTAGTTTCAAAATAGATGATTGCATATCATTGTTACTCCTTCAAATTCATTTAAAAATTTTGTTTAGCATGTCTATAGACTCTTTGTGCATGACATGTTCTGTGTATGCACTGAAGAATGTGGACTTACGTGCTTACACTGCTGATCTTGGTCTCCTAAAGAAAGCACCATCGGGAGCAAGGAAAGACATGGAGTACATGAAGCCTCTCAAACAGAAAAAAAAAAATGAGTTTACATTACAGGAAAAAAAAAGAGTTTACATTCCATGTAAAAATACCAAGCAGAAATGGGGACAGACTGATTTCCAGTTCTAGATGGCAGAACTTTGGAAATCCCATAACAAAGCAAATTAGGAAGTAGAGACAATCTAGGATAATTTCCAAAATCGCCTTTGGGTCTCCACAGTCACACACAGTGTCTGTCCTCTGATGACACAGAGAGGCACACAGACATACAGATACACACATACACACACACATACACACACACACACACACACATACACACAAACACACACACACACTACAAACATGGCAGGGGTGGAGTGGGAGGGGGTGACATCAAGAGAACGAACCAGGCTGGAGAGACAGCTGAGGGGTTAAGATTCTGCCTTGCAAGCAGAAGGTCCTGAATTCCATGTAAAAACACCAAACTGGAAAAATGAGGCCTGCACATCTTGCCCTAGTGGGCAAAGCCTGGGAAATCCTAGAGTAAAACCTAAGGAGGTAGAAGTAATCCTAAACAAGGACACTCAGTGTTCTCTCTCTCTCTCTCTCTCTCTCTCTCTCTCTCTCTCTCTCTCTCTCATACACACACAAATGAATAAAGAAAAAAATACAGAAGACTACAAGGAGAAATCTAGTATATTTTCCCATATTTCTTTTCCCATTCGGTTCATTCCTACTTTTTGACAATTTAAGATTTTTTTCCTACTGAACATATATGCACCCAATATGGGCCCCTCCACATTCATTAAGAAAACCCTACAGCATCTAAAGCAAGAAATCAACCCCAAACGATAATTCTTGGGGACTTCAACACCGCCCTCTCAACATGGGATAGATCAACAGGTCAAAAGCTTAACAGAGACACTTTGGATCTTAATCAAACCCTTAAAGAAATGGACCTTACAGATCTCTATCGAATTTTTCAGCAGCACACGGAACTTTCTCCAAAATTGATCACATACTGGGCCACAAAACGAATCTACACATATATGAAAAAGTTGAAATTCTAACGTGTGCCCTATCAGACCACCACGGCCTAAAGCTGGACATCCACAACACAACAAACAAGAGAAAATACACTAACTCCTGGAAACTTAAAAATATGATGCTGAATGAGAACTGGATTCAGGAAGAAATTAAAAAGGAAATTCAAGATTTCCTGAAAGTGAATGATAATGAAAATACAACTTACCAAAATCTCTGGGACACAATGAAAGCTGTCCTAAGAGGTAAGTTCATAGCTCTTAATGCCTACATCAAAAAAATGGAAACATCAGAAATAAACAACTTAACAATGCAGCTTAAAGCTTTAGAGAAACTAGAGCAATCTGATCCCAAAAGTAGTAGAAGAGACAAGATTAGCAAAATAAGGGGAGAAATATCTGCAGTAGAGATTAGGAAAATGATAGAGAAAATCAACCAGTCCAAAAGCTGGTTCTTTGAAAAAAAAAACAATAAGATTGATACACCCTAGCTATATTAACCAAAAGCAAGAGAGAGAAAACCCAAATTAACAAAATTGGAAATGAACATGGAGTTATCATACTGCTACCCAAGAAATCCAGAGAATTATAACATCATATTTCAAAAACTTATACTCTGTGAAGTTTGACAACACAAAAGAGATGGATGAATTTCTAAGTAAACACAACTTAGTCTATACTACAAATCCATAGTTATAAAGACAGCCTGGTACTGGCTCCAAAATAGACATACAGATCAATGGATAAGGATTGAAGACCCAGATATAAGCCCACAAAATCACAGTCATTTGATCTTTGACAAAGGGGCCCAAAGAAGCCAATGGAAAAAGAACAGCATCTTCAACAAATGGTGCTGGCAAAACTGGATCTCCACATGCAGAAGATTAAAGCTGGACCCGTACTTGTCACCATGTACAAGACTTAATTCCAAATGGATCAAGGACCTTGATATAAGGCCAGAGACTTTAAAAACCATAGTTGAAAGGATAGGGAACTCCCCCTCGAGCTGATTGGGCTAAGCCAAAATTTCCTAAACAGACATCCAATGGCACAGTCACTGCTACCAACTCTCAACAGTTGGGATCTTGTGAAATTAAAGAGCTTCTGTTCAGATAAAGAGATTGTCACACGAGCTCAAAGGCAGCCCACAGAATAGGAGAAAATCTTCACTAACCACATATCTGATAGAGCTCTACTGTCCAGAGTGCACAAAGAACTTAGAAAACTAAACACCAAGGAAACTAATGGCCCAATTAAAAAAATGGGCCCTGGAACTTAAAGGAAATTTTACCAGGGATGAACTTAAAATGTCTAACAAATATCTTAAAAAATGCTCCACTTCTTTAGCCATCAGGGAAAGGCAAATCAAAACTTCCCTGAGATATCATCTCACCCTGGTCAGGATGGCAAAAATTCACAATACAAACAACGACAAATGCTGGAGAGGATGTGGAGAGAGGGGAACTCTGGTGCATTGCTGGTGGGAATGCAGGCTCCTACAGCCACTCTGGCCAGCTGTCTGGCGATTGTTAAAGAAATTAAAGATTGAAATGCCATATGACCCTGCTATTCCACTTTTGGGAATAACCCCCCATACTAGCAGAGGTTCACCTCGATAGCACAAGCACGACCATGTTCATAGCAGCACTGTTTAGAATAGCAAAGTCATGGAATCAACCCAAATGTCCAACAGTTGACAATGTTGATAAGGAAACAGTGGTACATCTATATAATGGAGTACTACTGAACCATCAAAAATGATGAATTACTGGAATTTGCCGGGAAATGGATGTCATTAGAAACAATTATATTAAGTGAAGTATCCCAGACCCAGAAAATTAAGCGCTGTATGTACTCCCTAATAGGTGTCTGCTAGTACCAAACCCACCCAGCCCACCTTGAGACACTCATAGGTAAATCTATGTATTACCTACAGTAATTGCAAGGATTATGAACAGGAGGGATGGGGTTGGAGAGCCACACCAGAAACAAGGAGAGAAGTGACCATGTTACAGTAGAGAAAATATTCCTCCATCAAGGACTGCAAGTAAGAATTGTGACACCTGGTAAGTTCACAGACATTCATTCCTGATCATTTACAACTGAGGGGGTATGATCTCACCAGAAGGGGAGGGCATATAGTCTGGCAGATAAAAAGTAACCATTTTGCAAATGGGTGATTGACCCCTCCCTCACTGAGGTTTCCTACTTTTATTACATCTACCCTTGAATGTGCTCTTATGATAAGACTCCAGTTTAACAGCTTTTTGTCTCTGGCCAGGGGGTGACATACAGTGCCCATCAGGATGGAGTGAAAGGTATTGCAGGAGCAGCAAAACTGCAAAAGAAAATCCACAAACCATCATCCAGAACTTCAGAGACTCTATATCAACTCTATCTACAACTAGGCCAGACTAAACTCTCCTCATCCTGAAGCTCAGGGACATTTGCGGAAGAGGGGCGGTAAGAGTGTAAGAGCAAAAGGATGGGAGGAGCAATGATTTGCAAGATACTCCACACAAGTTAGGGCCGAAGCAATCATAATTGGACTTTGCATGCCCTGCGCAATGTCCAACACACTATTGACCTCACAAAGTCTAGCATCTGCTAAAGGCACCCAGATCCTTTGAGGCAAGGGATTGGCAGCCACAGTAGTGTTCCTATGCTTAAGGGGAACACAGGAAAGGGTTCAGGGAAATGCCACTGGGTCCTTGTAAGTCATCGGAGAGAAGGGCCCAGAGGAGAGTTAGGGATGCACATTAAAGGACTCTGAGAATTGGGGCAGGAGGCACTGGGGGATGGAGAGGGAAGGGTGAGAGGAGGGGGAGCAGGGGATTGGGGGGGAGGAGGAGGAGGGAGGAAGGGAACCGTGTACCTATTAAAGGTGGATGAGCGGAAATAATAATAATAAATATTAAAAAAAAGATTTTTTCCCTTTAATTTTAAAGAGCTAGTTCTTTTAGAGTTGGACTAAAGCAATACATTTTGTAGTTTTCCTTAAAGAGGGAAAGTATTCAATTCCCTTTATTTGAGAAGGATATTTTTGTTTGATACACAATTATTGACAGTTCCTATCTTCTAGTACTTTAAAATTATTCTACTGCCTCCTGTTGTTCTCAGTTTATAATGAAAAATCAAGGTTACTCAAATCTTTTTTCTTCTAAAGGCAAAGACTATTTCACTCACTGCTTTTCAGAGTACTTTTGTTTTTTCTTTACAGTTTCTGAAGGAGAGGCAAAATTAGAGGAATACTTTTTACCTTCATATCAAAGGAAGTCAACATTTATCACTTAATTACCTAAAAGATTCAAGATATGTGTGTGTACGTGTATGTATGCACTTGCATGTTTGCATATGCATGTGTATATGCAAAAATTGCATATTACTGAATAAAATAGCTTTGTATAATACATGCTATAACAAAACTTGCAATAATTGAATATTTGTCATTAACTTATGATACACATTTCTAGGTATTTTTCATAGATAACTCAGTGTGATATTTAAAAAATAAAATAAAATTTTGTTGCTTATCAATCAAAGGAATTTAACATGTTAAGAATGGAATCATAAAATAGTAAAAATCCTCTTCAAAATATCGTTTTTAATTGTATATCATTATCTTCTGTTCATGCACTGTTTTTAAATATATTTGGTGAATTTTTTGAATGTGTATTTGGCCTATAATTTGCATTACTTAACTTCTACATACATTATAAAAGTATAAATTTCCACCAACCAAATATTTTTCAAGTGTGTTAAAAACCTGAAGGAGTGTTATTCAATTGTTCTAAAGTAGTTTATGAAGAAAAATACCATAAATAGATAAAATAGGAAGGTGAAACGAATATTCTTCTAAACAGATATAATTATAAGAAAGAGATGCAGTGTCTCTTTTCATTGAAGCGGTTCAGTGATAATCAAGGCATATATAAGATTCAAGGAATTATTATACTAATGAAGAATGAATGAAAAATAAACAAGGGATGATATTGAATCTCTTCTACTGAATCACCTAATGTATTATTATATGTGTGAAAACATGAAAATACTTTTGCTGCACAAACAAAAAGACTTGAGTTCAGATTCAGGGACACACAGGAAAGTCCAGGCATGGCCCTGCATGCCTGAGATTCCAGTGCCTTGGCAGTGGTGGAGCTGAAGGTCTCTGGGGAGTAAGGTAGAGAAAGTGGGTACCCTCCCCCCAACTTATGTACATGTGTTATACCTATGTACACATATCACACATGCATAATGCATGGACACTTCACAAAACAACCAATATGTCTAAGACACATGATTTACATGTTTAATTTTTGTGAGCTATGCATCTTTAAGCTCTCCATTTAGGGTCATTTTTCCTCTCAGCTCTTTCACAGTTCTCCTTCATCATGAATTTGATCTTCAATTGCTGATAAGAATGTATACATTTAATAGAATATTAATTTAATTATCATTCCTATTAAAAAGTAACATGGTCTATAAGAATGGTAAATGTAGTATTTCACGGCATGGTTTTTTTCTGCCTTTTTCTGGGGCTTCTTTTAGCCTTTCACTTTACTGGAACACACAGATATCAAATATTGCCATGTACAAAACTGCTTATTATAGCATGAACACAAAAGAGCAAATGAGACTAGTGAGGCCTATACTTTCCACCACTCTGAGGAGTTCATGTTTCATTATGTATTCCTAGCCATAGGTCAGTTGCTTAGCGACCAGAGAAGTAGAGAACTATTAATTGAAAATATTCTGTGTTGTTGGCAAGGTTTGCTGGGGGACATTGAACTCAGGAATGGCAGACACTGTCACATGAAAATATTGCAAATGAATGAAAGAAAAGCAGCTGAAGCATTCTCTTTGGGACAGTTTACTTATGTGGTAAGTTTTGTTCCTAATACACTCTTCCCTCTTTCTAATATCAAATATTATTAAAATTGAACTGGATTCTTAAGAATCACTGATAAAATGAGATACATTCAAAGATTTTACATTTATTAAAAATAAAAGAAATAGAAAACAAGTGAACAATAAGAAAGAGTGAGAAGTTAGATCTGCATTCCTTGATTATCTTTGAGAGCTTTGCTTATTGTTTGCAGAGGAGACTAAGAAAAGACAAGGTGAAGAGAAATTAAACCAAATCCACAGGGAAATAGCATTTGAAAATCAAAAGCATAGCATCATAATAAAAAATAAAGGTTATAAATAGAATAGTTATATCTATCTATGATACAATAAACATGATAATGTTTATTAAGAATATACAGGCTATTTTTCTGTCAGCTCTGTATGTGATATAGGGTTAGTTCATATGCTAATGGAAGATAGATGAGTAGTAAATGTACATTGGAAATATAAGTTGGTCAGAAAAGGACACGCGTCCTTAGAAACCCAAGACCAAGATACTAACTTGGCTCCATGTCCTCATTAGCTTATTAGTTACAAGAATTCTGACATCATTTACCTTTAGAAACTTAATATTTTGCTCTGTCATATTCCATGGGCATACACATAAAAGTATGTGTGTGAAGGGTGGAGGAATATTTGAATAAATTGTATGGAAAGTTATTTCTACCAAAATTTAGTTCTCAGTTTATCTGTAAATTATACTAAATATTGATTGAAACATGAACAGTAGTTAACATATTAATTGTATGAATAATCACTTGATATTCATCTTTTTTTTCTAGATGGTGCCTAGGATGTATTCCATCATCTAAATAAATTATATTATAGCATACATGAGTATTATTAGGAAAGCAATCAAAGAGCAGGGTCAAATTCTTTACAGGATTATGTAAAATGTATACATTCTGGGCTAACAAAGAAAAGCCATGAGTGACATCTACTTGCTGTGGGGACCAGACATGATATCTCCAGGTAGAGTTAAAAGCAGGCATGACACTTAGTTGCTAAAGGGAATGGACAATGAATGTCTCAAATCAGTCTCCTGGTTACTGGAAATATGCATAATCCTGTGATCCATGCTTTAACATATCTCAAATGCTTAGGGAAGGAACTGTAGAGAGAAGTTTTAACTTTGACAATTCTGAGAAAAACAAAAGCAGTCTAAGAACAGGCAGGAGGTAAACTCAACTCCCAGAGGAAGGAATTCTCCTGCCATTGTCTGTGCAAGATGAGGAGCAAAACTCAACTTCCAAAGAGAGGAATCCACCTAACAACTGTCCATTTCAGATGGTAATGCTTCATTCTCCAGTGAGCAGGCCTGAGGCCCCCACAATTCCCCTTTGTTTTTATTATTAAAAAAATAGACCTAGTTTTATGATTTATTATTATATTTGAGCAAGGCAAAAAATAGAATAAAGGCAAATAAACCAACTTCCATAGCAACAAATGTCAAATGAATCAGATCTATTCTGGAATTTTCTAATTATATATGTGATTTAAATGAGCTTGAATCTGTCTCAAATATAAATTCTCAGTACCTATATCGACTTATTTTTATGTTTAGGAAAAACACAATTAACAACTAAACAATAGATACATTTGATGGGATAAATTTCAGCAAAAGTCAACAGAAAATTGTACCTGTTTAGGAACTAAAGTAAAACACATGGTAAGGCAGGATTAGAGCAACTATACTAGGATGGGTCTCTAAAGTCTTCGGAATTCCTGAAAACCATCCCCCACTGCTGGGATCTCCCTGAAGGGTGTCCCTGCTAAGGAATTTACTCCAATCCTCCCAGAGATAAGATGGTCAATTTCCATTTGAAAAGATTTTGGAGATAAGCCCTCCTTAACTAACAAGCGACTTGGTTTCTAGCCCTAATTAGGTCCAAGAGCAACTGGATTGGGCCCCAATGGGAGCTAACCAATGAAAAAAAGTCAGTTTCCAGGGCTTATCTAGGTGTACAATATACCTGACCCTTTTATGCCCTAGCCCCTCCTGGCACTTGGAGTGCCATGAATTCTTTCTAGCTCCTTACCTCTCATGGATTCTGTGAGCTCTCTGGCACTTGGAATGCCACAGGTCTGTTCTTTGCTGGCTTCTTATGGATTTCATGCCTGGGGTCCATGAGTTCTAAGGTGCCTGCCTCCCATGGCACCAGGGTACCATGAGTCTGTTTCTAGTTCCATGAGTTCTCCAGGACACCCTAGCCCCTCATGGCACTCCACATCTGCAGTCCATGAGTTCTAGCCTTTCTCTCCTCTAATAAACTCTACCTTGATCCTCTACACACGTCCTGGTTTCAGTCTTCTAAATCCTGAACACAAGAACCCTGTGTCATTGGGATGGTCGTTCCAACAACATTTGGTCCTGAACAGGGACCCTGTAACATTTGAGAGGCTGTTCCTGAATCACTGATAGGTACACAATAGTGAATCTTAAATAGAAAATAAAGTCTTTTAGCATATAGTGACCAGCAACTAACTTTTAAAGTCCAGTTTGTGAAAGACTCTCAGAGTCAGTCCAAACAGGGGTCAGGAATCCATCATAAAAGAAAACATTTTGTGTGAGACACTGACTAACCAGGAAGCTCTGATACTTAAGTCTAGAATCTTGAAGAATAGACCAGTGCAATAATAGTCAAGAAGAAATGCCTGGGGGTCATTGGTTGTGGTAACTCTTGGACTAGTCTGGCTCCTTCATGTATCAGAACGTTAAGTTGGCTCCGGGTCAGGATCTGGCTCCTGGAGTTGCAGTCATCTTACATAGGATGAAAATATAAAATACCAATAAATTACAAAATGTTTGAAATCCCAACTGTTGAAAGTTTAACTTTTACTATTCGGATGTAGTCGCAGGTCACAGGAGATCATTTGAAATATGATTGGTCTACAGTAACCCACAGAGGCAGTAAAATAAGATTCTTTGAGACCTATGACAGAGCCTGTACAAGAATAGATTTTGCAATTATTCAGTAAATTCTCATCAAAGCTGAGATACTAAAAATCTAGATAATTTCTTACATTTTGACTATAATTCTGAAGAACTTTGATACAAATTTTTCTTTGTTAATACACAGTAGTCTAACAGGTAGCTTGTGATTTTTTTTTTCCACAGGTTGCAATTAATAAGGAAGAAGGAACTATGAAATATATGCATGGAAGTTAAACAATAAGAACTCAAGATAGCAAGAAGACTGACTGGAAAAGAATAAGGATAGGAATGGGTAGTCATGTATGATAAGCATAGATTCATTGTATTTATGTGTGAAAGTATCAAAGAAGAAAACAGTAAAAATAAATATTGTGCTTCCTCAGAGTCTTCGAACAGGGAAAAGTAATGTCAGACAGTAGCTGTTGTTCTTGTCAGAGTTGTGGTACTCAAGAGCTCAATTCAAAACTAGCTATTTCCACTAGAACTCTACAATAGCTGGCCATTACACTTTGTAATAGAATGGAGAAGATCTAATCAAACATGACACTACCCTAAGGGATTTCATGGGTCTGGTGCTAGACAAAAGAGGGGAATCTCCATAGTCTACAATATAACCAGTAGTTGGTCATTTGAATCCTAACAAGAAACCAAGCACTAACTAATGCAGTCACTTTAGAGGTAATCGAGTTGTTCATACAGGGATACAAGGGAAAGGGAAGAAAGTGGATGGGAAAGCAGAACAGGAAGGATGAGAAGGGATGTAGAGTTGGGTAGGTAATGAACAATGAAACATGAGTTTATGATTAATAAAATTAATAATGACATTAATACATGATAAAATAATAGTAAAAAAGTGCTCTGTTGTTTGAAAAATAAGTATGTGAAACTAGATGCTTACCCCTTTTATCATCATGTAAAAGCCATTTTAAGTATGGCAATTAGACATTTTAAGTGCTGACTTCTCAGGATTTTGCAGCATGGGTTACTTTATACCTGGGCTCAACTTTCCACCATATGATATTTATTGTTTTCTGTCATTGATTTATGTTCAAAATCTACCCCCTGGTGATCCATTTTAGCCTGGTGGGGAGCAACTGTACACACTTGTAGCTGATGGAGAAGTCCCCTCCACCCCCAGTCCTGATCTTTTGATATTAATAGCTGTTTTTGATAACAGGCATTCCATTTTCAGATGACTGCTCTAGGCATTTTTCATGTAACTCAAAGTTAAAGTAAACAGAAATTCCAACCTTCTACTTTTACAATCCTGTTCAGTCGCTTCTAGGGCATTGCTTTTGTTTAAGGACATACTGAATCTCTCCTACATTCAGACTGCACAGGAAAGCAAAGATTCAAGAGACACTGACCCACTCAGGACTGTTTGGTGAATATGTGATAAACTTAGCATCCATTGAAATGTAACTTGTTCTATACCATTCTGTTGTGTTATCAGGACTGTGGTATTACATTAAGAACACTTCTAGCAACTTCAAATTCACAGATTAATTCACTCATTGTTCTTTGAGCCAGAAGACTGATATCAAAGTATAAACAGAAATAAATCACTCAATAATATCAGAAATTCTTAAATTTTCAAGGCTTACAGACACATTGCATGCTTTCATCTGGCTTCATATGACCTCCTGTCTTCTGTACCTTTTTCCTGTTTCTGCTGATGAGGACCTTCATCACTGAGTTAGAATACCTCATGATCCAGGAGGAACACACTTTATATCCTTACCTTAATTACAAAAAGTTATATCATAGATCAGGTCAATTGTGATACCCTGAGCCTGTATATTTCTCTCTAACTATCCAACTAAATATATTCTTATATTTTCTTAATATGCTTTACTGCAATGATCATAACTTTGGAAAATTTCTTTTTAAGTATAATTTTAGAGCAGCATCTCTGTAAATATATTCTTTAGCAAACTTATTTAAGGTGTTACATAGTAAAATATTTCTTGGTCCCATAATTTTGAAAATAGTGCTTATTAATATCTCCTAGAGACCTACATTATATATTGGTTTTCTTTTTTTTTTTTTTGTTTATTCAATTGTGTGTGTGCGTGCATGTGTGTATGTATGTGTGTGTGTAGAACCACGGGCGAATTCAGGAACCACCATGAACCGCCTCCACCTCCTCCTTGTTTACTCTACCCCAGGATTCACAGGTTCCACCCTACCAGGACTGGAAAGCAGGCCGCCCCTGCTTATCACCGGCATCTATACATGGGGTCTAAGATCCAAACTCAGGACCTTCCACCTGCAAAGCAGAGGCTTAACCCCTGAGCTACTTCTCCAGCCCCTTATATATTGATTTTCTAAAAAATAATATAGGAAAGAAATAGTCACCTTTCAAGAAATATAAGTTTTCCTATCTACACAAACACTGGAAATCTCCATTCTTTTTTTAGCCCCCAGTCAATTTTATTTAGTAATACAAATTTTTGAAGAACTGTTTAAAACACAAATGTTCATCAGTTTTTTTAAAGTCATATGAAAGGAAAATAACAGGGAAAATAATATTAGTTTGACCAAATTCCTGCAGATGCAAGTTCAAAAATTTTAAGTCATTGGAACTTGGGGCTTCAGAAATAGCAGTTGGAATTAATACTGTTCTTTGATTCATACTTCAGATGAGTTGTGCATTGTTTTTCAGTATTGCAGATTTAATAACATTGGTGGAAACTGTGTAATGTGTTACATGAATTAGACACTTTTCTAATTTCTAATCTGCATTTTTAAACAATTTCAGCCAACACCTTAGAGAAATATTATCTGTGTACAAAAAATATGATTATTATACTGTGTAGACTACGAATAATAGTCTAAAAACAAATCTTATTGTATATATTGATTAAGATTTTCACAGTCTGCCTCATGACACTAGAACAGTCTCTAGAGTGAGTGACTGTTCTTTTCCTTCTTCTAGACAAATCCTTGTCTGTCTTTTAGGTCACATGTCAACAGTTATTCTCAAAGCAGAGATTTTCTTGTTCTCAACATTTAGTTAGATAATCCTCCAGAATTAAACCTCTTGTTCATAGTGATAATGTATTTTTAAAATATTTTATTGATTTATAGTAAAAGAGAGAGACAGAGACAGAGACAGAGTGAGAGAGAGACATGAGCTCCACATGCCAGCAAGGACCTTACCTACTAAGTCATCTGCCTACCCCATCAATGTATTATTAAATACTCCACTCTGATGAACTTGCTTCTTGTTCAACATTAAGATTCCAAAAATAGGCTTGCTAAATTCCAAAGCTTATCACCATGAATTCCTGGGACAAAACTTCTATTCAAGCATTTTTTTTTCTGAATTATTGAATAGGTAGACAAAAGTTGCAAATTAATAGAGATACACACATGAGTAAATAATAAAGTTGAGAAATTCATGTAATCTTTTAACTTTAAAATATTTTGCATGGAAATCATAGTATCCTCTCATATAATGTTGTAAAAAGTCTTTTTCACACTATCTTCAAGGAAAACAATCATAATCCAATTAATGATAATTTGCTCTTTTCATTGTAAATGTCTGGCAGTAAAAATGGATATTTGCAATATTCACAAAATATCATAAATATCTCATAGGTCTCTTATCAAAACAGATTGAAATTTTATGTCTTTGTGGTTCAATTAATGTTACATAAACATATTCATATTGTTAGAATAGTATCATTATTATCTTTTGTCTCAAAGGATCAGTGATTACATTGATTGCATTAACTGTATTTTTAAATTGGTTTATATATTATTGTGCTTATGTATGTGTTTACATATTAATGTTTGTGCCAGCACACAGTATGGAGGCCTGAGGATAACTTACAAAAGTTGGTTCTCTCTTATTACCATGTGGGTTTGGGGAACAAACATCAAAACTAACATGTTCTCAAATAAAATTTCCCTTCTCTATATAAGTTTCTTTGGAAAATTATGTTTTATTTTCTGTATATACTGAAAACTGTGAGCACATGTGAAGGGTTAGGTGGCAGAACTACGACAACTTAGATATTTGGATTTATTTGGGAGGTAAATTCAGGTAGAATACATACAATAATAGTGTTGAGATATCTGTGATTACTCTGCCTCCTCAGACTAAGGCAAAGAACTATGTAGTTATCCATTGAGAATTTTGTAATATAGATATCTAGAATTCTATGCTTATATATTTTTGTCAATGAAATATTTCACAGTATCTAGATAAAATGACACCAGAGTAAGTTTCTTCAACATTGTTTGAGAAAACACACACACACACACACACACACACACACACGCTATTTTTGTCTGGCTATTGGCTCAACTGAATGAATCAATTAATATCCAGTTCATGACAAATAATATAGTGCTTGAATTTTTCATTTTCATGTGGTAAGTTTCCCATGCTGTTAAATAAATTGTCCCTGGGTTAGTGGGTTGTATTTCCCCTCTGAAATGTAAGTTGAATAAATCATTTTCTCCCCTTAAGTTGTTAAGCCTGTGTGTTGTCTCACAATAGCAGAAAGCATCACAAGTACAGCTCTTGAAAGTTAAAACTTTCATTGTGATTTCAAGTTTTACAGAGTCTTTCATATTAGAGTTCACATCTCTCATGCACTTTAAGAGAGGCAGTAAACCCAGTAGAAAGACTTCCAAACATTTTTGTTACTGAGAGAAGTTTAGAAATCAGTTGACTCCCTTGAAGTTCTGTTTGGAGGCCTTTCTTGCATTGTTTGCCTTTCTTATTTTCTTGCCTATTGTGTATACTTGGCTGATTTTCTGGGCACAGTGCCCAGTTGGTTTAATATATGCTTATTATTGTCTCTAGAATTCCTGATCCTGTTTTGGCACTGAACACTCTATAAATTATTAACGATCATTATTGTACTTCAGAATCTACTTTGTGTTTTGAATTTGGGAACAAAGATGAACATTGAGTCCAATGGGTAATAATTAACAATATCAAATCCGTGTCCAGTGCTTGTCTGTAAAACAGGAAAATAAGGAAAAAAAGGACATTTTTAATGAATAACATAGGGTTGTTTCTATAAATTGCTAAAAGTAGTAAATACAAAAAATTAAATTTATCACTTAATTGCTCATAAAAATTTGTACTCATTTTCCCTTCCAAATATTAATACTTTGTCTTTTGGTCACTATCCATATGTGAACACATTTTTCTAGCTATACAAGAGCAGAGATTACCTTCACATACCTTCCCTTAGTCACAAAAGTTCATTCACTTGAGGTACTATAGCACATTATCAAACTCTTAGTATGTTATAACTATATTTGTGTCTGAATTTTGAAGAAATTAAGATAAACTTAAGCCTATCCTTTCAAAAAAGAAAAATCAAATTTAATATATGCAAATATATTTTAAAGGAAGAAGCACTAAAGAAAGAGAAATGCTGAGAAAAACAGCTGAAGGAAAACAATGGCCCTGGCATTTTGAAAGAAAGAAAAAAGAAAAGCTTATTGTTCTTAGGATATAGCCTGATTGACTGTACCTGAATGACTTTGAGTCTTTAAAACATAACTACTACATACTACAGTATGCTATATTTTTAAACTTCAGCTTAACTAAGAAACAAAGTATACCCTATAGGAGAACTCCCAAAACAATGAACTGGAACTCAGAAGCAAATATGTGAGACTTGTGGTACAAATATTACTTTAATTATTTTTATATTGGAAAACAGATACATTGATTCTCAATTACTTTCTCTCTATGTAAATATAATGAAATGATATCACATTCTTCCAAATTCATTTCTACTTTCCCTTAATCATAACACACACACACACACACACACACACACACAAACACACACACTTTCACCATACTGTTTTATACATTGCACATATTTTACACCCATCTTCATGAAACTGTAAATCAGGATTTTGACATATTTTTTATAAATCGCTTTCCCAGAATAAAAATATTCTCCACATTTCCATTATTCTAATATTGATTCAGCTTTGTGGCTAATTTATATGCAAAGCAAATAATTTACCCAAACTTGTAAAGGATATGCATTATCAGAACACAACACCTGCAGGACAAAAGAGAGGTTAATTTCATTGTTGCTCTGAAGCAAAAGGAGATCATTACTGAGCCTGCGGTAACCAAGCTCTGTGAAATAGCTGTATTAGTCATTAACTTTCCAGCACTAAATTTCATATCAAACTCAATTAACTACCACATAGCTTTTAATGACAATATTTTTTCAGATGCAGTCCTTGTTTACTAATAAGATTTCACATCACGGATATCTGTTCCATTACTTCCTCAATGTTAATATTCAAGTCTTGATTTTCTCCAAAGAAAATGGGGCAATGAAAATTGCATTCGCCAAAAGTTCTCCTTGAATTATGTTGCAACATTTCAAGTGTGTTAATGTAATGCCTTAGAAGTTAAAGGGAATGATTATATGGAAAGCCGGAGTCTTCTATGTCTATCTTCAGGATTGATTAGGTTTGCTATTTATGCCTCCTTCTCTACAACTCTGTTCCTGTGTTGGAAATCATCAGGATCAAAACCATCTAAATTGGAAATGTCCCTTAGTATATTTTTATCACAGAGAAAGGCAAAGCCTAGAATAACAAAAAGGCACAAAATTAATGTCATCAGGAAACAATTTACACAGCTAATTAGCATAACACTCTCATATAAAAAGACAGATGGATGAAGGGATCAGGTCATTCAGAGCCTGCAGTAAACTGCTTCAGTTTTTAATCTCCTGCTGTTACTTATCAACTGGTATTCTTTTTATGAACTTAGATAGATCCCAGGAAGGATTTAGATTCTCACTTTGTTCCTTAAATTTTTATTGATTATTTATTACAGTATTTTCTATGAAAAGAAGAATTTTGATTTTGCCTGGAACTGAAATAAATGGCATGTATGAATATTTTGTGGGCCACGTGACTATTGCAACAACATGGATGTGTGTTTGTACAGGCAGACAAACACTGTGTGGTTGTATACAGGATGATTATGTGAAAGGCAAGCACAGGGGTGTAATCACAGTTCCTACTTCTCTAGGAGTTAAATTCTGACCCTCAGACACAGAATCAGACAATAGACTCAATGTAGCAACCAGCAGGAACTGGCAGTGGACAATGCAGAAACAGCTTTATGGACATAGTCAAAAATTAGAATAAATATTTCTGCTAGTCTTTTTTAAAATAAATTTTCTAAAAATCATGTGTAAGAAATTGTGTACTATAAAGATGTTTGAATATCAAACTAAAATATAAAATGAAAGAAAAACTATGTAATTCTTGCTTTAAGTTGATGGTCATGAGAAATGAAGCATTTTATTCAACTATAATACTAGTTTCTAAGGCTACCATAACAACTGTTGTGAATGACTCAATTTAAATAAAAATGTTTCTCATAGTTCTATTAGTTAGAAGCATGTTAGTCAATGAACTGATGAGGCAGGATGCTTTTCACAATCTGAGGGAGTGTGTATTGCCAGTCCTTTTGTTCCCACCTATTGCCAGCAGTCATCATTTTCTTTGAGTTTCGGCTGCCTCATTCTAATATCTGCCTCTGCTTCATTTGGTGTTCTTCCTGAGCTCTCTGTGTTCAAGTGACCTTTGCTTATGAAGAAATCAGCCCAAAATCACAATTTCCAAGTAAGAGCACAGAAGCAGTGGGGTTAGCATACCAACCTGACTTATTATGGACAAAAATTCCTGATTGCCAGCTTATTAATTTACAATAATAATAATTACACAATATAAGCTCTGTATTTTTCTAACTAAGGGCAAATATATATGGTAAAACAAAATAGCCATATTGCTTAGGTTAATATTAGGTTATAAAACTAATAGCTGAATGATTATGATACTCAATGATACAATCAAGCCAAAATAACAGACACATGCATTTCTAGCAGAACATGATTATGAAGGAAATCATAAAATCAAGGAAATCAGAAATTTACTAATCTAGATTTCTATCTAATCTCAGAACTTAGACTTCCCCTTGAAATGACTATAAGTTTATGCTTAAGGAAGAGCAACAAGTCACACCTCAGTATCAATCCTCTGTTCAGAACTGCATTTCCAAATGTGGAAGAAGATGCTTAGTACTTAAAGACACTGATCTTGTATTAGAATCCTGGTATTATCTTTTGATTTTCCATGCCTAATGAAATGGGCTGTTAGTCTAGTCATAAAGCCCTGATACAGAGATCATAATTTTTTGCATAAGGCCTCAAAAGAAATAACCTAAATTAAACTGAGAAGTAAATTAGGAAGATAAACTCATATACAAGAAAAAGTAAAACGGATATCATTGCATAAATAACAAATATAAGATAGATAAACCTTATGTTGTATAATTTGAGAGAATTAATTATATTTTCTGCAGAAAAGTGGTTTTCTTTAAAAAAAAACTTTCATAGGGCAGATTTAGAAATTTGAGGTACATTGGAGAATTATTAAATTAGGTTAAATAGAATTTCTCAATCTATGAATAAATAAGAATAAAGGGGGTCAGTTCAAGAACTAATGACATTTGCAAATATGTATGCACTAAATGTATAGCAAATATTGTAAGACATAAAGAGCAAGTTATACCCAATTACAAAAAATGTTAAGAATCCCCAAGCCACCATTCTATCAATATCTACATTATCAAAACAACGACTGAACCTAGAAACATTGCCATAATACTGTAGTGTAAATCAAGTAGAATATACATTCTTCTTCTTAGCACAGAACATACCATAATAAATATAAAAAAATAAAAATTAAATAATGCATAAGACATATAGAAAATCTTAACATTTTTAAAATTTGGGATTATGATAAACATCACTAACTTATCACGGTAGAGCAAGTCAATCAACAAGAAGAGAAACTTTTAAAAAGTACAAACACATGAAAATTAAGTGACATCTATATGAATGGCCAGTGAGTCAATAAGGCAATCGAAAATGCAATAAAATCAATTCTTAAAATGAAAAAAAGTAACAAATACATACCAAAACTGGGAATACAAGATAAAAGTAGAATCGGGAGAACTTTATAGAAATAAGTGTGTACATTAAAAAAATACTAAATTATGCTGATGAGATTGCTCAGAAAGTAAGCTTGTTTATTCTACCAGCCTTGAACTGAGTTCAGTCTCTGAAAACCACATGATGGAAAGAGAGACTGCATTTCCTGAAATTGTCCTCTGACATTCACATGTCCACTATGGCATGAATATTTTCTTTCTTTTGCTCTCTCTCTTTTTCTTTCTTAAATATAAGCATGCACATACACACACATAATTTTTTTCTAAAGAAATAAAATTGATAATTAAATAATAATGCAACTCAGATTATGAGATCAACATGGGCAAAAAATTGAGGAATTATTGAGAATATAAATAAAAGTCCTATAAAAATAAATAAAATATAAATTAATGTATGAACATCATCATAAATAATAAAGAGTTGTCTTTCAAAAAAATAAAAAATACATAAAACTCCAACTATACTAACTAAGGAAAAGAAAGGAAAAAATTAGAATAGAAACAAGATACAGGCAAACAGGGAAACATGAAATTACAGAAGTTCAGAAGATCACTGGGGACTAATATAAACCAATATATACCATCTAAGTGCAAAGTATGCAAGAAATATATACACTTTTAGGTAGATGAAATTCAACAATGTTGACAACTGTGAAGACAGAAACCTAAGCAAAGTCTATATGGTGTCTAATGCAATTAGTAGGGAGATTATGAGATTAGTAGGGAGATTAGTAGGGAGATATGAAATTAGCAAGGGTTTTGAAGCCATATTGGTCTGTAGAAGTCAAGGCTGTCTCAAAACAAGCAAATACACACACATGCAAAAACACACACACACATACACATACATACACACTCACACACAAACACCACTAGACAAAGCAAAGAGGAAGTTAAAAAGTGATAAAGTACAGTGCATCAGTGATCTTAAGACCCTTACAAAGATGAATCCAGAGTTGACTGAACAACTCTGCTTCTGAGTTTTGTAAAATACTTAAAGAAAATTGTCAGTGTTAATAATAAAGAGTTTAGTTTAAATATAAATAAATTTGGCAAAGCACAATTACACTAAACAAGAAAAGAGGATAAAACCTAAATAGCTAGAATCAGACATTCTTCTTTTTTTTTATTTCCACTCATACAAACTTAACAGGTACACGGGTTCCCCCTCACTCCAACCCCCCATCCCCTTGTGCCCCCCACCCCCCTTCCCTCTCCATCCCCCAGTGCCTCCCACTCTAATCCCTGGAGCAGTCTTTAATGAGCATGCCAAACTCTCCTCTGGGTCCTCCTCTCCAATGAGGTGCAAGGACCCAGTGGCATTTCCCAGAACCATTTCCTGTGTTCCCTTTAAGCATAGGAACACTACTGTGGCTGTCAATCCCTTGCCTCCAAGGATCCTAGTGCCTGTAGCAAACGCTAGACTTTGTGGGGTCAATAGTATGTTGGAAATTGTGCAGGGCATACAAAGTCCAATTACGATTGCTTCGGCCCTAACTTGTGTGGAGTATCTTGCATATCATTGCTCCTCCCATCCTTGTGCTCTTACAATCTTACCACCCCCTCTTCCGCAAATGTCCCTGAGCTTCAGGATCGGGAGAGATTAGGCTAGCCTAGTTCTAGGTTGTAGATATAGAGTCTTTGATATTCCGGATTTTGGTTTGTTGTTTTTTTCTGATATTGGTATTGGATAAAACCTGTAAATTAGAGTCTTGTTATAAGAGTATATTCAAAGATAGATGTAATAAAATTAGGAAACTGCAGTGGGGGAGGGTCAATCACCCATTTGCCATATGGTTACTTTCTATCTGCCAGACTATATGCCCTCCCCTTCTGGTGAGATCATACCCCATCAGTTGCAAATGATAAGGAACTAAATAAAGTCTGTGAACTTAACCAGATGTCTCATTACTTACTTGCAGTCCTTGATGGTGGCCTATTTTCTCTGCTGTAACATGGTCCCCTCTCTCCTTGTTACTGGTGTGTCCCTCTTTCCCCATCCCTCCTGTTCATAATCTTTGCAATTACTGTAGGTATTACAGAGATTTATCTTTGAGTGTCTCTAAGTGGGTTTGGTACTAGGAGCCACCTATTAGGGAGTACATAAGGCGCTTAATTTTCTGGGTTATTTCAACTCAACATAATTGTTTCTAATCCCATCAATTTCCCCGCAAATTCCATTAATTCATCATTTTTGATGGCTGAGTCATACTCCATTGTATAGATGTACCACATTTTCCTTATACACTCATCAACTGTTGGACATTTGGGTTGATTCCATGACTTTGCTATTGTAAACAGCGCTGCTATGAACATGGTCGTGCTCATGCTATTGAGGTAAATTTTTGCTGTTTGGGGGGTTATTCCCAAAAGTGGAATCGCAGGGTCATATGGCATTTTAATCTTTAATTTCTTTAAGAATCTCCAGAGGGCTAGCCAGAGAGGTTGTATGAGCCTGCATTCCCACCAGCAATGTAGGAGAGTTCCCCTCTCTCCACATCCTCTCCAGCATTTGTCATTGTTTGTATTGTGGATTTTTGCCATCTTGACCAGGGTGAGATGATACCTCAAGGAAGTTTTGATTTGCATTTCCCTGATGTCTAAGAATGTGGAGCATTTTTTAAGATATTTGTTATACATTTTTTAAAATATTTTTTTGTTATTATTTATGCAACTGCGCGCGCGCCGTGTGTGTGTGTGTGTGTGTGTGTGTGTGTGTGCGTGTGTGTAGAACCACGGACGAATTTGGGAACCACCATGGCCGCCTCCACTTCCTTCTGCCCCGGGATTCACAGGTTCCGCCCTACCAGGACCAGAAGCGCAGGCCACTCCCGCTCCTCCTGGCGTCTATACGTGGGATCTGGGATCCGAACTCAGGACCTTCCGCCTGCAAGGCAGAGGCTTAACCCCTGAGCCACCTCTCCAGCCCCTGTTATACATTTTAATTTCATCCCTGGTAAAGTTTCTTTTACGTTCCAGGGCTCATTTTTTAATTGGGCCATTGGTTTCCTTGGTGTTTAGTTTTCTAAGTTCTTTGTGCACGTTGGGTAAAAGAGCTCTATCAGATATGTGGTTAGTGAAGATTTTCTCCCATTCTGTGGGCTGACTTTGAGCTTGTGTTACAATCTCTTTATCTGAACAAAAGCGCTTTAATTTCACAAGACCCTGGGGCTGGAGAGGTGGCTCAGGGGTTAAGCCTTTGCCTTGCAAGCAGAAGGTTCTGAGTTTGGATCCTAGACCCCAGATATAGACGCCAGCAGAAGCTGGGGCGGCCTGCATTTTCGGTTCTGGTAGGGTGGAGACTGTGAATCCTGTGGGCCAATAAACAAGGAGGAGGTGAAGGGATCCATGTTGGTTCCTGAATTCGTTAGTGGTTCTACACACACACATACATACACATATATACACACGCACAATTGAATAAATAATAATAAAAAAATTTCACAAGATCCTAACTGTTGACAGTTAGTAGCAGTGACTGTGCCATTGGATGTCTGTTTAGGAACTGTTGGCCTAGCTCAATCAGCTCCAGGGAGATCCCTACCATTTCACCTATGGTTTTTATAGTCTCTGGCCTTATATCAAGGTTCTTAAATTATTTTGGAATTAAGTCTTGTACATAGTGACAAGTACGGATCCAGCTTTAATCTTCTGCATGTGGAGATCCAGTTTTGCCAGCACCATTTGTTGAAGATACTGTTCTTTTTCCATTGGATTCTTTGGGCCCCTTTGTCAAAGACCAAATGGCTGTAATTCTGTGGGCTTATATCTGGGTCCTCAACCCTTATCCATTGATCTGTGTGTCTATTTTGGAGCCAGTACCAGGCTGTTTTTATAACTATGGATTTGTAGTACAGACTAAGGTTTGGTATGGTGATACCTCCAGCAGTGTTTTTGTTACTCAGAATTGTCTTTGCTATCCTGGGTCTTTTGTGCTTCCATATGAATTTTGAGATTGTTTAGTCAACTTCTTTGAAGAATTGCTTTGGGATTTTAATTGGTATAGCATTGAATTTGTATATTGCCTGTGGTAGGATGGTCATTTTTACAACGTTGATACTGCCAATCCAGGAACATGGGAGGTCTTTCCACCTTCTGGTGTCTTCTGCAATTTCTTTCTTTAGGGTTTTAAAGTTTTCATTGTAAAGGTCTTTGACCTCCTTGGTTAGGTTTATACCAAGGTATTTCATTTTTTTCGGGGCTATAGTAAATGGGATTGTTTCTCTCAAGGCTTTTTCACTTCTTTCATTCTGGGCATATAGGAAGGCCTCTGATTTTTGCACATTTATTTTGTATCCTGCCACCCTGCTGAACTTCTCAATTAGTTCCAGAAGCTTCCTGGTGGAGTTTTTGGGATCCCTCAGGTATAAGATCATGTCATCTGCAAATAGGGATAGCTTGACTTCTTCCTTGCTGATTTGAATCCCTTTTATGTCCCTTTCTTGTCTTATGGCTTCGGCTAAGACTTCAAGTACAATATTGAATAGAAGTGGTGAGAGTGGACAGCCTTGTCTAGTTCCTGATTGAAGTGGGAATGCTTCCAATTGTTCCTCACTGAGCATAATCCTTGCTGTGGGCTTGTTGTATACAGCTTTTATTATATTAATAAAGGTTCCTTCCATTCCTACCGTCTCTAGCATTTTGATCATAAAAGGCTGTTGGATCTTGTCAAAAGCTTTTTTTTGCATCTATTGAGGGTGTCATGTGGTCTTGGGCTTTGGACGGTTTATATGATGAATTACATTTATTTATTTGCGTATGTTGAACCAACCTTGTGTGCCTGGGATAAAGCCTGCTTGGTCCCTGTGAATGATCTTTTTGATGTTTTTGAATCCGATTTGCTAAGACTTTGTTGAGAATCTTTGCGTCTGTGTTCATCAGGGAGATCGGCCTATAGTTTTCTTTTTTAAGTGAATCTTTATTAGGTTTTGGGATTAAAACGATATTAGCTTCATAGGAGGAATTTGGTAGTGTTCCTTTCTTTGCTATTTGATGGAACAGTTTAAGGAGTATTGGTGTTATTAACTCCTTAAATGTCTGGTAGAACTCTGTGCTGAATCCATCTGGTCCAGGACATTTTTTGGTGCGAAGATTTGAGATTACTTCCTCAATTTCCTTATATGTCATAGGACTATTTAAATAATTCACAACTTCCTGATTCAATTTAGGTAAGTTGTGTTTACTTAGAAATTCATCCATCTCTTTTGTGTTGTCAAATTTCACAGAGTATAAGTTTTTGAAATACAACATTATGATTCTCTGGATTTCTTGGGTATCAGTAGGTGATAACTCCATTTTCATTTCTAATTTTGTTAATTTGGGTTTTCTCTCCCTTGCTTTTGGATAACTTAGCTAGGGGTATATCAATCTTATTGATTTTTTCAAGGAACCAAATTTTGGACTGGTTGATTTTCTCTATCATTTTCCTAATCTCTACTTCAGATATTTCTCCCCTTATTTTGCTAATCTCCTCCCTTCTACTACTTTTGGGATCAGACTGTTCTAGTTTCTCTAAAGCTTTAAGCTGCATTTTTAAGTTATTTATTTCTGATGTTTCCATTTTTTTTGATGTAGGCATTAAGAGCTATGAGTTTACCACTTAGGACAGCTTTCATTGTGTCCCAGAGATTTTGGCAAGTTGTATTTTCATTATCATTCTCTTTCCGGAATCTTGAATTTCCTTTTTAATTTCTTCCTGAATCCAGTTCTCATTCAGCATCATAGTGTTAAGTTTCCAGGAGTTGGCGTATTTTCTGTCATTTGTTGTGTTGTGGATGTCCAGCTTTAGGCCATGGTGGTCTGTTAGGGTACAAGCTAGAATTTCAACTGTCCTGTGTATGTGGAGATTCATTTTGTGGCTCAATATGTGGTCTATTTTGGAGAAAGTTCCATGTGTTGCTGAGAAAAATGGGTATTCTTTGGTGCGTGGGTGAAAAGTTCGATAGAGATCTGTAAGGTCCATTTCAGTAAGGGTTTGATTAATTTCCAAAGTATCTCTGTAAAGTTTTTGACCTGTTGATCTATCCCATGTTGAGAGGGCGGTGTTGAAATCCCCAAGAATTATCATTTGGGGGTTGATTTCTTGCTTTAGACATTGTAGGGTTTTCTTAATGAATGTGGAGGGGCACGTATTGGGTGCATATATGTTCAGTATTGTGAAGTTTTCCTGGTGAATTGTACCTGTGACTAAAATGTAGTATCCATCTGTGTCTCTTATGATTTTTTTTGGTTTGAAGTCCACTTTGTCCGACAGCATAATGACTACCCCTGCCTGTTTCCTGGTTCCGTTAGCTTGCAGAATTTTGAACCAGCCTTTCATTTTTAGGGCATGCCTATCTTTTGTGGTGAGATGAGTTTCCTGAAGGCAGCAGATTTATGGGTTGTGATTTTTAATCCAAGTTTGTAATCTGTGTCTCTTGATCAGTGATATTTAATGTTATAATGGAGAAATTATTTTTAATTCTGGACATTTTTTATGTTTAGTGGATTTTTTAAGCGTATTGTTTGACATTTATGTTTTTGTGGTATTATACTTCCCTTCTGTCCTCCTGGATACGCTTGTTTTTTTCTTCAGTTTTGTGTATCATTTCTAGCATTTTTTGAAGGCCTGCCTTGGTAGACAAGTTGTCTTTGTGCTGGAAAATTTTTCTTTCTCCCTTGATCATGACGGATAGTTTTGCCAGGTATTTCAGTCTGGGTTGGCATTTTTGCTCGTTTAATACTTGAAGTACATCTCTCCAAGCTCTTCTTGCTTTTACTATTTCCATTGAGAGGTCATTTGTTATTTTAATGGGTTTGCCTTTAAAAGTGACCTTCATTTTTCTCTTGAAGCTCTAAGCACCTTTTTTTTGTCTTGAATGAGGAGTGTTTTGACTTTTATTTGCTATGGCGATTTTCTATTTTGGTCATATCTGTTAGGAGTGCGAAATGCCTCTTGTATTTGGATGGGCCTCTCATTCTTCAGTTGAGGGAAGTTTTCATTTATGATAATTTGAAAAATTTCCTCAGGTGTGATATTTTGAGATTCTTTGCTCTGGTATTCCATGACTGCGCATGTTAGGCTTCTTCAGGGTGTCCCATATCTCCTGGATATTTCTCTCAAGTATCTTTTTGGCTTTAACAATCTCTTCATTGAGCTGGTTAATTCTCCCACTTTGTCTTCAATATCTGAAATTCTATTTTCTGCTTCATTAGTTCTGCTGATAAGACTCTCTGTTGAGCTTTGGGTTGAAGATAACTTGTCTTTTAGTGCAACCTTAAACTCTGCCTGAGACTGTTTTAACTGAGCTATGCCTATCTTTTTTTCTTGAACTGTTTTTTTCAACTCCTCCAAATGCCTGTTGTGTTCCTGTTCAAAGTGGTTGATGCGGTTGTTTAACTGCTCTTGGATTTCCTCTTTCATTTTATTAATCATGGAAATGATCATACTTTGAAAGTTGCTGTGTTAGGTCTAGCTCTATTGGCTGTTTTCTGTGAATTTGTTCTGGTTGGAATCCATCATTAAGGGGTTAATTCTTTTGGTGGGAGATTGGTCTTCTTGGGTTTTGTTTCTCATGGATCTGCACTTTGACTTGGGCATTTTTGTTTTGTCTTCTAGGGCTTTTCAGTTTCTGTGTGTTTTTGACTGAACTGATTTAGTTGGTATTTACTACATTTGGGCAGTTATTATTAGTGCTTACCTTGGAGTTGGATATGTTTGTCTTTTGTTATTGTTATTTCCTAGATGAGGTTTTTAGGCTGTTAGTATATCAGTTATGTCAGATTAAGTAGACAGGGGGTGAATATTAGTATGATAGTGCACTTTTACGATGTAGTATCTTGGTGATATGGGAGAGTGAGTGGTGTACTCCCAGTACTTGTACATGTTTTTGGGGTGGCTGTATGGAAAAGTTAATCTACAGTGATTAATTTTAGAAAGGAACAGTAAGGTGAAAAAAGGAGGTTTACTTGTCTTTGGGCTGGATGTGAAGAATCTCTCCCATATTAGAATCAGAAATTCTTAAACAATCTTAAAAGAGAAGATTCTTTAAAAACCTTAAGAAGAGTTAACACAATTCTTATCAAATTATTTAAAATACTATTTGGGCTAGAGAAATAGCTCAGGGGTTAAGACCCTGCTTTATTAGCAGAAAGTCCTGAGTTTAGATTCCATGTCCCATGTAAAAATGCCAGGGGAAAATAGCAGCTGCCTGCATTTCCAGCCATGGCAGGCAAAATCTGGCAAAACCCATAGCAAAGCAAAAGGGAAGTAGGAGCAATGAAGGATGATAAACAAAGTTACCTCCACAGGGACACACACAGTGCCCTTTGACACACACACACACGCACACACACACACACACACACACTCACACACACTAAAATAATGTAAACAACTATTAATTGGATGCGATTTTTCTGAAGTCTAGCAATTATTACTCTGGTCTTTTTGCTTATGTTTTAAGCACATTAACCACTGATCCATCTCTCCAGCTCCTATAAGCAATATCTTTATTCCAAGAGTATTTCATGTAATTCTCATTCTACAATTACCTGGAATAAAGGAAAAGGCAGTATTATGGTGAGCATTACAACACAGAGGCAGAACTCTAATATTTTGGGACAGAAGAAAAAGTGGAATCAGGGATTAAGCAATAATGTCTGACAGGAGATAGAGGTTATTTCACTAGGCAAATTGCATTCCAAGTTAGTACTGAGGTATGTTTGGGTGATTAGTCAGGGATATTTAATGGCATTGTTAAAATTTAAATTTTAAAAATAAATGGATGCTATAGATAATTAAAATAATATTGAAACAAAAAAAATAGGTTATTTTTACCCTAAAAGACTGGCTGGATTTTGTGGGATTCTAGCTTTTTCTAAGCACTTCTGTGACAACTGTGACCCTAGAACCATATAGGACTGGAGAGCAAATGGCCAGTAATGTTTATTAATGACAAGACCTATTGAAAATGTGTGTGGCTGAAGTGGTGCCCTCCAGGGGGCAGATGGAAATGTGCTAGCAATTCAAGTCAAAGGAAGACTATAAAAATGAAAGCAAAGAAAGAAGGAAGGAAGGAAGGAAGGAAGGAAGGAAGGAAGGAAGGAAGGAAGGAAGGAAGGAAGGAAGGAAGGAAGGAAGGAAGGAAGGAAGGAAGGGAAAACCAGAAAGAAAGAAAAAGAAAGACGAAAGGAAAAACAAAAAATAAAGAACAAAAAAAGGCTCAAAAAAGGAAACAAGGGAGAAAAAAGAAGCAGGCATTATATTTTGTTTTCTCCTTCGACAAAAGATACCAGAGCAATCAGTGGACTCTGACCTTTGCCATTTATGCTAAATGGACCTACAAGTAGAATCTGCAGTTTACTTCTCGCCAAATTATTTCCTAAAAGGGAAAGGCTTCCCATTAACTGTAATGAGAATTTGTATTATGCTTAAATGTTGTTTTCTATTTCTAGCTGTAATTAAAAAGCAGTTCTTATTTTTTGGACACTGAACTTTTTTTATTTTTTTACAATTATGGTTTCAGACTCTGTGTTGATATTTGTATCTTTGTTTTATGTGGTGAGCCAACTGAGATTTCTTTCATATGCAACTTGAATTCGCTCACACTCAGCATGTTTGTCTACCAGTATATTCATGAGCAACTCAGCCTGAGACAATCTCTGTCAAAAGAAAATAAGGGTATGGTGTTATCATGTTGACATAGAATTTTAAATTCATAGAATTTACAGTAGGAAATAAAAAAGATATTCAATAGAGTCTTTGAGGAAAAATATTCACAAGTTGGACTAGATTTGTTTCTATATCTAAAAGTTTTAAAAATTATTTCAGGATAAATGTTTTTCATTGATTTATATACTGGGTGTTACAAAAATTACAGTGATTAAGGTGGAAAGTTTGTAAGAGATAGGTTTATATATCATTATGGTATGTATTATGCAAGAAACTAAATATTAAAAGCTATGAAATAGAAGAGCAAAGTCACATGTAAAAACAAACTCAATAAAATTACAGCAGATTTTTTTCTATAGGAATTTGAAAATCCAAGCCAATATAGAACACTGTATTTTTAATCCAATTGAGAATAATTATAAAATATAAAAATATGAAAAAGAAAGAGTTTCTATTATAAAATATTTACAGAAATAATTAACTAAACAAAGAGGTATTTTAATTATGACTTTCAATAATTTTTGGTACTATTTCCTAAGCTGTTTAGAAGTGTTGATCTATAGATGGTGATTCAATGAGTTCAACGGAGTTATTTACTTTTTCTTTTAGAATTTTTTATAGTTGTGGTCTAATGTTAAGGTCTTTGATGCAGTTGGGGTTGATTTTCTTTTTTTTTAACATTTTAGTCTTTTATTATTATTATTATTATTTATTCAACTGTGCTCATGTGCATGTGTATGTGCGCGCGCATGTGTGTCTCTGTGTGTGTGTGTGTGTCTGTGTATGTGTAGAACCACAGACGAATTTGCGAACCACCATGGATGACTCCACCTTCTTCTGCCTCGGGATTCACAGGCTCCGCCCTACCAGGACCAGAAGCGCAGGTAGCCCCCGCTTCCGCCTAGCGTCTATACGTGGGATCTGGGATCCGAACTCAGGATCTTCCGCCTGCAAGGCGGAGGCTTAACCCCTGAGCCACCTCTTCAGCCCCGGGGTTGATTTTCATGCATGGTAACAAGTAAGGTTCCACTTTCAACCTTCTGCATGTGGATATCCAGATTTTCCAAAACCATTTGTTGAAAATACTATTCTTCTGCCATCAGATTTTCTGAGTCCCTATATCAAAAATCAGATGACCATATGCATATGGACTTATTTCTGGGTCTTCAAATCTTATCCATTGACCTATGTGTCTGTTTTGGAGCTCTTTTCATTACTATGGATTTGTAGTATAGATTAAGGTCTGGTATGGTGATTCCTACAGCATAGTTTTTATTACTTAGGATTACTTTAACTATTCTGAGTCTTTTGTACTTTGATATGAATTTTGAGATTGTTTTGCCAATTTCTGTGAAGAATTGCCTTAGAATTTTGATTAGTATAGAAATGAATCTGTATATCATTCTTGGTAGGATGGCCATATTTATGGTGTTAATTCTACTGATCCAGGAGCATAGGAGGTCTCCACCTTCCAGTGTCTTCTTAAATTTTTTTAAGGTTTTAAAGTTTTCATTGGATAGATCTCTGACTTCCTTGGTTAGATTTCTACTAAGGTATTTTATTTATTTTAGGGCCTGTGTTAAATGAAATTGTTTCTCTTAGGAATTTCTCACCTTTTTCATCATTGGTGAATAAGAAAGCTACTCATTTTTTTAACATTAACATTTTACCTTGCCACACTGCTGAACATACGTATTAGTTCCAGGAGTTTTCTGGTGGAGGATTTGTGGTCTTCCTGATAAAGGACCATGTCATCTGTAATAGTGATAAATTGATTTCTCCTTTTCCTATTTGTATCCATTTTATTCCTTTCTTTTTTCTAATAGATCCAGCTAAGACTTCCAGTGTGATATTGAATGAAAGTGGTGGGAGTGGATAACCTTGCCTAGTTCCTGGTCAAAGAAAGAATGCTTCAAGTTTTTCACCATTTAGCATGATCTTTTCTATTGCCATCTTGTATGTCGCCTTTATTATATTAATGTATGTTCTTTCCATTCCAATTGTCTCCAGGACTTTGATCATAAATTGATGTTGGATCTTTCAAAATATTTTTCAGCATTTATTGAAAGAATGATGTGATCTTGTTCCATGGAATTATTTATAAGGATTAAATTTTTCAATTTGCAATATGTGGAACCAACCTTGTGTGCCTGGAATAAGTTCTACTTGATCATAATGAATGATATTTTTGATATTTTTTCAAAACTTTATTATTAATTTTAATTAGTTATACAAGCTCAGTGGGTAACCCCTCCTTCACCCTGTTATCATCACATCCCACTCTTCCCCCTTCATTCTTTCTCATCTCTCTTTCCTCCTTCCTTCTCTCTTGGTGTTTCCTGCCTGTTCCCTCCAATCCTCCAAAACATCTGTTTATATAGATGCAGAATTTCCCTCTGAGTTATATACACTAGTGAGTGTTTGGGACTCAGTAGCATAACTTGGGTCTCCTTCTTCAGCTCCCCAATCTGTTACAGTTGTTTGACCCTTTGCTTTTAAGGATCCTGACACCTGAAGTCTTCTCCCCTGAGATCTTTGCTAAATTTTCTGGATGCCATAGCCCAGACTTGATTGAAATATCTTGCCTATTGCTGGTCCTTTCCATCTTTAGGTTCTTACAATTTTGACACTCCCTCTTCTGCAAGATTCCCTGAGCTTTAGGATGGGAGAGATTTGGCTGGTCTTCTTCTGGGTGAACCTTGTATGGTCTTTGGTGTTCTGGATTATAGTTGGTTATTATTTTCCATATGCTGTTACTGCACTGCTTTTGGCTGCATCCTGATTGGATGTCGAGGTCATCTCCTAATCAAAGATAAAAGTCTGTTTAAATGAAGTTCTTAATTAGAAGAGGCTTAAAGGTAGATGGAAGAATAGAAGTAGGACACAGTAGTGAGTAGGGACAGTCTCCCCACTGCCCAATGTCAACTTAACACACCTGGCATTAACTAAGATCAGCTGAGACCACCTGAAGAAATTATCTGTATAATACAAGCATCAGCCCTAGATCCAATCGAAACCTCCATAGATCCCATTGAAATCTCCCAGTAGTGGACCAGATGAGAGAAGCCACAGAAGAAAAGAAACTCTTCAGGAATCCAGCCTTCAGCAGTGGCGGATGGGAGTGACTTAGCCTGTCTTCAGCTTCAGATGGTCAGCCAGCTATGCTGCTTCCACTTTGACATTCTGTTTCCCCCCCTGTAACTGTAAGTTGAATAAATCTCCCTCTGTCCCTTAATTTTCTTTCACTTTGAGTGCTTTCTCACAGCAATAGTTAGGAGTAACCATTATAGTTGCCCTCTGACTGCCAACACTTATCCCTTCCCTGACTGGTGATATTAAAACTGTAACTGCCATCTAAAGTCTGCAACTAAAGTCTCACTACTTACATACAGTTCATGATCATGGTCAGATTTCTCTACTGAAGTGTGTTCTTTCGTCTTCTTTGTTTTGAGGTCTTCTTTTTTCTTTCCTACTTTTTATAATCCTTTGTGGTTATAGCGGGAGTTAGAGAGATATACCTTTGTGCATTTGGAATTAGGATCCATTTATAAGGGAGAACATATGCCCACTAACTTTCTGTGCCTAGGATATTTCACTCAAAATAAAACCAATTTTTCTCCCACATTTTATTTTTCCCACTCATTTCCCACTCAAAATTTCTTCTAATTTCATGCATTTACAAGCAAATTTCATTAATTCATTTTCTGATGTCTGAGTTGTATTCCATTGTATAAATGTACCACATTTCATTATCCATTCATCAACCGTTGGACATTTGGAGTGATTGCATGACATTCGTATTGTAAATAGTGCTGCAGTGAACATGTTTGTGCTCATGTCACTGTAGTGAATTGCTAGGTTTTGAGGATTGTTTCCAGTAATAGTATAGCAGGGTCATATGGTATTTTGATCCTTAACATTTTTAGAAATTGCAATACTGATCTCCAGTGGTTGTATAAACCTGCACTCCTATCTACAATGTGTAAGTATTCTCTTCTCTCTGTATCCTATCCTGTATTTGATGTTGTTTGTATTACGCATTTTTCTCAACCTGACCAGGTAAGATAATATCTCAGGAGAGATTTGATTGGCATTTTCCTGATAGCTAAGGATATGGAACATTTTTTTCTCTAACATTCTATTTTTTCCCAATGATACTCAATAGGTATCCCTCCCTCCTTTCTCCCCTCCACATTCCCCCTTGCACTCTCCCTCCCCCCTTTTCCCATTTCTTTCACCCTCCTCCCTGGCTTCCACACTCCCAATGCCTCTCTCTTCTTCCCTCCCATTCCCTGGAGCATCCTTTTGTGTGAACACCAAACCACCCTCTGAGTCCTCCACCCTAGTGAGGGGAAGAACTCAGTGGCATATTATGGAGCCCTTTCTTGGACTCTCCATTGCTATGGGAACTATATCATGACAGTTTAATCCCTTACATCTAAGGATCCTACTGCCAGGAGCTTTCTCCCCTGTGATCTCTGCTAGAGTTTGGGGAATCATTGACATGTCAGCCATTGTGCAGGTCAGGCACAATGCCCATACTTGTGTGGAGTATCTTGCATATCGTTGGTCCTCCTCATCTTTAGGCTCTTACAATCTTGCTACCCCCTCTTCCACAAGGTTCCCTGAGCTTTAGGATGAGGAGAGATTTGGCTGGTCTGGTTCCAGGTGATTAATATAGGGTCTTTGGTGTTCTGAATTATGGTTTGTTGTTTTCAGTTTTGCTTTTCCTGCACCACCCTTGGCTGCATTCTGATTGATATCGAAGGTCTCCTAACCAAAGATATAAGACTGTTTAAATGAAGATCTTAATATAAGAGGAGACTCAAAGATAGTTGGCAAAATAGGAGTAGGACATAACAGTGGGGGGGGCAGTGTACCATTTTCAGTATGTTTACTGTCAGTCTACCAGTCCCTATACCCTCCCTGATTGGTGAGATCAAACCTCTTCAGTTGCAAGTGACTAGGAAGGGAAGTAAGAGTGAGCTGCACTAGATGTCTCATTACATACTTGCAATACTTGATGGTGCTCTATTTTCTCTACTGAAGCATGATTCCAAATCTCTTTTTGGGGGGGGGCTCTTTACCTTCCCTCTTGTATATAATCTTTGGGATTACAGTAGGTATAACAGAGATTTACCTTTCAAAATGTCATTAAGTGGAATTGGAACTAGGATCCACCTATTAGGGTGTATATATGGTGGTCTAACTTCTGTGTCTGGGATTCTTCACTCAATATAATTTTTTCTAATTCCATCGATTTCCTGGAAAATTTCATTAATTAGTTTTTTTGATGGCTGAGTAGTATTCCTTTATATAAATGTACCACATTTTCCTTATCCATTTGTCAACTGTTGGGCTCTTGGGTTGATTCCATGACTTTGCAATTGTAAATAGCTCTCTGAACATGGTTGTGCTTATGTCATGGTAGTGAATTTCTGAATTGTGGGGGACTATTCCCAGAAGTGGGATAGTAGGGTCACATGATATTTCAATCTTTAACTTTTTTAGAAATTGCCAAACTTATTGCCAGAGTGGTTGTATAAGCTTGCATTCCCACCAGCAATGTAGGAGACTTCCCCTCTCTCAACATCCTCCCCAGCATTTGGTGCTGTTTGTATTGTGGATTTTTGCCATCCTGACTGGGGTGAGATGATGTCTCAGGGACATTTTGATTTGGATTCCCTGAAGGCTAAGGATGTGGAGAACTTTTTGATATGTGTTAGATATTTCAATTTCATCCCTGGAAGAGTTTCTTTTGAGATCCCAGACCGATTTTTAAATTGGGCCAGTTATCTCCTTGGTATTTAGTTAGTTTTTTAAGTTCTTTGTGCACTCTGGCTCTATCAGAATGTGGTTAATGAAGATTTTCTCCCATTCCATGCTAGGTTTACAATTTCTTTATCTGAACAGAAGCTCTTTAATTTTATAAGACACCATTTATTGAGTGTTGGTTCTAGTGAGTATGCTATTGGATTTCTGTTTAGGAACTATTGGCCTACACCAATCAGCTTGAGGGAATTCCTTACCCTTGAAACTAGGGTTTTTATAGTCTTTGGCCTAATATTAGGGTCCTTGATCCATTCAAACTAATTTTTGTGCATGGTGACAAGTACATATCTAGTTTTAATCTACATATGGACATCCAGTTTTGCCAGCACAATTTGTTAAAGATGCTGTTCTTTTTCCATTGAATTTTCTGAACCCCTTGGTCAAAGATCAAATAGCTGTAACTATGAGGCCTTATATCTGGGTCTTCAACCCTTATCCATTGATCTACATGTTTACTTTGAAGCCAGTACTAGGCTGTTTTTATTACTAAGGCTTTGTAGTACAGATTGAAAATTGGTGTGGTGATACCTCTAGCAGTGTTTTTGTTACTCAGGATTATTTTTGCCATCCTGGGAGTATTGTGCTTTCATATGAATTTAGAGATTTTTTTGGTCAATTTTTTAAAGAATTGTTTTGGGATTTTGATTGGAATCTGTATATTGCTTTTGGTAGGACAATCACTTTTATGATGTTGATTCTGCTGATCCAGGAGCATGGGAAGTTTTCCCACCTTTTGGTGCCTTCTGTAATTTCTTTCTTTAGGTTTTAAAGTTAGATTTTTACAGAGGTGTTTCATTTTTTTAGGAGCTACATAGATTGGGATTGTTTCTCATAGGACTTTTTAACTTTTTTCACTTTTGGTGTAACTTGCTACTCTGCTGGACTTTTGTATTAGTTTCAGGAGTTTTCTGGTAGAGTTGTAAGGATCACTCAGATATAATATCATGTCATTTACAAATAGAGGTATCTTGACATATTCTTTTCTTATTTGTATCCTTTTTATCTGTCTCCTTGTCGTATGGTTCCAACTAAGAATTCATGTACAATATTGAATAGAATTTGTGAAAGTGGACTGCCTTGTCTAGATCTTGATAGAAACAGGAATACCTCAAATTTTTCCCCATAGAGTGTAATCCTTGCTGTTGGCTTGTTGTATACAGCTTTTATTGTATTGATATAGATTCCTTCCATTCCAACCGTCTCTAGGGTTTTGATCATAGAAAGATATTAGATCTTGTCAAAAGCTTTTTCCGCATCTATCAAGAGTATCATATGATTTTGGACTTTGGATTGGTTTATGTGATGGATTACTTTTATTGATTTGCATATGTTGAATCAACCTTGTGTGCCTGGGATTAAGCTTGATCATAATGAATGATCTTTTTGATTTGTTTTTGAACCTGATTTGCTAAGATTTTATTGACAATCTTTGCATCTGTGTTCATCAAAGAGATTGGCCTATAGTTCTCTTTTTTAAGTGTATGTTTATTAGTTTTTTTGAGATTAGTATGCTATTAGCTTCATAGAAAGAATTTGAAAGTGTTCCTTCCTTTGCTATTTTATGAAACAGTTTAAGGAGTATTGGTGTTATTAGCTCCTTAAATGTCTGGTAGAACTCTGTGCTGAATCCATCTGGTCCAGGACATTTTTTGGTAGGAAGATTCAAGATTACTTTGTTATAGGGACTATTTAAATAATTCAAATTTTCCTGATTCAATTTAGATATGTTTTGCTTACTCAGGAATTCATTTATTTCTTTTGTGTTATCAAATTTCATGGAGTATACGTTTTTGAAATATGACCTTATAATACATTGTATTTCTTGGGTATAGTTGTGATAACTCCATTTTCATTTCTAATTTTGTTAATTTGGATTTTGTTTCTCTTGATTTTGGTTAATTTATCTAGGAGTGTATCAATTCTATTGATTTTTTTCAATAACTAGCTTTTCATGTGCTTGATTCTTTGTATCATTTTCCTTATCTCAACTTCAGAGATTTCTCCCCTGATTTTGCTAATCTCCTCTCTTCTACTGCTTTTGGGATATAATTGCTCTTGTGTCTCTAAAGCTTTCATCTGCATTGTTAAGTTATTTACTTGTAATGTTTCTATTTATTTGATGTAGTCCTCAAGAGCTATATACTTGCCTTTCAGGACAGATTTAATTATGTCCCAGAGATTTTGATATGTTTTATTTTTCATTATCTTTCACTTCTAGGAAATCTTGAATTTCCATTTTGACTTCTTCCTGAACACATTTCTCATTCAACATCATAGTGTTTAGTTTCCAAGAGTTAATGTATTTTCTGCTGCTTGTTCTGTTGTGGATGTCAAGATTTAGACCATGGTGGTCTGATAGGATATGGGCTAGAATTTCAACTTTCCTGGGTATGTGGAGATTCATTTTGTGTCTCAATATGTTATCTATTTTGGAGAAAGTTCTGTGGGGTTCTGAGAAAATTGTGTATTCCTTGATGTTTGGATGGAAAGTTCGATAGAGATCTGTAAAGTACTTTCCAGTAAGGATTTGATTTAGATCCAATGTGTCTCTGTTAAGTTCTTGGCTTGTTGATCTACCCACGTTGAAAGTATTACTGCACATGAGCAGTTATTGCTAGTGTTTGCCTTGGGGTTAGGTACATTTGCCTGATATTGGTGTTATTTCCTAGATGAGGCTATTAAGTTGGGTTTAGTAGACAGGAATTGAAGATTAGTATGGTAGTGCACTTTTTAGATTTACTTCCTTGGTGATATGTGAGGCTGAATGGTATAGTTCCTGAAGTTGTATTGGTTTTTGGGTGGCTATATGGAAATGTTAAAGTACAGTGACTAATAATTGAGAAGAACAAGATTTCAAAAGAGTTTACTTATCTTAGAGCTGGATATGAAGATTCTCTCCCACATAATGGGATGATTTTAGAGGATCTCAGGTGAATGGTGTTTGTCCCCTAGCATTTTGCTTGGGTTTTCTCTGGCCTCTGTTGAGTTCTGAGGAGCAGGTACCTTCTTAGGGATTGAGGAGCAGGGGATTTGCACTGGCCAAAGTCTGGGTCTGGGTCTGGATCCATGTTAGAAAGGTAAAGTGGCTAGAGGTGTGCACAGATAATCTGGGACCTGAGGCTTGGCCTAGAAGTCTTCTCAAGGGCCAGAAAGGTAGGCTTGCTACTAGTGAGGTTCACAGATGATGTGGAACCTGTGGTGTTGTCTAGGGGGCTCACCTGAGAAGCAGGGAGTCTGCCATGGTTTGAGTCCAGGTTAGAAAGGCAGAATGGCTAGTGGGGCACATAGATGACCTGGGGCCTGGGGCTTAGCCTAGGGACCTTCCCCAAAGCCAGAAAGGTGGCTACTATTGGGATGTACACATGACCTGGGGCCTGGGGCATAGTTTAGGGCATTTACCTAAGGAGTAAGGAGTCCACCCTGGTCTGGATCCAGGGCAGAAAAGCAGAGTGCTAAAGGGGCACACAGATGACCTGGAGTGTGGAGCGTGGGCTAGGAGCCTTATCTGAGGAGCAGTGAGTCTGTCGGTCCTTGCCTGGGTCTGGGTATGGGACAGAAAAGGGAGTCAACATTTTTCATAGGAGAGCTGTTGTCTTTCTTTTTGTTGTTGTTTCTTGTGCATTTGTAGTGTGACTTGGGTATTTTGTGTTTGATCTCTAGTATCTTTCTTGGTGTGTGTTTTTAACTGTTAGAAGTCAGACAGAATTTTTGGCTGTTGCTACTGTTTAAGTGTCAAAGTTGCTATTCTAAGTTTCTTTGGTGTTATTTCATGGATAAAGTTATTATACTACCAAAAATGTTTGTAAGCTGTTCTCTGGTTTGGGGAGGGGTTGTGTGTGACACAGTTAGGTCTACATTTCCCACAGAAATTAAAGATTGAGTGCCAATATTTGTTATGTGTGTTTTGGATTAAGTATTAGATCATTTTCATTGTGAAAAAAGTTGTGTTTAGTAGTCAGGGGTTAAAGGTAAATGTGATATAGCAGCTTTTAGTTCCTTTGAGCTATGTAAGGGTGAATGGTTAATACACTGAGCATTGAGAGTATGGGGCTTTGAATGTGCTATATAGAAATCTTAAACCATGGTGAATAGCAATTGAGATTAACAGGAAATTGAGATTATCTTAGGGTACATGAGAGGATTCTATTCTGTTTAAAGGAAATATTTTTTTTGGCAAAATTTCTCATAGAATTTGTTTTGGAGGAGAGACAGAGCTTTCCTTTAGAGCTCTAACATTTAGCTCTTCTCTTCCAAAAGGATTTACACTCTTATGGGTGGGATCCTTCTCTGAGGAATTTGTCCTCAATGGGCAGCCTCTCCTAGGATCTAAATTGAGAGCCGGCTTTGATTCACCAGTGGAGCTAATCTGCTTGACAATCGTGTCAATTTTGATTTCTTCCTTTTCTGTATACTTGCCCTTATATTTTTCTTCACAGGTCACAGTTTTTGCTTCTTTCTATCTATTCCTTGTTCTTTTTGCTAACTCTGAATAAGAAGACAAAAAAGTAACCATGCCACACTATCAAGATTGTCTTACCTTGAAAGTTCTTCCACCAGACACTCAAATATAACTTCAGGCAAGCTTTCAGGACAAGGGAAAAATTCATTAAACTCTCCGCCAGCGTGTGGTTCCATTTGCCACTCTTCCTATTTTTGTTCCCCTCTGTACCATCATGAGCTAAGCTTTTACTATTTGTGTCTCTCATAGCATTACTTTTTTCCAAGTTTTCACAAGAACGGCCCATTTGACACAGTCTCTAAGACATAAAGGCTTTATAGTCCCAAAGTTCCAAAGTTCTCCATATTTCTTCCAACAAACATTTCTAATGTCATATTAACCACATCTCAGCCATGGCTATATTTCTCTACTCAATATCAAGTTCTCTCAGCTTCACAAACAATTCAGTTTCTATTATTGGATTCTTAATATCACACAGCAACACCCTACTCCTGTCACCAATTTCTGTATCACTTTTTTTTTTTTTTCTGTAGTTACTTTTTTTTCTGTTGCAGTGGAAGAACACCCAAAGTCAAGCAACTTAATGGGAGAAATGAGATTTACTCAGCTTTCAGTTCTAGAGGAAAGATACAAAAAGCATGACTGGCAGCAGAAGCTGGAGGAGGCCTAGGGCATAGAGGCTCAGATTTGCAAAATTGCCAACAACAAGAGCAGATCTTTATCAGAACATGGCAGCATTAATTAACCTCAAGGCCCATCTTCAGGGACTACCTTCCTCCAGCAAGGCTGCACCTCCTAAAGGTGCCATAACCTTTCTAAACACATGAACCTGTAGGGAACACATTTCAAAATATGAAACTCTCTATGTTGTAGTTAGTTAGATATAGGTGTCAACTTGATGTTTGAGCATTCAAGGTCTGAGAACATTCATAATGAATTAGTGAGTTGAGCCCAGAGCAAGTCTGCAAAAGATTGTCTAGTTGATAGAGAAGGATGAGCCTGTGGTGGGTGGAACTAGCTCCTGGACAGGTGAGTAATATGGAGGAAGATAGTTGGGAAAGTTGGCATCTTTTGATATACTTAGCCTGACATGCTGATCTGACAAGTAAGGATTGTCCCTCCCCACTGACCTTAGTGTTAGTGTGGATTCTTCTGCTGAGCTGAGCAAGAACTATAGCCAGATTATCACATGAGTGAATAAAACCCCTTGTTCCCTTAATGCCTTTGGTCATGGCTTTATTGACAATGTGCAAAGTAACTACAACAGAATTTGGAACCAGATATGCGTGGTGTTGCTCATAAATCTGGTTAGGTAGATTTTGTGGATTTTCTGCATTTTTATTTTGGAAAAACTTCTAAATGTTTAAAGATTCCTGAAATGTGGATTGAAAAAACTATTTTGAAGAATGTAAAGAGCCATTTGGAGAATAGAAATTCATAGTGGTGAACTGTTTGAGCCCAGTTTGTGAAGGGAACAAGGATTTTGGCAAAGTTAAATTTGAATATGATGAATGGCTTCATATGATAAAGGAAAGCTATGTTAGCAATTTTGAAATTTTCATGTGAAAAATACAGATAACAGAACAGCTATGGCTACTGGAGCAATGAGTATCAGTGAAGGAAAACCTAGACCTTTTTTCTTAGACAATGGCAGTCATTAATGTCAACAAATGGAAATTTGTTACTGTGAAAACTTTGACTTCTTTAAAACCTATGCTAAAAATGCTTCTTGCCTTCAAAAGTTTTGACTGCATAGAAAAGGAATTTTCTAGGATCAGCACACAAAATTTGGTACAGCTGTGGTATAAGTATCCCAGGACATATCTCAAGCTTACTGCAAAATCTTCCAACACTCTCCAGGTAGTATTGGTTTTATACAAGATCATGGGGTTCTTGGAGAGCCTCTGAAGCTTTTCATCAAATGACATGTTTGGAATTTTTGCAAAGCAATGTAAACCTTACAGCTTCAGTAGAGAAACCAGGATATTGATGATATCAGAGCCATGGAACATGTGTCCATGAAAACTGTGAGTGAAGATTAGATATGGCCTAAAGAAACACTGGTTTTACACTTTGAGCTGTAAAGAGGGACTTGGATTGCCAGAAATCTTTGAGTCACTGTGACTCTAAGATAAGTAACAGAATATAGAAGTTTAATTACAGGATGTGGTATTTTTCCAGACTTTGGTCTTTTACTTTTGAAGTAATATTTTTATTGTGTCACCATGCTTCCATTGTAATATTTATTTATATTTAACTTGTTTTATTTAATATTAATGTGAAAAATTTAATTTTTTTAATCCTTAAGCAATGAAACTTTTACAAAATACACATGAGTCTTTGCATTGAAATGGAAATTCTAAATCCTGTTCTTAGGTAGCATGCTGAATACTGTACTGTTAGCAATCAATGCATTGGCTGGAATGAGGACTAATGATGATTGTTGGTGCTGACAAATAAAATATATGGTGTCAATGTAGATGACAGACATTAATTAATCTACTGAAATTAATAATCTACAAAATTATATCTTTTATTTTAAACACTAAGAAATTTGAGACACTGCTTTAAATTTTCTTGGCAAAGTCATAAGCAACATTATTCAGAATTGATTTTCTCTCAATGAGAAAATTTGACTCCCTCAGACTTTGAAGTGGAAATGAAGAAGGAAATCTTTCCTCTACTTTGCCCTTACTCTTAAAAAATGGGTATCTAGATTCATTCTGCTACAGTGCTCTAACAGATCAATGAGCTTCACCTTTCACTCCTCAGATCACAGCAGGAGCATAGGGGTGAGATAAAATTCAACTTCCTGAATAAAATGTCTCGAACTTCAAGTTTACATTTATCCTTTTTCCTTCTTAAAATATAGCTGGATGGCTAACAGAATAAAGAATAGCAATGATTTTATGCTTACATGACAGTATTTAAAAATATATGATAGTGTTTAAAACATTGAGTATAAATTCATAATTTCCAAATGTAGTTCACAAAAATTTTCTCATTGATTATTGTATCAATGTATTTGCATAGTATTCCTCAGTCAACTTACACAGTTGTTGTATAAGAAACCATGGGTTTCATTATTATAGCATTTTTATAAGCTTTATTTTTGCCCCTGATCTCCATACCAGTCCCTGGCACCCATCACTCGAATCCTTTCTCCACCCAGTAGTTCCCTTTCCACTTTCATATCATCACAATATCTGAGGTATGTATGATCACCATGAAAGTTTTCTGTAAGTTTTCCTCAGTTAAATAATAATGTGAAAGCTCATATTTCCAAAGTTAGTAAGAGTTATGTTGAGTGTCAGTCTATTTCTACTGTTTCTGAAAGTGTTTGTTTCTGTGAAATTACTGTCAGATACAAAATATTAGATTCTTTACATTCAAATAATGAATATATTTTGTGAATGAACATGAAAGCACTCTTTTAATTTAATTCTGTATACTTTCAATTTTTGTGCATATAATTTAAGGAGTATATTCACGAAAACATTCTTGTGAACCAATTTGTGGAAGTGTCACAGCTTGTAACACATCAAAAATCTTAAAAACATACTGAGAAATTCACTCTTTCTCTTTTTTTATTGTCTTTATAAAGACATATGACTGAGAACAAACTCTTTTGGAGGTCAGTGCTACTAATATTAATTAAACTAACTAAGTCTCTAAAACCCATGCCTTCCTGTGAATGAAACTTTATTTGACATCTTTAAAGGCTTGGGCAATATATCAACATTATATGACCCTTAAATTCTAATTCAGGTATATAGTTAAAAGGAGTTTCATTGTAATATTTATATATAATGGCAAGTCAACAAATAAATATTCATGGTAACAGGGATTTACATCAGCATTGAACTGGAAACTTGCCAAAACCTGTTTGAAATAGAATAAGTAATTTTGATATATCCATAGAATATGTGAGAAGTAATTACACTCAAACATACAGAAATATATAAACATAGCAGTGAATGAAAAGTTTATTAAAAATGCATTGGAGTATTCCATTGGTGCAAATATCAGTAACACATACTCCATCTTTGAATATCCAAGTAGTCATCAATTGGAATTATTCATACTAATGTAAAATAGAAACACATTGCCCAATGATGGGATAGAACAATTACTTGTCACTACAACTGAGAGAATACAAAACACTTGAAACACAAAATGAACATTTTATTTTTACATTGTTAACTTACTTTCATTTTAGAGGAGGCATTCCTCCTCCATATAAGTATAATTGACAATATTAGTGAAGTTTATTTTAAAAGACAGGAACACTAGAATATATCAGCTAAACAGCAACTGAGTGCATTTTTCACAGAGATACTGTGATTAATTACATATAGTTCTGAATGTCATTTAGAATTTGGTTCCATGAAAAACTTAAACTCTCTACATTTACATCTATTGATGATTGAACAGGATGCCATCTCTTCGATGAATGAGAGATGTCTTCACTAGTGAAATGACAGGCAAAAAATATATCTCAAATGATTGCAGCCAAAATTTTAATTAGCTTCTAAGATATTCTTCCAGCTACAATCATGAATAAAAGTAAATAAAAAAACACAAATCTTGTTTTTTTTTTGTTTTGTTTTTTTTTTAATTTTTTTATTATTATTTATTCAACTGTGCGTATGTGCGTGTGTATGTGCGCGCGCGTGCGCACGCATATGTGTGTGTGTGTGTCTGTGTATGTGTAGAACCACGGACGAATTCGCGAACCACCATGGACGCCTCCACCTCCTTCTGCCCCGGGATTCACAGGCTCCGCCCTACCAGGACCAGAAGCGCAGGCCGCTCCCGCTTCCACCTGGCGTCTATACGTGGGATCTGGGATCCGAACTCAGGACCTTCCGCCTGCAAGGCGGAGGCTTAACCCCTGAGCCACCTCTCCAGCCCACAAATCTTGTTTTTAAGAAAGCATTTCACTTGATTCATATTTAAAATCAGTGCTTTCCCCTAAATCCTGAAGAACCATTTTAGAAAAGGAGACAGAAATAATGAAAGCCAGAATATGCAGGAAAGAGATCTGTGAAATGTCATCCTTCAAAAACATCATTGTCATGTAAAATTATGAACTTACAACAACTAACTAAGTGGTTAGTGACATTAAGCATGCAGTGGACCTGCTGGTCGATGGCCAAGTATGAACTGAGGAAAAATCCATGTTTATATCATACTTTTATCACTGGATAATCTTTATGGACAATGGAAAACTAATTTGGGGGAATAAGTGGATCAAAAAATATTCAATTATGCATGCACACAGAAGCCTAATACTTCCCAAGAGATACTTTGGAGCTCAGGGCCATGCAAAACTTCCTGGTTAAACACAGTAGGACACAAAAAAGCAAAAGACCATGAACATGAACAGAAGACTTTTAGGGAAGATTGTTGTGTGGCAGCTGTGGATGGAGATAGGAAAAGACAGGCAAGTTATCTGAATGTTTTATATATATGTACAGAATTGCTAAAGAACAAATTCTTCAATAAGGAAAAGTAGGAAAAATCTCCACTGTAAAAAGCCTTTAATATAGCTTTCTTGTGTAAGGTTTATTATTTTTTGAAAGGTTTTCTTATCAAATAAGGAGTTACTTAGACTTTCATAGTAAATAGCAGAATGAATGTTCATCAAGCAGTATACGCTTTAGCAAATCTTCTGCAGAGGAAACACTCTGTTGATATTAGAACAGACAAAGAATGTAGTCCAGGGCTGCATTTGTTCAGTTCTTCCACTTTCTGCTATGTGTTCGCTAATTCTATTTCAACAGTGCCCAATGCAGGAAATCCTATCCATTCCCAATAGAGGACCACATTCATTATTACCACTCAGTCGTGCCTTCTTAATGATTCCTGTGTGTGAGAACTATGGAGAAGCATTTATAGCTTTCAAACAATAAATGCAGAGTTACAGATCTAGAACAATAATCAGCTTGGGCTCATGCTGCCAGATCAGGTATAGGTATTTAATATAATCTCAGGCAGGGAGATACTTTCAGGCATGTTTCAGTCAGGAGCTGAGACGAACATATGCAGAAGTAGCAGATACCAGCCAGTAGCCTTTGGCTGGTTGATAGAGAAAGTCTTTGTTTTTAAACCACATTCACTTGATCCCATCTGTTCTTATGCCTAAAATACACATTATGTTTAACAGGGTGACTGACAGCTACAGAATAAAATAATAAATTAGGAAGTTGTCCTTTCATTCTATCCTTTAGTTACAATAACTGAGAATTATGAATTGAATGACATTATTTGCTTTGAATTCAAATTATGCTTATTTTGAGCAATTGGTGAATACATCTTTAGGCTTATTTTAAGAAATATATTGATAAATAAGAAATTGAAATATTTGCCTTCTATACATTAATAGTTGCTTATTCCTGTTGAGTATTTTACTGAGAAGAAAATTAGCAGGGTCCTATATTATTGTATACATAAATGTGGTCTTTAGAAATTAATATTTAGTATTAACTGTGGATGTACATATACTATACCATAGAAGGATGAAAACTTGAATTGCTGAGATTTGCTGTTGAAACCTATAAAACTTTTTTAAGAAAGCAAGGAGGCCTAAAGTTATGTAGCTGTTATTCTTAAAATAAATATTGGAAAAATATTTCAGTCAGCAAAGGGCTAGCTTTACAAGTATGAGGAGTTGAATTCCATCCCCATCACCCACGGGAAAATTCCCAGAGCTCACTGACAAGCTAGTTCAAATGATTCAATGAGATCAAGTTTCAGTGAAAAAAATTAAAAGATATGATGGACAGTGATTGAGGATGACATTCAATATCAACCACTCACAAACATATAGATACCTATACATATATACCTGCATACATTTGTACGTACTCATGAAAACACACACACACACACACACACACACACACACACACACACACATACAGGAAAGCAAAACTAGTGTCTTTTGCCCACAAAAAACAGCAGCATAACAATAGGCTATCTAGCTTGTCTACAAGTAGTAAGATTATATGGTTGCATAATTAAATATAAGTATCAACTTGACCATTGAGGGTTTCACCTCTGGGCACATTTGTGGAGAATTATTAATCAAGTTGAGCCAAGAAGGAACCTACTGGAGATTGTCTAGTTGAAGGGAAACAACAGTTCTGTGTGGGTAAAACTAGTCCCATGGCAAGTGAATAAGTTGGTGAGAATTGTTTTGAGAGAAACTTGGCATCCTTTGGTGCACTTGGCCAGATATGCTGAACTGGCAAGTAAGGATTATTTCTCTAAGCACTGTTATGTGAATATGATGAGGCCAATTCTCACAGCCTTATTATACTTGTGAGCTTTCTTGTCAAGGTGGACAAGAAACTATAAGTGGACCATCATAGCTAAGAATAAACCCCTTATTCACTTAAGCCATTTTATCAGCAACCATGCAAAAAAACTGTGACAGAATTTGGTATCAGAGAAGTAGAGTGTTGCTGATTGTCATGGTTTGAAATGTGTCCCCCACAGTGTCATGTGTTTGGCAAGGTCATGGCACCTTGAGAGGTGGAGTCTTGCTGGAGGAAGGCAATCACAAGGGGTGGGCCTTGAGATGGATTAGTCCCACCCTACCTCCAGGAGAAGTCTGCCTTTGCTGCAAGCAGTCTGCAGCTTTCAGCTTCCAAGATGTCTGCGGTGACTTAGCTTCCTCGAGCTTTGGGCAGCCAGCTATGCTACCTCTGCTTTGAGAGACTGTACCTTCCCTCTGGAACCGTAAGCTGAATAAACCTCCCTTTCTCCCTTAAGTTGGTTGATTCTGGGTGTTCTCTCATAGCAATAGTTAAGAATAACTGTTAGACCGATTAATCTAGTTACATGGACTTTGTGGATTTTGAATGTTTTTTTTTGGAGGGATATGGTAATGTTTGAAGATATTGATATTGTATGCCTTAAAAACCATTCAGTTTGTGTGCTGTGTGGAAGATAGTGATATGACAGAATTGTGAAATTTTGGATCCAGATTGTAATAAAGGAAACGAGCACTTTGACAAAGTTGAATTTAAAGATGATGAACTGGTACTTGGTAGAGGGGAGCTGTGTTAGTAAATATGAAGTTTTGGATAAGGAAGTAGTTGATAGCAGGACAGCTGTGACTATTGGAGAGATTAAGATCATTGAAAGAAAACCTAGTGTTTTGCACTGTGATAGTGGAAGAAGTGGAAGAAATTAATGCCACCATAAGGAGATTCCATGATGTGAAAACATGGATTCCTTCAGGGGCTGAAAGTCCAAACTAAATCAATTTCTTGCCCTTTGAAAGTTTTGTCTGTCTAAAAAGTGGCCTTTCCAAGGTCAGCACACCAAAGTTGGTACAGCTGTGGTTCCAGAGGACCAAGCTAATTTTCAAAGTTGCTGCAGAGTTAGTCAGCATTATGCAGGTAGTTCTGGTTTTTATGAAAGATTGAACATTTCATGGAGATCAGTTCAAGCTTGTCATCAAGTGGTAGGTTTTGAGTTCCACCAATGGAAGATGAAGCCAATTACTGCAGAGGCAAACCCAATGTGTTATAGGAGATGCCAGAACACTGGGATGTGTGATGAGGACGACTGTGAATATAGATTCATCCTGGGTTAGAGAAGTGCTACTTGTACAACTTTGAGCTTTGATGAGGGACTGGGATAGCCCAGAATAATTGAGCCACTGTGACATTCTGAAGAGCAACAGAAGATAGATATTGAAGTAGAGGTGCAGTATATGTCTTCCTGAACTTTGGTCAAAATTGGTATTTTCTTATTATTAATGATGCTTCCACTTTGATGTTTTATCTTTAGTGAAGTATTTAACATATACATATTTTAACTATAGTATTTAACATATTTTAAAATGTTTGAATCGTAGTTTTTATTATTAATTCATTTTATTATTATTTCAGCTCATACAAACTTAATAGGTACACCAGTTCCCTCCCTCCCTCCTCCTCCCCCCATACACCTGTTCCCCCTCCCCACCCCCCTCCCTCCCCATCCCCCAGTGCCTCCGGCCCCAATTACCAGAGAGTCCTTTCTTGTGCATGCCTGATTTTCCTCTGGGTCCTCCTCTCCAATGACGTACAAGGACCCAGTGGCTTTTCCCTGAACCCTTTCCTGTGTTCCCCTTAGGTATAGGAACACTGCTGTGGCTGCCAATCCTTTGCCTCCAAGGATCTTGGTGCCTTTAGCAGATGATAGACTTTGTGAGGTCAATAGCGTGTTGGACAATGCGTAGGGCATGTAAAGTCCAATTATGATTGCCTCAGCCCTAACTTGTATGGAGTATCTTGCATATCATTGCTCCTCCCATCCTTTTGCTCTTACACTCTTAATGCCCCCTCTTCTGCAAATTTCCCTGAGCTTCAGGATGGGGAGAGATTAGTCTGGCCTAGTTCTAGGTGGTTGATATAGAGTCTCTGAAGTTCTGGACTGTGGTTTGTTGATTTTCTTTTGCAGTTTTGCTGCTCCTGCAATGCCCTTCACTCCATCCTGGTGGGCATTGTATGTCACCCCCTGGCCAGAGACAAAAAGCTGTTAAACTAGAGTCTTGTGATAAAAGCACATTCAAAGGTAGATGTAATAAAAGTGGGAAACCACAGTGAGGGAGGGGTCTATCACCCATTTGCAAAATGGTTACTTTTTATCTGCCAGACTATATGCCCTCTTCTTCTGGTGAGATCATACCCCCTCAGTAGTAAATGATCAGGAATGAAAGTCTGTGAACTTAATCAGATGTCTCATTACTTATTTGAGTCCGTGATGGAGGCCTATTTTCTCTGCTATAACATGGTCCCCTCTCTCCTTGTGTCTGGTGTGGCCCTCCTACCCCATCCCTTCTGTTCATAAGCCTTGCAATTACTGTATTGCAGAGATTTTTCTATGAATGTCTCTAGGTGGCCTGGGTGGGTTTGGTATTAGGAGCCACCAATTAGGGAGTACATACGGCACTTAATTTTCTGGGTCTAGGATATTTCACTTAATATAATTGTTTCTAATGACATCATTTCCCGGCAAATTCCAGTAATTCATCATTTTTGATTGCTGAGTAGTACTCCATTGTATAGATGTATCACAGTTTCCTTATCCACTCGTCAACTGTTGGACATTTGAGTTGATCCCATGACTTTGCTAATGTAAACGGTGCTGCTATGAACATGGTCGTGCTTGTGCTTGTGCTATCGAGGTGAACCTCTGCTGTATGGGGGGTTATTCCCACAAGTGGAATAGCAGGGTCATATGGCATTTCAATCTTTAATTTCTTTAAGAATCTCCAGACGGATTGCCAGAGTGGCTGTATAAGCCTGCACTCCCACCAGCAATGTAGCAGAGTTCCCCTCTCTCCACATCCTCTCCAGCATTTGTTGTTGTTTGTATTGTGGATTTTTGCCATCCTGACCAATCTGAGATGATATCTCAGGGAAGTTTTGATTTGCATTTCACTGATGGCTAAAGAAATGGAACATTTTTTAAGATATTTGTTAGACATTTTAATTTCATCTCTGGTAAAATTTCTTTTGAGTTCCAGGGCCCATTTTTTAATTGGGCCATTGGTTTCCTTGGATTTTAGTTTTCTAAGTTCTTTGTGCACTCTGGACAGCAGAGTTCTATCAGATGTGTGGTTATGAAGATTTTTTCCCATTCTGTGCGTTGCCTTTGAGCTCGTGTTACAATCTCTTTATTTGAACAGAAGCTCTATAATTTCACCAGATCCCAACTGTTGAGAGTTGGTAGCAGTGACTGTGCCATTAGATGTCTGTTTAGGAAATGTTGGCCTAGCCCAATCAGCTCGAGGGAGTTCCCTATCCTTTCAACTATGGTTTTATATTCTCTGGCCTTATATCAAGGTCCTTAATCCATTTGGAATTAAGTCTTGTACATGGTGACAAGTACGGGTCCAGCTTTAATCTTCTGCATGTGGAGATCCAGTTTTGCCAGCACCATTTGTTGAAGATGCTGTTCTTTTTCCATTGGATTTTTTGGGCCCATTTGTCAAAGACCAAATGGCTGTAATTTTGTGGGCTTATATCTGGGTCTTCAATCCTTATCTATTGATCTGTGTGTCTATTTTGGAGCCAGTACCAGTCTGTCTTTATAACTATGGATTTGTATTATAGACTTAGGTTTGGTATGGTAATACCTCCAGCAGTGTTTTTGTTACTCAGGATTGTCTTTGCTATCCTGGGTCTTTTGTGCCTCCATATGAATTTTGAGATTGTTTAGTCAACTTCTTTGAAGAATTGCTTTGGGATTTTAATTGGTATAGCATTGAATTTGTATATTGCCTTTGGTAGAATGGTCATTTTTATGATGTTGATTCTGCCAATCCAGGAACAAGGGAGGTCTTTCCACCTTCTGGTGTCTTCTGCTATTTCTTTCTTTAGGGTTTTAAAGTTTTCATTGTAAAGGTCTTTGTAAAGGTTAGGTTTATACCAAGGTATTTCATTTTTTTAGGGGCTATAGTAAATGGGATTGTTTCTCTCAAGGCTTTTTCACTTCTTTCATTCTGGGCATATAGGAAGGCCTCTGATTTTTGCACATTTATTTTGTATCCTGCCACCCTGCTGAACTTCTCAATTAGTTCCAGAAGTTTCCTGGTGGAGTTTTTGGGATCCCTCAAGTATAAGATCATATCATCTGCAAATAGGGATAATTTGACTTCTTCCTTGCCGATTTGAATCCCTCTTATGTCCCTTTCTTGTCTTATGGCTTTGGCTAAGACTTCAAGTACAATATTGAATAGAAGTGGTGAGAGTGGACAGCCTTGTCTAGTTCCTGATTGAAGTGGGAATGCTTCCAATTGTTCCCCATTGAGCATAATCCTTGCTGTGGGCTTGTTGTATATAGCTTTTATTATATTGATAAAGGTTCCTTCCATTCCTACTGTCTCTAGCGTTTTGATCATAAAAGGCTGTTGGATCTTGTCAAAAGCTTTTTCTGCATCTATCGAGAGCATCATGTGGTCTTGGACTTTGGACTGGTTTACATGAAGAATTACATTTATTGATTTGCGTATGTTGAACAACCCTTGTGTGCCAGGGATGAAGCCTACTTGGTCCCCATGAATGAGGTTTTCAATGTGTTTTTGAATCCGATTTGCTAAGACTTTGTTGAGAATCTTTGCGTCTGTGTTCATCCGAGAGATGGGCCTATAGTTTTCTTTTTTAAGTGAATCTTTATTAGGTTTTGGGATTAAAACGATATTAGCTTCATAGAAGGAATTTGGTAGTGTTCCTTCCTTTGCTATTTTATGAAACAGTTTAAGGAGTATTGGTGTTATTAATTCCTTAAAAGTCTGGTAGAACTCTGTGCTGAATCCATCTGGCCCAGGACATTTTTTGGTGGGAAGATTTGAGATTACTTCTTCAATTTCCTTACATGTTATAGGACTATTTAAATAATTCACAACTTCCTGATTCAATTTAGGTAAGTTGTGTTTACTTAGAAATTCATCCATCTCTTTTGTGTTGTCAAACTTCACAGAGTATAAGTTTTTGAAATATGATGTTATAATTCTCTGGATTTCTTGGGTATCAGTAGTGATAACTCCATGTTCATTTCTAATTTTGTTAATTTGGGTTTTCTCTCTCTTGCTTTTGGTTAATTTAGCTAGGGGTGTATCAATCTTATTGATTTTTTCAAAGAACCAGCTTTTTGACTGTTTGATTTTTTCTATCGTATTCTTAATCTCGATTTCACATATTTCTCCCCTTATTTTGCTAATCTCCTCTCTTCTACTACTTTTGGGATCAAATTGCTCTAGTTTCTCTAAAACTTTAAGCTGGATTGTTAAGTTGTTTATTTCTGATATTTCCATTTTTTTGATGTAGGCATTAAGAGCTATGAACTTACCTCTTAGGACAACTTTCATTGTGTCCCAGAGATTTTGGTAAGTTTTATTTTCATTTTCGTTCACTTTCAGGAAATCTTGAATTTCCTTTTTAATTTCTTCCTGAATCCAGTTCTCATTCAGCATCATATTGTTAAGTTTCCGGGAGTTAGTGTATTTTCTCTTGTTTGTTGTGTTGTGGATGTCCAGCTTTAGGCCATGGTGGTCTGATAGGGCACAGGTTAGAATTTCAACTTTTTTGTACATGTGTAGATTCATTTTGTGGCCCAGTATGTGATCTATTTTGGAGAAAGTTCCATGTGCTGCTGAGAAAAATGTGTATTCTTCGGTGCGTGGGTGAAAAGTTCGATAGAGATCTGTAAGGTCCATTTCTTTAAGGGTTTGATTAAGGTCCAAATGGTCTCTGTTAAGCTTTTGACCTGTTGATCTCTCCCATGTTGAGAGGGCGTTGTTGAAGTCCCCAAGAGTTATCATTTGGGGGTTGATTTCTTGCTTTAGAGGCTGTAGGGTTTTCTTAATGAATGTGGACGGGCCTATATTAGGTGCATATATATTCCGTATTGTGAAGTCTTCCTGGTGAATTATACCTGTGACTAAAATGTAGTATCCATCCATGTCTCTTATAATTTTCTTTGGTTTGAAGCCCACTTTGTCTGATAGCATAATGGCTACCCCTGTTTGTTTTCTGCTTCCATTAGCTTGTAGTATTGTTGACCAGCCTTTTATTTTTAGGGCATGCCTATCTTTTGTGGTGAGATGGGTTTCCTGCAGGCAGCAGATTGATGGATTGTGATTTTTAATCCAAATTTGTAATCTTGATCAGTGAGTTAACTCCATTAACATTTAGTGTTATAATGGATAAACTATTTTTGATTCCAGATATTTATTATGTTTAGTAGTTTTTATAAGTATATTGCTTCGCTTTTAATGGTGTTATACTTGCCTTCTGTTCTCCTGGGTATGCCTTTTTTTTTCTTCAAGCTTGAGTATCATTTCTAGCATTTTTTGAAGGCCTGATTTGGTGGACATGTATCCCTTCAAGTTGTCTTTGTGCTGGACACAATTTCTCCCTCAATCATGACTGATAGTTTTACAGGGTAAATCAGCCTAGGTTGACATTTTTGCTCATTCAATACTTGAAGTATGTCTCTCCAAGCTCTTCTTGCTTTTACTGTTTCGACTGAGAAGTCATTTGTTATTTTAATAGGTTTACCTTTAAAAGTGCCTTGTTTTTTCTCCCTTGAAGCTCTCATCACCAGTTCTTTATCTTGAATGTGGAGTGTTTTGACTATTATTTGCCGTGGCAAGCTTCTGTTTTGGTCATATCTGTTTGGGGTGTGGAATGCCTCTTCAATGTGGATGGGCCTCTCTTTTTTTAAATGAGGAAAGTTTTCCTTGATGATCGTTTGAAAAATTTCCTCAGGGGTGGTATTTTGAGATTCTTGCTCTGGTATTCCATGAATACACATTTTGGGCTTCTTCAGGGTGCCCCATATCTCCTGGATATTTCTCTCAAGTATCTTTTTGGCTTTAACAACCTCTTCCATTGAGCTGGTTAATACTCCCACTTAATCTTCAAGATTTGAAATTCTGTTTTCTGCTTAGTTAGTTCTGCTGATAAGACTGTCTGTGGACTTCTGGGTTGAAGATAACTGGTCTTTTAGCTCAGTTTTAAACTCTGCTTGAGTCTGTTTTAACTGCTCTATGCCAGTTTTTGATTCTTGCACTGTTTTTCTCAACTCCTCCAAGTGTCTGTTGTGTTCCTCTTCAAAGCGATTGATTCAATTATTTAATTCCTCTAGGATTTCCTCTTTCATAGTATTGAACATGGTAATGATCATATTTTGAAGGTCGTTATCCTGGGTCAGGCCTTCTTGGCCATTTTCCATGGGTTTGTTTTGGTTGGAGTCTAACATTATGGGATTAATTCCTTCAGTGGGAGATTTGTTTATTTGAGTGTTGTTTCTCATGGATTTGCACTTTGACTTTGGCATTGCCGTTTTAACTCTTAAGATCTTTTAATTTCTGTGCGTTTTTCACTAAATTGAATTATTTGGCCTGGGGTTTTGGGGGTGGGCGGAGACGGAGCTTATCTAGGTCGAGGTGAGTCCAGGCTGGACCCCGCGCATCCCAGATGGCGGAGTGGAAGGAAGGGGAGATGGGGCAAAGGCGGGGCGCTATTTATACCTGGGGGACCTGAGGGCAGGGCCTGGGCACAGAGGGGGTGCCCTCTCCTCCTCCTAGGCCCTGCATGGTAGCTTCGCCTGGATGGTGGGAGGAGCTGGGTCCCTTGGGCGGCCTGGGGTTCTGGGAGTGGGCGGGGACTGAGCTTACCTAGGTCGAGGTGAGGCCTGGCTGGACTGCGTGCGCGCGCTTCGGGGGGGGGGTGGCAGAGTGGAAGGGAAGCGAATTGTAGTTTTTAATGACAGAACATCTTAAAATTTTCTATGAGAACTTTTAGGTTTGAGATTTAATAAAATTATATGTATTTATTTCAAAAGATGAATTTCATACCTGAGAGGACAAAGATTGAAAGGTTATAGTTTATTTTTCTATTTTTTAAAATTAATTTATTAAATACATTTTTACATACATGCCCCTTTCTTTCCCTCCCTCATTCCCCCTTCCTTCCTCCTTCCCTTCACTTCCATTGCCAATCCATCACAAACCACCATCTCCCATCACTGTGTGTGCTCAATCCACTCCCTCCCACTTTCCTGTCCTTTCGTTCTATAGATCCCATGGTTCCCTCTGTATCATCTGTTCTCATGGGGGTTCAAGCCTCTGTGACAAACAGAAAGGCCCTTCTTTGGGCAGCTCACTGATATGGGTACTACCTGTCATAGTTAGGCACAGTTGTCAACTTTATTCTTGAGGGTTTGAGCTCTGAGCACAGTTATAGAGAGTTGATGGTTGAGTTAAGCCTAGAGCAAACCTGAAGGAGATTGTCTAGCTGCTGGGGAAGACCCAGCCCATGGTGGGTGGGATTAGGCCCTGGATAAATCACAGAGAGCTGGTTGAGAGAGTTGGCATCCTTCTGTTCACTTGGCCAGACATGCTTGTCTGGCAAGTAAGGATTGTCCATCTCTCAGCCGTTATGGTGGCCAGTTCCCTCGGCCCTGGTGTTGGTGTGTGCTCTCCCGTCAAGCTGGACTATGAACTATAACTGGACAATTGTAAGAAAGTAAACTCCTTGTTCCCTTAAGCTGTGTTCTGGTCATTTATCAGCAACTATGCAGGACTGCAACACTACCCTACCTCTGTGTGACTCTTGCCCAAAGGATCTGTCTTCCTGGAACTATTTCTCCTAAGATCCATGCCAGCCAATGATGGTATGCCTACATGTTCACCACTGTACAGGTCTGATGAGTTCAAGTCTCTTTACCATGAGCTGTGTTCTGGTCATTTATCAGCAACTATGCAGGACTGCAACACTACCCTACCTCTGTGTGACTCTTGCCCAAAGGATCTGTCTTCCTGGAACTATTTCTTCTAAGATCCATGCCAGCCAATGACGGTATGCCTACATGTTCACCACTGTACAGGTCTGATGAGTTCAAGTCTCTTTACCATGAGGTCCTATTGAAGCTGCCCTATCTCAAGAGGGCTGACCTGTCCAACAAGGGAACTTGTCATCTTTAGGCTATTATTATCTTACTGCCCCCTTTTCTGCAAAGGTCCCTGAACCTCTGGATGAGAAGAGATCTGGCTGACCTGGTTTCAGATTAACATTGTAGGGTTGCTGATGTTCTGTATTCAGGTTGTTCATTGTTGTCCATTTTGCTCTTCATGCACAGCACATGTCTTCATCATAATTGGTCTTTAAGATACTTTTCTGTCCAGCAATACAGAAACTGTTAAGGAGAGCTCATTTTATAAGAGAAAGCTTGAAGAAGAGGAAGAATCAGAAGCAGGGCACAATAATGGATGGGGTTAACTTCCAGGATATAGTCTGGTTGTATTCTAGTTACTAACCCTCAACCCCTCTCGCCAAGACTGGGAATACACATCAGCACCTAAAACCGTTCCAATTACCAGAGATCAGGAATGGGACTAAATAAGAGTTGGATTAAATATCTCACTGATTATAGGTCTTTCTTAATGGTGGCCTTATTTCTCAGTGGAACTTTGTTCCTTTGTCTTCTTTGGTTTGCTTTCCAATTTCAAATCCTTCAAATTCTTATGAGGACTTGCAGTTAGTCTTCACATAATAAAGGAGGACATGCAATGTCTGGTTTTCTGTGCTTGGGGTATACTCAGTATGATTTTTTCCAGTTCTATCCATTTAGCAGCAAATTTCATTAATTCATTTTTGATGTCTGTGCAGTATTCTGTCATGTATATGTGCCACATTTTCATTATCCATTCATCAATTATAGACCTTTTGGGCTGATTCCATGACTTTGCTATTATTAATAGTGTTGCAATGAACATGGATGTACATGTGTCTCTATAATATGATGAAGCAGTTTTTGGGAATACTACCAGCAGTGATATAGAAGGGTCATATGGTATTTCAATTTTTAACTTTTTTTCAGTTTCAAATGGAGTTTATAACACTGAGAGAGAAAGGGTTGTTAACAAATACAATAACAAATGGACATCTGATTGGTATGAGGCATTATCCTAATGGGGGAGTATTCCTTTGGCATTTTATAAAATAGTTTAAGTGCTGTGATTTGTTGTTCGAGTTTTTAATAAAAATTTCTGTGGTGAATCCATCTGTTCCTGGACTTTTTTTGATGGGGAGATTTGCAATTAATTCTTTAATTTTATCACTTATTATAGGACTGTTTTAAATAATTCAATTCATCTTGACTCAGTTTTCTTTCAAAATTCTTTCTTATTGTCAAAATTTGTAGAGTATAAACATTTGAAGTATGACTTTATGATTTTTTGAATTTCCTTGGTGTCAGTTGTAATGACTCCATTTTCATTTGGATTTTCTCTTTTGGAGTTGGTTAAATTTGGTTAAGGGTATGTCAATATTATTGATTTTTTCAAAGAACCTGGTGTTAATTTTGTTGATTCTTTGTATCATTTTCTTTATATCAACTTCAGATACATTTCCCCTGATATTTCTGATTTCTGCTTATCTAGTGATTTCTGCTCATCTACTGGGATCATATTGTTCTTATCTCTCTGAAGCTTTAAGTTGCACTGTTAAATTGTTTACCTGTAATGTTTCTATTTTTTTGGTATAGGCATTATTGCTATAAACTTTCCTCTTAGAACTGCCTTCAATGTCTTCCAAAGATTTGTGTATGTTGTATTTTCATTATCATTTATTTCTAGGAATTTTTGAAATTCCATTGAATTCTACCTGAATTCAATTACTTCAATACCATGGTATTTAATTTTTAAGAATTATTTGTGTATTTACTAACATTTGCCTTGTTGTGGATGTCTAGCTTTATTCCATGGTGGTCTGATAGGGTTCAGAATATTATTTCAACTTTCCTTATATGTAGAGGTTTGCTTTGTATGCCAGTATGGGGTCTATTTTGGAGAAGGTTCTATGGGCTTCCAAAAAGAATGTGTGTTCCTTATTGTTGGGATGCAAGGGTTGCTAGAGACCCATCAAGTCCATTTGGGTTTTGGTTTGTTAAACTCCAGTGTTTCATTGTTCAGTCTTAGGCTTGTTGATCCATCCAATGGTGAGATTGGGGTGTTAAAGTCCCCTACCATTATTATATTTGGATTGATTTGTAATTTTAAATGTTGCAATGTGTGTATAATGAATGCGCCTGAGCCTATGTATGTTCAATATTGTGAAGTCTTCCTGATAAATTTTTCTTTTGACTAATATGTAGTATCCTTCTTGTTTCTTATGATTTATTTTGCTTTAAAGTCTATTTTGTCAGATATCAAAATTACTATCCCTGCTTGTTTCCTTTTTCTATTAGCTTACCTTTTGACAAGCCTTTTTCTCTGAGAGCATGAGTGTGGCTGTCTTTCATGGTAAGATATGTTTCTTGAATGCAGCAGATTGTTGGGTTGTGATATTTGATCTATGTTTATAGTCTATTGTCTTTTAATTAGAGAGTTGATTCCATTAACATTTAGGGTTATAAATGAGTAACGCTTTTTGGTTCTTGTCATTTTCAATGTTATCAGATTTTATGTGTGTATTTCTTCACTAGGAAATTATGTTGGTATTATTTTTGCTTCTGTTTTCTCAGATATGATTGTTCTTTTCTTTGAGTTTGAGTTGAATATTTCTTTTAGCACCATTTGTAGTTCTGTTTTGTTTTTCGTGTAAGCCTTCAGTTTGTGCTTATGGTGGAAGATTTTTTCTTTCACCAATCATGACTGATAGTTTTGATAGGTATATTAGTCTGGGTTGGAAATTGTACTCATTCATGACTTGAAGTACATCTTTACAAACTCTTCTGGCTTTTACTGTTTCCATTGAAAAATCAGCTATTATTTTAATAGGCTTACCTTTAAGCAAGACTTTTTTTGTCTTGACAGTCTAAGTGTATTGTCTTTGTCATGTATCTGTGTTATTTTGACTATAATTTGTGGTGGTGAGTATCTATTTTGGTCATCTTAAAAGTTATTCTTCTTGTACTTAGAAGGGGATGTCCTTTCTTAGATACGGAAAATTTTCATAAATGACAATAGAAAAATCTCTTCTGGAGTGGATTTATAGATTTCTTTTGGTGTTTCATGAATACACAGGTTTGATTTTTTTCAAAGAGTCCATTACTCTTGAACATTCCTCACTTGTATTTTTCATTTTACATTTTTCAACCTCTTTAATTGAACAAATTTGTTCTGCCATCTTTTCCTCTAGTTCTGATATTCTGTCTTCTGCTCTGTTTTTCTTCTGGTAAGACTTTCTTTTGGATTTGAAATTATAGCTAGCTTTTTTAAATTTCAATGCTTAATCTCTGTGTGGGTTTTTTTTTAACTGCTCTATGCCTAGTTTTGCTTCTTCAATTATTTTTTTCATTTTATCCAGGTACCTGTTTTGCTCCTGTTCATATTGGCTAATATCTAGATGACTTCTGACTAAAAATAAAACAGCTAGGCACATAACACAGCAACACGTAAGATGTGAAGATCTATTACTTCAACCCCAACACTCTCAAAACATATAACTATGTCCTGTCCAACAGAAATAGTTAAAAATGCATAATAATCATGTTAAAATTATATTCTGGCCAAAACTTTATTCTTTTTTATTACTATTTTTGCCTATTTATATAAGCTCAATAGGTACTCCCTCCCCTTCTTCTCCCTGCCATATCACTCCTCTCCCCTTCCCCATTCCACTCTCCCCTAGTTCCCACACTCTGTCCTCCCTCTCACCCTTTTTCCTTCACTCCTCCTCTCTTGGTTCTTCCTGCTTTCTCCCTCCCATCCTCCAGAGCATCTGTTTATGCGTGCACTGAGTTTTCCTCTGAGTTATCTATACTAGTGAGGATTCAGGCTCAGTGGCATAACTTCGGCCGCTTGTTGGGCTTCCTGCTACCATGGGAACTCCATTATGTCTGTTTAACCCTTTGCATCTGAAGATGATATTGACTGAAGCCTTCTTCCCTGTGCTCCATGCTGGACTTTGGGGTTGACATATCAGCCATTGTGTAGGTAGGCAAAGTCCAATTACATTGTGGCTATATCCTGGCTGCTGAAGCCCTGACTTGTGTGGAATATCTTGCATATTGCTGGTCCTCTACATCTTTAGCCTCTTACAGGCTTGTCGCCCCCCCACCTCTTTCGCAAGGTTCCCTGAGCTTTAGGATGGGAAGAATGGTCCCAGGTAAATATTGTAAGGTCTTTGGTGTTCTGAATTATGGTTTGTTGTGTTTTCAGGGTTGCTGTTCCTGCACTGCCCTTGGCTGCATCCTGATTGGTTGTCCAGGTCATCTCCTAACCAAAGATAAAAGACCGTTTAAAGGAAGTTCTTAATATAAGAAAAGACTCAAAGGAAGATGTAAGAAAAGGAGTAGGACACAGCAGTGAGAGGGCGGGGTCAGTCTCCCATTTGCCAATTGGTTACCATCTAACTACCAGTCCCTATACCCTCCCTGACTGGAGAGCTCAAACCTGTTCAGTGAACAGGAAGGGAAGTGAGAGTGAGCTGCATCAGATGCCTACCTACTCACAGGCAGTACATGACCGTGGTCAGATTTATCTATCGAAGTGTGTTCTTTTGTTTCCTTTCTTTTGAGGCCTTCTTTCCCCCTCTCTCCTATTTATACTCCTTTGTAATTATAGTGGTTATTACAGAGATTATGTCATTAAGTGGATTTGGAACTAAGATCCACTTATTAGGGAGTACATATGGCATCTAACTTTCTGTATCTGTTATACTTTACTCAATATAATTTTTTCTGATCCTGTCCATTTTCTGGTACATTTCATCAATTTTATCTTTTTTGATGGTGAGTAGTATTCCATTGTATAAATGCACCACATTTTCATTACCCATTCATCAACAGTTGGGCAATTATTTAATTTGACATTCCTATTGTAAATAGTGCTGTAGTGAACACGGTTGTGCTTATGTCACTATAGTGAATTGTTAGGTTTTGGAGGATTATTCCCAGTAATGGTATATAGCAAGGTCATATGGCATTTCAATCCTTAACATTTTTAGAAATTGCAATATTAATCTCCAGTGGTTGTATAAGATAAGCAATGTATAAGAGTTTCCTTCTCTCCATATCTTCTCTAGCATTTGGTATTGTTTGTATTGTGGATTTTCACCATTCTGACTGGAATGAGATGATATCTCAGTACAGTTTTGCTTTGCATTTCTCTTATGGCTATGGATGTGGAGCATTTTTCTAAGACATTTGTTAAACATTTCAATTTCATCCACGAAAAATTTCTTTTGAGTTCCAAGGCCCATTTTCTAATTTAAGACCACTTGGCAATTTATCTCCTTGGTGTTTAATTTTTTAAGTTCTTTGTAAAAACAGTCCTAAGTACAAAACAAACAAACAATAAAACACTACTGGAGGTATCACCATGCTAAACCTTAATCTATACTACAAATCCATGGTAATAAAAACAGCTTGGTATGGCTCCAAAGTAGACATATAGACCAATGAATAAGGGTTGAAGACCCAGATGTAAGCCCGCACACTTACAGCCATTTGACCCTTGACAAAGGGGCCAAAAAAAAAAAAAATAAACCTCAAAGAGAAAAACATCATTTTAAATACACGGTGCTGGCAAAACTGGATATCCACATGCAGAAGATTAAAAATGGAATTTTACTTATCACCATGCATAAAAATCAACTCCAAATGGATCAAAGACCTTAATACTAGGCCAGATATTGTAAAAACCTTAGTTGAAAGAGTAAGGAATTCCCTGGAGTAGGCCTACATTTCCTATAAGAAACCCAGTATCACAGGCACTAGAACCAATACTCAACAAATGGAATCTTATGAAATTAAAGAGCTTCTGTTCAGCTAAAGAGATTGTAAACCAAGCCAAAAGGCAACCCACAGAATAGGAGAAAAGTTTCACTAACCACACATCTGATAGAGCTGTATTATCCAGAGTGCAGAAAACTTTATTCTTTCAGTTAAAATACTCATAATGGGGAAAAGAGTTACAATAAAGAGAATGAGGCCATTCATGTGCTGCTGTAGTTTTAAGCTTGTGCTATAGAAATCGGGAGTGATTTGGATATTTTCAAAATGCATGTTTAAATTTCTTAATAGCCTCCTAAAATCCACAAATTTCAAATGCTTGAAATATTTTACTCAGAACCTGTATGCATTACATTCATGGCAAGAACACTAGACTTGTCAATGTCAGGAATATAGAGGTAGTACTAGGTGATGGCTAACAATAAATTTTAAAATATTTACACCAATAAATTTTGTGATTCTGGATACTAAGCATAGAGTCTTTTATTATTATTATTTATTCAATTGTGCATGTGTGTGCCTGTGTGTATATGTGTGTGTGTATGAGTGGGTGTGTAGAACCACAGACGAATTTGGGAACCACCATGGACCTCCACCTCCTCCTTGTTTACTCTGCCCCGGGATTCATAGGCTCCGCCCTACCAGGACCAGAAACGCAGACGATCCCGCTTCCTCTCGGCATCTATACGTGGGGTCTAGGATCCGAACTCAGGACCTTCTGCCTGCAATGCAAAGGCTTAACTCCTGAGCCACCTCTCCAGCTCCATTAAGCATAGAGTCTTAAACATGCCATCATCTTAATTTCTGTAGTGATTCTTGAATATTTTGCACATCAATTTGACCCTTTTTAGTAGAATCAAATGCATAGTTTCTCAACGTTATACATTTTAGAGTCCTCTTTTTCTGGATGAAATGACCTTCTTATTTTTTTTTCCTAATGTATTGAGGGGAGTTGGAAATAGTGTAATAAATCCAGATATCTAGATATTTTTCTTTTCTGAATCCTTCCACAGATTCCTTTATTTTTCAACACAACTTCTCCTATTAAGCTCCTCTTTTATTCTTATCTCATTTCAGACTTAATGACAGCCAAAACAGAAGGTTAAAATAGCATACAACTCATGGATTTTTCTTCTCCCGCAGAAAGAATATGTTCATTGCTGAAAGTGACAATTGATTCATGAGCAAAGTAGTTTTGCCTACTGTTTTGCACTGCCTTGAACCCTGTAATAGGAGATTTCTGCATCTTTCACCTAACTTAATGACATTTAAGAGCGACTACATAGAACACAGAATCCTAATTTTAATACTTTATTATTTAATGATGGGTCACTGGAAAGAGAGAAAGGTCATGTCATGGCTCACGTGTGGAGGTCGCAGAATAACGTCCCACTGTCTGTTCTCTCTTTCCATTACATAGGCTCCTGGTTGGAAGCAAATTTGCATTGAGGAGACACTATGAGGTAAACCATTTTTGTTGGTACTTTTATCTTCTTGAAGATTTTATTTTCACTACTCAAAGTTTATAAAAAATTCTTATAAAAATACATCTTCTGTCTGATAATGAGATGTTTAACATAAATGCATTCTTAATTTTCATAGACAGGTTATTTTCATGCTGTTGGATATTGACATAAATTTTTCTAAGATGACTGAGACTTTATGAAATATTCTTCAACAGGGTAAGACTATAACTTATTTCACTGTCACCACCATCCTTTTATTTCTCATAGACCTTTGTATGTGGGAGAGATAAAATAGACTGCACCATTAATTCTGATGCCCAAGGAAAGAATTTCTCAGCAGGTTACACATGGGCTGTTTAAACTGGAGTGGTGGTAAAACAGTCATTAATTATAAAGAAATGAATCATGAGAATGTGAACTTTGCTTTCACATGATTATGTATTCTCTGAGAGGCCTTGGACAGAAGCTGTGCAATGATATACTGGAATTGTACAGCAAAATCCTAAAGCTATTCACATAGTCAGGAACTTTGGGTCATAGGTTAAGCCTTCATAATGATCTTAGAGTGAAAGGTGGGAAGCATACATGTATCATGTATTTAATCTCTGTCCAACCAAAATCCATGTGTCATGTTACCTATATACATAGATTAAATCTAAGGTTTAAATATACCAAGGAAATTTAAAGCAGAACACTTCATTTGCATAAATCTGAAATCATTTTTCTTAGAGCAACCATCTATTAGAATAATTCTCGGGGCTGGAGAGGTGGCTCAGGGATTAAGCCTCTGCTTTTCAGGCAGAAGGTCCAGAGTTTGGATCTTAGACCACACGTATAGATATTAGGCAGAAGTGGGGGTGGCCTGCATTTCTGGTTCTGTTAGGGCAGAGCGTGTGAATCCCTGGGCAGAGTAAACAAGGAGGAGATGGAGGCAGTCCATGGTGGTTCCCGAATTCGCCCATGGCTTTATACACACACACACACACACACACACACACACACACACACACACACACGCGCCCACACGCACGCACACATGCACAACTGAATAAATAAAAAATACAATAATTCTCAAAAATGCTAGTCTATTGTTTTATTAGCATGAAGCTATATCTTTATCAACACTTATATTTGTCTAATATTCAAGACACTCATGTGAGTCAAATTTTGAATAATACTCCTATTTCTCTCATGAGCCAATTAAGGTCAGGTAAACCTTTCATCCATCAGAGCTGGATATGGACCTCAAAACCTTTTCTTAATATCAAATGTGAACACCAGTAAATAAGACTCCCAGAATGTTTCTGTAGGCATTCGTGGAAACTTTTTTTTGGATCGAAGTCTGCTTTACTAGGACTCAATGCTCAGCAAATCATTATTTCAAAGGAGCAGACTTTGGGAGAGTTGGTTAAAAACATTAATGTACAAGTGAATGTTTCATTTCTCCAAAGGCAGCTTTGGTATAGCTATGGATCATTAGCTTTATTATGCCATTTGTGTTCTACCTGTAAAATAAAAGTGGGCAGAATATCTCTTAAAAACTCTTCTCATTACAATCTAAAACTCTTCTAGGTTTATAAAGTGACTCATCAACTTGCTACTAAATGTTTTCTTAATCATTCTTTTTTTAATTTCTCTAACAGAAGCCTTGTGAAGAATGTACAGATGTAATGAATATTTTATAAAGATATAATTTATTAGAACTTCTATGCCTTTGCTTCAAATATTATCCATCCTTCAGAAAGCAAATATACAAAATGTATCTGCTACTAGAGTAGCTAAGCCAAATCCCCGGTAGGCAAACATGCATTTCATAATAACTTCTGGGTCTTATAGACTATGGAAAAGATAGTCAGTCAATGTTCTATTAATATTTTAACTGGCAAAGGAATATATTTCTAAGCAACCACATGTGGCTGTCAGAACTGTCAGGTAGGCTACCATAAAATTATTAATGATTTAATTTTTTATGAGCTCTACATTGTTTTGTAAGAAAATAAAATTGATTTGAAGTCTAAGTGCAAAGAAAATGTTTATAGCAATTCCTTGGTGTCCCTTAATGATATTGCCAATGCTTTTTCAAATATTCTCCGCAGCTACTTTCTTCTCTGCCCTTGGCAGTTGCATTTATGTACATTTGCTTTATTCATTTGTGACTGCCTTTGACTTTTATCACATTATTATTATTATTGCATGTTCTCATTTATATACAATCAATTCGAACATAATTTGGTGCCATCATTATTTGAGATATTATTTATAGATCTTTCACTAGGTGATGGTCTTAAAAGCAACAGAAACACCTAAACTTCATGCACAAATAACTAGAATCTCTCTTGTGTTTTCTGGGTAACTATGATGTATTGCTGCCTAGCTGATGTGTATCAAGTAGTGTTTTATATCTCTCCTAGCATAAAAGAAAATTACAAATGCAAATTCAAAGTGATTTCATTGGTGCTATAAATGTTCAAAATGTTCTAAATGCGAATATTAGGATGCATTTTTATATTACAAATGCTGCTTATGGTAGACAATCAGTTGATATGTTAGAATAAAGTAATTCAGAAGTCATTGGTACTGCATAGACTATGAGGAACTGGAGAGAGATAACAATACACAGTGGAAAACTTAGGGACTAGAGCTTGATGAGTGAAGGGAAACAACTCTTATCAGTACAGTGGCCTGAAGGATGGACAACTTGATATGCCACAGAGAGCTGAACTCCTACAAGAGTAGACAAGCCAGAAGAATTCCTGGGGTCCATAGAAATGGTCAGACAGGAGGGTGGGCAGAAGTGGAATGGATTGATGAGGGGAAAGAAGGGAAATTAGAAGGAGGGGAAAAGAAAGGGAAGAGACGGAATCAGGGATTAGTACTCAATATGCTTGTAAAACTAACACGTAAGTAAATTTTTAAAAAAGAATTCGTTTGCATTGCAGATAGAGATCCAAGTACATCATTATTTTAGGCAGACTTCAAACTGAATTTCTATAGATAAGAACCCATTATTTTTATGGTTTATCCAAAATGTTCAAAAGTATTTTAATGGCGTTATCCTATACATTCAGTGGATACTAGGGATCAAGATAAATTCAGAAATAAAAAATCCATGAAAAGTTTTTAATTTCTTTGAAGTAAGAGATAAAATAAAATTTATGAATACTTTGAATATACTTTAGCTTATGTCAATTCTACAAATTATGGGATTTCAATTTGACTTTGTTCTATATATATTTGCTAACGTGGCCATGTTAGCCATTCCTGTCAATTTTTCTTAACTCCTCTCCCCTTTTCAATTTAACTTTCCCTGATAGGTTGTTACTTTCATGGGTCTTATTTATTTCTTTCAACAAGTTTCATGCATTTCTCCAAAACAATATTGTTCAAATATTCTTTATGATTGAATAAATTATTTTTATTTAAATCACACTTCTTTATCCATGTATGTATTGTATTCAACATGGGCACACAGTTATCCCTATGGTAAAATCTTTGGGTGTTATAACCAAACTGGTATAGTTGAGTCATTCAGAAGTTTCATCTTAATTCCTTTAGTAGTTTTCATAGTTGAACTAACTTACTTCCACATTGGTAGTATATAAAAGTCCTGGCACTCTAGCAATATTCGACTGCTTACTTTCTCCATGACAACTCTTCTCACTAGATGAGATGAAATGCACAGTACTATTTATTTAGTTTTCCATGATGGATAAAGATTTCAGAGATTTTTCTAGGTTTTATTCTTAGTCACGCTATTCAGATGATGGATGCCATCATCTGAAAAATATCTCTTCAGCTCATTGACACAGTTATTGAGTATGACTAGTAGGCATATTGCCTACTAGTCTCTTGTTGGATCAATTAGCATCACAGACTCTCTCCCACTGTCTATACTGAGTCTGCAGTCTATGAATTCCTTCTTTTGTTGTGTCTAAACTTTCTAATTCTGAGCAATGCCTCTGTCATTTCCTACCATTTTTATCTCATGGAGTTCTACTCAGAAAGTCATTGTCTGAGTATGATTGCTTATGGTTTCCACGCATGGCTTCAGTTTCATGTCATTTTTTTCGGGGGGGATTGGTCCATTTTAAGTTTATTTGATTAAGAATGGGAAATGGAGACCTTGTTTCTGTCTTCTTTAGTACTCATTGCTAAAGTGATTTTCTTTCCTTTGTAGAATATTTTTGGCAACTGACTATAGTGACTTGGAATGATTTAAGGAACTCCTACCCTATTTATTCATCTGTGTATCGTTATTTTCATGCCAACCTTGAAGGCATTATTAATTTCTATTGGATTGCTAGTGCAGTCAGGAATGTCCAGCCCTGTGGAAAACATCATACCCATCACCCTTCTAGTCTTTGCCTCATTTCTCTAGTAACTCTGAGATACTCAGTAATATCCTGAACTACACAAAATTGTGACTCCACCCCTCTCTCTTCTTCTTACTCTCCTGCCATAAAGTTTCACCATAATGGCTCTGTTCTGTCTTGGTCAAGTGTTCTTGGCTCTCCCTGTTTTCTTTGCTCTTAAGTTATCTCCTCTGCTTTATTGCTCTCCCACCTTAAGGCTATGGCTTCTTCTTTGCCCCTTTTGTACTTAACATCCAATAATCTTTTCCTTCTCTTATTCTCAGTAAAATCCCTACTGGTAACTCTCAATATGTTCTGGTTTCAATCTTTGGCTCAAGAATACAAGAACCAAGGAAGAGATAACCTGCAACAATACCATAATGATTTTGTGACTGGTTTTGTGTTACTTTTTGCAGTTATGTATTTTGTCATGTACAGCTATGTTATTCATTTGATAAGTCTGTTGTTTTGGCATTTGACTTCTTTTGTGTTAATATGCGAATTTTAACATAAATGATTTTTTCTGTGTCTGTGAACCACATATTACAACTTTTATGGATATCATGTTGAATCGTTAATCTCTTCTGTTACTATGCCCATCATTATAATTTAAATGTAATTACCTTTAAACATGGAAGATCTTTCTATTTTTAAATGTCTTCTGTCATTTCTTCACTATTTCATAATTTGCAATGTAGAACATTTCATTTATTTTGAGGTTAGTGTGAACGGGATTTTCCTTTTTTTTTTAGTGAGGGGCTTATTGGCATTTAGAAAAGGTATTGAGTTTTTTAATTTTGTATTCTGCTACATTTCAGAAAGTGCTAATTAGATCTAAAAGTTCTCTAATGGAGTCATTCAGGTTTTTTAATTATAGGATCATATCATCTGCACACAGGTAATTTGACTTTCTCCTATCTTTCTCAGGCTTCATTTTATTGGCTAAGGTTCAAGTAACATATATACAATTGCAGTTTCAAAAATGGGCAATCTTGTCATTTTCATAACTCATCAGAAATTCAGTTTTTTAAGTTTCTTTTTAGTGTGACAGTCATAATTTTAATACATTGGCCTGATCCTTAACTACTTTGAAATATTATCCTTTTTTTTTCATTTATAATGAATTGGTACTGAATTAGTCAGTGACTTTTATTACATATATAAAGGTTTAAGTGATTTTTTGTTGATTATATTTGCATGCTGTAATAGACTTATGCAATTCTTTCAGTGATTATGTTTATTTATATACCATAGAATTGTCAGTTGTTCCTATTAAAACATGATCATGAGGCATGACCAGTATACTTTGTTTTGGGAATTAGATTTTAAGAAATTTTCTAACTTTTTTGCAATATTTATGTTGGCTATATTTATTAGACATTGGCTAATTTGGGGATATACTTCAGATAAATTATAAATAAATTTATTATAAAACAAATTCAGTATCATGTATATAATTTTCCATGTATTAAAGACAAAAGCAAATTTGATTATTATAAAAATGGATGTGTTTGCATATGTGGTTGTGTGTGTGTGTGTGTGTGTGTGTGTGTGTGTGTGTGCGTTATTTAATCTGCTTGGTTTAGGTTTCAGGGAATATAGACATTATAGAGTGAATTTGGACCATAGAAAATTTTTAGGAACTTTGGTGTGAGTGGCTCTTGAATTATGCAAGAGGTTAACAGAGACTCTGTACTATTCTGAACTATCCTTTGTTGGGATAAACTGCATTTATGTTTCAATCCTTTTATACATTATTTTGCTTATTATTTCAAAAGACCAAAGTTCATATGGCTGACAAGAGTCACATTGCAGCCATACATTTAACAGCTTATTATTTTTGATTATTTTATCAGTATATTTATTTCTTGCTCTGCTAGAGCTATAAGAGACTTTTTGAGAAAGAATGAAGGAGAGGGAGAGAGGCTTTTTTGGTATCACAGTCCATCACTGAGTTTGTATACCATTGGTTTTGATGAAAATAGATTCCATCAATTATAAAATGAACATGTTGTGAATAAATTCTCTTTCACCAAGTGAAAACCTGCTTTGGATTTCAACATTTGATTATGTGACTGAAACGAAAGTTTCATATAGGTATAAAAACAAGTGGGAATTTAAAAAGTAAAATGTAATGCATATGAAGTACATGAACTTTCAACAAGACATCTCCTATGTTAATATAATGTAGTAGAGCAAGTTAGCATTATAGTTCAGAACATGACCTATGAAATGAGATTAACTGAATTGAGACCCACTCTGTTGCGTTAGCCTGAGATGTCTCAAAGATGGTATCTAATTATGTAGTTTAAACTTTATTCTAAGCATACATAAGTTTTGCCTCAAAATCTATAAAGGGATTTGAAAATGTAATTGACTTTTCAAATCATTGTTGACTTTAAGTTGCTGAGTTCATTATAGAATTAATGAGTAATTAATAACAGACTTATGAAGTGTGATCAGAAAGTTGATCACAGAAATCAGATCTGAAAAATAGGAAACATTCAGTTAATTTTCATAAAGCAGATTTAAATATGAACTTTTCAAACTTACAGATGAAGAATTGGAATTGGACCATCATGTTAATTAATCATTTGTAATACACACAGCCAGCTGTGTTCTGCTGAGCTGCTGATTCAGGTGACTTCACAAATCTGTGAACTCACAGTAAATATTGTTCAATTCTGCTATATGGAAATCTCTCTTGACATATGACACAGAAATATAGCACTGTAAGACAACTGCCTGAAAATTCACTTGTTATCTGTTTCTATATCTGAAAAATGGAGATAATACCACTTGTCAGAGAACAGTTTGGTTACTTGTATTCATCAGTACATGTGTTTCTAAAATTTAAGATGAGTGTTCAATGCTTGTAAAAACTTATCTAATTTCTTGGGAAAATAATTCCATTGAAAAGTTCTTGAATAGCATGTTTATAATTCTGTACACACTCCCTAGTACTCCAATATTTATGTTGTCTATATATGTATGTATACAAGCATATATGTATATATGTAACTATATATGTATAATATATAAAATATATCTGCCTCTCTACTTATCTATTATATATCTATTTCTATATTTTTATAGATATATGAAATTATATAAGTAAACCAAAATTTGACTTAATTTCTTTTAGAGAACAACATAAATGCTTTAGTTCATATCACCAGAGAGCACTTTCTTAGGATAATATTCTAAAAAGGATTTAAAACAGTTTTCATGATTTGTTATTTATTTTATCATAAAACTACAAAGTGATTTTTAGATCCTGATGATAATAGTGAATTGAGCTCTTCTGAAATTTAATATGTACAAATTCCTCATCCATAGTTCTCTTGAGGGTAATCAATATTGGTTTATGCTGTCAATTTAACAATTGAAAACTAAGCCTTTAGGTACACCTGTTAAGATTTATATAAAGTAACTGTATGAACAACTCTATGGAGATTATCTGATTGAAGAGTGAACATACAATCCACAATGGATAAGACCATTTCACTAGAAAGTAATTAAAAGAGAAATTGCTGGCTAGAATTTGTCAGACTGTCATTTGTCAGACTGGCATGCTAGAAAATATGTTTGGGTCCTTGTTCCTCTCTAAGTGCTTCCTTGGAATGTGAAGCTGCCATTGCCCTCAGATTCTAATACCTTTAACTTCTCTGACTTAACAAAATGAGGCCAGATATTAAAAACTCAAATAACTCTTTTTCCCCCTTCCTTAAGTGTTTGGGTAATATATTAATTAAAGGAGCAATAATATAAAGCTAATGCAATTTGGAACCATAGATTGTAGGGTTGTTACTGTGACACTCACATGATCATTCTCCATCTCTAGTAATCCCTAATTTCTCTTTAGGAGTTGATGTGTATAACTGAACTAATTTAGTCAATCAGAATGCTTAATTTTTTAATCCAGTAATTAGTTCAGAAAGCAATTTTCATTGTAAAATCAATAGCACCAATTTTACCTGTCAATTTTACTACTTTCAGGAAGGTTCTTTCGCCCCTAAGTAACCTGATTTGATAGGTCCCAAATAAGTTGGGAATTCACATCAGACAGGGAGCTGATATGTAACATATATAATGAGTTCCAAACACCAAACAATATAGACTGTCAATCAACCAATGGGCCAATGAAATGAAAATGGTTCTAAGAAAAAAAAAATAACAATGGCCAGTAAATATTTCAGCTGTCAAAGAAGAGATTAAAACTACTTTAAAATTCTATCTCGCCTCAATCAAAATGGTTATCATTAAGAATAGGTGCTGACTGGGGCTGGAGAGGTGGCTCAGGGATTAAGCCTCTGCCTTGCAGGCGGAAGGTCCTGAGTTCGGATCTTAGACGCCACGTATAGACGCCAGGCGGAAGCTGAGGCAGCCTGCGTTTCTGGTTCTGGTAGGGCTGAACCTGTTAATCCCGGGGCAGAATAAACAAGGAGGAGGTGGAGGCAGTCCATGGTGGTTCCCGAATTCGCCCATGGTTCTGCACACACACACGCACACACACACACACACACACACACACACACACACACACATACATACATATACACACAGGTACATACGCACAATTGAATAAATAATAATAAAAAATTAAGAAAAGCTGCTGACTGATGATGTGGAAAAAGAGGAACATTTACTCCCTCCTGTTGGGAGTATAAAGTAGCATGGTCATTGTGAAACTATCATAGAGGGTTCTTGAAAATTTTAAAATAGAACTCTGTGTGATTCAGCTGTACCAATCATGGACACATATTCTAATGGACTCTGTCTTCTGCCACTGAAATACACATCCATGTTTGCTGCAATGATCTTCGTAATAATAGAGAGATGGTACCTGTTTAGATGTATATCAACTGCTAAATAGGGTAAAGAAAACATATTATAGACACATAATGAAATTTTATTCAATTGTGATGAAAAGTCAAGCAATGAAATTATAGTACAGTGGATTTGAAAAGTTTTATCAGAATTGAGTTAACACAGGTACAAAAATTGCTTGTTCTCACTCTCATACAAATCCAAGTTTATCATGTCTCTGTGTATGTGTATACTGGGAATGGGGGGGGGTGGATGTGCTGAGTGAGGTCATGAAGCTAGTAAGGGGGCAGTGAGCAGGAGAATGTCCTAGTACCAAACCCACTTAGAGACACTCAAAGATAAATCTCAGTAATAACTACAGTAATTGCTAAGATTATGAACAGGAGGGATGGGGAAGGAGGGACACACCAGTAACAAGGAGAGAGGGGACCATGTTACAGCAGAGAAAATAGGCTACCATCAAGATCTTCAAGTAAGTAATGAGACATCTGGTTAAGTTCACAGACTTTCCTTCCTGATCATTTACAACTAATGGGGTATGATCTTACCAGAAGGGGAGGGCATAGTCTGGCAGATAGAAAGTAACCATTTCGCTAATGGGTGATTGACCCCTCTCTCACCGCGGTTTCCTACTTTTATTACATCTACCTTTGAATATACTCCTATAACAAGACGCTAATTTAACAGGTTTTTATCTCTAGCCAGGGGGTGATATCCAATGCCCATCAGGATGGAGTGAAGGGCATTGCAGGAGCAACGAAACTGAAAAAAATAAATCAACAAACCATAATCCAGAACATCAGAGACTCTATTTCAACCACCTAGAACTAGGCCAGCCTAATCTCTCCCCATCCTGAAGCTCAGGGAAATTTGCGGAAGAGGGGCTGTAAGATTGTCAGAGCACCCCCCACCCCGGAGGCGAGCCGCCCGGCCAGCAGTACCCGCGCGTGGCTGCCAGCTTAGCCTCCGGGGCCCCGCCCCGGACACCAGCCCCTCGTGCTCTCCCCCCGCGCCCCTCCGCCCCCCCCCAAGTCGCAAGTGAAGAATTCTGCCATCAACATCAGACCCTCTGCCTCTCTGGCCCACCGGGGACCTACGCACATGGTCCACGGAAGACACACTGCTACTCAGAATTTCAATAGAGTCCAAAGGAAACTCAAGCAAAACTCTAAGGAACAAAGAGAACACAGGCCATACATCTGGACTTCACTACAACCATTGTATCACATGCCAGACTCTTCACATCCAGCCTAAGAGAAGTAAACCTTTTTTTTTTTTTCTTTTCTCTCACCTTACTGATCCTTTCTAGTATCAATGTTGTAGGTCAGCTTCCTCATACAGCCACCCCAAAAACATACAATTCCAGGGAGTACACCACCCACCCTCACATTTCACCAAGATACTAGATCATAAAAGTGCACTACCATACTTATATTCATCCCCTGGTTACTTAACTGACGTATTAACATCCTAGTAGTCTCATCTAGGATATAACAATACCAATACACAAACATACCCAATCCAAGGCAAGCACTAGTAACAACTGGCAGGTATAACAATACCAACTACATCGGTTCAGTGAAAAACACACAGAAACTGAAAGGCCCTAAAAAACAAAACAACAATGTACAAGTCAAAGTGCAGATCCACGAGAAACAAAACCCAAGAACAATCTCCCACCAAGAGAATCAATCCCATAACGATGGATTGCAACCAGAACAAATCCATAGAAAATAGCCATGAAAGCCAGACCCAACATAAAGACTTTCAGAGTATGATCATTACCATGATTAATAATATGAAAGAGGAAATCCGAGAAGAGTTAAATAACCGTGTCAACCACTTTGAACAGGAACACAACAGGAACCTGGAGGAGTTGAGAAAAACAGTTCAAGAAACAAAAATAGGTATAGAGCAGGTAACACAGTCTCAGGCAGAGTTTAAAATTGAACTAAGTGATAAGTTATCTTCAACCCAAAACTCCACAGAGAGTCTTATCAGCAGAACAAATGAGGCAGAAAATAGAATCTCAGATCTTGAAGACAAAGTAGGAGAATTAATCAGCTCAATGGAAGAGATTGTTAAAGCCAAAAAGATACTGGAGAGGAGCATTCAAGAAATATGGGACACCCTGAAGAAGCCTAACATGCGCATTCATGGAATACCAGAACAAGAATCCCAAAATACCACACCTGAGGAAATATTTCAAATCATCATAAGTGAAAACTTCTCACAACTAAAGAATGAGAGGCCTATCCAAATACAAGAGGCATTTCGCACTCCAAACAGATATGACCAAAATAGAAAATCGCCACGGCAAATAATAGTCAAAACACTCCACATTCAAGACAAAGAAAAGGTGCTGAGAGCTTCAAGAGAAAAAAAACAAGTCACTTTTAAAGGTAAACCTATTAAAATAACAAATGACTACTCAATGGAAACAGTAAAAGCAAGAAGAGCTTGGAGAGACATATTTCAAGTATTAAATGAGCAAAAATGCCAACCCAGACTGATATACCCGGCAAAACTATCTGTCATGATTGAGGGAGAAAGAAAAGTTTTTCAGCACAAAGACAACTTGAAGGGATACATGTCTACCAAACCAGGCCTTCAAAAAATGCTAGAAATGATACTCAAGCTTGAAGAAAAGAACAAGCATATCCAGGAGGACAGAAGGGAAGTATAATACCAACAAAATATAAATATCAAACATCATGCTTACAAAATCTACTAAACATAAAAAATGTCCAGAATTAAAAATAATTTCTCCATTATAACATTAAATGTCAACGGCATTAACTCACTGATTAAGACACATAGATTACAAACTTGGATTAAAAACCACAATCCAACAATCTGCTGCCTTCAGGAAACTCATCTCACCACAAAAGATAGACACGTCCTAAGAATGAAAGGCTGGTCCAAAATCTTGCAAGCTAATGGAACCAGGAAACAGGCAGGGGTAGCAAATTACGCTTTCAGACAAAGTGGACTTCAAACCAAAGAAAATCATAAGAGACACACATGGATACAACATTTTAGTCACAGGTAAAATTCACCAGGAAGACTTCACAATACTGAACATATATGCACCCAATATGGCCCCCTCCACATTCATTAAGAAAACCCTACAGCGTCTAAAGCAAGAAATCAACCCCCAAACGATAATTCTTGGGGACTTCAACACCGCCCTCTCAACATGGGATAGATCAACAGGTCAAAAGCTTAACAGAGACACTTTGGAGCTTAACCAAACCCTTACTGAAATGGACCTTACAGATCTCTATCGAACTTTTCACCCACGTACCAAAGAATACACATTTTTCTCAGCAGCACACGGAACTTTCTCCAAAATAGATCACATATTGGGCCACAAAATGAATCTACACAAATACAAAAAAGTCAAAATTCTAGCCTGTGCCCTATCAGACCACCACGGCCTAAAGCTGGACATCCACAACAACACAACAAACAAGAGAAAATACACTAACTCCTGGAAACTTAACAATATGATGCTGAATGAGAACTGGATTCAGGAAGAAATTAAAAAGGAAATTCAAGATTTCCTGAAAGTGAACGAAAATGAAAATACAACTTACCAAAATCTCTGGGACACAATGAAAGCTGTTCTAAGAGGTAAGTTCATAGCTCTTAATGCCTACATCAGAAAATTGGAAACATCAGAAATAAATAATTTAACGATGCAGCTGAAAGCTTTGGAGAAACTTGAGCAATCTGATCCCAAAAGTAGTAGAAGAGAGGAGATTAGCAAAATAAGGGGAGAAATATCTGAAATCGAGATTAAGAAAACGATAGAAAAAATCAACCAGTCAAAAAGCTGTTTCTTTGAAAAAATCAATAAGATTGATACACCCCTAGCTAAATTAGCCAAAAGCAGGAGAGAGAAAACCCAAATTAACAAAATTAGAAATGAACATGGAGTTGTCACTACTGATACCCAAAAATCCAGAGAATTATAACATCATATTTAAAAAACTTGTACTCTGTGAAGTTTGACACCACAAAAGAGATGGATGAATTTCTAAGTAAACACAACCTACCTAAATTGAATCAGGAAGTTGTTAATTATTTATATAGTCCTATAACATGTAAGGAAATTGAAGAAGTAATCTAGAATCTTCCCACCAAAAAATGTCCTGGACCAGATGGATTCAGCACAGAGTTCTACCAGACATTTAAGGAGTTAATAACACCAATACTCCTTAAACTGTTCCATCAAATAGCAAAGGAAGGAACACTGCCAAATTCCTTCTATGAAGCTAATATCGTCTTAATCCCAAAACCTAATAAAGATTCACTTAAAAAAGAAAACTATAGGCCGATCTCTCTGATGAACACAGACGTAAAGATTCTCAACAAAGTCTTAGCAAATCGGATTCAAAAACATATCAAAAAGATCATTCACGGGGACCAAGTAGGCTTCATCCCCGGCACACAAGGTTGGTTCAACATATGCAAATCAATAAATGTAATTCATCATGTAAATCAGTCCAAAGTCCAAGACCACATGATACTCTCGATAGATGCAGAAAAAGCCTTTGACAAAATCCAACAGCCTTTTATGATCAAAACGCTAGAGACAGTAGGAATGGAAGGAACCTTTATCAATATAATAAAAGCTGTATACAACAAGCCCACAGCAAGGATTATGCTCAATGGGGAACAATTGGAAGCATTCCCACTTTGATCAGGAACTACACAAGGCTGTCCACTCTCACCACTTGTATTCAATATTGTACTTGAAGTCTTAGCTGAAGCCATAAGACAAGAAAGGGACATAAGAGGGATTCAAATCGGCAAGGAAGAAGTCAAGCTATCCCTATTTGCAGATGGCATGATCTTATACTTGAGGGATCCCAAAAAGTCCACCAGGAAGCTCCTGGAACTAATTGAGAAGTTCAGCAGGGTGGCAGGATACAAAATAAATGTGCAAAAATCAGAGGCCTTCCTATATGCCCAGAATGAAAGAAGTGAAAAAGCCTTGAGAGAAACAATCCCATTTACTATAGCCCCGAAAAAAATGAAATACCTTGGTATAAACCTAACCAAGGAGGTAAAAGACCTTTACAATGAAAACTTTAAAACCCTAAAGAAAGAAATGGCAGAAGACACCAGAAGGTGGAAAGACCTCCCATGTTCTTGGATTGGTAAAATCAACATCGTAAAACATCCTGCCAAAGGCAATATACAAATTCAGTGCTATACCAATTAAAATCCCAAAGCAATTCTTTAAAGAAGTTGACCAAATAATCTCAAAATTCATATGGAGGCACAAAAGACCCAGGATAGCAAAGACAATCCTGAGTAACAAAAACACTGCTGGAGGTATTACCATACCAAACCTTAGTTTATACTGCAAATCCATAGTTATAAAAACTGCCTGGTACTGGTTCCAAAATAGACACACAGATCAATGGATAAGGATTGAAGACCCAGATATAAGCCCACAAAAATACAGCCATTTGGTCTTTGACAAAGGGGCCCAAAGAATCCAATGGAAAAAGAACAGCATCTTCAACAAATGGTGCTGGCAAAACTGGATCTCCACATTCAAAAGATTAAAGCTGGACCCATACTTGTCACCATGTACAAGACTTAATTCCAAATGGATCAAGGACCTTGATTTAAGGCCAGAGACTTTAAAAACCATAGTTGAAAGGATAGGGAACTCCCTCGAGCTGATTGGGCTAGGCCAACATTTCCTAAACAGACATCCAATGGCACAGTCACTGCTACCAACTCTCAACAGTTGGTATCTTGTGAAATTAAAGAGCTTCTGTTCAGATTGTAACCTGAGCTCAAAGTCAACCCACAGAATGGGAGAAAATCTTCACTAACCACATATCTGACGGAGCTCTACTGTCCAGAACACACAAAGAACTTAGAAAACTAAACTCCAAGGAAAACACTGGCTCAATTAAAAAATGGGCCCTGGAACTTAAAAGAAACTTTACCAGGGATGAAATTAAAATGTCTAACAAATATCTTAAAAAATGCTCCACTTCCTTCGCCATCAGGGAAATGCAAATCAAAACTTCCCTGAGATATCATCTCACCCCGGTGAGGATGGCAAAAATCCACAATACAAACGACAAATGCCGGAGAGGATGTGGAGAGAGGGGAACTTTCCTACATTGCTGGTGGGAATGCAGGCTCATACAGCCATTCTGGCGAGCCGTCTGGAGATTCTTAAAGAAATTAAAGATTGAAATGCCATATGACCCTGCTATCCCACTTTTGGGAATAACCCCCCATGCAGCAGATGTTCGCCTCGATAGCTCAAGCTCGACCATGTTCATAGCACTGTTTACAATAGCAAAGTCATGGAATCAACCTAAATGTCCAACAGTTGACGAGTGGATAAGGAAACAGTGGTACATCTATACAATGGAGTACTATTCAGCCATCAAAAATGATGAATTACTGGAATTTCCTAGGAAATGGATGTCATTAGAAAGAATTATATTAAGTGAAATATCCCAAACCCAGAAAATTAGCGCCGTATGTACTCTTTAATAGGTGGCTCCTAGTACAAAACTCACCCAGCCCACATTGAGACACTCAAAAGTAAACCTATGTAACACAGTAATTGCAAGGATTATGAACAAGAGAGATGGGGTAGGAGGGCCATACCAGAAACAAGGAGAGAGGGGACCATGTTACAGCAGAGAAAATAGGCCTCCATCAAGGTCTGCAAGTAAGTAATGAGAAACCTGGTTAAGTTCACAGACGTTCTTTCCTGATCTCACCAGAAGGGGAGGGCATACAGTCTAGCAGATAAAAAGTAATCATTTTGCAAATGGGTGATGGATCCCTCCCTCACTGAGGTTTCCTACTCTTCTTACATCTACCCTTGAATGTGCTATTATAACAAGACTCCAGTTTAACAGCTTTTTTTCTCTGGCCAGGGGGTGACATACAGTGCCCAGCAGAATGGAGTGAAGGGAATTGCAGGAGCAGCAAAACTGCAAAAGAAAATCAACAAACCACAATCCAGAACTTCAGAGACTCTATATCAATCACATAGAACTAGGACAGCCTAATCTCTCCCCATCCTGGAGCTCAGGGACATTTGCGGAAGAGGGGGCGGTAAGATTGTAAGAGCAAAAAGATGGGAGGAGCAACGATTTGCAAGATTCTCAACAATAGTTGGGGCCAAAGCAATCATAATGGGACTTTGCATGCCCTGCGCAATGTCCAGCGCACTGTTGCCCTCATAAAGTCTAGCATCTGTTAAGGGCACCGAGACCCCTGGAGGCAAGGGATTGACAGCCATAGTAGTGCTCCTATGCTTAAGGGGAACAAGAGAAAGGGCTTATGGAAATGCCACTGGGTCCTTATATGTCATCGGAGATGGGACCCAGTGGAGAGTTAGGCGTACACAATAAAGGACTCTCTGGGAATTTGGGGGGAGGCACTGCGGGATGGGGAGGGAGAGGAGGGGAAGCAGGGGGTTCAGGGGGAGGAGGGGGGAGGGAGGGAACTGGTAAAAAATTTTTAAATGTATAATTAAATTTTTAATAAAAAAAAAGATTGTCAGAGCACAAGGAGGGGAGGAGCAATGATATGCAAGATACTCCACACAAGTTAGGGCCGAAGCAATCACAACTGGACTTTGCATGCCCTGCGCAATGTCCAACATACTATTGACCCCACAAAGTCTAGCGTTTGCTAAAGGCACTAGGATCCTTGAAGGCAAGGGATTGACAGCCACAGTAGTGTTCCCATGCCTAAAGGGAACACAGGAAACGGTTCTGGGAAATGCCACGGGGTCCTTGCACCTCATCGGAAAGGAGGACCCAGAGAAGAGTTTGGCATGCTCATTAAAGGATGCTCCAGGGATGGGAGGGGGAAGCACTGGAGGATAGGGAGGGAAGGGGGAGGGGAGGGGGGCACAGGGCGGTGGGAAGGTGGAGGGAGAGAAGAGACCGATGTACCTGTTAAGTTTGTATGATTGGAAATAAAAATAAATAAATAAAAAAAGAAAGCAGGAGAATGTGTTGAGAAAGGGAAGGGCAATAGGACATTCTGACAGGAGTAGAAAAGTGACCGTGGTAGGAGTAGAAGTCCACTGGGGACACTCAGGTGGATGGGTTCAAGGTAGAGAAGCAACTGAAAAAAATTGTCTATGAAAAAAATGAAATTTAATACTGCATGTGCTAATTGAAAATTTAGAAAACAAACAAAAAAAGCTGGCAATTGGTAGAAGTCATTTGCAGGTGTCAGGATACAATTTGCAAGTAGACCTGAAAAGTCTATCAGGAGGATAGCCAGATGCTTTGTGCTGTATGAGTTTAGTTTAGGTCTTAAAGAGGACTGCTGTGGCTTCTGATGAAGGAACTATTCAGGTGCTGAATTTTCTCAGGCACACTTTCAATGTGCATCTGACACATGGAAAAATATGACACATGAACTGTATACTACTGAGAAAGATATCTTCCACTAAAGCATTTCCAGCAAACAGATCTTGAGTAGTCTCCAGAATCAACACTAAAAGCAGAGTTCTCTAAATGGTGCTATTGAAGAAGGGGTAGGACCTAAGAAATATCTCCTACTGGGAGGTTTTATGTCACTGGAGCATGCTTTTGAGTAGGTGTTAGGGAGCACACTGACCAAAGGGAGCTCTTTGCTTCCTTTTTATCTAAGAGGTGAACAGACTTGCATTATCACATTCCATGACTATCTGCATCATAGCACACCTAAAACAATTAAGCCAATTAATCTAGGATAGGAACTTCTTGCTTATTAATTTTTACTTTATTGCCAGTGTTGAGGAATAAACCAGGGCTTTGTATTGCTTAGGAGGTGGTCTTACACCGAGTTACAACCTCAGTTTTACTATGGAACTTCTAAAAATGTAAGCAAAAAATAATCTTTTGGAGCTGTAGACATGGCTCGACAGGTAAAAGTGCATGCTGAGCAAATATGAGGACCTGATTTCAAATTGCCAGAACCTACATATAAATCCAGTTTGGGCCACTTACTGTGCGTATAATCCCAACAATTGTGGAAATGCAGATAAGAGGTTTAGGAGTACTTGACAAGCTAACTCTAGTCTCAGTTAGAGACCCTGTCTGAAGGCAGTAAGGTAAGGAATCATTGAGAATGACTTTGACAGTTCCTCTACTATCCACACATGACAGACACAGACATGTATACATACATCACACATAGAAATGTAAAACTGAAAGTAGCAGGTATGATTATGAATGAACAAGTAAATAAATGTCTTTTTGATTATTGAATTTTCCTAGATGATTTTAAAGTAACAGAATTCTAGCATATTAACAGAGTGTCATATCCAGGATCATGTTGGAAATGTTTTTAATGACTATATAAACAAAGAACTTTACATAGTGAATGTGCATGGGCATGCCATGATTTGATTTCACACATACTTATTAATTTCATTTAAAATTTGCATACATATTGTGTTTTTGTAGTCTTGCACACATCATTGATCCACCATTGTGTTTCCTTAAATTGAATCATTATTTTAGTTCTTTTGGAGCTTTAGAAACTTTAGAATAGAAAACAAACAAATGGAAGGCAACTTCTAAAATCAAGTCAAATTAAGGAAGGAATCAGAAAATCAAACTCAGTTAACGCTCTTTTAAATTCATTTATAGCTCTTCATGACTTCGTTGTAAACTACAATAGGAGATAAATAATCTGAATTTAAAAAACATTTGATATTTTTTTTTAAATTTTTTTTATTATTATTTATTCAACTGTGCGCGTGTGCGTATGTATGTACGTGTGTGTGTGTGTGTGTGTGTGTGTGTGTGTGTGTGTGTGTGTGTAGAACCACGGACGAATTCGGGAACCACCATGGACGCCTCCACCTCCTTCTGCCCCGGGATTTACAGGCTCCGCCCTACCAGGACCAGAAGTGCAGGCCGCCCCCGCTTCCGCCCGGCGTCTATACGTGGGATCTGGGATCCGAACTCAGGACCTTCCACCTGCAAGGCAGAAGCTTAACCCCTGAGCCACCTCTCCAGCCCCATTTGATATTTTTTCTGGAAGCAAAATATGCCCCCAGAATATACTGGAAGACAGTATTAATCAAAATATGTTATGACAGGGAACATTTTAAAATAGATGAGTCTTGGCTTAAATGCAACTGAATAGACAATAATTTTCATTCCCTTAAGTTTTCAAGAATTGCTGGTGTTTGTATTCCTGAAAGCTCATTATGAACGTTCCCATAAACAGAAGTTTCCCTACAGGTAGAAGAAAATATTTACTTCAGTTGAACTCACAATTATGACACTGTAAATCACCTGACCCTGGCTACCAAAAATGCTATAGATGAACTTATCAGAATTAAAACTTTTTTTTCTTACCAATGTGTGCTAAAAATTTGATCACATAGTAGGGAAAATGAGTAAGCTAATTTAGCATATTCCTAACTAGAAGAGTAAGAACTAAAAAAAATCAAATAAACTGTCAGTTTATGCATGTGATAATTAGTCTATACCATTGGTGAAAAATTTACAATCAAGCAGAATAAGGGAGCCAGAGGACTTATGCTGGGTTTTGATTGTTCAGTTGCAGTTCCTTGTCAATGTTGACAGTAGTCAACATCAACATCAGGGGATGAGAGAACTAGTCACATCAAATCTACAGGATTGCTGAAATAGACAATCCTCACATGCCAGAACAATATGTCTGCCCAAGTATACCAAAGAATGCCAACTTTCTCAACAAGCTTTCTTCGTCTTATTTCCCTTGCTCAGGGACTAGTACAATCCACAGTGAACTGTGTCTTCCCCATCAATTAGACAATTTTCTGCAGGCTCCCTTGAGTCATAACTCAATTAATTCCTCACAACTGTGCCTTGAGTTCAAAGTCTTCAATTGCAAAATTGACACCAGTATCTAACTATAAGAACATGTTTAAAGATTTAATGAGTTTAGATTTTAAAAATGAAATGTGCTGATACTTAAACTTCCTTAAAAAGATAAATTTGATAAGATCACATTTGCTGAGTATTGGTTTAGTGCCTGTGTGATTTGTTTTCTGTTTAGGAAATGTTAGATAAGCCAAATCTGCTCAAGGGAGTGTCCTACTCTTTTAACTAAGGTTTTTATAGTATCTGGCCTAAAATTACCATCCTTAATGCATTTGGAGTTGATTTTTCTGCATGGTGACAAGTACAAGTAGTTATAATTTCCTGCATGTAGACATCCAGTTTTGCCAACACCATTTGTTGAAGATGCTGTTCTTTCTTTTTCCATTGAGTTTTTTTGTGGCCCTTTGTTAAAGATCAATGGCTGTAATTGTGTGGGTTTATTTCTATCTGGGTCTTCAACCCTTATCCATTGATCTACATGTCTATGTTGGATGTCAAAAGATGGATTTGTAGTACAGATTAAGGTTTAGTATGGTGATATCTCTAGCAATGTTTTTGTTAGTCAGGATTATTTTTGTTATCCTGGGCCTTTTGTGCTTCTGTATGAATTTTGAGATTGATTAATTTCTTTAAAAATTGTTTTGAGGTTTTGATTGGTATATCATTGAATCATTGTATTGCTTTTTGTAGGATGATAATTTATATTCTGCCAATCTAGGAGCATAGGTCTTTACATTTTTTGGTGTGTTCCGTAATTTTTTTCTTTAGAGTTTTAAATTTTTCATTAAAAAGGTTTGTCTCATCTTTGATAAAATTTTTACCAGGTATTTCATTTTTGGGGCGCTATTGTAAAGGGGATTGTTTTTCTTAGGACATTTTCACTTTTTTCATACCTAGTGTATAAGAAGACTACTGATTTTACACAATTATTTATATTGTAACCTGCCACTCTGCTGAATTTATATATTAGTTTCAGGAGTGTCCTGGAGAGGTTTTTAGGATCTGTCAGGTAAAAAATCATGTCATTTGCAAATATAGATATCTTGACTTCTTCTTTTCAGATATGAATCCCTTTCATTTCCCTCTTTTGTCTTATGACTCTAGCTGTGACTTCAAGTACAATATTGAATACAGGTGGTTAGAGTGGACAGCCTTGTCTAGTTCCTGATCAAAGCAGGAATACTTCAAATTTTTCCCCAGTTAGAATAATCTTTGCTGTTTTATTATCTTGATAGAAGTTCCTTTTATTCCAACTGTCTCTAGGGTTGGAATACATAAAAGGATGTTGTATCTTGTGAAACGTTTTCTCTGCATCTATCAAGAGTATCATGTGGTCTTGGACATTGTTTTTGTTTATATGATAGATTACATTTATTGATTTGCATATGTTGAACCAAACTTTTGTGCCTGGCATAAAACCTAGTTGATCAGATTGAATGATGTTCTTGATGTATTTTTGAATCTGAGTTGCTAAGATTGTATTGAGAATATTTGCACCTGTGTTCATCAAATAGATTGTCCTATAGTTTTCTTTGTTAAGCATATCTTTATCAGGTTTTGGGAACAGTATGTTTTAGTTTCATAGAAAGAATTTGGAAGTGTACCTTCCTTCCCTATTTTATGGAATAATTTAAGGAGTAGTTGTATTAGTTGTAGTTTAAATCTCTGGTAGAATCCTGGGATGAATCCATCTTGTCTAGGACATTTTTTGTGGGGAAGATTCCAAGTTACTGTCTAGCAAAAGAATTTATAAACCAAACAAAAAGACAACCTATAGAATGGGGGAAATTCTTCAATAACACACATATGATAGAGCTCTGTTATCCAGAGTGCACAAAGAACTTTAAAAAAATTAAACACCAAGAGATAAATAAGAGCTCAGTTAGAAAATGAGCCTTGGAATTCAAAAGAAAATTTCCAGGGACAAAATTGAAATGTCTAACAAATATCTCAAAAATGCTCCACATCCCTAGCCATTGGGGAAATTCAAATCAAAACTACCCTGATATACCATGTCATACAGGTCAGGAAAGTAAAATCCACAATACAAACAATACCAAATTCTGGAGAGGGTGTGGAGAGAAGGGATCACTTATAAATTGCTGGTGGGAATGTAGGCTTATACAACCACTCTAGAGATAGTATGACAATTTCTAAAAAAGTTAAGGACTGAAATGCTATATGACTCTGCTATACCAATACTGGGAATAATCCCCCAAATACATCAATTCACTACAGTGACATGATCACAACAATGTTCATTGCAAAACTATTTACAAAGGAAAGTCATGGAATCAACCCAAATGCCCAATGGTTCATTAATGGATAATGAAAAGGTGGTACATTTATACAATGGAATACTACTCAACATCAAAAAAGATGAATTAATAAAATTTGCTGGGAAGTGGATGGAATTAAAAAAATTATATTGAGTGAAGTATCCAAGACAGAGAAAATTAGATACTGTATGGACTCTCTAATAGGTGGGTGCTAGTATGGTGGATCCTAATGACATATTCAAAGATAAACCTTTATAACATCCACTTTAATCACAAAAGATTATAATCAGGAGGGAAGGGGAATGAGGACCTCAAAAGTAAGGATATACAGATCATGCTTCAGTAGGCCATGTTCAAGTATTACCTGTAAGTAACCAGACATCTGGTGGCACTCATTATCATTTCCTTGCTTGTCACTTTGGACTGAACAGGTTTGATCTCACTAATCAGGGAGGATATAAGGACTGGCAGATATATAGTAACCATCCTGCAAATGGAACAATTACCCCCCCACATAGACACATACTGCTATGTCCTACTGCTATTCTTCCAACTACCTTTGAATCTCCTCTTATATTAAAATCTTCATTTAAATAGTCTTTAATCTTTGGTTAGGAGATGACCTTCTTTTTTAATTTATTTTTATTATTTCCACTCATACAAACTTAACAGGTACACCGGTCCCCCTCCCCCCCTCCAGCCCCCACCTTCTCTCCCTTCCCATCCCCCAGTGCATCCCCCTCCCATCCCTGGAGCATCCTTTAATGTGTATGCCAAACCTCTTCTGGGTCCTCCTCTCTGGTGAGGTGCAAGGACCCAGTGGCATTTCCCAGAACCCTTTCCTGTGTTCCCGTTAAGCATAGGAACACTACTGTGGCCGTCAATCCCTTGCCTCCAAGGATCCTAGTGCCTTTAGCAAATGCTAGACTTTGTGGGGTCAATAGTATGTTGGACATTGCGCAGGGCATGCAAAGTCCAATTGTGATTGCTTCGTCCCTAACTTGTGTGGAGTATCTTGCATATCATTGCTCCTCCCATCCTTGTGCTCTTACAATCTTGCCGCCCCCTCTTCCGCAAATTTCCCTGAGCTTCAGGATAGGGAGAGATTAGGCTGGCCTAGTTCTAGGTGGTTGATATAGAGTCTCTGATGTTCTGGATTATGGTTTGTTGATTTATTTTTTTCGGTTTCGCTGCTCCTGCAATGCCCTTCACTCCATCCTGATGGGTATTGGATGTCACCCCTTGCAGTCCTTGATGGTGGCTGATTTTCTCTTCTGTAACATGGTCCTCTCTCTTCTTCTTTCTAGTGTGGCCCTCCTTCACCATCCCTCCTGTTCATAATCTTTGCAATTACTGTAGGTATTACAGAGAATTATCCTTAAGTGTCTCTAAATGGGTTTGGTACTAGAATCCATCTATTGGCACTTAATTTTCTGTGTCTGGGATACTTCAACTCAACATAATTGTTTCTAATTCCATACATTTCCCAGCAAATTCCATTAATTCATCATTTTTGATGGCTGAGTAGTACTCCATTGTATAGATGTACCACATTTTCCTTATCTACTTGTCAACTGTTGGACATTTGGGTTGATTCCATGATTTTGCTATTATAAACAGTGCTGCTATAAAAGCAGAACTGAAAACAACAACAAATCAAGAGAGGAAGAGAAAGGGAAGAAGGTGAGAGAAAGGAAGGGAGAGGAGAAATGAGGAGTTACCTATTGAGCTTGTATAACTAGGCAAAAAATGAGTAAAAAAATTTGAGATGCCTACATAAAAAAATTTCAGGTCATTAAAATACAAACGGTCCATTTTTTAAAGTTATGTTCATTATTTAGTATAAATCTGACAGCATTTAGAATTAGAAAAGTCTTTGCACACATCTTTGAAGGGTCATCTAGAGCAGCTAATAGAGGTAATATTAGTCATTTTAATTATGGATGACTGCGTTCATAGGAAAAAGGGCTCTGAATACTAGCTCTCATCACTCTCTGCTCCTGACTGTAGACACAATGTGACCAATTTCCTCAAGTACCTGTCACCATACTTTATATGCCATGATGAACTGTACCCTCAAACCATGGTCAAAATAGACATTTGCTTCCTCAAATAACTTTTTTTCATGTGTTTTGTCACAACATCTAGAAGAGTAACTAATAAATATCGTAGAACTTTAAAATCACATGGAAAAATTGTGGATTAAAAACTAATGGAAAATGTCATGATCGAATTCAGTTTAGCCTCTCTTGCATTTTGCAATTGTTTAAAAATTATAACATGTAATGGAGAGAGTATAATAAAGGTTTAAAAGTTATCACTTTTCTAGCAAACACATAAAGTAAAATTGGAGATATCCCTGCTCAAATAAAACCATCTGGCGCACACTGTAATTCATGTGACATATTAAGAGACTATGGAAAATCTTTCATGACCATATCATTCAGTAGAATATCAAAAGTAAAATTCAAAAAATAACTAAAGTATGGCTGAATGATGCAAATGCTGCTGGCATTTCCCACCTTACATCAGAAGGCATCCTCCACCATTTTGCCTAAAGATTCCTATACTGCTTTAGAAAAACTCTGTCATCATTCCCTTATTGATAGTTTATCCTCATGTCACTGTAGGTAATTGCTTTTCCTAGGATCCTCCCTGGTTCATTGTAGAATGTCTGCCTCTGTGTAGATATGGTGGGACTACATCTCTTTGCAGTAAGTTCCTAAATGCTGCTGCTGTGTTGTGATTGGACTGACTTAGCCAGCTGTGTGCCTCCATATCTTTAGACTCTCACAATCTTACAGACTCCTTTTCTGCAAGGTTATCTGACCATCAGGATGGGAAGAAATTTCAATAACCTGATAAGGGTTGAGCATTTTAGTGTCACCAATACTCTGCATTCTGTTCAGCTGTGGTTTATTCATCTTCCATTATGATAGACTGCACCTTGAGTGTTGAGATTTTTTCTTATCTTTGGAAATAATGAGAGGTGTTTTAAATTATGGTTTACTATCAGGTATTTATAGCTAATACTAAGACATCTGATCCTGTCTACTGTCTATTTTTGCATCTTCTATTGTTGTTTGGGAAGCTTTACAGTATAGGGCATATATTCCCTAATATTAAGGGGGAGATAGAAGCTGGTTAGTGGGTTTTGCTTACCCAAGGGCTGAGGACGCTCCTTACTATGTTCTCTCCATTTTCTTCCCTTCCATTAAAACTTTTTTTCATAAATGCAAATTCATATATTTGCCAATGTTCTTTGGTCTTCACATTTTGGGGATCTTCCTCCATCCCCTGACTTATATTCTTTTCTAATCTGTGGGTATTATAAAAGTTTCTATTTGATAATATCATTCTGTAGGTTTAGTGCTAGAATCCTATTATAAGGAAGAACATTGCAATGTCTATCTTTTTGTCTGGGATACTTCACTCAGTATATTTTCTACGAGACCTTAATCAACACTATGAATCCATATTAATAAAAATAGAATGGTACTGGCTCAAAAAGAGACACAGATCAATGAATTGGAATTGAAAACACAGATACAAGCTCATACACCTACAGTCAACTGAATTTGACATAGGTGCCAATAAATATTGAAAAAATGACAGCATCTTCAACCAAAGGTACTGGAAAATTGAATATCTACATGCAGAAGAATGAACTACATCTTTATCTGTCACCCTGAATGAAAATCAAGACCAAATGTATTAAAGACCTTAATGTTAGACCAGAGATGATAAAACTGCTATAAAAAATTTAGGGAAAACACTTGAATTGATTGTCCTAGGCCAGCATTTTCTTAATAGAATCCCAAATGCACAAGAAATAAGAACAATGTGATCTCATGAATTTAAAATGCTTCTGTTTGATAAAAAGTGTTAATCAAGCAGTTAGACAATCCATGGAATGGGAGGAAATCTTTGCTAATCACACATCTGATAGAGGACTAATATCAAGAGTGCATAAAGAATTCAAAAAATTAAACACCAAAGAAATAAACAACCAAATTTTAAAAATAGGCCTTAGAACTATAAAAGAAACTTTTCACAGACTAAAATTCAAAGGTCTAACTAAAATTCAAAGGTCTAATAAATATCTTTAAAAGTGTTTCCCTCCCAAGCAATTAGGGAAATGCAAAGCAAAGAAGCTTGACATTTCATCTCACCTCAATCAGAATGGCTAAAATCCAAAACACAAATAACAACAAATACTGGCAAAGCTGTGGAAAGAAGAGAACCCTTACCCATTGCTAATGAGAATATAAACTTATACACCCCTTTTGGAAATTAATATGTTTAGAGATTAATATGGAGATTAAATTAATTTTCTAAAAATTGTAAAAGGTGAAATAATATATGACTCAGATATGCAACTCCTGGGAATATTCCTAAAGAACACTACATACTGCTATAGAGTTATGTGTATATCCATGTTCATAGCAGCCCTATTCACAATAACAAAGAAATAAAATCAGCCTAGATGTCCATGATTAGGTGAATGGATAATGAAAATGTGGTACATATACACAATGGAATACAGGTAGATATCTTTCAAAAGTGTGTTCTCTTCTTCAACACTATTAGCTTTTGAGGATGCAACCCAGTTCTCAAAGTTGGCAAGGAGGTATCTGTCCCAGAGAGGCCCCTGGTTTTCCTTCTAAGCTAGTTGATCTTATAGTTTCTGCATATTGAGAGAATTCTAAACCTAAAAGAGCTATCAGCTATCATTAAACCTCTTTACTTTGTCCTTTAAATCTCAGTGAAATAATTGACTGAAATGAATGATGACATGTTAAAGTAGGGAGTTTGGACAAGAGACTCTCATCTTCATTCTCAGGTACTTAAGATCAAAATAACTAAAATGATCTGTTGTGTGTGGGAAAAAAGGGAATAATTGACGAATGCATATTTGTGCAAGTTTTGAAATGTTGTTGGGTAAGGGTAGTTATATCTATCTCATGTCCAAGTGAAGCATCTCCCTTGCTGAAGATCTGGTCCCGTTGCAGGCCTCCTTCCTCCACCAGCTGTTTTCTCTCAATAGCATACACTTCCCTTTTTTGTCACTCTTTTTATTATCTCAATTTCTAGAGAAACATACTTGTGTATTTTTAAATAATGAACAGCATCCCCAATCTAGTTCTAAACTATTTGTTGACAATCAAATGAAGAAATATTACTTTGGAAAAATTTCTGTCAGTTTGAATACAAAATGTTAATATCTATGGCAGGAAAATTCTTTTAGAATCGTTGTGGGTTTTGATGCGTGGGATTATAATCCATACCCATGAAAAAAATCAGTACCTATAAAGAATTTTGTAGCCATTCTCTCTTTTTGTGCTTATTAAATTATTTTTGGGCATATCAGTTGTCTGGTTACGAATATCAAAATGCCATGCATGAAGTGTTTAAGTCTGTCAAGTTGACTTCAATATTTTTCAGTTTATAAGAAAATTTCAATCTCTAGAACAAATTTTATTGTGAATATAGAGAATTTTGATTAAACTTCCATACTTAAAGATAATTTAAAAATATATACTAACTGGGCTGGAGAGGTGGCTCAGGGGTTAAGCCTCCGCCTTGCAGGCGGAAGGTCCTGAGTTCGGATCCTAGACCCCACGTATAGACGCCAGGTGGAAGTGGGGGCGGCCTGCGCTTCTGGTCCTGGTAGGGCGGAGCCTGTGAATCCCGAGGCAGAAGGAGGTGGAGGTGTCCATGGTGGTTCGCGAGTTCGTCCGTGGTTCTACACATACACACACACACATAGACACACACACACGCGCGCACATACACACGCACATGCACACAGTTGAATAAATAATAAATAATAATAATAATAAAAAATTTAAAAAAATATATACTAACTAAAAATATGAATGAGAAATAGGTAATTTACTTTTAATTTCCTATACGCTGTTTGCAAGGGCACTTCTCCTCCTGTGACCCTGCCCCTCTTCCCTTTCTTCTCACGTTTCCCACTTGCAAAGGCCAGAATCTGACAGCTTTGTTGTGACAGTGCTTTACTTTGCTTGCCCGTTTGAGCAATGGTTGATAGTTGATGAATAACAAAATGCATGTCCATTCCTCTGAAGTATTGTTGCTATAAGATGTAATCAAGTAGAACATGAATTCTTTGATTTTCTTATCTTACTTACCTCTTCTGTCAGAACATGCTAGGTTTTCTCAAGGGGATGGAAGGGTTTCAAAGAAACAAGATCAACAGGATAGAGGAAGTATTTTTCACTTCAGTGATATATTAAATAAAACAAATATGATCAGTTACACATACCAAGGATAGGGAGATACCCTCTGCCAAAAGATTGAAATATTTTTTTCTTTTTTTTTCTGAACAGTCACATATTCTAAAACAACTTGATCTTACCTCAGTGTATGCACTTATCACTAAGATACCATGTACTTATCTCCCTTCAATAAGCACACATCTACTTACACCAAAAGTGTTACTAGTCTCTGCATTAAATAAGATAACAAGATTCTCTCCTATGTATGGATGTGTACCTAATGGATACAGTTCAGCATATTAAGTGAATATTAATTTTCAGATTTCTACTTTTTATTGGTAGGTATTTGTGATTGAATAAGTTGGTCTCATTAATATGTGTTTTTTTTCAATTTTTTTAAGTTGCATTATTTTCTCAAATATGTTTTGATGTGTAAATGTGATATTTAAGACATGATCTTGTGAAAAGAATGAATGAAAAATGGTTGCATAATAGGAAATACAAAATAACATTACAGCAAATAAATATTAAATAGCAAGTTATAGGGCTAGAGAAATGACTTAGGGGTTAAGACTCTTTCTTGCAAGTAGGAAAACCTGTGATCAGACACAAACCCTATGGAAAAAATGGCAGAAGTAAGTGGTGGTGTCCTGTGCTTCTGGCTCTGGAAGATGGAACCTGGGAAATCCCAGAGCAAAACAAAAAGAAGATAGAACAATCCATGGTTACTGACAAAATCACCCTTGAAGCCACAGGCACACACAGTGCTCTCTGAAACATGCTGACATGTGTGTGTGCACACACACAAAAGACAAAAAATACCATATTGCATTAATTAATTAATTTGAAAAAATGAAATAATGATGTTGAGCCATTGGAAGTCCAAGGAAAATAAAACCAGACGCTGATATCTCATAGTCCTATCCCCTGAGATAGAAATTATAGGTATATTGTCAGTACCCTGGAGGTAAGATTTGTGATAAGAAAGTTTCTGTGCCATTTTCTTTTGCACACATTTTTATTATTATTATGAATTACTAGCAACACATTTAAAACAGGAGTTTTCTCACAAAAGAACACTGTTCTTTGTTTCTATGGAAACTATTCTCTGAACAGTTTTACCCTCCAATCCATGTGCTTGCCTTCACTCTGACTTTGACTGAGTGGAGTTTTATGACCACCACAAAATAATCTTCTTCTAGAATAATCATTTCTTTCATCTGAAGTTTTGCTTTCTCATCCACATAAGTGGAATAATTTAAGCCATCAGGTATGATTTGTTTCTATTATTGCTTTAAGTATTAGATGACAAGTTGCCATAATCTAAATAAATCATACAGAAAAATAAATAATAGATTAAGGAAATAACTATTAGTCATTGGGAAAAGATTATATAGTGTGATCTATGGATATGACTAAGCATTAATGAGAATCCTAAACTCAGCTTAAGACAGTCTTAAAAATACAGGATTTTTCCTGATGCTTTTGTGAGTGACATAAACACAGCCATATAAATGTTTATGAAAATATCTTGGAAATTATTTACCTTTCTAACAAAAAGAAATTACAATAAAAACATAGTGAACTAAGTTCACTGTGTGAAGGTCTTTCTGAAAAACAGAAATATCAGTCTCAATTCCATAAATGAATTTCTGTAATAGAAATTCATCCCACAGAGTTCTTACTTTCAAGTTTCTACAATTTCTTTTTTTTTATTATATACATTCTTTATTATTTCCGCTCATATCTTCCTTTATGAAAATGTGTATCATTGCCTTAATTTCTTTCTTTAAGGAAGTGATTTAAAAATGATCCTAACTCTTATTGCAATAGTAAAACAAACTTATTACAGATTAGTGCCTCCAAAATGCTCCTATGTATTTCCCTACCCCTTCCTCCATCCCATGCTTTCATATCCCTCCCAAATTAAACCTTTTCCTCCATTATTTTCTTTTTCACCTTTTTTTTTACCACCTGTTGTTTCTACATCCCATCTTTAAAGATACTCCACTCATCTCCATACTCCATTCTTGAACTCTTTGAAATTTTCTGTTACAAGTAAGTACAGAGATCTGAAAGTTCAAAGTATAAGAGAACATATAGTAATCATCTTTATGTATTTGCTATAATGCATGGCACTAAGAGTGTAAGGTATAGCCAGGCAGAACATTGCATAAAAGTTATGTAAAACCGTATGTTTTTAAAAGAGAGGGTAAACAAACTTACCCTAAACAGGGGAACATAGGCAGAGAAACTGCCTTGAAATTCTCATATCAGAACCTATAGACAAATGAAAATGTCCAGTAACAGGTATGTGATATTTCTGGTGAGTTATTGATCGAAGAGGTCCCAAAGGTCCTCACAACTGTATAAACTTTTGTCTTTGCTTTTTCTTGCCCTCCAGAACATAACATGTCTAGATAACTAAACACATCCATCTGAACACACGCAAATGTACACATGCACACACAGGAAATGAAGAAAGCAAAGAAGAACTTATCTGGGAACTTCTTCCTGCTTACTGGACAGCTCTCATAGTACTGGAAGATACCATACAATCTGCTTAAGAAGAAAAGCCATTGGGCCTCTGCCTTACGGGAGGAAGGTCCTCAGTTTGGATCCTAGACACCGGCCTGCTTTTCTGGTCCTGGTAGGGCAGAGCCTGTGAATCCAGGGGCAGAGTAAACAAGGAAGAGGTGGAGGGGGTCCATGGTGGTTCCCGAATTCGCCTGTGGTTCTACACACACTTACACACACACACACACACACACACACACCACACATACATACACACACGCGCACACACGCGCAATTGAATAAATAAATAGATAAAAAGAAGAAAAGCCATTAACAGTCTCACCCAGTTGAGAAATTTGCAAGGTACAATAATAATCACTCTAACAAGAGCTGACCATTCCTATAATAATGACATGATTGGTACAGGAACAACTAAATGTTTTCTGATTAATTTAAGGCCCATTTTTCAACATGGAACATACATATTTCTGTAAATCAGGCCAGGAACATGTGGAAGGGGATGTAATAAGCCCCTTGGGGGAAAGGAAATACTAACAGTTCTTTATATCAAATTTCCATCTAAACGCTTATTATAGTCAAGGATTGGTGGACACAGAAGCATTCCTTGTAATACAAAGATCCTTTGTAATACAAAGGATTACAACCAGTTAAAGTACAGAGAATAGTGACTATATGGCTCTAAATAAGACATTTAAATTCCTTTCCATCTCAAGGCTCAGGGAACAATTGTAGAAAAGGGATAATAAGAATATGAGTATATAATGAACATGCAAAAGTTACTTGAAACAAGACTCACTACAACTGTGTAGTTACAAATGATTTAGCCTATCAACATTTCACCCTAAAATTAGTGCTATCTCAAAAAACACCACACCTCATTGATACTATGAAAGGTTAATGCCGGATTGGGGATCATGATAAAGATGAGCTACTTTCCTCAATGCTATATCCCCTGATATCATCTGTGTTTCGGTAATTGCTCAGGCATAAGCCAGTACAGGCAATCTAAGTGAAACCCAGTGGCCATGTGAGCACAATGATATGAAAGTACGTAAGAAAGTTTGGGAAAATGAAGATTTGTAATAATGTAAGAAAAAGAAGATGGGATTGAATAATAGGGGAGTGAAAATGACATAAATTCATTGTTATGTATGAAATTCTAAATGAATGAAAACAAGTTTTAAAAGTCTGTTGCAATGAAAGATAACAGCAGTGAGTAAATATAAAGCTCAGATATGAATGAAATTTAAAATAGAAATTTATATATAAATAAAATGACAGAGTCACAGGACAGAAAATTATTAAAATGACACAATACACAGGAGGGTTTACCCTAACCCTTCTTCACAAGATAGTTGCTGAGTTATGACTAGGAAGATCGTATATCCAGGATAAGGGAATTTAGTGATACCACAAGTGACCCAGACATAAGATAAGGAAAAGATTGTTCAATTAGATTAGGAATTTTCTTGTTAAATATGAACATGGTATGGACAAATACAGAGGCCAAAGTTTGAATGAGGGCCAGTGCTAAAGTGGACTCTGAGAATCCTGACAACATATTGCCTAAGAAGAGTCTTTGTCAATACCTTGACTGAAGCAGCAATGCACTTCACCATTATATCCTCAGTTATGAGTGTGTAAAAGTAAGCATTATTTATATTTTTGGAAAATAAGAAACGATATAAAATGTTAGATTTTTCTAAAAGACTGCATGTTTGAGATCGTTTCTCTCTAAGTAGGTGCCAAAACTCAGAAATATTTTAGAATTTATGAAAAGATACACCTGTTTGTCATAGAATAAATATATTGTCTATGAAGATAAATGTAGGGTAATATGTAATTTTCATACTAAATATACTTTTTCAAATATTGGTCAAATTTTAAACTTCCTGTATAGAACAAATAGCTTTCACATGCCAAATGACTACATTCTTTTCTATATTGTTAAATATTCATTTAAGTGTTAATATCTGACTTTGTATGGATATAGTGAAAAGCAGCTTACCCATTATTTTGTAATTTCTAGATCTAGAACTGAAAATAAGAGCAGCTAAAACTTTATTAGCAAATACTTTTTTTTAAATATAGGTACATGATTCTAAAGAGTAGTTTCATAGCACATGCAAAGGAAGACAACCCTGCGAAGGCTGCAGCTATAAATACTCATTTCTACACTCCTCTCAGTAACAATGAACCATTTCCACTATCAAGATGAAGAGGTAATAATAGTGTCAAGGGAGTCTATGTAAATGAATCTCAAAGGCATTGTAACAGCACATAATAGAAATGACTTTCTCACCTGGTAAATGACTTTCTAAAAGGCCAGTGGTGGCACAAAATTCAATTATTGCAAATCTGTGAGTTTCTTAACTCCTAGTTAGCATGTCTTTTTTGTTTCTTTGACAATAGGAAAGGGTTTGTGAAGTTGTAATGGGAAAAATTATGGATTTTCGATATAAGGAACTATGACAGGAGGGTATCTTATTATATTATAAATTCATCACATTCCTTTGAAGTTATAACAGATTATGTCTAAGACAAGCAGTGGCCAACAGGCTTCATGTACATTTTTTGTATTATAATATCTCTCAACGTGATATTTTCCTGATGTTGAATTTTATGTCTCAAACATGTTCTAAAAATAACAAAACTTTGCACATGATATGACATAAAGTAAGCATCTATGTAACCTCGTGTGTACATATGTATGCATAACTATATATATAAATAGAATGGGAAAAGTCTATTAATATAAACCTAAACAATCCATCCAAGCATATGCTATGGAAAATATAAATGTATTTAACATAATGCTTAATGATATGAAACCAGAAAGAATTTCAGACTTTCAAAATTTTATTTACAAAAACAAGTACTTATCATAACTTTTGTACATGTGAAAGGAAGTTCATGATTATATTATAATAAATATAATTCCTTATCTGTAGACTGACTACCTACCTCTGCAATGAAGATGCAAATGCAATGATCCTTTTGTGAAAAGAATATACGTTTCTTTCCATGGCAAAAAACTTTAATTTATCATTCATTTACTTTCAAATGAAGACTAGGCAGATGTGATACAATAACAGTAAAGAAATGAATGCCCTCAGGACCCTTCTCATAATTAGTCCAAGTTCAGTTTCCTCTCTCATGAGGTATCACTATTACATTAGGGTGTGTGCTAAGATGGAGTATATTTAAGGCAAAATCAAACAAAATTTCAGCCAATCTTCAAAGGATTTGTCTCATGACTTTTACATCAGGTCATTAATATCATGGGTTTGCGTGATTTTTTGTGGGGAGATGTTAGCAAATATCTGTTACGGCAGAGAAGATACTGATGACAGATCAAAGAAATGTCTGCACACAAACTCTACCTTGCTGAAACAGTAAGTTTATTAAAGGTATTTGTAGGATCATGATTCAACAATTTCTTAAAGACATATAACCTGTTCATGGCAGTCACAGCACCAAAAAAAATCCCAGAATTATTGACAAGCCATAAACTACCATATTAGAGTTCTCTGCAATTTTCAATCAGCTCCACCAAAAAGTCTAATTTTCTACTGAAACTTTTGCTCATATAATCTGGTAAGTCTTCTATGTTCTGTGATCTTCCTGAACCTTATGAATCTCCCTCATACCCCCAAGAATGACTGTTTCACTCTAATGAAAATAGCGCCAAAACTCTCTTTCCTACAAGCTCTTGCATTCTGTCTAGCTCCTCTTCTGCAATGATTCCCTGCCCTTGTAATAATCTCATGATTTTCTTCTTTTCTAATTGAGCTTTAGACCATGATGCCCATTACAACCTTCTCCTACTCTTAGCAAATTGACTAGCTAATATGTCCCAGTGTAACCAATGCCTACTGCAACAAACAAGCTTCCCTTCATAAACAAAGCTGTCATTAGCAGAAGTATGAGGGTTCAAAGAAAGACACATCAAATCTTCTTAACAAAACAATAGCAGACTTCCACTCATGGCTTCCCATCTGTAGATTGCTAACTAGGCCTGCAGTGACAAATATGGGTTCTTTACTGTGCAACAGGAATTCCAATCAGAAAACAATTGGTTGTGTCCATAACAATTTTGACAGTATTGTACCAAGACACACATAGTTTAACAGTGGTAGAGTGGCCTGAAATTTTGATAAGTGAGTGGGGATGTCATTGAGAACTTTCTGACAAAACCTTCATTTCTTGTAAGACCCAACAGGTCTCCTTTAAATTGCACCAATATCTATGGACTCCTGAGGACAGTGTTTTCCATCCACACAGGGTGCATTGACTCAATATCTGCAGTTGTAATTTTTCTTCTATTCCAGATGAATTTCAAAGTCAGTAAAGACATTTTGCAACTAGTATTATATAATGAAACTTTACCTGATGGTTTACCGCTTGCTGCTTCATGTACATGCTGATTAGCATCAAGATTTGTCAGAGTGATTTGAAAAAAATTGTGGAAATCCAGAAAAGCAAGAAATGTTGCATCACAAGCATCAATATCATCTCATCACTTTTCACACTACCACCATGCCAGGCAAAATATGTCTATTAATCCAATATAGACATGATCGTTATGAACACAACCAATGGTTTTATGATTAGAATACCTGTTCTACGTAGAAAAACCATATTTGAAATTGCAAACCAAGTAAATAAAAACCTGTAATTAGGGAAGTCATTGTTTGATCTGAGTATAATAACTTTGAGAGTGATTATACTCTGAGTATAATAACTTTGTCCGACTGAGTTCAGGAATAGAACATGGCTTAGCACTTACTTCCAATATCCCAGAATGCTCCCTGGACACTACAGGATACATATTAAGAATGTGGCTTCTGTTTCTCCATGTGACATTCCTGGTTAGGGAGAAGGCTCTGTACTAGGAAAACAATGACCATGCTCAGAAAATCATCTTGCAAAGGAGAAATGTACAGTGCACACACTGTAGGACAAACAGTCATTTTATCTGTACTCTTCTAATACTCATGTATGCTGCAAGCTGTTAAGGTTTAAAGCAGTGCTAGCACAAGAACTAGCAATTACCCTTCTGAAAATTTTTTCCTGAAATTTGGCATCTGTATCTTCACAAATCATGCCATATTTACTTTTGAATTACCCCACAGGCCTCATTTATGCTTTTCCTATCTTTCATTACTTCCTTAGTGCATAAGCAACTTACAAACTTGATTTGCAAGCTCATCTATAACTTTCAAACCTATCAGAGTCCTTGCACCTTGCAAAATCATGTGGCATCATGGGGCTCAACACAGCCACCAGTTTTAAGATTCCCTGCTCAATCACTATGTTCCTGATTTCTCCTGTGAATTCTTCTGTGAATTCTGCCCTGTCTGACCCAGTGAATTTATCATCAAAACTGCCTCTCTCATACTCATTTTTTCAGCAATGCATGCCATTCTGTATATTAAAAGGTTGAATGCTAATAGTGCAATCATATCTCATATAACTTCAAACATAAAAAGTTAAAATCTATGAAGGTTAATACTTAAAATTAAACATTAATAATTAATATACCAACTATACATACAGTCAAATGAAACTATAAACATAATTGTTTTACTAGGCTGCTGCTTTGGTGATTACTGCATTCTCAATGTTCTCCTGTTGCCAACTGGGCCAGCCGGGGGAAAAAGGGGGAATTCGGCAGCAGCCTCACAGGCTCAAGGCGAGGGGGCATGCAAAGTCCAGTTATGATTGCTTCAGCCCTATCTTGTGTGGAGACTCTTCAAATCATTGCTCCCCCCATCCTTTTGCTCTTACAATCTTACCGCCCCCTCTTCTGCAAATTTCCCTGAGCTTCAGGATGGGGAGAGATTAGGCTGGCCTAGTTCTAGATGGTTCATACAGAGTCTCTGATGTTCTGGATTATGGCTTGTTGATTTTTTTTTTCAGTTTTGCTGCTCCTGCAATGCCCTTTACTCCATCCTGATGGGTATTGGATGTCACCCCCTGGCCAGAAATAAAATCTTGTTAAACTAGAGTCTCATTATAAGACTCTAGTTTCAAAGGTAGATGGAATAAAAATAGGAAACCGTGGTGAGGGAGGGGATCAATAACCCATTTGCAAAATGGTAACTTTCTATCTGCCAGACTATATGCCCTCCCCTTCTGCTAAGATCACACCCCATCAGTTCCAAATGATCAGGAAAGAAAGTCTGTGAGCTTAACCAGATGTCTCATTACTTATTTGCAGTCCTTGATGGTGGCCTATTTTCTCTGCTGTAACATGGTCCCCTCTCTCTTTGTTTCCGATGTGGACCTTCTTCCCCATCCCTCCTGTCCATAATCTTTGCAATTACTGTAGGTATTACAGAGATTTATATTTGAGCATCTCTAAGTGGGTTTGGTACTAGGATCCACCTAATTAGGGAGTACATATGGCGCTTAATTTTCTGGGATACTTCACTCAATATAATTGTTTCTAATTCCATACATTTCCTGGCAAATTCCATTAATTCATCATTTTTGATGGCTGAGTAGTACTCCATTGTATAGATGTACCACTTTTCCTTATCCACTCGTCAACTGTTGGACATTTGGTTTGATTTCATGACTTTGCTATTGTAAACAATGGTGCTATAAACATGGTCGTACTTGTGCTGTCAAGGTGATTTTTTGCTGTTTGGAGGGTTAGTCCCAAAAGTGGAATAGCAGGGTCATATGGCATTTCAATCTTTAATTTCTTTAAGAATCTCCAGATGGCTTGCCAGAGTCATTGTATGAGCCTGCATTCCCACCAGCAATGTAGGAGAGTTCCCCTCTTTCCATATCCTCTCCAGCATTTGGTGTTGTTTGTATTGTGGACAATCTCCAAAATTTATAAATGATTTTCCATACATTAAATATTAGGGATCTTGTACAGGTAGTTAATACATCAATCTTGAGCAACTTTACTTAATACAATGGACACTATTCCTTCTCTGCTTGAAGAAAAGAATACTACTCTAAATCCAATTCCTCACATCAAATGGTCTGTGCTTTTCTAAGGAGATTTGCAGCCATTTCCCCTTGCCTCACTGTGGTATTCATGTCCCATATCCAGTGTGACAATATCAGTGAAATCTTATTTGATTCTGACCCATAAAATTACTTTATGGGGAAAATAACCTTATATGAAAATGTTTATCATAAAAATGAATAATTTCTCATTCATTATGATATTTTGCACTTAGCTAGCTTCCAGTCTGTAATACCTTTAGGGTAATAGTTAATCTTTTTGTGAAACTAAAAAAATGAAGTGAAGTTTTTCAGGTCTAGTTATATTTTATGTAAATTCTAAACTATAATTCAAAAAAGTTCATGGTTTTCATTTAGATCATGCTGAGTAAATGTATGAAAATAAATAGACAACCTTTCAACTCCTAAAAAGTTTTTATTTTTCTAAATTTGATACTCAAGTTGTTTAAATTTAACTTTAAAATTTCTATACAGATACTTAATAGCTCAAAATTATTCTGCATGTAGGTTAAAATGAGCAATTTGAATGTGGTAATATACAAATCATTCAAGGAGAAGCAATGGAAAGAAAGTTATTACAGGAATGCTGTATCGTATCTGGTCTTTTTAGACTAGCATTTTTATCAGCATAAATATTGTCTAGAGACACACATTCTGTTTCATATGTTTTATTTCTTTTATTATAATAGCACAATAGAATTCCCAGTAGTTTGTGGGCAGATTACAATAATCTGTTGCTCGATTTATCTGTCAAAATGCAGGATGATGCCATCTTTTGTCTAACTCAAATAAAGACAATAAGAACACATGAAAAAATGAGGAAATGACAACTTTTATTTAAAAGGATAAAAAACCTTTGGAGAACAGAACTTTGGTTTTTAGGCTTTGGCTTTTGTTTTTATCGTGTTACTTCTGTTAAGTCATTTTCCATGTGAACACTTCATTATTCTCTTTAGGAAGTGTAGCTTTTAGTGTAGAACGAATCACAGTCTATTCAAACTAAGTGGTATCAGAGAAGTAAAGAACCAACTAACAGATTGAGCTACTTCTTTCAGAAAATGTCAAACACATGTTAATGTGCTAATTACAAAGTGAAACAACTAACACTATAGAGTTTATTGAACACTTAATGCCCAGTTGCTAGTGCTAGTTGTGGATTTCACATATACGTTAGGGAGTAGTAACCCATTGGAGGAAGCAGGTCACGTAGGATGAAATTGAGATTTATAAATAGTTCATATCTACTTCCTGTTCTCTTTTTGCTTCTTGTTCTGCTGAGATATGGTCAGGCAATTGCCTCTTGCTCCTAGGTTGCTGAGACTTACCTATTAGAAAAGAGGAGAAGAAAGAACAAGAGCACTAACCCAGGCCCAGGCTTCACACACAAGGACTGAAGTTCATTCAGAGAACTTCATCAGGGAGCAGCAATTTCCCCATTGTATGGGAATCACTGCTGCTACTCCTCTTGGATTGAGGATATGAGCCTCATAACAGAGCATGGGAAAAAGTATAGGGAAGAAGTTTCTATTTGAAAGATTTGGTTGGTCCATTCACTTGCTCCTGTCAGTTTCATCAGAATGACCAGCATCTGTCAGGTTATCTGTTTTCCTTATCGGATTTTGTTAATATTTCTTTTTTTTATTTTAATACACTTTTTATTATTATTTCAGCTCATACAAACTTAATAGGTACACCAGTTCCCTCCCTCCTTCTCCCCCCCCCGAAACCCCTGCTCCCCCTACCCTCACCCCTGCCGTCCCATCCCCCCCGTGCCTCCCGCTCCAATTCCCAGAGTCCTTTCTTGTGAATGCCTGACTCTCCTCTGGGCCCTCCTCTCCGATGACGTACAAGGACCCAGTGGCATTTCCCGAACCCTTTCCTGTGTTCCCCTTAAGCATAGGAACACAACTGTGGCTGTCAATCCCTTACCTCCAAGGATCTTGGTGCCTTTAGCAGATGCTAGACTTTGTGAGGTCAATAGTGTGTTCGACATTGCACCAGGCATGCAATATCCAATTATGATTGCTTCGGCCCTAACTTGTGTGGAGTATCTTGCAAATCATTGCTCCTCCCATCCTTTTGCTCTTACACTCTTACCGCCCCCTCTTCCGCAAATGTCCCTCAGCTTCAGGATGGGGAGAGATTACTCTGGCCTAGTTCTAGGTGGTTGATATAGAGTCTCTGAAGTTCTGGATAGTGGTTCGTTGATTTTCTTTTGCAGTTTTGTTGCTCCTGCAATACCCTTCACCCATCGTGATGGGGACTGTGTGTCACCCCCTATGAGTGTCTCAAGATGGGCTGGGTGGGTTTGGTATTAGGAGCCACCTATTAGGGAGTACATACAGCGCTTAATTTTCTGGGTCTGGGATACTTCACTTAATATAATTGCTTCTAATGACATCCATTTCCTGGCAAATTCCAGTAATTCTTCATTTTTATGGTTGAGTAGTACTCCATTGTACACATATACCACAGTTTCCTTATCCACTCCTCAACTGTTGGACATTTGGGTTGATTCCATGTCTTTGCTATTGTAAACAGTGCTGCTATGAACATGATCGTGCCTGTGCTATCGAGGTGAACCTCTGCTGCATGGAGGGTTATACCCAAAAGTGGAATCGCAGGGTCATATGGCATTTCAATCTTTAATTTCTTAAGAATCTCCAGACAGCTCGCCAGAGTGGCTGTATGAGCCTGCACTCCCACCAGCAATGTAGGAGAGTTCCCCTCTCTCCACATCCTCTCCAGCATTTGTTGTTGTTTGTGTTGTGGATTTTTGCCATCCTGACCGGGGTGAGATGATATCTCAGGGAAATTTTGATTTGCATTTCCCTGATGGCTAAAGAAGTGGAGCATTTTTTAAGATATTTGTTAGACATTTTAATTATCCCTGGTAAAATTTCTTTTAAGTTCCAGGGCCCATTTTTTAATTGAGCCATTGGTTTCCTTGATGTTTAGTTTTCTAAGTTCTTTGTGCACTCTGGACAGTAGAGCTCTATCAGATATGTGGTTAGTAAAGATTTTCTCCCATTCTGTGGGTTGCCTTTGAGCTCATGTTACAATCTCTTTATCTGAACAGAAGCTCTTTAATTTCACAAGATCCCAACTGTTGAGAGTTGGTAGCAGTGACTGTGCCATTGCATGTCTGTTTAGGAAATGTTGGCCTAGCCCAATCAGCTCGAGGGAGTTCCCTACCCTTTCAACTATGGTTTTTATAGTCTCTGGCCTTATATGAAGGTCCTTGATCCATTTGGAATTAAGTCTTGTACATGGTGACAAGTATGGGTCCAGCTTTAATCTTCTGCATGTGGAGATCCAGTTTTGCCAGCACCATATGTTGAAGATGCTGTTCTTTTTCCATTGGATTCTTTGGGCCCCTTTGTCAAAGACCAAATGGCTGTATTTTTGTGGGCTTATATCTGGGTCTTCAATCCTTATCCATTGATCTGTGTGTCTATTTTGGAGCCAGTACCAGACTGTTTTTACAACTATGGATTTGTAATATAGACTACAGTTCGGTATGGTGATACCTCCAGCAGTGTTTTTGTTACTCAGGATTGTCTTTGCTATCCTGGGTCTTTTGTGCCTCCATATGAATTTTGAGATTGTTTGGTCAACTTCTTTAAATAATTGCTTTGGGATTTTAATTGGTATAACATTGAATTTGTACATTGCCTTTGGTAGGATGGTCATTTTTACGATGTTGATTCTGCCAATCCAGGAACATGGGAGGTCTTTCCACCTTCTGGTGTCTTCTGCAATTTCTTTCTTTAGGGTTTTAAAGTTTTCATTGTAAAGGTCTTTTACTTCCTTGGTTAGGTTTATACCAAGGTATTTCATTTTTTTAGGGGCTATAGTAAATGGGATTGTTTCTCTCAAGGCTTTTTCACTTCTTTCATTCTGGGCATATAGGAAGGCCTCTGATTTTTGCACATTTATTTTGTATCCTGCCACCCTGCTGAACTTCTCAATTAGTTCCAGGAGCTTCCTGGTGGAGTTTTTGGGATCACTCAGGTATAAGATCATTTTATCTGCAAATAGGGATAGCTTGACTTCTTCCTTGCCGATTTGGGATTCTGTTAATATTTCATGGTGAAGTAAGTAAAGTTTTCCAGTTAGTGGTCTTGTTCTGATATATCACTTCCTGTAAAGCTAGGTTTAATCTCCTTATATTATGAGCCAAAGTAAATATCTCCTCAAGTTCCTTCTTGCCAGATACTTGGTCATGACAAAGAGAAAACTAATAAATTGTAAAGTTTTCTTATTTTATCTTTTCATGTAAAGAAATTGAATTCCAAAAAGATTTGTTTTTACCAGTACTTAAGTAGCCCCTTTTTCACTTTCATAGAAAAGTTTCAGTGGATTAATACAATGCAGAGGCTGGTTAGAGAAAAAAGTGCAGGAATGAAATATTTACAGTGTATGCCACAAATTTTTTGTGTGTATTGGGACAGATTCTATGAAGGACAGAGGACAAATGTATGTTGTTTATTTTTTTTTCTCTTTTTTTTTATTAAAAATTTAATTATACATTTTAAAATTTTTTACCAGTTCCCTCCCTCCCCCTCTTCCCCCTCCCCTTCCCCCAGTGCCTCCCCCCCAATTCCCAGAGAGTCCTTTATTGTGTACGCCTAACTCTCCACTGGGTCCTCCTCTCCGATGACATATAAGGACCCAGTGTCATTTCCATAAGCCCTTTCTCTTGTTCCCCTTAAGAATAAGATCACTACTATGGCTGTCAATCCCTTGCCTCCAGGGGTCTCGGTGCCCTTAACAGATGCTAGACTTTATGAGGGCAACAGTGCGCTGGACATTGCGCAGGGCATGCAAAGTCCCATTATGATTGCTTTGGCCCCAACTATTGTTGAGAATCTTGCAAATTGTTGCTCCTCCCATCCTTTTGCTCTTACAATCTTACCGCCCCCTCTTCCGCAAATGTCCCTGAGCTCCAGGATGGGGAGAGATTAGGCTGTCCTAGTTCTATGTGATTGATATAGAGTCTCTGAAGTTCTGGATTGTGGTTTATTGATTTTCTTTTGCAGTTTTGCTGCTCCTGCAATTCCCTTCACTCCATTCTGCTGGGCACTGTATGTCACCCCCTGGCCAGAGACAAAAAGCTGTTAAACTGGAGTCTTGTTGTAATAGCACATTCAAGGGTAGATGTAATAAGAGTAGGAAACCTCCCTGAGGGAGGGGTCCATCACCCATTTGCAAAATGATTACTTTTTATCTGCTAGACTATATGCCCTCCCCTTCTGGTGAGATCAGGAAAGAACGTCTGTGAACTTAACCAGGTTTCTCATTACTTACTTGCAGACCTTGATGGAGGCCTATTTTCTCTGCTGTAACATGGTCTCCTCTCTCCTTGTTTCTGGTGTGGCCCTCCTAACCCATCTCAATTATTTTCAAGGCAATAAGGTAATAATAGATTACAGAACAGAAAGCTCTCTACCTGTAAAAAAAAAAAGTATGTGGTTGTGGAAGACAGACCTTATCAAACGAATATACAGAAAATTTTTATAAAGGTACATAGAAGGATGAAATCAAATAAGGAAATATATGTGAGGAGGCGACAAAGAACATAATGCATGGGATTGAGGCAGTTTAAAAACTAGATGCAGAAATGAGCGATAGACTTATCTAAGATGATTTCTTTGAGAAAATAATTTCTACATGGTGAGATCCTTTAAGACTTTTGACTTAAAAGCTCATAATCTAGGGAGAAGAAGCAGCAAACCCACAAGTTTAAACAAAATATCATTAGTATGAACAAGACAACACAAAGAGCTCTGTGGATGGGGAGGAGTGAACAAAGTAAAGGTCTCTAGAAATTTTTTTATAGATTCTAACACAAGACTGAAAATACAGGGCTCTTCGAACATGTTGTTGGCTTTCAATTCCATTCCAAATATAGTGTAAAATTCATTAGAAAGTTGAAAGCAATGCATGAGCCATTGTTCCTTTGATATGTCTTATCCAAGCCAGTAGAGAATAAACTCCAGAGGAACTAGGAATAGAAATATTAATTTTAGGTTAGACCCTGTTATTTCAAGACTAGGTGTTACTAAAGATATGGATGCAAGAATTATACTTAGTTAGCTTAAAATGTAATTTGATTACTCCAACATAGTCTTTAGGTATAAGGGAAAAAAAAACTTGGAATCTAACTTTTAGCATTAGCACCTGGGGCAAAGGTAAGAATAAAATCTTTGGTCAGAATTCTAGTGATGAAGCAGGTTTGAAGAAGTGAAGGAAGTTAAAGTTTGTTTATTGCAAAGTGACATACTCATTGATCATCATGTTAAAGATATCAAGCAGACAGTTACTTATATTATTCAGAAAACTACAGAAGGAGTTGTGATTAACATCTTGTGGCCATTGATTATTATTATTTTAGCCAGTAGAGTAGTGTGGGGGGTTATGTAGGAACATAAGTAGGAATAAACAAACGTTGCTACTGCTGATGATCATAATAATAATTAGTAAAATTATTAGTTGCATAATTGCTTCCAAAAGATGACAAAGAATGGAGATTTAACTCAATGGTCAAAACGCAGAGATACCACAGTGATGACTACCTTGAGATATGCAATTTTAGAGGCAAACATTTGAGTAAAGGATTATAAAGTATTTGTGTATGAGAAAATTTAGTGAGTAAATACTCTGATGTTACGGATATGCTGTTATCCTGTGATAATTTGCTGAGAGTCTTTCTTACTTCAAAACTGCAAAGTAATAAAGTATGATACTTATTAAAGCTTTCCTCCCTCCCTCCTACCCTCCCTCCCACCTTCCCTCCCTCCCTCTCTCCCATCCTCCCTCCCTCCCTCTCTTCCTTCCTTCCATCCTTCCTTCCTTCCTTCCTCCCTCCCTTCCTTCCTTCCTTCCTTCCTTCCTTCCTTCCTTCCTTCCTTCCTTCCTTCCTTCCTCTCTCTCTCTTTCTTTTGAGATCCAAGGTGATTTTGGTCATCATCCTGGATTGCTACTACCCTCTCTTTGCTTTACTCTGGGATTTCTCAGCCTCTGCCTTCCAGAGCCATAAGTATAGATAGACTCCTGTCATTTCAATCTGGGCTTTTGATCTGAACTCAGAGCTTTCTCTTTGTAAGACAGAGCCTGTACGATTTCTCCAGCCCCTTTCTTTCTTTCTTAGCCCAGAGCACTGTTCAAGTGCTCAGTTTTGTAAATTTTTCATGAAAATGCTTCAGAAGGAAACTTTTAGGAATTTTTATGTAGTATACACAAACAACATACAGGCTAGTGGTAGATGGCATGACATGCTACTGAGGGGATGGAAATCTAGAAATTTAGCTTTCTTCTATTTGAAGCAAAACTTAGACATATTCAACACATTTGCCAGGCCTCCTTCTAGTTCTTTATTATGAGTGATCACTATGTAGCTGATACTACCACCTCATGGTGAACCCTCCCACACCATGTGATAACTGCATACAATTTACTTGTTTCATACTTACCTGGCAGGGGAGATACCATGATCACGAAGGTGGTTTTCCCAGGGCGAGGCTTATCCATTGCACTCCGGATGTGCTGACCCCTGCGATTTCCCCAAATGTGGGAAACTCGACTGCATAATTTGTGCGTTCGCGCTCTCCCCTGAGAGGAAAAAAAAAAAATTACTTGTTTCACTCCATGTCCTTATTGAATATATAGATATGACACAATGACCATCACTCAGCAGCAAAATGATTCCATGATTTTCTGCATGTCTTCTCAACATCAATCAGACAAAATCCCATCCCTGTGGCTAACCAACAGGGTGATATCAGCGACTAAAATGGAGGTCTGGGCCCACAGGTTCCTTGCTTTCTCTGTCTCACTCTCCACTCTCTTGCCAAGGCACATTGCTCTCTTCTCTCTGGAAATGCTAGTGTTATTTCATATTTTATTGTATTACTACCCCTCACTTCAACCTGAACTACATATACAAATCAAAATCTTTCCTTATTAGATTTTTCCATATTAGACTTAATTTATTTTAAAATAAACAACATAATTCAGAGAAGAGCCATGTGTAAAGTGTAAAGTGTGAGAGAGACCATGGAAACATATCTGGCACTTACACCACCACCAAGATTAAGAAACATTCTCTGAGAAGTGGACTGTAAACATTCATCATTACATATCTGGAATTCTGCCAAGCAGAGATTAAGTTGTAGTCACTGTCTTCAGACAGAGGGATTTCAAAAACATATTAGAAGTTAAGTATAATTTTAAAACTTTCAATATACCTGTCAAGAGCACTTTAAAAAGGCTTTCAGAAAGAGAATTTTTTTCCAAAATTATATTGAATGTTTGCTTTATATACAGTGTTCAAGATTTAGCCTCACTGTGAAAAGGTGTATGTATCTGAAAGGACTGCCTGAGACAGACTGCTTCCACATTCTGCTTTGGTTGCGCCATGCTTCAACATTCCTCCCTATGGAGAGTTCACTCAGGTTGCGTTCTCCAATAAAAATAAATTTGCATGCAAATCTTTACCATAGAGAAAGCCTCCTAGGAAATATTTTTGAATATGAATGAGAATTTGTTTTATGAATAATAGCTTACTAATATGTATGTGTTGATAGTTGTTCAGTTGCTAACAACTATTAAATATGATTTCAGATTGATTTTGTTTTTCAATATAAATGGGAAAATCACCTTATACAACTTTTAAAATCAATTTCCAAAACTCATTAATATAAGAACTCGTTCTCAATATTTACTTCTTATCTAAAATCATAATAATTATTTAATTTATTTCAATTTATTTAATGTCCTCAATAGCTTTAAAATTTTTATTTATATTTTTGTTTCTTATTTCTTTCTTACAAATTTTGCTCATTATTACTAACTCAAATGATGTCATTCTTTTCATTATAACACTTTCTAAATGAGTGCCTTGAAATATGAATGCTACTGATTTGTGTTTATTAATTTTGTAATTCTGAAACCTACTGCTTTCTGTTGAAATTTCAATAAACTATTATTTTCCTTGAAATCTCTAGTTGTGTCAGTTATATAATCAAATCTATTATAAACAGTAAATCCCTAATTGCTATTTTATTTGCCATTGTTATATCTCTAAGTTATTCTTCTTACAAGCCTCTTAAAAGCTACAATGCTTAATTTGCAGTATTGTGAAGATTTCATATGCACACACATGTGTGCACATCCACACACACACATGCACAGAGTTCTGAAAAATACAGAAATAAAAAAATATCGATTGGACTTTGGAGTTGGAGCAGTGATTAGACTTCTTGTTGTGCAAGCAAAGGGAAGAGGTTTGGATCCTCAGATCCCAAATAAAATGCAGGATGAATGCAGCATTCCACTTCCATAGCTAGAACAGAAAAGCAGTCTTGAACAATCTGTTTTATCTGATTATACTTTGTAATGAGGTCTTAGATTAATTTTGGCCCCTCTTTCAAAATAATAAGGTAGAGGAACAACTGAGGATGGATCCTGATATTAACCACAGGCCTCCTCACACAGCTTCAAGTTCAATCTGTATGCACATGTGCATGCATATACAAATGAACAAGTATACAGGCAAGTGCAATCCCTAACTCAATAATGCATGAAAATGGTAAAACAAAGTACTTATTGACTTATCAAATGATTTGGAATTATTTCACTACTAATATTTTTACAAACACAAGGGCAATCATTCAATAACAACCTATCTTGTCTCTGATGAATTTGCCCATTTTCTATATTTATAATGTTCCAACATAATTCCATTGCCTTTATGTATAATCCTTCATTCATAAGAATTCATGAACTATACTTTAAACCTTAAATGTTTTTCTGTTAAGGTTTTAATATTTTACATATTTTTAGTTCTATAAAATAGATTACTGGTAGATGCATTTCACTTGAACATCATGTGTAAAAAGCTTTAAGTTGCAGATTATCTTTTCATAAATATGAAATAAGTGAGAAACCTTCTTGCCCATTTTCTTATCATCATAAATATCAAAAATTTTTCTACAAGCTCTTTAATGGAGAAAGGATTAATTTGGCTCATGATCTATCTGAGAAATTACAGTTCATTGCTGTTGGGAAGTCATGATTACTGGGACTGGAGGCAGCTGGTAAAATCAGATGTGCAGTCAGGAAGCAGAAAGACAAATGCAAGAGCTCATTAAACTTTCCCTTTTTTCTTACTTTGTATTTAGCCAACACTGAAAGAGTCATTCCTAAATGTCCAAAGCATCTCTCAGTCATACTACTACACAAGGAAATAAGCCCTTGTGCCATAGACCATGGGATAAATAATACAAATTCAAGCCATAATGCGTATTTATTATTTTCCTTATTTTTAACTCAGCCATACTCTTTCAGCTCCTTGGAGAGCTCTGGTTCATAAGTATGTAGCAGTGACTCTGCATGGTGGCTGATAAAATCATGACAAAACAGCTTGAGGGAACAAAGATCTTTACCATGTCCTTATCCGACTAATCTGATAGACAAGGTCTCAGTTTGGAAAATATGAATTCAAAGAAACGCTTTTGGAAAAAGGATATGGCATTATTTGAAATTAGTAAGAAAAATAAGTAAAATATGGGAATTGTCAGGCCTTGGTGTTTCTGCCCAGTTCAGGCCTAAAGCCTGTTCCTGGGGAATGTCACAGTAACACCCATGGGCAGGTGCTAGGGATTCCTTCCTAGGTAATTTAAGTCTTGCCTCTGACAGGAGGAATTCCTCTGGGAATTGGGTGTACCTCCTGCCTTAGGTTTTTGGGGGGACTAGCTTCCTGCTCTCTGATCTAGAGAAAAAGTCTGTTTTTAACCTTAAATCAAATTGCAACTAGATATTTTATGTCTAGTCACACACAGTAAGTAGACTTGTTAGCCAGAATGTATATACTGATTTTAAAGAAATTAGAGAGCAACTTCAAAAGTCTTAAAACATAGGTGGTGTCATAGTTAAGCACAGGTGTCAACTTGACTCTTGAGGGTTTGAACTCTGGGCACAGTTGTAGAGAGTTAAGCCCAGAGCAAACCTGAAGGAGATTGTCTGGCTGCTGGGGAAGACTCAGCCCATGGTGGGTGGGATTAGGCCCTGGATAAATCACAGAGAGCTGGTTGAGAGAGTTGGCATCCTTCTGTATACCTGGCCAGATATGCTGGTCTGCCAAGTAAGGATCGTCCATCTCTCAGCTGTTTTGGTGGCCAGTTCCCTCAGCCCTGGTGTTGGCGTGTGCTCTCCTGTCAAGCTGGACTATGAACTGTAACCGGACTGTGTAAGAAAGTAAACTCCTTGTTCCCTTCAGCTGTGTTCTGGTCATTTATCAGCAACCATGCAGGCGGACTGCAATAGGTGGGTAAAATACCCACCTATGAACTAACTCAGAAATTCTAGAAGTATGAGACTATGCCATCTGTTCACTAGAACTTTAAAAGGGTGTTTGATCCCTCTTGGATTGTAATACGCTATCATAGGAGGAATTGTTATTTTAATAATTGTATTGCTTAAATGTTTCCTTTAGCACATCTCTCAGCAGCACTCCATCAACAAGACCATGCTACGGGTGCTTATGGCCCTTGAACATCCAAGCCATGGCCCCCCCTAGAGACATGGTTCATGCTTGGATTGCAGATGTTCGTGAGGCTTTGGTCTACTCTACTGTCCAAATATCCTGACATGCCTTCCAGAGAAGAGGTCCTTCAAGGGCCAGTAGTTAATGATGGTTAAGATCCTGTGAGGCAGGGTGACCTAAGACAGGCACCATTTCATTATGCTGGACCCCCTCTGAGGCAGGGTCAACAAGGTCAGAGCAAAGAACTCTGGTTCTTGCTGGCTGTCAAAAAGGATGGATATGTAGGAGGAATGGACCAGGCAGGCCTGTATTGTCTATATGGCTGCATGCAACTTTCCCAATCTAGAACCTGGTGCCATCCCCGGTGCTGATGTTAACCAACCTGACTGAGAGGACCAACCCAGACAGGACAACAGCAAAAGCTCACACTGGGACTTATGGGATATTGGGCACACATATAGTTATTTGTAATGAAAAACATGTTCCTTATTGAACTCAAAAGGAGCACATTCCTCCTCTGTGTATTTTAAAAATACAGTCTCTGTTAAAACAGTGACAACTATGTGGGCTCAGCCCCATGGCTATTTGGTGGAGCATTATAGATTAGCTAGATTTGGAAATACTGGGAGAATGGTTTCGTTAAATGACTTTACCCTCAAGCAATGGGTTAGGTTCTTGAAAAAATGTCCACCCTGAAGGTGATTTCTGTTGACTGGAGAATACCTGTCTGTTTGCAGGTGCAAATTCTTTACCCCAAAATTTTCTGTATAAAAGCTGTCACAAAGTTTCAATAAAGTGGGTCCAGATTCACTCCATCTAGAGAGTTGTGTGTTTCTGTTCTCCATTCAGCCGAACCCTTGCCTCATCTGGTCCGGGAGAGCCCTGGGTTTGAGGCTGCGGCTGTGGTCTGTGACATGTTTTTATTTTCTCTTATGATAATCTGGTTACAGTTTCTTGTCCAGCTTGACAGGAGAGCCCACATAAACATGCAGAGATTATGTAACTGACCCCATTCACCTGATGGCTGAGAAAGGGACAATCCTTTCTTGTTAGGTCAGCATGCCTGGCTATGTATACAGGAAAATGACAACTTTCTCAAACATTTCTTTCCCTTCTATTAAACTGCCCAGGAATTTGCTCTGGGTTTTTCCCATCAACTAGACAATTTCCTGCAAGTTTTCTCAGGGCTTAACTCAACTACTAATTCTCTATAATGTGCACAGAGCTCAAACCTTCAATTGTTAAGTTGACACCTATATCTTTCTATGACTCAGTACATAGTGAATTTATGTTGAATACAAAAATAAAAAATTCAAATAATAAATGCTTTATAAAGAACATGATACAACTGAAATGAAGAAAATAATTTGTAAAAGTTCTTGCAAATTTAATAACCATGGAATCATGTAAGAGCAGAATGAAAAGTAGTTGTTTTGAGAGAGATGTAGGAGGAAGGAAGCTGAAAACTGTGAAGTTACATTTGCATTTGGTTAAACTGGAGGCTGAAATTTATGAATTAGAAGGAAAAAATATAAAGTGTTGGAATGTAAGTTACTAGAAATATAAGATTACAATCAAGTATATATGGTAAATTGCTATATTTTTAATACATAGATATTCAAATATATCCAGTACCTACCAATATATCCTTGCTTTTCACTTACTGCTTTCAAAATGTTTCAATGACTCAAAGTTTTGTAAGTGATGCTTTCTAATAATATATGCAGAACATATCACCTCAAGTCTTACAAGTGCAAACTTTTCAGTCAAAAATATGATTAAGCTGGAGTCAGCTGAAAGCAAAATTCTCTTCATGATTTATTGATATTTTGGTTGTTTTGAACACCTTTGAGGTATTATATTAGAAAAGCACTTTCTGTCATCCTAGAGAAACATAACTTGCAGCAAGTGACTGACAATTTAGTGCTTACACTTCACTTTGCTATGGATCAAAGTGCTAAAAATCCATAAATGGTTCTAAATATATTTTCCTTTTATATTGGAATGATATTATGAAATACTGGGACTTCAACATACCAAAATACAGTGAAATACACAGTTCTGCCTATAATTTAAGTTTAGGCATTATTTAAAATATTTTTAATTTTAAAATTTTTAATGTTTTATTTTATGATATTTTCATATACAAATAAAATGCATATATATGCTATATGCTTTCACCTCTCACTACCTATCCCCATCCCCCTTCTTCTCCCACTTCATACTATATCCTTTCCAGCCAGTTTCCTCCTACTTCCACTCTTTTTGGTGTGTGACACTGGGTTTCATTTGGCAAATTTCTGAACTACCCAGTGCCTAGGTAATTCCTGTGTTATGAATGACTTATCTCTGTATATCACATTGAGTAAAGAAGTTCCCCTTCTCTTGTCTGGTATTAGTTTTCAATAGTCTCTCATAGTGATTTAGTTTTCCTTGAAACTTTCCCTCACCCATGGTGAAACTCAAAACATTTTACATCAAAAAACTGCTGCATATTCCTCTTTAAAAATGTCTCATAAAGGTTTAAATAATAAGTAATGAAACTCATTTTCTGTGGTTCTTTTCACTTAATAAAAGTGAATCATCATGTGTGAATAATAAAGCATATGTAAAATTTCTTCTGTATTTAGCAATAGTAAAAATCCATAATGCTGAACAAATCAGTACATTATCATTTTGTATAATATCCCAAAGTTTAAGAGTGCAAACATAAAATGAAGTAATTTGATAAGCTAATTCTGGATGCCATTTACAAACATTTTAAAACATGTGTGTACAAAAAAGTTATATAATTTGGGATAATATTATTTGCCAAAAGCTCAAATTAAGACGATTTATTTAACTATGCATTTGCTTTGTTTTTATACTACTATTGAGGGGAAATAATCATGTATTATTTTTAAAAGTTTTTTTTTTTGTGTTAGACAATGAAAAGCACGAAGAAGGAATATTTCATTATGAAGTTCAAAATCTATTGAATGTACCTTTACTTATTTGATCAATCAATATAGGAATTTAAAGATTGAAAATTTTTACCAGTGCTGAAAAATTTACAGAAGATATAATAAAACTTTACATCCAATTCTCTTTCCAAGGCTGAGTCAATATTATTAAGCAGATAATACTTCTCTCACTGATGTACAGAATCAATACAAGCCTTGTTAGAGTTAGAAGTGCACCTGGGGTTTTTATAAATTTTCTAGTTGATTATAATTTCACACAAAATCTAGGTCATCTGAAATGGCAAAAAAAGTTTGAAAAGAAGAGTAAGTTAGAAGTTTCAAGCATATTACTTCAAAACACATTGACATCTGACAGATTATAACCTAGTGACATTTAATGGTAATCTCAGAAATAAACCTTATGACTCTAGTGACTGATTTTAGACATGGAGCTAGGATGACAAACTGAACAATGAAATTTCTCTTCAGCAAACTCTTTCACAAAAAAAATCATTTATCTACAATATTGGCCATAAGCCCACATATAAAATCAAAAACTATGGAATTCTACAGGCAAGCAAATTTTTGAGATGGCAGAGTTCATAATTGCTTCTTAAATATGAGCACAAAAGCAAAAAGTTTAAAATTAAAAGGAAGGACAAATAGAGAATCTTAGCAAGTAATGAGATACAATATTTCCAAATCATTCGTCTGATAAATTATTTATTTTTAAAGTATTAAAACTGAATTTCAAAAACATCTGTGATTGTATTTTTGACATCTGTGCTACAGAGTCTGATAACTGAGCACATGATTAGCGTTTAAAACCCTCAGTTTCTTTTTCACCATTAAGTGGGAAGAGGGTTAAAAAATTCCGAATGCTATTTGACTGGAAATTTCTCACAAGATTATATTCTAAGTGTCCATAATCTCATATAAAAGTTCAGCACCAACACACACTAAACTACAAGTTGAATGAAGTTGAAAAAATGCTTGTCAAATAATTCAGCCCCAAAGGCCAAAATTAGGATTAAAACTCATCAACGTGATAATTAGAATGCAGGAATAGGGCTGGAGAGGTGGCTCAGGGGTTAAGCCTCTGCCTTGCAGGCGGAAGGTCCTGAGTTCGGATCCCAGATCCCACGTATAGACGCCAGGCGGAAGTGGGGGCCGCCTGCGTTCCGGTCCTAGTAGGGCGGAGCTTGTGAATCCCGGGGCAGAAGGAGGTGGAGGCGTCCATGGTGGTTCCCGAATTCGTCCGTGGTTCTACACACACACAGACACACACACACACACACACACACACACACATGCACATACATATTTATACAAGCACAATTGAATAAATAATAATAAAAAATTAAAAAAAGAATGCAGGAATAAATATACAGAATTAGTTTGAGGAACAATGGAAATGTAATGGCTGCTAATGACTGTTGGCATTCATTTTTGTTCTTAAAGATATTATAGAAGTGGAGGGTAGTGATAATTATACACCTTGTAAATTTATGATGCTAAAAGAAGATCCCTGAATCACACACATTACAGAAAGCAAGGATTTATAACTTAATATATAGAAAAGGATATTTTTGTCCATGAAACCTATTAGTGGCCCAAGTTTACCAGTTCATTAACTACACTATAGCTGATATACTAATTTAAAATCCACCTAAAAATTGGATTGTTTTGCAACAAAAAAATACTGCAACAGCAAAAAATCCTGACCAAAGCTACATTCCCAGGCTAATGCTGTGAAGTCATCTCTAAACCAACTCTCTACCGTTGATTATCTTTAGTTTTTTTTTTTTTTTTGTTGGACAACACTTCACCTTTGTACTTCACTGGTCATACTTGTGATGTAAACAGTCTAGAATAACATTATAAAAATCAGCAAATAACATTAGTGTGTCTATTCATTGTGTTCAATGAAGATTACAATTTAAATTTTAATAGTTGATATACTTTGTGCCACTAGTGAGTGAGTGTGTGCATGAAGAATGTAAAAGAGGACAGCTGAGTGTGTGTGTTTTGGAGACAAAAGGGTGACTTTGAGAATCATCTTATATTTCTACTTTCTGATTGTTTTGCTCTGTGGTTTCTTAGACTCTTCCCTATAGGGTCAGAATTCCAGACAACCAGATCCATGTGGGATACAGGATTTGAATACATGTCCCTTACCTTACGAGCCTCCAACCTCAGTTCTTAAAGGGCTTGGATTTCAGTTGGATACAATCACACACAGATAACTTCTCTCTTAGAAACTATTAATCAATTATTTTTGTTATATATGATACAATTATTTTAGTGGAATTTATTTTAGCTGAAGCACAAAAAAATATTGGAAAATATGAAAATATTGCTTGATGCTTAATCTTTTTTTAACAATGCTATGATATTTTAATACATTATATAATGGTTAAATAAGGATATCTAGTATTTCCTTTTTTAATTCCATTCATACAAACTTAAGAGGTACACTGGTCCTCTCCCTCCCTCCACCCCACCCAACCCCACTGCTGCCCCATCCGCTCCCCCTCCCTCCACCCTACCAGACGCCCCTGTTTCCCTCTCCACTCCCCCCTCTCTCCTTATTCCCAAGTGCCTCCCCCCCATTCCCAGAGCATCCTTTAATGTACATGCCAAACTCTCCTCTGGGTCCTCCTCTCCAATGAGGTACAAGGACACACCAGCATTTTACAGAACCCTTTCCTGTGTTTCCCTCAAGCATAGTAACACTACTGTGGCTGTCAATCCCTAGCCTCTGAGGATCCTAGTGCCTTTAGTCCATGATAGACTTTGTGGGGTCAATAGTGTGTTGGACATTGAGCAGGGCATGCAAAGTCCAAATATGATTGCTTCGGCCTTAACTTGTGTGGAGTATCTTGCATATCATTACTCCTCCCATCCTTGTGATCTTACAATCTTATCACTCTCTCTTCTGTAAATTTCTCTGAGCTTCAGGATAGGGAGAGATTAGGCTGACCTAGTTCCAGCAGCTTGATATAGTCTCTGATGTTCTGAATTATTGTTTGATGATTTTTTTCAGTTTTGCTGCTCCTGCAATGCCCTTGGCTCCATCCTGATGAGTATTGGATGTCACCCCTGGCCAGAGATGAAAACCTGTTAAATTAGAGTCTTGTAATAAGAATATATTCGAAGGTAGATGGAATAAAAGTAGGAAACCATGGTGAGGGAGGGGTCAGTCTCCCATTTGCAAAATGGTTGCTTTTTATCTGCCAGACTATATGCCCTCCCTTTCTAGTCATTCCCCATTACTTGCAAATTATCAGAAAGGAAAGACATCTTAACCAGATGTCTCATTACTTACTTGTAGTCCTAGATGGTGGCCTGTTTGCTCTGCTGTAACATGGTCCCCTCTCTCCTTGTTTCTGGTGGGCCCCTCCTTCCCATTCCTCCTGTTTATAATGTTTGCAATTACTGTAGGTATTACAGAGATTTGTCCTTGAGTGTCTCTAAGTGGGTTTGGTACTAGGATCCACCTATTAGGGAGTACGTATGGCGCTTAATTTTCTGTGTCTTAGGATACTTCACTCAATATAATTGTTTCTAATTCCATACATTTCCCAGCAAATTGCATTAATTCATCATTTTTGGTGGCTGAGTAGTACTCCATTGTATAGCTGTACCACAGTTTCCTTATCTACTCGTCAACTGTTGGACATTTGGGTTGATTCCATGACTTTCTTTCTATGAACATGGTCATGCTTGTGCTATCAAGGTGAATTTTTGCTGTAGGGTGTTTATTCCCAAAAGTGGAATAGCAGGGTCATATGGCATTTCAATCTTTAATTTCTATAAGAATTGCCAGACAGCTCGCCAGAGTGGTTGTATGAACCTGCATTCCTACCAGCAATGTAGGAGAGTTCCCTTCTCGCCACATCCTCTCCAGCATTTGTTGTTGTTTGTATTGTGGATTTTTGCCATCCTGACCAGGATGAGATGATATCTCAGGGAAGTTTTGATTTGCATTTCCCTGATGGCTAAGGATGTGGAGCATTTTTTAAGATATTTGTTAGAGCTTTTAATTTTGTCCCTGGTAAAATTTCTTTTAAGTTCCAGGGCCCATTTTTTAATTGGGCCATTTGTTTCCTTGGTGTTTGGTTTTCTAAATTATTTTTGCACTCTGGACAATAGAGCTCTATCAGATATGTGGTTAGAGAAAATTTTCTCCCATTCTGTGGGTTGCCTTTGTACTGGAGTTGTAATCTCTTTATCTGAATAAAGATCCCATCTGTTGAGTGGTGACTGTCCTATTGGATGTCCGTTTAGGAACTGTTGACCTAGCCCAATCAGTTGGAGGAATTCCCTACCCTTTCAACTATGTTTTTTATACTCTCTAACCTTATATTGATGTCCTTGACCCATTTGGAATTAATTCCTGTACATGGTGACAAGTACGGGTCTAGTTTTAATCTTCTGCATGTGGATATCCAGTTTTGTCAGCACCATTTGTTGAATGGATTTTTTGGGCCCCTTTGTCAAAGATCAAATGGCTATAGTTGTGTGGACTTATATCTGAGTCTTCAAACCTTATCCATTGATTTGTGTGTCTATTTTGGAGCCAATACCAGCCTGTTTTTACAACTGTGGATTTGTAGTACAGACTAATGTTTGGTATGGTTATACCTAGAGCCATGTTTTTGTTACTCAGGATTTTTTTTTGCTATCCTGGGTCTTTTGTACCTCCATATGAATTTTGAGATTGTTTGGTCAACTTCTTTAAAGAATTGCTTTGGGATTTTAATTGGTATAGCATTGAATCTGTATATTGCCTTTGGTAGGATGGTCATTTTTATGATATTGATTCTGCCAATCCTGGAACGTGGGAGGTCTTTCCACCTTCTGGTGTCTTCTGCAAATTCTTTCTTTAGGGTTTTAAAGTTTTCATTATAAAGGTCTCTTACTTCCTTGGTTAGGTTTATACCAAGGTATTTCATTTTTTTAGGGCTATAGTAAATGGGATTGTTTCTCTCAGGGCTTTTTCACTTCTTTCATTCTGGGCATATAGGAAGGCCACTGATTTTTATACATTTATTTTGTGTCCTGCCACCCTACTAAATTTCTGTATTAGTTCCAGGAGCTTCCTGGTAGAGTTTTTGGGATCACTCAGGTATACGATCATGTCATCTGCAAACAGAGATAACTTGACTTCTTCCTTTCTGATTTGAATCCCTTTTATGTCCCTTTCTTGTCTGATGGCTTTAGTTAAGACTTCAAGTACAATATGGAATAGAAGTGGTGGAAGTGGACAGCTTTGTCTAGTTCCTGATCAAAGCGGGAATGCTTCATGTTTTTCCCCATTGAGCATAATCTTTGCTGTTGGCTTGTTGTATATTTATTATTTTTAAAATAATATTATCTTTAAAATAATTTTAAAATAATATATTTTATTATGTTTATAAATGTTCCTTCCATTCCATGGATTAATTCATCATGTTTTTCAAGTACTGCTACAAATCTCCTAAAATTTTTCTGAAACAAGCTATTGTATCAGCATTACAGCATATATTTCCTATTTTTGCATGAATCCACTTAGAAATATATGATAATGTATACATTATATATGTAAATACATATAATAACTTCTTTCATGTGACAGCATGATTTTTGATTAGGTAAAATTTAATTATTATTGTGTTAAAAAATGTAAGAACATAAATTTTCTCTTCCTACTAAGCAAATGATTATTTGCTTGGTAACTGACAACTACAACAAGAAGACCCAGCAGAGGAATGAACTTTCCTTTATCAATTTGTCCTCTTTTCATGTACCTCGCAGTGATAAGGTCATGTCCTCATATTGTAAGGTATAGCAGTCACTTTGTGATCTTTTAACATGAAATATCTGTTTTGGTAGTTAAAAGGGTCTGACATTCAACTATGCACAAGGTTCTGTTGAGGCCAGTGCTCCAAAAAAAATGCAAGAAAAGAAATTAGACCGGGATAAATACTGTTTGAAATTATTTGCTATCAGCTATCCACTCAGGAATAATTTAACAAATCAAAGTAGGTATTTGTCAGTATTTGCCACATCATTACATATATCATCTGTATTGATGAATATGACCAATTTCTTTAGTTTTTTTTTTATTTTGTGTGTATATGTGTGTTGAGAGAGAGAAGAGAGAGACACAGAGAGAGAGTCAGAGGGCACTGTGCCATGGTGACATTGGAAATCATCCTGGATTGCTTCTAATTTCTTTTTGCCTTGACTCTTGGATTTCCCAAGCCCTGTTCTCCACAGTCAGAAATACAGATTTCCACCAATTGTTCCTGGTGTTTTCATATGGAATCCAATATCCGAATTCAAGTTCTTCTGCTTGCAAGACAGAGTCTTAACACCTGAGCAATTTCTCTAGACTTAATGAGCCCAATTTCATTTGAAATTCCAAAACCTGATAAAACTCTATACTTCACTAAATTTTATAATATATCTTCAAATTTAAATAAAATAAAGTGAATATTTATATAATATAATCTACAAAAGAAGTACAGTAAACTAAAAAGAAAGAAGATGATCTAGGGAAATGATAGACAATGTGCTTAATCCCAAAGCCTGAGAACCTGAATTTATGATCTCAGACTCAAATAAAATTCAGGCAGATGCCAAAGACACTTATAATTTCTGAACTCAGGAGAAAAAGAGCCAGATTCTTCAGGGCAAACTGACCAGTTACTAGAGTTAATTGTGGATGTCAGGGCTCAATTGACATTCCCTGCTTTGATAATTTTTTTAAAGTCCAATTAAAGTAAAAACACTAGGTGAATTATAGGTTTCCAAAACATGTATTCTCACATGCAGATGTAACCTCATTCAACATCCATACTCACACATACACACTCTCATATTGTATGTTTAAAAAAATTAAACTAGTTAACATTATTTAACCTTGAGACTAAAGAGTCTCTATGTTCCATTATAAAAAATGAGTTAGAGAATTTTAGCATACTGCAAAAATAAGTTTTGGAATTTAGGTTGTGCAGTTAGCTTAAAGAAGTCCTGATTGTTAATGAATTTTGTTTTGGTTTAAACAAATCTGTTGGCATTCTGCAAAAAGAAACAGAGACAAATGGTTTAAACAGACCTTCACTCTGTTTCAGTACACTGCCATAAAACAGCTTAGATGAAATTAAGCATGCAGCAAGATGGAAAATTTTGCAGGCGTCATCACAGTGCTAACCATAAATATTATGGTGCAGCAGGAAAGCTGTGGGGAAGCTAACACTATCAAACTGTGGGCTCTTTTTCTCTGTACTTTTCATACTGGCTGCTTTTGTTTGCTGTGCTTTGTTTTGTATGACTGCCATACACAATTGAAATTCACAAGAAAACACATCATTGATTTTCTCCATTATTTGCAAAGCATTAATGAGAAATTATGTAAACATTGGTATTTTTAATGAGGACAGCTTTCGTTTTGGAATTTGTTGTTGGGAGATAAATTGTTTCATATTATTAAAAACAAATCTGCAGAAAAAATATTGTTTGCCTTGACACTCAGCTGTGTTCTTAGAAGAGTGTAATGTATTCATTGTTGCAAACTTAGGTGCTAGCATAACTATTTGGAAAACAAATTACTTATGAATCCATTGCCGTATCTTGCAATGTTAAGAAAAATATCTTCCTTGGTAAAATGATTCCATATTAAACTCCATAACTTAGGGGAGAATTCAAATTTAAATACAGAATGTCATAAGAATTGTATACACAGATATATAATAAGCTTTTTTAACATATAAAATAACTAATTAGAAAGTTAGGATGTATATTGCTTGTTAATTTTAAAAATATATGAAATAACTATTGAAAAAAGGAAACTCGGTGTTGTAATTTTTATAATTCTCATTATAGGCATAAGAATTAAGACTTCTCTTAACAGTCATTTACTTTTGTTTCTCTTTATTGATGTTATTCTATTTTGATGATTAATAGTCATATGTATATAACATTTCATCATTTTAAAATAAAAAATTCATTATATCCATTGTGCCCCTGTTCAGATTAGAGTAATATGCATTAATACATACACAACAAAATTTTGCAGTATTCATAATCTAGTGAACACACATGTGTAATAAATATAGGAAGAAAAGCATTACAAGTGATAAGTGTTTGTTTCTTTCAAAATTGGAAACATTAGGCTGTATCTGTAACTTATGGTAGACTGTTTGGCTATCATGCACAAAGCAATAGTATTTATCCATAATAATGCAAAAATATTAATACATCAGAAACATACTCTTTGTATTATAATACAAATTATTAGTCTTTGTACTTCATGTGTATTAATTAATTTTTGATTACTTCTGAGACAACTCTATAATTCTAGCTTTATGTAATGTATGGTATATGGCTGTTATTTGTACATTCTCCAGTATTTGATTACCCATGAGAACTTGGATCTAACTGTACTTTTTTCCATGGGTCTACCTTTTTAGATCTTGACTTCCTTTTCACCATGGCTTCTAGTAATTTTTGCAACTTTAAATTTGACATTAAATTGGGTATGTTGTGTAATTTGATTCTTTAGTTTAAAACCACAAAAGACTCATAATTAGGGAGCTATATAATGATAATTCATGTCTTGTTACTGTTGCAAACAATTCTTTCTTAATGTCCTCAGATATTTATTAATTCTGTAATACGTGGCCTTAATCCTGACTGTGTATTTGCAAGAGACTATTACAAAGGAAACTATTATGGTTGATTTCTTTAGTAGCTGTATTAGATGCCACAGCAACAAAATATCTGACCCAAGAAATTCAGGTGAAAGAATTGAATTGGTCCACAATAGCAGGCTGTAAACCATCTTTTCAGGGAACTTACAACCACAAAGCCTAAAGCTTGCATCACATGCCCAGCAAGAGCACAGGGCAATGCTTTACTTATGAAATCAAATCTTTTAAGCTTGACACCATGGTTGTATTAGAATTATTTAATGGAAGTAATTCCCAGAACATTTTACACTTTCCTGTGGTATTTGGGATGACAGCCAGCATACTACCATTGAATAATGCTCAGGCTAAGAAATTTTTAAATCTAGTTTCTGTTTGGTGATAAGTCCTAAATTTAATGATTAGTTCAGCAATAGACATAATTTACACTTAAATGTTAATTTATCCTTTGTGTAGCTTTTTTTTTGAAGCTGGATCTCATATAGCCTTGGTTGATCTACAGTTCTGGACTTGATCAAATCTTGTCTTGAGATCCCGATCATTTTGCCTCATCCATTTTAGTATTGAGCTTGAAGATGCATATCATTGTGCTCAGCTATTTATCATCTCTAAACCCACGAAGTTTGATCCCTATAGAGCAATTATGCAAGATGAGAACCTGAGATTGAAACTACTGGCATCATTTCATGTATGACTTTTATAGAAAATTAAAATGCTATACAATAAGAAACATAAACATAAACAAAGAAACAATGTTAAAGAAAGAATTTAATTTAATTTAATTGGCTGTTTGTTTTTCCTTAGGATTAGAAGAAAATGACCATATGGCTATTTCCTTTCAGACCAAGTTAAGGATATTCACACTAAAAATTGGAAGGAATTGTTTCAAGTTTTGGAAGTATGTTGATTAATTTCAGATTCTACATGGACAAAAATGAAAATATTCATAAGGGTTAGAGTGAGCAAAAGGAAGGACAGAGAGGGGAGGGAAAGAGAAAGGAGGAGACAAGAGGAAAGGAGAGAGATTACCAGGATTATGTACTTACACTATAGCCCAATGTCCTGCCTTTGAAACAGGTAACAGATGTAGACTGGTTTAGAGGCATGCTTCTATTTATTGGGATGTCTATAAATAGGACATAACTGCTTTGTGATGAAGACGTAGCAATCAAGACTGTGACTCCACGACCAGGGACATGAACTTTAAGGTCTACTCCTCCTCAGTCTTCACTAAAGGACCAATATCTTTGGTTCTGTGTTTTGGAGTTATAGCCAACAGCCTCCTCATTTTAGGACTTAAGCTTAAATTGTACAGTAGTAAAAAAAGAATATAAAAATCAGGTTTATTCACTTTTTTCACCTGAGAAAAAATTTTTGGCAAATGAATAGTCCTGAAAAACAGTCAGTTCTAAATGAGATTTCATTATGTTTAGTAGTTATGGAAACTAGAAATAGATCTGTGAAAACTTATATCATTTCCAATATTTATTTAGCATAACCAATTAAAAGTACATAGGAAATTTTAAAACTTATTCTTACTCTTCCAAGACTTATTCAGATGATGTTCAAAAGAAGTGAAGTGTATATGAAGTTAGTTTAAAATTACTTTCATGAAATGAATAATGACATTACACATAATTTAAAAATCTGGGACTTAAAACAAAGACATTACATATTCATGATACAGTGTGGGGAAAAAGAAAGAAAGAGCAAGAAAGAGGAGGAGGAAAGAGGGAGATAGGAAAGCACAGACAAGGAAAAAGAGAGAGAGAGAATGCATTCATATACTGAAGGAGAGGGAAGTGTGGGAAAGAATAGAAAGCACACCTGGACTTGAAGCTCATGGAGTTCCATAGAATGAGTTTTCAGCCTCTCATCATGAAAATTCACAAAAGGTTGACAGTGGGTCTGATCTCATCTATGTGAAACTCTGAACTACTGTTCCACAAAGACAGAGAAAGGGATCAACCAAAGAGCAGCAGAGGAGCCATGCTGGCATTCAATGAATACACTAACTGCTTTTTTACAGTGTTCTTCAATGTGTTCCTCCTATCACGCTGAGACCTGCATAAAAATGAAATGTCATACTCCACTACCCTTCCAGTCAGCGGTACAGTTTATTTTCTTGTCTTCTGATGGAGTTCACAAATTTAATAACTGCCTTTTATCCTGGTCTCTATACTCCCTCTCAGTCTCCTATTCAGTGTTCTCTCTCTGCAGGCTTGCAGGAAATGCCTCATTTTAGATTTTCTATAAAGGACATAATAGACAAGAAAAGCAAAAGAGAAGAGGATATTATCTATCATTTAGAAATGGACAAGGGGCAATCAGACCATTTTAATAGAGGCTGAGAGAAAATTGAAAAAAAAGAAAGACTTCACGTTATTGTGCTATTTACCATATTCTTCTGGGTAAGCCAATTTGTGCCAGGATAAATTGAGTAGTTTGTCTTACAAACTGTATTGTGACTCTCTGGACTATTTTCATTGAATAGAATTCATCCTTACTAAAATATAGGTTTATTGCAAGGTAGATCCTGACAAAAGTGTTGATTTTTCAGCTAATTAACAAATACAGAGATGAATATGAGTTTTTCCGAATTAATACATGTGCCTGAATTTCACAATGACATTACAGGTTCCTGCATTTCCTATATGATGACAATACCATTAATGAGGTGCTTTATTGTTCAAGATTTTGGACATTTGGAAATAGGGAAATATTCTATTAAGGGCATGCAATATGTCTAAAGAAATATCATGTCTTGGAAATACCATAAATCCTTTATTTGTATTCTCATTAAAGCCATGGAAGTTGCATGCAACATTTTCCTTTGCTGTTTTTAAACATGCAGGCAAGCACATCACTGACAGATTGCAAGACTGAGTTGGTAACTAGACATCTTTGTTCCTATCCTCTGCTCTATACCTTTCACCTCTTTGATTAAAAATACAGCATGTAAGAATGAATCATTGTTAATCTCAGAGCAAATGGTTTCTAACATTGAATTATTTAAATGCTAATTGCAGTGCTTTGCCTACAAATAATCACCCAGAAATTTTAACTAGCTGATGTTTAATTCTCTTCTGCAAAGCTGAGCAGTTCTCAGCACTTCCATCCTTCTTCTGTCCCAGTAAGTATGTATCAAGGTACACTTTCAGGGAAGCCCACAGGGTTGACAATTCCCACAGGGTTGGAATTAATTTTCTGCCACCACCCATTCTTACTATGTAATATCAGAATGTAGGATCATAAAATTTTCCTACAGAGTAATGTGACCATCAGCATTGGACACATCTGTCATAGGTGAACTCCTATTATTTTCTTCAGACTTTTTTCTAGAATGAATTCTATGCCACTAATTCTTTCATCTTTCTATAATGCTGAAGACATAGAGAGCCTTGGTACATGACCATGAGCTGTCTCATCATTAAATCTTTCAGAGAAAATTTCCAGAGAATGTGAAAGGAAATTTTTTATGTGGCTTTTTTGTGGGTGTTCCTCAATGTAAGAATCATGTGTATTAAGATGCCAGAGTCCTCAGTACCACCTCCACAGAATTTGGACAAGCTTTTAGATTGTTACCTATAGTGATTGTTATACACTTTGCTATAGAACATTTATGGGAACCAGTTTTCATTTACCATCTCCTTTCAGTTATTGGGTATTGTAATGGTTACTCTTAACAATTCCTGTGAGAGAGTACCCAGAGTCAAATTACATAAGGAAGAAAAGGAAATTTATTCAACTTATGCTTCCATAGGGGAGAAATAGTCTTTCATGGTGGAGGTGACAAGGCTGGTGGCAAGTTATGTCACTGTAAACCTCCAGTAGGCTAGTGGGTGACAACTGAAGGCTGGAGGATTCCTGAAGAATCTCTCTTCTTCCAAGGCTCTGTTCAATGGTTCTTTTTATCTGGACTGCTACTGGAAGGTTCTTTTTTTTTAATATTGTTAAATATTATTTTCGCTCATACAAACTTAATAGGTACACTGGTTCCGTCCCTCCCTCCTCCTCCCCTGGACCCCCCTACTCCTCCTCCCCTCACCCATCCCTTTCAGTCCCCCAGTGCTTCCCCCCCCAATCCCCAGAGAATCCTTAAATGTGCATGCCAAACTCTCCTTTGGGTCCTCCTCTCCGATCACGTACAAGGACCCAGTGGCATTTACCTGAACCCTTTCCTGTGTTCCCCTTAAGCATAGGAACACTACTGTGGCTGTCAATCCCTTGCCTCCAAGGATCTTCGTGCCTTTAGCAAATGCCAGACTTTGTAAGGTCAATAGTGTGTTGGACATTGCGCAGGGCATGCAAAGTTCAATTGTGATTGCTTCGGCCCTAACTTGTGTGGAGTATCTTGCATATCATTGCTCCTCCCATCCTTGTGCTCTTACAATCTTACTGCCCCCTCTTTTGCAAATTTCCCTGAGCTTCAGGATGGGGAGAGATTAGGCTGGCCTTGTTCTAGGTGGTTGATATAGAGTCTCTGAAGTTCTGGATTATGGTTTGTTGATTTTCTTTTGCAGTTTTGCTGCTCCTGCAATGCCCTTCACTCCATTCTGATGGGTATTGGATGTCACCCCCTGGCCAGAGATACAAAGCTGTTAAACTAGAGTCTTGTTATAAGAGTATATTCAAAGGTAGATGTAATAAAAGTAGGAAACCATAGTAAGGGAGGGGTCAATCACTCATTTGCAAAATGGTTACTTATTATCTGCCAGACTATATGCCCTCCCCTTCTGGTGAGATCATACCCCCTCAGTTGTAAATGATCAGGAACGAAAGTCTGTGAACTTAACCAGATGTCTCATTACTTACTTGAAGTCCTTGATGGAGGCCTATTTTCTCTGCTGTAACATGGTCCCCTTTCTCCTTGTTTCTGGTGTGGCCCTCCTACATCATCCATCCTGATCAGAATCCTTGCAATTACTGTAGGTATTGCAGAGATTTATCTTTGAGTGTCTCTATGTGGGCTGGGTGGCTTTGGTACTAGGAGCCAGCTATTAGGGAGTACATGCGGTGATTAATTTTCAAAGTCTGGGAAACTTCACTTAATATAATTGTTTCTAATGACATCCATTTCCTGGCAAATTCCAGTAATTCATCATTTTTGATGGTTGAGTAGTACTCCATTGTATAGATGTACCACATTTTCCTTATCCACTCGTCAACTGTTGGACATTTGGGTTGATTTATGACCAGATGGATTCAGCACAGAGTTCCACCAGACATTTAAGGAGTTAATAACACCAATACTCCTTGAAACTGTTCCAACAAATAACAAAGGAAGGAACACTATCGAATTCCTTCTATGAAGCAATTAAACCCAAAACCTAATAAAGATAAACTTAAAAAAGAAAACTATAGGCCAATCTCTCTGATGAACACAGATGAAAAGATTCTCAACAAAGTCTTAGCAACTCGGATTCAAAAACATATCAAAAAGATCATTCACGGGGACCAAGTAGGCTTTATCCCCGGCACACAAAGTTAGTTCAACAAACGCAAAGCAATAAATGTAATTCATCATATAAACCAGTCCACATCCAAGACCACATGATACTCTCGATAGATGCAGAAAAAGCTTTTGACAAGATCCAACAGCCTTTTATGATCAAAACGCTAGAGACAGTAGGAATGGAAGGAACCTTTATCAATATAATAAAAGCTGTATACAACAAGCCCACAGCAGGGATTATGCTCAATGGGGAAAACCTTGAAGCATTCCCACTTCAATCAGGAACTAACAAGATTCTTTCACCACTCCTGTTCAATATTGTTCTTGAAGTCTTAGCTGAAGCCTTAAGACAAGAAAGGGACATAAAAAGGATTCAAATTGGCAAGGAAGAAGTCAAGTTATCTCTGTTTCCAGATGACATGATCATATACCTGAGTGATCCCAAAAACTCCACCAGGAAGCTCCTGGAACTAATTGAGAAGTTCAGCAGGATAGCAGGATACAAAATAAATGTACAAAAATCAGTGGCCTTCCTATATGCCCAGAATAAAAGAAGTGAAAAAGCCCTGAGAGGAACAATCCCATTTACTATAGGCCCTAAAAAAATGAAATATCTTGGTATAAACCTAACCAAGGAGGTAAAGACCTTTAAAATGAAAATTTTAAAACCCTAAAGAAAGAAATAGCAGAAGAAAAAAGAAGGAGGAAAGACCTCCCATGTTCCTGGATTGGCAGAATCAACATCGTAAAAATGACCATCCTACCAAAGGCAATATAAAAATTCAGTGCTATACCAATTAAAATCCCAAAACAATTCTTTATGGAAGTTGACTAAACAATCTCAAAATTCATATGGAGGCACAGAAAACCCAGGATAGCAAAGACAATACTAAGTAACAAAAACACGGCTGGAGGTATCAACATATCAAAACCTTAGTCTATACTCAAATCCATAGTTATAAAGACAGCCTGGTACTGGCTCCAAAATAGAAACACAGATCAATGGATAAGAAGACCCAGATATAAGCCCACAAAATTACAGCCATTTGGTCTTTGACAAAGGGGCCCAAAAAATCCGATGGAAAAGAACAGCATCTTCAACAAATGGTGCTGGCAAAACTGGATCTCCACATGCAGAAGATTAAAGCTAGACCCGTACTTGTCACCATGTACAAGACTTAATTCCAAATGGATCAAGGACCTTGATATAAGGCCAGAGACTATAAAAACCATAGGTGAAAGGGTAGGGAACACCCTCGAGATGATTGGGCTAGGCCAACATTTCCTAAATAGACATCCAATGGCATAGTCACTGCTACCAACTCTCAACAGTTGGAATCTGATGAAATTAAAGAGCTTCTGTTCAGATAAAGAGATTGTAACACGAACTCAAAGGCAACCCACAGAATGGGACAAAATCCTCACAAACCACATATCTGATAGAGCTCTATTATCCAGAGTGCACAAAGAACTTAGAAAACTACACACCAAGGAAACCAATGGCCCAATTAAAAAATGGGCCCTGGAACTTAAAAGAAACTTTACCAGGGATGAAATCAAAATATCTAACAAATATCTTTTAAAATGCTCCACATCCTTACCATAAGAGAAATGCAAATCAAAACTTCCCTGAGATATCATCTCCCCTCGGTCAGGATGGCAAAAATTCACAATACAAACACCAACAAATGCTGGGGAAGATGTGGAGAGAGGGGAACTCTCCTACATTGCTGGTGGGAATGCAGGCTCATACAGCCACTCTGGCGAATCGTCTGGAGATTCTCAAAGAAAATAAAGATTGAAATTCCATATAACCCTGTGATTCCACTTTTGGAAATAACCCCCCATACAGCTAAAATTCACCTCGATAGCACAAGCACGACCATGTTCATAGCAGCACTCTTTTGAATTTTTCTATGTAATAATAAATCTAAAATGTAGTTCATGTTTTTATTTAGAGTTTCATATGTGAATATGGTGAATTCATGCCATTGTCATCTGGTATTACATAATTCAATTTCCCTCCTTTTCGTACTGCAAACTTTCTTCTTCCCTATCAGTGTCCATTCTACTTTTATGACTTTGGTGTTTAGCTCAGTGAGTTTGGATTGTCTTTGATAGCAAGAACCTAAGTGCTTGATAGAACATGGATCATATATCTGTAGGTATGAGGAAGTCAGATTCCCCAAAAGTTATAGTCCAGTGTTAGTCTTTAATAGTCTCTTATGGAGGTATGGATTCAATTGAGACCATTCCTGTTCCATGGAGAAATGATGATAGGCCAAATCTTGTGCAGATCATATAGAAATGCATATAGCTACAATGTGGTCAAATATTCATCAATACCATCATGTCTAGAAGATACAGTGGCCACATCCTTCTCTACAATTCAGACTTTTCTATTTCTACTGCACTTTTCCTGAGATGTTCTTTGAGCCTTGAGTTTGAGGCTGTCATAATTAGGCACAGGTGTCAACTTAACTATTGAGGGTTTGAGCTCTGGGCACATTTGTGGAGAATTAGTGATTGGTTTAAGCTCAGAGCAAACCTGCAGAAGATGTTGAGTTGATGGGGAAGGTCCAGCATATGGTGGGTGGGACTAGGCCATGAATAGATGAATAAAATACTGAGAGTCAGTTGAAGAAATTGGCGTCCTTGTGCACACTTGGCCAGACATGCTGGTCTGGCAAGTAAGGACCATCGCTCTCTCAGCTATTATGTAGAGATAGTGTGGCCAGTTCTCTCAACCCTGGTGTTGGTGTGAACTTTCCATCAAGATGGACTAAGAACTGTAACCAGTAATCATAAGAGAAAATAAACCTCTTGTTCCCTTAAGCCATTTGATGATCATTTATCAACAATCATGCAGGCTGATTACTTGCAACAGAGGCCTATTCTACAGCAGGGATCTCATGTCTGGTTCTATCTCAGTGAAAAATGTTATTGGGAGGTTAATAATCTTAGAAACAAAGTCATTTCTGTTATCTGATTACTAATGTCAAACTATTTTCAAAAATACTCATATTTCTATTCATAAACCAATGCCATATTCAGTCTTATGTTTATTTCTGGCAGTTTTGTATTTTGAACTCCATTTAGATTCATGGTCCATTTTAAGCTGCCTTTTGTACAAACTAGCTTTTCTTCTTCCAACATATGTGCTTGGTATCTTTGTTGCAAATCAGTTTGCTATAGAAGCTTAGGTTCATCTCTAAGATTTCTCTACTGTGCCATTGGCTGGTATGATTGTTTCTATACCAACATCATGTTATTTTGGTTCCACTGGCTCTGAAGTATGGTTTGAAATCAGCCATTGTAATGCCTCCAGTTTTGTTCAGCATTGCTTTTATTATTCAAAACTTCTAGGGCTTCCATGTCAATTTAAGATTTGTTTTCTTTTATTATGTTAAACCTGTACTTTCAAAGATTTGATATTGATAAATTTTGGACAAGTTTTGTTCTATTTTCTATTCCAATCTTTCAGTCCACTTTCTTTGCAGCTCCTTTTCTGCTTCTTTTGCCCATGAAAATGTTCTTTTCACCATCCATGAATACTAGATGAAAATCTGAGGAATATTGATTAGAGAAATCATTAGCTTTTAAGTTGTCTTTAATCTCATAGAATCATGGGACTTCTATGTGACTGAGAACTCAGTATGAGAATTTATGAGTTATGAGAACATACATGTTCTCTTTTGTTAATGTCACTTACAGAAAATAACAATGAACCAAAGTTATGAAGGTTACCAGTGAGTAAGAATATGATAACCAATTTTGAATTTTAGTGTAATATTTTCAGTATTGAAATAAAAAGTCTTTTGTTTTATCATCAAACAAAGTTACATTTTGCTGTAATGCATTTTTAGGTAGAAATATTACTTCCAGAAGATCATTAAGGTCTAAAGCCAACATTGCCAGTAAAAGCCATTATGGATCAAATTAGTTTTGTACAGTAGATAACCAAACCATGAAACATCAATCATATCTGAGCACAACCCAAATAAAAAGTATGTGAAACCTATTTTGAATATGGATATAGGTGCATTTTATTGATTGGTAATAGGTATATATATAAGAATATACCATTGTAATGTTGAAAATATTATTTGTTGCAGTGATAGCATTAAGCATCAATTGATACTTAATTTGACAGTGAAGTGGTTCAACACATACATGATTTAAAAATGATTTTGATGTATTGAAATATAACGGAAATGTATAAAAAAGCCAGTGAATAGGTCCTATCTTATTAGGGATTAAAAAAAAATAAAACATATCAAACAAAAGTTATTTTATTAGGAGGAAAGTAGTTTTAGGAAAGACTAGAAGAAACGGAATATTCAGTTAAAGACAGAACTGGAAGTAGTATTATCACATTGAAAATAAAATTTTACTCATATTTGGAGTTTCGTGAAAAAGAGAGACAGAGAAGTATAATAATAGGTTAGAGACTGCAGAGAAGACTAGAAGAAGATTATGTGGGGAAATGGAGGATAACACGAGGAGGATAGAGTTCAGGTTACCTAACACAGCTATCAAAAGTACTAATCAAACTGGCAGATTCATATCTGTGATAGTCAATCTTGGGTGTCAACTTGACACACCTGGCATTAACTAAAACCAGCTGAGATCTCCTAAAGAGATTATCGGGAACAATACATTTACAATACAATGACCAGCCCTAGATCTGATTGGAACCCTCTTAGACCTCATTGGAACCTCCCAGTGAGGGTAGGGAACTCCCTCCAGATAATTGGGCTAGGCCAACAGTTCCTAAACAAACATCCAATGGCAAAATCACTGCTACCAACTCTCAACAGTTGGGATCTGGTGAAATTAAAGAGCTTCTGTTCAGATAAAGAGATTGTAACAAGAGTTCAAAGGAAACCTACAGAATGGGAGAAAATCTTCACTAACCACATATCTGATAGAGCTCCACTATCCAGAGTGCACAAAGAACTTAGAAAACTAAACACCAAGGAAACTAATGGCCCAATTTAAAAATGGGCCCTGGAATTTAAAAGAAACTTTATCAGGGATGAAATCAAAATATCTAACAAATATCTTAAAAAAATGCTTCACTTCCTTAGCCATCAGGGAAATGCAAATCAAAACTTCCCTGAGATATCATCTCCCCTCAGTCAGGATGGCAAAAATCTACAATACAAACAACAAAAAATGCTGGGGAAGATGTGGAGAGAGGGGAACTCTCCTACATTGCTGGTGGGAATGCAGGCTCATACAGCCACTCTGGCGAATCAGTCTGGAGATTCTCAAAGAAAATAAAGATTGAAATTCCATATAACCCTGTGATTCCACTTTTGGAAATAACCCCCCATACAGCTAAAATTCACCTCGATAGCACAAGCACGACCATGTTCATAGCAGCACTGTTTACAATAGCAAAGTCATGGAGTCAACCCAAATGTCCAAGAGTTGATGAGTGGATAAGGAAACTGTGGTACATCTATACAATGGAGTAATACTCAGCCATCAAAAATGATGAATTACTTGAATTTGCCGGGAAGTGGATGTCATTAGAAACAATTATATTAAGTGAAGTATCCCAGACCCAGAAAATTAAGCGCCATATGTATGCCCTAATAGTTGGCTCCTAGTACCAAACCCACGCAGCACACCTAGAGACACTCAAGGATAAATCTCTGTAATACCTACAGTAATTGCAAGGATTATGAACAGGAGGGATGGGGTAGGAGGGCCACCCCAGAAACAATGAGAGAAGGGACCATGTTACGGCAAAGAAAATAGGCCACCATCAAGGACTGCAAGTAAGCAATGAAACATCTGATTAAGTTCACAGACTTTCGTTCCTGATCATTTACAATGGATGGGGTATCATCTCACCAGGAGGGGAGGGCATATAGTCTGGCAGATAAAAAGTAACCATTTTGCAAATGGGTGATTGACCCCTCCCTCACTGTGGTTTCCTATTTTTATTACATCTACCTTTGAATATACTCTTATAACAAGACTCTAGTTTAACAGCTTTGTATCTCTGGCCAGGGGGTGATATCCAATACCCATCAGGATGGAGTGAAGGACATTGCAGGAGCAGCAAAACTGCAAAAGAAAATCAACAAACCATCATCCAGAACTTCAGAGACTCTATATCAACCACCTAGAACAAGGCCAGCTTAATCTTTTCCCATCCTGAAGCTCAGGGAAATTTGTGGAAAAGGGGGCGGTAAGATTGTAAGAGCATAAGGATGGGAGGAGCAATGATATGCAAGATACTCCACACAAGTTAGGGCTGAAGCAATCATAATTGGACTTTGCATGGCCTGTGCAATGTCCAACACACTATTGACCCCACAAATCCTGGCATTTGCTAAAGGCACCAAGATCCTTGGAGGCAAGGGATTGACAGCCACAGTAGTGTTCCTATGTTTAAGGGGAACACAGGAAAGGGTTCAGGGAAATGCCACTGGGCCCTTGTAAGTCATCAGAGAGCAGGACCCAGAATAGAGTTTGGCATGCATTTTAAAGGATTCTCCGGGGATTGGGGGGGTGGAGGCACTGGGGGATGGAGAGGGAAGGGTGACCCCCCATCAGGGGGGTTAGGGGGAGGAGGAGGGAGGGAGGGAACTGGTGTACCTATTAAGTTTGTATGAGTGGAAATAATAATAAAAATGTTAAAAAAAGATAAATCTCTGTAATACATACAGTAATTGCAAAGATTTTGAACAGGAGGGATGGGGAAGGAGGGACACACCAGTAACAAGGAGAAAGGGGACCATATTACAGCAGAGAAAATAGGACACCTTCAAGGACTGCAAGTAAGTAATGAGACATCTGGTTAAGTTCACAGACTTTCCTTCTTGATCATTTACAACAGATGGAGTATGATCTTACCAAAAGGGGAGGGAATATAGTCTGGCAGATATAAAGTAACCATTTTGCAAATGGGCGATTGACCCCTCTCTCACTGGGGTTTCCTACTTTTATTGCATCTACCTTTGAATATACTCTTATAACAAGACTCTAATTTAACAGGATTTTATCTCTAGGCAGGGGGTGATATCCAATACCCATCAGGATGGAGTGAAGGGCATTGCAGGAGCAGCAAAGCTGAAAAAAAAAAAAAAAAAACAGAATCCAGAACATCAGAGACTCTATATCAACCACCTGGAACTAGGCCAGCCTAATCTCTTCCCATCCTGAAGCTCAGGGATATTTGCAGAAGAGGGGTTGGTAAGATTGTAAGAGCACAAGGATGGGAGGAGCAATGATATGTAATATACTCCATACAAGTTAGGGCCAAAGCAATCATATTTGGACTTTGCATGCCCTGTGCAATGTCCAACACACTATTGACCCCACAAAGTCTAGCATTTGCTAAAGGCACTAGGATCCTTGTTGGCAAGGGATTGTCAGCCACAGTAGTGTTACTATGCTTAAGCGGAACACAGGAAAGGATTCAAGGGAATGCCACTGGTTCCTTGTACGTCATCGGAGAGGAGGGCCCAGAGGAGAGTTTGGCATGCTCATTAAAGGATGCTCCAGGGGATGGGTGGCGGAGGCACTGGGGGATGGGGAGGGAAGGGGGCACAGGAGGATGGGGGGTGTAGGGAGGGAAGGGACTGGTGTACCTGTTAAGTTTGTATGTGTGGAAATAAAAAAAAAAGAAAAATTCCAAACGAGATTCAACTTATATACAAAATTTTATAAGTAACAGAATTCCCAAACTACAGGGCACATCTTGAATCAGAAATACAGTGTCACAATGCATTCCAGAGCACATAAAATAAAAAATTTAGGGGCTGGAGAGGTGGCTCAGGGGTTAAGCATCCGCTTTGCAGGCGGAAGGTCCTGAGTTCGGATCCCAGATCCCACGTATAGACGCAGGTCCTGGTAGGGCAGAGCTTGTGAATCCTGGGGTAGAAGGAGCTGGAGGCGTCCATGGTGGTTTGCGAATTCGTCCGTGGTTCTACACATACACAGACACACACACAGACATACACACATGCGCACACATACACACGCACATACGCACAGTTGAATAAATAATCATAATAAAAAATTTAAAAAAAAATAAAAAATTCAAAAGGACCCCACTCCATCCAAAACCCAACCATCAACTACACTACTACACAAATCTTCTGAAAAGTTAGGCGGACTTCAAGAATTAAATTCCATAAAGACATAATTATCTCTCCCCAAATTTTCTAGCAGAAAGTAGCTTATTTTCTCTGTAACAATTATGCCACTATCGTACTGCAGGGCACATCTTGAATGAAGGTAGAGTGCTGGTCCGAACTAGAAAAACTGTATCTCATTCTCAAAAACTCAATGGACTTTGTTGAATATGGAATGGATGAAAGAATAGCCAGAGGTTAAAAAAATATGCGGAAAAAATATGTCTTCTGTATATGAAATGTCAGTTGCACTCAGAAGCTCACTGTAGTTGCTGTTTACTGCACAAGATTGACTCTATCGGGGCTGGAGAGGTGGCTCAGGGGTTAAGCCTCTGCCTTGCAGGCAGAAGGTCCTGAGTTCGGATCCCAGATCCCACGTATAGACGCCAGGTAGAAGCGGGGGCGGCCTGTGTTTCTGGTCCTGGTAGGGCAGATCCTGTGAATCCCGGGGCAGAGTAAACAAGCAGGAGGTGGAGGTGTCCATGGTGGTTCCCGAATTCGTCCGTGGTTCTACACACACACATACACGCACACATACATGCGCACACACACATACACGCGCGCAATTAAATAAAAAAATCTTTAAAAAAAAAAGATTGACTCTATCAACGTTTAATGATGGATGGATGATGGTCCCATGAAATCTCAACCCTTCTTGAGGGATTATTGGCTTTGTGGGCAGGCTTTGCATTTCATTAATTGGCATGGCCACCAATATATTGTCATCATTCAAGTTAATAGATTCCTACCAACACTTGAACAAAAATTCTAATCAGAATTAAAAGGCAACATGCACACACATTTATGCATGCACAAATGCACACATATATGCACACACACAAGTAGAAAGAATACCTACTGAGAAACAATTCAATGAAAGCGAGAAGGATTGAAAGAGAATAATAATAGGGACTTAAATGGGACAGGTTAAAATGACTAAAACTGATTATATAAGTGCATGAAACAAATAATCTTAAAAATCTATTAAAAAACCTATAGTGACATATCAGCTCAACATAATCACAGCAACTGTATTAAAACAAATAAATATTAAAAATAAAGCTACAGTTGGGGGGTGGAAAGTTATGAAACTTATAAACTGACTTAGAGTATAAACTGGTAGTATCATTTTAGAAAATACCATGGAAGTTGCCCAAAAAACTAAAAATCCATCTATCATGTAATCCAGATGGAGTGCATCCAGGTACATATGAATAGAAAAGGAAATCATTTTTCAGTCATAAAATGAAATCCTTTATTTGAAGCACAAATGGATGGAAATATGGGGAATTATGTTAACTGACATATGGAGTCACAGAAAGACAGGTGATATTACACTAATTTAAGAAAAAGTCAAACAGCATGTAGGACCCTGAGAGTGAGGGAAAGCTATAACACAGGAAGATAGAGTTTGATCAGCACATATTCTATGTGCTGAAATATCACAGTGACTCCTAAGAACACATGCAATAGTCAATTTTAATATAAAAATTAGATATATAAATTATATAAATAATGATATAAACATTATATCTAGAAAGAGCCATTGCTGTGATGTTGGGAGATCAAGAGTAGGAGAAGGGTGGAGAGGAATTAAAAGGCATGGATGCATTACAAGAATATCACAATAAATGACATCAAATCTTACAATAATATGTATGCATCAGTATTACATATAAATTTAAGTTAGTACGTAAGGTAGAAATAAGACATTTAGAAAATTAAATGATAAATTCATGGATAAAATTTGTAGGCTAGTGTCAAAGGCAGCTTTTGATCTTTCTATTTCAAGGCTCTTGCTTTTATCAATTACTACTACATGAACTGACTTCTTCCAACTTTAGTTTTCTCTGAATAATCATAATCCCTTGACATGTGTTGCTTTTTAAATACATTGAAATGATTTTACTGTAGCATCTCCTCTTGTACCATGATCGGTTTTCTCCCCACCTTTCAAAAATGCAATAAACCAATAAGACAATATAAGATTCTAATACTTTGTCTTTGATAATTTTAATTTATCTTTGATTTACCTTTAATTTTTTCACATTGAAATCCATTTTTTAGTTTTTGTCAGGCAATATAAAGCAAGCTTTTTGTTATAATTGATTATTTGTGTCTCTCTGTCTCTGGGTTTGTAAACATCAATCTGGATTTCCCCTAAGATTCCTCATGTAGGTTGATAGCTTTCTGATTATCTTAATGACCTATATTATGGGTTAACAGTGGGCATCGCTATCAATGTTATATTAGTTGGAGAATTTCATTTAAACTGAAAATACTTAGTTGATGTTCTGTCTAGTTGCATCTGTCAGCATGTAAAAGTGAATTACAGGGTATGATAGTCCCAACATTTCTACTAGTAGAAAATATAATTCTTTCAATGTTAATTTGTTTAGGCATTACACTGCATTTACTTTAGTGAACAAAACAAACAACAGAAACACTGCATCCGATTACTGAGTAGGCCTGTATAAAAGAATTCCAATATATCATATTACAATGTATACAAATACATTATGCAGTTACAATTGTCCTCTTGAAGTTAACATAAAGTGTTTGCAATTAAATTAAAAACCTAAAATTCTTACTAAAAAGCAAACTTTCTAAAGAAAAAGAATGACTAAGTATTAAAGTGCCTAATGAATTAATTATCCTTACCTTTCAATAACATAATAATTTAATATTTTCCTTGGCAGAAGTGAATTTTTGAAAGGTAATGCTTCTGTGAGTAGTATCTGAGTCAGATATATGATTTAATTATGTGTGTATACTGAACCAATATAAAATGTATTTTTCCAATAGGCAGAAAATATTAATAGGAGCTAAGAATAACCAAGGAGTGGCTATGAAGATGGCATCAGTAGCAATTGCTTAACATTTTAATGCATTAGAAACTAAGTCTTATCTTTAAGAAAATTTTCAATGTATTGCTTTCACAAGAAGAAACACATTTTGTACCACATGAATTCAAAGTTTTAGAATCATTCAATATTGAAATTTTGGAAGGTTAGTATTATCAATTTGTACATGTGCTACAAGAGTCATTAAAAACCTTTCTAAATTACTTTTTTTAAATCTAGCAGACTGTTAATTTTAAGCTCAACAATATTTTGAACATACATGAATAATATTCTGTAAACCATCATGCATTCAGCACAGTCATTCTCATAATGCCTTCTCTCTCACACAGTTTTGAAGAAACAGATAGGATAACAAACCAAACTGAAATTATTTTAAATTGAATTTTAGTTGTTCAGCTGTTGCATTTGTGGATTTTGATGATTTCACTTGGATGGCTTTTATTTCCATGCAATGATTTTAGTAAAGACAAAATGAACAATTTATAGCAGGTTTTATTCAAAGTAATCATTTTTGTTGTTTTATCCAAAGAAGATGAAAAATGTGTTTTACAGCAGATATTAAATTGATGTGAAATATCATATAGACATCCTGATTTTCATATAATGCATTGTTCTCATCGGTGGTATCACAGAGAGGGACAGAGGAAGCAGTCTGCTGGAGTGCAAGGACTAGCATTTTATCATGCTGTGGCTTAGAACGGACATGCTGACAGCATTCTGGTAGTGTTATCATTGTTCTAAAGATTTTTAACATAAAACAAATTCCTTTTATCTAATACATTTGGAACTTGTTTTAAATGCAAATAGGTTTGGTTTCAAATTTTCTGGTGACTACCTTTAACCTAGTAACAATGTTAATCAAATTTAAACATTTAGGCCATACATTTAGAGAACTATTTTATTTTTTCAATTTTATTTTTTACCGAGTTATACAAGCTTAATGCGTAGCTACCCTCTCCTTCTCCTTTACCCTTTTCTCTTCCTTCCCACCTTTTACCCCCACATCCTGCTCTCTCACACTTCCCTTCCTCTCCCTTTCCCCCTGGTTCCGATCTCTTGGTGTTTCTCGCCTTAGAGAATTATTTTATATTTTTATTTTTATTTTATTTTATTTTTTATTATTTTTATTTCAAATACTGTAAATGGCTGTTTATGACACAAAAGAATATACAATGTATCAAAAATAATGTAATTTCATATAAAATACATTTTTATTTTTGTATATATTACAGTACTAGTGAATTTACCCAAGATTAGAAATGACATGTCCAACCAATTGTTTACAGATTATATATTTCTCAAGATAGTTAGGAATGTAGCTGAAAATACATGATCATATTAGTAAACATACTCAAAATGGTAAGAAAAATTTTAGACATTTTTGTATTTCAATTGTCTTATATTGTTATGTAGATTACGTCATTTCACAATGTCAAAAAATACACTCAGAAAAACATGTATACATGCGAATAGCTATATAACCATGTAGTAGATAAACATATAAGACTTACATCTTTAAAAATACCTCCATAGCTCTGTCTCCCAGCGGTACCCAGGCGGCCTCTGGCTTTGGCTGGGCCCCGCCCCGGACCCCAGTGCCTTGCTTCCTCCCGCCCCCGCGGCTCCGCTGTGATCCCCACCCACGCTCCAGGTCCGGTCCCAGGTCCCAGGTGAGTGAGACCGCCCAGCCCCCAAGCCGGTGCCTCCATCTCCCAGCAGCACCCAGGCGGCCTCCTGCTTTGCCTGGGCCCCGCCCCAGACCCCAGCCCCTTTCTTCCTACCGCACGTGCCTCCGCCAGACAGGACTTGCTCACATTCCTCCATCCCTGGAGCTTGGGTGGGCCCTAAGCCAAGTCCCAGGTCCCAGGTGAAGAATTCTGCCATCAACATCAGACCCTCTGATTCTCTGGCCCACCGGGGACCTACACACGTGGTACAGGGAAGACACGTTGTATTAGTTAGGGTTCCCTAGAGTCACAGAATTCACAGAACGAATATATATATATATATATATATATATATATATATATATATATATATAGGAAATTTATTGAATTGGCTTACAGATATGGCCGAGGTAGTCCAGCGAAGGCTGTCAGTAGCCACGGTAGTTCCAACGATGGCTGCCAACAGCTAGTTGCTCAGTTCGGTGGTCAAGTAGGTGCTGGCTGAAGGCTCGAGAACTCCTGGAGTCTTGGAAGGTCGAAGGAACCGGGCAGCCGGAAGGAAGAACAATTCCTAGCACCGCTGCAAGAAGGGATCTGTTCTCCTTGGTGGCTCCTTTTTATCTGATGCAGTATTGGAAGAATCCTTTGAGAGCTTTGGAGTTCTGATAGGATCTAGGGCGTGACTATCCTTTCAAGTAGTCTCAATTGATCCTTTTCCAGAGGTGGTCTCAGCCCAGCTTAGTTAATACCCTGTGTGTCAAGTTGACACCCAGGCTTAACTATCACAAGTCCACCCCTTGTCAACTTGACACCAAATCACATTTCCTTAGGCCATTAAAAATTCTCCAAATAAAACAGTAAGATTCATAGCTCCACCTAACATAATATAGCTATCCACGTACAACCGCACATGCATTATTTTTCCAAGATCAATGACAATGCCCTTTCAGAAATCCTTAGTCTTAGTGTCCCATAACACAATATCATAATGTAGATTACAGCATTTCATCTCATAACTAAAGATTAACATTATATTACATTACATAAATATCTTCTTAGAGTATGTGCACATGCACAAGTTTATTCTTGACAGTCTAGACCAGAAGCACTCATGGCAATTATAATCCTCGTTTCTGTAACTGGTTACGTGGCCTTAGGTGGTATTTATAACTACCTTCTTCTACTACCCATTCTGTATTTCCTCCACCTTCAGCAAGTACTTCTGCAGGTCTTGGCTCTTTACCTGGAGGGGTTATCCATACCTTCATTCCTGAAGGATCTGGACCATTTACTGTCTTTCCTCTGTTGGGTTGCTGTAAATTCCCATTGACCTTAATCACAGGACATGGTAATACCAAGAGACGCCCTAGTGGGTCTCCTATACTCCAGACATATTCTTCCTTACCACCATTGTGGAGAACCAGTCCAATTTCTTCTTGGTGGTCTGGGTCAATCACCCCTCCTAATACTGTTATTCCTTTCTTAGCCTGTTGGCTCAAGGGCATCAGAAGTCCAAAATAACCAGGAGGAAGCCTTAGTTAGCTTCCAGTTCAAAGGAATAGTTGCTGTGTCTCCTGGCAGAAGCATTCCCTGCTTTGGACTCAAAACTTCTAAGCCAGTAGAATACAGGCTTGCAGGAACAGGAAGCAAGAATTTTCCTAATGGGTCACTAGGAGTGATAGTAAGAGGAGCTATTCCTGTTTCCACCCCTTGGTTCCTGGACCCGTGAATCCTGGCTATAGGAGACACAGTACCATATATTGGACGCTGGTTTAAGGCATATACTGCCTTCTGGAGAATTCTGCCCCATCCCTCCAGACTATTACCACCTAATTGACGCTGTAATTGTGCCTTTAAAAGACCATTCCACCGTTCTATCAAGCCAGCTGCTTCAGGATGGTGGGGAACATGGTAAGACCAATGAATCCCATGGTCATGAGCCCACTGCCGTACTTCTTTAGCTGTGAAATGAGTTCCCTGGTCAGAAGCAATGCTGTGTGGAATTCCATGACGGTGGATAGGGCATTCTGTAAGTCCCTGGATGGTAGTCTTGGCAGAAGCATGATGTGCAGGAAAGGCAAATCCATAACCAGAATAAGTATCTATCCCAGTAAGAACAAAGCGCTGCCCTTTCCATCTTGGAAGTGGTCCAATGTAGTCAACCTGCCACCACGTTGCTGGTTGGTCACCCCGAGGAATGGCTCCATATCGAGAACTCAGCGTTGGTCTCTGCTGCTGGCAGATTTGGCACTCAGCAGCAGCTGTAGCCAGGTCAGCCTTGGTGAGTGGAAGTCCATGTTGTTGAGCCCATGCATAACCTCCATCTCTGCCACCATGTCCACTTTGTTCATGGGCCCATTGGGCAATGACAGGAATGGCTGGGGAAAGAGGCTGACTATCCACAGAACGGGTCATCTTATCCACCTGATTATTGAATGTTTCTTCTGCCGATGTCCTCTTTTGATGAGCATTTACATGAGACACAAATATCTTTGTGTCCTTTGCCCATTGGGAGAGATCTATCCACATGCTTCTTCCCCAGATGTCTTTCTCGCCAATTTTCCAATTATGTTCCTTCCAAGTCCCTGACCATCCTGCCAAACCATTGGCTACAGCCCATGAATCAGTATACAGTCGCACATCTGACCATTTTTCCTTCCAGGCAAAGTGTACAACCATGTGCACTGCCCGAAGTTCTGCCCACTGTGAAGATTTCCCTTCTCCACTGTCCTTTAGGGTTGTTGCGGAAAGGGGTTGCAGCGCTGCAGCTGTCCACTTCTGGGTGGCACCAGAATAGCGAGCGGAACCATCTGTGAACCAGGCCCTAGTCTTCTCTTCTTCAGTTAGCTGATCATAAGGCACACCCCAGGAGGCCATAGGTGCATGCTTGGGAACAGGCATTGCAACAGGTTGGGGAACCATAGGCATTTGGGCAACTTCTTCATGTAGCTTACTTGTGCCTTCAGGACCCGCTCGGGCCCTGTCTCGTATGTACCACTTCCATTTGATAATAGATTGCTGCTGTGCCCGTCCAACTTTATGGCTTACTGGGTCAGATAACACCCAACTCATGATGGGTAACTCAGGTCGCATGGTAACTTGGTGACCCATTGTCAGACGTTCAGTTTCCACTAAGGCCCAATAACAAGCCAAGAGTTGTTTCTCAAAAGGAGAGTAATTGTCTGCAGATGATGGCAGGGCCTTGGTCCAAAATCCCAGGGGTCTCTTCTGTGATTCACCTATGGGAGCCTGCCAGAGACTCCAAACAGCATCTCTATCAGCAACAGATACTTCCAATACCATTGGGTCTGCTGGATCATATGGTCCAAGTGGCAAGGCAGCCTGTACAGCAGCTTGAACCTGCTGAAGAGCCTTCTCTTGTTCTGGGCCCCACTCAAAGCTGGCACCTTTCCGAGTTACTTGGTATATGGGCCTAAGTAACACACCCAAGTGAGGAATGTGCTGCCTCCAAAATCCAAACAGGCCCACCAAACGCTGTGCTTCTTTCTTAGTGGTGGGAGGGGCCAGGTGCAACAACTTATCCTTTACCTTAGAGGGGATATCTCTACATGCCCCACACCACTGAACTCCTAAAAATTTTACTGAAGTGGAAGGTCCTTGGATTTTGGTTGGGTTTATTTCCCATCCTCTGTTGCGCATATGCCTTACCAACAAATCCAAAATGCTTGCTACTTCCTGCTCATTGGAGCCAATCAGCATAATATCATCTATATAATGGACTAGTGTGATACCTTGCGGAAGAGACAAGCAATCAAGGTATCTGCCAACCAAGTTATGGCATAGGGCTGGAGAATTAATATACCCTTGAGGCAACACTGTAAATGTATACTGCTGGCCTTGCCAACTGAAGGCAAATTGCTTCTGATGATCCTTATGAATAGGTATGGAGAAAAAAGCATTTGCAAGATCAATGGCTGCATACCAAGTACCAGGAGATGTGTTGATCTGCTCAAGCAATGAAACCACATCTGGTACAGCAGCTGCAATTGGAGTCACAACTTGGTTAAGTTTGCGATAATCAACAGTCATTCTCCATGATCCATCTGTCTTCTGCACAGGCCAAATGGGAGAGTTAAAAGTAGAGGTGGTAGGAATCATCACCCCTGCATCCTTCAAGTCCTTTACGGTGGCACTAATTTCTGTAATTCCTCCAGGGATACGATACTGTTTCTGATTCACAATTTTCCTTGGTAGAGGCAATTCTAAAGGCTTCCATTTGGCCTTCCCAACCATAATGGCTCTTACTCCACATTTCAAGGAACCAATGTGAGGGTTCTGCCAACTTCTAAGTATATCTATTCCAATTATACATTCTGGTACTGGGGAAATAACCACTGGATGAGTTCGGGGACCTACTGGACCTACTGTGAGTCGAACATTAGCCAAAACTCCATCAATCACCTGACCTCCATATGCCCCTACTTTAACTGGAGGGCCACTATGCTTTTTAGGGTCTCCTGGAATCAATGTCAACTCAGATCCAGTATCTAGTAAACCCCGAAATGTCTGATTATTTCCTTTCCCCCAATGCACAGTTACTCTAGTGAAAGGCCTTAGGTCCCTTTGTGGAAGGACAGAAGAAAGACTAATATTAAAGCTTTTTGCTGTGGTATCAAGGTCCTTCCTTAAAGGGACCCGGCCTCCCCTTCATTCAAGGGGTTCTGGATCTGTAAACTGGCTCAAGTCTGGAAATTGGTTGACAGGCCGTGATTCTCTGCTACTACGAGTAAAGGCAGCTTTTCCTTCATTTCTGTTAGAATTTTTCTGCTTGTACAGGTCAAATAAGAACTTTGTAGGCTTCTTATCTATTTTACTTTTGGGGACACCATGGTTAATTAGCCAATGCCAAAGGTCTAAGCGAGTGAGACCCTCATAAGTACTGTTCTGTCTAGGCTGCACATTATGGTTAGTACGCTTACTTTGCCATTGGCGATTCAATGCTGCCACTTGGCCCCTACTACTCCTCGATCCACCTAGGCCCATTGAATTTAAGTCTTCCAACTGGGCGGCAGCATCTCCCATTGTTAGGTCTGGAACAAGGAGAAGAGCAATGATAGGAGCCTTCATATTTGGTGCTGCCCCTCTCACCAATTTATTAAGTACATTTCTGGTAAAAGGCATGTCATCTGGATTCTCCCATTGAGAATTGGATTTTAAAGAACATATCCAGTCAAGCATACCAATTTCCCTGAGCCTCTTAATCCCATCATCAACATTAAGTCAAGGAATGTCTGGAATCTCTAGTTCCTTCTCAGAAGGCCAAACTTTGATAAATACTTCAGCTACCCACTCGAATAAACTCTTGGCACCATTTTTAACTCTATGAGTAGCAGTGTTAAACCTAGAATCTCTACTCAATGGGCCCATTTCTGTGAACTCACTTTTATCCAGTTTTATGCTCCGTCCACCAGTATCCCACAGCCTTACAATCCATTCCCAGGGGTATTCCCCAGATTGCTGCTTAAACGTGTTAGAAAAGTCATGAAGTTCTTTAGGAGTATAGCGCACCTCCTCATGGACTACACTTTCTATTTCACCTTTAGGAGCCTGTTTAGCCTTGAGCCTAGTTATAGGCCTGGAAGCAAGCACAGGTGCGCGTGATGTGACTTCAGTATTTACTCGTGGCAAAGGTGAAAACGGCACTTCTGTAGAGGGTGGGTGTGGGGATTCATCCTCTGCTAAGGGTGGGGAGACCATTTCCTCGGGCGGAATAAATGCACCAGAAGTTGAGGGTTCAACATCCTCGTCCTCATCATCAGTGTGGTCTTCCCACACATTAGCATCCCACTTTTCAGGATCCCACTTTTACCAATCAGCGCTTTTACTTTAACCGCCGACACCTTTCGAGGCTGGGAATTTAATTTACGTTGTAACTCAGCCACTCTAATAATCAAAGTTTGGGTTTGATTTTCAGCAATTCGAGCCCTATTGCTACTGGAGAGAAGATTCTCTTCTAGGGCACACCTAGAAACTTCTAAGTTGTTTATGCGCTTTCTGAGTTGGATATTTTCCTTGCTGAGATCTTCCTTTTCCATTTGTAGTTTAATGAGAGATGCTAGGAACAACCAGCCAACATCATCATTTTCCTTATTCTTACTCATTTTTGTAAAGTTCCATATACGGAATCGCTGAGCTTCTCAATCCTCGCAAGAGGGGCATCAAGACTGTTCAACACACCTACTTTTACCAGTTCTAGAAACAGTTCACTCCAAACAGTGTCCTCCATGCCACCAGGGGAGTCTTTAACCACTGGCACTGGGTCAACAAGCCAACTCCAGAAATCACAAAACTTGCCAGTAAAATTCATTCTTACAATTCTGCTTCTCTAGAACCACTTCTGGTACCAATTTCTGTATTAGTTAGGGTTCCCTAGAGTCACAGAATTCACAGAACGAATATATATATATATATATATATATATATATATATATATATATATATATATATATATATATATATATATATATATATAGAGAGAGAGAGAGAGAGAGAGAGAGAGAGAGAGAGAGAGAGAGGAAATTTATTGAATTGGCTTACAGATATGGCCGAGGTAGTCCAGCGAAGGCTGTCAGTAGCCGCGGTAGTTCCAACGATGGCTGCCAACAGCTAGTTGCTCAGTTCGGTAGTCAAGTAGGTGCTGGCTGAAGGCTCGAGAACTCCTGGAGTCTTGGAAAGTCGAAGGAACCGGGCAGCCGGAAGGAAGAACGATTCCTAGCACCGCTGCAAGAAGGGATCTGTTCTCCTTGGTGGCTCCTTTTTATCTGATGCAGTATTGGAAGAATCCTTTGAGAGCTTTGGAGTTCTGATAGGATCTAGGGCGTGTACTATCCTTTCAAGTAGTCTCAATTGATCCTTTTCCAGAGGTGGTCTCAGCCCAGCTTAGTTAATACCCTGTGTGTCAAGTTGACACCCAGGCTTAACTATCACACACGTGCTACTCAGAATTCAATAGAATCCAAAGGAAACTCAAGCAAAATTCTGGGGGACAAAGATGATACATCTGGGGTCCTCTACAGTCATCCTATCATGTGGGAGAGATTCTTCACATGCAGCCAAAAGATAAGTAAACCTCCTTTCTTTCTCCTTACTGATCCTTTCTAGTACCAATTGCTGTAGATCAAACTTCTCCACACAGTCACCCCCAAAACATATGCAACTCCAGGGAGTACACCACTCACCCTCACATATCACCAAGATACTAAATTGCAAGGGTGCACTACCATACTAATATTCACCCCTTGTCTCCTTAACCTGACTTAACTGATGTACTAACAGCCTAATAACCTCATCTAGGAAATTACAATAACAATAGAAAAACATACCCAATCCAAGGCAGGCACTAGTAATAACTGGTAAAGGTAATAATACCAACTAAATCAGTTCAGTATAAAACACACAGAAACTGAAAGGTCCTAAGAAACAAAACAACAACGCCCAGGTCAAAGTGCAGACCCATGAGAAACAAAACCCAAGAAGACCAATCTTCCACCGAAACAATTAACCCCATAATGATGGATTCCAACTAGAACAAATTCACAAAAAATAGCCAAGAGAGCCAGAACCAACATAACAACTTTCAGAGTATGATCTTTACCATGATTAATACTATGTAAGAGGAAATCCGAGAACAAATGAATCAACCACTTTGAACAGGAACACAACAGACACTTGGAGGAGTTCAGAAAAACAGTTCAAGAAACAAAAATAGGCATAGCGCAGTTAAAACAGTCTCAGGCAGAGTTTAAAGTTGAACCGAAAGACAAGTTATCTTCAATCCAAAACTCAACAGAGAGTCTTATCAGCAGAACAAATGAAGCAGAAAATAGAATTTCAGATCTTGAAGACAAAGTGAGAGAATTAACCAGCTCAATGGAAGAGATTGTTAAAGCCAAAAAGATACTTGAGAGGAATATTCAAGAGATATGGGACACCCTGAAGAAGCCTAAAATGTGCATTCATGGAATACCAGAGCAAGAATCCCAAAATACCACACCCGAGGAAATATTTCAAATCATCATAAATGAAAATTTCCCACAACTAAAGAATAAGAGGCCCATCCAAATGCAAGAGGCATTCCTCACCCCAAACAGATATGACCAAAATACAAAATCGCCATAGCAAATCATAGTCAAAACACTCCACGTTCAAGACAAAGAAAAGGTGCTGAGAGTTTCAAGAGAAAAAAAGCAAGTGACTTTTAAAGGTAAACCTATTAGAATAACAAATGACTACTCAATGGAAACAGTAAAAGCCAGACGAGCTTAGAGAGACATACTTCAAGTATTAAATGAGCAAAAATGCCAACCCAGACTGATATACCTGGCAAAACTATCTGTCATGGGGCTGGAGAGGTGGCTCAGGGGTTAAGCCTCTGCCTTGCAGGCGGAAGGTCCTGAGTTCGGATCCCAGATCCCACGTATAGACACCAGGCGGAAGTGGGGGCGGCCTGCGCTTCTGGTCCTGGTAGGGCGGAGCCTGTGAATCCCGGGGCTGAAGGAGGTGGAGGCGGCCATGGTGGTTCCCGATTCGTCCGTGGTTCTACACACACACACACACACACACACAGACACAGACACACACACGCGCGCACATACACACGCACATGCGCACAGTTGAATAAATAATAATAATAAAAAAAATTAAAAAAAAAAAAACAAAAACTATCTGTCATGATTGAGGAAAAAAGAAAAGTTTTCTAGCACAAAGACAACTTGAAGGGATACATGTCTACCAAACCAGGCCTTCAAAAAATGCTAGAAATGATACTCAAGCTTGAAGAAAAGAACAAACATATCCAGGAGGACAGAAGGGAAGTATAATACCATCAAAACATAAATATCAAACAATACACTTACAAAATCCACTAAACAAAAAAAAATGTCCAGAATTAAAAATAATTTCTCCATTATAACATTAAATATCAATGGTATTAACTCACCGATTAAGAGACACAGATTACAAACTTGGATTAAAAACCACAATCCAACAATCTGCTGCCTTCAGAAAACTCATCTCACGACAAAAGATAGGTACATCTTAAAATTGAAAGGCTGGTCCAAAATCTTGCAAGCTAATGGAACCAGGAAACTGGCAGGGATAGCAAATTATGCTTTCAGACAAAGTGAACTTCAAACCAAAGAAAATCATAAGAGACACAGATGGATACTACATTTAGTCACAGGTATAATTCACCAGGAAGACTTCACAATACTGAACATATATGCACCCAATACGTGCCCCTCCACATTCATTAAGAAAACCCTACAGTGTCTAAAGCAAGAAATCAAACCCCAAACGATAATTCTTGGGGACTTCAACATAGCCCTCTCAACATGGGATAGATCAACAGGTGAAAAGCTTAACAGAGACACTTTGAAACTTAATCAAACCCTTAAAGAAATGGACCTTACAGATCTCTATCGAACTTTTCATCCACGCACCAAAGAATACACATTTTTCTCAGCAGCACATGGAACTTTCTCCAAAATAGATCACATACTGGGCCACAAAAAGAATCTACATGTGTAGAAAAAAGTTGAAATTCTAACCTGTGCCCTATCAGACCACCATGGCCTAAAGCTGGACATCAACAACACAACAAACAAGAGAAAATACACTAACTCCGGGAAACTTAACAATATGATGCTGAATGAAAACTGGATTCAGGAAGAAATTAAAAAAGAAATTCAAGATTTCCTGAAAGTGAACGATAATGAAAATACAACTTACCAAAATCTCTGGGACACAATGAAAGCTGTACTAAGAGGTAAGTTCATAGCTCTTAGTGCCCCCATCAAAAAAATTGAAACATCAGAAATAAGAAACTTAACAATCCAGCTTAAAGCTTTAGAGAAACTAGAGCAATCTGATCCCAAAAGTAGTAGAAGAGAGGAGATTAGCAAAATAAGGGGAGAAATATCTGAAATCGAGACTAAGAAAACGATAGAAAAAATCAACCAGTCAAAAAGCTGGTTCTTTGAAAAAATCAATAAGATTGACATACCTCTAGCTAAGTTAACCAAAACCAAGAGAGAGAAAACACAAATTAACAAAATTAGAAATGAAAATGGAGTTATCACCTACGGACACCCAAGAAATCCAGAGAATTATAACACCATATTTAAAAATCTGTGAAGTTTGACAACACAAAAGGGATGGATGAATTTCTAAGTAAACACAACTTAACTAAATTGAATCAGAAAGCTGTGAATTATTTAAATAGTCTTATAATATATGAGGAAATTGAAGAAGTAATCTTGAATCTTCCCACCAAAAAATGTCCTGGACCAGATGGTGATTCAGCACAGAGTTCTACCAGACATTTAAGGAGCTAATAACACCAATAGTCCTTAAACTGTTCCATCAAATAGCAAAGGAAGGAACACTACCAAATTCCTTCTATGAAGCTAATATCGTTTTAATCCCAAAACCTAATAAAGATTCATTTAAAAAAGAAAACTATAGGCCAATCTCTCTGATGAACACAGACACAAAGATTCTCAATAAAGTCTTAGCAAATCGGATTCAAAAAAATATCAAAAAGATCATTCACGGGGACCAAGTAGGCTTCATCCCCAGCACACAAGGTTGGTTCAACATACGGAAATCAATAAATGTAATTCATCACATAAACCAGTCTAAACTCCAAGACTACATAATACTCTCGATAGATGCAGAAAAAGCTTTTGACAAGATCCAAGAGCCTTTTATGATCAAAACACTAGAGACAGTAGGAATGGAAGGAACCTTTATCAATATAATAAAAGCTGTGTACAGCAAACTCACAGCAAGGATTATGCTCAATGTGGAAAAATTGGAAGCATTCCCACTTCGATCAGGAACTAGACAAGACTGTCCACTCTCACTACTTCTTTTCCATATTGTACTTGAAGTCTTAGTTGAAGCCATAAGACAAGAAAGGGACATAAGAGGGATTCAAATCAGCAAGGAAGAGGTTAAGCTATCGCTATTTGCAGATGACATGATCTTATACCTGAGTGATCCCAAAAAATCCACCAGGAAGCTCCTGGAACTAAATGAGAAGTTCAGCAGGGTGGCAGGATACAAAATAAATGTACAAAAATCAGTGGCCTTCCTATATGCCCAAAATGAAATAAGTGAAAAAGCCCTGAGAGAAACAATACCATTTACTATAGCCCCTAAAAAATGAAATACCTTGGTATAAACCTAACCAAGGGGGTAAAAGACCTTTACAATGAAAACTTTAAAACCCTCAATAAAGAAATTTCAGAAGACACCAGAAGGTGGAAAGACCTCCCACGTTCCTGGATTGGCAGAATCAACATGGTAAAAATGACCATCCTACCAAAGGCAATATACAAATTCAATGCTATACCAATTAATATCCTAAAGCAATTCTTTAATGAAGTAGACCAAATAATCTCAAAATTCATATGGAGGCACAAAAGACCCAGGATAGCAAAGACAAGCCTTAGTAACAAAAACACTGCTGGAGGTATCACCACTACCAAACCTTAGTCTATACAACAAATCCATAGTTATAAGAACAGCCTGGTACTGGCTCCAAAATAGACACATAGATCAATGGATAAGGGTTCAAGACCCAGATATAAGCCCACACCACTACAGCCCAAAAAATCCAATGGAAAAAGAACAGCATCTTCAATAAATGGTGCTGGCAAAACTGGATCTCCACATGCAGAAGATTAAAACTGGACCTGTACTTGTCACTATGTACAAGACTTAATTCCAAATGGATCAAGGACCTTGATATAAGGCCAGAGACTCCCTCGAGCTGATTGGGCTAGGCCAACATTTCCTAAACAGACATCCAATGACACAGTCACTGCTACCAACTCTCAACAGTTGGGATCTTGTGAAATTAAAGAGCTTCTGTTCAGATAAAGACATTGTAACATGAGCTCAAAGGCAACCCACAGAATGGGAGAAAATCTTCACTAACCACATATCTGATAGAGCTCTATTATCCAGAGTGCACAAAGAACTTAGAAAACTAAACACCAAGGAAACTAATGGCCCAATGAAAAAATGGGCCCTGGAACTTAAAAGAAACTTTATCAGGGATGAAATCAAAATGTCTAACAAATATCTTTAAAAATGCTCCACTTCCTTAGCCATCAGGGAAATGCAAATCAAAACTTCCCTGAGATATCATCTCACCCAGGTCAGGATGGCAAAAATCCACAATATAAATAACAACAAATGCTGGAGAGGATGTGGAGAGAGGGGAACTCTCCTACATTGCTGGTGGGAATGCCGGCTCATACAACCACTCTGGCGAGCAATCTGGAGATTTTTAAAGAAAATAAAGATTGAAATGACATATGACCCTCTATTCCACTTCTGGGAATAACCCTCCATATAGCAAAAATTCACCTCGATAGCACAAGCATGACCATATTCATAGAAGTACTGTTTACAATAGCAAAGTTATGAAATCAACCCAAATATCCAAGAGTTGATGAGTGGATAAGGAAAATGTGGTACATCTATGCCATGAAGTACTACTACTCAGCAATCGAAAATGATGAATTACTGGAATTTGCTAGGAAATAGATGTCATTAGAAACAATTATATTGAGTGAAGTATCCCAGATCTATAAAATTAATCGCTGTATGTATTCTGTAATAGATGGCTCCTAGTACCAAACCCACTCAGCCCACCTAGAGACACTCAAGGATAAATCACTGCAATACCTACAGTAATTGCAAGAATTATGAACAGGAGGGATGGGGTAGAAGGGATACACCAGAAACAAGGAGAGAAGGGACCATGTTACGGCAAAGAAAATAGGCCACCATCAAGGACTGCAAGTAAGCAATGAAACATCTGATTAAGTTCACAGACTTTCCTTCCTGATCATTTACAACTGAGGGGGTATGATCTCACCAGAAAGGGAGGGCATATAGTCTGACAGATAAAAAGTAACCATTTTGCAAATGGGTGATTGATCCCTCCCTCACTGTGGTTTCCTACTTTTATTACATCTACCTTTGAATGGGCTCTTAAAACAAGACTCTAGTTTAACAGCTTTTAGTCTCTGGCCAGGGGGTGACATCCAATACCCATCAGGATGGAGTGAAGGGCATTGCAGGAGCAGCAAAACTGAAAAAGGAAATCAACAAACCATAATCCAGAACTTTAGGGACTCTATATCAACCACCTAGTACTAGGCCAGCCTAATCTCTCCCCATTCTGAAGCTCAGGGAAATTTGCAGAAGAGGGGGCGGTAAGATTATAAGAGCACAAGGATGGGAGGAGCAATGATATGCAAGATACTCTACACAAGTTAGGGCCGAAGCAATCACAATTGGACTTTGCATGCCCTGCGCAATGTCCAACATACTATTGACCCCACAAAGTCTAGCATTTGCTAAAGGCACCATGATCCTTGGAGGCAAAGGATTGACAGCCACAGTTGTGTTCTTATGCTTAAGGGGAACACAGGTTAGGATTCAGAGAAATGCCACTGGGTCTTTATATGTCATCGAAGAGGAGAGCCCAGAGGAGAGACTGGCAGGCACATTAAAGGGTTCTCTGGGGATTGGGGGGGAGGCCCTGGGGGATGGGAAGGGAGGGGTGAGGGGAGGGGCAGCAGGGGGGTCGGGGGGAGGAGGAGGGAGGGAGGGAACCGGTGTACCTACTAAGTTTGTATGAGCAGAAATAAATATAAAAAATGTATAAAATTTATAAATAAATAAATAAATTCTTTCATTTAAAAAAATAAAAATACCTCTATCATTTACAGTACACTGTTTTACATATTTTCAGGCAATTTACATATCATCCTCTACTATATGACTTTTGATGCTTCTATGCATTTGAATGACTATCCTATTGTTTTTATTGTTTTACTGAAATTCTTTACATAGTCCCTGGATGCCTCACCTGTCTTATAATTATATTGAAAATATATTGTTCTAGTTATTTGCATTATTAGTTTTTAATGTTGTTTTTATAAGGAAAAATAAAATACTAGTTTTTTACTTGAGTTCTTTTTGGCTAATAGTTTTAATACTTTTCTTGCCCTATTTAAACATTTTGCAAAGTACAAAGTCAAGAAACTATTCAGAATGTAGTCCAGAAACTTAGTTTGATAATTCAAATTAGTTTTGTAAACCACATATTTTTTTCTATGATATAGTATAAGGGACTTATTTTGATGTGAACTCCTAAGTGAACTACATGCTCATGTCCACTGTGCTATCAGAATATCCTCACAGATTTCGCAGACTGAATTTGCTCAGAACCTTTTCTGATGTGCTTATTCTACAACATTGGGCTGTGCTTCTATTCACAGCTCTCTCTCACTACTTAATTGTGCTCAAAGTTAATGTTAGGGAGTAACATTAAGTTATGGAGTTAGGGAGTCTGTATGGTTAGTAGTGATTGTCATTTTATTGAATCTCTAATCACCTGAAACACAGCATCTATCTATTCTTTTGAGAGATGGTGTTGATTATATTATTTGAAATGTGAAGATCCATCCCCAAATAGGCATTATCACTGCCTGGGTTTGGGTGTTTTGATTGAATAAAAAAGAAGAAAGTGAGAAGAGTATAAGCCTTCATCACTCTGACTTCCTGATTGTACACCTGATGTAACCAGCTGCTTCAAGAATTTGTTGTTGTGATTTCTCAGCTAAAATAACTGTGTCACTGAACTGTGACCAAAACAAATACTCTCTCCATGAAGTTTCAGCACAACTAAAGAAGTGTTCTTCAATATTATTGCTACTCAAAGGGATTACAGACCACATATGAAAACATCAATAATGAATCTGGTGGGGGGTTTTGGTTTTGTTTTCTATTGCTGTCTAAGTTTTAGAATCAATTTATGGAATTCTATCAAATATCATATATTTATAATCAGTTTAACATACATTTTATCTTAATTCTGAGACTTAAACTTGAGAAAACTTGTTCCTAAATAGAATTGTGTTTCTGTCTTAAAAACAGAAGAATCTGAGCTCAGATTCCAAATTCCAGGTAAAAATCCCTAACCGAAATGGTAGTGGCCTATACTTCCAGCTCTAGAAGATAGAGCCTGGGAAACACCAGATCAAAGCAAAAAAAGAGGCAGAGCAATCCAGTATGATTCCCTAAGTGACCTTTGGGCCTCCACAGGCCCACACAATGCCCTGTGATACACCACACACACACACACACACACACACACGCACGCACGCACGCACACACACACACGCAATAATATTTTGTAAATTATTTTAATGATAACTCTAGAATGTTTTAAACTTAATGACATCCCTTCACTCTTTCTTTATGCACTGTTCTTTTCATGACATGCCATTTTACAATTAAATCTTGAATCAAAATTTTCAAGATAAATTCATGTATTAAGCTCTTAGATACAAATTGCACTGAATGTTCCAATATACATGCTGCTTAAATCGAAGACCACGTAGACAAAGCATCAACAGAGACGAGGACAGGTATAGAAAACATTTGGGCAGAAACACATTGTGAGCAAAAAAATCTAAAACATACCAGGAAACATGTCAGAGGAAAAGAGAAGATTAATAATACTGGGACCTGAAACTTTTAGCTAGAAATTGAGACACCTTACTTGCTAAAGATTGTTAGGTAATTAATGGATTGAAATTCTGTTTCAAGGAATAACAAAATTCATGGACAAAGGACTAAGGAACTAAACAAGACAGCTTTTTTGACATTATCATGCAACTATTATATATTATTTTAGAAAATGGAAAGACTGCACATTCTTGTTTTTTTTTTTAAGAATTCTCCTCTTATAGAAACATAATAAGTGGTAGTTGTCATTTCCCTCTTCCTTCCCCTCTTTGTCTCCTTCCCTCTACTCCCTTCACCAATATATCTCTCTCCCTCCCACCACAATATCTGTCTGCTGTGTAGGCTGCTGAATTCCCTTCAGGTTGTCAGCACTAGTAGGGACTCAAGCTTCTGTCAAAGTTTACATGGTCCTCTCTTTGGGTAGACCCTCAGATAGGGATGCTCCCATTCACCAGTGTAGCCCATGTCACTAAGGTTCCCACTTCATGTAGCCATTTTTTTAAAGTTCCTCAATGGTCCATGGTGGAATGTTGATATGTCAGACATTGTACAAGTCTGGTGAGAATAGGTCACATTTCAGTGAGTACTTTAATGCATCAGTTCTTCAGTGACTGGCATGACATCTTTAGCAGTGAACCTTCTCACTTTCAGGACTTTATAATCTTACTGCCCCCTATTCTGCAAAAGTGCCCCAGTCTTAGGTTCAGAGGAGGCTTAGTTAGCCTATTTGGGACAGAGCCTTTTAGGATCTCTAATACTCTGCACTCTGATTGGTTGTTATTACTACTTCACAACTCTTATATTTCAGTAGGCTCTGTATTATCAGGGAGTTGAAATCTTTTTTATCTAAAGATACAATAAGAAATGTATAGATTGTGGTTTCCTATCAGGTGATTATGGTTAGCTGATCCTTTCTCCTTTCAATTTTCTCTACTTCCAATGTGGTTTAGATCAGTTTACATTACTCGGCATGTTTCTATGCCATTGAAGTGGAGGGTTAGGGAGATGCTAACCCCACTTCATAATGTGTCCTATTCCTCCTGTTCTTTCCTTCTCTTTGAAGCTTTTCTTTCATTAAGTCTTATTTATCTAGTTGCCCATTTTCTTTTGTTTCCACTCTTTGAATATCTTCTTCTGCCTCCTGGCTTGTGTTCCTTTTTGTCTGAGGGTGATGCAAGAATTTCTGTTTGATTATATCAAAGTGAAATTTTAATGCTAAGATCCATCAATAAGGAGAATATATGGCATCTGTCTTTCTACTGGATTACTTCAAATCCATCAAGTCATAAGCAAAATTCTTTAGTTCATCTTTCCTGACAACTGAATAGTATTGTATATATGTCCCACATTTTCATTAACCATTCATCAATTATTGGACATCTATGTTTCATTTCGTTGCTATTATGAAAAAGCTTTTGTCAACATGACTGTACATGTGGCTGTTTTTTATCCATTCCTCCTGGGGAATATTCCCAGAGTATAGCTGGGTTGTATGATATTTCAATTTTTAACTTTTTTAGGAACCTCCAAAATGACCTCCAAAGGCATTGTATGTGTTTACAACCCCACTAACAATGTATGAGGATCCCCTTCTCCCCATATCCACATCGATATTTGTTATTGTTTGTGTTTTGGATCTTAGTCATTCTGACTGGAATGAGGTGATATCTCAAGACGGTTTTCATTTGCATTATCAAATGGCTAGGGAGGTAGAAACTTTTTTAAGCTATCTGCTAAACATTTGAGTTTTGTCTTGAGAAAAGTTTCTTTTCTTTTATTTCATTTTTAATGTGGTTGTTTATTTTCTTGGTATTTAACTTTTTGAATTCTTTGTACACTCTGTAGATGGGTCATCTATCAAATGTGTGGTTAGTGAAGATACTCTCTGATTCCATTGGTTGCCTTTTACTCAATTAGTTTCTTTTGCATAGTAAGTAGAAAAATTTCACAAAGTCTCACTTGTTTAGTGTCGGGCTTATTTTCTATATATTTGGAGTTCTATTAAGGAAACGTTGGCAGAAGCCAATCAATTCAATGTTATTCTTTAATTTTTCTTCTATAATTTTTTACTCTTTGATCTAACATTGGTGTCTTTGATCCATTTGGAGTTCATGTCATGCAGGTTGAAAAATAAGGCTCTAGTTTCATTCTTGTGCATGCAGATATACAATTATGCCAGCAACATTTGTTGAAAATGCTGTCCTTTAACCAATTTATTTAAATTTTACGTCAAAAATATGCTGATGGTAGGTATATGTACTTATATTTGGGTTGTCATTTCTAATCCATTGGTTTCTATCTCTTTTGTTGGAGCCAGTACCACGCTTTTTTTTTTTTTTTTTTTTTTTTGCTACTATGACTTTGTAGCATAGATTAAGGTATGGTGATACCTTCCACAGAGTTTTTATTGCTCAGGTTTGTTTTTCTATCTTGGGCCTTTATGTTTTATATGAAATTTGAGATTAATTTTATCAATTTCTGTGAAGAATTGGGTTTCATTGATATTACTTCAAATCTTTATATTGCTTTGGGTAGAATGGTCATTTTAACAATGTTAATTCTGCTGATCAAGGACCATGAGAAATCTTTCCATGTTATGAAGTCTTCTGTAATCTCTTTTTATAGGGTTTTACAGTTTTTATTGTATAGACCTTTCACATCCTTGTTTACGTTTAATCCAAGATATTCTATTTTTTAGAAGCTATTGTAAATGGCATTGCTTCTCTCAGGTCTTTCTTGCATTCTTTATCCTTGGTGTAGAAGAATGCCATTGATTTTTGTATTTTGTCTCTCTACTTTCTTTATCATTTTCAGGAATTCTTTGGTAGAATCTTTGGGGCCTTTGAGGATTAAAATTATGTCATCTGCAAATAGGGATGGCTTACCTTCTTCTCCAAATTATCTTGTCTCTTATCTTATGGCTCTAGTGAAGACTTCAAGCACAGTGTTAAATAGAAATGGTCAGAGTGGACAGCCTTGTCTAGCTCCCAGTTTGAGAGGAAATGCTTCAAATTTTGACAATTTAGGAAGACTTTTTTGGTAGACTTGTCATATATGGCCTTTAACAATTTTATCCTTAGTAGATGTACAGACCAAGAACAACATATGTGGAATATTTACTTTATGTATCCTTCAACCAGTAAGTTAATAAAATTTGTCACTCACAAAACCAGCCCTTGAATTTGACACAGACTTGATACAACTCTGTGCTTGTTTTAAAATACAGAAAAAGCACTCATCCTTGACCATACAATATAACTGATAGCTCTTAAAGTTAGTCATAAATCTCTGAATATCTGTTTTCTGACAGTTTTGTGTGTCTGAATATTTCTGATGTATCAATATTTGCCTAGAAATGTTCTAAATATTCAAATATATTTTTTAAGAATTAATATCCGCAAATATGTAGAGGAGGCCTGGTGAAATGACAGAGAATCTGATACCAAGTTCTATTCTGTTTTCTAGACAAAATTAAAAGTAATCTGTTCCCAAATGTGGTTTCATAGGTGATTTATGGGCTTTCTAACAAACGATACAGTTATTCCTACTAATTTGACAAAAGGTACAGTATAGCAGTCTTGGGGGGCCCACAGAGACCCTGGGGGTAGGTAAGGAGGCACGAAGTCAACGTCACAGACTCCAGACTCCGGAAGTCAGGCGAATGGCAAACCAGGCTCTCAGGCTTGCAGACTCATTTATTGCAAATATTGGGCTACTATATACCTCAAACCAACATCCCATAAGTTCCAGAGTGAGCTTTTGTTGCATTGTCCTGTCCAGGTTGGTCCTTTCAGTCAGGCAGTTTGACGTCAGCACCAAGCACAGCAGCAGGTTCTAGTTTGGGGAAGTTGCATTCCTGCATGTAGCCCATACAGACAATACAGGCCTGCCTGGTCCGTTCCTCCTACAGTAAGATATATTATTATTTGGGCCATTAAATTGTAATAGACACTATGTTACTTCTGTACAAGAGATTACCTTCACTAGACAGAGCTTTATTACAGACTTTCCTCTGAATCAGAAATGATCGAAGAATATATAAAGATGGACTTCCACCATCCAAAATCTCTGAGATACTTTATAGAACAAAATTTCCTTTCATATACATGCTCAAGGACTGTCAGAATGACACAATTTTGTCATAATTTTTGAAATATTTTGTTAATGCAAATTATCAGTCATTATTATATGAGGAACACACAACAATAGAACCTTAAGTTAACAAAGTTTATAGTATTTTAGATAAAAAAAATCTTCACAATAGCAATAAACAAGTGAATCACCTTAGAAAATTCAAATATTCCACATACAATTAAATTAAGGAGCACAGTTACAATAATATTAATGTTATGGTCATAGTTAAGCACAGGTGTCAACTTGACTGTTGAGGGTTTGAGCTCTAGGCACATTTATAGAGAATTAATGGTTGAATTAAGCCCAGAGCAAACCTACAACAGATTGCCTAACTGATAGGGAAGGTCTAGCCCATGGTGGGTGGGATGAGGCCATAGAAAAACTTACAGAGAGCTGGTTGAGAGAGTAGGCATCCTTTTGTACACTTGGCCAGACATGCTGGTCTGGCAAATAAGGATCATCCCTCTCTCAGCCATTATGTAGAGATGGTGTGGCCAGTTTCCTCAGTGTTGGTATTGGCATGAGTTCTCCTGTCAAGCTGGAGTGAGAACTATAAACAAATAATCATAAGAGACAATAAGACCCTGTTTCCTTTAAGCCATTTGATAGTCATTTATCAGCAACCATGAAGGCTGACTGGAACAGTAATGTAACATATTTCTTATGGTTGATATGACTGCACATTAGTCTCCCATGTAGTGGAAGAAGGTAAGGCTGAAAAATAAACAGCCAGAGAACATGCACTAATATTGATAATGAGGTAATTGCTATTTCTATGAATGTCATGCCAATTGAATTTGCTTTATCTGTCTTGAAAATAATGCCAGTTTTAAAAGAAATTGTTATATCATTGGGGCAAAGAAGAATGACTCATACTTTCAGACAGGAAGAATAAGATCAAGACAAAAATCTTGGACTTATTTATGTCTATGTTCACTTTACTGGGAAAATAATTATGAAAATTAGAGATCAATTTTAAACTTCCCCAGATATCTTAAGCCTATTATGATAAAATATCACTTCGGAAATTTATTTTAATACCACAATTTATTTTTTATATTTATGACAAATATTACAGGTCTTCTCTCACTTGAGGACTCTAGATTTTATATATATATATATATATAACATGAAAGCAGAAGGCAGAAGAATGTGAATAAGGGAAGGAGAGGTGGAGGAGGGCTTGAAAACGCTCAAAGCACATGAAGTGGAAGAGTGAAATGTGAGATCACTAGGGAGGAAAGTGGGGAAAGAGAGGAAGGAGGGTACCTATTGAGCTTGCATGATTAGGAGAAAAGTAAACTATGAGAGAAAAAAAGATTGATAGGAAATACATTAGCCGTCATTGGACTACCTTGGCCCTATTTTTCAGCTACTTTAATATATTCCCTATTTATATATTCATTTTGTTCATTCTGTAACTCTAGAGAATCTGACTAATACAGCTAAGGTGTGGATCATTTTTAAAGATATTTATTAGACATTTTGATTTCATCCCCAGAAAAGTTTCTCTGAATTCAGAGGCCCATTTTCTAATTGGGTATTTATGTCCTTGGCATTTAGTGCACTTTGGATAATAGAACTCTATTAGATATGGGGTTTGCCACCTAATGCTGGAATTATAAGCGTTTGGGACACCTGCCTAGCATCTGGGGTTCCTCAACCTCTGGAGATCATCTTATTCAGCAAAATAAATCAGACTCAGAAAGACAAATATGACAAATATTACAGGTCTTCTCTCACTTGAGGACTCTAGATTTTATATATATATATATATATATATATATATATATATATATATATATATATATGACATGAAAGCAGAAGACAGAAGACAGAAGAATGTGAATAAGGGAAGGAGAGGTGGAGGAGGGCTTGAAATACATGAAGTATTTTCAAAAAATACTTTCTTTAGAAAGAAAGGGAGAGAGAGAAAGATAGAAAGGAATACAAGTAGAAGTCAAAGGACAACTTTCAGAAGTAAGTTCTCTCTTCTACCATGTGGACTCAGAGGATTAGACTCAGATCACCAGGTTTACACACAAATGCCTTTACCCACTGTGTCATCTCACTAGACGATACATGAACACTGCTAATGTCTTAGAAATGTCTTAGAGAAACTCCATACCATGTACAATGAATGTCTGCAAAATAAAAACAAAAGCAAAGCTACAAAAATAAGTAGATCAGTTAATCATGCCATACCACTGCAGAGAGAAAGCCCCATGATTTGCATATGTTTAATCATCCTTGTGTGCCTGAGATAAACCCTACCTGATCATAGTGAATGATTTTTTTGATATGTTTTTGAATCTGATTTGCTAAGATTTTGTCGAGAATCTTTATGTCTGTGTTCATCAAAGAGATTGACTTATAGTTTTCTTTATTAAGTGTATCTTTTTTAGGGAATTAATATGATATTAGCTTCATAGAAAGGATTTGAAAGTGTTCCTTCGTTATTTTATGCAATAGTTAAAGGAGTAGTTGTGTTAGTTGTTCTTCAAATGTTTTGGAGAATTCTGTGCTGAAGAGCAAATAGGCCACCATCAAGGACTGCAAGTAAGCAATGAGACGTCTGGTTAAGTTCACAGACTTTCCTTCCTGATCATTTACAACTGATGGGGTATGATCTTACCAGAAGGGGAGGGCATAGTCTGGCAGATAGAAAGTAACCATTTCGCAAATGGGCGATTGACCCCTCTCTCACCGCGGTTTCCTACTTTTATTACATCTACCTTTGAATATACTCTTATAACAAGACTCTAATTTAACAGGTTTTTATCTCTAGCCAGGGGGTGATATCCAATACCCATCAGGATGGAGTGAAGGGAATTGCACGAGCAGCAAAACTGAAAAAAACAAATCAACAAATCATAATCCAGAACATCAGAGACTCTCTATCAACCACCTGGAACTAGGCCAGCCTAATCTCTCCCCATCCTGAAGCTTAGGGAAATTTGCAGAAGAGGGGGCGGTAAGATTGTAAGAGCACAAGGATGGGAGGAGAAATGATATGCAAGATACTCCACACAAGTTAGGGCCGAAGCAATCACAATTGGACTTTGCATGCCCTGCGCAATGTCCAACACACTATTGACCCCACAAAGTCTAGCGTTTGCTAAAGGCACTAGGATCCTTGGCAGCAAGGGATTGACAGCCACAGTAGTGTTCCTATGCTTAAAGGGAACACAGGAAAGGGTTCTGGGAAATGCCACTGGGTCCTTGCACCTCATCGGAGAGGAGGACCCAGGGGAGAGTTTGGCATGCACATTAAAGGATGCTCTGGGGATGGGAGGGGGAAGCACTGGGGGATGGGGAGGGAAAGGGTCACAGGAGGATGGGGGGGTGGAGGGAGGGAAGGGACTGGTGTACCTGTTAAGTTTGTATGTGTGGAAATAAAAAAAATAAAAATAAGAAAAATAAAAAAATAAAAAACAAGGGACTGGAGAGGTGGCTCAGGGGTTAAGCCTCTGCCTTGCAGGCAGAAGGTCCTGAGTTCGGATCCTAGACCCCACGTATAGACGCCAGGCGGAAGCGGGGGCGGCCTGCGCTTCTGGTCCTGGTAGAGCGGAGCCTGTGAATCCCGGGGCAGAAGGAGCTGGAGGCGTCCATGGTGGTTCGCGAATCCGTCCGTGGTTCTACACAGACACAGACACACACACACAGACATACACACACGCGCGCACATACACACGCACATGCGCACAGTTGAATAAATAATAATAATAAAAAAATTTAAAAAAACAAAACAAACAACAACAACAAAGAATTCTGTGCTGAATCCATCTGGTCTGTATTTGGGTGAGAAGATTTGAGATTATGTCAGCAATTTCCTCATTTATTGTAGCACTATTTATATAACTTGTGCTTACTCAGAAATTAATCCATTTTGGGTTATCAAATTTCATGGAGTATATGTGTTTGAAATATGACCTTATAATTCTCTGAATGCCATGGGAATCAGTTGTGAAAACTCCATGTTCTTTTCTAATTTTGTTATTTTGGGTTTTCTCTCTCTTAATTTTGGTTAATTTAGCTAGGGTTATATCAATCTTACTGATTTTTTTTTCAAAGAAACGGCTTTTCAATTGGTTGATTCTTTGTATCATTCTCCTTATCTCAATTTTGGATATTTCTCCTCTGACTTTGTTAATCTCCTCTCTTCTACTGCTTTTGGAATTGGATTGCTCTTGTGTTTCTAAGCTCTATGCTGCATTACTAAGTAATTTACTTGTAAAGTTTCCATTTTTTTGATCTAGGCATTGAGAGCTATAAGCTTCTCTCTTAGGACAGCTTTCATTTGTCCCCAAGATTTTGGTATGCTGTATTTTCATCATCATTAACTTCTAGGAAATCATGATTTTTTTTTAATTTTCTTCTGAGTCCATTTCTCATTTAGCATCATGATGTTTAATTTTGATACTTAGTGTATTTTCTGATATTTGTTGTGTTGTGCATGCCAAGCTTTAAACCATGTTAGTCTGATAAGGTATAGTATACAATTTCAGCTATCTTTTATATGTGGAGATTCATTTTGTGACCCAACTATGGTCTATTTTGGAGAAGTTCCATGGGCTGCTGAGAAGAATATGTATTCCCTTGTTCTTGGATGGAAGTTTCCTTAGAGATATTAGGTTCATTTTGGTAAGGGTTTGATTTAGTTCCAATGTATATCTTTGAGTTTTTGGCCTGTTGACCTATCCCATCTTGAGAGTGGGTATTCAAATCCACAACTATATTGTTTTGGCATTGATTTCTTTCTTTAGATGTTGTAGTGTTTGTTTAATGGATGAAAGTGTATATATATATTCAGTATTGTGAATTCTTCCTGGTGAATTGTTCCTGTGACTATAATATAGTGTTCTTCTGTATCTCTTATGATTTTCTTTGGTTTGAAGTCTACTTTGTCAGATACCATAATTGTTACCCTTGCTCATTTCCTTGTTTCATTGACTTGAAGGAGTTTTGACCAGCCTTTTACATTTAGAATGTGGCTATCTTTTGTGGTGATATGTTTGTAAACTGTGTCTTTTGATTGGTGAGTTAATCCTACTGACATTTAGGTTATAATGGAGAAATTACTTTTGATTCCTGACATTTTTGCATTTTTTGTGTTTAGTGGTTTTCATAAGTGTATTATTTAGCTTGTAAATTGTGGTATGTTATTAAACCTCTTGGATATGCTTGTTCTTTTCTTCAAGCGTGTGTATCTTTTCTAACATTTTTTGAAGGCCTAGTTTGGTGGTCACATAAGCCTTCAAGTTTTCTTTATGGTGGAAAGTTTTTCTTTCAACCTCAATCATGATATCAGCCTGGTTGACATTTGTCCTCATTTAATACTTAAAGTATGTCTCTCTAAGCTCTTCTGGCTTTTACTGTCTCCACTGAAAAATCATTTGTTATTTTAATAGGTTTACTTTTAAAAGCGACTTTTTTTTTTCTTTTAAAGCTCTCAGCACATTCTCTTTGTCTTGTATGTGTACTGTTTTGACTATTATTTGCCTTGGCGAGTCTCTCTTTTGGTCATATCTGTTTGGGGTGCAGAATACCTTTTATATTTGGGTGGGTGCCTCTTTCTTTAGATATGGAAAGTTTGCTTTTATGATAATTTGAGAATTTTCCTCTTGTGTGGTATTTTGGGTTTCTTATTCTGGTATACCATGAATATGCATGTTTGGCTTCTTCAAGGAGTCCCACAACTCCTGAATAGTTCTCTCAAGTATCTTTTTGGCTTTAACAACTTCTTCAACTGAACTAGGTTAGTTCTTCCACTTTGTCTTCAAGATCTGATATTCTATTTCCTGCTTCATTATTTCTGCGGATAAGACTCTCTGTTGAGTTATGGATTGAAAATAGCTTGCCTTTTAGTTGGAGTTTAAACTCTGCTTGAGATTGTTTTAACTGCTCTTTGTCTATTTTTGTTTCTTCAACTGCTTTTCATATCTCCCCCAAGTGCCTGCTATGTTCCTGTTTAAAGTGATGGGGTTATTTAACTTCCTGGATTTCCTCTTTCATTGTTGTGATCATAGTAAAGATCAGGTTTTGAAAATCATTATCTTGGGTACAGCTTTCTTGGCTATTTTCTGTGAGTTTGTTCTGGTTGGACTCCATCATTACAGGGTTGATTTTTTTTGTAGGAGATTTGTTATCTTGGTTTTTATTTCTCATGGATTCGCACTGTGATCTAGGTATTTTTGTTTTATCTTTTATGTCCTTCTTTTTTTTTCCCTGTGTTTTTGGCTGAACTGAATTATACAACATTACTACACTTGAGCAATTATTGCTAGTTTTTGCCTTGGAGTTGTGTATGCCTGTCTGGTGTTGGTTTTATTTCCTAGATAAGGCTATTGGATTATTATTAGTACATAATTTAAGGTGAGTTTAGTTGACAGGGGTTGAGAATCAGTATGGTAGTGTACTTTTTAGGTTTACTTCCTTGGCAATATGTGAAGATGAATTGTATAGTCCCTGAAGTTGTATGGAATTTTGGGTGGCTATATGGAAATGTTAAACTATAGTGACTAATAATTGAGAGTAACAGTAAGGTAAAAAGACTTTACTTATTTTAGAGTTGCATGTGAAGATTCTCTCTCATATGATGGGATGATTTTAGAGGATCTCAGATGAATGGTGTTGGTTCCCTAGCCCATTCCTTGGATTTTCTCTGGACTCTATTGAATTCTGAGTAATAGGGAATCTGCCTGGATCCAGGGTCCAGGGCAGAAAGGCAGGGTGGCTAGTGGGGTGTGCAATGACTTGTGGCCTCAACATGGTCTAGGTGCCTTACCTGAGGAACAGAGAGACTGTCTGTGTCTAGGGTCCGAGGCAGAAAGACAGTGTGTTACTCATTCCTATAAGAGATGAGAATAAGCATTTCATATATGGAATAAATATTTCATATATGGAATCTGTTTCCTTTATCTTCTCTTATACAAAGACAAAGGAAAGAATATTAAATAATAATAATTTTAAAAAAAACACTCATCTTACTTTATAAAGTAAAGAATTCTCAAATATGCATTGTATGCCAATGCTTAGTTTAGATGGTTAGTTTAGTAAAGTGCAGATGACTTGGTGACAGGGTTGTTGCCTAGGGGCCTTCCCCAGAAGCAGAAAGACAGACTGGCTACTAGTGGGGTGTGCAGATAACCTGGGCCTGTGGAGTAGTCTAGGTACCTTGCCTGAGGAGCAGGGACTCTGCCCAGGTCCAAGGTCTGTGGCAGAAATCTTTCTATGAATCTGTAAGACGTGAATGCAAAATCAAGCATCATATCTTTCATAAAAATTAATAAAATAATGGTAAATAAAATCATAGCATCTACATATACATATATGTAATTATATATGTATATATATTATATTTAATAACTTTATAAAGATTAACCACATTTTCTGGATATATACCACTCCTTTATAAAGGAGTTACTTTATCTTCAAAGTTGAATGCAATATATTCATTTTTATCTACCACTTTTAAGTTTTGGTATAATTTCATTCAATATTATGATACTGTATATTCTGTGCTAGTCTGGAACTCACATAGGGTTTATGATTGTTGTGAACTCAATGTATTCCCTTGATTTACTCTTCCGAATTTTGGGGTAATGAATGTGAGTCTTCACGTTCAACTTCTTTTATAAAGTCACAAAAGTGTTTGGTGATTATTTCAAAGAGTCAGGAAATAAATAATCTATATTCCTTATGTAATATAGTCAAAAAAGGTCATTTCCACTGAATGGTACTATATGCATGATGCTTAAATCTGGACAGATGAAAACTAAGGACAGAAACAAACTGTCTCTTCAAAAGGAACTGGGATGATGTTACTGAGTATATTATGAGAATACAGAGAGTATGATAGAGTGTTCTTATAGAACAGAGAGAGAAGGCAAAATTCAGTAACTATCTGCAGAACTCTTGTTGCTGTATTCAATTATTAACTAGAAATAAATATTTCAATATTTCTGTGGAAACATACCATATCTGAAGCTGGAAATGCATCTCCACCAAGCTTGTGATCAGGAAAACAAGTGAAAACTAATTTAATCTTAACTTTTTAGGCATTAGAATGAGTTCAAGACATGTCTCCAATTAATCTACTCATTGACTAATTGTTATTGACTGTGGATAATTACCTTTAAGAAATCCTTTATTGCCTTTATGCTTTCCCAGGACTCTTCAAGGAGCTGTGAATAACTAGACAAACAACTTCAAATATAGCCGCAAGACAGATTTATTTAAAATGAACAGATACCATTAATCTCTTCCAGACAAATGGCTAGGCAGGCATTTCTGCTTATATGTGCAAGTGCACACTGCTGTGGTCACGCTGAGATGTAGAATAGAGCTCTGACATTTAGTTTAGTAAAGTGTGTTCTTCATGCCTACAGGAGATGAGAATAAACATTTCACATATGGAATCTGTTTCCTTTATCACTCATTAGCATGTTCATCAATAGTGCTGTGCCTGAGGGGCTACAAAATATGCTAAAGTCATTCACTTATATCATAATCTTCTCTTATACAAAGACAAAGGAAAGAATATTAAATGATAATATATTTTTTAAAAACATTCAACTTACTCTATAAAATAAAGAATTCTCAAATATATACTGTACGCCAATGCTTAGTTTAGATGGTTATGCTCTTCTTTTGACAAGAATAATCAGAATGAACTAAGATTTAAAAAGACAAAACATTTCATTATGAAACAAGCATTAGATGGTCTCACAAAGTATTAGAAGATGAGCTGAAACTGTTGAGAACACAACATGAGTGTTTTTGTTCAAATCAAGCCCTCCTCAGACTGTCTTCCACAGAGAGTCTGGACCTCTGGGGAAATCACCCACAGATATTTGAGGCTGTGCCTTTTTTATATTCTCTTTTTCTCTTTATTATTTATTTGTACTCTTTTAGGGCTTTGAAGATGTATTTGTATCATTTTCATCCCACATTAACCTTTCCCACTGCCCATTTTTCTCATATCAAACCTTTCTCCTTTCTGATGTATCTCTTTTCAGCTCTCATGTCCTCCTGTGCATTTAGCATTCACATAGACCCATTTGAGTTCCTGATAACAACATGGGTCTGCATTTTCTACAGCAAGGACAGAGAGCATATCCCTGAGGAGAGTTGCTCTTCTTCTTCTTCATCATTAGTCTCTAAGGGAGGTGAGATGATTCTTGAGGTCTTTCCTCTTTCATGATGTAAAGTAGACTGGAATTTGTGCCTTTTTTCTACTGCATAGAAACTAATGTCTCATGGTTAATTTTTTTGAGGGTGAACGAGAAGAATATGAAGGATCCACGAAACCTACTATTAAAATTATGTCTATTTGTCCAAATATATTTGGTACAAACATATTTAAGTACAGAAGAATAATATTTCACACCTGCACCATTTTTAATGCTTTGATGTTTTTTGGTTTTTTATTTCATTTTTCCACTCATACAAAGTTGATAAGTACCCCCATTCCCTTCTCTCCCTCCCTCCACTCCTCCCTAGACCCTCTTGTTTCCTCCCCCCTTTTCCCCTTCCTTTCCCCCCTCCCTTTTTCTCAGTGCCCCCTACCCCGCCCCATTCTGGAGCATCCCTCACTATGCATGTCAAACTTCCCTCTGGGTCTTCCTCTCTGATGAGGTGTAAGAACTCAGTGGCATTGCCTAGAGCTCTTTTTTGTGTTCCCATTAAGTGTAGGAACACTATTGTGGCTATTAATCCCTTGCCTCTAAAGATCGTAGTGCTTGTGATCCATGCTAGATTTTGGGGGTTCAATGATATATTGGTCATTGCACAAGTCATACAAAGTCCTATTATGATTACTTTGGCCTTATCTTGTATGGAATATCTTGCATATTGTTGCTTCTCCCCATCTTTAGGCTCTTACAATCTTACCGCCCTCTCTTCCGAAAATTTCCCTAAGCTTTAGGATGGGAAGAGATTAGACCAGCCTGGTTTCAGGTGGTCGATGTAGAGTCTCTGATTTTCTGAATTATGGTTTGTTGATTTTTTTTTCAGTTATGCTGCTCCTGCACGCCCTTGGCTCCATCCTGATGGGTATTGGATGTCACGCTCTGGGACGCAGTGTTTCCTTGCTGGACTGCACTTGCAACCCGAATGGGGAAAGGCAATACTTTGATGTTAATAAGATTTAACATTTTCTCTTGAAAGATAAAGTAGATAAGTATACAGGTAGGTATGTTGGTATGTCTCTCTATATATATACATATATATATATATATATGTTAAAACATGTTGCTGTAATTTAAGATAATGTTTAAACTGTAATGATGGCACAAGTATGGCAAGAGTTTATCATCAAAATATTAATATATAATATTAGCTCACACCTTTATGGATAGAATATTAACCAGAATAAGATACTACATTTTTATGGAATTAAACATAGTCCTATACGGGCTGAAGTTAAGACTCTGACTCGCAAGAAGAAGGTCCTCAGTTCAGATTCCAGGTCCCACATAAAAACTACCTACTCTTCTTACCCTGGTGAGTAGAGTCTGAAAAATCTTAGAATGAAACAAAAAGAAGATAAAAGTATTCCAGCATGATTCCTAACATCATCCATTGTCCACCCCAGGGACATAATGTCCTCTAACAAACACACACACACACACACACACACACACACACACACACACACTGAATAGTTTTAAAAAATAGTCCTGTATGCATAATGTTCTAAAGTTAATAATAGCAATATAATCTAAACAGCTTTTATTCTCAAGACTCTGTATCCAACATGTTTTCTGTCAATAATTCAGAGGAAAAAAAATGAAGTTAATGAGGATAAATAATTTACGCAAGCATAAGTAGTCAATAGATTTTAGGAATTAAATTTTTCATCTTGAATTAAAAACTGATTTTGTAATTCTAAAAAACTAATGTTCTGAACTCATTAAATATGCAAAACAAATGGAAAAATGGAAGTTCACTATTTAAGAAAAATACTTTCAAATTCCCTCAAGTTTTCTCTTCAATTTTGTTCAAAACAACAAAAATTGTTAACATTTTTTAGTAATGTAGTGCTCACAAAGTGATTTTTACCTGAATGTTACACAAACTCAAACACAAGTTTACAGATTTGAATGCAGATGCATGTTGATAATTGATAGGGAACACACAGATAGATGTGTGAAAAGTAGGTAGCTGTATATAGTATTCATTGATTGATGGATGAACAGATAAATGGCAAAGCTAACATTAGACAGAATTAGTTGAGTTTTTCTAAAGATTCCTAAGAACAACAAAAAGTCAATGTCATAATATATACATACATATATATAGTTAGGTTAATCTATATCATAATATATATTATGATATGTATATTTATATATATAGTTAGGTAAGTATAAGTCAATAGTTGAACATAATATATATATTATGATATTGATCTCTTGTCAGTTCTTTTCCAAGTTATTATATATATATTATGATACTGATCTCTTGTTAGAGCTTTCCCAAGTTCCAAAATCTATAATCAGTAAATTGGAGATTTAGAACAGTCATGTAATTCAATAGAGTCTAATGGACGCTAGGAAGTTTAGTTATCGCAAGTGAAACTGAAGGCACCCTTGGACAAGAGTCAGGTGAAATGCATCTTGCTTCATCACCATAATTTTTCAGAATCATCTTTTGGAAACCTAGTTCTGTCAAACGTTTCAGATTAACACATTCACCTGGAGAAAATGTGGCTTGTAAAATAGGCCAACTGTTGGGCCCGCCCAGGAATTACCCCAGGGCATAGCCAAGCACATGGGAACAAAGTTGGCACTGAGAGCTAGTGTCCTGGGTGTAATCTGATCACATTACAGAAAGCCCTAATTGGCTTTTAGGAGTTGACCTGCCTTCCTCACTGAGATACATTGTGTCTGACCTTTAAGGCTTATATGCTGTGTTGACCTTTGATATAATTGGCTGCCCATTTCGCGCCCTGTGGTCCTTTGTCTATATAAGCTGTGTTGTTACCCCCAGTAAATCCAGATTTGATCTGACAAACAACCCTCCCATGTCTGAGTCTCTGGAGTTGGGGTGGAGGAGATGGCAGGGAACTTGCCTTTTTCCATCCTGATGGCCTGGAGTTGTCCCCTAGTGTGTGTGTGTGTGTGTGTGTGTGTGTGTGTGTGTGTGCGCTTGTGTGCATGTGTGGGGGTGGGGGTGGGTAGGTGTGGGTGGAGAGATACCACAGCCAACTAGGTGTGATGTCTAAGTTTTCCTTATGGGAGTGACCATTTCAGCAATTTATCCTTTCCGTTATAATTGCTAACTCGATATGTTCCACAACATTGGACCCAGAAATATTAATGAGGGATATATTTCCTGAGTAAAAGATAGATATTTTTCCAAACCTCTGACACAAAAGTCTTAGCTATGAATCCAGATGTTAAATTCCAATACGCTAGCTAAATCAGAGAGATCGAAGCAAAGATGGCAGACCAGAATGCTACCTTATGGAAGGAAAAGTACTAAAATTTCTGTACGATAAATAACAGAAAGGTAGAAGGTGCCTTGTTGGCTTTGATAGCTTAATGTAAGTTACTTCTGGTAAGTAAGTATAGTTCAGTAGTTGACTACTTGGTACCAGGTAATATGCTGAATCGTCAATACCTGCTGTTCCCTAGCAAATTTGAAATTACAACCTGACTAAAAAAACAGAGATAATGCATAGGATTTTGTAACATCCATCTGTCGTCTTCTGCAAAGATTAAATGGACCATTTGAACTCTCAGGTAGTTACCAAATAAACACATCTCAAAGTCTGAACTAGACTCAGAAACCTCAGTGGCCTGTGGATCTAATTTTCTGTAGGAACTGAGACAAGCAGTATCATCCTGAATGTGGGTTACTATTACACATGAAATAACCAAAGGTGAAGGTCAAAGTTCATGAAGAAATTGATCTTGCTATTGGATACCACCAAAGACCCACGAAGAAGCACAAGATGAACTTAATCTGCACTGAGGTTGTATTTCATGAAATAGCAAAGATTCATCACCTTCTTTACTTCTGATCTGACCCATGTCATGGTCCAATTTATCCCTATGCATACCACTGTCCTCACATTACTGTCTTCCATTTTGCTGGATTCTAAGAAATTTGACCCAGGATACTTTTTGTATAACAATGGCTGCTTTAAAAAATATACAATTTTGTGCCTTTTTCTCATGAAAAACAGGACTATGCTGGAGGTAGTTTGGCCTATGTGGAACTGTTTGTGTGGAACTTACCACCATACTAAGAAACTTTTCTCTGAAGTATCTGGTGGAGTCAAAGGAAATAGATATCAAACCCATTGCATTGGGTCTTTCAGTATGCAACCACCTTATTAGCTATGTCTTGTTTTTAGATAAGAGTTTACTTTTTTAACCACTCAAATCAAAGTAATTGATTTTCTTCCTCTAGAAATAGTCCCTGAATTCTAAAAACTGCCTAGACCAGAAACAAAGCTCATTAAAATTGGATGGACTTTTGTTTCAATCTATAAGTTTATTGGCAGAAGGGACTGGGTCCAAAATTATCTAAGCATTCAAGTGGTGTGCTTTTATTTACATGCTTTATAATCCATAATCCAAAAGAATTGAGGCCAGGCTTACATAGGCCTTTATCAGAGACCATCGGGGAATAAAAGAGCTTCACCCTTTCTGTGACTTTGGAAATCACCCACTTTTCTGTCATTTTGGTAAATATGGCCTGTGTACATATTTCCATTCCCATTTAAAAGCATTTGTGTGATTCATTATGCATTCACAAAATGCATAATCCTTATTTCAGCTAGTAGGAATCAGCACTCCTGCACGCTTTCAGTATATAGCAATGAGATTTTAAACTCTGTAATTCATTCAGGAATGTAGAACAATTTTTTAAGGTTCCCAATATATTGGAGGTGACTATCATATATTAATAAATGTGTTCTGACCCAACTTTATATTCCTTTGGTCTTGGTCCCTCACCCTTGTGACCCAAGGCCATACATGGGTCTCAGATTTCTCTCTGCTGAGTATTGACAAAATCCATTCCAGATGTGTTGTTGCTAAGATTTGCATCTGTTTATAGTCATAAAGAAAAGAGAAATATTGAGACATTGTTCCAAATTATTTCACTGTTTTTTTGAATGTCAACTGGCTCAAAGATGGCTTCGAGAATCTGTTCAAATAATGAAGGTTTTGTTCCTGTAGACAGGGTGGGAAAGCCTCCTTTTACAAGGGGTAGAAATGTCTCTTCCAGTACTGAAGAAAAAAATTCAGAATTGAGAAATTCAAGGTCATCAGAGTCATCAAAGTCTTCCTATAAATCCCCATCCTTTTTGAGGATCCTACTTCTTTTCAGTCAGCTTTCTGATTTAAAGAGTAGGTACAGTAAATCTACATGTTTCAATGGTAGTATAATTTAATTAATTGTAGGATGTGTAATAATGTGTTCATTATTTTAAAAAATCCTGAATTCTGAAGATAATAGAGATACATACCTCCTGGAAGACATACATGGAATTTGCAAGTCATTCATGAAACCATTTAGGTAGATATTTTAATCATTCAGTTTATTATTTCCATTGCCACTTTGTCTGAAAAGTTAATAGCATCCACTAAGTCTTACATTATTCATTAATTGAACAAAATGTTGAAAACTGTCATATCCACCTTCCATGGATGATCAGGACATTGTTTGACACCTCAGTAGTATCTTTAATATCTTTAAAGCAAATCAAATCACATGACAAATTCCAAACACCAAAGAAATAACTTGGGAAAGACATTATAATATTCTGTTCCTTGAGAGCCAGTGTTGGTCATAAATTTGTTACTTATGGAAGCTATACTAAAAGTATTTAATGATGAGTATATCTTGAATGTAAAAATATTGCAATCATCTGCCTAACATGAATGTGAAGATACAATGACTTGTATTACTGTTACCATTAAACATAAATATATTGAAATTTAAATTAATAATTTAATAATATGGGATGTTGCTCAGAAGAAAACCTAAAAAAGAAAACCTCATAATTGGGATCAATATTATTAAGACGACATGGCACAAAAATTCCTAGTTTTGAATTTACACAAGGGAAGAACAAGAGTTCACTCTCTGATAAACAGGATGTGACCTGACACAAGATCTGCCAGGACTTCTCAGACACCACAAACTCTAAGAAATAAATGTTCTTTTCCAAGAATTTTATTTTGTTAGAAATATCCAAACTGATTAAATCATAAAATCTATAAGGAAGCCATACACTGAGAAGAGCTGTTGGCACAGATGCGACTGGAGAATGAAGTTCTTAGAACCAGCATATCCTATGGTGGTGGGTAATCTGCAAGCTAGAAAGCCAGAAACACAGGAAGAACTGATGTATCCCTGTGAGTCTAAGGTCAGAAAAACAAAACAAAACTACAACTCATAAGAGAGCAACCAAAGTGGAAGGTTTCTTTTTATTGGACATTTGGGCTTTATGAAAATTTTACTTTTATTCCTCTACAGTTTAATACATGATTACAATGAATTTATGAAATTTATATCTACTAATTTCACATCTGTCTGCATGTGTGGTCCACTGACTTTCTTCTGGTTTACCCTAAAATAATGTGCTGGGAACTTGCTGACATGACACTTCATTGTACAGCATCAAAGAGAGTAGCTTCCCTTTCAACCCAGTATTTCCCTTGATTGGCTCTCAGGAAGGTGTAGATTTCTCTGAGAAATTTTCCCCCTTTCCTGCTGAAATGATAATAGGCCAAATTTTGTGAAAGCCAAATTCTTCTAGAAGTACACATAGCTGAAGTAAGTTCATGGAGAATCACAGAATCATCTTTTTTGTCAGTTCAGGCCTTCATGTGATTTAAGGAGATATTATAGAATGTTAAAATTACCCAAAAATGCTCTTCCAAATATACCAAGAATATTTTACCAGATTTCTGAGCATTTGTTTTTATACATCATTCCATTTGATATACTAAAGGAGATTTCCTGGATACACAGATGAACAATAGGGAGGTAGAGAGGTAGGTAGACTGATATTAGATAAAGAAACAAATAAGGAGACAGAAAAAGATAGAAAAATCACAAATAGAAAGATAGAAAGATAGATACATAAATGCAAAGATAATAAATACATAGATAAATACATAGATAGATAGATTAGCAAATAGAAAAAAAAGAAAAAAGAAGTCCAAAGTCAAAGATATCATCAAAATGTAGAGGAAACAAATGTAGCAACATAAAATACCTTGGAAAAATCACTAGTACATATTCCTTAGGAAATGTATTGAAAGATTAAAGGGGAAAGGTAAATAAAATGTATAATGCGTGTAGCTTACCTCCTTTTTCAAGTCTACAACTAATTTTCAGTGATTTCAATAATATTAGTTTATTTACTGGATGATTTTTACAGCATTAAAATGTTTTTGTTAATTGAAGTATTTTTCTCTCTTTAGGTAGACATCTTCAAGGACAATGCTATTGGGAAGATGAAAGATCTCAGGCATTGAAATTTCACTCCCTTTGACATTAGTTCCATTGATTTTTTTTCTTGAATGCTGTTTATGCACATCAATTTTACTGCTTTCTGGAGGGGAGTGTATAATTAAGTATTGACATTCTGATACATGTATTAAACAGAAGACAATACTTTTTATTTTGAAAGCAGTAAAAACTTCAAACATTTGGAATATTTCTGGTTATGCTCATCTACCCTATGTTCTGCTTCAAAGAAGATCATAATTAATTAATTTTCAAAATTCACTAAGGATTTCTAACAATTATTATTATGTACATTTTCTTTATCTGAGTTTAAATAAAGTTGATTGATTTTGAGACTAGGGAATTGCCTTGTGTGACAAACATCAGGGTATTTTTTTATTGAAAATAATACCATTCAATGTGTATTATAATAAAGAATCATGGATCATAAATAACAGACTCTCTCATAGATATTTAGCCTATTTTCTTTCTTCAGAGATTGTAGTCCCAGATATTTATAAACACAAGGTAATTATTTGATGTAATGTATGAGAGAAGCTAATTTATCTGAAAAATATTTGATTGCTTCTCTCTTTGTGTTGTCCTTTCACCTCACAGAACAAAGAATTTGATGTGTGCACCGTTATTTAACAGTACAAAATCAAAATTAATTACATTTTTCTAATCTGTTATTTTTTTTCTAAGAAAATACTTATGATTCAGTTATGAAATGTGTCATTCTGTTATCAATCACAAAAGAAATTTGAAGTCATTTTGCCCTACATTATAATTTTTTCTTGAAAATACTCTTTATTTTAGTATATGAAGTGTACATCAACATATATGAATACTGAACACTGAATAGAAGTGAAGCAATCTGCCTGACTTTGTATCCTGGTCCTGACAATTGTTAGTTATATAACTGTGCATTTCCATTATGTATCTAAATAATGGATAAAAATGGTAATGGATAAAAATGGTAATTACTATTCTGATACAAGATACTAGAGGTACAATTCTAGCAACTCAATTTTAATGCTTAGCTTTTGACTTTTAATGCTTGATTATATTATGTAACACATTTATCATATAATATGTATATATGAGAAGTATTTTTTTATTAAAAAGAAATTGTTTTGAAGTTATTCTTGTTCAAAAATATCTGGAGAGGTATTCCATTCATTATCCCATTTTTAAAAAATGTAAGGAAGTGACTGATGAGGCATGTCAGGAGTTAAGACACTATCTCACAAGCAGAAGGATCTGAGTTCAGATCACAGGTTCTATATAAAAACACCAGATGGAAATGGCAGCACAGCAACCTGTTGGGTGGAACCTGGGAAATTTCAGAGTGAAGCAAAAAGGAGGTAGAAACTATCCAAGATGATTCCTGAAAACACTTTTGGTCCTCCACAGGGATGCACAGTGTCTTCTGATACATTAAAGAAAGAGAGAGGGGGGAGGAGAAGAAAGAAAGAAAGAAAGAAAGAAAGAAAGAAAGAAAGAAAGAAAGAAAGAAAGAAAGAAGAAAGAGAAAGAAAGAAAGAAAGAAAGAAGAAAGAAAGGAGAAAGGGAGAGGGACGGGAGGGAGGGAGGGAGGGAGAAAGAAAGAAGAAAGAAAAAGAAAGAAAGAGAAAGAAGAAAGAAAGAAAGAAAGAAAGAAAAAGAAAGAAGAAAGAAGAAAGAAAGAAGAAAGAAAGGGAGGGAAGGAAGAGGAAAGAAGGAAGAAGCGAAGGAGAGAAAGAAAGAGAGAGAAAGAGAAAGAAAGAGAGAAAGAAAGAAAAAGAGAGAAAGAGAAATACAAAGAGAGAAAGAGAAACAAAGAAAGAAATAATGAAAGAATGAAAGAAAAAAAAAGAAAGAGAGAGAAAGAGAAAGGGAGAGAAGGAGGGAAAGAGGGAGGGAAGAAGGAAGGGAGGGAGGGAGGAAAGAAGGAAGGAAGGAAGGAGGGAAGGAAGGAAGGAAGGAAGGAAGGAAGGAAGGAAGGAAGAAGGAAGGAAGGAAGGAAGGAAAAGAAAGAAAATTTTAAAAAAAGAAAGAAAGAAATGCTGTCACAATGGGAGATTCACATTACTTATAACATTCTTTAACTAATGGAATTATAACAAGTGAGACTATATTTTATCTGACTAAAATTTGTTTTACATATAAATAGTAAATTTATTAATTATGTTAGATGCAAAACTAATATAAGCCTAAATCTATTACAAACCACACCATTTAACTTATTTATTTTATTTTAAGCTAAAATGCATTCATACTATTTAAAGGGGAAAAAGGTGACTTTAGATATAACATAAAAATCAGAAAACTTAGAGAAAAGTGATTAGATCAAGGATTAAGGTATAATATGCCATAAATTAATATATTTATGTGTGAAACAATAAAAGAATTAAAAACAAAATGAGTGACTTAATCAGTCTTAGAGAAATATCAACAAGTTTTTAGTTAATAATGTTAGCAAAGTTTGACATATTCTTTAAATTTTAAGACATTTTAAAGAACAATATCAATCAAAAGACTTAGTTTGAATTATCACTGAGTAGAGAAAAATGACACACTATATTTTGATTACATAGAAATAATTTATAGTTATTTTAATTGTCAGCATATCCTAATTCAACATTATAAAGTGATTTTCCATTCTGCATTAATATGTTGGTGAAACAAGAAAAAGTGTAATGTAAATATTAACTAGATTTTCACCTTAGTCATTTCAACTCTAAGAGTAGTAGTTTCATGAAAATATCACAAAAAAGAAATTTCTGCTCTATTCTTAATATCTGAAAACTTTGACAAGCTTTTGAATTTAGCATTAACTAGGTTGCTACTTTCTTACACTTTTCATACATAATTTAAATAAAATTTTAATATTTAATTTATGAAAATCATTTTTCTCATACACATATTTTCTTTTAATATTGTACACAGGAATATAGTATATTTTTCACATTTTAACACATTACTCTTCAATCTTATCTCCCTTTTTTGCCCAAGAGTAATGTCCCTCAAAATTGCAATTACAAAACTCCCAACTGAAAAAAGCGAGGACCAGACAATTCAGTGCTGAATTCTGCCAAACTTTTATAAAAGAACTAAAATAATTGCTCCTCAAATTGTTTCATAAAATAGAAAAAGAAGGTATACTCTTCTTTTCTATGATGTCAGCATTATTCTGATTCAAAAAGCAAACACATCAAAGAAAAGAGAATTAAAGGCCAATCTTACTAATAAAAACAAATGAAAATTTCTCAATATAATATTTGCAAACTCGTCAATAAAATAATTGTATCCAAAAACATATCTTGAAAAGCAACATTATGATCAAGTCTGGTTCATTCCATAAATGCAAGGATGATTTAACATATACAAATCAATAAATGAAATTCACTTTATTAACATACTTAAAGACAAAGACTACATGATCATCTGAATAAAAGAAGAAAAGGCTTTTGACAAGCTTCAATATCCCTTTGTGATAAAAGCTCTAGAGAAAACAGAAAAGTAGGGGACATAGTTCAAAATCATAAAAGACGATATACAAGTCTGAGTGAAACATTATTCTAACAAGTAAAAAGCTGAAGCCTTCTCACTTAGATCAATAACTAGACAAGACTGTCCATTTTTACAACTCCTGCTTAATATTGTGCTTGGGGTCCTATTCATAACAATGAGGCAAGAGAGGATGATAAAAGAGATACAAATAGAAGGAAACAATTAAGGTATCCCTTTTGTCAATCATATGATTCTTTTACTTCAAAGATTCATATAGCTACATCGAGAAGCTCTGTGAATTAATAAACACTTCCAGTAAGTGGCAAGCTACAAAATCAACCTACAAAGATGAGTAGCCTTCACAGACAAATAATCTGTGAAAGAACTGAGGGTATTAATATTATTCACCATAGCCATTCACAATGGCCATTCTGGAAAGAGTAAAATACAGATTCAATGCAATGCCAATCAGTATAAGGAATGTTTTTCCTACTAACATGCAAGTGTTATAGCCTACCAGAGAGGTTTTGGTTACTTCCTTGATATTCATGCCACTGCTACCTGAATGGAAACTTCTTAGCATGATGATTACTATGATAAGTTGCAACAATTAACAGACTAATGAGTCATTTGGTTGTTTTTCTCCCCCAATAAGTTTTCATAGCACTCCCTCGTATTACATAACCTGTGAGGGAGGGACTAATGTGAGAAAATACTAAAATGGGGATGAAGGGATGGGGTGTAGGAAAGACTGACAGTGTGATATAAAAATGCTGGGAATGTGGGATATGAAGAGATAGGAACTTCCTGTGATACTAATGTGTCAAAAACATTTCAGTTTTTTTAAAAAAGGAGTCTGTCAACCCCTGTACAGAAAAACAGAGAGGAGGATAGGTAAGAAGAAAAAAAAGTCCTGGAATACCTCCATCTAGAACCTAGAGAAAATTAAACAATATTAGAAGTAATAGATATATGATACTTCCTGATAAGTTATTGGTCAAAGTGGTTTCTAAGGTCCCCCACATAGCATAGACTTTTGTTATAGCTTGTTTGTCCTCCAGAAACTGTCAGTAAGACTTTGCTGAAGATACAACACAGTGTGAATGAGAGGATATAGACCAAAAAAAAAAAAAAAAAAAGCTCCCTGAAACTGACTGTAAAGATTCCTCTTCTGGACAGATTACATAGTACCAGAGAGTGATATGAAAACTACTGGGAGAGAAAACCAACCAAATGTCCTATCAGTCAAGAGACCACTGTAACTTGTCATGGCAATCACCATGAAAAAGGTATCCATCAGGGTAGCAGTGGCAGGAATATCAAGGAGGAAACCAATAGCTGTCTGATAGGATATAACACTCGCTTGTTGGCAGGAAACAAATTTCTAATACTGTAAACTACAAGGAGAACCTATGAAAGGAGCGGACTTACCTCCCAGGGGAAGTGTACACTGTCACTGTTTAGCTATGAAGACATTATATCGAATTGTGTTTTAAACTTGTTATTATACTCATAGGTTAGAAGAACACTCAGCACTCAACCTCAAAGTCTCCTTTCATAGCATTATTTGTTTACTACAGAAAAGTTCAACAGGCCAAGATGAGGTGAATAAATATTTTACAGTGTTCAACATTCTTAGTCATCAGGAAAATGTGAAAAAAAAAGCTAGTTTATGATTTCAGTTCACCTTTGTCAAAATGACTATTATCAAAAGAATAGCAGACAAGGAATGCTGAAGAAGGTGTGTGAAGAAATAAACAGTTTCATTTTGACAATGGTACCAACATTATGGAAGTTAACGTACTGTTATCTCAAATTACTAAATCCAAAATTGTAGGTTGAAAGTTCTATCCTATCACTCCTTGTTTTGTTCCCATAGGACTCTATGTCATATTTTGTAAATACCTACATACCTGTATTTATCAACATATGTTCATAGTAGCAAGAAGATGGAACCAGACTACATATCTATGTGAATAAATTCATAATGAAAATATGGTACAGATTCACAATGAAATTTTACATAGCTATAAACAAAAATGAAAACTATTAGTTTATTAAGAAATTAGATGGTACTGGAAATTATTATATTAACAAAGGTAACCCAGACTCAGAAAACAAAAATCACATGGTCTCTTTCATATTTGTATCTTAAATTCTGATTTTATATGTGTATATGTACATGGGAATGAGGATGTAGGGAGATCAGGAAACATCAGGAGAAAATAAGTGCTATTAGTTTTTGAGGTCTTTGAGTATGTCATTAAGTAGGTTTAGAACTAGGATCCACTTATTTGGGAGTACATATGGCTTCTAACTTTCTGTATCTGAGATACTTCACTCAATATAATTTCTTCTAATTCCAACCATTTCCTGGCAAATTTTCATTAATTCATCTTTTTGATAGCTGAGTGGTATTCCATTGTATAAATGTACCATATTTTCAATAGCCATTTGTCAATTGTTGGACATTTGGATTGATTCCATGACTTTGCTATCTTAAATAGTGCTGCAATGAACATGGTCGTACTCGTGTTGCTGTAGTGAATTGCTGCATTTTGGGGGATTATTCCCAGTAGTGGTATATCAAGGTCATATGGCATCCTTATCGTTTTTAGAAATCACCATATTATCTCCAAAGTAGTTGTATTAGCCTGCATTCCCATCAGTAATGAGAGTTCAATCTTCTTAAATGTGGGGAAAAGACTGAGATGTTTCCTGAAAATTCTCTTTATATGCTCATCTTTTGCATATATACCATATGGCACAGTACTAAGAACAGATTCTAGTCAGAGCTGTCATGGTTTGCAATGTGTTCCCAACAATCTCATGCAATTGGGAAAGTCATGGCACCTTTGAGAGGTGGAACCTTGCTGCAGGAAGGTGGTTACAGGCGGTGGGCATTGAGGTGGATTAGTCTCACCCTCCCTCCCGGAGTATTCTTTTTTTTCAGCAAGCACTTTTGCAGCTCTCAGCCTCCTAGATGTCTGCACTGATAAAGCCTGCCTCCAGCTTCTGCCAGCCTGCCATGCCACATCTATTGTGAAAAAAGTTTATATCTCCTCCCTAGAGCAGTAAGCTAGCTACATAAATCTCCCTTCGTTCCTTAAATTGCTTGACTTTGGGTGTTCTCACGCGGAAACACACAAGAGTAACTAGTACAGAGCAATTCACTGACACATACATTTCATTTTTGTGACTATTTTACCAATTGAGATGCTCTTAAATTTTTTAATTTAACAAATAATCACAAACAAATAATTCACTGACACATACATTTCATTTTTGTGACTATTTTACTAATTGAGATCCTCTTAAATTTTGTAATTTAACAAATAATATTTTTTTCCTTTTTGGAGTAAAGTGATACTGTAAAGTATTATCCATATTCATATTCTTTGCTACATTATAGTGCACTTAATTATATTTTGACATTGGAAGGCAATGTGCCAGCTAGATTTAGGTCATGACTCAGTTCTGAATGACTCAATTTTTTTCTAATTAATAACATCTGTAAAGAATTTTCTTTAAGCTTTGAAGGGTAAGAAAGAAATGATCTCAAAACTTCCATGGAGAAAAATGAAGAGTTAATCATAACAAGTTAATGTAAACATGAGATTTATTTCACAACCAAGTTTTTAATGGTAAAATTATTACCAATGCATATTATGGAAACTGTTGTCCTCTTCTTGAGATTTTCTTTTACATTTCATTTGAAGACCAGAACAAAGTCACAACCTGATCATTATTTTTAGCTATATGTCTACCAACTACCCAGGGTGTACTGCACTCACCCATAGAGTTTTGTTGAGCTTGTAGACTTGTCCTTTCAGCTTTCAGATCTTTTACATCTATTCCTTAGTCACAAGCTTTGTCATTTCAGTGGCAAACCATCACCTTTATGCATCATTCTTCTACCTTCTCTTTTCTTTCCGTGTTTTCCATATGCTCAGTATACACTCTTTGATAGTTAATACCAGGTATGTCAACTATTGGTTAATCCTGGGTATCAATGTGACACACCTGGTATTAACTAAGATCAGTTGAGACCACACTTAGAAAGATCAGCTGAGACCACTTGAGGAGATTATAACAGTCCTAGATCCCATCAGAACCTCCATGAATCATATGAACCTCCCAGTAATGGATCATATGAAAGGAACCACAGAATATAGGAGAAAGAGATGCTCAAGGAATGCCACTTTATTTTAAAAATTCAGCCTACATACCCTCCCCTAACATAACCCCATACACAGACACAGGCATATTATTGTTATATTGCTCTGCTTGGTTCTTCTTTAATACTATCACATTTCAATGTTATATAACTTGATTAGTGTTGACATTTATAGGTTATTACATCACCCCTCCTCAATATCATGATGCAGTAATTCAAATTCATTGTGAGAAGAAATTTAGTTTGCACCCTAGTACTTTCCAGCAACCTGAACAATTGTAGAACAATATGCAATGAATGAATGAATGAATTCTGTATTCTTTTCATCTATTCCTATTCATAATTATGAAAATTTCAAATTCACACTGATTCCAAGTAGAAAAAAATTACAATGCTCAACACTGCAGAGTGAACTGTTTTTCATTTTCACTTGAAATCCAAACTGTATGCCAATCTATTCAAGCAAAATGTATGTCCAAATACAATGATGATAAGAATTGGGAAACTAGGGGCTGGAGAGGTGGCTCAGGGGTTAAGCCTCTGCCTTGCAGGCAGAAGATCCTGAGTTCGGATCCTAGACCCCACATATAGACGCTCGGAAGAAGCGGGGGTGGCCTGCGTTTCTGGTCCTGGTAGGACGGAGCTGTGAAACCCAGAGCAGAGTAAACAAGGAGGAGGTGGAGGCGGTTCATGGTGATTCCCGAATTCGCCCGTGGTTCTACACACGCACATACACACACACGCACACACACACGCACACACACATACACACATACGCGCACACACACACAATTGAATATATTTTAAAAAATTGGGAAACTAATGTTATCTGTTAATATAGAAAATTCTTTTCATTTCTTTACTTTGAGAGATGTATAATGGGTCTGTTAAAACATTTTCTTTTCTCTTATTATATGGTTCATACTTATACAAAATAAACTGACTTTAATATGTTAGAAAAATATGGTCTGAATTTTTATAACGAGACATTATTTATGCTTTGATTTTTGTTTTTTAATGGTTAGCAAGGTGAAGTTTAACATTTTCCTTTCAAGAATGTGGTGATTTTGTACTTAGTTTTACTGATGTGCATGTTACAATTTTGAAAAACTCTCTTTCTCCATTACTCTCATTTAAATGTCTACATATAACTTTGGGTCATACTGGAAAAATTTATGTGGTTTGTATTCTTCTTTAGTATATTTTAAAAATGCAAAACATTTTTAATGCAATGGAAGCTATATGTTTTTATTTTCATTTTACATTTTTTTCATTTGCAATTTTTTTGTTTGGATTATATACCCAGTGTTATGTGCTTAAGAATTCATGTTTGTGTTTGTATATACTTAGCCTTTTCCCTTTATCTCTGGTAGAGAATCTTAATGATATACTAGAAACGGCTTCTACACAAGTTATTTTTTGAAACTCTAATTTTCAAAATTCATTACTGCTTTCCTTTCCCAGTCTAATTGTAAGTATTCATATTCTTTCTACTTTGGCTTCCATTTCCTGACAATGTATATGGTGCATCATTTTTATTGCATACTGTTTTGTGCACTTTTTTTAATTGTGTAAAGGCTAGAGGGCATGAAATCTTTTTATTAGGAAGTAAATTTTGCTGTTCGAGCTAGTTTAAGTAAAATATATGTGACATAATATATATTTTCATAAATTAGCCAAATTACAGAATTGGATAATTCTTACTTGGAATATGCATAGGACGGACTGTGAGTAATTCATACTCTCCAAAGGTTGTTTATACTTTTCTATTGTGAAATAAGGAATTAAGAGTTTCCTCTTTTGGGAGTTTCCTGAATTTTTATAGTTTGATAGTTTTACAATTATTTTAACAAGTTTTAGTTTTTGATGCCCCTTGTTTTCCACTTATCCCCTTCTGTCTTTAGCTGAAGCTTTTCTTCCTATGTCCCTCCCTAGTTTCATGTTTTCTTTGTATGTGAACCAGTTTTGATTGATGATGCATATTTTTATTGTCTTTGTTATAGTTAAGCTTAATTTTTTCTATCACATCATTAAGCTGTTCAGTACTTTACTCAGATCCTTTGAACATAAATTTTATCATGGAGGTATATTTTACCCTTGACATAAGGTACAATCCTTTTGAGTTCTTTACCAGTTGTCCTGGTGTCTAAGGAAGACAGCACTCTGGCTGCAGGAAACAGAAGTAATGACCTGTTTAGATGCCCACTCAATTTAGCATCTTCATCTTCCTGATATTCTTTAGCACAGTTTCTACATGCAACTTTCTAGGAATTTGACAAATACAGTACTCTCTTCAACATCTTCTCTCTGAGATTTCTACATAAATATATATGCAAACTGGTCTCTATACTCCAGTTCCAGTCTCTTTAAAACCCTGCCTCTGCAGTCCCATGCACCTGCTCCATCCAGTGTGAAAGTCTTTCTCCAGTGATTACCACTGCCATGAGGCCAGTGCAAGCATTAGACTTTCTAATCTTTCCTCTTGGAGAATTCATGATCCATGTTGCTTCTTTTCTAAGTTGAAAATCTAACTTCCTTTTGCTTTTAAAATATAACATACATTTAGTATCTCTGATGCATTTCTTCTCAGAGTATTAAAAAATTATTTCTTTATTTTTCTGGTTTTGGAGATATAAGATGATAAAATATTAAGAGTAATAATTAAAGATCCTCAAATTTTTACATTTTGCACTCATTTACTATTAAAATATATAAGCATGATTGAAAATTTAAAACTTAAAAGAGGCCTATATTTTATAAAATTGTATCATCTAATAACAGCACAATGAAATACAAATTATAACATGGAAATCTTGTGAATCAAGTAGACTAATTGAAAGCAGAGATATTAGGGAAAGGTAAATTATTAATAATAACTTCAGCAAGGAGATAATCAGTCACTGCTTTCTTTTGGTTATGAAATGGTGAATTAGAAAAAGTCCAATAAATGCATAATTTAGATCAACCTTAAATTTTTGCAAAGTGATCTCTAAAATTCCAGCATGTAGAAAAAGTAAAATAAGGAGAAAAATGAAAAGGAAAATGTGTGAGATGATACTAGAAAGGTGAAGGTGATCTTGGAAGGGAAGGTAGCTCAATACAGCCAAAAATTAGCAATCAGATACCTCCTGGAGACAGGATTCAAAAATCTTCTATATCTTTGCCAAAGTAATTAAGATGAGGAATGATGAAAGCTCTGCAGTTAGATTATTATTTACAGGTGATAAGACAATAGAAAAAGAGGCCAAATTGCAGTAGTGGGAAGATGAAATCAGAAGACAAAAAACAAAAGCACAGCTTAGTTTCTAATTTATAAACTCTTAGAAATGAAAAGACTGGAAAAAGGAACTGATAGATTGGAAGAAACCTAAAAGTTTTCAATGATTTTAGAAAAAAATTTAAGGTCAAAATTTAGAATGGATATTATACAATGACAACATATGTGATGAAGTAATACAGACACTTTCTTATTAGAAGAGGCTGATTTAGAAAAGACGTGAAAAACACTAGCTTAGGTCTTCTGAGGTTTCTGGCTAGAAGAAGACCACTCCCTCTTTATAGCAGTATTCATTCCATACTGCAAACTACCATCCTTTCTGGCTTTCAAACTGCATAACCACTTGGCAGTTGTTCTAATCACTCGGGATCAGGGACCAGATAATGGGAACTGTACTAATTCCCAGAGCCTGAAAAACTGACCAGTTCACAGGGTTTTCCAACTCCACTGCCTACCTTGTGTAAACTGCCAGCTCGACGTCCCAGTTAGCCAGCTGTAACTGGCTGTCTATAGCTGTTAACTCCTAGCAAATGGTCTTCCATGGAAACCCTGCTTCTTATGGAATTCTTAAGTATGGAAGACTTTTTCCTTAACTTTATTGAAATTCAACAACAAATTCAAATACAATTCAATAATTGTAGTGAAGAACATCTTTACATTTTTATTACCATGTTAACTCCCCCCAACTTTTCCCATTATACACATCTATATTAATCAGTGTCACACAACGGAGACAAATTCACAGATATCACAGAGCTTCCTGAAGACTGAGACCCAATCTCAGAAATGAGAAACATGAGAAACCTGCAGCTTTGCTCAGCGTCTACCTATCCAAAAAAGCAGTGAAATCAAAGACAGATTTTAATCCTCTCTTGTGACCCAGGTGAATTAGAAATGTAAATCAAAGAAAATAATAAATGACCTAACTTCAGATGTACATATCTTATCATAAAAATAGAAACAGCACAAGAAGTCAAGAAAACAGTTACCCTCCCCAAATCACTAACTTTAGGGCATCAACTTCTACTGAGAGTGACTCATCAGGTAGTAATCAAGACAGCAAAATCAAGATAATGAATTCCAAAGATCTATTACAAATATGATCAAGGAGTTCCCAGAAGACATGGATAAACAAACAAATATGAAATGCAACACAATAATCCAGAAAGATAAAAAAAACAAGCAAACAATTAGACGCAATGAAAAATACACTTGAAACACTGAAGAAAAACAAACACCAAAAAATAAGATGAATGTAAAATAATATAGAAACAATAAAAGATTACAAATTAAAGTGGAAATCAGACATTCAAATAGTTCAATAAAGAGTTAAATAGAATGCAATAGCAACAGAACTGACTGGCAAAATAGAAGATATAATATTAAAGTTTGAAGACAAATATAAGATGGGAAAAATTGATGTTGATCAAATAAACTGATAAATTGAAAAACATGCATTGCATAAAAACAACATATAAGAGCTTTGGGACAAAGTCAAAAGTGTCAGCTTTTGTACCATGGATAAGCCAGGGGTAGAAGACAATAAAGAGAAATATGTAACATGGATGTTCAATGATATTATACAAAATATCCAACCTAATCCAAGGAACTAAAGGCACATTAGATTTAAAGGAATACAGGATACCACATAGACAATACCAGAAAATAAATTACCATGATATATGTTAGTCAAAATATTAATTGTATAAATTAAAGTAAATATATCAAATCTGAAAGACAGAAAGTCCAATAACGTGTAAAGGAAAATCTATTAAAATAACTCCTGACATTTTAGTGCAAACAGCAAAAGCCTGAAGGGCTTGGAGAAACACTATAAGATGTGAATGAGGGCTGGAGATGTGGCTCAAGGGTTAAGCCTCTGTCTTGCAGGCGGAAGGTCCTGAGTTCGGATCCTAGACCCCACATATAGACGCTGGACTGAAGAGGGGGGTGGCCTGCGTTTCTGGTCCTGGTAGGGCGGAGCTTCTAACCAAGACAAAAGATTGTTTAAATGAAGATCTTAATATAAAAGGAGACTCAAAAGTAGATGGAAGAATAGGAGTAGGACACAGCAGTGAGGGAAGGGGGTCAGTGTCCCATTTGACAGATGGTTACTATCTATCTGCCAGTCCCTATACCCTCCTGATTGGTGAGATCACATCTATTCAGTCTCAAGTAACCAGGAAGGGAAGTGAAAGTGAGCTTCACCAAATGTCTTGCAACTAACATGCAATATTTGATGGTGACCTATTTTCTCTACTGAAGTGTGATCTACCTCCTTTTTTTGGGGGAGGGGGCTTCTTCCCCTTCCCTCCTGTTTAAAGTTCTTTGTTATTATAGTTGGTATTAAAGAGATTTACCTTTGAATATGCTATTATGTGGATTTGCAACTAGGATCCACTTATTAGGAAATGCATAGGGCATCTAACGTTCTTTGTCTCACTCAATATTTCACTCAACATAATTTCTTTTAATCCCATCCATTTCCCAGAAAATTTCATTAATTCGTCTTTTTTGATGACTCAGTAGTATTCCATTGTATAAATGTATCACATTTTCATTATCCATTCATCAACTATTGGGCATTTGGGTTGATTACATGACTTTGTTATTATAAATAATGCTACAATGAACATGGTGAATGCAATGAACATTCGCTGTAGTGAATTTCTATGTTATGGGGTTATTTCTAGTGATAGTATAGCAGAGACATATGGCATTTCAATCCTTAACCTTTTTAGAAATTGCCCTACTGATCTCCAGAGCAGTTGTTTAAGCTTGCATTCCCAACAGCAGTGTATATGAGTTGCCCTTTTCCACATCTTCCCCAGCATTCAGCATTGTTTGTATTGTGGATTTTTGCCATCCTGAATGGGTGAGATGATATCTCAAGAAGGTTTTGATTTGAATTTCCCTCATGGCTAGGGATGTGGAGCACTTTTAAGATATTTGTTAAACACTTCGATTTCATCCCTGGAAAACTTTCCCTTGAGCTCTGATGTCCATTTTCTAATTGGACTATTATGTGGATTTTTAAAGTTCTTTGTGCACTCTGGATAATAGAACTCTGTTGTTAGTGAAGTTTTTTTTTTCCCATTCTGTAGGTTGCCTGTTTGCTTAGTTTAAAATCTCTTTAGCTGAACAAACATTCTTTAATTTCATAGGATTCCATTTGTTGAGTGTTGGTTCTAGTGCCTGTACTATTTGATTTTTGTTTAGGAACTTTTGGCCTAGCCCAATCAGCTTCTGGACATTCCCTGCCCTTTCAAAAAGGATTTTTACAGTTTTGGGCCTAATATTGAGGACCTTACTCTGTTTGGAATTAATTTTTGTGCATGGTGACAGGTACAGATCCAGTTTTAATCTTATGCACGTGGCTATCCACTTTTGCCAGCACCATTTATTATAACAATATATTCTACATAAAGTTTAAGAATTTCATTTCCTACACATTTTTAAGGGAACAATCAGGAGAATTTTGTAATTATAAATATATATATATATATATATATATATATATCTGAAACATTGGTTCGCCCAAATTCACTAAAATTACCAATTAAGCAGTGATAGTTGTAGACTTAAATACAGAATTCTCATCTTTAAGTAGATCAAATGTCAAAAACTAAACACAGAATCACATCAGAGTTAAGAGAAATCAAAAATCCAATGGATGTGATTGACAAATGTAACATCATGTACAGAACACAATACACAAATACTAAAGAACACATATTCATCTCAGCAACAAATGGTGCTTTCTCCAAAATAAGCTTCATACTAAGAAACAGGCAAGTGGCTACAAATATAAGAAATTTGAAATTACATCCTATATTCTATCCAACTCACATAAAATAAAGATAGAATCTACAACAAAAGAAACAACAGAGAGCACATAACTCGTGGAAACTAAATAAAACATTTTTGTGTGAGGAGTGGAAGAAATGGTATCAAAATTTAAAAATTCCTAGAGTTCAGTAAAAATTAACACAGAAACTACAAATATCTGTGCTGTTCAAACAGGAGTTATATAGCACCAAATAACTTGGAATAATCTTATCCAAGGAAGTAAACAATATGTACAATGAAAATGACAAAACAGTGAAGAAATGAATTAAAGATGATACCAAAGTTGGAATGAAATCGCATGTTCATGGATTAGCAGGATTACTATTGTGAAAACGTCCATCCTACAAAAGGTAATATACAGAATCAATGAAATCACAATGAAAATTCGAATGCAGTCCTTCACAAAAACTGAAGAATCAATTCCAATCAACCTGATCATCCAAAACATCTTGAGAAATAAAAACACTGTGACATATTATTATATCAGAGTTCACAAAAATTCAAAATTCAAAAGCTTTTGTACTGAAAAAAAAGAAAAGCAGATAAAGCTTTTTTTCTTGGTTATCAGTTTCTTTTGTAGTACAGAAGCATTTAAATTTCATGAGACCTTACTAGTTGATTGTTAGTTGTATTTTATGTACAAATGGGATGAAGTTTAGAAAGCCTTTACCTAGGCCTATCAGTTCAAATTTTTTCTAGAAGTTTCAGAGATTTTGATTTGACATTGATATATTTGATGTATTTGGAGCTAATAATTTTATACAAGTGGAACATAGCTTCACTTTTCTACTCTAAATATCCAACTTCCCAGAACAATTTGTTGAGCTGCTGTATGTTTGTTACTTTTGTCTAAATCAAGTGGCTGAAGATATATGAGCTTACATCTGGTCCTCTGTTCTAATTCAATGATGGCTACATCTTTTTTTGTGCCAGTATTAAGCTGTTTTGTTACCTTGGTTCTATACTATAGCTTTAATTCAGTTAATTCCAATGTGTTTAGGGTTCCTTTGAATTTGATCTTATGAAAAGTCTCTTTCTGTTTTCAAAGTGAAATTTTTTATACATTTTTATTATTATTTCAGCTCATACAAACTTAATAAGTACACCAGTTCCCTCCCTCCTCCTCCTCCCCCCGAACCCCCTGCTGCTGCCCTTCCCCTCACCGCTCCCTCCCCATCCCCCAGTGCCTCCCGCCCCAATTCCCAGAGAGTCCTTTCTTGTGCATGCCTGACTCTCCTCTGGACCCTCCTCTCCGATGATGTACAAGGACCCAGTGGCATTTCCCTGAACTCTTTCCCGTGTTCCCCTTAGGTATAGGAACACTGCTGTGGCTGCCAATCCCTTGCCTCCAAGGATCTTGGTGCCTTTAGCTGATGCTAGACTTTGTGAGGTCAATAGTGTGTTGGACATTGCACAGGGCATGCGAAGTCCAATTATGATTGCTTTGGCCCTAACTTGTGTGGAGAATCTTGCAAATCATTGCTTCTCCCATCCTTTTGCTCTTACACTCTTACCGCCCCCTCTTCCGCAAATTTCCCTGAGCTTCAGGATGGGGAGAGATTAGGCTGGCCTAGTTCTAGGTGGTTGATATAGAGTCTCTGAAGTTCTGGATTGTGGTTTGTTGATTTTCTTTTGCAGTTTTGCTGCTCCTGCAATGCCCTTCACTCCATCCTGATGGGCACTGTATGTCACCCCTTGGCCAGAGACAAAAAGCTGTTAAACTGGAGTCTTATTATAAGAGCACATTCAAGGGTAGATGTAATAAAAGTAGGAAACCTCAGTGAGGGAGGGGTCTATCACCCATTTGCAAAATTGTTACTTTTTATCTGCCAGACTATATGCCCTCCCCTTCTGGTGAGATCATACCCCCTTAGTTGTAAATGATCAGGAACGAAAGTCTGTGAACTTAACCATATGTCTCATTACTTACTTGCAGTCCTTGATGGAGGCCTATTTTCTCTACTGAAACATGGTCCCTTCTCTCCTTGTTTCTGGTGTGGCCCTCCAACCCCATCCAATTTTTAATTGGGCTTTTTGCTTTCTTTCTGTATTTTTTTACTTTATTCATTTAATTAGTGCGTGTGTGTGTGTGTGTGTGTGCGCGCGCGCGTGCACGCATGCGTGTGTGTGTGTGTGTGTGTGTGTGTGTGTGTGTGTGTGTATCTGAAGACAATATGCATCCCTGCAGAAGACCAAGGATAACTTGAGAATCGCCCTCGATTGCCTCTAATCTTCTTGCCTTGCTCTGGGATTTCCTAGGCTCTGCCCACCAGGATCAGAAGTGCAGGCCCCAACCCTTTCTGCCTATCCTTTTTATGTGGGATCTGGGATCAGAACTCAGGACCTTGTGCTTGTGAGGCAGAGTCTTAACCCTGAGCCATCTCTCAAGCTGCTTGTTTGCTTTCTTGATGTTTAATTTTTAAGTTTTTGGATACTGTTGAGTTTAATTCTTAGACACATGGCTAGCAAAGATTTTCTTGAGAAGAAATACAAATGTCCAAAAAATACCTTGGAAAGTGTTCAACTTCCTGAGTCATCAGTGAAACGTAAATTAAAAGTGGTCTGAGCTATCATCTTACACCAGTCAGAGTGGCTAAAATCAACAACACAAACAACAAATTCTGACAAGCATGTGGAGGAAAAGGAACCTTTGGAAGTTCATCAGTAAGCTATAAATGGAACTATCATATGGTTCAGCCATAGCACTTGTGAGAATATTCCCAGAACATTCTTCATCTTATTATGGAGACAATTGTACACCCATGATCATTGCAATTTTATTCACAATAGTAAGGAAATATAATCAAATTACATTTCCATCAATGGATGAATGGCTAATGAAAATGTCATACATATTCACAAAGTGATGCCAATCAGCCACCATGAAAAAAGAAATTGTGGAATTTTCTGATAAATGGATGGAATTAGAAAATATTATATTGAGTATTTCAGACACAGCAAGACAAGCCCTGCATATTTTTCTTACATGTGGATGTTGGCATTGAACTTAATTTGGAATTTCTGTGAAAGCCAGAAAAGCTGAAAGGTACTATTAGATAGGGGTTAGGGGTGAAAGGGAAAGATAGAATGAAAAACCTATGAAGAGAAGATACAAAATGTTATATGTGGCCTTGTGGAAAGGGGAAAAATGGAGTAAATTCATAATGGGGATGGAGAAGAGAGGATGGGGTATATCAAGGGCTAAGGGTGTTGCAAACAGCACTTGTGTTTCAGGACACAACCAGATCAAAACCTCCTATAAAATATTTGAGAATATATATACCATATCAGGGAACCCAGAAAGAGTAAGTTATAAATGAACAAAATATGCCTACTATGCTCCACCTAGAACCCATAGGCAATTAAATAATATTGCAAGTACCAGTTACATGATACTCTGTAATAAGTGATCAGTCAGATGTTTCAAAAGCCCTCCAAACAGTAAAGACTTTTATTATTGCTCTTGGTTGCCCTTTCTAAATGGACTGCAGTAATACCTGATTCCTAAATTGATCACAGAATATGGATTTAAAAAAAAGACCAGGTGGAACTGATTTGAAAGCTTTCTCATGGATAGACAACATTAAAAGTATTAGAAAGTAAAGAAAAGTACTAAAAAAATCTCATCAATCTGTGGGAACTGTAAGATGAAATACTAGTCACTATAGAGATAAACACAGTGACATATGGCATTAATGTCAAAGAAGATAACCAACAGTGGTCTGATGGGATTTAATGCCCATTTTTCAACAGGGACCACATTCTTCATACTGTAAGATAGAGCAAGAACCTATGAAAGAGATGAAAATAGGCATTGGATACAAGCTATTAAAATATAGTTACAAAGATACTATATTAAACTTTTAAACATTTGTCATTACTGCAAGAGCACTTAGCACTGAATCCTGGAAGTTTCTTTTTCAACATGTGTTTATTACAGAAAATTGCCAAAGTGAAGAAAATAAGTAATGTCTAAGTGACTCCATACCCCCAAGTCTCAGTGAACAGGGCAATAGAGAGTATTTGTGAAACACTGGCCTGAATCCACGATGCCTACATTGACTTCTGCCTTGGTATGTACTAGTATAGGAATGGCCCATGAGTAGATTAATCATGGAGATAATGATTTCTCTCTTTCATTACCTGCATCATACCCATAAAGGCTCTCATGCTCATATCTTTTTTTTCTAAATAATTCATGTATTTATTTATTTCCGCTCATACAAACTTAATAGGTACACCGGTCCCCTCCCTCCACCACTCCCTGGACTACCTAGCTCCCTCCCCTCTTCTCCCCTTCCTTCCCCCTCTTCTTCCCTGTCTCCCAGTGCCTCTTCCCCCCATGCCTGGAACATCCTTTAATGTGTATGTCAAACTTTCCTCTGGTCCCTCCTCTCTGATGAGGTGTAAGGACTCCGTGGCATTTTAAAACTCTTTCTTGTGTTCCCCATAAGTATAGGAACACTATTGTGGTTGTTAATTCCTTGCTTCTAAGGATCCTAGTATCTTTAGTCCATGCTAGACTTTGAGGGATCAATGATATGTTGATCACTGCGCAGATCACGCAGAGTCCTATTATCATTGCTTCGAACCTAACTTGTGTGGAGTATCTTGTATATCATTACTCCTCCCCATCCTTGTGCTCTTACAATCTTAATGCCCCGTCTTGGGCAAATTTCCCTGAGCTTCAGGATGGGGAGAGATTAGGCTGGCCTGGTTCCAGGTGGTTGATATAGAGTCTCTGATGTTCTGAATTAATGGTTTGTTGATTTTTTTTTTCAGTTTTGCTGCTCGTGCAATGCCCTTGGCTCCATCCTGATGGGTATTGGTTGTCACCCCCTGGCCAGAGATGAAAAGCTATTAAAATAGTCTTATTATAAGAGTATACTAAAAGGTAGATTGAATAAAAGTACAAGACCATGGTGAGGAGGGTAAGTCTCCCATTTGCAAAATGGTTACTTTCTATCTGCCAGACTATATGCCCTCCCCTTTTGGTGAGATCATACTGTGTACAGCCATACCACCCTGAACATGCCTGATCTCATCTGATACCTTATTTTTGAAAGCCTCCCTCCTCTGTGAATAATTTTGGTCAATCAGCTGTTATAGAGATTTCATGGAAGAAGTCATTACTATTTTGAATTATTTATTGGGTGTGTCATCCTTGATAAGAATGGAGACTGCCTTATAAAAACACTTCTCCCAAACCTAAGGTTCTTACATTCTTTCCGCCCTCTCTTCTGTAAGGTTCCCTGAGACTTGGGATGGTAGTGATTTAAATGTTCTGATTAAGGAAACTCAGTGCACAGTTGCTTTTCTTTTGGACTATGGCCTGATGTAGTTTTCTGTCTTGCATCTAATCCATTGAAACACACATTCTGGTTGAGTGTTGGCATCTTCTCTGATCTAAGAGTATAAAATAACATTTAAATTGTAGGTTACTATGTAGCATTTAGAGTTGACACTAAGAAATTTATTCCCACCTAGGTTCTATGTCCTCTCATTCACCTAGTATTTTGGCTTATGGTTCACAGTACCAAGCTTCCATTTCCTACTATGAAGTTGTCCTTAATTCTTGTCAGATAACAAATTGTTGACTGAGTGTGTGTTTAAGCACCATTTTCCCTCTGAGTTCCACCCTTTTAGGGCTCAATCCCTCCCTTAGTTCCCTATTTCACCTTCCTTCTAAGGTTATAGGTATTGTGTAATTGGAAAACATTCTTTGAGAATGACCTTATACATACAATTATAGATAAGAGGATGAATATTTAGTATATGGTAACTGGTCAGAATAAAGCTGCTATGAGTCTAGAGAGAGAAACCCAGCTAAGTAGCAATTTTCTCAAATGAAAATTATAATGGGAAATCATCATGAATAAAAAGATTCCATGATTGTTACTAGGAAGGCAAGATTCCATACAGGTTATGACTTTATGTCCATTTTATCACAAGATAAGAATCATACTAAAAATGAACATCACTGTTGCACATGAGGAAGGTTATTAATCAGTAAACCCAAGAGACTGAAGAAAGGAAGGAAGTGCTGAGGCTGCAACATGTGACTGTCACTACAGAATTCAAGTGCAGGTCTTCAAAATTTTTGCTAATAAAGTCTCAGTTAACTTATTTGTTGATCAGGAAGCTATTCTCTATTCTTATGTGAACTTCATTTTCTCATATTCTCAAATAAAAACAGTATCTCCATCTCTATTTTAACTAACAGAAACAAAGACATAATTGACTAACAGAATTTTTGATTCAAACTTTGCCTTTGAATTTGTCTGTCATGATAGCATAGTTAATTATTTGCGTGCGCTTTCTTCAAACAGCAGCGTGGGTATTCTATTGCATTAGAATATTGTGGCACGACATGCCTGTCTTTGACCCAGAATTAATGATGTTTCACGCTGATCCTCTCTTTGAAGGCAGAGGAGGAGAACATGTCTTTGGTACCTGAGCTTACATGAATGTTTGATAAGCATCTGTCAGCCCTGAGTGCTCTACAAGTCTAGGAACACAAAAGGGCCAGGGAACCCTGAAGCTTCCACCACCTGAAAGCATAATCCAATGTGTTTGCTGAATTTCAAATCAGAATAGAGATTGTTGTCTTTGTAACTCACCATTTATGTATTATTTACTTAAAAGTAGAGCAAATGAGAGAAAAGTTACTTTTTGAAAGAGGTTTCTTTAATGTAGAGATCAGAATTTTTTGAGAGTATGCTACATTTTATCTCACTAAACAACAAGAAAAACAGCATTCCATTCAGATTGATAACCTATTTGACAGACAAATTGGGTTTTGAAAATACTGACTGATCCTCATTCAAATCATTGTGTTCTTATCCTTTTAAAATAAAGACAATACTCAGGCATGACTTATATATACAAAGAGCCTATTGAATATTGAAAATCTTAATATAGACCAAGGGAAAAGGCACAATTGGCACATATTAATTGCTTTGAAAGTTATTACAGTTTGCTTGGACAATGCTCCTTGTATTGTTTATTCAATTCAAGTCATTTGAAATAAAACTTGAGTTGACATTTTGATTTTGACAGTTAAGATATTCAATGACTAAAAATTTTTACAGAGACAAAAACACCAACTTTATACTCTTAAGTTAATGGCTTTGCAGGCACTGGAGAGGTGGCTCAGGGATTAAGCCTCTGCCTTGCAGGCGGAAGGTCCTGAGTTCGGATCCTAGACCCCTCGTATAGACACCGGGCAGAAGCGGGGGCGGCCTGTGTTTCCGGTCTTGGTAGGGCGGAGCCTGTGAATCCTGGCTCAGAGTAAACAAGGAGGAGGTAGAGGCGTCCATGGTGGTTCCCGAATTCGTCCGTGGTTCTACACACACATACATACACACGTGCACACGTGCATACATGCACAACTGAATAAATAATAAAAATAATAAAAAAATAAAGATAATGTCTTTGCAATTTGACACTTTACGACATTGATGACATAGCTTTGTGTTGTTCTAATAATAGATTACATTGTAAAAATATTAATTAATATTGCATCATTCTGCATATTATATTATTTAATAGAATTGTATACCCTTATATGTCAGCATGATTCCTTCTAATAGGAAAGAAAGCAAAATATTTAAAGTAGATAACAGGGATGACATCTTTGACCTGAAACTTCCTTGGATCCTTCCTCTTGACTGAATGACTTGTGTGATCTCTTTTAAAATTATAACATTGGTCAAGATACCAGTTCAAGCTATTCTTGAAATGAGTTCTGTCCTTTAACTTCCAACTATGACTGAGATAATGTGTTTTTAAAAACTACAAGAAATAACATAATGAAATTCTTTAAATAAACTGAAAGATCTTTGAATAATTATTGTTTCCATTTAAAGATTAATTTACACATCTATATGTATTAGACATTAAACTTAGTTCATATTGTTTTATTTGCATTGAACCAACTAGGGCATCCATACAGATGTGTGTTAAGACATTCATAATTTTAACAAATGATCTGAATATTACATTATCTTTTTAAATTATTGAAATAATTTCCACATATGTGTTGATTTTTAAGTGGGTTTATGTAAAGAATCGATTATATTCATTTTGATATTGAGTAACAAGGCTATGAACAAAAGAGTGGCCATCTTGTAGGCTGCCTCAACCCCCATTAAGGCTGAGATGAATTAATTTTTTGTTAAGAATCTTTAGCTTTCATTTACAAGCAAAATTGGTTTTCTATCTTTGCACCCAATACTCTGCCAACCCACCACCTACTCTCCTGTCCTCCCCATCCAGACTTTCCCCCTTTTCCATTCTCCCCACCCCTTACCAGTCCTGCCATGTCTCATCCACCCTTCCTATCTCTCTGCTCCTGTGTATCACGGGGCTTTCTTAGGGGTGACTGTGTCAGTAATGGAGTCAGACATCTTCAATAGTATGTGTGGCTCCTGAGTGACAAAATCATAGAAAGATAGGAAGTTCCCCTTCCCTATCCACTACTTGCCCCAGAGACATTTTCTGAGAGCAATTCCTTCTTCTAAAATCCCAGTTAGTCTTTATGGAAATATTGATATGTCGGTGCTATGTAGAACTGGTGGTAGAAGTTCCCATTACAGTGAACTTCCGGGTATAGCAACCCTGTTATGGTTATTGATCAGGAGTATCTCACCCCACCTTTAGAATTTTATACTCATCCTCTCTTCCACAAGGTTCTCTGAACCTTGATGTGGGGAAAGGTTTTGATGGTCTGATTTAAGGATGAGCATTCTACATTTGCTGATATTCTGCACTCTAACCATCTGTGGTATTCTGCCTTATTATCTTCCATTGTAATAGGCTGTAACTCTGTTGAGTTCTGAGAGCATTTCTAAGATGAGGGCTAAATAAGGAGTGCTTAGATGATGTTTTATTACCATGTTTTTACTTAGCACTAAGGAGTCTGTATTGTCAATTTACTTTCCTTTTGCTGTTATTTGAATAAGTTTACAGTATCAGCCATGAGTTTCCAGACAATAAGGATTTAGAATCCATTCAGATAATAATTTCTTACCCATTGTCTTTCATACCTCTGTGAGTCTCCTGGATTCATTTTACTAGAGTTGTATTAGCTTGCGGTGTTCATAAATGGTTTATTCCCCTGAGCCCCTTGCCTGTTCATTTTTGTTCCCTCCCTTATACCTTCAGACATATTCCCTTATTTTCCTCCCCCTGCAGACTTTTCTTCCATAATAGCTTTATTAATCTATTTAGCTATGTTCCTATCTATGTTTGAGATAAAAAATTTTAACTTGGTCTGTCTTTTTCTAGGGGATGTAGGTTTATCTAAAAATTATGGTATAGTGACTATTCCCAGAATTTTTCTTAAGAAAATAGCAGATAATGTCATGACTCTTACTTTTTAAATTTTTTTTAGTTTTGTAAACATAATGAGTGATTGATTGTCCTTTTCACCTCCTTTTCTTCCACCTTCCCTTCTTCTTTCCTCCTCTTTCTCTCCCTGTTTTCTCTCCCCCCTCTCCTCTCTTCAACAACCCATTGAACTCCCTCCCACCCTCCTGCCAGTCTTCTTGTGTGAGCCCCAAGTTTCCTTTCTAGTTGTCTCCTTAGTGTGGGCTCAAGCCTCTGTGGCAGTTTAAGTGGCACTTCCTTGGGTAGAACCACCGATAGGCATGCTCTCCTTCACCTGTCTTGCTCTAGCTCCTAAAGTTCTACCTGCATCTAATTATTTCTCTTGAGTTTCTCCATACTCTATGAGGAATGTTGATATTTCAGTCATAGTGCAGATCTGGTGAGATTAAGTATCATCGCCTTAAGTTCCTGGATGCAGTAGCCTTATCTTGAGTGGGCCAGAAGTGGACTTCCCTACCTTTAGGCTCTTACTATCTCACTGCCCCCTTTTACACAAGATTCCCTGTGCTTCAGGATCAGGAGAGATTGGTTGACCTGATTCTGACAGAGCATGTTGGGGTCCTTAGTAGCATTCTGGTTGGTTTCTGTTGTTTATTTCACTCTAATCTCCACAGAAATAAAGTCACCAACTTTACCCAATCTTCTGGTTATATGAAGATGAGATCCTGCAATGTAGAAAGGTGAAGTTCTTCAAAAGAAGCAGCTCACCTATGAATTGAACCCCAGTATGAATGGACCAAAAAGACAAAAGTAAGACAAAAAGCCCCAATGAAATTTAAAGAAATTAAAGCTGACCAATAAAGACAAGCCACTTTCCTCCCCAACTCTATATATACCCAATCCTGTTAGCCATCAGACAGCTCCTCTGCTCCTTGCAGACTGTCTGTGAGGGCTTTTTGGCATACATGTCCCTCATGGATTTCATATCTCTGAGTTCATATTTCTCACTTAATAAATCTTGCCTTGATTTTCTCCATGTGGTCTGGTGATATTCTTCAATATCAGGAACATGAGAATCTGGAAGGAAATCTTCAAATCTGTAAGATTTCTATTCAATTTTCATGTAAGTTCAGCAGAAGATTTGAGAGATTCAATGAAGGCACATATGTTATCCAATTTATATTCTAGAAGACTGGCTCATAACACTAAAGAACTGATCAGAAGGGAAAATGAGTAATAATATCAGCTGGAGAATCAGTAGTATAGCCATGAAAGAAGATGAAAAGATTACAATGAACTGGCAAGGAGTTCTTATAGCAGATAACAAAAATGGTAGATAGATGGTTGCTGTATTTTATATAAAAATGAGCAGGATTTGGTGGCTTGCATATATCATGAGTGAACTAGAGTCATCAAGGATAATTTGCTGTTGTAGTTTTCTATGAACATTTATAGTAAGAGGAATATATGTTGAATAATTTTGAGCAATTCTGCACCTTTGAAAATGAATATGAACACAGAGAAAGAATATATCACTTGAACTATTGTGTGAGTTGTTGAGAGTGGGGATTACAAGAAAAAACGCCAATGAAGTTCATAAAGAAAAACAACTTGAGAATGTGAGCCTAGTTCAAGATAACAAGAAAGACAACAATGCAAGAAGAGTTTTAGCTCAGTAAGAACTTCCTGGAAGATTTACAAAAACATTGTTCATTGACAAAGGATTTCTGATTTACCTACCTCCTTGGACAAGTTTAACCTTAGCAAAGTCATCCACCTTCAGCTAACTGTTTCCTTAATCTTGAAAGAGGATAAATAAGAAGATATACCTCATCAAGCACTAGACAGATTTAGTTCCTGAACCAAATAATAAATTTTGTCTTCTCTTGTTGTGTTAGTGGAAAGAAATCACATAACTTGCCCAAGTCTGTGAAAGATTCAGGATTAACAGCTCAGATTTGTTCTCTGATAGTAGATTGAGGATTTCTGGAGCCAATTCCAAAAGCAATAAGCATTGAGCAAACACACTTCAAGAAGTTTCAAGAGACATTTTCCCCCAAATAATAAAACAGTTGTTAAAGTAAAAAAAAAATGTCATTTTTCTTCAACATTACATGAATGGTAAAATTTAACCATGAATGACATCTAATTTGACTTGTCAGAGAAATGACACATCTGAATTCATAAAAGCCTAGAGAATATAATCTTTCTTTAAGAGATATTATAGAACTTTAGTACTATTTAATTGCTAGAAGTAACAGAACTGTATTATTACTTAATTACTAGAACTAATGAACCATTGTTATAAACCAGACATTTTTAATAAGCTTAAAAGAATAATTTTTGTGATTGAATGGCATTATGTGTAAACTTTTCAATGTATTTTAATACTTCTAATAGTATAAGGAAAACAGATTTAATGTAAATTGCATTTAACACAAATTATTAAATATGTCAACAATATTCTTTTTTTTTTCTAGGTTATCTTTTGGAAGTTTCTTTGACTGGGGCACTTTAACCCATGCTGCAGAACACAGCACCAAGTGAGACCACCTGAACAAAGATGACACTTCCAATCAGACTCGTCATCACCTCTTCATTGAAGGACAATATTCTTGTTTATCAAAAAAATTCTTCCTCTGAATTCAACCCAGTTTCAAGTCATGCATTTTATATTCAACAATAATTAGATAAAAGATCACAATATTTTTCTAAATATACACAATTTTGAGCACATTATAATACATTGATCTTAATGAAAACTTTTCTGTTAAGAAATATTAAAGCTAAAAATATGAACCAATTTTAAAACTGACATTTGAATAACAAATTACTGAAATAAGAAATTATGTAGACCTTTTATTAGATGTATTTCTTTAATTCTTTTAATAACCTAAAATACCCATATTCACACAAGGTAAAATTAATGTATAAAGTGTTAATAAATATGCTACATTTTTGCTTGTCAGTTCATTGGAATAATACAGATATGCTCAGAAGGAAATTTTAAATCCTGTATGTTATTTTTCCTGAAGGAGCAAGGCATAAAATGCCACTTGCTATTTGTTCTGCAAGCTGTGAAATAAATTGTGCATTTTATCTTATATAATTAGCTTACAGTGACAAAATCTTGAGGGGGTACTATAATAGGTATGTACACTTAGAGTTTTCCATATAGAGCCAAACCTGTTATTTATAGTCAGATACTTTAACCATATCGTATTCTTCTGCATTTCATAAAAATCTCATCAAGTATCCCTCTCCAGAATCTATGGTTTCTTTAAGAAATTTCATTTATGAAAACTCTGACCATCCTATCAAAATAGTCATGACTTTTCAATGCTAGAAAGTAAAAGCAATGCTGAAATTCATTAAGGAAAATTTAATGTGATGACCTGCAATAGTCTCTTTTTTGAGAGTGCTTATCTCTAGAAACTTCTTGCCTCATAACGGTCTTGTTTTTACACTATGCTTCCATCTAAAAGATATTAACCCATAAAACCTCCAGGAACCCTAGCAAAAAGCCTGTATTAGCTTGATTGACTTCAATATACTGAACGACTTCCATGAACAAGCTCAGCTGTGGTGCCCTATTGATAGAAGCTCCAGGATTCTTGGCAAAGAACTAAGGCATTTCAGGAAAAGGGCTCTGCCAACAATTGCAAGTATACATCTAAAAACTGTGCTTCATACTATAGTGGATGTTGGCATATGTCTTTATATTATATTTGATTATTATTTTCCCTCCATCTGAAATACCATTTTCCTGGAAAAATAAACAGGAAATCATCTCTTCCAGACACCCACATTTCAATATGCATCCCTTTGCTTTTTTTCTCTATTCCCCTATTTTTTGTCTATATGTGTTGCTGGCATTTATATTACATTTGTAGTATCTTTTTTTAATTATATGTTTTAACACATTGTGTGTTGTTTTCATGCTTCTTCTCTATCCCATCAATGATAACAGAACCAAGAGTACTAACTCTTTCATCTCTGATTAGCTTTTGAATCTTTATTTTTTCACATATCACACATTATTTGATGATTGTATGACTTTGGCAAGCCCAGATTTTTATTTCATTGACTCGTCTTTCTTCCTTTCCTCTTTACATATATGTTTACCTTCATTTAAAGTTTTTATTCATTTAATTGGCTTACCTTGAATTTATTTCCTCCTTTTTTACTTTCCTAAAGTGGTAGCTTACATGGTAAGCTTGATCTTTTGAGTTGCCTTTAAATAAGCAATCACATCTGGAAACTGTTTTCTATGCATCCCTTTTTTTTTCTATAAGCTTTGCCTAGATCAGCTGTCATTGTCCTTATCTTTGAGGTATTAAAATACTTGTAATTTAATTTTACTGTTAGTAATTTCTGATTTAAATTTTTTATGGTCTATAGTGTGTTTTCTATGACCTGATTTATTTTAATTTTTTTTAGTTTTACACGTATTGCAGCAGCAGGCACAGCAGTGACCAACAGAGCTTCTGACATCACATCACAGTGGCCCAGCCAAGGCTATTCTCGGGACATGACAGCGGTGAGGACAATAGTACCAACAAGCAACAGGCACTGGAGACACCATGCAAGGGGAAAGATAGTGTCCACTTCATTGTCCAGGAACAAAGATTCATGTAGAGGGAGCTGGCCAACCCAACCACTGGCACGTACACAGGGGGTCCTTGTACCTAGAGGCAGGGAGATTGCATAGAGGCACTGGGAACAGACAGAAGCATGGGAGGTTCACCAAGAAGTATTCTTTCTTGGAATGTGCCAGGGCAGCTTTGGCATGTTCTGGAAAGTGGCCATAGAGGCTACATACAAGCATGCTAATTCCTGCTTCCCTCCATCCTCCCTTCCTTATGATCTCCTTCCGATATCCCTCCCTACCTCTCATCAATCCATTCTGCTCCTCCCATCCTCCTGCCTGACCATTTCTATGGACCTCAGAGTTCCTTCTGGTTTGTTTACTGTTGTGGGGGTTCAGGCCTCTATGGGCCTGAATTTTTTGAAAGATATGTTTTCCAACCCAGACTGCCACTGGATTAGCTGAAGACCAGCAGGGGCATACACAAACCAGCTATTTTTTCTGCTCCTGAAGGAAAGATACTGTGTTCATCAGATTTAGCTGCTTATTGGACAGTTCAGCTGCACTGAGCCTTCATGATAGTTTCATAGTTAGGCACAGGGGTCAACTTGACCATTGAGGCTTTGAGCTCTGGAAACATTTCTTGATAATTAATGGTTGAGTTAAGCCAAAAACTGGAAAAGATTGTTTAGCTGATGGGGCCTATGGTGGGTGGGACTAGGCCCTGAATAAAATACTGAGGTTGAGGAAGTTGGTATCCTTCTGTACACTTGGCCAGACAAGCTGGTCTGGCAAGTAAGGATTGTTTATCTCTCGGCCCTGGTGTTGGTACATGCTTTCCTGTAAAGATGGACTGAGAACTATAACCAGACTGTCATAAAGAAATAAACCCCTTGTTCCTTTAAGCCATCTGATGGTCGTTTATCAGCAACCATACAGGTGAACTACAACAATACTTCTGTTAGTGATATGATTCTTTTTTTATTATTATTATTTTGGCTCATACAAACTTAATAGGTACACTGGCCCCCTCCCTCCCTCAACCTCCCCCAACCCTCTTGCTTCCCCTCCCCTCCCCCCTACTTCTTCATCCCCCAGTGCCACCCCCCCAATCCATGGAGCATCATTTAATGTGCATGCCAAACTCTCCTCTGGGTCCTCCTCTCTGATGAGGTATAAGGACCCAGGGGCATTTCCCAGAACCCTTTCCTGTGTTCCCCTTAAGCTTAGGAACACTACTGTGACTCTCAGTCCCTAGCCTCCAAGGATCCTAGTGCCTTTAGTCCATGCTAGACTTTGTGGGGTCAATAATGTGTTGGACATAGGCTGGCCCAGTTCCAGGTGGTTGATATAGAGTCTCTGATATTCTGAATTATGGTTTGTTGATTTTTTTTTATTTAGGTTTTGCTGCTCCTGCCCTTGGCTCCATCCTGATGGGTATCGGTTGTCACCCCCTGGCCAGAGATAAAAACTTGCAATCCTTGATGGTGGCCTATTTTCTGTGCTGTAAAATGGTCCCCTCTCTCCTTATTTCTGGAGGGGCCCTCATTCCTTATCTCTCCTGTTTATAATCTTTACAATTAGTGTAGATATTATAGAGATTTGTCTTTGAGTGTCTCTATGTGGGTTTGGTACTAGTATCCACCTAATAGGGAGTACATATGGAGCTTAATTTTCCATGTCTGGGATACATCACTCAATGTAATTGTTTTTAATTCCATCCATTTCCCGGCAAATTCCATTAATTCATCATTTTTGATGGCTGAGTAGTATTCCATTGTATAAATGTACCACATTTTCCTTATCCACACATCAACTGTTGTACATCTGGGCTGATTGAATGACTTTGCTATTGTAAACAGAGCTGCTATGAACATGGTTGTGCTTGTGCTATTGAGGTGAATTTTTGCTGCAAGGGGGGTTATTCCCAAAAGTGGAATAGAAGGGTCATATGGCATTTCAAACTTTAATTTCTTTAACAATCGCCAGACGGCTCGCCAGAGTGGTTGTATGAGCTTGCATTCACACCAGCAATGTTGGAGAATTCCCCTCTTTCCACATCCTCTCCAGCATTTGGTGGTGATTATATTGTGGATTTTTTCCATCCTGACCGGGGTGAGATGATATCTCAGGTAAGTTTTGATTTGCATTTCTCTGATAGCTAAGGATACACAGCATTTTTTAATATTTATTAGACATTTTAATTTCATCCTTGGTAAAGTTTCTTTTAAGTTCCAGAGCCCATTTTTTAATTGGGCCATTTGTTTCCTTGGTGTTTAGTTTTCTAAGTTCTCTGTGCACTCTGGATAATAGAGCTCTATCAGATATATCATTAGTGAAGATTTTCTCCCATTCTGTGGGTTGCCTTTGTGCTCATGTTACAATCTCTTTATCTGAACGGAAGCTCTTTAATTTCACAAGATCCCATCTGTTGAGTGTTGATTGTAGTTACGGTGCTATTGTTTGTCCGATTAAGAACTATTGGCCTAGCCCAATCAGCTAGAGGGAGTTCCCGACAATTCAACTATAGTTTTTATACTCTCCAGCCTTATATAGAGGTCCTTGATCCATTTGGAATTAATTCTTGTACATGGTGACAAGTACGGGTCCAGTTTTAATCTTCTACATGTGGATATCCAGTTTTGTCAGTACCATTTGTTGAAGATGCTGCTCTTTTTCTATTGGATTTTTTTGGCCACTTTGTCAAAGATCAAATGGCTGTAGTTATGTGGGCTTATATCTGGGTCTTCAACCCTTATCCATTGATCTGTGTGTCTATTTTGGACCCAGTACTTCCCTGTTTTTACAACTATGGATTTGTAGTATAGACTAAGGTTTGGTATGGTGATATCTCCAGCCATGTTTTTGTTACTCAGGATAGTTTTTGCTATCCTGGGTCTATTGTGCCTCCATATGAATTTTGAGATTGTTAGGTCAACTTCTTTAAATAACTGCTTTGGGATTTTAATTGGTATAGCATTGAATCTGTATATTGCCTTTGGTAGGATGGTCATTTTTACAATGTTGATTCTACCAATCCAGGAACATGAGAGATATTTCCATCTTCTGGTGTCTTCTGCAATTTCTTTCTTTAGGGTTTTAAAGTTTTCATTATAAAGGTCTCTTACTTCCTTGGTTAGGTTTATGCCAAGATATTTCAGTTTTTAGGGGCTATAGTAAATGGGATTGTTTCTCTCAAGGCTTTTTCACTTCTTTCATTCTGGGCATATAGGAAAGCCACTGATTTTTGTATATTTATTTTGTATCATTCCACCCTGCTGGACTTCTGTATTAGTTCCAGGAGCTTCCTGGTGGAGTTTTTGGGATCACCCAGGTATAAGATCATGTCATCTGCAAACAGAGATAAGTTGACTTTTTCCTTGCAGATTGGAATCCCTTTTATGTCCCTTTTTTGTCTTATGGCTTCAGGTAAGCCTTCAAGTACAATATTGAATAGAATGAATAGAAGTGGTGAGAGTGGACAGCCTTGTCTAGTTCCTGATCGAAGCAGGAATGCTTCACATTTTTCCCCATTGAGTGTAATCCTTGCTGTGGGCTTGTTGTATACTGCTTTATTATATTGATAAAGGTTCCTTCCATTCCGACTTTCTCTAGGGTTTTGATCATAAAAGGCTGTTGGATCTTGTCAAAAGCTTTTTCTGCATCTGTCGAGAGTATCATGTGGTCTTTAACTTTGGACTGGTTTATATGGTTAATTACATTTATTGATTTGCGTGTGTTGAACCAACCTTGTGTGCCTGGGATAAAGCCTACTTGATCCCCGTGGATGATCTTTTTGATATGTTTTTTAATCCGATGTGCTAACACTTTGTTGAGAATCTTTGCATCTGTGCTCATCACAGAGATTGGCCAATAGTTTTCTTTTTTAAGTGTATCTTTATTAGGTTTTGGCATTAAGATGATATTTGCTTCATAGAAGAAATTTGGTAGTGTTCCTTCCTTTGCTATTTGATGGAACAGTTTAAAGAGTATTGGTGTTATTAGCTCCTTAAATGTCTGGTAGAACTCTGTGCTGAATCCATCTGGTCCAGGACATTTTTTGGTGGGAAGAACCGAGATTACTTCCTCGATTTCCTCATATGTTATAGGACTATGTAAATAATTCACAACTTCATGATTCAATTTACGTAAGCTGTGTTTACTTAGGAATTCATCCATATCTTTTGTCTTGTCATATTTCACATAAGTTTTTGAAATATGATGTTGTAATTCTCTGGATTTCTTGGGTATCAGTAGTGTAACTCCATTTTCATTTCTAATTTTGGTAATTTGGGCTTTCTCTCTCTTACTTTTGGTTAATTTATCTGGGGTATATTAATCTTATTGAGTTTTTCAAAAAAAAACCGCTTTTTGACTGGTTGATTTTCAATATCATTTTCCTCATCTCGATTTCGGATATTTCTCCCCTTATTTTGCTAATCTCCTCGTTTCTACTGCTTTTGGATCAGATTGCTCTTGTTTCTCTAAAGCTTTATGCCGCATTGTTAAGTTATTTATTTATGATACTTTCTTTTTTTGATGTAGGCATTAAGAGCTATGAACTTACCTCTTAGGACAGCTTTCATTGTTTCCCAGAGATTTTGGTAAGTGGTATTTTCATTATCGTTCACTTTCAGGAAATCTTAAATTTCCTTTGTAATTTCTTCCTGAATCCAATTCTCGTTCAGCATCACAGTGTTAAGTTTCCAGGAGTTAATGTATTTTCTGTTGCTTGTTGTGTTGCGGATGTCAAACTTTAGGCCATGGTGGTCTGACAGGGCACAGGTTAGAATTTCAACTTATTCATTTTGTGGCCCAGTATGTGATCTATTTTGAGAGAAAGTTCCGTGTGCTGCTGAGAAAAATGTGTATTCTTTGGTACGTGGGTGAAAAGTTCGATAGAGATTTGTAAGGTCCATTTCAGTAAGGGTTTGAGTTCCAAAGTGTCTCTGTTAAGCTTTTGACATGTTGATCTATCCCATGTTGAGAGGGCAGTGTTGAAGTCCCCAAGAATTATTGTTTGGGGGTTGATTTCTTGCTTTAGACGCTGTAGGGTTTTCTTAATGAATGTGGAGGGGACCCGTATTGGGTGCATATATGTTCAGTATTGTGAAGTCTTCCTGGTGAATTGTACCTGTGACTAAAATGTAGTATCCATCTGTGTCTCTTATAATTTTCTTTGGTTTGAAGTCCACTTTGTCTGATATCATAATGGCTACCCCTGCCTGTTTTCTGCTTCCATTTGCTTGTAGAATTGTTGACCAGCCTTTTATTTTTAGAGTGTGCCTATCTTTTGTGGTGAGATGGGTTTCCTGCAGGCAGCAGATTGATGGATTGTGATTTTTAATCCAAGTTTGTAATCTGTGTCTCTTGATTGGTGAGTAAATTCCATTAACATTTAGTGTTATAATGGTAACACTATTTTTGATTCCAGACATTTATTATGTTTAGTAGTTTTTATAAGTATATTGCTTCGCTTTTAATGGTGTTATACTTGCCTTCTGTTCTCCTGGATATGCCTGTTTTTTTCTTCACGCTTGAGTATCATTTCTAGCATTTTTTGAAGGCCTGGTTTGGTGGACATGTGTCCCTTCAAGTTGTCTTTGTGCTGGAAGATTTTTCTTTCTCCCTCGATCATGACTGATAGTTTTGCAGGGTAAATCAGCCTAAGTTGACATTTTTGCTCATTCAATACTTGAAGTATGTCTCTCTAATCTCTTCTTGCTTTTAGTGTTTCCATTGATAAGTCATTTGTTATTTTAATAGGTTTACCTTTAAAAGTGACTTGTTTTTTCTCCCTTGAAGCTCTCAGCACCAGTTCTTTATCTTGAATGTGGAGTGTTTTGACTGTTATTTGCTGTGGTGAGCTTCTGTTTTGGTCATATCTTTTTGGGGTGTGGAATGCTTCTTGTATATGGATGGGCCTCTCTTTTTTTAGATGAGGAAAGTTTCCCTTAATGATCGTTTGAAAAATTTCCTCAGGGGTGGTATTTTGAGATTCTTGCTCTGGTATTCCATGAATACGCATGTTGGGCTTTTTCAGGGTGTCCCATATCTCCTGGATATTTCTCTCAAGCATCTTTTTGGCTTTAACAATCTCTTCCATTGAGCTGGTTAATACTCCCACTTTATTTTCAAGATCTGAAATTCTGTTTTCTGCTTCCTTAGTTCTGCTGATAAGACTCTCTGTGGAGTTCTGGGTTGAAGATAACTGGTCTTTTAGCTCAGTTTTAAACTCTGCTTGAGTCTGCTTTAACTGCTCTATGCCAGTTTTTGATTCTTGCACTGTTTTTCTCAACTTCTCCATGTGTCTGTTGTGTTCCTCCTCAAAGTGATTGATTCGATTATTTAATTCCTCCCGGATTTCCTCTTTCATAGTATTGAACATGGTAATGATCATATTTTGAAGGTCGTTATCCTGGGTCAGGCTTTCTTGGCCATTTTCCATGGATTTGTTCTGGTTGGAGTCTAACATTATCGGATTAATTCCTTCAGTGGGAGATTTGTTTACTTGTGTTGTTTCTCATGGATTTGTACTTTGACTTTGGCATTGTCCTTTTAACTCTTAAGATCTTTTAATTTCTGTGAGTTTTTCACTAAACTGCATTATTTGGCCTGGGGCTCTGGTGGTGGGCGGGAACCGAGCTTACTTAGATTGGAGCGCAGTGAGGCCTGTCCTGGGCGGGGGAGTGAAGGGGAAGGGGGGATGGGGTGTCAGCGGGGTGCTATTTAAACCCAGGGGCACCTGAGGGCAGGGCCAGGCGCAGAGGGGGTGCCCTCTCCTCCTCCCAGGCCCTGCCTGCGCAGCTTGGGCTGGATGGTGGGAGGAGCTGGGTCCACTAGGGCGGCCTGGGGCTCTGGGGGTGAGCGGGGACTGAACTTACCTGGGTTGCTGTGCGGTGAGGCCCAGCGGGACCGCGCGCTCGTGTCCCGGGCGGCGGAGTGGAGGGGAAGGGCCCTTTTCTGTTCTGCTATAGATTTTCAGGCAATATTAGCCTCTTTATGAGCCAATTTTTTTTTCCATTTGAGCTTAGGCATAGGCATCTACCTTTGTAATGTTTTGAACAGCTTATGTTCCTAATACTCACATCAGGTTTAAAATTCTTACTTCGAGTTCTAAAAGAGTCATTAGACCTAGTCTGACTTTCCCCTGTAGTTCCTCCTCTGCTTTCCTGCTTGTTTGCCTCTGAACTTTCTCCTGTTCCATCTTGGTAAGATATACTCTCAGAGTAACTGGTGTGTCATTGTCAACTAGAGAATGAGTTGGGCTGGATCTTCAAGATTTGTGATTTAAAATTAATTTTTTCTTTTGGTATTTCCTCTTAATGTCAAAGCCATTGGGAATAACATTAAGAGTTGCACACTCGGGGCTGGAGAGATGGCTCAGGTTAAGCCTCTGCCTTGCAGGCAGAAGGTCCAGAGTTCTGATCCTAGATCCCATGTATAGACGCCAGGGCGAAAGTGGAGGCGGCCTGCGTTTCTGGTCCTGGTAGGGCGGAGCCTGTGATTCCCAGGGCAGAGTAAACAAGGAGGAGGTGGAGGCAGTCCACAGTAGTTCCCGAATTCGCCCATGGTTCTACACACACACACACATACACACACACACACACGTACAATTGAATAAATAAAAAAAAAAAAGAGTTCCATCACTCAATTTCAGGGATATCGCCTTCTTTTAACTCCTTTTTAGGAGCAATGAGGGCATAACTTTTCCAAGTTTGAATTGTATTTAGCTTGAATATGTCAATTACATTGTTTTTAAAAAATATTGTGATATATATATATATTTCTCTAGTTCTTACCTTTAATCTATTTGTGTCTTTATATTTACAATCCATTTATTATGGACATTATCTAGTTTTATCCATTCTGATTTGCAACATTTACACTTAAAATTAAAATTATTATTAATGAAGTTTGATGAGTAACTGACATGTGTTACTGTCTCCTTTTATATTTTCTTATTTATCAAATCTATTGGCTACTTTTTTGCTTTGTTTGGTTTTTACTTGAGAATTTTAAATGATTTTATTGATTTTTCCTCCTAATGGAATATTTAGAGTTCTTTACATTATTTAGTACTTGCTGATGAATTTGCAGTACACAAATACTGCAAGGCAAATATTGGACATGCAGTCCAAGTCTTGCTGCTTCTTTTCTCTCATTTGTGATATCATTACTGATGTTCATTTCATGTATACTTTGCAATAAGGTAAATAGAAATTAGTTAATTATTATTTAGGAATATATGAATAAAATTGAGAAAAATTAAATACTTTCAATATCTTTCTTCTCTAATCCACATCCTTTTTTAAGTAGATTTGAGATTTAAATTTATATATTCCCTTATCTTCATCATTTCTTGCAATATGAATCTATTGGTAAGAACTAGGAAGAAGGAATGGTCGTCACAGTGCTTAAGTGTGAGTGCTAGAACTCACATGAAAAGAATTTGGATAGAGTGGTGTTTATTTGTAATCCAGAGCTGGACTTGTGGAAGCAAGTAGATACCTATAGCTTGCTGGTCAATTATCTTATTCTACTTAGTAAGCCCTAGAACTAAGAGGACTTCCCCTCACAACTCACTTCTGTTTCTTCAAGATTCTATTTTCTTTAGCTTTACAGAAAATGCCAATGCGAAGACATGTTTGTTGTTTTAGGTATTTTCTCAAAATATAGAACATCTAGCATTTTAGCGTGAGTTTTAAAATGTCTTAGCCATTATTGCTTCAAATATCAATTTTTCTTCTTTTTCTATTGTGTGAATGTGGAATTTTATCAATTGTTATTGATAATTGCTTTTGTTTTATCACTTTTTTCTTTTCATTAACATTTTTAGCACTTTCCCAAGGGTGTTTCTTCAGGCTTATTGATTTCTTTCCTTGTATGTAACAGAACAATTATGAGCCTTCCTGTCTATCTGGAGTTTAATGTCTTAACCTTTGCTACATCAACCATCATCTCTCTCTCAAGGAATACTCCCAGCTTCTTGCATACCAGTTTTACATGAGAAGACCTCACATATGTATTTTCAGTGAGTAAGTAATTTTACCATAGGCATGTCTTTGGGTTTTTAATAAATGTCTTGAATCATGCTTAAATTTCCTATGGAAAAAAATAAATGCAATAAAATAAACTGTTTTATTTAACTAACTTTGCATGATGCTGGCAAGAAGATAGTTACTATACAATAATTTGTGAATACTCTGGAAATGAGGGAAATTGGATAGAGATGTTCTGATAAGCAATCACTTTTACAGTCTGAAATATCTACATTGAGCATTTTTGCACATAACATTTCAGGAAATAATTAAAATTTAAATCATAAACACAAACTGGATTTGGTAGAGATAATGAGATATGTACTTTTATTGTAAAGGACAGTGAGACAGTCTAGTTGCTTTGTCACATTCTTTCTTTTGCTACATGGTCTTTCTCTGTAAAGACTGGCATACTGGGGTACAAAATGTCTCTCTTTATGATTCCTCCTCACTTAGCATCCTTATGAGGAGATTCACCACAGAGTTCTTCAAAGGGGAGCAATTCAACTCCCCAGGGCCAGTCCAGCAGCAGTGCTTCCCAAACCATCATCAGGCACTTTTAAGGATGAACAACAGCTCCCCAGGAGGGTGCAGTGCAATCCAGCCCTTTAAACTCATTTACTTTAATTGCGTAACATTTTAAATACTGCATGCCAGTGAGAGGCAGGTGGATCAGCAGGTGCAATGTGGCGATCTGCCAATAATGGCATCAGAAAAACAGTCTCTCACAGAGGCAAGAAGCAAAGAGACTGAGTGAAGAACTCCTCTGAGCTGAATGTCTATTTCATCTGGTAATTGCAACCAAGGGGAGGATTTCTAAGCAATCTAAACCAAAGCTGCTTTATTCATTTTAGATATCTTTTTGGCAAAAAAAGCAGAGGAAAATTGTCAGAAATAGAATTTTAGTCTAAATGCATCCAACTCCTTGTATTCATGTTACTGAAACTTGTTTATGAGTAAAGATGTAAAAAAAAGAAAATAAAATTCAAACAAGAATTTCTTCCTAGAACTATTTCATGATAAAGGATATTCTGCCAAATATTTGTGTTTGAATATTAATTTAAATGAGGCAAGTACTGAATGCAATTTATGAAGGAATAGGTATAGTATCCTCTAAACTACTAGTCAACTGAATCTCACACTAAATCAAATTTTTCTTTGTATTAGCATTCTTTATAGACAAGGAAAAACTACTGTAAGTAATTTACAAACTCCGTTTCTTGTAATAAGTAAAAGATATTAATAGTTAATGGTAAATATATAAATCATAAATTGGATATTAGTGAATGAGCACCAATTTTTTAAATTTGCTTTGTTTGCTTTTGCAATGGTTTCCAAAGACATCATTGATTACTAGTTTATACTTTCACCAAATTGAGCTATGAAGATAAATCAGTGATAAGTAGAGAGAAAGAACTTATGATTATTTAGTTTCATCTAGATATCATATGTCTTGTGCACAAAAGTGCTACCCTCCAAAAGTTAACACAGAATTGGAAGTTAGAAAACTTCCATGCAGCCAGTCACTCAGAGTTATACAGAATAAATCAGAAGGGGATATCTACACCTGTGATAGGTTCTTTATAGAGTTCATTACACTTTCTAAAAACAAATGTTAAAATTTTCTACTTTTCCTTTGTGTTAACAAAAGCTCAGAAGTGTTATCCCCAGACTGACGGTGCATTTCAATTTGAAGCTGGATTTCTTGGGATTCTTGTGTTCCAGGGCCAAAGATAGAAACCAGAACACATGGAGAGATTAAAGCAGGCATTTATTGAAAGGGAAAGACACTCATGGATGCTTAGTCTGAGGGAAGCAAGAAGGAAGGAAGCCATTGTTTTAAATGGAAGCATTAGAGCAGAGGAGATAGTTTAAAGTCACAGAGAACAGAAAGAGTTGCCATCAGCACATGGTTATAGGACAAAGCCACCATGGCGTGACTTCATGGTGACGGAACAAGAAGAAGGAGAGAGAATGGACAATGCTACAGTCACTTATAGTCTTGGTGTTGGTAAGGAGTAACCCATGATTTACTAAGGAAGTGAGATTTTTTCAATGTGTTTGGTTCCTACAGGACAGAACATTCCACACTACAAAAATTATTCTGTTAGTTTAAGAGATTTTTATCATTCTTTCACAATGGGTTATTTTCTTGGAACATAAACTTTTCAAGACATATCAATAATTGAGGGTAAGCACTATATGACCGCTAATGAGGTTTTCCCTTGCATATTGCACTTCCAAGATAATAGCTCAAAGGAAATATTAAAAACCGTTAAAGGTGGGAAATAAGAAGCAGTAGTTCAACCTCAACAGCAACAAATAAGCCTCTGTTCCAGGCCCTGATTAGGATAGCAAAAGTGACCAAGATCTATGCTCTGGAGAGAGAATCAGGAGATTTTTGGACAAGCTTTTGTTATTTAATGTTGCGAAAGCAAAAGAGTAAACATCTCCTTCCTAGTTACATTTGCATTTGTACGCAGTTCTAACCTCCTGGACACATGGTTGCTTACTCACTCTTTATTTATTATACACCTTGGAGTTTTGATGCTGCAGACTGCCTTCAACTCTTGAGATATGTTCTGGCACCATAGATGTTTGTGAGTCATTTTATTCCTTCAATAGTAACAGTGAAAAACCACAAGAAAAGGTGGAATATAGGAAAAAGAGCCCTATTTACATGTAAGATATGGAAAGGTATTCCCTGGCTTCATTTGAACCTGTTAATGCCTTTTATTTTGACATTTCTATTAATAAAATATGTGGATAACCTGAAAAATCAGAAATCATCTCCAAATTATTTCAGCTTTTTTTGTCTTAAAATGATTATGTATCCAATATCTGAGTGATCATCTTTTTCCCAAGACACAATTATTACTACATAAAACATCATGTTAGTCTACTGGGAAGAAAGCAGACAGAACAGAGTCTAAAACATATCTACACAAACAAAACAATGTAGATTCAAAATTTGAAGTTCTGCTTAGTCAGAGAAGCTTCTTATTGCATTGGATACTGGTTACATTAGAGAATGACTATTACGCAAAATGTAAAGAGTAAATTACTCTGGAGTGTTTGACCCAGACATGCATGTGATTCCTTTCAATGCCCAGGACATAGGGACATCACGGAAGTAGAGTTTGAAAGAGTATAAGAGAATAGGGGAGAAGTATCGCCACACAATCCCTTATTGACATGACAGGCCCACTGCACCCATGTACTTAATAGAACTGTATTTACCTGCATAGGACCTTCAAACGGTTGGGTGTGTTAACATTTTTCATGATGCTATAATAACACATTAGTCCCATCCCTCCCTGAAGGACTATTAACAAGTAATGATGACTGGGATAAGGAGTATAACTTTCTTCAGAGATGCCACTGTTTATATGTTACCTATGTCACTACCTGACCATGTTCATGATAATGCAATCTTTATGAATCTCAGTGAGTCTCACACACACACACACACACACACACACACACACACACACACACACAGAGAGAGAGAGAGAGAGAGAGAGAGAGAGAGAGAAAGAGAGAGAGAAAGACAGAAAGATGATTAAATCAGGTGGATACAATAAAGGGCACTTGCTGACTATTCCTCCTGGAAACACAAATCTGTTATGCAGAGATTTAATGTTTCTTACCAGTATCTACTGGCTTAAAGTCAGTGATGTTTTGCATTTGAGGAGGGAAAGGCCAGGCAAGGTATTACCAGTGTAGAATGTTCTAGATTCTACATTCCATCCCTACACTAGACAATTTAAAGTCATTTGGTTCCTTCATGAAAGTTAAAAACATACAAAAAAGGAGATGATTGCAAGTATATTTTCTAATGTAAGAGTGCAGGGTTAAAAAGAAAAAGAATTGCTGAAATAAACAGCAGAAATCATATGCCAATGTGACATACATATCCTTTGATATACTTGATTTTTAATTATATAAAATGATGATCTTCTGAAATATTTACTGCTAAATATTGATGTCTGTGGCTGAAAAGATGGCTCAGGAGTTGATTCGGCCTTGCAAGTAGAAGGTCCTGTGTACAGATCCCAGGTCCCACGTAAAAAGCCAGGTGGAAATGGCAGTGGCCAGTCCTGATGGGCAGAGCCTGAGAAATCCCACAGTGAAGCAAGAAGGAAGTAGAAGAAATCCAGGATAATTTCCAAAGTCACCCTTGGTCCTCCATAGGGACTCATGTGCCTTCTGATACATACACACACACACACACACACACACACACACACACACACACACACACACGGTGAATAAATAAATTAAAAAATTGATGTATTTAAGAGCAGTGGTCAGAGTCACCTCTGCTTTTCTCCTTATTTATGACAGCAGAGGTAAGTAAGTCAGAACAAGAAGAGGCAACATGGCCTACCATGGAGACCTGAAGTCTCACTGGAGCAGATGATCCAGAGGGAACCCTGGGACCCATAGAAACAGATAGACAGGAAAGTAGAAGGGAGTGAGATGGATTGATTAAGGAAGAGGAGGAAAAAGTAGGAAAGGTGGGGGGGGCAGGGATAATTACTCAGTATGCCTGTAAAACAAGAAAAAAAAGGAAAAGAAGTCAGAACAGGAAGGTTAATTTTGGCTACAAGGAGAATAAAAAGCTGCCAAGAAAAGGGCACTTACGAATCTAGAAATACAAACTGAAGTGTGGAGATATCATATGAGGAAAAAAGTGTTGAGAAGTGTGAGAGGCCTTAAAGGACTGTTCGTTGGAGCACATATCCATTTCACAAAACTGAGAGTTTGAAGAGCGTGACTGAAAGAATTATCAAGAATATCTTTTATATAAATGTATGTCAAGTGTAGAAAGTAGGATTAGGATAAAAAAGATGAAATAATTAATTAGCATTCTTGTGGGAATTAAGATAGTTGCTAAGTCTAAAAACATAAAATTATAAATTTTGGAGGTAAAGATTGACTTAAAATCTGGCATGTAAAAAGTCCATAACCCACAAATGAAGCACAACATGTACTGTTTGCAGTATGAGTTTAATTATATGTGTACGTATATATACATATATAATTTATTTATGTACTCTGTGTGTGTGTATCAGAGGCCACTTTGTGTCCTTGTGGAGGACCAAGAGTGACTTCCAGAATGATCCTGGATTGCTTCTACCTCCTTTTTTTCATGCTGGGAATTTCTAAGTTCTGCCTACCAGAGCAGGAAGTGCAGGAAGCTGCCATTTCCACCTGGCAGTTTTTACAAGGCATTTGGGATCCAAACTCAGGATTTCTTGCTTGTGAACAATCTTAACCCTTGGGCCATCTCTCCAGCCCAAGTCTATTTTTTTTTCATGATGACCACTAGTTGTATCTTTTTTCCTGCAAATGATATAATTTCATCCATCATGACTAAATAAAACTTTATTTTACATATAACAAATTTTATGTACCCAATCATCTATTGATACCCAATCAGCTACTGAAAGCTTGCCTGATTTTACTATCTATCTATTGTGAGCAATGCAACAGCAAACACAAAAATTCAAGTAGAATGTCCAATTGCTGGGAGCAGAGAACTGTTACCAAACAGTGGGGACTTTGTATCCTAAGCAAAATTTCCCACAGGTCTGTGAATTTGTCTGAATACCTTGTACCAGCTGCCTCCTGTTTGCATTGATAGGAAATTCTCATATACTTTGCTTTGCAATTGACACTATATCGTGTGTGTGTGTGTGTGTGTGTGTGTGTGTGTGATATCTGGCCTTCTTAATAAAAGCAGCCATAGAACACCACGAGGTGCTTTAGCATGGCAAATATCTAAAGCTTTCTGGTTATTGTGTTAAACTATTATCAGATCTTGGCAATGATTACTAGCATAGTGGACAGCTACATCTCTGTGTAATACTTATTTGTATTTGTATTTGGATAAAGATATTAAACACCCTTTTCATGTTATTTGACATTGAGCATCATTTCTTGAAACCTGTCTGTTCTTTTCACTTATTCCTTTTTGATTGCATTACATGGAGCTTTGGTAATTTATTTCACATGTTCTTTGTGTATTAATTTTAGATACTAATTTGTATATTAATTCTAGATATTAATTCTCTGTCAAATGAAAAGTCAACAAATATTTTCCCATTTTCTCTTCTCTCTTCACTTAATTATTTCATTGGGGCTAAGAAGTGTTCTATGTCTTGTAATCATATTCATTGATTTTCATTTAAATTTTCAGATACAAGAGTCCTTTTTAGAAAGTTCTTGCCTATCTCAATAACATTAAGATCTTTGCCTTTAAGAAAGTATTAATATACTATGCAAATAGGCTAAGATTGGTTAAAACATCTTTGTGAGTGTGGATCCCCTGAGATCCCCTGACCCTACTGAAAGCATCTACTAGGACCCCTGTGCCTGAGCAGGTCTCTGGCTGCTAGATAGCTGCCATGTCATGTTTCTACACCAGCCCTGATCCAAATTTTGCACTTCCAAAAGTAAAGTACAGCAGCTTCCCACTATGGCAGTCACTCTTCTTTAATTGTTCTGAGGCAAAACTTATACACAATTTATGGGCAAAAGTGAGATTTACTTGGCTTAGAGTTTCAGGGGGAATATAGTCCATAATGAAGGCTAAAGCACACAGGTAGGTGTTCAGTTCAAATAACTACAGCCATCAAAAATGCAGACAGAGCAAAAGACACTGAGAGGGAGCAGGACTGGGTTGCTAAATCTAAAGACCAGCTGCCTACGATATTCCTTCTTCCAGCAGGGCTACACCTCCTGAGGGTGCCATGACTTCCCCAAAACACTAACAGCTAAAGATGCAAATGTGTAAGTCTGTGGGGGACAACACACAATCAAATCTGACACACATAGAACATACACACTCTCAGCCACACCTGAGAGTCCCAGACTCACAAGCATAAAACACTCTAAAGAAGCCCAACAGCAATATAGATCGGATTTCCAAGTCATGTAGAAAAAGCACAAACACAAGAAAAGAACATAATGTCTCTATCCCAGATTACCAACCCAAAAGAAATATTCCAAATAAAGAAACGTCTGGAGGACATACATAACATAACTAGTTCACAGAATTCAAGCATGACAAAAACAAAATAATTTCCTAACTCAGTAAGGCAAGATTAAAAAGAGGGCAGCTCGGGCTGGAGAGGTGGCTCAGGGGTTAAGCCTCCGCCTTGCAGGCGGAAGGTCCCGAGTTCGGATCCCAGATCCCACGTATAGACGCCACACGGAAGCGGGGGCGGCCTGCGCTTCTGGTCCTGGTAGGGCGGAGCCTGTGAATCCCAGGGCAGAAGGAGGTGGAGGCGTCCATGGTGGTTCGCGAATTCGTCCGTAGTTCTACACATACACAGACACACACATACACACACACACACAGACACACGCGTGCCCACATACACACAGTTGAATAAATAATAATAATAATTTAAAAAAAAGAATTAAAAAGAGGGCAGCTCAAGAAAAGCAAACAACATTGAAAAATACACTATGATGCTTTCCCAGAAACCGTAGGCAGCTAAACAAAATTCCCAGTTGAAGTATGATACACCTTCCATTAAAGTGTTGATCAGAGAATCTTGGATGCCCCAAAATAGTAAAGATTTTGGCAATTGCTCAAGTTGTCCTCAATAATAAGACACTATTGCTAAAGACACCATACACAGTGATCACAGACCACACAGTACAAGCAATATGAAACCAGTCTGGAAACTTCCTTTTGGCTATCCAGCTCTGATACTACCAGAAATTACTATGTAAGCTGCTGGGGGGGGGAGTAATCAATAGTCTTACCCATCTATAAAAGTTGCAAGCTAAAGTCAAGGAATCAACCCAAATGTCCAACAGTTGATGAATGGATAATGAAAATGTGGTACATTTACACAAAGGGATATAATACTCCCTAATAATTGGATCCTATTTACAAACCCACTTAATGATATATTTCTCCCCACATTTTTCTGATCTCCTCTACTGTTTTAGGGATTGGATGGCTTTTTTGTCTCTAAAGGTTTAATCTGCATTACTAAGTTTATTTACTTGTGACATTTCCATTTTTTTTGATATAAGCATCAAGAGCTATAAACTTGCCTCTTAGGGCAGCTTTCATTGTGTCCCATTGATATATTGTATTTTCATTATTTCCTCCTTTTTATTTTTGTGTGTTTTTGACTGAACTGAATTAGATAGTATCAATTTACTTGAACATCTATTACTAGTATTTGCCTTGGAGTTGGGTATGCCTTTCTGGTGTTTGTTTTGTTTCTTAGATGAGGCTATTGGACTATTAATACATCAATAGAAGTGGATTTAGTAGTAGGCAGAGATTGAAGATTAGTATGGTAGTGTACTTTTTAGTTTTCTGATATATGAGGGTGAATGGTATAAACCAATAATTGAGAGAAACAAGATGGTAAAATGTTTACTTATTTTAGAGCTGGATGTGAAGGTTCTCTCCCATATGATGGGATCTCAGATGAATGGTATTGGTCCTCCAGCCCTTTTCTTGGGTTTTCCCTAGACTTGGTTGAATTCTGAGGAGCAAGAAGTCTGCCCAGGTACTGGGATTTGGGGCAGAAAGTCAGAGTGGCTAGTTGCAGCATGCGATGACTTGGGGTGTGGCCTAGAGGTCTTCCCCAGGAAGAGAAAGGCAGACTGGCTATTAGTGGGTTGCATAGATGGCCAGGGGCCTGGGATGTGGTCCAGGGGCTTCACCTGAGGAGGGAGTGCACTGGTCTGGGGCAGAACACGATATTTTCATTTTTTGATATAGGCATTGAATGCTATAAACTTACCTCTTAGGGCTGCCTGCATCTTATCTTAAATATTTTGTTATGCCATATTTTCATTATCATTTATTTCTAGGAATTTTTAAATTCCCTTTTTACTTCTGCCTGAACCCATTCCCCACTCAGTATCACAGTATTTAATTTCCAAGAATTATTATATTTTCTGACATTTCCTTTGTTATGGATATCTAGCTTTATTCCATGGTCGTCTGATGATAGGGTACATAATATTATTTCAACTTTCCTGTATATGTGAAGGTTTGCTTTGTACCCCAATATGTGGTCTGTTTGGAGAACGTCCCATATCCTGCTGAATAGAATGAATGTGTATTCCTATTTGTTGTTGTGGAAGGTTTGGTAGAAATCAGTCAGGTCCATTTGGGTTATAGTTTGATTAAGCACCATTTTATCACTGTTCAGTTTTTTTTACTTATTTGATGGTGAGAGTGGGGTGCTAATGTCCCATACTATTATCCTTTTAGGGTTAATCTATCATTTTAAATATTGTATTATATGATTAATTAATGTGGCTGAGCCTTTATTATGTCTGTATATATTCAATATTGTGAAGTCTTCCTGATGAATTGTTCCTATGATTAATATGTAGTTTTCTTCTGTGTCTCTTATGATTTCTTTTGCTCTTAAGTATATTTTGTCAAAATCAGAATTGCTATTCCTGGTTGTTTCCATTAGCTTGCAGTATTTTTACCACCCTTTAGCTCTGAAAATATGCCTATCTTTGATGGTGGGATGTATTTCCTAAAGGCAGCAGATTATTGGATTGTGATGTTGGAGCCATGTTTTTATTCTATGTCTTTTGATTGGTGAGTTAATTCCATTAATATTTACAGTTATAATTAAGAAATGATTTTTTTCCAATCATTTTCTGTGTTTTGTGGGCTTTATTTGTGTATTTTTTGCTAGGTAATTGTGTTGGTATTATTTTTCCCTTCTGTCCTCTCAGATATCTTTGTCCTTTTCTTTGAGCTTGAGTATCTTTGCTGGAATCTTTGGTAGGCCTGTTTGGTGTTCACAAAAGCCTTCAGCTTTTCCTTTTTGCTGTAGTTTTTCTTTCACACTCAATTATGATTGATAGTTTTGATGTACCCATCTTAGTCTGGGTTGGCATTTGTGCTTTGAAGTATGTGTTTCCAAGCTCTTCTGGCTTTTACTGTTTCTACTAAAAAATAAGCCATTATTTTTATAGGTTTACCTTTAAATGAGACTTTTTTTCTTGACACTCTCAGCACATTATCTTTGTAATGTATCTTTTTATTTTGATTGCAATGGAGAGTTTATATTTTGGACATATCTGAATGGTAGAAGACAGGCCTCATACTTAAATTCAGTTTCTTTCCTTTGATGTGGAAAATTTTCATTAATGATGGTGTGAAATATCTCTTCTGGGATGGCTTCATGAGTTTCTTCTGGTATTCCATAAATGCACAGGTTTGATTCTTCAAAAAAAATCCCATAACTCTTGAATATTCTTTTACTTTAATTTTTGGACTTTTCAGCCTCTTTGATTGAACCAATTTGTTCTGCCATCTTGTCTTCTAATTCTGACAATTTACTTTCTGCTTCATTGGTTCTGTATTTAAGACTTTCTCTTGAATTTACTTTATAGCTAGCTTATTTTAAATTTCAAGCTTAATATTGTAAGTTATTTTTCAAATTCTATGTGTCTAGTTTTGTTTCTTCAATTGCCCTTTTCATTTCATGTAGGTGCCTGTTATGTTCCTGTTCATATTGTCTAATGTGGTTATTTAACTCCTCTCAGGTTTCTTCTTTCATTGTATTCATCATAGCAAAGATCATGCTTTGAAAGTCCTTCTGTTAGTTATTGAATTTTTGATTAATATCCAAGGAGTTATTCTGGTAGGGATCCATCATGGGTTGGATATCTTTTTGTGTGGGGTGAGTTGTTGAGGTTTGTTATTTGTGGATTTACTGTGTTAGTCATTTTATGTCTGGTTTCTAGAATCTTTCTTGGTAAGTGTTTGACACTTTTGTGGTCAGATGGAATTGCTATACTTGGATTGTTATTACTACTATTTACCTAAATGCTTAAGGTCTCACTCTAGGGTTCCTTTCTGTTTTTTCATGGGTAAGGCAATATGCTGTCAAAAAATTGTGACCTATTCTGGTTCTGGGAGTGACAAGGCTTGGATGTTTGGTATTGGGTATCAAGTGTTGCTATGTATGGTTTGGGTTAAGTATTAGATCAACTTTATATTATGAAGTAGGGTGGGTTTAGTAGTCAGAAGGTAGAGCTTAGAGTACTATGACAACTATTATTTCCTTCCAGGTTTATGAGGTTGAATAGGTAATGTTTTGGGTGTGCTGTGCAGATGTCTGAAGCAAAGGTGACTGTCAGTTGTGATGAGAAGGAAAGTGAAAAGTGTTACTTAACTTAGGGTTGGATGGGCAGATTCCCTTCTGTTGAATGGAAGGAGCTTTAGGGTCCTCCGTTGCAAGGTGTTGGAACCTTGTTACTAGATTTGTGGTGCCTTTGGATTCTGTTAAAATGACTGTCCCCAAGATAGAGGAAATCTAATCTGCTTTTGCCTACTAGTTTCCCCGAGCCTAGGTGAGTGACTGAGGCCCAGCCAGGAGACCAGTGCTATGTGCAGGCCAAAAAATTATAATGTGCTGAAGAAGAAAAAAAATACTCACAGCACCTTAGAAAGGAATAATTGCTGCTAGAGCAGACTGTTTCTGTCTTCCCTTTTCTCTGAGAAGATGTGGGAAAGAAGGAAAGTTGGAATGCATATAGAGATGAAATTTTACAAGAAATTCTCTTTTTCTTTTGATTTTTCTTCACCTCTCTCTCCTCTTCCTCTCTCCTAACTCTCTCTCTCTCTCTCTGTACAACACTACAATCTCTGTTAAAGTTATGAATTCAATTTATTTGGAGTAAATGAAAGCAAACTGTCCATTTTAAAACACAATTCTATAATCTTAATGATCAGTCTCACCAGAAAGTGCATAGAAATCTCATGCATTTTGCATGATCACATTCAAAACACAATTTGGGTAATTGTACCATTCAAAATGATTTAAAGTGGTTTGACAAATTCTGTCCTAAATTTTATAGGAGGCAATTCTTCCTAATTTATGAGAGACTTTCTAATTAGAGTGTCTTAGACATAAAATTAGATGAAAATTTTCTTTCTAAACCTGTAAATGTTTTACTAGTATTTTAACTCTGGAATGAATAATTCCAAAGTACATACTTTCTATTAATTATAAAAATTAAAGTGTGATAATTCACCTTAGTTTACTCAACTCTTAGTTGGGTTGTATATTCTTGTTTAAATATTTTGTGTAAAAGAAAGAAATTTTTTTCAGGCTTCAAATAAACAGGAAGAGTTTGACTTCACCCACACCTCAAAGTAATACAACACTGTATAGCAGAAATTGACCCTTGCTTTTTAGCAGGCGTGTCAGCCAATACTTGTATTCAAAAATAGGCTACTATACATTTTTTTCCTGGTCACATATAAATGACCCTACCATTTCTTGCCTGTTCAAAAGAATATTACAAAATTTCTATGCAATAAGAAAGGTAAGGATGAACTTTGCAACATTTTATAGGAAGCTTCATAACTCAGCAGATCTATGACAAAACTTTTATCAGCAAATAATGTAGGCTGTGTGAAAATGAATAGTGTATATTAAGTAAACACTAAATTATTTGCATAAAAATTAAAATAATAGAAAAGCTGAAAAAAGTTACTCTAAGTTATTATTGGTTTCCTTCTACTGGTCAGGAACACTATATTCATTTGCATTTAAGTGTATTGGTAATGTAATGAAGATAATTTCATAACTGTGATCTCAATCTACTTTCACATTTCCAAGTACTTCAGGTACAATTTGTGTATAAGGAGAATCAATCTCTTTTCAAATTAATAAGCATTATTATGAAATATTATTTAATGAAAAATTTATGAAGATTACTACATTAACACTTTGTTCCAGTGTGAAATGCTTTGTTAGTTGTTTAAAAGAATCTTATGACTCCAATTTGGTGGGACCTGTGGATAGATGAGCTCTTCTCTTATCCTATGTAAACTCACTGTTGAGTCCACTGCCCCAGCAATGTTTCCTTCTTGAGCATTGTTCATTCTTTGTTGCAGCTGATACTATTGCCTACATCCATGGCTGACTCAAAGCTTGACTTTACCACTGTGTTTGCTGCCTTTTGAGACAAGGTCTCATAGACTTTGCCACTGTTCATCACTGACATCAGAGTACAACTTTTCTTCCCTGGTTAGAGTCCAGTGTCTTTAGCCTGATGGAATCATAAAGGCTCCAGACTTTCACAGGATCATTTTGTTTTTGTGAGATATTCCGTTCAAGGAAGAAGTAGCTATTTTGAAGGCAACTGCTTTTATTGTCAGTTGATTGAATGTATTATATATTATACTATATTATATAATTATGTTATCTAGTCTGTTCTTCCAGAAACCCCTGACTAACATAGATTGTAGATCTCCGCCACTTCCCATGAGTGAGTGAACCTTGCAGAAGAGTGAATAGTAAAAATGTAGGAGCCTGAGGATGTGCAGGAGTACCGCTAAGCAATAACCTCTGTTAGTATCAAGGCTACTATACCCAAAAGATTATTGCAGCAATGACTACTTCTGCTAAAGTTCCACAATAATTTGGCCTATACTAATATTTTGAATGGAGAAAGAAGCATCTCAGAAAATACTGTCCCATTCTGTGAAAGCATTTGTGACTACCTGGTACCCGACATAAGATAGGAACCTTCTTTACTACATGGCCTGCTCACTGGTGGACCACTCATGCCCCAACAGGTCCTCAATCACATGCTAATGCAGTGTCTTTCATGGGGCCCAGTGAATTACAAGTGCAAGGGAGCAAGAGAGTAGGAGGGAGACTAGCTAGAAAGGAGACCTTGTGAAATGGGAGGAAGGTCAGTAGTGGGGATGAAAAAGATGAACGCATTGAGTATGTTCATTACCATTTCAAAGAAAACAATGATTTCAAATTGTGCAAATGATGCAATAAATATATGACAAATAACATATGGCATTTTAAAACATAGGACTCTGTGTAGAAAAGGACATTTGCTTGGCAAATTAAATGTTATATTCATATTCTGTTATTATTTAAACAATTTACTTGTATACAGGTGAACATGAGCCAAACTTTTTCAATAAAGTTTATTTAAGCTTTTAAATAAAGTTGAGATAGTATGTGTAATCCAATTATGGTTCTGATAAAATATCCTGACCCAAGAAACTTAAAGTAGAAAAGGTTCATATTTGCTTATGGCTCTAAAGAAGGTACAGACCATCAAGGCATAGAACACATAGAATAAGTGATGATGGTTAGGAAGAGCAAGAAGTGGCTTATGTCATAACTATTATGAGGCAGAAAGAGATAACTAAAGAAGAGAGAAGTGGAATGGGATATCAAACTCAGGATTAATCTCCAGAGATTTATTTGCTCTAGCAAAGCTCCACGAGGTAAAGATTCCACATCTTCCCTAACATCACTTCCAGCTGGGATCAAGTGTTTGAACATGTGAGTCTATGGGAACAATTCTCATTAGCATCATGCTATGGTAGTGTTAACAAATTATTAATTTGATAAAGATTGTGAAATGAATGTACATAATATAAGTTTGTCTTTGCAAATATTAAAAAATTGAAGGTCAAATAATGGCTGGTTTAGATTTGCTTTAAATTTTTAAACCATCACAATGAATGAGAGATTACAGATAAACTTAGAAAAGTGAGATCATTTTTGTAAATGTTATCATAACTGCATCATTATAATATTCTCTAATTAATTTATATTGAAATATTTAATATAAAATATGCCCAGCACCAGGCATGTGATACCCGCAATTAAGTTGTTGGTCCAAGAAGTCTTAAAAGGCCCTCCAAAAGTATAGGCTTTCGCCACTGTTCTTGGTTAATCTCCATAAATTGATAGTAAGACTCTTACTGAAGTAACAACTTCATCACAGAACAAAGATAGCAAACACCAACTGGAACTGGTCTAGAAACTTTCTTCTCTCTGGACACATTTCATAGTACTAGACAAGTACTATGCAAGCTTCTGGGGAAGAAATCAATCAGTAGCCTCAATTAATTTCTGAGAACTACCACAGTAACAACCACCTGACAAGAGATGATCAACAGTCTGATAATGTCGTGATAGTCTGATTTGATTTAAGACCCACTTTTCACGGGGATCACATCCCTGGTCATGTAAACTAGAACATGAACCTTGGGCGAGGAAGGAAAAGGCCCTGAAGAAGTGCAAACCAGTAAGGTTTATCTATAAAACACCGTATCAAATTTTTTTAATTTGTTTTTATACCCTTGGATTGGAAGAGCATTGAGCACTTAAGAAGCTTCCGAATCCAATGAAAAATGTTTTATTAAGGAAAATTGCTACTGAAAAAAGTGAAGAAAATAAAAGATGGCAAAAGGGTAGATTCAAAAACAGCACTTCCAAATCACTCATCCACTCCAAGGCTCAGGGAACATTGAGGAAGGGGATTCAATAAGATGGTAAGATCGTAAATGCTGGGAGTGCCACCAAACATTATTTTCTGGACATGAAAGAGCTACCTAATCCATGAACACATCTCAGCTATATATAATCCCATAAGACTGACAAGGGATTTGCCTTATCAACATGTCACCAGAAAAGAGCAGAGAATTCAAGTGGCCTCACAACTCCTTGAGTACACTCATTAAGGTCAACCCTGGTTGCAAGGGTAGAGTGGGCTTTCTTCACTGTTATACCCACTGATAAATGATTCATGTTCCAGCAAATACTCAGACACCCATCAGAGACAATTCAAACTTAATCAGTGGGCTACTTGTGCCCCTTCCCCCCAAAAAGCAAGAAAATAGAAAGGATCCCGACAGAGAAGAACACAGAAGAAAGGTTGTATTGAGAATGGGAGGGAAAATCACAAAGTATAAAGTCTGAGGGAAAGGCAAACATCTACACTGAATTTGGAAGCATTTGTCATGTTCAAAGTAATATTAATATTCTAATATCAATTCATTTTAAAATATTTTACTTAATGTGTGTGTGAGAGAGAAAGAGAAAGAGAGAGAAAGAGGGCATGATATGTCCTTGTGGATGCTTAAGAGTAGATTCCTAAATTGTTTCTACCTCCATTTTTCTCTGGCATTTCCAAGGCTTTACCCACCAGGACCTGCGCTGTAGTTTCTTCATGGCATTTTTTTTTTACCTGAGATTTGGAATCTGAACTCAGGACCTTCTGTTTGAGAGACAGAGTCTTTAGCCCTGAGCTATCTTTTCAACCATCTAATATTAATTCATTTTTAACCTTTTAAAATCAATGTTCATCTGTGTGGTTAGAATCCCTAGTTCTGAGCCACAGGAAAATGGTTATAGAAAAGAGTCTCTCCAAAGAATATATAAACAAAATTCAAAAAAATCATTCAGAACTCTCATTTTGGGTCATGAAGTACAATTTTATTCCATTTTTATAAACTCTAGAAAATAATAGACACAGCAATTACAGACATTTTTCCTCCATATAAGTAATGAAATAGATATTCAATTTCTTTTCTTTCTATCAAAACCCACAAAATAGTACCTAGATATATTAAGTTTTTGTAGCACATATAAATACCTTGTGAAAAATTCTGTAAGGAAGGAAAAGTAAAGCTTTGTATTTATAGGAATATATTCCATTCTAAGAGGGCTTTGCTCTTAACTTTAAAAACAGTTTAGATTATCCTGGCTAGAAGAAAAAGCAGTGTCAGCAACTGTGCTAGAATAAATCATCTCCTAAGAAACAACTTCTAAATTATGTATTTCTATGATTTGTCTTTTCCTGTCTAATCAGTGTCTTCATATTAATTTCTGCTACTGCCAAGAAAAAGATGGCTATGAACCTTCGCCTGATACTGGGCAGAAAGATTTTCTGCATCATGAATCTTCTCTCTGCTGTGGAGGGGAAAATTGGATAGTGTAGGAGAGCAAGAAAGTGACCATCTATTCTGTTTTTCATCCATTTTTCACTGTGTAGTTGGCATTGTTGGAGCATCAGGAAACAGAACAAGAAGGAAGGGGAGAGAAAAGGAACTTGGAAGACAGATATGCCCAGTGGGCCCTTCAGATGGATCATAGCCTGCTACATGTGGTCCAATTCCTGATCAAGAGAGCACAAAAATCTCATTCTTATAAATAAAATTTTATTATTTCTACAGGAGGCAGTTTTTCCGTATAGGTTTTCCCTAGCTTCAGAAAGTATTGTGAATTAACATTTCTCTTTACAAAAATTCCAGAAAAATTCTATCATAGCAGAAAATGATTCCTCAGAGTACCCTGTCTACTGAGATCTGACAGTATTTGCCTCCTCATCAGCTGATGTTATTGGCAAGGTCCCAGGGAAGACAACCTAAGATCCAGTGCTTGGTGCGGCTATCCTCAAGACTATCAGAACAGTCTATCACGCTTCTAATCACTGGAATGGTAAATCAAGGGCCAGTGGCATAAATAAAAAAGCTTCCATAACCGATATACTCACAGTATCTCATCTGTACCTCCTCCTGCTAAGTAGAGTACCATTTGCCCTGGCCAAGACTCCAAACTGCCAAGCCTCTGTGCTTTCCTGGCCCCAGCGCACTCTCAGAACTTCAGCACAAGAGGGGTGATGGGGAGAGGTCACAGTGTTTGCAGCAGCCAGCAGGCAGCTGCCCTGGGGCAGGCAGCCTGTGGCTTTGCTTTATGCTAGTTTCACAGCAGGGGCCAGCACTTTCCTTGAAAAAAGAAAATCCACACACACACAAAAGCACTGGAGAGCCAAATAGATTTTCACGGAAGAGTCTGTGAGGACTCAGAAAAGAGGATTTATGTCACATACTAGAAAGCAAACAACTGAGCCCAAAATCTCATTGGAGATTTGTATTTTTCCTTCCACGTTTTCCTTGTGCTGGTCGCCACTGTGCCCACAGTGCTTTCCAGAGTATTTCCCACATGACACTAACTTACCCCACCTTTCCTTTCCCTAACTAGAGCGATTAGAGGACTCCAGACCCCCACCCTCCCAGGTCCAATTCAGAACAGTCTTATCAAATCATTCATTTAATGAACTGCTTTAATGGCCTGGGGGAATCTGCTGCTCAGAAAACTCAGCTTTGTGTGTGATTATCTTTGCATCCTGGAATGTGAAACAAGCAGTTGCTAGACCAAGCAGAGGATGCATGAGTTTGGTTTGCTCTCTAGCTCTGAATAAAACAATATGTTAGGAAGAAATATTCTGCGTCACCGAATGTGTTCTTTTTATTGCAGAGTTGATTCTGACAAACAGCTTACTCCGTTAGATTCCAGGCGCTACTCTCTGGCCTGGAATTGATGTTCTAAGTTGGTAGTACAGCATTCCTTCCCACCACCCTGCCTCCTGTTCTGGGGAGAAGCACAAAAATGTGACATAGAAGCAACCACAACAACTGACAAAACACACAAGTCCAGCCAAGCACAGCTTGATAAACCAAGGAGTTTGTTTGTGTTACTGACAGGTGCTGACTCAAAGGCAAATACATCACTGTAGAAAGTGACACCCCAGCCTGGGAGTTTGTTGCACCACTTGCAGGCAATTCTGCAGATGACTTTCCTCTTGCCCCAACAATCGTTTCCTGTTTATAAAACTCGAGGGAGGAGTCTCTAGTTTTATTAGTTTCTTGAGTCTCCTGAGTTGTATATTTTGTGACTTTCATAAGCCTCCTGTGTGTTTCTCCTCATCATCCTTAAGAGATTGTTTCAACTCAAAGTTGACAGCCCCATCACACAGATATATGCAATATATCTCAGTTGTTAATGTGTGCCTGTGCCATGTGAAGAACTTATCAAAATTTGCTGATTCTGTCTTGGAGATTCTTAGCTGGGGCACATGCTGTATTTCTAACAACCTCCTTTACTTCTGACCTACGAACTAAACTTTGAGTGGCAGAGAAATTTTTTAAGTATATGGTATGTTCAGTGGAGCTGTAGTGCTAGTTTTGACAAGACAATCATTTTGACACAAAGTATCTAAGAAACAACAGAGATTCCAAGGTGCCAGCCATTTGTTTAATTTATCCTAAACATGTTATATTATGTTAAAGTCCCTTTTGTCTGACTAGTTCTCTCTCTCTCTTTCTCTCTCTGTCTCTCTCTGTACAAAGGTGACAAAGTATGATGAACTTTGTCCCTTTTTGTCTCCTTTCCCTTGAGACTGCAGGAGAACCTTGAACGATAATGTGATTTTTGTCAGTACTAGATTGTAATCTAGGTCACATAGTATAAAACTTACACACATACATACACACATAGCTATAAGTCAGAACAAGTGAGATGTTCTGTTAGTTCCTTTGGCTTACAAACTAAAGAATATTTGTCCTGCTTGTATTGTCTATGGTGCAATGAACTAACTTCCTAGTATCCTGGGAGTTGAAGGCTCTCTCTTTAAAAATACACACACACATACACACACACACACACACACACACACATACAGACATATATGGATATACATGTACATATAGAGAAGGGGAAAGAAAAAGAATGATGGTATGCTCCCAAATGTTTTTCTATTTCAGGGCCTTTTAGAGCTGTCTGTGGTTATAAGACTTTCACTCTCCTAGTAAAGACCTTTTAAAGAGTAATTTCATCTCAGCTTCCTTTCCTACAAGCTTGTGTCATCTATTATTACTTTCAATGTACTACATATTGGCTCATAGCTATATCATATTTATATTTTGCATCATCCTTTTGAAATTATATAAACCTAAGGCTCAATAAAACACAGACAAAATATCTGGTTAAATACTAGAAATGTGGTTTGGGATTGTGAATCACCCCATACTTAATCCTAATATTTGAACAGAAGAGAAGGAGAAAAAAATTTTCCACACAGTCAGCTGCTCAAAGTAGTCCGGAAATTTTAAGCAAGATTTAGTTAAAAAAAAAAGAGGGAAAATCTGTAGCCATAAATTTTATTTTGGTTACCACAAACCCCACCGCCAAGATGCAATTGCAACTGTGTAGTTATCAGTGTGATCACAGCATAGGAGAGGAATATGTGACATCTATTAATAGCGTTTTTGAAATGAGCCAAAACTACTTTGGGGCTCAAAGAAGGTATTTTTGTAGTGATTTGTTTAAATCAATACCTGGAGGAATACACAAATATGTAGGAAATGAGGTCAGGAGGGAACTATAGACAGAAAGAGGTTTAATCATGAAAAGTTATTAGATGAGCAAAAGAATCCTCTTTTGGTTTCATTTTAAAGTTTAAATTAAAAAAATACAAATTTGCATTTTTTAATATTCAATGAAACATTATACCTCTGAAGCTAAACACTTGCATAAGTAGATGCTGTTTGCATTTTTTTCACCTAAAAATGAACTTATTTATTTATTTATTTATTTATTCATTTATTTATTTACCTCTTCAGACTAGCCATGAGACACTCACTTTATCTGTATATGTGTATTTGCTCCTTGTAGCAGTTTGCTTCCATGGCTGCTGGAATGGAACCAGCATATGATTGTATGGTTGTAGTTCCTCCTCCTGCTTGGCAGGGGAGCCCATACCAATACCAAGGGTCTAGGGACCTGATCACATTATACCCACATAATGGCTGAAAGAGAGATGACCCTTACTTGCCAGGCCAACATGCCTCACCAAGTATGCAGTAGGTTGCCAACTTTCTCAATTAGTTCCCTTCATCTTATTCACCTACTCAGACACTAGTCCCACTCACAATGGACTGGGGCTTTCCCCATCAAATAGACAATATCTTGCGTGTTTGGTCTGGGCTTAACTCACCTACCAATGATCTGAAAACATGTCCAGAGCTTGAACCTCAACCATCAAATTTATACCTGTATCTAATTATGATACTTCACAATTCTAAGTTATCTGCTACAGTGGCAGCTTTGGTTTTAGTCAAAAATAGATTATGACACAACAATGTTTGATTTTGTCCATATATAAGCACATATTTTTATCTTTATGGAAAAATATCACATATGAGTCTGCAAAATTGTTTGATCAGTTAAAACACTTGCGAAAAGTTAAAAGGACTGGTATTCTGGTCCCTACATCCCACTTAAAAAGTTTCAAGTGGATGTGCTGGCGAACTTGTAATTCCAGCCTTGAAGATAGACAGAGAATTCTCTAAGTAAGCTAGCTAGCCAGTTTAGTTCTAATAACGTGTTTATGATTTAATTGGATATCCAAACACAAAAAAACAAGAATCAAGTATGATTCCTGATATAATAGGCACGCCATATGAAAACACCCTCAAGAATTTGTGCATGTAAACACTTCTGTGCATCCATCCACTTGCAAACATCAATATACACATGTACACACCCCATACACACAATAGCATGAAAGAAAAAAAGAGAAAGAAAAACATCCAAATGTTCCTCAGTTGCACACAAGGCTAAAAGAGTAATTGACTCTTCCAGAAAGGAAAAAGAAGTTATATTAGAAAACATTTTCGGGGCTGGAGAGGTGGCTCAGGGGTTAAGCCTCCGTCTTGCAGGCGGAAGGTCCTGAGTTCGGATCCCAGATCCCACGTATAGACGCCAGGTGGAAGCGGGGGCGGCCTGCGCTTCTGGTCCTGGTAGGGCGGAGCCTATGAATCCCGGGGCAGAAGGAGATGGAGACGTCCATGGTGGTTCGCGAATTCGTCCGTGGTTCTACACACACACAGACACACACACACACGCACATACACACGCACACGCGCAGAGTTGAATAAATAATAATAAAAAAAAAAGAAAACATTTTCAATCATCCAAACAAAAGTGTAGGCTAAAAAGAAACAGGTCTATAGTAGCAGACTGAAGCTTGATCCTATGGTGCCTAGAGCCCCCATTTAGTATTCAGTCTTTCGCTTAAGGTGGATGAAATGATACTGAAAGGTTTCAGAAATGGAAGTTAGAAATGTTTTGGAATGGTCATATTATAGAGGATAAAGGTAGTTTAGAATAGGATGTGGTAGCAATAGAGATAGAAGTAATATGATTGGACAGATAGTGAAGAAAAGGCATTGCCAAAGTACTGGGATTGACTGGTATGAGGAACATGAGAGATGTTTCAAAGTGATTTCCATGTTTTTTTCTTGGTGGACTTTGGGGCCAATATGGACTGAACCATAGCAGAACTGGTTATTTTAGGGGTAGGAAATACATCTGGTATTGAGTTCAAGCATTTGAGAAACACTTAGAGAACATTAGGCAAATGGAATTGGAATTATTCTCACTAGATCTCACTATGACTGACATATCAACATTCCCCCATAGACTAGCAATGAAGTCAGGAGAAAAAATTGCATGCAGGTAGAACTTTAAGGGCTAGGGCTAGACAAGTGAAGGAGAGTACCTTTTTCAGTGAGTCTACCCAGCAAAGGAAATTTTGTAAAATTTGCTCTTTAATTGTTTTCATACAGTTTTTTCATGCCACAAATGAGGAAGTACCCAGAAATATCTTATGAAAGATGTGCCTTCTTTTTGAGGGTCTCATATGTCCCAGGTTGTTCTTGAACTTGCTATGTAGTTGAGAAAAATCTTAGAACTTCTTATCATCTATCTACTTCCCAATGGCCATCATTGCTTTATTCACCACCTAGCCCAGTTTGTACAGGATTTTCTGCATTCAAGGCAAAGATACTACCCAAGGCAAATAGACTACCCAGCCCCACTATATGAAATTTTATGTAGTACATAAAATAATTTTAATCATAAAAGAATCCCTAACAATGCAATGTCCAGTAGAGATCAATGAACAACAAAAAGTTAAGAGAGTTCATACAATGGAAGAATGTCAGAACAATGTTTTCTCAAGAAACCAGAGAAAACAGTGCTGTTGGTAGAGGAGTTGGTTGTGTGATGGTGTCCTATATTGAATTATAATTTTTGCAGGAGTAAAGGGGAATTAAGGAAGTAGAAACTTTGGATGAAGACATCTCTTAAATACATGTCACTATAAATCAAAAAAGGCAAAACGTATGTATGAAGACTAGACTAGATCAGAAGTTATTGCTGTATGACATGTAAATTGAGAAGATTAAGTGGTTGATAATGAGAAATATTGGTGGGGAGGCAGATGTACAGCCTACCTGTGCCACTGAAAGCGAAAATTGAACCAGAGGATGAGAACAAGGGAGAAATGAATCAGGATTCTGTCCAAGTAAAGAGTGTCATGAGCTTACTATGTATATTCCAAGATCTCTTTGCTTTTAAAGTGACAGAGAATGCCATCATCTATACAGGAAAGGAAATGGGCTTGGTGGCTAAAGAACATCAGGTGTTTGAAATGATTGTATGTAAAAAGAGAAAAGCACCTGCCTATCTATGCGAGACAGAAGGGTTTGCCAAAGTGTTTTGGAAACCTGGTCGATGCTGCAGCATAAATTTACAGTGGCAGCTGGACTTAACTACACAGGTGCAAAGGAAGACAGATAATTAGATTCATCCAGCTCTAGGGTTTTGCCAGGCAGGTGTGTTGAAAGGACAAAGGGACAAGAGACTTCACAAATTTAGCAGATCATGGATAAAATGATAAGGCACTCATCATCTTTCCAAAGGGATTAGAAAAAGGGCAACAGGATAATGATGCACACATTTTTTTTGATGTTGCTATAATTTTTTTTGAAAAGTTCCCAAATTTGTATGCTTGATCTGTATAGCTTGTAAGTGAATGCAAGTCAGTGAATTGAAAGTTGAAGAATTTAGGTAGCAAACAAAGCAGTAGTTAGTTTATAATGAAAATGGTAGTAATAAAAAGCAGAGCTGTAGAATCCTGTATGGTTTAACATACTCTCACCTGCAGCAAAGACCTGGTCACTTCCTCGGTTCAAATATGGTATGTCATTGTAGTCCCTATAGAGCTGGGGTCTTACATAATTCAGCAACTATCTAGTCTCTCCTTCAGTTAGCTGTCTCTTCTGTTTGTCCTTTCTTTTCCTTACCTGCCTGAAAAAAATAATTTAGCCAGGGAAATAAACAGAGCCTATTTCTGCCTAGTCATTATTCATCCTATAAAAGACTGGCTGTGTGCCCTACTTGTGGAGGTGTTTTATTTATACTTTGCTGGACTGGATATTCTACTTGATGGCTGCTACCACCACCAAGTTCAAACACGGATCTCTGCAAAGGCAATAGGAATCTAAAATTATTTAGTAAGAGTCTCTACTTACACACAATAATCTTTGTTGCCTAGAAAAAAATTACATGTTCTTTTGCTGACCAGTTTAGAAGTACAAACACCTCTCTGGAAATTTCTAGGTTCTTAATGTTCTTCATGTCAATTCATATATAATAGCATTATTTCATAAGTTTGACCACTTTCCATAAATTTAAGGTTGTGTTTGGGCCTTTCCTTTTACTTATTACTATTTCAATAATGGCAGGTTGAATGATTAATCCCCTGAAAGACCTGAAGCATTTTTCAAACCCATAGATGAAAAAAATTAATGCTGTATCTTTACTTATCTATATTTACTTTTAAAAGCAAAAAGGATCATTTTTATATCTCTAATAGCAGAGAACCATGATTACAATATTGATCAATAACCCCTCAGGAGTGATATATATATATATATATATATATATATATATATATATATAATACACACATACACACACGCACACACACAAACAGATTAGATCAAGTTGATTTTAATTTCCTACTTTGATTAGGAAGCTGGAATTTTGAAAATACTTTTGCATTTGTACATTTTCTTTAAAAATTTGGATCATTATCGGGTTCTTATAATAATTCAAACTGCAAGGTGACAATGCCATTCCAACAACTCTTTATGTCTGTAAATATTATCTGACCTAGAGGAAGATAAGATGCTATTGGACAAGGGAAATTAAATAACTATCTAAGCACAAACCCCTATTAAATTAAATTAAATTGTTAAATTCTCATGAAGTAAAGAAAAACAGAAATATCTGTGTTTCATGATCATAAACAATGCAAAAGAAAAAAATATAAAATCCACACATAAATAACAGTATATATTGCATGATTCTAGTGGTGTAAAGTTCAAAATAAATGTCCCAAATTAACTAATGTTACCTAAGATGTTTGCTAAATTAGAAGGCAAAATGTCCAATGCTAGGAGATAGAAAGGAGGCTCTCAAAACTGATAATGCTTTCCTTCAATTTTCTTGGTTGTAATCATTGGAAAAAAATTCATTTAGTTATATAGTTCAAAAGTGTTTATTTTTCAGTAAGAACATTATACTTCAAAGTAATTTAAATGAAATATAAAAATGTTACTCGTATGCATACTGCCACAATACAATTTCTCTTAAAAATGTCAACAAATTGTTCAGAGTTGATTTCCTGGTCCCAAGTTTGGAACCCATAGTGGGAAAATTCAAACTTTAAATAGCTTTGTTCATGTAAATGGAAAGAGATGTAATAAAAAGAATGGTAATGTTCTTAAACTTATCTTGACTTTTTAACATTGTAATTATTCATAATGGCAATGAAATTAATTTTTGTCTTCTATTTGTCAAATATTTTAAACTGAGAACAAAACTTTCAAGGTTGCATAGTATTGTACTGTATGCAAATGGCATGTGTAGTCAACTATTGTCACATATTTATATTTTTCTGATTAATCTTATTATGATTGTTAATATACTAAGCACAGCATATTTACATAAACCTCAGATAATTTAATTTGCATAGAGCTCAGATAATTCAATTACAGTTTACTCCTAAATATAGAATTGCAAGGTCAAATGGCATGTGCATCATAAACATTTTGACCTGACTTGCCAATTAAATGCTATAAAAACTTTCCCCAAGTTTCATTACCATAAGCAGTATGCGACCTTAATGAAAAATTAATGAACAATATATTGACTTTGGCTGAGTACGATGATAATCGCTATTAGATAAAGCCAAGGGAAAGTAATAGTCACGGAGAATGAATTCTACAAGTACCTTTATTTGATAATATTTCCATGAAGGGGATCAGATATTTTGTAGTGGTGATACTGATATAATGTCGCTTATATACCATAAAGTGATATTTTATTATGTTACTAAAATGGACAGGGCTTTGACCTTCACAGTCTTTTTTATTCATTTGCATGTTTTTCAGTGTTCTCCATTTTAAAAATTTTTTTTTTATTTATTCAACTGTGCTCATGTGCGTGCGTATGTGTGTCTGTGTGTGTGTGTGTGTCTTGTGTATGTGTAGAACCACGAACGAATCAGGAACCACCATGGACGCCTCCACCTCCTTCTGCCCCGGGATTCACAGGCTCCGCCCTACCAGGACCAGAAGCGCAGGCCGCCCCCGCTTCTGCCTGGCGTCTATACGTGGGATCTGGGATCCGAACTCAGAGACCTTCCGCCTGCAAGGCAGAGGCTTAACCCCTGAGCCACCTCTCCAGCCCAGTGTGTGTTCTCCATTTTAATCTTTGTGTTGTTCATTTCCGTAAATACATATCAGAGAAAAAGAAAAGAGTGTTAAAATTTGCATGTCATAACACCATCTGGTACATGTCACCAACAGTATGTTGATGCAGAAATAAAATACTATCTTAAAGTGTTTCATGTTATAGAAAGGGACAACTCCATTGAGATGTCTTTTCTAACCATCTTACTGAAGCAAATCTTGGCCATGTAGTCTAAGCCAACATGTTCTTTTGAAGACTTCTCAAAGTTTCATTTCATACTTTTTCTTGGAAATTTATTAGTAAATCTCCTCTAACTAATCCAATTCACCCTCTCTTGAGATGCCTTATCATCTTGCTTTGAAATAGTGTGTTCTCTACATTTTAAGGTTATCATTCACTTAATCTATTCCATTTACAAAATCTACTTTCAGTGAACAAATATGAAGTTTTCTTTTTCTTTTCAATAAGAAATAGATAAGTGAAAATTTTTTATTATTATAGAGGTTTCAGAATTTCTTAATATCTCTCAGATGAAATTTGAATTATTAATTCTTATCTCCATTTTGCTGTACAACTAAGTGCTTAAGACTGAATAATTTTCTTTTATATTTCAATTATGATCCAAAACTAATTGTGATTAAATGTACTTTCCCTAGTGAATATGAAAAAAGACATTTTGTGTGCAGGACAGAAATATTAATTAATGATAAAGCATTGTCATGGTGTAATAAATCTATATAAAATTATGTGATTCAAATTGTATAAAAAGAATGAATAAATGAGATGTTTGAACATTAACAGTTCAATGTATTTGACTTAATGTTTGTATCTATATATTTTTATTCTGCATAATGAGATTGGAAAAACCTTGCTTTACCTGTAACAAACTATGATGATGATATGTATTTGGAGACTAAATTTCCAATTCCAATTTGTCTGCTTATGAAAATTTAGAAATAGTTACAGGTACTCCTGATGTCTCCACCTTAAAAGCAATGTGTAGAATTCAAAATAATTCTTCTGGGTATAAAAAGTGCAAGGAACATCTGAAGTTTTAGTCAGATAATTTATAGCATGACCTCCCGCCAAAAATAATGGATATAAAATAAATAATTTTTGTTACTATTGCTTAAAAGTGTTTGTCTTTTTCATTTTTTTCTCATTACTTTCATCAGAGAATGTCAAAAGACTTTCTGTAGACAGTTCCATGCATTTGAAGGACTCCAAAGGCTGAAGGACACTTCCTATCTCAGGACTATACCTAGCTATGGGGGGGGCAGCATCCTTTCAGAACTCAACAGGGTACAGTAAAGATGAGAGTTCTAAGCCATCTGCTTCAAAGAACTTCAGTAGTAAGTGGATGAAGATATATGTAAGTCTATTGAACCATACAATCAATGATCAACAATGTTTGTGTGTCACCAAAGTAAAGAACTTTATAATATTTTAGATATGGTAGAATTTATAGACATATTCTATAGTTCATATTCAAGAACTAATCAATACAGTGGAAAATAAGATAGATCAGCAGGTAAGTATATGGTTCAAAATTAATTGGGCAGACTTTTTGATGGTATCTAATTAATTAACTTTACTAAAAGAAAAGATTGAAATTGATGTTAATTTGGATTTTGAGATTTAAAATACTCCATTTAATTCAGATGTGAGGGCACGGTGGGTGCTAGATCAAAGTGAACAAGAGTAAATAGTGATTGTAGTATAATCAGTATATTATTACAAATTTACAGTATTAATTACTTTAACATAGCTATAGTATTTTATATTAATGGGACATTTAAAGTGTACCAGTACTATGCTGCATGACTATTTATATTAATTCATTTAACCTTCAACTTCATGTGATGAGAGCTATTACTATTCTCACTTTAATGATGAAAAGTTTAGGTGCAAAGAATTTTCTTCACTTTACTAAGGTTATGTAGTAGAGAAGGACAGATCTAAGATAGTGGTGAAAATTTCATTTGTGTGATTTCATGTACTCTAAGAGATTCAAAGGGATCCAAGAAAACAAGAAAAGTATTTAATCATTTCTAGGTATATAATCAAAACAGTAACAAAGGAGCTATTGGGGGACAATGACACATTACATTAAAGAAAGAATACAAAAGAATTAGCAAATTCATACCACAGAAGAAAGGATATCAATTACCAATTCCTCTCTGAAGAGATACAAAATATCAATAGTAGCTAGGTTTGCAAATGAAGGAGCAACTTTTTTTTCAAACAAAAATTTCCAAAGACTTTATTCATTATTGAATATAGAAGAAAGATCATAAATTTCTTTCATCTTGTTAATGGATGTCATGGTTTGAAATGTGTCCCCCACAGTCTCATGTATTTGGTAAGATCATGTCACCTTGAGAGGTGGAGCCTTGCTAGAGAAAGGCAGTCACAAGGGATGGGCCTTGAAGTAGATTAGTCCCACCCAACCTCCAGGAGAAGTCTGCCTTTGCTGCAAGCAGTCTACAGCTCTCAGCTTGCAAGATGTCTGCGGTGACTTAGCCTCCTACAGCTTTGGACAGCCAGCCATGCCGCCTCTGCTTTGAGAGACTGTACTTTCCCTCTGGAACCGTAAGCTGAATAAACCTCTCTTTCTCCCTTAAGTTGATTGACTTTCGTTGCTCTCTCACAGCAATAGTAAAGAGTAACTGTTGCAATGGACATATAAACCAAATATATTGTACCAATGGATTCCTAATTAGTGATAAGTTAAAAAAAGAATAGAAATAAGAAAACAATCAAAATAGGTATAATGAAATGTCTAAGTCAGTAAAGTGACTACCATGAAAGCAGTAAACCTCCAATTCAGATTCCAGCATCCAAATAAAAGCCAGGCATTGAAATAAATGTCCACATGTAATATCACAGCTAGGAAGTGGAAGACCAAAGTTCTAGGGCTTATTAGCCAACTAGTGAGCTCCAGGAGATTCAGTCACTCTGTCTACAAAATTATATTGAAGACGTGATTAAGGAAGACACCTGGTGTCAACCTCTGCCCTCCCACATTTATATATACAACTACACACATGCATATGCCCCCTACACTCCTGCCATGTAATGGATTATTATTTAACACAATAAGATGGATGAATTTTAGATTATTTCTCTAAGTAAAATTAATCAGCATAAAATATACACATTGTAAGAATATATCTGTAAAATATGTTGGAAAGGATAAGTTAGGGATGGAGGCATTTACATGTAGGTATGGAGATGGGAAGAGTTAACAGAACAGAGATGCACGGGGGGACTTGGCAGTTATAGAATTCTTCTGTATACATTTATCACAACAGATGAATAACTCTAACATTTGCCAAATCATTTTGAACCAAACACCATGAGTTTTATTATAAACAGTTTTTTTTTAAATCAGTTATGTTGTCAGGTGAAGAGAGAATTTAGATTGTGGAAAAGTCATCCACAGAATTGTAATGGATTTTGAAGCTACACTGAATGATGTGTGAGGGAACATAGGATTGACTCTAACAACATTAAAAATGATTGGATGAATTTCTTAGAGATAAGGAAAAATAAAATAAAAAGACTATAAATAAATATAATATTTTTTTCTCTCAGATATATGCTTGCATAGATAATTCTGAAAATACTTGCAAACCAAACAAAATAGCAAATTGTCATTTGATTTTATAATCCTAGGTAGATTGAAAAAATCAAGAATCTGGAAAATCACAAAAATTTGTACACCTTTTTTACATTCTTATTTTTATTTTTATTTTTTTCGCCAACATTTTATTTTTTTCCTAATCATACAAGCTCAATAGGTACCCCTGTCTTCTCCCTCCCCTCTCCTCTCCCTAGTCTTCCCCATTGCACTCTACCCCATTCCCCCTTCCTTTCATCCCTCTCTCTTCCTCCCCCTCTCCAGATACCTCCTCCTTCCTCCCTCCCATCCCCTGGAGCATCTTTTTGTGTGAATGCAAAACCTCCCTCTGTGTCCTCCACCCTAGGAGGATTCAGGACTCAATGGCATAGTCACTTCTTGGGCTCCTCAGTACTATGACTGTTTAACCCCTTGCCTTTAAGGATCCTACTTCTTGAAATCTTCTCCCCTGTGATCAATGCTAGACTTTGGGTGCTCATTGTGCAGATCAGGCAAAGTCTAATCCTGGCTGCTGCAGCCCTAAGTTGTGTGGAGTATCTTGCATATCTTCGGTCCTCCCCATCTTTAGGCTCTTAAAATCTTGTCTGCCCCCTCTTCCACAAGGTTCCATGAGCTTTAGGATGGGAAGAGATTTGGCTGGTCTGGTTCCAGGTGAATAATGCCATTGGCTGTATCACACTTAGTATTGAAGGTCACCTCTTAACCAAAGACAAAAGACTGTTTAAATGAAGATCTTAATAAAAGAGGACACACAAAGATAGATGGAAAAATAGGAATAGGACACATCAATGGAAATGGGGAGGTCAGTGCTACATGGTTGTTATCTATCTGCCAGTCCTTATATCCTCCCTGACTAGTGAGATTAAACCTGTTCAGTCCCAAGTGACCAAGAAGGAAAGTGAGAGTGAGCTGCACCAGATGTCTTGCTACTTACATGCAATGCATGGCCATAGTCTATTTTCTCTACTGAAGTGTTTCCCTGTCTCCTTTCTTTTGAAGTCCTCATTCCCCTTCCTTGCTGTTTATAATCCTTTGCAATTACACATTCTTTATAAAGTATATTTTTGAGGTATTTGTAGGTAATGCTATAAAAATCCAAGTAGGTATATGTCTGACCATTGTTTATCAAATATAACACCAAAACTTAGTTTAATTAGCAGTTGCCATGATTTTCCATTAAATACCAAAGGTGATAATTATCCCTGATGGAGTAAAAAACCAGAAGTTTTAGGCTTTACAAGGTTATGATTATTTTCTTCTTTTTATTGGACAGCATACTTTCTGAATTTTTGCAATTGTCAAGTGGAGAGAAGGAAAAAAATGAGTTTCACATATGTCTTGTTCCTGATGCACAATTTTATGTTAAGGTGTAGTCTATCTTAATGCATTCTCCTTTGTAAGAAATGTTTCTCTTTGCTCTCAGAGATGGCCTGGAAATTTAGTTTGTATGGACTGAAACTCAAGGGTGACATATAGATTCCTTTTTCATGTCACTAAAATCAGTGTAAGTTATATTTACCCCATGATGCCAAGGATGCATGATGCACAATGCATGATGCACATACTGAGGCTGCAGAGTGCAAGAACATAAAAGCAATCATATCACAGAGACTTCATGTCCATTTTCATTATAATTTCCCTACACTGGGTCTTTTTTGTTTCCAGAGTCAGAGATATTTCAGCAGAAGTGGTGAAGAATTCTTCCTTGAATAGGACCCTGCTTCAGAGGACCAGGATGAACCTAGAGTTTATGAGGAAACTTCACCAAAAGCAGTACATATCCATGAATTGGCCAGAAGGACACATTTAAAAATGAAGCACTTGAATATACTGAGTGCAATTTCAAAGAAAACAAAACACCAAAGACTATTTTAAATTATCTTTTAGCTTCTATTTTCTATCACCTCCCCAAGTTACACGTAATATTTTCTTTCTTAAAAGCCAATGCTTACCACCTTTCCTATGTGATAATGTGGCATATATTTTATTTACTCTGTGAATATTTCCTATATGTGTACACTCTATTTTGTTCCTCTAAAACCCCATGTTGCAATTAGCCTGCACGGTTGCCAATAAAATCTCTGTTAGGTGGCTTAAGGGATCAAGGGGTTAATTCTCTTATGATTGTCCAGTTACAGTTCTTAGTTCAACTTGGCAGGAGAGTATGTGCCATCACCCAATGACTGAGGGAACTGGCCACGTCATATCCATGTAACAGCTGAGAGAGGGACAATCCTTACTAGCTAGACCAGCATGTCTGGCCAAGTATATGCAAATATGCCAACTTCCTCCACCAGCTTCTTGTATTTTAATCACCTTCCAGGGTTTAGCTGTATCCACTATGGTTGGGCCTTCTCCATCAACTAGAAAAATCTACAGGTTTGCTCTGGGCTTAGATCAACTACAAATGTGCCCAGAGCTCAAACCCTGAACTATCAAGTTGACACACCTGTGCCTAACTATGATACCCCATTACTCTCTCTTATCCCTCACCCCACTTCCACTTCAAGAGAAGCCCTGCTTTTCTTAGGAAGTTCCCCCTCTGTGTTCAGGTTTCATTATTTTTTCTTTTCCTGACACCTACTAGGTTGAATAATTAGGGTTGTTTTCATGAACATGAATAGGATATGTTTATTAGCGCACAAGGGAATCTTCTATTTTAACTGCAGCTTCAGATTGCCTACCTCTGTCCTATTGCTCAACATGTATGTTTCTGTTTTGAATTATTGCTTTGCTTTGCTTCCTTCTTCATCTTTCCTAGTAAGCCTGTCCCTGTCCTCTCCATCAGTGTTTCCTTGCCATCTTCCTGACAGTTTATTCCCTCCTTGTTCTCAGTTCCTAACTCGTTTCCATGGTAAATCTTAATGGTGCCATACATATGGATGTTTCCTATTTTCTCAGTGATTTCATCTTGATGTCCTTCCATCTGATTAATTTTTTAATAGTGAGCCTTTACTAAAGTTAGTTTTCAACACTCTTTTGCATAGCTATGATATAATAAGCAACTTTCATCTTAAGGGACAAAAGTTTACACAAATTTTCACTTCACATCATTATATGAAACAGAGATTTCTTGTATCCCTGCTTATGTTCACTTCATGTGTGTGTGTGCGTGTGTGTACGTGTGTGATATAATCTCCTTCTATTTAATGATAAGGACATACAGACTTTTTCTGCTTAGTCTACCAACTAAACTATGCCTTTCTGATGCACAGCTATTTTTAAGAAGGTTGTGGCTTCTGTTCTCAGCTCCGCCTTTCTCATTACATCGTGGTGTCTTGCAGAGGCCAGGGAACCCTCTATCCGCAGCCCCACGCACACTGCTTGCTTTGACCCTAAGGATATACCACTTATTTGGGCAATTATACTATGCCATCTGTAGCTGAAATCAGCTTCAATCAGACTTGCTTGGCTTCTTCCCATGTTCATTTGATTTCCCCTGTATTTGGCAAACTATAAATATTTTGGTTTGGGATTGCAGATGCAGTCTCTTCTAAAATGAGCTTTTACTTCTGCTTTCTGTTTCCTGCTTTGGAGATTATTTGTAGGAAGATATTATGGTAATATCTACTATTCTTCTATCTTAGAAGAAAATCATTCTCAGAAAAATTTTTCTTAACTATTTTATACAGTATTTGTTACCCAAAATTACAGGAGAGAAAACCTGTAGAATTTCAGATTATATCTCCTTTATTCTACTTGACCTGCACTTTTACTTAATGATTACTTGGTGTTTTTGAAATATACGTTCAGAGATTTCTTGGACACAACATACCAACAGAAATAGTTGGGGCTGGAGAGGTGGCTCAGGGGTTAAGCCTCTGCCTGGCAGGCAGAAGGTCCTGAGTTCGGATCCTCGACCCCACATATAGACGCCGACGGAAGCGGGGGCGGCCTGCGTTTCCATGCCTGATAGGGCAGGGCCTCTGAATCCCAGGGCAGAGTAAACAAGGAGGAGGTGGAGGCGTCCATGGTGGTTCCCGAATTCGTCCGTGGTTCCACATACACACTCACACAAACATACATATACACACTCGCACACACGCACAATTGAATAAATAATAATAATAATAAAGAAATTGTTAACGACTGAGATTGTTAAATCACAGTGGAGAAATCATACCCCCCCCCTCTTTTTTTGACAGTGTTTTACTCTTCATTGAGGCTGCTGAGGTCCGCTGCTTCTGTGTCTTGCTTCCACAGTGTTTAGATTGACCAGGCCCAGGGACTCCCTCCTCTTTAATTTTTTCCCAACCCATTTGCATTGCAGTCTCTACAGCTGCTCAGTCTTTGGGACTATCTTCTTCACCACCTTCAGCTTCCAAAACTAGCCTGAAAGTTCTTTTCCAGGTTTGCTCCATCGTGCTATCAGTCATAACCTCCCAGATTGGTCAGAATTCTTTCAAAAATGTGAAGGTGGCTTCAGCCACCTGGTCAACTTGCTCCTGGAGGTTTCCTATGCCTACCTCTCTTTGGGCTATGATGTTCGTCATGATAATGTGTCTCAGGAGGGCGTGGGCTACTTGTGCGAGTTGGCAGGTGAAAACAGTGAGGTCGCCAAAAGTCTGCCGAAGCTGTAAAACCAAACACCTTCTAGGATGTGCATAAGAGTGGCATATATATCACTAAATTTCCCAGGAACAGCTTGTACTAGGGGCAATCTTGCTGTCTCAGCTTCTCATGTGCTGCGATTATACATAGGAGCCACCAGACTATATTTTTCAGTTTTCAATTCCATGGATTTCATAGTTACCTGTTTAATCATATTGAATCACACACATATATTCCAAAAATATAGTTATACGAAATTTTTAATTTTTAATTAAGAAATCAAGCATGCAACATTGGTCTTGCTCCCTAAAATTAAATCTTTGGTATTTCATTTAGCCCCTTAATGGTCTGCTGATCAGTGACTATATCTTACAGTCTGAGGGACCAATTTGATAGTAGTGCAGTATTCATTGCTTTGACCAGCAAGCAGTGCACATTCATTTAATGTGCCACATAGATGTTAATACGCAGCACTTGTGAAATTCTGAACTGGTAACAGATGCCACCAGTTCTGCCTGAATGCCCACATCTGACCCTTCTAAGCATGAACGGGTCATATTTTCTGTGGTTCATTAAATGTACAGTCATCACACTTATCCATTTCAGTGCTATTTATACATTTGCTAATAACCCATTCAAAATATGCCAATTCTACTAATCGCTAGGAGAGTTGTGGAAATCATAATCCCACCTCTTATGCATTGGAGGGATGCTAATGCATTGTACTAATCCTATCTTTTCTTGGAATTCAGAAAAATAATTAGTGTTTTCATTAAGTTTTTTGTTAATCATCAGACTAGTCCCTACACCATCCATTTCTGCTCTATTACTCTATGAGGAATCCATCCATTTCCTTTCTGTATGTTTCATATTCTTAGAAACAATAATAATGCTCTTATTTTACCATGTTTTTTATGAGAATAATTCTTGATTCTTTCAGATATTCTCTGCATGGATTGAGAATACATGCCACTTTTCTTCCAGGTATTGTTTTCTACTAAAACTTTTCAAATTTTAAAACCTTATGGCCCAAACACATCACAATGTTTCAGAGAATTCTCAGGACAATAAAGAACAAGTCTTCTATATGTAACTTCTATTTGAAATTGCTGAAATGATGTTGAATTTATAAGATTATTTTCCAGATTGTTGTTTCATATTGAGTTGAAGATGAATAAAGTACCTTTCACCTGGATTAGAAGGATACACTTATTAACACCTCTTTATGTTGAATTGAGAAGATAGGAACTCATACCTTAAACTTCTTATTTTGAGCATATTTATTTTAATAACCCATAGTTACCACCTGGGATGATCCTTTCAACATATAATATGTCAGTATCTTATTGGTTATGAAAGCTCTAAATTACAATAAGCATGGGAGATTGGAAGAGTGCCCAGATAAGTTTTTGCTCAGGTGCAAAAACTCTTGATTGGAGACCTTCAGAGACCATCCCAGCATGTCTGATCTAAAACATCCTAAATCTTACAGTCTTCCTTTTTAACTAACATGATAGAGAATGAATCTTGTGCATACCCTTAGGGAAAGAGTCCCTTTAATATCAGTTTCACTGTTTTATATTTAACACTCATAAAGTCCCAGAAAAGATATTGACCATGAGCATTTTGTCAGCTCGTAGGTATGTTCAGTCTACTAGAAACCTCATCAATCATATTGTCTTAAAAGTTGGATTCACATTTTTTCTTCAAATAATATCTTAAGAAAATCAGATATATACCTTGCTAAATACACACAAAATAAAATGTAGAATAATTTATTTCACAAACGTTATTGAAATTACCATCGAAAGAAGAAAAGCATGTTATCTCAAAAACATAGATGATCTAAATATTTGATGTTTCTTAATCCCATGACAGTGCCAGCAACAGTATTGCAGTAGTGATAGCAATAACACTATATAAAGACCTGGGTCCAACACATATTGCATGCAAGGCATTTTTCTAAGTGTCTGTTTGCTCATGGTTTGCTTTAGCCTTTGCAATTTATCTTCAGTTTTCATTATCTATTTCGGCTTTCAAAAACCTTTATATATTCCTGTTAAAAAAAAAATTCCAAAAACTTATCTGGTCCTTCAAAGCATTCATTTCCTCTTCAGTTTATTTGTATTTGTTTTTCTGCCTCCTTTTGTGATAAGCCATCATGTTTTTAAACTTGTGTTAAGAATATCGTATTGCATATAACTACAAATTCATTATTGTCGAATTTAAAATCTAGCTATGTAATTTATTTAGAAAAATAGGAGACAATATTTTTCTATCTTAATGCAGAAGAGAGGGTAGAAAGACTATGAGAGCAGTGCTATAAAAGACTGTCTATTGCATATTCTGTGGCCATTGTAGTCATAATGGCCCACAAATATTACTATCTTTATAAAACCTGGATCCACACAAAGAAAAGAAATGCATGACTATTTTGGAAGAAGAAGGCCAGTAAGAGTGAGAGGAGAAAGGAGGAGATACATGTGAACATGGCATATTGTGTATAAATTTACAATTGTCAAAAATAAAAAAATGAAAAATCAATAAAGTGATGAAATGAAAAATCAAATCCAGTGATGGTTTAATATTTTTAAGATATATTCTAACTAAGATATAATTTATCTAAATCGGGGGTTATCCTTAGAACATACAAACTATTGGTTTACCTATTATACCTTTCATTGTTTCTAATAGTTTTTATCTGTACATTTTTTTCAGAAATATTATTGATTAATTTTCTTTTCATTTCTAGCAACAAGTATAATTATTTTCATCTTATACAACAAGTGAGCCTTGGCTTTTTTTTTAATCCTTTCACTATAGACACTGTCCTTAATGCTTTGTTTCACTGACCTTACAATTCTGTGGTCCTTTAGTATCATAACAGTACACCATGCACTCTCAGTGTCAGCTTCCAATTTTGTCATTTCATGTACACACTCGTATAATATCATGCACTTGAAATTCAGTGTGTGTATTTCTCTAGTTTATATTTTATTTGTTTATTGACTTGTTTTCTGCTTTTGATTTTGTGGTTGTACATGTTTTTTTGTTTTCCATCCATTCTAATATTCTAAGTATCAGACACATTCCAATTATGTAAATATTGTTACCCTGAGTTAGTTTTCTTTTCTTTCTCTCTTCTTTCTTCTTTCTCTCTTTATTTCTCTTTCTTTCTATCTTTCTCTCTTTCTCTCTTTCTTTCTCTCTTTCTTTCCCTCTCTCTCTCTTCTGATCATCTGGATCCACCTCCCAAACAGTGGATTGCTAGAACACTATATTCTGTATAACCTAAGGCTTTGTACTTCTGCACAAGCACTGTATAGATTAAGTTATAATCCCTCTTCTTATTTATAATTTTGATGATCCTCATAGAGTTTTCATGCTCTTATAATTTCCAATGAAATACTCCAGGCTCCCAAATCAAAAATAAGACAAAATAAACAAAGAGATGTGAAAATCAGGAATGGCAGTTCACAAATATAATCCTAATACTGAGAATGTTGGATCAGGTGGGTTGCTGAGAGTTTGAGGCCACCTTCAACAAAAGAGTAAGGCCCTGCTTCAAAAAACAAGCAAATTAGTATATAAAACTTCTCACTTAAAGCACAATGGAAGTTATATTCCCTATTTACATAGATTCTCTATTTAAATGACTTCGTGTTTCTTTATATTCTAATATGTACTTTTGAGTTTAACAAGATACTTTCCTCTCTTTTATTTTTTTAATTCAAAATTATCATTTATTGTAATTTACTATATCTTAAGAAACGAAATCACCATGGTGGTCAAGTTAAAATTTATCTATTTTTCTTTTTCAAAAATATATTTATAAAAGAACTTAAAAATTCAATGTTAGAATAATGTCTATATACCATTGTTTAAAACAGAAATTTTTTTGTAATTGATTATGAAGCATTCATCTGTACCTATCAGCAGTTAAGTATTATTATGCATAATAACTTTTAAAATATACTTTATTTTATCTGTGTGTGTGTGTGTGTGTGTGTGTGTGTGTATGTGTATCAGAGGGCATCATGTGTCCCTGTGGAGGACTGAGAATGACTTTGGGAAACATCCTGGATTGCTTCTACTTCCTTCTTGCTTCACTTTGGGATTTCCCAGGCTCAGCCAACCATTCCTGGATTCCCAAGCAGACCATTGCCATTTCTGCCTTGCATTTTTAGGTGGGACCTGGGATCCAAACTCAGGACTTTCTGCTTGTGAGACAGAGTTATAACCCTGAGCTATCACTCCAGCCCTATCCACATTAATTTGTGTGTGCTTGTTTCATCTTTGTTCTCTAATCTAAATGTTCCCATCAAATATTGGATTCCTCAATGAGATATGGAGTTATTTTAGCAGTGGATAGTTTTTCTGATTGATGTGTTTCTTAGGACACAAAATCCCTTATTTCTTATAACTTGACTCTGACCTAGCCTCAATGAGTCCTAATGATAGTTCAGGATAACCGTTGCCTCTTAAAACAGTTTTCTGTTGACTTAGTGTACTATAGCAACTCTGTGTCTTGCAGATGCATGGGTACTTTTCCATAACATATTCTTTTCAATCACTAGATTTTATCATTGAAAATTTGGATAGAGGCAGTTTTCTCTCACTTACAAATATGTAAGTTAAGCAAAAACAATGTAAGGTAAGAAATACCCATTCAATGATTAGCTCATGCAAATTTTTTGAGATGAAATCACACTCATTATACTTATTTAATTAAAAAGAAAAAATTACTAAACAACACTACTCTAAAAGATATATAGAGGCAGAGAAGAGGTGTTGCCCTTATGAACACTGGTATATTAGTTATGGAATTAAAAAGTCACACAGCTGTCTGTCATATAATCCAGACACAGTTTCCTTACTTTGTTTTATTTCCTTCTTGGTTTCCTCTATTTTTATAGGGAAAATATAATATTTACACAACTTAATCCTATCCCCTTCTTTTTCCCTTATACCCATCTTCTTCCAAGACAGATTCCCTCATACTTTCATGTCCTTTCCTATGTGTGACCCACTGCATTTCATTTGATTTGCTTTTGATGACATATGCCTGAGTAATTACTGGAGAACAAATCACATATTAGTGCTTTTATCACTGAGTAAAACATCTTCCATCCCCCCACCCTGTTAACCCTCATAGTTTCTCAGAGAGGTATAGATCTCTAGAGATCTTTCCCCTTCCATAGTGAAATGTGAATATGGTAATTACTGTGTAAATATGCATAGCTGCAGTGAATTTGTGAGATATAGCAGGTCTATCATGTTCAGAATGGATGCACCCTTGAACCACTTCAATCTCTTAGTATCTTAATTCATATAATGTACACCTTCCATCACAGAAAGAAGATTTTAGTTTGAGTCTTAAATGAATCTTCAATTTATAGGTATAATAAAAATTTTAAAAAGAAGTTTTATAGAGTGTCTTACAGCTAAACCTTCATAGTTTACACTACCACTAAACAATATACCTTCCCTTTCATAGGTTCTTGTTCTAGATGACACTACCAGAAATATGATCCTTGATGACAAGTGGATCTTAATTCCAATCAGACAGCTATTGGTTGCCCCTTGACATTCATTCCACTATTACACTTTTGTGATTTTTTTTGCCAAGATGACTTTAGTGCAGGTTACAGCTTTCACAAACAGATGAGATTGTTGTTTGCTTTTCTCCCTAAGTAGCTTGAATAGTCCTGTGATCAATGTGTGTTGCTATCCTGTGATCAATGTGTGTTGTTGTCAATTTCTGGAAGGCAACAAAGAGCAATGTCAAAAACCTATATTGTTTTGGGAGGTTTTCAAAACCTTTGATGAACAAGAAGTATCACATTCCTTTTACTTGTAGCATGGTTCAATTGACTCTGGTTTCTACATGGAGCTTCATACAGCATTTTATGTTCTGTTTTGCCATATCTTCCTATCTCTAATCCCTTTAGAAGGTGTGTATATCCTTGCCCCTTTATGATCAAATACTTTTTGTATATGCTGACATAGGATGTTTCTATACAGCTGTTTTTTAGCAATCAGTGCTGCTTGTTACTCCCTCCTTATTGCCTTTTAGTCTTTATAACCAGAGTGATTGTCTTTGCTTCTGTTAGATGATTTGCTTTGAATACACCTATCCATTCCTCTTTCCGGAACATCACAATCTTTTTGTCTCTAGTCACTTTTCTTGCCAACATGGAGGTTGATAATTTCCCATTTCCAAAACCTAAGGAATGGAATCACAATGATGTATATCAATATTCCTTGCATATTGTATATCCCAAAATTAGCTATATATTAATTCTCTTAAGTTCATGCAACCACCTTAGTCATGTGAGATGTGAGAGATGATTTTATGATAAAAAACATGTCTTGTTCACCATTTAAGGAAGCACATGTTGATTCTTTCTCATCCATTATTGGCCAGCCAATATAGTGTTGTATATTGAATCTGAAATGTCTCCATCAGGCTTATTCCTCAGTCTGTGTACCTATATTAAGAAAGTATGGAATCTTTAGAAAGTGAGTATGATTGTCCCCTAGACTACTAGGGAAAATCTTTTCCATGATTTCACCTTTACACAGTCTCTTGAAACTCTATGAAGTAATTGTCTTTCCTCTGTCATATGTTCCTGCTATAATGATGTTCCTACCTTGGCACATAGAACTAAGTGACCATAAAATGAAATATTCAACACCAAAAATCACTTATGTACCTTTTATAAGTTGTTTTTGCCTGAAGTCTATTTTAGTGGATTTTAGGATTGCTACTACTGATAATTGTTTCCTTGTTCCATTACCTTGGAGTACTTTTGATGAAGCCTTTTACACTGGGATTGTGCCTATCTTCCATAATGAGATGTTTTTATTGAATGCACCAAATTGATGGGTTGTGATTTTTTAATCCATTTTTGCAGCCTATGTCTCTTAAACTTTATTATTATTATTATTTATTCAATTGTGCGTTTGTGCTTATGTATGTGCGCACGCATGTGTGTGGGGTGTCTGTGTGTGTGTAGAACCACGGACGAATTCGGGAACCACCATGGGCGCCTCCACCTCCTCCTTGTTTACTCTGCCCCGGGATTCACAGGCTCCGCCCTACCAGGGCCAGAAGCGCAGGCTGCCCCCGCTTCCACCTGGTGTCTATACGTGGGATCTGGGATCCGAACTCAAAACCTTCCGCCTGCAAGGCAGAGGCTTAACCCCTGAGCCACCTCTCCAGCTCCCTATATCTCTTGATTGGAAAGTTAAGTCCATTGACATTTGCTTGCTGATTCCTGTCATTTCTGACTTTTGGGGTTTCTATATGTGTATTCCTTTGCATAGTAGTTATGCTGACATTTTTCCCTTCTGTCCTCTTGGGTTTGTTTATCCTTTTTTTCGAACTTGAGTATTTTTTTCAAATGTCTTCTGTAGACCTGGTTTAATGGTCATGTAAGCTTTCAATTCATCCTTCTTGTAGAAAAATATTTTTGCCTTCAATCATGACTGAAAATTCTGATGAATATAGAAATTTGGGCTGGAATTTGTGATCATTCATAACTTGAAGTACATCTCTCCAACCTTTTCTGGCTTTTACTGTTTCTAATGAAAAATCAGCTAATTTTTCTAATAAACTTACATTTAAATGTGACTTTTTTTCCCATGGAGACTCTCAAAATGTTCTCTTTGTCTTGTATTTGCAGTGTGTGCGTGCGTGTGTGTGTGTGTGTGTGTGTGTGTGTGTGTGTGTGTGTGTTTGTATTTGCAGTGTTTTAACAATTATTTGTCATGGCAAATTTCTATCTTGATCATATCACATTGGTTTGTGATATACCTCTTGTTCTTGGATGGGGATCTTTTTATATAATAAAGAAAACTTTAATTTATGATAATGTGAAAAATCTCTTCTGGTGTATTTTTTTGAGGGAGAAGGTTTCTTGTTTTGGGATTCCATGAATGTGCAAGTTTGGTCTCTTTAAGATGTTGGAAGCTCTTATATTCTTTTTTTTCCTTGAATATTCTTGAATTTTTAAAATCTTTTCCAGCCTCTTTAATTGAATAATTTTGTTCTGCATCTAGTTCAGATACTCTATTTCTTCTTCATTGGTTCTGTTCATGAGACTCTTTATTGAGTTTTAGATTGCATTTAGCTTTTTTTAATTTCAAGTTTAATCTCTGCAGTTTTTTTTCATTTGCTGTATGCTTAGTTTTGTTTCTTTGACTGCCTTTTTCATCTCACTCAGGTGCCTATTATTTTCCTGTTCATATTTGCTTATGCAGTTATTCATTTCCTCTCAGAGTTCCTCTTGCATTTTTTGATCATATTAATAATAAGCTTTTAATATTATTTTTGTTGATTTCATTGCTAATGTCCAAGAAGTTAGAGTTCTATTTTTTGGTAAACATTTTTTGTACTGGTTTTGTTGTATTTTCTGAACTTGCAATGAGACTTGGCCATTTTGTATTTGGTCTTTGGTTTCTTTGGTATGTTTTTCTGACTGTTTTGAATCAGATAGCATTTCCCCACTTAGATAGTTGCAACCACTTCCTTAGATGTGAAAGAAGTCAGTCAAGTGTTGCTTGGTGCTATTTTATTGGTAAAGTTGTAATGTCTAAGGAATGTGGAAACAAGGTGGGGAAAGGGTTTTGTCCTAGTTTTAGCTGAGAGGTTTAAGATTGTGTGTCAGTTTGTTACATGAGATTCAGATTCAGTATCTGAACAGCTTTAAGAAGATAAACTAGAGTGGGTATTTTAGCCAGGGGTTGGAAATGAATGGGATATGACAACTTTTAAATTATTAGAGGTCTGTGAGACCCTAAAGGTGTGGATTATGGGACTATGCATATGCTGTATAGAAATATTAAGCTGTCGAGACTATCATTTGAAGGTAAAATGAAAATAAAATCAGTTACTAATGTTACGTTTAGGTGCTAAGAGTCTCTTATATTGAATGATGAGATTTTTGGGATTGTCAGCTTTGTGGAGTTGATCCACTGGCCCCCAGCCTATGGTTTCTGTAGTCTCTATTAAATTCTTGGAGGAATTTTTAAAATAATTAGTTGGGCGGTGATTGGACAAAGTTTTAGATTAGTTATCGGTTAGTTGGGTAGTAAGAAAGCTGGGTGGGCCTAAGTGGGAGATAGAAGCAGAGGCACAGAGGCAGCTGGGTCCAGCTGGGGAAAAGGAGGCAAGTAAACTGTAAGGTGGGACCCCAATGGTAGCCAGGTCTAAACGGGGGGGGGGGGGAGATGGTTCCATGTATTCTATTGTAAGAAACTTCCAGAGTGTGGCATTATCTCTCTGATGAAAATAAACTCACATACTTATCTCTCACATACTTCTTTCAGAAGGAATATCCTCTAATCCCCTCAAGAAACATTTGTGAAAACATGTTATTTTATGAAACATGTAAAGAGCACCTTCTGAAATTCTGTCCTTAAGGAAACAAAAGCTTTTCTTGCTATGTGGTCCTTGTTCAGCATTACTTTGTTTAGTACTTTATTTGCTTATTTATTATTTAGAAAAGAAAGGAAAAGAAGAAGAAGAAGAACAAGAAGAAGAAGAACAAGAAGAGAGAGAGAGAGAAAGAGAGAGAATGGTATACTGGTAGGGGTTAGAGGAAACATTTCAGAAGTCAGTTTTTTTCTTCCATCATATGGATGGTCTTCCAGGTATAAAGCTCAGTTTTCCAAGTTTGTGAAGAGACATTTTAACCTATGAGCTGTCTTGCTGGCCCTTGTTAAATATTATTAATAGTAATATTCTTGATGTTATGAGGTTGGTAATTTCATAAGTGTCTGATAATTTTCTTATATTGGCGCCAGAGGTATCAGCCATTTGGAGAAGGTGCTTATTCTCCCATGTTACAGTGGTTTTGAAGTTGTATTTTTCATCATGGCTTTTTAACTAAGAGTAGCTTCTCAGTTGATAGCATCTAATGTGAACTATTGAAGAAATTGTTTAGCATTTAAGATGTGGCAAAGTTTGGCACAGACATAAGTAAAAGTTTGAATTAATCCATGTCTCCTATAAAGATATTTATTTGTGAAATACAAATGTTTAAAAAGGACCTTGAGTAAACCTGCAACTTTTTTTAGGAACTACTGAATTTGCAAGCCTCTTATGTTTAAAAATTGAAAATAATCCAGGACTAGTGTTAGAACAAAATTTAGAGCGAGTACTAGAGTCACTGTGTTTTGCCTGTTCCTTAGTTTTCATCACATCCACAATTTGGATCCTAACTAGTGAATTTGGAATTGCTCATATTTACCAGGAATGTAAAGGGAAGCATTTTTTAAATTAACTTTATTCCATCCCCTTAAATGCACATTAGAGAGGCTTCAAAGATTTGAGGATTCAGGAGGGTTTTCTTTCTTCTTGGAATCTTTTCCCCATTATTTTAGCCTCCAACATAACAGTAATTTGAGCTTAAACATTCTGGCAAAAGTGTAAGTAAACTTAATGCCAGAGTTCACACAGTGTGCTTCTGATTTGAGATTTTAATGGCTTCAGCATTTGACTTTGAGCAAAGCATGTTTGCAGAAGAGTCAGAAGCTATTTCTTACCTTCATCTGCTTCCAGCAGTAGGCATAGTCTTCAGTCAATTCCTTTCTCGCTGATACTTGCCTTAATCTCTAGGAACTCTGAAATGTTACTTACAGGGTTGCTAAGTGTCTCATGCTCAGTAGGCTCGTATTCTTTTTATTATGAATTGATAGTTTACTTACAAATTATAAAACTGCACAGAATTAGAGGACATGTCTCAGTGCTGTCCATTTCAACAAAATTCAATTTAGCTCCTGATAATTAATCTCATTTTCTGCTTTAAACTTGATCATTGTGATTCATACTATACCAACATATGAGTGTGCTTCATTATGTAGTGAGTTTGCATATCTTTTCTTGGTGCAAACTCTATAAGCAAATTTCCTTAAAGCAAATTTTGGTTCTGTGCTGCCTTTCACTTAGTGCTGCCTTTCACTTAGGGGGGAATATAAATCACAACTTTTAGTCATCTTAGTTTTCTAATCACAGGATTATGATATAGTCCCAGAGTCCTCTCTTATAGAGATATTAGGGAAAAGAATATATCCTGTCTTCTGATAGTTAGTTGAACACAAACATTGCCACCGATATTTAGGTCTTTTCAAACCTTTCCTTCCTGCTGATTACAAACTAATGTTAAGTCTAAGTCCTTTTATACTCATGGAACTTTCTACCAAAGCACAGCTGGTAAGTACCAGATGATTGCTTTAAATGGTTTAAAAAGTTTAGATGGTTACATATATTACAAGATATACAGAGTCCTTCCCATTCATGTGAGTCCAGTGCCTTTAAATGTGACTGAACTAAAAGTTCTCTTTTTTAAAGTCATTCCTAAGATACGATATGGAAATATAGATTGGTTCTATTCCAATATAATTGGTGTTCTTTTAAGGACATTGAAAAATGTACAGAACAAACTGATTGCAAGAAAGAGAGAGAGTGTGTGTGTGAGAGAGAGATAGAAAGAGAGAGAGAGAGAGAGAAGTCCAACACAAGCCAAGGAGAGAGATCTCTGAAGAATCTCTGACAACCAAGATCTTGATATCGGTTTTCAGACTCCAGAATAAGAAAATGAAAATTATATTTAAACATTCCAAAACCCTATACTTTGCTATCATGGTGCTTGCAAATCTGTCCAACCTGTCTATCAGTTTTGCAACCTGGCATAATGAAAGATTTTATTTAATTTTTTTTCTGGAAAAACATATTTATTTGATCTTTGTTGCTTTTCTTTTAACTTTAACAAACTCACGAGGTTCTCCTCATATGCAAAGGCTTCAGTAACTACAAACAAAATGAGAAAACAACATGTACTTCTAAGCTGTATTCTTCTGCTCCACTGAGAACACATACTTTTGAGACAATGTGCATAAAGCTGGATATTTACTTGAATAGAAATGAAGTAAAGAGGAGAAAAAAAAGATAAAAATGTCCTAATATTTTCAAACAGTCAAAAGCTGGCAGTTAGAACCCAACTGTGATTCAAAAATACACAAAGCAAACTAATTCCTCCAGTAATTTCAATAATTATCTGTATCTTTTTTCTTTTATTTTTTTACTCTTTTTTTCTTTCGTGATTGATGCAATTTCTTTTTCATATTTTAATTTCCTCATGCCCTCATAATTTAACACTATATAGGACATCACATGACTTTTACCAATTGTACTCTTCTATATAAATTTCCAAATAGTTTTCTCCACATTTTCAACTGTTATGGCCTCAGAATTGGTGAAATTATCTTGATATCTAGTCTTCATAGCAAGAAAGAGGAACTGTGGAGGCCTGGTAATTTTGACAATAGGGAAAAATGATCAGGAGGCACAAAGCCTGGAGAGAGATACAGATTTGATAGGTCCTTTGCACAAGCGAATAAAGGTGATATATAGTAAAAAGTTGCTATAAATATTTATTTTGGGACAAAATTAAAATCACACAAGACATTCCAGTAACATTTTCATTACTAGTCACCATTCAACAAGATTTTGGTAACATCTACCTTTTCATATATCTCAGCCATATACCTATCACCTCCAAATGTATTCACATGCTGAAAATAAGATCTTGCCATTTATCTGAGTTGCCCTTTGGGACTGTCTAGAATTAACAACTCATTTCAAGTATGCCCAAATAGCTCCCATGTTACATATTTAACTTGAGACTCAAGACAAGGGCATCTTTGTGACTTCCAAGTTAGCAGATTCAAGGTGAAGACTAGCATGTGTTCACTAAAACAGGCCTTTACATCTGGAAATGACAGTTAAAAAGTGGTTGAGATTTCAGAGTTTATGGTCTCATCATCAGAGTCACCTACAGAAGGAAAAATGTTTCGGCATAGTTATGATCTGCAACAAGACACTTCACAGAAAATCAGGTAAAGATGAGGAATTCAAACACACTCAATTTAGAAAGTGCAAACTCTCATCCAATTGTGATCTGGGAGGTTTTTGTTTGAATTTATTTTATTTTTGTTGGCATAGATCCCTTGTATACAATGCTAGGTTTCATAAAGACAGTTTCATAAAGAAACTATCACATACTTTGACTATACTAAGCCCCAGATCCCTGTTCTTTCTCACTTTAACCCAGTCACTCCTCTTTCCCTTCCTTACCCATTTTCTCTTCTGCTTTATTTGACAGTATGTAATCCAGAACAACTCATTCTTGAAGTTCATTTCTTTCTGAGTATAATTTATTTTACTTAAAATGATGACTTCCATTTCTACCTGTTTTTCAGGTAATGGTATAAATTTCACTTATTCATGGATAAACAAAATCCAGTTGACTATGGAATCCATATTTTCATTATCTGTTTTGTTTTGTTTTGTTTTGGGTTAGTTTACACCCTGTAGACAAGTTTTCTTATGAAAAAAGTATAGGGGCTGGAGAGGTGGCTCAGGGTTTAAGCCTCTGCCTTGCAGGCAGAAGGTCCTGAGTTCAGATCCTAGACCCCACATATAGATGCCGGACAGAAGCAGGATGGGGGGTGGGGGGGTAGGAGGTGGAGGTGGGGGGTGCGGGAGTGGGGGTGGGGGGTGGGGGTAGGGGGGTGGGAGGTGCGGGGGGCTGCGTTTCTGGTCCTGGTAAGGCAGAGCCTGTGAATCCCGGGGCAGAGTAAACAAGGAGGAGGTGGAGGCGTCCATGTGGTTCCCAAATTCGTCCGTGGTTGTACACACACACACACACATACATACACACACACACACACGCATACATGCACAATTGAATAAATAATAAATAAAAAATTTTAAAAAAGGAAAAAAGTATAGGCCAAAACAGGCAGCTAGGTTTTTTTAAATCACATTGTTGTTAAATTCTGGAGCCATTTATCAATATTTTTTTTCTTTTTTTATTATTATTTTTTTCCAACTCATACAAACTTAATAGGTATGCGGTCCTCTCGCTCCTTCCACCCCTCCCCAGACTCCCTCCCTCCTTTTTCCCTTCCATCTGCTCCCCTCCCTCCCTTTCTCCCAGTGTTCCCCTTTTCTCCCCTCCCAATCCTTGGAGTATCCTTTAGTGTGAATGTTTCAATTTCCCTCTGTGTCCTCCACTCTAATGAGGTGTAAGGACTCAGTTGCATTGCCTAGAGCCCTTTCTTGTGCTCCCCTTTAGTATGGGAACATGATTGTGACTGTATATCCCTTGCCTCTAAGGATCCTAGTGCCTGTGATCCATGCTAGACTTTAGAGGGTCATTGATATGTCAGTCATTGTACAGGTTATGCAAAGTCCTGTTATGGTTACTTTGACAGTAACTTGTGTGGAGTATCTTGTATATCGTTGCTTCTCCCCATCTTTAGGCTCTTACAATCTTACCACCCCCTTTTCCATAAATTTCCCTGAGCTTTAGGATGGGGAGACATTTGATTGGTCTGGTTATAGGTGATTAATGTAGGGTCTCTTATGTTCTGAATTGTGGTCTGTTGTTCTTTTCAGTTTTGCTGTTCGTGCACTGCCCTTGGCTCCATCCTAATTGGTGTTGGATGGCACCTCCTAGCCTGAGATAAAAAGTTGTTAAAATAAAGTATTACTATAAGAGTAGATTCAAAGGTGGATGGAATAAGAGTAGGAGAACGTGGTGAGGAGGGGTCAGTGTACCATTTGCAGGATGGTTACCATCTATCTGCCAGACTCTATGCCCTCCCTGAATGATGATGCTTGTTTCTCAAGCTTAATGTCACAAGTCAAATTCCCAAGATTCATGTAAAAGAGGAAGGAGAAAACCAACTCCAGGAAGTTATCTTTTGACTTCCACATGAACATGATTTTACACATGCACGTATACTCCTGCACCATACACAGATCATAGCAATAGATCAATATGTGAACTTTTCTAACACTTTAAAAGAAGAAAGAGCACTTTCCCCACCTGCCCAGGAAGTGTGCAGTCCAGCCGGGACTCACAGTGACCTAGGTAAGCTCCCCTCACCCACCTCCAAACCCCAGGTAGCCCACTGGTCCCAGCTCCTCCCAACAGCCAGCTAGAGCAGGAGCTGCTCCAGGCCAAATAATTCAGTTCAGTGAAAAACACACAGAAATTGAAGGAAGGTCTTAAGAGTTAAAACGACAATGCCCAAGTCAAAGTGCAAATCCACGAGAAACAACACCCAAGAAAAAGAATCTCCCACTGAAGAAATTAATCCCATAATGATAGACAAAAACGAGAAAAAATCCCACGGAAAATAGCCAAGAAAACCTGACCCAGGATAACGACTTTTAAAACATGATCATTACCATGTTCAACACTATGAAAGAGGAAATCCGGGAGGAATTAAATAACCGCATCAATCACTTTGAAGAGGAACACAACAGACATTTGGAAGAGTTGAGAAAAACAGTTCAAGAAGCAAAAACAGGCATAGAGCAGTTAAAACAGACTCAATCAGAGTTTAAAACTGAACTAAAAGACAAGCTATCTTTAGCCCAGAACTCAACAGAGTCTTATCAGCAGAACTAAGGAAGCAGAAAATAGAATTTCAGACCTTGAAGACAAAGTGGGAGTATTAACCAGCTCAATGGAACAGGTTGTTAAAGCCAAAAAGATACTCAAGAAAAATATTCAAGAGTTATGGGACACCCTGAAGAAGCCGAACATGCGTATTCATGGAATACCAGAGCAAAAATTCCAAAATACCACACCTGAGTAAATTTTTCAAACTATCATAAATGAAAACTTCCCTTAACTAAAGAATGAGAGGCCCATCCTAATACAAGAGGCATTCCGTACTCCAAACAGATATGACCAAAATAGAAACTTGCCATAGTAAATAATAGTTAAAACACTCCACAGTCAAGATAAAGAAATGGTGCTGTGAGCTTCAAGGGAAAAAAAAAGTCACTTTTAAAGGTAAACCTACTAAGATAACAAATGATTTCTCAATGGGAACAGTAAAAGCAAGAAGAGCTTGGAGAGACGTACTTCAAATATTGAATGAGCAAAAAGGGAAATAATAGGGATTGAAATCTACAAGGAAGAAGTCAAGTTATCTCTATTTGCAGATGACATGATCTTATATCTTAGTGATCCAAAAACTCCACCAGGAAGCTCCTGGAACTAATACAGAAGTTCAGCAGGGTGGCCTTCCTATATGCCCAGAATGAAAGAAGTGAAAAAGCCCTGAGATAAACAATCCCATTTACTATACCCCTAAAAAAATGAAATACCTTGGGATAAACCTAACCAAGGAAATAAGAGACCTTTATAATGAAAACTTTAAAACCCTAAAGAAAGATATTGCAGAGAATACCAGAAGGTGGAAAGACCTCCCATGTTCCTGGATTGGCAGAATCAACATCATAAAAATGACCATCCTAACAAAGGCAATATACAAATTCAATGCTATACCAATTAAAATCCCAAAGCAATGCTTTAAAGAAGTTGACTGAATAATCTCAGAATTCATGTGGAGGCACGAAAGACCCAGGATAGCAAAAACAATCCTGAGTAACAAAAACACTGCTGGAGGTATCACCATACCAAACCTTAGTCTATACTACAAATCCATAATTGTAAAAACAGCCTGATATTGGCTCCAAAATAGACACACAGATCAATGGCTAAGGGTTGAAGACCCAGATATAAGCCCACACAACTACATCCATTTAATCTTTGAAAAAGGGGCCCCAAAAAATCCAATGGAAAAAGAACAACATCTTCAAGAAATGGTGCTGGCAAAACTGGATCTACACATGCAGAAGATTAAAACTGGACCCGTACTTGTCACCATGTACAAGAATTAATTCCAAATGTATCAAGAACCTCGATATAAAGCCAGAGACTATAAAAACCATAGTTGAAAGGGTAGGGAACTCCCTCGAACTGATTGGGCTAGGCCAACAGTTCTTGAACGGACATCCAATAGCACAGTCACTACAACCAACTCTCAACAGATGGGATCTTGTGAAATTAAAGAGCTTCTGTTCAGATAAAGAATTTGTAACACGAGCACACAGACAACCCACAGAATGGGAGAAAATCTTCACTAACCACATATCTGATAAAGCTCTATTAAACAGGGTGAAGAAAGAACTTAGAAAACTAAACACCAAGGAAACAAATGGACCAATTAAAAAACGGGCCCTGGAACTTAAAAGAAACTTCACCAAGAACGAAATTAAAATGTCTAACAAATATCTTAAAAAATGCTCCACGTCCTTACCCATCAGGAAAATGCATATCAAAACTTCCCTGAGATATCATCTCACCCTGGTCAGGATGGCAAAAATCCACAATGCAAACAATACAAAATGCTGGAGAGGATGTGGAGAGAGGGGAACTCTCCTACATTTCTGGTGGGAATGCAGGCTCATACAACCACTTCGGCGAGCCATCTGGTGATTCTTAAAGAAGTTAAAGATTGAAATGCCACATGACCCTGCTATACCACTTTTGGGAATAACCCCCTCATGCAGCAAAAATAAACCTGGATAGCACTAGCACAGCCATGTTCATAGCAGTACTGTTTACAATAGCAAAGTCATGGACTCAGCCCAAATGTCCAACATTTGATGAGTGGATAAGGAAAATGTGGTACATTTATACAATGGAATACTACTCAGCCATCAAAAATGATGGATTAATTAAATTTGCTGGGAAGTGGATGTTATTAGAAACAATTATATTGTGTGAACTATCCCAGACACAGAAAATTAAGCACCACATATACTCCCTAATAGGTGGATCCTAGTACCAAACCCACTTAGAGTACAAATCTCTGTAATATCTACAGTAATTGTAAAGATTATAAGCAGGGGGGATGGGGAAGGAGGCCCCCAACAGAAAGGAGAGAGGAGACCATGTTACAGCAGAGGAAATAGGCCACCATCAAGGACTGCAAGGGGTAACATCCAATACCCATCAGGATAGAGCCAAGGGCATTGCAAGAGCAGCAAAACCAAAAAAAATTAATAAACCATAATTCGGAACATCAGAGACTCTATATCAACCACCTGGAGCTGGGCTAGCTTAATCTCTCCCCATCCTGAATCTCAGGGAAATTTGTGGAAGAGGGGGTGGTAAGATTGTAAGAGCACAAGGATGGGAGGAGTAATGATATGCAAGATACTCCACACAAGTTAGGACTGAAGCAATCATAATAGGACTTTGCATGACCTGTGCTATGTCCAACACATTATTGACCCCAGAAAGTCTAGCATGTACTAAAGGCACTAGGATCCTTAGAGGCTAGGGACTGACAGTCATAGTAGTGTTCCTAAACTTAAGGGGAACACAGGAATGGGTTCTGGGAAATGCCCCTGGGTCCTTGTATGTCATCGGAGAGGAGTACCCAGAGGAGAGTTTGGCAAGCACATTAAAGAATGCTCCGGGGATTGGGGGAGGGAATGGGGAAGGGGAGGAGGGCGAAGGAGATGGGGGAGCAGGGGTTTCGCTGGGAGGTGGAGGGAGGGAAGGAACTGGTGTATTTGTTAACTTTGTATGAGCAGAAATAATAATAATTAAAAAAAAAAGAAGAAAGAGAAGTTTAAAGTGTGGCACCTGATGTAAGGAAAAGCCCTTTTCATAATTGTCAGGCTCGTTCAACAAGCTAGTTAAATAACTGCTACCTGCTACTTGGGAGACTGAGGCAAGAAGATTGTGATTTTGAAGTAACTTCAGGGAACACGAAAGACACTTTCTCAGAAGCATACTGGTCAGTCCAGACTGAGTATGCTTGAGTACATTGGAAGCGAGAACTTTTGAATGAATAGCTGTGGGGACATATTAAACAGAGCTTTTAGGCATGAGGAATGAATGGGGAATACTATGCCATGAAATTGACCACAATATTTAATTATCAAATACTGATGAAAATTGCACACAGATACACTAACATGCAAGTAATGGTCCAGTTCAAGCGTTTGTGAGTTCAGATATTTGTGTGTGACAAGCAGATAGCCGGTAAAGCAAATGAAATAACTGAAGTGTATACAGCAGGCAGTGATGGAGACAATGAGTGAACTTAATGTAATACAACAGACTAGCTTATGTGGAACTGATTTGGATGCTGTCAAGGAACACATGCATATTTCATATCTTGTAATGAAAACAGAAATCAACACTCCAGATTTTTGAGAAATGTTACAATAGTTAAATGTCAACAAGTAAAAAAAATCTATTAAATAATTTGCTCACCGAAAACATATTGGGAGAACTAATATGATTTGCATATTGTCCCTTTCTTTATAATTTGGGTGCTAAAACTTTGAATACCTCATATTATTTTAAAACCATACATGTTTCCTTAAAACCTTAAATCTGCCTTAGATTAAACCCATTAAGACTGAACAATGGATCAACTGCATTATTTAAATAAATAAATCAGCATCTTTCCTGTGGAGAAAATGCTTTAGGTACTTTATTCATTTGGGGAGAGAAAGAAACAAGAGAAAAATAAGTATATATACGTTAATCTATCCACCACAAGAAATTGCTTAGAAAAGGAGAGAGGTATGTAAATTAAACAGTCCATTATATGGACTCAAAACTTCTGCACACAAATTCTGAGATTTGTAAAACATATGCTCATTTTTTAAAATTTTCCTGATGCTTTGATAGACAATGTTTCTTTTCCTAGATATTGAAGTATTAGTTATGTGGGTATGAAATAGTACATCAAACAGCTCTTTTCAAGGCATTGTTTACCACATTGAATGAAGTATATTTGGGATTAAGTGTTCATGCGGTGTCTTTATGCCCTGTCTACTCTTCTACTCTATTTAATAGACAGATCTAGGTAAAAAAAATTGTGTCATCTTGACATATAGAATATTCTCCAGTTCAGGTGTGTTGTTTCAAGTTCATTTTGTCACTACTTGAGAGGCATCACTCAATTTTAGTCTAATGGCTGTATTTGTGTCTCTGATTTTACAGATGTGTAGGTGGCTGCCTGGTCTGGTGTCTGACTCTGGTGTCTGGATGTGCTGCTAAAGCAATGAAAATGTTAAAGCACAGATTTTATCTGGCAATTTGCTTGTCCTACCTGTTTTTGCTTCCTGAGATTAAGTATACTATCAAAATCTGACAGCTTATGGACTTATTTCTTCTTAATCAGAACAGCTCGTATTTCCTAATTGAATTACTTAATTGATTCATCTCTTGTCATGGTAAGCAGAAGGGACTTAAGTTCACCTATGTCTGAATCCTTTAAAAGAGCCTTCTCATGTCATTGTGGAAGCTGAAAGATTACCATTTTGCCAAGCCAAATGATAAAACTTGCCTCTGACATCTCCCAATGCTACCTTGTCACCTCAAACCTATCTGGATGTCACATCCTGATTAATCAATGCTCTCCTCTGAGGAAATTTAAGGTTATTTATGAGCGGTTAGAAAAAAGAAACATTCCTATATTCTTTTTTATTTTTTTCCTAGTTTTAAAAGCATATCAAGTAATTATCCCTGCTCTACTTCTTTTCCTTTCCTCCCCTACCCTTCTTTCTCACTCAATCCATTTCCTTTCTGTCCCTCAATCCATTCCACTCCCTCCCACATTCCTATCCATCTATTTCTGATTCCCAGGTTCCCTCTGGATTTTCTATTCTAATGGGAATTCAGGTCTCTGTGGCAGACCAAGTGGTCCTTCCTTGGGCAGACCACTGATAGCAACATTCACATTCACCTTTCTGGTCCTAGGCCCTAAGGTTTCCACTGCATACAATTATTTCTCCTGAGATCCTCACTAATCTATGGCAGCATGTTGATGTGTAACCCATTACGCAGGTCTGGTGAGGACAGTCTCTTTGCAGTGAGTTACTAGATGCAGCATCTCTGCATTGAGGAGAATATCTTGTTCAACTGTGGGCCTTCCCATCTTTAGACTGTTACTATCTTATTGCTCCCTTTTCTTCAAAGTCTCTGAACCTTAGGATAGATAGAGATTTGGCTGGCCTGATTCTAGGTGAGCAATTCAGGGTCACTGATACTCTGCATTCTGTTTGGTTGTTATCTATTTGACTATTCTTCCACTACACTGGGCTGAATCCTGTGTGAGTTTTGAGGTTCTCCATTTTTGTTGCAGAAGAAAGCGTGTAGGTTGAGTGTTGAGTGGACTTACAACATATGGGTATAATAACAGGTATTTACCTTCCTCGTAATATTTTCTGTGAACAATAACAGGAATGTATTCCATTCTGACAAGTGAAACTTGAGTCCCATTACCACAGTAATTTTTATTGCAACTTACAGATCCCATAGGTTGGTTGTGTCCTGAGTTGGTAAGGGAGTCAAATCTCTTTTAGTATATGTGCCTCTTCTATTCATCAATGAGATTGGCCTATAGTTTTTTCTACTGTGTCTTTATTTGCTTTGGTATCAGTGAAATACTGACTTTATAAAAAGAGTTTGGAAATGTTCCTTCTTATTATATATCTATTTTCTTTTTTTTAATTTTTTTATTATTTATTCAATTGTGCATATGCATGTGTGCATATGTGTGTGTATGTATGTGTGTGTGTAGAACCACGGACGAATTCGTGAACTACTCCATCCTACCAGGACCAGAAACGCAGGCCACCCCTCCGCTTCCACCTGGCGTCTATATGTGGAGTCTAGGATCCGAACTCAGGACCTTCTGCCTGCAAGGCAGAAGCTTAACCACTGAGCCACCTCTCCAGCCCCTATATCTCTAATTTCTATTTATATTTCTATTGGAAAAGTTTAAAGAATGATTGTACTGGTTGTTCTTTAAATATCTGGTAGAATTCTGCACTGAATACATCTTGCTTAGGGGCATTTTCTTGGTTGGGAGATTTGTAAATAATGTCTTTAGCTTCATCACTTTTCACAGAACTGTTTAAACGATTCATTTCATGCTGATTCAACTTTGGTATGTTGTATGTACTTAAAAATTTACTCATTTCTTTCTGTTTGTCAAAATTTGAAGGAATATAAATTTGTGAAGTATGCTCTTATGATTCTTTGGGACACATTGTGATGGCTCCATTTTCATATCTAATTTTCTCAATTTGCATTTCCTCTCTTTTGATTTTGGTTAGGATGGCTAAGGGTTTATCAATCTGATTACTTTTTTCACTGAACCAGCTCTATGTTTGATTGATTTTTTGAATTGTTTTCTTTGTCTCAGTTTCAGTTATTTCTCCCCTAATTTTACTATCCTCCACTCTTTTACTGCTTTTGAGATTGGCTTGTTCTCTAAAGCTTTAACCTGCATTGTTAAGTTATATACTATTGATGTTTTTATCTTTTTGATGTAGGCATTGAGTGATATAAATTTTTCCTCTTGAAATTGCTTTCATTGTATCCCAGACATTGATATGTTGTATTTTCATTATAATTCAGTTATAGGAATTTTCAAATTTCCTTTTTGGCTTCTGTTTAAACACATTCTTCATTCAATAGCATGTTGTTTTGTTTCTAAGAGTTTTTGTACTTCCTGTTGTTTATCTTGTTATAGATATCTAGCTTTATTTGGTGATCAGGTAAAGTACAAAATTTCATTTCAATTTTCCTGTATATGTGGAGTCTTGCTTTATGTCCTAATATGCATTCTAATTGAAGAAAGTACCATAGGCTGCTGAAAACAATATGTATTACTTGATGTTAGGATGGAAAATTCAATAGATGTCAGTCAGGTCCATTTAGTTTATGGTTTAATTTATTTCCAGTGTGTGTCTATTCAATCTTTGGCCTGTTAACTTATCTATTAATGAGAGTGGGTTGCTGAAGTCCCCTAGTATTGTTGTACTTAGGTGGATTTGTTGTTTTAGATACTGTAGTGTTTGTTTAATTAATGTTGATGAGCCTACATTAGATGCATACTTGCTTAGAACTATGAATTCTTCTTGATGAATTGTTCCTTTGATAAGTATGCAAGGTCACTCTGTGTCTCTTATGATTTGTTTTGGTTTGCAATTTATTTGGTCTGATATTAGAATGGCTTATCCAGCTTATTTCTTATATCCATTTATTTCAAGTACCTTTGACAGACTTTCACACTTCCTATCTTTCATAGTGGGGTTCATTTCCTGAGGATAGCAAGTTCATGGGTTGTGATATTAAATTCATGCTGTTAGCCTATGTCTATTGATTAGGGAGTTGAGGTAATTATGGTTTCACGTTATAATTGAGAAGTGTCAGTTTTTTATCTTATGAGATTTTTATGAATGTGTTTCTTTACTTAATAGTTTGCTAGCATTATTTTTCCCCTTTTGGGTATTCCTTGTATGTTTTAGATTCAGTTTCCTCATTTGGTAAACATACAGCGGAAATACTCTGCTCACGTTGTCTGTTTTTTCACTCTCAGTTGTTTTCATCACAGAACATTTTAGCAAATTTAATGAATATTTTTATTTTACATTTATACATTCATCATCAGATATAATATAAAATAAATACAATATTACTTTAAAATTTTTTCCTTAGGGGAATTTTTCCATTTCCTATTTTATATTTATGTACATTCTTGGTTGAGTTACTTTATGTCACAGATATCAGGCCTTTTTCTGTATCAAAGTTTATTTTCCTGAGTCTTTGAAAGGAATATCCTTTGTCATTGATTCTTTTTCTCTTTTATTACGGGTTTTCTCTTTTGTGAGTCAAGATCTTGTCTTTTTTTTGTGTGTCTCTTAATGCATGTGTCTTCTTTTCCAGCAATGTTCTATAAATGTTCTAACAATGTTCATAAAATATCTACATATTGGGTAAATGAGGCCACCAGTTGTCTTTTTGTCCTTCTTATTCTTCTTTATACTTTTATTTATTTAATTTTTAAATTAATTAATCTACTTGTGTATGCGAGAGAGAGAAAGGGAAAGAGAGATAGAGAGAGAGAGAGAGAGAGAGAGAGAAGAACACTATGTCCTGTGGAGGACCAAGAATGACTTCAGGAATCATCTTGGATTGCTTCTGCCTCCTTTTTGATTCCCTCAGGTTTTTCAATTTCTATCTTCCAGAGCCAGAAGTGTAGTCCACCACCATTTCTACCTGGCACTAGAGGTGGCATTAGAGGTATCTAGGCTCAAGTTCTCTGCGTTTGAGTAAGAGTCTGAGCCATCCCTCCAGCCTTCTTTGTATTTTTAAGTATTGTTTGATTTTTCTAGATTTTTTACATTTAAACTTTAGAAGTGATTTGCTTCTAAGTACAGTTAGGAGTTTATTGGAAATCTAAAAATTCCTTAATCTATTGTATTTACTGCCTTTTAAAATTGTTGTTACCAAATAAAAAAATCTGACAGGACAACAACAAAAACAATAATAAAGGATGGGTACATAGGTTCTAGCCCATGGTTTCTTTACACCGTGTTTTCTGGCAGAATCTCATTTTAGCAGAAGTATATTTATATGACAACATTCCACATTCTGGCTAAACAAAAAGCAGAGAGCATAAAGAATATCCGACCCTCAAGAACCCACCCTTGGCAATGTATTTCATTCAGATATGCTATACCTCCCAGTATTTCCAAATGTCTAAAATATTACCTCCAATGGGGACCAAGTAAATTTGTTATTTGGGTGTATAATACATACTCAGACCAGTGACCAGTATTGCTTCTCTCAGGTATTCTGTCACAAAGATAAGAAAACTAGTTGCAAAAATGATGTAATAAGTAGAAAAAATGTTTGTCAAATTGTCTTTTTTGTTACAAAAAATAGCTTTTATTTTTTAAAAATTTTCACCTGATACATAAAACATGAAAGTTTTACATATTAGTAGGTAACTTGCAGTGTCGACAAATGTATGTATTATTTAAAGCTTAAACTGGATGAAAATTGTTTCCTCAAACATTTCTACCTTTGTTAAATGTACAGTGCTTTGCTGTGATAGTCACCATACTGTCAATTACTGCTACAGATGTGGTTGTTCCTATCAAATTGTACCTTAGTCCCTATTTAAATATTTCTAGTTATTCTGAACACATCTGGGACTATTAATTGTGAATCTGAAATTCTATGTAGTTAGATTATGTAGCAAGCAATTCTGCCGTGTCTGGTTTATTTCACATACCATAAGATGGTTTCCAGCACAATAATATTCAGTTTTATGTATGCACTATATCTTCTTCATCCATTCATGAGATGATAGAGAGTTAGGGTATTTTCATTTCATAGCTATTATGAATAGTTCTGCATTGAAAACAGTTATTCTACTGTACCTTTTCTATACTAACTTCAGGCCCTGGATATTTCCATAGGCAAGATTGCTAATTCTCATTTTGTTCTAGTTTTAATTAATTTTTTAAGACATCTCCAAACTTTTTTCAATGTGACCATATGAAGATTTGTTTTGAACTGATCAAATCTTTTTTTGTCTAATTCGATAGTAGGCAATGCAAAAAGACTGGTGTCATGTTATATATTAAAGATTAAATTTTAAGGGTTTTAATGTTTCTAATTATGTGACTTTATAAAACCACTAATTCAAAAGCCCGGGATGTGTGGAGCAGCTGAGGCTGCTGTTGAGGAGAAAACAGAGATTAGAATAACTGTCTTTAATCCTTACTGCCTCAGTCCTCAATCCTGAGCAAAACACAAGTCTGTCTGAATATGGAACCAGAAAGAACATCCAATATAGCAGAGAAATAAGACAAAAGAACTTTCCTTGATTAGCAATATTAGTAAAGAAATATCAGGAGAAAAATATTAACAATCTTTATAGTGTCAAAAGAGGAAGTAGGGCTTTATACTCTAGAAGACAAATTAATCTTAAGGAAAATTTTACAATCAATAGAAACTGAAGTCAGTGATGAGAAACATATAGTAGAACACTGTCTCCAAAAAGAAAAAGGACTCTCTCTCTCTTTCTCTTTCCACATGTAGCACATATGTATGTATGGCATGTGCACATTTGTGAGCACAGAGGCATCTATCTATCTCTCTCTATCTATCTATCTATCTATCTATCTATCTATCTATCTATCTGTAATCTGACTCTCTGCTTCATAACTTCCCTGAAGGCAGGGTCTCTCACTAAACCTGGAGCTACTTTTACAGTCACTTCTGAACACTAGGATCATAAAGTTTTTGTCTTTCTGTCTCTACTTTCTCAGTGCTGAGCTTATAGGCGTGAGTCACCTTGCTTGGTTTTATATAGTGCTTGGGACTAAACCCAGCATTGTATACACATCAGTGGAGCTGCAGCTCCAGAACCAAGAAGAGACTTTGAGATAAATTTGATCATAACAGGTCAACTGATGAAAAATGAAAACTGTTATTCATGTCATCTTGTCATTCATTAAAATTCAGTTGAAAGCAATACAAACTAACTTATTAAAAAGCATACCTTAATTCTCTGTATTCTTCACAATTGTGTAATTTTATCCATTTTTATCTCAAATTGAAATGGTATGGATTATTCATGATGATCTATTTCAAATATGCAAGTATAGAAGTTAAAATGCAAGGTTCTGAGACATTTTCGTGGCTTTTTTTTGAAAAATGAATAGTATAATGGGACTGAAATTCATTTCCTATGGCTTTCTCTTACAAGTTTTATGGTAGGACATTCAATATTACACAAGAAAGAAAATCTTAATTAACTATGAAATGGTTTCCATAATGTCAAAAACTGAATTTTTGTATCAAAAGTATGAATTCTGACAGGCTGGAAAATGGTATACAACATTCTTTCTCATTACATATTGCATGAAATACAACATCAAAAATTAATCATTGAAGTCTCTACTTAGTTAACATTCCTATAAATAATGGCAAATAAGAGAAATGGTCTCACACATAGCAGTCATTCAAGGATGTAGGTCACTCGGTGAAATTCTTGGTCATAGAAAGGTTGTCTGAACTTAAAATCTCTAGTCAGTTTTGTCCAGCTCGCCAGTAGAATCACACACGATGCTATGGTTATTGCTGAGGGACATTGGGAACAGATTCCATTTTTACTATGCCAGCTATCTGCACAGACTTGTCATTTCCATCCAGTACACATTTTGTCTGGAGTCTTCACAATCTCACATTGGTGTTATCTCCCTGGCCTGTTATCATAGGTTAGGAAAACTTGCAGAAAGCATGCTGTCAATCCAAACACAATAACAAAGGGTAGATCACAAAAGAGAAAGATAATTGCCCTAGACATTTTCCCCAGTGTCACTCCCAAAACCTCAGGACTCAAATATTCCCCCAGTCAACCAGGCAAGCCCATGTCCTAGAGTTCATATCAGCATCATAATCTAATCTGAAGATGAAAAGGCTTCCTTTTTAGAGAGTATATTCTAACTTTATTTCTAATCTCTCTCTCCTGCTTGTCCTTTATCAGTAAAAGGAGATCTTGTCAAACCCTTTAATTCTTTCCCATATGAACTAAAAATGTTATCAGTGGGACTGCCCATGCAATTTAAAATGGCAATTTGTCCCCTTGGGGGACACTGGTCATGAGATGACATTGAAGGTTTTAAGTATCTCATATTTATTCTCTCCACATTATTATGCTTAAATTAACTTCTAAAAGTGGAACAACTAGAAGTGAATAGAATTCCTTAAATGTGGTAAAGAAATTCATAAAACATCAGTTTATTTTACATTATTTCAGGGTTTCATACTCTAGCCAGGGCATGAGATTATTTCTACATGGAAGATGTTATTATGAAACACTCTATTTCCTTTTGCTTTTTTCCAGTTATTATGTAGGTGAGATTACACCTGCTTTTCTCTAGCGAAAAGATTAGAGTTGTCTTACTTAATATCCATCTAGAAGCCCACATGGCCCTTACACCTGCTGATGCAATGGCTCCATACAATGAAAATGCCTGGTGACTGTACAAGACAGTGTGACATATGCCTTTGCTTTGCTATCCTTGTGTGGTTACACATTCATAAGCTGTAATTTACTTGGTTTGAAATCCTTAGTTAGCAGAAATTTTTAACCCCTTCCAATAGCTAAGAGAATCTATCATTTTATTTCAGCTGAGTGGAGAATCATTCATTATGTATGTATGTGTGCATGCAACTATATATTATTGTGTGCAAGCATGTGAGGATGTAAGTTGACATGTGAAGGTCAAAGGACAACTTTCCAAACAAGTTGTATTTCTCTTATTAAAGCAGAGTCACTATGCAAGCTCTTCTGATCTATTCTCCTGTCTTTTATTCACATCTATATATAGGAGTGCTAGGAGTATAAATACCACTTTATACAAGTTCTTCAATTAACACACCTCTTGGGATGATTGAAAGGGTAGTGACTTCCATGTGATTCTCTCCATCTATGTGCACAGCAAAAAGGTGGTCATTGTTCACCTTTGTGTATGTCATTCCCCAACAAAGCTTATTAGGCTGGCATTTGGTTTCTATGAGAGATGGAAAACACTTAGGGAGTAGAATCAACTGATACCACCAGAAATATGTTCAAAAATGTGATCCTTTGACAAAATCTTATCTATGTGGAAATGCGGGAGTTGTCAGGCCCAAAGCCTCCTCTCTGGATGATACATTAGAATCTGAAAAGTGCTGTGGCTAGGGGCTCCTCTCCTGGGGGGTTGAGTTTGCCTCTTGTCTGCAAGACAATGGCAGGCCTAACTCCTCTCCTTGAGAGTAGAGATCACCTCCAGCTCTGTTCTTGGATGCTTTTGTTTCTCTTAGAAACTGGCTAGGCTGTTCCTCCCCTAACAGTTCCTTCCTGCTTATCTGAGATATGCTTATCCTCAGACAAAATAACTCTATTTTGAGGCATACATTGTCCATTTTCTTCTAGCAACAAAGTGCCATGTCTGTTTTACTCTATCTGGGGACATGACATCATGTCTGATCCCAAAGCAAGTAGATGTCACTCCTGTCTTTTCTTTGTTAACTGGAAGTATACGTTTTACATAATCCTGTAAAGAATTTGGCCTGTTCTTTGACTGTTTTTCTATAAATATTATGTATGTTACAATAAAGGTGGCTTGAATGATGGACATCCTAGGCTCCCTCTGACCCAATGCCTGATCAATTCCTACTGCTCCCATTTCTGTTTCCTGCACATAAGTCCAGGCTCACTCTGGTTTGTGGGCCCGGACGTGGAAAACTATGAAGTTTAAAGCTATGGATAAATTACCTTAGTCATAAGTGGTAGACAAAGATTAAAATACTTAAAAAACAATGAAAAAGGGAAAAGGAAAGAATGTTATGGGCAAGGAAATGAGTACACCTTGAATCCATAGCTTTAGAAGTCAGACCTAGGTGTCAAACTTCAGGATGTACTTAGGATTCACCTTGTTTTCATTAGACATCTTCCAATGGTAAAGTCTAACAAAGAAATGACATCAGATTGCTTGAAAGATATTCAAGAGAGATATAATAATAGCATTGATGTCAACTCTCAAATAGCACAAGATCAGATTTAGGCACGGAAATTCTGGAAACAACATATACTTTACTTAACACATGTATTTTTTTTTAATGCTAGCTAAATATGAATAAGGGAGTTCAGCATAACAAATAGCTTAATAATCTGGAATGTTATTTGGTTTAGGCTATGAACACACCCATCCTCTAACTTGACAACTTGACACTAGTACTTACTTTGCACTCCCACTACTCTCTGAGGAGTGCACCAAACTCTTGTCAGCAATCTAGGACCACCTCATGTATCAAGATGCATTCACAGCCACTCTTCCCATTAAAAAATCAAATTTGAATATTTTATATTCAAATATATTTAAACTATGTCTAGGTACAGATAGAACAAGGCCAATCTGGCCTAAATTAGTTTGAGTTACATGTCCAAGAAGGTAAACTGTATCCTTATAGTGATATTTTGGGACAGTGCACTACTTACTATCTTATAACTATGTATAATTGGGCATGCATATTATTAAAATCACATGGATTACAGTGAGTGATATAAAGTCTGCTAGTCAAAATTGAAATCACTTAAATGTGTCTCTTAACAACCAAGTAAAACCCCAAACAATACCCAGAATACTCAAGTACCTTTGCCAATGAGATCAATAGTCAGTCTTTATTTTTTTATAATTTCTTTTATTATTATTATTATTATTATTTATTCAACTGTGCGCATGTGCATGTGCGTGTGTGTGTCTGTGTGTGTGTGTGTGTCTGTGTATGTGTAGACCACGGACGAATTCGCGAACCACCATGGGCGCCTCCACCTCCTTCTGCCCCAGGATTCACAGGCTCCGCCCTACCAGGACCAGAAGCGCAGGCCGCCCCGGCTTCCGCCAGGCGTCTATACGTGGGATCTGGAATCCGAATTCAGGACCTTCCGCCTACAAGGCGGAGGCTTAACCCCTGAGCCACCTCTCCAGCCCCAATAGTCAGTCTTGACAATGTATCCTTCTTGAATTTGTACCATAGCTTTGCTTCAAATAAATTTCCTCCTATATTATGAGCTCTCTGTGTGAGTCTTTATTTCAATGGTGAATAGGAGACCAAGAACACAGTAAGTTTTGACACCTACTACTGGTAACATGAAAATTCTGAATCTAATTTTCCTCTATTAAATATGAAGCACATACACAATTTTTTCAAGTCACATACTGATCAATGCCATGACAACTGCTAGTCTAAGTGTGATTATTGAAATAACAAAACCCTCAATTAGGTGAAGCATTAACATTAGAGATACTTATGTAGTTCTCAAGTGCAAGAACTTAAAAACACCTAAGAAAGGTCTTAAGCATTCTTCTAGTAACAAATCGCTAATGATTCATATTTACTTTTTAGTTATATAATATTCTTCGCATCTCTAGCATGACTTTTGAAGACACTTTAATTGAATTCTGGTCACCATGGTAACCACTGTCAGGATCAAGGGAAGTGAAGACTTTTCCTGTAGGGTTATAGAAGATGGACTATGAAGAGTCTGAGAAATGGGAAAATGGATGAAACTGAAACTGATTTCAATGTTTTTTAAACAAGTGATGTTTTTCCATTGATGATAGACTATGGTGTGTTAAATTTCCCAAGTTACTAAGAACATAAATCCAAGGAAAGCACGACATCCTATAAAGGCATTGTTATACTAGATTTTAGACAAGAAATGTCTTATCAAGTCTGGTGTGTGTGTGTGTGTGTGTGTGTGTGTGTGTGACAACTTACAGATGTACATCAAAATTTTCTGAAGTCTTAAATTTTTATTAACATTTTACTTACCTCTGCTTTGGTAAATAGAAATTATTAGTGAAAAGCAATGAGAGAGCAGTGATGAGATGGTGTGGATGAAACAATGGCGCCCTCTTAGCAAAATCTTACAAAGTCTCAGAAGTTTAAGAAATGGAAATAAAAACATACTAAAGACAAAGAAAGGAGCAGAGTGCACAAAACTTGACTCTGTTACAGAGAAAATGTTACACATAGAAATTAAGAATCAGCTCCCAGAATTATCAGTGCTTAGAATTTATGAATGTATCTTTTCAATTAAAGTCATTCAAATATAAGTGAAAAATGCAGAAGATTAATAAAAATGTACATGAATGGTCCAAAATACTGTCTAAGAAAATAGACAGAACTTACATTGAATTATAAGATTGAGAAGAGATAAGAACAAATCTTTGCAGAGATATAACTATATAAACAAATTAACAACAATAAAAATGTTGAGGAAAATAAAATATGGAATGGTGAAATATTTTTAAAGTTACCCAGGAGAAAATAATATTCAGTAGAAAAGGATATTTAGCAGCATTTTCATGACATTTATGAAGATGTGACTCCAATAAGGTAAAACTGAAAATGAATATCAATAAAACAGAAGACAATTCTCCTGAAATGAGTAGAATAGATATACCAGATGGGATGGTTGGATATGGGTTATGTATATTCCCATGGATTTATGTTCTGACATTATACTCCATGAGTTATTGAAAGAGGGATGTTCATATTCAAGTGGACAATTGTGCTTAGACACTGACCTTTAGGAGATGAGTAGCAGTGAATAAGCCTAGGTTGTACCATGTGGGGATGTTGCCAGAATGCTGGCCATTGCCAAGTATCTCTGGAGCCTGCAGTCCTAACAACTAATCTCTCTCTCTCTCTCTCTAGCTCCCATTTTCTTTCTCTTTTTGAAACATGTTTTGCTAGGTGACCCAGGTTAGTTTTCATCTCCCTGAACAGTCCAGTCTCACAGAAAATTTCCAATCTTCCCTTCCTCAGCTTTGTCAGTTTCATGACCACAGATATGTACCATCATGTCTGGTGAGTCCTCTTTTAGCTATAATTAACGTACTTATTTATGTATAGAAACACAAAACACACAACATGGCAATGATGATTAACTTCATTATCGAAATTGAGGAATGTAAGTCATTTTATCCAATTTGAAAACATACAGTCTTCAGCAAGAGAAAGGAAACAGAAGAAATATTAAAATTGATATATTTTGCCCATGTTCTGTGATCCATTTCTGTTGCATTTTCAGAACATGGGCAAAAATATATTACCTGGAACTGGTCTGAGGACTTGTCCTTGCTGGATAGCTTACATTATACCAAGGAATAATGTATAAGCTTCTGGGGGAGAGAAATAATCAAAATCCCCATCAACAGCATGAGATCTATAAGTTGCAATGTAAATCACCATGGTAGCAGATGACCATCAGTGTGAGAGTGGCATGAGTATCAAGGAGACATCCAATAGCTTTCTGGTTGGACTCAAGACTTGCTTGTCAGAACGGTACCCATCCCTGTTACTATAAACTAGAACAATAACTTAAAAAAACTGGAAGGAAATAGGTCAATAGGGATGACAGCCAAAAAACCTATGGGTAGGAAGACAGTATATCAAACTGCTCTATAGGTAGCTGTTATTATATCCATAAAGAATGGATATATTGGAAATGTTTGGGTCTAAAGGTGGATAAGTGAAGGGAAATGCACATATCAGTGGGGTGGCATGAAGAGAGGTAACTTGATATACCATGGAGGCCTGAGCCACCAGAGTAGTCAAGCTACAATGAACCATGGGGTTGAGGGAGTAGGATGGAATGGTAAAAGGAAGAGAGGGGATAGGAAGGAAGGAGAGGGAGGAAAGTTGGCATGAATACTCAATATGTTTGTAAAAGTAGAAAAAAAATTTAAAAATTACCTGACACTTCTCTACCTACATATTCATTCAATACATGAAGTAGTTAGAGCAAACTGTATGAAATGCTAAGGTAGTGATTTGATTGTGCTCTATCCAGCCAAGTCTTCATTAATTATATATTTAGCAGCATGTATTTCCAAAGATTATCAAGGAGTTTTATACCATAACAGATCTTAATGTTTTTAAAGTAAAAGCAATCCTTTCAATTGGACAACTTTAAGTACTGGAGATCCTGAGATGGTTGCATCTTAGTTTTCCTCCCTATGGAAAGGTAGAGAGTTAGTGGAATAAAGGAAGAAATGATATGAGCAAGATGCAAAGTGGGACACGTGTTTACATCATCATCTGAAGGCTCAGTGCACCTTACAATACACTTTAGGGTATACTCTTTTTAATGTTATTAGGAAGCTGTGTGTTATGACATTACAAGCTATGAAAATCATACATATGGCTACTATTATGATACATAAATGAGCCAGTCTATGTTTTTTGGTTTGCATTTTCCTGAATATCTATCCACTTTGTTCCAATGGGAGAAAATACTCTCTGGCAAACCAGGAGCTCTGGGAAGAGAAGTAGAAGAGAACTAGGGGTTACAAGAGTATCTAGTACTTAGTAGTTACAAGGTAATACCAAAGATGACATTTGAAAATTATATTGGTGGTTTCTTCACTGTGGAAAATTAAAATCTCCCTAAATGATTAAATATATCCCTAATTTCAAAACATTAAGTGTTTATTGCCAGTAAAGGGTACAAAGGTATGGCTGATATTCCCACTGGCTTTCCTTTGGTATTTTAATATACATTTGCTGAAAGCTAAAATGTATGACTAAACAACTCAGCTATACAAGGGGAAACATATGCACAGACAGGCTGGAGAGGTGGCTCAGGGGTTAAGCCTCTCCTTGCAGGCGGAAGGTCCTGAGTTGGGATCCTAGACACGGTGTATAGAGGCCACGCTGAGGGGAAGCGGGGCGGCCTGCGTTTCTGGTAGGTGTAGGGTAGAGCCTGTAAATACAGGGGTAGAGTTAAACAAGGAGGTGGAGGTGGTCCATGGTGGTTCCCTAATTCGCCCGTGGTTCTACACACACACCCACACACACGCGCACAAGTGCGCGCACACACGCACATATGCACAATTGAATAAATAATAAAAAATTTTTAAAAAAGCATATGCACAGACTTTCACTAAGGAAGGACACACAACAGATGATAAGCATATAAGGAGATACTCAGCATAATGCTTCATCAGTATGATGCAAATTAAAACTACAGTGAGATCTCAAGTCACATTTATGAGAATGTCTAAAATGGAAAAAAAAGACAAAATGTTAGTGCAATTGCAATAAATCTTTTGGGTTCCACCAATGTTGTTTTCTTATTTTTATTTTGCAGCACCTCCTAGGTATTCTTTAGCTGCTGTGATTAATGTATAACCCAGACAATGGAGGATTCAGTAGGCTCTGCTGGCTTGCAATTTCAGGTATTACAGAAGACTTACCAACAAAGACAGAGGGAACTGGCTACTGTATCTATATGAAGAACTGATACATTGTCAATCTGCCAAAGCCACCCTGTTCTTCATCTCATTCACCCTGCCCAGTTAATGGTGCTACCAACAATGGGTACCAACATGAGCTAGATTAACTTCCAAAGTCATGTTTAGATATTTGCCTTAGCTACAAAATCCTCATAGGTGTACCTAAAGTCACAGATTTTCAAATGTCAAATTGACAGTTAAAGCTAACTGCCACACCACAATTATACAAGTGCTTAATAGAGAAAAAGAATAGATGAAGGAACTTCCTATACATTATTCATGTCATATGCTTATGACATTTTTAAAAATGTGGTTCCATAGTATTGGGCCTTATGCATATTTGACACCCCTATGGCATGTACTACATTACATTGTTTAAAATTAAGGAAGTTTTATAAGAAGAAATCCAATAAGAGTGTAAGAGGATATATAAAAATATCACAACTTTACATTTCAGAAAGCAATAGAAAAATAGAAAACATGTGTTGATGGAGAATCTTGCTATTTTCAAGAGTCAAAACAAATGGATATAATTGTTCATTTCCTATTTTTGATAATGGTGTTTTGATTTTGTTTGAAACAGCAAAACTCTGATTAACATTTTAATAATTCTGTTTATATTTGGTTTATTCCAAAGATAAATAGTAAAATGAATTACTTAAACAAAATGCACCTAGGCCAATTAAATAATTTCACATTATTAAATTTACATCTAGTAAGCAGTAGTGACAGATTTAAAACAAAATGGCCCTTCCTCATCTCTTTTACAGATGGTTACATAGATCAAATTCCATTCCATGTCTTCATCATGGCTACTTTCAGAAAATGACTACATTGAAGAAGGCAAATCTTTTCATAGTTTTGATCCTGAAATTCAAATATAAAGAAAACACCAAAATTCTTCACAATTAATATGACAGGACACAAACTTGATATCCCCATATCATGTGTCTGCTTTTGTTTTTTTTTTTTTTCCTACTGACAAACAAAAAAAGAAAATGCATCGGACTTTACTTGTTAGCAGAGTGTAAGTCCCATCATCAGTTACATGTCCATAATATTTCATATATCTTTGCGCAACATAAATTTACCAACAAAATCCAAGTAATTATTTGGGAAATTTATAATACTATCAATGAAAACTAAAGCAACAACATCAACAGTTAATAAGAATACTAGATCAAGTTAAAAAACGTTTGCCATTTACTTGCTGTACTTAGTAAAATCTTCAAAATATTGATAACTTCAAGACCAGTAAAAATGAAAATCTATTCTGAATCGTCTGCCATGAACTGTTACTCAGAGAAATGTTTAAGTAAACAGAAATTGGGATATAGTTGAATTTTTTCATATCTACCAGAATGTTTTTGTAATGAAGAGTCCTATGATATTTAATTAAATAACACAGTAGTACCAAGATCTATATATTTGTAGTAAGTTTATAGACATTATCATAATGATCTTACCTTTTCTCTTTCCCTAATATTTATAAGCAAATACATCAAACCAAAGGCCTAAGAATGGAGGAAAGGTAGCTGTAGGAAGAGAGTTTGGGGCCATTGATTTTTAGACTTATCTGCATTTTTGCTAATTGTTCTCACTTCTCTGTCACCTGCCTCAAACCACTGTGATCTTTCACCAATGTGATGGCCAGGACTGTTTCATGAGTATAAAGTTGTATTGATACCAATGTTGTCTATGTGTCTTAATTTGCTAACAGACTTTTTCTCTTTTTCAATTATGCACTACAAAATACTTCAAAGAAGAAAATACTTTCCTTTGAAAAAAGGCTAAGAAGGGACAAAAGGAAATTATCAAAGCAAATTGCTCTTGACACACTTCCATAGTGATTAATTTAGAATGTTTCTTTTCATGTCAAATGTGTGCAGCAAGAGATTTTCATTTTCTTTACTTTTTTTTCGCATGCTTCAGTTTAATTTTGGATTAACTAGTTAGGAACAGGAGACAGCTGGTTAGAAAATTCATGTAAAATCTTAGCAGACTTTCCCATGCATCCTTCAGAGGGAAACTTGCACATCTGTTCATTTTCCTTTTCTATGTCATTCCTTCTTCATTTACCCTTACACCAGGAGCCAGCATTCAACGTTTTAAAGAATTAATATTATTATAAAGTGATGAATTAATGCTATTTTAATAAGTCATGAAGGGCTTATGTTGATGAAAGTTTATTTATTTATTTATTGCAAATTCCATTCCTTCTGAATGCAAGGGGAAATACTTAGAAAGAGAAAATTGTCTGTGGAGCTATGTCTTCTATTAAAGAATACTAGCCCTTTGATATTTGTAATGAGTATTGTAAAAAACAGTGAATCATTTTTGAGTATTGCATGATGTCAATAAATAGAATTCAGCATTAGAAGAAACTAGTGGACTAGAAGTTATATATACTTTCATATTATGCATAGTTTTGCAATAACCATGATTTTTAACTCAATCCTTTATGGGATTTAAATATTTTCAGTGACTTTTATTTGCAAACATCAGGTGATATATTATCAATGCCATTGTAATTTGTATATGCTATTGACTTATTATCTATTAAGCAAGTCTAGAAGCTAAGCATTATTATAGTGAATATTTTAACCACAGATTTAAATATCTGCCTCTTAAGTTGCAATGTGTGACACCATACTAAGTAAGCTAGCAATGTGAAGTAGTTATTCTTCAAAACTTTGATGCCTCTTTCTTCATTCTCTACAGCAAGGCCCTATATGTTTGTGGGAAACATTTTTGGAGATGATGTAGAGTGGTCCAGGCTGTAAGAGTAGGTATTAATCTGATTTTTCTCCTGTTGCTAGGGCATGGATGGGTTGAGACTTCTGGAAACTGAGATGTGTCTAACTGGCACAATGCTGTTGGACTAGGTTGGATGTAGTGAGTTGCACTGAGAATAGACAAATATTCTGATTGTCAGGGTGAAGATTGCTTGTGTTTGTCATGGGAAGTAAGTAATAGCACATAAGTTTCAAAGAGCTAATAAGAAGTCATTATGTAATCTGCTCATACAGAAAGACATGTTCTATTCATGTGTTGAAGTTTGGGGAAAGGTGGAAACAAAACAGACAAGAGTCACTATGATACTTTCTCTGTTCTGATTATATATGCAAGGCTGATTCAGACACAGGAGGGCAGTTTGAAGTCCATTTTAATTCAGAATATTTATTAATGTCTAAATCTAGAAATTCTATAGAACCCATTATGTGAGTGAAAGAGATGTGGTGATGATTTATTAATATTTGCTATTATTAGTTCTTCACTTTAGATGCATGTGAGATCACTTTAGGAGGTTATAAATCCAATGCTCACATGATCTCCAACTAAGAAACACTGATTTGGTTGTACTGTTTGTGGATACTCCCATCATTATTTTAAGAATTCTCTATGTGATTCAGCTTTGCAACTATATTCAAAGCCACTAATTTAAAGAAACAGCCAAATTGTGTGACAAGTTGGAAAAGTACCTGAAGGAAGCAGGAGAACTGGACCCCAGAGAACACACTTTAGGTTGCAAAGTAATATGCAAATGAGACACATCAAGCATATGGTTGTACTTATTTAGAATTTCAACTGTACATTCATTATTCCATTTTATCTTCACATCAACAGCATGAAGAAATGACTGATCATCAATACAAGATCTCACTGAGAGGAAATATATATGCATGCAAACCCCACAGCCATGTTGACCATACAGGAGAAAGAACTGGAGTACATGGATTAAGAGCAAGAAAATTGAGAATAGTTTAAAAACATCCAGGAAATGAAAGATCAATTGGTGTTCTTTCCCTCTTTGCCAGAGAGATAGATCTCTTTCTATGATTTTATTTCTTCCTGTACCCCAGGTCTGGAAGGTCTCTGTCATGTCCACTAGTCTTCAGGATCATGATCCCACCCTTTCCCCATCCCTAGCATTTTTTCTATTCTTAACATTAATACTACTTGCACTATCACAACTCCCATCATTTGCACATTTTGCATGAAAGATGGACCAAACCAAGAATATTAAGTTGTTTAAACTAGCAGTCCACTCCTGCATGGATCATAGAAAATGTTAAAGATGAGTTTGACATCACCTGAAAGATGAGTTCATCAACCTAAATAATCAATGAGCTACTAAAACTACTATGGAAGTAGTTCTGAAATTCATTTATTAGCATGCCACCGTTACTTTCTTCATTCTTACAAAACTGTTGCAATGAAATAAGGAGATAAAAGGAACTTATTAGGTACCTGAAAGTGCAGAGGTTATCTGGTTTATGTTGCATATTAAGTAGAGCAGCTGACTGCTTTTGAAGGATAATAAACCATGCTATTTTTATAAATGTTGCCTAATGCAAATTCGACTAAGTTCATTTTATTGTTTATTTTCAAATATCATTCTACAATGGAATAAAACCTGTATAGAAACTATGTATCTATATCAAAACATGTGCTTTTTAAAGATACAGTAGTATGAATGCTTAATTTATCTATAACTGTTAGGAGACCATTTTATATATATACATTCTTTATTATTTCTGCCATACAAACTTAATAGGTATGCCAGTTCCCTCCCTCCCTCCTCCCCCTGAACCCCCTGCTCCCCCACTCCTCAACCTTCCCTCCCCATCCCCCAGTGCCTCCCTCCCAATTCCCAGAGAGTCCTTTATTGTGCATGCCTGACTCTCTTCTGGGTCCTCCTCTCCGATGACGTACAAGGACCCAGTGGCATTTCCCTGAACACTTTCCCATGTTCCCCTTAAGCATAGGAACACTACTTTGGCTGTCAATCCCTTGCCTCCAAGGATCTTGGTGCCTTTAGCAGACGCTAGACTTCGTGAGGTCAATAGTGTGTTGGACATTGTGCAGGGCATGCAAAGTTCTATTATGATTGCTTCGGCCCTAACTAGTGTGGAGAATCTTGCAAATCATTGCTCCTCCCATCCTTTTGCTCTTACAATCTTACCGCCCCCTCTTCAGCAAATGGCCCTGAGCTTCAGGATGGGGAGAGATTAGGCTGGCCTAGTTCTATGTGGTTGATATAGAGTCTCTGAAGTTCTGGACTGTGGTTTGTTGATTTTCTTTTGCAGTTTTGCTGCTCCTGCAATGCCCTTCACTCCATCCTGCTGGGCACTGTATGTCACCCCCTGGCCAGAGACAAAAAGCCGTTAAACTAGAGTCTTGTTATAATAGCACATTCAAGGGTAGATGTAATAAAAGTAGGAAACCTCAGTGAGGGAGGGGTCAATCACAGGAGACCATTCTTGATATGTTTTTGTATCTCTGAATAATCTAGTATTTAAAAACAAAAAATCATGAAAAACTAGGTACAAGATGCTTACATGCTTTCTCAGTTACAGGAAAGTACATATATTCATTCAGCACACACACACATTTGCGTTTTCTTATAACAGTATATTTAAATATGTTATATATGTGTCCTTCTTCCTTCCTAAAGGTATCAAGTCCTGACTCTTTTCTAGCCTATCTGCCTACAAAATCTCTTCTCTTGCAGGCAGGGACTTTCAAAATTCCCTGTCAGTAAAGCAATGCCTAGCCAGTTATCAAAAATTAGGTTTGTCTCTTGCGTTTCATTCTTTTTTTTAAAAAGCTGTATTCATCCGAATTCTAATATTGGAATTAAAGTTGTACTTAAATTTTAAATTAGATATCTAAAAAATTACAATCATGTTCTAGAAATTATTTTATCACTCTCTCCACCTCAATTGATAGATAATGTAAGTGAGGAAGAAACAATTAACAGCTAGGTGTAGTCTCTTATGGTTCATGGCAGCTAGGAGACTGGAGAGATAGAAAGAGAGATAAGGAAGGGGGAGAGAGAGAAAAAAAGAGAGAGGGGAAGAGAGAGCAGGGAAAGAAGCATGATCTATGCCAACCCCTAGTTTCTAATCACTTTTTATGGGGATTAAATTTTAAATAATATTATGGTTCAGTTCTTAAACTTATACATAATACATGTAAGGCGTTAGAGAAAATCAGATTCATATGCATTGCTGAATTTGCAGACTTGAAGTTTGTTTGTTTCAGAATAACGATGTTGAATTGGTTATTAAAGAAGTATGCGTTCTCCTCAGCTAATCTAAGTGATTCTACTTTCTACTCTCAATATATACTAACTGATTCATTAGATTCCTCTGTGTGTGTGTGTGTGTGTGTGTGTATGTGTGTGTGTGTGTGTGTGTTGTGACTTTTTTTGTGCTTGACAAGCTGCATTTGAGTTACGTCAAGAGAAGAGAAAGACAAATAAATAATACTTGCTTTTAATAAGAGGCTTTTTAACATTTTCCTAAAGTTTAAACAAAAAAAAAAATGTGTTACCCTTCACAGAAATCACAAGGAATAGCACATTGGAAATTTGAAACCATTCTCTGTCACTCTTTTAGAAGAGGTGGTATGGGAAAAGACATAATTTTCAAGCATAAACCTTCTTTCAATATAAATAACCAGCGTGTACATATATAGTTGCTTTCTTTTTGACACAGTATCCAAAATTATGAAATACAAGGTAATTTGAGTTACTAACTAGAATGTAAGCTATCTCAAGCAATCAATGACAAAAACAATTGTTCTTGTGACTATTCTTTTAGCTCCTATGAAAGTTTGTTGCAAAAACAGTGAACACATGAGAGGCAGCAGAGGATGTGTACATGGCGAGTGAATGCAAAGCAGAAGTGCCCTGCTTTGAAACTGTAACACGCAAGCAGTACCACAGAGTGTTGCTCTGAGTTTATGAGACTCTCTCTTCAATCCTGCCTATCCAAGCACAGATAAACAGCACAGCAATCTCACAGAGAAAAACAATTAAAAGTGATCACAATACATTTGAACAGTATGAATATGGAGACTCAAAGAACTTCATGGTTATGAATTAAGTTTCCTTTTGGTTCTCTGCATTTAATGCTCCCCACCTGCCCCTCACACTTTAAGCTACCCATATCACCCCTTCTAAAAGAGTGACAGGGAATGGTCTCAAATTTCCAATGTGCTATTCCTTTTGATTTCTGTGAAGGGTAGCACATTTTTTTATTGCAAACTTCTTCCTTAGTTAAAATATAAATAGCATGTAGTTCTAGCAACTGACTCAATTTACTTTATTCCATGCCCCTAACCTGTGTGTGTGTGTGTGTGTGTGTGTGTGTGTGTGTGTGTGTGTGACTTTGTGTGTGCACTTGTGTATATGTGATCACATGTTCACACAGAGGCCAGAGGAATAAAAGACAACTTTGAGTATTGTTTGTTTGCTTCCACCCAATTTTTATTATTTTCTTTTCTTTCCTTTTATTTTTCTCTCTTCTTTTCTTGAGACAGCCTTTCATTAGCCTCAAACTCACCAAATAGGCTTGACTAGCTGGTCAGTGAACCCCTTATATGCACCTATCTGTGTCTCCGAGTTCATGTGTCCTTTCATCTCTAATCAGTTATGTTGTATTCCAAATAAGTTTATGTGGCAGTGTATGTGGAAATGAAATGAACTGCATAGGTATAAATGCATGTTTGTACATAAATTTGCATATATGAAGTGTTAAGAATTAAAATCCATTCCAAAATGTAGTTTTCTGAAAGATTGTAGAGGCCAAGTGACAATGATGGGAAGAAAATAAATATCCATCCATACATATATATATAAAGATTTCTGTAAAACACAAGAAGAGAGAAAGAGAAACGTTTAACTCCAAATCCATTTCCTTTGAATGTTTCAAACGTTCCCACATTTACAAAGAAACAAGGCAGGGCTTTCAGTGATGTGCAAGAGACAATCTGCTCTACATCATCTGATTTGCACCTTCATTTTCATGTTCTAATTTCCCTTCCTTTTCACTGGGAGCTCTTACAGAAAATGACTTGTAATATGTGCCGCCCGCAGGCTATTATGGCGACGCTCCCTATTATGGGGCGAGCTACTTTGCGCCTCTTCTTTAATGACAGAGCATTGTGGGGAAGCCAGCACATGCCTGAAAGTTTCAGGAGAATGGAATGAAATTGTTCAAAGCCTCTGTGTGCGGGCAAGTACGCTTGATGAGTGGTGTTGCTCACTGCAATTTGGGAAGTCTGCTGTTGCTTAGAAAGCCCTCTCTGTCAGAAGGGAATATAGCGGCTGTCTCTGTCCTTTCCTCTGCTGCCTAGAAAGGAGACAACAGTGGCCACAGACAGCCCATTACCCAAGTGGGGGCTCCAGTAGCCCCTCTGCTGGACCCCCTCCCCCACATAATCTGTCATTTGCCTCGCTAATTGTCTGGCTTCCTCCCTAGGTTTATCAAAAGACTTGGTAACTAAAACAGACACTCATTGTCATTCTATTACAGTCTGTTCTCCAGGATGTAACAAAGATCCCGGTCATTTCATCATCTACACCAGCAACTAGAAAATACCTGTAAACCATGTGCTCTTGATTTTTCAGGTTACCTAGAGCTCAGTAGCCATGTGTCTCTGAATTTAGATCCTCCTTTCAGCAGGATATCTGTTAGCTGTCACACTAGTTTTTTCTGCCCTTTAGAATAGTGTTTATTTCATCTATAACAGGGTGATTGAATTATATTTGCACTTCAGTGAGGTGCATGTAGATTTAAATTTTAATTAAGGAGTGGATTTACCTGGATAAAACAGGTTCATTAAAAAGTTAAAATTTTCTGAAACAGAAGGAACAAGAAGGTAAAATGGAGACAATGCTGGACTTTGCTGTGGACATGAAAATGCCAGGCTTGTGAGTGAAGGCATAGAACATAGGTGGAGAGACATTCTAGGAATGCTCGAACTGTGTGGAGGTCTGCAATGACTTAGTCTGCCAGCCAGCCAGCCATGCCATCTCTGCCATGAAAGATTTATTTCCCTTCTGGAACTGTAAGTTGAATAAATCTTTCTCCCATAAATTGCTTCACTTTGGGTGCACTCTCATAGCAGTAGTAAAGAGTAATCTTTACAGAAATTGGTACCGTGAGGAGTAAGGAAATGTCTGGGGGAAAGACATGTTATAGAGAGGGAGGAAGACAAGCTGAAAGACAATAGCGGGTATCTACTCTGTATATATTAGGAGGCTCTGTGTAAACTCACTAGCTTTATTTCACTTGAATTTTTGTGCAATAAATTATTTTACAAGTTATACATCAAAGTTTTGGCACCTTGGGATCTAATGGTTTGATATAGGTCTGCAAGTATGGAAGGAAAAAAGTAAAGAAGGTAAGTATGGATACATAGCTCATCAGGCCAGAAAGCTAAAAGGGATCAGGATACAAGGTCACACAGGTGTTGTCTAAGTTGTTATGATTTAGGTTTGAGTAACTGGTAGTGACAAACCTTAGGAAATGTCATGATCTGAGTGTGAGTTGTCTCCACATGCTCATGTGTTTGAATTCTAAATGGATGTTAATGCTCGAGAAGAATGTTGAATCCTTGAGAAGCAGAGCTTTGCTGGAGGGAAAGATGACACAGAGGCTTGGTGGCTCTGCCTTATTTCTGCAATTTGCTTTTGATCTTTGCCTTCTTGATGTCTAGGATGACTGTCCTCCAGCTTCTGTCTTCAATCCAAGCCTTCTGCTATGTGATATGTCATAGTGGACACCATTTCCTCTGGAACCACACAGTAAGTAAATGTCTCTTTCTTGAAGAATATGAATCTTGTCTCACAGCATTGACAGGAGAGAAGTATAGACTAAGCTCATTTTTTTCTGGATATGGTTCCTAATGTTTAAGAGAATCCTTTGAATTTCTTAAAGCCACTTCTTACATGACCAAAGGTTTTCATGTTAGTATTGTGCACATGACTCATACAAGGAATTGTTCATGCTAATATTTCCAGGGTTGCAATAGATTACCATGGTAAGAGAGTAAAACCAGCATCATTTCCTGAGTTACTTGCCCACACTCTACCCACAAAAAAGAGCTGAGATAAAACCATATTTTCTAGCTTGCCAATCTGTCAGAGGCAACCAGTTTTCTCTCCATTTTACCCACTGTCAAGAAAACGGTCCTCCATATGATAGGCTGGGCCTTTTCACATCCATTAGATAATCTACATAGGTATTGATAAAGGCTTAATTCTCAGTTTTCAAGTTGATTGTGACTAACTGCCACAGTTACTGTCTTTGCTAAATATCTCCCTCTTTTGAGATTCCCAGGGAATTGAGGAAATCTCTCTATGTACTGAGCTCATAAATAAATAAAGCATAAAGCATGAAGCTCACAATGTGAGAGTGCACTGACAATTATGATCTATATGAAATTAGATGCAGAAATTGGACCAGAAGGCAATCCTAACAGCCTATTTCAAATATAGTATAGGACAGCTTTATGATTAATGATCAGTATAAGATATAAGAATCCTAGGCCATAAATTTGTCCCAGATAAATGGCAGAAATATTTAAAAGAGAATCCTTTGAATTTCTTAAAGCCACTTCTTACATGACCAAAGGTTTTCATGTTAGTATTGTGCACATGACTCATACAAGGACTTGTTCATGCTCATATTTCTAAAAAGAAAGATTTAAAATGAAGGAGTTGAAGGATTGCTAAGTCAGACTTATCAACATATCAAATACTACATAGTATGGTTTTGGAGTACCACACCCCCGTGTAAGACTATACTGCTGTCATTTCACCATATTAATCTCAGTTCATCTCAGTGTTTCCATCATAATCATGGGGTCATGATGCTTTCCACATTCAACATGCTTAATTGATGTGTTAAGACTTTTTTTTTTGTAAGCAACTCTAGTGCCTTGGCTTTATTCTGGATTTGCCATCTGCTTATGAGAACCATACCTGCACAAGCACAAATCCACTTGTGCTTCTCATAGAATGCCACCTATATTACTAACCAGTTGGTACTCCTTCTCTTCCTTGTTCCTGTCATCAATAAATCCATAGGTAAGTCGACAGAATTGATGCTCTCACATCTCATATTCTTCACCAGTTAACTGCAATCGATTCATTTTTCCCCCTATAAAGTTTCAAGGTTAGTGTGGACTTTATACTTCTTGTATCTTGCCTGCCTGAAAAAGAAACATAACTGATTAAATTGGATTGACTTTGCTGCTTCATCCCTAAAAGATTGCTGGAGAAAGCACATGACCACAGTGATTTTAAGTTTAGTTCATGAACACCAAACCTCAGCCAAGCATTTCATAGTGTCTGTCAATCAATCTGTATTTTCCCAGTGTGCTAATGTGTTGATATTCTTCCCAAACTGATGAATGTCTCACACTATCCTTTATCTTCTTAAACCTTTTACTCCTTGCTGTCCAAAATGACTCAGCAAATTAGTGTTTGTCATTTCACCATGGAAGATGGGGAAAGAAGTTAAAAAGAATTTACAGAGTCCCACCTCTTTTTTTCAAAATTATTTAAGATTCTTTTAGCAGACACTTGCAATTTGTTGAACTTTTTGAAAGATATCTATTTGTCAACTTTTATTACAAATTAAAAAAGAAAGCATTAAAAATCTCAACTTGATTGGTTATGAAACAATTGAAAAACCTTTAAACGTTTATTAAGAGAAAGCACATTTTTTAAAAAAACATTTGTCATTACCAAAAAGACATTTTATGTAAAAATAATAAAAACACAATGCTGCATAGACAATGCAGACAGTTCTAGTATATCTGGTCAATGGGCAAAAAGCAAGCACTTAAAGTTTTCCACTCCAATCTTTTATACATTCTTATTGCTGGAATTTTGTATTTGGTTTTTGTTGGATGATAAACCCTGGTGGTGGTAGAGATGGTAAGCTGGCATTTACTCAGCTTTCTCAACTTGTGGATCAACTACTTTTGTCTCTTTGTCACTTTGTATTTTAGGGTTCTCTGGGCATCTGCATAGGTAACTGAAGTTGCTTCAATACCCATGTTGAAATGGCCATTAACCCTGGGTTTCATCTCCATGATATCCCTTGCATTCTTCATTTCTGTCCTCTTTAGGTTGTTATTGGCGAGGAGAGGCCCTGGTGACTTGTGATTTATAACTCTGCTGCATCGTTTGTTTCACTGCTCTACCTTGCTTTTCTATACCCTGGTCATCAGCACCCTTCATCACTTCTTCTTGCACAGGAGAATTGGAATGCTGTGGTCCACACCCATAAGGTTTCCTCATACAGTAAGAAGGGAACCTTCATCAGAAGTAGGGCCTGACCTTGAGAGGGCTAGGGAATGATCCTTTATTCATTTCCTTACTCTCATTATTTTGGTAATTCTGTTGGTATTTACATGGAGGACTCCTAGAATGTGGATAAAGTCTGTAATGGTTATGGGTCTACTGTGTATTTATTGTCTTGAACTGAAACTTCACCAGGTACTGAAACATTTACTGTCCCTGTACCCTTTTCTCCCTCAATAGTATAAAATTCCACAGTCTCTACATCTTCTACATTGCCACGTTCTTATCCAACCATTCTGGTGGATAAGGTCCCAGCATGGCAGAATATTGTTTTGAGGAAACAATTTCTGGAAAAAGGACACTGGCATTATTTGAAATAAATAAGAAAAATAAGTAAAATATGGGAATTGTGAGGCCTTGGTGTTTCTGCTCAGTTCAGGCCTAAAGCCTGCTCCCTGGGGAAGGCCACAGAACACCCATGGGCAGGTGCTAGGAATTCCTCCCTAGATAATTTAAGTTTTGTCTCTGGCAGGAGGAATTTTGGGAATTGGGTGTGCCTTCTGCCTGTTCTTAGGTTATTTTTGGGGACTATCTTCCTGCTCTCTGATCTAGAGAAGAAGCTTGCTTTTAACTTTATATTAAATTACAACTAGAGATTTTATGTCTAGTCACACACAGTAGTAAGTAGACTTGTTAGCCAGAATGTATACACTGATTTTAAAGAAATCAGAGAACAACTTCAAGAGTCTTAAAACATAGGTGGGTAAAATTCCCACCTATGAACTAACTCAGAAATTCTAGAATATGAGACTATGCTATTTGCTCACTAGAACTTTAAAAAGATGTTTGATCCTTCTTGGATTGTAATTTACACTATCATAAGAGGAATTGTTCTTTCAATAATTATATTGCTTAAGTGTTTCCTTCAGCACATCTCTCATCAACAAGGCCACGCTACAAGCGCTTATGGCCCTTGAACATACTAGCCATGGCCCCCGTAGAGGCGTGGTTCAAGCTTGGATTGCAGAGATTTGCGAAGCCTTGGTCTAATCTACTACCCACATATCCTGGCATGCCTTCCAGAGGTGAGGTCCTTCCAGAGCCGATGGCCAAACATTCCACACAAGGGTGGCATCTGATCCAAGACAGGGGCCAGTTCATTATGTTGGACCCTCTCTGAGGCAGGGTCAACAATATCAGAGCAAAGAATTCTGGCTCCCGCTGGCTGTCAAAAAAGATGGATATGTAGAAAGAATGGACCAGGCAGGCCTATATTATCTGTATGGGCTGCATGCAACTTTCCCAAGCTAGAACCTGGTGCCATGCCTGGTGCTGATGTCACCCCACCTGACTGAGAGGACCAACCTGGACAGGACAACGGCAAAAACTCATGCTGGGACTTACGGGATGTTGAGCACATGTATAGTTAATTGTAATGAAAGACATGTTCCTTAATGAAGTCAAAAGGAGCTCAACCCTCCTTTGTGTATTTTAAAAATGCAGTCTCTGTTAAAACAATGACAACTATGTAGGCTCAGCCCCATGGTTATCTGGTGGAGCATTATAGATTAGAAAGATTTGGAAATACTGGGAGAATGGTTTTGTTAAGTGCCTTTACCCTCAAACAGTGGGTTAGGTTCTTGAAAAAATTTCCTTCCTGAAGGTGGTTTCTGCTGGAGAATATGTGTCTTTACCCCAGAATTTTCTGTATAAAAGCTGTCACAAAGTTTCAGTAAACGGGTCCAGATTCACTCAGCCTAGAGAGTTGCATGTTTCTGTTCTCCATTTCAGACTCCTTCTCCTTACCTAGTCTGGGGTAACCCTGGTCTTGAGGCTGCAGCTCTGGCCTGCAGCACTACATTGAGAAAGTGCTTCCCAGAATCATTCTTCTTTATGAGAGTCAGGTGTCCAAATACACCTTTGCTGTCATTCTTGCTGCTGAAATCATGTCTGTCCCTTACACTGAATAATTTTACTGTTCCCCCAACCTTCCTTGTGATAATTTTTTGTCCCTAATGGCAGTTGCCACTGATATTTGGTTATTTATGCTTGTGATGATGGGGACTGCTAACAAATATCCTTTTTGAAGCTGGAAAGATTGTTCAGAGAATATCACTCTGCCTCCCAAGCAGGGCATAAGTTCAAATTCTGGATCCCAGGTAAAAAGGCCAGACAGAAAATGAGAGAGACTGTACTTCTGGCTTTGGGCTGCAGAGCCTGGGAAATCCCAGAGCAAAGGAACGAGTAGGTAGAAGTAATCCAAAATGTATCCTGAAGTTATCTTTGTGCCTTCAAAGATACACACACAGTTCTCTCAGACACATGCAAACACACACACACACACACACACACACACACACACACACACACACGTAATATCTACTTTTCTTATTCCTATGGCAAGGCAAGTTTCTGCCTTTGTCACATTTTACCAATGACAAGATTTGGACAGAATTGACCTCTCTGTGAGCTTTTGTAGCATCATTAACAGTAGACACATCTCAGGACACCATATCTCCTGGACATATGTCTCTCAGATTGCTATATCACCTACTATTATTCTCTTTCTGGACCTTATCTGCCTCCTTTACCTATAAACAAACTTATATAGTTTGTATTCTCTTGTGAACTTCAGACTCATAGTGTTAATGTCTCCTCTTGACTGTGTGATATCTTCAAACCTGACATGACTAGGAACCACTGATTCTTCTCAAAAATCCTCCAACTCTAGTAAATGTTCTGTGTTCAGCAGCTTATTTTCATGTTTCCTATGTTGTTGCTAAGAATCTCATTGAATATAGTTTGGTATTGCATGTAGAAGCCAAGCATTTTTCTCACTGGAGTATTGTAGGTTGCAAAAGGAGCTTAGCCATGAATGTTCCACCAAGCACATTGTATAATTAAAAAATCTAATTTCATTTGAGGATGGGTATTAGAGCTTTTAGTATTTAGCTACCATTCTATGCACAGAGGCATTGTTAGAGAAGATCAAGTAACATCCAATTAGTTATGAACTCAAATTGTCATCAGGCTCTTACTAATGCTGTTCAGCACATGGCCCCCTTAAGCAGGTCTTACAAAGAAAGAGATGCTATACATAAGCAAAGCTTTGCCTGTTAATGCTCTGTCACCTGAATCGCTATGAAATGTTATTCAAAAAATATCATGAACTGTGGTTATCAGATTATCCATCCATTATCATTTAGTGTGTAGGTAGCAAAGAAAAAATTCACAGAAGGGCAATCAGCCTATGAACCTTACTCCTACTTGACTATCTCCTGTTATACATTTTCTCCATCATAGAAAAAGGAAAAACCAAGCACATTTATCTTGTTCAGCCCATCTTCAAAAGGAAGCCTTCTTCTTGTCTCTCAGTCATCTCCCTCAAGATCTTAAGCAACACACATGATTTTCATCAATGTCAACTATTCCTAGAATATATTTACTTCTCAGATGTGTGTTTACTTCTCTCCTTTTTATTTTTCTCATAAAAGAGCTACCAAATAGGACAAGATATCACAGTATGTGTCGAATAATTTGTAAAGTAATGATTTACTGTTAATTTAATTACACAAAGGTAATGATTATTTTGAATTGTTTCATTATTGACTAGTTTGATTTAAAATTTATATAATTCTATACATTCTTTTTTATATATTGCTTACCTCACTAAAATTAGTTCTATGAGAATTCATCTGTATCATAAATTGCTACTAAATTGGTCTTCAACTCATCATCCTCCTGCCTCAGCCTCACCAGTGTGGAACTTGATGACATATGTCACCATATCTGTTCCTTTGTATTAGGCTCATTTTGAAGAAATTGATGTAATTTGTGCTACTAGAAATGTTTGTTTTCTCAAACATTAATTTAGGCATGCAAATTACATTGATATGTAATCATCTATCAAGAGACTTGTTATTTTTATTTATTAAATCTAAATACATATATTCAAATCAGGGATAACTGGTACAGCAAGAATTAATGAGAAAATACCAGTCACAACAACAGAAGGCCTCTCATCTCACTGTAATAGTCTAACAATCACTAAGTGGTTGTTTTATGCCATCATAAATGAGAAATTTTCTCTATATAAGCAATGAAAATTCTTTATGTATACAGACATGGAATTCATAGTTTTGGCAGTCAGTCTGTTTTGTCAGGCCATTAATCATCCAACTGTTCCCAGGTCAGAACAAAGAATGTAGAAATAGTCTCATCTCCTCTCTGCCAACATCTGACTTATATCTAGGAGCAAGCAGAATAAGCATTTTTAAAATATCTTCAATATGAACATATTAATGATGTATATATTTATATATATGTATACATATACATACATATATATGTATATCTATGTATATGTATACATATATAGTTGCAGTTTGCCTGTGTGGTTGCTGATTAATCACCATCAAATGGCTTAAGGGAACAAGGGGTTTATTTTCTTATAGTTACAGTTCATAGTCCAGTTTGACAGGAGAGCATACATCAACACCAGCATTGAGGGAACTGGCCACACCATCTCTACATAATGGCTGAGATAGGGGATGATCATTACTTGCCAGACCAACATGTCTGGCCAAGTGTACACAAGGATGCCAGCTTTCTCAATCAGCTCTGTGTATTTCATTGCCGAGCCTAGTCCCACCCACCATGGGCTAGGCCTTCCCCTCAGCTAGACAATCTCCTGTAGGTTTGCTCTGGGCTTAACTTAACCACTAATTCTCTACAAATGTGCCCAGAGCTCAAACTCTCAACTGTCAAGTTGACACCTATGCCTAACTATGACACATATATATTTGTGATAGCAAAATAAGGAATAATTATAGACTTTACCTAGTGACAAATTTTTATATCTGTAACTTCCATGGTTCTTTATAAGACTTAAGAAAGGTGATAGATCTCAGACTCTCTAGCCATCCATGAGTTTCAAAGTGCCTGGGAAGGTGTTTGACACTTAGTAAATGGGGAAGATATGAGTTTAGATTGTTTTTCTTTTCCTTTTACACAAGCAAAAACCAAGAAAAATGTATGCTTTTAAGGAAGGAATTATGAGATTATATTTAAAACTTGGGTCTGAATCCAGAAAGTCAGTTTACTTATATTCACACTTCATTCCTCTTCTGTTTGTAGCATATATTAATATATCTAATATCATATAAGCATATGATTTTTCCACATATTTTTCTAAGGATGTTCAATTGTTTACACTAAAGCATTTGCTTAGGAATTGCTTTTTACGGGTTACTGTTTCAGACTAATTACTTAATAATGCAGAGGTATAGTCACACATAGGAATTCAACATTACTCTGAAAGACATTCTTTATTTTCTTTTATTGTCATCATGGAACAGGGGTTGTCATTCATACTAAATAGTCATTTATGAAATTTCCATTCTATTAGGCAAGCATGAATTTTTTTATCATTTTTTAAGCAAGGTTGGAAATGATCTTCGGAATAACGACAGCTGACAGTTTCTGAGTGCAACCAGGATGATACTGGAGAGGTAGAGCTGCCTGATACCATAGCTCCATAGACTACGTCTGGCCTGGGGTTGACATGACTTAAAATTCAAAGAGCCCATCTGGACCAGACTCCCCTGACACTGACCAAATAGAGCTCATACGCTGGTGCAGTCTTTCAGTGCTTAGTATTATGAACTGTTATCAAGGGCAGGCCAGGACACTGACAGCAGCAGCAGCAGCAGCAACACAATATCCATAGGGACAGATGCTTTTCGCTGTCTTACAGATGTAAAGAACCAGCAGAAATCAAAAATAAAGAAGCAGAAAAATGGAGGAACTTCAAATTTTGATGACAAATATGTTTAGCTATATATGTTTTATGTTTAAGAAAATATTTTTCCTAAGATTTCTATTTCAATTAAGGATTTGAAAAATATCATACTAAGAAATGTGATACTTTCATGATGAAGCATCAAATTTTAAATTTAGAGGATTATTTCTCTTAACTGACTATCAATCTTTTTTAGACATGAAGTGATAAGTTTGAAAATATCATTGCCTGCACTGTTTACAATAGCAAAGTCATGGAATCACCCCATATATCCAACAGTTGACGAGTGGATAAGGAAACTGTGGTACATCTATACAATGGAGTATTACTCAGCCATCAAAAAGGATGAATTATTGGAATTTGCCGGGAAATGGATGTCATTAAAAACAATTATATTGAGTGAAGTATCCCAGACCCAGAAAATTAAGCACCATATGTACTCCCTAATAGGTGGCTCCAAGTACCAAACCCACCCAGCACACCTAGAGACACTTAAGGATAAATCTCTGTAATACCTACAGTAATTGCAAGGATTATGATCAGGATGGATGGGGTAGGAGGGCCACATCAGCAACAAGGAGAGAGGGGACCATGTTACAGCAGAGAAAATAGGCCTCCATCAAGGACTCAAATAAGTAATGAGACATCTGGTTAAGTTCACAGACTTTCGTTCCTGATCATTTGCAACTGATGGGGTATGATCTCACCAGAAGAGGAGGGCATATAGTCTGGCAGATAAAAAGTTTTGCAAATGGGTGATTGACCCTTCCCTCACTGTGGTTTCCTACTTTTATTACATCTACCTTTGAATATACTCTTATAACAAGTCTCTAGTTTAACAGCTTTTTATCTCTGTCCAGTGGGTATATCCAAGACCCATCGGAATGCAGTGAAGGGCATTGCAGGAGCAGCAAAACTGCAAAAGAAAATCAACAAACCATAATCCAGAACCTCAGAGACTCTATATCAACCACCTAGAACTTGGCCATACTAATCTCTCCCCATCCTGAAGCTCAGGGAAATTTGTGAAAGAGGGGGTGGTAAGGCTGTAAGAGCACAAGGATGGGAGGAGCAATGATATGCAAGATACTCCACACAAGTTAGGGCTGAAGCAATCATAATTGGACTTTGCATGCCCTCCGCAATGTCCCAAACACTATTGACCCCACAAAATCTAGCATTTGCTAAAGGCACCAAGATCCTTGGAGGCAAGGAATTGACAGCCACAGTAGTGCTCCTATGCTTAAGAGGAATACAGGAAAGGGTTCAGAGAAATGCCACTTAGTCCTTGTACATCATCGGAGAGGAGGGCCCAGAGGAGAGTCAGGTGTGCACATTAAAGGATTCTCCGGGGATTGGGGGGGAGGAACTGGGGGATGGGGAGGGAGGGGAAGGAGGGGAGGGAGAGCAGGGGGGCCAGGGGAAGGAGGAGGGAGGAAGGGAACCGGTGTACCTATTAAGTTTGTATGAGTGGAATGTAATAATAAAAAATGTTAAAAAAAAGAAAAAGAAAATATGATTGCCTGTACCTTTAAAAAATATCTTAGCACAAAGATTGACTCTTTTGCTGTTTCATTCCTGTGACTTAAGAAATGCAAAGAGAGGGGATGGAGAGGTGGCTCAGGGGTTAGGCCTCTGCCTTGCAGATAGAGGGTCCTGAGTTTGGATCCTAGACCCCATGTATAGACAATGGGTGGAAGGGGGGGGTTGCATTTCTGGCCCTGGTTGGGTGGAGCCTGTGAATCCCGGGGCAGAGTAAACAAGGAGGCAGTCCATGTTGGTTCCCGAATTCACCTGTGGTTCTACACACACATACACACACACATGCATGCGTATACATGCACAACTGAACACATATATACACACGCACACACACACACAACTTAATAATAAAAAGAAATGCAAGGAGAGGCTTTACAGGGTGTCTATTGTCAAGACTTGCTGAAAGTTCTAAAAGTCACCACAGGATAGATCTGAGATCAGCTGCAGATCTCCCACACTTCATTAAGTCACCTAAGTCATGCTGTCCCATGGCAGCACTAATCTGTTCACACAGAAACACTTAGAAACTTTTTATCTCATAATAAGAGTCTTGCAACTGCCTTATACAGTCATCCCATCATTCCTCTTTATTAATCCTAAGGACAGCATGGATTAGCTAAGGTGGGCACCACCAGAGATGTATTTCTTACATTAATAGAATCCTAAATTCATTGCTGATTGATTCTGGTGTTTTCCCATGCTAGAACTCAGGCGATGGAGCAAACTCAGTCTTAGATATTGCTGGTCATTTCAAAACAATAATGAAGTCAAAAGGAATTACGTTGTTTTCATTTGCTCATCATTTGCTCATCTGGGGCATGCAATTGTTGATCACATTTTATTGTGAAAACTTTGACTTGATACCTAATTTAATGTTTTCTATATAGGACAAAAGAAAAGTTCTAACTCCTTTTCTTTAAAGTGTTTCTAGATGAGTAAGGCACACATATGTCTGAGAAAAGTGAATGTAAGTGATTTCTAGGAGATAAAATTTCAGCTTTGCATCTCAAGCAGCTCAACCAATAAAAATATAAATTATTAGCTTAAGAAAAGAAATTAGTACATAAAATGTAAAAATAAGAAACAAGGAAAAGACTAATGTATATATATATATGCTATATAAATGCTTTTGAAAAGAAATATATATATCCTGAAACTTCAGAAACAACCCCACTAACATGGTAGAAATAGAAAACTGACTCCCAAAAATTTTTCCTCCGACATCCACATGTACACAGTAGCAACATGTGAACCCAGACCCTCACAAATAGCTTGCAAAAAACATTCTGAAAGAAAAAAATGAGGATGTTAGGCACAGATGTCAACTTGACAGTTGAAGGTTTGAGCTTTGGGTGCATTTGTGGGGACTTAGTGCTTGGGTTGGGCCCAGAGCAAGCCTGCAGGAGATTTTCTAGCTCATGGGGAGAGCTCAGTCTACGGTGGGTGGGATTAGGCCCTGGAATAAAATACAGAGAGATGGTTGAGGGAGTTGGCATCCTTTTATGCACTTGCCCAGACATGCTGATCTGGCAAATAAGGATCATCCCCTATCTCAGCCATTACATAGAGATGGTGTGGCCAATTCCCTTGGCCTTGGTGTTGGCAGGAGCTCGCCATCAAGCTGGTCTAAGAATTCTAATGAGAAATAAACCCCTTGTTCATTTAAAACATTTTATGGTCATTTGTCAGCAACCATGCAGGTGAACTGCAACAGAATTTGGTACCAGAGAAGTGGGGTGTTGTTGATAAATCTGGCTATGTGGATTCTGAATGGTTTTGTTGGAGAAACTGAAATGTTTGAAGCTTTTGAATTTGTGGATTACAAATACTGTTTTGCAGAGTTTAATGAGCCATTTGGATAATGGAAATGCTGAGAGAGTTGTGCTTTGTTGGGCCCAATTTGTGATAAGGGGAAAAAGGACTTTGGTGAAGTCGAATTTAAACATGATAGACTGACTTGCTTGATAGAAGAGAGCTGTGTTGATGGCCATGAAGCTCTGGATGAGGAAAGGACAGGCAGCAGAGCAGCTGCCACCGTTGGAGTTATGAGTATCATTGAAGGAAAACCTAGTGCTTTTCTTTGGAACTGTGGAAGACACAAACAACACCATATAGCAATTCTATAGTTTGAAAACCAGGATTCCTTCAGGGATCAAAAACCCAATTTGAAGCCATTTCTCACCTTTTGGAAGTTTCAACTACCTAGAAAGAGGGTTTTCCAGAATCAGCATGCTAAAGTTGGCACAGCTATAGCTCAAGGAGACCATGCTACATTTCAACCTTGCTGTAGAAACTGGCAGCATTCCCCAGGGGGCACTGGTTTTGATGTATAATTGAGAGGTTCATGGAGAGCAGTAAAAGCTTTACACCAAGTAGCAGGCATAGAGGACCTGCAAAAAGATAACTGCAGAGGTGAACCCAGATTACTGTTGGAGATTCCAGAACCATGGGATGTATGTTGAGGATGGCTGTGTGGAGATTCAGCCTGGTTCAGAGGAACTCTGCTTCTACAACTTTGAGCTGTGAACAAGGACTGAGATTGCCTAGAAGTTTTGAGCCATCATGACTCCATGATGAGCAACAGAAGATGGACATTGAAATACAGGATGCAGTAATTAATTTGCTAGACTTGATTTTAATGTAATGTTTTCTTATTGTGTCATGATACTTCTATTTTGTTGTTTTATCTTGTTAAAGTATTTAACATATTGTTATTTGATAGACTTACAGTAAAAGATTTGAGACATTTTTTAAAACTTTCAGTTCCAACATTCTAATAATTTTATCTTGAATGTGGAGTGTTTTAACTATTATTTGCCGCGGCATGCTTCTATTTTGGTCGTATCTGTTTGGGGTGCGGAATGCCTCTTGTATATGAATGGGCCTCTCTTTTTTTAGATGAGGAAAGTTTTCCTTGATGATGGTTTGAAAAATTTCCTCAGGGGTGGTATTTTGAGATTCTTGCTCTGGTATTCCATGAATACGCATGTTAGGCTTCTTCAGGGTGTCCCATATCTCTTGGATATTTCTCTCAAGTATCTTTTTGGCTTTAACGACCTCTTCCATTGAGCTGGTTAGTACTCCCACTTTATCTTCAAGGTCTGAAATTCTGTTTTCTGCTTCATTAGTTCTGTTGATAAGACTCTCTGTGGCGTTCTGGGTTGAAGATAACTTGTCTTTTAGCTCAGTTTTAAACTCTGCTTGAGTTTGTTTTAACTGCTCTATGCCACTTTTTGTTTCTTGCACTGTTTTTCTCAACTCCTCCAGATATCTGTTGTGTTCCTCTTCAAAGCGATTGATTTGATTATGTAATTCCTCCCGGATTTCCTCTTTCATAGTATTGAACATGGTAATGATCATATTTTGAAAGACCTTATCCTGGGTGAGGCTTTCTTGGCCTTTTTCCGCGGGTTTGTTCTTGTTGGAGTCTAACATTATGGGATTAATTCCTTCAGTGGGAAATTTGTTTACTTGAGTGTTGCTTCTCATGGATTTGCACTTTGACTTTGGCATTGTCATTTTAACTCTTAAGATCTCTCAATTTCACTAAACTGAATTATTTGGCCTGGAGTCCTGGTGGGCGGGGCCCGAACGGGGACTTACCTAGGGCGCGGGGTGAGGCCCGGCTGGACCAAGAGCATCCCGACCCGCAGAGCGGGGTGGGGTGAAAAGGGAGGATGGGCGCGTAGGCGTGGAGCTAATTAACCCGAGGGCAGCTGGGGCAAGGCCCCGTCACAGGGGGAGGTCCTCCTCGTTCCTTGGCCCCCGCGCGTGGCTCCGGCTGGATGGTGGGAGTCGGAGCCGGGTCCCTGTGGGCTGACCTGGGGTCCTGGTGGGCGGGGCCGAATGGGGACTTACCTAGGGCCCGGGGTGAGGCCCGGCTGGACCGAGCGCACGTGTCCGGACCGGCGGAGCGGGGTGGGGTGAAAAGGGAGCCAACATTCTAATAATTTTAATGGGAGAACATTTTAAAATTTGTCTATGAGAACTTTTAGAGATTTAAGATTCATAAAATTAAATATATTTATATGTTTTAGATAACTTTTAAAACCTATGGGAACAAGGATTGAAGATTACAGTTTAAAAGTGATATGTTTTTGTATCAACTTGACAAGGAGTGGAGTGTCATAGTTAGGCACAGGTGTCAGTTTGACACTTGAGGGTTTGGTGTCAACTTGGCAGTTGAGGGTTTGAGCTCTGGGCACATTTGTAAATAATTAGTGATTGAGTTGGGCTCAGAGCAAATCTGCAGGAGATTGTCTAGCTGATGGGAAAGGCATAGCTTGTGGTGGGCGAGATTAGGCCATGGAATAAAATACAGAGATAGTTGAGGGAATTGGCATTCTTTTGTACACTTAGCAAGACATGCTGGTCTGGCAAGTAAGGATCATCCTCTATCAACCATTACATAGAGATGGTGTGGCCAATTCCCTTGCTCTAGGTGTTGGCAGGAGCTCTCCATCAAGCTTGACTAAGAGCTATAACCAATAATTGTAAAAGAAATTGTTCCCTTAAGCCATTTGATGGTCATTTATCAGCAACCATTCATGCTGACTGCAACAGAGGAAAATTACAATTATTTAAAAAAATGCTAAATATTATGTCTACCTTCTATGCTGATTCAAAATAAAGATTCTGAGAAACCAGAAATAGAAGTGAACCTAACATTAAGACCTCTTTGCTCTTCTGGCTCTCAACATTTCTTTGCCTATCCCTCTCTTCTTTCTTCCTCCTTTCAGACTGACAAGTCTCCCTGACTTTTCTGATCTTAAGCTGTCTCTTTCTGTTCAATGCTCTCTTATCTTATGTCTCCTTTGGCCACCAGGCCTCAACTCTAAATAAACCTTTCTTTCTTAAGTTTCAAGAAATGAAAAATCTGTTTCAGATGTGGAAGCAATTTTTTTCTATATTTTGATACATTGAAAAATTTTCTTTGAGGTCATATATATTTCAGTTCACAAAATTTTGTTAAATATTATATTAAAAACACTAGCCAGCTCATTAAAAAGAAAAGTTGGAAGAAGACAGGAGGAATGAAGTGGATTAGGAAAAAAGTAAGCAATTGTCAATGTTCATAGATACATAAGTAAATGAAACCTCAACACACATCAACAAGAAATGGTGAAATATTTTTAACTTAAAATTTATGGGATAGTATTGCAGTTTACTTGCATGTTGCTGCTAAATGCATAACAAAGCAGCTTAAAGGAACAGGAGGTTTTATTCTCTCTTAAAAGAGACCCTTAGTCATCAGGGAAATGCAAATCAAAATCTCCCTGAGATGTCATCTCACTCCAATCAGGATGGCAAAAATCCACAATACAAACAGCACCAAATGCTGGAGAGGATGTGGCAAGAAGGGAACTCTCCCACATTGCTGGTGGGAATGCAGGCTATACAACCACTCTGGCGAGCCATCTGACTCTGCTATTCCACCTTTGGGAATAATCCCCTATACAACAAAATCTCACCTCGATAGCACAAGCACGACCATATTCATGGTGATGGAACCAACCCAAATGCCCAATAGTTGATGAGTGGATAAGAAAAATGTGATACATTTATATAATGGAATATTACTCAGCCATCAAAAATGATGAATTAATGAAATTTGCTGGGAAATGGATGGAATTAGAGAAAATTATATTGTGAAGTATCTCAGACACAGAAAATTAAGCGCTATACATACTCCCTAATAGGTGGATCCTAGTACCAAATCCACTTAGAGACACACTCAAACATAAATCTCTGTAATACCTACAGTAATTGCAAAGATTATAAGCAGAGAGTGAAGGGGAAGGAGGGCCCCACCAGAAACAAGGAGAGAGGGGATCATGCTACAGCAGAGAAAATAGGCCACCATCAAGGACTGCAAGTAAGTAATGAAACATCTGGTTAAGCTCACAGACTTTCTTTCTTGGTCACTTACATCTTTATGGGGTATGATCTCACCAGAAAGGGAGGGCATACAGTCTGGCAGATAGAAGGTAACCATTCTGCAAATGGGAGACTGGCATCCCCTCACAGCGGTCTCCTACTCTTATTCCTTCTACCTTTGAATCTACTCTTATAATGACTCTATTTTAACAGCCTTTTATCTCTGGTCAGGGGGTGACATAGAGTGCCCATCAGGATGGAACCAAGGGTGGTGCAGGAGTAGCAAAACTGGAAAAAAAAAATCAACAAACCATAATTCAGAAAATCAGAGACTCGAACATCAACCACCCGGAATCAGGCTACCTTAATCTCTCCCCATCCTAAAGCTCAGGATTTGCGGAAGAGGGGGTGATAAGATTGTAAGAGCCTAAAGATGGGGAGGAACAATGATTTGCAACATACTACGTACAAGTTAGGGCCGAAGTAATCATAATAGGACTTTGCATGATTTGCGCAATGACCAAAATATCATTAAACCTCCAAAGTCTAGCATGGATCACAGGTACTACGATCCTTAGAGGCAAGCGATTAACAGCCACAATAGTGGCTATACTAAAGGGGAACACAAAAAAGAGCTCTAGGCAAAGCTACTGAGTCCTTACACCTCATCAGAAAGGAGGACCCAGAGGGAAATTTGACATGCACACTAAAGGATGCTCCAGGAATGGGGGAGGGAGGCACTGGGAGAAGGGGAGGGAGGGAGGAAGGGAAGGGGAAATAGGGGAAGGGAGTAAGGGGATTCAAGGAGCGGTGGATGGAGGGATAGGAATGGGGTACCTATCAACTTTATATGAGTGGAAGAAATAAATAAATTTAAAAAAAGAGAGACTGGTTACAGTTCCTTGTCCAGCTTGGCAGGAGAGCCCACGCTAACACCAAGGACCAAGAGAACTGGTAACACCATATCCATGTAAAGGCTGATCCTTATTTGCCAGATCAGCATGTCTAGCCAAGTCTACAGAATGATGCCAACTTCATCAATCAGTTACCTCCATCTTATTCACCTGCTTAGGGTGCAGTCTCACCCACTATGGTTAGACCTTTCCAATCAACTACTCTTCTAATCATACAATCTTCTGCCTGTTTGTTCTGGGTTCAACTGAACTGTTAATTCTGTACAAATGTGCCTAGATCTAGAATCCTCAACTGTCAATTTGATACCTGACATTATGACAGGTTGGAAATTTTTTTAACCTTATTTATCATTTACTTTGGATGGGAGTATGTGTGCGTGCGTGTGTGTGTGTGTGTGTGTGTGTGTGTGTGTGTGTATGAGAAGGCAATGTGTCACCTTTTTGCTTCACTCTGGGATTTCCCAGGCCTGAAAGGGCAGGCCTTCTCCATTTTTGCCTGTATGTATATTTTAATATGAGACTTAGGATCTGAACTAGGGACCTTCTGTGTTTGAGGCAGAAACTTAATCCCTGAGCCATCTCTCCAGTCTAAGATAGGAAACTTTAAAGAAATAATATCAATGAATAAAAATCAAACATACAGCTTCAACTTTTCATAATGAACAAAAAGTATAAAGGTACTATTTTAGCACCATCTTTATAAAGTGCACAACAAATGTAACCAAAGTCATAATTGATAAAAAAAATACTTTAAAATATAGAAAGACTCAATGAAGTAATAGGTGAGTCTGTCGTCCATTTTCATGCTTTGGGAGATTTACAAGGTGAAATGAACTTTCAAAATAGTTTTAATTTTCATTTCCCTAATGGTTAGAGAATTTTAAATATTTTTAGATATTTCTTGCCACTTGAATTTCTTCTTATGAAGTTTCTGCTTTGTTTGAACCTACAAAAATTGATAACCTTCTTATATACCAAGGGGAAATAAATTGAGAAAGATATGAGGGGGAATAATCCCATTTACTTTAAAAAAATGGTATAAACCTAACCAACATACTAAAAGACCTGTAAAATGAAACTTTTGAAATAATGAGGAAAGAAAATAAAGAGAATAGAAGAATCCATGCTTACAGATTAGTAGGAATAATTTTGTGACAGTCATACCAAAGGCAATATACAAATTTAGTGCATTCACAATCAATTTTCCATTGAAATTTTTTTAAAAAATTAAAAATTGTAAAATTCACATAGAAACACAAAAGACTCCAGAAATCCAAAACAATCCTGATCATTACTTTGCTGAAGGGATAGCTATATCTGAATTCAAGCAATACTGTAATGACATGCATTAATACAAACACTTAACAATGGCACAAAACAGACACATTGATCAATGGATTAAAATTGAAGACTCAGATATGAGTTCACACACATAGCTAACATGTTTTGACAGAAGTCCCAAACATATACACTGGTAAAATACAGCATCATCACAAATTGTGGTTAGGATATATGGACTGGTAAAAGACAACATTTTCAGCAAATCGTGGTAGGGAAACTGGATATCTACAAGTAGAAGAATTAAATTAGAACTTTGTCTCTATCTCTGAACCAAAATCAACTCCAAATAGATCAGAAATCCCTATATTAAACCTGAAACTTTTGGAAGAAACAATAAGGAATATGATTGAAATGGTAGGCCTAGGTAAGGTCTTTATGAATAGAACCCCATTTGTGTAGGATATAAAGCCAACAATTAACAACTAGGTTATCTGAAAATGAAAATGTCAGCTGTTTAAAAATAAAGCCCACATAATATGAGAAGTTCTTTGATAATTATATATCTGACATGATTATTATACAAAGTATATGCACATATCAAAAATTAAATATCAAAACCAAAACTACTCAATGAAAAAAGTGGGTCTTGGAACAAAACAAAAACTTCACAAGAAGAAATTCAAGTGTCTAAGAAGCACCTGAAAAATGTCCAACCTCTTTGCTCATTAAAAACTACTTTGAGATTTCAACTCACACTGTGAATGTTTAAAATTAAGAGTACAAAAGCATCAACTGCTGTTGAGTATGGGGGAAAGGACAACCCTTATTCACTATTGATGGTATTTTAAAACAGTACATCCACTTTGAAATTTGTGTTGAGATTCCTCAAGAAGCTAAAACAATAATTACTATATGATCCAGATATTATATTCATGAGTATGTTTCCCTATGACTTAATATCTTGATATAAACACTTTGCATATTAATGTTCATTCAGGATAGTCACAATAGCAAAAATTTCAAATAATCATAGACGTCTATCAATTGATGAATTGATAATAAAAATGTGGTATATATGCACATGGAATACTATTTAGATATCCAAGTGAAATTATGAAATTTTCTGGTAAATGATTGAAATCAGAAAGCATTGTACTGTGTGAGGTATCATAGACACAGAAACATAATCACATTCTCTCTCATACACAGATGTTAACACTGAGTCCTGAGTCTTTATATTTGTATACTTGACTAGGAGTATGCACTGTAATGGCCATAAAGGTGGAATGGAACTATTAAGCAGGAAATGGAAGAATGGATTGGATCTTATAGGGGCAGTTAAAAATAAACCAATGGGAAGAATATGGGAAAGGGAGGATAAACGTGAAAAGAATGAGAAAAAAGGGTTAATGAAGGTGTATCTATGAGAAGAAAAGATATAGAGAAGGATAAGACAGAAGTAAGAAATACCAAAGATCTAAGATTTAGCCAGAAAGAAAATTGTGATATAATGTTTATCTAAAAGTATATTTTTGAAAAGTGTAGACAGACACCCTACACAGAGTATACAGAGAGGGAGAAAAAAGGGATAACAAAAACTACCTTAAGATGCAACTACCAGAAGCCATATGCAATTAAACAAATATCCCACTGCCAGGTGTGTGTGATATCTCCTAAGGATCTGTAAGTTACAAAAATTTCAAATGTCCCCCCCAAAAACAAGTTTTTGCCGCAAATTACAATTGGTGCAACATTGGCATGAAGTATGGCATGTGGGTAACTAAATACTTCCTTGATATGTTTAAGGCTCACATTTTAGCATGCAGATGTCTGATACTGTAAACTGAGCAAATATCTATGCATTGGGAGACTCTAGTTTAGAACAAACTAATAAAATTTAGTTATAAGGACATTATACCAAACTACCATCTAAACACTTACAACCATACCCATAGATACCTGCAGTTTCCAACACTTAACCAAGAAACTTCCTTTGCAAAGGAAGATGTTCAGTACAGATGATCACAACTTGCAAAAGTGCAAATAATTAGTGACTATGAACTGCTTAGTTCTAAACAGGCTATCTAATCATCTCCATCCCAAGGCTTAGAGAACATCGTGGAAAATTATGAACTAAAATTTTAGGATCCAAAGGATGAAGATGGATGCTTCCGGAAGTATTTTGGACATGATAAGATTTATGTATTCATGAATTCTGCAGCTGTATTTACTTCCATGAATCCTGAATATTACTTGCTCTAGCAATATTTCATGATGAAAGTAGGAACTCAAGAGCACACCTCCCTGAGAGATTATTGAGGATTAATGCTGAATTAGGAAAGAGGGTCTACTTTCCTTAGTGGTAAACCCACTAATATTTTCTCAAGAATGTGTCAACACCAGCAACCTAGATGAAATTCAATGCAAACAACACATGCAAAAAGACATGTAATTAGGTGTGAGACACACAGGAAGAAGATATGTTTTGTGTAAAGAAAAGGGGAAAAATCTGATAATAAGGGTTACATGATGTAAATTTGTTGTATTCACATAAACTTTTAAATGAATAAGAATATAGAGAACTTAGAAAGACTTTGATGTAGTTCTTTCCACTGGCTTCCCCTGAGTGGTTCTCATCCTAGACAAAGAATTAAATTCCCTTAAGGTATGTTCAAAATTCCAATACCCATGACCCTGTCCAGACCATTTCAATCAGTACCTCACACAGAGGCCAAACTTACCCATTTTAAAAGCTATTGTTATAAAATTTTTATGTAAAATTAAGGCTGAGAATTCATATTACATTTCTTGCCTTCTGTATGACTATATAAATTTATTAATTGGTAGTAGGGAAGCAGGTTCTAATTATAATTAGGTAAGTAATCCCACAAAATAAGATAGTGAGTAGATTTGCTAAAACTATGCATAAAAAATCACTGGGAAGTTTCTCTACAAAGGTCTGCTGAGTAATAAGCACACACGCCCAACCTTGATTATACAATATCATAGATAAAAAATAAATTTACTGATTGACAAAACAGTTCATCACCCATGCCAAATGTATTTCACATTGCTATCTTGACATTGTGCTGTATGGCAAATTTATTGCGGTTAATTCAGATGCCAATTGAGTGAGCCAAACAATGCCTATATACTATCTAAGCATCATTCTATTAATCAATGAGACATATGTGTCTGTGGTAGAGTGGAGGAAGATTCTCCCAGCTTTACTGTCTATCTTTGAGCCTTTATTTCTCAGACTTAGAATCAAAGTAGAATGTCTACCACAAGTTCTCCAACTCTTTATTCTTAAGCTTTTGAAATAAGATTGTAATTTTCATTAACTGCTCTTTTGAGACTCCAGATTGATGAGTGTGTTTGTGCATGTGTGTCTCAGAAGAGATCTCAACAGCTTCCTTAGTAAGATTGATCAATTCTTTATCCTTTCCTCTTCTCACCTCTCTTCTCTCTTCCCTCTCTGTCTCTGTCTCTGTCTCTGTCTCTGTGTCTGTCTCTCTCTCTCTGTCTTACACACATGCCCTGCCCCACACAATCTCTGCTTTAAATAAGTTATTCTGAAACCTTTCTGATTTTTCAACAAATATAACTACATTTAGGAAAAAATGTAATAATAAAAAGAAAGAACACAACCACTCCAGAGTACTAAAAATAGTAAATAATGATTAAACTTTAGAACAAAATTTTTTCATAAATTGGTAAAACTGTGATGTTTTATGTTTTAAATTATTAGATTTGCTAGTATAAGCTGCAATACTTTTTCCAGCAGTTATACAGTAACTATCTGAAATCCTAAAACATTGCATCTTGATAACAAGTATTCAAGGAATTTCATTTTGAATGTTGATGTAAAAAGTAAGAAGTTTAAGAAAAAAATCCAATCAATCCTTGTTTTATTTGCATGGTGGCTTTTCATCCTCTACCCTTCTCATACACTTCTTTTGTGTTAGTCTTGTCAGAGGTTTTCCTCTCTCATGCATTTTCCCCAGATATTGACAAATAAATCAATAAAATTTGTACTATGCAGGAGAGTATCAATCAAAACTTTTCATTTTACTGCGTATAGTAGAATTTGCTCTAATTCATAATGTAATGAACTCAAATCACAAAAATGTTCAAAGCATGGTTTACCACGAAGCCTAGATATGATCACTCAAATATAGCAGCCCACGTTTTCTACAGTGATTCCATGTTTAAGCTCTATGGCAGATTTAAAAGGAGTTTCATACTGAAAGAACCCATATTCAACATCCTATAAACAGAGAGAGAGAAAGAGAGAGAGAGAGATGTTCCCATAATAATATCTGTGAACCTTTTTTTCTTGTCTGTGTTTGGGTCTCACATTCCTCGATGAACCATTTGCCATAACAGTAATCTAATGTCAGGCTGAGAACACATGTTCTGTTCTGTTACAAATGGTCAAATCCCCTTCAAATTCTAGCATTTGCTAAAGGCACTAAGATCCTTGGAGGCAAGGGATTGACAGCCACAGTAGTGTTCCTATGCTTAAGGGGAACACAGGAAAGGGTTCTGGGAAATGCCATTGGGTCCTTGCACCTCATCGGAGAGGAGGACCCAGAGGAGAGCCTGGCATGCACATTAAAGGATGCTCCGGGGATGGGAGGGGGAGGCCCTGGGGATAAGGAGGGAAGGGGGAGGGGAGAGGGCATAGGGCGGTGGGAGGTTGGAGGGAGGGAGGGGACCAGTGTACCTGTTAAAGTTGTATGAGTAGAAATAAAAAAAAAGGCATTGAAAAAAAGTAATTAAAAATAATAAAAATTTTAAAAAAACAAATGGTCAATCTACATTATATGCACATGTAATCCAGGAAATATGAAGTTTATAGAAATGCAAAGAGCTGAATATTCATGAAAAATGCCATATTTCCACAAATAAGTAAGAAAATAAAAAGTAAGAAAATATTGGACAGAATTTCTATGCAAATGGAAAATATTATATTTTATGCAATATTTAGAATTGAAAACAGAAATGATAAAGACAAAATAATATTTCAAACTACATATTATGAAAATTATAATGGCTATTCATGACTTGGAAGCAAAATATTACATAAAAATCTAGTGGTATTAAATGCAATTACAATAGCATATAGATATGTAAATGTCTTATATAACACGTAAAAATATTAGAAGAGATAAATCAAGGTCAGAAAGAAACATTGAATTAATGGTTTCAAATTTTCAGGATGTCTTTCACTGTAAAGCTGAAAAGACAGAAGCCTAAACTCTCAAGCCTTTGCTCTGACAAATAAATCTTTCTCTGTATTGTGACTGAAAGTTAACTGCTTTCATAGTCAATATTGTATTCTACCTTTGTGAATCTCTATCTCTGACTTTAGTTTCAATAAGATACCTTGGGGGTACGATATTTATATTAGATCTCAACTATTTCTACTATGACCTCATTGTAAACCAAGCATTTGCATCTATAACAACTTTGATTTCAAAGACTACATTTTATAGCATCAGAGATTTGAACTTCAGTGTGAGAACATTTTGGTGAACATGGTTTGACCTAAAGCAGATTTAATATTTGCTTACAATGCAATTTAGAAATATAATCTAGAAATCCAATTGAGCACTTTTAGTTTGTAAAAGAAAAATATTAACAGAAAACAGAAAGACATAGTATCTCAAAGAACAAAGGCATTGACTTAGAAAAAAACTTTTACTTAGTCAGCACAGATAATAAGGTCAAAGAGAAAGAGTAAAGTACTTCCACTAAATAACAATTTGTCTCAAACTTCTATCTGGAGCCATATATGAGCAGTTTGCAATTCTACATTATATTGGAATTTTATAGGCAATATAAACTGTGTGAATATTGAAGAGGTTATTTTAAGTGGAATATTTCAAAGCTTCAAGTATGATTGACCAATATGATAATTTTTAGTTGTTATTTGAAATGAAATTATTTCAAAACGATGAAATAAATTTCTTTAAGGGCTAATAAAGTATGCAGTCAAATATGTCTTGAATTTCCATGATACATTTGTGATTTTGTTTGCTTTAAATGTATTTAAAAAAGAAATTCGAACAATCCCTATTTCTGCTCCTACCCTAACTGATACATGTAATTCTTTATTCTCTTATCAACTCCTAGCTTTGCTTTCCCTGAAGCTCAATTATTTCTATTTGCTAATATTTTGTGTATAATTATAATATTTTTATCCACAGTTTTGTGGCTTTCATGTTTTTAGTAATTACTAAATTTAATTGGTGCAGGGCTGGAGAGGTGGCTCAGGGGTTAAGCCTCCGCCTTGCAGGTGGAAGGCCTGAGTTCGGATCCCAGATCCCACGTATAGACGCCAGGCGGAAGCGGGGGCGGCCTGTGCTTCTGATCCTGGTAGGGCGGAGCCTGTGAATCCCAGGGCAGAAGGAGGTGGAGGCGTCCATGGTGGTTCGCGAATTCGTCCGTGGTTCTACACATACACAGACACACACACACATACACACACACACACACACACACACACACACACGCACATGCGCACAGTTGAATAAATAATAATAATAATTAAAAAAAATTAATTGGTGCAGATATCAAATTTAGGAAGCAAATCCGTATTTTCAAGTCATTTACCTAGGTTGAATCTCAGGAACCTTGTCTGCCTTAATGTTACAATAAAAAATCATTTTTAGAAGTTATAGTCAAATAGCTAATTACTGAAAAGAATATAGGTAAGCAAAAACCTATTAGAAATTGCTAATTTGAAAACAACATTTTTTAAAACAGTTGAGAAAATGATCACATTCCCTGTTTCAGCTTCTGCAACATAACTACTTTCCTTGTTCCATTTTCTATTACACTTGATTTCTTTCAATGGGGTTCATGTTCTGTCATGTCCTTTCAATTTTTTTAAGACACAAAGGTATCAAGATCTTATTCACATTATTTTCTAATTTTATAAATCTTTCCACTTGTTAATTTAGGACAAAAAATAATAAATCTTGAAGATTTTAATTATAATAATTTTTACCTTTGTTTTGACTTGTATACAGAGGGGTATACAGATATGTGTTTTCATGTGCTCATGCACAAGCATGTATGTGGGCATGCACGTAAAGATCCAAGACTAATATTGGAAACCATCCTCAATCACTCTTCTCTCTCATCCTGTTGAGGCTAGGTCTCTAACTAAATTCACCAATATGTTTATTTTTGCTAGGCAGCTTGTTCTAGAGATTCTTAGGTACTGCTTTCTGGGTCTGGAATTACAGGCATGTGGCAAGTTTTGTTTTGCTTGCCCAGAAAGTGTTTAGATGAATAAGCTATCTTCCCAGTCCAACAGTATTATTTTTAAACATGACCTAAGGAGATTAATTTACTGTACACTTAGTTTTTTATAAATGATAAATATATCCTTAGAAATCATTTGGTCAACTCTAATTTTCCCATTACTATCTTGTATTTAAAGACAAAAAATTGGGGCATATATATAATAGGGACAATCAGAAACTATTTTAATAGAATTTGTATATTTTGTATATATATTAAATTTATTAAACTCTTTGAACCTCTGTGTGTGTGTGTGTGTGTGTGTGTGTGTGTGTGTGTGTGTGTGTGTACATGCAATATTCTGGACTTATTAAGGGCCTTGATTAGCATCATGGTTTGAATGTGAGTTTCCATCCTCCAAAACAAACATGCTTTTGAATCCTAACCTGGTGTTAATGTTTGTAATGTTTTCAACAACTTTGGAAGTGGTGCTTTGCTGGAGTTAAGAGATGTCACAGAAAGACAGACCTTGATGTCTGGAAGCTTGTCCCTGCTTCCTTTCAGTTATCTCTTGCTTGTTCTGCCACTTGATAATGGGTGATTCGAACTAGTCTTCTTTTTTTGCCTCCAGCCATCCCTTTTGCTGTGTGATTCCCACCATATTGGACTATATGCCCTCTGGAATTTTCAATTGAATGACTCCATTCTCCAATAAAAGAAACCAGGGCTTCTCAGAAAATAAATGATGGCTAATTGCAGGATTAGATGACTCTGACAATTTGCCAGAGTGCTTTACTAGAGAGACTGGAACCAGCCAGTAGTGAGCAGAACCATACCTCTAACAGAACTGCTTAGTCATGAATATCTCTTTGCTTCTACTGAAGCTTTAATCTTGGGTTTAGACTCCAAAGATGGGCTTTCCTGCAACACCTCTTTACCCAATAGGCCTTATGGAATAAATTTTCCTTTTCTACTTTTCAATGTTAATTTGATTTTTTTACCAATTTATTAATAACATATAGCTAATCTGAGGCACTGACTTCACACTACAGGACCCAAATCAATAGCACTTTTTTAAGAACCTCAGTGCTAAGTTCCTGAAATCACTATTTAAGATAAGTCAACAAAAGAATTATTACTTGTGGAATAAAAGATGACAAAGATCTTCATTTTATTAATTTTACAAATGAATTATGGGTCTCTAGAAGATATGATATCACTGTATTTCACAATGCTATCTTTATGAGTGAAAGGTTGGGGGAATCTCACTAATGTAGGACACAATAGAGAAAAAGCAGATATAAAAAGACTGATTTCAACAGTAAGCAGGCAGGTTCATTGGTGAATAAACCTGTTAAGGTCTAATCCTCACAAGTTGGGATTCCAATAAAGAGAAGAGACTAGGAGAATTTTTATCATTTTGGGAAGGGCTCTAAATTGTGATCTCACGGAGGGTCCAATGCAAAGTTTTTGTGGGACTATGCAAACAGGCATGAAAAGAGAAGCATATATCAGTGGACCACGGCTTTTGAATCTGCAGGGATAAGCAGAATACCTGTAGGATCAGGTAATCAAAAGTGATTAAGCTGCAGAATGTGAAATACAAAGGTTGAACTCTGCAGATTTTAAATAGGCTGTCTCTTCATTCAGATCTCTGGTTATTTCTTTATCACTGAGCATGTACAGTGAAGAACCTAGACAACTCAAATTGAAGGTTATTAAAGGGATTGTAATATTGGAACTGTTTGTGCTCTGCAACAGGAAAGCTTAAAGGATTGTGGATAGGTCACCTGCCATTAAACAATATGCAAAACACAGACATTTCCTCACAGAATGTTAGTGGCAATAATTACATATGTTTGCATACATGATGCAAATAAAATATACATAATGTATAATCTGTATTACATACATATTTACATGAGTTCATCATCAAACAAAATTATATTTTTTATTACCATTCACCTGACTGTTTATAATATATAGAGACTTTGAAAATAACAGTAACTCTTTTTTCAATTATTTGCATATTAGTTTGTTAGGAGGAATAATTCATCATTTACTTGCAAAGTGTAAATAGTTTAAAACCACATTCCTCTCAGTAACATAGTTTTTCAATGAGTCCATAATGATTCTTGCTCTCAAAGAGAGACAAGCCTCTTTGTTTGTGGCAATATTTGTTTAATAATGTGAGGTACTATTTAATTTTTCTTTGGAACCCTCCCCTGTTTAAGTTTTTTTTTTCCTTTTCTTTGAAATCTGCAGCTCCTGGTTTGGTTTAATTACAATGTGCTTTGTTTAATATTTCAGTGCTGTTTATCAAGACACCTTAATTTGATTGTTTCCTTTTGAATTTGTCTTCACCAGGTGTTTCTTGACTAGAACACATTCCCCACATGATAAAATTACAGGTCTAATTAATGCCTTTAAGGACATTGGTGCACAATTCACACCTAATTTTCTGCAGGGGGCATATTTAGGTGTTTAACTAGGTGGAACTCTGTGCTGAAGATTTCATTTGCATACAAAGGCCCTTTTATTTTTCTGTAAACACTCCCATACAGAAACAAAGAGCTGATTCACATTACTTGGCCTGTACTTTTTAGAAAGCAGAGGAATAGAGAAAATAAATGTAGCTAAGCTACATTTCATCAGAGCAGAAACAAAAATGCTATTAGATGAGGTGTTGAAATATGAGGTCCATTTCTTTGAAACAGTAGGGATAATTCCCAGCATGCGAAAATGTCGGGGAAGGGGAGGCTGAAAAAGCACAGTGCGAAAAAAAGAATGCTTTGAAAAATCACATCTGAGATGTAGAGGATCTTAAGAGAAATATGGCATTACATCAAGCACAGAAAGGAAAGCTAAATCACCACCAGGCCATGGGTTGGCAGGGAACTGGCCAGAAAACAAAACTCATTGATCTATGTTAAGGCTACAAAGACTGGACAGGGGACCCCTCTGTGTGAAGACTGGAAAATGTTCCTGATCACCTTTCATTTCATTTCCAATCTACTCTGAAGTCTCAATATTGTAGATTTCTTAGGTACTATCACTAGCAAAATGATACACTCACTATCAAGATACGACTGTGTTAAGACTGATTTTTTCTGAATGTCTCTATCAAAGGCATCTATGATGAGAGGGACAGCAAAGATAAAGTTTTAGATTACTGCTTCTTTTCCTGTACAGAACCATAATCTTTATCAGAACCTCCTGGGTTTTATTTCTTTTTTTTTTAAATGTGAGCAACAATTTCTCAGCACTTGTGAAATACTAGTATAAAAATGCTGAATATCAAGCTAAATATGTAAGGGAAGACTTTACTGCATTCTGGAACAGAGACAGAACTGTCCCAATACAATAGTAAAAACAAAATGTAAGATAGTTTCTCAGAGATCAGAGGTCAGCTGTGTTTGCTTTACCTAGTGGACAAGTAAGCCTCCTTTTATCTTCATAAGAGAAATTAACAACGAGGAGACTGGCATATCCCATGCTTAGGCTCTTTTTTTCCCCTCCCAGATTCTGTGGAATAGAAACTGAGGATTGATAATTCCTTGGTAGTTCATTACCAATAGGAGGCTCCCCAGTCCTTGAGAGAGACTATGTAGGTCTGCCAATTTGTCAAGAAACTTTTTTTCAAATTATTTTTTTGTTTTTCTAGTTTTACAAGCATATTGAGTACTTATCTATGCTTCTATCCATCCCCCCCCACCTCCTATTCCTCTCCCTTTCCTCCATTAATCTCTTCCGCTCCTTCCCACCCTCCAGCAGGTCTGCTCCTGTAGACCCCAGGGTTCCCTCTGGCTTGTGTACTCTTGGAGTTGAGGCCTCTTGTGGCATACCAAGAAGCTTTAAAAAAATCTGTATTTCAAAAGGCAGAGAGGAAAAAAATACAATGACAACTCTTTTTTTTTTTTTTTTTTTTTTGCAATTGCCTAGAGAAAAGAAAAATCACAGCCCAGAAGAAGGTGCTTATCTACAGGTTTGTTGAGTAGAAAGAAACTCTGAGGTTTTCTTTGTCACTAGGCTAATAGAGCTCTTAAAGAAATCCATCATGCTCACTTCCAAATCCTATGTTCCGGAATCCCAACTTTTGACTTATTAAGTTACCTATTTTCCCTTATTTTAATTTCCAATGTGTGCATTTATTGTACGTGTTTCCTTTTTTTTAAAACATTTTTATTATTATTTCCGCTCATACAAACAGTAGGTACACCGGTTCCCTCCCTCCCTCCTCCCCCCTCCTCCCCCCCAACCCCTGCTTCCCCCCCCCCCTCTCCTCCCCATCCCCCAGTGCCTCCCCTTCCCAATCTCCGGATAATCCTTTAATGTGCCTGCCAGTCTCTCCTCTGGGCTTTCCTCTCTGATGACTTACAAGGACCCAGTGGCATTCCCCTGAATCCTTTCCTGTGTTCCCCTTAAGCATAGGAACACTACTGTGGCTGTCAATCCCTTGCCTCCAAGGATCTTGGTGACTTTAGCAAATGCTAGACTTTGTGGGGTCAATAGTGTGTTGGACATTGCGCAGGGCATGCAAAGTCCAATTGTGATTACTTCGGCCCTAACTTGTGTGGAGTATCTTGCATATCATTGCTCCTCCCATCCTTGTGCTCTTACAATCTTACCGCCCCCTCTTCTGCAAATTTCCCTGAGCTTCAGGATGGGGAGAGATTAGGCTGACCTAGTTCTAGATGGTTGCTATAGAGTCTCTGAAGTTCTGGATTATGGTTTGTTGATTTTTCTTTCGCAGTTTTGCTGCTCCTGCAATGCGCTTCACTCCATCATGATGGGTATTGTATGTCACCCCCAGGCCAGAGACAAAAAGCTGTTAAACTAGAGTCTTGTTATAAGAGCCCATTCAAAGGTAGATGTAATAAAAGTAGAAAACCACAGTGAGGGAGGGGTCAATCACCCATTTGCAAAATGGTTACTTATTATCTGCCAGACTATATGCCCTCCCCTTCTGGTGAGATCATACCCCATCAGTTGTAAATGATCAGGAAAGAAAGTCTGTGAACTTAACCAGATGTCTCATTGCAGTCCTTGATGGAGGCCTATTTTCTCTGCTGTAACATGGTCCCCTCTCTCCTTGTTTCTGGTGTGACCCTCCGTTTCTATGCTGTATAAAGTCACATACCTAAATAGAATATGCATCTTTTACATCTGCCTTTTTATGTCTATTGTCAATATAGTTTCTATAATGTCATCTGTTTAGTATATTATATAAATTCAAGACAGTTATTAAAATAAGAGTTAAGTACTAAAGTGAAAAGAATATGAATCAGAATTGTGAAGCAATGAAAATATGGTTCCTTTTTTATACCATAGGTATAAACTAGTGGAAAGGTTTTTCAGAAGCCCTAGCTTTCAAAATTTAATATGGACTTTAATTTCTATTTTTTTCTTGTGTGTGTATGTATGTGTGTGTGTGTGGATGTGTGTACAAGAAGGCACTAAATGTGTGCGCCTGTGGAGATCAAGGGTGATATCAGGAATCAGCACAACTTACAGATGAAGGCTGACAAATGCTGTCTATTTCTAAATGTAAAAAAAAATAATTTACCGCAGTATGCAGTAGCTGCCTTGGTGTGATTGTAACATGAGGATAGGCAGTGCAAAAGGGAGGGGAAAAAACACAAGTAAAACTCTTCATCAACTGAAGGAGGGAGAGAAACACAGGAAAGGCTTTCTCCACTGTCTGTCACTATAAGACATTAATCAATATTTGTTAAATAAAATTTATTTTGGCATACTAGATCATATGCATTTCCAGAATTTTTGGTAAGCCACTTTAAAAATAAGTGCATTTATCTTTGGAAACTTAATTGAAGAACTTTATCTGAATATAAATTTCCTTTTCAGGTAGTTTTAATAAATGTTTCTTAATTATACTCTGGACACAGGTCATTTAAAACTAATAGCTTCTTGATAAAGTGGATTCTTAGATATTTAAAGCCTGACTGCACATAGACATGCTTTGTGTTTGCTTCCTCAGATAAGCCTGCCCGTCAGTTCACCAGATGCTCAGCTACATTAGATGAAACATTTGAAATATTTTCAAGAAAAATTCACTTGACAAGCTTCATATTTAAATATTATATGAATAAGTTATTATTAAAATTGTCAATACGAAAGTTGTAAAACTGCCCTCATGCTCCTGTTATAATATTATGTTATAACTATCTTATCTATTACTATCTAATGAAAAAATGCCAACCAGAAAATGAAAATACAATGAGATGTGTATACTAATGTAAAATTTCTCATTTGACAGATTCAGCAAGCATCGAAATTTGAACTGATTAAGAATTTATGTTTCTAGCATCTTTTATATTCGTTTTAACCATTGGCTGCTGAAACTACTGTTCCTATACTGAAAATAAGTTATTTTATGAGTAGAGTTTAGCTAACCATGAAGGTGCAGAGTCCAAGAATAAATAAGAAATTCCAGGACAACCATGGAAACACAGGCAGTCATATCCAGGAAGCCAATAATGTTGAATCAGACTGGTTAAAACAAGTAATAAGTAAGTAAGTAAGTAAGTAAGTACATAAGTAAGTAAGTAAGTAAGTAAGTAAATAAATAAATAAATAAATAAATAGTATTAAAACAGAAGCTGCCATCCAGAAATGGAGTCAGAAGTTTCTTAACTGTTTTTTTGAATATATATTCCTGATCGCAAAGATAATCCATAACAATTCAATTTTAGAAAAATAAAAGCTACTATATTCCATATCTGTAACTCTATCTAGACTTTCTTAACAAATATGAAGGCTATCAGCACTTAAGATCACTGTTCTACTACAGTATGTGAGAAAACCACAAGTGGACTCTTGGATTAAGTCATAGATTCTTCTCCCTGTCCTACTTGCATCTTTCTTGTGCTTGGCCCCATCCTCAGATAATTTCACTTCAAATTTAAGATGATTTCTTAAATTGTGTTTATCATATGACTTTCCTGTACCTTCCTGAGAGGGTTAACAATCCCTCTCAAATCCTCTCCATTAAAACACAAGTGTTATCACATACAGCAAAACTACCCCTATATTTCCCATTCTCACTTGCGAAGAGAAAATTAAATTTAGTCCAAGGGAGTGAAGATGGCAATATATAATGTGGCACAAGCACATCTCCCTTCTTTCCTCTCCATCAGGAAAGGAACGAAGCAAATTTACTTGCTGGAAACCAGCAGTGACACTGTCCTTTCCTAAGAGCGTTTTTTTGCACCTAACAATTTCCAGAAAATGTTAAATTAATACATATAGTGTAATTTCAAAAGAAAGATCCTCAACCAGAATGCAGTGAAGTTGGAAAGGCTTGGTCCTTTCAAATCATGCTGCTTTTATTTTCTCTCCATGCAGAGAGCCTGTTTCAGAGAAGTGTTATAAAATTCAGTGTGTCTGAAACATGCAAATCAGCACAAAATGTTTGCTGGAGGGTGAGTCAGAGCAATGCCATGGAAGTAGCCTGTGTGTTCATATCTCATTGGTGACATCTTGAGCTTTGCTAATCAATTCCTATTTGAGACAAATGCATCCTCTTGTATCTCCAAAAACTGGATGTGCAGAACCATGACTATGATATTTATTTCACAGATGCAATCCAAGGACTTTAAAAGACAAAATTCATACAGCTAACCTGAAAGAAAAGGTTAAATAAAATTCAGAAACATCTTAATCCTCTTGTATACTCTACAATTCTTAATCATCAGTGAACTAAATTTTCCATCAATTCCTGGAGATATGATTCATTTCAGTGATGCCTGTATTAAACCAGACTGCTAAGAGCTCATTTCTGTCCTCAAAAAGAAATTTACTTCAGAATTTTATTCCCTTGCTGAATAGTACCTTCTAAATATTTAAGAAGCAGAGATTCTTTGCTTAAGAAAAAGAAGAACCAAAAAAAAAAAAATGTCTGATGAGATAAAGGAGAATGGTAGGAATTTTATTCACAAGGAAACATTACAAACTGTGGCTCACAATTACACACAGAGTTCCTAAGGGCTTCTGATGACATCTTTATTTCGGATTGTTTTTCTCGTAAATCATGGATAATAGAGGCCGCAGGCATCTTAGAGTAAGCCCTGAAGCCCTCTGCACGTAGACTCTAAGGTGTATCATTTCCATGGTCGAGTTAACAACAGAAGTGAAACTCATGCCGTTATTTGACTTGCTTAAAATGTGCCTTTTCCTGTTTCAAGCCCTCCTGTCCCATATATTTTGCAAGTATTTGGCCTTTAGCATTCTCCTTGAAATTGTCTTCCTCTGCCTATTTCTTCTCTTGTTCTCCTTGACATTTTTTACTCCATAGCTCCTAGCTATCCCTTAACCACAAAGGTAGTTGAAGCAACATCCAAAATTACCCAGTCCCAGGAGCTGTTAGTTCTGTGCTTAGAGTATAAAACGGGTCTCAAGCCTGGGTAATAACTGAATTCATGAATCTCAATTCCCACATGACATTAATAGCAGCACAGAGCAGGAAGCAGAGTTATGTTAATTTCTGCAGGTAATGCTTGAAAGCAGATAGGGAGAGCTTGAAAGGTCAACATCTGCTGTCATGCAGTAGTGTTGCGAATTGTGATTGGCCAGTAAATGTCAACACCGTGTTCTGAAATCTACATGCCACCCTTTCAATTTAATCTTAGCTTGCAGCGGAGCTAACAATCCTGCAGCATGTTTCAAAAGCCCCTGAATTCTTGAATAGAATTGTGCGATTGCCTTCCCATAGCAATAAGACACCTGTGAATTACAAACTTGTCATTTAATCAGCATAAATGTAGGGAGTTTGTGCAACCACTGAGATTTTTTTTTCCATATCTATTTTCAAGGGAGGCTAGAGATCTCTTAATGATTATATACCATAACGGACTTCAGTCTAACTGTTGCCATGGTATTATGATCTTCTATTCTTTTAAAGAGTGACTGGAATGCAGAGCAGATAATGAATCTAATCTAAGGTCCTTTGCAGCGCACAGATACGCATTATTGTCTCTCCCTTTTTTGTTCTTCCTCCCTTTCAATCCAGATCTGGTGCTCAGGTACACATTGCACAGTGATGTGAATGTCTCTGATGCAAAGTGACTCCCACCCTATAAAACTGATTAATATAAAATGACCCAGTTTGAAAATTATCTGTACCAAAAAATGTGTAGGCACAAAAATTATGCAGGTAAATAATTTACAGCCAACTCACAGACTGTTGGATGGGACCAGCAACAAGGAAATATTTAATCCTGTAGCACAGGTCATGGTCTGCTGATGATAGCATCCAACATTATGAACAGGCACTATTCTTAATTTTTTTGTGAGCTAAATTAGTGACCCTTGGATTTCATAACATTCAAGTTCTATGCATCACGCCATATTTGATAATTAAATGAGCTCAAAATTATCATTATTTATTTCCGACATGTATCTGTCAAATGAAAGTCATTTACAGCCGAGGCATACTCTGTAATATAGTTGTTTTATATATAATGGATCAAACAGAATTTCAGCAGAAATGTTTTAGATAGGTAATTCTTTTAGACAGAATTAAAATACTTTCCCTCCATGTACATGGGTTTCACCCAAAAACCTTTCTGGATTGGAGATATTAGAAAAGTTATCTTCCTAACTCTCTATCAAATGCTTACCCATCATCTATTCTTTCCAACATGCTGGACCTTCAGCATCAGCTTTTTTAAAATTCCATGTTTAACATCATAAGAATCTGTGTCTTGGTATCTCACAGGAACTTAACACATGCCATACAGAAATTAATTAAGTAATCTCTACCACTGATTGTTTTTACTGTGTTATATCACTTATTGATTTTTCCTTAGATAAAAAAACTGCTGAGATTTTTGTTTCCATCTTCCAGATCACTCTCCAAACAGATTCAGTAAAAATCATTGCCAACATTATTATCTGTGCAAATTAGACTTCATTCTACTTCTCTCTCCCTGCTCTCTCTCTCTCTTTCTCTCTCTCCTTCTCTTTTACCTCTCTTTCTCTCTCTCTGTTTCTGTCATATTCACATCCCGAAATTAACTATAGCTATTACTGTAATGATGATGGGACAATTTTCCTATAATCATGGCTAGAGGAGATAATCCCTGGAGATTATCCAAATGATATTACTGTTATATAAAGTCCTTTCAGTGCTGCTGAAACAAAGGTTCAAACGCTTGAAAACAATGGAATGAACTTCAACATAGAGCTAAAGCTGCTATAATAATAGATCCAGTAAGTGACACAGAACATATGTTACCAAAACATACAAGAGCAAGCTATAGTTAAATGTTGTGGTCCATGCCTATAATCCTAGAATTTGGTAGACAGAAGCAGAAAGAGCCCAAGTTCAAGAACAGCCTGTTTTATACAGAAATTCTGCAGAAAGGAAAATAAATGAAAAGAAGAAAGAACAGAAATACTATGCGAGAATGTGGAGAGGGAGATCTGGAAGGAGGGAAAATGAACAAATAGTATAAGCATAATGCAAAGTAAAGGAAGTGAAAATAGTACACCAGGTTAAAGTCATTGTTGAGGTCTTTTCTTTTTCTTTTGAGTCCTTATTAGGCAGATACCCAAAGAACACTGTTAGCACATCACAAAAATACTTACATATCCATGTTTAGAGCTAACCTTTTCATAAACTCCAATAAATGAACTAGCCTGATAACTACTGATAAATAGATAAAGAAAATACATATGTGGCAATACATATCTGCAGCTGTAAAGAAAAATGAAATCAGGATATTGTTTCAAAAAGAATATATGCAAACTTAACTTTTTATGTTCAGTTAAATAAGGCAGACTCAGAAAGACAATTGCTGCAAGATTTCTTATATATATAACTGAAATTTAAATTTATAAATTTTTACATCTATCTAGCTAGCTAGCTAGCTATCTATGTGTGTGTATGTGTGTGTGTTTACATTTGGATGTATTCATAGGCCATAGAACTGGAAAAGAGATAATTAGAGGGAGGAAGAGATTTTAAGGGAGATGGTAAAGAAGGGAATAATACAATACATATGATTAAAAAAAAAGATGCAAATAAGGAGTCAACCAGGAGGTGACAGGTCCTATGGGAGTATAATGCAGGACATTGTGTAATTACATGTATGTGTGAAGATAACAAAATTAAATCCTGCATTTACTAACTTACCTACTTCAGTTTTCTAGCTGCCACTATCTTCACTATATTCTGACAAAGTCTAGGTAAAATAAACACAATTTAAGTGGTTTTTGCCTGTTTACTTATTTGTCTGTCTTTTTTCCTGTTGTAGATCAAACCCAGAGTCTCATTTGTCTTCAGATCATCGATATACTTTCCATCTCCCCATTCATCTTGCTGGTAGTTACTAAAAGATTGCTTTTACATAAGATTTTTTTTTTTTTTTGGTCTATTACCTTTCTCTGTTCCAACACTTCATTTTGTTTTACAGATTCCTTTCCTCTGGCTATGCTAAATGGCTTTCTTGGAGTCTGATGCAACAGTGGAGCAAAAATTTCACATTGTTGAGATAATGCTCAGGGAAAGTAATTTGAAGCAAGAATTCTAGTGGAAAGTTCCTTTTTTCTCTGTTTCTTATATTGTTATTTTCTACTGAAATACTTTCTAAAAACAGTATAGTGTGGTAAGACCAGACAGGCTTAAGAACCCATGATAGGATTGGTCAGTCCAGTCAGAAAGTTGAGATATTGTTTCCACATGTTTTATAAAAAGGTCTTGAAACTAGGGCTGGAGAGGTGGCTCAGGGGTTAAGCCTCTGCCTTGCAGGCGGAAGGTCCTGAGTTCAGATCCCAGATCCCACGTATAGACGCCAGGCAGAAATGGGGGCGGCCTGCATTTCCGGTCCTGGTAGGGCGGAGCCTGTGAATCCCGGGGCAGGAGGTGGAGGCGTCCATGGTGATTCCGGAATTCGTCCGTGGTTCTACACACACACACACACACACACACACATGCACATACATACGTACATATGCACAATTGAATAAATAATAATAAAAAAATTTTAAAAAAAAGGTCTTGAAACTTAAACTGGAGTTAGTTGATTTTTTATGGCAAATCTGCTTCTTTCAAACTGATTTATAAAAATAGATTCCTGTAGAGCGTACATCAAAATAATGATATTTACTTTATATACAACAACAGAGATTAGGATAAATTTCTAAATTTTTAAGTATCTTAATACAAAGAACTAAGAAAATAGTTGAAGAATCAGAGTTAAATTTTCCATAGCCACGCACTTCTTAAACAGTATTAAATATAGCATGCAGCTTAATCAATGTGATAGAATTCAAATTTGAATTCTGGAATTCAAATGCTGTCACACTGTACCCACAGCTGATATACTATATTTTTAACTATTTTGCCATTTTCAAGAATCCTGTCTTCTTTTCTCTTCCTCTATAGAAGATTGAGTGGATCTCCTAACTCTACTGATGATAAGAAGGGAGAGATAAGCTAGAGAAGTCATCCTTGCCTTTAGGGATTCGTCTGGCAAATTGCTTCTTAAAGAGTTCTGTCCATAAGCTAACTTCTTTTCTGTCAGAAGCAGTTCTCCACTGCAGGAAGATGTACAAGATGACCTAATAGATCTCTTATCTCAAGATACAATGTTTCTTTCCAAAGAATTGTAGCTGGAAAGTAGAAACAATGTTTAAGGTTTGTGTATTAAATTTTAAAGCTTAAAAATGCTTGTTTCTCATTTCCTATTCTAATGAACTGGTTTAAATTCCCTACAATCATGTTTTCTTACATTACCCTGATATGCTTGCTTTTAAATTTTTTCAGTGATTAAAGCATACATCAGAACTTAAAAATAAAGAATGAAAAAATCCTTAAGGAAGACTTTTTGCTTCACAATATCTATGTTAACATACATGGATACCTCCCATCCTTCCTGTAGCAGTTACTCTTATTTGTTACTGTGAAAGAATTCCCCGTCAAGCAATTTTGAGGGAGAAAAGGAGATTTACACAGATTATAATTCTAGAGAGGAGATAAAGTCATTTATGGAGGAAAAGACATGGCTGGCAGCAGAAGCTGAAGGAGGCCTATATTATTGCAGATGTCTTGGAGACTAAGAGCTGCTGCTCGAAACCTCAAGAGCAGACTCCTTCACTCCAGCAGGTGGGGTTAATCAACCTTTGGCCCAGCCCTGTGACTTCTTTCTTCCTGCAAGGCTCTACCTACTAAAGTTGCCATGACCTTCTCAAACATATGAGTTTGTGGGGGACATATTTCGAACCATGACATTCCACTCCTGGCCCTTACAGACTCACTGACATCTTCTCATTATGCAAACCATACCCAGTCCAACTTTAAAAATCTCAACACAGAATACATCAATAGTCCCAACACAGTCCAAAAATCCAAGGTATAAACTCTCCTATAAAAATCAAAAACCAAGTTGCATACTTCCAACATATAATAGCACAGAATCAACATTCCCATTTTGAAAGGAAGGAAGGTGGGGTGTATCCAGAAAAGATCAGTCCCTCAAGGGACTGAAAACCAGCAGGACAAACTACAAATCCTGCAGTTCCAAATCCAACAGGTGAGACTTTCGTTGAAGTAATCTCAGTTGCAAAGGGCTTTGGTTCCACCCCTCCAAAACAGGTGTCATAGAACACATCATTCTCTTGGGCTGGTTCCTCCTATAGTACACAGCTTTCCTTGGCAGATGGCCCATCTTGGCTCTGAAATCTCTGACATCTTCACCTCTCAATGGCAAGCCAAGTTTTAACTCCACACCACAAACTGCCCTTCTTGAACCTCTGAAGTGCTGGTTTTCTGCCACATGTTGCCTGGCTTCTGCCATTTTCTGAAATCTTGGTGGAGGGTCCAACCTTCTTCTTCTGTCTTTGATGCCTCTAAAGTCAGGAGCATGTGGTTTACTTTGCGAAGTACTGTTATTACTTCCAGTTATAGATTGAGCCCCCCCCCCCCCACTTTGACTCATTGGTGGTTTGACTTCTCTATGTTGATTACAGGCAAAATTTCTCTTGGGCTTTGGCTTTGGAGCTCCACCCTTTAGTTCCTTCCTTCCAAAGAATTTTCATTCTTATGAGTGAGAGCATTCACTGAGAATCTTGTGCGCAGGGTAGGGCCTCCTCCATTATTCAAATTGAGAAGAGGCTTTGATTCACTAATGAGGCTAATCTCTTCAACAACAGCTGACATTTTGCTGTCTGCTTCTTCCTGGTTCAATTTTAAGTTTGTCTTTGGAGTTTTCATCAAGCCTCAAAGGTTTTAGTTCTTTCTGCCTGATTCCCTGCTCTTTCTCATAACTCTAATCAAAAGTGCTAAAGTGTAGCCATGCCACTTGCCTTAAAATTTCTTCTGCCAAACACCTGAATTTAATTTCAGGCAAGTTTTCAGGCTGAAGGCAAAACTTCACTAAACTCTTTTCCAACACATGGCTCCATTTACCCCTTGTCAAATTTTCAGCAGTCTCTGTTCCCCTCTGGACCTTCACAAGCTGGGCTTCAACTGCTTGTGTCTCTCACAGTATTACTTTCTTCCAAGCTGTCACTGGAATAGACCTTTTGACCCTGTATTAAAGATGCAAAGCCTTCCCAGCAGAAAGTCCCAAAGTTCTCCATGTTTCCCCCAACAAACAAATCCAAAGGAACAGTAACCACATTTTAGCAATGGCCATACTTCTTTACTTTTCAGTATCAACTTTTCTCATCTTCACAAAAGATTTCTAATATAGGTTCACAGCCTCACAACAATAATCCCACTTCTCTGGTAGCAATTTCTGTACTGGTTACTCTCTGTGTTGCTGTAAGACACTACTCAAAGATAAGCATCTTAAAGGGAGATAGGGAGATTTACCCGATTGTGAATAAATGATACAGTCTTTTATGGCAGAAAATGCATAACTGGCAGCAGAAGCTGGAAGAAGCTTAAGTTAATGCAGAAAATGAGAGCTGCTGCAAGGAACTCCAGTGCAGACTACCTCACTCCAACAGGGCTAATCAACTTCAAGGCCCACCCCCTTCTTCTTGCAAGGTTCCACATCCTAAAGTTGCCATGACCTTCCCAAACACATGAGTGTATGGGGAACACATTTCAAACCATGACACTTCCATGTCTTTCAGTCACACGTAGTTACAGTGAAATGTGAACTTTACAACCAAGTTGGGTTTCACATCTTCTCCTTTCTACTAGCCTTGTTTCTTTGGACATATAGCACTCTATTGCCTCAGTCTCAGTATATTCTCCTGGAATTTGAGAACAAGAACAGCCCCTGCCTTTTATAGTATGGCAAGGATTAAGTTAATTGATGTATGCAAAGGATCTGGCTATTTAGAAGAGAACAATATTCACGCTTACTATTGCCCTGCTGTGATGATAGTAGTTATTGTGTGACAGTTTTTGTTACATATTCTTCTTAAAAAGACCTAATAGGGCTGGAGAGGTGGCTCAGGGGTTAAGCCTCTGCCTTGCAGGCGGAAGGTCTTGAGTTCGGATCCCAGATCCCACGTATAGACGCCAGGCAGAAGCGGGGGCGGCCTGCGCTTCTGGTCCTGGTAGGGCGGAGCCTGTGAATCCCGGGGCTGAAGGAGGTGGAGGCGTCCATAGTGGTTCGCGAATTCGTCCGTGGTTCTACACACACACACACACACAGACACACACGCGCGCACATACATACGCACATGCACACAGTTGAATAAATAATAATAATAATAAAATCTTTAAAAAAAAAGACCTAACATATCTCCACATATCTAGCTGCTGTCAAAAAGCAAAGCACTGTAGGAGTCCACATTTGGTGTTTTGTCATTTTCTTTGATAAGTTGGAAGAGCAATGCCCATTGAGATAGGAACATTACCAAACCACAGAGGATGAAGATTTAAGACAATGACGCTTACTTGCATATGTGAGGGGAATGAAAATTGTACGCCCGTACTGCTGGCCTTACCTCATGTTATTTCTCAAATAAGAAGTACAGAGTTAGTAGAAGTGGACATATAGTGCATGGTGAGAAGAGACAAGATCTTGTGTACGTAGTTTTTAATCAATCAGTTAATTTGTAATTAAGGCTGGCCTGGAACTTGCTATGTAACTTCCTTTGAACTCCAACTGCTGATCTTCCTATGTCATCTTGTCTAGTGCTTGTAATGCAGATATTTACTGCAGAACCAGGTTCTCTAATGATTTCTAAAAGGTTGCAATTTGAAGAGTTTCAGGGCTGCATTTTCATTAAATATGTGCATCATCTGTAATGAATACAAATGTTTTCATACGTCAAGTAACTTAGATTAAGTCTACACTAGCACTGTATCTTTTCCTCCCTCTGCCTCATATCTCTGGCTGTAACACAAGTGTGATTCCCATTTCTCAGCAGTCATGTTTCTCTGGTGCATAACTTATTTATGATACTATCTTGTTTAGGAACTGCACTATGAACTATTTATGAATAGTGACAGATTTCTTACTCTTGGTAATTCTCTGCCTCTTACATAATGCTTAGTTTAGATCAGGTTTCTAATAAATGTTTGTTGAATGGACGGACAAATGCTGAAACTCAAATTGATTTTTGAAACTACTTATTTCCTACAAACTAAAATTGAACATGGTTCTTTGTCCTCCATATCCGAAATAAGAAAAGTTGACTGGTAACATGTGATATAATAAATTTGAATTTACATTGGCATATTGGGCTTGCCTTTTCATATATCCAATATATAGACATATTTTAGAGTACAACATTTTGTTTTTAATATATAAATAAATTCTCATTCTCTTACTTCCATCTGATTTGGAGTTAGACAATATTTTGTTAAAGTGACTGTCTCTCATATGAAGGGTACCTATGGACAAAACAGAAGGTGGTTATTTGCATACAATGTAGCAAATAAAAAATCATATTTTCCACTATGACTCCTACACTAGTAATAAGAAATAATTTACCATATTCTTTAATTATCTGCTTACTCCTTTGGAAGCTAATATTATAGCAAAAGTTCTTTGCATTGTTCCCCTACTTCTTTACTTATGCCCTTATAAAAACACAGATATCATCTTATACTTGTCCCTTCTGCCTTTGGGGAGAAAGTAAATTTCCAAAATTGGATGTGAACGTTCAGCTTGAAATTCTCTCTCAAAGAAATTCTTTGTCTTCTTTCCCTTTATGAGCCTAAAGAAATAAAATTGTAATGACGGTCACCCAATCTAATAACTTCTTATGTTCCTGATATAGGAACATCTTGCATATGTTCTTTTCATTTCATTTTCATTATTCTTTTTAAACTTTTGCGCCTTGTTGATATTTCTTAAAAGATACACAGTTATAGTTTTAGCACTAAATAATTCTCTAGTACTGCTTGCCTCTTTTCCTCTCATTGTGTCGATTCAACAAAAGCAGGTGTCCTCAGTTTTTCTTAGGCTTGTTAGTTTCTTTCTTCATCAAGCAGCTGCAAACTGAGAACATCTCACCTTGATCCCTTCTTTGATATAGTTAGATGAATGTTTTTTAGGATGACCAGCTTGTGCTTGCTTCTCTCTAGCTTCTCATGCTTTCCTCCCATTCTCACTGTGTCCCTAGCCACTCCTCTAGGAGTTAACCACAGCAGAAGTGGGACATCTGTTCAGAAAAACATTTAGATTGCTAATGATTCTTCTTAACATCTGTTGTACTGTTTCTGAACAGTTGTTGTTTCTTTAAGGAGGCTCAGGGGACAAGACCTCTGTCACCTTAATAGTGGGTACTTTCTGAAAGTAGTGAGGCCAGTGCCTCTGGGAGCCATGCAAAGGTGTTAGTGTGTATATACATAAACTTAGCATTTCCACTTTTACATTTTTACTTTCCCTACTTCTGTCTTTCTGATCAGCATGCTTCCTGTCTGATTAGATTTGAATTTTTAAATTTTTTATCCCATTGTCCATTACAATTGCACGTTTTAAAACAAAAACATATCTCACATCTCTTACTGCATTCAATGTGAACCTTTTATCAAAAAATTCAAATACTCTTTGATACTAACAACTCAATCTGTATGATAATTCACAATAGAAAGGATTGAGACTATGGGCTGGAATCACACATCTATTTTCTTTTCAGCCAATGTATTGCACTTATTCATAAATACTTTGCATGAGAAGACATTTAAATTTTTCTTTTTTAATGTGTCTACTCAGATTCTCTTGGAAGTAGGCATCTGCCCCTACATTGCAAAAAAGAATGTTTATTCTCACATGCAGACTGTAGAGGCTTCATGAGACAATACGTAAACCATAAAAAATTGCTTCTACATGTTCTGTATCTATAAGGAATCTTGGAAAGTTAGTTTTGATATAAGGAAACTTTCATCTGAAACAGACATTAAAGCAATCAAGAGACATTTTGTTTTACTGGCTCATTTTCCACTGATTTTTTAAATTTTGGAAATCTAAATACTAAGATTTAACTCTTGAATTTTATTTCTCATTAAACTTTTCTATATACAAAGACACTTGATAGATGATCAGCAGGTAATAGATGATTAGCATTTTCATATTCTGAATACTCTAGCTACTTTTCATTGAGTTTTATCTGGAAAAAGCCCTATTGCAACCTCTGGTGGATGAACCAGTTATGATACTCAGAAAAGAAAAACATAAATAGAATCACATGCATAGGAATTTGTACACACATAAAGAATACATCCACATAAAGAAAACATGTCCTTTGCAGGACAAATAAAAACAATGCTATCAGTGATATGAATTGAAGAATACTGATCCTTTGATTCCTCCAGGCAAGTACTTTGACCTTTTAATAAATCGCCTTATGAAAAATTCTAAACAATAGCAATTAAATAAATTGATTTTTTTATACCACTCTGAGAATTCAGGTGTGTCTAGGTTGGTGTAAAGTTCTCTTGTTGTGTTTAGTTATGACTAGATTGGTGTTAAGCTTTCTGGTACTTTAGATGCTAAAGAGATCATGTATTCACATGTAAAAATGTAGGCCTGAAAAAATCTAGAAACCAAAATATGACAACTAATAATCTGTTATTATTACTATTTCTATATTTAAGAGACCCTGAATAGCAGATCATTATGTCTCCAAATGCTTTAAAATTTCTCTTAGTACTTGAATTTTAACTTATTTATATTTATAAAATCATATTTAAACAATAACTGAGATATTTAAATGCATCAGCCTTGTAAACTTAAATTTAAAGGTTTAATTACATTGCAGCACCAAAAAGTCTGAGTGAGGATGGACGAAGTGATTTAAATTTGCCTTTATATCAAGACCCTTTCTCATATATTGTATGTACATATAACTGAATTTTTATTAAACTAAATGTGTATATTACTATGCAGTCTTCTCTCTGTCAATTTATACAGTTGTCTTCTAACTAGTGAAATGTTTCAGGTCAGATATGAGACTTCAAATGATCCACTAAAGTTTAATTCTACCTCAGGTTCTATCAGTCAAGATACCACCAGGTCATAATTTATTTTATCATTTGTAATGTTTATTGAGTTATTTTCATGCCTTTTCTTATCCTTCCTTCTTGTCTTTCTTAATTCCTTTCTTTTCATTTCTAAAATATATTGATATCTTGCAGCTGATGCTTTATAACAACATGATGGATAATATCTTCATCAATAAACAATAATAACAGACAATGTACCTTAATGATAATGTATCTTAGAAACAGCAACAAAAAAGTTTATTCCAGGAAAAAAAATCAAACTTGAAAAAAACTCATTGGTTGTATTCTTTCTAATATTCCTTTCTAAGAAACACATAACACTTGGTTCTTATTGATCTTGAGCTATAATCAATCATTTTCCTCTACTCACTAAAGACACTAAATTATTTTCTTTCAGAAAATTCTATAATGTACTTTTTAAGTCTTTGGAGGACTTTGAAGTGCAGAAGGAAAAAAAAATGACCTACTTATGTTGACTTTTCCTGAGAAGACATGGGCAAAAATTCATTTGCACCAGAGTTTAAACAACAATGGACCAATGAACTAGGTAATGTTGAACTTGGATAAACAATGTCTTTATTGAGTTTATTTACAGAGATTATAAGAAGAGTTACAGCAACATCGGTGACCTCAAAACAGCTGCAAGGCAGCCTGAGTCCCAAACCTGTATGAATGATCACCTCATGAAAGCCCCTTTCAGGCATACTACCAACTCCTACAAATTCTAACATCTCCCAAGGTCATTGTCATGTAGAATATGGCATGGGGGAGTCATGGCTGGATGCTAGATCATGAGATTACAACACAATGATGGAATGCAAATTGGAGATATTTCAAAAGCTGTTGTTGTAGTGCAAGCTCCAAAATTACTGTGAGAGTTCTGGAACACTTTATTCATATTTTATATTAGGAGTATCAATAGCTCTACTAAATGCTAAGGAGATAGATAACTCAGCAGGTAAAGTGATGGATGTATAAGCCTGTTGACCACAGTTTGGATCTCAGAACTCACATAAAAAGACAGATGACATTTATACAAGTGTTTGTAATATCTGTTTATCGATGGGGAATGGGAGATGGGGGCAAGAGAAATCCATAAGCCTGTGACCATGAGAGAAGAAAAATGTGAACCTATACCCAAGATTGTTCTCTGATCTCCTCATGTGCACTGTGGTGAATGGTGCTCAGAAACATGCACACATGTGGACATACGCAGAGCTCCATTTTCATTTATCGTGAATTAGCTATCACCATATTTTTCTGCTTGCTTAGTTGCCATGGTTACAAGCTAAGGTAATCTCTACTCCAAAATGGCATTGGGATGATTATATTATGTTCAGTAAAAAAGGAATATCACAACACTACTATTTCATAAGATCACAATACTCAGTGATCCAGAAGTTAAATTTGAGATTACCAAATGAATTTTTATAGTGCAACCTACAAAATTATCTACTACTGTATGTTGAAGTTACATTTCACTATGTGAGGAATTTTTCCATATATTTTAAACTTTTAAAACCATCATTCAGTTAGGAAAACTTTCTCTATGTACAAATATAATATTTTGCAGGACTTCAGACAGCAAATTTTATGCTTGAGAACTTTGTGTTATTTTACCTGAGCTTCTCTACATTCATCCAGCTAAGCATCCATCCCACAGTCTCAGGCCTTTCCTGCCATTGCTATCAGTACAGGAGAAAAAAATGAAAAGTTTTATTATGTAAGTGATGAAAGCTTGGGTCTGTTTTATGTTCAGAACTCAGTGTTATAGGGGGCTGGAGAGGTGGCTCAGGGGTTACGCCTCTGCCTTGCAGGCGGAAGGTCCTGAGTTCGGATTCCAGATCCCACGTATACACGCCAGGCGGAAGCGGGGGCCGCCTGCGCTTCTGGTCCTGGTAGGGCGGAGCCTGTGAATCCCGGGACAGAAGGAGGTGGAGGCGTCCATGGTGGTTCCCGATTCGTCCGTGGTTCTACACACAAACACACACACACGCACAATTGAATAAATAATAATAAAAAAATTTAAAAAAAAAGAACTCAGTGTGATAAATGGTCTCTTTAGGCATATTTTTCCAGAAAACCTAACGTCGGCAGCAATGACACCATTAGCACTATTTGTTTATTTTTAGGAGGGGGTCAATCAATCAAATTTGCTATGCCAACTTATGTCATCCTCAGTATGAATGTCTTTATATTTGAGGCAGATGGCTGCCCTTTCCATTCAGCACCATTCGGAATTCCTTGGGCGTGGTGCTTGTCACACTGACTATTTTAAATGCTTTCACAGTGTCTGCTCTTGCTATCTTTAGTGTAAGGTATTCTATCTCAGAGGCTACGTAGACATTCACATATGTTTACAACTTGACATATACACATGATATTTCCATGTTTGAGAACAATATACACATGCTAAACAAAGCATAGCTCAAACATCTACCAGAGCACAAAACAAACAAAAATTGAATTGCATAGAGTAAATCACCATTACGCTTATTTTGCATAAGCACATTTAAAAACTCATTTCAGTCTTCTGACTCTTTAGAAAGGTCACAATCATTATACATTTTCCTTGGACTGTTTTATTCATTGTCCCCATTTACACGGCTGCCTTCATTGCTGTGCAGAAATAAAACGATAGAAAAATTCATATTCAGAGAGATCATTAGGACAGATTCAGTAATATTCATTATCATCATAAAAATTCAGGAGGTTTTTTAGAAGAGCTTATGTTTATATAGTTTACCTGAAGTCTTAAAATGTACTTTGACAAGCATACTTACATTGATAAGGAACAACAAAAGGAAAACAGAAATTGCTATTTGGCTGCTTTCTTCATCAATGTTTATATCCCAGAGAAATGCAGACAGTTGTCAAGGAATGAGTTTTAGTTGCAAGGGGCAAATAATCAAACTTATTTCATCCAAGTTTAAAGTTAACCTGCTTTATGTCTTTGTTCACAAAAGAGCTCAGGAGAAAAGCAAAGGCCTGTCCTTAAGCCAGTCAAACGTTTTACTCCCACCTTGTGGTGGTGAGGCAGCATGGCTAGTTTCTCTAGCATCAGACCTCAGAATTTGAAAAGAAACTTACATTTTTTCTTAACACAAGGTGGGCTGGGATGTGACTCACCAAATGTGGAGATCGGTGATGCAAGCCTCTCTCAGCATGCAAAGAAGCAGAGCTACACAGATAGGACTAGAGAATAAATCGTCTTTCTTCCTTTCTGTGAACATGAACATAGAAATTGAAGAAATAGTGTGGGTTTCCTTTTTAAATAGCTATTCAGACAGTAAAAGCTCTTTATGCCAAAAGTTAAAAGTGAATTAAGTATTCAGATTATCTCTTACATTTAGTTCAGGCTATTAGCCAAAGCAAATCTTCTCATGGGATTTGATTGAAAATTAAAAACATATGGAGAAAATCTTGTCTGCATAGTTATGCTACAAGGGTTTCTGTATATAGATCAAGAAAACTAAAGAATATTATGAGGCCTTCTTCCTCTCATTTATTTGTCATCTCAGTGAGTTGAGAATTCTACAGGAAACTCACATTGAGTAGTATGTTAAGAAAACAAATCTGACATTTTTAATATTTATTCATTTATTTTATTTATTTAAAGAATTTGAGAGAGTATGTTCACTTGTCAAGGCATCAATGCCAAGCACTGAGGACAACTTAGAGTAGTTGGTTCTCTCTCTCCTCTGTGTGAGTTCCAGAGAATGAAACTCAGCAATCTAGCTTAATGACAAGCGCCTTAGCACTAAGCCATCTTGCCAACAGGAATCTGAGATTTTTTTTGAATGGATTTAGTCTAAGGAAATGAGGAAAGGTCAAAAACAGGAAAAATTATTAAGACATGAAAAGGAAGAAGAAAGGAAATTATCTGCTTGGAGTCTGGCCAAAGCCTCTCCTAGATCATAAATAAGAAATCCAGTCCAACTGACAAGTGCTGGAAGCCTGTCTTCTTTCCCAGGTGTAAACCTGCCTTTTTAGGGAAAGGGCATGTCTTCTCTAAAGTGCTGCTGGAGAATAGTGGCTTCCTGCTTTACTTTATCAGATTACCATTCTACCCAGTTTGCCTCTGGTGATACCCTGTAATTTCACTTATCAAAAGAATAGGGAAAAAGAAAAAAAAAAAAGGAAATGTTTCTTGATATGCTGGCTAATGCTAAACCTCTCAGCTGCTGCTGTCCTTTGAGGATCCAATGCCCACCACATGTTGCTTCCTGTGGCGGTTGTTCAGAAAGTCTACCCCATGCTATTGGATGTGTTTTTATTCTTTACTTGGGTTCCTTTCTTTCTGCTTGTAATAAAACACCAACTTGGCTTCACGCTAGCTTGTTCTGTATTTCTTTTATGTGATGAAACTCTGAATCCTTGTGATTTAGTTTGAATGAATTCTCTAAAAGATAAAAGGGACTCTCTCTTAGGCTGATGGTGATAACATGGCTCCAGGGCTCTGCTTCCTCATGGCTCATAGAAGGACTTCTTATTGTACATGTTACCAACCCACACTGCTGGCCAAAACTCCTCTGTTGGAGATTTCTTGTATATATTAATTTTACTTTCTCTAGTTGAATTCAATGTCCATCTTTGTTTGAAAAGCAATAGCTTTTTTTGGCCAGAATACAACACAAAGAAAATTGGTTTTAAACAAAGCAGGTTCTTATTCCTATGTTATAGTTACTAGACTTTTTCATAGGAACCAGAAAGCCAAGTACCTTATGCTTCATCACTGATTTCCAAATGTAGTCCCCACCAAAAGCTGTGCATTTTCTACAATTTAACCTAAGACCATAAGATCTGCCTGTGGGTTGAGGTTTGTACATTCAAACATCAGAAAGGGCTCAAAGGAACACAGTCACCTATTTTTTCATTGTTTCTTAGTGTACAAAAGTGTGAGGAGTTGGTCTAATATATGAAAGAGAATTTTAATTGATTTAATATCAGACATTCTATTTTAAAAAAAGTATCTTTGAAGAAACAAATTTGTCTCCGTTTTTTAAAATTTTATTTTAAAGTTTTTTTAATGTTTATCATTCAAATATTTACATTTTTTATCCTTAAAACATAAGATGAACTTTTCCCTATCATCCACATATTATGCTCGCTGTCTATTTAATTAAATGTAAAGAAAAATTCTCATCAACAATTAAATGCAAAGAAAAATTCTCAACATGACAGTTTCAGTATTCTACTATTTAATTACGGTTCTAGGCATTTAAAAATACTTGTACAGATAAGAGACTACTTCCAAATCACAAATTAGTTTCAACACGTGACACAGCAGATCAAGATTTCAAATTAAAGATTTATGGGCATAAGACAGGTATCCCCAAGTCTCCAGGGTGCTCTTACTTCATGTGGAATGCTAACTCCTTCCAACTTCTAAAACTGCAAAAAAGAAACCAAAAACATGTTCTTTTTATGTTCTTTATTTCCTTAGTTTCTTTAGTATAAAGTTTTTTTCCTTGTCTACAATTTGATCACTTTGAATTAGGTACAACTGAGCACAGTGTCTCTCCTCACCTTCTCCACCTGTTTCCTTCTCTGAATGTCTCATCTGGGAGAAAGCAAGTATTGTTTATTGGCATTGCAATACTACATGACTATATTTTATGCATGTCTGCTGTCCCTTTAGGAGGTAAACCACAGTGATTGATGAACTCAGAATTCTCTATTCCTCACCTGGCACAGTCATTAATTTTCTTTGGAGAGAAATTTGCAAGGTTGCACTATAATCTTCAATTTCTTTTATTCTTCTGAAATCTGAAAATGTTCTTTTCATTTTTCTCGTTTTTTCCCTTACATACTGTATTATTCCAGCTACTTTGCATCATTGAAATTTACTTTACTTGAGAAAAAATGTTGGCCAATACTGATAAAAAACTGATAGTACAAGAACAAAATTTTCTGTCACCTCAAAATCCATGTAGGAAAATTCTGCAAAATATTAAGCATATTACAAGTGATAAGAATAGCTTCCATATACTGCATCAGAAGTTGGGGTCAGTTTAAATATTTGCAAATAAAAAATGTTTTAAGCTGATCCACTTAGGACCAAGAGACAAAAATTACACTAGAAGTAACTGGAATGTGACACTTCTTGATAAAAATGTTGGTCAGAGAGGTCTTAAAGGCCTCCAAACATTACAAGTTTTTGCCATTGCTCTTGGTCACTCTCCAAAAATTATCAGTAAGACCCTGTTACTGAAGATGCAACACAAATGCATCACAGAAAATGGGCAATATGTATCAACCAGAACTAGTCTGTGGACTTTCTCCTTGCTATATAGCTTACACAGTACTCAAGAATACTGTAGAAGCTACAAGGGAGGGAAATAATCACAAATCCAATCAACGGCATGAGATCTCTTAAGTTGCAATATACATCACCATGGTAATGGGTGTATAGTATAGTAGTGGAATGACAAAGCAGCTTTCTGAATGGGTTCAAGACCCACTTTTCAAAAGGGTACACATTTCTGTTAATATAAACAAGAACAAGAACATATTTTTTTAAAAAAAAAGGAAGGAAAAAATCATTAGGGAAGGCAACTATTAAACCTATAGGTAGGAAGACAGTACATCAAAGTGCTCTGTCAGTAGCTGTTATTATACTCATAGAATGGACACTTACAGTAGAAACCTTTGTGTCTAAAGATGGGTTAATACTGGCCAATACTGATATTCTTTTTATGTTCTTTATTTCCTTAGTTTCTTAGAAGGGAAATGCACATATCAGTGGGGTGGTCTGAAGAGAGGTAACTTGACATACCATGGAGGTCTGAGAACCCATAGGAGTAGATAGATCAGAGTGAACCCTGGGGTCTGTAGAAGCACACAGGCAGAAGAATGGGAAGGGAGTGGGAGAGAAGGGAAAAGAGGGGATGGAGACGAGGGGAGATGGAGGAAACTGCTATGAATAATCAATATGCTTGTAAATGTAAAAAAAATTAAAAATTTATCTCTTCATCATTCATATAGATCACTTATAGAATTCACATCAATTACTTCTGGTTTTGTAATACTAAACTTACTGCATTCCAAAAATATTTGTTGTTTTTTAAATTTTTTTTTTTTGTGTGTGTGTGAGTGTGTGCCTGTGGATCTCACACATGTGCACAGTAGTATGTGTGGGTATTTACATGTGAGCTAGCACACATGTATATGCTAGTTTGTGTGCATATGCATGTATATGGTTGAGAGTGATATGAAAGTTCATTCTTGATCTTTCTTCCACCTTACTATTTGGAAGTTAGCTCTCTAATTAAACTCAGAAGTCACCACTAGAGTTATGTTTTGACAATTTGCTTTGAGTGTGCATAGGCTCAGCTTTCCTGAATAGAATGACAGAAGGACCATCACACCCTTCTAGCACTTTACATGGGACCAGGCAAAGAAAATTCTGATCCTTTTCCTTGTATGGCAAGCACTAAAATTACAAAGTATTCTCCCTAACCAGCCAACTATTTTAATTGTAGGTGCAGAATATGAAGTTTAGAAGAGATTATGGAGAATGAGATAAAGGAAGTAAATGCAAACAAAATTAGAATCCCAAATTAAATGACAGTTTTGTTGATATTGTTGGAGTGTAAAATTTTTCACATAAAACATTCTCATACTACCCTAAACTTATGATGCAGTGCTGGATATTTTCTTTGAAACTCACTTAATTAAAACTGCATATACAACAAGCATCATATTTGATTACTCTATAGGTTATATTTCTTTTTTTATTTTTATTTTTAATACATTTTTATTATTATTTCAGCTCATACAAACTTAATATGTTATATTTCTACTGAGTAGATATTTCATTTCAATTTGTGCATAGTAAAATAGCACAATAGATACAATATATTAGAAATATGGTACTAATAGCAGTAACTAAAAGGGACCATTTCCCATCAATTTTAACAGCAGATAACATGTGTTTATTATTATAAGGGTCATTATTATTATTAGGGTTCATTAAGGTCAAACATCACATGTACATTCATTTTATAGTTACTATAAATTTAAAATATAGTAAGACTGATATGTCAGTTGAGAAAAGGAGGATATTATGAAAATGATTTCAAAATTTCAATCTAAATAATACAAATTTAAAATCCTTTATCTATACCTTTCTCATTGAAACTCAAGTAACTACTTTTATTTAAAAAAAAATTTTAACAGTTTTTGTTAGTATTTCCGCTCATACAAACTTAATAGGTACACCGGTTCCCTCCCTCCCTCCTCCCTCCCCAAACCCCCTGCTCTCCCTCCCCTCCTTCCCCATCCCCCAGTGCCTCCCCCCCAATCCCCGGAGAATCCTTTAATGTGCATGCCTGACTCTCCTCTGGGCCCTCCTCTCCGATGACGTACAAGGACCCAATGGCATTTCCCTGAACCCTTTCCTGTGTTCCCCTTAAGCATAGGAACACTGTTGTGGCTGTCAATCCCTTGCCTCCAAGGATCTTGGTGCCTTTAGCAGATGCTAGACTTTGTGAGGTCAATAGTGTGTTGGACATTGCGCAGGGAATGCAAAGTCCAATTATGATTGCTTCGGCCCTAACTTGTGTGGAGTATCTTGCATATCATTGCTCCTCCCATCCCTGTGCTCTTACAATCTTACTGCCCTCTCTTCCGCAAATTTCCCTGAGCTTCCGGATGGGGAGAGATTAGGCTGGCCTAGTTCTAGGTGGTTGATATAGAGTTTCTGAAGTTCTGGATTATGGTTTGTTGATTTTCTTTTGCAGTTTTACAATTTTTTAAACTTACTTGCTTACTTACTCACTTTATTTATCTATCTATCTATCTATTATCATCTATCTATCTATCTATCTATCTATCTATCTATCTATCTATCTATTTATTGTGCCAGAGAGCACTGTGCATCCTTGTGGAGGAAAAAGGGTGACTTGAGGAATCATCCTGAATTGCTTCTATCTCTTTCTTCCTTCACTCTGGAATTTTCCAGGCTCTGCCCACCAGGGCCAGAAGTGCAAGTCACTGCTGTTTCTTCTTGGTGTTTTTACATGGGACCTGGAATCTGAACTGAGGACCTTCTACTTGGGAGGCATCTTTCCAGCCTATAGTAATTACTTTTCTTTCTTTTTTTCTTCTTTCTTGCTTTCTCTTTCTTTTCCTTCTCCTTCCTTCCTTCCTTCCTTCCTTCCTTCCTTTCTGTCTTTTCTTTCTTTCTTTCTTTCTTTCTTTCTTTCTTTCTTTCTTTCTTTCTTTCTTTCTTTCTTTCTTTCTTTCTTTCTTTTTCTTTCTTTCTCTCTTTTCTCTCTCTCTCTTTCTCTTTCTTTATCCCTTTCTCTCCCTCTTGCTTTCATTCTTTCTCTCTCTTCTTTTTTTCTCTTTCTCTCCTCTTTCTCTTTCTCTTCTTTCTTTCTCTCTTTCTCTCTCTATTTCTTTCTCTCCTTCCTTCCTTCCTTCCTTCCTTCCTCCTCCTCCCTCCCTCCCTCCCACTCTCCATCCCTCCTTCTCTCTCTTTCTCTTTCTTTCTTTCTTTCTTTCTTTCTTTCTTTCTTTCTTTCTTTCTTTCTTTCTTTCTTTCATCAACATATCTTTCTATATTTCTTTTCTTTCTGAAAATAAAACCAAAGCCTTGTACATGTTTGGTAGGTGTTCTGTCCCTCAGCTGAAATTCTAACCATTTTTCATTTTATCTTTTGAGATGGAGTCTCATTAAGTTACTCCAGCTGTGTTTAAATTCACTCTATAGTCCCAGACAGACTTGTAACGATAATCCTGAATCTGCCTGAGTTTCTGGGATTGTAATTTACAGCACCTGGCCTGATCCTTCTATCTTCTGTCTCAATTAGCATATGCAACTTCTTTTTATTTATTTTTTTCATATGTAACTTCTTTGTGAGCAGTTTTGTCTTTCTGAAATTAGTTTATTTTGCCTTAATCATATCCAGCTCTATCCATTTTTCTGTGAACATTTTCATTTTCCTCATTTATAGCTGAATACAATTTATTGTGTGTATGTACCAGACTTTATTCATTCACCTGTTGATGTGAAAATTACTTAAAAAATAAGTTTATCCTTTTTCCCTTAGTTCAAGTGCTACTAAAACAACAATGTCTTGAAACTAGAATGTATGATTTTTAAATAATCTTTAAGCAACTGGCCAAGGTGATTGTACAATAAGAAAAAAAATGCTGCTGTTTAAGCCTGACAATCTACTCTTTGATATCTAGAATACACATGAAAAAACTTGGATGCGACAAGACATTTCTGCAATCCCAGGACTCTTTCTTGAGATGAGAGGTAGAGAATGGAAAATCCTTCAGGAATTCTCTGTCCATTTATAAGACAGGAGGACAAACTCTACCTCAAACAAGATGGAAGAATAGTAACACAGGTTGTTCTCAGTCCTCTAGAATTGATTTATGGGGAAAATGTGTGATATTTGTCTTTCTGAGTCTGGTTTATTTGGCCTTAATCATCTCCAGTTCCTTCCATTTCCCTATGAAATTTATAATTTTGTTCTTGTTTGTAGATGAATAAAATTCATTGTGTGGATGTACCAGACATTATTAATTCATCTGTTGATGGACATCATCCAATCAAAACATGAGGTAATGAACTGAAAAGAAGACTCTCAAGGAAAAAAATGTACCTTTCCAGTAGATTTGAAAAAAACATTCAACATCCTTAAGCCCTCAGGGAAGCTAAAGTTACGACTGCTTTGAGATACCTCCTAAAAACACTCTGATCAGCTATCTTCAAGAAATGCAATGACAGCAAATGCCAGGGAGGAAGCTGGGGTAAGAACATCTATAATCCTAGAGGGAATGTGAATGGGTATGATCACCAAGAAAATCAATGTGGAGTTTCCTCAAAATCCTACAATTAGATACAGTATTTTCATAGTACATTCTAAGTCAGCACAAGACATACTCGGTTATATTTTTTTGCATTACTATTCACAATAACCAAGATATTTTATCATTTCTAGAGGTAGGTGTCTGCAGTTCTGTTCTACCGATAGGTATACATGAAGTTCTTTGTCTTTTCTGTGGAGTCCAACTTCCAGCTCAGATTCCTGCATAGCTGTTTAACTCAATAGTTTCCAAGTGAATAAAAACTCATACATAATCTGGCAGCTGTAGGGAAGGACACTATGTCTCTTTAGGATACTTTCTTTTTGCCAGAGCTTCAGTATGAGATAATGATTGCACAGATCCTTGACTGTCAATTAATTTATATAGACTGAGGCATGAACAACTAGCATGCAGGTTCAGAATTGTTAATTACCTGTTAAAAAATCCTACAGGAGCATTAGTTTACTGTTTTCTATTTTGTTTTTTTAGCTGAATATAAAATTTCATGCATCAATGGGTATCATGTGATATAGCAATGCACATCTATATTAATGCCCATATCTTGTTAATGTCATCCACTTCTTGCAAAAGCTATCATTCCTTTATGATAGCTTATGACATTTTAGAACTAATTCCTCTAACTTATTTTAGTAAGAAAATTGGACATTTGATTCATCATTGAAGTCATATTTGTATGAGTTGTCAATGCTGTAAAGTGAATTGATTGAAGACAATCTCTAAAAATCCCATGAGTTAGTAACAGGTTGAAAGTCTATGAAATTAAATAATCGTCTGTAAAATTTATCAGTTCTGGAGTTCCTGAAATCCTTTGTCCTGACAGAATTGAATAGTAGGCTTTGGATTTAATGGGAAGAATACAGTAAAGCCTTTCACACTACAGATTCAAACACTGTATTTTCCAATTTACATGAAAGAATAGCACAGAAATACAGACACAGACAGACAGACACAGAAATAAATGAATGAGAGAGAAATAAATGACAGAGAGAGAAAAAAGGGAGAAAACAAAGACAGAGAAGAGAGAGAAAGGAGGGAGAGAGAGAGAGAGAAAGAAAGAGACTGTTCTACTCTCATGTCTTATTTCAGGTGACTCACAGTCCTAATTTCTTCAATGAATGCTGAAAGAATTTAAATTCTTTTCTTAAATTTTTAAAAACTTATTTGTTTTTATTTTTTTACTTTTTCTGGTTTCACAAGCATAATGAATAGTTTTCCTTGACCCCCTTCATCCCCTTTCCCTCCCTCTCTCTTTCACCTCCCACCCTCCCCTCTCTTCACCCCACTCCTTTCCAACCTCCTGTCTGTCTTCTGTGGGCCCCAGGGTTCCCTTTGGATTATCTGCTCTAGTGGGGGTGCAGACTTCTGTGGCAGATTAAGTGACCCTTCCTTGGGTAGAGCCATTGATAGTGGCACTCCCCTTCACCTGTCAAGCCTTAGCTCCTTAGGCTCCCACCACATGTAATTATTTCTCCTGAGATCCTCACTAGCCTGTGGGGGAATATTGATATGTCAACCACTGTGCAGGCCTGATAAGGGTAAGTTTAATTGCAGTGAGTTCCTTCATGCAGCAGCCCTGCCTTGAGTGGAATAGCTTGAGCAGTAGTGGACCTCTCCATTTTTAGACTCTTACAATCTTACCACCCTCCTCTTCTGCAAGATTCTCTGCAAGAGCCTTAGGATGGGAAGAGAATTGATTAACCAGATTCTGACTGAACATTTAAGAGTTGCAGAATCACCAATTCTCTGCATTTCAGTTGTTTACAGCTGTCTATTCACTGGTCTTATATTGTACTAGGTTGTGTCTTATTTGGATGTTGAGATCTTTTCTTATCTAAAGATGAAATGAGAGGTGGCTTTACATTCTATGTAAAACTCTCATATTATGATAGAACATTATAAAGATAAAATGATTGAAATATAGATGACTTTGTAGCTTTTTGGATATATAACGTTCTTTCAAACCCACTAGACATTAATTTTTATTTCTATTATTTTTGCCTAGTTATACAAGCTTAATAGGTACTCCCTTCTTCTCCCTCCCTCTCCTTCTCTCCTGTTGTTCCCCCATTCCACTTCCCCCCTCGCTCTCTTACCCCTTTTCTTTGCCTCCACCTCTCTTGGTGCTTCCTGCCTTCTACCTCACATCATCCAGAACATTCTTTTTCTGTGAGCACTGAATTTTCCTCTGAGTCACCTACACTAGTGAGGGTTCAGGACTCAGTAGCATAGCTTGTGGCCCCTTCTTAGGCTGCTGACTAATATGGGAACTCTATTATGTCTGTTTAACCCCCTTGCCTTTAAAGATCCTACTTCTTGAAGCTTTCTTACCTGTGATCCTAGACTTTGGTGGGTTGTTGATATGCCAGCCATTGTGCAGGTCAGGCAAGGTTCACATTGTAGCTATATCCTGTCTGCTGTACTCCTAACTTGTGTGGAGTATCTTGCATATCATTGTCCTCTCCATCTTTAGGATCTTATAAATCCACTAGTCATCTAAGTGACTATACTAGCTAAGTATGTTACTTTGAAAGATTTTGCAACAAAACAAAATATTTTCCATATTCCATACTACAAATTAGAAAGGCCATGGTTGCAACTTAGCAGGCTAAGTTGCAAGTGAAAACAATGAAGACACACATTTTTAAAATAGAGGCTGCAGAGACAGTTTACCACTGTTTGCCTTAGCAACCCTAAGGTGTCCCTCCAGACTTTCAGGGACCTCAATTCAATCAAATCCAGATTCATGTCTTTAATGCAGAAAACTATTTCAGACAAGCTGGTTTCTGAACAGAATTTAAACTGGGTTTTAATATAGATATTTTCATTACGGATTAAGAGAAAAAGAGGTGCTCAGAAGAAGGCAACTCACATTTGACAGCATGGATATGGGCTCCTCTGGGAGACAGTTACAGACAGCACTCTTCACTTTAGTGTGGATGTAGACTCTTTATGGATGCTGCAGGAATGTGGGTAGACCAAGGAAGCAAGATACTAAGACCTTAAGAAGTGGAAATTATTTATCTAGCTAGAATGAGAAGGTAGAAAGGACACTTACCAGAAAACTACAGTATCCCGTTCAGTTAAGTCTTGGGTTTTATACTGTTTGTTACAAGGTGTTTTACAAAGCATTTTAGCAATACTGATTAATCACAGATTTACAGAGAATCACAAGTTAAAGTTTGTTGGTTACAAACATATACAGGTCAAGATGGAAGACTGCCATTTAGCAAATAATTAAAGGAGCAAACAAGTGAAGCTAGTCAGCCTAGTCCCGATTGGGTACTCCTCTCAGCTCCCTTCACAATGGCTGTAGGAGGAGATAAGCAGGTTTAGTTAGCATTTCCCTTAACTTTTAACCAGATATTTAAACTGAAGAGGAAATTTACTTTGCCTTCTCCTAAATGCTAAGACCAAGTAATGCACAACCTTGTTACATTCCTAAAGCCTAAGGGTGGCTCTGGGGTGCATAAGCTTGCTACATGAGAGTTACAGATCACTATTTTTTTATAATAGTCATATATACCATTTTATTGGGTTTAAAGTTATTATCTTCACAGGATTGGTATGGAATCTAAATGAGATCATAGGTTATTCCTCAGGGGCAGCAGACAGGATTAAAATTGATCAAATCCCCAGGATGCAGGATGGTGGCATAGATTTTCAGCAAACAAAGAGACAATTGGCTTGGAGATTCTCAGTCATGTCTGGGGAAAGAAAATAGGCCCAATCAAAGGTCACATCCATTCAGGATCTAAGCAAAGCTTATTGTATTTTGACATAGCATATCTATGTATGAAAGGAATATTAATGTTGTCAGCGTCTTTGCAGAAAATGGTGTTAATTGTGCTGAAATTCCAATTTCTTTGTTGGTGAGAGACTTCAGCAGACTTCGGAGTAAGAGAATCTTCTCTTTTCTCCTGTCTTCCTAGTCTTCCTGGGTTATGTGCTTGTGGGAAGCATGATGTTATGGTTCAAGTGAAGTGACTAAATGCTATTTTTTAATTTTGTATGTGCTATTTTTTTTCTTTTGTATGTATGTGTGTGTGTGTGCATGTGTTTGTGTATGTAGGTGGATGCACAGGTGTGTGAGCATGTATACAGGAGGACACTTGAGTGTGTACATCTGTGGAGGTCAAAAGATAACATCAGAAATTATCCTGGATTATTCTACCTCCTTATCGACTAGCTCTGGTGTTTACTTCCACCGCCAGATTTATAGGCCGCCACCATTCAGTCTGGCTTTTCTTTACATGGGTCCTGGGGAATCCAAACTCAGGTTCATTGATCACATACATATCTTCTAAAAACCACAATCACACACAAGCAACAGAAGCATCAATTTTAATAATAGTAAATGCTTCTTTTTTAGATAAGATCATGAAATCGGAATCTTCTTGTAAAATTACTCAATAGGTTGGCACAATTATTTGTAATCCTCCAGTGATTAAAAAGCATTTTAGGAAGAAAGATATAGAAGATAAAATTTCAGTTTGTAAAGTTCAGAGTTTCACCAATACAAGCAAAAGGGAGCAATAAAAATAAGCAAAATCTCATATCTAGATGATTTGATCAAGACAGAAACCTTGTCTCTGATGAACATTGTAAACACATGGCATTTTGACCTACCGAGGACCTAGACTGTCTGCATTATCGCTGACTGAAGCCAGACGCGGTGGGAGATCTGAAAAGGCAATTGAAACCACAGTGGGAAACTCGTTATTGGATTTTTTTAAAAAAAAAAAAAATCTCATGCCTTGTGACATACTATCATCTGAGAAGGTCAGCCTTGTTGAGGAGTGGATACTTTAATAACAAGCACCTCTTCATAACCAACTTCACTTGATGCAGTAATTGACTTCGCATTGTGAGGTTTTTGTTACTGTGGACTTTCATCAGCCCTTCACCCCATATCCCCACTTGCTGCTGAATCATGCCTGGTGAGTTTTGAAGAACCCAAGGAGGACAAAGTGAGCTCTGTGGTTGATAGCCACTTTTATAGAACCATCATTAATACATAAATGTAATGAAAAAATTCTACAAGATATTTATAGGTGACCCTTGCCATAATTATTTGTTAAGATCACTGTGTGACTGGCAAACAATTATGCTTCCCTTATGGGCATCTTCATAAGTGGTTGTGAACTACAGGAAGAAAATTTCAACTCTTCATACAGTTCATCCTAAAAAAAGTACTCTTTTTCCAATTAAAAACAATTTGTCAGTTCTCTTCCAATATTACTTAACTATTCACATTAAGTCAGAATCATGTTTCTTTTAAGTGAGATTAGAAATATTACTATTAAAAATATGAACTTGAATTATATATCAACCTTTCATGTAGCTTCTGTTATGTAATTCCCACTCAGCCTGAGAAGGACAGTACTGTTTATAGAAGGTACCAGCAAAACTCAAGCAGGCCAGAGAACAAAGTGACAGTCAGGACCATTTCCCAGAGACTAATAGAGTGTCTAGTAAATCCTGTTAAATGCATTTTCCTGGGCAAGACTTACAGAAGCAATCACCACACAGTTGGTCCTAAAGTCGTTTTGATCCCAAACCAAATTAGGATGGACAGAGGTTGCATGCAATGTGGTCAAAGACTTTTAAAGATAAAAGGCTGAAAGCTGGCCTTGATTAGCTATGCAATGTCAGACCAACAGAGAAGAAAAACAAATCCAATTGGTTTCCCCTTGAGTGCCTCCCTACAATTTTAGATAAACAAGTATTTTCTTTGCTTCTTTTTTTCTTGTGTGTGTGTGTGTGTGTGTGTGTGTGTGTGTGTGTGTGTGTGTGTTGATGTACATGTATGTATGATATACATACATACACACACACACACACACACACACACACACACACACACACACATATATATATGCTGGTTCTGTACACATGCAGAGGTCAGAAGTGTAGGTCCAGCTCCTGACTTTTCTCTTGAGACAGAGACTCCTACTAAACTTGTGGCCAGCAAGCCCAAGCAGTCCTCCTATCCCAACACTGTTCCACAGCACTAGAGTTACCAGTGTGTATATGGCTGTACCTGCCAAGGTACATGGCTATCAGGATCCTAACATGGGTTCTTATGTTTGTGCAACAAGTGTTCTGGCCTCTGAGACATTTCTATCTCTAAGGGATATGTATAGTAGTTAGAGAATAATATTTTTGTAGAAAGGTAAATATTATTCTTTGCTAGAAAACTTCTTCCTCATAAAACTTGAATCTCTGTCAACGAGAACACTTCACACTACCCAAATGGCACAGTAAAATAGAGAAGACATTGCTATTTATTAGTTATCTGTGAAGGAAACAGACTGCAGATGTCAATTATTCACATCTTCAGTTATTTACGTCATGATACTTCCTACCACTTAAAGATTTAAAGATGCATGAATCTTCCACACTTGTATGTTTTTCCTTTGTTGAGACTTGCTTTGAGAATGGAAGTAGTTAAGTCTATGCAATATCAGTTCCATCAATTCAGTTCAGTACACATTTTTCTGTATTCTAAGTTTTGGGTTGAAACTCTTCTTTCACTACCAAACATTTCATTTTCTAAACAAGTGAGTTAGTTTTATTTAACTGTAATAGTTGGTAACACGTCAGAAATGAGCTGATTATGCAGAAACACTAAAGACCATCCATGGAAAGTGAGTCAATATGGGGTGATACTTCTATGAAATGCACAAAAATAGTGATTATTGATACTTCATTATGATCATGATCCTTCTTTAATCTCATATTAACATGAGAGTCTCTGCCTTCAAGTAAAGGCACCAAGAGTGACATACTAAATCTTTTCAACACATATATTCCCATATATTGGGTAGGGATTTTGTACTAACTTTCAAAGATTGCAAAAACATATTCATTTAATTAATGCACTTTAAGGCACCATGAATAACTACTAATATAATTTATTAATACTGTAAATGTTGTGATTTTGATTGTTTCCTGTAGGTTGCAACTTTGCCCTGAAAAATATTTCAAGTGTGCCTTATTCACATTCCCCAAAGACAGTTAATTCTCTTAAAAACTGGGCTTTCTCCTAGCCTAACATTCTCACTGGTTTTTCCCATGTTTCTTTGGATACTCTCTTAATACTTTTAAATTAATTTTAATTTTTAAAAATTTATTTTTGTGCATACACATGCATGTGTGAGTATGCAAGTGCAGGTCAGAGAACAACTTTTAGGAGTATGTTCTCTTCTTCACCTTGTAGATTGAAGGGATCTAACTCAGGTTTCACATATACAAAGGAAGAACCCCTTATCACTGAGAAATGTCCAGGCCTCTCCTCTACATTTGAGAATCTTCTCAGTTTTTGAATTGACTCTAATCTCTAAAGAACTTAGTTTCCTAAGATATATAATCATTTTTGTTATTTATTTTGTTTCTGCTGTGTTTATTCAAAATTATACCTTCTATTCTGTTCCATTTTGCTTGTTTATTTATTGTCTGTTAAATGTACAGAAAAAATTTTCTTCAAGTGGAAACTTTCTAATATGAAGACATTTAAGATGATGTATTGTCTATTCAGTGTATATTTGTCTTGATATGATTTTTTTATGAAATGCTTCATTGTTTCACTGTTTGAGAAGAGACAATGATCACTTGTTTGAGTTTTACTTTAACACAAGTGCTATATAAAAAGCTTCTATGAATTGTCCATCAGTAAAAATTTTTCTGCCTACTTTTGTTATGAATTTTTAATTGCATTTTCAATCATACCTGGATTTACAAAATTTTACCTACAATACCATGAGAGTTTCCTTTATTGTCACATTTTAAGAGGTCATTTAGAAATGGAACTAGAAAGATATTTTCAACCAAGAATTTATATATTCTATGTAAGCAACTGTTAAATGAATTTCTTTAATGGTCAGAGAAATGTGATATACTAGTATTATGATAACATTTCCTGCCAATGTTGTTTGGAACACAGAGGTTTATAAAATTATAATTTCTTCTTAAATTTAATTTTATTTTTATAAGGGAGAGAGGAGAGAGAGAGAGAGAGAGAGAGAGAGGAACGAGAGAGAACTCTGTCACACCACTTGGGTGGAGGTCAGAGAATAACTTTCAGAAGTTGGATTCTCTCCTTCTACCAAGTGGTGCCAAAAGCCAAGATCCAGGTCAGGTCATGCAAAGACTCACTCAGCATCAATATCCTTGAAATATCCTTGTAAACTGAAATTCTAGATGAGAAATGAAAAATAATTTCCTACCTAAATTAAAATCTAGCATTTAAATGGTTCCTTGTTTATGTCAAAAAAGATTTCCAAATTTTCTCAAAGGCCTGCAAATATCCTTTTAAAGCAGTAAAGTTGTGTTTACTCTGGATCATGGCAATTTCTGGAATGTTTCAAGTAAATATCTGGAAGAGAAAGATACAGACCCCTATACTCTCATTGTTACTGTGATTCAGCATAGCAGAATTAGGAAGAGACCAAGGAAGTAACCTTGGGTATTGTTGCAACTGTGAGCAAATGTCCTGAGAACCTCAGGAAGAGAACAGAGTACTGCCTTCCATGGACATACAAACAGTTTTAAGTCTCCATAGCACTGCATGTCAGTTTTTGACATATTCTTCCATATTCTTTTTTTTTTTTTGTGAAACCAAAAGAATCCCTATTTATTCAGTAAGTGCCTTCAGATGACTCATTATAATGAGAACTTCATGATGACAGAGATTTGCTTGAAGTTTTTCATAGATATAATTCTATTGCTGACAACATAAACTACCCACAGAATATGAATATTCTGTGTGCTGCTAAAGTAATTATGAACAAATGAAAATATCATGTGTGTTGTTAAACTATTATGCACTCTTATCACATTTAATTTTCAGTTCAACTTAATAGTAAAATCACAGTACTATTTGATTTAGGTTATCAAAAAGGATCCTTAATAAATAATTTGATGAATACCTCTCTTCTCACATGCTCATTTTCAACCTTTCTTATCACTTTGGCATCCAGTACTTAACTTGAGTTGTTTGGTTGTTAACTCAATCCAAAAGGTCCTATCTTATAATTAGAGATTTCAGTCTATTCTCATTTAGTCTAAGAAAATGACCTTATTTCTTATTAATGTGTTTCTCTTCTGTTTTGGTCTTTTTAATTCATTTTTTATCAGTTCAATGAAGAGATTTCTCTTTAATCAATAGGACTACTGCAGTCTGTGTTTTCTGAAATTAGTTATCTTCATTGACCTTATGCTCATTATATTTCTTTTGTATGTATGCATTTCTCCACTATTACACCAAAATAAAACACCAAGAAGTACCTCTAGTATAAAGTTTGCTCTTTTTGCTTTTCTCCAGATATTAAACTCACTTATCATATGTTCCTATGCTTAATTTACAGATAGTAATTTGGGTGTTGGCTATTTGAATATAATTGCTATCTACAATCATAGAGATTATTGCAACTAATTGCTTATTGTTATTATTATTATTCCTATGATATATTTTTAAGAATCTATTAGTGTTGTCTTACAGATTTGGAGACAGCTATGCTATTCAATGATTCTTCTCTTCTTTCTCTATTCTTCAGTGCCTTTGTCTTAATTCATGTGTAAATTGGTTAGAACTTATCAAGAATTTTTCCCCGTTGAAACATCTTAGGTAGTTGTTGTAATCTTTCATTTAAAAAAATTAGTTTATTTACATTATGTGTGTGTGTGTTTGTATGCATTGTGTGTGAGTGTGTGCTTGTGTCATGGTTAATGTGTGAAAGTCAGAGAAAAGTATTTGGGGATGTCTTCTCCTTCACCTACATGGATATGGAGACAGAACTCAGGTGATTAAGTTTGTGAAGCAAGAATTTTTACTAGAACCATTTCTCCTTATGTCTCCTAGTTTTATAAATGTATTCTGTACTGACAAAGATCTCTAGGGTATATTTTATAAGCATATTTTATAAATATGGAACTGTTCCTTTTATTGCAGTTTAGAACTGTAAATAAGAGAACTGATATTCTGATTATTTGATATTGATATAAAACCTATTAGGTAAATGAAATATACACTTAAAAACAAGAGTACATGTCACAGAGTACACAAAATACCACTATACAAATGTTAGAATTATGCAATCTGAAAACTCAAGGGGAATCTACATTTTTCAATCAGTATGACTCATATCCTCATGAGTATTTTGACTTTTAAAGTCATTTTAACATTTCTTAATATAGAAATCATATTTATACTGACTGGTTTCCTTTTAAATTTTCATTTCTTCTTCATAGCAGCACCTCCTGGGTCTTCAGTCAACTATTATACTCCCCCTTATAATTTAAATGTGATTGAAACTTTATTTTGATATTGAACATAAAGTTATTGTAGATACTTCAATAGTGAGCTGTAATTTCTCATATCTCTATGGTTAAGTTTCAGCATGGAAATTATGGAATTTTAGACTGTAATATTATTATTGAATTTTGAACTGAAATTCATGTATATGCTCTTATTAAGCTGAAATTAAATTTTATAATGTGATCATTAAAAAGTTTACATGTTAGTTGCTTTTATTACTGTCATAAATTATAATGGCTTTTTTAAATTGGTCTAGGCAAAAACTTTGTTTATATTTAGATTTAACCAACAGCCAACAGTCATATCAGTCTCCTACAGGAAAGCAGCAAGAATATGGACATCACACTCTCATAACAGCGAGAAGCAGAACAGAATAATTTATGGTAATCCCAAGAAATTGTTTCCAGAGGTGTCAAGATAATTCTCCAGAATGCATTTTCTGAAACATGGTTTGAATAATTTTAAAACAAAGCATTAGTATCATTCTTCTATTAAGAATTAGACATGACAGTAAAATAATATGAATAGAAAAATGAAACTTGTAAGGAAAAACTAGCTCTATATTTAAAGATGCACATACAAAGAGGAATGTGGAAGACTCACAATTCAGAAACAGAGTTTTCTTATTCAGAGAAAGAGGATATGTCAGAGCTAGTATTCTGATATTAGTGATCTCCAGAGAGTAATGAAACTCACAGAGGCTCTATGTAGATCTTGAAACTTATGAAAGAAAATATGGATTATGATGCTCTTTGCACTTTCATATGCAGATAAGAAAAAACAATTTGGATCTTGTAATACCTCAGAATAAATCCAGCATTACATTAAGGCAGGAGTTTATTTCTATGAAAATCCCTCTTATAATGATGGAACTTTGAGAATAAAGCCTGGAAGGGTCCAATTTCCCAAGGATTCCCCAGGTTCAATTTAGGGGGAAAGTCTGAAGGCACATTGGTAGAAGAAGCAAATTTTGTGGTATGCAGACAAGATGAGATCATGAATTATGAGTGGAAGTCAAAATCAAGCCATTATACATAATTTCTCTCAAGAAGAACTGTCTTTGTTGTTTCTCCAGCTCCCTTTCATCTCTTTTCTAGTTATGTGCCCACCAGCATTGTGCCTCTAGCTCTCCTTCACCAAGATTGCCTGGTATGTTCCACAAATCTGGAATGTTGTTTTGTCAGTTATTGGAGTGAAAGAGTGAAAAGAAAGAGAATCAATGGCTTAAGCTAAAGTTATCTATCTTTGTTCCTTTCTATTCATGTGCAAGTCTGTTTAGGATGTCTGCACATGTGTATGTTCCTACACCTATATATGGACTCAAGACTGATAACAGGTATCATCTAGATTGCTCTTCCACCTAATTAATTTGGGTTGTTAAATTTATTTTATAAATTTGTTATTTTTATTTTTTTATTTTCAACTATATTATCAACAAATTTGTATGTTTTCATCACCCACTACTTACCCTGTGCTACCACACCAGTTCTCCCATCCAGTCTGTTTCCCTTCCTTTTCATGTCTCCCTGGCTGTGCAATCGTCTGGATCCCAACTAGGGTGTCTGTGCTAGGATATGCCTGAGCACCCACAAGGGAGAAAATGGTCCATATTGAGTAATCCATAGTGTATAGGGGCTCCCCATTTCTCTTGTCCAGGATCATTTCCATGTGATCTTCCCTGTCCAGGTGAGATATTAAGAAGCCGGTTATTGTGGAGGACAAATGGAAAAAGATACTGTTGCACTGTGATGTGAACTGGGTCACTGTCTATCATTGCCTCCCTACCATCTTCATGTTTTTACATTCTTGCCAACCCCTCTTATGCAAACTTTCTGAGTTTTAACATTGGGGTGCTTTAGATGTTTTGAGTAGGACCCAGCCACCCACAGTCTCCTCTATCTGGTGCTTTGGCCAATTGTGATTCTCTGCACTGTGCATCTTCCATTTCACAGGGATGAGTGCTGAATGCTTCTGTGATGTATGGGTATAATGATAAATGTTTAGATGGTAGCTTTCTAGCAAGACTTTATACTTATGTTTCATTCCTCCTGGGACCTATGGCTTCCCTATGTTTGGGCTTTTTGGATTTGGTTAACAGTACCAGGCATAAAATCTTGAATTTGTAGAGTTGAAGATTTCTATCTGGCTGTGTTTTATGTGCTTAGAGCTGATTTTTACACCCCCCTCCTACCACCTATCCCTTTACTTCCCTTCTCCCTTGAAATGATCCTTCCATTATTGCCCTTTCTATCTTCTTACACTCTACATTCTATTAGTTTTCCTCTTTAAGTGTTCCCCTTCACCTCCTGCACTTTTGGTTCTTTCTAATCAGTGGATATTTTAGGAATTTCTGCAGGTTCAATGTTATCATCTACATATAAGAAAATAATATGTAGCATATATAATTCCGTGCTTGGGATACTTCGCTCAATATTATATCTTCCAGTTCCATCTATTTACCAGTGAATTTTTTTCCTATAGGAAAGTCAGCTTCCTGTGGGGATACCCACATTCTGCTTTCCTGGGCTAAAATTACAGGTGAATCTCTACCAAACCCAACATTTTAGCTAGGACCTGGGGATTACACATTCATCCTTTCTGTTTGTGTGGCAAATTCTTTAGCCACTGAACTATCTTCCAAGTCTCTCTCCCCAATAAAAAGGACTTTTTATTGCTCAGGAGAGTTAAGATTCATATGCAGTGCATCACAGAGTTTGTAATTTTGAAAGAGCTATTTTGGACAAAATCTCACAGTGTTCAAGGGAAATGAAAATGAATAAGACATGACTTTTATCTCTATGTCAAATTTCAAGAACCTAGACATATGTAAACTATCCATCTAGATGCCAATAATTACAGAAGAGTCATTAGTTTTATGAATCAAAGGGAGGAGGTAACTATTGCTACAGAGATCTTAAGAAGCTCATTACCCATATTTTAAACCTGGCTTTATCAGAGTTGCCTCCTGGTTTTCATACCTTTAGTGGTTACTGTTTCTAAGTTCATTTGGATTCTTTCACCAGATTAATTTTTCTGATATATATGTCTGCTTACATCACTCTCTACAGTCTCCCTTTCCATGTTGTCATCAATATAGAGAAAGAAATACAGAATTTTTATTGGCCTGTCACTCTTTTTTAGATATAGCTTAAGATGATAGGCTTAGATGAAATCATTGGTAAACATAAACATCATTCTAAATTTTATAAAGGAACCAACTGTAACTTTGGAGATATGGTATGCCAGGGCCAACTCTACCATTAATAATTTGTAACCCAAACTCCTCTTTCTCTCATCTCTTTAATTTCTTTCTCATTTATTTTTATTAGCATATACATGAATATAATCAATTTATAATATTTTCATCCTTTAGTCCCAAATCCCATATCTTTATTCCTTTACACTCTCCTTTATCCCTTACAACCCTTCAGCTCCCCTGCCAGACTCCCATCTATTTTCAAAATATTTTCACTTGTGTGGCCTACTGTGCTTCATCTAGTCTATCTTTGATGATATATGCCTCTTGTGATTTTTGAGAAAAACTATCTTGCAGCACTCATCATTGTTATTTGCTGAGTATTGCATCTTTGCTCTATTCATTTTTATTTCAGTTTGTTGAGGGAAGGATGTATATACTGTTTCCATTTTTCCCCACTTCAGAGACAAGATGTAAAAAAGATTGAAAAAAACTTGATGGATAGATTCTTTTGTTATGTTATATTTCCTGATTTAACAGCCAAACTAGGACAAATACTACAAAATATCTCCACTACTCAACATAAAGCCTTTAATTTAGAGTGTCTTAAATTATTCTAAGTGTATTTGAATAAATGAATGAAAAATGTATTTTAATTATTGTTTCACTGCATTTCATTTCAGGCATTTGATTTGCAGATGTGCCCAGGGTTTCATTATCCAATAGTAAGACTCTCCCAGGTAGCAGAAATGTATGTGGATTTGGTTTAGCTTAAAAAGGGTATCAGCAAAGCAATCACATCTCAGCAAGCTAAAAGTCACCTTAAATTTTGTAATCTTTTGAACTCATACTGATTTAGTTAAATTTAGAGTCTATGAGCTATCACCTGTATACAATAAACATGTAACCTAGAACAAATTTAAAATTTGCCGCAAATTTTAAGGAAAAATTCTGAGTTCATGGCACTTCAAACATGGCTTTGACAGTAAGGTAAAATATTTCATTGGTTAAGATTTTTTGATATAAAATATAAAAATTACTTTAGGAAAATATCCAGCCTCATAAAATCTAGAAAATTCAATATGTCTTATAAAAATTTTGGTTTCTTAAAAATATTGGGTTTTTTCTTCAAAGTTCATGTAACCATGATAATAAGTAAAACTTATTCTAACTTTTGGAGTGAGAATTCCAAAATACTAGTAGTAATCATTTTCTTAGAGAAAAAATCATATTTGTCAGATTATATATTTCAATTTCTATCATGAAATCAAACTTGTCAAAAATTTTAAGAGATTTTTTGTGTGTGTTCGAGAGACAGTATATGCATGCCATGGTGTGTGTATGACTTCAGAGAATAACTTTGTACAGTCTATTCTTGGCAGCAACTTTTAAGCAGGTTCAGAACATTGAATCAGGTCCTCAGACGGCAAGACAAGTGCCTTTATCTGCTGAACCATCTCAAAGGCCCTATTTGTGTCTTTAATTTCAATTTTGAGAAGTGGTACTCTGGGTTTAGTTTATTGGGTTGTGAGAGCCCAATTAATTAACTATATATATTATAGAGGGAAATTTAAAATTATATATATACATATATATAATCAGAATTCTAATTAAAAATAAGTGGGCCTTTCTGATTGTAATGTTTACGAAGGCTTATTAAATGCCCTGATTTATAGCCCCAAAACATTGTAGCTAACTATAAGCAAAGAAATCAGGGCTATCAGTTTCCCATTATCACTTAAGTTGATTCAAGAATAATACCTTTTTCTCTACTGTGATTAGAGGATAAGTGAGCCAGCAAAAGACAATGAAATTGGATCTACACTTTCTTTCCCAAGAATGCAGCAGTACAAATGCAAACATAATTCTCTCTTCATTCAGCAGCCTCACAAACAAATCAACTTTATAGTCAATGAAATCAGTAATGATAGATTTCCTCAATAGGGTATAACTAAACAGCAATGACCGAGAAAAGTAGAAGTAGCTCAGGGCAGCAGAAGTGTTCTTTTTCATTTTTTTTGTCCTAGGTGAAGTCAAGGGTAAATGAGAAGACTGGCCTTTCCCCTCTATTATTAACTGCAAATCATTCTTGTCATGCTAGGAACCAGATTGTTGTCGTTGTTGTTTTTCAAGTGTTATCTGCCATTATGTTTGGATCACATACCCTGACCTTATCCTAGGCAATGTAAATTCCATTTCCAATTAGCAAGAAAGTATACAATAGAGATGAAGTCTGTCTACCTATTAAGTCTTTCTTAGGACATCATTTTGAGCAGAATACATATTTGTTATACTAATGTACTTCTTTTCCCTAGTGACCAAATTTCCAAGTATCTTTCTTTCTTGATCAATCAGCCTGAACTTAACAAAAAAGTGCTCACTTTTGAGAATTTTTTAAAAATTGGTTTACAATGGGTTGAAAGAAAACTCAAAAATGAGGAAATGGCACATCGTGATAAAAGGTTTCTTTGTGCAATTAACACATGCATGCACACATACATAACAGATAGCACATGTACATGTACACACAAACATCACACACATACACACACAAATACATGCGCATGTATGCACAATCATAATCTTATACACAAACACACACACACATATATATGTACCCCCCCCTGCACACACTATGGTAAATGAAAGGTGCTGTAGATTGCACAATTCACTGAGATCTTGCCCTTAAGTTTCTTACATGTCATGGATGGATCCCTTAACTTTTAAGGAATTTGGTCAATTGCAGTCTAGGTCTGTGTTTCAGTTTTTAAAGATGAAATCCAAAGGATATCTGATAGCATACTTAGCTCAGTGGTTTCACCCACTTGCCCTATGAATCTGCCTGTCCTTTCCATGGTTCTTATTAAAGAGACTACTCCCCCTAGCAACTTTGCTATGGCCATTGTAATCTATCCTAATGATATGTATGTTGATAATGTGTTTGTCACTTGAAAATTATCAATTTGTAAAGAAGGATTCCAATCTCAAATAAAAAATAACATGCTACTTACCATATTAAGTTTAAGCATGAGATTCTATCTCAATGCTTGGATATGAATATATAAAGACAAAAAAGATGTGATTTTTTAATTATTGTTTTTTTCCTAAAATATGAGATAGATCATTATTTTAAAATAAGTATCACTTTTCCATATAATAGTAGTTTGGCCCTCAAGAAAGAAATTTCAGAAGAAACCAGAAGGTGGAAAGACCTCCCGTGTTCCTGGATTGGTAGAATCAACATCGTAAAAATGACCATCCTACCAAAGGCAATATACAAATTCAATGCTATACCAATTAAAATCCCAAAGCAATTCTTTAAAGAAGTTGACCAAATAATCTCAAAATTCATATGGCAGCACAAAAGACCCAGGATAGCAAAGACAATCCTGAGTAACAAAAACACTACTGGAGGTATCACCATACCAAACCTTAGTCTATACTACAAATCCATAGTTATAAAAACAGCCTGGTACTGGCTCCAAAATAGACACACAGATCAATGGGTAATGGTTGAAGACCCAGATATAAGCTCACAAAACTACAGCATTTGGTCTTTGACAAAGGGGCCCAAAGAATCCAATGGATAAAGAACAGCATCTTCAACAAATGGTGCTGGCAAAACTGGATCTCCACATGTAAAAGATTAAAACTGGACCCGTACTTGTCACTTTGTAAAGACTTAATTCCAAATGGATCAAGGACCTTGATTTAAGGCCAGAGTCTATAAAAACCATAGTTGAAAGGGTAGGGAATTCCCTCGAGTTGATTGGGCTAGGCCAACAGTTTCTAAACAGACAGCCAATGGCACAGTCACTGCTACCAACTCTCAACAGTTGGGATCTTGTAAAACTAAAGAGCTTCTGTTCAGATAAAGAGATTGTAACACAAGCTCAAAGGCAACCCACAGAATGGGAGAAAATCTTCACTAACCACACATCTGATAGAACTCTGCTGTCCAGAGTGCACAAAGAACTTAGAAAACTAAACACCAAGGAAACCAATGGCCCAATTAAAAAAATGGGCCCTGGAACTTAAAAGAAACTTTACCAGGGATGAAATTAAAAAGTCTAACAAATATCTTAAAAAGTGCTCCACTTCCTTAGCCATCAGGGAAATGCAAATCAAAACTTCCCTGAGATATCATCTCACCCCGGTCAGGATGGCAAAAATCCACAATACAAACAACACCAAATGCTGGAGAGGATGTGGAGAGAGGGGAACTCTGCTACATTGCTGGTGGGAGTGCAGGCTCATACAGCCACTCTGGCGAGCCATCTGGAGATTCTTAAAGAAATTAAAGATTGAAATGCCATATGACCCTGCGATTCCACTTTTGGGAATAACCCCCCATACAGCAGAGGTCCACCTCGATAGCACAAGTGTGACCATTCATAGCAGCACTGTTTACAATAGCAAAGTCATGGGAATCAACCCAAATGTCCAACAGTTGACGAGTAGATAAGGAAACTGTGGAATATCTAAACAATATAGTACTACTTAGACATAAAAAATGATGAAGTACTGGAATTTGCGGGGAAATGGATGTCATTAGAGACAATTATATTGAGTGAAGTATCCTAAACCCAGAAAATTAAGCACCGTATGTACTCCCTAATAGGTGGCTCCTAGTACCAAACCCACCCAGCCCACCTAGAGACACTCGACGATAAATCTCTGTAATACAGTAATTGCAAGGAGTATGAACAAGAGGGCCACACCAGAAACAAGGAGAGAGGGGACCATGTTACACCAGAGAAAATAGGCCTCCATCAAGGACTGCAAGTAAGCAATGAGACATCTGGTTAAGTTCACAGACTTTTCGTTCTTGATCATTGACAACTGAGGGGGTATGAGCTTACCAGAAGGGGAGGGCATATAGTCTGGCAGATAATAAGTAACCATTTTGCAAATGGGTGATTGACCCCTCCTTCACAGTGCTTTCCTACTTTTATTACATCTACCTTTGAATATACTCTTATAACAAGACTCTAGTTTAACAGCTTTGTATCTCTGGCCAGGGGTGAAATCCAATACCCATCAGGATGGAGTGAAGGGCATTGCAGGAGCAGCAAAACCGCAAAAGAAAATCAACAAACCATAATCCAGAACTTCAGAGACTCTATATCAATCACCTAGAACTAGGCCAGCCTAATCTCTCCCCATCCTGAAGCTCAGGGAAATTTGTGGAAGAGGGGGCGGTAAGAGTGTAAGAGCACAAGGATGAGAGGAGCAATGATATGCAAGATACTCCACACAAGTTAGGGCCGCAGCAATCATAATTGGACTTTGCATTCTCTCTGCAATGTCCAACATATATTGACCCCACAAAGTCTAGCATTTGCTAAAGGCACCAAGATCCTTGGAGGCAAGGGATTGACAGCCAAAATAGTGTTCGTATGCTTAAGGGGAACACAGGAAAGGGTTCAGGGAAATGCTGCTGGGTCCTTGTATGTTATCTGAGAGGAGGACCCAGAGGACAGCCAGGCATGTACATTAAGGGATTCTCCAGGGATTGGGGGAGGGAAGGCACTGGGGGGTGGGGAGGGCGGGGTGAGGGGAGGGTGAGCAGAGGGGTGGGGGGAGGAGGAGGGAGGGAGGGAACTGGTGTACCTATTAAGTTTGTGTGAGTGGAGATAATAAAAAAATGTTAAAAAAAAAACTTGAGCTATACATAAATGTATTTCAACTCAGATTCTCTGAGAAAAAAAAATAGTAGTTTGTAAGTGAGGTTAGGTGTAAGCTCAGTTGATGACATAATGTCATAAAACTTTATAATAGATATAAAAAAGGTTCATTAACAATAAAAACATACTCATTCAATATTCTATTATTATAGGTATTTAAGTGCCATGGCTAGAAATTTTATAAATTATCTGTGAAAATTTTGAATTTCCTATTAAAAAGTATCAGAGAAATATAAATTGTATTTGTGCTAGTATATGAACTATTATTTTATTATATAGCTTTATTGCCCTATTATATATTTTATCACATATATTTATTTTGGGCTCATTGTGCTTTTCATTAATGCAAGTTAATGCAATATCTGAATTGCATATATATATAAACATATGAGAAGTGATAACATGAGAATTCTAAAATATAGGTAGTTCTACAATATGGAGATCATAATTGTGTATTTTCCAATAGCAAGTGAATTAAAACCCATCATCTTTCCAGATTACTTGTCTTAATATTTTTTACTGCTACTTGGAAAACATCAATACTAAGAGTATCCTATAATAGATAGGAAAGTTAATAAATTTAGATGTCAGGTGATACTATTAGGATTATTAATATTCTATTTTAGAAAATTTGTGTGGAAAATATCACATTCTTAGAAAACATAATTTTAGAAAATATTCTCAGTGCTGAGTTTCTGGTACAGTAAAATATCTATCAGAATGATAATTTGAATACTATCCATATTGTTAAAATTACAAAAAAAGAGATCCACAGTCTTAGGAGAAAGACAAAATGTGGACAGACACTGGAGCTAAGTTCACAGTCTAAGGAAGAGATTGATACATTATAATCTTCCAAATTAGTGGTTTTACCCTGAGGAAACTCTCAGTCTCCACATATGTGCAATACTATACAAAACTCTGACAGTAACCCCTATATCGTTTTCTGAAATTCAAACACCAGAGCATAAGAAAATAGGACTGGCCTAATAGGAACAAAATGGAAACGTTAACAAAAGCCCCAAATGTTGTGGTTAAAATCTTGATTTTAGCAGTCTTATAGAGTTGAAGGAACCCAAGTTAGCTTATTTCAAGAAAACAGTGACAGAAGAAAGAGGCAAATGTCATTGTAATAGCCACATGTAAGGTAAGAAGTAAGCCAACATTTTTCTAGTTAGATTCCAAGCTTATTTTTTAGCAGGGATAACATTCCTGGTATTGTAAACCAGAACAAAGGACGCAGACCCTGGGGTTTTGCAAAGCATTAAGGTTTACTTATCAAAAACTTATATCAAACTGCCTTATAAATAAATGTTTTTCATTATACCTATGCATTGGTGGAGCACTTAGCAATCACTTAGAAGCTTCCTTTTGTAATGGAGGACATTTATTTAAAAAAACACAACTGTAAAAAAAACATTTTTGGATATATTATTGGCATAGGATGTTCCTTTGGGTTTTCATTTCTCTAAATCCCTCTATCCCTCATATCTCCCATATCTGTCTTGTCTCCCATCCCCTCATTCTCTGCTATGAATTTTTCTCAATTACTCCCTCTTTTACCCTCACTGTGAGATCCTAAATCTCCCCTTTAAAAGGTTTCACCCTAACCATCCCTTCTCACCTTCCCATTCTTAGGTCTTTTTGAAGTTCTTTGGCTCTCACAGTACTTTCAATTCAAATACATTGACAAAGATAACAGTTCAGTCATCTGCATATTAGAGAAAACATGTAGTGCTTAACTTTCTGTGTCTGAAATACCTCACTCAATATTAAAGTTTACAGTTCCATCCATTTGCCAGAAAATTCCATAATCTCATTCTTTCTGGTGACTGAAGAATATCCCATTGTATAAATGTACCACATTTTTTTATCCATTCCTCTGTTGATGGGCATGTTGGCTGATTCTATTTTTTTTTTATTGCTATTGTGAATAGAGCTACAATGAACTTAGCTGAACAATTGTCTTTGTAATAAGATGAAGAGTCTTTTGGGGATATTCCAAGGAGTGGTACAGCTGGCACTTTCACTTTTAGCTTTCTGAGAAACCTCCATACTGATCTCCATAGAGGCTGTACCAATATACATTCACATCAACAGTGAATAAGTGTCCCTTTTTCTCCACAGACTGGACAGCAATCTCTGTCATTGTGTTATTGATCTTAGCCATCCTTGGGGTAAGATGGTATGGCAGAGTTGTTTTGATTTGTACATCTCTGATAATCAAGGCAGTCGTGTACCTTTTAAGGTATTTGTTTGACATTTCAATTCCTTTTTGGGTGAAATCCCTGTTTAGTTCCAGGACACTTTTTTTAATGGCAATGTTTGGGGGCTTGGTATTTAATTTTCTGAGCTCTTTGTATACTCTGGAGATAAATCCTTTGTCATATTTAAATCTAGCAAGGGGCTGGAGAGGTGGCTCAGGGATTAAGCCTCTGCCTTGCAGGCAGGACCCCACATATAGACCAGGCGGAAGCAGGGGCAGGCCTGCGTTTCTGGTCCTGGTAGGGCGGAGCCTGTGAATCCCAGGGCAGAGTAAACAAAGAGGAGGTGGAGGCGTCCATGGTGGTTCCATCCGTGGTTCTACATACACACCGCAAACACATACACACGGCACACACACACAATTAAATAAATAAATAATAATAAAAAATTAAAAAAAACAACTTTAAATCTAGCAAAGATTTTTTCCCATTCTGTGGGTTGTATTTTTGCACAATTGACAGTTTCTTTTTTTCTTTTTATATCAGAAGCTTTTTAATTTCATTAAGTCTCATTTGTTGATTATTATTCTTAGTTCCTTGGACTTTGTTGTTCTAATTAGAAAATCTTTACCTATGCCTATCAATTCAAGTGTACTTCCTACTCTTTCCTCTAATAATTTCAGTTTCAGGTCTAATATCATGGTCTTTCTGTATTTAAAGAAAGGAATAAGAAAGAGCAGGCCCTATGCAAAGGGGCATAGAATGAGGAAAACAGGGAAAAAAGCAAAAATAAAATTAAAACCTTGAGCTGATCCACTTTGTCCAGGGATAAAATTGTACTAGAAGTAACAGTAATGTGGCACTTCCTGATAAAATGTTGGTCAGGGAGGTCTTAAAGGCCCCCAAACATTACAGGCTTTTGCCATGGCTCTTGGTTGCTCTCCAAAAACTGTCAGTCAAACCTTATCACTGAAGATGCAACACAAATGGATCACAGCACATGGGCAAAAGTCTGAGGACTTTCTCAGTGCTAGATAGCTTACACAATATCAAGAAATACCGTAGAAGCTGTTAGGTGAGGGAAATAACCACAAGCCCTATCAACAGAATGAGATCTATAAGTTGCAATATAAATCACCATGACAACAGAAGACCACCAGTGTAATAGCGGCATGAGAATCAGAGAAACATTCATCAACTTTCTGATTGGACTAAAGACCCTCTTGTCAGAGTGGTACTCATCCCTGTTACTGTTAACTGGAACAAAAACACAAAACGAAAAGGAAAGAAATAAATTAATAGGGAAGTCAGCCAATAAGCCTATAGGTAGGAAGACAGTACATAAACTGCTCTGTAGGCAGCTGTTATTACACCCATAGAATGCAAACTTTAAGTGAAAACTTTGGGTTTAAAACTGGATAAGTAAAGGGAAATGCACATACCCAGTAGAGTGGCTTGAAGAGAGGTAACTTGTTACACTATGAAACACAGAGGAGTAGACAAGCCAGAGTGAAGCTAAAGTCCACAGAAGCAGACAGGCAGAAGAGTGGGAGAGAATGGTGAAGAGAAAGGTGGGAATGGGAGGGGGAGGGAGGAAGCTGATATGAATACTCAATATGCTTTTAAAAGTAGAGAAAATTAATAAAAATATTCAAAAATAATTACACTTAAAAATAAAGAAAAAAAAAAAGGAAACACAACTGCCAAAATAAAGAAAATAAGGGATTGTAAATGGTTGGCCCTGAATAGTACATTTAAGCCAAGAGGAGGATGGGATGGGGGATTAATCATAAATTCATTATAGTCATGTATAGAATAGAAAAGAATAAAAAATAAAAACAAATAAATTAAGACCAAGAACTAAAACTGTGGCAAAACTGAAGTGTGAAATGTCCAAAGCAGACAGTTGTAAAGGAGGCAGAGTGGGAAAGGGCTGCTCACTAAAACCCAATCATCCCCATTCTGTACAGAAATTACCAACAAAGATTCCACAAATAAGCCTTTATAATATTAAAAATATAACAGTAGCACTTACTATACACAGAGCATAAGTGAGCACTTTCTGAGGATAAAGACAGTTGATTAGGTCCAAGCTGAGACTACTAGATGAGTATTTAGAATTAATTGTCCAAGCTATGCTTGACTGATCCTTTCTTGCTTCAGCTAGAAAACAAGGAAGGTGTTTTGAAGAGTTCGTTTTCCTTGAAATGATGTGAAATTTTACTTTAAGAAAGAAAGAACTAAACTCCATGTCCATGGAAGAAAATATTAGAGATGAGGGCATAAATCAGTAGAATTATAAACAACAGAGAAAACAAGCAGAGTAAATTTAGTTACTGGAAAATACCAACAATTTGACAAGATGATAGTCAAAAACCTAAATAAAATAGACATGAACAACTAAAATTAACAGTATTAAATTTGATGAATTAAATTTATCCATCAAAGGCCACATGCTTTTTACAATTTTTCCCCAGAAACTTCACCCACTAAATTTTTTATATCTATATTTATTCTAAAAATGTAGTTTTATTTAATATTGTTCTTTACAAAATCACTCATGCTTTTAAATATTATTTTCATTTCCCTTTAATAGTTTGTCCAGCTAGTTAATGATTTTAGAATAGAAGACTTATTTTTTAAACTCTTTTCTTAAATTCTTCACTAACTTCAGAAATCAGAAAATCCCCAGAAATCTTACATAAGTATGAAGCAAATTTAGTTTTCAAAAGTCTGCCACAATAATGTGTGAATACATAAAGGATTTCTTTCCACGTATTTCTATGTAAAAATGGGATCACCCAGGAATACTTTTTCCAAGTATCATCATATCAAAACCACTTAAATCTTTGTAAAAGCACTTTCTTCACCACCACCCCCTTTGAGTTAATGTTGTATTATAATGCCAGTGGATCTTGGGTTACTCAAAATTTTGATCTGTAATGGCTACTTGTCAAGCATATGGTAAAGCATAATATTACATAAACCAAAACTTTGGATTTTTCCCTTAATTTTAAGCATTTGGTTTCTATCCTGTTTTAAATATTTGTTTTGTAATTGGCTTTCATTTAAATTTAATACATTCTGTCTTTTCATAAGAAAATCAGAACTATTCACCCCTTCCTGGACCCCCTTTCTCCCTCCTCTCTTTTCCCCTTCATTTCCCCCCCCTCCCCTTCTCCGAGTGCCTCCTCCCTTCATCCCTGGAGCATCCTTTAATGTGTATGTCAAACTTTCCTCTGGGTCTTCCTCTCTGATGAGGTGTAAGGACTCAGTGGCATTTCCGAGAACTTGTTTTAGCTTTTATAACACTACAAAATCCAAACATTCTTTTCTCATATAATTTCATAAGAGTTTTATTATACTGTTACGGCATTTATGCTTCTTTTATTGTACTCAGACAATAAATAAGTAAAATTCCTTTATTATAAATAAGTAAAATGTGTTATTTTTTTGAAAAAACTTAAAAGAAATTAATACATTAACTCAATTATTTCTTGGTCTTCCACAAACCAAAGACAACAGCCTTGAAAAGAGCCTGCATTGTTTCTTTTCAAGTCTAAAGACATTGTGTGTAGACCCCTTCTCAGAACGGCTTACTCTCCACAGTTTTATATCTGTCCTCTCAAATTCTTGATTCTTGTCCCTCTTATCAAGAGAAAATCCAACAGTAGTGTCATTGGCTGGACTCAAACACAACTGAATATCTCACTTTCTCACAACAGAGACAGATAAGACTGAGAATATGCTTAGAAGCAAGAAGAAAAAAGTCATAGATGCACATTTCCTCCTTTCTGAGAATCAAGTTATCCTGATTATATATATGTGTAAATATGTATGTATTTTATTCATTTGTGTTTATATGATTTTAATTTATGGCTTGGTCTTATATATACTAAGTGACTGTATATGTTTACATATAAAGTTTTCAGAATATAATAATTACATGCATCTAAGTTTCACTAAGATAATTTTAAGTTGATTAAGAAATTCAAAATTAGTAATTTTGCATGAGCTAACTAATGAAAATGTCCATGTCATCAATAATGAAGCTGATGTTACTCTTCAGAAATGCCTAGTTGCACAGTCGATATAACCCTGTTTCATCATCATTAGCCTGTAAGTCAATCTTTATTAAGTGAATGGCATTATGCATTGAGTTATGTCTAACCCAATAAAAAGTTTTCTCTTTAAACTCACTTTGGGTTTACTATGCAAAATGAAATGAATGTTATTTACATCGGTAGTCCAAAAATAATGCTGAAAGCTAGAATGCAAAATGTTTGCACATACAAATATTTCATTCTGCATCTGAATCAAAAATGGTGAAATTTTAGTTAAGCATTGTTTTTTTTATTATTATTATTTATTCAACTGTGCGCATGTGCGTGTGTTTGCGCCCGCTCGTGTGTGTGTGTGTGTGTGTGTGTGTGTGTGTGTAGAACCACGGACGAATTCACGAACCACCATGGACACCTCCACCTCCTTCTGCCCCGGGATTCACAGGCTCCGCCCTACCAGGACCAGAAGCGCAGGCCGCCCCCGCTTCCGCCTGGCGTCTATACGTGGGATCTGGGATCTGAACTCAGGACCTTCCGCCTGCAAGACAGAGGCTTAACCCCTGAGCCACCTCTCCAGCCCCTAGGTAAGCATTGTTATAACATATGATTGTCAATAGAGGAAAAACAAATTATAATTACATTCAAAATAAAAGATATGATTCCATGCCATATGGAACTAAGGCTCATGTTCAGAAGTAATTTGTTTTAATTCTGTAAATTGAAAATTGCTTTAAAATTTAATATCTTGCTGTTTCCTAAGTTCATTTAATTTTGTTCATTTATGAATGTGAAAAGAAAAATATGAATTAGAATTATGATAGTATATGTGTGTGTGGTATAAATGAAAGATACAGAGTATAATAGCCAATATCTATTTTCCTTCGTATGTTTGAGTTAAATGAATTGTTAAAAATGAATGCTCATAATTCTAATGACAAATGAATTCAAGCATAACACTAGTTGGAGCATGGCAAAGACCACTATTGTTTTACAGGCCTGTTTTTAAAATAAATCATATTCTATAGTTGCTAAAAGGAAAAGGAAAACTTTTATCCCAAAATATATATATATATATATATGTATATATACATATATATATATATATATATATATATATATATATATATGACTTTGGCCCTTCTTGCCATTACTTCCTAACTACACAGTCATATAATTAAAATTAACACTTTCATATTCTCTTAAAGTCTGGTCTGATTACCAAGGTAGATACAAACTTGCCAGGAACACATTAAGTCTGCTCAGAAATTTGACGGCAGTTGAGTTGAACATTAATGATGCATAGAGCCTGTGCAGAATGAACTTGTAGAAAATTATTAAAGAAATCAATTTCAAGAAGAACAATGTGCATAGGCAAAGTTATAAAGTCAAGAGTGGCCATGAATTATCAGAAAATAAGAGATTTAAAGATATTTAAGCATTTTCCATGTTTGCATAGAGTGTTCCAAAAGTAATTGTAGCTAAGCAGATGAAGCAATATAAAGAAAAATTCTACACACTTTTATTCAGAAAAATCTTTACATTTCAAGCACATACAAATATTTAATCAAATGAGATACATTTAAAATGTGTTATAAACTCTAGGTCCAATGTACAGGAATGGACAAATAAATGCAGGAAAGAAATAGGCTGGTGAAGATGAAAAAGGAGAGAACTGAGAAAACCAAACTTTCAACGTAATGGCAGTTTTAACTCTTGGTACCCTCAGAAAAGTAGCTTGCATACTCAACACAAGAGAGAGTGAGGCCCACACAAGGCAAAATTGAACCTTCATGGTTACTGAAAGTCTGAAGATGTGTTGCAATTATTCAATCAAATGAGAGAATATTTGAAATTAGCTCAAAAAATGATAGAATACACACACTTCAAATATGGGTGTGACACAAATATGTCTAAAACATATAAAACTTGGACCATCCATCAGAAGCTTTCCTTCTGAATCAAAAAATTACACACCACAAAGATAAAGAGTGGGGACATTTCATTTCAGGAACTGAATATGTAATAGTTTGAAAAAGTGAAATAAACAAAATTGACATGAAGAGGAAACAAAAAGAAGCCAAAACAACAAAAAACTCAAGATTATAATCATCTGAAACAAAGCAGTAAACATTTCAATAAAAATATTTATCAACATTCTAGAAATGTCAACAAATAATCTAAACATCACACCATTCTAGGGAAAGAGAACATTGTCCTGAATATAATAGAGATGTGACAAATAAAAAAGCATTATAAAGAGACATGGTAGAATAAAATAGCAGTTCACAGTGTGTCAAGGAAGAAAACCTTAAAAGAAACAAACAATTTTGAAATCATAACATATGTCATTTTAGTCAGGTACATACCAGTAAATATGTAGACTCACAGCACTTTTCCATGTTGTCACAAGAGCCAATCCCAAGTTCATATCTAGCTGAGGAACTTTTTATCTCCTTTAGCCTCAATGAGAGGCTTCTGTTCTCCACCTTCTCCAAGTTCTTATGTTAATCGTCCTTTATATTTCCATACAAAATTCTGTCACATGGAAAGAAATTTTACAAATATCTGGAGATGTTTTATGCATATAATTTTGCAAACAATGGAATAACTATTTTTCTTCCATGTTTGTTTTCAGACATGTACACTGATAAGCTTTCAAAATGAATGGCTATGAGAGGTGTAATTGATTCAGCATAATGTCCAATAAACCACCATAGGAGACCATTGTTGTTACTCTTTTCCTGTCCTAAGTAGCAGCAAATGAGAACTATTTTAGTATCTACCACTTATCTTAATGATAGGCTTAATACTAGTTTCTCCAATGGTGGGCTTAGTACTGCTTTCTCTAATATCAACAAGAACTTAACCTGTTGACTTTTTGAAGTCTGAATTATCTTCCCTTACAGTGAAAATAGAAGCATAGAGAGGCTGGAAAACTGACTAGGCCATGCCAGTTTTCTAGTTCTTCATCAGGATTCTTCATCAGTCTTCTACATACTTAAAGAATATTAGAAAAAGTATCATTCAAACCACCAATTTTTCACTTGTTCAATCTGGTATCATCTATGGAAAATCATTTTGCTTTCTTCATTTCATCACCATATTTTGCTCTTATTGTGGTCACTGTCTTAGTACATTTCATACCAACATACTATGTTATAAAATGCCTATTTTGATACCTGATTTAAGAAGTCTGTGTTGGGGGCTGGAGAGGTGGCACAGGGGTTAAGCCTCTGCCTTGCAGGCAGAAGGTCCTGAGTATGGATCCTAGACCCCACGAATAGACGCCAGGTGGAAGCGGGGCCTGCGCTTCTGGCCCTCGTAAGGCAGAGCCTGTTAATCCCAGGGCAGAGGAGGTGGAGGCAGTCCATGGTGGTTCCTGAATTTGTCCGTGGTTCTACACACACATACATACACATACACACAATTGAATAAATAAAAAAATTAAAAAAAAGAAGTCTGTGTTGGATGGGCTGTAGCTGGCGATGATTTTTTTTGATGATAGTGTCTGAACCTGGTGCAAAGCCTTGAATGTACAAGGTGGGAACACTGGAATGAGTATTTTGTGTCTTCAAGTTGCTCTCTCTCTCTCTCTCTCTCTCACTCTCCATCTTCTAAAGCCACCAGGATTGTGGCTTTATGCTTATGACTTCACCTAATTCTATTCGCATCCCGAAGGTCCCACCTACAAACACCACAGTCAATTAAGTTTCCACTTTCTTAACACTTCACTTCAATTCTAACACATGAACATTTTAGAAAATGTACTCAAGCCATTTCAAAATGATGGCTATGGTATTCTCTTCTGCGATATAAGGAAAGAGAAAAGCCTGTATGTAAGGGAAAAAAACTAAAACTCGAAGTTAAGCATTACATTTTATTGTAGCCATTTATTATTCTTTGTGATATACATTTATATTTATGGAACACGTGAACATTTCTTCATGAATTGATTGTAGACATAAACAATTCTACAGGATGCGATCTAGTTGATGGAGTATGTCCAGCCCATGATGGGTGGGATTAGTCCCTTGGAGGTGGATAAGATGGAGGGAACTGGGTAAAGGAATTGGCATCTTTTGGTATTCTTGAGGAGACATGCTGGTATGATAAGTAGGGATTGTTCCTCTCTTAGAAATTCTATGGATATGTGGACATAGTGTGAGTAGTTTCCTCAGTTGCTGGTATTTGTGTGTGCTCTCCTGCCAAGATGGACCAAGGATTGTAACAGGACTATCATAAATCAGAATAAAACCATTCGATCACCTTAAGTCGTTTGTTTTTAATTTATTAACAACAATGCTGAGTAACTGCTATAACCACTCTGAATGGTGAACAAGATACAGGACAAATGTGTCTGTGTTTATGTCTGGTTTTTGTGCTGATCTCCACTAGAATGTCTAGTCTAGAAGCAGTGACTGATCCCAAAGTTGGCAGGAAAATAACAAGTAACTAATGAAGATAGAAGATGAAGTCAGAGGTAGTTTGAACAGATTTCTAAAGGACAAATTTGAGGTCATTGCTACCATAGAATCCATGAGCACTTATACTTATTAAATAACTAAATGTTGGTAAATAAAAAGGTTCTAGAAGTTTAACCAATAAAGTGAAAAGTATAAAATTATATAGCTAAAATCATAATTTTATCATGATTACAGATATTTGATAATTAGTGTATACAACAATTAGTGGGTACAATTGTGAGGAATTACATGAAATTGCATTGTCTCAAAACATCTCCTCAAAATTAATTAGCTTACTAAGCTATGAATAAGCTTATTAGTTACAAACAGTTAAAAAAAAAACAACTTTGGAGTTAGATATTTGTCAGCTATTGCTTTAACCCAAAGACCAAATTTAGCTTCTTTGATGATGTGACCAATGTAAGGAAGATATAACCTGGAGCCATAATGGGAAGACAGTAACATTCTCAGGAGATCTGTACTTCCCATGAAGAGCATGTACCTAAATGGAGAATATTTTATGCTTCAAATAAATTCACACCTAGAAACACAAAGAAAGATACAAAAAAATAAGGCAGACAAAGGATGCTTGAAATAAGACAGTTTTTTTTTTTTTCTTTAAGGACAGTGTTAATATGGTTGACAAAAATCTCAATTACATGTGACATAATATGATAAAACACGGTCAATATAATTTTACTAACTTTTACAAATATAATTTGATCATTTAGACTTCCTCACTTTTCAGAGCCATGCACTGGGGCATTATTAAATAGACAGTTGTCATATCTACAACTTTCTTTGGAATGCTTCAGGAAAAAAAAATCATACATCCACAGGCAGTGAAGAGATGATGAAAGAGAAAGAACAAAGTAAATTATATAACCCCAAAGTAAAAAATATCTCAGAACTCTTTGTAGCTTCCTTACAATTTTCTTGTGCAAAATTATGTCAAAGTTAAAAAATACTGTCATAATTTTAAATTAAAAAATACCTGAATAAAAGTAAATAATTGAATAAAAGTTGTTTACTTTAATAAGAACATTGAAAATTGTATATAGTGGATGAGAAATAACACATAAAGATTTAAGATGGAATTTAAATGGAGATAGAGCTAACTTCCTCATTCTGTAACTTCAAACAATAGTTTCCCAAACTGTGAAACACTAATTAGTATTAATTGCTAATGGTGTACTATATTAATATAATTAATAATCAGTAATATGACTACATAATTTATTAAATTTGCATATGTATTATTTTAAATACTTGCCAATGTGTACTATTTTTATTAATTTTTTTCTACTTTTATAACCATATTGAGTATTCATGTCAGCTTCCATTCCTCACTCATCTTTGCCATCCCCTCTCTTCCCTTCATTATGCTTTCCCAATCCTTCCCGCCATTGCATGCCTCAATGAACCTCAGGTTTCACTCTGGCTTGTCTGCTCCTGTGGGGGTTCAGGCCTCTGTAGTGTAACACGTTACCTCTCTTCAGGCCACCCCACTGATATGTGTATTTCCCTTCATTCATCCAGCTTTAGACATAAAGGTTTCCACTGTGAGTTCCCATTTTGTGGGTATAATAACAGCTGTCTACACAACAGTTTGGTGTAATGTTTTGCTACCTATAGGTTTATTGGCTGTCTTCCCTATTTTTAGGTTCTTGTTCTAGTTTATAGTAATAGGGATGGGTATCATTCTGAAAAGTGGCTTTTGTGTCCAACCAGAAAGGTGTTGGATATTCATGCCTTGGTATTCATGCCTTTATTACACTGGCAGTCACCTGTTGCCATGGTGATCTATATTGCAACTTACAAATCTTATACTGTCGATGGGGCTTGTGATTATTCTCTCCCTTAGCAGCTTCCACAGTATTCCTTGAACTGTACCAGCTATTCAGCAAGGAGAAAGTCCTTAGACCAGTTCTAGTTGATATATTTTGCCCACATGCTATGATTCATTTGTATTGCATCTTCAGTAATAGAATCTACTAATGGTTTTTGGAGAGCAACCAAGAGCCATGGCAAAAACCTGCCTGTCAGGTTTGGGGGCGTTTAAGATGTCTCTGAGCAACTTTTTATCAAGGATGCCATATTCCTGTTACTTCTAGATAATTGTGTTCCTGGATTCTAAGTGGATCAGCTCAATCAATGCTTTATTTTATTTTATTTTATTCTATTCTATTCTATATTATTTTACTGTTCCCTGTTTGCCTTATTCTGCTCTTCTACATAGTGACTGCTCATTCTTGTTCTCTCTTTAAAAGACATTTTTTGAAATAGTACTAACATAGAATGTTCCTTTGGGGGTGTTTCCCACCATTTTGGGGTTTTTTGACAAGTCTCTCTGTCCCTCCTATTTTCCATGCCCCTTCCGTCTTTGATTCCCTCATTTCACACTATGTATTTTTCTCAATTGTTTCCTTCCTCACCCTTGTCTTGAGATTCTAAATCTCCCCTTCAAAGGTTTCACCTTAATCATCCCTTCCCACCTTCCTACTCATAGATCTTTATGAGCTTTTTGGCTTTTATAGTGCTTCTAATTCAAATACATTGACAAAGATATTAGTTCAATCATCTGCATATTAAAAAGAACCTGTGGTGTTAAATTTTCTGTGTCTGAGATATCTCACTCAATATTAAAGTTTCCAGTTCTATCCATTTGCCAGAAAATTCCATAATCTCATCCCTTTTTTGCTGGCTGAATAATGTTTACACATTAAAAATAATGTGTATATGTACCACATTTTCATTATCCATTCCTCTGTTGATAGGCATGCTAGCTGATTCCATTTTTTTCACTATCATAACTACAGTTGCAATGAATATAGCTGAATAAGTTTGTAATAAAATGTAGTGTCTTTTGGGAATATTCCAAGGAGTGGTAGAGCTGGGTCATGTGGTAGTTCCATTTTAGGCTTTCTGGGGAACCTCCACACTGATCTCCATAGAGCTTACACTTCCATCAGCAGTCAATAAATGTCCCTTTTTCTCCACAGACTCCCCAGCAATCTCTGTTGCTTGGGTTTTTGATCTTAGCCATTTTGGCTGGGGTAATTTGGTATCACAGATTTGTTTTGATTTGCATTTCTCAGATAATCAGGGAAGTTGAGTGTCTTTTACAGTATTTGTTTCACAGTTCAATTTCTTTTTGGGTGAAATTCCTGTTTAGTTCCAGGGCCCTTTAAAAAAAAAAACTGGAATGTTTGGTGTCTTGATGTTTAATTTTCTGAGCTCTTTGTATATTCTGGAAATTAATCCTTTGTCAGATTCATAGCTAGCAAAAATTTTGTTCCATTCTGTGAGTTCTCTTTTTATACAACTGATAGTTCTTCTTTTTTTATTTTTATTGCAGAACAGAAGCTTTTTAATTTTTTCAAGTCTCATTCGTCAATTTTTGGTTTTAGTTCTTGGGCATTTGTTGTTTACTTTAGAAAATCTTTACCTATGACTGTCAATTCTTGTATATTTTCAGAGTTTCAGATCAAATTGCAAGGTCTTTGATACATTTAGAGCTCACTTTTGTGTGAGGAGAGAGGCAACATTCAATTTTTAGTCTTCTCCATGTAGATATCCAGTTTTCCCAAAACAAGTTGTTTAAGATGCTATTTTTTCCTAAGTGTACATGTTTGGTACCTTTATCAAAACTTTAGTCGCTGTATGTCTGGGAGTTTATGTCTGGGTCCTCTGTTCTGATCAATTGGTTGATATATCTGTTTTTGTGCCAGTACCAAGCTGTTTTTATTACTGTAGCTCTGTAATATAGTTTGAGATCTGATATGGTGATATCTCCAGCTGCTTTTTTATTGGTCAAAATTATTTTGGCTACTCAGGGATTTTTTTGTTCTTCCATATGAATTTTGAGATTTTTTTCCAGTTCTGTGAAGAATTGCATTGGTATTTTAATTGGAATTGCATTGAACCCAAAGCATGGAATTGCTTTGTAGATAGCCATTTTCATAATATTGATCCAACCAATCCATGAGCAAGGAAGGTTTTCCACCTTCTAGTATCTTCTTTAATTTCTTTCAGCAGTGTTTTACAGTTTCCATTGTACAGATCATTTATATCTTTAGTTAAATTTAGTCCAAGGTATTTTATTTTCTTTGTAGCTATGGTGAATGGGATTGATTCTCTCATTTCTTTTCTGAGCTTGTTTGTCTCTAGTATATAGAAAGTCTACTGATTTTGGTATGTTGATTTTATAGCCTGCCACTTTACTGAATTTTTTTTATTAATTCAAGCAGTTTTTTGGTGGAATCATGTGGATCTCTTAAGTATAGAATCATATCATCTGTGAATAGGGATACTTTGACTTCTTCCGTACCTATCTATATCCCTTTTATTTCCTTCTCTTGTCTTATTGCTCTAGAAAGGAATTCAAGCAAAATATTGAATAGGAGTGGTGACAGTGCCAGCCTTTTCTCATTCTAGATCTAAATTGGATTGATTCAAGTTTTCCCTATTTAGGATGATGCTTGCTTTAAGCTTGTCATATATAGTCTTTATCAAATTGAGATACAGCCCCTCCATTCCTGTTTTCACCAAAACTTTTATCATGAAAGGATATTGGATTTTGTCGAATGTCTTTTCTGCATTTATTGAAAGGTTCATATGATTTTATTTTTGAATCTATTAATATGATGAATCACATTTATTGATTTGCAAATGTTAAACCATTCTCACATTCCTGGTATGAACCCCACTTGATCGTGGTGTATTATCCTTTGCATATATTTTTGGATTCGATTTGATAATATTTTACTGAGGATTTTGCATCTGTGTTTATTAGTGAGATTGGCCCATAATTCTCTTTCTTGATGTGTTTGAGTTTGATGTGTTATATTGGCTTCATGGAAAGAGTTTGCGAGTATTCCTTCCTCCCTATCTTATGGAATAATTTGAGGAGTAGTGGTGTTAGTTCTCCTCTGAAGGCCTGGTAGAATTCTGCACTGAATCCATCTAGTCTTGGGCTTTTCTTAGTTGGAAGATTCATAATCACTGTGTCAATTTCTTCTCTTGTTATTGGGCTGTTTCATGTATTGATTTCCTCTTAAGTCAATTTTGGTAGGTCATATGTGTTTAGGAATTCATCAATTTCCCTTAGATTACCCAATTTAAGAGACTATAAATTTTTAAAGTATGTCCATATGATTCTCTGCATTTCTTCAGTATCTATAATTTCTCCCTTTTCATTTCTGATTTTGTGGATTTAAGTGTTCTCTCTTATTCTTTAGGTTAGGGAAGTTAGGGGCTTGTCAATCTTGGTTATCTTTTCAAGGAACCAGCTCTTTGTTTCATTGATTTGTTTTTGTATTTTTTTTCAGTTCTAATTCATTGATTTCTGCTTTGATCTTAGATATTTTTCCCATGTGCTACATTTTGGGATTGATTTGTGCCTTTTTTTCTAAGGCTTTCAGGTTGTAACATTAAGTAATTTTCTCAGGATCTTTCCTTTTTTGTGATGTAGGAATTTAGAGCTTTAAACTTTCCTCTTAGAACTTCTTTAAGTGTGTCTCTTTGGTTTTGGTAGGTTGTGTCTTCATTTTCATTGGCTTTAAGGAAGTTTTTAATTTTCTGTTTTATTTCATTTTTGACCAAGTTCTCATTTAAAAATGTGTTATTCGTCTTCCACAAGTTTGTGCAGTTTCTTTTGTTTCCTTTGTTGTAGATATCTATCTTTATTCCATGATGGTCAGATAGTATGCAATGAATGATTTCAATCTTTCTGTATATGTGAAAGTTTGCTTTGTATCCTTATATGTAGTCTAGTTTCGAGAATGTCCCATGAGCTGCTGAATAGCATGTGTATTCTTTAGTGTTTGGATGAAACGTTTTGCAGATATTTGTAAGGTCCGATTGATTTATGGTTTCATTTAACTTCAATGTGTCTTTACTTAGGTTTTGGTCCATTGGCCTCTCCAATGGTATGAGTAGTATGTTAAAGTCTCTTATTACTACTGTTTTAGGGTTGATTAGTTCTTTTGTCTCCTGTAGTATTTGTTTGATGAATTTGGTTGCTTCCATGTTTGGTGCATATAAGTTTAAGATTGTAAGATCTTTTTTTTTTTTTTTTAAATTGTTTTATTATTATTTATTCAACTGTGCGCATGTGCGTGTGTATGTGTGTGTGTGTGTGTGTGTGTGTGTGTGTATGTATGTGTGTATGTGTAGAACCACGGACGAATTCGCGAACCACCATGGACGCCTCCACCTCCTTCTGCCCCGGGATTCACAGACTCCGCCCTACCAGGACCAGAAGCGCAGGCCGCCCCCGCTTCCGCCTGGCGTCTATACATGGGATCTGGGATCCGAACTCAGGACCTTCTGCCTGCAAGGCAGGAGGCTTAACCCCTGAGCCACCTCTCCAGCCCCCTGTAAGATCTTCTTGGTGGAATTTTTCCTCTACTAAGATGAAGTATCCAATTGCATCTTGTATCGTTTTGTTTTCTTTAATTTGGAGTCTATTTTATCTGATATTAAGATGGCAGCTCCTGTTTGTTTCCTTTTTCTGTTTGTTTGGAGTGCTTTTGGCCATTCATTTACCTTGAGAAAGTGTTTATCTTTCAGGGTGAGTAGTGTTTCTTGGCGGCAGAGAATTGACAACATGATGTTTGATGCAAATTTTAAGCCTGTGTCTGTTGAATGGAGAGTTGAGGCCATTAGCATTTAAAGTTATTATTGAAAGGTGTTTGATGGTTCCTGACATTTTGTTGATTTAGTGGTGTTTACCCCATTTTTTTTAGTCCCTCATTCAGATCTTGTGTTGATATTGTTTCTTCTCTTTAGTTTCTTTGATGTGTGTATCCTCTTCCATCTTGCACATTTTTTCCAATATTCTTTGAAGGCCTGGCTTAGCTACCATATAGTCATTTATTTTGTTTTTGTCATTGAAAGTAAAAGCCAGGAGGTTTACCTTTAAATGTGGCTTGTTACTTTCGTCTTGCAGCTCTTACTGTGTGGTCTATGTGTGTCTCAGTGTGCTTCTTTTTTTGGCCTGTGTATTTGGTGTTTTGTGTACTTCTTGAATCAGAATAGGTATCTCTTTTTTTAGGTCAGGGAAATTTTCCTCTGCTGGGTATCCCATATGTGCTTGGCTTTTTGATGGTGTACCAGAGTTCCTATATGTTCCATTCCAGTGTGTTTTTCAGCTTATCACTTTCTCTCATTGAATTATGAACCTCTTCTGTCTTATCTTCCAATTCTGAGACACTGTATTCTATATGATCAGTTCTATTTTTGAGACTCTCTATTGAATTTCTTATTATACTGTTTAGATTTTTTTGTTCCAGTGTTGGTTCAGTCTGGGTTTTTTTCAGTGTTTCTATGTTTGTTTATAGGTCACATTGGGTTTTTTTTTTTCACTGCTTCAAGTCTTGTTTTTAGGCTTTCTATTTTCATTCTATTCGTGTCTTGGTCATTTTTGTATTCTTGAAATTCTTCCCTGAGTTTGTTGTATTCTTCTTGAAATGTGTTTAGGCTTTATCTATGTCCTCTCAGAAAGCTTTGAACATATTTATCATTGACCTTTGAAACTCACTTTCTTGGTTGTTGTTCGTTTAGATACTGTCCAATGGGCTATCTATTGTGGAATCTGAAGCTTTATATACAGTGATATTAAGGGGGGACATGTTTTCTTGTATTCTTCAGATTATTTTACTTTTTCTGTAAGATGATGGCAATTTCAGAATGAGTAGATGCTGAGTGTAGTTTTACTAGAAGTCACTCTGGGATGCTATTTCTCAGCACTTAGATGATAATAGTGTCTAGGTTTGCCTTTGTATTAGGTAATAGTCATTTGGGTTTTCCCCAGGTCGATCTGAGTACACGGTAAAGCCAGAGAAAATTCTGGAGAGCTGACAGTCTAAAGGTTGCTCACCTGGCGGATTGGAACATGCCAAATTTGCATATATTTTTATCAGGATTTCTTCAGTTACTATTTTCTTTTGAAAAAGAAAGGCTAGCTATTTTGTTCTGTTTTGGTGTGCTTTTTTTTTGCATTTTCTTGGGCTTTATTGTCATAAGTTATTTTAGATGCTTTTCTGTCATTCATTGAGAAAACGTTTAAGACAGGGTCTCATGCATCCTGGCCTCCAACTTTGTTTATAGCTGAGGATTTTTGTAAACAATGCTGGTTTTTTTTTTTTTTTGTAGTGAATTGCTTAATAATTTTGGTGACTCCCCAGGTAAGACTAAAATGGTAAAATGGAGATTAACAAAAATAATGAATTTCAAGGAGTCCTACTTTACTAGAGTTTCACATTACTTTTACAATCCCCACAAGACTATTTTTCATGAATCAATCTGACTCTGCAATTAAATATTCAGTGATAATGTGTGATCTTAAAATGATTATGTTGGGCCTGGAGAGATGGCTCATTTGCTAAAGGATTGCCTAAAAGCAAATGAAACTGAGTTTGGATCCCCATATTCTAAGTATAAATGTTCAGTGGGTATGGCAGTCCACCTGGAATTTTTTTCTTTTAAACATTTTTTATTATCTCCGCTCATACAAGCTTAATAGGTACACCAGTTCCCCCCTCCCTCCTCTTCCCCCCCACCCCTCTGTTTACCCTCCCCTCACCCCTCCCTCCCCATCCCCCAATGCCTCCCCTCCCCAAATCCCGGAGAATCCTTTAATGTGCATGCCAAACTCTCCTCTGGGTCCTCCTCTCTGATAACATACAAGGACCCAGCGGCATTTCCCTAAATCCTTTCCTGTGTTCCCCTTAAGCATAGGAACACTACTGTGGCTGCCTATCCCTTGCCTCCAAGGATCTTGGTGCTTTTAGCAGATGCTAGACTTTGTGAGGTCAATAGTGTGTTGGACATTGCGCAGGGCATGCAAAGTCCAATTATGATTGCTTTGGCCCTAACTTGTGTGGAGCATCTTGCATATCATTGCTCCTCCCATCCTTTTGCTCTTCCAGTCTTACCGCCCCCTCTTCTGCAAATTTCCCTGAGCTTCAGGATGGGGAGAGATTAGGCTGGCCTTGTTCTAGGTGGTTGATATAGAGTCTCTGAAGTTCTGGATTATAGTTTGTTGATTTTCTTTTGCGGTTTTGCTGCTCCTGCAATGACCTTCACTCCATCCTGATGGGTATTGGATGTCACCCACTGGCCAGAGATACAAAGCTGTTAAACTAGAGTCTTGTTGTAAGAGTATATTCAAAGGTAGATGCAATAAAAGTAGGAAACCTCAGTGAGGGAAGGGTCAATCACCCATTTGCAAAATGGTTACTTTTTATCTGTCAGACTATATGCCCTCCCCTTCTGGTGAGATCACACCCCCAACTGAGGATAATTTTAAACTTCAGGTGCTACTGACTTTACCTCCTGAGTGCTGAGATTACTTATTCATACAATGTTGTAGATCAAACCTAGGGTCTAGTATATGCTAGAAAAACACTTTCTAACTATGTATTTTAAAGAATTAACCCTGTATTTTTTCCTATTGCCTCATGAAGAATTTGAACATGAGTATTATATGCATGGTATTTGTTAATGTATGGCATTGCATATATAAAATGCTATTATATAAAGAAAAATACTAGCAACTCAAATGACTATAAAGACATTTATATAACAGAAACATAATTGACATGAATATCATTATTACTATCCAGGTAACTATTCAGCTTGCCATGTAGTACAAAAATAATAGTGTATCACTATGTAGTCCAGAGTTGCCTCAAATTCATCTTCTGTGTGGTTGGGTGACATGGATGTACTTCCATGCCCAGCTTGCTTCTATTTTCAACCCTGACTTTATTTGACAAAGCAACAGGATTTCAAAGTCAGAACTGACTGTTTCTTCAAGAATGAAATGCTTTTATAATATGACTTTATTAATGATGGTCTCCAAAGCTATGAATAGCTATATTAATTCTTAATTCATTGACAACTTATTTTGAAACATAAAGTGCCAGTAGCAATGTGGCATAAAGAAAAGTTATCCATAGCCCAAACCATTACAGCTTTACTAGAGTTTGTGAAGCTCTCAAGATGAGAATGAAATTGGTCTACATCTCTGTGTTGGGACACATTGTAAGTTTGATTTATATTCCATTGAAAATTAGTAAACTTTCAGACACATAAGTTTTTACAGTATATCCCTTGTTACTTCACTTCCATCTGAGCAGATGACATCAATAAAGACCTAATGCTGAAGATCACTACTTGTTTCATTCCCTGGGAACTAGTTTACAGTAAAACAGTCACTTGGTACAGCAGCTATGACCATGCTCTGCTTGATGAATTAGATGTACAAGCTGTAACTGCTATATTACATAAAATGGAAAGCATTTTTACATTAGTGATGCAGAAAATATATTTGAAATAATTTACTGAATTGTGGGGGTTGCTGGGCCAAAGCCTGTACTCTGGATGATACATCAGCAACTGAATGGGCCATTGAGTGACTCCTCCCTTGGGTGGTTGAGTTTGCCTCTTGTCTGCAAGACAATGATAGGCTGAACTCCCTCCTTGGAAGTTGAGAAAACTCCCAGGTCATTTAGAATGCTTTTGTTTCTCTAAGACACTGGCTGGGCTGTTCCTGCCTATCTAAAGAGATGTTAATGTAGGGACCAGGTAACTGTTTTGAGGCATACATTGTCCATTCCCTTGTAGCAACAAGGTGACATGCATGTTCAGCATACCTGGCCATATGTCTGCCCCAGGGCAATTGGGTGTCACTCCTGACTTCGCTTTGTTAACCAAAATGTATGCATTTTACATAGTCCTGCAAAGAATTTGGCCCTACTTCTTGATTATAAAAACCCTGTATGTTACAATAAAGTTGGCTTGGATGATAGTGGTCATCCAAGACCCCCTCTGACCCAAAGCCTGAAACTTTTAATTCCTACCGCTCCCACTTCAGATTTCCATGATTGTAGATTCAGGTTTGTGATGGTTCCTGGGACCCCACACTAAATGTTCTTCAAACTTTGTGACTCACACAGTGCGTAAATGTTTAGTTTCTTATTTTAAACCAAAAAAAAAAAAAAAACTTCATGAATGACTCATTAACAGTGTGACCAAGGTATGGAATTCTAATGCTAAATGAGTGTGGAGCCACATTTCAATGTTTGAATTGTTATGTAGAAATGAAAACAATGTTTTGAAGTGCAAGCTTATGATGTTGTTGAGGCTATTTCTTTTTTTTTTAATTTTTTTATTTCCACTCATACAAACTTAACAGGTACACAGGTCCCCCCTCCCTCCAACCCCCTATCCCCTAGTGCCCCCCTCCCCAACCCCTTCCCTTTCTATCCCCCAGTGCCTCTCCCTCCCATCCCCTGAGCATCCTTTAATGTGCCTGCCAAACTCTCCTCTGGGTCCTCCTCTCTGATGAGGTGCAAGGACCCAGTGGCATTTCCCAGAACACTTTCCCCTTAAGCATAGGAACACTACTGTGGCTGTCAATCCCTTGCCTCCCAGGATCCTAGTGCCTTTAGCGAATGCTAGACTTTGTGGGGCCAATAGTTTGTTGTACATTACACAGGGCATGTTAAGTCCAAATATGAATGCTTCAGCCCTAACTTTGTAGAGTATCATGCATAACATTACTCCTCCCATCCTTGTGCTCTTACAATCTTAGTGACCTCTCTTCTTCAAATTTCCCTGAGCTTCAAGATGGGGAGAGATTAGGCTGGCCTAATTCCAGGTGGTTGATATAGAGTCTCTGCTGTTTTGGATTATGGTTTGTTGATTTTTTTTTTTCAGTTTTGCTGCTCCTGCAATGCCCGTGGCTCTGCCCTGATGGATATTGGATCTCACCCTCTGGCCAGAGATTAAAAAACTGTTAAAGTTTTGTTAGAAGAGTATATTCAAAGGTAGATGTAATAAAAGTAGGAAACCGTGGTGAGGGAGGGGTCAATCACCCATTTGTAAAATGGTTACTTTCTTTCTGCCAGACTATACGCCCTCCCCTTCTGGTAAGCTTATACCCCATCAGTTGTAAATGATCAGGAAGGAAAGTCTGTGAACTTAACCAGATGTCTCATTACTTACTTGCAGTCCTTGATGGTGGCCTATTTTCTTTGCTGTAACATGGTCCCCTCTCTCCTTATTACTGGTGTGTCCTTCCTTCCCCATCCCTCCTGTTCATAATCTTTGCAATTACTGTAGATATTACAGAGATTTATCTTTGGGTTTCATACTAGGAGCCACCTATTAGGGAGTACATAAGATGCTTAATTTTCTGTGTCTGGGATACTTCACTCAATATAATGGTTTCTTTTTTATTTTTTATTTATTATTTATTCAATTGTGCGTGAATGGATGTGTGCATGTGTGTGTATGTATGTATGTGTGTGTAGAACCAGGGACGAATTCGGGAACCACCATGGAAGCCTCCACCTCCTCCTTGTTTACTCTGCCCCGGGATTCACAGGCTGCGCCCTACCAGGACCAGAAAGACAGGCCGCCCCCATTTCCACCTGGCATCTATACATGGGGGTCTAGGATCCAAACTCAGGACCTTCCACCTGCAAGGCAGAGGCTTAACCCCTGACCCACCTCTCCAGTCCTAATTCATCATTTTTGATAACTGAGTGGTACTCCATTGTATATATAGATGTACCACTTTTTCCTTACCCACTTGTCAACTGTTGGACATTTGGGTTGGTTCCATGACTTTGTTATTGTAAACAGTGCTGCTATGAACATGGTCATGCTTGTGCTATCGAGGTGAATTTTTGCTGTATGGGGGGTTATTCCCAAAAGTGGAATCGCAGGGTCATATGGCATTTCAATCTTTAATGTGTGAGCCTGCATTCCCATCAGCAATGTAGGAGAGTTCCCCTCTCTCCACATCCTCTCCAGCATTTGTTATTGTGGATTTTTGCCATCCTGACTGGGGTGAGATGATACCTCAGGGAAGTTATGATTTGTATTTCCCTGATGGCTAAGGATGTGGAGCATTTTTTAAGATATTTGTTAGACATTTTAATTTCATCCCTGGCAAAGTTTTTTTTTATGTTACAAGGCCCATTTTTTAATTGGGCCATTTGTTTCCTTGGTGTTTAGTTTTCTAAGTTCTTTGTGCTCTCTGGATAATAGAGCTCTATCAGATATGTGGTTCGTGAAGATTTTCTCCCATTCTGTGGGTTGCCTTGGAGCTTGTGTTACAACCTCTTTATCTGAATAGAAGCTCCTTTATAACTATGGATTTGAAGTATAGACTACAATATTGAAAAGAAGTGGTGACAGTGGACAGCCTTGTCTAGTTCCTGATCGAAGTGGGAATGCTTCAAGTTTTTCCCCATTGAGTAAAATCCCTGCTGTTGGCTTGTTGTATACAGCTTTTATTATATTGATAAAGGTTCCTTCCATTCCAATGTTTGGTGATACCTCCAGCAGTGTTTTTGTTACTCAGGATTGTCTTTGCTATCCTGGGTCTTTTGTGCCTCCATATGAATTTTGAGATTGTTTGGTCAACTTCTTTGAAGAATTGCTTTGGGATTTTATTTGGTATAGCATTGAATTTGTATATTGCCTTTGGTAGGATGGTCATTTTTATGATGTTGATTCTGCCAATCCAGGAACATGGGAGGTCTTTGCACTTTCTGGTGTCTTCTGCAATTTCTTTCTTGAGGGTTTTAAAGTTTTCATTGTAAAGGTCTTTTACCTCCCTGGTTAGGTTTATACCAAGGTATTTCATTTTTGGGGGGGCTATAGTAAATGGGATTGTTTCTCTCGGGGCTTTTTCATTTCTTTCATTCTGGGCATATAGGAAGCCCACTGATTTTTGCACATTTATTTTGTATCCTGCCACCCTGCTGAACTTCTCAATTAGTTCCAGGAGCTTCCTGGTAGAGTTTTTGGGATCACTCAGGTATAAGATCATGTCATCTGCAAATAGAGATAACTTGACTTCTTACTTGCCAATTTGAATCCATTTTATGTCTGTTTTTGTCTTATGGCCTCAGCTATGACTTCAAGTGTTGTATACAGCTTTTATTATATTGATAAAGGTTCCTTCCATTCCAATTGTCTCTAGGGTTTTGATCATAAAAGGCTGTTGGATCTTGTCAAAAGCTTTTTCTGCATCTATCGAGAGTATCATGTGGTCTTGAACTTTGGACTGGTTTATATGGTGAATTACATTTATTGATTTGTATATGTTGAACTAACCTTGTGTGCCTTTATCCTACTTGATCCCCGTGGATCTTTTTGATACGTTTTTGAGTCCAATTTGCTAAGACTTCGTTGAGAATCTTTGCATCTGTGTTCATCAGAGAGATTGGCCTATAGTTTTCTTTTTTAAGTGTATCTTTATTACATTTTGGAATTAAGATGATATTAGCTTCATAAAAGGAATTTGGTAGTGTTCCTTCCTTTGCTATTTGATGGAACAGTTTAAGGAGTATTGGTGTTATTAGCTCCTTTAATGTCTGGTAGGACTCTGTGCTGAATTCATGTAGTCCAGGACATTTTTTGGTGGGAAGATTTGAGATTACTTCCTCAATTTTCTCAATAGGAGGAAATTGGACTATTTAAATAATTCTCAACTTTCTGTTCAATTTTGGTAAGTTGTGTTTACTTAGGAATTTATCCATCTCTTTTGTGTTGTCAAATTTCACAGAGTATAAGTTTTTGAAGTATGATGTTACAATTCTCTGGATTTCTTGGGTATCAGTAGTGATAACTCCATTTTCATTTCTAATTGTGTTGATTTGGGTTTTCTCTCTCTTGCTTTTGGTTAATTTAGCTAGGGGTGTATCAATCTTATTGATTTTTTCAAAAAACCAGCTTTTTGACTGGTTGATTTTCTCTATCATTTTCCTAATCTCGATTTCAGATATTTCTTCCCTTATTTTGCTAATGTCCTTCCTTCTACTGCTTTTGAGATCAGATTACTCTAGTGTCTCTAGGTGCATTGTTAAATTATTTATTTCTGATGTTTCCATATTTTTGACGTAGGCATTAAGAGCTATGAGCTTACCTCTTAGGACAGCTTAAATTTGTCCCACAGATTTTGGTAAATTGTATTTTCATGTTGAGGCTATTTCTTAACAAAATCTTCAAGATAAATTATTAACAAATATTTTAAGCACATAGTCTCTTGTGGCCTTCCTTGAGGTGTGTGCACAGCTGATTCTCACCAAGGCCTCCCACCTATACTACTCTTAAGCACATTCCCAAAAGACTTCACATCTTACTATGAAGACACTTGTATGTTTATTGCAGCTCCATTCACTGTACTTCATCAGTGGATGAACAAATAATGGAAATATAATGCATATACACAGCAAATGCTGAAATTATGAAATTCTCTGATATATGTATGGAAATGGAAAATATTAAAAGGAGGTATCCAGACAAAGAAAAACCAATGTGACATTTTCTTCCTTATATATGGAGGTAAGCATTGAAGATTCAGGATTACATACCTAAAACTATAATAGCCATAATAGAAAATAGCATAAGCTGGCAAGTGTGGGAATGTAGGAACTTCCAAAAAAGAAAGAAAATAAAATAACACAGCAGGTAAGAAGACAGAAAGGGAAAATAAGAGAAGAATGCTTTAAGACTGAGCAAAATAAAGGATACAGTATAGAAAGAAACAGTAAATAACTATTTATGTTAAAATTCAGGCAGAAAGGAACATACTTTGCAAAACTATCACAAAATGTAAATTTAAAAAAAATTAACTGATATACCTATTCAATGGAACACAGACAGGAGAAAATAGAGAAAATAGAAATTGCTTCGATAAGTTCCTACCAGAAGACAAGAATCATCAAATAAATTTCTCAATAACAGGTACATGAGAGAAAACATTCAGGATTTTTAATCAGATTTTATTAAACTGATGGATGTACTTCATTTGTGGTCAACAGATAATGAAGTATAATAATTATCCAAAATGTATTCTGTATATAATTTTCAAAATCCCTTTGCTAAAATTTGCTCTCTTGGGCAAATGAAATTTTATGAACTTCTGATTTGCATGGCAAAAATTTTAATTGAACAAAATTGATCAGTTGACTAATGCTTATTTTCAATATACATTTTGCCGAAATGAGACAAAAATCTCAATATCATAGATGAGCACATGTCAACAAGATAGACAAACTATTCAGTGACAGCTAGGTAAGACTTTATAACTTTAAATATTTAACAGGATTCAAAGACCAACTCAGTGGTAAAGTGTTTGCTTAATATGTATGAGTTCTCTGGTTCAAATACCACCATTGGGAAAAAACAAGAACAATTTATTATTTCTATTACATGTCTGTTATGTGCTAGCTAAGACATTAATCTCTGTCACCATCGTCAGTGAATTATTTTTGGTATCTACTGTGAAATTTATAGGAGTCAAAAAGGTCAAAGAAAACTGCTTATTGAATCTTTAACATCTTCCCAAATGTTTCTTCCAGTCATATTTCACTGAATAAAATCATCCACAATTTTCTAACTTCAGATAAGGAGTTTCTGTTTAGTGTTTGAAAAACAGAAAAAATATATAATTAAATATGACTATGTGACTCACATAGTTCACACTAGTTGTTAAAAATCTACCATGGTCTAAAACAGAAAAAAAGACCTCTGTCCATCTTTACTGTATGAGTAATGAGGTCAAGGTGATTTAGCCAAGAAAAATTAATTTCTTCCAGAAAACATAACTTCTTCTGTTTTTTATTCTTTCCTCAAGATTAATTTTAATCAATAAGAAATTCAAGGAGAATAGGTTGGGTGCACTACATGGTAGTGAAAAATATCTACCATATTGCAAAGCTGCATAACTACTGGGAATATTCACAAGGACTGTTCTTCTATGTCTGTTGCATCTCTGTTTGCAATAGCAAGAAAAGGAAACTAACCAACATTCCCAACAACAGAAGAATGGGTAATGAAACTTAGCTATCAAGAAGCATGCGATTGTAGATTTGCTGGAAAATGGATTGATCTAGAAAATTATAATATTAAGTGTTATTACAGACACAGAAAGATAAATGCCACATGTTCTCTTTTATATGTTAATGATAACATTTGACTCTTATCTGGAGTATTTGGTTTCATTCCAATGCTTGCTTTACATTCTCACGTTATTATAGCTACTTATGGGACTGAGACACTTGGATCAACTGGAAAATTCTGTGTTGTAGGATTCAGAGGTAGGACTGTGTATATTGGTGTAATCACAGCAGAGAAATCTAAGGATTTGCTGGAGGATGATATTGTTCATAGTTGGGTGATGAGTTATGCTCTCTGTGTTGGAAGATTTGTGTGGTGCTGAGATCCTCAAAGCTGAGGAATGGATTTGGTTGGGTTTTTGGATGGACTCGGGGTCACATTGAATTTCTATCTTTATATGTTGTGGCATGGGTGCATTGTGATAGTGCATTTCTGTTTATGGTTTGGAAATTTTATTTCCTGTATGATGTTGTGAATGTTACTTTTTTAAAAAATTTTTTGCAATAATAGTTTTTTAAAAATTAAAAAAAAATGAGTGATTGAGAATGTCTGTTTTCCCCAATAAGGTTTTAATTAAAAAAGTTGAGTGATTGCTTTTGAAGGAACCATCATAGTGTAGCACCTTGAGTTTCTACACAAGTTTTGATTATAGCATCAGGCATTCAGTCTGAGTTAAACATATTTGGCAAATGAAAAAACTCATGGCTGAATACAAAGAGAATCAACAAAGAATAAAAATAAGTGCACTGAACATCAGGCAGACCAGGCATTTAATTTCTTGGAAATTGGTATGTTTTTTCTGCATTCTGAACTCAATAGAAGAACATGCGCAGACACAAAAAATATGTTCTAAAAGTCTTAAAGATGTTGTAATAGCCAAAACTCTTATTGAGATTTGACAGGATTAATATATCATGTTATATTTAATGGAAAACCAGTAACAAAACTATCAAGATATAAGCATGCATATGTATCATTTATATAACTAAATAAAATAAACATATTAATTGAAAAACAGAAGAGCAATTCAACTGAATTTTATTTCTATGCAGTTGAAAATTAAAAGTTATGATTCTGACATCCCTCTCCTCGGTTCATGTGCGGAGGATACAAAACCAATCTATAAAAGACATACCTGCTTCACTGGTCAGTTACAGCACACTCAAGTCATAAGTGCTAAGCTTTAACCTCAGTCTAGGTGCTCATCGAAAGGTAAATATAAACTAAGAGAGTCAACTTGGTATGCCACAGAGACCTGAAACCCCACAAGGGTAGACAAGCTAAAGGAACCCTGGGATCCATAGAAGTAGACAGGCAGGTGGGTGAGATTGATGGAAGGATGGTAGGGAGAGATGATGGAGGGAAGCAGGGATAAGTACTCAATAGGTTTGTAAACGTATAAAAAAAAAAGTATAGACAAACCAAAGGAAACCTTTGGGTCCATAGAAGCAGACAGGCAGAAGGGTAGGAAGGAGTGAGATGGAGGAGTGGTATGGATTAAGGAAGGGAAGGGAGTGGGATGGGTGGGAGGGCAGATGGAGAGAAGCAGGGATACGAACTCAACATGCTTGGAAAACTAGAAAAATTAAGTAAATAGTACAAAAAAAAAGTAGCAACTGAGGTTGTATAGATAGTTCAGAGGTTGAAGCCTTTGCTCTAAAGCAAAAGTACTAAAATAGATTTTTAAAATGCTAGGCAGAAATAGCAGTAACCTGAAGTTCAGGCCCTGAATGACAGGGTCTGGGAAACCATAGAGCAAAGCAATGAAGAGGTAGAGCAATTCAGTATGAGTCCCAAAGTCCTCCAAAGGCACACACACTTATGTGCTTTCCCCATCCACCCCCCACATTATATATTATATATATATATTATGTATTATGTGCATATATATTGTATATAATGAACTCCTGGTTTTGTTGTATTTGATTAAATGTACATATAAAAATATGAAGGCCTATGCCATGTGTGGAGACACACGTCTGCCTTGTCAAGAACTCAGGACATTAAGCCAGTAGAACAGTCAGGAATCATGAGGGTAAGTTCTGAGACCTTTACTTGAATTGGGAGCTGGGAGAAAAGCAAGGAGAAAAGAAGTAAGGGTAGGGGAGAAAAAAGAAAGAGTCTGGATGTGAACATATGTGGTACAGAGTGATGAGTTAACATGTGCAGTACTTAGATTCCATCCTGAACACCAAAAAGGAAGGAAGAAAGGGAGGAAGGGAGGAAAGGAGGAAGGGAGAAAGGGAGGAAGGGAGGGAGGGAGGAGGGAGGGAGGGAGGGAGGGAGGGAGGGAGGGAGGGAGGGAAGTTATAAAGATAAAATCACAATGAGAGAAGAAAAATGTGCTGTCTTTTAACTAAGGGTCAAAGAAAATACTTTCAAAAGTAATGAAACCAAAACAAGAACTCCCTAAAATAATAATTAAGAAGATAAATGCAGTAAACAGAAAATTTAGAACATGAGGATGATAATTATTCAACTAAAAATAGCATTCCTAAGTAAATAAAAGTGTACAAAATAGTCAGATTTATTAATAATAAATCAAGATTTTCAACAGCTGCTATTATTAATTTAGCACTACTCAAACTAAAGACACATATAAAAACTGGAAAATAATACTTACCTGGCAGGGGAGATACCATGATCACGAAGGTGGTTTTCCCAGGGCGAAGCTTATCCATTGCACTCCGGATGTGCTGACCCCTGTGATTTCCCCAAATGTGGGAAACTCGACTGCATAATTTGTGGTAGTGGGGGACTGCGTTCGCGCTCTCCCCTTTAGAAAAAAAAATTTAAAAAAAACTGGAAAATATTGTAATCTGTGAAGAATAGAAAGAAACAATTGTCCCCTAATATATTAGAGTGTGTAATAATTGAAAGATAAGTATTATCTATATGAAAAGATCCATACTTCCAAAATACATCAGAAAAAATATACTAGCAAGCATTTTTTTTTCAGAATGTCCAATTAAAATCTGATAAAAACTAAAATAGGAATAATAAAACTTGATGGAAAACAAACAAAAAGAAAATATCAGTTATAATTAGAAACCCAAGGGCTCCAATCTGTTAGTTACAAATGTAACCAGAGTTAATAGCTGGTCAGGCTATACACCATGTTCCAAAACATACAATCAAATTCACTAACTACTCCGAAGTTTTTTGTATTAATATGCTACAAAATTTTCATTTATTATATAATCAAAATTTCATATCCTTCAATGTATAGTCAAAATGAAAAAGGACAATTTAGTATGAGTTTGCATACTTATACTTAAATCTATATATAACTCCATATTTAATAAATAAAGCCAATTTTCTCATTATAAAATTACAAAGTCGATTGCTTTCATTTTAGTTAAGTGCTCTCATAGTATCTTCTTTGCATAGAGGAACACGGTGTTTGCACTAGCAAAGAACTGTGGAAGTCCTTGAGATCCATTTTCACATTACAAAGCATCTCTGGTCATCCTCTGACACTCTACTCTTAGATGCTCCCTGTGAAATGCATACTGTGAATACAACATAAGCCAGCTGGGATTAAATTTCTTCACAATGTCCATATTTGAAAGAAGTTGAAGAACTCGTTATCCATATGAAAACATTTTTTCTGAACTTGTCAAGCCTATTTCAGTTGCGATGCCCATAACTTCAAGTAATGTGTGATTAGTGCACAAAAAGACTCCCCCCCTTTTTTTTCTGAGCTTTACATGTCCCTTAATGAAACCTAGGAATGCATTAACTATTTTTTGACAGCAGTGTCAAACTGTTGATGCTCATTGAAAGCACAATTAGTAAAATTTCTAGCTAGTTCGCATACAAAAGCGGTTATAACAAATTAAAGGAAGATATTTTAAGCTAAAGAAAGCAAAAGTAAGAATAATGTGTGAATTTCTCAAACACAAATCAGAACACCAACTGTGAAGGATTCAGGTGATATTAGAAGATGAAAGAAAAGAAGAGCTTCAAAAGTGAAGGAAATGAAAACCTCAGGCCTAAGTAGTAAAAGCTGCATATTCTGCCCTTCTGAGTAGAATTCACAATGAATATGGTGAACAATGTCTGTTTGTCTAGTTTATCACATATAGCTCTGATATCACATATTTTTGGTAGAGAATACACTCATTTACTCAGGGTTATCTGCCATATGATTGCTATGTTTATCTTCAGTTTTAATTTGTTACACTGGTTTCTATAAGTCAACGTCATGTAAGATTGTAATGTAGTTTGAACTCAGCCCTCATAGTATGCTGCTTTCTTATTCTCTCCCCTCCCTTGCCTGTTTAGTCCCCTATGTTCTCCTAGACAGCTTTGTTTTTATTCTTGGAAAGAATTCCAAAGTGCATAAAAAACACCTTTTTTTACATTTATTTTTTTCAATTTGTTTTGGCATTTGTGTCTGTGTTTGTGTGTATCTGTGTGTGTGTACACATGCGTATATTTGTATGTGTGTGTGTTTGTGTACCAGAAACACTGTGTGTGTCTGGGGAGGCCCAAGAGTGACTTCGAAATCATCCTATCATCCTGAATTGCTTTACCTCCTTTTCACATTGCTCTGAGGTTTTCCTGGCTTTGCCTTCCAGGGTCAGAAATACAGACATCTGCCATTCCTGACTGTCTTTTCTGAGATTCAAGTGCAAGTCTTTCTGCTTTCCAGGGTGAGCTTTTTTTTTTTTTTTTCACTCATACAAACGTAGTAGGTACCCCTGTCCCCTCCCTCTTCCACCCCTCCCTGGATCCCCCTATTCCTTCCCCCCTTTTCCCCTTCCTTTTCCCCCTCCCTCCCTTTCTTCCAGTGCCCACTACCCCCATCTCTGAAGCATCCTTTAATGTGTATATCAAACTTTCCTCTGGGTCCTCCTCTCTGATGAGGTGTAAGGACTCTGGCATTTCCTAGAACTCTTTCTTGTATTTCCCTTAAGTATAGAAACACTATTGTGACTGTTAATCCCTTGCTTCTAAGGATCCTAGTGCCTTTAGTCATGGTAGACTTTGAAGAGTCAATGATATGTTGGTCATTGTGCAGATCATGCAGAGTCCTATTATAATTGCTTCGGCAATTGTGTGGAATATCTTTCATATCATGACTCCTCCCATCCTTGTGCTCTTACAATCTTACTGCCCCCTCTTCCGCAAGTTTCCCTGAGCTTCAGGATGGGGAGAGATTAGGCTGGCCTAGTTCTAGGTGGTTGATATAGGGTCTCTGATATTCTGAATTTTAGTTTGTTGATTTTTTTTTCAGTTTTGCTGCTCCTGCAAGGCCCTTATCTCTGTCACCCCCTGGCCAGAGATAAAAAGCTGTTTAAATAGAGTCTAATTATAAGAGTAGATTCAAAGGTAGATGGAATAAGAGTAGGAGACCATGGTGAAGGGGGGGGGTCAGTGTCCCATTTGCAAAATGATTACCTTCTCTCTGCCAGACTGTATGCCCTCCCTTTCTGGTAAGATCATACCCCATCAGTTGCAAGTGACCAGGAAGGACACTCTGTGAGCTTAACTAGATAGATGTCTCATTATTTACTTGCAGTCCTTGATGGTGGCCTATTATCTTCTGCTGTAGCATGATCCTCTCTCTCCTTGTTTCTAACAGGGCCATCCTTCTCCTTCTCTCCTGCTTATAATCCTTGCAATTATGTAGGTATTACAGAGATTTATCTTTGAGTGTGTCTCTAAGTGGGTTTGGTACTAGGATCCACCTACTAGGGAGTACATATGGTGCTTAATTTTCCATGTTTGGGATACTTCACTCAATATAATTGTTTCTAATTCCATCCATTTCCCGGCAAATGGCATTAATTCATCATTTTTGATGGCTGAGTAGTATTCCATTGTATAAATGTACCATATTTTCCTTATCTACTTGTCAACTGTTGGACATTTGGGTTGATTCCATGACTTTGCTATTGTAAACAGTGCTGCTATGAACATGGTCATGTTTGTGCTATAGAGGTGAATTTTTGCTGTATGGGGGGTTATTCCCAAAAGTGGAATCGCAGGGTCATATGGCATTTCAATCTTTAATTTCTTTAACAATCTCCAGATGGCTTGCCAGAGTGGTTGTATGAGCCTGCATTCCCACCAGCAATGTAGGAGAGTTCCCCTCTCTCCACATCCTCTCCAGCATTTGTTGTTGTTTCTGCTGTGGATTTTTGCCATCCTTACCGGAGTGAGATTATATCCCAGGGAGGTTTTGATTTGCATTTTTCAGGGTGAGTCTTAACCTCAGAATCATCTCTCTAGCCCCTCTTTAGCCATTCCTCTGTTAATGGACACATAGGTGTAGGGTCATTACTTGATTATTGTGAAACAGTATCTATGAAATAATGGATTGATATCCATCATCTTCTATTGCTGGATTTATCTCCTCCAGTTTTTTTCTTATTTACTTTAAATAATGCATTAGATTATACTGTCATAATTTTGTTCTAGCATGTGATTTAAATAGTCTTACTTTTCTTGAGTATGCAATGTGCCTTCTGAAACAGTTTCTTCTAAAACAGGAAGACAGATTAGTCGCTAAATTTGACACCCAGTCTGATGACCAGAATTTAATGGCCAGATCCTATGACATAATGGTGTGCATCTATAATCCCAGCATTCCTTTGGTAAAATGAGAGACAAGGATTGGCGAATTGGCTGAATTTCACAAACCGGTTAAGGCCCATTTCACTGAACAGCAGATAAAATGGAAGAATCTGCTTTAACGAGGTCGAAAGCAAGAGGCAACATCTAAGATTAGAAACTATACTTTAATAATGTATGATGAGTTCATGAAATTCTCTCTCTCCCATCTCTGTTTTCTTTCTCCCTCTCTCTCCTCTCTCTCCTCTCTCTCTCTCTCTTTTTCTCTTCCATCTTCTCTCACAAACATACTTAATTAATTAAAATAATTTATTTTAGATGCAATTACACTTTGAGTTCATATATACTGCACGTATTTGGTTGAAAATTCTGAGCCTTCTCCTCTTATCTCTGATTTTAGTGCCATTATTCATTTAGGTATTTATATAATACCTAAATGCTCAATCATTGTACCTGCTACAGTATTATACATATTATATTGAAGGTACATTCTAGGTGAGAAAGCAAAACGTTGAATTTTACAATTATGCTTTCTGACTATCATTTTCCTTTGTTTATGCATATATGAATTCCATATCTGCTTAAGTTTCCTTCTCCTGAAGTACTTCTTTCCACACTACTTGTCAGGCGTATTTTGTAGTGATTAACTCACCAAGTCTGTAGGAAGAAGTATTTAGTCCTTAAAATTATAACATAATCTCACTGAATATATAATTCCAGGGTACCATTACTGATTTTGCTTTTTTTTGTTTGCTTTCCATATTTCAATTATCTTTATTCTTGCTTGCTGTGCTTGTGAAGTGAATTATGATATAATTTATACCATTGAACTTTTAAAGATATTATGTATTTCCTATTTTCAATATGGTCTCTTTGGTTTTGGTTTTCTGCAGCTTGATAGTATTTTTAGGTAGTACAGTGATTGATTATTGTCATGATTTATTCACACAAATAGCACTTTCCTGCAATGACTGTTCACTTGATGGGAGTGATTAATTTTGTCATAATTTTTGCTATTACTATTATTACAGATAGCCTTATACATCCATTCATACTAAATGGTGAAAACTCACAAAACCACACCTTGCAAAAATTTCACAAATCAATGCATAGAAATAGAAGTTAGACTACATTTTATTTCAAAAAATTGCTACAGCATTTACAAACTAATTATATGCTAGAAATAGTAACTAAAAATAACAAAAAATGTTCGGATCACAATCTCTTATCAAGAAATAATAAAATATTAATTTATTAATAAAATTGTTGTGATGGTTAATCTGTATTGTCAACTTGAGACCTAGAATCACCTGAAACAGAGATCATTGAGTATTCCTAAGAAGAACTGTCTTGATTAAGCCAAATGAGGTGAGAAAAATCTGCTGGTGATTCCCTAGGATGGGATCCTTGACTGTATAATTGGAGAAAAGGAAATAACCAGCAACTTGCACCCATTCATTCATCTCTCTTTGTTTACTGACTGTGTATGTGATCTGATCAACTGCCTAAATCTCCTGCTGTGAGTTTCTATAATGATAGACTAACTGTATTCACATTATGAAGCAGAATTAACCCTTAGGTTTTATCAGAGTGTCTTATCACTGTAACAGGAAAAGTAAGTATTCACCACAAAAACCTCAAGAATTACACGTTAAACTTGAACATTAGAAATGCTAGCTAAATTTAACTCAACTTTTCAAAAAAAAAAGCATAATCCTAAAAGCAATACTCAGCAATAAGTTTAGGTAGTTCTCACTTACTATAAAGGACAATAAAACACAGCTCATATAGCTCTTCATCTTGCACAGGTACTAGAATTTAAAATGTTTGGGAAGAGATGTAGAAATATTTGCCACAAATATTCATGTGCATTGTTACACCATCTCACCTATACTGGTCTTTCTATGCAACATTTGAATACAGACACAAGAATTGTATAATCAAATAAAATCTAAAAAAAGGGGAAAATATTAAAGACAATGAGTATCTTACAAGATTTTGCAACATAATTTTAGACTATTTTGTATGGAAAGTATAATTGCAACAGTTCAAGAAATTTGACTAAATATTTCAATGTTTTGACAAGGTCTTCAATATTAACCAAAAATTTTAAGTAAATACATAACATTATAAAATCATTTACAAAAGAAAAATAATGATATAAAAGTTTGGCAAATATTTCAGCTCCTAAATACAGGTAAATGAAATAAATCCTCTGAAGATAATTGCTGCTCCACTTACTCTGTACATGTTTAGAATAGTCCATGTGTGTCTATTTAGCTTGGAGAAATACAAGGAAAAAAGGGATTTAACTAGCAAGTGGTCCTTTACAATTTTATTACTTCTTCTCTTTTGTAATATTTTCCTTTCAGTTTATTTGCAAGATAGGGAGAGCACATGCATGGATGCCAGAGGACAACTTTCAGAAGTCAGTTTTCACCTTTCATCTTGTGGGCTTAAGTTGCTAAGGTAGCAAGCAGTCACCTTATCTGCTAAGATATTTTATTGGAGTCATGTCATTTCTTTTTAGTAGCAAGAGTTAGTTTCATGTGCATTGTTCGTATTGTCTCATGCTGAATTTGTATCTGCTCTCAAATACCAGCTTTCAAACATGCATCATTATTACTTTGTGGCTTACAGAAGTTAGATATGAAAGTTATTAACATGTTAAAATCTGATACATGTGAAAGCATGTATTAAATAAAGACAAGAAAATAAGGGCAGGGCCAAAATTTTCCTTTCCAAATTGCAAAAATAATTTTACTGTAAATACCTTATCTGATTAAACACACACAGAGAAACAGACAGACACACACACACACACACACACACACACATGTATATATTAAATAAAAGACTGTGAGTATATTTTCAATGCAATTGGAGTTGAAAAATCTTGAAACATAAATTGATAAGAAAAGTAAACATTCATTTGAATTTTGATGATTTCCTTTTTTTCTGTTAGTTCCATTTTGTCAAGACACTACAACTTTAAATAAGCTACAGAATTATGGTAAAGTGCCTCTCAGTTCACGTGTACATTTTTAGCACTACATATGTGGACTGCTGTAGTCAACTCACCATAAAATGTGTCCCTTTGCTGAACCTTACCTTAATCTAAGGGCACTAGAGGTGGAAAAGTAAAGTACTAGGCAAGCCTCCTACATAATTTGGGACTGTTGATGACTCCAATTCACCTGCAGCAGACCAGCAAGTGGGAAACCCTTTGTGCTGAGAAATGCTGGGCCAAAGATACAGCATTTAATGGCTTTGGCAAGAAAAATAGTTTTCATCAGCTGTAACAAACAAGTTCCTCATCTCCAACCCTACCATCTGTCCTCCTGGTTCCCACCCAGAACCCTGTATATGGGCTCACTTGAACAGGTTTCAGACTGCCTAAGGTCACTTACACAATCAACCTTAGCAGATGGTATCACAGCGAACATCTTAACGGTAGCGGTGGCCAAATGCAGAGGCCGATCCTATTTGCTGAGGAAGAATGCTTTGCACACATACTGCCCTGATGTTCTGATTCCATTGAACATACATGTGGAAATGAAGTTCCAGTCCTTCTATTAACAGCTTAGGTAGATTAGCATTTGCACAAATCTAAGAACATTTTCTTCCATAACCTTTTTTTCACTTTTATGTAATTATACTAGCACTGAGAAAATGTCTACAATATATTAATGAACAACAGAATATTATTATATGTATTTAAGAAGTTGGCCAGATATGTTGCATTTTTTAAATTTTTGTTTACTTTTTTTGTTATTTGTACCGAAAAAATATTATTTGTTAAAGAAAGAAGTCATTTATAGTTGAAGACAACAGTAATGGATGAAAAATAAAATGTTTTAATTGACAGCTTATGCTTACTAACATCACATTTTTTTAAAACTTTTTTTAACTTTTTTTTATTATTTCTGCTCATACAAACTTAATAGGTACACCAGTTCCCTCCCTCCCTTCTCCTCCCCCCGAACCCCCTGCTCCCCTTCCCCTCACCCCTCCCTCTCCATCCTCCAGTGCCCCCCCAATCCTCAGAGAGTCTTTTAATGTGCATGCCAGACTCTCCTGTGGGCCCTCCTCTCTGATGACATACAAGGATCCAGTGGCATTTCCCTGAATCCTTTCCTGTGTTCCCCTTAAGCATAGGAACACTACTGTGGCTGCCTATCCCTTGCCTCCAAGGATCTTGGTGCCTTTAGCAGATGCTAGACTTTATGAGGTCAATAGTGTGTTGGACATTGTGCAGGGCATGCAAAGTCCAATTATAATTGCTTCAGCCCTAACTTGTGTGGAGTATCTTGCAAATCATTGCTCCTCCCATCCTTTTGCTCTTACAATCTTACCGCCCCCCCCCTCTTCCGCAAATTTCCCTGAGCTTCAGGATGGGGAGAGATTAGGCTGGCCTAGTTCCAGGTGGTTGATATAGAGTCTCTGAAGTTCTGGATTCTGGTTTGATTTTCTATTGCAGTTTTGCTGCTCCTGCAATGCCCTTCACTCCATCCTGATGGGCATTGTATGTCACCCCCTGGCCAGAGACAAAAAGCTATTATAAGAGCACATTCAAGAGTAGATGTAATAAAAGTAGGAAACCACAGTGAGGGAGGGGTCAATCACCCATTTGCAAAATGGTTACTTTTTATCTGCCAGACTATATGCCCTCCCCTTCTGGTAAGATCTTAGATTTACCAATGTCGCTTCGAATCCTGGAAAGAAGGCATTACTTTTGCTGTCAAAATGTAAACCTCCAACTAAAACTTGAAGAAGTATTTCCTAGGTAAGTAAAATGATGCAAGAGAAAGTTTCTTTAAATATTGAAAATTTGAAAACTTCCCAAATAAAAAAGTTGGAAGATGTGCTTTCTATAACAGAAAAATCCTATTAACTAGTCTTAGTAATCACACTAATGAACAGAAAATGTAGATGAGAAGAAACATTCAATTAATGATAAAATTCCAAACAATGAAATGAGTAGAGGATAAATAGACTGATTAAGCATCAATCTGAGAACATCAGAAATTGAATTAACAGGAAATCTAAAGCAGCATAAAGGAGAGGAAATTATTAAAAATTACTGTCAGAAAGCAAGAAAAACTATAATGACCATGACAGAAAGGCCTTCTATCATTCCAGCTATCTGACCCAAGGAAAATCAACTGCAAGTATGGATTTAATCTCCAGACCCAGAACATGAATTAACACTAGCATCCCTTCAACTGCCATGGGTCAGCTAAGTGCTGTTTGTTTCCTTTTCCCAGTGTCATCTTTGGTGGACACAGTCAGTACTGTGCTCTGCTTAAAAATGCAAACCCATATGTAAAAAAGAAGACATGGAACTCAGAATGTCATCTCACAAATTCACATTAGTACAAGTGGAAAGTATGGAAGTAAGCCATCATGGGCTTTTGATCTTTTCTTTGCCAAATTATTTAACAGACACCTGAATGTTATCAGGCCACATACTCTCTGAACCCAAACTCCTATTCTTTAATAATGTCAACCTAACTTTGAGGATTGTGGGGATAAATTAATGCACATGACAGGGCATTAGGACTAAAAATTCTTCAATATGACAACTTCATGAGTTTGATTTTGATACTTACATAATATTTTGAAAGTGAAAGTATTTAAACAAAATCTTTGGATCCTTTTATTCCATGTCATTCATAGAAGCACCAAGTGTCCTGATTATTACCACTATATCTTACATATTAAAAAGGATTAATTAATAATTTATAATTAGCATTGAATCATATACTGGGTCACCCCTGGGTCACAGGCCCATGCATTAACAATGTTTTTGAAGTTGTCCACATCATTGTAAACATTATTTCTTACTGAAAAGGAATGAAAGAGTTAATGTTATCACAGAAAAGTTTCAGCATATCAGAAAGAACAGGCTAATTGTTAGCTAATTTTTTAAAAAAGAGGAGGATAACATATTTAAAAATACAGTGATATATATATATTTCCATGATTGTTTGCATTCGTATACTGAAAATACATATTATATAGGCAAGTCCTGTGATTTCCTGCAAAGGGAAACTGATAAATATCATCTGTGTGGATAGTCTGTCTTTGTCAGATAATGGAATAATGCCTCAAATTTTCAGTTGTGTTCTAGATATCAAAAAAAAGAAACTAAAAAAATCTCAACAGTGAAAAGATAAAGAAAAAAGACTCACCCATAACTCTGCTCCTTAGTACATCAAGTTCTGTAAGGACACATTGTGTTTGCTGACTTTAAAATGTTTATTCTTCAAAAGACTATTGGCTTTTTATATAGATATAAAAAGTTCTTAATGTTTCTCTGGCATTGGAATATAATGGAAATTATATCTATATTAAAAATCTATCTCTGTCTGAGAAAAAAATAATTTACATGTGTGGGCAGATCTGACTTCCAGAAGTTTGTAGTAGCCATCATATTAACTAACTGACAAAAGGGTTCAGTTTTAACCTTTTGCAAGTATATATCCAGTTTTTCCATCATCTAATAGAGGATTAATATTCAGAGTACACAAAGAACTTAAAAAGTTAAACACCAAGGAGTTAAACAATTTAATTACCAAGTGGGCTTGAAAATTGAAGGAAACTTTTCCTAGGATGAAATTAAAATGTCCTTAAAATTGATCCACCTTTCTAGCCATTATGGAAATTCAAATCAAAACCACCCTGAGATCGCATCTCACCCATGTCAAAATGGCTATAACCCAAAACATATATAACAAAAAATGCTGCAGAGGATGAGGGGAGAAGGAAACCCTCATACATTAAGGGTGGGAATGTAACTTTTTTAACTTTAAAAAGTTAAAAATTGAAATGAATTCAACTTAGCCATATCACTCCTGGAAATATTCCTAAATAATGTTTCATCTTACTGTAGACACAAGTGAATATTATGTTCACTGTAGCTCTATTCACAATAGCAAAGTGATAGAATCAGCTGAAATGTCCAACAATAGACAAATGGATTATGAAAATGTGGTACATACACACAATGTAATACTCTGCAGCTATCAAGAAAATAAATTAATGAACATTTCTGGCAAATGGATGGAGTCAGAAGAATTTGAACTGAGTGAAGTCTCCAAGACAGAAAAACAAACAGACATGTTCTCCCTTATAAATGGAAGCTAGTACTAAACCCTCAAAAACATATATTCAAGGGGAAGTTTCTATAATATTCATCATAACTGCAAAAGATTATAATTTGGGGGGACAGGAAGATTAAGAACCCAAGAGAGTGGAGGCAAAGGAACACAAATAAAGAGATATATAAGACCACTATGGGAAAAAAAGCCTATAAAGGAAGCTAAGTAAGTTGATGGGTCTTAATAAGGGGAAAGGGAGGACAAAAAAGAGGCAAGTGGCTCAGAAGAAGAAGAGAGTTCAAGGTCTAACACAGTAGTGACATTGCAAACCACTGTACTCTGGTTAAAAAAAAAATCTATTGGAGCAACAGAGATATGTAATAGCTAAGGGAAAGTAATTACTCTTGAATTGGTTCTGATGCCTTAATGACAGAGAAATCATGCCTGAAACTGTAAAATCCAAATAATACTAGAAGGGAAATAATCACACAAGAATAAACATCCTAATGTTAACTTTAAAGCACCATCTGAACACCTTTTTTTTTTAACCATAGATAAAAAATACTCTTAGAGTTCAATCAAGTTGCATCTTATTACAGTGGAAGATTAATGAGGCAGAAAATCACATCCAGGCCAGAGAGCAGAATATCAGTATCCTGGAATACTCAGCCCTAATCAGTCTGTCAAAATCTTACCCCACACTAAGGTTCAGGGTACCTTGGGGAGTGGGGATGGGGGACAAGATTGTAGGAGCCTAAAGGTATGATGAAGTACTCCTTATCATTACACTCCAGCCAAAACAGTTGTACCCAGGTCACTGTGATGAGAACTTCTACCACCAGATCTGCATGGTGGTCAATGTATCAATATTCCCCTAAGAACTAATTATCACAACTATTATCAGCATAAAACTTCCGGCTGTAACACAATATCAAACACCACTATTCATATGATTTGTGTTAATTACAGCTATTCTCCTACTGCTCTCTTTACCTGTCATAGCTGCAGGAATCATGATACTACTTACTGATCGAAACCTAAACACCACTTTCTTTGACCCTGCAGGAGGAGAGGATCCAATCTCTATCAACCCTATTCTGATTTTTTGGTCACTAGGATCATAGAAGAAATAATTGCCAATAGAGAATATTTTAGGAGCAGATTATGGACAAAGGAAGTGGAACCTCCTTACATTTGATTTCACACACACACACACCAATCTTCTGTGACTCAAATCTCAAAACACAGTATCCATGCCCAATGGACAGGAATCCTTTTTGCAAAAATTTCCAAATACAATAGGATGCTCAGGAAAAATCTTTTCTGTGATGAAAAATACGTGTAAGGTCATTGAAGTATGGTCTTTAACTATGCATAAATTACTTAACTTTCTGCTATTCCAAATATATGGAGTGTTCATGTTTAAGAGAAACTTTTCCCTGCAAAAGTAATTGTATTGAAATTAAGCGGAAAAATGAAGAAACAAACAAAACCCAGTGCTGTGAAAAATGCCCAGAAAATTCATGAAGACCAAGAATTTTCAGAACTATGAAAACCTAAAAATTCACTTACTTTCAAAGATTCTTATTAGAGTCTGCAGCAACTTTGTTGGCTTTTCCTGTGTAAAATCTGCAAATGTTCTGCCCCCATGACTTCCTGAAAATCTACCAAAGTATCCTCCAGGAGCAGCTAAAGTTCCTGTTTAGCCTCTGTACCTGTATCCACAGTATGGATGAAATTGGATTCAGAATGATTCAGCATTTAATCTTCTCTATTCATCCAATGTTGGTCTCCTTTCTCTATTGTCATTTCAAGAGATAGCATTAAAAAAAAAAAAAAACGCGGCTTGCTTTTGCCAAAATGGAAATTGAGCACAAGTAAATATTCCTGGGAAGCCTCCTTTTATTGTATGGGTGTCCAGTTCTGTATCTTGTCTTCTTTTTAATTTGTTTATTACAACACTCTGTCAATTTCCTCTTAATTAAATTTCTACTTTCAAAGTCAAATTCTGTCTCAAATTTTATTAGACCATTTCATAGAATACCAAATCTTCCCCTGAAGACCACGGCCCTCTCCTTGGAGCATAAGGAGGGTCTCAAATTATTTGTATCTTGTTATCTCATTTGGAAGAGTTGGCAATTTGATATTATACATTTACCATTAAACACTAGTACCAGATATCTGAGGTCTTTTTCTATACAAACAAAAAAAATATCCCCATATAATTTGATCTTGTCTAAGTGTCATTTGAACTTTTCATATACATATGAAATTAGCTCATGACCTTGCCCCATCCCCATTTATTTATGCCTTGATTTCTTATTCAATGTATTTATTTCTAATTCCTCTTTCTTTCTTTTTCTTCTTTTCTTCCTTCCTTCCTTTCTTCCTTCCTTCCTTCCTTCCTTCCTTCCTTCCTTCCTTCCTTTCTTTCTTTCTTTTTCTTTCTCTTTCTCTTTCTTTCTCTCTTTTGCTCACTTGTGTGTGTATCAGAGGGCACTATGTGTTCCTGTGGAGGACCAAGGGTGATTTCAGGAATCATCCTGGAGTGCTTCTATCTCATTTTTGTTTCACTCTGGGATTGCCAGGCTCAGCCTACCAGGGTGGGAAATGGAAGCTGCCTCCTTTTATTCCTGCCATTTTTATGTGGGATTTGGGATCCAAACTCAGGACTTTATGCTTGCAAGGCAAAGTCTTAACCCTGAGCCATCTTTCCAGAACATGTGCATTTATTTCTTATTTTGTATTTTCTTATATTGGATCTCTTTAGTGAATAAAGTTTTTTAACTAATATGAAAATTATTGACATATAAGTTTACTCCACCTGATAAACACATAAAAGATTTCATTTTGTGGTCTTAACAATGGGAGTCACTGGGTAAGCAAAAATTATGTACTGAAAATGAGAAAGATATCTGCAATTAGTAAGGAGCAAAGGACTGAGTGGAAAAGGATATACTTGTCACATGTGAGAACCTTGGAAGCTAAAAATAATTTCCAACTACTATCTGTAATTATTAGAAATACTTGAAGAGAGAATATAAGACCAGTATCCCGAGATTCAGATTTTATTTCTAATATCTGTATGTAAGAAGGATAACCTTCATATCTTAAGTGGAAAACAATGACAGTTCCTTAGTTTTTCCATGGAAAGCAAAATTGGCATCAATTTTGGATATTAGGTCTGCGTTGTGTTATTTACATTATGGTGTATCCATCTTCCTAAAGGATGTACTTAGGGAACAAATTTAGGTCTCCTAAGAAAGCATTAAAAATTGTCAGTCAGTATTTTGAAGATGCTTATTATCTTATTTAAGTAATGATTGTTGATTATGTTAATTTATCATTCCAATAATTTCTTATATAGATAATTGGTAAGAGTAATTTAAGTGCACTTCTATTTTAAATATTCTTAATTAGAAAAGCACATTTAAATAAATTACCATATTACTGAAGGTCACGCATAAATATGGTTCACCAAAATTTTAGAAAGTGTTAGCAAGTTCTATTTTCTAAAATTTATCTTTGAGCCTATTACATCGAAATTTAAAATGTATGCTTTAGGATAAATTTACAACAAACCATGATCCTCTATAATTAAAACAATTGTGAAAGAATTGGCCACTAAATTTTTGTCACTTTAATTTTCAACTGAAGCAGAGCTACTTTACACAGAAAAATGTTTAAGAGAAGGAAAAAAGTCTAAGAGAGGGAAATATTTAAATTTTAAGAATTAATTCTTTATATGAGTATATAATGTAGCTGTACAAAAATACCAAATTCCTCTTTGTATATTTTAACAAACATTTTGACAAAAATTGGTACCATGTAAAATTTAGGTGTGCAAACTGATGGCACAATTTTAAAACTTACAACTCATGTCATTGAAGTATACTTTAAGTGAAGCTGTCCTCATTTTTAGATTAGTAAGAGCCACAGATATATTCAAACATCTTATGACCCCTTCTGTGTGCTCTTTAAAGATGTATTGCAAAATGGCCTGGTGTTCTCACCTATACTCAGGCATGACTAAAACTCCAAGACAAAGACAGCTGAAAGTCATGAACCTGAAGACAAGTCCATTTCAGAATGCATGTAACTTCCATGAACCTCAAAACAACAGTGTTCTTTAAGAGTACTATTGGCTCCAGGTATTCATAATTTTTGGATTCATAATTCAGACTATTTGGAGTAGAAGTTATTTTTTAATTTAAGAATATTTATTGATTAAAGTTGAAATTAAATTGTTTATCATTTGTATTAGCCAGGGTTCTTTACAGGAACAGAACTGATAGAACATGTGTACATATAAAGAAATTTGTTAGATTAACTCACAAAATATAATCAGTGAAATTCAACAGTAGCTACTTACAGCTTCTTTGTTCTTAATCTGAATATCTCAAAAGACCAAGGATCCCTAGAAAGTCTCGTCCTCAATCACGATGGATGGCTGAAGAGTCTGGGTCTGATATTAGTGATGAACAGTGGTAAGGCTCAAGAGTCTGGTCTCTGACAGCATCGACGAACGTGCAAAGCCTACAAGACTGAGCTTCAAAGGCAGCTGAGAACAGCAGTAGTAATAGCAGCAGCAGCAGAAAAAATAGCAGACCAGTCAGTAGTGTACTCAACAGGACTCCACATAAGGCAAGAGAGATATAAGTACGTCCCTCTGCACTTCCTTGTATGAGGTACAGCACTATTATTCATCCATATTAATTAAACACCTGCAGACTTGCTCAAGAGCTTGCCCTAACTATCAGTTTTTCAAAGCTGCGACCCAAATTCAATATGAAACTTTCAAGGTGACATCTGAATTTACCTATCACACTCCATCCCTTGCCACCTTCACACAAAACACACAACTTTTAAAGTATAATCTTCCAACCCTGTTCTTAAGAGCACTATTATTCATCCATATTAATTAAACACCTGCAGACTTGCTCAAGAGCTTGCCCTAACTATCAGTTTTTCAAAGCTGCGACCCAAATTCAATATGAAACTTTCAAGGTGACATCTGAATTTACCTATCACACTCCATCCCTTGCCACCTTCACACAAAACACACAACTTTTAAAGTATAATCTTCCAACCCTGTTCTTTTTTTTAATTTTTTTTATTTCAGCTCATACAAACTTATTAGGTACACCAGTTCCCTCCCTCCCCCCCCCCCCCCCCGTACCCCCTGCTCTTCCTCCCCACCCCTCTCCCTCCCCATCTCCCAGTGCCTCCCGCCCCAATTCCCAGAGAGTCCTTTCTTGTGCATGTCTGATTTTCCTCTGCCAACCCTGTTCTTATAGATGTTGCATTCATCTTAAAAGTTCTCAAATTCCAAAATTAAAAAAAAGTTTCTGTTTTGTTTTTATGGCAAAACAATAAATTAATATCATGCTTACATATAGAGGAATTAATTTCCCTGGGGATTATAGCTCAAGCTATTCAGTTTCATCATTATTATGCTGATAAGAAACACACAATGTATATCTTCCTTAGCAAGCACATGTATTTGCAGCTGTCTGAGAACACAGTTGCAAATTAACAGCATTGCTATTTAGCAGTCCTTAACATTGAAAATTAACATTTATGTTAAACATCTTCAAAAGCTGCAGATTTTCATTTGAACCCATGTATTATTGTAATTACAAAACTATTTGAGAGGCAGCACAAGATTATACAATAAATATCTAAATTCTTAGTAAAACTTTCAAATCATTTTAAAGAACAAAGATAGGACAAAATGTTAAGACACAATTTAGAATTTGAAAAAAGTCATGATATTTAATAAAAAAATAAAGAAAGAAAACAGTTACCTTGGTAGCCCCAAAGGAAATCAGTCAGACTGATAACTAAATAATTAGAATCAGGACTCTGTGAACAGCTTTATTAAGCTCATATTAATTTTCAAAGTGAGGGTAGAAAATAGAGAAAACCTAATTCCCAGAAGTTACTCTGAACCATGAGCAAATACAAGGAAATCATAATATAGTTGGAGCTTACTTACCATACTAGTTCAAGTTTCACAATTCTTTTGAACTTAATGTTCAAAGTGTGAGCAATTTGTCCTTGAGGATAGTGACTCCCACAATGTCACTTTGTAATATGTATGGATCCTGTTATATTCAGTAGATGTGATCATCTAGATATGGTAAAAGAAAATTTCACATGTATACAAATATGTGCATATACATTTATAGGTAAACATCTGGATCTGTGGATGGGAGCATGTGTGTGTGAGTGTGTGTGTCAAGATGCATAAAACATAGTCATGTTTTGGTGAACCATAACAAATTTCTATATCACTATTCATTGTGCAGGACATGTATCTTAAAAAAATGTGCCATTTGTTCTCAAACACAGTAGTCCTTAAGTAATTACAGACTTGTGATAATTATCAATGTAGTTAATATGGAAATATCTGTTAAAGTTCCTAAATGATGGTGTATGCCATGAAAATAAAATTTTATTGGTATATCTCTGGCCAGTTTCATTATTGATCATAAACAGAAGAATCAAACAATATAATATATATTGAAAGAATCAAGCTAAATTACTAATTACTAAATTACTGTTGTCAGTATGAAAGAACTTAGAAATTTCCTTAAATGTGCAGCCTCATGTAATGGCTATTATTGTAACTGCTCTCCTTGTGTCTCTATAAAATGATTATTATATAAGTAATTAGTTTCAAATGGGATCGCTAGAAATGAGAAATATAAAATGTCATTTACAGACTAATGTACTTTTGGCTAACTTTTATCATCTGAGAATTCAAGATAGATATGCCATTAAACCCAATTAAACCCATATTTCCTAAAAGTTTCATAAGAGTCTGACATGTTCTGCAATCTATGTAACTTGAAGCTTCACTCACACTCTCATAAAGAGAATTTTCTAGCATATTTTTAATACATGGCTTACCAAATTCTAGAGCCTGTCAGCATTGTGAGAATCAGTATGTTGTTCTTATCATACATGCATTTTAGGGTACCTTTTTTATAAAGTTTCACGAGAATTTTAAAGCTTCACATTCACTATTGTTTTCAGTCCTTAAACTTATCAAATATGGACCGCAGAGATGGCTCAGAGGTTAAAATATTTATCTTGACCTGAGTTCAGATCTCAGATACTACCTGAAAATGTAGGGTAGAAATTATTTCTGTTTGCACTTCTGGCCCTGGAAGATAGTGCCTGGGGAAACCCTAGAATAGAATAGAAAAGCACTAAGCAGATCCAGAATGATTTTCGAAGTCAACCTTGAACCTCGATAAGCACACATACACATACCCTCTTGTACACACATACACATACATGCAAATATGCACAAAAGAATAAAAAATACACCACATTATTACTCTCACTTAAAAAAGTAAAGTTTTAAACAGATACTTACAGTCAGCCTTCCAGAGATACCTAAAGTATGATACTCCTAAATTATCTCAGATTTGGATGTAAAGACAATGAGCCTTGAAACTCTTAATGACATATATGACAGAGCTCAGAGTATGTCCCAGTATTTTATAAATAAAAGCATAAGATCCTAGGATTTGTCCTAACTTGTCCAAAGTCAAAAGAAAGGGAGACAGATTTTGTACCAAATTCTCTTATAGACTTTGGATATTCTACTTATATGTATTTAATGACTTCCTTGAATGTTAAATTTTATCATCGAGATTGCTTTATAGGGCTACCTAGATAGTTCAGTGGGTAAGGCACATATTTACAATCCTGGAGACCTGAATTCTATTTCCTGAAATCCACATGGTGGAGAGAGAGAAGAGTTCTCTGATTTCACCTATACTCTCTGAGATGCATATTCTCTCTCTCTCTCTCTCTTTCTCTGTCCTCCCTTCATTCTTCTTTCTGTGTTAAATAATTGAATAAAAACTTTAAAATATGAGAGATTTATTTACAAAATTAATTTCAAAGATTATTAAAAAGTAAAATGATATAATAAGTAAGTTGTACTTATTTTAAAGCGGGGCAAAAAAAGTGATCTATTCAAATTAAATATGTATGCTTATTTTCTCAAATTAATTTTATGCTAGTAAGAAAAATGTACTACTCATCTGAATCCAACTGAGACTGTGGAGAAAAATAATCTGTAAAGTTAAATAGTTGTAATTATGTGACTGCACCAAATAACTTAAACTATGGTGAGAGTAAAAATATCTGCACTCTGTTCTTCCAATATAAAGAAAACAAAATTCAAAATAGACAATATTCTTAGAGGTTTTTATCTGTCTATATTTAACACTCCACACTATTGTATATCACAGAGTCATATCATTGCTATACAGATAGAGAAAGGGAGTTTCAGAGACAATGAAATCACAAAACTATAGAGGGAAAAGAAAGAATGGTATTCAATTCCTGAACCTTCTCGTTCAAAGAGAATTTTTAAAAGACCAAAGCTATGTAACTTAGAAAGAGTTAGGCAGTGAGAATAATGTAATTATATAATAGAGACATAACTTTTCACCTTACAAAAGGGTTGTTGGTGTAACCACCAGCAGAACACATATTTAATTAATTATCAAAACAGTTTAATCATGTTACTTCATTAATGAATTCTAAAAGGTTAATAAGGTACTTCTGCTTGTTACTACCAAGAGACACTTTAGAGCAGGATATTAGTGAAAGTGTATTAAAATGGAGGCTGGAAATTTACATTGATATAAATAAACTTTAATCAGAGTTTATGTGATATCTTAATCATATACAATAGAAATTGAAAAGTGAGTGATTAGGTAGATACTCTATTATCTTGCATGCTGTGACTAGATGTATGTGCCTTAAATGCAGTTGATTCTCACGTGGGGTTTATAAAATCTGCCTCATTATTAAAAATTTCCCTGATTTTTATTAAAAAAGTTGCTAAATCACTCACTACATTATCTCTCTTAGAAATTATATTATTATTTACAGACAAACAATTTAATATTAAAGGAAAAATATTTAAAGCATTCAAATGAATGAACTACTTTACTGAAAATAGAAAATTTAAGAAAATTATGTTTAAGAGTCAACTATATAATTTGAAAAGGTGACTAATTATAAATCGTCAGTATTCATCTGAATACATAATTTCACTGAAATCTAGTCCATTTATTTTATTTTATTTTTGTAACATTTTTTATTATTATTTCCACTCATACAAACTTAGTAGGTACACTGGTTCCCTCCCTCCCTCCTCCTCCCCCCAACCCCCCCTGCTCTCCCTCCCCTCCCTCCTCCCTCCCCATCCCCCAGTGCTTCCCCCCCCAATCCCCAGAGAATCCTTTAATGTGCATGCCAGACTCTCCTCTGGGCCCTCCTCTCTGATGACGTACAAGGACCCAGTGGCATTTCCCTGAACCCTTTCCTGTGTTCCCCTTAAGCATAGGAACACTACTGTGGCTGTCAATCCCTTGCCTCCAAGGATCTTGGTGCCTTTAGCAATGCTAGACTTTGTGGGGTCAATAGTGTGTTGGACATTGAGCGGGGCATGCACACAAGTTAGGGCCGAAGCAATCATAATTAGTCCATTTATTTTAAAACAACTATAAATTCAACATTCAAGCTTCAATTTATATTGTCATTTTTTGATCAATAAGCACATTACCAATTCCCAAAGGAAGGGTGGTCTTGACATTTGTACTTTGTTCTCCTAGATTCTATCTCCTTCAACATGAATCCTGTGTCAACCATTTGAGGCCCCAGTTGAAGTCATCTGGAGAGTACCAGGAAAGACAAAAGTTGCATTTATCTGCACTCTCTCAGTGTGTATAGAAATGAAGAAACAAGAAAACACCTTCTGTCTTAGAGCTTACATTCTGATTGAGGAGTCATCAAACAAATGCTATGAAATCAGATCTTACCATCAAGTTCTGGTGTGCTATTTCTTGAATGGAAATAGCCTGCATTAAGAGCCGTTGAGACTTTATTGACCAACAGTCGACAGTAAGACTTTCATTTAAAGATATATGGGTTTTGGAGGAGTACTATTCACTCAATGGAGAACATCTATTCAAATTCTTTTTCTTAAGATTATATTGTTTCATTAAAATTATAAAATGGTAGATTTATAAATGGTTCTTTCATATATCCTTGGTTTGGCTTAAATCTTTCTCCTCCCCAACCATTTCTTAGTGCCACACTTTACTTTGACACCTCCCCTCCCTACTGTTATCTCTAATGTGTTCTTTCTTTACTGTAGAACTTCCATTCCTTTAGAATTCTTTGAAATCTTTCTTTCCTTCTAATTAATTCACCAAATATTGTAGTTTTGAATCTTGATAATTCTTTTCAGTGGTGGCAATAATTTGTGTGTGTGTGTGTGTGTGTGTGTGTGTGTGTGTGTGTGTGGTTTGCAGTTTGCTTTCTAGAGGTTTTATTGTGGAAAAGTATATACAACCAAAAATTTTACCTCTTAAACCACTTGAAGAGCACAGTTTAATGACATTCAAGACTTTTACATTTCTTTTTTTTTTAATTATTTATTCAACTGTGTGCATATGCGTGTGTATGTGCGCGCGTGCTTATGTGTCTGTGTGTGTGTGTGTGTGTGTGTGTGTGTGTGTGTGTGTCTGTGTATGTGTAGAACCACAGACCAATTCGCGAACCATCATGGACGCCTCCACCTCCTTCTGCCCCGGGATTCACAGGCTCCGCCCTACCAGGACCAGAAGCGCAGGCCATCTCCGCTTCCGCCTGGGGTCTATACGTGGGATCTGGGATCCGAACTCAGGACCTTCCGCCTGCAAGGCAGAGGCGTAACACCTGAGCCACCTCTCCAGCCCGACTTTTACATTTCTATGTCACTGCCAACTCAAGAAAAAAGGTAGATATGGTCGTCATGCAACCTCATGTAGTATTCACTTTTTAGATAATAGCAAAACAACATAGTGAATAGATAAAATGTGTTCTGTTTAAGTTGTAATGTACTTAATGCACATTTGGTTCCTAATGAAGACAGGGAATTTCTATTTCTTATGATGTAATATACAGCTATGTTGATTTCACCAATTTTCCTAAATCAGAGTGATGTAAGTCTAAATTGTTCTTCCTATAAAGTGACCTACAAGTTAAATACATTAAATGATGTCTAACATTAAATTATTAATATATTTTTTGCCATTTAACAGAATTGAAAATTTGTGATTTCGAAGCATTTTTTTAATTACATTTTTCAAAATAGCTTCATTTTCTGTGTGTAGGGAAGAGGGATTATGCATGAAGACCAGAAAAGTTTATCATATGCTTTTGTCTATTGTGCCAATCAGATCCACAGAGTCTTAGCTACTGAAATGAAATAAAAATGTTAAATATGATATATATAAATTGAGGTGTGGATCTTACTGTGTAGTCAGTGTTTTCTTCTAAGTCTTGAACTCTTGTCATTCTGCCTCAGCTTAACAAAGACAGGGTTTCCAGATTTGCTCACTCACCCCTGACTTTCATTTTCATTCTTTAAAGATAATTAAAAAGGTTTATTTTACCACTGAAAGCATGAAATTAGCTGAAGTAGAATTTTCTCTGTTCAATAGAAGAATAGTTGCAGTTCTTTGCCACTCGTTGTCTTACTAATTAAATAATCAGTATTTTATCACATCAAATGTACCCTAATTCCTTTAGTGTATACTTTATAGGTATGGGAACAATAAAATGTCATTCATTTTAGAACAGAATAGGTGTATGCACCTGAGAATATTTGTTTATATTCAAATTAAATTAGCAAATGGAACACAAAGAAACCAGTGAACAAAATAGCTTGAAAATTAGCATTTTAGCTCTATGATATTAGAAGTCATGTTAAATGGATTTGGGTAAAGTTTTAACAGTCTAAACATATTATTTCTGCTGCACGCATGTTTCAGAATCTCTCTTCTTATATATTTGCATATACTAAAGCAAGCCTAATATGACTACAGATCGCATACATGTGACAAGCTTTCACATGTTTTCATACAGTTTATGCTAATGACTTTGGAAACCCTCTGTGGCTCACATTGCACAAGTAGTCCCAATCTGCTAGGAATTGTGTCAGAATTAGTGTTTTATTCAATATGAATTAAATGTTCTCTGCAGAAAACAGTAACTTCTTTATTCTCTTCCAGAATTTCTAAGTAAAAATAAATTTAGACTTATGATATTTAGCACTTATATCTCCTCTGATGTCATCAACTTCTTCAGGTTTAATGTTTTATGTTATTTATTTCACTGTGACAAATATAGTACTTCCAAATAATCAAACTCATATTGAATCAAATGGAATTAAATGGTTATATATTCAGTATATGTTTAAGAAGCCAAATTCTGTTTTACCAATTATTCATCCATCATGTTAAATATATTCTCAATATCTGAATATTACATATAAAATTTAACTGTCCAAACCAATAGTCTTTTATGCTCTATGTGCAGCATTGAGGTGAGAATTTATATTGCAGGGGCTGGAGAGGTGACTCAGGGGTTAAGCCTCTGTCTTGAAGGCAGAAGGTCCTGAGTTCGGATCCTAGTCCCCACGTATAGACGCCTGGCGGAAGCAGGGGCGGCCTGCATTTCTGGTCCTGGTAGGGCGGAGCCTGTGAATCCCAGCGCAGAGTAAAGGAGGAAGTGGAGGCCTCCATGGTGGTTCCGGAATTCGTCCGTGGTTCTACACACACACGCACACACACATACACAAACATACATACACACACAATTGAATAAATAAAAAAATTAAAAAAAAGAATTTATATTGCAACATGGAAACAAATGATCAATCCCAAGATTGTTTTTCAAGTGTGATTATGAAACACTTATGAACAGTACATTACCAAAATTGCTTAGGAGTAGTCAATGTTCCAAGAATTGTTTGTACCCAGGCAACTAAGTGGGTAAGAGTGTGTTCCTCATAATCAGCAGAATACCAAAACCCAGCCCATGTTTTCCACAAAGAGATACACTTTAGAGGCTTGATAAGAATGAAAGTTGTGTATTCTTTTTCCAATTTAAAAATTTTGTAATAAAAATAGAAATGCAATAAAAATAAAAACAAATATTGACTTATTTTCTAATGTGCTCAATATAATCCATTTTGTGATAAAGATTGTCATTTTTGCTTTAATTCAATAAAAATAAATTGATGAATTAATATGAGTTAACAAACTTTTCATACTATTTTTCAGTGAACTCAAGAACACTGCTGTAATGCCAAAATATAGTATATATTTTTCAATCAATACTACAAGGTGTAAAAGTTAATTCCTTTTTTTTTTATCCTTTATGTGCTCAAAAAGTTCACATAAAATAAAAGCAAATATTATTAAAAATGTTAAACACAAACTTTGGGAATTTCCCAATGCATTATATTATCTGCATGTTTCACTCTGTCTGAAATAATCTAAGCAAATTAAATCAGGTGGCTGAAAGGTTCCTCTGCTCTAATGGTCGACTTCCATTCTGGCACCACAACACTGGACTCTCCACTGATTTCTAAATTGCTTTATCGAGTAATTTGGGAGGAATAGAGGAATAGAATCTACAATCGGAGGCAGCTGGTCGAAACAGGTGTTGCAGAATATTATAATCCTATTTTGATTAATCCTGTTTTTTACAGCCGCCCTCCAGTTATGCATGACAGGTATCCAAATAATCAAGCACACAGTCTTTATTGCAACACTCTGAGCTACTGTCAGGAGAAACATCAGGGATCACTGAGGCATCAGTGCCAAAATAATGCATGCTTCATGAAGCAGGCTTTTGTTATCTCATTATTTCTTCAATTTTCTGGGAAAAGTGTGTGTGTGTGTGTGTGTATGTGTGTGTGTGATCATTATCACAAACTGTGCAATTTTCTGTTCATAACAGTGGTTTTCAATGACCCATGAATTTGAAATTTCCTCTTAAACTAATTTTAAATTCAGCTTTATGTTAACATGCCCTTGATAATCATTTTCTACAGCATCTGGAATTATCAGCGCAAGCATCTGTAACAAGCTTACTCGACATTAAGGATCACTGTTCAGGTTCTAAAGTACTGTAGTGCTCTCATCCATGTGTCACTTTGCTGAAAACGTGCCTTCCCAGCTTATTCATTCTAAATCTTATTCAGTCCCCCAGAGCTGTCCAGCACCCAGTCTCTGTGAGAGTGATGTTGTTGGTATGTATAGTATTGGAGCAGAAATGACTTTGTGGAGCTAAAAGTAGTCCACTAAGAACGCTAAAGCATAAAAATATCTTTTCTGTCTTGTTTTGCAAATCAACTCCTGTTAAGGAAATGGATAATTAGGGGAAAACAGAAGCAGTGCATAGGCAAACTTGCATGTATACTCTTAGTTATTTACAAAGGCTTGACCTACTTTTACTGTACTGACTGTCTTTTCAGTGTGCTTAAATCCATCCTATAACTTTCTAACTCTCAAAATAGCATGCGATGTTCACATGATGACAGTTTAAATACACACAGGTTTCATGAGTACAGTGTGACAACTTTGCTTTCTTTTTCTTTTTGTTGACTTTTTTTCTGGATCATCTATTGTTAAAAATTGATGTTGAATTCTCCAAGTAGTTTTTTGATGCACTTTATTTCCTTTGATATTTTAATGTTTGTCTTATATATTCTGTAGCTATGATAGAGTATATATGTATACACATATATGCATATGTATTCATGAGTTTCATATTTTCTTGCTTTAATCTCTAGCATTATTCAAGCATTGTTTGTTTTTTACTTGAGATAAATTTCATCTGTTTGTTGTAAAGCTATTGTTTTTTTCCTTCTGTGTCCACTGGCACAGAATTTTTTTTGATAAACACTCATTTTCAATTACTACATGTTCTTATTGGTGAAGCAAAGTCCTTATGATCAATGGATAGCTCTTCCTTAGTCTACCTCCTTATGCCTTTATTAAAGATATAATCCATTTATAACAACGTTCTTCTGGAAATAAGTAACTCAATGACTACTGCCCTTTTCTTATTTCCTACTTACTTTGTGAGTTCTTTCTTCATTTCTCTTACTTTATATGAGGTGATGTTTTGTCCAGCTGTTTTTATTTTTGCTCTCTCTCTCTCTCTCTCACTCTCTCAGAAACAAAATGAGCTTGTGTCTTTATCCCCTCTTCTCCCACCTTCCCCGTCCTTCACCATCCATCCATATATGTCCCGTCTGCCTTCATGGTATCTCTGAGGCCTGTCTGGATCATGGGACTCCCTGTGAGCACCTATGCTAGCTAGTAAGGAACAAGGCCTTTCAGGCAGTGTAAGTGGCCCTTCGTGGGAAACTCACAAGTGGGGAAGCTCTCCTTTTGTCCTGTACCTGCTCTAGAAATTCTTTCTGTGTATTCATTTCTCCTGAGCTCCTCGCTCATCCTTGGGAGAATGCTGATGTGTCAATCACTGACACATCTGACAGATCTGGTGGTAGTAGATCTCACTGCAATGAGCTTCTGGTACAACAATCTTGTCATGATTGGAGTATTCTGACTACCTGTATAACTCCCCACCTTTAGGTTCTTACAAACTTCCTGTCTGCTTTTATGCATAGTTCCCTGAGCCACTAGACAGATGCAAGTTTCATAGTGTTAACAATGAATACATGTTAGCAAGCTACCATCTGAACACTTTTTATCAGACCTGTGCTATAAAAAGCCCTTAACACTCAACCAAAATGCAACCTATGCAATGGAAGATTAGTGAGGCAGAAAACATGACTGGCCAGAGTGTAGAGTATCTGTGAACCTGCATGCTTAACCTATCTCTGGCCATCCTATGGCTCAGGGAACTATGCAGAAAAGCAGACAGGAAGTTTGTACAGGTAGAGTCTTAAGAGTTATTAACCCAGTCCTATTTCCTATTTCCTGTAAGTAAAAATGACCCTGAGATATCATCACACACAAGTCAGAATGTCTAAAATCTAAAACACAAGCACGAAATGCTGTATGAGGAAAAGAAACCCCTCACCTATGGTTGGTGGGAATGCAAACTTATACAACACCCTTGGAGATAAACATGGAAATTTCAAAAAAAAGTTAAAAATTTAATTACCAAACAACCCCGTATACCGCTCCTGGAAATGTTTCCAAAGATTGCTATATCTTACTACAGGGATATATGTTCTCATGTTCACTGCAGCTCTGGTTACAAGAGCAAAGAAATGGAATTTGCTTAAATGTCCTACAGAAGATGAATGGATAATGAAATTGTGATACATATACACAATTGAATACTATTCAGCTGTCAAAAAGGAATCAATGAAATTTGCTGGCAAATGGATAGAGTTGAAAGAAATTGTAATGCACAAAGAATTATCACAGGTGCAGAAAGATGGAAACACCACATTCTTCTTTATAAATGTATCCTACCATTCAAACTTCAGAATGATATATTCAAATGGAGATTTCTATACCCACAACCTACACAGGAATAGAACTCAGGGAATAGAGTTAAGATCCCAAATAGTGGAGACAAAAACAAAGTAAAAGAAGAATAAAGTAATTATAAAAGAAATATTATTAATTTTTCTTTTAAATTTTACCTTAAACATTACAGGTTTATTTTGATTGTGGTAGTCATTAATCTTGTCAAAAATGATCTTCAATATTTACAGGAAGACAACGTAAACTAACACAGGGGAAAGCATGAATGAGCACTCTGTATGTTTACCCCGCTACCTCAATATGCTTTGAAATTTTTATATCTCAATTTGTATTTGTTGATTATTTATTAGTACTTTGCTGTAGCAGGTACTTTTATTTTTCTTTCAATTTTCTTATGATAGATGATTTATTGCTAATTATTTTGGAGATTTTATTTTGTTGTAGGGATTAATTTTCCCTGCCAACTTTGCATTTTCAGATGTTTTTCTGTTTCACTGTAGTGTACCACTTTCTTAGCACATCATTTGTGATAGTCCAGAGTGAATGAACTTTTATTATTGAGCTTTACTAGTCATAGGATTTATCTTGGTTCAAATTTGAATTGTTAATAGAAACTTGTCTTTGAATACTTTGTGTTTATCTAATCTGCTTAAAAAGTTATTGAACTTTTCAGAGGTGAAGTCTTGTTAGAGGGAATATGTCATGGGGGGGTGAGTCTTGAGGGCTATTAATCTAGTCCTAATTCCTATTTCCTGAGAATGTAAATGTTGGCCTCTCACTCCTGTTACTTGGCATGTACCCTACCATGCTGCAATCTATTTACTCCAGAATATGTTTCTTTTCCCTTAAGTTACTTGGGTCAGAATATTTTATGACAGTGAAAAAAAGTCTATCCAGAAGAGCACTCCTGGTTAACAATTATTGTTTTGAGCTCAGCCTTTATGTGAATCTACTTTCTTCTGATTTGCATGTTTTGCTGTGACATCTGTTGTTAGTTACACAGAGTAAGGAGTATGTAAATGTATTTCTCTCTTATCCTTTGTTTTCTATATTTTTGGATTGAGTTGTTCAGTGTGTGTCATGGTTAACTCTCCAAATGGTTGCATTCATTTGGAAATGTACTTCTTTCTTTCTTTTTTAGGATGTTATAGTAAAGGTTTTTAATTTTTATGGCTAGTATATTTAATATGATCAAGAAATTTCTATCTTTTTAAATTTTCTTTTTAGCATTTCATGCATAAATATAGTCAATTTGTAATATTTTCAAACCCATAGTCCCAAATTTCATCCAACTTCCTTTTCCCTTTGTAACCCTACATCACTCCTGCCAGACTCTCTCCTATTTTCAAACATTTTTACTTATTCAGCCCACTGTTTGTATGTGATAACCTACGCCTGACATGATTCATGCTCCAGCAATTGTCTTAGGTCATTGAGGAAGGCTTCCTCCTATCTTCTTCCATCAGCATTAGTCCTCATCGGTCCTTCAGAGAGGTGTGGAACTTCTTTATACATTTCTATTTTCATGGTGAGGTATTCATAATGCAATTCCTGTGCAATTCTTGTGTGTGTGTGTGTGTGTGTGTGTGTGTGTGTGTGTATCTACCATCTATATTACAACCTATCACATCACCACTGTCACACTTCTACCTCTTTCAATGTTGCTGCCCCATCTTCCACACTGTTCCCTGATCTGGAAGCTTCCTCTCTTCTGGATAGCTGGATATTTCTCTGGATAGATACATAGTACCAAAGAAAAATCAATCAAAGATCTCTCCTCATTTCTTTTACCTAGGTGATGAGTTCTGTGTTCAGTTAGGGTTGCTTTCACCCAATGTTTCTTTACATAAGCTTTCTAGCACTCCCTCTTGTCTCTTTTAGTTCCTGTTCTATGCAAGAAGAGATTCATATGTGGTCTCATGGGCTTTCTTCATTCATCGTGTTCATGACCACTAATGAACAACTGTAAATGTTCTCTATTCATGCTCACAGATTATTTGCTCAACTTGATTGAGTCATATATGGAAACTGCCATTGCCTTTACATCTTTACTATTCTATTTTTTTTCCTTTTGGGTTCTTATTTTTCTCAAACTTTTTATATTTTCATATATTCTCTTCCAAAATTATTTTTATCCATATATTCTTAGTGTTAAGTAACATTTTTAAAGACACCTATTTTGAATTATTTCCTGATAATTTTTGGTAATTCAATGTTTTAATTTTCTTTATAGAGATTTGGCTAGAGCTTCTTTGGGGGGGAACTTTCCAAGTCTTTGTTACTTTCATGGTCTTATATTTGTCTTTATGTTTTTAAATAAACACCTTTTGTTTTGGCTTTATAAGTATTCTATGGAAATTATAGGCATACGTATTATATATTATATATATATATTATATATATATATAAATGATTCCAGTTCCTGCTAAGCCTGCTAGTAGGATGATCCCTATTCAGATGACCATCTGTTGTCTTTGTTCACATTCAGGTGTGGCAGTTGACGTTTTCTGCTAACCTGTAAGATCATAATTTGGGCCTTGGAATTACGATGAACTGTTCCTTTGGACCTGCAGTTAACATTGATAAGACTGGGTGACTATTTGTACTTTTTGGTGTTATGATGTTATTTCTCTCTGTCTAAGGACTGGAGGTTGTGTGTATCAGGAATGCTAAATAGAGACTGTTTTTTTTTTTTGTAATTTACTACATTCCATCAATGAGACCATTTCATAGTTTTCTAATGTTTGTTGATTGCAGTAATACAGTGCAGATTTGTATTATCCCTGAGATTGTAGGGTTTTTTCTGAAGTAAAGAGGTAAAAATTTTCTCTACACATTATTTGGATTTTTGCTTTAGACTTGCCTCTTCCTCATTTATTTACTTAATCTCATATGCATGAATACATTCATAACTAATATACAAATTGATTTCAAGCATATTTTTGTCACTTTTTGTGTTTCTGGTAGATTTTTCCACATTTGACCAGTGATGTATCTTCTATTAACTCCTGTCTTCTTCGTTGTGCTTTTCATTGCATTTTTTCATGTTCTTACATGAAAGCGCAGATTCTATATGCCTATTTTTATCTTCTATCCCACAGCATTAAACTCATTTCTAGCACTCACACTGTTTCTAGGACTTCTGAGAGAACACACATGATAAATAAATAATTTCTGATTTTTATTTAATCAGTATCATTGATTTTATTCTAGAATTTCCAATTTGTCTGCAGATGAATACTTTATTATAATTACATAATATTTATTGACTTCTATATGGGTAAATAAAGATTAAAAAAACAGAATCATGAGAAAAATGTAACAACTAAGGTATAGTATTTTTGTATTTTTTTATTGAACTTGGTCCGAAAACACCTATTCATAATTCTGCTTCTATAGTTACTATGCCAATTCATGCATGTCTTTTGTTAGTAAGGTCATTTTGTATATTTGTATCATTCATTCGTTATCACTTGAATTCCTTTTTGCATAAGGTTGAATCTTGCTCCCTGGTTAAACTGGGTTATAATGTCGTTTTCCTGCAGTGAAGTATATTATGATTTACAGTTATACATCCTTTTAAAAAGCACATGTCTATCACCCTAGCACTGGAAAAAACGTGTGTCTCCCTCTTAAGATTCATTTTTGAGACCATTTTGAAGTGTCTTCTGAACTTCCATCAAAACCCCGTAGTAGTGGATGACATTTAGAATTCCAATCTAATCTGACATCAGAAAATCCATATACTTTCCACCCAATTTTTCGTGTTCAAAATATGTTGCACTGAAATCCCTTGTTCTTCCTAAGATACTACATCACATTCTAACATCCTTCTTTAGAACTTCTCCCTTTTCTACTAATCCACACAGTTAAGTTTAGCCTTTCTTTGAGTTTTACTTTGATTCCACTTGAAAATCATCAAACTCATAAAATTTTGTTAGCTTTCTTCCAGATATTTATGGTTTTGTGCTACTTTTTCACTAAAATTTATTAGAACTAACTGTAGAAAAATATTGTGTTTAATTTATCATAGTAAAATATGCATAGAGCATTGGCAGAAATTTAAAATGGAATTTGCCAACTAAAAAAATTTCACCTTTCATCTAAGATCATACATCATATATCAGTATCATATGCATGGATGCAGGCGTGTGTGTGTGTATGTGTGTGTGTGTGTGTGTGTGTGTGTGTGTGCACATGGAAGAATATTCAAGTGTATTTGTACATATCAGTGGTTTCTGTATACGTGTGCTTGTGAGTGTGTTGGCATATGCCAGTGAATACACGTGTGAATGTGTAATATGAGTAATTTTATCAGTTTTTCCTTGTGAGATGACATACATTGAATCTAAGAAGAGGAGATGATTCTCACTGCTGTGATGAATCTTGCTTTTTAAAAATCCTTTAATTTAAGAGACTATATATTCAACATTTTAACTGATGATTAAGAATATATGAATATCTATCATAATGTTGTTTGTAATAACCATTTATTTCTAGTATTCCATACTTATAAGATAAAGTTTTCTTGATGATGAATTACCCATAGTCCTCTCATGAATATATTGAATATATATTTATTGTGGGACAAACATTAAAAATGCAATTTCACAAAAAGATATAAAATATTTATATCTGTAGTCTGCTACCTTCCAAATCTTTTACAGTTAATTATAGTCTGCGGGGGGGGGCTGTACCAAGGCATATGTGCAGAGGTCAGAAGACAACTTTTGAAGTCAGCTTTCTCTTTCTACATTGTTGAATAGGGTCTCTCTGATGAAAATGAAAAGAAAATAATTTTTCAAGATTAAATTGATCAAATTCAGGTTGTCAGATATGTGAGAAGGTACCTTTCCCACTGAGCACCACATACATGTACCCTAAAGATTTATTTCTAAAATTTACTGGGGATCTCCATGATGATTGATAGAGATTAGATACATACATAATCTCTAATTTATAAAAAAGATTTAATTTGAGGCATCTTTGGTAGCAACATGGCAAATAATTACAATTAGATTAAGTATTCAAGTTAGTAGCAGAAAATAAATCTAATATGGTAGGTAGTGAATATGGGTGTGTGCTTTCAGATATTTTTTCTGCAAGTAGTCTATGATCATATGCATTAATTTCTTTATTATAGAATAACAGGTGAGAAGTAAATAAGAAAATTTTACTTAGTTTGAAGCAGATTAGTACTGAAACAGATTTTTTCACTTTTTTTTGCAGTTTAACTATCTTTTTGAAAAGTTTAGTCATTAGAATTGGAGTGCAAAAAGCACAAAATCTGGCCCATATTTTTTTATTCTGGCTATTTTATATTAAAGAATAAAAACACATATGCCTACCATTTTATCATTCTACCCTGTAAGTTTTCATTGTCAATGAACAGGTGGCAGATCTGTTCACATTCCAAAATTTTACTTTTGAAGACCTCTACAAAAGGCCCCTTGGCATTCATCAACAGCAGAGCTTGCTGCTTCAATGTGAACACTTGGCCTCAACATCTGTCCTTTTTATTCTTCAATCAGGTCCTGTGGGCCAGGTTTTTCTCTTTGTTTCCAAATGCTTGCTGTCTGTTGTGTAATTTCATTTTTGTTTTCTCTTGTCTTCTGGAAGATATTTACTTATTTTTGGAAAAAAATTATTATTTCACTCTAAGTGCAAGAAGTGGATGTTGACTAAAACACTAAAAAAAGACACTTGAACAGCGAATGGTCCTGAGTAATTTTTACCTATTGTAACACTAGATGAATATATTATATTTAAAGTATTTTATTTATTTTCAAGCATTCAAATAAGTGGGAATAAGCTTGGAAACCTAATTTTCCTTCTGTGGAAAAAGTAATTAATATGTAGTTGATGTAACAATGATTTTTGCATGGCATTTTTTTCTCCAGTTAGAATATAGCTCCATCTTGGACTTTGCTCCTAGTCTACCTTAAGGAGAATGTTTTGCATTCATTTGAAACATTATACCCTGTAGAAAGGCTCCACAAAGCTCTTTAGGCTCAGAAAAATCCCGAAACTAGCAACACAGTGGAGGACTGCTCTCCAAGGTAAAGAATGTAGCAAATAATTGCTAAGGGAGAAGGTTGCCTTGACAAACAAGAAATGAACTTCAATGATACAACTACCATGAGTCTCATTTATTTTGGGGTGAGCTACTTTTCCTGCAAGTAATCCTCACCCACAGTCCTGTAAGTAAGCCCCAATAAATTAATCGATTATCAAGTTGGACTACAGTATAATTGGTATGTTGGACTGTACAAAAGTCCCTTTCAAAATGAATAGACATTATAAGGCATCTCTCCAGGAAAATATTATGCATATAATAATGCCATGGGATAAAACAAGTTTTATGATATAAGTGTTATATGAAACAAATCAAAGTGTACATAATGGACATAGCATCAATCAGTAATTAGTAAATATATCCATGTGCCTAATGACTGAGACTCCAGATACATTAAACAGAAATAGCATTTTTTCTGGGCAGCAACAAGAAGCTCAATAAGCAAAATAATTAAAAATCTAATAGTCAATCTTTAATCGTGTATTAATGAGCTATGCAAATCAACAAGGAATTAAGGTTTTGAGTGACCCAATGAACCAAGTATGAAAACATGCCTGTTTAATATTTCAACTAACATTAATAGAAGCTGCATTTTTCTTAAGTACAAATAGAACATTCTCTAAGTTTAACCATTCAAAACAAAATACTTTACATAATTTCAACCTAATTCAAATAATGAAAAACACATACTCCACACAGAAATCTATAAAAGTAGAGGGTAAGGAAAATGAAATTCTGGAAATAAGTGGGAATTGAACTCTGTACTTTTCATTTGTCTGAAGGCTGTCGTAACAGTGTCACAAACAAGAAATGATAAAAAAATTGTTCTCTCCATTCTCAGCTGTCCAAATCTGAAGTCCTGACTGTCCATCCTTTATAAATGTCATGGTTTGAAATGTGAGATGCTCACCCACAGCCTCTTTTGTTGGAATTCTTAGCTGTTGCCAGTATTTGGGAAGGTCATGGCCCCTTTAGGAGGTGGAGGCTTGCTGGAAGAAGGTAGTCACAGGGGAAGGGTCTTGAGGTTGGTCAGTCCCACCCTACGTGGGTGAGTCTGTTTTTAATCTTGCAGCAGCAGTTCTCTGCCTCCAAGATGTTTGCAGTAACTAGGTCTCCTCCAGCTTCTGTCAGTCAGCCATGCCTTTCCCTCCATGAAGGACTTATCTTCCCTTTGGAACTGTAAGCTGAATAAATCTCCCTTTCTTCCTTTAAGTTGCTTGACTTTAGATATTATCTCACAGCAGCACAGAAGAGTAACTGGTACAGTAACAGCCCCAGGAAACCCTTGTTGTGACTTCCTAACAGTCTTTGGCACCCCTGCACTGTAGATGTGCTATTCAAAACAATTTTTGTTTTGCAGGGATTTTTACCTGTTTATCTGCCCTTGGACACCATTTCATGTGGGTTGTGGCCATCATATGTTAAAGGCCCATTATGCTGCAGTATATAGATTAATCCTAATTAGTTTTTTGGACTACAACCTCTTTGTAGATATGGCCATATTTTGTAAGAGTAGACAAAATTTTGTTAGAGTGTCATTAAAGTTTTCATTCATTAGAAATGAGAAGATTCAAGAAAGTGAAAGAGAGCAAATAAACCATAGATAAATAACCTTTATGAATAAAGAAGCAAAATTTCCTTAGAAAATAATAGCAATTTTACAATTATCAGAATACTTGAGTAATGTTCAGTATTCATGATTGAATATGGCCTCATTGGACTTATTCTAACTGTATGACTTACTCAATTTAAAAAGATATTCAGAATAAAGGAAAAAGAATGAAATGAACATACCTATACATGCAGAAATATATCTGTGTAAACACAAACCATTCCGTGAAACAAATGCACTGAACAACTAGTTTTGCAAAGGAATTGCCTAAACCAGACAAAGAGCAGCTATGAAAAGTTCACAGTAAATACCACTTTTTATTAAGGAACACTAAAGGATGTGTGCTAGGATGAGGTTCTTAACATTTCTATACAATATGTTCATAGATGTCTAATATAGAGTAATTGAGCTTGAAATGAATAAAGTTAGATGTAATTTAAAATGTAATACAGTTTCTAGTAAAAGATAATATAAGTTTCAGGATACAATATTAGCATGTAAAAATTAGTTGGATTTTAAGCATTGGTAACATACAATTTGATCGTGAAATTAGGAAACATAATACATTTAAATGTAACTATGATAAATGATATAATTCAAACCTAAGAAGTTCAAGAAGTGTTTCTTGTAAAAAAAAATTACTCAAAAAATGCAGAAGGAAATTACAAATTTAAAGTCTTACCATGTTTGTGATAAAAACATCAATATTGGTAAATGCCCAAAATACCCAAATACAAAATAAACCTAAATGTTCTAAAGTTGATGAATGAATAATGAAAATGTGATATATTTATACAATGCAATACTCTTCAGACATTAAAAATATTCTGTTAAACTTGCATGCATGAAACTTGAGATAATATGTTACATGAAACAAGACAGTGATAGAAGACAAATACCACATATTCTTACTACTTTGCACAGCAAATTAACTTTATAGAATAGCATAGAATAGTAGTCACTAAGCATTCTGAGGTGGAGGAAGAAATTAGGGAAGAGAGAAATTCCAGAAAGGACACCAAAAGCTGAGTGCAAAGATTATTTCTGGGCTTCATTGATATAGTAGGATAACTAAGAGGTGTGCCTACCTAGAAATTAATAGGCAATGAGTAGAAATGGAGAAATCCCAATACATAAAGTAACTGAAGGATAGATATTCAAATTCTTTTTTTGGATATGCAAATTTTCCAAAATATTATATGCATGTTCTAGATTATCATATTTATCCCTCTAAGATTTACACATATTACATGCAATGTGTCCTACATTGAATATAATCTTTATCAACAAATCAAGCATTTTTTATTTTAAATGCTTTCAAGAAATAAACAAAATAATTTCATAATTCTTATGTAAATTCAAGGAGAAATGTTCAAATTTAAAAATAAGGGGAAAATTGTAGCAATAGGAAATTGCAGCAATCCAAACTGGTGCTAAAAATAATAGAAAAAAAGTTGAGATTTAATTTCATGAATAATCTGCTTTATAGAATAAATGGAAAAAGGTTAGTTTTTTCAAATAGTGTGACATGGACTTTTGGAGAGTCATGCACAAAATATTAAGTTGTAGGGCAATTGCTTAAATGTCAAGTGTTTTAACAGTTAAGCTTAAATTTCACATTTTTAAATTATAATACTCTTTTTGTGCAAGTAACTCAATGCAAAGAGCAAAAATTAAAAAGGTAATCCCTAGATTTTCATACCTTGATGATTTCCAAATAATAATCTGAACTGTAGATAAAAGATCATTTATTTTGAACATATAAGTTGAATATCCCTCATTAGAAATGCTGTCAGCACATTGTCTTGAATGTTTTATTATTCAAATTTGTAATATTTGCTTGTGTGTATTGATATGTCTTGGAAATGACCCTCAAAGCTAAACATGAAATTTTCCACATAATTAAAAGTGTGATGTTACCCAGGAATTATATGTCTGTATTCCAGTCTTCCAGAGGCAGAGGAAGGAAGAGTAGTATTTTAAAGTCATTCTTTGCAATACAGTGACTTTGAGGCCTAGGTTCTCTATATGAGACCCTTCACAAAGACTTAAAATAAATAAATAAACAAATAAAAAGCAAGTGCAGTGCTTTCTAATTTTTAACAATATCATTTCAATTCATATACATACAGTTCAATAATATATATATATATATATATATAACTGTATTTTTATGTTCGTTTGAAAAGGCAAACATATTCCAGAATTATAATGATCACACACTATTAACTAATTCACAGTACATTTTTATTAAGAATTCTCCTTTTACACAACAAAATGAGTGGCTGCACTTGCTCCCCTTCTCCCTCCTCCTTCATCCTCCATCTCTCCCCTTCCAGTCAGTCCTCCTGCCTATCTTGTGTGAGCCACTATGCTCCCTTCAGGTTGTCTGTACTAGTAGGGTACGAGGCTTTCTGACAGTGATCCTTCCCTGGTAATCCCATAGGTGGAGGCACTCCCCTTCACCTGCCTAGCACCTGCCTCTATTGTTCCCACTAAATGTAGCTATTTCTCCTCTGATTCTCACTGGTCTATGAGGGAATATTGATCTCTTAGTAGGTCTGTTGGGGGTAGATCTCATTGCAGAGAATTCTTGGATGCAGCAGTTCTACTGTGACAGGAGTGACCAAGCCAGCAGCAGTGGATCTCCTCATCTTTAGGTTCTGACAATTTTATAGCCCCCTCTTCTGCAAGGTTCTCTGAGCCTTGCAATAGGAGGAGATTTGGATGACCTGATTAGGGCTGAACATTTTACAGTTGTCTATACTCTCTACTCCGGTTCATTGTGAATTTCTACTTTGCTATTATATTGCAATAGGTTGTTCTTATTTGGGTGTCGAGATATTTTCTTATCTAAGAATATAATGAGAGGTGTTTAGATGGTGGTTTACTATTAAGTGTTTACACTTAATACTATGGCAATTTATTAGGTCTAGTGTCTATTTTCTCCATTCTCACTGTTGTATAGACAGATTTACATTACTGGGCATATGTCAGAAACAGTTAGAAGGTAATTGCTTATCTGAAGGCTAACTAAACTCTTTATTGTGCCCTATCTCTGTTCTTCCCTCCCAATTAAGTTTTCTTTTGTAAATGTCTTATTTCTCTGTTTGCTCAGTGGTCTCCTATTCTTATGTCTCCACTCTTTTGTGATCTTTTTTCAACCCACCCCTCAACTTATGTTCATTTGTAGTTTGTAGGTGTGGTTAAAATTACTGTATAATTACATCAATCTAAAGGTTTAATGCTAGGATTCACTCAAGGGAGAACATAACGTATTTGTCCTTCTTTGTCAGGACAAATTATATATTACTCAGTATGATTTCATCTAGCTTCATCCATTTACCAGCAAATTTCATGAATTCATTTTCGTGACAGCTGGATAGTATTCCATTGTAGCTATGCACCACATTTTCACTGATAATTCTCTCTACTGTTGGATGTCTATATTGATGCAATTTCTTTGAATAGAGCTGCTATGAGCATGGATGTATTTGTGACTTTGTAACAGGATGTAGTATTCTTTGGGAATATTCCAAGGAGGAGTAAAGCTGGATCATATGGAAATTTAATTTTTTGCATTTTGAATTTTACTGACTTTGAAATGTTTTGAAAATTTTCTGAAGTATATATATCTAACCAAACATTTGTCCAAGGATGAAAATATCACACCTATTCTATGTACAGATTAAATATTGTATATACCTTTGCAATTTTATCACATAGATATATCATGTGCATATCAATTACTCACGCATATTTTATGCAAATAAACCTTTACTTAACCATTTTTTTAAAATATGAGTTTAAGTTATAGTCTTCATGATTAGAGTGAATACTCTTGTTATATAATTTTCCTACATATATTAAAAAAGTCTTTTAAAGTTTAAAATATTCTCCCTTGAACTGCATAAATTCATATTGTTTACATCTGCTGCTACATAAATCACATCTTTAGGAACTGGAGCACTTCCCCTAAGGTTCCAAATACCATCCTTCCCACCCAGGACGCTCTCCTGATTTGTTTGCACTTCTGCTTTCCTTTAAGTACATATTAAGACTCAAGCTTCTCTGCTTTTCATGTTCTGATGTATCTAGGCTGTGATTGGATTTGCTTGTATATATAGATTCAATATAATTTCATTGTTTTTCTTTGTTTTTTAATTTAATAAGTTTTCTTGATGAATTACATATAAACTCTAGATGAATGTGTCAATTTTTGAAACAAGCACTTAAATGGATTGATCATAAGGATTAATTTCTTCATTTTTCATAATACTGACTTCATGCAATTTATTATTTGGTAAAATGGTAGAATTCTTTCTTTTCATTCTCCATAGCAAATATTACTAATAATATAAGAATGATCACATTGTTCTATTATGTATAATTTTTGGTCTAATTGGCTTATGGGAATTTTTTTGTAACATCTGTTTTCTTTCATTAAATATGTTTTTACTTATTACTTGAAAAACTTTACATGTGTGTTTCTTATGTCTAAAATATGATTTTTCTTTGTAATGAACTCATAAGTTTTCAAATGATTCTTATTAAGGAAAATATTAGAACAAAATAATTTATTAGTTTTTCTTATAATCAAAGACAATTTTCTTTTCTTCCTTCTTTCAATGAATACGTTTATCCAGGAAAAAAAAGCTTAATTAGAGGTCCATATGGTTTGGTCTGCTAGACTCTCCATGGTCTATTAGTAATCTCAGGAGACCAATGGTTATCAAAAGACAGAGGTGATGGCTGAAAAGTCTCTAGCACAATAGCAAAAAACTTTAAAGAGCAGAAGAGAAAATATAGCCTGTTCTCAAGGGGTTGAAGTGGTCTAGGATAGGAAAGGAGTGACAAGAGTGAGCCAAGTTTAAGATAGACTCTTTCAGAAAAATAGCTTATATCAACACCAGACATTTCAAGAAAAAGGGAGAAGTTGCAGCCTCTTGCAGCTGACGGAGGACAAATGCCAGGAAAAGCCCAGCTACTCCATCAGATCAGAAGAGTGCTATTACCCAAAGAAGCTCAGCCCTGTTGGGTGCCCCCCCCCTTGTTTTTAAAATAAAAAGGACCCCAGTTAAATGTTGAGTGGGTTGCTGGAAGGCCCAGACACTAGCTTAACCTAATTGAAAATCTCAGAGCAATGTTACAGGGCTGGCTCCAGGCTATTTCTAGACAGAATGCAAGGACTTTTGAGTCAGAGCCTTCAGTATTTAGAGAGGTTAAAAGCTGGTTGATGAGAGAACATATAAAGAACATGGATACAGTTCAATTTAAGAAAGAGAGGAGAGCTTCAAAGAGCACACAATGGATGTCACTAATTGTATTGTCCGAAAAAACCCTGAAATACTAATTACATGAAGTGTATTACAGATATGGAGACTTTACATCACCCTTATTAGTCATGCTGACATATTTTTATTCTCTAACCATACTTTTATTTTCTCTGTTTATCATTCTAAAAACTGTGCTCTTAACTTCGTCTCATCCACTGACTGGAGCTGACCATCTTTTTCAGATTCATTGCCTGAAAATGAGCTGATGCAGCTCTTCCTTCAGCTAATCTGCCAACAGTTTCACTTAGGTCAAGTCGACCAAGCTCTTTATACTTGGTAAATACCAGATCCCATTATACCATAATCTGTAATGACCAGCAAGTTAGTAGAAAGATTTCATCCATGTGGGAGACTGAGATGGAATGATCTTTAAAGGAAGTAGTTTCCTAGATGTTATTAGAAACAATTATATTAAGTGAAGTATCCCAGACCCAGAAAATTAAGCACCGTATGTACTCCCTAACAGGTGGCTCCTAGTACCAAACCCACCCAGCCCACCTAGAGACACTCAAAGATAAATCTCTGTAATACCCACAGTAATTGCAAGGATTATGAACAGGAGGGATGGGGTAGGAGGGCCACACCAGAAACAAGGAGAGAGGAGACCATGTTACAGCAGAGAAAATAGGCCTCCATCAAGGAATGCAAGTAAGTAATGAGACATCTGGTTAAGTTCACAGACTTTCGTTCCTGATCATTTACAACAGAGGGGGTATGATCTCACTAGAGGGGGAGGGCATATAGTTTGGCAGATAAAAAGTAACCATTTCAAAAATGGGTGATTGACCCTTCCCTCACTGCGGTTTCCTACTTTTATTACATCTACCTTTGAATATACTCTTATAACAAGACTCTAGTTTAACAGCTTTTTATCTCTGGTCAGGGGTGACATACAACACCCATCAGGATGGAGTGAAGGGCATTGCAGGAGCAGCAAAACTGCAAAAGAAAATCGACAAACCATAATCCAGAACTTCAGAGACTCTGTATCAACCATTTAGAACTAGGCCAGCCTAATCTCTCCCCATCCGGAAGCTCAGGAAAATTCGCGGAAGAGTAGACGGTAAGATTGTAAGAGCCCAAGGATGGGAGGAGCAATGATATGCAAGATACTCCATATAAGTTAGGGCAGAAGCAATCATAATTGGACTTTGCATGCCCTGGCAATGTCCAACACACTATTGACCTCACAAAGTCTAGCATTTGCTAAAGGCACCAAGATCCTTGGAGGCAAGGGATTGACAGCCACAGTAGTGTTCCTATGCTTAAGAGCAACACAGGAAAGGGTTCAGGGAAATGCCACTGGGTCCTTGTACGTCATCGGAGAGGAGGGCCCAGAGGAGAGTCTGGCATGCACATTAAAGAATTCTCTGGGGATTGAGAGGGGAGGCACTGGGGGATGGGGAAGGAAGGGTGAGGGGTAGGGGGAGGAGGGGTTCGAGGGGAGGAGGAGGGAGGGAGGGAACCGGTGTACCTATTAAGTTTGTGTGAGTGGAAATAATAATAAAAAATGTTAAAATAAATAAATAAATAAAAGGAAGCAGTTTCCCTTTGAATTCATCAACAAAAATGCACTTTATCTATGAAAACACAATTGAAGATATTTTGCAAGCATGCTCAATACTAATCCAACTATTATAAAGAATGGCTTCTGTTCACAAATGCATGCTTGCTCAGCTTCACTTTAATAAAGACACTAAGTTAACTTCAGGGAAGAAAAAAAAGATTTGAATATCATTGCACCTTTTCTCCAATTGTCTGAAAAATGTTTTCCTTGATCCGGATTCACTTACCCTCAATGCATTTTACATTTCTTCTGGATTCTAGCCATAGGTAAACTGTTGGACTTAAGGTTGAGACATGTTGGTCTTCTTTCTTTTTGTATGAATTTTATTGGGAGGTATGGAATTAGGAGAGAAAAACCAAGTATTACATTAACTCAGAAATTGAATGAAATAAAATACATTTGAATTTTATGAACTATCTCCGGAGGGAATTCATCTTTAGAATCTTTCCTGATACAACATAAATATAATGATATTAAATAAGACCTATATTGCGGTACACCCCGATTCCCTGTAAAGCAGGAATATGAGCAGGACTACAGGCTCCTCAAGTTAAGGGCTACAAGAACTAGTTGACAAGCTGCCCCTTCAAATAAAAGTCATCAGAAATATCAAATTTAGTTTCTAAATGAGGAGGCACTTAATTTTACAGCACTCAACTTTTTTTTCATGTCATGAGAGCTATCTTACCATATCTCAAAAAAGAAAAATACGCTTGGACACTGGGTAGTCTTTTTTTTTCTATTCTGTGTGTGATACATCGAGAAAAGAAATATAAAACATGGAAACATGTTCTGGCACTTAAATGTTATTCAAAACTGTCTATAAATTGTTATCTTCTTTATACTCCCTGCAGGACCCACTTGAAAGTCAACCTCCAGATGTGCTGTGACTGAAGTCTCCTCTCAGATCAACATAATAACCTACAAAGCTCCATTATTTTCTTTGTTCCATTACTGTGCACTATGATTAGCTTTTCTTTTTCTGGCAAATGTTGAATCCAGTCCCCGAGCTCTGAACTCAGTGCCTTGAAGAGTTACAACTCATCACAAACTGGGGAACCTTTAGTTTGCATGAGATATTAGTAGCATCTAGCGGATACTACTGTGCACATTTAAGACAGAGCTAGGAAATGCTTAATGTGAACTGGTTTCATTATAACAAGATGCTGAATTATTTACACCAATAAAAATTTATCTTCTAGAATCTCCTGAAAAGAAATTACCCTCTTGTTGTATACAATTGTCGTCTTTGGTGAAATAAGGCCGCACAGCACTACCAGCCTACATGCGCCACAGGAACACTCAAACTATTCTCCTTTCTCTCATTGTCTTTTTGTGTTTAGTAAAGGGAATTGATGCTTAGTCAAACAGAATGTGATGAACACAATGTGGCATTCTGCATCTGGAAAGTTTTTTATATTACATGGTTTTAAGCAATAGTGAACATTCTGAAGTCTCCTGGCACATTCTGTGCACAGATCTTGAAATGATCATGATATGAAATGAAGATATCAAATGAAGATTTGATTTTTTTGTCACACAAATATAACCAAATATGGCAAATAAATGAGTAAGATTAGCAATTAAATTTTAAAAATTATACAGGATTGTGCTTTAAGATATTGTTGAGCTCCCGTTTGACCACAAGTTTGGGAATAGAATTTGAAGTTTGGAAAATTTATCCACAGAACTATGAGGCAAGAAACAGGATGTTTAAGAAATGAAGGCTCTGCTTCTTTATGTAAATCAAACATTTATGAGAAGGTGATCAGAATTTATCAGTGTTATTAGTCTCTTGAATTAAAGACAGTTATAACTTGATAAATGTTTTAGTAGTTTATTCTTTGGAATTTAAAGCTATCTTTTAAGAGTTCATTCAACAAGATATACTGAGAAAAATATTCAAGGGGGCAATATCACATTCTGGAAATAGAAATGTCACATAGTCTAGCTTTTCAATAAGAATGGAGAAAGTATTTTAATATGACAGTAGAATATGTTAAGTGGAATTATTAAGCTATGAATGCATCAAAGATATGCGAGGTTTTAAAATGTGAATAAATCATATGCAGTTTCACAATTAATCCCAGACTGATTTTTCTCACCATGACTGAAATGTCTTCACTGACAGAAAAGAATGTGAAGACAAGGACGGGAGATAATTCTTCTTTCTCTCTCTCTTTGTCTCTCTCTCTCTCTGTCTCTCTACACACACACACACACACACACACACACACATATGTACACACACACACATATGTACATACACACACATATGTACACACGTGTGTGTGTGTATTGTATAATGTGTGGTCAATCACCATATTAAGAATAGTGAGTGAGATTAAGGTTTTGAAATAGTTGACAAGAGAGAGTTGGGAAATATTCTATCAGAACCTTAAGTGACTGAATTGACACCTTATACTTTATCAGTTACTAGTCTATAACTTAAAAAATATCCCTGAAAAGCAGAGCCACGGAAAGCCCCAGAGTAAAGCAGTAAGGAGGTAGAGCAATCCAGGATTATTCTTGATGTCACACTTGGGACACCACCAGCATGTACACTCAGTGAGTGCCCTTTTGTACACACATACACATAGAAAAGAAAAAGGAAAAGTAATTTCAAACAAATAATTATTATATGTAAATAATATATATAATTTAATTCTCTTATTTGTGTGTATGTGCATATGATGTATGTGTGTGTTGTGCACATATATGTACATGGCACATAACATGTCATAGTGTACATGCAGAAGTCAGAAGACAATTTTCAGGAGTCAACTTTCTGCTTCTTCCTTTTTAGTGGATAAGATCTCCCTCTTCTGCCTCTTTGCCAGTTCTCCTGTTTCTACCTTCCATCTTCCCAGAATCCTGAAGTTCCTCCTGTAAGTAAACATATCTGACTTACTATGTGTTCCAGAGATGGAATTCGTGTAACCAGGCTTGTGTGATAAATGTCTTTTTTTAAATCAATTAAGCCATCTCGACAGATCGAGTACTGACAAATTATTTGAAATGAAAGAACCTGACTATTCAGTTCTCTGTTAACTTACTGAAGAATAATGGCTATTACTTCATAACCCGAGATAGTAATAAATTTTTTTCCTTTCTCTTCCACATTTTATTTTTTTCTTAATCATACAAGCTCCATAGGCCCCATGCTCTCCCTCGCTCCTCCCTCCCCAATCATACCCCATTGCACTCTCCCCCTTTCTCCCCTTCCTTTCAATAGATTCCAAAATACACAGTATCAGTTAATTCTCTTGGATCATGGAAGCCAGTATTGGCTGAAAATGAGAAATAAATGAAAAATAGCTGAAGTAGAAAAAGCTACCAGGTGATTGAGAGAGAAATGATGCTGGGGAGATCATGTCCTGGCATATCCTCTTATGGAGCAGTGTGAAAACATGGTGGGCTTGAATAAACTGGTAAGTTAAATATGACTGTATAAAATGCTCTTTTAATATAAATTGTGACAAATAAAGCTGAAAGGGTAGACCTAAATGCACTCTGTAAAGGGCATGTGTGGCATATGATGTTGAGTCTAGTAAAATATGTGAGCTAAAGAAGAAAGTTAAAAAAGGAAGTCTCAGAACTAGAGAGCTTTTGACCAAAAATCTTCTCTGAAAGTTATAAAGAACTTAACTGTGAGTCATGGTTAGGGAGTGTCCTTGCAGAAGTGCAGGACTTCTCAGAAGACTCTGGAATTTCTATGTAACTGCAGAGAAATTCATGGCTTTAGGGAAGAGAGTAGCACCGGATGCATGCTATACAACAGTCCCCACGTATGCATGATAATACCATGTGGATTCCTGAAACTAAGGGAAGAACTAAACCAAACTGCTGCTCATCAAAACATTTCTGCTTATACCTTTGATCCACAAATCTAACGGTTTCTTCCATGCTAATTAGATATTTATCATGCACAGCCAATATTAGTCTAAATTCATGGTGCATAATGATGGGCTTCATCATTATGTTGTTTTAAATATATGTAACAAACTTTGATCATACCTCCACCCATTATCCATTTTTCCTCTTACCCTTTCTCTTGCTGGTCTCCTTACTTTTTTTGTCCGGTAGATTATAGTGAATTCACTGTATACATTTTCTTCTGCTTTAATCAAATTTTAAAAAAATTCATTTTTTCACCCAACAGAAAAACTTCATGACCTCTCTTTATCTTATACAATTGCCAGCAAAGCTTACATTTGAAGCATTATTAAGTAAATTAGCTATATTTGAAAAAAAAGTCCCTCAGTACCATGACAGTCAATGTGATAATCATTAATACTACCACATGTTGTATAGCTAGTACTTACAACAGGATATTCTATGTAGTGGATGACTCTTGGGTCTCATGGGACAGAGCAAGGTAACTTGCGATTTTATCATGCAACCCAGAAGGGACACAGTTAAAACATGGACTGTTTATTTTTAGTTTTTTAATCTAAGTTTTATTTCAAACTCAAACACAAACTCAAACTCAAAAGTAATTGAAATGATGAAAAAAATCCATGGGTAAAGGGGTACTAGAAAATACTTGCAGCGATAACTGATATAACATAGGCGTTTTAATAATATGATACAGAACAGAATAGATAAATGTTTCTAATTTATTTTTGTAATGCAATTGTTAAACATGAGAGAGTCACAAGATTCTACATATGCCTATCTAAATCTATGCATAAAACGATTCATACTGTTGGCATATGTTTCTAGTTAAACTGCAAAATAGAACTGGGAATATTTCAAAACTCCTACAAGAAAAGAAAAGTAAAGCAGGATACAAACATTTGCACAGTTTGCTCAGAGAAAACCCAGACCTCCAAAAGCAGCAGACAGTCTTGCAATAGAGATATAATGGTAAGTGGTGTAAGTTTGCTAGGTTATGATTTATTTCCCAGGATTTGTAAAGAAGACATCTATTTCTGCCCATCTCTCGGACTCACAGAGCTAAAGATGATTTCCAAATAAAAGCAATCACCTAGAACTAGGCCAGACTAATCTCTCCCCATACTGAAGCTCAGGGACATTTGCATAAGAGGGGGCGGTAAGAGTGTAAGAGCAAAAGGATGGGAGGAGCAATGATTTGCAAGATACTCCACACAAGTTAGGGCCGAAACAATCATAATTGGACATTGCATACCTGGCGCAATGTCCAACACACTATTGACCTCACAAAGTCTAGCATCTGCTAAAGGCACCAAGATCCTTGGAGGCAAGGGATTGACAGCCACAGTAGTGTTCCTATGCTTAAGAGCAACACAGGAAAGGGTTCAGGGAAATGCCACTGGGTCCTTGTACGTCATCGGAGAGGAGGGCCCAGAGGAGAGTCAGGCATGCACAAGAAAGGACTCTGGGAATTGGGGCAGGAGGCACGGGGGGATGGGGAGGGAGGGGTGAGGGGAGGGGGAGCAGGGGGTTCGGGGGGGAGGAGGAGGGAGGGAGGGAACTGGTGTACCTATTAAGTTTGTATGAGCTGAAATAATAATAAAAATGTATTATAAAAAAAAGCAAAAAAAAAAAAAAATAAAAGCAATCAGTTGTTGAGAACAGCTTAGTTTCAATACCAACACATTCTCAGTGCCTTGGGAGTTCGTGTATAAGAAGCTGGTCTGTGACAATGCCTGCTATAACGAATTCTTATTTACATAACTAAATTGTATTGTAAAAAGATTTACAAATTAATTGAAAAGGGAATTTTAACTCTAAGCATAATTTTCAGGCCCCCAAAAAGACAGAATATTGACATTAAAATAAACTTTTCATTATTTTTCTGTCTGGAAGTTTGCTTATTACAGGGAACTTTACAGAAAGATTGTGTGTGTGTTGTGTGTATGCACTTGTGAATTATTTGGTGTATGGGGAGATTAGAAGAGAATGACTTAGGTCCTGGAAACAGTGTACAGCACTAACCCTGGAGCTAAGTTGGCAGCTAGCAAGTCCTAGTGATCTCTTGTCTTTGCCCTCAACAGTGCTCGGGTTACAGACACAATGAACCAAGCCAGGCTTTTTATATGGATATTGGAATCAAACTCATAATTGTACAGCAAGAACCTATACATGCTGAGCATCTCTGCAGTCCCCTGAAAGCATTTTGACCACTCATTTGTCAAATATCTTTGTGATACCTTGATTCATGATAGTGGTACAATTTTTTCACATCACATTTTCTACTTCTTGAAGACCCTGCATACTGTGTTCCACACTTCGATTATCTACAAAAAGTTTACAGATGGATTCCATGTTTTATATTTTTAATCTACATTGTAAAATAACAAAACTTTGAATCTGTTATTTACAAAATGAATGTCTACTAGGTGATTTTCAAATGATCTCTATTGTGTTAGTGATTGAATATTATATGAACTAAAATGTTTTCTGAGTGATAGCTAAAAAAGACCTCCATAATTCATCCTGCTGTTTTCTTTTCCCATCCTTACTAGAACATAACAAGAAAATCACTATGCGTTTTCTTCACTCTATAAACTTGGAGGATGAATGAAATGCTACCTTTATACACCATCTTTGTTGTTCCCAAAAACCTAATTATGGATATAGTGTTACTGAACATATCAAAAAGTATCTAATTTATAAATATGAATAGCACTAAACCTTTAAGAACCCTCACAAAGAGATGCTAAGAAGAGGAAAGCTGTGTAGAAAGATCAGGCAGAAGAGTGATGTAATGCAATATTCTGTTAGCTCATTACGGATCAAATGTAAAACTTCTAAAAGAAAAACTATTCATTTTCATTGCAAACAAATGATTGAAAAGAAAACTTATTGTTCTTGAAACTATAATGTGGCATTTTAAAAATCCTAGATTGTTTGTTTTTATTAACATTACACATTACTATAAGAAATATTATTAGTGAAGTTTCACATGTTTTTCTCTAGGATATACAATAAATCAATTCTTTTCCCTCTGAACCCTATGACAAACTACATAAATACAGTATGACAAACTACAGTATTACCAATACTTCTAGTCTATCTCCATGTTTGCAGTTCTTTTTCAAGTGGCAGACAGTCTTCATGCAGTACTGAATGTAATATAGTATAATTATAATATAATATATAATATAATATAATATATTCTCTTGATCTACTAGTTCTTTCTAAAGTGTCCTACATGTTTGTAAATATTTCTAGAAGTTGTCACATTTTATATGTGTGGGACAGTTCTTTGCTATTATAAGTGTATCTGATCAATATTGTAAGTAGCCTAAGAAATGAATTGATCGCTGTCAATACTGAAGAGGCAGGAATTAATATATATTTGTATTTTACCTATAGCATCTATATTATTACTTATTAGGAAGATATTATTAAAAACACTGTAAAATTAATAATAAAAGAATAAATTCAATTGATTCACAATTTGGACTCCAAACGTGGCCTGTCACTTCATGTTCCAAAATATTACATCTTGAGGAAAAAAAAGGAAAGAGAGAGAGAAAAAGCATAGCAATAAACAAGAAAGGGAGCATGAAAGGACCAATTAAGCATTGTAAGATTGATACCAATTACTATAATATGTGAAATCAGTAAAGAACCCATTTGATTTATAGGCTTATTATACAGCATACCATATAATCACTGTATTCTTGATCAAAACTAATTCCCCACAATTCCATGCATAGTAAAGAAGAATTCATCTTCAAGTGATGTAACTGCCTTCAACATTGCAGAACAATCTAAGCATATTTTGACATTTTGCTCAATTAAAAGTAATGTATTGTTGATGATATATGTGCATTTTATGTATTAAAATGTCCAGCACTCCTGACTGATTAAATCAGTTATGAATTCTGAATATTAAGCATTTTTAGATAATATTTCTAAAATTTGATTCTGTAAATGAAAAATCAAATTTTGTTCAAAAACATATGGCAATTAAAATGAGATATTAAAATAACATATCACAGTCCTCTCTAAATTGCTTTTTGCAGGTAGAACTATGATAATGTCTTTAGATCTCAATTCTTCAGTAAAGTCATAAAATACATTAGAAAAAAACATCCAGGAGGGAAATAAAAATTCAATGGAGATGACAAAAATGCAATAATCTTGGCCCAGTGAAGAATTAAGTTTGTGAGAGCACATATTCTTCCTTTCCATTCTTAAATTGTTGCAAATAAGCTGCTTTTAGATTGACAGCTGGAAATAATAAAAGTCCAATTATTTTGATGAGCACTGCACACTATGTTTGGTGTCTGGAGCCAAACTCCGAAAGGAAATATTGATACATCCTCCATAGTCCCTAATATCTCAAAATTCAGTTGATTCATGACAGAAGGATGCTGAAATGAGGTAATGAAGGGGCCCTGTGATACTGTGAGATTTTATAAAGCATACACGCCAAAGTGCGGAAGGGTTTTAGTAAAAGAAAGGGCCTCAAGGCATGTTACATTATGAATAAATACCCAAACTTTAGATTCTCTAGGATTCTGACTCATGCAGCACAAAATGTCAATAATAATACTTTCTTTCTTTTTTTCACAGGAACTTTGAACATGTAAATTAAATATTACCTACTAATATGATTTAAAAATATTAAGCTGTAGGAATATCATCCTTCAACACTAATGGAAATTTTAATATGAAATCATAATTCCAACAACAGAAAGAGAAATTGAGTTTTCTGCAATTTTGTCAAGAAGTATGTCAACTTTAGCTACTTAAGAAAGCAATATTCTTTGTAACTCTTTGTTGAACAAGGTTCCCTGATTTGTAACAGTTCTTTCATCATAGGAATCACCCTGTATTTTATCTTTGTCAATAGTTAAATTGCTTTTTAGTTGATAAATCTCTTCAATAGCTCAGGTTTAGTTTATCTTGTTACTTTAGGAAAATACTCACATCAATGATATTCTTTCCTAATATTCCAGTTTGGAGTGGCTGCCTCTTGTGTTCTGTGTGCTGGAAAAACTTATTTAGGAATTAACATACTTTATTATGAGTAGTGTTAGTAAAATGTTCTTATCATAATATCAAGATTTGTGTGCCATTTTTGGATGCAACTGACTCATAGAAGCAATAAAGTAAGATCTGTAAAGTATGTACCATTAATTAGATAAGAGTGAATATGCCTAATTTACCAAAAAAAAAAAAAAAAAAAAAACACCAGACCATGACAAGAGAATTTCTAGGTTTGTAAACATATTGCAATGAAATATAGTGAAATAATTTCTTTTAATTTTTAAGTTTACTTATTTTTGTACATGTGGTGTGCATGTATGTACAAAAGAGGTTACATGAGTGATCAGTGTGTGCATACTGAGGCCTAAGGATGGAAATCCTCCTCCATTGTTTTGCTTTGTGCTTTCCTGGACCCCGCCTTCAGGATTGGAAGTGCAGAAAACTGACATACCTACATTGCATTCTTACTTGAATTCCCGGGATCTAAACTCAGATCATGTTGTTTACAAGGCAAAGGCATAAATTCTTGAACCATATCTCCAACTCATAAAATAATTTTTAAATCTATATATTGATTTGAACCTTTCATTCTCAATGTGATACATATTATTTGTGACAACCTTGTGGATTATTGGAGGTGCCCCACACAAAATGTTTGACTTCTTGTTAATATTATAAAAAATTGCATCTAGCTGCTTCATTTCTTCATCTTTAACCTCAAATATATTATAAAACTTCTGGGAGTGTCTGCCTAGAGTATATGAAATTACAGATCAAAAGAGGCAGACAAACTTTTGATGAGTTAGTATCAGAGTTAGCTGCATTCAAAACGAATCTGAGTATCAGTGTATTTTGTTATTACTTTGTGTTCTAAACTACTGTCCTACAAAATGATTTTAAAATAGATTTTTAAATACATTGATTTTAACTGCTCTTATAAAAAAGTAACATAGGTTATGATTAGGTTAATTTCTTTTGCTGTAGAAAGCATTTATATCAAACAATTCATATATATATGCATTTTGTTTGATAATATTTGCATAAAATAATTTACTGCTGAATAATAAATGAAGAATCTAATAAAATTGGTAAGTTAGCTACTACTTTTCAGCACCCACCACAGCGGCCACTTTGACATATTTACCCCCCAATGGACATTAGTCTGCCACTGAGTTTATAGCTGATTTCCTATTCTTGGAACCAAATGTTGTAGCATAAGCACTAAGGTTAGGTATTAGTTTTTTCTATAGGGAATGGAAAGCTTGTCTCTAAACCCAAATCTCCTTTTTGAATTTCTACTACCAAGAATGGTAGATCTCCTCCCATCCTTTTGCTCTTACACTCTTACCGCCCCCTCTTCCGCAAATGTCCCTGAGCTTCAGGATGGGGAGAGATTAGTCTGGCCTAGTTCTAGGTGGTTGATATAGAGTCTCTGAAGTTCTGGATAGTGGTTTGTTGATTTTCTTTTGCAGTTTTGTTGCTCCTGCAATGCCCTTCACTCCATCGTGATGGGCACTGTATGTCACCCCCTGGCCAGAGAAAGAAAGCTGTTAAACTGGAGTCTTATTATAAAAACACATTCAAGGGTAGATGTAATACTTATACCCAAAAGTGGAATCGCAGGGTCATATGGCATTTGGCATATGGTTACTTTTTAATCTGCCAGACTATATGCCCTCCCCTTCTGGTGAGTTCATACCCCCTTAGTTGTAAATGATCAGGAACGAATGTCTGTGAACTTAACCAGATGTCTCATTACTTTCTTGCAGTCTTTGATGGAGGCCTATTTTCTCTACTGTAACATGGTCACTTCTCTCCTTGTTTCTGGTGTGGCCCTCCAACCCCATCCTTCCTGTTCATACTCCTTGCAATTACTGTAGGTAATACATAGATTTTCCTATGAGTGTCTCAAGATGGGCTGGGTGGGTTTGGTATTAGGAGCCACCTATTAGGGAGTACATACAGCGCTTAATTTTCTGGGTCTGGGATATTTCACTTAATATAATTGTTTCTAATGACATCCATTTCCCGGCAAATTCCAGTAATTCATCATTTTTGATGGCTGAGTAGTACTCCATTGTATAGATGTACCACTGTTTCCTTATCCACTCGTCAACTGTTGGACATTTGGATTGATTCCATGTCTTTGCTATTGTAAACAGTCCTGCTATGAACATGGTTGTGCTTGTGCTATCGAGGTGAACCTCTGCTGAATGGGGGGTTATACCCAAAAGTGGAATCGCAGGGTCATATGGCATTTCAATCTTTAATTTCTTTAAGAATCTCCAGACGGCTTGCCAGAGTGGCTGTATGAGCCTGCACTCCCACCAGCAATGTAGCAGAGTTCCCCTCTCTCCACATCCTCTCCAGCATTTGTTGTTGTTTGTATTGTGGATTTTTGCCATCCTGACGGAGGCGAGATGATATCTCAGGGAAGTTTTGATTTGCATTTCCCTGATGGCTAAAGAAGTGGAGCATTTTTTAAGATATTTGTTAGACATTTTAGTTTCATCCCTGGTAAAATTTCATTTAAGTTCCAGGGCCCATTTTTTAATTGGGCCATTGGTTTCCTTGGTGTTTAGTTTTCTAAGTTCTTTGTGCACTCTGGACAGCAGAGTTCTATCAGATATGTGGTTAGTGAAGATTTTCTCCCATTCTGTGGGTTGCCTTTGAGCTCGTGTTACAATCTTTTTATCTGAACAGAAGCTCTTTAATTTCACAAGATCCCAACTGTTGAGAGTTGGTAGCAGTGACTATGCTATTGGATGTTGGTTTAGGAAATGTTGGCCTAGCTTAATCAGCTCGAGAGAGTTCCCTATCCTTTCAACTATGGTTTTTATAGTCTCTGGCCTGATATCAAGATCCTTGATCCATTTGGAATTAAATCTTGTACATGGTGACAAGTACAGATCCTTGGAGGTAAGGGATTGACAGCCACAGTAGTGTTACTATGCTTAAGGGGAACACAGGAAAGGGTTCAGGGAAATGCCACTGGGTCCTTGTATGTCATCGGAGAGGAGGACCCAGAGGAGATTCAGGCATGCACAAGAAAGGACTCTGGGAATTGGGGCGGGAGGCACGGGGGGGGGGGGTATGGGGAGGGAGGGGTGAGGGGAGGGGGAGGAGGGGGTTCGGGGGGGAGGCGGAGGGAGGGAGGGAAATGGTGTACCTATTAAGTTTGTATGAGCTGAAATAATAATAAAAATGTATTAATAAAAAAAAGAATGGTAGATCTATCAGTAAGAAAATCAACAATAAAATGCATTGAATCATTTCGGGAAATGATTGTATAGCATGGAAGAAGGATCATACATTGAGAATGAATGTCTCTAAGTTCTTCACCATTTTCTTCATTTGCTTGTCCCATAGACCTGGTAGTACCTTGTTTTTATCTTTATCTCAATAAAACAAATGAACGTGATCTCCAACAATTTTCAAATTCTCAGTTCAAATTTTCCTCATTTTACTAAATCAATTTCCCTTTATTTTAGTTTGTGTCTAGAACATTTACATCATATGTGCTGAATTGTATCACCTTTAAGCCTATAGAGATAACTCAGTAGATAAACTGGTTGCCTTTTAAGCATGAGAAGCACAGGAAAAAAATGATGGCATATAGTTGTAATCCCAAACAATGAAAAATGGGAAAGTGAGACAGAAAAGTCTGTGAGGTTTCCAGGCAATTCAGTCTAACTGAATTGGTGAGTCTTTGGCCAATGAGACACCCAGACTCAATAAAACAAGGTAGATATCACCTAAGAAATGTGATGAATATTTCTCCAAAGTGAATCTTTATATATGGGAAAATCATGTTAAGAAGAATATATAGCACTGTATGATACAATCTGAAAACAACTTTAATTTAAATGTGTCCTTTTTTCTATTTTTATTAATAATAAATATGCTACAACTATTTGTTTAAAGAATCAGACATTAACTTGCAGATTATTTTGATATTTCTATTTGTTTGAAAGAACAAATCTTTGAACAAATACATGTAGGTAAATATATGAAGTTCTAACAATCTGTTTAGGGAAGAAAGATTACAGCTCACAGAAGGCACTTACAGATATTGAACATGTGCTTTCATATTATTTGTGACTGTTAGAAATATGATTTAACAGTCCATTTTAAAAACAAGAGACAGCTGGCTAGAGGATTCCAGATGCCAATAAAGTGTGATTGAACTGCTGTTCATGGAAATAGTTGAGATTTTTTTGCTAGTGCAATGACAATTTACATATTGTGCTTTCAACAGACTATTAGAATTGATGGGTTCTCCATGACTAAAATCTTTACTACAGAAAGACTTGTTAACTGATTGAATGAGATGATTTGGTAAGTTTTTAAAACAAAACCAAAAAGCTTACATTTAGTTATGTGTAACTTTAAGGAGATTAAATTAGAGAAATTACCAGTACATTTGTTGTTCTTACTTGTTTTCAAACTGGGGAGCTGGTCATGGGAAAAATAAATCCCAACATTTTTTTTTCATTTTTATCTTTTTTTTCTGCTTTTACAAACATATTGAGTATTCATCACAACTTCCCTTCTTCCCCCCTTACTCCCTTCCTCTCCCCTCTCTTCATCATTCCTTCCCACTTCCTCCCACCCTTCTGTTTTATGATTCTTATGGACCTCAGGGGGTTCACTCTGGCTTGTCTATTCTTGTGGGGTCCCAAGCTTCTGTAGCATGTCAAGTTACTTCTCTTTAGGCTATCCCACAGATATGTGCATTTCCTTTTACTTATTCAGCTTTAGGTCTAAAGATTTCCACTCTAAGTTCCCATTCTATGGGCATAACAACAGCTACCTAGATACCAGTTTAATGTAGTCTTCCTACCTACAGGTTTATTGATTATCTTCCCTGTTAAATCTATTTTCCCCTTTTTGGGGGGAGGGTTGTTATAATTTTACAGTAACAGATGTGTATCATTCTTTTTTTATTATTTATTCAATTGTGTGTGTGTGTGTGTGTGTGTGTGTGTGTGTGTGTGTGTGTAGAACCATGGGCGAATTTGGGAACCGCCATGGACCTTCTTCACCTCCTCCTTGTTTACTCTGCCTCAGGATTCACAGGCTCCGCCCTACCAGGACCAGAAATGCAGGCTGCCCCCGCTTCTGCCCGGCGTCTATTCGTGGAGTCTAGGATCTGAACTCAGAACCTTCCACCCGCAAGGCAGAGGCTTAACCCCTGAGCCACCTCTCCAGCCTCAGATATGTACCATTCTGACAAGCAGGTCTTATAATCCAATCAGAAAAGTGTTGCTTGTCTCTTTGATATTCATGCCACTATTATATTGGTGGTCACCTGTTCGTTGCCATGGTGATTTATACTGCAACTTACCTATCTCATGCTGTTGATGGGGCTGGTGAATATTCTCTTCCCCAGCAGTTTTGACAGTATTTCTTGGTACCGTATAAGCTATCCAGCAAGGAGAAAGTCTTAAGATCAGTTCCAGTTGATATATTTTGCCCACGTTGTGTGATTCATTTGTGTTGCATCTTCAGTAGTAGATCAGCATTTTTTATTTATTTTTATTTATTTATTTCCACTCATACAAACTTAACAGGTACACCGGTCCCCTCCCTCCCTCCAACCTCTCACTGCCCTGTGCCCCCCTCCCCTCCACCCTTCCTCCCCATTCCCCAGTGCCTCCCCCTCAGATCCCCGGAGCATCCTTTAATGTGCATGCCAGACTCTCCTCGGAGTCCTCCTCTCCGATGAGGCGCAAGGACCCAGTGGCATTTCCCAGAACCCTTTCCTGTGTTCCCCTTAAGCATAGGAACACTACTGTGGCTGTCAATCCCTTGCCTCCAAGGAATAGATCAGCATTTTAACACTTTTTAATCATTAGAGAAGAAACTTTTGCAAAATATTTTCCCATTTATAGAAATCACAACTTATTGATAAAATATTCTTTAGTAATAGGATTTTGAAGACATGGATGTAATACATACTTGTGAATTGCTCAGTCCTCTGATTTAGCATTTTACCTTGACATTGATAATGATGGTTAGAAATCAGAAATGTTCAAAATGTTTCTAGAGCATATTCTCAAATATAATATGAAAATAAGAAGAAAGCTTTACTTTAATGAACAAAAAAAACTTAGATCCACAACTAAAAGATACTTCAATAGATAAAACTAGTAAAGGATTTGGAAAAGAATTCTAAAGTCTTTTGTGCTTATTGAACTTACATGTAACCACTGTGGTCCTCTTTCTTTTTCAAACCTTTTCTTACCCACTTTAAATCTATAACATATCTAGGCACATAAGACATAAATTGTTTCACAGGACTTATATGGATATGGAACTTTAAAGTAAATATTTTTGAAAGATACAAATTTGTAAAATAATAAGGGAGGTACAGAAGAAGGAAGGGAAGGAGGGGAGACAGCAGGGGAGGGAAGGTAAGAAGGAAAGGAGGAATAGAGAAAAATTTTATTTGTTCTATGACACAGACATTTAAACATGAATAATAAGCTGAATTTTAGTTGTGTACATTGGTATATGATTATTTTCATTAAATGAGAGTTTCTTACTAAAGAATGTTCTGGGATTTTGGAAAAATGTTGTGATGGCATAGGGCAACTTGTTTGACAGTGTGTTCTCGATTTGTATTGATATGACAAGAACTGGATAAATTTCACAAAATTGAGCCACTTTATCGATGCAGTGTTCACAGAACTTTTAATTAGTTTATTCTGTGTGCTTTTTTTTTAAGTGGCAACCACAGATATTGTCAGGGACACAGGGAAACAGAAAGTTATTCATTGCTTGTGGAAAGTGAAAACTAGTGAAGTTACTGTAAAAATCAGTGTGGATATTGCACAATAGTAAGAAATGGGACCAACCTAGGTGAACAAATGAATGGATAAGGAAATGTGGCACATTCTGGCATAAAGAAAAATGAAAACATGACATTTATAGCACAATGTATGCAACTGGGCGGGTCATGTGAAATAAGTCAGACTCAGGCAAAACCTGCACATTTATAATCTTTACTTAAATGTGCATGTGTGTGTGTGTGTGTGTGTGTGTGTGTGTGTGTATGTGTGTGTGTGTTACAGAGCAATAGAGACAGAGAAATATATGAGAGAAGAAAAGGAGTCATAAATAGGAAAGGCTAAATTTAAAGAATGGGCAATGGAAAATAAAAAGGGGGTTCTTGTACAGACTGAGAGGACCAGAAAGATGTGGGCAGTAAACAAGGGAGGACAGTGAGGGAGCAAGACTAGTAATAACAAAGTATGTATGAAAAGGTCACAATGAACCTTCTTATTTTCATGCTGTTACAATGTTAATGAGGGATGAAGAGATGGTTCAAGGGCTAAGACTCTGTCACGCACAGAAATTCCTGAATTGGGATCCCAGGACCTACCTAAAAACACCAGGCAGAAGCGTTGGCAGCCTGCACTTCTGGCCCTGGAGAGTAGAGCCTGAGAGTAAAGCCCAGAGTGAATCAAGGAGGTAGAAACAATCTTGGGTGATTCTTGAGTCACCCTTGGCCCTCCATAGAGATACACAGTGTCCTTTAATGCATACACACACAGAACACATTCACCACCACCACCCCCACATAATTAAAAAAAAAATTTTAAAGTTAATGAAATATATTTAGAAGGGGAGATGTTTATTGTATGTTTATGGTATACAATGAAACACTTGTTTCTTTGCCTAAGAAAAACTCCCTCTAGCTAAGACTTGACATTCAAGTTACTATTGTGGCAAAGAAAGTTTCAGCAATTACAAGTGAAGTCTTCAAAATAGGCAAAGTCAATTTGCTTCAAGGAGGACCCTCTGCAGACCGACAATCTTCTGAATTCAGATTTCAAACAAGAAAGCCAGAAGCTCAGGACACTGAAGAAAAGAAAAGGGTCAAAATGTATTCTTGCTTTCAGTGGGAGACACAAGTGTGCTTTCCTAATCTTTTGAGAATTTCTCTTGTCAGTCAAGTCAACCATTAAGCAAATTTAATCTAGATAAGTACCTCAAAGGAGGACATGACTTATGGAAACATTTCTTATAAGTCAACCAAAGAATCCTTCTGCTCACCTGTCTGGGGTGTCGCTGGAGCAGCTCCTGTCCCTAACATGATCTTCTGTTCCCAAAACACACTAGGCATTTGGTTTCAGAAATTGCCAAGCAAATTTATATCTCTGTATCCACAATTAATAATGAAACGACTACCTGTTGTGGGCTGCAGCAGAAAGGAAAAGAGTAATGGCTGACTGAAAATGAAAAGTCCCAGCAGATTGAGTTTGGCCATCACAGTATAAACATGTGCTTTTCTCCAAGCAACGGTTTTGACTCCAGACAAATGAACCTTCTTTGTGTTACACATATAAGAAACTTTCAGTGGAAGATAGTTTCAGGCATTAATTTGACAAGTGAGAACTGGACCTGTTAGGCACACATACTAAAAATTCTTTAGTGAATGCATGGCAAGGAATATCTAATTGATATGGAAAGACCCAGCCCATGCTGGGTGGGACTATTCCTGGGAGGGTAGATAAGATGAAGAGAGAAAGTTGGTTGATTATGGCAAACTACTAAGCTAGAAAGTATGTCCCTCAATTGGTTTTTGCTATGTGTATGTATCCAGTTCCATCGCCTCCTGATGTTGGGAGGAATTTTCCTGCCATGTTGATGTTGTAACTGAATTATTACATTTGTAACAATTGTAAACTGGAATAGACTCAGAAAGAAAGAAAGGAAGAAAGAAAGAGAAGGAAAGGAGGCAGGAGGAGGAGGAAGGAAGGAAGGAAGGAAGGAAGAAGGAAGGAAGGAAGGAAGGAAGGAAGGAAGAAAGAAAGAAGAAAGAAAAAGAAAGAAAGAAAGAAAAGAAAAGAAGAAAGAAAAGAAAAGAAAGAAAGAAAAGAAAGAAAGAAAGAAAGAAAGAAAGAAAGAAAGAAAGAAAGAAAGAAAGAAAGAAAGAAAGAAAGAGAAAGAGAGAAAGAAAGAAAGAAAGGCAATCATCCAGAGTCTCGGTGGTGGGAGCATAACAATATATTAACTACGACTCTTAGCAAACTTCAGAAGAATAAAAGTCTGAGGACTTATTTCCCAGGCAATCAAAACATAAGCAGCTTACTCTTCTTCAGGATCTACTTACACAGACTTTGTTCTTTGCAGTTGAAATATTCAACCAAACCATCTGTCAGGATAAGTAGGATAAGGTTTTAATTACTTACAGCAATGCAATTATGCCATTAATGTTCAGCTAAAATTGATCCTATTCAGTTTAATTAGCAATGCATCTGTGAGTGAAGACAAATACTTTCAGTTAGCCAACAGGAGAAAATATAATGACCTTTATTATTTTAGTTGTCTGGGCATTATTCTGTCATAATTCCTACCCTTCTTTACTATTCAATTCTTTGTGTGGGATGTGTGGGGTGTGTGTATGTGTGTGTGTGTGTGTGTGTGTGTGTGTGTGTGTGTGTGTGTGTGTATCACATACACATTCTGTAAAAGCAAATCTCTTACACATGGTCCTCCATGAATCTGATCCACATATAAATGACATATATGAAATAGAATTAATTCAAATCATTAAGAAGCTATGCTTTTTCAGCTAAAATAATATTTCAGCAAATTCATCGTTATTACAGTGACCATATTTGTCAAAGGATAAAGGAAGAACTGCAGAAACTTGGAATTTTCTGAACATCCAACAGTATTTACAGTATATCCAGGAATATAAGGCACTGATTTATAAAAAAACAAATAAGTAAAATGCAGTAAAGATGTTTATAAAATATAGCTTAATTGAATGAAATAAAATTACATGTATTATATTTTGAATTTGAAAATTAATAAAGACTGCAGATAAATATTACACTAAAGGTATGCTTTCTCTAAACTATTAAAATTGCTTTTAAATATTCACAAGCATTTAATTGTGAGTAGGGATGCATAAGAGGGAGGTGGTTTGGAGGCTGACTGGTAAGCAGCTTGGAGACATAGTAAGCGGAATGAGCTAGAAGGGTCCTCACTATCTAGGCAATCCTGATGAAAGTCTGATATTGAGAAGAGATAATGATCTGAGACTAGAAAATTTTACAGCCTAGCCCTCTCATCAACACACTGACTTTTAAATAATTATCTTTGAATCCGTAGGTTATTGCGGTCCTCAGTTTCAACTGAAATGGAAAAAAATATGCAAGAGCAGAGTGTGGGCAAGAAAACTATCAGTATTTTCTTAGCACTATAAGGGCAAAAGTCATCTATAAGGTCACTGCAACTCTGCTTACCTACATAAGATTTATTAAAATTTGGTCCCTTCATGGAGTAGGGAAGGATTAGGGAAGACCCAGATCCTTAATGAATACTGGTGGTCAATCATGGCCTTCGTCCTTCAGTTAGTGTCACTATCGATATATTGTTTATGCTACAGCAAGTGCCTGTGCTAACGCAGATACATTTACTAAGCTCAGTGAACGTCTCTGTCTCTGTGTCTATTTCTGTCTCTCTGTCTCTGTACCTTTCTTTCTCTCTCTTTCTCTCTCTCCTACACACATAATCACACATACACACTTCATACGTGCAGGAGGGAAACTTCTTGAGAAGAAGATTCTCAGTGTGGCAAGGAAGGGTAAGAAGATGATGACAATAAATTATTGTATAAATATATAAAACTACTAAAGAAATAAATAAAATTTAAATAGATAAAAATGGCAGTATTCCGAGTATAACATTCAAAAAAATTTTTCCACTTCTATTGTGAAGCTTCTACTTGGCAAAAAAACTCGTAAGTGCATATACTAATTATTTTTCCTTGATCCTGCTAACACTCATGTTTTCTAAATGGAAATATTTTTAATGTTAATGCTATGAACATAAGGAAGGGATTAACAGTGTCAGATGTGTGAATTTTTTCCTATCAAATATCTCACAGTTGCTATAGCAATGTTTGCACAAATAGAGCCATAAAGAGAGATAGTTGGCATGTCTGGAAAATCAACTAGGATTGCTCTAATTTCAGAATTAGAAATAAAACAAAATGACGTTACAATCAGAGTCTGAGAACATAGACTGTAGATCAAGATCCACTGGATTCTAATTTGAGCATATACTAGTTTCAGCAGTAAGCTATTAAAACTGTCCATGAATCATCTAAGAGAGGGTTTATAAGATTGTTCCATAGGATTATAAACAAACACATGAACTGAAGCTTTTGGTGCTGATACAATGTAAGTTGTTTCAACTTTCTTTATTGATAGACTTTGATCTTTGACAAGTTCATACATGTATGTAATATATTGTGATCCCTCTACTTTTTCTTTATCCCACATCACAATCTCCCCTTCCTTCCAGGTCTTTCTCCCACATTCATGTCCTTCTATGTGATCCTGAGCTTAGAGCCTATTTGGGATTACTATTGATATCTCTGACCCAGAAAGACAAACATTATATATTCCCTCTTCAATAATGATCCTAATTTTGAACCTTAAAGTTTATGGTCTAACTTGAAATGTCTCTGAAAAATCAGGGAATCAGAGGTCATTAAGGAAAGGGAAAGGACCATAAAGGAGAGGTTGTAAAAGGGTGAAAGTGATATGAAAGAGGGAAAGGGTAACACAGGTGGCAATGGGTTGGTTTAGAGAAAGAAGAGAATGGGGGTAGCTTGAGGATCTACTGGGGAAAATTAACACTGGGATATATGATGAAGTCACATAAAACTTATTGATATAGTACCTTAGTTAAAAAAAAAAAACATGGAACAGAGGCACAGTGATAGTTAGATTCCAGTGTCAATTTGACAGCTGCAGGCTATTTGGGATACAGCTGAGGTTAGAGTGTCCCTTGACAAGCCCTTAGGTAATTGTTTAAACAGTACCCAAGATCTAACCCATAGTGGGTGGTGTTTTCCAGTGGTGAACCAGATAAAAGGAGGTGCCCTGCATCAGTTTGCTGAATGAGTCCATTACTAGTGTGTCTCAGCTTTCTTCATTTCTGTTGCTGCTGCTCCTGCTAATGATGATGATGATGTATTCTTTAAACCCAGCCCTTTTTGCCTTGCTGATGTCCTCACTTCCATCAGAGCCTAGTCTGGACCTAGCTGCTGTTCATCACTGATGTTGAAGTGAAGCCTCCTAGGGTTTCCTCACTGACATCAGAGCCTCTTCAGTCCTCCAGTGTGACTGAGGCTCAAAACTTTCTGAGATCCTTTTTTCTTATGAAACAGTCAGCTCAAGAACTAGCCAGATACAGATGGCTATCTTGGAGGACACTGGTTGTTTTTTTTTTTTTTTTTTTTTTTTGCAAGTTGTTTAATAATACACACACACACGCGCACACACATTCTTTTGGTTCTGTTTCTCCAGAAAACCCAGACTAATGCAGGTAAACAATATTATTTTTATGTACTAGGTGGTTATTAAAGTAAGATAAAGCATTGGTATAATTAACTGTTCTCTGTCACTGAGAGAGAACACTCTGAACCAAGTAGTTTAAGGAAGAAAAAGTTATTTGACTTACTCTTCCAGGAGGAATTAAGTCTGTTACAGAGAGAAACCCAAAACAGAAGGTGCAACACCAGAAAAAGGAAGCTGTGTTAAGTTATAGCAGGCCTCAGGAGGTAAAGAGAACAAGCCAAAAGAGGGACTGGGTTCCTCCAAAAAGGCTACACCTCTTCAAGTTGTCATGACTTTTCCAAATAATGCTATCATTTTGGGACCCAATATACAAACACATTCAAACCATGATAGGCACACAAGGATTATTTGATTAATAAATACTACTCCAATAGTGAGGTTGATAATTGGAGAACTACATGACTTCACATACATCAGAGTTCTGCATCCTAGTATCTGATTCCTGTGAAAGCTGTGGGATGTTCACTTTAAAATTTCATCATTGAAATCTATTGATATAGGGAATTGAATTCTAAGATCTAATATCTAAATTCAATGTGTGCTTGATTGTATACTTTTTTATTTTTTTAAACATTTTTTATTATCTCCGCTCATACAAACTTAATAGGTACACCGGTTCCCTCCCTCCCTTCCTCCTCCCCCCAACCCCTCTGCTCACCCTCCCCTCACCCCTCCCTCCTCACCCCCCAGTGCCTCCCCTCCCCCAATTCCCGGAGAATCCTTTAAGGTGCATGCCAACTCTCCTCTGGGTCCTCCTCTCCGATGACGTACAAGGACCCAGCAGCATTTCCCTGAACCCTTTCCTTTGTTCCCCTTAAGCATAGGAACGCTATTTTGGCTGTCAATCCCTTGCCTCCAAGGATCTTGGTGCTTTTAGCAAATGCTAGACTTTGTGGGGTCAATAGTGTGTTGGACATTGTGCAGGGCATGCAAAGTCCAGTTATGATTGCTTCGGCCCTAACTTGTGTGGAGTATCTTACATATTGTATACTTTATGGGGAAAACACTAATTTATTTTAGATATTGGTCAAAAACTTAAATCATTTTATGCACCAAGGACTGAAATACTTTTTAAGACATTGATCTCTATTGATTGGGATTACTTTAGTAGTACAAAGATAATGATTAAAGCACTTAAGTGTTTGTTTTATCCTTTTACTGAGATTTTTTCATATAGAAACAAAATGGGTTTATGTCATTTTCCTGGTCCCCTCCCTACTCACCACCCTACTCTCCCACCCTGTCCTTTCTCAACTCAGCCTCCCTCCCCTCTTCCATTCAGCCATGTCCCTCTTAACCATCTTTGATATATTGGTATACCAACTAACAGGTATAGAACCAATAGGGAAAAGTGAGACTGTGAAAAAAAGAATATTTCCACCAAATTGCAGTGGACCTTGTTGACACATTTTGTGCTTTATACTGAATGTGGATGTTGGACTGTTTATCCAGTGCTGTAGAAACCAGTTTAACTCATCTTTCTTCATGTTCCATTGTGACTGCAGTCTTCTCTGAGAAGATACAAATGTTATTAGTGGCAAGGAAAAACATAGTTTTCCTGCCAATGTATTGTTCTGTTAAGGAAATCTTCAAAAATGCAAATTTCATCATGATGAAAGAATTCAAATCTCATCATGATGAAAGAAGGGTCCCTAGATGTATGTTAGACATTTTAATTTTGTCTCTGGTAAAGTTTCTTTTAAGTTTCAAGGCCCATTTTTTAATTGGGCCATTTGTTTCCTTGGTGTTTAGTTTTCTAAGTGTTTTGTACACTCTGGATAATAGAGCTCTATCAAGTATGTGGTTAATGAAGATCCTTAGCCATCAGGGAAATGTAAATCAAAACCTCACTGAGATATCATCTCACCCAGTCAGGATGGCAAAAATCCACAATACAAACAATACTAAATGCTGGAGAGGATGTGGAGAGAGGGGAATTCTCCTACATTGCTGGTGGGAATGCAGGCTCATACAACCACTCTGGCTAGCCGTCTGGCGATTCTTAAAGAAGTTAAAGATTGAAATGCCATATGACCCTGCAACGATAGCACAAGCATGACCATATTCATAGCAGCACTGTTTACAATAGCAAAGTCATAGAATCAACCCAAATGCCCAACAGTTGACGAGTGGATAAGGAAAATGTGGTACATTTACACAATGGAATACTACTCAGCAATCAAAAAGGCTGAATTAATGCAATTTTCCAGGAATTGGATGGAATTAGAAACAATTATATTGAGTGAAGTATCCCAGAACGGAAAATAAATTAAATGCCGTATGTACTCCCTAATAGGTGTATCCAGTACCAATCCACTTAGAGACACACTCAAAGATAAATCTCTGTAATACCTACAGTAATCGCAAAGATTGTAAACAGGAGGGAAGGGGAAGGAGGACCACACCATAACCAAGGAAAGAGGGGATCATGTGACAGCAGAGAAAATAGGCCACCATCAAGGACTGCAAGTAAGTAATGAGACATCTGGTTAAGTTCACAGACTTTCCTTTCTGATCTTTTGCAACTGATGAGATATGATCTCACAAGAAGGGGAGGGCATATAGTCTGGCAGATAGAAAGTAACCATTGCGCAAATGGGAGACTGACCCTACCCCCCCCTGCGGTTTCCTACTTTTATTCCATCTACCTTTGAATATACTCTTATAAGAAGACTCTATTTTAACAGCTTTTTATCTCTGGCTAGGTGGTGACATCCAGTACCCATCAGGATGGAGCCAAAAGCCTTGCAGGTGCAGCAAAACTGAAAAAAAAAAAAATCAACAAACCAAAATTCAGAATATCAGAGACTCTATATCAACCAACTGGAACCAGGCCAGCCAAATCTCTCCCCATCCTGAAGCTCAGGGAAATTTGCAGAAAAGGGGATGGTAAGATTGTAAGAGCACAAGGATGGGGAGGAGTAATGATATGCAAGATACTCCACACAAGTTAGGTCCGAAGCAATCAGAATAGGACTTTGCATGACCTGTGCAATGACCAACACATTATTGACTCCTCAAAGTCTAGCATGGACTAAAGGCACTAGGATCCTTAGAAGCTAGGGATTAACAGCCACACTAGTGTTCCTATACTTATGGGGAACACAAGAAAGAGTTCTAGGAAATGCCACTGAGTCCTTACACCTCATCAGAGTGGAAGGCCCAGAGGAAAGTTTGACATACACATTAAAGGACGCTCAAGGAATGGGAGGGAGGAGACACTGGGAGATAGGGAGGAGGGGGGAAAGGAAGGGGAAAAGGGGGAAGAAGCTAGGGTGTTCAGGGAGGGGTGGAGGGAGGTAGAGGACCAGTGTACCTATTAAGTTTTTATGAGCAGAAATAAATAAATAAATAATTAAAAAAGAAAGAAAGAAAGGTCCCTAACAAATTTACAATTGATTCATTTCCAGATTGCTTATCTAGCAGATATATTGGAATACAAACTTTCTAAATGGAGTTACACAGCCATTTTTATGAAATAATTTCATCCTTCATCTATCTATGAAGTAATAAACCATCCATCACTTACTGGTAAAATCATTGTCTAACCATCACCTTAAAACAATTGGATTAAATTTTGCATCAAAAAATCATAGCAAAAGGCTTTTGGAATTATTGGTCATTATGGAAAAAGATTGAAAGCAATCCAAAAAGTCATCAATAAGAGGCTAATTTAATAAACTGTGGAAATCCAGCATACTGTGTAACTGTTAGTACATAATAGAGGTGTTTCTAAATAACAAAATAGATTATCCCAAATTATTAGAGTGAAACTGTCAAAGAAGAAGAAAAATATGCTGTTGTAAAGAGAGTGAGGAGCACTTTGTTTAAGAAATTATGAATTCAGGATGCATAGATGGCTAGATAAGGAGTTCAAGGCCATCTGTGTTACATAAAATGTTTGAGAGTAACTTAGGCTACATAAGCCTCAAAAAACTTCTGAATTTCATAAATTATGTAATTGGATAAATAAAACATTGAAAAAGTACCTGTCAGAAAAGAAACAGAATAAGCGTGGTAGTTGAAATAATGAGATTTCTTTTACTTTTTCTTTTCCTCCTCTTCCTCATTCTTCTTCTCCTATTCTTCCTTTCAGCTGTAGCCCATATAGGCCAAAAACTCCTAGTATTCTTGCCTGAGCCTCAACTCAACTGGGAGGTTAGGTATGAAGCCTCACCTGTATTTCACTTCTTATAATGCTTCTCAGATAATATAACTAATAATATAAATATAATTATGGAATTTATGAATAATTATGTATATGTAAAATATTAACATGTTTTAATTATTCAATTTAAAGGAACATATATACAATGTATACAAAATGAAGTAAACAAAAATTGGATGTTGATAATTAAACCATAAAAGGATGATTTGTGGAAACATAGCAAGAAATTTAAAAAATTAATACTAATAAGTCCCAGCTGTTCTCTGATTAAATTTAAGCTCAGATCTTCAAGAAACAGCTCATGCCTAATTCTGTAAAGCTGGCTAAGAACTAAGAATCTATGGATGGCATCATGATTACTCTTCTCAACCTTTGTGAGACATCACTCAGACTCAAACAACTCCAGGGGATAAAGGGAAATTTATTTGGCTTAGGGTTCTAGAGCCAAATTAGGTGGAAAAAGTAGAGTGGGTAACAGAAGCTAGAGGTGGTTCAGGTCACTTCCACCATGGCAGGAGAGACAGCAAGGGGCAAACACAAGAGCAAAGGGCTAAAAGACGTAGGGAGGGTTTTCACAACCTTGTGGCCCAGCCCCTAGGATATTCCCTTGTTCAACAAGACTCCATCTCCTAAAGGTGACATGATATTCCTAAATATTAATACTATTTATGGATAGAAACAAATAAACCTGTGGGAAATAACTCTCATTGAAATCATGACGGATGGGGAAATCATAGGCACTAAAGGGAAACGAACTACCACTGCTTTGCAATATAAACTTACCAAACTACTTTCCAGATACTTATCTTTATACTATTCCTTATTAAACCTTTCAACCTTCTATAAAGAAGCTTCCATTGCTTTGGAAATTATCTAATACAGAGAAACTCAAATGAACAAAGGGCAAACGATGTGAACAAATGTGTACAACAAAATTAATATGTATGCTCTGATTGTTAGACATGCAGAAATGAATTTTCTACTTATAAGCTGGTTCTATCATTCTGGCAATATTATTATTGTTGCATGCACAAATATCACAATTGCTACTTGAATACTAATATTCTAAGCACAAGATTGTTTGTAACATTCAAGAAGTCCAGTCATAGCCAAAAGAGGTGATGCACAAGTAAAATGTCAGCACTTTGGAGGATGAGGCAGGAAGATTGCAAATTTGGGGCTACCCTTGGCTATTGAAGAGATCCTATCTCCCCTCCACTCCCAAGAGGTTCAATTGCACCACTTTCTGGTATTGTAAATAGCTCATCTCCTGACTCCTCACTCCTTGTTACACTGCTTGATCAAACTGTGAGAATGAAATATTTTGTTAACAGTATATATCAACAGAACTGATGCTACTTGCTCCAGTCACTAACTAGCATAGTACTTACCCTTACTTCTGAGCAAAAAGAAAATAATGTAATCTGGTAAATAGACTGCATTTTCATTTTTCCCCAGGGTGAGAAGAAAGAATTTTGCTAAAGGAAGTCATATCACTTTGTTTTTCTAGTTCCTTCTGTTGAATCTAATATTTTTAAATTTATGATATGCTCCTCTCCTCAGCTTCTCTAGATTAGCTGAAGATGTTTTTCACCACAATGGATGTATTCATTAATAATAGGACAATAATCTCTCTGTATATTGGCTGATAATTTCCAATAGAGCTTTTAAAAAATAAATCAATTTATTTCACAAATGACCATATCTGAAAGGTTCTTGTGTGAGTCTGACCCTTTGGGTCCCTGATACTGTTGTGTATTTACTCTGCTTCAGAATGCTTGGTCACATAATGCAACAGCAGCTCTACTGAGACTGATTTCATGTCTGCTCACCCAACATCTTCCATTCTGATGAAGCTGGAAGGCATCCAACAGATGTTCAGTAGACTTCACTGAGTCTTGTACTGTATCATTCTGATGCCCTGAAACAGGAAAGAATACCCCATACTTTATAGCTGAATTGTGTGGGTTTGTCCCTTATTACCAATGTGCCTGCATGCAAGAGGTAAGACCAGGACACAGAAGCATGTAACATTGGCTGTAGAAATGGAGCCACTTTCTTCAGTGGCATATATCTACTGATAAATCTGTCCAAGCACATGTTTAAAGGCTTATTAAGCTTATTAAACTCAGTGATGATCACACACACACACACACACACACACACACACACACACATGCACATGCACACGCACATACACACACACAGAGAGTCTTTAAGGGAAAAAAATTGGGGAGGGAGTTTTCAGTGTGAGGAAAGCTGATGGGATCAAGTTAAAAGGAGTAAAAGTGACTTATTTTATACATGTATAAAGCTGCCACATAATTTAAAAAGAAACTAAAACAAATTCACATAGTCTCTTTTGTTTCAGTTGTAATACCTGGTATACTTGTTTAGAAAATGGATATTACAAATGTGGATGTGGAACAGGTAGAGAAAACAGTAATCTACTTACTCTTCACCATACCGTTTCATTAGATAAGCAGAGAAAAACAACTCAAGAATTAATTTGGTGAAAAATCTGAGGAAATATGGTTTTCTATGCTATAATAGCACTTTATACATTTTTATTACATACCAATTGATCTGCTGAGCCCTGATGAGAGAAGTCATAGTATATTTACTTTTATTATGATTAAAACTTATTTTACTAAGTTAAGGGAAAATACCTGAATTCTGTATTCCATCCTCCCTTACTAACTCTGGACAAAGGACGTATTATAATGAGTACAAGTGCAGACGTTAGATGGTTTCAAATTGAGCCAAACTGCCCACTTCAGGCATGGAAGAGAGTTTAACTTATGTAGCATCTTTTTATTCTGGCTGTGAGCATAATAATTCCTGTTTCAAACAGAACTGTTCTTTAGGAAATCATGAGCATGTGTGCTACTTTCAAGATAAGTGCACAACCATGTTCACTTATGACTATCAGACCAAAGAAAGAGTTGCAGAGGGAGAAAAGCAGGTTTGTCAATGGTGCCGAAATGGGAATTTGAAGAATTTAGCTATCTAATGTTGATGGTGTTTCCATTCTGCTTCATGCTCAGGCACATAACTGGGAAAATACACATGGCAACTCTAATTTTTTTTTGAGACTCTGCCAACTCTTGCTTTTGGATTTTCATTTGCACATTTGTGTGATTTGCACATCTGGGGCCATTGGCACTCATAAAGCTTTCCCTTTCTTCCACATATACATGCCCAGTGCAGGGAGTTGACCAATCTTACATGCAGTGAGTGCAGAATTTCACAGCTAATGTAGCATCATTTATGAGAATATGCCAGCATAATGACAGAGGGCTGAAGCATGTAATCTATAATTAATACGAAGTGACTGTCTTGTCGGGTAAAATGGTCTTTTCTGTAGACATATAAGTGCAGTCATGGAAACGACTATAGCTCTGTGATTGTAATTTTTCTACCTCACTAGGGGTCTGCAGCTAGCTATTAAAGTGCTAGTGGTCCCTCATGGAGTGGTCCCCTATCCAATTAAACTTTCACAAGTCTATTCAGAAAGCACACTTCAGGTTGTCAAAGACATTGTGGAACACCACTGTGCTCCATTAGATAGTGTCAAACACCTGCATTTCTAATAGGACATGATGCTTCTGGTTATGTTTTGCATATGGAATTAGACCAGAGCCTTTTTTCTATGTGATTTGAAAAATTAGAATCACTACACATAAAACACTGCTGTTAATAAAACAAATAAAGTTTTTCAAATTCTATTGTTTTTCAGACTCTCTGATTCAGAACTCTTCTGTAAAAAAAGTGTAAAAATTAATAAGAAACAAAAAATTGTTAAATGATTGACACCATCAATAGAATAAGTGTGTAGAAATTTTATTCATTTTAAAATGTTTCAATTAATATTTTAGGCAAATTTTGAGATGTAGAAAGCATACCCAACGACAATCCTCAAATACTTTATGTGTTCATGTGTTGAGAATTTCCACTTAATGTATTTTAATTTGCACCAGAAATTTCCAAATTAAAATGGATTGAGTTATTAATATGCTAAGCAAAATAATTTTTCCATCTTTAGTTTTAAGACATGATGAACTGTGAAACAGTTAAATGCTCTGGGACAATGACCACATATATTTTCTTCACATTTAACGCCTTCAGAAACATGGGTTGGACTTCAAATCTGGTTGCTAGTTGTGACTGGTTTTGATTAACCCATAAAAGAGCAGGTGAATTGAGTCTGTGGGGACAGTACTACCTAATCCTCTTACTTTTCAGATTCTTTTCAGTAACTGTGTGCTTCATTAGTATAAGATATCAGAGGGAACATATTTGACTTTCACAAGTGCATTATGAGGAGTTTCAATTATCTTTCTTTTCTTTCTTTCATATATGTGCTTATGGAATAGGTGCATGTGTTTGCATGTGGGTGAGTGTATATGTGTGAAGATGGAAATTTTTGAGTACATTTGAGAATGTGTCTGTGGAGGCCCAAAAGTAATATCTGTAGTCATCCTCAGCCATTCTTCCAGCTCAGTACTCTGATTGTGGATTTCTAATTAAACCCAAATGACACCATAAGGATTGGTCTGCCTAGTCAAATTCTTTCAGGGATCCCTGCTCCAACTTTCAGGGTTACAGTCATAGGCAGGTCACCATGAGATCTGAGGATCCAAACTTGGGTTCCTTGATTTGTGATGCAAAGACTTTAACCACTGAGCCATAACCCCAGTCCAAGAATTTCATTTCCTCAAGCCACATCTGACAATTGAAGTATGGGTGCCAATGGATAAATGGCAGTCTCATTTTTCAGTGTCCAAAAGTTTTTTCAAATTTTTATTCAACTGATTCAATAGTCAGTTTGTAGTACTAGCTGACTAGGAATGAAATGTCCACCTATTTTCTCTTCAGACTTTTGTTTCTCTTTTGTCACACTTCCTCCCGCACATCAGGTACCAAATAAACTACCCTGAGAGATTCCTTCTTTGCCCCTTACTTGATAATTAAGGTGGAAATAATATGATTACCCCCTTGAAGCAATTTTCTAGGTATATAAAATAATATCAAATTGTCTATATTTTGTCTTTTTAATTAATAGACCAAAGCACTTGGAAGATAAGGTCCTTTAAATCATAATCTATGACTTATGGAAAGAGGGGCAGATTTTAGAATGTATGATTTCAATAATGAGCACATTTTAATAAAGAGCAGCTATATCTTCATAGTTTTCAGCTAATTAATTTTGCATTTCCTTTAGTTTTATTCCAGATTTTCTTTGCTTTATAAATTTCATGTCTGGAGGGGCTGTAGAGATGGCTCAGGGGTTAAGCCTCTGCCTTGCAGGCATAAAGTTCTGAGTTCGGATCCTAGACCCCACCTATAGACGCCAGGTGGAAGCGGGGGTGGCCTGCGTTTCCGGTCCGGAGCGGAGCCTGTGAATCCCTGGGCAGAGTAAACAAGGAGGAGGTGGAGGCGGTCTATAGGTGGTTCCTGAATTCGTCCGTGGTTCTACACACACACACACACCATACATGCACAATTGAATAAATAATAAAAAAATTTCATGTCTGGAGATTTGTAGTTCACAACTATAAGCATATTAAATTATCTGAAATCTACTTGAATAAGTATAAAATCATCCTTGGAAAGCATAACACTAAAATCCTGCCCATTTTTCTCCATAACAGGGATATTGCTTACTATGTGTGTACATGTATCAACATGTGACATTCTCAAGTGTGTGCAGTCCCATGTGCTGGTCTATATGTCTATATGCTCATCTATATGAGGCCAGAGGACAGCCTCAGATGCCAGTCTTTGCATGCCATATACTTTTGTTTGAGGCAAGAGGTATCATTGAAATGGATATCTGAAATGGAGCTCACCAAATAGGCTAGGTCGGCTGACTAGCAAGTCCCAGGGATTTCACTACTCCTCTTCACCTATATTGAGATTAAAACCATGCACCACCTTGCTTTCCCTTTATTTTTTTAAAATAGCTTTTGAGGAATGAACTAGACTCTGAGTATGTGAAAAATAAATATACTGCCTATGCTATCTTCCCAGTTCCAGACACTACCCTTTTAGAAAGCCTGAGTGCTCTGTTACTTTCAACAGAATCATTAGTATGTTCAATAGGAAACCAGTGTTCTCATATGCCAGTAGGATATTAAGAAAGTGCTATGAATAATGGAGAGAGAAAAAAGCTTGACAAATTATGTAGGATGTATTTGTAAATGTGTTTTAATGGTTCTATGTCAGAAAGACAGACAATGTAAATTCACATAGGCACTAGGAGCTTTGCAGAAAGCAAATAACACAGGATTTTTCTTTTTCTAACATGAACAAATAAATACTGTTGGTGGATAATCTTGGGTCAAGGGAATAGCTTTTCATTACTTTTCTTCCAGCAGAAGTTTAAGGATGTTAGGGAAATACTTTTTAAAAGATCGAAAGACTGTTCTTTCCATTTAGATAGAATTCTTTTCAGTGGATGAGAATAACTAATTTATTTTCAGATTTATTTGTCAATCATTGATTGTATCTCAACAACTGAACATGTGAAGAGAGAAAAGAAAGCACAGTCTCAAGGACAGAGGCTTACTGTGGGCATTTACTATCTGGAAGGCATTGGGACCAATGAGATGCTTTTTACTGCCTAAATCTCTTTACTATGGGATGGAGATGGGTACAATTTCATATGTATCACATATTACTCATTCACTTGAATGTACTGAATCTAAAGTGTTCTGGTAGTGTAAGAAATATTAAAAATAGGATAAAATGCAATTATGTAATTCAGCTATATTCTAAATGTTTAACATACATGACATATAATGCATAGCATAATTAATTGTAGAAAACTAGGTAGTGATGGATACATTCAAATCTCCAATAGTCAATTAACCTCTTTAAACTCTAGTGTTCTCACTGTGACTATGATGATAATGCACACAGCAGGTTAATTTCAAGTTTTTAATGATACAATAACAGAAATATACTCTTTATATAATTTGTGGTACATATTATATTAATAGAAAACCATTATATCAAGGAAGAGGTTTAATGATGATTCACAAAGAAACATGACAATCAAGTCATTCCAGTTTGGCCCAAATTTTCCATTTTTACAACTGAAAGTGCTCCCCCACAAGAACTGCCTTAGAGCTATATATACATAAGTATTAATTCGCCTAGGTTCTCTGTGAAGAAGAATCATATATGTAGCTCAGATTCTGAGAATGCAGATCCCTTTACCTAAGAAAATAACAAAAATCATAATCAAAATCACTCAGCCACAAATATTCCTACCGCCAAGAAAACACAAATAAGCAGACAGAATTCATGGCCCAAAGTAAAGCTACTCTATAAAATACTTATACAATGGTTTTATACTGTTAAAGTATTTTATTTTTTTGCAAGCAAAAATTTGACTTTTGGGACCAGGACAAAAAGTCTCAATAAAGAGAGAATCCATATAATTGAAAGTGAACTACATAGAGCTGTAACGAAGAGGTGTCTAAAAAATTTTACAGAGAGCAACTGAAACTCAATTCCTTAATAAACTTATTAAAGATGTTTATTAATATTTGGGGGTTATATAACTGCAAAAATAGCACAAATTCTCTGATTTGTTTTGATAGCTTTCTTACTCACAGCATCCCCTGAAGGCAAAGAATGAAGTCACTGTAGAACAGAATGCAACTGTATTCGGTGGTCATCCACTTGTTCCTCAGTTCACCCTGCTTTATTGATTCATGCGAGATGGGAAGGCAGAGTGCATATTCTCCCAAGCATGACGCACAGTCCAAATAGCTCAAGCACTGAACATAGGGATATCTTCCTTTAAGTTCCAAGCATGTCACTACAGCTATCACCCAGTAGTGTCAAGAGGACTTTGCGTGGGCTGTTGCAGCCTCTCTTCTAAGTGAAATTGTCTGTATAATAAGTAAGATTATCTGTATAATAGTGATGGATTACTACCAAACGACCAACACTATGTGGCATAATGTTGAAGAATAAAATATATACAATATACTTTGCACTATATATACATTTTACCATATAATAGGAAAGGCTAAACACTTATTCTATTCACAAACTGAAAAGAAAAGCTTTAAATTCTGCATTTGCTAGGGTACAGGATTGTGAATATGGGTCTGGAACTGAGAATGAGATGTCAGTTTTCAAGAAAAGCCACATAATAGGTCAGCCTGATTAACTGTTGTTATTAACTGGGTGAGTTATGATACTGTAATAAACCTGGTAAGAAAAAGGTTCAGAGCCCCTGTGGCTAGCTTATCAGGAAGACTTATTCTCCCCATCTGCCATCCTTATTCTAATACACTCATCACAATCTTCTCTATAGGAAAAAATAAGAGACTAAAATCATCTCAATTATCCACACATAAGCTTGCAGGACCGGGCGCAGGTGCATCTCATTGCTGCATCTCTAAGTGCTCCATTATTGACTAGACAGTCTCAAATCTATGGTGGTACTTAATGTTTGTATAGATTTTGTGAAAATCTCTCTCTCTCTCTCTCTCTCTCTCTCTTTCTGTGTGTGTGTGTGTATGTGTGTCAAAGATATTGTTCTACTGACCACATTGACCACATTTCCACCAAATTTGGAATTTTCAGACTTCATGGCAGGTGGTATTCTTTTCCAAAATATCCTGTATTACTCACATCATAATGGAGCAAGTGTGAAGGCAGAAGCTGACTGTACACTGGTGAAGCAGAGGTTCCTCAAGGACCCTGAAGGATCTGGTTCTTGTGCTGATTCAGTAACTTTTGAAACTGAAGACAGGAAGTCTTTACCATCACCATCACTGGCACAGTCTTCAGCTACCTCACTGCTGATGAAGTTTTCAGACTTTTTCCTCACGCTAGCACATCTCCATACAAGAGACCCTAGACTCCTTCACTTGTCTTTAAAATACTATAGCACCAAACAATGAGAATTAAAACAACTAAGTTCAAAAGAACACATTTTCTTTAAAAATTATTGTGACTAAAATTTTAACCAGCAATGGAAAGGGGACTTGAAATTTTTTCTTTGTATTTTGTTCCTGGATTTAAGACTATCAAAATCTCCTACACAGTTTATTAAAAATGGTATGTTTTAGTGACTCTAATTTCAAATGACATTTTTATTAACAGATCTGGCATCCTAAGGTGATTAATATGAAAGATGGTCCATGGGCTTATGATTTAAGAACATGATCATCCGTTGGTCATCTTATTTGGGAGCGTTATAGAAACTATGGGAATTAGATACATCTGGAAAAATAAAACTATGTGATAGGTCTTTGGAGGTATCTTGTCCTAGAAAATTTATCTCCTCCCTTCTGATTCCTGTCAACGATAAGATGTGACACATGTGCTCACTGTGATTTTCTACCCACAAATGTGCTGAACCCTCTGGAATTGTGAGACAAAACACAGCCTTCCTATTCACAACAGGTATTACAACATAACAACCAGAAAATGGAAAGGGTCCATAATTTAACAGAAAAAAAAAAGACCTTAGCCTCCCAGTGTAGAATTTCCTGTACAAACTCAATGTTATTTCTTTTTTTTATTTTTATTTTTTTATTTCCATTCATACAAACTTAACAGATACACCGCCCCCCCTCCAACCCTCTATCCCCCTGTGCCCCCGCTCCCCTCCCCCTTTCCTCCCCATCCCCCAGTGCCTCTCCCTCCCATCTCCGGAGCATCCTTTAATGTGCATGCTAAACTTTCCTCTGGGTCCTCCTCTCCGATGAGGTGCAAGGACCCAGTGGCATTTCCCAGAACCCTTTCCTTTGTTCTCCTTAAGCATAGGAACACTACTGAGGCTGTCAATCTCTTGCCTCCAAGGATCCTAATGCCTTTAGCAAATGTTAGACTTTATGGGGTCAATAGTGTGTTGGACATTACGCAGGGCATGTAAAGTCCAATTATGATTGCTTCAGCTCTAACTTGTGTGGAGTATCTTGTGTATCATTACTCCTCCCATCCTTGTGCTCTTACAATCTTACCGCTCCCTCTTCTGCAAATTTCCCTGAGCTTCAGGATGGGAGAGATTAGGCTGGCCTAGTTCCAGGTGGTTGATATAGATTCTCTGATGTTCTGGATTATGGTTTGTTGATTTTTTTTTTCAGTTTTGTGCTCTTGCAATGCCCTTCACTCCACATTATTTCTTCCAACATAACATTGACTTGCTAGCTCAGAGTAACAGTCAGGTCTTGAAGACATTACTTACATGCCTTCAAAAAACAAAGAACATTTAAATTGAATTATTTCATATATCAGAGAGTTACCTAACATACAAAGGTCTCGAAGCACTGGGGTGAATTGTCCTTTGTGTAAGATATTTCATAAGAGAGTTCTTTATACCATGGAAAGATAACGGGATAGTACTCTGAGAAAAAATACAGTCCCAGGACTCCCTTTTTTATAAATTTCAAAGAGAGCAGGGAGGCATCATGCCACGTGGTTGACAAGCAGTGCACAGTAATGCTTGTAGTCAGATTGTCACTGATTCTTTCATAGAAGGAAGAAAATTTTCTGGCATCTAGTTAATGTGTGTCCATCGTACTGGATGTGCCTCCTGAAGACTCTGATTGCTTAGGGTGTTTGGAGGAGTGAGAATTTCAGATTTCAGTTGCAGACTCTTAGTAGGATGCCTGGCAAGTCTCCAACATCAGTTGTGATGGTAGGGAAAGAAGTTGACGCATGTGAACAAGTGGGGCCTGAGAAGCTCAACACCAATCCTAAGAAGATGTGCTTCCATAGATGGCTAGTTTCTTCAACACAGTACTAATCCTATCATTTTCTACTTTAAGTATGGCACAGAAAAGTATTCTGCTTCTCCTAATTGACATTACTCTGTTGCTCAAATGCACTGTTATTAAAGTCACCAGCTAGAACCTGGTCACTTGCTTCCCTGCCTTTGTCCTGGAAAAGAACCCCCCCCCCAAGAATCCCCCCATCAACTGGGGAGAAAATCGACCTTACAGTATGATCATAGAAAGAAGATTCCCATTGCCTTTGTGAAGTCTGTATTTACTCTTGATGGGGTGAATAAAATTGAATGACTGTCTACGTTCTATTTAATGAAATCGCTAGTGAATATATTCTGTTGACCTTATTAAAAAAATCATTAATGTGAATTATGAGTGGCAATATCTTAATTGAATTCCTGGAATACAATTTCATTGACTGTATTTAACTCCTCTTATGAGGTAGATGGTATAAAGCAGAACATTTGTTTTCATTGTTTTATTTGCTGACTATATGAGCATTTTCCAATAGAGTTGCTAACTATTCTTCACCCCTCTCCTTATCAAATGATGGTTTCAGAAAAGCCATCAAAGTTTAACAAGGTCAAACCATTCACCATGATTGAACACCTACATTTTAGGATCTGATTAGTTTCCAATTTGAAGTTTGCAATAATCTCATACTCACTGATGCTTAACAATGTCAGTACTATCTATGGTGAGTCATTCATTTTAACATAATAAAAATAGTCATCTCAAGTGACCAATATGTGAATAGTTCATTCAAGATATTTCGAAGCTGTGTTAGATATTTCGAGCTATACTTAGCTATACTTAGAAGGGTAAACAGAGCTCATTTAAATAAGTCCTCACGGATATGATTCAGTAGTAGACCCATTCTTAAAATCACAGTAGCATTAAAAAAGGCAATTCAGTGGAGCTGTTCTGCTTTCAAAACAGACAAGATATAACTTTATATTGCATCATATTTTTGAGTTTATTGAATTTTAAAAGTTAAATTATAGTTTTCAAATCATATTTAATGCTTTTTTCTTGATATTTTCCCTTCTTCCTTCTCACATAAGTATTTTTCTCCACTGTCTACTAGCCTTGGAGAGGAAAATATTATATTTATTGGATATAAGGACCAAATATCACATGGACTTACAGTTAAGGTGAGATAATAGCTGGAATTAGTAAATTTTTACTTTTATGATATCCGAACTATTTGATAAAATGTCCAGAAGAGTGTGCCTAAAATTGTACATGCTAAGGAAGTATTAGATTTCCAGTATTTTGTTGGCAAAAAATAAATTTTCAAGGGCATATATAACTTGAACTGAAAAGCTATTCAATTTCCATTTGTAATTACTTATGTACACATTTCTTTCTAGCAGCCTGTACTAAGATTGACAATATTAGCATTTTTAAAAAATATTTAGCTGAAACAATGTCTAAATGTATTCTTAAATTTTTTATAAATTATAAATAAAACTTGTTTTTGCAATACAGATATATATATGAACATTTTTGAAAGAATTATAACACCTCAAATAACGGCAAACCTCCAAACTCATGTCATGTTAACCAGAATAAAAGTAAAAGAATATGACTGAAACATTTAATGCTACTTCTGACCACATTTAGAATGTTCATTTTTGTTAACTAGATTTCTGATTTGATAATACTCTAAACACAGTATTAAATTTTATGCATTTGTGACACATAAACCAACCATTAATATGATTCTCCCCCCCAGTTAACACTTGTTACTTAATATTTTGTTAGTTCCTTTTATGTACATATTTCACTGATGAATGATATCACTAAGTAAACTTTCATGTACTTGTTGGTAATCTAAATACCTTGTTTGAAAAATCATTATTAAACTTATTTGTTCATTTTTAAGTTGTGTTTTCATCTTGTTAAAACTGTTATATAAATTTCTTATACAGAGTTTATGGCTTGAATTTCTTTCTTATTTCATAGGCTGTTTTGCATTTTATCTCTTAAACTGTGAAGATGGCCAACACATTATCAATTGTTTATTTTGCTTCTGTCTCTAATTCTTATGATGTCATATCAAATAAACAAACAAAAAATTCCAGAGAAAGATAGGTATATGAAATAAATTTATTAGTTATTGAAAACTAGTAATAACATATTAACTTAAAGACATTAATTTCAAATAGATATTATAATGTAAGCAATTGCACAAGATCAAAGTCAGACTAAAGATATGCTTGAAAAAAATATTGCAGGTCAGTAATTCTGTGAACTGTTATGCAAAAATCTCCTTAGCAACATCTTTGTGAATTGAATTCAGTAAAACATAAAAAAAACTCATGTGCTATAGGCTTTTTCTACAGAATATAAAGATGGCTTTATGTATGCCGATCATAAATGTGACATACCACAATCAGAATGAAGGATAAATTTCACATGATAGTTTAAATAAAAACAGGAAAATGCAACACTTTCATGTTTAAAATCTGTTAACTATTAGTAATGTGTCATTTAGGTACATATGTTAACTTGACAACTGAGGGCTGAGCCTTTATGTACATTTGCAAATTATTAGTTAATACAAATCAGTGAGAAACCAATGGAAGATTGTGTAGCTGATAAGGTAAGACCCATCTCACAGGTTGTAGGCAGGTGGGTAAGAAGGAGAGAATAGGTTCAGTATTTTGACATACTTTTGTTGCAATACTTTTGTTGGCATATTGGCCTATGGATATTCAGCAAGAGAGAAAGTATACACCTGGCTCAGCTCATTCTGTGGACATAGGCTGGCCAGTCTCCTTGGTTTCTTTTTTTTTTTTAATTCTCTTTATTTTTTTATTATTATTATTTATTCAACTGTGCACATGTGCGTGTGTATGTGCCCGCGCATGTGTGTGTCTGTGTATGTGTAGAACCATGAACAAATTCGCGAACCACCATGGACATCAGCGCAGGCCGCCCCTGCTTCCACCTGGCGTCTATATGTTGGATCTGGCATCCGAACTCAAGACCTTCCGCCTGGAAGGCGGAGGCTTAACCCCTGAGCCACCTCTCCAGCCCAGTCTCCTTGGTTTCTAATGTTAGTGTGAACTCTTTCACCAAGCTGGACTTCAAATTGTAACTGGGAATTCAAGGAAGAGTAAACCTCTTGTTTCCTTAAGTTTGTTGATTATTTTTTAAATAAGAAACAAGAAGGAACAACAAAAATATAGCACAACATTATAAATCCCATAGGCGATAAGATCTCAACCCTGAAAATTTGAAAGCTTTTCCTTCATTGCCAAAAGAGAAATGAGGCACCCATCCTCTACATTTATGTTCAGTTTTATACTGGAAGTGCTATGCAGATAAATTAGACAGGAACAAGTTAAAAGGAACCCTAATAAGAATGAAAGAAACATTCTCTGCTGCCATATGGCATAATAACTAAAAACCCTAAAACTTTCATAGATTGCTTAGTAATAAATGAATTAAGAGAAGTTTCAAGACTCAAAACCAGTAAATAAAAATCAGTTAAATTTCTATGTACTAGTATGCTGCTTGATATAAAAATGTACATTACGTTTCTAACTTGCCTTTATGCAGAATGAAGTGATATTTTGTTTTTCAAATGTTGTCTTGGTCAGAATTTATGCAAAAAAGAAGAGCACTCCCAAGTGAACAGGTTGCTTAGGGATTAAGCAGAAGAACCTGAGTTCAGATCCAGAATCCCATGTAAAAACTATGGGGAGAAATTGCCTGTAAATCTGGCCCTGAAAGGGGGGGGCATGGCAAATCTCAGGGCTAAGCAAAAAGAAGGCAAAACAATCCAGGATGATTCCTGAAGTCACTCTTGGGCCTCCACAGATACACAGTCCCTTCTTATATACCTATATGTACTGACAGCCATCCCACACACACACAAAAAGAAAAGAAGAGAACTATATATAGTAAGATTCTCTCAAGGTCGAATCACACAAATTTATCATGATTTAAATTGGAATAAAAATTAATTGTGAGATAAACATATAATTTCATAAATATAAAGTTGTACAAACATTAATATCTTTTTATTTTAATAATTTAAAATGAATGAAGATGTAACAATATATACTTTAGTGTATCAATTGACAAAATCCATTAAGGCTAGGCAATAAGAATTATGAAGATAATATGTTTCACAATTTACATATAAGCAAAATTAGCATGGATGTATATTCTATTATCAAGAAACTGTTCAAAATAATTTTTTCTTTTTAGATTCTTGGATTATCTCAAGTGCTTATCTCTTCATTCAACTATAACTTGTCTTGAGACTATCTGAGAAAGCACCTTATTGTACTGTTCAATAACCAACTACTTTTCAAATTTCCTGTCCTTTCCTTTCTTTTCTCTTCTATTCAGACCAGGACTGTAGCCAATATTGCTCTCCGAATAAAAAGAAAAAACTTTTCCCTCTCACTTTCTATCATCATTAAGACCATCAATTGCTACTAAATTTTCTGTTTAACAAAGCATAAATCTTATAGAATAGAAATAAAAATATAGATCCATTATTTCTGTAGTTCTTTGACACCGTTTTGCCTCACTAGAGGTGGTGTTTTAATTGTACATCACCTCCAAACATAGAACTTCCTCTCTCTGGAATTTATGAACCCTTTTGTTTTGTTTATGGCATGTGAAATTATGAGTCCACATTTGTTTACATAATGACAATGACATTATAAGGATACCTTAATGAAATCACTACTTTTCTGTATTCTATTTTCTTATATGTATTTTATTAATATTGACCACTAGATTATTACAAGTATTAAATGAAATATTAATGCAATTCCCTCAGTATTGAGCTTGATAACCATAACTGTGACATTCAATAATTATCATTTGATATTTCAAAAAATCATTCATTTCTGAACTGATAGCCATTTTATCTTTCCACTAAATCTGAATCAGATAGAATACATTTTATGACCTTCTTTTATTGGGCATGTTAAAATTCTTTTATCAAGAACATCATAATGAAATTCATGATCATAAATTCTGGTTAAATGTAAGTATTGCAGTTGATTGAACACTAAACGCAGAAAGCAGATAGGAAATGTAAAGTCAACGGAGATAGTCTCAAATGGAGACTGGTCTCAAAACCTCTTCAGTGTTTACCTAGGTCAATATTGAATGAACATTGAACACACATCTCTGAAGTCCAATATTTCTGTGCTCATACTGTGAATTCCTAGAGAACCTCACAAAAGTTGCCATTGTGAGACATTCATGAGGACCACTTTTATCTGCAAGCAGTAGAGACCTGTTCCACATCCTAGAACTGGACAAGGGCTGCTTCCATTGCTCATGATGTCAATAAGAACACGAGCATCACATGTGTTCCCTGCCTAAGAAATGCTGACATTGCCAGACAGCCTACATTTTATTTTATTTTTCTACTTCTACAAGCATACTAAATACTTATCCCTGCTTCCCAACCCTTCATCAATCCCTCCCACTCTGTATGCTTCTATGGAACCCAGGCTTCCCTCTGGTTTGTCTATTCTTGTGATGACTCAGGCCAGCCAGACAACCTGTCTTAATTACATAAAGGCTGAGGAATTATTTTGCTCTATAAATTAGGTTAGTCCTTTTTGATCATAAAATCAAAATGTTTACAGAAGCTGAATGCTTTATATTTTAAATTCGAATATGAGAGTGTCAACTGAAAGGAGGTCACTGAATTGAAAACCTAGTTTCCTTTTTTTATTATAGAAAAAAGCATCAAGGGGGGTTTAATTGGATATTAAATGAGACAATTTACAATGTCTCCAACCAAGTCTATTCCCCATTCCTATATGTGTGTGTGCATATGTACACTTATCTGCACTGCAAAAAAACACTCACCTGCTCTTACAGAGTCTCAAAAATTATGCAATCTCTGAATTCAACTGAATATTTAAAAGATTAATCTACACACTATATTCAGGAGTTAATAAGAATATAAATTCATTTAAAAAATGGCCCAAAGAATGAAAAACATGCAATGGTGTTCAACATATGTCATATATCAAAACAAGGTCTTTGAAACTCTGCAGTGAGTAGTACAAATATCTTACCATGGAGGAACACACATTAATGTGCTTATATAATTACCACTGTTCTTCATCCTCCTCAGTCTGTCAAGCTCTGGCCATAACTCCACATTGCCAAGCACTTGTCAGCACACACCTATCCTTTTTTATTTAGAAGAGACAGCGAGAGAGAAAAATAGGGGAAATGAATCAATTAAATACTTTAGGTATGCAAAAACATTTTTCAGTTTTTGAGACTTGATTGCAGAGTTCAGCATGTGTCCTTAAAGATACAGAAAAAATACTTCAGCTGTGGGTTTTATTTTTATAGTGGTTTTAATTTCACATGTATGTTCTTGGGTCATTCCTCTCTTTGTAAAATTGAGCAACTTGACACTAACAATGTAGAAATACAGCTTGTGTCTTTTACCATATTATCTGGCCATTGAAATGTCTCATGTTGCAGTCCACTGACCATATGCTCTAAGCAGTATTACAGCTTCCTGCAAAGATCTTGCATCCATCTTCATCAGCATGGCACTTCAGTCAAAGTTGTGAATTTTTGTATTTCCTCTAATGGATAGAATGTAAGAATGCTAAGTGATATTGTCCAAATGCTCATTACTGGTGAGCTCCTTTGTGGAAACTCCTTTTCTTCCTCCAGAAAAATGTCTATTCTTTCTATTTGACTTTCTTTGTTAAGTATTCCATTCTATCCTCTGACAATTATTTTTAATTTAAATAACCCTTGCTGGGGATTTCTTGAAAGCCTCTATCCATCACATACACTAGCCACCGCTCTGTATATCATTTTTCACACAGTAACTATAATAGTAATTTCTGTTATTGTTCTGTGCTTCTGTCCCATCTGTGCATCCTTTTTTTTAAAATAATTTTTTATTATGTATTCAATTGTGCGTGTATGCATATATATGTGTGCGCGCGTGTGTGTGTGTCTGTGTGTGTGTAGAACCATGGGTGGAATCAGGAACCACCATGGACCGCCTCCACCTCCTTCTTGTTTACTCTGCCCTGGGATTCACAGGCTCTGCCCTACCAGGACCAGAAGTGCAGGCCACCCCCGCTTCCGCCTGGCGTCTATACATGGGATCTGGGATCCGAACTCAGGACCTTCCGCCTGCAAGACAGAGGCTTAACCCCTGAGCCACCTCTAACACCCCTGTGCATCCTTCTTAAAGATATATTTATTTACCAACATACTTAAGTTGTTGAATGTCTGATAAAGTGAATATCAAATAAATTTTTTGTTTTGAACAATTGTAAAACAAAAATGTGCTCAAATAAAGATGAAGGAATCTTCTTTGAAGACTGTAAATATCAATATCACAGAAAGTAAAGGCAAGAAGTGACTACTAAAAAGCTACATTAAAAAACTTCTGCAAAGCAAACAAACAAACAACAAGTAGATAGCTTTCAAGATGGTAGAACATCTTCACTGTTACTCATCTTTTTTTTTTTTTGGTTTAAAAATAAAATCTCAAAAAACAAAACCAAAGGTTTCCTACTCTTATTACATCTACCCTTGAATGTGCTATTACAACAAGACTCCAGTTTAACAGCTTTTTGTCTCTGGCCAGGGGGTGACATACAGTGCCCAGCAGAATGGAGTGAAGGGAATTGCAGGAGCAGAAAAACTGCAAAAGAAAATCAACAAACCACAATCCAGAACTTCAGAGACTCTATATCAATCACATAGAACTAGGCCAGCCTAATCTCTCCCCATCCTGGAGCTCAGGGACATTTGCGGAAGAGGGGGCGGTAAGATTGTAAGAGCAAAAGGATGGGAGGAGCAATGATTTGCAAGATTCTCAACAATAGTTGGGGCCAAAGCAATCATAATGGGACTTTGCATGCCCTGCACAATGTCCAGCGCACTGTTGCCCTCATAAAGTCTAGCATCTGTTAAGGGCACCGAGACCCCTGGAGGCAAGGGATTGACAGCCATAGTAGTGATCTTATGCTTAAGGGGAACAAGAGAAAGGGCTTATGGAAATGCCACTGGGTCCTTATATGTCATCGGAGAGGAGGACCCAGTGGAGAGTTAGGCGTACACAATAAAGGACTCTCTGGGAATTGGGGGGGAGGCACTGGGGGAAGGGGAGAGGGAGGAGGGGGTTCGGGGGGAGGAGGGGGGAGGGAGGGAACTGGTAAAAAATTTTAAAATGTATAATTAAATTTTTAATAAAAAAGGAGAAAAAAAACCAAAACCAAAAGTTTAGAAATCCTACTGCAAAACAGACAAATGAATTGAACATGCATTCCTCAAAACTGATGCCCAAACAGCCAATAAGTACATTGAAACATATTTAATACCTTAAACACTGAACAAACATAAAACAAAACTACTTTGAAAGTGCATTTGCTGAGGTCAGAAGTTTGTAATTAATTAAATTAATTACAAATGTTAGCAAGGATAGGGAATTGGGAAGAGGGTCACACATTGTTGGTGAGCAGAAAAGTTCATACCAACATCAAGAGCCAAGGGAACTGGACCAAATGATATCCAAAAAGGTTGCCGAGAAAGAGACAACCCTCACCTGCCAAAATTCAAGTCTGTTTAAGTGTGACAAAGTATGCCAGACTACTAAATAAACTCCCTCTATCTTATCCACCGTCTAGAGAATGATCACTCCCACAATGATCTGGGTCCTCCCATATCACTTACATATTCTACTACAAGTTTGCTTATGATTTGCCTCAGTACCAGTTCTTCACAAATGTGCCCAAAATTCAGCCTTCATTTGTGAAATTGATACTTATATCTAATTAACAAAAGAGGTATGTATGCAATATTATAATGAAACTTTTTCTGTATGCGAAATACAACATTAGCAATAATAGTTTAGAGAAGGGACTGTTTGGGAAGAGGTAGAGGACTAATTGGGGGAAAATAAAGGGGACAATGGAATGGCATGGGAGTAATTTAATATTATCTATCAAGTTTGAAACTGATAGATTGAAAGATGGCTCAGAGGGCAAAACACATCTTACACATACATGAGGACTGACCTCAACTCACAAGCACGCTTATGTATCTATAATCCCAACACTGAGATGGATTGAGAAAGAAAGATCCCTGGAGATAAATGGCTTCCAGCCTAGGTCCAGGTTCAATAAGAGACCTTGTCTCAAATGAATTATGGAAATCAAAATACCATTGTCCTTTTCTTACCTTTATCAATGCTTAATGGGTGTCCAAATTTTATTCATGGAATGGAGACAATCTCATGAGGAACTACCTCTTCCTGTGAAACTCTTAAAAGTCAATACTTTTTTGGAAAGGGGAACCATTTTTTCAGTTTTTCGATAGTATAGTCCCTGATGTTTTACCCAGTAAATGTCCAGGCATATCCTGAGGCAGACACCCTTCATTAAATAATGAATTTTTTGGGGGGAGACACACAGACACAAACACACACATGCACACACACACACACACACACACACACACACACACACAAAATATAGAAGGAACACTGATTAAGAAGAATTTCAGTCGAAGAATAAGAAAAAATGGAGCTAGTAATGTAGGGTGAAATGACTTGAATTCATTGATATGTTCATACATTGTATGAAATTTTCAAAGAGTAAAAAAGAAAACGATTCAAAATGAATTTCTTTTTACCATCACTACATACTCATAAAACATTTTTCATAAAAGTTATGCAGAGTCAGAGAGGCTATATAAAAATGTCAAATGCTGGTGAGAATGTGAATAAAATGTAACCCTCACACACTGTTAATCCAGATGTAAATTAATGCAACCATGATGGAAATCAGTACTTTATTCCTCTCCAAATTATGGATATATCTATCCTCTAATCCAGTCATGCTTCTCTTGGGCATACACCCAATGAAAAGAAGTCAGTTTAGAAAAGGATACCTTTAGAACCATGTTTGCTTTCTTACTGCAGTCAAGATACAAAATCATACTAGATGCTGTCAGAAAATGGACAGAAAAAGTAAAGAACACAAAAAGTGCATAAGAAAATACTAGTTTGCCACTAGAAAGAGCAAGAAAATGATACTTGCAGGAAAATGACAGAACTAGAGGACATCTCATGAAGGAAGTCAGCCAGAAATCAAAAGACAAGTAATAGATAAAAAGGTCTGAATTCAAAAGAAAAATCGTTAGAATAAGGGAACCTGAAAGCTAAGGTGGAGAGAGATATGGGAGAAAAGAAAGAGTAGAGAACAAGAAGGAAGGTTGATATATACATTGAAAGTATAATATTTGCATTCATAAAGATATATAGAGTATACTTCACATCATTGCATAAATACTGATCATGGAAGTACACAACAAATATATAGTATTGATAACTAATTAAAAAGCTCATACATTGACAAAAATTGATGCAATGCTTTAATAAATACAAATTCATCATGTTAAGGTGTGAGGAGATAGCTCATGAATGTGCATGTAAAGCTACTGTAATGTCAGTACTTCTATGCCTGTGGAAAATCCTTGGAGTCATCTGGTCCAACTGTCCTGGAATATGCAGCATGGTCACAAGACCGCCAAGAGATCCTGCCTCAAACACAGTGGAAGATCAGTATTGATATCCACCATCTGTAAGATATTGAAATTGAACTGTGATTTGGTATCATATCTGGCATGGGTTGCCTTATTGTGGCCAGGCATACATCTTACTCAATAAATAATACCTTAATAACAGCAACTGAAAGATTTCCTTAGAATTTTTAAGAAGATTGCTACATAGACCAAGAAAAATGCACTTAGTACTCGTCGGGGCTAGAACAGCCTGTCCCATTTTCTAATTTATACTCTGTGTCCGTCTATGATTCAAATGTTTTTTGAACTGGGAGTCTTCATCACAATGATCTTCATTAGCAATCAAGGCAAATCTTGATTCCATTGTTGCAGAAGCTTATTTCCTTGAGTATAAATTTATCTCCTCTTCTTAAAAAAATTACTTAGCTTATTTTTGTGGTTGGAGCTGAGCAAACCATGGGCTTGGCCCCATTAAGTAAACTCTCTGGATTTCTATCTCTTTATTGTCTTATTGTTAAAGACATAAAAAATCATTTTATAGAATTGGATTTGATATCTAATTTAAATATAATACATTGTTTATCTCATTACTTACCTGCTTCTCTCTTGATTCCTCTATATCTAGCATAATAAAAATCATCATTTGTCTTGCATTCATTTTAAAAAAGTAGTAACAGACTTGGAAACTGGTTGTCAATGGTCCTTTCTAGCATCTTAAACATTGTGTTTTGCAAGTTAAAAAAGAATTAGATGTGAAGTTAGGAGCACAATTTTAGCACTACTCAGTACACATTATTTTAAACCCATTGCACATTGCGTGATGGGGAAAATTCTAGCCTTCTGTCTCTTTGACTCTTCAAAAATATTTTCCCTATTTAACTTCAGTTTTTTCAAACTAATAAATTTTTAAGACCAGAATAGTTATAAGTTTGTACAAGAGAAATATTCATTAATTCCTACAATTCTATTGACATGCTACATTAATGGGATACTCTGGTTACAATTCATTAGTGAACGAGATGCAACATGGCCCAACGTGAATTTTACATACAGGGTTCTGACATGTAAAGTTGTGAAGATAAGTGTCTGCCTTTACAGAAACTGTCATTTCAGATGCACTTCTCTCTTTCACATCTGAAGCCACTCATCTGGTTATTGTCTCCAGTTTTGACTTCTTCCAATATCACACACTTATTATCAAATGGGACAGCATTTTCAGAGTGCCTTCTGTCCCTTAGTGATTTAGATTTAAATTTCTTCCATGCATCTTCATAGAAGATAGATCATTTGCTCTTACAATATAATCATATTCCCTTATAAAGATGCACAGTAGTTTCTTTTCAGGTATACCTATGGGAACTATATTATATCTTGATTGCATAATTCATTGTTGCAAATGACACCTGATCCAAACAATTTAGGGGAACAAGAGGATATTTTTCCCTCTCATTATTTCAGATTAAAAGTTAGAAGTCATACTAATAAACTAGCAACACTGCATCCAAAGTCAGAGAGGGACAAGAACTAAGTTTTTTCTTGCTTGCTGAATCTTCCAAAATGCTACCAATTCTCTCCATTTTATTCACTTCCCCACAGAATTATCTTACCCACTCAGAGCTCGATCTTTCATATCAGTCATGGCCAAAAGATATTCCTAAATATGTAGCTCTTTATAGTGTACACAATTCTGAAATGAGTTGACACCTAAAATTAACTGTCACACCATGGTTGGCTCCAAGTTTTAGCAAGAACAAACAAATTTGCCATAAACATTTGTGTGCAGATGTATAGATAGTCATAAATTGTTAATTTTACATGCAGGTATGTGTGTGTGCATGTGTGTGTGTGTGTGTTTACATGTGGGTAGGTTTCATAGTTAGCACAGGTATCAACTTGACAGTTAAGGGTTTGAGCTCTGGCCACACTTGTAGAGAATTAGTGGCTGAGTTCGGCCCAGAGCAGACCTGCAGGAGATTGTCTATTTGATGGGCAAGGCCCAGCCCATGGTGGGTGGGATTACGCCCTGGAATATACTACAGATTATTGGTTGAGAGAGTTGGCATCTTTTTATACACTTGGCCAGACATTCTGGTTTGGCAAGTAAGGATTGTTCCTCCCTCAGTCATTGCGTAGAGATGGTGTGGCCAGTTCCCTTGGCCTTGGTGTTGAGTGAGCTCTCCTGTCAAGCTGGATTGAGAACTGAAACCAGGAATCGTTAGAGAGAATAAACCCCTTGATCCTGTAAGCTGTTTAATGGTCATTTATCAGCAGCCATGCAGGTGAACTGCCACAGTGAATATATTCATTACCAAAGCAAAACAGAAAAAAATTGATATCAGTTTGAGAGGAAAGCTATGAGAGAACATATTTCATATATTTTTCATTTTGAAATGAAGTATATCATTTTTCAACACCATTTTAATTTCACCCTTATTTGTTGGTAAATTATTGCATAAGCAAGGTATAAATACATGATCAAGTGTACTTTCTTATCTTATTCTATAGTTTGCTGAAACTGTATTAGTTTGCATTCATGTGTTACATAAAGTAGCATATCAAGAAAATGAACAGTCTTCCAGTGCAAGAATATTCAAATGTTAGAATTATTCTTAATAATGTACTTAAATATGAGACAATCTCCAGTTTTTCATATTAAGGTAATTATATACTACATTTGTGGCTTTTGCAAACATAGCTGTAATTACCCCTGCCATTGTATTGCTTACTGTCTTTTTCTATACTTATTAAAGCAATTTATTTACAACAAATGCTTGGTATGCAAACATTAGTCTGCTGTTAACAAAAGTGAAGCCCAAATTTGTAATTAGCTACAGCTGTACATGCTGCTTTCTTTATTCAAAAGTCTTTTTCACTGTGAAGCTGGTTCATTCATTTTATTTTTTGTGGAAACCAGTCTTGGATACTAGATAAAGGCCTCATTCTCCATATGCTGAGTTTGAATCAACTATTTGTATTATAGTTCTGGCTAAAAAGTATGTTGGTGGTAATAGCTATTTTAAATGGTGAGGAAAAAAGAAGATCCATAGAGAGAATTTGAAATACTTTGCATTAAATATGAACATTATACATGAGTTATTTATTTAAACACAAGTTCAAAGTGCTGTGTTTGTTTTATATATCATTGAATCAAAGGGAAGGATATCTCTTGCATCACTGTATTAAAGAAGGACTTAATAGCATTATCATCAGGTAACCGTGTTGATTGTGCAGAATAAAATACAAAGTAGCCCAAGCCAAGTAAGCATAAGAAGCTGTTTGGCTTTTATAATCTTCATTTTCAACATTTCCACAATGAAGGTACTTTCATTGTGTTCAAGTTAGCATTAAATTAGTGCATGGAACTTCAAACACATGGAACTGCCAGGAAGAAATAGATGATGATATCAGGATTAGCCATTAATATTACTACATGACTAGCACGAGTTAGTGGGTTAAAATGGTACTTTTCTTTTGATACTTTGATTGATAAGATAAAGAAATAAATGGCATATCTATAGCAGCACCAAATTATGAGGTATAAGGGAAAAAAGTTAGAAAAACAGCAAGAGACTTACTTAAAAATCATGTCTATGCCCTATATTATTCACCTGGAACCAGACCAGCCAAATCTCTCCCCATCCTTAAGATCAGGGAACCTTGCAGAAGAGGGGGCAGCAAGATTGTAAAAGACTAAAGATGGGGAGGACAATAATATGCAAGATACTCCACACAAGTTAGGGCTGCAGTAGCCATAATTGGATTTTGCATGATCTGCACAATGGCTAACATGTCAACTGCCCCCAAAAGTCTAGCATGAAGCACAGGGGAGAAGGCTGCAAGTAGTAGGATCCTTAGAGGCAAGGAATTCACAGTCATAATAGTTTCTACATTAATGGGGAGCCCAAGAAAGGGCTCCAGGTTATGCCACTGAGTCCTTACCCCTCACTAGGGGGAAGACTCAGAGGGACATTTGGCATTCCCTCCAGGGGGTGGGAGGGAGGCACTGGGCAAAGGAGAGGGAGGGAGAGGGGCGAATGGAAGGGAAAAGGGGGGAGAGTGGAAAGGAGAATTGGGGAGGGAAGAAGGGAGGGAGAAGATGCAGTACCTATTGAGCTTGTGTGATTGGGATGAAAAATAAAATGTGGGAGAAAAAAAGGAAATGCAATGGAAAAAAATCATGTCTATGGAGGAAAAGCAATTTTCCCAAGAACATTCCTTGCTACTCTCTTTCATGATCTGCTTAAGATTTTAATATTGAGGTAAATCCTTTTGACAGTTGACACATGGAATGCCAAAGGAGTGAATCAATGTGTAAGATAGGCAGGGGTGAGGGGAGGGGTGAAGGGAGGGGGAGCAGGAGGTTCGGGGGGAGGAGGAGGGAGGGATGGAACCGGTCTACCTATTAAGTTTGTATGAGCAGAAATAATAATATTAAAAAATAATACTTTGATGTCTCAAAAAAAAGAAAAGTAATAATAAGTTTAAAAAAACTCACATCAAAGGTTTAATTTGAAAGGCTAGCAGTTACAATTTCAGCTTGGTGATAGAGTCTGTTTAGATTAGAAGATACACTGGAGAAATTAAATTAACACTAAATTACTATTTCATCTAGATATTTCTAAAATTCATGCATTTATAAATGTTAATAATTTATGTGGTTTATAAATAGTACCCTAAACTCTATAATGTCAAGATAAGCAAGCACTTTGAGAAAGCTATGTAGTTATTTTCTTTGAGATAGACTCCAAGGTACAATCATGTTGATAAGACTAAGAAATGTTTATTAATTGTTTGGATCACATTGGTAACTATTAAAATTAAATCCTGTATGTGCATATGATGTAAATTTATTAGACTTTAGGTCAGTTGTTTGTTTGACAGTAGGAACTGTTTACAAGGAGCATGGAAAATCAAACAGAAGTGATGTTATATGACTCAAAAATATATTATAGGATATTGATAATGTGCACAGAAAGTCCAAATTTAAAACAACAATGATGAATGAAAAAGTATATTGGATTAGGCGTTTAAATTTAAGATTTTTAAATTTTATAGATTTTTGTAGTCTTCTTAATATTCTGAAATTAAAGCAAGATTTGTGCAATTGAATTTGAAACTGCCATTATGACATTGAATTTACTAACATGCTGACACATTTAACAGAGCCAAAAAGAGCTACCTTCATAACTGTATCCAACCTCACCCTAAGTTTTTGGTGTGTATGGTTTCTCTGAACAAACACCTCCTGTTGCCAAATCCCCACCAGGCCAGGGAAAGGAGGGGGAAACAGTGGGCTAGAATGTACATGCCAACCCACATGCCTTCACATATACCTGCACATGTGCCTGCATATGTGAGGTCTGGAAGGGACCTCAGGATATGGGCTGAGGAAGATTAGTTCAGCAGGAGATTCCATCAATGACACCATAGGGATGCTATCAACTATGCTGGGGTGAGTGTTCTGGAAGTATTCCTGCCTTTAAGTTATCCTTGTTCCTATAAGTAACCAAAAGCCCTCAATGGTTTGTCAGGTTGTAGCTTGATATAATAGTCATTACTTTGGTTTACTGTGGAACTCCTATGTGGGTGTTATCTCTCTAGAAAAAGTATTGACCCAACAACTCTTTGCCAATTGGTTTAATCAAAGAGGTTAAAGAAGCCAAAAAAAAAAAAAAAAAACTTATTTGAGAGTTATGGGAATCCTTGAGGAAACCAAACCTGCAAATTCATGGGATATTAGAAAAGGAAACTGATAAGTTCACACCAGAAGAGATCTTTCACACTGTAATGAAAATTTTCCAAACCTTAGGAAAGAGATCCCCATCTAAGTACAAAAGGCATATCACACACTAATAGGACATGACCAAAATAGAAACTCATCATGGATTATAATAGTCAAAACATCACAGATACTTGATGAAGAGAATGTGTTGAGAGCTTGAAGAGAGCAAAACCAAGCCACATTTAAAGGTAAACCTGTCTAAATAACACCTGATTTTTCAATGGAAACAGTAAAAGTCAGAACTTGGAAAAATGAACTTTGAGTAATGATCGAGCACACATGCCAGCCTGGGCTGAAATATCCATCAAAACTATAAGTTATGATTGAAGGAGAAAAAAATCCATCATAATGACAAGCTAAAGGGTTACATGACCACCAAACCTGACCTACAAATGATGCTAGAAAAGATGCTCAAGCTTGAAGAAATGGATAAATACATCCAAAAGGACAGAAGGGAAAAAATAATATCACAAGTCCCTAGCAAAGAAGTACACATACAAAACCCACAAAACACTGAAAACAATAGGAATCAACAGAAATTTCTCAATTTTAATCCTAAATGTCTTTTGGGCCTAACAGGCCCTAGCGAGGGCCCTAGTGAGGAGCATAGTGGGAGGAGGCAGCTCAGGATGTTTTGACCAGGTCAGGGGAAGTCAGGAGAGGCAGCTCAGGATGTATTGAACAGTTCAGGATGGAGGAAGTCAGGAGACAGTAACTCAAGATGTTCTGAAGACATATGGCCTGAGTGCTGGCTTGACCTTTAAGATGATTGGTTGCCCATTTCCCTGTCCTCAAATTCCTCTTGGGGTTTCTACCTTTATAAGATGGCTAGGGACTTGCAATAAATGAGATCCTGCATTGACTGGTCTCCCAGTTCAGTGTGCTGCTTCTCCAGGGAAAAGAAGTTTGGGCCGCCGACACTCACCATCCGGTTCTAGCCCTAGGGGAGGGTAGGCTGGACCAGTCCCCTTTGCCGCTCTACCTGCTGGTGAAGCCGGCAGATTGGTGCACCCGTGTGAGGCAATCCTCTCTCTACGGCAGAACACTGACAACCCAATCAGTCTGTGGGTAAGTGTATCCTCATAAACTATGGGGCAATCCTCCTCTGTCTCTTACCTTGCATTTTTGTTTTTATTCCTTTTTTTTTTCCTTTTTGTTTTAAGGAAAAACTAATATCCACAAACATTTTTGAAGTGAAAGTTTAATGTGCTTCTGAACTTAGTTTGACAACAAACAAATAAGGCCACCTTGGCGGAGTAAATTTTATGCTTTGAATTCATACAATTTGCATTAGATGTTATTTAGATATAGACATTTACTTTTATCTCTTGGTATATGTTTTATAAAAAAGGCAAGTGATAAAATATTATTTCATTTGTCTTAGAAAAGCTCAAGATGCTTTTTTTCTTAGGTGACATTCAGTTTCCTCTACTTAAAGACTTAATACCTCTTCATATGATGCAAATTGGTTCAGACTAGTTTTAAAAATCTTAAGTCAACCAAGTATGTGTCTTTTCCCTCTTTCCCCACTTCTCTCAGTATATCTTTATATAATGTTAATAGCATTGCCATTAAAAATTTAATCTATAGTTTTCTGTAGGTTTAGATTTTAATATTGGTGTAGGAATATCAACCATGTACTGCGGGTGACTGGCGATCTCTCTCGCTTGCGCGGTTCTCATTGGGCTTCTTTATATCAAATGGTACACCCTCTTTAAGGAGGAGTGCCAACAGACTGCTAAACGAAGCCATATGGGGATCGCCGCTCTATATTCCTCAGGTCCACAACAAGTGACCATACCCTCACCATACTGAGAACAAGTCTGTGCGGCCAGGTTGGTAGCCTGGAGGAAACTAGATGAGGGCCATTCTGAGTCACCTGTTACAGGGATACATCAAAAGATAGGGGAGGACTTGCCTTCCTTCATACACAGGGTTGAGAACAGTATCAAAAGGAAGATGCCCCCAGGAAACATTAGAGATTATTTCATCAAGATGCTAGTCTGGGAAGGGATGACCTCAGAACACAAACTGGCTTGTTCAGAACTGAGAGAAAGATCTATGGATCGGTGGGTAATTGCCTCAAAAGATGTTGGGTCAGCCATACATCATGCTCATGCTATGGCCTCAGCCTTGAGGGACTCACACCATGAGGACATGGCTGCTTTGGTTAGTACCTTGCAACAAACCTCCCTTACTAAAACTAAAACATGTTTTGGATGTGGCCAGGAGAGGCACTTTATATGGGTACCAACAAGAGACCTTAAATATCCCCCTCCATTAGGGGATAGGAGCAATACTCAGGATGTTTCCAGGGAGGCTGACTGCCCTGAGAATGCCCCTGCTTTTCCTCCCTCAGATCTGGTCTCAAACGATGTGGAACTGGATGAAGATGATGATGACTCTACTGCTGACAAGGACCCCAAACAGTGATGCTGGGTTCAGAAATCCTTCCATGATACATAAAGCATGCTGTTTCTATGCCAATAAGTCAGGCTTCATTCGAGATAGGACCTGGAAAGACTATGTTGCAACCCCCAGGACAGTCCGTTCTGGACCAGCTTCCATGGCCTCCTGCCTTATCTTCATCCTCCTTGTGAGTCCCCTCATTACCTTCCTTCTCCTTCTCACCTTCAGCCCCTGTATACTCAATAATATCGTTCAGTTTCTCCAGGGGTAGACAGAAACTCCATCAGGTAGAAATACAGTACCACCATCTCTTGGTCCAGGAGTCTGAGTCCTATAGCCTCCCATCCCCCGATGACAGGTATGATGATGCCCTGGCCTAGGCGCCCCCTTCCTTGCTCAAGTGATTCCAGTGACAGGTAAGATCCTTTGAGGACTCTCTCTCTCTCTCTCTCTCAATACAGGCCCCCTTCCAACAGGGGTACAACCTAAAGAGAGTTGTTCATCCTCTGAGAGAAAGGACAGCCTAAGACAGGGACACTGGCTTTACAAAAACAAAAGGGAGAGATGTTGGGCCTAATAGGCCCTAGCTAGGGGCCTAGTGGGAGGAGGCAGCTCAGGATGTTTTGACCAGCTCAGGGGAAGTCAGGAGGGGGCGGCTCAGGATGTTAAGACATACAGCCTGAGTGCTGGCTTGACCTTTAAGATTATTGGTTGCCCGTTTCCCCATCCTGGAATGCCCCATCCTGGAATGCCCCATCCTGGAATGCCCCATCCTGGAATGCCCCATCCATCGGGTTTCTACCTTTATAAGATGGCTAGGGACTTAAAATACATGAGATCCTGCATTGACTGGTCTCCCGGCTCAGTGTGCTGTTTCTCCAGGGGAAAGGAGAAGTCTGGGCCGCCAACACTTACCATCCCACTTAGCCCAGGGGAAGGTCAGCTGGACCGGTCCTCTCTGCCACTCTACCTACTGGTAAACCCAGCAAATGTCAATGGAATGAACTCTCTAATCAGAAGACCGGCTACAAACAAGGGTTAAAAACCACAAACCATCAATCTGTGATCTTAAGGAAACACATCTCACCATGAAATATAGGAAAAGGCTAGTCAAAATTACTCCTAGCTAATAATCAAAGGAAAAAAGTAGGAGTAGTATTTCTGGTCCGACAAAATAGACTTCAAAGCAAAAATGTCATAAGAGATGTGAAAGGATACTATATATTAGTCAAAGGAACAATTCATCAGGAAGACTTCGTAATACTGAATATATACACACCTAATACAGGCTCATCCACATTCATTAAACAAAAACTACAAAATCTAAAACAAAATATCAACACCAAAACAATAGCAGGGGACTTCAAAACTCCATTCTCACTACTGGATAGCTCAATAGGCTAAGAACTGAACAGAGTCATACTAGAGAGGAATCAAATCATAATCCAAATAGACCTGACCTTTGCAGACTATTCCACCCCAACACTAAGGAATACACATTGTTTTCAGCAGCCCATGGAACTTCCTCCAAAATAGACCACATATTGGAACACAAAACAACCCTTCACATACAGGAAAGTTGAAATTATATTCTGTACCCTATCAGACTACCACGGAATAAAGTTAGATCTACACACAAATTCTTGAAATTAATACCGTGATAGTGAAAGGATTGGGTTCAGGCAGAAGTCAAAATGGAAATTCAAAAACTTCAAGAAGTGAATAATAATGAAACTCAACATATCTGGGACAGGTTGATGGCTGATCTAAATAAATGGAAGTCTTCCTGATACTCATACTACTATCACACTGATAGATCACCTGTAGCCATGGTGATTTATAGTGCAACTCACAGATTGCATACCTTTGATGGGGCTTGTGATTATTTTTCTTCCCTAGCAGCTTTTACAGTATTCCTTGGTATTCTATAAGCTATTCAGCAAGGATAAAGTCCTCTGACCAGTTACATTTGATTCGCTTTGCCCATATTCTATTATCCGTAAATGTCTATCTTCAGTAATATGGTTTTACTGACAATTTATAGAGAGCAACCAAGAGCAATGGCAAAACCCTATAATGTTTTGGGGCCTTTAAGACATTTCTGAACAACATTTTATCAGAAGTTCCACCTGCTTATCAGAATGGTACATATTGCTCTTACTGTAACTTAGAACAAGAATCTAAAAAATAGGAAGGAAATAGATTAATTAAACCCTTAGGTAGGAAGTATATCAAACTGTTCTGTAACTAGCTGTTAATACCTGTTATGTTACCCACAGATTGGAAGAACATTTAACATTCAGTCTACAAGTCTTCTACAGAGGTAGAGGAATTCAATATCTTAAAAGGAGGCAGCATAGAGCAAAAGAAGAGCAGTGAAGTGGAAAGCAATGGCCAACCATAATGCCGAGTATCAGCAACTCAGCAAGGCTCATAATCAGGCCAACCCAGTTTCTCCCCATTCTAAGCCTTTGGGAACATCCCAGAGGAGGGTGTGGTGAGATTCTAGGGACCTAAAGGTGGGAAGGTTTACAGTCAGACAAGGCATTCCTTACATGCAATATATGGTTGTGGCCTAATTTCTCTATTAAAGTTTATTCTTTGGTCTCCTTTTCTTTGAGGTCTTCTTTCTCCTCTTATTTATAATGCTTTACGATTATAATGGGTATTACAGATTTACCTTTGAGTGTGTCATCAAGTGGAGTACTTAAATTTCTGTGTCTGGGATAATTCACTCAATATAATTTTTTTTCTAATTTTCCAGCAAATTTCATTAATTTATCTTTTTAGGTGGCTGAGTAGTATTCCATTGTATAAATGTATCACACTTCATTATTATTCATGAACAATTGTTGGGCATTTGGGTTGACTTCATGACTTTGCTATTGTAAATAGTGCTACAATGAAAATGGTTGTACTTGTGTCACTCCAGTGAATTGCTGCATTTGGGGGAATTATTCCCAGTAGTTACAAAGCAGGGTCATACGGCATTTCAACCCATAACCTTTTGCTTTTGAGGTCTCCTTTCTCCTTTCCTATTTATAATCCTTTGCAATTATAATGGGTATTACAGAAATTTAACTTTGAATAAATTATTAGGTAGATTTATAACATATTAGGGAGTACATATGACATCTAACTTTCTGTATCTGGAATACTTCACTCAATATAATTTCTACAAATGCAATCAGTTTCCTGACAAATTAAAATAATTCATTTTTTCCTGACACCCGAGTAGTATTACAATGTACAAATGTACCACATTTTCATTATCCATTAACATTTTTAGAAACCATACTGATCTCCAGAGTGGTTACATGAGCCTTTATTACCACCAGCAATGTATGGGCTTTCCCTTCTCTCCACATCCTCTCCAGCATTTGGTTGTTTGTATTGTTGATTTTTGCCATCTGACCTGGGTGAGACAATTATTTCAGGGTAGTTTTGATTTGCATTTCCCTGATAGCTAGAGATGTGGAACATTTTTTAAGATATTTGTTAGACATTTCGATTTCATCCCTGGAAAAGTTGCTTTTGAGTTTTGAAGCCCATTTTCTAATTTCTAAATTTTAAGTTCTTTACGCACTCTGGATAATAGAGCTCTATAGATGTGGTTAGTGAAGATTTTCTCCCATTCTGTGGGTTACCTTTTTGCTTGGTTTACAATCTATTAACTGAACAGAGGCTCTTTGATTTCATGAGATCCCATTTGTTGATCTTTGTTTCTAGGACCTGTGCTATTGATTTTCTGTTTCGGAACTATCAGCCTAGCCAAATCACCTTGAGGGATTTCTCTACTCTTTGAATTACTGCTTTTATTGTCTCTGGTGTTAATCTCCATGTGGATATCCAGTTTTGCCAGAATCATTCGCTGAAGATGCTATTCTTTTTCCATTGAAGTTTTTGGGCCCCTTTTTCAAAAATGAAATACCTTGGTATAAATCTAACCAAAGAAGTTAGAAATCTTGTAATGAAAATTTTAAAATCTTAAAGAAGTTACAGAAGACACCAGAAAGTAGAAAGACGTCCTATGCTCTTGGATTGGCAGAATTAACATCATAAAAATTACAATCTTACCAAAAGCAATATATAAATCAATGCTATACTAATCAAAATCCTAAGGCAATTCTTTAAAGAAATTGACCAAACAATCTCAGAATTCTTATGGATACACAACAGTCCTAGGATACCAAAAACAATCCTGAGTAGAAAAAATAATTCTAGAGGTATCATCATACCAAAACTTAATTTACACTAAAAATCCATAGTAATAAAAACAGCTTGGTACTGGCTCCAAAATAGACACATAGATCGGATAAATGTTGAAGACCCATATATAAGCCCACTCAATTATAGCCATTTGATCTTAGACATTGGAATTTTTTTGAATATTAAAATGTTGGTGATACTCCCTGAGTATGCAATGCACTAATAAAGATGAATTCCTCATTCTTTGCTTGTATGCTTGAGTTAGTAGTTGTGAGATGGTACTATAGACCTTGCCTCTACTTTGAGAACTTAGTGTGAGGGCTCATGACACAAAGCCTATGGATGACTCTTCAGAAGCCAAGACTTCATTAAGTATGATAACTACTGACTCACTACCACCACCACGTTTTTATGCTGTATATTTTTGACCCACAACATCATGCCTGTTATTTATCAAGCTGTGCTTGTCTATTGTCCATGCCAAATGCCATTCACCAAGCTTAGAGTGTCCTAAAACATTACTTTTAATAGGCATGACTAGAATTACTTGAAGATCAGTTAATTGCAAACCAAATTTGAAAAGACAAAAGATTTGATTGTTTTAAAAATGATATTCTGCCATTGTTGATTGCTAGAGCTTTTGTTAGCACTTTGGATGCAATGGAAACTGTGCTCTATTGACATGAAAATCTTAATAAATTCTGTATATCTGTATAAAATGTAGAAAAAATATAAAAAATAGTAACATTGTTGGAGAAGCTATTAATAACATATTGTAGACTTTGGTCAGTTTAAAGGAAGAAATGAAAGTATAAGATGAAAAGGAAGAATGAGCTTGCCACACAGTTAACAGGAAAAGTATCTACTTAAACTAAAGAATTTGTACATAACTGAACAAATATGTGCATATGTAAGTACTAATAGCTAATAATGATTAGAGGTTTGACTGAAAAAAGGAAGCATCATAAGTAAAGAACTTAATGATGCAATTTAAAGCTCTGGAGAGACAAAAATAATACAATCCCAAAAGCTGTACATAAGAAGAGATTAGTAAAATCAAAGGAGAAATATCTGAAATTGAGATAAGGAAAATGACACAAAGAATCAAACAAAAACTGGTTCTTTGAAAAAAGTCAAGATTTGATCCCAAAACCAACTAAAAATACAAGAAAAAACAAAAGTATAGACCAATCTCATTATCGAACATAGGATTCCCAACAAAATTTTAGCAAACCAGATTAAAAAACATATCAAATAGATCATTCATTATGATTGAGTAGGATTTATTCCAGACACACAGGGTCGGTTCAATGTAAGCACATCAATAAATGTAATCCATTACATATACGAATTCTAGGACAAAAACACATGATACTCTTAATAAATGCAGAAGAAGCCTTCGACAAAATCCCATATCCCTTTATGATCAAAGTTCTGGAGACAACTGGAATAGAAGAACTTATATCAACAAAATAAAGGTTATGTACAACAAACCTATAGCAAGGATCATTCTAAATGATAAAAACTTGAAGCATTCCCTCTTCTATCAGGAACTAGGCAAGGCTATCCACTCTCATCATTTCAATTAAATATTGTACTGGAAGTCTTAGTTAAAATTATAAGACAAGAGAAGGAAATAAAAGGAATAAAGATAAAAAAGAAGTCAAGATACCCCCATTTGCTGTAACCATGATTTTACACCAGAGAGATCCCAAAAACTACCAAGAAACTCCTGGAAATAATACATAAGTTCAGCAAAATGGTAGATTACAAAATTAATATTAAAAAATCAGAGGCTTTCTTATACAGAAAGGATAAAAAAGTGAGAAAGTCCTAAGATCATTCTAATTGATTCATAGGCCTCTCAAGCTCTTATTTTATAAAGGACTTCTTAACAGTTTTTTTTTTTTATCATTGTATATGAGACGATGTCAACACCCAGACAGGATGCATCTTTGTGCAATGTAAGAACAGCAAAATAGACACAATAGCCAACCAGAATGCAGAATCCCAGCAGACCTCCAATGCACATGCAGAAACATGCAAGCCAAATCTCTCCCTATCCTAAGGCTCAGGGATTCTTGTAGAAGAAGGGCAAGGAAGACTGTAAGAGCCCGAAGATGAGAAGATCCACTGCTGGACAAGACATTACACTCTCGATAGGGTTGCTACAGCCAGGGACTCACCGCAATGACACTTGACCTTATCAGACCTGCATAATGGGTGACATATGAACATGCTCCCATAGACTAGCATGGATTTCAGGAGTAATTTCAAGAAGTAGGATCCTTAGAGGGAAGGTGTAGAGGAGTACCCATACGAGTAGTCAGCCCCAAGGAAGGGCCTATTAATCAAGCACAAAGGCCTGAACCCCATTAGTGCAGTTCCAGGCGGGAACTTCACATGACCAAGGACGTATGTCCACAACTTCAAATGAGTCAAACACCAGTGGACAAGAAGGAAAATGACAATGCACGGGATCAGATATCGCACTTCGTATGGATCTTTCTTGGCAGTGGCCTTATTTTTCTATTGAGAATATAAGCTGACTGAAAGGAGTGAGTTGGATTCAGGAAGGGAGGGAAGGGAGGGAGGAAGGCAGACTGAATAAGTAATTGAGTTCATGGAGGAAAGATTTAATCTAATGTTACCCCATAAGATCCTAAACTTACTTATTTTCAAAACTCCACTAGCCCGACCACTGATGGATAAATTAACAATCACTGTGGTAAGGTCTACCTCTTTGTTGTTGTTTAAAAATAGCATTGAACTTCCTGTTTGATAATGTCTGAAGTCACAGTGCTCTCTGGGTTCTTCAACTTGGACCAACCAACCTGCTGCTATGAATATGCCCTGGCTAGTTGGGACAGCTACTGCTCTTGCAACCACAGCTTGCTCTAACTTTTAGTTATAAATTCTCTCATTTTAGGATCCCTCCCTGTATCACAAAGCAGGATATTCTGTAGATTAAAAAGATTGCAAATACCTGCCAGAGTAACAGGGTGCTTTTATTTTCCTCAATATCTGTCCAGTAAATTAGTTTTCCTTTACAAGGATTAACAACTTTCTGTCTCTACCTTTTGATTAATTTCTCAAACATTTACTAATAGTTTTACAAGTTTCAAGCAGAGTAGATTGAGCTTTGTTTCTATCATAAATAATTCTTACTCTGTTGGTACATTTTTATAAGAGAGCAACCAATAACAGAATGATGAAAAAACCATTAAAACTTCTTGTGAAATGGTTAACTATATTTGTTAAAGAATCTTAATACCATCAATATCAGAATGTACCACAGACCTTGAAAAAAATATTCATTTCCTGTCTATGAAAATATAATTGAAGAATAAAAAGCTTATTTCAAAAACATTAATTTCAGTGGGTCAGAGGGATGGCTTAGTCAGCAAAGTTGGTGTTACACAGTTGAAGAACTAATTCACCTGTAATCTCAGAGCTGGGCTGGAAAAGGCAAACGGACCACTCGCCAGTGTACTTAACCAAGTCAGTGGACTATTTTTAGATAAAGGCTAAGAAAATAGGGATAAAATGATTAAGAGAAAAATTTAAGACAGATGCTCAATATCTAATCTAACTCTGGCTTCCATGTGTATACACATGCATGCGCTGTCTCAAATGCACTTACACACAGATGAACAAATATGTGCAAAATATAGTAACATAAAGAGTTTTGTTGCTTTCTTTCAGCTGAATTATACTGAGAGCTATTATCAGAATTTCTCAAATACTCATCGTGAAGTTTACATGTAATCAGAATGGTTTTAGATGGTTTACACCTAATCATAATGAAAACAAGGAGTAAAGCAAAAATACCAGTAGTGTATATAAAAGAATAAAAGAAAAAATGTTGACTTAAGTTGGGAAGTTAGGCCTTAGCTTCTATGGAGATTTTAGTTTTTTATACAGTGATAATTATTATTCTATTTGACAACTATATACGTATGTGGGGGTATATATATATGAAAATTATATATACATATATATGTATATATATATATATATAATTTTCAAAAGTCGAAAGTGGTTTGTTTCTTTGTTAATGTAATCTTATGCTTCACCCCGAGGATACTGTAGTAAATTATCAGTAAAGTTTCCATTGTAGAGAATGCTATTAATAAAACAGTAAGTAATTGAGAAATTCAAAAAAATGTTGATCTTTAGAAAAGTAAGAAATAAAGCCATTTTGAGAAAGTTCCCTTTGAAGTAATAAATGGCACATGGAAATCTAGAAGCAGGTGTTCTTGGGAAAAGTTATTTCAAATGCATTGAGTCCTTTAGGGCTTTGATGTTTTCATTAAAAATAAAGAAGCATGCTGTAGCTAGAGCTGTGGTGAAGAATTATTGTTAAAAGTCTGATCATGCCAGTTCATACCCATGCCAATTATACTAGTTACTTTGGTATGGATATAACACAACAGCTCCTAAAACCCACTTTATGAAGGAATTGTTTGTTTAGTCTCATGGTTTCAAAGGGTCTTTGTCCATCATGCTGTGGAAAACAGAGAAGAACAGCATCATGGTGGTAGGAGTGTGTAGTGAACACAGTTTATATAATGGCAGGCACAGAGAGTCAGGAACCAGGACCCAGATAGAGCTTTTACAGGCTGTCTCTTGTGGTTTCCTTCCATTATCCATCTTCTAATGCTGAGGATTATATCACAGCTAGCTGGGAACCAAGCTTTTGAAACATGAGCCCTTGGAGAACATTTCAGATCTGAATCACAACACCAATTCTGAAACAAGCTATGTACTGATCACATTTGTGGTTATTTCAAATTTTTTTGTGTCCACTTAAGAAACTTGGTAATATTATTACTAATTAGTGTTTATTTGTCCTTATCTTTATTGGTGTTTCATAAGCATACCAGCTTTGATTCCTTAATTTTCTTGAAATAAGTATAGTCCTTCCTTATTATCTACCCTGATGATTTGATACAAAGTTTGTATCGATTGTGTCTCTTCTGTAGCGATAAGTGACTCATCCTATCCTTTATCAGTCACTATGCATCAGTACAGCCCAGGTTACCAGTCATTCTTCTACAACAATTTCCTCTAATACTCTCTGACTTGCTGAACCCACCATCAACCCTGAAATTTTGTAGGCCCAATTGAAGGTACTTAATAAGAACAATGAAACCTCCTCATTATATTTACTTGGTTTCATCTCCTTCCTTTCATTCCTCTAGAATACATTTGGTTTCATTATCTTTCATCCGGTGTACTAAACATGATTCTGATTTTCTCATTTAACTCTAATTGTGCCAAACATAATATGAATTATTCTTACCTATGCTGTAAAATGAACTTCCAAAGAATAGGTCTGATCAGGACAGGTTAAGATTAAAGGCACTAGGATCACAATAGTGTTCCTATACTTAAGGGGAACACAAGAAAAGAGTTCTAAGAATTGCCACTGAGTCCTTACACCTCGTCAGAGAGGAGGACCTAGAGGAAAGTTTGATATACACATTAAAGGATGCTTCAGAGATGGGGGTAGGGAGCACTGGGAGAAAGGGAGGGAGGGGGGAAAGGAAAGGGCAAAAGGGGGAGGGATCAGGGAGGTCCAGAGGGGTGGAGGGAGGAAGGGAACAGGGGTTCCTATTACATTTGTATGAACAGAAAAATAAAATAAAAAAGATATGCTTCAGGAAAATCCTTCAGCATGCCTCCACTGTGAAGGTAACTAATGTGTTAGCAATATTTTCAGTTATGATAATGATGACAGTGGTGATGATGATTTAGTTACTATATACAATAACTGAATGAGAAATACACATGTATTAACCTAATTTATCCTGTATTAATAATCAAGAAGTAGGTTCTTTAATTATTTCTACTTCACAAATCAGGTAATTGATGTACAAGATGAATGACTATCTTGACCAAAGATATGAATCTGGCACCTTAGATCACTTGGGCATCCTGGCACTATTCATTAAAGGTATATAGAAAGCAAGTGGGAAAGCTCTAAATTTAACCTATCTCCAAAGCTCACACTGATTAAGTTCAGACAATACAGTGTGTATGCTCCTGTATGATTTTCCCTTTGAAATGTTCTTCAAATCTCACTTACCTACCACATGTTCCTCGTGGCAAATATTTAAACAATACAGGGTACACTGTGGCACCAGAAAATATCACACTCTCATCTTCCTTCCTTTGTATATTAGATTGGTCTGGATACAATATTCTTCTTTTCGTTAGTTACCCAACTAGAACTTATTAGTCCTCCAGTTTGGTCAGAGTTTTAGGAAGCTGAGACAGGAGGAAGGAAACTTGAAGGTAGCCTCAATTATATCACAAGACCCTATTTTCAAAGGAAAAATAAATACATAAATATAGATAGATAAAAAATAGATAGATAGATAGATAGACAGATGATAGATAGATAGATAGAAACTATTAAAGTCTAATACTTCTACCGGTAGGAAATCTCCCTTTGCTGCTTTTGAGTGCATTGACAATGCATTTTCCATTCTCTTATAATTATTAGTAGCCTGAATATTATCCCATGCTTGTTTAGTAACATTACCCTGAACACTTAGAATTCTTTGAGGGAAGAATCATCTTCATCCTAGAATTCAAGATCCCTGTGGAGTCTTTGGTAAATGTTAAAAAAAATGTAACCAACATCCATTGTTTCTCTTTTAAACTCAACTCACGATTTTCTAGCAGGCATGGTTTCTTTAAAAGTTAGTATATAAAATAGGATTTTGAGGGAGAGGCAGATTTAGAGAGATGAGAAAGCCCCTGAGCACAAAGAATTTACTCTGTTACTCATACAAAAGTAAAGACAATTACCAGGTAAAGAGATGATAACAATAGCACACTGGATAACTGGAGAGAAGAATAAAGGTCAGGAAACAGAATGAGAAAGAAGTTCCATGAGAAATGGATACTGAAAGACTATGATATGAAATTAAGTTTGGTAACATGGAATGGACTGAACTTTGTAAGAATTTAACGGATATTTTCCGTTGTAATAACTGCTTCTCCTGAAAATAAAACCAACTATTCACAGTCGTCTCATTGCACTAACTTGTTCTTTTCATTTCACTAGCCTATAGATTTTTCAATTACAAAAATACATGCAGTGTCTGACAAGTTGAATCATAGTGTTATGCTAAAAATTTTTGCATTTAAATGTATTGACTAGGAGACAGTGAGTACTGAGAAAAGGACTAGTGAGTCTCTTGAAAGGAAGCATTAAAAGAGAGGAGTATCAGTGGTAGGAAAGAAGACTCTAGGACCTGAAAATCTATAGAGAATGGGAGCTTAAACATTTAGAGAAAGCTACTTAGAAATCTCATAGCTCATCCATATGTTCTAGCCTGGAAAGGTAGAAAATAAAATGCTATTTACAAGGTTTTGCTTGTTTGTTATATAAAATGTGTTGTGCATGTGATATCTAAATTTAAAGTAACATGATTTAAACTGCAGTAGGTGATGGAGAGTCCTCTGAGGTCACTAAAGCTTTGATTTTCCAGTTAGCTTATTTTATAGCTAGTGCTTTGGAAGCCATCAAGTCCATAACGAGATAGATCAATCAGATTGTTTTTATTGGTCTACTGCGTCCCATACACTATTCACAGCAGCATTCCTTGAATCAAACTGTGTGGGAGCAGCAGCTTTAACCTTGAGAATTGAGCACAGAAAATAACCTCTTCCAAATTAAATCTCCATGAATTATATATATATATTCTTATGTAAAATTGAATTTTTAAACAGTGTCAATTGAAATCCTTTGGTAATGAACCAAATGCAGTTACTTCAAAGAGGAATAGTGGTCAAAATATCATGGTTACTGGTTTAGAATTGCTTACTAAAATGTACTCAAGCATCAGCAGTGACTCATAGAAACCATTTTTAAGTGGATTCAACAATACTCTAAAGGTAAAGTAAAATTGAATAAATGACCTTTGCTTTTGCTTCTAGCATTCACAGTAGCATTATGGTTTTATATCTGTTTATCTGCCCTTGAAGCAAATAAATGAATCATGTGAAGTAAATGAAAAGGTTAATACAGTAATCATGTAAGACAGGTAGATGTCCACTCAGGATGTGCAATAAATTTTCATAATTTTCTCCAGAACTTTTGAGATTTCTCTAAGGCTGATATAAAAAGCTGTCACTTGCTTGGGCTGCTGGTTTCTAATATCTATGTCCTTAGTTTCTCTGTGTTCAGATTCTCGTAAAATTCAGGGTCATGTTGGGATTTTATTAAAAATCAAGAGAAACCTAGGAAATTGATACTGTGAATCACACTGTGCTTCTGTTGCAGTTCACCTGCATGGTTGCTGATAAATGAGCATCAAACAGCTTAAGGGAACAAGGGGTTTATTTTCTTACTAATAGTCCAGTTACAGTTCTCAGTCCAGCTTGACAGGAGAGCTGCACAACACCAGAACCTAGGAAACTAGACCATCACCAAGTAACAGCTGAGAGAGGGACAACCCTTATTTGCCAGACCAGTATATCTGGCCAAGAGTATAGAAGGATGCCAACTTCCTCAACCGGCTCTCAGTATTTATTCATCTGTTCAGGGCCTAGTCTCACCCACCATAGGCTCGACCTTCCCCATTGGCTAGACGACCTCCTGCAGGTTTGCTCTGGTTTTAATGCAACCACTAATTCTGCACAAATGTGCTTAGAGCTCAAACCCTTAACAGTCAAATTAACACCTGTGCTTAACAATAACAGTTTGAAGATGGTCCTGTATAGATGCATTGGTGAAATCCACGCCCAAAGTGTCTAATATGTGGTATGGAGCATGATAACCTGACTCTCATAAAGTAGCAATGAAGAGTCACAGGTAGCCATTATTTTTCTGTTTTTCTTTTCTATTGAAGGATTTATACATTGCAAACTACTCCTTAAAATGTAATTTCCATAATTCAGTTAGAAATAGCTTATCTGGTCATCAGTGTCTTGCTAAAACGAGAAATGTTTACAGTGTATCCTCCATTTTATCAAAGAACTGGATTTAGTCACAGAACCAGGATAAGTACTGGGGGTGGGGGAGGGGGATAAAACTACATGAAACTCACTGATATGGCTAAGAAGCAAAACTTTCAGAAGAATGCAAGGCAGATAAATGGTATAGACATAACATTGAATATAGTATGAATTTGGTTTACATTGACTGAGTCACTAGTGGGCTGAGATATCATTATAAAAGTTTTTAATACCTGTCATTGAACAGGTATAAGCTAAAAAAAGGGAAAGTACAGTTGAGCAGAGAGTGTAAAACTCTTAGTAATCAATCAGTTCTTATAATCAACTATACATTTTTCCCAAGTGTGACCCCCTCACTTCTTCAAGGGAGAACTCAACTAAGCAATAAATTATATCATAATCTTAGGAGCAAAGCACTAATTCAAGATCTTTGTGAATAGATTTCAAAGGGAGTAAAAATTAATATGTGAAATGCAAATGCAATAAAATGTCTTTACCATGCTCCTCTCTTTACTGTGACAGAATTGTAAATTCCAAGAGTGAAAAACTAAATCTATTTTATCCACATTTATATACCTATCAGCTACTAAGTGGCCATCCAATACTTAATGGTATATTGAATATCTGAAGGGATTTAGAAGCTTTACTACTCATAAAGTTCAAAAAAAAATGCTCATAACAGCTTAGCTTATCTTCAACAACTTTAATTATTTTCTGTTAACAATTTCTGAAAACGGTCCTTTATATCCTTGTACCAGCTTACATTTTCAGTGTTAATTTTAACAACAATATCTTATTTATACTTCTTAGCAATCAATCTGTTTCTTTCATGCCTTTATTACCCTAGGAATGTCAATAGATAAATAACTTTCAATAAAATTCCACACACGGTATTTATGTTAAAAAGTGAAGTATGAAATCACTTTTGCAGTTGAATCTATTTTTGTTGTACCAGGAATACAATTTAAAATATGATTAATATTTTGGGGGGTCCAAATTTATTAATGTATCGAGAAAAAGAGTAAAAATTACCAAGTTCCTTAATATTAGTGTACAGTAGTTAACAGTAGTGAATAATTTGACTACATGCAAACCTATGATTTTAGTCAATATATCAGGATAGTTGATTTTGAGCTACAGGGAGATTTGGATTTTTAAGAAAAGTCCAATAGCTGAAGGCAAAACATCTGGCCAAAGTCACATTATGATAATTCCCAAGGACTATGACCAAGTCAGATGGCATTTGTGACATTTTCTTCTCTAAACCTGTGGTGATGTACCAGTGAGACTAATAGACACATTAATGGAACTGCAGCATTAAGAGAAGTAAATGTGACTTTCACTCAGATTTGCCTGAGGGTAATAAAACTCAAGGATAAAATGAAGGCAAGATTAATACAGTTTCATAGTTAAGAAAAGGTCCCCAAAACTGCATGGTATGCACTGTTGGATCTAACTGAGCTTCATAACAGACAATTCACAGAAAAAAATGTTACTGAGTTCATGAGGGACAAAAATTGTCTGTAGATTTGCTACAAGACTGTCAGCTTTCCTTTTTGCCCTCTTTGTCCTCATACATGAGACAATGCATTTTGTGATAGACCGTGCAAGTGGAAAAGAGTTACTGCTCATCAGAGCAAGACACGCTAATGGGGCAAGTGTCCTTCATTACATTTATGCTGAATGGAAATCTGTTGCAGTGGAATGACTCATTCACTGACTGTGATGATTCCTTAGTTTAATCTCATTCAAGAAGCAGCCATTTGTCATTTACCATGTAGCACACACTGAAGAAGTTGGAATAACAGTCATATCGACATAATACATTTTGTGATTCAGACCTTGCCTTCACTCTATGATTCAACAACTATTTTTTTCATGAGATCTGCTGAAAATAAATTGCAACAAAAAGCGTTTGCTTAGCAATTGTAGGATACTGTGTTAATAGTGATTTTATTTAATCTTCATAAAAAAGAATGATATAGAGTCTGTGATTATAATCTATTCAAAAGAATAAAAAAGTATAACCTAAACATATAAACAATTTTTTCCAAAGTGACAGTTAATATACAACAAAACTGCAAAAATCACTCCAGAAAGGTAAGTTGAGATTTAATTTCTCTTTGTTTAAAATTTCTGATACTCTTTCCTCATCTTAAAAGTACAAATAGAAAACTCACTTCGATTTTGCAATGAAAAATAAAACATTTAATTTTAATTACAATAAAAAAGTATGGAAGGCATCCAGCAAAGTATGAATTCATTCAGCTACCCCTATTATAATTCAGTATTGTTAAAGTCATTGATTTTTCCTTCCTTAAAGTTTCATAGCTTTCAGGCTCCTACAATTTAAAATGTAATCATGTACTTATTTCTTTTATTTGCTAATGATTTTCTGCATACCATATCCTCCCTTCATGAAAAAGTGAATTGATTCTTTTAGAGGTGAAGTTTAAAGCCTTTATACCCAATATTATTCAATCATTGACAACTGTAATTTCCTTCATTTTTTTGTCTTGATTCACTGATGAAATCTCCAAGTTCATCTTACTTTGCAGATTACCAACTCTTATACTATGGCAATCAAGATATGCATATAAATCTTAGTTATTTCTTCTGCTACTGCTGCTTTCTACATCTATAATATTTAAATGAAATCTAAAGCATGCCAAGTGTTCAGATAGCTTTCAAATATTTTTAAGATAAATAGGGATCTATTAGTTATCAAACTTAGTGGGCTTTAAAGATTAATACTTTCTAATCAAAATTAAAAGGAAGTTATAATTAATATTAAATATTTGGGAAGGTACAGGATAAATTTGTGATTATCAAGAAAGAAAGGAATGGAACCAAGAGCTTGGAATTTAGTATTTCAGAAGATATTCATAGATCCAGAATACGCAGGGAAATTTCTCATAAGCAAGTTATAAAATTTTGTAATAGTCTGACAATTTCATCAATAACAAATCATAAATGAAAATCTCTGGGATAGATAACTTCCTTAATTCTATCTAAAGTCCATGTGCAAATGATTGCATGTACCATGTACAACAAATAAAAACTTTTAGAAGACTAATTTTAATTGAAAATTTCCCCATAATACATCTTCAGCTTCTTTACTCCACAATTTACTCCATCCAGGAGGAGATCTGAGATGTGTGTGGTGAGTTCCGTGCTTGACTCCACAGAACTGCAGCTGGCAGTGATTGGGCTGTTCACGCTAAGATTTCTATTATGTTTTGTTATGTTCTGCCCTAGAATATACTGGGTTTTGAGCAAATATGAATGCTGTAGAGATCCCAATTTTCCATTTGAATGACTACTTTAAGGTTGAATTTTTAGGACAAGAAGGGCTAGGAAACTTATTTGGTTCTCATATTTGAATCATATTTAAAAAAATAGTTTTGATAATAAAGTTATATTTGGTCTCCATCTGTCTGCCTCCTTCTTAGGTCAGGTGGTACTAATTTCCAGATGGGTAGGTGTTATTCGAGGTTCTGGAAAGAACAGAATATGTATGTATCTACATATATATGTATGTATGTATATGTATGTATGTACATGGCTTACATGACACTGGCTGGGTAATCCTGCAATGAGTGGCTATATAGCAGGGAAGCAAGACCTTCTTAGTATTCATAATATTGGATATTTCAGAGATACTGATTTGTCACTGAATTTGAGAACATTCCTAGAGAGCCTCTAGCTTTCAGTCCATGTTGGAAGGGCCAAGGAGTTTTTATATCTGTGAAGGATGGTAATAACAGTGGTAGCAGCAGAGTATACATTCGCCACCAAGAGAAGAAAGACAAGCAGAAAACAATAGCTTTTCCACATGATTTTCTTCTATCTGGACCACTGTAGAAAAATATAACTCAATCAGAAATAGGGACTTGCACCTGTAGATAATCTACACTTAAGGAGTGATCATAGAATTGTCTTTCAGTTGATATCATATCCAATCAAGTTGATGAGCAAGATTAACAACAATAGGTAGGAAAGTCTTTTTACTTTCAATCTATCATCACTCTAAATCCACATCTAACTAGAATTCTTTTCATCACACTTGTGATTTCAAAAGAGTTTCTACTAAATCTGTGTTTGTAATTTAATAGCTTATATTACAGATGTAATTGCAGTTAAGATATTGGCTTATTTAGAAATCTTATCTCAGCATACTAAAAGTAACTTAAAGGAATAGTTTCCTAAAATTCCTAATATATAACATGTTGAATACATTGGATTTGCTTTGATCAGCTCTGAGTTATAAAACATACAGATTTTAGTTCTGAAAATATATTATTTTGAAAACACTTATTAGTCAAGTCCTACTTGACTATTATTTCTTTTTTTTATTATTATTTATTCAACTGTGCGCATGTGCGTGTGTATGTGCACGCGTGTGTGTGTGTGTGTGTGTGTGTATGTGTAGAACCACGGACGAATTCGCGAACCACCATGGACGCCTCCACCTCCTTCTGCCCCGGGATTCACAGGCTCCGCCCCACCAGGACCAGAAGCGCAGGTCGCCCCGCTTCCGCCTGGCGTCTATACGTGGGATCTGGGATCCGAACTCAGGACCTTCCGCCTGCAAGGCGGAGGCTTAACCCCTGAGCCACCTCTCCAGCCCCTTGACTATTATTTCTATGATTTATTCTCATGATTTTATTGAGCACAGGAAGCTATTTAATTCACTGGCATGCTTTTGAAACAGGACTGCTTTTGACAGATTGTGGCTCTTTGAAAGGTATTGTTTGTAAGTTAATAATCTGTGTCAGTAGACTTAAAACAATGCTCTCTGAAATTTTTTTTTCCTGGAACCTCAAATGCATATTTGCCTTCAGCAAGTTTTCAGCCCATATTTCTTTTCATGTAAATTCCTGAATTCAAAATCAGAAAACTCAAAACTCTAAGGTGCATACAAAACTGAACTTCTGGATATGGGAAAGTAGAAATAAGAAGAGAGCTAATTTCCTGATATGCTATTCATTGATGTTTTCCATTCAAGTCCTGACACCACTGAAAACATAGGAAATATACTTATTAATATATATTTGATGTTGGCAACATCTATCTTTGTTAAAGCTTTCCAGTTCTATCCTCATGAGCCATGAAAGGCATTTATATGAGCAGTAGTGATGAGAGTCAGCCTCTTAATCCTATCGAGAGAAAGTTTCAACAGTGATGAGACCACCTTCTGATACTTGGATTAAAGTAGAGTAGTTTGGTTGAACTGATTCCTCTGCCACTTGCCTCTGAGCTCAGCCTTCCAGGAAATGGGTGGCATATAACTCTGCTGCTTAGAAGACCAATCTGGAGCCTCACTCAGCACTCTAGGTATTTCACAACCTAGTGAATATATGCTTTTTAAATGGTAGTAATGCTTTCCAGTTCCTGCAATTATCTATTATTACAAAGCTTCTCAAGTTAAATCTTTACTTGTATGCTGATTTTTCAGAACCAAAAGCTTATTTTTTCTATTTTAATATGCTCAAAATGTCCTGCAACAATTATTTTTAATTAGTATTTAGATTTGAATGTGAAGTGTCATGGATAAGTTGTTGTAATAAGCAATAATCCTAAATACCTTCTCTATCATCATACTCTCATCGATTTGAAGTCAGTTGATATATATGTGAATCATGTAACAGATATTAAATATATAAAAGCAGAATAATGTTTCAATTATTGATAACACTGATAATTTCTAATTACTATGTGTTCTGTCACTATATTTTAGTAGTCATAGGAATTCACTCATTTCTTTATCATCATGAAAGAATTTTATTAAAATGGGACTAGTAGAAAGGTTACTAAACTTTGGAAAGGATTGGTACCTGACATTTGTAAAACAGAGAATATTCTCCATTTTTTTCTTGTAGTTACTTTTCCTGACTGATTTGCTGATATATTCACTGTACCAGATGTCAGTTGCTAGAAAACCAAGCCAAGCCAAAATATTTTTTAAAAAAATCATAGCAAAAAGCGAAATAAGGAAAAGAATAATGAAAATAATATCCACTCAACGAGAAAAAAGTGATTGTTGAGAGTTGAAGTGGGATGGATTTATTGACTCATGAACAGCTCTTTTCACTTGCGAAAGGAAGGGTAAACTTCTATACTTCTGATTAAATGTACAAAAGGTAGAATTTATATGTTAACCATCAAAGAAAAAATCAGTACAGAGCATAATACACACATTTGCAATTTGTTGTAGTAAGGAATTTTATTCATCAAGATTTAAGAATTGCTGCTAAATTCATCTGTGTTTGAATAGGCAAAATGTATTCAACTTGTTATATGTTGAATGGATATCTCCATTTTATATTTCATTACACTCATATGTTAGGAAACAGATCTTGAACATGTTACAATTCTGGGAAAATTACAAACTAAAGAGATTTCCTGAGAAGATGCACATTTCAAGAATTTAAAAATACAATCTATATTTATGATTATTGTAGATGCAATGAGAGTCCAAGTTGAGTAAAATGAGGGTAATAATGAACAAAAATTTTGGACCTGTGATATCCAATCAATTTGTCATTTTTCAAAATGATTTTTCTACTTAACAGTTTTTAGTGCCCACAGTAGTATTTACTTCTCAACTATGGTCTTTAGTAAAAAATTAGACCTGATGGGAGCCTAATAGTAGAAGAAAAGACAAGATAATTATTTTCACTTTAGAATTAACCTATTGATTTTACTTTCTTTATATGTAAGACTACTTCAATCATGGCACTATATAACTTCATCTCCATGTTACTTAAAAATTATTATAAAATGAATAGAACTTGTTATTTTAAATATTGATGTCAAATTAAGTGAATGATAAAAAACTTAAAACATGTTGTCCTGAAAAAAAGAATGCCCACGTTACTCCTGAACTGTCAGTGACTTAATTCTAGATTTCTCATGGTGGTTTTCATGAACTAGACAAATGTTAAGGTTTGTACCACTTCTTATACTGCTCCGTGAAGTATCCTTCCATGTTTTATGCAAAGGAGAAATGTATACTATATACATTAGTATTTTCATGTTTTTTGTGAATTCAAAAAAGAAAAAATCATGTGTTGCATTAGCCTTAATAAAGTCCAAGCAGATCTATCTATTAGAGAATGGGATGCTAAACACAAAATTATTAGAGTACTTGAGATCACAAGGTACATCATAATATACGATTTGGAGAAATAACAGTAATCAGAACTAAAGCCAAAAGTTTATTTTCTTATTTTAAAATGTAATTCCATAAAATTTTGCTTTCTAATGATAAAATCCAATTCACACATATATCTTGCCATGTATGTCAATACGAAGAAACAAATGTAATAGTATCAAACAAGTTTGACAACAGTAGCTTGTCTTCCCACTGCCATTTGGCAGACATAGTTTCTGAGGAAATTATTAAAAGTGAGTCTTATCCAAGACTTTGAACTTACTGTTTTTCTAGCAGCATACACAAATGGACCTTCTTTGGGTATTACTTGGGGTGATCTTAATGTTTATACTTCCTGAAATTTGATGAGCTCCTTTCATGGGTACATGCCCATATTTTTATCAAATGTGGGATATGTTTCTAACTATTGTATCTCCAAATACTGTTTTAAGCAGTATTATCTTTTTCATTCCTCTTACTCTGCATTTACACATCTATTTTTATGCTAGAAGGTGTTCCACAGTTCTTTTTTTTTTTTAAATTCTTTCCCTTCTCTGTGCTTCATACTCTGTAACTGAATGGGCCTGTTATTAAATTTGCTTTTTATTTTGCTTGTTCAGATCTATCCTACTATTGACATTACAGTATTTCTTTTTTTAGTTCCAGAATTCCTGCTAGATTCTTTTTTCATCTTTTTTAATCTCTTTGTTGATATGTTTTGTTTTTTGAGACATTATTCTTCTGCCTTCTTTTAGCTCTTTGTATTGGTTTCTTCTAGGCATTTTGCTATACTCAAGAGACTTAATATGCAGTGATATCACATGGTCTCTGTTGTTTCTGCTTCAGGAACGATTTCTTTCTTTTTCTACTACAAATTGTTCATATGTTTTTGTCTCTTTGCATGTTTCTAATTTTTGCTCAAAACTGAACATTTTGACTGCTAAATTGCTAAATCTGGATGCAGAAATCTGCTTTTGAGTGTATGTGTGTGTTGGGGGGGTACTTCTTGTGGATCATAGCAGTTTCTTTGTTTTGTTTAGTGATTGTTCTAACCATTCTATGATGCCTATCCATTGATATGAATTGCTACTAATGCCCCTATTCCCTGTCAGCCAATTAGTGTTTTTCACAGACATTTTGATGAATGCAGAGAGACAAAAACAAAACAAAAGAACTCAAAGTAACAGAAAAGGAAAAAATATAATATAGAGTTCCACATTACTAACTGCGAAGTGGTTCTGCATTGGATACCTTTCAGTAATTAGTAAGATTCTTTGTAAATCTGTCTTAGTCTTCACTTCCTGCTGAAGCTGATTCTACGTATCAGCCAACTAGATGGGCCAGTTTTGTTCTCCCGCAATTGCTATTTTGGTTTTCTTCTGCTTTTCTCAATTTTTCCTTTCCTTGACTACTGAACCTTCTTTGTATTTCAACTTTTCTGCTAAGAAAAAAAAAATAACAGTCTTCTATCCTTTTTAAATTCTCAGGAAGTTTCTCTAGTTCTTAGACTTACTTCCCTTTTCTGGAATATTCTGTTATTCTTTACTGACACACCATGTTCTTTCATGACTTAACATTTTCAAACATAGTGTCTGTAACATGTCACCTGTTTTGAATTCATTTCAAGTAATTCTTCATTTCTTTTTTACTGGTTTACAGTGTGAGACCTATTTTCATACTAGAATATTAGAGATCTCTATATATGGATATCATATGATCCAGAGTTTCTATGGTGAATATTTTGTATACTCAGTATTTATTTGCATTCATAAAAGATTACTAGAGAGAATATTTAATCTTTTAGGAATTATCATTCAATTCATCAATGCTACAGGTTTAATTTGTTTAAGATTTTAATGCATTTACAAAACAACTGTAAGTTTTGAAAAACTGCATAACATACACTTGATTTCACTACCTGAATTACTTCCCTCTGCTGCCTGGTCAGCACAGCTCTGGTCTGCTTGTTCAAAGTGAGGTCCTGGTTCTTTTTACCTTTCTTTGCCCTGCCTATGTGTTGGCAACATACTCCCTCTGCCCCTGCTAATCTCATACACACACAGAGAGAAAATGTATACAGGTAGATTATCAATACAACACCAGACTGCAAGAATAAAGAGACAAAAAGACATAATAATAGTTACATCAGAAAACTCATCTGAGAAACATCAACACACTCACACAGTCAGAGCTCACTGGAATCCCTACATTTTTATTTTCACTTATTTATTTACAAATAGACTGGGTCTATGCCTTTGCCCTAATCCCCTCCAATCATCTTACCTCTTCTCCTGACCTTCCCATTTACACGTCATACTCCCACCCTTCCCTCCATTCATCATCCTATCCTGCCCCCCCCCCAACTGCTGTCCTTCTGCTTGTGTGTGTCAATAGACTCCTTTTGGTATGATTGTATTGGTAAGGTGTCAGATTTCTGTTGAATTTTATGTGGTTCTTCAGTGGGTAAAGTAAATTAGGGGGTTCCTCTTTCTTGTCCAGAACCTGACCCAGAAACAATCTCTGAGACCAGTTATTTCTTCTAAGATCCTAGTTACTCCTTGTTGAGAATGTCAATGGTCTTGTGTAGATCTGATGGTAAAAGTTCTCATTTCAGTGTCTTTCTGGGTATATCAGCTCTATCTTGACTGGAGTATTTTGGTTAGAAGAATTGCATCCCTCCTTTAGGGTCTCAAAATCTTACCACCTTCCACAAGGTTCCTTGAGCTTTGGTGTGGAATAAGATTTTGATGGGCTGATTAGGGATGAGTATATAATCACTAATTTTTGTCTCATGTGAATCCACATTTGACAAGTAACATAAAGCAAAGCAGAGACTTTGTAAAAAACAGCATTCCAGACAGAAGACAACCATCCTACCAAAGAATCAGTACCCACAGTCTTCAGATAGCAATTCAATCAACATCTATCCATCCTCAAAGCAGAATACATAAATAGAAACCAAAGTAATCAACAAAGTAATAGTACAAATCCAAGAAAAGAAACAACAACCTAATTCCAGATGCCAACATCACATCAAAGAAATTTGAAAAAGAACACAATAATGTCAGGAAAGAAAATCCAAGAAAACACAAACAAAAAAGGCACAAGTAGAATGAAAACAGAGAACCTGAAAATGGATCTAGAAACACTGAAGAAAAACCAGACTAAAATAACAACTGAACTAAATAATTCAGTGTAATAAGGAATTCAAGAGTATCAAAAATAGAACTGATCATGTAGAAAACACAGTTTCAGAATTGAATGATAAGATAGGAAAGGTTGATATGTCAATCAGAGAAACTGATAAATAGAAAATCAAACTTGAACAGAACATGCAGAATCTCTGGGACACCAACAAAAAACCCAATGTGCAGATCATGCAGATACACGAGAGAAAGATCTATCATGCAAAATTAATGAGATAAATAAAGCAAAATTCCCTGTCCTAAGAAAAGGGAACACCAAACAACCCAGGATAACAAAAGAAATATCCCATGACATATGATAGGTTGCATACTAAATATGCACATTAAGAGAAGATCTTAAGAACTGAAAGTCAGATGGAACAAGGAACATATATATGTAAAACTGTCAAAATAATAACTGACTTTTCATTACAAATGCAAAAACCAGAAGGGCTTGTAGAGACATAAAACAAGCAACAAATGAACACAAATGCCAGTGCATATTATTGTATCCAGCAAAACTGTTGGTCATAATAGAAGGTGAAAGAAAAATATAATGTAGCAGAAGCAGGTTAAAAGACTATATGGCCACTAAGCCAGGGCTACAGAAAATATTGGAAGGAATGCTCAAGAGACTAAGGGAAATAAAAAGTACCAGCTCAAAAGCTAAATTATGGTTTAAAAGTTCAACTACTATAAAATCAACAAAATGTAAGGGACCATTAAATAATTTTCAATAACAACTTTAAATGTCAGTGGGCTCAACTCTTCAGTCAAGATATACAGAATTATAGCTTGGATCAAACAATATGACCCATCAATTCTCTGCCTTAAAAAACACACGTAACCATGAAAGATACAAATATTCTCAAGGCAAAAGGATGTTTAAAGAATTTCAATCATATGGAAAGAGCAAACAAGCATCAGTGTCCATGTTAATATCAAACAAAATAGAGTTAAAAATGAATACTACCTTCTAGTTGTAGGAACATTCCAGCAAGAAGATCTTTTATTCCTAAATATGTGTTCACCAAACCAGGAGCACCAAATAAATACCATAGGTGGTAAAACAACTTATTAAACAAAACACAGTGATAGTAAGAGACTTCAATAACCCACTCATGCCATTGGACAGGTCAGTGGGTCAATAACTAAGCAGAGACACATCAAACTTAAATGAACCACAAATCTAATGGACTTTATAGCTATCTACAGAACATTTCAGCCAAACAATAGAAAGTACACATTCTCCTCAGCAGCCACGAAATGTTCTCAAAAATAGAACATATCCTCAGACAAAAATCAAGCTTCCAGGCTGGAGAGGTGGCTCAGGGGTTAAGCCTCCGCCTTGCAGGCGGAAGGTCCTGAGTTCGGATCCCAGATCCCACGTATAGACGCCAGGCTGAAGCGGGGGCGGCCTGCGCTTCTGGTCCTGGTAGGGCGGAGTCTGTGAATCCCAGGGCAGAAGGAGGTGGAGGCGTCCATGGTGGTTCGCGAATTCGTCCATGGTTCTACACACACACACACGTGCGCGCGCTCGCGCACATACACACGCATATGCACACAGTTGAATAATAATTAAAAAAAAAACACAAACTCTTTAAAAAAAATCAAGCTTCCATAAAAACAAAAAATTGAAATCATTTCCTGCATAGAATCTGATCTCCATGGAATAAAGTTAGATATCAACAACAAAGGAAACAACAGAAATGGAACAAAGTCATGGAAATTAAATAAATTAAATAATTAAATAAATTAAATAAATTAAATACATTTTTGAATGAAAAATCAGCAAAAGAAGAAATAAAACAAGAAATTAAAACTTCCTCGAGGCCAGAGAAAATGTAGACACAATCTAGTAAAATCTATGAGATACAATGAAATATTCCCAAGAGGAAAGTTTACATGCCTATATCATTAGAAAGAAAATCCCAAATAAATGACTTAATGTTGCACCTGTAAACTTAAAAAAAAATCCTAAAAGTAGCACATGTGAAGAAATATCCAAGATCTATAAGAAATCAATGAATTGAAACTGAAAATGACAACACAAAAATAAGGAAATAAAGAGTGAATTCTATGAGAAGATGAACATGACTGACAAACCTTTAGCCACACTCCAAAAAAATTGAACAGAGAATACTCAAATCAATAAAATAAAAAATGAAATGGAGGAAATCACAACAGATACTGGAGAAATCCAGAGAACCATAAGGACATATTAATTTATATTCTTTTAAATTGGATAGACTAAAGGAAATGGACACACTCCTTTAGCCATACAACACATATCACTCACTAAAATTGACTCAAGATGAAATAGATACCTTAAACACATGAAGAACAAGTGATGAAATTAGAGTAGTAATTACAAGTCTTACAATTAAAAACCAGTCCGGGACCAGACAGATTCAGTGCAGAATTCTACCAGAGCTTCATAGAAGAAAAACACCACTATGCTTCAAATTATTCCATAAAATAAAGAAAAAAGGAACATTCCCACACTCTTTTTACAAAGTCAGTATTATAAAACCAAATACATTTTTTAACATTTTTTATTATCTCCGCTCATACAAACTTAATAGGTACACTGGTTCCCTCCCTCCCTCCTCCTCCCCCCCCTGACCCCTCTGCTTACCCTCCCCTCACCCCTCAATCCCCACCCCCCAGTGCCTCCCCTCCCCTAATCCCCAGAGAATTCTTTAATGTGCATGCCAAACTCTCCTCTGGGTCCTCCTCTCCGATGACGTACAAGGAGGGATGGGGTAGGAGGGCCACACCAGAAACAAAACCAAATACATTAAAGCAAGAGAATTATAAGCCAATCTTACTAATGAACACAGATGCAAAATTCTCAGTAAAATAATACTATTCACCATCAAAAAAGATGAATTAATGAAATTTGCTGAGCAATGGATGGAATTAGAAAAAATTATATTGAGTGACATAACTCAGACATAGAAAGTTAGATGCTGTATATACTTTCTAATAAGTGCATCCTAGTTCCAAACCCACTTAATGACATATTCAAAGGTAAATCTCCGTAATACCACCTAGGAGGGAAGGGGAAGGAGGACCTCAAAAGAAAGGAGATAGGGAAACACACTTCAGTAGAGAAAATAGGCCATGGTCATGTATTGCAAGGCATCTGGGTGCAGCTCACTCTCACTTCCCCGGCACTTGGGACTGAACAGATTTGATCTCACCAATCAGGGAAGACATAGGTAGAAGGTAACCAACTGGAAAATGGGAGACTGAACCCTCCCACTGCTGTGTCCTACTCTTATTCTTCCAATTACCTTTGAGTCTCTTCTTACATTAAGATCTTTCTTTAAGCAGTCTTTTATCTGTGGTTAGGAAATAACCTTCCATACCAATCAGGATGCAACCAAGGGCAGTGCAGGAATAACAAAACTGAAAACAACAAACCATAATTCAGAACACCAAACACCCTAAATTATTTACCTGAAACCAGACCAACTAAATGTCGCCCCATCCGGAAACTCACGGTACCTTGTGGAAGAGGGGGCGGTAAGATCTTAAGAGTCTAAAGATGGGGAGGACCAACAATGTGCAAAACAATATGCAAGATACTCCATCCATGTAGTAGCTGGAATGGACTTTGCCTGACACGCACAATGGCTGACATATGCATGTCAGGTAAAAAAAAAAAAAAAAAAATCTAGCATGGATCATAAGGGAAAAGGTTTCAGTCAGTAGGATCCTTAGAGTCAAGCACTTAAACTGTGGTCATTTTCAGGTCTAAAGCCTGCTCTGTGGAGAATGACACATTAATATGTGAAATGGACAGTTGTTAGGCAGATTCCTCCCTCTGGAAGTTGAGTTTTGCCTCTTGTTTGCATAGACAATGGCAAGTGAATTCCTCTCTCTGGGAGTTGAATTTACCTCCTATGTGTTCTTAGATCACTTTGTTCTTTTCAGAACTGGAGGAGATTAAAACTTCCCCCTACAGTTCCTTCCCTATGCATTTGAGAGATGTTAAAGCATGGATCACAAGATTATGCACATTTACAGGAACCAGGTAACTCTGCTTTGAGACATTCATTGTCAATTCCCTTTTAGCAAATAATGTCATGCCTGCTGTTAACTCTACCTAAAGACATTCATGTCTGGTACCACACAAATAGATATCACTCCTTCCTTTTCTTTGTTAGCCAGAATGTATAAATTTAACATAATCCTGTAAAGAATTTGGCCCTGCCCTTCCTTGATTTTTTCATATAAATACTCATGTATGCTACAATAAAATTGGCTTGGATGATGAAGGGACTTCCAAAGTCCCCTCTGACTCAGAGCCTGGATTTCTAATTCTGCTCTCCCGCTTCTGTTTCTTGTGTTTTAGGTCCGGTTTCATGCTGGTTCATGAGCCCAGATATTAAACAGCTATAATAGAGTTCCTATGCTAACAGGGAGCCCAAGAAGGGGCCCTGGGCTATGTCACTGAGTCCTGAACCCTCACTAGGGTGAAGAACTCATGAGAAGGTTTGGAGCCCACATAAAGGGATACTCCAAAGGATGGGAGGGAGAAAGCAGGAGGCTTCCTTGGGAGAAGGGGAGAGAGGAAGGGGGTGAAAAGAAGTGGGGAAAAGAGGAAAGTGCAATGGGGGATGACAGGAAAGGGGAAGGAGGAGGGAGAGGACAGGGTATGATTAGGAAAAAAATAAAATGTGGGAGAAAAAAATCCCTACTAAAGTAATTGAAACCCAAATCCAAACATGTATTCAAAAGATCATGTCATTATCAAGTCAGATTCAATACAGGAGTACAAGGACATGTTCTTTCTAATATGCAGATGGATCTTCTGCATTGATCAACATTGATCTTCTCACTGAAGTATTTGACTTGGAATTATGGTAATAGTAAGAAAATTCAAAAAGGATCAATAAGTGGGAAGGTGGGAAGGAGTACCTATGGCAGATAGTGTGAGGGCGGTAATAGTGGGAAAAATAACTTTGGGGTCATGAAGGGATATGATATAGGAGGGGCTGAGGGACTTAAATAAAAACCCTAAGACTGTGGGATGGATCCAGATAGGAACCTCTTATATTATTAATATGTCAAAAATCTTTTTTTTAAAGAGTACAAGAACGCACTGTCTCTGTGCAGAGGAGCACAGAGAGAGGAAAACAGAACAAAACAACCAAAAACAATGCCTTGAGTTGGTTACCCAGTGACAATTAGAACTATACTAGAAGTAGCAAGAATGTGCCACTTTCTGATAAGTTGTTGGTCAGAATAGTCTCAAATTCTCCCCCCCAAACAATATAGGCTTTTGTCATTGCTCTTCATTACCCTTCAAAAAACTGACAGTAAGATTCTATTACTGAAGATACTTTCCTCGGTGGCACACCCAGTGATCTAGCTTACATGCTGGAGCATGAATCAGGTCAGTTATAAGTCATTACAGACTAAATGAAAAACAGTGGGTCACACAAGTGAATAGAAATGAATAAAGGATAGAGTTTGGCAGGGGAGATGAAAGGCTGTAAGGGGGAAACACAGGGAGGGGGATGGGATTTGGGACTAAGAGTTGAAAATATTATAAAGTCATGATATTCATGTATGCAACATTAAAAATTTGTTTGATTTCAAGTGTGATAGTTTAAGGCTTAAATTTCATTTACATAGCAATATTTTCAATTACTTTATAAATCACTTCAATTGTCTGGTTCAAATAAAGCTTTCCTATGTGTTTAAATGATTCATAAATTTAATAAATTAAACTTATGAATATTATTAATCTAAAGTTTCTTCAGCTTCTGATGTTGACTATAAGCTTAATAAGATCACATGAATATGAACACTAAATAGTTAGCTATTTATTAGTAGTTGCAAAATTAATGATTTAATATGCCAGGCTCTTTTAAAAATTACAGGTTCATAAAGTGTCACAAATATACTGATAACCTAGCAGTCTCATTTTTGTTAGTCCTTCATTTCATTATGAATTTTTAGTAGTATATTTTCGGCAGAGTAGTATATAACACATGCCTCTCCATAGCCTTCAATTTCCAAACAAAGGCATATCCTCCATTGAAGGCTTCCATTGCTATACACTTACATGACCTTTGCTCCAATTTAGCCATTTTGACATTGTATACAGTGCAAGAGCCAAGGGACACTCAATTGCCTCATTGCAATGTGATTTACTTCTTAGACTGTTTTCTATTTTCTACAATGATCTATTGTTCTTCATTGGTATACTATGTTCTCTCACCACTAAAGACTTTCATTCATAAGCCTGGGCAAGCTTTGTTCTTTCCAGCGTGACCTGTCTTCTATCCAGTTTCTGCCATAGAGCAATGAGTCAAGAAGGCCCTCAACAGAATTTGAAGTAGGTGACCTCTAGACCACTGACTTCTCAGCCTTCAGAAATCTCTACTTCCTTGTGAATTCCCTATGAATCTCCTGCCTATAAGCTATTTCAATAAATCTTTAGTAATAATGTCAGCAAAAGTTCTTTTAGCAATGCAAATGTAATAAAGAAGACAGCTCCTGTTAATTAATTGAGCTTTCATGTTTTAGAATTGATTTGTTTGGGGATTCTAAATTCCAAAAGTGGTTGTTCTTGAAGGTTATGAAATCAACATCCTAGGATTTTTCATGTTGTTTTAAATTTATATACAACTATTTCTTCTATCTATTCACAGATGTCTGATTTTATCACCTAGAACGCTTACTGTATCTTTTAATTAATTTTACTATTTGTTCAGATGTTTGCATATGCAAGAAATCTTTTTTGAATGATACAAAAGTATGCGCATGCTATGGTATCCTAAACTATATGAAAGTGTTCTATTTAACTTGATGGGAATTCTTGTTCATGATCTTCAGGCAGTATAAAATTTTAGGTACATAAATTATACCCAACAGAGTTTTGGATGCTCGTAGTAACTTGGGGTAATTCTATCAGTGCATTTGAGCACTGAAAAAAATGGTTAAGGGCTTGGATAAGTGGTAGGGCTTGACACTTCCTTACACTTATTATATGATGGAATTCTTTATTAAAGACTTCTTATACAATGGACTATATATAACTTTTTTTGAGGACATTACATTTTTACAGATTCAACCAATGCTTTGATTGAAGGTGTGAAAAAATAAGGTGTGTTTGATAAGACAGTCCATATCAGAAAGGAGAGATAGAAATAATGAATGTCATAAGATGAATGCCTCAGACATGCATTTAATACTCCTTCTCTCATTAAAATTCTTTCTCCTGTCTGAACCTAGAAAACATCTCATATATAAACAATGAAGAAATAATCTTCTATTATGCAGTGAGATGAAAGGCTTAAATATGGTCATTATGAATCAAGAACTATCAATATAATGAGATTTTACCTGTTTTCTGTTTTCATTTGTATTTTCTACTGCTCCTTTCATATTCAAAAGACTTCTGGAGTTATAGAATTGAAATCTTCAGTTTTCTCCTTAGAACTGGAGTGTTTTTCACTATTGATCCCACAAGGTCTAGCGTTTGCTAAAGGCACTAGGATCCTGGTAGGCAAGGGATTGACAGCCACAGTAGTATTTCTGTGCTTAACGGGAACATAAGAAAGGGTTCTGGGAAATGCCACTGGGTCCTTGCACCTCATCGGAGAGGAGGACCCAGAGGAGAGCCTGGCATGCACATTAAAGGATGCTCCGGGGATGGGAGGGGGAGGCCCTGGGGATAAGGAGGGAAGGGGGAGGGGAGGGGGCATAGGGCGGTGGGAGGTTGGAGGGAGGGAGGGGACCAGTGTACCTGTTAAAGTTGTATGAGTAGAAATAAAAAAAAGGCATTGAAAAAAAGTAATTAAAAATAATAAAAATTTTAAAAAAACAAATGGTCAATCTACATTATATGCACATGTAATCCAGGAAATATGAAGTTTATAGAATGCAAAGAGCTGAATATTCATGAATATTCAGGAGAGTTTGGCATGCTCATTAAAGGATGCTCCAGGGATGGGAGGGGGAGGCACTGGGGGATGGGGAGGGAAGGGGATGGTGGGGGCACAGAGGAATGGGGTGTTGGAGGAAGGGGGGAACCGGTATACCTGTTAAGTTGGTATGAGTGGAAATAAAAAATAAATAAAAAATAAAATAATTATTATATTCTTTTTTCTGTATTATTCTTGACATTCGAAGTGTGGCTGACTAATTTTTGATGCAGATTTTAGCATAATAGGAAAACATCTTTCTGCTCATGAAGAAGTATTTTAAAATTGTAAATGGATGTCAAATTCTATCAAAATATTTTTTCCATCTTTCAGAAGGGAATATGTGTTTTATCTGCTTTAGTTTACTGTTGTGATGAAAAATAGTAATATATTAAATAACATTGAACCATCAAAAAAAACTGGAGTGTTTTTCAACTCTCACTTTTTATCTTTCACATTTTTATTTCCATCCCCAAACTTTTTGAGTAAATTCATCCTATGGCCTGAAATTCTGTTAATTTCTTACATGCATTCTTATCTCTTAACCCAGCTATTGTGCCTTCTCCATAGCAATTGTATTTATTTTTTTTAATCTTTGTCAGTTTTATGAAAGAACAGAACTTAAAATAAACACAATGATCTAGCTTTAAGAAGCAAATTATTGAATTGATTTAGAATTCATATATAGTATGATTCATGCATGTAAATAATTTTATGACTATTGATGTGTATCTTTCCATGAATTTATGGGTGATTACATGATGTTAATAATATTTAATATTTTTCAGGACAAAATAAAATTATGACATGATTACATAAAATATTTTCATTATGTATTGTTTAAACAAAATAGTGCTTCAACTGTGAGAAAATGATAGAAAATGTTTTTTTCCCTCCAATAATAACATTGTGTAGTGAAGATTGGGAAGATTTTATGAACAAAATATGGGTTCCAATTAACTCCAATATTAATATAAAGATGATTCATTTAGCAAATTTCTAGATAGTATACTATTGGAAAGATTCTCAGTTGAAGGAAATAAATGAAATTTTCCTTTGGACACATGAATAGCAGGTCCCTTACAAGGCTTTAGAAAAAACAACAACTGTATACCATTTTTTATAAAGTCGTGACATTCTTGAGTCATGCTTTTCTTATTGTAAACTGACCTCTTCCTCATAGTGGGAAAGTATTTCAAAAGCAAGCCAGTTGATCCTAAAATGAAATACTTTTTTACTCTTGTGTTAATATTTTACTCAGGCACTCAATAGCTACATGGGATATAGTGGATGAAATCATTAAATTTAAGAAACCACATGCTTATTTATCTATGAAATAAATATGAACAGCCTTACTACTTCTGAATCATTAGTAAGACATAAAACTTAAACCAAGTTTTCTCACAATGTTTTCAAATAGTAGATAAGTTATGCATAGTATAGATGTTATGTTTAAAATTCTATATATAATATACATGAAAGACAGTGAGCTTCAGAATGAGAGTCTATCATTCTTTGAATATTCTTTTGCCTAGAAATTTACATGAAATATGAAAAGCAAGCAGCACAAAATGAACTTTGTTAAAAAAAGTTATATTATTGGGATATCTGTGGTCAGTTATAAAAATACCTTTTAGGGATAAGAATGTACTTGCAGAATGGTAGATAATAATGATATGTTCTGTATTTTTGGTTAATTTTAAGAAGAAGGTAAATGGATATAAATGCTGGTAAAAGTGTAAGAAGTCAAAATTAGTTGGTAGAAATATGCCTGTGACTATTCTTAGAATTGACAAATTTCCAAACATTGTGACCTCAACATTGTGGAGAGAAGTTTATCAAATTCAAAACAGTAGGCTTATTATATCAAATTATTCTATATTAATAATAATTAACCATCTGCAGTTTTCATATCAGATGCAGAAACTCATGATAATTCTCTGCTCATTAAGGTATGCAAAAAACTATTATTTGCCCATTAGCACATTAGTGTTGATCCTTTAATTACCAAGTTCTGAAGTAAATTATTGGATGTTTTCTTTCAAGTTATCAGATATTCATATGCTTGTGGAATGGTTAGTTTAATTTTTTTTCCTAGAGAACTAACAAAATATTTGGAGGTCACCCTATCAGTAAAGTTTTCTTACTACAAGAAAGTATATTTACTGCCAATGATTGGGTGACATCACACATTCCAGAAGACAATGAAAATATATTTATTTCCTATCTGAAATGTCTGGCATAGATCTCTCTGAAAGGCAGAAAGCATGTAAAATCTGAAAACCCCTGGGAAAGTGCTAAATGCTGTGATCCAACCTGTCATAGCTATATTGCTCTTCAAAGATATTGCCTGAAAAGACCATTTAGAAAACTCTTGAGCTGGTAAATGAAAATGCTCCACTTTTATCCGTGGGCAATCACGGGGATGCAATTTTGGTCCTAAGTATAGTGCTGTGTGCATGGGGGTGGAGGTGTAAGAGATGGATTTTTCTGTTTTTTTTTTTTTTTTATTTGTCTTTGCTTCTTCCCTTGGAAAATTTGCTTTTCTGGTGGTAAAAAAGACAAGGAAGATACATTGTAAAGACCTTGCCAGCTCATTTAATCATGAAAGTGATAATTATCTTCACACAGAATCAACATTGCAATTTTAGGACATTGTACAAAAATAAAAATGTGAGACTCTTTACTCAAATTATTGAGAATTTCAAAGTAGTATTAATTCAAATTCAGACCTCTTCCAGTCTCCGTGCCCTATGTCATTGCACAGGTTCTCATATAAACAGATTTTGACTGTGGAACAATTTGATGTTCTAAATCAATAAATGAGGAAGCACATATTCAAAGAAGTCAAATGACTTTCCCATGATCAGAGGAGGCATACAGATATATAATTGTAAGTTATTACCTTCAAAATGATTTTGGCATGGATTTTTACTTAAAACATATATGATGATGCTCCTTCAAAGTTAAATAGAGTTGAGACAGCCTAATAGGCATAGTCAAAGTACTTAAAAGATTATTAATACTAAACAAATTATGTAACAGAGTTACTAGTTATTCATGTAATGGATAGTGATTGATCAACTGCAAGCGTATAATTAGTACCATAAAATAATAGGAAAAATGGAAACGCTTATGTTGTTTATAGTAGCAAAATATCTGAGACCTTATCTATGGTGGGAACCAGTGCCCACTCACACACTCATTCACTCACTCAAACACACAGCTGCTGGCTGTGATGAAAGCAGGCTCCAGCCGTCCCCAGCTCCACCTCTATCCCCAAAGACTCAGCACGGGATGGGGAGATTGTCAGTAGCAGATCTCAGTTTATTGGGGGGAGAAAAGGAACTTTTATAGACAAAGGCCACCAAGGGGCAAAACGGGCATCCGATTGTGTTACAAGGTCAAGACATCCTACAGGTGCTAATGGTCAAGTTCAATGTCACTCAGTACAGGAGACAGGTAGATACCTCAAAGTCAATTAGGGCTCTCTGTGAAGTGATCAGGGTCACGCCCAAGACCCTTGCCCTCAGCGCCATCTTTAGTCCCATGTGCTCGGCCATGCCCTGGGGGAAATCCTGGGCAGGCCCAACAATCTATACTAAAGAAATGAACTCTTGAGAATCATTAACTTCTTAGTGGTCTTAATAAGAGATATTATACAACTAAATCTCCATTTTGTGGTCATGAAAAGTATATTTCTGTGGAATTACAGCCTCAATACTCTTACCTATAACTTCTTAAACTGTTTTCACACTGAAATCTTTAGATCTCTTCATATGCTTCATATGCAAAACACAAATAAAAATATCACATACAACTTTCAAAATTTAACCTACTTTTGAGTATGGAGAAAGCTCAGGGGATAAAACCTTTGTCTCATAACTGAATGATGTGTTCTGATCCCCAGATCCCATGGAAAAAAACGACTTGGAATGTAGAGCTTAGGAAACCCCAGAGCAAAGCAAAAAGGATGTAGAATAGTACATGATGATTCCTGGTATCTTTCCTGAGTCTCCACAGGTACACACACACACACACACACACACACACACACAGAGGCATACAAAAAACTTTAACTTACCTTTTAAGTCTCACTGAAATATTGTTTATAAGATGCTTTCTAATGCTTAAGGATAGTTATGAATTCCCTTTCTTTGGTCCCATTTAAATTGCTTTTCTCAATTGGAGGATGCCATTATCCACAAACCATTTACAATAAACTGTATATAAACACATGTTTTTGTCTTGAGTGTCACAATATCCATGAGATTTCGAAAAACCATCAGGGCCTTACATTGCCTTCTAAACTTTGAAATGATATCAATTCTAGGTCAATACTTCATGTGAATTCATCATAGATTTCTTCAGAATTATTTTTAATATTTGATAATAGGAAAATTAATTTGCTTCTCAAAGCTGTAGAATAGATAAAAATAGTATTAAAACTCAAGATATTTTTCTATCACCATAATGACTTAGTGCAAGAGCCTGACCAAATAGTCTTTAATCCATTTCTTAATTTAGTGTGCCTATTCACAATTTTTCTGCAAGCTAGTGAAGATATTGAGTGTTCTAGTGTGTTATTGTGCATACAGATGTTGCTTCATTTTTGCAATCCTTGTACACAACCGAGTATCACATTCTTGTAGCATGTTTATCTGAGCTTCTTTTGTTTTGTTTTGTTTTTAGAATTTTGGATTCTGTTCTCTTAGATATCAAAAATATGTAATTCCTATTGAATTGATACCTTCATTCATAATAAAATATTCTGTCCCATATACTCACAGTGAGAACTGTTTTACTCAACCCATATACATTTGTCCTGAAAGAGTTAAAATACCTTTTTGATTATAAAAGTAATAATATTGACTGATCAAAAGAAGAAAACTTGAATTCAAGGCAATTTCATTCATCATGGATAATGCTTTTAAAAACTGTAGTTAACATAGTTTTAAATGATTTACTTAGCATTAATTGACTTTCATAAGGTCTTTTAGAAGCAACAATTTTACACAGTGTGATTACAAGCCAATGTAGTATGGGGGAGTAAGTATTTTACTTTTAATCAACATTAATTCTTATAAATAAAATTAATTAAAAGCCAGCATTATAGCTTGAATATACAATGTATTCCACAAACTCACTTGAACACTTTGTTTCAAGTTGCTGTTTGAGTAGGTTTGGAACCCTGAGGAAACAGATGCAGGCTTTGAAGTTTGGCTGCCAGGCTCCAATTTGTGCTCTCTTTGTTTTTTGACTATGGGCATAACATGACCAGCTGGCTTTCAGTTACTGCTACCATGCTTTCCTTGCCATTTAGGGGGGCATGTGTTTTACAAACTATTAAGTCACAATAAATGCTTTTTTTCTTAAATCACTTCTTTTTTTAAAAAATTATATTATTATGTATTCAATTGTGTGTGTATGTGCGTGCATGTGTGTATGTGTATGTAGAACCACGGGCCAATAGGAACCATCATGGACCGTCTCCACCTCCTCCTTGTTTACTGTGCACCAGGATTCACAGGCTCCGCCCTACCAGGACCAGAAATGCAGGCTGCCCTTAGTGTTCCTATGCTTAAGGAGAACAAAAGGAAAGGGTCCAGGGAAATGCTGCTGGGTCCTTGTACGTCATCGGAGAGGAGGACCCAGAGGAGAGTCAGGCATGAACATTAAAGTATTCTCCGGGGATTGGGGGAGGGGAGGCACTGGGGAGTGGGGAGGGAGAGATGAGGGGAGGGTGAGCAAAGGGGGGGTGGGGGGAGGAGGAGGGAGGGAGGGAGGGAACTGGTGTACCTATTAAGTTTGTATGAGCGGAAATAATAATAAAAAATGTTAAATCGCTTCTTGTCAAGTATTTTGCAACGCTACTGAAAAAAAAAAAAAAGTGGGGCCCATGATAATAGAATCTTATTTAAACAGAGAGCTATATATGCAGGTTATGGTCTGGCCTAAAGGTAGAACACTGAAATATGAGTGATGAAGTAGGAAGATGTTACTATGGTTGTCTAGGCCCAACATTATCTCTGCAGAAAGAACCATGATACAAAGGGAATATCTAAACTTTATTGCCTCTCTAGTATAATGTGACATTTCACATTATATGACACAGATATGTGCCTAGTATCAGGTAGATATTAACACAGATATTTTCCTGCAGTGGGAGACTAAGAGTGCCAATAAGCCCCAGAGAAATGAGACATGTTTTCTGTAAGATGCAGCTACAGGGGCTTTAATTTAATATATAATTGATATAAAATTGTTAAGTACAAATGAGAATATTACTGTGATAAATCTGATCATATAGTTCTTAAAATTTTGGAGCTGGTTTCCAACAGAAATTTAGAAACTTTTTGAACTTTAGCTAGAAAAACCCTTGACTACTGTAAGAGAAAGTGATTAGGTTCCTTCCGTGGGACTCAGAGAAATTTGGGCACTGGTGATTTAGATTTTGAGTTTTAAAAAGAATTAAAGTCTAATTAGAAACTGTGCTAGAGGCCATTCAGACCATAGTCTAGTAAAGAATCTGAATTCTTTCTTATATTGAATTGAGACATTCAGCAAGGCTGAATTTCAAAGTACTAGAGTGTTTGGTGGAAGAAATTTCAAGGTGACATAACATTTTGGCTGTGGAATGGCTTTGGCTCATCACTCATTACCAGGTTCATCATTAAAAAGAGCAATAGCTGAGACAGAAGGAAATAAAAATGTACAGATTTTCAAAGAAAATAATATGAGGATGTTTAAAGTTTCAGCCAAGGCACATATTCAATAAAAATCTGGATTTGTGCTGTGCATTATCTCCTGAGAATTAAAAAAAAAATTCTATTCATTCAGACAGGACACTGATAATAAACCAAGAAAATTATTCTACTCAATATTTTCTTAGGGGGCCAGTGTGTTTATTGGGGTTATTTACAGGAATATTGGTGAGGGATTACTTATAGAAGAATGCATGATCCAGAGATATGGGGTGATGACTATTGAATGTGTATGTATCCACATGACTTGTAGGCACTGTGATTGGTCAGTTTCCTCTCTCCATCAGCTAATACTGTTTATATAAACTTGAGAATAAAACCTTGTGAATTTTGTAAGGTTCAAGTGCTTCCTGAGATTTCCAAGTTTGTTTATGTCTTCATCCCTATAAGATTTATTTACTGAATCTCACCCAACCGTCATCAAGAATGGATTGTTTAAATATGGAGGGAATACTTACACAACACATTGCTAAAGAGAAACCTCTTATTCTGCCCTGTAGGAATGAGGAGGGTTCCCTGGGGCAAGACTTCACCATCAAAGGCTTCAATATCCAAAATTGCAAATTTATAAGAAAAGGAAGCACATGTCAGGTTCAGAGTCTCTGAAAATAGGCCATGAAAGGCCTCTGTATGAAGCTGTGAAGATGAAGACTAAGTGGAATGGACCATGTGAAGTCTGTGGAGAGATTTTGCATGCAGAGTAGATGGATCAAGAGAAAAGCTGCATGTTTCAAGAAGTGAATGTAAGGAGCTACCCAAAACTTGTGGATACTAGATGAATACATCATGACTCCAGGTGAAAGACATGGAGTTACAAGACTTAGTATTTGGTCTGCTGGGTTTCTGTCTTGTTTTGGTCAATTTTTTCCTTGCTTTATTTCTGCTTCTCCCTTTTGAAATGGAACTATTTACTCTATGTCATCCCATGTTGGAAGCACGTAAGTTATTTTTTGATTATACATGTGCTCATAATTAGGAGATTGGCTTGAATTTTCAGAGAGTTTATTCTTTTGAACAGCATTTGGGAGTGTTAAAGGGAGTGGGAGTGCTTGAAGTTTGAACTAGTTATTAGTTCCCTGTGGGAGTCAAGGGACATTTGCTGTGATTGAAATGAGGATTGTTCTTCTTACATTCATGTATTTGAACATTTGATCTTTATATGGTGCTGCTATTTGAAAAGGTTGCAGAATTTTGAGGAGCTGAATGCTTGCTATAGGAAATGGGACACTGAGGATAGGTTTTGAAATTTATAACCAAGCCCCACTAATCTGTGTTTTGATGGTAGATGCAATGTGACTAGTCACCTTTTCAGCAACATGATGAATGTGTGCACATGTACTATAAAGCTACAACTAACCCTTTCTTGCTTAAGCTGTCTTCTGTCAAACATTTTGTCACAACTAATATAAAAGCAACAAAATTAGTTTTCTGGAAATTAAGCACTTAACTTGTCGCACAATTTTGACACCCAGACATCAGTCTAACGTTAAGATATATTACTCATTCATACAGAAAGTCTTCAGGAAGGAATATTTCAGAAGTTCAAGACAGGATATTACATAAAACATATTTAGTATTAGAAAATCTTTATATGTTTTCATATTTCATAATACAATAAAAATAATTTGAAATAAGTACATTCTTAAACTGATGAAAGATTTTTTGACTTTGGTTATGATATGCGAAATACAAATTTAAAGCACTAAGATATCTTACCTATTTAATAACTAAACAGATAAATTCTAGGTTGAAAAAGAATTTCCCAAATTTATCAGTTAACTGAATCAAATTATGAATTGGACTAGAAAAACTGTTTCTAACATATATAACATACTTGACATACTTTGTATGTCTTTAATAAGAAATATTCTAAGCACATAAACATAACTTCAGGAGACTTTTAATGTTAGTGGTTTTATTTTTAGTTTGATGTTCTGTATGAATCAACATGCTCAGTTCATAAGAGAATTATATATAATTATATATAAATTAATTCTGGAATATAATATTTTGTGAAAAGAGAGTGGAGAACAGTCAAGAAAGTTGCTGAGACAGAGAGTGGAGAACAGTCAAGAAAGTTGCTGAGACTGACCTTTGGCCTCTGAGTATAAAAGTGTATATCACAGTAACATGTACATACACCATACACATACACACAGACAATGATGATTGAAAATTTTAATAAAACAAGTCATTAGAGGTATTAACTAATTGCAACCAAAATCTCTAGGCTAGGAGTTGATTGGGACTAGATGTTCATGGGATTAGAAAGATAATGCTGACCACTCATGGAATTCCTGGTTAATCCTCTAAACCAGTCAAGGAAGAGCAGGCACATAGAAACAGGTTGTTGATACAAATTGTAAGGTATCAGTAATAACATGGTGTATACTATAGGATGCTGCCAAATAATTTTAACTTGATTCACATTATTTTTATGCAGCAATAACTATTTGATGAAGTTTTATTAATTTTATATTCATCAACTTATTTTTTCATTTTGTCTCTCTTCTCTTCTTCTTCCTACATTTTTGAATTATTTTATTTACAAGCAAACTCTGATTTTGTCTTTGCCTGAGATTCTCTCCTCACCCACCTCTCTCCTCTTCCACCTTTCCTTATCCAAAGGTCAGGGAAATTATGTCTGATACTGTAAACCTATCCAAATAGCAGTAGAAGAGAAGCAAATAGGAACACATATCCTAATGTTAATTATAAAAAGCGACAATGAAACACCATCTAACACTCCTTTTTCTTGATCCTTAGATAAGAAAAACATTCAGTGCTCAAACAAATTGAACCCTATTACAATGGATGACTAGTGAGGCAGAAAGTTTCATCAGAGATCAGGCCAGAGTACAGAATATCTATCTATCAGTGAACCTGGAATACTCAGCCCTAAGCAGTCCATCAAAATCGTTTCCTACACAAAGACTCAGGGAACATTTGAAAGAGCAAGACTGTTCAAGCCTAAAAGTTGGGTGAAGTACTTCTGACCATCACATTATTTTAAATGTAACTTTCTGTTCCATAAAAACGTGAGGGAATGGATAAAACATTAAAGCATCTCCATTCAAGAGTAGGGGGCAGAAACTGTCGCAAACATTTAAAAAAAAAAAACAGAAATTTCTTCAAAATTGGCCTCAGTAATAAACAGAAACATTTTGAAATACTTTTTAACTTGAGATTCACAGGAGATAGATATAGGATATAATACATTCTGCTGCATTGAGCAAGTCTATTATAAATGATATGTAGGAAAGTACTCAAGAAATAAATTGACTTCTGCATGATATTGAGGAATCATTGTTCATTATATATTTTACTATGCTATTTGTCTAAAGGAAACAATTTCATATTTTGAAGAATAATCAATAAATTTTCTGAGGAAATAATATTTTGCTTATACATTATGTACTACATGAACACAAATATATATAAAAATGTAAATCTAGCTGGCAAGTGGAATATCTGAAGACATTCTGGCTCAAGTATTTGCTACTTTCTTTGGCTTAAGTATTACATAATTTTAGAAGTCGTTATCTTGGATTTGGCTTTCTTGGCGATTTTCTGTGAATTTGTTCTGGTTGGAATCTATCATTATGGGGTTAATTCTTTTGCTGGGAGATTTTTTTCTCTTGGGTTTTGTTTCTCATGGATCTGCACTTTGATTTGGGGATTGTTGTTTTGTCTCTTAAAACCTTTCAGTTTCTGTTTGTTTTTCACTGAACTGATTTAGTTGGTATTACTACTCTCAGGCAGTTATTACTAGTGTTTGCATTGGAGCTGGGTACACTTGTCTGTTGTTATTGTTATTTCCTAGATGGGGTATTAGACTGTTAATATATCAATTAAGTCAGGGACAGGGGATGAATATGAGTATGCTAGTGCACTTTTGTGATTTAGTATCTTGGTGATATGTGAGAGTGAGTGGTATAATCTTTGAAGTTGTATATGTTTTGGGGTGGCTATATGAAAAAGTTAATCTACAGTGATTAATAATTGAAAGGAACAGGATGGTAAAAAGGGGTTTACTTATCTTGGGCTGAATGTGAAGGATCTCTCCCATGTGATAGGATGATTTTAGAGGACTTCAGATGCATGGCCTTTGTCCCCTAGAGCTTTGCTTGGGTTCTTTGGACTCTGCTGAATTCTGAGGAACAGTGTGTCCTCCTTGGGCCGTGAGTATCTGGGTGGAAAGGGCAGAGCTGTTGATGATGGTGCAGTTCACTTAGGACCTGGGGTATGGCCTAGTGGCTTTCCCTAGCCCAGAGCAAACTGGGTGCTTCTCTGGCTGGCTAGTGGGAGGACCTGGGATGAGTGGGTGATCTGAGTGCTTGGGGTAGGCTGGGGGATTTACCTGAGCAACAGTGTGTACTCCCTGGGCCCAGAGCATCCTGGGTAGAAAGGTAAACTTTTAAAATTCTCCAAAATCTGACTTTGTATATTTTGACATCATCTATCTTATGGTTCTCTTTTTATAACCTTTAGACTTTAGACTATCTTCTTTTATCCTTTCATTCTAAACTTAAAATCATCCTCAAATCTAAAGAATATCTGTTGTAGGAAACCTATATAGATTATACAAATCAATCCATCTTTTTATTTAGCCACATCATTTCTTTTAAATGGGAAATTTGTTCCATTTTTACTTACTGATAAGAAAGGATATCAGAAAATCCAATGGAAAAAGAACAGCATTTTCAACAAATGGTGCTGGCACAACTGGATGTCCACATGCAGAAGATTAAAATTGGACCCATACATGTCACCATGTACAAAATTTAATTCTAAATGGATCAAGGACCTCAATATAAGGCCAGGGACTATAAAAACCCTAGGTGAAAGGGTAATGGACTCCCTCAAGCTGATTGGACTAGGCCAAAAGTTCCTAAATGAAAATTCAATAGCACAGTCACTTCAACCAACACTCAACAGATGGGATCTTATGAAATTACAGAGTGTGGGGACCTCAGTGTAGGTGACCTCAAAAATCTGGCAAGTTTAGACAAAGATGTTTTGATGGAGGAAGTCAGGAGGGGACAGCTCAGGATGTTTTGAACATCTCAAGATGTTTTGATGGAGGAAGTCAGGAGGGGGTGGCTCAGGATGTTTTGAATAGCTCAGGATGGAGGACGTGAGGAGGATGATTGGTTGCCTGCATCCCTGCCCTGTAATTCCCCTTGTGGTTTCTGCCTTTATAAGATGGCTACGGACTTGCAATAAATGAGTTCTTGTTTGACTAGACTCTCTGTTGTGCCTGATTGTTCTTGGGAAGGAGGGCTGGGAGTAATTGGACAGCACACTTACCTTTCCCTGATTCCCCTTGTGGAGGACCCATGGGACCGGCCTGCAGCACAGAGCTGTGATCCCTAGGGACCCCCACATCTGGCGCTCAATGTGGGGCTTGAAGAACTCATGGAGTGTTGAAGAATTCGATCGGGGCCAAGTGGGTGATGCAACTTTTAAATCTGAAGACTTGGTGCTTAAAGCGCTGAGATATATGTTTAAGAGTAGAGGGTTCTCTGTTCTTTAAAAAAAAAAAACAAAAAACAGGCAACCTCCCCTCACACTGTAAGGAGCCCAAATATATGTCTTAAAATCTCTCCTAGAGACTAGATGCCTCAAGGTTAAGACTGCTGGGCTAGAAGAATTCTTGGATCTCCCCAGAGAATATGTGGGAACCAGACCTATGGATAAGGGTGCTTTTCTTTGCTAGATGTTTTTCATAATTAAGCTAAGGTGATAGACTTAACTAATATGAGGTCTTGTTTTAAATAGGGTTTACCTAAACGTTAATCTGCCTTTGATAAAGCTTTCAAGGGTAATTTTAAGACAGTTGCTGGTAAATTGTACAGTTGTGAGTAAAATGCTCATGTGCTTGTATGTTCTGTGTTTATATACTGTGCCTTGTTTCAGCAAAAAAATCTGTGGCCATTTCAATTTTTTTTCATTTCTGTTGCATGCTAATAGTATAATTATGGCACACAATTTTTAAATACATGTATATATACTTAATAATAATTTTGATCTGTTTTCAGACAGCCTCTATGTAAGTAATCTCCTCCCTGGTGTGCTAAATTCTCCTATTTGCCTGGATGAAAACCCTATCATGCCCTTAATGAGCCAGACCCAAACTCCTCATGGAGAAAAAACACCCAATCTTCTCATAGCACCTTAGGGTTTTTATCTCAAAGTAATGCTGAAATAGATAAAAAGGCCCCTGCCCATATTTTATCCACCAATTTAGAAGGGGCCCAAGGTCTGTATAACCTCACTCACATTAATCGGAGGGGGCTTCACTAGAAATTCCTATCAAACACCTAAAGAAACTTGTGCACACCTACAAGTGTTGCTAGCCATTCTCACAGATACCACCATTACAACAACCAGGGGTAAATCCCTGTGGACTGAGGCCCAATTCTCCATGACAGATTGATATCACACATTCTCCATTTGGTAAACTTACACATTCTCCCAGGCCTGTTAGATTCCAGCACACATAAGAGAAAGGTCTATACAAGCTCATTCTCATTTTCTACAATGTTTTGTTACACTAGGACTACCCCAAAAAATAAAAACTAATAATAGGCCATGCTTTATAAACAACAGGACTTCTTCATGTTATGGGGGATTCAACACTATAGGAATTCCTTACAACCCACAAGGCCAAGCTATTGTAGAACACAATCATCAAAATATTAAAGCCTAATTACAAAAACAAAAGGGGGGAATAAGCCTCCATCAACAATTAAATATTCTAAATTTTCAAAAAAATCAAATAGAGTCCCACTTCCAAAAACATACAGGTAAGATGGAAAGACGCCATCATGGGACAATGTAGGGGCCCAGACCCATTATTAACAATAGTGTGTATACCCTATAGGAGATTCAAATCCCATGTGGGTGTCTGCTAGAAATCTTAAATTCTATTGTCAGGGGGAAGATGACCCCAACCAACCAGAGTCAGACAACACCAAAGACAAATAAGGAAAAAAGAAAAAATGGTGGCTATGCAACAGGCTCAGCAGGCTCTTAATTAATACTCATAAAGAGAAACATAAACCTAACCAGATCCATGGACAACATCACCCTTGGGATAGATTTTATTATCTCCCCACAGGCCATGGTGAATGCAGGATGGACCACAGCATTGATCCTCATTGGAGGGGCCATCATTGTAGGGTTTACCTTGATCCTGTTCCTAACTACTTCCAACCTAATCCATTGGCTTAGAGGGATCAACTCAATCCTTTGAGAGAGACTGAAATATCTTGGCAGTGTTCCTCACCTAGACATACTTACTGCTATGCTCATGGATCATCAGAGAAGGCTTGTAGTGCTCTTGCTACTGCTACTGGTAGAACTTATGGGGGGTTTGCTTTAGAGCTAGGTAATTAATCTCAGTATGCTACAACCAATGGGTTGGGACTTAGTCCCCCCAGCCCATGGCCTGTATTGTTGGGATTGCTTTGCTATACATTATATACATGATAAAAAAGATAATACAAAGCAATCATACTATACAATAAAAGATGATTATGCTTGCACAGATCCTAGAAGACATACCTGCTAAAGGCCCTCAGGACCCTTAGATACAATTGACCCTCCAAGAGGTTGCTCAGGTTCCTCGATAGAGAAGACGATTCTAAGGGTGTAGCCACCTTCATGAGGAGCTCCCTTGGGGTTGGCTTGAGGAACAACCCTTTGAGGCCACCTCATTAGAAAATAAAAGGGGGGGATGTAGGGGCCTCAGTCTAGGTGACCTCAATAATCTGACAAGCTTAGACAAAGATGTTTTGATGGAGGAAATCAGGAGGGGGTGGCTCAGGATGTTTTGAAGGAGGAAGTCAGGAGTGCATAACTCAGGATGATTTAAAGAAATTTTGCTACATACAGCCTGCATGCTGGCTCGACCTTTAAGAATATTGGTTGCCTGTATCCCTACCCTGTAATTCCCCCTGTGGTTTTCTGACTTTATAAGATGGCTACCGACTTAAAATGAGTTTCTGCTTGACTAGACTCCCTGTCGTGTCTGATTGTCCTCAGGAAGGAAGGCTGGTAGCAAGCAGGCAGACAGCGCACTCACCATTCCTCGATCCCCCTTGTGGAGGACCCGTGGGACCAACCTGCACGACAGATCTGTGATCCCTGAGGACCCGCACAAAAGAGCTTCTGTTCAGATAAAGAAGATTGACATCTGGTTAAGTTCACAGAGTGTCCTTCCTGTCACTTGCAACTGATGGGGTATGATCTCCAGTCAGGGAGGGCATGAAGTCTGGCAGATACATGGTAACTATCCTGCAATTGGGAGACCGACCCCCCACCACCACAGTCTCCTACTCTTATTCCATCTAACTTTGAATCTACTCTTATATTAAGACTCTATTTTAGCAGCTTTTATCTCTGGCTAGGAGGTGACATCCAATACCCATTGGGATGGAGCCAAGGGAAGTGCAGGAATAGCAAAACTGGAAAAAAAAAACAACAAACCATAATTCAGAATTTCAGAGACCCTACATCAATCACCAGGAACCAGACCAGCCTAATCTCTCCTCATCTCAAAGCTCAGGGAAATTTGTGGAAGAAGGGTGGTAAGATTGTAAGAGCCTAAAAATGGGGAGGAGCAACCATATGCAAGATATTCCACACAAGTTAGGGCTGAAGTAATAATAGGACTTTGCATGACCTATTCAATGATCAACATATCATTGACCCCCCCAAAGTCTAGTATGGATCACAGGCACTAGGATCCTTAGAGACAAGGGATTAACAGCTACAATAGTGTTCCTATACTAAAGGGGAACACAAGAAATGTTACTGAGTCCTTGCACCCAGAAGGACATTTGACATGCACACTAAAGGATGCTCCAGGGATAAGGGGAGGGGGCACGGGGAGAAAGAGAGGGGGATGAAAGGGGATTGGGGCGAGAACAAGGGGATCCAGGGAGGGGTGGAAGGAGGGAGGGGACTGGGGTACCTATTAAGTTTGCATGAGTGGAAAAAGTAAATTAAAAAAAAAGAATTTTAAAAGTTTAGATTTACGTAGAAAGCATTAAAAATGTACTAAATTTATAAATGCACATTATCATAAATATATGAGGATGATATTGATAGAAGAGAAAAATTAAAAATAATTCAGTAAAAACAGAAGACTCCATTGCCTTTCAATTAGAAATATAAACTTAGGGAAGCTTGATAAGAAAGTAAGAAAAGGAACATCACAGAGCAGCAGAATTAAGAGACCCATATTCAATGTGTTAGTCAACAACTGAGAATGCCCATTGTACTTGATTACACATGGATGGTTATCTACGGTAAACTACATGTAAGTCTCAAAACAAGGCTTAACTTAATCTAATATCTGAATCATACAAATCATCTTTTATAAGCAAGAAATGAAACCACAAGCTATTGATAGAAATATAAGCTATTATATTTCAAAATATGAATCAAAGGAATACATTGCATATTAGTATAATGTTTATGTTGCATTTTGATTAATATACACAATTCAGAAAATTGGGAGATTCATAAGTATTGGGACATTAAATAAAAATACATGGATGACAGATGATTTTAAGAAGGAACCTATGCAGAAATCATGAAAAATCCTAAGTGATAAAAACTAAGACAATACATCAAAACTTAAAGAATGGAGCAATAGTAATAGTAAAGAAAAATTACGCCTTAGACAGGAAAAAATCTAAATTAGTAAATAACAAAATGTTAAGGGAATTTTAAAAATTAGTAAAAGTATGCCTGTTAGCATGAAAGTAATAATGAAAGCTATAATAGAAATAAATAAATGAACAAATAAGGAGAAAAACATTTGAGGATGTAATGAAATTAGATATTGAGATTTTGTTTATTTTCAGGTGCAGTTTTAGCATTTTGACCAGATTGGATTGAAATGATTATGTAATCCATCTTGAAATAATTTTAGAAATTACTTATCAATTGAACAGGAGAGGTTACAACTATTCCAAAGAGAATACCAACTAAAGTTATAAGAGGCTCAAAATAATTACAGGCAGCATAAATGAAATCATAGCCTATGAATGAGGTATACAAAATTAACTAATGCAGAATCAATAGCAAAAAAGTCTCAGCAGACTGGTAGTAAGACATTGAATAGATAATTTAAATACATGTTGAATAGATTATTTTTTAAAAAATAAAGCTTTTATTATTTTAAAAGATTTAAATGGGACACTTTACAAATGTAACATTACAGAATTCTTTTTATATAAAAAGACAGAAAAAATCTTTTTATTTTTACCTGTCTCATGCTTGAGCACACACAAATACACACACACACAGACGCACAAAATAACATGAGAATCAAACGACTTCACTAGTCAATTCTATGAAACATTTAATTAATCATTACACAATTTCTACTTAAATTTGCATAAAACATAAAGAGAAAATTTATTTTGGGGGCATGGTTACCCTATGTCATAGTTAGGCACAGGGGTCAACTTGATTGTTGAGGGTTTGAGCTCTGGGCATATTTGCAGAGAATTAATAGTTGGGTTAAGCCTAGAGCAAACTTGCGAGAGACTGTCTAGCTGATGGGGAAGCCAAGCCTATGGTGAATCGGACTAGTCCCCGAACAGATGAATATAATACTGAGAGCCAGTTGAGGAATTTGGCACCCTTGTGTATACTTGGCCAGACATGCTGGTCTGGCAAGTAAGGATTGTCACTCTCTCAGTCATTATGTGGTATGGCCAGTTCCCTTAGCCCTGTTGTTGGTACATGCTCTTCTGTAAGCTGGACTGAGAACTGTAACTGAAAATCGTAAGAGAAAATAAACCCCTTGTTCCCTTAAGCCACTTGATGGTCATTTATCAGCAACCATGCAGGCTAACTGCAACACCCTAATATCAATCTTAGACAATGATGTTATAAGTAGAAAACTATAGAGGACAATATTCCTGAAGAACAGGAATGCAGAAGTCCTTAGAAAAATGTTAGCCAACCAATAAGCAACAGCACATTGTTTTATAAAATTTCAATTTTTTAAGATAAAAATATTTTCTTTATTAATCCATCTGTATTTCTTTAGGCACAGAGGGTTTGAACTCAAATACTTAGAAGAAAACAAGTGAAGATTGCATTACATGCAACTCATTACCAGTAGCATATTGCAAAACAAAACACCTTGGAAAAGAGGGTAGGAAGGAAGGGGACTAAGTAAGGGAAGATTTAAAAAATGGAATTAATTAGATCAAGTGGAATTCTTTGTTCTTTTCTTGCATATTTATTTTTCCCCAATTATATAAGCTTAATTGAGGGAGCCTCAATCTAGGTGACCTCAATAATCTGGCAAGTTTAGACAAAGATGGTGCCTGGAGAAAGTCAGGAAGGGGCAGCACAGGATGTTTTGATGAAGTCAGGAGGGCGTAGCTCAGGATGTTTTGAAGAAATTTCGCTACATATAGCCTGCTGCTGGCTTGACCTTAAAGATGATTAGTTGTCTGTTTCCTGTCCTGGAATTCCCCTTGGGGTTTCTGCCTTTATAAGATGGCTACAGATTTACAATAAACGAGTTCTTGTTTGACTAAACTCCCTGTCGCATCTGATTGTCCTTTGGCAGGAGGGCTGGGAGCGGCTGGAGAGCGCACAGCACCTTTCCCCAATCCTTCTTGTGGAGGATCCGCCAGGACAGAGCTGCGATCTCCAGGGAACCCCCACACTTAATAGGTACCCTGTTACCCTCCCTCCACCCCTCCCCAGTCCCCCTTGCACCCTCCTTCCCTTATCCCTTTCCTTTCACCCCCCCACCCTCTCCTTTTCCCAGTATCTCCCCTTCCCCTCCCCTTCCCCCCCTCCCATTACCCTGGAGCATCCTTTTGGGTGGATGCCAAAGTTCCCTATGAGTGCTCCGTTCTAGGGAGGTATAAGAACTCATCGCCATTGCCCAGAGCCGTTTCTTAGGTTCCCCTTTAATATGGGAGAACTTTTAGGACTGTTAATCTCTTGCCTTTAAGGATCCTTTTTACTTTGCTTTGCTTTTTATTTTTTAAATTTTATGCAGTCCTTGCAAGCACAGCTCATTTCTGCAGATTGTTTTCCAAATGTGTATGAAATGGAACCCAGATAGAGACTCCCTTAGAAACTTGGAGAGGTGCAACATGAAAGGCTACGATTACCCAGTAGCAAGCATTCCAGCCATGGTCAACAGGGCTTCTTCCTCTCCTCCCAAGAGTTAACGGGATGAAAATGTCCCGTGATTGTTTCCATTTTTTTTTCTCCACATCTGGGCATGTGTGGTAGAGAACCTTGAGGAAGTCGTATGTTTTTGCCAGCATAGGTGTGTGAATAGTATGCCTTAGAACATATGAATAATTTATATTCAACTACAAAGGGTCTCAAATTGCCTGAACAACTTTAAGCCAGAACAGAGCTAGAGGAATCACACTTTAAAATTAGATCTATGCTTCAATCATGCATAGTACTATATAAATATAATATCATGTCCTGAGAGACTGAAGCAGGAATACAACAAGTTTGAGGCAAATCTATGAAAAAAAAAGTTAAAGGATAGGTTGGCCTTCATAGAGAGACTTATTATGCATTTGCATATAGATAGATATATGTCTATATATATGTGTATATATATAGTCTATGCATAAACATGTATCACTGTATATTCACATTATACATATATGCTGCCATAGTTATATTTATTTGTATATTATTTTTATAACAGATTTTCTGTGATATAACAGATTTGCTGTGATAAAATACTGTGATGAAAGCAAGATGATACATAAATTTCCAACAAAATAGTATAAAATAAGCCGATCATTAAAAATAAATTTCCCCACACCTACAAGGATGGATACTATTTCAAGCAAGATAAGTCAATGTAAAGTTTTTTAGAAATTTAGAATTCTTTGAAATAAGAAGTACCCACTTAAGAAAACAATGTGAAAATTCATCAAAGGTTTACATGGGGGGCTGGAGAGGTGGCTCAGGGGTTAAGCCTCTGCCTTGCAGGCAGAAGGTCCTGAGTTCGGATCCTAGACCCCATATATAGATGCCAGCTGGAAGTAGGGGCGGCCTGTGTTTCTGGTCCTGGTAGGGCGGAGCCTGTGAATCCTGGGGCAACGTAAACAAGGAGGAGGTGGAGGCGGTCCATGGTGGTTCCCGAATTCGTCCGTGGTTCTACACACACACACACGCACGCACACACACACACACGCACGCACACACATATGCACACATGCACAATATAATAAATAATAAAAAAATTTAAAAAAAGGTTTACATGGAACAATCATTGGATCCTGAAGGTATTGGTCTCTGATACAGTGTGTGCCTACTCTAGCACCAACTTGGGTTAAATCACTAGCAAACACACACACACACACACACACACACACACACACACATTACCATATTATCCCAATTCTGGGCCTCTATTCAAAGATATACAATGAGAATTCAAACACATATCACAACCTTCTATATCTCCTGCAATGTAACCTGCGCAGATAAGATATCAGTATAACTAAGCTCCCACCAGCAGAAGAATAGTGTTGCTGCAAATATCAGGAGATGTTGCTTAGCTATATGAAAGAAGAAAATTGCACCATTTGCAACCACATGGATATCCTGGAGTACATTATATTAAGAGAAACAAATTCTGTCTCAGAGAGACAAGAGCTGCACAAATTTTCCTACATAAGAAATCTGATACAATCAAAAATGTAGAAAATATAAAGTGGTGACTGTGGCATCAGATAGGGATCTGTGGCATTGTTTAACATACTTAATCCAATATACGTAAGGCAAGAAAGTTTCATTTTGCAACAGAAGAACAAAGAAGCACTGTGTATTTAAAACAGTGTGAAAGCATAGATCACATGCTTTGTTCATCCAGGGAAACAAGAAGAAAGACAGAAAGCTCCTAAATATAATGCATATGTTTAATACCTTCATTATAGTAATGGTTACAGAAACATGTTCATGTGTTGAACTAGCCAGATTTCATGCATTAATTACCTGAACACTTTTGCTTTCCTCAATTACATAACTAGAAAATTAAAACAAGAATGGAAAGAACTGACAGCATACATTCTTATTGCAAATTAAACAACAGCTATACAAAAGCATCACTGGACATTGAAAAACCAAGGTGGAGCTGATCTTGATTCTCCTCCTTGTTTGACAGCTTTCAGAGTATCAGAAAATGTTGTGCCTACTGCTGTGCAGAAAAACAATCAAACGTTTCACCCAGCTGTGAAAACTGCAAGCTACAATAAAAAAATCGCTCTGGTGAGTAAAGACCAGTGGTAACAATAGTTGCTTGAATGTTGTGGGGTTAACCAGATGCTTTTTGATTGGATTTAAGGTCCAACTTTCAAGGAACACATTCTGTAAACAATATCAAGAATCTGTAGACGAGGGCGGAGGCTACAGTCCTTGGGAGAATAAACTACTAAGATGTTGTCGTCCTCTAGACATTTATCATTATACACATAGATTATAGAAGCTCCTGTCACTTAGTCCAGAAGCTTCCTTAGAAATGAAGGATGTTAAATACAGAGAATCACAATTGAATAAAGTATAGAGAATAAATGACTGCGTACTGCTAAGGCCTGAACAGGGCATCTAAATCATAGCCCACCCCAAGGCTAAGTAAACTTTGTGTAAGATTTTGCTGTAAGAATGTAAAAGTGCAAGGTTGGGAAGAGATGAAGTCAGACACAGTCTTCTGGGGATGACACCACTATCACACACATGAACTCATTGCAGATATGTACACTTACACAAGATCTGAACAACACTTAGCTATTGGCTATCTCGACATTTGTGATCTCAAGGGAATGACCTCTAGAAGCCCCATACCTCCTTTAGAGACATTTGAGGGTTAATGCTGGATGGCGAGAAAGAGACTTAATTTCCACAGTGATATACCAGCTGATATATAATCAGTGCTCAGCAATACCATTCAAAGCCCACTACAGTGGCCCAAAATCACATAAAATTAGAATGGAGACTGGGAGGAAAGAAGAAGGTTTGAAGTGGGAAGAGGAGTGGAATAGGTTAATAGTAGGTGGAAAACATAAATTCAGTGTATCCACATAAAATAATAAAAAATTATAAAGAAGTAAAGAAACTCAATTTGGGTTGGGATTGCTTGTTTTTAATTCTTTTTCATTCACAATCCAGAACTGCTTATTGCCTTTGTAACTTTGTGATTTGCTAAATTATTCAGGTGTGGATATGATGATGCTAAGATAAGGACAATATCAGCAAAACCACAAAACAATCAAGAATGCATCCACAGAATCACTTTCTAAGAATTTAGAGTCTTTCACATACTATGAACTTCATTCACCCACTCAGAGTAACAAATCCTTCTCACATTTGAATTGACCTTGCTGATGTCTAATTCATTGGAAAGAAAAATTTAAAAGTAGGTACTTTTATCTTGAATTTCATATCCTCTCCAAAAGTTGAAGGAATACCTGTATTTATCATAATATAGGTGGTCTAGAATTCATCAGAGAACCTACTATAAAATATTCACCTTCTCAGAAAATGTAAGTGAACATAGTTTTTTTTTGGGGGGGGGTAATTCCCAAACAGGACAATTCCAGAGTAACTAAGATGCAATCCTGTCCTGTAGTTACTCTATCCATATGAATGACAAGCTCAAGAATAACATGATGGTCAAGTAGCTCTGTATGAAATGATATGTACTTTATGCATGCTTGCACGTATGTGCAATATGAATACCATGACTTTTATGACAGGTTAACAATGATATAACTTTGATTCTGAGTACCAAGCTATAACAATAACTGATTGTTCAATTTACTAATATTGTATCCTCATCTTCATTTTCATACCATTCCAGATTCATTAACCAATATATTTTAAATCATATCAAACTGTGTAAGAAGCTTGAAACAGTGTTACAGACCTAAAATCCTGAAAAATTGCAGGATGGTTAAGCAGAGTTCAAGTCTTGTTTTAGCTATGTGAGTCCCCTTGTCAACCCATCTACTTCCCCCAAAAAATATGAATTTTTTTTACTATATTGCTAATTTTCTAATGGCAATGTTACCTAATGGAAAGGGATTTTTAATTTTTCATGAGTATAAGTAAATTACAATGGAATACAGAATATAATTAGTATTAGAAGTTCTCAAATATATATACATATATATATATATATCAAATGAATCAAATGAGAATTTATAACAATGAGCTAAATAGTTTGCAATGCCTTCATCTATTTCTTATATCTTTTCAATTATGGTTGCAGTAATGACGTTCAAAGCTTTCTTTGATTCCCGTCTATAGCATGTACCTATCTCTTAAATTTCACTAATTTTGTGTGTGAATACCTCTTTGTAGACAGATCCCTGTAAATTTTACAGTGCTTATACTCACGACTTTTTATTATATATTCTGCTTAGCATAATGTTTGATATATATTCATTCTTGCTAAATGCTTTTTCGAGTAAATATAATGATAAACCTGTATATCCCAACATGAAACCATTCACCTGGAAGTAAAGGGAAAGGATGATAACCAGTTTAGTTAAGTCTCTGGCAAACTAATATGGGAAAGGATTCTATGACCTTAAGGCATATTTATACTGAGCTAAGGAACAGCAGGTTTCTAAATTAAACACTGAATCTCCACGCATATAGTACATTTTTAGATGGATTTTAGTATTCATGTATAAGTATTTCAATGTATTGTGGCTTCTCCACACTGGTAAATAGTTTGTAATCACCCAAAACAAACTTCAGCACTGGCTCAGCACACAAAAGAAAGATTTGATATCTAGAGCTCCTGTTAGGAGGCCTTAGGAGATGGAGGAGTGCCCAGATAAATTCTTTCATCAACAAAGAGAACAATCATATCCAATAACCCAGGTTTCTGCACTGAAAAAAAATTTTCTTTTTATATGAAATGTTGCTCTACTTTTAAGGTTATTGAAATGTCAGAAATAGTACAAGAGCCAGGAAAGGGTTAATAGAAGCATCAATCATTCCTGGGTGCTGCATGATTTTTATTTCTCTCACAACACTTCAATCATATCAGTGTTCATGAAAATGCAAGGCCTTAATTCATTTGACTCTAAATCACGATGTGACATGACCTTGTCAGTCTTTTCAAAGAAATTTATATTCTTTGGGAATTTTCAACAGATTTTGCAGAGTTTCCAAAAGGATTGCTAGTGACTAGTACTGTGAGTTCTTTGCAACAAAGCAGAAAGAACAGAGGTTGACAGATAATCAGGTTTAATATTACAATGTTCTACTCCAGGCAATACACAGGTTGCTTACCATGGACTTTGAGGCTTCCTCCAGTACCTGACTGAGTCACCAGTAGCAGCCGACAATGGACTCATCATTTAACTATCCTTCTCAATGTTGCTGACTTTTGAGCACATATGAAGGACCACAGAAGTTCATGATTTGCAAATGTGTTCTGCACTGTAAGTTTCAAAAAATATTCTATGAGATAAAGTTTAAGTGATTTGTGCAAACCAAATCTGGTTCCTTTATGCTAAACACAATTAGATCAATTATAATGATTTCATAATATGCTTATTTAATGTGAACTGTAATTCAGAATCTAATGATACTATTATTGAATTCTCTGCACTTCAAGCACATTGCAAGATTTTTCAGAACACATAATATTAGTCATGTGTACTTTATTCTTCTACTTGACATGAAGATATTCATATCAAATTATTCAGACTATATCTGGAATACTGAAATGTTCTACTTCTTTTGTACTTTGCAAAGCCTATAAATTCAAAGACATTGTCACAAGTGTCTCAAGAGTTGCGACATAATACAAGTAGAAATGGACAAGTTTTACAATTAAATTGAATAATATGGTTTATTTTTCAAATAAATTTTCATCTTCTGATATTTTTTACAAAATTTTTCATACCTACCTTAGTTTTTTTATATAATTAGGTCTAAATATGTTGAATATTTTGCTATAAAAAGTTTGTTGAGGGGTCAAACATTTTCAATTCAAGTAAAAAACAGTAAATGATATGTCACTAATATTTTATAATAAAATAAATATAAAATTTTAACATATTTACTAATATTAACTCATATAATGTCTTATAACTAATGCAATGCAAACTTTCTGGTGTGAGAGCTAAACTTTTTGAGATATATTTGTCAGATACATGAACAATTTCCATTGCAAGTAGATTGGATTTTAAGAGGTATGAAGATACTCACTTTCATGCCAAAATTAATTATACACATATGGTATATCATTGGTTAGAAAGGTGTATCATTTTTGAAATATGCTGGGTGTTAAACTTTGCTTGTACTCTGTATGTAAATGTATATACATATGAGGTTCACAACTTTTAATGTTAAAATTTGACAGGGTATGTTGCAGTATTTACACAAGCTACAATCTGAAACCTGTCATAATAATCATATATTGTAAAAAATCTGTTCAAAAATAATCTGATGTTCAATATTAAGGAAATAAGGCTGAGACATTTTGATATTCTTTAAAGTAAAATACAGATAATTTAAAATTGAAAAATAATTTTGTATAGTAGACTGCAGAAATCTACTAAAAATCACTGTAAGAATCATAAATTAAGATAGTTTTATGCATTGACATGGAGCAAACAAAATTGTAAAAATACCACCTTTCCCCACCTGCCGGGGATGCGCACAGTCTACCCAGGACACACTGAGCCCTAGGTAAGCTCTCCCTGCTCAACCCCAAACCCCAGGCAAACCACAAGTCCCAGCTCCTCCCACCAGCCAGCTGGAGCAGATGCTGCTCCAGGCCAGCTAATTCAGTTCAGTGAAAAAAAACACAGAAATTGAAAGAAAGCCTTAAGATTTAAAATGACACTGCCCAAGTCAAAGTGCAAATCCATGAGAAACAAAACCCAAGAAAACAAATCTCTCACTGAAGGAATTAATCCCATAATGATAGACTCCAACCAGAACAAATCCACAGAAAATAGCCAAGAAAGCCTGACCCAAGATAACAACAATCAAAACATGATCATTGCCATGATCAGTACTATGAAAGAGGAAATCCAGTAGGAATTAATAACTGCATCAACCACTTTGAAGAGGAACAAAACAGACACTTGGAGGAGTTGAGAAAAACAGTTCAAGAAACAAAAATAGGCATAGAGCAGTTAAAACAGACTCAAGCAGCGTTTAAAACTGAACTAAAAGACAAGTTATCTTCAACCCAGAACTCAACAGAGAGTCTTATCAACAGAACTAGCATATGCTGAAATAGAATTTCAGACCTTGAAGACAGAATGGAAGTATTAATAAGCTCAATGCAAGAGGTTGTTAAAGTCAAAAAGATACTTGAGAGGAATATTCAAGAGTTATGAGATATCCTGAAGAAGCCTAGCATGCGTATCCATGGAATATCAGAGCAAGAATGCCAAAATACCACACCGGAGGAAATTTTTCAAATTATCATCAAGGAAAACTTTCCTCATCTAAAAATATAGAGGCCCTTTATGGGGTCAACAGTGTGTGGGACATTGCGCACACACTATTGACCCCACAAAGTCAAGCATTTGCTAAAGGCACCAAGATCCTTGGAGGCAAGGAATTGACAGCCATAGTAGTGTTCCTATGCTTAAGGGGAACACAGGGAAAAGCCACTAGGTCCATGTACGTCATCAGAGAGGAGGGCCCAGAGAAGAGTCTAGCATGCACATTAAAGGATTCTCCGAGGATTGGGGGGAAGGCAATGGGGGATGGGGAGGGAGGGGCGAAGGGGGGGAGCAGGGGGTAGGGGGGAGGGAGGGAACCGGTGTACATATTAAGTTTGTATGAGCGGAAATAATAAAAATGAAAAAAAAAATTCTACACACACAAAAAAAGAAATAATAGTAAAAGAGGAAAGAGAGCTTCCAAAATTTCCATCTGCTAAAGGAGCCTTGTATTTTTCTTATCTAATTTTCTCAGTATTGCATACTTTTTTCTGTATTGGAATATATAAGCATTCTATGGGTTTAAGTTGTTTGAATTTATTTTATATATAATTATATATAATATGTAGTAATAATTGGTTATTTTCTTGATATTAAATTCAACTGAAAACTCATCTTGAATATATCTATATCAAGATATATGCTATATCTCAAACTATTTAAATAAAATTGATATGATGAATTAAAAAAAATAGAGGCCCATCCATATACAAGAGACATTCCGCACCCCAAACAGATGTGACCAAAATAGAAACTCGCCACAGCAAATAATACTAAAAACACACCACATTCAAAACAAAGAAAAGGTGCTGAGAGCTTACACAAGGGGGAAAAAAAGCCACTTTTAAAGGTAAACCTATTAAAATAACAAACGAATTCTCAATGGAAACAGTAAAAGCAAGAGCTTGGAGAGATGCGCTGTAAGTATAAAATGCACAAAAATGTCAACCCAGGCTGATATACCTGGCAAAACTATCCATGATCAAGGAAGAAAGAAAAATTTTCCAGCACAAAGACAACTTGAAGGTATATATGTCTCCCAAACCGGATCTTCAAAAAATGCTAGAAAAGATACTCAAGCTTGAAGAAATAAACAAGCATATCCAGGAGGGAATTATAACCCCACCAAAACCTAAAAGCAAAACAATACATTTACAAAAGCCACTAAACATAATAAATCTCTGGAATTAAAAATAATTTCTCCATTATAACATTAAATGTTAATGGAATTAACTCACTGATCAAGAGACACAGATTACAAACTTGGATTAAAAATCACAACCCATCAATCTGCTCCTGCAAGAAACCCATCTCACCACAAAAGATAGGCACATCCTAAAAATAAAAGGCTGGTCCAAAATTCTGCAAGCTAATGGAACCAGGAAACAGGCAGGGGTAGCCATTATGCTATCAGACAAAGTGGACTTTAAACCAAAAAAAAAAAAAATCATAAGAGATACAGATGGATACTACATTTTAGTTACAGGTACAATTCACCAGGAAGACTTCACAATACTGAACATACATGCACCCAATACGGGCCCATCCACATTCATTAGGTAAACCTACAACATCTAAAGCAAGAAATCAACCCCAAAACGATAATTCTTGGGGATTTCAACACTGCCCTCTCAACATGGGATAGATCATCACAGGTCAAAAACTTAACACTTTGGAATTTAATCAAACCCTTACTGAAATGGACTTTCCAGATCTCTATCATACTTCTCATCCATGCACCATACTTCTCATCCATGCACCAAAGAATACACATTTTCCTCAGCAGCACACGGAACATTCTCCAAAATAAATCAAATATTGGGACGCAAAACGAATCTCCACATATACAGGAAAAAAATTTAAAAGTAACAATTAGATTGATGCTATTAATGTTAATAAGTCTTAACATTAAAATACAGTCATAATGTTATTAATCAGTTGCCATTGTTTTCAAATGGGAATTCACAATATAAATTTATAAGCATTGTTTGGAATCTTCCAGAAATAATCATGACCCCATCTGCAATCTGAGTTCTAAAACATGAAAGAAAGAACAAAAAAAAAAGAGTCATTACATGGCAAATAAAGCCAGATAAAAAGACATTTATGAAATTGATAAAAATATAAACTTCTATATTACCCATTGACTCAATGAATTTATATGATAAGAACTTGTAAGTTGTATTTTAAAAAATCTCATATCAATGCAATTTTTTTAATTTTATAATTTAAGCATGAGAGAAATTAATGTTTCTTAATAAATAAAATAATTTAAGGCATAGATCCATGACAGAGACAATCCACATACCCTGTGTCCCAGGAACTGACACCCATGCCAGCTAAGAGTGGCTGGAGCCACAGACTCCCCCACCTACCCCATAACCACACCCCAAATTACAGACCCCAGCACCAGGTGATAGCTAGACTACATAACTGAAAGATCCATCCAAATTCAGAGATCTCCAAGCACCAGCCAAAGCAGACAACCTCATCAGGAGTGCCATAAACAACTACCAAAGAAAACAGTCTCAGACTTAACAGAAGATGCCTAAGTCACATCATAAAAACCTTAAAATACACTAAGTATCATGAAAAAAGGTCCACTGCAAAAAAATACCAAAAGAAGTCAATAGATTCCAATCAGAATAGCCTCATAGACACCAGTAAGGAAAGCAACAGTCAGGATAATGTCTTCCAAAGAATTGTTATTGACGTGAGTTAGGGAAGAACTACAAAAGCAATTTGAAGAATGACATAAGGAATCTAAAAAACTCAGCGAGGAGATGAATGTGTGATCTTCTAGAAAACAAAAATCAATAAAAAAAACCTATCTGAGATGAAAAAGGAAATAGAGGAAAGAACAAGTTTAGAAGAGATGAAAATGCTCCAAACTGAAGTTCAGTTGGAATTGAAAGCTAAGCTAACTGAAATTGAAAACCCAACAGAGAATATCACACGAAGAATGGATCAAGCATAGGACAGAATATCAGATCTTGGAGTTAAGTTGAAAGAACAAGATCATTCAATTAAAGTAGATGAAAAATTTAAAAAAAAAAACATAAAAAGGATGTTAAAAATTTATGGGATACCATGAAGAAGCAAAGATATACATTCATGGAATCCCACAAGAAGTCCAAGAAAAGACTCCTGTTCAGAATTTATAGTCTAACATAAATGAAAACTTCTCACACCTAAGGAAAGAGCCACATCCAAGTACAAGATGCATATTAAATTTTTTTTATTATTTATTCAACTGTGCGCATGTGCGTGTGTATGTGTGCGTGCGTGTGTATGTCTGTGTGTGTGTGTGTGTGTGTGTGTGTGTGTGTGTCTGTGTATGTGTAGAACCACGGACGAATTCGCGAACCACCATGGACGCCTCCACCTCCTTCTGCCCCGGGATTCACAGGCTCCGCCCTACTAGGACCAGAAGCGCAGGCCGCCCCCGCTTCCGCCCGGCGTCTATACGTGGGATCTGGGATCCGAACTCAGGACCTTCTGCCTGCAAGGCGGAGGCTTAACCCCTGAGCCACCTCTCCAGCCCAAGATGCATATTATACAGCATATATGACTAAAATAGGAGCACAACAAGACAAAAAACAATATCACAGATACAGGACAAAGAGAATGTTTGAGAGCTGAAAAAGAGATGAAGTTACATTCAATTGTATAAAATTGTGGTTTCTTCTTGAAGTATTGTTCCTTTGATGAATATGTAGTATCATTCTGCATCTCTTATGGTTAGTTTTGATTTGAAGTCTGTTTTTTTAGATATTAAGATGGTCATATCTGCTTGTTTCATACCTGAATGTGCTTGGAATATATTTGACTATCCTTTGATCCTGATTGTGCCTGTCTTTTAAAGTGATGAAGTTACATTCAATAGTAGAACAACTGACTTCTCAATAGAAACAGTAAAATACAGAAGAGCTTGGAAAGGCATTCAAGTCATGAAAGATCACAAATGGCAACCCAAGCTACTATATCTGGCCAAACAATCAGTCATGCTTGAAGATGAAAGACAAATATTTCTGGTCAAAAATAAACTAAAATTCTTTTCATCTTTTAAAACAGGACTGAAGAATATAGTAGAAAAAAAACTTTCAAGACAGACAAAATTGACCAACACACTCAAGAGAATAAACAGGAAAAATGATATCAATACAAATGCAAGATATAGAACTGCCAGCACAAAAAACTAAAAAACTCCAAAATGACAGGAAACAAAAAAAATTCTCAATGATACCTTTAAACATCAATGAGATCAACTTCCCAGTCAAGAGATACAGGCTAATAGCATGGATTAAAAGCCACAATCCATCAATATGCTGGCTCCAAGAAACATACTTCACTTTAAAAGACAGGCACAATCAGGATCAAAGCATAGTCAAAGATATGCCAAGCACATGCAGCTACAAAACAAGCAGATATAACCATCTTTAATATCTAACAAAACAGACTTCAAAACAAAACTAATCATAAGACATACAGAATGATGCTATGTACTCATCAACGGAACAATACATCAATAAGAAATCACAATTCTAGACATATATGCTCCAAACATAGGTTTATCTATATTCATTAAACAAACACTACAACAGGTAAAACAAAAAAAAATCAACCCAAACACAGTAATGGCATGGGATTTCAACATACTACTCTCATCAATAAACAAGTCAGCAGGCCAAAAACTGAACAGACACATATTGGAAACGAACCATAAACCTAATGGACCTGACAGATATTTACCAAACTTTCCTTCTTAACACCAAGGAATATGTATTCAGTTCAATTAGTTCATGAAAGGTCCTTCAAAATAGATCACATACTAGGCCACAAAGCAAGTCAATGCAGATATAAGAAAATCAAAATCATCACCTATATACTATCTGACCACCAGGCAATGAAAATGAACATATATAAGAAGGCAAATAGCAGAAAGTACACAAAATCTAAGAAGGTAAACAATATGAGACTGAATGAGGAATGATTCTGGGCAGAAGCAAAAATGGAAAATAAAAAATTTTTAGAAATCAATGATAATGGAAACACATATCAAAACTTCTGGGATAGGATGAATGAGGCCCCAATAGGAAAATTCATTGCAGTCAATGCCTATATCAAAAACATGGAGGGGCTGGAGGGGTGGCTCGGGTGTTAGGCCTCTGCCTTGGAGGTGGAAGCTCCTGAGTTCGGATCCTAGACCCCATGTATAGACGCTGGGCAGAAGAGCGGATGGCCTGCACTTCTGGTCCTGGTAGGGTGGAGCCTGTGAATCCCGGGGCAGAGTAAAAAAGGAGGAGGTGGAGGCCATCCCTGGTGGTTTCTGAATTCGTCCGTGGTTCTACACACACACACACATACATACACACATGCGCACACATGCACAATTGAATAAATAATAAAAAAATGGAAACAACAGAAGTTAGCAACCTAACAATGAAGCTAAAAGCTTTAGAGAAAGATGAATAAACCAACACCCAAAAAAGTAGACATTCAGATTAGTAGAATCTGTGGAAAAAAATAACTGAAATTGAGACAAAGAAAATAATACAAAAATCAATCAAAAAGCTGATTCTTTGAAAACTTAAGATTGAGAAACTCTTAACTAAATTAATCAAAATATATGAGAACCCAAAATTAATAAAATTAGAGATGAAAATGAAGTTATCACAACAAATGTCAAGGAAATTCAGAGAATGATAAGGTCACAATTTAAATTTTTTTTACCACCAAGTTTGATAATCACAAAAAATGGACAAATTTCTAAACACATACTACACAACAAACTCAAACAATGATGAATTGAATTGCTTAAATATTCCTAGAACAAGGGATGAAGCTGAAGCAGTAATTATGAGTCTCCCTGCCAAGAAAATCCCAGGAACAGTTGGATTCAGCACAGAATTGCACCAGATATTTAAAAAACAATTAATACCAATACTCCTTAATTTATTCCTCAAAATAGGAAAAGAAATGAACATTTCCAAATTCTCTACAAAGCTAACATTACACTAATCCCCAAAGCAAATAAAGTCAAAGAAAAAAAACTCAATTGATGAGCACAGATGCAAAATCCTCAACAACATTCTCGCAAATCTGATTAAAAAACATATCCAAAGATCATCCACTATGACAAGGTCGAGTTTTTTCTAGAAACACAAGGTTTGTTCAATACATATAACTGACCATGTATAGACAAAAATAACATGTTTTAAGTAATGCTTTAACACCTTTTGACAAAATCCAGCACCCCAGTATGATACAGACCATCATATAAAAATAAGGTTGGAAGGAATATTTATAAACATAAAAAGACTATATTCAACAAACATCACAAAAAAATCATCCTACAAGGTAAAAACTGAAACATTCCCACATAGATTGGAAAATGTACAAGGCTGCTTACTCTCATCACTTCTCTTCAATGTCTTACCTAAAGTCTTAGCTAGAGTCATAAGATAAGAGAGGGAGATAACAGGGATACAACTAGGAAAAGAAGAAATCAAGTTATCCCTATACAAAGATGATACGATCCTATACCTCAAGCATCTTAAAGATTCTGGCAAAAAAAAAACAACCTGGGACTAATAAATAAGTCCAGTAGAGTAGTGGGATATAAAATTAATGTTCAAAAAATCAGAGGTTTTCTTTTACATCAAAAATAAAGTAAGAAAGTCCTGACAAAAACAATACCATTTACCATTGCTCTTAACATAATGAAATTGTCACAATAGACATAGTTAAGGATGTAAAAGATCTATACAATAAAAACTTTAAAGCCTTAAAGGATCTTATGTTTCTAGATCATCAGAATTAACATTATAATGACAACGCTATCAAAAGCAATATACAGATTCAATGTAATACCAACCAAAGTTCCAAGTCAGTTCTTCACAGAATGTGGCAAAACAACCTCAAATTTCATTATGGATACTTAAAAGATCCAGGATAAAAAAAAAATCCTAAGTAACAAAGATTCCACAGGAAATATTACCTAATCAGAGCTTAAACTCTACTATTAAAAGTATAGAAATAAAAACATCGTGGTTGGCTCAAAAAAAGAGATACAGACCAATGGATTAGAATTGGTCAGTAAATGGATGGAACTGGAAAAAAATCATACCTAGTGAAATATCACAGATACAAAAAGACAGATGGTATGTGTTCTCTCCTATAAGGGGACCTTAGCATTAAACATTCTGTTTGATGTACCCAAATAGAAACTCTTAAAACAACCAAAAACCCAAGGAATACAAACTGGGAGAGGTGGAAGACCCAAAAAAGCAGAAATAAAACAACAGGGGTAAAAAGTTACAAAGGTTTTTAATATAAGAGAAGTCTTAAAGAGAAGAGAAGGATAGAAATAGGACACAGGAAGTAGTGGGATTAACTTTCAAGTAATCAACCACCTGTTTACTTAGTTCCTCTCCCTCCCACCTCAATGACAGGGAACATGTATCTGGCAATGTAAACCAGTCTAAAGAATAGTGGGTGGGAGAAAAAACTGACAATAGACAGGATCGGATGAATCAGTACTAATCACGAATACCTAATAGTATACCACCATGTAAAACAACTCTTATTTATCTTTAGATAATAAAAAAAATCACAACACTGAAACAAGAGACTGTCCAGATCCATAGAACAACAGTGAAATCAACAACGGCAACCAACCAGAGTGCAGAGTACCAGCGACCCTAAAATGCTCAGCAAGAATCAGCAAGAACGAAACCTCTTCCCAACCTAAGGCTCAGGGAATAGTGTGGAAGAGGGGATAGTAAAAATTATAAGTGTCTGAACATGGGGTGATCCACTGCCAGCCAGGACATACCTCTCACGACAGGGCTACCGCATCCAAAAGCACACTGAAGTGACACTCGTCCTTACCAGACCTGAACAATGACTGACATACCAACATGTCCCCATAGTCTATCAAGAATATCAGGAGAAATACTAGGATTGACAACCCGAAGGGAACTCTGGGTCCCACGCAAGCAGACAAGTAGGAGGGTAGGAGGGAGAGGGATGGGTTGGTGAATGGAGGGAAGGGTAGGAGAATAAAAGGGGATAGAGAAAGGGAAGGAAGGGGGACAGGAACAACCACCCATTATTTTTATAAACTTAGAAAAGTAAAAAATAATTTTAAAAGAAAATTATTGACTCCTCAAAGTCTAGCATGGACTAAAGGCACTAGGATCCTTAGAAGCTAGGGATTAACAGCCACAATAGTGTTCCTATACTTACGGAGAACACAAGAAAGAGTTCTAGGAAATGCCACTGAGTCCTTACACCTCATCTGAGAGGAGGGGCCAGAGGAAAGTTTGACATACACATTAAAGGATGCGCCAGGGATGAGGGGGGAGGAGGCACTGGGAGATAGGGAGGAAGGAAGGGAAAGGAAGGGGAAAAGGGCAGAGGGAGCTAGGGGGTTCAGGGAGGGGTAGAGGGAGGGAGGGGACTGGTGTACCTATTAAGTTTTTATGAGAAGAAATAAATAAATAAATAGAAAAATAAATAGATAATTCTGTCAAATTTCAGAGGTATGCAGTATAAACTGACCTAATGTTCACTTACAGCAAGAGCAGAGAAGCTAAGTGATAATGTTCTTAATATTAAAATTCATTTAACTCATTAAATACATGAAGAAAATCAGGAAGCAGATGTTAACTTCTCAGTGACAACACACTCAGCAATAATGAAAACCTGCAGGCTTTGAAAGAGCATCATTCACAGATGGCTCACACAAGTGTTTCTGACAAGAATTTGTTTTCAGTCTCCTCAATCACTTGTACATTTTTACAACAATAAGATTTCCCACTAATCGCTTCTCGACCTTTTGGCTAAGATCAAGTGAAGATTTCCCACTGATCATAGAAACTGATTTAGATATTGTTCTTATAAACATATATCTAAATGTTAGTAATTGTGTCATAAGCACATAAAAATGTCAAATTATTAGTTTGTTACTCTATTTTCTATCCTTGTTTGCAAGATTAAAGGAAAAATTAGTATGACTTGCTATTTTTTTTCTTAAGGCAATGAACAGTTACATTATAACATGCAAAATTTTTAGAAAAAGTGTTAATATGAAAATATCTCTGATTTGAAATGATGTTACTTATTGTGAATTTATTATGTGAAAATGAATTTGATCATGATGCAACATATAGAACTATAAGTAGTGCACATTTGCACTTTCTGTTCATCTAACAAAGAATTTAATAAGTATAATATATTCACAGTAATTTAGTTCTTACGGGTTTTCAAATATTATTAGTAAATTAAAGAATACAAGTAATCAAACCATAAGCTTTGTCTTTGTCACAGGGATTTCCCAGTTTCTGCCTTCCACCATCAAACACACACAGAGGCAGCACTTAATGTTACAAGCAGGCTGTGCTCATTCCCCCAAAATATGTGGAAACTCAGGATTCTCCAGAGAACTGTGTTTTGCTGGTGTAGAATTCTGTGAGTAAACACACTCCTAAGGGCTAAGGGTTTACAATGATATGATCCCTTCCTTCTCTGAAATACTGTTTGACTGTTCACTCAGAACTTCAGTTTATATAAAAAGTAGCCAGGTCTTTTATCCTTGTGTTTTTTCCCTGAAGTATCAATCAAGAAAAAAAAGAATAGGAGTTACTTCAGAGCAGCTGCTTCATTTTTTCCTCCCATACTTATTGGAGTGATATGTAATTGATATTATAAATTTCTTTACTCATACAGAATAGTGCATTCCCCCTTCTCTTTCTCTTCCTTTTCTTCTACCTTCTCCTCTTCTTCCTCTTTCTCTTCCATTTTTCATTTTCAAGAGGAACTACTTACAAACCAGCAATTAGAAATGATATTTCTTTTGTATTCCATATTAGTATGTTATATAGAAAAATATTCCACTCATAAAGCTGAGTTGCTTAGAATTCCCTTAGAAGAGATGCATAAATACTAACCAATATTCATAAGGCAAAAATGAACTTCTAAATTTATTTAGCTTACTCTCAGCAAGGGTTGTTGTAGCATTTCATATGTGCACAACACTTTTGTCATATTCAACTCCCATTATCCTTTGCTGCTTCAACAAACCTAGTATTTTCTCTCATCTTCTGTCTACATTCATATCTTTTTTTAAGGTTTAGATTCTGCAACATGAAAAAAAATGATATGTCTCTTTTGAGTCTGACTTGGTTTAGTAAATATGATGAATTCTGTCCATTGTACTTCATGCAACATAATTTCACTTTTCTTTGTGACTGGATAGTATTTAACAGTGAATATATGACATATTTTCTTTTTTCCATTTACCTATTGATGAGCATAAAGACTGATTCTGTAGCTTGAGTTTTGTGTATATTTCTTCAGCAAACATTGTGAGAGTAAGTTCCTGAAAAGATAACCAACTAAAGAGGTTGTTCTGATTGGTTAGAACTCAGTTGCTATGGAGAGGCTCAGAATATTCAGAGTCTAATTGCATTTTATCTTGAATAATCTTTACGCCACTTTGATAGTCATTCCTCCTCCTTCCTCTGAGTCTATCCTAACATCCTGTGATTCTCAGGTGAAACTTTTTGAAAGATATCAGACAACTGGTTTCCAACAATCAAAAAGTTAAGACTGCCCTCATGTAACATCTACATCCTTTCTAAATTCAGTAGTAACAAGATCACTCTGCTTTGCTATAATCTAATGCCTACCTAATGTTTTCACCAAAATATTAGAAAAGCATCTTGATTTACAGCTTTCTTTGCTTTGTAATTGTAAAACCCCTAGAAATTGTTAACACAGTTTAACACATGGAATTCGAGGCAATCAGAATCGGTGTTCCTGGGCCATGGTCACTGTCATGGTTTGAAAAGTGAGTTGTCCTCCACAGGTGCATGTGATTGAATCTTTATTTGTTTGGGAATGTCATGGCACCATTAGCTGGTTGAGCCTTTAGGGGATGGACCTTGAGGTTAATGAGCCCCAACATGTTTCTGGGAGAAGTCAGCTCTGGCAGTTTGGCAACTTTCAGCCTCTTTTAACAGACATGAGGTAGGCTAGCTAGGGCTTCTGTCAGTCAGCTATGCCTTTTCAATCTTAATGGACTCATCTTCCCTCATCATAATGGATTATCTCTCCCTTCTGGAACCATAAGCTGAATGAATTTTCCTTTCTCCCCTTAAGTTATGTAAGTCTCAGTAATGGCTTACGGAGTAGCTGATTGAGTCAATATTTGGCTCTGGAATAAACTACCATTGATTGATATGAGATGAGAGTATGATGTACACTGAGTTAGATTATTTGGGGTGTACACCCACCAGTGGACTAGCAGGATCAAAAAGTAGTTTTATCTATACCATTTTGTGGATTCCTCCCATATTTGGGTATCTTCCCTTTAAAATATAGCATTCCTTCTGTGACATTAATAAGTTTATCACTATCTTTCAGTGAAAAAAATTGTACTGAGTTCAACCTAAACAGACCTTAGAAAGAAGTCAAGATATCTCCCTTTGCAGATGACCTGAGTGATTCTAAAAACTCCACCAGAAAATTGTTACAACTAATTCATAAGTTCAGCAGATTGCAGGTTACAAAATATATGTGCAAAAATCAGTGGCCTTTCTATCCACCAAGAGTGAAAAAAGTTAAAAAGTCCTAAGAGAAACAATCCCATTTCCCATACCCTCTAAAAAAATGAAAAATCTTGGTATAAATCTAAGTAAAAAGGGAGAGACCTTCATAATGAAAACTTTAAAAGGTTAAAACTTTAAAAGAAATTACAGAAGACAACAAAAGGTGGAAAGACCTCCCATGCTCCTGGACTGGCAGAATCAACATCATAAAAATGACCATCCTACAAAAAACAATATACAGATTCAATATACCTACCAAATCCCAAAGCAATTCTTTACAGTAATTGACCAAAAAAAATCTCAAAATTCATTTGGAATCACAAAAGGACCAGCATAGAATAAACAATCCTGGGTAACAAAAACACTGCTGGATGATCACCATACCAAACCTTAGTCTATACTACAAATCCATAGTAATAAAAACAACCTGGTACTGGCTCCAAAATGGACACAGAGATCAATGGTTAGGGGTTGAATACCTGGATATAAACACACACAACTACAGCCATTTGATCTTTGACAAGGGGGCCCAAAAAATCCAGAACAGCATCTTCAACAAATGGTACTGAAAAAACTGGATATCCACATGCGTAAGATTAAAAGTAGACCCTTACTTGTCACCATGCATGAAAATTAATTGCAAATGTATTGAGGACCTTAAGATTAGGTGAGAGAGACTATTAAAAACCCTAGTTGAAAGGGTAGGGAACTCCCTCGAGCTGATTAGGCTAGGCCAACAGTTCTCAAACAGAAATCTAATATCACAGGCATTAGAACCAATGTTTATAACAAATATGATCTTATGAAATTAATGAGCTTCTGTTCAGCTAAACAGATTGTAAATCAGGCCAACAGGCAACACACAGAATGGAAAAAAATCTTCATTAAACACATATCGGATAAAGTTCTGTCTTCCAAAGTGCGCAAAGAACTTAAAAAATTAACACCAAAGACATAAACAGCCCAGTTAGAAATAGACCTCAGAACTCAAACTTTTCCAAGGGATGAAATCAAAATGTCTAGCAAATATCTTAAAAAATGTTCCACATCCCTAGCCATCAGAGAAATGCAAATCAAAACTACCTGAGATATCATCTCACCCCAGTTAGGATGGCAAAAATCCACAATATAAATAATAATGCTGGAGAGGATTTAGAGAGAAGGGAATTCTCATACATTGCTGGTGGGAATGAAGGCTTATACAACCACTCTGGCGATCAGTATGGTGATGTACATCTATAAAAGTTAAGGAATTCAAATGCCATATAACCCTGCTATACCACTACTGAAGCAATTCACTACAGTGACATGAGTGCAACCATGTTCATCGCAGCACTATTTACAATAGCAAAGTCATGGAATCAACCCAAATGCCCAATGGTTGACAAATGGATAATGAAAATGTGTTACATTTATACAATGGAATATAACACAGCTATCAAAAATATGAATTAATGAAATTTGCTGGAAAATGGGTGGAATTGGAAGAAATTATATTAAGTGAAATATTGCAGACATAGAAAGTTAGATGCCATATGTACTTCTTCTTAATCCACTTAATGGCATATTCAAAGGTAATCTTTGTATTACCCACTGTAATCGCAAAGGATCATAAACAGGAGGGAAGGGGAAGGAGGACCTCAAAACAATGGAGATAGGGGAACGCTCTTCAATAGAGTACACAGGCCACAGTCATGTTTTGCATGTAAGTAGTGAGACATCTGGGGCATCTTCCTCTCACTTCCCTTCCTCATTACTTGTGGCTGAATAGGTTTGATCTCACCAGTCAGGAAGGATATAGGAACTGACAGATAAACAGTTACCACCCAGCAAATGGGACACTGACCTCCCCCCCTTCACTCCTGCATCCTACTCCTATTCTTCCATCTATCTTTGAGTTTCTTCTTATATTAAGATCTCCATTTAAACAGTCTTTTGTGTTTGGTTAGATGACCTTCAATACCAATCAGGATGCACCTAAGAGCAGAGCAAGAAAAGCAAAACTGAAAACAACAGCAAATGATAATTCAAAAAAGCCAAAGACCCCACGTTATTCACCTGGAACCAGACCAGCCAAATCTCTCCCCCATCCTAAAGTTCAGGGAACCTTGTGGAAGAGGGGGTGGCAAGATTGTAAAGATCCCAACGATTTGCAAGATACTCCACACTAGTTACGGTTGCAGCAGCCAGACTGGACTTTGCCTGACCTAGACAATAGCTGGCATGTCAATGACCCCCTAAAGTCTATCATGGATAGCAGGGGAGAAGGCTTCACACAGAAGGATCCTCAGAGGCAAGGGATTAAACAGTCATAATAGAGTTCCCATTATAATGGGGAGCATAAGAGAGGGCCTCAGGCTATGCCACTGAGTCCTGAATTCTCCTAGGGTGGAGGACTCAGAGGGAGGTTCTGGTACTCACATAAATGCTCATGGAGATGGGAAGGAGGAAGTGGGAGGCACAGAGAGAAAGAGGGAGGGATGAAGGGGGGGTGAAAGAAAAAAGGGAAGTAGAAGAGGGCAATTGGAGATGACAGGGGAAGGGAGAGGGAAGGGATATTACAAGGTACTTACTGAGCTTATATGATTCAGAGGAAAATAAAATGTAGGGGAAAAATTTTTCATTTCTCATCTCTATATGTGCCATTAGTTTAAAAGGATAAAATTGCTTATTTAAATATAGTACTAGAGTTCATAATATCATACCTTAAAATAAATCATAGCAAAAGCAATGTATAACATTTGTATACCTATTATCTATTCAATACAAATGATTCAGGGCTCGATGTGTACAAAGTCTATTATTAAATGGACCTATCAAATATATGAACACTATTCAGGATGCTTCTGATAGAAAACACAGTACAACTCACATTCTCAACTTACTAATTTAGTCATGCATTATGACACTGCATTTGTCTCACTGCATTTGTCATCACTCTGTGATGGTTCTGTGAACAGACTGTACATGCTTATTTGCTAAAAGTATCTTTATGCACTTCATTGTTGCCATAGCATCATCAGAGTTCAGATAATTCTTTGCAAATCTTATTAAAGTTTGTAAAAGAATCACAAACATTTTTGAACTGAAAATTCTCCCAAATGCATCTCAAGTCAACACAATTTGTTAATACTTCAGAGTTCCTGTGGGTTCTTTATTCTGATAAAAGTTCAAGGCTAAATTATATATCTTGGCAATATTTTACTTCATTTTCTACAACTACTTTTATTTCTCGAACTTCCCTTTCATCTTGTAACAAAGAAATATATCAACACCACAAATTCATTCAAAATTTAAAATTTGATCACTCACTTTGTTTACTTTAACAATTATTATTTGAAATTTTACAAGATATTTTCCTTCTTAAATTGAAAGTGTACATGGGATTTTTTGGAATATTTGTTTGAAATATTTAGAATATTCATTGAAAATTTATCTATTCTTTCAAAATGCATAGTTTCATATTCATAGCTATCATTTTTTATTCTGTCTTATTCCTTCTCAATCTTTTCAGTCTTCTGACTTTATATGTACATTAAATTATGAAAACTCTCTCCAAATTTTTGATGGTATGGGAATTAAAAGAAAGGGAATTCAGCTTTGCATTAAAATTGAAGTTTCTCTTATAGCACAAGGTATGGAGTGCTCATGAGAAAACAATTCAAAATGTTTCATGTTCCTGGTGTTTACTTGATTTTGAGCTTAGAGTAAATTAAAACTTACTATATGAAGAAAATAATGTTTCATATTTCTGTGAGAGAGTACCCAAAGTCAAACAATTTATGGGAGAAAGTAGATTTATTCAACTTATAGTTCCAGAGGGGAAATAGATCCTTCATGGCACAGATGGCATGGCTGGCTGGCAGGAAGGCTAAGTCACAGCAGTCCTACACATAGTTTGAGTATTCCTAGAATGTCTCTCCACCTATATTCTGTGGTCCTTTATATGGTCCATTACTAGGGGGTTCCTATGAAATCTATGGAAGTTCCCACGGAATTTAGGGCGGGTATAATATTTTTAGATGGTCTCAGTTGATCCTTCCACGTGTGGTCTCAGCTGATCTTAATTAATACCAGGTATGTCAAGTTGACACCCAGACGTAACTATCACAAGTCCACTCCTTGTCAACTTGACACCAGATCATGTTTCCTTGGGCCATTCTTAATTTCCACATAAAAATAGCAAGATTCATAATTCCACCTAACATAATATAGCTGCATGTACAACCACACATGCATTATAAAAGTCTCAGTACAATGTATATTAGTATTCTCAACATAGTCTCAAAGTCTAAAGTCCAAAGTCTTCTATAAAATCAAACAAGTTACATACCTCCAACATACAATGGCACAGAATAAACATTCCCATTCCAAAAGGAAGGATTAGGGGCATATCCAGGAAAGACTGATCCATAGCAAGACCAAACAACAGTTGGATAAACTCCAAATCCAGTAGTTCCAGGTCAAACAGGTGAGCCTCTCATTGAAGTCATCTTAGCTTCAAGGGGCTTTGTTTCCACCCCTTCAATATAGCTGCTTGTAAAACACATTACTCTGTTGGGTTAACTCCTTCCAGGTATACAGCTTTCCTTGGCAGATGTCCCATGCTGTCTCTGGCATCTCTAACAACTTTGTTTCTCAATGGCAAACCAGACTTTAATTCCACAGCACAAACTGCCCTTCTTGGGCCTCTGAACTGCAGGCTTCTTACCATATGCTACCTGGATTCTGCCATTTTTTGAAATCTTGGAGGAATTTCCCTCTCTCTAAAACCAGAACCAGGTGGGTGACTTTGCCAAGTTTTGCTGTTGCCTTAGGTTAGAAATTGACCCCCCCCCCTTTCTTTCATTCCTGGGCAGTTGCATTGCGTGGGCAAGTGGAGGATGACAGAATCTTGCTTTAGAATGTCACTCTCCAGCTCATTCCTTCCAAAAGAATTTGAATTCTTGTGGGTGGGAGCCTTCTCTGAGAATCCTGCCCTCAAGCTAGAGTCTCTTCTATTATCCAACTTGAGAGCAGGCTTTAGTTTACTATTAGAGCTAATGTCTTTGACAGTGGACATTTTGTCTTCTGTTTCTTCCTGTCTAAATTCTGTAAGTTTTTTGTTACCAGATCTTAAAGTTACTACTTCTTTCTGCCTGATCCCTTGTTTTTTTAATTTTTTTTATTATTTGTTCAATTGTGCATGTGTGTGTGTGTGTGTGCGCGCGCGCGTGTGTGTGTACGTGTGTGTATGTAGCTATGTATGTGTGTGTAGAACCACTGGCGAATTCGGGAACCATCATGGACCGCCTCCACCTCCTCCTTGTTTACTCTGCTCCGGGATTCACAGGCTCCGCCTACCAGGACCGGAAACACAGGCCAGCCCTGCTTCCATCTGGCGTCTATACCTGGGGTCTAGGATCCGAACTCAGGACCTTCCGCCTACAAGGCAGAGATTTAACCCCTGAGCCACCTCTCCAGCCCCCCCTTGTTCTTTTTCATAACTCTGAAGATAACTAAAATATAGCCATATCACATTGTCAAGACTACATTGCTTTGAAATTTCCTCTGTCAAGTACTCCAGTTTAACTTCAGGCAAACTTTCAGGATGGGGGCAAAATTTCATTGAAATGTCTGCCAACACATGACTACATGTATCACTCATCCAGTTGCAAACACAGTCTCTGTTCCCTTCTGGACCATCCAAGCTGGGCTTCAACTGCTTGTGTCTCTCATAGCATTGCTCTTTACAGAGCTTTGATAAGAAAGACCCATTTGGCCCCATTGCCAAGACACAAAGACTTTCCAGCACAAAGTCCCAAAGTTTTCCATATTTCTCCAACTAATAGTTCCAAAGGCACACTAGCTACATCACAGCATTGGCCATACTGCTGGGTACCAACTTCTCTCAATTTCACAAACAGCTTCACGCTGTAGTACCAAATGCTCTTAATCTCACAGTAATACCCACAACCCAGTACCAATTTCTGTAACAGTTACTCTTTACTATTGCAATGAGAGAGCACCCAAAGTCAAACAACTTATGGGAGAAAGGAGATTTATTCAACTTACAGTTCCAGAGGGGAAATAGATTTTTCATGGCAGAGATGTCATGGCTGGCTGACAGGCAGGCTAAGTCACAAGCAGTCCTACACATAGCTTGAGTATTCCTAGATGTCTCTCCACCTATATTCTGTGGCCCCTTTTATATGGTCCATTACTAGGGGGTTCCTATGGGATCTATGGAATTTCCCATGGAATTTAGGGCGGGTATAATACTTTCAGATGGTCTCAATTAATCCTTCCAGGTATGGTCTCAACTGATCTTAATTAATACCAGGTATGTCAAGTTGACACCCAGACTTAACTATCACACATATACTATACTTTGGAAGTAAAATTTTGCATGTATGTCTAGAGGAGATATAATTAATTTTTCTATTTCTTCTTTTTTTGTTTATTCAATTGTGTGTGTGCATGTGTATATGTGTGTATGTGTGCTTGTGTGTGTGAGTGTGTGTGTGTGTGTCTGTGTGTGTAACCACAGGCGAATTTGGGAACCACCATGGACTGCTTCCACCTCCTCCTTGTTTACTCTGCCCCAGGATTCACAGGCTCCGCCCTACCAAGACCAGAAACACAGGCCACCCCCCACTTCTGCCTGACGTCTACACATGGGGTCTAGGATCCAAACTCAGGACCTTCTGCCTGCAAGGCAGAGGCTTAACCCCTGAGCCACTTCTCCAGCCCCTAATTTTTCTATTTCTTCTTTATTTGAATACATGTATTGATATTCTACTATGATCTTGATATTGTTTGAGCCCCAATGGACAGATTTAAAGACACATTATGTTGGTATGGATCTTTCATTCAATTCATAGTGGAGGAGGTAGATGGGAAAATGTGGCCATGCTTTTATTTCATTTGTTTTAATCTGGAAATACAGATATGAGATCTAGGTTAAACAAAATGAAAAGCAGCCATCATAGAAAAGGTTACATCAGCCAAAGAATATAGAAAATGAATTTAACAAAAATAGTTTATGGCTAGGGCATTGAATAACCAATCATTATTGTCAACTTAACTAGACTTGGAATCATCTAGCAAACAACACTGTGCATTCTGTGACAGCACTTCCAGAGAGGCTTAAATCAGAAAAAAAAAGATACATGCTGACTGTGGTACTAGCCTGTGGAATGAGGTTTGAACTACAGAAAAGGAAAAGTATAGAAACAAAACAACAATAGCGTTAATTTCTCTTCTTGACTGCAAAGAGAAGGGTCGCTTCATGTTCTTGCCATCACACCTCCCTGCCATGAGAGAAAACACCCATACATTGTCAACCAAAGAAACCTCTTTCTTCTTCAACTTGCTTTTGTCAGGTATTTTGTCACAGATGTGAACAATTAGGTGCCAAGACACAGAGATTAAATTTCATCTTTAACTAATTGGTTTTCAATTGGGAATTTTTTTGCAAAATTATATCCTATGAATACAACTTTGAAGATCATATATTCAGTTATATTTTAATGGGTTTATGTACTTTAATTTAGCAGAAAATGATAATTAAATTTCTAAATCATTCTTATATGTTACTTCTTCACACAGCATGGATCTTTTATAATTTGTGTGGTGCTTTTCTGTAAGGTAGCAATCTGAAAACTCTACAACAGCTTCTGCCAACTTTAAAAAAGTCACTAGCAAAAGCCAGGCATGCAAAAAAATGCACGTCTTTTTTGATTTCCCTGATTCTCAGGTAGGTGGTAACCTACTCCCTCAAAGTATTTATGAATTTGCCATATGGTGTTTAAAAGCTCATGTCAACATGGTCTTAGAAATTGTGTAGACAAAAACAGAGCATGCTGGTTAATGTTGTTCTCCATTCAGGAACCATGGAGATGTCTTTGTGTGCCAAAAACTGAAGCCAAGCATCTTAATATTTGACATCTTCTCCATTTTTAATCAGTTGTACAAGGAAAAAATTACATTAAAAACCCTGGAGTCTTTATGTGTCTTCCTAACATATCAGCTCCATGCAGAAGTATAAGTTTTTCCAAATCTATTACATACTCTAGTGTTTCTAAACTAATTTATATGGAGCACTGTCTATTGGTATGCCTCATTATCTTCACTGATTATTTGCAGGTGTCGATGAATGAGAAGCCAGGGAATGGGTCCATTGACTTATAATAAATATTGAAATGACTTGTAAAATGTATTGTGATGTGTAGTGTGATTTTTTTCAATGAAAATATAAATATTTGCATAATTACCCTCAACAAAGTGTTTTTAGACAAGCAAGAGTAGGAGTACAAAAACTGAGGAAATTTTTCAGATCATCAGACGAAAGAAATCTGTGGTTGGATCTGTTCTGAGATTATGTGTTCTCACTTCCTTCCCTCATGAATAGGAAATACATTTACATTATGTCATGTGAAATTATTGAACAGCTGCTTGGAAAAAGAGAAAAACAAGAACGCCTGCCTGCCAAGGGGCTGCAGTGCCAACACAAAATCAGATGCATAGAGTAAATAGAAATGGCATTCAGGAAAGGTGATAAGCAATCAAGTAAAGACCAAAGTGAGATTCTCTGACCTTATAGTCAGCATCCGTGCCAAATTAGCACGGATGTGCAGTGTACTAGAAAATTAAGCAGCATAAAAGGACAAAGTAAGTGGAAAATCAAAGCAGAAGTTGTACATGTTTGGAATATCTAAAATAATTATGTTCTATTTCAAATCCACAGGCCTACACTGTGGTCAGCTCATTTTTCTCCCTCATGGGGAAAGCTACAAGTTCAAAAGAAAATTGTGTGAACTTGACCTACACTGATTAAACAGAAGCAGTTTACTGTCTCTGGGTCTAGGCCTAGATGGATCTGTGTGGTCTCAGGGTAAGGAGGTGACTTGGAGAGAGAAACAAAAAGCTTTATTCCTTACTGTTTCTCTCACTTTCCTTCCTGTTTGGCCATAGCTCATAAACTCAGCAAGTTTTCTCTTCACAGACCACAGGAGGCCAGTATTCCTGTTCAATGTCCATTCTCAGAATGCTTTACAAATAAGAAAACAATGCAAACCCTCTTCTGCATTCTGTCACACCACCAGGTTGTTGATCACTGCTTAAGAGTATGTAAATGAATTTACTGCCTGCCTCAAGAGTTTCCAAAGTAAAGTTATTTGTAATTGAGTCCAAGAACAAGAAGGAGCAAGATTCATTCTATTCATCTTTGGGGCTCAACATTAAATCAGAGCTTTCAAGACAAGTGCACAAAGCAAGAACTTGTTCTATTCAAATCATTGCCACCAAGTACAAATCTGATCAATAATGAAAGCTTAACATGCAGACTGTCATGAGCAATGTAAAAAGCATCTCTCTAGCAAACATAGCAAAATGTGCTAGAAATCCCTCAGCAGACTGCCACCTGTTCTCTTGCAGATGGTTCCTATGGAAAAAGGGAGGACAAAAACATAATGAATGAATATAATGAGTTTTCTTTCCCTGAGTCCTAGTAGAGTCTTTGATGGACCACATTCTATGGCAGTGTAAGATTTAACTCCATCCAATGTATTAAAAAAATCAGTTAACATATTCAACTTTCTCAGCTCAAATCCTAGGAGTAATTTAGACTTCGAAAGAGAAAGACACTAAGAATCTGGAGCCAAATTTGCAAGGAGTCCAAATTCTGACCTGCCCTGGACAAATATCCTCCAGGAATATCTCGCCACTCTTAGGTTTCATGCATTGCTTCACTGCTGCAATCTGCCATAGTTATTTTTATTTTCTCATTCAACCTGGATTTTGGAAAGATCTGTTATTGGTTATATCTGTGAGATTCTTCTCTAGTAGATGGAATTCTAGCCTAGAAAATTATAATGGCAATCCCTTATTTGACATGAGCATAAGATGGTTGGCAGGCCCCCACGAACTCACCACAAAATCGGGTCTAGGAAGTTTGTTTTCATTTAACTGATGATAAGATATTTGAATTTGACAGTACAAATATAAGTGGGAAACTGGGGACAAAAGAATGGGATAAGAAAAAGTTACAATAGACAATATGAGAGAAATGGAGAAGTTTCTATGTGTACCCTCAATTTTAATGTTTCCTGTCATACTTTAGAAAAGTAATATAACTTTATACTGAACCCTCATTTTCCCATTACCTAACGTGTTCTGATACTCTATTCACTTTCATAAACTTAAAAACATTTAATATAGATACCTATTAATAGTACTTATATATTTGAAAGTGAAAATAACAATATCTTATTTCAAAAATATCTGTTTGCTTCTCTGATATTTCATCTATAAGCAGCTATTGGGGAAACTCTTAAAGTAACTGTCTCAAAGTACCTCTTGACCAACCATATCACTTGAAAGTATATTAGAAATGTCACCTGCTAAATTCCTAGAATAAAAACTTTGGATATGTGGCCAGAAGTATGCCTTTTATCCAGGTCTACAATCAATTCTTGTGCAAACTAAACTTTCATGCTAACAGCACTAGGACACTGGAAATCTTATAACTCATTAATCTCTCTTCTATTCTAAATTTTATAGTGGTAGCATAATAATATGTTTACATGCAATATTGATTCAGACATTAATAATTTTACTGAAACCATCAAGGTCAAAGTGAAAGATCAGTGGAAGAAATCATTAAAATGACTCAGATAATAATCATAGTCATAGAAAAAGGAGATATTTAGAAAATCCTACAACACAATGATATATGTGGAACTAAAGGCATATACAAAATTCTATACTTGATCTTAGTCAAAAAGTACAGTTTTCTCTACACATAACATTACAATTTTTGAACCATGCCTTATCCTAAGGGGTCAGGGATGAGTTTATGCTCTGTCTTTGGATGTAATGATTTGAAACGTTTCATCTTAGAGCAATGCTCCTTCAGTCTTACCAGTTTCTAAAATGAAAGTTTTATTTTTAAGGAGAGAAGAAGATTCATAGTGTCTCACAAGTTCTAAAAACAAGCAAGATTCTCAAGATACCCTACCTAAGGAAAAGACAGTAGAAACCAACTGTTGTGGAAAGAAGTTCTTCAGCCAACCAAGCCAACAAGAAGTGACTCTCTGGTGAGCTGAACTGTCTGCAAGTCTGTGCAAAGAGCTCCATGGTTGTAGCTTGCATGAGTCCTAAGCCAGAATCTTAGACCCTTTGGAGAGAAGAATCTGCCCCTACAGCTCTGTGTAATCCTCTCACATGATTAAAAGTAACACCAATAAACCCATTGGTTCATCAAAGTTGGATTTTCAATGTAGTCATTACTTTAGTCTATTTTCAAATCCCTTTGGAGGTGAATAGATGTTTGTGTGGCATCTCCCCAGGAGAAGTGTCACACAAAACAAAAAGGCCTTGAATCTATTATGTACAGAGTTTATACATGTTGAAGAAATCATTGCAGATGTCAAAAAGATGGAATTTAAGTATGGGAGAAGAATTTTTATGCATACAGCAAATTTTGTACATTACTTGGCAGCTAATACTCTTCTAGTAAATAATTGGGCTCTTCAAAAAGCTATAGCTCTTTATCATGGCATCTGACTGCTGAACTAATGTGGTGTGTCCGCTCATTTTTAGCCAACTATTTTGTGCTTCAAATCAGAAGGATTTAAAGAAATATTTGAGTACTAAGAAGTGAAACAGCATCTTTCTCTTAAACCAGTGAATATTCAAAATACCTGTCATTTCTGAAAATGAGTAACACTTTTCAAGCCCTGTCCAGTGATATGTCCTGATTCTACATCTTTTTCTGCTGCCATCATTCCTCAGGAATACCTTTTCTTCCCACTTCTAGGACTATCCTTTGATGTATTCCGAACACAGCAGCAAATATCGTTCATAAGGCCTTCAATCAGATCATTTAACTAGTCTCTCAGAGGTTCGCAGTGACTGGCTGCCTGTCTGTCTCACAGAGCATCTCCACAGAGACCAGCTTGAATACAGCTGCCATTTCCTCTGAACTCTGATAATTTCCTTGTGTTCTCTTTACTCATCCTCTACTCTTTTCAGTTCCCAAGCATGCTGTCACTTGCTTTCTCAAGAGAATCCTGATCTCTTTTCAGAGGGACTGTTCTAACAACCACATAGCTTGCATCCGCTTCCTTCAGGAAGCATTCTAACACCACCCTCTTCAGCACTTTCCAAAACCATAACTTCCCCTGTATTTACATATCCCACATTAAACTTTCTCCTTTTAAATACCCCCAATTAGAATATTCATTCCTTACTCATCATGTGCATATGTGACTTTACTTTCCATTAATATAAACTCCATGTATCCTGAAATATTTAATTCCCTCACTCCCTCCCTCTGAGAACACTGCCTGGCTTTAGAACCTATACAGAGACTTGGTGTTTATCACTGTCTTCATTATCGCCAGATGTAAGATATCATTTTATATCATTATGGCTTAACTACTAATTATTACATTTCTTGGAGATGTTTTTTCTTCCTATCTTTGTGACCTTAAGTTCCTTTTTATTCTTACTGTGAAAGTTTCTTTACCAATAAGAAATATTAGAGAATACAATCAATAACTTTTTCTGCATCCATTGAACTATCATTACTCTTCATTGTCATTAATGTGATGAATTTATTGAATTTGTTGATTGTTCCTCAAATCACATTTGATGGTGTGATTTGATAGAAATCACAAAATTTTTAATCAGGCAACTCTTAAAAATATAGAGAGAGTAAGATATCATAATATTCTTCCCACTGTTAAGAAGAGCTTTCATGATTTCTCTACAAAAAGTTGTTAACTATGTCTGTCTATAATTTATTCATTTTTCTGAACCCTTTCATTTTGATTTTATTTTAATATTTTAGTACTGATATTTAATTTGGTGTTCACATGTTAGCTTCTAGAAATAGTTTAATATATTTAAAGTATTTCATATCAGCATATTAAAATAGATATAATTAATAATGAATATATAGTACAGCAGGCATTTGTTTTATGATTTTTAAGGTAAACAAATGTCTGCCTATTCAGGAATACTCATTTATTTATAAGTTTTAGAAATATCCATGATCAATTTACCCATATCCAAAAAATTTCATATGTGGTATTTTAATAATTGATGTTTTCAGTAATAATTCATTTGAAAATATTTTCTACTTTCTATGTTTTGTTTCCTCAATATGAAGTCATAGCTGCATGGTAGGCAGAAAAATGCTAGGTAGACTGCTGAACAATCAAAGAATGTCTCATTATAATTAGATACTATTTTTGCTAATTCATCCATCATGATGGTACCTGTCTTCAAATTTAAGCTTTAGAAAGTGCTGACTTATTTTAATGTCCACATGTGACTTAATCCTATAAATATTTGGAGTACAGATATAAACATTTTCTTGAATTAAATTTGGATAGTTGCTTCACTACCTTTCTGATGAGGTCTGTATAAGTTTCCCAAACATGCAGAATTTGAAATGATTAGAATCTGGGGTTTTGAAGAAAGTGTTCCATGTGTATGGAAAAAAATGAATATTACTTAGCATAAATATTTTTGGAACTAATGAATTATGAAATTCTGAATGAAGGAAAGAAACAGAGAGAGAAAGAGAGAGAAAGAAAGAGAGAGAATCTATTTCCCATTATGATTTTCATATTGCTTTTGGATATCTATGCCCATTCCTTGATGTTAAGATTATTTTTTGTCCTAAAGGATTTTCTCTCTGCCTGGGAACATTCAGCTCATATACAGTTAGAGAATTGCAAGTCTTAGTCTTTAATTTCTATTATGCTATACTATTTTACCTGTTTTTTGTTAAAGTTATCAAAAATCTTACACTAACTTTAGCTTATTATAATTATTTTATATTATATTGCATTATATTATATAGCATTTAGCACATTTTTATCTCTAAACAGGATCATGCTTGGACTGTCAACATGTCCTTCCACTTTTCTCTACTGATAGACTTTGCTTTTTCACAATTTCACATATGTATATAATACATAATCATCATTTCCTTTTTACCTTTTCTTATATCACTCCACTCCCACCCTGCCAATGCCCGCTTCTGTACAAACCTTCCTCTCATATTAATGGCATTTTGCTTTGTTTTCTTTTGTGTCCCACTGAGTTTAACAGGGTCATTTTGTGTGATCTGGGGCTTGGGGATATTTCTTGGTACTCAGCAGGTTCCCTTAGAGTGGGGAGCACCACTAGATATTTTTGCACCCACATCCCAAATCTTTCACTTGATTCATCAATTATTTGTCAGGCTCCAAGGGTTTCTCTTTTGTTAGCAGTTCACCGCAAGGTCACAGAAAGATTATTACCAATAACCATCTTTGTCATTCGTTCAGAGTTGAATTGGGCCTGTCATTTCTGTAATATTTCTGCCTGTATTATATTTACATTTTCTCTTATATTTCATTTTCTATGTCTGAAATGTCTGCTCATTTCAGTTCTTTCGCACTGCAGATTATTTCTTTTATCATATTTGTTAGTGTTTGTTTATTGATTACTAATTGTCTCAGACTTCGCTTTTAATTTTTTTAAACCACCATTCCATGAAGGATATCCCTGCTGAACACAGAAGTTAGATTTCCTTTCATTGTCATTCAGCACTTGAGCACATATCCCTATGTCTTCATATTCCATTGTTGAGCTTTAAGATAAAGTATTGCAGGACAAAGATTTGTTTATTTGAATGCATGTCATTTACTTTAGAAGAATTTCTATGTCTAATATAAGTGTGTATTTCTTTCATCATTTTATGTCTTTGGTTGTTAGTGTTTTCTGAATGTATGGTTTGTTATTCATTGGTTTAATTGATTCTCAACTATTATCTTACTTCTAATAATTTTGTATCATTAATGGGATATCAACAACATGTATGCTAATTGTTAATATTATGACATCCATCTATAATTTTTTTAATCTTTGATTATTTCCATGTTTTATTCTGGAAATTGTAACACACTTAAGCAATTAATTTTCCTTTAGCTATGCTATCTATAATTTAGTACAAATTCCTCCAGGCATATTTATTTCACTAAATAGCAGCTTTCAATTCTAATATCTCCATTCTATTTTTTTATTATTACATTTTTCCTAGTTATACAAGCTTAACAGGTACCCCCTACTTCTCCCTCCCACTTCCCTTCACCTGTTATCCCCCCATTCCACCCTTCCCCCTTCCCACTCTCACATGTCCCTCTCACCCCTTTTCCTTCCCTCATTCTCTCTTGGTGATTTCTCCTTTCTCCCTCCCATCCTGCAGAACATCTGTTTATGTGGACACCGAAATTCCATCTGAGTCATCTACATTAGTGAGAGTTCATTACACAATGGCATAGCTTGGGACCCCTTTTTGGTCTGCTCCCTGGTATGGGAAATTTATTATGTCTTTTTATCCCCTGCCTCTAAGAATCCTACTTAACTGCCTGAAGCCTTCTCTCCTATGATCCCTGCTAGACTTTGGGGAGGGTGTTGCTGACATGTTAGCCATTGTGCAAGTCAGGCAAGGTCCAGTTATATTGTGGCTATACCCTGGCTACTTCAGCCCTGATTTGTAGTGGAGTATCTTGTATATGGTTGCTCCTCCCCATCTTTAAGCTCTTACAGTCTTGCCTCTTCCTATTCTGCAAGGTTCCTTGAGCTTTAGGATGGGTAGAGATTCACCTGTGTTTCAGGTGAATATTGTAAAGTTTTTGGTGTTCTGAATTATGGTTTGTTATTGTTTTCACTTTTGCTGTTCCTACACTGCTTTTGGCTACATCCTCATTGGTTTTTGAGGTCATCACCTAACCAAAGATAAAAGACTGTTTAAATGAAGATTTTAATATAAGAAGAGGCTCAAAGGTAGATGGAAGAATAGAATGCTGGTGGGTTGTGGTCTATCAGTCCCTGTACCCTCCTGACTGGGAAGATCAAACCTGTTCAGGTTCCAAGTGAGCAGGAAGGAAAGTGAGAGTGAGCTGCATCAGATGTCTTGCTACTTACACGCAGTACCATGCCTAATTTCTCTATTAAACTGTGTTCTTTTGTCTTCTTTCTCTTAGGTCTTTTTTTCCCTTTCCCTCCTGTTTATAATCCTTTGCCATTGTAGTGGGTATTACAGATATTTACCATTGAATATGTCATTAATGTGTTTGGGACTATATAAGGTGTCTAATTTTCTGTGTCTAGGATACTTCACTCAATGTAATTGCGCTATTTTCATCCATTTCCAAGCATATTTCATTAATTCATCTTTTTTGATAGCTAAATAGTATTCTATTGTGTAAATATTCAACATTTTCATTATTTCTTCATCAACTGTTGACATTTGAGTTGATCCCATGACTTTGCTATTGTAAGTAGTGCTGCAATGATTGTAGTTATGTCACTGTACTGAATTGATCCATTTGGGGGATTATTCCCAGAAGTGGTATAGCAGGATCATATGTCATTTCAATCCTTAACTATTTAGAAATAGCCATACTAACCAAAGAAGTGAGAGACCTTTATAATGAAAACTTTAAATCCATTTTATTTTTTAAATGTCTAACATTCTGACTTTATCAACAATTCTATGTTAATTTTTTTCTGAACATTTTAAGCATCATTTTGTTAAAAGATGTTCTAATAAATTTATTAAGTGAATAATCCTTGAGTCTTTCTTATTGTTGTAATAACTCTTCTTTTTATTTGTGTTATAAATTATTTCTACTTTTCCATGATGCTCAACTAATGAGTTCCCATTAAGCAATAAGTGTTGTCAAAATAAATAAGACCCATGAAGTATTTCTTTCCTTTGATAGGATTCATATTTGCCTTTGAAGGAAACACTCAACCAAAGCAGAGTAATGTGGCAATTAAACCTACTTGCTAACTGGACAGAATTCAGAATCAGAATGGAAGCAAATCATTGGGCACATTTCTGAGGTAATTTCTGTAATAGGTTAACTGAGGTGCACAGACACACAGCACCATTCCATAGGCTGCTGTTCCATGGACCCCACTGAAAGAAACCAGATCAGCAGCATTATTATACTCCTCTAAGTTGATCAGAAGGGTTATTTATTACTTTCCTCTTGACTGTGAACCGGCTGCTTCCTGTTCCTGTTTCCATACCTTGGAATACTGTCTCCTGGAAATGCAAGCCCAAGTAATAATAATAATAATAATAATAATAATAATATAGAATTGCCTTTGTCAGGCATTTCATTACAGATATAACACAATTGGCTTACTTAGTAGGACAACTTAATCCACTATTTTTTCTGAAAGTGTTCTTCATGAGACCATAGCTCCTTTAAGAATAAATGATTATTCACCTACTTTCCTTTTTAGGATTTTGTTCTTTAGAACCTCCACAGAAGGCGTGCTAGTTTCCCGAAGTTATCCTCTCCTCAGCTGTACTACTCTCAACTTCAATTCCTTCCATTTCCATAAACCCTGAAGTCAACTCTGCTCACCTCTGAATCTCTTAGACACAGACATGTACAGGACTCAGTGAAGAAAGTTATCCCAAACACAGGCAATTGATTAAATTTCTTTGTTCTTTTTAGATGTTGTCTAGTGAGCATGCAAATGTTACTAAGTTTTAACTTTGGTCCAATTATAACCCTCCATAGGATTTAATACAAATAGAAATTCTAAATTAACCTTAAGCCAATATAACTCAGTATGTTTTTCACACAATAATGAATTCTTTGGTATGACAAGTGTATTAGTCAGGTTTTCTTGAGTTACAGAATTAACAAAATGAATATATAGATAGGGAATGTATTGAATTGGCTTACAGATAGTAAGTAATCCAAGGATGGCTGCCAGTAGCTGCTCAGTCCAGTAGTCCAGTGGATGATGGCTGAAGGCTGGAGGATTTCTAGAGAATCTTTAGTCTCATTGAAGATTAGAGGGTTGGAAGGCTAGAGAGTCAAAGAAGCAAAGAAACCAGGTGGCCAAAAGGAAGAGAGATTCCTACCACAGCAACAGAGCATCACATCTCTTCTATGGTCCCCTTTTATATGGTCCACTACTGGGAGGTTCCTATGAGATCTATGGAGGTTTCAATAGGATCTAGGACTGTTCTCGTATAATCCAGATAATCTCTTCAGGTGGTGTCATCTTATTTTACCAGGTATGGTCTCAGTTGATCTTAGTTAATACCAGGGGTGTCAAGTTGGTATTAACTATCACAAGTATTGATGATTCAATACTTTAAAAAAGTATTCCATCTTAACCTTTAAAATAGTTTACCTGACTGCAGAATAGTGATTACTAAAGACTGGTAAGGTAGCAAGCTGAAGACTCCATTTGATTACTACATCCTGTATTGATATGCTGCAATATTACACTGAATTTCATTAATGTTATTATTTACATGCCAGTCAAAATAAAATTAAATATAAACAAAATTGCCTTCTTGATTCTAATTTGTTTTTCAAGATGCTGATTCTGGAAATTATTGTCTGTATTAGTCAGATTCTCTAGAGATGAAGAATTCACAGAATGAATATAGAGATTTATTGAGTTGGCATATAGATATGGCCGAGGTAGTCCAGCGATAGCTGCCAGTAACTGAAGGTAGTCCAACGATGGCTGCTAGTAGCTAACTGCTCAGTTCGGTAGTCAAGTGGGTGATGACTGAAAGCTGGAGAATTCCTAGTCTTCAGTCTAGCCAATGATTTGGAGAATGGGAAGGCTAGAGGGTCGAAGAAACTGGGCGGCTGAAAGGAAGAACAATTCCTAGCACAGCTGCAAGAAGGCATCTGTTCTCTTTGGTGGCTCCTTTTTATATGATGTAGCACTGGAAGGATCCTATGAGAGCTTTGGAGGTTCTGATAGGATCTAGGATGGGTACAATCCTGTCAAGCGGTCTCAGTAGATCCTTTCCAGAGGTGGTCTCAGCCCATCTTAGTTAATACTGGGTGTGTCAAGTTGACATGCAGGCTTAACTATCACATTGTCAGACACACTTTTTTTTTATTTCCACTCATACAAACTTAACAGGTACACCGTTCCCCCCCCCCCCCCGTCCCTCCAACCCCCTATGCTCCTGTGCCCCTCTCCTCTCCCCCTTCTCTCTCCATCCCCCAGTGCCTCCCCTTCCCATCCCCGGAGCATCCTTTAATGTGCATGCCAAACTCTCCTCTGGGTCCTCCTCTCCGATGAGGTGCAAGGACCCAGTAGCATTTCCCAGAACCCTTTCCTGTGTCCCACTTAAGCATAGGAACACTACTGTGGCTGTCAATCCCTTGCCTCCCAGGATCCTAGTGCCTTTAGCAAATGCTAGACTTTGTGGGGTCAATAGTGTGTTGGACATTGCACAGGGCATGTAAAGTCTAAATATGATTGCTTCGGCCCTAACTTGTGTGGAGTATCTATCAGACACATTCTTGTTATAAGGCATCCCTGAATGTCAAAGTGTCTCTGGATATCAAGTAGAAAATAAACTAAGTCATACGATAATGGCAGACTTATGTTAAACATGAATTTAGTCACCTTCTACTGGCTTTGAAATTCCTGTCAGTTACTCAAAAGCACTAGACAATTTTATCAACTTCCAGTTGGTACAACATATGTAATTGTACCAACTCAGTTTAAGTGACGAACAAATTACCAGCTTGACCAAATTTGCATATGAAAAGAAAAAGGCAAGTATGTCCTGATTGCATATAATTAAAAAGATTGAAATGATTCTGATGCTAAAATATTTAAATTTTAAAAAGCACATCTTGGGATCTCAAAAATGTTTTCACTTTTACATTATAATCTGGAAACCAGACTGATGATTCATTTGGTTATTCTTTCTATTTAGCTAAATGCTTTTTCTGAGCTAAAGATAGGGAGAGCATATAAGTATCAGCAATAGGCCATTTTTGTAAAATCCTTCTACTCTAGCTTGACCATGGCAGTTATCAGAATTGACCACACATCCTAAATCCTGGCCTCCACGGCCCAATGGATTTGAAAGAGAACTGTCTTTTGCTTGTCATTATTTCCCATACACACACACACACACACACACACACACACACACACACACACACACCTCTAAAGAGGAATATTTCCAAGTAATTCCTTAGCAATGTCTGATGGTCATAGAAAATAGATGCCCTGACCCAAGGACCTTCTTCAGATTTTTCTCCTGCCTGAGTGCTGTCTTCTGACTTTTTTCCACTGTGCTGTCTTTGGTAGCCATCTCCCAGTTCTCTGATTATGAGCTATCTCTTCTGTTCTAATATTCTCCTACCTTAAGGGAAAAGTGTGGGTCCCTTAGCTACCAGGTTCTTCATCTCCAATAAACTCTAATTTATTTATTTATTTATTTATTTATTTATTTATTTATTTATTTTTCAACTCATAATAATGTAATAGGTACCCCTGTCCCCTCTCTACCTCCATCCCTCCCTGGACCTCCCTATTCCCTCCCACTTTTCCTCCTTCCTTTCCCCCCTCCCTCCCTTTCTCCCACTGCCTCCTCCCCCATCTCTGAAGGATCCTTTAATGTGTATGTCAAACTTTCCTCTGGGTCCTCCTCTCTGATGAGGTTTAAGGACTCAGTGGCATTTCCTAGAACTCTTTTGTGTGTTCCCCTTAAGTATAGGAACACTATTGTGACTGTTAATCCCTTGCTTCTAAGGATCCTAGTGTCTTTAGTCCGTGCTAGACTCTGAGGGATCAATGATATGTTGGTCATTGCGCAGATCATGCAGAGTCCTATTATAATTGCTTCGGCCCTAACTTGTGTGGAGTATCTTGCATATCATGACAAACTTACTTCTTAAGTCTCTCCTTCATGTTATTATACCAATGGACCTAATATCATAGAGTCTCTCTCCATTACTTTCACCAACATAACATCAGCATAAAAATGGGGGCACTGGAAAGAGTCACTTGAGCTAAGAAGTGTTTGAATATTGGCTGTTTTAAGAAATACAATATATTATTTCACTATTGTTAGAAATAGAGTGAGAGAAAGTTTTAAAAAAATGCCAAAATAAAACCCAAAGTTTTGAAAGAATTATTTTACAGAAGAATATTATTCACCTGTCCTGAATTCTGATGGTGTGTTGTGTAACAAAATAACTAGTTCATGATATTATCTAGTTCCAGAACACTGATATTTCACTTGAAACTTTTGATGGTGTTTGCAATATATGGGTTGAAAATACTTCCAAGATTCTCAATTATATTGAAACAGTGAACAAATGACTGATTAATAGTCAAAGCATAGTACTTGTTATTTTGTGATGAATTATTCTTACAGATTTTGTAACAAATATAGCACATGGGCACCAAGAAGAAAATGTTAATAAATATTAAAATACTGTTTAAGTTTAAATTTTTATCCTGCATAATTGTATTCAGTTCCAGAGTTTTTCATGTTGTTCTGAAGTCTTCACCATAAAAAGAAGACCCCTGAATATTTTGGGCATTGAAAGTAAAGGAGAAACTGTTATATAAAAGACATCTTAAAAATAAATAAAAAATGCAATATTAGTCAATGTTTTATTCAAATAGTCTCCTGTTCAAAGAAATATGTCTATAAGAAACATTTACAAAACAGCAGTTTTTGTTTAAGTTGTTAAAATACTTTTAGCTTTTATGGAAATTCATAAAACTATATTGAAAAAGTAATGGGAAAATAATGTGGGAACTTATTATAATGTTACTTAAAGAGAACTGACATTTTGGCCTAATTTTGGCTCACCAGCAAAGTTGTAGCATAGCAAAGCCTGAAAGACCATCCCTGATGCCTGCTCTACTCTAACTAATCCTCTTATGTTATCCTTTGGGCACTGAATAAATTATAACTAATCTGCACACAGCAGGAGGATCTATGCAATTTCTGTTTTCCAATGAAGAAACAGAATTTTTATCAATCTAGGCAGATAATGAGTAAAGAATGATGAAGATTTGTTCACTATGATGTTAAAAAGTTAAGAGGAAACCATGTGTTCATTCCCCTCAAATATATTTCAAAGGGGAAACCTACAAGAAAGCACTTATTTCATTCATCACTATATATGAAATATTAAAATAGGAAATGTCTGTTGGGAAGGGAGTTTAATGGGACTAATGTAGTTATTTTATGGAGTAGAATCAGGATTCTGAGATAGAAAACATATGTTTATATCAAAGGAACTAGGATATTAAATTTAAGAGAACTACTGGAATTAAACTAGACAGATACTACAGAATGTTTTTTCCATGATCAAGGAGGAATTGGCTCCATAACCAAGTGACTGCCAGTGTTAGAATTATCTCTATTTCTCACATTCAAGGATTACTCTTCTAGATTCTAGTCTACGGTATTAAGACATATTAAGACACATCCCTAGTAGATTCTGAACTTTACAGAAATTTCCAACTTTTAGAAGTACGACATTTTCATTTTGTTATCAATTTTCAACTGCCTCTCTCTTTCTCTTTCTCTCTCTCTCTCCTCTTTGCTATTGAGAGATTTGAATTTATCCTGAAATATTTCACTTGATTCTGCTTCAGCAGATTCAGTTCTTAACAACTGAATAAATTTGATCCATTTTGAACTTATTTTTTATGAGTGCAAGAATCATGGATATGGCTTAGTTATACCACAGTTTCATAAGTCCTCAGAATATTTATTAAATAGGAGTTTTTTCACAATAAAGTTTGTTATATCTTTGTTGAAAATTAGGTGGGTTTATTTGAGTATCCTCATTGGGAATTATCACTCTATAGTAAAATTAGAGATCAGTGCTACAATGATCATAACAATGTTCTTTCTGCATAGCATTGCTTTGGGTGAGTGTGTGTGTGTGTGTGTGTGTGTTTGTGTGTGTGTGTCAAATGATTTCTAAGATACTTTTCTAAGTTTTGTGAAGAAAGTTTATAAAATTTTGATGCAGATTCACTGAACCTCTAAGCCACTTTCAATAATATAGACATTTTGTAATTTGAGTCACTTACTCAGTAAATGAGAGAGGTCTTTCCATCTTCTAGTATATTCTTTCATTTCTTTCTCTAGGATTTTAAATTTTTAATTGCAAAATATTTACTTTATTTGTTAGGCTTATTTATATTTTTGACAAAAATTGTGAATTGAATTTTTTTGCTTGACTTCTTTCTGAGAACTTCATTACTCATATACAAAAATGCTACTGATTCTGTTTGTTGATTTCATGATATGCTATGCTAAAAATGTCTACAGATCTAAATATTTTGTAGTGTAATATTTAGTCTTTTATGTGTGGTATCTATCTGCTAATAGGGAGAGCTAACTTATATTTTTATTTCTTTTATTTTTTTTTCTCTTGTCTTTCTGCTTTAGCTAAGACTTTGGTCACTGCATAAATAATCATGATGAGGTAGGCACTACTGTCAGTTTTTCTTCATTTTTATTTTGTACAGGTTTGAATATATGGCTTTTATTTTTCTTCATTCCTATGGGACTTTGGGGATGTTAAATTTGTGAATTATTTTCTGTATCTAGTAATAATGATCACCATGTTGCTTTTGTCTTTAAGCCTATTTATGTGTTTCATTACATTTATAGGTACAGAAATTTGGTCATGGCCTATTGTCTTTTGAAAAATTCTTCAGTATGATTGTCTTGAATTTTATTACATGCTTTACATGCTCTTGATTTAGAAATTAATTCTATAATTTTATTTTTACAGCTTTATCCAATTTTGACATCAGCAAAACAGTGGTTCCATAGGATAAGTAAAGTAGTGTTTTCTACCTTTCTGATTTCTGAAACAGTTTAAGGCTGTTATTGTCAGATCAACTTTCTAGGTTTGGTAGGAATCATTGATGAATTCACCCAGTTCTGGACTTTTCTTTATAGACAGACTTTTTTTTTTTTTTTTATTTCTACTCATACAACTTTAACAGGTACAACAGTCCCCTTTCCAAAAACAGCAACTTTTTGTTTGAATATTTCTTTCATTATTGTTTTAAGTGCCTTTTTTAACGTTTTACTCTGATTTTTATTATTTCCTATTGCTTGTTGTTCTTGTCGTTCTGACATTGAGGTGCCCATTAGCTTATTAACTTGAGACCAAATAGATTTTATTTTTTAATGCAAACTAATGACTTTAAATTTTCCTCTTAAATCTTCTTTTGCTGTATCCCCAAATTTCTGATAGCTTATGCTGATTTTTGTGTGATTCAATTTAAAAAAATCCTCCTCTAATTTTGTCAGTGGAGCACCGGTTATTTAAGAGTGAATCATTTGCACCCCATGTATTTGTGTAATTATTCTGGTTTCTCTTGTTCATTGCTTGTGTATTTCTATCATGATCTGAGAGAGAAAATAAATTATTTTGAGTTTTTGTTTGATTTGTGGCCTACAGTGTGGTTTATTCTCACAAATGCATCCATGAGCTGTCAAGAAGAATGTATATTCAATTTCTCTTGGAAGAAATATCCTGCAAATATCTACAAGATCTATTTGATACATGATGTCTTTTTGCTGGGAAGTTTTATTGTTTTTACCTCTGGCTTGATGGCAGTCACAAAGAAGAGAAATAAACTAAAAATTGACAAGTGGATCAGAGAACTAAACCAAGAGACTTCTGTGTACAAAGAATAGGCATTTTTGGTCAGAATTCAAGTACAGAAATGAAATCCCAGAAAAAAAATGTGATATTGCCTCAACACTCAGAAGCAGAGTTGACTAGCAGAGACCCTTATTGCCAAGTGATCAAGTAAGAGGCAGTTACAAAGTAAAGACCACATTAAATCACAGAAGTAGTAGTCTAGAAAGATTTTAGCTGCTTAAACCCACTATCAATTTTAAAAGAGTGCTTTGAGGGACCTAGCAATCTTGGTTGGCAGTTATTTACTTTTAGGCCTTAAAATATATTGCCCCTTACTTCCTTGTTTTTCAGTTTTCCAGGTACTAACATGATAGTTTTCCCTTTGTTGGTGAGTTAAGGATTTAACTTTTTCTCTATTTGTATTTTTGACATTTGGATTGTAATGTCATGCATAGTGACATATCTGATTATATTTTTTGGGAACATTAAATTTTTGGGTTAGATACTCATTGATTTCTTTAAAAATATAAACCATGAAAGACATATTTACTTGAAGATAAAAATTATTCCAAATTTCCTCTTTTTTCAAATAAAAGCAGTTACTACAGAAAACAGTAATGGGCATATTTAGTTTTGTGAATTGTCATAATTATTTAGTAGGATTAATTGTATAAACTTTCTGAAAAATATAGTGGCATGTTGATCTGTTACAAATTTTGATGCTACAATTTATATTGAATTCCTTTCTAAAACCCTTGATTGATTTTGATATTCTGTAAGCCAAATTACTAGACAGCTATACATCCCTAATATACATAGTTGCAAACCTCTTTTTTAATTTTAAAATTTTTTTCTAGTTTTACAAGCATAGTGAATCCCTGCTTCCCTTCATCATCATCATCATCATCATCATCATCATCATCATCATCATTATCATCATCATCTCTCTCTCTCTCCTCCATCCCTCCATCAATCCCACTCTCCTGCCTGTATGCTTCTATGGCTTGCCTCTGGCTTGTCTACTCTTGTGGGGGTTCAGGCCTCTGTGGCATACCAAGTTGCCTCTCCTCAGGCCACCCCACTGATAAGGGCATTTCCCTTCACTCATCCAGCTTTATTCCAAGGTTTCCACTGTATATTTTTTATTATTTATTATTTATTCAATTGTGCGTGTATGCGTGTTTGCTCGTGTGTGTATATGTGTGTATGTATGTGTGTGTGTAGAACCACGGATGAATTCGGGAACCACCATGAACAGCCTCCACTTCCTCCTTGTTTGCTCTGCCCCAGGATTCACAGGCTCTGCCCTACCAGGACCAGAAACGCAAACTGCCAGCGCTTCTGCCTGGTGTCTACACGTGGAGTCTAGGATCTGAACTCAGGACCTGCAAGGCAGAGGCTTAACCCCTGAGCCACCTCTCCAGCCCCTCCACTGTATATTCTTATCTCTTGAGTTCATTGATAGTCTGTAGGTGCATGTTGATATGTCAGCCATTATGTGGGTCTGGTAAGGACAAGTCTTACTGCAGTGAGCTCATAGATGCAGAAATCCTGTCTTGAATGGAACATCTTGTCCAATGGTGAACCTTCCCATCTTTAAGTTCTTATAGTCTCACTGCCCCCTCTTCTGTGAGGATTCCAAAGCCTTAGGATGGAGAAAATGAGTTGGTGAGTTGGCCTGATTCTGGGTGAACCTTGCTGCATTGCTAGTACTCTACATTATGTCTAACCATTGCTGACCACTTCACTACTCTTCTACTGCCCTAGTCTGCATCCTGTCAGGGTGTTGAGATCCTCTATCACTGTTGTAGAAGATCATTGTGTGATTTCCTCCAGTGTTTGTTTTTTATTTTATTTTTATTACATTTTTGCCTAATTATAGAAGCTCAATAGGTAACCCCTTTCTCCTTCTGCCCTCCTTTTTCCCATTGTCCCCAATTGAACCTCCCCTACAATTACCCCATCCTTCTCACACCTTTCATAACTACAAAACTCTTAATAACACAGACACAAAGGGCTTAAATTTAACAGATATTCACACATAAAGATTTTTTGTAAAATAAAATTGAATTATTTCTTTCTGTTGCCTAATTAAGTAGGATATTTCTATTTTTTTCTCTAAATTGTAGATTGTTTTTAGAATTTTTTCTTTCTCTCTTATTAAACAGCATAGACTACCAGTTAAAATTTCCTTCGACTTCGTCTTTAAGTGTATTCTTAGGTAGCTCAAACTTACTTTAAATATTTATTTATGGAGAGAGAGAGAGAGAGAACTGACGCTCACCTGCCAAGGCATGGATATGGATGTCAGAGAACAACTTTTTAAAGTTGATTCTCTATTTCCACCATATGATCTCTGGAGATCAAACTCAGATCAAAAAGGAGTTTTACAGGTTCAGAATTATTTGAGTTCAGGACATAAAGAGCTCTGTTATTTTGAAGGAGTCATGGGTCCTCGATTTTCCATATTTTTAATGTTTCTGTGATGCTATTTTCTACTTTCTATTTTCTAGTATTTTCTTCCTATAATACTTGGAGTCTTATTACTGAACAACCTATTTTTAAGGGTTCACTATCCAGTATCCACCAATGAGAAGAAAAGAAATTATGAGAGAACTAAACTTAAAGAGCAGATGTAGAAATGCATTTAAAATTAAGTAAAGTCTACCAATATACTACTAAGCACCATTAACTAAGAAAGTGGGAAAACTAATTATGGCAGTTACTTTCAAGTGTCCACATGGCAATTTAGAATGAACCTTTAGACATACCAATGAAAAAAGGCTTAGTTAAGGCAAGCCTCTTAGTGCCCCTGGAGGAGATTATTTAGTTGATGTGGAAAGACAAGGTTGATAATGAGTGTTATCATTTCTTAGCCCTTTGAATAGTCAGGTTATTTTGAGAAAGAGTGAAATATCAGAGCTTAGTGACATCACAGATCAATTGGACCAAAAAATTCTACAAATAAAAGAAAAATTAAAATACTTCTTTGTATTCTACTTGACAACAGTGGAATAAAACTAGATATTGAAAACAAAGGCAATTAAAGAAAATACATAAGAAATAGAAATTAAAGAGCACACTATTGAATGATGCATATTTACTTGAAGAAATAGTGATGGAAATAAAAATACTCCAAAAACTGAATGAAAATTTAAAAAATGTCAAAACCTATGGAATGTAACGAAATAATTTTTAAAGTAAAACAAAGGGCCTGAATACCTACATTGAAAAAAATGAGAGTTCTCACATAAATAAATTAATGCTGAATCTTAGGGCTTAAGAAAAACAAGATGAGGCTAAATCCTAAAACAGTAAATGGAAAGAAATAAATCAGGGAAAAATTCAATGCAGTAAAAATAAGTTGTTTTTCTTTGAAAGGATGAGCAATATTGAAAAAAAAAAACAAGTTAACCAAAATAAATGGAGAGAAGACAGAAATTAATAAAATTAGGGAAAACAAATGATACTATGTAGATGAAACCATAAAATTCAGTGAATCACACAGATATACCTTAATATCATACAATTGTATAAATTAGATAATCTGAAAGATATTTCTAAGTTAAATTAATGTGTGACAGGTAACTCAAATATCTCAATGATAAGTGGTAAAATTTAAATACTACTAATTTTTTTAACTACCATGTAACACAGGAACAGACAGAATCACTGCAAAATTCACCAGATTTTGAAAGAAGAGTTTAACACCAATCTTTTCTATACTATTACATGAAAAGGAAAAGAACTGTCAAAGCCTTTTTATGAAGCCTGAATTTTCCCGATACAAAAGTCAATGAATGACACAACTGAAATTAAAAAGTCAGAAACAATATTTTGGATGAAAATAGACACAAGAATTGTTAAAATACTCATAAACCAAACTCAAAAATATATCAAAGGTGATTAACAATGATCAAGTGAAATTCATCTCAGAGAAGCAGGAAAGTTAAATGTATACAAATCAAAGAATGCAACTCATTACCTAAATAGATTCAAGGGTACTCATCACATAAATTGGCTATACAAATGAATAAAGGGCTTTTGGAAAAAAAAATCAAACTTTTCTTCCTGGTAACTACCCTGAGAAACTTTCAATGAAGCCATCATATTTCAACATAGTAAAGGTTGCCTGTTACAAATATATAGACAACATCATGCTAGCTGGATAAAAATACAAAGCATTTACACTGAGATTAGTAACAAGACACAAATGTCTAATCATTACACTATTATTGAATATAATACTTGAAGTCTTAACTAGAACAATAAGAGAAGGAAATAAATGCTATTAAAATAGGAATTGAAGACCTAAAATATTTCTATTTTTGATGATATGCTTCTAGAAATAATTATTAAAAAATCATAAAGATCCATCAATAGAACGGAAAAATACTTCGGAAAATGTTACATGATACAAACTAGGAATCCATTAAAAATCAGTAGAATTCCTATGTATTATGTTAAACATACTGAGAGATAAACTAAGGAAACAATAATAGTTACGATAATCTAAAAATAAAACAATGCAATAAGCATAACCGACATGTAAATGAACAGAGTAGAACAGTTATGAAGATAAGCCTATAAAGCTACAGTTCCTGATTTTTTTATAATGAAGCCAAAATGCAAGCTGAATCTTCTACAAATGGTGCTATGAATACTGAGTATCTTCACTCAGAAAAAGGGAACTATTTCTGTGTCTCTCACTCGGCACAAAAACAACTTCAAATGGATTTAAAATCTCAATATAAGACCAGAGGTTCTCAGACTGCTGGAGTAAAAATTACCAAAAGCACAACTTTCAGGATAGGATCCCAGCATCAGAAAACAAGGCCAACAATCCAACAAATGGATCATTCAAACTTGTAAATCTTCTGTTTTCAAAGATGAGCCTTTGATTGAAGGATTAATTTACATACTGGGAGAAAATCTTTGCCAGCTATTCATCTGACTGAGGATTTTTTCCCAGAATACATAAGGAAATAATGGGGAATAATTACACAATATATCAGACAACACAATCAAAAAAGGGAGGAATTATTTCTCAAATAAGAAATACAAATGGCAAATAAATATTTTTTTAATTTTTATTATTATTTATTCAATTGTGCGTGTATGTGTGTGTGCGCGTGTGTGTATGAATGTGTGTGTGTGTAGAACCACGGACGAATTCGGGAACCACCATGGACTGCTTCCACCTCCTCCTTGTTCACTTTACCCCGGGATTCACAGACTCCGCCCTACCAGGACCAGAAACGCAGGCCGCCCCTGTTTCTGCCTGGTGTCTATACGTGGAGTCTAGGATCTGAACTCAGGACCTTCCGCCTGCAAGGCAGAGGCTTAACCCCTGAGCCACCTCTCCAGCCCCCACAAATAAATATTTTTAAGAGTGTTCACCATCCTTAGTCATCAGGGAAATGCAATTTAAAATGACTTTAAGGCTTCACCTGGTGAAGATGTTTAGAAAAGGAACCCTTGTTCACCGTTGGAGTGTAAAGTGCTACTATGAATATCACTGTGGACATTTCTCTAAAAATTAAGAACAGACCTACCATATGATCAGAATCGAAACTGTTGAGCACAAATCTATGACTGTCAGGGATCCTTACACATCCATGTTTGATGCTGCTTTATTCGGAAGGCAATGAAATGGAATGTCCATCAATTGATGCATGGATAAAATTATGGATATGAAAACGAAATTTGCAGAAAATGGATGAAGCTCTAAAATATATGTAGAGAGGTAATTCAAGCACCACAGGTGTTCCCCCATATGTGCATACTAGCTTTGTATTTTGATATAATGCATTTGTGTGGAAATGAGTATATGGCAACTTCAAGAAACAAATGAAAGGAGAGAGAAGAAAGCTTTAAGAAGGGAAGAATGCATGATATACAAAAATAGAAGTAAGAACTGGGGGAAGAAAAAAATGTTAAAGTGGAGACTGGAAGCCAGGTGAGGAGGAAGAGGGAAGTGAGGCAAGGGTTAATCAAAACTAACAATGTTTGGGAAAGTCTTAAGGAAATCTGGTGTTTAGTAACCTAATTTTGATTTGAATGTAGATATCCTGAATGACTTAATAAATCTACTCCCTAAAGACAATCCCAGTGCCAGAGGTACATTCACATTTATTGTTGATAAAGGAGACCACATGGAACTCCAGGACTATTAAGACAATTGCTGATGCTATTAGTTGTCCTTCAAAACAAGATGACGAGAAGCTATTGTTGAAGACAACACACATTTTGGCCTTAGGACATAAAGAATTCAAGCTGCAATTGGAATGGAAGCTTTCTCCTGGATGACTAGCCCTCATAGTACTAGACAGTGTGATGAGCTACTTGAAGAAAACCATCATCCATAGACTTATCCAGCTGTGGTCCCTGCATGCTACATTGCTGCTGTGACTGTCAAGATGCCCATAAGTGAAGCATTAGCAAGTTTGTTACAGGGACAATCATTCACTGTCTGATTAGATTTGAGGCCTGTTCCACAGGGGGAAATCCTCATTTGATACCTTGAATCAGATCAAAACTCCATATGGCTATGTTACTGCTATTATTTTGTGTATAACATAACCATTAAAATGCCTTTTACATAACTTTTTTATACCTATAGATTATTGTGGCAATCGGCTTTAAGAAACTTTTTTTAAATTTTTATTATTATTATTATTATTTATTCAACTGTGTGTATGTGCGTGCACGTGTGTCTGTGTGTGTGTCTGTGTATGTGCAGAACCACGGACGAATTCGCGAACCACCATGGAGGCCTCCACCTCCTTCTGCCCCGGGATTCACAGGCTCCGCCCTACCAGGACCAGAAGCACAGGCCGCCCTCGTTTCCGTCTGGCGTCTATACGTGGGATCTGGGATCCGAACTCGGGACCTTCCACCTGCAAGGCGGAGGCTTAACCCCTGAGCCACCTCTCCAGCCCCAAGAAACTTTTTTTCATAGTGGTAATTCCAACGTCTCAGAACTACTCAAAAGGATTAAAATGCTGATGTCAAGTGTTCAGTCATTATGGGACACCTGTATCACACCCTCCCAGACTTAGGGAACATCCTAAATAGGGACGTAAGAACTGGAGAAATTGAGGAATGGTATGAAATGCCTAGGAACAGCTTGCTATACTTTTGAACCAATGGCCTCTGTGATTATCTATACCAGATCTGCCCAAGTTTGTGACTGTGGACACAATCACAAGTTCCTCGCTCTCCCTGAGAATCTATACGCAGATGGTGTTTGTTGGGGAGACATTTTCTTCAACTGTTTAGTCACTGGTAAAGTGTCCATGCTTTTATAAACAATCTATCACTCTTATTTGTGTGTGCAACCTGAAAATAAAAGGAGATAGTATGTTATTTTAAGTATGATTGTTAAAACAGTTTCACAGAAGTTATGGGAAAGTATTGTAGACATTGTTGAATATGTTGGTCTCTAGTTTAAGTAGAAAGGGAAATCTAAAGAACTTTAAGAAAGAGAAGGAGAAAGCTCTGACTTATGTCTGGAAGGACTCCTAGCTGCTATGGTGAACACAATGTGGAGATATAGATAGGAAAAATCAGGATTGCATTCTTGTAGTAGAAGAGACTCACAGATCTCCTAATCCAGGAGTCTCCTTTGACAACTCTACCTGCTGTTTCTAATGGGCTCCTGCGTTTATTCTGAGGCCAGGTTTCATGTGTTCTGCAGAGTTTCGTGGGTCATGGCACCTTTAGGAGGTCTAGCCTTGCTGGATGAAGTCAGTCACAGGGGTTGAGCCTTGAGGTAGATTAGTCTTGCCCTGCTTCCTGAGAGACTATAGCAATGGCAGTCTAGCAGCTTTTGCATCCAAGATGTCTATAGTGTCCTAGACCTACTACAGTTTCTGCTGCCAGCCATACTGCTTCTGCCTTGAAAGACTGGAAACATAAGCTGAATAAATCTATCTCCCTTTAAGTTGCTTGACATTGGGGTATTATCTCACAGAAGCACAAAAAATAATCAGTACACCAGATGTCCCCTGAACTGTTTCCACTTGGAAGTTTAATTTGCCTTTTCTTCCTTCTATAATAACTGAACATGGTAGCCACAAATGGAACCTAGATCCTCTGTGTGAAAAGTCTGGTGCAGGTTTTCTAAGGCTGTTGGGGAATTCCTGATTGGAAGACATGGAAAGCATGGTATCATACCAGAGATCACAGGTCAGGCAATTTAGATCTTGGAGATGGCATTCATAGTAGTATTAGAATCATTACAGCCACTGGTTGATGCGCAACAGTCATCAGTATCTGGTATTTTATTGGTCATAGGAGACAGAGAAGCTGTGTCTCTGAGCACGGTCAAGGTATACAGGGCATTGACACAGCAGCCTAACACCTTCCATGGAACGCCGAGAGCTTGTTCATTTTGTTTCCCAAGTGGCATCTCTGTCCAGAGACAACACAGAGTTTGACCAAGATGATGGCCTCTCTGATGCCACATTTGTCTCCCTGGAACACTTAACACTTAGAACATCAATGTTTCAGTCTCCAATGCAATTTATGCACTGAACCTGGTGCTGGTGAGCCTGAGTCTGCTTCTCTTTTAACATTCTGAGAATGCAGCTGGTAAAAATTCCTGTACCTGTTGAATTCACATTCTAGCAAGAAAAGGCATAAATAAAATGAAATATTTGATAAAAGCCATGAAGGCATCATGAGAACTAGTCAAGATGATGGAAAGGGTTCAGTAGGAGAGGGATAGTGATAAGAAAGGTAGGTGTGATGCACGGAAATGTACATATACATGGAAATATAACAATGAAACCCAATATGCACAAGTCTAAAATCTTCAGATTTGTTGAGTTTAGGATTAGGGTGAACATCTTAATTGTTTACAGCTATAGGTGCTGTCATTGTTAAGCACAGGTTTCAACTTGACTATTGAGGATTTGAGCTCTGGGCACATCTGTAGAGAATTAATAGTTGAGTTAAGGCCAGAGCAAACCTGCAAGAGATTGTCTAGCTGATGGGGAAGACCCAGCCTATGGTGGGTGGGATTAGGCCCTGGAATAAATCACAGAGAGTTGGTTGAGAAAGTCGGCATCCTTCTGTTCACTTGGCCAGACATGCTGGTCTGACAAGTAAGGATTGTCCATCTCTCAGCTGTTATGTGGTGATGATGTGGCCAGTTCCCTCAGCCTTGGTGTGAGCTCTCCTGTCAAGCTGGACTGAGAACTGTAACCAGGAATCATAAGAAAGAATAAACCTTGTTCCCTTATGCCATTTGATGGTTATTTATCAGCAACCATGCAAGCGAATTGCAACAAGTGCCATCAAAACATCTGGAATAAAATGTCCCCAGGGACTTACCCCCAGTGATATACAATATCCAACTAAGCTTTACCTCCTTAAGTCTCCCAACATACCATCACTAGTTATTTTCAAAACTCAAGCCAGGAGGAAGTTTTCTTCTTTACAACCTAACACGGAGGATATACCTTTCAGGGGACCAGGGCACTCTAGGCTCTTCTGCATTCTTTCTTGCTTCCTGGCCTTGAGGTTACTTCTTCTACCATGACATAACTTAATCACAGGTCCAAAAACAACAGAGAGATGTCATGACTAGAAACTTAAAAATTGTAAAGCAAAATACATCTTTTCTCCTTATAACTTTTTCATCTAGGCATTTTGTTACTGTAATCCAAACCTGAAAATGCAGATGCTATATTTACTCTAAACTGCATTGTAACAGTTATCATCTGTTCACAAAGCATTTTTATGTTGCAAATGTAAATCAAACTGACGAAGACGGTCAATACTACTACTCCACAAATAATTTTGTGATGACTTTCCATATGTTGGGAGCAAACACAAATACTTCTCTGAAGGCAACTCTGAGATAAGGACACAGGTATGTCTTGTTACAATGCCAGTGAGACTCATTTAACTGCCTGCATGCAATAGAACATGCACAGTGATAGTTGTCTTTAGGCTTTTGCAGACTTACTGTATGTCAACAGTGATAATCAGTGTGACTGTAAAAAAAGAGAACAAAGTCAATACACTCTTCCATTTAAAAACCATCTTTGAATAAATGTTTGTAGATACTTGAGTAAAATGCATGCAAGCTAGGTATTAGGGCTGTGCATACAGATATGTGCTGCCTCCTGCTTCAAGCTACTCATGAATGTCACTGTGGTACATGAGATTTTTATTCATAGACCAACTTCAAACTAAATTATAGATTTAAACAAAATAAAATTGTATTTTAACAGATCAAATAACATTTGACCTTTCTTAAACAAAGAAAACTAATCCTTTATAATCATCAAGCATGCATGAAATTAATGAGCTGAATGTATCAGACATCATCCTACTTTCAATGGGAGCACCTGATGTTCTGGGGAAAAAATGAAATGAGTCTGCTGAGCTTTGTGCATACCCTGTCATTTTGTTGTAAGAAATCTTCTCCTGCAACATTTGATTATTTATCTTTTTAATTTTTGCAATTTTTTAAATATTGTACACACACCATGGTGCACGTGTGGAGGTCAGATAACAAATTGAAAGTAATGGGTCTCACCTGCTATCATGTGAGTTCAGGGCACTGAATTCATTGAGCAGCAAGCACCTTTACACACTGAGCCATGTGATAGCTCCAAGTATTGCATTTCAAATGGATTTACATTTAAAGAAGTTATGTCCACTCTGTCAAATCACTCGTCCCTGTTAACAACTGAAATTTATGCCATTACTTTCTCCATTGCTATTTGGAACTAAGCTATTTATTGAGTATATGAAGAATAAAATAAAAGCTGGCACTAAAAATGAACAATGAAATGACCTTTTAGTGAGAAGTAAAATTGTGTTCAGCTTTTGGAATCTATTTTTTTCTCTTTTTATAACATTTTATGTAATTCGTAAAACAGTGCTTATATAAAAATTCACACAAAGTTGCTGAAAGCAAATCATTTCCAAAATGTCCTGAATTTGTTACATTCAGTTTTCTAAGGTTGAACTGAAATCAATGATAAAACGCAGAGGTGGTGTAGTATTTCATTATCTTTGGTAAAACTATTCCAAGCATTTCATCTCCTCACAGTAGTGACTATGACATCCACTTGGGACATGGTCTGCTCTCACTAGGATATGAGAAAAACATTAAGGCTGGATCTACAGATGCAAGACTTTCCAAACAGCAGTTACAACCACTGGGCTCTCACTGCTATTTCTAAATTGTGCATCAGTATAGCCAGGCCATTTGTGTGTGGGGGTGGGGGGAAGGGATGAAGTTCATTGACTTTCACTAAGAGTCTGTAGACCTCTTTCAATCAGGAAAGAAATCTCTGAGATGAAGGCAGAAACAGGTAACTTCTACAAGAACCCAAGTGGTCACACTGGGATTCAGTCAGGACAATCTGTTTATCACTAAGTAGATACCATTCATTGGTTAAGTTGATTATTGCTGCTGATATATACCCTTCTCCCAAACTTAAAAGGAACCAAAGGGTTGGAGCCCAACACTGAAAGGATTAATGACATAAACACTTCATTCCCTGTCAAACGGTTGTCATCATGCAGCCAGACATGTGAGCTGAAGCAGGACTAGGACATTGGTACATTCAAGATTATCTTCATATATTCTTTAACTTCCTAACAGAGGAAGGCTTGACCTCTACCCTGTTGTGCAGTCTTATTTTACTTAACATCAGAATGTTCAGGGATAATGTTTATCCCTCTGGAAATGAGGCAAACACACACACACACAAACAAGGTAAACCAAAAAGTTCAGATGGAACAGGTAGGAAAGGAGTTGTTGACAGATTTTTATGGAGCACATTAAATTCTGAAAAACTAAGCATCTTGTACTTGTATTGCTTCATACAAAAAAAAAAAATTGAACTCTGGAGCCACCTGAATGGATAGAAAAGCATGGGTGGATAAGTAGAGATGGACGAAGGAAACAGAAACTAGAAAATGCATCAAAGGTTGCAGACATTTGTGCAAGAAAGAACAGTGAATAGAAATAGGATTTTAGTTGATAAAAGAAAATGTCTAAGGGTTATGGAATATGTGCAATGTTAATTGATGATGCGTTTTTGAAGAAGATTTTAAATATAAATTGACAATTAAGCAATGTCATGACAAAATCCCTAGTTTGTTGGAAAATGTACAGACAATAGGAAATGGAGTTATTGACAAAATGGTTGTGGGGATTAACTGCTTAAAAATGAAGCTGTATTATTCTAAAGTGGTTGTGCTTCTACCTACAACTGGTCTATAGTTAAAGTTTAATGGTTTTGTCTCTTTGCAGTTTGTTTCATTTGTTACTATCTCTTTATTTTTGCTTTTTAATCAGTGTCACATTTTCATTTTTTTTCTCTTAAAATTCTAAATTTTAAATTTAGATTTTTCTAATTTTAAATTTAAAGAAAATTTAACTTCCTGTCTAGAATTAAAATATTCATTCAACTTACAAAAAAAGTACTTTCATATCAGCATGTTTAGTTTCCAACACAGAAACATACACAAGTTACCCATGAGGATAAAATTTATCCATTTTTATAAAAAGCATTTATTGTTATAATAACATATTATATATAATATAATAATCTATTCTATCATCTAAATTTTTCTTTGTAAATGTCACAGGAATTGACAGATAGCTTAAGTGTAAAATATACCATTTTTCTTAAGTGACTTAAGATGAAATTCTACAAAATGCATTTTGTTATATCACTTTAAATGAGTTTCTTTGATATTTCAATATCAGCTATTACAATAAGAAAACATGGACTGATAATAGAGCTTGTATCCAGAGCATCAGCTATGTTAGATGAGCTATAATTGAGCAATAATCCCCACTCAAATTTTTCTTCTTTTTTCTAGACTAAATTTTATGTTGTCCTTCAAAGTCAACCAATTTAATATTTTTATGTTGCCCCCAACATTTATTCAAGGTAATTCAAGTAAAATCAAAAGGCCCTGTCATTTAAAAAATATTTTGAAATGTTAAAGAGAATGCCTTTTCTTTAACTTTCTGAGAAAATTCAGGGAAACTTCTATTAATCATAGTTCAGACAAAAATACAACATAAATATGTGTTTAGGAAATAGTAAGGAATTGTTTAATTAGGTAAAAGAGTAAAAGACACATATAAAATTCTAGCAAAAAATCTGAACACTGTAATATTTAGTTCCAATTAAAATGTCACAAGGTGGCCAGATAGATCAGGAGGTAAGGTTCCTAATTGCAAATCTAACATTCTTAGTTTATTCCTGTGAAACCTATATGGTGGAAGGAAAGAACTCACTTCTTAGAATGGTGCTCTGACCTCACACATACATTATGGTGTGTGTTCTCTGCCAAATAAACAAATAATATTTTATCTATTTTTTTCATCCGTGTGTCTGTATGAGTCAGAGGGCACTGTGTGTACTTATGGATGCTCACGGGTGACTTTGAGAATCATCCTGCATTTCTCTGCCTCCTTCAGGCTTTCCTCTGGGATTTCCCAGGATCCACCTTCCAAGGACAGAAGTGCAGGCCTCCATCTGCCTACGGTTTTTATGTGGGATCTGAGATCTTAACTCATGTCCTTCTGATTGCAAGGCAGAGTTATAACTCTTGAGCGATCTCTCCAGCCCCCAAAATAAAAATTTTAGAATCCATCATGTAAATGGCTGGCTGGCAATTGTTTGGTAGGGGTAAAGCCCTAGGTATGGTTTTAGAACTTCCAAATAAATAAGTAAATAAACAAAAAATGTGTCACAAATATCCACTTTAACTACAGTGGACTGCTACTTATGGTATGAAGAAAGAGTGGTTTCCAGACAACTCTGCATCTCCCTACATGTTGCAGCCTGTTTCCCCTCTGTGTAACAAATAAAATGTATTGAAGATGTCTTGTATCATCTATATTGCAGTTAACAAGGCAGATACTAAATTTCAAAAATATGAAATTTATAAAACATGAATATTTGGATAGAAAGCTTTCAAATTACCAGCGAACATTAAAAAGTACATTGGTATTTGAGACTTTTTAAATTATTGTATTTTTGAAGCTCTCATATAAAATTATTTTGACTTTATTTATCTCCTAATTCCCAATCCCAAATCCCTCCTATCCTATTCCCCAGGATTATTTTTAATTTGCTGAAGCCAAACCATGCCCAAGTTTAGTTTTAAAATACCATAATTATATCTTTTACTTCCAATGAATGAATGGTTCTTGAATCCCAAATGATCATTTTATCCTTAAGAATTATTTTCAATCTTTTAGCTACCCACATGAGGAAAAATGATCTTTTCAAATGAGGAACAGCATAAGAAAGAAGCTCCAGCTAACAGCGTTGATGGGATAGTTTAGAAAAATGTTGAGCATGTCATGGGGCTGGACCACTTGCCTCTTGCTTTTCCTCATACTCTGGCTGTGGCAGCAAGTGAAAGTATGAGCGTCAACAGCCTTCCTTCTACTATACCTTCCATGTATCTAATCTGTTTGCTGTAATTGCTTTTCAATAAAAAACCAGAGACTCATTTTTTTCCAAACTCTGTCTTCAGAAGACATACTTAAAGTGACAGCTTGTAATTCTAAAACCCTCGAAGGGAGAACCAACACATTTTTATTATGAAGTGTTGTAGTTACTTTTATTTTTTGCTGCTGTGTGATAGTACTCATACACAACTTAAAAGGAGAAAGGGGAAATTTATTTGAAAGGACATAGTCCATAACAGAGGGACTCTAGTAAACAGAAGTCTTGGCTTGGAGGCAGAAGCCGGATGTCAGTTCAGAGAGCTAACAGCAGGAGCAGGGCGAGGCCACTAAATCTCAAGGCCTTTCCCGTAGGAGGTGCCTTCTAGCAAAGCTCCATTTCCTAAAGGTACTAAAGCTCCATTTCCCAAACGTTAACATCAGCTAAAGATTAAAGCACATAAGCCTGTGTGGGACAACTCACATTCAAACTGTAACAGAGTATTTCTTGGTGCTCACAGGTTATGTTTCTCATTTAATACATATAAGGATATTTTGTTAAATTAAGGAATGTAGTATAGGATGTTATTTGTTTGTTGCTGCTTTCTGGTAGAATAAGTTTATGGATCAAGTTTCTATAAATGACTTCCTAAATCAAATCAGTAACTTTTAAGTAAATTGTTGCTGATGTGTCTGTCTTTCAGTTGGAAGAAAAAAGTACATCCAGAAAAAGAGAATCACACATTGTAAGTTAAAATAAAGGATGGAAATATCATATAACTGTATAAAAAATGGCCCAATGTCTGAGCGATGTTCATTATTACTCAAATTCAAGTTCTTCATGTAAAGGATTTGAAAGTTGAAACTGATGCCACATGGCAAAATGTAGCCGGCAACTGGCCAGCCCAGCAGATGGACAGGAGAGGACCCACCAGGGGAGTGCATGTTCCATGGCTTCATGCACGCAGCTGTGAGAATGCATGAAGACCATTATTCCCTGATGAGAAATTCAAAACAACTGTCCATTTGGGGCTACTGTTTCATCATTTGGAACCTTGTCACAATGATTGAAGCAGATTATTGGCTTCTGGGATTATAAAATTCAATGATATCCTAGAGTTGAAAAAGTATTAATTTGAACACTTTTCCCAACAGTTTCTAAAGATAGTACTAATTATAATTGAGATTCATATAATTGTTATATGAACATCATATTACATATAATATGCAAGTACTTTATTCTGTTGTTAAGAAAATTTGTTGGTAGAAGTAAACTTATGAAGAGCCTGCCACAGCTAATAATAGAATACTGAGTGCTGGAACCTCTTACAGTGTCTCAATCTGCTGGGAATATCCAGAAGTGTTAGGACCCATCAATAAATTTATCACATGCTCTGAACTCATCAAGTGCTGTCAGTTATGTCAATCTTTCTGCAGCTACCTCAGATTCACCTCAAATGGGGGGATAAATGAGCCTGGGACTCTCTAGATACTACAATCACTTCTTCAGTCCTTTTTGTCACTGACAGCTGGAACACTCGACTGCCTTCTGCCACATGAAATTTCCCATCAATGCTAGGTGTAGTTAACACATAAAATTGCATATAATTTTGATGCTCAGTGTGATGTTTTGGTGTACACATATACTACAGAGTGAAGTATTTGAAACACTCAAATGTTAATTAAAAATATATCCACTATATCATCTAAATACCATTACTCATTTGTGTGTGTTGAAAATGTTTAAAATCTGTTCAGCAAACTCAACCTACCTAGGCTATGTCATACATTAATTCTCTAGAAACTATTCCTCTTCTAACTGAAAATTCATGCTAATCACACAGTGTCTTCCAATGTCACCTACTACTCAGCCACTGTGATCTTTTATGTACATATAATACAAATAATTTTACTTTTGGTAGATTTTGAACATAAATAAGATCATGCAGTTATTTATCTCTGTGTGCCTCATCTCCCATAGGAACATGTCCTCTATAATCATCTTGCTTGTTGCAAATGCCATGATTCTACTTGATATTTGTTATTTCTTATTCCATTTATCAATCAATGGGCACTTAGATTATGCCTCTGATTTTCAGATTGTTGAAAGACTTTGAAAGAATTAGCAGCAGTTTGGTAGAATTCAGCAGTGAGCTCTTCTAGACCCTAGATTTTCCTTGGTGACAGATGTTTGATAAATTTTACAATTATTTTGTTAATTATCATCAGATCACGCTATCGTGATGTATGTTTCTGAAATGTGCTTAGTTCTTATAGGCTGTTTTAGGTCCCTGGGCAGAGAAGGACATTTAATATAACATCATAACTGAAATGTCCCTTTCCATTTGTATTACTGTTTCCACTCAAGAAGGACAAAGAAATCAGGCTGAGATGGGAATAATTAGATAAGTAATATTCAGATGACCTCTGGTTTCTTCTCATGTATACCAGGAAATGGAAAAATAAGTTTTGTCAGTAAAAAAGAAAACCGTGATTTTCTATTTATTTATTTATTTATTTTCTGCTCATACAAACATAATAGGTACCCCTGTCCCCTCTCTACCTCTACCCCTCCCTGGACCTCCCTGCTCCCTCCCCTGCTTTTCCCCTTCCTTTCCCCCTCCCTCCCTTTCTCCCAGTGCCACCTCCCCCATCTCTGATGTGTATATCAAACTTTCCTCTGGGTCCTCCTCTCTAATGAGGTGTAAGGACTCAGTGGCATTTCCTAGAACTCTTTCTTGTGCTACCCTAAGTATAGGAACACTATTGTGACTGTTAATCCCTTGCTTCTAAGGATCCTAGTGCCTTGAGTCCAAGCTAGACTTTGAGGGGTTATGATATGTTGGTCATTGGACAGATCATGCAGAGTCCTGTTATAATTGCTTCAGCCCTAATTTGTGTGGAGTATCTTGCATATCTTGACTCCTCCCATCTTTGTGCTCTTACAATCTTATCGCCCCCTCTTCTGCAAATTTCCTTGAGCTTCAGGATGGGGAGAGATTAGGCAGGCCTGATTCCAGGTGGTTGATATAAAGTCTCTGATGTTATAAATTATGGTTTGTTGATTTTTTTTCAGTTTTGCTGCTCCTGCAATGCCCTTGGCTCCATCCTGATGGGAATTGGATGTCACCCCCTAGTCAGAGATAAAAAGCTGTTAAAATAGAGTCTTACTGTAAGGATAGATTCAAAGGTAGATGGAATAAGAGGAGACTGTGGTGAGGGGTGGGTCAGTCTCCCATTGCAAAATGGTTACCTTCTATCTACCAGACTGTATGCCCTCCCTTTCTAGCAAGATCATACCCCATCAGTTGCAAGTAACCAGGATGGACAGTCTGTGAGCTTAACCAGATGTCTCATTTCTTACTTTCAGTCCTTGATGGTGGCCTACTATCTCTGCTGTAGCATGATCGCCTCTCTCCTTATTTCCAGTGGGGCCCTCCCCCTTCTCTCCTGTTTATAATCTTTGCAATTACTATAGATATTACAGAGATTTCTCTTTGAGTGTGTCTCTCAGTGGGTTTGGTACTAAGATCCACATATTAGGGAGTACATATGGTGCTTTATTTTCCATGTCTGGAATACTTCACTCAATATAATTGTTTCTAATTCCATCCATTTCCTGGCAAATTGCATTAATTCATCATTTTTGATGGCTGAATAGTATTCCATTGTATAAATGTACCACATTTTCCTTATCCACTCATCAACTGTTGGACATTTGGGTTGATTCCTTGACTTTGCTATTGTAAACAGTGCTGTTATGAATATGGTCATGCTTGTATTATCGAGGTGAATTTTTGCTGTATGGAGGGTTATTCCCAAAAGAGGAAGAGCTGGATCATATGGTATTTCAATCGTTAACTTCTTTAGGAATCACCAGACGTCTCGCCAGAGTGGTTGTATGAGCCTGCATTTCCACCAGCAATATAGGAGAGTTCCCCGCTCGCCACATCCTCTCCAGCATTTGGTGTTTGTATTGTGGATTTTTGCCAATCTGACCGAGGTGAGATGATATCTCAGGGAGGTGTTGATTTGCATTTCCCTGATGGCTGAAGATGTGGAGCATTTTTTAAGATATTTGTTAGACATTTTAATTTTGTCCTTGGTAAAGTTTCTTTTAAGTTCCAAGGCCTATTTTTTCATTGGGCCATTTGTTTCCTTGGTGTTTAGTTTTCTAAGTTTTTTGTGCACTCTGGATAATAGAGCTCTATTAGATATATGGTTAGTGAAGATTTTCTCCCATTCTGTGGGTTGCCTTTGTGCTTGAGTTACAATTTTTTCATTTGAACAGAAGCTCTTCAATTTCATAAGATCCCATCTATTGAGTGTTAGTTGTATTGAGTGAGCTATTGGATTTCCCATTAGGAACTGTTGGATTAGTCCAATTAGCTCCATCCTGTTCAACTAAGGTTTTCATAGACTCTGGCTTTATATTGAGGTTCTTGATCTATCTGGAAGTAAATCTTGTACATGGTGAGAAGTACGGGCCCACTTTTAATCTTCTGCATGTGGAGATCCAGTTTTGCCAGCACCATTTGTTGAAGATGCTGTTCTTTTTCCATTGGATTTTCTGGGCCCCTTTGTCAAAGACCAAATGGCTGTAACTTTGTGGGCTTACATCTGGGTCTTCAACCCTTATCCATCGATATGTGTTCTATTTTGGAGCCAGTACCAGGCTGTTTTTATAACTATGGATTTGTAGTATAGACTAAGGTTTGGTATAGTGATACCTCCAGCAGTGTTTTTGTTACTCAGGATTTTTTTGCTATCCTGTGTCTTTTGTGCCTCTTTATGATCATTGAGATTGTTTGGTCAACTTCTTAAAGAAATGCTTTGGGATTTTAATTGGTATAGCATTGAATATTGCCTTTGGTAGGATGATCATTTTTATGATATTGATTCTGCCAGTCCAGGAACATGGGAGGTCTTTCCACCTTCTAGTGTCTTCTGTAATTTCTTTTTTTAGGGTTTTAAAATTTTCATTGTAAAGGTCACTTACTTCCTTGGTTGGGTTTATACTAAGGTATTTCAGTTTTTTAGGGGCTATAGTAAATGAGATTGCTTCTCTCAGGGACTTTTCACTTCTTTCATTCTGTGCATATAAGAATTCACTGATTTTTGTATGTTTACGTTGTATCCTGCTACCCTGATGAATGTCTGTATTAGTTCCAGAAGTTTGCTGGTGGAGTTTTTGGGATCACTCAGGTATAAAATCATGTCATCATCAAATAGAGATAACTTGACTTCTTCCTTGCCTATTTGAATCCCTTTTATGTCCCTTTCTTGTCTTATGGCTTCAGCTAAGACTTCAAGTACAATATTGAAGAGAAGTGGTGAAAGTGGACAGCCTTGTCTAGTTCGTGATTGAAGCGGGAATGCTTTGAGTTTTTCCCCATTGAGTATAATCCTTGCTGTAGGCTTGTTGTAGACAGCTTTTATTATATTGACAAAGGTTCCTTCCATTCCAACTGTCTCTAGCATTTTGATCATAAAAGGCTGTTGGATCTTGTCACAAACTTTTTCTGCATCTAAGGAGAGTATCATGTGGTCTTGGATTTTAGACTGGCTTATATGATTTGTGTATGTTGAACCAACCTTGTGCACCTAGGATAAAGCCTACTTGATTCCCATGAATGATCTTTTTGATGCGTTTTTGAATCCGATTTGCTAAGACTTTGTTGAGAATTTTTGCATCTGTGTTCATCAACGAGATTGGCATATAGTTTTCTTTTTAAAGTGTATATTAGGTTTTGGGATTAAGATGATATTAGCTTCATAGACAGAATTTGGTAGTGTTCCTTTTTTTGCTATTTCATGGAACAGTTTAAGGAGTATTGATATTATTAGCTCCTTAAATGTCTGGTAGAACTCTGTGCTGAATCCATCTGGTCTTGGACATTTTTTGGTGAGAAGATTCGATATTACTTCATCGATTTTGTCATATGGTATAGGACTATTTAAATAACTCAAAACTTCCTGATTCAATTTTGGTAAGTTGTGCTTACCTAGGAATTCATCCATTTCTTTTGTGTTGTCAAATTTCACAGAGTATAAGTTTTTGAAATATGACATTATAATACTGTGAATTTCTTGGGTATCCCTAGTGATAACTCCATTTTCATTTCCTTTTTTTTTAAAGAGGTAATTGTTTTTTTTAATTTTTTTATTATTTATTCAATTGTGCACGTATGAGTGTGTACCATGTGTGTATGTATGTGTGTGTGTGTATGTGTGTGTGTGTAGAACCATGGATGAATTTGGGAACCACCATGGGCGCTTCTACCTCTTCCTTGTTTACTCTGCCCCGGGATTCACAGGCTCCGCCCTACCAGGACCAGAAATGCAGGCCACCCCCACTTCCGCCCGGCATCTATACATGGGGTCTAGGATCCGAACTCAGGACCTTCTGCCTGCAAGGCAGAGGCTTAACTCCTGAGCCACCTCTCCAGTCCCTCCATTTTCATTTCTAATTTTGTTAATTTGGGCTTTCTCTCTCTTGCTTTTGGTTAATTAAGCTAGGGGTGTACCAATCTTATTGATTTTTTCAAAAAATCAGCTTTTTGACTGGTTGATTCTATGTATTGTTTTCTTATCTCAATTTCAGATATTTCTCTCCTTATTTTGCTAATCCCCACTCTTCTACTGCTTTTGGGATCAGATTGCTCTAGTGTCTCTAAAGCTTTAAGTGGCATTGTTAAGTTACTTAATTCTGATGTCTCCATTTTTTTGATGTAGGCATTAAGAGCTATCAACTTACCTCTTAGGACAGCTTTCATTGTGTCCCAAAGATTTTGATAAGTTGTATTTTCATTGTCATTCACTTTCAGGAAATCTTGAATTTCTTTTTGAATTTCTTCCTGAATCCAATTCTCATTCAGCATCATATTGTTAAGTTTCCAGGAGTTAGTGTGTTTTCTCTTGTTTGTTGTGTTGTAGATGTCAAGCTTTAGACCATCGTGGTCTGATAAGGTACAGGCTAAAATTTCAACTTTCCTGTATATGTGAAGATTCGTTTTGTGGCCCAATATGTGATCTATTTTGGAGAAAGTTCTGTGTGCTGTTGAGAAAAATATGTATTCTTTGGTGCATGGATGAAAAGTTCAATAGCGATCTGTAAGGTCCATTTCTTTAAGGGTTTGATTAAGTTCCAAAGTGTCTCTCTTAATCTTTTGGCCTGTTGATCTATCCCATGTTGAGAAAGCAGTGCTGAAATCCCCAAGAATTATTGTTTGGGGATTGATTTCTCCCTTTAGACGCTGTAGGGTTTGCTTAATGAATGTGGAGGAGCCTGCATAATAGTTGCATATATGTTCAGTATTTGAAGTCTTCCTGATGAATTTTACCTGGGACTAATATGTAGTATCCATCTGTGTCTCTTACGATTTTTTTTTGGTTTTAAATCCACTTTGTCTGAAAGCATAATGGCTACCCCGCCTGCTTCCTGGTTCCATTAGCTTGCAGAATTTTTGACCAGCCCATTATTTTTAGGATGTGCCTATTCTTTTGTGGTGAGATGAGTTTCCTGAAGGCAGCAGATTGATGGTTTGTGGTTTTTAATCCAGCTTTTTAATCTGTGTCTCTTAATTGTTGAGTTAATACCATTGACATTTAATATTATAATGGAGAAATTATTTTTAATTCTGGACATTTTTTAAGTTTAGTGGCTTTTGTAAGTGTATTGTTTGAAATTTACATTTTGGTGGTATTATACTTCCCTTCTGTCCTCCTGGATACACTTGTTCTTTTCTTCAAGCTTGAGTATCATTTCTAGCATTTTTTGAAGACCTGGTTTGGTAGACATGTAAGCCTTCAAGTTGTTTTTGTGCCGGAAAACTTTTCTTTCTCCCTCGATCATGACGGATAGTTTTGCCAAGTATATCAGTCTGGGTTGACATTTTTGCTTATTTAATACTTGAAGTACGTCTCTCCAAGCTCTTCTTGCTTTTACTGTTTCCATTGAGAAGTCATTTGTCATTTTAATAGGTTTACCATTAAAAGTGACTTGTTTTTTTTCCCTTGAAGCTTTCAGCACCTTTTTTTTGTCTTGAATGTGGAGTGTTTTGACTATTATTTGCTGTGGTGATTTTCTATTTTGGTCATATCTGTTTGGGGTGTGCAACGCCTCTTGTGTTAAGATGGGCCTCTCATTCCTAATTGAGAGAAGTTTTCATTATGATTATTTGAAAAATTTCCTCAGGTGTGGTATTTTGGGATTCTTGCTCTGGTATTCCATGAATGTGCATGTTAGGCTTCTTCAGGGTGTCCCATATCTCTTGAATATTCCTCTTAAGTATGTTTTTGGCTTTAAGAACCTCTTCCATTGAGTTGATTAATTCTCCCACTTTGTCTTCAAGATTTAAAATTCTATTTTCTGCTTCGTTAGTTCTGCTGATAAGACTCTCTGTTGAGTTTTGGGTTGAAGATAACTTGTCTTTTTAGTTCGATTTTAAACTATGCCTGAAACTGTTTTACCTGCTCTATGTCTATTTTTGTTTCTTGAACTGTTTTTCTCAACTCCTCCAAGTGTCTGTTGTGTTCCTGTTCAAAGTGGTTGATGTGGTTGTTTAACTCCTCCTGGATTTCCTCTTTCATAGTATTAATCATGGTAATGATCATACTTTGAAAGTCGTTATTTTTGGTCTGGCTTTCTTGGCTATTATGTGTGAATTTGTTCTGGTTGGAATCCATCATTATGGGGTTAATTCTTTCAGTGGGAGATTTGTCTTCCTGGGTTTTGTTTCTCATGGATCTGCACTTTGACTTGGGTATTGTTGTTTTGTCTCTTAAGACCTTTCAGTGTCTGTGTGTTTTTTACTGAAGTGATTTAGTTGGTATTACTACTCTCAGGCAGTTATTACTAGTGCTTGCCTTGTAGTTGTGTTTGTTTGTCTGTTAGTATTATTTCCTAGATGAGGCTATTAGGCTGTTAGTACATCAGTTAAGTCAGGTTAAGTAGATGGGGTGAATATCAGTATGGTAGTGCACTTTTACGATTTAGAATCTTGGTGATATGTGAGGGTAAGTGTTATAATCCCTGGGGTTGTATATATTTTGGGGGTGGGTGTATGGAAAAGTTAATTTACAGTGATTAATACTAAAAAGGAGCACTGTAAGACCCGAAGGCCCAAGCCTGGAAGCGGGCCCCCCACAGAAACACTCTTGGACCCAGGTTCAATGCAAAAGCAAGAGGATTTTATTCCATTGTGCTCCACATGAGGTAGAGAGCTGACCCCCAGCCTAAGAAGCACATATCTTTTATACCCTCCTTGCAGGGAGGTTACATGTTGTTACAAAGGGACTGGTCAAAGCACTTAACTTTTAATTTTTTTTAATTTATTATTTATTCAATTTTGCGTGTATGCATGTGCGCGTGTGTGTATGTATGTATGTGTGTGTGTGTAGAACCACTGGACAAATTCGGGAACCACCATGGACGCCTCCACCTCCTCCCTGTTTACTCTGCCTGATAATTCACAGGCTCTGCCCTACCAGGACTGGAAACGCAGGCCGCCCCCGCTGCTGCCCGGCATCTATACGTGAGGTCCAGGATCCGAACTCAGGACCTTTCGCCTGTAAGGCAGAGGCTTAACCCCTGAGCCACCTCTCCAGCCCCAAAGCACTTAACTTTTAAACTGACTGGCTTATGCTAAGGCGCGAAGGGAATGGCGCGAAGGGCTGGGCGGCAATGAGCGCAGCAGCACGTGTTGGCGGTTTTACCCAGAAACCTGGGGTTGAGTGTATTTCCTGGAACCCTGAGGGTGAAGGTATTTCCTGGTACCTGGTCTGGCCACACGTACTTGGCTTTTTTCCTGGAATCCTGGGGTTGGGGTGAAGAGGCTCTTTTTCTGAGAACTGTTTATTATAGTTTTTGCCCGTCTTCAGGTCTTGAACATTTCTTTTTCTCACAACACTATGATAAAAAAACAAAAAAAAGAAGTTAACTTATCTTTCAGCTAGATGTGAAGAATCTCTCCCATGTGATAGGATGATTTTAGAGGACTTCAGATATATGGCCTTTGTCCCTTAGAGCTTTGCTTGGGTTTTCTTTGGATTCTGTTAAATTCTGAATAGCAGTGTGTCCTCTGTAGACCACTAGCGAGGGTCCCTGGTGAGTCGGAGGGGCAGAGGGGCTGATGATGATGGCAGAACTCTTCACCAGGGACCTGGGACTTGGCTTAGTGGCCCACCCACTAAGGGATGGAGGACCACGAGCAAGTCCTGTCCTGGTCAGGAGGGTAGGTGGGCCCAAGGAAAAAAGGGGCTGGGGCAAACCGGAGGCACCCTGGGTGTTGCCTGGGCTGGCTGGTGGGAGGAGCTGAGTCAAGGGGCGACCTGGGGGCTGGGTAACCCACCTGGGATGGAGGACCCCCGAACGAGTTGGGGCGGCAGGCGAGAGGGCAAAACAAAAGGGCTGGGACCCGGGGCATGAGCCAGGCAAACTGAAGCTAGCCTGGGTGTTGCCTGGTGATGCCTGGTGGGAGGAGCTGGGAATGGGTGGGGGGGGGCGACCTGGAGCTGGATAACTCACCTGGGATGGAGGACCAACCGACCAGGAACGAGTCCCATCTCGGGTAGGGCAGGTGGGTGGGGAAAAACTTGATTTTCTGATGATACACTTTGGCAAGTATTCCTTGGAATGTTAATCATAGAAAATACAAGGCAAGCTAGGCTAATTATGTATTGTTCACATGATATTGCTGTAAATCTCTTCTTGTAATCATGTGTAGTAAAGCAGTACTGTGGAGACAAATGCTCTTAGTCTAGCCAGTCAGTAATGAAGCTTCCAGGCACTGCTGACCCTGATAGTGGACCTGTGAGCAGTGCTATTGACCCCAGCAGCCCCTCTAGACCTACACTATTAATCTGTCTGCCACAAGGCATTCAAGCTTGTTAGTAAGACTCTCTCCAAATTAGCTCTTCTAACAGCAAGTGTGTCTTGTCTTTTGTCAAGTTTATCTCCCCGTTAGCTTCCCTGTTGGTACGTTTCAATAAACTTTAATCTTCCACATAGCTTCCTGGTGTTTTCCTTCTGTCTCTTGGCAACTTCCTCTTCTATACTAAGTAGCCTGGCTGCAAATTCTGTAGCTGTACAACTTTCTGGCATATAATTGCTCACCGCAATCTTGTGCAGTAGCCTGTATTGATGTAGCATCTATTATAATGCCTCATTGTTCATTTCAGATTTTCAGTCTACTTTTTCCTTTCTTAGTTTATCTAAATAAAGATTTAAATAAGCACATGTGCTTCTAAAGCTGTTGCAGTTCGCCTGCATGGTTGCTGATAAAGGATCATCAAACTGCTGAAGGGAAAAAGGGGTTTATTTTCTCTTATGATTACTGGTTAAAGTTATCAGTCCAGCTTGATAGGAGTGCATGTACCAAGGGTAGGATAAAAGGAACTGGCCACACCATCTCTACACAACAGCTGAGAGAGGGATGATCCTTACTAACCAGATCAGCATGTCTGGCCAAGTGTACAAAAGGATACCAACTTCTTCAATCACCTCTCTGTGTTTTATTCACCTGTTCAGGGCCTAGTCCCACCCATCATGGACTGGGCCTTCCTCATCAGCTAGGCAATCTCTTGTATGTTTGCTCTGGGCTTAACTCAACCACTAATTTTCTACAAATGTGCCCAGTGCTCAAACCTTCAACAGAGAAGTTGACATCTGTGCCCAATCATGACAAGAGCTAAGGTTAAGTTATCACGTTGCCTCAGGATATGCAATGTAGTTCCAAACTGGGAGACTTCTAGCATGGGCACAGATATGTTTGATTTACAGTGACTCTCTGAACAACTTTCTGCTGGTTCTCACTGGGCAGAGAGAATGAAGTGTACTGGACACTCAGAAAAGCTCCTTCTTGTTCCTGTAATTGCTGGGCAGATGCAGAACAACAGTCAAATAGGGCTGAAACTAAGTCTACATGACATTGGTGTTACATTTCTTAGTCTTCAATAAAGAACCTTATCATTGAGCCTAGGTCCACATTCATGAAATATCACTCCTTGGACATATAGACTCCATTGAAAGTGTTGTAACCTTTGGATTTGGTCTCAAATTTTCCACAATGCCATATGTCTAATGATGTGTTTGTCCATATCTACCTTAAGTGATCCATGTTCTGAAGAAGATGAATATCACTCCTTCATATTACTTAAAAGTTTTAAATTTTAGGGTTACTCCAAAATATTATAAATTGCTATTATAGTTAAGATATAATTATCTTCTTTGCAAAGGATATAGAGTCCATTTAATTACACAGCCCAATCAAGAAGTAAGTATAAAATAATTTTTATAGCAAATACTGGCCAATCTGTCTTAAGATTAAAACTCAATAATTTAGCATGAGGAATTCTGCTTTCAATCATTTTCTCCTAGTCATAACAAAAATCTATTCACTGAATGAGGAAACATATTGGCTGCTATTTGTTCTACTTTCCTAGAAGATCCCATTCAATTGAAAAATATTATTTTCTTGGGGCTGGAGAGGTGGTTCAGAGGTTAAGCCTCTGCCTTGCAGGAGGAAGGTCCTGAGTTCAGATCCTAGACCCCACGTATAGATGCGAGGTGGAAGCGGGGCGGCGTGGGTTTCTGGTCCTGGTAGGGTGGAGCCTGTGAACCCTGAGGCAGAGTAAACAAGGAGGAGGTGGAGGCGGTCCATGGTGGTTCCTGAATTCGTCCATGGTTCTACACACACACACACACACACACACATACATGCACATTTGAATAAAAAATACACAATAAAAAAAGAAAAATATTATTTTCATTAGAACAGCCATATATTTTAAGGCCATGATATCTACATTGCAAAGAATCCTGCAAGAAAATGACTCATTTGGGGGATGGATATTTCTATATTTGGAATGAATCCTCATGACACATTGAAAATTCTGAGCAGAAAGATTATAGCAGTGAGTACTAGATTTCAGTCAAAGTATCTAAGCAATATCTGATTTCCAAAATGAAGGAGATAGCATAGACGCTTGACCTCTGTTGAAATGACTTGAGAGAAATGATGGTGAGACACATTATGTTCAATCTCAAAAGCTCTGTGTAACAGTTGTGTGACAATGGCTCACAGATCAAGCCACCTGCAATAAATCTGAAATCTTTCTTCTGTCACTATGCTCACAAAAGGAGAAAAGCTCCTCTTTTTCCTCTTCTCTATCTTTTTCAACCTCTCCCTCCCTGTCTCCTTTCCCCTCTCCTCTTTGTTCTTCTCCTAATCCTATCCATCCCACTAGAAATATGGGAAATACAGGGCCCCTTTCCATGCACACAGAGACTGCTAGACTCCAGGCATGAATCTATTAATCTTACTCACTATCAAGTCGCTCTGTTACTCCTATTAGATTGACTGGGCATAGGTTAACTAGGATTATGGTGTAAGATCTGCCTTTCCCTTAACAAGTTTTAAAAATGGACACCATTTTTTTGGATGGCAACAGCAAAGTTTCTCTTGCTTTGGAGTCCTATTGCACTGTTATCCCCGTTTGCCTGGCATTAATAATTCTCTTAGTAAAACTTTTATCTGAAAAGTTAGATCCTTTTCTCATTCCCTAAAATTAAACAAGATATCTAGAAGAATTGAGATTGTGAAACAACAGTAGGCATCATTTCAGAGTTAGAGATTTAAGAACCTGTTTGCAATGATGTTTAACAAAGTAGACTTCTGAGAGATTGATATTCAGGAACAAGGAGGATGGCTTGGAATTTTAGGTGAAAATCTCAGGAACTGACATGCAATCTAATAAGGTATGTGCAACTGACCGTTTTGATTCAGCACCAAAGTATAATAGAAAATTTCCAGAAGTTATATTCAACGTTAATTCTATTCTTTACCCTTGAAAAGAAAAGATTAACCAATTTTAAAATAATATGAATCGAGATTCTGTAGAATGCCTGAAGTAAAAGTCTCAGCAATTATTTAAGACAATCTGAATAATCAGCATATCTTTCCAAAATTGGAAAAGGGTGGCAGATTTAGAACTGAGAAGCCCAAAACAACAAAAAAAATTTAAGGAGAAATGAATCTGATACAAGAACATGGAAATCTTGAGGGTTTTAGAGTGTGTGTGTGTGTGTGTGTGTGTGTGTGTGTGCACGCATGCATGTGCACACGAGTATGTATCACAGAATATATGCGGTGGATGTCAAAGGACAACTTTCGATAATCAGTACTTTCTGTCCACCTGTAGGTTCCAGAAATTAAATTTAGCTACTCAGGCTTAAGCATTAGATGCATTTCCCAGCTGAGTGATCTTGTTAGACCACATGGGAAGTTTTAAAAATTTCTATTTAGATATTTAAAATGTATCCACATGTATCACATAATGATTTGACAAGGGATAATGGGCCAGTTGCTAGATTAATAACATGATCTACACAGTAGAAAATGACTTCACAAGAATCACACACAGCTTCAATTTTTAGAATATGACTTTAATTTAATTAGGACAAAGAAATGTAACAATAAAGGACTTCATAACAATAATTCAAAATGAAGAGCAGAAGGAAATAAAGCCAAAATCTAAACAAGAAATAAAGAAACCAAATCATTAGTTGGGCTAATGAAAAAAATACTGAAAGATGGAATACAAATTCCAAACAAATGAAAAGTGTGCAATTTTAATAGCCATCAGAAAAATTAAAATCAAAATTAAGATTCGATCATACTCCAATCAGAATGGCAATCAATATAAAAATAGATGACAGCAAATAGTGACAAGAAAGATGTGGATAAAGGGAACTTTCATGGTACACCATGAAAATAAATAAATAGATTCTCACTGAACTATAAACAGGTTTTCTACATGAAGCAGTATACTAATCCTGTGTATTTATTCAAAGGAATGTAAGTCTACACATCACATATATATTTACACTATATGTATTCATAAACATACACTATATATATATAGAAGATATACACACTCTTCAGTCATAAAGAAACCAAAGTCATCCTGTCTAAAAACTCAGTAGAGTTTAGGAGTAAATTTTTAATTCTATGAGCAATAAGACACAAGGAAAATGAAGAAATGAAAACTCACTCTGTAACAATGTAAGTTGATGATCTATTTTTATAAAACATCATTTTCCCCAACCTCTTGAGAACACATATATTTTGTAGTGCAACATACTTTTGACTAAGGCATTTGAAGCTTGTATATCAAAGTTTCATTGAAATAAACCTTATTGATGTAAAACCATTTGATTTAACTTTTCATAATTAAAAAATTCCAGTGAAGCACACTATTTTTAATGCTAATTTTTATTTATTTGTGTTTGTGTGTGTGCGTGTGTGTGTATGTCCCTGTGTAGGCCTAAGGGTGACTTCTTCAGGAATCATCCTGGATTGTGAATCATGTTATTTTTAATTTGACTCAGTAGCAAATGCTTCTCCAGGCTTAATAAATTCAGAATATTACTACTGCAAATACAATTTGAGCACTTTATGAAAGTGGGGATATTTTGAAATAATGTTTTATTTATAATATAAAATCACACATATGTGCATAATCTATTTTTATGAATCTTGCTCCCTAATCTCCCTTCCTACTCTTCCACCACATAAAATCTTCTTCCCAATTTTAAGAGTCCTTCAATTATTGTTGGCTATGTGCACATTGGTGTGGGACATACTTCTGGGACATGGGAAAAATATCAGGTCTTCACCTATAATGAACAGTGACTCTCCCTCCACCTGTAGACCAATGTACTGTTCATTACTTCTTCATGAGAGGTAGAGCCTCTGGAGCTCTTATCCTACCCAATCTAGAATTTTTGACTGAGTTGTACTTGTGTGCATCTCCTATGGGTAAGCACAGCTGCTGTGTGAGTTAATAAGCAAAATGACCATTTCGTGTCCAGGAGATCACTGTTTCATAGCACTCCTACCTGTCTTATGGCTTTTAGAGTCCTTCAGCCCCCTTTTCAGGGAATAAGGCCATATATTAATGTCCTTGATTCATTTCGAGTTGATATTTGTGCAGTGATAGAGATAAGGATCTAATTTAATTTTTGACATGTTAAAATCCAAGTTATATCACCACTTCATGGAAATACTTGTCTTTCTATGATGATTTTCAGGAAGTTCTTCAAAAGCAGGTAGCTATAGTTGCATAAACTTATACCTTGGTTCTATTTTCTATTCCATTGATCTGTGTGTTCATTTTTATTCCAGTAAGATTTGATTTGTATTACTAAGGTTCTGTAGTATAATTAAAATAAAGTATTGTATAATTCCTAAAATATTTTTTGTGTTGTTGTTCAGGACTGTTTTGACTATCCTGGGCCTTTTGTATTTCCATTTAAATTTTTAAGATATTTTAAATCTATAAAGAATGGAAGTTTGATTGGGATTGCATTGAGACTGTGGAGCACTTTTGGTAGGATGGACATTTTACCAAGGTTAATTTCTTTTAACCCATGAGCATGGGGAGGAATTTTTACCTTCTGATGTCTTCTTCAGAAGAATCCACGATTTTCTTCCTCTAAAAAACCAGAATCACCTGGACGACTTTGCCAAGTTTTGCTGTAGCCTTGAGTGAGAGATTGACTCCCTGAAATCACAGCTGATTCAACTTTGCTGTGCTCACTGCAGGAAAAAATCTTTTTCTCCTGGGCTGATAGTTTGTGGAAGAAACAGAATCTTTCTTTGGAACTCTACCCTTTAGCTCATTTCTTCCAAAAGGATTTGCATTTTTATGGGTGGGGGCTTCTCTGAGATTCTTGCCCTTAGGTTAGAACCTCTACTATTATCCAAATTGAGAGCAGGCTTTGATTTACTAATGGAGCTAATCTCTTTAACAGCCATTTTGTTCTCTGTTTCTTCCTGGTTCAACTCTTTAAGTTTGCCATTGCAATTTTCATCATCAGATCTTACAGTTTCTTCTTCCTGCCTGATTCCTTGTTTTTTTTTCATAACTCTGAAGAAAGCTAAAATGTAGCTATATCACATTGTCAAGACTACATTGCTTTGTAATTTCCTCCATCAAGCACTCCAGTTTAAATTCAGGCTTCACTAAACTCTCCACCAACACATGGCTCCATGTGTCACTCATCCAGTTGCAAGCACACAGTCTCTGTTCCCTTCTGGACCATTTCAAGCTTAGTTTCCACTGTCTGCATCTCTCACAGCATTGCTGTCTTTGGATCTTTCATAAGAAAGGCTCATTCGGCCTCATCACCAAGATGCAAAGACTTTCCCAGCACAAAGTCTCAAAGTTCTCCATATTTCTTCCAACAAACAGTTCCAAAGGCACACCAGCCACATCACAGCATTGGCCATAAAGCTGGGTACCAACTTCTCTCAGCTTCACAAACAGCTTCATGTTGTGGTACCAGATGCTCTAAATCTCACAACAATACCCCAGTATCCAGTATCAATTTCTGTAATGGATTCTCTTAACTATTGCTGTGAGAGACAATTCAAAGTCAAAGAACTTAATGAAGAAAAGAAAATTAATTCACCTTAAGATTCCAAAGAAGAAATACCATCTTTCATGGCAGAGTGACATAGCTGGTGGCTAAAGATGGCAGGCTAATCACTCCCATCCACATGGCTGGAGCATTCCTGAAGAGTCTCTCTTCTCCTTCCATTCTATGTTCTATAATTCCTTTTATCTGATCCAATACTGGGAGCTTCCAATGAGATTTCTGGTGATGTTCCCATGAGATCTAGAGTGGTCTTTGGATAATCTCTTCAGGTGGTCTCAGTTGATTTTAGTTAATGCCAGGCATATTAAGTTGACATCCAGGATTAACTATCACACATTTTATGAGATTTTTACAAAGACAATGGGATAACTGCTATTTTTTATTACAGAGCTTGCATGAAATTGCATTGGAATCCTAATCATTATTCTAAATACAGCCTTTGACTAATAAATCTCATTATTTAGCAATGTTCTTTTAGATGACTAGTTTGAGTTCATTTCTATTTTACGGTTTCATCCATATAATCAAGTTTCAATTAGCTGTAATAATTATCCCTTCTTCTTTTATGAGCCAATATCTTTTCTTTTGCAAGTTTTTTATACTTTGAGAAAGTAAGTAAGATACAAATAAAAATACTGGTTATCTAATTGAACTCATTTGAGATGCTAACAACGTTTCCTCAAGCAGAGAAAATGATCAACTGTACTGAGGAGATAGCCCAGTGGCCAAACTGCTTGACAGAAGACTGGACTTCATGTTCTAAATCTCACACAAAATGATAGGTGGGGATGGAAACCCATTTATGATTCCACCCTTAGAAAGCAGAGACTGGAAACCAATTCCTAGAGCAATCTGTCAATTAAGAACAGGTCTATGTGAAGTAATCATAATAGGGCTTTGTATGACCTGCGCAATTACCAACAGATCATTGAACCACCAAAGTTTAGCATGGATCACAGGAACTACAATCCTTAGAGGCAAGGGATTAACAGCCACAATAGTGTTCTTATATCAAAAGGGAACACAAAAAGAGCTCTAGGCAATGCCACTGAGTCCTTATACCTTATCAGAAAGGAAGACGCAGAAGGAAGTTTGACATTCACACTAAAGGATGCTCCAGGGATGGGGTAAGGGGGTACTGGGAGAAAGGGAGGGAGAGGGGAAAGGAAAGAGAAAAGGGGGGGAGGGAGCAAAGGGATCCAGGGAGGCGTGAAGGGAGGGAAGGAAATGGGGTACTTTGCATGAGTGGAAGATATTAAATAAATAAATAAATAAATAAATAAATAAATAAAAGAACAGGATTATGGGTGATCTCTGGGCTTCATTAAATAGGTCATCTCAAAAAAATGTGATAAAAAGGTATTCAAAGCAGCTATTTTGGAAGACAGGTCAACATTTTTAAAATTTTTTGTTATTGATATTTTTGTTTCATATTTCAGTTTTGAGTCAGGTTCACTATGTAGTACAGATCAACATGAAACTCAATTTTTCAATCTCCAACTCTTAAGTGCTTGTATTATAAACATGCACCATGAAGCCTGGTTTGACACTTTCTGATAAAATGATGTACATCTTTCCTGTAAGATGAAGCACTTCTTCTGTTTAATTTCTGATAACCACAGATGTTTTCTCCAGTCATAAGGATTTTTGTTGTGTTTTTACCACATGTATATGGTTGTAGTTATAAATCTACAAAGCATTTAAATTTTACACATTAGCTTCATTTACTTAGCAATATTCATTGAAGCATCCTTGATGTTATTTCAGTCTTACAGTTAAATTCTTCACCTTGCTGAGCAATATTCCATTATGCTTTACCATTTTTACCTGTCCATTCACCTAAAAGGGGCAGATTCCAGAATTTAAAAGTCTTAAATGAATATTCTGTAAGTATTCATATGCAGGTTTTTATTCAGGCATGTTTTAAATTCCCCTCCCTCACCACAGTCTCTTACTTTTATTCCATCTACCTTTGAATATACTCTTATAACAAGACTCTAATTTAACAGGTTTTTATCTCTGGCCAGGGGGTGGCATCCAATACCCATCAGGATGGAGCCAAGGGCATTGCAGGAGCAGCAAAACTGAAAAAAAATCAACAAACCTTAATGCAGAACATCAGAGATTCTATGTCAACCACCTGGAACTAGGCCAGCCTAATCTCTCCCCATCCTGAAGCTCAGGGAAATTTGCAGAAGAGGGGGTGGTAAGATTGTAAGAGCACAAGGATGGGAGGAGTAATGAATGATATGCAAGATACTCCACACAAGTTAGGGACGAGGCAATCATAATAGGACTTTGCATGCCCTGTGCAATGTCCAACACATTATTGACCCCACAAAGTCTAGCATGGACTAAAGACACTAGGATCCCTAGAGACTAGAGATTGACAGCCACAGTAGTGTTCCTAAGCTTAAGGGGAACACAGGAAAGGGTCCTTGATAATGCCGCTGGGTCCTTGCACCTCATCGGAGAGGAGGACCCAGAGGAGAGTTTAGCATGCACTTTAAAGGATGCTCTGTGGATGGGGGGATGGGGTGATGGGGAGGGAGCGGGGGAGTAGAGGGGAAAAGCAGGAGTGTTGGGGAAGTGCAGGGAGGGAGGGGATTGGTGTACCTGTTAAGTTTGTATGAGCAGAAATTAAATAAATAAATGGATAAATAAATAAATAAATAAATAAATAAATAAATAAATAAATAAAAAGAAGTGTGCCCCTGTCTCAGCTATTTATGTAGTTACGATGTGATCATTTCCCTTAGTGCATGATATTGATAAGAATTATACTGCCATGTTGCTAAATGATAACTGTAAATCAAGAATAAACCCCATTTTCTCTAAGTTGCTTGTACCCCCTATTCAGTTACAGAAAAGAAATTGCAACCATATTAGATACCTGAGAAATGTGATATTGATTACGAAATTGTATGTGACTTTCATGTCTTTTAAGCTGTTTTGTGGTAATAACGTGAAAAATGTTTGAAGCTCTTGAAACTGTGGACTACAGAAGATACTGTAAATAGTTTACTGGGTTATTTGGAAAAGATCTGCTACGAAATAAGTGGACTATTTAGACCTGGCACAGGACATATTTGAGGTAAACAAGAACTTTGATGAAGATGAATTTAAATATAACGGATTGTAGTATTTTGGCTGGGCAAAATGGCAGTTTTATGCAAGAAAATGGAACAGCTTCAAATAATGTAGAATGAACATCTTGGGAAAGAAAGCAAGAACTCTCTAAATGAGATAGTGGGAGAGATGTCCTGAGGGCAGAATCATATCTTGTTGAGTCTCTATGTTGTGAAAATTCCAACTTATTTAGTGAAACAAAGCCTAAGCTAAAGTGTCTTTTCTCACATCCCAAAGCAGCTGCCTAGAAAAATACTTTCAGATTTGGCACATGGAAGTTGATAAATCTTATGTTTCAATGAACCAGACTATGTCTCATCTTTATGTCAGAATTAGTAACATCATGCAGCTGGTACTAGCTTTGATGCAGGAGTGAGAGATTCATGGATACTGTGATCAACAGAGTGTTGATCTTATGGGTCAACTCAAGAATAAAGGAAAAAGAAAGCAGCAGCAAATTGGTCCAAGCATGTTTGTTACATGGGCAAACTAACAAAAGCACTCTGTCAGCAGGGAATATGACAAGGAAGAGGCTGTATATTTCTAACAGCAGGCAACAGCAGTCAACTCTGCACAACTCTGAGAAAGGACTGTGCCTTTAGCTAGACACTGGCTGTGAACTACCTGTTCCAGATTTGTTATAACATAGCCTCATATCAATTCTTCTGCATGATCGTCATCATGCCAAACATCTTTCCTATATTACTACTGTAATGCACTTGTCCCTTATAGTTTTCATAGATGTTGAATGTGTGGAGAAAGAATAAAAGTGCAGACTAGAGCTGATTCAGAAAGAATTTTCGTGTTCCATGGGTTTAATGGAATTTCCCTACATTGTGGAGTCAAACTGATGACATAATAGTCAAAAACTGGGGGATATTGAGTGACGGGATGTGATAATTTTCTGACCAGCTATTGATACTAATTTGGTATTTTCTTCCTTTGTCCCCACTTTACAATTAAAATGCTTATTCAATACTATTACGTCTTAGAAACATTTAGTTTTATTTTTTGCTTGCCATGATTTCACTTAAGAGATTTTGGATTTTTTTGTTTTTTTATTTTTTATTTTTTTATTATTTATTCAATTGTGCATGTATGTGTGTGTGTATGTGTGTGTGTGTGTGCGTGTGCATGTGTGGAACCACGGGTGAACTCGGAACCACCATGGACTGCCTCCACCTCCTCCTTGTTTACTCTGCCCTGGGATTCACAGGGGCCACCCTAACAGGATCAGAAATGCAGGCCACTTCTACTTCCACCTGGTGTCTATACATGGGGTCTAGGATACAAACTCAGGACCTTCCACCTGCAAGGCAGAGGCTTAACCCCTGAGCCACCTCTCCAGCCCCTGGATTTATTTAACTGGGTTAATGTTTTTGTCCTAACCCCCTCCTCACACACTTTCCTCCTCTCCTACCATCCCCATCTATACATCCTATTCCCACTCTCCTCTCTCATCTATCCTGCACTGTATCAACCCACTCCTGTTTCTCCTGTCTATTTGCTTGTGTATGTCCCAAGACTGCCTTTGGGTGCCTCTATTGGTAAGGGAGTCAGATTTCGGTTGAAAGTTATGTGCCTCTTAATTGGATAAAAACATAGGTGGAGAGGTTTCCTTTTCCTTGACCAGAACATGCCCCTGGGACACTCTGTGAGAGCAGTTAGATCTTCTAAAATCCTAGTTAGTCCTTGGGAGACTATCATCTCATCTCAATGAGATATCTTAGTATAGCAACACTAGAGTGGCTGGGGTGGGTTTGTCGGGAGTACCTCATCCTACCTTTAGGCTCTTACAATCCTACTGTCCCCTCTTCTGCAAAGTTCCCTGAGCCTTGTGTGGGATAAGATTTTTGATGATCTGATTAGGGCTGAGTATTCTAGATTCTCTGATAATCTGTACTACTGGCCTGATGTGGTTTTTCTATCTTCCATTATAATAAACAACAGCTTAGTTGAGAGCTTTTTTTAATCTAAGGATTAAACAAAAGAAGTGTTTAGATGGTGTTATATTATCAATATTTTGGAGTTAACACTAAGCTATTTGTTCTAGTCCATTACATCTCTTCTACAGTTATTTGTATATATTTAGAATAATAGACATGATTTCCCAGATATTGAAGAGATAAATACATATCTAGAGCATAATTGTTTTCCTGGGTTACATACCTGTGTTGCTGCCTGTTACAGAATCCCCCGCGGGACCAGCTGGGGAAAGGAGGGGGAAATGGCCGGGCCTTGAGGCTCGAGGCGAGGGGGCAAGCCGGCTATGAGGTCACCAACCAGATCCTGAGAATCAAGTGAGGAGCAAGCAGTGGACGAGATGCTGCAGATCAAATTTATTAAGGAAGTGTTTGGGGTTATATAGGGCTAGGGTCCAATCAGGTGTTGCCATCCCTCCACTCCGGAAGACAGCCACCAATCATTTAACTGTTTACTAGGTGTCCATTGCAGGGGCAGGTTAGATGGCTGTTTTCCATTGGTTGTTCATCCCTCCACCTACATGGTTCTCCACTGAGACATGTCCAGGGCATGTCTGTATGTATCCAGGCTTGTCCCTAGCGGGGAGCCCCGGCTAGAGCCTCCTTGAATGGATAGTGCCACAGCTGCCATTGATTCTTTTTACTGAAATTGTAGTGTTTTATAGCATTCACTTGATTTCTTTTTCCCTTAAGCCAGTTGGCCCCTTTTTTCCCCTCCCTTATACCTTATGAAGACCTGTGACTTTACTTCCCTTCCCATGCAGGCTTTATTTGCAAAGTGCCTTATTTATCTGTTTAAGCCATGTTAGTTTGTTTCCAATCTCTTGGATTCTCCTTTTCCCCTGCCTTCCAAGTTATGTTCCTATGTGGTCATAGTGGATATTATAGAAATTTTCTCTTGAGTATATCATTTTGAATACTTGGTACTAGTTTCCACATGTAAGGGAGAACATGCAAGATCTGTCCTTCTAAATCTGAGATATTTAGTTCAGTATAAATTCTTCCAAGTTCATCCATATACAAGCAAATTTCAATAATTCATTTTTAGTGATAACTGAATAATATTCCTTTGTGCATATATACCAATTCATTAATCATTCAACTATTATTGGGCATTTAGGTTGATCCCATTACTCTGTTATTGTGAATAGAGCTGTAATGAACATGGTTGTAAATATATCTCTATAGTAACATGACATATTCTTTGGAAATAATCCTAGGACTAGTATAACTGGGTTACATACAATTTCAATTTTTGACTTTTTTGTGAACTGTCATAATGATCTTCAGAGTGGTTATACAAGTTTATATTCCCACCAGCAATGAATCAGGGATTCCTTCTTCCCATATCCACTCCAGCATTTGATATATGTGTTTTGGATTTTGAGCATTCTAACTTAAGTGAGATGATATCTCCAGGTGGTTTTGATTTACATTTCTCTAATGGTTAGAGATGGAAGGTATTTTAAGGTATTTTATAGACATTTTAATCAATTTAATTTTAAGCTTCAATGCCCATTTTTTAATCTCCTCTCTTCTACTGCTTTTAGGATTGGATTACTTTTGTGTCTCTGAAGCTTTAAGCTACATTGCTAACTTGTGACATTTCCATTTTTTATACAGACATTGAGAGATATAAACTTATATCTTAGTAGAGCTTTCATTGTGTCACAGAGATTTTGATATGTTGTATTTTCACTATTATCCGCTTCTAGGAAGTCTTGAATTTCTTTTATGATTTCTTTCTGAATCCATTTCCAATTGGACTGTTAATCTCCTTGGTGTTTAATTTCTTGAGTTCTTTATACACTCTAGATATTAGTCCTTTATCACATGTGTGGTTTAGTCAAGGTTTTCTCCAATTCTATGGTTTATGTTTTTTCTCAGTTGGCAATATATTTAGCCAAACAAAAGCTCTTTAATTTCATGAGATCCCATTTGTTTTGATTTGGCTCTATATCTTGAGATATTGGGGTCCTGTGTACAAAGTGTTCACCTAGGCACCCATTGGATGGAATTACCTACTCTTTCTTCTAGAACTTTTATAGTTTATGGTCTAATGTAAAGGTCATGGACGCATTTGGAGTTCCTTTTCATGCATGGTTACAAGTAAGGTTACAGGTTCAATCTTCTGAATGAGGATATCCAGTTTTGCCAGTATAATAATTAAAGATACTATTCTTTTGCCATTGTCATGGTTTGAAATGTGTCCCACACAGTCTCATGTGTTTGGCAAGGTCATGGCACCTTGAGAGGTGCAACCTTGCTGGAGGAAGGCAGTCACAAGGGGTGGGCCTTGAGGTGGATTAGTCTGGGAGAAGTCTGCCTTTGCAGAAAACAGTCTTGTAGCTCTCAGCCTACAAAACCTCTGCAGTGACTTAGCTCCTCCAGCTTTGGCCAGAAAGCCATGCTGCCTCTGATTTGAAAGACTGTATCTCCCTGCTGAACCTGTAAGCTGAATAAATCTCCCTTTCTCCCTTAAGTTGCTTGACTTTGGGTGCTTTCTCACAGCTATAGTTAAGAGTAACCATTACAGCCATTGAGTTTTCTGGACCCCTACACGAAAAATCACATGGCTGTATTGTAGGGGCTTACTTCTGGGCCTTCTACACTTAGTCATCGATCTATTTGTTTGTTTTGGAACCAGTATCATGCTGTTGTATTACTATTTATTTATATTATGGATTAAAGTTTGGCATGGTGATTCCTATAGCATAGTTTTTATTACTCAAGATTACTTTAGCTGTCCTGGGACTTTTGTGCTTCTGTATGAATTTGGAGATTGCTTTGCCAATTTCTGTGAAAAATTGCCTTGGAATTTTGATTGGTATTGAATGGTAGCATTGAATCTCTATATTGCTTTGGCAGGATGGCCATTTTTTTCTATTCTTTTACTTTACTTTTATTTTCAATTTTGTTTCTTTTTTTATTTCTGCTCATACAAACTTACCAAGTACACCGGTCTCCTCCCTCCCTCCACCCCCCGAACCCTCTTCTCTCCCCCCTCCTTCCCCACCTTCCCCATACCCCATTGCCTCCCTCTCCCATCCATGGAGCATCCTTTAATGTGCATGCCAAACTCTCCTCTGGGTCCTCCTCTCCAATGAGGTGCAAGGACCCAGGGGCATTTCCCATTTCCCCTTAAGCATAGTCCATGCTAGACTTTATGGGGGTAATAATGTGTTGGACATTGGGCAGGTCATGCAAAGACCTATTATGATTGCTTCGGACCTAACTTGTGTGGAGTACCTTGCATATCATTACTCCTCCCATCCTTGTGCTCTTATAATCTTACCACCTCCTCTTCTGCAAATTTCCCTGAGCTTCAGGATGGAGAGAGATTAGGCTGGCTTAGTTCCAGGTATTGACATAGAGTCTCTGATGTTCTGCATTATGGTTTCTTGATTTTTTCTTCAGTTTTGCTGCTCCTGCAATGCCCTTGGCTCCATCCTGATGGGTATTGGATGCCACCCCCTGGCCAGAGATAAAAACCTGTTAAATTAGAGTCTTGTTATAAGAGTATATTCAAATGTAGATGGATAAAAAGTAGGAGACCGCAATGAGGGAGGGGTCTATCACCCATTTGCAAAATGGTTACTTTCTATCTGCCAGACTTATGCCCTCTTCTTCTAGTGAGATCATACCCCATCAGTTGCAAATGATCAGGAAAGAAAGTCTGTGAACTTAACCAGATGTCTCATTACTTACTTGCAGTCCTTGATGATAGGCCTATATTCTCTGCTGTAACATGGTCTCCTCAATCCTTCTTTCTGGTGGGGCCTTCCTTCCCCATCCCTCTTGTTTATAATCTTTCCAATTACTGGAGATAATACAGAGATTTATCATTGAGTGTCTCTAAGTGAGTTTGGTACTAGGATCCACCTATTAGGGAGTACATAATTTTCTATGTCTGGGATACTTCACTTAATATAATTGTTTCTAATGACATCCATTTCCCAGCATTAATTCTTCATTTTTGATGGCTGAGCAGTATTCCATTGTATAAATGTACCACATTTTCCTTATCCACTCGTCAACTGTTGAACTTTTGGGCTGATTCCATGACTTTGCTATTGTAAACAGTGCTGCTATGAACATGGTCGTGCTTGTGCTATTGAGGTGAATTTTTGCTGTATGAAGTGTTATTCCCAAAAGTGGAATAGCAGGGTCATATGGCATTTCAATCTTTAACCTCCTTAAGAATTTCCAGAAGGCTCACCAGAGTAGTTGTATGAGCCTGCATTTGCACCAGCAATGTAAGAGAGTTCCCCTTTCTCCACATCCTCTCCAGCATTTGGTGTTGTTTGTATTGTGGATTTTTGCCATCCTGACCGGGGTGTGATGGTATCTCAGGGAAGTTTTGATTTGCATTTCCCTGATGGCTAAGGATGTGGAGCATTTTTTAAGATATTTGTTAGACATTTTAATCTCATCCCTGGCAAAGTTTCTTTCGAGTTCCAAGGCCCATTTTTTAATTGGCCCATTTGTTTCCTTGGTGTTTATTTTTTAAAATTCTTTGTGTACTCTGGATAATAGAGCTCTATCAGATATGTGGTTAGTGAAGATTTTCTCCCATCCTGTGGTTTGCCTTTGTGCTCAAGTTACAATCTCTTTATCTGTACAGAAGCTCTTTAATTTCACAAGATCCCATCTGTTGAGTGTTGGTTGTAGTGACTGCTATTGGAGGTCCGTTTTAGAACTGTTGGCCTACAGGGGATGACATACAACACCCATCAGGATGGAGTGAAGGGCATTACAGGAGCAGCAAAACTGCAAAAGAAAATCAATGAACCATAATCCAGAACTTCAGAGACTCTATAGCAACCACCTAGGACTAGTCCAGCCTAATCTCTCCCCATCCTGAAGCTCAGGGAAATTTGTAGAAGAGGGGGGCGGTAAGATTGTAAGAGCACAAGGATGGGAGGAGCAATGATATGCGAGATACTCCACACAAGTTAGGGCTGAAGCAATCATAATAGGTCTTTGCATGCCCTGTGCAATGTCCCACGCACTATTGACCCCACAAAGTCTAGCATTTGCTAAAGGCACCAAGATCTTTGGAGGCAAGGAATTGACAGCCACAGTAGTGTTCCTATGCTTAAGGGGAACACAGGAAAGGGTTCAGGGAAAAGTCACTGGGTCCTTGTATGTCATCAGATCGGAGGGCCCAGAGGAGAGTCTGGCATGCACATTAAAGGATTCTCCGGGGATAGGGGGAGAGGCACAGGGGGATGGGGAGGAAGGGGTGAGGGGAGGGGGAACAGGGGGGTAGGGGGGAGGAAAAGGGAGGGAGGGAACTGGTGTACATATTAAGTTTGTATGAGCGGAAATAATAATAACAATAATAATAATAAAAAGAAAGGTTGTAAGGTCCTGCAGTGACTCTCGAATTTGACCATGGCTGGTATAGGCAGAGCATGTAAGACTTCAAGGCCCATTGTCAAATCAGTTCTGACCTTTCTGTGTTCTTACTTTTATCATTTGTATGTGATTTGACATGTGCACAAGAATTTTTCACTGTTACAGGATATGGTAGGCTGTCTTATTAGTGAGAAGTTGGATCAAAATGCTATTAAAAATGATCAATGTGAATTAAAAAAAAAGGGAACTGTTGGCCTAATCCAATCAGCTCCAGGGAGTTCCCTACCCTTTCAACTATGCTTTTTATAGTCTCTGGTCTTATATCGAGGTTCTTGATCCATTTGGAATTAAGTCTTGTACATGGTGACAATTACGAGTCCAGTTTTAACCTTCTGTATGTGGACATCCAGCTTTGCCAGCACCATTTGTTGAAGATGCTGTTCTTTTTCCATTGAATTTTTTGGGCCCCTTTGTCAAAGACCAAATGGCTGTAACTTTGTGGGCTTATATCTGGGTCTTCACCCCTTATCCATTGATCTGTGTGTCTATTTTGGAGCCAATACCAGGCTGTTTTTACAAGTATGGATTTGTAGTATAGACTAAGGAAGGTTTGGTATGGTTAGGATGGCCATTTTTATGATGTTATTTTTACTAATCTGGGAGCATGGAAAGTATTTCCACCTTCTGATGTCTTCTGAAATATCTTTCTTTGGGTTTTAAAATTTTTATTGTATCTGCCTTTCATTTTCTTGGTTAGATTTATGCCAAGGTATTTCATTTTTTATGGATCATGGTAAATGGAACTTTCTCACTTTTTGTATACTTGGTGTATTAGAAAGCCACTGATTTTTGAAAATTGACTTTGTATCCTGCCTCTTTGCTGAACCTATGAACTAATGCTAAGAGTTTACTGATGGAGGTTTTGGAGTATCTCAGATAAAGGATCATGTCTTCTGCAAATATTGATAATTTCACTTCTTCTTTTCTAATGTATCCCTTTTAATTCCCTCTTTTGTCTAATAGCTTTAGATAAGATCCTAGATATTGAGCAAAAATGATAAGAGTGAACTACTTGCCTAGTGCCTGATCTAAGAGTGACTGCTTCAAAAATTTCACCATTTAGAATGATTCTTGTTATAGGCTTCTTTTATATAACCTTTATTATATTGATGTACGTTCCTTCCATTCCAACAATCCCTAGACTTTGATGATAAAGAGATGTTGGATCTTGTCAAAAGGTTTTTCTGCATCTATCTATAGACTGGTGTGATTTTGTTCCTTGGATTTGTTTATATGGTGTATTACATTTATTGATTTACATATGTTGACCCAACATTGTGGGAATGGGATAAATCCTATTTGATTATACTGAATTTTTTTTGAGTTTTTGAATCTGGCTTGCTAAAATTCTGTTAAGGTTTTTGCATCTGTGTTCATCAACGAGATTGACTTATAGTTTTTTTTTAATTTTATTTTTATTTGGTTTGAGGTTAGTATAATATTAGCTTCATAGGAAGAATTCAGGAATGTCTCTTCCTTTGCTATTTAATAGTGTAAAGAGCTGTGGTGTTAGTTGTTATTCAAATGTTTTATAGAAATCTGCACTGAATCCATCTGGTCCTGGACTTTTTTTGGTGGGGAGATTTATAATTACTTCTTTAATTTCATCACTTGTTATTGTACTGTTTAAATAATTCAATGCATCCTTATTCAGTTTTGAAAAGTTGTACATGTTAAGAAATTCGTCCATTTCTTTCTGATTGTCAAACTTTGTAAATTATAAATTTTTGAAGTATGACCTTATGATTCTCTGAAATTCTCAATTGTAATGACTCCATTTTCTTCTCGAATTTTATTAATTTGAGTTTTCTCTCTTTTGGCTTTAGTTAATTTGGCTACATGTTGGTCATTTTTTTTATTTTTTTTCTCAAAGAACAAGTTGTTTCTTTGGTTCATTCTTTGTATCATTTTCCTTATCTCAATTTCAAGTATTTCTCCCATGATTTTACTAATTTCTGCTCATCTACTTCTTTTGGGATTGGATTGTTCGTGTCTGTCTAAAGTATTAAATTGTACTGTTAAGTAGTTTACTTGTAGTTAGAGCTGCAGCAGGAAGATTGGACTTTGCCTGACCTGTACAGTGGCTAACATGTCAACGACTCCCCAAAGTGTAGCATGGATGGCATGGTAGAAAGCTTCAGACGGTAGGATCCTTAGAGGAAAGGGATTAAACAGTCATAAAAAAGTTTCCATATGCTAATGGGGAGCCCAGAGAGTGGCCATGGGGTATGCCACTGAATCCTGAACCCTCACTGAGGTGGAGGACTTAGAGGGAGATTTGGCACTCACATAAAGGAATGCTCCAGGGGATGAGAGGGAAGAAGGAGGAAGCACTGAGAGAGGGGGAGGGAGTAAGGGGGGGAAAAGTAGGCGGGAAGGGGGGAGAATGGAATGGGTGGTGATGGGGGAAGGGAGGGAGGACAGGAGTACCTATTAAGTTTGTATTAGGAAAAAAATAAAATGTGGGAGAAAAAACAGAAAAGAAGTAGCTTACTTGTGATGTTTCTATTTTTTTTTTGATGTAGGCATTGATTGCTATAAACTTTCCTCTTAAAACTGCTTTCAACCTATCCCAAAGATTTTTATATGCTGTATTTCATAATCATTTATTTCTAGAAATTTTTGAATTTCCCTTTTAACTTCTGTCTGAACCAATTCCTCATTAAGTAACATGGTTTTTACTCTCCATGAATATGTGTATTTTCTGATGTTTGCTTTGTTATGGATGTCTAGCTTCCTTGTTTGTCAGATAGGGTACAAGATATTATTCAACTTTCCTGTATATGGAGCTTTGCTTCGCACCCAATATGTGGTCTGTTTGAGAGAAGATTCCATACGGGCTGAAAAAAAATGTGTATTTTTCGAAAATGGAAGGTTCAGTGGAGGTTAGTCAGATCCATTTGGGTTATGGTTTGATTGAGCTCCATTGTATCTCTGTTTAGTTTTTGGCTTGTTGACCTATCAAATGGTGAGAGTGATGTGTTAAAGTCCCCTAATACTATCATGTTTGGGTGATTGGTCATATTAAAAATTTTTAATTTTTTTTTAAATTTTAAAAATATGTTTAGTGAATGTGACTGAGCCTATATTAAGCATATATATGTTCAGGATTGTGAAGTCTTCCAGATGAACTGTTCCTTTGACTCATATGTAGTATCTTTCTGTGTCTCTTACGATTTTTTTTGGTTTGAAGTCCACTTAGTCAGATATCAGCCTTCAGCTTCTCCTTATGGTTGTAGATTTTTCTTTCACCCTCAATTTTGGCTGATAGTTTTGATGTGTATATTAACCTGGATTGATATTTGTGCTTATTCATGATTTGAAATATATTTTGCAAGCTTTTTTGGCTTTTACAGTTTCACTGAAAAATCAGCTGCTGCTTTCATAGGTTTACCTTTAAATGTGACTTGTTTTTCTCTCTTGTTGCTATCAACACATTGTCTTCATCATATATCTGTGTTGTTCTTAGTGTACTTTGTTTTGGTGATTTTCTATTTTGTTCATATCTGAATGGTGTATGATATGCCTCATATACTTCGATGGGGATGACTTTCCTTAGATGTAGAAAATTTTCATTAATGATAGTGTGAAAAAAAAACTATTCTGCAGTGGCTTTATGGATTTCTTCTCCTGATATTCTGTAACTCTTGAATATTCCTCATCAGTATTTTGGGGTGCTTTTTAAACCTCTTTAATTGTACCGATTTATTGTGCCATGTTGTCTTCCAGTTATGATGTTCTATTTTCTGCTTCATGGTTCTACTCTTAAGACTTTCTATTGAATTTTTAATTTCAAGCTTAATCTCTGTATGAGCTTTTTTTTTCCAATTGCTCTATGCCTAGTTTTGTTTTTGAACTGTCTTTTTCATGTCATCTAGGTGCTATTTTGTGGGTATGGTTATTGCAGTGCCCAACTATGATTAAAGGGGAGGGTGAAAGGGTTTTTGGTATAATTATAGATAAGATGTTTAAGTTTTATTTTTAAGTTATTGGATTAGGTACCATTACTGCTTTAAGAAGATAGGATAGGTATAGTGGCCAATGGTTGGAGTTGAATGAAATATGGCAGCTTTTAGATTGTTGGGGCTATGAGACAGCAAAACTCTAAGACCCTGTAGGGGTGGGTTTATGCAGCCTTGTGTATACCAAAAACCCTTTCACCCTCCCCTTTAGTCATAGTTGGGCACTGCTGTATAAAAATCTTCAGTTGTGATGCCTGTCAATTTTAGGTTAAAAGGAAAATAAAATGGAATACTTATCTTAGGTTTAACTGCAATGATTCTCTTCTGTTGTATGGTGAGATTCTTGGTTTTCTCAGTTATATGCTTTTGTTTCATTGGACCTTGGCCCATGGTTTCTGTGACTTATATTAAATTCTTTGGAGTATATTTTAATGATTACCATGGAAGTGGAAGGAGGCTGGATGAAAGTTTGGGTTAATTAGGTAGTGAGAGGGCTGGATGAGGTTAGGTCGGATATGAGGTCGTGGCAGAAGGCAGAATCAGGTGAGAGAGGGATTCCTTTGAAAATCATGCAGGCCTTTTGGTGTGAATGCAGTAGAAGCTGGATCCTGGTGGGATAGTAAAATTTTGGATTTGAAATGATGAAACCAACTGAACAATTAATTATTGAAAAAAATTAAAATTATTGAAAAAAAGTATTTTAGGGACTAAGAGAACTTTTAATTTTGGATCATGAGAATTTTTAATATTGAGCTAAATGCATTTATATTGTAATAAAACAAGCTATACAAGGTTATGGTTTAGAAGTAATGTGTTTGAATGTCAAGTTGCAAAGGAGTGGATCCTCTTAGATACACTTATCAACTTGACAATTGAGAATTGAGCCTTTAGATAGATCTATGAAGAACTGTTTGGTTAAGGCATGCTCTGAACACATCTTGTTGATGTGGGAAGACCAAGTCAAAAATTGGTAGGAATATTTCCTGAGCAAGCAGATAAGATAGAGTCCACTAAAATAGCAGACTTGAAAGTATGTCAATATTCCCTTCTTCAAACTCTTCCTGTGGATATGGTATTTCCAGTCACTGCTGCCCATGGTTTGGAATGAATATCCTACCATGATGATGAGCTATGTTCTACAATCATGAGAAGTGCATAACCTCCTTTCTCTTTGTAGTCATTTTGGTGATGTACCAGTATAACAACAGAGAATCAATTGAAACATATGCCAATTTAATTATTCATGAAAGCTTAGTGTGACCATTAATCTTCATTATCAGATTGATGGAATTTCAAATCACTTGGGAAATAAGCTTCTGGGAGTGCTCCTTTTTGAGGGCATTTTCAATAAACTTTAATTGGAAAGGGAAGATGTACCCCAAATAGAAACAACACTGTTCTATAGACTGGAATCCTAGAGTGAAGAAAATAAAGGAGGTAAACTGAGTGCCAACATTCTTGTCTTTTTGCCTCTTTAATGTACACACAGTGATGAGCTCACATGCCTGCATACCTACTTCCCCTTACTCAAAGCATGAGTCACTCTGTAGAAAGCCTTCCTTTCTTGGTTTTTGTTTTGTTTCATCAATTGTCTTGTCACAAAACAAGAATAATAGCTAATACGGATAGTTTTTAAATGTTTGAATAAATATTGTTTTAATGAGGTGAAGGCATTACACAATCTTGCGCATTACTTGAAAAGGCTCATCTTCCCATTTTTTTAGTGATATAGTTTTCAATAAGCATGTAAACACACAAGTTAATCATAATTATTTCATTTCACTATGTTAGTATTTTAGGGCATATATTCTATCTACAGAGATGAAATAAGAATTTAAAATTTAGGAAAATAAGTGGCAGGAAGCTTGAGAATGGATGTTCAGTGTAATGCAATTGTAGTAAAGAAAAGATACATCTTAGAGGAGGTGAAAGAACATCTAGCTTCTTATTTTCTGCTCAGACCCTTATGTCTTTTAAGTGTGTGAATCAAATTTGGACTATAAAAGGAAAAGTAGCCTTGATTTACCTTTTATTTTGTATTAAAATAAAAAAAGACCACTCTGAGTAATTGCTGCAGTCAGGCTCCCCACTTTTTACCCCAGGGGGCTTGTTCTATCATGGTCCCAAATGACTTTTGACTTTCAGAAAGCATGAGCATGAGTGTAAAGGAAAGGGGAAATGAAAATGCTGCATGTGTTGTCTCTGATTTTACTTAAAATCTCATGGCATATTTTTATCTTACTTTTACATCCAACCTTGAATAGAGAAGTTAGAAAACTATCATCAACTGAACAAGTCAGTCTCTTAATAAAATCCAAATGATAACACTAAGGAAGAAGGTGGAGAGTATATTGAAAAAGTAAAAAAGAAGCGTTTTCCTGAACGGACAAATTTTTATTATATTTGGTCTAGAGTTATTGAAGAATGCAAAATAAGGACGTAAGGAATTTCTACCAAATGGGATTAAAAGAGAGAGCATAGTTGACAGTTGACAGTCTAATCAGCCACATCCACACTATAGTTCATTGGTTCAGACTTCTCTGCATTGCTGTGATTTATTACTCTCTGCTGCTCCAGTTCCTTCATTGAAATTGACAGTAAAACTTCATTAGTTTTCATTTAATTAACCTGATCTGATAATTAATAAAATGCTACTTCTTCCATTTATAATTTAATTATATAGCTAGATAATAAAGTTCATTGTGATATTCATTGTTCCATACCAACACAATTCAACTTATTTGAAAGAATTTACATCTGAAATTAAATTGTAATTTTCAGTGTTTCTAGAATTGAGCAGCTGATGTAAACTTTATTTCCTTGTTTGGTCCCTAACACATTTTTTTATTATTATTTACGTTCATACAAACTTAACAGGTACACTGGTCCCCTTCCTCCTTCCACCTCCCCTCCAACTCCCCTGCTCCCCCATCCCCTTCCCTCTCTCTCCCCATCCCATAGTGCCTCTCCCCGTTCCTGGAGCATCCTTTAAAGTGCATGCCAAACTCTCCTCTGGGTCCTCCACTCTGATGAGGTGCAAGGATCCAGAACCCTTTCCTGTGTTCCCCTTAAGCTTAGGAACACTACTGTGACTGTCAGTCCCTAGCCTCAAAGGATCCTAGTGCCTTTAGTCCATGCTAGACTTTGTGGGGTCAATAGTGTGTTGGACATTGCACAGGGCATGCAAAGTCCTATTATGATTGCTTCGGCTGTAACTTGTGTGGAGTATCTTGCATATCATTACTCCCCCCATCCTTGTGCTCTTACAATCTTACTGCCCCCTCTTCCGCAAATTTCCCTGAGCTTCAGGATGGGGAGAGATTAGGCTGGCCTAGTTCCAGGTGGTTAACATAAAGTCTCTGATGTTCTGAATTACGGTTTGTTGATTTTTTTTTCAGTTTTGCTGCTCCTGCAATGCCCTTGGCTTTATTCTGATGGGTATTGGATGTCACCTCCTGGCCAGAGATAAAAACCTGTTAAATTAGAGTCTTGTTATAAGAGTATATTCAAAGGTAGATGGAATAAAAGTAGGAAACCGTGGTGAGGGAAGGGTCAATCACCCATTTGTAAAATGGTTACTTTCTATCTGCCAGCCTATATGCCCTCGTCTTCTGATGAGGTCATACTCCATCAGTTGCAATTAGTAATTTTAGTCCACATTTATGCATGTAACTGATATGTTATATATATGTGTATATAGTGTGCATGTAATTTTTTTTGTATGTGAGTATATGCACTTGTGCACGTTTTGGATATGTGGCCTAAAATTATTAGCAGATCTAATGATACAATACAGCCGTCAGTTTTCCTAAAAGAAAGTTACTGGGTCCTTGTAGCAGAGCTTTCTTGAATACATTTGTTCAGGTATCTTGGCAATGGAGTATTCATAAGAATGTCTTTCTATTCTTTATCTCTTGCATATACTCACTTGCTTTTGTGCTATGTGCTAACACAGAGCTGAAGCCCTTCCCAGAAGCCACCACAATATTTGTGCTAGCCTTAGAAATGTAATTCAAATAAATCTCAGCCTGAAAATGACAGAATCTGATTTTTAATTACATCGAAAAAATAAAATAAGACACCTAATTAATAATAATGATATTAATAACAAAAGAAACAGCTATTTTGTCTCTTAATTAGTATCTGCCTGTTATTTTAATTAAATTTTGCAACACAGCTTAATGATTGTTATTATTAATTATTATTATTCTTATATCAATGAGGACAATTCAGCAGGTTGAATGAATGTCCACATAAATGTCACTCAATGCTGACAGCACGTAATTTTAATCACAATCAGAGAAATTCAAATTAAAAACATGTTGAGGTAAGCAATATTGAGTAAAATAACATGAAATGCTGAAGTGATTGTGAAGAAATTAGAAACCCTTGCACTCAGGAAAAATGTCCATTGATTCAAAACTTATGGAACAAAATTAGATAATATATAAACAAATTATATGCATTAGTTCTTTACTCCAAAATTCTACTTAGGAAAGTTTGCACTAAAGAAAGACAATCACAACGTTTAAATGAAGTATATACAATATTATTCACTGAAACTTTGTTTAAACTGAGAAATATTTGAAAAAACCTAATGTATGTAAAACTGAAAAAAAGTCAACAAACTACAATTCAGAACATCAGAGAGTCTATATCAACCACCTGGAACCGGGTCAGCCTAATCTCTCTCCATCTTAAAGCTCAGGGAAATTTGCAGAAGAGGGGGTGGTAAGATTGTAAGAGCCTAAAGATGGGGAGGAGTTACAACATGCAAGATACTCCACACAAGTTAGGGCCGAAGTAATCATAATAGGACTTTGCATGACCTGCGCAATGACCAACATATCATTGACCTTCCTAAGTCTACCATGGAGCACAGGCACTAGGATCCTTAGAGGCAAGGGATTAACAGCCACAATAGTGTTCCCATACTAAAGGGGAACACAAGAAAGTACTGTAGGCAATGCTACTGAGTCCTTATATCTCATTAGAGAGGAGGACCCAGAGGGAAGTTTGACATGCACACTAAAAGATGCTCTAGGGATGGGGGGGGACAATGGGAGAAAGAGAGGAGGGAAGGAATGGGAAAAGGAAGTGGGAGCAAAGGGATCCAGGGAGGGATGGAGGGACAGAGGGGAATGGGGTACCTATCAAGCTTGTATGAGTGGAAAAAATAAATAAATATTTTTTAAAAAAAGAAACTAATGCATGTGTACCCAGGCACATTGTTGATGAACTGTGGTACATCAACACATTGAAGTACAATGTAATAATTTAAATGGGGATGTCTCAAAAATGGAATGTGTAGTGGTTTACAGAATATGTAGCAAAGAGGGACACATTTTTTGGAAAAAAATAGGGCAAATATAAATAGATCTAATCAGCTGAGCAAAAAAGAAAGATAAGTGATAATCAAATAAAACCTTGCTTCCTAGTGCTGCCTAGTGCTGCAGCATTCCTGGTAGTGACACAGTAGGGTCATATGGCATTTCAATCCTCAGGGGAAAAAAGATCTCAAAAGAAAGGCGACAAAAGAACACACTTCAATAGGGAAATTAGACCCAGTCATGTACTGCATGTTAGTAGCGAGACATCTGATGCAGCTCACTCTCAGTTCCCTTCCTGTTCACTTGGGACTGAATTAGGTTTGATCTCCCCAGTCAGAGAGTGTATAGGTACTGGCAGTTAGATGGTATTCAACCTTGCAAACAAGAAACACCCCTCTCACTGCTTTGTCCTACTCCTTTTCTTTCATCTACCTTTGAGCTTCTTCCTATATTGAGATCTTCATTTAAATAGTCTTTTGTCTTTGGTCAAGAGATGACCTGGTCAACCAATCAGGATGCAGCCAAGGGCAGTGCAGGAACAGCAAAAGTGAAAACAACAACAAACCATAATTCAGAACACCAAAGACCCTATAATATTCACCCAGAACCAGACCAGCCAAATCTCTCCCCATCCTAAAGCTCAGGGAACCTTGAGGATGAGGGGCAGCAAGATTGTAAGAGCCCAAAGATGGGGAAGACAAATGTATGCAAGATAATCCACACATGGCAGGGCAGCTAGCTACAACAGCCAGTATATAGCCACAATGCGATTGGTCCTTGCCTGACCTGAACAATGGCTGACATGACAACAACCCTTCTAAGTCTAACATGAATCACAGGGGAGAAGGGTTAAGGCATTAGGATCCTTAGAGGCAAGGGGTTAAACAGACATAATAGTGTTCCCGTAATATCAGGTAGTGCAAGAAGGGGCTACAAACTATGTTATTGAGTAATGAACCCTCACTAGTATAAAAGACTCAGAGGGAAATTCAGTGCACACATAAACAGATGCTCTGGAGGATGGGATGGAGAAAGCAGGAAACAAGAGAGGAGGAGAAAAGAAAAGGAGTGAGAGAGAGGGTGGAGAGTAGGAAAGGGGGGAATAGAATGCTGGAATGGGGAACAAGAGTGGAGAAGGGAGAGAGGAAATAGAAGGGGGTACCTATTGAGCTTGTATTACTAGACAAAAAATCCAATAAAATAATTAAAAAAATAAAACCAGTGTTGTATGAAAGGAGAGAAGGTCAGCATTCCCTTGACGAAAATGGAAGAGACTCTTGGGCCTGACAACACACGTACGGTTAAGGAATTGCCACCTACTTCGTGGCATCTAACCACTGTTTTTTTATTCCACACCCCAAACAGATATGACCAAAAATAGACACTTGCCATGGCAAAAAATAGTTAAAATACTCCACATTCAAGACAAAGAAATGGTACTGAGAGCTTCAAGGGAAAAAACAACAACAACAACAAAAAAGTTTACCTTTAAAGGTAAACCTATTAAAATAACAAATGACTTCCCAATAGAAACAGTAAAAGCAAGAAGAGCTTAGAGAGATGTACTTCAAGTATTGAATGAGCAAAAATGTCAACCCAGGCTGAAATACCCTGCAAAACTATTTGTCATGAATTGGGGGGAAAGAAAAGTTTTCCAGCACAAAGACAACTTGAAGGCTTACATGTCTACCAAACCAGGCCTTCAAAAAAATGCTAGAAAAGATACTCAAATTGAAGACAAGAACAAGCATATCCAAGAGGACAGAAGAGAAGTATAATACCACCAAAACCAAAAAGCCAAATTATACACTTACATAGAACATGTCTGGAATTAAAGGTAATTTCTGCTTTATAACATTAAATGTTAACAGAACTAACTCACTAATCAAGAGACACAGACTACAAACTTGGATTAAAAATCACAACCCATCAATCTGCTGCCTTGAGGAAACTCATCTCACTACAAAGGATAGACACATCCTAAAAATAAAAGGCTGGTCCAAAATTCTGCAAGCTAATGGAACCAGGAAACAGGCAGTTGTAGCTACTGTGCTATCAGACAAAGTGGACTTCAAACTTAAAAAAAATTATAAGAGACACAGATGGATACTACATTTTAGTCACAGGTACAATTCGCCAGGAAGACTTTACAACACCGAACATATTTGCACCCAATACGGGCCCCTCCACATTCATTAAGAAAACTCTACAATGTCTAAAGCAAGAAATCAACCCCCAAACGATAATTCTTGGGGACTTCAACACCGCCCTCTCAACATGGGATAGATCAACAGGTCAAAAGCTTAATAGGGACACTTTGGACCTTAATCAAACCCTTAAAGAAATGGACCTTACAGATCTCTATCGAGCTTTTCACCCATGTACCAAAGAATACACATTTTTCTCAGCAGCACACGGAACTTTCTTTAAAATAGACCACATATTGGGCCACAAAACGAATCTCCACATATACAAGAAAATTGAAATTCTAGCCTGTACCTTATCAGACCACCATGGTCTAAAGCTTGATATTTGCAACACAAAAAACAACAGAAAATACACTAACTCCTGGAAACTAAACACTATGATGCTGAATGAGAATTGGATTAAGGAAGAAATTATAAAGGAAATTCAAGATTTCCTGGAAGAGAAAGATAATGAAAATACAACTTATCAAAATCTTTGGGACACAATGAAAGCTGTCTTAAGAGTAAGTCCATACCTCTTAATGCCTACATCAAAAAAAAAAAAAAATAGAAACATCACAAATAAATAACTTAACAATGAAGCTTAAACCTTTAGAGACACTAGAGCAATCTGATCCCAAAAGCCGTAGAAGAGAGGAGATCAGAAAAATTAGGGGAGAAATATCTGAAATTGAGATAAGGAAAATGATACAGAGAATCAACTGGTCAAAAAGCTGTTTCTTTGAAAAAAATTAATAAGATTGATACACCCCTAGCTAAATTAACCAAAAGCAAAAGAGAGAAACCCAAATTAACAAAATTAGAAATGAAAATAGAGTTATCCCTACTGATACCCAAGAAATTCAGAGAATTATAACGTCATATTTCAAAAACTTATACTGTCCACATTTTAAGTTCTATGAACTGAAAGCAAAATGCATTTGTAAACAGAAATTGTATTTCCTTCCAGTAGATAGTTGGACAGTTGGGATTTAGTCATTCAATATGACCATGTTCACATGAAACAAATGTTATCTGCAACTAATCTATTTCTGTCCTTTTGTTTCCTTTCTTTATTTATTGTTATTAATAATGTACTTTTTGGTGAGGAGATCTCTGAACATCTTTCAGTTTGGAGTGCTTCATAATTCATGAATTTTCCTTACTCAAAGAAACTGCTAAAGTTATACTATCTTATTAATTATTTTGCATGAGCATAGGAAATCCAAATATGGGGTCAGTTTGAGCAGAAGTGTATGAGTTATGTTTTGGCAATCAGGATTTGAAAATTAAAAAGATATGCAAGTAGAAAGACCTAAATATAATAGACTGGTCCTAGGACTGGTATAGCTGGGTCATATACAATTTCAATTTTTAACTGGTATGATAACAAGACTTATGAAATGATAACAAGGCTTAGGAAAAGAACAGATAAATAATCAATGTAAACAATTATAGCTTTTGCCTCTACATTGTTGATTTGTTTGTTTGTTGAAGTGTTATAGATTGAATCCAGATTACCCAACCACTGACATATATCCTCAGCTTTCATTTTGAATATCTAAATGCAAATAAATGAGTAAACTGCACATGGGTCAATCAGCTTTGAATAAATGTTTCTAATTCTGTTTATACTGTAAAAACCATATTCATTTTTATTTAATAGCTATTTCATCATAATTTCAACATGGGCAAATGAATAGGTCAGCTTCTTCTTTTATTCACTTATATTGTTGCAGTTCGCCTGCATGGTTGCTGATAAATGACCATCAAATGGCTTAAGGGAATAAGGGGTTTATTGTCTCTTAAGACTGGTTACAATTCTCAGTCAATCTTGACAGGAGAGCATGCACTAACACCAGACCAACGGAACTGACCACACTATCTCTATGTAATGGCTGAGAGAGAGACATTCCTTGCTTCCCAGACCAGCATGTGTGATGAAGTGTACAAAAGGATGCCAATTCTCTCAATCAGCTCTCTGTGATTTATTCCAGGGCCTAGTCCCATCCACCATGGGCTGGACATTCCCATCAGCTAGACAATCTCTTGCAGGTTTGCTCTGGGCTAAACTCAACCATTCATTCTCTACAAATGTGTGCAGAGCTCAAACTCTCAACCATTAAGTTGACACCTGTGCTTAACCATATCATTAAATCTACTCTATGAAAGTGGGAGCCACACTATTCACATAATGTGTCCATTTCCCCTTTTCTTAAATTCAAAATTACCCTTAATGTTTTTCTTTCCATCATCAGGAATTAAAAATCCTTTCTTTTAGATTATCCAATTCAAGAGAATATAAATTTTTAAAGTATAAATATTTTGTGGATCTTCTTTTTGTTATCGAAGCAAAGGGCATGTCGATTTTGCTTATCTTTTTAAAAAACCAGCTTTTTGTTTTATTAATTTTTTGTATTGTCTTTTTCAGTTCCAATTCATTGATTTCTTCTTGGATCTTAGATATTGGTTTCTTAGATCTTAGATCTTTTAGGATTGGTTTGTTTCTTTTGTTTCTAAGGCTTTCAGGTATAACATCAAATCATTTACTTGGGATCTTTCCTTTGTGTTGATGTAGGCATTTAATGCTATAAATTGTACTCTTAGAACTGCTTTCAATTGTGTCCCATAGATTTTGGTACATTGTGTCTTCATTTTAATTGGTTTCAAGGAAGACCCTATTACTGAAGACACAACACAAATGGATCACAGAACATGGGCAAAATATATCAACTGGAACTAGTCTGTAGACTTTCTCCTCTCAGGATAGCTTACATAGTACCAATGGATACTGTAGAAGCTACCAGGGGAGAGAAATAATCACAAACCAAATCAATGGCATGAGACTTATAAGTTGTAATATAAATCACCATAGCAACAGGTGGCATGAGTATCAAGGAAACAACCAACAGCTTTATGATTAGATTCAAGACCCACTTGTCAGACGAGTACACATCCCTATTATAGTGAACTAGAACAAGTACCTATTAAAAATGGGGGGGGGGAATCAACAGGGAAGACAGCCAATAAACTTAGGAAGACAGTATATCAAAATACTCTGTTGTGGCTGTTATTCCCATAGAATGAGTTCTTACAGTGGGTTTAAAACTAAATGAGTGAAGGGAAATATGTGTATCAGTGGGGTGACCTGAAAAAAGGTAACTTGATATACCATGGAGGCCCAAGCACCCACAAGAGTAGACAGGTCAGAGTGAACCCTGGGGTCCATAGAAACACACAGGCAGAAAGGTGGATGGGAGTGGGAGAGAATGGTGAAGGGAAGGGAGGGAATACAGAGGAGGAGAGAGGGAGGTAAGCTGGGATGAATACCCAATATGCTTTTAAAGGTCGAAAAGTAAAAAATATTTAAAAAATTATAAAAAGAAAAGAAAAAATATATAAACTTCTTCTGTGCTGAGGTTTAAACCCAGGGACTCTTGAATGCCATAGCTACACTTAAACAGCTATGTCCCAAGGTCAAACCATATACTCTTATCTTTGAAGTCTTAAATTCTAGTTTTATTTTGATAAAAAAAATCAGCTGCCCATCAGTTGCATGTTTCTCAAAAATAGTAGACTTAATATATCCATGTTTGTTGTAGAGCTATCCATAATAGCAGAGAAATGGTATCAATCTGTCCAATAGTAGGTGACAGGATAATTAATAAATACAAATTCACAATTTTACAATATTCAGCAGTCAAGAAAAATGACTAAATAATTTTTCTGATAAATGAATGGAATTGAAAAAACTATACTGAGTGATGAATCCCAGATGGAGAAAGACAGATGCTATATCCTCTCCCTTAGAATAAGTGTATGTAATAACATTGAACCTTATGAATATTATACTGAAATGGAAGCTTTTTATAGCAGCCACGAATTACAAAGGATCATAAAATTGAAAAGATACTAAAAGAATAGAGGCAAAAGAATACGGGAAAGAAGGCAATTATGAAAGGGAAGTTTAAAAAAGGGATAGGATATAAAAGGGAGTAGGAGAGGAAAAAAAATTTAAGTGACCCAGGAAGAAAAGTGATCATCTGCCCCACTCAGCTATGGATCTGCAGGCTACAATAGCAAAAAAAAACTGGCAAGAAGAGTCCAGTGGAGTAACTGTTATAACTAGCTGTTCTCTGAATGATTTTGAAGCACCATTTATTCTTTATTGACACAAAATACATAGCTGGTACTGTAAACCCATCTAAATACCAGTGAAAGGGGATACCATAGACACTAAATAGGACTAGATAGCTCAGTGTTAACTATAACTATGTGATAGCAAACTTCTATGTATAAACTTTTGATTATAATTGTAGGTAAGAAAAGCTATCATCATTCAAAAAAGAAGTATCCTGTTGCGATGGAAGATCTGTCTAATGAAGGCAATCATAAATGGCCAGAGTGCAGACCATAAGCAACTCTAGAATGCTCAGGCTTAAACAGGCCATCTTTTTTTTTTTTTGCTTTTTCTCTCATGTTAAGTGAATATTGCATGGGTCTTAAATTTGAAAATATATCACATTCTCACAGATAGCCTTAAAAATACAAATTCTTTATTTACTTTTTTCCCATAGATCCTAAGAACTGGACAGAAATCTGCATTTTTCACAAACACCCTACTTGGTGCTGATATAACTGGTGAGCCACATCATCAAAGACAGATTCATAATTCCTCAAATGCTTCCTAGTTTTGTAACAAGCTAAATTACAAAAATACCTCACTAAATGATTAATTCAATAGAACTTTGGAGATATTTTCTTGTTAATTAGGCAAGAAATACAAAACACAGACTAAATGGTTATGTTTGAGTATTCTTATTGACTTAAATGGGTACTATCAACTGATGTCCTTAAAGTTTTGTCTTGATTATTATTGTTGCTGTTGTGGTGGTGGTGATGATGGTGGTGTCTTTTGTGAGTGTGGATATAGGTTATCCACAGTCTGAGTGGAAATAACATACCATACACATGTATATGTATATATATATATATATATATATATATATATATACACTTATATATAAATTTAAAAGGAATCATGATCTGTTATAATCAGTAATATATCATCTGTATATAAATATGCACACCTTCATATAAATTTAAATGGAACTGAAATCTTTTATAATCAATATTCTTAAATTCATCATTGTTTATGAAAGATTCAGGCATTGCTAATATTTCATGTCTTCTCTAGCTTTAAAATATTCAATAATTACAGGTGGTGGGATGGAAAAGACAGAATATCAGCCTCCTAAGAAGACTTTCCTTAAGGCATTTTAAAATTCTTTTTAGAAATCTATTCTTTCAAAATCATACCTCTCACAATGAAAACCAAATTGAAATAGTCTCCGGCAGCTCTCTGAAGTTGTTAAGCAACTACGTGAGGAGAAGTATGATTTTAGCAAGTGAGAGAAAGTTGAATTTGACATAGCCTATAATTCATTTAGAAATGCACTGAGTGGGTAGTCGAAATTAACTGGTGTCTGAAATTGAAATAAAAACAAAAAGATATTGACTTTGAACTAAGTTACTGAAAAATCTAATTCATACCTTCTCTTTGCAGCATGCAAATTTCACTCAAAATTGAAACATGCCCACAGATTTCTAATATACACGTGTGATGCATTGACATGTAACTATAGATCAATTGTGCTGACTTCTTTGCTAGGTATCACAAAGAAGCCCAACACAGTTACATTTCACCCTAGGCTTTGGTGCAATTCATATGGGCCCAAACTCAATTCAGAGATTTTGAATATTTATACGAAAACCTCACCTCACATTTCTTCCTCAGTTTGCTTTCAGAAGTTTATATTGAAGTTTGTAAAAACAACCTATTTCAAAAGAACAGGAGTAAATAGGCAAAAGATAAATTGTGACATCTGTACATGATGTGCTATTTTTAATTTATTAGCTGGTACTGCCATGAAGGTATGTAGCCAAATGAAGAAAACAGGAAGAATTATTTTAGATTTTAAATATTATGTCTATGGATACCAATGCATTCTATTGTTTTTGCTAAACATCTTTTCCATATAATATAATGAAACATCTGACCTTTATCCAGATTGAGGTACTTACTTGATGATATAAGCATAGTGTGCCTTATGTAATCTATGCTGGTAAGTATATGAATTATGTAGGAATCACATATTTTTCTGAAACTTTTGACATTGTGTGTCTATAAAATGTAGAAATAAGCAGACAATACAAAAATTATATTCATCTTTAAGTATAATAACACAATCATCTTAGAAATGTTAAAGATGCTTTCAAGGTTTAGGCTAACTTTTTAATCCATATATATTTATATTTATATATATATCACAAGATTTAGTTTAAAAGGGACAAATTTATGATAAAAATTAGAGTTTTCATAATAGAAAACATTTTTTTTCCCTTGACGATGCATACTAAGACAGTGCATCTGCAACCTTGACTTGGAATGTATTGTGCAAGTCTATCCTGATATTCATTGATAAACCAGCATAAATCTCTGGATTGACAAACTGGTTCTTACTCATAGGTAGCGCCTTGCAGGTATGCACTCTAATTAATCAAGGTCATTTAAATACATTTTGCATGAAGCACCTAAAGCTCAGCATGCCATTCTGTGTATTTATCAAATCACTAATCAATATGCAGCACCACAGTTGCCACCAGGCTTCCAGCTACCAGAGGACGCCATGTGAATTAAAACTGCTCAAGCTGTCATCTGCATAAGCAGAATTAGTGCCTGCCATTATATTTTATGGGGCAGAGCTCTGAAATGCGTTCTAAATAGGGAGAATCGGTATTGGTATTTTACTTAAGTTAAAAATGCTTCACCTTAAACTTCCACAAACCTTCTATTAAGCTGGCTTCGATTTCACTTTCTTTCTCCAGCATATTACCTCCACTCTATTGGTGAAGTAATTTATTCCATCCTCCGTAGAGAGCCGGGATCTTATTTGCCAGCATATTTATCTTTCCTGCCACTGCACTGTCATTCATCTGCAATCTCCACGGAGAAGCAGACCTGTGCAGAATCGCAATTAGGATTGATTCAACTAAATCCAGGCCACAGAACTGAGGCTGACAGGGTGACCTCGGGAGAATTCAAGACGTGAGATTAGAAAACACACATGTGCAAAAAGAGAACATTTAAATCCATAGTTCATTAGGTTCTCTGTGTTCTGGTTTTCATTTGGATCAAAACTGGCATTTTTGTTCATTTTTAGCACAACACAAAAAGTTAAAGTAGCTTTTGAGTAATTTTGGGAACATGAAAAATAAATTCCATGCAAATCTCCCTGTTGGGATTTAAACAGCAGTGTGTAAAGAACAGAAGACTGATTTCCACTGAGGTGCATGTACAGGTTTCTCTTCAACTGTAAAAGGGAATGAAAGGCACTCACTGCAGATGAAGTTGCTGTTTTCACATCCTCGTTGTGACAGCTACTCACCAGTCCATCATAATCACCAAAAAAGCATCACCCCAATGTCTAAATACTCTAATAGAATTTCCCAAAGAATTCTTCAATCAGTGGGTTAGCTTTGTGGTTTCAAAAAGCGGCATGTGCAAGTATAAGCAATAACCTAAGAGATTTTCCTGACCTGTCATATATAACATGTCATATCAATTCTGCCTTCCACACTTTACATTAGGAGTCATCTATTATAGATGACCTGTCCTTATCCTTGTTACATAGGATAAGGCACAAGAGTCTGCCATTGGGGAATGAGTCAAACTCATTCTGTAAAGTTAAAAGGAAATTGGAAATAGAAAACACTGGCTGAGTAATCTTCTCTAAGGAGATTTTCTTTACTTTTTCTTCCTCTTGGGAAACAGAATTTTGTTCTCCCAAAGGGATAATGTTGGATGACTAAGAACAATTTGATTTAATCTAATAAGGGAAATGAGAACACCACAGAAAGCAAAATTCAATAAAGGAAAATCAAACTGAGCAAAGGGGAGGATTATATCGCCTGTGAACAGAATGCGAGATGAGGTGTCAAAACTCTAGTTAGTTTTCTATTTAAACAAGTCACTTCAAGTAAAAGGTTTGAAGCAAAGATGCCCCTACAATGTAATGAAAGTTTGTCAAGAATGTCATGATGAGTATGAAAATTTTGATTTTTCTAAAGTGCAGTGCAATTAATTTGGTGAGACAAAGAACAGCAAGATCTATTTCTCTTTATAAAGACTGCATTTTTCCCTGTAACGAAAGAAAGGGTAGCAAGCCATTTATCTCATCTTTTACTACAGTAGGTCAAGAACACTACTGAAATGGCAGAAAACACTGTGATGAAATTTTCAGGAGAATCTAAAGAATTCCAGAAACTTAAGATTGGAATTCATTCACTATTTCTTAAATTCATTTATGTGGGATTTGCTGATATATTTTGTAAATGTATATACTAATAAATGATTAATTAAACTGTATAATTGAAAAAATATTTTGTAACCATCCTGCCTTCCACATTTTCTTACCATTGAACAGGAAAATGGCCTGCTAAATCCATGATATTATGGTCAAATTATTGACCACTTTATAACCAGACTAACAAGAAGAGAATGAAAGTATAAAATATTAAGTATTTTAAGAATTCAGAAACAGTTGAAGAGGTGATTATGGCTAATTTAAAAAGAAATAGATTTCCTGTTTGTGTTTGCATCTATTAAACTTCTCTGTTAAAGTATTTGAAAGCTCAATCAGGCATGAAATTATTAAGCAGTGGTGAAATTCAGATACTTACATCATTAATAAGAAAAAAAACTGATCCACAAAGTATATAGCAGCTGGGACGTGATACTAACTTTGATTCTCATATTTACAGCATGGAAACTAGTCTGTAACTTTAGAAAAACTTTTATAAATCTAAGATCAGAATAATTATGGTGTGCCAGATGTTATTTCCTGAACATGACAGGGCTGTGGTATATATGACTTCAAGGCAGATGTTTGTGCTTTCACAAGAACTGCATGGAAATTATCCTGTTAATATCTCATCATGAAAGAGGAAAGATTTCAAGAAACTTCACATATCCTTGAGAGACTGATGAGGACTAATGGTGATATGGAAGAAAAGGAAGATGTTTTCCTCAATAGTATACCCACCCATCTAAGATACTTGAATGAATGCAGTAAGGCATATGTCATCAAAGACAAACTAGAGGACATACAGTGGACCATATAAATGAAAAGATTTGAAAATAAGGAGGAGTCTGGCAGGGGAGATGAAAGATTATAAGAGGAAAAAGGATGGAAATGGTTTGGAGAAAAAGGGTGATTTAAATATGTAAACACAAAAAATAAAATCAGTCAATTTCTTTCAACTGAGAAGACGTTAATACAAAGCTGATTTTGTTAAATATAAAAATAAAATAATTATTGACCCCTCAAAGTCTAGCATGGACTAAAGGCACTAGGATCCTTAGAAGTTAGGTATTAACAGCCACAATAGTGTTCCTATACTTAAGGGGAACACAAGAAAGAGTTCTAGGAAATGCCACTGAGTCCTTTCACCTCATCAGAGAGGAGGACCCAGAAAAAAGTTTGACATACACATTAAAAGATGCTCCAGGGAAGGGGGAGAGGAGGCACTGGGAAATAAGGAGGGAGGGGGAGAAAGGAAGGGGAAAAGAGGGGAGAGAGCAAGGGGGTCCAAGAAGTGGTGGAGGGAGGGAGGCGACCAGGGTACCTATTAAGTTTGTATGAGTAGAAATAAATAAATAAATAAATAAATAAATAAATAAATAAATAAATAAATAAATATTAGAATCATATGTCTGTGAACTATATCAATTAGGAATATAGTCCATGTTAAAGCACGAACAATTTTAATAATAGTATTAACCAATTAAAATAGCTGAATATGTCATGAAAAGTTCTTATACAGCTGCAGTGTTTCCTGTTATCTAATAAAATCATCTGCTATTAGATCACTATCATATACTACACATTTCAGCTGTCACTTTTTTATTTGATAGTTTTAGGTCTTTTATGAGATTAAGGAAGGACTCCAATATAATAAAGATGTAATTAAGAATTAGTTCCAACCTTTTTATGATTCATAAATGGTTATCCACATTATGAGAAATATTTTCACTTTCAGCTTTTGATAAATCTTAGAGTTCATCCAAATACAAACTACAGCTTAAGGCATGAATAAATAATTTGTCTGAACAGAATACAGAGATGTGTAAAATATCTTTATTTGTCAGTAATTTTTAAATAGAATTTATTTTTATTCCGGACTATAAAATACATTGGTTGAGATAATCTCAATTTCAGATTACAGTAAAATCAACTCAAATTGACTTGCATGATAATATTTATTGTTTCTTATCACAAGAGATCCAGAGCAAGTACCAACCATGAACTGATTTATTTTGAAGCTCAATGATATCAAGAAAAAGAAGTATTTATAATTTTTAAATTAATTGTCCTTTATCACATTGGTGGGAGCTACAGTCATTCTAGGAATAATGTGTGATACACCCATACTCAGCAAAGGAAAAAGGTCAATTCCTTCATGGTTGTTATTTTATGAAAGTAAAAAAGCATCTTTTCAAGAAGCCTCCTTAGTTCATTTTTTTCACATTGCAATGACTAATCCCAAATAATCATGATCAAGAAAACTCTGATTATATTAGACCCAATAAGAATTCCTAAACATTTATATACATTTTAATCATCTGAGTAGAGACTGTGAAAATACGAATCATAGCTTCCTAGAAAAGAAATGTACATTCAAAATTTCTTTGGTGAGTGACAATTTACACACTCAAAAGTTCACAGGTGGTAAAATTTTTGTTATTGTAACCATGAGAATCACCTGCTTAATGGACAAAGAAGCTGCTTCCTTTATAGAGTCATGAAAAAAAATTCTGGTCATAATGATGTTAAAGCCATAACTTTTAAGCCAAAATATCAAAAGATTAAATATATTTCACAGAATTGATTTATATCAGATAATATTTAGTGTGCAAAGTTTTGGCAATCTATTGATTGCATGTTATTGAAATATATTATACACAGAGGAGATGCTTGGGATCAAACTATATCTTCTTAATATGTAAAACAACTTTAAAATGAATAGCATATTGTCATTTAACACTTCAAATATTTTGTCCAGTTTACAAAAAGGAAAGTGTCTGCTGAAAGCCAGCAGTTATTGGGAATATTTATGGGAGATTGGTAGAATTTTTAAAGCAAATAAACTAAGAGAGACATTAAGAACAAAGAAAATGGAGTGTTGTCTTGATTTACAAAACAAGCAAGGAGGAGAGTTCCCTTCTCTCCACATCCTCTCCAGCATCTGGTGTTGTTTGTATTGTGGATTTTTGCCATCATGACCAGGGTGAGATGATATCTCAGGGAAGTTTTGATTTGCATTTCCCTGATGGCTTACATTTTGTAATATATTTGTTAGACATTTCAATTTCATTCCTGGAAAAGTTTCTTTTGAGTTCCCAGGCCCATTTTTTAATTGGGCCATTTATCTCCTTGGTGTTTAGTTTTTTAAGTTCTTTGTGCACTCTGGATAATAGAGCTCTATCAGATATGTGGTTAGTTAAAATTTTCTTCCATTCTGTTGGTTGCCATTTTTGCTTGGTTTATAATCTCTTTATTTGAACAGAAGCTCTTTAATTTCATAAGATCCCATTTGTTGAGTGTTGGTTCTAGTGACTGTGCTATTGGATTTCTGTTGAAGTTCCCGAGTACATCCACGACTTTTTATTCTCTGCATTGAGAGAATTTGATACAGAATGAACAAATGATGTTCACAAGTGTAATGTTCTCATTTAACAGAGGGAATGTTGTGAAAATATATATTATGACTTAGAATATCAAAATGAAATATGGGAATCTGTCAAATCTCTTGACAGCGAAGATCTTATGAGTAATAGGCTAACAAAATAAGTTCCAAACTCAAATGTAGATCAAATGTGCAACAATCAAGTGCACCATAATTACTTAGGAATCTTGTAGAATAGCAATAAGAACCTAATGAATTTTTCTGAAATGGAAAACAAAGAATGAATTAAAAGTACTCATATATAACATGGAATGAATATCTCGATAATAGTATGAGAAAGTTAATGATCTCTAAGCTAACTAATCATAAAGTTAAAGATTACATATGTAAAGTTCCCATACTAACTGAGCCCAAGAAAGGTCCTTACCCCTCACTAGGTTGGAAGACTGAGAGGGAGGTTTGGCATTCACACAAAAGAATGCTCCAGGGGATAGGAGGGAGGAAGTGGAAGGCACTGGGAGAGGGAAGGGGGTGAAAGGAAGGGGGCAAGGTGAAAGAGTGCAGGAAGGTGACTGGGGAGGGGAGAAGGTAAGGAGAGGACAGGGGTACTTATTGAGATTGTATGATTAGGGGAAAATGTGGGAGAAAAGAAGAGAAAGTTTGAACAATCATAAATAAAATATTTTTGAAAGCAACAACAAAAATATGCTTTAATTATAGCTATTATCCTATTTCATTCTGAGAATTATTATTTTAAAAATCTTCAAAACTCAAGAAATTAAAAAAGTTAAAGATTATGAACCTTTTTTTCAGGAGATATTTGTAATGCAGAATGAAAAAGCACTGGTAAAGATAATATGAGGTAGAATACATATGCTGTAACTCTGTATGTCCATATGTTGCATGAATGCACAAACATGTGTGCATACACAAAAAATTTTGAGGAAAGACATGAATAGGGATAAGGACAGTAAAAATTTCATGTAAAAAAAAGAAAGAACAAGTAAAAGAGACAAATGCAACTCTAAATACGTTGAATATTTGAAGTTTGTCTTAGACTAGAGCTTCATGACCCAGTGTGGGGTGGACTGAAAGTAAGCAGAACACAGTGGCACATCCCAACATTTGGGATGGAAAAAAAGAAATATCAAGAGTTCCTAGCCAGGCTGAGCTACTTAGTAAAACCTTGCCTCCAAGAAAAACAGTAAAATTTTAAAAGTGCCAGTCTGTATCTAGTAGTGAAAATCATTTCCATAAGCTTATATACAAGCAGAAGAACAAAAAAAGAAAATAATAATCAATATTAGCATTCAGGACACAAAATAGAAGAAAGAATAAAGTATGATTGTCAGGAAGAAAGGGACTAAAATTCAAGTTTATCAATCATTTTTGAGGATTCAGAAGTCGTCACCTAAAGAATGAAAGTATTTCCTAGAACATGAGGGGTCATTGATTCAAATCCCACAGCTGCCAGAGGAAAAAAGAAAATGAACAACATAGAGAATGAATGTAATCAACTGAATGATGCTTTTAATAAATTACCAATGGTCATGGAAAAGAAACAATGGGAAAAAAAGATCTTAAAAAGAATTCATACACCAAGTTTTAAAAGGGGAGATTGTGTGAATATCAAAGCATATAGTACAAACTATAACAAGACACCTTGCTATCTAAAGAAAAACACAGTATTTCATAGTAACCTACTAGATGAATTAGTCATAGTCAATTTCAAGAGAGCACTTAATTTTCCTAACTGTTCCTCATTATCAAAATATTTAGATTTATATTTTAAAGGATACTGAACTTGAAAGAACTAAAACCACTGAGAAGATAAGTGACAAGTCTAATAAGCCAAGCCATCTCTTAAGTGAACTATAAAAAAATGGCAAAAGCAGAACACATAATTAGTGACTTGGTTAAAGGGATATTGTAAAAGATGAGTAGTTGACAGACGCTTCAAAATGAGGCAGGAGGGTTAGATTCCTGTAAGATGATTTTACATAGAAGCACAAAACAAGGACTTCAAATGGCTGAACGTATCTTGTGAAGGTAGTCCAAGAGTTCCACAGAAAGCAATGTGTAGTTGGAAACATCTGACAGCACTTAGAATGATATCAGTCATGCCCTCCTGTTACCATAACTCGGACAAGCAAAAGTGTTTGTTCATCTGTCAGAGAGCAAATAGATATTGACTAGAGATAAATGGAGTCAATCCAGTCTCAGAGACCCCCCAGTCAACCTGGAAAATGGCAAATCTGGATGGTTACCATCACTCAGTCAAAGAGAGGCAAATGAAAACAGGACGGCAGTAAGCAAAAAACAAAGCATGGGGACAATAGGAAGGGAAGAGGGGAGAATGGAATGTCCACAGATAAATGATGTTGGGATTCAGAGGCTGGACACAGGGAAACTGAAATCAGTAGACAACAGCCCATTGAAGCAAAGTAGGATTTACATGGGAAATATAATGGCACTCCATATTTCCATAAAAGGGTTACTATTTGGAGAAAATATCAAAATCAATCAATGAGGGGAAGAAACTGGAGAATTAACATTTGGAGGATTTTTTATAAAACTAAATGAATGAATAAAAAAACTAAACGAAAATAGGAAATATTGCAGCAAAAATAAAAGAGTTGTGGCAAAAATAAAAGAGTTATTAAAAGACTTCCCAAGTTTAGCAAAAATATTTTAGAGCTACAAGCTAATACTAGGAGCATATAAAACAGATTAAATACAAAGATGATTGGGAAACTGCTTCATATATATAGGAGGAACTGAAGAACTAAAAATAATTGGATTCATTAAGTCTTTGTTGTCCCAAGCCTTTTCAGTATGGTTGAATGAACTGCCAATTTTGTTTTGCTTGTCCACTGTCTGTCTTTAGAAAGAATTGTAAATGAGTTACATAAAAATTGCATTTTTATTTTTTAAAGTACACTGGTGAAAATCAAAGGCGCTAATGCAAGTGAAAGTGCTCTGATGAAGTAAAGTGCTCATGTGGAAGGGCTTATTATTATCTTGCGATTTCAATGCTGATTTTCACTCCTTGTAAACTTGCTCATGCTCATAAAATTTTAATTCATTCTATGGATGTCATTATCTTGTATCTAATGCTCTACTAAATTCTAAATATATTTCATCTGAGCCATACATTCTGTCACATTTGCAATGGCGTCAGGAAAATCCATCAGTTACCCAGCTTAATCTACTTTTGATTTAAAAAATGATTTCCCATGCATTTTGTTTTATAGTATTTTATTTCTTACTTATGTTCCTATTTCAACAAGAAAATAAGAAATGCTACATACCAAACATTATTTTATTAGAGTATGTTTTATAGATTTTTATTTAAATTATGTATAAATACTATGGAGTTTTTATTGTAACTCTTCAGCCCTGTTGTAGTTTGCCTGCATGGTTATTGATAAATGACCATCAAATGGCTTAAGGGAACAAGGAATTTATTCTCTTACAATTACTGGTTACAGTTCATAGTCTGACTTGGAAGGAGAGCATGCACCAACACCAGGGCCAAAGGGAACGGGGCACACTATCACTACATAAAGGCTGAGAGATGGAAAATCCTTACTTGCCAGATCAGGATGTCTGACCAAATGTACAGAAGGATGCCAACTCTCTCAACCAGCTCTTCATGATTTATTCCAGGACCTAATCCCACCCACCATAGGCTGGACCTTCCCCATCAGCTAGACAATCTCCTTCAGGTTCGCTCTAGGCTCAACTCAACTACCAATTCTCCAAAAATGTGCCCAGAGCTCAAACTCTCAACAGTCAACTTGACACCTGCACCCAGCTATGACAAGCCCCTCTCCATTATCTAAGCATGTGGTCTCTCCTCCCCATGGAAGTATTCCTTCCAAAAAGTTTCCCTCTTTCCTCAGTATTCCTGCTTCGTATTTGTCTTACTTAGTAAAATAATCTTGCCCGATTCTTACATGGGCCTAGTACCTAGTATAGTTAGTGCCTATAGCAATATATCTGTGGAGGTGCCTCTGATGCCTGAAGGCTAGCTTTGGCCATTCATGATCATTTCTAGAGGGGTAGGACCATTCGAATTCCTTTGTCGGTCCTTGTGCTATGCCAATGTGTCCATTCTTGCATAGGTCATGTGCAGATGGACTTGGTTGTATTGGTTTTATGACTAAGGTACTTTGTGTTGATGCACCTCCCCATAATTTACTGTTTGTTTTCCTTTAAAATTCTCTGTGGTGGACTTTGGATGTGCTGCTTGTGGTTCAATACTTCTTAGACATTTACTTTCTGCCCTTCAGTTTGGGTCTCAGTAATTGCAAATTTCCCTTGAGAGAAATAATACTGCATATGAGAGCTGCACTCTTCTTGGGCTTACAGATAAGTGGTTGGAAGGTAGTGTGCTGCCATATTTGCTTAAGAAGATGAGGGATGTGAGTTCTTTTCAAAAGCTGGGAACTTCTCTATTAAGAATTCTCAGCCAGTCTTAAAGTGACCAAGAATGTATTTCTTCCTGATGATCAGGCCTTTAATCAAATCAGAGAGCAGTTGATTATCCCAGAACCATTCGTGCCACTATTGAGCCTATATGCATGTCCTGTTCGGCAAAGCTACTTCATGATAAAATGGCATGTCCATGCTAACAACTTACACAAATGTTAATGTAAACTCATTCATCGTCAGTACACAGAAAATTATAGAATTTTAGAAAAAAATATAGTAGCAAGTCTTTCTTTAAAAATTATTTCAATCCTTTTTATTAAAAATTTTTATATACAAACAGAATGAGTTTCTGTCTATGCACTCCTCTACTTCCCTCCTCATACTATCCATCTCTTTTCTACCAGCCCTCATGTCTCTCTGCATGTGAGGACCACAGGGATCCCTTCAATTTTTGCCTGTACTAGTAAGAAGCCAGGTTTCTGTGATAGTATAAGTGACGCCTCCATGAGTAAACCCTCAGATGGTGAAGCTCCTCTTTATCTGTCTGACACCTGCCTCTAGGATTCCTATTAAATGCAGTTGTTTCTCCTGAGATAACCTTGTTTGTCCATGGGTGAATATTGATGTGTTGGTCAATGTATAGATCTCATGGTTTTAGTTCTTGAAGTGAGCTCCTAGATGCAGCATCCCTGTTGTGACTGGAGTGTCCTGCCCAGTAGTATGTCCCCCCATAAACTTTTAGACTCTAACAATCTTACCTTCCCTCTTGTGCAAGATTCCCTGAGCTTTGGGATGGGGAGAGATTTGGTTTGCCTGATTAGGGCTGAGTGTTTTAAGGTCACAGATATTCTGCACTTTTTAAATTTTTATTATTATTATTATTATTATTTATTCAACTGTGTGTATGTGCGCGCGCGTGTCTGTGTGTGTGTGTATGTGTGTGTAGAACCACGGACGAATTCGCGAACCACCATGGACGCTTCCACCTCCTTCTGCCCCGGGATTCACAGGCTCCGCCCTACCAGGACCAGAAGCGCAGGCCGCCCCCGCTTCCGTCTGGCGTCTATATGTGGGATCTGGGATCCGAACTCGGGACCTTCCGCCTGCAAGGCGGAGGCTTAACCCCTGAGCCACCTCTCCAGCCCTATTCTGCACTTTTGTTAGTTGTGGTTTTCAGTCTCATTAATCTTCCATTGCATTAGGATAAGTGCCTAGATCTTTCTTATCTAAGGATATAATGAAATGTGTTTACATGGTAGTATATTATGAAGTATTTATATATTTATTGTTAAGATGTGTGTTCCTGTCTAGTGCCTATCTTTTGCCCTTCTGCTGTTTTATTTGCCTCTGGTCATTTATCACCACTCTTTTGAAATCTTCCTGCACCCAGATTTATGCTTCTGCTATTTGTGGATGCTATAAAAGTTTCTGTTGCACTGTACCTTTCTAAAGATTTGAGGCTATTGTATCACAGGGCAGAAGGCTTCAGGCACTAGGATCCTTAGAGGCAAGGGATTAAACAGTCATAATGGAATTTCCATGCTAACAAGCAGCCCAAGAAGGGGATCCAAGTTATGCCATTGAGTTTTGAACTCTCAGTAAGGTAGAGAACATAGGGAGATTTGGTGCCCACATAAAGGATTCTCTGGGGCATGGGAGGGAGGAAGCAGTAGGCACTGGGAGAGGGAGAGAAAAGAAATGGGGGTAAAAGGGATTGGGGAAGGGGGAAGAGTGCAATAGGAGACAACAGGGGAAGGGAAGGTGGAGGAAGAAGGGGGCTACCTATTGAGCTTATATGATTAGGCAAAAATAAATTGTGTAATAAAAAAAGATTTGATGCTATGATCTACTTATAGGGGAGAATATACAGCTTTCTATATTTGGCACACTTTGATCAGTATAATTTCTTCCAGCTCTGTCCATTTACCCAGAAGTCTTTAGGTACAGAGTCAATCAAAAAGTTCTTTGGCATAACATTGAAAGCAAGCTCCATTACGGAGAGATTGATAATTTGTGTCTTGTCAAGTCAAACTTTCTCTCTGTGAATCTTGGGTAAACAGAATTAATAGTCACAGAATTAGAGAAAACATTTGGAAACAATCTATCTAGGTCTTGACTACGACCTAAAATATATAAAATACCTTAATACTCAATAAAAAAGTCATTAAAATTGTAGAAATATAAAGTTTGTAGACTATATGCAAATGAAAATAAGTGGACAAAATGATATTAAAAAATAAAAACAAAGATAACGAAATGAATTGTTCCATATCTGTCAGAATGACTGAGATAAAAACTTAAAGTGCCAAAATATTTATATTGGAAAGATTTCACAAAAAATAAATATTCCAACAAAGCTGATGAGAAGGTAAAATGATTGATCAACTCTGAAAATTTCCACCATTTCTTATAAAAATATATACATACAATAGCTATATGCTGGCCTTAGTCTTAAACACTTATAGTCTTAAACACAGAGAAAGAAAAATGTAATAAATCAAAACTTCTGGGAATTTCTATAGCATTTTTGTTCATAATAGTGGAAACCTGGATATCAAATACAGGAAATGACACAGATACCCTTCAACATGTGAGAAAGCACAGTGGAGCAAGATGAGAATTGTTAAGGACTGTATACATAATGCCCACCCCGAAAAGGACACACAAATTATTGATGCTGCCACAATGTCACTATGAAATGTTCCAATGAATACGATTCCACTTATAACATTTTTTGATTCAACACTTTCACAGATGGAGAACAGAATGGTAGTGATGTAGGTTGAGACAATACAGTAAGAGTGCTGTGCAGCATGGATACAGTGTGGTCACAGCTGTATGGGGGGAGGATCCTCAGGTTGGTGCAATGCTCATGGTAAATATAGAAAGCTATACATGGAAAAATACATGTACAAACAAGCTTACACACATAATCTTACAAAAATAACATGGAAAAAAATAGGAGAATTCTGTTTAATTTTTAATAATTCTACTAGATTATATCAACCTGAATAACTTATGATGTTTTTCTACAGCTTTGTAAATTGTTAGTATTATGGAACTTTGAGAAAAAAAGAATAAGGGAAAGTAAGTAGGGAAAAATCTCTATTACTTGCATGTGAAGTTTCAACAATCTCACTTAAATTTAAAGGAAGATATATAAAAAAGTTGTATTAGAGAAAAGAAGCCCAGTTGATCTTCAGTCAAATTGTTGTTAACATCCTAATTTTGTCTATAAAGCATACATAATTTAATCGTGAATAATTTGAACTAAGGCACATCTGTAGTCTCTCTATTAGATAAGAAACATTTGAATACAGAATACATTGAATGACAGAAATAATACTACTGACAGTCACCTTAATGTGATTTTCAACAGTAACAAGTTAGAATTCCAATCAGCTATCACTAAATAATTGTATATTTTCAAGTTTTGAGCCCGAACTTAACACATATTTTGCAAGTGTTTTTAAACAATTCACCTAGAGAAAACCTTTCCTACAGTCAGATCATGAGCTGGCACATCAATAGGTTGTTCTGACAAGTGAAAGTGCTGAGCCTTGTGGAGAGTATACAAATGAAGCAGTTGAAGGCTGTGCAATCAATCCCATCTTGAAATGGATGGCTATTCTTGATGAGAGTTTTGTTTGTGTGTTTGTTACTCACTGAATCCATTAAGATAAGTAAAACTTAGAAATAGGCATTGAATCTCTTTTATCTTAGACAATTAAGCATCTTGGTGATGAGGTAGTTTTGAGAACAGAATTCAATTTATTTAATCTAACAGCATCTAACTTATGAGTCATGGCGAGAATAAATGTGAAAAATCTTCTTGCTTTTAGCTGATATTAAATTATATACAGGCAGAACATTTTCTGTATGAGCTCTCCAAGCATAATTCCAATTGCATGTATCTCCAAAATGTCTTGCTCACCTGAGTAAACTCCAAGGCTTTTCCAACACATATCAGTAAAAAGAGTTATCAGCTCATCTACATTTTTAATTATGTGTGTTACAGTTGTACTTTTATCATTTTTCTAATGACCAGGGGGAAATCTATATTCATGATGAATGATGGATTCTCTATCTTTCAGAGTGAAGTGAGTAAGAAAATACACTGAGCCTATTAAATTGTTGGAGGAAAGTCCTATCTGAATTAGATAGTTTTAGGCAACTCTTCTACAATCCAAAGACATCATCAGTACAGATTTGTTTTGGGGCTTTCAACAAATGGTGAATGAATACAAATAGTTTCAGCCTAGCTGGAGGAGCATGGCAGGTAATTTGAAATAGAAATAATTTAACTATCCAATGTAGAATAACTAAAATAATAAGAAGCAAGGCTGTAGTATGAGTGCCTTAATATTTCATAGGACATTTTTATTTTTTCTCACTTTGGCTAATTGGATCATTTCCACATGAATGAAATACATGCTAAATTATTTACAGTTAATTACATGGCTGTGCTGTTGCTAAAATATTAAGACACAGTTGTCCCACAGGAAATACTGCACATCAAGAAATGAATCATTGAGGTGAATATTAAAAGGAGTGATTAGAAGAGCTAAAAACAGATATTATTATTAAAATTAATTTATTTTTCAGATTATGAATATTTTTAAATTTTGCTTTGTTGTCTTACTTTTCATGACATTGGCTCAAGTTTCAGTTGTTTAAATTCATTAAATCTGAAAACTTGCTTCATAAATTAAGCAGCAAATACATTTTAATTAGATTTGTAATCAACATTCCAGTCCCAATAAGCGTGGTGGTGACCATTATAGGGTAGCTCGTTAGAGATTAATAGACTTGAAAAACATTAGGGCTGGACTACTCACTCAGAATGAACAGCTTGCAAAACAAGAAATAGAACTGTAAGAGTATAATTACTGGTCAGAAGAATGAGGCCTGAGTCCTCTCTGGCCCTGAAAGAAATGTGACATCCTAAATTGCCTAAACAGTCATTAATTGAAAACTTCGAAATATGCTTCAAGATAACTATGTATCAAGAGTATGCATATACCATTGCTCCCATCTTCGAGGAGTCTATATAAATAGGTCTTACAAATATCCTAAACAAGATCCATCCCTCAAAAAAATTGTCTGTTTCAGAGACATTAGAAACAATATTAAATATGTTGTAAATGTAAATTGACAGTGTTCTCTATAAACCTTGTGTACTTTCACCCCGTGACAGAGTTGTTTTTTTTTTTTTTTTTTTTTTTTTTTTCACAGTGGTTCCTTTAGTCATTACCCATTATCATCCTTTTTTGGACCTCACAGTACTCTCAAATCCTACCTAACTTCCCATTGAGAAATAGTTCTAAAAAGCATTATTTTTGTGTCTCAACTTCATAGCATTCCTCCATCTTTGAAGAATCTTCATTACCAAATCTGAAGAGATTAGTGTGTTTAAAGATCCACAAAATCATTATAGGCTGGGTGGTAGAGTTTTTACCTACATCTCTGTAAATTTTATTCCTATATAAATTAAAAAATCACAAATTTACTTAAAAATCAAAATTTTAGTACAGAATATGATGATATATTAACTACACACTGAATTTCTAGATTTATTCCTTATTGTTCAGCTACTTTGCTTCACACAGGAACATTTAATCCTGAAGGAAGGTTCCTGATAAATCAAAAAATAAGAAAACTTCAGAAGTCTCAAGAAGCTCTTGAACTTGCAAGAGCTAGAAGCCTGGGCCTCAGGCTTATGTAAGCAGTAAGAACTGCGGAAAAGAGTATGTTCTCTGGAAAAAAATCAAGTCTTTAGCCCCAGAAAAGCAGCCTTTGGGAGCTGTAACTCATACAGGACTGGGCTTTTCAGTGGTGAGTTATCTTTGTGTAATCCAACCTCTTAAGTAACCCCTCTGTCACACTGCTGTGAATAACCCCAGTGAAAACACTGGTTGGAATCAGGACTTGGATGAAATGGTGAGGCTGTATTTCTCATTGCTTATTGTCTAGTTGCTAGAATCTAGCATTACTCTATTTAACCATAACCTTCTCCTTGCCAATCTTGACAGAAAACAGAAAGAAAATGGAACATTTTTAACTTCAATCCTTTGCTCCTCTACTCTGGTCTAAGGTTTTGAATCTCATGAGCTGGTGCTGGTTATTTTTGTGGATGCATTTTTCCTTTCTATTTTTGTGGTAATTCTGATGGTCATCTGAATTTGAATTTTTGAATCCCTTATCTCAAAACCCTAATTACATCCCCCCTCTCTATCTTTCTCTCTCTCTCTTTATCTTCCTTCTACATTTCTCTCTTTTCCTCCCTCACTGCCTTTTTATATTTGCTAGATATTTTTAGAAAACATAAGCATTTATTTATACATATATGTATATGTGTGTGTGTAAGTCATGCCAATTGTGAATCTGGCTAATTCCAGAAGGTGTCCATCAAATGCAGTAATTTAATCAGAAAATCTGTCAATCAAGTTAAAATAAACTGTTTTATGTACTGAAGAATGACAAAAAAGTATACTCAAAGCTTCAAATATTTTCTTGTCACTGAAGAATTGTATGAATGAATACCTCATGACATCATCCATGCTTTTCACTGTCATAAAGTACATTAAAGGATGGTTAAAATAGATTAGATTATGAAACAATAACATAAACACATCTTACAATCTATGCAGAGGCACACATAAATACATAAGCAAACATGAATATATGTGAACAGACTGGAGCTTCCACAGGCCTACCCTTGTATTCTACAGAAGAGAAGAAGCAATATCAGCCAACAGTAATAAGTACATTCAATGTACAGGTCTTAGCTATGCATGCTATTCTCCTGAGAAAGTGATCAGATTTTCATGAAAAAAATGTCTTATGCTTGGACAGCAACAGGTAAAATAAATAATAAGCATTATGTTCCCTGAAGTTACATAAAACAATGTTTTCAAAATAAAGGATGGGGCAGGTGTCCTGTTACAACAAAAATCAGTATCTTCAAAACAAAGTCAAAAGGATGCAAGAGTCACTTGAAAGTTTTACTAGCAAATTAGAATCCATCTGACCAACAAAACAAGCAATGATATTGATTTACAACTCCCAGGATAGGTGTGGATTTGTCCATTCTAATATAAACAAGTAACTGAATGAATAAAATTGTGTAAGAAAGGGAATGGAAAAAGGGATACTTTTATCAGTAAATTTCAAAAATATATTTATCTTTTGTTTTCAGCAAGAATGGGACTTAAATTCTACTGCACCATGAATTTGGAATGAAATTGAAACAACCCTGCTACACATCTTACTCCAGTCAGAATGGCTAAGATAATAAACACAACCAACATCTGTTGAGTGTTGGTTGTAGTGACTGTGCTATTGGATTTCCATTTAGGAACTGTTGGCTTAGTCCAATCAGCTTGAGGGAGTTCCTTACCCTTTCAACTAAGGTTTTTATAGTCAACAGACGGGATCTTATGAAATTAAAGAGCTTCTGTTCAGAAAAAGAGATTGTAACCTGAGCACAAAGGCAACCCACAGAATGGGAGAAAATCTTCACTAACCACATATCTGATAGAGTTCTATTATCCAGAATGCACAAAGAACTTAGAAAACTAAACACCAAAGAAACAAATGGTCCAATTAAAAATTGGTTCTTGGAACTTAAAAGTAACTTTACCAGGGACAAAATTGAAATGTCTAAAAAATATCTTAAAAAATTCTCTGCATCCTTAGCCATCAGGGAAATAAAAATCAAAACCTCCCTGAGATATCATCTCACCTGAGTCAGAATGGCAAAAATCCACAATATGAACAACACCAAATGCTGGAGAGGATGTGGCAAGAAGGGAACTCTCCTACATTGCTTGTGCGATTGCAGGTTTATACAACCACTCTGGCGAGCCATCTGGTGATGCTTAAAAAAGTTAAAGATTGAAATACCTGCTATTCCACATACAGCAAAAATTCACCTCAATAGCACAAGCACAACCATGTCCATAGCAGCACTGTTTACAATAGCAAAGTCATAGAATCAACCCAAATTCCCAACAGTTCACAAGTGGATAAGGAAAATGTAGTACATTTATACAATGAAATACTACTCAGCCATCAAAAATAATGAATTAATGAAATTTGCTGGGAAATGGATGGAATTAGAAAAAATTATATTGAGTGAAGTTTCTCAGACACAGAAAATTAAGCACTCTATATACTCCCTAATAGGTGGATGTCATGTCCTGTGCCAATTAGGCTGGTAGTCAGGTCCCAATCTGGGGAAGAACTTCAAGAAAGTACCTTCTGGAAATGGGACATGGCTTATTTTGAAATAAATAATAAAGATATGATACATATGGGAGTTATCAGGCTTGCAACCTGCTCTGTGGAATGGGCAATTGCTAAGGGCCTGAGTGGTTACTAGGGACCACTCCCCTCAGAGTCTTGCCTCTTATCTTTGACTGACAAGTTCTTCTCTTTTTGTGATTGTATGTGCCTCCTATCTCTGCCAGACAGTTCTTCCCTTTTTTTGTGAATTGTCAGCTCTCCTATCTTTTCCCAGGCCTCCTTTTTGTTTTTTCCCAAAAAGCTACCTAGGATATCACCTCCTGCTAAGTAATTTGCCTTAAGTCTTTTGTTTCCTAAATACATACCAAGCGTGCTTTTAACTTTAAATTAAAATTCTAACTAGAAATTTTATGTCCAACCATACACAGTAAACAGGCTTGTTAGCCAGAATATATACACTAATTGTAAAGAAACTAGAGAATAATTTCAAGAGTCTTAAAACATAGATAGATAGAATTCCCTAAAAATATTACTCCTGCGAAATTAATTCAGAAATTTTACATATATGAGACTATGCCATCTGTTCACTAAAATTAGTATACAGCTATTTCTTATAAAACACATAGTTAATAGAAAATAATAATAATAATATGATTCCTAAAATTAACATACAACTATTTCGTATAGAGTACATGAGTTATTAAAAAGTATAAATAAATAAAATAAATTCTAATATAGTTCTTACCATTATAACCTAATATAGGCCAACTTATATAACAGCTAGAATCTAATATCCTCAAAAAGAAAAAAGTAATGTATAATGTACGCCCCGTCCAACAGATTCACCTTTACCATTACAAAAATATATAATAACTATAACACAAATTAATAAGGAGCTTAATCTCAGTGTATTTTAACTAAACCTTAAATGAAGTCTTTGTTAAATACAAAAATACAGACTTAGACTCTGTGACTGTTCCTTGAGATATTGTAAGGTAGATAAATTTAGAGGGAGTGAGGGGCTGGGAAAAACCTGTTGGAGGGCTGGGAAAAAACCTGTTAAGATGTCATAAGGATTTGTTTGTATCTTACCCTGGAACAATGAGTTAAATTCTTAAAGAATGTTTATCCTAAAGGTGATTCCTGCTGATTAGAAGGATACGTGTCTGTGTGCAGGTGCAGCATTCTCTGCCCCAAAATTTTCTAGCATAAAAGCCGTTAGGATATTCCAATAAATTGGACTCAGATTCATCCAGCCCAGAAAGTTGTGTGTATCTGTTTCTCATTCGCGGAAGCCTTGCCCACCTTGTCGAGGGGAGCCCTAGATTCGAGGTTGCAATGCTTGATCTGCAATTAGTGGATCCTAGTAGCAAACCCACTTAGTGACACACTCAAAGATAAATTCTCTGTAATATCTACAGTAATTGCAAAGATTATAAACAGGAGGAAAAAGGAAGGAGGAGCCCACCAGAAACAAGGAGAGAGAGGATTATGCTACAGCAGAGAAAATAAGTCACTATCAAGTACTGCAAGTAAGTAATGAGATATCTCCTTAAACTCACAGACTTTCCTTCCTGGTCACTTGCAACTGATAAGGTTTGATATCACCAGACAGGGAGGGCATAGAGTCTGACAGATAGAAGGTAACCATCTTGCAAATGGGAGAATGACCCCACATCGCAGTAGTCTCCTTCTCTTATTCCTTCTACCTTTGAATCTACTCTTCATATGAAGTAATCATAATAGGACTTTGCATGACCTGCACAATGTCCAACATATCATTGACCTTCCTAAGTCTAGCATGGAGCACAGGCACCAGGATCCTTAGAGGCAAGGGATTAACAGCCACAATCGTGTTCCTATATGAAATAGCTCTAGGCAATGCTACTGAGTCCTTACACCTCATAAGAGAGGAGGACCCAGAGGGAAGTTTGACAGGCACAGTAAATGATGCTCCAGGAATGGCGGGGAGGGGGCACTAGAGAAAGGAAGGAAGGGGGGAAAGGAATGGGAAAAGAGAAAGGGAGCAAGGGGATCCAGGGAGCGGTAGAGGAAGAGAGGGGAATGGGGTACCTATCAAGTTTGTGTGAGTGGAAAAAAAATGCACTATAAATAAAAAAATACATACAATTTTATACCTCAAAAAAAAAAAAAAAAAAACCCAACCAACAGGGAATGTTGGTGAGGATGTGGAGAAAAGGGAATACTTTTTCATAGCTGGTGGGAGTGTAAACTAGTACAGTCTCTTTGGCAATCAATGTGGCAGCTCCTCAGAAAGCTAGAAATGGAACTGCCATATTACACTGCTATAGCCCTCCTAGGAATATTCCCAGAAGTCTCTACATTTTATTCCAAAGACAGTTGTTCATTTATGTTCACTAAAACTCTATTCACAGTAGCAAAAAAATGGAACTAACCAACATGCCCATAAACAGAGGAATTGGTAATGAATATGTGGTACATATACACAATGGAATGCTATTCAACCATCAGAGAGGATGAAATTAAGGAATTTGCTGATAAATGAAGGAACTGGAAAATTTAATATTCAACTAGGTATCTGTGGATATAGTATTGATATCTTTGTCAATATATTTGGCTCTGAATTACTGTAAGAGACAGAAAATTCAAAAGGGAATGAGTAAGAAGGTATGAAATGGTTAAGGTGAAACTTTTTAAAGGAGAGATTTAGGATACCACAAAAAGAAAGCTGAGGGAAGGAATAATTGGGAAAAATACTGAGGGGGGTATGAATGGATGGGATATAGGAGGGACAAAGGGACTTACAAAAAAACTCTAAGATTGTGGGAGGTAACCTCATAGGAACCTCGTATGCTAATAATGTGTCAAAAACTGTGTTTTAAAGAAAGGAACAAGAATGGGCAGCCCCTTTGCAGAGTAGCACAAAATGAGGAAAACAGGATAAAACAAAAATGCCCAGAGCTAACCACTTAGTATGCAGTGACAATTAAAAATATACTAAAAGTAACAGGAATGTAACACTTCCTTATCAAATGTTGAACATACAAGTTTCAAAGAACCCCCAAACATTGTAGGCTGATGCCATTGCTCTTGGTTGCTCTCCAAAAAAACTATCAGTAAGACCCTATTACTGAAGGCACAACACAGATGACTTAGAACTTCAGAAAAATATATCAGCTGGAACTTGTCTGAGAACTCCCTTCTTGCTGGATAGCTTACACAGTACCAAGGAAAATCGTAGAAGTTACTGGGAAAGAGAAATAAATACAGACTTCATCAACTCACAAGATCAGCAAGATGCAATAAAATCAACATGGCAACAGGTGAATACCAGTGTAACAGTAGCATGAGTATCAAGGAGACAACCATCAGCTTTCTGGTTGAACTCAAGACCTACTTGTCAGAATGGAACACATTTCTGTTACTGTTAACTAGAACAAGAACCTGAAAAAAAGGAAGGAACTAGATAAATAGGAAAAACAGCCAATGAACCTATAGGTAGGAAAACAGCACACCAAACTGCTCTGTAAATAGCTACCATTATACTCATAGATTTGAAGAGCACTTACCACTCAGCCTAGAAGTCTTCTACAACAGAGGTAGAGGATCTCAACACTCTGACATGATGGAGCCTATGCCAGCAGAAGAGCACTGATGTGAACAACAATGGCCAATAGGATGCAGAGTACCGGCAACGCTGTAATGGTCACCGAAAATCAGGCAAACCTGATCTCTCCCATCCTAAGGCTTAGGGAACCTTGGAGGAGGGATGGGGGTGGTAAGATGGTAAAAACCTAAAGATGGGAAAGTCCACTGTTGGACAAAAATTCCATTCAAGGCTGGACTACTGCATCCAGGAACTCACAGCAGTGAGACTTATCCTTACCAAACCTGCATAATGGCTGACATACTAACATGCCTCCATAGACTATAGAGGAAATCAAGAGAGATATGAACATACAGTGGAAACCTTAGGTACTAGAACTGTATGAGTGAAGGGAAATGCCCCTATCAGATGGGCAACTTGATATACCACAGGGGCTTGAACCCTAACAAGAGTAGACAAGCCAGATGAAAGCATAGGGTGTATCAAAGTGGCCAGGCAGGAGGGTGGGAGGACATGGAATTTATTGATAAAGGGAATGGAGGAGAATGGGAGGGAACAGGGATGGAGGGAAGCAAAGATAAGTTTTCAATTTGCTTGTAAAACTAGAAAAAAATCAGGCAAGGTTCAAAAGTGTGAAAAGACCTAAGTAGCAACATTATACTCTTGGAGAAATTGGAATTCCTATCATATCCAAGTGATATCAATCACAAGATCACATGTGACTACCAGTTATCCATGATGGAATATTGCTTGAAAGTCACCTTTGGCTTATTTGTCAATCTCTAACCCCAATCCAATGCTGACAGTCAATTTTATAGGACAATCTACAAAATAGTTGTCCTTCAAAATAAATCACTAGCCCTTCAGAAATTCTTGACCTTAGGAAAAACAAAATTAGAGTAAAAAATATCACAAAGCACAGAAGAAAAAGAGGACATGACAACTCAATTCAGCAGGGTACCCTCAGTCTCATCCTTTAGCACAAAAATCACATTTATGCAAGTAAGAATCAAACCTGAATCTCACCAAATTAGCAGTAAAGTAACTTGTTTTTTGTTGCTTTAACAAGGATACCTTAAAAACTTGGCATAACTATCATAATTAAATTCATATTTCAAAATCCTTAATTTAATATACTTATATACAGAAAATTGCTATTTAGTAAATAAAAGTAGCATCACTGACATGTACAAGAATAATTATACACAATTATAATTATTTTTCACAAATGTGTCTTGAAAATAAAAGTGACTATTCACCTAAACACAGAGTGTAATTTTCTCTCTAAAATCCTAGCAACTGATAGCCTTAGAACTAAGAAGCTGGATGAGGCATGGAGCTTTGATGCGGGTTATCTTATGCTCTTTATTTTCTTGAGACACAACTTGATGTGACCTGATGAAGTGTGGCATGCTTGTCACTTTTTGTTAAAAGTTAGCATCAACGGGCAAATATCCATGTAACTAAAATGTTTTCTCATTACAGTTCCTGACAGGTATTAGCTAACAGCATATCCCTAACATGGAAAAATAATGCTGCCACATTAAAGCAGGCAATACTATGATACAAATAGCAAAAGCACAGAATTCAAAAGAAAGACATGTCCTGCATTCTCAAGAGCATCTTTGCATTTCATGGTCTCTACAGTTTTGAATAATAATTCATTTTAAAGCAAGTGATCAGAATAATTCATTCTAAAGCAAGCAATTTAACATGAGAAGAAGATGGCAAGAGCAGATGAAGCAAATTCCATTCTTTTTATGTGGAAAGCGTGTTCAGTGAGAAGGGAAAGAAAGAGTGAAGACAATTTATAATATGCAACCAGAATTTTTTCTTATCATACTGCTTTTCTGATTTTTTCAGAAGGCATTTTTCTCTAAGCCATGGTCTTAGTGATGCATAAAATGTCTACTTATAATGCCTATGATATCCTCTATGCAAACGCAAAGTAACAGAAAGACAGTCAACTTTCTGTCACTTTCAAAAGAGATTAACTTAAAATATCAAGTTAAATATGAAAAAGTGTTTATCTAGTTGGATATCTATTAAAATATTAATGTAAATGAGAAATAATCCAATACTATCCTATTTAATTCATTAATGGTTAGCATTCTGTTACATACAGTTTGAAAGAATATATTTAGCAAGTAAGAGCAAAGCTAGAAATCAATTCAAGGAGGCAGAATATTCTAGATTTACCTTTCACTGTCACAGATAAAAAGGATTAATTAATGAAGTCTGCACTCTATAGATAAAAGCTCCATTGGCGTTCTGTTAATTTTCTTGAAAGAGAGATAGTCCAAGTCGAAATTTCTTTTCACTTTAAATGGATTCCAAATCTTTTCCTACTATCAGAAAGAAAAAAAGATTCTTAAGCTAAATGTTTAGTATACAATTTTCATCAAAGATATACTTCACCTATAGTTATAGAAGTTAGAACCATGTAGTTCACAAGAAATTACCTAGAATATTTTTGGTTTTTTATTTCATTTATTTTATATTAAATGCCATATTTCATATGATTTATGATATGCTAAAACACCATAGTGCTGCACTAATCAAATGAGTTTTTTAACATACAATGATAGGATACCTTCTCTCTTAGAATAATCATTCATTGTTTATTTTATTTATAAACAGCAATATTGTAGATATGTCATGTTTTATAAATGCTCCCTCAACACCGCAGTTAAAAAACTCTAGTTTTTAGAATGAATAAATAATTCATAACAATCTTAATTAAAGAAAAAAATTGGAGTTGAGAAAAATTTTAGGGAAAAAATTTAATTCATAGCCAAGAGGCACATCTAAAATAGTGGACTGCAGAAACTAAAGAACATGTTAACTATAAATACCTTAGTGTCAACACAATAATATGTAAAGCCAGACATGTTGCTCACTGATCCACTCATTCTCACATTGTTATTCTTTCACTTCTGTAAATAGAAATTAAGTAAACTCTTGGATAAAAGTGGTATTACATGTAAAAGATAAAAAAAACTAATCAAATGCTTCATGTCAGCTATCTGTCCAAAAGACTTCATGACAACTATGAAGTAAGTGGAACACATATGAATAATAAAGGTCACTTCAAGGATATATGAAATTTACTACAAGATTGACTGTATGATGTTAAAGATATTATGAAACTGTCAAAACTTACACTATCCAATAACAACCTGCAATATTAGATCTGAGATTTTGGAAAAGCAAAGCTTACTCCAAACATAGTGTACAGGCTTCAAATACTTATCAAAAAAGATTCAAAATAGTCTGTTATTTAAAAATAATAAAATGACAGTTTAAAGGAACTTTTTCCTCACAAAGTATTTAATATTTATATGTGGCAAAGGGCAGATCCTGAAACACTCTGCACAACAATTTCTCACAGTGGCGAGATTCATTTGATGGATGCACCTTGAACAAATAGTAGTAGAGGAATAGCTAAGAAGATAATAAAAAAGCAATAGAAATAGAAAAGGAGTAGAAATAGAGGAAATGGATTTTAAAGCAGCAAATGAGAATGAAAACATGACTATCCGTTCATGATATCAGAAGAAACCTAATATAGAGAAAATAGGTCACCGTCAAGTAGTGCAGTAGTGCATGAGGTGACCTTAATATCAATCAGGATGGAGCCAAGGGCGGTGCAGGAAAAGCAAAACTGAAATCAACGACAAACCATAATTCTGAACACCAAAGACCCTACAGTATTCACGGAGAACCAGACAAGCCAAATCTCTTCCTACCCTAAAGCTTAGGGAACCTTGCAGAAGAGGCTGAAAGATTGTAAGAGCCTAAAGATGGGGAAGACCAACTATATGCAAGATACTCCATACAAGTTAGGGCTGCAGTAGCCATAATCAAACTTTGCATGACCTGCACAATGACTGACATGTGAACAATCCCCCAAAGTCTAGCATGGATCACAGGGAGTGCGATCCTTAGAGCCAAGGGATTAACAGTCATAAAAGTGTTCCCATCCTAATGGGGAGTCCAAGAAAGGGCTCTGGGCTATGCCACTGAGTCCTTACACCTCATTAGGGAGGAGGATTCAGAGAGAGATTTGGCATTCACACAAAAGGATGCTCCAGGGGATGGGAGGGGGGAAGGGAGAGGCACTGGGGGAAGGGAGAGGCACTGGGTGAAGGTGAGTGAGGGGGGTAAAAAGAAAGGGAAAGGGGAAAAGTGCAAGGGGAGACTGGGGAGGAGTAGAGAGAAGATGAGGACCTAGGTACCTATTGAGCTTGTATGACTGGGGAAAATAAAAAAAGAAGAAACCCAATGTAAAGATTGTCCCCATATATTTAGATGACAATGAGGAGATTGAAAAGAGCCATCATTAATGATGGCAAGATAATAGATATAGGCCATGACCCAATAGTCCTAACCATATGTAGCTATAAGCATTTTTTTTTTTACAAAAGATGGCCGAATCACTAAGCAACAGATGCTAGTTTACTTTATTAGAGACCTGATATGCAGAGTAAGAAAAAGATGACTCCTTCCACTGATCGTTTCACCCATTATAATTGATCGATAGAGTTGAACTGAGAAGAAACTGTATTCTGGGAGGGGGCAGGGAATATCATTTAAGAGAATTGTATTGATGGTGCTAAGCTGATTAGTGGATTCTGAATGAAGCATGACAATACTGGCTAGAATAAATTGGATGAGCAAGAGTTTAAACACTGGACTGACAATTAAGGGAATAGACTCATTTCTGAGAGACACTTTGAAAAAAATCTGGGGAGCAGAAATAGATGCAATTTGTCAAATGACCAGTTCACTATAAGACAGCCCAACAAAAAAGCAATGCACCAAATTGATGTATGCTCTACACAAAACAAATGGACTTTTGAGTGCTTGTAGAAAGCAGAGTGATTTTGGCTGCACAAAAATGTTTAAGCAGATTTGCAAATACATATCACAAAGGTGCAATTTCCCTGGAATATGTTTCATTTCATATCAGAAATAGTATAGTAAGAGACTATCTTCCATTTCTGCATTTAGAAATTACTATTCTAAATAATAAAAATGGATTTGTCCCTTCCAGATATTCTCAATTCATACAATTCTTTTTCCCTTTGCTAATTGTAGAAATTTTGATGTCATATTCTTCACCTGCTTCTACTTCAGGAATCATGCACATTAAATAATTATTAGCATGATCTAGTTAGTCTTCTCTCTGTGTTATAAAATATTTTTGGATGGGGAAAGTTAAGGCTGTTTCCCTGCAAGCAAAGAAAACTGAGTTCAGATTCCCAGATCCCATGTAAAAATTTCATGTGACCTGCATTTCAAGGCTTGGAAGGCAAACTTGGGAAATTCCAGAGTAAATAAATAAGGAATTACAGTGATCTCCAATGATACTAGAAGTCATCTTTGGACTTCTATAAGCACTCATTCAAATGTTCTTTGGTACGCACAAACACACTCACACATACACAACTACACACACACACACACACACACACACGCACACGCAGATGCATACACACACACAAAAAATAATGGAAGACAAAGTGGCAAAGACAGCTGCATCATGTTACATCAGCTAAGACACACAGAAAGAGGAAGGAAATGGAACAAGATTATTCACTATCAGATTCCCCCCACAGTGAGTGACACTCTCCTTCAAAGTCCTATGTCCTAAGGGTTCAACAGCCTTTCTTAACCAGCAGTTGAGGACCAAGTGTTGAAATACTTGAGCGTAAGGGGAACAATTCACAAACAAAGCATGTCAAGCTACATCCAACTCTAGTTTTTCACACTTGGCTGTTAGAAGCATACATTTATGGTCTTATTTATTTTCTAATTTCTCAACTTCCTTATCTGTGGAAACTATAATCCAGTTAGACACAAAGATTTCACAATTTAATATTGTTGTACACTTGCAAAAATAGAGAAAAGAGCAAACCATAACTAAGGGAAAACTTATCCATTTTCATTTAAATTGATTATAAGTTATTATCAGAGTTTGGATTGTGGAGCATTCAATAAGCAAACTGGCACTGAATTACACTCAATGAAAATTACAGGGAAATCCTGTCTTCAGAGCAATGTGATAAAACTTTGATGTAAGCCAGTCACTGTTAGCCACTTGCTTATCATTCAAAATATATGCAAGCTCAAATAATTAAAATATTAGCATTTCTTGTTAAAAGTAATAAACCCTGAAAAAAGAACACTATTGCTAATTTGCTTCAGTGAAATAGAAGAAATAAAATAAAACTTAAAAAAGTAAATGCAAACAAAAAAAAACTTCAACTATGTTCAAATTCCACTGCTAAAACCAGACCATGCAACAAGATGGTAGATGGATAAAAAAAGGATTTTAATCTAGTTATAAATTTCAAAATAAAAATTATAGATTTCATAATCAGGTATTAAACATGGTTCTAATTAATGGCCATACAAATAAATATATATTGCTTTCTTGAATTACGTCTTAAATGATTAGAATAGCTGAAAATTCATATTAACAGTGAAACAGTGAGAAAAAACTCTGATATTTTAAATTTTATCAATGTTTATTAATTGTACAAGACAGTGTGTTTTGTTCAGACCTTGGGATATGTGTTGTTTTAGTTGTAAATCATTGCTGTGCTAAATACCTGACAAGAGTTTAAGGGAGACAGGACTTCTATGTTTGAGCTTATGGCTTATAGGTGCAGCCTATTTTGGCAAGGAAAGTGTGGGAACAAAGCATGAGGAAGAGACTGGTCACACTGATCCCAGAGTCAAGAAATAAAGAATGATTAAGAAGTTGGATTCCACTTTAAAACCTGAATTCCAGCTCCAGCAAGTCGCTCCCCATGAATGGATGGTCTTTCTGAAGAGAAGTTCAGAATTCTTAGGCAATACCACCAACTAGGAACCAATTATACAAACACAAGAGCCTGTCAGGAACAGTTTACATTCAAAACAACACATGGACATGATGTATTTATTTTTATTGCTGGTTGTCTAAGAAATAAAAATTCTTTATATCACTAATTGAAAGTATAAGTAAAAATGCTTGTTCATATTGACAATGTGAACCTAAAAATATAGGAGCCAAGGTATGTTCAAAGGACTTGGAAAAATGTCAGTTAAGTAGTGAAAAATTGGAGTCATGGACATCAGGGAGAAGAACAGTAGAATAATAGGGGTAAATTTTTCATTAAATATCTACAGTGTAATTGCCTCAATAACTTCTCATATACAGAATACATATTGATATTTCAGTAGATGATAAAGCAAAAAACTATCCTCTTTCATTTCAATAACAACCTGGAGGATGAGTATTTCTCTGTCCGGTTTATAAACAAATGAAATGGAGCTAAGATCAATCTTAATCATAGTGTTAAATCATTTTATAAACTGTATTATTGTTTTCATATTTATGTCACTTTCCCAGGAAAAAAATTATAGAACCCTATATATAATGTGTTGGACCTCCATAAATAAGGGAAGGCTTTTCTTCCAAATCACTTTCATCATGTTTTTGTTCTAAAAAGTTCTTAAAGTTGATCAAGGCTTTGTTCATTGAAGGTTGATAAGCCTGTGGATGTGGTGAAATTTGGGAGGTGGGGATCAGTTGGGGAAAATTATATTTTTGCAAGACCAAACTTAAAGGATATATTGAGATTAATTCTGACTGTTATGATTGGAGCAGGTTTGTTTTACCACATATTCCATACTCTGCCTCGCCTGGTGATATGGGACCAAGGAATATTGGATGGGGCTTCCTGAAAATAAGAGCTATAAGGAATGTTTTCTTCTGCTTTCATGTTCTTTACCTCAAGAACTTTATCACAGCCAAGGAAAGCTTACAAATAATGTGGTCAAGGATGTATATAGCATATAAGTATATATGTCTATATGCATATATAATATACTTTATCAGAAAGCTCAGCTAATGTCACATAGATTTGAGAATGCTATCTTTTTCCAAGAGAAAAGATTTGTTCTTTCAGTTTGAACCAGCATTAAGAAGGTATCTAGAGGAAAATAGAATTCATATCTCACCCAAACCATTGGCCTTGAAATAAAATTAAGGAAATACATTTAATACTGCAGTTCACTGAGATTTAGAGGTTGGTAAGTAGCATCACTTCTTGACAGTGAATTAAAACAGTGGGAAGTGTTGCTAAGCTGCAAGTGAATTGGGATTACTAACCCATGTACAAGGTGCAACATGATTCGACCACTCAGAATGTAATACATAAAATGCTGAGTAGATGAATAACAAAATTGAGTATAAACATCCAAAAATATGATATGGAAAAAACTTCATTTGGGAATTACACATGAATGAAGAATAAGTAAGGCAACTAAGCAGAAGACAAGAGGGAAAGCAAAGAAGTAAGAAGTCCTGGACAGTACCATGGTGCAGAGCAGAACCATGCAAATCATCTGTGATATCAAACATGGAAGAAAAGTGAAAGAATAAAAAGCTTATGGCCGGTAGATTAGGAAGAAATCTGTATCTTGAGAAGTTTGATCATTATCTTCTCAACAGTCATTGAACATATTAGGAGCTAAAATCTGAAGCTTGTGCTTCTTTACTAAGATATCTTTTTGTATTGAAGTTCATTGTGAGTCACAAGAATGCAAATCATCATATGTATTCATTTTTTATCACTTTTGCGATCATTAGCTTAGTGGTTTACAACACAAGTTTATTATCTCACATTTTTTTCAACCATATCTTCACACTGATGTCACCAAACTGAAACCCACATGTCATAGTGCTGTATAGTTTATTGAGTTCTCTAGAAAGAAACTCCCAAGCCCACTTAGCTTACTGGAAAGCTAGAAACCTTACCATTTTTCAAATGAGGACATTATTCCCTTGGTGACTGTCAAATAGAGACTGTCTTTAGTGCTTACCGATCATCTTCCGTCTCTGCATAGATGTATATACAGTTAGGAATGCATATCCTCTGGCTTGAATGATGAACTGTTCCCTACTGACATATGTGTTTGAAATCTTGGTCTCCAGTATCCAGTTGGTACTATAGCCTTGAAAGATGAGAAATCTTTAAAAAACATGAGCCTTCCTGAAGAAAGCGAAATAACTAATACAGCACATCAAAGTTAGACTTTTGGAATCTCATCACATTCCTTTCTTTTAAATTGCTTTTTTCTTATTCTGTCTCATCTCCCTGAGTGACTCTGATTTCTCAACTGTTTGTATATATTTATGTGATTACAATTAGCTAACTGTGATAATATAAAAATACATTTATTTTAAGGCCACAAGAGTATCAATCACAACTGTTGGATCACAGTCCTCTTTTTCTGTCTCTGTCAAAACTCAAGCCAAACACATTCAGCCCTTTCCTTGATAAATTTTATAAGAAGTCATATGTTACTCTCCCTTCCACTTAAAATCTTGAACAAGCCCATCCATCCATGGTCTCTAGACATCTTTAATTACATAAGATCTTTATCAGTGACATCCTGACTTCAAGTTAGGCTAGATCACATGGTATGGAGTTTGTTCTACTCCCTTAAAAATCTATGACTCGAACCCTCCACATTGTTCTCTGAAACTGAAGAGATTTATGCCTCCATTGCAGGCCCAGTTGTGGCTGCCTGTGGTCTTGATGGTGTCCTCTCCTATATTCTTCCACTTCTGAGTATCATCACAGCTGGCTACTGTCATGTGTCCATAGTTCTACTAATGAAGATTTTCTGAAGGGTAAAGTTGTATCAGCTTCCTTACTAGTACCTGAAATTTCTGAAGTAATATTTATCAATGCCTACAATGATGTCACACAGTATTAAATACAGTGCTTAATGGAATGAATACAAAAGTGGATAATTGGAATAGAAATTCGAAGAATTCAGTAATACCATAAACTTATTCAAAGTATTAATCCCCAAAGCTTCTCCCACAAAAATTTTTGAACCAAGTTCTAAGATAAGACATAAAGACATATTTTAATAAAACTTATGAGTACTTATTTAGAGGATAAAACTTGAAAATAGCTCCTTTCTAGTGCTTAATAGGAGTTTCATTACAATATGTAGAAATTTTAATTGAAAATATTTTGAGCATTTACATTTTGTAAGCCAAGGTACCTGGTTTTATATTTTTAATGTGTAATGCATCTAACGTAGTCCTAACTTTTTATGATATTAAATTTAGGGGTGGAAATGTGCAAAGTTTGCAAGAGTAAAGTCTACCCTGTACAATAATTTTTCAGTATATGAGAGAAAAGAACATATGGAGAAGACTGGTTCACGATGAGGCAGAATGACAATGAACAACTTTCCTGTAATTAGATCCAAAAACAGCTAGAATATTTTTTATGAAATTAAAGAGGGATACAATTCTCTGTGGAAGGAAAAAGGAAAAGGAAACATTAAGGTACAGAGAAACGAAGCAGAAAAAATAGTGGTATTAGCAAAACATTGAAACAAAATAAAGAAGTTACAGAATTAGTTTGGTGTTTAAGTCTTTGCCTTATAAGCAAAAGGAACTGAGTTAGGATTTCATATCTGATGTGTACTTGGCAATGGCTTGCACTTCCAGCACAAAAGGTGGAGCCTGGGAAATCCCAGAGCAAAGCAATAAGAGATTGTGCAATCCAGGATGATTCCCAGTTTTAGCCTTGGAATTCCATAGGTACATAATGACCTCTTTTACATACACACAGACACACACCCTTACACATGTGAAGAAAGAAAGTGAGAGAGATAAAGAGAGAGAGCTTCAATTCTGGCTATTAACAATATGTAATATAGAATTCAAAGAAACAGATTCAGTAATATTATAAGCTTAATATTCATTTTCCAGTGATTTTTCTTTGTTTGTATATATTTTAGTCACGAGAATATTAAAAAATTAAATATACATAGTCTTTCCCTGACTTGTTCATTTGCAGAATACTTAAAAAGGAACCAACTCAGCAGAAATATGAGGGACCTGTACTTAAATTTCAAATTTATTAATTTTGTTAATTAAATTTAGGGAAAATATGTGATCTTTCTCACTAAGTTTTTATATTTCCCAATGATGGAAATAATACTTTTTTCATGTAGGCTTCAGGGTAACTTCATGAAAACAGTGTGAAAATTGCAGGATATTATTTTAATTGAAAGAGTGATTAATTTTATATGACAAATTCATTGTAATTTTGAGATAAAGCATAAAATAAGTTACCATCAAACCTGCAAATCTTTCCACATTACTAACTAGACGCTTGCATGGAAACAAGAAGAAACTCTTTAAATAACTTTTTAGAAATTATATCTGAACTTTCATTTTCCAAAATATGGAATAGAAAACTCTTCCAAATGGTTCTACTTCTTCAGAAATGAATAAATATAAAAGGCTCATCATCTCAAACTCATGAGCTGTTCTCAATTGACTGTACACAAAGGAACATTTTGAATTTTAGAAAAGTGAAGACATAATTTGCTTCATTAAATGAAGCAAATTATGCTATTTAAATGTAAAAATAGAGAAAAATCTACAAACTCCACAAAACAAAACAAAAATAACAGACTTCCCACTTGCTATCATTAGGTTTACCCATTCAACCAAGATAATATCCATCACAGAATTTTAGATAAAATAAACAAAAAGATCAGTTAACTAAATGTATTCCTTTATTGTAAAATGAAAGAACACATACATAGAGATTTTTGAAACAAATTAGACAAAGAAATCTCAATTAGAATTCTTTCTGTTGACTCTCCATATTTTGAAGATTATAGATTTGGTTGATATCAAGCAAGTCTTTTGCGTCTCTTTAAAAGACTTCCCAAATCTGTGTACTTTGTGTGATCTGAAAGTTTTAATTGTCAATCAGAAACATCCACAGTAAAATATATTAGGTAAAGTCTCAGTAACTGAATATGTACATGTGGGGAAATATAGCGTGTATGGAGTTAAAACATCACTGATTTCACAGAATGAAGAACTTTATTCTCAGACTTGGTGGTCAGAACTTGCCATCAACTCTGTCTTTCACTTACCTTATGTACATAGTTGATGAAAAGCTCTGATGCTGACTCTGTCTTTCCATTTCCCCTGCTCCTTTTTCCTGTGGCACTTTTGAAGGACAAATCTTATCAGTTGTTATCCCATGGGTTGGCAGCCAATTTTGTTGCAATAATCTTGTTTTGGAAACCCAGAACTGAGCTGGGATATAAACATAGGACTTTAGCACTGACAAAACTCATCAAATTTTTCAACTATAAGAAAAAAATTTTAGATGCTAAAGATGATGCTTTTAACCTATTCCAATACAGTATTCTCTTAAAATAGAAGAGCTTTGATAACTTTTTGAGGTAATACACATTTTAATTAGCTAGGTTTAACCCTTCCATTGTGTGCAAACATGAACACAATAAGTACCTAGAGCTTTATGTGTCATTTTTTAAAATAATAAATTTGAATATTCTAAAAAAAAGAAAAATTTTTCAAGAATAATCAATAGCTTATGTAATTTGAATAATGCATTATTTCAAAGCCCAATAAAATGCAAATTTTGTTTCAGACAAAAAAGAATATTGAAAAAGGGATATCCAGAAGGATGTTAAAATCAAAACAAAATTGAAGAAGATAATTTCTTGAATGAATTTTCAAAAGATAAAGCATTTTTAAATGTAAATATGCACATACCCACTGTAAGTAATGCTCCTCATAATTATTTTTATGTTACATATCTTGTTTAAGTAGCCCAAGTCAGCCTCATCTCACCGTGCCCTCATGACAGCTTCCACAGGGCCGACATTACATATGTGTGCCATCACATTTGCTACCTTCCCACGATTAGTGAGAAAATGGCCATATCAATAAATCAATGCCATTACCCAATTTTGAATGAAGGCCATTGTGATGGGACCCCAAATTATTCACCATTGTTCCTGATGAGTTAAGCTATCTGCAATGAATTTATTATATTTTTAATTTTTTAAATCAAGTGACCAAGGCAGATGACATTTTACATATCTTAGGACTTTTTAATTCTAAGAACTGGTTTGGGGATATAGAATTAGGAGGTAAAAATATTTTACATGAAGGACTTATGATATTAAAAATCTATAAAAAGAGCCTTAACATCTAAAAGTTGTGTTCAAAACTTCAAAATCAATAGCAAATGTTTAAATACATAAGAATCCATTCATACATATGCACCTAAATAAATAGAAAAATAATAAATAGAAATGATAAGCATCAGAAAACTTAAATTTAGGTTCATTTTTTTTTTATTTACACTCATACAAACTTAACAGGTATACCAGTCCCCCCCTCCCTCCAACCCCCCATACCCTTGTGCCCACCCCCCCTTCCCTTCCCATCCCCCAGTGCCTCCCCCTCCCATCCCCGGAGCATCTTTTAATGAGCATGCCAAACTCTCCTCTGGGTCCTCCTCTCTGATGAGGTGCAAGGACCCAGTGGCATTTCCCAGAACCATTTCCTGTGTTCCCTTTAAGCATAGGAACACTATTGTGGCTGTCAATCCCTTGCCTCCAAGGTTCCTAGTGCCTTTAGCAAACGCTAGACTTTGTGGGGTCAATAGTGTGTTAAACATTGCTCAGGGCATGCAAAGTCCAATTATGATTGCTTCAGCCCTAACTTGTGTGGAGAATCTTGCATATCGTTACTCCTCCTATCCTTGTGCTCTTACAATCTTGCCGCCCCCTCTTCCGAAAATTTTCCTGAGCTTCAGGAAGGGAAGAGATTAATCTGGCCTAGTTCCAGGTGGTTGATATAGAGTCTCTGATGTTCTGGATTATGGTTCGTTGATTTATTTTTTTCAGTTTTGCTGCTCCTGCAATGCCCTTCACTCCATCCTGATGGGCATTGGATATCACCCTCTGGCCAGAGATAAAAACCTGTTAAATTAGAGTCTTGTTATAAGAGTATATTCAAAGGTAGTTGTAATAAAATTAGGAAACCGTGGTGAGGGAGGGGTCAACCACCCATTTGCGATATGGTTACTTTCTATCTGCCAGACTCTACGCCCTCCCCTTCTGGTAAGACCATACCCCATCAGTTGTAAATGATCAGGAAGGAAAGTCTGTGAACTTAACCAGATGTCTCTTTACTTACTTGCAGTCCTTGATGGTGGCCTATTTTCTCTGCTGTAACATGGTCCCCTCTCTCCTTGTTACTAGTGTGTCCCTCTTTCCCTATCCCTCCTATTCATAATCTTTGCAATTACTGTAGGTATTACAGAGATTTATCTTTGAGTGTCTCTAAGTGGGTTTCATACTAGGAGCCATCTTTAGGGAGTACATACGGCTCTTAATTTTCTGTGTCTGGGATACTTCACTCAATATAATTGTTTCTAATCCCATCCATTTCCTGGCAAATTCCATTAATTCATCATTTTTGATGGCTGAGTAGTACTCCATTGTATAGATGTACCACCTTTTCCTTATCCACTCGAATTTAGGCTCATTTCAATAAATCATAAAACATTTTATTTTTTACTCAACTGCATTCTGTTTTTGAAATTAAATCAATGAAATCTTGGTCATGATAATGCTATACCTTTCCAACTATACTCTAAGTGTCTCATCTATTTTTTGAAATATTTTCATAACCCATACTGGCAGAAATTCACCATATTGCTGAGGATGACCTGGAACTTTTGATCCTTCTGCCTCTACTTCCTCAGTATAAGCAAATGTCTTAACACCTGGTTTATAATGAAGTTATATGAAACATAGTTTGCAGGTTGTCTGAATTGAATCTTATTGTGATTTCTTCTAATAAACCCCGGTTACACAAATTTTATTAAAAGTATTTGAAATTTTTTCCTTATTTTCCATTTGGAATCACACTTATTTAGATTCTACATGCAGATAAGTCTCACAGGCCTGTTTTTTGTGCCTGGCTTATTTCTCTTAACATGGTATTCTCTGGATCCATTCATACTTTTATAATTGGCAGATCACCTTCTTAATAGTACCTAAACCGTCATTAGCACTCCTGCAGAAATCCAGATTTATTTTTTATTTTCTGTAATTTTTATAATTTTGTTTTTTGTATGTTTATAATCTATTTCTGTCTAGCTATAGATTTTGTGCGTACTACTTTTTCTAAAAGCATTTTTTCTCCATTATATTGCAGTTTCTACCTTTGCTAAAACCAGATAATAATGTTTATATGGATCTATTCTTACTTTTTTATTCTGTTTCATAGTTTTTTAAAATTTTATTATTTTAATTTTTTGTATGTGTATGTGTGTATCATAGGGTGCTGTGTGTGACTATGGAGGGCCAAGAGTAACTTTGAGATTGCCCTGCATTGCTTCTACTTTCTTTTGTCTTCACTCTGGGATTTCCCAGGCTCTGATCACCAGGGTCAGGAGTGCAGGCCACCATTGCCATTTTCTGCCTTGTGTTTTTACGTGGGACTTGGGATTCAAAGTCAGGACCTTCTGTTTGTGAGGCAGAGTCTTAAGCCCTGAGCCATCTCTCCAGCCCACATGGCTCTATTTTTCATCAACATCGCAATTGATAATGGTAGCTTTATGACATCAGACTTCTGACATTGTATAATTTTATGTCAGTTGTGTTTCTCTGTCTAAACTCTAGAATTATCTTGTGCATGCACATAAAATGGCAAACTGGGATCTTGTTGGAGAATTTATTTAGCCTGTGGGTTTTAACTTGAAAAAAATCTGAAATATTGAGATTTATTTTTGGAAATTGAGTACATCTCTATTTACTAATATGTCTTGTTTTCTATTATCATCAATTTTAACTTTTTTCATACAGATTTTGTATGTATTTCATTAAATACATACAATATTGAGATATTCTTAGAAATTGAGTACATCTCTATTTACTAATATGTCTTGTTTTCTATTATCATCAATTTTAACTTTTCTCATAATGAAATGCATAGTAGGTTTTATTCATTTCCTTTCCTTATTCTAGTGTGTTGGCAGAAATTTCTAGTATAAGTTTGAATGGTGAAACTTTCATGACTTATTTCTGATGTTAATAGGAAAAAATTCCATTTTTCACCATTAAGTGGGATGTGTAGATACAATATTTTCTACTAATATCCACAAAAGTCATGCATTCTCAAGTTTTTGTATTAATGTTTAACGTTTTTAGTTTATGAAACTAATTAGAAATTTATTACATCGTGTTTCAAATTTCACATCATCTTTCAAATTCTTGCTTAACTATTTGGGTTGGATATTTATCATTTGTTTAATCTCACACTGGCATGCAGTGTTGTGGTTTCTATAAAGACATTTAGGGACATAATTTTAATAAAGATAGTCTAACTTTTATTGTCATAACCTTTGTCACATCCAGCTCCATTACAGAATTAATCATTTGTGCTATGCTGAACCAACAATACTTTTGTTTTGAAATGTATTTAAAAATGGGCCTTTCATGTGTACTTTCTATCTACTGGTGTTGTAGTTCAGTATTTTATTTTTTCTTTTCTGCTTAAGAGTTGTAACTTGTCCTATGTTCAAAGTAAGCAGAGTTGTTTTTTCTATATTGTGCTTCAAAATTTTAACTTAATTAGCTAAGTTAGTTTCTCCCTAGTAGGTTTCTACCTACTTAATCCCCAGCTATTTTGTGGAAAAATCTCATGCACACACAGAATATATTCCATTCCCAATCCCAGATTCTATTTGTTCCTCTGGGTACAAGGAAAACCTCTGCATCCACCTTTGAAATAAATTTTATGTCCAGAAATAGGAAATATTTATTTTAAGAGTCTATATTCATTTGATCAGCATAAACAAAAAGAGAAATTTTTCACATTCAAATTCTCTCTTCTTCAGGTGAATTTTAAAATGCTATTTTGTAAAATATGGTAGCAACTATAGAAACCACTATGCCAGCATGCTTCCTCAACTTTCCTGAAACAGCAATAGGACACCCAATTTTATCAGTTATGAACACAGTCTTTGTATTCAGGATTTATGGGAATATGAAATTAGTACCAAAGGAGTTGTCTAAATGGAAACTTTACTTATGAAGAATATGTATGATAGCTGAAATAAATGGATTTTTAAATAAAGCTATGTAGACTTTTTTCTCTTTCAGTTTAGTTCATTTAAATTAAAAATTTAGCTGATACAAAATACCAAAATTGCGCAAAATTAGTGGATCAGGATAATATGTAAATATATAAATAACTGGTTAAAGTTTAAGTTGGACTAAACCTATTCAAACTTCTGAAGCATTTATCATGTAAAATAATCTCCTCTATCTTGAAAATATGACATCCTGCTGTACTAGAACATTTTGGTGACCAAAGTAAAGCTTGACCAATTAATTACATTATACACCCCTTGAAACCCCTAACATATGCAAAAGAAGCTGAAACAGACAAAACCAGCTGCAAGTAGTATGACATTAAATAATTTTACAGACAATACAAGTTCAGAAAGATTATCCAAACTTTGTTTCCTTATATAAAGCAGATTTTTAAATATCACTGTTTACAAATTAAAACAGTGAACACTAAATCTCTCTCCATATGTTTTGCCACAAAATTAAATTATAGCCTTACAGCCAATTCTTCAAATCTTGTTTTCAATGACATTTGTGCTGAGTTGTTTGTTTTTTTTTCCCAACACTTTTATGGCACTTCAATTGCAAATATAAATTAAGTTTTCTATAGAATAAAATCAACTTATCTTAAGAAAACACCCGAACAAGACACAGCCTAGTTAATGGCAGAATAGTGAAATAGACAACAACAACTAACCAAAATGCACAGCACCAGCAACCCTAAAACTCTCAGACTTAATCATGCCAACCAAACCTCTTTCCATCCCAAAGCTCAAGGAATCTTGTGGAATGGGTGTGTGTGGGGAGGAGCAAGGTTCTTAGAGCTTTCAGCTTGTCAAAGCACTCCACTCAAGGCAGAGCTGCTGTATCCAGGAACTCACTGCAAAGAGACTTGTCCTTACCAGAACTGCACAATAGCTAACATACAAACATGCCCCCATAGACTAGAGAGAATCTCAGGAGAAATGATTACTTGTAGTGGGAACCATAGGGGACAGGGCCAGACAGGTGAAGAGGAGTGCCCTAATAATGGGTCTACCCAAGGTAGTCCCATTTAATCTGTCACTAGAGCAGACAATCCAAAGCCCACCCTGGGACCCACAGAAGCAGACAGACAGGAGGGTGCAAGTGTGGTGGATTGATGAAGGAAGGGAAAGATGGAAGAGAAAAGGGTGAGATAGGGAATGGGGAAGGAGGGACAAGAACAACTACTCATTATTTTTGTAAAACTAGGGGAAAAATGAAGAAAAAAAACAACTAAGCTATATCTGAAAATTTCTTTGGAAATAGAATAGTCCAGTCATCATGCTTCAGCTTCATCATGTCTTCAGTTTTTGTTATTAAAAGAGCTGAAAATAATTTATTTGGCAAGTTCTAATTACAGATTTAGTATCTGCCAATATAAAATCCAACATAAAACCTAAATTGTAAATAACTACGATAGTACTAATCAGACTCCATGCATTCGAGATGATCAAATTAGCATACATCTCATAGACTGATAACATGTTGAAGAGAAGTGGGCAAGAAGAAAGGAATAAAATCCTAGGGTGGGTTCATGTCTTGTAGAAGATAGAACAAAAATGAATTTAGGTGCATCTTAATAATACCTACTCTGTACTTCATAATAAAGATGAAAATATTGCATGATCTTTTCCTACCACAAAGAGCACCATTTGGCTTTCATAGAAAATCTGTATTAGAGCTACAAAAGTTAATAATAGTTCATTAGCTCTGCTGGAAATTTGACTACGACAAACATGTATTGTAAGACTTATTTGTTCAACAGAAATCTGTATATTCAGCAGGTTTATTGGAAACAAATGATAAAGTAAATACCATTCAAGAAAGGAAGCACTGAGATAGTGTGCTATCAGCCAAGGCATTGCACATTACAAAGGAGAAAGCAATGGACAGATAATCAATTTTTCTGTTGGTGTGTAATTACTCCATGTGTTTCTTCTTTATACATTATCAAGCAAGAAATAAAAGTTTGTTAGTCAATGAATGTTCTTGATTGGTAACTGTACTATAAGAATTATCACTAATTTCCTTTTCAATGTTTATAGAAATCTAACAAGTAGAACCATTATTTTTGTTAACAGAACTAATAATAAAATCATATTATAGTATAGTATAGCTATGATATTTTTCATTCTTATGTTATAGGAGTTATGAATTTAACTCTCCAACTTAATTCTAAGCTAAGATTTTTTTTAATTTGACAACAAAATCAAATCCAAAATTTCTGAACCATCAGCATCTATTTAGCATGCTTAAAAATTATCATTTCACTTCTGTACAAGCTTAGTCTTCAGTGACAAAAAATCCTTACTTTTAACATTATAGGTTCTAGAAAGCCACATAATCATGTGCTAATTCCTATCTTTAAATAACACATGGCAGATAATGAGACAAAAATGCAAGTTTAGAGGCTGGTAAGATAGCTCAGGAGTTAAGCCTGTGCCTCAAAACCAGAAGAATCTGAGTTTAGATCCCATATCCAACATAATATCACCAGGTAGAAATGTGTGCAGCCTGCACTTCCAGCCTGAGAGCAAAACAATGAGAGGTTACAACAATCGAGGATGGTTCCCAAAGTCACCCTTGTGCATACACACACACACACACACACACACACACACACACACACACACACGAGATCACATGCAAAAATACCATGTCAGAGCAAGGAATTTTTTTTTCTTTCAAAACTTACTATGCAAAACTGGACATTAGAATGTGAGTTTGGCCTTGGCAAAAATGTCAGTTTAGTTATTGAATTCAATGTGTCTCTGCAACTAGCACTCTGCTTCTCTTTGTAATGTTCTTTACTCTATGCATAATTCCCCAGAGTCTCTACTTTCTTAGGTAAGTTTATGCCAGAAGACACAGCAAATGTGTGCATATAAAATAAATACTAAGATCTGTGTAAAGGCCAATGAAGAGAAATAAAGTGTACTGGTATTTGTTGTTGTTCATCATAAATGCAGTTGTCTATCATTAAATATATAGAGAAAATTTAATGTTTGTAAAGTATAAATTTATTTTTAAAACAGGTCACTGGAGTGAGATGAAACTTCATTACATAGAAATTACATAATCATGAATTACTCAATTGTAATCCATAACTACACTAGGAAAAGTAGGGTTTTCTCATTTTTCCATAGATGTAGAAAGTAGGAATATTACTACTCTTTTCATGATACAAGTTTATTTTTCAGATTGTTATGCTCAAACAATGAGACTATTTTGGGGAAATTTGTTGAAGTCTTCCAATTTCATCCTTACAAAGCACTAGGAGTTTTACAATTCAGTGAGGAAGAAAAAAAGAAATAAAATTTCTCAAAATAGAGAAGTCATGGTTTTATATTGAAGTATGACCTGGTCAACTTCATAAATGTCACAAGAACAAAATTTATTCATACTCCATTTCAATTCAGGAAACAAAAAGGAAGTATATTTCATAAATTTAAGAAAAAGTAAGAAAGGAATCATACAAGATAATAAAAATTTTATTTAACAACTGCTGAGTGGTTAGTTATATAATTTTCACTCATTGGTCTTAGAATATAAGCATCAAGAAAAAATGAGTAAGATGAAAATTTTTATTATCACATTGAAATTTTATGTTTATCTTCCCTCAGTCCACCCCATCTTTGCCAAGCACTGCTACCAAATTCCAGCTGGTCTATTTTATGACCCTTATATAAAATCTGATGAAAGGTCCCAGCCAATGATGGAAAATAAAGTGAATTGGTACTTGCTTTTCTTTATCATAAATGCATTGGCCGTTGCCAAAATTACTGACCGTCTTTTCTTCAGAAGAAATAATATATGTTGTAAACATCCTATAATATTTTTCAGTAAAAAGAAAAAAAGATTTTAAGGTCATAATAATATATGAGTGTAATATTGTGTGATATTTGCAAATAGAGATTTAGACATCCATCTGCTGCAAACTACATTAAGCTGAATATTTTCTGCTCTTTCAAACTTTAAAGTAATTCCTATAAAGATATTAAAGATCCCTGCTCAGAATTCTGGCAAACTAAGTTCAATACGTGGAAGCACATATTAGGACGGGGAGAACTTACATCCCAAAGTTGTTCCTTGACTTCCACCCATGCATCGTGTGTATTCTTTCTCTCTCTCTCTCTCTCTCTCTCTCTCTCTCATTTCTTTCTTTCTTTTTATTTTTATAATAAACAAAAATGTTTTTAACATTGTCCTTGACTATTAACACTGAAGACAAAGTACATGCAAAACAAAGCTGAAATATTAAATACAAACTACAAAAATTAAAAAATGAATGAATTATTAGATGTCATCCATGACAAAGGGTAATTTTTTGTCACATCAATTTTTATGTCCTAAAGTACAAGTAGTATATTCTTACACACAGAATTTCATATTACCAAAGCAATCCCGTTATGAGCTTAAATTTCATGAAAACATCCTGAATAACCTGCTGGTTTAAGATAAATTGTATACTAACAGAAAAAAGTCATCTGTAAATGGTTAAACCTGAGACACACAGTTTTCTATTCCATACATAGAGTGAAGCACTATCTTCCACAAGGTGATATACTGCAACAGACACCTCACCTCTACAACATCTGTTTTCCAGCTGACAATGGACCAAAACAACACTTCAGAGTTGGGGAGAAAATGCTTTGCTTCCAGGGCTGTACTGACATAAATCTTAATGACCTGATACTTTTAACTACCTACTTTTAACAATCTCTTTTATGGTTCTCCAGCAGGGTCTTGAAATGAGCTGAGAATAAAATGCTGCCCACACACTGAAATCAGACCTGGAGTTTAATAAATTGTTTTCTCTCCACTCCCCCTTTTTCTTCTCTGTCTTCTGATTATTGTCATCAGTATGCACTTTTTTTTCCTTGAGAGGAAATATTGATGTTTTGGAGTGAAATATTGAAATAGTGCATTCACTTTATTGATGATTCTGAAGCTGTCAAGAGTCACAGAACCAGACATTACAGAATTTTGTTGATGAGGCCAAGAACTAGGAACAATTTAAACACGGAAGTGAAATGGGACTTGCTAATTAACTAGTAGAATTTTCTTGAATCTTTTCTGCGTGAACACATAGCTGTATGAAAAATGTCTCCCTGGCATTGATTAAAGTTCCAAGGCTTCTGGGAAAGTTGTAAAACTTTACTTATACACACTAAATGTGATTTTAGAGGCTTCTGAACCTTAAAAGGGTTACTTTGCAAGCATGTGTGATCATTTGATAGTTAGCTTCTACCACTTCAGTCTAATAAATTAGTAGTATTTAGGACAGAAATGTTAAAAGGGCAATTTTTAATATCTCTAATATTTTTCTATATAAAATATTTATCACAACTTTCCTATTCTGTAAATTTCCAGGGTGTATGAAGATTTTTGTTTTTTACTGAGAAAATATTGTGGTTATAAGCCTACCAACAAGTCAAAGGTATTTTGTGGAATCTTATTAACTAATGGTATTGTAAGGTCCATGTAGAAGTCCACTGATTAGAAAGCTAAAAGTTAACACAGACACAGCCTTAAGATGTATTGATCTTATTAAAACTGAGGGTTTTGTGGCCAAGAGAACCATGATTTGATCTTAAGGCTGGAGAGCATTATAACAGAAAAGAGAGCATAAAGTTAGAGAGAACACAGGAAATAAACCCCTACCCAGAATAAACAAGGAGGAGGTGGAGGCGGTCCATGATGATTTCTGAATTCGCCCGTGGTTCTACACACACATACACACACACGTACAATTGAATAAATAATAAAAAATTAAAAAAAAAGAAATAAGCCCCTACCATGGTGGATGAAATCTGCAAAACCTATAATACAAAGGGAGTATGTAACTTTCATATTTTTCATATGTTGCTAAGAGATTGTCAAGGAACTGCATGTAGGGAGTGAAAGAATATGCAGTAAATGACAGTCATCTCTTTTGGGATTAATAGATTTGGGAAGGCAAGAATCTGGGAATAGCTACTGCAAACCAATAGGATCAGTTTTAAAACAGCCACCTTCGGGGACTGAAGAGATGGCTCAAGTGTTAAGCTTTTGCCTTGCAAGCAAAAAGTCTTGAGTATGATCCTAGATTCTATGCTAAAGTCAAATGCCAAGCAGAAATAGCAATGGCCTCCACTTTCAACCATGGAAGGCTGATCCTGGGAAGCTCCAGAACAAATAGGAAGTAGAACAATCCATGGTGATTTCTGGTCACTCTTGGGCCTCCAGAGGCAAACATGGTACCCTTTAACACAGAATAACAGTACACAGACAACATACACACACACACACACACACACACACACACACACACACACACACACAAATAAAATTAAATAAAATAAATTAAATAAATTAAAAAGAAAAGAAAAGAAAAGAACTGCCACATTCTGACCAACATGGAGTTTTACAACATGGCCTGGCTATTACTTGAAATGACAAATCGCATAAAGAAATCATATTGCCTAAAGAAAACAAACAGGATCTGGCATGAGAGTGTTTCCAGAAAGTGTTCTATCAGACACTGAGCTCATGTACAAGACAATAATTTTCTATTTATTTTTCAAAATTGAACATCTAGATTTATCATTTTAAAAATGTGTGCTAGAAAATATACAGCAGAAAATAAAATATATTTAAAAAATCTCTTTATGGATTGTTGTATTTATAATTGGAGTACAACAGAACAAAAATGTATAATTGACATAAACCTAACATTTATTGAAGAGCTAACCACTACCAATGTCACTTTTGAAAATAACCTAAAAGAAGTCATCTGAATTCTTGACTTTTTTTATTCTATAATCTTTTATTTTATTTTAAAATATTTATTTTTTCCAATCATACAAACTTGATTGGTACCGCATTCCCCTCCCTCCCTCTCTCCACCCCTCCCTGGATCCCCTTGCTTCACCCCCTCCCTTGTTTCACCCCCTCCCTTGTTTCACCCCCTCCCTTTCTTCCATTGTCCCTCCCATCCCTAGAACATCTTTTAGTGTGCATGTGAAACTTCCCTCTAGATCCTCCTCTCTGATGAGGTGTAAGTACTCAGTAGCTTTGCCTAGAGTAATTTTGTGTTCCTCTTTAGTATGGGAACACTATTGTGGCTGTTAATTCCTTGCCTCTAAGGATCCTAGGGTCTGTGATCCATGCTAGACTTTCAGGGGTCAATGATATGTTGGTCATTGCACAGGTCATGCAAAGTCCTATTATGATTACTTCCGCCCTAACATGTGCAGTATCTTGCATATCATTGCTCCTTTCCATCTTTAGGCTCTTACAATCTTACTGCTCCCCTCTTCCACGAAGTTCCTGAACTTTAGAATGGGGAGAGATTAGGGTGGCCTGGTTCCAGGTGGTTGATATAGAGTCTCTGATGTTCTGAATTGTGGTTTGTTGATTTTTTTTTTCAGTTTTGCTGCTCCTGCACCGCCCTCAGCTCCATCCTCATGGGTATTGGATGTCATCCCCTGGTCAGAGATAAAAGGCTGTTAAAATAGTCTTATTATAAAAGTAGATTCAAAGGTAGATGGAATAAGATTAGGAGACTGGGGTGAGTGGTGGGGTCAGTCTCCCATTTGCAAAATAGTTACCTTCTATCTTTCATACTGTATACCCTCCCTTTCTAGTGAGATCATACCCCAACAGTTGCAAGTGACCAGGAAGAAAAGTCTGTAAGCTTAACCAGATGTCTCATTACTTACTTGCAGTCTTTGATGGTGGCCTATTTTCTCCGTTGTAGCATGATCCTCTCTCTCCCCATTGCTGGCGGGGCTCTCTTTCCCCTTCCTTCTCATGTATAATCTTTGCAATTACTGTAGGTATTACAGAGATCCATCTTTGAGTGTGTTTCTAACTGGATTTGGTATGAGGATCCACTTATTAGGGAGTACATATGGTGCTTAATTTTCTGTGTCTGGGATACTTCACTCAATATATTTTTTTTCTAATTCCATCCATTTCCTGGCAAATTTCATTAATTCATCATTTTTGATGGCTGAGTAGTATTCCATTGTATAAATGTACCACTTTTTTCTGACCCACTCATCAACTGTTGGGCATTTAGGTAATTCCATGACTTTGCTATTGAAAACAGTGCTGCTATGAACATGGTTGTACTTGTGCTATTGAGGTGAATTTTTGCTGTATGGGGGTTTATTCCCAAAAGTGGAATAGCAGGGTCATATGGCATTTCAATCTTTAACTCTTTTAAGAATCATCAGATGGCTCACCAGAGTGATAGTATAAGCCTGCATCCCCACCAGCAATGTAGGAGAGTCCCCTTCTCCTCACATCCTCTCCAGCATTTGGTGTTCGCATTGTGGATTTTTGCCATCCTGACCAGGGTGAGATAATATCTCAAGGAGGTTTTGATTTGCATTTCCCTAATGGCTAAGGATGGGGAGCAATTTTTAAGATATTTGTTAGACATTTCAATTTCGTCCCTGGTAAAGTTTCTGTTAAGTTCCAAGGCCTATTTTTTAATTGGGCCATTTGTTTCCTTGGTGTTTAGGTTTCTAAATTCTTTGTGCACTCTGGATAATAGAGCTCTATCAGATATGTGATTAGTGAAGACTTTGGCCAATTTCTTTAAAGAATTGCTTTGGGATTTTAATTGGTATAGCATTGAATCTGTATATTGCTTTTGATAGGATGGTCATTTTTATGATATTGATTCTTCCAATCCAGGAATATGGGAGGTCTTTCCACCTCCTGGTGTCTTCTGTAATTTCTTTCCACAGGGTTTTCAAGTCTTCACTGTAAAGGTTTCTTACATCCTTAACTAGGTTTATACCAAGGTATTTCATTTTCTTAGGGGCTATAATAAATGGGATTGTTTCTTTCAGGGCTTTTTCACTTCTTTCATTCTGGGCATATAGGAAGGTCATGATTTCTGTAGTCTTATTTTGTATCCTGTGATGCTTATGAACTTTCTGTATTAGTTCCAGGAGTTTTCTGGTGGAGTTTTTAGGATCACTCAGGTATATGATCATGTCATCTGCAAATAGAGATAACTTGACTTCTTCCTTGCAAATTTGAATCTCTTTTATGTCCCTGTCTTGTCTTATGGCTTCAGATAAGACTTCAAGTACAATATTGAAGAGAAGTGGTGAAAGTGGACAGCCTTGTCTAGTTCGTGATTAAAGCAGGAATGCTTTGAGTTTTTCCCCATTGAGTATAATCCTTGCTGTTGGCTTGTTGTAGACAGCTTTTATTATATTGACAAAGGTTCCTTCCATTCCAACTGTCTCTAGGGTTTTGATCATAAAGGGCTGTTGGATCTTGTCAAAAGCTTTTTCTGCATCTATCGAGAGTATCATGTGGTCTTGAATTTTGGAGTGGTTTATATGGTGAATTATGTATATTGATTTGCGTATGTTGAACCAAACTTGTTTGCCTGGGATAAAGCCTACTTAATCACTGTGAACGATATTTTTGTATGTTTTTGAATCCGATTTGCTAAGACTTTGTTGAGAATCTTTACATCTGTGTTCATCAAAGAGATTGGTCTATAGTTTTCTTTTTTAATGTATCTTTATTAGATTTTGAGTTTAAGACAATATTAGCTTCATAGAATTTGGTAGTGTTCCTTCCTTTGCTATTTGATGGAGCAGTTTAAGGAGTATTGGTGTTATTTGTTCCTTGAATGTTTGGTAGAACTGTGCTGAATCCATCTGGTCAAGACATTTTTTGTTGGGAATATTCGAGATTTCTTCATATGTTATTGAACTATTCAAATAATTCACAACTTCCTGATTCAATTTAGGTAAGTTGTGCTTACTTAGGAATTCATCCATTTCTTTTGTGTTGTCAAACTTCATGGAGTATAGATTTTTGAAATATGACGTTATATACTCTTAATTTCTTTGGTGTCAGTAGTGATGACTCCATTTTCATTTATAATTTTGTTAATTTGGGTTTTCTCTCTCCTGCTTATGGGAAATTTAGCAAGGGGTGTATCAATCTTACTGATTTTTTCAAAGAACCAACTTTTTGACTGGTTGATTCTCTGTATCGTTTTCCTAATCTCAATTTTGGATATTTCTCCCCTGATTTTGCTGACCTCCTCTCTTCTACTGCTTTTGGGATCAGATTGGTCTAGTGTCTCTAAAGCTTTAAGCTGCATTGTTAAGTTATTTATCTGTGATGTTTCCATTTTTTTGATGTAGGCATTAAGAGCTATGAACTTACCTCTTAAGACAGTGTTGCTGTCAGCCTGCATGGTTGCTGATAAATGACCATCAAATGGCTTAAGGGAACAAGGGGTTTATTCTCTTACGATTTTTAGTTACAGTTCTTAGTCCAGCTTGACGGGAGAGCATGCACCAACACCAGGGCCGAGAGAACTGTCCACACCATCACTGCATAATGGCTGAGAGATGGACAATCCTTACTTGCCAGACCAGCATGTCTGGTCAAGTGAACAGAAGGATGCCAACACTCTCAACCAGCTCTCTGTGATTTATCCAGGGCCTAATCCCACCCACCATGGGCTGGGTCTTCCCCACCAGGTAGACTATCTCCTTCAGGTTTGCTTGGGCTTAACTCAACCATCAACTCTCTGCAACTGTGCCCAGAGCTCAAACCCTCAAACAATAAATTCTTGGGGATTTCAACAGGTAGAGGGTACAGGCTAGAATTTCAACTTTCCTGTATATGTGGAGATTCGTTTTGTGGCCCAATATGTGATCTACTTTGGAGAAAGTTCCCTGTGCTGCTGAGAAAAATGTGTATTCTTTGGTGCATGGATGAAAAGAGTCAAGTTGACACCTGTGCTTAACCATGACAGGACACCTTTCATTGTGTCCCAAAAATTTTTAAAAAAAAATTTTTTTTTATTTATTCAACTGTGCGCATGTGCGTGTGTGTGTGTGTGTGTGTGTGTGTGTGTGTGTGTGCGTGTGTCTGTGTATGTGTAGAACCACGGACGAATTCGCGAACCACCATGGACACCTCCACCTCCTTCTGCCCCGGGATTCACAGGCTCCGCCCTACCAGGACCAGAAGCGCAGGCCGCCCCTGCTTCCGTCTGGCGTCTATATGTGGGATCTGGGATCCGAACTCAGGACCTTTCGCCTGCAAGGCGGAGGCTTAACCCCTGAGCCACCTCTCCAGCCCATGTCCCAAAAATTTTGACAAGTTGTATTTTCATTATTGTTCACTTCCAGGAAATCTAGAATTTCCTTTGTAATTTCTTCCTGAATCCAATTCTCATTCAGCATCATAGTGTTTAGTTTCCAGGAGTCAGTGTATTTTCTGTTGTTTGTTGTGTTGCGGATGTCAAGCTTTAGAACATGTGGTCTGATAAAGTACAGGCTAGAATTTCAACTTTCCTGTATATGTGGAGATTCGTTTTGTATCCCAATATGTGATCTATTTTGGAGAAAGTGCCCTGTACTACTGAGAAAAATGTGTATTCTTTGGTGCATGGATGAAAAGTTCGATAGAGATCTGTAAAGTCCATTTCAGTAAGGGTTTGATTAAGTTCCAAAGTATCTCAGTTAAGATTTTGACCTGTTGATCTATCCCACGTTGAGAGGCTGATGTTGAAATCCCCAAGAATTATCATTTGGGGGTTGATTTCTCGCTTGATGCTATAGGGTTGCTTAATGAATGTGGAGGGGCCCATATTAGGTGCATATATGTTCAGCATTGTGAAGTCTTCCTGGTGAATTGTGCCTGTGACTAAAATGTAGTATCCATCTGTGTCTCTTATGATTTTTTTTTTTTGGTTTGAAGTCCAATTTGTCCAATAACATAATGTCTACCCCTGCCTGTTTCCTGGTTTCACTAGCTTGCAGAATTTTGGACTAGCCTTTCATTTTTAGGATGTGCCTATCTTTTGTGGTGAGATAAGTTTCCTGAAGGCAACAGATTGATGGGTTGTGATTTTTAATCCAATTTTATAATCTGTGTCTCTTGATCAGTGAGTTAATTCCAATGACATTTAGTGTTATAATGGAGAAATTACTTTTAATTCCGGACATTTTTTATGTTTAAGTGGCTTTCGTAAGTGTATTATTTGGCTGTTAGGTTTTGGTGGTATTATACTTTCCTTCTGTCCTCCTGGATATGATTTTTTTTCCTTCAAGCTTGAGTATCATTTCTAGCATTTTTTGAAGGCATGGTTTGGTAGACATGTAAGCCATCAAGTTGTCTTTGTGCTGGAAAACTTTTCGTTTTCATGATGAATAGTTTTGCCTGGTATATCAGCCTGGATTGACATTTTTGCTCATTTAATACTTGAAGTATGTCTCTCCAAGCTCTTCTTGCTTTTACTGTTTCCATTGAGAAGTCAATTTTTATTTTAATAGGTTTACCTTTAAAAGTGACTTTTTTTCTCTTGAAGCTCTCAGCACCTTTTCTTTGTCTTGAATGTGGAGTGTTTTGACTATTATTTTCCGTGGAGAATTATTTTGATTATATCTGTTTGGGGTGCAGAATGTCTCTTGCATTTCAATGGGCCTCTCATTCTTTTCATTTATGATAATTTGAAAAATTTCCTCAGGTCTGGTATTTTGGAATTCTTGTTCTGGTATTCCATGAATGCGCATGTTAGGCTTCTTCAGGGTGTCCCATATCTCTTGAATATTCCTCTCCAGTATCTTTTTGGCTTTAAGAACCTCCTCCATTGAGTTGGTTAATTCTCCTACTTTGTCTTCAAGATCTGAAATTCTATTTTCTGCTTGGCTAGTTCTGCTGATAAGACTCTCTGTTGAGTTCTGGGTTGAAGATAACTTGTCTTTTATTTCAGTTTTAAACTCTGCTTGAGTCTGTTTTAAATGTTCTATGTCTATTTTTGTTTCTTGAACTGTTTTTCTCAACTCCTCCAAGTGTCTATTGTGTTCCTATTCAAAGTGTAGATGTGGATTTCCTCTTTCATAGTATCGATCATGGTAATGATCATGCTTTGAAAGTCGTTATCTTGGACCTGGTTTTCTTGGCTATTTCCTGTGAATTTGTTCTGGTTAGAATCTATCATTATGGCGTTAATTCTTTTGGTGGGAGATTTGTCTTCTTGGGTTTTGTTTCCAATTGATCTGTGCTTTGACTTGGGCATTGTTGTTTTTGTCTCTTAAGACCTTTCAGTTTCTGTGTGTTTTTGACTGAACTGATTGAGTTGGTATTACTACTCTCGGGCAGTTACTACTAGTGTTTTTCTTGGAGTTGGGTACATTTGTCTGTTGTTGTTGTTATTTCCTAGATGAGGCTATTACACTGTTAGTACATCAATTAAGTCAGGTTTAGTAGACAGGGTGAATATTAGTATGGTAGTGCACTTTTACAATTTAATACCTTGGTGATATTTGAGGGTGAGTGATATTATCCCCGAAGTTGTATATGTTTTGGGGTTGGCTATATGGAAAAATTAGTCTACAGTGATTAATAACTGAAAGGAGTAGGTTGGTAAAAAGGGGGGTTTACTTATCTTTGGGTGGATGTGAAGAATCTCTCCCATGTGATCCGATGAGTTTAGAGGACTTCAGATGTATGGCCTTTGTCTCCTAGAGCTTTGCTTGAGTTTCATTTGGACTCTGTTGAATTCTGTGGAGCAGTTTGTCCTCCCTGCCCCTCAGACTGGGGGGCAGAGGTTCTGATGGTGATGGCAGAGCTCTCACTTGGGATCTGGGACGTGGCCTGCCCAAGCTCAGGGCAGCCTGGGTGTTGCTCAGGTTGGCTGTTGGGAGGAGCTGGGATGAGCGGGTGCACCTGGGGGCTGGTGGACCTTACCTGGGAAAGAGGTCCTTGAGCGAGTGTTCTATCCCGGGCTGCGGGAGGGACAGAGGGGCATCTTGACTCTTATAACAAATTAGTACAAATTTCTTCTCTAAAATCAGTTTCCATGTAGAAATTTTCATCTCACGAGAACCCCACTATGCTGGAATATGACTGATATAAGCTGTGCCCTAAATCATTATCCTAGTGGCTGGCTTTGATCTTGAAGGATGATGATTAACCCAAGTCACAAACCAATGTGAAAAACAACACATACACTAGGAGAGCTGATCTGAAGTCTACACCTCATTGTAGAGCTGGTCTGAAGTAAAATCACATTCAGTACATAGGCACACTACCAGGGGTGTACCACAATGCCCACCAGACTGACCACCAATCAAAGGTCAAAGAGGAAACCAATAGAAAGTTTCCATTTGCCATCCTCCAAAATTTTATGAAAGGAGATCCCAGGGTCCAAGGCTTGGGACAAGACTTGGAGCTATCTTGAGACATTTCTGCTTCCCTGAAGAGCCAGAGACTTCTTCTTCCCCTTGATTCTTCCAAGCAATCAGGTCTCCCTTTCTTTGCTTTTCAATAAATTTTAATTGAAACATTCAATCATGTCCCAATTTCAATCTTTAAATCTGGGATGCAAGAGCCTGGACAGAAATCTTGTAACAATCTCATCCAAATGTTTTTTAGTATCTCTTCACATTCCATCTCTTTGAAGATTTCACTTTTCATCAGCTCAATAGTCTTGAAAGTCTATTGTTATAATCATTTAACATTTAAATTTTCACTATTAAAAGCATAATATATAAAATTAACTCTATACTCTTTTGAACAGACTAGTGCATTAAATGAAGAGGTAAAAGTGGAGTATTATATATGTTAGTCATGTGCATATTCAAAAAGGAAGCAATTAAAAAATTCTTCTGAAAAGTAAGCAACTTCCATGGTCAAATTGTAAGGAGAGCAATTTAGTACCCCCAAACCGCTCTTTATGTTTCTCAAGAGAGAAACTACCCCTATCTCTAAGACCCAGGGCTTTTTAAACTGATATCTTATAGCTCTCCAGTTATGGTAGTTTAGGAAAATTTTTTCTAACAAAAACATCTGGAGCTTCTTCCAGTGAATTCTCATTTTACTTTCCACTGGAGAATGGGCACGTTTCTTTAAGGACACACAATGGACAGTACCCCTCTCCCACCACCACTCTGTAACTAGGGAAGTTCTCAGTGTCACCACCATTCTTACCCAGAAAAAAAACCCTTCAATTGCAACAGGACTGTGAAAGCATAATTACCTACTACTTATTTCTTCTATCATTTTTCATTTATCTGATATCAATACTTATGTCAAGTTATCAACATCTGTCACACCCACCTTCTCTACTTCCTAATGTATATTCAGTCTATTCTTCAAACTGGATGCACTGACTTAGTGAAAATTCCAAAATACTTTTCTCTCTCTCTCTTCTCTCTCTCTCTTTTTTTTCTCTCTCTCAAAACATGAATCAATATCTCAAAAAAGAGCAACAAATTGTTAAAAGCATTAAGAATTCATGAAATGTCAGAGATGAAGCCACAGGAAAAGAAAAAAGTCTCAATGATCATATAAGAAGGATCATTCTTAACAGGAATTGGGAATAGAATGTAAATGGTAAAGCATATCCCTAACCAAAGAAAATCTCAAATGCTCTTCTCTGAATCAAAATGCAAGGTTTAATCTTTCAAAAACTAACTCATTTGTTTCTTCTTTCTTAGTACCTGTCTCTCTTTGGACATGTAACATATAGCAACTTGAATAATTCTACCTCTTACTTTTTCCAAAGCTAATAAATGCTTTAGAGAAACAAAAGCTAAGCTGGAGAGATGGTTCAATGGTTAAGACTCTGCCTCAAAAACAGAAGGTCTTCAGTTCAGGATCATCAGTCCTATATAAAAAATTCCAGGCAGAAATGGCAGCACTTCTGGCACTGGTGGGCAGACACTGGGAATTCTAAATTGAAATAATTCTGGGTGATTTCCGAAGTCACCCTTGGTCCTTTATAAGGACACATGGTGTCCTTTGTTCTGCACACACAAAAATAAATAAACAAATAAAACTAAAGTTTGAAATATTAAAATTGCTTTAAAATATCTGTCATGTAGGAAAAAATTTTAATACATTTTTTATTATTATTTCAGCTCATACAAACTTAATGGGTACACCAGTTTCCTCCCTTCCTCCTCCTCCCCACTCCCCTCCCTTCCCATCCCCCAGTGCCTCCCGCCCCAATTCCCAGAGAGTCCTTTCTTGTGCATGCCTGATTTTCCTCTGGGCCCTCCTCTCCGATGACGTACAAGGACCCAGTGGCCTTTCCCTAAACACTTTCCCGTGTTCCCCTTAGGTATAGGAACACTGCTGTGTCTGCCAATCCCTTGCCTCCAAACATCTTGGTGCCTTTAGCAGATGCTAGACTTTGTGGGGTCAATAGTGTGTTGGACAATGCGCAGGGCATGTAAAGTCCAATTATGATTGCTTCAGCCCTAACTTGTGTGGAGTATCTTACATATCATTGCTCCTCCCATCCTTTTGCTCTTACACTCTTACCGCCCCCTCTTCCGCAAATTTCCCTGAGCTTCAGGATGGGGAGAGATTAAGCTGGCCTAGTTCTAGGTGGTTGATATAGAGTCTCTGAAGTTCTGGATTGTGGTTTGTTGGTTTTCTTTTGCAGTTTTGCTGCTCCTGCAATGCCCTTCACTCCATCCTGGTGGGCACTGTATGTTAACCTCTGGCCGGAGACAAAAAGCTGTTAAACTAGAGTCTTGTGATAAAAGCATATTCAAAGGTAGATGTAATAAAAGTGGGAAACTACAGTGAGGGAGGGGTCTATCACCGATTTGCACAATGGTTACTTTTTATCTGCCAGACTATATGCCCTCCTCTTCTGGTGAGATCATACCCCCTCAGTAGTAAATGATCAGGAACAAAAGTCTGTGAACTTAATCAGATGTCTCATTACTTATTTGAGTCCTTGATGGAGGCCTATTTTCTCTGCTGTAACATGGTCCCTTCTCTCCTTGTTTCTGGTGTGGCCCTCCTACCCCATCCCTCCTGTTCATAATCCTTGCAATTACTGTCTCTAGGTGGACTGGGTGGGTTTGGTACTAGGAGCCACCTATTAGGGAGTACATATGGTGCTTAATTTTCTGGGTCTGGGATACTTCACTTAATATAATTGTTTCTAATGACATCCATTTCCCGGCAAATTCCAGTAATTCATCATTTTTGATGGCTGAGTAGTACTCCATTGTATAGATGTACCACTGTTTCCTTATCCACTCGTCAACTGTTGGACATTTGAGTTGATTCCATGACTTTGCTATTGTAAACAGTGCTGCTATGAACATGGTCGTGCTTGTGCTATCGAGGTGAACCTCTGCTGTATGGGGGGGTTATTCCCAAAAGTGGAATAGCAGGGTCATATGCCATTTCAATCTTTAATTTCTTTAAGAATCTCCAGACGGCTCACCAGAGTGACTGTATGAGCCTGCATTCCCACAAGCAATGTAGGAGAGTTCCCCTCTCTCCACATCCTCTCCAGGACTTGTTGTTGTTTGTATTGTGGATTTTTGCCATCCTGACTGGGGTGAGATGGTATCTCAGGGAAGTTTTGATTTGCATTTCCCTGATGGCTAAGGAAGTGGAGCATTTTTTAAGATTTTGTTAGACATTTTAATTTCATCCCTGGTAAAGTTTCTTTTAAGTTCCAGGGCCCATTTTTTAATTGGGCCATTTGTTTCCTTGGTGTTTAGTTTTCTAAGTTCTTTGAGCACTCTGGACAGCAGAGTTCTATCAGATGTGTGGTTAGTGAAGATTTTCTCCCATTCTGTGGGTTGCCTTTGAGCTCGCATTATAATCTCTTTATCTGAACAGAAGCTCTTTAATTTCACAAGATCCCAACTGTTGAGAGTTGGTAGCAGTGACTATGCCATTGGATGTCTATTTAGGAAATGTTGGCCTAGCCTAATCAGCTTGAGGGAGTTCCTTATCCTTTCAACTATGGTTTTTATACTCTCTGGCCTGATACCAAGGTCCTTGATCCATTTGGAATTAAATCTTGTACATGGTGACAAGTACGGGTCCAGCTTTAATCTTCTGCATGTGGAGATCCAGTTTTGCCAGCACCATTTGTTGAAGATGCTGTTCTTTTTCCATTGGTTTTTTTGTTACTCAGGATTGTCTTTGCTATCCTGGGTCTTTTGTGCCTCCATATGAACTTTGAGATTCTTTGGTCAACTTCTTTGAAGAATTGCTTTGGGATTTTAATTGTTATAGCATTGAATCTGTATATTGCCTTTGGTAGGATGGTCATTTTTACGATGTTGATTCTGCCAATCCAGGAACAAGGGAGGTCTTTCCACCTTCTGGTGTCTTCTGCTATTTCTTTCTTAAGGGTTTTAAAGTTTTCGTTGTAAAGGTCTTTTACCTCCTTAGTTAGGTTTATACCAAGGTATTTCATTTTTTTAGGGGCTATAGTAAATGGGATTGTTTCTCTCAAGGCTTTTTCACTTCTTTCATTTTGGGCATATAGGAAGGCCTCTGATTTTTGCACATTTATTTTGTATCCTGCCATCCTGCTGAACTTCTCAATTAGTTCCAGAAGCTTCCTGGTGGAGTTTTTGGGATCACTCAGGTATAAGAACATGTTATCTGCAAATAGGGATAGTTTGACTTCTTCCTTGCCGATGTGAATCCCTCTTATGTCCCTTTCTTGTCTTATGTCTTCAGTTAAGACTTCAAGTACAATATTGAATAGAAGTGGTGAGAGTGGAGAGCCTTGTCTAGTTCCTGATCGAAGGGGGAATGCTTCCAATTGTTCCCCATTGAGCATAATCCTTGCTGTAGGCTTGTTGTATACAGCTTTTATTATATTGATAAAGGTTCCTTCCATTCCTACTGTCTCCAGCGTTTTGATCATAAAAGGTTGTTGGATCTTGTCAAAAGCTTTTTGTGCATCTATCGAGAGTATCATGTGGTCTTGGACTTTGGACTGGTTTACATGATGAATTACACTTATTGATTTGCGTATGTTGAACCAACCTTGTGTGCCAGGGATGAAGCCTACTTGGTTCCCATGAATGATCTTTTTAATATGTTTTTGAATCCGATTCGCTAAGACATTGTTGAGAACCTTTGCGTCTGTGTTCATCAGAGAGATCGGCCTATAGTTTTCTTTTTTAAGTGAATCTTTATTAAGTTTTGGGATTAAGACGATATTAGCTTCATAGAAGGAATTTGGTAGTGTTCCTTCCTTTGCTATTTGATGGAACAGTTTAAGGAGTATTGGTGTTATTAACTCCTTAAATGTCTGGTAGAACTCTGTGCTGAATCCATCTGGTCCAGGACATTTTTTGGTGGGAAGATTTGAGATTACTTCTTCAATTTCCTTATATGTTATAGGACTATTTAAATAATTCACAACTTCCTAATTCAATTTAGGAAGTTGTGTTTACTTAGGAATTCATCCATCTCTTTTGTGTTGTCAAACTTCACAGAGTATAAGTTTTTGAAATATGATGTTATAATTCTCTGGATTTCTTGGGTATCAGTAGTGATAACTCCATGTTCATTTCTGATTTTGTTAATGTGGGTTTTCTCTCTCCTGCTTTTGGTTAATTTAGCTAGGGGTGTATCAATCTTATTGAATTTTTCAAAGAACCAGCTTTTTGACTGGTTGATTTTTTCTATCATTTTCTTAATCTCAATTTCAGATATTTCTCCCCTTAGTTTGCTAATCTCCTCTCTTCTACTACTTTTGGGATCAGATTGCTCTAGTTTCTCTAAAGCATTAAGCTGCATTGTTAAGTTGTTTATTTCTGATGTTTCCATTTTTTTGATGTAGGCATTAAGAGCTATGAACTTACCTCTTAGAACAGCTTTCATTGTGTCCCAGAGATTTTGGTAAGTTGTATTTTGATTATTGTTCACTTTCAGGCAATTTTGAATTTCCTTTTTAATTTCTTCCTGAATCCAGCTCTCATTCAGCATCATATTGTTAAGTTTCCAGGAGTTAGTGTATTTCCTTTTTTTGCTGTGTTGTGGATGTCCAGCTTTAGGCCATGGTCGTCTGACAGGGCACAGGTTAGAATTTCAACTTTTTTGTACATGTGTAGATTCGTTTTGTGGCCCAGTATGTGATCTATTTTGGAGAAAGTTCTGTGTGCTGCTGAGAAAAATGTGTATTCTTTGGTACGTGGGTGAAAAGCTCGATAGAGATCTGTAAGGTCCATTTCTTTAAGGGTTTGATTAAGGTCCAAAGTGTCCCTATTAAGCTTTTGACCTGTTGATCTATCCCATGTTGAGAGGGCGGTGTTGAAGTCCCCAAGAATTATCGTTTGGGGGTTGATTTCTTGCTTTAGACATTGTAGAGTTTTCTTAATGAATGTGGAGGGGCCCTGTATTGGGTGCATATATGTTCAGTATTGTGAAGTCTTCCTGTTGAATTGTACCTGTGACTAAAATGTAGTATCCATCTGTGTCTCTTATAATTTTCTTTGGTTTGAAGTCCACTTTGTCTGATATCATAATGGCTACCCCTGCCTGTTTTCTGCTTCCATTTGCTTGTAGAATTGTTGACCAGCCTTTTATTTTTAGAGTGTGCCTATCTTTTGTGGTGAGATGGGTTTCCTGCAGGCAGCAGATTGATGGATTGTGATTTTTAATCCAAGTTTGTAATCTGTGTCTCTTGATCGGTGAGTTAATTCCATTAACATTTAGTGTTATAATGGTGAAACTATTTTTGATTCCAGACATTTATTATGTTTAGTAGTTTTTATAAGTATATTGCTTTGCTTTTAATGGTGTTATACTTGCCTTCTGCTCTCCTGGATATGCCTGTTTTTTTCTTCACGCTTGAGTATCATTTCTAGCATTTTTTGAAGCATGGTTTGGTGGACATGTATCCCTTCAAGTTGTCTTTGTGCTGGAAGATTTTTCTTTCTCCCTCGATCATGACTGATAGTTTTGCAGGGTAAATCAGCCTAAGTTGACATTTTTGCTCATTCAATACTTGAAGTATGTCTCTCCAAGCTCTTCTTGCTTTTACTGTTTCGACTGAGAAGTCATTTGTTATTTTAATAGGTTTACCTTTAAATGTGGTGCGGAATGCCTTTTGTATATGGATGGGCCTCTCTTTTTTTAGATGAGGAAAGTTTTCCTTAATGATCGTTTGGAAAATTTCCTCAGGGGTGGTATTTTGAGATTCTTGCTCTGGTATTCCATGAATACGCATGTTGGGCTTCTTCAGGGTGTCCCATATCTCCTGGATATTTCTCTCAAGCATCTTTTTGGCTTTAACAATCTCTTGCATTGAGCTGGTTAATACTCCCACTTTATCTTCAAGATCTGAAATTCTGTTTTCTGCTTCACTAGTTCTGCTGATAAGACTCTCTGTGGAGTTCTGGGTTGAAGATAACTTGTCTTATAGCTCAGTTTTAAACTCTGCTTGAGTCTGCTTTAACTGCTCTATGCCAGTTTTTGATTCTTGCACTGTTTTTCTCAACTCCTCCATGTGTCTGTTGTGTTCCTCCTCAAAGCGATTGATTTGATTATTTAATTCCTCCCTGATTTCTTCTTTCATAGTATTGAACATGGTAATGATCATATTTTGAAGGTCGTTATCCTGGGTCAGGCTGTCTTGGCCATTTTCCATGGGTTTGTTCTGGTTGGAGTCTAACATTATGGGATTAATTCCTTCAGTGGGAGATTTGTTTACTTGAGTGTTGTGTCTCATGGATTTGCACTTAGACTTTGGCATTGTCGGTTTAACTCTTAAGATCTTTTAATTTCTGTGCGTTTTTCACTAAACTGAATTATTTGGCCTGGGGCTCTGGGGGTGGGCGGGGACCTATCTTACCTGGGTCGCAGCGCGGGGCCAGGCCACCCGAGGGCGGGGCCGGGCGCAGAAGGGGTGCCCTCTCCTCCTCCCAGGCCCTGCGCGCGCGGCTCCGGCTGGATAGCGGGAGGGGGGGGAGCTGGGTCCACTCGGGAGGCCTGGGACTCTGGGGGCGCACGGGGACCGATCTTACCTGGGTCGCGGCGCGCTGAGTCCCGGCTGGACCACGCGCGCGCACGTCCCGGGCGGCGGAGTGGAGGGGAAGGGGGATATGTAGGAAAATTTTATCAAATTACTCATCAGAAAACCAAAAGGATAATAACAATAGTAACTGTTGTTGGATGATGCAAATATTTTTGCCATTTCTCCAACCTTGATGTGGCGCATATCAGTAAATGTAAATGTATATACTACTTCTATCACTTTTCACCTATCTGATATCAACAGGTCAAATTATCAACCTCTCTTACTTACCAACAATCTGGATTTTCTCCTTATTCAGACTATTCTCCAAACTGGAGGGAGTGACCTAGTGATGCTCTCTCTGTCTCACACACACACACACATACACACATACACACACACACACACACACAGTCAGATCCTCCATCATCTCTTAAAAACTTTTATCAGTCTTCCTTTGCTATTATTATCAATATATAAAACTCTACCCACCCATATGGAAGAGGGGGTTGTAAGATTGTCAGAGCCTATAGGTGCGAAGGTGTACTACCGACCAAAACATTCCACTCACAATAGAGTTGTAGCATCCAGGAACTCAATATAGTGAGATCTACTACATTCCGGTCTACACAATGACTGGCATATCAACATTTCCTTACAGTACAACAAGGATCTCAATAAAAACAAATACATATAGAAAGTACCTCTAGGGCAGGTGCTGGACAAAAGAAGTCTCCCCTCCCCCTTATGATTTTGCACACTAAAGGCACATATACTACCACAGAGACCTGATTTCTTATAGCACAGGCATCTCCAGGAGAGCCCTGTGATCCACACACGCAGTGGGACAGGAGAGTTGTAGTGATAGAGTTAGAGTACTGAAGAGAGTGGATGTGGGAGAAGAGGGTAGCAAGAGTAGAGGTGGAGAGGGTACTGGCATAAACTTGTTTGTATGTGACTAAGTCTCAATAATTAAAAGAAACTCCACTTATGGGAGTCTGTATACTTTGGCCACAATCATTTCTGTGTATTTGTTTATGCAGAAAGATTAAATATGTGTGTTTGTGTGAATGTGTTACTTTTATTTAAAATATATTTTCTCTCATTTCATAGACAACTACTGAACTATCAGGAATGAACTCAAACATATCATGATTACAGTTAGGTATTATTTATTTCTCTTTAACTAAAAGTAATTCTTAAAATGATGAATTTGTTCATTAAACCATAACAGAAATATGTAAGTAAAAAACTTGAAATAGAATCTTAAAATGTATGGTACACATAAATATGTGACTTTATTTATTTTCAACAAAAATAAGATTCCAAAATTACATTTAAAAATATATGCCCTGAGTGGTAGTGGTGGTGAATATGCTAGAAGTATATGATATACTTATGTTAAAATGTGTTTATGAGCCTCATCATTACATAAAGTGAAAACAGACCAAGAGTTTTATATTAAAATAGGTACTTTACATATATAAATTCAAATTGTGCCAAAGAAATGAAAGAGGTGGACTAAAAAGGTGTTTGTTTTGGAAATAGTTTTCATACATGGAATTTATTGAAATGGATAAAATTTATATCTATGATTGAAAGGTTAATATCTATAAGGTAATATATTTTTTGCAATCAAACCAGATTTCAAGCCAAGGAAGATATCACACAAATTAGTGAATAATATATTGAAACAAGAAAGAAAAGCAATTTGAGAAGCTAAAATCTAATACAGGAAGCCTAAATGTTCAGTTATTAGGTAAATGAAAATGTATTAGTAATAGGAAACATTTATACCCATCAACCTGACTAAGGTGAAAACATACAATAGTATGTATTGTGAAGAGAGTATGATGTCATATATTATTAAAAGATTGTATCTATTAAAATCTATCAAAAGTCATGTGGTAATATCTATTAAAATCAATAATTCAAGAATACTTTAACTCAGATGATTCAGCCTTGACAATCTTCTTTATAATATTAAACAAGAAATATCAGAGTAAAGATAAACAATCATTGAATTTTTCACTGACAGAAAGAACTGATTAGAAGATAAAGGCTAGTTTTTAGAATTAATGAAAGAAATTCTTCAGTATCCACATTGTGGAATATTAGGCATCCACAATGGTTTGTAATTAATTGATTCCAAGAATTTTCCATAAAATTTTGTTGCGAGAAAAGTATATGATGAAGAACAATCCCTTTCCTACAAGAAATTAAATAGAAATTTCTATTCATGTACAAATGCAAAGGGAAAAATAATTAAAAGCATACATTGCTTTGACATGAGTTTCTAGGATTGCTATACTACAAATAAAGGATACAATATGATCAATTTAAAAACTAAACTATAATACAATTTTATTAAAAGGTAAGGTTATTTTGTTTATTTATTTAAAAATACTTTTATAAAAAAAGTTTATATGACTTGATTAAATCCTGATTAAATTCTGAAAATATATATTTAAGTGTTGATAATGATTAATACCAAATGAGAAAAAGGGAATATAGACTTGAATACATGATCCTTATTGTCCCTTCCCCTCAAACACTGTACCTGCATCATCTCACTAGATTGGTTTCTCCCACTTGAACAGAGATGTTAGACAACATTCTATCCACAAAAAAAATCAAGCAATCCTTTACACATGACTCTCTGTTCATGGAAATATTTTAATTAGGTTCAGCAAGTAGTACCTACTGGATAAGCACAGCTTTAAGAGCTGCAGACACAAAACTACATGAAATAATAGAGATATAAGGGAAAATGGTATAAATTCAAGTGAGCGCTGGATAATTAAACAGAACATAATCTAGACATCAATAAAATCTAATGAAATAAAATACCCAAATGATTTTTAAAAGATGATATATATGGAAAACATGACTGAATAAGGTATTAGTACTACAGAATAAACACAGTAGATCAAAAGAAAATGTGTTTAAAGTAGTAAAGAATGTTTCATGAAACATTCTTGAAGCAGCTACCTAAGTCCACACCTATTAGAAACTACTATGTTGCTGGAAAAAACTAATACAGTGCTCTAAACAATTCAGGTCATAGTACATTAGGGTCATTTTGTTGTTTTCACAACAAAATGCAAACAGTACCAAAGAAACATTGCAGGACTCGCATAAATTTCAGTGGAAATCTGTGTGAAACTTCTTTACATTAGTTACTTGCAAAGACTTGAAAATTATGTCAATGTCTCACAATGTATATTCACAGCAATGTAATGAGTGTCTTCTAGGCTGGACACAAGTCACTGCAATGTATTTCTAGCCAAAATATTTTAATTAGCTGTGTCATAAGCATGGAACTAATTGTCACTCCAGTGAGAACAAGAACAATGCACCACTGTGAATGGAACAATACAGTGCATTTAATGTCCAAATTCTAGATGCTTTTTGTAAGTACAGTACACAGCAAAGGAAGCAAGAGCATCTTATTTTCCTTTTGTCTATTATTTCTAAATAAGATAATCTGGTGACTGAATGTCTATTCTTCTCACAGCATATTGTGACAAAAAATAAATAAATGGTATTTAATCTTCTTTGAATAATTGGAAGTCCTGAAAAAAAAAAAACTGCCTCACTAAGTATAGCAAGAGTAAGTCAGATTACAAGACAAGGACAGGACAATATGGAAATTTTGCTGTTAATTCTTTAGAAGAAAATAAAAGAAACATGCATATACTATATTCATAAAGTGTTGTTAAGGTAATGCATAATGCAGTAGCACAAAAATTGTTTCCAGAAGAGAACCTCTAAAATGTAAAGAGGGAAAATGATGTTTTGTCACATACAGTCTTAGGTGATTTATACATTAACTATTAAGGAACTAACAACTTTCAGTTATCTGAGTATGCAACAAATTTGTGCGTTAAAATGGTCAAAAAGTACAAGGCAATTGACAGAAAAAAGAAATTAAAAAGGAAAGAAGAAAGGAAGGAGAAGAAGAAAGGGAAGGGAGGGGGAGGGAGGGAAAAACAGGAGGAAGTGAGAGAGGAAAGAGTATTGACATGAACCATGACATAGGGGCAATCACTGCTGAATAATGAAAGATGATGAAGGAAGATTATGAGGAATTCTATATTCACAGGTGAAATAATTTATATAAAATGGGCCAATTCCTTGGAGACAAGCACTGTGAAAACTCAAAAGAAGAAATTCACATGTGGCCCTTTCTGCTTAAGTGCCAGAGGTCTCCTCCTTACTTGCTGTAAGATTTCCAAGGATCCTAGGTCATGACCCAGGCATCTGTGAGTCCCACTAGCCAGTTGGCCTTTTCTGTTCCAGGCCCTTGTGGGGTTCCTGCATTTTGTGGTAAGATCTCCTCCACCAAGACAACTACATATTCTCCTGTGGAGCTCTTCTTCCTTCTCTTCCTCCTGCTGTTTTTTTCTCTCTTTCCCTTTTCCACTCTATAATCATTAAAGAACTTTAATGTTTTCAAGAAATCAACAGAATCCCGAGAAAACCCTAGCAATGGGCTAGGAGACCAACACCATACAGCTGAGGATTTCTAAAATCATCCCATCAAATGGGAGAGAATCATCATTTCCAGATCTAAGATAAGTAAAAGCTTTTGATCTTCCTGTTATTCTCAATTGGTAGTCACCATAGTTTAAGATTTCATCACCCACACTCATTTCCAAAGAAGTAAATCAAAAAAGTGCATTATCATACTAATTTTCAATCCCTGTCTACTAAGCACATCTTAATTGATGTACTAACAGTGCAATAGCCTCATTTAGGAAACAACACCAAGCAACATCAGACAGACACATCCAACTTCAAGTCAAACACTAGCAATAATGATTCAAGAGTAGTAATATTGTATAATTCAGATCAGCTAAAAACACACATCAAGAAGGAGAAAAGAGGAATAAACATTTTCTCAGCAGTCCACAGGACTTTCTACAAAATAGACCACATATAGGGCCACAAAATGAATCTCCACATATAAAGAAAAGTTGAAAGTATAGCCTGTACCCCATCAGACCACTGTGGTCTAAAGCTTGACATCTGCAACACAAAGAACAGCAGAAAATTCACTAACTCTTGGAAACTAAATATTATGATGATGCTAAATGAGAATTGGGTTCAGGAAGAAATCATAAAGGAATCTCAAGATTTCCTAGAAGTGAGTGATAATGAAAATACAATATATCAAAATCTCTGGGACACAATGAAAGCCATCCTAAGAGGTAAGTTAATCCTTCATTGTGGTCAAGTAGGTTTTATCCAGGCACACAACATGCACAAATCAATAAATGTAATCCATCATATAAACCAATCCAAAGTATAAAACCACATGATACTCTCAATAGATGTAGAAAAAGCTTTTGACAAGAAACAACAGCCTTTTATGGTCAAAACCCTAGACACAGTTGTAATGGAAGGAACCCTTATCAACATAATAAAAGCTGTATACAACAAGCCAACAGCAAGGATTATACTCAATGAGGAAAAACTTGAAGCATTCCCACTTCAATCAGGAACTAGATAAGGCTGTTGTACTTGAAGTCTTTTTTTTTTTTTCATTTTTTTTATTATTATTATTTATTCAACTGTGTGTATGTGCAAGCACGCGTGTGTGTCTGTGTGTGTGTGTGTGTGTATGTGTGTGTAGAACCACGGATGAATTCGCGAACCACCATGGACGCCTCCACCTCCTTCTGCCCCGGGATTCACAGGCTCTGCCCTACCAGAACCAGAAGCGCAGGCCGCCCCCGCTTCCGCCTGGGGGTCTATACGTGGGATCTGGGATCCGAACTCGGGACCTTCCGCCTGCAAGGCGGAGGCTTAACCCCTGAGCCACCTCTCCAGCCCTGTACTTGAAGTCTTGAGAGCTATAAGACAAGAGAGGGAGATAAGAGGGGATAAAAGGGAAGTCAAGATATCACTATTTGCAGATGACATGATCACATATCTCAGTGATCCTAAAAACTACAGCAGAAAACTCCTGGAACTTACACATAAGTTCAGCAGAGTGGCAGGTTACAAAATAAACACACAAAATCAGTGGCCTTCTTATACACCAAAGATAAAAAAAGTGAAAAATTCCTAAATGAAATAGTCCCATTTACTATAGCCCCTAAAAAATGAAATACCTTAGTATAAATCTAATCAAATGAGTATGAGACCTTTGTAATGAAAACTTTAAGTCTGTAATGAAAGAAATTACAGAATGCACCATAAGGTGGAAAGACTTCCCATACTCCTGGATTAGCAGAATCAACATCATAAAAGTTACCATCTTACCAAAAGCAATATACAGATTCAATGTTATATCAGTCAAAATCTTCAAAGAAATTAACCAAATAATGTCAAAATTCATACCTAAGCCAAAAGGCCCAGAATAGCAGAAACAATCCTGAGTACAAAAACACTGCTGTAAGTAGTTTGCTGTACCAAACCTTAATCTATACTACAAATCCATAGTAACAAAAATAGTTTGGTACTGGCTCCAAAATAGACATATAGATTAGTGGATGAGAGTGGAAGACCCAGATATAGGCCCACACAATTGCAGCCATTTGATCTTTGACAAAAGGATCCAAAAAACTCAATGGAAAAAGAATAGCATCTTTAACAAGTGGTGCAGGTAAAATGGATGTCCACATGCAGAAGATTAAAACTGGATCTGTACTTGTCAGAATGCACAAGAATCAACTCCAAATGGATAAAGGACCTTAATATAATGGAATACTACTCAGCCATCAGAAAAGATGAATTAATGAAATTTTCTGGGAAATGGATGCAATTAGAAGAAATTATATTGAGTGAAGTATCCCAGACACAAAAAGTTAGAAGTCATATATACTCCTTAATAAGTGCATCCTAGTTCCTAGCCCACTCAATGACATACTTAAAGGTTTTTATACTATAAAAACCATAGTTGAAAGATTAAGGAATTCCCTTGAGCACAATGGGTTAAACCAACTTTTCCTAAACAGAGACCAAATAGCACAGGCACTAGAACCAACACTCAACAAACAGGATCTTATGAAATTAAAGAGCTTCTGTTCAGTTAAAGAGATTGTAAATAGAGAAAAATGGCAACCCACAGAATGAGAGAAAATCTTCACTAACCACACATCTCATAGAGCTCTATTATCCAATGTGGGCAAAGAATTACACACTTACACACCAAGGAGAAAAATAGCTCAATTGGAAAATAATTCTCAGGACTCAAAAGGAACTTTTCTAGGGATGAAATTAAAATGTCTAACAAATATCTTTAAAAATGCTTCACATTCCTAGCCATCAGGAAAATGCAAATCAAAACTACTCTGAGATAACATCTCACCCTGATCAGGATGGTAAAAACCCACAATATAAACAACACCAAATGATGGAAAGGATATGGAGAGAAGGAACTCCCATACATTGCTGGTGGGAATGCAGGGTTATAAAACACTCTGGAGATCAGTATGTCAACTTCTAAAAAAGTTAAGAATTGAAATGCCATATGACCTTGCTATTTACTACTGGGAATAATCCCCCCAAATACAACAATTCGCTACAGTGACAGGAGTACACCATGTTCATTGCAGCACTATTAACAACAGAAAAGTCAGGGAATCAACCCAAATGTTCAACAGTTAATCAGTGGATAATGAAAATGTGGTACATCAGAAAAGATGAATTAATGAAATTTTCTGGGAAATGGATGCAATTAGAAGAAATTATATTGAGTGAAGTATCCCAGACACAAAAAGTTAGAAGTCATATATACTCTCTAATAAGTGCATCCTAGTTCCTAGCCCACTCAATGACATACTTAAAGGTAAATCTCTGTAATACCCAGTACATTCACAAAGGATTATAAATAGGAGAGGAGGTGAAAGAAGACCTCAAAAGAAAGGAGACAAAAGAACATACTTCAATAGAGAAATTAGGCAATGATCATGTACTGCATGTAAGTAGCTAGACATGTGATTCAGCTCACTCTCATTTCCCTTCCTGTTCAATTGGGACTGAACATGTTTGATCTCCCCAGTTAGAGGTGGTATAGAAACTGGTAGTTAGATGCTAATCAACTGGCAAATGGGATACTGACCTCTCTCACTGTTGTGTCCTATTTTCCATCTACATTTGAATCTCATCTTGTATTAAGATCTTCATTTAAACAGTCTTTTATGTTTTGTTAGGACATGACCTCGACAACCAATCAGGATGCAGCTAAGAGCAGGGCAGGAACAACAAAACTGAAAACGAAAACAAACCATATTTCATAAAACCAAAGATCCTACAATATTCACTCAGAACCAGACTAGCCAAATCTCTCCCCATCCTAAAGCTTAGGGAAACTTGAGGAAGAGGGTGCAGCAAGATTGTAAGAGTCTAAAGATGGGGAGGACCAACAATATGCAAAATACTTCTCAAAATTCAGAGCTGCAGCAGCCAGGATATAGCCACAATGTGATTGGATTTTGCCTGACCTGCACACTGACTGACATGTCAATGACCACCCAAAGCCTAGCACGGATAGAAGGCTTCAAGCAGTAGGATCTTAGAGGTATAATAGCATTCCCATGCTAGCAGGCAGCCCAATAAGAGGTTCCAGGCTATGCTACTGAGTCCTGAACCCTCACTAGTGTAGATGACTCAGAGAGGTTCAACACCCATAAATAGATGCTCTGGAGGATGGGAGGAGAAAGGTTTCACCAAAAGAGAAGGAGGTAAGGAAAAGGGTTGAGAAGAAAAGAGGGAGAGTGCAAAGAGTGGACAGTGCAATAGGGGAAAAAGGGGAAGGAAGGGTGGATTAGAAGAAGGGGGGTACCCGTTGAACTTGTATAATTAGGTAAAAAATGTAATATGAAAGAACAAATTCAAACTGTCTTATGGATAAAAAAGAAATTAATTTAACAATGAAGAAGTTTTCAGAGAAGAAAACAACCTATTCAAATAATTGGATGAAGAATTTTGTATTTAGCATTAATTCTATACAATTTCTCAGAGAAAATACTATCAGAAAGAATGCTACCAGATTCATTCTAGATAATGGCATTATTATCATAATATCAAATGCAGGTAAAGAAATTGCAAGGCTAGAAAATATAGAACAGTAGTTATCAGGACAAATAGAACACTCATTAAGAAAGTGCCAGCCAGTCTAGGGGAGGATTCAAGAATTAAAGTCTTTGTCTTGCAATCAGAAGTACCTGAGTTCAGATCCCCATCGCCCACTTAAAAACATAAGGATGAAATATCATTGGACTGCAACTCCAACTCTGGAAGACAGATTCTAAGAAACCCTAGAGCAAAGCCATAAAGTGGAAGAGCAATCCAGGGTGATTTCAGATATCATCCTTGAGCCTCTACAGACACACACAGTCAAATTTCCTCTAGTACACATACAAGGAAGAAAGGACATGTAGGAGAAACATGACCAGGCAGGCCTGTATTGTCTAATGGGCCACACATGAGCAAATACAACTTCCCCAAGCTAGAACCTGCCGCTGTGCCTGGTGCTGATATCAAACTGCCTGACTGAGAGGACCAACCTGGACAGGACAATGCACCAAAAACTCCTGCTGGAAATTATGGGATGTTGGGTGGGGATATATAGACAAGCCCAATATTTGTAATAAACGAGCCTGCTTTGCCACTTGCCTCACTCCCGGAGTCTGTGTTGTTGACTGCATGCCTCTTGCCCCCGCCTCCAAGGGTCTCCATGGTGCCTGAGACCGCAACATCTGGTGCCCAACGTGGGGCTTCCACAGCAGCCCTTCTCTCGTCATGGCATGGCACGAGTGTAATGGTCCATCTGCAGTATTTCAGTAAGTTAGTCCCTTTGTGTTTAATGTGCTTTACCTTCACAAGAGGTTCTTTTCATTTTCTCTGTTTGTCTGTCCACCAATAGGGAGGTACACATTTTTGGTTCAGGTTTGCCCAGTGTCTCCACATAAGGGCTGGCCCCCTAGGAGATTGAACCCCAGAGTGGTCTCCTGATCCACCCTGCTCCTCCAGAGACACCGTGTGGGCATACAGCCATGGCCTAAGGAACCACGGAAGTTCCCCACTAAGCACAAGACATTTGGGTCCGATACATTCCTTGTCTCGTCTGTCCCTTTTTAGTCTTTTCTGTGTTATTTAGAAGAATGGGCAACCTGTTTTGGTTTGTTTGGTTATCTGGATTTCATGTAATATGTGTATTTTATGTTTCAAAATAACAAAGCTATGGAAATTCACTGGAATTTCTTTCTTCTCCTTGTATGTATGAGCTCCTTTTCTTGGGGAGAAATCTGCTTTCTCATTCCATTTTCCCATGTGTACTCCTACTAAGGTAGAATAGGAATTTCAAGCCTCCACCTTAGCCAGACCCCATTCCCTTGAAACAAAACAGGATCAATGTAATCTGGACCCAACATAGTCTGTTTTCAGGAGATTCTAAGGGCATTTTGGTCAATTCAGGGTCATGTTTCCTTTTTCCTTGCAAGATTTTGGCCTAAGTTACTTAAGGAGTTTCTCTGAGAAAAGGAAGGAAAGAAAAAGAAAAAGAAAAAAAAATTGTAGGTTTCTGAAAGTGATGGAATCAGGTAGCATGTAGCAGAAAACTTTAGAAACCCAAGAAAGTTTGTGCTGTAGAGTTAAAGCCAGAGACATATGTCGACAGAAAGTTTAGTAAAGTTTTGCCCCTGTCTTAAAAGCTTGCCTGAAGTTAAGCTTAGTACTTGGCAGAAGAAAATGGCAGTGGCAAATTCAAAAGAGTTAAACCAGAAGGAAGCAGAGAACAGAATGTCTGCTGTTAAACAGACTAGCTCCACTGACAAATCAAAGCTGGTTCTTCATTTACATCAGAGGAGTGGTCCTAACATAATGCTTAGAGATCTGTAGAACTTTCCATGTGAGGAAACAATGTTCCCTGCATATGTTCTTTTACATTCCCTTGGTCCCAAAAAGACCTGTGCCCCTTTGCTTTAAGAATCCAGAAGGAAGAGAAAAACTAATTTAGATTGTTCTGCCCAAAGATTCAGACAGTTTACATATTTTTTGGACAGGCCTTAGAAGGTGACCTTGGAGATTTACAGCTACTAGAGGAGAAAAATCTCTTCCAATATGTAAATTACTTACTTACAGTTCTTGGCTTTTACACCAGACAAAGGTAGTACCTATTTCAGGCAAGACAACAGGTAGATCTTTTAGGCTTAATTTATCTGTTTGGCTTCTTTTAGATGGGCCTTAAAGTAGAAAGTCATCCATCAAAGACCTCTAGACCATCCCAGCACTTCATTGATGAGGATCATTGACTGCTCATACTTCCTTCACCCCAATTCAGCAAGCAGTAGCTAGAACTGTTGTCACCCTCATCCCTTGAGCAGTCTGGGTCCTACAGTAGGTAGTTCTAAAACAGTCTTGCTGGGACAGTTTCTAAGGTCTTTGAAATTCCTGAAGGCCATCTCCACTGCTCAGATCACCCTGAAGGAATATCCCTGATGAGGAACTGACTCCAATCCTCCCAGAGATAAGATGGAAAGATCTTATAGATAAGATGGAAACAAACAGCTTGATCTCTAGCCCCATCTGGTCCCAAGATCAACTGGGTTGGGCCCCAAGGTGAGCCAACCCTTTGCTTAAGAAAAGCCATTTCACCTTAGGCTCACCTAAATAGAGATCTCTGCTTAACTCTTTAACCTGGTATAATGCTGTCATGATGACCTTACAGCAACAAGTATATCTATTAGATGAGGAGACCACAACTGCTTGGAGGTGGGCATGCTCTTGCCTCATGTGACCCTTGTTATGCCTCTATATGGTTGACACCTTATTGGGTCTCCAACATTTCTAAGGCTCATGGACAACTTTCTCAGTACACCAAGGGGCCTTAGTCTCAGGCCTTCCTTAATTATTCATTTATTGGAAGACAATCTGTTAAATTGTTTGGGCCAGCCTAATCTCTCCCCATCCTGAAGCTCAGGGAAAATTGCAGAAGAGGGGGTGGTAAGATTGTAAGAGCACAAGGATGGGAAGAGTAAGGATATGCAAGATACTCCACACAAGTTAGGGCTGAAGCAATCATAATAGGACTTTGGATTACCTGAGCAATGTCCAACACATTACTGACCCCACAAAGTCTAGCATGGAATAAAGGTACTAGGATCCTTGGAGGCTAGGTACTGACAGCCACAGTAGTGTTCCTAAGCTTAAGGGGAACACAAGAAAGGGTTCTGGGAAATGCCTCTGGGTCCTTGCACCTCATCAGAGAGGAGGGGCGAACAGGGGGGTTGGACGGGAAGGAGGGGGGGAGGGGATCAGTGTACCTGTTAAATTTGTATGAGCGGAAATAAAAAAAAAAAAAAGAAATTCTGGGTTCAATTTCCAGAACTGATAAAGGAAGGGAAAAAGTTGCTTAAGTAGGCATGGTGGCAAATACTTGCAATTCTTGCACTGGGAGGCAGAAGCAGTGAGAATCTGAGGCCATCTAAGGCTACAAAGCAAGTTCCACACCTAATGGAACAATATAGAAAGATCCTGTTGAAAAAAAGAGAAAAACAAAATAAAATATAAAAATCCAGGAACAGACAACAATATTGAGGAACACAGTTGGAGAAGCTATTCTGGAATGTCAACATTTACTCAAAAGGGCAGCATGGAAGAGAGCATGTGACTAATGTTAGCAGAGAGTCATATATAGAACATGACAAAGACCCTAGAAACAGATTCGTCCAAGTGTGGTCTGCTCAGTCGTTAAATTGCATAGTGAATAACCTGACTTTACAAGATAGTGTACTGTAATGATTGGATATACACAAGCAAAGGGCAATATTAGACACAAACCTTATACCTTTCAGAAAGAAAAGATCCATATGAACTATGACCCAGTTACTTTGTTGCTCTAAGACAACAATCTTATATCTTAAGACAGAAAGTGAAACCCCAATCCCTTTGGAAGGAAAAACATGGCAAATGACAGAAGATTGAAGCCGTTTAAATCACTGCAGCCATCACAGAAGCAGAGAGAGCAAGCTGCAAAGTCAGGAACAGACTGCTAGCAAAAGCAAAGTAGGGCTACCCAACGTTAAGGTAAGCCTTCTTCCAAAAGGCTCTACCTCCTAAATGTTTCCTGATCTTCCCAAACATTAACATCAGCTAAGGTTTCAAACACATGACCCTGAGGGGGCCAACTCACATTCAAGCCATAACAGATATCACCTCCTCTTCCTTTCCTCCTTATCCTACTCATTTCCCCTCCTCCTTTTTTATTTCATCTTAGAAAGAATTTTCTATAGGGAATTTACTCATGGTTTAAATGTAAACTAGCATCACTACCATCACTAAACCCAAAGTGACTACATTTTCTTACATGTTAGCTTCTGGAAGTTTATACTTCTGCATTTCATATTTGGGGTTATAGTCTGTCAACCAGAACTCTTCCCATTCTGGGACTCAGGGACTCTTGCAGAAGAGAGGGAAGTAAGATTGTAAGAACCTAAAGATGGAGAAGTCCACCACTGGCCAAGATGTTTCATTCAAGGCAAGGCCGCTGCATCCAGAAACTTACTGCAATAAGACTTGTCCTCATCAGATCTGCACTACAGCTGACATATCAATACCACCCCATATATTAGAGACTATGTCAGGAGAAATAATTACAGGCAGTGGGAACCTCAGGGGTTGGCGTTAGACAGGTAAAGGGGAATGTCCTATCAGTGTTCCTACACAAGAAAGGGCCACTTCATCTGCAACAGAAGCCTTGGGCCCTACTTGAGGAGACAGATAAATAGGGAACCCAGGGATCCACTGAAAGAGGCAGACAGGAGGGAGGGAGAGAGATAGGATGGATTAGTAAAGGGGAGAGTAAGATGGAAGGGGTGGGGAAAGGAGAGAGAAGAGATGAAGAGGGGCTTGTAAAACTAGAAAAATATAAGAGAGAGAGGAAAAAAAGAACATAATGAAAACAGAAAAAGAAGGTAATGCAATGTTGAGCATTCCAGAATCATTCTTAAAAATGATGTCTCCCATTGTCCCAGAGCAGAAGTTTCTACAATATACAATGGTGCCCATTTAATTATCAGCCACTCTGGCTTTTATGGTTGTCTCTGGTTTAGGAAGACTTACTTTTGTAATGGTGTGAAGATTTCTATCTTATTAACCTCTTCCTTCATATCTTCTTTCCAAACCTTTTCCACAGCTGGTGGTGATAAGAACAGGTCTGAAAAGTCAGAAGCAGAGGTGCTTGCATTGAAAAAATCAATGTGTTTGACAAACTACTTTTATTGTCTTAGTTACAGTAGAATATCCTTGACTTTTACCTTAGAAGCTCCACAGTGAGATGGGGAATTAAACAACCTTTCTGTTGGCTTCAAATCTAATTTCCCTTACTGTTTCATTTCTTTATATCCATGCAAGTCTCCTTGTTGGTATGATTGCAAATTCAGTGTCATATATCACCCTAAGGTAATTCTCATTTCAGAACTTAGATGGGATCACATACTTTTCTTCCTAGACAAGAGGCACTTCATGTGCAAACATAGACCAATGAAACTGGCTTTTTAAGGAGGAGAATAGCAGAAGTAAATGTTAAAAGTTAAGTAAAAGAGAGACAGAAAAAAGTACATATTTTTTAATTTTAATTTCTCGCCTTTTTACATAATTTTTCTCAGCACAGGAGAGAGTTGTAAAGTAATCTGGTACAATTGTGCAAATCTGTAATCACAGCACACAAGAAGCTGAGACTAGCCTAGAATTTGTTGTAAGACTATTTCAAAATGTGTGTGTGTGTGTGTGTGTGTGTGTGTGTGTGAGAGAGAGAGAGAGAGAGAGAGAGAGAGAGAGACAGAAAGAGGAAGAGGAAGAGGAAAAGGAGAAGATTTGGAGAAGGGGAAGGAAGAAGAGGACTCCCAAATCTCATTTTACTGTATATCAGAGCATGCATACTATGGAATGTATATTCTGTCAGTATGATGTCCAAAAACAAAAACAAACGAACAGTTTGTCAGTACCACGTAGAGACAGATGATGAAGAAAGACTTGATCATGATCATAATACACAGGAATTTAACATACCAGCCAAGGCTAGGTATTCAGGGCCTGGATCTCTACAGTAAAGACAAACCATTAAAACAAAGGAATGCTAATAAATATAGTGAAACCCTTCACATACATACATTTTTATAAACATACCAGACACAAGTCAAATAGCTATTATTCTAAAAAATAAAACTGATATACTTCTATGACCAATTGCATTTGATACTATGTGGGAACTGAAGAACAGATTCCTCATAATGAAGTCCAAATTTCTCAAAAACTCATAGGCTAAAAGAAGGTAATTGTCCCAAATTGTTATCTTAACAAGACTTCAAATCTTAACTATCATTAGCATTTATTTCTACTCTTTCTTGATAAAACTAAAAATGCCACTTGGTTGTTATTATTTTTATTTACACAATAAAAAAATGAAGCTATAACAGCTCAGTGAGAATTAGTAGGAGATTCTAACTACTGGCTGAAAAAGTGATATTGTGTGTAATTTTATTTTTTCCAGAGAATTATAAAATTTCCAATGCCTAATACTTTAATAACAAGATAACATCATTTGATCCCATGAATATAATATTCAGACATAATTCCCTGAGTTCCATTTAATGAAAGATCCAGTTTAGGGAAAAGTAATGTTTGCAACATGCAAATCTACAAGGTGTTATGTTGTGCTTCAGTGTTTTCTGAGGTAAGGTCTCATAAGACAGAGACTGGACTTGGGCTCCAGATCCTTCTCCATTCTGTTCTTTGACATCTGGGATCCCAGGTATGCCCTAATTATGTCTTGCTTTGGGAAAGAAACATTGACTCTGTGTCATTCTTTGTTTCAAAATTCCAGCTATAAAAATTGATGTGAATGTTAACTATCTAGCCTGAAACATGAGTCACTGAATTAGTCTGTTTATGGTTTTGAAGACTCATTTATTCAAAACTTAAATTTATGACTATAAATGTGAAACTAGCAGTCAGAATCTTATGGGACATCTTTTGTATTTCTATTTTTAAAGATTTAGGAACAGAGAGAAAACTAAGAACAGCAAATGCTATCGTAGTCCAAAGACCTGCTAGAAAGAAACTCACTTGAATCAAATGACACACAAGCATCTCAAAAAATTTGTCAAATGTGGTCCTGGACTCCATCTGTAGGATTCACACACTGTTTCCTCATCTAGTATTTTCTGCATGACCCCAAGCTTTTTTGTTACACAGTGGCTCATCTCCCATCATCTGATTCCCAGTCATTTCTGAGTCTTTCTCAGCTTTCCTGGCAGGATTGAGCTTACCCATCTCTACACTACCTAATACATTCTACAAAACATTTATAAGAAACCTCACTGATATTACATACTTAGTCTACCTTTTTATATTATCTGCCTTTGAAAATGAATAGAATTTGAATATCTAAGCAAAAATCCCTTAACTAAAAATATATCATCAAGTTGAATATGATTCAAGCAGGTCATATGTGTTGCCTTATTAATCCTTCCAACAAACCCATGTTGTTAGTAATGATATGATATGTGCTTGCTAAGAAAAGAAGTTTAAACAAAAGGCAACACGGCCTTCTCTCTCTCTCTCTCTCTCTCTCTCTCTCTCTCTCTCTCTCTCTCTCTCTCTCTCTCTCTGTAAGACAGCATCTCACCTAGCTGAGATATGTGTCCAATGTAGTAGAATGTGACCTTGAGCTCCTGATCCTTTTGTCTCTACCTCCCAAACACTGGGATTTTCAGCCTCATCACATTCCATTCTATGAAGTGCAGGGGGTCAAACCCAGGGCTTCCTGCATGCTTGGAAAGCACTCTTACAACTGAGCTGAATACCCAGTCTTTAAATAGAGCTTCTTACACACACCACATTGAAAGTTTTTTTTAACCATATTATTCAGTGCCATGCTAAAAAACACTTAACAACTGACTTCTATCACTTTTCAGAAGAAAAGTAAAAGCAAAAGTACTATTTTGCAACAGTTCCTCATTTTTTTAATCACACTTACATGTCTACCATGACCGATTTCAGGCTACCAATTCAACTAGATATCATTGAACATGAACTCATGATTGACTCTTATTGAACTACCATGGGTACAACCTGTCTCCAACCCACAGGGCTTTTACAAAACCCTGTGCTGTTGACATCTTGTTTATTTTGTAGCAAGTCCTCTTCTGACTCCTGTAAGGCTAGAATAAGTACATAATCAGGAATACTTGTGATAAAGTGGAAAAAAAATTACACAGGAAAATTCTCCAGATTTTGATTAAATACAAACTTCTTTGAGAAAATGACCTGTATTTTGACATCTCTTAATTACTTAAAAGAAATTTCTGTTAATCATAAGTATGAACACAGAACAGACAAATGACATTAAAAATGTAACCAGAGCATTATATATTGTAATATTATTTTTATAATATTGATAGCTTTTTCTTCCAGTTTTTAATGCATTAAAGAAACATTAGGTAGAAAATTTCACTATTCAACAGTTCAATAAATGTTGACTGAAAACATCAAGTTATTAGTTAAGTTTTATTCCAAATTCCTTCATCTTTTTTCAGATTATGGAAATTTTACCAGTATATCTAAATCCAATAAATCCACTAAAATTCATTTTAACTTCATCACAGTCAAAAGCTTTAATACCTTAATTAAATTAATCTAACTGTCATTAAAAATGATTTGTACAGGTCAAGGCTTTATTCCTAGAAACTCAGAAGCTTTCACTACTAATAGTATATATTTATAAGATAAGCATCTGAAAAGTAAGTAACATTTGATTTTAACTCATGACACTTCTTTAGAAAATGCTGTTCCACTCAGATATTTCGATGTTTACCCAAATCTAAGCCAAAAAAAATTTATTAAAGCAAGTATGTCACTAGACTTTCTTTTTCTTCCTATATAAAATTCATCCCAGATTAAGAGTCTAAGGAATTCTGTATTTCCTTAAATTTCCAAAGGTGGGTGACGACCTGTGAGCAACTTTGTAAAGGGAGAGAATGTCCAAGAATAGCACTTCAAATTTGAAAAATTCTGTGTAAAAAAATTATTTCCCAAACTTAAAACATTTGCAATTTTTCTTTCATTCTTTTTGCCATATCAGTTTTCTGGCTTAACAATTTTATTTGATTCTTTGAAGGTATGCTCACATTCCCATCATGAAAAATGACAAGATGGTTCCTAGTTTTCATTCAAAGAAATTATTGAGTAGAATAAGTAAATTTGATGCTTTTAAGTGGACTCTACTTCTGACCCAATTCCAGAATTAATTGGATCACAATTTGTTGTGTGACCAGGTTACTGACACAAGGAAGAAACAGCAGTAGAATAATGGACAGAATGACCCACTCACTCTCCTCTTACAGTAAGCTGTAGGATCCCATGGAATGACACTATAATTACATGGAAAGTAATTGCCATATATTTGCCAAGAAATTACATGGATGACAGTACTCTCTGAAAATTGCTCTGCATTTGGAGTGCCAACAGCTATGTTAGCAGCAAATGAAATTAGAAACATCCACAGGAGGTGTTTTTTTCTCATTTAAAAAACTATTTCATTTAAGGAGTAAAATTTAATTTACAAGTAAATATTATAAAACTAAAAATAAAATGGAATGACTTAGAAATGTTCCTGAGAGTTATTGTTATTTGGTATAATGTTAGCTTTATGGAATAAACAAAGTCATTTTCTACATCTCAAGCTAATTATATATCCTATTTTACAAGTACTAGTAGTATAAAGCCATCTTTCCCAGGTTATTCCTCGCAAATGAATGAATGCATGAGGTTTCAATAGACTGAGTGAGGAATAACTGTAGTTTTACAGCTTATAACTTTTTCCAAAATAATATGAAAGTTATCCCTTATGAATTATAAAAGCTAATATTGGAAGACAAGAATGGATTTTTTTAACCCTGCTTCAAAACTAGTTTCTAATTATTCAATTCATTTGTTGTTGTTCTTACACTGTTGTGGCATAAATGTAAAGCTCATGAAAGTTAAAATCACCAACCTCAACACAACTCACAAATTCCTATTATGCTAAAATGACTGAAATCTTCATTGTCAAGAAAGCTAACTCTTTGATTATATAATAAATTGTACTTCAGCTGATCTTTTCTAAATATGTCTGGCATCCTCTTAAAAAATATCATTATTATAAAGCATTGTCTACCTGGAAAAAAACTAGTTGAAACTTTCCATAAGAGTCTATACACAATTGAAAAGATAGAATGCATTCTCCAACAGCATTTTTAATTAATTCAACAGCTTGCTGAAGTACCTACATATACATGCATTTAATTTATTAATCAAGTCAAAGCATTAAATTGTATATTTCAAAGATGATATTTAGTGTTAAAGTAATTTTTTTACATTTCACTAAGGAAAAATTTTTATTGCAAAAATAAAATTTTCATGTTCTGTACTGTGGATAAAAAACAGCATGAAAAGTATTTGTTCTACATAGCATTTGTGAACCAAATAAAACATGAGGAATATTATATTTGAAAATATGCCTGAATTGTAACATAGAAATTTTAATGTGATAACATGAAGGAAGAATTCCTAGGCTGAGGAACTGCTTACAATCCTGGGGATCTGAGTTCCCTGGAAGCCCACATGTGGAAGGAGAGAACCAACATGTAAGTTATTCTCTGACCTCCACCTATGCACACATATATCTTCCCCCTATATCTCCTTTTTCTCATATCAAATGAAAGAAAATATTTAAAATTAAAATACTTTCATTTTTTATGCTGGATAGTTAGGAAGCAGGGGTGAGGGAATGCATAAAATTTTATGAAATGTTTCTTGTAACTTTTCAAAGTTTTATCTATTTAAATTTAAACCATAAAGTAACCAACTTCTCTGTTTTAATAACACACCTATAGTTTAGGGACCATGAAGCACAAGAAATTAATTCTGAAATTGCAAACAACATTGTACTTTTCTTTTTGCAAAGAATAACAAAGGATTTTGTTATGGTTGCATTTTGGTCATTTTGGTCAACTTGTCAGTCGCAGACTGTTTGGGGCGCAGCTGTGGAAGATTAATGCTTGGAATGGCCCCTGAACAAAGTCTGCAGGTATTTGATCGATTGCTGTGGAGAACCCAGGCCATAGTAGGTGGTACTTTCCAGTGGTGGACTAGATAACAGGAGGTGCAAGGAGGAGGGACTTGCTCTTCCCTTATCAGGTGTCGACTTGCTATGCAGTCCACTCTGCTTTTAAAGCATCATGGCCTTTGTTGTTGTTTCTGCTGCTGCTGCTGCCGCTGCCGCTGCCGCTGCTGTTGCCTTGGTCCTTGGCTGATTGGAGCTTCACCTTTTCCATCACGCTGTTGCTGTTCCCGCTGCCTTTAGAGCCTGGTCTCTGGGCCTTGTTGCTATTAGCTGTTCATTGCCAACTTAGGAGCCAGCTGTTCTTCACCGAAGTGGGAACCAAGCATCTTTGACTCTTCAGAGGAGCAAAGGCTTGAGACCTCAGGATCTTTTGGCTTTGCGGAACATCCCATTCAAGAAGGAGGCTGCTGCAGACGGCTACCTTGAAGGACATTATTTTTATTGAGTTATTTTTAATAAACTTATTTATATATATTACATTCTATAGATTCTGTTTCTTCAGCAAACCCTAATACAGATGTGAATCTCTGAGGTTACTGCTATGATTCAAATATGTTAAAGTGTATGTTACAACATACACTTTAACACATAATGAACAATTAAAATGTGAGACTGAATAGGAGGCATTTTGGACCCAAAAGCTCCTGGATCTCTGCCAAGGACAAGAAGGTAAAGCTTCAATTCCAGTATCCTCATCTCTCTTTTCTTTTCCCACTATCTCCCCACATTCCTCTCCTCCTCTTCTCTCTTTCTCTTCCTTTCTCCTTTCTTCTTATCTTCCATCTGGTATGACCCAGAAGCAAGGCATGCTTCAGATACAGTCAATATGACGCTAAGTTTTGAAGTCCCCAGAACAGTAAGAAATACATTTTAGTTCATTAGAAATGGTTCATTCCATAGTATCATGTTGTAACAACACAGAAGAGAAAGAACTGTTCATAGATTTTTAAAGGAGGTCTAGAAAGAAAGAATACTTTAGGAAAATCCAGAATGATCTAGTTCAAAAAATGATCACGGGACATTAATAAAAAATCACATGTGATCACAGGAAAAAAACAAAGCTAGCTCTCCTTCACACTTCAGAGAGACAGATAGACACAATACACACAAATGTGCACATATGTGCACACACATGCACAAAACAAACATGCATAAACATGCTCATATACACATGTGCACTTGTACATATGTAACACAGACACACACATTGTTCATACACAGATTCTGTGACATTGATGGGCATATGCCTTCTCACCTGACCCTGTAACTCCCTTAAAGAAGTTTCCCAAGCACCAAATCTTCACTATATGGATCCAATTTTTAGAAATCAGCCCAACTACAATGTGGTTAATCTTCTGAATAAAATAAGCCAGAAAATGTGAATCATGTATTATCTCACTTACATGTAGATTTTTAAAACATTGACTTCAACCAAAGAGGACAGAAGTGTGGTCACCATAGGCTGAAGGGGAAGAAAAGGAGAAAAGCTGAATAAAGATTGCAATATTTCAACCAGCCTGAAGTTAGTACCACTAAGTATTAGTACTCTACTATACTGGCCAGTAACCACAATCAGTAACAATACAACAACAACTTTCAAAAGTTGCTAGAATATGCTCATGTTAACATTCTCACAGTAATAGCAAAATGCTAACAATGATATGAATTACATTGATTAGATGTTCTTAGAATTTACTTATAAATATGTTATACTCTACAAAATGTATAAAATTATTACTAAATAATTCAAAGTAAGTTTAATTTCAAAATATGTTTTAAAAAGTTAACTAATGTGACACTTTGACCAAAAAAAGTCAGATTCCAAAAGCCTGATGATACCTGTCTCCATAGCTATTATAAAATAACCTTATATTTAACTTGGGAATTTTCTCCAGGCCTTCTCAACTTGGATTCCATGAGAAAATGGAACCCCAGTCTTTACTTACTGAACCCTTCAACTTATGAAAGAATCACCTTGTGCATATGCTTCACCTCTGTGTGAAAGTTGATATGTATTATCATTGTTGAGGTCAATCAATGACTGATGAAATAATCATAAAGAGTATTTTCTGTTTGATTTGTTTAATATGTAAGGGGGGAATTTCATTGTGTTTTACACACACACACACACACACACACACACACACACACACACACACACACAAACACGAAACCACACATTTATAAGGTTAAAGGAGGTTCATTGTAACTCAGTTCTCTATTTCAAACTCAAACACTTGGTAAAGGAATTCATAGGCCATACAACATGTATCTGAAATCTCTTGGCCTCCCCTCGCACTTTGTTTCACACCACACTTGCTTCACATTCCTTTTACCTAAACATTCACATCCTGTTTCCCAGGTGAAAAGTGGATATTAAGATTCCATTTCTAATTTTCACTAACCACATATCTGATAGAGCTCTATTATCCAGAGTACACAAAGAACTTAGGAAACTAAACACTAAGGAAACAAATGGCCCAATTAAAAATTGGGCCCTGGAACTCAAAAGAAACTTTACCAGGGATGAAATTAAAATGTCTAACAATTATCTTAAAAAATGCTCCACTTCTTTAGCCATCAGGGAAATGCAAATCAAAACGTCCCTGAGATATCATCCCACCCCAGTCAGGACGGCAAAATCCACAATACAAACAACAACAAATGCTGGAGAGGATGTGGAGAGAGGGGAACTCTCCCACATTGCTGGTGGGAATGCAGGCTCATAAAGCCACTCTGGCAAGCCATCTGGAGATTCTTAAAGAAATTAAAGATTGAAATATCATATGACCCTGCGATTCCACTTTTGGGAATAACCCACCATACAGCAAAAATTCACCTCAATAGCAGAAGCATGACCATGTTCATAGCAGCACTGTTTACAATAGCAAAGTCATGGAATCAGCCCAAATGTTCAACAGTTGACGAGTAGATAAGGAAAATGTGGTACATCTATACAAAAGAGTACTACTCAGCCATCAAAAATGATGAATTACTGGAATTTGCCGGGAAATAGATGAGATTAGAAACAATTATATTAAGTGAAGTATCCCAGACAGAAAATTAAGCACCATATGTACTCCCTAATAGGTGGCTCCTAGTAAGAAACCTACTTAGAGACACTCAAAGATAAATCTCTGTAATAACTACAGTAATTGCTAAGATTATGAACAGGATGGATGGGGAAGGAGGGCCATACCAGTAACAAGGAGAGAGGGAATCATGTTACAGCAGAGAAAATAGGCCAACATCAAGGACTGCAAGTAAGTAATGATTCACCTGGTTAAATTCACAGACTTTCCTTCCTGATCATTTACAACGGATGGGGTATGATCTTACTGGAAGGGGAGGGCATACAGTCTGGCAAATAGAAAGTAACCATTTCTCAGATGGGTGATTGACCCCTCCCTCACCGTGGTTTCCTACTTTTATTACATCTACCTTTGAATATACTCTTATAACAAGACTCTAATTTAACAGGTTTTTATCTCTGGTCAGGGGTGACATCCAGTACCCATCAGGGTGGAGCCAAGGGCATTGCAGGAGCAGCAAAACTGAAAAAAAAAATCAACAAACCATAATCCAGAATATCAGAGACTCTATATCAATCACCTGGAACTAGGCCAGCCTAATCTCTCCCCATCCTGAAGCTCAGGGAAATTTGCAGAAGAGGAGGCGGTAAGATTGTAAGAGCACAAGTTAGGGCCGAAGCAATCATATTTGGAGTTTACATGCCCTGCGCAATGTCCATCACACTATTGACCTCACAACGTCTAGCATCTGCTAAAGACACTAGGATCCTGGGAGGCAAGGGATTGACAGCCACAGTAGTGTTCCTATGCTTAACCTGAACACAGGAAAGGGTTCTGGGAAATGCTACTGGGTCCTTGCACCTCATCGGAGAGGAGGACCCAGAGGAGAGTTTGGCATGCACATTAAAGGATGCTCCAGGGATGGGACGGGGAGGCACTGGGGGATAGGAAGGGGAGGGGGAGAGGAGGGGAGCACAGGGGATAGGGGGTTGGAGGGAGGGGGGGGACTGGTGTACCTGTTAAATTTGTACGAGTGGAAATTAAAAAAATAAAAAAATAAGATTCCACTTCTAAAATTTAAAAAGAAATCACTCATGCATGCTCATATCAGTCTATATGAATTCTCTATTATGTTCCATGGGTACATTTTTCTGTGTTAACATGAACACTATGCAATCTTGATCACTAAATTTATGGTTAATATATACGTAGTAAATTTCACTGTCATCTAGTTCCTTTGTCTTTTCTTTTTTTTTCTTTTTTTATTTATTTTTCCCCAATCTTACAAGCTCAATAGGTACCCAGTCCTCTCCCTCCCTCTACCCCTCCCCAATCCCCCTTGTACCCTTCCCCCCTTCCCCTTCCTTTCACCCCACTCCCATCCCCTGGAGCATCCCCCTGTGTGAATGCCAAACTTACCTCTAAGTCCTCCACTCCAGTGAAGTGTAAGGACTCAGTGGCATAGCCCAGAGCCCTCCTCCCCCCCTCAGGTTCCCCCTTAGTATGGGAACACTATTATGACTGTTAATCCCTTGTTTCTAAGGATCCTACTGCCTGTGATCTATGCTAGACTCTAGAGGTTCGTCCACACGCCAGTCATTGTGCAAGTCATGCAAAGTCCCACTATGACTACTGCGGTACTAACTGTGTGGAGCATCTTGCATATCATTGATCCTCCCCATCTTTAGGCTCTTAACAATCTTGCCGCCCCTTCTTCTACAAGGTTCCCGGAGCTTTAGCATGGGGAGAGACTTGACTGGTCTGGTTCCAGATGATCAACGTATGGACTTTGGTATTCTGAACTATGGTTTGTTGTTTTCAGTCTTGCTGTTCCTGCACCACCCTTGGCTCCATCCTGATTAGTATTGGAAGTTGCCTCCTAACCAAAGATATAAGACTGTTTAAATGAAGATCTTCCTATAAGAGGAGATTCAAAGGTATATGAAATAGGAGTAGGAGACCACAGTGAGGGGGGTCAGTGTCTCATTTGCAAGATGGTTACCATCTATCTGCCCCTCCCTATACCCTCCTTGATTGGTGAGATCAAACCTCCTCAGTCACAAGTGCCCAGGAAGGAAAGTGAGAGTGAGCTTCACCAGCATCTTTTCTACTTTTTATTTTTTTCTCTTTTCATCGCATCTTTTAGCGTTTTCTTAGACCATTATTTTATGCTTTGATTCAGTGTCCCCCCACAGATCAATGTACTAAAAGTACTTAATATTTAATAAGTGTCTTTAGTTATTGGCTTCATTTATTAGAGCATGTACTAGAAGTACTCAACTGACTACCCTCTCTCTCCCTCTCTCTCTTTTTCTCTCTCTGTCCTTTTTCTCATTTTTTTCCCTTTTTCCATCTTCTCTCTTCTTCCCTCTCTCTCTCTATCTCTAAATCAATAGTTGACTGGATCTTCCCAAACCATGAACCAAAATAAATGTATTCTTTTTAAATTCACTGTTTTGGGCATATTTAATTTTTTTATTATTTGAAACTTTTGTCTAGATATATAATGAGTTTAACCATTTCATCCACTAACACCCACCCACATTCTTCCTCCCATCCCATGCTACAGGTTTTCTTTCCAGCTGTTCTCTTCCTACTCACAAAACCTCTGCATATGTGGTTTCTTGGGCCTCATTCAGGATGTCCATATTGATGAGTGCCTGAGCATTCACTGAGATATGAACTATGGAGTAAAGAAGCTTTCCCTCTGCTGTATGGCATCAGTCCCAAACCTTTCAGGATAGGGACAAGTCTTCTGGGATCCTCCTTATTCCATGGTAAAATGTTGATAGGACACCTTATGTGGGGAGTGGTAGAAGTAGACATCGTTGTATTATGCTCTTGAGAATGGCAATCTTGGTATAGACCGAAATTACTTCTAGGAGTTCTTCTCCTCATCCTTTCTTAGGCTATTACATTCTTATTACTTCCTCTTTTTCAAAATTCCCTAAGATATGGGCAGCAGGGAGGTTTAGACGCTCTATTTACAGCCAAGCTATCCACACACATTTTTACTTGCATTTTGGCAGTTTATGATTCTCAGCATTACTCATCTATCATTGCAAGAGAAAGCTTCTTGGTTCTGTACTCTCTGTCTGATCTAAGACTTGGTTAAGTATGTATAATTACCACTAAGAAGGCTTTTCCTATCTAGGGCCTATTGTCTCCCCCTCTACTCGCATATGACTGGGTTTTCCATACCAGGCATGTGATCCCTGCATAGTATTTCATGTCAATAAGAAGGGAATTAGTACCCCATGACTTACATGCCACTATTGCTCCATTGGACATCTCTTAACAGAATGGTTGTTCTTGTATCATTCATTACTGGATGAGCCCAGTAAAGGTCTTCTCTTTGAAGATTTCAACCCTTCTTGGACATTTTATGTAAAAAGGATTCTGAAATAATAAGCCCCCTATGATGTCTTATAGTTCATTTTTTTGTTAAAATACGTTATTGCTTCATATTTTTTAATCAAGAAGTACTCAATATTATACACATCTTATATATAATATTTGAACCAGCTTTAATCTATCTTTCAATCATTATAATTAATCCTAGTATAGGCATGTTTTATGCAAACATGTTTTAAATGCTATTGTAAAGAAATGGAATTTCTGGTTAATAAGATAACTCTGTATTTAATTTTTAAGTAATTATCAAACTGCTTTTCAAAATGCCTACACTAACTTCTATTCCCAGCAATAAATATAAAAGTCTGAATTCTTCACAGATAGACTAAAAATATTATATTTGTTTTATTATGGTTATGCTGGTGAGTTTGAAGTGGCATCTTTTCATTTTGGGTTTGCGTTTATATACAGGGCAATAACTACTCATTTTGTGCAGTGTATTTCCATAAGCTTATTGTCCATTCATATAGTATCTTTGAAGGTACATCTATACAAAACCATTAATAAATTATTAAGACTTTTTTCTTTTTATTGTAAAGATTCATGGGTTATTTGTTGCTTTTTGATATGTCTATTTTCAGATACATGGACTGAAATAAAATTTCTGAATAAAGGCAAATGGAATTTTGATGATAGGGACCACATCTGTAGTTCACTTAAAATTACAGTACACAACCTTCTAATCCAGGAAAACAGGCTTGGATAATTAGTTTCTTGCAATGAAATTTAAAAATTTTAATATGCAAAATTTTTACTTCCTTGGGTTTTATTTTAACATAATTATTTTTGAGTTTTTCTTAACCTCATATCTATGTGATTTATTGCTAATGTAAATAAATTTTGAACTTCCTGTGTTGATATTATGCTCTGCTTTGCCAAACCCATTTATTAAATGGGTTTATGGGTGTTTGTGTGTATATGTGTATTTTATAAGATTCAAGTAGATATATTGAACTATGGCACGTGCAAACATAGGAAGTTTACTACTATCTTTCCAACACACTCTTGACTATATCTGAGTTTAAAATACTTTTTCCTGCATTTTCACATACATACAGTAAAATGGTTTATTTATTGTTTATACTTGCAGAGACTCTTTAAGTTAAGGATTGTTTAAATATCCAGAGTGACCTAAACAAAAGGGAAGGAAGAATATAACACACACATACACATGCTTTAAACCAATTTAAATAGGAAAGTGAGAAGTGTCTACACAGAACAAAAGTTACAAACAGTAACAACCACAACCATCAGTCTTTAAAGGACCAATGTTTGTGAGCATGCATTAAGTGTTTGTGTAACAATAGGGCAGATTTATTGTCATAGCACAGATATTTCCTTCCACCTTAAAAATTTAAACTAACTAAAATGATATATACAATAAATATGCCTGGGAAATATCTTGCCAAAAACCCCTTCACTGTGATTTTGAAAGATAAATACTCAAAGCTCAATTTCACATAGAATTGGATATATAGCATGCCCCTTGGGCATAAGTCATAAACGTTATAATAGACTATCTTTCCTTCTTTCTCCTTTGAATTTAACATTCAAAATATCCCCAGATTTACTTAATTCATACAGAATTCATTGATTTTAGGAAAATGAAAACTGTGTGAATATATTACATATTCCTGACCTTGAAATACCCTTTATTAAGCTTTTACAATCACAGATATATAGTAATGTTTAAGTCTTCTCTGGACTTCCTCTTTTTATTTAGCTTACTGGTTTCTTGTGTCTTTTGACCTCAGTAGAAGTTCAAAGAATGATTTAGGATTCATCTCTCCTTATTCCTATGCTACATATCTTTCCACACAGCCATGGACTTTAGGCACATTATGCATCCCAAGTGCCGCAAAGCTGGGCCCTAGACAGGTGGACACATCTGTTCCGGTCCATCAGACCTGATTCACACTGACTGTGCTCTGTAATCATTATGGTTTTTATCCCAAATTACAGTGTCAATCTGCTCAGAATTAATATGTATTACTCTACCATTTGTCACAAAATTTGCAGTTTATGAATTGGACCAAATCCTACCCTAGTCACTTAGGCACAATTCCCACTGAAAGACTAAAGGAGAGAACGTGCTTTCAGAGGTTATGCTTCCTGCACATGTTAAAAGATGTTTTTACATAAGTGGGTATTATTGCTATTCCCAATGAATATTTGTTTGTGGTAATAGAGAACACTTGCTTAAAATTTTAGTGTACTGTTTTGAATCATTTTTAATCACTTTTTCTAATGTATGTTATACCTCCGTTCATTCCCATTAATAAAAGAAGACCTGACAAGTTATTTACTTCACTTGGAACGAAGGTTGTATTTTAATGCTTAGGGAATTACAGTTTTAATTCCCTCTTCCCTTTTATGTCCAGTCATTTTTGAGACTATAAGTCCTTGAAGCCACAATTCTTTTTTATTGTAAAATGATGAATCACTATACTGTCATTATATTTTTCTTTCCTCTTCCATTTTCCCTGAAGCTAACTAAATACATGGATTTTATTGAGGAGAGAAAAGTTATTAATTCATAATTATTATGTAAAGGTTAATTGGCTAACATCCTCTAAATGACTTTCCCACCAGCTGGAAGTTTTCTTCAATTTTTTTTTTAATCCTTTGCTCTTGGCTGATATAGAGAAAGGTGTGCCTTGGAAGTTGAAAAAATGGAAAAGCAAAATATTTTTTTTTAAAGGGGCCCCACCTAAACAAGACAGTTAAGTCATCCCCACAACAAGGCTCGGAGAACCTCATGGAAGAGGGAGCAGTAAGATTGTAAGAGCCTAAAGTGCAGCCAGACACAATCTTCTGGAAATGACAGGGCCATTGTATTCATGATTTCTTGCTGCTATGTGTATTTCCATGAGACCTGGATGGAAACTGTCCTATGAACATTTTACCATGGAAGGAGAAAGATTTCAAGAGGCTCTACATCTCTCTAAAAGACTGATGAGAGTTAACATGATGGGGATGAACTCGAAGATGCTTTTCCTCAGAGGTACATCCACTGATTCATGCTCCAGCAAGTATTTAAGCACATGCCATCAAAGGCAATATACATGAAACCCAGTGGACCACATGTGTGAAAAGATATATAGGAAGAAGACTGGCAGGGAAGAAGAAAAGTAGTAATGGATAGAGAAGGAAAGATGGGATTCGAGATTAAGTTGTGAAAATATTGTAAATTCACTGTATTCATTCATGAAGCATTAAAAGAAGTTTTAAAATGTGGAAAAAAGAGGCCCAAAAAGTCTGATGCATGAAAATGATATTTAAGTATAATAACAAAACTACAAACACAGCTCCCTTTCATCCTAAGATTGGACTGAGGGGAGAAGATCTGTATCAGCAGTTGTGCTTGCTTGCATAGTATATTGAAAGGTAAAAGTGACTGGGGAGATATGGATTGTGTTCATTTGGTATGTCAGGTATGAGGAAGTTACTATCTAAGTTGACATCAGATCAGAAAAAAAAAAAAAGAAAATTCAACTGAAGTTGAATCTTGAGCCTCCTTTAGTTTTCTAAGGTTATAGCAGTTTCACAAGGGATTACTGTCCCAGGTGCAATAGCTAGCTACTAGACACCACCCAATAATTCCCCTCAGAGTCAATCACAGTAACTATGCAAGCCTTGACTAGATTATTTGAGCAAACTGCTTTGCAATTATTAGACATGTTATGAGAAAGTATGAATGGCTTTGACCAGAAAATTTTCAATATATTTCTCCCCTCAGGCAAGAATAAAACTTAAAATAAAACTCCAGAGACTCTGACATTCTTCTCATCACATAACACATACTGGTTGAGAATAAAAAGAAAAAAATGACATGAATATTTGAAAAGGCCTTTTGAATCTTGCAGGCATAAAGTAGAGGTATATATCATTCTCTCAGCCCTAGAGTCCATGCAGATACACACTGAAAGACATGCTTTGTAGCACCGTTCTCTGCTGATATGTCAAAGAAAAGGATTCAGCCTCACCTTTTCAGGGTGTCTGTCATTATATCCATTAATATGGATGAACTACCACAAAATCAAAACGCACAGAAAGTGGCAAGCTTCAAGGGATGAAGGTTTAAACTGTATTTAAATTGGGCTTTAATTTGAGAACTATACGTTGTGGTTCAATAATTACCTTTCTGTCCCCGCTTACCAGGGAAGAAAAAAAAAAACACTAATTAGATTTCTCTGAAGTCCAGTTGTCAGCATTTTACTAAACATTCCTTGAGCTGTCCAATAAATGAAGGAAAGAACTAATGCTGACAGGAGTTGACCGAGATTTCTTTTTTTCCTGTCATAACAACCTTATTTTGATGTATTGCATTTGAGAGTAAAACACACAAGTATTTGGTTTGCCAACACATGTTATAACAAAAAAAATGTAAATTCACAATAAGTTAAGTAGAAGCTAAGATAAATATATTTTATATATAATTATATATATACAAATTTATCATTAAAACGTGCCAGATATTTCTGGACTGTTACACATTTGATGGCCATATCAGGAGGTAATTTTTCATTGATATACTTACATTTTTAATACATAGACAATAAATCTGATACCTATTTCTAATTGTGAAGGAAATATGATGACAATCTAATATGTACATGGAAAGGAAACATAACTTGAGATTTTTATATAATATTATATGTGATGACATATGTAAGTTGAAATTACTTTGCTCAAGTAAACCAAAATTTATGTCTTGTTTATGATGAAGACTGAAATATTTTTTAAAAAAAGAATAAAATGTGTTTGTATGAGCTCTTCTAGGCTCAGGGGTCTCCCAGGATAGTGGGTAAGAGGAATCTAAGAGTCCCAAAACACAGGAAAGGACTGTGAAGTGCCATCTCTTTGAAGCATGACACACTCATGAGCACACAAGAGTTGCTTTGCCAGCAATGGCCAAACAACAGGCTTTAAAATGTGGGTGAGGGGCTCATAGTACACAGAAAGATGCCTACTTTCTCAGCCTCTCACCTCCATCTTATTCACCTGCCCAGGTACTAGTCGGCCCACCATGGACTAAGCTTTCTCTATCAACTAGATAATCTCCTGTAGATTTGTTCTGAGCTTAACTCAACTACTAATTCTCTATGAATGTGCCCAGACTGTCAACCATCAAGTTAACACACTCATATCTAAATATGACAAAAAGAAAGTGATTTTTAGGAAAGAAACCTAGGAAAGCAATAAGAAGGAGAGTGACTGGAAAGGAGAAAGTAAGATGCAGGATGAAAGGGGGGAGTGGGATGGGGTATTAAGGATGAAAACACATAAATTCACTTACATATGAAAGTATCAAACAATGATAACAAATAAAAATATAAAAAAGATAAAAGAAAAAATGTTTACTTTTTGTTAATATCTAAATCTATAAAGTTGTCTGCCACTGCCAGACCCTTATGGCTCTTAAAATCTTTCCTTGACCAGGGACTAGCAGTAATAATACCGTTCCCATACCAAAGGGGAGCCCAAGAAAGGGCTCTGGGTGATGTCACTGAGTCTCTACACCTCACCAGAGTGGAGGACTCAGAGGGAAGTTAGACATTCACATTAAGGATGCTGTAGGGAATAGGAGGGGAAAGGGGAAGCACTGGGAAAAAGGGAGGGAGGGGGGTGAAAGAAAGGGGAAAAGGGGGGAGGGTGCAAGGGGGACTGGGGAGGGGTGGAGAGAGGGAGGGGACCGGGGTACTTATTAAGATTGTATGATTGGGGAAAAATAAATATAATAAATAAAAAAAAATCTTTCCTTGACCTTAACAGCATTGACCTTTTCAAGGATCATGCCCAAATAATTTGTAGAATGTTACTATGTTTACTTTGTGTGATGACTTCTCAGGATTGAATAAAGCCTAATGGTTTAGTAGAAGAATATCACCTAAAGAAGGTATCCTTCTCTTTGCCCTATATGAAGCAATTCACATTATCAACATGTTAATAAGCAGGGTCCCTGGCAGTGATTCTGAATTAAGATGACTTCTGTCATCTTACTATACACTGTACACTTTACACTGTAAAAAAAATTTCCAATTCATCTTCTATCATTTACTAGCATATTCTCAAGTTCAGTTCTCATTTGAATGGAGGAATCATACTCTTCTTCCTGATATGAATATACAGTGGATTTAGACAAAAAAAGATGGGTTCCTTTTCCAGCTTATTTACTTATGTTTATACATTCATTATGCAGGGGTGAATTTAACACAGTTGTTTTATCATTTGGTGTTGCATTAAAATAATTAAAAATAATATTTATTGCAAAAATATACCAACCTCAATCACTGGAGGTTCTTTAAGGTTCTCTTTTGACTATTTAAATATTACATAATTGTGCTTATGTCTTGCATATTATTTCTGAAATTATTCTATGACATTTTAGTTATCATGTTTTCTCCCAAATTTTCTCCATAATACCTTTCATAAGCATACTGTTTAGTACAAGATTCCTGAAACTTTGGTGACAGAAAAAATCACTGTCCACCAAAGGAAACATTGTAGGAAGAAATGTTATACCCATGATCTCAAAATAAACTTTTCTCAGCCACAGCTATCCTGACTGTTTTCGTCCAAGTCTGTATCATAGTTAATGTTCTGTGGTATCACAGGGACTCTTGATCATTCTCAGCTTTTCTTTCTTGTCCTTTTTGTGAACATAATGATTTCCAGACATGTAAAATGTTTTCCATACAAGCTTTTCTTCCACTGTGGCAAAATCACTTGACAAAATCCACTTAAGGGAGAAACTGTTTATTATCAATCACAATTTCAACACACGTTTCCTCATAGTGGGGAAGTCAGGGCAGCAGAAATCACACTGTTTACAATGTATTCCTTATCAGGAAGAACACAACAAACAATTCTAATGTTCAGCTCACCTTTCCATTTCTATAGTCTAGGATTCCAGATCAAGAGAAGGTGTTGTGTATCTGAGGAGGTCTCCCCATTTCAATTAATGCAATGGATTTGATCCCCACAAGTCTGTCCCTTAGTAATTCTAGATCTCATTAAGTTGGTAGTGGATAAACAATTTTTTAGTTTATTCATCTTTCTCAGATTATGCAGAGGCTTTACCTGTCTTTTGTGACAAACACTGATCTACCCCTATATTTTATACAGATTTCACTATTATACCTTGGGGCAAAGTAAATTATGGCTAACATAGACCGAGAACAATTTTTCTCTCAATTATTATGCTTTGAAATATTCAGAGGAGAAAATAATTTTAAGAGTCTCCAGCAAGAAATAAAAGATTAGACACTCAAATGATTTTTAAAGAAAAAAGTGAAAACTTTAACTTTCATTTAGTGTCGTACTAAAGTGAATTATTAATGAAGGACCATGAGAAAATATCATAGAATTTCATTGTTGAGTAATTTTTCTATATGGAAACAAAAATTTGTTATTGAATTGTCACACATATCTGGCCTTTCATGAATTTTGAGTTGTTAGCAACTTGGCAAGTTAATATGAAGAAGAGAACTCATGTACATGTCAGGGAGGCTTAATCCTTGCTAATGACTTTCCCTATGAAATTTGGTAGTTCTGCCCCTATAAACACACCATTAAATGGACTGAAAGCACAGCCTAGTGGGAATAAATGATGTGACAGACATAGAGGGAAAGTGCAGTCGTAGCACCTTTTGAAGATTGATGGCAAGCTTCTTGGATTGGATTGTGAAAGTCAAGATCTATGGCAAGCCAAACTGGCAGAAGGGAAATGGGTCTGGGAAAAGTGCCAAACAGAGTATTAGGGTGAAGACAGGGTCAGCCCACAAACAAGGGCAGTACAGACTGGAACTTAAAGACTACGTTTTTACAGTACTTGGCAAGGATGCAGGAGATGGATTTGAAATTTCATTTCTTTCATGAACTATTTGAGACTGATTTTGGAGAAAGTATCCATAATCCAATAAAACCATTTAGCAAAATTATGCAATTCATATCAGCAGGTGGCTAGCAGCAGCTTGTAAGTCACCCTACCCACTTTCTTAGCAAAGTGAAGATTCAGGAAAAAAAAGCATTAAAAGCCACACCTTAATTAAAAAGAAATACTGAGGCACAGCCTAAACTTACATTACAGAACATAGTATCATTAAAGCTAAGTAAATAGGTTTAGGTTGTTGTAATCATTCAGTTCTTACCCAATGACAGGCTAGGAAAAGGAAACCAGGCCATTCTCCTTTAATGGCATGTCCTTGAAAGAGAAAGAAAAAGGGTTTACACACACACACACACACACACACACACACACACACACACACCAAAAGCCAAATGAGCACAATATGGACATGACTGTACAGATTACATTCACTACATTCTTCACTTTACCAACTGTTTTAGCTTCATTGTGTTTCTGCAACAATTCCAGGTTCCAGTCCATCATTGCAGTGATGATCCAGTAGCCAGAGCTTGAAGAATCCTGTCAACACATACACAGAAAAATCAGAAAGCAGTAAATCAGTTCATGCATGTTTGATGGCTCATTCTTACTTACACAGCCCTGAACCATCTGTCCTAGGAAATTGTCCAGCTTATTTTTGAAGTGAGTCTTCACATATCGATTACTTAATCATGACAATTGGAGGTCATGTGAACTCCACACTCATTATTTGAATCAGAGTCTTGTAGGAGTAAGTTGTTTCTTCTGTGCATTCCACCATGTGAGGACACAGTAGTTGTCCCTCCTAACAATGCAGGAATGAATTGCCACCTTACTGAGACAGTAAGTCCTTGTCAGATACTACCCCTGCTCCTGCCTGGACCTTGGATCTCCTACCATTCTGAAGAATAAGAAACAAATTTCAATTTTTTTAAAATGATCTAGCCTCAGGTGTTCTGGGTAGCTGTGAAAATGGATAAAGTAATACATCTATACACATGTAGAAGCCAGAGAACAACATTTTGGAAGTCCGTTCTCTCCTATATTGTGTAAGTACAGGACATCAAACTTAAGTTTAAATACGTGTGCCTTCAACCACTGAGTCATCTAACTAGCACCTAATCATAAATTAAATATTCTAAATTTAATTATATAAATCAAAATTTAAGTGTGCTAAGACTCCCTAATAAAATAAATGTTAAGAATTAGGACTTATTTTGAAATAATCTCTTTACCTTAGAACAATTTAGAATTTCAGAAAATGTTGCAATCAGCAAAGCTGGAGGTGGCTCAGTCAACTGAAGTCACCATTGTTGCAGAAAGAGCAAGAGGCTAACTGCAAAAGCAGATAGCGCGTTAAAAAAAAAAAAGAAAAAGAGAGAGAGACTCTGATAGTGGAAGTAGGGCAGGGTTACTCAACCTCAAGGCCAACCAACTGTGATGTACCTTCCTCCAACACGACTCCAATCCCTGAAGGTGCAAACTTTCTCAAACATTAAAAGCTAAGGAACCAAACATATGAGACTGTGGGGGACAACTCACATTCAAACAATGATAATATAAACTGTCAAATCTATAGATGTGGAATAGGTGATTTTAACGTGTAAACAAGGCAATGGAAAGATAACTTTGAGATGTAGACTGGGATCACTTTCATGGGATAATGGTGGGTTAAGAGGGAGATGCCTGAAGACTTGAGAGCAGAAATTCTAGCCAATGAATACCACCTATTGCAGCCAGAGCAACAAGAATGAAAGCAGAAAAGGAAGGAATCACCATATCAGCATTCTCTGGCCCATATTTTCTCAGCTAGAAATGAGGAAAGGAAACATGGGAAATTTTATGCAAGTGAAATTGCTTGTTTTCTTTCAAATCTGTGGTCAGCCTTTGTGAGGTTCATGCCATTTTTCAGTTTTTATGGGCTGTGGAAGGAGATATCTCTGTTGATTTATTTCACGTTCAGTTTGTTAGAATGTTTGATTTTTTTTTGAGACAGGTTCTTACAATACAGCCAAGACAGGCCTTGAATTCTTGGTCCTCCCATCTGGACACTTCAGGTGCTGGCATCATAAGTATGTGCCTCCCCACCCAGCTTTTATTCTACTTCACCTGATCCTTACAGAGGTGTTCAGAAAGTTTTACCATTCAACAAGTGTGTATGTATGTTCAGTCTAAGGACATGGAATATAGGTGACTATAAGTTAAGGGACTTTACCTGTGACATGTAGTTCATCACAAATTACAGTAAAATATAAGCAAAAAATATTCCATGTCTTCCTTAACAAAGGCAAATTCTTCTCCCCATGAGCACCCACTAACACAGCACCATTTTATGTTAAAAACATAAAATCCACTTGTTCACTGACTTTATCCTCCTTATCTCTTGAAACATGATGATTTTCAACTGTTTCAGATTTACTTGAGCAATTCTTTCCTGTCTTCATCTTTATCTCCAGTTCCTGTCTTTTCTTCCTATCTCTCTTACTTCCTTCCTCCTCTTCACTTTTGTACCACCATTATGTATTTATTTGCTGAGCATAGCTGTTTGAAATGGCTAGCATCACTTTCAACCTGTTCTTTAAACTATTTGAATTGTACTAGAATCATTTCAATAAACAAATACAACTTTTAACTGTACATATATCCAGTACCTACTACTGAGAGGGAAACTGGATTAAATTACAGGAATACAAAATCACAGTGATAACACAAGTTCAGTCTACCATAGGATTCCTTATGCATCCTGAATTCTACTTCATTGCCAGGCAGATAATCTTTGTTCTCACTATAGTAAAAACTGGTACTGTGGGACTCAACATTATCACTTCAAACCTTAGCCACAAGAGTCATCTGTCACACCTAATTGCATTTATTAATCAATTAACCATATAAGAGATACATTTAATGAGGTAAGTGCTGAAATATCCTGTGATTTAGAGAGCCCAAATTCAATCAATTTCATTAACACCCTGAAGTAACAAAGAAAACTGGATAAATCAGGACACCATCTGAAAGACTGCAGTTAAATGAAGTTCATGATCAATGCCAAAATTGATGGATAAACTTTGTTTCCTAGAACATTGTAATTATAAATGCAAACATTTATTTATGAACCTAGTCATCTAAAGCATACTATTAATAGTTGGTGGCTCTGAAGAGACAATTTTTTTTCAAATCATGTTGATTTAAAACAGTTACTAATTATTTCTTTTTTAAAATTTTTTATTTTTAAATTTTTTAATTTATTTTTTTCACTAATACTAACTTAATAGGTACCCCATTATTCTCTCTCCCTCCACCCCTCCCTTTGCTCCCCTTCCTGGATCCCCTTGCTCCCTCCTCCCTTTTCCCCTTCCTTTCCCCACCCTCCCTTTCTCCCAGTCCATGCCCCCCCCATTCCTGGAGCATCCTTTAGTGTGCATGTCAAACTTCTCTTTGAGTCCTCCTCTCTGATGAGGTGTAAGGACTCAGTTGCATTACCTAGAGCCCTTTCTTGTGTTCCCCTTTAGTATAGAAACACTATTGTGGCTGTTAATCCCTTGCCTCTAAGGATCTTAGAGCCTGTGATCCATGCTAGACTTTGGGAGGTCAATGACATGTTGGGCATTGTGCAGGTCATGCAAAGTCCTATTATGATTACTTTGGCTCTAACATGTGTGGAGTATCTTGCATATCGTTGCTCCTTTCCATCTTTAGGCTCTTACAATCTTATCACCTCCTCTTCTGCAAATTTCCCTGAGCTTTGGGATGGGGAGAGATTAGGCTGACCTGGTTCCTGGTAATTAATGTAGGGTCTTTGATGTTCTGAATTATGGTTATTCTTTTTTTTTTCTTCTTCTTCTTCTTCCAGTTTTCCTGTTCCTGTATCACCTTTGGCTCTATCCTGATGGATATTGGATGTCACCTCCTAGCCAGAGATAAAAGGCTGTTAAAATAGAGTCTTATTATAAGAGTAGATTCAAAGATAGATGGAATAAGAGTAGGGGGGCCCTCACTGCAGTCTCCTACTCTTACTAATTATTTCTTAATTGTTTGTTTTCTATTGAACTGTGATAGTGGATAAAATGATATTTGTACATAATATTCTGTTTTTTATTATACACAGTTAAATAAGGTCATTTTCATGCATGAGTACAGTGCTTGTTAACAAAATTTTCCAAAGGGGAATAATGGGAAGAAAGGTTTAAGGAAAGGAAGATGAGGAGAGGGGCTGAAGAAGCAGTTGGGTAGCAACAAATAACACTGAGGATGTGAGGAACAAGTATTAACCTATATTAAAAGTTTATAAAAAACATAATGTAATTAAAAAAGCACAAATAGACATGCCCAATAAATGGCACACAAATAGAGGAAGATAAGTAATAATAAAAAGTGTCCTGATATTCCACTATCAGTAGCTAGAAGAAATGAAACAAAATTCCCAGTACTCTCTACTGCAATTGGCCTGTATGTTGCTGATAAATTCATAGCCATCCCAGCTTAGGGGAACAAGGTGTTTTATTAGGGCTTAATATTGTGAGTTCAGTTGGTAGGGTGGTAGGGGAAGTGGAGAGTAGACCCCACAGAGCCCTGACAGCTCCACCACCAGGCCTAGTTACCATCACTTCCCCATGCCCCCTGCCCCAGGGAGGAGCCGCCGCTGCCACAGCCAGCCCCAGTCACCATCACCACAACCATGAGCCAAGGCCCAGACCCAGCAGCTGCTTCTGCCCTCAGGGAACCCCATCCTCAGCACCTCTGACACCAAGCCCAGCACCTTGGGCAGCAGCTCAGGGAGCAGCCTCACATCCGAGGTGCCTGCCAGCGGGGACAAGAAAGAAGATGCGGTGAGGCTTTTGGGAACAGTAAAATGACTCAATGTAAGGAAACGATATGGTTTCATGAACAGGAATGATACCAAGGAAGATGTATTTGTACATCAGACTGCCATAAAGAATAACCCCAGGAAGTACCTTTGCAGTGTAGGAGATGGAGAGACTGTAGAGTTTGATGATGTTGAAGGAGAAAAGGGTGCAGAAGTAATAAATCTTACAGGTCCTAGTGGAGTTCCATTTGAAGACAGTAAATACACAGCAGATCATAACCAACAGATACAGTTACCAATAGAATTACCAGAATAGTGAGAGTGGAGAAAATAATGAGGGATCCGAGAATGCTCTGAAGGCCAGGCCCAAAATGCCTCCTCTATGGCAGGCAAAGGTTCTTGCCTTACTACTGTGTAGACCCTATGGGCATTGAACATAGTATTCCAACCCTACTGTGCAAGGAGAAGAGATGGAGAGTGCTGACAACCAGGGTGCAAGGTAGAACAGTGAGACAGAGTATGTATGCGTTATAGACCATGATAGCCCATTACCAAGACAGCGTAGAGAAGATGGCAATGAAGAAGACAAGGAAAATCAAGGAGATGAGACCCACGGTCAGCAGCCACCTCCAAGTTTGTATCACACCAACTTCAATTACGGATGCAGATGCCCAGAGACCCCTAAACCACAAGATGGCAAAGAAACAAAAGCAGCGGATGCACCAGCTGAATCCATTCACTCCCGAGGCTGAGCAGGGCAGGGCTGAGTAAATGGCGGCTTACCATCCGGTTTAGTCATCCAGCAAGAAGTGACTATGAAATTCCAGTAATAAGAAACAAACAAAAGCTTGAAGCTGAAGACCTTAAGTGCTTTCTTTTTACCTATTGACCAGATAGACGAGAGCTGTCTGCATTGTCTATTCAGCATGGGGTTTTTTATTATTTTTACCTAAAGATATCTCTTTTTGGTAATGGCAAACACGTTAAAACAGCTGGGTTTTTTTTCTCAATACATTTTTAAAGGTTTTTAAATGTTTCATATCTGGTCAAGTTGAGACTTTTTAAGAACTTAATTTTTAATTTATAATAAAAGTTTCAATTTGATTTTTTTTCAATAAAGTTAACAAACTGCAAGCACCTATTAATAAAGGTCTTAAATAATTACAGTTCATAGTCGAACTTAGCCTGAGAGCTCATAGCAATACCAGGAGCCAAGGAAATTGGCCGCCCCGTATGGACAGGATTGCTTAAAGACGGGCAAATCATATTCGTCAGAAAGTCAATCTGTTCCAGTGTTGTAGTTACTCAGCATGGTTGCTGATAAAACCATGACAAAATAGCTTAAGGGAACAGAGTGTTTATTTTCTCTTATAATTCCTCCTTATAGTTTCTCGTCCAGCTTGAGAGAAGAGTTTACACCAACACCAAGAGTCAAGGATATGACCACATCATATCCACATAATAGCGAGAAAGAAATGTCCTTACTTGCCAGACTAGCATGTCTGGCCAAGTATATAGAAAGATCCAACTTTTACAAACAGTTCCCTCCATCTTATTCACCTTCCCAGGGACTAGTCCCTGCCTACCATGTGCCAGGCTTTCCTCATCAACTAGACAGTCTCCTGCAAGTTCAACTTGGGCTTAACTCAGCTACTAATTCTCTACAAATGTGTCCAAAGCTCAAACCCTCTACCATCAAGTTGACACCATCCTCTATCTATAACACCAAGTATGCTGAAAAAATGCCAGCTTCTAGTTTCTCCCATCATATCTAATTGTACAGGGAATCGTCCCACCCACTATGGACTTGGTCTTTCTGCATATTCATACAATCTCCTGCAGGCTTGTTCAGAATTTGCCTTACCCACTAATTCCTCACAGATGTTCCTAAAATTCAGCCTTTGTCAAGTTGACAACTAAGTATCTAACACTGTAACCAGGTTTGTGATACCTCATAACAATCTCTTGGCCCAAGAGGTCCCCAAGGACCCCAAAGTAACATGGGTTTTTCCCATTCTTCTTGGCTGTCCTGTAAAATTTGATAGTAAGATGCTATTGCTGAGCACACCACACGTGTTGGTCTGGTCAAGACATGAGAAAAATCAATCTAGAACTGATCTGGAAGCTTCCTGCTTATTGGTCAAGTTCCATAGCAGCACAAAGTACTTTGGAAGCTAATCTGCGACAAAAGCAATCAACAGTCTCACCCGACTATGAAAACTGCAAGCTACAATAACAACCACTCTGCAAGAGATAAGTTAGTGAAATAGTGACACAAATATCATGGGGCCTGCTAACTGCTTTCTGGTTGGATTTATGGTCTGGTCTTTAGCAATAAGCACATTCCTGGTACTGTAAAACAAGCTAAAAACCTGTGGAAGAAGAGCCCTTAGGTCCAAGTAAGGAACGAACTATTAAGATTTAGCTGTAAGGACATGACACCAAACTGCTATCTAAACATTGATTTATTATACTATAGATTAAAGGAGCTCTGTGCACTGTTCTTGGAAATTTCCATTTGCAATGGAAAATTTCCATTGTAAAAACAGAAAATCAAAACCAACCAAACTGTAGATAATAGGTGACTGTGTGCTGCTAAACTCTAAACAAGACAACCAAATCACCCTCCCCAACGTACACACACACACACACACACACACACACACACACACACACACATACACCAAGGCTCATGGGCCAGCACAGAAGGGGCAAGGGCACCTCTTTTTCTTTCCTCCTTCTTTCTTCTCTTCCTCTTCCTAGGATTGGCCAAGCAATTCTGAAACTCCATAAAACCTTCCATCTAATCCATGGCGCAGTGCTGTTTTGAGAACCTATCACTACTTGGAGAAAAGGACAAACAAGATATTAGAAGCTGGGGCTGGAGAGGTGGCTCAAGGGTTAAGCTTCTGCCTTGCAGGCGGAAGATCCTGAGTTCAGATCCTAGACCCTACGTGCTGGGCAGAAGCGGGGGCGGCCTGCATTTCTGGTCCTGGTAGGGGGGAACCTGTGAATCCCAGGGCAAATAAACAAGGAGGAGGTGGGAGGTGCTTCCCAAATTGTCCTGTAGTTCTACACACACATACACATGCACACATGCACAATTGAATAAATAAAAAAAAATTAAAAAAAGATATTGGAGCTTTCAAACAAAAGGACTTCTCATTGGTCTTCAATGTCAGGTTTGTATCCAGAGGTTTATCAACTATGTGTTCAAACTAGGTTTTGGAGTATATCAGACCAAAGTCATCATGATTCTGGTCCCTGGGAGTCCAATGGGCTCCCACTCCCTCTGCAGAAAGCCACTAGGGAGTTTACTGATCATGCTGAAGCTAAGCTGAAGAGTTGGATTTCCTCTTTCACTGGTTTGTAGGATAGAAACTAGAAGCCTGCAGCTGATGTCTCGGTCAAGTCAGGCTGTGTACATGAGATTTCTTTGATCTGGAATAAATAGTGCCTTCTCCTCATGGGGACTTTGTAGATGAACTAAATCATCATCACTCACCAAATAAAATTTCATAGCAATGAACAAGGATTGAAGTATTCATTATGATCCTAATATATGTTATATTGTAAGGAGATCATAAACCTAAGCCATTGACTTTACAAATTTTTTGTGTAGTATCTATAGAGATGTAATGAAATCAAAGAAAAACTGTAATTAATTCAATTTTACTTTGGGAGAACCCATTTTTTACTACTGGTTCTTTTAAAACACTATGATGTAATTTTAATAAATATCAATTTGGAATCTAGAAACTGAAAAAGGTGAGGGGTAAAAATAACAAGTGTATGAATTTATGCCCTGAGTGCAGAAGTCCTGGATGAGACCCAATCTAGGGAGATGTAAGAGAGCAGAAAAACTGGCTGTAGGGAAGAAAGGATGGGGTAGGATGGGATGAGGATTGGGGATAGGTAGTAAAAACATAAACTCTTTACTAATATAATTTAAAATTTTTAAATGTGAAAAAGGAAAAAAGAATATAAGACTCTAAAGTTGGGACAAGGTGCCAAAGGCAATATCACTGGTGAGTTCATTGCAGCTAGATAAATGTCCACAAGATTTTCACCAGATTTTATCAATCAATAATTCATCATCAAAGATACAAGATCTTAAGAGACTCATCCTCACCCCGATGGACTGTTGAGTTTATGCAAGATTTAGTGGCAGCAGAGAAGTACATTCCACAAGGGTATGCTCACTGATAGATCTACCATGTTCCATGTTCTGGTTAGTGTCAGTTACAGGTTAGTGCATGGTGTTCCACCATGTAAAAGGATGGACGGTAGGAGGGAGACTAGTTGGGAAGATTTGCAGTGACAAAAAAAAGAGGGATAAGATGTGGTAATAAGAGGTGAAAATGACATAAATTGATTATATACATACCTGAAATTCCAAAAATATTAAAAAGTAAAAACAATGAAAGAAAATTTCCTATTTCCTCCCCTGTCTGCTTCCCAACTCCTTTTTGTCTCCAGGCACATGCACTTTTACTTGCATGTCATTAGCATATGCATTGGTTTCTTCTACTGTGGACCATTTTATTTTTTTTCTTTATTTATTTTTCCGCTCATACAAACATCATAGACCCCTGTTCCCTCCCTCCCTTTACCCCTCCCTGGACCTCACTGCTTCCCTGCCCCTTTTTCCCCTTCCTTCCCCTCCTCCCTTCCTTTATCCCATTGCCCCCTCCCCCCCATCTCTGAAGCATCCTTTAATGTGTATATCAAACTTTCCTCTGGGTCCTCCTCTCTGATGAGGTGTAAGGACTCAGTGGCATTTCCTAGAACTCTTTTTTGTGTTCCCCTTAAGTATAGGAACACTATTGTGACTGTTAATCCCTTGCTTCTAAGGATCCTAGTGCCTTTAGTCCATGCTAGATTTTGAAGGGTCAATGATATGTTGGTCATTGCGCAGATCATGCAGAGTCCTATTATAATTGCTTCGGCCCTAACTTGTGTGAAGTATCTTGCATATCATTGCTCCTCCCATCCTTGTGTTCTTACAATCTACTGCCCCCTCTTCCGCAAATTTCCCTGAGTTTCAGGATGGGAAGAGATTAGGCTGGTCCAGTTCCAGGGGTTGATATAGAGTCTCTGATGTTCTGAATTATGGTTTGCTGACATTTTTTTTTCAGTTTTGATGCTCCTGCAATGCCCTTGGCTCCATCCTAATGGGTATTGGATGTCACCCCCTGGCCAGAGATAAAAAGCTGTTAAAAAAGAGTCTTATTATAAGGATAGATTCAAAGGTAGATGGAATAAGAATAGGAGACGCAGTGAGGGGTGGGTCAATCTCCCATTGCAAAATGGTTACCTTCTATCTGCCAGACTGTATGGCCTCCCTTTCTGGTAAGATCAGTTGCAAGTGGCTAGGAAAGACAGTCTCATTACCTACTTGCAGTCTTTGATGGTGGCCTATTATCTCTAGTGTAGCATGATCCCCTCTCTCCTTGTCTCTGGCGTGGCCCTCCTTCCCCTTCTCTCCTGTTTATAATTTTTGCAATTACTGTAGATATTACAGAGATTTACCTTTGAATGTGTCTCTAAGTGGGTTTGGTACTAGGATCCACCTATTAGGGAGAACATATGGCGCTTAATTTTCTGTGTCTGGGATGTAGACCATTTTAATACTGCAAATTCATATCAATATCTTAATAATCTCATGAATAACTTTTATTTTTTTAATTAATTGTTATTATTATTTATTCAATTGTGCATGTATGCTGTGTGTGCGCGCACGTATGTATGTGTGTGTGTAGAACCACGGACAAATTCGGGAACCACCATGGACCGCCTCCACCTCCTCCTTGTTTACTCTGCCCCGGAAGTCACAGGCTCCGCCCTACCAGGACCAGAAACGCAGGCCGCCCCCGCTTCCGCCCGGCGTCTATACGTGGGGTCTAGGATCCCAACTCAGGACCTTCCACCTGCAAGGTAGAGGCTTAACCCCTGAGCCACCTCTCAAGCCCCAACGAACAACTCTTAATATTTTTCATTGCTGAAGATAATGTCAAGGAATTATGTTTCCAACAAAAAATTGCACTTTGTCAACTGCTAATGATATAATCTAAATCCAATATCTTTCTACGAAATAAATGTTTAATAATTTCAGCTGTTTGTTTTATAAAAATGGCTAGTAATTATTTTATATGAATATTCAATTTTCTTTTTACCATTAAGCTTTTACCAAGTTGGTAATGTAGGTATAGTGGTTATAATTTGTATGGTTAGTAATTATGCATATTCATATTAAACAAGATAAATGGCAGGGCAGGGAATGGTGTCATGCCAAGAATATAAATATATTACAAATTCTATTTAAAAGTATAATTATAAAAAATGGAATGAAAACTATTTGCAAATCTTTTCTAGGTATAAATAATCACATTTACTAAAGCATATTACAGAAATTGCATAAGCAAAAGATATTACAAGGTATTATTCAAAAAAACAAAAGGACCGTAGTCCTCTTAATAACTATGCGCTACTGCTGGCCAACTACAAAATGAGTCTAATCTACCATGATTAATTGCTTGTGTTTTTTGCCCAAACTGTATAATTGAGAAGCAGTGTAATCAATGATACAGATGTAACTCTAATGTAGCCTTCATACACAGTCTTAATGGTTTTTATCCTGTCCAAATATCCCTTATACAAAGGAAAATCATATTTGAAAATATCAATTTGCTTTATTGCACTATCACAGGTGACATCACATAGAACATAGAGATATACATACAGATAGTTTTTTTTCACTTTGATACTTTTCAGTGAATCAGTGTGGAAAATACACTTTAAAAACCTGGTGTGTTGAAAAAATAAGACTTTGTTACTGTTTTATACCAACAACACAAAATAAATCAATGATCTGATTTCTGAATGCTGCAGGAAAGGTCTGGCTGGGAAGTTCACTCCTGCCTGGCTCTGTCCTGCAGGCAGCTCCATCCTTCAGCGCCACTCTGCCCATCTACTGATGATCACTGGCATCCATCAGAATGACCCTTCACCACCTCCATTCCTCTCTGAAAACTTCCATTAAAGCAGGGCAAATGCAGCTACAGAGCCCGTTAGTGCTCTCACTTGAAAGCCACCCAATTTTCATTCCCAGTTTGTTAGCCATTTGTGATGTACCTTCATCAGAGCTCTAGCGGCAGCTCCCAATTCCCTGGGTGTCTTCTCTCCTCCTGCCAGAGAACTTCAGATTGGAAAAGTTGAGTTGATACTGTGGAAAGTTTAATTTACTTCTACCTTTATTCTTTCAGATTTCTGTTCTTTCTGTCTGATGAGCCATGAAGCAATATTCCCAGTAATGGCAACTCCACTTTCTGTGATAAAATCAGTATCGTCCTACAGTAACTTTTTATTGATTTTTAATTTTTAAAAAGTGCAATCAGAGAGGATCTTTTCATAAATATCCTTTTAACCCAGCCCCAATAAACCTGCAAAGATTTATCTCCTGCAATCTGACTGCCATAAACCTAGAAGATAATACATAAAATAATTAGTTCATAAGATCAATGCTGTCTTATGCTAGTCAAAGGAAAGTAGAAAAAGCTGTAAATGTAGTTGATGCTATGTAAGTTACTGCTGAAATCAATTATTTCATTGTGTGTGTGTGTGTGTGTGTGTGTGTGTGTGTAGAAGAGGGTACTTGAGTGTTGGTGCTTATGGAGCTCCAAAAGAAGTTGGGGGACCATTCTGCATTGTTCTTCCTCCTTACTCCTTTTCTCTGGGGTTTCCCAGCCTCTACTTTCTGGGGCAGGAAGTGCACATCACCCTCATTTCCCTCTGGTGTTTTCACATGGGATCTGGGGTCTGAACACAAGTCCATTTGCATATCAGGTGTTAATATCTGTGCGTTATCCAGATTCTTTATGGTTCTCATGCTATGTCCATTTACTTTCTGATCAGGGTGTTTGAATGAGAAATGATACTGAAATTAGCCAAGGACATGATCAAGAAACAGTCTTATTAGGTGGAATTGTAGTGTTTAATAACAGAAAATGTACATTGACCAAACTATAACATAACAAGCTTCAGATAAACTTTTATGTTGCATCTTGTGAACTTAGCACATAGTCTTTTTTAAAAATTTTTCAAAGAGTTGATATATTTCCTTTTGCTTTCATGATTTTGAAGTTATTGGTAAAACTTTGTTGTTTTAAATAAATACTATAGTTCATAAAAGTTGTATTTAATTTTAGAATTTTACCTATACATTTTTAAAAAAGTAAAATGAATTATTTCCTTTTTACATGTAAAGATATCAAATGTGTTATTCTCAATCTGCAGCAATCTTGGATCATCAGAAGCCAAGAATGTAGTTGAATTAACATCATTAAAACATGAAAGCATTAGCTATGAGTTTTAAGCTTCTTTTTGAAACATACTGTATTGTACATATTCAAAGTATACACAAACAAGTTATTGTATACGAATTTGTAAAACAAAAGTGAATGGAGTGAAATATATTAATACACATTATTTCATATAATTATCAAACTTTTTTATTTTTTATTTTTATTTTGTTGCAAGAATAACTAAAATCTACTGATTCAAATACATTCCATATTAGCTAAGTCCCAAAGTCTGTTAATGAAGAGACATAGAATAAAAGATGAAGAAGTACAAGACTATAGATTTAGGTGCTCTGTTCACTATTTAAACTAATAATGTATTCTATAACTTTTATTCCAATAAAATACCATATTTTGTGTTACTGAATTACTGATTACTGAATATGTACATCTTCCAATAAATGATATAGCTATTTCTAGACTGTTATTGAAATTATTGATAGCATTAAACTGTACTTATCTGATGTCATTCTTCTTCCATGAGGTAATCTCAATACAGAAGCTTTTATTAATTATAGTAAAAAGTTTATATTCATGTGGTTATATTCTTAAAATATATCATCCATATTTACTTATTACTTTTATTAAAATTATAACTTTCCTTGAAAAAAGAGAACCAGAGCAAACCTGAAGGAGGTTGTCTAATTGATGGGCAGCCTTCGCCCATGGTGGGTGGTACTAGACCTTGAACAGGTGAATAAAATATAGAAAGCTGGTTGAGAAATTTGGCATCCTTATGTATACTTGGCCAGACATGCTGGTTTTGCAAGCAAGGATCATCCCTCTCTCAGCCATTATGTAGAGATGGTTTGGCTAGTTCCCTTAGCCCTGGTGTTGGTGCCTGCTCTCTTGTCAAGCTGGAGTATTGTAAGAAAATAAACCCCTTGTTCTCTTAAGCCATTTGATGGTCACTTATAAGCAACCATGCAGGCGAACTGCAACAACATGTGTGTCTATTATTCGTTTTTTCAAATTAACACAGTCTTAAAATAAGTGTAATTTTCTTGCAGAATATGAACAATGAAAGTCAATGTGGAATAAGGGGGATACTTGTGAGGAAAAAGAAAAGGAAGTGCATAGGTTGTCCAAACTGACTAAAGATGCAAGTACAATCCTTTAAACATGCACTAGTGAATGAAACTTCAAATAAAATACCTAAGGGGAACACAGGAAAGGGTTCAGGGAAAGGCCACTGGTTCCTTGTACATCATTGGAGAGGAGGGCCCAGAGGAAAATCAGGCATGCACAAGAAAGGACTCTCTGGGAATTGGGGCGGGAGGCACTGGGGGATGGGAAGAGAGGGGGGTGGGGAAGGGGAGCAGGGGGTATGGGGGGGGGAGAAGGAGGGAGGGAGGGAATTGGTGTACCTATTAAGTTTGTATGAGCTGAAATAATAATAAAAAATGTATTAATAAAAAAACTGTATGTGATTATTTTGCATTCCAGAGGGTCACAATTAGTCAAAGGAACTTTTCAACACACTGCACAGATATGCTAAGAGAATAGCAGAATGATGGTTAATGTCTTTGTATTGCCTCCATCTAGTTCCTTCCCAGACCTACGCTGGTCTGAAGGAGATACTCACGCAGAATACAAAGACGACACATTTTCTTTTTGAGCTTGCATTTCCTTCACTTACCTTCCCTGGAGAAAGATTTCTTTTAAAGAATTTTGGTCTTAAATTTGTCTTGAACTCGAACACTAGGCTAAGAACTCTGAGTGAAGGACCAATGTTTCCATTGTGCTGTGGCTGGGCTCATATTGCTCTGTTGCTAGAAAGATCTCCACCTGCATGTTTGTGAGAAAGAGCAGCTGCTTGGTCCCTATAGTCACCTTCACTGTCCTGCATTGTGTCATCAATGAGGGAGCACACAAGACAATTTGAAAATGTATTCAAAATCCAGGGGATAAGGTTTGATCATTTTCACATTAGCTCACAATGCCTACTTTGATTCTGCTTTCAATATCCTACCACTAATGGTCCCAAAGAAGAGAATCCATTTCTTATTGAGAACACTGATTAATATACACACACTCTTTCCAAAACAAGTCACACTGAAGCAAACAAGAAAGTTGCCTTGATCATTTATAGAACTGGTTGCTTGAAATAAAAGAAAGCTTTCCATTTCCACTCGAAGCAAAACATAATGCATATTATGGTCATGATTTTTCTTGCAACATAGTAAGGAACAAATCTGTCTATGGCTTTTGCTTGTTATTTTCCTATTGTAGTTGCAGTAGTTCTTCGCCCTAATCACCTATAGGCCCACCAGTGTGCAGACAGCCCCAGAGTCACATTTCATAGCAACTGCAAGAAGCCAGGGGCCACAGAAAAGACTCCTCTCATTGTTATTGGCTTCAGGACCTCTGGGATATTAATTCATCACTGCAGTCTCTCATTGCTTCATCCATTATGCCTGTCTATAGCCCATGTGGAACAAAAAATGGTGTAGATTCCTCCTAACGCAATAGACAGAGATTACCAACACAATTACTTTCAGTGTGGGCAGAGAATTTTAGATTCCAGCAGAAATGACTACAATCTGCTTTAGAAATATCTGTGTTGCTTTAGCCTTTTAAGGCTGCTACATAAATGAGATTAGTAATATTAGTCTATTCTTTGGCAAGAAAAGAGATTGTGTGTGGAAAATTAAGTAGGACCATCCATTTTAGAATTGAAACGCTAAGCTAAAACCTTCTGCAGCCTCATCCTTTCTCTAGAGTGTGGTGCCTGTGTCGGTGTGACAGAAAAGCATCCTTGCTCTCTTCCTTTGTTTGAATCTGATTTTGCAAACACCTGCCATATCCATTTCCTCTGCTTACAAAATCTATGAACGGGCAAAGCTGCAAACCAGCCATTTTATCCTTCTTTCATAAAGCGTGAAAATTCCAACTGCCTTTTGCTTGCTGCCACATAAAATCCCAATGCAAACAAGTGTACCAGCTAATCAATAAATGTAAGACGTTTTCTTTATTATTTTCATGTTTCTGTGAGTTAACCTAGAAATTTTAGAAAATGCCAAGTATTTGAGTGAGCTAGGAACATAATTTTGTGTCTCACAAATTTAGAGGCTTTCTGCTAACAAAGATTTTTCTCTAAAACTGCTTTTCACCTCTTAAAAAATGGATAGTAACACAGACCAGTGAAGTCACTTCACTTCGTTTTGACACAGTATTTGAGTGCCATCTGCAGGAAGCAGCTCTTCATAACAACCTGCTCTCCTGAATTCAGACAGAATTAAAGGCCTGACCTGTTGTCCTGGTTATTCTGAACTTGCGAAGTCCAGTTACAACCTATGTGAGACAAGGCTTCTCAAAGCTCACTTAAGATTTGAGGTATGTATCTCAGTGGTGCAAGGAACCTAGAGAAAAACACATTTCTAGGTCACTGAACTCACTGCAAGTCTATTTGGTCCCTTAGAAGTTGTATTTCACTGTAGTTGTTTTCTGGGGAGATATAAAGGTCATGGGGAGCAAAGCAATGGAGAGAAAATGTTTGCTAGAATTAGGAATGTAACTTAGTGATAGTGTGTTTGCTTAACACATTAAATCTCCAGGTTTAAACTCAGCATTGCAAGAGAGGGAGGGAGATATATTGATCTATCTATAGACAGATTTCTCCTTATATAAATGAACCTAATATTCCTCCTCTGAATCATTAACTTCCCAACCACTTTCCACTTACATCACTCTGTGGAAAAACAAAGCCTCAGGATGCAGTCTATGAGATAAACCACTTGCACTGGTGCTCATTTTGGCATTTTGTTCAAACACCTATGCAGTTAGTTGCAGACTGATAATCCTGCTATGGAAATGTGCACTGTATTAGTGCTTCCAGTATTCTTGTCTTGGTCATATTCTAATTTTCATTTCTAGCAAAACAGCTACACAATACTTTTTCTTACTCCACATTTATGATTATGTTTATGAAAACACTGTAGATTAAAAGTTACTTGTTAGTTCATTCCCTATGTTGGCAAAATTAAAATAAAATAAAAAGTATTGCAGCATCTATATGTAAGGATTTAACAAAGACTATGGATAAATTGGAATATGTATTAAAGATAAAACATAATTTTTTTTCCAAAAGGAAAGTTCTAGCCATATAAAACAAATGTGAAAAGTTTTAGATCTCAAGACGAAAAAGCAATCTTGCAGTGGGTTTGCCTGGCTGTATCATTCAGAGCCGCAGCTGTCACCATAACTGAAACCATAAATCCAAGCTCAGTGACTCTGAGCCTACTGGCCTCACAAGGAAGTATTTCCAAACCATAAATATTGGCTGATTGAAACCCAAGGTCATGTCTTTGGGATGATTTATAGAGCTATTTAAGGAGACTGTCTAGGACTCAATCCAAGCGAACATGAGCAATCTCCATGGAAACATTGAAATGAATGGACAGTAGATTCCAGAGTTGTGTTCTTTCCACTTTGTGGACAAATGCAGGGAAGAGAAAACGATTCCTCTGATTTTTATATATCACCGGAAGTAAAGATTAAAGAAATGGACCACAAGCAGCAACCACAGGGAGAGATTTGTCAGTTTCTAAGCAGGTGCTGACTCCCCTAGAGAATCTCCTTACCCTGTTCATGTCAGTCTTGGGTTCCTTCATAGATCGACTCAATCATTACTTCCTCCTGAAGGTCTCAAGTGATTCTAACCTGATAAAATTTTCCTTTTTACGTGCTTCCTGGAACATGGAGCCTACATCATACCTTCACCATCATGGAATATTGTGTGACTAATTTTGTCTCATATTGAAAATCATAAGGCACATGTTTAGCCTGTGTGAACACATGATTCATTACAAATGAAGAGTGTCTAGATGGACACACCTTTAACACGTGGATGAATAAAAGAATAAATGAAAAATATAGCAGCTCTAACCATGACTGGGTCTGTGTCATTTCTATGGATTTCTGTCTTTCCAGGTTAAGCTCCTATTCAAGCTACAAATGAGAAATTAACTATAGCAAATGGAATTGAGCCAAATTCTCAGTAATGTAGACTATCATTTGAAATTAATGAGGTCCTTGAGGAAAACTTGTACACAATCAGGTCATTAAGTTAGTAGCATCCTAATGGTCATACAGACGGCCTCTTGTCCCTTTTAATTTTTTCCCCTCTGATTGTATATCAGGTGTCTGATTTAATTATTAGTCAAGTGCATGATAATATTAACTAAGATAATAAATTGGGCTATATGTATATGAACTTTATCAATATAAAGTAAAATCAATGCTGTAACAGATGAGCACATTAGTGTTTTGGAGAAATGTTGGTTTTCCCCCCATGGTGACACACGCTTGCAGTTCCAGCACTTGTGAGATACAGAAAGGCAGAACAAGGGTTCAAAATCATACTAACTATCTATCTCAAGGGCAACTTGAGCTACAAGAGACCCTGTCTCAAAAAAATGCTTCTTTCATAGTCCTGAGTAGGAGTCTGAAATAGTATTAGGCACTTAAGAATTGATATAAATGTTTTTTAAAAATGAAAATAAGTATAGAGAAAAAGAATGAGCTGTGTACAATTTTAACATAAAACATTTTCCAGGGTATTTTTTTTGTTTATACTTATGTGTGCCAGTGATGCAAAATAAATTTAATCACTTGAGAGTTAATATAAAAAGGATAAAGAAAATTGAGTCTTAAAAAAAGCAGGTAAACTTTTTCTCTAGAAAAGCACATAGTAACAGTTTGATATTTCAGTCTGTTCTAGTGTAAAAGCAGTGATAAATATACCAACAGATGATGCTGTTTTAGATAATCTTAATTTTCTAAAAATACAGACAGCCAGTAAATTTGTTCCACAATGACGAAAATCAAAACAAATGAGGTGCTCCCCCAGGTAGAATCTCTGCAAATTAGAAAAAAAAAAACAGGAAATAATCTTACCCTGAAAAACCGTCACATCAGTCATGAAGTGGCATACATTGAACTAAGGATATGGTGTTTTAACAGGATCCAAATATGCCTTCTAATTCTCATCTCCCTTTTGACATTTCTGATACAATGTTTTCTATAAAACTCCAAAAATATCATGAAATAATTTCTACTTTCATTTATGGAAAGTATTGGATTTATGATTCCCAGTTTAGCTTCTCAACCTATCTCAGAGTTTCTTTTGAAAGTCTAATATACTTGCTTGCTTTCTCCTTGAGCTGATCACATCAGCATTTCACAGCTGCTGGTGCTACCTCAACCGAGCCCTAAATGCTTATTTGCAGCACTTGCCAGCTTGTTTATCAGACTAAATCCATTCTCTGCCATAGATTATGTGGCTTCAGAGCTACTTGATACACTGTGGAAAGAATTCCATAACAAATCCACAAACATACAACCATGACTTTTATGCTTTCTCTTTTCCATTCGAGGTCTTTCTATCTGAGAGCCTGTTTGAAAGTCTGCATGAATGTATGTTCTTCTCTGCTCTGGAACATTGGAAATCAAGCCTTAGAAATGGTCCAAAAAAAGGATAGAAATAAAAATTAAGGTTTTTTTTCTGAAAGCCCATTACAATTCAACTGTTTGAGAAATGCTTTCAAGATATGACTGAGAAGATAAGGTCTATGGAAAGATAGTGTGCCCTTCACAGACTTAGCATGGCTGGTCTCAGGGACTCTACAGATAGGACTCAAGTGCTCAAAACAGAACAAGCCTCAGACTAAAGAACTCAAAACCACTAAGACCCATCTTAAGGCTAAGTGAGAAAAACTCTATAGTTTAAAATCTGAGTCTCCTAAAGTCCTCTGAAGTCTTAAGCAGAATATCTTTTCTGAATAAACAACAAAAACTAACTTAATAGTTATCAAATTTATTTCTATTAACTTCTACTTAATTTCTAATACTAGAAGATTTCACTTCTACTGGTCAATTTCTCATAACTTAAATTCTATGGAGAATTAGAATACATGTCTTCCAAAGCAAACATGCTATTTTTACATTTAACTAAATATCCCCCAGCTCTCCAATATACAAAATGAACGTTTTCTATCAATCCTTAACTATTTCTCCAAATTATTTATCAAAGGGGAAAAAAACTGAATAACAGAGTCATTATGACAGGGTTTGTTTTTGTTTCAAGACTTAGTATTGACAAAGTTAGTGTAATATATTAGTAGCACCCACACAAACACATATTGCAGCAAGTCAGAAAAGTGTGCACCTCATACCCATGCATGTGCAATATTCTAGAGGAAGCTCTTCATCTAGGGGTCCAATTCAAGAGCTGTTCACTCCAAGACATTGGTCACAAAGAACACAAACCACATGGCTCCCCTCCTGGTGCCAGAGAAGGTCACAGACCAGTGAGAATAAACACTTCACACCCCATAAAGACACCACTCACCACTGGCACATTAATCTTTACCTCACCCTTCACTTGCAAAGAAATCCCCTATGCAAGCTTAAAGTTTGCAGGTAAAGAGGTATGATTGCCCCAAGGAAATACCAGCAAGGGCACAGAAATATCTGCGACAAAAAATACCCTCTTCTACAGACCACTTAGAAAATCTGCTCAAATATATTTTTTTGTGTAGTGTTTCACTGAATATCAATTTTTGTGAAAAGTTTTATGGTAAAGCAAAATAAGAAAACGGCACATGAGATAGAGACATGATAAATTGTCATGAAAGCTAGCAAAGACTTTTGAATTTGATAATGACAACACTAAGAGCAGAGAGCAGGGAGTCACAGCAGCATGAATTTCATTCAGCCTTATGTCCTATCGAGAAAGGAAATATCATTTCCATTTCACTGAGAAAGTTCATGACAGATTTGTTTCTTAAACAAGAGGAAAGAACAAAAATGGTTTTAAGATATGTACAGAGATGAGAAAGTAAGAAAACCATTTGGGTGTCTCCAGAGACGGCAAGATTTGGGGCATGTAGAATTTGAAATGGTACTTGATTGATGCTTTAGATTTTTTTTTGTAAAAGCATTTGTAAATGTAATTTTGATGCCCAGCTCAGTTTTTAAGAGTCTGCCCGAGGTCCATGAAGATGCAGAAACAAACCATCCAAGGAGGAGTGAGTAAGGCAGGGAAGCATGCAGAGGTCTGCAGGGAGGCTAGAAAGGCAGTTGGCCTCAAAAAGTGGAAGAAATGGAGGACAGAATGAAAGAGAACGAGTAGGCAGCAACTGATCACCATGTTCCAGAGCAAGATGAGGCAGCCAGGGCAACAGAACCAAGATCCAAATGACCATCCACTTCTGAGGATTTAGCAGAGGGACCTCGCCAGTAAAATGGACCCAGTTGTATTTAGTAATATTGAGATATAGAGGCATACTTTTTTTCCAACCATACTTTTACTAGGTTGTAAAGATACAAAATAAATGAAACTTTGTCCTAAACCTCCACCATCAGTATAAAAGGAAATGAATGACTGCAAAATAAATGTTGATGATAAGATGTTACAATTCCTTCCACTAATTTGGTGTGCTTTCTTTGTTGTTTTACTAATTCTTGTTTATTTGTTAGATATCCTTGAATCAGAAGGCTTCTTCCTCATCTGCATTATGTGACCTATATTCTCTTTCAGAGTCTCTATTAAGTCTTACATAGAATGTACCTTCACCATTCAAACGCTTCTATATCTTTCTTTTTAATCAACTAACAGTAACCATAATACCATTCTTTGCTTCTTCATCCATAGCAGGTATGTTCATTTTCCTTTCCCTATCTTTAGAAAAAATTGATATTATCATTTGGAAACCCTATTAAGTTCCTACTTTATGACAGTTGAATTTTTACCTTCTTACTCTTGTGGAAGATGCGTTTTCTCTGTTAATCAAGGTTAATTCCTTATATGTGCTCTGTTTATCCTAGAAGAACATAATCTGGTGATTTGTGATTTATTTTTCTCTCTGTGTATTCCTCTTTTTCTCTTTCTCCCTCTCTGTCTCTCTCTCTCTGTATTCTCTGTATCTTGTCTCTCTCTGTCTCTTGCTTTCTTGCTCTACACACACACACACACACACACACACACACACATACACACATATACACACACACACTTTAAACTTATTTTGTTCTTTACTAGAGATCATAACATTTGATCATCCTAGTCTTTGCTAAATTAAAATAATTTCTCCTTTAACAACTGTCTTCCAACCAGTTCTGTGTGTTCCCTTCTGCTATTATTATCCTTTCTAGAACATTCTGAGAGAAAGTAGTAATTTATCCACTTCCTGACTACTAATCATTTCCAAACCAGTGAATGAGGTGAGTGAGATTCATATGCAATGAGAAACTGCTCTGGTAAATATTGCCTGTGAATTTTTTGATTTAGACAAAATATAATGAAACCTCCATATAGTTTTCTTTACCTTACCCTATCCCACATTAAAACTCTTAACTCAACTCTCTCTGTGTCTATGTCTCTGTCTCCATCTCTCTGTTCTCTGTCTCTGTCTCTCTCTGTCTCTCTGTCTCTCTGTTCTCTCTGTCTCTCTGTCTCTGTCTCTGTCTCTGTCTCTGTCTCTGTCTCTGTCTCTCTCTCTCTCTCTCTCTCTCTCTTTCTCTCTCTCTCTTTCTCTCCCTGTATCTCTCAACTAGAAAAAGAATCATGAGGCAAAATGAAAAGATCTAAGGAGGGAGATGGAGTAAGTGGGACACTTGTGATAAGAAAACATACAGGAAGACTAATTGTAAAAATGAAGGAAACCAGCTGAAGGAAGAGGAACAGAAGGAAGAGCAGAAGAAAGTGAGGTGAGTGAAAGCAAAGCATAATGAATAAACATATATATGCATGTATGAAGATGCCATGGTGTGACCTTTGGTATTATATGCTGACCTAAAACATATTAATTGCAACAACCAGAAAGGACCAACTAGCAATCCTTCTCTCCATCAGTTTTTACTCAGTAGCTTTGCTGATCTATCTTCCCCATCTTTAACATTTGTAATCACTATCCTATCCTATTTGAAAAAGCTTCTTTCTGAATGCTGCTAGCTTCAAAGACATGAAGATATATCATGGAAAAATTTCCAGGCCAGGAGTAGAATTAGAACTGCTGTGTAGAAGCTGACATAAATAAGCTTGTTGGCCATCCAGGCACTTGGTGGTTATCAAGGTCACTATCTGTACATGATATGATAACCTGTTCTGGGGAGACGGCTCAAGGGTTGAGACTCTCCTGACAAACAGAAAGTCCTGAGTTCTGATCCCAGGTCCCACATAAAAATGCTACGCAGAAATGGCACCAGGGTCTATATTTCTGGCCCTGGTGAGTGAAGCATGGGAAATCCCAGAGTTAAGCAAAAAGGGAGTAGAAGCAATCCAGGATGATCCCCGAAGTCACCCTTGGTCCTCCACATGGCAGAATACACACACACACACACACACACACACACACACACACAGAGAGACACATACACACTAAATAAAATGCAAAAGAAACTTACCATTTAGTTCTGTTGCTGTTACCTCAATCTGATCTACATAAACATATTTTCAGTGCCTACTCAACCTATGACATCTATTGCCTCAAAAACAACATTTCCAAATTGAAGTCATCAAATATTCAACTCCATTTGTAACTTTGTTTTCTGTGCTCTATCTCCTTCAAGGATCCCTAAACTATGTGGGAAGCTACATAAAACAACTAAGAGCCTATATAAAGTCCTAGTTTTCTCTTTTCCTATCTGGATGTCTACTTCATTAGAATTTCTTGATACTTTTTATATTTTGGTGTACTGGTAATTTTGCTTATGCAATGAAACAGGAGCAACAGATTACAGACCCAAAGAAAAAATTATGGTGAAAACTATAGAGCCCTACAATAGTGCAGAAATGGGACTTGCCAGTGAAGAGGTCAATAAAAGACTCAATTCCTTGGAAGAATATAATTCTACCATTAGGATTCCCATAATATTAAAAGCAATAAGCACAAACAGCACTTCTGGAATATTGAATATCTCTGAAAATAAAGTAACTTTATATTTCCTAATGACATGTATAACAAGAATAAGTGACTACACTTCACTTTATCTATAAGAACTCAATAATGTTAATACTAAACTCCTAATTTAGGCTCCTGAAATTGTATTCCAATTAGCTTGTATACAATAAAAATCTAGTTCCTTGAAGTTTAGAACACATGATAATTGTGGCTAAACATGAACTGAAAAGATTAGATGGATGTGTTCTACAAGTTTTCGATAACCTTGATTAATGAGTGACTTTATTCTATTCTTACCACAGAGAAGCATTAAGACATTCTGCTATCATGCAGATGTACTCTATCTCAAAAGAAGATCATCCTGTGGCTACCATATTATTACTACTATTCTGTCTTAATGATGAGGAAAAGTAGAGCTTCCTTCAGACATGTGTTCATACGTTCATACTAAAATGTTAGAGTGTTCGTATCTGCAATACTGCCCACATCTATTTTGATGTTTTCATTTATCTAATTTTATATTGGCATTCTCATTTGAGTATAATAAAACACCATCGATTTTAAATTTTTGAAGTGTTTCTTTTGATTAAAACAGATTATCTTTTATCTTCCTAATTGGCTTAGGTATGTCTTTCCTTGCTGCTAAAATTAATCAAGCTGTATTATTTATTACTATGCTTCTCATTTTTACCATCCAGTACATAAATGACACATGGTAGAGATTCTATGTCGCCAGAAGCAATGTCTCCCACATGTGATTCAGAAGCTGGTTACATGTGCACTTTTGATTGAGTGATTTATTTTACAATTCTTTGTTTTGCTGTTGACATGATTATATTACATGCAGAATGAGATCATTTGCTATAAATAGGGAGGCAGAACAGACCTATGAATTCTCAGAGTACACAAATACTAATTTAGCTGAACTACTTCAAATATTTTTGTTATGTGCTTTACTTATTCTTTTTTTATTATTTATTCAACTGTGTGTATATGCGTGTGTATGTGTGTGTGTGCGCGCGCGTGTGTGTGTGTGTGTGTGTGTGTGTGTGTGTGTGTGTATGTGTAGAACCACGGACGAATTCGCGAACCACCATGGACGCCTCCACCTCCTTCTGCCCCGGGATTCACAGGCTCCGCCCTACCAGGACCAGAAGCGCAGGCCGCCCCCGCTTCCGCCTGGCGTCTATACGTGGGATCTGGGATCAGAACTCAGGACTTCCGCCTGCAAGGCGGAGGCTTAACCCCTGAGCCACCTCTCCAGCTCCGTGCTTTACTTATTCTTGACATAGATACCAAGAGTAATACCTGGCAGTTTCCCTGCAGATCTTCAAAGATGGATCAAACAAAACTCTTACCTATGTGAAGATAAAGCCATGATCATCCCCTGTGTAACCTAATCTTGGAAGTACCTCTTATCCATTTTCAGATTCACTGACGGTCCCAAATGGCACCTCCTGTCATGCTTACATTTGTCTTCCTTGTTAATAAAGGAGCGGATCTCTAAACACTTTAACTGGTTCCTTTAGGGCAGAGACTCATGCACAGAGCAAAACACAATTTCTCTTGCAGATGTCAGAGTCAGAGATTCGGGGTGCTTGCTTAGCAGGAGCTAAGATGGCTGCAACTGGAAATAGCCTAGCACAGCAGTAACTACAAAGAGCTATCTGCTTTTCCTCTGTGCATTGTGCGGGTTGGATCTTTTCATTTCATACACTTCATTTGCACCTGCTGGGAGATGCAGCAAAATGGCAGTACTATCCAAGTCCTCCACTTAGGAAGCAGCACATTGTGTGGAGCAGTAGTACCACGCCACTCATCAAGGTGGCTTCACCCTGCAGTGGAGTGCATAACTATCTTCTTTGCAGTCAGGCATAAGTGAAAAAAAGGAACGACTCTGTGATTTGATTAAAAAGAGTACAAGACAAAAAGTAGCCTGCAATTTTGTCTTTCTTTTTTAATTACAGCTTCTCACCAAAGCTGTGGTTGTCGTCAAATGTTCTCTTTCACGAAAGAATAGTGTCTTCTAAATACAGAGCGTAATTAGCTAACACTCAGGTAGTAAGGGGAGTGACTCACATTTTTTTTAATTTGGGTAATACCTAGGTTTTGACTTGTATGGTAAATATTTTGAGTCTAAATATTCATCAACCATGTCAAGGTGATATAAAGCTAAGAACGTATTAATGTTCAAGCAGCCTTTCACTTGGGGTGTTCTGACAATTCACTAGTGAGAAGGGGTTCCTGTAATCTAAATGTTGATCCACATATCAATTTGGAAGACATGAAGAAAAATTTAAAAACCTGCCTTCAAAGACACCTATAAACATATCAAATTTTAGAATAAAACAAATTAACATGTACACATGTGTGTATGCACAGACAAACAGAGAAATTAAGGGAAGAGAACTCTTAAAAAAATAAAGATCCACTTAAGAAACAAATGTACTGTTTAGAGAGTTAAATGCATGTATAGAATATTGTCACAATTGAAAATACTATGGGCATGATCCATTATCTGATTAATAAAGAACATGTCTCTGCTTATCTTTATAACTCTAGAGCAGGGAAGCGCTCAGCTCTCAACAAAGATGTACCATCCATCTGTAATGGATGCTGTACCACTCAAAGAACACAACTGGCCAAAAAGCAAAGAAAAGTAACTTTGGACAGTTCAGCCCTGAACAAGATCTCTAAAGCTCCCCCCACGTCATTCTCAAGAGGGGACAGTAAAAATATGTCTCAGGGTTGGGAGAGAAACTGCCAATCAGTAGCCTCAGTTCATGTTAGGACCACCATACTCAAGAGATCAATGCAGCAAAGTCTACTTTTACCAGAATAAAGGGATCTCAAGAGATATGGCAAAGTTTGTGACTGTAGACAGAAAAGAGAGGGCGAGTTTCTTATTTTGAAAGTTTGCCCACTGGTTGGCCATTCATAACTCAGGGGGATCCTGGACACTTTCCAATGCAGACATCCTGGATAGGACCCAAGGGATCACACATCCAGGGAAATGCTGAAGCAGGAGGTTGGCTTATTAGGAAGAAGAATACGTAGGGTAGGATGGGAGGGGTGTGGGTATGGGTAGTAGAGGATGAAAACAAAAGTTCATTGTATTTGTATATAAAAGCTTCAAAAATTAAAATAATCTAAAAATCAAGAGTATGTTTCTGGAGAGCAGACAGGATATGTTATTATACAATGGGAGAGGCTCAGAACGGTGAAGGTAGAACTTAGTTGAGAATCCACAAGTCCTTTTTGTTCTGGGGACAGACTTGAGGGCTCTGCAAATAGGCTGAGAAGCTCCAGTATGTAGTGATTGAACTTGTTTCATGAGATCATTGCCTTTCTTTAGAGAAACTCACACAGACCGGAACGTTAAGGTCATTGCTAATGTTCTTAGTGACTGTGCAGAAACCAACTCAGAGTTACTCATAGATTTTTAGATTAATTTAAAATACAGATAGCTGTTGTAAATGTAGACATCCCTCCAGTATTTCAGTGTTATCAAATCTACAAAACATGATCTTGAATATGTGTAAATGTCAATACAAAGTCCATTAAATAATATAGTTACTTTAACTAAACATTAACTGAATAGTTTGGAAAAGTTCATAAAACTACCCGGCTGTAGATCACTAACATTGAGAAATTAGAAATAAGCATATTATATATACAATTTATGAACAATTTAACACAATTGACACTGTTTTTGATAATTCAGAAATGGTCCAATCATCCTACAAATTCTTTGGAATTTTGGGCTTCTATCTGCAATAGACAGTTGTTACTCTCTTCTGATCCTATTCTCAAGGGTTTACACTCTAACACAGACAATATATTGAAGTGTGAATCCATTTCTGCAGTTTTGGGGGCTTCAAGGGGTATCAACAAACTATATACTCTTCTCAAGAGTCCTCACATCAAGGAACAAGCATCATCACTTTTGATGAATGCCCAACTGTGTTTCAAAAGCAACTTGATTAGGGATTTCTATAAATATAATTAAGTATCCTAGCTATGTTTACAACGAGTTAATTTATCCAAACATCAAATTGGGTTTGCAATTCTGATGCATTCCTGCCATCCTTTTGGGTGAGCTTGTTCTTTTTTGTCTTAGGGATTTTCACCAGCCTTAGAGTAACGGCTCCTGAGAATAAACAGTACTCATTGATTCTTGTAAACGTCGAAGCTCCTCAAAGAGATTATCCCAAGTGTGCTAGACAGGGAAGGAAGAAAATTGATTCTTCTCAGCACAGCAAGAAGAAAGGAAAAGCTAACCCTGAAAATGGGAGTGGAACGAAATTTACGGTCCCCAGAAACACTTGGGAGCTTCCGGGAGGCAACAGTGTTCAGAGGCTGAGAGCTGCAGCATGCATGCGTCAGAGCCCCAGAGATAACTATGGCACCACAAGAGTAGATAATGCTTAGAAATCCGATGTGACTGTCTCACAGGCTGCCACGGATGGAGACTTAGAGACAGCCAGTGGAGTTCTGTCTGGAGGACTGCCGACCAGAATTTAGTATTTCAAGAAGCCAAGAATTCACACAAATTTCAGGGAAGAGGAAATCTTAAGGATAACAGATAAAAATACTTCCACAGAAAAAAATTAACCCCTTTTAAAGAAAAAGATATAATATGATCCATCTAGCTTGCCTGGATTTGTAGAGTAAGTTTTATTCTTTCCAGAAAGTTATGATTCCTTATCCTCATAGTTGCAATACAAAGTAATAATGTGCTGCTGATGTAGCATTTGGTTCTTAATTAAATTTCAATAGGCAAGCTAAGTAAATGATACAAAACATGAGACTTGGAGGTATCGTGTTTTCCTGAGATACACCCAAAGGTAGAAGTGAGTGATGTGAGAATGAAACAGTTGAATAAGGTTCTCCTGAAATAGTTATATTTTCTTATAGTCACACCATCTGTTATAAGTATGTGTTGTTTGTTTTTTCATATCTTCTATTAAGATATATATGTATACCTATACTACCTTGCCTTCTTGTTCTTTCTTGATAGATCAAGTCAGGCAAGCAATGTGACTAAGGAGTTTTGCAAGCTTAAATTAGACCATCCTTCCTTTGGACAAATGTAAAGCGCCCAAAGTGACCTACATCTGTTTAATCAAGAGAATGCCCAAAAATTAGGGATTCTGTGCAAGAGCAAGGTGCAGTCGACATCTATTTTAAACAGTCCCCAGATGCTTAGTAAGTAAAAATACAATGAGTATATTTGTAAATATTACTATCTCAGAAGCCCCCTTCAAAACAGCTACAGAAAGTAAGAGAACATTATTAGAAAGTCAAGAGACATTACGTGGTTAACTCTGCAGAGAACATGGAAAAACTCTTTTGCAGCTACCTATGAGACATATATTATCTAGGACTAACTATATGGATCATAGGGAAACTGAGTAACAATGGGCCTGTGAGATCATTCAATGGGTAAAGTGTCTGTTTTCAATCCTGGAGACCTGTGCTCGATTATGATAAGCCCACTTGACATTGACTGAAGGAAAGAATTGACTTCCAAAAGTTGTCCTCTGATATTTCTCTCTCTCTCTTTCTCTCTCTCTTCTCTCTCTCTCTCTCTCTCTCTCTTCTCTCTCTCTCTCTCTCTCTCTGTTTCTCTCTCTCCTAAGTTGAATAGATAAAATAATACAAAGAAACTGACTAGTAAACAGTCTCAAAAAGACTGAGAAAGCAGTACATGGTTTGGGGCTGTAGTCTTAAAACAACATTTACTGAACTAACAAAAAGCAAGGGTGTGGTTATCACAAAGACAATCCTACCCAGAGTACAGTCGGGACAGAAAGAGATGGACACAATGTAGCCACAAATCTTAGCAACCCAGAGTCTCTACCTAGGGAGGGATGCCTATGGGAACTGTCTATTTCAATTCAAGTGATAGATCATATCAGGTCTAATTTTCATCCTCACCAGAAAAACCTAAAGTTAGAAATAAAAGAGGGATTAAATAATGTGGGATTGCAGGGATTTAAAAGTGACTGGATAATTGAAAATGACTAGAAACCCCAGAACCATGCACCATGAAGGAAAATGACTATGACACCCACAACCATGCAGCAAGAAGTGCACTACAGTTATGCTACCACTCTGTCAGTGAGTTCAGGTTCTTGGGAAAAGTCAAGCAGAAACTTCTCTCAGAGTCATCACCAGATTTGTCATGACTTACTGCGAATTTGAGACATACTTATAGCATCTACATTCATCACTGAGGTTTAGAAACCAAAGTAGATGTTCCCACTTGCTTTCTTTAAGACCCTTGGGAAGATTCTTGTGTCACACACAAACTGGTATGGACACATATGAGTTTTAATGGCAGCTCCAACAGGTGAGCTGACAAATTCTGTAATGAAAAGACCCAGGGAGCCCTCATAACCCAGAGCCAAAACCCCTCCTCAGGGAGCTTCACATCTACTTTACTTCAGGGGACCAAGAAGAAGCCTAAAAGCATCATTTATGTCATTACATTGTAGCTAATCAATGAATAACAAAATACTATTATTCTTAAGTAATAGTAAGTCACAAGCATAAGGATACATGGGATATATGATTGTAATCAATTTAGCATGCAAACCCTGACCAAGATGAAAAATGTTTACCTGAATACAAAGTTTCAGATATAGAAAGTCTCATGTAAAATAATTAACATCAAGCATTCCTTTAAAGTCTTTGAATATAGATAAAATAGCTTATAATAAAAAACTTTTGCTAAACCCTTGGTGCACGTATAAGAAAAGAAATATATTTCTTAACAGAAGTTGAATAAATTATTCTTCAGAATAAAAATGCATTTGCTGAGAAAATTGTAGCTTCAGGAACAGAGCTAATCTTCAGAAAGGCTTCTAGCTGAATAACAATCAGCTCTATTCTTATGAAAAAATAAAGATACTCATGTTTTTGCTGTATGGCACTTTTTTGTTCAATAAAATGGATTTTTAAATCTACATTAGGGAGGCTCTGAGAAAAAATAATATATCAGGCAGTATAGAAACTATAAATTTATAAATTATAGAGTAGTCGATTGTGTTCCTAGATACATGTTCGTATATGATTTTATTCACATAGTATTTAATTAAGGGAGTTAATGAGAGGCAGACATTACACATTCTCCTTGAGTACTGCAGCTTTAGCCTGGCATTAGCTGTTGACATGGTAAAACATTGATATATAGTTCAAAATTAATGTGGGACCAAGGGGACAGAACGAGAGATGAAAGCAAACTTTAAATTCACAAATGTCTAATAGTCATAGTTAGAAATAATAGTAAAAATACTAAACAAATTCTACAAACATACTGTTATTCTCTCTCTCCCTCTCTCCACATGTGATGTTCAACATTTGAACATTTATTGTCTCTGTTTACTCAAAATAGATTTGTTAATGTTGTATTTATCATTAAAAAGAAATACGTATTCATGATTCATAAGTCACATATATTTGTCTTTCTCAGAAACCTGTTTACCACAACTTGGCATATAATTTTATTCTAATTTTTGCAGGAGTCTGACATTTAAAGAATGACTATATGTTAGTAGGAAAATAGTCTACTATGTGTTTAGTGTTTATGTTTATTTTGAGACATTTCTTCAGTAAAACAACTAAGATATTGTTAAAAAGTATAAAAACAAACACCTATAACAAATACCTATAAGCCTAAAATGTATAAATGCATAAAATGTATAAAATGTATAAAAATGTATAAAATGTATAAATGTATAAAATGTATATAATGTATGAAATGTATAAAATGTATAAGCCTAAAAAGTATAAAAAGAAACACCTATAAGCTAAAATGTAGCCTCAAAAACTAAATTATATGGGTTAATGAGATGGTCCCATAGTTAATACCACACAAGGAATCTAAATGAAATGCTTGGTGTGTATATTTCTTTTCTTGTATGTGCACCAAGGGTTTAGCAAACGTTTTAATTGTAAGCTATTTTATCTATATTCGAAGACTTTATTTGCAATTCAGCCCTAGAAGGAAAAACTGGGAATCTCTAGAGAAAAATGACAAGTGCTGGGTTAGAGATTGAGCCTAAAAAACAGTAAGATGGAAGAGCAATGAAGGATGATATCCGCTATCAACCTCTTACATCCACATTTATACATATATGTGTACCCACATACACATGTCCACACACATACAAATATGCAATGATGCATGAGCTCTACACACACATGAAAATGGGAGGGGGAGAGAAATTTAAATTTTAGTACAGATGGAAAGCATTGCATAAACTAAAAGATTGCACTTGAAGATGTCAGTAAAGAAGACTCACAATAGAAAAGAAAGAAGAAATAGGCAAAGAAGTGCAGAAATTCACAAAGGTAGTGAGTGATATGATATATGAAAGTACAGAGGGGAAAAAAAAGGACTCCACAGGAAAAAAGTCAGGCAGAACACATCTATCTCAGACACTCCCCCCACACACACACCCAGGGACAGGAAGCGAAAGACTCCTCCAGCATGTAAGATAAGTGGGCCTGGTGAGAGGACACTAGAGGTCTAGACATCAGGACAAGCTCGCAGTCCGCACAAACCTCAGTTCCACAGGCAGACTTGAGCGGAACCGCAATTCTCTGATGTATATCCAGCAGTGGCACTTCATACGGCTCAGCTATCAGTGACTAGCTGGCATTCTGAGAAGAAACTTGCTTAAATTCTGGTGCCTAAGAAAAAGGAACATCCAACAAGAAGGCAATCTGAACTTAAGTGTCACAGCTGGAGGGTAGAAGAAACCTGGAGGCAGTTGTGGAGAGAAGAACCAGATATTGGCCAGTCAAATGTTGCAGGTAGCTGAGGGCTTCCAATAGGCAGAGAAATGCACGGGCAGCAGAGCAGGGACCTCAGAGTCTGGGAACAGGTCTCATCAACTGGGAAGAAGTCAGGAGTTTGATAATCCTGAGCATAGGCTCACCCTCTGCTGTGAACACAAATACTCAGTAGCACATGCCTGCAGCAGGGTGTTGAACCCTTAAAAAAAACTTGAATTTAAAAAAATACAAAGCATACAATGTACTTGGGAATCAGCCCAAGTACATTGTATGCTTTGTATTTTTTAAAATAATATTTCTGGTTTTCATTTTCTGTTTATATTTATATAATCCTATTTTTGTGTTTATTTCACTACTGGAAAATCTTTTGCCCACATTTTTCTATTGTTCCTTCAGCAGTATTTATTAATCTATCATATTTAATTCAGAATTAATGCCATATTTTGATTTCTTTCACGTATCATGTCATTTTGTTTGCAAGTTTTTTCACTAGAGCAATAATTTTTTTGTGTATTTTATGCATCACATTTAGAATTTTAATTTTTATTCTATTTAACTAAGAATACGTCATCTCTTATATTTTATCTAATTTTGTTTTTAAACTTTATTACTGCTAGGAAAGCCTGTTTTCTCTTTTCTTGATTTTTATAATCCCATCTTTTCTCTTCCCTCCAAAATATTCTTTTTGGTTCCTTTTTATCATTTTTTCATTTATTTAGTCAAGCCTTTCCCCTACATGTCCTATCTCCATTTTCCCCCCGAATGTCATTTGCTTACTACTTCCATCTTTGCAATAGATTTTTGTAACTTTTTAACTTTCTTCATTACTTTTGCCATTTTCTATTTTATGGTAGTTGATTTTAGTAGGTTATAATTTATTTAACTGTTTCATGTAATAAAAAACAAAAGCCAGGCATGTAGATTGATAGCTGGGGCAATGGAAACAGGTAGATCCCTGGATCTCCTGGATAGCCTTCTTGGTCACTCTAGGCAGAGATGATAGGTCTCACAAAAGAATTTGTGACACCTGAATTTGTCCTCTGGATTGAATATGTATGCATGGACACATACACAAACACACACACACACACACACACACACACACACACACACACACACACACAGAGGCATGCACATATACATGTACAAAGTTATAGGAACACCAACAAAAAAAAGCAGAAATGGTATTTTCAAGAAAATTGATGTAACCGGAGACAATCATGTTAAGAAAAATAAATGAAATCACACTAACTGTTTCAATAAATACTGTTACTTTAAATTGTTTTGTAGGATATTGCCCTGTACCAGTTACTCTTTTCTGTTGATGTGAGATAACTCAAGCAACCTAAGGGAGAAAGAGAGATTTATTCAACTTATAGTTCCATAGAGGAAACACAGCCTATTATGGTGGGAAAAGCATGTCTGGCTGGCAAGCCGAAAGTGGAGGTGACCTAAGATATGTCTATCAAGAAAGCTGAGACCTGCTAAACTGCTAAGTGCAGGACCAAACTAAATAACTGAAGCAGGATGGGCTTAACCAACCTCAAGGTCCAACCCCTGTGACAGTCTTCCTCCAGCAAGACACCGCCTCCTGTTTTTCTCAAACAACTAAACATATGAGTCAGTGGGGGATAACTCACATTTCAAACCATGACATGTTCTAACTTGTTCTTATTTTCATATCATCCATAGCAATGGTACAATTGTCAAGTTCTATGAAAATATCTGTGGGATTTTTATTGGAATACTGTATGAACTTGAAAATGAATTTGTAGATAAGTTGCATCTGCAACATCCTGACTTTTTCTTTTGAACACAGTATTTCTGTTGATTTAGTTCTTTACATTTCAACAAAATCTGATAATTTCATGAATAAAAATCTTTCACATTATGTGTTACATTTACTCCTTTTCTTTAAGTTGGTTGTTTCAGTAAAATACTGCTTTTGAAAACTGATTTTAAAGTATCTCTGTGTTAAATCTTATACATACTCACCTTTTTGTTATGAAAACAGTTAATTGTAGCTTCTTTTGGCTTACTTAGTCAATCTCTAATCCTGAGATAATCCATCTCCTGAGCTTGCTAGAATGACTGCTACAACTCAAAACAAGACATCCTTCCCTCCTGTTTACTTTTATTTATTTATATATGTATTTATTTGTTTGTTTGTTTTGTGTGTGTCTCAGTCTGTGTGTGTGTGTGTGTGTGTGTGTGTGTGTGTGTGTGTGTGTGTGTGTGTATTGTGTGTCTCAGATCTCAGAGGGCACTGTGTAAGTGCCTGTGGAGGTGAAAAGGATACTTTGGAAATCATCAGGATTGTTCTGCCTCTTCTTTGCTTTGCTCTGGCATTTCCCAGGTTCTGCCTTGGAAGGATGGATGTACAGACTGCTGCCATTTCTGCCTGGCATTTCTTCACATCTGCTTTTAAAAGAAATGTCTCAGTTTTGTACTGCTATCTGGGACATTTGGTGGACTAAGACAAACTTTCTCTGATTCTACTTATCTTAGATATTTTATTGTAATAGAGCACTGAATTTCTTTGTTTTTTTCCCATATTAGAAAGAAAATCTTGTGATTTCATTTTCATGATGTGTTACAGTGATAACTATCCTAGTGGCTCAGTTACAGGTCATCCTGCCTGGCTGGCATAAGTCACCTGCAGCTGATGCATTTCTATACCTGGGTTTGAGCTACTAATCGATTAACTTCAGATTCTTTGTTTCTGAATTGACATAGTAGCCTGATTTGTCATTCCTTTCTGTAATTGTCCCTTCAGTGCTCTGACACTGCTAAACTGTTCTGTTAATAGACTTAGCCAACCTTCTCACTCCATTTTGAAGCAATCTGTACAGGCAATGATGGAACTGTCTTATTACTTGAATGTTTGGCATTAAGTTGCCTGTTCCGGTTCTTCTACATGATGTGTGAGAGATGAAGTCGGTCAGGGATCATTCTTTATTTATATTTCAATAGAGTTCCAATATAAAGTAATTTTTTTGTTTTCTATTTCCCAAACCAGATTTTTATGCTACATTTTCCTAATAAACCATGTATTTCACTCAATTTTTCAAAAGTATTGGCAACAATATGATTATTTTTAATGTCCACTTTATGCATGTGTCCTATTTGTTGTCAGTCCATTTGTTCTGTCTCGCCACATTTAACTTTCAGTTTCTGTCACTTGCTCTCTATCTTCTTAAGCCAGACCATGAGCTCATATTGCAATTTTATTTACAATAAAGCCCATTATGAACATTGTTTTAGCCTCATCCTATGACTAGATATAATGCATTTTCTTTATACTTCAGTTAACATATCTAAATTCAGATGACATCTTCTTTGAGTTATATGGAAGCAGACATGTGAAAATGTCTTCTCCTACAGGCTGAGTTATTTTTCAGGTAAAGTCTTTCATGGAATATTTAACACATACAGAATGTTGTCTCTCTACAAAGAATCTTCCTGTTCTGCCCAAAGTCCTGAATTCCTTCAATACAGCAACCAAGCCCAAATACCTTGGGTGGAAATGGCCAGGGCCACAGCCTTCTGATTTACTCCTAGGCTTTTTCTTCACATTTAGCACTTGGTCTCTCCCATCCTTCTACCTATCTGCTTGTGTAGGTCACAGGGCTCCTTTCAGGTTGCCTGTATTAGCAGAGCACCAGACCTCTGGCAGTGAAAGTGGCCCTTCCATGAGTAAACCCACATGTGGAAAAACTCCCTTTCACCTCTCTAGCATCTGTCCTTATGTCTGCCACTGTGCAAGCCATACATTTTTTTAAAAAATGTCTTATACCAGGAAGAGTAAGACTATCCAGTCAGCATGTGGTCAGGAGTAGAAATTGAGGACCAGTGTTAACATATGCATGAAAAAAAAATGTGAAGAGTCTATTAAGTGTCCCACATACTTTCTTTTTGCTGAATAAATATAACTGGAAAGGGAACATTAATTCGTCAATGGAGTCTCAATGGAGGGAACTGCATTTATACCAAAAACACTTTGAATGGCCCATACTCTTTTTGTCCCTCACATATGAAGAAGGCATCTTCAACTTAAGCTTCATGTTCCTTCCCAGTGCTGGAGTTATGCCATGTTTTAAGATCAAAATGCTACTCATTCATAATCCATCTCAATAGATGAAAGAGTTAAAGATTCTTTTATATATATTGAATATTAACTGTGCAATTAGAAAACAAAAAACAAAAAGAATAAGGTAGGAAAACAATGACTGCAAAAATAAAGATTCTTTGTTGTGAAGAAACCCAACCACAAGGTTTGACATTTGTAATAGAACTTTTAATTGAGAAGCCTATAGAATTTTATCTGATATTTCATGAAAGCTAGAAGGATATTGTCTATGGACAGTTCTTATGCTATTTTATCTTACACACTCATTAACTGAAATTTCAAGTTCCTATGCCTTCCTATGACATTAATGTATTTAATGATTCTTAGTAAATATATGTAAGTCATAGTAAAAACAAACTATAATTAGTTTTCTTTATATAAATTCAGTACTTATATATAATTTATTTATGCAATATATCATTAATTTTTTATAACACCCTATCTTAGTAATTGAATGTTCAATAGAATTTTCTTATGTGATTTTCTTACTTCTTGTGTATGAAGTTCTGATTATAATTTTGGTAGTATCTTTTCTATTAAAGTATGAGTAAGTTTACAGAATTTGAAAATAGATCTTGGTGTTTATAGGCTATGGATTTGGGGGTAAGAGATAAAGAAAGTACCCAGCTACAATTCAAAAGATTAAGTAGTAAGAGTGTGTTATTGCACAGAAAGTTAGTTATAAATATATTATGCACTTCAAAAGCTAGAAGAAAGGGTTTTAAAAGTTTTCAACATGAAGCAATGATGGATGTTTCAAGGGGAGGTATGCATAACCTGATCTAAAGGTAGATGTTACCTCAGTGATATGTTGAATATTTGTGATTTTGCATCATTTGAAATTTAATCAAAAATAAGTATTAGCAATTTAACTTTTCACACTATAGGTAAAAGTAAAGGAAAAAATGGAGTTTGAGTCATTAGTGCTAAGCATTATTTGTTAGTGGAATGGACACATCTATAAGGGAGTTTCTATGCTGTACTGAAGTGGGAAGACTGATCCTACATCATTCCACAGACTTATGTCCTGGACTAAGTGCTGCTGAGAAAAGAGCCTGAGTACCATGTTCAATGTTCCCTTGTCTCCAGAGGCTGTCAGAATGTGACCTACCACCTTGGCATGTTGCTGCCATGACTTCTCTGTCAAGATGTCCTGTACTTTCAAACTGTGAGTCACTTTTCCTTCAGTAAGTAGTTCTTGTCAGGTATTTTGTCATGCTAATGAGAAAAGTAACTTATACAAGTGGGAAATGCCTCTGAGTAATGTGAATCACACTAATACAATTAAAAAGATAAAATATGAAAAATTAAAGATCATTTTCTTTTTTCTTTTTCATGTACATGTATATGAATTATGTGCATGTGTGTGCCTGAGAAAGAGAAAGAGTTTGCATGTGGGTGGGTGTACATGTGTGCAGGTGAATGTATATGAGTTTACATACTTGAATGTGTACACCTGTGGAGACCCAAAGTGTTATCAAGAATCAACCTTGATAACTCTTCCACCTTACTGCTATGAGTCTGAGTCTGTAATTAAACCAAGAGCACATCGTTAGGGCTAGTCTAGCTACCCATCTTGCTTTGGAAATTCACAGATTCCAACTTCCAGGGTCACAATTGTAGGTAGAGTACCACATCCACCTGGTATTTTTACATGGAATCATTTTGCTTGAAAAGCAAAGATTCTAACCACCTAGCAATTTCCCCAGCCCATAAAGACAATTTTCTAAAAATCATACAAGTGGATAATACATATTGTATATATATTACAGCTACTTGTTCTGAGGCCAACAACCTATGGTAACACTACTATGCTCTGTTTACATGAAAAAGTAGGTGAAGCAAATTGGTGGAACCATAGAAATTATTTAGGAGAATAAATGAACTTTGTGATGCTAACAGCAAAATAACTTGTCTTAAGGTAGACCATGAATATGATTTGATAATAATGCTTAGATAAAGAGGGTTACATCCATGTACCTACTAATCCTTAAACACTGAATAATAATTATTTTGTTATTCCATGTCAAATGTGGTCTTCAGACCCAAAAGAACAGGTAGACCATTACTAGACTAAGGTAATAATCATCAGAACTCAATTAAGAGAAAAGATTATTTTTAAAACATATGAAGAAAAATTAATTTTTAACATTAAAAATGCCACATATTAATGGTAAGACATAGGCATATGCTAAAAAGGAAAGAATAATGTTCTCTTTCGACCTCACGGAACTGTGGAACAGATGTCAATGAAGGGAACTAAGCTACATAGAGGAAGACAGGCTGAATGTACATTAGAGGACATCAACACCTTCAACTAGCTCCCTGGTACTGCATCAACCTTCAGTAAACCAAGAGAACCTGCTCCTGCTTCGACTTTGAAAAGGAGAGCGTTTTTAAAATTTAAACAAAGTAGTCTGCCGCCATCTCGTGGCCATATGAGAAATGACGGTGTTTTAGTATTTCTAGACTTCATCACAAAAGATTTCAAAAGAAATTCCTATATAAGCTTGCCTCATACAGGGTGACAGGAAAGATGGCTCAAGGGTTAATGCTTTTGCTTCCAAAGCAAAAAGACTTGAGTCCCCATACCCAGATCCCACGTAAAAATGTCAGAGACATACGGCACCTGATCTGTATCTCCTATTCTGGAAAGCAAAATCTGGAAAACCTCTGGGCAAAGCAATAAGGAGGAATGGCAAGATGCTTCCCTAAGTCACTGTTGGGCCTCTACGGGGATGTACATCCAAGTGCCATCTTCTACACACACAAATCATATAGGGTTATTATTTTTCATAAATGCTGTATACTTTTCCCAAGGAAATCATGATTCTGACAGATGAGAAAGAAATATCAACACTTAGTAAGTTTCAAAAATAATCCATTATTCCTGAGTATTTCACCCTAGGTAAATCATTAGAGCGATTGCCTTTGAGATCTCTCACCCAGGCCTGGGCAACTTTTTTTCCTCCTTCTACTCCTCAATGTCCCTGAAATATGGTCACTGAGTGTATTATCTTGAGACCACTGACTTGGGACCCAGAGTAAGGGGAATAATTAATATGATTAATGATTTTTATCTAATATGTAGGAGGTCCACTACAATCTAAGAGAGAAACAAGACAGACACTATGTTGGTTCACTAAAAAGAATATTTCCTGGTACGTCATTTCCTTGAAAGATCTGAAAAGAATAGCCCTTTGCTTCATTATTTTTGCATTGGAATTCTTTTAAAGAAATACAATCCAAGACCAGTAGCTCGAAAAGATCCTATAATTGTTAAAACTGACATCATGATTCAAAGAGGACCAGTGATTAAAGTGAGGTTCTCTATTAAATTATTCATTGAAGGAAAATGGAAGATCTATGAACTGCATAGCCTCTTTCCTGGGATCTTTGAGGAACAATATATTTAGCAGTCCATTTTTTCTATAAAAAATACAACAACATGCTAGTAATACCTTCCACAGATATTATGCCATATGCATACAATGGTATATATACAATATACCAATGTATATTGCCATATACAGCAAAACATACATATATCTCCAAAAATCTGGGGGCAAAATGAGATCACAAATAGCCTTACACTAGGCTTTGATGCCAAACAGTTACATACATGCATGTGAATATATTATATACATATGTGTATATTAGTATTGACATACATATGCTCTGTAATATTGTTTTTTAAAGGATTCTTAGGTTTCTAAACTGTAAATAAGTAATTGCAGACCAGTTGCTAAGAGCATCACATATACATGATCTGTCAAAATGACAAAGACATATGATAAAGACATGAAAAACTTACAGGAGATAAAGGGCAGATACGAGTGTGACATGTAGTTCAGGTTTCAGGCATGCTGTACAGAGCCTAGGAAACCCCAGAACAAAACAATAAGGAGGTAGAAAAATCCAGGAAAACTCCTGATGTCACCCTCGGACCTCCACATGCACACATTTTTGAGTATACTCTTGTGCCTTTGTGCACATGTACGTACATACCACATGCAAAAAAAAATCATGATTTTAAAACTACTTAAAACAAAAATGACTACATTTTTTTTACAAGTGAAAACTGATAAAACCTTGATCAGACTTCATTTTCATTCTTAAAAGGGAACAATTGATTCTCTGAGTAAATATTGAAAAGAAGATGAAAGCAAAAACTAATGAAATATTCTGGATGACTATTGCTGTTATCGATTTTGAGGTTGAAGCTTCAACATTCATTTTTGGTGCTGAGAGGTATCATCCACATCCCGTGATAGCATTTGGTTCCAAGTATTGATTAACGTTTCTAAGAAAGTGATGAGGGTTAAAAGTGCTGCAATTCAGACAAGAAGTAATTATTCTGAAAATTATCTTTATCCTCCATCTTCAAAATTCATATTTTATAGTTCTTAGTCAAATCTACCTTCCTTAGTTGTCAGACTATTTGGTTCAATCAAATTAATTGTTAATATTCTCGTTCCTAAACTAGCATCTGTTTTCCTTGTTTCTTGAAGGAATAGTTCCTTTCAAGCACTCAGTCCACATACAAGCACATTTGATGTGCAAGAAAGAGTCAAGTGTTTGTTTAGGAAGGAAACTTTCTTCTTGTATCAGTTTTGTAAAACAGCTTTGTAGGTAATGGAAAACTGGACATTTTTTACATTACATGAATGCCATGGTAATAGCTTTATGTGATAAAGATATGAGGAGGGTCAAGGACAAGCTAGACTCTACAAAGAGCTTAGAGTCAAGGACAGGATGGACTCTACAAAAAAGTTGAATGTGAAAAACAGGGTGGATTTGACTCACAAAAAAAAGCTTATAACATGATACTAGAAGCAGCTTCAAGAGGATGGGGTGATTTTTGAGTTATATGGAAATGATAACATGTGATAATTAACAGATGAAAAATAGCAAATTAGAAAAAAACTGACTTAATTATATTAAAATGCTCAGGAGTAAATTGATTAGGAAGAGGTTTTGTTTGTATTAATTAAAGCTTCAGTAACTGAGGCTTCCCATATCTCAATATTTTGAACAGGTTATAAGAAAATGATATGACCACAGTTTGAAGATGATAGTTCTATTAACAAATTGTTTTAGATAATTATTGAAATCTGCAGATAGCCAAGAGCAAGATTCTGATATGACAAATCAATATCGAATACATATACTGACAAAATTCAAATTCTTCACTTAAATTATGTTAGTTATCACACACATTGAAATTTGCTCCATTTTAATGAAAAACACCAGGTTCATAATTCAACATTCAGAACTCATTAGAAAGTGTTTATAGACCATCCTTTATACAGAAGGAACTTTATTACATAACAAGAAAGCCACACGACAGAAATAAGCCCTGTCTTAATATCTCACAGTCTGGGATGTTAATGAAAACAGAAAATAGTGGAAATCCAACAGAAATGTAGTTTGGGCAGCATAATAGTTAATATTGCGGGCTGGAGAGGTGGCTCAGGGGTTAAGCCTCTGCCTTGCGGGCGGAGGGTCCTGAGTTCGGATCCTAGACCCCACATATAGACGCCGGGCGGAGGCAGGGGCGGCCTGCGTTTCTGGTCCTGGTAGGGCGGAGCCTGTAAATCCCGGAGCAGAGTAAACAAAGAGGAGGTGGAGGCGTCCATGGTGGTTCCCGAATTCGTCCGTGGTTCTACACACACACACACACACACACACGAACACACGCATACGCGTACAATTGAATAAATAAAAAAAAATGTGAAACATTAAAAAAATAGTTAATATTGCTTGTGTCAATCTGATGTCTAGGAGAAAGGCCCCAGACCCAACTGAGAGTAATTCTCTAAATGAAGGTTGACCCGTGGCCAGGCCTATGATGGCATGCGTTGATTGCAGAACTAACACGGGAAGACCCAGCCTGAACATGAGCATCACCGTTGCCTGGTTTTGGGGTTCTGGCCTATAGAAAATGTTGAAAGCAAGCAAGAAGGAAGGCATGCATTTGTTCATTCTGTTTCTTGACTGTGAATGCAATGTGATCATCTGCTTCAAGCTTTGGCCACTGTAACTTCCCTACCCGGAACTGTAAACTATTTAAACTCTTCTCCTAAAGCTGCTTGGAACAGGAATTTTGTTAAAGGAGCCTGGAAAAATGATATTGAAGTAAACGACTGTGCCAAGTTTGTATGTTATATCAGTCAGCTCAGCCTGTGGAAGCTTTCAGTGAATATTCTTTTCATATTCTCTTAGTTTTCACATATGAACACATTGCAATCCCCAATCCCATGCCCCCTCTTCTTCCATTAGTACAGACTCCCTTATATCTTCAAATCTTTTCATGTGTATGACTCACTGAGTTTCCTCTGGTCTGCCCCTGATGACATGTGCCCAAGCACCTGCTAGAGAATGAATCCCTCATTAATGGGAACACGCTTGAGGAAAGCATCATCCATTTTTCTTGAATCTCAAATGTTTCAATCTCAAATTGTAAAACTTTTTAATTGTGCAAATTGTAAAACTTTTTAATTGTGAGAGAGGCGGAGTTTTACCAATTTTTTTTTCAGAATTAACTCATGAGGCAATGTCTCTGCTTCCATTCTTGGTAGAGAAGAAACAGCAAAGAAAATTCTTATATAGAGTGCACAACTGTTATGATAAGTAAAAGTACTAGAAGGCTGAAGGAATATCTCAGAAATTAAAGCACTTGCAAAGAGACTGGAATCACAGGCAACTGGCTGTTGCCTATAATTCCAGCCTTGAAAGGCGAAGCCTAGAAATCCCAAGAAATAGTTGGTTGGTTAAATGGCTACACTCTGAATTTAATTACAGTGCCAAAATGGTAAGTAATGGAGGATGGTTTTCAGTATTAACCTTGAACCTCCACATACACTCACCTACACACATGTACGCACTCCAGATAAGGATACACATGAGTTTAAGTTAATAATATGAAAGGAAAAATACCAGGTGTCAAGGCATCCAGGAAAGGGAAATATTGATGCATTTCTAGAAAAACCATGTCCAATTTCAGTGATAGATGCTTTGCAAGGATTATTTCCATCCGTCATGTGCTCATCTAGTCAATCCATTAAAATGTGCGTGTATAAATTATATGCATATTGTCAACATTCAACACTAGAAAAGAACAAATTGTACACACACAAATATGCTGTTTCACCACATAAAAGCAGAACAAAAAAGTTATGAAAGCATATGTCACCATTATGCAAAGTGAGATATCAATGTCAATCATAACCAAAATTGTTTGTCAGTTTGAAGTGAAAATTCACACTGACTTTGTCTTTCCACATTAGTTAGGATTTTCCCCACATCTTAAAACACAAAGAGTAAAAAGACAAATGTAACCTTAAAAGAAATATTATATACAAAATCTTAGTTTATTCATCTTTAAAACCTCTAATGTGTAGGCATCCTTCAAGGACTGCAAGGGGTGACATACAGTGCCCAGCAGGATGAAGTGAAGAGCAGGAGCAGCAAAACTGCAAAAGAAAATCAAGAAACCACAATCCAGAACTTCAGAGACTCTATATCAACTACCTAGAACTAGGCCAGACTAATCTCTCCCCATCCTGAAGCTCAGGGACATTTGCGGAAGAGGGGGCAGTAAGAGTGTAAGAGGAAAAGGATGGGAGGAGAAATGATTTGCAAGCTACTCCACACAAGTTAGGGCCGAAGCAATCATAATTGGACTTTGCATGTCCTGCGCAATGTCCAACACACTATTGACCTCACAAAGTCTAGCATCTGCTAAAGGCACCAAGATCCTTGGAGGCAAGGGATTGACAGCCACAGTAGTGTTCCTATGCTTAAGGGGAACACGGGAAAGGGTTCAGGGAAATGCCACTGGGTCCTTGTACGTCATCTGAGAGGAGGGCCCAGAGGAAACTCAGGCATGCATAATAAAGGACTCTCTGGGAATGGGGTAGGGGTGAGGGGAGGGGGAGCAGGGGGTTCGGGGGGGGGGGAGGAGGGAGGGAACTGGTATACCTATTAAGTTTGTATGAGCGGAAATAATAATAAAAAATGTATAAAAAATAAAACCTCTAATGTGGAGTAACAGCTTCTCTTATGGTCTTTGTCTCCTATGCCTGAGAAATGATTCTGCTCACCATGGCAGCGTGAATGTTCCTTCCCTCCTCATTTGCTTCTGCTGCAAACAATGACACTAAACTGTCTTCACTCTTGAGATTTTTTAAGGAAACTTTTTGTAACCTTTGCCCATTTTGTGTGGAGTGTTATTTAGCATGAGAGTCAAATCTGTAAATCCACTTCTCTGGATATTCATGCCAGGCAATCATTTCCCAATACAGGAGGCAAACCTCTGTGTCCTCTCATCCTTGAAAAATTTCATTCTCTTTTCAAAAAAGTTATTGAGACCACTGACCTGTGGAGGACATTGGGATCAGCCACTGTAAGGCCTCATAACAATTTGTTAACTTTTTAAAAATTTATTTATTTATTTTCCCACATTTTACTTTTTTCCTAATCATTCAAGCTCAATAGGTACCTCCTCCCTCTCCCCAGTAATCTCCTCTTGTACTCTCCCTATTTCCCCCTTCCTTTCACCCCTCTTCCTCTCTCACACTGTCTCAGTGTCTTCCCCTTCCTCCCTCCCATCCCTTGGAGCATCCCTTTGAAACCTTCTGAGTCCTCCATCCTAGTGAGGGTTCAGGACTCAGTGACATAGCTAGGAGCCCCTTCTTGGGCTCCCCATTAATATGGGAACTCTACTATGACTGTTTAATCCCTTTCCTCTAAGAATACTACTATTTGGACCCTTCTCCCCTGTGACCCATGGGGGATCGTTGACATGTCAGCCGTATAAGGACTCATAGCATTTTATTTATTATTATTTTGCCAACAGAAAAAATATTACTAAAGTTGTGGGACTTTGCTGTATCTCACAAACCCTGAGATACAAAATATTTTGGACTCCCTCTGGCTTTCAGCAGGCATAGATAAAGAAAGACATGTGTTCAAAGGTCCTGCTGCAAGAAAAAGAGAACACAGTGGAAGTGGAAGATTTTTCTTATTAATCCACAAATATATGATGCAAAACAATAGAAAGCAAAATTTTCAACTATCTGCTTAAATAGAGTTTTAAAATTGCACTTCAATAGGTTCCTCTCGCCCACCTGTCCACCCAAGATGGAACTCTTTCCCAGTGGGTCCTCCATCCCAGGTGAGTTACCCAGCCCCCAGGTCGCCCCTTGACCCAGCTCCTCCCACCAGCCAGCCCGGGCAACACCCAGGCTGCCTTCAGTGTGCCCCAGCCCCTTTTTTCTTCCCGCCTGTCTGTCTGCCCACCCCATCTGGACAGGACTTGCTCTGGGTCCTCCTGGAGCCTGGGCGGGGCCACTAAGCCAAGTCTCAGGTCCCAGGTGAAGAGTTCTGCCATCACCATCAGCCCCTCTGCCCCTCTCAACCACCGGGGACCCTCGATAGTGGTCCACGGAGGACGCACTGCTACTCAGAATTCAACAGAATCCAAAGAAAACCCAAGCTAAGCTCCAAGGGACAAAGGCCATACATCTGAAGTCCTCTAAAATCATCCTATCACATGGGAGAGATTCTTCACATCCAGCCCAAAGATAAGTAAACCTCTTTTTTTTTTTTTAACCATACTGCTCCTTTGTAGTATTAATCACTGTGGATTAACTTTTCCATACAGCCACCCCCAAAATATACACAATCCAGGGTTTAAACCACTCACCTTCACATATCATTGAGATCCTAAATCGTAAAAGTGCACTGCCATACTAATATTCACCCCCTGTCTACTTAACCTGACTTAACTGATGCACTAACAGCCTAATAGCCTCATCTAGGAAATAATACTACAACAGACAAATGAACCCGAGAGTAGTAATACCAACTAAATCAGTTCAGTCAAAAACACACAGAAACTGAAAGGTTTTTTTTTTTTTATTATTCAACTGTGCGCATGTGCGTGTGTATGTGCGCGCGCGCGTGTGTGTGTGTGTCTGTGTATGTGTAGAACCACGGACGAATTCGCGAACCACCATGGGCGCTCCGCCCTACCAGGGCCAGAAACGCAGGCCGCCCCCGCTTCCGCCTGGCGTCCATACGTGGGATCTGGGATCCGAACTCAGGACCTTCCGCCTCGCAAGGCGGAGGCTTAACCCCTGAGCCACCTCTCCAGCCCCAGAAACTGAAAGGTCTTAAGAGACAAAACGACAATGCCTAAGTCAAAGTGCAGATCCATGAGAAATAAAAGACAAATCTCCCACCGAAAGAATTAACCCCATAGGGGCTGGAGAGGTGGCTCAGGGGTTAAGCCTCTGCCTTGCGGGGAGGGTCCTGAGTTCGGATCCTAGACCCCATGTATAGACGCTGGGCGGAAGCAGGGGCGGCCTGCGTTTCTGGTCCTGGTGGGGCGGAGCCTGTGAATCCCCAGGCAAAGTAAACAAAGGAAGTGGAGGCAGTACATGGTGGTTCCCGAATTCCTCAGTGGTTCTACACACACACATACATAGGCACATGCACACATGCATACATGCACAATTGAATAAATAATAAACAATAAAAAAGAATTAACCCCATAATGATGGATTCCAACCATAACAAATTCACAGATAATAAACAAGAAAGCCAGACCCAAGATAACGACTTTCAAAGTATGATCATTACCATGATTAATACTATGAAAGAGGAAATCTGGGAGGATTTAAACAGCGCCATCAACTACTTTGAACAGGAACACAACAGACACTTAGAGGAGTTAAGAAAAACAGTTCAAGAAACAAAAATAGACAGAGAGCAGTTAAAATTGTCCTAGGCAAAGTTTAAAATTGAACTAAAAGACAAGTTATCTCCAACCCAAAATTCACCAGAGAGTCTTATCAGCAGAACTAACCAAGCAGAAAATAGAATTTCAGATCTTGAAGACAAAGTGGGAGTATTAACCAACTCAATGGAAGAGGTTCTTAAAGCCAAAAAGATACTTGAGAGGAACATTCAAGAGATATGGGACACCCTGAAGAAGCCTAACATGCACATTCATGGAATACCAGAGCAAGAATCCCAAAATACCATACCTGAGGAAATTTTTCAAATTATCATAAATGAAAACTTCTCTCAACTAAAGAATAAGAGGCCCATCGAAATACAAGAGACATTCTGCACACCAAACAGATATGATCAAAACAGAAACTCGCCACATTCAAGACAAAGAAAATGTGCTGAGAGCTTCAAGAGAAAAAAAAAGTCATATTTAAAGGTAAACCTATTAAAATAACAAATGACTTCTCAATGGAAACAGTAAAAGCAAGAAGAGCTAGGAGAGACGTACTTCAAGTATTGGACGAGCAAAAATGTCAACCCAGACTGATATATCCCGCAAAACTATCCGTCATGATCAAGGGAGAAAGAAAAGTTTTCCAGCACAAAGACAAATTGAAGGCTTACTTTTCTACCAAACCAGGCCTTCAAAAAATGCTAGAAAAGATACTCAAGCTTGAAGAAAAAAAACAAGCGTATAGAACAGAAGGGAAGTATAAAACTACCAAAACCTAAATGTCAAACAATACACTTACAAAAGCCACTAAACATAAAAAATGTCCAGAATTAAAAACAATTTATGTCCAGAATTAAAAACAATTTCTCCATTATAACATTAATTGTCAATGGTATTAACTCACTGATCAAGAGACACAGATTACAAACATGGATTAAAAACCACAAACCATCAATCTGCTGCCTTCAGGAAACTCATCTCACCACAAAAGATAGGCACATCCTAAAAATAAAAGACTGTTCAAAAATTCTGCAAGCTAATGGAACCAGGAAACAGGCAGGGGTAGTCATTATACTTTCAGAACAAAAAAAATCATAAGAGACACGGATCTATACTACATTTTAGTCACAGATACATTTCGCCAGGAAGACTTCACAATACTGAACATACTTGCACCTAATACAGGCCCCTCCACATTCATTAAGCAAACCCTACAACATCTAAAGCAAGAAATCAATCCCCAAACAATAATTCTTGAGGATTTCAAAACTGCCCTCTCAACATGAGATGGATCAAAGGCCAAAAGCTTAAGAGAAACACTTTGAAACTGAACCAAACTCTTAAAGAAATAGACCTTACAGATCTCTATCGAACTTTTCATCCACGCACCAAAGAATACACATTTTTCTCAGCAGCACATGGAACATTCTCCAAAATAGCCCACATATTGGGCCACAAAACGAAACACCATATATACAGGGAAGTTGAAATTCTAACCTGTACCTTATCAGACCACCATGGTCTAAAGCTGATATCCATAACACAATAAACAACAGAAAATACACTAACTCCTGGAAACTAAATACTATGATGCTGAATGAGAATTGGATTCGGGAAGAAATTACAAAGGAAATTTTAGATTTCCTGGAAGTGAACGATAATGGAAATAAAACTTATCAAATCTTTGGGACACAATAAAATCTGTCCTAAGAGGTAAGTTCATAGCTCTTAATGCCTACCTCAGAAAAATGGAAACATCAGAATTAAATAACTTAACAATTCAGCATAAAGCTTTAGAGACACTAGAGCTATCTGATCCCAAAAGCAGTAGAAGAGATTAGCAAAACAAGGGGAGAAATATCTGAAATTGAGATTAGGAAAATGATACAGAGAATCAACTAGTCAAAAAGCTGGTTCTTTGAAAAAAAATCAATAAGATTGATACCCCCTAGCTAAATTAACCAAAAGCAAGAGAGAAAAAATCCAAATTAACCAAATTAGAAATGAAAATGAAGTTATCACTACTGATTCCAAGAAATTCAGAGTATTATAATGTCATATTTCAAAAACTTATACTCTGTGAAATTTGAGAACACAAAAGAAATGGATGAATTCCTAAGTAAGCATAACTTACCTAAATTGAATCAAGAAGTTTTGAATTATTTAAATACTCCTATAACATATGAGGAAATCGATGAAATAATCTCAAATCTTCCCACCAAAAAATGTCCTGGATCAGAAGGATTCAGCACAGATTTCTACAAGATATTTAAGGAGCTAATAACACCAATACTCCTTAAATTCTTCCATCAAACAGCAAAGGAAGGAACACTACCAGATTCTTTCTACGAAGCTATTATTGTCTTAATCCCAAAACCTAATAAAGATACACTTAAAAAAGAAAACTATAGACCAATCTCTTTGATGAACACAGATGCAAAGATTCTCAACAAAGTCTTAGCAAATCAGATTCAAGAACATATCAAAAAGATCATCCACGGGGACCAAGTAGGCTTTATCCCAGGCACACTAGGTTGGTTCAACACCAAATCAATAAACGTAATTCACTATATAAACCAATCTAAAATCCATGACCTCATGATACTCTCGATAGATGCAGAAAAAGCTTTTGACAAGATCCAACAGCCTTTTATGATCCAAACCCTAGAGACAGTTGGAATGGAAGGAACCTTTGTCAATATCATAAAAGCTGTCTACAACAAGCCAACAGCAAGGATTATACTCAATGGGGAAAAACTCAAAGCATTCCCGCTTCAATCAGGAACTAGATAAGGCTGTCCACTTTCACCACTTCTCGTCAATATTGTACTTGAAGTCTTAGCTGAAGCCATAAGACAAGAAAGGGAGATAAAAGGGATTCAAATCAGCAAGGAAGAATTCAAGTTATCTCTATTTGCTGATGGCATGATTTTATACCTGAGTGATCCCAAAAACTCCACCAGGAAGCTCCTGGAACTAATTCAGAAGTTCAGCAGGGTGGAAGGATAAATGTGCAAAAACCAGTGGCCTTCCTATATGCCCAGAATGAAAGAAGTGAAAAAACCCTGAGAGAAAAAATCACATTTACAATAGCCCCTAAAAAAGTGAAATACCTTGGCATAAACCTAACCAAAGAAGTAAGAGACCTTTACAATGAAAACTTTAAAACCCTAAAGAAAGAAATTGCAGAAGACACCAGAAGTGGAAAGACCTTCCATATTCCTGGATTGGCAGAATCAATATCATAAAAATGGCCATCTTACCAAAGGCAATATACAGATTCAATACTATACCAATTAAAATCCCAAAGCAATTTCTTTAAAGAAGTTACCAAACAATCTCAGCTTTCATATGGAGGCAAAAAAGACCCAGGATAGTAAAAACAATCCTGAGTAACAAAAACCCTGTAGGAGTTATCACCATACCAAACAATTCCATAGTTGTAAAAACAGCCTGGTACTGGCTCCAAAATAGACACACAGATCAATAGATAAAGGTTGAAGACCCAGATATAGTCTCACACAATTATAACCATTTGATCTTTGACAAAGGGGCCCAAAAAATCCAATGGAAAAAGAATAGCATCTTCAACAAATGGTGCTGGCAAAACTGGATCTCCACATGCAGAAGATTAAAACTGGACCCGTACTTGTCACCATGTACAAGAATTAATTCCAAATGGATCAAGGACCACAATGTAAGGCTGAGACTATAAAAATCTTAGTTGAAAGAATAGGTAACTCCCTGGAGCTGATTGGACTAGGCCAACAGTTCCTAATTGGAAATCCAATAGCGCAATCAATACAACCAACACTCAACAGATGGGATCTTATGAAATTAAAGAGCTTCTGTTCAGATAAAGAGATTGTAACTTGAGGGGCTGGAGAGGTGGCTCAGGGGTTAAGCCTCTGCCTTGCAGGCAGGAGGTCCTGAGTTTGGATCCTAGACCCCACGTATAGATGCCGGGTGGAAGCGGGGGCGGCCTGCGTTTCTGGTCCTGGTGAGGCGGAGCCTGTGAATCCCCGGGCAGAGTAAACAAGGCAGAGGTGGTGGCGTCCATGGTGGTTCCTGAATTCGTCCGTGGTTCTACACACACACACACACACACACACACACACACACACACATGCAAAATTGAATACATAATAAAAAATTAAAAAAAAAAAGATTGTAACTTGAGAACAAGGCAACCGAAAGAATGGGAGAAAATCTTCACTAACCATATATCCAATAGAGCTCTATTATCCAGAGTGCACAAAGATCTTAGAAAACTAAACACTAAGGAAACAAATGGCTCATTTCTTTAAAAGAAAATTAAAATGTCCAACAAATATCTTTAAAAATGCTCTGCATCTTTAGCCATCAGGGAAATGCAAATCAAAACTTCTCTGAGATATCATCTCCAGTCAGGATGGCAAAAATCCATGATGCAAACAATACCAAATGCTGGAGAGGATGTGGAGAGAGGGGAACTCTCCTACATTGCTGGTGGAAATGCAGGCTCATACAGCTATTTTGGCGAGCCGTCTGGAGATTCTTAAAGAAATTAAAGATTGAAATTCCATATGACCAAGCTATTCCACTTTTGGGAATAACCCCCATACAGCAAAAATTCACCTTGATAGCACAAACACGACCATGTTCATAGCAGCACTGTTTAGAATAGCAAAGTCATGGAATCAACCCAAATGTCCAACAGTTGACAAGTGGATAAGGAAAATGTGGCACATTTATACAATGGAATACTACTCAGCCATCAAAAATGATGAATTAATGCAATTTGCCGGGAAAGGGATGGAATTAGAAACAATTATATTGAGTGAAGTATCCCAGAAACAGAAAATTAAGCACCGTATGTACTCCCTAATAGGTGGATCCTAGTACCAAACCCACTCAGAGACACATTAAAAGATGTATCTCTGTAATACCTATAGTAATTGAAAAGATTATATACAGGAGAGAAGGGGAAGGAGGGCCCCGCCAGAAACAAGGAGAGATCATGCTACAGCAGAGATAATAGGCCACCATCAAGGACTGCAAGTAAGTAACACAAGGTCTGGTTAAGCTAACAGACTCTCCTTCCTGATCACTTGCAACTGATGGGGTATGATCTTACCAGAAGGGGAGGGCATACAATCTGGCAGATAGAAGGTAACCATTTTTCAATGGGAGAGTGACCCACCCCTCACTGCAGTCTCCTAAACTTATTCCATCTACTTTTGAATCTATCCTTATAAGAAGACTCTATTTTAACAGATTTTTATCTCTGGCCAGGGGGTAACATCCAATATCCATGAGGATGGAGCCAAGGGCATTGTAAGAGCAGCAAAACTGAAAAAAAAAATCAACAAACCATAATCCAGAACATCAGAGACTCTATATCAACCACCTGGAACTAGGCCAGCCTAATCTCTCCCCATCCTGAAGCTCAGGGAAATTTGTGGAAGAGGTGGTGGTAAGACTATAAGAGCACAAAGATGGGAGGAGTCATGATATGCAAGATACTCCACACAAGTTAGGGCTGAAGCAATTATAATAGGACTCTGAATGATCTATGCAATGACCAACATATCATTGACCCCTCAAATTCTAGCATGGACTAAAGGCACTAGGATCCTTAGAAGCAAGGGATTAACAATCCATAGCAAAAAGCTTTAATATTAGTCTTTCTTCTGTCCTTCCACAAAGGGACCTAAGGCCTTTCGGTAGAGTAACTGTGCATTGGGGGAAAGGAAATAATCAGACATTTCGGGGTTTACTAGATACTGGGTCTGAGTTGACATTGATTCCAGGAGACCCTAAAAATCATAGTGGCCCTCCAGTTAAAGTAGGGGCATATGGAGGTCAGGTGATTGATGGAGTTTTGGCTAATGTTCGACTCACAGTAGGTCCAGTAGGTCCCCGAACTCATCCAGTGGTTATTTCCCATTACCAGAATGTATAATTGGAATAGATATACTTAGAAGTTGGCAGAACCCTCACATTGGTTCCTTGAAATGTGGAGTAAGAGCCATTATGGTTGGGAAGGCCAAGTGGAAGCCTTTAGAACTGCCTCTACCAAGGAAAATAGTGAATCAGAAACAGTATCGTATCCCTGGAGGAATTACAGAAATTAGGATGCAGGAGTGGCGGTTCCGACCACCTCTCCTTTCAACTCTCCCATTTGGCCTGTCCAGAAGACAGATGGATCATGGAGAATGACTGTTGATTATCGCAAACTTAACCAAGTTGTGACTCCAATTGCAGCTGCTGTACCAGATGTGGTTTCGTTGCTTGAGCAGATCAACACATCTCCTGGTACTTGGTATGCAGCCATTGATCTTGCAAATGCTTTTTTCTCCATACCTATTCATAAAGATCATCAGAAGCAATTTGCCTTCAGTTGGCAAGGCCAGCAGTATACATTTACAGTGTTACCTCAAGGGTATATTAATTCTCCAGCCCTATGCCATAACTTGGTTCGCAGAGATCTTGATCACTTGTCTCTTCCGCAAGATATCACATTAGTCCATTATATAGATGATATTATGCTGATTGGCTCCAGAGAGCAGGAAGTAGCAAGCATTTTGGATTTGTTGATAAGGCATATGCGTAACAGAGGATGGGAAATAAACCCAACCAAAATTCAAGATCTTCGACTTCAGTAAAATTTTTAGGAGTTCAGTGGTGTGGGGCATGTAGAGATATCCCCTCTAAGGTAAAGGATAAGTTGTTGCACCTGGCCCCTCCCACCATTAAGAAAGAAGCACAGCGTTTGGTGGGCCTGTTTGGATTTTGGAGGCAGCACATTCCTCACTTGGGTGTGTTACTTAGGCCCATATACCAAGTAACTCAGAAAGCTGCCAGCTTTGAGGGGGCCCAGAACAAGAGAAGGCTCTTCAGCAGGTTCAAGCTGCTGTACAGGCTGCCTTGCCACTTGGACCATATGATCCAGCAGACCCAATGGTATTGGAAGTGTCTGTTGCAGATAGAGATGCTGTTTGGAGTCTCTGGCAGGCTCCCATAGGTGAATCACAGAGGAGACCCTTGGGATTTTGGACCAAGGCCCTGCCATCATCGGCAGACAATTACTCTCCTTTTGAGAAACAACTCTTGGCTTGTTATTGGGCCTTAGTGGAAACTGAACGTCTGACAATGGGTCACCAAGTTACCATGCGACCTGAGTTACCCATCATGAGTTGGGTGTTATCTGACCCAGCAAGCCATAAAGTTGGACGGGCACAGCAGCAATCTATCATCAAATGGAAATGGTACATACGGGACAGGGCCCGAGCGGGTCCTGAAGGCACAAGTAAGCTACACGAAGAAGTTGCCCAAATGCCTATGGTTCCCCAGCCTTTTGCAATGCCTGTTCCCAAGCATGCACCTATGGCCTCCTGGGGTGTGCCCTATGATCAGCTAACTGTGACGTGGTTCACAGATGGTTCTGCTGGCTATTCCAGTGCCACCCAGAAGTGGACAGCTGCAGCGCTGCAACCCCTTTCTGCGACAACCCTAAAGGACAGTGGAGAAGGGAAATCTTCACAGTGGGCAGAACTTCGGGCAGTGCACATGGTTGTACATTTTGCCTGGAAGAAAAATGGCCAGATGTGCGACTGTATACTGATTCATGGGCTGTAGCCAATGGTTTGTATGAGCGGAAAAATAAATCTAAAAAAATTGCATTTCAATATTATAAAATTGTTCAATAATATGAAGTAGTGTTATTTGAAAGGCATTTCTGGACTGTTATGAAATACTATTTTCTGATGATGTGTCTGCTGCACGTCAAAGCAGCTAGGGTCACCTGCATAAGACCTAGATAAGTAGAAACATATCAGCATTCATCATGGATAGGAGAGAAGTTCATGAGTTCCCTACTCCTCCCTGAGGAGTTTTGCATTTAAAGATAGCTGAGGGAGAGGGAGACATTTTCTTCAGTGGTGTAGCCACTGGCAAATTACCCATGATCCAGTAATTATCTCACCACTTGTGTTCATCCAGGCAACCTCTGCTAATCTCAGTGATTTACAAACACATAAAAATGTGCATGAAAGAAGAAAGAAGAGCACTTAAGAATAAAAAGGGGCTTAACCAGGGTATCAGTTGCAGACACAAAAGAAGTTGATTGGAATCTATATGATCAAATTAAATTGGAGAATTGCTAAATAAATGAATATTGTATTGTGAAAGTGAGGAAGAAATTATGTGCATAATTTCACAAGAAAAATTTACATTTGTAAAACCAATGAAATCATTTTCTAATTTTCAGAAAAATAATAACATTAAATTAACTCCATTGTAAGAGTTATAAAAATTATAAAACTTAGTTTTAAAATTTGGCAACATATTCTCCTTCTGTATTCCTACACCTCTGCACTGATATTCTTTCTAAATGTCTTCTGTGCAAAACATCCAAATCAATAATCCTGTCAATAAAATGTTCAAAGAATAATTTTTTTAAAAAGAAGTGTATTGCAAAAACATGCTGGGTACTAAGAGTTGAGACAAAGCAAATGCATAGATCCTGTGATTGGTGAAAATGGATCTAGTGGTATAGAGAGATACAAACTGAATATAATAAAAATAAAATGCTCAACCACATTGCTAATGCTCTTCAGTTCACATAATGCTTTGGACACACCAATGAGCTGGCCAGAAAGCGACACCAGCAAAGTTTACATCTAAAGGAAGACCTTTCCAGCATAAGAAGCATGCACATATTCAATTGCAACACTGCAATGTATTCACCTAATTTCATAGCTAAACAACTTCAAAAGTACAGTTTTAAAGACATAGATCACATAGGACTTAAGAAAATCCTTCCCAAATAACAGTATGACACAATATTTAATCCTGATGCCAACTAATAAAACATACCAAAATTCAGATTTCTGCCTCAACATAAAGAGGCAGAACTGGGAAAGCTGTTAGTACCTTATAGATACCAAGAAGGATAAATTAAAATTTATGAAGCAGAAATTGTTTAACTAATTTCTGACTTTCTCATGTGTAATTCTTTCTGATTTCCAACTATCCCTTGCACTTGAGCATAACCTTCAAGAGTTCCTGGACAGAAGCCACCATCATGTAAGGCTGGAAGTCACTAGCTATTTGAGCTCCAAGCTCAGCAAGAGACATTTTGTTTGCTCTCTTTTCTATGCCTGCTGAATACTCTTTCTCTGTTTATCGCCCTTATACCTGTGGCTGCTGAAATTCCCAGTTCATATCCCCAGAGTTCCTGCCCAGTAGGTCCTATTATTTTCCATTTTAAAAGTAAACATTGGATTGTATACATCCTCAAAAAAATATAATCTTTAACTTCTAGAGACTTAGTATCTATAGGTGAAATGTCTTATTTTCAAAGATGAACCAGTTCTCTGAGTGAATCACTCACTGAACGCTATAGCAAACTTGAAAAAACCATGAGCTATATAAACAAATCTCTTTCTAAAAAGTCTATGCTTATTAAAAAAACTGTTACATATGTTAAGGGAGTGCATTGTTCAATTGTGGTTTTTGTTTGTTAGTTAAGGTACTGTTAATATTCCTATTTCTGAACTCCCTATATAATTATAGATTACAAGAAGATTTTGATTATGTAATATTTATAGATGTAATAAAATGCTATTTTGAAAGTACTGTGCCCCCTGCCTGTTACTGCTTCCCAAAGGACCTAAATAAACTCTATCATTGAGCATTTGCTCCAATTGTCATTTACCAAATGAGAAACTTGAGCTAAAAAAGAAACCTTAATAACACTGACTTCAAAATTGCTGTGCTTCTCTCTATGCAAACATGACATTTAGATTTATGGCATCTATCTGTATCCCTGAGGACTTCTAGCATAATTTGGAAACTACAGATGGTAGAGATTCATTTCTTTTTGTTTTTTTACTGATTCAGATGCATTGCTATTGGGAATTTTAAACAGTTTCTTTATACCTGTTATACTTCATCACCATCATGCTGAATTTAAAAATTAATTCTGATTTACTAATGCCCATTGAATCTTTAAGAAGCAATCAAAAATATATACAGCTGGCAAATTATCTCTTTCATGGAAAATAATCATTGATGCATTTCTTTTCAAATTCAGGTCTAATCATACAAAGGAAGACATCTGTAACATGCTTTCATCGGTGTCAAAAAACAACTAAGCTTCTGTGTTGTATTGAAAGCTTTATAGGCAAGAGTAATATTGCATGAAAATACTGTAGTCTATGTATTGCCTAGTTACTTCTCAATTATTTATTGATTCTAAGCCATAGAACTTCAGGCAGACAAAAGAAAAGTAACACTTTTGACTGTCAATGCTAGTTTGTAGTGTTTATTTATGAGCACACCCCACCACACACACAAACACACATGCACAGTATGTTAAAATATTCACATCTGTCAGGTGTGCTATATTAAAGCCTCATGAAATCCTGAATTCTAATCCCCAGATCCCACATAATAATGCTGGTTGGAGATGGTGGGACACATGTGATCCCGCCCTGGTAGATGAAACTAAATAAACCCCAAAGCAAAGCAACAAGGAGGTAGAACAATGCAGGATGATTCCTGATATCACCCTTTGCCCTCCACAAGGATATATATTCAAATTCCCTCTTACAAACACACACACACACACAACATACTATATAAATAAATATTACATTAACTGATAAAACATTTGTAAAAACACACTGAATACATAATTCATTTCCAACAATGTAAGTGTCATCTCAAATAATACCTGATGATTATAAAATGTGGCTGGTCCACCCGTCTGCTCGGACTGGATGCTCCCAGTCACCCTGCATCTCTGGTAACCCCCACATTAGGTCCCAACTCCTCCACCAGCCAGCCTGAGCAGCATCCGGCCTGCCTGGGGTTGGCTGGAACTCTAGGCCACTCCCTGAGTCCCAGGTGAGGTGCACAGCCAGCTCGCCACCAGCCACTTTGCTGGTCCACCTGTCCAGATGTGCTGGAAGCTTCAGGACACCCTGTGTCTCAGGAAGGACACACTGCTCCTCAGAAACCAACAGAATCCAAAGAAAACTCAAACAAAGCTCTAGGGGACAAACGCCATATATCTGAAGTCCTCTAAAATCATCCTATCATATAGGAGAGATTCTTCACAGCCAGCCCAAAGATAAGTAAACCTTTTTACCATCCTGCTTCTTTCAATTATTAATAACTGTAGATTAACTATTCCATATAGCGACACCCAAACCATATAAAACTTCAGGGACTATACCACTCACCCTCACATATCATCAAGGTACTAAATTGTAAAAGTGCACTACCACATTAATATTCACCTCCTGTCTACTAAACCTGTCTTAATTTATGTACTAACAGCGTAATAGCCCCACCCAGGTAATAATAACAAGACAAATGCATCCAACTCCAAGGCAACCAAAAGCAATAACTGCAAGAGAATATTAATATTAACTAGATCAGTTCATTCAAAAACACATAGAATCTGAAAGGTCTTAAGAGACAAAACAACAATGCCCAAGTCAAAACGCAGATGCATGAGAAACAAAACCCAAGAAGACAAACCTCCCACCAGGAGAATGATAGATTCCAGCTAAAATAAATTCACAGAAAATAGCCAAGAAAGACAGGCCCAAGATAATGACTTTCAAAGCATGATTATTATCATGATCAATACTATGAAAAAGGAAATCCGGGAGGAGTTAAATAACCCCATCAACCACTTTGAATAGGAACAAAACAGACAATTGGAGGAGTTGAGAAAAACGGTTCAAGAAACAAAAATACGCATACAGCAGTTAAAACAGTCTCAGGCAGAGTTTAAAATTGACCTAAAAGACAAGTTATCTTCAACCCAGAACTCAGCAGAAAGCCTTATCAGCAGAACTAATGAAACAGAAAATAGAATTTCAGATCTTGAAGATAAAGTGGAAGTATTAATCAGCTCAATGGATAAGGTTGTTAAAGTCAAAAAGATACTTGAGAGGAACATTCAAGAGATATGGGACACCCTGAAGAAGCCTAACATGCGCATTCATGGAATACCAGAGCAAGAATCCCAAAATACCACACCTGAGGAAATTGTTCAAATAATCATCAAGGAAAACTTCCCTCATCTAAAGAATAAGAGGCCCATTCAAATACCAGAGGCATTCCGCACCCCAAACAGATGTGACCAAAATAGAAACTCGCCATGGCAAATAATACTAAAAACACACCACATTCAAGACAAAAAAAGGTGCTGAGAGCTTCAAGGGGAAAAAAAAAAAGCCACTTTTAAAGGTAAACCTATTAAAATAACAAACGAATTCTCAATGGAAATAGTAAAAGCAAGAAGAGCTTGGAGAGATGTGCTTCAAATATAAAATGCACAAAAATGTCAACCCAGGCTGATATACCTGGCAAAACTATCCATCATGATCAAGGAAGAAAGAAAAGTTTTGCAACCCAAAGACAACTTGAAAGCTTACATGTCTACCAAACCAAGCCTTCAAAAAATGCTAGAAATGATACTCAAGTTTGAAGACAAAAACAAGCATATCCAGGAGGACAGAAGGGAAGCCAAATAATATACTTACAAAAGCCACTAAACATAAAAAATAGTCCAGAATTAAAAATAATTTCTCCATTATAACATTAAATGTCAATGGTATTAACTCAACAATCAAGAGACACAGATTACAAACTTGGATTAAAAATCACAACCCATCAATCTGCTGCCTTCAGGAAACTCATCAAACAACAAAAGATAGACACATCCTAAAAATAAAAGACTTCAAAAATTCTGCAAGTGAATGGAACCAGGAAACAGGAAGGGGTAGCCATTATGCTACTGGACAAAGTGGACTTAAAACCAAAAAACAAAATCATAAGAGACACAGGTGGATACTACATTTTAGTCACAGATACATTTCGCCAGGAAGACTTCACAATACTGAACATACTTGCACCTAATACAGGCCCCTCCACATTCATTAAGCAAACCCTACAACATCTAAAGCAAGAAATCAATCCCCAAACAATAATTCTTGAGGATTTCAAAACTGCCCTCTCAACATGAGATGGATCAAAGGCCAAAAGCTTAAGAGAAACACTTTGAAACTGAACCAAACTCTTAAAGAAATAGACCTTACAGATCTCTATCGAACTTTTCATCCACACACCAAAGAATACACATTTTTCTCAGCAGCACATGGAACTTTCTCCAAAATAGCCCACATATTGGGCCACAAAACGAATCTCCATATATACAGGGAAGTTGAAATTCTAACCTGTACCCTTTCAGACCACCATGGTCTAAAACTTGATATCCACAACACAATAAACAACAGAAAATACACTAACTCCTGGAAACTAAATACTACAATGCTGAATGAGAATTGAATTCAGAAAGAAATTACAAAGGAAATTTTAGATTTCCTGGAAGTGAACGATAATGGAAATAAAACTTATCAAAATCTTTGGGACACAATAAAATCTGTTCTAAGAGGTAAGTTCATAGCTCTTAATGCCTACATCAAAGAAAATGGAAACATCAAAATTAAATAACTTAACAATTCAGCTTAAAGCTCTAGAGACAGTAGAGCAATCTGATCCCAAAAGCAGCACAAGGAAGGAGATTAGCAAAATAAGGGGAGAAATATCTGAAATCAAGATTAAGAAAATGATAGAGAAAATCAACCAGTCAAAAGGCTGGTTTTTTGAAAAAATCAATAAGATTGATACACCCTTAGCTAAATTAACTAAGAGCAAGAGAGAGAAAACCCAAATAAACAAAATTAGAAATGAAAATGGAGTTATCACTACTGATACCAAAGAAATCCAGAGAATTATAACGTCATATTTCAAAAACTTATACTCTGTGAAATTTGACAACACAAAAGAGATGGATGAATTCCTAAGTAAACACAACTTACCTAAATTGAATCAGGAGGTTGTGAATTATTTAAATAGTCCTATAATGTATGAGGAAACAGAGGAAGTAATCTCAAATCTTCCCACCAAAAAATGTCCTGGACCAGATGGATTTAGCACAGAGTTCTACCAGATATTTAAGGAGCTAGTAAAACCAATACTCCTTAAACTGTTCCATCAAATAGCAAAGGAAGGAACACGACCAAATTCCTTCTATGAAGCTAATATCGTTTTAATCCCAAAACCTAATAAAGATTCACTTAAAAAAGAAAACTACAGGCCAATCTCTCTGATGAACACAGATGCAAAGATTCTCATTAAAGTCTTAGCAAATCAGATCCAAAAACATATCAAAAAGATCATTCATGGAGATAAAGTAGGCCTTATCCCAGGCACACAAGTTTAGTTCAACATATGCAAATCAATAAATGTAATTCACCATATAAACCAGTCCAACATTCAAGACCACATGATACTCTTGATAGATGCAGAAAAAGCTTTTGACAAGACCCAACAGCACTTTATGATCAAAACCCTAGAGAGGAAGGAATGGAAGGAACCTTTATCAATATAATAAAAGCTGTATACAGCAAGCAAACAGCAAGGATTATACTCAATGTGGAAAAACTTGAAGCACTTCTGCTTTGATCAGGAACAAGACAAGCTGTCCACTGTCACCACTTCTTTTCAATATTGTACTTGAAGTCTTAGCTGAAGCTATAAGAAAAGAAAGGCACATAAAAGGGATTCAAATCGGCAAGGAAGAAGTCAAGTTATCTCTATTTGCAGATGACATGATCCTATACCTGAGTGATCCCAATAACTCCACCAGGAAGCTCCTGGAACTAATACAGAAATTCAGCAGGGTGGCAGGATATAAAATAAATGTACAAAAATCAGTGGCCTTCCTTTATACCCAGAATGAAAGAAGTAAAAAAAGCCCTGAGAGAGTCAACCCATTTACTATAGCCCCTAAAAAAATGAAATACCTTGGTATAAACCTAACCAAGGAGATAAAAGACCTTTACAATGAAAACTTTAAAACCCTAAAGAATGAAATTGCAGAAGACAACAGAAGGTGGAAAGACCTCCCATGTTCCTGGATTGGCAGAATCAACATCTTAAAAATGACCACCCAACCAAAGGCAATATACAAATTCAACGCTACACCAATTAAAACACCAAAGCAATTCTTCAAAGAAGTTGACCAAACAATCTCAAAATTCATATGGAGGCACAAAAGACCCAGGATAGCAAAGACAATCCTGAGTAACAAAAACACTGCTGGATGTATTACCATACCAAACCTAAGTCTATACTACAAATCCATAGTTATAAAAACAGCTTGGTACTGGCTCCAAAATAGATACACAGATCAATGGATAAGGGTTGAAGACCCAGATATAAGCCCACAAAATTACAGCCATTTGATCTTTGACAAAGGTGCCAAAAAAAATCCAATGGAAAAAGAACAGTATCTTCAACAAATGGTGCTGGCAAAACTGGATCTCCACAGCAGAAGATTAAAACTGGACCTGTACTTGTCACCATGTACAAGAATTAATTCCAAATGGATCAAGGACCTTGATATAAGGGCAGAGACTATAAAAACTATAGGTAAAAGGGTAGGGAACTCCCTCGAGCTGATCGGGCTAGGACAACAGTTCCTAAACAACATCCAATGGCACAGTCACTGCTACCAATTCTCAACAGTTGGGATCTTGTGAAATTAAAGATTAAAAAATGGGCTCTGGAGCTTAAAAGAAACTTTACCAGGGATGAAATTAAAATGTCCAACAAATATCTTAAAAAATGCTCCACTTCCTTAGCCATCAGGGAAATGCAAATCAAAACCCCTAGATATCACCTTACCTCGGTCAGGATGGCAAAAATCCACGATACAAACAACAACAAGTGCTGGAGAGGATGTGGAGAGAGGGGAACTCTCCTACATTGCTGGTGGGAATGCAGGATCATATAGCTATTCTGGCGAGCCGTCTGGAGATTCTTAAAGAAATTAAAGATTGAACTGCCATATGACCCTGCTATTCCACTTTTGGGAATAACCCCCCATGCAGCAGAGGTTCACCTTGATAGCACAAGCACGACCATGTTCATAGCAGCACTGTTTAGAAGAGCAAAGTCATGGAATCAACCCAAATGTCCAACAGTTGATGAGTGGATAAGGAAAAGGTGGTACATCTATACAATGGAGTACTACTCAGCCATCAAAAATGATGAATTACTGGAATTTGCCAGGAAATGGATGTCATTAGAAACAATTATATTAAGTGAAGTATCCCAGACCCAGAAAATTAAGTGCCATATGTACTCCTTAATAGGTGGCTCCTAGTACCAAACCCACCCAACCCACCTAGAGACACTTAAAGATAAATTTCTGTAATACCTACAGTAATTGCTAGGATTATGAACAGGAGGGATGGGGTAGGATGGCCACACCAGAAACAAGGAGAGAGGGGACCATGTTACAGCAGAGAAATAGGCCTCCATCCAGGGCTGTAAGTAAGTAATGAGACATCTGGTTAAGTTCACAGACTTTCGTTCCTGATCATTTACAACTGAGGGGGTATGATCTCACCAGAAGGGGAGGGCATATAGTCTGGCAGATAAGAAGTAACCATTTTGCAAATGGGTGATTTGCTCCTCCCTCACTGTGGTTTCCTACTTTTATTACATCTACCTTTGAATATACTCTTATAACAAGATTCTACTTTAACAGCTTTTTATCTCTGGCCAGGGGTGAAATACAATACCCATCAGGATGGAGTGAAGGGTATTGAAAGAGCAGCAAAATTGCAAAAGAAAATCAAAGAACCATAATCCAGAACTTCAGAGACTCTATATCAACCACCTAGAACTAGGCCAGCCTAATCTCTCCCCATCCTGAAGTTCAGGGAAATTTGTGGAAGAGGGGTTGGTAAGATTGTAAGAGCACAAGGATGGGAGGAGCAATAATATGCAAGATACTCCACTTAAGTTAGGGCCGAAGCAATCATAATTGGGCTTTGCATGCCCTGTGCAATGTCCCACACACTATTGACCCCACAAAGTCTAGCATTTGCTAAAGGCACCAAGATCCTTGGAGGCATGGGATTGACAGCCATAGTAGTGTTCCTATGCTTAAGGGGAACACAGGAAAGGGTTCAGGGAAATGCCACTTGGTCCTTGTACGTCATTGGAGAGTAGGGCCCAGAGGAGAGTCTAGCATGCACATTAAAGGATTTTCCAGGGATTGGGGGGGAAGGTACTGGGGGATGGGGAGGGAAGGGTGAGGGGAGGGGAGCAGGGGGCTTGGGGGGAGGAGAAGGGAGGGAGGGAACCAGTGTACCTATTAAGTTTGTATGAGTGGAAATAATAATAAAAAAATGTTAAAGGAAAAAAATAAAGTAATTGAAAGAAAAAAGTATTAAATAGAAAAAAATTAAACAAAGATTTATGAACTAATGCTTAAGCACCTCACCAAAAATAAAAACCATAACAACACTCATAGTTAGTAAATATAAACATCATCCATGTACTCCTGAAAGGTAATTTCTCAGCATTGTTTATCTACTCATCAATAAGTTTATCAACTCTTATGATTAATAACAACCACTATAGAACACATTCTACTCAATGCAAACACTGATATTTTGAAAGTTCTACTTCTCTTTTCAAATTTTACCATTTTCCATATTGAGTGACTTTGTGAATCAAAATGAATGTGCATCTACCAATACTGCACATTACCTAACATAACACTATTTACATTATCACAGGGTCTAGCTTTTAGTTTTCAAAATGTTTTAGTATTCATACACGTACATATTTGTTGTAAACATTCAGAAAAGATAAAAATAGTAAGAATAGAAGGTAAAGTCACACATAATTCATAATTCTATGACCCAGATTTGTTGACAGAACGTTATTGAAAGGCACTCCCTAGCACACCATAGAATCCTAAATCAGTGAAGAACTGTGGTGTGTGTGTGTCTCTGTGCCTCTGTCTATGTCTGTATCTGTGTATATGGTAAGAGAGAGAAAAAAGAGAACATTTGAATGTGGTCTAAGTAGGTGAAATTTGAACAATGAACATTATCAGCCACTTCAGAAAAAAAAAATCTCATGAAGGTAGCCATATTCTTTACTAACTATAGAATTAAGCAGTTAACATGTTTATATTGTCCAAAATAACTAAAATGTAGGAAAAGACATTCCTAAGATTTTGAAACTAAAACTTGTTTACATTAATATTGGGAAAGCATATTAATATAATTACTCTAAAACAGTTATCTAGAACCACTTGTTGTAGATGATACACATTGTTATGATTCCACAATTTACCTTATATGCATTAATATGCCTAGCAGAAATACAATATATATATGTGCAGCAAAATTTCTAAGAAATGCACAGCAGTACTGTTCCTAATAAATTCAAATAGAAACATAACAAACAACTATTAACAGTAAAGTGAATAAGCATGTAAGATCACAATGGCAAATAGAATTCTCTTCAACAATAATGTGATACATATATATACATATATATATAAAACATCATATAACAATGCTACAAATAAATAATCCAATTGAAATTAGGGAAAAGGTTTTAAAAGAGTTATAAATGGCTTATAAGTATATGAAAATGTGTCCAATTTTCAGGGAAATGGATATCAAAACCAAAATAACATTTTGTGCAACACACGTTAGAATGATTAATGTAAAAACTTAAGAGAAAAATATTTGTAATAACAAAATGTGAGAATCCTTGCTCACTGTAAGTGTGCGTATTCTAATTCCATCAAGCCAACACAGAATACCCAGAGACACCAGCACAAGAGAGTTGAAAAGAATGAAAGAGGTCTGGACAGTGCTACCTACAAGTGTGAATCCAATGATATACAGAAGTCACAAGATAGGCCAAACAGTCTTATTTCTCATAAGTGACCAGAAAGAGAAACAGAAGATAGTTATCTATGGATAACTAGTCATGCCTGGGTCAAGAAATCTGCCCAAGACAATCTCCTTTTCCCCACTATTCGATATTATATCTCTGGTAAAGGACTCAAAAAATGTTCTGGCACATATATGTGTGCTCATACACTTCTCATCTTATGAAATACAAATAAGAAACTAGGGTGGACACATATTTAAAATAAAATAGTAGATATCCAAGAATTTTTTTTTTTATTAAAAATTTAATTATACATTTTAAAATTTTTTACCAGTTCCCTCCCTCCCCCCTCCCCTTCCCCCAGTGTCTCCCCCCCAATTCCCAGAGAGTCCTTTATTGTGTGCGCCTAACTCTCCACTGGGTCCTCCTCTCCGATGACATATAAGGACCCAGTGGCATTTCCATAAGCCCTTTCTCTTGTTCCCCTTAATCATAAGATTACTACTATGGCTGTCAATCCCTTGCCTCCAGGGGTCTCGGTGCCCTTAACAGATGCTAGACTTTATGAGGGCAACAGTGCGCTGGACATTGCGCAGGGCATGCAAAGTTCCATTATGATTGCTTTGGCCCCAACTATTGTTGAGAATCTTGCAAATCGTTGCTCCTCCCATCCTTTTGCTCTTACAATCTTACCGCCCCCTCTTCCGCAAATGTCCCTGAGCTCCAGGATGGGGAGAGATTAGGCTGTCCTAGTTCTATGTGATTGATATAGAGTCTCTGAAGTTCTGGATTGTGGTTTGTTGATTTTCTTTTGCAGTTTTTCTGCTCCTGCAATTCCCTTCACTCCATTCTGCTGGGCACTGTATGTCACCCCCTGGCCAGAGACAAAAAGCTGTTAAACTGGAGTCTTGTTGTAATAGCACATTCAAGGGTAGATGTAATAAGAGTAGGAAACCTCACTGAGGGCGGGGTCCATTACCCATTTGCACAATGATTACTTTTTATCTGCTAGACTATATGCCCTCCCCTTCTGGTGAGATCAGGAAAGAACGTCTGTGAACTTAACCAGGTTTCTCATTACTTACTTGCAGACCTTGATGGAGGCCTATTTTCTCTGCTGTAACATGGTCTCCTCTCTCCTTGTTTCTGGTGTGGCCCTCCTAACCCATCTCTCTTGTTCATAATCCTTGCAATTACTGTGTTACATAGGTTTACTTTTGAGTGTCCCAATGTGGGCTGGGCGAGTTTGGTACTAGGAGCCACCTATTAGGGAGTACATACGGCGCTTAATTTTCTGGGTTTGGGATACTTCACTTAATATAATTCTTTCTAATGACATCCATTTCCCAGCAAATTCCAGTAATTCATCATTTTTGATGGCTGAGTAGTACTCCATTGTATAGATGTACCACAGTTTCCTTATCCACTCGTCAACTGTTGGACATTTAGGTTGATTCCATGACTTTGCTATTGTAAACAGTGCTGCTATGAACATGGTCGAGCTTGTGCTATCGAGGCGAACCTCTGCTGCTTGGGGGGTTATTCCCAAAAGTGGGATAGCAGGGTCATATGGCATTTCAATCTTTAATTTCTTTAAGAATCTCCAGACGGCTCGCCAGAGTGGCTGTATGAGCCTGCATTCCCACCAACAATGTAGGAGAGTTCCCCTCTCCCCACATCCTCTCCAGCATTTGTCGTTGTTTGTACTGTGGATTTTTGCCATCCTGACCGGGGTGAGATGATATCTCAGGGAAGTTTTGATTTGCATTTCCCTGATGGCGAAGGAAGTGGAGCATTTTTTAAGATAATTGTTAGACATTTTAATTTCATCCCTGGTAAAGTTTCTTTGAAGTTCCAGGGCCCATTTTTTAATTGGGCCAGTGTTTTCCTTGGAGTTTAATTTTCTAAGTTCTTTGTGCACTCTGGACAGTAGAGCTCTGTCAGATATGTGGTTAGTGAAGATTTTCTCCCATTCTGTGGGTTGCCTTTGAGCTCGTGCGACAATCTCTTTATCTGAACAGAAGCTCTTTAATTTCACAAGATCCCAACTGTTGAGAGTTGGTAGCAGTGACTGTGCCATTGGATGTCTGTTTAGGAAGTGTTGGCCTAGCCCAATCAGCTCGAGGGAGTTCCCTATCCTTTCAACTATGGCTTTTAAAGTCTCTGGCCTGATATCAAGGTCCTTGATCCATTTGGAATTAAGTCTTGTACATGGTGACAAGTACGGGTCCAGCTTTAATCTTCTGCATGTGGAGATCCAGTTTTGCCAACACCATTTGTTGAAGATGCTGTTCTTTTTCCATTGGATTCTTTGGGCCCCTTTGTCAAAGACCAAGTGGCTGTAACTTTGTGGGCTTATATCTGGGTCTTCAATCCTTATCCATTGATCTGTGTGTCTATTTTGGAGCCAGTACCAGGCTGTCTTTATAACTATGGATTTGTAGTATAGACTTAGGTTTGGTATGGTAATACCTCCAGCTGTGTTTTTGTTACTCAGGATTGTTTTTGCTATCCTGGGTCTTTTGTGCCTCCATATGAACTTTGAGATTGTTTGGTCAACTTCTTTGAAGAATTGCTTTGGGATTTTGATTGGTATAGCATTGAATCTGTATATTGCCTTTGGTAGGATGGTCATTTTTACAATGTTGATTCTGCCAATCCAGGAACAAGGGAGGTCTTTCCACCTTCTGGTGTCTTCTGCAATTTCTTTCTTTAGGGTTTTAAAGTTTTCATTGTAAAGGTCTTTTACCTCCTTAGTTAGGTTTATACCAAGGTATTTCATTTTTTTAGGGGTTATAGTAAATGGCATGGTTTCTCTCAAGGCTTTTTCACTTCTTTCATTCTGGGCATATAGGAAGGCCTCTGATTTTTGCACATTTATTTTGTATCCTGCCACCCTGCTGAACTTCTCAATTAGTTCCAGGAGCTTCCTGGTGGAGTTTTTGGGATCACTCAGGTATAAGATCATGTCATCTGCAAATAGAGATAGCTTGACTTCTTCCTTGCCAATTTGAATCCCTCTTATGTCCCTTTCTTGTCTTATGGCTTCGGCTAAGACTTCAAGTACAATATTGAATAGAAGTGGTGAGAGTGGACAGCCTTGTCTTGTTCCTGATCGAAGTGGGAATGCTTCCAATTGTTCCCCATTGAGCATAATCCTTGCTGTGGGCTTGTTGTATACAGCTTTTATTATATTGATAAAAGTTCCTTCCATTCCTACTGTCTCTAGCGTTTTGATCATAAAAGGCTGTTGGATCTTGTCAAAAGCTTTTTCTGCATCTATCGAGAGTATCATGTGGTCTTGGACTTTGGACTGGTTTACATGATGAATTACATTTATTGATTTGCGTATGTTGAACCAACCTTGTGTGCCGGGGATGAAGCCTACTTGGTCCCCATGAATGATCTTTTTAATATGTTTTTGAATCCGATTTGCTAAGACTTTGTTGAGAATCTTTGCATCTGTGTTCATCAGGGAGATCGGCCTATAGTTTTCTTTTTTAAGTGAATCTTTATTAGGTTTTGGGATTAAAACGATATTAGCTTCATAGAAGGAATTTGGTAGTGTTCCTTCCTTTGCTATTTGGTGGAACAGTTTAAGGAGTATTGGTGTTATTAACTCCTTAAATGTCTTGTAGAACTCTGTGCTGAATCCATCTGGTCCAGGACATTTTTTGGTGGGAAGATTCGAGATTACTTCCTCAATTTCCTTATATGTTATAGGACTATTTAAGTAATTCACAACTTCCTGATTCAATTTAGGTAAGTTGTGTTTACTTAGAAATTCATCCATCTCTTTTGTGTTGTCAAACTTCACAGAGTATAAGTTTTTGAAATATGATGTTATAATTCTCTGGATTTCTTGGGTATCCGTAGTGATAACTCCATGTTCATTTCTAATTTTGTTAATTTGGGTTTTCTCTCTCTTGCTTTTGGTTAGTTTAGCTAGGGGTGTATCAATCTTGTTGATTTTTTCAAAGAACCAGCTTTTCGATTTGTTGATTTTTTCTATCGTTTTCTTAGTCTCGATTTCAGATATTTCTCCCCTTATTTTGCTAATCTCTTCTCTTCTACTGCTTTTGGGATCAGATTGCTCTAGTTTCTCTAAAGCTTTAAGCTGCATTGTTAAGTTGTTTATTTCTGATGTTTCTATTTTTTTGATGTGGGCATTAAGAGCTATGAACTTACCTCTTAGAACAGCTTTCATTGTGTCCCAGAGATTTTGGTAAGTTGTATTTTCGTTATCATTCACTTTCAGGAAATCTTGAATTTCCTTTTTAATTTCTTCCTGAATCCAGTTCTCATTCAGCATCATAGTGTTAAGTTTCCAGGAGTTAGTGTATTTTCTCTTGTTTGATGTGTTGTGGATGTCCAGCTTTAGGCCGTGGTGGTCTGATAGGGCACAGGTTAGAATTTCAACTTTCTTGTACATGTGTAGATTCATTTTGTGGCCCAGTATGTGATCTATTTTGGAGAAAGTTCCGTGTGCTGCTGAGAAAAATGTGTATTCTTTGGTGCGTGGGTGAAAAGTTCGATAGAGATCTGTGAGGTCCATTTCTTTCAGGGTTTGATTAAGTTCCAAAGTGTCTCTGTTAAGCTTTTGACCTGTTGATCTATCCCATGTAGAGAGGGCGGTGTTGAAGTCCCCAAGAATTATCGTTTGGGGGTTGATTTCTTGCTTTAGACGCTGTAGGGTTTTCTTAATGAATGTGGAGGGGCCCGTATTGGGTGCATATATGTTCAGTATTGTGAAGTCTTCCTGGTGAATTGTACCTCTGACTAAAATGTAGTATCCATCCGTGTCTCTTATAATTTTTTTTGGTTTGAAATCCACTTTGTCTGATAGCATAATGGCTACCCCTGCCTGTTTTCTGCTTCCATTTGCTTGTAGAATTGTTGACCAGCCTTTTATTTTTAGAGCGTGCCTATCTTTTGTGGTGAGATGGGTTTCCTGCAGGCAGCAGATTGATGGATTGTGATTTTTAATCCAAGTTTGTAATCTGTGTCTCTTGATCGGTGAATTAAGTCCATTAACATTTAGTGTTATAATGGAGAAACTATTGTTAATTCCAGACATTTATTATGTTTTAGTAGCTTTTATAAGTATATTGCTTCGCTTTTAATGGTGTTATATTTGCCTTCTGTTCTCCTGGATATGCCTGTTTTTTTCTTCACGCTTGAGTATCATTTCTAGCAGTTTTTGAAGGCCTGGTTTGGTGGCCATGTATCCCTTAAAGTTGTCTTTGTGCTGGAAAATTTTTCTTTCTCCCTCGATCATGACTGATAGTTTTGCAGGGTAAATCAGCCTGGGTTGACATTTTTGCTCATTCAATACTTGAAGTATGTCTCTCCAAGCTCTTCTTGCTTTTACTGTTTCGACTGAGAAGTCATTTGTTATTTTAATAGGTTTGCCTTTAAAAGTGACTTGTTTTTTCTCCCTTGAAGCTCTCAGCACCAGTTCTTTATCTTGAATGTGGAGTGTTTTAACTATTATTTGCCGCGGTGTGCTTCTAGTTTGGTCGTATCTGTTTGGGGTGCGGAATGCCTCTTGTATATGAATGGGCCTCTCTTTCTTTAGATGAGGAAAGTTTTCCTTGATGATCGTTTGAAAAATTTCCTCAGGGGTGGTATTTTGAGATTCTTGCTCCGGTATTCCATGAATACGCATGTTAGGCTTCTTCAGGGTGTCCCATATCTCTTGGATATTTCTCTCAAGTATCTTTTTGGCTTTAACAACCTCTTCCATTGAGCTGGCTAGTACTCCCACTTTATCTTCAAGGTCTGAAATTCTGTTTTCTGCTTCATTAGTTCTGTTGATAAGACTCTCTGTGGCGTTCTGGGTTGAAGATAACTTGTCTTTTAGCTCAGTTTTAAACTCTGCTTGAGTTTGTTTTAACTGTTCTATGCCGCTTTTTGTTTCTTGCACTGTTTTTCTCAACTCCTCCAGATGTCTGTTGTGTTCCTCTTCAAAGCGATTGATTCGATTATGTAATTCCTCCCGGATTTCCTCTTTCATAGTATTGAACATGGTAATGATCATATTTTGAAAGTCGTTATCCTGGGTCAGGCTTTCTTGGCCTTTTTCCGCGGGTTTGTTCTTTTTGGAGTCTAACATTATGGGATTAATTTCTTCAGTGGGAGATTTGTTTACTTGAGTGTTGCTTCTCATGGATTTGCACTTTGACTTTGGCATTGTCATTTTAACTCTTAAGATCTCTCAATTTCACTAAACTGAATTATTTGGCCTGGGGTACTGGTGGGCGGGGCCTGAACGGGGACTTACCTAGGGAGCGGGGTGAGGCCCGGGTGGACCGCGTGCGTGTCCCGACTGGCGGAGCGGGGTGGGGCGAAAAGGGAGGATGGGCGCAGGGGGAGGTGCTCCTCGTTCCCTGGGCCCCCGCGCGGCTCCGGCTGGATGGCGGGAGTCGGAGCCGGGTCCCCGTGGGCTGACCTGGGGTCCTAGAGCGCGCGTTGAGGCCCGGCTGGATCTCGCCTACGCGTCCGGACCGGCGGAGCGGGGGGGTGGGGCGAAAGAGGGAGGCTGCGCGCGTCGGCGTGGAGCTATTTAACCCGAGGGCAGCTGGGGCGGGGCCCGGGCGCAGGGGGAGGTGCTCCTCGTTCCCTGGGCCCCCTCGCGGCTCCGGCTGGATGGCGGGAGTCGGAGCCGGGTCCCCGTGGGCTGACCTGGGGTCCTAGAGCGCGCGTTGAGGCCCGGCTGGCTCTCGCCTACGCGTCCCGACCGGCGGAGCGGGGGTGGGGCGAAAGGATATCCAAGAATTTTATATAGAGAAGGTAATAGAGTATGTCCTTGAAAGGTGGACTTTTCAGAAAAAGAAATCTCTCAGAAAAATTAACCACTAGCTGTCCTTTTCCATACAATAAATATTACATGTTAAAGGAAATATTTGGAAAGAATATTATATCAGAGAGAAACCTGAATCAAAAGAAATAAGTCACACTGAATGGAACGAAGGTAACAAAATTTATCTTGTATTCTTCAAATTACATTAAAAAATGGCAAAATATAAAAAGCAGTGATATTCTGCACATATGAAAAAAATAAAGTAGCTATACACAAGTTGAAAAATAGAGATAAAATAAGAATGGCACTCATACTACATGCGATGTGGATTAATATTATTTGAAAGTAGACTTTAGATTAATTCAAGATGCATGTTTCCAACTGTGAGATCACCCCAAGGAAATTTAGAGACTTTATAAATAATGGAATGAAAATGAAACAATAAAACTTACCCCATGGACTAGTGGGGAGCTCAAGGGAGATAAGAACATACAGTGGAGAGGAGTGAAGAGAGGCAACTTGGTATGCCACAAGAGGTCTGAACACCCAAAAGAGTAGACAAACTAGAGGGAACCCTGAGGTCCATAGAAGCAGACAGGAGGGTGGGATGGAATGAAATAGATTAATGAAGGGAAGAGAAGGATATGAGAGGGTGGGGAAATGGAGGGATACAAGGATAAGTACTCAATATATTTGTAAAACTGGAAAAATAAAATAATTAGAAAAAAAGAAAAAAAATTAATCCAAATGAATATGAGAAAATTCAAAGAAAACTACTAGCAGGATGATAGTTTTAATTTGATTGCATTAAGAGCACATTAGAGCAAGAATGTAGAAATAGGCAATGAATGTGATACAAACCATACTTGGTCCAACTTTAAAAGTCTCAGAGCAAGGGGCCCAAAAAATCCAATGTAAAAAAACTCAGCATCTGCAACAAATGGTGTTGGCAAAACTGGATGTGCACATGCAGATTAAACATTGACCCATACTTGTCACTATGCATAAAAATGAATTCCACATGGATCAAGGACTTCAATATTAGGCCAAAGACTAGGAAAACCTTAGTTGAAAGGGTAGGGAACTCCCTTGAGCTGATTGGACTAGGCCAACAGTTCCTAAACAGAAATCCAATAGAACAGTTACTAGAACCAGCACTCAACAAATGGGATCTTATGAAATTAAAGAGCTTCTGTTCAAATAAAGAGATTGTAAACCAAACAAAAAGGCAACCCACAGAATGGGAGAAAATCCTCACTAACCACATATCTGGTAGAGCTCTATTATCCAGAGTGCACAAAGAACTTAGAAAACTAAACACCAAGGAGATAAATGGCCCAATTTAAAAATGGGCTTCAGAACTCAAAAGAAACTTTTCCAGGGATGAAATGTTTAACAAATATCTTTAAAAATGCTCCACATCCTTAGCCATCAGGGAAATGCGAATCAAGACTTCCCTGAGATATCATCTCACCCCAGTCATGATGGCAAAAATCCACAATACAAACAACACCAAATGCTGAAGAGGATGTGGAGAGAGTGGAACTCTTCTACATTGCTGGTGGGAATGCAGGCTTATACAACCACTCTGGCGAGCAGTCTGATGATTGTTAAAAAGTTAAAGATTAAAATGCCATATGACCCTGCTATACCACTTCTGGGAACAATCCCCCATATACCAAAAATTCACCTCAATGACACAAGCACAACCATGTTCATAGCAGCACTATTTACAACAGCAAAGTCATGGAATCAACCCAAATGCCCAATAGTTGATGAGTGGATAAATAAAATGTGGTACATTTATACAATGGAATACTACTCAGTCACCAAAAAAGATGAATTAATGAAATTTTCCAGGAAATGGATGGAATTTGAAAAAATTATATTGAGTGAAGTATCTCAGACACAGATAATCAAACACCATATGTACTCCATAATAGGTGGATCCTAGTACCAAACCCACTTAATGACATATTCAAAGATAAATCTCAGTAATACCTACAGTAACCACAAAGAATATAAACAGGAGGGAAGGGGAAGAAGTGTTTCCCCCCAGAAATAAGGAGAGAGGATATCATGCTTCAGTAGAGAAAATAGGTCACCATCAAGTATTGCGAGTAAGTAGCGAGGCATCTGGTGAAGCTCACTCACTTTCCTTCCTGGTCACTTGCAACTTGATCTCACCAGTCAAGGGGGGTATAGTGACTGGCAGATAGATGGTTACCAGCCTGCAAATGGGAGACTGACCCCCCCACTGTGGTCTCCTACTCCTGTTCCATCTATCTTTGAATATTATTTTATAGTAAGATCTCATTTAAACAGCCTTTTATCTTTGGTTAGTAGGTGACCTCCAATACCAATCAGGATGGAGCCAAGGGTGGTGCAGGAACAGCAAAACTGAAAACAACAACGAACCATAATTCAGAACATCAGAGACCCTACATTAATCACTGGAACCAAACCAGCCAAATCTCTCCCCATCCTAAAGCTCAGGGAAACTTGCAGAAGAAAGGGCAGCAAAATTGTAAGAGCCTAAAGATGGAGAGGACCAACGATATGCAAGATACTCCACATAAATTAGGGCCACAATAGCCATAATTAGACTTTGCTTGACCTGCACAATAACTGACATGTCAAAGACTCCCCTCCAAAGTCTAGGATGGATCACAGGCACTAAGATCCCTAGAGGCAGGGAATTAACAGTCACAATATTGTTCTCATACTAAAGAAAGGGCTCTGGGCAATGCCACTGAGTCCTTACACCTAATTAGAGTGGAAGACTCAGAGGGAAGTTTGGCATTCACACAAAAGAATGCTCCAGGGAATGGTAGGGGGAAGGGGGAGACACTGAGAGAAGAGGGGGAGGGGAGTGAAAAGAAGGGGAGAAGGGGGAAGGGTACAAGAGGGACTGGGAAGGGATGGAGGGAGGTAGGGGACTGGGATACCTATTAAGTTTGTATGATTGAGGAAAAATAAATAAATACAATAAAATTTTTAAAAAGTCTCAGCACAGACTACATCAGTTCCAAGATAGTCCAAAAGTCCAAAGTCCAAAGGATCCTGTAAAATCAAAAGACAAATTACATACTTACGAAATAGACATTCCCATTCCAAAAGGGAGGAATGGGTGCATATTCAGGAAAGATCAGTCCACAACAAGGACAAAAACCAGCAGAACAAACTCCACATCCTGCAGTTCCTCTCATTGAAATCACCTCAGTTCCAAAGGACTTTGGTTCCAACCACCCATTCTGCCTAGTGAACCTGTCCATAGAATATGTCACCCTCTTGGATTGAATCCTCCCAGGTTATACAACTCTCCTTGGCAGATGTCCCATATTGGCTCTACAATCTCTAACATATTCACTTCTCAATGACAAACCAGCTTTAATTTCACAACACAGCACAAACTGCCCTTCTTGAAACTCTAAACTGCAGACTTTCTATCACATGTTGCCTGGCTTCCACCATTTTCTGAATCCTTGAAGGAGGGATCCATGTCCTCCTCCCTCTTGTATCTTTGATGTTTTTGAAGCCAGCACCACACAGAGAACTTTGCAAGTTCTGCTGTAGCTTTGGGTTGAAGATTGGCCCCCTTGACTTACCTGATTCAGTTTCTCTGCGCTGACTGTAGGGAAAAAAAATCTTTCTTACCTGTGTAGTTGCTTCATTGGAGTAACAAACCTGTCATTTGTAACACTGTCCTTTAGCACTTCCCTCCCAAAAGAATTTGCATTCTTATGAATGGGAGTCTATGTTGAGGAATTTGCATTCAAGGAACATTGTCTCCTATTATCCAAATTGCAACTACCCTGTTTAACAATGGGTGATATTTTGATGTCTGCTACTTCCTAGTTTCTCATTGTACTTTTCCTCATCAGACCTCACAGTTCTGACTTCTTTCTGCCTGATTTCTTGCTTTTTCATAACTCTGAAACAAAAACACTAAAATGTAGCTATGCCACATTGTCAAGTCTACATTGCCATGAAATTTCCTCCACTGAGCACTCAGGTTTAACTTCAGACAAACTTTCAAGATGAGGTCAAAACATCACTAAATTCTCTACCAGCACATATCTTCATTTGCCATTCATCCATTTCCAAACACAGTCTTTGTTCCCCTCTGGATCATCACAAGCTAGGCTTCCACTGTTTGTGTCTCTGAGAGCTTCACTGTCTTCCAGGATCTCACAAGAAAGGCCCAGTTGGCTTTATCTCCAAAACACAAAGGCTTTCCCTTTACAAGGTTCCAAAGTTTTTCATATTTCTCCCAACAGAGTCCCATTGAAAAACTATCCACATCATAGGCAGGTTTAGAACAGCCACACTGGGATGATCTCTGAAGAAATTCCTTAAAGCCATCCTCCATTGCTGGGATTAACCTGTAGGGAGGTAACTGACTTGAATCCTCCACAAGAAATAAGGAGTCAACTTCCCTCAACCCTTTGACTATGAAAGGATATGGAGATGAGTTGTCTGTAGCAGATAAACTAAGTCCATTAAAATAAAAAAAAAACCCAACTCAAGGTGGGCATAAGTCAATTGAGTTGGCACTAATAGGAGCTAACCAATAGGGAAAAGCCATTTTTTCTGGGCTGTCCTAAGTATATAATCATACTTGACCTTGGCAGCCATCTTTGGCACCTGCATCTCATGGCACCACATGCCTGGAGTCCTTGAGTTCTATTCTTTCTCTCCTCTAATAAATTCTACCTTAATCCTCTATATGTGTCCTTGTTTCAATCTTTGACTCGCACCCCATAACACAGATCCATACAGACTCCAAGAAAGTCACCCTACAACAACATCATTGACCATACTTCTGAGTACTAACTTCTCTTAGCATCACACACAAAAGTTTTATTTTTTGGTACAGGTTCTCAAAGTCTCACTCAGTAACACTCCATTTCTTTGGTACCAGTTTCTTTCAACTTCAAAACACTCTGAGATGCTCATAATCTCACAGCAATATCCCACACTCAGTACCAATTTCTGTACTTGTTACTTTTTGTGTTGCTGTGAGATAATACCCAAACTTAAGCAACTTAAGGGAGAAAGGGAGGTATTTAGCTTACAACTCCAGAGGGTAGAAACAGTCTTTCATGACAGGCTGGAGAAAGGCTACATGACACCCGTATCCAAGAAGCTAAGAACTAAAAGACTGCTAACTCTCAGAGCAGATCTCTCCAGGAAGTAGTTGGGACTAATCCACCTTAAGGCCCACTCTCTGTGACTGTCTTCTTCCAGCAAGGCTCTACTTCCTAAAGGTGCCATGGCCTGTCCAAACACTTAAGACTGTGAGGGACATATTTCAATCCATGATAGTGGGTTTTTTTTTATTTATTATTTATTCAATTGTGCGTGTATGTGCGTGTGCAAGTGTGTATGTATGTGTGTGTATGTGTAGAACCACGGACGAATTCGGGAACCACTATGGACGCCTCCACCTCCTCTTTGTTTACTTTGCCTGGGGATTCACAGGCTCCGCCCTACCAGGATCAGAAACGCAGGCCGCCCATGCTTCCGCCTGGCATCTATATGTGGGGTCTAGGATCCAAACTCAGGACCTTCCACCTGCAAGGCAGAGGCTTAACCCCTGAGCCACCTCTCCAGCCCCGATAGTGGGTTTTGAGAGTATCTTTTTCAATGTTTTGCTTGTTTCCCCATAAGCAGCATATTCAGAAGATACAACTGACCCAAATGTTAGCCATCCAAAATTGTGAAGCTTGAAGATTATGAGAAAACTTCTCACCCTACACACTATAAATCTAAGTGTGACCTATAGATGCTCCAGCATGCATTATAGGGAAGACAGCTCTGATGGACATCTGCACCAGCTGGTTCAGGTTTAGCCAGAGCCTAAATATTAAAGTGAACAAGAGTCTCCATCTTCAACTTCACAATCTCTTTACCTGGCAGACTCTAGCTTTAGAGGATCCAGGAAGATGTTCTAGCACTTCAATGGGTGAGCTTTTGTCCTTCATATTACGTTGTTTTTCTTTGACTATATTTTAGTAATGTTTTGACTTTTCAGGTTTTTTTTAATTATCTTTTGTAGGCTTTTGTTTTGATTTGACCTGTGAAAATCTCTAATACAAGATTTCTAGTTAGCACAACATGCCATGTGTGTAATATTTATATCTAAATCAAGGTTTGGGAAATTTTTCCTACCCAGACTAATTTTAGTAATACATCTATTCTTACTAGGCAATCAGATTTTTTTAATTTCTTGCTTCTTTTCTTCTTCTTTATTATACCTTCACAATATCTCTTTCTTCATGATTTTTTTAATTTAGACATGATTCTTCTTTCTTTTCTTGCTTCCAATTTCTTTCAGTTTATTCATTATGTACATTCACTCTAATTTTTCAAATTCAGCAATATTTTTTCCAATCTCATGTTCTATACTTATTGATGGTTGTCACAGTTAAGCACAGTTAAGCTTGACTGGTGAGGGTTTGAGCTCTGGGCAAAGTTGTAGAGAGCTGATGGTTGAGTTAAGCCCAGAGCAAACCTGAAGGAGATTGTCTAGCTGACGGGGAAGACCCAGCCCATGGTTGGTGGGATTAGGACCTGGATAAATCACAGAGAGGTGGCTTAGAGAGTTGGCATCCTTCTGTTCACTTGATCAGACATGCTGGTCTGTCAAGTAAGGATTGTCCATCTCTCAGCCGTTATGCAGTGATGGTGTGACCAGTTCCCTCGGCCCTGGTGTTGGTGCATGCTCTCCCATCCAAGCTGGACTGAGAACTGTAACCGGATAGTCATAAGAAAGTAAACGCCTTGTTCCCTTAAGCTGTGTGATGGTCATTTATCAGCAACCATGCAGGCAGACTGCAACAGAATTTGGTACCTAGGAAGTGCGGTGTTGCTTATAAATCTGACTATGTGGATTTTGTGGCTTTTGAATGGTTCTGCTGGACAAAGTTGGAAATGTTTGAGAATTTTCACTTTGTGGATTTACAAATACTGTTCTCAGAATTTAGTGGGCCAATTGCTGAGAGAGATTGTTTAGGCCCAACTTGTGATGAGGGGAACAAGGAATTTGGTAAAGCTGAATTGAAAGACAATAGACGGGTTTGCTTGACAGAGGAGAGCTGTGTTGCCAGCCTTAAAGGTTTGGATGTGCAAAGGGCACGCAGCAGAATATCTGTTGCTGTTGGAGAAATGATATCAGTGAAGGAAAACCTAGTGACTTGCACTGGGACGGTGGAAGACCTGAAAACCACCATATGGCAAGTTTGTGGTTTGGAAACTCAAATTCCTTCAGGGCCCGAAAGCCCAAGTTAAAGCCATTTCTTGTCTTTGGATGTTTGCCTGCCTAAAAGAGGTTTTTCCAGCATCAGTGTGTTAAAGTTCGTACAGCTATAGCTCCAGTTAACTAAGCTACATTTCAACCTTGCTTCAGAATCTGAATCTGGCAGCATCCCTCAGATGATACTGGTTTTGGTGTACTACTGAAGGGTTCATGGAAAGCAGCAAAAGCTTGGCATCAAGTGACAGGCATAGAGTTCCTGCAAAGAAAGGTGAAGCTTATAGCTGCAGAGGAACCCAGAGTACTGTTGGAGATGCCAGAACCATGGGACTGCTGCTGAGGACTGCTTTGAGTAGAGATTCAGCCTGGTTCAGAGGAACTCTACTTTTAAAGCTTCAGGGTGCAAACAGGGACTGGGAATGCCTAGAACTTTTGAGCTGCCTTGATGAGCAACAGAAGATGGACATTGAAGTAAAGGATGTGGTATTTGATTTTCTGGACTTTAATCTTTTTAATGTTTTCTTATTGTTTAAAATCTTTCTGTTTTAATATTTTACCTGTTATAAAGTATTTAACTTATTTCAAATTTAAGAAAGTTAAGAACTTTGAACTTTTAAAATGTTGGAACTGAACTTTTAATGAGAGAACATTTTAAATTTGTCCATGAAACATATTTACATTTTTAAAGATAACTTTTAACATCTGTGGAGACAAGGAAAGGTTACAGTTTAAAAGTGCTATTGTTTTGTGTCAAGTTGACAAGAGGTGGAGTGTCATAGTTAAGCACAGATGTCAGCTTGACTGTTGAGGGTTTGAGCTCTGGGCAAAGTTGTAGAGAGCTGATGGTTGAGCAAACCTGAAGGAGAATGTCTAGCTGACAGGGAAGACCCAGCCCATGGTGGGTGGGATTAGGCCCTGGGTAAATCACAGAGAGTTGGTTTAGAGAGTTGGCATCCTTCTGTTCATTTGGTCAGACATGCTGGTCTGGCAAGTAAGGATTGTCCATCTCTCAGCTGTTATCCAGTGATGGTGTGGCCAGTTCCCTTGGCCCTGATGTTGGTACATGCTCTCCCGTCCAGATGGACTGAGAACTGTAACTAGACAATCATAAGAAAGTAAATTCCTTGTTCCCTTAAGCTGTGTGATGGTCATTCATCAGCAACCATGCAGGCGTATGGCAACAATTGTTATTAGATTGAATTAATTTTAATTATATTTCTAAATTGTGTTGATTCAGTGGTTTGTGTTCTTCATGGGTGGCATGGGGATTGGCTGCTCATTAAAACAATACCTAAATTAAACAGGGAAGGATATCCAAACAACAGATGTAAATAATAATGTACAAACACAATATATATATAAGAAAATAAAATATCACTATGTCTCTATGATATCATACAAACCAATTAACAAATCCAAAGATGCTAATTTTTTTGAAATGATGAATGTCATTGTTAAATACATACTAATTTGTCAATTGAAGACTCAACTCTGGGTGCATTTATAGAGAAACAGTACTTGAGTTTACCCCTGAACAACCCTGCAGGAGATTGTATAGGTCATGGGGAAGGCCTAGCCCATGTTGATCTTTTTAATGTTTTCTTATTGTTTAAAATCTTTCTGTTTTAATATTTTACCTGTTATAAAGTATTTAACTTATTTCAAATTTCAGAAAGTTAAGAACTTTGAACTTTTAAAATGTTGGAACTGAACTTTTAATGAGAGAACATTTTAAATTTGTCCATGAAACATATTTACACTTTTAAAGATAACTTTTAACATCTGTGGAGACAAGGATTAACTGCTTCTTGTGCATATGGATAAGACAAGATATATGGTTTAGCCAGTGTTGTTAGTGAGCTCTCTTCACAAGCTAGACAAAGAAAACATAACTAAGAATCATAAGAGAAAATAAAGCCCTTACTCTCAGAGTTTTGTTATGAATTTATCATCATTCAGCATAACTTTGACAATAGGAAAAGAGTTTAAAATTCTATTTCTAAAAATAATTAGTGACTTCAAAGAGATTCAAGCAGAAGTGAATAAAGAAATGAATTCAGAAATAAGATACAGTAATAAGAAAATCAGCAACATGTATGAGAAATTCAGTAAGGAAATTGATTAAGAAAACATGTTGGGAATTAAATTCAATTATTAATGTTTTCAAAAAGGGGAAAGAATGAGGAATAGATTCAAAGAAAGAATATTGGGGATGAAAGGTGTCATAATTAGATACATGTGTCAACTCGACCATTGAGGGATGGAGCTCTGGGCACATTTTTAAAGAATTAGTAGTTGAGTTAAATCCAGAGTGAACCTGCAGGAGATAGATTGTTTAGCTAATGGAGAAGCTCCAGCACACAGAAAATGGGACTAGTCCTTGGGTCAGTGCATAAGATAGAAGGATCTGGTTGAGAATGTTGACATCCTTCTGCATGGCTAGACATGCTAGACCAGCAAATAAGGATTGTTCATTTCTTAGCCGTTACTTGAATATAGCATGGCCTGTTCCCCCAACTGTTGGTATTGTTGTGGGCTGTCCTGCCGAGCAGGACTATCATAAAAGAGAATAAACTCCAGGTTCTCTTAAGCTGATTTGTCATGATTTTATCAACAGCCATGCATTCTAACTTCCACAGAGTTTGGAAACTTTGAAATAAGATTTTGCTGATAAATCTTGCTATGTGACTTTATTGAATTTTGAACCTTTTTGGGGAGAATTTGTGTTTGAAAATATTGAGATCATGTGCTACAAAAGCCATTCAGCAAAGTTTAATGAGGACCATTTGGAAAATAATGATGCTGAGAGAGTTGTGGATTGTTTGAGCCCAGTTTGTAATGAAGGACTTTATCAAAATTTAAAGACAATAAATGGAACATCTAGCTTAATAGAGAATAGCTATGTTAAGAGCCTTGAAATTTGGATGTGGAAAGAGCAGACAGCACAGCAGCAGCTGCTCTTGGGAAATGAATATCAATGAAGGAAAACCTCTATCTTGCACTGAAATGGTGAAAAAAATGACTGCCACCATATGGAGATTTGATACTTTGAAAACCTTGATTTTTTCAAGAGACACAAGTCTTAGCTGAAGCATCCTAGAAACAGGAGAAAGAAAAGAATAATAATCATACAAGAAAAAAAAACTGCCAAAATTACATAATCAGCAAATGTCTCTTTGTCAAAACCTTGCATATGAATTGTCTTAATTCTCTAATGAAACAATTTATGCTACCTGATCCAATTTTTTTGGCTATTTTTTATTTATTTTTTCCACTTATACAAACTTCATAGGTACCCCATTCTCCTCCCTCTCTCCATCCCTCCCTGGATCACCTTGGTCCCTCCGTCCTTTTCCCCTTCCTTTTCCCTCCTCTCTCCCTTTCTCCCAGTGCCCCCTTCCCTTCCCCCCATTCCTGGAGTATCCTTTACTGTGCATGTCAAACTTTCTTCTGGGTTCTCCTCTTCTGATGAGATGTAAGGACTCAGTAGCATTGCCTAGAGCTCTTTCTTGTGTTCTCTTTTAGTATAGGAACACTATTGTGGCTGTTAATCCCTTGCTTCTAAGGATCCTAGTGCCTGTGATTCATGCTAGACTTTGGGGGGGATGGTTCAATGATATGCTGGTTATTGTGCAGGTCATGCAAAGTCCTATTATGATTACTTTGGCCCTAATGTGTATGGAGCATCTTGCATATTGTTGCTCCTCTCCATCTTTAGGCACTTACAATCTTACCGGCCCCTCTTCCGCCAATTTCCATTTGGGAAATTGGGATAGGGAGAGATTAGGCTGGCCTGGTTCCTGGTGATTAATGTAGTCTCTAATGCTCTGAATTATGGGGTTTTTTTTTTTTGTCTTCCAGTTTTGCTGTTCCTGCACCACCCTTGGCTCCATCCTGATGGGTATTGGATGTCACTTCCTAGCCAGAGATAAAAGGCTATTAAAATAGAGTCTTATTATAAGAGTAGATTCAAAGATAGATGGAATAAGAGTAGAAGACCGTGGTGAGGGGGGGTCAGTCTCCCATTTTTCAGGATGGTTACTTTCTATCTGCCAGACTCTTTGCCCTCTCTGTCTGGTGAGACCAAACCCATAAGTTGCAAGTGACCAGCTACCTGATCAAATTTTTAAAAATAAATTCAATACTTTGTTATATACAGGACACACATCTCACTGGTTGAACTCACAGAGTGAGAATTAAGGAATGGAATCAATATGCCAAGCTAAAACAAGTTAGATATATAACTGATAACATATTAGTAAAAAAATCAGCCCATAAAGAATATATAAAAATTATCACTAAATGTACTATTTGTTCAAAGAACATGGATTCACTCAAATTTCAATAAAACATTCTTTGTTTTATGAAATATATATATTTATATAAAGACAGATTGTGATGAAATAGCAGTTGGTTATTTCAATATGTCACTTATAAGTATATAAATAATCCAATGGGTAGAATAATAAAGAACACTGGGGGATGGGGAGGAAGGGGAGGGGGAGCATGAGATTCAGGGGGAGGAGGAAGGAGGGAGGGAACTGGTCTACCTATTAAGTTTGTATGAGCGGAAATAATAAAAAATGTATTAAAAAAAAAGAACTTCACAGTTGAACTGTACCATAAACCAAACTTAACAGGCATCTGTAGACAATTCTATGCAACATCTGTGACATCCAAAGTTTTCTCAGTAGTCCATGAAATGTTCTCTAAAAAACTGGTCCTAAAGTAAGTCTTAAGAAATATGAGTGTATTAGTCAGGGTTCTCTAGAGCCATAGAATCAACAGAATGAATATATACTGAATTGGCTTACTAGATATGGCCAAAATAGTCCAACAATATCTGCCAGTAGCTGCTCAGTCCAGTAAGCAAGTGAGTGACAGCTGAAAGCCTGGAGGATTCCTGAAGATTCTTTGTCACATTGAAGACTTGGCGGGTTGGAAGATTGGAGGGGTCGAAGAAGAGAAGAAGCCAGATGCAGGAGGAAAGTGTTTTCTAGCAAGACTTCAGAGAGTCTCTCTTCAAAGTCTTCCACTTTATGGTTACTTTTATCTGGTCTGCTATTGGGAAGTTTCATTCAGCTCTAGGGCTGGTCTTGTATTGTAAATGTATATATCTGGATAATCTCTTCAAGTAGTCTGACAGCTGATCTTAGTTAATGCCAGATGTGGTCAATTTGACACCCAGGATTAATTATCACACTGAGGAACATGCACAATGTCTGGGCATGCATACCAAGAACCTATGGTTTTTCTAGAGCTTGCCTAAATCTGTTCAGTTTTCAAAGTTACATAGGTAAGTTATTTACCTTGAGAGTTATTGTAGTTTGCTTATTCTCAGCCCTGAAGATTCAAAGTAGAGTCTGACAGAATGATTATCTAAGGGAGAACATGCTTAGGCAGAAGTTGCAAAAAAAGTCAGAGAGAAGAACCTTACTAATCCAAAACTGACAGTAACCAAACTGGAAGGAAGGAATAGGATGATGTGACATGGTACTCCTGACCTCAAGGTACTGGAGGTAACAATACTGGGATCATGGGTCCTCTGAGACCACAAACTCTACCGTCATATTGCTGTCTTGGAAGGATTCAAAACACTCATACTGTATAGCTGAAGCATCCGTTCATATTTCATCATGGCCATTTTGTGACTATAGTTGGAAAACTTCTTTATAATTTCCTTTAAGTGCTTATACCAGCAAGTTCCAGTACTTCATCATTTTTTTATGGCTGAGTAGTACTCCATTGTATAGATACACCACATTTTCCTTATCCACTCATCAACTGTTGGACATTTGGGTTGATTCCATGACTTTGCTATTGTCATTAGAGACAATTATATTGAGTGAAATATCCAGACCCAGAAAATTAAGTGCCGTATGTACTCCCTAATAGGTGGCTCCTAGTACCAAACCCACCCAGCCCACCTAGAGACACTCGACCATAAATCTCTGTAATACAGTAATTGCAAGGAGTATGAACAGGCGGGATGGGGTAGTGGTGCCACACCAGAAACAAGGAGAGAGGGGACCATGTAACAGCAGAGAAAATAGGCCTCCATCAAGGACTGAGAGTAAGCAATGAGACATCTGGTTAAGTTCACAGAGTTTTGTTCCTGATCATTTACAACTGAGGGGGTATGATCTCACCAGAAGGGGAGGGCATATAGTCTGGCAGATAAAAAGGGACCATTTTGCAAATGGATGATTCACCCCTCCTTTGCTGAGGTTTCCTACTTTTATTACATCTACCTTTGAATATACTTTATAACAAGACTCTAGTTTAACAGCTTTTTATCTCAGGCCAGGGGGTGACATACAGTGCCCAGCAGGATGCAGTGAAGGGCATTGCAGGAGCAGCAAAACTGCAAAAGAAAATCAACAAACCAAAATCCAGAACTTCAGAGACTCTATATCAACCACCTAGAACTAGGCCAGCCTAATCTCTCCCCATCCTGAAGCTCAGGGAAATCTGCGGAAGAGGGGGTGGTAAGAGTGTAAGAGCACAATGATGGGAGGAGCAATGATATGCAAGATACTCCACACAAGTTAGGGCCGATGCAATCATAACTGGACTTTACATGCCCTGCGCAATGTCCAACACACTATTGTCCCCACAAAGTCTAGCATTTGCTAAAGGCACCAAGATCCTAGGAGGCAAGGGATTGACAGCCAAAATAGTGTTCCTATGCTTAAGGGGAACACAGGAAAGGGTTCAGGGAAATGCCGCTGGGTCCTTATATGTCATCGGAGAGGAGGACCCAGAGGACAGTCAGGCATACACATTAAAGGATTCTCTAGGGATTGGGGGGGGCACTGGGGGGTGGGGAGGGAGGGTGAGGAGAGGGTGAGCAGAGGGGTGGGGAGAGGAGGAGGGAGGGGTGAGGGGAGGGCGAGCAGAGGGGTGGGGGGAGGAGGAGGGAGGGAGGGAACCGGTGTACCTATTAAGTTTGCATGAGCGGAGATAAAAAAGTGTTTTTAAAAAAAGTGCTTATACCAGTTTTTGTTGCATATTTTCTGTTATGACAAATCTCAGTCCCCAGAATATTAATTTGATTTCTGGAAACAGACAAAAATGTTAAGAATCAATTGTTTCACAAGCCATAATTCAGAACACCAAAGACCCTACATTATTATTAACCTTGAACCAGACCATCCAAATCTCTCCCCATCCTGAAGCTCAGGGAACCTTGTGGAAGAGGGGCGGCAAGATTTTAAGAGCCTAAAGATGAGGAGGACCAACGATATACAAGATACTTCACACAAGTCAGGGCTGCAGCAGCCATAATTGAGCTTTGCCTGACCTGCACAATGGCTGACCCCCCAAATGTCTAGCATGGATCACAGGGGACAAGGCTCCAGGCAGTAGGATCCTTAGAGGCAAGGAATTAAACAGTCAAAATAGAGTTCCCTGTGCTAATGGGGAGCCCAAGAATGGGCTTCTGGATATGCCATAGAGTCCGGAACCTTCACTAGGATGGAGGGCTCAGAGGGAGGTTCCACATTCACATAAAAAGATGCTCCCAGATGATGGGAGGGAGGAAGGGGGAGGCATTTGGAGAGGGGAAGGGAGGGAAGGGATTGAAAGGACAAGAGGAAAACAGGAGAATGCAAAGAGGGATGACTAGGGAGGGGAAGAGGGAGGGATAGGATAGGTACCTATTTAGCTTGTAAGATTAGGAGAAAATAAAATGTGGGAGAAAAGATAAAGAATCAATTGTTTTTCCATAATATAATGACTGAGTTTAACAACAGTTTTGACTTCAGAGTCTGAAGGCTAGATCATGCATGATGTGAATGGTAATGGCATGCGTGACTTTTAATAATTAATAGCAACCCCTTGAATGCTTTAAGTATGTCCATAAGTGACCAAAGTCTTTATGACAACTTTCTTGCTTAGTCTTTGCAATAATCCTTCTGAAGTAGGAGTATCACCATCTTCACTATTGCAGCTTAGAAAATAGTAGAATGTTATCTGGTGGAAGCTAACAGTAACAGAATTAGGACTCTGCTGGAGAGATAAATAGCCTTCTTTTAAAGAAATCAGTAGTTAAGGATATGTAAGTTCTGAATAGTTAAGCAATCTATCTGAACTGTGTTAATAGCTCAGGAAGTAAAACCATTGACTTGGAGGCAAAAGGGATCTTCAGATTTCACATAAAAATTCTAGGCAGAATAATGACTTATACATCAGGCTCTGAAAAGTAGAGCCTAGAAAACTCCAGAACAAACAATAAGGAGGTAGAATAATCCATGATTATTCCTGATGTCTCCCTTGGAGACACACACACACACACACACACACACACACACACACACACACACACGCACATTCACAAATTTCATATATTATCTCATGGTTTGAATGTGAGTTGCCCCCCTCAGGCTGGTCTTACTGAATCATTAGCTGATATTAATGTTTGGGAAGCTAGTGGTAGGTACCTTTAGGAATTAGACCCTGATGAAGGAAGACACATCATAGGGGCAGGCCTTGAGTTTGGGAACACTGACCTACTTCCCCACAGTTTGCTTTTGCTCTCTCCACATTTATAATGTCTGTGCTGACCTGAGCCAGACTTCTGCTTCTGTGTCTAAGCTATGCCTTCTGCTATGTGACTCCAATCATAAGGGACTATATCCGCCATGGTTTAAATGGATTTTAAAGAATTTGTACAATTAATAAGTCCCATATTCCTGCCAATTCCTTATTGTGAAGCTCTTCTCTATACATAAGGGAATGGAATAAAATCACCACTGACTGCTTTTTTTTCTATTTCTCCATTACATATATACTAGCTTTTGCTGAATGTAGTTTAAAGCTCCATTATTAGGTGTACATTCATTTGTAATCACTATAATCCTTAGATTTATTAATGCTATCATCATTAGAAAATACCATTGCTTCTTTCAGACCTTCATTTCTTCCAACCATTTTTAGACAACACATTCACTCATGATTTGAATGGTATGTTTTTTCCATCTGTTATGTTCATGCTAATGGAATTTTCATATGTAATTTTATTTTGTCAACAATTATGTTCTACATCTGGTTCTAGTTTGTCATATATTCTAAAAGATTTACCTTTTGATTGAATATAATTGTTGGCACAGTTTTAGTTAGATATCTTGCTTTACAATTTTTTACTATATACCCTTAGATATTTTTGACATATTTTCCTCATTTATTTTGACTTTTTCCTTGGTTCCCGCTTCTATCCCTTTAAAGAGCATGCTAACATGCTTTTTCATCAGAAACTGTATTAGCCATCTTTATCAGCATCATTTTATGGATAATGCTTAATTACTTTGGATAAATATTAAAACATGTATCAGAATATCATTAGTTATCTCCCATCCTTTATATTATTGCCTTTGCACTCTGGCTCTTTTCCAACTGGACCAACCTGCTGCCAAGGCCTGACCTCGCAGCCCATGCTGCTATGTCTCTGCCCAACAGCCCACGTGCTTTTGCAGGAGCATATCTGGGATCCAGTTCCCCTTTTTCAGCTGTTAACAAGACGTGCCTTCACAACTGGCACTCTTCCCTTTCCAGAGTGGATCTGGTTTCTGCCATGGCTCTACTTCACAATCTTCATGACAGTTGCCTTCATCTCCCATCTAACCTCATCTATTTTCCTTACTACCTAACTAACCCAAGCCTTTGTCCAGCCTCAGCAACCCCCTACTAATCATTAAAAAATCCTCCAAGAATTTAGTAGAGATCGCAGAATCCGCCAGGAATAGCAGATTGACACCATATAACTGAAGACCCCAAGAATCTCACCATTCAACAGAAAAGAATCTTCACAATCTACATTAAGATAAGTAACTCATTTTATTTTCCTTTTAACTTCAATTGCCAGTCACCATAGCTTAAGATTTCTATGGAGAGAACACAAAGCATATATGCTAACCAATTCAGGATCTTAGTTACTTACCCATTCATACCATTATTAATCTAAAAGCTGCTATATCCCACTCAACTCTAACCCCTGACTGCTATTCTCCTTAACCATAGCTAGTCTCACACACTCAATTGGTAACTACAATAACCTTACCCACAAAACAGCACCAAGCAAGCCTAGACAGATGCCTTTCACACTCAGACAAGCAATCACGCAGCTGTCCAAGCAAAGTATTTATCAGACTCAAAAGATTTAGTAATATATACCAAAGAAATAAACCAGAAACCAAATAAAAAAATTACTAAGTCACACTATAAACCCACAAAATACAACACAAATTGGTACAAAGTATTTCCTATAAAAGCTGACTCCTTAATGATAAATTCCAACCAAAATAATTTCTTGTGCATTAGCCAAGAAATCAAAGCCATGATAATTATTTTAAAAGCTTGATTATTTATATGATCAAAGAAAGACAAGAAGAGTTTCACAAGCATTTGAATAAACTCAAGCAAATATGAAAATTAAAATAATAGGTATTTGGATGAGATGAAAAAGGCAGTTGAAGAATCAAAGCTAAGCATAGAGCAACTGAAAAAAATCTCATGAAAAGACAATATGTGAAATAAAAAGCAAGCGAAGTACAATTTAAAACTCAACAGGGAGTCTCACCAACAGCACTTATAAAGCAGAAAATAGAATATCAGAATTAGAAGACAATATGGAAGAACAAAATTGTTCAATTAAAGAGGCTAAGAAAAACCTAAAAAACATACTTGAGAGGAATAATCAAGACACCTTGAAGAAGTCAAATTTGTACATTCATGGAATCATAGAACAAGAGACCTCAAAAAAACCACCAGAAAACATTTTTCCTACTATCATAAATGGATATTTTCCACATCAAAGGAGATCAATTCCCCATTCACTTACAAGAGGCATATCGCACACAAATCAAATATGACAAAAATAGAACTTGCCACATTAAATAATAACCAAAACACTGCAGATACAAGACAAAGAGAAAGTTTGGATAGGATCAAGAGAAAAAACCAAGTCACATTTAAAGGTAAACATATTAGAATAGCAGCCTATTAGAATACATAGTCAACATCAGAAAAACTTGAGAAGATATGTATTTCAAGCTATAAATGAGTACAAATGCTAACACAGACTGCTACATCCATCAGAACTATCATTCATGATTGAAGATGAAAGAAAAATTTTCCACCATAGGGATAAATTGAAGGCCTAATTACCACAAAACCAGTACCACAGAAGATCCTAGAAAAAATACTCAAGTTTGAAGACAAGGATAAATATACCCATATAGATGCAAGGGAAAATAATGCCAGCACAAGTACACATATAAAAACCACAAAATTCAAAATATGGCAGAAATCAACAAATATTTCTCAATTATAACCCTAAACATAAATTAGTACTCCAGTGAAGACACATTAACTACAAACATAGATTAAAAATCAGAACCCATCAATGTGCTGCCTCAAGAAGCAAATCTTACCATGAAAGATTAACACAATCTCAGGGGGAAAAGCTGGTCAATGGTACTCCAAGCTAATGGAACAAGGAAACAAGCAAGAGTGAAATTTTTAATATCTGACAAAGTAGAATTCAAACCAAAACAAATTGTAACAGACACAGAAGGAAATGACATATTAGGAGCAATAAAGGAGCAATCTGAACATATAAGCACCCGATATAGAATTAAACATAACAAAATCTCTGGGACACCATATAGGCTGTCCTTAGAGGACAATGCACATATCAAAAAAATGGACAAAATACAAGGAAATAATTTAACAATGCAGCTCAAAACAAAACAAGAACAATCAAACCCTCAAAGTGGTATATGAGCAGAGATTAGTAAAATCTGCAGAGAAGTATCTGAATTTGAGATAAAGATAACATTCAAAGAATAAACCAACCAAAGGTCTTTGAAAATAATCAACAAAATTGATAAACCCTTAGCAAGAGATATCACCAATAAATAAAATTAAAGAAGAAAATGAAGTTTCATGACTGATACCATGAAAATTCAAGGAATCATAAGGTTATATTTCAATAACTCACACTCCACAAAATTTGACAATCAGAGAGAAATGGATAAATTTCTAAGTACAAACAACTTACCAAAATTGATTAGGATAAGTTGAAGTAGTTAAACAGTCCTATAAGAAGTGAAAAAGCAAAGGAAATACTTACAAATCACATCAAAACAAGCCCTGAACTGGAAAGATTCAGTGCAAAATTCTTCCAGACACTTTTTAAACTATCTTACAAGATAGCAAAGGAAGGAACAATTCCAAACCATTAAAATGGTATCAAATGTGCCCCCCACAGATTCCAGTATTTGGAAAGGTCATGACACATTTAGGAGGTGGAGATTTGCTAGAAGAAAGCAGTCATAGTGGATGGATTTTGAGGTGGTTTCGCCCCACCATGCCTGAATGAGTGAGTCTGCTCTTGAGCTTACAGCAGCAGCTCTAAACCTCTATGATGGATGTAACTTAGGCCATCTCAAGCTTCTGAGAGCCGACCATGTCCTTTTCACCATGAAGGAGTGTATCTTACCCCTGGAATCAAGAGCTAAATAAATAATCCTTTTCTCCATAAAGTTGATTGATTTTGTGTGTTCTGTGGCAACACCATCAAATATAACCAGTACAGAAATTGGTACCAGAGAAGTGGGTTTGTTGCTGTGTGAAACTGAGAATCTGGTACCAAAAAGTGAAGTTGTTTTCTGAAGCTGAGAGAAGTTGGTACACAGCAGCATGAGTGTCCTTCGATCTGTTTGTTTGGAAAAATAAGAAACTTTGGAGGTTTACAATGGGAAAGCGTGGAGGTGGGGCTGAGGAGATGTATTAGTACAGAGCTTAATGAAATTGCCCTGGTTCTGTAAACTTGCCTGAAGTTATATGAGAGTGTTCGATGGAAAAAGTTTCCATGCTAGGCAGTCTTTAAAATATATAATGGCTGGCTCTCAGGCTCTCTCTCGCTCTCTCGCTCTCTCTCACTCTTTCTCTCTCTCTCTCACACACACACACACACACACACACAGAGTAAATAAAAATATTTTTTAGAAAAGTTTGAAAAAGCCCCGACACAGCCCCCAGTCCTCCAGATCCCAGGTGAGTCCACCCAGCCACCCCCCAGGTGCCCCCGTGTCCCAGCAGCACCCAGGCGGCCTCCGGTTTTTGCCTGGGCCCCACCCCGGGCCCCACCCCTTGCTTCCTACCGCCCACTGGTCCCCCCGACCAGACAGGACTTGCCCACATTCCTCAATCCCTGGAGCTTGGGTGGGCCACTAAGCCAAGTCCCAGGTCCCAGGTGAAGAATTCTGCCATCAACATCAGAACCTCTGCCTCTCCGCTCCACTGGGGACCTACGCACGTAGTCCACAGAAGACACACTGCTACTCAGAATTCAATAGAGTCCAAAGGAAACTCAAGCAAAACTCTAAGGGACAAAGGCCATGCATCTGGAGTCCTCTACAATCATCCTATCACATGGGAGAGATTCTTCACATCCAGCCCAAAGATAAGTAAACCTCCTTTTTTTCACCTTACTGATCCTTTCTAGTATCAATTGCTGTAGATCAACTTCTCCACACAGCCACTCCAAAAACATATACAACTCCAGGGAGTACATCACTCACCCTCACATATCACCAAGATACTAAATCATAAAAGTGCACTACCATACTAATATTCACCCGCTGTCTACTTAACCTGATTTAACTGATATACTAACAGCCTAATAGCATCATCTAGGAAATTACATTAACAAAAGACAAACGTACCCAATCCAAGGCAAGCACTAGTAATAACTGGCAAGCATAATAATACCAACTAAATCAGTTCAGTCATAAACTGAAAGGTCCTAAGAAACAAAACAACAATGCCCAAGTCAAAGTGCAGATCCATGAGAAACAAAACCCAAGAAGACCAATTGCCCACCGAAAGAATTAACCCCATAATGATGGAATCCACCCAGAAGAAATTCAGAGAAAATAGCCAAGAAAGCCAGACCCAACATAACGGCTTGCAGAGGAAATCCGAGAAGAGTTAAGCAACTGCATCAACCACTTTGAACAGGAACACAACAGGCACTTGGAGGAGTTGAGAAAAACAGTTCAAGAAACAAAAATAGGCATAGAGCAGTTAAAACAGTCTCAGGCAGAGTTTAAAATTGACCTAAAAGACAAGTTATCTTCAACCCAAAACTCAACAGAGAGTCTTATCAGCAGAACAAATGAGGCAGAAAATAGAATTTCAGATCTTGAAGACAAAGTGGGAGAATTAACCAGCTCAACAGAAGAGATTGTTAAAGCCAAAAAGATACTGGAGAGGAACATTCAAGAGATATGGGACACCCTGAAGAAGCCTAACATGTGCATTCATGGAATACCAGAACAAGAATCCCAAAATACCACACTGGAGGAAATATTACAAACCATCATAAATGAAAACCCACAACTAAAGAATGAGAGGCCCATCCAAATACAAGAGGCATTTCACACTCCAAACAGATATGACCAAAATAGAAAATCGCCACGGCAAATAATAGTCAAAACACTCCACATTCAAGACAAAGAAAAGGTGCTGAGCTTCAAGAGAAAAAAAGCAAGTCACTTTTAAAGGTAAACTTATTAGAATAACAAATGAGTACTCAATGGAAACAGTAAAAGCAAGAAGAGCTTGGAGAGACATACTTCAAGTATTAAATGAGCAAAAATGCCAACCCAGACTGATATACCTGGCAAAACTATCTGTCATGATTGAGGGAGAAAGAAAAGTTTTCCAGCACAAAGACAACTTGTCTACCAAACCAGGCCTTCAAAAAAATGCTAGAAATGATACCCAAGCTTGAAGAAAAGAACAAGCCCAGGAGGGCAGAAGGGATGTATAATACCACCAAAATATAAATGTCAAACAATACGCTTACAAAATCCACTGAACATAAAAAAATGTCCAGAATTAAAAATAATTTCTCCATTATAACATTAAATGTATTAACATTAAATAGTACTAACTCACCAATTAAGAGACACAGATTACAATCCAGCAATCTGCTGCCTTCAGGAAACTCATCTCACCACAAAAGATAGGCACATCCTAAAAATGAAAGGCTGGTTCAAATTTTTGCAAGCTAATGGAACCAGGAAACAGGCATTGGTAGCAATTATGCTTTCGGACAAAGTGGACTTCAAACCAAAGAAAATCATAAGAGACACAGATGGATACTACATTTTAGTCACAGGTACAATTCACCAGGAAGACTTCACAATACTGAACATATATGCACCCAATATGGGCCCCTCCACATTCATTAAGAAAACCCTATAGCATCTAAAGCAAGAAATCAACCCCCAAACGATAATTCTTGGGGACTTCAACACCGACCTCTCAACATGGGTAGATCAATAGGTCAAAAGCTTAACAGAGACACTTTGGAACTTAATCAAACCCTTAAAGAAATGGACCTTACAGATCTCTATCGAACTTTTCATCCATGCACCAAGAATACACATTTTTCTCAGCAGCACATGGAACTTTCTCCAAAATAGATCACATATTGGGCCACAAAACGAATCTGCACATATACAGGAAAGTTGAAATTCTAACTGTGCCCTATCAGACCACCATGGCCTAAAGCTGGATATCCACAACACAACAAAGAACAGAAAATACACTAACTCCTGGAAACTTAACAATATGATGCTGAATGACAACTGGATTCAGGAAGAAATTAAAAAGGAAATTCAAGATTTCCTGAAAGTGAATAATAATGAAAATACAACTTACCAAAATCTCTGGGACACAATGAAAGTAAGGTAAGTTCATAAGAAAGGTAAGTTTATAGCTCTTAATGCCTACATCAAAAAATGGAAACATCAGAAATAAATAATTTAACATTGCAGCTTAAAATTTTAGAGACACTAGAGCAATCAGATCCCAAAATCAGCAGAAGAGAGGAGATTTGCAAAGTAAGGGGAGAAATATCCTACATCGAGATTAGGAAAATGATACAGAAAATCAACCAGTCAAAAAGCTGTTTTTTTGAAAACATCAATAAGATTGATGCACCCCTAGTTAAATTAACCAAAAGCAAGAGAGAGAAAACCCAAATCAACAAAATTAGAAATGAAAATGGAGTTATCACTACTGATACCCAAGAAATCCAAAGCATTATAATATCATATTTCAAAAACTTATACTCTGAAATATGACAACAAAAAAGACATGGATGAATTCCTAAGTAAACACAACTTACCTAAATTGAATCAGGAAGTTGTGAATTATTTAAATAGTCCTATAATGTATGAGGAAATAGAGGAAGTAATCTCAAATCTTCCCACCAAAAAATGTCCTGGACCAGATGGATTCAGCACAGAGTTCTACCAGACATTTAAAGAGCTAATAATACCAATACTCCTTAAACTGCTCCATCAAATAGCAAAGGAAGGAACACTATTAAATTCCTTCTATGAAGCTAATGTCATCTTAATTCCTAAACCTACTAAAGATACACTTAAAAAAGAAAACTATAGGCCAGTCTCTCTGATGAACACAGATGCAAAGATTCTCAACAAAGTCTTAGCAAATCGGACTCAAAAACATATCAAAAAGATCCATGGGGATCAAGTGGGCTTTATCCCAGGCACACAAGGTTGGTTCAACATGCGCAAATCAATAAACGTAATTCACCATATAAACCAGTCCAAAGTTCAAGACCACATGATACTCTCGATAGATGCAGAAAAAGCTTTTGACAAGATCCAACAGCCTTTTATGATCAAAACCCTAGAGACAATTGGAATGGAAGGAACTTTTATCAATATAATAAAAGCTGTATACAACAAGCCTTCAGCTAGGATTATACTCAATGGGGAAAAACTTGAGGCATTGCCGCTTCAATCAGGAACTAGACAAGGCTGTCTACTCTCAACACTTCTATTCAATATTGTACTTGAAGTCTTAGCTGAAGCCATAAGACAAGAAAGAGACAGCAAGGGGATTCAAATCGGCAAGGAAGAAGTCACGTTATCTCTGTCATTACAACACCAAGGAATTTCAGAGAATCATAACATCATACTTCAAAAATTTATACTCTACAAAGTTTGACAATCAGAAAGAAATGGATAAATTTCTTTTTTATCAAAAGAAATTTCTTTTTTTGCTCCTACATTTTATTTTTTGTCTCATTCATACAAGCTCAATAGGCAACCCCGTCCTCTTCCTTCCTCCTCCCTTTCCCAGTTCCCCCTTGCACTTTCCTCCCCTTTTCCCCTTCCTTTCACTTCTTCCCTCCCCTTTTCCCATTGCCTCCCACTTCCTCCCTCCCATACCCTTTTATAGCAACCTTTTGTGTGAATGCCAAACTTCCCACTGAGTCCTCCACCTTAGTGAGGGTTAGAACTCAGAGGCATAGCCTGGAGTCCCTTCTTGGGCTCCCCTTAGTATGGGAACTCTGTTATATCTGTTAATCCCTTACCTCTAAGGATCCAACTGCCTGGAGCCTTCTCTGTGATCCATGCTAGATTTTGGGGGGTCATTGATATGTCAACCATTGTGCAAATCATGAAAAGTCTGATTATGGCTAATGTGGCCCTAACTTGTGAGGAGTGTCTTGCATATTGTTGGTCCTCCCCATCTTTAGTCTCTTACAATCTTGCCACCCTTTCTTCAACAAGGTTCCCTGAGTTTAGGATGGGGAAAGATTTGGCTGGTGTGATTCCAGGTGATTAAAGTAGGGTCTTTGCTGTTCTGAATTATGGTTTGTTGTTTTCTGTTTTGCTTTGCCTGCACTGTCCTTAGATCCCTCCTGACTGGTATGAAAGGTCACCCCCTAACCAAAGATAAAAGACTGTTTAAATGAAGATCTTACTATAAGAGGGGACTCAAAGGTACATAGAATAGGAGCAGGATTAAGCAGTGAGGGGGGATTAGTGTCCTATATCCAGAATGATTACCATCTATCTGCCAGTCACTATACCTCCCTGATTGTTAAGAGTAAACCTCTTCAGTTGCAGGAAGGGAAGTAAGAGTGAGCTGCACCAAATGTCTCCCTACTTACATGCAATAATTGATGGTGACCTATTTTTCTCTATTGAAGAATGATTCCCTTGTTCCTTTTTCTCTGGGGGAGCGAACCTTGTTCCCCTTCCCTCCTGTTTATAATCTTTGCCATGACAGTAGGTATTACAGAGAATTACCTTTGAATATGTCATTAAGTGGGTTTGCTGCTAGAGAAGACCTATTGGGGAGTACATATGGTATCTAATTTTCTGTGTCTGGGATACTTCACTCAATGAATTTTTTTACAATTCCATCCACTTCCCAGAAATTTCATTAATTCATCTTTTTTGATGGCTGAGTAGTAATCCAGTTGTACAAATGTACCACATTTGCCTTATCCGTTCGTCAACTGTTGGGCAGTTGGTTTGATTCCATGAGTTTGCTATTGTAAATAATGCTGCAATGAATGTGGTTGTAATTGTGTCACTGCAGTGAAATTTTGCGTCATGGGGAATTATTCCCAGAAGTGGTATAGTATGGTCATATGGCATTTCAAACTTTAACTGTTTTAGAAATTGCCATACTGATTGCCAGAATGGTTTATAAGCCTGCATACCCACCAGAATGTGGGAGAGTTCCCTTCTCTCCACATTTTCTCCAGCATTTGGTGTTGTTTATATTGTGCATTTTTGTCGTCCTAACCAGGTATCATCTCAGGGAAGTTCCGATTTGCATTTCTCTGATGGCTAGGGATGTACAGCATTTTCAAGATATCTGTTGGGCATTTCAATTTCATCCCTGGAAAAATTTCTTTTGAATTCCCAAGACCATTTTTAATTGGACCATTTATCTCCTTGTTGTTTAGTTTTTAAGTTCTTTGTGAAATCTTGATAATAGAGCTCTATTAGATATGTGGTTAGTGAAGATTATCTCTCATTCTGTGGGTTGCCTTTTGACTCAGTTTATAATCTCTTTATCTGAACAGAAGCTCTTTCATTTCATAAGATCCCATTTGTTGAGTGTTAGTTTTAGTGACTGTGCTATTGGATTTCTGTTTAGGAATGGTTGGCCTACCCCAATCAGCTTGAAGGAGTTCCCTACCCTTTCAATTAGGGTTTTTATAGTCTCTGCCCTAATATTAACATCCTTGATCCATTTGGAATTTATTTTTGTGCATGGTGACAAGTACAGGTCCAGTTTTAATCTTCAGATGCATTCAGATATCCAGTTTTTTCAGCACCATTTGTTGGAGATGATGTTCTTTTGCCATTGGATTTTTTTGGGCCACTTTGTTAAAGATCCAATTTCTATAATTGTGTGGGTTTATGTCTGAGTCTTCAACCCTTATCCATTCATCTACATGTCTATTTTGGAGCCAGTGCCAGGTTATTTTTATTACTATGGATTTGTAGTATAGTTTAAGCTTTGGTATGTGATACCTCCAACAGTGTTTTTGTTACTCGGGATTGTTTTTGCTATCCTGAGTCTTTTGTGCTTCTATATGAATTTTGAGATAGTTTGGTTAATTTCTTTAAAGAATTGTATGGGGATTTTGATTGATATAGCATCGAATCTGTGTATTGCTTTTGGTAGGATGGTCATTTTTATGATGTTTATTCTGACTATCCAGGAACATGGGAAGTCTTTCCACCTTCTGGTGTCTTCTGTAATTTCTTTCTTTAGGATTTTAAAGTTTTCAGTTATGGATGTCTCTCACTTCTTTGGTTAGATTCATACCAAGGTATTTCATTATTTTAAGAGCTATAGTAAATGGGATTGTTTTCCTTGGGACCTTTTCCATTTTTTCATCCTTAGTGTATAGGAAGGCCACTGATTTCTACACATTTATTTTGTAACCTGCCATTCTGCTGAACTTATGTATTAGTTCCAGGAGTTTTTTGGTGGAGTTTTTAGAATCACTGAAGTATACAATCATGTCATCTGCAAATAGAGATATCTTGGCTTCTTTCTTGCCCATTTCAATCCCTTTTATCTCATTCTCCTGTCTTATGACTCTAGCTAAGACTTCAAGTACAATATTGAATAGAAGTGATGCAATTAAAGTTGGAATGTTTCAAGTGTAACTGAGTATAATGCTTGCTGTTGGCTTGTTGTATACAAGCTTTTTTATGTCGATAAAGGTTCCTTCCATTCTAACTGTCTCTAGGTTTTGGTCATAAAAAGATGTTAAATCTTGTCAAAAGCTTTTTCTGCATCTATCAAGAGTATTATGAGGTCTTGAACTTTGGGCTGGTTTACATTTATTGATTTGCATTTGTTGAACCAACTTTGTATGTCCTGGATAAAGCCTACTTGTTCACAGTGAATGATCTTTTTGATATGCTTTTGAATTCGATTTGCTAAGATTTTGTTGAGAATTTTTGCATCTGTGTTCATCAAAGTTATTGGCTTATAATTTTCTTTTTTAAGTAAATTTTCATTAGGTTTTGGGATTAGTATGATATTAGCTTAATAGAAAGCATTTGGAAGTGTTCCTCCCTTTACAATTTGATGAAACAGTTTAAGTAGTGTTGGTGTTAGTTGCTCTTTAAATGTATGGTAGAATTCTGGGCTGAATCTGTCTTGCCCAGAACATTTTTTAGTCGGAAGATTTGAGATTACTTCATCGATTTCCTCATATGTTATAGGACTATTTAAATAATTAAAAACTTCCTGATCAATTTAGGCAAGTTGTGCTTACTTAGGAATTTATTCATTTTTCTGTGTTATCAAATTTCATGGAGTATGTTTTTGAAATATGACCTTATAATTCTTTGAATTTTGGGGGCATGAGTTGTGATAATTCTATTTTCATTTCTAATTTTGTTAATTTAGGTTTTCTCTCTCTTGATTTTGGTTAATTTGGCTAAGAGTGTATCAATCTTATTGATTCTTTCAAAGAACCAGCTTTTCATCTGGTTGACTCTTTGTATCATTTTTCTTATCTCAATTTCTGATATTCTCCCCTATTTTTGCTAATCTCTTTTCTACTGTTTTTGGGATTGGATTGCTCTTATATCTCTAAAACTTTAAGCTGCACTGTTACAGTATTTACTTGTGATGTTTCCATTTTTGATATAGGTATTAAGAGTCATAAATTTACCTCTTAGAACAGCTTTCATTGTGTCCCAGATATTTTGATATGTTGTATTTTCATTATCATTTGCTTCTAGGAAATGTTGAGTTTCCTTTTTGATTTCTTCCTGAACCCAATTCTCATTCAGCATCATACTGTTTAGTTTCCAAGAGTTAGTATATTTTCTGCTGTTTGTTGTATTGTGAATGTCAAGATTTATACCATGGTGGTCTAACAGGGTACAGACTACAATTTCTACTCTTCTGTATATGTGGAGATTCATTTTGTGGCCCAATATGTGTTCTATTTTGAAGAAAGTTCCATGGGCTGCTGATGGAATTGGTCCTTGGTACTTGGATGGAAGGTTTGATGGAAGGTCCATTTCACTAAGCGTCTGATTTAGTTCCAATGTGTCTCCTGTTGGTTTTGGCCTGTTCATCTATCCCACATTGAGAGGGCAGTATTTAAATCCCTGAGTGTTAACATTTTGGGATTGATTTCTTGTTTTACACCTTTAAGTGTTTGCTTAATGAATATGTTCGAGACTATATTAGGTATGTATATGTTCAGTATTGTGAAGTTTTCCTGGTAAATTGTTCCTGTGAGTAAAATGTAGTATTCTTGTATATATCTTATGATTTTCTTTGGTTTTAAGTCCAGTTTGTCAGATAGCACAATTGCTACCCCTGCTTTTTTCTTATTCCCATTGGCTTGAAGAATTTTTGATCAGCCTTTTTACTTTTAGAATTTGTCTCTTTTGCGGGGAGATATGTTTCCTGACAGTAACAGATGGATGAGTTTTGATTTCTAATCCATGTTTGTAATCCCTGTCTTTTGATTAGTGAATTAATTCCATTGACATTTAGTGTTATAATGGAGAAATTACTTTTAATTCCAAACATTTTTTTGCGTTTAGTGGCTTTTATAAGCATTTATTTAGCTTGTAGGCTGTGGTGGTATTATACCCCCCTTCTGTCCTTCAGGATATGCTTATTAGTTTCTTCAAGCTTGAGTGTCTTTTCAAGCATTTTTTGAAGGCCTCGTTTGGTGGTCATGTAAGCCTTCAAGTTGTCTTTATGGTGGAAAATTTTTCTTTCACTCTCGATCATGACTGAGAGTTTGGCTGGGTGTATCAGCCTGAGTTGACATTTTTGCTCTTTCAATACTTGAAGTACATCTTTCCAAGTTCTTGTTGTCTTGTATGTGTAGTGTTTTGACTATTATTTGCCATGACAATTTTCTATTTTGCTCATATCTGTTTGGTGTGTGGAATGCCTCTTATATTTGGATGGCCTCTCTTTCTTTAGATGAGGAAAGTTTTCCATTATGATCATTTGAAAATTTTTCTAGGGTGTGGTATTTTGGGATTCTTGTTCTGGTATTACATGAAGGTATATGTTAGGCTTCTTTAAGGTGTCCCAGAACTCTTGAATATTCCTCTAAAGTATCTTCTGGGTTTAACAACCTCTTTGATTGAACTGGTTAGTTCTTTCACTTTGTCTTCAAGACCTAATATTCTATTTTCTGTTTCATTAATTCTGTTGATAAGACTCTCTGTTGATTACTGGGTTGAACAAAGTTTGTCTTTTAGTCTGATTTTAGAATTTTTGTTAACTTCTCTATGCTTATTTTTGTTTCTTCAACTGCTTTTCTCATCTCTTCCAAGTACCTGTCGTGTTCCTTTTCAAAGTGGTTGAAGCAGTTATTTAACTACTCCCGGATTTCCTCTTTCATTGTTTTGATCACAGTAAAAATCAGGCTTTGAAAAATCATTATCTTGGGTATGGCTTTCTTGGCTATTTTCTGTGAGTTTCTTCTGGTTGGGTTCCATCATTATAGGGTTGATTTTTTTTTTTTTTTGGTAGGAGATTTGTTATCTTTGTTTTTGTTTCCCATGGATTTGTGCTATGACTTGGACATTTTAGTTTTATCTCTTATGACCTTCTTTTTGTTTCTGTGTGTTTTTGACTGAATTGAATTAGACAGTTTTACTATACTTGACCAGTTATTGCCAGCGTTTTGCTTGGAATTGGGTATGCCTCTCTGATGTTGGTGTTATTTCCTAGATGAGGCTATTGGACTGTTAGTGCATCAATTAAGGCAGGTTTAAGTTGATAGGGAATGAAGATTAGTAGGGTAGTGCACTTTTTAGGTTTACTTCCTTGGTGACATGTGAGGGTGAATGGTATAGTCTTTGAAGTTGTGTGGTTTTTTTGGTGGATATATGGAAATGTTAAACTACAGTGACTAATAATTTGGAGGAACAAGATGGTAAAAAGGTTTACTTATCTTAGAGCTGGATGTAAATTTTATCTCTCATATGATGAGATGATTTTAGAAGACCTCAGATGAATGGTGTTGGTCCCCTAACCCTTTGCTTGTGTTTTCTGTGGGCTCAGTTTAATACTGAGGAGCAGGGAGTCTTCTCAAGGACTCCCTGGGGAAGAAAGGCAGAGTGGCTAGTTGAGTGTCCAGATGAACTGGGGCGTGAGGTGTAGTCTAGGGGTCTTATATGAGGAGCAGGGTGTCCACCCTAGTCATGGTCCAAGGCAGAAAGGCAGAGTGGCCTGTAGGGCATGTAAACGACCTGAGACCTGAGGTGTGGCCTACGACCCTTCCCCTGGTCCAGAATGGCAGGCTGGCTTCTAGGGTGTTGTACAGATGACCTGGTCTCTCAGACATTGTCTTGGGATCTTACCTGAGGAACATAGAGACCACCCTGGTCATGGTCCAGGGCAGAAGGGTAGAATGGCTATTGGGGTGTGCAGATGACCTGGGGTCTGGGACATGGCCTAGGGACCTTCCCTAGTGCCAGAATGGCAAGCTGGCTACTAATGGGGTGCTCAGAAGACCTGGCGTCTGGGGCATGACCTAGGGGACTTGACTAAGGAACAGGGAGTCCACCAGGATCTGGGTCTAGGGCAGAAAAGCCAGTGTATTTCTTTCGTACCAAGGATTTAAAAGTGAGAAAATCCAAAGAGAAACACTTCCATTTATAATAGCCCCTAAAAAATGAAATACCTTAGTATAAATCTAACAAAGGACATGAGAAATCTGTACATTGAAAACTTTAAAACCCTGTAGAAAGAAACTTCAGAAGATAGTAGAATGACCTCCCATACTCCTGGATCAGTAAAAGCAACATCATTAAAATCCTATCAGGAGCAATATACAGAATCAATGCCACACCAATCAAAATTCCAAGACAATTCTTCTAGAATTGACAAAGCAAACCCAAGTAATAAAAATTATGCTGGAGGAATCACCATGCAAAACTTAAATCTATACTACAAATCCACTGTAATAAAGACAGCATGATAATGGCTCTAAAAGAGACACATAGATGGATAAGGGTTGACGACCCAGAAATAAGCTCCTACACATAGGGGCTTAGAAATTTTTGACATAGGGGCTCAGAAAACCCAATGGCAAAAGAACAGTATCTTCAAAAATTGATGCCAGCAAAACTGGATATCCACATGCAGAAGCTTGGAACTGGACATTTCCTTATCACCATGCACAAAAACCAACTTCAAATGGATTAAAAATCTTAATTAATTAGATTAGAAACTATAAAAATCTCAGAAGAGGAGAAAATTTTCTAAACAGGACCCAAATAGCTCAGGATATAGAACAAATCTCAACAAATGAGATCTCATGAAATTAAGGAGCTTTTGTTCACCTAAAGAAATTGTCAACTCATACACATTAAAGGATGCTCCAGGGATGGAGGGGAGGAGGCACTGGAGATAGGGAGGGAAGGGGGAAAGGAAAGGAAAAAGGGGGAAGGGAGTAAGGGGGTCCAGGAAGGGGTGGAGGGAGGGAGGGGAGCAGTGTACCTATTAAGTTTGTATGAGCGGAAATAAATTTTAAAAAAGAAATTTTCAACTCATGCACACTAAAGGATGCTCCAGGGATTGGGGGGAGTGGAGGGAGCACTGGGAGAAAGGAAGGGGGGGAAGCAACAGGAGGAATGAGGAGGAAGGAGAAAGGAGGGAAGGGTGGATGGTGGGAGGGGATCGGGGTACTTATTAAGTTTGTATGAATGAAAAAAATAAATAAATAAATATGATAGTATACAAAAATAAGAAGTTGGTGGAAATAAAAAAAAAGAAATTGTCAACTGAGAAAAGACAACCTACAGAATGGGATAAATTCTTCACTAACCACTCATCTAATAGAGGACTAATATTTAGAGTATACAAAAAGATAAAGAGCCCAATTAGAGAGTGGGTCATGGGAACTTAAAAGAAATTTTTTCCAAGGAAGAAATTGAAATGTTCAACAAGTACATTAAAAAAGTTCCATCTCCCTAGCCATCAGGGAAATGCCAATCAAAACTACTCTGAGACATAAGTTCACACTGATCAAAATAGCAAAAATCCAAAAGATATGCAACAACACATGCTGGAGAGGATGTGGGGAGAAGGGAAGCCATATACATTGCTTGTGGGAATGCTGACTGTACTATCACTAAGGCATTCAGAATGGTGGTTCCTAAAAAATTTAAAAACTGAAATGCCATATGACCTGCTATACCACTGCTGGGAGTATTTTCAAAAAAGTTTCCATCATACTATAGAGCCACATGTACATCCTTGTTCCTTGCAGCACTATTCACAAGAGCAAAGTCATGGAAGTAAGCAAGATGTCTGACAGTGAGGAATGGATACAGGAAATGTGACACATATACATGATGGGATACTACACAGCCATAAAAAATGAATTAAGAGATTTGCTGCTAAATGGTTGGAACATGAAGAAATCATACTAAGCAACGTATTTCAAGCATAGAAAACCAGATATTGCATATTCTTCCTTATAAGTGGACCCTAATTCCATGCCCTCATAATGAGATACACAAGGGAAAATGTTTCTATTATACTTTCAAACCACAAAGGATTTAGAATAGGTAGGTAAGGCAAAGAAGATCCATAGAGAATGAAGACAAACAATATTCAATTGAGATATAAGACCATTGTCAATAAAGATCCATAATTAATGAGATATCTGATCCAATCCAGGGTCAGTCTCCTTCCTGATCTCTGGTAATTGGAGTGGTTGGAAGCTCTGGACATGGCATTCCCCATCATGGGCATTGGGGCTTAGCAATTAGTAGACAGCTGGATGATGTCCTGGAGGTTGACCCCATGAAGTACTGGGCCCTATTCTTGATCCTCCCTCTCCTTTAAGCCTTCTCTCATATAAAGACCTCTTTTTACCAGAAACTTTTTACCAGTTTCTATATTGGTAGCTAGGAGAGAATCTCAACACCCAGATAGGATTCAGTCTTGTGCAATGCAATAGTAAAATGGACAACAAAAACAACTGAGTACAGAATACCGGCAAATCCTACAATGTTCACCTGGAACCAGGCTAGCCAAATCTCTCCCCATCTGGAGGCTCAGGGAACTTTGCAGAGATGGAGTGGTAAGACTATAAGCTCCTAAAGATGGAGAATTCCATTGCTGGACAGGTCATTCCACTCAAGATAGGGCACCTGGAGCCAGGTACTCATAGCAATGGGACCTGAAGTCATCAGACCTACACAGTGGTGAACATGTCACTATGCCTCCATGGACTGGCATGAATATCAGGAGAAATGTTTTTAGGCAATAGGATCCTTAGGGGCAAAGGGTCAGCCAGAGGTAGCAGAGCAAAAGATCTCTTTATTTGCCACAGTGGCCTGAATTTCCATGAGAACAGATGATATAGAAGGAATCCCAAGACCCATAGAACCAAAGAACAGGAGAATAGGAGGGAGTAGACTGTGTCCACATTAGGATGGGATAGAAATGGGAGGGAGAGGAGGGAGAAAGGGTGGAAAGAACAAGGGAGATAAGAAGCATGCATATAAAAATACAAATTTAATTTTGAAAACCTAGAAGAAAGATAAGGGAATTGTCTGGGACTGATTGTCCCAGGCCAATATTTTCTAAGCAGTACCCCAATAGCTCAGAAAAACAAACCAACGCTCACAAAATGTGATCTCATGATTAAAGAGCTTCTTTTCAGCTCAAGATATTATTAATGGAGCAAAAAGAAAACTCATAAAATGGAAGAAAATGTTTAGTAACCACATATCCAACAGAGGATTAAATACCAAATACTTAAATACCAAAGAGATAAACAACCCAATTAGAATATGAGCCAGTGGAACTTTAAAAAAAATTCCTTTGAAGAAATTGAAAGAATTGAACAAATACCTTTAAAAATGTTCCAGCTCCCTAACCATAAAGGAAATGTAAATCAAAACTACTCAGATATAATCTCACCCAGGTCAGAATAGCAGAAATCTAAAGTACATATAGCAACAAATGCTTGAGAGGATGTGGGGAGAATGGAACCCTCATACATTTCTGGTGGGAAGGTAGACTTGTACAAACACTCTGGAGATCAGTCTTCTAAAAACGTTAAAAACTTAAATGCCACATAACTCTTCTATACCACTATTGGTAATATTCCCAAAAAGTGCTTCATCTTATTATAGTGACATATGTACATCCATATTCATTGCAGCAGTAATCATAGTATCAAAGTAATGGAATCAACATAGATGCCCAAAAGTTGATGAATATATAATGATTATATGGCACATATACATGATGGACTACTACTCAGCCATAAAAATGAATTAATGAAATTCACTGGTAAATGGATAGAGTTTGAAGTTATACTGAATGAAGTATCCCAAGAACAGAAAGTCAAATATCTCGTGTTTTCCCTTATAAGTGGAACCTAGTTCCAAGTCCTCATAATGATATTCTCAAGGGAAAATCTCTATAATAGCCATTGTAACCACAAAAAATTATGACTAGGATTGTATGGAAAAGAAGATCCCAACAGAATGGAGACAAAGGAACACAGTTAAATAGAGAAATAAGGCCATTGTCAAAAACTTCAAATAAGTAGTAAGACATTTGATCCTGTCCACTGTCACTTTCCTTCCTGTTTACTGGTGCTTAGATTGGTTTGAAGTGTGGGGAATGTGTGTCCCTTCACTGGGAGAGTGGTTAGTAGGTAGCCAGATGGATGTCTGAAGGTTCACCCTACTCACTATTGTGTGCTATTCCTGATATTCCCTACCCTTCAATCCTTTTCTTATATAAAGGCCTTTTTATAACACTTTTTTATCATTGGATAGGACTGTATTTCAACACCTAGTCAAGATATAGCCTTGTGCAGTGCAAGAACAGCAAAATAGACAACAGCAATAAAGCAGAATGCAGAATAACAGCAACCCTACAATGTTCACCCAAAACCAGGCCAGCCAAATCTCTCTCCATTCTAAGGCTCAGGAAATATTGCAGAAGACGGATCAATAAGACAATAAGATACTAAAGATCATAAGGTCCAACACTGGACAAAATGCTCCACTCAAAAAAAGGCTGCTGTAGCCAGGAACTCACTACAATGAGGGAACCATCATACATTGGTGGTAAGAATGCAAACTACCACTCTAGAGATAAGTGTGGTGGTTACTAAATAAAGTTAAAAATTAAAATGACATGTGACCCAGCTATACCATAACTGGGAATATTCTCAAGGAATGCTTCATTTTACAGTAGAGACACTTGAACATTCATGTTCATTGCAATTCACAATAAGAAGGATATGAAATTTGCATAAATGCCTAATAGTAGGTGAATGGATAATGAAAATGTGGTACATATACATAATGGAATACTATTCAGCTCTCAAAAGTTGAATTAATGAAATTTGCTAAGGAAATGGATGGATTTGGAAGAAGTTAAAATTGAGCAAAGTATGCCAGACACAGAAAGACATTGCATGTTCTCCCTTGTAAATGGAACCTAGTACTAAGCCCTCAAAATAACATATTCAAGGGGACATTTCTAAAATGGTTACTGTAACTGCAAAGTAAAATAACTTGGTGTTTAAGGGAAAGAAGACTCCTCAAAAAATGGAGACAAAGGATCACAGGTAAATAGATAAATAAAGTCACTATGGAAGAAAAGTCCCTAAGGAAAGGGAAGTAAGGGCATAAGTCTTAAGGGATAAGGGAGGGAAAAAAGAAACAACTGGCTCAGCTCAAAAAAGAGATCAAGGTCCTAAATCAGTAGTGAATGCTATAAACCACTACAAGTTTGGTAAGAAGAATGTAGAAGTATATAAGAACAATGGGAAAGCAATTACTCCCTGAAAGGGTTCTAAAGGCCTTAATGTCAGGGAATTCATGCCTAATATTACAAATCTATCCAAAGAACAATATAAATGAAGTAAATAGACAGAAACAGATATCCTAGTGTTAACTTATAAAAACTGATATTAAAATGCCACGCAAACACTCCTTTTATTAACCTTTATATAAGAAAAGCTCTCAGAGCCCAACCAAGTTTTGCCCTATTACAATGAAACACTAGTATAATAGAAAACCACCTCAAGGCAAAGTACAAAATATGAGGAAACCTGGAATTCTCAGCACTAATCAGTACATCAAAATCTTATCCCACACCAAGGCTTAGAAATCTAGTTGAAGTAGAGGTGGTGAGGTGGGGTGAGGTACTCCTGACCAGCACACTCCAGCCAAGACAGGACTACTGTACCCAGAATCTCACTGAGATGAGACTTTCTACCATGAGATCTATATAACTGCTGACTTATCAACATTCCCCCAAGGAATACCTAGGATTTTAGAAGAAACATGTGCTCTCAGAGAGTGCCTCAGGGCAAGTGCTGGATAAGGGAAAAGGAATCTCTTCACTTATGATATAACCCACTGAAGAGCCATATAAAATTCAACAGAACTTTGACTCTTACCAACACAGGCACCCCAAAGGGAGTCAAGTGATACACACAGGGTAGACTGGAGCAGGATGGGACAGAGCAGGATTAATGAAGGGAGGAGAGGGTATGAAAAGAGTGTGTGAAGGAGGGAGGTGGGTGGGGATGGGTCAAGGCAAAGACACAAACCTTTTTTTTGTAAATAAATACATTATTATTTTTTAAAAAGGAATTTCACTCTGTAGAGCAGTCTGGCTTGGTACTCACTATGGAGGACCTGGTGACTTTCTATTCACACCAGCTATGCTGCCTTGGCATCCTGAGTGCTGAGAATTTAGCTTTCAACTAACATGCCCCACCTGTAATACTATATTTTTTCTTTCAATTATCATGTATCTTAAAATCTAAGAGGGAAAAATATAACAATTTCTACTTCCCCAGATATTTGTCATTTCTATTATACTTCATTGCTCTTGAACAAATGTATTGTTTGTGTTCAGTCCTTTCTGCCTAAAGCTCTTCTTATAGAAGCACGTAGAGTCTTTGCTACACTCACTGACTGCAGTTCCTTGGGTTGACAGGTTATGTTTTTCCAACAAACATAACATCCCTTGTCTCCCACAACATAGCAATCATTGGTTATATTGTCATCCTTTTGCACAAAATTTCTTACAATTTCTTTCTTGGATGCTTATAAGATTTCCTTCAACCATCAACTTTCAGCAGTATCACTGAAATTTGTGTAAGTTATTGTTTTCAATCAAGATTCTTCTGTCTGAACTTTACTTAATTTTTCTAAATTTTAGACTATTCTGACAACTTCAGTTAAGTGTTTTCTTCCAATGTTCCTTCCATCCACTTTTCTGGGCATGAGTTACATATGACCTTTTTGATTTCAGATTTCTAAAACTCTAAAACTTTCTCTAAATCTATTTTCAGATTACTTAAATTCTGCCTATTTAATTTCAACATTACTTTCTTTTTCTTTCATTCCAAATATATTACTGAAACAATTAGTGAATGCTTTCCTCTTCTTACTATATTTGTGAGCTCTAAAGTAACTTCTTTGAATAGAATCTGTCTTGTTTTTCTCTTAGAAAACCAATTTATTTTAATTACCTGAACACAGTTTCTTTCAGTGTTCTTAGTATATTTAAAATAAAGGTTTAGAAAACTTCATCCACTAAGTACAACTTCTCAATGCACATGAAGTCAGATTCAAGTAACTCTGCTTTTGTTTTGCTCTGCTTTTTCATTGAGAAAGTAGATCACATACTATTTCCTGGGAGGTTTGGGATTTTTTATTTGAAAAATCGGTATTGCAGGTGGTTCAGTCTACTGTGCACTCTGGAGGATTTTCTTTTATTGTGTAGTTTCTCTTCCATTCTGTGGTAGTAGGTACCCTTGTCTGTATTCTAGTTTTACTCATTTTTACTTAACTTCTGTCCACTGATGCCTCCAGAATATCGTAAAAGCTTAGACTAACTTTCACAACACTGCTCATGAAAGCTCACTTGAAAGAAAAACCAACTCACAAATTTCAACTTATACAGCTTTCACTATCAACGTTTACTTTATAAACCCACTGCTTGGTTTTGGATGCCCATTAGTTTACTTCCCTACATATGTGGAATTCACCTGTCAGAGGGTGATCCAGACAATTTACAGTAAGCTGTGGTCTCTCTCTGATTCTGAAGCTCCATTATAGAAATTCCTTTTAAAATTTCTGGCTATTTTCCTATTCTACAGTTGGTTTGGTTTTACTCCTTTGTTGTAGGTGCGGCTATTCCAGTTTGTAAGCCTTAAGTGTTAAGCTGTCATACTCTAGATTTGAAGAGACAAATAGGAAAACTAGTTCGAAATTCATGATTTTTTACACTTATGGTATTTCAAGGACACCATGTCCTCCAGATTCTTTCTAATTTGGGGTAGCTCATTCTTTTTTTTTTTTTTTTTTTTGATATTTTTTCAGATTTTTACAATTGTCACCCTCCAGAGAATTGTTGTTGAAAGCTCATTATATGAGTGTGCCAATTACTGTTCTTCGTCTCTCTGAGACACCACTCAAATTCAAGCAACTTAAGGGAGAAAGGGGAGATTTATTCAGTTTATGGTTCCACAAGGGAAATAAAGTCCTTTATGGCAGGAAAGGCAAGCTGGTTCACAGAACCTGGAGACAGCTTAAGTCATGTCCATCAAGGAGGCTGAGAGCTGCAAACTCCTCACTGTAAACTCTGAAAGCAGACTTTTCCCAGAAGCAGGAGGGCTAATCAACTTCAACATTCACCTCTCACGACTGCTTTCCTTCGGCAATGATTTTTCTCCTTCCCAAACAACTAAAGGTTCAAACACCTGAGCCTCTGGGGGACAACTCATATTTCAAACCATGACAATGAGCAATACTGCAAGTTCCAAGTGAGCCTTAAATTTTCAATAAAGCTTTCATTGCTTTAGTTACAATTACAGAAATGTAATTATTTTGTAATAAGTTTAGAAAATATGAGTATAAAGAGAAGCAAATAAAATATAATTGTGGTCTAAAAATCTCCAGCTAATACTGATGATATTGCATATAATATCTACAATGGCAGATCTCCTTGTGTTAGTATAAACACTCCTGAGAAATATGCAAAGGTACTTTTTTAAAATTGCTTTCATATATAAGATGCAAAATCTAGAAATTAAAAAATAAAGATTATATTATAATCAATCATAAATCAAAAAATTACAACACAGATAAACTGTAAAACACCCTACAAAACAAAAACAAAAACAAAAATTAAGGAGACTTATTCAATTTTTAATCATTTGAATAGGTGGTTTTGTGCCTGGAATTAAGGAGAAAAGTCAATGTCAAATTTTTAGTTTTAGGAGTTTTAGTAGCTAGTTAAACTTTGGGGTACAAAAGATCATATCATATGGATTCTTGTGAGAAAATTAAATATATCTTTTTCTAAAGCAATGGAGTCTGTTGTTGAATTTTATGGGAAGGAGCTGACATTAGTTTCTATCTGAGGAGATTATGAGGAGCTAAAGACAAGTTGGAAACAGTGGGTCACTGAGGCATGCCTTTAAAGAATATACCTTGTCCCTGGCACCTTCCTTAGAGATATTCTCTTCAAATGGAATAAGACAAGAGCAAGAATGCTGAACAATCACGGGATGAAAACTCTGGCACTATAAACAAAAAAAGTGTTTCCTCCCTTAGATGATTCATAAATATGTCAATAAAGTGCTATTAAAAGTGATTAACTCAAGCTGTGGAGGTATCTTTGAGATTAAAGACTTTGCTTCTGGAGGAAAAGGATGTGAATTCTACTACCCAGATCCCAAGTTAAGAATGTGAGCAGAAATGGAATTAGCCTGCATATTCAGCCCTGGCAGTTGGAGTCTGAGAAAACCCAGAGCAAAGCAATAAAGAGGTAGAGAAATCTAAGATGACAATTGACATGACCCTTAGGCATCCACAGAAACACACACTCTTTCACCCAAAAATAGAAAGTAAAACAAACAGGTAATTAAGTCAAACTATTTCAGTTCTTCACATGAAAACAATGTTAACTTGGAATATAGTGATTTTACTTTTAAAAAATAAGGAAAATTCATTGCATGCTGGAGGATTTAAGCTCAAGAATCCTTCTTGGTTAATCTGATGCTTGGAATGTAAAATCATTTTCTTCAGGGCTGTGCACCTAGCACAAGAGAGTATCATTCAGTGAAGTGAAGAATTTACACATCACATATTCATTAATTTTTAATCTGTGTGCATTTGGAAAGCAAACAAGTCTTAGATTTTTTCTTCTACATTTAAAATACTTAATTCCCAAATTACATGAATATTCTGTTTATGTATACAAAACTGAAAGACACTCCAGATGTCTAGCAACATCATAGTATTTAAATCATAATTATAAACATGATGCTCATATACTCACACCTGTGTCACCACAAATTTCTTCCCTGTAAACTGTCAAAATAACTTGAGTTCCAGGAACAAGCTTTATCTTGTTTCTCTTTGTGCTTCTCTAGTTGTCTAAGGAAAAACATTACTTAACATTATTGATGTTTCCGCTACTCCCAGAAGAGCTTTCATGTCTTAGCAGATGAAATATAATGCCAAGCATTCACTTATTGCTACAAGAAGAGAAAATGTTAAAAGCATGTCTCCCAAAGTACATCAAACTGCTCTGTAGGCAGCTGTTACTATACCATAAAATGGAAACTTAACAATGTAAACCTTTGGGTCTAAAGCTGGATAAGTGAAGGGAAATTCACATGGGGTGCCCTGAAGAGAGATAACTTCTTATATTACAGAGGCCTGAACCCACACAGGACTAGACAAGCCAGAGTCCATATAAAGTACATAGAAGTCCTCAGAAGCATGCAGGCAGAAGAGTGGGAAAGAATAGTGAAGTGAACAGAGGGAACGGGATGGAGGGGGGGAGCTGGGGTGAATAGTCCATATGCTTATAAAAGTAGAAAAAAATTAAAATATAATTTTATAAAGTATAAAAAAATAAATAAAAATATGCCTTCCAGGAAGGTAAAGTTAACTCATTAATGACAAAATATTTATAAGATTTAGCAGAACTCAGTTCTAAATGTATTGATTTTCTTTTAAAATATTGACAGCATTCTGGTTGTTATTTTGTGCTACACTGACTTTTGAAATTCTATCTAATTGCTTTTTTTCACATGTTCTTTAAAGATAAGTCATGAATTAAGATAAAACTCTTATAGGCAGGGGTCAGTGGATAGCTCAACAGTTAAAAGTATTTGCTACACAATCATGGCAATCAGAAACCATGCAGTAGGAGAAGACAAGTGATAACTAAAGGTTGTCTTCTAACCTTGACAAATATACCATGGCACGCACATGAATTTGCACATGCAAAATTTTCAAATAAATGCAAATACAAAAAATAACTTTTTTGAAAAAATAATCATATAAGAAACTTACTGGTCATGAACTGCCTGTATGTAACAACACATCTTATGCAGTTCACTTTCCTTCCTATTCACTAAGGTCTGGAACTGATTTCATCTTCCTCTTCATGGAGGGGATAGGGGTTGGCAGTTAGATGGTAACCAACCAGCAACCAGGAGACTGACCCCACTCACTACTGTGTCCTACTCCTATTTTTCCATCTACCTTGAAGCCTTTTCTTACATTAAGACATTCATTTAAAGAGCCTTTGGTTAGCAGATGACCTCAACATCCAATCATGATGCACCCAAGGACAGTGCAGAAACAGCAAAAGTGAAAACAAAAACAAACCATAATTCAGAACACCAAAGACCCTACAATGTTTACCTGGAACCAGACCAGCTAAATCTCTCCTCATCCTAAAGCTCAGGGAATATTGCTGTAGAGGGGACAGGAAGATCATGAGAGCCTAAAGATGGGGAGAACCACCAATAGACAAGATATTCCACTCATTCCTGGGCGGTGGCAGCCAGGATATTGCTACAGTGTGGTTTGACCTTGCCTGACATGCACAATGGTTGACATGTCAACAAGCCTTCAAAGACTAGCACAGATCTCAGGAGAGAACAGTTCAGGGAGTAGGCAGTAGGATCCTTAAAGACAAAGGGTTAAGCAGACATTAATAAGGTTCCCAAACTAGTGAGCAGCCCAAGAAGGGACCCCAAGTTATGCCATTGAGTCCTGAACCCTTACTAGTGTAGACTACTCAGAGGGAAATTCAGCGCCCATATAAACAGATGTTCTGGAGGTTAGAAGGGAGCAGGGAGGATAGTAGAGAGAGACAGACAGAGAGAGAGAGAGAAGGATGAGAGTGGGATGTAAGTGCAATGGGGGAAAGGGAGGAAGGAAGAAGGAGGGGGTGAAAGTACCTACCCAATGAGAGCTTGTGTAACTAGGCAAAAAATAATAATGATAAATTATCATATATATTAGCCATGAAATCAATAACCAAGATAATGATTTTCAAAGCCAGATTTTAATATGATTAAAAGAAAAAAGGAAATCAAAGAGGAATTAAATAACCATTAAGCAAACGAGCAGGAACACAGCATGCACCTGGATGAGATAAAAAAGGCAGTTGAAGAAACAAAACTAGGCATAGAGCAATTGAAAAATTCTCATGTAAAGATTTAACTTAAATTAAAAACAAGCCAACTACAATCCAGAACTCAACAGACAGTCTTATCATTAGAACTAATGAAGGAGAAAATAAAATATCAGATCTTGAAGACAAAGTGGAAGAACAAATTTTCAAATTAAATGATTCAATCAAAGAGGATGAAAAATCCAAAAAAATATTTAAAAGGAATATTCAAGAGTTATGGAGCACCTTGAAGAAGCCAAATCAGCACATTCTTGGAATCCCACAACAAAAAACCCAAAAAGTCACACAGGAAGACATTTTTCACAATACCATGAATGAAAATTTTCTACGTCTAAGGAAAGAGATCCCATCCAAGTACAAGAGGCATATCACACACTAATCAGATATGACCAAAATAGAAACTCACAATGGCAAATAGCAGTCAAAAGCACTACAGATAAATGACAAAGAGAATCTGTTGGAAGTTTCAAGAAAGAAAAACAAAGTCACATTTAAAGGTAATCCTATTAGAATAACATCTGATTTTTCAATGGAAATAGTAAAAGCCAGAAGAGATTGGTGAGACATACTTCAACTCTTGAATGAGCATAAATGCCAACCTGGCTGATATAACCATCAAAACTATCAGTCATCATTGAAGGTGAAAGAAAAACTGTCCATGACAAGGACAAGCTGAAGGCTTACATGACCACCAAACCAACCTATGAATGATGCTAGAAAAGATACTGAAGTTCAAAGAAAAGGATAAATATATCCAGAGGAAAAAAGGGAAAAATAAAAGCAACACAACTTCAAAGTAAAAAAATACACATATGAAAACTATAAAACACAGAATATAATAGGAATCAACAAAAATTTCTCAATTATAACCCTAAACATCACTGGAATTAACTCACCAATCAAAAGAAGTTACAAACATGGTTTAAAATTCAGAACTTATCATGCTGAAGAGGTGGCTCAGGGGTTAAGCCTTTGCCTTGCAGGCAGAAGGTCCTGAGTTCAGATCCTAGCCCCATGTATAGACGCCAGGTGGAAGCAGGGCAGCCTGCGTTTCTGGTCCTGCTAGGGCAGAGCCTGTGAATCCCGGGCAGAGTAAACAAGGAGGAGATGGAAGCAGTCCATGGTGGTTCCTGAATTCACCCGTGGTTTTACACACACACATACATACATACATACATACACGCACACACATACACAATTGAATAAATAATAAAAAAAATTGTTAAAATTCAGAACTCATCAATTTGCTGCCTTCCAGAAATAAATTTCACCATGAAAGTTAGGAATATTCTTGGAACAAAAGGCTGGTCAAGCTAACTGAATAAGGAAACAGGTGGTATCTAACAAAACAGACTTCAAACCAAACAAATCATAAGAGACACAGAAGGATATTACTTACTAATTTAAGGAACAATTCATCAGGAAGACTAAACAATACTGAACATATACACACCTAGAAAAGGCTCATCCCCCCTCAATAAACAAATACTACAACATCTAAACAACAAATTAATCCAAAAATGATAATAGATTGAATTTCGACTCCCTACTGTCACCATTGGATAGGTAAACAGACCAAAAACTGAACATAAATACACTAGAATGAAATCAAATCATAATCCAAATAGACCTGAATGACCTCAACCAATCCCTCCATCATATCACCGAAGAATATACATTCCTTTCAGAAGCCAGTGGAACTTTCTACAAAATGGACCACATACTGGGCCACAAAACAAGTCTCCATATACACAGGAAAGTTGAAATTATATCCTGTACTTTGTCAGACTGCTATGCAATAAAGCTAGATATCCACAACAAAACAAATGGGAGAAAATACCTAAATTATTGGAAATTAAACACCACAATTCTGAACAAGGAATGGGTTTGGTCAGATGTTGAAATAGAAATTCAAAAAATCCTAGGAGTGAATGAAAATGAAAAAAAAAAGATCAAAATCTCTGGGACATGACGAAGGTGTCTTAAAGAGAAATTTTTGTAGCACTCAATATAAAACAAATAAATATCATAAGTAAATAACTTAACAATACAGCTTAAAGCTTTACAAAGACAAGGATACTCTAATCCCAAAAGCAGTACAAAAGCAGAAGTTTGTAAAATCCGGGGAGAAATATCCAAAATTGAGATAAGGAAAGCAATACAAAGAATTAATCAAACAAAGAGTTAGCTGGTTCTTTGAAAAAATCAACAAGATTGATAAACCCTTAGCCCAACTAACCAAAGCCCAAAGAGATAAACCGAAATTAATAAAACTAGAGATGAAAATGGTTATTATAACTAATGCCAAGAAAATTCAGATAATCATAATGTCATATTTCAAAAACATATACTCCACAAAATTTGATAATCAGAGAGAAATAGATGAATATTTTATTAATTTCTCTACTTTTCTAATTATATTTTTGCCTAGTTATTCAAGCTCAATAGGTACCCCCTTTCTTCTTCTCCTTCCTCCCTTCTCCCTTGTTGTCCCCCTTCCCCCTCTCCCCCTCCTTCTCACTCCTTTTCCTTTCCTTCTCCTCTATTGTTGCTTCCTGCCTTCTCCCTCCTATCCTCCAGAACATCTGCTTTTCTGGGCACTGAATTTCCCTCTAAGTCATATATACTAAGGGCTCAAATATAAAATTCTTGAAACAAGCCAGTTAAGGTGGAACATGCTTGTAATGCTGGCATTTGAGAAGCTGAGGCAGGAGGAAACAGATCCCTGGTTTCCACCAACCAAAAGCAAAATAATATGTCATCAGACATCATCTATATTCTGTAACAGAGCTTTCTCTACTTTTCTACAAACTGCCTACCTGATACTTCTGCCAAGCATTTGAAAAGTGGTTTGATTCATGCTTTTCTTTGTTCTGAAATTATAAACTCTCTCAGAACTGTTATCTCTATGGAAGTCATAAACTCTGTAGTAACTTAAGTTTGCATTCATAGGCCATAATCACTCATACTTGGTTCTAAAATAAGCTATCTCTTATCCTTTTAAGGAGAGATTTTCTATTTTCTACCTGCATTGCTAAGGAATGTACCACCATCCACCAATCTCCTTCTTTCCTTCTAGGAAGAAAGAAGGAAAGAAATGAAGAAGAAAGAGAAAGAGTGGGGGGAGGAAAGAAAAGAGAAAGAATAAAGAAAGGGATAGAGAAAAAGGAAGCTTTAATATCACCCAAGTTGATGATAAAGAACTAACATGAAAAGTACAATGTGAAACACTTTTATATATATATTTGCTTTTCTACCTCAAATCTGATAGAAGGGAATACTTCCATTAAATTAAATCTATCTGACTTTAAAGATTATGAGTTTGTGTAATTCTTTCAAAATGAGCAGAAAAATGCTATGAAAGAAAGTATTGCTTTCTTAGATTATCTTTCAAAAGCTGATCAGTCCTTTTTCTTGAAGGTACAAGTGCAGAAATGTAGATCAAAAAATGAAAATTGCCTTCAGCTCAGAACATAGGACATAGGAGAAAAATAACTTCAATGTTAGTACACTCCAAAACTGAGAAATCTTCTCCACAATGTGGAAAAAGAAGATAGGAGTTGAGAGAGAGCACTATGCTGTGGGCAGTGCTCCACACCAACAAAACACAAAGTTATCCCAGCAGCACACTGCACAGGAGCTACTGAACACCATCAGAGCCTGTTCCACATTCCTTGTGGAAAGGAAAAGAGAACGCAAGGGAGGAAAAGAACTCAATTATGGGAATATGTAACTACAACTCAAGTAAATAGTTACTTAAAATCCAACTAAATGAGAAGAGTAGCTTCTTACTTCCTGTAGTCCCCAGAAAGGAAGTACAGGATCCAGAACTCTGAGAGAAAGTAACAGAAATGCACATATCTAGCTGTACCTGGAAAGAAATCTCCAAACTAACAGTGACCAAGGCGACAATAAAAAAAGATAAACTAACTCTCAGAAGTGTGCTGTAATTCATAATGTATGAGTGAAATGCCACACAACACTTAGTACAGTCTTATAATTGAAAATTTTCTGTCTCAGATTTCTTACTGGTTTATAATTCTTTAATAACAGAGTACGTTGCATAAAGAAGAGATGTCTGAGTCTAGTTCATCTATTGATCTGAATTGCGTTTAGATAAGATTATTCTTTATTTGACCCTTTTCTTTTAGAAACAGTGTAGGAAATCCTACCTGTCTGGAGTCCTGTAAAAAGTTTGTGGCATGACACACATGTGTCACACATGTTTATATGTATTCTAACTTTCATATGTTCTTTACAGAGACTATAAGAACTAAAGGGGAAGAGAGTATTATCTCAGGATAACTGGAGAGACAGGTGTATGTAAGGTTGAACATTTGCTATTTAAAAAAAATTAAATGAATAAATAAATAAATGTTTAAAAATGGAGTTAACTTGAAAATAATTGCAGTTTGGTCAGCAAATGGTTTGAATAGCTACATTAAAAATTTCTTAAGAATTACCATATCTTACCAATATATGAAAAATTGACAACACATTAGATAGCAAAAAAAAAAATCTTACACTACTCAGAGGTATTCCCCAATAACATGCTTCACATGTGTATGAAATCAAACTTTTTGGCACAGAAAATAGAACTCTGACTGCTCCAACGCAGTTCTGAAGTCCTTTCTTATATAAAATATGTGCTGCCACAGAACAGATGTGAATCAAGGACTTTACAGTGAAGGAATGTTATGAAATGTCATGAATGTCATGAAATGTCCCACTTCACACTAGAGACTGTGGAAAAGACTGTAAAAGTAAGTCTTAGACTTTGGTTCCGCTTTTTATAATCCTTACCTGGGGACATGGTGTTAAAGTCATATGGGGAACAAAACACATAAGTCTTTAAACCCATAAATTCAGCTGAAATTAGAAGAGACCGCATGCTCTTTCTTTTCCCTGAAAAGTCCTCTCTACACTCAGTCAGGATAGACTACAAGGCAGCTGTTTTTAGCACACACCCCGACCTCCTGCAGTGTAGTAAGCATTCTTACAGACGAAAACCTTTACTTGTATACCCATTTAATGTGAATTTGCTGAAGAAATATTGAAAAAAACTTTTCTCACTTACATGCTCTGGGGGCATTAATTCAGGTGACTGTGGTTTCTTCTTCACCATCTTCTTTATGAATATTCCAGATATTTCCCATACTGTTCATTCAGGCTCCTAACTAGAAATCTTAATGTTCTCACATGTTCAAAAAAGATTTAAACAAATCAAAACATTTACATGAATAAACATTCAGTAGTATTTCAAGTCATAGTCATTACCAAATATAGTATAGTAAGGATATAAATGGTCATTCATTATATGCTATTGAAACATTTTCAGTGAAGCATAAGAAGTGGAAAAGCTCTGTTTTCTACATATATAAGATGTGGGTAAGACTCTATGGAAATTCTAGAAGGTTTATAGGCATGTAGATGTTAAAATACATTAAGAGTATTCATCAACAATAAACTCAGCATGCAATACAAGCAAAATGTTCCAATTACTCTCCTGTTATTCATATAAATGTATGATCCAAACAACTTAGGAAAACAAGTGATCTATTCTTGGCTTAAAATCTCTTGTCTGCAAGAGATTGTCTAGATGTCTGTTTGACATCCTTCACCATGGCATGAGAGGTCATACCAATATTGGGAGCCAAGGAAACTTGCCACAACATATTCACCAGAATAGCTGAGAAAGGCATGCTTTCTTAGTGCTGCTGTGCCACTTCATAACCAGTTCTCTTCTCTCTCTCTCTCTCTCTCTCTCTCTCTCTCTCTCTCTCTCTCTCTCTCTCTCTCTCTCTCTCTTTTTCTCTCTCTCTCTCTCATCCACTTGTCATGGGAAGGTCCCACCAACTATGATCTAGGTCTTCCCATATCAATTAGATAATCTCCCATAGGCTTGCTTAGGGCTTGCCTTAGTTAAATAATTCCTCATATGTGGCTTCAAGTACTTGTATTGGTTATTCTTGTATGTTGCTGGGAAAAAGCACCCAAAGTCAAGGAACTTAAGGGAGAAAGGTCCAGAGAGGAAGCTGACTGGCTAAACCGGGAGGGGGCAGGCTAAGTCACTGCAGACATCTTGGAGGTTGAGAGCTTCAAGCCTGCTTGCTACCAAAGCAGACTTCTGGAGGTAGGGTGGGACTAATCCACCTCAAGGATCATCCCCTGCGACTGCTTTCTTCCAGCAAGACTCCACCTCTCAAAGGTGCCATGACCTTCCCAAACACATGAGACTGTGGGGGACACATTTCAAACCATGACAGTGCTCAATTCTCCTTCTCAGTTGTCAAGCTTACAGTTGTAATACAGAAGACACTGATGTTTAAGTTTAAATTAGATAAAATTCTCTTGATTAAATCTACTAAAAGCTTTCTGAGTTTTTCTCCAAAATACTTAGAACAGACATTATTAATTCTCATTTCAGAAAGTTTTCTCTTTTCTTTAATAATATTCTTTGAATATAGTAGTAACAAAGTTGAGATACTATTTAATTATTTTTTACATTTCAAAGTAACCTCTTGACACTGTACTAGTTTTAACAATTTTTATATGCTCATATTGATTCAGATTATTGATGATATTTTTCATTTAACAATGAAAAAGTATACTTGAAATCATATTTTATCTGACAATGGAGTCGAAGCTGAAATAAGATAGTACAGAAACTTTTTCTTTACAGTGACATGACTGGTTGGCCTCAGCTGTCAACTTGATACCTAGGAAGTGAGTCTCTAAATATACCCCTAAAGAATTTATCTATCTAGTTAAGGTATAACTCTGAGAAAGTCCTAAAGAGATTGTCTAGATTATGTAATTGATATTGGAAGACACAGTCCAAACAGGGCAGAACCATTTCCTGCTGCAAGTAGAGATAAAAGTAAAGAGAAATAGCTAAGCTAGCAAGCTAATAAGCAACAAAGAATGTACCATGGATCTTTGACATTTGCTTTTTGGGGGTATGATGTAACCAGTTCCATGGGTCCTGATCAACTTAACTCTCCCGCCATAATATATTAAAATCTAGAATTAAAAACTAGAATGAAAGCCCCCTTCACCTAAATTGTTTGTGTCAGGTATTTGTTACAGCATTGAATTGCAAAAATAAAATACATGATAGCATAAATCCAGCAGCACTTTAAATGAGTTGGTCATCATTAAAGTGGTCATCCATATTTGAGTTTTAATTTGCTTTTATTTGCTTGTTCATTTCTTATTTTTAACCTTAACAAAAAAGTACATGCCAATGATTTCTGCCTTAAGGATATTGAGGCAGCAGGGTTGAAGGTTTGAGACTAGCATGGGTTTTATGATATGACCTTGACTGAAAAAACAAAACAAACAAAAAAATCATAATAAAATAACTTTAATTTTCAGATGATTTGACACTATAAATAAAAACTATTTGGTGAACTGTCAACCTTATTGTTTGTAATGATTAGGATTTTTGTCCAATCCTTCTGAGTCTCTCAATGCTGTTTACAAAAAAAAATTCCTGAACACCCCAGGAGAGAGAGCTTCAGAGAGTCCAATTTTGTTGTTTCTATTTTAGAAGAAGGAAAAAATGCTGAAAATCTTGTTCAAGGTCACTAAGCAATTTGGTGTAAAAATCAGTCCAAGAAATCCAAAACTTCATAGTGCTAGCAATGAATTCTAATCATTGTGTCTTTGATTGAGACTAAATTAGCCTTTTAGGCAGACCCATACTTTTCCATGTGAGTATTCTCTTCTCCAAAGTCATGGGTGACTATGTACTAATTCAAATGAATCACCCCAAATTTAAATGAAAAGGGTGTAGGCTACAGGCTTTATGGATTTTTAAGGAAACTTTCTGAAGTGTTCTCCTTCAGGCATAGCTCTGTGACTCACATCAGTCACCATGAGTAATGCCTTACACACTCCAGCTGAGTAATCAACTTTATGCACCCAATTGAGGTCAAGTTGCAATAGTTAATGAGACTAATGTTATATCCATTAAAACACGGGAGTTTTTTAGAATTATTTTTAAAGCTGATGGTGTCATTATTTCCTATTCTGATACTTATAATCATTCTCTAATGAAAAGATGAGCAAAATTGGAGTCTCTGCATTAAGCCTTGACAGAAGTATATATGTATATTTCATGATTCATTCCAAGGTCATTTCATTAACATAGATTTCCCAGGAAAACAGAATGTGTGTGCACTGCTGAAAAAAAAAGTGCTATAAAATGTTTGTACCTTCCCTTGTGGTTTTATTTTTGTAGAGAATATTTTAATGTTCATATTACATAAAGGACAATCATCTCACAGGAAACATTCCTTGTATGGAATTCAGATGATCAGATGGTCAAAATGAAAGTCAGTGAGTGGGATGGTAAACATCAAGTTGTTCCACAATCACCAGTCCCCTAGAGTGAGGAAGATCTCACTCAAGACAGGTCAGCACACAACTACAGAACTCACCAGAGATTGCTACACCATCCACTAGCTCAGGAATGGAAATTCTGCCAGAGAACATCCTTGAGTAGAAAGACCTGGAATATGTGAGATCCAAGTAGACCTTGAAGAAAGAACTGATGGAAGACAGGAAAGAGGCAGCATTTGTTGAATTTCAGGCACATCAACTTTTTATGACATTTTTTTGCCTAGTTATATAATCTCAATAAGTACCCCCTTTCTTCCTTCTCTGCTCTTTCTTCTCCCCTCTCATTCCCCCATTCCATTCTCCCCTTCACTACTATCCCTCAACCTTTTTCCTTCCCTCCTCCTTTCTTGGTGACTCCTGCCTTCTACCTCCCATCCTCTGGAATATCTATCACTGTGGGCACTGAATTTCCCCCTGAGTTGTCTACACTAGCAAGGGTTCAGGACTCAGCGGTGTAGCTGTGGGCCCTTCTTGGGCTGCCCCCTAGTATGAGAACTCTATTATGTCTCTTTAAGCCCTTATCTTTAAGGATCCTATGCCTGAAGCCTTCTCCCATTAGACACATCAACCTTTACATGGTTCTGATTCAATAAAATAGAAAATTCAGATGTTCCAGGAAGAATAATTGTGAATACTTGTACTCATACTTCCATGCTGGGAAGAGAGAAAAGTTAGCTGATAATAGCAGAGATCCTTGGATTCCTACATGCCCCACAGATACATTTCTTCTTTCTTTTGGTCAAGAAACTGGAAGACAGTCACTAAATAGTTATAATGTGTATAAAAAAGTGATTTCTTTATGAATATCAATTTTTATCCATCAGAGAGTGCACACAAAAGACAGGCTCCTTCAGTACAGTTCCTTCAAGTAGAGTCTTACTGTTCTCAGACATCCATGTCTACCAATACATTGTCCTAAGTCAGAAGCCATGCAAGTTCAGAGTCTACTATAGGCAGTCACTCATAAGTCCACCCTGCTGAGTTGCAGTAGGACCCATGGGAAGGAGTAAACATGAAATACAGACTATAAGAATCACTGCAGTCACCAGGAGAACCTCAACATCTATCAGTCATCCATGACAACTTAAAATACTTCAAGAGTAAAAAGTGTGGTTAAGCCTTTATTCAGCAGAGAATTTTCAAATGACTTGTGTACTGTATTCAAGAAACACTTCTTCACTCAGCACTCAACCAAGAAATATCCTTGTGCAATGGAAGATGTGTCATGGAGAAAACTACAACTGGCTAAAGTACAAGGTAAAAGAGATTATGATTGGATTAACCCTAATCAGGACATCTAAATCATTTCCTCATCCCATGGCTCAGAGAACTTTTCAGAAGAGGGAGGGGTGTTAACAGCAGGAGGACAGAAAAACGTAATGTCAGACAGTAGCCTCTATTCATATCAAGGCTGCATAACCAAGAAAGCAAGAAAACGATGTTTATTTCCACTAGATCTCCACAATAGCTGGCCTATCAATACTTTGCTATGGAGGAGAGAAGATCCCATGAGTTGCAAAACTAACCAAAAAGACTAAATGGGATTGGAGGGAAAAAGTGAGAGCCTCCCTAATCTTCAGTTTACTTGCTGGTAAGCTATTCTTGCCCATGCAAGTGTCTGATCCTAGATAGGACCCAGTGGATCACACATGCAGTGGGATGTGGGAGAAGGAAGGAAACTGGCTGAAGAAGAGAATGTGTAGAGTAGTATGGCATGGGAGATTTAGGAGGTAGCAGGTGATAAAGCACATAAATTCATTGTTGGTGTAATTAAAAATAAATAAAAATTATAATACTTAAGAAATCATTCTTCAATATCTTGTATTCATATCTAAGTCCTCCATGAGAAAGAAAAGAAATAACAATAAATCACTTCTATTACAGGAAGACAGGACTTGGAAAACACACAGATATCTGGTATCAGAAGGTCAGTCATCTTCAGTTATTGTGGAGAGTTCTTTCTCATTCATTGGCTTTGGTTTTCTATTTAACACTTTCCCATTGGTGATCCCCTTATTATTATTATTATAATGTTGACATTAAGTAGTCAGACATAATCTTACAATTTCTAAAATGTGTTATCTTTTTAAAAAATTATACTAAATAAATATATTTTAGCACTTGCTTAATCTGTGCAAAACTATAGGCTTAACACCCAGGTCTATAGAACATTGCTATTTTATTCATGTTTTTTATTTGTATGTGAACAGTGGTAGAATTTAATGTGTTGTTGGGCCAGAATAAAACTTAAAATAAAAAATAAAATTCATTTACAGAAATAACCTTGGAATACAAAAACAAGACAAAAAATCAATATAGAAAGGAAACTCAGATAAGTCAGAACAAGACTGAGAAAACAAGAAAATAGATTCTGAATATCATAGTACTATAAAGCCAACTGAATACAAAAATAAATGCAATGTCTAGAACTGTCTTTAAAAGAATTAAAGTTCCTTATCCTCCATGGAACTGCATTAAAACTACTTAGAGTGGGGGAGGGAAGGGGGAAATGGAGGATGGGGGTACCTATTGAGTTTGTATGATTAGAAATAAAATAAAATGTGGAGAAAAAAATATATATAGTAAATAAAATGGGTCTATGTCTGTCAAGAGAACTAGACAGAATATGCTAGTATGAATCGCTAAAAATCGAAAACACAAAAAACAAATGCTATGGAGGATTTGGGAAAAACAGAATACTTTTTCATTATTTCTAGAGTCAACCTCAGAAATCAGTATTGAGGAGTGTTTAAAAAACTAAAAATTTAAACTGCTATGGGACTCAGCTATCCCACTCCTGGGAATATTCCCAAAGGACTTTACATCTTACTACAGAAACACTTGTGTTGGGCCCACCCAGGATTTGCCCCAGGGCATGGCCAAGCACATGGGACTAAAGATGGCGCTGAGGGCAAGGGTCTTGGGTGTAACCTGATCATTTCACAGAGAACCCTAATTGGCTTTCAGGTATCTACCTGCCCTCTGTGCTGATTGACATTGAACTTGACCATTAGCACCTGTAGGATGTGTTGACCTTGTGACACAATTGGATCCCCGTTTTGCGCCTTGGTGGCCTTTGTCTATAAAAGTTCCTTTTCTCCCCCCAATAAACTGAGATCTGCTACTGACAATCTCCCCGTCCCTTGCCAAGTTTCTGGGGATAGAGGCAGAGGTGGGGATGGCTGGAACCTGCTTTCATCACAGCCAGCAGCTGTATGTTTGAGGGAGTGAATGGATGCATGAGTGGACACTGGTTCCCACACACTTGCACAACCATGTTCATTAAAACTCTATTCATAATAACAAGGAAATGGAATCAGCATACATGTCTATGAATGGATAAGGAAAATGTAGTACATGTGTACAGTGTAATACTAGTCAGCTAGTATCAAGAATATGAAATTATAAAATTTACTAGTAAATGAATGGAATTGGAGAATATTATACTGAGTGAGTTATCTCAGGTACTGAAAGACAATACAACATGTTCTCTCTGCTAGGCAGATGCTAGAATTCAACTTCAACTTGGTATACTTAACTAGGAATGACTGTAGCATGAAAAAGTTAGAAAGCAATCATAAGCTGAGGAGAGGGGCTTAAAGAACTACTTTTGGTTGCCCTCCAGAAACTGAGAGTAAGAACTGTAACTGAAGATGTAACATATGGAAATGGACCAAAAACACCAGATGAAGTTGGTCTGGAAGCTTCCTCTTGCTGGATAGCTTTCATGGTACCAGAAAGTGCTGTGGAAGCTGCTGGAGGAGAAAAGCAAATGAAAGTCTCGTCAATCTGTAAAAGATGCAAGCTGCAGTAAAAATCATCCTGGCAAGAGGCAACCATCCGTGTAATTATGATATGAAAGTAAAGGAGGCTATCAACAGCTTCCAGTTCAGAATTAAGACCCAATTTTTAACATGAATCACATTCCTAATATTGTAAACTGCAACCAAAACCAATGAAAGAGGAGAACATAAGCCCTAAGAGGAGTGTAAGCCTTGGTTTAGCTGTAAAGACAATACATCAAGATACTCCCCCCCCTTTTTTGCAAGTGTAGGTATGATTGTGTACATGTGTAGGAGTGTATGTAACTGTGTGTGGGTGTGAAAGAGGGCACCGAGTATATCTGTGTAAGCCCAAGGGTGACTTTGGGAATCATCCGAGATTGATCTATCCCCCTATCGCTTTGCTCTGGGGTTTCCCAGACTCCATCTTCCAGGGTCAGAAGTCCAGGCCACCTTTTCTGCCCCACATGGGATCTGGCATCCAAACTCAGGTCTTATCCCAAACTGCTTTTTAAACAACTCTCATTATACTCATATATTAGAGAAGCAGTCAGCACTCAACATAGCTTGTTTTTGCAAGGGAAGTTGTTTTACAGAAAAGCACAAATATACAAAATACAGAAAATGAGTGGGAACTATTTAGCCCTAAACAGGAAATCTAAGCCACCCCCACCAAAAGGCTCAGGGAAAAACTGCAGAAGGAGTAGTAAAACTTTTAAGAGTTTGAAGTGGGACAGGGGTACAGTCAGATACTGTTTCCTAGATGTGGCAGGTCTGTCGCATCCATGATTTTGCTACAGCTATATAAAGTTCCACAAGACCTGCATGGAAATTGTCCTATCAGCATTTCACCACTAAAGGGGAAAGATCTTAAAAGACCCCACAATTTGCTGAAAGATGAAGGCTAATGCTAATGGGGAGGAAACAGAAGCTGCTTTTTCAAGGGTTTACCCACTGATCTGTGATTCATGCTCCAGGAAGTACTCAGGCCCATAATATCGAAGTAAATAAGATGAAACTCAGTAGGTTACACATGAAAAGATTTGAAAATACAAGAAAGTATGGCAGGGAAGAAGAAAGACTGTAATAGGAAGAGAAGAGAGGATAGGGTTAGGTATTGATGTGTGAAAATATCAAAAATTCACTATACTCATGTATGATATACTAAAATAACTTTAAAATCTTTTCATGAAAAAAGAAGGGAAAGTAAAAGATCACAAGTCATAGAATGTGGAATACTCTGAAAAAAACCTTAAGATGGGAATACAATGAAGGAATAGGATACAGGAGGGATTGGGAAAGGAAGAATTAACACTAGGGATGTAAGATATAGTCAACAAAATCCTTTATTGCAGTTCTATAAAAATAATTTTTTAAATGCACTAATCAATATTCCATTTCCTGAGGAGCACAGAGAGGGGGAAAGAAGGAATAACAGGAACCATAAGAAATTAAACAATATTCCCATTATCACATAATGAGCTTTTTGTCAGAGAGTTATCAAAGGCTCCCAAAACAAGATAGGCATTTGTCATCTCTTGGGTTCTCTCCAGAACCAGACCCTATTGCTGAAGACACTACTTATGTTTGTGGTTCACATGACACAGAAAGAACAAGCTAGAACTGATCTGGAAACGTCCTCCTTTGCCACCTTTCACAAGTAGCAGAAGGTATGATGCAGTCTAGCAGAGGAGAAAAGCAATCAGCAATCTCCCCAGCTGTCAATACTGCAAGCTACAATAACAATCATGCTAGGAAGAGGTGACCGTTGGTGCAATTGTAGCATGAATAGTATGAGAGTAACAAAATGCTTTCTGATTGGATTTAGACTTTTTTTGCAGGGAACTCATTCTTCATACTAGAATTAAGAGTCAAGAACCCAGGGAAGGTGAGATCATAGGCATCAGGTGGACACAAACTGTTAATGTTTGATTCTATGTGCTTGATAGCAAACTTCCATCAGACCACCTGTTAATATAACCATAGATCAGAACAATTCTCAGCCCTCAACAAAGATCTTTTGCCATGGAAGGTATTTATTGTAGACAATTGAACATAGTGCAAAGTATTAATGAATGTGTACTGCTCAGTCCTAAAAGAAACATTGAAATCACACCCCTATCCCAAGGCTTAGGGAACCTTGTGAGAAAGGGAACAATAAGAATGTAAGAGCCTAACGGTGAAGAAGAGTGCTTCTAGACGGTATCTTCTGGTCGTAACAAGGCTGATACACCCATGAACTCACTGCATCAATGTCTACTCTTATAAAACCTGCACAATATTTGGCCTATGTACAGGTGTCAACTTGATGATTGAGGGTTTGAGCTCTGGGCACATTTGTAGAGAATTAGTAGTTGAGTTAAGCCCAGAGCAAACCTGAAAGAGATTGTCTAGTTGATGGGGCAGACCCAGCCCATGGTGGGTAGGACTAGGCCCTAAACAGGTGAATAAAATATAGAGAATTGATTAAGGAAATTGGCATCCTTATACTTGGCCAGACATGCTGGTCTGACAAGTATGGATCATCCCTCTCTTAGGCATTACATAGAGATGGTGTGGCCAGTTCCCTCTGCCCTGGTGTTGGTCCATGTTCTCCCATCAAGCTGGACTATGAACTTTAGCCGGACTGTCATACGGAAATAAACTCCTTGTTCCCTTAAGCCGTTTAATGGTCATTTATCAGCAACCATGCAGGCAGACTGCAACAACCATGGAAGGGGATGATCACAAGAGACTACAATTTTCTGAGATACAATTGAATGTTAATGTCATACAATCAAAGGAGAGCTACTTTCTTCAATGAAGTACCTATAGATAAATCATCCATGGCCCAGCAAGTACTCAGGCATTTGTTAGTACAGACATGTCCCTGGGGGGAGTCACACACACAGAAAGGTGTGAATGTAGGAAGGAAACTGGCTAGAAAGTATGTAGTGGAAACGGAGGGAGTTTAGGAGCAGGTAGTTAGTGAAAATGATGTAAATTCAATGCATTCATGTATGAAAATGTCAAGGAATAAAATACATACTCAAAAATGAATAGTTTTCATTACTGTACAAAATATGATTCTTGGTTATTGGCATTATATCTCTACAATCCTAAACAGAATAATTTGTTGAGTATTTGGAAATTTTTCTATGGACAACATTATATTCTCTGGCAATAAAGATAACTTCATTTCTTCCTTTCCCACATTTATGCTATTTATTTTATTTTTATTTATTTATATATTTATTTGTGTGTGTGTGTGTGTGTGTGTGTGTGTGTGTGTGTGTGTGTCCCTATGGAAAACTAAGGGTGACTTCCAGAATCATCCTGGATTGCTTCTCTATCTCCTTGCTTCACTCTGGGATTTCCCAGGCTCTACCCACCACAGATGGAGGTGTGGGCTGCTGCCGTTTCCACCTGCTTTTTTTTACCTGGGACCTGGGATGCAAGCTCAGGACTTTCTACTTGTGAAGCAGAATCTTTTTTTTTTAACATTTTTTATTATCTCCGCTCATACAAACTTAATAGGTACACCGGTTCCCTCCCTCCCTCCTCCTCCTCCCGACCCCCCTGCTCCCCCTCCCCTCACCCCTCCCTCCCCATCCCTCAGTGCCCCCCCCAATCCCTGGAGAATCCTTTAATGTGCATGCCAGATTCTCCTCTGGGCCCTCCTCTCCGATGACGTACAAGGACCCAGTGGCATTTCCTTGAACCTTTTCCTGTGTTCCCCTTAAGCATAAGAACACTACTGTGGCTGTCAATCCCTTGCCCCCAAGGATCTTGGTGCCTTTAGCAAATGCTAGACTTTGTGGGGTCAATAGTGTGTTGGACATTGCGCAGGGCATGCAAAGTCCAATTGTGAAGCAGAATCTAAATCCTTGAGCCATCTCTCCAAACCCTTACTGTTTTTACTGATATGAGAATAACTGTCCAGTTCTTTTATGATTATTATTTTAGATATGAAATTTTTACATGGTTCCTTTATAAAGAACATGTAGTCGTTTTTTATTTATTTCTCCATCCACTCTGATAATCTCTACCATTCATATTTAATGTATGTGCTGGTACACTTGGGTTTAGACCTAACATTGTATTGTCTTCTCACATCCTTTTTTGTTAGTTAGTTTCCCTATCGCTTCCTTACTGCCTTCTATGGTAAGTGAAAAATTTTGATTTAACACTCTAATACATCTTTATACATTTGTAGTTTATGCAAGTTTTTTCTTAGTGTCTTTTCACTTTTTTCATATTAATAATAATTTACAATTTAGTTTGAGTTCATAGATGACTTCTCCAGCATCCCAAATCTGCTATATCCCTCCAGTGAAGTTTTTATTTGAGTTAATCTGCTATTCAGATTTCTAATTTTATAGTCTTTAACCTCAGAAACAAGATCCCTGGTTATTGAAAATATATTTCCAGGCTATTATTTATTTCCTTAAGCTTCTTTTCTTAGTCATTCAGCAGAAGTGTTACTTTTACATCTTCATCTTCTAAATTCGGGATTTCAGTCATAGATAGACATTCTAATTAAGAACCTCTTTTCTTATTGATGGCATTATATTTTCTCCTTTTCTTACAACTTTTCATTGAAGTTACACATTTTGTGCAATATGTTATAGTCATATTCTGATAATTCAACTGTGTGGATTTAATTTGTTACTGTTTGTTGGTTTATATGCTTGTTTAATAACTATCATGAACTACCTATAAAAATGTGTTTCATGACTGACTTCTGATGTTTATGCACAAGGTGACTGTTTTCATGGTTTGTAAGATTGACTTCCTGGGAACTAACTTTTGTCTGCACAGGAAATTAGTAGTCACATTTTGACCATAATCTATCCTTAAAAGCTTTAATAGAAGAAAGACTTCTACCTACAGTCTCTAAAAACACCTGTGATATGTGAAAAGTGTGAACTCAGTTAACCTATATACAAATTTGCACACACTACCCACTAGAAAAAAAGATGTGCAACCATTAAATCACTCCCTCTCATGAGGAGCTTGTTCTGATCTAATTGTTAAACTTTTAAAGGCATTTGTCTTCAACTTGCTGCAGCCAAGGTGTCAACCACAGGCTATCTGAATTGCTGACTTGCCATTTAGAGGACAATAATACTGAACACTTTCTTTTCCAACTTTCATTTCAAATGAAGACAGACATTTCCAGTGGTAAAAATTTTGTTATTCTGGCCCTCTTCAAGGAGAAAAAATTTTGTTCTACCTTCACTGGGAACAATCCTAAGAAAAAATGCCACTGAGTCTCTCTGTGCCTACTTGTACTTAGTAAGTTTTCTCAAGTTAACATGCATCACTTTCTTACATGCCCATTACAGAACTGCAGGAATATGAAATGGTTGTAATGATTACTACTTTTATATTTACTTTTACAGTGACATGTTTGTAAGTCTCTTCTTGATGCAATACTAGAAGGTCTACTTCAACAATGACTTTTGTTCTAAGGTCAAGGGTTAAACTTTAGGGCTATCTTAAGTCTTTGGAGTTTTTCAGCAGAATACCATCATGTTTATGGTTTGTCTTCACTTAAATGAGAGTCTGAAAGGAAACAATTTCCAATTTCATTACCCAGTTGAATGAGAACAGTTCTGTGGTGAAAACAAGTACCAATTATCTAAATGAAAAGTTCAAGCTGTGAATTTATCTTCAGGGCAAACTGCAATGACTTAAAAGGTAACTGTGTGAGGCAAAGTATACAGCAGGACAAAATAGATCCTCCAAAGGTGGGTATGCCTGTGCTGTTACTCTGTTGGTCACTATAAATTAAAGGGAAAGAAAGGGAGAAAGAGAGAAAGGGAGAAAGGGAGAAAGGAACAGAAAGAGAAAGAGAGAGAGAGAAAGAGAGGAAGAGAGAGAGAAAGAAAGAAAGAGAGAGAGAGAAAGAAAGAAAGAAAGAAAGAAAGAAAGAAAGAAAGAAAGAAAGAAAGAAAGAAAGAAAGAAAGAAAGAAAGAAAGAAGGGAGGGGAGGGAGGGAAAAATGAATGTCATATGTACATGTATTATACATTATATACATCTGTATTTGTAATACAGATTTTTGCAAGTTAGCTTATCTATAGACTGAAGTAAAACCAAATCATCAGATGAATTTGAATCAATTACTACATACAGATATGGTGATTTTATTTATAAAATCCCTCCCTTCCATCTCTTCCCTTCTCTTCATCATTCACTCCCAGTCCCTCCCACACTTCCACCTGTATGCTTCTATGGACTGCTTCTATGGACTCCAGCATTCACTGTAGCTTGTCTACTCCTGTGTGGCCTCAAGCTTCTGTGGTACATCAAGTTGTTGGCTTCATGTCACCCCACTGATATGTGTATTTCCCTTCACTCATCCAGCTTTAGACCCAAAGGTTTCCACTCTAAGTTCAAGTACCATGGAGTTATCTACAGAACAGTTGATGTACTATCTTCCTACCTATAGAATTATTAGCTGACTTCCCTATTGATCTATTTCATTCCTTTTTTTAGGTTCTTGATCTATAAACAGAAACTTTTCAAAAGAATAAATCCAGCTGCCTAACCCTCATAGCTCCAAGAAAACTTAGATAAATGCCTAAACAAATTTGAAGAAAAATACAGCAAACTCAAGAAAGGAACTCAAGAAAACAAACACAAATGAGACACATTAGAATGAAAATAGAGGACCTGAAAACAGATTTAAAAACACTGAAGAAAATCCAAAGTTATCTGCAAATAAACATGTAAACTAGAACTAAAAAATTTAAGCACTGCAATAAGAAATCCAATAGAGAGGCTGGAGAGATGGATCAGGGATTAAGACTCTGTTTCACAAACAGAAGGTCCTGAGTTTGAATACCAGAGGTTTGAATGCCTACAAAAGTAGACAAGCCAGAGTGAGCCCTGGGACCTATAGAAGCAAACAGGAGAGTTGGAGGGAATGACAGAATTGATGAAGGAAGGGAAGGGTAGGGAGGGAGGGGGGATGTAGGGAAGCAGGAATGATATTCAATGTGCTTCTAAAAGTATAAAAAATTAATTAAAAAAGAGTAATAATAGTTGTACACATGAGAATATATTTAGTGAATATTTGATATTTTCTAAGAACAACAACAAAAAATAGGCCAGGGGGAAATAGCAGCAACCTGTACTTCCCATCTTAGTGGCAAAACTTGGGAAATCCCAGAGCAAACCAAAAAGGGGGTAGAAGTAATTCAGGATGACTCCTAAAGTCACTTTTGGTTCTCCCAGAGACACACAGTACCTTCTTTCTCTCTCTCTCTCTCTCTCTCTCTCTCTCTCTCTCTCTCTCTCTCTCTGTACACACACACACACGTACACACAAACAAACACATACACACACACACACACACACACACACACACACACACACATATACACAAAACAACTAAATAAAGTTTAAAAAAAATATCCAATGGAGAGTTTCAAAAGTAGAACTGATCATGTGATCATGTAGAAGACAGAGTCTCAGAACTGGATCTTAACATAGGAAAGTTGGATAAGTCAATCAGAGAAACTGATAAATTGAAAAACATACTTGATTGAACAGAACATACAGGTCACTCTGGGACACCATCAAAAGGCCCAAAATACAGATCCTGGGGATCCCAGAAACAGACACACAAAGAAAGATCATAATAAAGGAAAATTGCCCTGACCTAAGAAAAGGGATACACATTCTGATTCAAGTGGCATACAGAACACCAAATACCCAGGACAAAAAAAAAGAAAGACAGAAATACCCCAGGGCATATGACAGGCTGCACACCAAATATGCACTTGATCTTAAGAGCTGCAATCCCTCTCAGATGCATGGGCACACTCCAAAGCCAGCACCATCCAAGCTTGAGGTAGGGTCCCCTAAATTGCCTGGATCTGTGGTCATAGCACTAACCCTAAGACAATGTCTTATTAAGGAAAGTGTTCCCCCTCTGTTCCCTCTTATGCATTTAGATCCATCCCAAGGCCTGTGTGCCAACATCTCCCACCTCACTTCAACCACACCCTTCACTACCTAATTCACCCAAATCCTCATCTATCCCCCACCTGTGTTAATAATTTAAAAAATTTTCCAAGAATTTAATAGAAACCACAGGCCAAGGAACAGCAGACTAAAACCATAAAATTGAGGACCCCAAAAGTCTTACCAACGAGCAGAAGAGAATCTTTGCACCTTACCCTAAGATAAGTAGCCTATTTTATTTTTGTTTTAACCTCAATCAATAGTCACCACAGTTTAAAATTTTTGTTCAGCATATACAACACCCCATATACCAACCACTCAGGGTCTTAACCATTCACTCTCACACACCTAAGGATTTAAAAGCTGATATATCCCACCCATCTTTAACACTTGGCTATTAAGTCCACCTTATTTTATCATAATAAAGTTGCTCTGATATTTACCCCAAGCCTCATCTAACAAACTGTGATAAACAAATTAAAATTTCTAATTTAAAACTAGACCAATAATCAATTACCCATTTAACCAAAGTGGGGCTTGCACACCCTTCAGCACTGTAATAACCTTACCCACAAAACAGCAGCAAGCAATCATAGACTGATACCTATAAAACACAGGCAAGCATTTAGAACAACTATACAAATGTAGTAATTCTTTTTCACTCAAAAGAGTCAAAAACTCACACCAAAAAAACAGACTAGGAAACAAAATCCTTAAGTCACACCATACAACAACAACAACAAAAAAAAAAGCAAAAAAGTTTCCCACAAAAAAAATCCCCACCATAGTGATAGAATCCAACCAGAATTACTTTGTGGAGATAAATCAAGAAACCAACAATCAAGATAATTATTTTTAAAGTTTAATTATAAATGTGATCAAAATAATGAAAGCTAAATTAAGGAGGAGTTAACTAATTGCATAAGCCTACAAGAACAGGAAAATGACAGGTATCTGGATGAAATGAAAAAGGCAATTGAAAAACCAAAAACTAACCAAAGAGTAGTTGAGAAAAACAATTTCATGGGTAGAATAAACTTGAAAATAAAAACAAGCTAGTGCTCGCTTCAGCAGCATATATACTAAAATTGGAACGATACAGAGATTAGCATGACCCCTGCACAAGGATGACACGCAAATTCGTGAAGCTTTCCATGTTTTTCCCCCTCTGCCCTTCCCGCCTGCCTGGGACACTAGTTCGCTAGCTTGTGGTCCTACTTCCCAGGTAAGTTCCACCAGCCCCCAGATTACCCGCTCATCCCAGCTCCTCCCACCAGCCAGCCTGAGCAACACCCAGGCTGCCCCGAGCTTAAGTGTGCCACTAGGCCATGCACTGGGTACCAGGTGAGGATCTCCACCATCGCCATCAGCTAGCAGACCAAGGAGGACAAAGTGCTCCTCAGAATTCAAAAGAGTTCAGAGGAAACCAAAGCAAAGCTCTAGGGGGAAAAGGCCATACATCCCAGGTCCTCTAAAATCATCGTATCACATGGGAAAAATTCTTCACATCCAGCCCAAAGATAAGCAACCCCTCTTTTTAACCATGCTGCTCCTTTCAATTATTAATCGCTGTAGATTAAATTTTCCATATAGCCACACCCAAAACATATACAACTTCAGGGACTATACCACACACCCTCACATATCACCAAGGTACTAAATTGAAAAAGTACACTACCATATTCATATTCACCCCTTGTCTACTAAACCTGACTTAACTGATACTAACAGCCTAATAACCTCATCTAGGAAATAACAATAACAACAGACAAACATACCCAACTCCAAGGCAAACACTAGTAATAACTGCCTGACAGTAGTAATACTGACTAAATTCAGTTTAGTCAAAAACACATAGAAACTGAAAGGTCTTAAGGGACAAAACAACAATGCCAAATCAGAGTACAGATCCATGAGAAACAAAACACAAGGGAACGAATATCCTACAGAAAGAATTAACCCCATAATGATAGATTCCAACCAAAACAAATTCACAGAAAATAGCCAAGAAAGCCAGACCCAAGATAATGACTTTCAAAGCATGATCATTACCATGATCAATACTATGAAAGAGGAAATCCAGGAGGAATTAAATAACTGCATCAACCACTTTGAGCAAGAACACAACAGACACTCAGAGGAGTTGAGAAAAACAGTTCAGGAAACAAAAATAGGCATAGAGCAGTCTCAGGCAGAGTTTAAAATTGAACTAAAAGACAAGTTATCTTCAACCCAGAACTCAACAGAGAGTCTTATCAGCAGAAATAATGAAGCAGAAAATAGAATTTCAGATCTTGAAGAAAAACTGGAAAAACTAACCAGCTCAATGGAAGAGGTTTTTAAAGCCAAAAATATACTTAAGAGGAATATTCAAGAGTTATGAGACACCCTGAAGAAGCCTAACATGTGCATTCGTGGAATACCAGAACAAGAATCCAAAATTACCATACCTGAGGAAATTTTTTCAAATTATCATAAAGGAAAACTTCCCTCATCTAAAGAATGACAGTTCCATCCAAATACAAGAAGCATTCTGCACCCCAAATAGATATGACCAAAATAGAAACTCACCACAGCAAATAATAGTCAAAACATTCCACATTCAAGGCAAAGAAAATGTGCTGAGAGCTTCAAGAGGAAAAAAAGTCACTTTTAAAGTTAAACCTATTAAAATAACAAATGACTTCTCAATGGAAACAGTAAAGCAACAAGAGCTTGGAGAGACATACTTCAAATACTGAATGAACAAAAATGTCAATCCAGGATGATATACCTGCAAAACTATCTGTCATGATCAAGGGAGACAGAAAAGTTTGCCAGCACAAAGACAACTTGAAGGCTTACACGTCTACCAAACTAGACCTACAAAAAATGCTAGAAATGATTCTCTGCTTGAAGAAAAAAAAATCATATCCAGGAGGACAGAAGGGAAATATAACACCACCTAAACCTAAAAGCCAAATAATACAATTATCAAAAGCCACTAAAAATAAAAAGTGTCCGGAATTAAAAGTAATTTCTCCATTATAACATTAAATGTCAATGGAATTAATTCACCAATCAAGAGACACAGATTACAAACTTCGATAAAAAATCAAAACCCATCAATCTGCTGCCTTCAGGAAACTCACCTCACCACAAAAGATAGGCACATCCTAAAAATAAAAGGCTGGTCCAAAATTCTGCAAGCGAATAGTACCAAGAAACAGGCAGGGGTAGCCATTATGCTATCAGACAAAGTGGACTTCAAACCAAAAAAAATATATATATAAGAGACACAGAGGGATACTACATTTTAGTCACAGATACAATTCACCAGAAAGATTTCACAATACTGAACATATATGCATCTAATACAGGCCACTCCACATTCATTTGAGCAAACCCTACAGCATCTAAAGCAAGAAATCAATCTCCAAACTATAATCCTTGGGGATTTCAACATGACCCTTTCAACATGGGATAGATCAACAGGTCAAAAGCTTGACAGAGCGCTCGCTTCGGCAGCACATATACTAAAATTGGACCGATACAGAGAAGATTAGCATGGCCCCTGCGCAAGGATGACATGCAAATTCGTGAAGCATTTCATATTTTTGGCCCTGGAACGTAAAAGAAACTTTACCAAGGATGAAATTAAAATGTCTAACAAATATCTTAAAAACTGCTCCACTTCATTAGCCATCAGGGAAAAACAAATCAAAACTTCCCTGAGATATCATCTCACCCTGGTCATGATGGAAAAAATCCACAATACAAACAACAAATGCTAGAGAAGATGTGGAAAGAGGGGAACTCTCCTACATTGCTGGTGGGAATGCAGGCTCATACAACCACTCTGGCGAGCCGTCTGGAGATTCTTAGAGAAATTAAAGATTAAAATGCCATATGACCCTGCTATCCCACTTTTGGGAATAACCCCCCATACAGCAGAGGTTCACCTCGATAGTACAAGCATGACCATGTTCATAGCAGCACTGTTTACAATAGCAAAGTCATGGAATCAACCGAAATATCCAACAGTTGACGAGTGGATAAGGAAACAGTGGTACATCTATACAATGGAGTACTACTCAGCCATCAAAAATGATGAATTACTGGAATTTGCCAGGAAATGGATGTCATTAGAAACAATTATATTAAGTGAAGTATCCCAGACCCAGAAAATTAAGCACCGTATGTACTCCCTAATAGGTGGTTCCTAGTACCAAACCCACCCAGTCCACCTAGAGATACTCAAAGATAAATCTCTGTAATACTTACAGTAATTGCAAGGATTATGAACAGGAGGAATGGAGTAGAAGAGCCACAGCAAAAACAAGGAGAGAGGGGACCATGTTACAGCAGAGAAAAGAGGCCACCATCAAGGACTGCAAGTAAGTAATGAGATATCTGGTTAAGTTCACAGAGTTTTGTTCCTGATCATTTACAACTGAGGGGGTATGATCTCACCAGAAGGGGAGGGCATATAGTCTGGCAGATAAAAAGGGACCATTTTGCAAATGGATGATTCACCCCTCCCTTGCTGAGGTTTCCTACTTTTATTACATCTACCTTTGAATATACTTTATAACAAGACTCTACTTTAACAGCTTTTTATCTCAGGCCAGGGGGTGACATACAGTGCCCAGCAGGATGGAGTGAAGGGCATTGCAGGAGCAGCAAAACTGCAAAAGAAAATCAACAAACCACAATCCAGAACTTCAGAGACTCTATATCAACCACCTAGAACAAGGCCAGCCTAATTTTTCCCCATCCTGAAGCTCAGGGAAATTTGCGGAAGAGGGGGTGGTAAGAGCACAAGGATGGGAGGAGCAATGATATGCAAGATACTCCACTTAAGTTAGGGCGGAACCAATCATAATAGGACTTTGCATGCCCTGCGCAATGTCCAACACACCATTGACCCCACAAAGTCTACCATGTGCTAAAGGCACCAAGATCCTTGGAGGCAAGGGATTGACAGCCACAGTAGTGTTCCTGTGCTTAAGGGGAACACAGGAAAGAATTCAGGGAAATGCCACTGGGTCCTTGTACGTCATCGGAGAGGAAGACCCAGAGGAGAACCCAGAGGACAGTTTGGCATGCACATTAAAGGATTCTCCAGGAATTCGGGGAGAGGTACTGGAGAATGGAGAGGGAGAGGTGAGGGGAGGGGGAGTAGGAGGGAGGGAACCAGTGTATCTATTAAGTTTGTATGAGCGGAAATATTAATAAAAAATGTTAAAAAAATCTTGAGAGAAACACATTGGAACTTAATCAAACCATTACTGAAACGTACCTTACAGATCTCTATCGAATTTTTCATCCATGCACGAAAGAATACACATTTTTCTCAACAGCACACGGAAGTTTCTCCAAAATAGATCACATATTCAGCCACAAAATGAATCTCCACATATACAGGAAAGTTGAAATTCTAGCCTGTACCCTATCAGACCACCATGGTTTAAAGCTTGGCATCTACAACACAACAAACAACAGAAAATACACTAACTCCTGGAAACTTAACACTATGATGCTGAATGAGAATTAGATTCAGGAAGAAATTAAAAAGGAAATTCAAAATTACCTGGAAGTGAATGATAATGAAAATACAACTTATCAAAATATTTGGACACAATAAAAGCTGTCCTAACAGGTAAGTTCATAGCTCTTAATGCCTACATCAAAAAAAAAAAAAAAAAACAGAAACATCACAATAAATAATTTATAATGCAGCTTAAATCTTTAGAGACACTAGAGCAATCCAATCCCAAAAGTATTAGAAGAGAGGAGATTAGTAACATAAGGGGAGAAATATCCAAAATTGAGATTAAGAAAACAATAGAGAATCAACGAGTCAAAAAGCTGGTTCTTTGAAAAAATCAATAAGACTGACACACTCGTAGATAAATTAACCAAAAGCAAGAGAGAGAAAGACCAAATTAACAAAATTAGAAATGAAAATGGAGTAATCACTACCAATACCCAAGAAATTCAGAGAAATATAATATCATATTTCAAAAACATACTTTGTGAAATTTGACAACACAAAAGAAATGGATGAATTCCCAAGTAAGCACAACTTACCTAAATTGAATCAGGAAGTTGTGAATTATTTAAATAGTCCTGTAACATATGAGGAAATCGATGAAGTAATCTCGAATCTTCCTACCAAAAAAAGGCCTGGAGCAGATGAATTCAGCACAGTGTTCTACCAGACATTTAAGGAGCTAATAACACCAATACTCCTTAAACTGTTCCATCAAATAGTAAAGGAAGGAACACTACCTTATTCTTTCTATGAAGTTAATATTGTCTTAATCGTAAAACCTAACAAAGATACACTTAAAAAAGAAAACTATAAGCCCATCTCTCTGATGAACACAGATGTTGGGCCCACCCAGGATTTGCCCCAGGGTATGGCCAAGCACATGGGACTAAAGATGGCCCTGAGGGCTAGTGTCCTGGGCTTAACCCTGATCACATTACAGAGACCCCCTAATTGGTTTTCAGATATTAACCTGCCCTCTGTGCTGAGTGACATTGGACTTGACCACTAGCACCTGAAGGATGTGTTGACCTTTGACACAGTTGGGTGCCCGTTTGGCGTCTTATGGTCTTTTGTCTCTATAAGCCTCTTTGTTACTCCCAATAAACTGAGATTTGCTTTTGAAAAACTCCCTGTCCCATGGCTGAGTCTCTGGGGAATTGAGGCGGAGGCGGGGATGGCGGAACCTGCCTTTCATCGTCACCGCAGCAAGCTGTGGAGCCATGTGAATGAGTATGTGAGTGGGTGGAGACAAGCTATGCCATGGGTGGTGGACTCTACACACACATGCAAAGATTCTCAACAAAGTCTTAGCAAATCAGATTCAAAACATATCAAAAAGATCATTCACAGGGATCAAGTAGGGTTTATCCCAGGCACGCAAGGGTGGTTGAATATACGCAAATGAATAAACATAATTCACCATATAAAACAGTTAAAAATTCAAGACCACATGATACTCTTGGTAAATGCTGAAAACGCTTTTGAAAAGATCTAAAACCTAGAGACAGTTGGAATGGAAAGAACCTTTATCAATATAATAAAAGCTGTATACAACAAGCCAATAGCAAGGATTATACAAAGGGGAAAAATTTGACACATTCCCACTTTGATCAGGAGCTAGACAAGGCTGTCTACTCTCACCACTTCTTTTCAATATTGTATTTGAAGTCTTAGCTGAAGCCATAAGACAAAAAAGAGACAGAAAAAGGATTCAAATCGGCAAGGAAGAAGTCAAGTTATTTCTTTTTGCAGATGACATGATCATATACCTCAGTGATCCTAAAAACTCCACCAGGAAACCCCTTGAACTAATACTGAAGTTCAGCAGGGTGGCAGGATACAAAATCAATGAACAAAAATCAGTGGCCTTCCTATATGTACAAAATGAAAGAAGTGAAAAAGCTCTGAGAGAAATAATCCCATTTACTACAGCCCCTAAAATAATGAAATTTGTTGGTATAAACCTAATCAAGGAAGTAAGAGACCTTTACAATGAAAACTTTAAAACCCTAAGTAAAGATATTGCAGAAGACACCAGAAAGGGGAAAGACCTCCCATGTTCCTGGATTGACAGAAGCAATATCATAAAAACGACCATACTACCAAAGGCAATATACAGATTCAGTGCTATACCAATGAACATCCCAATGCAATTCTTTAAAGAAGTTGACCAAACAAGCTCAAAATTCATATGGAGCCACAAAAGACCCATGATAGCAAAAACTTTCCTGAGTAACAAAAACACAGTTGGAGGTATCACCATACCAAACCTTAATCTATACTACAAATCCATAGTTATAAAACAGCCTGGTACTGACTCCAAAATAGATACACAGATCAATGGACAAGGGTTGAAGACCCAGATGTAAGCCCACACAACTACAGCCATTTTATCTTTGACAAAGGGGTCCAAAAAATCCAATGGAACAAGAACAGCATTTCAACAAATGGTGCTGGTAAAACTAGATGTCCATATGCAGAAGATTAAAACTGGACTAGCACTTGTCACCATGTACAAGACTTAATTCCAAATGGATCAAGGACCTCAATATAAGGCCAGAGACTATAAAAACCTTAATTGAAATGGAAGGGAACACCCTTGTGCTGATTGGACTAGGCCAACAGTTTCTAAACGGAAATCCAATAGCACAATCAATACAACCCACACTCAACAGATGGGATCTTATGAAATTATAGACTTCTGTTCAGATAAAGATATTGTAACTCTAGGACAAAGGCAACCCACAGAATGGGAGAAAATCTTCACTCACCACATATCTGATGGAGCTCTATTATCCAGAGTGCACAAAGAACTCAGAAAACTAAACACCAAAGAAACAAATGGGCCAATTAAAAAATGGGCCTTGGCAAAAATCCACAATACAAACAAACAACAACAAATGCTGGAGAGGATGTGGAGAGAGGGGAACTCTCCTACATTGCTGGTGGGAATGCAGACTCATACGGCCACTCTGGCAAGCCATCTGGAGATTCTTAGAGAAATTAAAGATTAAAATGCCATATGACCCTGCTATCCCACTTTTGGGAATAACCCCCCATACAGCAGAGGTTCACCTGGATAGTACAAGCATGACTATGTTCATAGCAGCACCGTTTACAATAGCAAAGTCATGGAATCAACCGAAATGTCCAACAGTTGACGAGTGGATAAGGAAACAGTGGTACATCCATACAATGGAGTACTACTCAGCCATCAAAAATGATGAATTACTGGAATTTGCCAGGAAATGGATGTCATTAGAAACAATTATATTAAGTGAAGTATCCCAGACCCAGAAAATTAAGTGCTGTATGTACTCCCTAATAGGTGGCTCCTTGTACCAAACCCACCCAGCCCACCTTGAGATACTCAACAGTAAATCTTTGTATTACCTACAGTAATTGCAAGGATTATGAACAGGAGGGATGGGGTTGGAGGGCCACACCAGAAACAAGGAGGGAAGTGACCATGTTACAGTAGAGAAAATAGGCCTCCATCAAGGACTGCAAGTAAGTAATGAGACATCTGGTTAAGTTCACAGAGTTTTGTTCCTGATCATTTACAACTGAAGGGGTATGATCTCACCAGAAGGGGAGGGCATATAGTCTGGCAGATAAAAAGTAATCATTTTGCAAATGGGTGATTGACCCCTCCCTCACTGAGGTTTCGTACTTTTATTACATCAACCCTTGAATGTGCTATTATAACATGACTCCAGTTTACCAGCTTTTTGTTTCTTCCCAAGGGGTGACATACAGTGCCCAGCAGGATGGAGTGAAGGGCATTGCAGGAGCAGCAAAACTGCAAAAGAAAATCAACAAACCACAATCCAGAACTTCAGAGACTCTATATCAACCACCTAGAACTAGGCCAAACTAATCTCTCCCCATCCTGAAGCTCAGGGACATTTGCGGAAAGGGGGGGGGCGCGGTAAGATTGTAAGAGCAAAAGGATAGGAGGAGCAATGATTTGCAAGATTCTCCACATTAGTTAGGGCCGAACCAATCATAATAGTACTTTGCATGCCCTGCGCAATGTCCAACACACTATTGACCTCACAAGTCTAGCATCTGCTAAAGGCACCAAGATCCTTGGAGGCAAGGTATTGACAGGCACAGTAGTATTCCTATGCTTAAGGGGAACATGAGAAAGGGTTCAGGGAAATGCTACTGGTCCTTGTACGTCATCGGAGAGGATGACCCAGAGGAGAGTCAGGCATACACAATAAAGGAGTCTCTGGGAATTGGGGGGAGGCACTGGAGGATGGGGAGGGAGAGGAGGGGGAGCAGAGGGTTTGGGGGGAGGAAGAGAGAGGGAACTTGTCTACTTATTAAGTTTGTAGGAGCGGAAATTATAAAAAATGTATTAAAAAATGGGCCTTGGGATTTAAAAGAAACTTTACCAAAGATGAAATTAAAATGTCTAACAAATATCTTAAAAAACGCTCTGCATCCTTAGCCATCAGGGAAATGCTAATCAAAACTTCCCTGAGATATCATCTCACCCCGGTCAGGATGGCAAAAATCCACAATACAAACAACAACAAATGCTGGAGAGGATGTGGAGAGAGGGGAACTCTCCTACATTGCTGGTGGGAATGCAGACTCATACGGCCACTCTGGCGAGCCATCTGGAGATTCTTAGAGAAATTAAAGATTAAATGCCATATGACCCTGCTATCCCACTTTTGGGAATAACCCCCCATACAGCAGAGGTTCACCTCGATAGCACAAGCACGACCATGTTCATAGCAGCACCGTTTACAATAGCAAAGTCATGGAATCAACCGAAATGTCCAACAGTTGACGAGTGGATAAGGAAACAGTGGTACATCTATACAATGGAGTACTACTCAGCCATCAAAAATGATGAATTACTGGAATTTGCCAGGAAATGGATGTCATTAGAAACAATTATATTAAGTGAAGTATCCCAGACCCAGAAAATTAAGTGCCATATGTACTCCCTAATAGGTGGATCCTAGTACCAAATCCACTTAGAGACACTCAAAATCAAATCTCTGTAATACCTACAGTAATTTCAAAGATTATAAACAGGAGAGAAGGGGAAGGAGGGTCCCACCAGAAGCAAGGAGGGAAGTGACCATGTTACAGCAGAGAAAATAGGCCACCATAAAGGACTGCAAGTAAGTAATGAGACATCTGGTTAAGTTCACAAACTTTCCTTCCTGATCATTTGCAACTGATGGGGTATGATCTTACCAGAAGGGGAGGGCATGTAGTCTGGCAGGTAGAAAGTAACCATTTTGCAAATGGGTGATTGACCCCTCCCTCACTGTGGTTTCCTACTTTTATTACATCTACCTTTGAAGATACTCTTATAATAAGACTCTAGTTTAACAGCTTTTTATCTCAGGCCAGGGGGTGACATCCAATACCCATCAGGATGGAGTGAAGAGCATTGCAGGAGCAGCAAAACTGGAAAAAAAAATCAACAAACCATAATCCAGAACATCAGACACTCTATATCAACCACCTGGAACTAGGCCAGCCTAATCTCTCCCCATTCAGAAGGCTCAGGGAAATTTGCGGAAGAGGGGGCGGTAAGATTGTAAAAGCTTAAAGATAGGGAGGAGCAATGAAATGCAAGATACTCCACACAAGTAGGGCCAAAGCAATCATAATAGGACTTTGCATGCCCTGCGCAATGTCCAACACACTATTGACCCCGCAAAGTCTAGCATTTGCTAAAGGCACTAAGATCCTTGGAGGCAAGGGATTGACAGCCACAGTAGTGTTCCTATGCTTAAGGGGAACACAGGAAGGGGTTCAGGGAAATGCCACTGGGTCCTTGTACGTCATCGGAGAGGAGGGCCCAGAGGAGAGTCTGGCATGCACATTAAAGGATTCTCCCGGGATGGGAGGGGGAGGCACTGGGAGGTGGAGTGGGAGAGGGGAGGGGAGGGGGGCATAGGGCTGTGGGAGGTTGGGGGAAGGGAGATGACTGGTGTACCTGTTACGTTTGTATGAGTGGAATATATATATAATATATATATTAGCCATTAAAAAAAGAAAAAGAAAAAATAGGAAGTATCCTTTAAACTGATTGGCCTTGCCATCATTTCCTCAATATTTCCTCAACCCCAAACGCACAGAGAATAAATCCAACACTCACTAAATAAATGGGACTGTATGAAATTTAAAAATCATTTGCTCAGCAAAAAATAACCACTCTATTAATCCAGCAAAAAGGCAACCTACAGAATGGGAGAGCATCTTTACTAACCACACATCTAATAGAGGTCTAATATCCAGAGTACACAAAGAACTTTAAAAATTAAACACCAAGAAAGTAATCAACCCTATTAAAAATGGGCATAGAACTGAAAATAAGTTTCTTACAAGACAAAATTCAAATGTATAGCAAACATCTTTAAAATTGTTCTAACTCACTAGTCATTGGGAAATACAAATTAAAACTACCCTGATATATCATCTCACTCCGCAAATGCTGGTGTGGATGCAGGGAGGAAAGGATCCTCATGCGTTGCTGGTGGGATTGTGAATGTAACAACCCATTTGGAAATTAATTTGGAGGTTCCTAAAAAGGATAAACATTGAAATTCCATACAAACCAGTCATTGTATACCATTCCTGGGCATAATCCAAAAGAATACTGTCTCCTGCCACAAAGTCACCTACCTGTACAGCCATGTTCATAGCAGCTTTTTTCACAATAATGAAGAAAGGGAACCAACCTAGAAGTCCAACTATTGGTGCATGGTTAATGAATATGTGGTTCATTTGTACAATGGAATACTATTCACCCGTCAGGAAAGATGAGCTAATGAAATTTGCCAGCAAATGCATAGAACTGGAAGAAATCATACTGAGTGAAATATCCCTGACACAGAAAGACAGAGGTTATATGTTCTACCTTATAAATAGAACCTATCATAGAAATTTAGTTTGAATGTAATCAAACAGAAATTCTTACAACTTTCACAACACAAATGAATGCAACAGGAACAAAAGAACATGGACGAATAGTTTTAAGAGGTTTTTATATAAGAAAAATCTTTAAGGAGAGGGAAGGACAGGAATAGGACACAGTCGGGAGTGGGGCTAGTGTCCAAGTAACTAATCACCTACCCACTAACCCCTAACACACACACACACACACACACACACACACACACACATGATAGCACTTTCCCAGCAGTGTAAATCAGTCCAAACAATAGTTGACCAAGACAAATCTGAGAGTAGTCAGGATCAGATGCATCGATACTAAACAAAAGCTCCTGATAGTAAACTTTTGTGTAAAGGCCTCTCATTTTATCTTTAGAAAAGATCTTAACACCCAAACAAGACACAGTCTAGCACAATGGAAGAGCAGTGAAATACACACAGCAACCAACCAGATGGAGAGATCCACTGGACTTTCCACTCAAGATAGGGCTGCTATATCCAGAAACTTACTGCAATGTGTATCCTCACCAGGATGACACTATGATTGGTATACCAACAATCTTCAATGGACTAGGGAGGAACTCAGGAAAAATAATTACAAGCACATGGAACATGAGGGGCCAGGGATAGATAGGTTAAGAAGAGTGTCCTTCTCAGTGGGTTTACTTAAGGAAGGACCACTTAATCTACAACAGTTGCCAGAGCCCATACTAATGCAGACTACACAAAGAACCTTGGAGCCTATACAAGCAGACAGGCAGGAGGATGGAAGGGAGAGGGATGAATTGGTGAATGGAAGAGAGGATAAATCAGGAAGGGAGAGGAAGGGAGGGAGGAAGGGCTAGAAAGGACTGCTTGTTATATTTGTAAAACTAGGAAAATAAAAAAAAATTAAAAAGGAACAATTGACAGTCCCTATGAGGAGAGGCACAAAGGAAGGAAAACAGGGCAATGCACACATACAAACACACACACACACACACACACACACACACACACACACACAAAATGTCCTGAGTTGGTCCACTTAAAAATCTAGTGACAATTAAAACCATACTATATTAGCAGGAATGTGACCCTTCCTGATAAGTTGTTGGTCAGAGAGGTTTCAAAGGGCCCCTGAACAGTATAGGCTTCTACCATTGTTCTTGGTTGCTGTACAAAACACTGACATAGAACCCTATTAGGGAAGATGCAAAACGTGTGGCTCACAGTACATGGACAAAATACACCAACTAAAACTGGTTAGAGAGCTTCCTCCTTGCAGGAGAGCTTACACGGTACTAGTAAATACTGTAGATGCCACTGGGGGAGAAAAATAATCAAAAGTCTCATTAACCTATGACATTTGCAAATTACAATAAAAATCACTGTGGCAAAAGGTGACCACCAGCATAACAGTGGCATGGATATCAAGCAGTCAATCAACACCTTTCTGATTGGATTTAAGGCCCACTTGTCAGAATGGAATACATTCCTGTTTCTAGAAAAATAACCTATAAAAGGAAGGAAACTAGATCACGAAGGAAGAATAGACTAGAGATATTTAGCTAGGAAGACAGTACACCAAAGTACTCTATAAATACCTATTATTATACCTCTAAATTGGAGAACACTCAGAAATCAACCTGGAAGCCTTCTTCTACAATAGAAGGTGATTATTATTGAAGAACATGACTTGCCAAAATCCAGAAAATCAAGGTCTATGGACTGCTGTCCCTGACCAGAACATATAAGCCTCACTTACTTCCACCCTAAGACCTAGGGAACATTGTAGAAGAGGGGGCAGCAAGATTATAAGACCCTGAAGTGGGAAGGTGGTGGGCCATGAATTATCTTCTTGACATGACAAGGTCATGATAGACAATTTCATGGCAGATATGTATACTTTCATAGGAACTACACAAGAACTGTCTTATCAGCATTTTACCAAAAACATCAGAAATATCTCAAGCTCCACCCTCTCTCTGAGAGAATGATGAGGACTAATACTGATGAACAAATAAAGCAAAATGCTTTCCTCAGTGGTGTATCCAATAATCTAGGATGTTTGCTGGATTATGAATCAGGTCACGCATAACTACACAAACAAAAGATTAGAAAATAAGAGGCGGTCTGGAAAGGACATGAAGGGTAGTATGGGATTTGAGAATAAGGTTGAAAATATTTGTGAACACAACATTTAAAAATTTAAAGATAAAAAGAAAGAAGAGAAGGAAGAAATCCAAACATTGAAGAGACTCCTTTAAAAAGTGTTCAACATCCGTAGCTATAGGAAACATAAAAATCAAAACTACTTTAACATTTTATCTTAAGTGACACAAAATAGTTAAGATCAAGAATGCAGATAACAACAAATGCTAAAAAGGATGTAGGGAAAAGAAAACATTTATCAGCTGTCGATGGGAACATAAACTAATACAGCCACTCTGAAAATCAGTATAACAGTTATTCGAAAAGATAAGAATTGATCTATTATATGACTCAGTTGTTCCACTTCTTGGCATATTCCTAAGGGACCCAATATCATAGCAGAAATACTTGCCTATCCATGCTCATTATGGGTTAACTCACAATAACCAGAATTTGTAATCAGTGTGGATGTACATCAACTAATGAATGGTCAATAAAAATATGAGATATATATCCAATGGAATACAATTCATCTCTCAAGAAAAGTTAAATCTGTTGCAAAGGTAGAACTGGAAAAGAAAATATTGAGAGAGGTATTTAAAACACAGCAAAACAAATGTTGGATGTTCTCTATTATGTGTGATTGCTAGCATAAAACCTCCAGATTTATATGCGAACATATCTATAAAAGCCAGATAAATAAATATGAGAGGAAGTATTGAGCAGCGGGTGGGATACTGAAGATGGTGAAAGTTTTTGAGAGAAAGTAGGACATTGGGTTTTGGTAATATTGTGTGGAAAGGTCATGAATTTATGTATAAAACTTTAAGGGAATAAAAATAAAGAATAAGGGGCTGGAGACGTGGCTCAGGGGTTAAGCCTCCGTCTTGCAGGCGGAAGGTCCTGAGTTCGGATCCCAGATCCCACATATAGACGCCATGTGGAAGCGGGGGCGGCCTGCGCTTCTGGTCCTGGTAGGGCGGAGCCTGTGAATCCCGGGGCAGAAGGAGTGGAAGCGTCCATGGTGTTTCGCGAATTCGTCCGTGGTTCTACACTCACGTACACAGACACACAGACACACACACACACAGACACACGCACGCGCACATACACACGCACATGCGCACAGTTGAATAAATAATAATAATAAAAAAATTTAAAAAAAATAAAGAATAAGTAAAGAATAGATTACTGTGTATTTTCCAACCTAAGGCAGTACATTCAGCACTCTACTTTCAAGGATAAGGGAACATCATTGTACTAATTATTCTTTTTTAAAATTTATTTATTTATGCTCATACAGACTTAATAGGTACAATGGTCCCTTCCCTCCCTCCACCCCTCCCTGAAACCCCTAGCTCCCTCCCCCCCTTTTCCCCTTCCTCTCCCTCCCTCCCTATCTCCCAGTGCCCCCCCCCCTGCATCCCTGGAGCATCCTTTAATGTGTATGTCAAACTTTCCTCAGGGCCCTCCTCTCTGATGAGGTGTGAGGACTCAGTGGCATTTCCTAGAGCTCTTTCTTGTGTTCCCCATAAGTACAGGAACATGATTGTGGCTGTTAATCCCTAGCATCTAAGGATCCTAGTGCCTTTAGTCCATGCTAGACTTTGTGGGGTCAATAATGTGTTGGACATAGAACAGGTCATGCAAAGTCCTATTATGATTGCTTTGGACCTAAGTTGTGTGGAGTAGCTTGCATATCACTACTCCTCCCCATCCTTATGCTCTTATAATCTTACTGTCTCCTCTTCCACAAATTTCCCTGAGCTTCAGGATGGGGAGACATTAGGCTGGCCTGGTTCCAGGTGGTTGATATAGAGTTTCTGATGTTCTGAATTAAGGTTTGTTGATTTTTTTTTTCAGTTTTGCTGCTCCTGCAATGCACTTGGCTCCATCCTGATGGGTATTGGATGTCACCACCTGGCCAGAGATAAAAAGCTGTTAAAATAGAGTCTTATTATAAAAGTATATTCAAAGGTAGATGAAATAAAAATAGAGGGCCATGGTTGGGGCAGGGGGCATCAGTCTTCCATTTGCAAAATAGTTACTTTCTAACTGCCAGATTATATGCCCTCCCCTTCTGGTGAGATCATACCCCATCAATTGCAAATGATCAGGAAGGAAAGTCTGTGAACTTAACTAGATGTCTCACTACTTACTTGCAGTCCTTTATCTCCTTGGTGGTTATGTTTTTTAAGTTCATTGTGTACGCTGGATAATAGAATTCTATCAGATATCTGGTTAGTGAAGATTTTCTCCCATTCTGTTGGTTGCCTTTTTGCTCCATTTACAATCTCTTTATCTGAACAGAAGCTCCTTAATTTTATAAGATCCCATTTGTTGAGTGTTGCTTCTAGTGACTGTGCTATTGAATTTCTGTTTAGGAACTGTTGGCTTAGCCCAATCAGCTCGAAGGAGTTGCATATACTTTCAACTAGGGTTTCAATTAAAACATACCTTTTTATATCCACCTCTTCCAGGTTTCCTATGGAAATTATTGCAATTAAATTTGATTCTGAAAATAAAATGGTAAAAAATGGAAGAAAATAAATTATCCAAGCACATATTTTTTTTTATTTTTTAGGGTGATTGTGTGTGTGCTTGCTTTAATTGTATAATTCATTTATACAGAGAAATCATTTGATTGATCTATTTACAGCTTTTTCAATGTTCATTTCCACTGGCAAACATATTTCACAAAATGGTTAACATTAGTTAATCGCCATCGCAAACCTGCAGAGACATGGGTGGGCGTTACCTTCCTCTTCCCCTTTTATGAAGAGTGGAATCCCATTGTTTAAGAGAAACGTGTTGCAGCCAAGCACATATTTTTGACTTTTTCTTATTCTCCCTGCAAATTGAAAAGGGATTTTTTGTTGTTGAAATATTTTCTACCTTTAGTTAGAATATTTCTACCTTTAGTTCTTTCTAAGAAATAAACTTTTTCTGTGTTTGTACAAGCATTAAAAATTGTGTTGAGACCAGTAGCAACTAATTTTTTTCAAAAATATTTCTTACATAACAAAAGCACCCTGACACAAATCCTAATTATAAAATGTTTTATAAATGAATGTTTAACAACTAGTGACATATTCCTTCAGATGTCCCACTTGTATCTTTTACTATAATTCTGTTGTATTCTTCTTCACATAGATAAAATGTTCCAAATAACATCCAAAGATTTAGATAATTCTAAGTCATGTGTACGAACATTTGTGTTTGTACTTGTGTGTGCAGGAGGGCACTTGAGTGTGTGTGTCTGTGGAAGAACAAGAGTGGGTTGTTCTAAATGTTTATTGCTTTCCTCTGGAGTTTTTTAAGTTCCAGAGACCCAGAATTTCAGGCCACTGCCATATCCCTTCCATTTTTATGTGGAATCTTGAGGATCTGTACTCAGTTTCAGAATTACGGAACCATCTCCACTGCTACTGCAATTCTAGTTTATTATAAAATTCTAATTTATAAACTATATCTTTTGAGTAAAAGGAGAGACAAAGCATACAATTAGATTCCTAAGCATAAAAGAGAGCTTATATTATTATATACTATTTTATGTTATTATATATATTATTATATAAGTTGTTCTCTGTTAACTTACAAATTGGTTGTCAATCCATTAAATGAGGAAGATGATGTTTTCTCTAAATTTTGGCCATTTGGTATAGTTATATTAACTTTAATCTTATATGTTTTCATAATTTCCTCAAATAATGAAGCTAGGGGAACTGACCTGCCTGCTTTTATAAAGAACTATGCTCTTCTCCTCAACACTAACTTTCAGAAGCAACTCTGTGTATTTCAAAATAAATGATAAATAAAGACTTTTCATCTTCATTCATTCATTTCATATTCAGGCAAGTAAATCCAATGCAAGCTTCAATATGAATGTCTTGTAACTTTTTATTACTGATTAATTTGGCCTGACATTGTTAGAAGAAAGTTTTATATTTTTTTTTTACCTATTCATTTAAAAATTGAAGTTTTGAATTATTATACTTTGGGAAGTTTGTCAATACAATTACAATTTTCCAATTTGTTAAAAATAATTGAAATGTAATAAATATATTAAATCATGTCATTAAGTATATCTATGTTAAAAACTTAGATTTTTGATCTACCTTTATGAGTTTGCAATAGAAGCATTATAAAGTTATTTTGGGGTCACTGTTGTACTCTCTATAGTTTTTATAAGCATTGCATAAGCTAGTATATGAGAAGAAATATGTATTAGCTATGAACTAGTACATAGTAAATACAAAACATTACTTATCTCTGTTTATTATTCCAACTCCCTTCCCTGTACAATATCATAATAGATAAAACTACATTTATTTTAATTCCCCTAGTGTGCTAGTGTTTTCTGACACAAACTATAATTCCATTAATTTTATTCTGTTGTATAAAATTCTAAAAGAAATCAAAGAATGATTTATAAACATTTATTGAATTAATAATATTATTAGCTAAATTAAACTTAAAGTTTTGTTAAATGATTTTTACCTATGAATAAATAGTTCTTTATTTTTGAAAATGTATCTCTACAAAGGTAATTAAATTAAGGATCTCCTTGTACTAAGTAAGTCATAAATCCAGTGAAATACATTTTTACAAGAGAAAATAAAGCAGATGGTTTTAAAGGCAGAGACAGGGATTAGGATAATGACTCTGTGAGCAATACCAAGTACTTCCAGCAACCAATATCACTCAATAGAGACAGGACAGAGATTGATTGCCTTATATTGTAGCTATTGTGAATGTTGCCAATAAATTCATGACTAAATGGCTTAAGGGAACACTTTGGCTTATGATTCTTGATTAGAGCTCCTTGTCCACCTTGGCAGGGAAGTTTACACCTACACCCAGGGGCTGAGAAAACTGGCCACTCTATATGCCTAGGACTGCTAAAAGAAAGACAATCCTTACTTATCAGACAAGCTTGTCAGGATACCAGGTTCCTCAACCAGTTCCCTCCATGTTATTATTCACTTTCCCAGAGACTAATGCTGCCTACTATAAGCTGGATCTCTCCCATCAACCAGATAATCTCTGGCAGACTTACTAGGGGCATAATTCAACTATTAATTTTTCACAACTGTACCCAACCCTTAGAGCCTTCAGTTGCCAAGTTGATACTAGTTTCCAACTATGGCAGTCCAACCCTTGTCAATTTGTCACAACACATCACTTTTAAACTTCACCTATCAATCCTGTGTCAGACGTCTGTGTCATCCTGTCAATACATGGTGGCTTTCAGGAGACATCACTTAGTTCCTTCTTTGTATTTGAGAAACAGTTATCATGGTTGGGAGGACTTGTTCATACCTGCATTAACAAATTTGATTTTAATTAGTCATACTAATTTTGGATTAAATATTTTATTGATTTGAAACTTGATTTTATTTAGTCATACTTATTTTGGATTAAATATTTTCTTTTCTTTTTTTTCCCTTTAACATTTTTATTATTATTTCCGCTCATACAAACTTAATAGGTACACTGGATCTCTCCCTCCCTCCTCCTCACCCCGAACCCCTTGCTCCCCCTTCCCTCACCCCTCCTTCCCCATCCCCCAGTGCCTCCCCCCCCAATCCCTGGAGAATCCTTTAATGTGCATGCCAGACTCTCCTTTGGGCCCTCCTCTCCGATGACGTACAAGGACCCAGTGGCATTTTCCTAACACTTTCCTGTGTTCCCCTTAAGCATAGGAAAACTACTATGATAATGCAAGGGCTGCAAATAAGTAATGAGACATCTAGTTAAGTTCACAGACATTCGTTCCTGATCATTTACAACTGAGAGGGTATGATCTCACCAGAAGGGGAGGGCATATAGTCTGGCAGTAACCATTTTGCAAATGGGTGATTGGCCCCTCCCTCACTGTGGTTTCCTACTTTTATTACATCTACCTTTGAATATACTCTTATAACAAGACTCTAGTTTAACAGCTTTTTATCTCTGGCCAGGGGGTGACATACAATACCCATCAGGATGGAGTGAAGGGCATTGAAGGAGCAGCAAAACTGCAAAGGAAAATCAACAAGCCATAATCCAGAACTTCAGAGACTCTATATCACCCACCTAGAACTAGGCCAGCCTAATCTCTCCCCATCCTGAAGCTCAGGGAAATTTGCGGAAGAGGGGGTAGTAAGATTGTAAGAGCACAAGGATGGGAGGAGCAATGATATGCAAGATACTCCACACTAGTTAGGGCCGAAGCAATCATAATTTGACTTTGCATGCCCTGCGCAATGTCCCACACACTATTGACCCCACAAAGTCTAGCATTTGCTAAAGGCACCAAGATCCTTGGAGGCAAGGAATTAAAAGTTCTTTAAAACAAATATTAAAGTGTTCCAGCATTAAAAGTTCAGTTTAGACATTTTTAAAGTTCAAATCTCTTAAGATCCTACTACATCAAAGCAAGCTAAATACTTCAGTATAGAACAAACATTAAAATGAAAGCACCATGGGAGAGCAAGAAAATATTAAATAAAACTAAAGTTCAGCAAGGCAAAAAGCACATCCTGTAGTTCAAAGTCCATCATCTATTGCTTTTTATGTAGTCAAAGTGTCTCACAGATTCTGGGCAATACCATTCTCTCTCTACCACTCAAAATTTACAAGCAGCATTTCCGTGGAGCAGGTCAAATCTGCACTTACAATCATCCTCAGCATACATGCCATGGCTCTAGAATCTCCAATGACACCTCTGTGACTATAGATTTTACCTTCCTGTGCAAGAACTCCAAACCTACCATTTGATGACAAGCTTCAGTCACTCTCCATGAACCCTTCAATCATATTTCAAAATCAGTATCACTTGGATATTGCTGCAACATTCTATAAGGCTTAAGCATTGCTTGGCCCACTTGAGCCGTAAACGTACCAGTTTTTGCATGGTAGCTCTGCAAAAGCCTTTTTTAAGCAACCAAAATTTTGAAGGGCAAGAAATTCTGTTCCATAAAGGAATCATGTTTTTCAAAACCTTAAGTTTCCACACAATGGTATTCATTTCTTCCACCATCCTAGTGCAAAGCACTACGTTTTTCTTCAATGGAGCTTATTTCTCCAAGAGCCACAAGTGCTCTGCTGGCTTCACCTTCTTCATCCAAGTCTTCAAGGCTCCAAAATAACTCACCTGTACCAAGCAAACCAGATTATCATCTTTAAATTCAGTTTTGCCAAAATCCTTGTTCTTTCACCACAATGAGTGTCCAAATAATCCACAACTCTCTCAGCATCACTGTCTTCCAAATGACCTCTAAATTCTGCACAGTGGTTTTTAAAATCCATAGTTCCAAAATCTTCAAACATTTCCAAGATTCTCCAACAAAACAAAATTCAAAAGAAGCCACATAGAAAGATTCATTTATAACACTCCACTTTCTCTGATACGAAAATATATATCAGTTAGTCTGCATGTTTGCTGATAAATTCACAACCAAATGATAAGAAAACAAGGAATATTTATTTTGATCTGCAATAGTCCAGTTACAGTTCCTTGCCCATCTTGGAAGAAAATTACACATCTATACAAGGGGCCAAAGGAGTTGGCCACACCATGTACACAGGACTACTTAGAGAGGGACAAATCTTACCTGTCAGACAATCATCTCTAGTCAAGTATATCAGAGGATTTCAACTTTCTCACCTCCTTTCCTCCATCTTATCCACTTACCCAGGGACTAGTGCTGCCTCCCATGGACTGGGTCTTTCCCATCAGTCAGGCAATCTTCTGCAGGTATGCTAGGGGTATAATTCAACTCCTAATTTCTTGCAACTGTCCCCAGAGCTCAGCGTCTTTAGTTGTTATATTGACACCAATATCAAACTATGACACCTTGAAACTTATAGAAAGATACAACGCTAATAAAATTTTGATTTGAGTTTTAGCTTCCAAAATTATGAAAGAGCATATTTAAACATCCAAACTTACTGGAATTTGTAATAACACTCCTAAGAAAGTAAAAAATACTTTAAATTCATATCATTAAATATGTTTTTGCCCCCGCCAGATCCCAGGTGAGTGAGAGAGCCCGTCCCAGCCCAGCCCCCCACCCGTCTCCTGGCGAGCGCTCAGGCGGCTTCCAGCTTTGCCTGGGCCCCACCCCGCACCCCAGCCCCTTGTGTCCTCCCTCCCCCGCGCACCTCCGCCCCCCCACCCAGGTCCCAGATGCAGAATTCTGCTATCAACATCAGACCCTCTGCCTCTCCAGCCCACCGGAGACCTATGCACGTGGTCCACGGACGACACTGCTACTCAGAATTCAATAGAGTCTAAAGGAAACTCAAGCAAAACTCTAAGGAACAAAGGGAACAGAAGCCATACATCTGGACTCCACTACAATCATTATATCACTGCACGAGATACATCACATCCAGCCCAAAGATAAGTAAACCTTCTTTTTTTTCACATTGATCCTTTCTAGTATCAATTGCTGTAGATCAACTCCCTCATACAGCCACCCCACAAACATACAACTCCAGGGAATACACCACTCACCCTCACATATCACCAAGATACTAAATCGTAAAAGTGCACTACCAGACTAATATTCACCCCCTGGTTACTTAACCTGACTTAACTGATGTACTAACAGCCTAATAGCCTCATCTAGGATATAACAATAACAATACACAAACATACCCAATCCAAGGCAAGCACTAGTAATAACTGGCAAGTGTAACAATACCAACTACATCAGTTCAGTGAAACTGAACTGAAATTCACAGAAACTGAATGGTCCTAAAAAACAAAACAGCAACACCCAAGTCAAAGTGCAGATCCACAAGAAACAAAACCCAAGAAGACCAATCTCCCACCGAAAGAATTAATCCATAATGATGGATTCTGACCAGAACAAATTCACAGAAAATAGCCATGAAAGCCAGATCCAACATAACAACTTTCAGAGTATGATCATTACTATGATTAATACTATGAAAGAGGAAATCCAAGAAGAGTTAAACAACCATATCAACCACTTTGAACAGGAACACAACAGGCACTTGGAGGAGTTGAGAAAAACAGTTCAAGAAACAAAAATAGGCATAGAGCAGTTAAAACAGTCTCAAGCAGAGTTTAAAATTGAACTAAAAGACAAGTTATCTTCAACCCAAAACTCAACAGAGAGTCTTATCAGCAGAAAAAATGAGGCAGAAAATAGAATTTCAGATCTTGAAGACAAAGTGGGAGAATTAACCAGCTCAATGGAAGAGATTGTTAAAGCCAAAAAGATACTTGAGAGGAACATTCAAGAGATATGGGACACCCTGAAGAAGCCTAACATGCGCATTCATGGAATACCAGAGCAAGAATCCCAAAATACCACACCTGAGGAAATATTTCAATTCATCATAAATTAAAACTTCCTACAATTAAAGAATGAGAGGACTATCCAAATACAAGAGGCATTTTGCACTCCAAACAGATATGACCAAAATAGAAAATCGCCACGGCAAATAATAGTCAAAACATTCCACATTCAAGACAAAGAAAAAGGGGCTGGAGAGGTGGCTCCGGGGTTAAGCCTCCGCCTTGCAGGCGGAAGGTCCTGAGTTCGGATCCCAGATCCCACATATAGACGCCAGGCGGAAGTGGGGGCGGCCTGTGCTTCTGGTCCTGGTAGGGCGGAGCCTGTGAATCCCAGGGCAGAAGGAGGTGGAGGCGGCCATGGTGGTTCGCGAATTTGTCCGTGGTTCTACACATACACAGACACACACACACAGACACACACGCGCACGCACATACACACGCACATGCACACAGTTGAATAAATAATAATAAAAAAAATTAAAAAAAAAAAAAGACAAAGAAAAGGTCCTGAGAGCTTCAAGAGAAAAAAAGCAAGTCACTTTTAAAGGTAAACCTATTAGAATAACAAAATGACTACTCAATGGAAACAGTAAAAGCAAGAAGAGCATGGAGAGACATACTTCAAGTATTAAATGAACAAAAATGCCAACCCAGACTGATATACCCAGCAAAACTACCTGTCATGATTGAGAGAGAAAGAAAAGTTTTCCAGCACAAAGACAACTTGAAGGGATACATGTCTACCAAACCAGGCCTTCAAAAAATCCTAGAACTGATACTCAAGCTTGAAGAAAAGAACAAGTGTATCCAGGAGGACAGAAGGGAAGTATAATACAACCAAAACATAAATATCAAACAACATGCATACAAAATCTACTAAACATAAAAAATGTCCAGAATTAAAAATAATTTCTCCATTATAACATTAAATGTCAATGGTATTAACTTGCCGATTAAGAGATACAGATTACAAACATGGATTAAAAACCATAATCCAACAATCTCCTGCCTTCAGGAAACTCATCTCACCACAAAAGATAGGCACATCGTATGAATGAAAGGCTCGTCCAAAATCTTGCAAGCTAATGGAACCAGGAAACAGGCAGGGGTAGCAATTATGCTTTCAGACAAAGTGGACTTCGAACTAAAGAAAATCATAAGAGACACAGATGGATACTACATTTTAGTCACAGGTACAATTCACCAGGAAGACTTCACAATCCTGAACATTTATGCACCCAATACGGGCCCCTCCACATTCATTAAGAAAACCCTACAGCGCCTAAAGCAAGAAATCAACCCCCAAACGATAATTCTTGGGGACTTCAACACCGCCCTCTCAACATGGGATAGATCAACAGGTCAAAAGCTTAACAGAGACACTTTGGAACTTAATCAAACCCTGAAAGAAATGGACCTTACAGATCTCTATCTAACTTTTCACCCATGCACCAAAGAATACACATTTTTCTCAGCAGCACATGGAACTTTTTCCAAAATAGATCACATATTGGGTCACAAAACGAATCTATACATATACAAAAAAGTTGAAATTCTAACCTGTACCCTATCAGACCACCACAGCCTAAAACTGGACATCCACAACACATCAAATAAGAGAAAATACACTAACTCCTGGAAACTTAACAATACGATGCTGAATGAGAACTGGATTCATGAAGAAATTAAAAAGGAAATTAAAGATTTCCTGAAAGTGAATGATAATGAAAATACAACTTACCAAAATCTCTGGGACACAATGAAAGCTGTCCTAAGAGGTGAGTTGATAGCTCTTAATGCCTACATCAAAAAAATGGAAACATCAGAAATAAACAACTTAACAATGCAGCTTAAAGCTTTAGAGAAACTAGAGCAATCTGATCCCAAAAGTAGTAGAAGAGGGGAGATTAGCAAAATAAGGGGAGAAATATCTGAAATTGAGATTAAGAAAACGATAGAAAAAATCAACCAGTCAAAAAGCTGGTTCTTTGAAAAAATCAATAAGATTGATACACCCCTAGCTAAATTAACCAAAAGCAAGAGAGAGAAGACCCAAATTAACAAAATTAGAAATGAAAATGGAGTTATCACTACTGATACCCAAGAAATCCAGAGAATTGTAACATCATATTTCAAAAACTTATACTCTGAAATTTGACAACACAAAAGAGATGGATGAATTTCTAAGTAAACACAACCTTACCTAAATTGAATCAGGAAGTTGTGAATTATTTAAATAGCCCTATAACATATAAGGAAATTGAAGAAATAATCTCAAATCTCCCCACCAAAAAATGTCCTGGACCAGATGGATTCAGCACAGAGTTCTACAAGACATTTAAGGAGTTAATAACACCAATACTCCTTAAACTGTTCCATCAAGTAGCAAAGGAAGGAACACTACCAAATTCCTTCTATGAAGCTAATCGTTTTAATCCCAAAACCTAATAAAGATTCACTGAAAAAAGAAAACTATAGACTGATCTCTCTGATGAACACAGACGCAAAGATTCTCAACAAAGTCTTAGCAAATCGGATTCAAAAACATATCAAAAAGATCATTCCCGGGCACACAAGGTTGGTTCAACATACGAAAATCAATAAATGTAATTCATCATGTAAACCAGTCCAAACTCCAAGACCACATGATACTCTCGATAGATGCAGAAAAAGCTTTTGACAAAATCCAACAGCCTTTTATGATCAAAACGCTAGAGACAATAAGAATGGAAGGAACCTTTATCAATATAAAAGCTGTATACAACAAGCCCACAGCAAGGATTATGCAAATGGGGAACAATTAGAAGCATTCCCACTTCGATCAGGAACTAGACAAGGCTGTCCACTCTCACCACTTCTATTCAATATTGTACTTGAAGTCTTAGCTGAAGCCATATGAAAAGAAAGGGACATAAAAGGGATTCAAATCGGCAAGGAAGAAGTCAAGCTATCCCTGTTTGCAGATGACATGATCCTATACTTGAGTGATCCTAAAAACTCCACCAGGAAGCTCCTGGAATTAACTGAGAAGTTCAGCAGGGTGGCAGGATACAAAATAAATGTACAAAAATCAGTGGCCTTCCTATATGCCTAGAATGAAAGAATTGAAAAAGCCCTGAAATAAACAATCCCATTTACTATAGCCCCTAAAAAAATGAAATACCTTGGTATAAACCTAACCAAGGAGGTAAAAGACCTTTACAATGAAAACTTTAAAACCCTAAAGAAAGAAATTGCAGAACACACCAGAAGGTGGAAAGACCTCCCATGTTCCTGGATTGGCAGAATCAACATCGTAAAAATGACTATCCTACCAAAGGCAATATACAAATTCAATGAAATACCAATTAAAATCCCAAAGCAATTCTTTAAAGATGTTGACCAAACAATCTCAAAATTCATATGGAGGCACAAAAGACCCAGGATAGCAAAGACAATCCTGAGTAACAAAAACACTGCTGGAGGTATTACCATACCAAACCTAAGTCTATACTACAAATCCATACTTATAAAGACAGCCTGGTACTGGCTCCAAAATAGACACACAGATCAATGGATAATGATTGAAGACCCAGATATAAGCCCACAAAGTTACAGTCATTTGGTCTTTGACAAAGGGGCCCAAAGAATCCAATGGAAAAAGAACAGCATCTTCAACAAATGGTGCTGGCAAAACTGGATCTCCACATGCAGAAGATTAATGCTGGACCCGTACTTGTCACCATGTACAAGACTTAATTCCAAATGGATCAAGGACCTTGATATAAGGCCAGAGACTATAAAAACCATAGTTGAAACGATAGAGAACTCCCTTGAGCTGATTGGGCTAGGCCAACATTTCCTTAACAGACATCCAATGGCACAGTCACTGTTATCAACTCTCAACAGTTGGGATCTTGTGAAATTAAAGAGCTTCTGTTCATTTGAAGAGATTGTAACATGAGCTCAAAGGCAACCCATGGAATGGGAGAAAATCTTCACTAACCACATATCTGATAGAGCTCTACTGTCCAGAATACACAAAGAACTTAGAAAACTAAACATTAAGGAAACCAATGGCCCAATTAAAAAATGGGCCCTGGAACTTAAAAGAAACTTTACCAGGGTTGACATTAAAATGTCTAACAAGTATCTTAAAAAATGCTCCACTTCTTTAGCTATCAAGGAAATGCAAACCAAAACTTCCCTGAGATATCATCTCACCCCGGTCAGGATGGCAAAAATCAACAATACAAACAACAACAAATGCTGGAGAGGATGTGGAGAGAGGGGAACTCTCCTACATTGCTTGTAGGAATGCAGGCTCATACAGCCACTCTGGCAAGCCGTCTGGAGATTCTTAAAGAAAGTAAAGATTGAAATGCCATATGACCCTGCGATTCCACTTTTGGGAATAACCCCGCATGCAGCAGAGGTTCACACTGATAGCACAAGCACGACCATGTTCATAGCAGCACTGTTTACAATAGCAAAGTCATGGAATCAACCCAAATGTCCAACAGTTGACAAGTAGATAAGTAATGAAGTACTACTCAGCCATCAAAAATAATGAATTATTGGAATTTGCCGGGAAATGGATGTCATTAGAAACAATTATATTAAGTGAAATATCCCAAACCCAAAAAATTAAGCACCATATGTACTCCCTAATAGGTGGCTCCTAGTACCAAACCCACCCAGCCCACCTTGAGACACTCGAAGACAAATCTATTTAATACTTACAGTAATTGCAAGGATTATGAACAGGAGGGATGGGGTTGGAGGGCCACACCAGAAACAAGGAGAGAAGTGACCATGTTACAGCAGAGAAAATAGACATCCATCAAGGACTGCAAGTAAGTAATGAGACATCTGGTTAAGTTCACAGACGTTCATTCCTGATCATTTACAACTGAGGGGGTATGATCTCAACAGAAGGGGAGGGCATATAGTCTGGCAGATAAAAAGGAACCATTTTGCAATTGGGTGATTGACCCCTCCCTCACTGTGGTTTCGTACTTTTATTACATCTACCCTTGAATGTGCTCTTATAACAAGACTCCAGTTTAACAGCTTTTTGTCTCTGGCCAGGGGGTGACATACAGTGCCCAGCAGGATGGAGTGAAGGGCATTGCAGGAGCAGCAAAACTGCAAAAGAAAATCAACAAACCACAATCCAGAACTTCAGAGGCTCTATATTAACCATCTAGAACTAGGCCAGCCTAATCTCTCCCCATCCTGAAGCTCAGGGACATTTGCGGAAGAGGGGGCGGTAAGATTGTAAGAACACAAGGATGGAAGGAGTAATGATATGCAAGATGTTCCACACAAGTTAGGGCCGAAGCAATCATAATTGGACTTTGCATCGCGCCCTGCGCGATGTCCCACACACTATTGACCTCACAAAGTCTAGCATCTGCTAAAGGCACCAAGATCCTTGGAGGCAAGGGATTGGCAGCCACAGCAGTGTTCCTATGCTTAAGAGGAACATGGGAAAGGGTTCAGGGAAATGCCACTGGGTCCTTGTATGTCATCGGAGAGGAGGGCCCAGAGGAGAGTCAGGCATGCACAATAAAGGACTCTCTGGGAATTGGGGGAGGGAGGCATTAGGGGATGGGGAGGGAAGGATGAGGGGAGGGGGAGCAAGGGGTTTGGGGGGAGGAGGAGGGAGGGAACGAACTGGTGTACCTATTAAGTTTATATGAGCTGAAATAATAATAAAAAATATATTAAAAAAGTATGTTTTGTCTTAGAATCTTGGAATTTTAATATACTCTGTCTTTGAGCTTGCTATTTATTCAAAGGAATAAATAATTGAATAATTATTAGTTTCATCATCATTATGATAATCATCCTTTACAAAAAATCATAAATGTTATTTTCTTAACCTTCAGTAATAATAATATTATTCATATTTTACAGGTAAGGGAACAGACTCAAACAGATAAAATTAGCTTCCTGGGATTGCACAATTAGTAAATGATGAAACATATTTCAAATACAAGTCAATTTGCTTCCAAAGTCTGAATTCCAGAAAGTCTACTGTCTCCTAAAATGGATAATGCATTGACGGAGGCAATTTATTTTAAAAAAGATAGATGTTTTAATTTATTCATTATTTTGATTACAAACATTCTAGTACATGGTAGTCAGGCGTAAATCAGTAAACATCTTTCCCCCATTTAACCAGGTACAGCATTTTGATTCTTTATGATATGTAGATTACATTAATTCATTAACTTTAGTTAAAAGTGGGGAGGGAGCAAGGAGATCCAGGGAGAGGTGGAGGGAGGGAGGCGAATGGGGTACTTATCAAGTTTGTATGAATGGAAAAAATTAATTAATTAATTTTTTAAAAAGTTGGCAACAGAAAATCTTTGTATCAAGTGCTTTTTCCATAATCACTCTTAGTATCATAGCTATTAACTGTGTTGTGAGCTCTGAAGAGATGTTCACGGCTATTTTCTTGAAGCTTTCACCAGGAATTTTTAAAAACTGTATTCATCTTTACAAGTCCAGGCCAGTAGCTATCACAACTATTATTAAAAAAAAAAAACACAACTTTGCTTCTAGCAGTGATTAAAACTGTTGTGCCTAGATTGCTGTCGTGAGCAGTGAACTTCCCTGATGATGTGCTTAAATGTCAACTCTGATCATCCCACACAATTTAATATTATTAACATGTAAGGCATATTGAAAACTGATGTAGAATCATGTATTGCAACTATAACCCCAAGAAAATGTTCAATTTTGCCACACTGGTTCCTAGAAGATATCGGGGCAAGTGAGAAATCATCAGCGAAAGCACTCAGAGCAAGAGTGATAATTCATCTTTTAGAGGAAAACATCAAGATAAAAGAGACTAAATTCTCCTCCTAAACTCATCAAATCTCATGATTATCCTCACAGCTTTGGTTGGCAAAATATAGAATCCCCTCAATTTCCTGATGTGAGGAATCCATTTTCAAGGTGACAGGATACCAGGTCAAGGAGAATCTTCAGACTTTTCTTTGTCATGACTCATTGACTGCAGTCCTTCAGAAGGATTCTAGAGGTTCCTAGGAGTCTTTCCCTTTAAAGAACTTCTTGACAGACCAGCAATTGACACACTAGTCATACTCTGTCTATGTAAATCTCCAGACACTGTCCATAGTGATGAGAGCGGCAACCAGAGATAGACAACAACAACTCTTGGATTATGAATATTTGACATATAAATGCATAAAGTGGTTGCACCCTGACTTCATCTCCAGGTCACAAACTAATTTTTCCATGAATCTCATAGTTTCCATCATGAGTTAATCTATTTTCAAAAGGGAAACCAAAGTAATAGTTTCAGCTCTCTGAATTTCATATATACCTGTGCTTCATTTCCTTAAATATTCCTATTCTTAACCACAACATAAGAATATTCTGTCATAAATTCGTTGGCTCTAATGAGCTCCAAAATGCTTTTCCTAAATTAACTAATTGACAAAGTTAAAATTAGGGCTAATAAACTTTATCAATATAAATTGAACGCATTAAAGTTAGGGTTATGCTATGTTCTGATGGTTATCTCCTGCCTCACACATAACACAAATAAAATTTATATGTTGAATCTTTAACAGACAGCACCTCAGAATATGACTATATATAATCTCCATATTCCTTGTATTTCTTATTGATAGTACAAAACTCTTAACAAAATAAACTTAAAGAAGTAAGAATTTTGGTACACAATTTAAAGATAAGGTATCATGGCAAAGAAGGAATGAAAGCAAGAAAAACTCCATCTGTGACAATCAGAGCATGAGTTAGCTGACTTCATTGTATCTACTGTCAGGGAGCAGAGAGAGATGATGCCAGTGTTCAGCTCTCATTTTCTTTTATTCATTTTCATTCACTTCAGCAACCCAGAAAAATATAAGGTCTTTCAAACTCAGGGTAGATTTTCCCCTACTCTCATAAAATTCTTTTAAAGACCTGCACAGATATTCCAGAGGCATATCTGCTAGGTAATTATTAATTCTGTGAATTTTTCAATGAATTTTTTTTAATTTTTTTAAATTTTTATTATTATTTATTCAATTGCGTGTGTGTGCGCATGTATGTATGTATGTGTGTGTGTGTGTGTGTGTGTGTGTGTGTGTGTGTGTAGAACCACGGCGAATTCGGGAACCACCATGGACACTTCCACCTCCTCCTTGTTTACTCTGCCCTGGGATTCACAGGCTCTGCCCTACCAGGACCAGAAATGCAGGCCGCCCCCTTTTCCGCCCGGCGTCTATACGTGGGGTCTAGGATCCGAACTCAGGACCTTCTGCCTGCAAGGTAGAGGCTTAACCCCTGAGCCACTTCTCCAGCCCCTTGACAATGAATATTAAGCATCACAAGTGTACCCATAATCAACTGCGTTACAGCATTCTCCCCTCATCACAAGGCTCAGAGTACATTGTGGAAAGGGGAGTGGTAAGACTGTAAGAGCCTGAAGGTGACCAGGGGCATGGTCAGTCAGTATGTTTTGGACATGATTGCTGTGACATTACTGAATTAATGCAGTTATGCATATGTCCACAAGACATGTATGAGATTTGCTCCATTAACATTTCACCACTGAAGTGGAAAGTTCCCAAGAGGCTTTGCACCTAACTACCTGAGCCACTGATGATAAATGATGATGCAGTGAAGGTAAGATGCTTTCCTCAAGTACACCTATTGATATGCTCCAGCAAGTAGTCAGCCACATGCCATCAAAGGCAACCCTAATGAAACTCAGTGAGCCACACTTGCACAAAGACATGAAAATAGGAAGGAAGTTGGCATGGAAGAGTAGTTGTATTGGGAGAATGAGGGTTGTGGGATTGAGGATTAAGGTTTTTAAGTATCATAAATTCACTATTTTTATGAATGACACACTAAAAGAATAAAAAATTAAAATATGACACATTATTCTACCCTGGGCCTCAAGTTCCTTTTGAATTCGATTATGCCAAAATTCTCAGGACACAGGCAGAACGCAGCAAGATTCTTTGCCAAAATATATCATGAATGACTTTTAGCCCAGTTCCCAATGATTCTGTTATCCTCTGAAACTTCAGGTGCCAGATCTTCACCTTTCCTCACTGTTGTGATATTCCCAGCTCACATTGGATGGCCCATTAAGATCTGCTTTGAACATTCCATGGCTACACTTCCACATTCTTTCCAGGGGCTAATTCTAAATACCTATAAACAGTCAGATTTCTTAAAGCAACAACAACAACAAAAAAACCTGACAACAGCAACTTAAATAAGAAAGAACATATTTTGGTACACTGTTCAAAGGTTCAGTCCATACTGGCAGGGAAAGCATTGTGATGAGATAAAGTGTGGGGGCAGGGACATGAAGCAGCTGAACACATTGAAGCTACAGTCAGGAAGTGGAGTGAGATGGATGATGGTGCTCAGCTCGCCTTCTCCCTTTTTCTTATCATTCAATACAGGAGCCTAGAAAATCAGATGGTATTACTCACTTTCAGGATGGGTCTTTCCTTCTCAGTTTTATCTCTCCAAGGCTTATCAAAATGTGTATTCTCTATGTGATTTCAAATCCATATAGGTTGACAATGAAGCAGGGATTGGCAACATTGTCCTTTTTTGTTGGTTTTACAAGTAGATAAAATTCAAGAATTGTAGGTAAGTTGACAATGAGCATTGACCATCACAGTCCCTAAGGGGACATCAAACTCAGGTAATATGTATGGAACCTTTTTGTGTTTTGAATGTGAATTCCCCTCCCCCATAGACTCATGTGTTTACATACTTTGGCATTTATGTTTATGAAGGTTATGGCACCATTAGGAGGTGGACCTTGCTAGAGACAGGCGTGTCAGGGGTGTATACTCTGTTTCCTCTTCAGTTTGCTCTTGCTTTCTATGCCTCCATGTTGATGAGGAATACTTAACCCAAGGTTATTTCCTCTATAATGGACTATATCTCTTCTGGAATCATAAGCCAAATAAATTTCCCTTTCTTCCCTAAGTAGTGTATGAGCACTGTCTCAAAGCAATAAAAGAAAAGAAATTGTAAAAGCTTATTCCACTTTTATCCTCATTACAGGAGATTAAGACACAGTCCTATGTCCACACAAATAAAAATAAAGAAAAAAATTGAGGGAACAAGGTATATTGTGGGAAAAAAGGGAGATCACAAAGAAATAATTCAGAGGGTAATTCAGTGCCCACATAAACAGATGTTCTGGAGGATGAGAGGGAGAAAACAGGAACCACCAAGAGAGGAGGAGGGAAGGAAAAGGGGTTAGAAGGAGGAGGGGGAGAGTGGGAAGGGGGAAGAGTGCAATGGGGGACAACAAGGGAGAAGAGAAGGGAAGGGGGATACCTATTGAGCTTGTATAACTAGGCAAAAAAGTAATAAAAATATTTCATTAATCATAAGAGAACTGGACTCCTAGGCACCAGAAATAAGAGGAAATAAGGTTCTGTTTTTAGGTACCCCTTATGTGGTACTTTAATGCACATCCCTATAAAACTACTACTAAGTAGGAGAGTTCCAATAACTAACATGCTTTAAAGAATTTAGGTAAGTGTTGTATAAACTCTAAAAGAATGAATATGCATTTAAAATAAAAAATTAAAGAACATAAAGAAATTATATAATATGTCCTAAAATAAACCACACAGTCTTCAACACACATTATCCATGAGAGTTCTTAGAATTTCTTTTCAGAACGTCTATAGATTTGTGTATTTAATTAAACAAGCCTCAGTTTTTTCTTGAGAACAATAATAAAACACAATCCCATATTCAAATATTAACTGCATTTTAGTTGACTCTTCTACAACTATATTGCTTCAGTTTGACAAAATTTAAGGTACACTGCACACTAAATTATATTCTGAGTTAGGCTGCAAAATAAAACTTTAAGTAAAACATGTTTATTTGACAAACATAATGTAGTTTTAAGAAACTAATTTAACATTAAACTTTCATAATATAGCCAAAAGTAATTTAAGAATTATTTTATGCCTTACTATTTATAAGACCTATATAGGAACCTACATTATCATAAAATTATGTGTATATATGTATATACATATGCATCATTAGACATACAATAAAATTTCATTAAATATCTTTTGCTCACCACAGACAAAAGCAAATTTATAATGCATCAAAGATGAAATTTTAATAAGAGAAATTTAGGTAAAACATTTCAGGTCATTAAAATTAGTTAAACAAGCTCAATAGGTATATCCCTTCTTCTCTATCCCTCCTCCCTTCTCCCCATTGTCTCTCATTGCACTCTCCTCCCACTCCCTCTCACCTCTTTTCCTTCCCTTCTCCTCTCTTGCTGCTTCCTGCTATCTCCTGCCAGAACATCTGTTTATGTGTGCACTGAATTTCCCCCCCAGTCTCTATACTAGTGAGGGTTCAGAACTCAGTGACAAAGCTTGGGACCCCTTCTTGGGTTGCCAGCTAGTATGGTAACTCTATTATGACCGTTTGACCCTTTTACTCTAAGGATTCTACTGCCTAAAGCCTTCTCCCTTGTGATCCCTGCTAGACTTTGGGGGTTGTTGATATGTCAGCCATTGAGCAGGTCAGGCAAGGTCCAATCACACTGTGGCTATATCCTGGATGCTACAACTCTGACTTGTGTGGAGTATCTTGCATATCGTTGCTCCTCCCCATCATTAGACTTTTAAAATCTTGTTGCCGCCTCTTCTGCAAGGTTCCCTGAGCTTTAGGATGGGGAGAGATTTGGCTGGTCTGGTTCTAAGTGAATATAGGGTCTTTAGTATTCTGAATTATGGTTTGTTGTTGTTTTCAGTTTTGCTGTTCCTGCACTGCGTTTGGCTGCATCCTGATTGGTTGTCCAAGTCATCTCCTAATCAAAGATGGTGGCCTGTATTTCTGGCCTTGGAGGGCAGAGTCTGAGAAATTCCAGAGCAAAGCAGAAAGATAAATGAAGATCTTAATATAGGAAGAGACTCAAAGATAGATGGTAGAATAGGAGTAGGACATAGCCGTGAAAGGGATCATTCTCCCATTTAGGCAATGATTTTTTAAATAGAACCCACGAAGTTTAGGGATGCAACCAACAATGCCAGAAATAGCTTGTAGAATAAGACAAGTGGTTTGTGTATCCAGTAGGGTATGAAACATTGAGAAAATGACCCCAAAAAGATGACTACCAAAAAAACAAGGAATCAATTTAATAAATGAGCTAAAGAATTAAGCAGTCACCTCCTTGAAGAGGACATACGAACACCTGAAAAATGTTGTTTCACAGTCATAATAGAGCTCCCATACTAGCAGGCCCTCCAAGAAGGGGCCCCAAGCTATGCCACTGAGTCCTGAATTCTTAATAGTGTAGATGACTCAGAGGGTAATTCAGTGCCCACATAAACAGATGTTCTGGAGGATGAGAGGGAGAAAGCAGGGACCACTAAGAGAGGACGAGGGAAGGAAAAGGGGTTAGAGGGAGGAGGGGGAGAGTGGGAAGGGGAAAGAGTGCAATGGGGGACAAAAAGGGAGAAGAGAAGGGAAGGGGATACCTATTGAGCTTGTATAACTAGGCAAAAAAAGTAATAAAAATATTTCATTAACCATAAGAGAAATATAACTCAGTAAAAACACAGTAGACTGATCATCACTTCATCTAAGGATGTAGAGAGAAAGGGAACTCATACACTCTGCTGATGGGAATAATTAATAGTTCATCTATCATAAAATAGATGGAGAGATGGCTAAAGAGTTAAGACTGTCTCTCAAGGAGAAGGTCTGATTTTGGATCCCAAGTCCCACATTAAAAACATTAGGGGAAACAGTGGTGGCCTGTACTTCTGGCCCTGGAGGGCGGAGTCTGGGAAATCACAGAGCAAAGCAAAAAGGAGGTAGAAGCAATCCAGGATGACTCTCCACATCACTCTTGATCCTCCACAGGAACACACAGTACCCTCTGGTGCGCACCCACACACACATTAAATAATTAAATAATAAAGTTTTTCATTTTATTACTTATTATTTATTTAATTGTGCATGTATGTGTGTGTGTGTGTGTGTGTGTGTGTGCGTAGAACCACAGACGAATTTGGGACCCACCATGGATGCCTCCACCTCCTCCTTGTTTACTCTGCCCAGGGATTCACAGGCTCCGCCCTACCAGGACCAGAAACACAAGTCGCCCCCACTTCCCCCCCGGCATCTATACGTGGGGTCTAGGATCCGAACTCAGTACCTTCCGCCAGCAAGGCAGAGGCTTAACCCCTGAGCCACCTCTCCAGCCCCAATAATAAAGTTTTTTAAAAAGTGTTGTACATATTACTAGGAGAGAAAAATCATCAATATTCTTATAAAGCTGTGAATTCCATAAGCTACAATAAGAACCAATGTGAAAACATGTGACACTTGATGCTATAATGTCGTGAGTTATAGTGTTTACCAACTGATTTCTAATGAGTTAAAAGCATCTCTTTAGGAAGGAACTTATGCTGGTACTATAAACCTGGCTTGAATCTGTGGATAATGAGGTGATAGGCCCAGACAACTATTATTGCTTCATTACATGGACAGGATGTCAAAGTATCTTCTAAATATGTCTCATTGAACCCATAGATTAGTATGGTGCTCAGCATTCAACAAGAAGCTTCTTGCTGTAAAACAGAGAATTACAACTTGCTAAAGAGTACAGCAAATATGGCTGTGGAAAATGTGGCCCTAAACAGAATATCTATTATCACCTACTTATCCATGGCTCAGAGAACATCATGGAAGAGAGAACAGATAATGCATAAGAAACAGAAGGAGGGTAAAAACGCCACCTAACAGTACTTTTGGACATCACAGACTGTCCCTTCTTTCCCCCCATCCCTCCCAGCCCTCAAACATTCCTTTGAATCATCTGCTCTAATGGGGCTCAGGACTCTGTGGCATATCATGGGGCCTCTTCTTAGGTCATTCACTAATATGGGAAGTCCCCTATATCTGACTAACCTCTTGTCTCTAAGGATCCTATTGTCTGAAACCATCTCCCCTGAGATCCTCATTAGTCTATGGGGGCCATTAGTCTATGCCAGCCATTGTTCAGTTCAGATAAGGGCAAATCTCATTGCTGCAAGTTCCTGGCTGCTGCAGCCTGATCTTAATCAGAATATCTTGTCCAAGGGCAGGTAGCTTGTCCAACCCTTGCAAATTTTAATCCATGTCGTCCTTATTTAACTCACTGAGTCACACATACCAAAACAATATGAAACTAAGGAGATTTGTTGGGAAGATGAAAATTTTTAATGGAAAGATAGAGAAAGGAATCAGGTAATATGGGTAGAAATTAAATTCATTCCATATGTGTACAAAATGGTTAAAGAATAAAAAGCACATTTAATGTAAGCAAAGAACAATGCAAAAAATGATAAGCGTTAAAAAACCCTAAAAATATCTAAAAATAGAACTATTATATGATCCATAAATGTAATATTTAGCACATTCCTACAGGAAAGAAACTCATTTCCAAATGATATTTGGCATTAATATGTTTATATTGTTCTACTAGTTACAATAGCCATGATATAGAATCAAGTGTCCACTGAGAGATGAATGACAAAATGTGAGTGAAATACTTTTAATGGTTGCTCTTAACTATTACTGTGAGGGAGCATTCAAAGTCAATTAACTTAAGGGAGAAAGGGAAATTTATTTTGCTTATAGTTCCAGAAGGGAGAAACAGTGTTTCATGGTGGAGGCCGCATGGCTTAGTGGCAGGATATGTCACTGCAAACATCCAGTAAGCTAGTGGGTGACCAATGAAGGCTGGAGGATTCTTGGATAGTCTCTTTTCTTCTTCCCAATTTTCTATTCTGTGGTTCCTTTTATCTGGTCTGCTACTGGACTTTGTATTGTAAATGTACTGATCCAGACAATTTCTCCAGATGGTCTCCGCTGATCTTAGTTAATGCCTGGTGTGTCAAATTACACTCAGGATTAACTATCACAATATTACCCAGGCTTTAAAGCAAAATCAAATTAAATTGTGTCATTTGTAACAATGTGGATGCAAGTAAGCATCATGGTAATTAAAAAAAACACACATAGAAACACTAAAACCACATGTTGTCATTCAAGAATATAGCCAGATACTTTGTACTTACATAGAGTGGAACAGTAATCATTACAGGCAAGAAAGGGTAAAGAAGAAAAGCAGATAAATCAACAAAGAAAGGTCTCTTACAGACTGGAAGAAAAACTGGGGCCAAAATGAGGGGAATCAAATGAAGAAGGGTCGACAGACTTGACCAATGAAAGGCCCACACATATATGAAAGCACTACAGCATATCCCATCACTGTTACCTCAACATGTATTAATATTTGTTTTTAAAAGCTGATTAGCTATGTTTAATATGAGCACATTTTTAAAATTTTTTTATTATTATTTATTCAATTGTGCATGTGTGTATGTATGTGCACGCGTGTGTGTGTGTGTGTGTGTGTGTGTGTGTGTGTGTGTGTGTAGAACCACGGGCGAATTCGGGAACCACCATGGACGCCTCCACCTCCTTCTGCCCCGGGATTCACAGGCTCCGCCCTACCAGGACCAGAAGCGCAGGCCGCCCCCGCTTCCGCCTGGCATCTATACGTGGAATCTGGGATTCGAACTCAGGACCTACCGCCTGCAAGGCGGAGGCTTAACCCCTGAGCCACCTCTCCAGCCCAATATGAGCACATTTTTAACTGAGAGTATCTCCTAATAGACCTTTTGTTCTGTTGGTATCTTATTTATACTAGAAATGTTAAGAATAGAATACAATTCAACTAGATATGCTGATTGTACCAAAAAATGTTTTTATGTATTTTTATTTTTGCAATAATAATAGTGTTCTAAGACTTTTGCTTCTTAGTCTTTTATCATCTGATTATAAAATTTGCTTTGAATATCTAAGGCCTTGGGTTCAATCCCTAGCCAATGCGTAAGGAAAATGAACACAGAAAGAGGGGGACAAACTACTACAGCTTTCAAATAAACAATTGGTATGTTTTCTAGTAAGATAAATGCTGATGTTACCCAAACATCTGAATAGTGAGAAATTTTTCTTCTTTTTACTGTTTACTGTATAGATATGTGTTTCATTTCATGGCTGACCTACAAGACCATCACATGTCTCTTCTGTGTTTAGGAAGAGGTTTATTGCCAATGGTATTACTTACCAAGCACTACATAAATTTAGGTGACATTTTAGCATATCAATCTAGCTTACCAGAAAGTAACATTGTAGAATAAAGTCCATTTCAAATGATGGAAGAAAATAACACTTATATTTTATTTTAAAACCTGTCTTTATTCACACACTTTTATTAAAAAAAAATCTCCTGACTAAAGTTATTAATCTTGAGCAATCCAAGGGAAGAACATCAAGCAATCAAAATGTGGAAAAGATATGCTCTTATTTCTTCCACCTGAGATTGTTATTTGAATAGACACCTACTTCTTTTGTGTCTTTCCTGAAATGCACTTAGGTTTCGCTTCAGCGCTGTCACTGGTTGTGTTTCTAAAAGCCACATATTGATTTAATTCCCAGGCACTAGAGTTTTCAATAGTGTAGAACTCTTCATTTATCCTCCGTGTTTCACATTAATACATTTACATCTGTAGAAAATGGACCTGCAACAATAGTAATGATACCCGTCTCTACATTATCTCAGAAACATTTGCGTACCTAAGAAAGGGAGAAAATTTATGTTCTGATTATTGACATTTAAGTATACAGAACACAACACTGCCATTATTTACAAGTGGCTTATTACTTTCACGAACAAATGTAGAAGAGCTTGTTAATTATATACTGCAAATGTGGAAAAGATATTCTTATGCCTTTTGAATGCCCCCTTTTACCCATAATTACTTTTGAAGTAAGGCAAGCATTTTTATACTTCCTGAGTTATCATAAATGTACGCTCTCTGACATTTTACATAACCTAAATGTGGTCATTAATTTTTTAAAAGTTTATCATAAGAAATACATTTTTCTTTCCTAACATTTTGAAAGTGTAGAGAATCAAACTGTATAAAGTTTCACTTTGATTCTTTTTGCAGGCTGTGCATCAAATATAGCAAATGGTCATTAAAATCTTATGGCATAAGAAGTACTATTGTAAAGACTTCAAAAAACTTAAAGAAAATTGACATTGTTCCTGTCAATTAGCAGCAAAACTGACACTTTGCTTTCTTGCCATTATGGAGAAATTCATGGAGTCATCCCTCAAAGGAAAGGATTTAGGCAGGTGAGAGTGTGTGACTGATACACTTAGTAATAAACTGTCAATAAGAAGCCTAGTTATTGGTCACAATAAATGGGATCTTCAACACTTCCTGGAAGTTCCTTTTTGAGGACAATTTATCCCTAACCTTTACCGGTTGGTGTGTGAAGATATCTAATTACTTGGGTGGAAACAATGTCCATTATAAACTTGACTTTCTCCCTTATGCAAGCAAACCAATTAAATAAACTAACTGAAATCTGATAATTCTACTAACTTTATAAGTTTCATTGTTTGGCAAACCGATTCTTCTAAAATCTAAATCCAGGATTTAATTCTAAAGTATAAATACTTAATTATGATAGTTCAAGGTACACTAGAAAGTTGGGATTGTTTTAATGTATGAAAATGTGTCATTAAAAACACTAACGTATGAAATTATGATTCTGATTAAAAAATTATCCAGCATGGACCAGTCAGATTGCTCAATGGATAAAGACAAAACTGACTTCCAAAGGTTGTCCACATGTGCTACACATCTCTCTGATTGTTGTTATCATTTAGATGGAAGGAAATCATCTCTCTCAGAAATGTGCTCATAGGAAGCATGAGCTAATTATATATGAAATTAATATATGACAGTTTTTAACCTGATATAGTAAAAATGATTCCAAAGAAATTAACATAGTATTTAACTCAAAACATTAGAAAAAACCAAGAAGCTAAAAATATTTAATATATTTAAATGTTAGTAGTATATAATTAAAAATAAAAAAACAAGATCTTTTTTCTTTTGAGAAACCAAGGTAAGACACAAATGTACATCAGCTTCAAAGGATAAAGAAGAGGTATATACAACTGTACCAATGGTAACATTTTAAATAATAGTATAACATGTTAAATTGTTTTCAAGTGATATGAAACCTAAACAGCAGACAGATTTGGAAAGGCATCCTGTAAGCAAGTATAAAGAATTTGCATCTTTGACATCAGATCCTTTGTCTGGAGACAGGCAATCTGATGCTGCAAGGGAATGTACGCCAAGACATACAAACACTTCCAACAATAGTTGTCTATTAATAATTCTGACTGCAAGACAAACCTACAGTTCTTATAAGCATTAAATCTAGTTCAGAGACTTAATTTTAAAGTGATTCCTGCAGTGCAACATGCATATATTAAACCAGTATTTAGCAGAGATTAGGAAAGATCTTTTCATTAGGAAATGACTAGACATAAAAATACTTAGGCTTCATAATTCATGGTTTTAGTGGACACTCCACTTCAATGACTGGGTGGGCCACATGTTACAGTTGTGTTTTGGTACTAGACATGAGTGTCTAGTACAAACCTGATGGATGTTAATACAGAGGGAATTATGAGCTATGAAAATAGTGGTGGGCATTATAAGCAGTGAACCCATACTCTGTGATTATGAAAACCTATGAGAGTGATTTCAAGAAAGGCTCAAATGAGAGAGAACTTTATGGAAACTAGCAAATAGTTTTGTTCTCATGAAGGTCTTCTAGCATGGAATTTTCTGGTCCATTCAATACCTCCTTCTAAGAGATACACTGTGGTTTGGACATTGCCATACCCAATATACAAACATTACTAACTTTCAACCTCTAAATTAGTGATAAATACAAGTAACCTCCAAGCTATAAATAGGATGAATTCCAAACTTTTAGATACAATTGCTACATGCCCAGTGTATTATACCCCCCCAAAAAAACTACTCATCATAGTTGAGGGAGAAGAAAAAGTTTACACAGTAAATACAAACAAAAAAGTTCATGCCCATCAAAGAACCCATACAGAAGATAACTGAAAGAACATCACACATAAAAGAGAAAAGAAAACGTATATATTAGGATATGGGAAAGAATTAACTGTCCTAACACAGTAAAAGAAAAAATGTGGATTAGGAAAATACTCAAAATTTTGAAATCAGCAAAATGACAGGAATTAACACAAACTTTTCAATAATATTTCCAAATATTAATTGTCCCAATACTTTAAGCAGATGATAAGATAAACACATTGGATATATAGAACATGACCCAAAATCCCATTCCTCCAAGAAATATTTCACAGTCAATAACAATCACAACCACAAGGTGAAAGAATGAAGAAATGCTTACTGAGCTGATGAATCAGGGAGCAAGGAGGTGTCATTGGTCTAATATCTGAGAACATAAACTTCAAACAACAATTAGTCAGAAAAAAGATGGATACTTCACATTGGATAAGGGGGCAAGATTTATAATGACAAGTTTAAGTTCCCATCTTCACACCCAGGAGACAAGACTCCATGCTCACCTAAAAAGGATTCATTAGATGAAGGTCACCCTCTAAGCACTCCTGTGATTCCTAAATCATGCTAACTGACATGAGAAGACCCAGCTCACTATGGTGGCACTATTCCCTGAGTTAGATGTCCAAGGCTTGATTGTTGGACAGAGCCAGCAAGCATCAATCCATCCTTCCCTCTCTGATTTTATTTGGCTAAAACTACTTGTATTATAATATAGTATATCATAATTCATGTAGTACAGCTATTAATTGTTGCAATACAATTATGTAATAAAAATCCAGTATATTTTTATCTACAGGAATTTGTGGTATTGTATAAAGAGAAATATTCAAGAAATAATTTGTTGCATATGAGTTAACTCTTGCTGACCTCTGAAATACCCACTTCGAAAATATCTTCTTTTTAATATTTTAATTCTTTGACACTTTTATACAAGCATATACAATGAATTTATATTTTCATCACTTGCTATCCCATTCCATTTTATTGTCTTCTCTGATTTTTGATATAGAAGTAAAATGATTGGTTGCTTCAAACTCCTGCCCCTATACTTCCCTAAAATGATGGACTATAATATAGACTTGTGAGCCAATTAAATATTCTCCTCTTTAATTTCTGTACCAGAAGCATTTGTTGATAACAACAAATGCAAGCGTGTGTTTGCTGCAATGTGTAATGAAACTAAAACATAAATTTGTACCAGAAAGTGTTAATGCTGCTGTGATAAACCTGAACATATTTTTTGCACATAACTATTATATGACTGTTAAACTTTGGACCATAAAAGTCATCAAATGCCGGAAGTAGTGCTTAATTGCCTGTTCAGATGGGAGCTTGGATAGTAATATTGTACATGACTTATAATGGAATGCCCAGCTTCTAATGTTTTGAAGGGAACAAAGCCATTGTTAATAATTTATGTGGGTTATTCATGCAATATATTGGGCAAGGAACTGGCATTATTCTGCCTATATCTTGAGAAACTGAGTGAAGTAATATCCATAGGGAATACAAGGAATCAGAAGCATAGAGTCAGGCGGGTAGGAAGGAGTGGAACGGATCAATAAAGGGAGGGGAGGGAGGGAGGGAAACAAGGAAAGAAGGTAGAGACTAGGGAGAAAGGAGGAAGGAGGGATCAGGGATTATTACTTGTTGTGCTTGTACAAATGGAAAATTAAAAAAATAAATACATAAATGTGAAAAAATCAAGCATCACAACAGAGAAATATTCTGTGCTTCACTGGAATAGAAGAAAGGTGTCCTGGGAGAAAATCACCACACTTAATCTGCTTCATTTTGTGAAGATCCGAACTTGTTAAAAAGGAGAAAGTCTGAACTGAAAGGGTTCCCTCCAAAGCAATTACTCAAGACAATGTTTCTACAACCTCAAAAACAGAAGCTAATGAAACTGTGCCTAGATGGGCCAGAATACATTCCATGTTGGTGACAATTTCCATCATATGGGAGAATGGTGAGAGGGGCCAGTCTCCCATTTGCCGGTTGGTTACTATCTAACTGACAATCCCTGTAGCCTCCCTGACTGGGAAATCAAACCTGTTCAATCCCAAGTGAACAGGAAGGAAAGTGAGAGTGAGATTCTTCAGATGTTTCACTACTTACATGCAGTTCATGACTGTGGCCTAATTTCTCTATTGAAGTGTGTTCTTTCATCTCCTTTCTTTTCAGGTCTTCTTTCCCCTTCCCTCCTGTTTAAAATCCTTTTAATTATAATGGGTGTTAAAGAGCTTTACCTTTGAGTATGTCACTAGGTGTGTTTGGAACGAGGAATTACTTATTAAGGAGAAGATACCATGTCTAACTTTCTGTATCTGGGATGGTTCACTCCGATATAATTTCTAATTACATCCATTTCCTGGCAAATTTCATTAATTCATCTTTTTTGATGGCTGAGTAGTATTTCATTATATAAATGTACCACATTTTCATTATCCATTCATCAACCATTTGTCATTTGGGTTGATTTCATGACTTTGCCATTGAAAATAGTGCTGCAATGAATGTGATTGTACTCGTGTCATTGTAGTGAACTAAAGCATTTGGGGAGAATTATTCTCAGTAGTGGCATAGCAGGCTCATATGGCATTTCATTTTAAGAAATAGCCATACTGATCTCCAGAGTGGTTGTACAAGCCTGCATTTCCACCAGCAATGAATAAGAGTTCTCTTCTACACATCCTCTCCAGCATTTGGTACAGTTTGTATTGTGGATTTTCGCCAACTTGACCAGGGTGAGATGATATCTGATGCTATCCCTTTAGATATCAATTTTGAAGTTACTACAAAAAAAGTTGAAAAATAAAATTCCATACAACCCAGCTGTACCACTCCTGGTAATATTCCCAAAGAACTACATTAGAGACCCATATATAACTATGTTCATATCATCCCTTTTCATAATTGTAAAGAAATAGAAACAACCTAGATGTCAACATTAGATGAATGGTTAATGAAAATGTGATAGATACATACAAAGGAATACTATTCCACTGCCAGGAAAGAAGAATTAAGAAAATTTGCCAGTAAATGAATGGAACTTTAAGAATCATACTGAGTGAAATATCTCAGAAACAGAGAGACAGATGTTGTAAGTTCTCCATTATAAGTGATCCTAGCATTAAACCATTAGTTTGATGGAATCAAACAGAAATCTTTACAACACCCACAAATGCAAAGGAACACAAGTGAAGGGAACAAGAGGATCCCAAAAATGCAGAAGCAAAAGAACATTGGCAAACTGTTGAAAACGGCGTCTGTATAAGAAAAAGAGAGGGAAGAACAGGAATAGGGCACAGTAGAGAGGGGTTAGCCTCTAGGTAACCAACCACCTGAATACTAACCTCTAACTACCCCCCTCTGTGACAGGAGCACATGCCCAGCATTGTAAACAAGTTGAAAACCAGTGGACAGGAACAAGCTGACAGTGGACAAGGTCAGATATCTCAACACTAACCACAACCATCTATGAGTGAACTTCCATCTAAATACCTCTCATTTTATCTTTAATTTTTTTATATTATTATTATTTATTCAACTGTGCGCATTGCGTGTGTATGTGCGCGCGCGTCTGTGTGTGTGTGTGTGTGTGTGTGTGTGTGTGTGTGTGTGTGTACGTGTAGAACCACGGACGAATTCGCGAACCACCATAGACGCCTCCACCTCCTTCTGCCCCGGGATTCACAGGCTCCGCCCTTACCAGGCCCGGAAGCGCAGGCCGCCCCGGCTTCCGCCTGGCGTCTATACGTGGGATCTGGGATCCAAACTCGGGACCTTCTGCCTGTAAGGTGGAGGCTTAACCCCTGAGCCACCTCTCCAGCCCCTCATTTTATCTTTAGATAGGAGAGGATTTCAATGCCCAGACAGGATGGAGCCTAGCGCAGCGGAAGAGCACTGAAAATAGACAATGACAGTCAACCAGAATGCAGAGTGTAGATAACTGCAATTCTCACCCAGATTCATTCCCATCAAATCTTTCAATCTCAACGCTCAGAGAACCTCACAAAAGAGAGGGCAACAAGATTTTAAGAGACCGAAGATAGGATGATCTATTGATAGACAAGACATTCCACTCAAAGCAGGGCTGTTGCAACTAGGAACTCACTATAATGAGACCTGTTCTTACCAGACCTGCACAATGACTGACATACCAACATGCCTTCTTAGGCTATCAAGGATCTCAGGAGAAATAATTAAATGCACTGAGAACCTTGGGGGCTAGATATAAACAGGTGAAAGGAAACAACCCTATCAGTGGGTTTGCAAAGTCATTTGGTCTGTCACAGAGATCTGACTCCACTAGATCAGAGGATTTAGAAGTAAAGAGAATAGAGAGACAGAAAGTTGGGAGGAAGTAGGATAGATTGATGAAAAAGAAAAGGAGAAAGGAAGGAAAGGAAGGAGAGGGAAGGAGTAAAGTGAGGGAAAGAGATAATTACTCAATATGTCTGTAAAACAAAATTAATAAATACATGAAATATTTTATGGGCTGAAGAGATGATTCAGGGGTTAAGACTCTGTCTCCCAAGCAGAAGGTCCTGAGTTAGAAACCTAGGTCCCAGGTGGGGGGAAAAAAAAAACCAGGCTGAAATGATAGTGGCCTGCACTTCTGACCCTGGAGGGCGGAGTCAGGGAAATCCCAGAGGGAAGAAACACACACATTTAAATAAATAAATAAATAGATAGATAGATAGATAGATAAATAAATAAATAAATAAATAAATATTTTTAAAAGAAATGTAAGTACATGCTCATGATAGCAGCAAAAAAAAATTATTATCTTAATGATTTTTTTTTTATTTTCCTTAAAAGCAAAAGAGGATTCACCAAAACTTGTCTCCACTTTTTTCATGGTGTGCTGATTTGAGTTACTGTAATGAAAGTGAGTTAAGAACCTCTCATGTCCGAGGTAGCATTGACCCCCCAAAGTCTAGCATGGATCACAGGCACTAGGATCCTTAGAAGCAAGGGATTAACAGCCACAATAGTGTTCCTATACTAAAGGGGAACACAAGAAAAGGTTCTAGGCAATGCTTCTGAGTCCTTACACCTCATTAGAGTGGAGGACACAGAGGGAAGCTTGACATTCACCTAAAGGATGCTCCAGGGATGGGGGGGGCAATGGGGGAAAGGGAGGGAGGGGGGAAAGGAAGAGGAAAAAGAGGGGAGGGAGCAAGAGGGATGGATGGAGAGAGGGGACCAGGGTACCTATTAAGTTTGTATGAGTAGAAAAAATTAATTAATTAAATAAGAAAAGAACCTATCATGTTAACCTGGAGGGAACCCTTGGACCCATACAAGCAGATAGACAGGAGGATGGGAGGAAGAAGGATGAATTAGTGAAGGGAGGGTGGATGAGAAGAACAGGAGATGAGAGAGAAGAAAAGAGAGGGGGAAGGGACAACCACTCATTATTTTTGTATAAAAGGAGAATTCTTAATTAAAAAAAGAGTCCATCATGTTTTGTCCTGTTCCTTTACAGGTAACTATGCCTGCAGAGGTATTTAGAAACAGTTACAGCTAAATGAAGAAATCAGAAAATATGCAGAGGAAGTCCCACAATAGTCTTCAGTGCTCAGAGCACCTCCATAATCATATTCATAATCATAATCACTGAAATGTGGCACACCACAATGTGAAGTGGTATAAAGGACACTGTCTTGATTAAGGAAGTCTTATGACCTGAGGAAAATGCGATGAGCAAGTGAGAGGATAGTTAGAACAGTGAGTTCTTGATGTACAGGAAAGTGTAAAAATGTTGGTTTGATGCCTTTAGAGCCCTTTCTGATCTAAGGTCAAATTTTGGGGTCAAAGGGTTTCATTGGGTATGAAACATCCATGTAACACTGCCTTTCAGGCTGGAAATGCTAGTTCTCCTGATGTCACAGACTAATCATCTGAGCATGCACTGGAAGATAGGAGGACTCTCTCATCATCCTATCTCCGTTAACAAATCAGAAATCTCATACCAGATTTTATATCCTCATCCCCAGCTCCTTGTGATTCCTGTATTAAAATAAAGTTTCTGGAAGTGGATGGTGGGAAACTTCATTGTTTCTGAAGGAGTAGACTGTGATCATTCCTTCCATTCACCTTTGTTCTTGCTTATTATATATTCCATGTGATTCTTTGGTCCTGCACCTAAATTTCTCTCCACCAGGAAGGCAGCTCTGTAAATCAACATACAGGATATGGTATTATTTAATACTAAGTAGAAAGAAAAGGGCCTTCTCAAAAAGTTACACCAAGGACACCTGAAAACCTGAAACATCCCCCTTTTCATTTACAAAATTGGTAGTTGTGAAGATTGTGGCACTTAGTTTTAGATGTCAACTTGAATTGAGAATGCAGCATTTTAGGCACATCTGTGAAGAATTATTTAGTGAATATAAGCTTCTGTGAAAGCCTTTCTGGAGATTATCTATCTATTTTGTCACTGATGTGGGAAGGATCAGATCTGGATAGGTGGATGGAATGGAGGGAGAATGCTCAGTTTTGGCAGATTGGCAACTACAAAGTAGACTCCTTTTCTCCCCTCCTCCTGAGGATATATTGTGGGCAGATTCATCATCCCCTAATAGAAACTCTTCTGATATGATGATCATTTTGGCTTAGAACAGTGAACATGAATCAGTTTATCGTTTCCTTAGATTTGGGGATCATATATTTATTTACCAATGCAATGTTGATATAAAACTGAAGAGAAAGTAAGATAGACAAAACATTTAACTTTTTGTGGTCCTTTTTCAATTGTATTTCCATATTTTTCAACCCTTCTATACATTGTATTCAACTTTAGTGATTTTTTTTTACTTTGTGACAAGTTTTATATATGTATGCAATGAATCGAAGTCAGTTTTAGCCCCTCATAACCCAATCTCATCATCTCCTCCCATTGAAAGCCCTCTTCTTACCAACTATCTCCCTCCTACTTTTATTTTTTTTAATTGTGTCATCGGTAGAATTTCATCTTTGTACTTTCAAATGTTAAGCTTTAGGACTTGTAGAAAAAGGATGTGAAGCTGATATGTTCATTTCAAACACAGGATGATTGTCTTTAAGAAAAAGAAAGTCACAAGGAGCTAAGGCAGTGGTGAATTGTGGGAGGCATGGAGGACTACAAAGAGGCAGGAGATTTTTAATCACAGGCTTTAATTTAACTCAGAAATTTCTTAGAGAATTCCTTTGATAATTGCTTTTAATTTCTCTATCATTTGTCTTTTATGTTTTTAGCTATGTTCATTACAGGGAAGATTTTAAATTTAAAATAATTGTGCATACTGAATTCTCTATTGCTGCAATTTTCATTTCATTAGATTCCTTTCATATTGTAACGAACAATGTATTCTGATGCATCCAGCTATTAAGGAACATTTGACTAGTCAAATACAACTTTAGAAACCTTAGGTTCTATTATTTTTGTATTCTATCTTAATGCCTTCTTATAGCTTTTTACTGTTTTTATTGCACAAGTTCTCAGATCTAATTAATTCTGCTGGAACAAAAGCTTGTTAAAATGCTTTGAGATAATAAACAGTGTAGATGTATTATACACATATACACACATTAGCTTATTCAAATGGTTTATCTTATGTAAAATGATTGGACATTAAATGCTTAAAATTGTTGTTTATTCAAAATAGTTATATCTGTTTTTCACATAAAAAAACTAAATATCAAAACAAAAACCATGGGGTATTTCAAAATGATGCAATTCTAACTCTCCAAAAGTTTTGGGCAATAAAATATTTTATGCTACACCCAGAAGGATTATAATAAAATTTTTAGTCTGAAAGAATGAAATCCATTGAATCATATCTTATTTCTACATATTTTACTGATATTGATCATCTGCAATAATAATGCAGTAGTGTAATGCAGTAATAATGCAAACTCAGACTAAATTTACTATGACTTACATGTACTACTTATCTAGAGATTCTGCTTGAAAATAACTAGGTAGCTAGCTAGTCTCCTGCATAGTTACCTGTGACTCCACAAAGTGTCACACTTTCTCTTTACAAACCTTAACTGAAGGTTTAACTTTATGCATATGACATTAAGCTATCATCTACATGCTCATCATTATATGCATAGATTGGAGCAGCTCTCAGTTCTTGACCAAGAAACCGCCTTTTAGTGAATGGAATATGGAGAATTGCAGTTGGCCAAAGTACAGAGAATAAGTGACTATAGAATGCTCAGTCCTGAGAAGAATGTACAGATCACCAGACACATATACTGGAAGTCTCAAGAGAACATCATAATAGTGGGGGCAGTAAAAAAGTAAGAAATAGAGGGTGGGGAGGTGTCCTATATCTTCTGTTTGCATCTCTGAATGTACCTTCATTGTTTAAACCTTTGAATCAGACTGCACTCTGCTTTTCAATGTCAACTGAGCTTTTTTTAAACACTCATTTTTTATCATTTATTTATTTATTTATTTATTTATTTATTTATTCATTTCCGCTCATACAAACTTAATAGGTACACCAGTCCCCTCCCTCCCTCCACACCACCATTGACCCCTTTGCTCCCTCCTCCCTTTTCCCCTTCCTTTCCCCCCCTCCCTATCTCCCAGTGCCTTCTCCCCCCATCCCTGGAGCATCCTTCAATGTGTATGTCAAACTTTCCTCTGGGTCCTCCTCTCTGACGAGGTATAAGGACTCAGTGGCATTGCCTAGAGCTCTTTCTTGTGTTACCCTTAGTATAGGAACACTATTGTGGCTGTTAATCCCTAGCTTCTAAGGATCCTAGTGCCTGTAGTCCATGCTAAACTTTGAGGGGTCAATAATGTGTTGGTCATTGCATAGGTCATGCAAAGTCCTATTATGATTGCTTCGGCCCTAACTTGTGTGGAGTATTTTGCATATCGTTGCTCCTCCCCATCCTTAGGCTCTTACAACCTTACTGCCCCCTCTTCCACAAATTTACCTGAGCTTCAGGATAGGCTGGCCTAGTTCCAGGTAGTTGATATAAAGTCTCTGATGTTCTAAATTATGGTTTGTTGATTTTTTTTTCAGTTTTGCTGCTCCGGCAATGCACTTGGCTCCATCCTGATGGGTATTGGATGTCATCCCTGGCCAGAGATAAAAAGCTGTTAAAGTAGAGTGTTATTATAAGAGTATATTCAAAGGAGCTTTTAAACACACTTATGAAAAATTTTTAGTTAAGGCAAGTCTCTGAGCAAGTTTGTAGAAGATTATCTAATTGATTTGGAAAGAATGAGTCCACAATGGGTAGAACCATTCCTTGGTCAAGTGGATAAAACAGAAGGAATTTGCCAGACTGACATAATAGTGTTCTCATACTAAAGGGGAGCCCAAGAAAGGGCTCTGGGCAATGCCACTGAACCCTTACACTTCACTAGAGTGGAGGACTCAGAGGAAAGTTTGGCATTAACACAAAAGAATGTTCCAGGGAATGGGAAGGGGTAAGGGGAGGGACTGGGAAAAGGGGAAGGAAGCAGGTGAAAGGAAAGGGAAAAGGGGGGAATGGAGAGAGGTGGAGGGAGGGAGGGAACGGGATACCTATTAACCATGTATGATTGGGGAAAAATGAATAAATATAAAAAAAGAATTTGCAGACTGAAAACCTACAAAATATGCTTCTTTCTCACTTCTTCTAGTGGATAAGTGTTACTGGTGCTAGTATAACTCTCAAGCCATAGGAACTATAACCTAATACTGTGAACATTAATAAATCTCCTTCCTTCTCTAAATTTTTGGTCAAGTATTTATGAAAATAATATGAAACTCTCTCTCTCTCTCTCTCTCTCTCTCTCTCTCTCTCTCTCACTCTCTCTCTCTCTCTCCCTCCCTCCCTCTCCTTTGCAACAGACTAATCCTTGAAGCATATTTATTTTCAGCAGGCCAGGAGTGCATGGACAGTCAAATGGTCTTCATTTACAATATAAACTGTTTTCAAAGGCCTTGAAAGCATTAGCTTCTATCACAAGCATGCTGTTGTGCATGTGAATGAAATGGTAAATTATGGGATGTGACTTGTCTGGAGCTTTGCTTTTTGCTCATTTTATTTCACTGTCAATCTTGACTTATCTGCAGTTTACTTAACTTTATATCACAAGTGTTACAGTTAGCCTGCATGGTTGCAGATGCAATCACCATCAAACAGCTTAAGAGAACAGGGGTTTATTTTCTCTTACAATTCCTGGCTACAGTTGTTTTTCCATCTTAACAGGAGAGCTCAAACCAACACCAGGACCCAGTGAACTGGCCACAACATCTTTACATAAAGGCTGAGAGAGGGATGATCCTTACTTGCCAGATATGCTGGTCTGCAAATTTTAAAGAAGGATGTCCCCTTTTTCAAAGAGCTACCTCCATTTTATTCACTGCCCTGGGACAGTCCCTCCGACATGGGCTGGGCCTTCCCTTCTAATAGACAATCTCCTGCAGGTACTCTCTGGGTTTATCTCAACTACTAATTCTCTACAAAGGTGCCCAGAGCTTGAACCTTCAACCATCAAGCTGATACCTGCACCACACTATGACATTCCACCCTTTATCACCTTGACATAAGAACATATCACTCTTAAATTGAAACCTTCTTTTCCCCACAGGTGTTAAATTCATCTTATAAAAACATTTAATTATAAAAGTATCTTAAAAAATGCTTCACTTCCTTAGCCATCAGAGCAATGCAAATCAAAACTTCCCTGAAATATCATCTCACCCCGGTCAGGATGGCAAAAATCCACAATATAAACAACAACAAATGCTGGAGAGGATGTGGAGAGAAGGGAACTCTCCTACATTGCTGGTGGGAATGCAGGCTCATATAGCCACTCTGGCGAACCATCTGGAGATTCTTAAAGAAATTAAAGATTGAAATGCCATTTAACACTGCTATTCCACTTTTGGGAATAACCCCCCATACAGCAAAAATTCACCTCGATAGCAGAAGCATAACCATGTTCATAGCAGCACTGTTTGCAATAGCAAAGTCATGGAATTAACCCAAATGTCCAACAGTTGATGAATGGATAAGTAAACTGTGGTACATCTATACAATGGAGTACTACTCAGATGAATTACTGGAATTTGCCGGGAAATGGATGTCATTAGAAACAATTATATTAAGTGAAGTATCCCAGACCCAGAAAATTAAGTGCCATATGTACTCCCTAATAGGTGGCTCCTAGTACCAGACCCACCCAGCCCACCTAGAGACACTCAAAGATAAATCTCTGTAATACCTACAGTAATTGCTAGGATTATGAACAGGAGGGATGGGGTAGGAGGGCCACACCAGACACAGGAGAGAGGGGACCATGTTACAGTAGAGAAAATAGGCCACCATCAAGGACTGCAAGTAAGTAATGAGATATCTGGTTAAGTTCACAGACTTTCATTCTTGATCATTTACAACTGAGGGGGTATGATCTCACCAGAAGGGGAGGGCATATAGTCTGGCAGATAATAAGTAAACATTTTGCAAATGGGTGATTGACCCCTTCCTCACTGTGGTTTCCTACTTTTATTACATTTACCTTTGAATATACTCTTATAACAAGACTCTAGTTTAACAGCTTTTTATCTCTGGCCAGGGGGTGAAATATAATACCCATCAGGATGGAGTGAAGGGCATTGAAGGAGCAGCAAAACTGCAGAAGAAAATCAACAAATCATAATCCAGAACTTCAGAGACTCTATGTCACCCACCTAGAACTAGGCCAGCCTAATCTCTCCCCATCCTGAAGCTCAGGGAAATTTGCGGAAGAGGGGGCAGTAAGATTGTAAGAACACAAGGATGGAAGGAGTAATGATATGCAAGATACTCCACACAAGTTAGGGCCGAAGCAATCATAATTTGACTTTGCATGCCCTGCACAATGTCCCACACACTATTGACCCCACAAAGTCTAGCATTTTCTAAAGGCACCAAGATCCTTGGAGGCAAGGGATTGACAGCCACAGTAGTGTTCCAATGCTTAAGGGAACACAGGAAAGGGTTCAGGGAAATGCCACTGGGTCCTTGTACGTCATCGAAGAGGAGGGCCCAGAGGAGAGTCTGGTATGCATATTAAAGGATTCTCCGGGGATTGGGAGGGGAGGCACTAGGGGATGGGGAGGGAGGGATGAGGGGAGGGGGAGTAGGGGGTTGGGGGGAAGAGGAGGGAAGGAGGGAACCGGTGTACCTATTAAGTTTGTATGAGTGGAAATAATAATAAAAAATGTTTTTAAAAAACCATCTAATTATAAAAGTAGGTAGGATGGTTTTTCAGAGTTATTTTGATTTGCATTTCTCTGATAATCAGGGAAGTTGAGTATCTTTTAAGGGATTTATTTGACATTTCAATTTCTTTTTGAGTGAAATCTCTGTTTAGTCACAGGCCCATTATTTTTCTCCCACATTTTGTTTTTTTCCTAATCATACAAGCTCTATAAACACCCTGTCCTCTCCTTCCCTCTCCCCTCCCCTGTTGTCCCTCATTGCACTCTCCCCTCTGGTATTTAGGAAGGCTACTGATTTTTGTATGTTGATTTTATAGCCTGCCACTTTACTGAAATTGTTTATTAATTCAAGTAGTTTCTCAGTGGAATCATGCAGATCTCTCAATTATAGAATCATATCATCTGCAAATAGGGATACTTTGATTTCTTTCTTAGCTATCTGTATCCCTTTTATTTCCTTCTCTTGCTTTATGGCTTTAGCTAGAACTTCAAGCACAATAATGAATAGGAGTGATGACATTGGACAGACAACCTTATCTCATTCTGTATTTAAGTTGGAATGCTTCAAGTTTTTCCCTATTAAGAATGACATTTGTTTTAGGCTTGTCATATATAGCCTTTATCAAGTTTAGATAGGTCCCCTCCATTCATGTTTTCTCCAAAATTTTTATTATGAAGGGATGTTGGATTTTGTCAATTGCCTTTTCTGTATCAATTGAGAGGATTGTATATGTGATAGTTAAGCCTGGGTGTCAACTTGACACACCCGGTATTAACTAAGCTGGGCTGAGACCACCTCTAGAAAGAATCAACTGAGACTACTTGAAAGGATTATACTCACCCCAGATCCTATCAGAACCTCCAAATCTCTCAAAGGATCCTCCCAGTACTGCATCATATAAAAAGGAGCCACCAAAGAGAACATATGCCCTTCTTGCAGCTGTGCTAGGAATCGTTCTTCCTTCTGGCCACCTAGTTTCTTCGACCTTCTAGCCTTCTACTAGACTAAGACTCTAGAAGTTCTCCAGCCTTCAGCCATCACCCATTGGACTACCCACCTGAGCAGCTAGCTATTGGCAGCCATCGTTAGAACTACCTGGGCTACTGGCAGCCATCATTGGACTACCTTGGCTACTGGCAGCCTTCATTGGACTATCTCGGCCATATCTGTAAGCCAACTCAATAAATTTCCTATATATATTATATATATATATATATATACATATTCATTCTGTGAATTCCATGACTCTAGAGAACCCTAACTAATACAGTATGATTTTAGTTTTTGAGGCTCTTAATATGATGAATCACATTTATTGATTTACATATGTTAAACCATCTTGCAATCCTGGTATGAACCCAACTTGATCATCGTGTATGATCCTTTGGATATGTTTTTGGTTTCTGTTTGGTAGTATTTTATTGAGGATTTTTTTCATCTGTGTTCATTAGTGAGATCGGGCTATAACTCTCTTCCTTTGATGTGTCTTTGTCTGGCTTTGGAATCCGTTGCATTAGCTTCATAGAAAGAGTTTGGAAGTATTCTTCATTCTCTATCTTATGGAATAATTTGAGGAATAGTGGTTTAATTATCTTCTGAAAACCTGGTAGAATTTTGCATTGAATCCATCTGGTCCTGGGCTTTTTTTAGTTGGAAGACTAGTAAAATTACTGTTTCAATTTTCATTTGTTATTGGCCTGTTTAATGTATCTATTCCATCTTGAGTCAATTTTGGTAGGTCATATATGTTTAGGAATTCATCCCATTTCCTTTAAATTGTCTAATTTAAGAGTATAAATTTGTAAAGTATGTTCTTATGATTCTCTGGATTTCTCCAGTATCTGTTGTAATTTCCCTCTTTTCATTTCTGATTTTGTGGATTTGAGTGTTTTCTCTTCTTTTCATTATGAAGCTAGCAGCTGTCAATCTTGTTTATATTTTCAAAAAAACAGCTCTTCATTTCGTTGATTTTTTCTATTTTTATCAATTCCAATTCATTGATTTCCGCTCCGATCTTAGATATTTCTTCTTGTGTGCTACTTTTAGGGTTGGTTTGTTCCTTTTTTTTCTAAGGGTTTCGGGTGTTACATTAAGTCATCTACTAGGGATCTTTCCTTTTGTATTATGTAGGCATTTAGTGCTGTACACTTTCTTCTTAAAACTGCTTTCAATGTGTCCCACAGGTTTTGATAGGTTGTATCTTCATTTTCATTGCCTTCAAAGAAGTTTTTATTTCCTGTTTTATTTCTATTTTTACCAATTCCTCATTTAAAAATGTGTTATTTAGCCTTCATGAGTTTGTGTAGTTTCTATTATTCCCTTTGTTGTAGATAATTACCTTTATTGCATGATGGCCAGATAGTATGCAATGAATGATTTCAATTTTTCTGTAAATATGGAGGTTTGATTTATATCCTAGAATTTGGTCTATTTTCAAGAATGTCCCATGAGCTGCTGAGTAGAATGTGTATTCTTTAGTGTTTGGATGAAATGTTCTTTAGACATCTGCTAGTTCCATTTGATTTATGGTTTCTGTAAACTCTAACTTGTCTCTGTTCAGCTTTTGGCCTGTTGACCTGTTCAACGTCATGAGTGGGGTATTGAAGTCTCCAACTACTACTGTGTTAAGTTGCTTTGTCTCCTATAGTGTTTGTTTGATGAATTTGAGTTCTTCCATGTTTGGTGCATATATGTTTAAGATTGTAAGGTCCTCTTGCTGGAATTTTCCCTCTACTAAGATTAGTATCCATTTGCATCTCATATGGCTTGCTTTAGTTCGAAGTCTATTTTGTCTGATATTAGGATGGCAACTCCTATTTGTTTCCTTTTCCATTTGCTCAGAGTATTTTTGAAGTCCTTTTATTGTGAGAAAGTGATTATCTTACAAGGTGAGGTGTGTTTCTTGAAGGCAGAGAATTGATGTCATGATGTTTGATACAAGTTTTAAGACTGTGGGGGAGTTGAGCCCATGGTTCCTGACATTTTGTTGGTTTTGTGATGTTTGCTTTTCTTTTTTTTTCTTTTCTTTTCTTTTCTTTTTCTGGTCCCTCATTCAGCTTTTGTGTTGATGTTTATTCCCTTTAGCTCATTTGATATGTGTATCCTTCTCTTTCATCTTGCACATTTCTTCCAGTATTCTTTAATGCCCTGACTTAGTGGCCATATAGTCTTTTTTTTTTCTCACTCATACAAACTTGATAGGTACCCCATTCCCCTCCCTCCCTCCACTCCTCCCTGGATTCCCTTGCTCCCTCCCCCCTTTTCCCCTTCTTTTTCCCCCTTCCTCCTTATCTCCCAGTGCTCCCTCCCCCCCCCATTCCCGGAGCATCATTTACTGTGCTGTCAAACTTCCCTCTGGGTACTCCTCTCTGATGAGGTGTAAAGACTCAGTAGCATTGCCTAAATTTTTTTTTTGTGGTTCTCCTTTAGTATAGGAACACTATCGTGGCTGTTAATCCCTTGCCTCTAAGGATCCTAGTGCCTGTGATCCATGCTAGATTTGGGGGGGGGAGGGTCAATGATATGCTGGTCATAGGTCAGGTCATGCAAAGTCCTATTATGATTACTTTAATCCTAACTTGTGTGGAGTGTCTTGCATATCATTGCTCCTCCCCATCTTTAGGCTCTTACAATCTTATGACCCCCTCTTCCACAAATTTCCCTGAGCTTTGGGATGGGGAGAGATTAGGCTGGCCTGGTTCCTGGTGATTAATGTTGGGTCTCTGATGTTCTGAATTATGGGTTTTTTTTCTTCCAGTTTTTTTGTTCCTGCACCTCCCTTGGCTCCATCCTGATGGGTAATGGATGTCACTTCCTAGCCAGAGATAAAAGGCTGGTAAAATAGAGTCTTATTATAAGAGTAGATTTAAAAGTAGGTGGAATAAGAGTAAGAGACCAAGGTGAGGGAGGGTCAGTCTCCCATTTGCAGGATGGTTACCTTATATCTGCCAGACTCTATGCCCTCCCCTTCTTGTGAGATAAGGCACCATCAGTTGCAAGTGATCAGGAAGGAAAGTCTGTGAGCTTAACCAGATGTCTCATTACTTATTTGCAGTCCTTGATTGTGGCCTATTTTCTCTGCTGTAGCATGATCCCCTCTCTCCTTGTTTCTGGTGATGCCCTCCTTCCCCTTCCCTCCTGTTTATAATCTTTGCAATTACTGTAGGCATTACAGAGATTTATTTTTTCATGTGTCACTAAGTGGGTTTGGTATTAGGATCCACCTATTAGGGAGTACATACGGCGCTTAATTTTCTGTGTTTGGGATACTTCACTCAATATAAATTTTTCTAATTTACCATATTGTCTTTTAGTTTGTTTTTGTCATGGAATATTTTTCTTTCACCTTCTGTTATGATGGACAGTTTCACTGTATATAATAATATGGGTTGGCATTTGTGTTCATTCAGATCTTGTATTGTATCTCTCCAGGCCCTTCTGGCTTTTACCATTTGTTTTGAGAAGTCAGTTGTTATTTTAATGGGTGTATCTAAATGTGACTTATTCCTTTTGTCTTTCAGCTCTTATAATTTTGTCTTTAATGTGTTCTGTATGCCTCTTGAATCTTTTTTTAGGTCAAGGAAATCTATTTCTGGAATATCCATGATCCTTATGTTGAGCCTTTTGGTGATATCTCAGAGATCCTGTATTTCCATTCTAGTGTGTTTTTCAGCTTCTCAGTTTCTCTCACCGACTTATGAATCTCTTCCTCTTCTCTTTCAGTTCTGAGACTCTGTCTTCTACATGATCAGTTCTATTTTTTGGACTCTCTATTGCATGTTTTTATTACACTGTTTAGATTTTTTTGTTCCAATGTTGTTGCATTCTGGGGTTTTTTTCTTTGTTTCTATGTTTGTTTGTAGGTCGTGTTGGGTTTTTTTCAGTGCTTCAAGATCTGTTTTCAGATTTTGAGGTGTCAATAATGGACTAAAAGCACTAGGATCTTTAGAAGCTAGGGATTAACAGCCACAATAGTGTTCCTATACTTATGAAGAACACAAGAAAGAGTTCTAGGAAATGCCGCTGAGTCCTTACACCTCATCAGAGAGGAGAACCCAGAAGAAAGTTTGACACACACATTAAAGGATGCTCCAAGGATGGGGGGGAGGCACTGAGAGATAGGGAGGGAGAGGGAAAGGAACAGGAAAAGGGGGGAGGAAGCTAGTGGGTCTGGGGAAGGGTGGAGGGAGGGAGGGGACCGGTGTACCTATTAAGTTTGTATGAGCGGAAATTAATTAATTAATTAATTAATTAATTTTAAAAAAGATCTGTTTTCAGGCTCTCTATTTTCATTCTGTTTGTCTTGTTCATTTTTGTATTCTTGGAATTATTTCCTGAGTTTGTTGTGCTCTTCTTGAAATGTGTTTAGGCATTTATTTATGTTCTCTCAGAGCTCTTTAAAAATATTTATAATCCATCTTTAAAATTCATTGTCTTGGTTATTGGTCTCTTGGATATCTTCCAATGAATTAACCATTGTGGAGTCTGAGACCTTATTTTTGGTGATATTGAAGAGGGACTTTTTTTGTATTCTTATGCTCCTTCTGTTTTTCCTGTGAGATGTTGGCATTTTTTGGATGAGCAGATGTTGATTGTACTTTTATTTAAAGTCACTCTAGGATGCTATTTCTCAGCACTTAGATAATAATAGTGTTTAGGTTTGCCTTTGTATTAGGTAACAGCTGTTTGGGGTTTCACTTCAAAAAATAAAGATAGAAAAATGTAGTGATCCTAGTGTTCTCTTGCTTCTCAGATTGGTCTTCTGAGGTCACTATTCTGTTCTTTTATGAAGGCCTTTTCTCTATATATTCTTTGAAGTTTGGTACTATATGAAATTCTCTGCCTCGACTTATTTCCTGTATGTGTGTTATTAGTGAGAGGAGATGGAGGGATGTGGTTGGCAGCATGCAAGCATCTCAGGAAGCAAAAAAGAGAATCCTCCCATGGGTAAGGTGACTAAGAGCTGTTCACCTGGTCCACCCAAACCTGTGGAAAATGCAGGGGATAAAAGTCCAAAACCTCTTAACTGTGAGATACTATCAAATCACTTAAATACGTTAGCACAGATAAAACACTAAAAAGGAAATATTATGATGCAATAAGAAAATACCAACTTAAGACTAAAATCTAACCAGTCAAATATTGCATGCTATAGCTCAATGTCTTTCTTTTGTTGTTCATCACATGATCATGGTGGCTCAAAGATTCTAGGCATTGTAAGTCCCTCTTTGAAGTTCAAAGTTGTACAAGCAGAGTTTTTCTAGACCAGGTTGAATTTTCACTGGCAACCATCCTCAGCATACATCCCATGGTTCTGTAATCTCCAATAACACCCTGGATTCACCTCTGTAAATATAAGATTCACCTTCCCTTGCACAAACTCTGTCTGCCACAAGCTTCTGCTGCTCTTTATCAAAACTAGTACCACCCGGTAGATACTGACAGATTCCACAGTGAGGTTGAAACATAGCTTCGTCAACTTGAACCACAGCTCTATCAACTTTTGTATCTTGACTCTGGAAAAGCCCCTTTCTAGGCAGTGAAAAATTCTGAAGGGCAAGAAATAACTTCAACTTGAGTTTTCAAACCCTTAAATAATCTAAGTTTTCAAACTACAGAATTGTCATGTGGTGGTGTTTATATCTTCCATCATCCCACTACAAGTCACTAGGTTTCACTGGTGTTCATTTCTCAGGTGTTCTGCCTCCTGATCACTTTACCAAAGTTCTTCCCTTCATCAGAAACTGGGCCCAAACAATACATGACTCTCTAAACATTTTCATTATCCAAATGACCCATTAAACTCTGCAGGATGGTATTTGTAATCCTCAGATTCAAAATCTTCAAACATTTTAAACTTTGTCTAACAAAACTGTTCAAAATCCACAAAGTCCAGATAGTTAACAATATCCTACTTCTCTGGTACCAACTTCTGTTGGAGTTCATGCAACTGATAAAATCATGATAAAACTGCTTAAGGGAACAAGGGTTTATTTTCTCTTATGATTCATGATTTCAGTTGTTTTCCATCATAGTAGGAGAGCTCACACCAACACCAGGCCTTAGGTAACTGACCACCCCATCTTCACGTAAAGGCTAAAAAACCGACAATCCTTACTTGTCAGACTAGCATGTCTGGCCAAGTGTAGAGAAGGATGTTCCCTTTCTCAGACAGCTCTCTCCATTTCATTCACCTGCTGGGTTACTTGTCCCACCCACATGGGCTGGGCCCTCACATCAACTAGACAATCTCTTGCAGATTCTCTCTGGGCTTAACTCAACTAGTAATTCTCTACAAATGTGCCAAGAGACTGAACCTTCAACAATCAAGTTGACACCTACTATGAAAACAAGACACATAATTATAATTGACAATCACATTTAAGATTTTGACAAAAGTGGGGGCTGGAGAGGTGGCTCAGGGGTTAACCCTCTGCCCTGCAGGTGGAAGGTCCTGAATTCAGATCCTAGACCCCACGTATAGATGCCGGGCGGAAGCGAGGGCGGCCTGCGTTTCTGGTCCTGGTAGGGCGGAGCCTGTGAATCCTGGGGCAGAGTAAACAAGGAGGAGGTGGAGGGGGTCCATGGTGGTTTCCGAATTTGTCCGTGGTTCTACACACATACACACGCATACATACACACATGCACACACATGCACACACACACGATTGAATAAATAACAAATTTTAAAAATTTAAAAAAAAGATTTTGACAAAAGTGAACAGAATAGATGATTGGGAATTGGAACAATATGGGAAGTAATATTAATGTGTCAGTTTCATGAGTAAAACAAGTAATCCATTCTTTTCAAAGTGGAACATATTCTGGCATGAAATAATGGCAACAGAACTTCAGCTTTCATAATGGACAGAAACTTTACCATCTAATGTCAATTCAAAAGAAATTTGTTTCCTGGACAGTAAATGCAAAAAAATTAAAAAGCACTAATACACCCTAATTTACACACTAGCAAACCAAGCACATACACATCAATCTTGAGTTGAAGAGAAAAGTTGATATGAAAGTTTGGGATTCATGAAACACCAAGAATTAGAAATTGCAAATGGTGACGAATAAGAAATGGGCATGCTCATTTTAGCAAACATAAATGTTGACTTCCTTCTTTATTAAACTTATGAAGAAAGGAGAACATATAACCACATTCATGTAACTGAGGAGTGTTTTCCAAATCATCACAATAAAATATCAATAAAATCAGAATGCCAGGTTTCTATCTTACCTCTACCACTCATCATTGACTGCATACATGCCTTTAGTTAAATTAATGAACTTACCTGATCCTCAGATTTCCCACCTGCAAGATGGAGCTAATAATAATTATACCTGGATAATAATAAGCAGGAGGTCTTAGGGTCTTAAAAGGATTAAAAGTAAATATATGTAAATGTTTAAGCATTATATGAACTCAAAAATATAACCTATTTTAAATATGAAAGTTTACATAAAACATACCCATTCTAGATGAGAAAATTCAAAGGACATCTTTGTTTCTCTTTTTCACGTTTTAATAATCATACAAATACATAATGGTATATATTTCTTTCAGATTCTCTTGCTCAGAGTCTGTTTTCATACCATCTAAATGTTTGTTTATCTGAGTCTTTTTAAAATAATTAGCTTATTAGTCACATCAATAAACCACATATGAAAGACAATTAGCTGATACGTCTTCTAGAAATGGATCCATTACTCTGAATATGTTCAAATAAATATTTGGCACCTTATCAGACTGCATACATGCCTTTAGTTAAATTAATGAACTTAATCCTCAGTTTGCTCACCTGCAAGATGGAGCTAATGATAATTATACCTGGATAATAATAAGCAACAGGTCTTAGGGTCTCATAAGGATTAAAAGTAAATATATGTAAATGTTTAGCATTATATGAACTCAAAAATATAGCCTATTTTAAATATGAAAATTTACATAAAACATATCCATTCTAGATGAGAAAATTTAAAAGGACATCTTTGTTTCTCTTTTTCCCATTTTAATAATCATACAAATACATAATGGTTATATTTCTTTCAGATTCTCTTGCTCAGGGTCTGTTATCATACCATCTAAATGTTTATCTGAGTCTTTTTAAAATAATTAGCTTATTAATCATATCAATAGACCACATATGAAAGACAATTAGCTGATATGTCTTCTGGAAATGGATCCATTACTCTGAATCTGTTCAAACTTAATATTTGGTGCCTTATCAGAGACAAAAAAAAATAGTAATGTTCCCTATGTATTTTCAGTCAGTATTGGGATATTTTATTTTTATTCATTTCAGGTTGCATTTAGGCTACAAGTATTTCTCTTTGATCTCTATAAATAAAGATATTTATCGCATTTTTGACTTAACCACAGTGATTCTGATTCCACCATGTCATGTTGAGATGTCCCAATAAGACTAGAAAATAACTCAGCACTTAAAATACTTGCTATGTAAACAGAAAGATTAGAATTCAGATCCCAAGATCCCACATGAAAATATTCCTGAAGATTATGGCACCTGCCTGTAACTTTAGCTTATAAGGAGAAACTGTACTGTCAGTGAACTCTGGGTTTGACTGAAGACTCTCATTCAAAAAGAATAAGAAAAATGAGCACTGCTTCTACTATTGACCTCAGACCTACACACACATATTCATTCACATGTACATACATACCTGCACACACAAACATGAGTGCTCATGTGACATGAACACACATATCCACATGCACACATACATACACACACACACACACACACACACACACACACACACATGAAAAAGGAAAAAAAGATGTCATAGTACTTTCATACTACATGTACTACTATTCATTTGGAAGCTAAATAGTTTTCCATCATTAGACATTTAGTGCAGAGCAGCCTGGTTCAATATGTCTTCATCCAATGGACTTAGAACTTGTTGGACAACTACCTCCTTTCATGGGGTGAAGAAAATGATGCCCACAAAATGACTCAAGCACACAGGGAACCAAAGTCACCAGCCTTCACTGGGTAGTGAATTCAAACTTTAGTTTCCCACATCTTGCTGCTCAGTGTTTACAGAATCCTGGCCTCAAGTTATGGCCAAGTTGCTAGAAAACTTGATTCTTTGTAGAAAAGGTAATGGATGTGATTCTAAAGCCATTGTTACAGTCTTTTATAAAGTTGTATTGAGACCTGAAGATGGTCCTGTCTTCAATTCCACTAAAGATATAGCACTGTTAACAGATATAACAGAAAAGTGATGATGAGATATCCATAGCTCTATCTAAAGTTTTTGATGAAATCATTATGTTATCCTGATTAAATAAATTGCTCTCTTTTGGTCAGTCTGCCCCAACTATTATCTGTGAACATGTAATCAAAAAGTGCCAGCTGACATGTTCTAACAAGTAAAAAATGTAGTTGTGAGTTATTAGAAGATATTCCTTGACTCTTTATTTACAACAGAAAAAAACAAACTGCAATAAGATATCCTTTGCAGCATGATATTCTTGAATGTTAGCATATCCCATAGAAGACTAGCACTTTTCATCCTTGAAATAGAAAGTTTATATGACCTATATTCATTGTACATACTGTATACTCTGACAATTAGGAAGAATATTTTTATAAAAATATTACCTACCTGTGAATATTATCACTGTAGATATCAAGCTCTAGAATTCCATACTAAAAAGACTTATACTTCAATTGCTACTTTAAGCTGAAATTTCTGAATATTTGCCTTAGTCACTGCTTCTTGTTACTGAGAGTCAACCAATGAATGTCCAAGAATTAAGAAGCAGTTAAAATAGAACTCTCATGCAAATAGAACTCCCATGCTTCAACCACAGTTTACTCAGTATTTAACACAGCCTAGCATCAAAGTTGCAACAATAGGTCTGCTTTAACATCCCATGTGCTACTATATAGGCAGAGTCACCATGTCTCCCCTGTTTATACCAACACTGAGTATTGAATCTAGGGCTAGACAAGTATACCATCTCTAAACTCTATCTTCTACTTTTTCAGATACTTATCATTTTTAAAGCTATTTTTTATTATTATTTATTCAATTGTGTGTGTGTGCATGTGTATGTATGTATGTGTGTGTGTGTGTGTGCGGAACCATGGACTAATTCGGGAACCCCCATGGACCGCCCCGGAATTCACAGGTTCTGCCCTACCAGGACCAGAAACACAGGCCACCCCTGCTTCTGCCCAGTGTCTATACGTGGGGTCTAGGATGTGAACTCAGGACCTTCCGCCTGCAAGGCAGAGGCTTAATCCCTGAGCCACCTCTCCAGCCCCAGATACTTATCATTTTATTAAAAATAAACTTCAGGATGGAGAGGTGGCTCAGGGGTTAAGACTCTGCCTCACAAATAGACTGTCCTGAGTGTGGATCCCAGGTCCCATGTAAAAATGCAAGGTAGAAACTGCAACAGGCTATACTTCCAACCCTGGTAGGTGAAACCTGGGAAATCCCAGAGAGAAGAATAAAAGGAAGAAAAAGTAATCCAGGATGATTCCTGAAGTCACTCTTGGGCCTCTTCATTGACACACAGTGCCCTCAGATACACACACACACACACACACACACACACACACACACACACTCACTCACTCACACACCCATCCTAAATAAATGAAAATTTAAAAAATTAAAATAATTTCATTTTTAATTAAATTGAAAGAGAGAAATAATCACAAGTCACATCATCAGCATAAGATTGGTATGTTGCAATAAAGATCACCATGGCAATAGATAACCACCAGTGTAATAGTGGCATGGGTACTAAGGAGACAACCAATACCTTTCTGATTAGACTCAAGACCCTCTATCAGAATGGTACCCATTCCTGTTACTGTAAACTAGAACAAGAACCTTTAAAAAGGGAAGGAAATAGAACAATAGGCAAGACAGCCAATAAACCTACAGGTAGGAAGACAGTTCATCAAACTTCTCTGTAGGCAGCTGTTATTATACCCATGGAATGGGAACTCATAGTGGAAACCTTTGGATCTAAAGTTGGATGAGTGAAGGGAAATGTACACATCAGTGGGGTGGCCTGAAGAGAGGTAACACTACAGAAGACTGAATTTCCACAGAGTAGACAAGCCAGAGTGAACCCTGAGTCCATTGAGGCAAGTGGGCAGAAGGGTGAGAGGGAGTGGGAGGGAATAGTAAGAAGGGAAGGCATGAGAAGGAGGAGAGAAGGAGGAAAGCTGGAATAAATAAACAATATGCTTTTAAAGGGAGAAAAAATTAAATAAATTTCACATTTATGTATAAATTCTCTGGATTATGAACATAATTCTATAATGAGTTATTGTGCTCCTTTCCACTTGAAAGATGACAGTCAAGAAACCCTTCCTTCAAGAAACTATGCCAAATTCAATAACTTGCAGCTAAGGAGAGGTAAACAAAAATACCAGTAGTGATTCAGATTATACCTCAGATGGTTCTCAGTGTAAAAGAAATATGCATCATGTGAGGTTAGAGAGTGGATATGCAATGCAAATTTCTCTGAACCTAAGGTAGCAGAGATCTATGGGGATCCAAAGCCATGAGGAAATTTGTTCCTTATTCTTGGGTGAGTTCCTGAGAAAAAAACCTGTTGGAGCGAAGAAAGGAAATGTGTGGTCTTTCTTAGGTTTATCCAAATAAGTAAGTCAGCCAAGCTGGGTTTCATGATTCACCAATGTTCTGCAGCATAAGAAATCAACACAATGAGAAACATGCACTGGTGTGATGGGTCAGCAGTTCCCACTTTTAATGATGATCAATAGTGGTAGATGATTAATGGCCTGATAGCCTACTCCCATATTCAAGCCATGTCACAATCTTCATAAACACAAGGGAAGAAAAAACTTTGTTTAACTATTAACAGGTGGCCAGGCTGTGCTTCAGGGCAGAATATCGCATGAAAAGAGTCAAGGTCAAAATACACAGATGTTCCAACCAAACAAAAGAGCAGTGTGTGATTAAGGTTCCTGAGGATAGAAAGTATGTACCAAAAGCTCAAGGGGTGCTATGCTTATTCATAGCAAGAAAGGGAATGTGCTTGTGCCCCATACCTTGTTGATCTTCTCCTCTCAGTTCTTCCTACAATGAAAAGGCTTCCACTGCTATGCTGTTAAGTATGAACTACAGAAAGCATAGAAGTATCTAAGGACCATTAATACCTGCATCATACAGAACAAGGAAATATACATTGAGTCTGACACAGAGATTCCCCACACAAGATCAAAAGCCCAGTACAGCCTGTGGAAAGAAGTAAGGCAAGCCCAAAAAACTTTCTGATCCTTCTGCAATACATGAGGTAGAAACAATGTACACAGGATTCCTGTTTCCCAACAATCTTCAAAGATCATCACCAGATCAGACACTATATATCCATTTAAAAGAAGCCCTCAAGGTATTTTGAAAATCATCTGACTCATTACCAAAGAAGTTGTATAAGAAAGATACTCTACCTAAAATTGTAAGAAAGATATTCAACCCAATTTGAAATAAGTTGATGCCACATAATCTATACAGTATAAAAGATATTATAAGACTAACTAAAGTGATCACAAAGCCTCTCAAATTTAAAACATGAACTATTTAAAAATTATTCTAAGTTTCATGAGACATCCATTTTTTGTGCTGCCCACTCATTTTTGAAAGTGCTTGAAGTAGAATTTTCTCACATGTCTTTACTGTTCAGAGGCTAAAAATACTAATGTATATATGGCACCTTTCAACTAAAAGTTTACTTCCACATTTAAACCACAGGATTTTGGTCAAAATAATTAAATGTCATCAATTAATTAAATGATTAAAGAATAGAATATGCCAAATTACTGAAATAAAGTATTAGCTTTCAATGCACAAGAAGCAAAATGACATTGAGATAAGCAGTAACTCAGCACAAATATCAGAATAAATCTGATTTCAGATATTAAGATTTTTTTGAAAATCCAGGCTGTGTTGACAAGCACAGCAGCTAGAAAGGGCAGTGAGCCTTAACACACCTCCAAGGTGCCAATACCTTAAGAAGTATTTGGAGAAACTAAGTCTACTTAGTTGGACACTAGAGATTTAAGAATTTTACACTGAAATGTGGCTGGGAATGTGTGAACTAAGTTTCAATAAGTTTAAACTTGAGAAAGAATTAAAAACATTGAAAAGGTCTACATGCCAGGAAATGCATGTGCCATGCAGAGGGAAAAGAGAACACTCAGAGTAGAAAGGCTTAAGAAAAGAGGGTATCAAAGAGAAGGCTCAGAGATTAAAGCCTTTGACTCTCAAACAGAAGTAACTGAGTTTAGATTTCACATAATAATGAAAAATGAAGAGCTGGGAAACCCTAGAGCAAAGCAATAAGGAGGTAGAGCAATCTAGGATGATTCCCAAAGTCACCCTTGGGCTTCCATAGATACACATAATCAAGGGTCCTTTTACACACACACACACACACATACACACACACACACACAGCATATGAAAAGCACATAAAGAAACGAGAAAAAATCAAATAATAAATGTGTCTGAACAAAAATAGTCTATGTAGGTGGATAAATGTGCTCCAAAAAATCATGGGTCATTTAGTGAAAATCTCAGTGCAAGGAGTGAACTACCTCCTTGACAGTTGTTCAGCAGTTAGTTTTTCAAGGTCTGAAAGGTCTCCAAAATAATACAGGCAATTGCCACCGCTGTTGTATGTCCACCAGATCTAAATAATAAGATGCTTCTAACTATCCTAATGAAAGTCATTGAGTAACAAAAAGAAAATGGAAAGTTAGATGGAGGGTTTACAAAAAAAATGAAATTAGAAATGAGAGAGGTGCAAGACACGGTAACAGATCAAAATAGATTGTGCAACTATTGACCCCAGAAAGTCTAGCATTTGCTAAAGGCACTAGGATCCTTGGCGGCAAGGGATTGACAGCCACAATAGTGTTCCTATGCTAAAGGGGAACACAGGAAAGTGTTCTGGGAAATGCCGCTGGCTCCTTGCACCTCAACGGAGAGGAGGACCCAGAGGAGAGTTTGGCATGCACATTAAAGGATGCTCCGGGGATGGGAGGGGGAGGCACTGGGGGATGGGGAAGGAGGGGAAGGGGAGGGGGGCACAGGGCAGTGGAAGGTTGGAGGGAGGGAGGGGACCGGTGTACCTGTTAAGTTTGTATGAGTGGAAATAAAAAAAAATAGATTGTGCACATACATGAAAATTTCATGATACTCAGTATTATGTACAATTGAAATATGCAAATAAAATGTTTTATTTATTTATTTTTCTTATTATTCATTCAATTGTGCGTGTGTGCGCGTGTGTGCACGTGTGTGTGTGTAGAACCACGGACGAATTTGGGAACCACCATGAACGCCTCACCTCCGCCTTGTTTACTCTGCCCCGGGATTCACAGGCTCCGCCCTACCAGGATCAGAAACGCAGGCGGCTCCCGCTTCTGCCCGGCGTCTATATGTGGGGTCTAGGATCCGAACTCAGGATCTTCCGCCTGTAAGGCAGAAGCTTAACCCCTGAGCCACCTCTCCAGCCCCGCAAATAAAATGTTTTTAAAAGCCTACCTACCAGCAGCCCACAAACTATTACAGATTCTTATCATATCTTAAATTCCAGGTATTTTACATGTATTCTGCACCAATTGTTTTCATTTTGGCTTCATAAAACATACAACTCTGGAAGCATAGTGTCTAAAAGCAACATTATGACTGTCTGAAACTTTTGATGTCTACTTAAGAAAAATCTTATCTAGAGAATATGCTATTGGTATGATTTCTGATGTCAAGGTAAGGCTTTGCAGAGAATCAAGCTTTTTAATTGAAGTAAACATTTTTGTTGTTTAAACTTCTCTTTCTTTAATTTTTCTCTTTGTTCTTTGAAACTTTCAGAGACAAAGAATTTATGTTTTTGCCTCCCTAAACCCCTCCCTTCAGTTCTTCATTTTGGCCACTCTCTCCAGCTCTCATGTCACTCTGTGTGTGTGCACCACAAGTTCTATTAGGATGCCTGAATTAGCAAGTTCCTGGGCATCTGTGTTAGTACAAGTGTCCAACCAATGGGCAAATCTATAAGTGGAGAAGTTCCCCTTCTCTGGTCCAGTACCTGAGTTTCTGTCTTTGTGAGGCTGTTTCTCCTGAGAGTCTCACTTGTCCTTGGTGAATGTTGAAATGTCTGCCATTGTACATATCTGGTGAAAGTAGATCTCAATACAGTGAGATACTGGATTCAGCAGCCCTGTATGACTGAAATATAATCCAGACAGTGCTTCTCCCCAGCTGTCAGTTCTTAATCATATGACTTTCTTTTCCACAAGATTCCATGAGTCTTAGGATGGGAGGTGATTTTTTTTTGTAGTTTTCACTGATTTCTTTTTTCTTTTTTTTATTTTTTCCACTCATACAAAGTTGATAAGTACCCCATTCCCCTCCCTCCCTCCACCCCTCCTTGGATCCCCTTGCTCACTTTCCCCTTTGATAGCCTACTTCCAGAACAGCTAATACTCTGCACTCTAGCCAGTTGTGGTTGTCATAGTACATATCTTCCATTGAAACAAAATACTTCTTAGTTGAGTACTGAGAATTTCTCTTATCTAAGAGTATACTGGAGAGTGTTAAGATTAGTCTACTATCAAGTATTTATAGTTAACACTAAGATGTCAGTTCCCATCTAGGGTTAACAGTGTCCCCTTCCACTGTCATTTGTATAGGTTTATAATACCAGGCATGTGTTCAACGCCAATGAATGGGGCTTCGAGCTTCACCAGATGTCTCGCTACTCACTTGAATACTTGACAGTGACCTATTTTATCTACCAAAGCATAATCCCCTCTCTTCTTTTTTTGGGGAGGAGCCCTCTTTCCCCTTCCCTCCAGTTTATAATCTTTGCGACTACAGTAGGCATTACAGAGATTTATCTTTGATTATGTCATTAAGTGTGTTCCTTACTAGGATCCAACTATCAGGGAGTACAATGGGGTCTAATTTTCTGTGTTTGGGATATTCACTAGATATAATTTTTCTTTTTTATTTATTTTTTATTACCACTCATACAAACTTAACAGGTATACCTGTCCCTTCCCTCCCTCCACCCCCCAACCCCACTGTGCCTCCCTTCCCTCCTGCTTCCCTTCCCATCCCCCAGTGCCTCCCCCTCCCATCCCTGGAGCATCCTTTAATGAGCATGCCACTCTCCTCAGGGTCCCCCTCTCCGATGAGGTGCAAGGACCCAGTGGCATTTCCCAGAACCTTTCCTGTGTTCCCTTTAAGCATAGGAACACTACTGTGGCTGTCAATCCCTTGCCTCCAAGGATCCTAGTGCCTTTAGCAAATGCTAGACTTTGTGGGATCAATAGTGTGTTGGACATTGTGCAGGGCATGCAAAGTCCAAATATGATTGCTTCGGCCCTAACTTGTGTGGAGTATCTTGCATAGATATAATTTTTCTAATTCGATCCATATCCCGGTAAATTTCATTAATTCAACTTCTTGGATGGCTGGAGTAGTATTCCATTGTATAAACGTACCACATTTTACTTATCCACTTGTCAGTTGTTGGGCATTTGGGTTGATTCCATGACTTTGCTACTATAAATAGTGCTTCTATAAACATGGTTGTGCTTGTGTCATTGTGGTGAATTTTTGCTTTATGGGGGATTATTCCCAGAAGTGGTATACCAGGGTCATATGGCACTTCAATCATAAATTTTTTTAGAAATCACCAAATTGATAGCCAGATTGATTGTATAAGCCTGCATTCCCACCAGCAATGTAGGAGAGATCCCTTCTCTCTACATCCTCTCCAGCATTGAGCGTTGTTTGTATTGTGGGTTTTTGCCATCTTAACAGGGGTGAAATGATATCTCAGGGAAGTTTTGATTTGCATTTCCCTGATGGATAAGGATGTGGAGCAATTTTTAAGATATTTGTTAGACATTTTAATTTCATCCTTGGTAAATTTTCTTTTGAGTTCCAAAGCCCATTTTTAATTGGGCCATTTATCTCCATGGTGTATAGTTTTTTAAATTCTTTGTGGACTCTGGATAATAAAGCTCTATCAAATATGTGGTTACTAAAGATTTTCTCCCATTCTGTGGGTTGCCTTTTTGCCCCATTTATAATCTCTTTATTTGAGCAGAAGCTCTTTAATTTTGTAAGATCTCATTTATTGAGTCTTGGTTCTAGTGACTGTGCTAATGGATTTCTGTTTAGGAACTGTAGGCCTAGTCCAATCAGCTCGAGGGACATCCCTGCCATTCCAACTAGGGTTTTTATAGTCTCTGGCCTAATATCGATGTCCTCAATCCATTTCGAATTAATTTTTATACATGGTGACAAGTATGGATCCAGTTTTAATCTTCTGCATGTGGACATCCAGTTTTGCCAGCACCATTGTTGAAGATGCTGTTCTTTTTTAATTGGATTGTTTGGGCCCTTTCGTCAAATATTAAATGGCTGTAATTGTGTGGGCTTATATCTGGGTCTTCAACCCTTATCCATTAATCTATGTGTCTATTTTGGAGCCAGTACCATGGTGTTTTTAACTATGAATTTGTAGTATAGACTAAGGTTTGGTATGGTGATACCTCCAGCAGTGTTTTTAGTACTCAGGATTGTTTTTACTATCGTGGGTCTTTTGTGCTTCCGTATGAATTGTGAGATTATTTGGTTAATTTCTTTAAAGAATTGTTTTGAGAGTCTGATTGATATAGCATTGAATCTGTAGATGGTCATTTTTATGATGTTGATTCTCCCAATCCAGGAACATGGGAGGTCTTTCCACTTTCTGGTGTCTTCTGTAATTTCTTTCTTTAGGGTTTTAAAGTTTTCATTGTAGAGGTCTCTTACTTCCTTGGTTAGGTTTAGACCAAGGTATTTCATTTTTTTAGGGGCTATAGTAAATGAGATTGCTTCTCTTAGGTCTTTTTCACTTTTTTCATCCTGGGCACATAGGAAGGCCACTGATTTTTGTATGTTCATTTTGTATCCTGCCACCCTGCTAAACTTCTGTATTAGTTCTAGAAGTTTCCAGGTGGAGTTTTTGGGATCACTCAGGTATAAGATCATGTCATCTGCAAACAGAGATAACTTGACTTCTTCCTTGCTGATTTGAATCCCTTTTATCTCCCTTTCTTGTCTTATGGCTCCAGCAAAGACTTCAAGTACCATATTGAATAGAAGTGGTGAGAGTGGACAGCCTTGTCTAGTTCCTGATCGAAGCAGGAAGTTTTTCCCCACTGAGTATAATCCTTGTTGTTGGCTTGTTGTATACAACTTTTATTATGTTGATAAAGGTTCCTTCCATTCCAATTGTCTCTAGGGTTTTGATCATAAAGGGCTGTTGGATCTTATCAAAAGCTTCTTCTGCATCTATCGAGAGTACCATGGTTTATATGGCGAGTTAATTTTATTGATTTGCATATGTTGAAGCAAGCTTCTGTGCCTGGGGTAAAGCCTACCTGATCCCCATGGATGATCTTTTTGATTTGTTTTTGAATCTGATTTGCTAGGATTTTGTTGAGAATCTTTGTATCTGTGTTCACCAAAGAGATTGGCCTATAGTTTTCTTTTTTAAGTGTATCTTTATTAGGTTTGGGGACTAAGATGATATTAGCTTCATAGAAAGAATTTGGTAGTGTTCCTTCCTTCACAATTTGATGGAACAGTTTAAGAAGTTTTGGTATTAGTTGTTCCTTAAATGTCTGGTACAACACTGTGTTGAATCTAACTGATTCAGGACAATTTTTCCAAGATTACTTCCTGATTCAATTTAGGTAAGGTGTGCTAACTTAGGTATTCACCCATTTCTTTTGTGTTATCAAATTTCATGGAGTATAAGTTTTTGAAATAAGATCTTACAATTCTGTGAATTTCTTGGGTATCAGTAGTGGTTACTCCATTTTCATTTCTAATGTTGTCGATTTGGGGTTTGTTTTCTCTTGCTTTTTGTTAATTTAACTAGGGGTGTATCAATCTCACTGATTTTTTTCAAAGAACCAGCTTTTTGGCTGGTTTATTTTCTGTATCATTTTCCTTATCTCAATTTTGGATATTTCTCCCCTAATTTTGCCAATCTCCTCTCTTCTACTGATTTTGGGATTAGGTTGCTCTTGTGTCTCTAAAGCTTTAAGCTGCATTGTTAAGTTATTTATTTGAGATGTTTCTATTTTTTTGATTTTTTAAGAGCTATAAACTTACCTCTTAGGACAGCTTTCATTGTATCCCAGAGATTTTGATAAGTTGTATTTTCATTATTGTTCACTTCTAAGAAATGTTGAATTTCCTTTATGATTTCTTCCTGAACCCAAATCTCACTCAGAATCATAGTGTTTAGTTTCTAGGAAGTAGTGTATTTTCTGTTATTTTTTGTGTTGTGGATGTCAAGCTTTAGACCATGGTGGTCTGATAGGGTACAGGCTAGAATTTCAGCTTTCCTATATATGTGGAGATTTGTTTCGTGGCCCAATATGTGATCTATTTTGAAGAAAGTTCCATGTGCTGCTGAGAAAAATGTGTATTCTTTGATGCATGGATGAAAAATTTGATCGAGATCTGTAAGGTCCATTTCAGTAAGGGTTTGATTAAGTTCCAATGTGTCTCTGTTAAGTTTTTGACCAGTTGATCTATCCCATGTTGAGATGAAGGTGTTGAATTATCATTTTGGGGTTGATTTCTTGCTTTAGACGCTGTAGGGTTTGATTAGTGAATGTGGAGGGGCCCGTATTAGGTGCATATATGTTCAGTATTGTGAAGTCTTCCTGTTGAATTGTACCTGTGACTAAAATGTAGTATCCATATGTGTATCTTATGATTTTTTTGAAGTCCACTTTGTCCAACAGCACAATGGTTACCCTTGTCTGTTTCCTGGTTCCATTAATTTGTAGACTTTTGACCTTTTATTTTTAGGATGTGCCTATCTTTTGTAGTGAGATGAGTTTCCTGAAGGCAGCAGATTGATGGATTGTGATTTTTAATCCAAGTTTGTATCTGTGTCTCTTGATCAGTAAATTAATTCCATTGACATTTAATTTTATAATGGAGAAATTATTTTTAATTGTGGACATTTTTATGTGTCTTTTGTAAGTGTATTGTTTGGCTTTTAGGTTTTGGTGGTAGTATACTTCCCTTCTGTCCTCCTCGATATGGTTGTGCTTTTCTTCAAGCTTGAGTGTCTTTTCTTCAAGCTTGAGTATCTTTTCTAGCATTCTTGAAGGGCCTGGTTTGGTAGACATGTAAGCCTTCAAGTTGTTTTTGTGCTGGAAAACTTTTCTTTCTCCCTCAATCATGCAGATAGTTTTGCCAGGTATATCAGCCTGGGTTGATATTTTTGCTCACAGGACTTGCTTGTAGTCCTCCATCCCAGGTAAGTTCCACCAGCACCCAGATCACCACTAATCCAAGCTACTCCCACCAGCCAGCCTGAGCAATACCCAGGCTGCCCTGACCTTAGGTGGGCCACTAAGCCAAGTCCCAGGCCCCAGGTGAAGAGCTCTGTCATCTCCATCAGCCCCTCTGCCCATCTGGCCCGCCGGGGACCCTTGCTCGTGGTCCATGGAGGACACACTGCTATTCAAAATTCAACAGAATCCAAAGGAAAGCAAAGCTCTAGGGGACAAAGGCCATCCATCTGAAATCATCCCATCACATGGGAGAGATTCTTCACATCCAGCCCAAAGATAAGTAAACCCCCTTTTTACCATCCTGCTCCTTTCAATTATTAATCACTGTAGATTAACTTTCCATATAGCCACCCCCAAAACATATACAACTTCAGGGATTATACCACACACCCTCACATATCACCAAAGTACTAAATCATAAATGTACACTACCATACTAATATTCACCCCCTATCTACTAACCCTGACTTAACTGATGTATTAACAGTCTAATAGCCTCATCTAGGAAATAACAATAACAACAGACAAATGTACCCAACTCCAAGTCAAACACTAGTAATACCTGCCCAAGAGTAATAATACCAACTAAATCAGTTTAGTCAAAAACACACAGAAACTGAAAGGTCTTAAGAGACAAAACAATAATGTCCAAGTCAAAGCGCAGATCCATGAGAAACAAAACCCAAGAAGACAAGTCTCCTACCAAACAAATTAACCCCATAATGATGGATTCCAACCAGAGCAAATAAAAAACCAGAGCCAAGAAAGCCAGACCCAAGATAACGACTTTCAAAGCATGATCATTACCATGATCAATACTATGAAAAAGGAAATCCAGAGGAGTTAAACAACCGTATCAACCACTTTGAACAGGAACACAACAAACAGTTGAAGGAGTTGAGAAAAACAGTTCAAAGAAACAAAAATAAGCAGCAGTTAAAACAGTCCCAGACAGAGTTTAAAATTGAACTAAAAGATAAGTTATTTTCAACCCAGAACTCAACAGAGAGTCTTATCAGCAGAACTAATGAGGCAGAAAATAGAATTTCAGGTCTTGAAGACAAAGTGGAAGTATTAACCAGCTCAATGGAAGAAGTTGTTAAAGCCAAAAAGATACTTGAGAGGAATATTCAAGATGTATGGGACACCCTGAAGAAGCCTAACATGCACATTCATGGAATACCAGAGCAAGAATCCCAAAATACCACACCTGAGGAAATTTTCAAATTATCATAAATGAAAACTTCCCTCATCTAAAGAATGAGAGGCCCATTCAAATAGAAGAGACATTCTGCACCCCAAAAGAGAAACTTGCCATGGCAAATAATAGTCAAAACACTCCACATTCAAGACAAAGAAAAGGTGCTGAGAGCTTCAAGGGAAAAACCAGTCACTTTTAAAGGTAAACCTATTAAAATAACAAATGACTTCTCAATGGAAACAGTAAAAGCAAGAAGAGCTTGGAAAGACGTACATCAGTCTATTACATTTTAATCAACCTTGTGTAAGCTTTCAGGACATGGGGAAAATGCAAACAAAGTTTGCCAAAACATCACATTTTTCAGTACAATCTTTGTTTTTTTTTATTAAGAATTTTTTAATATACAACCAAAATGAGATTCTATTCATGCTGTCTCTCCCTTCCCTCCTGCACAATCATCTCCCACTCTTTTCTCCCTTTATGCAGCCATCCCTGTCACTCCCTTCCTCATATTTCTCTGCAAGTGTGAACTAAGGAGCTCCCTTTTGGGTACATATGTGTGTAAGGTATCAGGCATCTGTGACAGTATAAATGGTCATTCACTGGTAAAGCATGCAGGTGAGGAAGCTCCCCTTCACATGTCAGCAACCTGTCCCTAGGACTCTCTTTGAGTGTAATTGTTTCTCCTGTGATATCCTCGCTGATTCACAGGGGAATGTTGATATATCAGCCATTGTATAGAACTGGTAGTTGTAAATTTCATTGCAGTATGTTCCAGGATGTGGCAGCTCTGTCATGTCTGCAGTGTCCTGGCCAACAGTATAACCCTGACACCTGTATGTTCTTACAATCTCATCACCTCTTCTGAAAGGTTCTCTGGGCTTTGGGATGGAGAGAGATTTGGATTGCCTGATTAATGTTGAGTATTCTGTACTTTGGTCAGTTCTAGTTTTCTGCCTTACTGATTTTCCATTGCAGTAGGATGCATCTTGGTTAAGTGCTGAGATCTTTTCTTATATAAGAATATAATAAAAGGTGTTTAGATGATGGTTTGCTAAAAGTATTTACATTCACTCCTAAGAGATATGTTACTATGTAGTGTCTGTTTTCTCCCCTTCTGCCATTTTATTTGCCTATATTCTTTTGTCTCTACTCTTTTGGGATTTTCTTCCACCCATCTTTGCAGTTTGTGGATGTTATAAAAGTTTCTGTTTGATTGTATCATTCTGAAGAATCGAAAGTTATGATCCAATTATAAAGGAAAATATGCCAATATCAATTTTTCTGTGTTTGGGCAGGGCATGACAGTTGCTCATTCCACAGACATGAGTTTAACAGCTAACAGAAATAAGTTGGGGAGGTTAACGGTCAATTCATAGACTTGAGGCAAGCAGCTGTAGGAACCAAAGTGGGGTGCCCAATCTGTTTTTATTCTTCCAAAACATTATGAGAAATATTGCCACTGTTTGAATTTTTCTTGCTTTTACTGCCTTCCAAGACCCCACTAGAATTACCCATCAGCTTAGAGCAACATATTCAATATTTATCCCCACCCAAAATGACAGCTACAAAGCCTTTAAGTCCTGTGATTAAGCTCATCAACCACAAAAACCCAACTTATTAGGTACCAGATTCTTACCATTTCTGCAAAAAAAAAAAAATACTTTGGTCCATGAAACTGAAGGTAAAATGGAATTATTATTTGCTTATGGTTTTTTAATTTTTTATTATTATTCAATTGTGCATGTGTGCATATGTATGTGCACGCGCATATGTGTATGTGTGTGTGTAGAACCACGGACGAATCGGGAACCACCATGGACGCCTCCACCTCCTTCTGCCCCGGGATTCACAGGCTCCATCCTACCTGGACCAGAAGCGCAGGCCACCCCCGCTTCCACCTAGCGTCTATACGTGGGATCTGAGATCCGAACTCAGGACCTTCTACCTGCAAGGCAGAGGCTTAACCCCTGACCCACCTCTCCAGCCCATTTTACTTATGGTTTTTAAGAGGTAAGAATTCATTATGACAAGCAACACATTCTACCACGTGGAGGATGCATGGTCACATGATCAGGAAATCAATACCTTACAGCCATGTCAAATAAATAAAAGAATAAAAGAGGTGGGAGTAATAACAAAAAGTGTGGCTTGTTTATCAAGTTTCAATGTATGCCTCCAATGACATACTTAATCCACCAGTTCTCCAATCTCTAAAAGTACCATAACCTTCCCTAATAGCACTATCATCTGAACAAGAAGTATTCAAACACTTGAGTCTGTGGGGAACAATTCATGTTTAAAGGATGACATTTGTTGTTACCTTTACTCTTAGTATTGTTCATGCTAACTATCACAGAAATAACATCATCAGGACTCTTTCAATTTTATATAGGATTGGTATTGATTGGGAGTGGTCAAATATTGGTATGTCTAAGCCAAAGCAATGTTTAATAGTGTAGCTCTGCCAATATAATCCAAATGTGACAGTGATTCCTAAACCCAAAAGCAATAAACAACTTTTTATTTTCTTGTGCTTTTATTTGTTGCTTTGCAGGAGGTGTTTAGGGTGGAAAACTGATCTTATACATGCTAAGCAAGCACACTGTCACTAGAATCTCATAATGTAACTTATCCTTTTATGGAAATTTGAACAATAACATAAGAAAACAATAAAAATAACCTTTTACTGAAATATTTTCATATACAAACACAGTGAGTTTATGTCTTTGTCCCATTCCCTTCTCCCACCCTCCCTCCCTTTACCAATGTGTCCTTCCTATCCTCCTGTCCCTCTGCATGTGTGGACCATAGGAATCTCTTTGGATTGTTGATTCTAGGAGGTAAACAGTGTATGTAGCTAGCCTTCTGTGGGAAAAATCACAAATGTGGAAGTTTCCCTTCTGTTGTCCAGCACCTTCCCCAGAGAGTCTTTCTGAGTGCAGGTCTTTCTCCTGCTATCCTCAGTGATATGTGGGAGAATGGTAATATGCCAGTGATTGTGATAACAGTAGACCTCACTGCATTGAGCTACAGGATTCAGTCGCCCTGTCATGACTAGAGTGGGGGTTTTGATCTGTAGTACATCTCACCACCTCTAGGCTCTTACAATCATTCCAGTCCCTCTTCTACAAGGTTTCCTTGAGCCTTGTGATGGGAAGAGATTTTGATGGCCTGAAGAGCTGAGCATTCCATGGCTGCCAATACTCTGCACCATTGTTAGTTGTGGTTTTTGATTTCATTAATCTTCCATTGCAGTAGAGCACAGTAAAGACAGCTTTACATATCTAAGGCTATAACAAGAAATATTTAGAGGACAGTTTACTATCAAGTACTTATAATTAACATTAAGACCTCTGACCCTGTCTAGTGCATGTTTTCTCCCCTTCCCTTGTTTTTTGGACAGGTTTATGGTACCAGGAATGTGTTATGTGACAATAAAGAGGAATTTGGAACATATTCAGAGACTAATTGGTTACCCGTGGGCCTTATATATCACATTCCTTCACGGATTCTTCTTACACCTAGGTGAGCCCATTGATCACATTTTTTCCCTAGCCACTTGCCATCTTTTTTCCTCTTTTTTTGCTCCCTTGTGCCTTTCTAAGTATTGCCTACTTTCTTCTCTCCCCTTTCAACCTCTTCTTCCATAATTGCCTTATTCATCTATTTTCAAATATTTTGTTTTTTTATTGTGTGTGTGCCTATCAGAGAGCACTGTATGTGCCTGTGGAGGACCAAAGGTAACTTTGGGAATCATCCTGGATTGCTTCTACCTCCTTCTTGCTTCATTTTTGGATTTCCCAGGCTCCATCCACCAGAGCCAGAAGTGTAGGCCACAGCCATTTCTTTCTGTTGTTTTTAAGTGGGACCTGGGATCTGAACTCAAGAACTTCTGCTTGCGAAGCAGTCTTAAACCTTGAACCATCTCCCTTGAACTATCGATTCAGGGAGGCCTTAGCCCGGGCTCCCAAATCCAGGAGGTCTGGATACGAACAAGTCTGAACACCAGTGGACATGCCCTGGACATGTCGCAGTAGAGGAACCATGCAGGCAGAGGGATGAACAACCAATGGGAAGCGACAATCTAACCTGCTTCTGCAATGGACACCTAGTAAACAGCTAAATGATTGGTGGCTATCCTCAGGAGCAGAGAGATGGCAACACTTGATTGGACTCCCTGACCCTATATAAGCTCAAACACTTCCTTAAATAAGATGAGTCTGCAGCAACTCATCCACTGCCTGCTTCTCAACTGACTTCCGGTGTCTGTGGTGACTCTGCCCCTCTTGCCCCCTTGCCTCAAGCCTCAAGGCTCCTGCCGACTTTCCTCTTTTCCCCAGCTGGCCCGACAGAGATTTGGCAACAATTCCCCTTATTCATCTATTTACCTGTGCCATTTGTCTCTATTTTTGGGTGATTCTCTCCCCCTACTTATGCTCCATTGTAATATGTGGGCATTGGAGAAGATTTCTATTGGGTATGTCACTTGAAAGGTTCAATGTTTAGATTCACTAAGGGAGAATATACAGTGTCTGTATGCATCTGGGCTAATTTGCTCAGTATGATTTCTTCCAACTTCATCCATTTACCAGCAAATTTTTTAATCCATTTTGACAACTGGATGGTATTCAATTGTGTATATGGAATTTTCATTATCTATTCATCTACTGTTGGACGTCTAGACTGATTCCATTTCTTTGCTATTGCTAACAGAGCTGCAAAGAACATTAATGTATATGTGACTCTGAAGTAAAATTCATTCTTTCAAAATATTCCAAAAGTGGTACAGCTAGATCATCTCATTTATTGATTTTTAACTTTTTTAATATTTTTCTTACTAATCTCCAAAGGGATTATAAGTTTGCATCCCCAACAGAATGAATGAGGGATGCTTGCTTCTTGCATCATCACCAGTTTTATTATTGTTTGTTTTTTATTTTAGTCATTCTAAAATGAGATGATATGTCTGGGTGGTTTCATCCTGTGAAAAGTTTGTTTTCAGTTCTAAGACCACTGTTGCTAGGGTTTTTTGCTTCTTTGATATCTTAAAACTTGAGTTCTTCATGTACTCTATATATTCGTCCTCTATCAGATAAATGGTTAGCAAAATTTTTCTCCCATTCAGTTGGTTCTGTTTTGTTCAATTGATAAGATCATTGTTGAATAGGAGCTTTTTCGTTTCATGAAATCCCATTTGTTTGTGTGTTGGTCTTATTTCCTGAGCATTTAGGGTCATATTCAGAAAGTGCCGACCTAAGCAACAACTCCAGTACACTCCTCACTTTTTGCTAGGCAATTTACAGTCTCAGGTCACATTCAGGACTTTGATCCATTTGGAGTTAATTTTCATACAGATAACAGTCAGATTTCATTATTCCACATGTCAGTATCCAATTTTCCAAGCACCATTTGCTGATAATGTCCTTTTTCTAATTTTTTGGCACCTATATCAAAAATCAACAGGTTTATGAGCTTCTATATTGTTTTCAGTTCTAATCCATTGTTCTGTATCTCTATTTTGGAGCCAGTTCCATATGTTTTTACTACAGTAGTATTTTAGCATGATTTAAGTTATGATATAGTAATACTTAAGGCAGTTTTATTACTCAGGATTTATTTTGCTATCTCTGGCCTTTTGTGCTTCTATATGAATTTTCAGGTTGGTTTATCAATTTCAATGAAGAAATACCTTGGAATTTTGACTGTCATGGCATTGAAACTGTATATTGCTTTTGGTAAAATGGTCATTTTTGCAATGTTAATTCTACTAATCCAGGAACATGAGAGGACTTTCCACTTTCTGGTGTGTTCTTTAATAACTTTTTAAAGTATTTTCAAGTTTTCATTGAACAAGTTTTTCATATCCTTGGTTAAATTTATTCCAAAGCATTTCATTTTGGGGAGCATTATAGTAAATAGAATTGCTTCCCTAAGGATTTTCTAGCTTTATTAATCCTTGGTATATAGGAGAGCCACTTATTTTTGGACATTAATTTTGTAGGTTGCGACTTTAGTGACCATATTTATTATTTCCAGGAATTTCCTGGTGGGACCTTGGGGAAATCTCTGGTATAGAATCATGTTATCTGCAAATAGGGATAATGACTTCTTCCTTTCCTATTGCATCCTATTTATATCTACATCTCTTGTCTTATAGCTCTAGTTAAGATTTTAAGTACAATATTAAATGGAAGTGCTGAGACTGGACAGTCTGTCCAGCTCCTGATCTAAATGGGAATGCTTCAAGTATTTCACCATTTAAGGTGAATTTCTATAGGTCTGCTGTATTTGTACACTATTATGTTGATATATATATTTTCATACCTGCTGTCCACAAAATTTTTAACAAAAAAGATAAAAAAGATAATGAATTTTATTTAGGGGCTGGAGAGGTAGCTCAGGGGTTAAGCCTTTGCCTTGCAGGCGGAAGGTCCTGAGTTCAGATCCTAGACCCCACGTATAGACAACGGGCGGAAGCGGGGGCGGCCTGTGTTTCTGGTCCTGGTAGGGTGGAGCCTGTGAATCCGGGGGCCGAGTAAACAAGGAGGAGGTGGAGGCAGTCCATGGTGGTTCCCGATTTCCGTGGTTCTACACACACACATACATACACACACACGCATACACGCACAATTAAATAAATAATAAATTTTTAAAAATTTTAAAAAAAGATAATGAATTTTATTTAAAATCTTTTCTGTATCTATTGAGAGGACCATGTGCTATTTAGTCTTGCATTTGTTTATATAACTCATTACATTTATTAGTTTTACGTATATTGAACCAACTTTGTGAGTCTGGAACAAACCTAACCTGGTTGTAGTGAATGAACTTTTTGATATATTTTTGAATATGATTTATTAGTATCTTATTGAGTTTTTTTGGCATTGGTATTCAACAATGAGATTGACCTATAGTTTCCTCATTTTGTGGTGTCTTTATTGGGTTTTGGGATCAGCAGAATATTGGCTTCACAGTAAGAGTTTGGAAGTGTTCCTTCCATTTTATTCTCTGGAATAATTTCAGGATTAGTGATGTTAGTTGTTCATTAAGTGTCTGGCAACATTCTGCACTGAATCCATCCAGTCCTGGGATTTGGGGGAGGGGGGTGGCAGATTTGTAATTACTGCTTTAATTTACTTCTTGTTAAAAGACTGTTTAAGTAATTCAATTCATCATGATGGAACATTGGCAGGTTGAATGTGCTTAGAAATTCATACATTTCTTTCTGATTGTCAAATTTGGTGGAATATAGAATTTTCTAGTATGTCCTTATAATTATCTGAATTTCTTTGGTATCAATTGTGATAGCTCCATTTTTAGCTCTAATTTTAATAATTTCAGTTTTTTCTCTTTTATTCTGATTAATTTGACTAAAAGTTTATCAATCCTGTTAATTTTGAAAGAATTGCCTCTTCGTATTATTAAAATTACTTTTTAGTTCTAGTTTTACAAATATAATGAGTGGTTGTACCTCCCCCATCCTTCTTTTCTTCTTCCCTCCCCACTTCCTTTTCTACCCTCCCCTACCATCACCGATCCAACCCTCTCCTTTCGATCCTTCTGCCTGTCTGCTTATGTGGGACCCAGTTTTCTCTTTAGGTTCTGTGCTCTAGTAGGGGCTGAGACCTCTGTGTCAGATGAACTGAAACTTTCATGGGTAGACCATGAAAGGCACACTTCCCTTCAGATGTCTAGCTTTGGCCCCTAAGGTTCACCCTGCATGTAATTATACCTTGTGTATCTATGGAGGAATGTTGATATGTCTGCCATAGTGCAAGTCTGTTAAAGATAAGTCTCATTGAAGTAAAATAGTGGATGTAGCAGCCCTTTCTTTAGTGGAGTGTCCTGGACATCAGTGTACCTCTCCACTTTTAGGTTCTTACAATCTTACTGTTCCCTCTTCTACAAGATTTCCAGGGTGGGAAATATCTTCCAGGTGGGAAGATATTTGATTGTCTTATTCTGGGTGGGAGTTTTATGGTTGTTGATATTCTGCATTGTGGCTGGTTGTTGTCCATTTCACTGCTCTTCCATTGTATTAGGCTGCTTTTTGCTTATCCAAAGATAAAATGAGAGGTGTTTAGATAGAAATTTGCTATTGGGTGTTTGTGGTTAGTATTGATGCATGTGATTCTGACTAATGTCAGTTTCCTTTTCGTCCACAGTTATTTAGATCGATATACATTGCTGGATACATGTTCCCTTTTCATTGGGGAAGAGGAGTATTAGGGACTGCTAAGTAAGGTTGATTATGTAGAAGCTAACCACTTCATATTGCATCCTCTCCTGGTTCTTTCCTCCCATTTAAGATTTTTCTTACATAAAAGCCTTTTTTTAAGTTTTTACCAGTTTTTTATTTCTGCTCTTTTGGAATCATCTTCTACCTGCCCCCTGAATTCTGTTCTTTTGCATCTGTGGGTGTTGTGAGAGTTTCTCTTTGATTACATCAAGCTGAAGGTTTAAAGCTAAGATCCACTTATAAGAAAGAACATTCAATTTCTGTCTTCTGTGACAGGGATATTTCCCTCAGTACAATTTCTTCCAGTTCCATTCATTTACTGCTAAATTTCATTACCAGCTGAATGGTATTCCATTATATATATGTACCACATTTTCATTAGCCGTTTTTCAGCTGTTGGACATCGAGGTGGTTCTATTTCTTTGCTATTGTGGAAAGAACTGTTATGAATATGGGTGTTCACATGACTGTACTGCAAGATGCAGTAGAAGTTCAGAAATCTCCAAATTCATCTCCAAAAGGTTGTATGAACTTAAAATCTCACCAGCAATTTATTTTTTTTATTTAATACATTTTTATTATTATTTCAGCTCATACAAGCTTAATAGGTACACCAGTTCCTTCCCTCCCTCCTCCTCCCCATGACCCCCTGCTCCCCCTCCCCTCACCCCTCTCTCCACATCCCCCAGTGCCTCCCGCCCCAATTCCCAGAGTGTCCTTTCTTGTGCATGCTTGATTTTCTTCTGGGCCCTCCTCTCCGATGACGTACAAGGACCCAGTGGCCTTTCCCTGAACCCTTTCCCGTGTTCCCCTTAAGTATAGGAACACTGCTGTGGCTGCCAATCCCTTGCCTCCAAGGATCTTGGTGCCTTTAGCAGATGCTAGACTTTGTGAGATTAATAGTGTGTTGGACATTGCGCAGGGCATGCAAAGTCCAGTTATGATTGCTTCAGCCCTAACTTGTGTGGAGTAGCTTGCAAATCATTGCTCCTCCCATCCTTTTGCTCTTACACTCTTACCACCCCCTCTTCCACAAATGTCCCTGAGCTTCAGGATGGGGAGAGATTAGGCTGGCCTAGTTCTAGGTGGTTGATATAGAGTCTCTGAAGTTCTGGATTGTGGTTTGTTGATTTTCTTTTGCAGTTTTGCTGCTCCTGCAATGCCCTTCACTCCATCCTGCTGGGCACTGTATGTCACCCCCTGGCCAGAGACAAAAAGCTGTTAAACTAGAGTCTTATTATAAGAGCACATTCAAGGGTAGATGTAATAAAAGTAGGAAACCTCAGTGAGGGAGGGGTCAATCACCCATTTGCAAAATTTACCAGCAATTTATGAGTGTTCCCTTCTCCTCACATACATAACAACATTTGCTGTTTGTTATTTGGACTTCAGCCATTCTGAATGAGTGAGATGATGTATGTGGGTGGTTTTAGTGTACATCTCCCTAATTACTAGAGATGTTTCTGAGATATTTGAATTGTATTTTCTGAGAAGTTTCTTTTCAGTTCAGCAGCCCACTTTTTTTCTCCCACCTTTTATTTTATTTTTCCTAATAATACAAGCTGAACAGGTATTTCTGTTTTCTCCCTCCATCCCCTCCTCCCCCTCCTCAGTCGTCCCCTCTTACACTCTCCCCACTTCCCCCCTTCTTTTCACTACCCTCCCTCCCTCTCCTCTCCTAATACCTCCCCCTTCCTCCCTCCCATCCCCTGGAGCATCCTTTTGTGTGAATGCCAAACCTCCCTCTGAGTCCTCCACTCTAGTGAAGGTTCAGGACTCACTAGCACAGCCTAGAAACCTTTTCTGGGGCTCCCTATTAGTATGGGAACTCAATTATGATTGTTAATCCCTTGCTTCTAAGGATCTTACTGCCTGGAGTTTTCTCCCCTGTGATTCATGCTAGACTTCAGGGGGTCATTGACATGTCAACCATTGTGCAAGTCATGCAAAGTCCAATTTGACTGCTGCAGCCCTAACTTGTGTGGAGTATCTTGCATATTGTTGGTCCTCTCCATCTTTAGGCTCTTACAATCTCGTCGCCCTCTCTTAAACAAGATTCCCTGAGTTTAGGATAGGGAGAGATTTGGCTAGTCTGTTTCCAGGTGATAAATGTAGGGACTTTGGTGTTCTGAATTATGGTTTGTTGTTGTTATCAGTTTTGCTGTTTCCTGCACCACCCTCGGCTGCATCCTGATTGGTATCAAAGATCACTTTTTTATTATTAATACATTTTTATTATTATTTCAGCTCATACAAACTTAATAGGTACACCAGTTCCCTCCCTCCCTCCTCCTCCCCCCGTACCCCTACTCTCCCTCCACACCCCCTCCCTCCCCATCCCCCAGTGCCTCCCGCCCCCATTCCCAGAGTGTCCTTTCTTGTGCATGCTTGATTTTCCTTTGGGCCCTACTCTCCGGTGACATACAAGGACCCAGTGGCCTTTCCCTGAACCCTTTCCCATGTTTCCCTTAAGTATAGGAACACTGCTGTGGCTGCCAATCCCTTGCCTCCAAGGATCTTGGTGCCTTTAGCAGATGCTAGACTTTGTGAGGTCAATAGCGTGTTGGACATTGCGCAGGGCATGTAAAGTCCAATTATGATTGCTTCAGCCCTAACTTGTATGGAGTATCTTATATATCATTGCTCCTCCCATCCTTTTGCTCTTACACTCTTACAGCCCCCTCTTCCGCAAATTTCCCTGAGCTTCTGGATGGGGAGAGATTAGGCTAGCCTAGTTCTAGGTGGTTGATATAGAGTCTCTGAAGTTCTGGATTGTGGTTTGTTGATTTTCTTTTGCAGTTCTGCTGCTCCTGCAATGCCCTTCACTCCGTCCTGGTGGGCATTGTATGTCACCCCCTGGCCAGAGACAAAAAGCTGTTAAACTAGAGTCTTGTGATAAAAGCACATTCAAAGGTAGATGTAATAAAAGTGGGAAACCACAGTGAGGGAGGGGTCTATCACCCATTTGCAAAATGGTTACTTTTTATCTGCCAAACTATATGCCCTCCTCTTCTGGTGAGATCATACCCCCTCAGTAGTAAATGATTAGGAACGAAAGTCTGTGAACTTAATCAGATGTCTCATTACTTATTTGAGTCCTTGATAAAGATCACTTTTTAATGGGACTATTTTCACGTATTTTGTGTATTGTAGATTTTAGACCTGTATCAGATATGTGGTTAGAGAACATGTTCTCCATTCTGTGGGTTGCCTTTATTAATGGGTTTTTGCTAAGCAAAATTTTTTTATGATTTTTTTAATTTACTTTTCCCACTCATACAAACTTGATAAATACCCCTTCCTCTCCTTCTCTCCACCCCTCCCTGAATCCCCTAGCTCTCTCTCCCTTTTCTCCTTCCTTTCCCCCTTCCTCCTTTTTTCCCAGTGCCCCCCATTCCTGGATTTCTTATAGTTTCACTTGTTTAGTGTTGGACTTATATTTTGTGCCTTTGAGGGTATTATTGAGAAAATGCTGGCTCAGGCAAATCAGTTCAAGGGTTCTTATGTTTCCTTCTAGGAGATTTACAATCTCTGGTGTAACATTAAGGTCTTTGATCTATTTATAGTTGATTTTTGTACAGAAAGACAGTTTTATTCTTCTTCTGCATGTAGTTATCTAATTTTACCAGCACCATTTGTTGAAGATGCTGTCCTTTGACCAATGATTATTTTGGCGCCTACATCAAAGATCAGTTGACTATAGGTAGCTGAGCTTATATTTGGGTCTTCAATTGTAATCCATTGATCTTTATCTCTTTTTTGGAAGCAGTACCATGCTATTTTTATTATAATAGCTTTATAATATAGTTTAAGGTCTGGTATGGTGTAACTCTTGCAGAGGTTTTTTTATTATTAATACATTTTTATTATTATTTCAGCTCATACAAACTTATTAGGTACACCAGTTCCCTCCCTCCCTCCTCCTCCCCTGTACCCCCTGCTCCCCCTCCCCTCACCCCTCCCTCCCCATCCCCCAGTGCCTCCCGCCCCAATTCCCAGAGAGTCCTTTCTTGTGCATGCCTGATTTTCATCTGGGCCCTACTCTCCGATGACGTACAAGGACCCAGTGGCCTTTCCCTGAACCCTTTCCCGTGTTCCCCTTAGGCATAGGAACACTGCTGTGGCTGCCAATCCCTTGCCTCCAAGGATCTTGGTGCCTTTAGCAGATGCTAGACTTTGTGAGGTCAATAGTGTGTGGGACATTGTGCAGGGCATGTAAAGTCCAATTATGATTGCTTCAGCCCTAACTTGTATGGAGTATCTTGCATATCATGGCTCCTCCCATCCTTTTGCTCTTACACTCTTACCGCCCCCTCTTACGCAAATGTCCCTGAGCTTCAGGATGGGGAGAGATTAGGCTGGCCTAGTTCTAGGTGGTTGATATAGAGTCTCTGAAGTTCTGGATTGTGGTTTGTTGATTTTCTTTTGCAGTTCTGCTGCTCCTGCAATGCCCTTCGCTCCATCCTGGTGGGCATTGTATGTCACCCCCTTGGCCAGAGACAAAAAGTTGTTAAACTAGAGTCTTATGATAGAAGCACATTCAAAGGTAGATGTAATAAAAGTGGGAAACCACAGTGAGGGAGGGGTCTATCACCCATTTGCAAAATGTTTCCTTTTTATCTGCCAGACTATATGCCCTCCTCTTCTGGTGAGATCATACCCCCTCAGGAGTAAATGATCAGGAACGAAAGTCTGTGAACTTAATCAGATGTCTCATTACTTATTTGAGTCGTTGATGGAGGCCTATTTTCTCTACTGTAACATGGTCCCCTCTCTCCCTGTTTCTGGTGTGGCCCTCCTACCCCATCCCTCCTATTCATAATCCTCGCAATTACTGTATTACACAGATTTTATGAGTGTCTCTAGGTGGGCTGGGTGGGTTTGGTACTAGGAGCCACATATTAGGGAGTACATACAACGCTTAATTTCTTGGTCTGGGATACTTCACTTAATATAATTGTTTCGAATGACATCCATTTCCCGGCAAATTCCAGTAATTCATCATTTTTGATAGCTGAGTAGTACTCCATTGTATAGATGTACCAGTTTCCTTATTCACTCGTCAACTGTTGGACATTTGGGCTGATTCCATGACTTTGCTATTGTAAACAGTGCTGCTATGAACATGGTCGTGCTTGTGCTATCGAGGTGAACCTCTGCTGTATGGGGGGTTATTCCCAAAAGTGGAATAGCAGGGTCATATGGCATTTCAATCTTTAATGTCTTTAAGAATCTCCAGACAGCTTGCCAGAGTGGCTGTATGAGCCTGCATTCCCACCAGCAATGTAGCAGAGTTTCACTCTCTCCATATCCTCTCCAGCACTTATTGTTCTTTGTATTGTGGATTTTTGCCATCCTGACTGGGGTGAGATGATATCTCAGGGAAGTTTTGATTTGCATTTCCCTGATGGCTAAAGAAGTGGAGCATTTTTTAAGATATTTGTTAGACATTTTAATTTTATCCCTGGTAAAATTTCTTCTGAGTTCCAGGGCCCATTTTTTAATTGGGCCATTGGTTTCCTTGGTGTTTAGTTTTTTAAGTTCTTTGTGCACTCAGGATAATAGAGCTCTATCAGATGTGTGGTTAGTGAAGATTTTCTCCCATTCTGTGGGTTGCATTTGAGCTTGCCTTACAATTTCTTTATCTGAATGGAAGCTCTTTAATTTCACAAGATCCCAACTGTTGAGAGTTGGTAACAGTGACTGTGCCATTGGATGTCTGTTTAGGAAATGTTGGCCTAGCCCAATCAGCTCGAGGGAGTTCCCTATCCTTTCAACTATGGTTTTTATAGTCTCTGGCCTTATATCAAGGTCCTTGATCCATTTGGAATTAAGTCTTGTACATGGTGACAAGTACAGGTCCAGCTTTAATCTTCTGAATGTGGAGATACAGTTTTGCCAGCACCATTTGTTGAAGATGCTGTTCTTTTTCCATTGGATTCTTTGGGCCCTTTTGTCAAAGACCAAATGGCCGTAATTTTGTGGGCTTATATCTGGGTCTTTAACCCTTATCCATTGATCTGTGTGTCTATTTTGGAGCCAGGACCAGGCTGTCTTTATAACTATGGATTTGTAGTATAGACTTAGGTTTGGTATGGTAATACCTCCAGCAGTGTTTTTGTTAGTCAGGATTGTCTTTGCTATCCTGGGTCTTTTGTGCCTCCATATGAACTTTGAAATTGTTTGGTCAACTTCTTTGAAGAGTTGCTTTGGGATTTTCATTGGTATAGCATTGAATTTGTATATTGCCTTTGGTAGGATGGTCACTTTTACGATATTGATTCTGCCAATCCAGGAACAAGGGAGGTCTTTCCACCTTCTGGTGTCTTCTGCTATTTCTTTCTTGAGGGTTTTAAAGTTTTCATTGTAAAGGTCTTTTACTTCCTTGGTTAGGTTTATACCAAGGTATTTCATTTTTTTAGGGGCTATAGTAAATGGGATTGTTTCTCTCAAGGCATTTTCACTTCTTTCATTCTGGGCATATAGGAAGGCCTCTAATTTTTGCACATTTATTTTGTATCCTGCCACCCTGCTGAACTTCTCAATTAGTTCCAGGAGCTTCCTGGTGGAGTTTTTGGGATCGCTTAGGTATAAGATCATGTCATCTGCAAATAGGGATAGCTTGACTTCTTCCTTGCCGATGTGAATCCCTCTTATGTCCCTTTCTTGTCTTATGTCTTCAGCTAGACTTCAAGTACAATATTGAATATAAGTGGTGAGAGTGGACAGCCTTGTCTAGTTCCTGATCGAAATGGGAATGCTTCCAATTGTTCCCCATTGAGCATAATCCTTGCTGTGGGCTTGTTGTATACAGCTTTTATTATATTGATAAAGGTTCCTTCCATTCCTACTGTCTCTAGCGTTTTGATCATAAAAGGCTGTTGGATCTTGTCAAAAGCTTTTTCTGCATCTATCGAGAGTATCATATGGTCTTGGACTTTGGACTGGTTTAAATGATGAATTACATTTATTGATTTGCAGTATGTTGAACCAAACTTGTGTGCCGGGGATGAAGCATACTTGGTTCCCGTCAATGATCTTTTTAATGTGTTTTTGAATCCGATTTGCTAAGACTTTGTTGAGAATTTTTCCGTCTGTGTTCATCAGAGAGATCGGCCTATAGTTTTCTTTTTTAGGTGAATCTTTATTAGGTTTTGGGATTAAAACGATATTAGCTTCATAGAAGGAATTTGGTAGTGTTCCTTCCTTTGCTGTTTGATGGAACAGTTTAAGGAGTATTGGTGTTATTAACTCTTTAAATGTCTGGTAGAACTCTGTGCTGAGTCCATCTGGTCCAGGACATTTTTTGGTGGGAAGATTTGAGATTACTTCTTCAATTTCCTTATATGTTATAGGACCATTTAAATAATTCACAACTTCCTGATTCAATTTAGGTAAGTTGTGTTTACTTAGAAATTCATCCATCTCTTTTGTGTTGTCAAATTTCAGAGTATAAATTTTTGAAATATGATGTTACAATTCTCTGGATTTCTTGGATATCAGTAATGATAACTCCATGTTCATTTCTGATTTTGTTAATTTGGGTTTTCTCTCTCCTGCTTTTGGTTAATTTAGCTAGGGGTGTATCAATCTTGTTGATTTTTTCAAAGAACCAGCTTTTTGACTGGTTGATTTTTTCTATCGTTTTCTTAATCTCGATTTCAGATATTTCTCCCCTTAGTTTGCTAATCTCCTCTCTTTTACTACTTTTGGGATCAGATTGCTCTAGTTTCTCTAAAGCTTTAGGCTGCATTGTTAAGTTGTTTATTTCTGATGTTTCCATTTTTTTGATGTAGGCATTAAGAGCTATCAACTTACCTCTTAGGACAGCTTTCATTGTGTCTCAGAGATTTTGGTAAGTTGCATTTTCATTATCGTTCACTTTCAGGAAATCTTGAATTTCCTTTTTAATTTCTTCCTGAATCCAGTTCTCATTCAGCATCATATTGTTACGTTTCCAGGAGTTAGTGTATTTTCTCTTGTTTGTTGTGTTGTGGATATCCAGCTTTAGGCCTTGGTGGTCTGACAAGGCACAGGTTTGAATTTCATCTTTTTTGTACATGTGTAGATTCGTTTCGTGGCCCAGTATGTGATCTATTTTGGAGAAAGTTCCGTGTGCTGCTGAGAAAAATGTGTATTCTTTGGTGCGTGGGTGAAAAGTTCCACAGAGATCTGTAAGGTCCATTTCTTTCAGGGTTTGATTAAGCTCCAAAGTGTCTCTTTTAAGTTTTTGACCTGTTGATCTATCCCATGTTGAGAGGGCAGTTTTGAAGTCCCCAAGAATTATCGTTTGGGGGTTAATTTTTTGCTTTAGACGCTGTAGGGTTTTCTTAATGAATGTGGAGCGGCCCGTATTGGGTGCATATATGTTCAGTATTGTGAAGTCTTCCTGGTGAATTGTACCTGTGACTAAAATGTAGTATCCATCTGTGTCTCTTATAATTTTCTTTGGTTTGAAGTCCACTTTGTCTGATATCATAATGGCTACCCCTACCTGTTTTCTGTTTCCATTAGCTTGTAGAATTGTTGACCAGCCTTTTATTTTTAAGGCATGCCTATCTTTTCTGGTGAGATGGGTTTCCTGCAGGCAGCAGATTGATAGATTGTGATTTTTAATCCAAATTTGTAATCTGTGTCTTTTGATCGGTGAGTTAATCCCATTAATATTTAGTGTTATAATGGAGAAAGTATTTTTAATTCCAGATATTTATTATGTTTAGTAGTTTTCATAAGTTTATTGCTTCGCTTTTAATGGTGTTATGCTTACCTTCTGCTCTCCCGGATATGCCTGTTTTTTTCTTCACGCTTAAGTATCATTTCTAGCGTTTTTTGAAGGCCTGGTTTGGGGGACATGTATCCCTTCAAGTTGTCTTTGTGCTGGAAGATTTTTCTTTCTCCCTCGATCATGACTGATAGTTTTGCAGGGTAAATCAGCCTGGGTTGACATTTTTGCTCATTCAATACTTGAAGTATGTCTCTCCAAGCTCTTCTTGCTTGTAGTGTTTCCACTGAGAAGTCATTTGTTATTTTAATAGGTTTACCTTTAAAAGTGACTTGTTTTTTCTCCCTTGAAGCTCTCAGCACCAGTTCTTTATTTTGAATGTGGAGTGTTTTAACTATTATTTGCCTCTTGTATATGGATGGGCCTCTCTTTTTTTAGATGAGGAAAGTTTTCCTTGATGATCGTTTGGAAAATTTCCTCAGGGGTGGTATTTTGAGATTCTTGCTCTGGTATTCCATGAATACGCATGTTGGGCTTCTTCAGGGTGTCCCATATCTCCTGAATATTTCTCTCAATCATCTTTTTGGCTTTAACAATCTCTTCCATTGAACTGGTTAATACTCCCACTTTATCTTCAAGATCTGAAATTCTGTTTTCTGCTTGTTAGTTCTGCTGATAAGACTCTCTGTGGAGTTCTGGGTTGAAGATAACTTGTCTTGTAGCTCAGTTTTAAACTCTGCTTGAGTCTGCTTTAACTGCTCTATGCCAGTTTTTGATTCTTGCACTGTTTTTCTGAACTCCTCCAAGTGTCTGTTGTGTTCCTCTTCAAAGCAATTGATTCGATTATTTAATTCCTCCCGGATTTCCTCTTTCATAGTATTGAACATGGTAATGATCATATTTTGAAGGGCGTTATCCTGGGTCAGGCTTTCTTGGCCATTTTCCATGGGTTTGTTCTGGTTGGAGTCTAACATTATGGGATTAATTCCTAGGTCGCGCAGTGCAGGCCCGGCTGGACCATGGGCGTGCACGTCCCGGGAGGTGGAGTGGAGAGAAGGGAGTTTTGCAGAGTTTTTATGACTCAGAGTTGTTTTTGAAATCAAATCTCCCTATGAAATTTGAGATTCTTTTACCAATTTCTGTGAAGAACTGGGTTGAAATTTTGAATGGTATTACATGGAATCTCTTTACTTCTTTTGGTAGAATGGTCATTTTAAAAATGTTAATTCTGCATACAAGCATGGGAGGTGGAGGCAATCCATAGTGGTTCCCGAATTACCCACAGTTCTACGCACACACATGTGTGTGCGCACACACACAGTTGAATAAATAATAAGAAAAAATTCAAGTACAATGTTGAATAGAAGTGATTAGCATGGACAATCTTGTCTAGTTTCTGATTTGAGATCGAATGCTTCCAGTGACTTCTGCCATACGATTGTTATATATGGCCTTTATTATGTTGACAAATGTTCCTTCAAAATCTTTTTTCTCTGGAATATTTCTCATAAAGATGTGTTGGATTTTTGTTTGTTTGTGTTTGTTTTTTAAATAAGCATTGAATAAGCATTTTTTTTCCATTCGATTTCTTTTTCTTACAGAGTTACATGTTAGTTCTGTGAATGCCAAACTTCCCTCTGAGTCCTCCACTCTAGTGAGGTATAAGGACCCAGTGGCATACCCAGAGCCCTTTCTTGGGCTACCCTTGAGAATGGGAACACTTTTATGATTGTTAATCCCTTTCCTCTAAGGATCCCACTGCCTGTGATCCATACTAGACTTTGGAGGATTGTTGACATGTCAGTCATTGTGCAGGCCATACAAAGTCCGATTATGACTACTGTGACCCTAACTTGTGTGGAGTATCTTGTATATCATTGGCCATCCCCATCTTTAGGTTCTTACAATCTTGCTGCCCCTTATTCCACAAGTTTCCCTGAGCTTTAGGGTGGTGAGACATTGGTGAAGCTCACTCTCACTTTCCTTCCTGGTCACCTGTGACTGAAGAGGTTTGATCTCACAAATCAGGGAGGGTATAGGGACTGGCAGATAGATGGTAACCATCCCACAAATGGGACACTGATCCCACCTTCACTGGGGTGTCCTACTCCTATTTCTTCTAACTTTGAGGGTCCTCTTATAGTAAGATCTTCATTTAAACAGTCTTTTATCTTTGGTTAGGAGGTTGCCTTTGATACCAATCAGGATGGAGCCAAAGGAACTACAGGAACAGAAATACTGAAAACAACAAACCATAATTCAGAACACCAAAGACCCTGCATTAATCACTTGGAACCAGACCAGCCAAATCTCTTCCCATCCTAAAGCTCATTCCCATCTTACTGAGCTTGTATGATTGGGAAAAAAATAAAATTTGGGAGAAAAAAAAAAGAAATAGTCTAGAGTTACTTAGTGTTATTTTCTGTGTGAGGTTACTACAGTGTGCTTAAGACAGTAAGCCCAGGTATAGTTTGAAAGTAAAAGTGCTTGTGATCTAATTTTATTTAGGAAGTTTAAAGTTGGGAATCTGGTAAGTGAGGTTTGGCCTAAGTATCAGAATAGGATAGAGTGTGTATAGTAGTTAAGTGTACAGTAGTTAGAATTAAGAGAGAGAGAGATATCAAATTTTTAAGGTTTATTTGGATTATACATTGGTAGAGGACTGAAGTCCAATGGGGGTGATTGCATTAGGTGTGGGTAAGATGCTTGGAGATCTTAAGTAGGAGTCATTATAATTTAGGAATAAATGGAAAGTAAATAGTATGGCTTACTTATCTTTTTGTTGAGTGACTTGGCTATCCTATATTGAATGGTTTGATTCTTGAATTCATTAGTTCGATGAAGTTTGTGTGCCACCTTTTGTGGTTTCTGTAATATTGGATCAACTTCTGGATAATTTTATTGTGGTAAAGTATAGGGGTGGTATGTGGTAATGATGGAGTGGGTTAGTAGTGGTTGAGGCTTCTGGGATGTGGTTAGAGTGTGTGACAGTGGCCTAGTGTCTTGATGCTGTGAGTTGTGTGCTATCTCAAGTGACATTTTAGGTAATGAATTAAATCCTTTGTAATAAGCTTATATCCACTTTTTCTTTATTATAATTGCATGCACACAAGCAAATTACTCTCAAACTGGTGTATGACATGTCACATATTCCTGAAAAAATCACTTTTATATTTCCCTACAATCTCCTTTATTTATTTAATAATGACTACCTTTCCTTTAGTGAGGTAAAATGTCTTTCTTTGCCCAATTCAAGTACAGATTTAAGAAAATTTGAGGAGAGGAAGCAATATGAATTCAAAAACAGAAAAAAATTGGCTTCATTTTTTTTCAAAAATAGTTTCCATTGGTGGATAGACTAAGAATTATAAAGGTATTTCTTCTGATGAATACAATTTAACACTGTCAAAACTTGTCTGAAACTATTGACAGTAAGTGGTAGTAAGAACTAAATAGATGGCAACATAGTCAGCTGACTAGAAGGCACACAGAATTGTACTTCCTGCTTATTGATAACTGAAATTACTTCATTAAATTAAAATGAATAATCAGATGTTCTACATTTCTATCCCAGTTTTCCCATGTGTAATGGGCGTAAAATAATAAAAAAATTTAAATTCCTATATTGAAAACTCATTTTAGCATTAAAGAAATGTACTTTTTAGCTAGCAATCTGGTGCAACTCACTCTCACTTCCCTTCCTGGTCACTTGCAACTGAACAGGTTTGATCTCACCAGTCAAGGAGGATATAGGGTCTAGCAGATAGACGGTAACCATCTGGCAAATGGGACACTGACCCCACACACACATACTGCTGTGTCCTACTTCTATTCTTCCATTTACTATTGAGTCTTCTCTTACATTGAGATTTTTATTTAAACAGTCTTTTATCTTTGGTTAGGAGGTGACCTTCGATACCAATTGGGATGCAGCCAAGGATGGTTCAGGAAAAGCAAAACTGAAAACATCAACAAACCATGATTCAAAACACCAAAGAACATACATTAATCACCTGGAAACAGACCAGCAAAATCTGTCCACATCCTAAAGCTCAGGAAACCTTGTAGAAGAGGGGCAACAAGATTGTAAGAGCTTAAAGATGAGAAGGACCAACAATATGCAAGATACTCCACACAAGTTAGGGCTGCAACAGCCAGGATTGGACTTTGCCTGACCTGCACAATGGCTGACATGTCACTTACCGCCTGAAGTCTAGCATGGATTACTGGGGAGAAGACTCCAGCAGTAGGATCCTTAGAGGCAAGGGATTAAACAGTCATAATAGAGTTCCCATGCTAACAGGGAGATCAAGAAGAGAATCTGGGCTATGCCACTGAGTCCTGAACCCTCATTAGGGTGGAGGACTCAGAGGAGAGTTTGGTGTTCACATAAATGGATACTCCAGGGAATGGGAGGGAGAAAAAGGGAAGCACTGGGAGAGGGGGAGAGAGGGGGGTAAAAAGAAGGGGGAAGGGGAGAGAGTGCAATGGGAGAAGACTAGGGAGAGGAGGAGGAAGGGAGAGGAGTGGAAGGGCAGAAAATTTCATGTAATCAATCATTCTAGTGGATGAAACCAACATGTTCAAGTTTATTCTCATAATAGTATATTTATACATAACAAAATAAATGTTATTACATGTAACAGTTACTCTTAACTATTGCTGTGAGAGAACACTCAAAGTTAATCAAGTTAAGGTAGAAAGGGAGGTTTATTCAGCTTACGGTTCCAGAGGGAAGGTACAGTCTCTCAAAGCAGAGGTGGCATGGCTGGCTGGCCAAAGCTGGAGGAGGCTAAGTCACTGCAGACATCTTGGAAGCAGAGAGCTGCAGACTGCTTGCAGCAAAGGCTGACTTCTCCTGTAGGTGGGTGGGACTAATCCACCTCAAGGCCCACCCCTTGTGACTGCCTTCCTTCAGCAAGGCTCCACCTCTCAAGGTGCCATGACCTTGCTAAACACATGAGACTGTGGGGGATACATTTCAAACCATAACATTACATTAATTTATCATCTCCTAAAACAATCTATTCTGAACCTAGCTCTTCATAATCCCTGTATGAAACTCAGTTTTCCATTCATAATTCTCCCCATTTCATCACAATATTGGCTTTTACATATTTATCAAATACTTCTATAGCTAATCTAATTCAACTTCATGTAGTAAGTTTAATGAGAACGAGAGTATAGGAAATATGAAACATTAGATCAACTGGAATTTAGAAAGATGCTTTTGAGTTCTTTGTTCTAAGTCTAGCATTTGCTAAAGGCACCAAGATCCTTGGAGGCAAGGGATTGACAGCCACAGCAGTGTTCCTATGCTTAAGGGGAACACAGGAAAGGGTTCAGGGAAATGCCACTGGGTCCTTACACGTCATCGGAGAGGAGGTCCCAGAGGAGAGTCAGGCATTCACATTAAAGGATTCTCCGGGGATTGGGGGGGCACTGGGGGATGGGGAGGGAGGGATGAAGGGAGGGGGAGCAGGGGGGCCAGGGGGGGGGGGAGGAGGGAAGGAGGGAACCGGTGTACCTATTAAGTTTGTATGAGTGGAAATAATAATAAAAAATGTTTTTTAAAAAAAAGTTCTTTGTTCTGCATGTAAATAGGTTGACTCTTAAACATTAGAATGTGCTCAACTATGAGGATTTAATATTTCAGTTCTTTTACTAGTCAGTCATTTACCTTCAGACTATTTTAATTCATCCTTTTAAATAATGACTTCCAGAGCTAAATTCAGTTCTGTGGACTTTATTCACTGTGAAATCCCTGTTCTCAGAGTTTTATAGAGTTGGACATCATTCTAACAAAACCATTCATTATTTCAGTGAATGGCAATATTACTTATTGTACAGAACTTAGGAATCAAATGACTACAGTTTAATGCTACCCTTTACATTTTAAAGCTACCCTTTCATTGCTTCCTGGATCCTACTGTTGATTTTAGAAAATGATTAAACCCTCATTTTGCCTTCTTTTATTCCATTGTGAGCAATATATCTTTTAGTTTCCTTTTTCACTGACTACTTTTAAGGTTTCTACTTTGTCTTTGGTCTTTAAATTTTTTATTTTGATTTTTTCTCATGAGTCTGATTTTCTTTCATTTTTTGTTTTGCATGTGTGGTGTGCATTATGTTTGCATAATCTCTTGTGTGGTCACTTAAGTGTGTACAAGCACATGTACACACTTCCAGGAAGAGTCAAGCAGCTTTCCTCCACATTTCCCAATATCCAATCATACCTTTTTATTTGCACTGGTTTCATAGTTCATGCTGACTGAGTCTTCATATTCCACAAAATTCTGAATTTTACTAAAATAGAAAATGAATATTCTCAGCAGTTTATCCATACTTCCCATCACAGTATTGGTATAAAATAGATAATTCTAACATATTCACTTAAGGAGTAAAAACCATATTGACAAATTTGTGGAAAATAATAAAGACATTTATGAGATATCTGATCTCTTCCTTCCATTGCTATATCTTGTAATTTTCAATAACAGTATAATGTGGTAGAGATGATGAAAGTCTATATTGTTTCCAATCTGTCAACATTTGTTCAGACATTATGGGAAACTTTGAAGCATGATGGGATGCTTCAAGTACTTCATGATGGGAATTTAAATGTATGTCAAAAGTTGATACAAAACTTATCTGGTTATATAAATCAATGGACTGTTTTTTGATATGTTAAATTAGCATCCTTCACTAATGCACAGCATACCCCTATTATCCCTAATTTGGTGTTATTTCACACAAATTGTTGCAACTGCAATTCAGTCCATATTGATCACTAAAAGTCAAAGGGCAAAATTAATTAATGGAATCATAAAGAACAAAAATTAACATTAAGATACACCTAAAATGTTCAAAATGTATAGGGTACTGTTGTTTTGAGATTATCCATGTCAATTTGCAAAACAACAGGAGATATCTGAGAATAAAGCTGAATTTCAATACTCTAAATTGTATGTCAACATTTTTAAAATAATGACTAAAACTTATGACCACAAGTGAGTCTTATTATAGATTTGAAACTTTTGACTAATAGACTTAACAATGAGCAATGTCATTACAATCACAGTGTGAAGGCAGTATTCAACAACTGCATTCAAACTAAATCTTCAAGTTTTGCAGATATCTATTAAAACCCAATACAAAACCACATGACTCATTTCATTAAAGTGTGTGAAAGAATTTTAGCTACTGAGTCAAGTAGATATGAATTTTTAAATCTAGAATATTTTCTGGTAACTCTTATTTTTTTTAATTTATTTCTTCCACTCATACAAAGTTGATAAATACCCCATTCCCTTCCCTCCCTTCACCCTCCGTGGTAACTCTTATTTTGAATGCTTAGGAATAACATAATTACCAGTGCAGCACTTGAAGAGTATATGAGAACTTAAAATTACCACAGATTCAGTGACAGTGCATACACTTATCTTGTAGAATGTTCATGTGAGTTCCAACATAAACCAAACTTAAAAATAAATTCTGTATCCTACATTTTCTATGTATAAACCTTCATCACTTACATTTCATTTGCTCTCAAGAATAAATGTCAGAGTGAGTCCTGGCAGATGTTTTGAACTTCATGGTTTTAATCTGGGTTCTCAATATGGTACTGAGGTGGACTACTAGAACCTAGGTACCGAGGATCCTCTCTGGCTCAGCCTCCAAAACAGCTGGAGCTAAAGGTACCAGACCTACATTTTAGCAAAAAGGAATGAGAAAGACATAAGGTAAAGATGCTCAACATCAAATAATTCTTAAGTAATAGGTTAAAGTGTGAAACTGGGATTTCCTGATGTCCCCTAGGTTTTCACAGTGTGATGTTCCCTATACCTTTTCACTACGTGGTGCTCCCTATACCTTTTGAGGTAGTGAAATAAGCATTTACAGTCTGGTCTTAAATTAGGAGTCATTCAGCAAAATAGTTAAACTTGTGATAAGCCATATCAAACCAATCAATCTTTAAAATCTGTCTCATTTCCCCATGCCAAGAAGTAACATTCTACACCAAGAATATAGGAGTTATATGAGTTTGAACAGGTAAGGAATTTAGGGAGTTTGTAAAGTTTAAGGATCCTATCTTCATATGCTACATTTGGATGCTGCACTATCCATAGGATTGAAGTGATCCCATTCAATAAGTTCTGGAAAAATACAACTAAAGGTACTTTAAAACCTAGCCAACTCATACGTTTTTGGGTGCATTTGTTTCATTTAGGCATGGTTGGATTTTTTAGATCTCTTTGAGAGTATACAGTCATGAGTCACTACTTGATGATTCAGATGTATTTGTACAATGCATCACCAAGCAATGTTATCATATTATGTACTTACATAATCCTAAGAATGTGAAGTATTATACCCCTAAGCTATATTTTACTATTTCTTGCTTTTAGACTATAAACCTATGAAGTCTGCTACTCTGCTGATTACTGTCCATTCTTGTGAAACAATGGCAAGCAATCTTGTGTCTAATCATACTTTAATAGTATAGTGCAACCATGGAATTAGGCCTTTTTTCAGTGGTACACTTTTAAAGGGCATATAGTCTGTGTGGATCTTACAAGGTAAGACATTGCTCTGAGTCAATGAATGAAGGGTGAGGAAATGTGAAGGTCAAGGACATCACTGTCCTCAAATACAGACTGTTTTTAAAAGCATAGGATTGGCCCCAAAACAGAGGAATCAGAAATAATCCTATGCAGCTAAAGTCACCTAAATGTTTATAACAGTATCATTAAATTTTATTGGAAAAAAAGAATGCATCTTCAAATCTTGGTGCTGGGAAAACAGGATATTCACATGTAGAAGAATGTCTACTGCTCTCTCCTACAATATGGAGATGCAGTAATTTTATTTCATATCATATTTTTGCAGTAAATACCTGACTCAATCAACTTAGCAAAACAAGGGATCGATGCATGTATGCTTGCTTGCTTGCTTGCTTGCTTGCTTGCTTGGGTGCCAGGGTTCACTTACATTCCTATATAGAGAATGGTACAATACCGGGCAAGTCTTTCCACTTCAACCAAAGCTAACAAAGCTGTTTTCTGCATTCTTGCTCTAAGATCTGCCTTGACACATGTAATCCTTTTCAGTTGCACCTGGAGACCTACCTCCCAGGAATCAGGTTGATAATTAATACAACCATCAAACTTGAGTAAAATAGCTTTCTCCCACACCTACCTGCAGCATCATACTTGGATTATTTTGTAATGTGGCTTCTACTTTCTCTTCTGGAAGATGAAAGACTACAAAACATACACTGAAACCATTTATTACACAGGTACTATAAGTATTAAGGCATAACTAATAAAAATATTTAGCACAGTGAACTCAGAAAAACACAACTATTAACATAACAAGGAATCATTGTTTCTCTTACTGCTAGCCAAAACACATAAAAGCCCAGGAAAGTTACAAATAATGACTTAATTATCCTTAAGTAAAGATAGTAGCCATCTGGTCTTGGTTAAGACCAAAGGCATCAAACTGCCTAGCACTCTGATTTAGCAGATGCCAAGGCAAAGTTATTTCATTTGTTAGTGCCTCAGTCCTTTCTCCAAAATGAGAGCTGCAAAAAACTTCTATCATATGTCCAACACAAGAACTGCTATTTTACCAAAGAATAGTGATAAGAACTTAATTGTTGATATAACTCTCTTCACATTTACAAATATGCCTCGATATAAGAATTTGGTGATCAATATTAGTGTAGATGTTTTTAGATGTTATTCTCATTTAGCACAACTCTATAAATTTATTCTGAAGATTAAAGTGTTTTATTAATTATTTTATCTCATCCATTGTTTGAAATAAGATCTCATTGTTCTTATGGTTCCATTGTTGTTATGTACACTGGGCTATTTCACTAACATGTTACCTAAGATGGTTTCCTTGTTGCTGATGTCTGCTTGTTTGGTTTGAATTATCATAAAGTTACATAAGGAGAAAAAATAGTTTTGTAGATCTTTTCTTTAAAAGGAAAAACTTTCTTCCTGAAACATCCTGAAGTCTGTTGCTGCAATCTGTTACTTGCATTAAAACAATCAAAACCTCCTTTTATTGTCAAATAGCAACCTATCATACTTAATAGGTGCCAAATAACTAAGTCTTTGTGAGCTTTTAAATAGAACATGATAGAAGACAAAATATCAAAATGAAGTGTATATATTAAGTGTACCAGTTAGCCTGCATGGTTGCTGATAAATCACCATCTAATGGCTTAAGGGAACAAGATGTTTATTTTCTTTTATGATTCCTGGTAGCACCAGAGTGGAGGGAACTGGCCATCTGTACCAATGGCTGAGAGAGGGACGATCCTTACTTGCCAGACCAGCATGCCTGCCCAAGTGTACACAAGGATGCCAACTTTTTCAATAAGCTCTCTGTATTTTATTCCAGGGCCTAGTCCCACCCACTGTGGACTGGGTCTTCCTCATCAGCTAGACAATCTCTTTCAGGTTTTCTCTGGGCTTATCACAACAACTAATTCTCTACAAATGTGCCCAGAGCTCAAACCCTCAACTGTTAAGTTGACACTTGTGCCTAACTGTGATAGTAAGGGCAAATAGATTTGTATATGTTTGTATGTAAGTACATGTATTAGTAATGTGAATCTGATTGAGTTTGAATCTGAAACTTCATTTTCAAGATACAGTAAGCACTCAATCCAAATATGTATGAGGGAGGAACTCATGTAGCCCCACCTCCTTGAGTAATATTAATGATTAATCCTAGTTGGGAAAGGAGATACACTGGGTTCAGTAGTATCACCTCTGTTGCTACAACTACCCATGCTCATCTCATGCTATTGCAGCAACCCTTATTAAGCTCAGCAGGTGAGAGAAAGAGAAAGAGAGACTGGAAACTTGTTGGGAAGAAGATTCTCAGTGAGAGAAGGAAGAGTGATGAGGTAGGATAACATAGTGAGGATAATAAAAACTCATTTATTCATGTATGAAACTGTTGAAGAAAAAAATGAATAAATAAAAGAGCTGTATCCATGTTAGAATTAGCTTACTGCAGCAATTAATAGTTACTCATTGGGACTAAACATCTCATATGCAATTTTCACTGAAAAAGGTCTGAGAAAAGAGAAAATCGCTGTGGATGGGTACTGCCTGAGAACCTGGGAAGGCCGTTGCAGGGGAACAGGGAGCAGCCACAAGACATCATGAGGTGCTGAGCACTTCAACTGAGGAAGTTCAAAGCAGCAAGGGAAACAGTAATTGAAGTGAACAATACACTTCAACTCTGTACATTTTAAGATTCGCCCAAGAATCCTCTTTACGCCTACATCTAGATATCTTGATATATAAAAGGAAGACTTTGAATCTAGACATGAGCTAAGACGTTAGTTCTGTGTGCTTTCTTCCTTTATAACTAGAGGATAGGAGCTAGGAAAGTGTTTTGCTTGTCAAAATATATCACTATGATGGAAGTTTCCTGGGGTGCATGGAAAGGAGCGACTAGCATCACCACTTTATGCAATGCATTCTTAGCATAAGCAGAACTCCAGCTTTTAAGACAGACTTGTGTTAACTTACTTGCAGGAATTTACCAAAGTCCCTTTTAGGTTCTCACTTCCTGCTCGTTCTTTTCTCTCTTCCCCTCTGTACTCTCTTCCCTTCCTTTCCATCTTAAATGCTATGGTCATTATTGCAGCTGTACCTTTTCACGTGCTCAATTCCTTTACCACTCTCCCTCACATACTCATTTAGCTAAACCACACATCTGGTTATATACAGCTTAATGCCTTGCTGGTACATCTGCCACCTCTCCTGCCAACATGGTTAAGAGAGAGAAAGCAATTGAATCAATAAATTCACAAATCATAGGTAGATCCATAACATTGCTGGTAAATCAGGCTGCCATGTCTAGGTCGATTGCTCTCCCATTGTACTTTACACACAATTCTTCACCTTTGATCTCAAGAACCTCCATCATCATCATTAGTCTTACTGGTTTTGTTCTGTAGTTCCATGAGAAGATGAAAGCTATCATAAGAGAATTCCCACAACCTTCTGTATCCTGGAATTTCCCTCTTAGTAAAAGCAGATGTCTTCACAAAGACCTTCAAGCACCTACACTCCTGTCTGTCATGCAGCATGTCTCTGCTATTTCACTAATTACCTCAGCATTCAGGCTTAACTATGCAGCAAACCCTCTCTAATCTTCCTTGTTTTTAAATGTGCTAAAATGGTTCAATCTCCTGGCCTTTCCATTTAATTACAGAAGAAAGTTTCTATGGAGTAAACAGGATTATAAAGGAACTACCACAATTTTTCTAACCAAAAGTATAGTAAAAGGAAAATAACAACTCTTTCCTCAAACAGGGTAAGAGGGAGTTGACTCTGGAACCACATATGAGTGACCGTGGTCTTGGAATAGATGCAGGTTATCCCAAATCATATCCTCAGTTGCATGCAGCATATTGACTTCAGGATAAACACACTTACTTTGAAGCCAATCTATCTGGCTTCAAAGAAATATAACTTTATGTGGTGACTTTCCCATGGAGGAAGAAGCCAAAGAAAAGCAATTGACCTTTGGGAACTAACAGTGACCTTGAACAATAGATGAGTGTACTGCAATCACAAGAAGGATATTATCCGTGCTATATGAATGATCTTAGAGCTAACATGAATTCCACGTGAGAAACTGTACAACCAGTACTTGAATTCAAGCTTTGGAAGTTTTGGGCAGAAGATCCAAGTATCCTGTCTGGCGTTTTGACTTCTTAAACTGAGTAACGATATAAAATAATTAATTGGGGGCTGGAGAGGTGGCTCAGGAGTTAAGCCTCTGCCTTGCAGGCGGAAGGTCCTCAGTTCTGACCCTAGACCCCACGTATAGATGCCGGGCGGAAGTGGGGGCGGCCTGCTTTTCTGGTCCTGGTAGGGCGGAGCCTGTGAATCCCCAGGCAGAGTAAACAAGGAGGAGGTGGAGGGGGGTCCATGGTGGTTCCTGAATTCGTCAGTGGTTCTATGGTGGTTCTATACACACACGCACACACACACAGTTGAATAAATTAAGAAAAAAACATTTAAAAAAATAAAATAATTGATGTTGGAAGCATTCATTTTGTGGTGACTTGTTAAGCAGCAATAGAACAAAGATACATTCAGTTGTATGGCTAACCTTCTTTGTCCCACAGAGGCAGGGTGTGTCTCAGGCTGGGTGTGGTCACTACTGATAACTTGTCTTGGCCAGCTGGTGTCCTGCTCAGAAGAACCACCTGTGTTGGGACTGGGTGCCGTGGTGAGAGGGAACTCCAGGAGGCAGTCCAGCTGGCGACTGTCCTAAACTCTTCAGAGAGACTCTGGCAAGGAAACTGGCTGTGCTACGGTAATTTGCTGGCGTCATCTTCTGGGAACTGACCTTACATTGGCACCAGGATTTTAACTCTGGTCCCATCCAACTTCCCACATTCTGGGAGTGCAGTGGTCTCGTTTTCAGCAGCCTTATATGTTCCTCTCTGCCAAGGTTCCTGCAGGTCCTTACTGCATGATGGAGCCCCCATGACAACTGACCCACATTCTCTTTCCCTTATGTTCCCTTCCATTGTGTTCTCTTTTTTGTGTGTGTGTGAGTCCAAACACCTGCATGTGAGTTTGTGTGCGTGTGTGTGTGTATCAGATGGCATTATGTGTGCCTGTGAAGGCCATAGGTGACTTCACAAGATATCCTGAATTTCACAACCTCCTCTTTGCTTTTTGCTCTGGGGTTTCCCTGGTTCCATCTTTCAGGGTCAGAAGTGCAGACTACCACTACCATATAAATAGCAGCACTGTTTACAATAGCAAAATCATGGAATCAACCCAAATGCCCAACAGTTGATAAGTGGATAAGGAAAATGTGGTACATTTATACAATGGATTACTACTCAGCCATCAAAAATGATGAATTAATGAGATTTGCCAGGAAATAGATGGAATTAGAAAAAATTATATTGAGTGAAGTATCCTAGACACAGAAAATTAAACACCATATGTACTCCCTAATAGGTGGATTCTAGTACAAAACCCACTTAGTGACACACTCAAAGATAAATCTCTGTAATACCTATAGTAATTGCAAAGATTATAAACAGGAGGGAAGGGGAAGGAAGGCACCACCAGAAACAAAGAGAGAGGGGATCATGCTACAGCAGAGAACACAGTACTGCAACTAAGTAATGACATATCTGGTTAAGCTCACAGACTTTCCTTCTTGGGCACTTGCAACTGATGGGGTTTGATCTCAACAGACAGGGAGGGCATAGAGTCTGGCAGATAGAAGGTAACCATCTCAAAATGGGAGACTGACCACCCACTCTCACCACAGTCTCTTACTCTTATTCCATCTACCTTTGAATCTACTCTTATAATAAGACAGTATTTTAATAGCCTTTTATCTCTGGCTAGGAGGTGACATCCAGTACCCATCAGAATGGAGCCAAGGACGGTCCAGGAACAGCAAAACTGGAAGAAAAAAAAATAACAAATCATAATTCAGATCATCAGAGACCCTACATTAACCACCAGAAACCAGGCCAAACTAATCTCTCCCTATCTTAAAGCTCAGGGAAATTTGTGGAAGAGGGGGAGGTAAGATTGTAAGAGCCTAAAGATGGGGAGGAGCAACGATATGCAAGATACTCCACACATTTTAGGGCCAAGTAATCATAATAGTACTTTCATGACCTGTGCAATAACCAACATGTCTAGCATGGATCACAGGCTCTAAGATCCTTAGAGGCAAGGGATTAATAGCCACAGTAGTATTCCTATACTAAAGGGGAACACAAAAAAGAGCTCTAGGCAATGCTACTGAGTGCCTACATTCCATCAGAGAGGAGGACCCAGAGGAAAGTTTGACCTGCACACTAAAGGATGCTCCAAGAATGGGGGGGGGCACACTGGGAGAAAGGGAGAGAGGGGGGAAAGGAAGGGGAATAGGAGGAAGGGAGCAAGGGGATCCAGGGAGGTGTGGAGGGAGGGAGAGGAATGGGGCACCTATCAAATTTGTATAAAAATTATTAATAAAAAAAGAAGTACAGATTGCCTCCATTTCTACTGACTATTTTATGTGGAACCAAGGATCTTAACTTAGGAACTTCTGCTTGCAAGGCAGAGATTTAACCCCTGAGTCATCTCTCCAGCCCTCCTTCCACTGTATTTTCTCTTTACACTAATCTATTTTGTTTATTGTCCTCTCCAAATAGAACATAAAGCCTGTAAAAAAAAATGGCCATTGCTTTGTGTTCTAGTTCATTTAACTAAGGTTCCTAACATGTAGTAGAAGTTTCAGAAAGCTCAGGGAAATTTGTGGAAGAGGGGGCGGTAAGACTGTAAGAGCACAAGGATGGGAGGAGTAATGATATGCAAGATATTCCACACAAGTTAGGGCCGAAGCAATCATAATAGAACTTTGCATGATCTGCGCAATGCCCAACACATTATTGACCTCACAAAGTCTAGCATGGACTAAAGGCACTAGGATCCTAGGAGTCTAGAGCTTGACAGCCGCAGTAGTGTTCCTATATTTAAGGGGAACACAGGAAAGGGTTCTGGGAAATGCCGCTGAGTCCTTGCACCTCATCAGAGAGGAGGACCCAGAGGAGAGTTTGGCATGCACATTAAAAGATGCTCCGGAGATGGGGGGAGGCACTGGGGGATGGGGAGGGAGGGGGGGAGTTGAGGGGGAGTAAGGAGGTGGAGGTGTGGAGGGAGGGAGGGGACCGGTGTACCTGTTATGTTTGTATGAGTGGAAATAAAAAAAAAATAAATGGAACCAAAAAAAAAAGAAATACTTTCTGAATTATTAAATGGAATTATTAAATACAATAATAAACGAATAGTATTTCTGTAGAATAGTCATTCATTTACTTAATTTGTAAAACTGAATCCTCAGGTTGAGGCAAGAGGATTGTCAATCTGATGTCAATCTGGATTATATAGCAAAACCCTTCCTCAAAATAAAATTGTGTAAGTTGCTTTTAACATAATCTTACCTGGAGATACATAAAATATAAAGATTCAGAACAGTGTATATTGATATTAAATGCCTATTCCCAGAACTTGTTATCCTTGGAAAAAAGTTTCACTGTGAGTTAGAGGATAGCCTGAAATGCACAGCAAGTTCTAGAATAGCCTGGGCTATACAGTGAGACTCTGTCCCCAGAAGGTAGCATAATAGAAATAATAGTAACAATAACAATAACACAACAACTTTAAATTCATAAATTTGGATATTATAAACAACAAAATTTAAATATTTTCTTCTTCCCATGTTTCTGACTTTTCTAAGCATTTGTCTTATACCTCATTTTATCCTCATGAAAACAATATAAAATATTTAGTATTTTTCCCCTTTGAGTGAGGATTAATAATATATTCAGTGTGCCTAGAAGTAGTGGAATCAGATTCAAAAGTAGGGGCAAAAGCCCAGATTCTAAGCTCCATAAAAAACCATTATATTTCCAATATCTGAATGCACATAAAATTTGTATGTGGCCAAAACTTTATAATAAATCATAAAGAAAAGTTATGAAAATGTCTACAGCTAATGATAAGAGGTTAATATTCTTGCCTTAAAAAAGTCCTCAAGTTAAAATTGGAACAGCAGAATATTCTACAAGAAAATGGACAAAAAATACAGCAGCAAATTGCAGAAGAAAAATTTAAATATTAATGAATAACCTTGTTGATAAATGAAGTAAAGTACATTTAAGCTAGTTCTAGGCATTATCATTTTCCTCTTAAGCTGGCAAAAAAACAGCTTAGTATTCAAGCACTTTCACAGATTGCCTTTGTAAGGGCACAGAACTATAATCCTAATGAGATGCAATCACCATTGCATGAAACTGTCTTTAAGGATTCATTCTATGTGACCCCGAACTTCTTTCTCTAAAGAGCATTTTTCTTTTTCATATTTTTATTTCTTCTTTGAAGTTTTCCCACACAGAATGAATTTAATGTGTCTTTGTCCCCCACCCATCTACCCACCATCCCCTTTTTCCCACCTTTCTCCTTTCCCACCTCTCCTTCCATTCTCCTTTCCAACCTCTCCTCCCATTCTCCTTTCCAACCATCTCACTCACGCTCCTATGTATCCCTGCATGTGTGGTCCTTAAACGTTTCCATTGATACCACTGCAGCACCAACTGACCTTCCATGGGCAAACCTATGAATAGATAAGCTCAATCCAGTCCCAGTCCCAACATTCTCTCTGGGGGTGTTGTATCTTCTGAGATCCTTGCTTGTATATGAAGGAATGCTGATAGGCCACCTACAGTGTAGGTCTGCTAAAGGTATGCCTCACTGCAATGAGCTCTTGGGTATGGCAGCAGGGTCATAACTGAAGTATCTTGGCAGGCAGTACCATTCCTTACCTATAGGCTCTTATGGTCTTGCCCCATTGGGATAGGGGGTGATTTTTATGGTCTGCTTAAGCTGCACACTCCAGGGTTGCTTATGTCTGCACTCTGGCCAGCTGTGTTTTCTGAAGTATATACCTTCCATTATAATAGAATACTACTTGCTTGAATGATGAGAACTCCTCTTGTCTGAAGGTGTTCTGAGAAGTATTTAGAAGGTAGTTTACTATAAAGTATTTGTAGTTAACACTAAGACATCTGTTCCCATCTAGGGTCTATGGTCTCCCTTTTCACTGATTTTGGATAGTGCCATGCATGTGTTCCATGTCAATAAGCAGGGCTTCAAAACTGAAAACAACAAACCGTAATTCAAACACCAAAGATCCTACGATATTCTCCCAGAACCAGACCAGCCAATCTCTCCCCGTCCAAAAGCTTAAGATGCAGAAGAGGAACAGCAAGATTCTAAGAGCCTAAAGATAGGGAGGACAAATGATATGCAAGATACACACAAGTCAGGGCTGAAGCAGCTACGATATAGCTACAATGTCATTGGACCTTGCCTAACCTGTAAAATGGCTAAGATGTCAACAACTCGCCAAAGTGTAGTAGGGTCACAGGAGAGAAGTCTGTAGGATCCTTAGAGGCAAGGGGTTAAACAGTCATAATAGAGTTCCCATACTAGCAGGTAGCCCAAGAAGAGGTCCCAAGCTACAACACTGAGTTCTGAACCCTCACTAGTGTAGACTACTTGGAAGGAAATTCAGCGCCCACATAAACAGATGTTCTAGAGGATGGGAGGGAGAAAGCAGGAAGCACCAAGAGAGAAGGAAGGAAAGAAAAGGGTTGAGAGGGAGAAGGGGTGGGAAAGGGGGAAAATGCAATGGGGAACAATTGGGAAAGGGAGGGAGGAGGGAAAAGAAGGGAGGTACCTATTGAACTTGTGTGATTAGGCAAAAAAAATGTAATATAAAAAAGCAGGGCTTCAAAATCATTCCGAGAATAATTGATTATTTCAGTAAATTACATTCCACTATTGCATTACTGGGCTTCACTTGCTAGAATTGTCATTATGTAGCTTACAGCATTCATGGATAGGTGAGGACATTGGTGTCTTTTATTTCAGGTCAGGCAGCATTTTTGCCCTCTCACCTCCTCTTATAACCTGCACCTATACTTCCCTTGCCTTTAAAACTTTCCTTCCATAATTCCAGAAAGGAAATTTTCTTGTAAGCAAATAATCAGAAGTGGAGAAAAACATGAATGAATTAAGGTATTTTCCAGTGAAAAACTAGAAAGAGTGGAAATGCAAAGCAATGGTTAATGCAGAGTAACTAAATATTTTTATTGTTTCCATGTTAGTATAAACTTTTGTAAAGGGAGTATTCAGAATCATAAATACACTAAATGAATAAATTGTAAAAGGTGGAATGCAAAGTATATTCCTGGATTCCCCAAGTTATTTTTGATATCCTATATGATATTGTATATTTATACATAGAAAAGTCCTGAATTTTATAAATGATATAAAATGTTAAATGTTGTTTCTCTGAGTTTCGGGTAAATCAATAGTTTACATTTATCTTTTTTTCTATAAGATACTGGAAAAGTTCTAAGAATGTATCATTACACAATCTCAAACTGCCTTGTCAATATCATTGTTCTCATAGATCAGTGCAGCTCTCAGTCATCCACCATGAAGCTCCCTCATGTAAACATGTTTACTACAGAGAATCATAATGATAAAAAATACACAGAATAAGTATTAGGTCATAAACAGAACATTTATATCACCCTTCTTTCAAGACTTATATCACTGAAAAAAATGACAGAAAGAATAGAGCCAGAGGAAATACATACATACAAATACAAATAGTGTTTTTGCACAAAACAAGACAGTAGCTGTGTTTTCCTGAACAAGTCCTACACAAGATTGTGTCTGTTAACGTTTCTTCATGCAAGAAGCTTCATGAAGGTAACCATTTTGCAAATGGATGATTGACCCCTCTCTCACCGTGGTCTCCTACTTCTATTCCATCTACCTTTGAATATACTCTTATAACAAGACTCTAATTTAACAGCTTTTTATCTCTGTCCAGAGGGTGACATCCAATACTCATCAGCATGGAGCCAAGGGCATTGCAGGAACAGCAAAACTGAAAACAAAAATCAACAAATAATAATTCTGAACATCAGAGACTCTATATCAACTACCTGGAATCAGGCCTGCCTAATCTCTCCCCATCCTGAAGCTCAGGGAAATTCGGGGAAGAGGGGACAGTAAGATTGTGAGAGCACAAGAATGGGAGGAGTCATGATATGTAAGATACTCCATACAAGTTAGGGCCGAAGCAATTATAACAGGACTCTGCATGATCTGCACAATGACCAACATATCATTGACCCTTTAAATTCTAGCATGGACTAAAGACACTAGGATCCTTAGAAGCAAAAGATGAACAGCAACAATAGTGTTCCTATAATTAAGGGGAACACAAAAAAGAGTTCTAGGAATTGCCACTGAGTCCTTACACCTCATCAGAGAGGAGGACCCAGAGGAAAGTTTGATATACTCATTAAAGGATGCTTCAGAGATGAGGGGAGGGGACACTAGGAGAAAGGGAGGGAGGGGGGAAAGGAAGGGACAAAGTGGGGTGGGAAAAGGGAGGTCCAGGGAGGAGTGGAGGGAGGGAGGGGACAGGGGTTCCTATTATGTTTGTATGAGCAGAAAAATAAAAAAAAGAAGCTTAATGATTACTATGCCTCTGGCTGTGGAAAGGGAGCAACTTTCTTCAGTGTTGTAACACTGATAATGTCATCCATTCTTCAATATGTACCCAGACACGTATTACTAAAGATTACTCTTAACTTAAGTGGGCCACACACATGTAGAATGACATTAAAGTTGGAGGGAGGCAAGGCTCAGGAAGCATCACAGAAGAGGGAGTAATAAGATTGAGATCAGATATAATCTCCTGGACATGACAGGAACCGTACATCTATGAATACACTGCACTTATGTATATTTCCACAAGACTTTCACAAGTTTGTTGTATAAACATTTCATCATGAAAGAGGAAAGATCTCAAGAGGCCCCATGCTGTCCTGAGAGACTGGTGAGATTTAATGTTGGTGGGAATGGGAGAGCATAGAAGATATTTTCCCCAATGATATGCCCATCCTTGTATGACTCATGCTCCAACAAGGCATATGAAACTCAGTGGACCGCTCATGAAAAAAAGACATGAAAATAAGAGAGAGACTGGTAGGGAAGAAGAGAGGTTTAATTCAAAAACATCTAGGCTGGGATGGGGAAAGGTAAGAAAATGCTCATACATAAAACAATAAAAGAAAAAAAGAAAGCGAGAATGACTAGAAAAAGAGAGTTTTAAATAGGAGGAGGGGAAACGGAAACAGGTAAGAAGAGGATTAAAAAATGTTGGTGTCGGGCCTCACGGCGCCGCGATCCAGGTAAGATCGGTCCCCGCGTGCCCCCAGAGCCCCAAGCCACCCGAGTGGACCCAGCTCCCCCCGCCATCCAGCCGGAGCCGCGCACAGGGCCTGGGAGGAGGAGAGGGCACCCCCACTGCACCCGGCCCCGCCCTCGGGTGGCCCGGGTTTAAATAGCGCCCCGCCGACGCCCCATGCCCCCTTCCCCTCCACGCCGCCACCCTGGACACGTGAGCGCGCGGTCCAGCCGGGCCTCACCACGCTGCGACCCAGGTAAGATCGGTCCCCACCCACCCCCAGAGCCCCAAGCCAAATAATTCAGTTTAGTGAAAAACGCACAGAAATTAAAAGATCTTAAGAGTTAAACCGACAATGCCAAAGTCTAAGTGCAAATCCATGAGACACAACACTCAAGTAAACAAATCTCACACTGAAGGAATTAATCCCATAATGTTAGACTCCAACCAGAACAAACCCATGGAAAATGGCCAAGAAAGCCTGACCCAGGGTAATGCCCTTCAAAATATGATCATTACCATGTTCAATACTATGAAAGAGGAAATCAGGGAGGAATTAAATAATCGAATCAATCGCTTTGAAGAGGAACACAACAGACACATGGAGGAGTTGAGAAAAACAGTGCAAGAATCAAAAACTGGCATAGAACAGTTAAAGCAGACTCAAGCAGAGTTTAAAACTGAGCTAAAAGACAAGTTATCTTCAACCCAGAACTCCACAGAGAGTCTTATCAGCAGAACTAACAAAGCAGAAAACAGAATTTCAGACCTTGAAGATAAAGTGGGAGTATTAACCAGTTCAATGGAAGAGATTGTTAAAGCCAAAAAGATGCTTGAGAGAAATATTCAGGAGATATGGGACACCCTGAAGAAGCCCAACATGCGTATTCATGGAATACCAGAGCAAGAATCTCAAAATACCACCCCTGAGGAAATTTTCCAAACGATCATCAAGGAAAACTTTCCTCATCTAAAAAAAGAGAGGTCCATCCATATACAAGAGGCATTCCGCACCCCAAACAGATATGACCAAAACAGAAGCTCGCCACGGCAAATAATAGTCAAAACACTCCACATTCAAGATAAAGAACTGGTGCTGAGAGCTTCAAGGGAGAAAAAAACAAGTCACTTTTAAAGGTAAACCTATTAAAATAACAAATGATTTCTCAGTGGAAACACTACAAGCAAGAAGAGCTTGGAGAGACATACTTCAAGTATTGAATGAGCAAAAATGTCAACCCAGGCTGATTTACCCTGCAAAACTATCAGTCATGATCGAGGGACAAAGAAAAATCTTCCAGCACAAAGACAACTTGAAGGGATACATGTCCACCAAACCAGGCCTTCAAAAAATGCTAGAAATGATACTCAAGCGTGAAGAAAAAAACAGGCATATCCAGGAGAGCAGAAGGCAAGTATAACACCATTAAAAGCCAAGCAATATACTTATAAAAACTACTAAACATAATAAATGTCTGAATCAAAAATAGGTTCACCATTATAACACTAAATGTTAATGGAATTAACTCACCAATCAAGAAAGACAGATTACAAACTTGGATTAAAAATCACAATCCATCAATCTGCTGCCTGCAGGAAACCCATCTCACCAGAAAAGACAGGCATGCCTTAAAAATAAAAGGCTGGTCAACAATTCTACAAGCTAATGGAAGCAGAAAACAGGCAGGGGTAGCCATTATGATATCAGACAAAGTGGACTTCAAACCAAAGAAAATTATAAGAGACACGGATGGATACTACATTTTAGTCACGGGTACAATTCACCAGGAAGACTTCACAATACTGAACATATATGCACCCAATACGGGCCCCTCCACATTCATTAAGAAAACTCTACAGCGTCTAAAGCAAGAAATCAACCCCAAAACGATAATTCTGGGGACTTCAACACCGCCCTCTCAACATGGGATAGATCAACAGGTCAAAAGCTTAAAAGAGACACTTTGGACCTTAATCAAACCCTTAAAGAAATGGACCTTACAGATCTCTATCGAACTTTTCACCCATGCACCAAAGAATACACATTTTTCTCAGCAGCACACGGAACTTTCTCCAAAGTAGATCACATACTGGGCCACAAAACGAATCTACACATGTACAAAAAAGATGAAATTCTAACCTGTGCCTTGTCAGACCACTATGGCCTAAAGCTGGATATCCACAACACAACAAACAAGAGAAAATACACTAACTCCTGGAAACGTAACAATATGATGCTGAATGAGAACTGGATTCAGGAAGAAATTAAAAAGGAAATTCAAGATTTCCTGAAAGCAAATGATAATGAAAATACAACTTACCAAAATCTCTGGGACACAATGACAGCTGTTCTAAGAGGTAAGTTCATAGCTCTTAATGCCTACATCAAAAAAATGGAAACATCAGAAATAAACAACTTAACAATGCAGCTTAAAGCTTTAGAGAAACTAGAGCAATCTGATCCCAAAAGTAGTAGGAGAGAGGAGATTAGCAAAATAAGGGGAGAAATATCTGAAATCGAGATTAAGAAAATGATAGAAAAAATCAACCAGTCAAAAAGCTGGTTCTTTGAAAAAATCAATAAGATTGATACACCCCTAGCTAAATTAACCAAAAGCAGGAGAGAGAAAACCCAAATTAACAAAATCAGAAATGAACATGGAGTTATCACTACTGATACCCAAGAAATCCAGAGAATTATAACGTCATATTTCAAAAACTTATACTCTGTGAAGTTTGACAACACAAAAGAGATGGATGAATTTCTAAGTAAACACAACCTACCTAAATTGAATCAGGAAGTTGTGAATTATTTAAATAGTCCTATAACATATAAAGAAATTGAAGAAGTAATCTCGAATCTCCCCACCAAAAAATGTCCTGGACCAGATGGATTCAGCACAGAGTTCTACCAGACATTTGAGGAGTTAATAACACCAATACTCCTTAAACTGTTCCATCAAATAGCAAAGGAAGGAACACTACCAAATTCCTTCTATGAAGCTAATATCGTCTTAATCCCAAAACCTAATAAAGATTCACTTAAGAAAGAAAACTATAGGCCGATCTCCCTGATGAACACAGACGCAAAGATTCTCAACAAAGTCTTAGCGAATCGGATTCAAAAACATATTAAAAAGATCATTCATGGGGACCAAGTATGCTTCATCCCTGGCACACAAGGTTGGTTCAACATACGCAAATCAATAAATGTATTCATCATGTAAACCAGTCCAAAGTTCAAGACCACATGATACTCTCGATAGATGAAGAAAAAGCTTTTGACAAGATCCAACAGCCTTTTATGATCAAAACGCTAGAGACAGTAGGAATGGAAGGAACCTTTATCAATATAATAAAAGCTGTATACAACAAGCCCACAGCAAGGATTATGCTCAATGGGGAACAATTGGAAGCATTCCCACTTCGATCAGGAACTAGACAAGGCTGTCCACTCTCACCACTTCTATTCAATATTGTACTTGAAGTCTTAGCTGAAGCCATAAGACAAGAAAGGGACAGAAAAGGGATTCAAATCGGCAAGGAAGAAGTCAAGCTATCCCTATTTGCAGATGACATGATCTTATACCTGAGTGATCCCAAAAACTCCACCAGGAAGCTTCTGGAACTAATTGAGAAGTTCAGCAGGGTGGCAGGATACAAAATAAATGTGCAAAAATCAGAGGCCTTCCTATATGCCCAAAATGAAAGAAGTGAAAAGGCCTTGAGAGAAACAATCCCATTTACTATAGCCCCTAAAAAAATGAAATACCTTGGTATAAACCTAACCAAGGAGGTAAAAGACCTTTACAACGAAAACTTTAAAACCCTAAAGAAAGATATAGCAGAAGACACCAGAAGGTGAAAAGACCTCCCTTGTTCCTGGATTGGCAGAATCAACATCGTAAATATGATCATCCTACCAAAGGCAATATAAAAATTCAATGCTATACCAATTAAAATCCCAAAGCAATTCTTCAAAGAAGTTGACCAAACAATATCAAAGTTCATATGGAGGCACAAAAGACCCAGGATAGCAAAGACAATCCTGACTAACAAAAACACTGCTGGAGGTATTACCATACCAAATCTAAGTCTATACTACAAATCCATAGTTATAAAGACAGCCTGGTACTGGCTCCAAAATAGACACACAGATCAATGCATAAGGATTGAAGACCCAGATATAATCCCACAAAATTACAGCCATTTGGTCTCTGACAAAGGGGCCCAAAAAATCCAATGGAAAACGAACAGCATCTTCAACAAATGGTGCTGGCAAAACTGGATCTCCACATGCAGAAGATTAAAGCTGGACCCGTACTTGTCACCATGTACAAGACTTAATTCCAAATGGATCAAGGACCTTGATATCAGGCCAGAGACTATAAAAACCATAGTTGAAAGGATAGGGAACTCCCTCGAGCTGATTGGGCTAGGCCAACATTTCCTAAACAGACATCCAATGGCACAATCACTGCTACCACTCTCAACAGTTGGGATCTTGTGAAATTAAAGAGCTTCCGTTCAGATAAAGAGATTGTAACACGAGCTCAAAGGCAACCCACAGAATGGGAGAAAATCTTCACTAACCACACATCTGATAGAACTCTGCTCTCCAGAGTGCACAAAGAACTTAGAAAACTAAACACCAAGGAAACCAATGGCCCAATTAAAAAATGGGTCCTGGAACTTAAAAGAAACTTTACCAGGGATGAAACTAAAATGTCTAACAAATATCTTAAAAAATGCTCCACTTCCTTAGCCATCAGGGAAATGCAAATCAAAACTTCCCTGAGATATCATCTCACCCCAGTCAGGATGGCAAAAATCCACAATACAAACAACAACAAATGCTGGAGAGGATGTTGAGAGAGGGGACCTCTCCTACATTGCTGGTGGGAATGCAGGCTCAAACAGCCACTCTGGCGAGCCGTCTGGAGATTCTTAAAGAAATTAAAGATTGAAATGCCATATGACCCCGCGATTCCACTTTTGGGAATATCCCCCCATACAGCAAAAATTCACCTCGATAGCAACACTGTTTACAATAGCAAAGTCATGGAATCAACCCAAATGTCTAACAATTGACGAGTGAATAAGGAAAAGGTGGTACATCTATACAATGGAATACTACTCAGCCATCAAAAATGATGAATTAATGGAATTTGCCAGGAAATGGATGGAATTAGAAACAATTATATTGAATGAAGTATCCTAGACACAGAAAATTAAGAGCCGTATGTACTCCTTAATAGGTGGCTCCTAGTACGAAACCCACTTAGAGACACTCAAAGATAAATCTCCGTAATAACTACAGTAATTGGTAAGATTATGAACAGGAGGGATGCAGGAGGAGGGCCACACCAGTAACAAGAAGAGAAGGGACCATGTTACAGCAGAGAAAATAGGCCACCATCAAGGAACACAAGTAAGTAATGAGACATTTCTCATCATTTACAACTGATGGGGTATGATCTTACCAGAAGGGGAGGGCATACAGTCTTGCAGATAGAAAGTAACCATTTCACAGATCGGTGATTGACCCCTCCCTCACCGCGGTTTCCTGCTTTTATTACATCTACCTTTTAATATACTCTTATAACAAGACTCTAATTTAACAGGTTTTTATCTCTGGCCAGGGGGTGACATACAATACCCATCAGGGTGGAGCCAAGGGCATTGCAGTAGCAATGAAAAAAAAAATCAACAAACCTTAATCCAAAACTTCAGAGACTCTATATCAATCACCTGGAACTAGGCCAGCCTAATCTCTCCCCATCCTGAAGCTCAGGGAAATTTGAAGAAGAGGGGGCAGTAAGATTGTAAGAGCACAAGGATGGGAGGAGCAATGATATGCAAGATACTCCACACAAGTTAGGACAGAACCAATCATATTTGGACTTTACATGCCCTGCACAATGTCCAACACACTACTGACCTCACAAAGTCTAGCATTTGCTAAAGGCACTAGGATCCTGGGAGGCAAGTGATTGACAGCCACAGTAGTGTTCCTATGCTTAAGAGGAACACAGGAAAGTGTTCTGGGAAATGCCACTGGGTCCTTGCACCTCATTGGAGAGGAGGACCCAGAGGAGAGTTTGGCATGCACATTAAAGGATGCTCTGGGGATGGGAGGGGGAGGTACTGGGGGATGGGGAGGGAAGGGGGAGCTGAGGGGGGAATAAGGGGGTGGAGGCGTGGAGGGAGGGAAGGGACCGGTGTACCTGTTAAGTTTGTATGAGTGGAAATAAAAAAAGAAGCAAAAAAAAAAAAAGAATACAAGTAAGTTATGAGAAAACTGATTAAGTTTACAGACTTTCCTTCCTGGTCACTTGCAACTGATGGGGTATGATCTTACCAGAAATGGAGGGCTTACAGTCTGGCAGATAGAAGGTAACCATTTTGCAAATGGGAGACTGACCCCCCCTTCACCATGGTCTCCTGCTCTTATTCTATCTACCTTTCAATCTACTCTTATAATAAGACTCTATTTTAACAGCTTTTTATCTCTGTCCAGAGGGTGACATCCAATACCCATCAGGATGGAGCCAAGGGCATTGAAGGAGCAGCACAACTGAAAAAAAAAATCAACAAACCATAATTCAGAACATCAGAGACTCTATATCAACCACCTGGAATCAGGCCTACCTAATCTCTCCCCATCCTGAAGCTCAGGGAAATGTGTGAAAGAGGCAGTAAGGTTGTAAGAGCACAAGCATGGGAGGAGTCATGATATGTAAGATACTCCACACAAGTTAGGGCCAAAGCAATTATAACAGGACTCTGCATGATCTGCGCAATGACCAACATATCATTGACCCCTCAAATTCTAGCATGGACTAAAGGCACTAAGATCCTTAGAACCAAGAGATTAACAGCAATAGTGTTCCTATACTTAAGGGGAACACAAAAAAGCATTCTAGGAATTGCCTACTGGGTCCTTACACCTCATCAGAGAGGAGGACCCAGAGGAAAGTTTGACATACATATTAGGGGACACTGGGAGAAAGGGAGGGAGGGAGAAAGGGGAAAAGGAGGGAGGGAGCAGGGAGGTCCAGGAAGAAGTAGAGAGAGGGAGGGGACCAGGGTACCTATTATGTTTGTATAAGCGAGGGAAAAATAAAACAAATACATTATTAAAAAAATTTTGGTGTCTTTACCTTATCTTTTTTTAATTATTTTTATTTTCCTAGTTATATATGCTCCTTGCCTCCCTTGTCCCCCTTCCTTCTTCTCTCCCTTTCCTTCTTCTTTCATCCCTTCTCACCCTCCTCCCCCTCTCTAAATATATTCAGCCTGCTCCCTCCTACTGTCCTGTTCTTTGGCTTATATGGATCCTGGGGTTCCCTTAGTATCATCTGCTTTACAGGGGTGCAGGCCTCTGTGGCACACCAAGCGGTGATTCCTTGAACAGACTACTATTCAAATTATTTCTCCTGAGATCTATGCCAGTTCATGGGGGCATGTTGATATGTCAACCATTGTGCAGGTCTGATGAGGTCAAATCCCATTGCCTGTGAATTCTTGGTTGTGGTTGCCCTGTCTTGAGTGGCATGTCCTGTCCAGCATTGGAACTCCCCATATTTAGACTCCAATGTATCTCTGTTCAGTTTTGGCCTGTTGACTTATCCAGTGGTGAGAGTGGGGTGTTGAAGTCCCTTATTATTATTCTTTTTGGGTTGATTTGTCATTTTAAATGTCATAATACTTGTTTAATGAATGTGGCTGAGCCTATATTAGATGTGTATATGTTCAGTAGTGTGAACTCTTCCTGATAAATTGTTTCTTTACTAATACGTAGTATTCTATGCCTTTTATGATTTCTTTTGGTTTAAAGTCTATTTTTATTAAGTGTCAGAATTGCTACTTCTGTTTGTTTCCAATTTTTATTAGCTTGATGTACTTTTTATCAGCCTTTTCCTCTGAAAATGTGCCTATCTTTTATGGTGAGATGTGTTTCCTAAAGGCAGCAGATTGATGATTTGTGATAGTCAATTTAGTCTATGTCTTTTGATTGGAGACTTAATTAAATTGATGTTTAGTGTTATAATTAAAAGTGCTGATACCTGTAATTTTTTGTATTATAGTTTTTAATGTGTGTGTTTATTTGCTAGGAAGTTGTATTGATATTATTTTTATCTTATATCCTCTTGGATATGTTTGTTTGGTGTTCTTTTAAGAATTCAGCTTTTCCTGGGGTTGGAGAGGTGGCTCAGGGGTTAAGCCTCTGCCTTGCAGGTGGAAGGTCCTGAGTTTGGATCCTAGACCCCCACGTATAGACGCTGGGCAGAAGCGGGGGCGGCCTGCGTTTCCGTTCCTGGTAGGGCGGAGCCTGTGAATCCCGGGCAGAGTAAACAAGGAGGTGGAGGCGGTCCATGGTGATTCCCAAATTCGTCCGTGGTTCTACACACACACACACATGCATACACACACAATTGAATAAATAATAAAAAAAATTTTAAATTAAAAAAAGAATTCAGCTTTTCCTTATAGTAGAAGATTTTTCTTTCACCCTCAATCATGACTGATAGTTTTGAAGTTATATCAGTCTGGGTCTACATTTGTGCTCATTCTTGACTTGAAGTACATCTTTCCAATCTCTTCTGGATTTAACTGTTTCCATTGAAAAATCAGCTATTATTTTAATAAGCTTACCTTTAAATGTGGATTGTTTTTTCTCTTGAAGATCTCAACACATTATCTTTTTCCCACATCTGTAATAAATTGATTATAAATTTGCTGTGGCAAGTTTCTATGTTGGTCATATCTGATTGGTGTGTGATATGCCTCTTATACTTGCATGGGGATCGCTTTTCTTTAGATGTGGAAAATTTTCATTTACAATAGTGTGAAAAATTTCTTCTGACGTGGCTTTACAAGTTTCTTTTCTGGAATTCCATGAATGCAAATTCGGCTTTTCCAAGGTGTCCCATAACTCTTGAATATTCCACTCCTTATTTTTTTTTTTTTTGCGTTTTCAACCATTTTGGTTGAACTAATTTGTTCTGCTATCTTGTTTTCTAGTTCTGATATTCTATTTTGCACTCCATTGGTTCTTCTGGTAAGAGTTTCTGTTGAATTTTGGATTATAGTTAACTTGTTTTTAATTTCGAATTTAATATCAAACATGAGATTTTTTTCAAGTGCTCTAAGCCTTATCTTGTTTCTTCAACTCAACTTTTTTCATTTCATCTAGGTGCCTGTTGTATTCCTATTCATATTGGCTTATGTGGTTATTTAACTCCTCTTAGATTTCCTCTTTCATCATTTTGATCATGGTAAAGATCATGCTTTGAAAAATCTTTGTCTTGGTTATTGAATTCTTGACTAATATCCAATGGGTTATTCTGGTAGGGAGTCATCATTTTAGGGTAAAAAAATTTTTAGGAGAGTTGTTGTCATGGTTTTTGTAGTTTCTTATGGATTTATGGTGTGACCTGGACATTTTGTTTTATTTCTAGAGTCTTCCTTGGGATGTATTTTTGACTGTTATGAGTCAGACAGAATTACTGCACTTAGATGGTTATTGCTACTATTTACCTAGACATTGAAGGTGTCAGTCTAGGGTTCCTTGCTGTAATTTCATGGATAAGATAAATATGTTACTAAAAGAACGTGTGGAAGCCCTACTCTGTTTCTTGAAGTGACAAAGTTTAGGTATAAATTTGTCTGTAAGTTTAGGATTAGATGTCAAGGGTCGTTATGTGTGGTTTGAGTTAAGTATCAGATCAGCTTTATATTACAAAATAGGGTGGGTTTAGTAGCCTGGGATTAGAAATTAGTGTAATATGGCAATTACTAGTACTTTAGAGGTATGTGAGGATAAATGGTTAATACCAGGGTGGATATGTGGGACTGGGTGTGAAGTCTGAAGCAGTGAACACTATCAATTAAGATGAAAAGGAAAATAAAAAGAGTTACTTACTTTAGGGTTAGATGCGAAGATTCTTTTCTCTTCATGGAAAGAATTTTAGGGTCCTCAATTGCAAGGTGTTGGTACACTAGTCCCTGTATTGTGGTTCCTGTAAACTCGTTAAACTCATGGAATGAGTGGGGGAGAGATTGGTGGGTTACTGGCACAGGGGGCTAGAGGGTCAATGACTGAGTGCCTTGCACTGTCCCCTACAGAGAAGAAATCACTGCTAAAGCTTCCCATTGCTGCCCAGTGCCTAGGGCTGTAGTCAGGGCTGGCCAAGAGGCCCAGTTCCCTGCACAGGCCCATGACCATGAAATCTGGGAATAATAATTATTGAAATTTGGTGTACAAAAGTGTGAAACTGTGAAAAATAAATTTAAAGGTAAATAATTAAAAATGTTTAAAAATGTTATTATAGAGAGAATAAAAGTTAATAAAAATGAAAGATATTGTAAATCATTTTTCAAAAAACACGCATTTTTTACTCAGGTAGTATGCAAGACTGATGGGTCTTCATGTTCTTCACTGCTTCCTTGGTCCAGATTATTCTACATGGAAGCATGTCTGCCTAGCAGAAGGAAGCTACATCATAAAGACAAAATAGGAAGTTCATACTGGAAAATCCTCCAATGAAAAGATGAAGTTTCTCACCAAACAATTTAAAATTGATATATTTTTCTTTCAGTCTAAATATATTCCTTCAAAATTTTGTGTCTGTAATAACATTGCCCTTTCTTTTATTTTATTTTGTATTTTTTCAAGGAAACTGTATTCAAAACAGAAGAGTATAGAGAACTCGGTGCTTATACATACCTCAGTAGGATTTGCAGTCACTTATTCCATTCATCTGTGATATCAACAGTCAGAGTTTATCTATAGTAAAAGCAAAAGACATAAAGAGAATAGAATAAACCAAAGGGAAAAGGTAGAAGAAATATAGAGTGCATGCTTAATGTCAAGGACATTAGTTAGGGTAATGTTAGATGTTACAGAGGGTGACAATGTGATATTCCATCAATGTTTTTAATTAAAAACTTCACATTACAATTCACTAGACATTTCAAAAGGGTGACTCAAAGGATAAGATACCCCTGCAACTGAAAGATTCATGTAGGCATCAACATCAACTGCTTTAACATCTCTCTACTTGCAGCACATTATGAATAAACATAAAATGCAGAAGAGCATTTTATAGTAGACAGCTTCCATCTATAAACTCTGGTTGTGTTTCCGTCAACTTCAATATGTGAAATCCATTAAAGTGCATTTTATGGTAGGAAATAGGTAAAAACCATGTTCCCTTACAAGGCACTTGGTTTGGTTACTAGCCTGTTGATTTAAATTTCCATTGTTACAACAAATTCCTAGAGAAAATTAGCTAATAGGAGAAAATGTTTCAGATCACAACTTTCAAGATTTTGACCACTTGTTAGATTGCTCTCAGACTTATCTTAAGTCAAAACATCATGGTTAAACTACTCACCTAACTGTGGCATGAAACAGAAGAAAAGAAGAGGCCTGGTTACAAATGTGCTTTTCAAGATTATGCTCCCATTGACCTGCTTCCTACACCTAGGCTCCATCTCCTAAAATTTCCACTACCTCTCAAAAGCAATAGTTCCACCAGCTGGAGTCAATGTATTTAATGTAAATGCTCTGGGTAACTCAAAGGCCCAAATTAGAATTATCTATCTTCCTCTACATGGCTCAAAGAGGCAGAAGCTTGATACAGAAAGGCTCTTCAGAGAAGGAGGACTTGAGATTTGGTGTCTCAGCTCTGCTTCCTCTTGCTAGTCTTGCCTTGTTTCCTCCTGACTGCACTGACCCAATCCAGCCTCCTGCTTCTCCCTCCAGCCATGCCTTTTCTATGCAATTATGATCACAATGGACTATATTTCCTCTAGAATCAAAAGCCAAACAATTCTCTCCCTTTCTTTCTTTCTGACAGGGTATGACTGCTATTCCAAAGCAAAATGTATACATATAAAGGAAGAAAGGTCCAAACGTCATTCACCTTTAGAGAGGCTAGGGATAGGATCTATGCATCTGGCAAAGATGTAGTTCAAGGCTCTTCATGAGGAAATGCTTAGTCATCCCCAGAGGGGCTGCTACATACATGCACAACTTCACTATGAGAGAAAGGGTAAAGGGTTGTCTTTCCGTAACAGTAGAGCTTGATGGAAAAAGAGCAGTACATCTCTTGAGCTGATAGTTACTTTGTGTCCTAAAACTTTAGAGAACATTTATTTAAGGAAGCGTTTTTCTGGTGGATTAAAAAAATTCATTATGCTTACCTGTCCTTCCTAGAAGGCTATGCAGTATATTATTACCATGTGTTGTGCTACATAATGTTTAATAAAAGAGGAAATTTTAAAAAAATAAGTGAAGGAAGATAGGTTTCTCTGTCTTCTTTTTCCAACACTATCCTCTTAGCACTGAGATAGGTATTTGTCCAATATATACTTGTCAAGTAAGTAAGAACATTTACACATCATTTATGATCTTTATATAATTTTACATATTTTTATAACATTACACTTGAAATTTGTTTAATGTCACTTGTGACTAACTGAAGCCATTTCAGGAATGTCTGCTACATATTGTGCCAGCTGAAATGCATCTCAGCTAGATAATTAAATAGTTCTTCCATACAAAAATGCCTGAAAATAGAGAAAGCCAGATACTTTCCTTCACGTGCCATAAGTTAAAGTGATAGGGGAGAGAAAATTGCGTATAGGATATATGAAGAGGCCTAAGCTCACTCTTGTCTTGTGCTGTAAAACCCTTAAGCGATGTGGTTAATCTGGTATTTCCTTACACAGGGATGCTGGGGAGTATCATGAATGCCAACAACTAGGTATCACCAGTTGAGGGCAGCAGAGAGCAATTTGGAGGAAATTACAGCGAAGATTTCACAGGGCGGTGTTGCAGAGCTGCTAAAGATGCAGCCCTTCTGGATAACTGGTCCGCAGTGTGACCACAAGAGCAAGGTAATCAAAAGCTTTAATAAAGCTTCCTAAGCATCCGCGGAGACATGCAGGGAAAAACCTCGCAGGATCCACAAGAGTTTTCAGGGCTGGTATTCAGCCCGGGTTCCATGAGGCAATAATTCAGATAGTCTTCTCCTTCCAGGGCCGATGAAGCAATAAGTATCTTACAGTCTCTCCAACTCCACAGTCTTGCTATTTGGGGAAGAATCTTTCTATAGACAATGCTTCCTTTGGAGTTGATATTAAATCATTAGCATTGGGGACAACCAATCGTATCACAGACTCGTCATATGGCACGGAATGCCTGGAAGCATAGTCGAGAAGGCCCCAACCTGCCAGTGAACTTCTGATAGGACGAGCTCCCTGCTCTACACAGCTGCATTTGTCGGTTCCTGCTTTGAGGCGCTTCAGCTTCCTCAAGGTTCTGGCCGCATCCAGAGACTGCAGAGGCCAAGATTGCCCAAAATTCAGGATTCACCCTCCTTCCTGTGTCTCCCCAGCTATTTTCCCTTACAAAAGAATGTTTAGTCTCTTGGTCAGTTTTCTCAATTCTAAAATTAAAAAAAATTGTTAACTAATTCATTGAGTCAATAGAAAGTCCATGAAAGAAAATACGTCATATTATTTTTATTCAGGTTTTGCATCTCTAATTCAAAAACCCTAAATCTTAAATGGTCGCTAATCCAAAGCTTTTGTAATACCCACATGTCATGCCCTAAACTGTGGATTTAGGAACATTTGGGTTTTCTGATTTTTCAGATTCAGGTTCCTCAATGACAAATTTTATGTCAATATTCCAAAATTGTAAACACATCTTTGCTGAAGAATTTTGGATAAGGAAAACCTCTCCCTACACAAATGTGAGATATTTTAGGTAGAAGTCCCAGTAAGAAGAGGAGTAAGAAGGCTGTCTGTGGCAGAAAAGAACGATCCCTGAGAAAGAATCTTCCACAGTTTGAGAATTTGTTCCTTCTATCAGTCCAGGTCAATTTAGATGCAACTGTCTGTGCATATGTCTTCAGCCTTGCTGAGCCTATGTTAAATGCTGAGCATATGCACATTGTAGAGTGATATCTGCCTTCTGTAAGCAGTCTTCTCCTTGTTAAATGTGTGCAATACTTTTCCCAGTCAGATGGAATTGAGAGACATTTTATTGTCACCTCCTGAAGGAATTTATTCACAAGGCCAGAGAAACAGGGGGAAATGTGGGCTGTCTGCAGCCAGAATACTTTGGCTCTGCTTTCCAAAAATACTAATAAAAATAATAATAATTAATCATCACTATGAGGATCTAGGAGTATGTTAGAGGAACTCAAATACAGCTGTCTCAGCTTTGTGTTCAGTTTAATCACACTCTCACATGATTTTTCTGGATGGAAAGCAAGAGAGAACTGAGTGCATGCCAATGAGTTAGTACATGTTGACTAGAGGGTATAGCACTAAAAAAAGAACAGGAAAAGAAGAAGATGGATGAAACACAGAAGAAAAAGGAGGGCTTCTCAACTCCTCTGGTGAATTGAGGATTGGTACTGAATTTTTTGCAAGTTACAGCACCAGTATCAGAGAGAATCTTCAGATTACAGTTCATGATTGGTTGATTCATAGATTGTTCTAAGCTGTGTGAGGCAACCTCTTCAGCCTGTATACAGGAAAATCAAAGTCTATAGGAGTGTGTGATGAGCTCAAATTCTCCCAGAGGCTAGCCATGATCCCAGTAATCACCTTTTAGAAGCATTAGCTAAGTTAATATTTTGGTCAATGGATAAACTCCACAGGAAAAAAAAAAACACAGGAAATGTATGGTAAAGATAAAATACAGTAAATAAAATTGGTGTCCTTAAGCCTGGGCCCATATATTCTAGGAACCATCCACAGCTTTGCTGGTGGGAAATTAAAAACACACTTCAGAAAATGTATGCACAAGCTACACTCACACATATGACTAGCATGTAGAGTCACTGGGAATGAGATGATCTCCTCTACTACCTCAGTCGAAAGTATTAAATACCAAGCAAATGCTGAAATTGTTATTCTGAAAACTCCTGGACTCTCTCATCTGTCATTGCTAAGACTGCACCTGTGCTCAGAGAGTCCATTTATAATCTTCTCTCTAAAAGGAGAATGTGGAATTCATCCAGGCATAGGAATTCTGTTACTTTGAATTTCAAAACATTTTGAACAAAGGTGATAGAGAAAAAGCACAGATGTGGCTATTAAAACTTGGTGTCATGTTGAACATGCCCCTATATTAAAAAGACAGTAATCTCATATAGAAATGACTGTCTCCATCAGAAATATCTGGGAGGGTCATATTTTTATTTTAACGTTTACATATAAATATACTTGATAATTTGTACAATCAAGTAAAATAAAGCCCTTTTAAGTACCTTGCATGAAAACCCTGAGGTAGAAAACATAAATTTGGTTTTCTGTATGAATACTATAAGCTTTGACATCAAAAGTTTTAGTTTGCATGATAGACAATCAAGTTGTGTTAGAAAACACACCATACTTCTGTTGTCTAAAATTTACTGCTGCATGAATTCTCCCACGCGGGCATTCCTACTATTAAGCACGACGGCCACTAGATGGCGCTGATGCCGTTTGAATGAGATTTAATTTCCCCTATCCAAAAAAAAATGCTTTTGGAATCATTTTCGGTGTCATTTTCTTGGGAATTTGCACAAACAGAAGATATTTGGCACTTTTTATGTTAACAATTGCAGGTCATTTATTTTTCAGATGAAGAAAGAACTACAAAGATGAAGTAACTCTCTAGGCATTCATAGGGAAAGAACACTAGAGAAAAAGTTAGAAAACAGTTCCCCTGACTGAATGTCACCAGTTTTTAAGAAGCAATGATGCTATGCTTGCAAATCATAAACCCATCAACAGCATCCTTTAGCCAACCACTCTCTGAGTTACATTTATCGCACGGCTAATTTTACTTTGCTTCTTCATTGATGGTATCTTGGACACTAGACCATGATTAGACTCATGACTTTTTCAGGCCAGACTCACTTGAAGGAGCCAGGTCTGACCAAGTGATTCTTCTCTACAGAGTGGACCCCACTCAGAGAACCTTGGAGAGCAGACACCAGCAAAACAAACAGAGTGTCTCCTGCAAAGTTGTTAAAAGTAGAGAAATACACGCTAAGTAACCAAAGAACAAAGCAATATGCAGAGCATCTCCTACAGAACATCTCTGCCAACAAACGGGAAAAACAATCTTCAGAAGACAAGTTGAAAACATTGCAGCGTGTAGTAGAGCCATTTTGAGCTCTGGCCACAGGCTTGGGTGAGAGAAAGAAAAGGCACGTGTAGTGAGAGAGGCTACCAAATGGTATTCCTGAAGCTTGGGACTCTGTTGCCCAGAACCTACTGCACTCCGAGAGGAGAGTTGGCAGGCAGGAAAAAGGGGGGGGGGGACGGGGTTTCAAACATTCACTAAAAGTTGTTGGACCCTCTTTTCCAGACTCGATTTCAAGAAAAGACGTGGGGAAGGGAAGAATGGACGTGCAAAGAAAAGAAAATCAGAGAAAGGAGTCAGCACTGTGGCTAGCCTTGGGAAAATCTCCACGGACGAGCATTTTGTTGTTGTTGCGTTAAATGGCCCGCATTAGCAGCCTGTACACGTCGAGGGAGACTAGCTGTTGTTAATGCAGGGTATGAACATAAACCTGAGAGTGGAAGAGTTAGTTTTGCATAACACTGAACCGACCTTTTCTAGGTTTTGAGCATTTGGGGGGTGGATGGACTAAGTCTGGAGCATAAGAACTTCACTCCACCGGGTAGATGGGCAATGAAACACCAATTTTAAACGTTTGTTATTTTAAAAGTAAACATTAAATTTCTTCAAAATAATTTCTACGGCTCGAAAGTAGCTTCTTGGTTCATGATTCTAGGTGCTGTGTATGCGGGAGGAAAGGAATAGCCACTTCCCACGTATCTACGAATCCCATCAGGAACACTCAACTGACCATTGAGGGGCTTTCTGGAACTCAGAATAAAAGCCGCCCCTAGAGCTCCTTTTCTCTTTCTCTTAGAGAAACTGTGATAGAAACGGAAAGGAAAGGAGAGGAGAGAAAGAAGGGAAGAGGGAAGGCACCGTAAGAAGGAAGGAAGGAAGGAAGGAAGGAAGGAAGGAAGGAAGGAAGGAAGGAAGGAAGGAAGGAAGGAAGGAAGGAAGGAAGGAGAGAGGGAGGAGGGAGGGAAGGAGGAAGGAAGGAAGGGAGGGAGGGAAGGAGGAAAGGAGAAAGAGAGGGACTAAAAGAAGAAAAGAAGAAAGCAGAGGGAAACTTCAGAAATAAATCCCAGCTGAAATACCAACATTTATGACATTATTTTTCAAAATGAAGTCAATTTGCCTGTTCCTTCCTTGCATTTCTAGCAAAATTATTGTTTGATAAGTATTGTAAATACCTTAACACAAATAAAACAAAACTTTGGATTATGGGGCGAAGATGCCTGAAGGGTTGGCTCAGGGATCAGCATCCAAGTTAAACAAACTTGGACCGCATATGTCAGGGTTGTCCTTTATAGCTGCGTCCACCCTCGTTTAGTGTCCCGGTTCCCAAATTCTGCTTCAGAATAGTCAGACAAGATGGAAAAGAGGAGAGAAACTCTTTCTGCTGGAAGGCCTGAGGGAATCCATCAAAACTTTTTAGTCGCTTTTTTTTTTTTTTTTTTTGAGGGGGAAAAAAAGGCTCATAGTCCTTTCAGAACCCAGTCCCAAATTCTCTTGATCATTGAAGAAGTTTCTTGAAACTCCAAGACTGGGTGTGAAAATGCACGCTTTCTCTTGGGTGGGTTTGGATTCACAGGACAATTGGTATTGCCTTAAGCCCACTCGGGACGAATAAAGGACCCACTGTACTCATTCCATAAAGCTAGGAGCCCAGCTCTTCCTGTGGGGACCCGAAGGGCTCGGACTACAGAAAAGTGAGGAAAAACCCACCCGGTAGTCGGATTGCGAGGTCTGGGCTGCTTTCTCTATGGATGCCCTGATAAAGCCCTGGAATGTGGTGATTCTCTCAACGCCCTCCCGTTAGGAAGCATGTATCCTGGTTGCTCTAGATGAACTGGGAATGAAAGTGGATTTTCTTTCCAGAACCTTCAGGCGGTTGACACGTTTCCCCAGCGCGCGCCCTCGGGCTTTCCGTGAGAGCTCCGCGCCACTGGAGACTCCGTGCTTTTTGTCAATTGCTCAGAACAATTACTAAGAAAATATTGTGACGCTGTAGCAGGGAGGAAGGGGATATGAGGGGGTGGAGTGAGAGAGTTAGTTTGGACAGCAATTTGCAAAGGAATATTAACTTTGATTTCTCGGGTCGCCGCTGGAAAAGGGGTTGGCGTTGGGTTGCGCTGCAGAGTTCGCCCTCTAGGTGGCGGACTTTCGTACCAAACAAATGCAAGGGGATGTGCTATCTTCAAATAGGATTAAGCTTCTTGCTGGTTAAAAATAATAATAGTAATAATATAGAGGTGTGGGGCTGTTTTTCCCCTTTTGGATATTTATTTATTGCAGGGAAAAGTCATTGATTTTCCTAAGCAAACTGTGTTTCTCCTTCACTTGGTGGAAAATAAAAACTGTTTGAATAAATAAGTTATTTCTGAACATTTTGTTGTCAAAGTGTTAAATGTTCCCGTCATTTTTATTCAAACACTAACATGATTACAGCCAATTATATATTCACCAGTGTTCTTTATTTTAGAGTAATTGTACTTGTCACTAATAAAACAGAGGCATAATGGATCGCTACTGTTCTGGATTTTCAAGCAATTTTGTGTAATTTGATTGAATTATACATCTTATCTGCTACTTTTTTATTTTTATATTTGGAGATCCTATTTTCTTGAAAATTGCAGCTCTAGGCTTGTTTTGTTGTTTTCTCAGTAACGTACACTTGGGTAACACTGATAAATAGAAAGAGTCCCTTGGAAATGTCGAAAGCAGCTAAGTCTTTTTTTTCTCCACACCCCTGCATTGGCCTGGGGAAGACCTGACTGTACTCAACAGCCTAGGAGTTTGAGGAAGTGGGTGCACATCCTAAAAAAGTTCAACGATGAAAGAAACTCCCCATTTCACCCATCTCCCGGCTGCAAGGAGCCTTAGGGGCTTTTGTCTCTTTCCTGTAATGATACAGTTAGGTGTCTGGGGCTTCAAACATGCCAAGACAAGCAGAACGTGGATTCAGTTCATGTGCAGTATGTATCAAGGGAAAGGAACAGACACAGGCAGCTGAAAGATAAACTGTATACAGTACTCCAATTACACAACCCTCAAGTGCCCTACCTACCAACTCATCCTCCACATCCCCGCAATTACAACAATTATCTATTTGTCTATATTCTTTTGGCTTCAGATTTACCTGAAGGATGAGCATAGAATCCCCCCATGCCCGCTCAATCATTACAATTTTTAAACGGAGGAAACGCGGGCATTTATCCGATGTTTGCATATTAGAATAAATTAAGAAAGGAACCCGACATCCGGACAGCAGCCCAGCAAAACTATACCGTTAAAGGACGTGAAACTCAAGGAGAGACTCTTCCAAGAAAAATCTTCCCAGTTTCTAGGATAGGACTCAAAAGCCCCGCTAGGAGCTACAGCTGCCAGATGGAGCCAAAGGCTCTGACAAGTGGCTTGTGTATGACCCAATATTTATCAATAACAACAACGAAATCAAGTGAAACCAAGGCTGTGGATGATGAACTGCTTTAGAAGCCCTGGCATGGATATACACACGAGCGGAGGGGGGAAAAGTCGCTGGAGATGAGTTGGCTCCATTTGTCCGCCCTGGGGAGCAATCCTGGGGCAAAATCCAGTGCTAATTGACCTAGAGCAACCACGCGATCAGCTGTGAATGTTCGAAGGGACAAAGAAGGAGCCGCGTGGACTAAAGATACTCGAGGCACTTTCTCACGCAAATAGAGGCGTATGATCAATAGCATATACATGAATATAAACAGAAAGGGAATTACTTTTAATTAATTAGGAAATAATGCCTCACGTCCAATTCCAGACCGCCTTAAAACCTCAATCTCCCACTCACAGGTTATTTCCCTGTAAGGAAAACTTTCGGGCCCAGATTTGTATGTTGCGAGCCCGTTAGCATACACTTAGCTTAATTGGGGACCTTTCTCTTGGCTTTGAGGGTGTTTATTCTGAGTCCAAAGCGTCTGAATTGTTCGGGCAGCGGTCCTACGGCGGTGTCTGGCCCAGCGGGCGGTCAGGAAACCTTGAGTGGATACCCAGGCGGAGCCAACCCCGCGCCCCTGCTCTCGGAGACCGCACCGGGCCTCGTATCGCCGGCCCCGCACGCTGCTCCTTCGTGGGATCTGAGCTTTCTCCGTGTTTCTCTTCCCTCGTTGCCTCATTTATCTTATTTAACAGCCCACGCTCTAGGAGAAAATTTTAAAAAGAAACATGAGGGGAATAAAAGAAAGAAAAATCAAACGTCTTCTCCGCGGGGACTCAGAGTTCACACGCTCCGGAGCCAGACTTGATAGCTGAGTGTCATTTGCTCTCCTCTGCGCCTTAGGAACAACCCAGGAGGAAAATGCAGATTTTCGTAAACCACAGTCCATCTAAGATGGTTTGAGAAATAAGAAATGGCCCTCAGAGTTTCTGACGAATGGAAAAAGGTGTTTGGTTGTTTTATGTGGTTATGAAACGGTCACTGGTTCCCGACATCCTTCTGTATCTAGCTTAGTGTGTGGGATCCGCTCCCAGTCCTTTCCGCCGCTCCTTGCACAGGGCGGGAGACAAATAGGGGCTAACTCCTTTCCCCCCACTGAGTTCAGTAGCCTTTGGTTGTAATTGAATATTCGAATTAACTTCGGCAGCACGCACGGGTATTTTAGTTCTGAGTTATACAAGCTTACACCTTTAACTGATTTCTCCACCCACCCCCCTTTTCCACTCCGCCGTTCGCCGCGGCGAATGACCTAAAAAGCCCAAAAATATTGATCTGTTTGTGCATACTTCCAGTCTGATGTGCAAAACCCAGACATCTAGACTGAAAAGTTGCCTTTTTTTTCTGAAGGGGAGGGGGAAGCTGGAGATGAAACCTAGAAGCAAGGCCTCTCTCCGGCTTGATTGCACTTGGCAGGCTTGGACGACAAAGGAGCGCGGGGAGGAGTGCAGAGGAGCTGCGCGCTGGGCTACAGGCCCACGCGCCGGCCGGCCTCACTGCTCCAGAACCGCCAGGATCGCAGCCGCCGCAGCCCCCAGTGGGTGGGCCGACACAACCTTTGCTGCCTCGGTCAGGGTGGGGCGTGGGGAGGACCTTCGAGAAACCGCGCTGAAGAGCGAAGAGGCAGGTGGGTGTGAGACGCGTGCCAAGGAAAAAGGGGGCTCCGCGCGTTGGTTTGTCCTGAAAAGATTTTAGAATGGTAGCGGATACATGCTACTCATAAACAGTTTGCTTTCTCTTCTGTGATTTGTCCCAAGCTGAGGGCGATCCTGGCCCTGGGGCTTTCTGAGCGTTCCCTCAATCATGCAGTTTTCTCTCAACTCCTCACAGACTTTCATTGAGTGGGAATCATTTCTATACACCATATTCAGTCATCGTATACACGGGGTTGTGCGTTGTATGAATATTAATATTAATATGAACTATTAAGAGGTGACTTCTGAGGTTTCTCCTAATACTTGGGATCGCGTTTTGAAGGGATGCTTCAGAACAGAGGAGACTAGATACCCTTGCTCTCCAACTCCTCTGCCACTTCCCTAAACAGATGACTTGGGTCCATACCAGAAATCACAGGACCACTTCAGAAGATGAGAACTGTGACAATGATTGGTGGTCCCGGCTCGGGTTCTTAAGGACTGGTTTGTTGGGCCTGAAGATTGTTGTATGATTTATGCTTATGCTTATGCTTATGCTGTGAAGTCATTTCTTCCCTCTATCCTTTTGGGTCCTCAGGCATGGCAGGTTAGCAAAGTTATATATGAGCTGGATTTTGTAAGTTTAATCTCCTTTCTTTCTAGAAAGATCTGGATTTAGAGCAGAGAAACTAAGCCTTGTGTTCTACTTTTCCTTCAGGACTGCACTTCGACTCCATGTCTTTTCTCTTGAGCTTTCCCTGATGTCTTTGAAAGACAACTACACCAGTTCCTTGGTCAACTAAAGGGGGAAAAAAAAAGAAAGAAAAGAAAAGAAATTGGCCTTTCATGGCCAGCTCCCCCCAGGCAGTGTCGGGCACTTCTCCCAAATTGACTTGGTCTTTACAGCTATCTGAGACTGATTTCTGTAAACCATCTACCCCCTAGCAAAAAGAAAACAAATAAAAGGGCAGAGAACCTTCCTCACTTAAAAGAGATGTTGAGGGTATATTTCTAGGAAGTTCTTCAGAGAAACCAAAAGGCCATCAACACAGGGTGCGGAGAGACACTTTATGAGTCTTTTTGAGCCGGGCTCTCTTGGGGGTAAGGTTGGGACCAAGTTTGCTTGCATATATTTTGTGGAACATCTTTGCACTCATCCCTCAAGTGTCTCTGGATTTATCTTCACAGCGCTTGGGACACCTGACAGTGTTGCTGCAATTTGCTCAGAAAGGGTTTCCATGGAGACCACCTTCCTCCTCTTCTGGTCCTCTTTTAGACTTTCTGGCTTCTGAAGTGGTTCCCTAGCTTATAGAAGTTAAACATTTTCACTCTCAAATACCAGACTCTCCCATACATTTTTTTTCTCAAGGTTCTCAAGCAAAATTGCCGGTGCCACAATGTTATGATGGAAGGATGCTGAAATGACAGGCCTAGTAGACGCTTGTCTTAATCATTGGCTTCTTAATTTAGTTTTTCACGCAGTGTGCCTGTGTGTGTGTGTGTGTGCATGCTGCACACATGTGCACGCCCCCAGGGACGTTAAGGGTGCGCGCATGTGTGCGCGCGCTCTGAGAGCAGCCACTGACAACCTGAAGCTCCCTAATGAGTGACGAGGCAGGGCTGCTGAGAGAAGTAACACTTCCCTGGTGTGAAGACCTCTTACTGGGAAGTTTAGTTCACTACTGTTCTCGCAAACCTAATCGTATAACCTGTAACCAAAACCCATAGAATAAGGGTACAACATGCTAAAGAGTAACTTCTAATCACTAAATGTTAACACCATTACCCGCTGTTAAGGAAGAGATTACAGACCAAGTTGGCTTTAGGGAAGGCAGGATTCGTTACAGAATCTGGAATTACCTGGATATCTGGACCAAGAATCCACCAGCACCCACAGGTCCAGGGCACTGAAACTCCCAATGCATTTGCCGGAAGAGAACTTTAGATTCAGTCCATTCCCAGGACATCCAGTCTGAGGAAATCCAGTGGAGGCAGGTAAAGATTATCTGCTCTCTTTCTTAACAGGTAGGGAAGGGAAAACCAGGAGCAGGGGATTGTCTCCAAGGAAGACAATGAAACACAACCAAATGGAAAAACGAAATGAACTGCTCCCTTCTCAGATGAAGTATGCCACGGGCTCTTAGTGATTAATTAAAAGTAGAGAAAGAAGGTTTTATTTCCATCAGAACTGCTCACTGCAATGTTTGTCATCTTTGCGGGTCGCAGTGTGCGAAGGATGAAAGCTGAGGCCTGCAGACAGAGAAGTTTATCACACTCCATATACCAGGACATTACATTTTCTTTCATCTGGTATTTTACTTGCTATCCCACTAAGAGCACTGTGCACACTTCTGGATTTCTGAATGTAAGTGATCAAGGTTAAATTGATTAGGAAGAAAAATTATGGTGATGGGAAATTAGTTTCCGGTCTGAGACCACTCGCTGCCCCCCTGTCTTCTTCTAAAGGTAATCACTGAGGCTGAGGGGGGCCTCAAAACAGGGTTTTATGTGTTGAGAGAAGAGGCCCATGGTGGACATGGGCAGGCCTTCAAATCCAATTTGCACCCAAATTGGCCTGTAGGATATACAAAGCCCCATCCAGGGACTTTCAACTTGCATAATACTCTGTCCAGGAGCCCCCTCCCCCATTTCAGCTAGCGCTGTTTTAAAAAGAAGCCATTGCTGATACAAATAGAAACCTCACAGTAAACAGTGCAGGTTTTGTTGAATAAGCCTTATATATGTTTGTGTGTATATATACCCTGTTAGATATTCCAATCTCATCATAAAGAGCAATTAAAATCATTCAAAGGAATTCAAGCTTGCTTTCATGGAAACAGAAAATAACCTTTACATTAGGGAAATAGAATTTTAAGATATTACACCATATTCCATTTATTCCTATAAAAATACTATGTTTGAAGAGGCTTGCATTCTCACAGTCCCTAAAATAAAACAGCACTCCCTTAATTTGCATGCAAAACATTTTCCAGGTCAACATAAAGCCCTGACATATAAAATCAGAAGTATTGCATCTCTCATTTAAGAACCTCAGTTTTTGCTCTTTGAAAGTAAACAGAAGAAAAACTTACTTTGCCTGCTAATTTTTTATGTAGTGCTGCAAAACAATACACATTCAGCTTTGACCTCAGAAACACCTTAAAATATTAAAAATGCATCAGTCATAGCTGGTGTTGTATTCAAGGAATGCTCCTCCTGTCCTCTGCTGAGCTCAGATTTGAATAAAATGTCCAATGTTAACAAACAATGCCCACGTTTGGCACTTTGTGTATTAAATTGATCAAACAGATTTTAGGAGGCACAATGCACAATTTGTACAGACCTGATTGAGTTAATATAATATCAGCAAATTTTACATCGAAATGATTCTGTTTCTTTTCTTTGTGTTTAAAACCAGCACAGATTACAAATTTTAATGATCTGAAAATGTTTGGTATACAAAATCATGCTTATTTCAGTATTAGCAAAAACACAAGAAATTTTTCAACACAAACACCCAGCTGTGTCTATTTTAAAAGCAGTTCAATGACAGCTTGCACTTATGAGCATGCAATCAGCTAATTTCGCTTTTTTTTTCTTCTGTGTTAATCAACACTTTCCTTCCTGCATATCAGAGTACAAATAGTATAGTTACTCCACATCAGTAAATGTTTACGTAACCTGTCCTTTCCCAAGAATCCGGTTACACCGAATCATTTCACGCTAGACCGACTACGAAAACGTACCGGGCCGTCCACCTCAGAGAGAGCCCTGTGAGCCATAATAAGTGGCGGTAAGAAGGGGGGCTGGAGGGGGATGGGGAGACGTAGGTGCAAGATAGAGAGTGGGAGAGGAGGGGGAAGGGGAGAGAGGTGGGGGAACGAAGGAGGGAGAAAGAGAGAGGTGGGAGGAAAGAGAGTTTAGGGCAAGTAGGAAGAAGGAACCAGAGGAGAGAAAAGTGGTAGGGGAGAAGTGAGTGGGAAAGGAAATCTCCCGGGGCTATCTGCTGGTTGGCAAAGCCCCTCAAGCTTGTCCGAGTTCCTGAGAAATCCCCAAACCCCAAGCTTAGAAATCAATCTTTGGAGCCATGTCACTATCAAAACCTGGAATATTCTTTGTGTATGTGTGTGTGTGTGTGTTAAAATAGTAGACATATAGGCACCGTGAACATATATGGTGAAAGAATAGTTGAGACTAGTGAAATAATGAAAGCTCTCTTTTACAGCATTCCTAATAGACGCTAATTAAAATTCACCAACTCTTCGCATTTGTCTATTATTCTCTCCAAAGTTTTCTACCTCTTTCTGCCACCCCTCCTCACTTCAAGGTGGGAGGTGGGGGACAGCGGAATGAATTCCTCTCATTATGAGTACTCATCCATTGCATTTTTACGTTAGTTTGAATCCAACATCACTCATAGGCCCCGTTTTTTCTCCCTCAGCTTCCTTTGATACCAAATCTGCCAGATCGGTTAGCTGAGAGCTCATCCAAGTAAAGCATGCTTCCAGGGCATGATCGTTTACCTTGCAGAGGAGGGAAAGTGCATGTCACCTAGGGTTCTCCACCTCCCTCTTCTCTCGGCTACGTCCTCCGTACAGTGTGGTGTGTGCTTCATGCCCATGTGGGATGCGCAGTCTTTGATCAGTGTGCTCCGCACTAAATTCCAATCCCTGGGAAATGCCGGGCCTTAGCCCTGCCCCTGGCCACGGGATCCTTTTAAAGCCCGAGAATCACAAGCTTCCCACTCACTTCAACCTTACACGGAACGTTTTCATCCGCAATCCCCAGCCGCTGAGACTGCGGGACTCACGTCCCCCTGACTCGTAGGAACTCTCCGCAGCACCCCAGAGCTGACTTCAATAGCCTGAGGTCTTTACAAAATAAAAACATTTAAGAAATGGAATGAAGAAGGGAGTCAAGATAGATTAAAAAAAAAAAAAAACGGAAACAGGCGCCTACTCTTATTTTTCCTTCAGTGTCAATCAACACAGTGCAGGGCGATCGTTCGCGGGGTGTAGCCACTTCCAGTCCTGCCCAGGAACTGAGGAGGAGATGGGGCGGCGAGGAGAGAACCACCCCAGGTCGCCAGGCGCCTGAGCGCAGGACTGCGGCGCGAGGAAGGGGAAGAAGAGACTCGCAGAGAGCGTGTGATACCTGATTTATTTCAAGACCATTCGCTACTTTGTCCTCCCGGCGCAGCTCGCTGCTCGGAGGGCCATCGGAGGCGCCCACCGCCAAGCCGGCCGGGGCCGCCGCCGCGCTCGAAGCCTCGGTTCGCCAGGGGCATCCCGGGCTTGCCGCGTCCCGCGGGGCCACAGGAACGAGTAAGTAACCGGGGCCCCGACCCTCCGACCCCACTGCGCCCACGCTCGGCGGCCGAGGGCCCCGGCGCCCCGGCCCGAGGCCTCGCACGATCCCGGCCGAGGAGGGGGCTCGCGCTCCCACGGGCTCACCGCCCGGCCTGCGGAGCGGCGTCCTCCCCCGCGTCCTGCCCTCTCCCGCATCCTCGCCCGTCCTCCCCGCCGCCCCCGCTTCCCCCAGACAACGGCTGATACAAACTTTAATCAATAAGAATAAATATTGACGCACAAGCGAACGCGACCCAACCCGACGAGGAGGAGGCCGCACCCGGGCGCACGCGGACCCCCGGCGCCGGCCCCGGGCCCAGTCGCCCCCGCGGGCTCGCTTGGGGGGCGGCGGGGGCCGACCGGCCGGGCCGTGGCGCCGCGTGCGCCCGCCTGCGAATCCCTGCGCCGAGCTGCGGTCGGGGGGTCCGCGGCCCGGCCGGCGGCGCCGGGGGAGGCGCGCGCGCCCGAGGGGGCGTGGCCGGGAGGCGGGGCGCGGGTGGGTGGGCCCGGCCCCGCCGATTGGCGGACGGCGGCCGAGACGCTCCGGCACGCCGCCGGTTCTGATTGGCCCAGCGGTAGGAAAGGTTAAACCAAAAATTTTTTTCCAGTCCTAGTGTGCGCCTGTAGCTCGGAAAATTAATTGTGGCTATAGCCGCCTCGATCGCTGTCTCCCAGCCTCGCCGCGGCCGCTCCGGGACGCGCCCGCCCGCCGCCCGGCTCTCCCCCCCTCTGGGCTGCTGCGGCGGCTGCTGTGACTGCTGCTGCGGCGCGAGGAGGAGGAGGAGGAGGAGAAAGAGGAGGAGGAAGAGGAGGAGGAGGAGGAAGCGCGGGGGGGGGGCGGCGGGGGGTGGGGGGACCGGGACGCGGAGTCGGGCGCTCGGGAGCTTCACCCCCGGGGCGGTGGTGCTTTCTCTTTTCTCTTTCTATTTTTTTTTCTTTCCCCCTCTCTTTTTTTTTTTTTTTTTTTTTTTTTTCTAATTCCTGAGGGGTGGCTGCTGCTGCTGGTGCTACATGACTTGCCAGCGCCCGAGCCTGCGGTCCAACTGCGCTGCTGCCGGAGCGCTCAGTGCCGCCGCCGCCCGCGCCCCGCTCGGCACCCGCCGGCCGCCGCCGCCCGCCGCGCCGCTGCCCGGCTCCCGCGCCGCCGCCGCCGCCGCCCCCCGACGCCTGGGTGATGCTGGACATGGGCGATAGGAAAGAGGTGAAAATGATCCCCAAGTCCTCGTTCAGCATCAACAGCCTGGTCCCCGAGGCCGTCCAGAACGACAACCACCACGCCGGCCACGGCCACCACAACAGCCACCACCCCCAGCACCACCACCATCACCACCACCACCACCACCACCCGCCGCCGCCCGCGCCGCAGCCGCCGCCGCCGCCGCCCCAGCAGCAGCCGCCGCCGCCGCCGCCGCCCCCGGCCCCGCAGCCCCCGCAGGCGCGCGGCGCCTCGGCCGCCGCCGACGACGACAAGGGCCCCCAGCCGCTGCTGCTCCCGCCGCCGCCCGCCGCCCTGGACGGCGCCAAGGCGGACGCGCTGGGCGGCAAGGGCGAGCCGGGCGCGGGGCCCGCGGAGCTGGCGCCCGTCGGGCCGGACGAGAAGGAGAAGGGCGCGGGCGCCGGGGGGGAGGAGAAGAAGGGGGCGGGCGAGGGCGGCAAGGACGGGGAGGGGGGCAAGGAGGGCGACAAGAAGAACGGCAAGTACGAGAAGCCGCCCTTCAGCTACAACGCGCTCATCATGATGGCCATCCGGCAGAGCCCCGAGAAGCGCCTGACGCTCAACGGCATCTACGAGTTCATCATGAAGAACTTCCCCTACTACCGCGAGAACAAGCAGGGCTGGCAGAACTCCATCCGCCACAACCTGTCGCTCAACAAGTGCTTCGTGAAGGTGCCGCGCCACTACGACGACCCGGGCAAGGGCAACTACTGGATGCTCGACCCGTCGAGCGACGACGTGTTCATCGGCGGCACCACGGGCAAGCTGCGGCGCCGCTCCACCACGTCGCGGGCCAAGCTGGCCTTCAAGCGCGGCGCGCGCCTCACCTCCACCGGCCTCACCTTCATGGACCGCGCCGGCTCCCTCTACTGGCCCATGTCGCCCTTCCTGTCCCTGCACCACCCCCGCGCCAGCAGCACTTTGAGCTACAACGGCACCACGTCGGCCTACCCCAGCCACCCCATGCCCTACAGCTCGGTGTTGACTCAGAACTCGCTGGGCAACAATCACTCCTTCTCCACGGCCAACGGGCTGAGCGTGGACCGGCTGGTCAACGGGGAGATCCCGTACGCCACGCACCACCTCACGGCCGCCGCGCTGGCCGCCTCGGTGCCCTGCGGCCTGTCGGTGCCCTGCTCCGGGACCTACTCCCTCAACCCCTGCTCCGTCAACCTGCTCGCGGGCCAGACCAGTTACTTTTTCCCCCACGTCCCGCACCCGTCAATGACTTCGCAGAGCAGCACGTCGATGAGCGCCCGGGCCGCGTCCTCCTCCACGTCGCCGCAGGCCCCCTCGACCCTGCCCTGTGAGTCTTTGAGACCCTCTTTGCCAAGTTTTACGACAGGACTGTCCGGGGGACTGTCTGATTATTTCACGCATCAAAATCAGGGGTCTTCTTCCAACCCTTTAATACATTAACATCCCTGGGACCAGACTGTAAGTGAACGTTTTACACACATTTGCATTGTAAATGATAATTAAAAAAAATAAGTCCAGGTATTTTTTATTAAGCCCCCTTCCCGTTTCTGTACGTTTGTTCGGTCTTTAGGGTTGTTGACTATTCTAACAAGGTGTGGAGTGTCAGAGAGGTGCAATGTGGGAAGAATACATTGTAGAATATAAGGCTTGGAAGTCAAATTATAGTAGAACGTGTATCTAAATAGTGACTGCTTTGCCATTTCGCTCAAACCTGACAAATCTATCTCGTTAGGCCGCCAGACGTCCATGTGTGCAGTATTATAAGTTATCATGGAACTGTCTGGTGGACGCAGGCCTTGGGAACAACCTAAATTATGGGGAGAGTTTTAAAATGTTAAACTGTAATTTGTATTTAAGAAGCATTTGTAGTAAAGGTGCCCAAGAAATTATATTGGCCATTTATCGTTTCGTCCTTTTCTTTGAAGAACTGTTTTTTTTTTTCTTTTGTTTACTTTTAGACCAAAGATTGGATTCTAGCAAATGCACTCGGTATTCTAAGTATTAAAACAAAAACAAACAGAAAAAAAAAAGGAAATTTGTTTCAGTTGGCAACACTGCCCATTCAATTGAATCAGAAGGGAACAAAATTAAGGATTGCCTTCAGTTTGTGTTGTGTATATTTCGATGTATGTGGTCACTAACAAGTCACTTTTATTTTTTCTAAATGTAGTGAAATGTTAATACCTATTGTACTTATAGGTAAACCTTGCAAATATGTAACCTGTGTTGCGCAAATGCCGCATCAATTTGAGTGATTGTTAATGTTGTCTTAAAATCTCTTGATTGTGATACTGTGGTCATATGCCCGTGTTTGTCACTTACAAAAATGTTTACTATGAACACACAGAAATAAAAAAATAGGCTAAATTCATATATATCTTGATACCTTTGTCTCTTTTATTAAGTAGAGCTTTTTTCTTTAAAAAAAAAAAAAAGACCATTCAGTTTATAGGCAAATCAAAGGCTTTCTGGCCTAAAACTGTGATTTATTATGCTCCTTTAATTTGAACTGAGATTCTAAAAAATGAAAACAGTATGTTTTTTCTTCATTGACAGATTTTACTAGGAGCAGACTACTTACTACACACTAGCTTTAAACAAAGTATAGGCTTTTTGGCTGGTATCTTGAAGTTTTTGTGGCTATACAGCAAAAATATTTAATTTTATGTTCGTAGTTGTTTGCTTATTTCAAAATCAGTTTATAGGATGCTTTTTATATATTCTGTTTCAGATATCTTGTTTATAGCACTTAGCAAACTATAAATAAATATATGTATATGATTAGACATGAATAATGAACACATATATAATATATATATATCGAAAGAGAGAAAGAGAGAAAGAGAGAGAGAGAAACAGAGCCCTTTAGTTCAGGTACAATTTTTGCTATGAATGCTACAAACATTTTTGTTTAAATATTTGTATTTATACTTTCTGAGTCAGCATTTATTTTTGTGGCTGTTCACTTACAATGAGAGAATTCTAATAAAGATTTGCTGAAGCTGCAATATAGATTTTGCTGAAGTTATCACCTGTTGTCAATGACTTACAGATTGATGTTGACATTTTAATTTTAAATTATAACCAGTTAAAATTCTAGATATTCAGAAGTAAAATGCTTCTTTCTCCTTTACTCCCATTTTTACGACATGGAGGTTTTTATCTGATTCTCATTCTCATGAGTATGCTTGTGCAGTTTAATTTAGATATTTGAGTATGATTGTGCAGTTTAATTTAGATATTTATTCCTTTGACTTTCATTGAATGAAAATTTTATTTTGATTTGCATTATACGTATGTTATACGTTATACATATGGAAAACATATATGCATAGATACAAAACAAAATGACAACTTTTAAAAATTGTTTCAGGCAGCCCAGTTGCTATAATTCCAGAAAATAATTAGAAAACCGGAGTTAAAGGTTTAGTAATTAATTGGATCCTGTGGTGAGTCTTTGGAGGACAAGTTGTTCATTTGTTACAGTGTATAGTCTGAAATGTGTTCTGCAGTAAAGCAATGAGCTGGCTGCAGTTTACAATGGGCCCAATGAAAACCAATCTGTCCCTGAGATGTTATCAGTGAACACTTAGAGTTGCTCAGGGAAAAGGAAAAGAAAAACCTAGTGGAGAAGCAAGTGGGCTAAGGTTGATTTGAAATGGAAATGCAGAATAATTCATATTGGAATTCTGTATTATGGGGATCATTGGATTGTGAATGGCAGAAAGAGGGAGGCAGGAGGGAGGGAGGAAGAAAAGGAAGAAGAGAGAGAGCGCGCCTGAGATCTCAGGAAAATTAAAATATTCGAAGTGTTTAAAAAAAAAAGATGGGCAAAAATAGACTAACATCGCTAGTTTAGTGATCTCCTTTAAGGAGATTGAATATTTTATTTTTAGTAGTAGAATAGATTCATCTTAGATATAAATTTCTTGAAATTTAGTCGTTTTGCAGCACAACTTGAGTTTTTTTTTAACAAGTTGCTATCTTGAAAGCCAAATGTAAGACAATTTTAAAAAATACAGAATATAGTGCTGAAATTAGGTAAAGGATATCCCAATCACACAGTTGCAAGCCAAACTAGTTCAAAGAAAGGCAGGTGTTTAGACTATAAAAAAGGATGACTTATTGTTTGCTTTTGCCATGGATTTTATTTGTAGATTAAGTATGTCTCACCCCAGAGGAAATGCAGTATTTTGCATATGTAAAATTCAGAAGAGATCTGAATTCTTTCAGTGCTCTAAAGGGATATAGATAAAGAAGGAACATTCCTTGAATTTTTCTCTGGTTGGACTAAATAATTATACTTATTTATGAGTTTATAAAATGTTTATTTGAATGATAAGAAAAATGGAATTTCAATTGCTAACTTTGTACTTTGAAGTCAAGATAGAATTGGCTTCTGTGCATTTATAGGTACTAAAGCAAGTCTTGCTTTGGCACGTTTCCAAATTACATATATAGTGGATATGATTATAAGTTTGTTTTTTAGATTTCCTAGACATGAGACAGGTTATAGAGTGAGAGTGCTTGGTGGATTCTTCCTGAAGTCAGTGGAACACTCCATATTTCATTGATCTTGATCTGACCTGCCAGTCTTCAAGATATCTTTTTTTTTTTTTTAAAAGGTAACATATGACAATCTGGCATGACATTAAAACATTGTGGGGTTTTTTGTTTTGTTTTTGCTTCAGATTAATTGTGATGTTTTGCTATGTGTCACCAACTTTTTCCCATTGCAATTAGTTCCTGCCAGAACCCCCCCAAAAAAAACACTTTAAAACTTTTTGAAAGTTACTTTCTTTCAAACTTAGGTACTGTTTTAAATGAAGCACAGATTTCCCTTTTTGAAATTTTGGAGAGAAAAATAACTTAAAACTTGAAACCCCAGATTTATAATTTTACAGATTTCAAGTATTTCATTTGGGTATGACTTAAAGTTGATTAAATTATTAACATATGAAACAGGAAATGATGCAAAACTGGGCAGTGTGAGAATTTTCCCATTTCTTCATCTGGTTACAAATTTGGAAGTGAACACAACATGGAGAACTATAGAGTACAAATATCCTTATGGTCATAATAGCCGTGTGACTTGCATCAAAGTAAGGCAGAGAGTCGAAAGAAAAAAAAAGAATTTGAATTGTATTGATTTTAATATACATTTCAGATGGTATCTCTCTCACACCCAATGGTTGGGTAAATCCAATATATTAAAATTATATGAAAGTGTATTTTTCAGTGTATTTTCCAGACTCTTAATGAGAAATGTGCATGCATTGAAATCATTTTGAGAAATTAATTTTGTGATTAGCTAAGATGGTGTGATTAGCTAAGATGGTTACCTTGTAGGTCTGGTGGAGAATTAAGTTAACAAAGGGTGAAGGTGAAGATCACTGGACGTTTCTGAGCTGGCTGGGAGGGTGGCCGGGTTGTGTAACTGTGCTTAGAGGGCGGGGTTCCTGTACATTCCTCCTTCAGCACATAACCTGCCCCCAACACCATTGCTGCTTCTGCCAGACAGATGGAACTCTCCAGCACGAAAATCTGCGCAGCCATTCCTACAAGCAGGGTAGGTGAAACTGGAATTAAAATCTCTCCTTTCTTTATGCTTCTCCTCCAAGCCAGACCCTGGAGTTACTGAAAAAGGAAGGACTATCTAGGGTCCTTCATTCATAAACATATGCCTGCATTCTCTCTACCTGTAAGAGTTTAAAAGGTCCTAGAGATCTAAGAGTTAGTAACTCCCAGCTCAATTGTCCTTTGCTTCTTTTTGTCAAGCCTATTCTTCCACATCCCAGTTATCCTGCCCTACCCTTCCTTTAGGAATCCCTCCCCCAAGCACCATTAGTTAAAAGGAACCATTTCTAAGTTTTCAGCCCCTAACTGGCCCTTCCAGCGGCCAATTCTTGAGGACTTTATCTAGAGGATGTAGGCCAAGGGACTCCAACTCGCGAATACATGACGTAGTGTTTTGTCTTTCTCCCTCCCGATTTGTTTTTTGTGTTCCCCCCCTCCATCCAAGGCGTTGCTTGACGTTGTGGGAAGGAAACGAAGGAAAAAGACCTGAGAATTGGGAGTGCTCTCGCCGAAGATCGGTAAGTGAAAGTGTTTTCCGGTCCACGTGGTGAACAGGGGCTTTTGGCCCACTGAAGGTTGTTAAGGGAGCTTTAAACCCGGACTCTAGGTTCCTAGGCTAAAGTGTTCTTTTTTTCCCCTCCCCCTTGGATATTGTTCCTATTGAGTGTGATCCCCACAGACATAGGTGAAAGAAGGCGTGATTTATACATTTTAACGGAAATCATTGTGGTCCTTGTTTGTAAAGAGAATACAGATTCTCCGAATGGAAAAGAAGAGAAGACTCATTTCTAGGCAAAAGGCAGCGGCAAACTGTAGTAGACTCTCGAGCATAAGGTAACTCATTTTAATGGGAATACTGAGTTTTATGACTGTTGCGATAGTCAGATTAAACCTTCACACTTCGGATTGTTTACTCCGGATATTTGAGAGAAAGTTTTTTACTCCATAAGCGAGAAAGAACAACCTTCCCCAAAGAGAGTTTCTCTCCCCCTTTCTTCCTCCTCTCCCCTCTTTCTCTTTCTTTTGAGCGCGTGTTTGGAGCGCAGTTTTTCACACTGGCACGGACAATGCCACTTTCGAGAGCTGCGTCCCCCCAAGTCGTTGGCCGGGTTCTGGCAATGGACCCTGCAGAACTCTGCTTAGCTGACCCAGGCGGAGCTGGGCGCGGCGCCGGTGGGTAGCGGGAGACCTCTCTCTACCGTCTCTGGCAAGGAGAGGGAAATGAACACCGTTCTGGGCTTGACTTCGTCCCTGCTGGGAATAGCTCAGTTCCCGACTACGGAAATCTCCGGGAAATAATTAATTCTTAATGCACACTTAGGAGCCAGCGGCGTGCGCTGCAGGGCCCCGTGTCCCCGAGTGGCTGCAAGCGCTCGGGGCCCAGGTTGGTTTCGCCCAAGGCACTTGCATCCCGGGCAGGGTGCGCTCTAGGGACTCGGGATGGCGCCGAAGAAGGGCACAGCGGTGGCACTAGAGGTCCGAGCGGTATGGATTCTTGGGGGTTTGGAGGGACTGAGCGGAGCGGCAGAGGCGGCGGCGTCTTGGCGAAGCCCAGCTTACTTGCGGCCAGAGGCGCCTAGGCACGGACCCGGCCCGGCGCGCTGCGCTGCGGGCGGCAACGCGAGGGCGCTCTTGCTCAGGACAAGTTCGGGTCGGGACGCGCCGAATCCCGATCCTTAGCTGGCGCGCGTCCTTGCAGCCTTCCAGTCGGCAAATTTCTCGGTTGCTCCGGTCAGCTCACTCGTGGTTTCCTTTTCTTTCTTTCTTTCTTTCTTTCTTTTTTTTCCACCCTGGTACGGTTTCGGATCCCGGTGCTCATCTGAGAGTTGACCAAAGCTGTTGTTTCTTATTTTTACTTTTTGTCCAAATAGACATCTTTTTCTGGGTTCTACTCCAGGTGCAGGTCACTTCTATTAGATTGCGCGTCTCTGCCCAAGCCGGTGTGTTTCTCGATAAGAGAGTTAAGAGGTCCCCAGCCCTGATAATGGTCTGGAGTTAGGGTAGCAAAAGCAGGCCTCGGGTTGAGTTGGTAGACGACCACCCAACTGCGGAGATGCTACTGCGATGGTATTTGCCTAGGAAGGAAGGACAGCAGCACTTAACAGTTTAGCCTTCAGCCTACCATACTTAACATCTAAGCCCCCAAACATCTACATCCTAGTCCAGTAACAAAACGGAAGGTAGGCAAAACTCCCGAAATGACCATCAGAGAAGATATTTAAAATCATAATTAAAATTATATTATGTGCATGAAGAGGTGAAAGGGGAGATACATCACCTAGGCCTTTCCAGCGAGTGGCTTGTGGACTTAATGCCTAGCAAGGCAGACTAGCGCACAGGAGGAGAGCGCCTGGTACTTTGAGAGGTTTGGAAGGTCCCCAGAGAAGGACAAGGCACATTCTACAACCCACCGCATAGTTAGATTTTTATCCCTTGGCCAAAATTGGATTTTCCTATTTTTCCAGCCTCTGGCAGTATAGACCTGTTCTGCGTTTCCTCTCTCTCTATCTCCTACTGCTTTGGTCTTTGAACCGGACAAGAGGGGCAACCCCCTTTCACCATAGGTGTTTTAATTCCCTTCACTGAGGAGGAGTATTGAAACCTGTATTAGGATGAGAGACCTGTCTGTTGGTTCTTTCATTTCTCATTTCTCTGAAATCTAATGATTTGACTGTTGTCGTTTGAGTTAAATTATCTGTTAAATGAGCCCTAAGCAATAACTGATATTTTCTTTTGGTATGTCTTTACTCCTGAATTCTTGGCCATAGATGGGAAGGAGAGGAGGGTGCTTAGTTACACACTGTTATAGAACATCAGAATCAAGAATCATGTACAGCCATATCATGGAAGGAGAGAAAACATCTTTATTATAACAACTTTATGAATTGGAAAATCTTTTTGGACTTATTCTTGAGAAACCTATAATGTTCAGTGAATGTAGACAAGCATTCTCTGTGGATGAATGAAAAATCGGAACACAATTTCCTTCATTCTCCAAGAGTGAAATGCTCAATCTCATTGTTCATTCTTGCTTGCTAAATAAACTAAAGCAGTTCCGCCTTCCAAGAATAAGTATCTCAAAAGCAAAATAAATAAATAAATATAGCAAATTCTGAGGCTTTGTTTTAAATGTAAATCCATAAAACTCTAAAGTGTAATTATTTCTTTGAGTAAGCCACTTGTTTTACAGTTGTTATGTGCAGGGATCTCAGAATGATGCAGGCTTTTTATTGTTCTCCTCTCTTGTTCTATAAAGTCTGCATAGGCATGGGTGAGAAAGAGTATACAGAGATGACATTTTTCTCAAAGAATCTTTAAACCCAATAATACTTCAGTATTTGAAAAAACTCTTTTAAAAAATAAGGAGCACTTCTGTATGTTTTTCCTATGAAAACGTGCTGAATGAATAATTAGAGACTGGAATAAGGGTTGAAAATTTCAGAACAAGAAAAAGGTAGCAATTTTATTATTTGATACTTTGATAATTTCTATAATTAATGATGTAATTTTAAAAGGTTGGCAAAGCTTTCTAAGGAGAAAAAAAGTGTCTTCTTCCTATGCTATCAAAAATACCCAGGAAGAAAAAAGGGAGGAATCAGGTACAACCACCAGCAAGTATTGTTTGTATCTTTGTTTTTATCTACTTTCTGCTAATAGTAGTGTCAGTAGGTTGAAAAATATACTTTTAATTAAACATCACTAGCCCCGATTGCATGTTGAAAGAGTGAAATCGATCATTTCTACATCAATAGTGTTGTCTATTGCTACATTGATTTGCGTTTATTTATGCAGAGGCATTCAGCTATTTACTTACATATTTCAGCATCTCCCTCTTGATTATTCTCACAGGATACTTTTAGCAAAGGACCTTCTTTAGGAAAGGGACCACATTTGAGTGTTTTATTTTAGATACATCTAATCGTGAGTTATGGGAACACAGTCAATTTACAACATTGTTTAATCATATTTGCTTTCTGGCAATTAGAAACTCACTTTTGATTAAAACCTCAGGCTGCTTGAAAACATCCAAGTCTTTTTGCACACATTGTATTGATGTGTTTCCATCAAGCAGTAAAACATGATTTTACCATTTTACATTTTATACATTGAAACTGAAAAATGAGACATTGTTTCCAATTGCCGTGACTAGATTAGGCTCATGACAATACTCTGGCCATTGGGTTTACTAGTGCTATTGATGAAAAATCAAGGAACAACTATATACAGATGTAGGACTTTTTTGGACACTTGTTTTTAAAACAACCTAACTTCAAATTCTGCCTGAGGTACTGATGCTAAAGAAACACTGTCGAGTTCTTAGAGATATATATTAAATACATAGGTTCACTTATGTATTCCATTACTTTGTGTGTGTGTGCACGTACATGTGTATGTGTGTATGATCATATCTTATGAACATAGGTATCTCTTATGGACTAATACATCAGAGAAATGGCTTAACATACAGGAAAATCTGACCCTTTCAGTGTGTATGTATAAGTACCTGAATGGGAGAAGGAGACTCGTCCATGTATGCAGTTTTCTTTGCAAAGTATTACAAAATATTGAGAATTGAGAAACAAAAACAAAAGTGGCCTAACTTATTAAGGACTATTTAATGTTCATTTTGTAGGACTGTTCTCTCATGTGGAGGATAGATCTTCTAGTGATTGGGAATGAATCTATTAAATGCATTGAAGGATTTTTTCTTTTTGCTAAGCTCCTTTTCTCCAGTCAGTGTAAGGTGCACAAAAAGCAAATTTAACTTAAATTCTTTTTGAGCTGAAAGGGAGTTATTTTTCTCATCCTGTCCCTAGCAAGAGGAGGGATTGACAGCTAGCAGAAAGGGAACTAGTCCTGAGACCTGAAGTTTTGCTGAAGACTGAAGGGAAGAGCAGAGCAACCATATTTTTATTTTGCTTTATTTTGTGTTTCTCTTTCCTGTGTCAAGACTTTGAAGTTAACAGAGTGAAGTGGCTACTGTAGGAACAAGTGGTTTTGGCCCTCTGTAGGGGTTGAGATTCCAGAGCAGCAGACCTTCAGGACCTTAGCTACCACACTCACCCTCCCCTCTGGGCATCTTTTACTCACCACACACCAGTTCTATCCTCACATGCACAGAGTAGTGGACAGTGTTGACTTGAATTGCTCTCTCGCTCCAGCTCCAAGCCTTTTCTGTGAATGAGCCCGAAAACACTCGACAGGTCGTGAATAATCGTTTTAATGAGTGTGCAAAGCATGCGACGGGGTGCACCGAGCTGTCGGGTTAAACAAACAACTTGTACCCTGACCAAATCCGATTGTTCAAGTGCAAAGCGATGTCAGTACCATTCCCATTGCCTTTCGGAAATCCACAGATCTAACACGCGGGAGTCCAATTTTCCCCATTAAAGAAAAATAACAATATTTTTAACCGTGTGTGTGATCTTCTTTAATATTAACTGGAGCCAAAGAAAATCCATTGGAGAATCACAGTTGTGTCTGTCTCAACTGTCTGGAAGAAAGGACACACAAGGAAGAAGTAAGGGCATAGGAAATCTCTGGGGAAGAATTTCTTTTTGATAGTTTGCATATCATCTGTGATCAGTATTGTAGGAGCTCTTTCTTTTATTCTAGCTTGCTAGGGGCAAATATACAGTTACCTGTATCTAAACAGCAGAGGTGATGATTTGTCTCCATACTAAGACTGAATCTATAGCTATGTAGGGACCTTTGTGTTAGACAATTAACATATTTAACTTTTACTTGCTGCTCTGTGAGAGAATGAAGGGATTTCTGTCTCACATTTCACATCTCCGTTTCCAAAGAGGACAGCTGGGCTGAAACAGAGGAAAGGGAAGTCAGTAGGACACCATGTAAAGTAAATGACAAAGATTATGACTTCTCCAAGAACATATTCTTTAGAAGAAATAACCATTTCTTTCACAGTCCATGAAAATGTCCACTTGAAATCAGTTTAGACAGTAAACTTCAAAAACATTTCTAAAAAGCAAATGCCTTCAACTATCCATCTCTTATTTTCATATTAACAGAAAGCACAAATGTGCACAGTGTTCTCTCTACCAGCATTGCTGACTTAGTCACATACTAAACCAAATGGCCTTTGGAATCAATTTCTGAGATGCGCATGTCTAGCTTTTTCCCACTCCACAGCATCACAGAGGGACGAAGACTGCTGTTTGACTTGTGTTGCATGCTACATATTTTCTTTATAAAAAGATAGAGCAAACATGTGGCAGCATAATGTACACGGTCATTTGTCCTCTTAAAATTTTAACAAGTTTGGAAAAATGCCAAATTAGGTGTGCAGTCCCTTTCTCTATGGAAGCTCAGGATTGTCTCATTTTATTCCCATACTGTCTCTATGTCTGTATGTCTTTCTGAGCATCCTTTCACACATATAGCGACTAAGTAAACTGATTCTCCTAGAACATAGAGCTATTTGACAAAGTAAGCAATTTCCTAGGCAAATCATTGTATCGTTATTATACTTGCTAGTTTTTGTACATATGTGCCAATCCAGCCTCAACTGGATAAAAGAGATAATATTGAATCTCTGCTTCCATTATCAAAACTTGGAAAACACAACCAAGGAGTTAAGACAGTGTTTTTGGTGATTTTGACTGATATCTATTAGATGTCTCTACCAGAATATCAATTCAGAATATCCTCTACTTTTTATGAAATTGAATCAAAGATGACAAAATGTAGAATCATGCTCTGTAATTGTTCCTTCAAAAATATTTTCAGACACACAATAGACTGCAGTTATTTTCTTCTCAGTGGGCTGACTGGCTTGGAGAATCTTAGGAGACACTGAAAGAACCACATCCATTTCTGTTTTAGATGCACAAACAGCAAAGCCAGAGGGTGCGTCTGTTTTTATGTGTACATATGTAGTTAAAGAACTGCACTATCAAAACATTAATTATATTTGAAAGAGTAGAGAGCTTGTTGTGGTGAGAATTACATTATTGAGTTTATATTCCATGGAATCTGGCTGAGGGGGATGGAATCCTATACCTGTTTCATATGATGCACCCTTCTCAGGGAAGTGCATAGGATGAGCAAAAGAGTGTAAAGACTGATTGGAGGGCAGGGTTCTTAGATGTGAGGCTAGTATGGAGTGTAGGAAACGTGAGAGGTGCTCATGGAATCTTTGTTCTCCATTCACCATCGCCCTCCCCAATGGACTGAAAATTGTTGCTAAATAGATTATAGAATGTTCTCAGATTAATTTGGGGGATAGGGAGTGGTTGAGTGACTAAAAAAAGTTATCATTTTTTAAATTCCTAAGTCTTACTCTTTTTCACTGCTGCCAAATTTTGTATCCAAAATTTACATTATCTTCTTTCTAAATCCTACATTGTTATGAATCATCCCTGATCATTTATAGTTTTTGGCTTAATTACTCACTTGCAGCTTTAAATTACCAATAATCTAATTATTCTGACTAATCTCCCTAAATTTTTGGTGAAAAACATAAAAGCTGCAGCAACAACAAAAATAACAAAACTGCAGCAATAGTGTAAAATAAACTGTTTGTAATAATAACATTAATAAGAATAGCAAAAGCATCCTTAAAATAGTTTTCTAGACTGACAGCATGAAAACAGAAGCCATTTCATTCTGAAATGTGTCTGGTGGCTGCAGTCAGGTGCTCTCCAATTTCCAATTTGTTGATTAAATGAAGATCCTGATCTAGATCAACTCAAGTTTTCCCTTGGTCTAATTTCATAGGTTTTTAGGAAGCATTCAGCACTTTTATACCCATGCCCCTTCCTGCTATGAACATGCCTCCCTGCAGATGACTTCCATAAATAAATAAGCCTGAGCAGGAACCTGGAACTGAGGCAGAGGGTAAGGGTTCTTGGGTAACAGACTGGTTATTCTGGTGGGAAATCATCTGGTGCGGAGGCAAGTCGTTTCATTAGGAAGTATGATCACAAAGCTAAGGAGTTAGACAAGGGCAGAACTGTTGCTTTTCCATGGAATCAAAAAAGAACCACCCCCTAAAACAAGACACAACAGTGAGGATCAATGCATCCCCCTGTCTTATGAATTCTGATTGCTTTAGGGACAATGGATGTAAAAAGACATTGAATCTGAGGAAATAGAATTAGAAGAAGAGCACTTTGAAAAATTAGGAATTGAACCTAGAACCTCTTGAAGACTGTCCCACTGAGGCACAGCCCCAATTCTGAAGATGTTAACTGGTAATGGGCTCGACCATAAAACAAAGCCCACTTCCTCAGGTGTAAGAGAAGATTTTGTGCATCTCACACCTACCTAGTCAAGAGAACAGCCACCACTTCGTGGTATTGGGAGGGAAGGAATCTGTGAGCGAATCTCTACCTCTAGTAATCCAGCTCTCATTTCAACTTAACACCTCCCCGTTTCCTGAACAACCTCCTTCTCACCCCTACTAGAAGAGAAATGAAATGCAAAAAAAAGGATAAAAGGCAGGGAATTATTTTTCAGACATGTATTAGGATCAAAGCAGGTTGTTGGATAATTTTGAGCGGAAAAATAAGGCTTATTAGAGGAGGAATGGAAGTTATGAGAATAGAATACAGAGAGGAGGCAGAAAGTCCTCAGCAGTCCTCCATCTAGTGCCACTGGAATGGGATCTTGGCAAGTCAGTTTGAGATGAGAGAAAAGCATCCTTTGGATGTACTACTGTTACCCTACCAGCAAACATGAAAGCAGATCTGGATATGTTAAAAGTGTGAAAACAAAGGCATAAATATCAATAATCAGTTTGTCCCATAGAAACTTTTTTATTAGATTTTTCTTCAAAGCCCCATAATCCACAAGAAAATTAGACCTTAGTTGAAGGCAGGGGAAAAAAACACAGCTTCTGTAGTTTTGACTTTTGGTTATATTCACTTTTCATTGCAGAAAGACTGGACATTCTCTTTCTCTCTCTTTATAGTGTATTTATTTTATTGAAAACTTTCCATTTTTGAAAGCGTATTTTATAAAAGACACAAAGAAAGGCAAGCTTTCATTTCTGAGAATAAATCTACCAAAATGATGTCCTATCTTGCTAAATCTGGGAGGAAGGCGGCTGGCTGAAGCTGTGTATTGATCTTCTCTGTGATACCAAACTCTCTCCCTGCCTGCAGTTTAATAATACCTTCTGAATTCACTCAACTCTATAAAGAAACTTCTTCAACTTAAAATTAAATTGGCATTTTACATATTCAATTTAGCTCTAACTAAAATAATATTTTAAGGAAAATATGCCATTGCTGTCTTTCTCATTTGTTTGAATTGTTGCACTGATTAAGAAACAAGATATCATTTGTTTCAGTAAGTAAATTAAAGGAAGTCAGCATTGCTAGAAAACATGACCATCAGGCCTGCTATATGCACTAAGTATGGCTTTTGGGAACTTGTTTTCTGAAATGCTGGTTTTTTATTGTATGTGACTGAAATCTTCTGAGTCAACACAATGATGCATAACTAACAGAAATTAGATTTAATGATTTTGTAAGGAGAATATTTGATGTAAGCAAGGAAAGTGGTACAATAGTAACAGCCATGCAGAAATGAGTATGCAAGTAAACTTTATACACCCATTTATTTAAATTAATAGCTTTCTATAGTATAGCATCTGAGTAAATCTTTAGCTAACAGAAAACCTTTATCCAAATGCTTATGCATTTAAACTAGGTGTGTGTCACTTGTCTTCAAAGATTTTTTCTGAAAAATTAAAGTCAAATGTCAATATTTATTTAAGTTCCAACAATTGAAGTTTATTTGTGATCTTCAAATACTAAAGGAAAGGTTGAAACAATACAGTAAACGTGGATTGTATTCTGAAACAAATATAGATTTTTTTCCATGTTGGGATATACAAGAATCAGGAATTTAGAGTTCAACAATAAAAATTTCTTTTATTCATAAGTCAAAAGGTGCAATTTTATCCTTCATTCACATTATTTTATTAAATAAAAACCATATACAGCCTTAAAAGCAAAAGGAATAAGGCCAAGTTAAAGAAGGGATAGTTTCAAAAAATACTAACCTTTTTTCCAACAAAGAATTTTTCAAGGTAAATGCAACCAACTCTATTTCATTAGTAGCAAAACAAAATCTGCGACATATGGGCTGTAGGATAGCTTAGTGGACTGATAGCTTAAGTATTTGTGAAGAGTAACAGTCCTCTTAATAAGGCTGTGTAATCATCTTTCATGCTCCTTAAAACAGGGGTTGGGAGTTATGGGGTGGGATTGGGTTTCAAAGGTGGACATGTCTGAGTTAGTACTAATGGTGAAAGCTGTGCCCTGAACAGGACAGAAAGATTCCATGGCAGGAAGGAGTCTACCAAAGTCTGTTTGTCATAGCATATTTATTCTCTTATAAGTGCACATTTCAGAAGCACACTTCCCACTAAACTCACACTGGCAACTGAGCTTCAGGCCAGCAACCAGCAGTTACATACATTAACATGTGGGGAAGTGCAGCAGTTCAGTTTTGAAAGGAAAAAGGTTAGGCAGGACACGTCAAGATGCAGCTTTATTAATGGAATCTGTATTGATAGAGTAGGGAAGAGAAGCTCCAATATACGGGATTTTTCTTTAGGTGAGATCCTAAGTAAAACACTGTTCAGGGATTGGGATTAATCGTGCCATTTAAAACCAAATCTGCCGGAAATCATGGCTCTGTGCAAAAGAAAATGAAGGAATTTTATGCATATTCTAATTTTCCTCCTTTGGCTGCTATTTTGGAAGAAGAGACTTCTTTTGCTGATGGTGGGACTTTTTTGTTCTGCACAGGAAATGTGTAAATGAACACATTTTTCCTTTTTTTTTTCTTTCCATTTCTCTCTCCCTCCTCCCTTTTCCCTCTGTCAACAATCATAAGTAGTTAGGGGTGCTCAATTCAGAGCCCGATCCCAGACTTCTTTCCAATTCCAGGATGGGAGGGGGTGAGGCCACGGGCAGGAGGATTTTAAGGCTTTTGTGGGAATTAATGTAGAGTTTGTTTCTATTCCGTGTTTGGCATACGCAGAGGTAGGGATGAGGAGAAGCGAGATTAAGATGAACTATAATTTGGGAAGCCATTTCCTTTGGCGAACTGAATTCTCAGTGTGGTTAAACTGGGGGAAAGCTGATCATCAGTGCAGGAAAGATCCCAGAGCACCCAGCTCAACACTTTCTCTCCCACGCTTTTAGGAGAAAACGGATTGGGGTGGGGGTGGGAATCAGGACGGTGAATTTTAGTTACATTGAAACCAGCAAAAGACCTTCCAGTTTTATTCTGATGCAAGGTAATTGTCAAGGTTGGCAAGTGCTTAAACTCCTGGGTTCCTTCTGTTTGCTTCTGTTTTATTGATTATGTAAGGGTGTAAGGGACTTCAGAGATGTGCTAAAATTTGGAAGAATTTGGAGAGAGAGAGAGAGAAGAGAAAGAGAGAAAGAGAGAGAGAGAGAGAGAGAGAGAGAGAGAGAGAGAGAGAGAGAGAGAGACAGAGAGACAGAGAGACAGAGAGACAGAGAGACAGAGAGACCCTTTCTCAGAGTTTCCTAGATTGGCTTTCCAAATCAATTCGGGGCGGGGCGAGACTGACACAAGCTGAGTTTCTTCTTTTCCAAGCTCTAAACAAAATAAACAAAAACTTGGAGACAGCCTTATTCTCTGTGAGAGCTAGAACGCCGTTGCCGCCCTGGGGCCGCTAGGGAAGTGCTGTGGCTTGCTGCTGGCCCGCAGTCAGGGAAGTCCTGAGTTCCCAGGCACCAAGGGCAGTACGAGGTCTTTTGGGGCGAGCCCAGCCCAATTTACTTTCCCGGCTGATCCCAACGCAGGTCTCCGGTGCATTGCGCGGCCGCTCCTCCCCGCTGCAGGACGGGGTGCGAGGTCCCCCCCAGCATGCCCTGCTCAAGACAGGGTCACCCAAAACCAGGAAGCTTCCTAAGGCTGCTGGGTCAGGGTACCAGATACTCCAAGTCCAGGGCTGAAACTCCCTTCTCCCAAGTAGAGAACGCGATCCTCTGTCCTGCACCATCCCCTGGACCTACTGGGCCCTGGAGGGACATAAGACTCAGGATGATAGAACAGCTTTGGAGCCTGGTCCTATTTCTTCCTCCTGACTGTGACATCCTAACTTTGTCTCTTCAATTCTCTTTATTCTCGTTTTTCTCGTATTTCTTCCTAAATTTAGAAGTGGAGAGGTAGTAAGAAAAGACCCATTAAAAACATTTTTCCTGTCTGCTTAGATCCCTTGTCTCTTTTTGAATCCTTGGCACAAAGTCACGCTAGCAACTGCAGCTTGCACAGCTTCCTTCAGGGCCTAGTCCAGTGTCCGCTCTTAGTAAGCAAGAGATGAAAGTGGGCAGGGACTGGATTAACTGATGGCTTCCTTGGTTGGTACTGCTTTAGAATTACTGGTTGTCCTCAGATCAGCTGACTTTGGTTTGGGATGTAGTTGAGAGGCTCCAAAACAGAGCAGTTGTGCAGATTGATAGTTTGTGTGGCTACAAAGAGGTGACAGGCATCCCTGGGAACTGTTGAAAATATTTTCTTGAATTTATTCATCTATACATGTATATGTACCTATATATATATATGTATATGTATATACTTATATACACACACGTAAAACTTTTTCTTTACATTTTGTGCTACATTTTAGAAACAGTTTCACATTCTTTAACATGAGGTCAAGACATTACAAAATGAAGTTAATGTCTTGTAGTCATTTTGGAGCAGAAAACAACAAGAGATTTTTATGTTCTCCTGCCCTATTACAAATTTACCACTTTTCAACCCTAACTCACTTCTGCACTGTATCTTCTGCACCATTCAAAAATTGTTGCTCTTTATGATAACTTTTCTTTCTTTTAAAAAGCAAAAAGAATTTTATAATAAAGCAAAATATTTTAGAGTCATGAACTAAGACTGAAGTCAGTCCACATACATTAAAATATATATTCTACTGAGCTTTGGTTGTATAGTCTATATGCTGTTCCCAAGAGCATTTATGTCCCACTTTCATTGATTGTAAAATAGTGAAATTATATAACCAATGAGCTAATAACCACGAAAGTAATTTGAAAGATTGTAATTGCTAATCAAATGTGAAGCATATTTATTAGCATCATTATTAAAAGGTGCCAGAGGGATACAGATAAAACCTGTTCCTATCCTCTGGGAACTTACCATCTAGTTGGGCATAAATAATGAAATGTAAATTGATAGAAACTGCTACTAAGCATTTCAGTGTCTGGCATATTGAAGACATTCAGTAAATCACTGCCTCACATTAATTTGCAGTCGTGTCATTATTTTAACAGAAATGCAATACTGAGAAGTAAAAGGAGGATTAGATAGGAAAACCTTAATGGAAAAAATGAATTTTTCCTTTATATTCAAATAATGAAGATTGGAATATGCAACCTGTTTGTGTGTGAGAGATTCAGGTGGTATAAGTGAGGGATGTGAAAGATTTGTGAGGAAGTTGTAGAAAATGTTCAAAAACTATGCAAAGGTCTTTCTGTCTAATAGTAAAGATGATGAGACATGTAGTGGCCTTGTGAGCTAAGGATAATATGGTTAAAGTTTCTAGTTATTTTTAATAATTCTCAATAACTAATGTACAGAGAGAAAATCTACATGGAGTGAGAGAAAAGATTTTGTTGCAATTCTGGAATGTGACACTGCTTGTGACCTTCATTGGCCCCTTTCCTACAGTTCCTAGACAATGGAAAATATACTAAAATGATAAACTTTTGCAAGAGTCTTGAACTGCAGTACTGTTATGATCCGCTATTCCCTTCTTCCTCAGCACTCAGTGACAACAGGGATGCTAAATAGTTGCAGCTAGTGACTAGTATCAGAACGGGTTCATCACCAATTAGGGTCAAGATACATGCTTGGATTTAGCTTACCTACCTATTTTCATTTGCCCATGATATTTAGCTGGAGGTGATTTGTGGGTATCTTGACAATATCTATCCAGATATTTAGTTACAGAAGTGACGGGCCATTTCTGAAGTCCAATAGGTAAAGTTTGGGGATGCTAGTGAATACTACTGTTCACAATCTAGTCCCCTAGAACTTCAGATATCCTGTCAAATAGGTTATTAGAGCTAAGGTTGACAATTCTCAGGTATGAGAATGAGCATAATCTATAACTGAAGACAACTACACTCTAAGGTCCAGGACTCAACTTTCAGCACAGTAACAATCCCAACCAAGAAAAAAAAAATATTTTGCTTAGTGAGATAAGTTTATCTGAAGATGGCAACATCTTTGCCTTGCTCCAAGGCTTTAGAATCACAGCATCAGAAGGGTAACTGCTTAGATTCTCTACATGTTATTGAGTGACAGCTAGGAATCATCTTAAAGGATTTGTCATCTATATGCTATTTGTTAAATTAATAAAATGTGGCTTTGGAGTTGCTTAGCAACTTATGGAACACTTTCTTAATAGTTCATTTGTTTTTATTTAAAACTAGGGTAGGTTGCATATTATTAGTTACATTACATAAATCAACAAAGAAATGTACACTGAAAATGGGAATAAGATGTTTCAACACATTTTTTGCTCTCACTGTCGGGCAATTAAAACATTCTAATTGTCTAATGGAGTTGCATCAAGCAATAGACGAACATTTATGTATGAAACTTAAACATAACATTGAAGATGTAAGAAAAGCAAAGGGAAAAAATTAAGCAGGTTTGTCATAAAATGTATGTTTATCTTAGCCTTTCTTCTTCCAAAAGTCCTATCCACTAACTACTTTTATCAGACACTATTTATATTCTTTTGGAAGAGAATTTCTCCAAAACCCTTCAAAGTCTGCATCCTTTAATCATATATCTTTCATCTACTTAATCCATACTTTTTAATGATATGAGGCAGAGATTATTAACAGTGTTAAAAGACTCTTGGACATTATCATTGATTGTAATAAAAATGAAAATAACGCCAATAATATTTCCAAAATGTAATGAAGCATCAACATTTTGAGGTAAAGCTATTTATCTCTAAATGGTAATAAAAGTTAACTTTCAAAAAGGTGCGAAGTAGCAGAAGAAGTGAAGTGAACTTCAGCCACTGTTTCTCAAAGTTATTTTGGTAAGTTATTTTACCAGTGGAACCATCAGTCACTTTGAAAGGAATTGATCCTTGATTAATAGTTGGCTGGTGCTCTGCTCCCACAGATGTGCAACCGCCAAACAGGTGTGACATGTAAAACGGGACAGGTAATGTTCAGAATTTTTGCTTTTTCATTTCTAGTCCACATAAAAATGTAACTTTTCATCTCCGTGTATGAAATTAGTGAATTGCTATAGACACAACAAACCAAATTTCCTACTGGAATAATGGCCAGGAAGTAACATATTCCTTACAATGTTAAAGATGCAATTGGAAGTTGAAGTGGTACGTCATCTTTTATTTTCCTTTTTTGATGTTTTTTGTTTTCAGAAGATGAGAGCCTGATCACACTTGTAATTGAAGTTCTGTGACTAAAATAGTACCTCACAGTAATAAGTTCTTAGGACTTTGATGTCAAATCCTGTCTCTCAGAATGTAACTTCTTAGGACTAGTAAAATATTCCTTGAAATAAACAATTCCTCCATCATGATAATCAAGCTTGATGTTATTTCTTGAAAGTTATTATTTTATGAGTTTTAAGAAAAATTCAATGATTTATTGTTTTCTTTTTATGCAAATACTTCTAAGTTGCAGTGTTAAAATCCCCATTAACAAAAGTCATTTTCCAAATAGGTAAGTTTTTAAATTTTTTTTTATTATTTCTTATTTTTTCAGTTTGTATGTGTGTGTGTGTGTGTGTGTGTGTGTGTGTGTGTGTGTGTGTGTATGTAGAACCACGGGCGAATTCAGGAACCACCATGGACCATGGATGCTTCCACCTCCTCCTTGTTTACTCTGCCCGGGGATTCACAGGCTCCGCCCTACCAGGACCAGAAACGCAGGCCGCCCCCGCTTCTGCCGGGCGTCTATACGTGGGGTCTAAGACCCGAACTCAGGACATTCTGCCTTCAAGGCAGAGGTTTAACCCCTAAGCCACCTCTCCAGCCCCCAAATATGTAAGTTTTGTAACCCAATCTGCAGGTGAGAATGGAATCATGACCAAGTTTTCATTTTTCCTTAACTTCTTTTTCAGTTCACTTTTATTGGTTCCACCAGATAGTAATTACAGCTTTTTCCCTGTGTTTGTGGGGTGTATGTGTGTGTGTGTGTGTGTGTGAAGAGAGAGAGAGAGAGAGAGAGAGAGAGAGAGAGAGACAGAGACAGAGAGAGACGGGGGAGGGGAGAGAGAGAGAGAGAGAGAGAGAGAGAGAGACAGAGAGAGACAGAGAGAGAGAGGGAGAGAGAGAGAGGGAGAGAGCTGTGTATACCTGTGCAGGACCAAGGGTGACATCAGGAATTATTCTGATTTTCTCTACCTTCTTTTTTGGCTGTGCTCTGGGATCTCTCAGGCTCTACTTTCCAAAGTCTGAAGTGTAGGCTGCCACCATTTCCACCTGGCCTTTTTTCATGGGCTTTGGGATTCAAACTCAGGTCCTGCTTTCTATACAGTCTCACCCCTGAGTCATCTCTCCATTATAAACTACTTTTATATCGGCTTAATTTTTATAAGAAGTTGTGCATATTTGTTTTGAGGGTTTTGACTGTTTGTTTTTTTCTGCTATATTTAAGTAGTTTGGGGCTTTTAGATCTTATTTTTTTTGTAGTGATACCAAAGTCATTGCATTCTTAATTGGGGTTTTCTTCATTAATTTTCAAATTAATTATATTAATAAAGATATTTGTTAAGTTGTCTTATTAATGCAGCATGGCAATTTAAAACATTATAAATATAATGTTAATAGACAAAATAATTTTTAGTTTATAATCTAATTTTCCTCTTTTTATTAAAATATTTCATATTTTCTGTACTGATCATATATTTCTTGCTCTTTTTGTGCTAATATTTTCAGAGTTTTATTCACTTGTCAGTACAACAAAGGCAGGAATGATCCTCCACTTCGTACCAAAGCAGCTCTACATGTCTGTGTGCTGATACCAAAACGGGAATTTCCAAGCAGAGAACAACAGTCACCCTGTGCTCATGGCATGAATGCAGAGAAAGTTGCTTCATCCTTCATTAGTAAAAACAGTTTCCCTTCAATATCCTCAGTATCTGAACTGCTAGAAAGGATTTTAAGTTCATTCTGACCTCTCATGTTTGAATTCCTGGTTGTCTTACTTTCTTACCATTCTGTAAATGAAGAAGAAATAAATGTAAATAGATTAAAATTGTTCTGGACTCAGTGAATCATTTCAAACTTGAAGTGTCACTTTCTCCTTGAATTTGCCATCACCAGCCCCAGCGGCTTTTGTAGTAAAGTGCTCATGTTGGTGTCTCTCAAGTTGGAAGCAAACAAGCAAGAACTGTCATACTGGCCTTTACTCTTGAAGTACACAGCCCTGAAAATATGAACTTGTTCACTGATAAGAGTGTAGGTGACATAACACCATTCTTCTCTTGACATTTTATACTAGCATACTCTGGGCCACCCTTCTTTCCAAAGTAAAATTTCTTACTTGGTAAGGATTTTGATAGGAATGAAGTTATGTGGTACGTCTACGAGGAGTGGTTTGGAGAGCTTTATCCTATTAATTAAGATAGATGATTAACTTGGGCTGTAGGTGTAGCTCAGTGCTGTAGTGTATCCCTAACATGGGTAAGATACTGGGTTCAACCTCCAGCATGAACAATTAAATGAATTATGTGGCTCTACTGCTTTCATTTGAGATGTAAGAAAAGCATTCCTATATTACTCTTTATGATTAATATATCCACAGTGAAATAGTAGTGCAGAACTGAAAGTCAGCCATATAGACGCCTATTTGAGCATATTCTAAGATGAGGACAGGGTTTTGTTCTGTTGATCTTCATTCCCAGAGCAACCCCCAATCCTATTTCAAATGAATGTTAGGCAATTTAGTGCTAATAGCTAATTTGAATAATAAAAATAACTACATTCTGAATTCATATTTTTCAAGAATGTTATGATTACTTGGCTTTCAAAATAGTTCTGTTCATAGAAAATATACTCATCACAGAAATTGATATATTTCACATAGTGACACTTAACCTTAAAATAAGTAATATCCCAGATCTGCAGTCAACTTGTTTTTCATTTTTTGTCATAAATACATAGTTTTACTTCTGTGGCAAGATATTAATTTACTTTAGTGCAGTTATTTCTTTACTGCTTATCTATATAACATGGGGAGATAACTTTTTGTGTCAATAAAAAGCAAAGGTATAAGACCGATAAGATATCTAAATGGGTAAGGTTCCTGCCTGCAAACTTGTCAAACCAAATTCTGTATCCTGAAGCCCACATGATGGAAGGAGAGAACTGATTTTCAAAATTTTTCTTCTAACCTCCACCCACGCACTATGTTATATGTATGCACACCTCTATCTCTTTCCCCCTCTCTCATATTCATGGTATAAAGGTTCTACTTTGTCTACAGACAGATGTAAGGCTGTATATATCAGGATAAGTATTTTCTGTCTACTTCTCCTGCAGCATAAAATATTTTCATACAACCAAAAGAATAACTTATTGGGACAAATATTCCCCACAAATTATACATTTAAAGTATGGGTATGAGTTAAAGATCATCTGAACTCTTAATTTGCTACTTATAAGCTTATTAGCTATGAGATTGCCTTAGTGATTACAGTCATAAATTTTTACAATAGAGGATTAAATCATATTAGAACTTTCACATGGGAATGAAGTAATATAAAGTCTATAAAATCTAAAAACTATAAAGCACTATATTAAGAGTTTGGGAAGAAATACAAATCAAAACAATCTATGAGGAATCATCTCTAGTTAGATGGGCTGCTGCTAAAAGGCATAAAAAAAGCAAAATCTAGTAAGGAGCCAGAAAAAGTAGAAGGCTTATACACTGTTGATGAGAATAGGCATCAGTATGGCATGGAGATTCCTTTAAACACTAAACTTAGAACTGATATATTATCCAGCTATCTCACCACTGAAGTCAACATCCAAAGAAGTTGAAGTCAATGTTTACAAGGAACATCTATACCTTCATGTTTATGGTAGCATTATCCACAGTATGCAAGATACAGAATCAATCTCGGTATGAATTGATGGATAAACAGAGAATGAATGTATGGTATAGATATCAATGTACACTAATGGGAGTGTGTGTTAATCACAGAAAGAATAAAACTCTACAATTTTCAGCATCATGGAATGACCCGGTGGACATTATGTGAAGTGTCAGGCACAAAAGGTCAGACATTTTAGGTTTCATATGACATCAACGCTAAAATGCTGATCTTATAGAAGAGGGTAGGATATTGGTCAGCCAAGATTGGGAAGCGTGTGTTGAAAGAAGACAGAGAGAAGACAATGAACAGGTTCAAGGTAATTACTTCTAATGTCCAGCACAGCAGCACAACTTTGCCTGACAACAGTTACTTATATGTTTAAATACAGCTAGTAGGAAGGGTTTTGGGTGTTTCAAACAGGGAAATGAAAATTTTGAAAGTACTGAATATGGCAATTGCCATGACTTGATCGTTACCCATTGCAGACATATATTGAAATGTCATATGTGAATAATAAAAATGCACAAATACTATGTGTCAATTTATAAAATAAAAAGAAAGGAATGGGAAATAATCCATTGAGTACTTATCCTTAAGAATGAACACATTGTCACAGATGATAGAAATTCAGAATATGAATGGGAAAGCAATCGAGAATTTCAGATCACATAGTTTCTGAAAACTATCACTGCCTTGTCTTTATATTCCATGTAATTACTAACTTTTCTTTCCTCTGAAATAGTTTAATTTTATCCTTTATAAATTAGTTACGGAAATATTGGAGGAATAAATTAATGAAAAAATGTTTCATTCTTTCCTCAATCTTAGTGGCATAACCCTACCATAGTTCACCCTGCCATAGTTCATATTGAATTTGGAAATGGGTCTTTTTATTTCATTCATCACTAGACATTCAGGGGTGTAGGAGTGACTCTACCATATTAAAGAACATGTACTAGTCCCTGTGTAGTTGATACTGGGAAGAGAGGGAGGAAAGCTTGTTGAAGATTCTTTGAAATAATCCTTTAAATTCATAAGTCTAACATAAGTCACATTTTGAAATTTAATTGCAAAACATTATGATAATGTTGTTTAGGACAAAAATAATCTGTGTGTGTGTGTGTGTGTGTGTGTGTGTGTGTGTAAAAGAGGGTACTATATACTTGAGGAGGTCCAAGAGTGACTTTGGGACTTATTGTTCTACCTCCTTATTGCTTTGCTCAGGGATTTCCCAAGTTCCATCTTCCAGGACCAGAAGTACAGGTTGTTGCCAGTTCCACCAGAAATTCTTACATAGGATCTGAGATCCAAAATCAGATCCTTTTGCTTTCCTGGCAAATGGTTAGCTCCTAAGCAATTTCTTCAGCCCCACAAAAAATAAAAATAAATTGTGTTGAGTGTATGTCCCTATCTCTGTCTGGACAACCAAACACAGCCAGTAGAAAAGCTTTATTTAAAGATCGTTCTTCCAACTTCCATCAGTTAAATATGGTAAGAGATACTGAGATATAAAATAATTACACTTGTTTTATGGTGGAATAGATTCACAAAGAGGGATTAGAGTCTAGAAAGGCTTTATTCCCTTTGATTAGTTTTTCTTCTATACTTATTGTCTTGGTAACTTTTTCAGTGAGGCCTTTAATCCACTTCATTTAAAGCTAAAACTTGTATATAAGAAAGAGATTATATCCTCAAATGAACATTTTCTTGGCTTTTATCATCCTGCGTCATTATCCCAATGTTCTTTTATTCTAGCTGCTATTGAGAGCACACTTTCAGATTTAGCATGGAGATTAACTATAAAACAAGTAAATAGTAAATTGTTTCATTGGAATAAACTATAAAAGTCAAAGCTTTTAAGAGGTTTTTTATTGTTAGCTGCTCTTTCTAAGTGATTAAAATACTTCAAAAGAAGTGGGTTGACAATCTTGGATTTAAAAATTTTTTCCATGCATGAAGAACATTATGGTTATCAACTTTGCACACAATGTAAGCTTTGCTATGATACTTCAAAATATGACTTTTTAAAAAGTTCTGTTTCACTGATGAGAGCATTTCTTGTAGTATAATCCATGGAGACATGAATTATCTGCTTTTTTCTAAAGGAGAATGTTTCTTTTCTGTTTTTATGATGGTATTTGCTCATCTGGTTGAGGAAATAGACACAAATAATTATTTATAGCAAATTGCAAATGATGGGAAATGACACTCAATAGCACACATTAAAGACTTTTTTCCACTAAGAATTTTAAGTTATACTCTCTCATTAGAAACAAATTTTAATTAATTTCTTATAATAGGTATATTTTTGAAATACTGTATCTTGAAATTATTGCTAGAGATCAAGCTATCTTTGTTTAATCAAATGAATTATTTGTGATACTCATTAGATGTAACCTGAAATGTCCATTTAATTGAGATAAAGTAAAAGGCTTAAAATCTTTTTCTTCAGGAAATACCATGTAGCCTAGGCTAGCCTTAAGCTCCCAGTTTACTCCATCATGCCTTGAACTCCTAACCTTTCTCCATCTATCAAGAGCTGGTTTGTAGGGATGTGCCACTATGCCCAGGTAAGTACTGACAATTTCAGATGATTTTATGCTCATGCACATACTTATTTTAAATGATGAAAATGCTAATACATAATTTTATGTATGAAGTAGGCATCATCTTCCAAATATCTTTAGTGTCTTTTAAAATTTGTTGTGCAATTACCTGTCTATGAATGAAAAATTAGAGTTCAAAATGGTATCATAACTTTGGGTTTCATGTTTGGTATTATTAAACAAGTATCACAAAGTAACTTTTAGTTTTATAATGGGAAATACCTATTACTTAATTAACAACTGTATAATAGAGTACATACTTTTTTATTTATTCAATTGTGCGTGTGTATGTGTGTGTGTGTGTGTGTGTGTGTAGAACCACGGACGAATTCGGGAACCACCATGGACCGCCTCCACCTCCTCCTTATTTATTCTGCCCTGCCTGGGATTCACAGGCTCCGCCCTGCTAGGACCAGAAACCCAGGCTGCCCCCGCTTCCGCCAGGCGTCTATACGTGGGGTATAGAATCCGAACTCAGACCTTTCCGTCTGCAAGGCAGAGGTTTAACCCCTGAACCACCTCTCCAACCCCGAGTATATACATTTTAAAAGTAGAAGTTGTTGGTACACTCTACAATCCCAATACCTTGGGGGCTGAGGCAGAATTATGATGACTTTGAAGGTAGCTTGAGTTACATAATGTGACTGTGTAACAAAACAAAATATTAATAACAAAAAGAAAGAAAATAAGGAGAAATAAACATTTTCATTCTTTTATTAAGTGGAGTTATACTGTTAAGTAGGCACTCATATATGTACCAGGTCTTCTAAATAAGTTCAACCACTTATATTATCCATCATTGTACATGTCCTTTTCATTTTTCATATTACATAAAGAGTCATCTTGACACAAAAAACTATAATCTATAATCTGTGAACAAGTGAAATTAGCTATCAGGGAGACAGTCAGAGTTGTTTTAACCTTTGCACAATCCCCCAAATTGTTCACTTTTATGTACAGTATTGAATTTTAACCTGTTAAGAATATCAAAGTTTTGATTCTATGTGGATGTACAGGTCATGTGAATACTGATCTAAGAAATTATTTCCTTGGGTGCTGCATGTTCTGGCATTTTGTAAATTGTATTGAAGTATATAACAGGTTTAAGTACTAATGACAGACTATTTACTCCATTTATTTTATAACTGAGGTTGTATTGCAGCATTTTATCCCTTAACTTTTATATTATAGAACTTCGACATTTTATTTTAAGGTTTTATGCATATTTGGCAAGTAATTTGAGTTTTAAAGTTGTTAAATAGAAATTACTTAGTATCTGAAGTTGAATTAGAAGTAAATGTTAGTTTTAATTCATTGGCAAATCACTTAAGACTTTAATATAAGTTGACTTAAGTAATTTTTTTCCAAAACAGTTGTTACAGCTCTGCATGTTTCCTTCATGGTGGATTTTGAATTTAACATCTGACATGTTTTCTCAACTACTGGCTTATAATGAAAACATGTAGGTACTCCAGGGAATGTGTTAAAAGCAAGATTCTATGATCCTTGAAAGGTAAATGACAGCACTGAGATTGTCACATCTGGACTCAAAATGTTTCATCTGTTTATCTAACTAAACAAACATAAATAGAGATAATTAGGATGCTTACATTCATGTTTTAACAAACAACTTCTGGCACTGATTAGGTCAAACCCTAATTTTTTATTTTTCTTTGTATCTATAAATTAGTGAAAACAGATCGACCTTCAGCATAATGCTTTTGTGTGATCACAGAAAATCTATTATTTTGTTTTTGCAGTTCAAAGATAAAATAAGTTCTTGACTTTAAAGCAATCATGTATATTATCTATTTAAATATGTATATATTATATGTACAGGTACATAGCAGGTATATTACAGTATGCTTAATTATTCAATTGAATTTACCCCACCACCATTTTGTTGTTATTAGCAATGAACTAAAGTATATAAAAATTGTAAGCATATAACTGCAAAAATCAGTCACATAAAAGAGTAAAGTGAATCTCTCAGTCATCTATCTCATAACTACTCATATTTAAGTTTTTTATATCATAGCAAACTGTTAATTGATTTTTAATTTAGCTTTGCAAGTAAATTATAGGTTAAGAAAAAAGTTGATGTAAGCTAGTATTTTACAAATCATGTTTGTTTTAAGTCTTCAAAGAAAATTATCATTGATATCACAGAGATAATTTAAAGCATTTTGTACACATTCTGATCATGGGTCTTGATTTTAAGTTAGTGTAATCATCATTTCTCGCTGAGTTAAAAATATTTTAAAATTTTAGTCATATGGCTTACTACAGAGTTTATACATCATATTCTTGCTCAGTAGAACAAAGTAGTTGTTTAATTAACCATACAAACATGCCATTTGTTTAAATTCTCAGAAATACTAGTGCAAAAGATGAAAGGAATCTTATAGAAAATACTTTGTTCTAATGACCAAATTCCTTTTATTGTAATGAAGTAAGCAGACAACTCTCATTGTGATAAAAAACATATTCTTCATTCTCAGAGATATGATATCAAGTAGTCTACACAGTATGACATTTTCCACTTCAAAGATTAAGGTAAATAATAACTAAAATAAAGATTTATGTCTCAGCTTTTATTATTTTTAATATTATATTAAAATTTCTCAAATTTTTACTTAAGGTTTTGAAGCATGAAAAGACAATAAAGTACCTTCATAAATTTAAAATATATGTAATGATAATTCTTCATGGAATTCTGGATAATTTAAATTTGACAGGAAACAAGTTTCATAATTTGGCTATTTTTGATAAAACTAAAGTATACCAATGTTTTCAAGAAAATATTTTTATTTTTCATTTTTCCAATAGAATTAAAACTTTGCCTTAGTCAGGCAAATGTTAATCGAAAAGTAGTTTTTCAGAACAAGCAAATCTATATTTCTGAAATATATCAGGTTTTTTGCTGGGTAGTCAAAATTCAACTGTCACAAATAGGTTGGACGTATTTTCAGTATTCTTTAAATATCACCTCCCTGTTCTATAAATTATAAGGTGAGCAAACATGCATACCTGTTCCCTTAGTTTCTGATTGGTTTTATATATCTATATATATATATATAGGTTATATATATATCACATATTGGTTTTATATATATATATATCACTTTTTAGCTTTTAGAGGACTGTTGCTTGGCATTTATTTAGTGAATATTACATATAAAACACTACCTTTATTTATTTGGGGTTAAATTTGGTCACCTCTTAATAACCCCCAACAAACACATTACTGTATTGATAATCCACTTACACTTTATTGAGTAGTTTAAAATAACATATAAAAGAGAAATTAGGAATGAGTCGTCTTAAGTCAAAGAAAAGGGATGAGAGTGTGTGGTGAAGCCAATCTGGTATTATTTTATGTTGGCAGTTAAATATTTTCTCCCCTCACTGAATCACAAAGAAAGAAGATGAGTATGATTTTTACAGGGGTGAAATAGGTTGTCTGTCAGCTGGGGCTAGGCGACAGTCTGTCTGCAAGCCGTAAGATGATCTCCAGAGCGCCAGAGGAAAGCAGGCAGGATTCCTGGCTTGCAAGAATAGATATTGATCTACCTTAGCCAACTAAACAATGCCTCACCTGTTTGCCTTGTCCATACCTTATTTTACGCAGTCTAATGCTTGTTTTGTTTGACTTTTCTTTTATTTCTCTGGATCTGAGCTTTGATACACTTTGGGGAGTACATAAACACAGTGTTGTACTTGAACATCACCATACTTCTTAGTCCTCTGGTGGCTTAGACCACCCCTCCCTTGTGAATAGCTCTGTTATTGAAAATTATGAACCAGAGCTAAATTACTAGGCCACGTACAGAAGTGGTTGATCCAGCACCCTAGTGTCCAATAACACTGAATGTGAGATGCTGCTAATTACTGCCCTGTGGACCTCGTTTAGAATTTCTTATATTTCAAGTAGTAAAAGGCTTTATTATTATTAATTCCTTCTTCCCCTAGCAGATATCTAAAAGATAAGTTACCATAGTATTTAGAATTCTATCCACTTATTTTGGAGCCCAAACATGTTACTACATACTGCCTCAAGCACTAATGAAATACAAAACTACATTCAGCCTCCCAGTAAACTATAATATAAATATTTTACCAGCACTTATTATTAGTTTGCCATTTCCTGCTGACAGCTATTCCAACTTTGCCAGCAGGCACTGGGTCTCACAATTGTATTATGTTTTGAACAAATAGCGACAAACAAAAATTCTCACAAAATAAATGAACAAGATTTCCTGGGAAAAAAATCTTTTCCGATGTTAAATGAATATTTCTTTCAAACTCTGACACAAAATATTATTTAATTTGCATATTGCACATTTCACTTTTACTGGAAAACAATTAAGTTAATGAGGAACTAAATAATATGCACCCAGGGATAATTTAACATTACTGGTTGCTTGATTTTAAGGTTTCTTCTTTTTAAATCTTTTTGCACTCTGGAGCAGCCCATATCACAATACATCTCTTGATAACGGAAGATTCTGATTTTAAAATGATACACTTTAAAGACTAGAAGAGAATATATACAGCTTTTCTAGAACTTAAAAAATGAAAAGCTTCACATATAACTTTATATTTATCTCTGTGTTGTCAAGCAATATCATAAAACTTAACGACTGATGTAATACAAGAAATCATAAAATGTCTCTTGTTCAGTTGGTGTGAGTTCCTAAAGATCTAGCAATGAAAAAAAATCACTCCTTTGTAAATAACATTCACTTCTTTGCCGCCCTCTCAGACTCTATCATGCTTACATCATTAAAGCACTACTTTTGTTAAATTATCCTCTAAGTTTCTCTAACTTGTAATTGAGTGCATTTGGAGAAAAAAATACCAAATGGTGCTGTCTTCTTAAACTTAAGATAACTTCTCTCATACACTTTCCTTATGGTGCATAGCAATCATGCATGCATGGATGATATTTTACAGTTTTCTTTTTCTGATACCCAACCTTTTTTTTTCAACTCCACAGCCTGATTCCATGGCCAAGATAATTATTTCACAGCAAATCAAAACAAAACAAAACAAAACAAAACAAAACAAAAAAACCCAAAAAACCCAAGGACATGAGCAACTTCCCACTGGCTCCTACCTTGACAGACCTAGCTATAGTTCTCAGTTACTTGAGTTTTATCACTGCCCTTATAGAAAAGCTAACCCTCCACTTGCTGCCTAGATTCTGCACCTCTCCGACCTACTCCAGGATGTGGCCCCAGCAATTCTTCTTGTTCTTGGTTGATGTATATTTCTCTGGCTACCAGATAGTTCACAAAACACGTAAACATATTACTGTTACTTCTATTTATATAAAACCTTGTTTTGGACTTCATTGCTGCTTCTAGCTTGTTCTTTTCCAGTATCTTTCCTTTAAAAACAAAATTCTTTTAAAATTGTGTTTCCACATGCTGCTTCCAATTCTTCTGTTTTTCTTTCTTGAACTCATTCCAAACAAAGTTTCAGCCCAGAATTCAAAATGAAACTTGTTTTATCTGTCACCCATAAACTTCATGTCATTAAATATAATGGTGAATTCTCAGTTTCTCATACTTGAACTCTTATTAGCATTAGCAAAATTGATCAATATTCCATTATAGGCATTAACTTTACTTGGATTTCGGGAAGGCAAGTCTACAATATAGGTAGATTTTATTTGTACTCCCAAAAAACCCAAGGAACATGAGCAACTTCCCACTGGCTCCTACCTTGACAGACCTAGCTATAGTTCTCAGTTACTTGAGTTTTATCACTGCCCTTATCACCCTCCACTTGCTGCCTAGATTCTGCACCTCTCCCACCTACTCCAGGATGTGGCCCCAGCAATTTTGCTATTTCCTTGATATCTCCATGCATTTTTTTAGATCAGTTGTTTCTGCATAGCCCAGATTGTCCAAGAACTCAAAACTATCCTATTCTTTGCTTTATAACACTGTGTTTGGTTATTGAATGTTTCTGCATCCCTAGACTCAGTACTCACATTAACTCTTTTTCTTGTCATCAATTCTTTATGAAATGTTTCGCTTATAAGATTTGAATTGTCATTTTATAGTATGATGGTATGTAAATATATATTTAAAATAATACTATTTAGTTGTGCAAGCATAAAATATAAAAATACAATTGTAACATTTGACATGTAATATAGCAAAGGTATAGAACATCTGATATAGAATGAAATTTATGATTATATTATGGAATAGACGACATACATAAATATTAATCAGTGGTTCTGACTTCCATTACTCACAGCCGCCTGTAAGATATTTCTCCTTGGAGAGTGAATATGTATCTTCAGTTCAACATGTTGAAAATTAATTCTCTGGTGTTCTTCATCTAGTTCCTGCAGGGAAATGGAATGTAATTCTTCCAAAATTTTGTTGAATTGTTAGAGTCCACTGTTCATTATTTTTCATGGACCCCAGAAAAAGTCATGGAACATTACTTTCACTATAACCAACAGAACAAAAGATGATTTGGGGAGCGACAGTTGCATGGCCCCTGGGATTGATGGTCAAATATGAAACTGAAGTTAATCTGACTGAGGGTAGAATGTATACAGCAGAAATCCAAATATGGGTTTTGCTTTGTGATGCAGAATGCTGTATAGCCATGCTATTGTGATGGCTTCATTTTCATGGATAATTGATAGAACAAGCAAATAAGCCGTCTGAGAATGGAAAGATCCCGAGGTAGCAGTCTTCCTTTATTTGGTATGGGGTGGCATGACTCCTAGATGAAAGAGATCCACCATGAAAGTAAGGGAGTGTCTAATGGATCAGAGTACACATTACACATATCTGTAAGTAGCATAATGGGATAGAATCATAGCAGGTTGTGGAAGTCCTTGAATCTCCATGTTGGGTGACAGGACAGGTAACTAAAGCACCTATCTTCCCAGAAAGAGCATGTCCTTGTAAGGAAAGAAAAAGAACAGGAATAAATGGTCATTTTGCCCACTGATTTATCCTCTGATTTGACACAAAAAAATGAAAAAACAGGAGTAGGGGAAGAGTATTAGGTTGCATTTCTTACATCTGGAAGTATACAAAAACAAAAAAACAAAAAAACAAAAAAACAAAAAACAGAGTAAAGATTAGGTCTATGCTGCAAAGTCCTGTCTGGAATCCAAAGACTGGGAACTCATGAGGAGAATCAGATGATGAGGAGGAAAGAATACAGCAGACATGATACAAGATTTCCTTTAATAAAGAGCTTTAATACAGAGGAAAGGAAAAATCTGTGATGCAACATGCGGATGTGACTTGCTAATGGCCTTAAACAAGAAACTGTGTTAATCAGGGGACACTCGGCGTCTGAACTGCTTGAACTAGGAAAACTTTTATTTCACTCTACAAACTTAATTTGATGATTGCTCTTTTATAGTTCACATAACCTGAGGAAATAGGAAGAGGATGAATAACTGATGGACTTACTTATACAAGCCATTAGAGACACTTAGTTAGTACTGGCTGTGGCTTGTATGCATTACTGAGGAATTGAACATGAAGAGAGGCAGTGCTTGATGTTCTATTTATTGGGTTGGATAGTATTGTGCTCACAGCTGAGTTAAGAAAAATGTTGACTCACCAAAGGCATCAGAACTGTCATTGAGCTTTAGTAGCTTTGTGGAGTCCTATGGTGGGATGTGATCTTTACATGGTAGTAAAGGCTCTGACTGATCTGAAAGATGTAGACTAGGAAGCAAGTAAGATATGCAAAGTGCTAGTACAATCAATATGGGATGAAAGAAGGTGATAGCAGACAAAATAACCTGTGTATTGTTATGCAAAGTCAAGATTTGTAATAAGCTAGAGTCTCTAGAAAAAGAATCACAGAAAGCCAAACCTTTTGTTAATGAGTTTCTGGAAAGCTTTACAGTCCAAGAAACTGTTCCCAGAAGATACATACATACATATATATATGTGTGTGTGTGTGTATATATATATTATATATGTATGTGTATATATATATATATATATATATATATATATATTCTCTTTCCCCATTGTTTAGTGTTTTATATCCTTGGGGAAAGATCCTGGAGGCTTTTTGAGCTTCCTGAGATTTATGGACCTCTTACCTCCTCTCTCTCTCTCTCTCTCTCTATATATATATATATATATATATATATTTATCTCCTTTTTGCTTCACTCTGGAATTTCCCAAGCTCTGCCCACCAGGACCAGAAGTTCAAACCTCCACCTTTTCTGCCTGTTGTTTTTACATGGCATCTGGGATCTGAACTCAGATCTTCTTCTTACAAGGCAAAGTCTTAGCCCCTGAACCATCTCTCAAGTTCCAAATTACTTTAATGCATTTACTACAATAAATGGCAGTTTAATCCACACTAAATGCCTTAAAGCATCTTGTACTATGTTTTCATAATTATCCAGTTAAGAGATAGGGAATTTGCATACTTAACTTCCACCCCTTGTTACTTAAAGATGATCTCTAAGAATATTGAATCCCTGATACTCTGCATCATAGTTGATCAAGCTTTTGTAGTATTGTAGAAAACTCTCAATTAGGGAAGGCAGAAAGACTCTGGAGCTTGAGGCATAAACTTGTCAGCATAATAAAATCTACCCATTGAGACGTCAATGAACACAGAAGGAACTAGAGATCATAAGGTGGAGTGTGACAAGATTGAGTCACCTTTTAATGAACTCTCAGCTTCATATACACTTCATTTCTAATTACTATTTAAAATTCACTTTCAGGTCTGACTTTTCTTTTGAATCCACTTGCTTATTGGAATTTGATATCTGAATATCATACAAACACTTGAAAATTGCCATTGCAAAATTTATCTTTTTTTTGCTTTCTGTATTTTTTCTATCTCTAGTTAGAAATAGGAAATAGGCTTCTACTTTCCATGCCTACCATGTGTAAGTAAAATCAGGAATGTTAAAATGTTTTTAATGAATTTCAAGTCTTGTCTGTATGTAGGAAGTTGAGGCAAGATTGGAAGAATGAGGTTATCTTTACCTACATAGTGAGTTCAAGGCCAGTCCCAGATGTTCAACTTAACTGAAGTTATCCAACTTACTTTTCTGTTTTTAAGTCTCCAAGCAAGCATCTGAACAATTATTAGATTTTCTTTTTTTTGCATACAAATTTGATGCCATCATTTAATGTCAAACACAAATAAGCCATTATCTCCTCCAAGTTAAAGTGAAAATTTAGAGGGTGCCACATGAGTCTCTTCAAATTATTGCTCTTTGTGGCATCCCAGCCTGCTTCTGTGCTTCTGGGATTTTGCATTCACAGTTCCAAAAATCCATTGCTCACTTAAGCATCCTGTGTACCTCAGACTTTAAAACTCAGTTTATATCATCATCTATGGAAAGAAATCTCTTGAGTCTATAAAGACAAATTAAAGTGTAAAAAACATAAGGAGGGCTGGAAAGAAAATTCTAAAAGATCCTGGTTGTAAAATCCAAAATTGTTCCCATATTATAGTCAAGAGAGTTCTATGCTAGGCAATGCGTTATTATTGTGAAACAGAGAGGGAAAGAGCAGAAAGCACTTGCCAGCTGAACATTCCTATCTTAGCATACTCCTGAGCTCCTCCAAGCTGCTCTTAAAATTGGCCCCAATTGTGTCACATGGCTGCAGTTTGCAACAAGGAACAATGAAGTTTTACACTTTTTTAAACGCTGAGGACCTATCCATAACATAATCAGGATTCTGTTAGTTTAAAATAAGATATTGGTTCAGGTTTTTTAAAAAACAACAATTAACAGCGTCTTTAGCAATTGATGGCATTATGACATTCTTATTACAAAGAAGCAGATTAAGCTATAGATTTTAAACAGTTTATCCAGTATCACAAGATTAAGACCAAACTGTCTTACTCTAGCACTATTGTTTATATAATTTACCATATGTTTATTCTAATAGTGAGGTCATCTTAATCAATAGGATAAGAATGAATATTGTTCCTTGATAATACCATAATGGCTTGCATAACAAAATGCATTTGTTAACATAGTACAAGTGAATACAGTTTTAGGAGAAATCTTTAAAATTTTATATATTCTAGGTTCCTTCTAAGCTTCTGAGAATATCTTAGCATACTACGTTTTATTCCTTAAGACTATTTTGAGGAAAATTCTGCTTCCTAAAGCCAACTTGCAATAACCTTGCTCATCAAATTCATTTTTAACACCTCTGTTTTCCTAGATGAGTTTTTAATTTGTCAGTATGTAACTTTTTAATTTAATTTATAAGTCCAATTTTATCTATTAGCTCTCATATGTATCTTTAGACTGAAGAATGGAGAGTGTATGAAACAGTGGAGAGAATGTGAAGGAACCAACGTACACTCTATGCAATTGCCAAAAAACTAACATAATTAATTAAAAAATAGATGAAACAATTTGTTTTTAACTTCTAAGTTGTGTAATTTGTCAGATAGCCATAGAAATGAGTAAAACAATGCAATGGTATTTCATATTTATGATTTTTAAAAATAATATTTCTTATTTCTTCTAATTCTTTTCTTTACACAACTCTTGTTGATTTCCCTGCTATGCAATTATTTTGCTGATTGTAACTTGTAAATGTAGTTCTTTTTCATCAACTCATTGTCTCTATAGCTTATTTGCTTCAGGCCTAGATCACATGTTTAAGAAATAGTCCTACTTACAGAAGGTGGGTCTTCCCCCCATCAGTTAAGCAATCCAGACCTCACAAGCATGTACATAGCCAATATTTATTTAGAGAATACTTCTGGAGACCTGCCTCCCAGGTGTTGGGTTGACAATACTAACCTTGCATTGTTTTTCTTGTCACTGTGGCAAAATGTTGGATAGAAGCAATTTAAGGGAGGAAGGATTTATTTTTGCCCATGGTTTCAGGGGATGCCAGTTCAGTTACTGGGTAAAGAACGGTGGTATGACAACTCTGTGGTGGTAGGAACTTCTTGCTCAAGTTTCTCAAGTCACAGCGAGACTAAAGATTAGAAGCAAAATTGGAACCAAGGCCAGGCTGTGACTCTCAAAGGATTTCCCCAGTTATTCACTTCCACCATTGAGGACCAATAGCCTCTCAATACAGTTCAACAAAATGTAAATCAAATATTCCAGTACTAATATATATATATATATATATATATATATTTATATATATAAAATAAGGAAGGAAAATATATATTCAATTAGAAAATCTAATCAAGAAATGTTGTTATGTTTCCTAATGTATGTCTTAGGGGTTATTTAAAACATTTCATTTGTTTATGAGAGACAGAGAGACAGAGAAAGGGGAAGAAGAGAGTGAATGAGAGAGAGAGAGAGAGAGAGAGAGAGAGAGAGAGAGGAGAGAGCATATGCACTCGTTCCAAGGTGGGCAAAGTTGGCAATTAGAGGACAACTCTGCACTATGTGGGATTCCAGGAATTGAACTTGCATCATCAGGTTTGCAAGCAGGTACTTTTCTCCCTGAGCTGTCTTACTGACTTGTGGCATTGGGTTTAACTCATGCATAGCAGAGTTGACAGGACAGATCAGAAAAAAATTGAGAAAAAATGGCTTAACTATTACTTTTCTAATTCATCAAACACCATAGCAAACAATTGGAAAAATTTTAATAAACTCTTCTTTCATACAGAATCCCATAAATCTTTAATTCATCCATTTTTTTCATTAAACAGATATATTTTAATTTAGGCTAACTTATGAGTACAGGAAATTAATCATTGATCAAGTAAGACAAAAGCAGATTGGCTGAAAAAGTGGTCCAAATGATGGAGGAAGACAATACCTACTTACAAATCAGGACAGATAAAGGAAAATTGGACTGACATGGAGCATTGTTCAACTTTCCTGGGGAGATATGAAAAGACATCTATGTAACACAGATAAGGTACTAATGGCAAAAAAAGAGAAAGGATTCCACCAAAATCTGTCTCAGTGACTAGTGAATTTATTTGTGCTCCTTACAGAAATGTGGACAATTCCAAGCTAGTTACATCACTTATAAAAACCCATCCCAGCAAGGATGATTATCCACAAAAACTGCACCCCTGGAGTTCATGCAAAACTTACAGAGCACTTACTCAGTGCTCAGAGAAGTCTTTCCACAATTGCTACTGTTTACCATCTGGAAGAACTTTGTAAATCTTGTGACTTTCAGGAGCTTCCTATGCTTTGTAAATCATGTTTTCCTCTTAGGACTTTCATGCTTTCTTTAGTTTTTTAATCTTAAAAGCCTCCATTCTCCCTCTAAGAGGCCATATTTCAATTCAGAGGAAATAATTGCAGAAGACTCCATCTTTCATTCTTCTATTTCATGTTCTTTCTGCTGCATCTTCTGTGATGCTCCTTTGTGTCTTGGAGGGCTTGATGCAGTTATGTGATTATTTTCCTCTAGTTATTAAGCCACTATGCTACAGAACCAATCACTTATTCTTTTTTTTCTAGCATTTTTCATTATTCCCGCTCATACAGACTTAATAGGTACACCGGTTCCCTCCCTCCCTCCTCCTCCCTCCGACCCCCCTGCTTCCCCTCCCCTTACCCCTCCCTCCCCATCCCCCAGTGCCCCCCCAATCCCCGGAATATCCTTTAATGTGCATGCCAGACTCTCCTCTAGGACCCAGTGGCATATCCCTGAACCCTTTCCTGTGTTCCCCTTAAGCATAGGAACACTACTGTGGCTGTCAATCCCTTCCCTCCAAGGATCTTGGTGCCTTTAGCAAATGCTAGACTTTGCCAATCACTTATTCTTAAAAGCTTGAACAGTTATGAGTCTTTATAATATACCATATATTGCAAAAAGAAACCTTTTATTGTCAATAAAGTTTGAAAACAGTAGCAATATATGGGCATAAGCACAAAACGTTTAGAAGGAATTTTTACAACTGTATTGCAAACATTTAACAGAGCAATAGCAGTTGCCTAACCATTGAAACTTACGATGTCCTCAGACTTGGACTTACCACAACTTATAGAACCATATATGAGTTCCCTTCTGTGGAGCAGGCCTTATGTCCATCCAGAAAGAATGGTTGTGACACCAAATGCACAGTGCCTGAAATGTTGGAAACTTGGTATGCAGGGTTTACAAATAGTCCAAGCAGGATTATCTAAGAAAATTCTTTAGCAGTAGCCTATATAATGCCTTTTAGCATTTTGAGTGTCAAGCTAAATTTTTTTTCCATGTCCTATCACCAAACCATGTGTTGGCTTCACCAGTAGGGACTTTCCATCTATTTCTGGAATATAACCAAGAAAAAGAATAGTTTCAATAACCTTTATGACTTTTGGAGATTCAGGGGCCATCAAGGCCACTACTAAAAGTGAAGTTGCTCACGCTAATAAGGAGATTTTTCATCCAAAAACCTTATGATTCCTGGAAGTGTTGTGCTTTAAATTCATCAACTTCTATTTTTCCTGTTTTTTCTAGGTACTTTTACAAATTTATAAGACATAAAAGACTTATTATTGAATAATGAAAACTTTTTAGAAGAATGTGAAGAATGTCTGAAAACCTACTAATCCATTATAAGGAAGTGCCATTGGCCTTGAGTGGCTGATAGAATACTGAGAATGAAGCATTAGCAAGATCCAACAGCATGAAAAGACTCAATAATTTATATGAATTGCTTCATCAGAAAAATCAATGTTTTTTGCAATGGCAAGAAAGGGAGACACATTTTAAAATTTCCCAACACACAGCTATTTTTTTTTAAATTTTTTTTTATTATTATTTATTCAACTGCGTACGTGTGTGCGTATGTGCTCGTGTGTGCGCGCGCGCGTGCGTGTGTGTGTGTGTGTGTGTGTGTGTGTGTGTGTGTGTGTGTGTGTCTGAACACACAGCTATTTTATCCAGGTAAAATATCTGGTGTCTTTAATAATAGAATCTTACCATCTAGTGCTAGTATGCAATTAACAGCAGTAGCAGCTACCTATGGTTTGTGAGACCACTGTTATTTATCTGCCCATCAGCTCAAAATTTTTGCACACAACAACCTTATAGCTCCTGTGACTGTCTTTTTCCATCCATGAAGAATGTCTTCATATAAACTCTTTAACACTATTTTTATTATGTTTTCAGTTGATTATTTAAATCTGTAAGATACCCAACAAGGAGAGAGGGGACCATGTTACAGTAGAGAAAATAGGCCTCCATCAAGGACTGCAAGTAAGTAATGAGACACCTGGTTAAGTTCACACACGTTGGTGCCTGATCATTTACAACTGAGGGGGTATGATCTCACCAGAAGGGGAGGGCATATAGTCTGGCAGATAAAAAGTAATCATTTTGCAAATGGGTGATTGACCCCTCCCTCATTGTGGTTTCCTACTTTTATTATATCTACCTTTGAATGTGCTCTTATAACAAGACTCCAGTTTAACAGCTTTTTGTCTCTGGCCCCGGGGTGACATACAATGCCCATCAGGATGGAGTGAAGGGCATTGCAGGAGCAGCAAAACTGCAAAAGAAAATCAACAAACCACAATCCAGAACTTCAGAGACTCTATATCAACCACCTAGAACTAGGCCAGCCTAATCTCTCCCCATCCTGAAGCTCAGGGACATTTGTGGAAGAGGGGGCGGTAAGATTGTAAGAGTATAAGAGCACAAGGATGGGAGGAGCAATGATTTGCAAAATACTCTACACAAGTTAGGGCCGAAGCAATCATAATAGGACTTTGCATGCCCTGTGCAATGTCCAACATACTATTGACCCCACAAAGTCTAGCATTTGCTAAAGGCACCAAGATCCTTGGAGGCAAGGGATTGACAGCCACAGTAGTGTTCCTATGCTTAAGGGGAACACAGGAAAGGTTCAGGGAAATGCCACTGGGTTATTGTACGTCATCGGAGAGGAGGGTCCAGAGGAGAGTATGGCATGCACATTAAAGGATTCTCCAGGGATTGGGAGGGGAGGCACTGGGGGATGGGGAGGGAGGGTGAGGAGAGGGAGAGCAGGGGGGTGGGGGGAGGAGGATGGAGGGAGGGAACCGGTGTACCTACTAAGTTTGTATGAGCGGAAATAATAATAAAAAATGTTAAAAAATCTGTAATATACTCAAAAGGAGAATATTATACCATGAAACTTCTTTTTTCCCCCCACAGAGGGTTGGCAGAATCACCAATGGCCTTTTGTTATAAAATGTAAGTAAATGCCAATTGGTCTTAGATAACTAAAAAGATCATAAAGATGAAATGTTAGCAAGGTCCAATACAGCATGAAAAATTCAGTGACTTCTAACAGTTTCATCAAAAGAGCAATGTTAGGTGCAGTAGCATGTATTGACAACACTATTTTATCTAGTTCTCCATGATCACTAGTCATTTCCCATGAGCCATCTGCTCTTCATCCTGGGGTAATGTTGATGCAGAACAGTTACACATTCCCTCTCAAATGTCAGCTAGATTATACTTCTTGTCAGTTCTGAATGGATCTGGGTCAGCACTGGGTCCGTGCTTTTCCATTGACCACACCTGTCTGATAAAAAGATCCTGAACTGGATGAGCAATCTACACTCCCATTACACCTTCTTACAGGGGGAAATATACGCAGCAAATTCTGGGGTAAAAATTGTTCACCATAGCAAACCTATTGGCTCTCTGTGAACTCTTTCCCTAGGAAATCTGTCTTGGTGTAAATCTCACATTTGATTTTGAGCCCAAGATACAATGCTTCCACTGTTTTGATATGTCAAGTCTGTCACCTCTACTTTGCTTGCTTTAGCATTTTAAATATCTGTCTTATATGATGGTCAAGATCCTGCAGATCTGTTCAGATACTTACCTGTCTTGTAGAGACTACAACCCATCATGTGGTTTAGTAAAGTCACTAAAGTCCTGTACTAGGCCTAAGGTCTTATCTTTGTTATGAGTTCTTTCCAACACAGTAAATGACCAAATAAAACTCAATCTCTCTCTCTCTTTCTCTCTCTCTCTCTCTCTCTCAGTTTCTCAATAGTATCTATCCTTTCCCTATAGTTTTCCAAGTGTCTGGTATTCGTGGGAGCCTCAGGCAATGATAATCAAATATACATAATGGCTCATGTGAACCAGTCTAGTCAAGGAATGATTTTCCTCATATTTCCATATCTATTGCAAGGAAGAATGGGTAGTTATATTACTCAGCTTTTTTGTTTCCACAGCAATCTGATCTCATCTACCTCCATGTCTCACAGATTCAAGAGTCAGATTGTGATGCCTCTTGACAGAGTTGTAATTGTTGCTTGCAACATTCATAGTTGGATAAGGTCACAGATATACATCCCAATTTTTTTTATGCTCCATAACCATTGTGTGTGGTTTCTTCAGCTATAAGGAGTTATTGTTGAGTTCTGGAGGGTAACTAATAGCAATGTTAAATGCCTGTTTTTTTTAGGGGTCTTTGAAGCTTCACTACCCAACACTCTTTAGGAGGTATCACATTCCTTGTACTGGCTCTGGTAAGAACATCTCAGGGCAATTTCTGTTTTTCCTCCTCTCCTCTCCCCTCCCGTCTCCTTCACTCCCCTCCCCTCTTCTCCTTTTTCCTCCTCCCCTCCCATTCCCCCCCTGTCCTTTCCTCCCCTTCTCCTTCCTCTTTTCCCCTCCTATCTCCTGCCCTCCCCTTCCTTCCTATTCTCTTCTCTTTGTTCCCCTGTGTACAGACTGATTGACTTTTTTTGGATTATATGTTTTGATAGATTGATGTAATAGAAAGTTTTGACTGACTATATTTTGCATTCTAGGCATAAATTTTCACTCCCCCATTCCCTCACATTCCCTATCCTTTTACTTCCCTAATCTCTTTAAAACTTTCTTTATTTTATTGCCCTTTCTATGTTCTTGTTCCCTATATTCTATTACCTTCCCTCTTTTGGGATTTTCCCACTTCTACCAACCATAATTTATGTTTCTTTCATTCATTCATTTCAAGAGGTACCTGTGATATATTAATGGCAATATAAGGTATAGGAGTAGCTAATTCTTTTCAGATTTGAATGAAATCCATTTCATGACAGGGAACACATACATACCTTGTATTATAAACCAAGTCAAATACCTGTGGAAAGATAGACCAGAGGCCCCTAGAGGGAACAAAGCTCTTAATGTTAACATTAAATTCTTTATGACAAGCCACCTTCTAATCACTTATGGTTACACCCTTAGATTAGAGAAGCATTCAGCATGGAACCAAGGAAGTATTGGAAGATACCCACAACTGGCCAAAGCACAAAGTTAGAGACTATGGAACACTTGACACCAAACAGGATATGTAAACCAACCTTTAGCAAGTGTCTCAGGGAACTTTTCAGAAGAAAAGGTGATAAGAATGCAAAAGCCTTCTTGGATGGAGAGAAAAGTAATCAGACAGTAATCTCTGGCCATATCAGGGCTACCACACCTAAAAGCACAATGCAGTGATATATACTGCCTCTAGTTTTCCACAACAGTTGATCTATTAATATTTCACCAAGGAATATGGAAGATTCCAGGAGATATGGCAGTATCCTGATGGATTGTTTGGGACTTGTGCTGGACAGAAGGGAAATTCTTTACTCTTTTGTTCATCCACTGCTGACTGATTGTGCCCCAGTAAATGTCAGCACAGTCACCAGTGTAGGCATCCTGGATGAGGTACAAGGGCTCACATATGCAGAGGGAAATGGAAGTGGGGCGGGGGGGGGGGACTGACTGGAAAGGAAAAACAGCGGAGTGGGATGGGAGAGAATTTGGGTACTAGGGACCGAAAAATAGTCAAAATCATTGTGTTTTCATATGAAAGTTTCAAAAAATAATAATAAAAAAGAGTCAGACTAATAGAGACCCTTTCATTCATTGTGTGAAAGTTTCCTCAATCCAAGCAGTTCAGATGTCATAGTTTCTTGTTTGGGGTCATTAGTAAGCCCCATTTGCATGTATCATTATGGATTTTTATCTTCCTTCTACTAAAGCTTGACCCTAAAAGGATCTTCTGCCATGTCTACTGTGTTCTTTCTTCCTTGTCATCTGATTCTCATGAGTTTCCAGTCTTTGGCTTCCAACTGGGCTCTGCAGCACAGACCTAATCTCTACTCTTTTCTTCTTATACTGCCAAGTGCAAGAAATGCAAGATAACACTACTCCTACTCCCTTATTTTTTTATTTTTCTTGTCAAATCAATGGCCAGAATGACCATTCTTTTCCATTGTTTTCCTTTCCTTATAAGAAAATGCTCTTTCTGGGAGGACAGGTAAGTTTCAGTCACATGTCCTGTCACTCAGCACGGAGACTCAAGGATTGTCACAATCTGATATGGTCCCATCCCATTATGCTTCTTTCAGATACCGTAATGTACACTCTGATCCATCAGCCATCTGAGGGCACCCCATTACTTTCATGGTAGACCTTATTCATGCCACTTAGTACTAAGTAGAGATAGATCACCCTGGGATTCACTCTGAGATAGTTCCATTCTCAGATAGCTTCTTTGTATGTTCAGTCACCCCTCACAGGGAGTATGCAGTTCTCTGTTGCAAAATTTGTTTTGAAAGCTTGCTTATTGCTATTAAAATTCTGGAAGACTTGGTCAAAAACCCATAACTAGTAAAGTCAAATGTCCCAGGGGGAAATTACTACTTTTGTGAATGAGATATATTATCATAACAAGTTCTAAAAATTTATATTCGCTTCCATAGATTTGTGCTGTTCTCAGACCTGTTCAGAGAAGCTTGTTCCTGCAATGGACAGAGATTAATGTAGAGACTCATAACTGTTTGAAGCACTGAGAAGTAAGTGATTGTTAAATGTTCAGCTGTAAATGATCCATCTTTATCACTCTCTAGTGCTCAGGGGAAACCATAGAAGAAGGGCCAGAAAGAATTCAAGAGCTGGAAGATGGGAAGAATATAGTGAAGCTCTCTCTTCTGGATATGATGTGGTTAGTGCACTTATGAACATAACAGTGTATGTGGCTTCCTGAATAAGACCATCATAAGGTCCAGTCTATCTAATGTTCAGCATGGATGGGGAAGGACACACAAGACCTTGTCAGTAGCTGGGAAGTAATGACAGTTGATACTTGCTGGGGAAGGGAGAACCACTTTATTCTGAAGGTAAGATCCTGGTCAATATGCATCAGAAGATGGGTAATGCAGGCCATAGTACAAAATAAAATATCTGTGGATGGTCAGCCCTTACTGGGGCATCTAAGTCATGTCTCATCTCAGGGAGCCTTACAGAAGAATGAGTGTAAGAGCTTAAAGATGGGGAGAGGTAACATCAGAAAACAACCACTATTCATTTCAGGACTGGCTTTCCCAAGAGCTAAATACAAAACTGTCTTCCTCCACCAGCCCTCTACAAATAGCTGACTTAGGAACACTTTGCTTGAACAGAGAAGATCCCATCAGCACGACATACCCCAAGAGGCTATATGGGACTAATACTAGACAAAAGAGAGGGGGAGCCTCTATATTCCACAATTTATGCACCAGTAGACCACTTGCGCCCTGGTGGGTGCCCAATCACTAACCGATGCAGGCATCCTAAAGGTGACCCAATGGCTTGCACATGTAGGAAGACATGGGAAAAGAAGGAAAATGGGCAAGAAGGGAGAGCAGGAGGAATGAGAAACGATGCAGAGTGGCAGTAGGTAATCGGCAACACAAATACATGAACTCATGGTTAATTTAACTTTAAAAGAAATTAATAAGACTAAGAAAGAAACACCCAAACTTAATAGGTACACCAGTTCCTGCCCTCCCTCCTCCTCCTCCCGTACCCCCTGCTCCCCCTCCCCAGCCCCCTCCCTTCCCATCCCTCAGTGCCTCCCGCCCCAATTCCCAGAGAGTCCTTTCTTGTGCATGCCTGACTCTCCTCTGGGCCCTCCTCTCCGATGACGTACAAGGACCCAGTGGCCTTTCCCTGAACCCTTTCCCGTGTTCCCCTTAGGTATAGGAACACTTCTGTGGCTGCCAATCCCTTGCCTCCAAGGATCTTGGAGCCTTTAGCAGATGCTAGACATTGTAAGGTCAATAGTGTGTTGGACAATGCGCAGGCCATGTAAAGTCCAATTATGATTGCTTCAGCCCTAACTTGTATGGAGTATCTTACATATCATTGCTCCTCCCATCCTTTTGCTCTCACACTCTTACCGACCCCTCTTCCGCAAATTTCCCTGAGCTTCAGGATGGGGAGAGATTAAGCTGGCCTAGTTCTAGGTGGTTGATATAGAGTCTCTGAAGTTCTGGATTGTGGTTTGTTGATTTTCTTTTGCAGTTTTGCTGCTCCTGCAATGCCCTTCACTCCATCCTGGTGGGCATTGTATGTTACCCCCTGGCCAGAGACAAAAAGTTGTTAAACTAGAGTCTTGTGATAAAAGCACATTCAAAGGTAGATGTAATAAAAGTGAGAAACCAAAATGAGGGAGGGGTCTATCACCAATTTGCACAATGGTTACTTTTTATCTGCCAGACTATATGCCCTCCTCTTCTGGTGAGATCATACCCCCTCAGTAGTAAATGATCAGGAACAAAAGTCTGTGAACTTAATCAGATATCTCATTACTTATTTGAGTCCTTGATGGAGGCTTATTTTCTGTGCTGTAACATGGTCCCTTCTCTCCTTGTTTCTGGTGTGGCCCTCCTACCCCATCTCTCCAGTTCATAATCCTTGCAATTACTGTCTCTAGGTGGGCTGGGTGGGTTTGGTACTAGGAGCCACATATTAGGGAGTACATACGGCGCTTAATTTTCTGGGTCTGGGATACTTCACTTAATATAATTGTTTCTAATGACATCCATTTCCCGGCAAATTCCAATAATTCATCATTTTTGATGGCTGAGTAGTACTCCATTGTATAGATGTACCACTGTTTCCTTATCCACTCATCAACTGTTGGACATTTGGGTTGATTCCATGACTTTGCTATTGTAAACAGTGCTGCTATGAACATGGTCGTGCTTGTACTATCGAGGTGAACCTCTGCTGTATGGGGGGTTATTCCCAAAAGTGGAATAGCAGGGTCATATGGCATTTCAATCTTTAATTTCTTTAAGAATCTCCAGATGGCTCACCAGAGTGGCTGTTTGAGCCTGCATTCCCACCAGCAATGTAGAAGAGTTCCCCTCTCTCCACATCCTCTCCAGCATTTGTTGTTGTTTGTATTGTGGATTTTTGCCATCCTGACGGGGGTGAGATGATATCTCAAGGAAGTTTTGATTTGCACTTCCCTGATGGCTAAGGAACAACTTCCTTCTCTTAAGTCATGTAGAACATGTATTTTGTTGTAGCAATATATTAGGAAGTGAAATCAAACTGTAGAAAGTATCAAGGAGGTCAACCACAGGGAAATATGTTCTAAGACTATAAAGAAGAATTCTAAGAAAAAAGACTGCTTACTTAGACTGCCCTTGTGGGTAAGAGAAAAGAAATATAGATGACTTAATTATTTGAATGTCATTGGTGAACAGGTCCTATATCACATGAGCTTTGCAGAAAACTTTCCAAATATTTGCACCAGAGAAAATACACTGGAAATATTTACTCATAGTTCTTACCAAGTTGTCAATTCTGTAGGAAAATATGTTACCTGTGAATATTTTTACTCATGAGTTTGCACTCAATTCCTCTGAATGATGGGGTGATACTGAGGGAGTCTGAGAACAGATGAAGGATGATACACAGACTTCAGAATAAATCAGAAGTTTCAAAGACTGGAACAGAAGATTTGAGCATGGAGGTAAAGATTCTTTATTCACCAAGTATGAGAACAGTGAACCCTGAGACTCATAAAGACCAAAGGAAAGCATGTAGAAAGAGAGTGGGCTAGTTGAAACACTAAGACCAATGCATGAAAAGCATGAGTAAACAATTCTAAAATATAAGGAAGAACATCCTCAGAGAAAAAGCTACTTATAAAGATGATTAGATATGGCAAAAAATTTTTCCATCAGAGAGAGAGAGAAAGAGAGACAGAGAGAATATTAAACCTCAATGAGGTTGTTTAAAAGTTTGTAGTAAATGGTTTAGATGAATATAAAATTCCCAGATGCTATTTTGACTTTTTCTGCTTATTTGATTATACTGAAAAAATGTAACTAAGCTTTCTACTTTCCTCCTGGGCACAGCTATCCATTCCAAATGAATTGTAGACCTGGATGGGTGGCACATCTTGGGAGACTGAGATGAGAGGGCGGCAAAATGATCAGTATAAGCTACATAATGAGACTTTGTAAAAAAAAAAAAAAGCACAATGATGAGGTTATGTCTGACATGAGTAGAACAGGTTAAATCTTAGTCAAAACTTTAGGTCCTGTATATTCATGAAGAAATTTAATAAAGTCATCTGGTTTTCTAAATTTTGCTGATTTTTATTAGAATTTCCTTTGATAAGATTTAGAAGAATCTTTGTTTTTCTTAGGATAGAGGTGAAATTACTTACTTGCATTCCTTGATGGAGGCCTATTTTCTCTACTGTAACATGGTCCCCTCTCTCCTTGTGTCTGGTGTGGCCCTCCTACCCCATCCCTCCTGTTCACAATCCTTGAAATTACTGTATTACATAGGTTTACCTTTGAGTGTCTCAATGTGGGCTGGGTGAGTTTGGTACTAGGAGCCACCTATTAGGGAGAACATACGGCGCTTAATTTTCTGGGTTTGGGATACTTCACTTAATATAATTGTTTCTAATGACATCCATTTCCCAGCAAATTCCAGTAATTCATCCTTTTTGATACCTGAGTAGTACTCCATTGTATAGATGTACCTACTGTTTCCTTATCCACTCGTCAACTGTTGGACATTTGGGTTGATTCCATGACTTGGCTATTGTAAACAGTGCTGCTATGAACATGGTCATGCTTGTGCTATCGAGGTGAATCTCTGCTGTATGGGGAGTTATTCCCAAAAGTGGGATAGCAGGGTCATATGGCATTTCAATCTTTAATTTCTTTAAGAATCTCCAGACGGCTCACCAGAGTGGCTGTATGAGCCTGCATTCCCACCAGCAATGTAGGAGAGTTCCCCTCTCTCCACATCCTCTCCAGCATTTGTTGTTGTTTGTATTGTGGATTTTTGCCATCCTGACTGGGGTGAGATGATATCTCAGGGATTTGATTTGCATTTCCCTGATGACTAAGAAAGTGGAGCATTTTTTAAGATATTTGTTAGACATTTTAATGTCATCCCTGGTAATATTTCTTTTAAGTTCCAGGGCCCATTTTTTAATTGGGCCATTGTCTTCCTTGGAGTTTAGTTTTCTAAGTTCTTTGTGCACTCTGGACAGTAGAGCTCTATCAGATATGTGGTTAGTGAAGATTTTCTCCCATTCTGTGGGTTGCCTTTGAGTTCGTGTTACAATCTCTTTATCTGAACAGAAGCTCTTTTATTTCACAAGGTCCCAACTGTTGAGAGTTGGTAGCAGTGACTGTGCCATTGGATGTCTGTTTAGGAAATGTTGGCCTAGCCCAATCAACTCGAGGGAGTTCCCTATCGTTTCAACTATGGTTTTTATAGTCTCTGGCCTTATATCAAGAATAATGAGACACCTGGTTAAGTTCACAGACGTTCGTTCCTGATCATGTACAACTGAGGGTGTATGATCTCACCAGGAGGGGAGGGCATATAGTCTGGCAGATAAAAAGTAATCATTTTGCAAATGGGTGATTGACCCCTCCCTCACTGAGATTTCCTACTTTTATTACATCTATCTTTGAATGTGCTATTATAACAAGACTCCAGTTTAACAGCCTTTTGTCTCTGATGGGGGGGGGGAACGACATACAGTGCCCAGCAGGATGGAGTGAAGGGCATTGCAGGAGCAGCAAAACTGCAAAAGAAAATCAACAAACCACAATCCAGAACTTCAGAGACTCTATATCAACCACCTAGAACTAGGCCAGCCTAATCTCTCCCCATCCTGAAGCTCAGGGACATTTGTGGAAGAGGGGGCGGTAAGATTGTAAGAGCAAAAGGATGGGAGGAGCAATGATTTGCAAGATACTCCACACTAGTTAGGGCCGAAGCAATCATAATAGGACTTTGCATGCCCTGCGCAATGTCCAACACACTATTGACCTCACAAAGTCTAGCATCAGCTAAAGGCACCAAGATCCTTGGAGGCAAGGGATTGACAGCCACAGTAGTGTTCCTATGCTTAAGGGGAACACGAGAAAGGGTTCATGGGAATGCCACTGGGCGTTGTATGTCATCGGAGAGGAGGACCCAGAGGAGAGTTAGGCATACACAATAAAGGACTCTCTGGGAATTGGGAGGGAGGCACTGGGGGATGGAGAGGGAAGGGAGGGGAAACAGGGGGTTTGGGGGGAGGAGGAGGGAGGGAGGGAACTGGTGTACCTATTAAGTCTGTGTGAGTGGAAAAAATAAAAAATGTATTAAAAAAAGGATAGTGGTCAAATGATACTTTATACATAGTGCTGAATCATTCACTAAAATGAACTTTCTGGCACTGGGGTACAGCTGAAGGGGAAAGCATGTGCCTCCTATGTATGAGGTCTTCAGTTCAATATTTGGCAATGACAGAAAAGTAATGTTCTCTGCTATCTTCTGCTTTCTTTCATGTTTTAAATTTATGGCTGTGTCATTCTCAGGGAAAACTCATCAAATGTCAAAGTTAAATGAGCAGAAAGCAGAAGAGGAGAGCAAATGCTTTAGGACAGTTTTTAAACTGATAACCCCTTTCTATTTACCAGATAATTGCCTCATTTCCTAGAATGCTTGATGAAATAAAGCACTGAAGAAATGTACAGAATTAATTCAATCAAGAAAGTTGCTAGTTTTTGTTTGATTCTAAAGGTTTTCAATCAAGTCATAGAATGGGAGAGTATCCTACTGGGATTCAGATGTTATGTGGGTTACCTAGGTTAGACCTGTATAGACTTGGATATTCCACTCTCCATTGCTACACAATATTCAGTATCTCAACTGCTTGTTTCTATCTAACACTGCAGTGCTTTCTCCTTTTCAGTTTGGAAGGACAATTTACTGTGATGCAATGAGACATTGTGTAGAAAAGAATACACTTTTAGATACCATTAAAACATTTCAAAAGCAATACAATTAGCTAAGTACTTACATTTTATTAGTAATAGCAAGCAAAATTAATAAGTAAATTCAACTAAAAATGGTTATGTGTCAAAGTGTATAGTTTTTACACTGACATTTCACAAAATCTGACTTTGCTTAGAAGAGAAATCACTCGGCTGTTAAAATTACTTTTAAAGAGCTGTCAAAATTGGAAAACCTGCTGTCAAAAATATGATGAGAAAAGTTTAAAAATGGTAAAGTATGTTGACTTAGACAAAAAATATTACCTCCGTGAAGGAAAACTTGAATATTTATCATTGTGTTCAAAGGGTATGATTTCCCCCTGAAATCGGACATCATGCCTTTGCAATTTATATGCTGAAACATGTGTTTTCATAGCAATTATGTATAGTCATACCATGATTAAATTTCCCTAGGTTATAGAAAATACTTAAATATTTATTATGCTGCTAGTATTAATGAACTTCTTCAAATATCAATAGAAGTTGAATTTGAACTCATTCTAATTTTTAACTCTCCTGATTTCTTTTCTATAAAGAAATAAACAAACCTATTTCTACTTTCTAGAAATTCCACTAATATTTGTATATTGCCATTCTTCCTATTCAAACTATATAATATTTCTTTTATGTAAGATCCTCAGTTATACACAATAGATATTTTTATCCCATAATATTTTAATTTTGAGAGTATAAATTAGTTTTCACTTAAAATTGATTCTTCATCTACATCTAATATGGTTTCATAAGAGAAAAAGTTTTGAGAACATTGGGGTCAGATAGCTGCATTAGTAAAATGAAAACCTCTTTTAAACTCTTCATGTTTTATAAGAAGCAAAATTGCGAAACCTTTAATCTCAAAAACATTCAATTTCAGGTTTAAAGCTGGATGAGTGAAGGGAAATGCACGTATCAGTGAGATGGCCTAAAGAGAGGCCATCTGTGATCAGCACAGAGAGACTTGAACCCTCACAGTAAGAGTAGACAAGCCAGAGTCAACCCTGGGGTCCATAGAAGCTTATAGGTAGAAAGGTAGGAAGGAATGGGAGGGAATGATGAAGAGAAGGGATGGTAGGGATACTCAATAAGTTTGTGAAAGTTGAAGAAAAATAAAAATGGAAAAAATTTAATTTTGCTTTGAAATAGACAGCCAATAGGATGTTCCAGAATGCACTAAGTATCAAACTGTCAGTTCTTTCTAGAATAATGAATTTGTGAGTACAAGATAAGATTCATGCTTTTTTTCTCCCCAACTATAAATAATATGTGACATTGAGTTGATATTTGGGGTGACTATTACATTCCCATTTTGTTATACGATCTTGAATCTAATCTATGATCTTGAATCAACTACAGTACAATTGATCATAAGTATTTTGTAAGCTCAAATGTACAAGCAGCCCAGTATTATTTTTTTAAAAAGAAGAAATTCAAAGTAAAAATTCATTTTGAACTGGAAACATTGCTTGTAAAATAATTACAGAAGGGAAAACCTTTTGTTATAGAAGGAATATTATACTTATTATAAATGAACATAAAAGTATTTTATGATATCTCCTATTTTGCTGCTTATGTGAAATAATTTAGAGTTGGATGTTTTTATTTTCTAATCTTGTTTTGTTTATTGAGATTCTGGGGATTGAACTCTGCTATTAAACTATGTCTTCAGTTCTTGAATCTTCATATATCGTTACTGTTTAACACCACCGGATTTAGTTATTAACATTTATGTACTGGACATACCACTTAATAATGTATTCTAAAATATACAAGTTTATTTTTAAAGCTTAAATAACAAAAATGCTCGCAAACATTTCTACAAATAGGATAAATGCAATCTTATGATGATGACTTGAAATGCCAGTATAATTTTAGGTGATGTTAGCTGTTCAGAAAATTAAGCGGGAAGCCTACAAATCAAAACACATATCACTCGAATACATACATTTCATTGTTCTCAGAATCATGTTGACATGCCCTTATTATATGAATGCAGAAGAAGCTATAAATTTAGAACTCTAACTAGTAACCCAAAGTACAGTATATATACATTGGAGAAAAGTTTGTGTTGCTATGGGAACTTTGGCTTTTGTTTACATTATACTGCAAACTATATTATGTGCCTTGGTTCACCTTAATGACTACCTTCATGTATTGGTAATTATACTATTTTCCCTCATTTACTCTCATGATTAACTCCTTAAGGTTAATATTGCTCATCGTTATTGAGTTAGTTCATCTTTTCCTTGAATAGAGAAATATGAACTTACATTTACCTTCATTTGTGAAAATTGCATTACGCATGCTGTCATCAGCTGTTCATTACATTAAGTAAAAGGATTTTTAGCTTTTTATGAGATTTACAAGATCACACTTATGGAAATTATAAGTATGACCTTGTTTGCCTGTAGGAATAGCATATTAAAAATTGAAGAAAATAAAATTTATGAACATTTAATTTTTTTGGACATAAAAATGTACAATTTTCTTATGCAAAATTCCTATGGTGCTATAAAAGAAGAAATCTGAGCTACTAAGAAAAATATTCATGCTTTCAATGTATAAGTGAAGAAATGTTGAAATATATTTGTTGCTGTGATTATCATGTATCTATGAGTATGGGTGTGTCTGCCATGGTGTGTATTTGGAGGTTTTAAAGTCAATAAAGTCACTTTCTCCCTCTACTATTATATGATATGACAGTTTCAGATGTCAAATTGGCATATTAAAAGTGAACCTGAGCCTACCTATGTGGAATTATCTAGTTAAAGTAAGGCTGTGGGGACTGGAGAGGTGGCTAAGGGGTTGTTAAGCCTCTGCCTTGCCAGGTGGAAGGTTCGGATCCTAGACCTCATGTATAAACGCCAGACGGAAGCCGGAAGCCGGGGCGGCCTGCGTTTCTGGTCCTGATAGGGCGGAGCCTGTGAACCCCCCCCCCCCCCCCCCCGGCAGGAGGAGGTGGAGGCGTCCATGGCGGTTCCGGAATTCGCCTGTGGTTCTACACACACACACACACACACACACACACACACACACACACACACACACACACGCACAATTGAATAAAAATATAAAAAGCAATAAAGTAAGCCTGTGGGAGATTGTCTTATTTGTATAATTGATGTGAAATACCCAGCTCAGAGTAGGTGGGACCAGTTACTGGGCGGGTGAACACGATGAGAGGGAAACTAGTTGGCTTTGGAAAATTGGCAAGCAAGAAAGTGGCATTAGTCATTGATCCTCTGCCCTTGCTGTAGATATAGTGTGTCATATTCCTTGGCTTCTGCTGATAACTCTCCTGTCATAGTGATCAACTGCAGTCCGTAACTGTGATCCTGAATAAAATTCCATTCTTCTCTTAAGTTGTTAGGGTAAGGTATTATTTATATCAATGGAATATGAAACTTTGGTACCAGAGGAGTGCCATATTGCTGTGAGACTACAACATGTGGGTTCTAGCATTGAACTCAGGCTGTCAGGTTTGCATGACAAGTGCTATACCTGTTGAGTCATCTGTGGCCAAAAATGTTGAACTATTATTGTACAAAATCTTCTGAGTCACTCAGACTTTATAGATTCAGTTAGCAAAAGCGAATGCATTTTGTCATAAATATCAGGACTGAAACTTTTTATTATTTTATGTAGTTATACGAAGTCTATGAGTAGGTATCCTTGCCCTCCTCCTTCCCCCTTCCTCTCTTCCTTCCCTTACCTTCTTTGTCTCCCATCCCTCCCTTTTTTGGGGCCCCATCCTCTCTTTCTCCCCCTGTCCTCCCTCCCTCCTCTCTCTCGGTATTCCCACCTATTCCCTCCTACCCTCCTGTCCATCAGCTTATACGGGCCCTAGAATTTCCTCTGAATGGTCGACTCTAGTGGAGTTTAGGATCCCAATGTAGTCCTGGCTGGCCTGGTTAATACTCACTGTATAGGTCGGGATTATCTTGAATTCTTAATCCTTTTGGTTACAGCTTTCAAGTGTTGTGATCATAGGTATATGGTATCACGTCTAGTCTTTAGCATTTATTTGAGAGACAGAGAGGGAGAGGGAGAGAGGAAGAGAGAGACAGAGAAAGAGGCACACGTACCATGTGGGCTTCTGGGGAGCAAACTCAGGTCTCCAGACTTGCAGGAAGGTGTCTTCTCCACTGAGCTATCTTACCAGCCCAGGACCACTTATAAGAGTGGTGAAATTATTACACAGAATACTGACATGATGGTTACACAAAAGTATGTGTTTGTCCAGAATCAAAGAACTTCACAGCAGAGTCAGCTTAAATGCATGCTAATAAAAAAAGTTCATGTGGTTCAGCAGGTAAGGCCTTCTCCCAAATCTGACAACCTGGTGTCAATACCTCAGGTGGAAGAACAGTTGTCCTTTGATGTCCACCCATTCTCCATGACTAGCATGTATTAGCATGTATTATTCTCTCTCTCTCTCCCTTAGGTTAAAAAAAAAAAGGTTTATGTGGAAGATTGAAAGTTTTATGACTAGAATATACTATGACAAAAAAGCCTTTTTATAGGACATGTACTTGACCACTTCATTAAAAGGGCAGGGAGAAAAAGTTCTAGCCTAAGGATGTTTAAAATGTTCAGACAGTTAAGACTGAAAGTAAAGTTTTTTGGTTAATTTTGATATCCTGTAATTGTAAAATTATTGCACATGTAGAGCAGCATTGAACACTTAAGTGGAGAGAGAGTGTGATGACAGTCAGGTTTGTCACTGTTGAAGTTAGAGAATACCAGCAAGCAAGAAAAAGCCAGGATGATCCATTTAGCGGCTGTGTTGAAGCAGCCACTATCAGCTCATTTTAGCTTAATGTAGAGTCAAATTAGTATGTACAGAAAAATTTGTGTTAATATATATATCTACTTTCTTTACTCTGTAGTTGAGAAATCTACAAAATAAGCATACTCACTAGCAGCAAGCACTTCCTAGCACTCAGATACTGGTTTCTAGAACCATCTTTCCAGTGGGAGGAACCTGAGTCCTCAGAGAAATAGCTAAATTTAAGGCTGAGACTGGACTTAGAGAAATTAACATGTCTGAGGGCAAAAAAGTGGAGGGACACTTTTTTCATTAAAATGCACAAAAGTAGGACCATTGAGATGGTTAAGAGGGAATGATACTTTGAAAGCCTCATGATCTGAGTTCCATCCCTGGAACCCACATAGAGATGGAAAGAGTATTGACTTCACAGAGTTGTTCTCTGACCTCCATACAGGCTCTGTGACAAATGCATACCAAACATACTTCATAAGAAAGCACACACAACAATAAATAAATAAGCAGCAAACAATGATGAAACAAATTTCAAAAGGAAATACAAACTTTTTTTCATAGCATATCACTATTTTAATTAATTGTGAGAATGTATACTGAGGTTTATAATGAAATATTATTATAGGGTTATTTGAGGAATATTGTACAGCATTTACAATTTTCCAGTCAATCAAAAAGCTTTTTTTAAAAAAAAAATTAAATGATTACTTTGATATGTAAGCACATTTATAGGTCCTATTTCTACATTCTGCCATGCTAGGCTGAATTCTCTAATTTCTGTTTCCAGTGAATCTCTAGTTCTTCAGATCTGTGGACAGAATGCAAAAGCAATTTGAGCTGGCAGTCAATTGCTTCAGAATTTCTTTTAAAAGGTTCCTCATGCTACATATCTTTCCTATTCCTGTGTCTCTCAGCCTTGACCCCCAAATGCTACAGAAAGCATTTGTCATTGCTTATTACTTGTCATTGAACATTCTCTGTGATCTGGATCTGCACCTCTGCTAAGAACTACTTGCAGACTTTGAATGAACCATATGGCTTATTACATAGGTCTGTACATGTTTGTGTATTTCTACTGCTTTATTTATTTAAAGACCTTCATACCACTCTTCAGCCCCAACTTAAAACATATTCGATTGATTTTTAATCATCTCAAGTTTCTCAAGTAGTTTCTATCACTCTGTTCTGACTAGAAACTTCATATAAGAGTTTATTAAATCTTTGATGTGAAAGAGAAGGATTTAAGTGTAAGTACATTTTCCTGTAATTATTATTTCATTTCACATTGCCTTTAGTTATATTATATTATTATATCCATCTCAGTACTGTTTGCAACATACAAATGAAATATGATACCTATATTTCTTAATGTTTTTTGAGACAGAATCTCATAGGGTCCAAGCTTTCCTTGAATTTTTCTATGCAATCAAGGAAAAACTTGAACTTTAGATCCTTCTGCCTCTGCATGTTAAGTCCTAGGATTTCAAATATGTGCCACCATGTTTGGTTTCATGTGATACTGAGGAATAAACCCAGGGTTTCATGCATAGTAGGTGAGGACCACAATAATTGAATGATGTTTTCAGTCTTTATTTTAAATTTTTTAATACATTTTTTATTATTATTTCAGCTCATACAAACTTAATAGATACACCCGTTCCCTCCCTCCTCCCTCCTCCCCCTGAAACCCCTGCTCCCCCTCCCCTCACCCCTCTCTCCACATCCCCCAGTGCCTCCCCTCCAATCCCCAGAGAGTCCTTTAATGTGCATGCCAGACTCTCCTCTGGGCCCTCCTTTCCGATGACATACAAGGACCCAGTGGCATTTCCCTGAACCTTTTCCCGTATTCCCCTTAAGCATAGGAATGCTGCTGTGGCTGTCAATCCCTTGCCTCCAAGGATCTTGGTGCCTTTAGCAGATGCTAGACTTTGTGAGGTCAATAGTGTGTTGGACATTGCGCAGGGCAAGCAAAGTCCAATTATGATTGCTTCAGCCCTAACTTGTGTGGAGTATCTTGCAAATTATTGCTCCTCCCATCCTTTTGCTCTTACACTCTTACCGCCCCCTCTTCTGCAAATGTCCCTGAGCTTCAGGATGGGGAGAAATTAGGCTGGCTTAGTTCTAGGTGGTTGATATAGAGTCTCTGAAGTTCTGGATTGTGCTTTGTTGATTTTCTTTTGCAGTTTTGCTGCTCCTGCAATGCCCTTCACTCCATCCTACTGGGCACTGTATGTCACCCCCTGGCCAGAGACAAAAAGCTGTTAAACTGGAGTCTTATTATAAGAGCACATTCAAGGGTAGCTGTAATAAAAGTAGGAAACCTCAGTGAGGGAGGGGTCAATCACCCATTTGCAAAATGGTTACTTTTTATCTGTGAGACTATATGTCTTCCCCTTCTGTTGAGATCATACCCCTTTAGTTGTAAATGATCAGGAACGAACGTCTGTGAACTTAACCAGGTGTCACATTGCTTACTTGCAGTCCTTGATGGAGGCCTATTTTCTCTACTGTAACATGGTCACTTCTCTCCTTGTTTCTGGTGTGGCCTTCCAACCCCATACCTCCTGTTCATAATCCTTGCAATTACTGTAGGTAATACATAGATTTACCTATGAGTTTCTCAAGGTGCGCTGGGTGGGTTTGGTACTAGGAGCCACATATTAGGGAGTACATACGGTGCTTAATTTTCTGGGTTTGGAATACTTCACTTAATATAATTGTTTCTAATGACATCCATTTCCCGGCAAATTCCAGTAATTCATCCTTTTTGATACCTGAGTAGTACTCCATTGTATAGATGTACCACTGTTTCCTTATCCACTCGTCAACTGTTGGACATTTGGGTTGATTCCATGACTTGGCTATTGTAAACAGTGCTGCTATGAACATGGTCGTGCTTGTGCTATCGAGGTGAACCTCTGCTGTATGGGGGGTTATTCCCAAAAATGGAATAGCAGGGTCATATGGCATTTCAATCTTTAATTTCTTTAAGAATCTCCAGACGGCTCACCAGAGTGGCTGTATGAGCCTGCATTCCCACCAGCAATGTAGGAGAGTTCCCCTCTCTCCACATCCTCTCCAGCATTTGTTGTTGTTTGTATTGTGGATTTTTGCCATCCTGACTGGGGTGAGATGATATCTCAGGGAAGTTTTGATTTGCATTTCCCTGATGGCTAAGAAAGTGAAGCATTTTTTAAGATATTTGTTAGACATTTTAATGTCATCCCTGGTAATATTTCTTTTAAGTTCCAGGGCCCATTTTTTAATTGGGCCATTGTTTTCCTTGGAGTTTAGTTTTCTAAGTTCTTTGTGCACTCTGGACAGTAGAGCTCTGTCAGATATGTGGTTAGTGAAGATTTTCTCCCATTCTGTGGGTTGCCTTTGAGCTCGTGTTACAATCTCTTTATCTGAACAGAAGCTCTTTAATTTCACAAGATCCCAACTGTTGAGAGTTGGTAGCAGTGACTATGCCATTGGATGTCTGTTTAGGAAATGTTGGCCTAGCCCAATCAGCTCGAGGGAGTTCCCTATCCTTTCAACTATAGTTTTTATAGTCTCTGGCCTGATATCAAGGTCCTTGATCCATTTGGAATTAAGTCTTGTACATGGTGACAAGTATGGGTCCAGCTTTAATCTTCTGCATGTGGAGATCTAGTTTTGCCAGCACCATTTGTTGAAGATGTTGTTCTTTTTCCATTGGATTCTTTGGCCCCCTTTGTCAAAGACCAAATGGCTGTAATTTTGTGAGCTTATATCTGGGTCTTCAATCCTCATCCATTGATTTGTGTGTCTATTTTGGAGCCATTACCAGGCTGTCTTTATAACTATGGATTTGTAGTATAGACTTAGCTTTGGTATGGTGATACCTCCAGCAGTGTTTTTGTTACTCAGGATTGTCTTTGCTATCCTGGGTCTTTTGTGCCTCCATATGAACTTTGAGATTCTTTGGTCAACATCTTTGAAGAATTGCTTTGGGATTTTAATTGGTATAGCATTGAATTTGTATAGGATGGTCATTTTTACGATGTTGATTCTGCCAATCCAGGAACATGGGAGGTATTTCCACCTTCTGGTGTCTTCTGCAATTTCTTTTTTTTTTTTAGGGAGAAAAGGAGGTTTATTCAGTTTACGGTTCCAGAGGGAAGGTATAGTCTCAAAGCAGAGGCGGCATAGCTGGCTAGCCAAAGCTGGAGGAGGCTAAGTCACCACAGACATCTTGGAAGCTGAGAGCTGCAGGCTTCTTGCTGCAAAGGCTGACTTCTTCTGGAGGTAGGGTGGGACTAATCCACCTCAAGGCCCACCTCTTGTGACTGCCTTCCTCCAGCAAGGCTCCACCTCTCAAGGTGCCATGACCTTGCCAAACACATGAGACTGTGGGGGACACATTTCAAACCATGACATTCCACCCCTGGCCCCCACAGGCTCATTGCCATCTCATTATGCAACTTTAAAAGTCTCCATAGACTACATCAGTAGTCCCAACAGTCCAAAAGTTCAAAGTCCAAAGCCTCCTGTAAAATCAAAATACAAGTTACATACTTCCAATATACAATGGCACAGAATAAACATTCCCATTCCAAAAGGAAGGAATGGGGGCATATCCAGGAAAGATCAGTTCATAACAGACTGAAAACCAGCAAGACAAACCCCAAATCTTGTATCTCCAAGTCCAACAGGTGAGCCTCTTGTGGAAATAATCTCAGTTCCAAAGGGCTTTGGTTCCACCCCTCCAATACAGCTGCCCATAGAATAAGTTGATCTCTTGAGCTGACTCCTCCCAGGGTATATAGCTCTCTTGGCAGGTGTCCCACATTGTGTCTGGAATCTCTAACATCTTTACTTCTCAATGGCAAACCAGGCTTTAACTCCACAGCACAAACTGCCCTTCTTGGGCCTCTAAACTGCAGGCTTCTTGCCTCATGATGCCTGGATTCTGCCAATTTTTGAAATCTTGGAGGAGGACTCCATGATCTCCTCCCTCTTGCATCACTGATACCTCTAAAACCAGAACCACGTGGACGACTTTGCCAAGACTGGCCCTCTTGAATCACAGATGATTCTGCTTCTCTATGTTGACCATTTTTCACTCCTGGGCAGTTGCTTGGTAAGAGACACCAATTCTTGCTTTGGATCTCCACCCTTTAGCTCCAGTCTTCTGAAAGGATTTGCATTCTTACTAGTGGGAGCCTTCCCTGAGGATCTTGCCCTCAAACTAAGGCCTCTCCTATTATTCAAATTAAGAGCAGGCTTTGGTTTACAAATGGAGCTAATCTCTTCAACAGCCATTTTGTTCTCTGCTTCTTCCTGGTTCAACTCTAAATTTGCCCTTGTATTTTTCATCATTGGACCTTACAGTTTTTGCTTCTTCCTGCCTGATTCTTTGCTTTGTTTCATAACTCTGAAGACAACTAAAAAGTAGCCATATCACATTGTCAAGTCTACATTGCTTTGAAATTTCTTCCACCAAGCACTCCAGCTTAATTTCAGGCAAACTTTCAGGACGAGGGCAAAACTTCACTAAACTCTTGGCCAACACATGGCTCCATGTGTCACTCATCCACAGTCTCTGTTCCCCTCTGGACCATCACAAGCTGGGCTTCCACTGCCTGCGTCTCTCACAGCATTGCTCTTCTGAGCTCTCAAGAGAAAGGCCCATTTGGCCCAACCGCCAAAACGCAAAGACTTTCCCAGCACAAAGTCCCAAAGTTCTCCACATTTCTCCCAACAAACAGTTCCAAAGGCACACTAGCCACATCACAGCATTGGCCATGCTTCTGGGTACCAACTTTTCTCAGCTTCACAAACAACTTCACTTTGTGGTACCAGCTGTTCTTATCTCACAGCAGTACCCCACTACCCGGTACCAATTTCTGTAAAGGTTACTCTTAATTATTGCTGTGAGAGAATACTCAAAGTCAATCAACTTTAGGGAGAAAAGGAGGTTTATTCAGCTTACGGTTCCAGAGGGAAGGTACAGTCTCAAAGCAGAGGCGGCATGGCTGGCTAGCCAAAGCTGGAGGAGGCTAAGTCACTGCAGACATCTTGGAAGCTTCAATTTCTTTCTTTATTTTAAATTTTTCTTTCTTTATTTTAAATTTTTATTTTTTAAAAATATTATTTTTATTTTTAATTACTATTTAATCTTCTTAATTACAAATATAATTGGTGGTTGTCTGTGCCCTCTTCTTTTCTTCTCTTCCCTTTTCCACCTTCCACTCTCTTTACCACTCACCCTCCTACCTGTTTACTTGTGTGGATCCCAGGATTCCCTTTGCATTTGTAACACTTATTCTTTTGTGTTGCTGGGAGACATCACCCCAAGACAATTAAGGAAAAAATGGTTCCAGAAGGGAGATACAGTCTTTCATGGTGGAGGTGGCATGGCCAATGACTGAAGCTGGAGGTAGACTAAGTCACTGCTATCTGTGAGGCTGAGAGTTGCAAGACTGCTGCTGCAAAGGCAGACCTCTCCAGGAGATAGGATGGACTAATCCACTTCAAGGCCCACCCCCTGTGACTGCCTTCCTCCAGCAAAACCATATTTACTAAAGGTGCCATGAAATATGTGGAACACATTTCAAACCATGACAGGGTTAATTCAAACTTACAGAAATGTTGCAGGTGAAAAACCTGTGGGATGGGATGGGAGGAGGTACGGTGGGGTAACAGAAAATGAAAACATAAATTCATTTTATTTGTATATGAAAGCTTCAAAAATAAAAAAAAAATTCAAGACAACTACAGAAAATCCACATTATACTTTTTTTTCAGATTTACTGTTTAAGAATGTTTTAATGGTAGTGTCAATTGGAATAGAATACTTAAAGATAAAAGTAATCCAAATGTGAAAATTTATGAATAAAAATGATGCGGAATTAGAAAGAAATGGCAAAACATCCAATACAAATTAATAAAAGAGATACCATGTTTATAAACTGGAAGAATTAATATTTTTAAATATACTATTCAAAACTATGTAACCCTTACCAAAAATCTCAAAACTGACTTCCAAAGATATAAGAATTTAAATAATTATAAAATTTATATGGTGATAAAGAATCCAAATGGTCAAAGTGATCCTGAATCTGACGAGCAAAGTCAGGGGGGAATTTGGTCTTCTAACTTCAAATTATTTCAAAATCTACAGTAATCAAAACAGTAATGTTCTCCACAAGAACAGATCTATAGATATGTGTGGTCAGTGAAGGTGAGCTAGTGATGCTCAGGGGAAGGATGGCTTATTTAGTGAATAGGACAGGAAAAATTGGAAATCTAAAGTAAGAGAGTGTGTTCAGTCCCTTAATTTGCATCACTCAAAAATAAGTTAAAAAATGCAGTAAAGACTTAATATGTTGGGCACAAGTGTCAACTTGACTATTGAAGGTTTGATCTCTGGGCACTTTTGTAGAGAATTAATGGTTGAGTTAAGCCCAGAGCAAACCTACAAGAGATTGTCTAGCTAATGGGGAAGGCCCAGTCCATGGTGGACTAGGTCCTGAACAGGTGAATAAAATACTGAGAGCTGATTGTGGAAGTCAGCATCCTTGTGTACACTTGGCCAGACATGTTGGTCTAGCAAATAAGGATCATCCCTCTCTCAGCCATTACATAGAGATGGTGTGGCGTTGGTGTTGGTGCATGTTCTCTCATCAAGCTGGACTGTGAACTGTAACCGGAGTGTTGTAAGGAAATAAACCCCTTGTTCCTTTAAGCTGTTTGATGGTCATTTATTAACAACACTTAATATATGAGACATGAGTATGGGATTTTTGGAAGAAACTACCGGGGAAAAATCCTTCACTTTGTTCTCTGCAATGAGTTTTTTTTTTTTATAACCCCATAGTAAAGAAAAGAGAAACAAACCAAAAAAACAAACAAACAAACAAAAAAAAAACAAGCAAAATACAGAAAAATAGAACACATGAGATTACATTGGAAAAGAAACTACGGAAGGAAAAGATAGCCTATAGCCTATAGAATGAAAAAAGTATATTTGCAAATCTTATGTGAATAAGGAATTAACATTCAAAGTTCAGGAGCAGCTCACATAATTTAAATGTAGCCACACACAAAACAAATCACAAAAGTATACTAATTAAAAGTAGGTCAGGAGCCTGAGTAAATGTCTTTCTGAACATGTCCAAATGGTGAACAGGTGCTCAAAATCATGAACTGGTAAATTTAAATCAAAATGTTAATGAACTGTCACCTCACCCCTGTTGGTATGGTTACCATACAAAAGACAAAAGTAAGTGTTGACAAGGATGCAGAGGATAAGGGATATTTATACACTGTCATCAGAAAATTTCAAAAATGGTGTATTCATTGTAGAAAACAAGTGGATGCTTCTAAAATAACTAAGATAGCGCTATCATCATCAATCCCAAAACTGGATACTTAACCTCAAGGAAATGTAATCAATCTGGCTAAAGGTTATCTATGCTACCTTGTTCAATGCCACCATCAATATCCAATGCAATGTTATTAGCTATAGAAAGAAGGAATTTTTGCCATTGCAACAACATAAAGGAAACTAACAAATCAAGACTCATAAAAGCAGAAAGGAGAATGGAGGCAATCGGGGCTCTGAATGGAAGGTGAAGTAAGGGAGATACTGGCAAAGAGTATAAACTTTCAATAAGAAGATGAATAAGGGTCAGCAAGATAACTCAGTGTGTAAAAGTATTTACTTTACAAACCTGACAACCTGCTTTTTACCCCTATCATCCAGATGAAATAAAATGGTGAGAAGCAACTGTGCTTTAATGACTCAGTCAAGATATGGTCCAGTTCTCTGCTGTACAGTCTGTTTCTCCTCTGTGGCTGATAGTCTATAAAAATCATATAAATGCTCTGTTCTCTGTTGTAATTTTAGACTTAGAGTTAGCATCCATAACAATTTTTGTTCAAGTAATCACAACTGCAATGACAAGAATTTTTCAGTACTCTGCTGCTTCTATCCTGTCTATTTTATCTTACTATAAGAAGAACCTACAGGGGAAAACTCCTTGACTTTGTTCTCTGCAATGAGTTTTTTTTCTGTATAACCCCATAGTATAGAAAAGAGAAAGAAACAAACCTTAAATCTTCTCCCTCCTTTCTCTTTCCCTCATTCTTTCTTCCCTTCTTCCTTCCTTCAGAAACCTGCTCAAATGCATTTCCATATTAATCAAAGGTATTATACCCCATGACTGCCTTCCTTATTTGAGTGCTCTGATTCTTCTGGACTTGATCAAAGGAAGGAACTTCAGACTGGTGTCTCACTGCTCTTGATATTTGTTCATTATCTCTTGGAGCATTTACTCATATTATGCTGGTTTCTTCACTCATCTTTAAAAGATGTTAGACACATATAGCTAATTTGATAGAATGATTGCCTAACATGCATGAAACTCTGAGTTCAATTTTCAGCACTGAATAAACCAGTCATGTAATACTAACAGTCAGGAGGTAGGAGGATCAAAAGTTCCAGGTTAGCCTTGAGTATATTGCAAGTTTAAGGACAATTTGGGCTATATGAGACTCTTTTCCTGTCTGTCTCTGTCTCTGTCTCCACACACATACACACACACACACCAGCCAAACAACCCAAGATGACAGTCACAAATACCCCAGATTACCCTGGCATACATTTCTTTATCATTGTGCTCACTAACTTTTGCTTGGAGTCCCCTTCCCCCCAGTATGGTTTAGAAACTCTTCCAATCAAAAGTACATCTATAGTCATATATTGAGACTCATCTAGTCATACATTGAGAATACACTCCTCTCTTATCCTGTCCCTATCCTGAAATGTACTAAAACGTTTTGTAGTTTTTCACTGTTAGTCTCAACTGGATGTCTTAATCCACACTCATCACAAGAGCAAAAGCTTTTTACTTATCTGGTTTTTGGTTTCTGTTGCAATTGCTTTTTTTTTAATTTATTTCTTCCACTCATACAAAGTTGATAAGTACCCCATTCCCCTCCCTTCCTCCACTCCTCCCTGGATCCCCTAGCTCTCTTCCCCCTTTTCCCTTTCCTTTCCCCCCCCTCCCTTTCTCCCAGTGCCCCCCCCACCCCATTCCCAGAGTATCCTTTAGTGTGCACGTCAAACTTCCTTCTGGGTCCTTCTCTCTGATGAGGTGTAAGGACTCAGTAGCATTGCCTAGAGCTCTTTCTTGTGTTTCCCTTTAGTATAGGAACACTATTGTGGTTGTTAATCTCTTACCTCTAAGGATCGTAGTGCCTGTGATCCATGCTAGACTTTGGGGGTTCAATGATATGTTGGTAATTACGCAGGTCATGCAAAGTCCTATTATGTTTACTTTGGCCCTAACTTGTATGGAGTATCTTGCATATCATTGCTCCTCCCTATCTTTAGGCTCTCACAGTCTTACCGCCCTCTCTTCTGCAAATTTCCTTTAGCTTTAGGATTGGGAGAGATTAAGCTGGCCTGGCTCCAGGTGGTTGATGTAGAGTCTCTGATTTTCTTAATTATGGTTTGTTGATTTTTTTTTCAGTTTTGCTGCTCCTGCACTTCCCTTGGCTCCATCCTGATGGGTATTGGATATTATCCCCTGGCCAGAGATAAAATGCTGTTAAAATAGAATCTTATTATAAGACTAGATTCAAAGGTAGATGGAGTAAGAGTAGGAAACCACTGTGTGTGTGTAGGGGTCAGTCTCCCAATTGCTGGATGGTTACCTTATATCTGCCAGATTCTATGCCCTTCCTTTCTGGTGAGATCATACTCCATTAGACACAAGTGACCAGTAAGGAGAGTCTGCAAGCCCAAGGATTTGCAGTCCTTGATGATGGCCTATTTTCTCTGCAGTAGCATGATCTCCTCTCTCCTTGCTTCTGGTGGGGCCCTCCTTCCCCTTCCCTCCCTGCTTATAATCTTTGTTGCAATTGCTTTCAATTTCATTCTAGTACCTTTTCAGATCCCATCAACCCACATTTCATTTCTTTCTATTGTTTTTCCATCTATTTCTCAAGTTTTGTATTTTCACTGTGTCTTCCTACATAGAAGAGGTTGCTTTATTATCATAAGATTCTTGCTGAAACATTTTGCTATTATTTTATTTTCATTGCATTAAAATTTTTCCATTTGAATATTTTTTCTCTTATTGCTTATAGTTTAGTTTTTAAAGCATTTTTAATTTCCACAATATTTGTTTGTTAATAATTTCTAACTATTTCCTATTTACAAGTTGATCTCCAAGATATCTTTGTCTTAGAGTATACTCACATGTGAACTGTGAATTTGTAGGTTTTCATAACACAGCTTTCTGTTTAAATTCCAGAGAAAGACCAGTAGAGAGTGTATGTATTTGGAGTCTAGTCTGCTGTCTGGGGACTCTTGTCTCCACTGTACTTGTAAACAGAATGAGTTCGGCAGTGCTTTGCTGGCCACCCAACTTCCCCAGTTAATGTGCTTGTAGGAAAATCGAAATGGTAGATTTTGGATTTTAGAACACATCAATTCTGCTGGGAAGAAGTAGATTGTTTTTTCATTATAACTTTTTAATTATTTTTTTAGGGAAATAGGAGGGTTTTACTTTTTCTTGTGATTCTCAGCTACAGTTCTTTGTTCTGCATGAAAGGAGATTGTATGTCAATACCTGGAACCAAAGGAACTGGCTATACCTTGTCCAGCAGATTATTGAGAGAGGGGCAAACTTTCTCACTTACCAGAATGTCAATATGCCAAAGTATGTCAACTTAATGAATTTATTTTATCAGTTTTATCCCTTTGCCAAGGAAATGGTCCCATGCACCAGGGGCTGGGTCTTCCCATATCAAACAATCTCCTGCAGGTAAGCTCTGTGCTTTCCTTAACTGCTAAGCCTTCCCTGATGTGCTCGGAGTTCATTCTTCAATTGTGAAGTTGACACCTATATATCTAGCATTCACATCTGATGAACATCTGATGACTTGAGATCAGTCCATGATATCTCTCTTGCTTCAGCACTAGAACTTTTTAAGATTTGATGTTCCAAGTCTCTGCCTCCAAGAGAGTCCTCTCCTTTGCTTTTTGTTTGTCCTTCCATTTCATACAGCTTTTGTGATCTTACATCCATTTGGAAGCTATATATTGTGGTTGCTTACAATTCTGCCCAAATTAGAAGTCTGGGATTTTTCTTTGCTTTTATATTTTTATATCACTTTCCAATAATTTTCAAGGAAATTGTATAGAATCTTGATTTCTAAAACTATTTCAATATTACAATGAAATATAGATCTGAACCCAGTACAATATGTATCTTGAATATGCTACCACATGATGAATACCTGGTGTAAGGTTAAAATTATGAGTTTAGATATCACAGAGGGAAGCTTCTGATCATTTGCATAATTAGGATAAGTTACACTGCTGAAAATGACAGAGAAAGTCAATGGCTTCATAAAAAATGAGAAATATTGGCCCGGGGCAGAACATCTAACTTTCCACAAGGATCAGGAACATCACAGGAAAGGGAACAGAAATAAGATAAGGACCATGTTCCAATTTAATCTGAGGAGCTTCTCATTGCTGTGATAATACAGATAACCATGTTTGCATAAGATTCTGAGAATATTATAGCATAAATGCTACTCCTAAAGGCTCGGGGAACTTTTTGAACAGGAGTGGAAAGAAGATAGGTTAAAAGGTTGTGAAATGACAGCCTCCAAAGACAACATGGTCATCACACTCATGAACCAAAATAGATGTAGTTACTGACATCAGGCTTAAGACATGTAAAATAGAAACTGAGAAGCATGCAGAAGCCAGTTTATCCAGATGGGAAAAATTAATCCAGGCCAGATAAATAGCAGGGATATTATGTCAAAGACAAGAGAATCTTGGAACCAAGATAAATCTTTTCCTGTTCTACCAGAGTAAGGTCTAGCAGCTGCTTACTCAATGTGAAGCTAACATAGTCTGTGTTAGCGCATAGTTGGTGATCTTTGACTGCTACACTTTGCTAAGAATCATAAAGGCTTCAAGAAGCCCACCCATGACTCTGTCCAGGTAAATAAAAGTTTTGAAAGTCTTTTTTAAGTGAATATTTTAGATTTTTTAATTTCTGTTCTGTGGTATCAAATACTTGCCTCTCAATATAATTTTCATATCTGTATGGTAATATGCTTTTTTTGAGGCTTTAAAGCTGGAATCACTAAGAACAAGAGAAAAGGAAATAAAATCAGAGATACTTGGTCCCAGAGGAGCAAAGAAACTGCTGGAAGGTGTGGGGTGTGGCATACTTACTGAGTTAGGTAGGTTTGAAAAGTGGCATTTTCTATTGGTTAGTTTTAGTTTCTTTAAATATCATACTTTTATCTTTATGAACTTGCTCAGAGAGATTATCTGAAGTTCAGAGCAAGAGTAGCTGAAGTAGGACAAACATGCAGGAATACCTCAAAATCCAAAGGAACAGAAATTCAAATAGGGTAAATCTCTTTAGGTTCTGGAAGATGTAGGTCTATTATTTAGTCCAACAATGCTCTTAAAGAATGTAACTAAACATAATACATATGTTTTTAAAGAAGTGCAACTAAACACTCTATATAGGCTGGAATTTAGATGCTTTAGAAAGAAATTCTGTGATTTCCCTGTGCTTTCCTAGTCATGGTGCCTTGAAGACAGGCTACCCTGAAAAGAGCTCACAAGCAATCTCCTAAGAGATGACAGAACAGATTTGTTTTAATGAGCTTAAGTATTATATTTATTCATATTGAAGGTGCCAATTTCCATAGAGCAAGGTAATAGAATTGTAGCATCATGTGAATGTACATCTCCTTTGAGAAGCATAATGAAGCAGTCTGATCAATTCACCATTGTGGGTGATTTGAAGATGAGAAACATACAGTATAGGTCTACATAGTCAAGTTAACAAACGGGGAAAGAAAATGGCCTGGAGGAGGGACTCAGAACTAAGAGCATTTAATCTAATTTTACGGTGGCATTCATGTACTGAAAAGAGAGAACAGCCCCCACACTTCCAGAAATGAGTCAGTGTCATGTCGCAAGCTGATTATAAACCTTTCAAGGGCGGCAGCCTCCCACAGCTGACTCTAGCTGTGATTAGAATAGAGGATGGTCCTTCCTTTGGGCATGCCATATGTACTTGCAAGACTCAAAACCCCATCATCAGGTAGACTTCAAGTTTCTCTAGGACAACCCAGAAAAGGTCCTAGCAAGCTAACATATGAATTCTGACTGAATTGACTCCTGGGACAGGCCAACTTCATGGATTTAAACCAAATTCTATGCAGTTCAGCACATGTTCAAACAATGTTAAAAGTTTAGATGCTCCATCATAATTTAAAATTCCTTCAGTTCTTTTGCTTGCCTACAAGAGGAATATCCTGTATTTGATGAATACTGCTTACCCTTTTCTATAATTCTGATGAATTCTCATTCCCTTGTGAATATCAGGATTGTTATCCAGTAGTACATATTCAGAGTTTCTTTTCTGGAAGGGGAAAGCCATTCAGATTAATGCCACAGTATTTGATGACAAAACCCTAAGCAGACATGCTTGTCAAATTTTCTTGTTTCTATTTTTTTATGTTCAATAACATGGTGGATGCAATATTCAGAGGCTTCTTTTTAATTCTTCCATATTACTTTGAAGAATAGAAACATTTTTTGACATTTTCCTTGACTAGAACCAGGAATGCTGAAATTTAAGATTCTGGTATCTACTTCATATATGAAGAAAGCTGTAAGGCTACTTTTTTCATTGTGCGATTCATTTTCATTAAAATAATGGAGACAGTATTGGAGCACAAAAAATAAGCATATGATCTTTCAACTGGTAATTAAAATGCATAAAAGATGTTTTGATGATAGTATATTCTACTATGCACGATAGGTTAATAAACCAAAAAGAATAGATTTTAAGGCATTTTAGGCTGTAACTTAGAAAAATATTTATTTTTATCATAAAATTGTTATTTTATTTAAGTCAGAATGTGCAAATATTTTCTAGAATAGCCTGTGACTATTTCACATCAATAAGTAAATGCTTTTTCATCTACATAGAATGTAATACAGAGAATATTTAGAGGATATGAGTTATTAAATTCAAAGCCAAGAGAAGTTAGTTTTTAATTTTTCATCCTTTTTTTCTGACCTCAGTTTAGCATGTTAAAATCTTGTTTAAAGACATGATGTATCTGAAGTAGCTGTGGTAGAAGATTTGAAAGAATTTCCCCTGTGAGACTGCCCCCAAACCTGCATCACACATAAATAGAAGCACGAATCACATAAAGAGAGCATGCAACTCAAACTTGCTGAATGATCTTCTATGAGCATTTAAAGCTCTGTATGGGATCTTCATGAGCTCATTTCTGCAGTCTCTCCACACCCCTGCTGCAGTGGAACATCTTTGAAAGTAAGCAGAATTATTAAGGCTCCAGATGTTTATTTTACACTCCCAACTTTCACCCCCCCCAACAACAATAGTAGAATTGACTCAAGTACGAAGTCACATTTATTTTTCCTAATTGTGAAGGTTATGACAGAATTAATTCTCACCCCTTTTTCTTTAAAGTGAACGTGACAATGGTCACTATGCCACTTCATTTTCCTCCCAGAGAAAAAAAAATGAAGCACATAATTCACCCAGGAATGTAATCCAGGATTCGTTTGAGTGGCACTCCACATTTCTTAAATGTCCTCCATACTAAAGGTTCATAATGAGTGAGACAAGAAATTATAATTCACTCTATCAAAAATCTGAAGAGGGAGGGAATATTTTTGCTATGCACAAGCTGAATCAAGTTAATGAGGCATCTAACATTGCAAAAAGAACGTTGTCTATAAATAAATTCAGTCTGATTGGGATGTATTAGTTGTCTGATAATATTCTGTAGCCTACAGATGCTTTTGGGTGGCATGTAGATTTCTTGAAAGAGAAAAGGCCAATGGAATTACTTTGGCAATGTGCCAGGCCATTTTCTGTAAATGGCATTAAAAGGAAAATTTCTTTGAAAAGATGACTTTGCATTCATGATAATATTTCCAAAGTAACATTTAGCTTAAGACAAAATATACTCTTCAACTAAAATTCACCCGATCCTCAGAACCTAGGTAGTTTTCCAGATTCACATGTTTTCCTACTGAAATTGGTCTCTTAAGGTACTGTTTAAAAGTAATATACCTAGACTCCAGGGAATTAAAAGAGACTACAGCTACAGCCTCAGCTATTCTTAGCCTACACCCCAACCCTGTGCAAATGTTAACCACTATTATTGATCAGTGCCTCGGAATTTTATTAGCTTTTTTAGTGAGTGCATAACATTTCTTATTTGCTACCAGTTACTTCTACAGAGTGATAGGAATCTAATTCTTCCAATCAAATGAAACTTAGGATCCTTTTATCTCTCATTTTATTGATACATTTGGTCCTTGACAATTTCATAATTGAATAATAGATTCTGATTATTTCAATCCTTTCTTATATCCATTCCACCCCTGACAGCCTCCTTTATCTCTAGAAATCTCCTTCCCATGTTCATGTCTTTTTGTTTTGTTTTGTTTTCCAGTGAGTTTAAGTGGGCCTGACTATGTGACTGTAGCTTAGGACTAGTAGATTCACTAATGGGTATATGACTAGCTACTTTATCTACCTCCAAGCACCTGGGATATATTAGTTGCTAATTGTTAATGATTAATCAATAGGGCCCCATGATTCATAGGTTACTGTTCGTAGGGCCAGTCCTCTGTAGGCTTGGCATCAGTAAACACAGTTTTGAATTCATGATTTTCATGGCATGGTATGCTAGAAGATGACATTTTATGGGGCATTTTCATCTCTTCCCTATCTTCATGGCTGTTTATCCTCTCTTCCCCATTTGTCCCTAAGTCTCATGGTGGAAGCATAAATGCCATACTGAGGATTCCTTCTAGTGTCCATTCACATTACAAAGAGTAGTTCCTCTGATTAAGACTAAAGGTAACCTTTGTGGATATAAGCGCAGATATTTAGAAGGTGTTCACTTTTTAAAATATGGTTTGAGAACCACAGACAAAATGCATTTTTTTAATTAAAAAATTATTTAGTTATACAAACTCAATGGGTAGGTACCCTCTTCCCTAGAGGGACTTGTTAAGCTTGAGATCTCCATTTCTTGAAGATGGAATATATTAGTTGCTAATTGTTGATGATTAACCAGTAGGGCCCCATGATTCACAGATTACTGTTGGGCATTCCTTGCAGTCTCAGTTGCAGGTTGGCTATGCCAGTTTATGCCTGTCTATGCTGAACTATGCCAGTAGTTTGACTCCTGTTGACTTTCTTGCAAGGAGCAGGGATGGATCTTGTCCTGTTTAGAATTGGAATCAAGGGCAGAGCTGTTTTTTACATATTCCTTCCTGTTCTTTGGAAGCTATGTAGACATTGATTAGCACATCTAAAGGATGGGCACAGAGTTTTATTATTGTAATTGTATCACCATGTTATTGACCTATCAGCAGCCTATTCTTTCCCCACAATGAATGGGGTCATTAGGGCCTATTAACATGTCTAAGGATTGGCAGCACTGTATTGTTGGTGTTGGTTCCACCTATTGTTGACCTTGCACCTATAGTTAGTCTGCCAGTATGGATACCATTGCTCTATGCAGTGTACAGATATCACCCTCTGTTTCATGGTATATAAGGGATTAGATTCCATAATAAACTTGACTTGGTTTTCGGCTTTTCCAAGATCCACTGTTGACCCAGCCTGATTTAATTTTGCTGATCCCACTCTGGTACCTATCAGGATTGCTGGTAAGCAAGGTCAAGGAACCTTGCAGTCCCCCTCCTTTCCTTCCCCTCTCCTTTCCCCCTTGCTATACTCCATCCCAAGCTCCTCCCTTCCCCTCTAACTCTCCCTTTCCTCCTTCCTCTCCTCTCTTGGTGTTTCCTGCCTGTTCCCTCCCACCCTCCAAAACATATGCTTATATGGGCATTGAATTTCCCTCTGAGTAGTCTACATTAGTAAAGGTTAAGGATGTGTGGCATATCTTGGGACTCCTTCTTGGGTCACTTACTAATATTGGAATTCTGTTATATCTGTCTAACCCCTTTGCTTTAAGGATCCTATTGACTGAAGGCTTTTTCCCTGAGATCCATGCTAGTCTACAGGGTCTTGTTGACATGTCAGCCATTATGCAGGTCAGGTAAGGTGAAATCACACTACAGCAGTATCCTGGACTGGGCCTCAGACCAGACTTGAGTGGAATGGCTTGTCTATTGGTAGTCTTTCCTGCTTTAGGTTCTTATAGTCTTGCCACCCCCTCTATAGCAAAGTTCCCTAAGATGTGTTGCTTTGAAAATGTTTTATATTTATTCAATATATAGTTACTTCAATTCATGTTTACTGAAAAACACTCTCTGAGAATGGAGAATATTACAAATAAAATGTACAAGTATCTCTCTTTCCCATATACCTGATGCATTCACTAAAAATCTCCAATATTAAGTATCCCAGGAAAACATCAAAATTTGTTTGAAAATGATATTTTTGAAGTAATAGGTGGAGCTTAAGATCAAATGTTTTCTTCAGCTACAATTCACCTGAACCATCCAAGTTTTTTACACTTACTCATTTTAGTTAAGACTATGGGCGTTATGATGGCAGCTATGTTTTCATAATTGCCTTTCTACTTCCTGTTGTCCTTAAGTTAATTTCCTGGCCTCATTTTCTTTTTTTTTTAATATATATATTTATTTATTTCTTCCACTCATACAAAGTTGATAAGTCGGCTCTAACTTGTATGGAGTATCTTGCATATCATTGCTCCTCCCCATTTTTAGGCCTGGCCTCACTTTCACTAGCTTCCTCATGGTTCAAAATTAGTTTTTTTGACTGAAAGTCTGTTGATGGAGTCTTTCTCCATCAATACATGTACCAACTCTAAAACTTCTTAATTTCAATGACTAATGTTACACATTTTTACTTAGGATTCAGGGAATTTTACAGACTTCATTGGTGTTTTTTTTTTTTTTTACAATTATTTGTTATGATTAGTGTCAGCATTTGAAGCAAAAGAAGGATATCTTTACATTGTCAACTACTGGAAGTTTCTTTTTGTTTTATCTCAATATTTCAAATAATTCTCTTCATGCTTAAATAAATGATTTGAAAAAGCAAAAGTCTTGTTGTTCCAAAGTTCTCTCATTAAATCCATTTTTCATCTTATATTTTCTATCTTTAACTTTTAAAAATGTATACTTATGAATGTTTTTATATATATATTTATTTCCCAAATGTTATTTTACTTACTTGACTTTTAAATATGAGGGAGAGAGAAAAAGACACAGAGAAAGAGAGAAAACATAGCCATGAGCATATGTGTGCATGTCAGAGAAACTTTTAGAAGATGATTCTCCCCTTCCACCACATGGACTCCAGGTTGAATTCAGGTCAGCAGATTTATACCCAGACACCTTTTGCCATTGAGTAAGATTGCTGGCTTTAAATTCTTTCTAAAGATAACTCTGGAATCTGAGGATTGAAAAATTCTCTTAAAGAATAGGAAAATATACATTTCAGTTGATGGGTAAATCCATCCTGTTATGTTCCCTGCAAGGGTTTTTCTCTCTCTGACACCAGCAAGCAATGAGGAACTTACTAACTCATAGTATGTCTGTTTCATGTTTTATTCTGAGAAACTAGCATTTGTTGGTCCTTCTTGAGTTTCATGGACTCTACTCTCACTGCATATATTTGAAAGCTTTTTTCTTCATGCAAGAACTCCTTCATTGGATAACAACTATGTGAAGAATTTGATGATAATTGTGATAAAGTCTCAAACTTATGCTTACTCTCAGTTTTCACCTTCATGCTAAGGCAAAAACAGCCAGTTACTGCAGAGGAGCTACTTTCTGTTTTGGTTTTTGGCTGCTGCTGTAATAAATTATCATACATCTAATGAGTTAAGAAACAATTCATCATTATCATTTCATGGTTTTGTAGGTTAAAAATTTGTATAGGCTTAACCATCTTCATTTTATTGTTTGATTTCAAATGACAACTTCAGTACTTAGCCCAGTAATTAGTTCCTAGTGTTTGAGCACTGAAGTTTCATCTATTCAGCTGAAAGTCCTTCTCACACACCACCTGCATTTGTCACTGTGATACCTTCTCCATCTTCAAACCAGCAGCAATACAGTTAATGCTTCTCAGATTAGTTTCCACTGTTGCATCTATTTCTTCATTACCATAATGTGGGATATTTCTCTACTCTTTTAGTCATGATACTTTATGCACTCAAATATTTCAAGATGATAAAACTATTTCAAAATCTATAATTTACATTGTATCTGAAATATATCTTTGTAAATATGTCAACCTTGTCATAAGTTTTAATTATATGATGTCTACCTGTGGTCATAATTTAGCCACCACTTAGGTTTAGGTTTGTGAAAACAAAGTACTTCAAAATATCAACAACTTGCAATTTGGTCAGTGATTTCCAGAAACTGCATATTTTTCTTGTTTGCTAAGGCATATGGCAAGGAAGTGAAGCTAAACTCCTAGTCAGGTGGCAAAATAACGATATTCACAAGGTAATTACCCAGAAAGTTTAATGTTATACTGATTTTGAATTGCATTTCTTTCTTTCTTTGATCTTCTTATTATTTTTCTACTTTTATAAGCAAATTAAGTATCATTTCCATCCTCTCTCTTCCCTTCTCCATTCCTTCACACTCCCTCCTACCCTTCCTTTCACCTAGACACCTTTCGCCATTGAGCAACCTTGCTGGCCCTAAATTCTTTCTAAAGATAACTCTGGAATCTGAGGATTGAAAAATTCTCTTAAAGAAGAGAAGAACGTACCTTTCAGTTGATGAGTAAATCCATCTAGTTCTGTTCCCTGCAAGGGTGCTTTTATGGACCCCCCGGGTACACTCTGCCTTGTCTACTCCTATAGGAGCTCAGGCTTCTGTGGCATATCACGTTACCACTCTTCAGGCCACTAAACTGATTTGTGTGTCTCCCTTCACTTATCCAGTTTTGGACCCAAAAGTTTCCACTGTCAGGGCCCATTCTATGAGTATAATAACAGCTACCTACAGTGCAGTTTGATATATTGTCTTCCTATTGGCTATCTTCCATGTTGATTTATTTATTTCTCATTTTTTAAGTTCTTGTTCTAGTTTCCAGTAACAAGGATGTGTACCATTCTGATAAGAGGAAATTGAATATAATCAGAAAACTGTTGGTTGTCTTTTTGATACTCATGCCACTATTACACTGGTGCTCACCTGCTGCCTGGTGATTTATACTGCAACTTACAGGTCTCATGTTGTTGATGAGGCTTGTGATTATTTCTCTCTACCAGCAGCTTCTACAGTATTCCTTGGTACTGTGTAAGCTGTTCAGCAAGGAGAAAGTCATACCAGTTCCAGTTGTTACATTTTGTTATGTTCTATGATCCATTTGTGTTGAATCTTCAGTAACAGGGTCTTACTTAGAGTTTTTGGAGAGCTATTAAGAGCAATGGCAAAATCCTATGATATTTGGGAGCCTTTAAGACCTCTCTGACCAACATTTTATCACAAAATGTCACATTCCTGTTATTTCTAGTATAATTTTTTCCCTGGGTTCTAGGTGAATCAGCTCAAAGTTTTTTTCCCCTCTGTTTTCCTCACTATGCTCTTCTGCATAGGATCTACTCATTCTTGTTCCTTTTTTTAAAAGAAAAAATTTTAATATATATTACTAGCATATCATGTTCTTTTTGGGTTACTTCCCACAATCTTGGTGTTTTTCTATAAGTCACTCTGTCCCTCCTATTTCTCATGTCCCTCCTATTTCCTATCCCCTCATTCCCCGCTATGTATTTTTCTCCAATTATTTCTTCCTTCCCTTGTCCTGGTACCCTAAACCTCCTTTTTAAAAGGTTTTGCTCTAACCATTCTTTCCAAACTTTCGTCTCATAGGTCATTTCTGAGTTTTCTTATTCTCACACTGCTTCCAATCCAAGTACATTGACAAGATATCAGTTCAATCATCCACATATAAGAAAAAAGATGCAGTGCTTAACTTTCGGTGTCTGAGATACCTTACTTTGAGTACACTGTTCGCTGAGTAATATTCCATTGTGTATATGTACCACATTTTCATTATCCATTCTTCTGTTGATAGGAATGTTGGCTGATTCTGTTTTTTCCCATATTTGAATGATACTGCAATGAACATAGATGAACAAGTGTCTTTGTAATAAGATGTAGAGTCTCTTAGATATAGTCTAAGGAGTGGTATAGCTGTATCATGTGGAAATTCCATTTTTAGTCTTCTGAGGAACCTCCACACTGATCTACATAGAGGCTGTACCAGTTTACACTCCACCAGCAGTGAATAAGTGTCCCTTTTTCTCCACAGCTTTAACAGCAATCTCTGTTGTTAGTGTTCTTTTTTTTTTTTTATTAATTATTTTATTTTTTCTCCCTCCTCCTCCCCCCGTACCCCTGCTCTCCCTCCCCACCCCTCTCCCTCCCCATCCCCCAGTGCCTCCCACCCCAATTCCCAGAGAGTCCTTTCTTGTGCATGACTGATTTTCCTCTGGGCCCTCCTCTCCGATGACGTACAAGGACCCAGTGGCCTTTGCCGAACCCTTTCCCGTGTTCCCCTTAGGTATAGGAACACTGCTGTGGCTGCCAATTCTTTGCCTCCAAGGATCTTGGTGCCTTTAGCAGATGCTAGACTTTGTGAGGTCAACAGTGTGTTGGACAATGCGCAGGGCATGCAAAGTCCAATTATGATTGCTTCAGCCCTAACTAGTATAGAGTATCTTACATATCATTGCTCCTCCCATCCTTATGCTCTTACACTCTTACCGCCCCCTCTTCCGCAAATTTCCCTGAGCTTCAAGATGGGGAGAGACTAAGCTGGCCTAGTTCTAGGTGGTTGATATAGAGTCTCTGAAGTTCTGGATTGTGGTTTGTTGATTTTCTTTTGCAGTTTTGCTGCTCCTGCAATGCCCTTCACTCCATCCTGGTGGGCATTGTATGTTACCCCCTGGCCAGAGACAAAAAGTTGTTAGAGTCTTGTGATAAAAGCACATTCAAAGGTAGATGTAATAAAAGTGGGAAACCACAGTGAGGGAGGGGTCTATCACCCATTTGCACAATGGTTACTTTTTATCTGCCAGACTATATGCCCTCCTCTTCTGGTGAGATCACTCTCCCTCAGTAGTAAATGATCAGGAACAAAAGTCTGTGAACTTAATCAGATGTCTCATTACTTATTTGGGTCCTTGGTGGAGGCCTATTTTCCCTGCTGTAACATGGTCCCTTCTCTCCTTCTTTCTGGTGTGGCCCTCCTACCCCATCCCTCCTGTTCATAATCCTTGGAATTCCTGTCTCTAGGTGGGCTGGGTGGGTTTGGTACTAGGAGCCACCTATTAGGGAGTACATACGGCGCTTAATTTTCTGGGTCTGGGATACTTCACTTAATACAATTGTTTCTAATGACATCCATTTCCCAGCAAATTCCAGTAATTCATCATTTTTGATGGCTGAGTAGTACTCCATTGTATAGATGTACCACTGTTTCCTTATCCACTCGTCAACTGTTGGACATTTGGGCTGATTCCATGTCTTTGCTATTGTAAACAGTGCTGCTATGAACATGGTCGTGCTTGTGCTATCGAGGCGAACCTCTGCTGTATGGGGGGTTATTCCCAAAAGTGGAATAGCAGGGTCATATGGCATTTCAATCTTTAATTTCTTTAAGAATCTCCAGACGGCTCGCCAGAGTGGCTGTATGAGCCTGCATTCCCACCAGCAATGTAGGAGAGTTCCCCTCTTTCCACATTCTCTCCAGCATTTGTCGTTAGTATTGTGGATTTTTGCCATCCTGACCGGGGTGAGATGATATCTCAGGGAAGTTTTGATTTGCATTTCTCTGATGGCTAAAGAAGTGGAGCATTTTTTCAGATATTTGTTAGACATTTTAATTTCATCCCTGGTAAAGTTTCTTTTAAGTTCCAGGGCCCATTTTTTAATTGGGCCATTGGTTTCCTTGTTGTTTAGTTTTCTAAGTTCTTTGTGCACTCTGACAATAGAGCTCTATCAGATATGTGGTTAGTGAAGATTTTCTCCCATTCTGTGGGTTGCCTTTGAGCTCGAGTTACAATCTCTTTATCTGAACAGAAGCTCTTTAATTTCACAAGATCCCAACTGTTGAGAGTTGGTAGCAGTGACTGTGCCATTGGATGTCTGTTTAGGAACTGTTGGCCTAGCCCAATCAGCTCGAGGGAGTTCCCTATCCTTTCAACTATGGTTTTTATAGTCTGTGGCCTGATATCAAGGTCCTTGATCCATTTGGAATTAAGTCTTGTACATGGTGACAAGTACGGGTCCAGCTTTAATCTTCTGCATGTGGAGATCCAGTTTTGCCAGCACCATTTGTTGAAGATGCTGTTCTTTTTCCATTGGATTCTTTGGGCCCCTTTGTCAAAGACCAAATGGCTGTAACTTTGTGGGCTTTGTTGTTAGTGTTCTTGATCTTATCTATTCTTACTGGGGTAATATGGTATCACAGGGTGATTTTGATTTGCATTTTTTTGATAATCAGGGAAGTTTAGCATCTTTTAAAGTATTTCTTTGACATTTCAATTTTTTTTGAGTGAAATCCCCGTTTAGTTGCAGCGCTCATTTTGCTGTCTTGGTGTTTAATTTTTTGAGCTCTTTGTGTACTCTGGAGATTAATCCTTTGTCAGATTCATAACTAGCAAAGATTTTCTCCCATTCTGTGGGTTGTCTTTCACACAATTAACAGTTTCTTTTCAGAACAATTAATTTCTTGAAGTCCAATTTGTTGGCAAGCAAATTTGCTCTGAGAATTCCTAGTCTGTATCTTCAGAGGCAGGCCATCATACATACCCATCTGACATTTATGTTACAGCTGAGGATTAAAAGGATTAACAAAAAAATGAATCTTGAATGAAATTAAAAAATATAAAAATGTGCAATATAAAAATTGATCTTATATTTTAGTAACTACATTTTTGCTAATCTTTTCAAACATTTATCATTCTAAAAGATTTAAATAGAGGACAATTTACAAAAGATTGTACAGGAAGTAAACTCCTAAACTATAAACAGAAATATAAAGAGTATTTCATAGCATAAAATGACAGATATATCAAGGGACCACATATTTAGTAAAGTTTTTGGGTGGTATATAGCCACTATGTCTTAATCTTCAAATAGTCCAAATTGGAATTCAAGTTATTGATATGAAAAAAACATTTTCAAAAGAACACATCATACCAAATATTTTTGTGAAGATATAGGTTTTCTTTGACAGTTTTGGGTGCTGGAGCATGCAAAAAGACAAAATACTCTGAAAGAAGCAATTGCAGATATGTATACATAATGAATAATATTATAATGGAGTAATTATAAATGTGTTAGGAAATAACTTGAACTTGATTTCAATGTCTGAAATACTCTATGTTAAATAGTGACTTAGGCCTCTTAGTGACCTAATATACTTGGCTAGATATAATTAAATTCCATGTTATACTGTACTGAATAAAGTTCAAAATACTATATTATTGTGTACACATTATGTATATGGAATTTTAATAAATGTATTAAATACATTTTCTAATAAATTTAAATACCACTACAAAGTTATAGATATACATGTAATTATATTTAAAAAATACAAAAATAAAATGCATTGAAATTTGTTAAGTGTTTTTGTATGATGTGGGAAGAATTTGAATGAAGTATTTGAATCAATAAATGAATACATAGAGGATAACTGAAGGATAGTAGTAGGAGATAAATATATGTACAAACCACTTAAACATCTGTTGAGCAGAATTTAAGGGATGTGTCATTTACAGAAGAGGAGAGTGAGTTTATCTAAGAGATGATGTCCCTTAATTACATGCACAGGGTATTCCAAGTTGCTAAATATCCTCTTGAATAAAACCCTTTTCTCAGATTCCCTCCTTTTCTTTACCATAAATTGTTTATAAATGTCTTTGAAGTTATTTTCTTTCTCCACTAGTTGACTGTCCCAATATGACTTTATCCACTGGAGTGGTTATCTTTTAAATGTTCAGCATAAAACATTAATAATTAAGGTAGCTGAATTATATATGTACAGACTTTGAAATTTTTTTAATATAGTGTAAAATTTCTCCCAAATAAATTAGTATTTAAAATATCATTTATCATTTCAAGAGTTAAGAGAAAAAATGTAAAAGTACTTAAAATTTACATAATTTTAGATCACTGGGTATTTGAAAAACATATTAATGTTTTATTTATTGTATATTCTTCAGTTCAAATTTCACCATTTCATTCTTAAGCACATGTGCAGAGATGATTTCACATTTAAAATTAAGACTATGGAGTTTTCCTTGATTTGAACATGGTCAGCTATAAAGCTCCAACTAAGTCAAATGGTACCATAAGGCACATGCTTCACTGTGTGGTTGGTGGTACATGTGGCTGGAGGCTTAGACTCATCAGACAGAGGTTGGGGAAAAGGCTCAGTGCATAAAGTACTTGCTGTGAAGGTATGACGAGCTGAGTCCAGCTCTCCAGAATCTACATAAAAATTGGGTGCAGTCGCACCAGCATGTGTCATACCAATGTCCCCAGTGGGAAAATGGGAGGGGAGACAGGTGAGTCAGTGGAAGTTCCTGGGCCAGCTGGTCTGGCATTCTCAATAGCCAAAAGACTGTCTCAAACAATATTCAAAAGTGAGGACAGCTGAAGGCTGTCTTCTACCCTCTATAGGTACAAGCACCTTCACATACATGCATGAACACACACACACACACACACATACACACACACACACACACACAAACAAACAAAACAAAACAAAAACTAAACTTGAGGCTGGGCAGATTCTAGCTTGTGCTGTGCAGATCTAGAGATTATGGTGTGATTCTGATTTTTTGCATTTGAAATCCTTAATTCTTACAGACACAGCTGCTGTTCAGAAAAGCATTGGTTTGTTCCTTGTCATAGTTCATGGTTTTACTCCTTCAATGCTTCAAAGACTTTCAATGATCTGCTATTTTTCTGGCTCTTCCAGAAACATCAATTGATAGATGTGAGGCAGGTTTGTTGAATATTTTTGCTTCTGTTTCAGCAGAGATGCAGTTCTCTTCATTCTATCCTGTGCAAAGCTCACTAATTCATTTATTATTTCTTCTCATCTAGGGTATAGTCCTGGGACAAGATGACTTTGCACTGTTCTGGCCTGGCAATTCAATTGCTGCTTTGTCCACTTTGATGTGGGCTCTGCAATTCAATTTTTCTTGGGTAACATACTTCTTTCCATTTCTTTTTTTTTATTATTTATTCAATTGTGCACATGTATGTGTGTGTGTGCGTGTATGTGTGTATGTGTGTGTAGAATCACGGACGAATTCGGGAACCCCCATGGATGCCTCCACTTCCTCCTTGTTTACTCTGCCCTGGGATTCACAGGCTCTGCCCTACCAGGACCAGAAACACAGGCCGCCCCCGCTTCTGCCTGGCGTCTATACGTGGGGTCTAGGATCCGCACTCAGGACCTTCTGCTTGCAAGGCAGAGGCTTAACCCTTGAGCCACTTCTCCAGCCCCTTTCTTTCCGTTTCTTAAAGCTGTGTTCCTAACCCTTGAATACATGGCTCCAACATGAGCATATTCTCTGGCATGTAGACCTCTCATTGAGTCCATCTGGATGGAAGCTTATGAATTCTTGATAAGTTTTTCTATATGTTGATCTATTTTCTCCATCATGACTTTCATGGCATAGATAAAGATGGAGAAGTTCAAATACTCTTTCCTGAGTATAACTGAGGAAGAAGAAATGGACAGAACTGGTAGAGGGAATGGAATGGCACATTAACTCATAATAATTTATACCAGAGTTTAGGCATGTTTTAAAGGAAAACATTTATCTATGGTTCTGAAGATCCAAGTTTGGAGGATGAATCTGTTTGTTGGTTTCTTGCTGCCAAAATCCTGAGGTGATACAGAGAATCACATAGCAAGACACAAGGAGTGTGAGTGGGCTGTGCACTTGTGAGTGTATGTGTGATAAAGTGTTTGTGTGTCTCTTCCAGTCTCTCTTCCCACTGATATAAAGGTATGGATATTCAGTGTTTGAAAGATACCATAACAAATTTATCTAATGCTGAACACCTCCCAAAGACACTACCTCTATACCTCTTACAATGTTAATTGTGTCATGGCATAAGGTTTAGGGGGACATATTATATTCAAGTCCTAAAAGATAGAGAAGTTTGGGAGGGTGCAAAGAAGGATTCAAGGATGTGAGTGAGGACCTTTTAGTACCCTTAAAAAGATGACAAAACATAAGGTTTGACTTTACTCTGAGCAGATTGATTTTTTGAAAGCATGCCTGATTTTATGACAAATGCTTGCCATCTTGACATTCAAGACTGAAACATGACGGTAAGAAGTTCAAAGACAAACTGGGCCTCATGAAATGTCTGAAAAATCAAAACAAGTGCAAAAGGAGAAAGAGATCTTTTTTTTATTTATTCAATTGTGCGTGTATGTAGAACCACGGACGAATTCGGGAACTACCATGGACCACCTCCACCTCCTCCTTGTTTACTCTGCCTCCGGATTCACAGGCTTCGCCCTACCAGGACCAGAAACGCAGGCTGCCCCCGCTTCTGCTCGGTGTCTCTACGTGGGTTTTAGGATCCAAACTCAGGACCTTCCGCCTGCAAGGCAGAGGCTTAACCCCTGAGCCACCTCTCCAGCCCCGAAAAAGAGATCATGTTAAGAGCTCACATGACATCACTTTACTGTTTTATGCAGCACCTTATTTTTTTTTAATTTATTTTTCCCCAGTCATACAAGCTCAATAGGTACCCCAGTCCTCTACCCCCTTCACCCTTCCCCAGTCCCCCTTGCACCCTCCCTTCTTTTCCCCTTCCTTTCACCCCCTCCCTCCCCTTCTCCCAGTGCCTCCCCCTTCTCCCCTCCCATCCCCTGGAGCATCCTTTTGTGTGAATACCAAACTTCCCTCTGAGTCCTCCATTCTAGTAAGGTGTAAGGACTTAGTGGCATAGCTCAGAGTCCTTTCTTGAGTTCCCCTTTAGTATGGGAACAATATTTTGACTGTTAATCCCTTGCCTCTAAGGATCCTACTGCCTGTGATCCATGCTATACTTTGGGGTTTTTTTGACATGCCAGTCATTGTGCAGCTCCTTATTTGTAAGTGAGGAAAGAAGAGGGAAGAGAAAGACAGAAAGAAAGACAACAGACGAATAGAAACACATGCACATCCAGAGAGAGAGAGAGAGAGAGAGAGAGAGAGAGAGAGAGAGAGAACCTTAGCACATATGTAAATGTCAAAGACAATTTTTGGTTCTCTCCTTTCACTATGTGGAGTCTTGAGATCAAAGTCAGACTGCCAGGTTTGACTGCAGGCATATTTACCTGATGAACCATCTTGCTGTTCCAAAGATGGGATCTTTTCTATTGTTTTCAGAAATAGTCTTCTGTGGTCTTGCTGGGCTAGAAATTTACTGTACCAGTGGTAGATCTTAAATTCCTGACTCTCCTGCTGTCCACCTCTAGAGTATTGACATTCTAGACTGTCCTTCCATTATCCCAATTTAGACAGTGCTGAGTTTCAAACCCAGGACATCTGGAATGTGAAGCTGACATTCTATCACTGAGCTACACTGCTTCTTAGGAAGTTCTTTTCCATCAGTTGTGAGCTTCACCTATGATCTTGAAGATATGTATTTCTAATGATTCAAATGTTCATTTCCTAAAGCAATGAGATTTCCTAGGTCTCTGAGTTAAACTTAATCTTTTCTCAACTTTCTTTGTCCCTTTTGCTGCTTTTCTGCCCCAGTAATTATAGGATAATACTTTACAGGAACCTTGGTTTCTTCCTCCATCTCTTTTCTATGATTTCAGGAATAGTCAGGCATGTGTGAGAGGTTCCTTTTCAACTAATAACTCTAACATTCACAGACATGTTTGTATAATTTCATGCATCTCTGAATTCTTTTTCAGTTAGGTGAAAGCTGGATTTGTTTAAAATTATTCTTTCTTTGTTGTGTGCTCTTTTTCCAGAATTCACACTCACTCTTCCATGGGGATTAGCAGGAAAATGGAATGTTTGGAGGAATTTCTCTTGAAGACCTGGCATTGCTCCCATTCATTCTAGAAAATTTGTCACTGTTAAATATTTGAATTTCATCTTGTGATGTTTCTTTTCGGTTCCATAGGCCATTTTATAATGAAGTTGCTTACTTCCTTGATATTATTGTTTCTAGTTCTTTGTGAATTCTGTGTATTAGTCCTCTATCGGATGTACGGTTAGTGAAGATTTCTTTTTTCCATTTTGTAGGTCGCCTTTTTACCTCTATTGACAGTTGTTGCAGTTCAGTTGCATGACTTAAGGGAACAAGGGTTTATTCTGTCTTACGATTCCTAGTTACAGTTCTCAGTCCAGCTTGATGGAAGGGCATGCACCAACACCAGGGCTGAGGGAACTGGCCACACCATCACCACATAACAGCTGAGAGATGGACAATCCTTACTTGCCAGACTAGCATGTCTGGCCAAGTGAACAGAAGGATGCTAACTGTCTCCTAGCTCTCTGTGATTTATTCAGGGCCTAATCCCACCCACCATGGGCTGGGTCTTCCCCATCAGCTAGACAATCTCCTTCAGGTTTGCTCTGGGGTTAACTCAACTATCAACTCTCTACAACTGTGCCCAGAGCTCAAACCCTCAACAGTCAAGTTGACACCTATGCTTAACTATGACAACAGTTTATTTTTCTGAGCAAAAGCTTTTTATTTCCACATAGTCCCATCTATTTAGTGTTGGACTTATTTTCTATGCCTTTGGAGAAATCTCTCATCTTAAGGGATATTTTAGCTACCTTATATGATGCACATGTTATAGTAAATGATGTCAGTTACTATACTGATATAGATTTGATCTACATTGTCCATTTCATACTTAGCTTTGTCTCCCAGTGTAAAATAATTGTTGATGGGTTTAGAAACATTTGTTGAACAATAACTGATAAATAATTATTCTGGTTTCTCTTTGTTGCAGATATGAACACATGACCAGTTACAGTTATACTTTATGTGTTGCTGTGAGACAATATGCAAATATAACTTAAGGGAAGAAAACTATATTTGACTATAGTTCCAGAATGGAGATACAGTTCATTATGGTGGAAAAGGCATGGCTCATTGGCAGAAGCTGGAGGTAGCTTAAGTTATGTCCATCATGGAAGCTGAGAGAGTTAGCTGCAAACTTCAAAAACTACTTCACCTCCCAAAGGTACCATGACCTTCCCAAATATCAACTAGGGATTCAAACACATGAGCCTGGGGGTACAACCCATATTTAAACCATGATATTCCACAAAAAACTTATAAAATCCAAGAGCTTAGTCTTTTTTAAAAAATTAATTAATTTATTTCCGCTCATACAAACTTAACAGGTACACCGGTCCCCTCCCTCCCTCCACTCCCCTGACCCCCCTACTCCCCCTGCTCCCCATCCCCCAGTTCCTTCCCCATCCCCGTAGCATCCTTTAATGTGCATGCCAAACTCTCCTCTGAGTCCTCCTCTCTGACGAGTTTCAAGGACCCAGCAGCATTTCCCAAAACCCTTTCCTGTGTTCCCCTTAACCACAGGAGCACTACTGTGGCCGTCAATCCTTAGCCTCCAAGGATCCTAGTGCCTGTAGTCCATGCTAGACTTTGAGGGGTCAATAATGTGTTGGAAATTGTGCAGGTCATGCAAAGTCCTGTTATGATTGCTTTGGGCCTAACGTGTGGAATATCTTGCATATCATTACCCGTCCCATCCTTATGCTCTTGCAATCTTACTGGTCTCTCTTCCACAAATTTCCCTGAGCTTCAGGATGGGGAGAGATTAGGCTGGCCTAGTTCCAGGTGGTTGATATAGAGTCTTTGATGTTCTGAATTATGGTTTGTTGATTTTACAAGAGCTTAGTCTTGACTTATAGTTTCTAAATATAGTTCTAAATAAAATTCATCAATTGGCAGAGAATTCATTATAACTAAGGGAAATGGCCACACCATATCTACAGGAATTGCAGTTAGAAGGCAAAAATTCTTGCTTCTAATATGTTTGTATGCTTCCAAATACTGAACTGTTTTTTTTCCATCTTACTCATTGTATCGGTTCCTCTTTTAAATTACTGCTGTGAGATATCACTCAAACTCAAACAACTTAAAGGGAGAAAGAGAGATTTTTTTTTCAGGTCACAGTCTAGAGACGAGCTACAGTCCTTCAAGTCAGAAATGGCATGGCAGGTGGTAGAAACTGGAGAAACTTACGTCATTGCAGACATCATGGAGGCTGAGAACTGTTGCAAGCTCAAGAGTAGACTCCTTCACTCAAGCAGGGAGGGGGTAACCATCCTCAAGGCCTGCTTCCTCTGACTGCCTTCTTCCAGCAAAGTTCATCTCCTAAAGATGTCATGACCTTTTCAAACAACTGGAGCCAGTGGAGGACCACACACATTTAAACCATGGCACTCACTTGCCCAGGGCATAGTTCCCCCAGCTGTGGAGTAAGTCTTCCCACATCAATTAGATAACATTTCACAGGCTTGCTCAGGGATTTCCTTAGCTGCTCATTCTTCAGAGGTCTGCCCAAAAGGCTCAGCCCTCAGTTGTCAAGGTGACATCTGTGTGTAACTGGGGCAGCCGTTACCTGCTTATAGTTACTGTGATTAATTTTAGGACTTTTAATATAGATACTCAAAAGAAAACCATCACCACAAGATGATGAAGAAATGAAGCATTTCTGTCATTGAGGGATGAAGAAACCATAATTCCAGAGTTTCTTTGTCTCACTTGCTCATCTATAATTTGCTGTCTAATTTCTATTTCCCTAAATTACTGTATAATTCTGCCTTAGCAGGTGTCAGTAGAATGACACAACTTTTGTGTAGATAAGTTACTGAGCAGAACTCATTTCTTTATTTTTTAACATTTTTTATTATTATTTCTGCTCATACAAACTTAATAGGTACACCGGTTCCCTCCCTCCTTCCTCCTTCCTCCAACACCCCTGCTTCTCCTTCCCTCACCCCGCCCTCCCCATCCCCCAGTGCCTCCTCCCCAGTCCCTGAAGAAGAATCCTTTAATGTGCATGCCAGACTCTCCTCCGGGCCCTCCTCTCCGATGACGTACAAGGACCCAGTGGCATTTCTCTGAACCCTTTCCTGTGTTCCCCTTAAGCATAGGAACACTACTGTGGCTGTCAATCCCTTGCTTCCAAGGATCTTGGTGCCTTTAGCAAATGCTAGACTTCGTGGGGTCAATAGTGTATTGGACATTGCGCAGGGCATGCAAAGTCCAATTATGATTGCTTCGGCCCTAACTTGTGTGGAGTATCTTGCAAATTATTGCTCCTCCCATCCTTGTGATCTTACAATCTTACCGCCCCCTCTTCCGCAAATTTCCCTGAGCTTCAGGATGGGGAGAGATTAAGCTGGCCTAGTTCTAGGTGGTTGATATAGAGTCTCTGAAGTTCTGGATTATGGTTTATTGATTTTCTTTTGCAGTTTTGCTGCTCCTGCAATGCCCTTTACTCCATCCTGATGGGTATTGTATGTCACTCCCTGGCCAGAGATAAAAAAGCTGTTAAACTAGAGTCTTGTTATAAGAGTATATTCAAAGGTAGATGTAATAAAAGTAGGAAACCGCAGTGAGGGAGGTAGGCATATAATCTGGCAGATAAAAAGTAACCATTTTGCAAATGGGTAATTGACCCCTCCCTCACTGCAGTTTCCTACTCTTATAACAAGAACTCATTTCTAAAGCAGTTTCTAATTCTTGAACTCTGTCTTCTCTTTTGTTCCTAATCTTCAACTCTTCTTTCTCTTCCTTCCTTTTCTTTCTCTTCTTCCATTGTCCCCTTCTCCATCCTTCCCTCTGACCACTTCCCGTCTTGCTATTTCAACTGCCCAGTCTCACATACATATGTTCATTTTAATAAGTCTGCTTCTCCACCTTATAATCTAAGAGCCATGGATGCTCAAATTCATTTGAAGGAAATAAGTGAAATAATTCTCTAGCTTCCTAGAAGAAAGTACTCTTAGCACTATTCTGATCAGATGATGTCATTCTCTCTATATACAGTTCTGCAATGAGCTTTGCCTGCTTTGCTATGTCTGCTATGTTGCATTTATCCTTATCAGCACAAATATAGCCATGTTATTTATAGGTTTTGAAGAGCTGAAGAGTGTTCATCAATTTTCAGTTAAATAGAATTTTGCACCAAACAAAGCTGCCACTAATATCTGTCTGCAGCCTCTGGATGAGCACAGCCCACTCTTGCAATGAAGTAGACTTTTTTTTTTTTTTTTTTTTTTTTACAAATGTGGGTAACTCCCAGAAATGGGCAAATTGATATTTCACAAGTGCTTATGAATAATACACAGCATTTTATTTTCTTAAAAATAAAAATATTGAGCTACATATGGTGAGTACACCATATTTTTCAGTCATTATAAAATATTTTGAATAATAGAAAACATTTAAAAGATTTCCAGAAGCAAGCAAACTAGATAGCCACTTTGGTTTAACAAGAATTACAATTTTTTAAAAAAATATTTATTTATGAGGAAAGAGAGAGAGAGAGAGAAGAGAGAGAGAGAGAGAGAGAGAGAGAGAGAGAGAGAGAGAGAGAGAGAGAGAGAGAGAGAGAGAGAGAGATTGAGAATGTACATTCCATAGTGCATGGGTAGAGATCAAATGACAATTTTCAGATGTCAGTTCTCTCCCTCCATCATGTGGGGCTTCCAGGAATTGAACTGAAGTCACCTAGTTTGTAAGAAGGCATTTTATCTAGTGAGCCATCTCTCAGGCCTCCAAGAATTATGTTTTTGATACAGATCAAACCTGGACGAACATGTTTATTATGAGTCTTATTATTATGAGTCTTAAAGGGGGATTACTGGGATATTTTGATAAAATAAGTTTTTGCTGTCATATTTTAGGAAAAAACATGGTATACTTACATTTTAATGAGAAAACGACAGAAAGGTAGCATTTTAATTTACAGAAATAAAGTTTGCACATGGGAATAAATCTCAGAAATCAGGTACTTTTCTAGCATGACCAAGGTACTGCGTTTTGTGCCTAGCTCTACAAAACAAATGTTTTGGATTTGTAATATAAGCTGAGTAAAAAGTTAACAATGAGAATGTGGTTCATTTGTGGAACAAACAGGATTACCGCTGGTTTTTGTAGGGGGGGGGTTTCATTTTTCCAAACCTTGCGGAAAACATTTAAAAGTTCATCTTCAGAACAAAAGGATGCTGAAAGCCACTGTGGCTTTCTAAGAGATGGAATGATGTTATCCAAACAACACTTAGGGAAGATTATTTCAGCAGCTGTGTTGGGCTTTCCTAGTTGTCTTGCTGTTTATTGCCTGATTGCAAGTGGTATTTGAAACTGTGTGGAAGAAATACCAGAAGAGTTGGTCTAAATACCCCAACTGTCAAAAACCATAACACACTGATAAAACACAGTGAATATATTCAAAAAAGTTAAGTTTTCAGGTAATACATTGATCACCCATCTTCCTCAGAAGAGAAGACTAACCAACCCTAGGGAAGCATTCACACCAGATTTTTCTTTATTGTGTAAATACATTCTGCGATTAAACATGCTCCATGTATGGAATAGGTGCCCATTGGGCAACTTATTTCCATTTTTCAGGTTTTCTTTACAAGGAAAATAGCACAGAAGTAGCTTTGCTTGAAGTCCTCCCCATATTTTTAAATTATATTCCTGTACTGAATCTGGGTGAAATGCAGTTTACAGTCTATGGGTCAGCATGTGATTGGATATATTCCCTCCTTTAAAATGTTCAGACGAAAGACTGAATTTCATACTCTTCATTAGTTAGGATTCTCTACATTATAGAACCTATGAAATGTTGATCTATTATAAAATGAGATTTAGTAGACTGATTATATCCATAAGAGGTTGTATTCCAACAATGCCTTCCCCATGCTGGAAAGATCTAGAACCAGACATTTACTAAGCTGGATGCCTCAGTAGCCCAAATCTGCTAGCAAAGGCTTGGAGGATTCATAGACCAGTGGCTACTGGTCTTCAGTCTACAGTAGAACTTGGATGAAACTGGGTTTAGATTTCGGCAACAGATGTCAACAGAAGCAGTATCAGCACTTACCAGTAGCAAGAGAACATAGGCAGGCAAGTAGTACCTTTTTTCCCTCTGAATTCTTGCATATTTGAACTTGTGCGAGGTGTGACCACTCTGGAGAAGGGTCTATTCCTCTAAGGTAATTCTTCCTGGAAACCTAAATAGATTAATTGATTCTAAGTCAGTCAAGTAGATAGTTGACTTTGGCTTGTTCTCATAGTGAGGACATTCTGGCCACATGAAGGCCACTCCTTATTGCTTTACTTTTATGTTCCTTGCAACCTGAACACGGCATAGTAACAATCAAGATCCGGAACAGCAGGGAGTCACAAAACTGTCCATCAGCTTGAAGAGCACCTGCATTGAGCACATATTCAGTAAGGTCAGGTGCACATCTCTTGACAACAAAGTATCCACTGAAAGCAGTGCAGGAACTGGGATCTGCTGCTCACAATGGTTTCTTATGTGCTGCCAACTGAGACCATCAGAGAGAATGTTGGTGTGTGGAGGAATGTTTATGTACCAAACTCAGGATCCATCTTAGTACATAGTACTATTTTCTGCATCACACATAGATTGCTGTCTGAGGTAAGACAGACTCAGTGTCTACAGCTTTAAAATTATAATACTGTGTCCAAAGTTTTCTCTGTATTTCCTGCAAGAGAATTCAGAGAATTGCTGCCATTTCTCCCTTAAATGTTTTATTAAAATCACCTGAGTACATTTGGTTTTAGAAAGCCATTGCTTAGATACTCCATACAAGTTAGCGCTGAAGTAATCATAATAGAACTTTGCATGACTTGTGCAATGACCAACATATCATTGAACCTCCAAAGTCTAGCATGGATCACAGGCACTACAATCCTTAGAGGCAAGGGATTAACAGCCACAATAGTGTTCCTATACTAAAGGGAAACACAAAAAAGAGCTCTAGACAATGCCACTGAGTCCTTACACATCATCAGAGAGAAGGATCCAGAGGGAAGTTTGACATGCACACTAAGGGATGCTCCAGGAATGGGGGCGGGGAGGGAGAAAGGGAGGGAGGGGGGAAAGGAAAGGGAAAAGAGGGGAGGGAACAAGGGGATCCAGGGACGAGTGGAGGGAGGGAGGGGAATGGGGTACTTATTACCTTTGTATGAGTAGAATAAATAAATAAATAAATAAATAAATAGATAGATAGATAAATAAATAAATAAATCAAACAAACTAAAATATGCTTGTAAAGCTAGAAAAATAATGTAATAAAAAAGAAGAAGAAGAAAAAAGAAAGCCATTGCTTATTCTTTTCTTTCTTTCATCTTTATTGAACGTATCACAGAAGAATCAGGAAGGTGAAGACCTGTGTGGTCTTCAGACTCTTCAGATTCTTCACTTACCTTCATGTTCTCTTCATTTGAGTAGTGAGCGTGTGAGGGTAGGTTCTCCTGTGTTGCAGGTCACTGGCCCCACACTGCAGATAAGCCCCTAGTGTTGACACTGGTCAGGGCTTCTGTTAAAGGTTAAAGGTTTGTACCTGTTACTTTATTTTTTTTTTTATTTCCACTCATACAACTTTAACAGGTACTCTGGTCCCCTCCCTCCCTCCAACCTCCCACCACCCTATGCCCCCTCCCCTTCCCCTTCCCCATCCCCCAGTGCCTCCCCCTCCCATTCCCAGAGCATCCTTTAATGTGCATGCCAGACTCTCCTCTGGGTCCTCCTCTCTGCTGAGGTACAAGGACCCAGTGGCATTTCCCAGAACGCTTTCCTATGTTCCCCTTAAGCATAGGAACACTACTGTGGCTCTCAATCCCTTGCCTCCAAGATTCTAAGATTCTTGTACCTGTTACTTTAATGCATGCATTGATCTTGTCTTCTCTGATGGTCATCTCATCTGGTGCAGGGTTAGGGGAGAGGTGGTGGCCATGGTAAGACGACCATGTGGATGCTATGTGTGATACTAGCTGCGTCATGCAGTAAGGTCCTCTAATAAGGTTTCAGCTTGCTGACCACCCAGCCCCATAGCAGGAGCTGAGGAAATGACCTCAACTGCTTCAATACATGCAGGCCTTTCCTTGCAGCTTCTCTGCCTTTCCTTGTCTGTGTTTTGGTAGATGTTATATTTGTCAGAATGGTACTTATCCATGTTATTGGAAACTAGAGCAAGAACCTAAAAAAAGGAAAGGAAATAGATAAGTAGGAAAGACAGCCAATATACCTATAGGTAGGAAGACAATATATCGCACTGTTTTGTATACAGCTGTTACTATATTACCGTAGGATGGGAACACACAGTAGAAACCTTTGGGTCTAAAGCTGGATGGGAAAGGGAAATGTACATGTTAGTAGGGTGGCCTGAAGAGAAGTAACTTGTTACTATGGAGGCCTGAGCCCTCACAGAAGTAAACAAGCCAGAGTGAAGCCTGAATCCCATAGGCATACAGGAGGAAAGGTATGAGGAATGGGAGGGAACAATGAAGGGAAAAGAGGAGATCAGAGGGAGGGAAGAGGGAGGGAAGCTGGGATAAATACTCAATAAACTTGTAAAAATAAAAAAAGATTTTCATCTTTTAATTGTGACATTTCAGTTAGATTACCTTTATAGCCTTTCAGTGTCCATGAAATTATTGATGGCTCCTCTCTCATTTCCGGCTTGGATAACTAGTATTTCCTTTTTTTCTAAACTTGATCATCAGGCTGAGTAGAATTAAAGTCTTATTATTTTTCACTTTACCATTATTTATTTTTTATTGTTTAATGTGTGTGTGTGTGTGTGTGTGTGTGTGTGTATGTGAGAACATGTGTGGTACAGCATATGCGTGTATGTCCGTGAAAGCACTCAAATATGTACTTCAAAGTATTTGGGTATTGTTCTTCTCTCTTGATGCCTATGACACAAGGTCTTTCACTGAACCTAGAGATAAGCTGGCAACCAGGAAGGTCCAGTGATTCTCCTGTCTCTCCCACCTGCATAGCACTGGGAGTATAGGCCAGGACAACCATATCATGTTTGTATTTCTATGTGGATTTGAGGATTAAAACTCAGGTTCTCATGCTTTTGGAGCAAGTGATTTTATCCACTGAGCCAGTTTTCCTCCCTCCCTCCCTCCCTTTTTTCCTTCCTTCCTTCCTTCCTTCCTTCCTTCCTTCTTTCCTTCCTTCCTTCCTTCCTTCCTTCCTTCCTTCCTTCCTTCCTTCCTTCCTTCCTTCCTTCCTTCCTTCTCTCTCTCTTTCTCTCTTTTTCTCTCTTTCTTTCTCTTTCTCTCTCTCTTTCTCTCTTTCTTTCTTTCTTGTCTGTGTGTACTGTTATGTATGCCCGTGCAGGCCCAAGGATGAATTCACAACTTCAGGAATCCTCCTGGATTGCTCTGCTTCCTTTTTGTTTGGCTCTGAGTTTTCTCAGGCCCTGTCTTCCAGGGCTAGAAGCATAGGCTGGCACCATTTCTATCCAGAATTTTTACTTGGGATCTGCGATCTGCACTCAGGTCTTTAATGAGTTCTTATAAGGCAGATGTTTAACCCTTAAGTCATCTCTCTAGCCCTATCTATTTTTTACTTTTTAAAAAAGCATTCTATTACTGATACTTAGTGTAAATGCCAGATTTTAATTTCACTGATGTATGTTCTAATTTTTACATTTTTTTCTGTTTCCTTTAAATTTAATTTGCTTTTCTATATCCAGTTTTCCCTCGTGGGGAAGCTCAGATTATGGGTTCTAGTCTTTCTTCTAATTAATAATGCATGTGTTCAGTGCTATACATTCTCCTCTAGGCCCTGTTTTTGCAAAAATTTTGATGTTTTATTTTTACTCAGTTCTATATTCATATATATTGAGAAAAAGAAATTTCTAGTATGTGACAGTTAATTTCAAGCAAACAAACTTGACAGAACTGAGCCTTTGGGACACATGTGAAGATTTATTTAAGGCAAGCCTTTGAACAAACCTGGAGGACGTAATCCAATTAATGTGGGAAGACTGAGTTTATTGTAGCTGGGTCCTTTCTCTGGACAGTATAGAAAATTGAGAGAGAACTGATTGAATTGGGGAACTGGTAAGTTAGAAAGTTCACCCCTCTCTCATCTCTACCAGTGGATATGATATGGCCAGTTTCCTCAATTCCTCATGCTGGTATAACTCTCTTGCCATCATGATCCTGAAAACGAAACCAAAATAAAAATCTCTTTGTTCTCCTAAATTATTTGGGAAATATTTTATAACAATCTTTAAAATAAGGAAGCACAATGAGAGATAAAATTATATTGATTTGCTACTAGAGAAGTGGGAGTTGTGATGAAACTAATAATTTGGTGGCCATGTGACTTTTGTGCTTTTTGAAATGTTTTGTTAGAGGGATGTGGAAATATTTGAAGATTTTGAAACCTACAGAACTCATGCTTCTATTGTATTCCTTGGTATTGTGTAAGCTAACCATCAAGGAGAAAGTCCTCAGACCAGTTCCAGTTGATATATTTTGTCCATGTTCTGCAATCCATTTGTGTTGCATCTCCAGTAATAGGGTCTTACTGACAGTTTTTTTTCCTTTTTTTTTTTATTAAAAATGTAATTATACATTTTAAAATTTTTTTACCAGTTCCCTCCCTCCCCCCTCCTCCCCCTCCGCACCCCCTTCTCCCCCTCCTCTCCCTCCCCATCCCCCAGTGCCTCCCCCCCAATTCCCAGAGAGTCCTTTATTGTGTACGCCTGACTCTCCACTGGGTCCTCCTCTCCGATGACATATAAGGACCCAGTGGCATTTCCATAAGCCCTTTCTCTTGTTCCCCTTAAGCATAGGAGCACTACTATGGCTGTCAATCCCTTGCCGCCAGGGATCTTGGTGCCCTTAACAGATGCTAGACTTTATGAGGGCAACAGTGCGCTGGACATTGCGCAGGGCATGCAAAGTCCCATTATGATTGCTTTGGCCCCAACTATTGTTGAGAATCTTGCAAATCGTTGTTCCTCCCATCCTTTCACTCTTACAATCTTACCGCCCCCTCTTCCGCAAATGTCCCTGAGCTCCAGGATGGGGAGAGATTAGGCTGGCCTAGTTCTATGTGATTGATATAGAGTCTCTGAAGTTCTGGACTGTGGTTTGTTGATTTTCTTTTGCAGTTTTGTACAGCAACCAAGAGCAATGGCAAAATCCTATAGTGTTTGGGGACCTTTAAGACTTCTCTGACCAACATTTTATCAGGAAGTGCCACATTCCTGTTACTTCTAGTATAATTTTGTCCCTGGATTCTAAGTGGATTAGTTCAAGGCTTAAACCCTAAGAGAAAGTGAGATTTAGTGACAAAGTCTTTACCTATCTGTTCTTTTAAAATTTTAGACAGTATCATCTGAAAATGTTCTTTCTTTCTAAAGTTCTCATTTCTTATTCCTTCTTTTCTGGTCCCTTGTTTTCTCTCTTTCCTATAGATTGCTACCTTGCTTCTATTGGAAAGAGATCATTTGTGGAAAGGTACAAAAGAGAAAGGGATCCTAAAATTTTTTGAAAAACACCACTTCTCATAATGCAAGCAGAACAACATGCTAACCCTCATTCCTCATGGATGTTTTGAGTCATTACCTTAGGGTATGCAGCTAGAGTTAAAGGCAGAAGAAATTCTGGCCATGTGTCACTGGTGAATAAGTGTTTTTCATTCTTAAGCACAGGCTTGTACCATCATTCTGTGTCCTTCCATGATATCATCTAGAATGAGGGAAATCAAATATTTTCCTTAAAAGTTCCTCCCTAAGGTAATAGCCCCTGAAAATGAAGAAAAGTCCCTTTTCAATCCATTTATATAGAATAGAGAGCAGAAATGGAGATGAAAATGTTATGATAAAAATTGTGGCTAATTCATTTTTGGCATATTTGGGTCTGACTTCATATTACTTAACTGACCTCTCTTGATCTCAGCTTTATCATCACAGAAATGTGGATTATTTAAGATGATCAAATGAGTTTGAGTGAAGGCTATGCATGATGTTGCTTATGCTTACAATCTTAGGACTTGTGAAGTTGAGCCAGGAGGATTTCTAAGAGTTTGAGGTCAGTCTAGGTGCAGAGTGAGTCCTTATCAAAAAAACATGGTAGAGAAGAGAGAGAGAGAAATAGAGAAAGAATTAGTGTATATGAGGCACCTAGAACACTGCCAGGTGTCTAGCAACCTATACATGTCCTTCTATTTTTATCCATCTAACTTTATTTTTTTTAAATGACATCATTGCTCAACCACACTCCATGTATTAAGTAATAACACCAGCAAGAGGGTAGAACACAATGACTTACTGCTGCTTTGTGATTGGCAGGCCTAAGTGTAAGTTCTACTTCAATTCCTATTTATATAATTTTGGAGAAGTTGCTTAATCTACATTTCTTTTTTTAATGTATTTTTTCACTCATACAAACTTGATAGGTAACCCATTCCCCCTCCCTCCATTCCTTCCTGGATCCCCTTCCTCCTTTCCCCTTTTTCCCTTTCCTCCCCCCCCCTTTCTCCCAGTGCTCCCTCCCCCCCATTCCTGGAGCATCCTTTAGTATGCATGTCAAACTTTCCTCTGGGTCTTCCTCTCTGATGAGGTGTGTAAGGACTTAGTAGCATTGCCTAGAGCTCTTTCTTGTGTTCCCCTTTAGTATAGGAATACTATTGTGGCTGTTAATCCCTTGCCTCTAAGGATTGTAGTGCCTGTGATCCATGCTAGACTTTGGGGGTTCAATGATATGTTGGTCATTGTGCAGGTCATGCAAAGTTCTATTATGATTACTTCAGCCCTAACTTCTGTGGAGTATCTTGCGTATCGTTGCTCCTCCCCATCTTTAGGCTCTTACAATCTTACCACCCCCTCTTCTGCAAATTTTCCTGAGCTTTGGGGTGGGGATTAATCTACATTTCTTACAATAGAGATAATGGTAGACCTCGCTTCCTAAATTATTTTAAAGATTGATTGTTATAAAATAGATACAATTCAGAGGCTGGAGATGTGGCTCAGGGGTTAAGCCTCTGCCTTGCAGGTGGAAGGTCCTGAGTTCAGATCCTAGACCCCACGTATAGACGCTGGGCAGAAGCAGGGGGGGGGGCGCCTGCGTGTTTGTGTGGTGGGGGGGCAGCCTGCGTTTCTAGTCCTGGTAGGGCGGAGCCTGTGACTTCTAAGGCAGAGTAAACAAGGAGGAGGTGGAGGCGGTCCATGGTGGTTCCCGAATTTGTCCATGGTTCTACACACACACACACACACACACACACACACACACACACACACACACAATTGAATAAATAAAAAAGTATAAAAAAAGAAAAAAATAGATACAATTTCAAATAAGAACCTGTTCATGTTAATCACTACACTAATTTTGTTAACAACAAAAGTAGCAATAAAGTTTATCAATATAAGTCATTTAAATTCAGAAGTGTAATAAATCTATATAAAATTGAAGGCAAAAATTACTAGACCCATATCCACAAATCTAGTCATATAGCTGGAATACAAGTAAGTGATGTGGTTTGTCCATGTACTCTTCATCTGACAGATTTTACCTGCAGAGTAAGGCAATGCCCTTAAACACTAGTTCAAGTTTTTTTTTTCTTTGTTGTTGTTAATTTAGCTTCCTTAAACAGGAGCCTACACAGCTGGCATTCATTTATTTTGATCCTCAGAAGTATCTTTCCTTGTTTAGTTCAAAGATTTCTGATTTCTTCATTCCTTCAGCTATATCACAATCTTTTTTAATCAAGCAACTGGCTGATTGTTAGTTAAATGCAGATCTAGATTCTTGCTCCCCTTCCTTACTTTTTCTCTCCATTGACCCTTGCATTTTTCATTCACAAGAAATGCGATGATTCTCTTAGGTCATTTTAGACTTTAGACCTAAAGACCATTTTAAGGCCTTTAAGCAGCTGTTTAAATTGAAGAGTCTTAGTTTCATTCAGTAGTCTCAACCCAATCCCATGTCCAATCAATCAGTGAAACATATCATACTACATTTGTTTTACTACAAATGATGAAACAATCTTCATCAATTTTTGGCAGTTCAATTTCTGCAATGTTCCCCCAGAACTTTCTTGCTCATTTTTAGCCCAGTTCTACTTGATGTCTATCCTACACTCAACATCACCTTCCTCACTACATTAGTCTGATTCTTTGAGATTGATGAAGTAATAGAATGAAGCTTCAAGTTCTCCCTTGAAGGTACTACACAGCATGGGCCAAAGCAGATTACAGGACATTACAGAAGGACATTTCTAAGGGCTGGTAAAATATCTCATCAGGTAAAGGCACCTATGCTTGACCTGAATTCAATTCCCAGAACTACTATGTGGAAAGGATGAAACTGATTTCTGAAAGTTGTTTTCTGACTTCTACATATGCACTGTGCATGTATGTGCCTGTTTTCTCTCTCTCTCTCTCTCTCTCTCTCCTTCCCTTCCCTTTCTTTCTCTCCCTCTATCTGAAATAAATAAATGAAATGTTAAAAACAGTAAGGAGAGAGACCAGAGAAGACTTTTATACTGGAATACAGTTCTGGTGCTATATATGGGGTGAAGATTGTGAGTTCTAGATCGTCACACTGTGAATCATGGAACAGAAAAAAGGAACCAGGGCATGGTATTTTCAAGTTACTGATTCATAGTGTCAGGACAGAGACTGCTTTGAGTTGATGAGTGTGCTTCACAGATCATCTGGCAACTGATCATCTACTTTGGTCCTTCTCATGAAGGATTCATTTCTAGTCTTCTATATGGATATTTAGTATGGGTAAATAAAAGTCTTTCCACTGCCTGAGGCTTTATATATACTGCTGTCTTTGAGCTTGGCCTAGCCATTGTTGTCTTTGATGGTGTGTCTTCCTCAGAAATTAGAAGGCAGGAGTTATGTTTCTGTCTTTTTGTCTTCAACCAACTTCTGAGCACAGAGCCTTATACATAGAATGTGCTCTACATCTGAATATCATTTAGTTCCTTTTTGGTGACTTCATTCAGTTCCACTCCTTTTTTCCCATCTCCTCAGTCCACTTTTATTTTTCAAATAGTTCACAATAACCAATGGGGAAACTGGAGAATTCATGGTCCCACTTTGCCACTTTTCTACAGGTTTGAGGTTTTTTTCAAAATAAAAGGAGAGAAACCTCAATAATTACACAAATTAATAAAATAAACCATGCATATACACACAGAGAACTAATATATTGTTTACAAGCAGAAATGGGGGTAGTAAAATGATAAATTCAGGACAGGACCAACTCTAGGAAGAAGGGTCAACATAGGAGGAGGAATACCTCAAGAGAGCTTTTGACACCATCTGCTTCTTCACCTGAGTGTGAAAGGTTTTACTATTATTATTATTATACTTTTTGGACATCTTTCTTAGTATATATTTCACAAATGAAAGAAAGAAGAAATAGTGGAATGAAACATACAAAAATACTTCAGATTAAAAACTGTTCTTCACTTGCTAAACATGATTACAAAAAATAGTCTTGCTTTGTAGTAAGACACAAGGAGTTCTGCTGAATGGGCTTATACATAAGTGATTTATATCTGTTGAAAGGTGCCAACCTTGGACTAAAGTCACCTTAGCTTCACATGAACATTTCTGATACAATCACTAATTCAGAATCTTCTTGAGATTTAGAATCATATAAATAATTCCCTTGAGTTACATAATATGATACCACGAGATGCATTTTATTTTGTCGTGAAAATCCAAATAGCTTCATCATTAGACAATAACTTTTATTGTTTATGTAAAATTCTGCCTATTTTTCAACAGGTTTTGCTGATTTTCTCATTAAGATTTTCATGTTTTCAGTGAACCTCTCAAAAGCAAAAACAGTGGTCAGCATTTCGGCTTTTAATCAAGAAGTCAATCCAACGTCCATCCACTTGAGTGTCCTCATCTGCATCATCTAAGTCAAGATCAGAATCTAAATCATCTTGTCTACTACCAGAACTTTGATTGTTTCTCACATTGAATTAGGCTGTTCCTAGTTCTCTGTTAAATGGAATAACAATATCCTCTTTCTTTCCACACTTTGCACACAGGTCAAGTTTACCAGCACATGATCTACATATTATGTGGTAAGTAAGAATCTCACTGTCTTTTGTAAGTACTTAACACCTTTATTTAGGTTGGTACAATGGTTTGTATTTGTGGAATTTTACGTGCCATATAAAAACCTCTTTACAGTGCTGACAAGTTACTCCATCATGAAGTTTTGCATTCATTTTCGTGGTCTGAACAATCTTATCTAGCTTGTCATTTTTGAAAGTGAACATGCTCTGGTGCTTCTGAGGCCTGGAGCTGGCTACATTGCCTTTCTGAGAACTCGTGACAGCCCTCTGGGCAACTCCCCACACACTGCTTCTGCTGATGTGGCAGACTAAGGGTTCTACTCCTTTTCATTCAATAATTCTAACTGCTTCAAATACCAGCTTAAAAATAATTTCTCTGGGGCTGGAGAGGTGGCTCAGGGGTTAAGCCTCCGTCTTGCAGGCGGAAGGTCCTGAGTCTGAGTTCGGATCCCAGATCCCACGTATAGACGCTAGGCGGAAGCGGGGGCGGCCTGCGCTTCTGGTCCTGATAGGGCGGAGCCTGTGAATCCCGGGGCAGAAGGAGGTGGAGACGCCCATGGTGGTTCGCGAATTCGTCCGTGGCTCTACACATACACAGACACACACATGCGCGCGCACATGCACACAGTTGAATAAATAATAATAATAATTAAAAAAATTTAAAAATAATTTCTCTGGATTGGTTTCATGATCACTTTCACAGTATCTGGTTGGGCCTCCACTTGATATTTTTCTTGTGTGTATGTGATTCTGGCTAATGAAAATGGCCATCTAAGTGTTCTTACCCCAGTTATTGTTGTATTTGTGCATAATAGCTGCTTTAGTGTTCTATTATTAAGCAGAAACCTGATGCATATTGCTGACCAAATTAGATTTGGGAAGTAACCAAGACCTATCTCCTTAGTGTTATAATTTTCTCCCTGAAGAAGCAGCTTACTGTAAGAAGAATTAATTAGTAAGCAACTGCATTTTCAAATTCCAAATAAAACAAAAATGTCAATCTATGATTCATGAACTAAGAGATATTTTTAATCTGAGCATCACTTCTGTGGCATTATGCTTGGCTATGAGATAAACATATATGCATACTATATGTAAATATTTATCATTGTCTTGTTATGGTGATTATAACTCCCCTGCACTGATAATACCTCTGCTAATTAGAATATGTGTCCTCTATATGGTGGTTTTTATTTTTTTTTGTATGATAGTTTTTAAAAGTCCAAGAGTCACTGCTCATGAATAAAGAATCTTACAAGAAGCAGCAGGAGAAAAAGAACAAGTCCAAAAAAGTAAAATCATTCATTTTGTTCAGTGTAGTCACAAAGGACTTCAATTCACAGTATTTTTTTAATCTGTAGACAATTGATCATTAGCTTATTTTAATTTTCTGAAGTTGAACTAAGCCTCACACTCAGTACACTGAGATGTATACTAATTCACCAGTTTGACCGTTTTTGAGTGAAAAGGTATAGTTCAACACTGAATAAAAGAAGCTGAAGGAACAAAGCATCACTTCCACTTAAGAAAAATCGAGAGGTTAAATAGATGAGACCTCAACACTTGGATTTCGTTCCCAGGCCAGCGCTTTATTACCAAAATAAACTCAAGACTACCACTTAACTGCAAAGAGAAGTCAACAAAGACGTGACTCATTAATCATTCTAAATAAACAGCACTTCTTAGGTGTCTGATTGACACTGTAATGTACATTTTGTCTTTCTTTTGGAAATATGCTTGTGATTTGTCATAAAACTGGGCAGCCTAATTCAATGTGCACTGCTCTATCTGAGAGAAGAAATTAGTAGAAAATATTTCTAAACCTGAGGGGATGATTATAAAATAGCATGGGGATGTTTCATAGATAATCTGTAACATTTAATGTGAAAGATATTTATTCTTATTCCCATTAGGAGGTTATGACATTTTGAAATATTTGGCATTTAAAAAGTATTTTATTTATTTATTTTGTGTGTGCGCATGTGTGTGTTTGTGTGTTTGTGTGTGTGTCTGTGTGTGTGTGTGTGTGAAAAGGTACTGTGAGTTCCTGTGGAGTACCAAGAGCGACTTCAGGAATCATCCTGTATTACTTTAACATCCTTACTTCATGCTGCGATTTCCCAGACTCCACACACCAGGGCCCGAAAATTAATTTAATTTTTTTCTCCCACATTTTATTTTTTTCCTAATTATACAAGCTCAATAAGTACCTCTTTCCTCTCCTTCCACTCCCTAGTCCCCCCTTGCACTCTCCCCCCCTTTTCCCGTTCCTTTCACCCCCTTCTTCCCTCCCCTTTTCCCAGTGCTTCCAACTCCCTCATGTCCCCTGGAGCATACTTTTGTGTGAATGCCAAACCTCCCTCTGAATCCTCCACCCTAGTGAGGGGTAAGGACCCAGTGGCCATAGCCCGGAGCCCCTTCTTGGGCTCCCTGTTAGTATGGGAACTCTATTATGACTGTTAATCCCTTGCCTCTAAAGATCCCAGTGCCTGGAGCCTTCTCCCCTGTGATCCATGTTAGATTTTGGAAGGTCATTAACATGTCAGCCATTGTGCAGGTCAGGTAAAGTCCAATTCTGGCTGCTGCAGTATCTTGCATATTGTTGGTTCTCCCCATCTTAAGGCTCTTACAATCTTGCTGCCCTCTCTTCTGCAAGATTCCCTGAGCTTTAGGAAGGGGAAAGATTTGGTTCCAGGTAACTAATCATCTTTGGTGTTCTGAATTATGGTTTGTTGTTGTTTTCACTTTTCCTTTTCCTGCACTGCCCTTGGCTGCATCTTCATTGGTACTGAAGGTTACCTCCTAAACAAAAATAAATGACTGTTTAAATGAAGATGTAAATATAAGAGGAGACTCAAAGGTAGATAGATGGAAGAATAGGAGGAGGAAGAATAGGAGTCAGGTGGGGGGTGTCAGAGTCCCATTTGTGTTATGGTTACTGTATATCTGCCAGTCCCTACACCCTCCCTGATTGGTGACATCAAACCTGTTCAGTTGTAAGTGACCAGGAAGGGAAGTGAGAGTAAGCTACACTAGATGTCTCGCTACTCACATGCAATGCTTAACAATGACCTATTTTCTCTACTGAAGTGTGATACCCTATCTCTATTTTGGGGGCCCCTCTCTTCCTTTCCCTCCTGTTTATAATCTTTGTGATTACAGTAAGTATTACAGAGATTTACCTTTGAATATGTCATTTAGTGGGTTTGGAACTAGGATACACCCATGAAGGAGTACATATGTTGTCAAACTTTCTGTGTCTGGAATACTTCACTCAATATAATTTTTCTAATTCCATCAATTTCCCAGATAATTTTATTAACCATCTTTTTTGATGGCTGAACAGTATTCCATTTTATAAATGTACCACATTTTCATTATCCATTCATCAACTGTTGGGCATTTGGGTTGATTCCATGACTTTGTTGTTATAAACAGTGCTGCAATTAACATGGTTACATAAGTTCAGCAGAGTGACATGTTACAAAATAAATGTGCAAAAATCAGTGGCCTTCCTATACACCAAAGACAAAAAAGTGAAAAAATCCTAAGAGAAACAATCCCATTTACTATAGTCCCTAAAAAAATTAAAAACCAAGTAGAGACCTTTATAATGAAAACTTTAAAACCCTAAAGAAAGAAATTACAGAAGACACCAGAAAGTGGAAAGACCTCCTATGCTCCTGCATTGGCAGAATCAACATCATAAAAATGACCATCCTACCAAAAGCAATATACAGATTCAAGGCTATACCAATCAAAATCCCCAAGCAATTCTTTAAAGAAATTGACCAAACAATCTCGAAATTCATAGGGAAACACAAAAGGCCCAGGATAGCAAAAACAATCCTAAGTAACAAAAACACTACTGGAGGTATCACTATACCAAACCTTAATTTATATTACAAATCCATAATAATAAAAGCAGCCTGGTACTGACTCCAAAATAGACATGTAGATGAATGGATAAGGATTGAAAACCCAGATATGAGCCCACAATTACAGCCATTTGATCTCTGACAAAGGGACCCAAAAAGCCAATGGAAAAAGAACAGCATCTTCAACAAATTAAAACTAAACCTGTATTTGTCACCATGCACAAAAATCAATTCTAGATGGATCGAGGACATTAATATTAGGCTAGAGAGTATAAAAACCCTAGCTGAAAGGTAGGGAACTCCTTCGGCCTGATTGGGCTAGGCCAACAGTTCCTAAACAGAAATTCAATAGCACAGTCACTACAACTAACACTCAACAAATGTGATCTTATGAAATTAAAGAGCTTCTGTTCAGACTGTAAAGTGAGCAAAAAGACAACCCACAGAATGGAAGAAAATCTTCACTACCCATATATCTGATAGAACTCTATTATTCAGAGTGCACAAAGAATTGAAAAAACTAAACACCAAAGAGATAAATGCACCAATTAAAAAATGGGCTTCGGCTTAGGGAAATTTGCGGAAGAGGGGGCGGTAAGATTGTAAGAGCACAAGGATGGGAGGATCAATGATATGGAAGATACTCCACACAAGTTAGTGCCGAAGCAATCATAATTGGACTTCGCATGCCCTGCACAATGTCCAACACACTATTGACCCCATAAAGTCTAGCATCTGCTAAAGGCACCAAGATCCTTGGAGGCAAGAGATTGACAGCCACAGTAGTGTTCCTATGCTTAAGGGAAACATAGAAAACGATTCAGGGAAATGCCACTGAGGAGATTCTGGCATGGACATTAAAGGATTCTCCGGGGATTGGGGGGGAGGAGGCACTGGGGGATGGGCAGGGAGGGGTGAGGGGAGAGGGAGCAGGGGGGTCTGGGGGAGGAGGAGGGAGGGAGGGAACCGGTGTACCTACTAAGTTTGTAGGAGTGGAAATAATAACAAAAAATATTTTAAAAAATGGGCTTCGGAACTCAACAGAAACTTTTCCAGGGACAAAATTGAAATGTCTAACAATTATCTTTAAAAAATGCTCCACATCCCAGTGACTGACATGTCAATATCCCCCCAAAGTCTAACATGGATCCTCAGAGGCAGGGATAGTATTCCCATATTAAAGGGGAGCCCAAGAAAGGGCTCTGGGCTATATAGGCCACTGAGTCCTTACACCTCACTAGAGTGGAGGACTCAGAGGGAAGTTTGGCATTCACACAAAAGGATGCTCCAGGGGATGGGAGGAGGAAGGGGGGAGGCACTGGGAGAAGGGGAGAGAGGGTGAAAGGAAGGGGAAAAGGGGGGAGGGTATAAAGGGGACTGGGGAAAGGTGGAGGGAGGGAGAGAACCAGGGTACCTATTGAGCTTGTATGATTGGGGGAAAAAATGCTCCACATCCCTAGCCCTTCAGGAATACAAATCAAAACTTCCCTGAGATATCATTTGCCCGTGGTCAAGATGGCAAATATCCACAATAGAAACCACACCAAATGATGGAGAAAATGTGGAGAGAAGGGAACTCTCATACATTGCTGGTGGGAATGCAGGCTTATGGAACCATTCTGTGGATCATCATGACGATTTCTAAAAATAGTTAAAGATTGAAATGCCATATGCCACTGGTATTGCACTTGTGGGAATAATCCCCATAATGCAGAAATTTACTACAGTGACACCAGCTCTACCTGACATTTTTATGTGGGACCTTGGATTTGAAGGACCTTGGTCCTTCTGATTGGAAGCCAGGATCTTAACTCCTCAACCATATCTCCTGCCTGTTGGATTATTTTTTTTTTCAGCTAAAGCTACACAGGGGTCGCTTCAAGGTGTGTTTTTGCATGTTTATAATGGAAATCTTTCTTAAGAAAGAGACCAAGAGATAGATTTCCATTATAAATATAAGGCCCTGCTCTTTGCAGTCACAAATTGAAATATTACATTTTTATCATATTTAATGATCAGTTTCTAATGAACGATGTGAGTTGATTGATGAACTCAACCAATCTGCAGTAATCATACTGTACCAGTTAGATACCTTACAACTGAGAATTGAGAATTTGAGTCCATTCATGAGGAATTATTTAGTTAAAGCAAGCCCTGAACACATTTGTAGAAGAGCCAGTCAATAGTGGGGTGAGATAAGGTATAGAATAAGTTGGTTGGCTTTGGTAGGCTAGCAAGTTAGAAAGTATTCTACTCTCTAAGATCTTTGTGTGGACATGGTGTGGCTAGTTTCTTCACCTTCTGAGGTTAGTATGAACTCTCCTGCCATCAAAATGGACTTTAACCAGGAAACATAATAAAAAAAATAGACTCCTTGTTTCCTTAGGTTTTATTTGAGTCCTTATTTATTCATTCAGCAGTGGGAAAATGAAACTAACATATATGCCTTAGAGCATTCTTGTTGCTATTCTCATGTTTAGTGATATTTCATAGGGTTCTGCATCTTACAGAATTACCACCTTCTCCAAAGAGGACATATTCGGAATTTTAAGTTTTCTCTTTTTAATTAATTACTAACCTCTTTTTATTTGTAAACGTAACATTTAAAAATGGCACCATAGTCATTCTTGGTTTCTAATTCATATCCATATTATTTCCCATTAGAAGACACAATAAATAAAATCTTCAGTGATCTGTAATGAGTACAACATTGATCTAAAAAGGCTAGTGCTATGTTTATCTTGAATGATGTGATCTCTACAGATAACATTTATTGTCAATTTAATGAATATTCATCAAGTATTGAATATATGCTCCATGCTGACTGTAAGTTGTGAAACAGACCCTTTTCTTAAGATCCTACAAACTTACAAAAAAAAAACCCCATTGATAACTATTTGTTTACTAGCCATGGAAATCATAAACCTTTGGCATGAACTATTTCTGTGAAAGAATATTCACCTATAAGTTTTTCTTAGCCACCAACTATTGGTTTGTGAAATAATTCTCATTTTTCTTATATGTTGGATAGAGCATATATCATGACAACCTTAAAATGCACATGTTCGTGTGTTTCAAAGACAAGTCTCAGCACCGAATTAAGTGTTTTGAGTTTGTTGGAAAAAATGAAGTTCATATGGAGCTATCCATATTATGTTTAGAAGTCATTGTTATGTCCTTTAGGCCATGAGGTGACATAAGCAGCAATGAAGCAAACAATTCATGGTAGAGGGTAACCCTGTGCAATATTTGGCCAAAGTGACTCTTATTACATCAAGGTGGTAGGAAGATCCTCACTGTAACAAATTCTGTAATGTGATTTGGCTGCCACAATTTTTGTAGGTGAGATGTAAGAGGAAAGCTCTTTTTAATGAAAAACATATATGTTTTATTGGATGAACAAATTCGAGTGGGTTTTGTAATTCTTTCTTACAAAGCAGTGTCAACATCACAATATATATGATGGTGGTATATGGGCACCTTTCTTGCCAGTATCAGGACACACAGAAATTTTGTAATTCCAAGGGGATATCTTCAAAGTAGGCAATCCTTTTAACAATTATTTTGTTATTGTCCTGTAATGAAAATGTCTATTTCTTTATATTTATTTATCATAGTGGAAGTTGTTGATGGAAAACACAAAGGAAGAGGTTGTGGTTGTGGAAACAGAGAGGCATGTCCATGAGGAATAGAGAATGTTTTGTTTGTCAGTTCCTTTGCTACCATTTTGATTTTGTTTTTAATGCTCAAAGCCGCAAATTGGCAGGTTCAACTAAGGCTCCAGGCAGTTTATTACTCTATTTACCATCAGCTATTATGGGATAAATGTCTGAGGTGTATAGGGAATTAGACACACAACTTCTGTTGACATGGATATATTTCTTCATCTTGCAATATTTTTCACTAATATTTACAAAGTGAGACAAAGAGATTTATAGGGATCTTTATTTATGTCTCCTTTTGTACTTGTATAAAATTTGAAATGATTTCAAATATGCATTATTGCATTCAAAATTTGAAAGCAACATCTATTCCCACAATTACAAAAATAGATAAGGAATAAATGTTTCTGAATGATGAACTTAAGAGGGAAAAGAGGAGGAGAGGAGCAAGAAAACGAAGAGGAGGAGGAAGAGAAAATAGAGGTTGAAGAGAAGGAAGATAGGAAGAAGAGGGTGAGAAAGAGTAGGAGAAAGAGGAGGAAAGGTGCTTGTTTTAAGATATATGCATTTACATTACCACAAATTTTATTTGATTTGTTAAATATCAAATTATTTTTTGAATATACAATTTCACATAAAATATAATCATTTTATGATATTCTTTACATTTTCCTGAGATTTGCACATATCACATGGTAAATATGCTACATGACTAGACAGAACACAGAGGACACTTTTGTGTAACTGACCTTTCAATAAGGAACTTACATTTATCTTAATGGCTGGAAGATCAGAACAGTTTTATCAACAAATTTAGAGTGGACATTTACTCCAGTAAGCTGACCTGTGGCAACTTTTTTTTTTTTGAAAGCTGCAAGACAATGAATTCTTCCATTTCTCTATTTGCTTTCTGCAATCAAAGGCTAGGATAATATTGACTTCAAGGAGGGAGAGTGGTACAAAATTATAAGCGAAAGGTATGAAATAAATACTAAATAATTATTCTACTGTTGAATAAAACAATTAGTTTTGCCCCAGGCTCCTGCAATAGCTCATGAATTCTTACCAGCACTAGTTTACAGCTGTAACTTTGGAATATAATAGAGGCTGAATCTTATACAGGCAATGAAACAGATGATCACATTCACAAGGGATTGTGTCGCATTTTCCAGTACTAAGGAAACGTATTAATCCCTGTCACTGTTTTCGGCAATGCAGTGACAGAAATAAACCTGTACTGTCACTTGGCCCTTTTAATGAGCTTCTGGAGTGTAGGCTTTCCACTCAGCACCTGAAAAACACAACAAAACACCTTTTATATTAAAGATGTGAGGTTTGCTGCTGGCTAAATTTGTACACAGAAGTCTATAAACCAGTGCTCAGCCAGCTGGGAAGCAAGAAAGCAAATTCAGATTCTGCCATGAACTTCACAGACCAATTATCTACTTGGAATCATGGGAGTTTAACAAACAAATACCAGCTCCCGCTGAGCCTTTTCAGGCCAGCAGCTCACAGGCGATTCAGTTGCATCCGAGGCTTTTAGACTGATCAATTCTTAATCACAAAGCGCAAAAATTATTCTCAGATTCACGTCAGTTTCTTTGGACACCTTTGTTAACAATCTGCTTCAAATCATTTTTTTTAAAGAAACTGCAGACACTGTTTTTATTGACTCCCCACTTGTAAAATGTTTATAGCTTGTTAATTTATATTTACCCCTTTACTTTTGCCGGCAAATCAACATCACTTAGCACAGTTTGGTTACACTTTGTCCAAAGGAAATTACAGAAGCCTGCTATGGGGCTAAAATGAAGGAAAGCTGCGGAAAATCAATACACCGCTGATTAAACAGATCGTAGCAAATTCACGGCTGTATGCTGCCGCATGGAGACAGCGGTGTGGGGCCTATCTAGCAGCTAATGTGCTTCAGGCAGGTGAGGACAATTTCAGAATAAAGCACAATCGCCCAGAGAAACAAGAAGTGCCTAACGCAAGCAAGCATTCAGGTGCTTATGGGGAAACTTACATTCGGTGGAAGGCAGTATTGCACTTGGGAAGTTAGTGGGACCCTTGAAACTTAAGAAATGAACCCCACCCCACACCCCCCCACCCCGCCCCCGTCTTTACTGCTGCAATTGCAATAGACTTTGTCTCCAAACTTTTTTCTTTTTCTTTTTGTGTCATCAGAGGGGTACTGGCATTTCCCTTGACCCAAAGGTAAGATGGTTTGTAGACTCCATCAGCCAATATTAACTATCCCAACTAATGAACATATTCTAACAGTTCAAAAAAGGTCATTTTTATTCTGTTTTAGAATAGAAGAATGAATATGAAATTTATCAAGTGTGCAAAACAAAATATAGTTTGCATATAATTAATTCTCTAGAATGCATAATATTGACACTGGTTACGAAGACCAGCATGTGTTTCAAATCATTGGCAAAAGGGAGCCTTTGATATACAGGGAGATTTGAGTTAATGTGGTCTCAGCCAAGGTACTCTGAGTTGAAGCTTCACCTCTTGGTGCTGAGCCTCCCTGTTCTTGGGCTTTGCAAGCCCTAAAGCTCTGAGGATTATAGGAAAACATACAATTTAAGACAGGCCAGAGTTAGAACTTGTTTTAATCCAACCTGAGGACTACTTTGCGCTGGACTGAGTGTGAATTAAGAACATGAAGAACGATAACAAAAATCAAGTTTAAATTTTTTTTTTTATTATTATTTATTCAACTGTGTGCATATGCGTGTGTATGTGTGCGCGCGTCTCTGTGTGTGTGTGTGTGTGTGCGTCTGTGTGTCTGTGTGTGTGTAGAACCACGGACGAATTCGCGAACCACCATGGACGCCTCCACCTCCTTCTGCCCTGGGATTCACAGGCTCCGCCCTACCAGGACCAGAAGCGCAGGCCGCCCCCGCTTCCGCCTGGCGTCTATACGTGGGATCTGGGATCCGAACTCAGAGACCTTCCGCCTGCAAGGCGGAGGCTTAACCCCTGAGCCACCTCTCCAGCCCAAAAAATCAAGTTTAGATACATACTTCTCAGAGAAATGCAATTAGAAGAAAGCTTACCTGAACCTTCTTTAGGCTTTTTAATTGAAGTACACATTTGTCAACCATTTTTATCTTAAATACTTTATTTATTTATTTATTTATTTATTGAAAGAGTGAGAACTCATGTATGCCATCGTGCACTGGTAGAGGTCAGAGGACAATTTTTCTTCCACTATGTGGGTTTTCAGGGACTGAACATTGTTCACCAGGTTTGTAAGCATGTGTCTTATTAAGTGACCTTTCTCACCGGCCCCCTGTCTATCATTACTATCTAACTTTTATCAAGAGCTTTGCATTTTGTTTAGTCTTATGTTTTACCTCACCATGTCAGTAAAGTTATTCACACTACTTGGCATTATTCCTTTGAAATAATGAAAGCTTTGACAAGTTGCGTGGTTCCAGCAGGTACTGTTCACTAGTAAATCCTTATATTAAAGTACACACTTGAGAAATTTTTATTCTAGCCACCAGAGCCAACTGAAGCCTCAATCTCTGTTGTTTATAAGCCTCTCCTTTTCAAAATATCAAAATCTTTCAAATGGTAGCATGGTGAAGTGGGTTGCCAAATCCCATGTGTTAAAATGAAGGTGTTTTTGAGTCATCAAAGCTTATAAAAAGACCTTTAGCAAGTAAACAGCTTTTTCCCCCTTTTTTTAAAAAAAACTGGAAGATGTGGTATAAGAAAACACATTCATGGACACCATATGTGAAACAAGTTGCAAAATTAAGATTTTTGTGAATTTTGAGGATTCCTAGAGAATAAGAGGCCGAGTTTTATTGATGAGTTATACACTGCATGGCACTTTTACGTGTGTGTGTGTATGCACACATGCACATGTGTAGATAAATTTCAAGGTCCTATGCCTTCATGATTGCATTGAAAATATTTGACAAACTTGTTTAGGCAAAAGAGACTGCATGAGGTGTCAGCAGCTTAAGTACATGGACATTCATCATAACCTTGATGTTTCTCTTTCAAAGTATCACTTTTTTGTATTGTGGTCAACTAATTTTTTCATGTGAACAATTTAAAAACATGAGCTCACCATACTCACCGAAATATGCCTTTATTGTGCTACAGGAACAAAACACTGGGGATCAACAGAAAGGACAAGAATTCTAGAAAATACAGAAACATACCTACCTGTATTTGAAACTCATTTTGTTTTGCTAGACTAATCCTGTCTTAAGTGTGCATTTTCAGATGCTTCTCAATCTTTGTGAAATCATAGAAAAATGAACTGAAGACACATGAAAGTCTGAATAATGTCACATAATCTTAACAAAAATAATTTTAAGGGGACAGTTTTATATTTTTATGGTTCTAGTAAGTTGGCAATATTGTTTATAAATATATTTTACTTTATTTAAAACTCATAGAGGTCATAAATCTGAGAGCTAGCAGGGATATGAGTATCTATTGGTAGAAACTTGTGTTTTCTTATTAATACATGGTGATTTAATGCTAATAAGTATATGATCCCTCTAGAAAAAAATGGATGTACATTACTCCCCAGACTATAATTTCAGTGTTCATAGTATTAATCTTTAATTAAATTATAGTTATTTTATAAATGTATGTCCTTAATTAAATTATACCATGCATATAAAGGAAAACTGATTATAGTATGATTAAAACATATTTAAAAATACACTACTGAAATTTGAATGCTGTCTGTCATCTCCAAATTCTGACTAACAAGGTTTCAGAAATGACTAGAAAGTCACCTGAAAAATTGCCAAGTAAAACTGTTGGGCCTCTGAAAAAACAGTGCATTAAAATTTTTTGGATGGTTTCTCTATTAAATCTAAATATACTTCTTATAGTACGTACAGTATTCCATTTCCCAATTAATTGCCATGCTCTCGTTTGTTAAAGAATCTCACTCCATGTGGAAAGCAAAGTCTCGCTAGATGTGAATTTTACACTGTGCTATAGATCAATCCCAATACCAGTAAATGGATATTATTAAACAGCATGGGGTAGTGCAAACTGGGAAAGAAAACTTGTAGTGTGCTGCCTTTGAGCAGACCTGGCTTGCCTGCTGTGACAGGGCAATTGTCGACATGCTTTTTCATGCCAATCTGCAGCTTTTTCAACTCTAGATGCTATGGCAACTAGGGTTTAACAGACTAAGCAGCTAACAAGCTTCCCTGATGGAATTGTCTGGTTGTGTGATTGCCTTGTCTTAGAGAAAATATAAAATAGGATGAAGATGCTTGTGGACATTTGTCAAACTGATTATAATTTGGACAGTTGGATCATAATTGTCTGTTGTGTACTGTACAGGAGTGACATACGCTGCTTCCCACATTCCTTGCAGAGCACACTTCTACATTCCCCCATAGGCTGTGTTCCCCTGGGGAACAATGGGTCCTGGCTGCTTGGGGCTCCCGAGAAACATGGCAGTCCACACTTCACACCAGATCATCTAGGAAAGAAAAGAATACTGAACAGTGTTAGCTCTTCCTTTCTGAAAAAACTTGTGTTTGATTGGAGATATATTTGTATAAAAACGTAATGAATACAAGTTGCTTTAAAAAAAGATATTTCTCTTTTATAAGATGTTCTCATGCATAGGATGAGTTGTAGATCAAAATATGCAGGTGAATTAATTTTTGTTATTTATGATTGGGCATAATTTTAGTTCTTTGGGAATATTGATTTTTTTTTTAAATTTTGCAGCCGCTTAAACATGTATTTGTGTCACCAATCAGATGCATAATTTAAAACACCGAGAAAATAATCAAGCCCCTGTGATGGAATGGTCTTGTTTTAATGCCGCCTTGTCCTGTTGAAAATGGATAAGATACACTTTATTGCTTTAAATGATTAAAAGCCTACTCATAAAATTGGTCTCTTTAGTCAAAGATATAGGTTCTTCAAGATCATTTTAGGCTAAACTTTTATTTATTTATTTTTCTTACAAAGGATATATCCTCTTTAAAACTGGAGTCATTCAAGCATTTCTAAGGAAATACAAATTAACATGCAGCAAGCCAGTTACCTTTCCATACAAACTGTTTTCTAAGGCCTTATTAATTATGCCATAAGAATAATAGGAAATAGGTTGTTTCATAGTTTAAGAAATACTTAGGAATATGTCATCATAATGAAAAGCTTGGTGATAGTTCGAACAAGTTTTGTGTTCATTAAAAGCTTGTGGGGTGGGAAGATGAATTGAGCTGGTGGTTGGGCCTCACAGAGAGGTGGACACACCCATCCTGGTAACATCTCACTGTCTGCACTCATTCTGTTTTTCAGCATAATTTTGAACACTGCCTCTTCAATACCCTTGACTCAAGCAAGTTACTATAAAAAATAGGGTTCTCTCTCCCCTTCATTTCAGTAGGATGGCCCATGAGCCCTGCACTGTGACCTATGCCTAGAGGATGTGAGTTTTAGAAGAGTCTGTTTCTACCCTGGGTCCATTCTTATTTCCTTAATCAGAAAGGTTGCAAGTGAGAATATCTTCTCTGCTGAAGAGCAGCACATCAGAAGGGTAAGAAGTGAAAATGGAAGCATTTTGCTCATTGCACAAAGAACTTCCCAGACAAAACTGGAAAAGGTTTGCATGAAGAATTTATAGTGAACATACTTACCACTTTTTGAAAGCTTTTTGAAATCATGATGTATAAATCTGAGTAAGTTTTCATAAAAATTCCTTTGGAAGGCTAGCGCCTGGGACTTCATTTTGAATGTTTAGTCACCTTTATGCTTGTGCCTTCCTGTTTGGCCAGTGTTGCTTCAGGACAACTGTCAATCATTGGTTCCTCTGGAGAATAATGTTCTCCCCATCCAACGAGGAGCTTAAGAGCATCATATGTAAATCCCGCTATTTGAAACAAAACCCATATGTTTTCAGTGAGAGTGAGAATAGAAACTTTGATAATTCTTTTGGATTATCAAGACTGAAAGAGACAGATTTTCCAACTTTGGGTTCACCAAATTTTTTTTATTCAATAGACTTACACTGAGAGAACATGATAGATACATTGCATATGTCCATGCAATACATATTAGTATAATGTCATATATTGTGTATGGAATGCGTAGATAGAGTATGGAGTCTCAGAGCTCAGACTAGAGAACTGAGCTACTTTGGTTCAGCAGTGACTCTTCAGAGTGTAAGAAAGGTGAGGTCAGGATGTCAGTATTCTCCTCACCTAAGAATGAAAAGCAAACGAAGCACTGACACTGACTTGGCTACCTACTAGCAGTCACTGCAGCAAAGGGACTGTTCCTTCCATTTTCATATTTATCATTTAAGATGATCATCTGTCCTATAGCAGGCAACTCTTGATACATATGTCTTCAAACTGGAGAAATAGCAGAAACTTGAGCTTATGGGTTCCTTTGTAAGCTTCCCTCATTACCCAAAGAGATGAAGATAAGGTTTCCTATTTCTTTTCTTCTTCTTTTTTCAATTTTATATATCTATATATGTCTATTTCTCTCTTTCTCTCTCTCTCTCTCTCCTGCTGTGTCCCAGACTGGCTCTTAACTCATTGTGTAGTCCCATATTGCTTTGAATTCATGAGCCTTATCCCAAGTGCTGCAATTAAAAGCATGTACCATCAAGATTATGCCTGGCTTATGATATGCTGTGTATCGAACTTAGGGCTTTCCTTGTGCTGGGCAAACACTCTGCCTACTGAGTCATATCTCCAGTCTTCAGTATGATCATATAATTCTTTAACTTGCCAAGACTTATCATAAGACTCTTTAGTTCTGTAGTGCTGAATTTAATTTTCCATTTGAAAAGCAACATAAAGTACTACCATGCACCATTGTACACAGAAAAAATGTCATTACTCTTTTACATGTTGAATTAAAGGACTGAGTTACCTCATTTACGAGGATGCTGTGATGTGGAAACTGTTAATATTTCAGTGAATTTATTAATGCTTTGACAGTGTCAGAAAAATTATCCCGAATTGGGAAAAGTACCATTCCCCAAAACCCCATGAGCTACATATGTTTGTGAAAGATCATGCCATAAGGGTTTTTAGGGAGTGACAGGTAAAGGCAGCAATAATGGCAAAGTTCCACCTCCTATGACTTACAAGTATGGGACTGCTGCAAGGGGGGCCGATATTACAAATGAAAGTGAAACTACTTCTTGGAAAGTAGCAGAAGCTCCTCGTAGAGCAGAAAGGAAGAAGATGGGCCCCATAAAATACATACCCATGTCCCAGCATATGGCACCCCATACCACACTACACCACATTGCACCCATGGCCCAGCATACCACATGCCATGGCCCAATACCTGTAGCCTGCACCTCCACTGAAATATATAAATCCAGCCAAATATTCATCAGAAGAGGAGGATGAGCCTCTCCTACCCACTTCAAGGACAGATTTAAGTGATAAATCCCTCCCTATATCTGAGATAGAGTTCTTCACTGTTGGAAGCTTAAGTCTTCCACAGGAAGAATATCATACTGGGTATGCAGTGACCACTGAGGCTCAGGTCATGGAGGATGGTAGACTGTCTAATCAGTCTGACCTGTATGTCTTGACCAGAGCTCCTCTTCTGACAGAAAAATAAAAAAGGTAAGAAGCCATGATTGACTGGGCTGTAGAAACCCAAGAAGGTTGGTTTATTACCACAGATGATAAGATAATAGGCTCCCAAAATACTATCCCCAGGCTGCTCAGACACATGAAATAACTCTCTTTGGGAAAATTGCTTTATTTATTTATTTGTTTGTTTGTTTATTTATTTATTTATTTATTTATTTATTTATTTATATTTTTCTCCCACATTTTATTTTTTTTCCTACTCATACAAGCTCAATTGGTACCCCATCCTCTTCCTCCTCCCTCCTCCCCAGTCATCCCCCATTGCACTCTCCGGCTTTCCCTCCATCTCCTTCTCTCAGTACCTCCCCCCTTCCTCCCTTCCAACCCCATTAGTTTGAATGTCAACCTCTCTCTGAGTCCTCCATCATAGTGAGGGTTCAGGACTTAGTGGTATAGCCTGAGCCCCTTCTTGGGCTCCCCATTAGTATGGGAACTCTATTACGAGTCTTTAATCCCTTGCCTCTAAGGATTGTAGTGCCTGAAGCCTTCTCCCCTGGGATCCATGCTAGACTTTGGAGGGTCATTGACATGTCAGCCATTGTGCAGGTCAGGCAAAGTCCAATCCTAGCTGCTGCAGCTCTAACTTGTGTGGATTATCTTGCAAATCATTGGTCCTCGCCATCTTTAGGCTCTTACAATCTTGTTGCCCCCTCTTCCTCAAAGTTCTCTGAGCTTCATATTTGGCTGTTCTGGTTCCAGGTGAATAATGTAGGTAGGGTCTTTGGTGTTCTGAATTATGATTTGTTGTTTGTTGTCTTCAGTTTTGCTTTTCCTGCACTGCCCTTGGCTGCATCCTGATTGGTATCAAAGGTTATCTCCTAACCAAAGATGAAAGACTGTTTAAATGAAGATCTTAATATAAGAGGACACTCAAAAGTAGATAGAAAAATAGGAGTACGACACAGAACTGTGTGTGTGTGTGTGTGGGGGTCAGTATCCCATTTGCAGGATGGTTACCATCTATCTACCAGTCCCTATATCCTCTCTGATTGGTGAGATCAAACCTGTTCAGTCCCAAGTGACCAGAAGGGAAATGAGAGTGAGTTTTACCAAATGTTTCGCTACTTACATGCAATACTTGACTGTGGCTTATTTTCTCTACTGAAGCATGATCCCAATCTCCTTTCTTTTGAGGTCCTCCTTCCCCTTCCCTTCTGTTTATAATCCTTTGCAATTACAGAGAAAGTTAGACATTGTATATATTCCCTAATAAGTGGATCCTAGTTCCCAACTCACTTAATGATATATTCAAAGGTAAATCTCTGTAATACACACTGTAATTGCAAAGGAAAACTGCTTTATAAGACCTGCTGCATAAATATCTGGTGATGCCATGACTGACCATGCTGACTCAAAGAGCCAATAAAATGTTCATATGATGTGTTCATTCCAAACAACCCCAGAAATGGAGCAAAAGCCCCAATTTTACACCAATTTTGCCACAGAAGATAGGCTTCTACCAATTTGAACAGACTTCACTGACATCTAGCGCAGCAAGGAATGTAGCTATCTACTGGTCATAGTGGGCACATTCTCTAACTGGATAGGAATGCAGCTATCTACTGGACAGTGGGCACATTCTCTTCTCTTGGGAAGGGCCCAAGAGTTGGTTCCAACCCTGACCAGGGAGCTCATCCCACATTTTGAAATCTCAGGGAGCATGGAATCTGACAACAGCCCAGTCTTTGTTAGTCAGCTTGTGCAACAGATGTTAAGGGGCTGACCTGGAACTTTCACACTCAGCCTCGCTTACATTCTTCATGTCACACTGAAAGAGTAAACCAGACTTAAAAAGGAGTCTGACAAAGCATTACCAGGAGATGAGGCTCCCATGGCCAGACACTACTGGTCCTTTTCAGAGTCCACAACATACCTCACAAATGTGAATACTCAATTCTCTTTGGATGGCCTCCTCCATAGCTCCCCAGAGACACTGGAGACCTTTGAGAATATGGACAGACCCACTGTCAAAGATTCCTGAAACACCTGGCCAACACAACTAAGAAGATAACCTGTCGCCTCAACTTACTTCCTCCTCCTGTGGTCCAGGAGATTGGTCTTGGACTCTTGGACTAGAGTTGATGTTTCTTAATGTTATTTTCAATGGTTTCATACAACTGTCCCACCACAACCCCTTAAGAGAGGTAGGGACTATTTTGCTGTATAAAAGGATTAAACAGCAAAGAGGCCTCTGTGGGAGTATATACTGCATGTATCTAAAATGGTAAAACTGCACAGATTTTACACGCCCACACCCTAGAAACAACCCATGGACCACTAGAAGCTGCCCCTGGACCTCTAGGCAGACCAAATATCAGGAAAAAAATGTCAATGGAAAAATATGTGGATTTCCTGGATGCCCTGGGTAGCTTCCCTAGCTCGCTCCAAAGCTATCAAACTCCAAGTCCTTTCCCAAAGAGTTCTTCAGGATCTGCCACTCTACTCTGGAGACATAAGAAATTATGTACTAAAAGAGGAGGTAATGGGGTAGAATTCCAAGGTTAATTCCAAAGACCCTATGTTTAGGACCCTTACCTCAGCTGCCTCTAGCTGTATCTTATCAGTAGAAACTTGTCAGACTCTGACTTAACCACATAGCATGTCCTGTTCTGCAGGAGCCTTTTGAGTCCCCAAACCCACTTCTCCCTTCTCCCTGGGTCTGCAGAGTTGGCTAAACAACAACAACAACAAAAACCTGCTTGCAAAAATATCTCTGTTGCTGTAACAGCTATTAGTTTGCTTTCACTTTCCTACAGGGTAAAAAGTTACTCAGCCTACCTTTCCAGGTAACAGTCTTTTAATGGGAAACCTGGGCCATGGTTCCACTGGTGGATTAGACTTCTCTTTCTCATCCATTTCTATCCTTGTGTCTCTTAATCCAGATACTCTCTTATAACACCACCACACAGCACCCCAGGCAGTACCACGTCACACCCCTTGTCACACCACACTACACTGTCTCTGCTTCTGGTCCTCTTTGCCATCATTCCTATTCCAACACTGTTCTCCACCAAGATCTTATGCTAAAGGAAAGGGGAAGAATTTTCATCTCTTTTTGTGATTGGAAATCCCTTCCTGAGCCATAAATTAATGGTTTTTTAGTTTAAGTCCAAGGGAATGCTGTTCCTCAGGAGGCAGGCAGGTGAAGCAGTGCTAGTTAGCTTGGACTGATGCTTCCCAGAAGATATCATTGGGTGGAGATGATAGTGCACCTGGGCCTCTCCTCCTATAAGGGACATTACCAATGCACTGTGCAATTTCAACTTTTTAAATTCCCCTGCTTCAATTCCATATTTTCTCAGTAGTATAGTGACAATGCATATTTTATGCTGATTTTGTTTCTATGTAAAATTCTCAGTTGAGCCAAGCTTTCTGAAAAATATTGTGTGGAGAAAAGTTAGTGTTCTTTTCCTTGGCTATAGAGGAAGTACTCCTAGGATCTAAGGGCTTGGCTAGGAGTGCCTCTTCGCCTCTGGGAGCCATCTGTCAGGCATAGCATCTCAATTCTTGGGAAGGGTTCTGCACATCACAAGGGCCAAGTCAATGGATAATGATCCCAGGGGAATGCGGCAGATGCCCACTGGATATGATCTTGGAGAATTTGCCAGTGTGGAGTATACAGAGACAGCATGGCTACTTCAACAAGACCTAGGAAGACATTACCAACCTTCTTTTCCACTCTGCCTATTATTTACAATGGCCTGAAAATAATTAATAGTTATACCTAGTTATACCTAGTTATATAGATTTAGAAGTACTGAAATATTTTTGATATCTGTAATTCTGAACTTTACACAAGATTTGGTCTCTTTTTGAGAACTTCAATCTTCAAGAGACTGAGTTAAAAATAGAATTATTACTTACTGCTCCCTAAATAACCCACTAATATCATGGAAATTAGTTGAAAATATTTTATGGAATCAATAGTAGCATCAACTTTTAATAATTTTTGTGTCACTCTTTTTATTTCTACAAAGAAAAAAGGCATGCCTGGCAAAATGGCTCATTGGTATAGGTGCTCAAAAACCTGGAGACCTTAGGTCAATCCTGGAGTCCATACCATGAAAGGAAAGAGCTGACTTGCAAAAGTTGTCCTTTGACCTCTTTCTATTTCTCTTCCTCCCTCCTTTCCTCACACTCCCTTCCTCCCTCCTTTCCTCACCCTTCTTTCCTCCCTCTCCCTCCCCTCTTTCTCAACTAAATGAATAAAACATTTAAAAGAACAAAAGCAAAATGAATATAATGGTAATAGTTGCATTAGTAATAATGATGTCAGTGAAATAGAAAACATTTACTTAATACTTACTGTATTGTACATTCTTCTTTAATGACTTTGATGCATTAACTCACTTAATTCTCCCTAAGGAGTTGGTACCATTATTTGTTTGAGACAGATGATGAAACTGAGATACAGCAGAGTTACTGACTTACCTGGTGTCATGCATTTAAGTTTGCAATCATCACTTCTACTCAGACTATGTGACTGCTAATATCTTTTTTTTCTTTTGATGCTCTCAAAGCTGACTCCTCATCTGGGGTACTGAGGTGATTCCATTATTTCCATCTGTTTCAATGGAGCTGGGCAAGTTCATCACCTCAAGGCATTTGAAAACATGGCCTGATGTCTGTACTTATGCACAGCGCCCCACGGGAATTGAAGCAAACAAAAAAATGAGTCAGAGATAAATCCCCAATCTGTATCAACATGATTGTGATTCTGCAGCAAGGAGTAATAATTGTGTTTTTTGAGTAACTTCCATATGCTAGGTGCTGTGCCAGTTACTTTAACAATACATTTATAGCTTGAAAGACATAGTACTGTCTCTGTTTGTACATAAGAGTAGTATGGAGAAAGTTTTACAAGAAACTAGGAAGTGACAAGAAATGATATTGAGTATTAAATCTTACAGCACGCCCTTAAGGTTTGTTTCTAAACCTAAGATATTCATATTGTAGAAATCAAGAACTGTAGACATTAGACTGAAAAACTCTCTTATATTTTATTAGTGGCAATATGAATGGGGCACTTCATCATTGTTAACTTCATGGAGACAGCATAAATTCCATCTTTTAAAAAAATGTTTTAGGCTGGAGAGATGGTTCAGTGGTTAAAGTCTCTGCTTTATAAGCAGAAGGATCTGAGTTCAGATTCCATATCTCACATAAAAACACTAGGGGCAATAGGGACAGGGAACAGCAGTGGCCCTGGAAGACAGAGCCTGGGAAACCCTAGAGCAAAGCCAAAAGGAGATAGAACAGTCCAGGATGATTCCTGATGTCAAACTTGGACCTCCACCAGCACACACACTTGTGCTCTAGTACACATACATACACACACACACACACACACACACACACAGAAATAAAAAGTGTTTTGTACAGTAGATAGATTTTGGCTTTCTCAGCACTTTAATGTAATTCTTTATTCCTACCTTTAAAAAGGATAATGACTTACTCAGAACATAGATTTGAAAAGTAATTTCCTTTGCTATTGTCATAGTTAGACACAGGTGTCAACTTGATGATTGAGATTTGGTGCTCTGGACACATTTGTGGAGAATTAGTAGTTGCATTAAGCACAGGGCAAACCTGCAGGATATTATTCAGTTGATAGGGAAGGCCCAGCCCATGGTGGGCAGGACTAGTTCCCAGGGTAGGTGAAAAAGAAACCGTTTGAGAAAGTTGGTATCCTTCTGTATACTTGGCCAGACATGCTCATCTGGCAAGTAAGGATCATCCCTCTCTCAGCTATTATGTGAATATGGTATAGCCATTTTCTTTGGCCCTTGGTGCTGATTTGGGCAATCCTGCCAAGATAGACAAGAAACTGTAACGAGACTATTATAAAAGAGAATAAACTCTTGTTCCATTAAGCTGTTTTGTCATGACTTTATTACCAACGATACAGTGTAACTGTAACAATGACCTAGTGATCTTGTTCTGGATAAAGTCCTAATTATGGAGATTTTGCCCAATGACAGGGAGTTCCTAAGGCATTCCCTGCATTCTTTGATGCAGGTCTATGATTCCCTTCAGAAGGTGGGACCCAATTCTCCTTCCTTGAATTGTGGCCCTCCTTAGAGTCTTCCCTTGATTAAGTGACTGCTGTGGACTGATGGTGTAACCTCTGTGATTGGAACACAAAAGCACAGTGGTTTCCTTCATACTTCTCTGTGTTACTCAGTGTGCCATCAGGGTGACACTCTGTAACCCTACAGCAAGGCTTATTCGATAAGGGACTGAAGTCCATAGCAACATCTAGCAAGGAAGGGGCTTTTCCTGCAAATGGCCAGTTGAAAAGGCTTGAAGGAGTATGAATTTCTCGTCAGGCTCCCTGAGCTCAAGTTGCCAAGCTAAGCCATTCCTGAATTCCTGACATATAGGTCCTTTAAGGTAATATTGTATTGCATCAAGCCACTGGGTTTGAATAATGCAGTGCATTGTAAAAAATAGCACAATAATCTTTGCCATGTAGTATTCAGTCAGTTTCAAATTCAAACTTCCAGACTCAATTAGTTTTCTCTTAATTCATCAAAGGGTCTCTTCTTTCTCACTTCTGTTTCAAGACCACATGTGCATATAGACAGAAGAAGGCTTATGAACAGGACATTGTGCCCATAGTCTAGGCTCTGCTCCACCTGCTGAGAGAACACTCATGGCCAGTCCAACAATTTTTTCACGTGAGATTCACTTGTACTATGAAAGCCACCCTGGAGTCTACTGCTGACTGTGAACTTGGTCTTTGCTTCTTTGTGTCACAAGTGCCAACTTAGCTTTTCCCAAGACCCAGTACTCTCTTCATCTACTTGTATTTTCAACAGCTGAGAATGTGGAAACTTTTGATGTGCTCTGTAGGTGATTCAGACCCTAAGGAGCCTGCCGTCTATATCATAGATTGCTCCTAATCTATACCTTTGACTGCTCCAGTTACTTAGTCCTCTATTTGGTGTAGAGTTTGTCTAAGGTTCTTGTAGATTTTGTAGGTTATGTTCTGAAAGACAAGGAAGAAAGTATTTCACAGAGAATCTCTCAACATTTTCTTTATTACAATTCTAAACTGTAGTCAATGAGATAGTTTACCAGGTAAGGTACCTGCTTGCAAACCTGGTGACCTGAGTTTTATCCCCATCATCCCATAGATGGAAAGAACTGACTTCTGAAAGTTGTCCTGTGATACCCACCCATGTGCCATGGCATGCATTCTCATTCTCTCTCTCTCTCTTGCTCTCTCTCATAAATAAATAAAAATATTTTTAAATCTAAAATACTATAAACAGCATAAAATATGCATACATTGGACAACAGTAGTTGATTAAATTAGTATATATCTAACTGACACAATGCAGTAGTATGTATTAGTAAATAAGAGAGGGAAATCTATTTTCAGGGCTTACTGTTTAGCATGTATAAATATGACTCTTCATTTAGGGAAAAAAGGAAGTCTAAGACAGATGACTTACAATTATACTAATATGGTTCTCTGGAGGAACAGAACTGATAGAATATTAAAAGGTTACTTATAAAAAAGTTCACAAATATACGTATTATAGACTAATCATCTTAACCTCCTGTCTTCTTCCCTCTTTCTACACCACTGTTGATCTGCTCTCTTCCCTATAAATCTTTCTTCTTTTCTTATCTGTTGTTGATTTGGTTTTATTTATGACTCACTGAGTTAAAGCAGCATCAGTTTTGTGCATGGGTTTGAAGCTATCTGTTGACATCTGGTGGGTTAAGCAGTGAGAACACACTGAAGCCAATGACTGGCCATTTCATAGAGCCATTAGACAATAGCTCATCATTAAGGAGCGAGGTCCTCTGAGAGGCTGTCTTCCTTGGTACTAGTTTTTGTGAGGGTCCAGTTTTTGTGGGGGTCCAGTGTAGGTGATAAAAGCTCATGTGAATTTATTATTATATTGATTGTGCTATGGCATTTCATAGCCTTCTCCCTATCTTCCATTTCTTACATAAAGGAGACTTATTACATATGGTCTGAGTAGTACAACAAAGGCTTACCCTAGAGAAGTTGAGAATTAGGCTAATTGCACAAGGCTTGATCTTCAGCATGTCTCATCTGGCACTGAAGTGGATTCCTGGAGAGACCACGGGTCTTCAGCCCATATTGGAAGGTCAAAGAAATTGGGTTCTGGTGCCAGCAAGGATAACAGCTACAGTGGGGTAGATGAACACCTAAACAAGGCGAATGAATTTGCAAACAGACAAAAGGCAAAATGCTTTTCTTTCAAAACTTTCTTTTCCAATCTGCATTGCCACTGGTATGTAGGGTGAATATTCCCATTTCAATTTAACCTAATCAAGAAAAACCCTCAGTGGATTCCAGAGCCAGTCAAATTGGAAGCCAAGATTACCAATTACGGTAGTCATACTTCTCTGAATGACAGCCTTGTTGATAAATACAGTATTAGGTGATTTTGTCATTTTGTGAGCATATAATGTCTAGGGCACACAACTAGATAGTAATTGTTGTGATTTAAATGTGAAATGTCCTCTCTGGAATCATCCCTTAGCCGGCAGCACTGTTTGGGGAGGTAATGGAACCTTTGAGAAGTTGGGTCTTCCTTGTGAACCTTGCCCAATACGAACAGGCCTCTTCTGCTTTAGTCTCTGTTTCTGATTCCACCAAGATGTGAGGAATCTCTATCACAGCTCCAGCTGCTGTGAATTCTGCCCTTCCCACTGATGGGATGAAATTTTGTATTTAAACAAACGTTTTTCCCTTAAATTGCTCCTGTCAGGAATTTTGTCACAGATACATGCTAGCTAATATTCATTAGCTATCTACACAAAAGCTACATATATTTGTCGTCACATGTGTAGTGTGCTGCCCCCAGTATGATGATGTGGTGAATGAAATTATATGTCATCTCAGAAAAGAAAAAGGTAAAAGGGAAACTGGAGAGGCTGTTTATATGTGTAGGGAAAGCCAGGGTAGAAGCAAAGGGGCATGGGAAGCAGCTCTTTTTACTGCACATTTGGACAGCTTTTATATTTATATATTATTTTCCTTGCATTCCAAATACATAAATGAAATAAATTTGGAAGCAAGCACTACAAGTGAACATAATAACCACACTATAAGGGTGATGAGAATGAATAATCATAAATAACACTATACAATTATTTTTGCTTATATTTTTGGTGTTAGGATTGAATCCAGGACTTCGAGTTTGCTAGGCCAGTGCTATGCAGCCTCAAACGGTGAAATTTTTACAAAATATGCTAAGGCTAATGCCAACAAAAACAAAACCAAAATGGTCTTTATCAAGAGTTATCTTTACTTAGTAATTTTTTCTAACATGGATACTTTAGCAATTTTGAAGCTATTTTATTTGTACTAGATCTGAATAAACAAGTACACTGTGAATAACAAGAACCACATAACTTGCAATCAATAAAAAGGCCTGTGAATGAGTATGGGGAAAGAGTGAAGCTGATCCCATCATGATATATTGTAATGAGTGTATCAGACCTGCACAATGGCTGACATGTCAACAAGCCCCCATAGACTAGTGTGTATTTCAGGGGAGACGGCTTCAGGCAATAGGATCCTTAGAGGCAAGGGGTTAGACAGATGTAACTGAGTTCCATATTAGTGGGCAGCCCATGAAGGGGCCCCAAGTTATGCCACAAAGTTCTGAACCCTCACTAGTGTAGATGACTCAGAAGGAACTTCAGGGCCCATATAAGCTCATTTTCTGTAGGGTGGGAGGGAGCATGCAGGATATACCAACAGAGGAGAGGGAGGAGAAAGAGGGGAGAGAAAGAGGGATGGGGGAGAGAGGGCAGAATGGGAGGATAGAAGAGGGGAAGGGAAAGAAGAGGGCAAGGGGGAAAGGAGGAGCTTATATAATTAGGTAAAATACAAAATGAAGAAAAGTGCAGATACTTGGAAACAGGAATTACTGTGTGTGGCATTATATATACATACATTTATTAGCTCTGTTCTCTGAAAGGAATTACAGACAGGTGCAGTCCAGTAGCAATGAGTTCACTTTGCATTTAGATATTGGAGTATGAGTATTTTCTAGCAGAAGAAACAAGGGCTCTTTGGAGAGGTGGCTAATAGCACAACCAACACAGAAAAAAAAAAAAAAACCTGAGCCTGGAAGCTGAGCCTGGAACATATTAAGGAAATAGGAAGCTGAAAATTATAAGGAGGTTAGGAAATAGGAAAACAAGAGAAATGGGAATATGAAATACAGTTGTCTTCCTTCCTTCCTTCCTTCCTTCCTTCCTTCCTTCCTTCCTTCCTTCCTTCCTTCCTTCCTTCCTTCCTTCCTTCCTCCTCCCTCCCTCCCTCCCTCCCTCCCTCCTCCTCCCTCCCTCCCTCCCTTCCTCCCTCCGTCCCTCCCTCTCTTCCTTCCTTCCTTCTTTCCCTCCTTCTTTCCCTTCTTCTTTGCTTTCCTCTTTTTTATTTAAACAATATAGGTACCTTAAAAGCACACAGGCCAAAGTTTGAATAAGTCCCAATGAACAAAGGTTAATTGGACACAATGAATTCTGGAGCTACTAGCTCACAGCAGCACCGTATTTAATTTCCCTAATACCAATCATTCGCAGGGTCAATTATCTGGTCCACAACACCTTCTCTCTAGGAAGTTCAATGTTTGGGAAAGAATTTGTAATAAGCCAGACCAACTAGGATGGCTAGGTCCAACAAATTGATGATGGAAAGCGGCACCTTGTTGGTTGTCACTTTCCTGGACATTAAATACTCCACACAACTCCTTTCAAGTACACATAGGTGTGCTTCCCATACACAACATCTATCATTAAAACTCCTCTCTAGGAACAGACAATGATTATGGAAGTATAACAGCACTTGACTTTTCCTTTCATTCTGTCTTTTCTTCTTGACACTCCCAATAGAGATGGAAAGGTGTTCTCTTTTCCCACCTGGAAGTAACTTATGCTGTCTCTGTCCTCTTGCTTCCTGAAGTGGCATTATTGTAACCTTCAATGGGATAAAGCATCAGAAGCTTTGTAGGGAACTTTATGTCCAAGTGCCTCTCCAGATGCATGGAGAAGTATTTTAAGCATTACCCCGACACACTTATCGGCTGCCACATTTATTTTAATTCCTTTTTAGCCTTTCAGATTTACTTCCAGTTTTAAACTTTACCTTCAAGCTTTTTAAGTTTTAACCCCAATCATTAACATTCTGTATTTAATGGAGGTTGTTTAGGTAATTTTTTATTTAGGTTTATTTTTTTTTTATTTTTGAGACAGGATGCCAGCATGAAGCCCAGAATGATCTTGAACTCCTCATGTATCCGTGACTGATCTCAAAATCAGGAACTCTCTACATTAGTTTATGTACCAACACTCCCAGCTGTGGAATTAGTATCCATCATTTGTGTCTTTGTAGTGCATGTAATAAAAACCAGCCAACTGATGGATACTGTGTGATTCTTGGAGGTAAATTAATCACAAATAAATTTGAATATATCATTAAAAAATGTGGGAAGAGTAATCTATGAAGATTCCATGGTTTTCTTTTCTGCTTGCTTTTAAAAGGTTTGTCGATCTATGAAAGAGTTTGCCCCTTGGCAACCTTGAATTTGGTACTTTGCCTTCTGGTACCATCAATATTCCTTCTTAAACAAAATTATCTCATCAACCCTCTATTTAAATATCACATTTATTATAAATAGCTTCGACATTTATGAAAAATGACCAACAACATGCTATAATTTGAAGCCATCTCCTTGAAAGCACCAATGATACCTGAGCCTTCACTCTTCAAGAAAATTTTGGAGAAAACATAATTTCTAACAAGAAGATTCTTATCTCTATCATTTGAAATGTGAGCATTTTAGAGACATTTTTATTTAAATTTAAGATGGAATCAAAAGGTAAGTGTAGATAAGTGGAGTAATATAGGCGATGGCAACATTGGAATGAAACTCACACAAAAATAGAGTTTGCTGAGAAATCAGAGGAGTAGAGTTAGACTGGCAGGTACTTTTTGAAAGCACAAGAAAATAAATTCTGTAAATGCCATGATTTAATATTCTGTGTCTTATTAGTCATTGTTCAACTATGTTTTTGTATATGTATGTTGGCATGTTAAGAATAACTAGTACTTTTACAGGATTATACTGTTATATTTTATTGGACATTTTGTGCTCATACTAAATGAGAATAGCAAACTGATTTAATTCATTAGAATAAAGAGGATAAACTGATTTGAAGATTTTTGTTGCTTCTACAAATATTCATAAACAGTTGGATATTTTATATCAAAATGCTGTGTTTTTAATTTGGGACAAATAACTATCACAGTTGGCTTGCATGTTGCTGATAAATTTATAACCAAACAACTTAAGAGGTAGAAAAGGGGTTTTATTCTGGCATATGATTGCTTAGTTCCATTTGTTAGTTCATTTTGACAGGAGAGCTCATACCAACACCAAGGGCCCATTTAACTGGTCACTCCATTATCCACAGGACTGATGAGAGATGGCAAAACCTCATTTTCCAGAATATGCCTGTCCAAATAGCCAAAGAAACCTAGCTTACTTCATCAGCTTCCTCTGTCCTATCCACCTGCCAAGGGAATGGTCCCACCCACCACAGGCAGGGTCTTCCCCATCTGCTACTAGTGTTTTTATAGGATCACAAGGAGATACATTAATTTGAAGTAACAATATTGAGTGTAGCTATAAATCAAATAAACAGAAATATGACTGGTTGAAATCAAAATCCTGAAGGTAATTATTGCACACATTTCTAACATGCACTCAGGGTTAAGAGTGTTGTAGATGAAAACAATGATTGAATGTGCAATGCCATTTTTATAACATAATGAGGATGTGAGAAATGACAGCAAACAGGTAGTAGGAGCCTATTATAGGATGGAAACTATATGAAACTTTTCCATACATCATATTAACTTTTATATATTATCAATATAACAACACATCAAGGAATACTCTACCAAAGAGCTCTCTGAAACAACCCATTGGCTTCATGAAATTTTGATTGTTGATGTAAATACTCATAAATGTGCCTTTTCGATATAATTATTCTACATTATGATCTCAAGCTATCTACTCTATTTTTGTTTGTTTGTAGTGTGTATATATGTGTGCATTGTGTGTGTATGTGTGTGTGTGTGTGTGTGTGTGTGTGTGTGTGTGTATACATGTTCATGTGTGCATGCAGGTACAGGTATACCTATGCATGCTTTCATGCTGAAGTCAGAGGTCTATCATGGGTGTCCTTTTTAATCACTGTAGGCCTCTTTGTTTTATTTTATTATTATTATTTTTTCTCCCACATTTTATTTTTTTCCTAAACATACAAGGTCAGTAGGTACCAGTCTTCTCCCTACCCCCGCCCCTCCCCAGTCGTCCTCCATAGCACTCTTGCCCATTCCCCCCTTCCTTTCACCTCTCTTCCCTCCCTCTCCCTCTTCCAGTGCCTTGCTCTTTCTCCCTCCTATCCCCTGGAGCATCCATTAGTTTATGTGGGCCCTGCAACTCCCTCTGAGTCCTCCACCCCATTGATGGTTCAAGACTCAGTGGCATAGCCTAGGGCCCCTTCTTGGGCTGCCCACTAGTATGGGAACTCTATTATTACTGTTTAAATCTCCTGCCTCAAAGGATCTTACTGCCTGAAGCCATCTCCCCTGTGATCAGTGCTAGACTTTGGGGGGTCCATTGACATGTCAGTCATTGTGCATGCAAAGTCGAATCCTGGCTGCTACATCCCTAACTTGTGTGGAGTAATTTTGCATATTGTTAGTCCTCCTCATCTTCAGGCTGTTATAATCTTGCCGCCCCTCTTCTGAAAGATTCCCTAAGCTTTAGGATGGGAAGAGATTTGGCTGATCTCCTTCTAGGTGAATAATGTAGGGTCTTTGGTGTTCTGAATCATGGTGCTGTTCCTGCACTGCCCTTGGCTGCATCCCAATTGGTATCAAAGGTCATCCCCTAACCAAAGATAAAAGACTGTTTAAATGGAGATTTTAATATAAGAGGAGACTCAAAGGTAGATGGAAGAATAGGAGTAGGGCACAGCAGTGTGTGGGGAGTCAGTGTCCCATTTGCCAGATGGATAGTATCTGTCTGTAAATCCTTATGCCCTCCCTGATTGGTGACATCAAACCTGTTCAATCCCAAGTGACCAGGAAGTGAAGTGAGAGTGAGCTGCACCAGATGTCTCACTACTTACATGCAATATATGACCATGGCCTATTTTCTCTACTGAAGCATGTTCCCCTATCTCCCCTCTTTTGAGGTCCTCATTCCCCTTCCCTCTGTTTATCTTATTATTTTATTTTTGGCTCATGTGTGTCTCTGTGTATCATAAGGTACTGTGTGTGCCTATGAAGGCCCAAGGTCACTTTGGGAATCACCCTGAATTGTGCTGCTTCCTCTTTGCTTTGCTCTGGAGTTTCCCAGGTTCTGCCTTCCAGGACAGGAAATACAGGCCATTTCCATTTCCACCTGGTGTTTTTACATGGGTTCTAGTATCTGAACTCAAGACCTTTGCTTGTGAGGCAGGGCTTAACCTCTGAGCCATCTCTCTAGCCCTATACCTCAGTTTTTTAGAAAAGGACTGGACCTTGATATCACTGATTCAGCTAGACTAAATGGTCAATAGACCACTGGCATATCCCTGGCCTCCACCTTAACAGCACTGGGTCCTAGGCATGTTCTGTAGCACACGGGTTTTTACATGGGTTTCAGAGATCTGTACACAGATTTTTATGCCATCACAGCAAATATTCCATGAACTCTCTTCCTAGCCCTCTTCCTTTCATTCTTTTTTTTAATGGCTCATATTCCCCTTAATTTCTTGTTTTTAGTCTTTTTAATTATTTATTTTTAATGTTGTATATATATGAATATAGTGACTTTTAATGTTTTCAACCTTAGTCCCAAATCCCCTCTCCTTTCTCCTTTGCCAGATTTCCTCCTATTTTCAATTCTTTTCGCTTGTGTGTCCTACTGTACTTCATCGAGTTGTGATGACTTATGCCTAATCAGAGTCATGCACTAGCAAGCATCCAAGATCAGTGAATATACCGCTGAGGAAAGCATCCTTCTTTTCTTCTCCATCAGCATTAGTCATCATAAGTCTCTCAGAGAGGTGTGGAGCTTCCTAAGATGATTTGGATGTTATGGTGAGATATTGAAAGAGGTTCCCATGTAATTCTTGAGTAAGTATACATATCTGCCACACAATTTTGTACATAATACATGGCTCACCATCTTTCACTTCAGATTCTTACAATCTTGCCACTCCTTCTCCTGTGATATTTCCTGAGCCTTAGGGTGTTTGAGCATTTATGTTCATTGTTTTGGGACCAGCAGTTCAGAGACATCTATTTTTTGCATTTTGACAAGCTTTGTTTTTCAGTAATAAATACTTTTTGTTCTAGGTTGAGTGCTGAGTGCTCTTCCAATCTATGTGTGTAATAGAAGGCATTTACAAAGCAGTTTGGTGTACTGTCTTCTGAGGTAAAGATTCATAGTCTGTTCTTCCCTCATGACCTATTTCTTTCCCTTTCACAGTTCTTTTTAGTTTACAGTAACAGGAATGTGTCCATTCTGATAAGTGGACTCTAAATCCAATCAGAAAGCTGTGGGTTGTCTCCTTGATAATCATGCCACTATTACCCTGGTGATCACCTGTTACCATTGTGATTTTTATTGTAACTTTCAGATCTCATGTGTTGATGGGACCTTTGATTATATTTTTCCCCCAGTAGCTTCTTTGGTACGGTGTAAGCTATCTGCAAGGAGGAAACTCTCAAACCAGTTCCAGTTGGTGTTTTGTTGTCCCTCTCCTGTAATCCATATATGTTGCATCTTCAGTAGTATGATCTTACTGTCTGTTTTTCAGAGGGCAACCAAGAGTAATGGCAAATGTCATTGTTTTGGGGAACCTTTGAGACTTCTCTGACCAACAACTTATCAGGAAGTGTCACATTCCTGTTTCTTCTAGTATAGTTCTAATTGTCACAGGGTTTTAAGTGGTTCAGCTCAGGGCTTTTTTTGTCTTTTTTTTTTTTTTTTAAATCTCTCCATGCTCCTTTGCATATGGACCGTTCATTCTTATTCCCTTTTTAAAAATGAATTTTTTGGGGGGGGGGCTGGAGAGGTGGCTCAGGAGTTAAGCCTCTGCCTTGCAGGCGGAAGGTTCTGAGTTCGGATCCTAGACCCCCACGCCAGACGGAAGCGGGGGCGGCCTGCGTTTCCGGTTCTGGTAGGGCGCAGCCTGTGAATCCCAGGGCAGAGTAAACAAGGAGGAGGTAGAGGCATCCATGGTGGTTCCCGAATTCTTCCGTGGTTCTACACACATGCACATACATGCACACACATACATACACATGCGCACACACGCACAATTGAATAAATAATAATAAAAAATGAATTTTTTACATATTTATAGCATAGGAGGTTCCTATCTGGTTCCATCCCACATTCTTAGGGCTTTTCTTTAAGTCTCTTCATGCGCCCATAGATATTTTTTTCCCATTATTCTCTCTTCACCCTATCTGCCACAGTATCTTAAATCTCCCATTCCAAAGATTTCACCCTAACCATACCTTCCCATTTATTGATCCCTTTAGAATTTTCTGCCTCTTACAGCAACTCCAAGCCAACTACTTTGAGATCATTGGTTACAACTTCACTTAAAAGAGAACATGTGGTGTTTGTCTTCCTATGTCTGAGATACTTCATTGAATATTATATTTTCCATTTATCAGCAGATTCCATAATCTTATCCTTCCTGATGACTGAGGAGTATATGTGCCATATTTACCATTATGTATATGTACCATATTTACTACCCATTTCTCTCTTGATAAGAATGTTGAATGATTCCATTTTCTCACTATTATGAATGAACTGCAATGAACATGGATGAACAAGTGTCTTTGTAACAAGATGTAGAGTCTTTTGGGAGTATTCTTAGAGTGATATATCTGGGACATATGGTAATTTCATTTTTAATTTTCTGAGGAACCTCCACACTGATTTCCAAAGTGACTATACTACCAGCATTAAGTAAGTTTCTTGACAACATTTTCTGTTGTTTGTGTTGTTGATCTTAGCCATTGCAGGGTTGTTTTAATTTACATTTCTTTGATGACCAGAGAAGTTGAACATCTTTTAAGAGATTTGTTTGATGTAAATTTATTTTTGTGAGATGTCCCTATTTAGTTCCAGGGCTGACTTTTTAATTGGACTATTTGCTTTCTTGGTATTTAGCTTTTTTATCTTCTTCATTTTTATTGATAAATTCTGTTCTTTGACAACTGCATGCATAATTACATTATTTCCCTCAAATTTGCTCTTATCTTTCTCCCATCTTTCCAAGCCTTCCTCCCTTTCTCTATAATCTCTTTTCTATATTCACAATTTTTGTTGTATATTGTGTCCCACTGAGTTTGACCCAGTTGTTGGTATAAAAATGGTGACTGAATTACCTGAATATTCAGGTAAGTACTTGGGCTTTTTTTTAAAGAATATTTTTATTTATTTATTTATTTATTTTAGTTTTAAAAGTATATTGAGTACTAATCCCTGCTTCCTTCTGTCCCCCTCCCTCCCATCTCCCTCCCTTCCCCTTACTTAGTGTTTAGTTTTTTCAGTTCTTTGTATACTCTGGAAAGTAATCCTTTATCAGATTCATAGTTAGCAAATATTTTCTCCCATTCTGTATTTCTTTGCACAATTAACAGCTTCTTTTGCAGAACTGAAGATTTTTTAATATCATGAAATCCCAGTTATTGATATTGGTCTTAGCTCCTGGGAAGTTAGGGTTCAGTTTAGGAAATTTATACCTAGATATATCAATTCAAGTGTCTTCTCTACTCTTTCTCTTAACAGTTTCAGAGTTTCAGGTTTAACATTGGGGTCTCTGATGCATTTGGAGTTGATCTTTGTGTAATGATAGAAGTAGCAGTCAATTTTCATGTAGATGTCCAATTTTCCTTGATTCTTTCTTGATATAGAATCTCATTTTATAACTGTTACTTGTTTGAACCTTGTGGCCATTCTTCTGTCTCAGCCTCACAAGTGCTGGCATTAAAAACATATACCATAGCACCTGGCATCCATTGTTTTTGAAAATTAAGTTCTGAACTTCAACAAATAAGCTCAAGATTGGATTCATCTCTATATTTTTAAAAACATAAAGATACTTTATGAGAAAAGAGAGCTAGAAAGAGTGAGAGTGAGAGCAAGAGAGAGAATAGAAAATCTTGGCACAAGACCAGTTTTTAAAAATTAATTAATTAATTGTTTTATTGTATGTGCGTGTGTGTGCATGTGCGTGTGTGTGTGTATCTGTAGAGATCCAAGGATGACTTCGGGAGTCTTCCTGGATTACTTCTACCTCCTTTTTGGTTCACTTTGGGATTTCCCATACTCTCTCTGCCTTTCAGAATTAGGAATGCAGGCCACTGCCCTTTCTTCCTGGTGTTTTATGTGAGAGCTGAGATGGGAATTCAGGTATTTCTTCTTGATAGGCAGAATCTTAACCCCTGAGCCATCTCTTTAACAACAGTTTTTTTAAAGTGATTATTAGCACCTTTTTTCTTTTTTATTCTTTTAGAGTTTCATACATGTTTACAATGAATTTAAGTTATTTTACCTCATATTTCCTGTTTCCAACTGCTCTTCTTCTATTGAAAAATTTTTTCCCAGCCCATCTCCTTAATACTTTCATGTCTTTTTATGGGCTTTATGGGCTTTTAAGGGCTTCATTTTACGATTGCCTTTTGGGTACTTTTTGGAATGTGTATATATCAGCAGATATACCACTGAAGAAAGTAGCTCTCCTTCCCATTGACAGCATTCGCCTCTACAGTCCCTCAAGAAGAGTGATGTCCTGTGAGGCCCTCCTCCTTCAACGTAACATGTTGATAGATCAAACCCCATGAGATAAACAGTGCAGTAAGTTCATCAGTGCAATATTCCCTTCAGCTCCAAAAGACACTACTTGATGGCATTTCTCCCCACTCTTTAGCTCTTACATTCTTAATTTCTCCTCTTTGGTGTTCCCAGGGCTATAAGGTTTGGGTTTTATATCAATGTCCTATTTAGAGTCAAGAACTATGTTGCACTTAGCCTACACAGTTGCTGATAAAATCATGACAAAACTGCTTAAGGGAACAAGGGGTTTATTCTCTTATGATTTTCCAGTTACAGTTCTTTTTTTTAAATTTTTTTTATTATTATTATTTATTCAACTGTGTGCATATGCGTGTGTGTGTGTGTGTGTGTGTGTGTGTGTGTAGAACCACGGACGAATTCGCGAACCACCATGGGCGCCTCCACCCTACCAGGACCAGAAGCGCAGGCCGCCCCCGCTTCTGCCTGGCGTCTATACGTGGGATCTGGGATCCGAACTCAGGACCTTCCGCCTGCAAGGCAGAGGCTTAATCCCTGAGCCACCTCTCCAGCCCTCCAGTTACAGTTCTTGATCCAGCTTGACAGGAGAGCTCACACCAACACCAGGACTGAGGAAACTGCCCACATAATATCCACATAACACAGGAGAGAGTGATGATCCTTACTTGCAAGACCAACATGTCTGGCCAAGTATACACAAGGATGTCAATTTCTTCAACCATATTTGATTAAACTATCCAGACCCCATATCCACCCATTATCGGTTGGGCCTTTCCCATCAACCAGACAATCCCTTACAGGTTTGCTCTGGGCTTAACTAAACTTATTCTCTACAAATGCCCAGAGCTTAAACCCTCAACTATCAAGTTGACACCTGCCTAACTATGACAGACTCCACAGTCACTTATTCTCTGTACTATAGTTAGTAATGATTTACTACATTAAATGCCTTCCATTACTAAGAGAAACTTCTCAGTTGAAGGCTGAAAGCAACAATAAGCTATAAGTGTAAAGATAAGTACTGTAAAGGGCTACAAACAAAAGAAAGCCCATCTTATAAGCAGGGCTCAACCCCCACTGTGGCTGAGATGGAAAAATTTAATCCAGCTATTTATGAGGCAATGTACAAGGGAATGTGAGACTAAAGGTCATGGTATAGTGACTTCTTGGTACTGTCCTCAACTAGATGTTTCTGTGATGCTAACTAACCATTTACCTTGTTATCTGAAACATTCCATTTGACTTAGACTTAGACCTTAGGGGACTTTCCATGTAATTTCCATGCATAAAAACTTGCTTGAGAAATATCTTGAGGATGCATTTTGGGGTCTCCTCTCCCCCACCCCATATCTCATGCATGTTCGCTGTCCAGTGAAGAAATAAATTATCCATTATCCACCACTTGTGTCTGGCATTCATTCCTGGTCATCACCCCAGACTGTATTTATAGAGCAGCTTGATATTATGCACACATAGCAAACGATACTAGTTTGTTGTCCCCTAGGGCTAGTGATTTCACCATCCTAGATACTCACTGGTTGATAGACATATAATGAAAATGTGGTAATACACCCAATGGATTATCATTTAATTATTAATCACTATTCAATTAGGAAATTTATAGGTAAATGGACAGAAAATGGAGAAAATATAATGAGTGAAATAACCTAGACACAGAAAGACAAATGCTGAATGTTTTCTCTTACTATGTGGACTCTGTCTTTGAATCCTCAAATTTTTGGCTTAACTAGAATATGTATAAAAGCTAGAAAACTAGGAACCATTAAGCAGAAGGCTGTGGTTGTGAATAAGGACCTTAAAGAGTAAGGTAGAATATGGGTGTTAAAAAGAAGAGGGATAATGAGGGAAAAGATTTAAAGGAGGGGGGGGATGAGGGTATAGGTAGAGGAAGGATTGGGGATAAGGGATAATTAACACTAAAGACAAATTATATAATCTAGTCAGAAACACACTATAGTATAAGCCTATTTAAAAGTACAATTCACCCTTTCCTCACCTGACGGACGCACACAATCCAGCCAGGATGCGCTGTTCCCTAGATAAGCACCGCCTGCTCACCCCCAAGCCCCAGGTAACCCACTAGTCCCAGCTCCTCCCACCACCAGTTGGAGCAGGCGCTGCTCCTGGCTGGGGAGGACCCCTAGGGCACTCCCCAGCTCCCCAGGTTAATTGCGCCCATCACCATCACCTCTGCCCTTTCCCCACCCTCTTGGACATGTGCAATCCAGCCAGGACACACTGTGCCCTAGGTAAGCACACCCTGTTCACCCCCAAACCCCAGATCTTCCCACCATCCAGTCAGAGCAGGCACTGCTTCAGGCCAACTAATTCAGTTCAGTCAAAGACACACAGAAATTGAAAGGTCTTAAGAGATAAAACTACAATGCCCAAGTCAAAGTACAAATCCATGAGACACAAAATCCAAGGAAAAAAATCTCCCACTGAGGGAATTAACCCCATAATGAGAGACTCCAACCAGAACAAATCCATGGAAAATAGCCAAGAAAGCCTGACCCAAGATAACGACTTTCTTTTTATTTTTTTATTATTATTCAATTATGCATGTGTGTACATGTATGTATGTGTGTGTGTATGTGTGTGTGTGTGTGTGTGTGTACAACCATAGTCGAATTCGGGAACCACCATGGACTGCCTCCACCTCCTCCTTGTTTACTCTGCCCTCTGCCCCGGGAGACTCCGCCCTACTAGGACTAGAAACGCAGGCTGCCCTAGCTTCTGCCTGGCGTCTATATGTGGGGTCTAGGATTCAAACTCAGGACCTTCTGCCTCCAAGGCGGAGGCTTAATCCCTGAGCCACCTTTCCAGCCCCAATAATGACTTTCAAAACATGATCATTACCATTATCAATATTATGAAAGAGGAAATCTCAGAGGAGTTAAATAACCGCATCAACCCTTTGAAAAGGAACACAACAGACACTTGGAGGAGTTGAGGAAAACAGTTCAAGAAACAAAAATAGGCATAGGGGAGTTAAAACAGGCTCAAGCAGAGTTTAAAACTGAACAAAAAGACAAGTTATCTTCAATCCAGAATTCAACAGAGAATCTTATCAGCAGAATTAACGAATCAGAATATAGAATTTCAGACCTTGAAGACAAAGTGGGAGTATTAACCAGCTCAATAGAAGAGGTTGCTAAAGCCAAAAAGATACTTGAGACAAATATTCAAGAGTTATGTGACACCCTGAAGAAGCCTAACATGCGTATTCATGGAATACCAGAGCAAGAATCCCAAAATACCACACCTGAGGAAATTTTTCAAACTATCATCAAGAAAAACTTTCCTCATCTAAAAAAAGAGAGGCCCATCCATATACAAGAGGCATTCCTCAAACCAAACAGATATGACCAAAATAGAAACTTGCCACAGCAAATAATAATTAAAACACTCCACATTCAAGACAAAGAATGGTGCTGAGAGCTTCAAGAGAACAAAAACAAGTCAATTTAAAGGTAAACCTACTAAAAAAAATTGACTTCTCAATGGAAACAGTAAAAGCAAGAAGAGCTTGGAGATATGTACTTCAAGTATTGAATGAGCAAAAATGTCAACTCAGGCTGATATATCCTGCAAAACTATCTGGCATTACCTAGGGAGAAAAAAAATTTTTTTTCAGCACAAGGACAACTTGAAGGGATACATGTCCACCAAACCAGGCCTTCAAAAAATGCTAGAAATGATACTCAAACTTGAAGAAAAAAACAAGCATATCCAGGAGGACAGAAAGGAAGTATAATACCACCAAAACCTAAAAGCAAAACAATACACTTACAAAAGCCACTAAACATAAAAAGTGTCCATTGTAACATTAAATTTCTCCATTATAACATTAAATGTCAATGGAATTAACTCACCTATCAAGAGACAAAGATTACAAACTTGGATTAAAAATCACAATCCATCAATCCGCTGCCTGCAGGAAACTCATCTCACCACAAAAGATAGGCACATCCTAAAAATAAAAAGCTGGTAGCCATTACGCTTTCAGACAAAGTGAACTTCAAAACAACAAAAGACATAAGAGACACAGATGGATACTACATTTTAGTCATAGGTACAGTTCACCGGGAAGATTTCACAATACTGAATATATATGCACCCGATACAGGGCCCTCCACATTCATTAAGAAAACCCTATAGCATCTAAAGCAAGAAATCAACGCCAAAACGAAAATTCTTGGGGATTTCAATACCACCCTCTCAACATGGGATAGATCAACTGGTCAAAAACATAACAGAGACACTTTGGAACTTAATCAAACCCTTACTGAAATGGACCTTAGAGATATCTATTGAAAGTGAATGATAATGAAAATACAACTTACTAAAATCTCTGGGACACAATGAAAACTGTTCTAAGAGGTAAGTTCATAGCTCTTAATGCCTACATCAAAAAAATGGAAACATCAGAAATAAACAACTTAACGATGCGGCTTAAAGCTTTAGAGAAACTAGAGCAATCTGATCCCAAAAGGAGATGAGCAAACTAAGGGGAGAAATATCTGAAATTGAGATTAAGAAAACGATAGAAAAAATCAACCAGACAAAAAGCTGGTTCTTTGAAAAAATCAATAAGATTGATACACCCTTAGATAAATTAACCAAAAGCAAGAGAGAGAAAACCCAAATTAACAAAATTAGAAATGAACATGGAGTTATCACTACTGATACCTAAGAAATCCAGAGAATTATAACATCATATTTCAAAAACTTATACTCGGTGAAATTTGACAATACAAAAAAATGGATGAATTCCTAAGTAAGCACAACTTACCAAAATTGAATCAGAAAGCCGTGAATTATTTATATAGTCCTATAACATATGAGGAAATCAATGAAATAATCTCAAATCTTCCCAACAAAAAATGTCCTGGACCAGATGGATTCATCACAGAGTTCTATCAGACAGTCAAGAGCTAATAACACCAATACTCCTTAAACTGTTCCATCAAATAGCAAAGGAAGGAACACTACCAAATTCCTTCTATGATGCTAATATCATCTTAATCCCAAAACCTAATAAAGATACACTTAAAAAAACCTATAAGCCAATCTACCTGATGAACACAGATGCAAAGATTCTCAATAAAGTCTTAGCAAATTGGATTCAAAAGCATATCAAAAAGATCATTCATGGGGACCAAGTAGGTTTCATCCCTGGCATACAAGGTTGGTTCAACATAAGCAAATCAATAAATGTAATTCACCATATAAACCAGTCCAATGTTCAAGACCACATGATACTCTCGGTAGATGCAGAAAAAGCTTTTGACAAGATCCAACAGCCCTTTATGATCAAAACCCTAGAGAAGGTTGGAATGGAAGAAACCTTTATCAATATAATAAAAGGTGTATATAACAAGTCAACAGCAAGGATTATACTCAATGGGGAAAATTGGAAGCATTCCCACTTCAATCAGGAACTAGACAAGGCTGTACACTGTCACCACTTCTTTTCAATATTGTACTTGAAGTCTTAGCTGGAGCCATAAGACAAGAAAGGGAGATAAAGGTCATTTAAATAGGCAAGGAATCTACAATAGTTGGGTCCAAAGCAATCATAATGGGACTTTGCATGCCCTGCGCAATGTCCAGCACACTGTTGCCCTCATAAAGTCTAGCATCTGTTAAGGGCACTGAGATCCCTGGAGGCAAGGGATTGACAGCCATAGTAGTGCTCCTATGCTTAAGGGGAACAAGAGAAAGGGCTTATGGAAATGCCACTGGGTCCTTATATGTCATCGGAGAGGAGGACCCAGTGGAGAGTCAGGCGTACACAATAAATGACTCTCTGGGAATTGGGGGGGAGGCACTGGGGGATGGGGAAGGGGAGGAGGGAGAGAGGGGGTTCGGGGGGAGGAGGGGGGAGAGAGGGAACTGGTAAAAAATTTTAAAATGTATAATTACATTTTTAATAAGAATAATAAAAAAATGGGCAAGGAAGAAGTCAAGTTATCTCTATTTGCAGATGACATGATCTTATACCTGAGTGATCCCAAAAACTCCACCAGGAATCTCCTGAAGCTAATACGGAAGTTCAGCAGGGTGGCAGGATACAAAATAAATGCATAAAAATCAGTGGCCTTCCTTTATGCCCAGAATTAAAGAAGTGAAAAAGCCCTGAGAGAAACAATCCCATTTACTATAGCCCCTGAAACAATGAAATACCTTGGTATATACCTAAACAAGGAAATAAAACTTTACAATGAAAACTTTAAAGCCCTAAAGAAAGAAATTACAGAAAACACCAGAAGGTGGAAAGACCTCCCATGTTCCTGGATTGGCAGAGTCAACGTCATAGAAACGACCATCCTACCAAAGCCAATATACAGATTCAATGCTATACCAATCAAAATCCCAAATCAATTCTTTAAAGAGGTTGATCAAACAATCTTAAAATTCATATGGAGGCATAAAAGGCCCAGGATAGCAAAAACAATCCTGAGTAACAAAAACACAGCTGGAGGTATCACCATACCAAACCTTTGTTTATACTACCATTCCATAGTTATAAAAACAGCCTGGTACTGGCTCCAAAATAGACACATAGATCAATGGATAACGGTTGAAGACCCAAATATAAGCCCACACAATTACTGCCATTTGATCTTTGACAAAGGAGTCCAAAAAATCCAATGGAAAAAGAACAGCATCTTCAACAAATGGTGCTGACAAAACTGGATCCACACATGCAGAAGATTAAAACTTGAGCCATATTTGTCATCATATACAAGACTTTATTCCAAATGGATCAAGGACCTCAATATTAGGCCAGAAACTATAAAAACCTTAGTTGAAAGGGTGGGGAACTTCCTTGAGCTGATTGGACTAAGCCAACAGTTGCTTGTCAGAAATCCAATTGCACAGTCAATACAACCAACACTCAATAGATGGGATCTTATGAAATTAAAGATCTTCTGTTCAGATAAAGAGATTGTAACTTGGAGCACAAAGGCAACCCAAAGAATAGTAGAAAATTTTCACTAACCAGATATCTATCTGATAGAGTTCTATTATCCAGAGTGCACAAAGGACTTAAAAACTCAACACCAAGGAAACAAATGGACCAATTAAAAAATAGGCCTTCAAACTTAAAAGAAACTTTACCAGGGAAGAATTTGAAATGTCTACCAAATATCTTAAAAAATGCTCCGCATCCTTAGCCATCAGGTATATGCAAATCAAAAGCTCCCTGAGATATCATCTCATCCCGGATGGCAAAAATCCACAATACAAATAACACCAAATGCTGGAGAGGATATGGAGAGAAGGAAACTCTCCTACATTGCTGATGTGAATGCAGGCTTACACAACCACTCTGGTGAGCCGTCTGGCAATTCTTAAAAAAGTTAGAGATTGAAATGCCATATAACCGTGCTATTCCACTTTTGGGAATAATCCCCCATACACCAAAAATTCACCTTGATAGCACAAGCATGACCATGTTCATAGCAGGACTGTTTACAATAGGAAAGTCATGGAATCAACCCAAATGTTCAAAAGTTGACAAGTGGATAAGGTAAATGTGGCACATTTATACAATGGAATTCTACTCAGTCATCAAAAATGATGTATTAATGAGATTTGGCAGGAAATGGATGGAATTATTAAAAAAATTATTTTGAGTGAAGTATCCCAGAAAATTAAACCACCTATGTACTTCCTGATTGGTGGATCCTAGTCCAAACCCACTCAGTGACACACTCAACGATAAATCTCTGTAATACTCACAGTAATTGCAAAGATTATAAGCAGGGAGGGAAGGGGAAAGAGGGCCCCGCCAGAAACAAGGAGAGAGGGGATCATGCCACAGCAGAGAAAATAGGCCACCATTAGGGACTGCATGTAAATAATGAGACATTTGGTTGGACTCTCAGACTTTCCTTACTGGTCACTTGAACCTGACGTGGTATGATCTCAACAGAATGGGAGAGCATAGAGTCTGGCAGATAGAAATGTACCATCCTGCAAATGGGAGACTGACCCCCACCTCGCAGCAGTCTCCTACTCTTATTCCATCTGCTTTTGAAGCTACTCTTATAATAAGACTCCATTTTAATAGCCTTTTATCTCTGGCCAGGGGGTAACATCCAATACCTATCAGGATGGAGCCAAAGGCGGTGCAGGAGCAGCAAAACTGAAAAAAAATCAACAAACCATAATTGAGAAAAATCAGAGATTCTACATCAACTACCCGGAACCAGGCCAGCCTAATCTCTTCCCCATCCTAAAGCTCAGGGAAATTTGCAGAAGAGAGGGTGGTAAGATTGTAAGAGCTTAAAAATGGGGACGAGCAATGATATACAAGATACTCCATACAAGTTAAAGCCAACATAATCATAATAGGACTTTGCGTGACCTGTGCAATGACCAACATATCATTGAAGCCCCATAGTCTAGCATGGCTCACAGGCACTATGATCCTTAGAGGCAAGGGATTAACATCCACAATAGTGTTCCTATACTAAAGGGGTACACAAAAAAGAGCTCTAGGCAATGTCACTGAGTCCTTACACCTCATCAGAGAGGATGACCCAGAGGGAAGTTTGACATTCACACTAAAGAATGGTCCAGAATAGGGGGGAGGGGCACTGGGAGAAAGTGAGGGAGGAAGGAAAAGAAGGGGAAAAGGGGGGAGGGAGCAAGAGGGTCCAGTGAGGTGTGGAGGGAGGGAGGGAGGAGAATGGGGTACTTTTCAACTTTGTGTGGGTGGAAGAAATAAAAAAAATAAAAGTACAATTCAAAGAATAAGTGGAGGTACTCTGTATTGGGTGCACAGTACAAAAACTGCCTTGAGATCTTCTTCCAGTAGCCAGAAGTATTAAACAGCATTCTCAGTACCAGATGTGTTATATCTCCATTTGAAGTATTGGTCAGCAAGGTCCCCAAATCCCCAAATAATTTAGGCTTTTGGAACTGCCTGGGGTTGTCCAAAGTTGTAGTAAGACCCTATTGCTGCCGCATCTTCTGTGCTGTACAGATTTTACAGTAAAACAAGGTGCTATGCAAGCTGCTGTGGGAGAAAACCAGCTACAATCTTGCCCAGTTGTGAAAACTGCAAACTACAGTAACAACAACAGCAACCCTGGTGAGATATTTCCATTGGTGCAAAAGTGGCATGAATGTTATGGGGGGGGTTAGCAGACAGCTTTCTGATTATATGTAGGGCCCACACATAGGGAAAGAACTCATGACTGGTAAAGTAAATCAGGATAAGGTGATTGCAACTTTTCAAAGTTGTTTTTTTCCTTCCAATATTTGGACTGCAGAGATTAAATTCAGGTTACCAGGTTTGCCCAGAAGTGCCTTTACCTACCGAACTGTCTTGATAATCATGATTAGATTATTTTTAATATCCAAGAAATAAATAAAATAAAATGTCAGTTTACTGTCATATCAAAATCTGAATAAAAAAGAACAGAAAATTTTGTTCGAAGTGTTCTAAATAATTTATATATGAAAAATTACATGAAAACTCAGTTTATAAACTATAAATGACAGTATTAATATCCTTATCTGTAATAAGAGTGATAATAATGTAAATATGATTAATATTTTTAAAAGGAGTTTTTTTTACATATGTGTACCTGTGGTGTGTTTGCATATATCATGTGAATGAAGATATACACCTGCCATAGTGTATATGTAGATTTCAGAGAACATCCTCAAGGTTGGTCCTTGCTTCTATCTTGTTTCAGGCCTGGTTTCTTTGTTATTAAATGTCATTAATTTTACAACTTTAATTAAACTACCTCAAACTTTAATGATTATTATGCTTTCTCTAATTGTGTTTCCAATATTTTCTTCTTTGGTTGGTGTTATATATCATATAAGGATATGTAATTTTAAGGAAAAAATATGGTTATAGTCTTGAAATATTTTGCTGAAGTAGAGTATACCTTCGCGCAATAATTTAAAGTGATCATACCTTAATTGAAAAAGTTTCATTATATTGTAAATATCTGCTTTCAAATAATACATCATTATACTATCAACTATATGTGTTATTTCATGATTACTTGGTGAGCATTAAAAAATGTACTCAGTTAAACAAATTTCTTTTTTTTTAACCTTTAATTAGATTTCTTTTTATTTCCACTCATACAACTTTAACAGGTACACCAGTCCCCTCCCTCCCTTCCAATCTCCCACCGCCCTATGCCCCCCTCCCCTCCCTCTCCCTCCCCATCCCCCAGTGCCTCCCCCTCCCATCCCCGGAGCATCCTTTAATGTGCATGCCAGACTCTCCTCTGGGTCCTCCTCTTCGATGAGGTGCAAGGACCCAGTGGCATTTCCCAGAACCCTTTCCTGTGTTCCCCTTAAGCATAGGAACACTACTGTGGCTGTCAATGCCTTGCCACTAAGGATCTTAGTGCCTTTAGCAAATGCTAGAATTTGAGGGGTCAATAGTGTGTTGGACATTGTGCAGGGCATGCAAAGTCCAATTATGATTGCTTTGGCCCTAACTTGTGTGGAGTATCTTACATATCATTGCTTCTCCTATCCTTTTGTTCTTACAATCTTACCTCCCCCTCTTCCACAAATTTTCCTGAACTTCTGCATGGGGAGAGATTAGGCGGCCTAGTTCTAGGTAGTTGATATAGAGTCTCTGGATTATGGTTTTAAACAAATTTCTTAAGTAAAGGGATAATCAATGACTTAACATACAGGACATGAAAAACTAAATCATGCTAAAATAGTTTGCACTGAATGTCTGCTTACTACATGGCAGGCCATACTCAGGCCTGTAATATAAATTGAATGTATTAAACTTTACTTTCTGTGATAGTTAATACCTTCTTTATCATAATCCTAAAAAATAGTGTTTTAAGAGGTTAAGCAGTATTCCCAAAATGAAAATACTAGAACAGGATTCAAAGACAGGCATGGATCCCCAATATATATTGAAATAGCAATAACTTGTTAATGATACCTAAGAAAACAGTTATTCTAGGTTTCTAAATAGTTGTGGAGGTCACCTTTAAACTATGGGTAAATTTCAACAGGGTTTAACAGTGATTTCTAACAAGTCCAATTCATAGTAAATAGAAACTTTTCTACCAGCAGACAATTGCAGAAAAGCTGTATAAATGACAACTTCAATAGAGTAGTTCTGCAATAGGCCTGGCTGAATGGCTCTAGTGAATGATGTTGGGCCCGCCCAGGCTTTGCCCCAGGGCATGGCCGAGCATGGAACTAAAGATGGCACTGAGGGCAAGGGTCTTGGGCATTACCCTGATTACATTACAGGGACCCTTAATTGGCTTCCAGATACTGACCTGCCCTCTGTACTGAATTGATTTTGGACTTGACCTGTGAACCTGAAGGTTGCTTTAACCTTTGATGCAATTGGCCGGCTGTTTTGGCACCCTTTTGTTTTTGTCTATATAAGTTACTTTTCTCCCCCCAATAAACTTGAGATTTTGCTCTGACAAACTCCCCATCTGTGGCCGAGTCTCTGGAGGGCTGAGGCGGAGGTACCGGCAGTCAGGCTTTACTTATCTTCTTTGTCATCACAGCCAGCAACTGTATAATTGAGTGAGTGAATGAGTGTGTGAGTGGGTGAGTGGATTCAACATTTGGTACCCAACATGGGGCACTTCTGAAATCTGACGAAACAAAGCGGTTTTTGAGGTAAGGTCTGCTCTTGATCAAGGCAAACGCGTCTTACAAGCTGGACCCAGTGCCATCAGCACTAAAGTCTGTATTAAGAAGCTGTGGTTTTGACATCTCAGATCTAGGCATTACTGAGGTGTGGAAATTGGCCCTTGAATTAGCTCCGTGGGCTCAATGCTCCAACATATTTTCTTGGGACAGGTGTAATAAGATAGAGAATCTAGCCAGAGAGCGGGAAATATGGCTTAAACTATCGCCTCCCACGGAATTCTATTCCATGATGTCTGCTCTTAAAGTAGTATTCCTTCCCAATCCAATCCAGGCCACACTGGAGCCAAAAGTGCAGGTGGAGCAGGTTAGAGAGGGAAGAGCCAGAGCCACTCCAGACTCTCTGAGTGGTTCCCAGGGGCTTGGGGCCAACAAGCCATCCTGGGTGTGCCCCAGAGAAGGGGCCACCACAGCCACAGGGCATGGACTCCAACCCATGGGGGGGGGGTTGGTGGGGAAAGCTGTGGAATTGAGGAGCTGGGGCTGGGCAGGGGACACCTTGAGAGCCATGGTGGGGCAGGGACTCCCACAAGGACCCGTAGCAGTTGGGTGGGGATTCCGCTGGTCCATGGTAGGGTGCAGGGAGGACCGTAGCGTGTGGGACTGGAGAAGCTGCTGTGTGCAGCTGCAGTGAAGCTGTGCACAGCAGAGGGGGGGCAGAGATTCGCAGAAGTGGACCAGGTATGGGCCAGCATGCAGGAACCGGCCGATTTGTGAGGGAGCAGAGCTTCCCGTTTGGAAGGGCCATGACTCATAGCCGCCTGCCCGAGGTGAGGAAGGGAGGCACCTGCTCCAACAGCCTGAAAAGGATATGGGAAAGTCGCATGAGAGAGTGCCCTGTTCCCTTTATCAAGGGGAAGAGACTACAAGTGCTCTGAGAACAGGGAGTGGTTCCCTGGATCCAGATTTAACTCTGCTAGGAAGAGAAAGGGATGGAGATGAATTAGAAGGATATCCACCCCCATATGCCTTAACAAAAACCCATCCTGACTTTGCGCACAGGCACACTGGCCCCCGCCAGGCTAGAGCAGGGAATCCAGGGCTGGAGCCCACATATGCTGAGACGTATCAAGTACAAGCCTATCCTGTTAACTTAAATCCAGGAGGCAATCACCCTACAGTATGGTATCCTTGGGAAGCAAAAGATTTAAAAGAGATAAAAAGGGCAGTTCTAGAGGATGACCCAAATTATCCTTGGGTTGAGGCCCTCCTTCAAGATCTAGCTCACCAGCTGTACTACTAAGGACTGGATGGATGTAGCCAAAGCAGTGCTCCCTAGTCCCACATTCATTAAGTTTGTTCACGCCAAGACTATTTGATCTGCTCGGTCACCAGTAGCTCCTGGACCATCTCTTACTAAAACAAAAGGGGAAGATGTTAGGCCCACCCAGGATTTGCCCTGCATGGCCGAGCACATGGGACTAAAGATGGCACTGTGGGCAAGGGTCTTGGGCGTTAGTTACACTGATCACATTACAGGGACCCCTAATTGGCTTCCAGATACTGACCTGCCCTCTGTACTGAATTGACTTTGGACTTGACCTGTAAAACCTGAAGGTTGCTTTAACCTTTGATGCAATTCGCTGGCTGTTTTGGAGCCCTTTTAGTTTTTGTCTATATAAGTTCCTTTTCTCCCCCCAATAAACGAGATTTTGCTCTGACAAACTCCCTGTCCGTGGCTGAGTCTCTGGAGGGCTGAGGCAGAGGTATGGGCGGTCAGACTTTACTTATCTTCTTTGTCATCACAGCCAGCAACTGTGTAATTGAGTGAGTGAATGAGTGTGTGAGTGGGCGAGTAGATTCAACAGAATAGAAGAGATGCAACCTCAGGGTGACCCCTATTGGGACATAGAATATCCCAGAAATCAGAATAGGCAGTTTCTTCCTCAGATGTGAACCAAGTTGCAAAGAGCAGATCAATAAGAGCCAATGGCTAATCATCTGACTAAACCTTACATACACATTGACTCTGAATCAGTTTCCTAGAGACATAATGGTACCTGGAGTCAGAAATATATTTGTATTAAAAGTATTTAGCACCATGTTAACATCTGTGGAATGTCTCATTTTAATCTCCAGAGTTTTTGTCTGAAACTGGATGATGCAATTTTTAATAATAAAAACAGGTCTAAATTACAATGTTTACATTAATAATTCATGTAATGCAAGTGTTCATGAAAATGTGGCAAAGAAATCCAACTTAGCAACACTGTTTTAGATGTAGTGACTCAACAGCATTAAATCCTCAGCTTAAAAATTTTACTTATGGCTTAATAATTGAGAATAATTAAAGTAGTCTTATCTCTAGGTACTTACTTGAGTTGAATTAAAAGTACAGATTCAGGTTCATTTCTCTGTAGCAAATATGGGATCTTCTTTTCTTTCTAAAGCAGGACTAGGAAGCATCTTCTCACTTGACCAATCCTGCACAGATATAAGGAAGTATAGGGATTGAGGACATCCAGGAAAGACACACCTTGTGATTATGCACTAGAATCTGAAGTACGTTGATATGGTCAACAAAGGAAGATGCAGTTTTTGTGAAATCTGGGACCAGTCAATATCCACACTATTAGTGAATAAATTCCTATCACAGTAAATAAGCTCTTCATTGTTTCTATTTTAGGAATCATCATCACTGTCAACAAATGTATTTTTTTTTAATTTAGTGTGTGTGTGTGTGTGTGCACGTGTGTGTGCATGTGTGTGTGTGTCAGAGGCTGCCACCATTTCCACTTAGCATGTTTTAAAGTGGGACCTGGGATTTGAATTCAGGACCTTCTACTTGTGAGACAGTCTTTACCTCTGAGCCATCTCTCCAGCCCAACAAATATATCCTTACTGAAAACTAGGGAGATCGACATGAGTTTTGAATAATGACTGTATTTGATGACATCCTAAAACTACAACTTTAGTTTAGGTGTTAGTTTCTTAATACCAAGAGTATTTCCTTATTAAAAAAATGTAGATATGGAGATAGTGAACTGGCTCAAGTGGGTAGAAGTGCTTGGTGAGCAAGTCCAGTGTCCTGAGTCTGATGCTTGAAAGTTACAAAATAGAGTGAAAGAAACAGTTTTTAAAAATTATCCACTGATCTCTACACATATTTATAGTGCCTTGAACTTCCAGCTCTGGTGGGCAGAACATGGGAAATTTCAAAGCAATGCTCAATGGAAGTAGAAGCAATCCAGGATGATTCCTGAAGTCACCCTTGGTCCTCCATAAGGACACACAGTGCCCTCTGACTTCAAGTATTTTCCAATTGTTAACAATCATGTTTGCTAACATGATTATATGTTTTTTAAGTATTTTATTAACTTGTTGGTATATGAAGAGGAAAAGACAGGACTACTTACTATTCATTTTATTGTCTATAATCTCATTATAAATATGTCAATTTAATATTAATATCATGATTAAAATAAAGCTAATTTGAAATTGAAATTTAGACTTGCAAGTTTGTGACAGATTTTTTTAAAAATAGAAAGTTTTATATTTTTCAATAATTTTTGGCAAGACGTGTCTATTTGACTTTGGAAGTCAGATTCTCAGGAACTGTTTCTTGAAAATTATTTTGTATCTATACCTGCATGCCCCCCAAATTTAAAATACTAACAAGGAATAGTGATTTCAGATTGAATCAACTATTTGTCATCTAGCATTCAGTCACTCAGCATGGTGTACATAAAAGTCTCGGTGAAAGAGAAGGTTGTAGCTGTGTGTACTAAGGGATTTGGGGTAAATTGACCTTTGTGAACATTCATAGAACAGTTGTTTCATTTAGGAAGACTATTTATATAAATAACTGCTGATGCACATTGGGTTCTTATCAAAAGATTTTTTTCCTTGTAGGCAGTATGAATATAAAGCATTAAACTTCCAATTAATATAATTTGTTTATATCTCCTTTTCTTTTTTGTATCATCATAGCATTAGTGAAGGTGAATAATATATCCCACCAAAAATGAGTTGCACAGCTATCCAAATAACTTAAACAAAGGGAGCCAGGGAGAACACAAGTGTTACACTTACTCACATTTTCCCTTTAACTGAAGCTTTTAAACTAAGATTGATAGAAAACAGTGTTTAGGAAGAAATAATGCATACTGATTTATATGAAGTGCTGTTCTTTTTATTTTTCTTTTTGTATTAACTCTAATGAATAGATATGCCTTTTTATTTTGTGGTACCTTACCATTAAATGATACCATCACTTTTTTTCTACTTAAATAAATTCAAATTCCTGTCACCTGCTATCTGAACAGGAAGATTTGAGACATTACTCCTAATTGAGATTTTTACTGAATATCTTTAAAGATAAATTTGTTTTATTCTTTCATACACTATTTAAAAGGATTTTCACATTTTTATCTTCTAAAGGAATTGTCAATGAGAAACTAGAACTACATAGACTATACATTAAAATCACTTTAGTTTTTAAGCTGTCATGAACTGTTTCGAAAAATGCTAAGTTGCTATTGTTTAATGTCTGTCATTTTATAATGCTTTAGAAGTTATCTATCCTGTAAAATTATTAACTGATGCTAAAATTGCCTTGTAAGTATTAGGACAATAGCAATTTTGTAACAGCTGGGACACTGCCAATGTAAGATAAGTACATTTTGCTCTGTAGATTCATAAAGTGCTTTGAAATGGTTTGTAACTGATGGATGGATGCATTTTCTAAGTGTAGAAAGCAATATTTTGTAGAAGGAAATGGCTTGAAAGCTGACACACATGCATGCAAATGCCATTCTCTTCAGTAAGTAATTTGCTTTTTCTTTCAAAAGCATAAATGGCATAGTTAGACACATTATTTTGTATATTGCACATAACAATACAAGATGCACAAAAACAGCAAGTACAAAACATTTCATATTGATAGAAGAACCCATGGCTGTGGTATATGATTAGCATAAATGTATACACACTGAAGCAATGCCTTCAGGATTAAAAAGGGAGACTGAAAAAAATGGGAAAGTTCTACTCAACTTTAGGAAATGACAACACTTATTGCATTTTCCCTTTTGAAATTGATTTCTATTTGATTAGAATGTACTGAATCTCATTTTAAATGAGAATATTTTCCTTAAAACAGAAAATATTAATCACAGAGTCAAGGCAAGGTTGCAAAGACATCAATTTTTTTGCATACTTGCTTAGGATGGATATAAATTTTAGTTGCTTTTCTTTCTTTTTTAAAAGTCAATGATATCTCTTCCTTTAAAAAAAAGTGTTCATAAAGGACTAACTTGTATGATCTGAACTAAATGTTCACATTTTTGAGAACTATTTAGTCATTCATGTATTCCTTTGTACATAGAAAAGACTGGCCAGCAGTGTCTAACTAATACTTGTTTTATTATGAATTCCTGAAAGCATTCAAAAGAAAACCCAAGTCTATGTAAAATTATTTTCCAGAGAAATCTGGTTAAAAGCCAAGTTGACAGCATACTTACTAGTAAATGTGGGCTGAAGTACAACTGTGCTTGCCAACAAGCACGGGCTGCATGTTCAGGTGTACCTGTCAATGAGTGTAGGCCTTAAGTAAGTGCAGTTGTACTTAGTGGACCAGTGTAGGTACAGATTTGTTGGTATTGGTTTCCTCATTACTGAGCAGCAGGAACCTAGGCTAGCTCCTTAGTTTGGCTGTTTCCCTTTCTATTAAACAAAACAAAGATGATCACTTCTACTGAGAACTTATCTGAAAGATATATCTCTATCAAAAGTTTTTCCACAGTACCAAGCACTTAGCCCTGATAAATTACTGTTTCTATTTATGATGTCATTATTGCCATTCTTCAATTATTCATTTTATTATTCTGTGCTTATCAGTATAGAGGTATTTCAGTTCTTTAAAATACCTTTGGACAATTCCTTGGCTTGTACCGTTTCTCAGAGACTCACACGGACTCCTCTTATTGATGAGAATTAAGTACAATAACAGAGACAATTGCACACAAATATACAGGTACAATTTTGAAGAATAACACAGGGAGACTTCTTATTGATATTTTCAAAGGTGTCACAAATTGATATTTTCAGAGGTTAGATATTATGACATTTGGACATATTTGGACTGAATGGTCAGGAAGCTATTATATGTATTAGGAAATTGATTAGTGAATTCCCTTCTCAAAATTCACATATGTAACTTATGTAGAAGATTTTGCTTCACGACATGCTTAGAAGGTCACAAATATTTACACTTTACTCCCACTAAAGTAGAACTTTGATATGCTCCTATATTAAAAATAAATTTTAAAAAACATTTATTTAGGGCTAGAGAAGTGGCTCAGGAATTAAGTTTCTGCCTCACAACAGAAGACCCTGAATTCGGATCCCAGATCCCACATAAGAATGTCAGGCCAGAAATGACTTCCATCTGTACTTTGGATTCTGGAAGGGAGAGTCTGGGAACCACCAGAGCAAAGCAAGGAGGAAGTAACATAGTATAGGGTGATTCCTGGAGTTATCCTTGGGCCTTCACAAGCACACACAGTGCCCTCTGATACAACACACACACACACACACACACACACACACACATACACATACACACACATATTCACATTCACAGATACACATGCAAAAATTTTATTTATTTATTTATTTATTTTTTTGTGTGTGTACATGTATGTGTACAGACATGCATGCATGGAGGGCATGCAAAGTTAAGAAGATGATTTCCAGAAGTTAGCCCTTGCCTTACATTTAATTGAGGCAGGGTCTTTCTTATTTTTTTCACTGTGACTACTCTGGTCTATCTTGTCTTCTGGTTGAGCCTCCTGCCTATGTCTCCCTTCTTACTATAAAAGTGCTGGGATTATAGATACATACCACTAAACCCAGCTCTTTTACATAGCTTTCTTTGATCAAATTCATGTTGTCATGTTTATAAAGCAAATACTTTTTCCCCATGAGTTATTACTTTAGCTTTTGTTTACCTTTTGGAAAGATCTTCATCAAATTATAAGCTATTCTAAATTTTCATGTTTTGTGAATATATAGTTGATTAAATAACTATCACTTCATAGTAGTAAACTTTGTTTTTATTTTCTAATATATTTTCTTATTTCATTTTGCTATGCCTTTTTTCTTAGCAAGAAAGCTTGTGCTTAGAATTATGGCTTTGAATGTGGTATTCCGAAATATGTGTACTAATTATTATTCTTTTCAAATACCCCATGACATGATGTCATTTTCTTATCTTCTTGTTAGGTAGGGTCATATAAATAAATTTCATTTTCCAAAAGCTAAACCTCCTCAGGAAACATAAAAGGCACTGACTAGGATCTCAGAGATGGAGGTCTCAACCTATTTTCTGTCTCTTTGCTGTGAATTCACTGAAGAGTAGTGTGCTTTTCTCCCAGCCATCTTTCTCTCTTTTGAGGAAATTTATCCAATAGAGAAAGATTATGTTCCTCTTACAGTAGCATTTTGGACTTTTTATCTCAAAACCTGCCAATCATAGTCCAGATTCCTTATATTACAAGCATCTATAGGCAACATTTGGCATGGTTATTTTATTATTGATACCTTTAATGTGTTATATCCCATTTGTGATAAATTACTGAAGCAACGCACATTTGTTCACCTTTGTCTTTCTTTTGAGTCTGTGGACTAGAAATGCTCATGGAATAAATTGTAAAGAATGGTATAAACCTTTAGCTATAGGTGCTGTATGGAGCTTTTTACCCTCACATAAGCAAGTGTGATAAAAAAGACTAATGGTAGATGTCCTTGTTAGATAACCCACATTCAGAAGCTCCAGTTCCTTTCTCTCTTGCTTTGGCTATCTATCTGAATACCACTTCTGCATAAGCTGGATAAATAACTCTGGAATGATCAGCAGAAAAACATTCTTCCACATGTTGTCCCTGTGATTTATTTATAACAAATGTTCCAGAGCTCTTTTCTTACAAACATCCTGTTCATTCTTTACTTGGAAATTAATGTCTAAGAAATGTAGTGCCACACTCTCCAAAGGGAGTCCTGAGATGCTCACAAGCCAAAGGATGGTGTTAAGGATGTTTTGGGTGAGTCACAGAGCAGAATGGATGAAGGGAGGGGAGAGTGGGAGAAGAATGTGTGGATGGTGAGGGTGGGAGAGGAAGGAAGTGGGAGGGATCAGGGCAAAGATATAAATCCAGTTTGTTTGTAAATAAAGAAATAAAAAAAGAAATGTAGTGCCACAAAACAAAAGTGAAAATGGCTCCCAAATACTTATCTAATTTACTACCCGAAGTAGTATTTTTATTGCAAAATATACATGAGGAATCTTTTATTAATAAACATAGTTCTGCTTCATTCTTTTTTATTATTATTATTATTATTACTTTTATTTATTCAATTGTGCGTGTGTGTATGTGTGTGTGTGTGTGTGTGTATTTTTGTGTGTGTGTAGAACCACAGGCGAATTCAGGAACCACCATGGACCGTCTCCACCTCCTCCTTGTTTACTCTGCCCCGGGATTCACATGCTCCGCACTACCAGAAACGAAGGCAGCCCCCGCTTCCGTCCAGCATCTATACATGGGGTCTAGGATCCAAACTCAGGGGACCTTCCTCTTGCAAGGCAGAAGCTTAGCCCCTGAGCCACCTCTCCAGCCCTGCTTCATTCTTTTTGACAACTATAGTGTTTCATGACATGGATAGGTATGCTACGTTTCTCAAACTTCTACTCACTAACTTTCATTTATTTACAATTTTGTACTGTGCATGCACTTTTCTATTTTTTTGCACGTATGTTTTGGTTTTCTTTAGAGAAGTTACAAATTTTACTAATTCAGCTGGATCCTACATACTTAGAAGTTCACTTGTGTTCTCAGTTAAGCATTACTCATTCCATTTTTTTTCTGTATATGGTGTGCATGTGCATGCATGTGTGCATGCATGCGTGCATGCATGTGTATGTGTGTGTTTGTGTGTTTAATGTTGCAGTTACATGTGCAGGTGTATGTACACATGCGTGGGCTTGTAGAGGACCAAGGATGATATCTGGAATTATCCTCTATTTCTTTTACACTATATTTTGTGATCCTATATCTGTAATTAAACTCAATGCACACCATTAGGGCTAGTCTGGCTAGCCAATTTGCTCTAGCAATTCCCAGGCCCTGCCTTCCAGATCTAGAATTACAGATAGGATATCACACCATCCCAGTATCTTTTTGTGGGATCTAGGAATCCAAATTCAGCTCCTTTTGTTTTCAAGAGAAAGTCTTTAGCTGAGCTATCTCTCCACTCTCTCCATTTCTTTTTAGACAGACATTTTCATTATAAGTAGATGGTGGGTGAAGACATGTTCTTCTCATGGCTTTGACTTACCTGTTTCCATGCTGCCAAGAATTTGGTTGTGGTTCATTCATGTTTTCAGACTTGTGAATTTCCTGTTTTTTGTATTGATTAGGTTCTTTCTTTAAATACACAGTAGGCTTACATATCTTTATAATTTTATTATATATTTTTTCAACTTGGATAACAATTCCTGTTCTCACTTGGTCTGGCTATGCAGATTTGTAATCCTAGTTTCCTGGGAGGCAGAGGCAGGTAAATTGCAAGTTAGGGCCTGGCTGGTCTACAATAGTATTTCAAGGACAGTTTGATCAATTTAGTGAGATACTATCTCAATATAGAATATAAAATATAAAAATATAAATATAAAAATATATAATATATACTATATAAAATATATATGAATATAAAAATCTTCTGCCATCAGTCTTACTCAATTATAGATATAATTGTTGCTTACATTTCAAGGTGCTAGGTTCAACTCCTAGTATTGTAAGTACGATTCAATTTATTTACCATAGATGAAAACTTTAAAATCCTAAAGAAAGAAATAGCAGAAGACAACAGAAGGTAGAAAAACCACCCATGTTCCTGGATTGGCAGAATCAACATCGTAAAAATGACAATCCTACCAAAGGCAATATACAAATTCAATGCTATACCAATTAAAATCCCTAAGCAATTCCTTAAAGAAATTGACCAAACAATATCAAAATTCATATGGAGGCACAAAAGACCCAGGATAGCAAAGACAATCCTGAGTAACAAAAACACTGCTGGAGGTATTACCTTAGTCTATACTGCAAATCCATAGTTATAAAAACAGCCTGGTAATGTCTCCAAAATAGACACACAGATCAATGGATAAGGATTGAAGACCCAGATATAAGCCCACAAAATTACAGCCATTTGGTCTTTGACAAAGGGGCCCAAAGAATCCAATGGAAAAAGAACAGCATCTTCAACAAATGGTGCTGGCAAAACTGGATCTCCACATGCAGAAGATTAAAGCTGGACCCGTACTTGTCACCATGTACAAGACTTAATTCCAAATGGATCAAGGCCAGAGACTATATAAACCATAGTTGAAAGGATAGGGAACTCCCTTGAGCTGATTGGGCTAGGCCAACATTTCCTAAACAGACATCCAATGGCACAGTCACTGCTACCAACTCTCAACAGTTGGGATCTTGTGAAATTAAAGAGCGTCTGTTCAGATAAAGAGATTGTAACTTGGGCACAAAGGCAACCCACAGAATGGGAGAAAATCTTCACTAACCACATATCCGATAGAGCTCTACTGTCCAGAGTGCACAAAGAACTTAGAAAACTAAACACCAAGGAAACTAATGGCCCAATCTACTGTCCAGAGTGCACAAAGAACTTAAAAACTAAACACCAAGAAAACTAATGGCTCAATTAAAAAATGGGCCCTGGAACTTAAAAGAAACTTTACCAGGGATGAAATTAAAATGTCTAACAAATATCTTAAAAAATGCTCCACTTCTTTAGTCATCAGGGAAATGCAAATCAAAACTTCCCTGAGATATCATCTCACCCCAGTCAGGATGGCAAAAATCCATAATACAAACAACACCAAATGCTGGAGAGGATATGGAGAGAAGGGAACTCTCCTACATTGCTGGTGGGAATGCAGGTTCATACAACCACTCTGGCGAGCCGTCTGGAGATTCTTAAAGAAATTAAAGATTGAAATGCCATATGACCCTGCTATTCCACTTTTGGGAATAACCCCCCATGCAGCAGAGGTTCACCTCGATAGCACAAGCACGACCATGTTCATAGCAGCACTGTTTACAATAGCAAAGTCATGGAATCAGCCCAAATGTCCAACAGTTGACGAGTGGATAAGGAAAATCTGGTACATCTATACAATGGAATACTACTCAGCCATCAAAAATGATGAATTACTGGAATTTGCTGGGAAATGGATGTCATTAGAAACAATTATATTAAGTGAAGTATTCCAGACCCAGAAAATTAAGTGCCGTATATACTCCCTAATAGGTAGCTCCTAGTACCTAACCCACCCAGCCCACCTTGAGACACTCATAGGTAAATCTATGTATTACCTACAGTAATTGCAAGGATTATGAACAGGAGGGATGGGGTTGGAGGGCCACACCAGAAACAAGGAGAGAAGTGACCATGTTACAGTAGAGAAAATATGTCTCCATCAAGGACTGCAAGTAAGTAATGTGACACCTGGTTAAGTTCACAGAAGTTCATTCCTGATCATTTACAACTAAGAGGGTATGATCTCACCAGAAGGGGAGGGCATATAGTCTGGCAGATAAAAAGTAACCATTTTGCAAATGGGTGATTGACCCCTCCCTCACTAAGGTTTCCTACTTTTATTACATCTACCCTTGAATGTGCTCTTATAATAAGACTCCAGTTTAACAGCTTTTTTCTCTGGCCAGGGGGTGACATACAGTGCCCAGCAGGATGGAGTGAAGGGCATTGCAGGAGCAGCAAAACTGCAAATGAAAATCAACAAACCACAATCCAGAACTTCAGAGACTCTATATCAACCACCTAGAACTAAGCCAGCTTAATCTCTCCCCATCCTGAAGCTCAGAGACATTTGTGGAAGAGGGGGCGGTAAGAGTGTAAGAACAAAAGGATGGGAGGAGCAATAATTTGCAAGATACTCCACACAAGTTAGGGCCGAAGCAATCATAATTGGACTTTGCATGCCCTGAGCAATGTCCAACACACTACTGACCTCACAAAGTGTAGCATCTGCTAAAGGCACCAAGATCCTTGGAGGCAAGGGATTGATAGCCACAGGAGTGTTCCTATGCTTAAGGGGAACACGGGAAAGGGTTCAGGGAAATGCCACTGGGTCTTTGTAAGTCATCGGAGAGGAGTGCCCAGAGAAGAGTCAGGCATGCACAAAAAAGGACTCTCTGGGAATTGGGGCGGGAGGCACTGGGGGATGGGGAGAGAGGGGTGAGGGGAGGGGGAGTAGGGGGTTCAGGGGGAGGAGGAGGGAGGGAGGGAACTGGTGTACCTATTAAGTTTGTATGAGCTGAAATAATATTAAAAATGTATAAAAAAGAAATATGAAATACTTGGACTAAACTTAACCAAGGAAGTGAAAGACCTATACACAGAAAACTTTAAACACTAAAGAAAAAAATTTCAAGAAGATACTAATTGATGGAGATTCCTTCTGTGTTCATGGATTGGTAAGGTCAATTTTTGAAAATGACCATCCTCCCCACAGCAACTTTCAGATTTAATGCAATCCTCATCATAGTCTTAATGCAACACTTTATAGAAATTTGAAAAAAAATTCCAAAATTCATATGGAACCGCAAAAGACCCTTCAGAACCAAAGCAGTCCTCAGCTATGAAAACAATGCTGGAGGCATTTCCATACTTGATTTGAGATTGTACTGCAATCCCATAGTAACAAACATAACCTGGTACTGGAGCAAAAATAGATACAAAACCCATGGATCAGAATTAAGGACCCAGATATAAATTAATGTACTTGACATTTATACAGGTGCCTAAAAACATTGGATAACAGCAGCGTCTTCGACCAACGGTGCTGGGAAAACTTAATATCCACATGTAGAAGAATGAAACTAGATCTTCATCTGGAATCCTTCAAAAAATCAATTTCAAGTAGATCAAAGAATTCAGTGCTAATCCTGAAACTCTCAGGCTTCTAGAGAGCACAGTAGACACAGGCTCTTCAAGAGGTAGAACTTTCTAAATTGAACCCCATTTGCAAAATATTTAAAGCTTGAAATTTGAAATATGGGAATCTCATTAAATTAAAATATTCTATTCCCCAAAAGAAAATTAATTGAGCAGAGTCAGCTTGCAGATTGGAAGAAAATCTTTTCTAGCTATAGATCTGGTAGATTAGTGTCTAGAATATATAAAAGCTAAAAAACATCAATGAAACAAATAAACTCAATTTAAGAAGGGTCTACCTAGTTGAACAGAGTTCTCAAAAAAAGAAGTAAAAGCGACTAAGAAATATCTTTTTAATAGTATGAAAAATCTACTGTGATTTTTTTGGAATTCTTGATCTGGGATTCCATGTACAGGTTTGGCTTCTTTTAGGTGACTCATAACTCTTGAGTATTCATGTCAAGCATTTTTTTTTTTTGCTTTTTCAGTCTGTTTAAATTGAACAATTTTGTTCTGCAACCATTTAGTTCTGATATCCTATTTTTCTGCTTCACAAATTTTGTTGGTGAGATTTTCTGTTAAGTTTTGGATTGTACTTTCTTTGATTTTAATTTCTCTCTAAACGAGTTCCCTTAATATCAGGGAAATCATGCCTGATACTGTAAACCTATCCAAATAACAGTAGAAGGGAAGTAAATGGACAGGAACAGATATCCTAGTGTTAACTAAAAAAGATTGATAATATAATACCAGCTAAGCACTTCTTTTTTAACCCGTAGATAATAAAAGCTTTCAGAGATCAACCAAGTTGCACCCTATTACAATGGAAAACTAGTGAGGCAGAAAACCACATTAGGCCAGATTATAGAAAATCAGTGAACCTGAAATACTCAGCCCTAATCAGTCCATCAAAATCTTAGCTTACCCAAGGCTCAGGAACTTCAAGGAAGAAGAAGCGGTGAGATTATAAAACCCTAGAGGTGGGCTGAGGTACTCCTGACCAATACACTCCAGTCAAGACAGGGCAGCTGTACCCAGATCACTGTGATGAGATCTTCTACCATCAGTCTTACTCAATGGCTGACTTATTTCCCCAAGGACTAACTAGGATCTTAGAAGAAACAGCTGCTATGTCAGGTACAGATTCTGGACTAGAGAATAGGAACCTCTTCACTTATGACTTTACCCACTGAAGAGCTACACAAAATTCAACAGAAATCCGACTCTCCTACCAACACGGGCACTCAAAGGGAGTCCTGTGATACAAGCAGAGGAGACAAGAGTAGGGATGGGACAAAGCAGGATAGAAGAAAGGAGGTGAGAGTGGGAGAAGGGTGTGTGGATGGAGAGGGTGGAAGAGGGGGGAGGTGTGTGTGTGGAGGAGATCAGGCAAAGACATAAACTCTGTTTGCAAACGAATGTGCTCAGCATTCTTAGCAGTCAAATAAATGCAAGTCAAACTACTATGAGATTTATACTTATCACAACAAAAATGATTAAGATTTTTAAAAAATATTTCCCTAGTACTACAAGATAATGAGTAATAATCCCTGCTCTCCTCCTATGCCCCTCTCTCCTTTGGTAATTTCCTCCTTGCATCCCTCTCTCCCTCCCTTCCCCTTTCATCATCAATCTATCCCTCTCCTTCCCACTTTCCTATCTGTCTGCTTCTGTGAAGAATGACTATGATTAAAAAAACAAATAACAAGAAATGCTGGAGAGTATGTAGGGAAAAGGAGATCCTCATTCACTGTTGGCGTGAATATAAACTGGAGTATCTACTTCAGAAATCCGTGTGGAGATACCTCAAAAAACTAGAAATAGAGCGATGATTGACTCAGCTGTGCCACTCCTGGGCATATTCCTAAAATATTTTGCATTTCACTATAGAGATATATGCACTCATACATTCTCTGCAGTGCTTTTCACAATAGCAAGAGAATGGAATCAGGCTACATGCTCATCAGCTTATGAATGCATAATGAAAATGTGGTACATATACACAATGGAATATTGTTAAATTACCAAAACTGATGATATCATGAAGTTCACAAACTATTGAATGGTAATGAAAAAAATTCAACTGAGTGAAATAAATGAGACTCAGAAAGATGAGAACAGAACTACCTGCTCTCTCTTACGTGCAGATACCAGCATTAAATTTTCAGCTTTGTATGACTTGCAGCCTCTGTCCCAGAAGCTTCTCTTAGCAACAGTTGGTCAACAGAGAATAGATGACCTGTGGCACTTAGCCTCACATGTGAATTTCAGTTTTCTACTCTCAAGGATCAGACAGCTTCACAAAAGGAAAGAGAATCACTTCTTTTTTTTAAATTTTTTATTATTTATTCAATTACGCATGTGTGTGTGTGTGTGTACGCGTGTGTATGTATTATGTGTGTGTGTAGAACCACGGACGAATTCGGGAACCACCGTGGACCGCCTCAATCTCCTCCTTGTTTACTCTGCTCTGGGATTCACAGGCTCCGCCCTACTAGGACCGGAAACGCAGGCCGCCCCCGCTTCTGTCCTAGCGTCTAGACAGTCACAATCCCAAGCCCATATCAGGTGGTAAATGACAAACTCATTAGCAATCTCTTTGGCTAATGATCAGCCAAGAGCTGATATGGATTCCCTATAAAGTTCTGGTGATGGATAAGCTAGCCATGTTTCAAAAGATTAACAAAAATATTCAGTAGTATGTACATGGAGGAACCTATCAGGGTCCAAGAAAATATCTCATCCCTAGTCCTAGGGGGTCTTGTCTGAACCTATTATACATGAAACAAAATAAAAGAATTCAACTATGGAAGGAAGATCTGAAGGGTGAGGGTGAGGGAGCATGAAAGAATACGGGATCACATAGAGGAAAATGGAAGGTTTCACATGCATCTAGGATAATGTTAAAGGCCAAAATTTATCAATAAGTAAAAAAAAAGTAAAAATATTGGTGCCTGTTATGGTTGAACACAGGTGTCAACTTGACTGTTGGGGGTTTGAGCTCTGGGCACATTTGTGGAGAATTAATGGTTAAGTTAAGCCCAGAGCAAACCTGCAAGAGATTGTCTACCTGATGGAAAAGGTACAGCCCAATCACAGAGAGCTGATTGAGAGAGTTGGCATCCTTTTGTACACTTGCCCAAACATGCTGGTCTGGCAAGTAAGGATCATCCCTTTATCAGCCATCATGTGGTGATGGTGTGGCCAGGTCCCGCAGCCCTGGTGTTGGTGCACGCTTTTCTGTCAAGCTGGACTGAGAACTGTAACCAGTAATTGAAAAGAAAATAAACCCCTTGTTCCCTTAAACCATTTGATGGTCATTTATCAGCAACCAGGCAGGCAGACTGCAACAGTGTCCCATTAAAACTTTAGACTTTAATTGAATTGTACAAGTAAATCCTGTGCATTTTGAAAGCTCTCCAAATTTGGTTTTTTGAGGAAATGCATTTGAAAGCTTGCTTGTTACATATTTGGCCCCTTCAGTCAACTATAAACACTTCAATGTGTTCATAGTCTCATCTTCATGTTATGTCAGTCTTTGAAGGTCATGTCCAGGGGGAATTGTCAGTTACTAATTGATAGCAATTATTTTTCCAAAGTCATGTAAAATTATTCTTTTGATGTGGTGATTTTGACATGAATAGAAAACTTGTATTTGTGTTAATTCTTAAGCAAACTTTTGAGATTTGGTTCCAATAGAACTATTTCTTATAGCTACTTACCAGAAATATATTTTTCTGAATACTTCACCTAAAATATTAACTACATATTTTGTTACTTTATTTTTTAAAATAAAATTAAAAATATTTTTAATGGTTTCAGAAAAAGTACAAAAATGTTTAAAGCTTACCACAGGATATTTAGATATAATCTATGTATTGTATATATTTAAGTCAGTTTAATCAAATCTAACTCCTGAAGCATTTAGCATTGCTTTATGAAATTTAGAAGTCCTTTCTTCTAACCTCATGATATGCAAACTTCAACAATTTTGGTAGTCAGTGTTACACTCTTAAATTCTATGAACGTTAAGACTTTACATGAGAGAACTGCAGTACTTCTTGTGCCCAGATGCTTTGCTTACCATGATGCCCTCTAGTTCCATCCAGATAGCATAAACAACAAGATTTCATTCTTTTCAGTGGTCTAGCAGTATTTCATCCTGTCTATATACAATGAGAGGTTTTATGTATTCTTCAGTTAATGAATATTTGGCTGATTCCATTTGGCTGTTGTGAATAGTGCTACATAAGGATGGGGATATAGATTCTCTTCAGCACATAGTTAAATTTTGTTTTGGTATGTACCCACTAGTTGGATTGTTTGATCATAGAGTAGTTATATTTCTATCATTTCAAGGGACTTCCATGCTGTATTCATAAACCCATACTAATTCTCAGCAGCAAATATTCTCTTTTTTTCACGTCTTCACCAGCACTAGTGATCGTCACTCTTTTAAAATTCTGATTCTTTGAGAGATTCATACATGTACACAATGAATTAATTTCCACTCTTCATTACCCTTATCCCGTCTCTTCCTCTTATTCCACTGAAAGCTTCTTTCCAGCCTTCCTCTCACTTTCATGTCTTTGTGCATATGTGTTCTCCTCTGCATGTGTGTGTGTGTGTGTGTGTGTGTGTGTGTGTATGTGTGTGTCCCACTATGTTTTATAAGAGTTGCCTGCAGTAATATGTGCTTGAGCACTTGCTAGAGCATGGATGATGTATCAATGTGCATACCACTGAAAAAAGTAGCCCTCCTCCCTCCATTCAACATGAATCCTCAATAGTTTCTCAAGGAGTGTGGTGTCTCATAAGATCTTCCACTTCATGCTGAAATGTTGACAAGTCAAATCTTTGCAGGTCTCGGAAGTAAATACATGTACAGTAAGTTCACAAGTGTAGCAACCTTGTCATGTCCAGAAGATGCTATTTGAGACACACTCTCTGTTCTCTGGCTCTTGCATTCTTATTCTTATTGTCCCTTCCAGGGATTTCTTCATTCTTTTTGTTACTAGTCATTCTTACTGGGGTGAGGTTATAACTCATTGTGGTTTTGACTTCCCTGATTATCACTGGTATGGAGTACTTTTCTTTTGAATGTTGAACATTCCTATGTTTTGTTTTTAAAAATGTGCTCAGACCCTTCATTCATTTTTAAGTCATATTGTTTAGTTTGTGCAGCACAGTTTCAATTTTATACCCAATGTGTATTATGTGAGGCTAATTTTCCATTTTGTTAATGGTTGGGTTTTAAGTGACACAGAAACTTTTCTGTTTGATGTAATATGTCTTTACTATTTTCACTTGTATTTTGTGTGGTTTTGGGTCTTGTCCAAAAATATCCGTATTCTTTCCAATTTATTTTGTCCTATATTTTCTCCTAGAAGCTTCATAATTTCAATCTTTCCTTTAAATTTTTCTTCCACTGTTGTTGTCCTTAAATGGTAAGAGGAGCTTGGAATCTTACTTTATTCAAAGATCCAGCATCAATTACTAAAATTGTTCCTTCCTGCATTCTTGGCACTTTTGTGTTAAGTCAGCTTGCTGCAGATTAATGACTTGATTTTCTGGTTCTCCAAATGGTACCATTGGTTTATGTATTCATTTTCATATCAAAACAAGTTTGTTTGATTAACATAGCTTTGTAGAATATTCTGAACTTCTATAGTTCACATTCTTACTTTCCAGCTCAACTTTGGGCAATTGGAATATTTTATGGTCTGACTTAAACTTTAGGGTATTTTTTTAGTCTGTCTGTTAAGAATGTCATTTATGCAGTCACAGTAGTGTTCCTATGCTTAAGGGGAACACAGGAAAGGGTTAATGGAAATGCCACTGGGTCCTTGTACGTCATGAGAGAGGAGGGCCCAGAGGAGAGTCTGGCATGCACATTAAAGTATTCTCCAGGGATTGGGGGGGAGGCACTGGGGGATGGGGAGGGAGGGATGAGGGAAAGGGGAGCAGGGGGGTCAGGGGGAGGAGGATGATGGAGGGAGGGAACCAGTGTACCTATTAAGTTTGTATGAGCAGAAATAATAATAAAAATGTTAAAAAAAGAATGTCATTTATGATCTGAAAACAACAACAAACAATAATTCACAACAACAAAGACCCTACATTATTCACCTGGAACCAGACGAGCTAAATCTCTCCCCATCCTCAGGAAATCTTGCCGAAGAGGCGGCAGCAAGATTGCAAAATCCTAAAGATGGGGAAGACCAAAGATATGCAACATATTTCACTCAAGTTAGGGCTACAGCAGCTAAGATTGGACTTTGCCTGACTTGTACACTGGCTCATTTGTCAATGACCCCCCAAAGTCTATCTTGGATTACAGGGGAGAAGGCTTCAGGCTGTAGGATCCTTAGAGACAAGGGATTAAAGACTCATAATAGAGTTCCCATACTAATGAGGAGCCCAAGAAGGGCTCCAGGCTATGCCACTAAGTCCTGAACCCTCACTAGGGTGGAGGACTCAGAAGGAGGTTTGGCATTCACAGAAAGAGCTGCTTCAAGGGATGGGAGCATCCCTTTAACTTTACTTTTCATACTTTAACTTTCTTTTCATAGTGGACCTCAGTTATACAAGTCATTAATCATATTAGATGGGAGGCACTTGAAGAGGAGGAGGAAAAAAGGGGGGGTGAAAGGAAGGGGGGAAATGGGGACAACTGAGAGGGGTGAGGGGAGGTAGAGGACTGGTATAAGTTCAAAGCAATATGTAAAATCCCAAATGTATATCATAAAATTCTGCATATGTCATTATTTTTCTACTGCTACATTTCCATGTTTTAATGTCGTCCTTTTTTTTGTTAATTTTTTTGCAGTCCTGTGGATTAAACCTAGGAGCTTGTACATAGCACTTGACCTTTATGTTACCCAGCCTTTCTTTGTTTTATGAACATATGCATAGTGTACATTCATATATCACTATTTCTAAAGCTATACAATTTTACATTTTGTATATTAATTGTATTGTATATTAATTTTGCATAATGTAGATGCAATCTATTTGCAGACATACAAATATCAATTTTTCATTGTTTTAAATATTTGAAGATTTGAACTTATGTTAACTTACAATTATTACAAATTTTAAATTATAAAGTGACAGATTTCTTGCTGAAGTACTAATGTATTTACATTTTGATGACATATTAGTGAGAAGTTATTTAAAAGCTCAAGATTTTGTGTTCATTAAATTACAAAACATTGACTGAAATACATTAAGGGGTTAGTTTCTTTCATAAAATATATTGTTACAACTATTATAAAGCAAGATTATTTTATGATGAAAGTATGAAACTCAACTAACTAATAAACATTTTTCACATAATGATGTATAGTGAGAGGAAGAACTCAATTTTAGAAGTAGTTGCTGTTCCTTGTTGGTTTTTACGGATTGATCTGTGTCCTTACACAAGCTCTGTACTCTGATAGCTGATACCTGTGGAAGTGGCCTGAAAGAAGTCAATGAAGATGTAATCAGCTAGGATGAAGTGAGGATGGACTGCAATTGTTCTTAGCCAGGTGATTGTGCACAAACCAGGAACTGCCTGGGATCCCAGACACTAGAAAGAAGAAGAGGTTAAGTCAGGATCCTGCCCTCAAGGTAGCAAATCTTGGCAACAGTTCCTGTTTTGACTTCTAGTCTAGAGAATTATCAGACAAGTTTATCTTGTTTTGAGCAATCCAGATTTGTTGTAATTTGTTTAGCAAGCTCTAAGAAGCTGAGATAACAGTCTTTATTACTAGGCAGAACTGAACTCTAAGCCAGTGCCTGAAGGGGAATGTATCAGAGAACCAAAATGTTTTGATGTGAACCATTTTCCAGTTAAATATGGTAGATTTCCTTACAGTTTTATGACTGCTAATATCAATATTAACTATACCCATTCCTGAAATATTGATATTATTTGACTGAAAAAGAAAGTAATTTGAGCAATCATCTATTTCTTTCTAGACAGTAGAGTATGTTAATAGCTATCAAGAAGAAAACAAATAGTTGAGGCTTAGTTTTTTTCTACATTTTCACCACTTAAAAGATACTGTCATCTGCTGTGATTATAGGGCACCACCCTGGATCAATGATGTTGGTCTTTACTGTAGAATTTCAGTGGTCCAAATTGTATCTATTTTCCTAAAATGTATTTGAAATATGCCACAATGGCCTTTGTAGGTCAGATATCTTTAGCTTTCTTTTCATAGTGTGCCTCAGTTATACAACTAATTAATCACATAAGATGGGCAAAGATTAGTTCCCTATGTCTAGGTCTTAAATTCACAATGATTACTTGTTCAACAGGGGTACTGTCATGGGAAACACATCATTCTCCATCATCTGCAATTTAAGTTCAAAAAGGACACTAAGAGTAAAGTGATGGTCTGGCAGGAAGGGGTTTAAAAGTCATTTAATGGAAAGAAGACAAGACTATTTAACAGAAGATATAATAAGTAAATGTCTCTTCCTAAGAACATTTATTGAAATATTGATTAACTTTAAGTCATTTTTAAAAATATATGGCTTGCTTATTAATATATTCCTAGGTAATTCTTACATGAAAAGGTTAATTATTAAGGTTATGAAGGTTAGTATTTTCTAATATACCGTATTTCACATTTTCATAGTGCTGACAGATTTAAAAACGATGGTTGTAATGTTCCCCAACTTGATGACTTTTTTCATTTTTTGTTTTGTGGGGTGGTCTAACAGTAACATTCATTAAAAGAAATTTCATTCATATAGATTTACCAATTCTTTATTCTTACCAAAACTGATATGAAACGATGTGGAAATAAAACTAACAAATACTACTTTACCTGTTTTCATCACACACTCTAAAAACATTATTTGATTTCCTTGTACATGCCATTCCAAAAATAATAAATCAAGACACTTGCTCACAAGACCATAATCATGAGAACTTATAGGCTTTTTTCCTTGCTGTCATAGAATCCCTATCAGGAAAAATTCAAGGGAGGAAAGATTTATTTTGACTGACAGTTGGGAAGATACAGTTCCATCATGATGGATAAGACATGACTCTGGACTGTGACTGGAACATAAAATGGCTGGTTACATCACACATCAATCAAGAAACAGAAGCATCACACTGGACTTGGGCCATCAAGTGTCCTGCCCTTCTAGTCCCATGTCTGCCAGCTAGACACTATGTCGAAAGGTTGCACCACAACTGAAAACAATATTACCAGCTGGAGACAAATTGGTTGAAGACATAAGCATATTTGGGACATTTCATATTCATATGAGAACTCATATCCATCTCAGTGCAAAATTTGTTCACTTTGCCTTCAAAAGTCTCTATAGTCATTCAGTTGCAGTCGTTCAAGTCTCTTCCAACTCTCCAATAAAGTTTTTTTCTAAATTTTTAATGTTTTAAAAATTATTTGTCAGTTTCTTATATGGACACAATAAACTTTTGTCATTTTTCTCTCTGTATTACTACTCTCTATCTACCTCATCCCCATTCCTCACTTTGAAAATTGTCTTCCATACAAGTTATTCCATAATTTTATGTCTTTTATGTATATGTTCACTGACCCCCTGAATTTAAAAAGAGTTGGCAGCATTAGAATGTGCCTAGTCACTTGCTACGACCCCTACGGAATCAAGAAAGAAGCTGTGTATTTTTAACAGAATGATATAAACATCTCAGAAAGGGAAGAATGGGGGGACGGATGGTGGTGGGTGGTGGGGAGAGATTGAATAAAAGCAAAACTGAAACCCAGAGCTCCAACACCAAAACCAGCTATTTGGTATCTCTCTCATTTGACATCTCATGCTCCTAGCATCTACAACATCTTGGCTGTCCCTTACAACTTAGGCTTTGTGCTTTTCTTGCTTGTGGTTTGGGGCTTATATCTGGAAACTGTCATTGCCTTATGTAATGCAGCTTAACTCCACATTCCTTGTTGATTTCATTGTTTCAAGTATTCCACTTAAGGCTGTTGCCTGGGTTGATTTTTATGTATAATAGGAGATAAATAATTTCATTCGCCTGCATGTGGATTGTGAGTTTTCTCAACACCATTTATGAACAGTTACCTGAACTCATTACATATTTTTGGCATCTTGTTGGCAATCACTTGATAGTAAGTGCATGGAGTTAATTCTGTGTTTTAGTGCATAGTTATTTAAAATGTATATTTCAGTTATATTGTTTATAGCACTTCGTTTTTTTTAAGAACTAGAATTATGTCTACTATCAATCTAATTTATTGCCTCATTTTCTGATTCCAAAAGACACAAAATATGCTAAAGCAACTTAATGTGATTGTGATCTAGTTTCAACTTTCCTGGAGGGGCTGTTTTATCTCTTGTCTCTACTTTTTCAGATTAAATAAATAGAGGAAAGGATCAATTCAAGACAAATAGCACAACTACACTGAAGATCAATGAAATTTAAACAAATTGGACTTTTCTCATATATTGACTGGAAATTTATACTGAAGTCCAGCATGAAAAGAAGTTTACCTTCAACACCTTTAAAGTTCATTCAAACTATTGTTGACACCCACAGTAATTGAATAGCTATATTTACTTTATTTATTTTTCCCCATTTTTCCCTAGTGATATTTCTCTTTGGCAATTCCACGCTTTTTTATAGTACACTGTGACTTTCCCCTTTCCCATTTTTTATGTCTTTCTATCCCACTCCTGCAATTCTTCCTGTCACATACCTGTCTTTCATTTTTTTTCCTTGTGTTCTTCTGGGTTTATCTAGAAACACTCTCAATATGATACTGCTTTTGAGTCTGGTAGGCTCCCCAATGGGCTCCTAACAGCGTATCTTTGTCCCTTCTCTGAATTTGTTCATCGGTTCTTTGGCCCACTGATTTCTCCTTAGTTCATAGCCCACCATTTAGGCTGAGAGTCAGTAACCACCTGTTTTGTAAGTTCATAGTTGCTGTGGCCATGTCTGTTTCTTTTTTTAACCAGAGCTTTTTTTCTAGTGTTTTTTTTTTCCCCACTCATATAAACTTGATAGGTACCCCATTCCCTTCCCTCTCTCCACCGCTCCCTGGATCCCTTTGCTTCCTCTCTCCTTTTCTTCTTCCTTTCCCCCTCTCCCTCCCTTTCTCCCCGTGCCTCCTCCCCCCTCCCATTCCTGGAGCATCCTTTACTGTGCATGTCAAACTTCCCTCTGGGTCCTCTTCTGATGAGGTGTTAAGGAGTCAGTAGCTTTAACTAGAACTTTTTTTTTGTGTTCCCCTTTGGTATACGAACACTATTGTGGCTGTTAATCCCTTGTCTCTAAGGATCCCAGTGCCTGTGATTCTTGCTAGCCTTTGGGGAGTCAATGATATGTTGGTAATTGTGCAAGTCATGCAAAGTCCTATTACAATTACTTTGGCCCTAACTTGTGTGAAGTATCTTGTATATCATTGCTCCTCCCCATCTTTAGGGTCTTACAATCTTACCGCCCCTTCTTCTGCAAATTTCCCTGACCTTTGAGATGGGGAGATGGTTCCTGGTGATTAATGTAGGGTCTCTGATACTCTGAATTATGGTTTGTTGTTTTTTTGTTTTGTTTTGTTTTGTTTTGTTTTTCTTCCATTTTTGCTGTTCCTTCACCACCCTTGGCTCCATCCTGATGGTTATTGGATGTCACCTCCTAGCCAGAGATAAAAGGCTGTTAAAATAGAGTTTAAGAGTAGATACAAAGGTAGATGGAATAAGAGTAGGAGACCATGGTGAGGGGAGGGGTCAGTCTCCCACTTGCAGGATGTTAACCAGTACTTTATATCCCAACCTTCACCCCTGTTTTTTGGCTTTCTTTCTTTTTGCTCTATTTTCCATGAAGATTTTGGAACCATTTTATATGTTTTCCATGCCACCCAAAGCACTGATTGCTTGACTGTCACTTTTCTCAGTGGCTCCTGCATCCCTTATTCCCTGCACGGAACAGCTGTATTATAAACAAAGACTTAGTGACTGAAATATCTTTGTTAAGAATTCCAGACTGAGGACACACAGAATAGTAAAACATTTGTATGCTTCAGAAACTTCAAATACAGCTAGTGATCTTTGAGCTTTTGAAGAGAAAGTGGGTTTGAAGTGTTAGGTATGGGGGAGGTGTTCCTAGATCTATATCTGCTGAAAATGTTGCTAATTTTTTTTATTAATACATTTTTATTATTATTTCAACTCTTACAAACTTAACAGGTACACCAGTTCCCTTCCTCCTCCTTCCCCTGAATCCCTTGCTCCCCCTCCCAACACCCCTCCCTTCCCATCCCCCAGTGCCTCACACCCCAATTCCCAGAGAGTCCTTTCTTGTGCATGCCTGATTTTCCTCTGAGCCCTCCTCTCCGATGACGTACAAGGACCCAGTGGCCTTTCCCTGAACCCTTTCCCATGTTCCCCTTAGGTATAGGAACACTGCTGTGGCTGCCAATCGCTTGCCTCCAAAGATCTTGGTGCCTTTAGCAGATGCAAGACTTTGTGGGGTCAATAGTGTGTTGAACAATGCGCAGGGCATGTAAAGTCCAATTATGATTGCTTCAGCCCTAACTTGTATGGAGTATCTTACATATCATTGCTCCTCCCATCCTTTTGCTTACAATCTTACGCCCCCTCTTATGCAAATTTCCCTGAGCTTCAGGATGGGGAGAGATTAGGCTGGCCTAGTTCTAGGTGGTTGATATAGGGTCTCTGAAGTTCTGGATTGTGGTTTGTTGATTTTCTTTTGCAGTTTTGCTGCTCCTGCAATGCCCTTCACTCCATCCTGGTGGGCATTGTATGTTACCCCCTGGCCAGAGACAAAAAGCTGTTAAACTAGAGTCTTGTGATAAAAGCACATTCAAAGGTAGATGTAATAAAAGTGGGAAACCACAGTGAGGGAGGGGTCTATCACCAATTTGCACAATGGTTACTTTTTATCTGCCAGACTATATGCCCTCCTCTTCTGGTGAGATCATACCCCCTCAGTAGTAAATGATCAGGAACGAAAGTCTGTGAACTTAATCAGATGTCTCATTACTTATTTGAGTCCTTGATGGAGGCCTATTTTCTCTGCTGTAACATGGTAACTTCTCTCCTTGTTTCTGGTGTGGCCCTCCAACCCCATCCCTCCTGTTCATAATCCTTGCAATTACTGTCTCTAGGTGGGCTGGGTGGGTTTGATACTAGGAGCCACCTATTAAGGAGTACATATGGCGCTTAATTTTCTGGGTCTGGGATACTTCACTTAATATAATTGTTTCTAATGAGATCCATTTCCCAGCAAATTCCAGTAATTCATCATTTTTGATGGCTGAGTAGTACTCCATTGTATAGATGTACCAGATTTTCCTTATCCACTCGTCAACTGTTGGACATTTGGGTTGATTCCATGACTTTGCTATTGTAAACAGTGCTGCTATGAACATGGTCGTGCTTGTGCTATCGAGGTGAACCTCTGCTGTATGGGGGGTTATTCCCAAAAGTGGAATAGCAGAGTCATATGGCATTTCATTCTTTAATTTCTTTAAGAATCTCCAGTCGGCTCGCCAGAGTGGCTGTATGAGTCTGCATTCCTACCAGCAATGTAGGAGAGTTCCCCTCTCTCCACATCCTCTCCAGCATTTGTTGTTGTTTGTATTGTGGATTTTTGCCATCCTGACCGGGGTGAGATGATATCTCAGGGAAGTTTTGATTTGCATTTCCCTGATGGCTAAGGAAGTGGAGCATTTTTTAAGATATTTGTTAGACATTTTAATTTCATCCCTGGTAAAGTTTCTTTTATGTTCCAGGGCCCATTTTTTAATTGGGCCATTGGTTTCCTTGGTGTTTAGTTCTAAGTTCTTTGTGCACACTGGACAGCAGAGTTCTATCAGATGTGTGGTTAGTGAAGATTTTCTCCCATTCTGTGGGTTGCCTTTGAGCTCGTGTTACAATCTCTTTATCTGAACAGAAGCTCTTTAATTTCACAAGATCCCAACTGTTGAGAGTTGGTAGCAGTGACTGTGCTATTGGATGTCTGTTTAGGAAATGTTGGCCTAGCCCAATCAGTTCGAGGGAGTTCCCTATCCTTTCAACTATGATTTTTATAGTCTCTGGCCTGATATCAAGGTCCTTGATCCATTTGGAATTAAGTCTTGTACATGGTGACAAGTACGGGTCCAGCTTTAATCTTCTGCATGTGGAGATCCAGTTTTGCCAGCAACATTTGTTGAAGATGCTGTTCTTTTTCCATTGGATTTTTTGGGCCCCTTTGTCAAAGACCAAATGGCTGCAATTTTGTGGGCTTATATATGGGTCTTCAATCCTTATCCATTGATCTGTGTGTCTATTTTGGAGCCAGTACCAGGCTGTCTTTATAACTATGGATTTGTAGTATAGACTTAGGTTTGGTATGGTAATACCTCCAGCAGTGTTTTTGTTACTCAGGATTGTCTTTGCTATCCTGGGTCTTTTGTGCCTCCATATAAACTTTGAGATTGTTTGGTCAACTTCTTTGAAGAATTGCTTTGGGATTTTGATTGTTATAGCATTGAATCTGTATATTGCCTTTGGTAGGATGGTCATTTTTACGATGTTGATTTTGCCAATCCAGGAACAAGGGAGGTCTTTCCACCTTCTGGTGTCTTCTGCTATTTCTTTCTTTAGGGTTTTAAAGTTTTCGTTGTAAAGGTCTTTTACCTCCTTGGTTAGGTTTATAGCAAGGTATTTCATTTTTTTAGGGGCTATAGTAAATGGGATCGTTTCTCTCAAGGCTTTTTCACTTCTTTCATTTTGGGCATATAGGAAGGCCTCTGATTTTTGCACATTTATTTTGTATCCTGCCACCCTGCTGAACTTCTCAATTAGTTTCAGAAGCTTCCTGGTGGAGTTTTTGGGATCCCTCAGGTATAAGATCATGTCATCTGCAAATAGGGATAGCTTGACTTCTTCCTTGCCGATTTGAATCCTTCTTATGTCCCTTTCTTGTCTTATGGCTTCAGCTAAGACTTCAAGTACAATATTGAATAGAAGTGGTGAGAGTGGACAGCCTTGTCTAGTTCGTGATCGAAGTGGGAATGCTTCCAATTGTTCCCCATTGAGCATAATCCTTGCTGTGGGCTTGTTGTATACAGCTTTTATTATATTGATAAAGGTTCCTTCCATTCCTACTGTCTCTAGAGTTTTGATCATAAAAGGCTGTTGGATCTTGTCAAAAGCTTTTTCTGCATCTATTGAGAGTATCGTGTGGTCTTGGACTTTGGACTGGTTTACATGATGAATGACATTTATTGATTTGCGTATGTTGAACCAAACTTGTGTGCCGGGGATGAAGCCTTCTTGGTCCCCGTGAATGATCTTTTTAATATGTTTTTGAAACCGATTTGTTAAGACTTTGTTGAGAATCTTTGCGTCTGTGTTCATCAGAGAGATCGGCCTATAGTTTTCTTTTTTTAAGTGAATCATTATTAGGTTTTGGGATTAAAATGATATTAGCTTCACAGAAGGAATTTGGTAGTGTTCCTTCCTGTGCTATTTGATGGAACAGTTTAAGGAGTATTGGTGTTATTAACTCCTTAAATGTCTGGTAGAACTCTGTGCTGAATCCATCTGGTCCAGGACATTTTTTGGTGGGAAGATTTGAGATTACTTCTTCAATTTCCTTATATGTTATAGGACTATTTAAATAATTCACAACTTCCGGGCTGGAGAGGTGGCTCAGGGGTTAAGCTTCTGCCTTGCAGGCGGAGGGTCCTGAGTTCGGATCCCAGATCCCACGTATAGACGCCAGGCGGAAGCGGGGGCGGCCTGCGCTTCTGGTCCTGGTAGGGCGGAGCCTGTGAATCCGGGGGCAGAAGGAGGTGGAGGCGTCCATGGTGGTTCGCGAATTCGTCCGTGGTTCTACACACACACATACACACATGCGCGCACATACATACACACACAAGCACAATTGAATTAATAATAATAAAAAAATTAAATAATTCACAACTTCCTGATTCAATTTAGGTAAGTTGTGTTTACTTAGAAATTCATCCATCTCTTTTGTGTTGTCAAACTTCACAGAGTATAAGTTTTTGAAATATGATGTTATAATTCTCTGGATTTCTTGGGTATCAGTAGTGATAACTCCATGTTCATTTCTGATTTTGTTAATTTGGGGTTTTCTCTCTCCTGCTTTTGGTTAATTTAGCTAGGGGGTATCAATCTTATTGATTTTTTTCAAAGAACCAGCTTTTTGACTGGTTGATTTTTTCTATCGTTTTCTTAATCTCGATTTCAGATATTTCTCCCCTTAGTTTGCTAATCTCCTCTCTTCTACTACTTTTGGGATCAGATTGCTCTAGTTTCTCTAAAGCTTTAAGCTGCATTGTTAAGTTGTTTATTTCTGATGTTTCCATTTTTTTGATGTAGGCATTAAGAGCTATCAACTCACCTCTTAGGACAGCTTTCATTGTGTCCCAGAGATTTTGGTAAGTTGTATTTTCATTATCATTCGCTTTCAGGAAATCTTGAATTTCCTTTTTAATTTCTTCCTGAATCCAGTTCTCATTCAGCATCATATTGTTACATTTCCAGGAGTTAGTGTATTTTCTCTTGTTTGTTGTGTTGTGGATGTCCAGCTTTAGGCCATGGTGGTCTGACAGGGCACAGGTTAGAATTTCAACTTTTTTGTACATGTGTAGATTCGTTTTGTGGCCCAGTCAGTATGTGATCTACTTTGGAGAAAGTTCCGTGTGCTGCTGAGAAAAATGTGTATTCTTTGGTGTGTGGGTGAAAAGCTCGATAGAGATCTGTAAGGTCCATTTCTTTAAGGGTTTGATTAAGGTCCAAACTGTCTCTGTTAAGCTTTTGACTTGTTGATCTATCCCATGTTGAGAGGGAGGTGTTGAAATCCCCAAGAATTATCATTTGGGGCTTGATTTCTTGCGTTAGACGCTGTAGGGTTTTCTTAATGAATGTGGAGGGGCCCGTATTGGGTGTATATATGTTCAGTATTGTGAAGTCTTCCTGGTGAATTGTACCTGTGACTAAAATGTAGTATCCATCCGTGTCTCTTATAATTTTCTTTGGTTTGAAGTCCACTTTCTCTGATATCATAATGGCTACCCCTGCCTGTTTTCTGCTTCCATTAGCTTATAGAATTGTTGACCAGCCTTTTATTTTTAGATCGTGCCTATCTTTTGTGGTGAGATGGGTTTCCTGCAGGCAGCAGATTGATGGATTGTGATTTTTTTAATCCAAGTTTGTAATCTGTGTCTCTTGATCGGTGAGTTAATTCCATTAACATTTAGTGTTATAATGGTGAAACTATTTTTGATTCCAGACATTTATTATGTTTAGTAGTTTTTATAAGTATATTGCTTCACTTTTAATGGTGTTATACTTGCCTTCTGCTCTCCTGGATATCCCTGTTTTTTTCTTCACGCTTGAGTATCATTTCTAGCATTTTTTGAAGGCCTGGTTTGGGGGACATGTATCCCTTCAAGTTGTCTTTGTGTTGGAAGATTTTTCTTTCTCCCTCAATCATGACTGATAATTTTGCAGGGTAAATCAGCCTAGGTTGACATTTTTGCTCATTCAATACTTGAAGTATGTCTCTCCAAGCTCTTCTTGCTTTTAGTGTTTCCATTGAGAAGTCATTTGTTATTTTAATAGGTTTACCTTTAAAATTGACTTGTTTTTTCTCCCTTGAAGCTCTCAGCACCAGTTCTTTTTCTTGAATGTGGAGTGTTTTGACTATTATTTGCCGTGGCGAGCTTCTGTTTTGGTCATATCTGTTTGGGGTGCGGGATGCCTCTTGTATATGGATGGGCCTGTCTCTTTTTAGATGAGGAAAGTTTTCCTTGATGATCGTTTGGAAAATTTCCTCAGGGGTGGTATTTTGAGATTCTTGCTCTGGTATTCCATGAATACGCATGTTGGGCTTCTTCAGGGTGTCCCATATCTCCTGGATATTTCTCTCAAGCATCTTTTTGGCTTTAACAATCTCTTCCATTGAGCTGGTTAATACTCCCAGTTTATCTTCAAGATCTGAAATTCTGTTTTCTACTTGTTAGTTCTGCTGATAAGACTCTCTGTGGAGTTCTGGGTTGAAGATAACTTGTCTTGTAGCTCAGTTTTAAACTCTGCTTGAGTCTGCTTTAACTGCTCTATGCCAGTTTTTGATTCTTGCACTGTTTTTCTCAACTCCTCCATGTGTCTGTTGTGTTCCTCCTCAAAGCGATTGATTTGATTATTTAATTCCTCCCTGATTTCCTCTTTCATAGTATTGAACATGGTAATGATCATATTTTGAAGGTCGTTATCCTGGGTCAGGCTTTCTTGGCCATTTTCCATTGGTTTGTTCTGTTTGGAGTCTAACATTATGGGATTAATTCCTTCAGTGGGAGATTTGTTTACTTGGGTTTTGTTTCTCATGGATTTGCACTTAGACTTTGGCATTGTTGTTTTAACTCTTAAGATCTTTTAATTTCTGTGCGTTTTTCACTAAACTGAATTATTTGGTCTGGGGCTCTGGGGGTGGGTGGGGACCGAGCTTACCTGGGTCACGGGGTAGTGATGCCTGGCTGGACCGCGCACGTCCCGGGTGGGGGAGTGGAGGGGAAGGGGGGATGGGGCGTTCGCGGGGCGCTATTTAAACCCGGGCCACCCGAGGGCAGGGCCGGGCGCAGAGGGGGTGCCCTCTCCTCCTCCCAGGCCCTGCGTGCTCCGGCTGGATGGTGGGAGGAGCTGCATCCACTGGGGCGGCCTAGGGCTCTGGGGGCGGGCCGGGACCGAGCTTACCTGGGTCTCGGCGCGGTGAGGCCCGGCTGGACTGTGTGTGCGTGCGTCCGGGGCGGGGGAGTGGAGGGGAAGGGGGGGTTTAAATGTTTTACATGTCTTCATTGTTTTCAGAATGTGCTATAATACCTGCATATGCAAATATATAAACATAATGAATAACACTAAAGATGAATCTAAAGAGATTTTTCTCTCCTTTATCCCTCTTTTTTACAAAAGTGTGACCAATTTGTGATTTATGGCTTTTATAGCTCTTGGGTCAACATGCTGTCTCATATATAGCAAACACTGAGTAAATATTTGCCGTAGGTTTAGATCTTCAACTTGTGAAAGAATCCTTACAAAATTTAAGTTTTCCTCTTTATTGGATTATTTGCTTATCTATACACTTACTAGCTTAGTGTTAAATTTTTACATGAAAATTTTTGTGTATATAGAGTTTTATTTTATTATTTTTTTCTATTTTTACAAGCATGTTGAGTGTTCATCCCAGCTTCTTTCCCTCTCCCTTTTTTTTCTTTCTTTTCCCTTTACCATTCTATCCTACTCTTTTATCTGTATGTTTCTATGGACCTTAGGATTCACTCTGGCTTGACTATTCCTGTGCGGATTCAGGCCCACATGTGTAATAAGTTACCTCTCTCGAGCCACCCCACTGGTTACATAAAATTTTCAATGAGAATTTTTAGGATGTTTATTAGATCTGACATTTATTTTGTACATACTCTCCCTACCAAAGTTCCTTTTTTTCTAAGATGGTATCATTGAAATATCATGCTGGTTGTTTGATAAATTATTTTATGCAATTTGTTCTAAGTTGTTATTTCATGCAGTTTATTCATGCCTGTCTTTTCTTCTAGATTCCCCACCATTATGAAGTAGTCTTCTATTACTAAGAATTTAATTTCATGCTGCTTTCAAGTATCTTGAATGGAGACCAAAATGTGTGTGAATTCTGGAATGGAAAAATACTAATTTTGTATAATTCATCAAAGATAACTATGCTAAATGTTCCTTGCTCTAAAAATGTAATGAAGAGATAAAGAAATATTCTTTATATGTAATATTAATTCAGCACACCACCTTTTATTGTTAGGATTATGAAAGAATACAGCTTAAAGGGACTGGAATTATTGCTGAATTAAAAGATAAATTGTCTCTATTTTAACAGTGTCTGGGTTCTGCTTCAGGAAGACTGCCATCATTAAAACATTTCAATTTATCAGGCAATTTCCAGTGAGACCACTTCTGCTATTAAGATACTTTCATTGCTTTGACATGCTTTCCAAATGCTCACTGAATGTTTTCCCATAGAATTGAAATCAAAACAAAAATTCCCTTCTAATAAAATATTAAGCAGTCAGAAGCAATCCTTTTTTTCCCCCTAGCACTCGCATGTGTGTATGTGTATGTATGTGTCTCTGTGTACCAGATGGCACTGTTTGTTCCTGTGGAGGCACAAGGGCAACTTTGGAAATAATCTTGGATTGCATCCATTTTTTATTTTGCTCTAGAATTTTCTAGGGTCCTCCTTCCTGAGCCAGAAGTATAGGCAGTCATTTCCTCCTATCGTTAAGTTGGATCTGGGATTGAAACTCGGGTCCCTTTGCTATTGAGGTAGTCTTAACCCCTGAGTTATCTTTCCAGTTCAAGCTACAAGGACTCTGTCTGCTATTCCAAATGTACAAACGAGCAGTTTTTACTCCTTCATGTCCAGGAGACTCATCTTCCAAGTCTGTCACGAACTTTGCTCCTAAGAACATGAGGATGTAAACTGGGATTCACAATTAGCAGGAAAGTTCTAAGTATAGGGAGAAGTTATTTTTTATTTTTTATTTTTTTAACATTTTTATTATTATTTCTGCTCATACAAACTTAATAGGTACACCACTTCCCTCCCTCCCTTCTCCTCCCCCCCGAACCTCCTGCTCCCCTTCCCCTCACCCCTCCCTCCCCATCCCCCAGTGCCTCCCCTCTCAATCCCCAGAGAGTCCTTTAATGTGCATGCCAGACTCTCCTCTGGGTCCTCCTCTCTGATGACATACAAGGACCCAGTGGCATTTCTCTGCACCCTTTTCCGTGTTCCCCTTAAGCATAGGAACACTACTGTGGCAGTGATCCCTTGTCTCCAAGGATCTTGGTGCCTTTAGCAGATGCTAGACTTTGTGAGGTCAATAGTGTGTTGAACATTGCGCAGGGCATGCAAAGTTCAATTATGATTGCTTCATCCCTAACTTGTGTGGAGTATCTTGCAAATCATTGCTCCTTCCATCCTTTTTCTCTTACACTCTTACCGCCCCCTCTTCCGCAAATGTCCCTGAGCTCCAGGATGGGGAGAGATTAAGCTGGTCTAGTTCTAGGTGGTTGATGTAGAGTCTCTGAAGTTCTGGATTGTGGGTTGTTGATTTTCATTTGCAGTTTTGCTGCTCCTGCAATGCCCTTCACTCCATCCTGCTGGGCACTGTATGTCACCCCCTGGCCAGAGACAAAAAGCTGTTAAACTGGAGTCTTATTATAAAAGCACATTTAAGGGTAGATGTAATAAAAGTAGGAAACCTCAGAGAGGGAGGGGTCAATCACCCATTTGCAAAATGGTTACTTTTTATCTGCCAGACTATATGCCCTACCCTTCTGGTGAGATCATACCCCTTAGTTGTGAATGATCAGGAACGAATGTCTGTGAACTTAACCAGGTATCACATTACTGTCTTGCAGTCCTTGATGGAGGCCTATTTTCTCTACTGTAACATGGTCACTTCTCTCCTTGTTTCTGGTGTGGCCCTCCAACCCCATCCCTCCTGTTCATAATCCTTGCAATTACTGTAGGTAATACATAGATTTACCTATGAGTGTCTCAAGGTGGGCTGGGTGGGTTTGGTACTAGGAGCCACCTTAGGAGTACATACGGGGCTTAATTTTCTGGGTCTGGGATACTTCACTTAATATAATTGTTTCTAATGACATCCATTTCCCAGCAAATTCCAGTAATTCATCATTTTTGATGGCTGAGTAGTACTCCATTGTATAGATGTACCACCTTTTCCTTATCCACTCGTCAACTGTTGGACATTTGGGTTGATTCCATGACTTTGCTATTGTAAACAGTGCTGCTATGAACATGGTCGTGCTTGTGCTTTTGAGGTGAACCTCTGTTGCATGGGGGGTTATTCCCAAAAGTGGAATCGCAGGGTCATATGGCATTTGAATCTTTAATTTCTTTAAGAATCTCCAGACGGCTCGCCAGAGTGGCTGTATGAGCCTGCATTCCCACCAGCAATGTAGCAGAGTTTCCCTCTCTCCACATCCTCTCCAGCATTTGTTGTTTGTATTGTGGATTTTTGCCATCCTGAATGGGGTGAGATGATATCTCAGGGAAGTTTTGATTTGCATTTCCTTGATGGCTAAGGAAGTGGAGCATTTTTTAAGATACTTGTTAGACATTTTAGTTTCATCCATGGTAAAGTTTCTTTTATTTTCCAGGGCCCATTTTTTTAAATACATTTTTTATTATTATTTCAGCTCATACAAACTTAACAGGTACACTGCTCCCCTCCCTTCCTCCACCTCCCCCCGATGCCCCTGCTCCCCCATCCCCTCTCTGCTCCCTCCTATCCCTCCCATTCCCAGTGCCCCCCTTCCCAATCCCCAGAGCATCCTTTACAGTGCATGCCAAACTCTCCTCTGGGTTCTCCTCTCTGATGAGGTGCAAAGATCCAGGGGCATATCCCAGAACCCTTTCCTGTGTTCCTCTTAGGAACACTACTGTGACTGTCAGTCCATAGCCTCCAAAGCTCCTAGTGCCTTTAGTCCATGCTAGACTTTGTGGGGTCAATAATGTGTTGGATATAGTGCAGGTCATGCAAAGTCCTGTTATGATTGCTTTGGCCCTAACTTGTGTGGAGTACTTGCATATCATTACTCTTCCCATCCCTGTGCTCTTACAATCTTACTGCCCCCTCTTCTGCAAACTTCCCTGAGCTTCAGGATGGGGAGAGATTAGGCTGGCCCAGTTCCATGTGGTTGAGATAGAGTCTCTGATGTTCTGAATTATCGTTTTTTGATTTTTTTTCGGTTTTGCTGTTTCTGCAATGCTCTTGGCTCCATCCTGATGGATACTGGAATTCACCCCCTGGCCAGAGATAAAAACCTGTTAAATTAGAGTCTTGTTATAAGAGTATATTCAGAGGTAGATGGAATAAAAGTAGGAGACCGCGGTGAGGGAGGGGTCAATCACCCATTTGCAAAATGGTTACTTTCTATCAGATAGCCTATATGCCCATCCCTTCTGGTGAGATCATACCCCAGCAGTTGCATATGATCAGGAAGGAAAGTCTGAACTTAAGGAGATGTCTCATTACTTACTTGCAGTCCTTGATGGTAGCCTATTTTCTCTGCTGTAACTTGGTCCCCTCTGTTTCTGGTGGGGCCCTCCTTCCCCGCCCCTCCTGTTTATAATCTTTACAATTACTGTAGGTATTACAGAGATTTGTCTTTGAGTGTCTCTTAGTGGGTTTGGTACTAGGATCTACCTATTAGGGAGTACATACGGCACTTAATTTTCTGGATCTGGAATACTTCACTTAATATAATTGTTTCTAATGACATCCATTTCCCAGCAAATTCCAGTAATTCATCATTTTTGATGGCTGAGTAGTACTCCATTGTATAGATGTACCACCTTTTCCTTATCCACTCGTCAACTGTTGGACATTTGGGTTGATTCCATGACTTTGCTATTGTAAACAGTGCTGCTATGAACATGGTCGTGCTTGTGCTATCGAGGTGAATTTTTGCTATATGGGGGGGTTATTCCCAAAAGTGGAATCGCAGGGTCATATGGCATTTCAATCTTTAACTTCTTTAAGGATCGCCAGACAGCTTGCCAGAGTGGTTGTATGAGCCTGCATTCCCACCAGCAATGTAAGAGAGTTCCCCTCTCTCCACATCCTCTCCAGCATTTGATGCTGTTTGTATTGTGGATTTTTGCCATCCTGACAGGGGTGAAATGATATCTCAGGGAAATTTTGATTTATGTTTCCTTGATGGCTAAGGATGTGGAGCATTTTTTAAGATATTTGTTAGATATTTTAATTTCGTCCTTGGTAAAGTTTCTTTTAAGTTCCAAGGCAATTTTTTAATTGGGCCATTTGTGTCCTTGATGTTTAGTTTTCTGGATAATAGAGCTTTATCAGATATGTGGTTTGTGAAGATTTTCTCCCATTCTGTGGGTTGCCTTTGTGCTCAAGTTACAATCTCTTTATCTGTACAGAAGCTTTTTAATTTCACAAGATCCCATCTGTTGAGTGTCGGTTGTAGTGACTGTGCTATTGGATGTCCGTTTAGGAACTGTTGACCTAGCCCAATCAGCTCGAGGGAGTTCCCTATCCTGACAACTATGGTTTTTATAGTCTCTGGCCTTATATCGAGGTCCTTGATCCATTTGGAATTAATTCTTGTATATGGTGACAAGTACGGGTCCAGTTTTAATCTTCTGCATGTGGAGATCCAGTTTTGCCAGCAGCATTTGTTGAAGATGCTGTTCTTTTTCCATTGGACTTTTTGGGCCCCTTTGTCAAAGATCAAATGGCTGTAGTTGTGTGAACTTATATCTGGGTCTTCAACCCTTATCCATTGATTCGTGTGTCTATTTTGGAGCCAGTACCAGGCTGTTTTTACAACTATGGATTTGTAGTATGGACTAAGATTAGGTATGGTGATATCTCCAGCCTGTTTTTGTTACTCAGGATTGTTTATCCTATCCTAGGTCACTGTGAATCCCAGCTGGACTGCGGGCATCCGGGGCGGGTGCGGAAAGGGAGGAGGTGATGGTGGTGGGGCGCTCTTTAAGCTGGGGACCTGGGCCGTGGCCCAGGGGGTCCTCCCCTGCCCAGCGCAACACTGGCTCCAGTTGGCTGGTGGGAGGAGCTGGGACTTAGGTCGCAGTGAGTCCAGGCTGGACTGAGCGCGTCCCGGGTGGGTGGGGAAAGGGAAGAGAACAATTTTCAAAAGTACTACTCCTTCTGCTATGGGAGTTTAGAAGGAACAAATTCAGGTTACTAGATTTGTAAGGTATTGTCTAACATGTCTGAATAACTTTGTTTTCTCATTGACAGTAATAGTGGTCAGGAAGTCTTTTGTTCCTCAATAGATTTTTTTTCCAATATGTGTTAAAAGCATTCAAAGTTTGAAAAACATAATTTTAATAGTTTTCACCCTACATAGTACTGACTATAGTTCCTATTTTAAAATTTAGAGGAATTCAAAATATATTTCCTGCAAAAAAATAGTACTGAATAACAATAGAATGGACAGTTTTAGCTTATTTAGCTAAATTCAAGAGGTTTAATGTGTATGTAGCACAGAATATTTGTGTATTATGAACATATTAAATATTTCTGTGGAAAATGCTACATCCTTTCCAACTACTGTAGAGAGATGTAAATTTAGGTAAGAAAATTTTTCTTGTAGACTCTAGGAATCACAGATGCTAAAGCTAAATTTTGTAGCTTAAAATTTCATAGAATCAAGTTAAACACTGATTTTTGATCACTGTCTTTAGGCCAAATCATGGAAAAAAAACCCTGAAATCTTAAGAGGGTTGAGAATGAAAGAAGATTCCCACATTGCTTAGAGAGAGTGCAAGATAAAAGCCAATGAAAGGTGCTTTCCTAAAAATAGTTAGAAAGAATAGTGCATGTTTTAGAGGGCAAAATTCAGGCACAAATACAAATAAAGAAAATGCTAAGCTGTAAACTTTAACAAGGGCAAAGGGACTGCTTCCTGTTACAGGCAGGCAATGGAAGATCTTAAATTGTTTAATTTATCTAAAGTTGCTTAGTAAATTTCTAATCCATTCATCAAGCAGTTCCAAATGTGATAGACTTGGTGGTAGGGATTTTGACATGATGAACATAGACACACATAGAGATCCCGTAGAGAAGAAAAAAAAAAGAAAGCACTGAAAAAGGTCAGTCTGAGTTTTCCTGTTTTACTCAGCCTACCTATTTTCATTTACATGGCAAAAATAAGGATGAAGGAAAAAGAAGACAGGAAAATAATTCTTAGTGAGGTTGAAGAAGGTGGTAATTGGAGAGCCAAAGACCCATATGGCAGAAAGGTCAGCAGAGGACCACATCCTCCAGAAAGGGCTAGTCACTTCCCAGAGGTGTGGATGCTAAAGGAGTCACAGCAATGGTGTGTGCAAAAGCAAAAGCTGCATGTGGAAAGTATTCTTCCTAGTGTTTGACACTATAAAAGTTAGAAGAAAAAGAGAAGTGAGATTTTTAGGCTGGATTCCTTAGGCTTTGTGTAGGTAGAAGGAAGTGATACAATAGAAAGTGATAATGCGAAAGGATTCTCCAGAGATTGGGGGGGGAGGCACTGGGGGATGGAGAAGGAGGGGTGAGGGGAGGGGGAGCAAGGAGGTAGGGGGGAGGAAGAGGGAGGGAGGGAACTGGTGTACATATTAAGCTTGTATGAGCAGAAATAATAATAAAAAATGAAAGAAAAAAGAAAGTGATAATGCGAGGGAAGGCAATATACAGAGAAGGGTGTAAGCTCAAGACAGAGAGAGTAGCCCTTTGATTCTGAAAGGAAATATTATGGTGGACCAGGTATTTTGTAACAAATCCAGGATAGAATCAGTAAGTCTGGGTCATATAGTAAGTAGTTCTACATTTTCTGTCTTGAGAAACTTCCATATTTATTTTTGTAGTGGCTGCACCTAGTTTACATTCCCCTCAAAGTGAATTGTTCTTATTGTCTTTTGTTTTCTTAATATTAGGTGAATGATTAGGGTAAGTTGTATTCTCAAAGCAGTTGGCTAAATCCATTGAGCAGATTTTTCATTTCTTTAATGGCCATTAGCATTTCTTCTTTGATTATTCTCTGTTGAATTCAATAACTTACTTACTGATTAGACCCTTTGGAATTTTGTTGTTTTTGGAAGTTTTTTATATATTCAAAATATTAACCCCCCTATCGGAAGTATACTTTGCAAAGACTTAGGTAGGCTGATTGTTTACCTCACTATCCAGAAGGTTAATTTCATGCAATCCCATTGGTCTGTTTTGGAACCATTCCCTGAACTCTTTCAGAAAGTATTTGTGTATGTTTGTATCTCAAAGTGTTTTCACTATGTTTTAATCTAGTCATATCGATTAATTTTGAAGTCATTAATAAGATCTTTGGTTCACTTTAAATTAGTTCATGGTGAGAGCTATAGACAGTTTAATTCTTCTACATGTGGATATCCTGTTTTCCTGGAATAATTTGAGGAAGGCTATTTTGTTTTCTAATATAGGTTTTAAATGTTTTGTAGGAAATTGCATAACTAAGTGATGTGGGTTTATTTCTGTGTCTTCTGTTTTACTCCATTGATGTACATGTCTGTTTTGTGCTATTACCATGTAGTTGTTATTATAAGTCTGTAGTGTTATTTGTGTGATATGCCAGAATTTTGTTTTATATTTATATTTTGTTGGCTACTTAGGACAGTTTTACTTCCACACAAAGTCTAAGATAACTTTTTTATAGTTGTATAAAGAACAACATTTAAATTTTTAGGAGGTTGTGATGAATCCTTAGAGTTCAAGTGCCTGGTTAATGTAGGCATTTCTTCAATATTTCTTCCAATTAATGAACATAGAGGTAAGGTTCTTTTGTCTGTTCTTTAATTTTTCAGTACTTTAAAGGTTTTATTGTAGAGCTCTTTCATCTTATATTTAAGTTTATTCTTTGGCCGTGTGTGTGTGTGTGTGTGTGTGTGTGTGTGTGTGTGTGCACGCGCACGTGAGCTTAGGGAAACATGAGGGATACAAAAATGCATGTGGAAGACCAAAGTTTATTTTGGATGCTTTTCTTGATCACTTTCCACTGTATCTATTAAGTCAAAGTCTCTTGGAACCCAGATCTTACTATTTATTCCCAGTTTGCTTTGGAGATCGACTGTCTCTGTTTCTGAGTAGTGGGATTATAGGCAGTTACCATGCTTGGTACTGATAATCCAATTCAAATTTTTATTCTTTTGTGGCAAGGGCTTACCCTGCTGAATTATCTTCACGCTCTGTGAACAGAATAATTTTCTTCATTTTTTTCTCAAAAAGCTCATTACTGATCATAAAAAACTTATTTTTGTATTCAGATCTTAAATTTTTCTGGAGGTACCTTGAGGGTCTTTTAAGTATAAGATCAGGACATCGGTAAATAGAGATGCTTTGAATTTTTTATTTTTCATTGTATCCATTTATTTAATTTCTTTGTGATTCTATCTAAGACTTCAAACATCATGGGGAATCATGATGTTATTGACTATTTAATATAATATTAGATATGTAAGATTTCCTATATAACCTTTGCAATGTTTAGATATTTTCCTTTTATTACTAGTCTTTTCAGGTCTTTTTACCATGGTAAGAGGTTGAATTTGTAAAAGGTCTTTTTTGTATCTACTGTCTTAATCATGTGATTTTTTTTCTTAAGACAATTTATCATTTTACATTTTCTGATTTGTATATATCATGTTAACTTGCATCCTTGGGATGGAAACTAACAGGCCAATTATCTTATTGTATCTGTGAAATTTACTTGTAAGTACCTTTTTAAATTTTTTTTTAATTTCAAGTAATTCATTGAATATTTTTATCTATATTTACTGTAACAATTAGTCCGTAATTTCCCTTTTTTGCTGTTGTATCCCTATCAATCTTTGTATCTTGGTAATAGAGACTTCACAGAATGAATTTGGTAGTGTGTTATCCCTTCTATTTTATGGGATAGTTTGACAAGTATTGGCGTTTTCACTTTCTTGAAAAGTTTGGTAAACTGATGGATGAATAGTTAAGGATTTGTTTATTATGTTTCCTTTTATTTTACTTTGGCATGTCATATATCTTTAGGAATTTATCAATTTAAGATTTTTTCAGACTTTGGGACTATGTTTTATTGTTATGATTGGATTATACTGGGATCTGTTGCTATATCCATTTTCATCTCTCACTTTTTAGTTGCATCATCTTTTTTTTTTTTTTCCTTTCGACTAGCTTGGGTGGAGTTTGTCAATCTTGTTCACCTTTCAAGAGTAGAAAGTCACCAGTCTTTCCACAGTTGGCATTAGATTATTGTCAACAGTTTACATGAATAGTTCAGTGATACCTTTGTCTGAGATGCTGTCATAATATCCTGTATATGTGATTCTGGTCAGTCAGTTTTGCTGTTGTTGTTTGTCCTTCATTTGATCCTGAAATTGAAGTTTCTAGCCTTTAATGGGAGCTCTCCACTAGGGAAATCTCAGGATGTAAATGCATTCATGGCTCATATTTGCCAAGACACATGTTACAAAGACCTAGGTAGCATGGTGCTTTCCTGGAATCAACGTAGCACCTTATAAGTTGTTTTATTTTTGTCAATTTGAGAAAGTTTCTTTATTTTCAAGAGCATGATTGATCCAAATTCAATTGTATCCTAAAAAGTCCCATGATACCCTAGGTGACAACTTAATGGAAGTTGCGTCATGAGCTACTTGGAAATTACATTTCTTAATTAAAAAATGTTCTGAGAACACATTTCTTTCTACAACGATCAATACATAATATTTAAAAACATTTTATTAATATTTTATTGATATTTTAGAGATATTGCTAGACCTTCAGCATGGATAGGAGAACGAAATAATGCCAATGGACTGTAAATGTTCCTTTTCACTACAGGGAAGGTTTTAATAATATAATTCTGATCAGCATCCCACAGTTTCATTGTGTGATAATTGTTGTAAGAGATGGGAATCCTAACAAATTCTCTTGGAGCAATAATTTAGTAGTGCTCTTTGTGGTAATTCAGCATTATTCCAAATCTTAGTTCTGCAATTTTCTGGCATTAGACACTAAAAAACATTCTTTAAGCTCTTCATGCTTCCCTTCTGATATATTTGTAGTCATGCAACTTATATCAAAGTTTTGCCATGAAGATTAAACAAATTGATGAACAGGTCCTAAAAAAGAGGAAGATAATAAGATATTTGATCATTTACTAATTAAAGAAGCTTTTGGCTTATATAAACCTAAAAGCTATCTTAAATACTGTCTCTGCCATCAATTGTGTTAAAAATCACAGGACAAATTGGCCAAGACAGTTATCATGTATAATAAAAAAAAGGTGCTTTCAGAGTATTCTAGCAAAAGAAAGGAAACTGGATCACAGGACTGTGAAAACATATACATTAAAAGAAGAAATTGTTGGAAGGAGGAAAGGAGATGAGGTAGGGTAATAGTGGGTGGAGAAGATATGTACTATAATTTTAAATAACAAATTTAAAAAGATACCATTGGTATTTTGATTTAAAGTATTTTTTACTCAACTTAATAACAATGTAAGATCAGAATTGAACACAATTGACATATGTAAATTAAAAGAAAAGAATCAAAACATTTTATGAAAGAGTGACTGACAATTTATGTGTATTTTCTTTGGGGAAAACAGAATAAGACTAAAAATCTATGGCTTAAATAATAATGACTCTGATTATTGTTAATTTAGGTAATCTCCACTACTCTCTAATAGGAAAAAGATTTTAAAATTTTAGTAAATAATAGGTGAATATTTTAGAATCAAATCATTCACGTTGCATTTGTCTTCCATCCATACAGTCATATATTGCAGCAGGGGATAGAGATTATTCTGCTGGTTTCCTTCCTACTGATATATGGCATTATAATGCAGATTTGCTTTCATTTCTTTCAACACCCTCGAATCCCACAGGGCAGAACAAGATTTTTCAATGGTCATTACTATTCTTTCTTTATAACCATTACCACTCACTCACACTCCTTATTTAAAATGCCAATAAAAGGACAGTACATAAATATCAGAGGGATTAAATGTTTTATTTTTTAATAATTTGCATTCATTTCTCTTTACTTGGGGGAATAATGGACCTGTTGTTTTTTAAGAACCATGGATGACTATTGTTCCACTGTGCATACTCTTGTGGGAATAGTATAAATCTTTGAGTTATATGTGTGAATACTTGCAATATCTCTATTAAAGCCATGTTAAATAGAATTTATCTAGTTGAAAGAAAATAACTTGTGCCTGTCTTTTATGCTCTTAGCTATGATATTGGATTTGCTCTCTAGCCTAATTTCAAGTCCATAAAGGGATTCAAAATTTTTGGTTTCTGTTTATTGTATATAAAAAAAGAGGACTCCAAAATTTGTACAAGAAAGTAGTAGCTGAGTTTTCTTAAAGATTCTACTAATCATTAAAGAGAACCACAACTGACCTAAGGGTATAAAGTAAATGAGTGGGAAGGGCTGAGTTCATATTCCATATCCCATGTAAAAATTCTAGATGGGAATGGTGGTGCCTGCACTTCCTCTTCTGGAAGGTAGATTGGGAAATCCCAGAGTGAAGCATAAAGAAGATAGAAGCAATCCAGGATGATTTCTGAAGTCACCCTTGGGCCTCATTAGGTATATACAACAGTGCCCTTTGATATTCCCCATGCAAAAATAAATAAATGAAAAATAATAATCAAATAAAAACAGGGTACCCAAAGTATTCCCTCCCCCCACACCAAAAGCCATAATACACCAGTTGACAAGACCGAAAAAAGGTGAGAACAAGATTAGGAGGAGAATCATTGACAAGCAGTTCCCTTCAGACATGAAACCAATATAATGAACTCACAGTGATCAACTCTCCTGCAACAAAACAATGCAAGAGTGTTCCCAACACCATGTACAACAAAGGAATGAGCAATTCAGGTGACTCCACACATAAGACAGACTACTGATGGCCATAGCTGGCTATGAAAAGCCCTTCATGCAGCAGGGGTACATTTACTGAAATATTGCCTGTGTTTCAGCAGATTTTCAAGCATAGGTAAGAACAGACATCTCTTATAAAGCTAAATGCGATACTTGAACAGGTAGAGATATTGGGGAGTAGCAGGTCAGCTTGCCAGAAGAAGATATCTCTCTGGGGAGGAGGGCAGATGAGATAGGGTGATGATGTGCAGGAGAAAACAGCAAAAATTTACTGTAATTTTAAATAGCGTAAATAAAAGTTAGAATATCTCAGTGGTCACTATTGGTACGAGATTTTTCATTCAACTTTAATTTTAATTCACTTTGTTCTTCAAAAGTCTTAAGATATAGATGTCAAGACACTTTACAAAAATCAAAACTCCAAGTATCTAAGGGATTTACTTCTATTTATTTCTATTCTTTAGTGTTTTATATACGAATACAATAAATTTATGGCATTTTAACTTTTATTATTCAATGCCAATTCCTTCTTTTTCCTTTTGAACTTCAATTCCATTGGTCTCCCTCATATTTCCTTGTTCTTTAGTATGTGTGGCCCACTAAGTTTTATCTGAATTGACATTAATGTCATGTTTCTGGGTACTTGATGGAGTAAGGGCAAATACCAGTAGGTATACCATCGAAGGAAAGTAGTTCGCTTCCCCAATCCCCATCCAGTATTAACTCGCAGAAGTCAGTCAGGGAGGTGTGGTAACCTTGAAATTTTTTCCTTCCCATAGTGAAATGTTGATAGACCAAATCTTGTTCTGGAATCACGGAGCTTGCAGTTTTCTTAGCTTAGAGTCTGTTGCTTTCTATTCTCTGTTAGCAGCTTACATAGTGGTTTTTGGTATAATAAAAGCTGGCGGACAAGGAAGAAGCTCCTTTATCAGTTCCAGGTTGTTTATTATTTTGCACTTTCATATACAAATACAATGAATCTATGTGTCTTCATCCCAGACACACCACCTCTTCCCATCCCACCTCAGATGCTCTCTTTTCCAGCAAATATCCCTTCCACTTCAGCATCTCCCTTTCTTTTTTTTTTTTTTATTTCTTCCAATCATACAAAGTTGATAAGTACTCAATTCCCCTCCCTCCTTCCACCCCTCCCTGGATATCCTTGCTTCCTCCCCACCTTTTCCCCTTCCTTTCCCCCCCTCCCTTTCTCCCAGTTTCCCCTCTCCCTCCCCCTTCCCCCCATCCCTGGAGTATCCTTTAGTGTGCATGTCAAACTTCCCTCTGGGTCCTCCTCTCTGATGAGGTGTAAGGACTCAGTAACATTGCCTAGAGCCCTTTCTCATGTTCCCCTTTAGTATAGGAACACTATTATGGCTGTGAGTTCCTTGCCTCTAAGAATCCTAGTGGCTTTAATCCATGCTAGCCTCTGAGCGGTCAATGATATGTCAGTCATTGCACAGGTCATACAAAGTCCTGTTATGATTACTTTGGTCCTAACTTGTGTGGAATATCTTGCATATCATTGCTCCTTTCCATCTTTAGGCTCTTACAATCTTACTGCCCCCTCTTCTGCAAATTTCCCTGAGTTTTAGGATGGGGAGAGATTAGGCTGGCCTGGTTCCAGGTAGTTGATGTAGAGTCTCTGATGTTCTGAATTATGGTTTGCTGATTTTTTTTCAGTTTCAGCATCTCCCTTTCTGTGTGATCCTCTGGGCCCTACTCGGGATGTTCATATTGCTTGTATTGTAGTGCCTGGGCACCTCCTGGGGCACAGATGACTCACAGATGGGAGCGCTGTTGAGTAAACAAATTTCTGTTCTGTCCAATGCAGCATCAGTCTCAAATAGTCATGTCCTGTGATTGATGTTTATAGCAACTTCAGCAACAGGGTTTCCTGTCAGTTTTCGTAGAGCCTCCCATAGCAATGGCAAAAGTCTGTATTGTTTTGGGGCCTGTGGGAGGAAGCTTTGCAATTGAAAGCTCTGATCACATTTGTAAGGAATTAGCAGATGAATTAAATCCTAAGCAATTCTGCAGGAAGTTGTTTAATTCATTTAATTGTTTAGCTTGATGGAGGAAGAATCAATTAGTGGTTGAGACTTGACCATTCCCTGGACAGGTGAATAACATAAAGGGAGTTGGTTAAAGAATTTGGCATTCTTCAGCAATTTGGACAAATATGCTCCCTGCATGAGTTTGACACTCTCTTGCAACCTGTAGATATGGCTTGGCCAGTTCTCGCAGCCCCTGGTATTGATGTGTACTTTCCTGCCAAGATGAACTAAGAATTACAATTGGAAAAAAAACGTTTTCCCCCTTAAACTATTTTGGCAACACAACCCCTTGAGAACTCTAACCAAAATATTTTATATTTTTCAAAGCTTATAGTGTAGAAGGTATTTTGTTTGACCTTACCATATGATCTTAGTACAACTTGTTACTTGTTCTACCCCTTTTTGTACCCTATCCCATCATCTCTCTTCTAAACATTCTACTATCATTCCCTTCTCCATCTTCTTGCCCTCTGTCATCTTTCAAAACCCTCTGCAAGGTCTTCTACCATGTCCAGCACTCCTTTCAAACTCAGTGGTGCTTCTCAAGTTTTCTGGTTGGCTGTTATAGGTATTCCTTGCTAAGCATGAAAATCTGAAGTTTTTATATTAGCATCTGCATGTAAGAGAGAACATCCAGCAGTTTTCATTTGCCTTTCTGTGTCTGGCATACTATTAAATATAGGTGTCAACTTGACAGTTGAGAGTTCAAGCTCTGGGCACATTCGTAGAGAAATAGGTAGTTGAGTTAAATCCAGAACAAACTTGCAGAAGATTGTCTAATTGGTGGGGAAGGCCTAGTCCATAATAAGTGGGGCTAGTCCTTGGGCAGGAGAGAAAGTTGGCATCATTCTGTATACTTCTCCAGACATGCTGGTCTGGCAAATAAGGGTTGTCCTCTTTCATAGTCATTATATGGATATGGTGTGGCCCTTGGTGTTGGTATGAGCTCTCTTGCCAAGCTGGACAAAGAACTGTAGCCAGACACTCGTAAGCTGAAATTAAAACTCTTTTTCTCTTAAATCATTTGGGTGTTATATTTTTATCAGCAACAGTGCAGAGTAATTGCAACATATACTTTCCTCAATATAATCTTTTTAGTTCTATTTACTAACACTATTCATAATTTTATTTTTCTTGTGCGTATATGGTTGGAAAGAAGAAGATATGAAGTGGGAAAGGAAAGCATATGTGATGGGGTGGTGAGGAGTGAAAAAACATTAATTTATTGTAATTATGTATGAAAATGTCAAAGAATTTTTAAAAATTAAAAAATTTTGAAAAGAATTCAAAATGTCTCACATACCCAATGCTACCTACTATAGTCAAAACAATGTAGTATTGTTATGAAGACACAAAGACAAATGGAGTAGTTAAAAAGACTAGAAATAAACCTTGCCCATGTGGTCAAATGATTTTTGACAAAAGTGCATGACTGCTATATGTAAAAATGATGTTTCTTTACAACAAATGGAAAGTGAATAAAAATGGCTCTGGCTTTAAAGCAAGTGTAAAAAATTACATCAGTGGATCAATCACCTGAATTCTTTGAAGAAAAGATCATTAGTGAAAAGTTTCAGAGCAGTGGATTTAGTAATTATTTTTTAGCTATTATATCAAATATAAGCCAATAAAACAGCAAATTACATCAAAATTGAGTTATTTAGTGCATGGAAGGACTCTAGAATTGTCACCCTAGGAGGCCATTCTCTACCTGAGAAATATTCTTTAGAGAAAGATGAGCTTTTGGTTCATTTACAGGAGATATTCTCTATTGCATAATTGATAGAAAAACTAGTCCATTGTAGTTGGGAACATTCCCCAGCCAGGTGGTTTAGGACTTCATAAAGATATAAAGAGTCAATGAATATAAGCAACCAAGCATGTAGGTATGTATTCATTGGTTTCTGTTCTTGATTGAACCTCTCAAGTTCCTGCTGCTGCTCATAATGGACTGTAAATTGGAATTGTGATTAAGTCATTTGGGTCAGATATTTTGTTGCAACAATGTGTAAACAGATAGCAAAATAGAAACTATCAACAAAGTAAAAGGTCAACTCATGGAATGGGAGAAAATATTTAAATATCCTTTAATTAACACCAAGTTAGGATATCTAAAGAGCCCATGCAATTCAGTAACAGTAAGGAAAACAACTGATTTAATTGGGATCAATTGAATGGGAAAGCACTCAAACAACCAATGTTTTGAAGAGATGTACAAATGATCAATTACATATGAAAAGATATCAATGTCATCAACCACTAAGGAAACAAATCAAATACAAGTGATATCCCTTCAAGTTCACCAGGAGGACTCTGATGAACAGGACAAAATTGTTGAAAACTTTATTCAATGGAAATAAAACTTTACATTCTTCCTGGTCACATGTTCTCCTAGAAAACTCATACCATTTAATTATTAATCAGCTTCTGGATGAATTTCTGCAAATGTTCAGATTTCAGCACAAAGGTTGTTAATGCAACTTATTGTAATACTTTTTTCTTTTACAGCAAATAGTACAATATTAACCATCATATTTTTTGATGAATTATTTCTTTAATGTCTGTCTCATGGATAGGTAGTGTGATAGCAGTGTGTTTGATATGACAAGTCATGGGAAGAAATGGGGTTAGAATATGATATGAATATGCAATGTCTTTGGCATTATTTTGATATTCAATAAAACAATAAAAATTATTTAATTAATGATATAACAAAATGCTTTATTATTTTGTTAAATAAGTAGAAGACATGAATTATCAGATTACAGCAACAATTTAAATTTATACTATTAATATATTTTGTACTAATACACATGAAATAAAATTTTTCAATTTTGAAGAGAAAATTTTCTATGGTTCAAAAGTCAAGGAACATTCCTATCTGTAAATATGAATGTTTTAATGAATTTGCACCAATTCATGGCCCTTCAATTTCTTTTTTTTCTCCCACATTTTATTTTTTTCTTAATCTTACAAGCTCAATAAGTACACCTGTCCTCTCCCTTCCCCTCCCTTCTCCATCATCACCCATTCCCCTCTCCCCCGTTTCCTACTTCTTTTTATCCCCCTTTCTCCCTTCCATCCCTTGGAGCATCCATTTATGTAGGCACTGAACTTTTCTCTGAGTCCTCCATCCTAGTGAGGGTTTAGGATTCAGTGGGATAGCCCAGAGCGACTTCTTGGGCTTCCCGTTAGCATGGGAATTCTATTATGAATGTTTAATCCCTTGCCTCTAAGGATTCTACTGCCTGAAACCTCTCCCCTGTGATCCATGATAGACTTTGGGGGGGGAGGTCATTGACATGTCAGCCATTGTACAGGTCAGGCAAAGTCCAATCTTGGCTACTGCAGCCCTAAGTTGTGTAGAGTACCTTGCATATTGTTGGTCCTCCTTATCTTTAGGCTCTTAAAATCTTGCTGTCCCCTTTCTGCAAGGTTCTCTGAGCTTTAGGATGGGGAGAGATTTGACTGGTTCCAGGTGAATAATGTGGTCTTTGGTGTTCTGAATTATGGTTTGTTGTTTTCAGTTTTGCTATTCCTGCACCACCCTCAGCTGCATCCCAATGGTATCGAAGGTCACCTTTTAACCAAAGATAAAAGATTGTTTAAATGAAGGTCTTAATATAAGATGAGACTCAAAAAAAGATGGAAGAATAGGAGTAGTATACAGCAGTGGGGGGGGGTCTCAGTGTTCCATTGCAGGATGGTTACCATCTATCCTGCCAGTCCCTATACCCTCCCTAATTGGTGAGATCAAACCTGTTCAGTCACAAGTGACCAGGAAGGGAAGTGAGAGTGAGCTGCACTAATTTTCTGTGTCTGGGATACTTCACTCAAAATATCATTTTCTAATTCCATCCATTACTGGCAAATTTCATCAATTCACCATTTTTAATGGCTGAGCAGTATTCCATTGTATAAATGTACCACATTTTCATTATCCACTCATTTACTGCTGGGCATATGGGTTGATTCCATCACTGTTGTTGTACATAGTGCTGCAATGAACATGGTTGTGCTTGTGTCACTGTAGTGAATTTCTGCATTATGGGGGATTATTCTCAGAAGTGGTATAGCAGGGTCATATGGCATTTCAACCTTTAGCTTCTTGGAAATCACCATACTGATCTCCAGAGTGGTTGTATAAGCCTGCATTCCCACCAGCAATGTATAAGAGTTCCCTTCTCTCCACATCCTCTCCAGCTTTTGGTGTTGTTTGTCTTGTAGATTTTCATGGCCCTTCAATTTCATGGAAGCAACTACTGATTGTTTTGTTTTCCTTCCGAGTCAAATAAATAAGGTATCTTCTTCTCCTAAAACAACTTTTATTAACATTTTTTGCATCTTTTTTCTTGTGTTTTAATTGTACAATGCAATAGTTTTGTTGTAATTTCGTCATAGTTCATTAAAATACCAGGACATATGTTAATCTTTTAGTTAGGATATCTCAGCCTCCAGAACTAAGAATCAGATAAATTTATTTCTTTTTTGTCTTAAGGAATTAATTTTTCTTGTTCAGATAACCAACATATTATAATAAAAATAAAAGTAGCAATTATCTAAGGTAACTATTTGTCTTGGTTTAAAATGTGTCCCCCACAGTCTCATGTGTTTGACAAGTTCATGGCATCTTGAGAAGTAGAGCCTTGCTAAAGGAAGGCAGTCACAAGGGGTGGGCCTTGAGGTGGATTAGTCCCACCTTACCTCCAGGAGAAGTCTGCCTTTGCAACAAACAGATTTGCAGCCCTCAGCTTCTAAGATGTCTGTAGTGAAGTAGCTTCCTTCTGCTTCAGTCAGCCGGCCATGTTGCCTCCACCATGAGAGACTGTATCTCCCCTCTGGAATCATAAGCTGGATAAATCTCCCTTAAGTTGATTGACTTTGGGTGCTCTCTCACAGCAATAGTTAAGAGTAACGTCACACTATTGTGTGAAAACACAAAGTACTTCTTATTTTAAAATTTAAAAATATAGGGTGCCAAGGATTAGGCTTCCTAACAGCATTTTAAAACATCATTTGTCTTTGTTGTTCCTCCTCTTCCATTTTCCTTGCCCTAGTCTGAACCCTTCTGACCACAGGATTCTTATTTCTGCCTTCTTGTCATTTAGTTTCTATTATCAGGATCATCTTCCTCAAAATCTCATCTTGTTTTCATCTAGTGGCCATCTACCTATTCTCGTCATAACCAATACCTTAAGCCACAATGTGTTATATATATGTAAGTAATATATATTACTTATATTCAGTTGTATCTGATTATGAGAGAACATGCATATTTGTTTTTCTAAATCTGGGTTATTGCATTATAAAAATTTTACATTTATCTATTTCCCTGAAAATTTTATGATTTTTATTTTTCTTTATGGGTAAATAAAATTTACTGTATATAAGCAGTATATTTTTATTATACATTTAATTATAGATGGGCATCCAGATGGATTCCATTCCTTGCTATTGTGAATAAAGCATCAGAGAAACATGTAAACATGAAGAAACATGTAAAAGTTTTTCTGTGGCAGGTAGGATATTGTAATGGTTTGAAATGTGTCCCCCACAGTCTTATGGATTTGGGAAAGTAATGCACCTTTGAAGGTGGAGCTTTGCTATCTTCCTGGGGTGGAAGTATAGGTTGCCACCATTTCTGATTGGCATATTTTCTATAGGATCTGTGATCTAAAATGAGGAGCTTCTGCTTGCAAGGCAGAGGATAACACCTGAACAATCTCTGTAACCCCCTTTTCTTCTGGTTTGGTTGTCATGTAGGCCTTTAGTTTATTTTTATTATTGAAAAATTTTCAGTCATCTTCAATCATGACATAATTTTGCTGGTATCAGTGCAGGCTGGCATTTGTGATTATTCACAACTTGAATATATCTCTCCATACTCTTCTGACTTTTTGTTTCCTTTGAAAAGTCAGCTATTTATCTGATAGATTTGCCATTAAATATTACTTGGTTTTTTTCTTTTTCAGCTCTCAAAACTTCCTTTCTATCTTGTATCTGCAGTGTTTGAGTATTATTTGCTATTGGAAGTTTCTATTTTGGTCATTGTTATGGTTGCATTTTGATGTCAACTTGACAGTTGTGGACTGTTTGGGGGCAGCTGTGGAAGATTAAGAGTTAGCATGGCCCCTGAACAAGCCTGTAGATACTTGACTGATTGCTTTGGAGAACCCAGCCCATAGTGGTTGGTACTTTCCAGTGGTGGACCAGATAATAGGAAGTGCAAGAAGGAGGGACTTGCTCTTCCCTGATCCAGTGTCGACTTGCTGTGGAGTCCACTCTGTGTGCACATTCTTCACCTTTAGAGCATCGGGGCCTTCTTTGTTGCTGCTGCTGCCGCCCTCTTCTTTAGCTGACTTGGAGCTTCACCTTTTCCACCATGTTGTTGCTGTTCCTGCTGCCTTTGGAGCCTGGTCTCTGGGTCTCACTGCTGTTTGCTGTTCATCACTGATGTTACACCCCAGTCGTTCTTCACTGAAGTGGGAACCCAATGTCTTCTACCCTTCAGAGAAGTAAAGGCATGAGATCTTTTTGGGATCTTTGGCTTTGTGGAACATTCCAGCCAGGAAGAAGGCTGCTGTGGTTGGCTACCTTGAAGGATACTATTTTTACTGTGAGTTATTTCTTTTTTTTTTATTTCCACTCACACAAACTTAGCAGGTATACTGGTCCCCTCCCTCCCTTGTTTATTACATTCTATAGATTGTTTCTTCAGAGAACCCTGACTAATACAGTCATATTTGATTGATGTGTAGTTTGCATTTTGTGCTTAGATGGGGATTCATTCCTTAGCTGTGGAAAATTATAATTTTTTATAGTGTGAAAAACGTCTTCTGGTGTGTTTTCTTGGATTAGTTGTGGTGGAATTCCATGAATGTTCAGGTTTGACTCCTTTATGGTGTCCCCTAGTTTTGAATTTCCTTTCATGTATTCTTTTTTTATTTTCATTTTTCCCAATCATACAAGCTCAATAGGTACCCCATCCTCTTCCTCTCTCCATCGCTCCCCAGTTCCCCCTTGTACCCTTCCCTTCTCTCAGTGCCTCCCCCTTCCTCCTTCCCATCCTCTGGAGCATCCTTTTGTGTGAATGCCAGATCTCTGAGTCCTCTATCCTAGAGAGGTATAAGGATTCAGTGGCATAGCCAGGAGCCCTTTCTTGAACTCCCGTTAGTATAGGAACACTGTTTTGACTGTTAATCCCTTGCTTCTAAGGATCTTACTGCATGTGATCCATGCTACACTTTGGGGGGGTCATTGACATGTCATTGTACAGGTCATGCAAAATCTGATTATGGCTACCACAGTCTTAACTTGTGTGGAGTATCTTGCATATCATTAGTCCTCCTTATCCTTAGGCTCTTACAATCTTGCCACCCCATCTTCCACAAGTTTCCTTGAACGTAGGATCAGGAGAGATTTGGCTGGTCTGGTTCCAGGTGATAAATGTAGGGTCTTTGATGTTCTGAATTATGGTTTGTTTTTTTTCAGTTTTGCTGTTCCTGCACCTCCCTTGACTCCATCCTGATTGGTCTTGAAGGTCACCTCCTAACCAAAGATAAAAGACTGTTTAAATGAAGATCTTACTATAAGAGGAGACTCAAAGGTAGATGGAATAGGAGTAGGACACAGCGGTGAGGGAGGGGTCAGTGTCTCATTTGCAGGATGGTTACCATCTATCCTGCCAGTCCCTATACCCTCCTTGATTGGTGAGCCAGGAAGAGCAGTGAGAGTGAGCTTCACCACATGTCTTGCTGCTTGCATGCAATACTCAACAGTGACCTATTTTCTCTACTGAAGCATTATACCTTCTCTACTTTTTTCTGGGGGGCCCTCCTTCCCCTCCCCTCCTGTTTATAATCTTTGCAATTACACTAGGTATTATAGAGATTTATCTTCAAATATGTCATTAAGTGGGTTTGTTACTAAGATCCACATATTAGGGAGCACATATAGTGTCTAATTTTCTGTGTCTGGTATACTTCACTCAATGGAATTTTTTTCTAATTCCATCCATTTCCCAGAAAATTTCATTAATTAATCTTTTTTGATCACTGAGTAGTATTCCATTGTATAAATGTACTATATTTTCCTTATCTACTCATCAACTGTTTAGCATTTGGGTTAATTCTATGACTTGGCTATTGGAAAAAGTGATGCAATGAACATGGTTGTGCTTGTGTCATTCTAGTGAATTTTTGCTTCATGGGGGATTATTCCCAAATGTCATGTGGCATTTCGACCTTTAACTTTTTTAGAAATTGCCAAACTGATCTCCAGAGTGGTCGTTTAAGCTGCATTCCCACCAGCAATGTGCAAGAGTTCCCTTCTCTCCACATCCTCTCCAGCATTTGGTGTTGTTTGTATTGTGGATTTTTACCAACCTGAATGGGGTGAGATGATATCTCAGGGAAGTTTTGATTTGCATTGTGCTGATGGCTAGGGATGTCGAGCATTTTTAAGATACTTGTTAGAAATTTCAATTTCATCCCTGGAAAATTTTCTTTTGAGTTCCCAGATCCATTTTTTTAATTGGGCCATTTATGTCTTTGGTATTTAGTTTTTCAATTTTTTGCACACTCTGGATCATAGAGCTCTATCAGATGTGTGAATGGTGAAGATTTCCTTCCATTCTGTGGGTTGCCTTTTTGCTCAGTTTACAATCTCTTTATCTGAACATTAACTTTAATATTGAATAGAAGTGGTGAGAGTGGACAGCCTTGTCTGTTCCTGATTGAAGCGGGAATGCTTCAAGTTTTTCCCCATTGAGTATAATCGTTGCTGTTGGCTTGTTGTATATGACTTTTATTATGTTGATAAAAGTTCTTTCCCTTCCAACTGTCTCTAAGGTTTTTTATCATAAAAGGATGTTGGATCCTGTAAAAACTGTTTCTGCATCTATAGAAAGTATCACCACGTGGTCTTGAACTTTGAATTGGTTTATATACTGGATTTTTTAAATCACTTCTTTATTTATTTCTTCTACTAATACAAAGTTGATAAGTACCCCTTTCCCCTCTCTCCCCTTGCTTGAATCCCCTTGCTCCCTCCCCACCTTTTCCCCTTCCTTTCCCCCTCCCTCCCTTTCCCCCTCCCTCCCTTTCTCCCAGTGCAACTTCCCCCCATTCCTGCAGCATCTTTTAATGCGCATGTCAAACTTCCCTCTGGATCCTCCTCTCTGATGAGGTCTAAGGACTCAGTAGCATTACTTAGAACTCTTTTTTGTATTTCCCTTTAGTATAGGAACACTTCTGTGTCTGTTAATCACTTGCTTCTCAGGATCACAGTGCCTGTGATCCATGCTAGACTTTGGGGGTTCAATGATATGTTGGTCATTGCACAAGTCATGCAAAGTCCTATTATGATTACTTCAGGCCCTAGCTTGTATAGAGTATCTTGCATATCGTTACTCCTCCCTATCTTAAGCTCTTACAATCTTACCGCCCTCTTCCTCTTCTATTCCACATATTTCCCTGAGCTTCAGAATGGGGAGAGGTTAGGCTGGTCTGGTTCCAGGTGGTTGATGTAGAGTCTCTGATTTTCTGAATTATGGTTTGTTGATTTTTTTTTTCAGTTTTGCTAATATGATAGAGCCCTTGACTCTATCCTGATGGATTGAATGTCACCCCCTGGCCAGAGATAAAAGGCTGTCAAAATAGAGTCTTATTATAAGAGTAGTTTCAAAGGTAGATAGAATAAGAGTAGGAGACTGTTGTGGTGGTGGTGGGGTTCAGTCTCCCATTTGTAGGAAGAAATTCATCCATTTCTTTTGTGTTATCAAATTTTATAGAGTGTAAGTTTTTGAAATATGACCTTATAATTCTCTGTCTTTCTTGGGTATGAACTGTGATAATTCCATTTTCATTTCCAATTTTGTTAATTTGGGTTTTCTCTCTTTTGGTTTTGGTTAATTTATCTAGGGGTGTATCAATATTATTGATTGTGTTTCAAAGAACCAGCTTTTCAACTGGTTGATTCTTTGGATCATGTCCTTATCTCAATTTCAGACATTTCACTCCTAATTTTGCTAATCTCCTCTCTTCTACTGCTTTTAGGATTGGATTGCTCTTGTGTGTCTAAAGCTTTAAGCTGCATTGTTATTAATTTGTGATGCTTCTATTTTTTTAATATAGGCATTAAGAGCTATAAACATACCTCTTAGGACAGCTTTCATTGTATCCTAGAGATTTTGATATGTTGTATTTTCATTATTGTTCACGTCTAGGAAATCTTGAATTTCCTTTATGATTTCTTCCTGAACCCAATTCTCATTCAGCATCATAGTGTTTACTTTCCAAGAGTTAGTGTACTTTCTGCTATTTGATGTGTTGTGGATGTCAAGCCTTAGACCATGGTGGTCTGATAGGGTACAAGCTACAATTTCAACTTTCCTACACATGTGGAGATTCGTTTTGTGGTCCAGTATGTGATCTATTTTGGAGAAAGTTTCATGGGCTGCTGAGAAAAATGTATATTCTTTGGTGTGTAGATGGAAAGTTCAATAGAGATCTGTAAGTTCCACTTCAGTCAGGGTTTGATTAAGTTCCAATCTGTCTCTGTTAAGTTTTTGGCCATGTGGATCTATTCCACATTGAGAGTGGGGTATTCAAATTCCCAAATATTATCCTTTTGCAATTGTCTTATTGCTTTAGATGTTGTAGTGTTTGCTTAATGAATGTGGAAGAGCCCATATTATGTGTTTATATATTCAGTATTGTGAAATCTTCCTGGTGAATTGTACCTGTAACTAAAATGTAGTATCCTTCTGTGTCTCTTATGATTTTTTTTTTTGATTTGAAGTCCATTTTGTCAGATAGTGTAATTGCTACCTCTGCTTGATTCCTGGTTCCATTAGCTTGCAGAATTTTTGACCAGCCTTTTACTTTTAGAATGTGCCTATCTTTTGTGATGAAATATGTTTCATGAAGGCAGCAGATAGATCGATTTTGAATTCTAATCCATGTTTGCAACCTGCATCTTTTGATTGGTGAGTTAATTCCAGTGACATTTAGTGTTATAATACTTTTGATTCCTGACTTTTTTTTGTTTAGTGACTTTCATAAGTGTATTATTTAGCTTGTAGGTTGTGATGGTATTATATTTGTCTTCTGTATTCCTGGATATGGTTATTCTTTTTTCAAGCTTGAGTATGTTTACTAGCATTTTTTGAAGACCTGGTAAGCCTTCAAGCCTTGTCTTTATGGTAGAAAATTTTTCTTTTGCCCTGGATTATGACTGATAATTTTGCTGGGTATATCAGCCTGGGTCGACATTTTTGCTCATTCAATACTTGGAAGTACATCTCTCCAAGCTCTTCTTGTTTTTACTGTTTCCATTGAAAAATCATTTGTTATTTTAATAGGTTTACCTTTGAAAGTGACTTGTTTTTTTCTCTTGAAGCTTTCAGCCATTCTCTTTGTCTTGTATGTGTAGTGTTTTGACTATTATTTGCGAGTTTCTATTTTGGTTATATCTGTTTGGGTACAGAATGCCTCTTGTATTTGGATGGGCCTCTCTTTCTTTCAATGTGGAAAGTTTTCCTTTATGGCAATTTGAAAATTTGCCACAGGTATATGGTATTTTGGGTTTTTTTTTCTGGTATTTATTTATTCCATGAATGAGTATATTAGGCTTCTTTAAGGTGTCCCTAACTCTTGAATATTCCTCTCAAGTATCTTTTTGGCTTTAACAACATCATTGATTTAACTGGTTTGTTCTTCCACTTTGTCTTCAAGATCTGATATTCTATTTTCTGCTTCATTTGTTCTGCTGATAAGAGTCTCTGTTGAGTTCTGGATTGAAGATATCTTGTGTTTCAGTTTAATTTTAACTCTGCTTGGGATCATTATAACTTCTCTATGCCTATTTTTGTTTCTTCAACTGCTTTTCTCATCTCCTCCAAGTGCCTGTTGTGTTCCTATTCAAATGGTTGATGCAGTTATTCAACTCCTCCCACATTTCTTCTTTCATGGCATTGATCATAGTAAAGATCAGTCTTTGAAAATCATTACCTTGGGTATGGCTTTCTTGGTTATTTTCTATGAGTTTGTTCTGGTTGGACTCTATCATTACTGGGTTAATTTTTTTGGTAGGAGATTTGTTGTCTTGTTTTTCATTTCTCATGGATTTGTGCTGTGACCTGAACATTTTTGTTTTATATCTTATAGACGGTCTTTTTTTCTGTATGTTTTTGACTGAACTGAATTAGACAATATTAACTACACTTGAGCAGTTATTACTAATGTTTCCCTTGGAGTTGGGTACACTTGTCTGGTATTGGTGTTATTTTCTAGATGAGGCTATTGGCTGTTAGTATGTTAATTAAGTCAGGTTTAGTAGACATGGAATGAAGAATAGTATGGTAGTGCACTTTTTTGGTTTACTTCCTTGGTGATATGTGATTGTGAATGGTATAGTCCCAGAAGTTGTGTGGGTTTTTGGGTGGCTATATGGAAATGTTAAACTACAGTGACTAATAATTGAGAGGAACAAGATAGTAAAAATGGTTTACTTATTTTAGCTGGATATAACAATTCTCTCCCATTGGATGGGATGATTTTAGAGGACTTCAGATGAATGGTGTTTGTCCCCTAGACGTTTGCTTGGATTTTCTCTGGACTCTGTTGAATTCTGAGGAGGAGGGAGTCGGCCTTGGTCTGGGTCCATGGCAGAAAGGCAGAGTGGCTAATGGGGCACACAGATCACCTGGGACCTGGTGTGTGACCTACGGGCCTTCCTCAGTGCCAGACTGGTTGCTGGTGGGGCACCCAGATGACCTAGGGTCTGGGACATGGTCTAGGGGCCTTTCCTGAAGAGCAGAGAGTCTTCCTTAGTCTGTGTCTGGGACAGAAAGTCATGTATTCTTTTTTAAAATTAACTTTTTCAGTTTCTTTAAGCACACAATATTTTTTAAATTTTTTCTCCCACATTTTATTTTTTTCCTTATCATACAAGCTCAATAGGTAATCCTGTCCTCTCCCTCCCTCCTCTCCTCTCCAGTCATCCCCCATTGCATTTTCCCCACTTCCCCCTTCCTTTCACCACCTCCTCACTTCTCCTTTCCCAGTGCTTCCCCCTTTCTCCCTCCTATCCCCTGGAGCATCATGAAGATCTCTACTCCTGTTTAGTATACTGCTAAACCAATTAATTAGGGCATGGATACAAATATAAACTCATATAGCATATACATATATTCACAATATACCTATAGGAATATGCGTAAACTTAAATGCATTTATACTCAAACAAGCACAGAATATATTCATATGTGTCTATATTTTCACAAACAAGCACATAAACATTTATTGCAATCTTTCCTCTTTATAAAAATATCTGGTGAAAGCCTACATTGATTAAAACTGACATCCCAGTAGATAAAATCTTGAAAAACATAAAACTTGTACATATTGAAACTGTTTTCAGAAGGTTAAATATTATTGTATCATTGGAAGATGGTCAGATAAAATGGATAGCTCTATGATAGGCCTAAAATATATGTTTAATCATACTAAAGGTCATATATAACAAGAAAGAATCACTTCAAATGGTGAAAATCTTGAAACATTACCATTTAATTAGGTAAGATTGTACATTCTCACCACTTATATTCAGTATTGTTCAATATTCAAAAGAAATTGAAATATTCCTACTTGCAGAAATGTGATTCTACATCTGAGAGATTCCAAAAATTCCACCAGGAAACTCCTAGAACTAATAAATAAGCTCAGTAAAATGGCAAGGAAGGCAGAAAAAATGAAAAAGTCCTAAATGAAATAATTCCTTTTAATGTAGCCCCTAAAAAATGAAATACCTTGGTATAAAACTAACTAAGGATATGAGACCTATATGATGAAAACATTAAAATCCTAAAGAAAGAAATTTCTAAAGACACCAGAAAGTGGAAAGACCTCCCTTGCTCCTGGATGAGTAAAATTAGAATCATAAAAATGATCATCCTATTAGTAGGTCTGGTAAGGACAGTCTCACTACAGTGAGTTCCTAGATGCACCTGTCCTGTCTTGAATGGAATATCTTATCTAATGGTGAATGTTCCCTTTTTAGGTTCTTACAATCTGACCACTCAGAGACAACTTGGTATACCACAAGAGGCCTCAACTCCCACAGAAGTAGACAAGCCATAGAAGCAGACAAGCATGAGATGGGAGAGAATGGGCTGATTGATGAAGGGAAGGAGGGGAATGGGAGGGAGGAAGATGAAGAGAAGCAGAGATAAGTACTCAACATGCTTGTAAAATTAGAAAAATAAAAATTAATGTTAAGAAGTAAAAAAAGTAAATACCAAAAGCAATACACAGATTCAATGCAATACCAATCAAAGTTCCAAGACAATTCTTCACATAAATTGACAAAAAAATCTCAAAATTCATATGGAAACACAAAAAGTCCAGAATAGCCAAAACAATCTTAAGTAATAAAAACTCTGCTGAAGGTATCACCATGCCAGACCTTAACTATACTACAAATCCATAGTAATAAAGACAGCATGATACTGGCTCCAAAACAGACACATAGATCAATGGATAAGAGTTTTAAAGATGAAGACATAAGCTCATACACCTATAGTAAGCTGATTTTTTATATTGAACCTCATAATATCCAGTGGAAAAAGACAGCATCTTCAACAAATGGTACTGGCAAAACTGAATATCTGCATGTAAAAAATTGAAACTGGACCCTTGTCACCATCCATGAAAATCAACTCCAAATGGATCAAGAACCATTAATATTAGACAGAGAGTAGAAAGATCCTAAAAGAAAGAGTAGGGAAATCCACCAAACTGATCAGCCTAGGCCAACATTTTTAAAATATGAACCCAATTGCACAGGAAATAGGACCAGCACTCAACAAGTGGGATTTCATGAAATTGAAGAGTTCTGCAAAAGAACCCACAGAATGAGAGAAAATCTTCATAATCATACATCTGATAGAGGACTAATATTCAGAGTACAAAAAGAACTAAAAAAAAAATTAAACATTAAGGAGGACTAATATCCAGAGTACACAAAGAACTCAAAAAAGTTCAGAACTGTAGTACAGCCCAATTAGAAAAACAAGCCTTGGGACTTAAAAGAAGCATCTCAGGATGAAATTAAATGTCTATTGAATACCTTAGAAAATGTTCTACTTCCCTAGCTATCAGGGAAATGCAAGTCAAAACCATCCTGAGATAGTATTTCACCACACCCAGAATAGCTAAAATCTGAAACACATACATTCTCTAGAGAGGATGCTGGGAAAAGAAAACCCTTATACATTGCTGATTGGAATGAAAATGTGTAACTGTTCTGGAGATCAGTGTGGCAGTTTCTAAAAATGTGAAAAATTGAAATGTCATACCATTCCTTGGAATAATCCCAATAATTCTTCATCTTCCTGGAGAGATACATGTACTTCCATATTCATTGTGGCTCTGTTCACAATAGTGAACATGGAATCACCCTAAATGTCCAACAGTAGGCAAATGGATAATGAAAATGTGACATATATGCACAATGGAATACTATTCAACTATCAAGAAAAATCAATTAGTGAAATGTTCTGGTAAAAGGATAGAGTTGGAAGAAATTATACTGAGTGAAGTCTCCCAAACACAGAAAGACAAGACATTACGTGTTCTCCCTTATAAATAGAACCTAATACTAAGCCTTCAAAATGATATACTCAAGGGGAAATTTGTATAATATCCACTATAATACAAAGGAACATAACTTGGGTGGTAGGGGAAAGAATACCCCAAGAGGGTCAATAAAAAATATAATTAAATAGATAAATAAAGCTGCTATAGAAGAAAATCCCATAAGCAAAGGAAGTAAAGTGATAGATATTAATAAGGGGTAAGTCAGTGGGGAAAGAAAAAACAAGTGGCTCAGGAGACAAAGAGAAATTAAGGGCCTAACTCAGTAGTGCAAACTATAAACCACTACAATTATCTATGGGAGTAACAGAGGTATGTAAGACCCATAGGAAAGTAATCACTCTCTGAATGGGTTCTAATGGAAAGGAAATCATGCCTGATATTGTAAACATATTCAAATAAGGTGGAAGAGGAATAAATGGTCAGAAACAGATATTCTAATGTTAACTATAAAGGATTAATAATATAACGCCATCTAAATATTCCTTCTTTTGACCCTTATATAAGAAAAGCTCTCAGAACTTAATCAAGTTGCACCTACTATAATGGAAGACTAGTAAAGCAGAAAATCACATCAGGCGAGAGTACAGAATATCAGCTAACTTGAAATTCTCAGTCCCAATCAGCCCATCAAAATTTTATCCCACACAAAGCTCAGAGAACCTTGAGGAAGAGAGGGTGGTAGAATTGTAAGAGCCTAAAAGTGGGCTGAGGTCCTCCTGACCAACACTCTCCAACAAAACAGGGCTGCTGTACCCCCGAGGGTTACTGTGATGAGAACTTCTACCAACCAGATTACACAAAGACCGACATCAAAATTTCCGCAAGGCTAATTAGGATCTTAGAAAAAACAGCTGCTCTCAGAGAGTGACTCAGGAACAGATTCTGGACAAGGGAAGAAGAACCTCCCAACTTTCTACTTTATCCATTGGAAAGTCGCATGAAGTTCAATTGAAACCTGACTCTTTTACCAACGCAGGCACTCCAAAAGAAGTCCTGTGATACTCATAAGGAAAAGGACAGAAAGGTGGATTGAGAAAAAGTAGGATATCCAGTAGGGAGGAGAGGATGAAAGATAGACATGTGGATGGGGAGGTGGGAGAGAAGAGAAAAGGGTAGGGAGGGGATCAGGGCAAAGACAAACCCAGTTTCTTTGCAAATAAATAAATTAGTGTTTATATCTATCTATCTATATCCATATCTATCTCTATCTCTATCTATATCATCTATATCTATATGTATATAATCTAATCTGTATCTATATCTATATCTAGTTTTGTGAAAGTTAAATATTATTACATTATTGGGAGTTTTCCCATGAAATGTCATTATCAAAATTTCTTGGGGCAGCTCCACAATGATTGTGATAGTTAAGCCTGGATGTCAACTTGACACATCCGGTATTAACTAAGCTGGGCTGAGACCATGTCTGGAAAGGATCAACTGAGACTACTTGAAGGATACCCACCCTAGATCCCATTAGGACCTCCAAAGCTCTCAAAGGATCCTCCCAGTACTGCATCATATAAAAAGGAGCCACCAAGGAGAACAGATGCCTTCTTGCAGCTGTGCTAGGAATCGTTCTTCCTTCCGGCCGCCCGGTTCCTTCGACCTTCCAAGACTCCAGGAGTTCTCCAGCCTTCAGCCAGCACCTACTTGACTACCGAACTGAGCAACTAGCTGTTGGCAGCCATCGTTGGAACTACCTCGGCTACTGACAGCCTTCGCTGGACTACCTCGGCCATATCTGTAAGCCAACTCAATAAATTTCCTATATATATATATATATATATATATATATATATATATATGTATGTATATTCGTTCTGTGAATTCTGTGACTCTAGAGAACCCTAACTAATACAATGATCTATAATCAAGCTTTGGGAAAGTCTTCAAAAGAAAAATCTGATACTGTATGAAGATCAAATATTTTATTTCTATATCATTATCTTTCCACATGGTGATATTTATCAGGAAAAGTTTATTAGCCAAATGTTTCAAGTTGAAATGTGAAGAAAGAGTTAGCTACAATAGTAGCTCTATAAAGTGAATTAATGAAAACACAAAGGAATTATTCTTCTAGTAGTAAGGAATGTAATGAACAAAAGGTCATATAAATCCAGTAATACTTGGAACTATATTTGATCAAGATAAATGAAGAGGAATTCTTCTCTAAGGAGATATTACATAAGGAAATTTGATTTTTTTTCAGGCAACAATGAGGTAATACAAACTTTTGTTTGAAGCAGTCGCATTGTATAAAAATCAGACAACTGAATATCAACATTGCTGAGGAGAATAAGGATTCAGTTATGGCTCACACTTGTAGTTTCAACACTCAAGAAAATGATGTAGAAGGATCCCAAGTTTGAGATCAGTGTTGACTGATTAAGGAGTTCAAACCAATCAGTATTGCAAGAGAGGCCCTATGTCAAAATGTGTTTTGAGAAATAAAAAAATAGCTGATTAAGTAATTTTATTGAAGATTAGAAACTTTTATAATCAGAAGATTTACCTCAAAGTATTCACAAATTATTGATGTACCTGTATTTTTTTTAAGAGTAGTTGTTGTTGGTAATTCATTTACTCAAATGCTCGTTGAGAATTAAAATCAAACAAGAGCAAAAATATTTTGAATTTGAACAACTCTTCAATGTAATAACTGAATTACCTTTACTGGTATATTTCCATAATTAACATTATTTAATATCTGCATTTTCTATTAAATATTTAGAGCATGTCTAATTAACAACTTGCCTATGGTCCAGTAAAAACAATAGATGTGTAATGAGTAAAATCATGATTATCAAATGGGACTGACAAATGGATATTGAGCTGGATCTATGATCAATAAAAAAATAGAAGAATTAGATGACACAATAAGTAATTTTTGGTTTATACTGTGTTTATTTTTTAAGTCTTTGGCTTTATTTCTTGTATAAACTTCATTTCTTCCAGGACTTTGCTTGACTTAATACTGCTAATTATCAGGTTTAGCCAATGTGGAATTGCTGTTACCCCAAATGCAGTTGTATTAGGCTAATAAGAATGCTGTGGGATCTGCTCATTACCTTAGCCTGCTCATTAATGATCCACATGTGGGGTTCTGTGTGCAATTATCTACCTTGAGGGAATGAGATAGTTTCCTGCCTGGGAGTCAATTTGGATACCAGGAGGAAGAGTAGCAAAATTTCACCTCAGGAGTTCAACACTGCTTTGAGATGATTATACACATGACATGATAACATTTTCAGTGTATTTTATCAACAGGAACTTATTTATATTTCATAATGTAATTTGCTGGTCTGAATATTCAATTGCTAATATCATTTGAAAAAGATGATTTATGATTATGAAACCCAGTGAAATTAGAAGGCTGCACTGAATTAGAAACCAGAAAAGGATAAATAAGATCTGCCCATGATACCAACTTAAGAGAGATTAAATAATACACAGAATCAAATTGTGAAAGATCTCGATTCTGCCACTTGGGGTCACAGAACACAATGCACTAGCATAGGAAGTGTAAAATATGCCTTTTTGAATTGAACTAGCTCCAGTTAGCTAGTTCACCTCTCAGATAACAAATTTTTCCTGTTCTTGAATCCCATAGAAGGAATCTTAAATAATAATTAGGGCTCTTGAGTATTTTCACTTAGTTGGCCCACTGCTTTGTTGCAGGATATTCTGACCTGTACTGTTACTTTGCTTTGAATAAAATTTCCTAACTTCTTTTTTCAAATCTGTGTCTACTTATTGCAATGCTTTAACTAAGACTCCAAGAACATGTTTATACAGTCCCTAAGACTGTTTAAACAAGAGTATAAAAACTGGCAGCAGATTAGATATGGCCTGTACGTTGTCCTTTGCTGTTCCAGATATATGGGATATCTAAGAAAGTGGAGCCATACTGCAAATATTTTATATAAAGAAATAGAACTAAGCCTTGTCTAGTGCAGTGACATGTGCTCTTCTTTTTGACCCATTTAATATTTTTATTAATAAATTTATTAAATTAACATTTTTATATACATGCTCCTTGCCTCTCTCACTCCCTCTCCCTTCCCCCTTCCCTCTAATTCTCCTGTCCTTTGGTTTTATGGGTCCTGAGGTTGGTTTTGTATCTTCTGTTCCCATAGGGTTCAGGCCTCTGTGCCAAAGAGACAGAGGCCCTTCCTTGGAAGTTGCAGTGATATGGGTATTCCCCTACCTGAGGTACATGTCAGTCCATGGGGGGATAGGGACATGTTCACCATTGTGCAGATCTGATGAGATCAAGTCCCGTAATCATGGGTTTATAGTTGTGGCTGCCCTATCTTGAGTGGAGTGATCTGTCCAGCAATGAAATGCTCCATCTTCAAGCTCTTATGGTCTTACTGCCTCCTCTTGTGCAAAGTCCCCTGAGCCTCTGTAACAGGACAGATTTGGCTGTCCTAGTTCAAGGTGATCATTGTAGGGTTTCTGGTGTTCTATATTCAGGTTGTTTGTTGTTGTATATTTTGCTATTTCTGCACTGCACAAGGCTGCACCCTACTCTCCTATCTAACAATACAGAAACTGCTAAAGAGAAGCCTTTATTTTATATATGAGAAGAATTGAAGGTGAGGGAGGATGAGGAGTAGGACACAGTAGTGGATGGGGTCAACCTCCAGGACATCATTTGGCTGTCAACTAATCACTACCCCTCCCATGATGGGGAAAACATGACAAGTGCTTCCAACCAATTGAAACACCAGTTGTTAGGAAGGAGACTGACCATGGATTGGATCAGATAATGAGACACATGGTCTAAGATAGGGTGAGCCTGCATGTACAAGTGTGTGTGTTGGTGGATGAACATGTATTTTAATGTGTGTATTGATGTACAAACTCAACTTGACTTTTTATGGAATCAGCTAAAAGAAACATTCAGGGTGTGTCCGTAGGGACTTCCCAGGTACATTTAAATGAGGAATACTTGCTCTGAAAAGGAGTGGTGCCATTCCATGAGCCAAGGTCTAGAATAAATAGCAAGCAAAAAAGGAGAAAAGCAAGCTGAACAGTATTATTCCTCTTTCATTGCCTTCTGAATGTGTGTGCAGTGTAACTAAATGTGTGAGCTTACTTGTCCTGATGAACTTCGCACTCAAACTGTGAGCCAAGATGAACCATTTCTTCCTTAAATGGTGTTTGTCAGATATACTACAATAAAAATAAGAAAAGTAGGGATTATATGGATGAATGTGCACATGTGGCTTTTCATGTACGGTTCTGTCTTTATGGATGATATAAGAATAGAGAAGCAAATCTTGCTTTGCTTCTCACAAAGATCATGTGCATCCAGTTGTGTGCTGTTTAGAGATGCTAAATTTTCTTATATCTTGGGTTCAGGAACCAGTTGATACTATTTTATGTATTATAAAACTCTAGATATGTGTCTATCAATATCATTACTTCTTTGACTATATAATTGGAGACCAAATTGTCACAAAGCTTTTCAGATAATTATGCCTCTTTTAGTGCCAAAATTTGAGCAACTGAGCCTTCAATATATTTCACTTATTTACTTTAAATCTTAATTATAAGATTTACTAAATGGTCTTCCTAAAGATTATGAGATAATGTAACATATAGTTTTAGTTTTTTTTCACTTTATAATGTTATTTGACATTCTGAAGCATTTGGAGGTGCTATGGATAAAGGGGAAAACACCAAATGTAGAAATTGCTGTATCCTGCCTGACTATAAGGAAAGAACCAAGGTAAACACAGGTCAGCACATATTTTCTTGCCAATTCTAAATGTGAAATTCATGGGACCCTCAGAAATAGTGTGTACTTCAATCTACTCAGCTGGAAAGTTGGATTTTAAGAAATGGCGTGCAGAGAGAATATAGAAGGTATGCTGCCTGGCAATTGAAGTGGACTGTAGGAGATTCCCAACACATTACACGTTTCAAATGATGAGCACTCCAAGTAATATAGCAAGGAGAGGAAGGTTATTATCAAACACTGTCTTAGTCAACAAGAAGATGTCCTGCTGTCTGTGGATACAGAGTGACAAGAACACATGAAGTACTGTTTTCTTTAAGACATTTAGAAGTAATTTTATCATAAAATTTACTTCTGCTCTGAAAGCTGTCACAAAACCTCTGAAAGGCAAGAAAGCTTTGGGCAAAGGAACAGTCATTGAATCTATCATGTATAAATTTTCCTTAATGATAGAATTTTCATTTATTCAACATCTAATTACCCATGTTTTAAGTTGACATTTTATGGAGAAAAGTCTGACTTCCGTTTATACAGAAATATTCTTTAATTATAGGAAATATGCTAATCATTGATTTTTTTCTGAAAAGATGCTTTTTACATTGTGCTTCCAGCAATTCCTAAGAAAGGAGGAGATTAGTTTGGTAAATAATATACCACAGCATTGATTATTCATTAATTGTCTTCCAAATAAGATATTTAAATAGATGATCTAATAATTAAGTAGTAAAGAAACTACTGGCTTACAAATATGTGTGAATGTCTCCTCAAGACTAAAAATGATAAGCCCAAAATGACCATATCAATCATTATTTACAACTATTATGTGCATAATGCTATACAGACATAGCATTTTAGACATTATATTGGAAAGATGGAAAAATCCCATAAATATGATAGTGAGCTCTCTTTGGATGTAAAATTTATATCTAGTAGAATTGTTTATATTTTAAAATTTTCAGTTATGTAGACTTTCAGGATCTGTGAAAAATAGATTCTGAATTGCAACTTTGGGTAGATGTTGACTTTTAATACTATTTAACTGTGAAATTTTTCAGGTCATATTTAAAAGTGACATAAAGTTAATACATATTTCCCTGCCCCATAAATTTCTCAAATATGTGTAATTTTATCATCTCAGAATGTGAAATGTTTCACATAGAAACTTGGAGTATCTCCTTGAAAAGGACAGAACTGGAAGCAGGCGATCCCAATAGAGCTTAATGCAAAAAGTTCACTCCTAGGTCATTCAGACTTCTTATGCTTGGAGAAAATGTGCTTAATTTATTCAACCTTTGTAACCAGCTGGCATTTCAGAAACATTTGAACCTAGTGCTGCGCCTGTGGTTCTTTCTTAAATAATCTTAGTCTGATCCAGAGAAATTATTGGTAATTATGACAAAATTAAATCAGTGTATAAATATTTAGTTTATAGCTCTATGCTTTTTTATATACTTTTTTATTATTATTTCCACTCATACAAACTTAATAGGTACACCAGTTCCCTCCCTCCCTCCTCCTCCCCCGAACCCCCTGCTCCCCCTGTCCTCACCCCTCCCTCCCCATCCCCCAGTGCCTCCTGCCCCAATTCCCAGAGAGTCCTTTATTGTGCATGCCTGACTCTCCTCTGGGCCCTCCTTTCCAATGACATACAAGGACCCTGCCACTGGGTCTATGCTTGATATTAACTCAACCTAATTAAGAGTTTTAATTCTGTTTACAGATAATATTTTTTTCTCTTAAAACTCCTGGATTTCTTCTGTGTGACTTACATCTTGTCAATCTGTATTTTGAACAAACATCCATATGGATATACTCACTACTTTTCAGGTGTCAAAATTTGTTGATAAATGTATTTTTTAAAAAGCACATGAATGGCTATTAACCAACTGTGACAATTAAACAAACAAGTATCTATTTTCTGATAAATGAAGTTGATTGTACAGGGTTGAAATAAGGAATGAAATAATTATTTTGGTGATTTTTTAAAAAACTTACCTGATTATACAATTAAAAAATACAATTATGTGCTGAAAATGATGTTATATTTAATTAATTTATTAATCATTCAATATAATTTCCCATGGGAGCATTAATATTCCTAATACCTCACTGTATCCAATAGAAAAATACAATAATTTACTGAAAATGATAAGCCATATTTAATAAGCTTATTAATCATTCAATACCATTTCTCATGAGATGATTGCTATCCCTAATATATCACTGTATCCGATTCTCATTAGGATCGAGAAGGATGACTTTCTACCACATAACATCATTCGTTTTGGTTAATTGTGTCTCTTTCTGAACATACCATCTGTTTAAACGAGGTTTATGCTAAAGCTATTTGAAACTATTCTATTTTAAGCAGGAAGCATTCAATGCAGTAATAAATATTATACAGTCTTATTGGTATCTTTGAGGAGAGATTGAAATACCTCAGAGGTTATCCATCAGGAGATCTATTATCAAGCATCTGAACTCTCTTACTACAATAGCAAGCTCCCAGGACATGCTATTTTAGCTTTGAAAACTACAGAGTAGAAAACTTTGTACAGTTGTTGGCTCTAGAGCCATGTTACATCTGCTATTTGGGAAATGAAAAAATTGGATGTCCTGACCCTTGTTGAAAGTCAATAATTACTTTGGGTGGCTCTAATCTATGCAGATGCTGTGACTGAAGCTTCCAGAACCTTTATGCCTATATTGCTCAGTAGAGACGGTAAAGCAGTAGACTCCACATTACTACTTTGGTATATCAAATTGTAACAAACTGTGAAACCTAAGTCACATGCAGAGACTTGTGAATAGAGGACATAGAAATGTATATTCTTAGCTTCTAAGCATAAGAAGTACTAGAAAGATGATGGAATTGATATTGTGCACAAATCTCTCCACACACACTCTTCCTTCTATCTGTCTGCCTGGTAGTATTTCCTTTTGTACTCTAATTACTTTTACATATTGCACATCTTAAAAAGTTATCAAAGAATATATTGTAGAATGAGAGAAACGAGGATTTAGATGGATATATATTTACCTAGAGATAAATACATGAAGAACAAGTGTGTAAATCTTTTGATTTACATGATCACAATGCCATTCATCAGCCATGCATCACTGTCATTCATAAAACATTTCTTTCACCTTGAACTCCATGTGTGTATTGCCTTGAACTATTTAAATAACAGTGATTTTTTTTACACTTTTCATAGCTGCGATGTTGTTATACTAAGATATTTCACCTTTGGACACAAAACCCTGGATGTGGCAATTTTAGCATAAATTCTTACTTTTTTTGGTGAATTTGAATAAACAATCTTTTGTACTATTGAGTACTTTTGTACTATTTAGTCACAAAATCGGGTTGAACTTTTTAGCAAAATCTTGAGAAGTGGTAATTGACTCTGGGATCCATAGTAGGTAGGTTTACTATAAGGTCTGCAGATTGTCCATGTTCAAAAGTAAAAAATAATTACTGCTCATTCTTCAAGATTTCATTAATTTTCTATCAATTTTCAAAAATTCAATTCCCCTTGTATCTTGCTTCACTTTACATAAGGGATATCCAAACTTTGGACACTGTTGTATGATATCATGATTTATAAAAGCATTGGGTCACAACTACAGCTATCTTGAATGCATGTGATCGGTAGGCTGCAGGTTGGACACATCTGCTCTAGACCTTAATTTTGTTCCTGCTGAAGAATGCTTACTCGTTTTTTGCTGTAGTTAACAATGATCTGAACATTTATTCTTTTTATGGTGTTAATAAGAAACAAAATTTATCAAAAATTTTGTATATAGGACCCCCTAACCATGTCAGAATTATAAATACCGAGTACCTGTACAATAACTGATGTGTGAAAGAGCACAAATCTCACTCTTGAACTGAATTTCTGCACTTGCAATCTAATATCATTATATCATCATGTCAGGCAAGCAGTTATTTATCTTATGTTAACATTGTTTTCATTATCGTCTTATTTAAAGCTGAAAATATTTTAATTTTCATTTTTAAAATTATTTTATTTAAATATAATTAAATACTATATTTTAAATTTATATTTATTTTAAAAATATATTTATATTTAAATGTAATTTAATATTAAATTTTTCTTTTTAAAATTAACTTATAAAGTAATAGAAATCAGTATGGGATTTTCGTGCATATATCATTTTGGTTGTTTCTTCCTCCAACTCCCTTCTTATCTCACTGCCCACCTCCCTTAAATGCATGATTCACTTCAAGTATTTTTCCTTCCATTTAGTTCCATTGCTTTTACTACCTTCTTCCTTAAAGTCACTATTGTTCTAGTCATTTCTGCCTCTTTTTTAATTTTTAATATTCACCCTTAGTGAAATATTTAAAAGTTAGAGACATCAGATTTAAGATTCACTTGTTAAAGGGACCACATTCCTGTGAACTAGAAAAATAACCTATGAATGGGTAGGGCATAGATTTCAGGGGAAGAGCAGGCTAAAAAAGTTTATCTATAAAGATACTACACCAAACTTCCTTTTAAACACTTGATGTTATAGCCACAGTTTGGCAAATCACTCAGCACTCAACCTCGAAGCCTCCTTCTGCAATAGAAGTTGTTTATTACAGGAAAAAAATAGGTGGCCAAAATGAAGAAAAGAAGTGACTGTGGACTGTGTGGCCCTTATTAGGATACCTAAGACACATCCAACCATACCCCAAGACTCAAGGAACAAGGAAGAAGAGGCGGCAGTAAGATTATAAGAGCTTGAGGTGAGACAATGGTAGGCAAGACACTATCTCCTGGACATAAAAGATCTGCATGAGAATTGTCCTATCAATATCATATTAGGAAAACATCATATCTCCTTGAGAGACTCATGAGAAATAATAGGGAAGAAAAGGAAGATGCTATCCTCAATGGTATACCCCACAGATCTGTGACACTTTGTGGAACATAAATCATGTCATGCTTATAACAAGCTAGATGACACACAGTAGGCCACACAAGTGAAAAGACTTGAAAATAGGATGGAGTGTGACTGAGCAGATGAAGGATTGTCAAGGGAAAAAGAGGGGGGATGAGAATAGGGCCAAAGGGTAGAGAAAAAAAATAAAAGGAATAGCATCCTTTCTGCTTCTCACCTTGTACCCTTGAGACTCCCTGCTCCTCAGGTAAGGCCTCTAGGCCATACACCATGAGCCAGGTCATCTGCGGGTCCCACTAGCCAGTCAGTCCAATCTGCTCTGGACCCTGGAAGACTCCCTTCTCCTCAGAATTCAATAGAGTCCATAGAAAACCCAAGCAAAGGACTAGGGGAAAATGCCATACATCTAGGACTTTTAAAATCATCCCATTAAATAGGATGAAATATTTGCATCCAGCTCTAAGATACGTTCCTATTACTCTCGATTGTCAGTCACCATAGTTTAACATTTCCATGTAGCCACCTAAAATTTCATACAACTTCAGGGACTATACTATTTATCCTCACACATCACCAAGGAAGTAAACCTAAAAAGTGCACTACCAAACTAATTGTCAATCCCTGTCTACTAAACTCGCCTTAATTGATGTACTAACAGTTCAATAGCCTCATCTAGGAAACAACACCACACCAGATAGGTATATCCAACTCCAAGGCAAACATTAGCAATAACTACTCGAGTGTATTACTGTCTATTCAGTTCAGCCAAAAACACACAAAAACAAAAAGAAGGTCATGAGAGATAAAACAAAAATGCCCAGATCTCAGCGCAATCCATAAGAAACAAAAAACAAGACAATAAATCTCCTACAAAAAGCATTAACTCCATAATGATAGAGTCCAACCAAAACAAACTCAGAAAATAGCCAAGAAAATCATACCCAAGATAATGATTTTCAAAGTCTGATCATTACTATGAACAAAACAATGAAAGAGGAAATCCAGGAGAAGTTAAATAACTTCATCAGACAGTTTGAATAGAAACACAACAGGCACTTGGATGAGATGAGAAAGGCAGTTGAAGAGATGTAAAAACAATCTCAAGCAGAGATTAAACTAGAACTAAAAGACAAGCTAACTTCAACCCAGAACACAATAGAGTCTTATCAGTAGAACTAACAAAGCACAAAATGGAATATCAGATCTTGAAGACAAAATAGAAGAATAAACCAGTTCAATCAAGCAGGTTATTAAAACCAAAAAGATATTTGAAAGGAATATTCAAGAGTCATGGACACTCTGAAGAAGCCTAATATGCACATTCATACCAGAAAAAGAATCCCAAAATACCTCACCTGAGGAAAATTTTCAAATTATCCTAAAGAAAATCTTTACACATCTAAAGAAAGAGAGGCCATTCAAATAAAAGAGGCATTCCACACCCCAAACAGATATAACCAAAATAAAACTTACGATGACAAATAACAGTTAAAACACTACACGTATATTTATTGTTTTGCATTATGAATTCATATTTGATGTATTTACAATAATTATATCTCTTGATACATGTTTATTTGAAATCCATTTTACTTGATTTGAGAAAAATCTATACCAGTTATTTTTTTTTGGAACTTCCAATTTGCTTTCATTTTTATTTCCAACCTTTGACTTTCAGTTTATAGATGTCTTTCCTAGTTATGTGAGTTCCTTGAAGACAGAAGGTATTTGAGTCATTTAAAAAACTCTTCTTATTCTATGAATTTGAAATGTGCATTAAGAACATTTGAGGTCAAGATTTTAATTGAGAAGTGTTTGTTATTGTTTATGTCTTTGTTTATTGTTGTAATTATGTAGATAATGATTAGTTTTTCACATTTTCTGATAGTTGGATGCTTGATAGTATTTTTTTTTGCCAAAGAGATCTCTCCATTTTTTATAATTTACATTTTTTATTATTATTTCTCCTTATACAAACTTAATAGGTACACCAGTTCCCTCCCTCCCTCCTCCTGTTGTATATAATTGCTTCTTCCCCAATTTCTTCTGTTGCTTTTGTAAATTCCATTCTGTTCTTCTTTCTTTTATGTGAAACCTTGTGTGTCCTGTGTAAATCTTTCCTTTAAGAATTTTCTGCAATGTTGACTTAGGTTAAAATATTCTTATTTATTTATTTTACTAGTTAGCTTTGCTGTCTATAACAGTTCTGGTTGACAGTTTTATTTTCAAGACTTAGAATATATCTATCATTACTGGCTTTCCTGTTTTTCTGTGATCTAATGTTATTCTTGTGTTTCTGTTTCCTTTATAGCCTTGTGTTTTAGACCCAATGTTCAGAAGTCAATGCTTCCTGTTTTAGATGCCTAATTTTTATAGGTTTGATAAATTCTCACCTATGATTTCACTGAAAATTTACCTGTCCTATTAGTTTTTTATCTTGACTGTTTCTTCTATGAGTTCTTTGGTTTGGTCTTCTGAATGTATTTAAGTCTTCTTAGTTTTGGCCATATACATCAATATTTTCTGTATGTATGTTTGAATACATTATTGCTCCAAACTTCCTCTATCTTTATATTCATTCTTCTCTTGTCTTATCTATTGAATTATTTATTTGATTTAGTGATTCTTTCATTTCCAGGAATTCTCTTTCATTCTTCTTCCATATCTCCATTTCCTTGCTGAGATTTTTCTCTATATTTTAAAATACAGAGAATTTCTGAAGAATTGATTCTTTCATTCTCTTTGGAAACTTTCTTGTCTGTCTTAAATTAATGTAATATTGCATTTCCAAGTCTTTGGAAAAGTTACTTATCTGTTTTTTAATCTGATTTTTCCTTTTTTTAGTCTTTCAAAGTTTGATATATGAATGCAATGAACTTATGTCATTTTTGCTTATTACCTAGTTTTATCTTCCCTCTTTTTCCCATTGTAAATCTTCTTCCCAACCAGTCTCCCTCATATTTTCATGTCTTTTTTTATTGCAGTCCAGTTTGTCTGAGTTGCCTGTACCTGAGGACTTGCTGGAGCATAGATGTTGTATCAGTGGGCATAGTATTGAGGAACATATTCTCTGTATGAATCCTCAATAGTCCCTCAGGACTATTGCCTCTTGAAATCTGGCCCTTTTAATGATGATACAAATCTTTTTGCAGGCTTTGGGGAAGTTGACACAAATGCATTGAGTTCATGGATGACTCAACCTTGTCACATTCAGAAGATATTGTCTAGGAGTAACACTTCCCTCATTTGGGTAATTACATTCTCACCCACTTCCTCTATTGCAAAGTTTCCTGAGCCTTGGGTAGAAGGTTATTTCGATGGCTTGTTGAGGGCACAGCAATCCAAATCACTTTTTCTCTGTATTTTGAACTGTCGTGATTCTTTGTATTAAACATCTTCCATTGCAAAAAGGAAGTTTGTATGCGAGATCCTCTAATTTATGGGTATGAAGATAAATTTTGAAGTGACAGTTTGGTCTAATGTCTTTATAAATAAACCTCATTCCCTCATAAGGGCGGTGATTTCCCCTTTTCACAGGTTCTTGCCATGTTTTAAAGTATTAGACATGTGTTTCCTGCTGAAAAGTAGATTTCCAATTTTGTCAGAAAGCAGTTGATTGATTGCCTCTATATCACTCATGTCACATTATACTGATGTTTACCTCTCTCTGTTGTGGTTATTATTGTAGCTTGAAGTTTTTGCATCTGGGTGAGATTGCTGATTGCTTTCACCCCCCATCTGCTTGCATACCTTGTGGTATTATAAAAGTTAACCAGGAAGTAGCTAGCCCCATTGAACCAGAAGGTATGGTAGAATCTATAAGCAAGAAATAATGCTCAATGCCCTTGCCAAGCTATGAATACTGCAAGCTAAAATAACAGCTCTGCCAAGAGGAGTTCAGTAGAACAATAGTGGTTTGTAAGGTATAGGGAAACCAATTATTTTCTGATTGGTACTGGGGGTACATTCTATGGCAGGGAACACATACATGACACTGTAAACTAAGCTAAATACCCATAGATAAGAACACTAGAGCCCCTGGGAGGGAACAAATTTCTTAGTATTAACTATAAATACTTAACAATAGGCTACCATCTATGCACTTACCATGACACTCATAGATCAAAGAAGCATTCAACGCTCAACCAAGAAGTATCCATCCCTGTTCAATGTAACATATGTAATGTAGAAAACTGCAACTGACCAAAGTGCAAAGTAAAAGTAACTGTGTACAGCTCAGCCCTAATCAGGACATCTAAACCACCCCCATCTCAAAGTTTAAAGAACTTTCAGAAGAGGGGAGATAAGAATGGTAAGAGCAGAGGGACAGAGAGAGGTAGTATTGGGCAGTAACCTTTGTTCATATCGAGGCTGCCATATCCAGAATTCAATGCAGTCTACTTTGACTAGACTTCCATAATAACTGAGCTATCACAATTTTGCCATCGAGCATGGGTGATATATACCCATCAAACTATCAGTCATGATTGAAGGTGAAAGAAAAATCATGCACCATAAAGACAAGCTGAAGACTTACATGACCACTAAACCATTCAACAAAAGATGCTAGAAAAGATACTTAAGCTTGAAGAAAAGAACAAACATACTTGAGAGGACGGAAGGGAAATATAATACCTACATGACTTCCAAGCAAAGTAATACACATATAAAAGACACAAAAGAGGGACATAGAGAGGTAGTATTGGGCAGTAGCCTTTGTTCATATCGAGGCTGCCATATCCAGAATTCAATGCAGTCTACTTTGACTAGACTTCCATAATAACTGAGCAAAAATGCACAGGAATAAACCATAATTTCTCAATTATAACCCTAAATGTCAATGGAATTAACTCATCAATCAAAAGATCCAATCTACAAACATGTATTAAAAATTGCAAATACTCTGCGGTTTGGCCACGCAATTGGCACAACTATCTCTCATCTTCTCATCTCCTGGAACCTAATAAAAGCCAACCAAGAAAAAAAAAATACCTGGAGAATCAAGGTAATGATTAATCGATGAGGTACAAAAAAAGAATTGTTTTGAGGATTTCGGGCCAGAACTCACTAAACTCAAACAAATAGCCACCGACGAGAATGTCAGTTTCAGCCTGCTGGGAATCCAGTCTCGGGTCCTAATCGGGACAGCAGCGTTGAAATAGTGCGAGGCCCCCGCCAGACATCTCTGCAGACACCTGGCCAGAGTCACCAGGAATCCACGTGGCGCCCCACTTTCATGTGAGGACCAGAGCGGCAGACCCCGGCAGAGAGCGCCCCTGGCAGAAGCCCCCAGGATGCCCTCCGAGAAGAGCTTCAAGCAGAGGCTGGCACTGAGGAGCAGCCTGGCCAAGGAGACCCTCTCTGAGTTCCTGGGCACGTTTATGATGATCATCCTGGGCTGCGGGTGTGTTGCCCAAGACGTTCTTAGCCGGGCGTAGCTAGAGGAATCATCACTATCAATATCGGGTTTGCCTCGGTGATTGTGATGGCCGTCGACGTGACCGGAGGCATCTCGGGGGGCCACATCAACCCAGCTGTGTCTTTCGCCATGTGTCTCTTTGGAAGGATGCCGTGGTTCAAATTCCCGTTTTATGTGGGAGCACAGTTCTTGGGAGCCTTCGTGGGGTCCGCAACCCTCTTTGGCATTTACTATGATGGACTCATGGCCTTCGCTGGTGGGAAATTACTCACCGTGGGAGAAAACGCAACAGCGTTCATCTTTGCAACTTACCCCGCTCCGTATATCTCTCTGGCGAATGCGTTTGCAGACCAAGTGCTGTCCACCATGTTCCTCCTCCTGGTCGTGTTTGCCATCTTTGACTCCAGAAACCTGGCGGTCCCCAGAGGCCTAGAGCCCGTGGTCATCGGCCTCCTGATCATTGTCCTGTCGTCCTCTCTGGGGCTGAACACCGGCTGTGCCATGAACCCCGCTCGCAACCTGAGCCCCAGACTCTTCACTGCTCTGGCAGGATGGGGGTTTGAGGTCTTCACGGCTGGAAATAACTTCTGGTGGATCCCTGTCGTGGGCCCGATGATTGGCGTGGCCCTCGGGGGCTTCGTGTATGTTCTCTTCATTGAAATGCACCACTCGGAACCCAACGTGGACGTGAAGGCAGAACAAGCCGAGGACAAGCTTGAGAAGTATGAGCTCAGCGTCATCATGTAGAACCACCTACGGGCCCAGGTGTGCACCCCGAGAGGGTCTTGGGCTGGGAAAGATGGCGTGTAGGTGCCTGTGCTTGAAGACCCCTGGGCTGGAAGCCAGCTGACCTTCGATGGCGAAGGTAAACACTGCCCGAGTGGCCCCAGAGCCAGCGCTCGCCATGCCCTGTTTTCTGCCTCTTTGGGGAGACGCTTACCTCTAGGTAGCCCTGCAACTTGGAAACTGACCATGGACTCACTGGGTGATCTCAGCCGCACTGTAGAGGGACCACTACCACCAAAGCCTTACCTCCACTCGCTACCAACACCAGGTGCTGGGCCTCAACCAAAACCCAGGGCAAAAGGCCAGACTGGGCCACAGTTCACAGCCAGGAGCCAGAGGGCAAAGGTTCCCGCTCTGAACCCTGCGCTCCACAACTGCTGTTCTCCAACCCCAGGGGTCCAGAGGCGGAGAGCACTGGGGAAGGGCACGGTGACATTTAGACCTCAGGACTCAGAGATAAATGTGGGAAAACAAATGGGATTTTATATATTTTTTAAGACGGAACCATTTATCAGATTGATCTTTTGCGCTTCTGCATTTTAGAAGGTACCAATTAATTTTCCAGTCTTTATTATATAATACCATAAAAAAAGATGGGAACCTCAGTTGGATAAAATACATCATTCTGTCTTTTAGTTCAAGTGTGTTTCCTAATGGTCCCATCCAGGATAGATTTGACAAGCCAGTGGTATGTTGGTTGTCCACGCCCCAGAAACCCAAACGGGAAGTCAGTAGGGGGAAGGTAGAAATGTAGCTGGAAAGACAGTATAGCCTCACCAGACATCACAAGTACAAAACACTTTCATGCGTGTCCTCACACCTGATCCCCAATGGTGACTGTCTGGGGTAGACTACAGGACTATGAAAAAAGTCTCACACAAGTTGTGAGAACTGTCCAGTCTTCCACGGGATGCTGAACATTGTCTAATGCGTCTCTCCCCCTTTTAGAAGCTCAGTAGCTGGCTGAGAATATTCGCCAGCCCCTTCTGGGTGATTTAAGAAGCGAGACTGACATTTTTTGGAACGTGGATATTTCCTAGAAATGGTGCTTCTGGATGGTAGGGTGTGAGACCTTAAGGTCCCCTGTTGTCTGGTTTGGTTCCCATAGTTGGGCATTGCTTTCAACCACAGTGAGTCTCCATAGGTTGTAAGTATCAGGACGAATGTTCTACATCAAGGGGTGCACACCTTCAACCCCCTGTCAGAACCCCAGCATCCCTAGAGTGCCAAGTTTCCCACCTGCTGTGCACCACAGAATGGGAAGAAGCAAATGGATGCTTGCCCTGGACTGCACGGCCCATGGTCTATGGACTTATTTCCTTGTTCGGAAGCTGCCTGGATATTTTCTATTTGAAATAAAAATTGGAAGTTGTTAAAAAAATTGCAAATACATCTCACCATGAAAGATATCCACATCAGAATAAAAGTCTGGTCCAAAATACTTTCAAGCTAACATAACAAGGAAACAAGTGGGTGTAGCAATTATGGCATCTGGAAAAAAAGCTTTAAAAAAAGAAATTATAGAGACAGAGAAGGATAATACTTATTAGTCAACGAAAAAATTCATCAGGAAGAGTTCATAATATTGAATATATGCACACCTAATATAAGCTCATCTACATTCAGTAAACAAACACTACAATGTCTAAAACAATAAATCAACCCAAAAAATGATAATATTAGGGGAATTAAACACTCTCCTCTCACCATTGGATAGGACAACAGGTCAAAAAGTGAAGAGACAAACTGGAACTAAATAAAACCATTACCCAAATGGACCTGACCAACCTCTACTGTACCTTACATCCAAACACCACATTCTTCTCAACACCCTATGGAACTTTCTCCAGAATAGATCATATATTGGGCCATAAAACAAATATCCAGATATACAAGAAAGATGAAACTAGACTTTCCCTTATCAGACCACCATGAAATAAAGGTAGGCATCCACAGGAAAATAATGGCAGAAAACACACTAATTCTTGAATTAAATACCATGATACTGAATGAGGAATGTGTCCAGGTAGAAGTCAAAAGAGAAATTTAAAAATTCCTAGAAGTGAATGATAATGAAAATACAACATACCAAAATCTCTGAGACACAATGAAGGCTGTCTTAAGAGGTATGTTTACAGTACTCAATATTATATAAAAATATAGTGTTATAAGTAACTTAACAATGCAACTTAAAGATTTAGAGAGACAAGAACAATCCTATTGTAAAAGCAATAGGCAAGCAGAATTAATTAAATCAGGGGAGATATATCTGAAATTGAGATAAGGAAAACAATACAAAGAACCAAATGAAGAGCTGGTTCTTTGAAAAAATCAACAAGATTGATAAACCCTTAGCCAAATTAACCAAGACCAAAAGGGAGAAAACCAAAATTAATAAAATTAGAGATTAAAATGAAGTTATTACAACTGATACCAAAGAAATTCAGATAATTATATGACTGTCTTATTAAGCACAGGTGTCAACTTGAATGTTGAGGGTTTGAGCTCTGGGAACATTTGTAGAGAGCTGATGGTTGAGTTAAGCCCACAGCAAACATGCAAGGGATTGTCTAGCTGATGGGAAGGTCTAGCCTATGATGGGTAGGATTAGGCCCCAGAATAGAATACAGATAGTTACAGATAGTTGAGAAAATTTGCATCCTTTTGTACACTTGGCCATAGATGCTTGTCTGGCAAGCAAGGATTGTCCCTCTCTCAGCCATTACGTACAGATGGTGCAGCCAGTTCTCTCGGCCCTGGTATTCGTGTATGCTCTCCTGTCAACCTGGACTGAGGACTGTAATCAGACTGTCATAAGGAAATAAACCTCTAGTTCTCTTAAGCAATTTGATGGTCATTTATCAGCAACCATACAGGCAAACTACAACAGAATTTGGTACCCAGGAAGTGGGGTGTTGCTGATAAACCTGACTATGTGGATTTTGTGGCTTTCAAATAGTTTTGCTGGACAAAGTTTGAAAGGTTTTAAGATTTTGACTTTGTGGATTACTGATACCATTCTACAGAGTTTGGTGGGCTATTTGGAAAATAGTGATGCTGAGATTGTTGTGAATTGTTTGGGCCCACTTTCTGATGAGGGGAACAAGGACTTTAGTGAAGTTGAATTTAAATACATTAGACTGGTTTGCTTGACAGAGCAAAAGGAGAGCTGTATTGGTGGTCATGAAGCTCTAGATGTGGAAAGGGCAGGCAGCAGAATATCTGCTGCTGTTGAGAAATGAACATCAGTGAAGGAAAACCTAGTGACTTGCACTGGGATGGTGGAAGCTATGAAAACCACTGTATGTTGAGTTCATGGTTTGAAAACCTAGATTCTTTCAGGTGCCAAAAGCCCAAATTAAAGTTGTTCCTTGCACTTTGCAAGTTTGGCTGCCTAGAAAAGAGGCTATTCCAGAGTCAGCACGCTAAATTTGGTAAAGCTGTAGCTCAAGTGGAACAAGCTACATTCAGAATCTGGCAGTGTCCCCAGGTGACACTGGTTTTGGTGTACTACTAAAGGATTCATGGAGAGTAGCAAAAGCTTAGCACCAAGTGGCAGGCATAGAGTTCCTACAAGAAAAGGTGAAGCTTATAGCTGCAGAGGTGAACCCAGAGTAGTGTTGGAGATGCCAGAACCAGCAGATGTATGCTGAGGACAACTGCAAGTGGAAATTCAGACTGGTTCAGAGGGACTCTGCTTCTACAACTTTGTGCTGTGAACAGGTACTGGAAATGCTTAGAATCTTTGAATCACTTTGACTACATGATGAGCAACAGAAGATAGACATTGAAGAACAGGATGTTGTAATTTGCCGGACTTTGGTCTTAATTTGATGTTTTCTCATTGTTACAATGATTCCATTTGGAATATCTAAAGATTTTATTTGGCATATTTAAAGAAAGACTTTCAGTTCCAACATTTTAATAGCTGAAATTTTAATGAGAGAATATTTTAAATTTGTTTATGAAATATATTTATATTTTTAAAATAACTTTTAACATCTAAGGGGACAAGGAATGAAGGTTACGATTTAAAAGTGCTATTGTTTTTGTGTCAAGTTGAAATGTTTGGAGCGTCATCGTTAAACACAGGTGTTAAGTTCACTGTTCAGGTTTGAACTCTGAGCACATTTGTAGAGAGTTAAGCCCAGAGCAAACATGCTCTAGTGATGGGGAAGGTCCAGCCCACAGTGAGTGAGATTAGGCCCTGGAATAGAATATAGACAGCTAGTTGGTAAAGTTGGCATCCTTTTGTACACTTGGCCAGACATGCTCAGCCATTATGTAGAGATGGTGTGGCCAGTTCCCTTGGCCCTGGTGTTGGTGCATGCTCTTCTGTCAAGCTGGATTGAGAACTGTAACCAGACTGTCATAAGTAAATGGGAGGCAATGGTGAAGGAAAGGGAGGACATGGGAGGGAGGTGGTAGGGAGGGAAGCTGGGATGAATACTCAATATTTTTGTAATAGTAGAAAAATAAATAAACAGGGAAAAATAATCTCTGAGATACAATGAAGGCAGTTCTAAGAGGAAAATTCATAGCATTCAATGCCTACATCAAAAACGGAAATATAACAAGTGAACAACCTAACAATAAAGCTTAAGTTTTAGAGAAACAAGAAACCAACTCCACAAGAAATAGAACTGCAGAGATTAGCTGATCAGAGAATAAATAAATGAAATAGAGACAAAGAAATCAATATAAAAATCAATCAAACAAAAAAGCTGGTTCTTTGAAAATTTAAGATTGACAAATCCTTTCCTAAATTACCAAAGGGAAATTCAGAAAATCATAAGGTTATACTTTAAAAATGTATATACCACCAAGTTTGACTATCACAAAGAAAAGGACAAAATTTTAAACTCATACAACACACCAAAGTTAAACTGGGTCCTCCTCTCCCATGAGATGCAAGGACCCAGGGGCATTGCCCAGAATGCTTCCTGTGTTCCCTTTAAGCTTAGGAACACTACTGTGACTGTCAGTCCCTAGCCTTCAAGGATCCTAGTGCCTTTAGTCCATGCTAGACTTTGGTGGGGTCAATAATGTGTTGGACATAGCACAGGTCATGCAATTGATTATTGGTGTTAATTGTTCTTTGAGTATCTGAGAGAATTATTGCTGAATATATCTGGTTCTGGGCTTTTCTTGGTAAGGAGATTCATTATTACTGCTTCAACTTCTTCCACTGTTATAGGACTATGTAAAAAATTCAGTGGAGAGTTTGGCATGCACATTAAAGGATATTCTGGGGATTTGGGGAGGGGCTCTGAAGGATGGGGAGGAAGGGGAGAGGGAAGGGGAAGCAGGGGGTCAGGGGGAGGTGGAGGGAGGGAGGGGACTGGTGTATCTGTTAAGTTTGTATGAGCAGAAATAATCATAATAATAAAAAATCCTTAAATTATTACATCCAAAAACCAAATAAAAACATTAAAAACAGGCTATAGGGGCTGGAGAGGTGTCTCAGGGGTTAAGCCTCTGCCTTGCAGGCAGAAGGTCCTGAGTTCGGATCCTAGACCCCATGTATAGACACCGGGTGGAAACGGAGGCGGCCTGCGTTTCTGGTCCTGGTAGGGCGGAGCCTGTGAATCCCAGGGCAGAGTAAACAAGGAGGAGATGGAGGCATCCATGGTGGTTCCCGAGTTCGTCCGTGGTTCTACACACACACACACATACATATACACACACGTGCACATATGCATACACGCACAATTGAATAAATACAAAAAAAATTTAAAAACAGGCTATAGGTCAATCTCATTGATGAACACATACCCAAAGATTCTCAATAAAATTCTAGCAAACCAAATTCAAAACCATATCCAAAAGTTCATCCACTATGACCAAGTTGGGTTTATTCCAGAAACAAAAGCTGGATCATAATATGTAAATCTATAACTATAATTCACCATATAAACAAATAGACAAAAACCACATGATTCTCTTAATTGATTCCGAAAAAGCTTTTGAAAAATCCAACACTCTTTTATGATAAAGACCCTGGATAATATAGGGTTGGAAGGAACATTTATCAACATACCCATGGCACAAATCATCCTAATAAATAAAAAAAATTGGAAGTATTCCCATTAAGATTTGGACCAAGATAGGTCTCCCACCCTCCCCACTTCTATTCAACATTGTACTTGAAGTCCTATCTAGACCCATAAGATAACAAGAGTGAGATAAAAGGGATGGATGCAAATTGTGAAAGAAGAAATTAAGTTATCCCTATTCATGGGTGGGATGATACCTCAAGGATTCTAAAAATTCTGTCATGATCCTAACTGATAAACAAGTTCAGCAGATGTCAGGAGACAAAATTAACATTAAAAAATCAGTGACTTTCCTATACACCAAAGATAAACAGACCTGAAAGAAACATTTACCATTGCTTCTAAAAAGTGAAATACCTTTGCTCCTAAAAAATGAAATACCTTGAAATAAAACTAGCCAAGGATGTGAAACAACAAAAACATAACGTTATTAAAATGATCATTCCACCAAAGCAATTATACAGATTTAATGCAATACAAATAAAAATTTCAACCCAATTCTTCATGGAAATTGATAAAGTAATCTCAAATTTCATAAGGAAACATAAAAGACCCAGAATGGCCAAAGCAAGACTGAGTAATAAAAAATTCTACTGAAGGTATCACCAAAAAACCAGACCTTAAACTATACTATAAAGCCATAGGAATAAAAACAACATGGTACTGGCTCTAAAAAAGAGATTTATGAACCAGTGGATAAGAATTGAAGACTCAAATATGAACTCACTCACACACAATCAACTGATCTTTGACATGGATTCCAAAAATAAAGACTCACTGAAAAAGGACATCTTCAAAAAATGGTGCTGGAAAATTGGATATCTACATATAGAAGACTGCATGGAAATCAACTCCAAATGGATAAAAACCTCAATGTTAGACTAAAGACTATAATAATCTTAGGAGAAAAAGTAAGGAATACTCTCAAATCCATTTGCCTAGGCCACAATTTCCTCAGTAGGATCTCAAAGGCATAGAGAATTAGTGCAATACTAAACAAGTGGGATTATACAAAATTAATAACCTTTTGCTCAGTAAAAGAGACTGTTAATCAAACAAAAAGACAACTTACATAATGGAGAGCATCTTCATTGACCACACATCTGATAGAGGACTAATCACCAGAGTCATTAAAAATGGACTATAAAACTGAAAAGAGAACCTCAGAAGTTGAAATACAAATGTCTAGCAAACATCTTTAAAAATGTTCTACCTCTCTAGTCATTAGGAAATACAAATTAAAGCACTTCATTAAAAATGGACTATAAAACTGAAAAGAGAACCTCAGAAGTTGAAATACAAATGTCTAGCAAACATCTTTAAAAATGTTCTACCTCTCTAGTCATTAAGAAATACAAATTAAAAGCACCCTGAGATATTGTCTACTCTAGTCAGAAAGTCTAAGATCCAAAACACAAACAACAAATCCTGGTGTGGATGTGGGGAGAAGAGGACTCTAAAACATTGCTGAAGGGATTGTAAGCTCATACAATCCCTTGGAGACTAATTTAGAAGTACCTTAAAAAGTTAAAAAATTGAAATGCCATATGGCCCAGCTATACCACTCCTAGAAATTGTCCCAAAGAACATTGCATTCAGCACCAGAGACATTTGTACAACCTCGTTCATAGCAGCCCTTTTCACAATTGCAAAGAAATGGAAGCAACCTTGATGTCCAATTGTTGATGAATGGTTAATGAAAATGTGGTGTGTGTACACACACACACACACACACACACACACACACACACACACACACATGCACACACACACACACAATAAAATATTATTCAGCTGTCAGGAAAAATGAACTAATGAAATGCCAGTAAATGGATGGAACTGGAAGAAATCATTCTTAGTGAAATATCCTAGATGCAGAAAGACAGACATCACATGTTCTCCCTAATAAGTGGCTCATGGCATTAAATCCTCAGTTTGAGGGAATCGAACAGAAATTCTTACAATGTGACTATCACAAAGGAACAGAAGGCCAAAGGGGTGGAAAATGATTCCAAAGGAACAAAAACATGGTTAAACAGTTAGAAAGCTTTTTATGTAAGAAAAGTCTTAAAATAGAGGGAAGAACAGGAATAGGACACAATAGGGTAAGCCTCCTGGCAATCAACCACCTCCTTATTAATCCACAGCCACCTCCCTCCTGCACCCCCATGTCCAAGATAGGGAACACACACCAACACAGTAAACTAGTCTGAATAATGGTGTATGGGGTGAAAACTGACAGTAGATAGGATTAGAAGTGTCAACACTATTTACAAATATCAGAGTAACTTTCACCAAAACACCTCTGATTTTTGTCTTTGAATAAGAAAAGATCTCAACACCCAAACAAGAGGCAGGAAATCTAGTGCAATGGAAGAGCAGTGGACTAGATAACAGCAACCAACCAGAATGCAGAGTACCAGTGACTCTGAAACATGCAACCAGGATCAAACCATCCAAATCTCTTCTTATTCTAGGGTTCAAGGAGTCTTGCAGAATAGGGGGCAGTAAGATTGTAAGAGTCTAAAGATGGAGAGGTCGGCCTCTGTCCAAGAAATTACATTCAAGGTAAGGTTGCTGCATTCAGGAACTCATTGTAATGAAGTCTCATCCTCACCATACCTGTACAATGGCTGACATACCAACATTCCCCCATAGACTAATGAGGATCTCCGGAGAAACAATTACATGCAGTAGTAACCTTAGTGGCTAGCATTAGACTGGTGAAGGAGTGTGTCCTTATCTGTGAGTCCATTCAAGGAAGGGCCACTTAGTCTGCCACAAAGACCTGAGGCCCCAATAGGGTACATAATTAAATGGGAACCTTGGGGCCTACAGAAGCAGATAAACAGAAGAGTGGGAAGAAGTGAGAGTAATTAGTGAAGAAAGGAGAGGATTAGAAAGGAAGGAGAAAATGGAAGGGGTCAGGAAAAACCTCTCATCATATTTGTAAAACCATATTAAAAAGTAACATTGACTAATTATTCTCACAATAACCGTAGAGGAAAAGCACAGAGTGAATTGGCAGTTATATTGAATACATCCAGTAGCAGACTTATGATCTAAAACCACTTTTGATAGATGATAACGACATGGAGATAAAGCATAACAAGACATAATTTTAAGAATAGCTCTAAAATGTGTTTAAAAATCATTGTAAAGATACTTTATACTTGGAGGATGGAGGATAGAATTAACTAAATGTATTCCAGTGAGAAAAATGTTTCTCTTTAAAGTAAATTATTCTTTCTTTCCACTTACAGCCCCAAAATTCAATTATAGTTGGAATTCTAGTTCTCATTAAATGACAAAATATCAGACCTCAACCAGTGTTTGCAAGGTGTGAAGAGACATTAACATTTTTATCAATTATACAGTTAATAATGCATAGCCAATATATTATATATAGGAAAGATCTTCACAGTTTAAATGGACTTGTGTTTGATAAAGACAATTGCTTAGCGTAGAAACATTTACTTTTTATTTTGAATTTTTATACTTAGAGTTTTTCATTCACAAACAAAATGAGCTTATGTCACTGCTCCAACCCCCCTCTTCATCTACTGTCCTCTACTTCCATCCTCTCTAGGCACCCCCTCATGGAGATATTTAGTTCCTGTATGCAAGATAACGGTGGCATCTTATTTTATTTCCATGTGTTTGATGCTACACAGTGATAAACTTAAAAATAGAAGTGAATAAACAGATGAACTAGTACAATAAAAGGAATCAGTCTTGGTGGAGAATTTTTCAGCTTGATAAAGTTAGAATTTTAAACTTTTTTTCATTTTCGTTTTTCTTCTACTTTTACAAATATATTGAGTATTCATCCCAGCTTCCCTCCCTCGCCCTTCTCTCCCATCCTTTCCCCTTCCTTAATCAGTCCCTCCCACTTTTATTTGTATGTTTCTACGGAGCCCAGAGTTCAGAGTTCATGCTGGATTGTCTACTCCTATGGGAGCCTAAGCCTCCCTAAGCCTCCCTGGCATATCAAATTAACTCTCGCTTTTTAATTAATTAATTAATTTATTTATTTATTTTAATTTTTTTATTATTATTTCCGCTCATACAAACTGAATAGGTACAACGGTTCCCTCCCTCCCTCCTCCTCCCCCCCGAACCCCCTGCTCCCCCTCCCCTCACCCCTCCCTCTTCACCCTCCCATGCCTCCCGCCCCAATTCCCAGAGAGTCCTTTCTTGTGCATGCCTGACTCTCCTCTGGGCCCTCCTCTCCGATGATGTCCAAGGACCCAGTGGCATTTCCCTGAACCCTTTCCAATGTTCCCCTTAAGCATAGGAACACTGCTGTGGCTAGCCAATCCCTTGCCTCCAAGGATCTTGGCGCCTTTAGCAGATGCTAGACTTTGTGAGGTCAACAGTGTGTTGGACATTGCTCAGGGCATGCAAAGTCCAATTATGATTGCTTCAGCCCTAACTTGTGTGGAGTATCTTGCAAATCATTGCTTCTTCCATCCTTTTGCTCTTACACTCTTACCGCCCCCTCTTCCACAAATTTCCCTGAGCTTCAGGATAGGGAGAGATTAGTTTGGCCTAGTTCTAGGTGGTTGATATAGAGTCTCTGAAGTTCTGGATTGTGGTTTGTTGATTTTCTTTTGCAGTTTTGCTGCTCCTGCAATGCCCTTCACTCCATCCTGCTGGACACTGTATGTCACCCCCTGGCCAGAGACAAAAAGCTGTTAAACTGGAGTCTTATTATAAGAGCACATTCAAGGGTAGATGTAATAAAAGTAGGAAACCTCAGTGAGGGAGGGGTCAATCACCCATTTGCAAAATGGTTACTTTTTATCTGCCAGACTATATGCCCTCCCCTTCTGTTAAGATCATACCCCCTTAGTCGTAAATGATCAGGAACGAATGTCTGTGAACTTAACCAGGTGTCACATTACTTACTTGCAGTCCTTGATGAAGGCCTATTTTCTCTACTGTAACATGGTCACTTCTCTCCTTGTTTCTGGTGTGGCCCTCCAACCCCATCCCTCCTGTTCATAATCCTTGCAATTACTGTAGGTAATACATAGATTTACCTATGAGTGTCTCAAGGTGGGCTGGGTGGGTTTGGTACTAGAAGCCACCTATTAGGGAATACATATGGTGTTTAATTTTCTGGGTTTGGGATACTTCACTTAATGTAATTGTTACTAATGACATCCATTTCCCAGCAAATTCCAGTAATTCATCATTTTTGATGGCTGAGTAGAACTCCATTGTATAGATGTACCACTGTTTCCTTATCCACTCGTCAACTGTTTGACATTTGGGTTGATTCCATGACTTTGCTATTGTAAACAGTGCTGCTATGAACATGGTCGTGCTTGTGCTATCAAGGTGAACCTCTGCTGTATGGGGGTTATTCCCAAAAGTGGGATAGCAGGGTCATATGGCATTTCAATCTTTAATTTCTTTAAGAATCTCCAGACGGCTCGCCAGAGTGGCTGTATGAGCCTGCATTCCCACCAGCAATGTAGAAGAGTTCCCCTCTCTCCACATCCTCTCCAGCATTTGTTGTTGTTTGTATTGTGGATTTTTGCCATCCTGACCAGGGTGAGATGATATCTCAGGGAAGTTTTGATTTGCATTTCCCTGATGGCTAAGGAAGTGGAGCATTTTTTAAGATATTTGTTAGACATTTTAAGTTCATCCCTGGTAAAGTGTCTTTTAAGTTCCAGGGCCCATTTTTAATTGGGCCATTGGTTTCCTTGGTGTTTAGTTTTCTAAGTTCTTTGTGCACTCTGGACAGCAGATGTTCTATCAGATGTGTGGTTAGTGAAGATTTTCTCCAATTCTGTGGGTTGCCTTTGAGCTGGTGTTACAATCTCTTTATCTGAACAGAAGCTCTTTAATTTCACAAGATCCCAACTGTTGAGAGTTGATAGCAGTGACTGTGCCATTGGATGTCTGTTTAGGAAATGTTGGCCTAGCCCAATCAGCTCGAGGGAGTTCTCTATCCTTTCAACTATTGTTTTTATACTCTCTGGCCTGATACCAAGGTCCTTGATCCATTTGGAATTAAGTCTTATACATGGTGACAAGTACGGGTCCAGCTTTAATCTTCTCCATGTGGAGCCAGCACCATTTGTTGAAGATGCTGTTCTTTTTCCATTGGATTTTTTGGGCCCCTTTGTACAAAGACCAAATGGCTGCAATTTTGTGGGCTTATATCTGGGTCTTCAATCCTTATCCATTGATCTGTGTGTCTATTTTGGAGCCAGTACCAGGCTGACTTTATTACTATGGATTTGTACTATGACTTAAGTTTGGTATGGTAATACCTCCAGCAGTGTTTTTGTTACTCAGGATTGTCTTTGCTATCCTGGGTCTTTTGTGCCTCCATATGAACTTTGAGATTGTTTGGTCAACTTCTTTAAAGAATTGCTTTGGGATTTTGATTGGTATAGCATTGAATCTGTATATTGCCTTTGGTAGGATGGTCATTTTTATGATGTTGATTTTGTCAATTCAGGAACAAGGGAGGTCTTTCCACCTTCTGGTGTCTTCTGCTATTTCTTTCTTTAGGGTTTTAAAGTTTTCGTTGTAAAGGTCTTTTACCTCCTTGGTTAGGTTTATACCAAGGTATTTCATTTTTTAGGGGCTATAGTAAATGGGATTGTTTCTCTCAAGGCTTTTTCACTTCTTTCATCTGGGCATATAGGAAGGCCTCTGATTTTTGCACATTTATTTTGTATCCTGCCACCCTGCTGAACTTCTCAATTAGTTCCAGAAGCTTCCTGGTGGAGTTTTTGGGATCACTCAGGTATAAGATCATGTTCATCTGCAAATAAGGATAGCTTGACTTCTTCCTTGCCAATTTGAATCCCTTGTATGTCCCTTTCTTGTCTTATGGCTTCAGCTAAGACTTCAAGTACAATATTGAATAGAAGTGGTGAGAGTGGACAGCCTTGTCTAGTTCATGATCGAAGTGGGAATGCTTCCAATTGTTCCCCATTGAGCATAATCCTTGCTGTGGGCTTGTTGTATACAGCTTTTATTATATTGATAAAGGTTCCTTCCATTCCTACTGTCTCTAGAGTTTTGATCATAAAAGGCTGTTGGATCTTGTCAAAAGCTTTTTCTGCATCTATTGAGAGTATCATGTGGTCTTGGACTTTGGACTGGTTTACATGATGAATTACATTTATTGATTTGCGTATGTTGAACCAACCTTGTGTGCCGGGGATGAAGCCTACTTGGTCCCCGTGAATGATCTTTTTAATATGGTTTTGAACCCGATTTGCTAAGACTTTGTTGAGAATCTTTGTGTCTGTGCTCATCAGAGAGATCGGCCTATAGTTTTCTTTTTTTAAGTGAATCATTATTAGGTTTTGGGATTAAAACGATATTAGCTTCATAGAAGGAATTTGGTAGTGTTCCTTCCTTTGCTATTTGATTGAACAGTTTAAGGAGTATTGGTGTTATTAACTCCTTAAATGTCTGGTAGAACTCTGTGCTGAGTCCATCTGGTCCAGGACATTTTTTGGTGGGAAGATTTGAGATTACTTCTTCAATTTCCTTATATGTTATAGGACTATTTAAATAATTCACAACTTCCGGGCTGGAGAGGTGGCTCAGGAGTTAAGCTTCTGCCTTGCAGGCGGAGGGTCCTGAGTTCGGATCCTAGATCCCACGTATAGACGCCAGGCGGAAGCGGGGGCGGCCTGCGCTTCTGGTCCTGGTAGGGCGGAGCCTGTGAATCCCGGGGCAGAAGGAGGTGGAGGCGTCCATGGTGGTTCGCGAATTCGTCCGTGGTTCTACACACACACATACACACATGTGCGCACATACATACACACACAACACAATTGAATTAGTAATAATAAAAAAATTAAATAATTCACAACTTCCTGATTCAATTTAGGTAAGTTGTGTTTACTTAGAAATTCATCCATCTCTTTTGTGTTGTCAAACTTCACAGAGTATAAGTTTTTGAAATATGATGTTATAATTCTCTGGATTTCTTGGGTATCAGTAGTGATAACTCCATGTTCATTTCTGATTTTGTTAATTTGGGGTTCTCTCTCTCCTGCTTTTGGTTAATTTAGCTAGGGGGTATCAATCTTATTGATTTTTTTTCAAAGAACCAGCTTTTTGACTGGTTGATTTTTTCTATCGTTTTCTTAATCTCGATTTCAGATATTTCTCCCCTTAGTTTGCTAATCTCCTCTCTTCTACTACTTTTGGGATCAGATTGCTCTAGTTTCTCTAAAGCTTTAAGCTGCATTGTTAAGTTGTTTATTTCTGATGTTTCCATTTTTTTGATGTAGGCATTAAGAGCTATCAACTCACCTCTTAGGACAGCTTTCATTGTGTCCCAGAGATTTTGGTAAGTTGTATTTTCATTATCATTCACTTTCAGGAAATCTTGAATTTCCTTTTTAATTTCTTCCTGAATCCAGTTCTCATTCAGCATCATATTGTTAAGTTTCCAGGAGTTAGTGTATTTTCTCTTGTTTGTTGTGTTGTGGATGTCCAGCTTTAGGCCATGGTGGTCTGACAGGGCACAGGTTAGAATTTCAAATTTTTTGTTTATTTGTAGATTCGTTTTGTAATCCAGTATGTGATCTATTTTGGATAAAGTTCCGTGTGCTGCTGAGAAAAATGTGTATTCTTTGGTGCGTGGGTGAAAAGTTCGATAGAGATCTGTAAGGTCCATTTCTTTCAGGGTTTGATTAAGTTCCAAAGTGTCTCTGTTAAGCTTTTGACCTGTTGATCTATCCCATGTTAAGAGGGTGGTGTTGAAGTCTCCAAGAATTATCGTTTTGGGGTTGATTTCTTGCTTTAGACGCTGTAGGGTTTTCTTAATGAATGTGGAGGGGTCCGTATTGAGTGCATGTATTGTGAAGTCTTCCTGGTGAATTGTACCTGTGACTAAAATGTAGTATCCACCCATGTCCCTTATAATTTTCTTTGGTTTGAAGTCCACTTTGTCTGATATCATAATGGCTACCCCTGCCTGTTTTCTGCTTTCATTTGCTTGTAGAATTGTTGACCAGCCTTTTATTTTTAGATCGTGCCTATCTTTTGTGGTGAGATGGGTTTCCTGCAGGCAGCAGATTGATGGATTGTGATTTTTAATCCAAATTTGTAATCTGTGTCTCTTGATTGGTGAGTTAATTTCATTAACATTTAGTGTTATAATGGAGAAACTATTTTTAATTCCAGACATTTATTATGTTTAGTAGTTTTTATAAGTATATTGCTTTGCTTTTAATGGTGTTATACTTGCCTTCTGTTCTCCTGGATATGCTTGTTTGTTTCTTCAAGCTTGAGTATCATTTCTAGCATTTTTTGAAGGCCTGGTTTGGGGGACATGTATCCCTTCAAGTTGTCTTTGTGCTGGAAGATTTTTCTTTCTCCCTCAATCATGACTGATAATTTTGCAGGGTAAATCAGCCTGGGTTGACATTTTTGCTCATTCAATACTTGAAGTATGTCTCTCCAAGCTCTTCTTGCTTTTAGTGTTTCCATTGAGAAGTCATTTGTTATTTTAATAGGTTTACCTTTAACCGTGACTTGTTTTTTCTTCCTTGAAGCTCTCAGCACCAGTTCTTTATTTTGAATGTGGAGTGTTTTAACTATTATTTGCTGTGGCGAGCTTCTGTTTTGGTCATATCTGTTTCGGGTGCGGAATGCCTCTTGTCTATGGATGGGCCTCTCTTTTTTTAGATGAGGAAAGTTTTCCTTGATGATCGTTTGAAAAATTTCCTCAGGGGTGGTATTTTGAGATTCTTGCTCTGGCATTCCATGAATACGCATGTTAGGCTTCTTCAGGGTGTCCCATATGTCCTGAATATTTCTCTCAAGTATCTTTTTGGCTTTAATAACCTCTTCCATTGAGCTGGTTAGTACTCCCACTTTATCTTCAAAGTCTGAAATTCTGTTTTCTGCTTCCTTAGTTCTGCTGATAAGACTCTCTGTGGAGTTCTGGGTTGATGATAACTTGTCTTGTAGCTCAGTTTTAAACTCTGCTTGAGTCTGCTTTAACTGCTCTATGCCAGTTTTTGTTTTTTGCACTTTTTTTCTCAACTCCTCCAAATGTCTGTTGTGTTCCTCTTCAAAGCGATTGATTCGATATGTAATTCCTCTCTGATTTCCTCTTTCATAGTATTGAACATGGTAATGATCATATTTTGAAGGTCGTTATCCTGGGTCAGGTTTTCTTCGCCATTTTCCATGGGTTTGTTCTGGTTGGAGTCTAACATTATGGGATTAATTCCTTCAGTGCGAGATTTGTTTACTTAAGTGTTGTTTGTCATGGATTTGCACTTTGACTTTGGCATTGTCGTTTTAACTCTTAAGATCTCTTTCAATTTCTGTGCATTTTTCACTAAACTGAATTATTTGGCCTGGGGTCTGGGGGTGGGCGGGAACAGAGCTTACCTAGGTCTCATGGTGAGGCCCGGCTGGACCGTGCGCGCTTGTCCTGGGCGGCGGAGTGGAGGGAAGGGAGGATGGGGTGTCGGCGGGGCGCTATTTAACCTGGGGGACCTGGGGGCGGGGCCCGGGCACACAGGGGGTGTCCTCCTCCTCCTCCCAGGCCCTGCGCGGTGGCTCCTGCTGGATGGTGGGAGGAGCTGGGTCCCTTGAGCGGCCTAGGGTTCTAGGTCTCCTGGGTAGGCTGGGCTAGACCAGGCACGAGCGTCCTGGGCGGCGGAGTGGAGGGAAGGGCTAGTGTTTAATTTTCTAAGCTCTTTGAATAATCTGGAGATTAATCCTTTGTCAGATTAATAGCTAGCAAAGCTTTTATCTCATTCTCTGGGTTGTATTTTTGAACAATTTCCCATTTCTTTTGCAGAACAGAAGCTTTCTAATTTCATGAAGTCCTATTTGTTGATTATTGGTCTTTGTTCCTAGGTATTTGTGCCTCTGCTTAGAAAATCTTTACCTAGGCATATCAATCTTACTCTTTCTTCTAACAATTTCAGAGTCTCAGGTTTAATATCAAGGTGTTTGGTCCATTTGGAATTTACTTTTATGTCGGGAGAAAGAGTACAGTCAATTTTTATTCTTCTACATGTAGATATCCAATTTTCCCAACACCACTCGATGAAAATGCTATCTTTTCCCCACCATGCATGTTTGGCAACTTTGTCAAAGATTAAGTAGCTGTATATGCAGGAGTTTATATCTAGATCTTCTGATCCATTGATGGATGTATCTGTTTTTGTGCCAGTACCAAGCTATTTGTATTACTATAGCTCTGTAATATAGTTTGAAATCTGTTATGGTGATACCTGTAGCAGTCTTCTTATTGCCCAAAAGGGTTTTAGCTGATTATCGTTTTTCGTTTTTCTATATGAATTTTGAGGTTGTTTTTTCTAGCTCTATTAAGAATCATATTGGGGTTTTAATTGGAGTTGCATTGAATCTGTATATTGCTCTGGGTAGGATGATCATTTTCACAATATTGATCCTGCCAATCCATGAGCAAGGAAGTTTTTTCCACCTTCTACTATCTTCTTTAATTTCTTTCAGCAGTGTGTTTTGTTGTTTCCATTGTGTAGGCCCTTTATTTCCTTGGTTAAATTTATCCCAAGGTATTTTATTTTCTTTGCATCTATGGTGAGTGAGATTGAGTCTCTCATTTCTTTCTCAGCTTGTTTGTCTCTGACATGTAGGAAGGCTACTCATTTTTGCATGTTACCTTTGTAGCTTACCACTTTACTGAAATTGTTCATTATTTGAGTAATTTTCCTGTTATCTCAGTGATTATACATGGTGGATCTTCCTTTTGTGTGCCTTTTTCTGGAATACCTGTGGTCCTATTGTTGGGCCTTTTGACGGTGTTCCAGAGTTCCTATATATTCCATTCAAGTATGTTTTTCAGCTTCTCAGTTTCTCTTATTGACTTATGAATCTCTTCTATTTTATCTTCCAGTTCTGACATTCTGTCTTCTTCATGATCAGTTCTATTTTTTTTTTGAGACAGTCTATTGAATTTTTCAATGCACTGTTTAGATTTTTTTTTATTCCACTGTTGTTTTAGTCTGGGGGAATTTTTTTGTATTTCTGTTTGTTTGTAGATCACCTTGGGTTTTTTCAGTGCTTGGAGATCTGTTTTAAGCTCTCTATTTTCATTCTATTTGTGTCTTCTTCATTTGTGTTTTATTGGAATTCTTTCCTGAATTTGTTGTGTTCATTTTGAAATGTGTTTAGGCATTTATCTACATTGTCATGGAACTGTTTGAACATATTTATAATTGATTTTTGAAATACATTGTCTTGATTATTTTTCTCTTGGATACCTTCCAATGGGATATCTTTCGTGGTATCTGAAGCCTTATCTTCAGTGAACTTGAGGGGAGACATGTTTTTTGGATTCCTGTGCTTCTTCTGTTTTTGCTGTGAGACGTTGTCATTTTTGGGATGAGCAGATGTTGATTGTAGTTTTATTTGAATTTACTCTGGGACCCACTTTTCAGCATTTAGATGATAACAGTGTCTAGGTTTTTCTTTGTGTCATTTAACAGCTCCGTCAGCATTGTCTTGCTTCTCAGATGAGTCTTCTAAGGTGTTGTTTTACAAACGTCTTTTCTCTGTTTGTTCTTTGAAGTCTTCTGCTTTGAATTGTTTCCTGTATATGTGTGATTAGTGTGTGGGGAGAGGCTGCTGGCAAATGGACAACCCAGAAGGCAGGTCAGAGCAAAGCCTCTGGCCTATTGGACCCACACGTGGCTCTCTGAGCAGAAGTTAGAATGTTTTGATTACTTTAACTGTTCTTCAAATTCAAAAGTTTTGCTTAAGCATACAGAATATGAGGTAGATGTGCAATACAATCTTTGTGCAATTTTTTGAAGAAGGTATATCTTTTAGTAATTTTTCTGTTAGGCTAGTCAAAATCCATCTTGATTTTTGTAATTCTTTTGTGAGTCGCAGAGTTTCTGCTCTCACCAAATATATTAATTTAATTCTTTTTTTCAGAGTATACAGAATATATAGTTGTTTTTGTTGTTAATTGCAGGATTAAATTAGCTTTATGGCACATTTTCCCAGCCAATTCTATATTTTGCCTCTCTGATTTTATAGCTATTCCAGTCTTATATGAACTCACACAGAGATCAGCCTATAAGCTGTTTCTTGTATATTTACTTATCTAAATTAGCATTGTTGCAGAGTAACATCATTTTCCCTAATTTTTTCCTCAAAGACCTCACTTGCTGAAATTTATTTTTTGAAGTGCCAACTTATTCACACAAATTCTATTAATTTAGTAGTTACATGGCATATGCCAAGTAAATCCTAAGAATTAGAGATATAATCTTATCTAGGCTCATAGTTTGAGCTGGGCTTCATAGTACATGTTTATAGCCCAAAGTGCTCAGCTATCAGAAGCAGGAAGACTTTAAACCAAGTGGAAAGACACTCCCCCCATAAATGCACACACACACACACACACACACACACACACACACACACACACAGGCACACATAGGCACACAGACATACAGACACACAACCAAAAAAATCAAAATTTTGTTCTCATCTTTTCTTTATGAAGCTAAAAACTAAGATGGTGGCTTTTTGTTTGTTTTTTGTTTTTTTTTTAGTCCTGGACTTGTAATCTAAAATATATTACAATAATTCCTTTATGAAAAATTTCTGCTTTATTGTAGAACTTTGGCTACTCTGACTCACATGGCTTTTGAAAATATTTTTGGTACATGTCTTTTATGTCAATAAAGCCAGGGAATTGGATTGGGATGTGAAAAATTCCTCAGAATGTAATCAGGCATTCTGGCATCCCTGACAGTCCCATTGAGATAGTACTTCTGCTTTAAGCAAAACATACTTGAAAGTTATTGTCTTTCTTCTAAGCTACAACCACTTCTTTGTTTGTCTCATCACACCAAAAGGCAAAATGAAAAAACCCTGGGCTCTCCAAGAAAGTGGAAAGATGAGGAGAGTATTTCTCTGCTTATGTCCATGTTCATGAAGTTCTCATTCCAATGTTAGACATCGTGGATTTCAGGGCATTAAGAACTGTTGGGATCACTAGTGGGGATAAAATTTTGTCTACAAGACAGTGGGCAGGGACTGAGATTTAATATATATCCTGAAGAGAACTGAAGGGAGAAGAAATCAGGAAAGTTAAGTGTGAGAATATTGGAATGGAGAAATGAGAACCAGAATTTAAATCCTTGACACAATAGCTGAGATATTTTCTCAAGCTGTGTCTCCTGCTAGCTTGGCCAAGTGCATTGGAGTTTTGCACTACTGTCTTGACGGCAGTAAGGGACCATATTTTATTATGATCTCTTTTGCAATATTAAAATTTGTATGTTTTATTATTAGGTGTTGGTTAATAAAATTTTTCTTCTATCATCTTCCTTCCTGAGTTCTTGACTACAGGGTATTTGAGTACACCACTCATCTGAAAGTTGTAGCAAGTGAAGACAGGTATTCATTGAAGATGTTTCCATGTGGTAATTTTTAGGGACTTTCTCTATTATATTCTTTTTTCATGAGTGGCGTGATAGTTCATCCTGGGTGTCAACTTGATCACACTTGGCATTAACTAAGATCAGCTGTCACACTACCTGAAGAGATAATCCAGATCAATACATTTACGATACAAAAGCCAGCCCTAGATCTGACCGGAGCCTCCCTAGATCTGTTTGGAACCTCCCTAGATCTGTTTGGAACCTCCCTAGATCTGTTTGGAACCTCCCTAGATCTGACTGGAGCCTCCCAGTAGTGGACCAAATAAAAGGAACCATAAAACAAAAGACTGAGAAGAGAAAGACTCTCCAAGGATGTTTGCAGTGACTTAGCCTGCTTCAAGCTTTAGCTACTAGCCATGTCTCCTCCGCCATGAAAACCTTTTTCTACCCTCTGGAACAGTAAGCTGAATAAATCTCCCTAAATTGTTTGACTTTGGGTGTTCTGTAACAGCAATGTTAAGAGTAACTATTACAAATGGGAAGTACACAATTACAAAAAGGCTTCAAATTTATGACATTTTTATGTTTCTTACCGGCGTTTGGATTAAAAGAAAACATTAAACGTCTCTCCTTTTGAATAATTCATATCGTTTTATATTATTAAACTTTTGAGACTTGGATTGATCTTCATTCACAAAAGCAAATTTATGTAATGGCTTGCTTGGTGACATATAGTCATTTCTAAGCCAGTTTTCATAAGACTTTAAAAAGAGTTAACCAACTTCCCTTTCAAAATATAATTTTCCAAGTATAGACTATGTTGATGCTAAATGAATATGATAGGGCAGTTTTTCACATAATATAGTAGTACTATATAAAGCAATGTTTTATGTAATTAGTGTTATAAATTAATAACGGCTCCTCATGGAGTATCTTCTCATCATCAGTGTCATTGGAAAGAGTAGTTTAGACAGGACTAAAAATCCACAAGATGACATCAGTTAATACAGTGGAGACAGCTGAAAATACAGAGCATTCACAAGAAAGACTCTGTATTGTAATGGAGATTTCTGCTTCATCTCTCAGCAGAGAGCAGCCACTGTCTTTTGTGTTTAAATAGACATATGGATACATGAAAAATTATAGAAAGGAGATAGGACATGGTAATCTAATGAGTGTTCTGACCGAATGTTCTGACCTCTGAAATGATCAGACTCTAACTACGTGTTCAGAGCTCATGAGTGGCATTATCTTACATTATACCAGTAAGTGCATTAAAGGAAGTAGCTGGAAGAGTGAAATTAAGAAAAAGAAAAAAGAAGATTTTTACTTAAAAAGCTTCTTTTCAGGAATAGTAGGAGTTTTTACCCAAGCCACCTTAATTTTAAAGTGTCTGTAAGAACCCAGAGAGTGGTACTAAAAGTAACTAAAAGTCTCTTAAGAAGCACTCATTTTTCAAAGTTATTGCTAAGATCCATGCTAAATTAAATGGTTTTTTAAGGAAAAAAACTGATAGAGAAATTTTTTGGTAATCTTGACTACTTCCTCTCATTTGAATTTTTAGTGTTTTTTTGCAGCTAACATTTCAAAAATGTTCAATATTAAATTAGAAATAACTAAAAGGAATGAGTATATCATTGAATGTATTCATGTGTGTTTCACTTCTGTAAGAGAAATAATTGGCACAAGGTACACACAGTATTCCTTCTCAGCTTTTCTGTAGTTGACACAGATAACTTAGAATCTCTTGCTTCTTCAGGGGATCAGAAGGCAGTGCTACACTATTGATTTCTACCTAATGGGATAAAAGGGAATTAGTTACTTGGGGCATTCACATTCTTCAACAGATTTATCAACATGGAATTTCTTATATCCATTTCCAGATGTATTAATAACAAATAACCGTTTATCTAGCTGAACCACAGAAAATGTTACCAAAAATACATGAAAACAAAATCCTTTGGAAACATTTTGGAAATATTCTTTAGTTGTTTAGATTCTCTATCAATTCTAATCATTGATTAGTTGGAGTTCTCTATGACTCTGGAGTTTTCCAACACATGACCGACAGGAAAGGTAAAACATTTATGAAGTTTGGAAGTTCACTCAGCTCATATTTCTTGATAAAGTTATCCTGTACATTATATATTTTCCATATCTACCTTTTGTACCTTACTTTCAAGCTTTGTTGCTTAGGCCTTGCATTAATTCTAATCAGCCAATTTTTTATTTCATTCATTAGCTATATGAGCCATCATGAAGTGAGTTGCTGAGGATCTTTAGTAGCCCCCTCAAATGGTACTTCCTTTCCAATCCAAGGCAGGCAAAACAAATGTAAGTAAACAAGAGACTTTAGGAATTTATAGTGCTGAGGATAAAACAAGATCTCTTTTCATTGTAGAACATGTGCAGTTGAAATAGAGTTCACACTGACTTCTTATTTTATTTTTAAATATTTTTACTTGTGTGTGTGTGTGTATGTGTGTGTGTGTGTGTGTGTGTGTGTGTGTGTGTGTGTGTGTGTGTGTATGTGTCTGTGTGTGAATCAGAGGGCACAGTGTGTCCCTGTGGATGCCCACGGGTGACTTTGGAAATTATCCTGGATTGCTTCTGTCTCCTTGCTTTGCTCTGGGATTTCTCAGGCTCCGCTCACCAAGGCTGGAAGTGCAGGCTGCTTCTGTTTTTTTTTTTTTTTTTTTTTTTTGTGAGAACTGGAGTCTGAACTCAGGACCGTCTGCTTGTGAGATGGAGTCTAAACTCCTGAGCCATATCTTCAGCCCACACACTGACTTCTTGAGGGAATACTTTCTCTGAAGGGACACAATAAGAATTGAATAACAGGAAAATCTGGCCATGAGAAAGGCTAAGAAGAGACTCTTGAAATGATCCCAGAACAGTTGCAAAGTCCTAAGGCAGAAAATGAGTCAGGGTCATTGTGGAAGTGAAATGGATAAAGGAGGTCAGAGTATTGATTGAGGAATAGAGAGGACATGAGAATAAGAAGAAGGGGCTGGAGAGATGGCTCAGCGATTAACATTCTGCCTCAAAAGTAGAAGCTAAGTTGGATCATGGATGCCAGGTGAAAATGATTGCAGTAGAAGCAATTTAGGATGATTCACAAAGTCATCCTAGGGCACCACAGTGCCCTCTGATACAAATTTGATACAAGAGAAAGGAAGGAAGGGAGGGAAGGAGGGAGAAGGGAGGGAGGGAGGGAGCGAGGGAGGGAGAGTAAAACAGGAGGGAAGAAGACAAGACAGACAAGAATAGCCAGGCAGGGAAAGGGGTACCAGACAGAAAGGTGTTGCTCTCAATGAGTTGCTCAGTGACAACTCATCTATGTCCCAGCAAGTACTCAGGCATTTGCTAGCACAGGCATCCCAGATAAAACCCAGTGGGTCACACACAAAGAAAGATGTAAAAGTAGGAGGGAGGATAGAAGAGAAAAAGTATGTATTGGGACAGGAACAAGGATAGGATTGAGTAGTAAGGGATAAAAATATTGTGATTTAATAGTATTTGTGTATGAAGTTGTCAAAGAATAAAAAATAAAATAAAAAAGAGGAAGTGGCACATATGATCTCAGCCACCAACTCAACACTTGTGAGATGGGCCTCTGGGCTCACCTTTGAGCATTTGTTTACTTAAGGCAGGACACTGGAAAAGTCTGTGGGAGACGGTCTTGATTGCATAATAGTTGTAGGGAGACTCAATCCCCTGTGTACAAGACATTCCATGGACAGGTTGATAAATATAGGGAGAACTAGCCAGTTATTTTTCAAGCTGGCAGGCAACCAAGCAACTATAGCCCTTTCCCTTTTCTCTGACTTGCATGTGGGGTGGCCAGTTCCTTTTGCCCTTGCTGGTGTGAACTCTCCTGCCATGATGAACTGTGGCCTGGAACTGTGAGCCGAATAACATGTCACACTCCTCCTAAATTGCTTAGATCAGGTTTTTATTACAACAATAGTATTATGAATTCAAAACAGCACATAAATATGTATATTCTAGATGAAGACTATGGGAGGTTATTTTATGGGCCTATTCAATCTGATTTACAGTAGTTTTCATTATGTTAATGAAATACAGGACTGGGTCATCAGCTAGGAGTTGGGGAAACTAAGGTTTGAGGAAAGGATGAAGGACCAAATGGTTGTCTTGAACTTTGGCAAGTGATTTTACTTATGATTACTTATATGGGACTGATGTATAGTTAAGGTTAATACACACATGATCAAACCATTGTCATTGCCTACAGAATGTGAATCAGACAGTGAAGAATAATTGTTTTTCTCCCCCTTAACAGCTATCACTTGTTCTATTTTCATTACAATCTTTTTAATGGAATCCATAATTTCCCCCAAATTTTACAATTTTATTGAAGACACAAGTGACATCTTATAACTTCATCACCTGTTCTGTTTTCCCTAAAATGCATTGAAAATAGCAGATAACTTCTTTTCATAAGAATAATTTTTAATCCAGCCAAACTAGACTTCATGTAACTTGTTGAAAGTATGAAATGATTAAGATGAACATCAACATATAAATTTCCTATAGCACCCCCTGCAATTTTTCCTAAAGAAATTGATAAATATGTATGTATGCACAGATTAGAATGTCAGTTTTAACTATTTTCATTACATTTTTAAATGCATTCAGAGAAAATTGATTTCAGGTGTATGCTTCTTTTCGCCAAATCTCAGCTAAATGACACATGCTTTGTGTTTAAACAGGAAATTTAAAAACGTATCCATCTATGTTTCCCTAACAGACATACTTTCCCCTTTTTAGATGTTTAGTTGGACCAATTACTGGTAGAAGATCCATTATTGGCATACATTAGAAGAGCATGTGTGGCACCTGCAGATTCTTTCATTTTTGTATGAATTTCAACACCTTTTATTTTTTCACATTTCACTCAGGGAAGGAAGAAAGGGGAGGGGCCATTTTCTTTGTATTTGAGAGTAATCATGGCTGCCTTCAATTGTCAGCCATTATTGATACAATGTTGCTCTTTCAAAGAGTGCAGCAAACCATTTTCTTGGATAGTATTTTAGTGAAACTTGATATGACATCAGAGCATCACTGAAAACTTCTAGCAAAAATGGCCTCTTTAAGTCACTGGGTGCAGAATGTCAAAGGTTTCTGGGATGTGTAGAAGAGATACTATTTAGTTTGAAATACTAGTAATGGAAAATTTTACGAGTTTTTTTCCTTCCATGTTGTTCTTGCTCTTTTGTAGTTGACCTTTCTGTTAAAATGTTTTCTAGGATGTAGGCTGTTGCTCACTATGGAATTAAACACATGTGTCTGATTATGTCATTATCAAAGAAGAAAATTTTCCTCTCTCTGTGTGTTTGTCATATTGTGTGTGTGCTTGTGAATATATGTGTAGGGCCAAGTGTAATATCAGAAATAATTCTGGAATCATCCTGGACTATACTACCTGTCCTTATTAAAGGCCAGAATTTCAGCTCACCACCATAACCTTCTGACATTTTTTTACATGGTCTCTGGGGATTCAAAGTGAAGTTTATTTTTGATTATGAGGCAAAGGCTTAACACTTGAATCATCTCTCCAAACGTTTCATATATTTTAATGTTATATTCATGTTTTTTCTCTCTCTTTTAAGGTCATATATGCTATCTATTTGGTTTCTACACATGCTTACAGATTATTTCCTTTCTCTTTGTCATCTTCTTTGTTCACTGATACAAATACAAAAATGATACAAATAAGTGCAACAGATACAGTTGCATCTGTTCACATTCTGGGCATAATTACGACTGTATTTGCATAACATTCTGTTGCTTTAGTGGGAGAAAAAAATCAATAACTTGTAATATTATATCATCAATGGTTAACTTTCCCCCCTTCAACAATTTTACACCTACCATCCTTGTAATCCCAATCACATTCTGGTATATCTGAATTTTTCCTCTCCCCACAAATCTTCTTCCTGTTGTTCTCACCATTCTTAGAGAAATGAAAGTTAATCTCAGAAATTCTTCCTGAAAATGATGATGTTTGTTTACATAATCAAGGACATGCTCTGACACCCAAGCTATCTAGGAGGTCACATTTGGCTCTGCCTCTCTTTCATTGACTAGAGTTGTAGATCTGTTTTCCCATTTAGAATGTTTGTGCCCACTCTCTACCATCTATTCTTCATAGGAATCTTAATATCTTCCAAGTACCTGATGATTGCTCACTTTCCCAGGCTCCTCTCCTCCCAGGCCTTCTTTCTTACAGTCTATATTCACCTTTTGAAGATTCCAGAGCATAGGCTGTCTAGTGTGCACTTATTTCTTCTGTTTGGACATCATTTCCACTTTAAAAAAAATCATTCTTATTCTACCTTTAGGAATCAAGCCGGAGATCATATGTTTTCAGACACATTTTCTGTAATGCTTTCTTGCATGCATCAGTTGTCCTTTTCTGAAACCATATTACTCAGTCTATCTCTCCATAACAACCCATACCAAACTATGAAGAAAAATTGTGGTTTGAAATATTTCCATCATCTCTCCAGAAAGACAAATTCTGGATTTCTTGTTGTTATTTATTTATTTAGTTACCTTTTAAAAACATATGTGTGTATGGGGTGCTTGCATGTGTCTGTGTGTGTGCATGTGGGAGCCACACATGCACACATATATGTATGTATATGATGAGCTGATATGGGTCTGGAATTGGATATTGTGAAGAAACAGAAGAGAAGTAATTTTAGGGGATAGATTACTGTCAGGAAATTTCAACTCAGTTTAAGCCCACCACCTCTTTCTTCTCATTTACCATTTCTTATTGGCCTCTCTCCCTTCTCTTTTTTTCTAAGATTTTTTTGCCCATGTCTCCATTTCAGCATTCTTCACCTTGCATTGTAGTGGTCTGAGTACACTTATCTCCTCTTCTGAAGTGCTGTGTCTCTCCAGTGGCAAAGGGGGCCATGCATTTTCTCATTTACATTTTGAAACTATTTCTCTGCCTGGCACATCATAAACACCCAGTAAATATTGAATAAATGATCCTCATCAACCATGTGCTGTGTTTGGATGCTGTGATTCAATATTACCTGCTGGCCAGAAAGAATTAAAGCATGATAACTAAACAACAAGGGTTTTACTCTGGTAAGTGTTTTGAGTGCCTTTTTAAATTTCAAAGTTCACAAGAACAGTTTCTTGTCATTGAGATATAAACGAGGAAAAAATATATGCATGTTTCACATATTCCATGACTCTTAGCTTTAATTATTTGGATGTATTGTTTTGCACAGTAAATAAATTACTGAGTCACATAGAGGGCAATCCAATGAATGTACTGGACCTTCCAGCTGCTGAGGGCCACTCTTTCATAGCTACAGTGCTTTGAGGTTCTTCCTGTTCTCACTTTTTTTTTTAAAGTTGAATTCACCTGAAGCCAGTTTTCACACTGCAGAGCTAATTTCTATGCAAAAGTGAATGATGTCTCACATTAAATATTCCTTAGAGCATAAAACTGACATTGAATGTATAATTTTAAGCAGCTCAAGCAGTGTTCACTGAGGGGTTGACACAGGAGCAAGGATCACAGGAAAGCGTAGGTGAGAAGGGAAATGATCAGCATGCTAAGGCTTTTCCCAACACCTTGGCAGTCAGACCTTCATTTATCTTGCTTTTACATGGAGTTTCAGTTTTATTTTTAACAACTGGGTCACATCCCTTAGGAAAAGTTAAATCTTTGTACATGGATGAAGGATATTTGGAGATTCATTAACTCTTTCCAGTCTCCAGACAGTATTGTAAATGGAGCAACGACACAGTTCAATAATTGATGCCCTCAATGTCTGAAATCAGAATGAGACTCTTAATGGCAAAGGTTTTAAACTCAAAGTGATGTGATGGGTTTTTGCTAAAGAAAGACTTTATTTGATTAAATTTTCAAAAATTTTATTTATGTGTTTGTGTGCGTGTGCGTGTGTGTGTGTGTGCGTGTGTGTGTGTGTGTATGTGTGTAAGTGTGCTCACAAGAGAGACATAAAGGGAGAGAGAGAGACAGAAACAGGGACAGAAACACAAAGAGTTTATGCAAGCCATGACACATGGATGGAGGTCAGAAAACTTTCAGAAGAAATGTCTCCTCTTCTAAATTCAGATTGCCAGGTTTCCAAGCAATTGCCTTACATTAATGAGCCAGCCCTATGTTCTTAAATCTTAATTGGATATGCTAATAAATACATCTATTTCACAGTGGGCCCCCTTAGGTTTGTGAAATTCTTTAAGTGAATACACAAAGAAAAGAAATATCTCACATCCACAACAATTTAGGATTTATTCTAGGTAAAGCTATTATTATCATTTAAAGAAAAGTTTGAAAATGTTGACCTTTACTTAAGCATATTCACTAAAGACAATGTGTTTGGTTAATTTCACATGCAGTGAGTTATGTAAATGCACAGGGGAATGCAAAGGAAAACATGAATACTTAGATGCATACATTGTACAATATATACATATAGATTGTCCTTTTTATTTGAAGGTGATGCTGCTGTTATTGTCTCTGCTATTTTCTATGTGTTCAGATCTGGCTGTTTGATTGGCAGTTCCTACTGTGTACAGTCTGCATATGTGTCGACTAACAACTGCAGCCATTGCCTGGCAGGCTTGATTGCTGAGTTATTCAATATTTATTAGCACCAAGAAGTGCTAGGTGCTACTCCGAACAGTAAAAGTGCAAAACTGCTGTTGCCCTCTAAAAATTCTATTGCAAGGTGACTGGTAGTATGCATATGCTTTTCATGTATAATATAAATTGACTGAAGCTATGAAATTTAATCTTTTCTGCCAGATATTAGTTTTCAGTAAAACATCTAGTAGGTGGCTGATTTCTTTTCCATTCACACAAGAGCGGCACACTTCTTGGAAATGTTCATATTATAAAGACATTTCCAACTAAATCTATCACATTACACTTACACATGAAGGTCAAGAAAAGGTGATACAGAAATATGATATTATTAGATACTGCCATGGTCTGAATGTGAAATATCCTCCATAGATTCATGGATTGGTGCACTTGGTTCCCAGTTGTTGACACAGTTTTGAGAGGATGTGTAACCCTGGAGACTATATGGAATAAGTTTTTATTTATTGGTAAAGTTGGTAAGTTGGGTCTTGAGGTTTATAGTTGTGTTTTGTTTCTTCCTACAGCTGTTTCTGCTACTTTATCCTTGGGGATTGTGATATTTAATCTTGGTTGTCACCTTGACTACCCCTGGAATTAATTAACAGATCAGTTCTCAGACCACCTGGAGAGATTATCTGTATATATTTGCAACACAAGACTAACCCTAAATCTGTATGGAATCTCCCAGTAGCAGACAAGGAATCATAAGACCAAAGAGCTCCAGCACTTGGTCTTGTCCTACACTGACAAATTCATCTTCCTTCTTACTACCATCAGGACCCAGTTTCTTCACCCCTCCATGTGACAGACATAACTTAAGCCACACCTGTCTTCTGCTGTCTGCCATTATGGACTGGATCTCATCTCTGGAACTATAAGTCAAATGTATCTTATTTTTTGACTTAAATTAGATGTTTTCCAATATTGTCTCACAGCTGAAGAAAGAAAAAGTAACTATAAGAGAGATGAAATAAGCCAGGTTGCAAACTCTCATTGCTATAAACAAGTGTTCAACAACTGCGTCTTCTCTGCCACAATGAACTAACTATCCTTATACCACCAGCCAAAATAAATTCTGCCTCCATGAAATTGCTTCTGTGTAATATTTTGGTTACACACAAAGAAAACTAATTAATACGGTCTAGAATGAGATAAGGAAACATTCATGGTCTGGAAAAGTTTGGCTTAAGAAGGATGGGGAAGATAAATTCTATAACCTTCTTAAGACATTGTCATAGTTACAATTTTAAGTCAAAAGTAGCAACCCCTATTTTGGCCATTGTTTAAGAATAGTATATGTGTTTATTAACAAAACGTGCTGGGTGCTGCTCTGAATAATAGTTACTTAAATATACTACATATATATCTTATATATTGTAATCAGCATATGCTAATATTTCTCTTCAAGGTTTGGTTTTTCTTTATTGTAGACCTTATGTTTTTTACATAAGTCAGTTTCCTCTTTGTGCTGATAGCTTTTTAAAAGAATCAAAATTTAGGAACTAATAGAAAGAATGAAAGTTTTAAAAAATGGACAAACTTTGGTGCATTGTAACTTATAGTCATTATTAATTGAAGCATTCTATTCAATGTTGAAAACAATGAGTTCTACAACTTTCGTTGTCCTACTTTTCTTTACTTTTAAATTTTAACATGCAAACAAGATCACTATAGTGTTAAATGCATTTTAATACTAACTAATCTCATTTTTTGTCTACCACTAAATTGTTTACAAGAAAGTATCCAGCATATCAGATTGAGTATTTTTATAGAAAACATGATTAAAGATTTTTGTGTATGTTAAATGTTAATATAATAATGTGTTACATTTTCATTGCAACTGAAGGAAAGGGTGTATTTAAGTTTCAAGTTTAGAGATTTTGTTTTCATTCTTTCTAAATGACAAAGATGTCATCCACATAATCAAAATAACTCTTATTTTAAGGGATTTAGCTCAAAATATTCTTAATAAAATGTGATAAAGAGATTGCTAATGTGATGTCGTTCCTTTAGTCACAATTATAGCAAAGTGAATGTTACACAAAAAATTGGTCAGAACATGAGTAATAATCTAGCATTGACAGCCAAATGCATTTCCTTTTGAGGATTTTAATTTTCTGATGTTTAAATGGAGAAGTAAAAGAATGTCAACACCCACTTTCCTGGGACTTATAATAATAGATAATAACTTAACTAGTTAGATAATAACTTCTCATGTAATGGTTATGGGTTAATTATTATTTTTTTCTTCTTCTTTTTTTATTATTATTTCTGCTCATACAAACTTAACAGGTACACTGGTCCCCTCCCTCCCTCCACTTCCCTCAACTCCCCTGCTCCCCTCTTCCCTCCCCCCTCCCTCCCCATCCCCCAGTGCCTCCCCCCCAATCCCCAGAGCATCCTTTAATGTGCATGCCAAACTCTCCTCTGGGTCCTCCTCTCCCATGAGGTGCAAGGACCCAGGGGCATTGCCCAGAACCCTTTCCTGTGTTCCCCTTAAGCTTAGGAACACTACTGTGACTGTCAGTCCCTAGCCTCCAAGGATCCTAGTGCCTTTAGTCCATGCTAGACTTTGTGGGGTCAATAATGTGTTGGATATAGCACAGATCATGCAAAGTCCTATTATAATTGCTTCGGCCCTAACTTGTGTGGAGTATCTTGCATATCATGACCCCTCCCATCCTTGTGCTCTTACAATCTTATCGCCCCCTCTTCTGCAAATTTCCCTGAGCTTCAGGATGGGGAGAGATTAGGCTGGCCCAGTTCCAGGTGGTTGACATAGAGTCTCCAATGTTCTGAATTATGGTTTATTGATTTTTTTTCGGTTTTGCTGCTCCTGCAATGCCCTTGGCTCCATCCTGACTTAAACATTATCCACTTTTAGACATAATTATATATCCATAACTTATTCTTTTCACTATGTAGCAAAGTTAAAATGTGATCATAGGTGCAAAAATATAAAAACTAAAAATCAATTAGGACATTAAGCTTCAAAGTCCCATGATTAAACTTGAGTAAGGAATGGTAAGCAATAGAATGAGTTTGTGGGGATCCAATCAGTGGAATTTGTTAAAATTTTCAATGAAGTAAAACTTTTCACTGCAGGTCACATACTTTCTATTCTGATGACTCTGGTTTAGAATCTGTGCCCATGATACTGTATTGTTTTCAGGTCACATTTTTGCTTGTGACTCATTTGATAGTAAATGGCACTGATTTTTACTCAACTATCAGAATAGTTGAACTATTGTCAAGGATGTTGACCAAGGAAGTCAGATGTCTTTGGTGTATGCTGTTGTAAATGAATTTATGGCGAAACATAGCCAGCCAGTGAGCAAAAGCTTTATTTAGAAGAAGTGTTTGAGAAATTAAAAGTACACATGTCAAGGAGTCTAATGGGAAACTTAGAGAATGAGGATTGGACTGACCGGTGGGTCCTGGGTGCTAAGGTGCTGCTTCCTGTAGTTCAGAGATGCTGATAAGGTGATTTGGTGAGAAACATTTGACTGTGTAACTATATCTTGGCATATGAACATGCTGATTTGAAACTGTGGATATGTGTAGTAGGATAAAATATCCCTTAGATTGGTCTTTATACTGAGAACCAGACATAGATTGTTGTGTCCTGGTCTCTAAACAGGCTAGGAAAATTTAAGTGACAGGCATGCTCAAGTGCTTTGCAGTTGGCAATGATTTTAAAGCTTAAGCAATGTATGGGGAGACCTCCTTGTCCAACTGGACTAATGGCAGTTCCTCTCCTCAAGTGAAAAAAGAGGGATTCATGTAATGAAAGAGCCCATCTTAGTTTTCCAGTCCAACAAGCTTCATCAGAATCAGTCTTTAGCTTGAAGTGGACCAGAAGACCACTATGTTAGAATCTCTTGTGAGAGATGCGATCTTTTCTTCTTTTTCTTTCTCTTTTCAACTAAATTAAAAGGGAAAAACAGTGTTGTTACTGACATAAGAGAAGAGGCCACAAACCCTGACTATAGTGCTCACTATAAACATGTCTTGATTCCATTCATCCCATTTTAAATAGAAGGAACTGTACTATGGAATCAAAGCCACCAAAGCTATGAATGAAGGAATCATGATAAGAACTCAAGAACCCAAGTCTTACTACTGTAAAAAGCTTTCTGCTAAAATGTAAGCTTACTTCTGAATAAATATCCTTAAAAATAGATATAATTGTTGAGGGTGTTTATTGTTCTTAGTCAACAAATTGAAAGAAGTTATCTTGATGGCTGAGAAGATGGCTCCATCAGTAAAGCAGCTACTATGAAAGTATTATGTGGACTTGAGTTCAGATCTCTAGCACACTTGTAAAAGACAGAAGTGCTGGTAAATATCCATCACCCCAGTGCTGTCGGACAAAGGAGATTCTCTGAAGCTCATTGTCCAGTCGGATTGGCTAAACTGATGGACTCCAGCATCAATGAGAGACCCTATCTTAAAAATTAAGGTGGGGAGTGTTTAAAGAAAATACTCTTTTTTTTTTATTTTTCCAGTTTTGCTGTTCCTGCATTGATCTTGGCTCCATCCTGATGGGTATTGGATGCCATCTCCTAGCCAAAGATAAAAGGCTGTTAAAATAGAGTCTTATTATAAGAGTAGATTCAAAGGTGGATGGAATAAGAAAAAAAAAAAAAACAACAACAAGCCATAAATCAGAACATCAGAAACCCTACATTAATCACCAGGAACTAGGCCAGCCTAATCTGTCCCCATCCTAAAGCTCAGGGAAATTTGTGGAAGAGGGGGTGTTAAGATTATAAGAGCCTAATGATGGGGAGGAGCAACGTTATGCAAGGTACTCCACACAAGTTAAGGCCGAAGTAATAATAGGACTTTGCATGACTTGCGCCATGACCAACCTATCAATGACCCCCCCCAAAGTCTAGCATGGATCACAGACACTAGGATTCTTAGAGGCAAGAGATTAACAGCCATAATAGTGTTCCTATACCAAAGAGAAACACAAGAAAGAGCTCTAGGCAATGCTTTTGAGTCCTTACACCTTATCAGAGAGGAGGACCCAGAGGGAAGCTTGACATACACACTAAAGGATGCTCCATGAAGGGGGGGAGGGGGCACCGGGAGAAAGGGAGGGAGGGGGTAAAGGAAGGGGAAAAGGGGGAAGGGAGCAAGGGGATCCAGGGAGGGGTGGAAGGAGAGAGGGGAATGGGGTACCTATAAAGTTTGTGTGAGTGGAAAAAAATACACTATAAATAAAAAAAAGAAAATACTCTAAGTCAACCTCTGGATTTCACATCCATGCACACCTGTATGCATATGTGTACACACCCACACAAACATATATGCAATACATAACACACACAGAAACATTCCCATACAGGAAAAACAAAGAAAAAGAATTAATAGTTTTGCTTTACAACTGTGTGCCTATTAAAGAAAAGATTACTCAAGTTTGAATTTCCCCTATATTTTAAGATTAATATGTTTTAGAGTGATAGTCCATTAAAATCCTGCACAATGAAAAGCTTAATGAAAAGGAAAGAAATGTTACTTGAACTAACTGCTAGGATCTCAAAGATGAGTCTTTTAAAACTGTGATCAACAGAGAGAGTTGTGGGACTTTGGAATGCCCTTTTAGAACCAACCTGAGGTGGAGGCAATGAATGAAGGTTGGTAAGTTTTTGGGAGGGCAATGGCTTGTACACCCCTACCCTCAAAAGGCAGGCTGCTCAGTGATTGTATTAGTACATGGGAACATTCCTTATTTTATCTTCTGAAGAAGATAAAATTTTACATATCTGAAAATATTGCATACTTTGTCTAGGGGTTATGCACAGTTAATATTCCCAGGATTCTCAAAGATAAAAAACAGTAGAACTGAGAAATAGAGCATCCTTCCCTGAGTTTCTTGGGCAGTTGGAGACTCAGCAGAAGAGAATGTTCTAGTTCAAGATGGTATCCATGAAACAGCAGAATGTCATTTGCTTTCATGGTTGTTTATGTCTGGTTTAACAACAGTTTTCATAATGCCTCCCAAATGATTGAAATATAATTTAAAAAACCTGAATTGTTACACTGCATTGTTACCTTTGTCTTTATTAGTGAAATAATCTTTTTTTCTTATTTACTCTGTAAGTGCTAATGTAAATAACAGCTTTTATTTAGCATATTTTTGCTGACTGTTTTTACACTTTTTGCTACCTCTAGCCTAACCATATTTGTCTCATCCTTTTGCAATTCTCCTAACTCTAAATGAACTGAAATTAGTATGTATTCTGAAAGAATAGTACACCAAGGTTGCTTCTTTTCAGTCTAATTCAAGTTTTCAGCTTATGATGTTATACTTTCCAGTCTTCTATTGTGGCTGCACTAATGATACTGCAGCTTTCACAGCAGTGATTTTAAGATAGTTAAAATGATCTAATACTTTCATTGTTTACAAGAAACTAAGTGCATTTCTTAATACATTCATCATCAGTTTGACTTCTAGATAACATGAAAGAAAGTCATCTTTCAAGTTTCCTGACTGATCAGGCTTAGTTTGTTTTTATTCTTGATGTGATCATTTACATATTTTTTCCCTGCAGCACTTCCTGATTGCATGCTTTAAATTACAAACCTGGTGTAAATGTGATGGGTAGTTCTAAGGAAAGTCATTTAATCCCCCCAAATTTAATTTCTGTAAAGACAGGTCTCTCCTGGCTTATGGCTACAGGGTTCACATGAACAGGAAGGAGGGCTCAATTGGAGGGTGAGTGTATCTATCTATTTGTGATAGATAATCTTGATTGTTAACTTCACAGGATTTAGAATCACCATGGAAACACATTTCTGGCAATTTCAGGATTAGATAAATTGAGGTGGGAAGATCTACCCTTAAGTGGATGGCACCTTTTCACAGGCTGAGGTTCTGGGTGGGATAAAAATGAGAAAGAGAATTGAGCAGCAGCATTTATCTCTCTGTTTCCTGACTACAGATACAATTCAGTCAACTGCTTCCTGCTCCAGCTGCTATGTCTTTCCTGCCATGATGGAAAGTATGCATTGGAATTGTGAGATAAAATTAATCCTTTCTGCCTTAACTGGATTTTATTAGGTGTTTTATCAGAGCAATGAGAAAACTAAGTAATATGCCACCTTTCCAAAATAACACTTTCACACAGGCTAAATGAGCACCATAGGGTCAGTCTTGTTTGTGCAGTTGATTTGTCATAGTAAATGATCCCAACAAGCAATTGTATGTTCAGTAACATCCAATTATTTCACTGTTCTAGCAGCCACAAACTTCGGTATCTGGTTCTGTGGGTTAATGGCCTCACAAAACAAGAGATATTCATTTTATCTATCAATTGCAAAGGGATTAGAAGTCTTAGTTCCAGTACAACTGAGAGGTAGCTTTGGCAAATTGTAAATATACCAATACCTCACTTGGCTTGGTGGGGAAGACCCTGCAGTACAGCCGAGACTTCATCATTTGTCCTGATGCCAGCCTGGATGAAGCGAGAAAGCGGGACCATATGACATGGTGGTTCTACCAGGAAGAAATCTGGGTGCACAGAATTTATCTGCGTCTGCTGGTGTGAAGGAGATCCTGCGGGAGCAAGAGAGCGGGAAGGGCCTCCTAACTGCCATCTGTGCTGGTCCCACGGTTCTGCTGGCACATGAAATAGGCTTTGGAAGCAGCTACAACACAGTCTTGCTAAAGGCAAAATGATGAATGGAAGTTACTACAGCTACTCTGAGAGCCTTGTGGAGAGGAACGGCCTCATCCTCACCAGTCGCGGGACCAGAACCAGGTTCCAGTTTGCCTTGGCCCTTGTGGAGGCGTTCCGTGGCAAAGAAATGGCAGGCCTTGTTCTCACAGACTAGAACTTGAGCCCTGGACGCCGAGGCCGAAGCAGGTCACAGGCCAGTTGCCTGGTTTTGGCCCACCAGCATGCCCACCGCTGTGTTGTAGTTCAGAAGCTGCAACACAGGAAAACCCCGGAAGGTTGGGTCTGTACATTTCTGAACCTGTTTGCAGAATATACAGGGTGTTAGGAAAACAAAAACAAAACAAATACGCATTTGCTGGAATATCATAAACATGAATTTACAGTATTGCTTATTGAAGCAGTAACAAAGCAAAGGTCAAGGAATGTGAAACTGACTTCATTAGACACCTTGCAAACAGGTTTAAATCAGATATGTTTTCCATTTTTCAAGTGTGTGTATGTGTGTGTATGAATGTGCATTCACATGAATGTGGACATGTGTTATAGATGTGCATGAGTGTGCGTTCACAGATGTGTGGGAGCATGTATGCCCAGGTTTGTATATGAGTATTCATGCACGTGTTCAGTGTTTGTGCAGGCCAGAGGATAATATTGTTTTTCCACCTTTTTCTTTTTGAGATTGGGGCTCTAATTAAATCCAGCATTTAGGAATAGTGCTTGTCTGGCTAGCTAGCTTACTCTGGGGATTTCTAGTTTCTACCTTCTGAAACTTACGGACAGGACACACACCAACCTGGCATATTACAAGGAAGTTGCCAACACTATCCATCTCCTCAGCCCTTCACTCAGATTTTAATTTTCAGACTAGCATTAGGAGCTGCTGCCCTGGCTCATACACAGGATGTTTCTTACAGGATGAGAGTTTGGGTTGCAGAGATTTCTTACACTGTCTTTTATGCCAGCCTCAACAGACATCCACACTCTCTTCCATTGCCATTGAGAGCAGCAACCCAACTGGGCACAGTGTCTCATGCCTGTAATTCTAGTTACTTGGGAAGCCTAGGCTGGAGGATCCTGAACTAGAGGTTAGCCAAGGTGACAAAGCGAGAGCCAGTCTGAAAACAACAATAATAAAGAACATCAGCATCCTGTTGCTGGTCAGAGCTTTCTTGGCGCTCTTCAGAGCACCTGTCATTTACTTATTACCTCTCAAGAACACTTAGAAACGGAAACAGATGCTGTAGCTCCTCAGACTGCGCTAAACAGGAACAGATGCTGCTCATCCAACTGCACTTTTCTTCACTTGAATCTCACTGAGCTTCAGGTGGGAACAAATGTTCTTTCTGCCATGGATGTTCTTCTACTGCTAATTTTGAATACCTGGAAAGTTCCCAGTTCAGTAATATTAAAAGGCATGAAACACCTACTTAACTCTGCTTCTAAAAGGGCAAGACCTTCCTTTGATGAAATAGTCTTTAGGAATGGATACTGGCTATTTAACAGTAATCTAGACATCTCCACAAAAGAAAATAATAGAATGGAGAACTTAATAGCTGGAAAGAATCAGTAATTTTCCACAAGTCTCATTAAAGGAAAACATGACTGAAACATTATATTTTTCCCCTATTAATAATATTTTTCCACATAGTTTATACTAGAGAATTTAATAGCCTTTAATTCTCCTTCCAATTGCTTTCACAGTTTTCCATGTATTCATTGTGGTCTTCCTCTTATTGCAGATATGATAGCCAGAGGTTCATTTCTCCAAAACATCAAAGTTTTAGGGGAAGCACCCCATCTTTCTTACAGTTCATTTCAACAGTGTTATAGGACTGCAAATTAAGTATAAATAATGTAAAAAATAATGCAGATACATAGAAAGCAGTGCAGTTACTAAGTCCCACATACAGAGTCTGGACTGCATTCATGGTTTTAGCAAGTACTCACAGCTATTGCATGCTGCATGCCATTCATTGGTCTGAATACAATAAATAAAGCAGAAAAAAATTCCCTACAATCATGGTGTGATGTATAAGAGCAATATGGCCTCTATTATACTCCATTTCCTGGCATTTGCTTTTTTCCTTGACTGGACTGTTGACTAAACAATATGATAATCATGACTCTTCAGGAAATAGACTTCAAACTTGCTGCTACTTCTGCCATGAAACACAACTTACCTAAATTGAATCAGGAAGTTGTGAATTATTTCAATAGTCCTATAACATATAAGGAAATTGAGGAAGTAATCTTGAATCTTCCCACCAAAAAATGTCCTGGACCAGATGGATTCAGCACAGAGTTCTACCAGACGTTTAAGGAGTTAATAATAATATGAAGGGCATTACAGGAGCAACAAAACTGCAAAAGAAAATCAACAAACCACTCTCTAGAACTTCAGAGACTCTATATCAACCACCGAGAACTAGGCCAGACTAATCTCTCCCCATCCTGAAGCTGAGGGACATTTGCGGAAGAGGGGGTGGTAAGAGTGTTAAGAGCAAAAGGATGGGAGGAGCAATGATTTGCAAGATACTCCACACAAGTTAGGACCCAAGCAATCATAATTGGACATTTCATGCCGGGCGCAATGTCCAACACACTATTGCCCTCACAAAGTCTAGCATCTGCTAAAGGCACCAAGATCCTTGGAGGCAAGGGATTGACAGCCACAGTAGTGTTCCTATGCTTAAGGGGAACACAGGAAAGGGTTCAGGGAAATGCCACTGGGTCCTTGTACGTTATTGGAGAGGAGGACCTAGAGGAGAGTCAGGCATGCACAAGAAAGGACTCTGGGAATTGGGGCGGGAGGCACGGGGGGAGGGGAGGGGGAGCAGGGGGTTCGGGGGAAGGAGGAGGGAGGGAGGGAACTGGTGTACCTATTAAGTTTGTATGAGGTGAAATAATAATAAATAATGTAATAAAAAAAGAAGAGATACAAACAATTTTTTAAGAATCAAACATTTTGATGTCTTCTCTCTCTCTCTCTCTCTCTCTCTCTCTCTCACACACACACACACACACACACACGCACCTACACATTGCCACCACCACAAACAGCAACAACAATGAAAAAGGAAGAAAAATGAAGAGGCCAATCAAGACAGAAATTCTGGCTTTCTCAAACATCAGGTATGACTTTTTTCCTCTATTTCCCTTGTTTGTCTAAATGTGCCTGAGGATGTATTTAGTATAGTTTTTAAGTATTGAAAGTGAAATATGTCAAGAGGTACATGCAATGCCAGTAGGAATTATTACTTGATCAGATATTTTAGCTAATTAAAAAAACTATTATGCATCCCACTATTAATATTTTATTCACATGAGTGAATAACATTAATCATTCCTGTGTTCATACTCAGACACAAAATTATTGGCTAAATTCATCATATAACAAGACAACAGTATCTGGACAGAATGTGAAAACTCTTCCATTTCTTTGATTTCAAAGTTCAATTCCATTGGTTTAAATTCATGCTAATCTACTCTGTTAATCACTTGAGCTTCTGAACACTTTTGTAGAAAAGTGTTTTGCAGATTTGCATTTCACCCTTTAGATCCTTTTGTTCATTTTAATGCATTTCAGAAAATGTCTAAAGTCTTTAATGAAGTACTATCTTCATTTATTAGTTGCACTATAATTTGGGGGAACTTCAGCAGTTTAAAGTACATGGGTGACATAATCAATTATAATTGTTTTAGAAATGTTTTTGTCTTAGGTTTTCTTTTTAATCTCCAAGGTAATAATAGCACTTTTCACCAGCAAAGCACCTTATAAAGGTGAACTAACAGAAAAGGAGTGTTCCCAGGTTGTTCAACAAGAAACTGAAAGTTCATAGAGCTGAATTCTATTTCTGTCTCCACTATTGACTTTCAGTGGTTTTAGGTAAGTCACTTAAAGCACATTTCACCCTTTATATATAATGTGTGCAGTCTTAACTGAGTTCAGAGATGTGACTCCTGATTACCTATGCTTTATAGGTATAAGATATTTCCCTTCTATCTTGTCACCTACATTTCTTCTTTAGAGGGGTTGGTGTGAGTTGTTTGTTCATATGTAAATAAATGGATTTTGATATAACATTTGCATACATAAATGCTTGACTCTTATTCTCCATATGAGGACAAATGTCCTTTTGCTTGCAAATATTTTCTTTGCCCTCCCTGTGCCCATGGGCACAGTTACCATGTTATCTTGTACTTCTGTCTATAGCTATCTCTCATCTAATCACAGCATCTTAATCCAGGCATTTATTTAGAGTGGGATGAAATTAAGATTGGAATATTTTGGTTTATAAATTCCATAAAATCTCTATGGCAGGCTTTACCTGTACCAGTTTTAGATTCACAGAGCATATTATAAGCCATGCCTAACATTCTCCTAAATTTTGACAATTGATACTTTAATTTTTTAAAAAAACATTCCAACAATGTAAGAATAATGATAATTTCTAATTCTAGAAATATTCTCTCTCTCTTCATCCAAGTGTCTTTCTAATCTATGGCATTGATCTTTAGATTGATTCTTACTTAGCTGCACACATTAATCAATGTCCTTTTTTGTCTCTTTCCTTCCAAACCTCAATTTCCAAGAAAAGTAAACTAGGGAGTCAATAGAGTTCCACTACCACAGAAAATGACCTCCAAGGTATGTGCTGTCTTGAAGGAACACTACTTGCTTAACTGCCAACACTATTTGCACAGTGATTACAAGGACAGCATGTACAGTTCCAAAGGCACATAAATACTGGTGTGGCACAAAGCAACATAAATGAGCTCTTTTATTGAAGAGACTTTACAACATTATTTTACTCAGAATCTATTTTTCCTGGTTTGCCTGGGATCATTCTGTCTCTTTTTTAGTCTGGCTCATGTTGGAAGGGTTCAAAAGCTTCCCTGGCACTTCTTGAAACTCAGGCAGTGCCTTTAGAACCACTATGATATTCTTTGTTTATCTATAGGTGTTTGTTACTCACAATAATCTGAGAATATCCTAGTGAAAATGCTGGATGATATTCAACTTTATGTAATAGATATTGATGAAAACAAGTGTGAGAAAGGCTTAGAGTAAGACACAAAGGTAAAGAAAGATGACAGAGTGAGGGAAATGAGAGAAGAAAGTGATTAGGGAAAATTGTATTAGGATCTGGGGTGAGTACTTAATATGTTTTTCGGGAATCAACATGTTTCTTTGTCTATGATTCTCTGGAAATAACTCATCAAAATCTTTGCAGAGTTTTTATTGTGAAGGTCCACCTCTTCTCTCTCATGATAATTCACTGATTAGTCATCTTTAGAGCTGAAACAACATCACAATGCATCTTGTTTTAATAATCTATTTATACTGAAATAAATAGAAGATGACTCATGCTTTTGCTTTCATTCAAAGTAGAATATGTTATAGTTATCTCCTTAATATGAGATAATAGTACAACACTACATAAAAGAAAAAGTACTTGTCCTTCTTTTAGTTTGTCTGGTATTCTGGGTCCCTATAATTCAATCTTCAGAGTTAATTTTTTTTCAAAGTGATTTTTATAGTTCATTCATTTACTAATTGTAAAGATTGGCATAGTTTATTTTAAAGCAATCAAGGTCTCTGAAGGACTGGATTTTATTTTTACAGGGCTAAATTCTTACAGTTGAAGACACTGAAATAAGGACAAAAATATTTGAAGATACATTAGAAAGAATCAAAGTCCTGAGGACACTCTTAAACAACTTAACTTTCAAAATCCATGTGGGCATAGTAAGTTCCACTTTTAAGAGATAATTTTATAGATGTGTTTAATGACATAAAAATATCTTACACACCAGTATACATCTCTGTTGTGTGCTCTTGACTCTGTTGCTTGACCTCATTAGCACAAGTACAGATAAATTCACAAGAGCCTCTGTTATTCTTAAGTAATTTGGTATGTCGTCAATTTATGGTGCAGTTGATTACTTCAATTAATAAAAACAAAAATGCAGACAGTTGGTAAAGAATCCAATGGAATAGAAACCTTTCTACTTACTTAAAGTGTTGGGGGAGACAAGTTAGTTAAGGTTTGATCTTGGATACTTATCCCTTATACTTAAAAAAATGAAACCTGTGATTTCTGATAAAGGATGTCTCATGTTTTGATATCAACTTATTATGTTGTGGTGTGACAGATTGATATTATAATATCACTGAGCTTGCTTCTGAGTCTAGCAATATGCTATGTTACATTATATATATGATTTTTGACATGATCAAGAAGTATTTTATAATATCTTACCAGATCATAACATTGATAATCCACTAATATTGGAAATAAGTGGCTCATTTTGAAATGTAAATGATGATGTAAATTGCTTAGGCAAATTTTGTAGTTTTACATAAAGGTATTAATAGCAATCATGAACTTAATTATATCATAAGAGGCTCTACTGCCAACACCTTTCCAATATCATCTGATCCTTTCCTTTTATAAACACTTAGGAAACACATCATGCTATTATCTGAGTTTTAACAGATAAAGAAAAAAAAAAGCAAACAAATGGGTGTTAAATTATTAACTCTGTGGAGAGTGTTCCTTGAGGAGTGGTAGTTTGGACTCAAATTCATACTCCAAGGTCTAATTTTCACATATCCTTGAGACATTATGTTTCTTCAGTCTTCAATATTTAGACCATACCTTCAAGCAGTCATGAGTGTGGGCAATGGCAGCCACCTTTCCCTTGCAGCAACCTGATTCTACATTTAAAACCTTGAAATGTCCTTCATAATGACACCACTTGCAACAACTTGCCCAGGTTTTTTAAGCAACAGGACTTCAGGTAAGTGAATGCACAATCTGACCTGGGAATCTTACCACACAGAGATCAAAATAAAGAAAAGACCTTTCATTTCTAGTGAAGAGTTTACAAGTTTCCTTTCTCTCTTTTAAAGTTTGAAATCTAAAAGCCTAAAATTATAGATAACTTTCCATTTTCAAATCAGCTCCTTCATTCTTTGGTTGCCTTCTGACATGGGTAATATTTTCACCTCCTTTTAATTAATTTTCTACTTCCTAAATATTTTCTTTCTAAGATTTTTATAATGGTGTTAGCTTAAAGAATTTAGCAAATTTATGCAAGATATTCCACACAAGTTAGGGATGAAGCAATCATAATTGGACTTTGCATGCCCTGCGCAATGTCCAACACACTATTGACCTCACAAAGTCTAGCATCTGCTAAAGGCACCAAGATCCTTGGAGACAAAGGATTGACAGCCACAGTAGTGTTCCTATGCTTAAGGGGAACACAGGAAAGGGTTCAGGGAAATGCCACTGGGTCCTTGTACATCATCGGAGAAGAGGGCCCAGAGGAGAGTCTGGCATGCACATTAAAGGACTCTCTGGGGATTGGGGGGGAGGCACTGGGGGATGGGGAGAGAGGGATGAGGGGAGGGGGAGCAGGGGGATTGGGGAGAGGAGAAGGGAGGGAGGGAAGTGGTGTACCTATTAAGTTTGTATGAGCAGAAATAATAATAAAAAATGTTAGAAAATTTAATCAATTAAAAAAATCAAATGGAGCATTTCTGACAAAAAAGAATTTAGCAAATTTAACAAAGTATTATAGCTCAGATTTAAATAAAGAACATCATACAATTCTCATTTTTTGCAGTGCTTTGTTTTCTGTTAAGCAAATGGAGGACTGCATGTTGATCTAAATATACATGTAGTTACTACTTTAATCATTTATATGATTGCTGCTTAACCCTATAATACATTGTTACCATGGAACTGAAAAATTTAATTTTGAAAGGACTTTATAAAAATATTGATTTCCTTTCATTTCATGGATTCTTTCTAGCAGCTTGTTTAAGAAAAAGTTGCCAAATCTGCTGTAGCAGTTTTATATTTGTGTATATGGCCAACACTTAGGCTCTATTTTGGCACTCTTATCTTTGTGATTTGAGTTCTCAACTGTTGAAAGAATTGTGATAAATTGCAAACTAGACTTAACATTCACCTTTTCCGATGGTAGACATTGACAAAAAGCTCTGCAGGGACATTTTTTTCTATAACAAAATAAAAGTCTTAGTGTTCAAATATGCATAAGTGAACTTACATGTAGAAGAGATCATGAATTCATTTTCAAACATGATAGGATTACTGATGTAGAGCAATTTTCTACAGACATATTTTTGACTCTCTGTTTTCAAATATTGCTTGGGAATTCTAGTCCCCCTCACATCTGCCTTTTCCACATCATAGAAATGTTACAATTTTTGGAACACACTCTATTATTGGAGACATAGGTACAAATGATTATTTTTAAATTTTTTTTATTTATTCAATTATGCATGTGTGTGTGTGTGTGTGTGTGTGTGTGTGTGTGTGTGTGTGTGTAACCACGGGTGAATTCAGGAACTACCATGGACTGCCTCCACTTCCTCCTTGTTTCCTCTGCCCCAGGATTCACAGGCTCTGCCTCCCAGGACCAGAAATGCAGTCCACCTCCTGGCTTCTGCCCGGCATCTATATGTGGGGTCTGGGATCCAAACTCAGGACCTTCCGCCTGCAAGGCAGAGGCTTAACCCCTGAGCCACCTCTCCAGCCCCACAAATGATTATTTTAAATAACAAAATTTCTCAGTTAATTGTCTACTTACAAACAATAGAAACTAAATTATTGCCCAGATTCTCAAGATCAGGACTGAAAGCAGGGAGCCAAGTCCTTGCAGTAGAGTGACATGGGCTCCCAAGTGAGTGCATAGAAGCCCCTGTGCTGGGCTGTGATTTTGTTTCCCTATGTTTTTTTCCACGTGCATGATGAAAACATAAGACTACAATTGATGAATGTTACACTGTCTGCCAGCAACAAGAAGGAGACTGCTTTGTCTCATCACAATGGGCCGATTAAGAAATTAATCACTGTTTCTGTTTATTCTGCAAAATCCTCATCTTTTCCCTCTATTTCTGAATGCTGGCACCTTACTCTCTCTAGGAACCACAGTGCTGTCCTTCTTGTTTCTTCCTTTGGCTGCTTTCCCAATAGGAGAAGATAGAATTAGCACATACTCCCTGAGGAGGATGGGTGGAACTCAGTGGGGTGCTTCCTCAGTCCCTTCAACCACTGGCAGGGAGTATTTACAAAGGCACCCCTGGAACTAGCTAACATTGTATTTTGTGATGAGCTTTACTAGTGCCTCTGTATTCATGTAGAGCCAGCCCCAGAGAAATAATACACAAATATTAATTATTTGGAGATAATAATATGTGTACGATGTTTGATCTGTGTGTACAGCTCCCATTGATATTCCATTAGGAAAACAAAAACACATTCACAGTCAGTGTTTGCCCAACTTATTTTTAAAGAAGTGTGGGTGTCTTCCAAGGGGAAAGGTATTAAAAAACCCTACTGTTTAATGGTAGAAACATGATCGTGTATAATTTCAACTGTTGAAAAGTTAGACCATAGGCTTAAATCTCTTACCTCATATAAATAGGAAAAAAAAGATAAAGTTCTATATTTTCTATGTAAATCTGATTAAATGAATGATTTTATCAGATTTTTCACATATGTGCTGGATTTGCAGACCTACTAAAGTAAGAAATCAACATAAGATAATATTCTTTTATTTGAGGTTCAGTCCATTGACAAAGTTTCAGTACATTTTCCCCAGGCTTCTAGCCCGCATGTGACTTCAGATATATATTATTTTTAATCTCCCCAAATTTTGCTTAGGGAGTAGTCAATGGAATCTCTGAAGAGTGCTTGCCTGGCAACACCAGCAGATTCTTCTCCAGACCTCCTCTCCATCAGGAAAGACGTAGCTGTAGCTCCAGTTTGCATCTTTGCTTCAGTATACTTCCACACTGACACATCATCTCTCTGGAGAGAAGAGTGCAGCCTGATGGAAGCAGCACACATTCTGAGAGCCAGGAATCACCGAGTTTGAATCTTAACACCAGGTTCCTCAGTGACTTAGGCAAGTCACTTCCTCTCCAAATCTGTTAAGGAGAGACAACAATGCGTTGATAGTGTGAGCAGTAATTAATGTTGGTAAAGTGTTACAGTAATTCTAAATATTATTATCATTTACTTCAACACAGTTGGTTCATTTAAGCAACCCCCCCATGAATTTAAACATGCAGTTAATTAAGCTATGAACACACGTGGTGTGTATTTCTACAGTCAGGTATATTCCAATAGTTTTATGAACTTATACACAGAGCCTGGTTAGGAAATTTCTTAGGACCTGCTTATCTTTGATTTGGTATGTCATTTCTTATGAAAACAGTATCAATAATTATCACCTGTGCAAGTCTATTATATTCTGTCTTTGTCAAGAATTTTCAACTAAATCATTGAAAAATGATTTGATTTAGAAGACATGATACATAACTTTGGCATCTCACTATTAAAGAAAGAAAAATGGGAAAGTTTAAAAACAAATCATTTCAGAGATTCAGGATCATCCTGGTTTAAAAATCATTCATTCAGCATTTATTTCTCCAACTACTTTCTAAGACATAATGTAAGTATATTTGTATATCAGACACTATTCTAAGTACTGGATATATGCCATGAATAAAAAGGGTGAGGGTAGGATTGGTGAGATACTTCAGCAGTTAAGGCTTGCAAATCTGACAATCTGACTTCCATCCTTGGAAACTCACATGGTGCGTATATGTACATGTCATATATATATATATATATATATATATATATACACACACACACACACACACACACACACACACACACACAACACACACTGACACATAGACACACACACACACATATATAATAATTAAAAAGGGTGGGGAAGATAATAAAACAACTCTGTGATAACTGGGATGTACTTAAAGTGCCATGAAAAATGTCCAAACAAGATAATGTTGGGACCAAATAGAAGAGGCACTATTTTCAATATAGTGCTTCCAGAGAACTTAGAGCTTACATCTATTCATAAACTGATAAAAGCAGAAAACCTGGGCTGAAGAGATGATTCAGGGTCCTAGTTTGAATCCCAGATCTGAGGTAAAAAGGAAAGGCAGAAATAACAGCAGCCTGAACTTCTGGCCCTACAGGGCAGAGCCTGGGAAAATGTTAGAGGGAAGCAACACACACACACACACACACACACACACACACACACACACACACACACACGGAGAAAAAGGTAGAAAGCTCAGCATGTAAATATTCAGACGTAGAAGAAGAACACTCCAGGTAGAAGGCAAAACAAGGGCAAAGCTTTGAGGTGAGAGCATGTTTGGCTTGTTTGAGGAGCAGTAAAGACAGCACAGAGAACGAAGGGCTCATGGCAGTAGGAGTTGACCATTCTGGGAAGCTCATTTAAAATCTGTGTACATGGCTCAGAACTAAGCTAAGCTCTTCATGTGTTTATGCTGTACAAAGTGAGAATCACAAAGATTTATATATTCTGATCTTCTCACTTTGGTAGTTCCAAAGACAATTAATTATAAGAGAGTTTAGCAGACATGTTTAGGTCCCCAACCATGCATGCCCCAGTATTTAGAATTTTGTGAATCTTACTATATATGGTAAAGGGATCTTACACAGAGAATTTTTTAACATTTTTTATTATTATTTCCACTCATACAAACTTAATAGGTACTCCAGTTCCCTCCCTCCCTCCTCCTCACCCCTATCCCCCTGCTCCCCCTCCCCTCACCCCTTCCTCTCAATCCCCCAGTGCCTCCCCCCCATTCCCCGGAGAATCCTTTAATGTGCATGCCAGACTCTCCTCTGGGCCCTCCTTTCCGATGACATACAAGGACCCAGTGGCATTTCCCTGAACCCTTTCCTGTGTTCCCCTTAAGCATAGGAACACTACTGTGGCCTCCAAGGACCTTGGTGCTTTTAGGAAATGCGAGACTTTGTGGGGTCAATAGTGTGTTGGACATTGCTCAGGGCATGCAAAGTCCAATTATGATTGCTTCAGCTCTAACTTGTGTGGAGTATCTTGCATATCATTGCTCCTCCCATCCTTATGATCTTACTGCCTCCTCTTCTGCAAATTTCCCTGAGCTTCAGGATGGGGAGAGATTAGGCTGGCCTAGGTCTAGGTGGTTGATATAGAGTCTCTGAAGTTCTGGATTATGGTTTGTTGATTTCTTTTGCAGTTTTCCTGCTCCTGCAATGCCCTTCACTCAATCCTGATGGGTATTGTATGTCACCCCCTGGCCAGAGATAAAAAGCTGTTAAAATAGAGTCTTGTTATAAAAGTATCTTCAAAGGTAGATGTAATAAAAGTGGGAAACCACAGTGAGGGAGGGGTCAATCACCCATTTGCAAAATGGTTACTTTTTAATCTGCCAGACTATATGCCCTCCTCTTCTGGTGAGTTCATATCCCCTTAGTTGTAAATGATCAGGAACGAATGTCTGTGAACTTAACCAGGTATCACATTACTGTCTTGCAGTCCTTGATGGAGGCCTATTTTCTCTACTGTAACATGGTCACTTCTCTCCTTGTTTCTGGTGTGGCCCTCCAACCCCATCCCTCCTGTTCATAATCCTTGCAATTACTGTAGGTAATACATAGATTTACCTATGAGTGTCTCAAGATGGGCTGGGTGGGTTTGGTACTAGGAGCCACCTATTAGGGAGTACATACGGCACTTAATTTTCTGGTTTGGGATACTTCACTTATATAATTGTTTCTAATGACATCCATTTCCCGGCAAATTCCAGTAATTCATCATTTTTGATAGCTGAGTAGTACTCCATTGTATAGATGTACCACCTTTTCCTTATCCACTAGTCAACTGTTGGACATTTGGGTTGATTCCATGACTTTGCTATTGTAAACAGTGCTGCTATGAACATGGTCGTGCTTGTGCTATCGAGGTGAATTTTTGCTGTATGTGGGGTTATTCCCAGAAGTGGAATAGCAGGATCATATGGCATTTCAATCTTTAATTTCTTTAAGAATCTCCAGACGGCTCACCAGAGTGGTTGTATGAACCTGCATTCCCACCAGCAATGTAGGAGAGTTCCCCTCTCTCCACATCCTCTCCAGCAGTTGGTGTTGTTTGTATTGTGGATTTTTGCCATCCTGACCGGGGTGAGATGATATCTCAGGGAAGTTTTGATTTGCATTTCCCTGATGGCTAAAGAAGTGGAGCATTTTTTAAGATATTTGTTAGACATTTTAATTTCATCCCTGGTAAAGTTTCTTTTAAGTTCCAGAGCCCATTTTTTAATTGGGCATTTGGTTTCCTTGGTGTTTAGTTTTCTAAGTTCTTTGTGCACACTGGATAATACAGCTCTATCAGATATGTAGTTAGTGAAGATTTTCTTCCATTCTGTGGGTTGCCTTTGAGCTGGTGTTACAATCTCTTTATCTGAACAGAAGCTCTTTAATTTCACAAGATCCCAACTGTTGAGAGTTGGTAGCAGTGACTGTGCCACTGGATGTCTTACACAGAGAATTTTGATATAAAGACGTTTTTGCAATCCCACAGTCATGTCAAAGAGAATTGGATCTGAATAAAGTTCTATGACAATGGCAACAAAAGCTGGAGTGACAGAAGGAAGAGGTCTTGAGCCAAGGAATACAGGCTGCCCCTAGAATCCATAAAAGTCAAGGAATGGTTTCTCTCATCAGAGCTTGCAGAAGGATCTGACTGACCTAATGCTAGCTTAGAGACCAGTTTAGAACTTATGCAACTATAAGAGACTAAATTTGTGTTTTAACTCACTGTTAGCATTGATATAGTACTATTGTCAGAGGAAACTATTATAGGGAACAAGAGCACATGGGTAAGGTTGAGAAGAAACAGGTCTTGAGTTTACTGAGTCCCAAGCACTGTTCTAGGCATGCAGTAGTGGATCTTGATGCTATAACTAATTATTCAGTTTAGCATAAGACTTGCAAGTATGTTTCCTTAATGCACTCACATGTCAATGATCAAGGTGACTATTAGGTTAATTTCCAAAATGTAATCAGAGAAGGTGAGTTGGCATCACTGGTGCCAGCACCCTTGACTGTGCTTCAAAATTTTCTGTACACAGAAAAAGAACTTACTTGCTTTGTTGTATGGCTCTAGTGTTTATTACTTTATTTCAAAACATGCAGTTTTCCTTTTCTTATGTTACAGACTTATTATTAGCTTGGCAAGAAAGTGTTTAGTTCACAAACGTAACAATGTTCTGTGTTTTCTTTCTCCCTTCCTTTCTCTTGCTGTAAGAGTCTAAAAATTCAAAGGGGATCAATGAGTTGGATAAAACATTTAAAGGGAGACATGGCAGGTAAGGTGAGGGAGGGAATAATGTAAAAAATACTTAGGGGGGCATTAGGGGATTGTATATAGGAGAGGCAGAGGGACCTATAGAAAACCCTGATTATTGTGTGATGTAACCTCATAGGAATCTTCTATCTTATTAATAAGATAAAAACATTTCTTTTAAAAAATGAACAAGAATGGTCAGTCTCTATGCAGATGATCCCAGACAGAGGAAAACAAGGGAAAACAAAACAAAACAAATGTGCCCTGAGCTGATCCACTTAAAACCTAGTAACAATAAAAACTATACTAGAAGTGACAAGAATGTGACACTTTCTGTTAAGTTGTCTCAAAGGCCCCCTAACATTGTAGACTTTTGCCATTGCTCTTGGTTGCCTCCAAAAAACTGACGGCAAGAGCCTATTACTAAAGATGCAACATATACAGATCATAGGACATGGGCAAAATATACCAACCTGGTGAGAGCTTACTCCTTGCTGGATAGCTTATACAATACCAAGGAAAACTACAGAAGCTACTGGGGGAGAAAAATAAATCTATGAGACCTGCAAATTGCAATAAAAACAACCATAGCAACAGGTGGCTGCCTGTGTAATAGTGGCATGAGTAAAAGGAGACACCAATAGCTTTCTGATTGGATTTAAGATGAACTTGTCAGAATGGAACACATTCCTATCGCTGCTAACTAGATCAAGATCCTATAAAAGGGAAGGAAATAGATCACTAAAGAAGTACGTTATAGAAAGGAAGACAATATACCAAATTGCTCTATAAATACCTATTATAGATTAGAAGAGCACTCAGCACTCAGAAGTAGAGTATCTCCACCCAGAAAGCATGCAGCCCAGTGCAGTAAAGAAGATCAGTGAAATAGATGACAACCAACCAGAATGCAGAGTACCAGGGACCCTGCATTCATTGCTCACCCAGAATCAGGCTAACTAAATCTCTCCCCATCCTAAGGCTCAGGGAACCTTGTGGAAGAGGTAGTAGTAAGATCGTAAGAGCCTAAAGTTGGGAAGGTCCACCACTGGAGAAGACCTTCTACTCAAGGAAGGCATGCCACAGCCAGGGACTCACTGCAATGAGACTGGTCCTTCCCAGACCTATATAATGACTGACATACCAACATGTCCTCATAGACTATCGAGAAACTCAAGATTAGAACACACAGTAGAAACCTTAGAGGTTAGAGCTAGATGAGTGAAGGGAAATGGCCCTATTAATAGTGTGGTCCAAGGAGGGGAAACGATATATGCCACAGAAGTCTGAACCCCCACTAGAACAGATGATCCAAAGGGAACCCAGGGACACATAGATGCAGACAGAAGAAGTGGGAGGGAGTGGGATGGATTAATGAAAGGAGGAAGAGAAGGAGGAGAGGGAGGAAGGGAAATTAGAAGGAGAAGGATAGAGATAATTACTTAATATGCTTATAAAACTAGAAAAAATAAAAAATGAAAATATTGATTAACTTTGAAAAATAGATTAAGGTTAGCACACACTGTATAGTGAGGGGGGGAAGAGAGAGAGAGAGAGAATTTGCATATGGCTTCCATGGTATAGAAATATATTTCTTTCAGAAACTCTTCAGGCATGGCATGGTAGGAATGGTATCAGAAATGGTTTCCTACATATAACAGAAATAACTTCCAAAGTGTTTGAATTATTACTATACTTTGTTTAATCACTTTAAAAGCACATAATACAAATATTTCTCTTAAATTTAATAACTGAGCAAGTACTCTGACTGTGCTACACAATTGCACAAAAAGCTACCCAAGGAAACCTGAGGTTCAGCATCTGTTCAGAAAAAGCTCTTATTACTATAGCAAACCAAAAGAAAAGATGCTCAAGTAGCTAGTAATCTCAGCCACAGATAAAGTGATTCTTTTCTACCACATTGCATGAGTTTTGTCACCTTTTTATCTTTCTCTCTTTCTCTCTCTCTCTCTCTTTCTCCCACTTGACAAAATCTGAAACCTTCTGTAGTAAGAACAAAATCAAGCATTACACGGCTATTCACATTTCTCAGTATCTTTCAGTGGAAAATGTATATAAGTTCAAGTCAGAGAAGATTTTTGACTAGTTCTAACCAATGTGTTGTGAGCTGCGGTGAGGTGCTGTGCCTCTCTCCTTTGTTGATTAGGGAGTTAGCATTCTAGACAGGAAGTGTACAAGAGACTGGAGCTTTCTCCATTCTAGATTTTGGAGCCATCATCCAAATTTTAGGAAATATATACTGTGTGTACAAAGAAAAAAATTTTTTTTGTATTAGGAGACCCAGATTGTAAAGTTGTCATAAACACAGTCAAGTTGCTTTCTTTATCCTTCCCAGATAAATGTGGTTATTCCCTTCTGTCTTCCCTCTGTACATATGTGTAAAGATTTTGGCTGATATCATTGTACTCTTTAGACTGTCTGTTTCTAGCTTCCAGGAAGAGCTAATGAACTTTTCAATAGTGTTTGTAACACCATTGTATCTTAATAAGTTTTAATTGCATAGATAAGAGAGTTAAAGGAAGTAACAATAAATATGTAGTTACCAGAAAAGGGACATTGAAAATGTAATTTTACACAGCAAAGTTATTGCATGATAATAATTCAGATGGAAAATACTTGATTAGAAGATGGCATTTCTTTTATGTCCTCTGTATGTCTTTTTGAAAACTTACAATCAAGATAATCTTTTTTGTCATTTCTAAATTATAAAACTACCAGTTCAATGAAGTTTTTACTGCTTTTGCAAATTTCAAAATTGCTTTTTACTTTCACATAATAGGAATATGTACTGGCCTTTTAATTTTCTAAGAATATACTACCAAGTGTATTCTAAAGTTAATTATGTATTTTAAGAAGAACAAAACATGCTACACAGTTCGGCTTTTATGTACTATATTGCCAATTACTTGCTGTAACTTGGTAATCATTGTCCTCGTTCAACAAATCAGGAAACTGGATGATTTTCAACCCAGTGGACTAAGTGTCCTAATATAATGAAATCTTTCAGTATTTTAAGTTGTGTTTGTATATGGGAGTACAAATGACACAGCATTTGTGTCAAAGTTAGAGGACAACTTTGTGGAGTTGGTTTTCTCCTACTTTCATGTGAGTTCAAGAGATTGAACCCAGGTTATTGGATTTGTGTAACACAAGCCTTTACTGTCTAAGCTTTCTCATTCAATACTATATGTGGTCAATACCACATACATAATTTTCTCACATACCAAAACATAGTCTAAGTATGATTTTCTTTCCCCAAGTATTGAATATATTTCAATTATTTACTTTCTTTTAATCAACAATAAAGGTTAAATTTCTGTAATTTGAGTCATTTTTAGTAATATATGAAGTACTCTTACAAAAGATCTTCATATACAATAAAAAAGGCAAGACCGATGTCTGAAAGGGTTATGTTTAAGTTGTTTATTGAATTAAAGTGCTTACTCAAGGGTAGACTTAAGAGTGGAAAGAAGTAACCTGAGAAGCTAAAATAATCTGTGTTGCAGATGTTTAAAAGCAGCAGTGAACTCTGGATTAGATCAAAACTTTCCCAAGTTTATCCACTGCCTGTACATAAGTGGATTTTGTAACTTGTATTTACTTAGACAATGTAGTAGGAAAACCACAGTTTATACTGATGTTTCATCAGCAACAACACAGTTGTTTAAGGCTAAAATTAAATGAAGGAATTTAAAGCTGCTTTTCAAGTCAGAGTAGGAGAATACATTTAAAGAAGCTGAGATGTAATTATTTAAACATAAGCTCACATTAAAAAGAGCGATAAATCAGTCATTTTCTCTGGTTTCTTTTTCACATTCATTTTGTGTGACAGAAGAATTGGCCTTCGTCATTATTTACACCTATCCTTTTCATTCTGTAAATGTATTAGAAGATGTTGAAAAATTACTGTTTGCAGCAATTCCAGAGGAGGAAGAAAGAAAAATGTTCCACTTAGGATAAAATTTCTGCTGAAGACAATAAGAATTGTACTTGCATGTTTTAGAGAAAAATTTGGCTTTTTGCCACAAAAGTTCTTGCTACAAAAGTTCAAGTGACCACGTAGAATTCTCACTGAGAACTACTGTATGCAAACACATGAGCTGTGGATTGATTCTTACTTAATTACCAGACCACCAACTTTGTAAGTGCCATTAGCTGCAATATAATCTTAGATACCATGCAAACCATGGTGATTTACTTCTGATCTCTCTGATCAGACCATCTATGGAAGGCTCAAAAGAAGCACACATTATTTCATACTTACATGTCAAGTTGATGGAAAAAGTGGGCATGCTGTAATGCCTTCAGAACTACAATTCAAGTGAGAAACTCAACTGCATATTAAATTCATGGATGAACAATAGAAACTTGAAAGCCATAATTTCAAGTTTTGTTTGGCAGTTATTGGCATATGACACCAAATTATTAAATCTAGCACAATACAAAATTGAATACATGAGAGATTTACATAGGGATAACAGGGCTTTGTGTAGTTGGAGAAAAGCTGTAGAATAACTTCATAATACAGTAGTCAGTCTTATGAAGACTAAGTTGAACAGTACTTTTCTAATAGATCCCCATCTAATTTCTGTAGTAATTTACATACATGAAACCCTCATACTAAATGGTGAGAAAATGATAAATTTAGAAATACTGTTATCTATCTATTGAACCCTTTTTATATTTGGCTGTTAATATATCTTGATGCCTAATTCCAGCATGAAAAAATGCTAGAGAAATGGCTCATTGGTTAAGACTGTGTTTTGTAATCAGAAGATCCTGAGTTCAGACCCTGGATCCCACTTAAAAGCACCAGGCAGAATGGAGGTAACCTGTACTTCTAGCCCTAGAAGGTGGAGCCTGGGAAACTTCAGAGAAAAGCAAAGAGGGGGTAGAATAATCCAAGGTGATACTCGAAGTCATGCTTGGGCGTACAAAAGCACACAAAAAAGCCCCTTGATTAAGACACACACACACAAGCACACAGAAAAAAAATTAAAAAAAATACACTAATATCTTTAATGTGTTTTAGGGAAGGACTTAGAAATAGTGGGATTTCATAAACAGTATTTCAACTAACAGATGTTTACTTTACCTCCCAAGCTAAGTAATTTTATTCATATATCACCTAGCATTTCACTAATAAAGAGGGTGTTACTGACATGCGATATTTGCGTATTTACATAAGCTGTTATGGCAGGAATATTACATTAATAAATAGAAAAATATGAAAGACCCACTAATTTGATGTGTTGGCTTTCGGTGTTAGCATTTCTTACAGATGCATGATATTCTTGAGTAATAGCTGAGGAATGAATATTGAAGGAACACAGTCGTGCTGAGAAGTATGTGTAAGTGCACTATTTAATTTTCATCAATTTAATAAGTGCTTAAAGTCATAAGAATTATGAACTTGTTGGCAGAAAATGAGAAGGTGATCATCCCTGCTAATATGGGTCCTAAATGGGTGTCAAAAATGTCAGATATATATATTGAAGCTGAATAGGTCCTTATTTTAAGCAGGATATTTGATGTGTGTATGAGTGTGTGTCTGTGTGTGTGTGTATCAGATGACACTGTATGTGCTTGTAGAAGCCTAAGGTTGACTTCAGGAATAACCCTGAATTTTGCTACCTCCTCTTTTCTTTTCTCTGGAGTTTTCCAGGCTCTGCCTTCTGAACTGGAAGTACAGGTTACCACCACTTCCACCTGAAATTTTTACCTGTTGTCTGGGATACAAACTCAGAACTTTTTGATTATAAGGAAGAGCGTAACCCCTGAGCCATCTCTCCAGCTCTCAAGAAAGATTTTTAAAAGCCTAAGAGGATAAGAACTCTCCTATCAACATCTCACCAGGAAAAGAAAAAGATCTCAAGAAGCTCCACACCTCTCTGAGAAACTAATGAGAATTAATAGGAAGAAAATGAAGATGCTTTCCTCAGTGTGTGCCCACTCATCTATGACACTTACTGGAGCATGAATCATGTCAGCCATATGACATCAAAGACAAATTTGATGAAGTAAGGTGGGCCACATAATGGAAAGTCTTGAAAAGAGAAGGGAATGTGATAGGGGAGATGAAGGTTGTCAGGGTAAAAGAAGGGAGAATGAGAATGGGGAATAAGGTGAGAGAAAAAATAAAATAAAGAAGATGATAGAATAACCGAATTAAGCATCAGTTCTTCCAGTGCTTTCTTTTCCCCCTACTTTTATTGAGTAATTATCCCTGTGCCCCTCCTTTCCTTCCTTCCTCCCTTCTTCCCTCCCTTCCCTCACTTCATCAATCCATCCACTTCCTCCACATTCTTGTCTGTCTGCTTCTATGGATGCCAGAGTTCCTTCTGGATCATCTACTCTAGTTGGGGTTCAGGCCTCTGTGACAGACCAAGTGGCACTTCCTTGCAAAGAAAAAAAAACATTGGAAAAAAGACAGCATCTTTTTCTGGAAAAAAATGTATATCTATGTGTGCAGAAGAATGACACTGGACCCTTATTTGTCTCCCTGAATGAAAATCAACTCAAAATGGATCAAAGACCTCAATCTTAGACCAGAGACTATAAAATTCCTAGAAGAAAAAGTATGCCTCAAACAGCATTTCTTCAATAGGACCCCCAAGGCCAACAAGTAAGTCTAATACTAAACAAATTGGACTATATAAAATTAAAAAGCTTTTGATCAGCAAATGATTTTTTGACGATTAAATCATAGTTTATTAGAGGAGAGAAAGAACAGAATTCACAGACATGAATCTACTGGGGGCAAGAGATCAGCCAAGAACTCATAGACTCCATGCATGGAATCTATGAGGGGCAAAGAAGCCCCAAAACACACTGTTAATAAAGGCAACCTAAAGAATGAGAGAGGATCTTCAACTGCACATCTGATAGAGGACTAATATTCAGAGTACACAAAGAACGTCCAGGCTAGTTTGAAGAGAAATATTGAATTTCAACTTTGAATAACTACCTCAATGAACAGTGAAAGAAATTTAAATAAAAATGTATTGATTATAATAAATTGTTGTATATAATTTTATACACTGAAAGTCCTTTACATAGTTAAAAGAAAAAAAGAAAAATACTGAAGAAATATAGTTGACATTGATGGTATATCTATACAATGGAACTGTGTTTTGGATACAGAAAGAATACAGAATGGCATACCTCCCAGTTTATATGGTCTTGCAAATATTATCCTAAATGAAAAGTGTCAGTCATTAGACTCCACATAGGAATTATTCCATCCATGTGATGGTCTATAATAAAGAAATATATGGAAATAGAAGGGATCTTAGTAGATTCTAAGAATGAGAGGTGACTTTACTGTGGAGGAGTGGTAATAGCTGAAGAGCTCTCCCCCTGTGTCTTCTCCCTCTCTGGTGCTTTCCACACTTTCTACTCCTGCATGCTGTCATGAAGGCTCACTCCCCACCTACTGTGCTGTTCTAAAGGTCTTTCAGCTTAAGGCTAAACTGTGGCTCCCTTTACCACCAGGCCTCCAACTCTAAGTAAACTCCTCTTTCTTAAGTCTCAAAAAATTAGCTAAAGAATATATGAATTGAGGAACACATTCCCATGCCGTTGTCACGGGTACACTTATTTTTCAACATACTAATGACCACTGAATTTCATACATAAAAATGAATGCAAGTATTTTAAATAAATTATATCCCAAAATAAACCCTTTTAAGGAAACCTTTAGTGGACTTGTTAAACTACACTATACACAGAGATAGCTAAATAACAGAAAAATAGCATGAATTCTGGAGAAAAGACATATGGAAATGTGTCAGATCTTGCAGAACTGAAAATTCACTGCTTGTAGATGAACAGTAGTAGAAAATATTCTTCATGTTTTGTATTCTCAATGCTGAGTAAATGGGGTAGGAGTACCAATTATATAAGGGTTAGAATTCTATTTTAGAATTGTCTTAAACTGGAGGCAGTCATGAATTCTTAGTGCTCCCTCTGAAACATGTCTTTCAGGGGAAAAAACATCTAGAAGAGGAAAATAAAGTGAAAGAGAGTAGAGAGTGGACTCAAGATAGAAATGAAAGAAAAGGTAGTTGAGGTATGTACTAAAAAACTATTGAAAATTTTCAGAGTGATTGTCTAAGGAGAACGATGAGAGCTCAGTGAGTGCAGTTCTTTCCTCCAAAGCAATAGGATCAGAGTTTAATATCCAGATCCTGCAGAAATCCTGGTGCTCTAGAAATTGAGATAGGAACATCTTGGGGCTGCCTGACTGGCCAGTCTATCTTAATGTATAAGATTCAGACCTCTGTGAAACTCTGTCCTAATAGACATCATTCCTGAGGATGATATTCAAGATTGTCCTCCAGTTTCTCCATCTCTGTCTCTCTCTCTTTCTCTATTTCTGCCTCTGTTTTTGTCTCTGCATCTCTTTCTCTTACACACACACACACACACACACACACACACACACACACACACACACACACAAATTAAAAAGAAATCAGAGGGCAAGGATTGTTTGTTTGTCATAGTCAAAACTGACTAGAGCATCCAGTATGTGCATGCAGTAAAAAGAGACTGAAGGCATTCAACTAATACATATACCTGAAAGCAAAGAGATGAATTTAATGAATTTACAAGGTGTATTCTCACTGTATAGACATCAAAAATAAGTTTGTTAAAATCACCTGCAGGAAAAACTAAGGTATTTCTGAACACAGTATTGGATATTTTAGGGGAGAGTTGGGTCCTGAAGGACAGGATTTATCACTAAGATGGAGATAGGTCTACACTTAGGACAGGTTCCCAGAGGCACTTAATAAATAAAAAAGAAATGCTTAAAATATCATTGAATTTTCAGGAGCTTGGGAGAGAGCTCTGGGGTTAAAACCTTTGTCTCACAGGCAAAGTGACCTGAGTTCAGATCTCCCAAATCTCACTTAAAAACATTAGATGGAAATGGTCATGACCCGCACTTCTCATCATGGAAAGTGCAGCCTAGGAAACCTCAGAGCAAAGAAATAATGAGGTAGAAGAATTCAGGTTGATTCCTGAAGTTGCCTTTCACCCTCTACAGGCACATGCTCTCAAGTACCCTCTTGTGCGCATGCACACACACAAGTGAAAGAAATATTAGCATCCAAATGCACGTTAGAACATTTAATGTAAAGTGTTTCAGAGAAAAACAAACAGAAAATTATTTCTAGTTTCATTATAAAATGAGGGTTTCATAAACCAACATCTCTTACATGCACATGTATTAAAACAGGAGTTGTGGGGGTTGTACTGAAGAGAATGACTAGAGGTTAAATTACCAGAAAGCACAGAATAATGCATAAAGAGAAAGAAAATAAACAATTTGGATGCATTGTTTCATTATGGTTAGTGTATACAGATTTTTTTTCTCAAGAATTTAGTCTTAAACTAATTTTAATCAAGGTTGAGAAGTGCTAAATCAATGAAAACTGAATCAATGAACTTCAGTTAGTAAAAGACTTATTTATCAGAGTTCATTGCTCCCACATTGTTTCTCATCCTTTCCTCCCATCTCCTCAGCTGTGTGTTAGTTAGTCTTGGACCCAAAGGATCTAGATTTTAATCCCCTATCTTACTGACCTTGTAATCTTAGTGAAAAGGGTAAGAAATCATTTTTATCATGTTTGCATGGTGAACTTTTTCATGATGCAACTATGGTAAATAGAGTAAGATGAGGAGGAAGGATTAAGAGGCCTGAGAAAAGTGGAGTTGGAGATAGCCAGTATGCCATGTTCTTTCTCAGGGAAAGAAGAGTGAAGAATGGTTGGTAAAAGGGGGGGTCCCTGACATCAAATAATTTCAATCCACAAATGTTTCAGAAGTGCTATCAGTCTCTTTTACTGATTTTCCCCCTTACAACATATTTGTTGGAGAAACTGGGTCATTCATCTGATGGAGTTTCTTGTGGTCTGAATTTTTAATGGTTGCAAAAGGAGGAGGGAGAAAGTGAGAAGGAGAGAGTAGAGAAGAGGAGTAGAAAGGATAGAGAGAGAGAACAAATTATTGTATATGTAGAAGTCAGATGACAACTTTCAAAAGTCTGCTCACGTCTTCCTTCACATGAGTTACAGAGATCAAACTCAGGCCATCGAGTTTGCCCAACAGACAGCGTTATGCCCTAAAACATCTTCCCAGTCCACCTACAAAATAGTCTTATAATAACTAGAAATTATGGTCATCAGAAAATTATAAAAGAGAATATACTTAAAGTAATACCTTTTCATGCTAACAAATGAAAAAAATGGTTGGTGTTGTGGTTAGGCACAGGTATCAACTTAACAGTTGAGGGTTTGCGCTCTGGGAACATTTGTAGAGAATTAGTGGTTGACTTAAGCCCAGAGCAAACCTGAAGGAGATTGTCTAGTTGATGGGACAGACCCAGCCCATGGTGAGTGGGACTAGGCCCTGAACAGATGAACCAAATGCAGAGAGCTGGTTGAGGAAGTTGGCATCCTTGTGTACACTTGGCTAGACATGCTGGTCTGGAAAGTAAGTATTGTCCCATTATGTAGCCATTATGTAGTGATGGTGTGGCCAGTTCCTTCGGCCCTGGTGTTGATGCATGCTCTCCTGTCAAGGTGGACTGAGAACTATAACTGAACTATCATAAGAAAATAAACCCCTTGTTCCCTTAAGCCATTTGATGGTCATTTATCAGCAACCATGCAGGCTAACTGCTACAGTTGGTACTTCTCATGTAAAAAAAATTAGAATATAAGAAATTGAGGTAGACTTTTACTAGACAATAAGGAAATGAAGTTTATAATTCCAACTAAATAATAATTCTTAGATTAAAAAGCGAATCTATGATTTTGGTGAAAAGACATAGCTAGTCATAAAATAACAATGACCATTAATATTGATGGTTTTGATCACCAGATTCTCCAGGTAGCATCATTGAGAACAAGTTTTTGCTCACACATTTACTAATTCGCTGTTTCCCAATAATTTTTGAATCTTAAATATTTCTATATCTTGCTATCATATACTTATCTATCATCTATCTAGGTCTCTTCAGTGCTATGGATGGGACCCAAGGTCTTTAATTGTTATGCACATACTCTCCCATGGAGCTATATTTTCACCACTTTTAATTCTTTGTAAATCACCAATCGAGGCACCTTTTTTGATATGTTTTGTTTCTAGTTCTAACTGCTTTGCCTCTAAAATTCCCTCCTTTGCTGAAGACATTGTAATATAGTTCATTAAGCAATTACCTAAACTCAGTATTATCATTATCTAACCCTACTTTTGCAAAATTTGTAATTTTTCATTATACTCAATATTTTGCCACTTTTAAAAATCACATTTTGAAATTTCACAGGATCAGACAATTATGTATACATTGTCCAAAGCCTTGTGCATTGAATAGATAAACATCAGTTTTATATGGGGAAAGATACTTGCATGGTGTTAATTTTATATAATAAGTTTATGTGATAAGATTTTCATCATGTAATAATTTCTCCACCAACATAAGCAGCATAGCTGTAAGAGAAATCCTTTAAAATTGCTTATGCTAATGTACTTGGAATGGTCCACAAATGTTAATTATTATTCACAAAATTCTACCATATGGGTAGAAGCTGTCATCAGTAATGGTTTTGTACAAGTAAAAAGAACGCTAAAGATTTTCTGTTATTATGGTAAAACAAAGAGATGAAAAGAGTGAGATTTCTTGGGTTTGAGATTTAATTTATTAATTTTGTGCTAACCATTTTAAAAGTCATCCAGGGGTATATCAAATTTAAATAATGCTCCACTGACATTTGATCATATTCATATGATGTTTAAAATGTAAAATCTTAATAATAGCCAGTGTATAATCAAATGATAGTCTTATATTTATGATTCATTCCTTTCTTATCTTCCTTTTCCCTTCTTTGCTTTTGTCATTTGCTTTTCTCATTCCCTCCTCTCTCTTTCTCTGTATGTGTGCATGCTATGTCTTGATGAGATATGCTCACCAGTTCTTAAGTCTAAATAAAAGTCAGCAAAGTGTAAGAGAAGAAAAAAAGGCGAGGAAAGACAAAAAATATAGAAATGATAGCACAGAAAGTATTCAATTGAAAACATGTCAAGAATTGTGTTAGAGCAGAACAAAAATGGTGAGGGCCTGCGGGTGCCCTTTCATTAGAAACTGTCCTTCACTGGAATCAACTTGACAGCTTATAGGAAGCAACTATTTCTGGGGGTTACATCTATTTGTCTTAGGTTGTGGTGCAATGAGCCAGTGGGGATGATCATGAGGAGAAAGCCTCAAGAGCAGTGAAAGGGCCTTTTAGAGGCCGCAAAGACTCACATGGAGATCCCTGAGCCACAGGGCATTTTTTTTTATTATTTTTTGGTGGGAAGAGAGATGCTACAGACATATGTTGGCATTTTTTGTCACACAGTTCTCTCTCTCTCTCTGTGCATATAAGTGCGTTCAAGAGGGCACATGAGTATGTGTGCCTGTGGAGGCTGAAGGGTGGCATCAGGAATTATCTTGGATTAACTTCTACCTTATTGATTTGCTATGGAATTTCCTAGAGCTCTATTTTCCAGGGCCAGAATTTGAGGCTGCTGTCATTTCCACCTGGCATGCTTATATGGGCTCTGAACTCAGGTCCTTTTGTTTGTGAGGCAAAGGGTTTAACTCCTGAGCCATCTCCCCATACTAGGACTGGATATTTTCTACAAACAAGCCTTTTGCCCTCTGTTCTTTCCTTGATATTTAAAGCATTTATAGCTGTAAAGTCTACCTCACAAAACTAACACTAAGGATTCATTTCCTCCCTGACCTTTCTTACCAGCCCACTGCAGCCACTCCATATTCTTATTAGTCACTTTCTCTCCATCAGCCTGCTTTTGCTTCCAAGTCTCTGTGTCTTGAGTCAAAATTAATATATACCCCAATAAAAATGTCAAGACACAAACAGGAAATGTACAAAATAAAAATGACAAGTGACTAACAAGCTTAAAACACTTCAAATCACTAGTTATCAAAGAAATCCAAACCAAAACAAAAGGGCATACCACTTAAATCTATCAACTTGTCAAGGACCATTTTAAAAAGAAAATTATATTAAAGAATATTGGCAGGAGTGCAGAAACTGGTCGCTCTCATATACTGTTGATGCTAGAGTAACCTTGATGAAGTTTTCTGAAAAGAAATTCAAAAATATGTAGCAAAAACTTTAGAACAATGCAGCAATTACGCTGTAATTCTCTATGTATGTCAAACGTAGATGATACATGTCTCAGCATTTTATGTAAGTAAAAATAAAAAATAGTGTAGCTCTGCAAAAAAGGGGAAAGGAGAGATTGTCTAGAAGTCATGTGAGGGCCTGGGGATGTATCTAGGTAGTAGAGTAGCTGTAGTTTGGAAGGTATCTCAGTGCATATGAGTTGAGAAGGTTTTAGGTTTAAGAACCAGTATTAAAAAATAAGTTCCTTAAAAGTGACATATTTTTCAAGTGAGAAAAACAGCATATTAAAGTATATTTATTGTACTTATATTCCTCATCTTTTTATTTATTTATTATACATTTTTTATTTTTCTACTTTTACAAGCATATGAGTACTCATCCCTGCTTCCCTTCATCCCCTTCTCGCCATCTCCTCCTTTCCTTTTATCAATCCCTTTCACTCCCTCTCACCCTTCTGCCTGTATGTTTCTATGGACCCCAGGGTTCTCTGTGGCTTGTCTACTCTTAGAAGATCAGTGAAGTAGACAACAGTGGCCAACCATAATGCAGAGTACCAACAACTCATTAACTTAAGAGAAAAGCTTGTTTGGTTAAGGCTAAGAATAGCTGTACTATATGGGTATGGACATAAATATTTAGTGGGCAGTTTGATGTTGTATCATTTAGATCAAACAGCAGCAGTGAGTGCCCTTTCTCCTTTGGACTGATAATGTCCCCAGACATGGGCTTTTTGACCTAGCTTATGGTTCTACACATGGTTTCTCTACCGAACAAGAATTAAATCAAATCACAAAAGCTTGTTTATCAGGAAGGTTCACCCAGAATCAGGCCAACCTAATCTCTCCCCATTTTAAGGCTTTGGGAACCTCTCAGAAGAGGGAATGGTGAGACTATAAGAACCTAAAGATGGGAAGGTTCACTGTTGAACAAGACATTCCACTGAAGACAGCCTGAGTGCAATGAGACTTGTCCTTCTCAGACATGCATGATGACTGCTACACCAACATACCCCCATAGACTACCTAGGAACTCAAGAGAGAAAATATACAGTGGAAACCTTGGGACTAAAACTGGATGATTGAAGGTAAATGCCCCTATCAGTGGATTGGCCTGAAAAGATGCAACTTGCCACACTCCTTAATCAACCATAAATTGAAAATATAATAAATCAAAAATGCAAGTTTGGCCAGGGATGTGGCTCAATGGTAGAACACATTCACACTGAAATCTTATTAACCAAACAAATGTATTTGGAGAAAAATTTTAATATTGAAATCTTTTCTTGATACATTCAAGTCCATGTTAAGTTCTGCCTCTCTCAGACTCTCAGAACCTACCCATAAGCCCCTAGTCCATTGTTAAAGAATTAGAAGCCTGAGAGTGCCAGCCATCCATGTCTGTTTGTTGACCAGGTCTGTTTGTTTACAAGTGTAGGTCACCACAGATGACATGTGTTTCTGGTTTCTGTGGTTTTGCCTGTTTTGAAGACAATAGTTCACAACCTTTCTGCCTATCTTCTGGCCCTTACTGCTTCTAATGTCCTGCTCTGTAATAGTCTCTGAGCCTTAGAGGGATGGTATGCATGTTTTGGGCTAAAGTCTCAGCCATTACATTAAAGTCTCAGAATCTCAGGAAGCATTGAATCTTTACAGTTAATATCATCAACTTCAGAGAAAAGCTTGTTTGGTTAAGGCTAAGAATAGCTGTACTACATGGGTATGGACATGAATATTTAGTGGGCAGTTTGATGTTGTATCATTTAGATCAAACAGATTGGGTCAGACTATTGGTTTCTTTACCCACAGCATCCTTTTCTGATGCTTCAAAAACACCAGACGGAAACACCAGAAGCTCAGTTCCAGCTTGACCTCTTGTTCTGGAAATCATGGTGTACTGTGTCGTCAGCAATAGGTCTTCGCACATGGTTCATGGTAGATAACCAAGAGAAATGGCAGGCACCTATCTTGTTTATGGTGTTTGTGGGGTCTCTGTGACCAACAGTTTCTAAGGAGTGTTTCTAGGAGAAGTTCTATCTAGTTAATCAAAGTGTGATTCAGGTGTCACACTTTGGTCTTTAATGTAAATAATCTATTAAAGACTTGAGCTCTGGGCACATTTGTAAAGAATTAATAGTTGACCAAGTTCTGAGTTGGTTTTCTTGAGTTTTTCTAATTAAAGGGGAGAGCCCAGCCCATGGTGAGTGGGACTAGTCCCTGGGTTAGTGGGTAAGAAGCAGAAAATTGGTTAAAGAACTTGGTATTCTTCATTATACTTGCCCCAAAATGTTGATCCGACAAGTGAGGAGTGTCCCTCTCTCAGCAGTGGATACGGTACGCCCAATTCCTTTGGCCTCTTGTGTTGGTGTGAGCTCGTCTGGTAAGCTGGATTAAGAACTGTAATGGGCAATCATAGCCAAAATAAAATCCCTCATTCCCATAAGCTATTTGTTGTGAATTTATTGACAGCCATGCAGAGTAACTGTGTCACAGGGCTTCTTCCTTCAAATTCTTTAAAACTTTCTATGAGTATAAGACATTAGGTTTTATTCCTCTATTGCTCATTTATACCTTCCTTTACCCCTATTCTCCCCAGTTCCACTGCCCTATTTAGAGTTTTATTCACAGAATATACCATGAGTATATCCTGAGCACAGTCCTTTCCTATTTCCTTTTTACTTATGTTCTTCTATTCTCTAATTTACACCCCTTCTACAATTCTCTTTTGCTTTCATGATTTAGTCACACAGAGCTAAACATTGTTACCAACCACCTATGAGAGAGAATGTGCTGCATATGTGTCTTTTCCAGCCTGGCATACCTCACTCAATATAATATTTTCTCAGTTCATCCATTTAATTACTTTCATGTTTCCTTATAGCTGAATAAAATTCCATATGTACCAGATTTTCCTTATCCATTTTGAGGTGAAAGACATTTAGGCTGAATTCACTTCCTAACTATTTTGAATAGCACCTCAATGAACATAAATGTGTAACTATCTTTATAGGAGTAGTGTAGATGGGTTACGTGGTAGTTTCATTTCTAATTTAAAAAAAAAAATCTCCAGAAAGATTTTCAATATGTCTGAACTAATTTCCAGTCCCACCTATAGTCAATAATTACTCCTCTTGTCCCACATTCTTTCCAGCATTTATTGTCATTTGTATTTCTGATAATTGTCATACAGTCTGGGGTGACATGGAATCTCATGAAAGTAGTTTGAATCTGCATTTCTCTGATGGCTGAGGATGTTGAACACTTTTAGAGAGTTTTTAATAGCCATTTGTATTTTGTTTTTGTTCCCTAGATCTTTTTTAAAATATCGATCATTTGTTTTTTTGGATGTTTAGTTTTTTGAGGTCTTTATATATTTTATATTTTAATGCTTTTCCAGACACATAGTTGAAAGTATTTTCTCCCATCTGTGAGTTGTCTCCTCATTCAATGACGTGTCCTCTGCTGAAGAGAAGCATTTGATTTTCATGAAATCTCACTTGTCAATTGTTGATCTTATTTCCTCCATTATAAGATTGCTGGGGCTGGAGAGGTGGCTCAGGGGTTAAGCCTCCGCCTTGCAGGCGGAAGGTCCTGAGTTCGGTTCCCAGATCCCATGTATAGACACCAGGCGGAAGCGGAGGCGGCCTGCGCTTCTGGTCCTGGTAGGGCGGAGCCTGTGAATCCCTGGGCAGAAGGAGGTGGAGGCGTCCATGGTGGTTCGCGAATTCGTCCGTGGTTCTACACACACACACACACACACACACGCACAGTTGAAAAAATAATAATAATAAAAAAAATTTAAAGATTGCTATTCAGAAAGTGTCTTCTTTCACTGTATGTTGAAGTGTACTCCCTGCTTTTTTCTCTAATAGCTTCAAAGCATCGAGTCTTTTTTCCTGAGAGAGTGATGAATGAATATAATGCTTTATTTCACATATTTTGTGTATTTTCATTTTTATAACAGACCTGTATTTATAGATTATTTACATAAATTATTTTTTGAGGGATTTAATAGGGTCCAGTTGAAACAAACATTCTTTTTTTAATATTTACTTATTTTTCCACTATACAAACTTGATAGGTACCCCTTTCCCCTTCCTCCCTCCATCCCTCCCTGGATCCTCTTGCTCCTTCCCCCTTTTCTCCTTCCTTCCCCCCTCCCTTTCTTCCATTGTCTCCCCATCTCTAGAACATCTTTTAGTGTGCATGTCAAACTTCCATCTAGGTTCTCCTCTTTGATGAGGTGTAAGGACTCAGTGGCATTGCCTAGAGCTCTTTTTTGTGTTCCCCTTTAGTATAGGAACAATATTGTGGACTCTAAGGGTCCTAGTGCCTGTGATTCATGCTAGACTTTGGGGGGGGTCAATGATATATTGGTCATTGCGCAGGTCATACAAAGTCCTATTATGATTACTTCAAGACTAACTTGTGTGGAGTATCTTGCATGTTGTAAGTCCTCCCCATCTTTAGGCTCTTACAATCTTACCATCCCCTCTTCCACAAATTTCACTGAGCTTTAGGATGGGAGAGATTAAGCTGGACTGGTTCCAGGTGGTTGATATAGAGACTCTGATGTTCTGAATTGTGGTTTGTTGATTTTTTTTTTCAGTTTTGCTGCTCCTGCACCACTCTTAGCTCCATCCTGATGGGTATTGGATGTCACCCCCTGGCCAGAGATAAAAGGCTATTAAAATAATATCTTATTATAAGAGTAGATTCAAAGGTAGATGGAATAAGATTAGGAGACCATGGTGAGTGGGGGGGGGTCAGTCTCCCATTTGCAAAATGGTTACCTTCTATCTGTCAGACTGTATGCCCTCCCTTTCTGGTGAGATCACACCCCAACAGTTGCAAGTGACCAGGAAGGAAAGTCTGTGAACTTAACCAGATGTCTCATTACTTACTTGCAGTCTTTGATGGTGGTCTATGTTCTCCACTGTGGCATGATCCACTGTCTCCCCATTGCTAGTGGGGGCCTCCTTCCCCTTCTCTCCCGTCTATAATCTTTGCAATTACTGTAGGTATTACAGAGATCCATCTTTGACTGTGTCTCTAGGTAGATTTGTTACTAGGATCCACCTAATGTGGAGTACATACAGTGCTTAATTTTCTTTTTTTTTATTATCTCCGCTCATACAAACTTAATAGGTACACTGGTTCCCTCCCTCCCTCTTCCTCCCCTCACCCCTCTGCTCACCCTCCCCTCAGCCCTCCCTCCCCACCCTCCAGTGCCTCCCCTCCCCCAATCCCTGGAGAATCCTTTAATGTGCATGCCTGACTGTCCTCTGGGTCCTCCTCTCCGATGACATACAAGGACCCAGCAGCATTTCCCTGAACCCTTTCCTGTGTTCCCCTTAAGCATAGGAACACTATTTTGGCTGTCAATCCCTTGCCTCCAAGGATCTTGGTGCTTTTAGCAAATGCTAGACTTTGTGGGGACAAGAGTGTATTGGACATTGCGCAGGGAATGTAAAGTCCAATTATGATTGCTTCGGCCCTAACTTGTGTGGAGTATCTTGCATATCATTGCTCCTCCCATCCTTGTGCTCTTACACTCTTTACCACCCCCTCTTAGGCAAATTTCCCTGAGCTTCAGGATGGGAAAGATTAGTCTGGCCTAGTTCTAGGTGGTTGATATAGAGTCTCTGAAGTTCTGGATTATGGTTTGTTGATTGTCTTTTGCGGTTTTGCTGCTCCTGCAATGCCTTTCACTCCATCCTGATGGTTATTGTATGTCACCCCCTGGCCAGAGATAAAAAAACTGTTAATTAGAGTCTTGTTATAAGAGTATATTCAAAGGTAGATGCAATAAAAGTAGGAAACCACAGTGAGGGAGGAGTCAATCACCCATTTGCAAAATGGTTACTTATTATCTGCCAGACTATATGCCCTCCCCTTCTGGTGAGATCACACCCCCTCAGTTGTAGATGATCAGGAGCGAAAGTCTGTGAACTTAACCAGATGTCTCATTGCTTACTCGCAGTCCTTGATGGAGGCCTATTTTCTTTGCTGTTACATAGTCCCCTCTCTCCTTGTTTCTGGTGTGGCCCTCCTACCCTATCCCACCTGTTCATACTCCTTGCAATTATTGTATTACAGAGATTTATTGTCGAGTGTCTCTAGGTGGGCTGGGTGGGTTTGGTACTAGGAGCCACCTATTAGGGAGTACATACGGCACTTAATTTTCTGGGTCTGGGATACTTCACTCAATATAATTGTCTCTAATGACATCCATTTCCTGGCAAATTCCAGTACTTCATGTTTTTTGATGGCTGAGTAATACTCCATTGTATAGATGTACCACAGTTTCCTTACCCACTCGTCAACTGTTGGACATTTGGGTTGATTCCATGACTTTGCTATTGTAAACAGTGCTGCTATGAACATGGTTGCACTTGTGCTATCGAGGTGGACCTCTGCTGCATGGGGGGTTATTCCCAAAAGTGGAATAGCAGGGTCATATGGCATTTCAATCTTTAATTTCTTTAAGAATCTCCAGACGGCTCGCCAGAGTGGCTGTATAAGCCTGCATTCCCACCAGCAATGTAGGAGAGTTCTCCTCTCTCCACATCCTCTCCAGCATTTGGTGTTGTTTGTATTGTGGATTTTTGCCATCCTGACCAGTGTGAGATGATATCTCAGGGAAGTTTTGATTTGCATTTCCCTGATGGCTAAGGAAGTGGAGCATTTTTTAAGATATTTATTAGACATTTTAATTTCATCCCTAGTAAAGTTTCTTTTAAGTCCCAAACTCCATTTTTTAATTGGGCATTTGGTTTCCTTGGTGTTTAGTTTTCTAAGTTCTTTGTGCACTCTGGATAATAGAGCTCTATCAGATATGTGGTTAGTGAGGATATAAGATTTAAGGCCAGAGTCTATAAAAACCATAGTTGAAAGGGTAGGGAATTCCCTCGAGCTGATTGGGCTAGGCCAACAGTTTCTAAACAGACATCCAATGGCACAGTCACTGCTACCAACTCTCAACAGTTGGGATCTTGTGAAATTAAAGAGCTTCTGTTCAGATAAAGAGATTGTAACACGAGCTCAAAGGCAACCCACAGAATGGGAGAAAAATCTTCATTAATTTTCTGTGTCTAGGGTTCTTCACTCAATATAATATTTTCTAATTTCATCCATTTCCCAGAAAATTTCATTAACTCATCGTTTTTGATGGCTGAGTAGTATTCCATTGTATAAATGTACCATACCTTCTTTATCCACTCATCAACTATTGGACATTTGGGTTGATTCCACAACTTTGCTATCATAAACAGTGCTGCAGTGAACATGGTTGTGCTTGTGCTATCGAGGTGAATTTTTTCTGTATGGGGAATTATTCCCAAAAGTGGAATAGCTGGGTCATATAGTATTTCAATCTTTAACTTTTTAAAAAATAACTTTTTAAAAAATCACCACCAGAGTGGTGTACACGTCTGCATTCCCACCAGGAATGTAAGAGAGTTCCCTTCTCGCCACACCCTCTCCAGTATTTGTTGTTGTTTGTATTGTAGATTTTTGCATCCTGACCGGGGTGAGATGATATCTCAGGGAGGTTTTGATTTATATTTCCCTGATGGCTAAGGATGCGGAGCATTTTTAAAGATATTTGTTAGATATTTGTAAAGTTTCTTTTAAGTTCCAAAGCCCATTTTTTAATTGGGCCATTTGTTTCCTTGTTGTTTAGTTTCCTAAGTTCTTTGTGCAGTCTGGATAATAGAGCCCTATCAATTATGTGATTAGTGAAAATTTTATCTCATTCCAGGGGTTGCTTTTGTGCTTCAAACCTTATCCATTGATCGGTGTGTCTATTTTGGTCTCAGTACCAGGCTGTTTTTATAACTATGTATTTGTAGTGTATACTAAGGTTTGGTATGGTGATACCTCCAGCAATGTTTTTGTTATTCAGGATTCTTTTTGCTATCCTGGGTCTTTTGTGGCTCCTTATGAATTTTATGATTGTTTGGTCAATTTCTTTAAAGAACTGCTTTAGGATTTTAATTAATATAGCATTGAATCTGTATATTGTCTTTGGTAGGTTGGTCATTTTTATGATATTGATTCTGCCAATCCAGGAACATAGGAGGTCTTTCCACCTTCTGGTGTCTTCTGCAATTTCTTTCTTTAGGGTTTTAAAGTTCTCATTATAAAGGTCTCTTATTTCCTTGGTTAGCTTTATACCAAGGTATTTCATTTTTTTAGGGGCTATAATAAATGGGATCGTTTCCCTCAGGGTTTTTTTCTTCTTTTATTCTGGGCATATAGGAAGGCCACTGATTTTTGTACATTTATTTTGTATCCTGCCACCCTGCTGAACTCCTTTTTATAGGTTTTTATTATTATTATTATTATTTATTCAACTGTGTGCATGTGCATGTGTATGTGCGCACGCGTGTGTGTGTCTGTGTGTGTCTGTGTATGTGTAGAACCACGGACTAATTCGCGAACCACCATGGATGCCTCCACCTCCTTCTGCCCCGGGATTCACAGGCTCCGCCCTACCAGGACCAGAAGCGCAGGCCGTCCCCACTTCGCCTGGCGTCTATACATGGGATCTGGGATCCGAACTCAGGACCTTCCGCCTACAAGGCAGAGGCTTAACCCCTGAGCCACCTCTCCAGCCCTGAACTCCTTTTTAGTTCCAGGAGTTTCCTGGTGGAGTTTTTGGGATCACTCAGGTATATGATCATGTCATCTGTAAATAGAGATAACCTGACTTCTTCCTTGCTGATTTGAATCCTTTTTATCTCCCTTTCTTGTCTTATGGCTTCAGCTAAGACTCCAAGTACAATATTGAATAGAAGTGGTGAGAGTGAATAGCTGTCTAGTTCCTGATCGAAGTGGTAATGCTTCAACTTTTTCCCCATTGAGTATAATCCTTGCTGTTGGCTTGTTGTATACAGTTTTTATCATATTGATAAAGGTTCCTTCCATTCCAACTGTCTCTATGGTTTTGATCATAAAGGCTGTTGGATCTTGTCAAAAGCTTTTTCTGCATCTATGGAGAGTATCATGTGGTCTTGAATTTTGGACTGGTTTATATGGTGAATTTCGTTTATTGTTTTCCGTATGTTGAACAAACCTTGTGTGCCTGAGATAAAGTCTTGGAATTTTGATTGGGACTGTTCTGATTGTGTAGATTACTTTTAGTAGGGTACCCCATTTCATAATATTAATTTTTCAAATCCAGAAACATGAAAAATCTTACTATTTTCAATGTCTTAAAGTTTTCATTATAGAGTAGTTTGTCTTCTCGGTTAGATTTATTTCCTAGGCATTTTATTTTTCTATGGTTATTTTGAATCAGATTGTTTTTATATAATGATTTTGCATTCTGCCATATTACTAAAACTGTTTATATATTTTAAGAATCTTTTATGTTTGAGGAATGTTATGTATAGAATCATATCATCTGCAAATATGGGTATTTTGACTACTTTGTATTTTTTCTCAAGTTAAGAATTTAATATTATATTGAACTTAAGTGAACAGCATTGTCTTGTTCATGAACTTGAGAATGCTTTGAGTTTTTCTCCATTTAGAATGTGGACTCTATGCTTGAAATATATAGCCTTTATTTTGCTGAGATATGCTTTTTTTGTTTTTTTAAATTTTAATTTTTTATTATTTATTATTTATTCAATTGTGCATGTATGTTTGTGTATGTGTATGTGTGTGTATGTGTGTGTGTATGTATGTGTGTGTATGTATGTGTGTGTATATATGTGTAGAACCATGGACGAGGCATCTACACGTGGGGTCTAGGATCCGAACTCAGGACCTTCTGCCTGCAAGGCAGAAGCTTAACCCCTGAGGCACCTCTCCAGCCCCGAGATATGCTTGTTTTCATGACTTTCATCATGAAATGATGTTGGATTTTTGTCATAATTGAAGTTCACTTCTGTTGTCTGCACCCAGAGCAATCTTTCTGTTCAAGATTATGTGGAGCACATGCTAACGATGAAATTTAAACTTCATGCAAATGACTCCAAAGTGTGTGCTTTGTTTAGAGAGCTGGTGAAATTGCAGTCTAACTCTAGTTAAGTACATCCTTGCTTATTTCTGTTAATTTTTACAAAAGTAGTGTTTCCCATGAAATAATCCTTCTTTTGCTCTGATTCATTAATCCCATTTCTTTTCAAATCTTTCCACTGGCTATCCTCCTAGCTCCTTCCATTAAAATATCCCTTAAGTCTTTAAAGCCACAGTGATGCACTCCTTATGCCATTTGTCATTAATTCCTAGAAACTGAGATAGAAAACTCAATGTTTAGAAGTCATGTCCAATTTCAAAGCTACCATTGGTTTCTAGTGACTTGCAAGATAAAATCTAATCTCAGAAATTGACAGGCATGGCATGTTTTAGTCTGGCCCAAATTGATTTCCCTCCTTGCAGTCTACACACTTGATCTCCTATTCTTTTCTCTAGGGAGTCCTCTTCTTCCCAAATCTCATCGTTTGTCTTTGGCTACACACATCACCTTTTCTTCCCCCAGTTAGGTGAAAATTTGGTAGCCTGGTAACATAGATCTTTTGAACTGGGTAACATTAACCATTATGAAACTTTCTTGTGATTTATTTTTTGCTGTCTTGTATTTGGAAAAGGTGTTCTCATGTGTCATACAAAAACCCTGCATAATTCATTCAAAGAAAACTCCTAAGTCAATTGACTGTATCTGATATTACATAAATACATAACAATAAAAACTTATATCTTTATTATTTATTTATTAATTATTATAAAATTTGGGAGAATGGCTAACATGATGAATATGAGTTCTATTAAGAGACATGCCTATTTATATTATAAAATATTATATTGTATGTGTCACTAAACAGATATTAAAATAGAAAAAATATAGTTTGCTATAATTTAAAAATATAGATTTTATGTGTATTTTCCTGAAATAGTATAACATTGTGTGATACTGAATCCAATACTTTATTAAAAAAAGACATTTTTCTCCTCTGAAAACAAAATTATACTTTGAACAATGCAAGCAAATATACTCTTGTATACTAGAAAAATACCACCAGAAGAAAATCATCTGAGAATGAGTACCTTAGGAAATGCAAAATGCTTTTCTTGTTTATAAATAAAGATGATGTCAGGGGTAAAGAATTTTCTACTAAAACCATAAGCTAAAAGTGTTCCCAATAGAATGTCTCAGTGGTTAAAGCCACTTGTTTCACAACTATGACAACCTGAATGCAAACTCCAGAACTCACAGTAAAAAAGCCAGATGTAGTGTCTCACAACTGTGAGTCCAGTACTCCCATGACAAGATGGCAAGCACAGAGACAGGAGGATCAGCCAGAAACACCCATATGCACTACAGCAGTAGAAACATAAGACAAACCCTGCCTCACAAGCAACTTGGAAGGCAAGAATTGACTCCTGAAAAATAACCTTCAGGCCTGAACACATGCACTGTAGCATACCTTTTTTTTTTCTTTTTTTTAAAAATTTTTATTTCTGCTCATACAAACTTAACAGGTACACCGGTCCCCTCCTTCCCTCCACCTCCCCCCGACTCCCCCTACTAACTCCTCCCCTCTCCCCCCTCCCTCCCCATCCCCCAATGCCTCCCCCCCAAATCCCCAGACATGCATACCTTTAAATACACACACACACACACACACACACACACACACACGCTTGCGCACACAAACACACACACACACACACATAAGCATGCATGTACACAGTCACACATTCATACACATGAGCAACACTCACCTTGTCTCTGAAATATAAGGTTATTTTTACATTAAATTCCAATATATAGCTACAAGAAGGACAAATTAGTTTTACTACAGATTTAGTTTGATAAAAACTCAAATATTTGCATATTTTGAGCTTAAGATTTCTTTGGACAGGAGATATTAACACAGAAAATCCTATTTTTAATTGGGAATTTTTCATATAAAGACAAAATGAGTTCATGTCTTTGCCTGTCCCATTCTCTCCCACCTCTCTTCTCTCTCACCCTCACTTCCCTTCACCAGTTGAAATATGTATCTCTCTTCCTGTCCCTCTATATGTGTTGCTAACAGGTTCCCTTTGGGACATCTTAAGCACAGTATCTTCACATGTTAGGACTTTCCTACTGTGAAGGAAAAGGAATGAATCTGTATGTTGGAGTGACACAACTACAGGATATTCACTGCCTTATCTGTTTAACACATGGCACCAAAGTTAAAGTGTATGCATAGATATATTTCACTGCTTGTTTAGGCTTTGCAATTATAATTACTTCCCATTAGACAATAAGAAATAGAAAACACTTAAATGGCTTCCTTAAACCTTGGGTCTGTTGATTTTGTTGTGTCAATGAGGACTTTCCTTAGTGTCACTGAAGGTTAGCCTCTCTCAACTGATGTAGTGATAACAATTTACTCTCTCCTGCCACAGTAAAGAGGAATGAAAAGAACCTGTCCTTCAATCTGTTTGTGGTAGAGATTTTTTTTAAGCATAAACATTGAATTCCTCTGCTTGCCTGAAGAAGGAAGGTCATTAACAGGGCACTTGAGCAGATTGGAATTACAGTCAACTGAGACTCTGAGACATCCTAAACGGCCTAATGCAGCAACTAAGTGCGTCTTAAATTCCAAAACTTTTACTTGAACACAGCAGGCATGAATTCCCATTACCTTTGACAAATGTTGTAGATATTTGTATGTGAGGATGTGAGACACTTTTAACTACTGTGTTTATGTTTTGAATTTAAAGAACATGTATTTGTCACTGTGTAAATATACCATTTGGTTTTCAGTTAATTATATATAGTTTCATAGTAAAATTAATAGGAAATTTATGGAAAATAACTGTTGCACTATGACTTACTTTGGAATTCTGCAATACTTTGTACTACTGTAGTTATATTTGTCCAAAATGGTCATTTGTACACATCAATCATATAAACCTCAGGCTATCTGTTTCTGGCTCTTGCTTTGTCTTTCTTTCCTTACCCCAAGTTATCAATTATCAGATTTATTTTATGCTACAAAAAAGCCCAATGTATGAAAGCAATGTAGCAATAAAAGATTATGATAAATAACCATCACAGACATAATAATAAAATAGAGAGAAGAATGAGATTGTAGACTTGGTGTTGTCTCTTAAAATGTAGAATCAAGGTCATGTGTTTTTTGTTGTGTTTTCTACATCTGTACATATCATCAGATAATCTTCAAGTTCATGTGTAGCTTACAAAGTTTATGGTGTTAGTCATGACTAATTTCTGGTCTTTATTTTCTCCTTTAATCACAAATACAAGTTACGAATGAAAACCATATAGATGATATTTTCAATAACAGCCAGAGAATAGTCTCTGGGAAAAACTGACAGGAAGAGAGGGGAAGAGTCAAGAAAAACAAACTCAGAAAGTGGAAAGATTAATAGTGACAGACATCATATTGGCAATTCAGTAGTATGAGATGCTTGAAAGTATAGACTTTAGGACGTGGAAACTCTCTGTGAACTGGGAAACAGGATGGCAGCAGTACAGGTGTAGACATCTTTCTGAGATCAGAGTTGAAGTAGAAACAGGAAATGAAATGATAATTAAGTAATTGCTGCTGTCAAGTTTACATTTTTTTTTTTTAAAAAAAACGACAATCTAGGGCAAGGTCAAAGGTAAAGAGGGTTGAACAGATTTTTTCCCATATAAATACATCTGAAATTTTTCTGTAGAGTTTATATTGGGGCAGCTATATATACTTTGTAAACACACAAATTCTCAAGCCTCATTCTAGTAAATAATATGTTTTAGAATCACTTGTGAATACCTGGTACAACTGTAGAACAGTATGGAGAAAACGACACCTCTTTTATCATGCTTTGGTACAAAGTCTACTAAATAATAATATGCATTTTTGAAATGTCTAAATATATACTTACCGAGCAGACTATTCAAAGCCATTATAAAGTAGTAAGCAAGTAATAAATGCTCGAAAGTCCATAACTATACTTTGATGTAATACACAGCTGTCACCTTCCATAGATTAAATAATGCAACTTCTTAACCATGGTTCTTTAACCAATATCTTTAACAGCATAAATAGACTTTTTTTAAACATGTGGTCCAGCCAGTACTGAGTAATAAGAATGAAACTGAAAGTTACTTTTAACAGAGCAGAGCAGAGAGATTTTTCTTCCTCTTGAGTTTTTAAGAGGATATACTTCCAATAAAATTTTCATATGCAATTAAGACATTAAGCCTCAGAATACTCTCAACTGTACTTGAGGAATTCATTTTATTATTTCATTCTTAGAACTGGTGACTAATTCTCATTATTCATATGTTATATTGGAAAGTCAAAAGATCAAACTGCATTTTTTTATGGTTTAAAAGTCTCCATTATTATTCCAGGAGACAGCTGAACATTTCATAGTGCTCTCTTTGGGGTTACAATAATTTCACTTGTGGCATTATCTGACTCTGTGTGGAGTGAAAGGTGGTACAGAAAGGAAGAAAAATTTGAGGAGTTTTCAATGATGTCTTCACCATTCTGTGGCCTTGCTTCAGTATTATTTTAGATAGATTCTGGGCTATTGTTTGGGTTTTGTTTGGCAGTGCATAGCTTATAGTGTAAGCATCATAAGACCAGCTGCTACAGAGATCTTCAGCTATTGTGCTAGTCCATCTCTACCAGAACCCTCTCTCTTTCTTGGCTATGATGTTCCTAGTTGGAGTTGGCAATTTCATCCCACATATGGAAACATAGAAGATCATTCATTACTTAGAAATTTCTTTTGAATTGATATAATCATAAATGCTTTCCAATAAGGAAACACTCCTAGTGCTTATGAGAGGAAAGGAAAGTTGTCAGCAATGCTTATTTGCACGTCCCCAACCCCACTGATTTTTTGAACACAAGGTGTTCTATTCAATCCTCTCAATACTCTGTTTTTCTCTATAGGTTCCTTTCCATCCTTTCTATCCAGTCTCCTTCTTACTTTCATGTATTTTGTCATGTGTGACCCACTGGGTTTCACCTAGTATATGTGAACTGGCAATTCCTGTGCACCTGCTGGAAAATAAATGGTCCATCAAAGCATAAATAGTTGAGTAAGGAAACTCCCCTTCTCCTGGTTGGCATTAACTTTCAATTGTCGCTCAGGGAGGTGCAGTATTACTTGAGAACGTCCCTTATCCATGGTGAAATGTTGGTAGATCAAATATTGTTCAGACGCTGTGGAAATGGGCATCACTGCAGCAAGTCCTTGGTTGCAGGTAATGTACAAACTGAGTGTAATTCCTTTCAAAATGCCAAGACTATAATTAACACAAAATACAAAGAAACCTCCTTCAGAGAGCTAACCAAACATGTTAGAATAATGATAGTGGAGATACTATACTTCCTGGTTCACAATATATTAAAAAGCTGCAGCAATTGGGTCAGTGTGGTATCAGGATGAAAATATTCAGTCCAATAAGGACAGAATAGAAAGATTAGAGATAAAGACTCTCTAATGTCAGCATTCAGATGACTACATATGATAAAGCCTCACATGTAATCATCTGAATGCTGACATATTCCAAAAACATACAAGAGAGTCTTTAATAAGTGGTGCTGAGAAAATCAATTATCTATATGCAAGAGTGACCTTGGTCCCTGATCTTTACCAAAGTAAATTCAAAATGGACTGAAGATTTAATCACAAGCAAGGGAAGGAACTCAGTAGTAAAGTCTGTCTACATGCAAGTGTGTAAGGTTCTGGTCCCTTAACCAAGCATTGCCAATTTTTTTTTTCTTTTCAAAAAAGCGGAGGGAGACCAAACTTAAAGTATTCAGGATAAGATGAGTGGGACTGGAGGGTAACATTGTATGGAGAATTAAGTTTTTTTAAGCACTTTATGAGGTTATTTTTGCAACTAAATGAGGTAATCCATATAAATGGATACTATAAAATAGAGTATTGCTTCCAAATAATTCCCATAGTAGTTGTTTGCAATATGTGCTAACTACCCATATCATACTCTATACACATTAATTTTTCCACATTTTTTCCTAATCATACAAGCACAATAGGTACCCCGTCCTTTCCCTCCCTTCTCCCCTCCCTAGTTGTCCCCCTTTATACTCTACTCCCTTTCCCCCTTCCTTTCACCCCTTCCCTCCTTTCCCCTCTCCCAGTACCTCCCCCTTCTTCCCTCCCATCCCCTAAAGCAAACTTTTGTGTGAACACCAAACTTCCCTCTGAGTCTTCCACCCTAGTGAGGGTTCAGGACTCAGTAGCATAGTCCAGAGTCCCTTATTGGGCTCCACGTTAATATGCGAACTCTTATGACTGTTTAATCCTTTGTCTGTAAGGATCCTACTACTTGGAGCTTTCTCCCCTGTGATCCATGCTAGACTTTGGGCATCGTTGACATGTGCAGGTCAGGCAAAGTCCAATTCTGGCTGCTGTAGCCCTAACTTGTTTGGAATATCTTGCATATCATTGGTCGTCCCTATCTTTAGGCTCTTACAATCTTGCTGCCCCCTCTTCCGCAAGGTTCCCTGAACTTTAGGATGGGGAGAGACTAATGTAGGGTCTCTGGTGTTCTCAATTATGGTTTGTTGTTGTTTTCAGTTTTGCTTTTCCTGCAATGCCCTTGACTGCATCTTGATTGATATCAAAGGTCACCTCTTAACTAAAGATAAAAGACTATTTAAATGAAGGTCTTAATATAAGAGGAGACTCAAAGGTGATGGAAGAATAGATGTAGAACACAGCAGTGGGAGGGCAGTCAGTATCCCATTTGCTGGGTGGTTACCATCTGTTGTTTTCTAAAAAAGTTAAAGATTGAGATGCCATATGACCCTGCTATACCACTACTGGGAATAATCCCCATAATGCAGAAATTCACTACAGTGACACAAATACAACCATGTTTATTGCAGCACTATTTTACAGTAACAAATTCATGGAATCAACCTAAATACCCAATAGTTGATGAATGAATAATGAAAATGTGGTACTTTTATACAATGCAATACTACTCAGCCATCAAAAAAGATGAATTAATGAAATTTACCAAGAAATGGATAGAATTAGAGAATGAAGTATTTTAAGGTTAGTGGTATTTCTATACAACTTTATAGCCATAGAAAAGCATAGAGACATGTTAAATGCTAGGTACAGGAAATCTTTGGGCAGTATACACATTTTGCAACAGTTCTGTTTTGAGTGGAAGGAAGCTAGAGTGGACATAGAAGACTATTACATTTTTCACACAAATTACAGTAAAGAATGCAGTATGTTAAAGGCTCCATAATTTGAACAGGCTTGAGAAATGGCCTGTAACAATGTAGATAAGTGAGAGAATGCATAAAACCCCGAAAAGCATTCTTTTTCTTCTCTACGAGCAGCTAAAGTACTATGATAAGCCTAAAGTACTTTCACTTCCAAATTTTCAAATCTATCTCAAAATTCATACCAAAATATTCTTATTATGTTATTCTTAATGGCAGCATTATTATTCATCTTTATATTTTATTTACCAAATTCTAGTCTTAAGCTTAAAAAGAATGAACAAAATTCATTATACAGACATAATAAATAGGTTGGGGTAAGGAGAGAAGATTACTTTGGACCAACCAGTATAAACTTCAGCCCCTGGAACAATGCCTTCTTTTATGTCTCACACTTCATATGGGTATTGGAGTAGAAGTGTGTAATGACAGCCCTAATAGCTACCAGTCATAAAGAAACAACGGAAGAACAAATGTTGAGACTTGAAAGTTAGAAGGGTCAATAGCTAGATAGCATTTGTCATATGAGAGCTGAAATCAGATCTTCAAAGAACTACTTCAGAAACCAAAATAAATTAGGCCATTTAGTATGCTTAGAAACAACTTATTATAAGGTTGAAATCCCAGTGCACACTCTGTCTGTCTGTCACTGCGCATCTGCCTTGAAGATTTCATCTAACCAAACTTTGTGAATCCTCCAGCAAGTTCAGGACACTGGGTCGAGTGTCATTTTTATAAGGTTCTCTTTGTGAGAGCAATGGGTTTCAGCTTCTATGCATTTCTTGAAGTTAGATATTATTTATCTTGTTATTCTTACTTAGAAAATCATGTTAAACACAAAGAACCCTCAAATATTTTTGTCATGGTAAATCTGAATTAATGTGGAACCTCTTGAATACTACTTCAAGACTGCCTCTCCCCTTTCTAATACCAATTTCCTCCTTTATTCTTTTTTCTTTATCTAACTTACTGTCCTTGGCATTTATAATACTTGAACTCTCATCTGTTTTCCTCACTGCAGCATTTATTACATGAGAGTAGTGATGTTGACTATGAACTGCCTTTGATTTTATCCAGAAGTCTAAGTAGTAACTTATAGGGCCTAAAGAGAAGATGACACAGAATCATGCAAATATATATATACATATGCATATGCATATACATATATATATGTTGAATGGATTGTCAACATTTTAATTGTCTTTACATTTTTTTATTTGTTATTACTTTATAAATCAATAATAATAGGAAATACTGTACTTGTGATTTGCCAGGACTGTATACAGAAATAGAGAAAGAAAGAGTGTTAAAGAGAGGAAGAGAGGGAAAGAGGGAGAGAATAGCTGCTTATTCTCTTTCTGTCTCTTTTATGTCTCTATTTGGACATACTCATATTACACAAGTATTTCTATTATTTTCACATCTATCTATCTATTATGTATTTACCTAAAGAGATTTACTTAAAGACATGCAATATGTAGGGTTTGGAAGTCTGTATTTTTTCCTTATCTTGGGGCCTCAAACTTTTTTCTTAACGCCACCAACTTACAGCCCAAGGGGAAAAGGAATGTTACTCAGAGTTCATTGACTTAAATATTAATTACATTTGAAAATACCTTCATAGCAGCATTGAGACTGATTGCCCAAATAGCTAAGATCCCATAGCATAGTGTGGCTGATGCAGACAACCATCACATGGGGAAGGAACCCTGCTTGCCTAAATCTTTTTATCCCAGGAACTTCTAGCAAGGAAGACTGCATGTGTCCCGACAGCTGCTGCCAGCAGAGGGTGCTCTCAGGAGCAAAGCAGAAAAGACTGAACTCTTCACCTTATTTACTCCAAGTGTGGTTGGCTGCCCAACAGCATCTACACCAACTGGGGAGTTGTTAGGAATGCAGAACCTCGAACCCCATCCCCAAATCTAGTGAACGAGAAACAGTGCCTTTGCAAGATCACCAGAGCTTGCTCATTAAATGCTGCCATGTACCTCGGAGGGAGTCTTAGCAAAGCATATCCAGGACACAACACTCTAGCTTCTAGAATCTTCATTTGCACCACGAAAGGTCACATAATTCATTAGAAAGGAAAAAATACACTTGTTTAATGATTCTCTTACCCTCTTCGGTTGAGAAAAATATCTAGATATAATAAGGCCAATACTGTGTTTTGAAGCTCTAGAAGTATTTTTCCAAGGGTCAGTTTGCTATTGGAAATGTGGAGTCTTGATTGGAGAGGAATTTTTTCTCATTTTGCACCATTGCAAAACATTTTAGCTTTGCCTGCAGTTTCCTTATCTTTATTTCTTTGCATATATGTGTCTTGCATATGGATGAGTGTACCTGTGCGTGGCATGTATACAGGAGGGTACATGAGTGTATGTGTGTGTGTCCCTGTGTATGCCCAAGGTTGACATCAAGAATCATCCTGGATTGATTTACCTCCTTTGGCTTTTCTCTGAAGTTTCCCAGCCTCTGTCTTCCAGGACCTGAATCAGAGTCTAATGTCATATCCATAGATATTTTTTGTGCGATTTGGGGATCTGAACCTAGGTTCTTTTTCTTGACACACAAACACTTTAACTACTACATCTTGAGAGTTTAAGATTATATCAACATATTCTAGCCAGCTTGAATACTGCTGCTCTATGAAATAGTATTTATAAATACATTCACAGTACATGGTAAGAAATAAGGTTATGATGAGAACTACAGTGTTCTTATGAAAGAGTCAGCTATAATAATTACATGGCAAATTTGTTGGTGTACTTGATTGTACAAGAGTTCAAAGCCCCACAAAATGCATTGCTGCCAAGATCACCAGATCTTGCAAGGGATTTTTTGAAGATTAAGTAAAAATAGATATAAGAAAATTATAGAGATACAGTATGGAGAGAGAGATTTTATCTGGGTACTAATGTCGAAAGTGTGCACACATTATGAATTAGATGTAAAAAGAATTGGAGATTTTTCAGGAGAATGATCCAGAGATTACATTAATGGGGCCTTAAATCATGGCTTTCTTAGTGTGTTCTATGCTTACAATTATGTATGAAATTAAATACTTCAGCAGGATGTTTGGCTTAATCATATTTATTAACCGTGATAAAAGATTCTGTTGTAAGATGTACAAACACTGATCTTTAGAACCACAGATTTACCTAAATCCAAATTATCGTATGATTTTAGGTTTACTGTGACTGAGAAAAATAGTATCTTGGATCAAGTAATTCTATTTAAAAAGATAATTTAAGGGACAGGGAAAAATATCTCACTGGTCTTGAGATGACAACATTGTTTACAACAGCATCCAAGCACAGAGTTCAAGGATTTCTTACTTTCCCTCTGAGATCACATCCATTCAGCTAGCAAGGTGCTGTTCTATTTTTATAATAATTCTACACAAGATGAAGGGAGAGGAGAGAGAAAGGAATGCAGGGAGTAAAGATAAAAGGAGGGAAAGGAGGAAGGAAGTGAACAGGGATTTTTACTCATTGTGCTTGTACAGCCAGGGAAAAATAAAATTTAAATTAAAAATAATTATACATACATGAATATGTATATAAATTACTCTGGTCTTTCATAATATGACTAAGTTAATAATTAAGGGAAATTGACATCTTCTAATCTTTTTTTCTATTTATTTATTTATTTATTTATTTCCCCACTCATACATACTTAATAGGTACCACAGTCCCCTTCCTCCCTCCACTCCTCCTTAGTCTCCCTTGCTCTTCCCCCCTTTCCCCTTCCCTTTAACCCCTTTCCCTCCCTTTCTCCCAGTTCCCCCCCTCTTCTCCCTCCCCAATCCCTGGAGCATCTTTTATTGTGACATCTTCTAATCTTTTAATGAAAGAAACAATAAGTACATAGAGCTAGGGAAAATAAAGAAGAAAATCGTATCTTTGCACTCAACATGCTATTGGTTTACTTCCAGGAAAAAGTCTGTTTCTGTATTTCCTCATTAAATTCTTGCTAATATTATAATGTTATAATTTTTGATTTAAATTAACACACTACATAATAATCTATTAATAATACTAAGACCCTACATTACTGTAAACACCACCTTATTTAATAGCCAATTAGGTATTCCCTTTAAAATTGCTTTCTGCTAAAAACATTTGGTGAATATCTTATTTATGTGAAATGTTTGGCTTTAATTATTTTATTAGCTTGGATTGTTGGAAGAGAATTATTAGGACTAATTCTCAGATACTTGAAATATATTTCTCTTTAAATATGTCCATTATTATATCACTATAAGCAATGAATATTACTTTTATTTTAAATTTTCAAATGCAGAGCTGTTTTTGGTTTTCTGAATGTGCTTTTTAATGTTGTAAATAATATTTTTCCAATTTGAGTTTTGTTTTGTTTTGAGAAGGATCTTGCTGGCATTGAAACTAACGCCAGCACTGAAACTCACCACTATCCTCCAGCTTCATCTACATTCCATTACAGATGAATTCCATGACACTAAGTTAAAGTTGTATTTCTTTATGATGTTTAAATTTGAAAATTGTATATCTGATTTCCATATATACTTCATCTTTCTTAAATTACTTTGTTATGCATTTGATCATCCCTACGTAGGACTTGATGTGTTGAATTTGCTAAGTAGCAAGTTTGTTATAAATATTTTCAAGTTTTCTCTTGACTTGTCAATTTTATTTATTTTGATATTCTGGTGCACAACATGATAAACTTAAGGGAAACATCTTCCAAAAACTTGAAGCTTTTCCACTTATATTAGGTATAGGACAAGTGTGTCCATGATCACTATTCCCATTCAATATTTTTCTTCAGGTTTTAGAACAATAAGACAGGGGAGGAAAATAAAAAGGATACATACACATAGGACAAAAAAGAGCTAAGACATATATATTTGCAGATGATATGATTTTATTCTTAAAATATCCAAAAGACTCTACCAGTAGATTACTAGAGCTAATAAATATTGTTGATAAAGTGTTACATACAAAAATAAAGAACCTTCCTATACACCAAAAACAAACTGAGAAAGAAATGAAAGAAACAATTCTATCCACTGTAGCCTCAAAATTAAAATACCTTAAAATAAACCTAACCAAGGAAATGAAAGTCATGTACTATGAAAACTTCAAGTCACCAAAGATAGAAATAAAAGAAAGTGAAGAGACTCCCAAGTTCATTGCTTAGTAGGATTAATATGAAAATCATCATCTTTTTCTTAATTTTATTTTTTACCTAGCTATACAAGCTCAATGGGTCGGTATCCTTGCCCCTCTCCTCCCTTACCTTTTCCCCTCCTTTATCCCTTCTCTCCTATTATCCAGCTCTGTCTCCCACAACTCCCTCTTCCTCCCCTCTTTTCTCCTTCCCTCTCATCTTGGTGTTTTCTGCCTTCTCCCTCCCACCCTTCAGAACTTTAGCTTTAAGGGCCCTGATGTTCCCTCTAAGTCCTCTACACTAGGGAGGTTCAGGACTCCATGAAATATCCTGGGACCCTTTCTTGGGCTGTCCACTAACGTAGTAACTCCGTTATATCTTTCTAACCCCTTATTTCTAAGGATCCTACTGCCTGAAGACTTCTCCCCTAAGATCCTTGCTGTTCTATGGGAGTTTGTTAACATGACAGACACTGAGCAGGTCAGGTCACACTGCAATGAGATTCTCACTGCCTCAACCCATACTTGAATGGAGTATCTTGACTATCTGTGGACCTCCCCATCCTTAGGCCCTTACAATCTTGCCTCCTCCTCTTTTGCAAAGTTCCCTGTTCCCAAGCTTTAGGATGAGGAGAGATTTGACTGGTCTGATTCCAGGTGAACATTGTAGAGTCATCGATATTCCTAATTAAGATTTGTTGTTGTTTTAAGTTTTATGGTTCCTGCACAGCCCTTGGCTATTTGGGAGTTGTGATATTCTCCTAACTGGAGATAAAAAACTGTTTAAAAGAAGGTCTTAAGATAAGAAGAGGTTTAAAGGTAGAGGGAAGAATAGGATTAGGGCACAGTAGTAAGTGGGGTCAGTTTCTGGATTGCCAATTGGCTATCATCTAACTGCCAGCCCCCATCCCCTGAAATCACCATCTTACTAAAGGCAATAAAATTTCAATCAAAATTCCAATACAATTCTCCAGGAAAATTGAGTAACAGTGTAAAAATTCATATGGATGCACAAAAGACACTGGATAGCCAAAGAAAAAGCAACATAACACTTTAACAAAAGTGGAATACTGATCAATGAATAGGAATGAGGACCCAGATATTAGCTCATACACCTATAACTGCTTGACTGACATTTGACAAGGGTTTCAAACTTACGCATTAAAAAAAAGACAGCATCTTCAAGAAATGGTGCTGTGAAGATTGGACAAATACATGTAAAATAATAAAAATTGACCCTCATCGCTCACCTTAATGAAAACCAAATTGAGGATCAAAGACCTTAATACTAAACTTGAATCTCGCAAATTTCTAAAGAAAGAATAGGGAACATACTCTAATTGTTAAGATGAAGATTTTAGAATAGGATCTCATTCACACAGGAAATGATACCAATAACCAACAAATTTACTTATTGAAATTAAAATCTTTCCTTTTTTAAAAAAAAAAAGTCTGTTAAGAAACAGGGAAAAAAACTCAAAGAGGAGTAGTGGCCAGAGTTCACAAAGAACAACAACAAAAATAAAAGCAAACAGTACAATTAAAAATTTAGTTTTAGAACTAAAGAAAATGTTCAAAAAAAGAAATTCAATGTCTAAAATATGTCTAAAAAGTGTTCATTATCACTGGTCATGAGGGAAATGAATATTAAAACTAGCACAGTCAAAATGTCTAAAGTAAAGAACACAAATAACGGCAAATGCTGGTGAGGAGGTGGGGGAAGGGATCTATTATTCATTATTGGTGGGAGTGTAAAATGGTGTAGCCATACTAGGAAACAGTGTTGAATTCTCTCAGAAAGCTAAAAATATTATGATTCAGCTGTGTCACTCCTGGGTATATTTTCAAATGGCTCTACATCTCAGTACTGAGACATTTAGCAGTCATGTTCATTGTGGTTCAATTCAAAATAATTATAAATACAAAGAGTCTGCTGATTAATGGATAAGGACAATGTGGTCCACAAATATAATGGAAATACTCAATTCTCAGGAAAAATGAAATTTTTTGTTAAGTGGATGGACCTGGAAAATATACTAAGAGAAGTACCCTAAATGCAGAAAGGCAAACACTACATGGTCTTTGTTAAATGTTGATGTTAGCATTGAGTCTTCCAATATTAGCATGTAACTAGGGATACTAGCAACAACTAGAAAACTAGAAAGGGATCAAGAGGAGGAATGGAGATGGGTAGGCAAGAAAGGCATTAAACGAGGGGATGTGAGGAAGGAGAGGGAGTTGTGGGAGACAGAGCTGGTTGAAAGCACAATAAAAAGACTTAAGTGGGGAGAGAGATGAGGGAAAGAACATAGAAAAGGAGTGAAAAGGAATTAGTTACAATAAAAATAGACAGAAACCTCTGTATGATGTTTATCTAAATGTACAATTTTAAAAAAGAAGTGTGAACAAAAATATCGTACACAGCAGTACACAGAGAAGGCAAGAAAAGGAGTATAGAAACTACCTTGACAATCTCCTTCCAGAAAGCCACAGACTTTTTAAACAAAATTTCCAGTATCAAGATCTTGATATCTCTTAATGAGTTGTCGGTCAAGGAGTCTCAAAGATCCCCAGAACTGGCTGTTCACAATGCTCTAGTCTGTGTACCAGAGCATGAAAATAAGATCCTGATGAGGAAGATAACACATACGTTGATTACAGTTGATGGTAAAAACAAGTTGGGATTTCTGTTTTATAAATAAATTCATTTTTATATACATGCTCCTTGCCTCCTTTGTTCCTCCTCCCTTTATTCTTCCTTTCCATCCCTCTCCCATTGCATCCTACCCTTCCTTCCATCCCTACATGGGCTCAGTCTACTACCTCTGATTCTACTGTCCTTTGATTTTATGGGTCCTGGGGTTCACACTGCATCTCTGTTTTCATGGGGGTTCAGGCCTCTGTGGCAGACAGACAGGCCCTTCCTTGAGTGGCTCACTGATATGGGTACTGACTCTCTGTCCCTACTACTTGAAACTATTTCTCCGAGGTCTGCACCTGTCCATGTTCACCACTGGTCAGGTCTGATGAGAGGAAGTCCCATTATCATGAGGTTTTGGTCGTGGCTGCCCTATCTTGAGTGCAGTGACCCATCCAGGAATGGAACTCTCCATTTGTAAGCACTTACAATTTTACTGTACCCTCTTCCACAAAGCTTCCTGAGTCTCTGGATGGGGAGAGATTGGGACTGGCCTAGTTCCAGGTGATCATTGTAAGGTTGCTGGTGTTCTATATTCAGGTTGTTTGTTATTATCCATTTTTACTGTTCTTGCACTGCACAAGGCTGCATTTGTCTAGGTGTTGAGGTCCTCTCCTTTCCAGCAGTACAGAAACTGTTAAAGAGAGGCCTTTATATAAGAGCAGGCAAGGAGGGAAGGGAGAATCAGGACCAAGGCACAGTAGTGGGTAGGGTCAACTCCAGGACATCATATGGCTGCAAACTAATCACTAACACACACACACCCCTTCCACATAACAAGGAACACATGATCAGTGCTTCAAGCCAATTGAAACACCTGTCATTAAGAAGGAGACTGACCATGGATTGGATCAGATATCTTGTTAATTATAGATCTTTATTGCTGTTGCCTTATTTCTCTATTGGACTTTATTCTTTTGTCTTCATTCTCTTTGTTTTTTCTTTGCCTTAGCTTTGTATTTTGAATCCTTCATGGTTGTAATGGTAATAAAACATTTTCCTTTAAAATAATAAGATTCTATTTTAACAGCCTCTTATCTCTGGCCAAGGAGTGACATCTAATACCCATCAAGATGGAGCCAAGGGCGGTGCAAGAGCAGCAAAACTGAAAAAAAAATCAACAAACCATAATTCAGAAAATCAGAGACTCTACATCAACCACCTGGAACCAGACCAGCCTAATCTCTCCCCATCCTAAAGCTCAGGGAAATTTGTGGAAGAGGGGGCAGTAAGATTGTAAGAGCACAAGGATGGGGAGGAGTAATGATATGCAAGATACTCCATATAAGTCAGGGCCGAAGCAATCATAATAGGACTTTGCATAACCTGCGCAATGGCTAACATATCATTGAACCCCCAAAGTCTAGCATGGACCACAGGCACTACGATCCTTAGAGGCAAGGGATTAACAGCCACAATAGTGTTCCTATACTAAAGGGGAACAACAACAAAAAAAGAGCTCTAGGCAATGCCACTGAGTCCTTACATCTCATCAGAGAGGAGGATCCAGAGGGAAGTTTGACATGCACACTATAGGATGCTCCAGGAATGGGGGGGTGCACACTGGGAGAAAGGGAGGGAGGGGAAAAGAAAAGGGAAAAGGTAGGAAGGGAGCAAGGGGATCCAGGGAGGGGTGGAGGGAGGAAGGGGAATGGGGTACTCATCAACTTTGTATGAGTGGAAGAAATAAAAAAAAAACATTTTCCCTTGTGTTGCAGTTTGCCTGCATGGTTGCTGATAAATGACCATCAAACAGCTTATGGGAACAAGGGGTTTATTATCTTACTGATAGTCCAGTTACAGCCTATAGACTGTATCCAGCTTGACCAGAGAGCATACACCAACACCAGGGCTGAGGAAACTGGCCACACCATCTCTACATAATGGCTGAGAGAGGGATGATCCTTACTTGCCAGACCAGCATGTCTAGCTAACTGTACACAAGGATGCCAACTCTCTCAACCAGCTATCTGCATTTTATTCCAAGTCTAATCCCACCCACCATGGGCTGGGCCTTCCCAATTAGCTAGACAATCTCCTGCAGGTTTGCTCTGAACTTAACCCAACCACTAATTCTCTACAAATGTGCCCAGAGATCAAATCCTCAACAGTCAAGTTGACACTTGTGCTAACTATGACACCTTAAGTATGTTATTAAGTGTACTTGGAATTAGGTTCTGCTCAAAAGGGAGAACATATAACATCTGGTTTTCTATGCTTGAGATATTTTGTTCAGTATGATTTCTTGCAGCTCTAACCATTTAAGAGCATTAATCATTAATCATTAATTTGTTTTTTGATAGCTCTTTAGTATTCCCTTGTGTATATGTGGCACTTTTTATTATCCTTTTGTGAACTTCTGGACATCTAGGTTGATTGAAAGACTTTGCTATTGTGAAGAGTGCTGCAATGAACACGGATATACATGTGTCACGATAGTACAATGGAGTATATTTTGTGAATATTCCCAGCAGTGATATATCAGGGTCATATGGCATTTCAATTTAACTTTTTTAGGAATCATCATACTAATCGTTATAGTGGTTGAACAAGTCTGCATTCTCATCAGCAATGTATGAGGGTTCTCTTCTCCCCACATCCCCTCTATCATGTGTTATTGCTTATCTTTTGGATTTTCACAATTCTGACCTGTGTCAGGGTGGTTTTGATTTGCATTTCTCTGATGGATAGGGAGGTGGACCATTTTTGAAGGTATTTGTTGGACATTTCAGTTTCTACCTTAGAAAAATTTATTTTAAACTCCATCCCTCCATTTAAATTGGACTGATTATCTCCATGGTGTTTGATTCTTTGAGTTCTTTGTGCACTCTAGGTATTAGTCTTTTATCTGATCTATAATTAGTGAAGACTTTTTCCTATTCTGTGGATTGTCTTTTTGCTTGGTTGACAATATCTTCAGCTGAACAGATGCTCCTTAATGTTGTAAGGTCCCATTTGTTGAGAGTTGATTCTATATCCTGAGCTACTGCAGTCCTGTTTATAACGGGTTGGCCCTCTGCTCGAGGGATTTCCCTACTCTCATCTAGGATTTTTATAGTCTCTGGTCTAATGTTATAGTCTCTGGTCTGTTTGATCCATTTGGAATTGATTTTCATTCATGTTGACAAGTAAGGATCCAGTTTAAATCTTCTGCATGTGAATATCCAGTTTTGCCAGCACCATTTATTGAAGATACTGTTCTTTTCCATTGAATATTCTGAGCCACTTTGTTGAACATCAGATGACTATTGTCACTGATTTATGTGTCTGTTTTGAAGCCAGTTCCATCTTGTCTTTATTACTACTGATTTGTAGTATAGATTAAAGGCTGGTATGGTGACTCTTCCACCACAGATTTTATTATTCAGGATTTCTTTGGTTATCTTTTGTGCTTCTGTATGAATTTTGAGATTGCTTTGTCAATTTTTGTGAATTGCCTTGGCAATTTGATTGGTATAGCATTGAATCTGTATATTGCTCTTGGTAGGATAGCCATTTTCATGACGTTAAATCTATGGATCCAGGAGCATGAGAAGTCTTTTCACCTTATGGTATCCTCTGAAATATCTGTCTGTAGGATTTTGAAAGTTTTTATTGTACAGACCTCTCACTTCCTTGGTTAAATTTATGCTAAGGTATTTCCTTTTTGGGGGGCTATGGAAAATGGAATAGTTTCTCTTAGGACTTTGTTACTTTTTTCATCTGTGGTGTATAAGAAAGCCACTTATTTTTGAACATTGACTTTGTACCCTGCTACCCTGCCGAATATATGTCTTAGTTCCAGGAATTTTCTAGAGGAGATTTTTGGATCACTCAGATAAATGATCACGTCATCTGCAAATAGGAATAACTTGAATTCTTCCTTTTCTGTTTGTATGCCTTTTATTTCCTTCTCTTGTCTCATAGCTCTAGCTAAGACTTCCAGTATGATATTGAATAGACGTGGTGAGAGGGGACATCCTTGCCTCGTTCTTGATCAAAGAGGGAATGCTTCAGAAATTTCATCATTTAGAATGATCCTTGTTATAGGCTTCTTGTACATAGTCTTTACTATATTGAAGTATGTTCTTTCCATCCAGTTATCTCCAGGACTTTGTTCATAAATGGAAGTAGGATGTTGCCAAAAGCTTTTTCAGCATCTATCAAGAGAATGATATGATTTTGTTCCTTGGATTTGTTTATATGAAATTTGTTGATTTCCAAATGTTGAACCAACCTTGTGCAGCTGGGATAAATCCTACTTGATAATAGGAAATGATTATTTTACATGCTTTTGGATACGGTTTGCTCAAGTTTTGTTGAGGATCTTTGCATCTGTATTTATCAATGATATTGGCATACAGCTTTCTTTTTTACAGTATTTTTATTTGTTTTGGGGACTGATACAATATTAACTTTGTGTAAAAAATTTGGAAGTGTCCCTTTCTTTGATATTTTATGAAATAGTTTAGGAGGAGAATTGTTACTTGTTAAAATGTTTGGTAGAATCCTGCACCAAACCCATCTTGCCCTGTATTTTTTTGGTGGAGAGATTTGTAATTACATCTTTAATTTCATTACTTTTTATGAGAGTGTTTAAACAATTTAATTCATCCTGATTCAATTTTGGTAAGTTGAGCATATTAAGAAATTCATCCATTTTCTGATTTTCAAACTGTAGAACACAAATTTTTGAAGTATGACCTTCTGATTCTCTGAATTTCCTTGGTGTCCATTTTTTTTTTCCACTCATACAAACTTAACAGGTACACCGGTCCCCCCCTTCCCTTCCAACCCCCTATCTCCCTGTGCCCCCCTCTCCTCCCCCTTCCCTCCTCATCCCCCAGTGTCTCCCCCTCCCATCCCCGGAGCATCCTTTAATGTGCATGCCAACTTCTCCTCTGGGTCCTCCTCTCCGACAAGGTGCAAGGACCCAGTGGCATTTCCCAGAACCCTTTCCTGTGTTCCCGTTAAACATAGGAACACTATTGAGGCTGTCAATCCCTTGCCTCCCAGGATTCTAGTGCCTTTAGCAAATGCTAGACTTTGTGAGGTCAGTAGTGTGTTGGACATTGCGCAGGGCATGCAAAGTTCAAATATGATTGCTTCAGCCCTAACTTGTGTGGAGTATCTTGCGTATCATTGCTCCTCTCATCCTTGTGTTCTTACAATCTTACCGCCCCCTCTTCCGCAAATTTCCCTGAGCTTCAGGATGAGGAGATTTAGGCTGTCCTAGTTCCAAGTGATTGATATAGAGTCTCTGATGTTCTGGATCATGGTTTGTTGAATTTTTTTTTTTCAGTTTTGCTGCTCCCGCAGTGGCCTTGGCTCCACCCTGATGGGTATTGGATGTCAACCCCTGGCCAGAGATAAAAACCTGTTAAATTAGAGTCAAAGGTAGATGTAATAAAATTAGGAAACTGTGGTAAGAGAGGGGGCAATCACCCATCTGAGAAATGGTTACTTTCTATCTGCCAGACTATATGCTTCCCCTTCTGGTAAGATCATACCCCCTCAGTTGTAAATGATCGGAAGGAAAGTCTGTGAACTTAATCAGATATCTCATTACTTACTTGCAGTCCTTGATGGTGGCCTATTTTCTCTGCTGTAACATGGTCCCCTCTCTCCTTGTTACTGGTGCGGCCCTCCTTCCCCATGCCTCCTGTTCATAATCTTAGCAATTACTGTAGTTATTATAGAGATTTATCTTTGAGTATCTCTAAGTGGGTTTCGTACTAAGAGCCACCTGTTAGGGAGTACATACGGTGCTTAATTTTCTGTGTCTAGGATACTTCACTCAATATAATTGTTTGTAATGACATCCATTTCCTGGCAAATTCCATTAATTCATCATTTTTGATGGCTGAGTAGTATTCCATTGTATAAATGTACCACATTTTCCTTATCCACTCGTCAACTGTTGGACATTTGGGTTGATTCCATGACTTTGCTATTGTAAACAGTGCTGCTATGAACATGGTTGTGCTGCTATGAACATGGTCGTGCTTGTGCTATCGAGGGGAATTTTTCTGTATGGGGGATTATTCCCAGAAGTGGAATTGCAGGGTAATATGGCATTTCAATCTTTAATTTCTTTGAGATTCTCCAAATTGCTTGCCAGAGTGGCTGTATGAGCCTGCACTCCCACCAGCAATGTAGGAGAGTTCCCCTCTCTCCACATCCTCTCCAGCATTTGTTGTTGTTTGTACTGTGGATTTTTGCCATCTGAACCAGGGTGAGATGATATCTCAGGGAAGTTATGATTTGCATTTCCCTGATGACTAAGGAAGTGGAGCATTTTTTAAGATATTTGTTAGACATTTTAATTTCATCCCTGGTAAAGCTTTTTTTAAGTTCCAGGACACATTTTTTAATTGGGCCATTTGTTTACTTAGTGTTTAGTTTTCTAAGTTCTTTATGCACTCTGAATAATAGAGCTCAATCAGATATGTGGTTAGTGAAGATTTTCTCCCATTCTGTGGGTTGCGTTTGAGCTCTTGTTACAACCTCTTTATCTGAACAGAAGCTCTTTAATTTCACAAGATCCCAACTGTTGAGAGTTGGTAGCAGTGACTGGGCCATTAGATGTCTGTTTAGGAACTGTTGACTTAACCCAATCAGCTCGAGGGAGTTCCCTACCCTTTCACCTATGGTTTTTATAGTCTCTGGCCTTGGATCCATTTGGAATTAAGTCTTGTACATGGTGACAAGTACGGGTGCAGTTTTAATCTTCTGCATGTGGACATCCAGTTTTGCCAGCACCATTTGTTGAAGATACTGTTATTTGTCCATTGGAGTTTTTGGGTCCCTTGGTCAAAGATCAAATGGCTGGAATTTTGTGGGCTTATATCTGGATCTTCAATCCTTATCCATTAATCTGTGTGTCTATTTTGGAGCCAGTACCAGGCTGTTTTTATAACTATGGATTTGTAGTACAGACTAAGGTTTGGTATGGTGATACCTCCAGCTGTGTTTTTGTTACTCAGGATTGTCTTTGCTATCCTGGGTCTTTTGTGCCTCCATATGAATTTTGAGATTGTTTGGTCAACTTCTTTAAAGAAATGCTTTGGGATTTTAATTGGTATAACATTGAATCTGCGTATTGCCTTTGATAGGATGGTCATTTTTATGATGTTGATTCTGCCAATCCAGGAACGAGGGAAGTCTTTCCACCTTCTGGTGTCTTCTGCTATTTCTTTCTTTAGGGTTTTAAAGTTTTCATTGTAAAGGTCTTTTACCTCCTTGGTTAGGTTTATACCAAGGTATTTCATTTTTTTAGGGGCTATAGTAAATGAGATTGTTTCTTTCAGAGCTTTTTCACTTCTTTCATTCTAGGCCTATAGGTGTCTCCTGCCACCCTGCTGAACTTCTGTATTAGTTCCAGGAGCTTCCTGGTGGAGTTTTTGGGAATCACTCAGGTATATGATCATGTCATCTGTAAATAGAGATAACCTGACTTTTTCCTTGCTGATTTGAATCCCTTTTAGGTCCCTTTCTTGTCTTATGGCTTCAGCTAAGACTTCTAGTACAATATTGAATAGAAGTGTTGAGAGTGGACAGCCTTGTCTAGTTCCTGATCAAAGTGGGAATGATTCAAGTTTTTCCCCATTGAGTGTAATCCTTGCTGTTGGCTTGTTGTATACAGTTTCATTATATTGATAAAGGTTCCTTCCATTCCAACCTTCTCTAGGATTTTGATCATAAAGGCCTTTTGGATCTTGTCAAAAGCTTTTTCTGCATCTTTTGAGAGCATCATGTGGTCTTGCACTTTGGATTGGTTTATATGGTGAAATACGTTTATTGATTTGCGTATGTTGAACCAACCTTGTGTGCCTGAGATAAAGCTTACTTGATCCCCATGGATGATCTTTTTGATATGTTTTTGAATCCAATTTGTCAAGACTTTATTTAGAATCTTTGCATCTGTGTTCTTCAGAGAGATTGGGCTATAGTTTTCTTTTTTAAGTGTATCTTTATTAGGTTTTGGGATTAAGACGATATTAGCTTCATAGAAGGAATTTGGTAGTGTTCCTTCCTTTGCTATTTGATGGAATAGTTTAAGGAGTATTGGTGCTATTAGCTCCTTAAATGTCTGGTAGAACTCTGTGCTGACTCCATCTGGTCCAGGACATTTTTTGGTGGGAAGATTTGAGATTACTTCCTCAATTTCCTCATATGTTAAAGGACTATTTAAATAATTCACAACTTCCTGATTCAACTTAGGTAAGTTGTGCTTACTTAGAAATTCATCCATCTCTTTTGTGTTGTCAAATTTCACATTTTGAAATATGACATTATAATTCTCTGGATTTCTTGGGTATCAGTAGTGAGAACTCCATTTTCATTTCTAATTTTGTTAATTTGGGTTTTCTCTCTCTTGCTTTTAGTTAATTTAGCTAGGGATGTGTCAATCTTATTGATTTTTTCAAAGAACCAGCTTTTTGACTGGTTGATTTTTTCTATCGTTTGCTTAATCTCGATTTCAGATATTTCTCCCCTTATTTTGCTAATCTCCTCCATTCTACTGCTTTTGGGATCAGATTGCTCTAGTGTCTCTAAAGTTTTTAGGTGCATTGTTAAGTTATTTATTTCTGATATTTCCATTTTTTTGATGTAGGCATTAAGAGCTATGAATTTACCTCTTAGAACAGCTTTCATTGTGTCCCAGAGATTTTAGTAAGTTGTATTTTCATTTTCGTTCACTTTCAGGAAATCTTGAATTTCCTTTTCAATTTCTTCCTGAATCCAATTCTCATTCAGCATCATAGTGTTAAATTTCCAGGAGTTAGTGTATTTTCTGTTGCTTGTTGTGTTGTGTATGTTGAGCTTTAGGCCATGGTGGTCTGATAAGGTGCAGGCTAGAATTCAACTTTCCTATATATGTGGAGATTCGTTTTGTGGCCCAATATGTGATCTATTTTGTAGAAAATTCCGTGTGCTACTGAGAAAAATGTGTATTCTTTGGTGCATGGATGAAAAGTTCGATAGAAATCTGTAAGCTCAGAAGTGTCTCTGTTACGTTTTTTCCTTGTAGATCTATCCCATGATGAGAGGGCGGTATTGAAACCACCAAGAATTATCATTTTGGGATTGATTTCTCGCTTTAGACATTGTAGGGTTTGCTTAATGAATGTGGGGGTGCATATTGGGTGCAAATATGTTCAGTATTGTGAAGTCTTCCTAGTGAATTGTACCTGTGACTAAAATGTAGTATCCATCTGTGTCTCTTATGATTTTTTTTTGATTTGAAGTCCACTTTGTCTGATAGCATAATGGCTACCCCTGCCTGTTTTCTGCTTTCATTAGCTTATAGAATTGTTGACCAGCCTTTTAGTTTTAAGATGTGCCTATCTTTTGTGGTGAGATGGGTTTCCTGCAGGCAGCAGATTGATGGATTGTGATTTTTAATCCAAGTTTGTAATCTGTGTCTCCTGATCGGTGAGTTAATTCCATTAACATTTAGTGTTATAATGGAGGAACTATTTTTAATTCTGGACATTTATTATGTTTAGTAGTTTTTGTAAGTATATTGCTTCACTTTTAATGTTGTTATACTTCCCTTCTATTCTCCCGGATATGCCTGTTTTTTTTTTTTCATGCTTGAGTATCATTTGTAGCATTTTTTGAAGGCGTGGTTTGGTGGACATGTATCCCTTCAAGTTGTCTTTGTGCTGGAAGATTTTTCTTTCTCCCTGGATCATGATGGATAGTTTTGCGAGGTATATCAGCCTGGGTTGACATTTTTGCTCATTCAATACTTGAAGTATGTCTCTCCAAACTCTTCTTGCTTTTACTGTTTCCATTGAGAAGTCATTTGTTATTTTAATAGGTTTACCTTTAAAAGTGACTTTTTTTTCTCTTGAAGCTCTCAACACCATTTCTTTATCTTGAATGTGAAGTGTTTTGAATATTATTTGCCGTGGCTAGTTTCTATTTTGGTCATATCTGTTTGGGGTGTGGAATGCCTCTTGTATATGGATGGGCCTCTCTTTTTTTAGATGAGGAAAGTTTTCCTTGATGATCATTTGAAAAATTTCCTCAGGGGTGGTATTTTGAGATTCTTGCTCTGGTATTCCATGAATACACATGTTAGGCTTCTTCAGGGTTTCCCATAACTCTTGAATGTTTCTCTTGAGTATCTTTTTGGCTTTAACAACCTCTTCCATTGAGCTGGTTCATAGTCCCACTTTGTCTTCAGGGTCTGAAATTCTGTTTTCTACTTCGTTAGTTCTGCTGATAAGATTCTCTGTTGAGTTCTGGGTTGAAGATAATTTGTCTTTTAGTTCAGTTTTGAACTCTTCTTGAGTCTGTTTTAACTGCTCTATACCTGTTTTTGTTTCTTGAACTGTTTTTCTCAACTCCTCCAAGTGTCTGTTGTTTTTCTATTCAAAGTGATTGATGCAATTATTTAATTCCTCCTGGATTTCCTCTTTCATAGTATTGAACATGGTAATGATCATGTTTTGAAAGTCGTTATCCTGGGTCAGGCTTCCTTGGCCATTTTCCGTGGGTTTGTTCTTGTTGGAGTCTATTGTTATGGGGTTAATTCCTTCAGTGGGAGCTTTGTTTAGTTGGGTCTTGTTTCTCATGGATTTGCACTTTGACTTGGGCATTGTAGTTTTAACTCTTAAGCCCTTCTTTCAATTTCTGTGCGTTCTTCACTGAACTGATTTATTTGGTCTGGGGATTTGGGGTTGGGCGGGGCGGAGCTTACCTAGGTCTCAGTGAGTCCCGGCTGGACTGCTGGCGTCCCAGGTGGTGGAGTGTGTTAAGGCCTTTGGTGTCAGTTGTAATGACTCCATTTTCATCTTAATTTTATTAATTTGAGTTTTCCTTCTTTCGACCTTAGTTAATTTGGCTAAGAGTTTGTCCATCTTTTTGATTTTTTTCAAAGAACCAGCTCTTTGGTTAATTCTTTGTATTATTTTCCTTATCTCAATGTCAAAGAATTCTTCCCTGCTTTTACTAATTTCTGGTTGTCTAATACTTTTCGTACTGGATTGTGCTTGTCTCTCTAAAGCTTTATTTTGGATTGTTAAGTTGTTTACTTGTAATGTTTCTTACTCATAGGACTGCGTTCATCATATCCCAACGAGTTCATATTTTAATTTTCATTTATTTCTAGGAATTTTTGAATTTCCCTTTTTTAAAATATTTATTTATTTTTTCCACTCATACAAACTTGATAGGTACCCCATTCCCCTCCCTCTCTCCACCCCTCCCTGGATCCACTTGCTCCTCCCCCTTCTCCCCTTCCTTTCCCCTTCCTTTTCTCCCATTGTTCCCCCTCCATCCCAGAAATCCAATAGCAGTTGCTACAACCAACACTCAACAGATGGGATCTTATGAAATTAAAGAGCTTCTGTTCAGATAAAGAGATTATAACTAGAGCACAAAGGCAACCCACAGAATGGGAGAAAATCTTCACTAACCACATATCTGATAGAGCTCCATTATCAGAGTGCAAAAAGAATTTAGAAAATTAAATACCAAGGAAACAAATGGCCCAATAAAAAAATGGGCTTTGGACTTAAAAGAAACTTTACCAGGGACGAATTGAAATATCTAACAAATATCTTTAAAAATGCTCCACATCCTTAGTCATCAGGGAAATGCAAATCAAAACTTCTCTGAGATGTCATCTCACCCCAGTCAGGATGGGAAAAACCCACAATACAAATACCACCAAATGCTGGAGAGTATGTGGCGAGAAGGAATTTCCCTTTTGACTTTTTTTGAACACATTCCTCATTCAGGATCATAGAGTTCACTCTCCAAGGATTTGTTTATTTTTTGACATTTACTTTGTTGTGAATGTCTAGCTTTACTCCCCTGGTGGTCAGGTAGGGTACAGATATTATTTCAACTTTTCTGTAATGTAAAGGTTTGCTTTGTGCCCTAATATATGGTCCCTTTTGGAGAAGGTTCCATTGGGCTGCCAAAAAATATGTGCATTCTTTATTGTTGGGATGGACGATTCGATAAAGGTCAGTCAGGTCTATTTAGATTATGGTTTGATGAAGCTCCAGTGTATCTCTGTTCAGTTTTTGGCTTGTTGACCTAGCTAATGATGAGAGAGGGATATTGAAGTCCCCTACTATCATCATGTTTGGGTTAATTTATCCTTTTAAATGTTGTAATTTGTGTTTAATCAATGTGACTGAGCCTATATTAGATAAGCATATGTTCAATATTGTGAAGTCTTCCTGATGAATTTTTCTTTTGACTAATATGTAGTACCCTTCTGTATCTCAATGATTTCTTTCAGTTTGATGTATATTTTGTCAGAATGCAGAAGTGTTACTCCCGCTTGCTTCCTTTCTCCATTAGCTTGAAGTATTTTTTGACCATCCTTTTGCTCTGACAATGTACCTTTCATTCATGGTAAAATGTGTTTCCTGAAGGCAGAAAATTGCTGGGCTGTGATATGTGATTCATGTTTGTAGTCTATGTCTTTTGATTTGAGAATTAATTCCATTAACATCTATGGCTATAAATGAGAAATGTTTGTTGGTTCCTGTCATTTTTATGTGTTTTATGATTTTTATGTGTGTGTTATTTGCTAAGAAGTCGTGTTGGTATCATTTTCCCTCTCTGTACTGTGGTGTATTTGTCCTTTTCCTTGAGTATCTTTTTTAGCATCTTTTGCAATTCTGGTTTGGTTTCCATGTAAGCCTTCAGCTTGTTCTCATGGTGGAAGATTTTTCTTCACCCTCAATCATGACTGATGGTTTTGAGAGCTATATTAGTCTCAGTTGACCTTTGTGTCCATTAATGACTTGAAGTATATCTTTCTAAGCTTATCTAGCTTTAGCAATTTCCATTGAAAAACCATGTATTTTAATAGGTTTACTTTAAAATGTGACTTTTTTCTCTTGACTCTCTAAGCACTTTGTCTTTGTCATGTATCTGTGTTGTTTCGACTATAATTTGTCATGATGAGTTCTATTTTGGTTATATCCGAATGGTGTACAATATTCCTCTTCCACTTTGATGGGAATCTCTTTCCTTAGATGTGGAAAATTTTAATTAATGATGGTGTGAAAAATATTTACTGGAGTTTTTTTTTAGGTTTCTTTTTATGTTATTCCATGAATACACAGCTTTGGTTTCTTGAAGGAGTGCCATAACTCTTGAATATTCCTCTCCAGTATTTTTTAGCCTTTTCAACCTCTTTAATTGAGCCAATTTGCTCTGACATCTTTTCTTATAGTTCTGTATTCTACTTTCTGCTTCACTAGTTCTGCTGGTAAAGACTTTGTGTTGAATTTTGGATCATAGCTAGCTTATTTTTAATTTCAAGCTTAAGCTCCATATGGTTTTTTTCAACTGCTCTATGCCGAATTTTTTTCTTCAACCCCATTTTCTTTTTTTAATACATTTTTTATTATTATTTCAGCTCATACAAACTTAATAGGTACACCAGTTCCCTCCCTCCCTCCTCCTCCCCCTGAACTCCCTGTTCTCCCTCCCCTCACCCCTCCTGCCCCATCTCCCCCGTGCCTCCCGCCCCAATTCCCAGAGTCCTTTCTTGTGCATGCTTGACTCTCCTCTGGGCCCTCCTCTCCCATGATGTACAAGGACCCAGGGGCATTCCCCTGAAACCTTTCCTGTGTTCCCCTTAAGCATAGGAACACTACTGTGGCTGTCAATCACTTGCCTCCAAGAATCTTGGTGTCTTTAGCAGATGCTACACTTTGTGAGGTCAAGAGTGTGTTGGACATTGCGCCGGGTATGCAATGTCCAATTATGATTGCTTCGGCCCTAACTTGTGTGGAGTATCTTGCAAATCATTGCTCCTCCCATTCTTTTGCTCTTACACTCTTACCGCCCCCCTTCCGCAAATGTCCCTGAGCTTCAGGATGGGGAGAGATTAGTCTGGCCTAGTTCTAGGTGGTTGATATAGAGTCTCTGAAGTTCTGGATTGTTGACTTTCTTTTGCAGTTTTGCTGCTCCTGCAATGCCCTTCACTCCATCCTGACGGGCATTGTATGTCACACCCTGGCCAGAGACAAAAAGCTGTTAATCTAGAGTCTTGTTATAAGAGCACATTCAAAGGTAGATGTATTAAAAGTAGGAAACCACAATGAGGGAAGGGTCTATCACCCATTTGCAAAATGGCTACTTTTTATCTGCCAGACTATATGCCCTCCTCTTCTATGAGATCATACCCCCTCAGTAGTAAGTGATCAGGAACGAAAGTCTGTGAACTTAATCAGATGTCTCATTACTTATTTGAGTCCTTGATGGAGGCCTGTTTTCTCTGCTGTTACATGGTCCCCTCTCTCCTTGTTTCTGGTGTGGCCCTCCAACCCAATCCCTCCTGTTCATAATCCTTGCAATTACTGTAGGTATTACTGTAGGTACTAGGAGCCACCTATTAGGGAGTACATATGGTGCTTAATTTTCTGGGTCTGGGATACATCACTTAATATAATTGTTTCTAATGACATCCATTTCCTGGCATATTCCAGTAATTCATCATTTTTGATGGCTGAGTAGAACTCAATTGTATAGATGTACCACTTATCCACTCGTCAACTGTTGGACATTTGGGTTGATTCCATGACTTTGCTATTGTAAACAGTGCTGCTATGAACATGGTTGCACTTGTGCTATCGAGGTAGACCTCTGCTGCATGGGGGGTTATTCCCAAAAGTGGAATAGCAGGATCATATGGCATTTCAATCTTTAATTTCTTTAAAAATCTCCAGACAGCTTGCCAGAGTGGCTGTATGAGCCTGCATTCCCACCAGCAATGTAGAAGATTTCCCCTCTCTCCACATCCTCTCCAGCAGTTGGTGTTGTTTGTATTGTGGATTTTTGGCATCCTGACTGGGGTGAGATGATATCTCAGGGAAATTTTGATTTGCATTTCCCTGATGGCTAAGGAAGTGGAGCATTTTTAAGATATTTGTTAGACATTTTAATTTCATCCCTGGTAAAGTTTCTTTTAAGTTCCAGGGCCCATTTTTTAATTGGGCCATTGGTTTCCTTGGTGTTTAGTTTTATAAGTTCTTTGTGCACTCTGGACAGCAGAGCTCTATCAGATGTGTGGTAAGTGAAGATTTTCTCCCATTCTGTGGGTTGCCTTTGAGCTCATGTTACAATCTCTTTATCTGAACAGAAGCTCTTTAATTTCACAAGATCCCAACTGTTGAGAGTTGGTAGCAGCGACTGTGCCATTGGATGTCTGTTTAGGAAAAGTTGGCCTAGTCCTATCAGTTCGAGGGAGTTCCCTATCCTTTCAACTATGGTTTTTATAGTCTCTGGCCTGAGAGCAAGGTCCTTGATCCATTTGGAATTAAGTCTTGTACATGGCGACAAGTACGGGTCCAGCTTTAATCTTCTGCATGTGGAGATCCAGTTTTGCCAGCACCATTTGTTGAAGATGCAGTTATTTTTCCATTGGATTCTTTGGGCCCCTTTGTCAAAGATCAAATGGCTGTAATTTTGTGGGCTTATATCTGGATCTTCAATCCTTATCCATTGATCTGTGTGTCTATTTTGGAGCCAGGACCAGGCTGTCTTTATAACTATGGATTTGTAGTATAGACTTAGGTTTGGTATGGTAATACCTCCAGCAGTGTTTTCGTTACTCAAGATTGTCTTTGATATCCTGGGTCTTTTGTGCCTCCATATGAACTTTGAAATTGTTTGGTCAAATCCTTTGAAGAATTGCTTTGTGATTTTAATTGGTATAGCATTGAATTTGTATATTGCCTTTGGTAGGATGGTCATTTTAACGATGTTGATTCTGCCAATCCAGGAACAAGGGAGGTCTTTCCACTTTCTGGTGTCTTCTGCAATTTCTTTCTTTAGGGTTTTAAAGTTTTCATTGTAAAGGTCTTTTACCTCCTTGGTTAGGTTTATACCAAGGTATTTCATTTTTTTAGGGGCTATAGTAAATGGGATTGTTTCTCTCAAGGCTTTTTCACTTCTTTCATTTTGGGCATATAGGAAGGCCTCTGATTGTTACACATTTATTTTGTTTCCTGCCACCCTGCTGAACTTCTCAATTAGTTCCAGGAGCTTCCTGGTGGAGTTTTTGGGATCACTCAGGTATAAGATCATGTCATCTGCAAATAGGGATAGCTTGACTTCTTCCTTGCCAATTTGAATCCCTCTTATGTCCCTTTTTTGTCTTATGGCTTCAGCTAAGACTTCAAGTACAATATTTAATAGAAGTGGTGAGAGTGGTCAGCCTTGTCTAGTTCGTGATCGAAGTGGGAATACTTCCAATTGTTCCCCATTGAGCATAATCCTTGCTGTGGGCTTGTTGTATACAGCTTTTATTATATTGATAAAGGTTCCTTCCATTCCTACTGTCTCTAGTGTTTTGATCATAAAAGGCTGTTGGATCGTGTCAAAGGCTTTTTCTGCATCTATCAAGAGTATCATGTGGTCTTCTACTATGGACTGGTTTACATGATGAATTACATTTATTCATTTGTGTATGTTGAACCAAACTTGTGTGCTGGGGATGAAGCCTACCTGGTCCCCGTGAATGATCTTTTTAATGTGTTTTTGAATCCGATTTGCTAAGACTTTGTTGAGAATCTTTGTGTCTGTGTTCATCAGAGAGATCAGCCTATAGTTTTCATTTTTAAGTGAATCTTTATTAGGTTTTGGGATTAAAACGATATTAGTTTCATAGAAGGGATTTGGTAGTATTCCTTCATTTGCTATTTGATGGAACAGTTTAAGGAGTATTGGTGTTATTAACTCCTTAAATGTCTGGTAGAACTCTGTGCTGAATCCATCTGGTCCAGAGCATTTTTTGGTGGGAAGATTCGAGATTACTTCTTCAATTTCCTCATATGTTATAGGACTATTTAAATAATTCACAACTTCCTGATTCAACTTAGGTAAGTTGTGTTTACTTAGAAATTCATCCATCTCTTTTGTGTTGTCAAACTTCACAGAGTATAAGTTTTTGAAATATGACATTATAATTCTCTGGATTTCTTGGTATCAGTAGTGGTAACTCCATGTTCATTTTTAATTTTGTTGATTTGGGATTTCTCTCTCTTGCTTTTGGTTAATTTAGCTAGGGGTGTGTCAATCTTATTGATTGTTTCAAAGAACCAGCTTATTGACTGGTTGATTTTTTCTATCGTTTGCTTAATCTCGATTTCAGATATTTCTCCCCTTAGTTTGCTAATCTCCTCTCTTCTACTACTTTTGGGATCAGATTGCTCTAGTTTCTCTAAAGCTTTCAGCTGGATTGTTAAGTTGTTTATTTCTGATATTTCCATTTTTTTGATGTAGGCATTAAGAGCTATGAATATACCTCTTAGAACAGCTTTCATTGTGTCCCAGAGATTTTGGTAAGTTGTATTTTCATTATCATTCACTTTCAGGAAATCTTGAATTTCCCTTTTAATTTCTTCCTGAATTCAGTTCTCATTCATCATCATTTTGTTAAGTTTTCAGGAGTTAGTGTATTTTCTCTTGTTTGTTGTGTTGTGGATGGCCATGGTGGTCTCCAGGGCACAGGTTAGAATTTCAAATTTTTTGTATATGTGTAGATTCATTTTGTGGCCCAGTATGTGATCTATTTTGGAGAAGGTTCCGTGTGCTGCTGAGAAAAATGTGTATTCTTTGGTACGTGGGTGAAAAATTTGATAGAGATCTATAAGGTCCATTTCTTTCAGGGTTTGATTAAGCTCCAAAGTGTCTCTGTTAAGCTTTTGATCTGTTGATCTATCCCATGTTAAGAGGGCGGTGTTGAAGTCCCCAAGAATTATCGTTTGGGGTTGATTTCTTGCTTTAGATGCTGTAGGGTTTTCTTAATGAATGTCGAGGGGCCTGTATTGGGTGCATATATGTTCAGTATTGTGAAGTCTTCCTGGTGAATTGTACCTGTGACTAAAATGTAGTATTCATCCGTGTCTCTTATAGTTTTCTTTGGTTTGAAGTCCACTTTGTCTGATATCATAATCGCTACCCCTGCCTGTTTTCTGCTTCCATTAGCTTGTAGAATTGTTGACCAGCCTTTTATTTTTAGGGCATGCCTATCTTTTGTGGTGAGATGGGTTTCCTGCAGGCAGCAGATTGATGGATTGTGATTTTTAGTCCAAGTTTGTAATCTGTGTCTCTTGATCGGTGAGTTAATTCCATTAACATTTATTGTTATAATGGAGGAACTATTTTTGAATCCAGACATTTATTATGTTTAATAGTTTTTATAAGTATATTGCTTCGCTTTTAATGGTGTTATACTTGCCTTCTATTCTCCTGGATATGCCTGTTTTTTCTTCATGCTTGAGTATCATTTGTAGCATTGTTTGAAGGCCTGGTTTGGTGGACATGTATCCCTTCAAGTTGTCTTTGTGCTGAAAGATTTTTCTTTCTCCCTCAATCATGACTGATAGTTTTGCAGGTAAATCAGCCTGGGTTGACATTTTTGCTCATTCAATACTTGAAGTATGTCTCTCCAAGCTCTTCTTGCTTTTACTGTTTCAACTGAGAAGTCATTTGTTATTTTAATAGGTTTACCTTTAAAAGTGATTTGTTTTTTCTCCCTTGAAGCTCTTAGCACCAGTTCTTTATCTTGAATGTGGAGTGTTTTGACTATTGTTTGCCGTGGCGAGCTTCTGTTTTGGTCATATCTGTTTGGGGTGCGGAATGCCTCTTGTATATGTATGGGCCTCTCTTTTTTTTAGATGAGGAAAGTTTTCCTTGATGATCATTTGAAAAATTTCCTCAGGGGTAGTATTTTGAGATTCTTGCTCTTGTATTCCATGAATACACATGTTAGGCTTCTTCAGGGTGTCCCATATGTCCTGAATATTTCTCTCAAGTATCTTTTTGGCTTTAACAACCTCTTCCATTGAGCTGGTTAATACTCCCATTTTATCTTCAAGGTCTGAAATTCTGTTTTCTGCTTCCTTAGTTCTGCTGATAAGACTCTCTGTGGAGTTCGGGGTTGAAGATAACTTGTCTTTTAGCTCAGTTTTAAACTCTGCTTGAGTCTGCTTTAACTGCTATCTGCCAGTTTTTGTTTCTTGCACTGTTTTTCTCAATTCCTCCAAATGTCTGTTGTGTTCTTCTTCAAAGTGATTGATTCGATTATTTAATTCCTCCCAGATTTCCTCTTTCATAGTATTGAACATGGTAATGATCATATTTTGAAGGTAGTTATCCTGGGTCAGGCTTTCTTGGCCCTTTTCCATGGGTTTGTTCTGGTTGGAGTCTAACATTATGGGATTAATTCCTTCAGTGTGAGATTTGTTTACTTGAGTGTTGTTTTTCATGGATTTGCACTTTGACTTTGGCATTGTCATTTTAACTCTTAAGATCTTCTTTCAATTTCTGTGCGTTTTTCACTAAACTGAATTATTTGGCCTGGGGTTTTGGGGGTGGGCAGATACGGAGTTTACCTAGGTTGCGGTGAGTCCAGGCTGGACCTCTCGCGTCCAGGGCGGCGGAGTGGAGGGAAGGGAGGATGGGGTGTCAGCGGGGCGCTATTTAACCTGGGGGACCTGGGGGCAGGGCCCGGGTGCAGAGGGGGTGTCCCCCTCCTCCCAGGCCTTCTGCGCAGTGGCTCTGGCTGGATGGTGGGAGGAGCTGGGTCCCCTGGGCGGCCTGGGGGTTCTGGGGGTGGTGCGTGAATGGAGCTTACCTGGGTTGCGCGGTGAGGCCCGGCTGGACCAGCGCGTGTGCGTCCCAGGAGGCGGCGTGCAGGGAAGGGAGGGTTATAGAGTTCTTGACTAAGCCTTTCTGCTCTGGGTCATATAAGTCTTGTGGTTCCTAACCATAAGGTCACAGCAGCAGTTAGGCCATGCCCTAGGCTCCAGGTCATCAGTAGGTCCCACCAGTCAGTTGGCCCTTTCTGCTCCAGGTCACAATAGGTTCCCTGCCCCTGGTGGTAAAGTCATGACAGACCCTAAGCCACGCCTCAGGTCCAGGTCATAGGTGGGTCTCACTAGCCAGGTTTTCTTTCTGCTCTGGGCCACAGCAGGCTCCTTGCTCTTTGCAGTAAGGGCAGAGTGGGCCCTAGGCAATACCTCAGGTCACAGGCCATCAGTGGGTCACAAGAGGCAGTTTTCTCTTTCTGCTCTGGGTCACAGCTGGCTCACTGTGTCTCATGGTAAGGTCATGGTACCCACTAAGCCATGCCCCCCTCACCAGCAGTCACCACTAGGACACCAACCATCCTCTTGTTGTGTTCTTCTTTCTCCTTCTCCTGCTGTCATTCTCTCTCTCCCCCCCCCACCAAAATCATTAAAGAAGTTTAAAGTTTTCAAGAATTCAGCAGAGTCCAGAGAAAACCCAAGCAACAGGCTAGGGGACCAACACCATACATTTGAGGACTTCTAAAATCATCCCATCAAATGGAAGAGAATCTTGCTTCCAGCAATAAGATAAGTAAAGCCTTTTTACCTTCTGTTACTCTCAATTATTGTCCACCGTAGTTTAAGATTTCCATGTAGTCCATCCAAAAACCCATACAACTTCAGGGACTTTACTAATCACCCTCATACATCATCAAGGAAGTAAACCTAAAAAGTGCACTACCATACCAACCTTCAATCCCTGTTTACTAAACCAACCTTAATTGATATGATAACAGTCCAATAGCCTCATCTAGGAAAAAACACCAAGAAACAGTAGATAAGCAATAAGTGCTCAAGTATCTAAGAGATCAGCCAAAAATACACATTAAGATGAACATAAGATATAAAATGAAAAATGCCTAGGTCACAGCAGAAATCCATGAGAAAAATCCAAGACGATAAATCTACAAAATGCATCAACCCCATAATGATGGACTCCAACCAGAACAAACTCACAGAAAATAGCCAAGAAAGCCATAACTGAGATAATGATTTTTCAAAACCTGATCTTTACTATGATCACAACAATGAAAAAGGAAATCCGAGAGGAGTTAAATAACTGCATAAACCAATTTGAACAGGAATACAATAGGCACTTGGATGAGATGAGAAAAGCAGTTAAAGAAACAAATATATGCATACAGCAGTTAAAACAATCTCAAGCAGAGATTAAATTTAAACTAAAAGACAAGCCATCTTTAACCCAGAATGCAACAGCGAGTCCTATCAGCAGAACTTATGAAGCAGAAAATAGAATATCAGATCTTGAAGACAAAATGGAAGGACAAATCAGTTCAATTAAAGAGGTTGTTAAAGATACCAAAAAGATACTTGAGAGAAATATTCAAGAATTATGGGACACTTGAAAAAGCCTAAGAGTGCAGCCCATCCAAATACAAAAAGCATATAGCATCCCAAACAGATATGACCAAAATAGAAACTCATCATAGCAAATAATAGCCAAATCACTACACATACAAGAAAAAGAGAATGTCTAAGAGCCCTAGAGAAAATAAGTCACCTTTAAAGGTAAACGTATTAAAACAACAACTGAATTTTCAGTGGAAACTGTAAAAGAAAGAAGATCTTGGAGAAATGTACTTCAAGTATTGAATGAACACAAATGTCAACCCAGGCTGATATACTCATCAAAACTTTCACTCATGATCAAGGTAACAGAAAAGTTTTCCACCAGTAAAGACAAGTTGAAGGCTAGAAAAGATATTTAAGCTTGAAGAAAAGATCAACCAAATCCAGGAGGACAGAAGGAAAGTATAATACCACCACAAGCTACAAGCTAAATGATACACGTAGGGAACACAAACAATGTCAGGAATCAAAACTAATTTCTCCATTATAATGCTAAATGTCAATGGAATTAACTCAACAATTAAAAAACACAGGTTACAAACATGAATTAGAAATCAAAACCCATCTATCTGCTCCCTTCAGGAAACACATCTCATCACAAAAGACAGGCACATTCTAAAAGTAAAAGGCTGGTCAAAAATTCATCATGCTAATGGAACAAGGAAACAAGCAGGGGTAGCAATTATGGTATCTGACAAAAGAGACTTCAAACCAAAGAAAATCATAAGAGACACAGAAGGATACCAGATTTAGTCACAAGAACATTTCACCAAGAAGACTTCACAATACTTAACATATATGTTCCAAATATGGGCTCCTCCACATTCATTAAACAAACACTACAATGTGTAAAACAACAAATCAATCCCAAAATGATAATAGTTGGGGATCTCAATACCCTACTTTGAAAATGGCATAGATCAGCCAAAAACTCAACAGAGACATACTGGAATTAAATAAAACCCTTAGTGAAATGGACCTAACAGACCTCTACCAACCTTCCATCAAAACAGCAAAGAATACACACTCTTTTTAGCAGCCCATGGAACCTTGTCCAAAATAGACCACATATTGGACCACAAAATGAATCTCCACATATACAGGAAAGTTAAAATTATAGCCTGTACCCTATCAGATCAATATGGTCTAAACCTTGATTGACATCTACAACACAACAAATAGCAGAAAATACACTAATTCTTGGAAATTAAACACTATGATGCTGAATGAGAAATGGGTTCAGAAAGAAATCAAAAAGGAAATTCAAGATTTCATAGAAGTGAATGATAATGAAAATACAACATATTAAAATCTCTACGACACAATGAAAGTTGTCTTAAGATGTAAGTTTATACCTCTCAATGCCCATATCAAAAAGTCACAAGTAAATAATTTAACAGTCATCTTAAAGCTTTAGAGACACAAGAACAATCCATTCCCAAAAGTAGTAGAAGAGAGAAGATTAGCAAAATCAGGGGAGAAATATCTGAAATTGAGATAATGAAAATGATATAATCCACCAGAGAACAAGCTGGTTCTTTGAAAAAAATAATTAGATTGATACACCCTTAGTTACTTAATCAAAACCAAGAGAGAAAAAACTCACATTAACAAAATTAGAGATGAAAATAGTGTTATCACAACTGATACACAAGTAATTCAGAGAATTATAAGGTCACATTTCAAAATTTTATACTCCAAGAAATTTGATAACCAGAAAGAAATGGATGAATTTCTGAATAAGCACAACTTACCTGAATTGAATCAAGACGTTTTGAATTATTTAATTAGTCTTATAACAAATGAAGAATTGATTTCCATCAAAAAAAGTCCTGGCCCAGATTAATTTAGCACAGAATTCTACCAGACATTTAAAGAACATATAAAATCACTACTCCTAAAACTATTCCATATAATAGTGAAGAAAGTAACACTTAACAAATTCTTTCTGCAAAGCTAATACCATACTAATCCTAAAACCTAACAAAGATGCACTTAAAAAAGAAAACTATTGACCAATTTCTTTGATGAACACAGATGCAGATTCTCAACAAAATCTTAACAAATTGGATTAAAAAATATGAAAAAGATCATTCATTGCAATCAAGTAGGATTTATCCCAGGCACACAAGGTTGGCTCAACATATGCAAATCAATAAATATAATCCATCATATAAACCAATCCAAAGTCCAAGACTATATGACATTCTTTATAGATGCAGAAAAAACTTTTGATAAGATCCAACATTTTTTATGATCAAAACCCTAGAGACAGTTGGAATTGAAGGAACTTATATCAATATAATAAAAGCTATATACAACAAGCCAACAGTAAGGGCTATACTCAATGGGGAAAAACTAGAAGCATTCCCACCTCAATCAGGAACTAGACAAGACTATCCACTCTCACAACTTCTATTCAATATGGTACTTGAAATCTTAGCTAGAGCCATAAGATAGGAGAGGGAGATAAAAGGGATTCAAATCAGTAAAGAAGAATTCAAGATATCTATTTGCAGATGATATGATCGTATACCTGAGAGATCCTAAAAACTCCAACAGAAAACTGGAACCAATAAGTAATTTCACAGAGTGGCAGGTCACAAAATAAATGTGCAAAAATCAGTGGCCTTCCTGACCTCACAGATAAAGATAGTGAAAAAAGTCCTAAGAAAAATAATCCCATTTACTCTAATCCCTAAAAATGGAATACCTTGGTATAAATCTAACTAAAGAAGTGAGAGACTTTTATAATACAAACTTTAAAACCCTAAAGAAAGAAATTATAGAGGACACCAGAAAATGTAAAGACCTTCCATGCTCCTGTATTGGAAGAAATAACATCATTAAAATAACCATCTTACCAATAGCAACATAAAGATTCACCATTATACCAATCAAAATCCCAAAGCAATTCTTTAAAGAAAAGTGATCAAATAAGTTCAAAATTTGTATACACAAAGATATAATTGAAACACAAAGGTCTAAGATAGCAAAAACAATCTTGAGTAACAAAAACACTGCTGGAAGTATCACCATACCAAACATTTATCTATACTACAAATCCATAGTAAAAAAACAGCTTGGTAGTAACTCCAAAATAGACTGGTAGCCCAATGGTTAACAGTTGAAGACCCAGATAAAAGACCACACAATTAACAGCCATTTGATCTTTGACAAAGAGGTGCAAAAAATTCAATGGAAAAAGAACCACTTCAACAATGGTGCTGGCAAAACTGGTTATCCACATGCAGAAGATTCAAATGGGACCTGTACTTGTCACCATGCACAAAAATCAACTCCAAATGGATGAACAACGTTAATATTAGTCCAGAGAGTATAAAAACCTTAGCTGAAAGAGCAGGCAACTTCCTGGAGCTGATAGGGCTAGGCTAACATTTCCTAAACAGAGACTGAATAGCACAGGCACTAGAACCAACAATTTCTTATGAAATTAAAGAGATTCTGTTCAGCTAAAGAACTGTAAAGCAAGCAAAAAGGTAACCCACAGAATGGGAGAAAACCTTCACTAACCATATATTTGATACAGCTCTATTATCCAGAGTGCACAAAGAAATTCCTACTCATCAGAGAAATGCAAATCAAAACTAACATGAGATATCATCTTCCCTGAGTCAGCATGGTAAAAATCCATAATACAATCAACATCAAATTCTGGAGAGTTGTGGAAACAAGGGAACTCTCATACATTGTTAGCAGGAAAGCAGTCTTATACAACCGGTCTGGCAATCAGTATGGTGATTTCTAAAACAGTTAAGGTTTGAAATGCCATATAAACTGCTATACCACTCCTGGGAATAATCCCTCAAAAGGCATCAATTCACTACAGTGACATGAATACAACCATTTTTATTTCAATACTATTTATAGTAGTGGTCATGGAATCAACCCAAATACCTAACAGTTGATGAATGGATAATGAAAATGTGGTACATTTATGCAATGGAATACTACTCAGCTATCAAAAGGATGAATTAATGAAATTTCTTGGGAAGTGGATGGAATTAGAAGAAATTATGTTGGTGAAATATTCCAGACATAGAAAGTTAAATGCCATATATATTCTCTCATACTCCTAATTCCAAACCCACTTATGATATTTTCAAATGTAAATCTTTGTAATATCCACTATAATCACAAATGATTATAAATAGGAAGGAAGGGGAAAGAAAAAATCAAAAGAAAGGAGACAAATGAACACACTTCAATCGAAAAATTAGGCCACAGTCATGTACTGCATGTAAGTAGTGAGACATCTGATGCAGCTCACTCTCACTTCCCTTCTTGTTCACTTGGGACTGAACAGGTTTCATCTCCACAGTCAGAAAGGGTATAGGGACTGACAGATGGTAATCAATTGTCAAATGGGAGACTGACCCCTCTCACTGCTATGTCCTACTCCTATTCTTCCATCTACCTTTGAGCTTCTTATTAAATTAAGATCTTCATTTAAACAGTCTTTTATCTTTGGTTAGGAGATGACCTCGACAACCAATTAAGTTGTAGCTAAGGGCAGTGCAGGAACAGCAAAACTGCAAGCAGCAAACAAACCATAATTCAGAACACCAAAGACCCTACAATGTTCATCTGGTACAAGACCAACCAAATCTCTCCCCACCCTAAAGCTTAGGGAACCTTGCAGAAGAGGAAGTGGCAAGACTGTAAGAGCCTAAAGATGGGGAGGGCCAATGATATGCAAGATATTCACACCAGTCAGTGTTGTTGTCACCTTGTGAATGGACCTTGCCTGACCGCACAATAGCTGAAATGTCAGCAAACCCCCAAAACAGCATGGATCACAAGGGAGAAAGCTTCAGGCAGTAGAATCCTTAGAGGCAAAGGGTTAAATAGTCATAATAGAGTTCCCATACTCAGGCAGTCCAAGAAGGGGCCCAAGCCATGCCACTGAGTCCTGAATCCTCACTAGTGTAGAGGACTCAGAGGGAAATTCAGCGCCCATATAAACACATGCTCTGGAGGATAGGAGGGAGAAAGCAGAAAGCACCAAGAGAGGAGAATTGGAAGGAAAACTGTTGAGAGGGAGGGTGGGAAAGTGGGAAGGATGGGAGTGGAATGGGAGACGACAGGGGAAAAATAAAGGGGATACCTATTGATCTTGTATAACTAGGCAAAAAATGTAAATAAAAAAAACAAAAAAAAACTATTGGTTGTGTGAAGGTCCTACTCTGGTTTTAGGGGTATCAGAGTTTAGGTCTAGATTTGTCTGGATGTTCGGGACTGGAGACAAGGGTTATTGAATATAGTTTGGGTTAAGTATTAGATCTGCTTTATATCAGATCTATTATATTAGATCTACTTTAATTAGAGTACTATGGCCACTATTGGTTCCTTCCAGGTTTATGAGGGTGAATAGTTAATGCCTTAAGGGGTGGGTGTGTGGGATTTTGGGTGTGTTAAGCAGAGGCAACTATCAACTGTGAAAGAGGGAAAGTAAAAATGGTTACTTATCTTAGGGTTGGATGGGAAGATTCCCTTCTGTATGATGAAGGAGTTTTAGGGTCCTTAGCAAGGTGTTGGTGGTTTCCTCTCAGGTTTGTGGTGCCTAGAAAGTCACCCAACTACAGGAAGGAAATCCAATCTGCCAGTTCCTGCTGCTTTCCCAGAGCTAGGGATGCTTCTGCAGCAGGCCACAAGCCCAAAATAAGTTGGACTTTTTTATGGTTCATCAGGAACATGCCTAGAACTATATATCAGACCAAGAACCTATAGCTGGAGATGATGTAAGCCCTAGTGAGGAACAAACTAACGTCATTCAGTTGTAAAAGTGTGATATTTAACCTACTACTATATACTTATCATTGTACTTATAGATATGAAGAGCTCTCTGATATCAAGAACTCTCTTTCAAGTTTAAGAGGTTCCATACAGAGATCATAATCTGGCAAAAATAAATGATTGTGCTATACTTGGCCTTAAATAATTCATCTAAACCATTTCCCTCATCCCCAAAGCTCAGGGAACATCAAAGAAGAGGTATGTAAGAATGAAAGAGCCAGATGATGTTATAACCAGATAGTATCCTCTAGACATAGCAGGGTAATCGCATCTATGAATGTACTGCAACTTGTCTATTTCCACAAGACCTACACAAGAATTGGCCCAACAATGGCTCATCATGCAAGGAGAAGACAACATAACACTGAGAGATTATTAAGGATTTATGTTGGATGAGAAAAGGAAAAATGGTATATCTGTTGATAAAAAGTCCATGCTTCAACAAGGCCACAGGCAACCCAGGCAAAGAAAGACAGCCAGACATGCAAAAAGAAATGCAAGCAATAGACTTATTGGGAGGAATACTGATTGGGGTCTTTACTAGGAGAAAAGTGGGATTTGATTGGTAATATGGGGGCAGAAATGACTTAAAAAACAAAATTTTCATATGTGAAACTATAGTAAAATAAAAATATAAAAAACACTAAATGATATTTTCCTAGAATCTGTATCAGTGAAGAATATCATAAGAGTTTGAAGTCACTCAATGAGTGAAATATGAACCAATATTGCTATGATACATATTAACAAGTAATATTCATTTCATATACAATCATGCTAATTAAAAAGACAGAATATTCATAATAAGAAACTAGAATTTGTTCTTCTTTATATAATAAAAAAATTCTTCATTTGACAAAACCCTTTTCATTCCACATGGCTTAGTGGTCATAGGATTCTTATTAGTTTACCACTTCATAGAGTCATGTTAGCAGAGAGCTTCAAGCAACCACAAAAAAGCACCCTATGATAATGAACCAGCTTTCATGCTTCAAGAAACATAATCTGAAATATTTTTCACACTTTTAAGGACTAAAACCACTGATGTACAAAAACATGAGAAGTTTCCCATTCTTATATTAGCTACTGTGGCAAATGGAAAAGAAAATAGAAAATTTTACTCTTTTCAGACACAGAATATTTTCTATTCTCACTAGCCATATTCGATAATGTCATACAACTTTTTGCTTTTCCACAATTCCTAGAATTTTGGTGTCATGCCCTGAAAGTCAATTATCCATAGGAAAACACACGATCTATAATGGCAATCCTGCTAAGAGAGTGATGTAGCCAAATGTTAAAAGTGATAGAAGGGAAGTACCTATAGTACAGAGCTATGCATAGTACAGATTTGGGTTCAAATTGGGGATGGCAGACCCTGAAAGAAATGGGTGGCAAGAGAAATGATGATCAAGGTGAGAGATTTCCAAGAAAAGGCAGAGATAAAAAGCCAAGACAATAGTCTTGGGTGGTATGATTGTCTTATAAAGAAGACAATGGGGCCGCTGCGACCCCAGCCGCCTCGACCCCAGCCCGCCCGACCAGTCCCAGGTCCCAGATGAGTGAGTCAGCCCGCCAGCCCCCCAGCCGGTGCCCCATCTCCCAGCAGCACCCAGGCAGCCTCGGGCTTTGCCTGGGCCCCAGCCCGGACCCCAGCCTCTTTCTTCCTACCGCCCGCGCCTCCGTCAGACAGGACTTGCTCACATTCCTCCATCCCTGGAGCTTGGGTGGGCCCTAAGCCAAGTCCCAGGTCCCACGTGAAGAGTTCTGCCATCAACATAGGACACTCTGGCTCTCCGGCCCACTGGGACCTATGCACGGGGTCCAGAGAAGACACACTGCTACTCAGAATTCAATAGAGTCCAAAGGAAACTCAAGCAAAACTCTGGGGAACAAAAGTCATACATCTGGAGTCCTCTACAGTCATCCTATCACGTGAGAAAGATTCTTCACATGCAGCCCAAAGATAAGTAAACCTCCTTTTTTTCACCTTACTGATCCTTTCTAGTATCAATTGCTGTAGATCGACTTCTCCATACAGCCACCCCAAAAACATATACAATTCCAGGGAGTACACCACTCACCCTCACATATCACCAAGATACTAAATCATAAAAGTGCACTACCATACTAATATTCACCCACTGTCTACTTAACCTGACTTAACTGATGTACTAACAGCCTAATAGCTTCATCTAGGAAATTTACAATAACAATAGACAAACATACCAAATCCAAGGTAGGCACTAGTAATAACTGGCAAAGGTAATAATACCAACTAAATCAGATCAGTGAAAAACACACAGAAACTGAAAGGTCCTAAGAAACAAAACAACAAGGTCAAAGTGCAGACCCATGAGAAACAAAACCCAAGAAGACTTGAGAGGAACATTCAAGAGATATGGGAAACCCCGAAGAAGCCTAACATACGCATTCATGTATTACCAGAACAAGAATCCAAAAATACCACACCTGAGGAAATATTTCAATTCATCATAAATGAAAACTTCCCACAACTAAAGAATGAGAGGCCCATCCATCTCGCACTCCAAACAGATATGACCAAAATAGAAAATCGCCATGGCAAATAATAGTCAAACACTCCACATTCAAGACAAAGAAAAGGTGCTGAGAGCTTCAAGAGAAAAAAAGCAAGTCACTTTTAAAGGTAAACCTATTAGAATAACAAATGACTACTCACTGGAAACAGTAAAAGCAAGAAGAGCTTGGAGAGACGTACTTTAAGTATTAAATGAGCAAAAATGCCAACCCAGACTGATATATCTGGCAAAACTATCTGTCATGATTAAGGGAGAAAGAAAAGTTTTCCAGCACAAAGACAACTTGAATGGATACATGTCTACCAAACCAGGTACATATACAATTTTTGAAGGCCTTCAAACCAGGCCTTCAAAAAATGCTAGAAATGATACTCAAGCTTGAAGAAAAGAACAAGCGTATCCAGGAGGACAGAAGGAAAGTATAATACCACCAAAACATAAATATCAAACAATATGCTTACAAAATCCACTAAAGGTAAAAAATGTCCAGAATTAAAAATGATTTCTCCATTATAACATTAAATGTCAATGGTATTAACTCACCGATTAAGAGACACAGATTACAAACTTGGATTAAAAACCACAATCCAACAATCTGCTGCCTTCAGGAAACTCATCTCACCACAAAAGATAGGCACATCCTAAAAATGAAAGGCTGGTGCAAAGTCTTGCTAGCTAATGGAACCAGGAAACAGGCAGGGGTAGCAATTATGCTTTTGGACAAAGTGGACTTCAAACCAAAGAAAACCATGAGACAGAGATGGATACTACATTTTAGTCACGGGTACAATTCACCAGGAAGACTTCACAATACTGAACATATATGCACCCAATATGGGTCCCTCCACATTTATTAAGAAAACCTTACAGTGTCTAAAGTGAGAAATCAACCCCCAAACGATAATTCTTGGGCACTTCAACACCGCCCTCTTAACATGGGACAGATCAACAGGTCAAAAGCTTAACAGAGACACTTTGGGACTTAATCAAACCCATAAAGAAATGGACCTTACAGATCTCTATCAAAATTTTCATCCACGCACCAAAGAATACACATTTTTCTCAGCTGTAGGGCGCCGCCCTGCATGCCGCCATTCTAAGATGGCGCCAGTTCCCCTTCTCCTCTCAGCAAAACAAGCCAATGCGCAAGCGCCAGGCCCATTTCCCGCTCTAGCCCTGATCGCAAGACCATCACGCCACCTCGGGTGACACGCCCACTACCAATCAGGTGCTGCCACGTCCAAGACGGGACAGAATCCCTATATAAGGGTGGCGGTTTAGGCAGTTGAGGTCTCCGTGCTGAAAGCTAGTGCTCTCCCTCTCAAGATGCATTAAAGCTTGCTACAGAAGGATCCTGATCGTGTTGCGTCGTTCTTGCTGGCGAGACGAGCAGCGCAAAACACTCAGCAGCACACAGAACGTTCTCCAAAATAGATCACGTATTGGGCCACAAAATGAATCTACATATACACAAAAAAGTTGAAATTCTAACCTGTGCCCTATCAGACCACCACAGCCTAAAGCTGGACATCCACAACACAACAAACAAGAGAAAATACACCAACTCCTGGAAACTTAACAGTATGATGCTGAATGAGAACTGGATTCAGGAAGAAATTAAAAAGGAAATTCAAGATTTCCTGAAAGCAAACGATAATGAAAAATACTTACCAAAATCTCTGGGACACAATGAAAGCTGTCCTAAAAGGTAAGTTCATAGCTCTTAATGCCTATATCAAAAAAATGGAAACATCAGAAATAAATAACTTAACAATCCAGCTTAAAACTTTAGAGAAACTAGAGCAATCTGATCCCAAAAGTAGTGGAAGAGAGGAGATTAGCAAAATAAGGGGAGAAATATCTGAAATCGAAATTAAGAAAATGATAGAGAAAATCAACCAGTCAAAAAGCTGGTTCTTTGAAAAAATCAATAAGATTGATACACCCCTAGCTAAATTAACCAAAAGCAAGAGAGAGAAAGCACAAATTAACAAAATTAGAAATGAAAATGGAGGTATCACTACTAATACCCAAGAAATCCAGAAAATTGTAACATCATATTTCAAAAACTTATACTCTGTGAGTTTGACAACACAAAAGAGATGGATGAATTTCTTTTCAATGTTAATTTTTTAAATTATTATTATTTATTTATTCAATCGTATGTGTATGTGTGTGTGTGCCCATGTGTATGTATGTGTATGTAGAACCACGGACGAATTCTGGAACCACCAACGAATTCTGGAACCACCATGGACGCCTCCACCTCCTCTTTGTTTACACTGCCCTGGGATTCACAGTCTCAGCCCTACCAGGACCAGAAACGCAAGCCGCCCCCGCTTCTGCTTGGTGTCTATACGTGGGGTCTAGGATCCGAACTCAGGACCTTCTGCTGCAAGGCAGAGGCTTAACCCCTGAGCCACCTCTCCAGCCCCAGATGAATTTCTTAGTAAAACACAACTTACCTAAATGAATCAGGAAATTGTGAATTATTTAAATAGTCATTTAACATATGAGGAAATTGAAGAAGTAATCTTGAATCTTCCCACCAAAAAATGTCCTGGACCAGATGGATTCAGCACAGAATTCTACCAGACATTTAAGGAGTTAATAACAGCAAGTACTCCTTAAACTGTTCCATCAAATAGCAAAGGAAGGAACACTACCAAATTCCTTCTATGAAGCTAATATTGCTTTAATCCCAAAACCTAATAAAGATACACTTAAAAAAGAAAACTATAGGCCAATCTCTCTGATGAACACAGACACAAAGATTCTCAACAAAGTCTTAGCAAATCGGATTCAAAAACACATTAAAAAGATCATTCACTGGGACCAAGTAGGCTTCATCCCTGGCACACAAGGTTGATTCAACATACGCAAATCAATAAATGTAATTCATCACGTAAACCAGTCCAAAGTCCAAAACCACATGATACTCTCGACAGATGCAGAAAAGGCCTTTGACAAGATCCAACAGTCTTTTCTGATCAAAACGCTAGAGACAGTAGGAATGGAAGGAACCTTTATCAATATAATAAAAGCTGTATACAGCAAGCCTACAGCAAGGATTATGCTCAATGGAGAAAAATTGGAAGCAATCCCACTTCGATCAGGAACTAGACACCACTTCTATTCAATATTGTACTTGAAGTCTTAGTTGAAGCCATAAGACAAAAAAGGGACATAAGAGGGATTCAAATCGGCAAGGACGAAGTCAAGCTATCCCTATTTGCAGATGACATGATCTTATACCTGAGTGATCCCAAAAACTCCACCAGGAAGCTCCTGGAACTAATTGAGAAGTTCAGCAGGGTGGCAGGATACAAAATAAATGTGCAACAATCAGAGGCCTTCCTATATGCCCAAAATGAAAGAAGTGAAAAAGCCTTGAGAGAAACAATCCCATTTACTATAGTCCCTAAAAAAATGAAATACCTTGCTATAAACCTAACCATGGAGGTAAAAGACCTTTACAATGAAAACTTTAAAACCCTAAAGAAAGAAATTGCAGAAGACACCAGAAGATGGAAAGACCTCCCATGTTCCTGGATTGGCAGAATCAACATCGTAAAAATGACCATCCTACCAAAGGCAATATACAAATTCAATGCTATACCAATTAAAATCCTAAAGCAATTCTTTAAAGAAGTTGACCATATAATCTCAAAATTCATATGGAGGCACAAAAGACCCAGGATAGCAAAGACAGTCCTGAGTAACAAAAACACGGCTGCAGGTATCACCATACCAAACTTTAGTCTATACTACAAATCCATAGTTATAAAAACAGCCTGGTACCGGCTCCAAAATAGGCCCATAGATCAATGGATATGGGTTGAAGTCCCAGATATAAGCCTTCAGCCATTTGGTCTTTGACAAAGGGACTCAAAAAATCCAATGGAAAAAGAACAGTATCTTCAACAAATGATGCTGGCAAAACTGGATGTCCACATGCAGAAGATTAAAACTGGACCCATGCTTGTCACCATGTACAAGACGTAATTCCAAATGGATCAAAGACCTTGATATAAGGCCAGAGACTATAAAAACCATAGTTGAAAGGATAGGGAACTCCCTTGAGCTGATTGGGCTAGGCCAACTTTTCCTAAACAGACATCCAATGGCACAGTCACTGCTACCAACTGTCAACAGTTGGGATCTTATGAAATTAAATAGCTTCTGTTCAGATAAAGAGATTGTAACACGAGCTCAAAGGCAACCCACAGAATGGGAAAAAAATCTTCACTACCGCACATCTGATAGAGCTCTATTATCCAGAGTGCACAAAGAACTTAGAAAACTAAATACCAAGGAAACTAATGGCCCAATTAAAAAATGGGCTCTGGAGCTTAAAAGAAACTTTACCAGAGATGAAATTAAAATGTCCAACAAATATCTTAAAAAATGTTCCAATTCCTTAGCCATGAGGGAAATGCAAATCAAAATTTCCCTGAGATATCATCTCACCCCGGTCAGGATGGCAAACATCCACAATACAAACAACACCAAATGCTGGAGAAGATGTGGAGAGAGGGAAACTCTGCTACATTGCTGGTGGGAATGCAGGCTCATACAGCCACTCTGGCGAGCCATCTGGAGATTCTTAAGGAAATTAAAGATTGAAATGCCATTTGACTCTGCTATCCCACTTTTGGGAATAACCCCACATAGAGCAAAAATTCACCTCAATAGCAGAAGCACAACCGTGTTCATAGCAGCACTGTTTACAATATCAAAGTTATGAAATCAACCCAAATGTCCAACAGTTGACGAGTAGATAAGGAAACTGTGGTACATCTGTACAATGGAGTACTACTCAGCCATCAAAAAGGATGAATTACTGGAATTTCCCGGGAAATGATGTCATTAGAAACAATTATATTAAGGGCTGGAGAGGTGGCTCAGGGTTTAAGCCTCCGCCTTGCAGGCGGAAGGTCCTGAGTTCGGATCCCAGATCCCACGTATAGACGCCGGGCGGAAGCGGGGGCGGCCTGCGCTTCTGGTCCTGGTAGGGCGGAGCCTGTGAATCCCGGGGCAGGAGGAGGTGGAGGCGTCCATGGTGGTTCTCGAATTCGTCCGTGGTTCTACACACACACACACACACACACACACACACACACGCACACACACACGCACATGCACACAGTTGAATAAATAATAATAATAATAAAAAATTAAAAAAAAAGAAACAATTATATGAAGTGAGGTATCCCAGATCCAGAAAATTAAGCTCTGTATGTACGCCCTAATAGGTGGCTCCTAGTATCAAATCCACCCAGCCCACCTTGAGACAATCAAAGATAAATCTCTGTAATCTATAGTAATTGCAAGGATTATGAACAGGAGAGATTAGGTAGGAGGGCCACACCAGAAACAAGCAGAGAGTGGACCATGTTACAGCAGAGAAAATAGGCCTCCATCAAGGACTGCAATAAGTAATGAGACATCTGGTTAAGTTCACAGACTTTCGTTTCTGATCATTTACAACTGAGGGGGTATGATCTCACCAGAAGGGGAGGGAATATAGTCTGGCAGATAAATGTAACCATTTTGCAAATGGGTGATTGACCCCTCCATCACTGTGGTTTCCTACTTTCATTACATTTACCTTTGTATGGGCTCTTATAACAAGACTCTAGTTTAACAGCTTAATGTCTCTGGCCAGGGGGTAACATACAATACCCATCAGGATGTAGTGAAGGGCATTGCAGAAGCAGCGAAATTGCAAAAGAAAATCAACAAACCATAATCCAGAACCTCAGAGATTCTATATCAACCACCTAGCATTAGGCCAGCCTAATCTCTCCCCATCCTGAAGCTCAGGGACATTTGCGGAAGAGGGGGTGGTAAGATTGTAAGAGTACAAGGATGGGAGGAGTAATGATATGCAAGATACTCCACACAAGTTAGGACCGAAGCAATCATAATTGGACTTTGCATGCCCTGCGCAATGTCCAACACACTATTGACCCCACAAAGTCTAGCATTTGCTAAAGACACCAAGATCCTTGGAGGCAAGGGATCGACAGCCACAGTAGTGTTCCTATGCTTAAGGGAACACAGGATAGGATTCGGGGGAATGCCACTGGGTCCTTGTATGTCATCAGAGAGGAGAGCCCAGAGGAGAGACTGGCAGGCACAATAAAGGATTCTGCGGGGTTTAGGGGGGAGGCACTGGGGGATGGGGAGAGAGGGGTGAGGAGAGGGGGAGCAGGGGTGTCGGTGGAAGAAGGAGGAAGGGAGGGAACCGGTGTACCTACTAAGTTTGTATGAGCGGAAATAAAAATAAAAAATTAAAAAAAACAAGACAATGGTAGAATGTGCTAGAAAGTGAGCATAAACCTTTTTGGCTGGGCAATAGATTATGAGTATGTTTACATGTTAATTTGATAATATATTTTTCTACCTAACAAATAATCTTCATAGGAAAAAGAAAAATTGATCACATGAATATTTTAAGAAAGTTAATATTTCATGTTTCCTTAATTAAAATTTATTAAGTTGGGTCTAAATATTGGAAGGAATGGGCATGAAAGGAGGGAATTTGAATTGTTTTTCAAGGTTAAATAATTTATCCAAATATGTATAAATGTAAAAATATATATGCATATGTACAAATATGTTACACACGTATATACTTGTATGCATGAACACATATAAGTTTAAAATCTAGATATAATTAAGATAGCCCATAAGAGGAAGGTACTTTGCTGGCTGTAAAATATATTCCACAAGAACATTTGTGCATGAACTATGTTTATGACATGAGAATGTCGATTCTTTCATTTATTAGAACATAATAATAGTTCTCAAAATAATGGAAGAACAGTCATTTTCTTTTGTTAGTTCTACTGCACTGTAATGTTTGCTTTTCTCTTTCTGTGTTGTTGTTTTAGTTCAGGATAGGAAATGTATTCTTATGCCATGTTTGTACCGAGAACACTGCTGTTGTTCTGTACACATAAAATATTAATTATAGCAATAATTATTCTACCATCTTAAATGAGATTCATCAATGACTGAGGAAGTATCAGGTAGCTATAGCTATGTTATTTTATTAATCCTCACAGTGTCTTCCAAAGGTCTTGTCATTTTCACATTAAAGTTAGGACCAATAACAAAAGAATAGAGAACAGAATAATTATTTCCTACATAAAAGGCAAAGCAAGAATCTAAATTCCACAAGCTATTTGAGCCCAGAAACATATTATCCTCTCATACTATCAAAATACACATACATAAGAGATATCATCTAAGTAAAATATAATAATTAAAAGTTATATAATTTATTGCTATAGAGCTACTATTTCAATTAAAAGTCAAGTGAAATATTTCAGTGTATTGGATAACCACTGCAATGAAAGTAATCTTAAGAATTAGGGTATAAAATAATCCTGGGATGATTCCAGTACCTTTTGTTTATCCATGGGTGGATAATCTGTTTTGTGAATTATTCATGACTAATTTTAAATCTCAGCACTGAATTGCCCCTCTGCCTGGTTAGCTTTGAGGCCCTTTCCTCCCACTACCCAGCTGGCGTGTGCTCAGGGAAGACAAACTCTTTTAATACTAATCCAAGCAAAACACAATTAGGATAGCAAATGTGCTGGAAAAATAACAATATCATGGATGATGAAGCCAAGTAAAAAAATATTTGAATGTCACCTACTCTTCTAAAGCTTCCAGCTATTGTTTCTATGTCCTGCCTCTGTGACTACTTTGGGCCAGTCATATCATAAAGCAATCTTGCATCTGCTAGAGAGATCAACCTCATAGTTCTTTGGTTTGGTCAGAATAATTGAGCTTCAATTTGACCATATCAGTGCAGGAATTTCCAGGCCAATTCCTTTCCAGCTGTCTGCAGCTCTTTCCACAGAGACATATATCAGGGATAGGTAGAGTCATAATTTAGAGCTTGATTTCTATTTCCTGATGAAAATACCAAGAACTAAAAATGTTCTGATGTCTACCTCTCATCCATATCATAGTGCATCTCTCCTAATACAATGAAAGCATGCATAGCACAGACCTATACACACACGTGTGCACACACACATACACACACATATGTACAAGCAACTTTTCATGACACATTTGCCAGGAATGAAGTATATGGAATGTTAGCTTTCTTCAGAAAGAAGTAATATTCACAAATTAATATACACTGTTTCATGTTTGCATAAACTTATGAAAAAACAATCAAATACCATTTTAACCAGAACCTACTGACATAACTTTGTCTTAGTTGTATCAGATGGAGACAGCTCAAGAAGTTAGTCATGTAGATTTATAAATTTCTGTCACATTTAAGGATATTTTGCTTAGCTCTAAATGTCCTTAATCTTTTATTAAACAAAGGACATTCAAGTGATCCAATTCTTTAAAAATTAGCAATTGTACATGCAGATTGAAAAAAATACACAAATTTTCATATGGTTTTAATTATGAAAGAATAGCAATATCAAAAATACTTTAACAAGCTGAAGATATGGCTCATGGATTAAGACTCTGTCTTACAAGTAGATAATACCGGATATAGATCCCAGGTCCCAAGTGAAAAAAACCAGGTGGAAATGGCAGCTGCCTGAACTTCCAGCCCTGGGGGGTGTAGTATAGGAAATCCCAGAGTGAAGCAATCCAAGATAATTCCCAAACTCATCCTTGGTCCTCCATAGGGACATACAGGGCCTTCTGAAACACAAACATACACACACACAAAAAAAATAAAAATACTTTTACAAATTAAAAATGTATGCTAATAAATAAAAACTAAATTTAAAACCAAAATGTAATTTTATCAAACGTTAATAAATTACCTATAACATAATATTTGAAATTTCATTGATAAACTTGGAATATATTTTAAAAGAAATAATTTTTATCAAATTTTTACATTTTTATTGTTTTGCACATGAATGTAGTGAATACACTTTAATCCTTAATCACATCCCCCTTTTTTTCCCATTACAATGCTTTCTTATCTCATTGCAGTTCTTCTTCCCTGCCAGTTTCCTTCCTGTTTTCATGTCTTTTTATTTGTATGGCCCATTGAGTTCTGTCTGGGTTGCCCTTGAGGACATGTAGCTGAGTACTTTCTGGAGCATGAATCATATATCAGCGTGTATACCATCGAGGAAATCATCTTCCTTTCTTCTTCCTCCCTGCTCAGCACTAATCTTTAACAGGGTCTCAGGGAGATGAGGGTCCATTTGAGTTTTTTCCTTCCATGGTAAAATGTTGATACAACTAATTCTATGCAGGTCTTGTGGAAATATTCATAGTTGCCATGAATTTATGATATTTCATGATTTTTTTTGCAAACAAGAATTGCAATACCATAAATGTGCATGTATAAATGAATGCTTATTAACAAATTGTTCTTAGTGGTTTCAAGAGTCTCATTAACTAACTCCACAATGTAAGGAATTTGAATTACAACATGTACTACTTTTTTTGTACAGATTCATTTTCCTTTTAAATTGCAAGCCTAAAGATTAGCATAAATTATTTTCAAGAAGTTAATGTTCTTTAGAATAATTATTATTCTCATTTTGACCTACTGAACCAGCTTCATATTTACCAAAAATAATGAAGTGTTGATCAGAATATGGCATCTTCTGAGGTTTTCTAATCACCCACTTCACCAATCGAGGCCATTTCTTTGCTGACCCAATGTAAATATATTTAACTAATGAGTTACAGACTTTAAAGAATCTTCTCTCTGCACCAAACTCGCCTACTTCACAATATGTTCTACATTTCAAAGATGCATTTCTCTTGTTCTATTACAATCGATTATTTTTCTGATTTTTCAAGGAAACTGAGCTCTTTTTTTCTTAAAAATTCAAATTAATAAATAAAATTATAACAAAACACTATCAAGGTTATAGAGGTATGCCAACTTCATTTACATTAATTAGAATACTTCTGTTATAATTATAATTTTCACCAGGGAATTTTACCTCCCTGGTAAATACTATAAAATTTCATGTTATTCTTTACAGTACAGAAGCATAGAATGCAAGAAATGGGAAGGACCAAATACATCACAAATTTTATCACATTTTAATTTAAATGTGTTCACTAGGGCCCAGAAAGGTGAGGAAATATACAAAACATCACACAACTAATTGATATCAAATTGGTGTGATATTTACATGTAGATTAAAATATTTGCTGTATTTATCAGTCATTAAAAATCAGTTGTATATATACCCATATGCATTCATAATTGTTTCGTTAGCTTTATCAGTAAGTGGACTGTAATTTTCACCTGATATTATTTAATGTATATATCCTGTGAAAGAAGAAACAAATTAATAGAACTCGTGAGAAGATTATATGGTAGTTAACAGTTAAGAGTCAGTATTCATTTGCTAGTTTTGGCAGTGGTATACCATTATGCCGCACTAATGCTGATACTAGAGAAAACTGAGTAAAGAGAATTCAGAAACTCTGTAGTACTGTTGTAACTTTTCTAGAGGACTAAATATCCCTAAATCAAACCTTCATTAGTTATTTAAGTCAATTCAGGATAAAAGATAAAAGCTATGCATGTTAGATACTTAAAAGGGTATAACAATATTTTTTATGTAACAATACCCTTTCATTATAATTTTATTATATTTGTCATCTTAGAGTTGCCATACTTGGGATCCTTGGGAAATCAACTGAGATAGAGACCTAACTGCAGAAGAGTTTAGTGAGTTGAGAACTTGGAAATTATCTCTGTGATATTGCAAGGGAGATAGAAATGAAGGAGGGATGAGTTGAAATTATAGCAGAGTCCTCAACACATTCATGGGATGATCACAGACTATGGCACCTTTGAGAGAGAGAGAGAACTGTCTTTATATATGGTCAATGCAGTGTCATAAGAAAAGGGCAATTCTGGACGGTACCATAATATGTGGTGGTGGCCAGACTGCACTTTTCAACTGCATGGCTGCTCACCTTCACCCTTTAGGAAAGAACCTGAATGCTATACCAAAGTATTCACTAACATGAAGGGAATTCTTTAATTATGGGGTATGAGCTGAAGTAGAAATAGGCAACCCATGCAGTCACATTAGGCCTAGACAAAGTCACTTGCATTTTGCTGTGTTTCTCTTTTTTCTAGTAGTTCTGATCTTGAAATACTTTTAATGTTTGCAACGTAACTACCTATGTGTACATTTCATGGTACTTACCTTAAGATTTTTTTTCTATTTGGGCTGAAAGGAAACAATACCATTTTTAAAAACTATGTTATTTTTTATTTTCAAAAGATGTGATTTTTAGATGTAAGAAGTATATACTGAAGAACTGCCAACTTCTGTTTTTATACAACTGCATATTAAGTTCTCATACTACTCTTACCTTTTAAATTAGCCCATATGAAGGAAGACTTCATATTCATTAAGTTATGATGATGTGACGACATGAAAATCTTGGTTGCTTCTCACTTCGAACTTCAATGTCTAGTATGTGATCATAGATACAAAAAAGGATGTGGATCTGCGGTACCTCCATTTAGAGCAAATAGATGCTAAGGCAATTACAGAAGAAAAACATGGAGAAGGTAGACCTGCTATTAAATGACAGACTCAGAAATGAATTTCTGCAAATAGTCTAAAATTTGTTGTATTGTGAATCTTCTGGAATATTCTCCCTACATAGCATTCAAATTGAAAAAAAATAAAAGGTTCATTTATATTTTAATCTTCTTCTTTTCATTTCTGAGTAGCCATAGTCTTACTCATCATTATAGCTTTTCTAAGCAGAAAAATGAGGTTAATCTCTGTGCCATATATATTTTTATATTAACTCGCTTGACTAGCAAAGCAGCAACTCAAATATTCATTTTTAAGGACCTAAAAAGGACAGTTGCATAATCACAGAACGACAAATTTCATTTTAAAAATCCTCTGAATCTATTATGGAAATTATAGTTACAATTCTAAAATCTTGCACTTAAAATATCTAGGAGGAGATACTTTACGTGCTAGTTGCTATATAAGGAGCCACATTATATCAGAACAAATGAGATATGTAAAAAGCACGGCAAATACCCAAGCAGTACCTTAGTAAACATCTTCAGAAGGGAGGCTTCTATACAGAGGCATGTATTTCTTAACCATATGGTCCCGCTGCTCAGTGAAAATGTTTTCCTTCAGGAAAAAAATGTCTCTCTTTTCTGTTAAGGATAGAGCAGACCTCTTTTTAAAATTAGAATGGCCATTTGTCATAAATACTGATCACCAGAAAATAAGTCTTCTTTTGACACATGTAGAAAGTACTGGGTAAAATTCCCACTAGATACAGTTTTGGGCTCTGCTCTTTCCTGTCCTTGGATATTCAATTTATCTCCCCATACTCAGCTTCTTCACCTACAAAATGAGCATAATGCTATACTCAATCTATATGATGAGTTTATGTGAAGCCAAAATAGCATTTGAAATGTTCATTTCATGTAGAATATAGTCAGTTTTATGTGTTTAGCCTCTGTGTCAGCTTTATTTAAAAAAATTGATTTGCATCAGTATCACATAAGAAAATATATTAGCTGATAATGTTTGTTTAAGAATGTTTTGGGTCAGAAAAAGAATGTATGATGTCAAATTTTAAATTACTATCATTACTTTTACCGGATTTATGCTAGATTCAAATTCTCCATTATGAAGACTTCCTGTTACAAAAGTAATCTATTGGTTAGAAGCAGCTGAAGAACAATAAGGGCAACACTTTCTGCACGGCTGTCTCTTCTCTTCTCCACACACCAGCATACACGGTGAAGAACAAAATGCAAAGTATTCTGGGGCGAAGAAACTTTAAGAAAGGAAGTGAAAGTTAGGAAATCTGAGACTCAGTAGTTAATGAGAAAGAAGTATTAGAATGAAAGGTACAGAGAAGCAGCATTACCTTCTTCCCACTCTTATTCATTTCTTGCTATGTTTTCCTACAGCAGAGAGAGAGAGAAAGAGAGAGAGAGACATAGACAGAGACAGAGACAAAGACAGAGAAGATCAAAATATTTATAAATGCTACCGACTTCAAATATACCTTCCTGTTCTTGATACTCATTTGGATTACTTAATCCTGCAAATGCATAAGTGAGGAAACTTTATTTCTGATTTCCAAGGAATTGTCAGTATACAGCATCTAAACTCATAAGCACAAACTGTAGGTTATGACTGGAACACTTACCTCCTAAATCTTATGTTGAAGTTCTAATACCTAGTATATCTGAATGTGACTCCAGAGATAAGTGCCTTTAAAATGGGAACTGAGTTAACGTGCAGTTAATACAGTAGATCCAAATGCTATCAGACTGGAGTCCTACAAGAGGAATGTTGAAAACAAAGACGGCAGAGATAAGTGTTCACAGGAAAGTCCACCTGAAGACATCATATTGAGTCAGCCATTAGAAAACGATGGTCATGGACCTCAGATAACCTGATCCTTGATAATTAGATTTGTAGCCTACAAAATTGTAAGAAAATAAATTTCTGTTGCTAAGTCATTCAGTCTGTGGCATTTTAGTATAGAAGCTCTAACAAACAAATTATGGCATTTTTTTAATTCAGAAAAGCTAAAATGTTGGCTTTTCCAAGCACACAATTGGCTTTGTCTTGCCATTTTATATACAGTGCTTCCCCCCTAAAATATGATATAACATCCTCTCTACTATTTCTTTTTAATTACATACCAATCTAATATTCTTCTAGTATCTGATTCTTAGACATGGAATACAATCTGTGTGTCTTTGTTAATAATGTGTGTTATTCAGGTTTTTTGGAATTGCTATATATATCCCTAGCTGTTAGACTTCTTAGAGTTGGAAAATTTCCTTCTTTCATGATGTAATTTGCTTCTTTTTTTTCAGAGACTATCATGAGGTGAAAACTCATTTCTACTAGCCTCTCTAATATGTTATATACTTTTTTCTATTTAATGTTCGTTCATGAAGAAACATGTTTTTCTTAGTCTTTCTCAAAATCTCACTTTGAAGTAGTGATAAACCATTACATTTATGTTATTTAAAATCTGTCACACAGTTATCCATAATAATTTTAAATTTTAGAATATGTGACAATGGAAATCATATTCTAATTATCATTCTTTGCTTCCTCTCTTAACTCTCCCTAGCTAAGTTTATTAATATCAGAAATTTCTATTCATTCTATGTAAATTTACTGAAGCCTGTTAAACCTCCTGATTGCTGACATTTAAGAGTTTTATACACTTTTTGTCTCTCTTTTGACAAATCACACACATATCTTCAGGGACTCTTATTACAGAGCTAAGTACATTGTCTGACAAAAGTTGAAGAATTTTAATAGATAAATGACAAATTTTAACAAAGAGTTCTAGTGAACTAATTTCTGAAATCATTTACTGTATGTATGGAAAATTGGCAGAAATAACTTGAAGTGCAGGTTTTCTATACATAATAAAGAAAAAACTATCAGTAGATATATTCAGTAAGATCCATCATTCACTTGACTTATTACAAAAATTATCTACCAATATAAATGTATCTTCTGGACGTTTTTGTTCTTTTTTTTCACTTGTACTAAAATTAAGGTTGCTAGTTCCTTTCTAGGACTTATCATTTGTTTAAGTTAGACTGGTGCCTTAGTGTTAAGAATAAATTCAGAAAGATCTATCTCAGTTGAAAAAAGATAAAGCAATTTTACCACTATGAAGTCAAGGACACAGACCTCAGAAATAAGTAAGTTGTGTGATTCAATATATTTCTCAGTAGCTATATCCTCACACCCTTTGGGTATACATGATGTGGTATGTTTTCAGGACATGCATATGTGTGAGAATGTGTTTGAGCCTTGTGTGATCTTTTCCCTGCAGGTGTTGGAAAAGGTCAGACAGAGAAAAATTATCATCACAAAGTCAAGTGATTTTCTTCATGAGCTCCTGATGTAAACAGATTGATGAGCATAACCCATCTGCACTCTCCTACATGACGTCGTGCACAATCATAGCCCATCTGCCCTTACCCGCATGATGTCATGCCTAATCACAGCTGAATGCTGCTATATGTCAAAGGCTGGAGAGTTACTACCAGATTGTCTAATGACTGGCACATAACCCCAAATGGTATTTCTTTGGTAATTAGTTAGTCAGGGCTTATTTTACAAGAATTTTGGGCCCTGTGTGGGTTGGTCAAAGTTAGGAAAAACTAAGCCAAGCTTGCAGTCTGCCAGAAAATGAGCAGGCTGTGTAGGGAATGGAGCAACAACATTAGTAATCATATATTGACAGAAGAGGGAAAATTTTTTAAAATTGAAATCAGACTTCTTTATTTTAAAACAAGAAATTTCATATTACTTTCTTTGGAAGGAGTAGATTTCCGAGCATCTTTAATCTTTGTTCATAAGTTATCCCCGTGTTGAAGACATTTTTTAACATTTCTTAGCAGCTCTAATCTTGTTTCTAAGATCCATGTACTGCCAGTTAAGCAGCAGCTTTTAGAATACTGGGTCCTTGTGGAAGATTCATCTTCTAAATTTTCTAAACCATGGTATTTAAGTGGGAATCTGGACCCAGTCTGGTGGATCATGGCTTATAGTAAATGGAGGGTAACAGAAATCTCCCTACTACTGGAACACTTCAGAAAGTTCAGTCAATAGGCTGAAACTTTGATTTTATTTGATCATTTAAATAGATTCTATGGTTAAAGGATGTTCTTGGTTGTCTTTAGAAATAGCCCTATATACTTGCTGGGAAAAATAGTAACTTTTAATCAAAATTAAAATATGGCATGATTACATCTTGCACACAATTTACCTAACAAGTCATAAAGAATGACATGAGGCTTTCAGTGTACAGCAGAATAGTACAATAATTTCCTGTGATAACAAGATTTTAATCTAACAAACTATTTTTTGGTATATAAGAGTTATGACCAGTAGAACTCATTCCTTCCTTATTTATTTATTTATTTATTTATTTATTTATTTATTTATTTATTTTTAAGAGAAAGTGAGGCATGGAAAGAGAAGAGGCTAACCTTCAGATATTGCTTCTTTCCTTCACCATGTGGGTTTATGTGGTCAAACACAGATCAACACATTTGTGCATAAATATTTCTACCTATATTTCTGAATGAATTTCTCATGTAATTCATGCCCCCGTCTTATAATTTTTACATGATTATTGATAGAAAAATAGAATAATCTGCAGCTAAGTTTAAGACTGCTTTAAACATGGACCTTTCCTTTGATATGAATGCCTCTATTTAACTATAATTAAATGTAACAAATCAATTCAAAAGTGTGCTGGCATATTTTATATGTGAATGGTAATGAAAACACCATACATTATGTTTCTTGTAGAAATAAGAGCCTAGTCATGCAAACTTATAAGCCTCTATGAAGATCAATATGGAGATTCCTTAAGTTAAAAATTAAAATACTTCATTACTCAGCTTATACTACTCCTGGAATATTCCCAAAGAGCACTACATCCTGTTAAAACATCATGTATACATCTCTCTTCATAGCAGCTCTATTCACAATAGCAAAGAAATGAAATCAATCTAGATGTCCAATAGCAGGTGAATGGATAATAAAAATGTGCTATATAATAACAATAGCAGTCCAAGTGTAACAATTCTTTCTGACTCATGACAGTCATAAACACACACCAAGAAAGATTCTAGAAATCAAACACAAAATGACCAAGTCTCATTGTAAATCCACACAAAACAACTAAAACCATGACAACAATTCTCCTACAAAATCGTTGACCCCATAACAATGGATCCTTACCAGAATAACCCCGTGGATATGAGCCAAGAATTCAATAACCAATACAAGGACATTCAAAGCACAATCTTTACTATGATGAAAAAAATTAAAGAGTAAATCAGAAATGAGTGAAATAACTGAATTAGCCAATATGAACAGGAACACATTGATCATCTAGACAAGATGAAAATGGAGTTGAAGAAACAAAATTAAGCATTGAGCAGTTGAAAAAGACTCATAGAGAGATTAAGCTTGAAATTAATAATGTTACCTAAAATCCAAAATTCAACAGAAAGTTTTACCAGCAGAAACAACGAAGCAGGAAACAGACTATCGGAACTGTAAGACAAGATGGCCGAACAAATTGGTTCAATATAAGAGGTTGAAAAAGCTAAAGAATACTGGAGAGGAATGTTCAAGAGTTATGGAACTTCTCAAAAAAAAAAAAACAAACTTGCACATTCATGGAATAAGAGAGGAAGAAACCCAAAAAGCCACTCCAGAAGATATTTTTTCACACTGTCATTAATTAAAATTTTCCTCATCTAAGGAAAGAGATTTCCATCCAATCATAAGAGGCATATCACACACCATTCAGATATGATCAAAATAGCCATGACAAATTAGAGTGAAAACGACACAGATATATGACAAAGACAATGTGCTCAGTTCATCAAGAGAAAAAAAACCAGTCACATTTAATGGTAAACTTATTAAAATAAGAGCTGTTTTTTCATTGGAAACAGCTGAAGTCAGAAGAGTTTAGAACGATATACTTCAATTCATGAATGAGTACAAATGTCAAATGAGACTAATACACCCATCAAAACTATCAGTAGTAAAAAAAAAAACCCTATCAGTCATGATTGAGGATGAAAGAAAAAACTTCCACCATAAAGACAAGCTAAAGGCTTATATAAGCACAAAACCAGAACTACAAAAGATGCTGGAAAAGACACTCATCTGGAAGAAAATCACCAGCATTTCTAAGAGGACAGAAAAGAAAAATAATACCAACACAGCTTCCTAGCAAACAAATATAAACACAAATATAAAAAAAACCCACATAAAATGACAGGAAATGACAAGCATTTCTCAATTATAACCCTAAACATTAATGGAATAAACTCTCCCATCAAAAGACATAGACTATAAATATGAAGCAATCTGCTGCCTTAAGGAAGCACATCTCACCATGAAAGATACACACATGCACATTCTCAGTGCAAAAGGCTGGTTAAAAGCTGCAAGCTGACAGAAAAATGGAAAAGTCAGGAGAAGCAATTCTGATATCTGGAAAAATAGACTTCAAACCAAAAGAAACTGTAAGAGACACAGAAGGATACTATATATTAGTAAAAGGAATAATTCATCAGTAATATTTCTCAATGCTAGACATATGCACAACTAATATAGTCCTAGCCATATTCTTCAAACACACATTACACCATTTAAAACAACAAATCCTTTTTTTGCCGGGGATCCAGACCAGGGAAGACCACCTGCTCCTCAGGCCTCTAAACCACACCCTATGCCCCAGTTCACCCACCTGTCCCACCAGCCAGCCAGAGCAGCAGCCAGTCTGCTCTGGTGCTGGGGAAGGCCCTTAGGCCATGTCCCAGGTCCCAGGTGATCTGTACAACAACTAAACACACTGCACTTTTTGCCCCAGATCCAGATTGGTGCCAACCCCCTGTTCCTCAGTGTGGACCCCCTATTCCTCAGAATTCAATACAGTCCAAAGAAAACCCAAGCAAAGCTCTAGGGGACAAATGCCATACATCTGAATTCCTCTAAAATCATTCTATCACATGGGAGAGATTCTTCACATCAGCTCAAAAATAAGTAAACCCTTTTTACCATCTGGTTCCTTTCAATTAGTCACTGAAGTTTAACTTTGTTATATAGCCATCCCAAAACGCATACAACTTCAGGGATTATGCCATTCACCTTCACATGTCACCAAGGTAGTAAAATGAAAAAGTGTACTACCATACTAATCTTCACTCCCTGTCTGCTAAACCTGACTTAATTGATGTACTAACAGTCTAATAGCTTCATCTAGGAAATAACACCAATACCAGACAAGTGTACCCAACTCTAAGGCAAACACTAGTAATAAATGCTCAAGAGTAGCAATACCATCTAATTCAGTTCAGTCAAAAACACACAGAAACTGAAAAAAGGTCTTAAGAGATAAATCAACAATGCCCATGTCACAGCGCAAATTCATGAAAAACAAAAACCAAGACAACAAACCTCCTACAGAAAGAATTAACCCCATAACAACCTCACAGAAAATAGTCAAGAGGGGCTGGAGAGGTGGCTCAGGGCTTAAGCCTCTGCCTTGCAGGTGGAAGGTCCTGAGTTCGGATCCTAGACCCCACATATAGACGCCAGGCAGAAGTGGGGGTGGCCTGCATTTCTGGTCCTGGAGGGCGGAGCCTGTGAATCCCAGGGCAGAGTAAACAAGGAGGAGGTGGAGGCGTCCATGGTGGTTCCCAAATTCGCCCGTGGTTCTACACACACATACATACACATACATACACACACGCACACATGCACAATTGAATAAATAATAATAATAACAATAAAAAGACTTTTAAGAAAATAGTCAAGAAAGCCACACACAAGATAATTATTTTCAAAGCCTGATCTTTATCATGATCAATACTATGAAAGAGGAAATCAAGGAGGAGTTAAATCATAAACCACTTTGAACAGGAACACAACAGGTACTTGGAGGATATGAGAAAAGCCATTGAAGAAACAAAAACAGGCATAGAGCAGTTAAAATAATCCTAAGCAGAGTCTAAATTTGAACTAAAACATGCCACTGAGAGTCAACGAACTTAAGGGGGAAAAAGAAGATTTATGGTTCCAGAAGAAAGAGATAGTTCTTCAAGTCTGAAAACGCATGACTAGCTGGCAGATGCAGGAGATGATATAGGTCACAGAAGACATCATGCAGGCTAAGAGCTGCTAGCACAAGAGCAGACTAATTGAAGCAGGACAGGACTAACAATCCTCAACCCCACCACCACCTCCTCCGGTGACTGTCTTCCTCCAGCAAGGCTCCATCTTCTAAATGTACCATGACCTTCCCAAACAACTAAAATTTTGAGCACATGAGTCTATGGGGACAATTCAAAGTTCAAACCATGATGAGTCACTTATTTTATGTATTTTTGTCACTTGGGATTTTCTGTAATAAACACTTTTCATTGGACAGGATGTTTCTAGTTTGAATACTGAATGCGCTTCCTATCTATGGGCAAAATAAATAGTTAATAGGCAGTTTGATAACAATTTGTCTATAGCTAAAACTTGGTTTTTAATTTCCCTAGGGCCTATGTCCTGCCCTTTCATAAATTTTGTTCTGCTTTGGGATACCTGGAATATATTACCTGTTTAAAAGTGCTCCTTAATCCCAATAAGAAAGGTATTGGCTGGCCTCTTGACATTCATGCCACTATTGAACTCATAGCCACCTGTTGCCAGGGTAATTGCCATTGTGGCTTGCAGTTTTCACAGATTAATGAGATTATTGATTGCTTTTATTCCCTAGCAGCTTCCATACTATTTTCTGGTAGAAAGCAGATCAGCAAGGAAGAAGCACCCAAACCAGCTGTAGCCTGCTTTTTCCCATGTCCTGTTGATCAACGTGTATATTGTTTTCAGAAATACAGTCATACTGTCAGTTTCTGGAGGACAACCAAGGGCAATGAACAGAAAAGCCTGTACCTTTGGAGGGGGACTTTTGAGACTTCTCTGACCAGCAGCTTATTAGGGGGTTTAATATACCTGGTCTTTGGAATTTTGTTTAATTAGTGGTTTAATTTCTGGTGGGAGCACCATAGGGCATTTTCCATTGTATCATAGTGTTCCTTTCTTTGAGTTCTCTTGTACAGGGTATACCTGTTCTACTCTTTCATTTGAAAAAAAATATCTTTTTTCTCCCACATTTTATTTTTTTCTTAATCAAACAAGCTCATTATGTACCCCTGTCCTCTCTCCCTCCCTTCTCCCTTCCTGTCCTCCCCCATTGTGCTCTCCCCTCTTCCCTCATTCCTTTCACCCCTCTTCTGCCTTCTCCCTTTCCCTGTGCCTCCCCTTTCCTCCCTCCCAATCCCTGGAGCATTCCTTTTATGTGGGCACTTAACCGCCCTCTTAGTTCTCAACCCTAGTGAGAGTTCAGGACTCAATGGCATAGCCTGGGGCCACTTCTTAGGCTCCCCATTAGCATGGGAACACTTTTATGACTGTTTAATCCCTTACCTCTAAGGATCCTATGGCCTGAAGCCTTTTCCCCTCTGGTCCATGCTAGATTTTGGGGGAGTCCTTGGCATGTCAGACATTATGCAGGTCAGGAAAAGTCCAATCCTGGCTTTTGTGACCCTAAATTGTATGGAATATTCTACATATCACCGGTCCTTGCCATCTTTAAACTCTTAAAATCTTGCCCCTCTTTTACAAGGTTCTCTGAGTTTTAGGATGGGGAAAGATTTGGCTGGTCTAATTCTAGGTGAATAATGTACGGTCTTTGGTGTTCTGAATTATGGTTTGTTGTTATGAAGAATATATTTTTGATATATTTATAATATAGGATGTTTCTGTCTGGTTGCATGTTGCAACTTAGTATGACCAGAGAGGTTTGGCAGTTTCCACAATGGAAAGTGTCAAGATCCAGACGGAAAACTAGAAGATTTAGTTAGGGTTATGACTCTTGGATTAAGCAATACAGAACTGCTATTATAGCAAAATCAGTGCCAAGTTACAGAGGACTCGGCAGACAATTCTGAGGATAGGACAGTAAAGACATTGATAGTAAGTAGAATTTAGCGGAACCAGAAAAGAAATATAGACCATGCTCTGAGCTGAGGAAGAAGAGAGAGGTATGACTATGAGCCCATGGTAAATCAGAAAATACTAATGGAAATGGTAGACCTGAACTATAAGAAGAAAGTTCACAATATGCACAACACTGACAAAAATGGTGGCTTCTGATTTCTCCAAATAAATAGTTCAAATCAGTCCATTAAACTACTCATAAACTAATTATGACCTCCATGTGGCTATAACTTGAAAAAACAAAATGTGTCATTTACTCTAATTAAGGAAAATCTATTTAGAAATATTTGAAAATAAACAATCAGTTAATTTTTTATTAAGCAACAATATCTCACATATTATACAAAGAGTAATGCAAGCACGTTTCAGAATGGTCTGAAATAAATAATCCTGAAAACAAACTTTGTTCATTTATAAGCAATGGTTTCTAGCTGATAATAAAAGATAGTATTTGAGAAAATGGGCCATTTGATGACTTTTATGGGTGATCTTGACCAGTCATATTCTAAGACATCTCACAGTAATCATGCAGTGTATATTTCAGTCATGTTTCTCCCCACAGAGAGATTCAATCTGCTTCATGGAAACAATATCTGAGTTTGAACCATGGGCAAACACTTGCTTGATATACTGCTTAGCATTTGCTTTCCACTGTGTTGAAAGGTATGGCATCTGGAACAGCTCACCAGAGCCTGTTATGCTAATCATAGTCATTACCTGTAGTCACAGGAGCAGCATTGGTTTATTGGTCAGAGTTGTTAGTTGCTGAAATATTTATTCTGTGTAAGAAATTACCTAAATGAGAGGTTTTTGTTTTTTTTTTCTTCTGATCTTCCATGGGAAGTAATTCACTGATTTGAGTGTTCATGTTAGCATGATAGGAATATTTTGTAAATACTCAAGTGGTAAAATAGATAATTATTGGAGATCATTGCCCAAATTGAGGTCAAAAATCAAAAAAAAATTAACCGCTTTCAGGTTATATTGGATATATTTTTGAGTTTCTTTGGTTTTCCTTTTCATGTGCTTGTGTGTGTGTGTGTGTGTGTAAGAGAGAGAAAGAGAGATTATGTGTGTACATGTATAGTTCACCTGTGAACATCCCAGCTCCATTGTTATTTTTCTTTTTACAATGTTGCCCGTTGTCTCATTTTCCTATAGTTGTAGCTTAGGGCGCTCATTTCTCTGAAAATAACAGTAAGGAAATAGCATTAGGAAGTTAACTTTTTTTTAACAGTACACAGTTTTATTTAGGAGGGCTCAGTCCTTGACAGGGCTTTCCTCATGGCCTCCAGCATGCTGCTCAGCCCCTCCCCTTTTCTCTTGGACTGGATGTGCGGCCCCCACCTGCTTCTTGATGAACTTGAGGGCCAGCTTGTCCTTGGAGACCATGAGCAGATTCCACTGCTAGGTGCTCTTAGGGCGCAAAGCCGCACACTGCATGGATCATTTCCTGCAGGAACCTGGCGTGCTTGGAGAGGCGCCCTTGGCGTGGGCTGTGCTTCGGCTGCTCAGGATTTTGTTCATTTTGTGGCCCTTGTTGAGGCCGAAGACCATAGGGTACTCAGGGGCCTGAGCGCAGCTGGTCAGTGGCAGCCGCAGCAGAAAGAAGCCTAAAATTGTTTCTTATTATAGGAAAAAAATCTAAAATAGAACCTAAATTGTCATCCAGACAATGTTATTTGACTGATAAAATCGAGAGATCTTTCTTGGAGAAAAATCTTCAAAGTCCAGTAACTTCTTTTCCTTTCATTTTAATAGTCATGGAAGGGGATAAAATGAAGCAGAAATCTTGGGTTTCATAAAAAGAAAGACATGAGTCTAGCCCAAATTCACGAGAAAATATTGTAAAAATGTTTAGATAAAAGAAATATCATTTGGGTAAATTTCTACATGAAACTAGACCTCAATTAAACACTGTTCTCATCATTTCTTCAGTTTTCATTCTTTCTGCAATCTCTTTAGTGTGCTTCTCACCCTCTTGTTCCTCTGAAGGCTCCTGAAAGACATTGAACTGGCATCCATCAGATCCAAGGCTCTAGTCTCTGTCTTTATAGTTGACCTCAGCAGAATCAGCAGCTGCCCATTGCCTTAACTTGCACACCTGGTTTTGATTTGTGCATCTGTGCTGTCTAGTTTGGTCCTTCCTTGATGATTCCTCTCTATTCTGTTTACATGTTCTTCTTTATGTCAAAACATTTTTCCTGTTCTTGTCCTTCCATTTTCTTTCTGTGACCATTCTCCACCCAATGTTGTCTAATCAGAAGCTTTCTACAGATCATAGAAATGCAAATAATCTAACTTTTATACATATACTGACCTCCTAAATTTTATATATGCATTACTCAATATGGCTTTTTTTTCTTCTGACACATAGAAAAATTCAACATGTCTACTGTTCCTATTTTCTCAAAATTTCCTCTTTTCTCTACCTGTTAGTTTCTCCTTTTTCTTAAACCTCAGCAAATATCAACATTCACAAATCTCAGACCAGAATTTTTGTAGTCATTTAAAATTTTAATAATTCATTGTTCTACTTTACTGAGAAGTCTCTAATGGCCTAATGCTTTGCTATCAATTCAGCATAAAAGTCAGTTATTAGCACAGCCCATGAATCTGTGAATGCTCTAGTCATTGCCTGATTTTCTGTCACAATGTTCTTTCACTCTCTGATCAGCTAGTGATCTAACAGCTGTGTCCTCTTGCTTTGTTGTCAGAACTAAATTTATTCCTACTTCCAGTCTTGGAATTTGGGGTTCTATTTTTCCTGAAGATTCTTTGTCACGTATTCACATGAGGGTTTGAGCTCTGGGCACATTTGGAGCATTAACCCCAGAGTGAACCTGCAGGAGGTTGTCTAGTGGATGGGTAAGACCCAGTCCATAGTGGATGAAGCTAGTTCCCCGGGAGGGTTAATAAAATAAAGAGAACTGTTTGAAAAAGGAGGCATCCTTTTGTATACTTGACCAGATAAGCTTATATGGCAAGGATCATCCCTCTCTCAGTTGTTATGTGGAGTTGGTGTGGCCAGTTCCCTTGGTCCTAGTGAGAGCTCTCCTGCCAAGATGGACAAAAACTGTAGCCAGGAATCATAAGAGAAAATAAACCCCTTGTTCTCTTAAGCTGTATGATGGTTATTTATCTGCAACAATGCAGGCGAACTGCTACAAGGGTTAATGTTGATATGGGGAGGATGTGAAAATATCATGAATTCATTTTATATTCATATGTGAAATACTAAGACAATAAAAATTCAATCAACAAATCACTTTCCTGTGAATATTGTTCTCAATAAGTATCTGTAAAATGAATGAATGGACAGACACATTAATAAATACAGTATGTATGTTGTTTGAATTCTCTACTTGATTCGCCTTATAATTAGAAAGCACAGGTGTTTCTAAACAGGTGGAAACTGTTTCAGTGGATGGCTCATTACTTTTGTCCCTGATTGTCCTCACATGCCCTCCCTCACACATCCTGTCTCTTTACATACCTTCTCTCACGCTTCCTATCTCCTTACATGCCCTCTCTTTTTATGCTGTCTCCTGACACACTCCCTCATATAATCCCTGCCTCCCCTCAACAGCCCTCTGACTCTCATTCTCGTGCTGGGTAAATGTGTGAGAATAAAGCTGCTCAGTTTGGCAGAGAGCAATGGTGTCATTTCAGCCTGGATGGAAAGACTTGAGCTCAGTACATTCTAGTCCTAATCCAAGAGGCTACATTTTCTTGGCCCAACTACAACATGTTTCTCACCTTTTCTGCACCTGGCTAAAACAAGCAGTACATCTCTGTTCTTATGAGTTCACTTGCTCTCTCTCTCTTCTCTCTCTCTGCTCTCCAAAGTTTCTGGATATTTTTCATTTTGCCACTGCCATTGCTGTACATTTCTTGGAAAAAAATTCATAATAGAAAATCGAGTCCCCAAACAAAATCCCATGCCATATGTAAAAGAGCATGTCCCTCTCTCAACTGGAGGTATATTTTGGAATAAGAAAGTAACAGCTCAGCAGTCAGTTGCCATAGCTTGCTGAGTAAGCAGGGCTCAGGTTAGAAGAGGGCTAGAGGCTGCCAGCCAAAACACTGACGGCATTGCTGAATTCAGAGACTCCGAAACTCTATATGTCCAAGGAATCTGTGTGGTTGCCACTAATTACACTCATCCCTTTTGTATCCTTCAGCATATCCCAATTCAATTCTTTCACGTTGATCAAAACAGGGTATGTGTTTTGACTGTCAACTTTGGTAACTTCTTTAAAAATGAATTCCATGTCAACAATAAGATTACTGGACAGTATTATTATCAGAGTGACATTGAATAAGAAAGTAACATCAACTTTTTCTCCACAAAATCTTCTGTTAAATTGGGTAGCATATGCCTTCTGCAGATTAAGTAGTACCTAACATTCAGTCTAATACTAGCTCTTCTCCCACATCTAGATTGTATTTTTGTTAATGTTGTAAATGCAGTTACCTGGAGAAGCAGTAACAGAATGAAAGGAAATCAAAGAGAAAATCTTCCAAGGCATATCCTTTATATTCAAAATGTTGCTAAGCATGACCAATGTTAGGGCAGTCAGTTTTTAGTTTTGTGCTTCAATTTTTATACAAATTCCTACAACTGATAGGAACCTTTGTGGGCTCCAGGCTCTCAGTGATGCATTTTGATGAGTCTCTGTTACCCATAATAATGATGCCGTTCTTTGTCATGTGTGATTCAGAGAATAGCAAAGGTGTCTTTTGAAAGCATTCTGCTTATTCCTTATGAAACTTTTGGTGACAACTTTTTCATTCCCCAAAATATACCAAAGCAATAAACTCTGACAGGTTTGAAAGTAAAGTTTCATTTTGTAGGAGTTTTGAAGATGTCTCTAGTTTGTACCTGGAAGTCACATATGTTTTAAATTTCCTTATAAGAAAATATTTTACCTTCATGTGTTTAAAGAGTTCTTAGGACTTGTTATTTCTTATTAAAAATACTAGTTAAGAGGATAATTGAGAGGAAAGTTTGTGTTGCGAGTCAACACTTACTTTTGTGATCTTTCTTTAAATATTGAAAAAATAAATGTTTAACATGTTATCATTATAATCAAGTAGATGTTTATTTGGCAAGGTTATATCTGCTTATACTATCTTATTATCCATTGAATAGCATGATATTGAGTTTCTTTATTGCAGTTCAGCTACAGAAGCACCCAGCTTGGGATGCAGCTGTCAATCAGCATTTAGTCATACAGCATCTATTTCTATCCTGTTCTTCTTAGCACAGAAGGGCTATTATAGTCTACATTACAGCATAGTTACTTTGGATATAGATATCCTTGAGGGGCAGGATTTATTTTGAAAGAAGACACTCAGCATAACATGACACATCTTTCAGACTCATTTTCAGAAATATACATGCAGGTACTTCAAATCAAAATGTACCTTGAGCTATTTAACGTTTAGTGGATTCTTTTCCCTTTATCTTAATACACAAAGGTTTATTAATATTCCTTAAAAAGAAGGGATATGAAGTTATGTGACTTTTTAGTAATGAAAAATATCCATTGAAAGCAATCTTTCAGTCCTTCAATGCAAAGTTTTATTGCATTATTGTCTGTGAAGACCGTTTTTAAGATAGCACACATATCACAGCTAACAAGAGAGGACCAATAAGTCCTAAGTTCAATGTACTTATAAATGCTTGAGAAGTGAAACTTTTCCAGATGTCAATAACATATATTTCCAAGCACGCCAGTCTATATGGATTATGACTAAAAATTAACAGGACTGATTACAGACCACAAACGTGAAAAGCAGTCATGCAGCTGTGTAACCACACTGGATGTGCTTCCAGATGTGATGATAAAAATGGATACAACCTTTGAAAGCATGAGCTTTGGATATGCTATGCATGTGACACTCATTAGCTAAACGAACGCATGATAATCTTCATGAAGGCAATCGCTGTGCTGTGTTTCTACTGAGGTATTATCAGCTGATGTGACCAGATCATCAAGAGAATGGTGACTTATTTTAAAAGATTATACTTTTTTTTCTCTTCAATTCTGTGAGTCTAAAATATGCATGGAGGTTTTACAAGAAAATGGCTGGAGGATTCAAATTTATCATAACATTTAGTAAATAGGTAATATCAGAGAGATTTATATTTGCAGAACACAAATTCACCTTGACTGGCTCTAATTTTCTCGTGTGCATAGCTAAGAAATTGACCTCAATTTCTCTGTTAATTTGATTTCCATTTAAAAGTTAACAAAGGTCTCAATGGAAAAGGTGAAGTATTTTCAAAGAATAAAAATTTTAAAACTATTGCATGCTGAAGGGATTCTTCAGTAATTAAATGGGTGGGAGAAATGTCAGCCCATTACTCTGGATAGATCCATACTACAAGACATAGTGTAACACTCTTTAAAAAGGTATTATGTTACCATATTTGCCTGCTCAGCTACCATGCTGTCAATGGGAAACTTGTTGCTTTGCGTAATCTTGAGTTAATTATGAAAGGCCAAATAGAATACGAAATAGAACAGAACTTAGAGCATGACCTGTCAGACATAATTCATGAAGAGGTGATTCAGGTTTCTTGCTTACCTCTGCCAGTACACATAAGCTATTGGACAACAACTTCCGTTTCTCAGGCTGTTTTATGTGGAGACAACCATTGTGCCAGATATTTCAATGTTTTCTCTTTTCAATATGTTTCATTGTCCCCTAGGGGCTGTGGATACCAATAAACCACATTTGCATTATAATAATAACAGTTAGATAGAAACTGTAGATGCTCTACAGGAAGGGACTGAATCATCTCTATTTTGTTAAAAAGCCTAGACTATCATGAGCACTTAATTAGTGAGCTCATGAAAGCAACTAACTCACTTCTCCCAGTACCTTAAGCTCTTAGGAGTAAGTTTAACTCATTTGGTTCAGTAAAGAACCTTTTATTTCCCTGAGGATTCTACAACACTTAATTGATTGTCTATGTTTAAAATTCTCTCCAAAGTAACTGACATTTTCTTGGTCAAAGTCATGGGTACTAAGTTCCAGGAAAATATTTTAAATGTAAGGTGTGCTAAGGAATGGCTCTTTTGTTTAATACAGGTGTAAATTCAATCCACGATTATTTTGAACTTACTGATTGTTTAAAGATCATCAAGGAGAAATAAAAGCCAAATGATTAGGTTTTTTACTTTTAAAATGCAATGAACAGCCTGTGTGTCATACAGAAAAAGCTTCAGAAGGTGGAGGCAGGAGGATTAATTTTGTAAATGATGAGAACAGACAAATATATAAGAAGTCCACACAATTCATTCAGAAGCAGATTACAGAGAGTCTCATTAAGTATATTCTTGACATATTTTTTTCTAACAGTCTCTCATGTGGTAATGTTGGTGATGAATTTCTCCAAACACACACACACACACACACACACACACACACACACACACACACACACACATCTTTATTCAAATGTTTGCAGCATTAAAATTAACTTTTAAGGTACATTTTTTTACTTGACTTTTTATAAAAATTCACCTTTGGAAATAAAGCCCAACTTTACTAATTTGTTGATGTAAGAGTAAGACCAGAAAAATAAATAAATAACTACAGGTTTAGACTATATGGTAGTGATGTTTGAGTTATAAGCTAAAATATGGCCTTTGAGGAAAAATGGTAGACATTTCAAAAGCAAATCTATATACATATATATATCATGTATATCTATATCTATATCTGTATCTGTATGGGTATCTGTATCTGTGTCTGTATCTATATCTATATCTCCATATTCATATCCATATCCATATCTATACCTATAGTTTTGGTCACTGAAAAGAAAGACACTTGATACTTGTATGTTGGTATTTAGCAAACCCAGAGAAGTGCTGACCTATACGTAAACCTCAGAATTTATTCATATAAATAAGTAAGTGATCCTGTAAGAACTGAGTTTACAAGGATTGAGTGTGGGGTAAAATGGGAAGGAATCTGTTTCTAACTTTGGGTGGCTTTTCCCCACCCGCCCGGGATGCGAACAGTTCAGCCAGGACTCACGGTGACCTAGAACTCAATAGAGAGTCTTATCAGCAGAACTAACAATGTAGAAAATAGAATTTCAGACCTTGAAGACAAAGTGGGAGTCTTAACTAGCTCAATGGAAGAGATTGTAAAAGCCAAAAAGATACTCGCGACAAATATTCAAGAGTTATGGGACACCCTGAAGAAGCCTAATATGCACATTCATGGAATGCCAGAGCAAGAATCCCAAAATACCACACCTGAGGAAATTTTTCAAACCATTGTCAAGAAAAACTTTCCTCATCTAAAAAAAGAGAGGCCCATCCATATACAAGAGGCATTCCGCACCCCAAACAGATATGACCAAAACAGAAACTCACCATGGCAAATAATAGTTGAAACACTCCACATTCAAGATAAAGAATGGTGCTGAAAGCTTCAAGGGAAAAAAACAAGTCACATTTAAAGGTAAGCCTATTAAAATAACAAATGACTTCTCAATGGAAACAGTAAAAGCAAGAAGAGTTTGGAGAGACATACTTCAAGTATTGAATTAGCAAAAATGTCAATCCAGGCTGATATACCCCGCAAAACTATCTGTCATGATCGAGGGAGAAAGAAACATTTTCCAGCACAAAGACAACTTGAAGGGATACATGGTCCAACAAACCAGGCCTTCATAAAATGCTAGAAATGATACTCAAGCTTGAAGAAAAAACAGGCATATCCAGGAGAACAGAAGGGAAGTATAATACCACCAAAACCTAAAAGTGAAACAATAAACTTACATAAGCCACTAAACATAATAAATGTCTGGAAATAAAAATAGTTCCTCCATTATAACATTAAATGTTAATGGAATTAACTCACCGATCAAGAGAAACAGATTACAAACTTGGATAAAAAATCACAATCCCTCAATCTGCTGCCTGCAGGAAACACATCTCACCACAAAAGATAGGCACATCCTAAAAATAAAAGGCTGGTCAAAAATTCTGCAAGCTAATGGAACCAGGAAACAGGCAGGGGTAGCCATTATGCTATCGGACAAACTGGACTTCACGCCAAAAAAAAAATCATAAGAGACACAGATGGATACTACATTTTAGTCACAAGTACAATTCATTAGGAAGACTTCAAATACTGAAAATATATGCACCCAATACGGGCCACCCCACATTCATTAAGCAAACCCTACTACATCTAAAGTGAGAAATCAATCCCCAAACGATAATTCATGGGGATTTCAACACCACTCTCTCAACATGGACAGATAAATAGGTAAAAAACTTACAGAGACACTTTGGAGCTTAATCAAACTCTTATTGAAATGGATCTTATAGATCTCTATTGAACTTTTCATCCATGCACCAAAGAATACACATTTTTCTCAGCAGCACACGGAACTTTCTCCAAAATGGATCACATATTAGGCCATAAAACGAATCTCCACATATACAGGAGAGTTGAAATTCTAGCCTGTACCCTATCAGACCACCACGGCCTAAAGCTTGACATCCACAACACAACAAGCAACAAAAAATACACTAACTCCTGGAAACTTAACAATATGATGCTGAATGAGAATTGGATTCAGGAAGAAATTGCAAATGAAATTCAAGATTTCCTGAAAGTGAACGAAAATGAAATACAACTTACCAAAATCTCTGGGACACAATGAAAGCTATTCTAAGAGGTAAGTTCATAGCTCTTAATGCCTACATCAACAAAAAGGAAACATCAAAAATAAATAACCTAACAATGCAGCTTAAAGCTTTAGAGACACTAGAGCAATCTGATCCCAAAAGCAGTAAAAGGGAGGAGATAAGCAAAATAAGGGGAGAAATATCCGAAATAGAGATTAGGAAAACGATACAGAAAATCACCCAGTCTGGAGATTCTTCAAATCATTGCTCCCCCCCTAGTTAGGGCTGAAGCAATCATAATAGGATTTTGCATGCCCTGCACCATGTCCATCACACTATTGAACTCACAAAGTCTAACATCGGCTAAAGGCACCAAGATCCTTGGAGGCAAGGGATTGACAGCCACAGTAGTGTTCCTATGCTTAAGGGGAACATGAGAAAGGGTTCAGGGAAATGCCGCTGGGTCCTTGTACGTCATTGGAAAGGAGGACCAAGAGGAGAGTTAGGCATACACAATAAAGGACTCTCTGGGAATTGGGGGGGAGGCACTGGGAGATGGGGAGGGAGGGAGGGGGAGCAGGGGATTTGGGGGGAGTAGGAGTGGGGGAGGGAACTGGTCTACCTATTAAGTTTGTATGAGCGGAAATAATAATAAAAAACGTTAAAAAAACATATCTCAAAAAAAACAAGAAAGAAAATCAACCAGTCAAAAAGCTGGTTTTTTTAAAAAGTCAAATTAACCAAAAGGAAAAGAGAGAAAGCACAAATTAACAAAATTAGAAATGAAAATGGAGTTATCACAACTGACACCCAAGAAATCCAGAGAATTATAATGTCATATTTGAAAAACTTATACTCGGTGAAATTTGACAACACAAAAGAGATGGATGAATTCCTAAGTAAACACAACTTACCTAAATTGAATCAGGAAGTTGTGAATTATTTAAATAGTCCTATAACATATGAGGAAATCAAGGAAGTAATCTTGAATCTTCCCAACAAAAAAATGTCTGGACCAGATGAATTCAGCAGAGTTCTACCAGACAGTCAAGAGCTAATAACACCAATACTCCTTAAACTGTTCCATCAAATAGCCAAGGAAGGAACACAATCAAATTCCTTCTATGAAGCTAATATCGTCTTAATCCCAAAACCTAATAAAGATACATTTAAAAAAGAAAATTATAGGCCAATCTCTCTGATGAACACAGATGCAAAGATTCTCAACAGTCTTAACAAATCAGATTCAAAAACATATCAAAAAGATCATCCACGGGGATCAAGTAGGCTTTATCTCAGACACACAAGGTTGGTTCAACATATGCAAATCAATAAATGTATTTCACCATATAAACCAATCCAAAGTCCAAGACCACATGATACTCTTGATAGATGCAGAAAAAGCTTTTGACAAGATCCAACAGCCCTTTATGATCAAAACAGTAGAGAAGTTTGGAATGGAAGGAACCTTTATCAATATAATAAAAGCTGTATACAACAAGCCAACAGGAAGGATTATACTTAATGGGGAAAAACTTAAAGCATTCCCACTTTGATCAGGAACTAGACAAGGCTGTCCACTGTCACCACTTCTTTTCAATATTGTACTTGAAGTCTTAGCTGAAGCCATAAGACAAGAAAGTGACATAAAAGGGATTCAAATCGGAAGGAAGAAGTCAAGATATATCTGTTTGCAGATGACATGATCTTATACCTGAGTGATCCCAAAAACTCCACCAGGAAGTTCCTGTAACTAATACAGAAATTCAACAGGGTGGCAGAATACAAAATAAATGCATAAAAAAATCAGTGGCCTTCCTATATGCCCAGAATGAAAGAAGTGAAAAAGCCCTGAGAGGAACAATCCCATTTACTATAGCCCCTGAAAAAATGAAATGCTTTGGTATAAACCTAACCAAGGAAGTAAGAGACCTTTATAATGAAAACTTTAAAACCCTAAAGAAAGAAATTGCAGAAGACAGCAGAAGATGGGAAGACCTCCCATGTTCCTGGATTGGCAGAATCAACATCATAAAAATGACCATCCTAACAAAGGCAATATACAGATTCAATGCCATACCAATTAAAATCCAAAAGCATTTCTTTAAAGAAGTTGACCAAACAATCTCAAAATTCATAAGGAGGCACAAAAGACCTAGGATAGCAAAAAAAAAAAAAATTCTGAGTAACAAAAACACGGCTGGAGGTATCACCATACCAAACCTTAGTCTATACTACAAATCCATAGTTGTAAAAACAGCCTGGTACTGGCTCCAAAATAGACACATAGATCAATAGATAAGGATTGAAGACCCAGATATAAGCCCACACAACTACAGCCATTTGATCTTTGACAAAGGGGCCCAAAGAATCCAATGGAAAAAGATCAGCATCTTCAACAAATGGTGCTGGCAAAACTGGATATCCACATGCAGAATATTAAACCTGGACCTACACTTGTCACCATGTAGAAGACTTAATTCCAAATGGATCAAGAACTTCAATATTAGGCCAGAGACTATAAAAACCTTAGTTGAAAATGTAGGGAACTCCCTCAAGCTGATTGGGCTAGGCCAACAGTTCCTAAAAGGACATCTGATAGCACAATCAACACTCAACAGATGGGATCTTGTGAAATTAAAGTACTTCTGTTCAGATAAAGAGATTGTAACTGGAGCACAAAGGAAACCCAGAGAATGGGAGAAAGTGTTCACAAACCACATGTATGATAAAGCTTTATTATCCAGAGTGCACAAAGAACTTAGAAAACTAAACACCAAGGAAACAAATTGGCCAATTTAAAAAATGGGCCTTGGAACTTAAAAGAAACTTTACCAAGGACGAAATTAAAATATATAACAAATACCTTAAAAATGCTCCACATCCTTAGCCATCAAGGAAATGTAAATCAAAACTTCCCTGAGATATCATCTCACCCCAGTCAGGATGAGAGGAACTGTCCTACATTGCTGGTGGAAGTGTAGGCTCATACAACCACTCTGGCAAGCCATCTGGCGATTCTTAAAGAAGTTAAAGATTGAAATGCCATATGACCCTAATATTCCACCTTTGGGTATAACCCCCCATACAGCAAAAATTCACCTCGATAGCACAAGCACGACCATGTTCATAGCAGCACTGTTTACAGTAGCAAAGTCATGGAATCATCCCAAATGTCCAACAGTTGATGAGTGGATAAGGAAAATGTGTTACATTTATACAATGGAAAACTACTCAGCCATCAAAAATGATGAATTAATGAAATTTTCCAGGAAATGGATGGAATTAGAAAATATTATATTGCATGAAGTATCCCAGACATAGAAAATTAAGCACTGTATGTACTCCCTAAGAGGTGGATCCTAGTACCAAACCCACTTAGAGACACTCAAACATATATCTCTGTAATACCTACAGTAATTGTAAAGATTATAAACAGGAGGGATTGGAAAGGAGGGCCCCAACAGAAACAAGGAGGGAGGGGACCATAGTTACAGCAGAGAAAATAGGCCACCATCAAGAATTGCAAGTAAGTAATGAGACATCAGGTTAAGTTCACAGACTTTCCTTCCTGATCATTTGCAACTGATGGGGTATGATCTCACCCGAAGGGGAGGGCATATAGGCTGCCTGATAGAAAGTAACAATTTTACAAATGGGTGATTGACCCCTCTATCACCGTGGTCTCCTACTTTTTTTCCATCTACCTTTGAATATACTCTTATAACAAGACTCTAATTTAACAGGTTTTTATCTCTGGCCAGGGGGTCACATCCAATACCCATCAGGATGGAGCCAAGGGCATTGCAGAAGTAGCAAAACCGAAAAAAAAAAAAAATCAACAAACCATAATTCAGAACATCAGAGACTCTATATCAACCAGTTTGGAACTGGGCCAGCTTAATCTCTCCCCATCCTGAAGCTCAGGGAAATTTGTGGAAGAGGGGGCGGTAAGATTGTAAGAGCACAAGAATGGGAGGAGTAATGATATGCAAGATACTTCATACAAATTAGGGCCGAAGCAATCATCACAGGACTTTGCATGACCGGCGCTATGTCCAACACATTATTGATTCCACAAAGTCTAGCATGGACTAAAGGCATTAGGATCCTTGGAGGCTAGGGACTGACAATCACAGTAGTGTTCCTAAGCTTAAGGGGAACACAGGAAAGGATTCTGGGAAATGCCCCTGGGTCCTTGCATCTCATGGCAGAGGAGGACCCAGAGGAGAGTTTGGCATGCACATTAAAGGATGCTCTGAGCAAAACAGCAAAAGAAAATCAACAAACCATAATCCAGAATTTCAGAGACTCTATATCAACCACCTAGAACTAGGCCAGTCTAATCTCTCCATCCTGAACCTCAGGGAAATTTGTGGACGAGGGGGCGGTAAGAGTGTAAGAGCACGATTGGAGGAGGAGCAATGATATGCAAGACACTCCACACGTTAGGGCCGAAGCAATCATAATTGGACTTTGCATGCCCTGTACAATGTCCAATACACTATTGACCCCACAAAGTCTAGCATTTGCTAAAAGCACCATGATCCTTGGAGGCAAGGGATTGACAGCCAAAATAGTGTTCCTATGCTTAAGGGAAACAAAGGAAAGGGTTCAGGGAAATGCCATTGGGTCTTTGTAAGTCATCAGGGAGGAGGACGCAGAGGAGAGTTTGGCATGCACATTAAAGAATTCTCGGGGATTGGGGGAGGGGAGGCACTGGAAGGTGAGGAGGGAGGGATGAGGTGAGGGTGAGCAGAGTCGTCGGGGGGAGGAGGAGAGAGGGAGGGAACCGGTGTACCTATTAAGTTTGTATGAGCGGAAATAATAAAAAATGTTTAAAAAAAAAGAAAAGGAAAGAAAAAAAATAAAGGATGCTCTGGGGATTGGGGAGGGGGAGGATATCGGGAATGGGGAGGAAGGGGAGAGGGGAGGGGGGAACAGGAGGGTTGGGGGGAGGTGGAGGGAGGGAGTGGTCTGGTGTACCTGTTAAATTTGTTTGAGTGGAAATAATAATAATAATAATAATAATAATAATAATAAAATAACAGTTATATCAACATACCAGTTCACTAATATTTTGAAGAGGTATTAAAACACTATGATATTGTTTTGTCGTGAAAACACATGATGTAAATTTTAATGATTCTAAAATTATGAGACATTTGCTTTTCACAAAAATATTTCACAAATGTTACAGTAAGGATCTGCACCCTGCCATTGGAAAGAAATTCTCTATCAGTCATGTGCCTGACCCCTCTGGCAAGACATGCCATTCCAGTGTAATATTTAATAGGTCAAAAGCAAATGTGTGCATGATGTCAACTCAGAGACTATCAACTATCATTTTATCTCTTAAAACAGAGTTCAGATGCTATTATCTTCTCATAATAACTACTTTGACCATGAAATTAAAAATTACATACATGAAACATTAAAAAAAAAACTTTGGGTGGCTTCCAACTTAAAAAGAAAAGAAAGACAAGTTAATCGGTAAATAAAGTAAAATAAACTTGTGTTAAGCAATGTAAATCAATGTTATGGGACACTCAAGTGACACTGTGATCATAGTCTAGGTCGGAAAAATAGTAAGGACTGATCACAATTCTGAGGTGGGTATCCAGGCCATTGAAAGCTAAATATGATGGACAAAACTTCAAGATGTTACATATGAACACAGTGTTTCTCTATAGTGTGAAAGAAAATTCTCTGACAAAAAATTAAATTGAAAATAAGATTTTATTATTATTGTTCCTTTATTAACTTTTTACTAATATGCTTGCTTTGGGGTAGGACTTTGCAGGGCTTACAGATTAAATGGGAACCTTTAGAAGGGGAGATATTAGTAAAACAGAAGTATTAAAACAATGATATGAACAATTGTTTCAGTTAGCCTGCATGGTTGCTGATAAAATCACTACCAAACAGCTTAAAGGAGCAAAGAGTTTATTCTCTTAAGATAGTCTGATTACAGTGGTTACAGTTCTTAGTCCAGCATGACAAGAGAGCTCACACCAACACCAGGGCCAAGGGAATTGGACATGCCATACTCATGTAACAGCTGAGAGGGACAATCTTTACTTGTCAGACCAGCATGCCTGGCCAAACATACACAAGGATGCCAGCTTTCTCAACCAACTTTCTCTTTTATTCACCTGTCCAGGGCCTTGTTCCACCCACCACAGGCTAGACCTTTCCAATCAGCCAGAGACTCTTTTTGCAGATTCTCTCTGGGCTTAAACTCAACTACTAATTCTTGACAAATGTGCCCAGAGCTCAAACTCTCAACTATCAAGTTGACATCTGTGCCTAACTAGGATAACTATATTTTTTAAGATTATGATTAAGGGTTGATTGTTGATTTCTATATTTAGTGAAAATAGATGGCATGTATGGTAGTTAATAATCATCAGATTCTCTTGAGTAACTATTACATGAAAATAAATAAAATTAATTTCACTTATTTGAAAGTTAACTGAACCATTTCTAATCTCTGGATGTTTTAATGACAATCAATATATTTCATTTACACATAATATAGAATATAATACTAATGTAATCTGATAGTCATTAATTATTATAACACAAAGTAGGTTTTTCAAATCTAGATAGCAAAAATAAGTGGATTTCATGGACGATATTAGAAAGTACTACAAGCTTCCTCTTTTAATTCAATCAGCTACTTTTTTCTTTTTTTAGCATTCCACTTTATGATAGAGATGCTGCATACAGCCATCAAATAGGACTCATATTCATAATTAATATAGTCAGAACAAATGAGTTAAATATGTGTAGAATGTCACTATGCTTATGAATCATTTTTGAGTCAAGAGGTAGCATAAGAGGGGATGAAGAAGAAGTAGGAAGAGGAAAAATAATAAAATGTGAAGGAAGAAAAAGAGGAAGAGGAGGAAGAGAAAAAGGAAAGGAAAAAGAAAAGGAATACGTGGAATTCTATGTGGACAAGATATATGCACCATACTCCAAATAATTTCATAAGAAGGGTTAGGTAATTTTATACTTTTTATTTTTTGATTATTTGACTAAAATATAGGCAAACAGGATTCTTTGTTTATATGAATATGTAAATATGAATATATATGTCATTAAATTGAAAATATCTTTATTCATGGCTTACATGTTGCATTTTTTAATTTGAATATTTGGGCAACTTTATATTTAGTACATGTCTTACTTTCCCTGAAGAAACCTCAGGGTGTCCTCTCTCTCATGGACAACTTTGTCTAATACGTTCATGGAATCATTCACCTTCTCTCACTGCTCTGTACTTGGCATTGACAATCTCTGCCGTTTGGCCTCCTGTTTTAGAAGCATGCTTCTGTCCTTCAGTAAGGCATACCAATGTTTATGTAGGTTTTCATTGCTTTTTTTCTATAATTGTTGACAGGTCTACAAAGGACCTTCCTTGACACTTTCCTTGACACTATGGAGCGAAGTAACTTACCCTGTTGAAAAGATGTACTTTTAGTGTATCCTTAGGAAACAAACTAAGGAAAAACAAGCTGGTAGGGACCTTGGCCTTTATAAGTGACTTGTAAATCTTTAGGACCACTGAGACTCTTCTGCAAAGATTTGCCAGATTAATGACATCTTTTTTCCCTGAAATTCCTCTTCTATAGAACTTTTGAACATCCATTTTCTCTATTCTTTATATTATCTGATACTCAAAATATACATACTTCAGAATTTCATCTTGTTTCCTATGGCTTTAAGAAGTTTTCTTTGTGTCTTACATCACTCTTCTAATGATGTAGATTGGGTATTTTCTCCATTAAAAATTATTCCAACACTCTGCAGCTTTCTCATGGTCATTATCTCTCTAGTATCTCTGATAAGCCCCTCAGTGCTCCAGCTGTTGTTGGTGACTGATGAATGAATATCTCAAGACCATGCTAATCATCGTGCTCATCTTGTGGTGCTTTCTTCTGCTTTAATATTTGTTGCATGATTTTCCCCCAGGAGAAAATTTCTCTTCGTCTGAGATAAAGACAGGCAACTGATTAAAAAAAAGATAATATACAAGGATAGAATGGTGATCCAGTAAATTTTGGGGACCTAACTTAAAACATTCACAAGTAACTCAAAGGCAACTACATCTTGGGAAAAGTCTCATGTGGTGTAGGATTCATGAACATTGAATTCCTAGTGTTTTCTGAATGTCTTTCAGGTATTTGTACAAAACAGTACTCATTTTCTTTGTTTAATATTTATATAATTTCAGAAATTACTTTCTTGATATTGTCACTATTGGCACTGAGCTCCTATAACTTTTTTTTGAATTACAATCTCTCCACTAGATAATGTTTCAATCCATAAGAAAAGCTACATGACAGATATCTTGGCTTCTTAATTTCTGTGTTGGTAGCTCTACAATATCCCCAAACCAATTTTTACACATACACATCTCTGTATGATGTTATATATATCATAGTTAGACAGTGGTGTCAACTTGACAATTGAAGGCTCTGAATTCTGAGCACAATCATAAAGATTAGAAGCTGATTAGAACCTGAGCAAGTCTACAGGAAATTGTCTAATTGATGGGGAAGACCCAGTCCATGGTGGGCTGGAATAGTGCTTTGGCAGGTGAATAAGACGGAGGGACCTGGTTGAGGAAGTTGGCGTCCTTCTGTACATTTGGCCAGACATGCTAGCCAAACAAATGATTTTCTCTCTCTCATCAATCCTGTGGATTTAATATGACCAATTTACTTAGTCTTTGGTGTTGGTATGGACTCTCTTACCAAATTGGATTAAGAACCACAAGCAGACTATAGCAAGAGGAAATAAAACCCCTAGTTACCTTAAGCTGTTTTGTCATAAATTTATCAGGAAAAGGCAGAGTAATTGCTACAATGTGTTTGCATATGCATTTGCATCTGAGTTTTTCTTTTGTTTCTTTCAATACAAAGAGTTAATACAAATAGCCTACCATTTTTAAATAAAAAGTTAGCATATATTTAAAAACATAGGTCTATTCATTAATGTAACTAAATCACCAAATTAGATGGATAGACGAAAGATATAAAAGAAGTAGAAAAATCAAGGAATTAAAAGAAGAGATAAAATTGCATCTAAGAGAATTAGTTCTATTATAAGAAAAGACAGAATTATTATGACAAAATACGTACTTGACAGTATGCAATTAAAGGAAATATATGCTTGGGGTAGGCATTTGAGTCAGTTTAATATAGTAAAAGAGAGTATCAATGAAAGAATGAACCAGAACTGTTCCAAAGATGAAATGACCATTTAAACAGTCAAAGTTAGACATCTAAGAAAAATGTGAAATTTAAACTGGCTCAGTCAGTTCTATTTTCCAAAAGAGATCATTTTAATATTTCAAAACATTATGTCTATAAGAGTTTGAGGTTTAAATTACCATATAACAGTTAAACTTAAAGTCTTAGGTTTTATCTTTTCAATTATCAGTCAAATTTGGCACTTTTTCTCATTTTCATTTCTTTTCTAATCTGCATACAAGACTGGCATACTGAATTTAATTGCAGGTAGCTTAATTATGTCTTGATTTTTGACTCATTATTTTGTTGAATAAGTCAAAATGTTAGAAATGGGCAGAAGGTTCTGATAAGAGAAACTTTGAATGCTGAAATGTAGAGAAAGAATTTGCATGTTTGAAAAATGCATAGAAGTTAACATAAATTTTTCGACTCCATTCTTTTCACTGTTTATCTCAATGAGGCAAACATTGCACGCCTTGTAACATCTATTAGAAGTAGACCTGTGGGTTCTGTGCAGTGTATGCTCTATCAAGATGCACATGGATGTCTTCTAGGAGTAGGAAGTTTTCTAAACCCCCAATTGATCTTTTTTCCTTATATCTATCTTCATGATTTAAAAAAAGCAGAACAGAATATTTAATATTATGTGATTAATAAGAGTCTAACTGAAGTTTCAGTATCACTGCAAAAGACCCAAGAAGCAACTTAGAACAACCTGTTAATGCACTTGATTGCTGGAGAAAGAAGTCAATAACTTTACATATCCGATTGAGTAGCCAGATCAGAATAAACCTTTGTTTAAAACTAGAGTAGTTATTAAATACTTCCCAACGAAGAGTATGTAGCATTTGAGAAATGTTGAACAATTATGTTACTTAGCTTCTAAAATATTTTATATCTATTATACATACATGTTACCTTTTATTACTCATTACATATCAATAAGATTTAGTGATTTGAAGTACACAATTGCCTTTTTGGTTTTGAGAAAATCAGATGTCAGTACAAAACACAGGGATTTCATTAGTATGAGGTAAATAGAGTTAATCTGTATTTTGTAATAAATTTGAAACATGCAAATCTAGAAGACAAATGAATATATGCAGGCATCTTCTGAAGCAACATAATAGATTAGTGTGACTTTATTAAAATAATTAAGCTTCTGAAATTAAAGACTAGCAGAAAACAGTATCTTCATCATTATGTTTTGGAAGAACTTTTAGATATTTTTAAGATTGTGTGTGTTTGTGTGTGTGTGTGTGTGTGTGTTAGTTTATTCAGATTTGAATCATGTAGACAAAATGGTCATTGATATAGAATTGTAAATAAGCAAATTTTACCCAGCTTTTCATAGAAGACCTCTCACAATGAATGGGAATATTTCATTGCTATTGTTATGAATGGGTACTTATGATACACCTTCATTCATACAAGTTCTGCAGTGTTCCTGCTTTTGTGACACTTTACTCCATAGACAAAATTGATACTCTCTTTCCTTCTGAAATGCTTATCTTTAGGTTGGTCATGACTATCATGTGAAGCATTGTTCACATGAGAATCATAATATTAGTTTTTTTAAAAAAAAAAACTCTTATTTTGTTCCACTGGCAATGGATAACAGTATAGAATCTATACAAATAGAACTTCTGAAATCAAACTCTCCCAGATATTAAAGCTGTTTCCTTGGCTTGTGTTCTAACTAGACACAGAAGGTCCCTTAGTCACTAGCACTGGAATTTCATGAAGGCATATCAAAGCTCCTTCCAGAAAGCAAAGCAGAAACTCTATTCAGATTGTAGCATTGCCCAGATATTAAGGTCTTTGCTTTTACATAGCACAGGATTGGGTACATCTTTAGGGCATGCCAAATATCAGGGTGAAAGTCATAGAATTTCTGATAGAAACAAAAGTTCAATTGTCATCTTAATTCTCCCCTCAAGAAATATACAATTTGGACTGGAAAGATGGCTCAATGGTTAAGTCTTTGTCCAGCAAGCAGAGTGACTGAGTTAGGATCCTTTATCCTACATAAAAGCTCCAAGTGGAAATGGCAGTAGCCTGCACGTCCAGCTCTGGAAAACAGAGCCTAGGAAATCCAAGAGCAAAGCAAAAAAGAGATACACAATCCAGGATGATGTCCGAAGTCACCCTTGATCCTCCATATCAACTTATGGTACTCGCTGATACTACACACAAACATATACACATGCACACACATATTAACATTATACAATTAATCTGCATCTCAATATATTGAAGAAAAATCCTGTTATTCAGAGGATTGAAGGAGAGAATGAGTGTAACTTATTATTTTTAATCAGAAGCTTGAAGCACTTTAAAACTTTTTTTTCTTAGGCCCACCAGCAATGGAAACACCTGGGAAGGAAACTTTTCTGGCTTCTCCTAGTACCTAACTTGAACTCAGTGAAGCCACACAGAATCTTTTCTAGACAGCACAATCTGAAGAGGATTGTTGAAGGAATCGCAGGGTCAGAGATATGTCTCACAACAGACCCACTCCCTTTTAACCCAACTTTAATCAGTCCTACTGTAGAGACAGAAGGTGTGTATTTCATTTATCTGTAAATTCTATTCTTTGTCAAGTCAAGTCTGCTCTGAGGAAGGACAATGGCTGAATGATAACCAGTCAGACTTGAGTCAGCAGCTGTAATATTTTCTGAAGATTAGGGTTTCTGAAACATTCATAAATGCAAGGAAGACAGAGAATTGTTCACCTTTTTTTGAGAGAGAGAGAAAGAGAGATTAGATAACAGCAGCACTTTACCAAAGGAGCTTTTACAACACACTGCAAAATATCTAATGTCCCAACACTTTCTCTTGAGGCCTTTGGTATATAAGAAACCACATCCTTACCCTTCCCATGGAGCCAAATGTTGCATTGATTTTCATTTCTCACCCCTCATACTTACACGGGTCCTGTTGCAGAGTATGTTATTATATTTAATTTTTAGTTAAGTTTGGAAAAGGAAAATGATTGTTATACATAGGACATATACATGGGACACAGTTTGTTGCGGTAAGCACAATCAACACAGATCAAAATCTGAAATTTCATATGCACCTTAGAGATCCATACTCATGGAATGTCTCTTTCTTATTCACCTGGTGTCTGACATTGGAAAACTGATATTAACATTACAGAAAAAAAAACTGCTTCTGTTTGACTTTTAGTATCTCTTCAATTTGCTGGATGCTTTCATATTCTTTTCTATCATGTTCATACTCTAACATATGTAGAATATCATAATAATAAGAGGGCATATTGATAATATTTCTGGGAAGTTATCCATAGCGATACATAGAATTATAATGATTAAATGGTGGCATATATTTAGCTGTGCAGTCATGAAAAACCTGAACAATACAGGTAACATTGTATCTTCCATATGTGTTTAAGAAATAAAAATGCAAAAGTACATAAAAACTGACTGAGAAGAAAGTGTTTTGACTAGTAAAGGGAGGGGGGAGAGCTTGGGTCTTATAGAATGAAAAGGACTTAAAGTCATTGCTTCTCATATATCATGTTGTAACAAAATTTTTAATGTAAAATATATCATTGGAGGATTTTTTATTGCTGACAACAAAAGATAAGTGTTAAACCATAATTTTTAATGATGATTCAAATGTTTTTAAAAATTCTACTATTGAATAAACTGCATATAAGTTCTTTTTAATGATAAGAGAAAATAATTAATAATCACATCATTATAACACAAGAAAAGAAAAAAGAAAAAGTGATATAATGTGTTTCTCTGTACAATAGTGAGCATTTGCCTATTTTCTCAGAGTAACACAATGTCATCTGATCTGTGTTTCATAAATTCATGTCTCTCAGTGTCCTTATTCTGAACCCCTGACACACAAATCCAAATTTCTAATCAACTCGAACTGCCATTGTTGCTACCTTGTGACTTAAAAGAAATGGTGAGATAAATGTCAGTTTATAACTAGGAGATATTAGAGATGTGTTTTCATAATAAGAGTCTTCTCTCTCTTTTTCTGGATTGGATACAGTAAACAAGAATCAAACACATGCAGAAATATGTAATTTAAAATTTTATGTTGCATTTCATTGAAATGTTAGCTGAATAATATTGCTTTGGCACATATGTTATATTCATGTCAATATGTTTCATATGCTAACAAGATCTCTGAAAAGATTCTAGCCTTCCTTGTTTATAGAGAAGGCAAAGAACTGTGTAACTTCATGAGAGAAGAGAAGAACCAAGTTCCCAGAGTTTAGGGACTAGTTGAGAATACTGAGTGATGCTGGGTCTGTTGACTAGATATTTTGTCATTGGAGAAGAATCATTTGCTTGGACTCAGTGTGTCTTTTTTAAAATTATGAAATTTTTTTCCATGTTAATCTCTTAAAATCCATTTTGCTACTAGGCTAGACACATAATTATATGAAACATATTATTTTTATAAATATGTATATGTGTACAAACACTTAGTAAGTTACAGGGAGAGTTGTTAAATGAATATTAATGTCCAGCATATATTCATCTGACGAATTCTGAAAATGCTATATCCAGGCCTAGACTCCTAAACCAATGTCTGGATTTATACTACATATGTCTCTCCAAAATGGAGGAAAAGACCACTACAAATATTACCTGATATTAAAATTGCCTGCTAACTTCTGATATCTACAGTCTTCCAAGTAGTTTATTTTTTAGTATAATATTATGTTTTCTTTATTGTTTCATTAACACATTTGTCTTATTTTAACCAATAATTGTATTCTTTTCTTTCTTTCAAATAATAAATTAATTCTGGGCACATTCCTTAGCCCACAGAGCTGTAGGGGAGCAGGCAACTTGACCATTCATGCAGGGAGGGACTTTCTCTAAATCAGAATGATACACATCATCTGCACAATTTTATACTCCACAGTTACATGTAATAAGATAAAGTAAACATCCAAACATTATTTCTAAGATTTCTTTAGAGAAATAAATGGGTATTAACAGAAAAAAATTCAATTCTATAGAATCACAAAAAGGAAATAACCATTTAGATAAGAAGGTATGAATTACTGCTTTTCCCTACAGTATGTCTAAATAGGTTCATTCATGAAAACACTTATGAAAAAGATAATTCTAAAAGGCATTTCTCTAATATTTAATGGATTATTCAAAATGGAACAGTGTTTATGATATGATTATAATGCAAACTTTGCTTTGTCTTTATGAAATCTTTGCAATAAGAAATTGTGATGAAATTTGTAATAAGTGATTATAGGTTGTAAAGAAAGATCCAGGTATGGGGGAAGGAGGCACTGGGAGATAGGGAGAAGGGTTGGAAAGGAACGAGAAAAGGGGGGAGGGAGCTAGGGGGTCCAGGGAGTGGTGGAGGGAGGGAGAGGACCGGTGTACATATTAAGTTTGTATGAGCAGAAATAAATAATAAATAAATAAATAAATAAATAAATAAATTAGAAAATAAATAAAATTAAAAAAATCATGCTGTCAGAACAAAGATATGCAACAACATTTTTTTGTGCCTAATCATTACAATGATAAAGCCTTGTAGGCTATATTGATTTTGTAAGTCTGAAATAAATCCTAGCAATATGTGGACAGAGCACAGTTTGCATTATAACTAAATCATAAACATTCCATTTCAAATAATCCATTAAATATTAGAGAAATTATTTTTTCATAAGTACTTCTGAATGATAAATCATGCAACTATGTGTCTTTATAAATGAACCTATTTAGACATACTATAGGGAAAAAGCAATTGGTCATATCTTCTTATCTGAATGACTATTTCTTTTTTTTTGATTCTGTAGGATTGGATAATCTGTTATTTATTTCTCAAAGGAATGTTAGAAATAATATTTGTGTATTTACTTTATCTTATTACAAGTAAACAATTCCTATTTATAATATTTTAGTTTTATCTGAGAACTTAATTACTAGGTCCTTAAGTAATTGTCTGTTCCAGTTCTGAAAATCAATGACAAGATAATTATAAATGAGGATGAATTTGCTTTTCCTATGTAACTTACACCTTGAACGACTTGAGTTAGAATAAATAAAAACTAAAAAGTTCACATTGAGAGATATTCAGTGGCTAGTGGGGAGCTGATATGTTGAGGGAATTGATTTGCCTTTGTGGACACTGTACTTTGCTATTATGACATACTCCAAATATTGTTCCATTATTTTCAAATTCCATTATGATTTATTCCATGTTGTTCTAATTATGTTTCAAATGCTTAATACACAAGTTGATCAGGTATTGTTTTCATTTCTTATAAAGAAATTCCTCTGTAAATTTAGCTGATAGAAAGCTATTTAGCATTTTGGAAACAGATGGAAATGCTACCACACACAGCAGTGATTGGAACTTGTTCTGAAAATACATTATCCAAATGATGGTGGGAAGGCCCCCAAGGATAAATCATGAGAATCCAGACAGAAGTCTCCTATACAAAAATGGAAAGCCTTTTAAGTGGAAAAAACTGCAGTGAATCATGGCAGTTGCAGGTACATTAAGATAAAACATCCAAGAGCCTGTGCATTTTCTTTCATGCTGTCAGAGGATTCAGCAGTGCATGAGCTTCCTCACGTTAGCCATCAACAGCTAGAACAGCGAATGTCTTAGAAAACAACTCTCCAGCAAAAATAATTCAACTTCCTATGGATACTGACCCATTAAGTGAAACAGCAACTGTCAGTCTTTCTTCTGGCTCTTTTTTTGACCAGAACCTATGGCTTGTAGTCTCCATGTCTTCATTTTCTTTTTGCTAAGGCAGAGAGATGGAAAGGATGAAGAAGAGCAGAACTGCAAAATGAATCAGTAAAGTAAGAAGGAAAAGGAGGGGAACATAAAATCAGCTTGGTGAGTAAAGGATACGGAGACATAAGTGCCTAGATCCCTAGTACATTCATAAAAGCCAGACACTAAGTGTATGCCCGGCATCCCAGACCTAGGTAGGTGCTGACACTAGAGATCCAAACACAGTGACAGACTTTGTCTCAAAAAATAATTTGGATAAACCCTTGGTGGAAGATATATAATATCTGTCTTTGACCTCTATGTACACACATGTGTACACTTACTCCCACACACAAAAACAAAAAGGATTAGAAAGTTGGATGTATACTTCTCTGAATGTTAGTAGCCACTCACATTGGGATTTACAGCAGAAGGAGGTACTTAGAGAGTGCATGAGTGCATCAGATTCTGCATTTCACACTTCACTTTGCAAGACATACCAGAGCAACCTGAAATGTTAATGCTCACTACAGAAGTCATTTCAGGAAAGTCAAAAGATGCTGGAAGCAAAAGAGCACTATACATTTGAGTGTTCTGATTGCTTTCATCCTTTACACACATACACACACACACACACACACACACACACAAAATCAAGATAAAAAATTTTGTTTTCTCAAATGTTTAACGTGGTTAATTTTAGTCTGTTATTCAAAACTCAAATGAGGAAAATATATTAGTTTGCTTTACTACTGTCATGGTTTGAAATGTGTCCCCCACAGTCTCATGTGTTTGGCAAGGTTATGACACCTTGAGAGGTGGAGCCTTGCTGGAGGAAGGCAGTCAAAAGGGGTGGGCCTTGAGATGGATTAGTCCAAGACTTCTAGGGGAAGTCTGCCTTTGCAGCAAGCAGCCTTGCAGCTCTTAGCCTCTTAGATGCCTGCAGTGTCATAGCTTGTGGCCAGCCAGCCATATCACCTCTGCTTTGAAAGACTGCATCTCCACTCTGGAACTGTAGACTGAATAAATCTCCCTTTTTCCCTTAAGTTGCTTAATTTGGGTCCTCTCTCACAGCAATAGTAATGAGCAACTGTTACAACTACATACTTTCTATTTTGTCAATCTGCTAAAACAAACAATTTCTTTTTTCATCTTATCCATCTTTCTAGGGAGTACTCCCACCCACTATGCGCTGGGTCTTCCCTCATCAAATGGATAATCTTTTGCAAATTTTCAAAGAGGTTTAGATTAATTAAATAATTCCTCACAGGTGTGCTAAAAGGTTTAGGTATCAATTGTCCAGTGGTTATGATGGCCATTTATAAAATAAGTTTTGTAAACATTCATGGTTTGTAAACCTTCAAGCAGGTATGGGAGTTGGGAAGGAAGTAACATGTTTTAATGGATTTATTTGTGCTTTTGCCTCTTCTTATGGTTTTCTTTGTCTAGGACACCCAATGTGATCAGAAGGAGTTATTTAGATAACTGACCATCCTCTCTACTTTGTTTAACCTTGCGTATTGTATTTGTGTGTTGGGAGTATTATCTGTTCTACATGATATACCAAATAAGAAGCCTCTGAAATATTTTCCAGAATGTGACTGTGCATATATATAAATGCCATGTCCAGCTTACCTATGAGATCAACAATATTTCCAAATCAATCTATAGCTCCATAGAGGCAATACACTGTTGTAAAAGTGAAACAAGAAAAAGCTGCTTGTGATTAAGTAGCTTTCCCACTATAGGGAAAGTTATACCTTCAACAAGTCTGATGGGAAAAAAAAAAACCCAAAAGACCCCCAAAACAAATTAAGCATTTTCTTCTGACATCAGTCATCCACCACAGTCCCAAAGTAAAACTCAACTGCTAAAGGAGACACCACATACAATGAACACATGACACGGGAAAAAACAAACAAACAAAAAAGCTGAAATGGAGAAGGAAACTTCTTCCATCCTGACTAGTCCTGCAGAGCCAGAATATATGATATGCAATGCATCCCTGCCCAGCTATAGGTACTTTGAACTAAGCTAGCAATGCTACCAAGAGGAACCCAGTATGATAGTGACATGGAAGGTATCAGGTAACCAAATGTAGTTTGATTGGTATAGGAGTCCGTTTCACAACTGCATACACACATCTGGTACTATAAACAAGGCCAAATATCTGTGCATAGAGATATTCCCATAGGATGGAACAAATTTCTTAGTGTTAATTATAAATGTTTGACAGCAAGCTGTAATCTACGTACTTATCATTATACCCACAGATCAAAGAAGCATTCACATTCAACTAAGAAGTATCCCTGTACAATGGAAAATGCAAAATGGAAAGAACCACAATTGGCTGAAGTACGAGGTGAAAGCTATTGGTGACAGCTTGCTCCTAATCAGGACATCTCAAAGCTCAGGGAAACTTTTGAAAAGAGGGTGCAGTAAGTACATAAGAGCTGGAGTTCCAGAAGAGGTAATGTCAGATAATAGCCTCTGTTTATACCAAAGCTGCTATATCCAAGAAGGCAACACAATAATGTCTGCATCCACTTAACCTCCACAATAGCTGGTTACCTGCATTTTGTAATAAAACAGACCTATATATAGATCTGGTGCTTGTCAGAAGAAGGATGGAGCCTCTTTACATTTAACCCAGCAATAGGCCATTTGCACCACTGCAGATGCCAGGATATTCCCTAGTACAGTCCCCTAGTTGGGATACAGGAAATCACACATACGGGATGACTTGGAAAAGGGAAGGAAACTAGATGGAGGAGAGAAGGGTGTGGTGGAACTGGAAGGGAAAAAGTTTGCAGCTAGTAATGATGAAATCCCATAAATTCATTCTAAATTAATTAAAAATAAAGAAAGAAATTGAAAACTCATTTCTTGAAGAAACTGTGGAGGTTTGGAAGTATTTAAATTATTATGTAATAATTTTTGTCAGTCTTTAAGAGTAGTATTTTACTAGTAGCATACTACTAAATATAAATATATTTTTGTGATACTGCAATAAAAATAACCTGAAGATAAGTTAGGAAAATAACATGTAGATACCAAAGAATAAGCTCCACTGCTAAAACTTGAAGTTTTTTTATTTATAATTATTTGTTATAATTAGGCATAGACACTTCTGGCATTTGCATATCTTTTTATTTTTTAGACATCAGTTGTCAGATGCAATTACAGTGAGAACATAATTCATTATCAAGTTTGTATTTTACATAAATTCAATTGGCATTTTCTACCTGGTATGAAAAAAATTTAAAGGGAAGCACTTGGACATAAAATAAAATTGTAGTAGGAAAGTCAGTAACTTTTTTCTATACCATATTAAAAAAAACTTTTATAGGACTCAATATTCTTCCTAGCAGATTTTAGGTGTATTAAGTAACAATGGATACTTGAAATTTTTTAAGTATATGGCCCCTTACTTGTGTGATTTGTAGTCCCATTAAGGGAATTTTTTTGTAGGATTGTTCCAAACAGTGGCTTTTCTTTACATACACAATTAGTATGTACCTAGATTCAATAGTGCTCATAAATCATTTTCTGAAAGTGCTGGAATAAATTTAATAAGCTTAAAATATCTATTTAAATTCAGCTCCTTTAACTGTAATTTATCCATACAACAATCCCTAACCCACTTTAAGAATTTACAGAGGGGAGAAAGAATTTATTTATAGAGAAGAAAAGTTAGCACCTGGAATCAACTGTACCAGCTGCAGAACAACTAATGCCAATGACTAGTAACAACCAGGTACACTACAGATGAACTCACTGAAGATTGACTAACTTCCTTATGTTGAAGAGTCAAAGGCAGAGACAGTAAGACTGGAGCCCAGGATCAGCAGTCTCCTTGAATGACAGAATGAGAGTGGATCTATTTTATGGTAGCTGAAGTCCCAGAAGTATTTGTTCTCAGGCAAGATTGTGTAAGAAAGAAATATTCTTACTGCTTCTTCTGCTGAAATCTTCTTTGGTGCTCATTCCTCAGTCACTGGTTCAGAAGTCAGCCCATCTTGAAATCAAGATACCAAACTTCAGAAATCAGAAGGCGACAGACCAGGCTTACTGACAAAAAACAAAACAAAACAAAACAATACAGAAAGCAATCTGCTAGGGCTCCTCCATAAACACTTCTAAAGCTTCAGCTTTAACAGCAACATTCAGCAGTAAAGACAGGAGCACAAAACATTACCCTCAAATTGGACCCTTAGAAGAAACCTCACATCTGCATTTTTCCCTCATCGAAAAAGGCAGTGACTTGTCAAAGAAATCAGAACAAAGGGAGAATTGTATTAGTCAGTGTAGTTATGGAGTGTAGGAGGAATGGACAATGATTGTGCCACAGAGACTCCCATCCCCCATACAGAGAGGTTCCTTGGACTCCTCCCTCCCGCTAAGCATACAAATCTCCCTAGATTACACCTTCTCCAGAGCAAAGATTGTTGGTGCTGTTAAACCACCTGGCTGAGAGGACCAATCCAGATAGGACAACTTAGCAAAGGCTCATGCTGGGACTTATGGGATGTTGGGTGGGGTATATAAGCAGCCTGATATTTGTAATATACGAACCTGCAAGCCTAAGAGCCTGCAAGCTTGAACCTACAAGCCTGAGAGCCTGCTTTGCCACTTGCCTGACTCCCAGAGTCTGTACTGTTGACTCCGTGCCAGTTTATCCCCGCCCCCAAGGGTCTCCGTGGGCCCTTGTGAGGGAATCCCTGAGCAAGTGATACCAAGAAAGTCCCCAAACTGAAAACAAAGCTTCACATAATAATGCTGTGATTCGACAAAGGTACCTCAAATTGTTTGGGAAGATCTCTAGTTTTGCAGTAACATTTCAGGCTATTTTAAAACAGAATCTCAGTCAAGGAACCAAACAAAGATTCTAGGATTGGACAGAAAAGACAGATGAATTTGGCTGTTATCCACACAAGAATAGAAGCCAAAATTATGCTGGATAAAAATGGAGCCAAGTGATGTCATATAGATATGAATATCATGGTGTGCCAAAGAAGATGTTAATGTTTTCCAATTTTCAGGTTTAGCAAAGATGCTATGTTGTTTGGTTAATATTTTATATATCCTAAATATCTCCTCAATTTTTTCAGTGCTCTAATTCCTTGATTCTTCTTTCCTCCCTTCCTTTCTTCCTCCCTCTTTTTCCTTTCTCTCTCCCTCCTTTCCTTCCCTCTTTCCTTCCTTTCTACCCTCCTTCCTTCATTTTTTCCTTCCTTCCATCCTCCTCCCTTCCTCACTCCCTCTCTCCCTTCCTCACTCCCTCTCTCCCTTCCTCACTCCCTCTCTCCCTTCCTCACTCCCTCTCTCCCTTCTGAGTTTCCTTCCTCCCTCCCTTCTTCCCTCCCTTCCTCCCTCCCTCCCTTCATTGCTCCCTTCCTTCCTCCCTTCCTTCTTTCCTCCCTTCCTTCCTCCCTCCCTCCCTCCTTCATTGCTCCCTTCCTTCCTCCCTTCCTTCCTTCCTCCCTTCCTTCCTTCCTTCCTTCCTCCCTTCCTTCCTTCATTCCTCCCTCCCTCCCTTCATTCCTCCCTTCCTCCTTCCCTCCCTTCCTCCTTCCCTCCCTTCCTCCCTCCTTCCCTCCCTTCCTTCTTCCCTCCCTTTCTCCTTCCTTTCCTTCTTCCTTCCTTCCTTCCTTTCTTCCTTCTTTTTTCTATCCATCATTCTTTCTATCCATCATTCTTTCTTTTTATTCTGAATTGAATGACATAGTCTAGACTTTATCTGATCTAGCTTAGTAATATGTTATGGTATTTGATTCATTTATATGTAACAATTGATTCATAATCCATAGTTAACCATGGTATAAACTCTTAGTATTGATATTTTCAAATTATTTACAGTTCTTCAAAGACTAGTCATTGAGCCTTCCATTCCTCTGAAAGAGCCTTGCTGGAACCTCACTAAATATCAAGTGGTATTTTCTCCTTTTCTTCTAAATTTTCTTGTATTTGAAATAAAGAACAAGGATTTTTTGACTTAGGAAATGATAAGAAGATCCAGACAAACAAAAGTGTGGCAAGATCACTTGCAGAAGCAAAACTTGTGAGCTAGCTCATCTGTAAACCTGCTCTAACACTCCTGAGTACACGTGCATATACATAATTTTGAGTCCATTACCATTTGTGAATATTTAAGCCTCTTAATTAACTAATTATAACATTTGGTAGCTTCAGGTAAAAAGTGACATTTAATTAAAAACATTTAAAGTTTACCATTTTTTCCCTGTAAATCCATGGATAATGGCTAAAAGAATCAGAATCACCCAGAAAATGAATCTCAAAGTGTGAGTTGACAGTTTGGTATTTGTACCAGTGTTTGTTTCCTGAATGGATTTCCCGAGAGCTGTAAAAGAATATAAAATGAAACAAATTAGCAGAAGTAAAAAAATACCATGACAAAAATAAAATGGGATTAGAAAATCTGTGTGTGGGTGTGCACAAGCATGCTCTATGTTTTTTTGTTATTGTTCCTGTGATACAAGCAACCCAAGAAATACCATTAACTGTTCACGCTATGTAAGGTGGTGGTAATGATAATAATATGTGCCAACATAGTTTGTAAATATTATGGAATAATAAACATGTGAGATATTATTATAATTATCTCTTTTGAGCCTAAAACCACCCAGAAGAAACACATATTTGATTCTATTATTTATTTTCAATGGTTTTAATATCAGGAAATCCATAACAATTTTTCTTAAAAGTACACATTTAAGACTTTCCTCTTTCAACATTCTGACGCTAATGTGTCTTTCTTTATTACATGCTTATCGAAGTCAAAATGATTTTTAGTAATTAACTTTCTCAATTTAAAAACCTGAAAGTTTTAAATCTCTGCTTGATATTTATTTCCTTAAATGTGGTAAACTTATGCCATTTAGATTGTTAGAACAAATTCCAGAGGCTCCATGGCACATAAAGAGCAGATTTATCCCTCACACTTTGGAGGAGGGAAGTTGAAGATGAGGCACTGATATAGATCTGGTGTCTGGTGAGTATGATACTCTTTACCCCATAGTTTGCATTTTCTTAATATACACTCACATATTCTGTGAATAAATGAGTTCTCACACACTTTTTTATGACCTAAAATGCTTTAAAATACTTTACTTCTTAGACTACATCTCCTTAGGAATTATGACTTCGGCATGAAGATTTCAGAGATGAACTGGATCCACACCATGACCTTTCAATTTGCAATGAAGATAGACTAAGGAAACTTTAACAGTCTACCTCACCATGTCTTTGGAGCATCTGCTTTTTAGTTCCATACTTCAGAACATTACTGCAAAGTTTTGGTCTTAATGTTTGCTTTGCCTGCTTCTCTTTTGTCCTGCTTAAACCTTTACAGTTCAGTTTTCTTAACCGTCAATTGCTCCTACTGACTCCTGTGTTTTGTTCAGCTTACAGCAGGTTTTCAGCATTGACTTCCTGCCTACTGCACCATGTGAGGTGAGGTAGATGCATTCTTTGCTCCCTCAGTTTGTCCAGGTTTCATATGCACACAGTAATTCCAACATACATTCTCTCATGTCTCTTATCATTACCTCCTAGTGAAAATTTTCTAGCTCAGTTCCACATAATCCTCATTCGTGTGTGTGTGTGTGTGTGTGTGTGCACATGCTACTGCCTTGGGGGGCCTACAGAGCAGCAAGATAGGAAAGAGCCCAATAGTTATGACAATATTAGCTTCAATAGCTTGGAACAGAATATCGGTGATAGACATAACTCAGTCAGGATGGAGGAGGGGGGCTAAGAGTAACAATTTTGTGAAAAAAATCAACTAGTGACTGATTAAGAGGGAAAAGTGTTGAAAGACACTGGAAGAAAGGGAAGGCCAAGTCTAACTCCCGTAAGGCATGACAAATTGAAAACATAGAGGAGTACAAGTTCCAAACTGATGCCCGAGTGCTAGTTGCAGAGGGTAGGTGGTAGAAAATGGCATTGGTTTTATAGGTTTTGCAGAAATCAGAGGCTTCTGAACCTAAAATTGTGTACTTAACTCCATGGTTTTATTTTCCAAAACACACCACACACACACACACACACACACACACCACACACACATCAATAAGTCTATTAAGCTTCATCTAAAAGCATATATATATATATATAATCTAGTTTAGAAGCTGGTGTGCTCAAAGAGAAAAGTTTGCTCTAGCAGATTTTATGGTATAGACCTTATCAATGTAACTGCCTACAAAGACTAGGTAGTAATCTAAATCAGTGACTGCTTGCCATTCAGTGATGAAGAAGCTCTATAATAATTGTACAGTTCTGTTGATACTCCAGTAGATCTTGGCTGCAGCATCTTGTCATGGGAGCTACCAGATTATTCACGTTATTCTCTAATGATAGTTGTTAGGTAATTCCTAATGTTATGAATAATGTCCATATTTTTGTTGACAGGTATATATATATATATATATATATATATATATATATAATACTAGATTTTGACATAATAATAAATGATCACTTTATTTGATATCATTCAGTATTTAACTTTGGGCTTCACATATTAGACAACTGTATTACTGAGTTATATCTCTGGCTCATGTGTTTACTTACATTAAAACATATCAGTTTTATGAAGTAATTATATTGTGTCTATAGATTTATGTATGAACATTTATTTTTCTATATATTTCAATTCTCATTAAATTTATTGTTAGCTTATTAGGTAACAGTAAAAATGGTATGCCTTGCTGGAGTGCTGTGTAAACTTTGCATACTTGTACATGTTGTACGATGATTCACTAAGTTAAATGTAGCTAACTTCTATTGATTCATTACATTGGAAACATTTCAAAATCATTTTTTAGTTTTGTAATACATACACTGCATCCTCATCTTCTGGTGTCCATTCTACTATGGAAATAATCCTAATTCATTCAACTCCTTCTCCTCCCTTCTCTCACTCCTTTCTCAACATGCTTATGAGAAAGGAAACACTATGAAAGATTTACTTTTCTCTAGGTTGTTGTCAACAATTTTCATCTTTTTTTTTCTTTTTTCATGAGTCATTCTTCCTGGAATAAGGTGATATCACATTGTGGTGAAGACTTTAATTTCACTGATAAGTAGTAATTTTTAAAACATCTTTATGTACTTGTTATATTATTTAGAAATGTTTCTTCATATACATAATATTTTGCATGTTATTTTGAAAAATGTCTATTTAGGTCTATTGTCCATTTAAAAATCAGATTATTTGCTTCTTTTTTTATTTTTATATTTTTCTGCTCATACAAACATAATAGGAACCCCTGTCCCCTCCCTCCCTCCCTCCACCCCTCTCTGGACCTATCTGTTTCCTCCCCACTTTGTCCCTTCTTTTATCCCAGTGCCCCCTCACCCCATCTCTGAAGCATCCTTTAATGAGTATATCAAACTTTCCTCTGGGTCCTCCTCTCTGATGAGGTGTAAGGACTCAGTGGCATTTCCTAGAACTCTTTCTTGTGTTCCCTTTAAGTATAGGAACACTATTGTGGCTGTTAATCCCTTGCTTCTAAGGATCCTAGTGCCTTTAGTCCATGCTAGAATTTAAGGGGTCAACAATATGTTGGTCATTGCACAGATCACGCAGAGTCCTGCTATAATTGCTTCGGCCTTAACTTGTGTGGAGTGTCTTGCATATCATGACTCCTCCCATCCTTGTGCTTTTACAATCTTACCGCCCCCTCTTCCGCAAATTTCCCTGAGCTTCAGGATGGGGAGAGATTAGGCAGGCCTGATTCCAGGTGGTTGTTATAGAGTCTCTGATGTTCTGAATTATGGTTTGTTGATGATTTTTTTTTCAGTTTCGCTGTTCCTGCAATGCCCTTGGTTCCATCTTGATGGGTATTGGATGTCACCTCCTGGCCAGAGATAAAAACCTGTTAAATTAGAGTCTTGTTATAAGAGTCTATTCAAAGGTAGATGGAATAGAAGTAGGAGACTGTGGTGAGAGAGGGGTCAATCACCCATTTGCAAAATGGTTACCTTCTATCTGGCAACCTAAATGCCCTCCCCTTCTAGTAAGATCGTACCCCATCAGTTGGAAATGATCAGGAAGGAAAGTCTATGAACTTAATCAGATATCTCATTACTTATTTGCAGTCCTAGATGGTGGCCTATTTTCTCTGCTGTAACTTGGTCCCCTCTGTTTCTGGTGGGGCCCTCCTTCCCCATCCCTCCTGTTTATAATCTTTACAATTACTGTAGGTGTTACAGATATATGTTTGAGTGTCTCTAAGTGAGTTTGGTACTAGGATCCACCTATTAGGGAGTACATACCGTGCTTAATTTTCTGTGTCTGGGATACTTCACTCAATATAATTGTTTCTAATTCCATCCATTTCCTGGCAAATGTACTGAGATTCTAGAGTTCTTCAAATATTCTTTATATCATTATCTTTCAGATATGAACTCTGTACTTTGTGATACCTTAAATTGTGGCTTTTACATGTAAACATTGCTATGATTTGAAATGTGAATTGTCCCACACAGGCTCCTGTGTTTGAATCTTTATCTGTCTGGGAAAGTCATAGCACCTTTAGGTGTTTTGCTAGAAGAAGAATGTCACAAGGGGTAGACCTTGAGTTTGGTCAGCCCCACCCTGTTTCAGTTAGTGAATCTACTGTTGAGTTTATAGTAGTGCTTGACTTCCACAATGTGGAGCAGTAGCTTAAATCTTCCAACCTCTGCTGCCACGTGCATGCTTTTTAACCTTGAAGGGTTGTATCTACCTTCTGGAACCATAAGCTTAATAAATCTCCCTGTCTTCCTTAAGTTGTTTGAGCCTCAGTGCTGTCCACAGCAGTAACAGAGAATACTCCATGCAGAAATTGAGACTGAGAAGTGGGTATTGCTGTGAGATTAAGAGTATCCGAAATCAGAATGTGAATTGCTTTGAAGTTAAGAGAAAATGGTACCAGAGAAGTGAGGTGTTGCTCTATGAGACTGAGAGTTGGGTACCAAAAAGTGAAGCTGCTCTCTGTGAAACTGAGAAAAGTTGGTACCTAGTAATATGGTCATTGCTGTCATGTGGCTAGTATGCCTTTGGAACTATTTGTTGAGAGAAATATGGAAAACTTTGGGATTGTGTGCTGATAAAGCCTTTGTGTCTTAGGGACAGGATCATAAAGGCCATTCTTACCAGATCTTGGAAAAGAGTAATGCTCTTAGAAAAACAGGCAGTGGAAGCCTACCTTGTGATGATCCATAGGAGAACAGACACTGTTTTGGGAACTGTACAAGGGGCAAATGGAGTGATGTGCTAGCAGAGTGTTTGATTAAGCTTTACCCTACTCCTGAAAGCCTGCCTAAAGTTAAATTCAAGTGTTTGGCAGAAGAAGTTTGAAAGCAAGCAGTCTTGACACTATGGTATTGCTACTTTTTTAATATTCTTGTTCAGAATTATGAAGAAAAAGATCAAGGAATCAAGCAAAAAAAGATGAAAATTGAAAAGTTTGATAAAGAAAATGTGAACTCAAGTCTACAGAGATTATGGACAGCAAAATAGTATATCAAAGTCTGCTCTCCATTAGGATAATAGAAGAGGCTGTGCCCTGAGGGCAAAATCCACAGGGAAGGATACCATTCCTAAGAATGCAAATTTTTTGGAAGGGAAAATTTGAAGGCCAGAGTTCCAAGGAAATTGCCTGATCCTCTAAAGCAAAGGCCCAAGAGAGATTATGCCTATAGTCACCACCTAGAAGTGGAATCAATTATGATTCAAGATCAATCTCCACCAGAAAGCTAAAGCAGACATTGATATTGGTTTTAGAGGCATCAAAGATGCAAGAGGGAGGAAGTTGTGCATTCCTCCTCCAATTTTTCAGAAAATGATAGAAATCAGGTGGTATGTATCTTCAGTTTAGGGGCACAAGAAGGGCAGTTTATGCTGTGAACTTAAATTCTGGTTTCCCATTGGGAAGTGAAGATGTTAAAGATGTGAGAGCCAATGTGCCAAGGAGAGCTGTATACCATAGGATGAGTCAGCCAAAGAGAATAATGTGTTCTATGGGCAGCTATGCTGGAGGGATGGAACAAAAGCCTTTGGAACTGAAATTATTTCAACAGGAGGTTCAAACAGCTGCATATGGAGCTACAGAATTTAGAGTTTGTCCTTCTGTTTTTTGGTTTTGTTTGGACAAATCTTTCCTGGGTGTGCTCCCATTCCTCCCTTTTGGAATGGGAGTGTTTATTTTATCCCACTGTATGTCAAAAGTATGTAATTTATTCTTTGATTTACAGGAGTCTTGTACTTTGGGCTTTTGTCTGGGGACAACTGATATAGTCTATGGTACTTATAAAGATGGACTGAATGTGGTTTGCATAATGAGATGGAAATGAGCCTGTGGAGTCAGGGAATGGAGTGTCATTGTTGGAAATGTGAGTGGTCCCCTAAGGGCTCATGGCACCTTTATGAGATGGAATCCTGCTGGAAGAAGTCACAGGGGGTGGGTCTTGAGGTTGGTAGCCCCACTCTGCTTCAGTTAGTGAGTCTTTTCTTGAGCTTACAGCAGCTCTCAGCCTCCATGATATCTGTAACAAGTTAAACTTTCTCCAGCTTCTGCCACCAGATACATGCTTTTTTGCATGGTAGGACTCTGTTTCCCCTCTGGAACTATAAGGTGAATAAATCTATCTTTCTCTCTTAAGTTGTTTGAGCCTCAGTTGTGTCCCACAGTAGCAACAGAGTAACTGGTACAAATATTGTCATTATTATACCTTCAATTGTATGTATTTGTTGGGCAGAATATGATTTATTTAGATATGTAGGATGAAAAATATGTACTTTCTCAGTTTTCAGTCTTAAAGAACAAGAAAGACTTGTCATGAGGATATTATGTATGAGCAGAGGCACAAGGTAGTGATTAACCTTATCCAATTCTGAACACAGAAATTAAACATGACATACATAAACTAGTATGTAACAGGATTTTTATTTAGATTGTAGTTATCTCTTTAGGAGTCAAGACCCTATAAAGGATTTCTAACCACTAAGACTGTTAATCATCATCTTTAACTCTAAGGAGATACTAACATACTTTACAAAATGGTTTGCCAAGTTGGATAACCACAACTGTGTATGAAGTTTCTCATCTATTTTTTTTACAATCGTGACATTACTAGGTAAGTCTTTTTTAGGTAATCGAATTTTAGTATCTCATAATACCCACAACAACAATTTTTTTATCTACTATGTTACAAGAATTATCTTGTATTTTATCTTCATATTTTCTTATCATGGAATCATATTTTCAAACAAAGTTATTGAGTCTCAAACAAAGTTATTGAGTTAATGTCATAAATGTACATGACTGTTTGCACAGAGTTTAAAAGTATCGTACCCTGGAAGTGCCTCAAAAAAAAAAACCCCAAAATACTATAATTCAATTTTAAATTTTTTTAAATTTATTTATTCAATTGTGCATGTGTGTGTGTGTGTAGAACCACGGACAATTGAACCACCATGGACCACCTCCACATCCTCCTTGTTTACTCTGCCCAGGGATTCACAAGCTCCACCCTAACAGGGCCAGAAACGCAGGCTGCCCAGGCTTCCACCTGGCGTCTATATTTGGGGTGTAGGATCCGAACTCAGGACCTTCCCCAGGCAAGGCAGAGGCTTAACCCCTGAGCCACCTCTCCAGCCCCTAATTCAAATTAAAAAGACATAAAACATGGCAGAATACTCAGTCCATGACTGATATCAATAATAATGTAAGAAATGAAAACTTTAAATGAGATTTTATTGTATTTTAGAATGTTTAAAATTTAAAAATCGGACTGGAGAGGTGACTCAGGGGTTGTTAAGCCCCTGCCCTACAGGTGGAAGGTCCTGAGTTTGGACCCTAAACCCCATGTATAGACGCTGGGCAGAAGCGGGGGCAGCCTGTGTTTCTGGTCCTGATAGGGCGGAGCCTGCGAATCCCAGGGCAGAGTAAACAAGGAGGAGGTGGAGGTGTCCATGGTGGTTCCCGAGTTCGCCTGTGGTTCTACACACACACAAACACACACACACACACACACACACACACACACACACGCACAATTGAATAACTAAATAAAAAATAATATTTAAAAATCTTATAGGTCTTACCTAGTAATGTCACCATGGGCAGCAGTGTATTTTCCTTCACTACATTCCCATATTCCTTTCCTATTTTGTTTTCTAGATTAGCCCTGTATACCTTTTAATACAATGATGTTCTTTGAGGTTAGAAATGCATGCTTTCTTTACTTTAATGCTGTATACACAATATCTAATTTGGTACCATCCAAAAAATAATCCGAGCTAAATTGAACTTCCTATTCTGGACTCCTTCCTTGTTTGATCTTTTCTTTTCCACAATGATTGCTCATACATAAAGATGTGTATTTTATCTCTCACCAACAACTTACCACAAGGTGAGTCCTAAATAAGACTGAATGCACTTCAATACATAGTCATAGATACCTAATTCAGGACACTGTTTTGTTGGGCTTGCCTGGCTTATTTCATTTTGTTTATTTTTGTCTTTTACTTATCAGTATGTACTGATTATATAATAGGCTTATTTATGACATTTTCATGCATGCATGATATCATTTGATCACATTCACCATCTAATCCTACCTTATTCCCCTCCCATGTCCACTAAATCTGATCACCTTCATCTTTCCAAGCAATCTTTATCACACTCTCTTGTTCTGTTTTTATTTTCATTTTTATGAAGATTGGGCTTCATTAGCAATGCTTAAAGAAACATAATAAAGGAGTTATTACAGGAATGTAGGCACCTTACTGGTGGCTATAACACTGTGGAAAATTCTGTCTTTCCCTCAGAAAGTTATTAAATGTGTACACATCCTCAAGAGGGGTGGATTCTAATGAGCTCCACTGTGCCTCCATGGTCAGGGCACAGTATTTGTTAATATTGATGAAAGAATCATAATTTTTAAGTGTTGCTGCTATCTTTAAGTAGGAATGAAGTTTTAAAATAGGGTTCTCAAAGCCTCCAATTTATTCATTCTCCATCTTTATTAATAGCCAAGCCTAGAAGCTGCTCACATCTTTGCTACTGTACATTATTCTTTCTCACTCCTCATTGGTATGTGGTTCATATCTACTACCATTTTAGGTCTCAACATGAGCATATCTTATAGTCAGAATTTCCCTTTTCTATTTCCCTGAGTGCGTTCCCTTCTCATTTCCCTAATATGTTCTCATAGTGACATGCATTTCCTCCATAACCTGTACAACATGGTATTGGATGACCTGTGCTTATTCCCATGTCACATAAAAGTGAATCAGATTTTAAGATCATACCTACTCCTCCCCTGATTACAGTATGAAACTTAGTGCTTTTCAAGGTCTGGCCATATGGTACTTAGAATTTCAGCATATACATTAAATAAACATTGCTTGCTTTTCTCCATGGAAGATTCACAATGGGAAAAAATCTGAAAACAGTGTGATTTCTTTAAAAACTTTGGTCTCAGGGTTATGGTGTGTGAGACCATGGGAACATATGCAATCAGTGTTGTCAAGGAGAACTTTCTAGAAATCTTCAGCAATGTTAAACTGACAATTCCTTAGTTGTAGTAATAATATTATTGCCAAAAGGGTGTAGCATTATAAGAAACTAATAGGAATTTCACATTTCTTCAGTATTATTATCACATCTGACATTTGAATATTAGGTATAAATGTAGATATAAAATGTTAGTGTTTGGGAAATAATATTTGAAAAAAATCAGACATTGGCTATTCTTAGAAAACATTTAGAATCTATGAAAAATTAACTTAGTTTAAAGCGATTTCATATTTATAGGTTTAAAACATTTGTTAGTCCCTAAATTATGACAAAATTACCTCAATGCAATTAATAAGTACAGTGAAAAGGATTGTAAATTGGGACATTTTCCAAAAACCATAGTCTTCTGAAAAGAGGAGTATTTTACCTAAGCCAAATAGGAGGGCAAAGTAAAGGTGGAACAAGGCTTCTCTTAGACTTGGAGCTTCCTCTAGGGTTAGTGCTTTCCAACAGCTAGTGTCATTAGAACTAACTGGTCACTATTCTGATAGTCATAGATTCTGGGAACTGTCCCCTGTTCAGTACTTCTCAAATTGACATGTTCTCCCCAGACTGACTAAATTGCAGTGTTCCATCTTTTTCTCTGGGGTTCAGCATTTGGACTTGTGTCAGGACACTTGCATAGGTGAGCTGAAAGGGGAGAGTGATGACCACAGAAGCCACAGTGATCATGTGAGCGTAAATGGCCCCAGAACAAGTCATAGTCAGCCAGATTGTTCAAAACCTTGGCTTTATTCCAGTTGACATTTCTGAGGTGAACATGATCCACTCTACAAGAGATGTTGAAAATGTGTAGCATTCAGGAGAAGTAGATTGAAATTGTTCAGCACTTCCGGCTAATCTCTGAAAGAATTTCTGATGAAGAAGTTCTATGTCCTATGACTACCACACAACAGTCAAGGTACTGCAGGTAAGGTCTACTACCTGTGCAGAAAATTTATGCTCTTTTGGGCAACCAATAAATTTTATCTGTAAAAGAGAGTCATGTGTGTTTTTGTGTGTGTGATTAGTATGTCTCATGTACAACAAAAAGTACCACAAGAAATTCTACAGAACTCTGAGTATTATTGTTGACAGACGCTCTGTGAATAGAGTGTTCCTTGCTCTTAACAGGAAGGGTTCATGGACAAGATAACCCAGCCAGAAACAGGAAATGACAATCACACCAACCAACAAACATGTGATTAACAGAAAGTGCTGTCCAAGCCTTAGACACTTAGGTACACTGTCAGAAAGCTAATGCACATCAGTTATACCTTACTGTCATGATTGTCCAATAAAAAAACTGTACACTCTTTTGTAGCTCCATTTCCTCCTGTTTCAATCACAAGAGTGCTATGATATTTTAATTATAAACACACATTTACACACACATACATATATTTGTGTAGCTAGATATTCACACACAAGTTCACATAAATATATGTACATATATACACATATCTATTTTAAATATAGAATCTCACTGTTTTGCAATTATAAAATATTAAAATTCATTTTTTCTCAGAATGGTTGAAACATAAGCTACTATGATTAAGTAAATGCTATATTTAGCATAACTGAGATTTATTACATACAACGTGTGATATATCCAGTTTCAAGACTTGTGAATATGATAAATAAACACAGTATACTTGTATCTAAAATATCATTTCATATATGGTTTTAAATATCCTTGAATGTATTTTAGCAAATACGATCTATTTGTATAATATTTAAAACATGCCACTACCTTTATATATTGTTAATAAATGCTAAAGAAGAATGCTTCTCCAAGTTTTAAATTAGTGCCAACAGAGAGTATCTTATTCTTTGAAGTTGTATTTTTTAATCCAGAAAAGTTTGGTCCCTTATCTTTTGCTTGTCCAAACTCTAATTTTAATATTTCTCCAATGATATATAGTTGATCATTTCAGAAAGTGATCACCTATCATTGGCTCTGATTTTAATATTTCTCCTAGCTTTTAGCTCCAGTTTCATGGAAATTTCTTAGAAGAATGAGAATAATAAAATGTAGCTTACAGTGTGGAACACAAATCTACTCATTTCCTGTTTTCCAGATAAGAAAATTCAACTCTGGGGCTGAGGAGATGGCACAGTGGGTCAAAGAGCTTGCTGCACAAGGATAAATTGCTAAATCTAACAACATAGTAACCATAGAAAAACCAGCCCCTGTAATCTCTGCACTTCTTCAAGGAGATGGCAGGCAGAGGCAGAAGAATTTGGAAGCTTGCAGACCACCTAGCCTAGTTCTGAAGAACACAGTTACAAAGAAATGATTCTGCCTCACACAAAATGAGGGGCAAGGCGCAACATCTGAGGCTGCTCTCTGACCTCCACATGCAAAATGAACATGTACTCACCTGAATGAACAAAAGAAAAAAATAATTGAAGAAATAACTGGAATTATAGCTGAGCAGATAAAATACTTGTTGCTGAAGCCAGACTTCCTCAGTTTGGAGCTCCTGAACACACAGAAGAGTTGGAAGTGGCAGGGCAAAAATCTGTAATTCCTGTGAGCCTCTGAGAAATAGGAGACAGAGACAGAGAATCACTAGAAGCTGTGTGGCTTATCAATTAAAGAAGAAATGTGACTCATACAAGGTATAATATAATTTCAGGACCAACAGTTAAAGTTGTCCTGTGACTCCCACACACACTCTATGGCATAGATATGTCCACATTTACCAGCATGCACCCACACAAATGCATTCACATTAACACATAAAAATTCAATGCACACACACAAAGAATAAATGAAAGAATCCTAAGAATTGTTAACTAAGAATTGGCAAAACTTCTAATCTATAAGAACAGATTTAAAAGATGTTTTTGTAATACAAAAGTTCGATGAACAATTTATATGAAATTTGAGCCATTGAAAATACTTCCAAATTTAGATAAAATGTGTTTTTCAAAGTAGTCATGAAATGCTTTCTGGAAAAGTGATACTTTGACCACTCTGTTCTCTCAGAATAGGCTAGGACTATTGAAAGATGGCTCCTGAGTCATGGTTGTAAATGCACTATAATGTTCTTGCTGCTAGCTGGCATTGACAATGACTACAAATGCTTGTGAGGCTTTTGTATGTTACATACCAAACTAAACAACTTACAAGCAGCAAGGATTTACTTTGCTTCACAGTAAATTAGGGCTTTTGGCCCCCAATGTAGATGGTCTGGTGAAGCAAGCAGTGCCTATGGCAGCCAAGAAACAGAAAGAAAGTGAGAATGCCTCCCTGTCCACTTTTATTCCCTCAGGGCCTCCAGCTTGTGAAATGATGCTACACCTCTAATTAGAGTGAGTTTTGTCCAATTAGTTCTCTAGAAATGCCCAGACAGAGATACTCAGAGGTGTGTTTCAAGTAATGTATAGTCCCTTTTCCATTCAATCTAGTGGACAATAATGAATAATCATCACATGTTCACCTCTTGTCAACTTTACCCCAAAACATATTTTCTTAATACATAGCTTTCCACTTCAGCTCTCCAAAAGCTGTGCCCATCTCAAAATGCATTATGCATCCAGTCAAGCCTCAAGAATGTGCCCATGCCAAAATGCAATATGCATCCAGTCAGGCTTCAAGAATCCTCAGAGCTCTAATGACACGAACATTATTCAAAAGTTTGAGTTTACAGTCCCCTGAAAGTCAAGCTGAGAAGTCTTGTAAAAATCAAAAAGAGAAAAGAGAGGTGGGACGAAAGCAAGACATAAACCTATGGCTCAACATTTGGTAGATGTGAGCCACAGAGGGCTTAGCCACCTTGTCTCTGACCTTGCCAGTTGCAGCCCACATGACTTCACTATTGAACTATGTTACTCTCTGCTTATGGCTTTCTTTAGTAGAGCTTCTAAATCCCTGTCGTCTCTGATTTCTTGGGGTCTTGGTTGTATCTTTAGCTTCCCCATCTCAATCTATGCAGCATCTTCCCATGCTTGCAGTGATCCTGACCCTGGCTTCTGAAATCTAAGAAACCTATTATCCTTTTGACTCTTGCTTCTTCATACATGAAATAAACATCACATGGATGATTCTGGGTTGAAGCAATGGCTAGGACACCTTGAATCACAGTTGCAGTAACTTCTGAGTGCCTGGGTAGATGAACATGAGAAAGCACTCCCCTAAATGTCCTTGTGTGAGAAAAGGTCCACAGAGCTCACTTCTCAAAGTAGAAGTGATGTGTTTTTCAGATGGGTTGAAACCTTTCTACTACTGAGCTTGTGATTCATAATGTCTGACTAATTCCTAAGACATCAAAACATCTCTCTGATTGTCACTCTGCAAAATCAATTGTTTCTGGTCCTAATCACTTTAGCAGCCACTTTCCTATCTCTTAGCATTTGATATACTTCTTTTCTGATATTTAAAACTTTGTGCTTTGATTTTTTGCTTATAGTTCTCACTATAAACTCTGCAAAATAAAAGGAGATAGCAAAATAATACCATGAAGATAAATGTCTTGAAATGTCCTCTATAGATTTTTTTTAGCCAAACTCTTAAATGGAGCCTCCTGAAAAGGTTCTCAGAGACACAATGCACACAAAGTTTGCTAAAATATAGCATGAATGTTCCTGCCATAATCATTCTAGACTTTTCCTAAACTACTCTCTAAACTTTTCTGTACCTGGCCCTAATCCTTTTCTAAAGCTTCTGAACCACACAACAATGACTCCTTTCACAGTAAGAATTTTCTATGTTAGTTAAAAAATTTAATGCCATAAGTAAATACTATAAAAGCAACTTGAGGAGAGAAATTATTTATTTTCACTCATAGTTTTAGACATTTTGTTCCATGATGGAGGGAAAGGTATGGAAGAACAGAACAGTTCACATCATGTCAGCCAAGAAGAGAAAAGGTAGGGGATAGGCGGAGTGAGGGAGAGAAAAGAGATATGCTTTCTGGATTTCTATGTTTTTTCCATTTTTATTCCACTTGGAGCCTTACTTATGTTATAGTCCCCCTCTATGAATGTTGAGACTGCTCTTTATCTCTTAGAGAACCCTCTGTTGAAATAAGCTCACAGACATGCCCATATGAGTGTTTCACCAATCTATTTCTAAAGAAGTAATTGTGATCAAAATGACAATCAAGATTAATCCTCATAATAAAGTTTTTTAATTTATTGTTCAAGCTTATATTTATGATTTTTTCTGCTCTGCAAAAACCATGCTCATTCATAACATATCATCTAGACTTATGAGGAAAATTATAAAAATCTACTAATCCAGTGAAATGAAGTTCTAATGCTGTATGATCATTCTTATTCTTTTCGTAAGTGTTAATGGGGTGTGTGTACACATATTTGCATATATGTTTTGCATGTGGGTGTTTAGGTATGCGTACAGAAGTGTGTGTGCATGTGATTACATTAAGGTAATTTCAAAAATCATCTTCCATTGTTTTTCTATACTTTGAGTCTCAATCTCTAATTGAACTTAAAGCATAATGTTAAAGCTAGTCTGGCTAGTCAATTTGCTCTGGAGATTTCTAGGCTTGACTTTCCAGAGTTTGAATTACAGGCATTTTATATGGAACTTAGGCATCTCTACTCAGGCCTTTTTGCTTGCAAGGCAAGTGATGTGACTGCTGTTCCTAGTGTGGCAATTCCACAAACAGAGCTATTCCATATTATTTATTCAAAACTTTAAAAAATTAAAGAGAAATATATTTTTATTACTTGAAGAGTGTCTTCAGTATTAAGTACTAGAAAAATGAGTTATAATTATTTCATTAGTTGACTGAGTATACATGTTAATTGTAAAGTTATTAAAATCAGTTTATTCATTTAATTAGAAAAGCATTTCCATACAGTAGTTATAGTGTGAGCTTATTTTACAAACTTCTTTAAGATAATTGGGACACAAGTAGAGCAAGCTTAATACTGTGAATTACTGTGAGTACCACATAAGATTTCAATTTAGCATTTTCTTTTTATTTTATCATATATCTGCATATAATGCAGACTGAGGAAAATTTGCAATTCCTAAGCTGTGAAGAGAAACTCCATCAAATATAGTATAATGATGCCCTTGGATAATTATAATGAAGTAATAACTGACCTTTACTGTGTACTAAACTGTGACATCGTGAATTTGGTTGCCAATATAAACTACAATTACCAAATCACTCAGTGGTTTAGAAAATCAAACCATATTCTCTCTAGCTATTCTTCTGGTTTGGCAATACCTTCTAAATTTCAGGCTTACCCAGGTCTGCCGTGGTGTAAAAAACTGCCTACATTTACTGACAAGCAAATATTTTCTGATCTGTTGCCACAAAGAAAGGATCACCCAAACTGAGAGGCCAGATTAAAATTTGAAATCCTGTCAAATGTCCAATTCTCAGCATGACTTATTATTTCGCATTGTCATGTTCTGTACCCACAGTATTAAGTCTTGTTAATTTTAGCACATTTAAAAGAATCCTAAATCATGGGTTTAAAACTAATGGGGTTGAACAGACATTTATTTATCCTGCAAAGCAGGCCAATAAACAATTTTATGTTTCCAAATGCTAATTTGGAAGTTTGAAAGTCAAAGAATCTATTGCTAATTTTAAGTAACATGGATTACTTTAAGTAGATATATAAACAAATAGACACATGCTGAAAAATATTCCTAGATGATTTGTCTGATGCCTATTTTACTGAAGAGAAAGAACAAAAAACAGTGTTCTTCAGCCCTTTAGTTGGCAGTTAAAAGCCAGGGTTTGGAGGAGAATGAGAATAAAGATATTCAGTTGTCTGTAGGACCTGCCTTTCATGGTTCAGGGACAAAAATGAGTGGAAAAGCAGTAACCAGAATAGGTAGTCAAAGGGTCTCTTGTGATTCATCCAGAACAGTGATCTCATCTACTTGTTCACACTTAAATTTCCTATTTCCTGTATTTATCTCAGTCATTAAGCTATTGAGGTTAAAATTGAACAGAGAGTTAACATTGATTCCCTAAAATGGAGTTCTCAGAAAGTCAAAAATTTACCAAGTCAGGCACATTTTCAGTCTATGTAAGGAAAGCTTTAATTTACAATCACTGTGAAACCCCATGATACACCAAAATAGTACATTGTCAAAAGTACCAAACTATTGGGAAAAAGATGTGAATGTGATAATATTTCTAATTTTAGCCAATCCTTATATGATAGTCCTGCAGCACCTTTCCTCCAAGGAGACCAGGATGTTTTATATTTAGAGGAGAGAACTGCAAATCACAGTGAAAGTTTCTATAGAATTAAGTTGAGATTAAAAGCCATAAAAGATAAGATATAGATGGTCATCAGGAAATAAAAAGAAAAAAAGAAAGAATAAGAAGCATAAAAATTCCTGACAGGAGGGGTTGGAGAGGTGGCTCAGGGGTTAAGCCTCTGCCTTGCAGGTGGAAAGTCCTGAGTTCGGATCCTAGACCCCACATATAGACGCCGGGCGGAAGCGGGGGCTGACTACGTTTCTGGTTCTGGTAGGGCGAAGCCTGTGAATCCCGGGGCAGAGTAAACAAGGAGGAGGTGGAGGCGGTACATGGTGGTTCCTGAATGCGTCTGTGGTTCTACACACACACACACACACACACACACACACACACACACACACCCATACATGCACAATTGAATAATAAAAAAGAATTCCTGACAGGATAGCAAGTTGTATGACTCAGGTGCTTTCTGATACCCTTCATTTCCTTCAGGTGTTGGACTAGGTATAACTTATGCTCAATTGTTCAAGATGTGCTGATTTAATACTATAATTTATTCCACATTATATATATTATGTAATTTATTCCACAAGATCCTCAGGATCTAGCTCATAATTTCCTTTGGATATTACACAGTATTCAGTCTTGTCTTTTGGTTTGTACATGCAGCTTATTTTCTGATAGATATAGGAAGGTAGAGAACACAGGTAGTACTTTGAAGCTATTATAACTCAAATGTTTCTGTGACACCAAAAGATACTAATGAACAACCTTGTAATAAACTTGAAGTAAAGTTTCATTGTGTATTATCCAAAGTTAGCAATATAGAGATAGAATCTAGATTATGCTAAATATCTTCAAATCATATTACTAGTTAATAACTGATTACCTGAGTTGTCTTGGGTAATTATTTAATGTCCATTCCTCTGCTTCCTTTATTATTGGGCTGACTATGAAACACTATTTCTTCATTGATTTTTGTGACATTTATTAGGTGGCCTGCAGAAAAATCTCAGCCAACTTCTCTGCTAAGTAAAGGAGACATTTTTCATTGGCTCATAGAAAAAAATTCAGCCAACTTATCTGTTAAGTAAAGGAGACATTTTTTCATTGAACTAGTAGAAGAGATGTCCAGATTTATCATCTGTTGAAAACATTAAATGATCTGGTTCCAGGGCTCAGCAGGCAGTTTATCTGTGGGAGCCAAAGTATACTGTAGAACTCCTTGTAGAATGCTGGGGTAAATCCTGCCACAAATCTATATTTATAGATACATTTGACTAGTAAAAGGAGGTAAGCCATGTTGCCAGAGAAATCTTGATTACTGCAAATTGCTTTGTTTAACATTGGTCTACGATAGTTTAGTGAACAAATAAGCCATTCCTAGAATGCATGTGGCACTAGTCACGATCCAGCACTAAAGGAGGAGAGAAATAGGGAAGGAGGGGAGGGAGGAAGACAGAAATAGTAACATGCTTATGTCTATCTCCTCTTCAACCTTGTGCAGGCACACTGATGACAAAGTATTGTTTAATTTGAGAATTATATATTGTGCTTCAGACGATATTTTTTAACATTTTTTATTATTATTTCCGCTCATACAAACTTAATAGGTACACCGGTTTCCTCCCTCCCTCCCCCCCAACCCTTTGCTCCCCCTCCCCTCACCCCTCCCTCCCCATCCCTCAGTGCCTCCCGCCCCAATTCCCAGAGAGCCTTTAATATGCATCCCTGACTCTCCTCTGGGCTATCCTCTCCAAGGACGTACAAGGACCCAGTGACATTTCCCTGAACCCTTTCCCATGTTCCCCTTAAGCATAGGAACACAACTGTGGCTGCCAATCCCTTGCCTCCAAGGATCTTGGTGCCTTTAGCAGACACTAGACTTTGTGAGGTCAATAGTGTGTTGGACATTGTGCAGGGCATGCAAAGTCCAATTATGATTGCTTCGGCCCTAACTTGTGTGGAGTATCTTGCAAATCATTGCTCCTCCCATCCTTTTGCTCTTACACTCTTACCGCCCCCTCTTCCGCAAATTTCGCTGAGCTTCAGGATGGGGAGAGATTAGTCTGGCCTAGTTCTAGGTGGTTGATGTAGAGTCTCTGAAGTTCTGGATTGTGGTTTGTTGATTTTCTCTTGCAGTTTTGTTGCTCCTGCAATGCCGTTCACTCCATCCTGCTGGGCACTGTATGTCACCCCCTTGCCAGAGACAAAAAGCTGTTAATTTTCTTTCTTTTTCTTGTATGTGTGTGGATTTTGGTGTGTCCGTGGAAAGGACAATGTATGTGCTTATGTATGTGTAAGGGTGACATTAGGAATCATCCTGAATTGTTCCATATCCTTACCTTTTGCTCTGGGAGTTCTCAGGTTCTGCCTTCTAGAGCTAGAAGTGCAGGAACCTGCCACTTCTGCCAGTCAGTTTTGCTCAGAAGTGTAGGACATTGCCACCAGGTAGTTTTACATGAGATCTCTGGATCTGAACTCAGTCCTTTTGCTATGAGGCCAAGGCTTAACCCTGAGCCACCTCTTCAGCTGTTCTTCTGCTTTCTCAAATGTCATGTTAAGAGAAAGCTAAATGCATGAAATATCGAGAATTTTAGCAGTTTAATATAAAAGATCTTAGTGAAAACTTCCTCCAAGGACTGTGCACCATTCCAGTAAACACTGGAAAATTCCTTGGTATTTCTGTTCCATGCGGAGATCTGGAGTGTTGCTGATTAAATAGAATATGACATTTCAGGAGCTGGAGAGGTGGCTCAGGGGTTAAGCCTCTGCCTTGCAGGCGGAAGGTCCTGAGTTCGGATCCTGGACCCCACGTATAGACGCCAGTCGGAAGCGGGAACAGCCTGTGTTTCTGGTCCTGGTAGGGCGGAGCCTGTAAATCCGGGGGCAGAGTAAACAGGAGGAGGAATTCGTCCGTGGTTCCACACATACACACACACATACATACACATGCACACACACACACAATTGAATAAATAATAAATAAAAAAATTTAAAAAAGAATATGACATTTCATCCTAAATTTACCCACAGCAGCACAGCACAAGGTAGATTTGAGGAAAGACAGAAATGACAGGTGCAAAGAATACTGTTTGGTTTTTCCTTGCAAGTAACAAAACAATGAAATGTGAAGATTTATGTTTTCCATATCTTAATAATACTCAAATAAAAAAGTAGAAAGGCACAGAATTTATACTATTGAAGATACTTCATGTGTTCAAACAGGTCTTTGCCCAGTCACCTTCCATAAGTCCTCAATGAAAAGTACACCTCAATATAGATTTTGTGTTAGATAATAAAAGCATTCTCATCTATTTGATCAGGTCCTGGTACTTTAAAAATCTGGGCTACTTTGTTTCTCACAAATCATTCATTTAGTTTATATTCTAATCTCAAAGACTTTCCCAAGATGAAATGAGCATTTTGTATCCTCTAAAGGCTAACATCAATCTGGCTGCACTCCCAGATGCAGAGTCAGCATGCTGAGACACAGCACTTTTCCTCATTGATTGATAAGTGACACCACTTTCCTTGGTTCACAGTCAGAGACACAGGAACAGACAGTCTGGTTAAGGCATGGAGGGCTAACATTAACACATGTGCTACTGATATTAGAGCTTCTGGAAAGATAGGAAAGCAATTTGACAAAAGTACAAAGCTATAAACAATTCATACATACAAAGCTTCAAAAGAAATACTGAGCTTTCAATAACGGATCCTAGCAAATTTTGCCTGATTACTTATCCATACAGCTAATCAATTTGATACAATGTTTACCAAGAATTGGGATACATGGTATGTGTAGGCACCTGAGCTTGGTGTTTGTAGGAAAGACTATTTAGAAATTAGTAATGTAAATATCTACATGGAAGAAGACAACACCAAAACACTTTGGCGAGAGGACTCTGCTTAACTACTTTTTGCTTGTTTTTGAGACCAGTTCTCTTTTTGCTGCAGCACCTATAACTCTCCTTCTTTAGGCTTCCAGGACTTGGAATAGAAGGATAGGCCATGACATTGAACCTGATGCTATGAATCCTATTTTTAAGACTACAGGATTTAGCTAATAAGTTTTCTCATCTTGGAAACATAGGAGAATTTAAATTTGTACATAATGAATCTACTTTAATGATTTTAGGTAAAACTCTTGAGTATTCTAAAGAGTTTTGTGGGATAGCAAAGACAGACTCAGGGGACTGTATACAATGATGTCAAATGAGAGTAAGCAAGAGAAGCCAAAAGCTTCCAGATAAGATTCTGGCTGATAGGATGGCTCTCATGCTGAATGTTCTGAAGATTAGTCAAATGATTGCTTTAAAGCACTATAACTAGATTTATCACTAAGTAGAAAGGAAAAATGGATATAAAATAGCTGAGTTTATGTTTAACTTTAATTTTACTAGCTTAAAAAATATAATTCTTTTCTTTTCTGAAACCTTACCTGCCACTCATTTCTGAGTGCCCCAATAGATTTCTGTGCACATCATTATAATTGTCTATTCTGGGAGCCACGCAAGCTTATGGGTGTTTGTAGGCTTTTTGCATACTTCTCTGGGAATGGTCATATGGGTGTCTATTCCCTTTTTATTATTCTTTCAAAGTTATCACCCCCACATTCACACCAGTGATGATTTTTCTTGATGTTCCATGCTGTTTTCTACTTTGTATCTCTCTTCTCACCTGGTGGTGATTCATGGTTCTACACTTTTCCAAAACTAATTCCCTCTCAGTACAAAGCATTACTTTATTCACTTCCAGGTGTTTTTAAAAAATTACCTATCTAGGACTAGGGTGCAGCCGGGTGGTAAAGCACTTGCCCTGGCTATGTTAGGTCTTGCATTCTGCCTGAAGCACTACAAATGATGAACACCATCTATCTATTGCTGGTTTCATTTTAGTGAACATTTTCTAAATGCCTTCCCTAAGACACACACTATACAACATGCGGGATCGCGTCATAAACAAATGCTCATCTTTTCTTCAAACAGCAAACTACCTTCAATTTTTAACTAGGAGGGATAATTCCAGTTGTTGGCTATAAAGGACATACAGGAAATTTATTGAAATATACTACGGCAGAGGATGAGAATATCAGAATGCATTTCTGCCAGAAGAAATATGCAAAATGATGCTACTCTATATCTTGAATATCATTCTTCATTGGTATATAATATAGAGTCAAGCAAAAGAGTTAAACTAGGCAGGGTTCAGATGGAGGAAGTATGGAGATGGTGTTAAAGAGTTTAGATTTTATTTATTAGTGATGAGAATTCAGGGGAATTCTGACCAACCACAAAGGTCTGGGATGAAATAGTGAGAACGAGCAAGAGGAATAAGAGAATAGTTTCAATACTGCTTCTTGGTTGATAAAACAAGAGATGATAATAGGTCTTGGTACATCAGCTCTAGTAGGGTAACAAGAAGTGAGTAATTTTACAAAGGGCAGAAGAAGGAGTTGAGATAAATTAATAGACCTGACAAGATTAGAAAAGACTTGGCAAAATTTGTGAGGGTTAATGTCATCTGAGAGTCTGCTTGGTCCCCTCAATTGTTTGGGAATCATTAATTGAGGAATAAAAGTTTGTTACAGTGAAGAAGTAAGCAGGGAAGATTATGAGTTTAATCCATTTTTAGGAGCTGATAAGATTTATAAAATCAAATCAGCATTTGAATACTTTGAATCTAAGAATTCTACAAAAGTCGGGAGTAATGGTTGTGCAGCTGCTTTCTCTTAGGGGAATAAGAAGGCTGATGAGACCCTCATGACTCACAAGGCCCTTCTCTGAGGCTATATATGCAGCAGACAATTGTTGGAGAGAGAAGAATTCAGTGCTGTAGCTATCTGCAAGTTGCATGTAAAGTAGTTAGAGACAGCCATACAGAGTTTTTCTGTTTTTGATGTGTTGCCCATATTAGGGTGGGATCTTTTGGTTATGAAGTTTCCCCTTAGTCATCCATCCTCTTATAAGTAACCCATTGCCTCTCTATTGTAAGTGACCACAATGTTTATATTGGCTCATAAAGCTGAAGTTGGGTAGAACAATCTCTTTGATCTATTGTTATTTTCTACGCTGGGAAGAAAAAAGCAGTCATCCTAGGGAGAGTCAAGCATCAGACCGACAAATAATTCACTGTGTAAACTAGATACTGGCTCTTCTTCCATTCTTGAAAACTTATAAATACCATAATCTATTTCTCAAGACCTAGCAAAGAGTTACATAGTGATACACATTACAATCAAGCCTTGATAACCTGGATGTAGAACCCTCACTCTTAGATATATCACTTTATTTCTTCCTGCATCCTGTATTCGTAAGTTCCCGTTTTTGCTGCTTCTCACATCCTATGTTTAAAACTATTCTACTGCTTCTCATACATTTGTACACAACAAACTCTTGAGAGAAAATGATGCTAGACAGGGTGGGAATTCTTCAACAGGAAAAAAAAAACAGGTAGAACACTTCCTGGGTAATAGTATCCCAGTATACATGAGATAAAAGTAGAAAGAGACTCCAGGAGGAAGATAGAGATAGGACACAGAGTTTAATGGGCTACAAGGATCCAAGGATGCAGCACCTTAGAAGGAAGTACATTAAGTACATGCACATTAAGAACCTTGCAAAGAGCATCAGCAACATCACCAAAACTATTAGGTACATCCTACATCATCGTTGCTTGTACAGAATAAAATACCTTCACACTATTCACATGAAAGCTTTCCAGGCATCTTCAACTTGAACAGCTTCTAGACATTGCACAATGCCATCACATACTTGCACATTTCCTAATCTTGACAATTGCCATTTTGACAAAAAACACTTTGTGACCATGGCCATTATTTGTGATTAATCTGTGTCACATAGGAATGTTAGCAGCAAACCAGACCTCTATATATTGCATGTTATACTCATGGCTTGAATATGACTTTTGTGCTCTTTAATTTTTGTTGGAACTTAAATTCCATTGTTCTTAAGAGGATGGAAACAAAACAACTATAATTTTAGAAGCTGAACTTTGGGGAGCTGATTACAATTAAGCATGATAATCAGGATAGAGTAACCATGACTGCACCTGATGAAATTGTATTATTGTTTAAATATACAATATCAAACGGCCAGCCAAATAATTCAGCAGGTAAGATTTCTACCCATAAACCCAGTAACCAAAATTCAACCCCCAAATGCCCACACAATAGCAGGAATAAAACCTAACTTCCAAATATAAAATATCTCTCACAGACTTGAGTTTTCAATCTTTGATTCCCCAGTGACTGCACTGTTTTGAGAGATTATAGAAACTAGCTACGTGCAGTAGGTTAGTGGGGACATTTCTTGATGTATATTATCCAAGGTTATTTTTTGTTATTCTGTTATTTCCTATATTCTGTGTACCATGATGTGAACAGCTTCTGTTATGTATTCCTGCCTTACCACACCCCTCCAAAATACAGAGCCAGGTGACCATGGACTAAACTTCCTGAAACCACGCACATAAATAAACCCTTACTCTTTTAAGTTGTGTCAACTATTTTGTGACATAATTCACAAAGCAGCAATGTACTTTGTAAGAAGAAGGAGAATAACCAAGACTTATTCAAACAGGAGATCCTAACCATCGTTTGACATCCTGTGCTGTCTGAGGACTTTGATAGCAAGAGGGCCAGTATCAGAACCATGACTAAATAAGTAATTTTTTTTAAAAAAAGACAATTTGTCCTATCCATGTTATTATATCATTAATAATACAAAATTTGCTATTCACCTTCAGCTAAGAAATCCAAAAATGTCTTTCAATATTGCAATGTATGTCAAGTTAAGAATCATTTGTTGACCTGGAGGGATGGCTCAGAAGTTAATATCTGTGTCCCACAAACTAGCCTCAGAATAAAGAAATAAGAAGGTAGAGTAATCCAAGATGACACCACAGTCACCCTTGGAGACTCCTCTGGCACATACACTCAAGTCCATCCTTCTGGTACACACACACATATACACAGATGCACACACACGCGCACACACACACACACACACACACACACACAGAGAGAGAGAGAGAAAGAGAGAGAAAGAGAGAGGGAAAGAGAGAAGAACCATTTGTCTAGTTTCACAGTTTCATCCACTTAACACGTGGTTTCCTAAAACTATTATTTTCCAATACTCTTCTCTAGAATAAGCCTCATTTTGATCTTTCTCTTAAAGGTTTTCTTTTTATTCAGTAATAATCATTCTGACTACTAGTCTGTCTATAAAACTCTTATACTACCAAAAGATCATGTACACACTAATTTGTTCTATAAGTTGGATTTTATTTTAGTTGTGCCCCCTCTCTCTGTGCATGCAAGAGAAGGTCCAAGAATGACTTGGGGAAACATCCTGAGTTGCTCTACATCATTATTGCTTTGTGGGATTTCTCAGACTTGATCTCGGGAGTAAGAAGGCATTTTTAGGTAGCATTTAGAGATCTGAATTCCGGTCCTTTTGCTTGAGACACGGGCTTTAATCCTTAAATCATTTCTCCAAGCCCTATTTTAGTCATATCTGTGAATTTAATTTCCCTTGCTATAACCTTGCATGTATGCCAATATCTTAAAAATGGAATAGTATAATAATGGCATTTCCTTAAATAAATTAATGAAAAGGAAAATATGAACAAAAATTAATATTTCTCTGTTACAGTTTTACTCTTTTAAATCTTTTAAAGCCAAGAAAATATTTCTCATAAGTTCTTGTACTTCGTATACATTTAATTTTCTATATGAATTTATCAGGTAGTGAGCCAACATTAAAAATTGACCCAATCAATTTATTTAACAGCTTTCAATATTATCAGTTGTTTTACTAGGATATTTTAGAGATATTTTACTATTTTAGAAGTGAAAACGTAAGCAGATTTTCTAATACTATTTCTAGTTCTATATATACTTCTAATAATATTTCTAAAAATTGTCAATTCATTTAGCAATTACTAATGTTCTTTATTTACATACCAGCTATTACCAAGAGAACAAAATAGTTTCAGTTTAGTGAGAACAATAAATGAGAACATCATCATTTTGTACTGAAGTAATAAAGCACAATGTATTTTTTTTCTTAGAAAACTCTTGACAGCCCTGAGATTGGCAGTATATTTGATTACTCCCAAATTTTCTCCTATGTTGCAAGTGAGCTGGAATACTTGCTGTGAGAAGCAGGGATTATGAACAAGCTGTCAACTCTATAGAACACATTGAGGAGACTCATATGGTGAACTCAGATTCATAATGAATTGACTTTTGTTCGTTCTAATGGTCTCAGTGGTTGATGTCTGTCATTATCACAAGATCTCCTTAAGTTCTGAAGTTGGGAATTTCAAATGTGACAGTGGTTGAAGCATATGATAATGTGCATGTGTGTGTGTGTGTGTGTGTGTGTGTGTGTGTGTGTGTGTGTAAATAAACAAAAGCCAATATTTTTCATTAAGGTCATAAGTTCTTCACATTCATTTTACAGGAGTCTATCTACAAGCACCAATCTACCAGTAAGGCACCACAGTAGAACTCTTGAATTATAAATTTTGACTCATATGATCCTTAATAAATAATAGAAAAGCTGGATCTGGAGTAAGATTGCCAGAACTAGAAATTCACTTATTTGTCTGCCACTCAAGCACAAAGTCCATTGCCTCCTGAGGTCAGTGCTTTAACATAACTTCTCTGGAAAACTTACAGACCTAACTTGGAACCATCAAACCAACAAAATTTTCAAAGATCAAGACCTTATGTCCATGAGGATAAGAAAGACATTTTAAGACACCCAGTTTGTACTATTTTAATAGAGAATGAACTGGCAGTCTTTGTAGGTATTTGTGATAAAGTGATGAAAAAAACTTTCTCGAGAAATGCCTAGTCCACAAGACCATAGCAAGCCCTGACGATTATCACATTTTATTTTTTTTATGAAAATAAACTTGAAAAAACAGTTAGGTCTCTCATCCCAATGGGAACAACTGAATAAATTGTGCTAAGTCTACAATGTGCTGTTATTAAAAAGAACAAAAGACTGACTTTGGTCTGTGGGCTAATCTCTCATGCTTTCTGATTAAGGGACAGAAATGAGAACTGCAGATGCTTTGCAATTAAATGCATTTTATTCCTAAAAGAAATATATCTTTTAAAAGAAGGAAATTGAAATCTCACAATAATATATATATATACATATATATTTATATATATATCAAGGTACACATAGGCAGACCTTATAAATTTGTATTTGAGTATTTTACTGCAATCATAGAGATGAGGGAAGAAGGAAGTGCTTTTAGTCATGATATAATTTAATTTAACTTTTAGTGAAAGGGGAAGAGGTAACTAAGTTGACCTATATTTGGAGAATATGAAGTTTCAAAATAATGTCATTCAGCTTGTTACAAGCACATATTGAAAAAAATGCTTAGCATAAAATTTTTTAATTTATTTGTTTTATTTATTCATGAAATTATGCCATTTTTCCAATTATTGCCAGATCCCATCTCTCTCCTTTTTCTATTGTAAACCTTCTCCACAACTCGTCTCCCTCCTTCTTTCATGTTTTTATAGGTGTGTTGCTAACTGAGTTTCATCTGGAATTCTTATATGACATGTATCTGAACATTTGATGAAGCAGGGCTAATATATCTATGTGTATGCCTATGAGGAAAATAATTACACTTTTCTAACCCAACACTAACCGGTCCAGCATTAAGTTAGTTCCCAGAGTAGTTTCTGAGAGAGGGGTGATGACAGTTGAGATCTTTCCTCTTCCTTGGTAAAATACTGATAGACCAAATCTGGTGCAGGTCTTGTGGATTTCAGTGAGCTCATGGGTGCAGCAGTCCTGATATGTCCTAAAGACACTGTCTGCCAGCATCCTTACCCACCCTACATTCTTTTTTTATACATTTTTTATTATTTCCGCTCATACAAACTTAATAGGTAGACCAGTTCCCTCCCTCCCTCCTCCTCCCCCGAACCTCCTGCTCCCCCTCCTCTCCCTCCCCATCCCCCTGTACCTCCCCCCCAATTCCCAGAGTCCTTTATTGTGTATGCCTGACTCTCCTCTGGGCCCCCCTCTCCAATGACGTACAAGGACCCAGTGGCATTTCCCTGAACCCTTTCTCGTGTTCCCCTTAAGCATAGGACCCACCCTACATTCTTATATCCCTTTTACACCAAAGTTTGCTGAGGCTTCCTATGATATAAATGTCCTGTTTAGGATTCAGCACTCCACAATCATTTATTATCTGAACTTGGCCATTTGTGATTCTCTTTATTAAATATCTTCTATTGCAAAAGGAAGCTTCTTGGTGGAAAGCAAGAAGGTGCTATAATGCTGTGTTTAGATGGCAATTTGATACTTTGTACTAGTTTTCTCTCTGCTAAGATCTAGGGGTTCCCATTCACAAATTCATGGGATGATTTACAGAACCAGTTTTATATTGTCTACTGAAAACCAGACTTATGCTACCTTCATAAGAGACATGCACTATTGCACCAGTGACCACCTGTTGCAGGGTAGTTGTAATTGTAGCTTGCAGAATTCACAGCTGATTGTTTTTCTTCCCCAGTAGCTTGCATAGTAACTTCTTAAAGGAGGGGAGTCATTTATTTTGAAACAAAAGCAGTGAAACTCCTGATATTTCATAGAACAACTAATATGTGAAAAGTTGGACAGGATTTTTTTTTAGCAACTCTGCTATCCATTGAAGCAGACAGGCAGGAAGGTGAGATTGATGGAGGCACTGGCGGGAGAGATAGTGGAGGGAGGCAGGGAAAAGTATTCAATATACTTGTAAAAGTGTAAAAATTAAAAAAAACTGAGGAGACAGGCAAGAGGGAGCCCTGGGGTCCATGAAAGCAGACAGGCAGGAGGATGAGAGTGGATGGGATGGATTGAAGAAGGGGGGAAGGGGATGAGTAAGAGGGGAGATAGAGGGAAGTGGGGATAAGTACTTAATATGCTTGTAAAACTAGAAAAATAAAGTAACTTAAAAAAAACAAACAAAATAAGAAAAATGAGTTCAGAAGCAACAATCAAATTAAAATTTAATCATAGGATGTACCTTCTACAGAGGCAAGGCAAGACATCTTTCTTTTTCCTTTTCATAGTGGCAGCCTATCAGGACAATGTGAAAGAGAAAAACATTGAATATCAAGCCCTCTCTGTTCAAAAATTATTTCACCAAATTTGTATCTAGGAAAAGGGCAATACATTTGCAAGGGACTAATATAGAAAGTAATTATGCTATGACATAGGCCAGAAATTAGTCCCATGCTAAACTTCATTCAGTATAAGAATGTATAAAGCCAAATGGAATGAATGGTCAGGGAAAGTGTTCTGGAGGAAGGAGGCTGGACATGCTACAGAAAGTCTGGGGCCACTGCATCATAGGCACAGCGACTGTAAATGAGAGTTATAGCAAGAGCAAACAAAAGATGGTGGAATAAGTGAGTTGAATGGAGCCTTTAAAAAAATTATGTGAAAAGGAATAGTGGTTCCTTCTTGATGTATAGTATGCTTGTATTATAGTTTTTACAAAATTGTGAACTTGTGTAATAGTATAATAGGAGATATTGTTGAATTTCTGTTTACATATTTAAATTCATATATGTAATGTTTGTTTTATTGATTACAATCTGAATTTCTAAGAAGCATGTTGATTTTTGCAATAAAGATGCAATGTGGAAAGGTTCAGGATTGGAGAAAAAAAGAAAAAAAGTGAAAGTATCAAAAATTTAAAAGAATTTGGAAAACTCATGAACCATTCCAAAAATTCTAACAATCACCAAAAAAAAATAATAATAATAATGAAAAGAAAAACCAGCAAAAAGTAGAGGGAGGTATACTATGAGAAGAAAAGTAGGAAAAAGCCTGAATCTTGAATGTCAGGTACAGGACTTGGTCTTAGCAGTAGAGGTAACATGGAGCCTTGTTGTGTTTGGGAGGAGGAAAATACATACGTAAATAAGGCTGTGTAGTGTGTGATTCTATTGAAAGAGGCAGGATGGGGAGGGAAAGTTGTGGAGATATTCCTGGAATGGAAAGTAAAAGTTTTCACTGAAGTAAATCTCCTGTTTAGATTTATATCAGAACACCCATATTGTAAACCTCAGAGTCCTCTATTCCTTTGTGTTCCTAGAGCCTAGAACTGTAATTGTATCAACAGATGTTGATACCAATGCCTATCCATGAAGAAAATAAAGGGAAACAGAAGTGACAGATATTTGTAGGATTAGATTATGAGGCTTCATAAATTGTTAAAAGGAATGATAGGAAAGCTTTAACCAGACACAGTTCTAAGATGTGAAGCTTTGACAAAATAATCATAGATATGTCTATAAACAAGATGAGCAGAAGATATAAATAAGATGGTTTTGCTCATATTCATTATGTTTATAGTTCTAGTGTGAACAAGTTTAAAGATTTTGATATTCTGATCCCGACAACATTTAGATATGCTATAATTACATAGGTGAAGTGTCATTACACATGTTGATTATTATAATTCAAACCAAATTAATAAATTGATATGTTGTTTTAACAGAAGAAAATGGTTTGAAAACCACACATCCTCTATTGAGTAAGTCAAAAAATTCTGAGCAATCATGTTGTTTAGTATGACCACTACCTCTTCATTTAGTTTTTGAAAATATAGGCAAAAAATTAAAGCTAAAAGATCTACCTATTGCAATTAAACTTCCCAAATTCTAAAATATAAATTCAAAAGTCATAAATTGAAAATGACTGTGAATCAGGAACTACAGTTAATATGGAAAGAGAAATCAGGTACTTAATATTCAAAGTACTCAATGATAGAAGGATGAAACTGATATCATTTTATACTGATTGCTTCTACCATGTGCTCTTAAAAATACTGGGCATTCAATGATGATGTCATGAATGCGTAGATTAGTAGAGGAAATGAGAAAGAGATATGGAGTTTGACATTGTGGGCATTATGTAAGTAATCATTTGGGGAAACAAGTCATACAACTTTTACAGATGTGTAATGTAATCAAGATATTACTTGCCAGCAATGTTTTCTAGGACTTTTCTCACTATTTTAGAGCTCCTGCTGCTTTTGGTACAGTCTTTATCACAATGGACAAGAGTTCAGCTATTGAACTCAGAAGATTGCTATAGCAGTTACTCTTTGTGCTACTGTAAGACATAACAAAGACTGAAGTAACTTAAGGGAAGAAAGGGAGATTTATTCAGCTTATAGTTCCAGATGGGAGATATATTCCATTATGGTGGAAAAGACATGGCTCTGGCAGCAGAACCTGAGAAGGCTTAAGTCATGACAGATATCATGGAGGCTGAGAGATGCTGTTGCAAGCTCAAGAGCAGACTAACACTGAAACAGGGCAGTGTTAACCAACCTCAAGGCTTACCCACTGTGAGTCCCTTCCTCCACCAATGCTTTACTTCCTAAAAGTGCAATGACATTCCCAAACAACTCGAGATTCAAATGAGTCTGTGTGGGACAACTCATATGTCCAACCATGACATTCCATCCCTGGCCCCCCACAAGCTCATGGCCATCTTAGTAAGCAAACCATATTCAGGCCAACTTGTAAAGTCCCATAGACTACATCACTAGGCCCAACACTATCTAAAAGTCCAAAGCCTTCTGTAAAATAAAAACACAACTTACATACTTTTAGCACACAATGGCATAGAATAAACATTCCTTTTCCAAAAGGGAAGAATGGGGGTATATCCAAGAAAAATCAGTTCATAGCAAGACTGAAAACCTGCAGGGCATACTTCAAATCCTGAAGCTCCAAGTCCAACAAATAAACTTACTATTGAAATAATCTCAGTTCCAAAAGACTTCCAGCCCATCCTTCCAGTGCAGCTGCCCATAATACACATCACTATCTTGGGTAGGTTCCTTCCAGAGTATACACCTTTCCTGGCAGATGTCCCTCATTGGCTCTGAGATCTCTAACATCTTCACTTCTCAATGGTAAACCAAGCTTTCACTCCACAATACAAAATGTCCTTCTTGGGCCTCTAAACTGCAGACTTCCTGCCACATACTGGCTGATTTCTGTCACTCTATGAAACCTTGGAGGTAGGATCCACGATCTTCTCCCTCTTGATTGTTGATGCCTCTAAAACCAGACCATGTGGACAAAGTTTCCAAGTTCTGCTATAACTTACAGGTGGATATTGGTCTCCTTGAGTCACAGCTGGTTCAGTTTCTCTCTGGTGACTGCACAGAAACAACAGCAGTTGTTTCAAAGGAGGAACAGATCTTTCTTTTGGAACTCTTCCCTTTAACTCTTAAATTCCAAAAGACGTTATTCTCAGGGTAGGGACTCTTCTATTATCTGATTTACTATTGTAGTTCATCTCTTTAAAAATACTCACCAGGGTCTGGAGAGGTGGCTCAAGGGTTAAGCCTCTGCCTTGCAGGCAGAAGGTCCTGAGTTCGGATCCTAGACCCCACGTATAGACGCCGGATGGAAGCGCGGGTGGCCTGCGTTTCCAGTCCTGGTAGGACGAAGCCTGTGAATCCCGGGGCAGAGTAAACAAGGATGAGGTGGAGGCGTCCATGGTGGTTCCCGAATTCGTCCGTGGTTCTACACACACATACATACATACACACACATACATACACACACGTACACACATGCATACATCCACAATTGAATAAATTAAAAAATTATAAAAAATAATCACCACTTAAGAGGAGGGCCCAGAGGAAAATCAGGCATGCACAAGAAAGGACTCTCTGGGAATTGGGGCGGAAGGCACTGGGGGATGGGGAGGGGGGAAGGGAGAGGAAGCAGGGGGTATGGGGGGGAGAAGGAGGGAGGGAACTGGTGTACCTATTAAGTTTGTATGAGCTGAAATAATAATGAAAAATGTATTAATAATAAAAATTCACCAGTTTGCTGTCTGTATTCTCTTTAACTTTGCTGTTATATTTTTCATCAAACTTTACAGTTTCTGTCTGATTCCTTGCTCTTTTTACTCATAACTCTGAATAAGTACAATATAAAGTAGTCATGCCACACTATCAAGACTATGTTGCCTTGAAACTTTCTCTGTCAAATACTCAAATTTACAATACAAGGGGAAAACTTAATCAAGCTCTCTGCCAAAGCATCATTATATTTTTCCTTGATATAGTTCCAAACACAGTCTCTATTCTCCTCTTGGCCATAACAAGCTGGGCTTCCACTGTCTGCGTCACTAAAAACAGCATCACTGTCTTCAAAGCTCTCACTAGAATGGTCCTTTTGACCCTGTTTCCAAGACACAAAGCTTTCCCAGCACAAAGTCCCAAAGTTCTCCATATTTCTCCCAACAAACAATTCAATGATGTCTGCAGTAACTTAAGCCTTCTCCAGCTTCTTTCACCAGCCTTCCATTTTCTGCTGTAATGAACTGTGTATCTACTCTGGAACTGTAAACTGAGTAACTCTCCCTTTCTCCCCTTAAGTTTCTTGAGTCTCAGTGACATCTCACAGTAGCACAAAGAAAATCTGCAATAGAAGTCAATGCCAGAAAAATGAGGTTTGCTGTTAAACTCTGAACCATGTACCAGGAAATATTTGTGACACTGAGAGAACTTGGTGCCAAGCAGTATGGCCATGACTGCCTTCCTTCAATAAAGTTCAACTCCTAAAGGTGTTATCACCTTCTCAACTGAAGATTCATACACGTGAACCTGTGGGGTACAATTCACATTTCAAACTTTTTGTTTTCTGGAGGGAAGTATGTAAGCATACCACAGAGGAATCCAACTTGAAACTAGAGAAAACTCTAAATAGAAACACACATGCAAATTCTGTGAAATGGATCCTTTCAGTGCTTTAATGAATATCTCCATGCTTTTCTGAATCCCAGTTTCATTCTTATCCTGAAGAACCTTAAGTTACTTCCTCAGAGTTATACTAATGATATTTCCCCTTTTCCTTTTGTTTAACATTTTTCTTTTCTTTTTTTTTGTGTTTTTTAGATTCAGATGGTATTCTTGTTAAGGAAGTCAAACTGTTTCAGTGTTTAGTAGAGTTAGGTAATTATTAGGGATGACATATTACTCACATCACTAAAAGTCTTTCAAATTCCACAAATGAGTGCTATTATCTCTATTTTAGAGATGGAGATTTTGACTTGTGCTCATGAAAGACTATTAGCAACTCAAATACATAGCAAATATAGAATTCGGGTGCAAATCTTATCCAAAGACCATTTCCCCTCACTGTACCATGTTACATAATACAGTTTTCCAAAAGCAAAGACCTAGATATGCTAAAGCTAGTAGGTATATACAAAGGTAATGTATATTTGAGGCTTTACAATTATCAATGTCCTGAGAAAGAGATCACAAGGGAAAAATCTAGAAAAGTAGAGAAGCTTGAGAACAAGTAAGCATCATTTCATTTATTTTCAACAGAATGCATTCTCTTTTCTTTGAAATAAATTTTAAAAACATTTTAAGAATTTGCAGAATTTTTTTCAAGACAGTAATGATAAGAATCATTAAAGAAAGTTAATGAATTAAAAAGATTGCAGAGCCATGCTTGTGATTACCTATGAGGAGATGGTGGGGTCTGATCAAAGGCAGTTGTTTTGCAGGATGGAGGTAAATTTAGATCTAAAGTTGTTTCAAATGAACTATTCTAAGAACTCAAGAAAGACTATTTAAAAAACGGAAAAGATAGAAGACTTAAGACATTTACCTAATGTAAACACATATGATTGGATATTGCAAAGGTTCATGACATAGGCAAGCATAGGGACTAGCTTAGGAACTTTTGACCTCCATTTGACTTGGGCTAAGTATCCCCAAACTTGGAGATTAAATTGTTTACCTGTAAATACTATTAATACACATCCCCTCTCCAAACAACAGCCCCAGCAAACTAGGATCTCCTGTCTTCACTGGGCTATACTTACATCCCCTTCTAAACTATGATAGAGGCTACTCCTTCCTTAGTAAGCAACAAACCTTATCAGTTTCTATTCAAATATATTCCCAACCCAACTTTACCAAGAATGGAGAAATTTTTCTGACCTAAACTGTTTTTGGGTACATGAGCAATAGGGGTAAGAGTTATTCTCAAGTAACATTTTAGGGAAAAATCCCCTATTTATCATCTTATGTCTATGAATAATTGGATATACATATGATAAAATTTAGGTGCATTTTGGATAAGAAAAGAATGACAGTATAGTAAAACACCTAATTATCTTTAACAACTAGCCCCTGCCTCCTCCATCTCCACTGAAGCAGACCCCAGGGAACAATCTGGCACCTTTGAGTTTTGTCATTCAAGTGGTCTTCTGCTATCCTGACTTTAGTATCACTTGGATCTTTGCTACTTTTGCAAATCTGTGAGGAGTTTTTCTTGAATGAAAGAGTCCAAGAATATGGTATGACTAAAAGTCAGACCAATGGTAGCCCAAGGAAAGTGTCAAGATTGGAATAAATCCCAGAGTCATGATGACATTTCAAAACCAGATACTTTGAATTATTGCCTAGGTGGAGATGGCTTAGGAGTCCATCACATGGCCTTGAACTCTTTTTTAATCAGAGATGTTCATTACATAGTTCTCTAGCAATTCTTTGTGAAAGTATACATATCTGCTATGAAATTTTGTATATCACAACCCTGTCCTTTCCAAAAAATAATATCTGACCACCACTGCCCTACTTCAGATTATCACAAACTTATAGCCCCCTCTTCCATGATGTTCTCTGAGTCTTCTTAATAATAGCTCACCATGAAAGCAGAAAGATTGCAAGAAGTACCACACTTTTCTGAGTGACTGGTGAGGACTAAAGCTGACAGAGGTGAAAAGGAGGATGTTTTCTTCAGTGGTATACCCAATGATCTAGGATACTTGCTGGAGCATGAATCATGTTTAGCATATGTCATCAAAAACAAAATAGATGAAACACAGTGGTCCACACAGGTGAAAATAGTTTGAAAATAGAAGGGAGGCTTACAGAGAGATGAAGGATTGTTAGGGGAAAAGGAGAGGTGATGGGATTGGAGACTAAGGTGTGAAAATATTACAAATTTACTATATTTATGTATGCAACATTAAAAAGTAAAAGAATAAAAAAGAATCCAAGGGTTTTTAATACTTTTTAGCAACTGAACTTATTGAAATTTATGGATATGTAGTAGTTTAATTATAAAACTGATATATATTAGTGATTTTTATTCTTCCTTGCTTCGAATCTGGGTTCTTCAAAATAATGAGAGTTCTGATGGGAAACGGAAACTGTTTGGAGCTGAGTTTGGGAAAAGCTCTGTTTTCTGCATCCTGACTTATTATTCCCCTAGGGCAGCCTCCTGAATGAATCTTTTTCCTTTGTTGGCTAAGAGTCTTGAAAAACTGTGAAGAACATTCATTTTTCTACTTAATCTTGTTACTTTGCCAGGAATAGCACAGGGGTCCCTTCAGTGAGTAAGACCAGGGCACTAAAATGGTTGGAAATCACTGAAAACAGTGGCTGGTTTATTTGAGCAAAACCGGCAGGGTAGTGTAATATACATTTTTAAAATGCATTTTCATTAAAATTAAAAATGAGCTTCCAAACAAACTCTGGAAAGGACTCCAAATACAGCCTTACAAACCCAAATGAAATCAATGGAAAGAAACCAGCCAAGCTGCAAGTTGAGAAAACACCAATTAGAGTTTTTGACAAACAGAGAAGCTCACTGTGGGGTACAGTTTTTAAATCAGAGAAGAAAAATTTGGGCTTTTTTTTCCCACCTCAGCACTGCTCTCCCTGGAAATGAAATTTATGGGATTCAGAATGCACCCCAGGAAGAAACCACAAACAAGTGGGTACTCCAGGCATTATATCAGAACACATGAAAGCAAATATTATTCTGAGAGCTTTTCATTTTGCCCTCCAACAAGCGTGCATTATTGCCCATGACGAGGGATGTTAATAGTCAAACTACCACAAATTTGTCAATACTCAATTGCTGCCTGGATTCAGAGCCCTGCTATGGGTGGAAACTCAGTTAACTGGGGTCTTTCTTGCCAATGAATTTTGAAGTGAATTACATTCAGTGCTATTCTATTAGCCTATTTCATAGCACATGTTTCTATAGGTGGTCTAACACTGAAGTTGTAAGTATTGACAGCTCACCTTCAGTTCTAATCACACAAATGTAACCCACTTAGACACATCTAGATCTGATCTTATGCCTGGAAGAATCTTTCTTCCTCTGCTGCTTCTGGCTGGCTCTCCTGAGTATTTTTTTTTGGCCCACTTGGTATTAAAAATACTGTTTTGTCCTTGCATACTCTGGAATCGGTTTTGAGCTTCTTCTAAGATGAGATAACAAATATTGCCATGAAAACAAATCTTGTCAGTGCTCTCAACTAAAGGCTTTTGTTTAGAATCCATTTACAAAAAGACACATGAGTGAGGGTGGGAATAATTGGGAAATATATAATGGGAATGAGGAAATGGGAGACAGGGGGACAGAGGGAATTACTGAAAAACCTTAAGATTGTGGGAAGTAACCTCAAAGGAACCTCCTTTGGTAGTAATATGTCAAAAAAACCTTATCTTTTAAAGAAAGGAATAAGAATTGGCAATGTCTATACAGAGGAACACACAGTGAGGAAAATGGGGGAGGGGGACCCTGAGCTGATCCACTTAGAACCCAGTGACAAAATTATACTAGAAGTAACAAGAATGTGACTCTTCCTGAAAAAAATGGTCTGAGAGGTTTAAAGATCCCTAAACTTTATAGGCTTTTACCATTTCTCTTGGTCTCTTTCCAAAAAAACTGTCAGTAAGACCTTATTACTTAAGGTGCAACACATATGGATCACAGAACATGGGCAAAATACATCAACTAGAACTTCCTCCTTGGTGGACAGATTATACAGTCCAAGGACTACTGTAGAAGCTGTTAGGGGAGAGAAATAATCACAGGCCCCATCAACGCGTGAGATCCACAAGTTGCAATAAAAATCACCACGGCAACAGGTGACCATCAGTGTAATAGTGGCATGAGTATTAAAGAGACAGCTAACAGCTTTCTGATTGAACTCAAGACCTGCTTGTCAGAATGGAACACAAAGATCAGTAGGAAAAAACAGCCAATGAATCTATAGGCAGCAATACAGTACACAAAACTATTCTGTAAATAGGTATTATTATTACATCCATAGATTGGAAGAACACTTCACATTCAGCCTAGAAGTTTTCTTCTAAAGCAGAAGTAGAGGATCTCAATACCCTGAAAGGATGCAGCCTGTATGAGGTAGACAGTGAAAAGCAGTGAAGTGGACAGCAATGGCCAGCCATAATGCAGAGTACCAGCAACTCAGCAAAGCTCATGCAGAATCAGGCTAATTTAAACTATCTCCATCCTAAGGCTTTGAAAACCTTTCAAAAGAGGGATAGTGAGATTGTAAGAATCTAAAGATGGGAACGTTCATTGTTGGACAAGACATTGCACTCAAGGTAGGACTGCTGCATGTAGGATCTCATTACAATAAGACTTGTCCTTACCAGACCTGCATAATGATTGACATACCAACATATCTCCATTGACTATCTAGAAACTCAAGAAAGATAAGAATATACGGTGAAAACCTTGGGGTCTAATGCTGGATAAATGAAGGGAAATGCCCTTATCAGTGAGATGGTCTGAAGAGAGGTAGCTTGGTATGCCACAGAGGCCAGAACCCTCACAAGAGGAGATAAGCCAAAGGGAATCCTGGAACCCATAGAAGCATAAAGAAGGAAGGTGGTAGGGACTAGGAGGGATTGATGAAAGGAAGAGAAGTGATGGGAGGGTGGAGGGAATGAATACTCAATATGACTGTAAAAGTAGAAAAATAAAATGTGGATCTAAAAATCTGAAACCAAAAAATGATACTCAGAGGTTTGTGACTGACTCTAACCATATATTTGTTTACAAGTTAATAAAACAGTCTCATGAAATGTGAAAAAAGACACAATCATAAACTTAATATATAATTCATAGATTGCTTTATTTATTAGACTATTTGTACTTCTACAGATATATGTGTACATAGATACACGTGTGTACATGTGCAATATACATTGATATATATACATGCATGCATGTGTATATATCTGCACATATGTATGCATATATATAAATTTACAAGTTTATATGTATTCACAATTTCTATTTTTCCACAAATGGTAAAACTACTTTAAGGATTTCTTTTTTTAAATCTTAATATATTTTATTTATTCACTCATTTATATATCATTCATTTGTGTGTGTATGTGTGTGTGTATGTGTGTGTGTGTGTGTGTGTGTGTGTGTGTGTATGTGTGTATGTGTGTGTATCAGAGGGCACTGCATGTACCTATGGAGGACCAAGGGCGATTTTGGGAATCATCCTGAATTGCTTCTGCCTCCATTTTGCTTCACTCTGGATTTTCCAGGCTCTGCCCACTAGGGCCAGAAGTTCAGGCCCCGCTGTTTCTGCCTGGTGTTTTTAAGTGAGATCAGGGATCCAAATTTAGGACCTTCTGCTTGTGAAGTAGAATCTTAACCCTTGAGCCATCTCTCCAGTCCGAAGATTTATTTTTAGATTTCCATGTAATTCTATTTGTAAAATGGCATCTTCCACATCAACTATGTTTCCACTTAATCTTGAACTTTAAACCAAATCTCAGAATCATTGCTGACATGATGAGTTGTGATAAACTTGTCATTGTACTGTCCAAGGTCCTACAATCTCAGAAGGAATCCTCTAAACTGTCAGCAAATCCCCTCACATTCCTCATCTCCAGTGGTGCTGTCCTAAATACAAGCCATCATCTTTTTGTCATCTCGTTGATTTTATTTGCTTCAGTCTTTGTTCTTGTATGTCTTTTTGAAATAGAAACAAAGAGAAAAATTTAAGTAACATCCTTCACCTAACTTCCAATGGATCCTTCCAATGGATCTCCAGTTTCTGTAGATGAAACCCAAATCTGTGAAGTATGTAGTAGAGTCCAAGCAATCCTTTTCCAGTGCTCTGTGTCCTTTCATCCATTACTGTCTGGGAGATCAACTGGCTGCCTTGGCACAGCCCTTCTTTTCTGTTCTGGAGCATTCCAGGTGTTATTCCAACGATGGCCTTTCTTCGGCCCACAATAGTCTTTTCCTAAATGTGTATGGAACTGACTTACATATTTATTTCCTTGCTGAGCGATGCTTGCTGTGACCCTGTTAGTTGACATTCAACTTGCTCACTTCCTTTTCCTCAAACACCATTCTCTTCCTTTCATCTCTCAATTATCTTTCTCCAATATTTTATACTACTTGCCAACCTAAGTAAATTTAATGATTGCTTTATGTTATGATTGCTTATTTTCTTGCTAAAATACTCCCAAAGGAAATTGTTTTTGTTTTTATCAGTCTGTTTGTCATTCCTGATTAAAAGATGGTAGTTAGTAGATGATCAATTAATATTCAAAGAAGGAAAAGTCTCTGACCAATTATATATAAAACTGTGGACTACAGATCTTTTTCTGATAAATGATACAAATATATAGATCTACTTATTTATTCAACTAGCTTAATTATAAATTTATTTAAAAGTAAAATAGAATAGATCTTTTACTTTTTTGGTGGGATTTGAATAAGAAAACATTTGGAGGCCTAAGAAAGAAGTTTTAATTACTCATATCTCCTGGTCCAATGAACAGAAATTTCATGAGCACCTTACTTCTCTTGAGTATTCAAGGTGAAGTACTGAAAGAATCTCTATCAGAAACATTAGAGTTCAGGAGATTATTCTGACTTGGGAACAAAACACCACCAAACAAGCTGGCAAGTGCAATAGTAGAATTATATATGATAACAAGCTAGAATGTGATTTAGAAAAATGGTAGATACTATTACAATTAGAATATGAACAACACACATTCAAAGTAAATTCTTGATGTATTATGAACTTTGACATAAAATACAAAAAAGCTTAGGGAGAATTAAAGGTCACATGAAAGCACCTGAGCTTTAATTCTCTTTCACTCCATAAAAAGACTTCTGCCTTCATTTTGTTCTGTATCATAGGTGACTGTTGGCGAAAGGGCATAAAAGCAAGCCTAACACATTGTCAGGATCAGCGGCCACAAGCAAAGAGGAAGAGAAAGAGCAGAGGGAGAGGATACTTTCCATTATTAATGGCACAATTTGATATCATTTTGAAGACTTCAGAGTCTCTGACTTAATCTTGGAGTTAAAAACAGAACAGCAGCCCAGCAGTAGGTGCATAAGAACATACATGCATATTCTTGTTCTAGAACTAGAGAGATCTATTACACTACTAGAATGGAACATGCTTGGAAAACTTACTGGATGGAGTTCATAATTTAAATGACAGCACAAGCCAAATGGTAAAGACAAGTACTGCTTTCATTTATTTATTTATTAAGGCCAGGTCAAGTTTTGTGCTTGAGTTAAGTTTCTATGGAAATTCTGACTCCATGCTGTTATGAAGAGGCAACTCTCTTTCAGCAGGCTTTGGATTCTGATCCAGGCTCCAGACTGTCTCGAAATCTAAACAGAATCTTAAAATCTGTTCCTGCCTCCCCCAGAACTTGCTGTATTTTCTTTGCCTCCTGCCACCACACAGTTGGATGGACACCAAGTATAGAAAATTTCAGCCGAAAAGGAACATTTTAAGGAAGTTATGAACCGGATTCAATTATAAATAGGAATCATCTCTGAAATAATATTACGGCAGTATACCTTTTCACACAACTTAAAATGATGAGGAAGATGAGCTTCAGATACAAATGAACTGACATTTAAACTCTTGTTTTTGCCATATATTAGCTACTTTTTACTGTGCCTTAACTTTACTATCTGTAAAATGGAGAAAATTATTGTGATATACTATAGTTATTTAATTTAAAGAAATAATGCTCATATACTGCAAATGCATGTCTGTTAATAATGTTCAATGAACCTGTTATAATTGTTGTCATAAAGATTATAGTTTCAATTATCCATTCTGAGGAGGTATATCCTTTGAGTTTTCAAGCAATAAAATTTCATTTTAGTGCAGCTTATTTATAAACTGAATAAATCCATTGGTATCCATTATCTCCGCTACTTAAGAATCTTTTTGTCCCTATAGGGAAAATGGTACAGAAACATGATGATGCCCATTACTTTTTCAAGAACTTCCCGTACAAAGGGATAAGAATGAAATGCTAGCTAGCAAACTCTGATTTCAAGACTAGAAGCTGATTTAAAAAATACATGTTTGATCACTTTAAAAAGCAAATTATTGACAATTTTTCATGTGGCAGTACAATATAGGCCAATGCACTGATATAGAAATAACAGTTTTATTTACTAATTACAGAATCCATTCATTTTATACATGCTACAACCCCCTTCCTTCTCCTTTCCTTTACCCTCTCATTAATACATTTAGAATTGACAGTGCTTTCACTTGCAAGTATAAAGCATAATTTCCTCCTGAACATAGAGACAGTGATGAAATCGGAGTTTAAAATACAGTCCTCACAGCGATTCTGATTCCCATTAAACCTCCTCCCACCCTTTCAAATTAAAGTTTGAAAAGCAGAGCTCAGAAATAAACTGACAGGCACTAGTGCTGCGTTCATTTCCAGCAAGGAAGCACCAATTTGATTCCTACCATAACAATTTTTGCTGTTGCCAGTGCATCAATTTTTTTTAACACAGCTTCTCAAGTGATAGAAATCATCCCGTCACTTTGTTTCATAAAATTGACACCCTGGGGAAATGCAAACTCTAGTAAGAACTCGAGCAAGGCTGCTCCTCCAACCCCTGCTAGGTATTCCAGAAATTCTCCTTTCCTCTCAAACTAATGTCATCAAGTCCCAATTGCTTGTTGTTCTTTTCTCCTTGTTCTGTTCACGTGCTGCAATATCCTTTGGCTCTCCCTCAGCACGGGAGTTGGTGTTTCTGAAAGTGTTACTCCTCGCTCCGAGTCTACTGCTGGCTAATTTGAATGCAGTGACAAAGAAAAAAAAAGGAACTTGATGAAATTATTTCACACACAGAGCAATAAACATATGGAATAAATTACTAGCGAAGACGACTCAGAGAGTTTCAGAAACACCTGGATCTGTTTCTGGAGGCAGTGGGCTGGGGAGCGGGTGAGAAGCGGAAGCTGAGGCGAAAGAAAGCCCTGGCAGTGTGGGAGGCTCCAACCTTTCTCCTAGTGGCTCCTCCAGCATTGATCACAATCAGCAACCAGACACTGAACTATTTTCGGGGAAAGGATTCTGAAACATGCTAGGCAAATTAAAGGAAGTCACGGGAGTTGCCTTCCTGGCAGGGGTAGCCTCTGGCACTGACAAAACAAACCAAATGATCTATTTTCTTTCTTTTTCTTTTCTTTCTTAGTTAAAAAGAGAAGAAGATCTGAACATAGTTGAATGAAATTCAGCAATTGCTTCATACCTGGTTCGGGCAGACCAATTAATCAATAGTCCATGCTTTCGGAATTTCCTGCTTTATAGGCTCCTTCGACTCTTGAAGTAGAAGTCCATGTCCCTTCCAAGCCACACCTGCATCTGGATACACTTTAATTGAAGGTCATCTTTTTTTATGGGTTTTCAGGTCACAGCCATCCCTCCCTCTGGGCGTCACAACATAGTGCTTGTCCTCATATATTTACTCATCTCAGCACCTCACGAAATGCCAAGCTCCTAGGAGATGCTCAGTGTTTTTAAACTTTATTTTGCCTTATTTTTTACTTAATATGCTTACAGAAACAACAGGTAACATTATTGACACTTTAGCATGGACCAGGCATCTTTCCAATCAACACACATGTAAAATCATTTAATTGCCATGGTAGTACTCTTCATGAGAGAGTTTGTGACACCCCTGCTAATATTATCTTTATTTTGCAAACAAAGAAATGGAAGTATGGAGGTATTAACTAACTTTTCCAAGGTCAGCCAGATGGTGAGAAACTAACCTGGGACTGACCTCAGCCAGCAAACTCCAGAGAGAACATTCATGACTATGACTCTAACAATAGAAATGCCTCACATGTTGTGGAAGCAAATATGCAAAAAGGTAATAAAGCATTATCAGTTGTGGTTACAACATAGAGTCCTTTATTTGGCTAATTAAAAGGGTATGTTATAAACATGCACTGTTTTCCAGTCCAATTAAAAAGATAAGTTTGATGAATTGATCAATAAAATTACTAAGCAATTCTCTAACCCCCGCTTAAAGTAAACATTAAAGCCAGCCCTACATTTCTCCTATGGAGTCACCCAGGATAATGATGCATTAAATCACTCTTTCAGACTTTTATGGATGTATCTACTCAAATAGTAGGCCCAATCACTTAAGCAGAAAGAGAGTGTTTATAGGACAAACATTTTTGTAAAAGCATGTGCAACTCTCTAAAATGAGGAATGATGATTGATTTCATGTACCCAAGTGCACTAAAGACATGCATCCACTGATTGTAGAACGTAAGAATCTACTGTGTCAAAGGAAGAGTCTCTGATCTCATGGAGCTTGATGAGAAGACAAGCAGTCAACAAATAACGGTAAATGGTTAAGGGCCAAGATTAAAAAGCAAGCAAATAAAGAGAAGAAAGACCAATCCAAACTAAATGAGTCCTTCTCTCGGGATATACAATGAGAAAATGCTTTTGGAGACCTAAATCCAAAAATAATCAGGGATCATTTATTCGGATTGCTGCAACTGGAAATGCAGTTATCACCTGCTTTTATAAAACAAGGTGGGTAAGATTTAATTTTTACTCATCTATTCCTTAAATCTTCACTTTCTCTCTAATTTGTACTAACTCCAACTTTCCTTTGGAAGCTTAAATAGAAACAAATAAGCATTCTACAAAGCACAGGATTTAATCTGATACAAACCAAAAACCTCAGTGAACAAAGTTCACTGAGTCATAAGTAATTCTACTTTTCTACTTTGGGAAAGACTATACCTTTATCCCATATCTCATATTGCTATATTCAACTACTGAAATATTTTGGAGTTCTGAATGCTGGCCATTTGTCACTTGAGAATGGAAGCCGAAATGACCAGTGGGAGAAAGTCACAATGTTAGTGTGCTAACTCACATATTCATAGCAACCAATTTAGAATCACCCTCCTTTAGCGAAGAGCCACACATCCTTTTCTAATTCCTCCCACCTTGCACTTGGTCAAGCAGTTATCTCTTTTCTAAAACTGCGTACTAGAACTGGGATAACTCTTCTCACATTCTGATCCTGAAACTAAATAACAGATTGATTTGAATGATCCAAAGGGTTAGTTCTTAAGTTCTTCTCACTTCCCTCCCTATATCTTCTAATCTGAATTTTATGATGTCATTTATGTGGAAAAAATGGCATTGCATACTTACACATTTTCACATCTTGACCTTTTGTCTTTCTGATTGGTAGTTTTTCCTTTCAATTTTTAATTGTAACTAGAATATATTACAGTGAAAGAGAATCAAAAGCAGAGCCTGGCAAAAAAGAATAACAACAGAGAAGGAACATACACCCACAACTGTCAACCTATCTAAAAGGATTAAGTGTGTGCCTATTTCTCTCCTAAAATACATACTAAAGCTTTGATACTTTCTTTGCAAAGTTGGAATGTGTATTTAATTTAGACTCTCTGTCTCAGCATCCAAGTTGCTTCTATATATGGGTGGGACTGGGCAGAAATTAGTTGTTGAGGTTGCTCCATGTCAGTTAAACCCCCAAGAAAGATTATAGTTCTTTGTAAGCACAGGCAACCACATAAAACACAACACTTTCTTTCATCATTTAGCTGAAGCTTGTAGACAGTCATAATTTCCAGTCTTTTGTTTGAAATGAAAGCTTATCTACAAAAATTGAGGTGATGCTAAACTCACTGAAGGCTTACTACATTTATTTATTTATTTATTTATTTATTTATTTATCCATGCAATATTTATTTATTCCACAATTCCACATAAATTATGAAAGAGAAAGTGTATCAATTTATGGACTTAATCTTGTCAAATATTCTCTTAGCAAGAAAAACATTGGTATTCACTAAGTGTTATCATTTGAATCCATCATCAAAATCCCAAAGTCTGAAAATTATTTCTGAAATGCAAGGGATATTAAGTTTGTATGTTAAATTTCAGGTTGCATAGTTAAAGGACTAAAGTAGAAAACCAGAATAAGACTCATACATCAGATATATTTGACAAGACTGGAAAATAAACTAAGTTCAGGAAACCTATTGGCCAAGGAGTATCATTGTCATATGATTAATAGATCATTGTCATATGATTAATAGGGATGCAATCTGTTATTATGAATTGCTGAAAGTAGGCCACTAATGAGAGAAAGACACAATGTTTTGGAGTAAAAGGGAGAGGGACCTGACAGAAACTACAGTTTGATTGAAAAAAAACATAAATAGATAATGGCAGCCAACTATTTCACTCATTACCAGAACTCCACTGAAGGATAAACCATACGGACGCATCAGCTAAAACTGCAGACATGTAATGCAATTCATACTCAGGCCTCCTGTGAGTCAGTCATACAGACCCTAATTTGAGCCTTTGTTTATCTGGCAGGAGCTGCTCTAAAGGAAGAAGAGAAAATAAGTTCTTGAGGTTATGAAATTTTTTTTCCTGCTTATTGCCTGAATATGCAGTGTTCAACTAAGTCATTAAACCTCTTCATTTCAATCTTGTCACATTTTACTTCCAGCAACACAATTGAACAGAAGCTTGACACAAGCCTAATTCACCGTTCGCTTTAAGCTCTATTCTTAGAGATTGTTAAATTCCTATGCTATGATGTTCCAGTGATAGAATATCTGCAACTCTGAGGATCTTTTAGCTCTGTTTCTACCTGCATCCTCGGAATGCTAGAAGAGTCAGAGTGTGCAGCCACAGAAGATGCCTTCAAGGTCTTGCTTTGTCAGGGGCAGTGCTCACAGAGCTCTGTCACCTGCATGTCATACAGCGTGGACTCATTTCATTTAAATTTTCCCTGGATATCTATGTAATGAGCAAATCTTAAAAATTTAGCACATGAGCATATTACACTACAGACAGCACTATTTAGTGATAAACAAGCTCCCTGTTCTTTCTTTCCATATCCTCAGTCTCCAGAGACCACTTTTAACCATTTTTCCTGTGGATTTCATTGTGATTTGCCTCATTCTCCATTTCTGTTTAATTCATCCAACAATTGTGGGTGGAGCACCTTCAACATATATAGCCAGGAGACTAAAGAAACAACTTTAGAAAGCTCAGGCAGCATTTCTGTTGGATGAAACTCACTCCTGAAGGTCAGAGAAAGCTTGCAAAGCCACAGCAGCTCATTGCAACTAGAGAATAGTGGCAGATGGTCTCTTTACCTATGGAGGTTTTGTGGTTTGAAGTATGTCCCCTACAGTCTCATGTATTTGGGAAAGTCATGGCACCTAGAGAGGTGGAGCCACCCTACCTCCAGGAGAGTCTGCCTTTGCAGCAAGCAGTCTAGTAGCTCTCAGCCTCCTGGATGGGTGTCTCCAGCTTTAGCCAGCCAGTCATGTCACCTCCGCCATGAAAGACTGTATCTCTCCTCTGGAACCATAAGCTAAATAAATTTCCCTTTCTCCTTTAAGTTGCTTGACTTTGGGTCTTCTCTTACAGCAACAGTTAAGAGTAACTGTTACAGGAAAGCATATAGAAAGTAGGCTTAGGTACTACGAGAAGTGGCACCGAAACTAAGTCTTTAAAGATTATTGAGAATTGTTGGAGAAAACAGAGTTGTAGCACCTTTTTCTCAACTAATTACTTCCCTCTTTTCCAATAGACAAATGTTTTCTGAAAACTAATACCACTGTGTTTTGAAAATATATATTCATATATTTTTCTGTTGAAATTTGTGTTATTTTTAACTTTTCCCTAGTTTTACAAGCATACTCAGTAATTACTCCTGCCTTCCTCCTTTCCTCCTTACTTCCCTTCCCTTTATCAATCCATCCCACTTCTCCCACCTTCCTGTCTGTCTGTTTCTATGGGTCCCCGGGTTCACTCTGGATTGTTCTTTCTAGTGAATTTCAGCCCTCTGAAACAAAGTGGCCCTTCCTTGGACAGATCCACTATAAGGGGCACTCCCCTTTATCTATCCAGCCATAGCCCCTAAGGTTTCCACTGCATGCAATTATTTCTCCTGAGATACTTACTAGTCTATGGGGACATGTTGGTATGCCAGCCATTATGCAGGTCAGCTAAGGACAAGTCTCATTGCAGTGAGTTCCTGGATGCAGCAGCCCTGCCTTGAGTGGACCTTCCCATCTTTAGTATCTTACAGTCTTACTGCTCCCTCTTTTCTGAAGTTCCCTGAGCCTTAAGATGTGAAGAGATTTGGTTGGCCTGACTATGGGAGAGCGATCCAAGGTCACTGGTACTCTGCATTCTAGTTGGCTGTTGTCTATTTCACTGCTCTTTTACTGGAGTTAGTTGCATCCTGTTTGGGTGTTGAGATACTCTACTTCTTTTGTAGAAGAAGGTTGAGGGCTGAGTGTTCTCCCACTCTATGTTTATAATAGGTATTTATAGAACATTTTGGTATACTGTCTTCCTGCTTATAGGTTCATAGTCTGTTTTTCCCTGGTGATCTATTTCCTTCCCTTTTATAGTTTCTTGATCTAGTTAACAGTGAAAGTAATGTGTTCCATGGTGACAAATGGGTCTTGAATCCTACCAGAAAACCATTGGTTGTCTCCTTGATACTCATGCCACTGTTACATTGGTGATCACCAGTGATATTTATTACAACTTGCAGATCTCATAGGTTAATGAAGCCTTTATTTATTTTTCTCCCTAGTAGTTTCTGCAGTATTCCTTGCAACTGGGTAAGCTATCCAGCAATGAGTAAGGCCTCAAACCAGTTCCTATTGGTATATTTTCCACCTATCCTGTGATCCATATGTGTTGCATGTTCAGTGACAGGGTCTTACTGTTGGTTTTTTGGAGGGTAACCAACAGCAATGGTGAAGGCCTGTAATGTCTGGGGGCTTTTGAGGCTTCTCTGACCAACTTATCAGAAAGTGTCACATTCTTGCCACTTTTAGTATAGTTTTAATTGGATAGTTTAGGTGGATTCTAAGTGGACTAGCTCAGGGCACTTTTTTGGGGGGAGGGGATTGCCCTGCTTTCCTCTCTCTTTGCTTTTTTCATAGAAATTGTCCATTCTTGTTCATTTTTCTAATATATGATTTTGACATATTAAAATATGGGAGATTCCTAAGGGTTTACATCTCACAACTTTATTTCCTTACATAGGTCCTTCTACCCCTCCTATGTCCCATCCCTTCATCCCACCCCAGATATTTTTCTTATTATTCCCTCCTTCACCCTACTTGCCTATATATCGCTCTCAAAAGGTTTCACCCTAACCATCTCTTCTCATATTCCCACTCATTGATTCCTTTTGAATATTATGACTGTTACAGTAATCCCAAGCCAAATAATTTGACAAGTAGATCAATGCTAGCATCCACGTAGAGAGAAGATGCAGCATTTGTCTTTCTGAGAAAACTCTCTCAGTATTAACTGTTCCAGTTTCCATCTATTTACCAGAAAATTCCATAATCTCATCCTTTTTGGTGTCTGAATAATATTCCATTGTGCACATTTTCATTACCCATTTGTAACGGTTACTCTTTACTATTGCTGTCTGAAAGAACTCATAAGCAACTTAAGGGAGAAAGGGAGATTTATTCAGCTTATGGTTCCAGAGGAAAGGTTACAGTCTCTCAAAGCAGAGGTGGCATGGCTGGCTGGCCAAAGCTGGAAGAGACTAATTTACTGCAGACATCTTGGAAGCTGAGAGCTGCAGACTGCTTACTACAAAGGCAGACTTCTCCTAGAGGTAAGGTGGGGCTAATCTACCTCAAGGCCCACCACTTGTGACTGCCTTCCTCCAGCAAGGCTTCACCTCTCAAGGTGCCAATACTTTGCCAAACACATGAGACTGTGGGGGACACATTTCAAACCATGACACCATTCCTCTATTGATGGGCATATTGACTGATTTCATTTTCTTGCTATTGTGAATAGAGCTACAGTAAATATAGATGAACAAGGTCTTTGTAATAAGATGCAAAGTTTTTTTTAAGAATATACCTAAAAATGACAAAGATAGATGATAGTTCCATTTTAAACTTTCTGAGGGACTTCCACACTGATCTCCAAAGAGGCTACACTAATTTACACTTCCACCAGCAATGAATAAGTGTTCCCTTTTCTCCACATCCTCATCTGCATTCTCTGTTGTTTGTGTTCTTAATTTTAGCCATCCTGACTGGGGTAAGATGGTATCACAGAGTAGCTTTAATTTACATTCCCTGATCACCAGGAAGTTAATAATCTTTAAGATGGTTGTTTGACATTTCAATTTCAATTATGTGAAGTCACTGTTTTGTTCCAGGGCCCATTTTTTTTATAACATTTATTTTGCCTAGTTATACAAATTCAATAGGTTTCTCTCCTTCTTCCCCCTGTACCCTCCTTTCCACCCTGCTTTCCCCACATTGCACTTTCCCCCTTTTCAACTCTCCCCCCTCACCCCTCTTAGTTCCCTCCTCTCTTGGTGATTCCTACTTTCTACCTCCCATTCTCCAGAACATCTGTTTATGTGGGCACTGGATTTCTCTCTGATGTGTCTGCACTAATGAGGGTTTAAGACTCAGCGGCATAGCTTGGGGCCACTTCTTGGGATGCTCACTAATATGGAAACTCTATTATGTCTGCTTAACCCCTTGCTTCTAAGGATCCTGCTGCCTGAAGCCTTATCTTCCATGTGATCCATGCTGGACTTTGGGAGGTTGTTGACATGTCAGCCATTGTGCAGGTTAGACAAGGAGCAATCACATTGTAGCTCTGAGTTGTGTGAGTATCTTGCATATCATTGGGCTTCCCCATCTTTAGGTTCTTACAATCTTGTTGCCCCTCTTCCACAAGGTTCCCTGAGCTTTAGGATGGGGAGATGTTTGGCTGGTTTGATTCCTGATGAATATTGTATAGTCTTTGGTGTTCTGAATTAACGGTTTGTTGTTTCTGGACTGCCCTTGGCTGCATCCTGATTGGTTATATCAAGGTCATCTCCTGACCAAAGATGAAAGACTGTTTAAATGAAAATCTTAGTATAGGAAGAGGCTGGAAGGTAGAAGGAAGAATAGAACTAGAACACAGAAGCGAGTGGAGTCAGTCTCACATTTGTCAGTTGATTACCATATAACTGCCAGGCCCTATACCCTCCCTGCCTGGGGTGATCAAACCTGTTCAGTCCCAAGTGAATAGGAAAGAAAGTAAGAGTTAGCTGCATCAGATGTCTTACTACTTACATACGGTACATGAACTTGGCTTATTTCTCTATTGAAGTGTGTTCTTTTGTCTTCTTTCTTTTGAGGCCTTCTTTCCCTTTCCCTCTTGTTTATAATTGTTTGTGATTATAGTGGGTAATATGTAGATTTACCTTTGAATGTGTCATTAAGTGAGGTTGGAACTAGGGTCCACTTATTAGGGAGTACATATGGAGTCTAACTTTCTGTATCTGGTATACTTCATTCAATATAATTTCTTCTAATTCCATACATTTCCAAGTAAATTTCATGAATGCATCTTTTTGGATGGCTGAGTAGTATTCCATTGTATAAATGTAACACATTTTCATTATCCATTTCTCATCTGTTGGGCATTCGCACTGATTCCATGACATTGCTATTATAAATTGTGCTGCAATGAACATGGTTGTACTCTTGTGACTACAGTGAATTACTGCATTTTTTGGGATTATTCCCAGTAGTAGTATAGCAGTGTCATATGGCATTTCAATCCTTAACTTTTAGAAATTGCCATATTGATCTCCAAAGTGATTGTATAAGCTTGCATTTCCACCAGCAATTTTATGAGCATTCCCTTCTCTCCACATCTTCTCCAGCATTTGGTATTGTTAGTTTCGTGGATTTTCACCATCACGACTGGGGTGAGATGATATCTCAGGGCAATTTCAATTTGCATTTCCCTGATGTTAGGGCTCAATTTTTAATTGGGATGTTTATTTTCTTGATTTTTATTTTTTGTGCTCTTTTTATACTCTGCTTAATCATTTGTCAAATTCATAGCTAGCAATACTTTTCTCCCATTCTGTGTTTTTTTTTACACAATTAACAGTTTGTTTTGCAGAACAGAAGCTTTTTAAATTCATGATGTCCTTACTTGTTGATTATTGGCCTTAGTTCCTGGGCTTTTGGAGTTTTGTTTTGAAAATGTTTACCTAGGCCTATCAATTCAAGTATACTCCCTAGTCTATTTTTTTTCTAACAGTTTCAGAGTTTCATGTCTAACATCAAGGTCTTTGATCTGTTTGGGGTTGATTTCTGTGTAAGGAGAGAAGCCACCGTTTATTTGTATTATTCTATCTTTTAAGGGACCAGAAATTACTCAGCATATAAAGGTGCCTGTGTGAAACACACTTGTTGTCTTGATATCCATGAACCCATAAGAGAGAAATACCTACTAAACATTGCCCTCTGACCTCCACATGTTTGTTGAGATATAATATTTGTTCTCTCTCTCTCTTGCTTGCTCTTCTTCTCTTTCTCTCACTTCTTTTTTCAAATAAATTAATAAAGTATTTTTATAACGGTCCTGTGTGTAAGCTATGTAAGCTACTATACAAGCTATTGTTTTGTTTTCTTACTATTTCTCTTAAATATTATCATCCCGATGTGGAAACTTTGCAGTTTCATTCTTTATTTACTTTGTACCATGATTTGTATCAGTGATGCTGTAAACTAAGTTAATTTTTATTGATTCCTACATTCTAATACTTCACAGTATGCATAAACCTAAAATAGTAAAGCTATCTATCTATGCCTTACTGCATTGCCAATAAAGGTATGGTGAACACTCCTGGATTTGTCTTTTATGCATGTGTGTAAGAACTTCACAGGAAAGACAGGCAGTATTATTAGTAGCTGAGTACATGGTTCATATACATACTTTTGAAAAAATTCTTTGGCACTATCATATGAACATAGTGAGTCTTCCTTTTTTTCCTTGTTCCCAGCCATTACCATTCCTCTCCTGTCCCACTTCATATGTTCTCCTTTCCAGATGGAGTCCCTCTTTATGTATGTTTTCAAGTGTCACCTCCTGAGTTTCATTTGGAATATCTGTACTGGCAATTGCCTAAGAACCTGCTGGGGTAGTGCTAAATGGGTAAATAATGGAGTAAGAAGCCACCCCTTCTGTTTAGCATTGACTTCAGTAGTCTCTCAGGCTGGTATAGTTAGTATTTTCAAGCTCTTTCTTCATCCATTTTGGAAGGTTGATTGTCCAAAAACTGTACCGGACTAGTGGAAATGAGTATCACTGCACAGAGTTCTTGAGTGCCCTATCATGACTGAAAGATACTGTCTGGCTGCACCACTCCCCACCCCAATCTCTTAAACTCTTACTGCCCAGTTTTCACATTATTCCTGGAGCCTTGGCATGGAGGGTCATTTAGATGTCCTGTCTAAGGTTAAGCACTCCAACCACTTATTTCCTGTATTTGGTCTAGTTGTGTTTCTCTGCGTTACACATCTTCCACTGCAAGAGAATACATGGGTCTTCTAGGATGCTGATTTGTCTATAACCAGTTCAGTTTTCCCAACTCACTGCTTTTTTTTCCAACTCACAGGCATATTTAACAGGATGCTGTGCCTGGGTCTCATGTACAAGTAAAACATGATGAGTTTTTGCCTTTGACATTTCCTATTCTGTCTTTAAATTTCCCAATGTCCACATTTTAGTCTTAAAAAACACTTGTAAGAATTTTATGTTGGAAATCAACAATTTGCCAGTTAGCATTGGTCAAAGTATAATTTTCAGTTTTTGAATTTTTTACTTATCCTTTTTACTTTTAAAACTTCCATTAACTATATTTCTTGGCAATTTTACACATGTATATGGTAAGTTCTAATTGCAGCTACTCCCCAGCCTCTTTTATCTCCCTCACACCTCTGCCAACTCTCCTTCCTACATGCAAGTCCCGTTACCACATTCATGTCTTTTTGTTTTGTTTTGTTTTGTTGTTTTGTTTTGTGAGCCACTCAGTGTAACCCTGTGTGACACGGGCTTAGATCTATTCATTAAATATAATGGGTTCACCAGAGCAGCTGAGTTGGTTGCACCTGACATAGAATCCATCAGTAACCAACAGTGCAGCAGAGAAGGTCTGACCTTGTGAGTCCCTCTCTGAATTCTTTGTTCTACAGTGAAATTGCTTTCTTTATGACTTTTTGTTTTGCACTACTTTAGAAAATTCTTGCCAGTCCCAAAATTGACAGTGAAGATACCAAAATGATGCAATTTTGGTTTCTATATCTAGATATTCAATATTACCATTTTATATCTTTGCATGAAATACAAGATGTCTGTTTTTCCTACGTGCATAGTCAAGTGTTCTGGTACTATTTCTTAGGCAATTTATTCTTTTGTTGCCAATTTATATTATCACATGTATTTTTCCCATCGAATTTTATGTTTATATATGTCTAATTTTAGGCTGGAAAGGAGAAGGAAGCTTCCTCCATCCTGACTAGTTTCATAGAGTCAGATGATATGACACAGGATAGCAGGAGAAATAGCAATCAACACCCTTGTTCATTTGAAAATATTGTGAGAAACAATAACAATTCCATCAGGAGGCATACAAAAAGGCAATGGTGGCCTTTAGGTTAAGGTGATAACCAGTTGCTTTCTGATAGATATTGTAGTCTGTTTCATGGCAGGGAACACATCCATGGTACTACAAACTAAGTCAGATATCTGTATAAGATCTTCCTTTAAACAGTCTTTTACCTTTGGTTAGGAGATGACCTTAACCAATAATCAGAATGCAGCAAAAGCAGTGCAGGAACAGCAAAACTGAAAACAACAACAAACCATAATTTGGAACATCAAAAACCTGGAACCAGAACAGACAAATCTCTCCACATCCTAAAGCTCAGGGAACCTTGTGGAAGAGGGGGCAGCAAGATTGTAAGAACCTAAAGATGGGGAGGACCAATGATATGCAAGATACTCCATACACTGTCAGGGCTGCAGCAGCCAGGATATAGCATAATGTGATTGAACCTTGCCTGACCTACACAATGGCTGACATGTCAACAATCCCCCCCAATTCTAGCGTGGATCACAAGGTAGAAAGCTTCAGAGAGTAGGATCCTTAGAGACAAGTGGTTAAACAAACACAAGCTATGCCACTAAGTTCTGAACCTCCACTAGTATAGAAGACTCAGAGGAAAATTCAGTGCCTATATAAACAGATGCTCTGGAAGATGGGAGGGAGAAAGCAGGAAGCACCAAGAGAGGAGAAGGGAAGATAAAGGGGTAAAAGGGTAAGAAGGAGGAAGAGTGAAATGTGGAGAGTACAATGGGGGATAACAGGGGAATGTGGGGGGGATAAGGGGGTATATTGAACTTGTATGATAAGAAGAAAGAAAGAAAGAAAGAAAAGAGAGAGAGAAAGAGAGAGAGAAAGGAAGGAAGGAAGGAAGGAAGGAAGGAAGGAAGGAAGGAAGGAAGGAAGGAAGGAAGGAAGGAAGGAAGGAAGGAAGGAAAAAGAAAGAGGGAAAGGGGGAGGGGAGAGGAAGGGAGGAAGGAAGGAGGGAAGGAAGGAAAGAAGGGAGGAAGGAAAGAAGGGAGGAAGAAAAGAAAAGAAAAGCACAAGCCACCACGGGGAACACTTATCAATAAGCCCATAGATAAAAGAAGCACTTAGGATTTAACCAAGACTTATTCATGTGCAATGAAAAATATGTAATATGGAGAGAAATAACTTGCTAAACTACAAAATAAAAGTGACTGTGGACAGTTCAGCCCTTAACAGAACATTGAACTACCTCCCATCAGTCCCACAGTTAAAAGTGTCTTGATGAAGATGAAGCCATAAGAATGTAAAAGTCAGAGGGTGGAGAGAAGTGATATCAGACAATACCTCTGTTCCTAGAAGGGCTTCCGTACCCAAGAAATCAATGCCACACTGTCTAATTCCACTAGACCTGTATAGTATCAAGTCTAGTAACATTTTGTCATGGAACAGGGAAGATTCCACGATACACAACTTTACCCTGAGAGAGTATATGGGACTAGTGCTAGACAAAAGAGAGGGGGAGCCTATTTATTTTCCAGTTCGCCCAATGGTGGGCCATTTACACCCTGGCAGGTGCCCAAGCACTAACTAGTGCAGTTATTCTAAATGGGACCCAGTCGATTTCACATCCCCGGAGATGTGGGAGAGGGAAGGAAATAGGTTAGAATGGACAATGTATGGGATGGGATGTGGGCTGGGGTAGGAAGTGGGTGATGAAAACACACAAATCATTTGCTAATATAATTTTAAAATCAATTGAAAAGATGGAGAAAAGGAAGAAAACATTTTAAAATATCTAGTTATCTACATTCATATCATTTTTTTAATGCTTCCCATAGAAAGGAAAATATACAAATTCATCTTAATACATCTGATTTTTAGGACTGAGGTTATGTCTTTAGTTTCAAAACTTTTCTGGCAAATTACATAATTTTATTCTTCTTTATGTATATTTGCAATGAACATTGCATGCATATATCATGCAAATTATGTGTATTTACCATAAAAGTATATATATGTATTTATCACAAAAAGTATATATATCATACTATCTATATTCTTAGGCTTATCTTGTTAATTGTCACCAAGTTTTTAATATTTTTCCAAATTATTATTTGTTCTATAAGAAGATCTGAAACTTTACAATTTTGCTGTAGATTTTTGTAATCAAGAACTTAAATAGTTTTGTCTTATTTTGAGTCTATATGTGCATGTATGAATGTGTTTGCTTGTTTTTTAAACTTGTTACAGTTCTTATTTTCTCTAAGTAATATCCTTTGTTCTTTAGTTCAGTTTTATAATTTTAATAAAGCCAAGCAATCTTTTCTATGCCAATGTTTGTCTTATATAATGTTTATCTCATACTCTATTTTTATCATTGGAGTATTTTCCATATAATTGTTTAGATTTAACAAACTTAATTTCATTAGTAATTATTTTCAATTGTGTACTTAGTTAGAATTTTTAATTCAGAGTTTATAATTTTTATTTACAGTAAGTATGCTTTGTTTCTTTCTCTGGCTTTGGATAAATCATATGTCATGAATACATTCTCTTTATATTTTTGTGAATAAGCTCAATTTTTACGGAACTCCTCTTAACTTCACCAATTGGAATTTTCTGTCAGTACCTTTCCCACATAGTAATAAACTGAACACATATCAGCACAGTCACTTTTCTTTTACTGATCCCATTTTAGCTCTGCTTTGTTTCCCGTTGTTATAGTAAGATTCAGGTGTCGACTTGACAGTTGCAGACTGAAGCACAGCTCTGAAGAATTGATAGTCAGGGCAAGCCCTTGAACAGGCCTGCAGGTATTTGTTGAATCGAGATGAAAGACCCAGTCCATAGTGTGTTATGCTTTCCAGTGGTGGATGGATAACAGGAAATTGCAAGAGGGAGGGACTTTCACTCTACCACATTGTGTGGACTAGCTGTGTTGAGTCCCACTACTGGTCTAATGCTGTCTTCTAACCATTGCTGCTGCTGTTCTCGTTGCTATCTGAGCCCAGCCTCATGGGCCTTTCTGCTGTTCATCACTAACATCATAGCCCAGTCTCTGTGTGACTGAGTTGCTAGACTTTCCAGTGTGATTGAAGTTTGAGACTTTGCACAGAGCCTTCAGTCATCTGAGATATTCAGCTCAAGAACTGAGCAGCTATAGGCAGCTATTGTTGCACTATGCTGGTTTTATTTAGTGAGTTAATTTAGTAAATCTTTATATATACATCCTGTCTATTGGTTTTATTCCTCTAGAAAATCCTGACTATTACAACTGCTCTCCTGAGCTTTGCATTATCATTCGCTTTATAAATATCATGCTTCTTTTTTAAAATTTATTTTATTTTTCTACTTTTCCAAGCATATTGAGTACTTATCCCTGCTTCCCTCCATCTTCTATTCCTTCCATCCCTCTGTCAATCTCACCGTCCTGTCTGTCTACTTCTATGGATCCCAGGGTTGCCCCTGGCTCTCCTGTGGGGGTTCAGGCATGCTGCTGTAGATCCAACCATGTCTTCTGATCCACATTTATGGATTCACATTGAATACGATCTGAAGGCCTATAAGACTAAGGATTATCAGCGGCAAGTTATATTTTTTCACATAATTTAAAGATGACTTTTTTCTATAGATTTTATTTGCAAGTCTCTAATTTTTTTATCTTTCCTTCATAAGTAATCTTCTATTTATAAATGCTGTTAGTTTTAAAATTTGTCTTAATATTAATATCTAATATCTTACCTCCATTTAATTTTCAGTTGGGACATATAAACATGTATCCATTTACCCTGCTAGCCACAGCTTGCTCTTCCTACAGTATTGTTTTGTATAAAATAAATTCACAATTCTCTGTCATGTCCCTCAGTGTTTCTCCCTTTCCCTATACTGTCTCAGATCTTTGTATGCCTGTATTTTGAACACTTTTTTTCCACCACTCCTAACATCACTCTTTTCATACTGTGCATAACCAATTTGTTACCATTATCTCAGTTTATTCAAAGACTTTTCCCACTTGATTAATTAGTCCTTTAACACTACCAAATATTTTCCATGACAAAAATTTTAAATTTACATTTCAGTTACTTTATTTTTACATCATGAGATATTTTCTTTTTTTCCTTTTATGGTGGTTCTATTATTTTTTCATGTCGCCTTATTCTTTTATTAGGGTTTCTATCCCTTCAAAAATATTTCATAGTACTAAAATCTTATTGTCATAGGTTTCATCAGATTGCTTAAGCCTGTGTCTCATTCCATTTGTGTCTGCTTGACTTTATTCATTGTTTAAGACCCTTTTGCTTTTTTGTTTTGTTTTATTTAATTCATTATGTGTAATACTTCCTCCAAAGTAAGCCATGGCAGTATCCATCAGGAAGTTTGGTTTTATATTTTATTTTTAGCTAAACTCCCCATAATGCTAATAATCTTTTTAAATGCTTTTTGTTTTGAGTTTTGGGGCTTCTAGATCATATAAGAAAGGATTATTGTTGTAAAATGCCTCCCTAGGAATGGAGAGTATTTCTCCAGTATATGTTTTGCATACATTATTTAATTCTTGTATTCCAAATGAAGAAACCAGAGACTGGCAACATAAAAACAAAAAGTCTGAAGGTATTAAGTAAAATGTTTCAAGCTCAAATCAAAGCTATTTTCCAAATGGAATACTTCATTATTACATAAAGTTCATTACTGTCAGACAAAGAACTTGGCAACTCAAATACAAATCTGTCATATCAGCATCATATTTGTGATACACTATAGTGCACACATGTATGTATATATTGTATTATGCAAAAACTAAGGAAAATATTCAGGAACGAAATAGTATGCAAAATGTATAAACAATCACTAGATTTGACATTTGGTTTCCATTAAAACTGTTATTTTAATAGATTATTAACTTTTGAGATTGAGAGATAATTCCCAAGCAGAAGGACCTGAGTTCATATCCCAGATCCTGTGTAAAAATGCCATATGGAAATGGCAGTTGCCTATACTACAGTCACCAAAGATAGAATCTGGGAAATCCCAGAGCAAAGCAAATAGAGTGACTGCTAAAATCACCATTGGGCCTCCAAAGGCTCACTCACAGCCTCCTGATAAACACACAAACACACACACACACACACACACACACACATACATACACACACACACACACACACACACACACACACACACAAACACATGCAAAAGAAAAAAATAAAAAAAGATAAAAATAAAAAATAGATCATTAACTTTTGTACTGCAAACAGAAATGGGTCAATAGGATCTGTACACAGTATTATTTTCAAGTAACTATGCTATGTCTCAGGCCAGTTCCTCTCCACAATTATGTCCTCTTTATCTCCTATCCCATGTTATTCACCACTGTGTATTCTTCCATGTGTCATTGTAGAGATCATTGCATTCATGCTCATGTTGATTCTCAGCTGAAAATATGCTTCATTGTTTTGTGTGCTACCTAATTTCATGCTTGTCTGATATTATTTACTATTTACAGTCATTTTCCAAGGTGCTTTAAAATAATTTTGTATTACATATTCAATATAATGTAAAGTTGTTCTGTTTTCAGTAACACTGTGCAGAGTATAATCATTAGCCTCTGGATTCTATCCAAGTTTTCTTTCTGCTAATATAAATCATCTAAAAGCAACCCAGCTTTATCACAAACTATATCATAGAAACACTGCTTCATTAAGATTTAATAAGTGTTTATGGAGTAACAAAGGACTTGTTGATAGTCTGTTACCATATACATAAAATGTCTGGCATTTATACACATTCACAAGAGTATTGAAAGAGTTTACTGCTAACAAAGCAAAATATTTAAGAAAAAATTTTAATTAGGTTTTGGAAAGTGTACTCCTTAGGAGAAATACTAGACTGGAGTAGTTTGTGTTCAAGGATTGGAGTTGTTCAAGTGTCCTCATCTGCCTCTGTGATTTTTGAACTGACCCCTCCCCTCTTATAATGGAATTTATATATAGATATTAGAATAGTACACAGAGATGGAGTAAATAATAGCATACAGAGATGGAGTAAATGATCTTAATTTGAAAACAGGAAACACAACTGTGACTTCACTAAATTCAATAGGAATGGAATCTAAGAACTTAAGATTTTTTTCTTAAATTTGAGACAAATTTACTGAGTGGTTACTCAAAGTGTTATTTATTCTAAGTAAAATATTTGTAAAAAATTAAGAAAATCTATTTTCTACTGACTTTCTCTTTTTCAAACCTTTTGTTTATGTATTAATTTTCAAAGAAGTGTATGACCATTCAGATTTGCAAATATGATGGCAAGATATATAAAAATCTATTAAAATATTTTCTGAAACTAGTATTGAAATGATACATTTGCTAGATATTATTTACATTGTTAAACTCTCACAGTCCTACAACATTTGAATAACTAAATAATGATACGGTTTGCCATATGTTTCCATTTAATGAAGCCTTGTATTGATACTTAAATGCTTCATTAAGTCACAAGCTGCCAAAATAAGTAGTTTTTCTCTTGTCATAAATGTGACATGGTTTAACTAAAAGTCTTGTCATTTTAAAAATTAAGAATGCTTTTATTTTGCATATGTTATAAGCAACATCTCTCTCAATATTTCAGGTTTAGATACAAAACATTTTTTGGAAGTTGACATTGTAGTTTGGGAATTTATGTGCACAATTTTCTTGTCAATGAAAGGTTGTATGAGTTGTTATGCTATCATTTCATCATAAACTAAAGAGTTTGCATGCCCTTTTCAAAAGCTTCTTGAAGTGACACCTGTCTTATTAACAACCACAAAACAATGACAACAACAACAACAACACACAGAAAAAGTCCTAATCTGAGCTGTAAACCTCAAATGAAAAGCTGTAATTTCAGCAAAATCATATTTAAAGGCATCAGATACTTCAAAAATGACAAATTCAGAAAATGATGAGTTCAGGTATTCTGAAAGAACATATGTGACTTAGAACACTAACATCTAACTTGCTTTTTTCTTTTTCAATGAAACTTTTAAGATTGCCTTTCTGTCATGATAATTTTTGCAGTCATGATCCTGGTGGGCTGGTGATGCTTGCATCGTGAAAACTTGTCCTTTGTAACAACACTGATGGAAGTGGATATCATTATGCTAAATGAAATAATTGAGGCACTGAAAGACAAGTGTCGCTGATTGTACTTGTATGAGAGTACTCACAAGCAACTGGAGCACACTGGTGGGCAAGAAGACTGTATGTAGCAGTTTGGATCAGTGGACGCTGATTTACAATAACATGTGAATAAGAAGTTCTGATGTGTTCTTGCATATATAAGAATGATTGTGACCTCCTGGCCAGAGATAAAAAGCTGTTAAAATAGAGTCTTATTATAAGAGTAGATTCAAAGGTAGGTGGAACAACAATAGGAGACCTTGGTGAGGGGGTTCAGTCTCCCATTTGCAAAATGGTTATCAGATACCCATCAGGATGGAGTCAAGGGCATTGCAGGAGCAGAAAAACGGAAAAAAAATCAACAAACCATAATTCAGAACATCAGAGACTCTGTATCAACCACCTGGAACCAGGCCAGCCTAATCTCTCCCCATCCTGAAGCTCAGGGAAATTTTTGGAAGAGGGGGCGGTAAGATTGTAAGAGCCCAAAGATGGGGAGGAGCAATGATATGCAAGATACTCCACACAAGTTAGGGCCAAAGCAATCATAAGACTTTGCATGACCTGTGTAATGACCAACATATCATTGACCCCTCAATGATTAATCATTAAAGGCACTAGGATCCCTAGGAGTAAGGGATTAACAGCCACAATAGTGTTCCTATACTTAAGGAGAACACAAGAAAGAGTTCTAGGAAATGCCACTGAGTTCTTACACCTCATCAAAGAGGAGGCCCTGGAGGAAAGTTGGACATACACATTAAAGCATGCTCCAGGGATGGGGGGAGAGAAGGAGGGTAGGGGGAGGGAGAAAATGGGGGAGGAAGGTGGGGAGTTGGGGGAGGGTGCAGGGAAGGAGGGAGGGAGGGAGAGTGCCTATTAAGTTTGTATGAGCGGAAAAAATAAATAAATAAATTCTTGGGGAAAAAAGAATGATTGTGGATAACAGTACCATATTGCATATGTTCAAAAGCTGGAAGAAAAGAGGACTTCTTTTCTTTATGAAGGAAACTTTCTTTATGAAGAAATGATGTTAGAGAAGGTGTGTGTGGTAAGCTGCATGACAAAAACAGAACACGGAATGAATTTTCCATTGTGCCACAACTAGTAATACACTTGTCTTGGGATTCAAGTTCAGACACCTAAATTCAAACACATTCATATTTTTAATTTTTGCTCTACATGGAGCAAGCTTCTGTACTAGCATCTCTAGAATGTGCTTCAGGTCACATTAGATTCTTCCCAGTCAGTGCTGGGAAGCTATTTGTGTCTCTTATAGTTGGTGGTCTTGTAGTTTCAGGTATGTCTTCATCATTCAATCTTTGATGGAACTATCCAGTGTCAACAATTATTATCTTCTCCAATATTATTAAATTATTACAAAATATTTATTTGATAATGCTTTAGAATGGAGAAAGACATTAAAGAATCTCAGTAATTGGGCAAAATGAACAGAATGTGATTAAGTTACTTCAGCTTTATTTCTATTAATCTCTCCTTTGTACTGTTGAGTTTAGCAATGAGGAATTTTAAAGAAGAGATCAGAGATGGATAATTAACTATTCTCTATTTTCTTGATTCTGAGGTTTAAAAAATATGTTCTTAGAAACACAAATATTAATTAGATGCTAATTAATAATTTCACCCAAGAAACATTTACAAAACAAATATGCAAATCTTTATAAACCAACTTGCACTCTGATGATGATTAGGCTATTATCATGTTCAGGAGCAATTCTGATGAACGCATACAATTTTAAGAGTATGACCTAATGCTAATACAGTGAAAACTTAAAATTTCTTTTATTTTGTTTTTCCATAGCTCATAATGAGAATAATACCTCTGCAAGAATTATATCTAAATTACCTTTATATTTTACAATCCTACCCACTCTATGAGCAAGTTTATCTGTTTCTGTGGTTTACATTTTTGGTGCTTGAACACCTTTGAGAATATAATGGAAGCTGTAAATTTTTCAACACTAAGAAATTCATTATTCATGTAAACAAGACTTTGTAAAGAGTATGAATTGTTCAAAGCTTTTTTAAACTCATATATTGATTTCATGTGGACAATTGTTCTATATGCAAAAACTAAGAACTAAAACCTTTAGTCTGAGATGAATATTAATGATTATCATTGTTAGATACTGGTATTAACTTGACAACTGAAACTCTGAGCTCTGGGTACATTTGTGAGAAATTAGGACTTGAATTAAGCCCCTAACAAGCTTATCGGACATTGTCTAATTGATGGAGAAGACCCAGTCAAGATGGGTGGAACTAGTCCCTGGGCAAGTGAATAAGATGGAAAGAACTAGTTGAGGAAGTTGGAATTCTTTGGTATACTTGACAAGGCATGCTGGTCTAGCAAGTAAGGATTGTCTCTCTCTGCAATCCTGTGGATATGGTATCTTGGTTACTGCTCCTTGTGCAGCTTGGCAGGAAAGTCAAAACCAACGGCAGAAGCCAAGGGAATAGAATAGTCCTAAATTGAAACAACTTACCTATTCCCTTGGCTTCTGGCATTGGTTTTGACTTTCCTGCCAAACTGCACAAGGAGCAGTAACCAAGAATCATAAGCCAAAATAAAAACCCTTGTTTTCCTTAAGCCATTTGATATAACTGTGACAATGAGTATGTAATTATCAAACATTTATGTTAGGACATGTTGATACCTAAAGAAAGAGAAAATACAGGTATTAAATTTAGCTTTTAGTTTTATGTCATGGTTACTTTAAACAATAACTATAAAACCTTCGATTTAATATGAGGACTATATTTAAACGTATTCACCTTGGGGGGTGATTAGTGATTACTGAGAAAATAAACCAAAATCATTCAACAGAGGAAATAATGTTCAAAGTATCTGAGAATCATTTTTGTAGTTGTCAACCATGGAGGCTGTTTGCAATCTAGTACTATGAAAACACTTTGCAGAGATTGCTCAGGAACTGTTGGGATTCTCTAAATCACCACGAAAAATTGGGAAGGAATGGAAAACTGATGCTCTGCAAAACTGCTGATATTTTCTCAGTAGTAGAAATTGTGTTACACAATATGGACCATGAATTTGACAAACACAGCCAGTAAAATCTGGATTGCACAAAATTTCTGAACAATTTTACATTAGAAATTGAAGAGAATAAACTACAAGCAAGTTAAGTCCAACAATTCCATTTCCTTTCCTGATAAGTTCACTGTGATAGTCTCATTTCAGAAGGTGTTAGATAGTCTCAATGTATCAAAGTATTGAAAAGATAATGAAGTTACTAATTTTATAACCAGAAACAAGTATCTTCTTATCTTACTTTTGTATTCTGTATTTGGAGCTTCTTTAGTGATAATGCAAATCAATGGATTTGATGGTCATAGAAATAATAAATTAGTAGAGAGGAAAATATGAAATGATGATAGAAATGATACCTCCTATGATAGTAGGGAATTTTGACTCTATAGTCCCTCAGGAAGCCCATAGTTTTTTCACATATTTGGCTACAGTGAGAGAGAGAGAGAGAGAAAGAGAGAGAGAGAGAGAGAGAGAGAGAAACAGATGCATATGTACCATAGTGCAATGTTGGAAGAATTTAGAACAATTTTGAAAGAGGTTTGAGGGGAGCTTTCCAATGTCCATTCTTTTCTTATACTATGTGAATTCAGGTATCAAATTCAGACATCAGTTTTGTGCACAGGTGCTAGTCTAGAAGATCACTGCTTTATAAGGGGTGCTAAAATAAACAAACGGCAAGAATGCATGCAGAATAACATGTGCATAGTGCTAGAAGAAGAAAGCTCAAAAACATAACTGTTGTATTGGTTTTACTTTTGCTATATCAATTGGTGTTCTTTTGAGAAAAGGTCTCAATGTGTAAGCAGGGCAAGCTCTAATCATCCTGTCTCTGCTTCTAGAGTGCTAAGATCACAATCTAACCCTGACTGCATCAGAGGCTGTCTCACAAAGGCTATGTATGCCATTTGAGATATGACAGTAGATGTTTGTGGAATGTATAAAGTCAAGAGAAAAGGAGGGATGATGTAGCAAGGAAGAAATTCCAAAAAGAAAACTGAGGAAATAGACTATATTTGTGGCAATTATTAAGTTCCAAATATACATAACAGAGAAAACAGAGAACTGTGGATAAACATCAGATCATGGAAGATTTTTATGTGCCCAGTTTTAAAAAAAAAGTTTAGCTATTTATCAGTGAAAAGTTTCAAGGAGAAGGCTAAATTGAAATGGATTCCTTTTTTGTGTCAAGCATTCAGCTACATGCTTTGGATTTATACTCAATCCAGTCTACTAGATTAGTAAAGAAACTGTCACTAGTGGAATGCCATTATTCCTGTCTTAAGAGAAAAACTAAAGCTGAAAGAGACTAAGTAGTTTACCAATGATTTCTTTGTTTGAAAAAATCACAGAGAATGCAGACGGGACATGAGTTTGAGAATAGGAGAGACAAAAATAAGTTTATTTTTTAAAGTAATGAAAGTGTTATGATTTTCAGATACTTTTGAACCACCTACTAGAAATCTCCTGTGGGGGGAAAAAAAACAAAAAAAAATCTTAAATGGTACAAGTCTTATCTAACTTATGTTCATTTTTCTAACTGTTATATATATGTATAAAACTGTCAAAGAACAAATTCAATAAAGGTTATTTAAAAACTCATGTAAGTAAAAAAAATTACAAAATGGATACACTGGTGATAGAATGGTAGAATTTTGCTTGTGGGTAAAAGTACCTGGGTTTGAATCTTCAGGACGATAGCAAAATGAAATGAAAGTAACTACAATAAAGATCACATTTCTGTATTTTACATGAATAAATAATTAAGCCCATAAAAGCCCATATTTGTCTCCTGATATTGGTGCACGTATTGATACTCCAAGCAAGCAGATCCAGCCATTGTCATTCCTTATTAATTTTGCCACAAAAAACAATTAGGAAGAATGTTCTCAGTCTTCTTTATGACTGAAGCAACAGTGCCTGTCACCTTAAATATTCCTGTAGCCATTTCTCAAAGCCCTCAATAATTCAAAACTGAAAATGCCTAACATAGAGATCCCACAGCGAACATCAGGAATTCATCGAACACAGATTTGTGAATGAGTTTCATTCACTAGTAATACTCCTGATTTGTTGTTATTGTTATTGCTACCACTATGTTTTGGCAAGCAATCTACTACCAAATCTTAGTCTTAGTCCCTATTAGGTTTGTGGCATTTTCCAGTTCTATGTAGTCAAATTTCTGAAAGTTGATTTTTTTTGCTGCTTCTTCTGCTTGTTCTTTTTGATTCTAATGTGTCCTAAGTGAATATTAAACTCTGGATATACTTCCATCCTCCCAGTGGGTGTTGCTAGATAATTTCCAAGGATGAATTGAATATTTGCATTAGACTGACATTGCTCTCAGTGATTTTGCTACTTTTTAGTTCCAAATGAATCACAGTGGAAATAATTTGACACTCACCAGCTATCCTAGGAAAAGAAGATCTTTGTTTAAAACCCAGCTGAAATACTGAAAACAAAATGGGAATGATGTAGGAATAGCACTCATTTTGTATTCTAGCAGGTTGGCTGTCTTGTCAGCTTACATTCCATTTAAAATTTCAAAATACCACAAATAGTTCATCACACTAGCTGAGTTTTTAATTTAATTCTCTTTTCTTTGTGTGTATATGTATGTGTGTGCACTTACTTTTGTATATAAATATTTAAACTTTAGCCAAGTTTCTAAAACATCACTTGACTAAAATTGCCTAGCCTACTCAAAACTTTTCAATTTCCTGTAAAACCAATTAATTCTGGATTTAAGTGAATTTTATAATCTCTCAGTCACTGAAAAGTTTTAATTCTGTCATGCATGTTGAACTTCAGAGCAGCATTTATTTTAATTGTGACTTAACACTGTCAGTTTTGTCACTCATATTTTGATTTTAAAAATGCCCCTTCAGTTTTTCCACTTATAAAATTTGCTTCAATATGCTTTCTCTTCATTATAAAACTCTTGTACCATTATGCATGACCACTCTATCTTAGACATTAACTGTATTCACTTCATACTAATTATCCTTGTTAACACTTCTCTTTGCCTTGCTTCCAGAATGTGGGGAGAATGCATATTGTTTACTGGATCTTAGACCAACAGGCTTTCATACATATTACCTGTACACATTTATCTATCTCCTATTTCTGTGTTTGAATTATACATGAATTCATTTGAAAATCTCAACTCATTATAAAGAAAATGCTAATTTCCTTCACTATCAGCCTTCAAATATTCAATATCACAAACATAAAAATTGCAAGATGGGATTTTATTAAAAGTGATTGAGAACAAGATTCACGAAATACACAAGAGACCTGTAGTAAAGTGACAAGAAAAGAAGGAACAGTGATAGCACATCCATGAGCTCATTATATAGGAGAGAGCTATGTTCGAAGATCTCAAAAAACTTGCCCAATGAAGTCTAAGTTTTTAAGCAAGGCACTAAGGCACAAATGTGAGCTTCACTGTCAGCTGAAGCGCCATTGAGTCCAATATTGTTAAACTTTTAAGGTGCACTTTTGCCCCTTTATCTTTATTGCTTTAGTTGACCTTTTTGGAAAAAATATTTTGCTATGGTGTCAAAGTTTTATGTTGGAAATTATAAGTGCACACGCATGCGCGCGCGCGCACACACACACACACACACACACACACACATTTGTATGTTCAAATTAGAAAACTAAGATTACAAGCGGAAAGCAGCATGTTATAAATTTCAATACTAGATCTTCTATATAGTGAATTAGGCACATTCTATTTTATGGTAAAAATTGATGAAAAAAAGTCTTATCCCAAGCATACAGTCATCACTTAATTTTCTTTTCCTAAATGTATTTAAGACAAATTACAAAATAAATGTACTTTATTTCGTGTTCTTTTATTTTTTTCTCGAAACAATTGAGAGTGCTTCAGTAATGCAATTTCAAGTTTTATCCTTCCTTTTCTATTGAAATGTTACTCAGGGTGTTAAAGTGGTATTAAAATAGGACTGAAATAGGAAAAGGTGCCATCTACAACTAGGTAATTCAAAAACATTCTCTCAAAGTTTTAGTGCAATGCAATCACAGAGCCTGTTTCAAGTATCCTCTTTCTAAAAGTTATGCAATTCATTAGAAAAGGAATGAGAGCTCTTTCCGAATAAAACAAAATCTACTGATTAGAAGGAGCGAGGATGAGGACAGTGCTGAGTGTGATAGTTCCGCCTGAATTTTTCTCATCTATTCACATATCTTCATATGGAACCAGCTCTGCAGTGGACTTGAGTTCCCACAGCAACTCTATGTATCTGAAAAAGTAAAGGGAAATGTGCCCACAGTCCTGACCCCTGATTAGTGGGCAAAGTAGGGCAACAGGTGAAAGTGGGTAATGAAGGAGATATTTCTGTGCGGATATCTTATTCATGACTAGAGAATCACAGCACATCAAGAGCATTGCTCAGTACTTGCACAAAGATGTTATGACGGTGTTTGTAAAAGCACAGATGTGGGGAATGGAAAAATCCAAGAAGTTCCCTGTGAAAAACCACTTAAAGGTCATGTTTTAGAGAGCCAGACTCGTCAAAATATGATTAGAAACATACAATGCATCACGACATTCACAGAGACAAGTAAGCTCGATACAGTCAGTATCCATGCTGGACAGGTTCTTTTTCCCAGAACTCCTAAGTTTCAGTCTAGTTGATTTTTTTTTAATTTATTATTATTATTATTATTTATTCAACTGTGTGCATGTGCGTGTGTATGTGCGCACGTGTGTGTATGTCTGTGTGTGTGTGTGTGTGTGTGTGTGTGTGTGTGTGTGTGTGTGTGTAGAACCACGGACGAATTCACGAACCACCATGGACGCCTCCACCTCCTTCTGCCCCGAGATTCACAGGCTCCGCCCTACCAGGACCAGAAGCGCAGGCCACCCCTGCTTCCGCCTGGCGTCTATACGTGGGATCTGGGATCCAACTCAGGACCTTTCGCCTGCAAGGCGGAAGCTTAACCCCTGAGCCACCTCTCCAGCCCAGTCTAGTTGATTTTTGTGTCACATCAGCTTCCCTTTACGTCTTACCATGCTGGCCATGATGAAAAAAAAAAAAAAAAAAGAAATTGACTGAGTTTTGCTTATGTGTGAGTATCAGGATTATACATGTTCATTTATAAAAGTGAGAAATAAGGAACAGAAAATAACTAAGGAGAAATATACTAAATAGATACGATGAATATAAAGTCTAGATATAGTAATGTTTTCTGAAAGCATGTAGTCTAGGAAATGTAAGAAAGTTTGAAAGAGAACCACAAGCACAAAAGCTATGAGATAAAAATAAGTGAAGAGCGGGAAGGTTCAAAGTTTAGGATGACTCTTATGCTTACTTTTTCTTTAGATAATGTACTTGTATAGCTGTTCTACATCAAATTCTCCATCAATTTCCATCCTTCTCTACCCCAAGTATATGCAGACATGTGCTTTCAGGAAAGCTAATCCATACTTGGATAAAAATAAGCAAACATGTCCTTTAGACCCAGCAAAACAAGGTAACATGTCTGAATTATAAACCTCATTGTGAATTGCTTCAGGGTTAGCTTTTGAGTGGATAATACGTGTAGTCTCACAATATCCTTCCCTGTTTTCAGAGAGGCTTTGCATTTGGTTTAATATTTTGTTGTTGTATCTTCATATTCTTAATGTTTTTATTTTCGACCTGGTGCTTTGAAAGTTAGTTCTACTAGACAGTTAAGCCCATATGTGTTGGCTATGGAAGGTTGTCCTATGGATTTACCTGCTTCCATTGCTTGCCGCCCAGTTGCATATAGAAATTTACCGAATTCCAGTGGTCAGATGATACATGTTAGTTCTCCAAGACTCAAATTTAACACAATACATCCACGAGCACACTAATAGCTTAAAAAGGCTAAACTTTTTATTGAGACCAGAATTTTCTTCAACTGTATTGAAGCTGTGAAGTTCTAAGAATTAATGACGATAACTGCTAACATATTATTTCTTTTTTTTTTTTTTTTTTTTTTTTTTTTTTTTTTTTTATAGTTTCACACTGTATATCTCAGGCTGACCTCGACTCACAATCTTCCTCCTGAAGACTCCAAGTACTCTTATATTATCACAGTTTTTTTTTTTTTTTTTTTATTAAAAATTTAATTATACATTTTAAAATTTTTTACCAGTTCCCTCCCTCCCCCCTCCCCTTCCCCCAGTGTCTCCCCCCCAATTCCCAGAGAGTCCTTTATTGTGTGCGCCTAACTCTCCACTGGGTCCTCCTCTCCGATGACATATAAGGACCCAGTGGCATTTCCATAAGCCCTTTCTCTTGTTCCCCTTAATCATAAGATTACTACTATGGCTGTCAATCCCTTGCCTCCAGGGGTCTCGGTGCCCTTAACAGATGCTAGACTTTATGAGGGCAACAGTGCGCTGGACATTGCGCAGGGCATGCAAAGTTCCATTATGATTGCTTTGGCCCCAACTATTGTTGAGAATCTTGCAAATCGTTGCTCCTCCCATCCTTTTGCTCTTACAATCTTACGGCCCCCTCTTCCGCAAATGTCCCTGAGCTCCAGGATGGGGAGAGATTAGGCTGTCCTAGTTCTATGTGATTGATATAGAGTCTCTGAAGTTCTGGATTGTGGTTTGTTGATTTTCTTTTGCAGTTTTTCTGCTCCTGCAATTCCCTTCACTCCATTCTGCTGGGCACTGTATGTCACCCCCTGGCCAGAGACAAAAAGCTGTTAAACTGGAGTCTTGTTGTAATAGCACATTCAAGGGTAGATGTAATAAGAGTAGGAAACCTCACTGAGGGCGGGGTCCATTACCCATTTGCACAATGATTACTTTTTATCTGCTAGACTATATGCCCTCCCCTTCTGGTGAGATCAGGAAAGAACGTCTGTGAACTTAACCAGGTTTCTCATTACTTACTTGCAGACCTTGATGGAGGCTTATTTTCTCTGCTGTAACATGGTCTCCTCTCTCCTTGTTTCTGGTGTGGCCCTCCTAACCCATCTCTCTTGTTCATAATCCTTGCAATTACTGTGTTACATAGGTTTACTTTTGAGTGTCCCAATGTGGGCTGGGCGAGTTTGGTACTAGGAGCCACCTATTAGGGAGTACATACGGCGCTTAATTTTCTGGGTTTGGGATACTTCACTTAATATAATTCTTTCTAATGACATCCATTTCCCAGCAAATTCCAGTAATTCATCATTTTTGATGGCTGAGTAGTACTCCATTGTATAGATGTACCACAGTTTCCTTATCCACTCGTCAACTGTTGGACATTTAGGTTGATTCCATGACTTTGCTATTGTAAACAGTGCTGCTATGAACATGGTCGAGCTTGTGCTATCGAGGCGAACCTCTGCTGCTTGGGGGGTTATTCCCAAAAGTGGGATAGCAGGGTCATATGGCATTTCAATCTTTAATTTCTTTAAGAATCTCCAGACGGCTCGCCAGAGTGGCTGTATGAGCCTGCATTCCCACCAACAATGTAGGAGAGTTCCCCTCTCCCCACATCCTCTCCAGCATTTGTCGTTGTTTGTACTGTGGATTTTTGCCATCCTGACCGGGGTGAGATGATATCTCAGGGAAGTTTTGATTTGCATTTCCCTGATGGCGAAGGAAGTGGAGCATTTTTTAAGATAATTGTTAGACATTTTAATTTCATCCCTGGTAAAGTTTCTTTGAAGTTCCAGGGCCCATTTTTTAATTGGGCCAGTGTTTTCCTTGGAGTTTAATTTTCTAAGTTCTTTGTGCACTCTGGACAGTAGAGCTCTGTCAGATATGTGGTTAGTGAAGATTTTCTCCCATTCTGTGGGTTGCCTTTGAGCTCGTGCGACAATCTCTTTATCTGAACAGAAGCTCTTTAATTTCACAAGATCCCAACTGTTGAGAGTTGGTAGCAGTGACTGTGCCATTGGATGTCTGTTTAGGAAGTGTTGGCCTAGCCCAATCAGCTCGAGGGAGTTCCCTATCCTTTCAACTATGGCTTTTAAAGTCTCTGGCCTGATATCAAGGTCCTTGATCCATTTGGAATTAAGTCTTGTACATGGTGACAAGTACGGGTCCAGCTTTAATCTTCTGCATGTGGAGATCCAGTTTTGCCAACACCATTTGTTGAAGATGCTGTTCTTTTTCCATTGGATTCTTTGGGCCCCTTTGTCAAAGACCAAATGGCTGTAACTTTGTGGGCTTATATCTGGGTCTTCAATCCTTATCCATTGATCTGTGTGTCTATTTTGGAGCCAGTACCAGGCTGTCTTTATAACTATGGATTTGTAGTATAGACTTAGGTTTGGTATGGTAATACCTCCAGCTGTGTTTTTGTTACTCAGGATTGTTTTTGCTATCCTGGGTCTTTTGTGCCTCCATATGAACTTTGAGATTGTTTGGTCAACTTCTTTGAAGAATTGCTTTGGGATTTTGATTGGTATAGCATTGAATCTGTATATTGCCTTTGGTAGGATGGTCATTTTTACAATGTTGATTCTGCCAATCCAGGAACAAGGGAGGTCTTTCCACCTTCTGGTGTCTTCTGCAATTTCTTTCTTTAGGGTTTTAAAGTTTTCATTGTAAAGGTCTTTTACCTCCTTAGTTAGGTTTATACCAAGGTATTTCATTTTTTTAGGGGTTATAGTAAATGGCATGGTTTCTCTCAAGGCTTTTTCACTTCTTTCATTCTGGGCATATAGGAAGGCCTCTGATTTTTGCACATTTATTTTGTATCCTGCCACCCTGCTGAACTTCTCAATTAGTTCCAGGAGCTTCCTGGTGGAGTTTTTGGGATCACTCAGGTATAAGATCATGTCATCTGCAAATAGAGATAGCTTGACTTCTTCCTTGCCAATTTGAATCCCTCTTATGTCCCTTTCTTGTCTTATGGCTTCGGCTAAGACTTCAAGTACAATATTGAATAGAAGTGGTGAGAGTGGACAGCCTTGTCTTGTTCCTGATCGAAGTGGGAATGCTTCCAATTGTTCCCCATTGAGCATAATCCTTGCTGTGGGCTTGTTGTATACAGCTTTTATTATATTGATAAAAGTTCCTTCCATTCCTACTGTCTCTAGCGTTTTGATCATAAAAGGCTGTTGGATCTTGTCAAAAGCTTTTTCTGCATCTATCGAGAGTATCATGTGGTCTTGGACTTTGGACTGGTTTACATGATGAATTACATTTATTGATTTGCGTATGTTGAACCAACCTTGTGTGCCGGGGATGAAGCCTACTTGGTCCCCATGAATGATCTTTTTAATATGTTTTTGAATCCGATTTGCTAAGACTTTGTTGAGAATCTTTGCATCTGTGTTCATCAGGGAGATCGGCCTATAGTTTTCTTTTTTAAGTGAATCTTTATTAGGTTTTGGGATTAAAACGATATTAGCTTCATAGAAGGAATTTGGTAGTGTTCCTTCCTTTGCTATTTGATGGAACAGTTTAAGGAGTATTGGTGTTATTAACTCCTTAAATGTCTTGTAGAACTCTGTGCTGAATCCATCTGGTCCAGGACATTTTTTGGTGGGAAGATTCGAGATTACTTCCTCAATTTCCTTATATGTTATAGGACTATTTAAGTAATTCACAACTTCCTGATTCAATTTAGGTAAGTTGTGTTTACTTAGAAATTCATCCATCTCTTTTGTGTTGTCAAACTTCACAGAGTATAAGTTTTTGAAATATGATGTTATAATTCTCTGGATTTCTTGGGTATCCGTAGTGATAACTCCATGTTCATTTCTAATTTTGTTAATTTGGGTTTTCTCTCTCTTGCTTTTGGTTAGTTTAGCTAGGGGTGTATCAATCTTGTTGATTTTTTCAAAGAACCAGCTTTTCGATTTGTTGATTTTTTCTATCGTTTTCTTAGTCTCGATTTCAGATATTTCTCCCCTTATTTTGCTAATCTCTTCTCTTCTACTGCTTTTGGGATCAGATTGCTCTAGTTTCTCTAAAGCTTTAAGCTGCATTGTTAAGTTGTTTATTTCTGATGTTTCCATTTTTTGATGTGGGCATTAAGAGCTATGAACTTACCTCTTAGAACAGCTTTCATTGTGTCCCAGAGATTTTGGTAAGTTGTATTTTCGTTATCATTCACTTTCAGGAAATCTTGAATTTCCTTTTTAATTTCTTCCTGAATCCAGTTCTCATTCAGCATCATAGTGTTAAGTTTCCAGGAGTTAGTGTATTTTCTCTTGTTTGATGTGTTGTGGATGTCCAGCTTTAGGCCGTGGTGGTCTGATAGGGCACAGGTTAGAATTTCAACTTTCTTGTACATGTGTAGATTCATTTTGTGGCCCAATATGTGATCTATTTTGGAGAAAGTTCCGTGTGCTGCTGAGAAAAATGTGTATTCTTTGGTGCGTGGGTGAAAAGTTCGATAGAGATCTGTGAGGTCCATTTCTTTCAGGGTTTGATTAAGTTCCAAAGTGTCTCTGTTAAGCTTTTGACCTGTTGATCTATCCCATGTAGAGAGGGCGGTGTTGAAGTCCCCAAGAATTATCGTTTGGGGGTTGATTTCTTGCTTTAGACGCTGTAGGGTTTTCTTAATGAATGTGGAGGGGCCCGTATTGGGTGCATATATGTTCAGTATTGTGAAGTCTTCCTGGTGAATTGTACCTCTGACTAAAATGTAGTATCCATCCGTGTCTCTTATAATTTTTTTTGGTTTGAAATCCACTTTGTCTGATAGCATAATGGCTACCCCTGCCTGTTTTCTGCTTCCATTTGCTTGTAGAATTGTTGACCAGCCTATCTTTTGTGGTGAGATGGGTTTCCTGCAGGCAGCAGATTGATGGATTGTGATTTTTAATCCAAGTTTGTAATCTGTGTCTCTTGATCGGTGAATTAAGTCCATTAACATTTAGTGTTATAATGGAGAAACTATTGTTAATTCCAGACATTTATTATGTTTAGTAGCTTTTATAAGTATATTGCTTCGCTTTTAATGGTGTTATATTTGCCTTCTGTTCTCCTGGATATGCCTGTTTTTTTCTTCACGCTTGAGTATTATTTCTAGCAGTTTTTGAAGGCCTGGTTTGGTGGCCATGTATCCCTTAAAGTTGTCTTTGTGCTGGAAAATTTTTCTTTCTCCCTCGATCATGACTGATAGTTTTGCAGGGTAAATCAGCCTGGGTTGACATTTTTGCTCATTCAATACTTGAAGTATGTCTCTCCAAGCTCTTCTTGCTTTCACTGTTTCGACTGAGAAGTCATTTGTTATTTTAATAGGTTTGCCTTTAAAAGTGACTTGTTTTTTCTCCCTTGAAGCTCTCAGCACCAGTTCTTTATCTTGAATGTGGAGTGTTTTAACTATTATTTGCCGCGGTGTGCTTCTAGTTTGGTCGTATCTGTTTGGGGTGCGGAATGCCTCTTGTATATGAATGGGCCTCTCTTTCTTTAGATGAGGAAAGTTTTCCTTGATGATCATTTGAAAAATTTCCTCAGGGGTGGTATTTTGAGATTCTTGCTCCGGTATTCCATGAATACGCATGTTAGGCTTCTTCAGGGTGTCCCATATCTCTTGGATATTTCTCTCAAGTATCTTTTTGGCTTTAACAACCTCTTCCATTGAGCTGGCTAGTACTCCCACTTTATCTTCAAGGTCTGAAATTCTGTTTTCTGCTTCATTAGTTCTGTTGATAAGACTCTCTGTGGCGTTCTGGGTTGAAGATAACTTGTCTTTTAGCTCAGTTTTAAACTCTGCTTGAGTTTGTTTTAACTGTTCTATGCCACTTTTTGTTTCTTGCACTGTTTTTCTCAACTCCTCCAGATGTCTGTTGTGTTCCTCTTCAAAGCGATTGATTCGATTATGTAATTCCTCCCGGATTTCCTCTTTCATAGTATTGAACATGGTAATGATCATATTTTGGAAGTCGTTATCCTGGGTCAGGCTTTCTTGGCCTTTTTCCGCGGGTTTGTTCTTTTTGGAGTCTAACATTATGGGATTAATTTCTTCAGTGGGAGATTTGTTTACTTGAGTGTTGCTTCTCATGGATTTGCACTTTGACTTTGGCATTGTCATTTTAACTCTTAAGATCTCTCAATTTCACTAAACTGAATTATTTGGCCTGGGGTACTGGTAGGCGGGGCCTGAACGGGGACTTACCTAGGGAGCGGGGTGAGGCCCGGGTGGACCGCGTGCGTGTCCTGACTGGCGGAGCGGGGTGGGGCGAAAAGGGAGGATGGGCGCAGGGGGAGGTGCTCCTCGTTCCCTGGGCCCCCGCGCGGCTCCGGCTGGATGGCGGGAGTCGGAGCCGGGTCCCCGTGGGCTGACCTGGGGTCCTAGAGCGCGCGTTGAGGCCCGGCTGGATCTCGCCTACGCGTCCCGACCGGCGGAGGGGGGGTGGGGCGAAAGAGGGAGGCTGCGCGCGTCGGCGTGGAGCTATTTAACCCGAGGGCAGCTGGGGCGGGGCCCGGGCGCAGGGGGAGGTGCTCCTCGTTCCCTGGGCCCCCGCGCGGCTCCGGCTGGATGGCGGGAGTCGGAGCCGGGTCCCCGTGGGCTGACCTGGGGTCCTAGAGCGCGCGTTGAGGCCCGGCTGGATCTCGCCTACGCGTCCCGACCGGCGGAGCGGGGGTGGGGCGAAAGAGGGAGACATATTATTTCTTACTCATACAATGTTCTATATCATCTAACAACCTCACTGAAAATATCAAGCTGGGTAGGCAAAGATTGGACTTCTATGCTTTCTTTTCCTTTCAGTCTATCTTCATGACTACATACAGGATTGTCGGTGAAATACATAATAAGAAGAAAAATATTTAATCGAAATGTCATATAAACAATGATTAAAGGAAGAATGAAATACAAATACAAGCAACTAATTACATTGTTGGTGATGCTGTATATCAGCTAAAACTCTCATTCTTATATGGAATTTAGTTAGTCTTACAAACTTGAAGACAAAGTTGCTAATAATGTTATTTATTTAGCTAGAAATCCAATATAAAACACTATGGTAAGCCTAGAGAGATGTTGGGTAAATAATGGGACAGCTTTGTATTCCACTGTATATGTTAGCAATTTTTGTGTTTATTTATTTTTATGTGTATGTGGGCACATATGTGTGTGCATGTAACAGAGGGCACTGTGTGTGCCTGTGGAGGCACAATCATCCCGGATTGCTTCTACCTCCTTTTTGCTTTGCTCTGAGATTTCACAGGCTCTGTCATCCAGAACTGGAAGTGCAGATCACAGTCATTTCTTCCTAGCATCCTTACGTGGGATCTGAGATCCATTCTCAGGAACTTCTGTTTTTGAGACAGAGTTTTAATCCTTGAGACATCTCTCCACTCCAAAGTATGTCAGCATTTTTAAAGGAAAGACTTTCATTATCATTTTTTGGCAATATCTAAAATTTACATGTCCAGCCCTAGATGAGAAAGCACGTAACTCACTATAAGTTAGTAATACTGAGACGAGCTTTGCCAAGGGCCACTAAAAACTATTCCTTTGTCTTGCAAGATTTTGTGAAAAGAGAACCAACATGTCCTTTCTGAATACATACTAAAGAAATGAGCAATGTGTGGATTCAGTAAAGGTTACCTTAACATAAAGGTGACAGTGTAGTTAACATGCTCCAGGATACCACAAAAGATCACCCCTGATGATACTGAGATTCTAAATTTAGTCCAGCAAATATCCAAAAACTGAAGCTAATGTATCTTCACCTACTGAAGTCTAAATAATGTATTCTTTCAATTTTCTATAATACATTAACTTACAGAAGACATAGAAGAAAGAAAGCTTAATGTAAACCAGAGATAAATTTAAAATGGGTTCAAGAAAAAGAAGAAAATATGTTTATGAAGTTTGAAGTATATAACAAAAAAAGAAACTACATCAAAGCAGTAAGAAATAAAAGTATCTTTGTCAGATAACATAAATCAATAGAGTGAGCAGAAGAGGTCTTATCCACAGAGGAAAAGAGAAAACAACATATATTTAAACGATGTAAGATGAAGCCTGGTAGACAGGAAAAAAATACGAAATCTACTTATGACTTTTTCTTTTAAGAAAAAAAGAGATCAGAACACCTAGAATTCTGAAATATTCTAAAACATTTTTAACCAAAGAAAACATTAATCAAATCACAGGTGGAACTGCTGAATTGACACCTGAAACAACAAGGTAATATTCTGAATTTCAAGAATAATGCTTAACTTATCTAAACAACAAAACAAAGACATATTATCTCCCAAGAATGATAAGCCAAAGTGACTCAGATATTCCCTGTGCAATACAAGAGAAAACAATGTCTAATGTGTAGTTTTGAGGGTCAAGGTTGCCACCCATGACTCCTCTACCAAACTGTGATTATTGTATGAAATAAGCATGGACATATATCATCAGACTGAAAAGCTTGTTATCTATAGAATTTCTAAAAGTATATCAATAGCTACATTCAGCTTATCTAAAGATGAACTAACAAAATCTCATCTGGTGCATCTCTCTCACTTTCCTTCCTGGTCACATGGGATTAAATACATTTGATCTCACCAATCATGGAGGATATAAAGACTGATAGATAAATGGTAACCATCTGGCGGTTGGATACTGACACCCCCCCACCACATGCGTGCGTGCACACACACACACACACACACACACACACACACACACACACACTGCTGTATCCTACTCCTATTCTTCCATCTACCCTTGTGTCTTCTCTTATATTAAGATCTTCATTTAAACAGTCTTTTATCGACCATGTTCATAGCAGCACTGTTTACAATAGCAAAGTCATGGAATCATCCCAAACGTCCAACAGTTGACAAGTGGATAAGGAAAATGTGGTACATTTATACAATGGAGTACTACTCAGCCACGAAAAATGATTAATTAGGGGCTGGAGAGGTGGCTCAGGGGTTAAGCCTCTGCCTTGCAGGTGGAAGGTCCTGAGTTCAGATCCCAGATCCCACGTATAGACGCCAGGCGGAAGCGGGGGCGGCCTGCGTTTCCAGTTCTGGTAGGGCGTAGCCTGTGAATCCCGGGGCAGAAGGAGGTGGAGGCGTCCATGGTGATTCGCGAATTCGTCCGTGGTTCTACACACACCCATACACACATGCGCACACACATACATACACACACGCACAATTAAATAAATAATAATAATAATAAAAATTTTTAAAAAATTAAAAAAAAAGAAAAATGATTAATTAATGGAATTTGCCGGGAAATGGATGGGATTAGAAACAATTATATTGAGTGAAGTATCCCAGACACAGAAAATTAAGTGCCACATATACTCCCTAATAGGTGGCTCCTAGTACCAAACCCACTTAGAGACACTCAAAGATAAATCTCTTTAATAACTACAGTAATTGCTAAGATTATGAGCAGGAGGGATGGGGAAGAATAATAATAAGAGATAGGGGACCACGTTACAGCAGAGAAAATAGGCCACCATCAAGGACTGCAAGTAAGTAATGAGACATCTGGTTAAGTTCACAGACTTTCCTTCCTGATCATTTATAACTGATGGGGTATGATCTTACCAGAAGGGGAGGGCATATAGTCTGGCAGATAGAAAGTAACCTTTTCGCAGATGGATGATTGACCCCTCCCTCACCACGGTTTCCTACTTTTATTACATCTACCTTTGAATATACTCTTATAACAAGACTCTAATTTAACAGGCCTCTGGCCAGGGAGTGACATCCAATACCCATCAGGGTGGAGCCAAGGCACTGCAGGAGCAGCAAAACTGAAAAAAAAAATCAACGAACCATAATACAGAACATCAGAGACTCTATATCAATCACCTGGAACTAGGCCAGCATAATTTCTCCCCATCCTGAAACTCAGGGAAATTTGCGGAAGAAGGGGCGGTAAGATTGTAAGAGCACAAGGATGGGAGGAGCAATGATATGCAATATACTCCATACAAGTTAGAGCCAAAACAATCATATTTGGACTTTACATGCCCTGCGCAATGACCAACACACTATTGACCTCACAAAGTCTAGCATTTGCTAAAGGCACTAGGATCTTAGGAGGCAAGGGATTGACAGCCACAGCAGTGTTCCTATGCTTAACGCGAACACAGGAAAGTGTTCTGGGAAATGCTACTGGGTCCTTGCACCTCATCGGAGAGGAGGACACAGAGGAGAGTTTGGCATGCACATTAAAGGATGCTCCTAGGATGGGAGGAGGAGGCACTGGGGGATGGGGAGGAAAAGGAGAGGGGAGGGGTGCACAGGGGGATAGAGGGTTGGAGGGAGGGGGGACCGGTGTACCTGTTAAGTTTGTATGAGTGGAAATTTAAAAAAAAGCAGTCTTTTATCTTTGTTTAGGAGGCGATCTTTGATATCAATCAGGATGCAGCCATAGGCAGTGCAGGGAAAGCAAAACTGAAAACAACAAACCATAATTCAGAATACCTGGAACCAGACCAGCCAAATGTCTCCCCATCCTAAAACTCAGGGAACCTTGCAGAAGAGGGGTGGCAAGATTGTAATAGCCTAAAGATTGGGAGGACCAAAGTTATATAAGATACTCTGCACAAGTTAGGGCTGCAGCAGCCAGAATTGAACTTTTCCTGACCTGCACAATGACTGACATGTCAAACTCCCCTGTTATAGTTGCATTTCCATGTCAACTTGACAGTTGCAGACTGGGGGCAGCTGTGCAAGGTTAAGGGTTAGAATGGCCCCTGAACAAGCCTGTAGATACTTGACTGATTGCTGTGGAGAACCCAGCCCATAGTGGGTAGTACTTTCTAGTGGTGGACCGGATAATAGGAGGTGCAAGGAGGAGGGACTTGCTCTTCCCTGATCTGGTGTTGACTTGCTGGGGAGTCCACTCTGCATGCACGTTGTTCGCCTTGGAGCGTCTTGGCCTTCTTTATTGCTGCTGCTGCTGCCTCCGTCCTTGGCTGACTTGGAGCTTCTTCTTTTCCACCTCGTTGTTGCTGTGCCCGCTGACTTTGGAGCCTGGTCTCTGGGCCTTGCTGCTGTTTGCTGTTCATCGCCGACCTCAGAACCCAGCTGTTCTTCACCGACTAAACATATGGAGTTCCCATACTAAAGGGGAGCCCAGAAGGGGCTTGGGGCTATGCCACTGAGTCCTGCACCCTCACTAGGGTGGAGGACTCAGGGTAGTTTGATGTTATCTTTTTTATATATATTTTCATTTTTTTCTGCTCATACAAACATAATAGGAACCCCTGACCCTCCCTCCCTCCACCCCTCTCTGGACCTCTCTGTTCCCTCCCCGCTTTGTCCCTTCCTTTTCCCCCTCCCTCCCTTTCTCCCAGTGTACCCTCCCCCCTCTGTGAAGCATTCTTTAATGCGTATATCAAACTTTCCTCTGGGTCCTCCTCTCTGATGAGGTGTAAGTGGCATTTTCTAGAACTCTTTCTTGTGCTCCCCTTAATGATAGGAACACTACTGTGACTGTTAATCCCTTACTTCTAAGGATCCTAGTGCCTTTAGTCCATGCTAGAATTTGAGGGGGTCAACGATATGTTGATCATTGCTCAGATCATGCAGAGTCCTGTTATAATTGCTTCCGCCCTAACTTGTGTGGAATATCTTGCATATCATGACTCCTCCCATTCTTGTGCTCTTACAATCTTACCGCTCCCTTTTCCGCAAATTTCCCTGAGCTTCAGGATGGGGAGAGATTAGGCAGGCCTGATTCCAGGTGGTTGCTATAGAGTCTCTGATGTTCTGAATTATGGTTTGTTGATGATTTTTTTTTCAGTTTTGCTGTTCTGCAATGCCCTTGGTTCCATCTTGATGGATATCGGATGTCACCCTCTGGCCAGAGATAAAAACCTGTTAAATTAGAGTCTTGTTATAAGAGTCTATTCAAAGGTAGATGGAATAGAAGTAGGAGACTGCGGTGAGAAAGGGGTCAATCACCCATTTGCAAAATGGTTACCTTCTATCTGGCAGCCTATATGCCCTCCCCTTCTAGTACGATGGTACCCCATCAGTTGGAAATGATCAGGAAGGAAAGTCTGTGAACTTAATCAGATGTCTCATTACTTACCTGTAGTCCTTGATGGTGGCCTATTTTATTTTTTTAATAAACCTGTTTATGTATATATATATATATATTATATATATGTAATACATATATTACATTCTATAGACTCTGTTTCTTCAGAGAACCTTGACTAATACACCCCCAAAGTCTAGCATGGATCACAAGGGAGAAGGCTCCAGGCAGTAGGATCTTTAGAGGCAAGGGATTAAATAGTCATAATGGAGTTCCCATACTAAAGGGGAGCCCAGAAGGGGCTTGGGGCTATGCCACTGAGTCCTGCACCCTCACTAGGGTGGAGGACTCAGGGTGGTTTGATGTTCACACAAAAGAATGCTCCAGGGGATGGAAAGGGGGAGGCACTAGGAGAGGGGGAGGAATGAAGAAGTGAAAAGAAAGGGGGAAGAGGATAGAGTCCAAGGGGGAATGAATGGGGAGGGAAGGGGAGAGGGAGAGGATGGGAGTACCTATTGACCTTGTATGATTAGGAAAAAAATAAAATGTGGAAGAAAAATTTTTTAAAATTTCAAAAAAAAGATGAGCTAACATAATCAATGGCCCCAAGTTTTCTGAGCTTCAGAATTATCCTTCATTTAAAACTCCTAAAATCTTAGGGGGACCCCACCAAACTTCCAAATACCCTGGGGTTAGTCTAATAGTGTGCTTCTCCTTGAGCTATTTCCTGCTATCTGACCATCTCTTCCCATACCAAATACGTATGTTTTTGTAGACCTTCGTTACTTGATTCACTTCACAATACATACATAATTATTTTCTTCGTGTGAAGTGAGGAGCAGCTGTTTCAAGTTTCTGCATCATTTTCTTCCCTGCCAGGATGGACTGTGCTGTGACTTGTGAAACAAAGTTTCTTTCTTTAGTTGTTTTTTCCTATCACAGTAGTAGGAAAAGAAACTTAAGACAAAACTCAGTTATAAAGCAGCTTACTTTTCATTGTTCAATTATGACATTCTAAAACAGCATCTCAACTTTTTTTCTTTTAGCCTCAATAATAGCTCAACTGCTTATTCTCATGGAATTATAAAATTATTTGATTTATGTTTCTTTATATTTATGAAATTTGAAATTTATTTTTATGACTCGTTAATAACGTGATCCAAAAATGTATTTAATCTTTTCTATTATGTAACATGGAGATGGGGACTCTTTTACCACTTCATGGTAAGATTTCAAGATATTTAAAAAACCAAAATAATTTTGTCAATGTAAGTAAGGCTATGAGAAAAATATTTCATTATTCACATGAACCATTACTATTGCAGTTTGATTACATGTTGCTGATAAATTCAGGATAAAATGACATAGGAATCAAGGATTTTATTTTGAATTCTGATGGCTCTATTACAGTTCGTAATTTAAATTGGCAGGATAGCTTATGATAACACCAGTCTTCTATGGAACTGACCAAACCATATCCACAAAATTGCTGAGAAAGAAGAAAACCTCACTTGCCAGACATCATGTTTATCCAAGTATACAGAAGTATGCCGACTTACTGAACCAGCTCCCTTCATTTTATCCACCTACCCAGGGAAAACTCCTATCTATTATGAGCTGGATCTTCTCTCATCGATTAGACAATCCCCTGCAAATTCACTTAGGGCTTCCATAACTATCACATTTTCATAGATGTGCCCAAAGCTCAGCCTGGAATTGTCAACTGTATTGTACTATCATGGGCAGACAATCGAGTATTAGAAAAATGGTTGCAGAAATGCCAGAAGAAGCACAGCATACATTTCCAATGTTAGAAAGCAAGGAAATCATGATTCTTTTTAGAAAAATTCAGAAGATAATAAGAAGTGATTATAAGCAAAACAGCACAAGATGCAATGACTATAATCCAATATGTCTACTGTAATCATTAGCTTATACATTTCTGTAGAATAAGAATTTAAATCCCAGCCTGAAATTTCCTTATTCCATTGTTTGGTAAAAATGAAGAGTAGGGAAAATGCATTTTATCAGCAAGGAAATTATACCTTATACTATAGCATCACCATGCATCTAGAGAAACATAAAAAGCCTTAAAGGAGAGTTTATTCATGTTTCTTGAGGAGAGAGAGAGAGAGAGAGAGAGAGAGAGAGAGAGAGAGAGAATGCATTCCATATAAATTCAATTAAAAACAAAATTATAGCCTTCAATATATTATGCCATTTGTTCCAAATAGTATTTCATATGCCCATCATGTACCATCTCACCAGCTTACAAGCAGAAATCTGACCTTATGACCTCCATTCCAATGTGAGTGGTTATCACTAAAGAAGCTAAACTAAGTGGAATTCAATATTGCTTTGATGAAAAGTTTTGTTTATATTTTTAGAGTGGTAGCATACATATTCTTTTAATATAATATTATTTCCAATTTTGAAACTTGGAATGGTGTACCTTTTATTGCCTGAATTTGAAAGACTGTTACAAAATGCTGTTTCTTTTCTAAAATTAAGCTATTATATAAGCTAGTGTACTTCTAATAAAGCAATGAAACATTTTGTTTTTACATGTAGTTTGTTTTTCTGTTTGTACGGTTTAATGTGTGTGTGTATTTCACTGGCCCCTGACTCTTTCTAGAGAGGTGGCAATGGGATTTTCTACCATATATTCTAAAGCTTTACTCTAGCTTTACTGCTAGAGAAACTTCTTTCTATGTTCAACTTCTTCTTGGATGATTAAATGGATGGGGAGACTTTTTTCAGGCTTTTTTTTAGGCAGAGATAAAACTATACTTGGGTGGACTGGAGCATCTCTTGGTTCAAGTTATGTTCTTTTCATCATCATCAGGTGACTTATTTTAAACTTTGTCTTTATTATTCTTCATAGGGTTATATTCCTCATCCCTCGTAAAGTTTTTTTATCACTTATTTCCAATTAGAAACAAGACACCACAGTTGATTTGTTTGAATGCTTGTCTTTTTTGATGTATAGCATCAAATCAAGGCTCTCTTTTTCAACACTTGCCAATAGGTTACATATGTGAATGAGAAGAGACTTGGGGAAGAGCAGCAGCTCTTACTTTTGCATTGAGTAAGAAGCATAACCATTCACTGATGGAATCCCAGACTGCCATGCACTGAGCCACTGCCTTGAAAATGCAGCACTCCATCAAGCAGACACCGGCAGAGTGGCTACCTCTTTCTCTCATTGCTGGTAAGAATGTGAATTGCCACAGATGTTCTGTAAAGTTATCACTATGCCTAACATAGGAATCAGAAGTCACCGTCCTGGTGAAACACAGGGGGAGGGAGTGAAAACACATAGGTTTACAAAAATTTTCTACACCAACATTCACAATAATTTTAGTATTAAAAATATACAAGAGGAAAAACAGTCCCAATGATTTTGATAGTTGAATTGATAAATGATTATCTTCTGTACTACAGTATCACATAGTAAATGAAAAAGAATGGATATTCTATCGTGCGTGGAAAATTTTTGATGATTCTCATTGGCATAATATTGAGAAAAGTCAGTGTTTCACATCTTTAAGTTATGTATTTTATTAGTTTTGAAAGATTTATTTTTGTTTGAAAAGAATGAGACAAGAATGCCTTCTCTTTTTTGGGGGGGATACTAATCAGGTCTTTCAAATCACAAAATTGTCAATTGAGAAATGTCCCCAAGGTGAAAGAAATACCTAAAGATATAAAAGTGTAATTGATGCAGTGAACTGTGTGGTTGTCAGTGCACTTAAAGTCCCAGTTCCACTAAATCTCTGTATGCAGGAAATTCTCTTTTCAATGTCACTTCCAAACAGCAGGATGTGGAAGGAACTAAATTTCATAATTCAGAACATTCAAGGTTGTGATCAGGAGCTCATATTCTAAAATGTAAGGTAGTTCCAATATAGCTACTTTCTACTTGATTTTTGCCTATTTTCTATACATATGGACTAATTACCACTCTCTCGCTAATTGTAACTTGACAACCATGCTCTTTGGCTTGCAAGTTCACTTCCTCCACCTAGTTATAAACTTCATAAGGAAGAGATGATGCATAATGCTGAGTCTTATATATTCCTACTGCTTCCTACTATATAAGTTATAAGTATTTAACCAATTTGACTTATTTGTCAATATTTGGTGATGTATTAATCTATTTCATCTCTATGATTTTTTTCAACAAGGAAATATTGATTGGAAGAAATCAAAGTTTTCCAAGCATCTTAGAAGAAAAGTCACAGCTGTTTGTTTCTTCAAAGTGAACGGTTTTACATATCCCCCAAAGCCTTTGATAATTTCTTGGAGATGAAGACAACATCAGTTTGTCTTTTGAATCTTCTAAAGATGGGAAAAATTGTCTTTACTTTGGGCATTCATAAGACTTGGAATGCTGATATCTTGGAGTGGTAGTAAAACATAGTTTCCACATGTGGTTCAAGTCTCTATTATCCAGAAGGCAAGATAATCTACTGACTGGAGGAGTCTTGTGGTCTTCTTGTCACTGTATTTCCAGTTATTCTCAGATCTTTTTGAAAAAGTTCTTTTAAATATATACCTATGCATATACTTTTCCATACTTTAATCATTCTCTTTACAGCCTTTAATCATTCTCTTTACATTTGAAATAATTGGGCTTTGTCTTTTATTTTCTCTAACAATGTTGGGTTTTATTTTCTTTATTAAGAACAAACTCAGAGATAAATCTCTGTAATACCTACAGTAATTGCAAAGATTATAAGCAGGGAGAGAAGGGGAAGAAGGGCCCCACCAGAAACAAGGAGAGAGGGGATCATGCTACAACAGAGAAAATAGGCCACCATCATGGACTGTAACTAAGTAATGAGACATTTGGTTGGGCTTGCAGACTTTCCTTACTGGTCACTTGTATCTGATGGGGAATGATCTCACCAGAAAGGGAGTGCATAGGGTCTGGCAGATAGAAGGTAACCATCCTGCAAATGGTCTCCTACTCTTATTCCATCTACCTTTGAATCTACTCTTATAAGACTCTATTTTAACAGCCTTTTATCTCTGGCCAGGGAATGACATCCAATACCCGTCAGGATGGAGCCAAGGGCAGTGCAAGAGCATCAAAACTGGAAAAAAAAAAAACCTACTCACTTTGTTTGTATAGAATAAATATTATTTTTTTAATTTTATTTTTTATTTCTTCCACTCATACAAAGTGATAAGTACCCCATTTCCCTCCCTCCCTTCACCCCTCCCTGGATCCCCTTGCTCCCTCCCCACCTTTTCCCTTTCCTTTTCCCCCTCCCTCCCTTTTTCCCACTGCAGGAGCAGCAAAACTGCAAAAGAAAATCAACAAACCACTATCCAGAACTTCAGAGACTCTATATCAACCACCTAGAACTAGGCCAGACTAATCTCTCCCCATCCTGACACTCAGGGACATTTGCAGAAGAGGAGGCTGTAAGATTGTAAGAGCGAAAGGATGGGAGGAGCAATGATTTGCAAGATACTCCACACAAGTTAGGGCCGAAGCAATCATAATTGGACTTTGCATGCCCTGCGCAATGTCCAACACACTATTGACCTCACAAAGTCTAGCATCGGCCAAAGGCACCAAGATCCTTGGAGGCAAGGGACTGACAGCCACAGTAGTGTTCCTATGGTTAAGGGGAACACGGGAAAGGGTTCAGGGAAATGCCACTGGGTCCTTGTACGTCATCAGAGAGGAGGGCCCAGAGGAGAGTCAGGCATGCACAAGAAAGGACTCTCTGGGAATTGGGGTGGGAGGCACTGGGGGATGGGGAGGGAGAAGAGGGGAAACAGGGGGTTGGGGGGGAGGAGGAGGGAGGGAGGGAACTGGTGTACCTATTAAGTTTGTATGAGCGGAAATAATAATAAAAAATGTATAATAAAAAATAAAATTTATAAATTAACCAATAAATCTAATCAATCAATTAATTAATTATATAAATTAATATATAAGTCTATAATATAAAATCATATAATATATAAATCAATATCTAAATATAAATTAATAGATTTAATAAATTAAAATTTATAAATAGATTAATAATAAAATTTATAGTGTTCCTATAAGTAAATTAATTAATAATAAACACTCCTTTAACTCAGAAAAAAAAGGGAGTAGTTATTCATACTCCCCTTCCTCCTCCCTCTCACTCCCATTCTGGTGCCTGTATATGTGTATGAATCAGTTTGTCTACACAGTAGGAGACCAGGTTTCTGTGGTAGCACTTCAGTGAGTAAACCCTCAGGTGGGAGACACTCCCCTTCATCTGTCTAGCACAAGCCTCTGTGATTCTCTCCGTGTGTAGTTACTTTTCTTCAGATTCTTGCTGCTCCACAGGGATATAGATATGTCAGTCATTGTATATGTCAAATAGAGATAGATTTTATGCAGTGAGTTCCTGAAAGCGGCCCAGCTATGACTGGTTTAACTTGACCAGCTGTGTACCTTCCCACCTTTAGTCTTACAATCTTATCTCCCCCCTCTTCTGCAAGGTTCCCTAAGCCTTAGGATAAGAACAGATATGGATAGCCTAATAACAATGTTGGGTTTTAAAAATATTTAATGCCACTATTGATGTTCTTGGCTTGTTTTTAGTTGTCATATCTACTGTTTTCTGTCTTTATTCCATGTTTGCTTTATTAGGTACTTAACATAATCTAGTTTTACTTTTGTCGAAATTTATAAATTGCAAATATTAACGTTCAGTTTGATTTCTCACATGAATTTGGCACCTCATACATGATTAAATTCAACCTCCCTTCATCTCATGCCTACTCATTCTTCCACCTTGTCAACCTCTTGCAATTGCTCTTTAACATTATGGTTAACTATTTTACCTCCCACATGTGAGTGAGAACAGTTTTTGTCTTTTTTGTCTGACTTATTTAAGCTAGCTTAAAGTCTTCCACTTCCATGCTTTTGATGAAAATGATAGGATTTCATCCTTTTCTATGACCATACAATAGTATATAAAATATATACTATGCTATTGAATGCCTGTAATATATTCATTGAATGTGTGTGTTTTGTTTTCTGATCTGTTCTTCTGTTGATAAATTTATTCCATAACTTATTCCTATGAATAGTGAGTGTGTATGTTTAGTAATTACTTTATTAGTGAACTTTCTATTTTGGCTATTAACTGTAACTCACTGCTTGATGTTTTTAATTCCTTTGGCTTATAATATTTCAAAACAGGTTGAGGTATCATCCAAGCTCTCAAGAATAAATAAGATTCCAGGAGGCTAGAGAGGTGGCTCAGGGGTTAAGCCTCTGCCTTGCAGGTGGAAGGTCCTGAGTTCGGATCCTAGACACCAGGTATAGATGCCAGGCGGAAGCAGGGGTGGCCTGCGTTTCTGGTCCTGGTAGGGCGGAGCCTGTGAATCCTGGGGCAGAGTAAACAAGGAGGAGGTGGAGAAGGTCCATGGTGGTTCCCGAATTCGCCCATGGTTCTACACACACACACACACACACACACACACACACACACACACGTACACACACACACACACACACACGCACACACACGCACACACACACGCACATGCACATGCACATGCACAATTAAATAAAATAATTTAAAAAATTAAAAAAAAGAATAAGTAAGATTCCAGAGTCTAGATAAGAGGTGTCACTAATGAGAAGCAGGTTTGTGAAAACAAAATCCAATAATTTCTGAGCACAGTGGTTTCACAGAATGAGTTGCAGTCCATATACATCAGTATGTTGAGAAATTCAGTGAAAAAAAAGAGGCCAATACTTTGATTGAAGGTATGCTTACGATGAGACATCTCATAATCCTGTAGACGTGAGGATCACAGGAGAAATAATTTCAAATAGTAGGAACCTTAGGGGCAAAGGGTTACTGGTTTAGAGGAGTACCCCTATCAATGAAGCTACCTAAGGAAAGGCCATTTGGTTTATAACAGAGGTCTGAACCTTCACCAGAACAGATGATCCAGAGAGAATCCTGGGACCCATAGAAGCAGACAGACAGGAGGGTAAAAGGGAATGGGATAGATTGATAAATGGAGAGAAGGGATGGAAAGAAGGAGAAGAAGGAGGGAGGGGGAAAGGAGGGGAGCAGAGAGAAATTACTCAACATGATTATAAAACTAGGAAAAATTTTAAAAAATAGAAGAAAGGAAGTGGGATAGATTGATGAAGGGAAGGGAAGGAGAGAAAGAAAATGAGGAGGGAGGGAAAGTGATTATTAACTCATTGTGCTTGTAAAACTAAGGGAAAAAAGATGAGATATCTCACTTTTGCACATAGCCAGAGGAGGACACCAAAAATGAAACACTGGACTAGAACTATTTGAAGCTTCAGTTGACAATCATTGCTTGCTAGACTAAAGGAGGGGACAAAAGAATAGAGGCAAGAAATACTTCAAAATCTGAAAATTGCTAAAAATGATATTATAAGCTGGGAAGTATTTTGTTGCTGTTTTTCCATTAAATGAGCCTATTGGTCAAGTAAATTTGGTTTTTATTATTTTTTCTTCTTTCACAGTTTCATGCATAGGTGTAATGAGCTTAGTAAATTTCACCAATTATCCTGTCTCATGTCCCTTATCTTTTCCCTAAGAAACTTTCTTTCCAGGTCTCCACTTATTTCCATGTTTTGTGTACATGTGTGCGTGTGAGTGTGTGTTTGTGTGCTTGTGTCTTTGCCTTTCTTTGTATGTATTTAGTTAAGATTTGGGTTTACTTAAGGTTGTTTGCACTACCATTTTTATGAAGTCGTTTCCTGGATAATGGGAAGTATATTAATTGATTTATCCCTACACTATTGAAGAACGTTACCTGTTTTTTCCCCAGCAGACCCTAACTGTCAATAGTCCCTTAGGGAAGAATGGGGACTCATGAGCCCTCTCATATGCCATGCTGGAATGTTGAATACGTAACCATGCCTATAGTGATATAGCACAACACTGAACAAAATAAAAGTAAGTGTTGAAGGGGAGCAGCAGCAGCTGCTAGGACTAGGACAGAAGTGTGATATTAATAAGTAGGAATCATGGAAACCAAGGAGAATTGTAAGTTTCAAGCAGATTATTGAATAGGTCCCGAGACTGTGATAGAAATATACAAGAAAGATACTCTACCTATTGATAATGATGAAGGACAATATGTTATAAGACAAGGTCCTGAGGCAAAAGTCAATTCATATAGGATTTTGCAAACCACGTAAAGACTGTGGAGATTAAGAGTAATATAAAAATAAAACATCCAGAAAGTTTTGACTATAGCATGAAAGATACATTTTTTAAAAAGCTCATTCTTAATGTAAGTGGAGGAACCAAAACTATAAGGAAAAATAATAGCATACATAGTAACATGTAGGAATGCTATAACCCATCAAGGAAACTTTGAAACTTAGAGGAATACAATAATTGGAAGAGTTAGAAAGAAGTGATGCTAAGCATATTTTGCAATTAGTACATTTACCGAAAATAGTATAGTACAATGCAAAGAGAAAATCAATTTTTAACAGTTATGATAAGTTTCAGAAATCTGTCTCCAGTCTGATCCCTTTGAGGCCATATGTACATATTAAAATGTTTAGGTTTATAAAGAAAATATTCAAATTAAATATCTAAGCCAAGTCTGGGAAAGAATTGCTTAATTCTTTCATCAAACATGTTAAAATACTACAGCTTCCCTTTACAGGGGCAAAATAAGGTAACATGTAGCTCAAATCAGTTTAAAACATATTGTACTTAACAGTGGAGTATAGAACAAAGCTTTCTGGGTATCAGAATTTTAGATTAAAGTGTATGCAAATTTATCATTGCCAACTGATAATAATTTGGGGAATGCACACAAATATATATGGAGTGCATCTTAGTTTATATGTTGAGTGCTTCCTATATTTTTTTACAGCATGATTTGGTTAATGAAATGCTTGAGACTGATATTTTGTAGCATAATTTTGTAACATAACAGGAATTTTGTGACAAAGGTGCTGTTTCACAACTTTGCTAAAGAGAGACTGGAAGATTTCCATCATAAGTCACAGAAAGGCTGTTCGTATCATTTCCTGAATAAAAGAGTCTGGAGGAAAGACTATTAAAGAAAAGTAATGGTGATAATAGTGCCTTTTGTCATCATGCCTGTAGGAGCCAGCAAATTTTTCCAATAATGGATGAGATAATTAATACATATACTACCAAAGCACCCATGAATACCTGAAGAAACTAACATGCTAGTTTCCAATAAAATGCTATGAATTTATAAATTAAATATTATATAATGCTCTCATATCAAAACTATTATAGTTTTTTCTTTATTTTTTATAACCTTTTGGAAATGAATAACTCTTCGCTATCAAAGCAGTTTACCCAAACAAATGGCAGATCATATTTTGTGACCAGAGCGACAAGTTAGTCATTTCACAAAAGGGCTGGAGAGATGACTCAGGGGTTAAGTCTTGCTTTGTGAACAAAAGTACCTGAGTTCAGATCTCATGTAAAAATGACAGATGGAAATGGCAGAAACCTGCACTTCTGACCCCGGAAGGCAGAACCCCAAAGCAAAGTTTAAGAAGTAGAGCAATCCAGGGTGATTCCCTAAGTCAGGCTTGGACTTCTACAGACACAATAAAGTGCCCTCTTTTACACCCCCCACACACCCAGATAGATACACACCCACACATGTACACACCTCACCTACATCCCCACACATGCAAAAAATAGAGGGATATTTACACCCTGGGTCTGATAGTCATATTCAGAGGTAGAAAAACATTAAGACAAAACTGTGAAGGTGAAGGGATAATATAAAGGAATGGCTTCAGGAGTTCTTGGCAAATATGTAGTGCTTTCCTTAAGGCACCTTTGTTTTTTGTTACTTCGTAGACATCTTAACCTCTGTTCTGAGAAGCAGTACTTCAGAGACCTGCCCCAAAATAGTCTGATTTGAAGACAAAATATTACAGATAGTTTCACATTCCCTTTCCTGCCTATTTTTCAATTAAGGAGGTATAAGGGAACAAGTTACAAAAAAATGTTGACAAGTAGAAATCACATTTGTGAAACCATAAACAATTTGATCTGAAAAGTAAACTCTGGTCTTAAGTCAGTTCACAGTTTTTCTTCATCTCTTAGTTATAAATGTCAAGCAGAGATAGTTCTTCTAAAAGCCATGGGCCTTAGCTTTTGAAAGACAGGAGAAAAAAAAATTTTTCTTTTCCAATATATGCTGACATTCAATAACACAGCATTTTTTTATTTTCACTCATACAAACTTAACAGGTACACCGGTCCCCCCCTCCCTCCAACCCCCTATCCCCCTGTCCCCCCTCCCCTTCCCCTTCCCTCCCCATCCTCCAGTGCCTCCCCCTTCCATCCCCAGAGCATCCTTTAATGTGCATGCCAAACTCTTCTCTGGTAAGATTCAAGTAGAAATTTCTTTAAATATGATTTAAAGGTTTCTCTGTATATAATATCCCCATTCCCATGCAATTTTCTTTCTTTTGAAAAAAATTTAGCTCAAAGGAAAAGTAAAGGAAATAAGAACTGGAAAAAAAAAAAAAAAGACTTGAAATGCTGTGTTTAGCAGGTGGCAAGATGAATGAAAAGGCCCAGAACCTTCTCTTTCCGGTTTTATCCCTACCACCTGATCTCGAGTTTAAGTCTAACAGGTGATGTAAAGAGAATATGCTTCAACCTTTAAGTTTTTTGGGACAAATATTCAGATTTTCCAAATTAATGAATATTTTCATGGCCTTAAAGGGTTTATATATGTTCTTAGATCGATTCATTTCAGAACACTGTAAAACATTTAACATCTGTGTATACCTTGTGATATTTCTAGTTTCCTTTCACACTTAAAACTCAAGATAAATCAGTTTTTCTGTGTTAGGTCATAGCGTGCTTTGGCATTTATATATCCTGTAGGAAGCAATGGAACACTACCTGCTTTAAATCAGATTTCTAGGAGGTATTCTGGTTTCAGTAAAAACTTAGATAGTGGGGAAAAAAGCCGAGATTCTAAAATTGTTTCACAAAGACTAAGATTCATATTCATGAATCACCATCAAAGTAATATAACATTTCTGGGGTTAAGAGCCCTGCCATCTACTGTCTTCTGGAAATTATCTGTAGGTATTGCTTGCTTTTCACAATGTGTTTATTTCTTTTTTTTTTCTTAATATGAAAAGCAAATATTTGGCAAAACATTTACTTAAAAATGAACTTATTCAGCTATCTATCATATTGCTATCATATTAGTGTTTTTAGTACTTGCTGTACTTACTAGGTTGATTGAGAAAATTAAAAGACACTTTAAGAAGCAGTGTTCAGAGAACATTTGTTGTATTACCGAAGGACACAGTGATCCATAGCAAACATTAAAAGAACTTAGTACCACTCTGGGAGATCTTTATTGCCCTCCATATCTGACTGGATAAAGGAAAGTTTGGACAAAAGACAAAAAAAATTCCCAAAGGTGCAAATGCTATGGGATAGTATTATTTCTCTAAATGTTAGGTTTATTTAATTACTTTGTAGTATTTTGCACATACTCATTCCGGTACAAATTAGGGTAATTCATCCCATTATGTAGTCAATCACAGAAAGTGAAGTGGTATTTTCCAAAATTATTTTGCATTTGTAGGTAAAGGCTTTCAAGGATTACTTACTTGCTTTCCAAACATAAAGTAGCTTTAGGTTCATGATTACTATAAAAAAAGATTTTAAAATATTTGACTTCCCAAGTTTAAGAGAAGGTAAATAGATTTTTTTAAAAAATTATTTGTTTTGTAGTCTTTTAAACAGGTTTCCTCAAATTAGATTAAATTATTTTAAATATTGTTTCTGACATTTCAATTATATCGTTAGTGATGGGATCCATCAATCTTTCCTTTGGCCTATTGTTTTTCTATGAAACCTAACCAAGAAGAATTCTTATTTTATGGGTAAGATATTTTTTCCATGAAAAACTGAATTGAAGAATGATGCTGAGACTATTAGCTTTGAAAGTTTAGGAGAAAGGGAGTTGAAACTGATATGAGAGAAACTAGAAAAATGTGGCTAATAAATTAGGATAAAAGAACATTATACTGAAGTTTAACCTACAGAACACCATCTCCTTATATTTGAGAGGAGCACCCAAACTCAACTCTGAAATTAAATGACACATCTGTTCTTCACTACTTTCTAAAATGGCCATGGAACTGTATCATTTTCCCTAAAGGATGAAGCCCTATTTTTTAACAACAGACTCAATAGCACCCAGGTATGTCTACATAATATCCCATAATCCTAAAAGGAAACAAAGAGGTAAAGTTCATAAGAGCTTTTTCTTTGCTTCCCTCATGAGCGATCAGGCTCCTGTAGCACCCTTTCTTGCCATCAAGAATCCAAATTAGCAACAGCTTGCAGTGATAATCAGCTCATTTCAGTGTACTCAAAATGGGCTCATTATTATTAATTTTTGCCAACTCCCAAGCAATTCATGAACCATTTTTAGATTTTCAAAAAGCAGTTCATGAATCAGACAAAAAAATTTAAAAGGAATCCATCCCACAATGAGATGATGACTCACAGTCCTTTGCTGCAGCAATGTCAACTGCAGAGCATCTGAAATCTGATGAGGACGGGGCTCATGGAGAAAAGGCCATGATGAGCAGGAAACAATGTGTTGAATTTACATGCTAAAACTTCTTGTTGGTTTTGGCAATTTTGCTGAGGATTATTGAGAGATATATAACATCTGGATGTGGGGGAGAAGCTCCAATGAGATGAAGAAGTTTATATTGGTCGACACGTCTATAAATGGAAAAGAAAGTAGTTTTTTAACACAGCTGTTTCCAATTTTGTTAACATTTTAGGCCAAATTCATTTGGGGGAAAAAAGAGAAATAAGATAAAACTCTTAGGTTTGAGATATACTCTACAAGTCTGACTTAATCTATACTCACTGAAGATATTCTTGACTCAAAATAATATATTTGGAGTGTCGATAAATAAATGATCTTTTTGTTCTGATGTTCAATTCTAACCTGTTTCTGAGGGGCAGGCAGGTGCACGTTAGCAAAGAAATTTGGATTATTTAAAAGTAAGATAGACTGTGAAAGTCCTTAGAGATAATTTTACTGTAAGTGGCATACAACCATAAAACTCTTAGTACTGTTTTAAATTGCAGTAGCTATCATATATCTAAGAAAACTGTTTAGCTTAATGAGTAAATTACGGGTTAAATCTCAAAGACTAGAAATTTTCTTCCACTACCTAGTGTCTTACTCATCACTTGTTGGTCTGTTATATTCTTCCACCATGAGAAAGGGATTATGCAAGAAAACAAAGAAATATATATATAAATGTTTATCTTTACTTTTCAAAAAAACAATAAATCAGACAAAAATGTATGTTTTCACGTTCACAAGCATACATATACACATAGACATATGGGCATATAGAGTTTCTTAAATTAATGCTACATTGACTTATAATGCATCAGTTTACTAGCATCACTTCTCTCCCAATTTTACTGGGAAAAATGAACAAAAATTGAAGATTTCCTTTTCTCTCATCTCTTCTTTTTTTCATTTCCCTTTGGTTTTCTTCAGTGGAAATCCTCAGTAACCTTTCTCAAAAATAAGCAGGTCCCACACTTAAAGTTCTTTATGGAGCTCTGTGCTTACCATGCATCTAAGTAAAATCAGAACACTATCCCATAAAATGTTTTGTAGTTTGTTGATTTTTTGGGGCTATGGATGACTTTTAAATATTGATGACAGTTACAATTTACTTCCTATTCTTTTATTTTCAGAACTCAAGATTTGGTAAAGTCATGAACATACCAGCATTGGGGATTTGTTAATTCTCTCTGACATAAGTAATGTCTGGGACAGCAAGATGTTTTAAAGATCATCAGCAATATGATCAATACAGATTGCCAGAATCGATTCTGGAGTCTGACTGCCTACTGCGAGCAGTTGTCACAGTGTTCTTTGAGAAAATTGGCAAGAAATGAAAAGCATTCTGACAACAGATACCCATCAATAGAAAATACTCCTCCTGCAGACCTATCACACGTCTTTTGCCTTTTCTTGTCAAATCAGTAATAAAGTTGCCTGGTTGGAGTTTGTGATTACCTGTATTTATATGTGATCTCCTTTAAGCTCTTTCTTTGGTTTAAATAGATTCAAGCATCAAATGGCATTATGCATATCTCAGCTCCTAAGTACTTGAGAACTCAGATTACATCTTTTTAATCAATTTCTTGTCATCTCTTTGGATAGTTTTCTAATTAAAGGGGCATCTCTTTCATATACATAAAACTTAAGTCAATTAGGTGGTTTGTCTATTTATTTTGATGGAAGTCATTTTATCCATATTTTTACCAGTCTAAGCTTCTGCATATTTCTTTGAGTGGTCTTAAGAGTCCTCTTAGGTTTTCTACTGTTTCCCAAGAATTCAAAGGATATATGGATTCTACAGATGGATCCCAGAACATCTTTGAATTTTCTAAATGTGAATTAACTTCTGTATATGCACATATTTACTTTTTGTAACATTAAGAATTTTAAAGGTTATCTGATTTATTATGGATTTTGTGAAAATGCTTTTGGAAGAAATAAAGGAAGGAAGAAATGAAGAAAGGAAGGAAGGAAGGAAGGAAGGAAGGAAGGAAGGAAGGAAGGAAGGAAGGAAGGAAGGAAGGAAGGAAGGAAAGAAGGAAGGAAGGAAGGAGAAGGGAAGAATGAAAAGAAAACAATGAGCTTTGAACAAAAACTTACATAGAGATTTATTTACTTAAATACTAAATACTTTCAAAACCACAGAATGGACATATTGAGGCCTTATATTTAATGGATAGAAGGTCCAGAACAGAACGTCAAGTTTTAGGTAACATAAATATAACCCATAAATACACAATGCCTTCATTTTACAATACTATAAAATGTTAAAAAATCACTATATACAGAATACACTTTCAAAGTTAGCAAGTATCTCTCAGTATTCTCTAACATTTTTACACAGGGTCAATATATCACAAATCATTGCCCCCACCCAGATACTGTTATCATTAGAGTCAGTGGCTTGTTTAGGAAACATCATTCTGAGCATGTGCTCAGCTGCATCTCTGCCTTGTGCCTCCTTGATAACAGTAGTGCTTACTCCACTCTAGCTTTGTGCTAGCAAAATGCGACCCCCTGGGATGGTAAAAGCACATGCTGAGAAGTGCCAGTCTGATGAATACATCTAACAACAAATCATGCAAGTAGTCAATTAATACATTCGTATGTGTGGGAACAATTCATATGTTCATAGATATGAAAAAGAACTTCATAATGTATTTGGTAGGACAAAGTTGTGAGTCATCACATTTATAATTTACAATCAGCAAGTGAAACATTTTATCATTGAAGGCAGTTCCCTCACTGGTCCTTCTTTGCCTCTCATTTTCTATTTTAAGCAACTCTTTTTTCTTTCTATTACCTCCACTGCAGCAAATCAATATTAAAACTTGAAATACATGAAAAAAAGAAAACAGAGCAGTTATTCAATGAAGAAAAGAAAATGAAGAAAGCATAAAATTCACAAAATATAATATAGAAGAAAGGACAAATAGGACAGAAAATAAGAGAATCCAAATGTAAAAAAAAAAAGCAATAAGGTCAAAAATTTCTGGAGTAAATTCTTTTTTTTTTTTTAAAGAAGCAAAGAAAATTTTTATTCAGAGCAAAGTAATAGAAAAGTCAGGGTACACAGTAAGGGAGTAGTGGGTCACGTGACTGAAGAGACTCAAGGGCCCTGGTTTGTTGCATGAAGTTTTTTAATGGGGTCTGAAGAAAGAAGGAATTGGTTGTTAAAGAGTATAATTTGAGTGGTTTGTTTATTTTTTGATTGATAGATTAAGTTTTCTAGTCATTTTTTCCTACTGGGCATGGCTCTTCCTACAACACATCTGATTTTAATCATATGCATAGGCATAAAATGATAAATAAGGGATGCATCTTAAAAGTTCTCTTGGAAGGGAATAGATTGCTATATTCAATGTTCACACCAAACCAACTCAGGCCAGATCAGCTCCCCTATTCTTTTTTTTTATTTCCGCTCATACAAACTTAACAGGTACACCGGTCCCCTCCCTCCCTCCACCTTCCCCCCGACCCCCCTGCTCCCCCATCCCCTCCCCCCTTCCCTCCCCCTCCCTCCCCATCCCTCAATGCTTCCCCCCAGTGCCCCCCCCAATCCCCGGAGCAACCTCAATGTGCATGCCAAACTCTCCTCTGGGTCCTCCTCTCCCATGAGGTGCAAGGACCCAGGGGCATTTTCCAGAACCCTTTCCTGTGTTCCCCTTAAGCTTAGGAACACTACTGTGATTGTCAGTTCCTAGTCTCCCAGGATCCTAGTGCCTTTAGTCCATGCTAGACTTTGTGGATTCAATAATGTGTTAGACATAGTGCAGGTCATGCAAAGTCCATTTATGATTGCTAGGGCCCTAACTTGTGTGAAGTATCTTGCATATCATTACTCCTCACATCCTTGTGCTCTTACAATCTTACTGCCCCCTCTTCCACAAATTTCCCTGAGCTTCAGGATGGGGAGAGATTAAGCTGCCTTAGTTCCTAGTGGTTGATACAGAGTCTCTGATGTTCTGAATTATGGTTTTTTTGATATTTTTCTTTCTTTCTTTTTTTTTTTTTTTTTTTTTTTAGTTGTGCTGCTCCTGCAATGCCCTTGGCTCCATCCTGATCGGTATTGGATATCACCCCCTGGCCAGAGATAAAAACCTGTTAAATTTTCTTATATCCATTTTGTTGATCTTTATCCTGGCTTGAATTCTGATTTACCACGTTTCAAAAATCATTCACTCTTTTCTTTCCTCTGGTTTTGTTACCTACCTAATCTCTGAATGTACAAGAAGTCACATTTTATTTTATATTTTATTTCATTTATGTTCACCCAATTTTTTATTCAAGTAGATTTTACAGATTTGCAAGTGGACATTAAGGGGCAGGATATGGGCCACATAAACAAATACAGTCTAAGAATTCTTGATGTTGCCCTGTTTATGTACCTTCCATATAGAACCCATGCCACATGGAAGATGAAAGCCAAAATGCCAGAGCTGCAAATTACATACTGATACCTTTGTTCTACATTTTAGTTAATCCTCTGTAGTATGTTACTGTAGAACTCAAAGACCTATGTACTTGAATGCCAAAATCATTGATACCTTTTTCTGTTCTTATGACTCTACACGAAAAATCACAAGAAACAAAATTGGCTGCATGAACAAAGATGGTCAGTGCGACATTATTTGTAATGAAACTCAGTTTAAAAAAGTCACTAAATTTCCAGTCACAATGGAATGGATAAGCAATCAATGTGACAAGTTGTACATAATGAACGAATAAAAGTAGACATGTAGAAATAAAAATCATTAATAGAGTGCTTACAATTCAGGAAGATATAACCAGAACACAATGAAAACAGGTCATAGATCCTTTATTTTAAAAATTTAAGCCAGTAACAATGGCTTTTCTTGAGTTAATTTTATTGTAAGCTTCTTTTTGTACACATTTTTTATTATTTTTTCAGCTCATACAAACTTAATAGGTACACCAGTTCCCTCCCTTCCTCCTCCTCCCCCCAAACCACCTGCCCCCCTTCCCCTCATGCCTCCCTCCCCATCGCCCAGTGCCTCCTGCCACAATTTCCAGAGAGTCCTTTCTTGTGCGTGCCTGACTCTCCTCTGGGCCATCCTCTCCGATGACATACAAGGACCCAGTGGCATTTCCCTGCACCCTTTCCCGTGTTCCCCTTAAGCATAGGAACACTGCTGTGGCTGCCAATCCCTTGCCTCCAAGAATCTTGGTGCCTTTAGCAGATGCTAGACTTTGTGAGGTCAATAGTGTGTTGGACATTGCGCAGGCATGCAAAGTCCAATTATGATTGCTTCGGTCCTAACTTATGTGGAGTATGTTGCAAATCATTGCTCTTCCCATCCTTTTGCTCTTACACTCTTACCGCCCTCCTCTTCCGCAAATGTCCCTAAGCTTCAGGATGGGGAGAGATTAGTCTGGCCTAGTTCTAGGTGGTTGATATAGAGTCTCTGAAGTTCTGGATAGTGGTTTGTTGATTTTCTTTTGCAGTTTTGCTGCTCCTGCAATGCCCTTCACTCCATCCTGGTGGGCATTGTATGTCACCCCCTGGTCAGAGACAAAAAGCTGTTAAACTGGAGTCTTATTATAGGAGCACATTCAAGGGTAGATGTAATAAAAGGAGGAAACCTCAATGAGGGAGGGGTCAATCACCCATTTGCAAAATGGTTACTTTTTATCTGCCAGACTACATGCCCTCCCCTTCTGGTGAGATCATACCCCCTTAGTTGTAAATGATCAGGAACTAATGTCTGTGAACTTAACCGGTGTCACATTACTTACTTGCAGTCCTTGATGGAGGCCTGTTTTCTCTACTGTAACATGGTCACTTCTCTCCTTGTTTCTGGTGTTCATCTCTCCTGTTCATAATCCTTGCAATTAGTGTAGGTAATACATAGATTTACCTATGAGTGTCTCAAGGTGGGCTGGGTGGGTTTGGTACTAAGAGCCACCTATTAGGGAGTACATATGGCGCTTAATTTTCTGAGTTTGGGATACTTCACATAATATAATTGTTTCTAATGACATCCATTTCCCAGCAAATTCCAGTAATTCATCATCCATTGTATAGATGTACCACCTTTTCCTTATCCACTCATCAACTGTTGGACATTTGGGTTGATTCCATGTCTTTGCTATTGTAAACAGTGCTGCTATGAACATGGTCGTGCTTATGCTATCGAGATGAACCTCTGCTGTATGGGGGGTTATTCCCAAAGGTGGAATAGCAGGGTCATATGGCATTTCAATCTTTAGTTTCTTTAAGAATCTCCAGACAGCTCGCCAGAGTGGCTGTATGAGCCTGCATTCCCACCAACAATGTAGCAGTGTTCCCCTCTCTCCACATCCTCTCCAGCAGTTGTTGTTGTTTGTATTGTGGATTTTTGCCATCCTGACTGGGGTGAGATGATATCTCAGGGAAGTTTTGATTTGCATTTCCCTGATGGCTAAAGAAGTGGAGCATTTTTTAAGATATTTGTTAGACATTTTAATTTCATCCCTTGTAAAATTTCTTTTAAGTTCCAGGGCCCATATTTTAATTGGGCCATTGGTTTCCTTGATGTTTAGTTTTCTAAGTTCTTTGTGCACTCTGGACAGTAGAGCTCTATCAGATATGTGGTAAGTGAAGATTTTCTCCCATTCTGTGGGTTGCCTTTGAGCTCGTGTTACAATCTCTTTATCTGAACAGAAGCTCTTTCATTTCACAAGATCCCAACTGTTGAGAGTTGGTAGCAGTGACTGTGCCATTGGATGTCTGTTTAGGAAATGTTGGCCTAGCCCAATCAGCTCGAGGGAGTTCCCTATCCTTTCAACTATGGTTTTTATAGTCTCTGGCCTCCTATCAAGGTCCTGGATACATTTGGAATTAAGTCTTGTACATGGTGACAAGTACGGGTCCAGCTTTAATCTTCTGCATGTGGAGATCCAGTTTTGCCAGCACCCTTTGTTGAAGATGCTGTTCTTTTTTCACTGGATTCTTTGGGCCCCTTTGTCAAAGACCAAATGGCTGTAATTTTGTGGGCTTATATCTGGGTCTTCAATCCTTATCCATTGATCTGTGTGTCTATTTTGGAGCCAGTACCAGGCTGTTTTTATAACTATGGATTTGTAATATAGACTTAGGTTTGGTATGGTAATACCTCCAGCAGTGTTTTTGTTACTCAGGATTGTCTTTGCTATCCTAGGTCTTTTGTGCCTCCATATGAACTTTGAGAGTGCTTGGTCAACTTCTTTGAAGAATTGCTTTGGGATTTTAATTGGTATAGCATTGAATTTGTATATTGCCTTTGGTAGGATGGTCATTTTTACGATGTTGATTTTGCCAATCCAGGAACAAGGGAGGTCTTTCCACCTTCTGGTGTCTTCTGCTATTTCTTTCTTTAGGATTTTAAAGTTTTCATTGTAAAGGTCTTTTACCTCCTTGGTTTGGTTTATACGAAGGTATTTTTTAGGGGCTATAGTGAATGGGATGGTTTCTCTCAAGGCTTTTTCACTTCTTTCATTCTGGGCATATAGGAAGGCCTCTGATTTCTGCACATTTATTTTGTATCCTGCCACCCTGCTGAACTTCTCAATTAGTTCCAGGAGCTTCCTGGTGGAGTTTTTGGGATCACTCAGGTATAAGATCATGTCATCTGCAAATAGGGATAGTTTGACTTCTTCCTTGCCGATTTGAATCCCTTGTCTTATGGCTTCAGCTAAGACTTCAAGTACAATATTGAATAGAAGTGGTGAGAGTGGACAGCCTTGTCTAGTTCCTGATCGAGGTGGGAATGCTTCCAATTGTTCCCCATTGAGCATAATCCTTGCTGTGGGCTTGTTGTATACAGCTTTTATTATATTGATAAAGGTTCCTTCCATTCCTACTGTCTCTAGAGTTTTGATCATAAAAGGCTGTTGGATCTTGTCAAAAGCTTTTTCTGCATCTATCGAGAGTATCATGTGGTTTTGGACTTTGGACTGGTTTATGTGATGAATTACATTTATTGATTTTCGTATGTTGAACCAACCTTGTGTGCCAGGGATGAAGCCTACTTGGTCCCCATGAATGATCTTTTTGATATGTTTTTGAATCCAATTTGCTAAGACTTTATTGAGAATCTTTGTGTCTGTGTTCATCAGAGAGATAAGCGTGTAGTTTTCTTTTTTAACTGAATCTTTATTAGGTTTTGGGACTAAGACGATATTAGCTTCATAGAAGGAATTTGGTAGTGTTCCTTCCTTTGCTATTTGGTGGAACAGTTTAAGGAATATTGGTGTTATTAACTCCTTAAATGTCTGGTAGAACTCTGTGCTGAATCCATCTGGTCCAGGACATTTTTTGGTGGGAAGATTCAAGATTACTTCCTCAATTTCCTTATATGTTATAGGACTATTTAAATAATTCACAACTTCCTGATTCAATTTAGGTAAGTTGTGTTTACTTAGAAATTCATCCATCTCTTTTGTGTTGTCAAACTTCACAGAGTATAAGTTTTTGAAATATGACATTATAATTCTCTGGATTTCTTGGATATCAGTAGTGATACTCCATGTTGATTTCTAATTTTGTTAATTTGGGTTTTCGCTCTCTTGCTTTTGGTTAATTTAGCTAGGGCTGTGTCAATCTTATTGATTTTTTTTAAAGAACCAGCTTTTTGACTGGTTGATTTTTTCTATTTGTTTTCTTAATCTCGATTTCAGATATTTCTGCCCTTATTTTGCTAATCTCCTCTCTTCTACTACTTTTAGGGATCAGATTGCTGTAGTTTCTCTAAAGCTTTAAACTGGATTGTTATGTTGTTTATTTCTGATATTTCCATTTTTTTGATGTAGGCATTAAGACCTATGAACTTACCTCTTAGAAAAGCTTTCATTGTGTCCCAGAGATTTTGGTAAGTTGTATTTTCATTATCATTCGCTTTCAGGAAATCTTGAATTTCCTTTTTAATTTCTTCCTGAATCCAGTTCTCATTCAGCATCATAGTGTTAAGTTTCCAGGAGTTAGTGTATTTTCTCTTGTTTGTTGTGTTATGGATGTCCAGCTTTAGGCCGTGGTGGTCTGATAGGGCACAGGTTAGAATTTCAACTTTTTTGTGTATGTGTAGATTCGTTTTGTGGCCCAGTATGTGATCTATTTTGTAGAAAGTTCCGTTGCTGCTGAGAAAAATGTGTATTCTTTGGTACGTGGGTGAAAAGTTCGATAGAGATCTGTAAGGTCCATTTCTTTAAGGGTTTGATTAAGGTCCAAAGTGTCTCTGTTAAGCTTTTGACCTGTTGATCTATCCCATGTTGAGAGGGCAGTGTTGAAGTCCCCAAGAATTATCGTTTGGGGATTGATTTCTTGCTTTAGATGCTGTAGGGTTTTCTTAATGAATGTGGAGGGGCCCGTATTGGGTGCATATATGGTCAGTATTGTGAATTCTTCCTGGTGAATTGTACCTGTGACTAAAATGTAGTATCCATCCGTGTCTCTTATAATTTTCTTTGGTTTGAAGTCCACTTTGTCTGATATCATAATGGCTACCCCTGCCTGTTTTCTGCTTCCTTTAGTTTGCAGAATTGTTGACCAGCCTTTTATTTTTAGGGCATGCCTATCTTTTGTGGTGAGATGGGTTTCCTGCAGGCAGCAGATTGATGGATTGTGATTTTTAATACAAGTGTGTAATCTGTGTCTCTTGATCAGTGAGTTAATTCCATTAACATTTAGTGTTATAATGGAGAAACTATTTTTAATTCCAGACATTTATTATGTTTAGTAGTTTTTGTAAGTATATTGCTTCGCTTTTAATGGTGTTATACTTGCCTTCTGTTCTCCTGAATATGCCTGTTTTTTTCTTCACGCTTGAGTATCATTTCTAGCATTTTTTGAAGGCCTGGTTTGGTGGACATGTATCCCTTCAAGTTGTCTTTGTGCTAGAAGATTTTTCCTTCTCCCTCGATCATGACAGATAGTTTTGCAGGGTAAATCAGCCTGGGTTGACATTTTTGCTCATTCAAATACTTGAAGTATGTCTCTCCAAGCTCTTCTTGCTTTTACTGTTTCGACTGAGAAGTCATTTGTTATTTTAATAGGTTTACCTTTAAAAGTGACTTGTTTTTTTCTCTTGAAGCTCTCAACACCATTTCTTTATCTTGAATGTGAAGTGTTTTGAATATTATTTGTCGTGGCTAGTTTCTATTTTGGTCATATCTGTTTGGGGTGTGGAATGCCTCTTGTATATGGATGGCCCTGTCTTTTTTTAGATGAGGAAAGTTTTCCTTGATGATCGTTTGAAAAATTTCCTCAGGGGTGGTATGGTGAGATTCTTGCTCTGGTATTCCATGAATATGCATGTGAGGCTTTTTCAGGGTGTCCCATATCTCTTGGATATTTCTCTCAAGTATCTTTTTGGCTTTAACAACCTCTTCCATTGAGCTGGTTAGTACTCCCACTTTATCTTCAAGGTCTGAAATTCTGTTTTCTGCTTCGTTAGTTCTGTTGATAAGACTCTCTGTGGAGTTCTGGGCTGAAGATAACTTGTCTGTTAGCTCAGTTTTAAACTCTACTTGAGTCTGCTTTAACTGCTCTATGCCAGTTTTTGTTTCTTGCACTGTTTCAACACCTCCAAGTGTCTGTTGTGTTCCTCTTCAAAGCGATTGATTAGATTATTTAATTCCTCCCGGATTTCCTCTTTCATAGTACTGAACATGGTAATGATCATATTTTGAAAGTCCTTATCCTGGGTCAGGCTTTCATGGCCATTTTCCATGGGTTTGTTCTGGTTGGAGTCTAACATTATGGGATTAATTCCTTCAGTGGGAGATTTGTTTACTTGAGTGTTGGTTGTCATGGATTTGCACTTTGACTTTGGCATTGTCGTTTTAACTCTTAAGATCTTTCAATTTCTGTGCGTTTTTCACTAAACTGAATTATTTGGCCTGGGGTTCTGGGGGTGGGCAGGGACGGAGCCTACCTAGGTCGAAGTGAGGCCTGGCTGGACCGCTCAAGTCCAGGGGGGAGGTGGGGGCGTAGTGGGGGAAGGGAGGATGGGAGGATGGGGCGTGGGCTGGGCGCTACTTAACCTGGGGAAGCTGGGGCGGGGCTGGGGCGCAGGGGGGTGTCCTCCTCCCACGCCCTGCCCGGCTCTGGCTGATTGGCCCGAGGAACTGGGTCCGTTGGGCTGCCTGGGGTTCTGGGGGTGGGCGGGGGCGGAGCTTACCTAGGTCGCAGTGTGGCCTGGCTGGACCCCGTGCTGTGTCCCTGGCGGCGGAGTGGGGGAAGGTAGGATGGTGCGTTGGCGGGGAGCGCTATTTAACCTGGGGGTAGCTGCCAGGCCTCTGCGCAGCTCCGGCTGGATGGTGGGCTATTGTAAGCTTCTTATGTTATTGCCTTTCTTTTTATTGTTCAACAGTTTTATCCATGTGTACAATGCATTTAAATAGCATTCATACAATCTCATTCTCTCCCTTAGAAAACCTTCCTTCAAATCATATATTCTCCTCTGTGTTTTTGTGTGTGGCTGTGGCTCTATTTGTTCCATCTGAGTTGTAATAGCATGTGTCTGGCCCTTTCCCAGGGACAGCACTAAACACAATTCTTCAGGGATGTGTGATATGCCTCATGAGATCTTCCCTTTTCTATGGTGAAATGTCAAATCCTGTGTACATATTATATAGGTGAACACAACTTTAGTGAGTTCAAAAGTCCAACAGCCCTATCATGAACAGAACGCACTACTTGGTGATATACCCCAATTCCTGTGACTCTTATATTCTTATTATCCTTTCTTCTACAATGTTCTCTGAAACATAGTGGATAAGTCATGATACAGATGTCCTGTTCATAGTCAAACTCTCTATAATTGTTCTTTGCATTTTAGCCAAGACCTAAATTTATCTGTAGGTATAATGCAAAGCATTTAAAAGGCAGTTTGATATCCTGTTCATGTTAGGAAATGATTTAGTAGCTTGTTCTCCCCTTGGGCCTATGACCTCTCATTCACAGATTTTTAGCCTGGTTTGCAGGACCAAGCATAAATTCCTCCTGAAGAGCAGGTTTTATATCTCATCAGAAAGCAGTTGGTTACTACGATAATATTCTTGTCACTGTTGCACCAGTGGGAAAATCTTGCCAGATTTTTAAATATCCATTGATCAAAATTTAAAAAAAAGACAGTAAATCAAAATCAGTAAATAAAACTAATTTTGCATTTAGGTAGTCTCCTACCATAAAAATGTATCTAGAACTGCAAATGAAGAGAAGGACAGAAAAAATAACTATATTTAAGCTAGTTCATTGGTGAAGTAGTTGAGTTGTAGATTTCTTGTGTACAACTTGGGGAGGTAACTCAGTCATTGAGTCCTTGCTTACAACAAGAGAGGTCTCCAATAAAATCTCCAAAATATTAGAAGAAAGAAATGTTATATAAAATGAAAGAAATTATTATGAAGCAAGAGAAAAAAGGGACTACAACAAATGAAGTTTCCAGAAGAAAATAATTTTATTTTACTTTAATATATTTCTCATTTTTCCAATTTTATTAGCAGACAGTGAATACTTAGTCACCATGCAAGCTATTTAAAAAGTAATATAAGTGATTTTATGTCTGCTTCTTGCCATTGACTTGCCTCTTGGAAAAGATATTCTCCAAGGAAAATATCAAGATTTCAAAAATAAAGACTTGATCTCCAGGGAAAACATTAGATTTTACAAACAATATTAAATAAGCTTTTTATGTGAAGTTCTTTGAAAAATAACCTGGAACAGAACCAGCATTATATTAGGTCTTTATTATTTGACTAATTTACTTTGGAATAGTGTGACATAAGAGTGTGACATAAAGTTCTTAATTCCCAGGCAAGAGAAAGTAACTTGTGCACATTAAACTTTCTATTGATTTAAAACAACTGCAAAATTTTGTAAAAACTAGAAAGGAAGCAATCTGCACATTTTACTCCATATAGACCAAAAGAATGAGGCTGAACATGGAATTTAAAAAAATTGAGCAGACATAATGCTTTCATAAATATCCTACTTAATTATCTGTTAGAATGTTTACAGTTATTTCTTCTTATGTTCAGCATAATAGACAAAGTTACCATGGCACCAAACAAATCCTAGAGTGAGCGTGCTACTTCTGAGATCACTTCATATTTAAGAAATGAGGCATATTATCTGAATTCTTTCATTAAATGCTTAAAATAACATTAAACATGTCTCTATATACACATTTAATATTTTTGAATTATTTGGCCTTCTGACATTATATCTGAATTATTACATTTCAGATACAGCCTAAAAATGAAGTCATGTTTACCAAATTTAAGAATCATGAAATGGGAACAAAACCCCAAAACTTCTCATTGATTTGCATTTGAAGTGACCCTTGTTTCAAACAAATGAAAGAATAATACTGCCATCATTTCTTAAAGGAAAACCATGAACTTTTTGATGTGAAAAAATTGATCCAAATACTGTTTCCAAGTCTACAATTTCTCTGATACATTTATTGCAATTTCTTATGAGATACCTAGAATAAAATATGAAACTAACATTCATTTAAAGTTCCTTTTCTACCAAATAGCATGAACTACTAATAATAAACTTGTATTCTAAAAAACTTCAGGATTGTGAGCCCATGTACCTATCGACTGATGCAGCCTGGGCTTAGATGGAACAGTGAGTCATCTTTTGTCATTCCTATTTGACTTCTTCAAGAAAAATAAATGAAGAGAGGTTATCCTACAAATCTCACCAGGCAGATGAAGAAAAGTCATCTCTTAAGCCTGCTAATAAAACTCTCTTCACAAAAAATTAAGCTAACTTAAGTGTGACTATGTTCCTTGCTTTTCTGTAAAAGAATTATGCACAAGCTACAAAGAATGAAATTATATGGAAATTTAACAAATTACAAAGTCATTTTAATCATTACAGATGTCTAATGGTTTGGGGTTATACTACTCTTTGTTTGACTTTTTGACCTTCCCATGAATAAAGAAGGGCTTTATTACATTTGATATTTAATGTAACTGAATTTTAATTAAATTAGCAGTCTGAAACTTTAATGGCATATCTTAAGATAATTTTGCATGCCCTTCATTATTTCAAAATCATAGTCAGATATCATTAATAAGGATATATTTGATTTTATACACAACATCCACTTTATCCTGAATACCAGTTTACTGAAATGTCTAGTGGTTTTTCTTGGGGGGAGTGACTCTTTCATTTTTCCATAAGTATCCTTGAGAAGTGATTCAAAAAGCATAGGGAAGTTTTATCTTTATCAAAACTTAAACTCATGAAGTTTTTATCATTTTACAGATAATCACTGTTTTTACAGAAGCTTAATTTAGGGAAAAAAGGGACATAAAAATTATCTGAACTATAGGAAGCCCTAGGCCTAGACTAGAAGATATTTCTCTGGCAACCTTTTTCTTTAAAAAAGAAAAAAAAACTCTACAAGTTTCTCTTTTTTTTTTCATTTATTTAACTATGTAGGGTATCTGCAAATCTTTCATACCTAGGAAACCACATGATTCTTAAAATATTGCTAAAGAAATGCTGGGTGAAGATGGGTGAAAATAGATAGAACAATAGTTCACATGCAATGCGTGTGAACCCATGAATGTGGAACCCATAGCATTTATGAGGCGCAGTGACAATGTGTGCAAGAGATAGACAAAGGAGCTGCTGCCTGGATAGAGCAGAGTTCAGAACAACAGGCAGCTGCCCTTGCTGCTAGGAGTGCTACGAGCACCTCCAGGGAGAGGAACTGGGGGACTGAAGCAGGACTGAAACAGAGTCCCCTTCCTGGACAAGGCATCACCTGAGGAAGAGTGGAGGAAACGAACTGAAAATGAGAAGGAATAAGGCTAAGGGACACAGAGAAGGAAAGGGAAGGTTAAGATCTCTGTTGCCTAATTTTCAGGGTCTAGGATACTTCACTAATATAATTGTTTCTAATGACATCCATTTCCCGGCAAATTCCAGTAATTCATCATTTTTGATGGCTGAGTAGTACTCCATTGTATAGATGTACCACATTTTTCCTTATCCACTCATCAACTGTACTCCCTAATAGGTGGCTCCTAATACCAAACCCACCCAGCCCATCTTGAGACACTCAAAGGTAAATCTATATATTACCTACAGTAATTGTAAGGATTATGAACAGGAGGGATGGGGTTGGAGGGCCACACCAGAAACAAGGAGAGAAGTGACCATGTTACAGTAGAGAAAATAGGCCTCCATCAAAGACTGCAAGAAAGTAATGTGACACCTAGTTAAGTTCACAGCCATTCGTTCCTGATCATTTACAACTAAGGGGGTATGAACTCACCAGAAGGGGAGGGCATATAGTCTGGCAGATTAAAAAGTAACCATTTTGCAAATGGGTGATTGACTCCTCCCATTGCCAAATGCCATATGACCCTGCAATTCCACTTTTGGGCATAAGTATTACATCTACCCTTGAATGTGCTCTTATAATAAGACTCCAGTTTAACAGCTTTCTGTCTGTCTCTAGCCAGGGGGTGACATACAGTGTCAATCATGATGGAGTGAAGGGCATTACAGGAGCAACAAAACTGCAAAAGAAAATCAACAAACCACTATCCAGAACTTCAGAGACTCTATATCAACCACCTAGAACTAGGCCAGACTAATCTCTCCCCATCCTGAAGCTCAGAGACATTTGCAGAGGAGGGGGCGGTAAGAGTGTAAGAGCAAAAGGATGGGAGGAGCAATGATTTGCAAGATACTCCACACAAGTTAAGGCCGAAGCAATCATAATTGGACATTGCATGCCCGGCCCAATGTCCAACACACTATTGACCTCACAAAGTCTAGCATCTGCTAAAGGCACCAAGATCCTTGGAGGCAAGGGATTGACAGCCACAGTAGTGTTCCTATGCTTAAGGGGAACACAGAAAGGGTTCAGGGAAATGCCACTGGGTCCTTGTGCGTCATCGGAGAGGAGGGCCCAGAAGAGAGTCAGGCATGCACAAGAAAGGACTCTGGGAATTGGGGCAGGAGGCACGGGGGGATGGGGAAGGAGGGTTGAGGGGAGAGGGAGCAGGGGGTTCGGGGGGAGGAGGAGGGAGGTAGGGAACTGGTGTACCTATTAAGTTTGTATGAGCTGAAATAATAATAAAAAATGTATTAATAAAAAAAAGATCTCTGTTGCCAATAAATCAAGTGATGGAACATTTGAAGTCACAACCGAAATGAACTGCATGTGTGACATACATCATGCAATGAAGATTAAAAATGAACATGTAATTTCTATTCAATTAATTAAAATAGTTGAATAGAAATTAAAACAAAATATTTGCAATATGCTGATTTTTATAAAATATACTAAGATGATATAAGTTTTTAATATTTTTACAATTATTCATATTTTAAAAAACTACAAACATGCTTTTTATTATGGCTAGAGATTTTTTCTTCTTTTAGTGTTTCATACGCAAAGTTAATGTATGATATTTTCATACCTTAATCTCTAATTCCATCCTTCAGTTCTCTTCCTATTACAATCCTTCCTTGCTAGTACCCCTCCTACTTTCATTTCCATGTGTGTCCCACTAGGTTTCATCTGGTTTGTCTTTAAGGTATGTGCCTAAGTGTTTGCTGGAGCATGAATCATGTACCATAACATTAACCATCATCGGTCTTTCAGGAGATGTGGGCCTCTTGAGATCTTTGAGCTTCCATGTTGATAGGACAAATCCTGTGCAGGTCTTGTGGAAGTATATATAACTGCAGTTAATTCATGGATACGATAGCCTTGTCATGTCCAGAAGATAAAATCTGTTACCCCCATGCTTCTTTCAGTCACTTAATGTGCTTCTTCTATAATGTTTCATGAACATTAGAGTAGTGGGGTGGCTTAGATGTTCTGCTCATGGCTGAGCAGTTTCCAGTCACTTTGGCTAGTTGTGATTTTCTATAACAATCACTTCCAATGCAGAAAGAAGCTTCTTCGTTGAGTGGTGAGTGCTCCTCCAATCTATGAGGATAATGACTAATGTTCAAAAGCCAGTTCAATACAGTGCTTATATAGCTAAATTTTAATAGATTGCACTTGCCCTAGAAACTATATCCTTCCCTTTCATGTTCTTGTTCTATTTTAGGGTACCAGGGATGTACCCTACTGAAAAGTGCAGTAGTTACCACCTTAACATTCGTGCCACTAATTGTACTGCTTGTCACCTCTTGACAGGATGATTGTTATTGAAGCCTGCAGCATTCATAGATTGATGAGACTTGTTTCTCCCCCAGTAACTTGCATAGTACTTTCTGGAACTATGAAAGCTGTCCAGCAAGGAGGAAGCTTGCAGATCAGTTCAAGTTGGCATTTATTGTCCATGTTGTGTGATCTATATGTATCACATCTTCAGTAATAAGTTCTTACTGACAGTTTCTGAAGGGCAACAAAGACCAATAGCAAAAGACGTTACTGTTTGGGGGCTTTTGAGACCCCTCTGATCAACAGCTTACAAGAAAGTATCATACCGGTTGTTTATAGTATTAATTGCCTATGGATTCTATTTGGAGCATCATGCAGCTTGTCGTTGTTGTTGTTTTGCCTTGTCTTCTGTGTTTCCCTGTATAAAGTATGTCTGTTCTTATTCTTTTTAATACATAAGTGTTTATTGAAATGTTAATAGTATAGATGGTTTCCATCTGGTTGTATTTTACAATCTTACTGTCCTTTGCTACTCCCTCAGACCTTCCTGTACTCTATCCCCTTATTGTCATCCCTTAAACATTCCTCTCCAGGACTCCCCTTTCCACCTTGCTATGTGTGCATGTTCATATTTGTTACTTTTAATTACACCTCCATTTAATGGTTCCTTTCAAGTTTTCTGGCTGCTACATGAATTCAAATTTAAATACATCAATCAGAAAATAAAATTTAATGATGGAATCCCCATGTATGAAAAAACATGCAGCTGAATTCTGATTTGGATTGCATCAAATGTATTTATTGTCTTTTGTAGGATGGTCATTTTAATAATATTAATTCTGTTATTGAATGAACATGGAAGGTATTTTCACCTTGTTGGATCCTCTTTAAATTTCTTCCGTTTTTTGTAGTTTTTATTGTACATGTCTTTCACTTACTTGGTTAAGTTTCTTCCAAGAGACTTTTTTTTTTAACATTATGGTGAAGTGTATTAATTGCGTCCTTCTCTCTCAATTTGTCTTTCTGGAAGGCTACTGATTTTGTATTTTGATCTTGTAACCTATTACTCTACTAAAAGTTCAAGCAGTTTCTTGATAGAGCCATTGGATTCTCTCAAGTATAGACTCACACATCATCTTCAAATAGGGAAACCTTTATCTCTTCCTTTCCTATTTTTATACCTTGTATCTCCTTCTTTAGCCTTTTCTCTGTAGCTATTACTTCAGGCATGATATTGACAGGAATGCCAAGAAGCTACAGCCTTGTTTTATTATTTATCTAAATGGGAATGCTTCAAATTTTCCCCATTTAGATTGATGCAAGCTTGAGGCTTGTATATAGATTTTATTATGTTGAGGTGTTTTCATTCCATTCCTGTTTATTCCATAAATTTTGTCATGAAGGGATGTTGAATTTTGTGAAAAGCCTTTCTGAATCTTTTGAGAGGATCTTATTTTTTTCTTTTTTGTTAGTCTGTTTATATTGTCATATAAATTAATTTATTCATTTATGTATGTTAAACCATCCTTGGAATTCTGGGATGAACCAAACTCAATCAGTGTGAATGATCTTTCTGATATATTTCTGGATTCAATTTAAAAGTATTTTATTGAGGAATTTTATATGTGTGTTCCTTAGTGATATTGGCCTAGAATTATCTTTTCTGGATGTCTCTGGTTTTGAAATGAGAATAATATTGTCTTCACAGAAAGAGTTTGGGAGTGTTTCTTTTCTACTTGAGAAATGGTGGTGTTAGTCCTTCTAGCAATCTCTGATAGAATTCTGTACTGAATCTCTGGGTGTTTTAGCTTGAAGATTTATAATTACTGTTTTAATTTCATCACCTATTATAGGCCTGCTTAAATTATTTATCTCATCTTTATTCAAATTTTACAGATTACATGTGTTCTGAAATTCTTCCATTTCTTTTATATATTTATTGACACATCTATCTTTTGATGGTATGTATGTTTGTGTGTTGTATATGTATATGTGTACCAGAGAACACACATATACACACTTAATGTGTGTGTCTGTGAAGCACAAATGTTGCTTCAGGATTATTCCAAATTTCTTTCCACTTTATTGCTTTGCTCTGGAGTTTCCAAGGTGACACTTCCCAGGACCAGAAGTGCAGGCCACCACTTCTATGTTCTGTTCAGCATTTTTACATGGAGTGTGAACTCAGGTCTTTTTGCTTTCGAGGAAAACCACTTGTCTAGCCACCAGAGTATAATTTTTAAGATACATCTATATAACTTTCCAAACTTCTCTAATATTGATTATGATTTCTCCCATTACATTTTATTTTTTATTTTTTATTATTATTTATTATTTATTCAATTGTGGGTGTATGCATGTATTCGTGTATGTATGTGTGTGTAGAACCACGGACGAATTCAGGAATCACCAGGGACCGCCTCAACCTCCTCCTGTTTACTCTGCCTGGGTATTCACAGGCTCCTCCCTACCAAGACCAGAAACACAGGCCGCCTCCGCTTCAGCCCGGCGTCTATATGTAGGGTCTAGGATCTGAACTCAGGACCTTCTGCCTGGCAGAGGCCTAACCCCTGAGCCACCTCTCCAGCCCCCATTTCTAACTTTTTGAAAAATTCAGTATTCTCTTTCTGTCTCTCTAATGGTTACCTGGCTTTATTTTTATTTTTTTATTGATATTGTTTATCTTTTGGAAGAAACAGCTCTTTGTTTCATTTAATCTTTGTATTGTCTTTTTCAGCTCCAGTTCATTTATTTCTGTCTTGGATATTTGTTAACATGTACTTGTTTGTCCAAGGACTTAATTTGCAAATTTAAGATGTTTATTTGTGATCTCACTAGTTTTTATTTTTTTAGGTAAACATTTAACATTATAAACTGGCCAATGGAAGATTTCAATGTGATCCACAGATTTTGGTATGTTGTATATTCATTTTCTTTTAACTCTGGGATTTTTAATTTCCTGTTTAATTTCATCCTTGAACAATTCTTCACAAAAATATGTGTTATTTAGTTTCCATGATATTCCACTGGTAGTTGATCACATTTATTCCATGGTGGTCAGTTACTATACAGAATGAAATTTCAATGTTCCTGTTTTTGTGGAGTATTGCTTTGTGTCTTAGCATGTATTATTATTCTACAAATAGTATATTCTATAAAATTCTAGCATTACACTGGAGGAAGTACCATGGACCAATGAGAAAAATGTGTATTCTTTCATGTTTGGTTGAAATGTTCTGTAGATGTTTGTGAGTTTCATTTAATTTATGGTCTCATTTAATGTCGATATGTCTCATTCAGGTTTGATTAGTTAACCTGTCAGTTGGTCAGAGTGGGATATTTAAGACACCTACTATCATTTTGTTTGGGTTGATTAGATGTTTTGCATCTACTAGTATTTTTTAATGAATTTGGATGATCCTGTGTTTGCTGCTTATATATTTGTAATTTTAATGTCCTCTTGATGGATTGTTTCCTCAACTAGTAGACAAGAATCATTTTTAATTCTTGTGGTTTATATTTGGTGAAGACTATTTTGTCAGATATTTGGGTAATAACAACTACTTGTTTCCTGTTTCCATTTTTTGGAATACATTTGTCTACCCTTTCATCCTGGGATAGTGTCTGTCTTTCATGGTAAGGTGTGTTTCTTGTTGGCAGAAAATTTATGGCTTTTGATTTTTAATCTAAGCTATGTGTGTATGTTTCATGATTGGGGTATTGAGCCCATTTTTTTATTTAAAAAATATTTATTTATTTTTAAAGTAAGTGTGTGTGTATGTGTGCTTGTGTGTGTGTATGTGTGTGTGTATCAGCACTGTGTGTGCTTGTAGAAGTCTAAAGGTAGTCAGGGAATCATCACAGATTAACTTTCATCCTTTTGCTATGCCTTGGGACTTTCTAGAGTCTGCCTTCCATGGTGAGAAGAGCAGGTTACAGTCATTTCTGCCTGACACTTTTATGTGGCAAATTCAGGCCCTCTGCTTGCAAAGCAGAAGCTTAACCCCTGAACATCCCTTCTGGATGAGTCCATTGAAATTTAAGGTTATTAGTGAAAGATTTTAATGGATCCCTGTCATTTGGTTGATTTCATGATATTTGCATTTGTAATCCTTTGCTCAACCACGGACCTGGTATTATTTGTTCCCTATAGCCTTTTGGATATGTTTATCTTTCTCTTCATATTTGAGTATTCCTTCAACTATTTTCTGTGGAAAATAGTTTCCCCTCTTTCCTTCACAATGCTCAGCATCTCTTTGACATTAAATAACAGAGTGAAAAAGAGCCAAGAAAGCAATCACAACAGGAACTGATTAGGAGAGGCAGAATCCTACAAAGGAGTTCTCAAAGGTATATAACAGACTTGTGTCCCAAGCACCCTAGAACAACTCTTTCATCCTTCAAGGAAGAGCCACAGGACACATTAAAGCAGAAATTCCTGTGACTTTCATATATCCTTGGAGTCTATATGGCTTAATAACTCTCAAATATGAAATAAAAGAATGGTGATTTTTTTAAATGTCCTTTGGTGTGCTGGGGAAAATAATAGCAAAAGCACATTCACTTTATAAAAGCAGCTGCAAAAACTGACACTCTCCCAGGGGTCTTCTCATACACTTAATAAAATAATACCTAGATACATATAATTTTGTTGAGAATAAGATAATTCTATATCCTTTTCAGCCAGGAATGACCTTATAACAGGGTTCTTCCCCAGAAGATGTGAAGAAAAGAAACTTGCTAATTTTGGCTACCAACCCACCCAACTTTATCATCTTTGCCACAAACTTGAACTTAGAGAAGGTAGAACCTTAAAGGGTAATAAGAATGTTAACTAATCTTTGGCATCATTCTACATCACAAGATCATATATTAGATCAATATTTTTAATGACAGAAACATGATCTTTCCTAAAAAATATACATTACCATTGTTGTCTCTGCTCAAGAAATATTTGTTCTAACATTAATTACTGATGCTCTTTTACTCATAGAATGAAAACTTATCACTTATTTGCCACAGATTAAGGATGATGGCAAGAGTCAGATGCACCCAGATCAAAATGTGTCACGGTGATGACCCAATGATTTTTCTAGCATATCATTGGAAAGGAATTAAATTAGACTCAGTACCTGTCATTACTGTCCCTGGAAGACAGAGTTGGGGAAATCTTAGAGGAAACTAATAAAGAGGTGGAGCAATCCAGAATGATTTTGGAAGTCAACCTTGGGCCTCCATAGGCAAACATACTCAAGCACTCTTTTCTACACACATACACACACACACACACACACACACACACACACACACACACACACATACACACACACACATACATGAAGAAGATATGTACAATTGCAATCAGGGTGGTGATATATTGGAAAGAATACCTTTGTAGATGCTGGAGATAACTGTATTGCAATAGAAAATTTCAGTTTAACATTCTATGACACTGTATGAACCAACATTTTTGTAAGTGTGCATTGCTTATACACACTTAAGTTATTTCAAGCAATGGTAAAATATATTGAACATAAATTAAAGAAAATATTGGAATTCACAAATGTTAAGTCTTACAAGACCACAGAAATGAAACAACAAAGCAAACTCAAAATAGCAGGTTAATTCTTTTCCTCCCTATTTGGATTTTTCATTACTTATCTTTTAGTAGCTTTGAATTTATTGTTTGAAAAAATATGGATGATTTAAAAGAAGACTTTAAATATAAAAATTCATATACTTAATTGCACCTAATTTTATATATTAAAATGCTTTGAAATACTTGACATATTTTCATTTAGTCCATATTTATTACTTAACTTGATAGCTAAAAACAAAACTAGTTAAAATATACCTTCATATGTGAAATATAATTATATTTTATTTCCTGCCACAATTATTTTCATGATATGATTTTCCAAATCAATGCTTAAGGAATAGACACTTCTTGTCTAGAAGAGACAGGAAATGAGAAATACATAAACCAAAATAACGAATTTTCACAACTGCTGTGAAGGAAACATAGATTCTTTAGCATTTATACTCTGAAAATGTTATCACATTAACTCAATATTCTAGACAAGTTTTATCCTAAACATTTTCCACTTTACCTTGCTAACTGCTCAAAGACTTGCATGCATAATTTCTCTATATTATCTAGCTATTCAGATATAATCTTTCAAGGATCTTGAAATGATTGTCACAGCAAATTGCTGATTTTTAAAAGCTACGTCAGTGATAACTAGTAGTCTACCATCATTGTTAAGGATGTTAAAGACATGTATGGCTCAGATGCTTAGACATTGCTACTTATTATTACTTCTCAATTTAAAATAATTCTTCAAAAGGCACATTTTCTGTTGTTTTTTAGATGACTAGTAAAGTACTTTAGCTGTTTTTGCCCTTATGTTTTGCCAAATACAATTGTTCTCTACTAGAAGCATAAATATAGCAATTCCACCTCTTACTACCTTGGCATCCTTGATGACATGGATAATTTTAGTTGCATTATTGAACCACTAAAGAAATTCCTAGCTGACCTTCTCCGGTGATAGGACTGATGGTATTTCTTCCAATTCATATGTGCACAATCATCACTTTTATCTTAATTAATATTATAAATAAAAGGATATTGAATTTTTGAAAACATTAAATTTTCTATATCATGTTAAAGGAATGTATAAAAAGATTTTTAAAAAATCCAACATGTTGCTATGTCTACAAATGGAGAGCAAAAAGAAGTGAATAACATTTTGATGGTATTCACAGCAATAGAATTTTCTCTAAAATAGTCTGTTAGGCAGATGAAATGTTTGTCTTCATTTCCATGAATTAAATAAGAATTTTAATGTAAAAATATCAAAGTCTGAATCTTTTCTTAATACTTGCTTTAATTCCATATGAATTAAATGAATTCAATTGCCAAATAAAATAAAATTCAGTAACTTCCTGTTAAAACATTCAGTTTTAGGTTATGAAATGGCTCAATAGGTGAAGTGCTTGTAGACTATATTCATACAATGGATTAAGTGTCAGTAATTCCTTTGTGCATGGGAAATGGTAGGCTGAAATCTAGTCCTCTCCCGAAGATCCCAGCATGGTTGTCTTGGTTTACATGACAGATTCCCAGATGCCCATTTTAACAAGATGAAAAGGCAATCACAAACTCACAATGTGCACACTCACAGAAAATTGATATTTTCTCAATAAAAATTAGGCATTAGGTGAAAAACTCATTTATTGGAGTCATTTATCTTTATTTATACATATGTATCTCTTGTAGCAGAGAATGTATAATTTTACAGATTTTAGACTTCTCAAGAGTAATAATTATACAAATATCTTTTTTGAATGATCTTCTTTGAAATATTATTTCAGTATTTAATATAAGGTAGTTTACTACAAATTTGTAATTTAGAAATATTCAACACAATTGTACAGAGCTTAAAAACTAGTCACATGCATGTCACTAACAGTGTATTTTAACAAAGTGAATTAGTGTTTTAATTTATTGAAATCAGTGTGTTGTGTTGATGATGATACCATTTGATTGTAGCTACTACACAAAATTGTACAGTCCAAGCTTTCACTGCTGTTCACTTTTTCTTTGTTGAATGAGTCATACAAAAATGTGCTTCATTTACTCTTTAGGGTTTACTCTCAAATTCAGTTGGCTCAATTTACAGACTTTTATTAGCATTACATCAACACATTTGTCCTTACAAATATCTTGTGCTTCTCTTCTCCCTCCCCTTGGATTTGCAACAGAGAAAAATCTCTTTCCATTTCTTTTTGGGGTTCATTCCTGCTGCTTCTCTTCATTCCCTTTCACCAAACATTCCAATTTAGTCTCACTTGTAAATCCAATTCCCAGGATCAAGGAAATGGACACCTGAAGCTTTTCATTAAAATGAGAAAAATACAGAATTGGGACTATGATTTCCACCAAAAGGGACATATCTAGACATCCCTTTAAATGCCTGGTCAACTTTTTTTCCCTGAAGATGTTTGTCATCCTTCCTCATAAACATGGCATCAGCAGCAATCATGAACTTTGAGTTACTTAGCAGAAATGTTATAATGTCTGAGATTATATCTAACAAACAGGGAAAATAAATAAGAATGGCTCATTATCAATGTGGTTGGTTTAATCAAAATTACTATAACAGTGTTTAGTTTTTTCCAGGGTAAATAATCTTTACTTAAATCACAGGTTAATTAAGTTGTGCCTTAACTGAAACTCTCATAGAAAAACGTTTATATGATATTGTTAAAAATAGTAAAAATAGTCTATTTTTCCATTTCACTGCCTCACAACATATTTGGCTTGTACGTAGTCAGCCTGTAATACCAACTGAACTAAAACATGAATATCTCTTGAGGACTCCATATTTCCAAAAGTAATATCTCTGGGGCTTGCTTATTTATATTCACTTTCATTCACAAATGATTTGAAACATTTACATGTCCAACAAAATACTAATACAAAACAAGCAAGGTGCCAAGGAATATGATAGAAAGATGGCATCCAGGAAAGCAACCATAGGTTGTTGGGGAGGGGTCCCGACCCCAGTCCATTGACCACAGTCCATAGTGCTGCTTGGGTGACCAGAAAAAAATAATTTTTCTTTGTACCACTAGTTCCCTGCTGGGTCTTTATTTACTTGCTATTTGATTTTGGATAAACTTCGTGCTCTTTCAAAAAGCACTGGTGAGCAAAAATATTGTGCATTTAATTAGAAGTTTGTTTCAAAGTGACCTACAGAGAATTTCATGAGTCTCCCAAAGTTGCTTCCAATCCTGTCTGACATGATGGCTTCCAATCATGACATGACACGATGGCGGGGTTTCAGAGGCTTTCTGCAAATGATAATTTTGTTTTTCATCTGAGAGTGATATCAAACTAAACTGAGCTTTCAGTGGCTCTCAGCACACATGCACTTTGTACTCTGGTTAGGTGACTTTAGCATCCTGAGGTTTATTTAATCAGGAAATACATCTCAGGATAGTACGGATAATACTATTCAAGATAATATGGGTAGTCCCAAATCTCATGCCCAAGAAGAAACAAATACTCCTCTTTCAACAGCAGCTCTGGATAAGTAGTCACCAAACACTAGACTGTTGTCAATCAGAAACACTGAATGAGTATCAGAATTAATCAAAGATGTGGCATTTCTAATTTCAATCACATGTCATATATTCTTTGACTTAATCTTTTGCAAACTGTACCAGGATTATTTCCATCCAAATCAATCATCTATTTGCCATTCTTCTTATGATGATGATGATTTATTTATTAAGTTATTTATTTATTTTTCTGTGTGCCGCAAAGCCTTAGGGCTTTGAACATAAGGCCTCATTCTGCTAGGCAAGTGCTCTACCACTTAACCATAGTCCCAGCTTTGAATATTTAGAAAATCATCATTTTTCTTTTGGTAAAAATGACATTGTTCATTATGAAGGATCCAACAAACTGTAAGTTTCTATGAATGCTAAATGTCCATTCTAATTCCTTCCTTTCAACCATAAACATATAGATTTAGTATCAATTACACTAATAAAAAACTAAAGAAGTGTACAAATAACTGCCCAAAGAGCAAAATTATAATATTTAATAGTCTCAGATTTTTAAATTAATTTAGGTAAATTCTACCTTCTCTGTGTTTCTGAATGATCAATAAAATATGTCTGAATAAAATTTGGATTAAGAAAAAAATTTAAAAATGGATTTTTTAAATATAAGCAGCTTGCTTTTTAACTTTTTTATAAAATAATAGTGCAAACACAAATGTTTCTACTGGAATTGAGTTGTGGAATATTGACAGACACTGTATTATAGCTGGATGTTTGTGTTAACAGATCAAAGAGATCTAGGGCTTAATTGGGGAAAATTTACTGCGAGTAAAACCAGTCAATAAATATTTATTGACCATCTGTTCCATATTGTTAATACCCAGCTAATGGTTTCAAGTTTGGGATAAAGTAGACACTTATAAAAGATTTGATGTGGGGATCTATTTTTAAGAAAATCAAAATCTAGTTTTTCATAAGGAGCCCTGGGACAATTTCACTTTCAATTTCAATTTCTGCAGGGATTTTTAAGCAAGCTCCATCTCTCACAACATTAATGAGAAACCAAGAAGAGTTGGAGCATCCAAAGACTTAGGTGGTCTCTAAATGCCTGATGAGTGTTATGATTTGGTTCAGTTGTAGTTAAATCAAGAGAAAAGGTGCCTTTATCCCAAGTAATGGTGGTGATCACATTGCCATGTTGGACCAAAAACATTATTTTATACTTGAAAACAACCCCCTCCATTGGTAAAGGTGTAATTTTACTAGGGAGATATCATTATGCAAATCCTCAGCACTAAAAGCAGAATCCCAGTTCCTGTTTTTCTTTTCCTTGAAAGGAGGTGAAAATCTGACAGCTCAAAATGAAGTTAAAATTCAAGATAAAACAGACACCGTTTTGTGCCCACTCAGTCGTCTTTCCAGGGTCATACATGTGTAAGTAGCTGTTTGTTTATAGTCAAGACCTTCTGTGGGTAGATCTGGCAGGATATCAAAGACATTTAGCATAGATATTTCATTTTCAATGCATGTGTCTATTTTTTTCCTTGTTGATGAACCAAATATAACACATGTCGATGATTTTTAGGAATTTATTTTAAATTGTGTTTCTCTCTTCCCTTTCTGAATGTTCACAGTCACTGGGAGCCGAATGTTTACTTTACCACTTTCCTCCCAACATAGCTTCAAGTGGCAGGAGGAACCAGACACGGGCTGCTTGTTGCTTCTCCTCCACAGTGCCTCTATTTCTGCACCAACCTAATTATTAGTCATAGATATTGTGATGTGTCTGTTGATCCAGATAGAATACTTGACACAGAGTGTAAAGATAGGTTTTAGACTTTCATAAAACCTGGCAGTCTTGAAGCAAATCTTCCCTTCAGTGGAATGGTCCTTATAATATAATTTAGCTGCTCTAAGTCTAATTGACTTGCCCAGAAAAATGTGGCAATAAGAATGTTCATCCTATTTGGGATATTGTGAAGATTAAAGAACATGGCTTATTTCAAGTATGAGCATGGAGTTTGACCCAGAGTAAATTTTGTTAATGCCAATAATCATGTTTAGAATAACAGTTTATAAACTCAAGGTAAATTTCATTTCATGAATTTTAGCTTAATGACAATATTTCCTTCATGACAAATTCATAATTTGATTATTAGGCAAACTGAAGAAGTATTTATTTCTTCTTGATTCTTTCACCATCCCATCTTTGATAACTTCTTAATTGCAATAACATTTTCTTTTAATTGCAAACTATATGTAGTTAGAGTTGAGACTTTCAGTCAAGGTCACCTTTGAGCAACAGTGTTTAACTTTGTTTTGAAATGCTTACTGACCCAGTATGAGCCCTGGTGAGCCGCTGAACAGGAGATTCTGCTGAGCAGGTGATTGACACACACTTTCTTTTTTTTTATTTACATTTTTTTATTATTTCCGCTCATACAAGCTTAATAGGTAGACCAGTTCCCTCCCTCCCTCCTCCTCCCCCCGAATCCCCTGTTCCCTCTCCCTCCCTCCCCATCCCCCAGCGCCTCTCCCCCAATTCCCAGAGAGGGCGACACACACTCTTTCTGACCCTGTACCTGCCATAGCTGCACCAGGGCCACAGAGAAGCTGACATAAAATCTTATGCCCTGGAAATTCCTGGAAATTACCCAAACAAGCCAACCCATCCTGCACCTGAGGACCGTACCAACTCTACCCCTTCACTGTGCATAAGCTGTCTTCTTTCACCCCAGTTGGTTCTTATTTTGCCCAAATGCAATCTGTTTTGGTATGGGTTGCCTTTTCTTTTTGTAAGTTTTAAGTAACGGAGTTTGCTTTACGTCCATTCAAGTGTCAGTTTTGACTTCCATACCTTCAAGAGTCTCTAAGTCTTGCCAAATGCCGCCCTTTTTTGTACTTTTTTGCATTGCTTGGGTTCAAACTCGGGGTCTTTCATATGATAAGCAAACACTTTGACTCCTGAATTACATGTTGGGTCCTGTGCCAAGCAGCCATCAGGTGATAGTATTTTATTATATGTTTATGGAATTTTATTCTAAATATTGGTTTTATGACTAGTTTTAGAATTAATACATGGTGAATTTGAGAATTAGTGGAATAAAAAAAACCTCATAAACAACTTAAAGAAATTTCAATTCTGAAATGGTAAGTAGATGGTTGAATCTGTCACAGGGACTTAAAACACTTTGTGGGGAGGGTGACATAGCTGAACAGTAAAGATGCTTGTCAAGAAGACTGACTCCAGAACCCATATGGTAGAATAAGAGTACATAATCTTATAAATTAATCTTTGACTTTCATGTGTGCACCATGATGCGTGTCACACATACAAACATTCACACACACATACGCACTACACATGCATGAAAGTAATAAAATGCTTGAGAGTAATTTAGAGAGAAATATTTTTAAAATGTGGGGAAATTTAAGAACAAAGACTGTGGAAGCATGAAACATTTTAGTTAGTGAAGAATATGCTATTTCTTCCCAGAAAAGATTCAAAAGGACCTGACTTCAAACATTGTGATTAGAGTGAAATAAAGTCAATATAAAACCTAGTTTCCTGGAGTAGATTCTGTTAGAGTTTGAGTGTAACATACTGGCTTTGGAAATAAAGATGGAAAGGCACAACTTGGTTTCCAGATGAAACAGGCCCTCCCTGTCCCTTCTGCCTCATACTACAGATGACAGTATGCTAGAGTGATTCCGTTAAGGTGGAAGTAGGACTTTGAGTGCCTTAGAGCATGTGGGTGTGTCTGATGAATGTTTGTGGATGGCAAAGTCACTGTTATATATAGCATTTTTCCTCTGGACATGGTTTGATGCCATTTTATACTTTCCTCCAATCTAAGCTAAAAAGGATGTTGTGTAACGAACTATCCTGTTCTGGAGGAAATCTCAGCAAGTAAACAATTCCTTGGGCTCAGGAAGTTACTGAAACTAATAAATTTGAGTGGAGGAGCTCCCTCCAGGATGTGGAAAAACAGTGAACAACAGCTAGGGGAGAAAACTTTTCTACCAACTGACTAGATAAAAGGTGAACTGATGAACAGTTCAAGTCAACCTGAAGAAGACCTTGGATACATCAAGGGACTGCCCAGTAGCCAAAAAGTCTGCAAGGAGTCAGCAAGCAGTCCAGCAGTCTGAAAGAGACTCTGAACAGTACAGAAGTCTGCTGGAGATTCTCTTAGGAAGTCACACAGCAGAGTCTCAGGGGTGCAATTTTAGTGAGTCTCCGCTATGCTAGAGAGGTGGATTCTGTTAATGCAGCTGCCTTTGAATTATCCCTGTTCCTATTAGCAACTTTCAATACTAATGGCCCAATAAAATCATTAGGATTTTTTTTTCATCAAGTTAGTTTTTGATTTAATCATTACTTTGGTCTGTCATCGAACTCTTTTCTGGGGTTCTGGGGTTCGATGGGTGGTTGTATGGTGTCTCCCCAGGCAAAGTATTTATACAACAGGTACTATCAGCATTAAGAATCCAGAAGGAAATTAAGCAGATCTCTTCTACACAAAGAGGAGAAAATGTGTGTGGACTTATCATTTTGACTTTTTACCAATCCCTCTGTGAACTTTGGTAAAACATATCCCACAAAACACAAGTAAGGCTGAGAGAATAAGTTCGGGTAGGTAACTAATATGACTGATCATGGGAGTAATGGTACATTTGATATGCCATTAATTCTCCTCATCTTAATGTAGTTTCTCTCATTCACATCAAGTAGTCAGAGATGGGTGTGTATTTTGGAAGAAAGGCAGAGCTGGGTTTGAATATACTGGCACAGAAATGAATAAAGGATTTGGAAGTTAACAAACAGCCAGAAGTTGAGAATCAGTCATGATTTCAGGCCATAGGAAAGAAGAGAGAAGCTTTTTGTTAAAGGCAGAAATCGCAAAAGTTTTTCAGGGTTTTCAATTAGGGTGGTGACATTGGGCGGGAATTAGAAAATTAATGGTTGTGGTTTAAGACTTCAATTTTGAGTTTACAAATGTCTGGTTTTAAAAGATAGTGTATTTAAGCATATATAAGCAATATCATAAAGATGTGCACATGAACAAAAGAAAAAAAATCATGTAAGTGGTAGTTAGAAAAAGAATCATTAATTACAAGAAACCAAAAATCAGTGAAAATAATTTTCAGTCCTTATCAGTCTCACCTTCTCTGGAATTTCAGTTTAAACAGGAGTAAGCATGGCTCATCTGGTTTTCCATATTGTTCAGTGCCATTCCTACCCTCCTTCCCAGGAAATTCTCTAAGGCCAATCTTAAGACTGTATTTTCTCCAAAAGAGATGGAGCAAATAAGGATTGGTGAAAGTTCATCATAGACACATTTACTGGAAGATGTCTGGCAGACGAACAAAACACAAGTTTTTGAGAGGTTTTATAATGGATAGTTCTTTTTTCACACTTATGTACTTACATGAAACTAGGAAGTATAGTACAGTACAAAAAATGTACTAGCTTAAAAAAATGATGAAATCTTAGCAGCTTTGACTGCAGAGACTTCTAGACAAGTTACCCAAATTCTCTTAAAGCTGCCTTTTTATTTCCTTTCATTTGACACCGTAACGGAATGTTTCATTTCTTAAAATCAGAATATGAATCAAATTGATAAATTCTGCATCTGTGATTTTCTCTTCAGTAGTAAAAATAATGTCATGTCTTAAGGTCAGAACTTATTAATCATAAATCATTAACATCACGAGTTTCAAATAGTTTTCCCATATTCTGGTAAAAGGAGCCAAGAAGCATATTTCAAATTTTCACATTTTCTCCACACATAATCTGGGCTACAATTTTTATTTTTAAGGCATAATCAAACAAATATGCTGACTTTAGGGAGATTCTATAAACTATTCAATTCAGTTTAGATTAACAAGAAATTTGAATCCATAATAAAATATGTTCTTGAATTGTCATGGAATAATTTTTCTGTATAGCTTTCTGAATATTTTTTATACTTCTGTCACATTATTTTCGGAAGTCAAGGATAGTAAAATTGTTCTTAAAGCTAACAAATAATTTAAAATCCTTGGTATACCCAGGATTGTGTACAGAAGATAGTTTCTTTGTAATAGCAAGCATTAGTAGGCATGTAGACATGATGGAGATTCCTGGGGCACGTAGCTCGCCATCACTGGACTGGGAGATTACTGGCTTCTACCATAATGAGTCTCATGCTTTTCATATTTTTCCCAATTACTATCCACAAGTTCCTTTTAGAATTATGTGTCCTAAGTGTCTTGCATTCTTACCAAGGACAAGGCATCCTAATATTCATATTGTTTATACTTCATGCTGTTCCATTAAATAGAGAGTTCCTGGAAACTAAGAGACATGTTTTATGAAACATATGCTGTTTAAATATGTAACAGTATTAGTTGTTTAAATATTATAATCAATATATAGGTGAATTTATGACTAGAGTTAAAAGTCTTTTGTTGGAATAGAGATTTTCTCTTTATGACAGACAGCTCTGCTAGTATCTCCTGACTGTGAATATATGACAGAATAAAGTTTTGGGTAGAAATGAAGGACTGACTCACTTCTAACTCCCTACCTCTAAGGCAGGTCTTATCTACCAGCCTTCCTACATTCTATATCATTAATCTTATCTTTTACCTTATTTATTTGTGTGTGTACATGTGTGTATACTTATGATTGTGAGTAGGTGTATGAGAACATGCACTTGCTTATGTTCATATAGAGGTTAGAGGTCAACCTTATCCATTTGGAGCTGTCTACCTTTTTTTTCTTTTTTGAGAATGAGTTCTCTCACTGGTATGACACTTGCCAATTAGACTAAAGTGGATTTCTAGCAAATGTGTCTGGATTTACCAGCCAACTGCTAAAATTGCAAGTGATATAACTAATGTTATCTCTTTAAGATGGGATCTATGGATGGAAATCTGGCCCTCTAGCTTGCACTTCAACCACTTTAGGAGTTGATTTGACTAATCGTTGTTATATACTCTTCTTTCTCCACTTTTCCATGTATGGTGAATGTTCATTTTGTGTGTGTGTGTGTGTGTGTGTGTGTGTGTGTGTGTGTGTGTGTGCGCGCGCGCGCACATGTTATATGTCTTTTGAGTACGTGTTACATGTGTGTATATGTGCATGCATATATATGTATGTGTATTCTGCAAAACACTGAAACAAACAAATGGAAATGATGTTGAAACACAGTATAGTTAGCCAATCAATCTAAACTTTAAGATTTCTAAATATAAGAAGTGTAAGACTAATTGGCTATTGTGGTGCATGCTTGCAATTCCAATACTGAGGAGGCAGAGGCCAGCCTGGACCACAGAGAATATCTTTTCTCAAATAAATAAACAAATAGAAAAACAGAGCAAGGTTAAAAGAAATAGTCATTTTTAACTTGCTATTAAAATAATCATATATCCAAATTTTGAGTTCTGATTTGAAAAGCAGTTAAGAGATTTGTGTGTGTGTGTGTGTGTGTGTGTGTGTGTGTGTGTGTGTGTGTGTGTGTGTGGTGTGCCCATGTGTTGCATCATGTTTTATTCATGTACTATGTGTACGTGTATAGTGTGCGTGTCTGTGTATATATACACATACTCATACTCGTACTCATGTACGTTTGTGTGGAGACCAGAGGTTGACATTGGCTACTTCTATTGCTCTCCATCTATAGTTTCCTCTGTGTCTCTCACTGAGCCTGCACCTTGCCATTTTGGCTAGATCAGTTGGCCTGCAAGTCCTTGAAATGTCTCTGTTCTCCTTCTCCCAACACTGAATCTGGTTTTTGAGGAGACACTAGAGATTTGATCTCATCCTTTCGTGCTTGTACAGCAAGCACAGTATCTGCTCAGCCCTGAGAAGGATTTTTAATGTGAGGAAAGCATTTAATCTTAATCTGTAGATGGAGGAAACAGACACTGATCACTATATAAGGAGCCTGTGGAGCGCTGTGCAAGAACAACATGTCTCACAAATGAGATTCCAGCAACAAGGGCGCTATCAGTGCCAAGCGAAACTTGTTTTGCCAGTTAGTTGAATGTCAAGATTGACTCATCTCAAATATTCACATACCAGGACTTTGCTAATCACTGTGAAGGGCAGCTTGGTCCAGCGGAATCCATATGTCTTCTCACTTCCCAGATTGGCACTACACAGATTTCTGAAACTGTTTTCTAGTAACGTCCACCAGTAGACAAGCAACGCTGGGCAAGTAAGACGGCTAGAGTTTTACTGATTTGTTTTCCTACCTCAGAACTTCATATTCTTATGTGCCCTGTTTTACCAAGGGGAATAGCCGATACTTAGTACAAGTGTTGCTGTGGCGATGCACACCTACAGTCCCAGTTCTTGGAAGGTAGACCCAGGAGGTCAGCCTGTGCTACTGCTTGAGACAGTGTCTCAAAGCAAAACAAAATAAAACATCATTAAATATCACTTCACTTAGAATGTACTGGTTCACTTCTTTTTTATTTTCAGAAAGTTTTTCTTCACTTGTGTTTTGGCCACTTTTGTCTTTTACTTTTGTTCAGAAGTGCTGTTTTTCTCCTCTCTGACACCACTTGGATGTAACAAAGAAATCTATTCCTGTCTTTACTTTGTGTAAGAGAATGTTACATACCTCTAATTGTGTCAACTATGCAGGAGAAGCACTTTTTATCCACCCCTATGCTCTGTACAAAAGGTAAATCGCTCATAATCTTGTTACTGGTAATTGTCTGGAGCCATTTTGATATTTTGGTCCTTTAGGACTTTTCTAGAAGGAAAAACAAAAAGAGGGAGAGAAGGAGAATGCTTCAAACAGAATAGATTATAATTTAAATTTTGCATCTCTCTTTGAAAATTCTGACTTAGGCCAGGTGAGGTTTCTTATCCACTAAACTAAGAATAATAATAATACATACTTTTATGAATTAGTGCCTAGAGATATATCACAGTAAGTGCACAACACACACACACACTTTAAATTTCTGAACTAGCTAAATATCAGCACACATTATGTTGCTAATGCATAAAAGAGGCTTCAATTTGAATAAGAAAAATCTAAAATATTTTGTTCTTTTTTTAGTCTTTTTCTCATGTTGTTTTCATATAAAATTATTATTAATTAATCATTCTAAATGTAATATTTGATCAAAATATATGTCACTGAAGATCAAAGAGAAAATCAACTTGGAGTTGGTTCCTTGTCCAAATCCACTAAAAAGAATCCACTGGTATCTATGCTTGCTAATATTTTCTAAAAATTTGCAGATTTTTGTTCTCCTTTTGTTATGTTTGGGAAATATGAGCATTAGATAGCATGCCTGTGTGTTCAGACTGCCAAATGCCAACAGGAGCAGACTGCACAGCAAGAGAAGTGTGCATGTTTGACAATGTGTTATACACTATTGATAATGATTTTCAGATTGAAATTGCTACTCTTGCCTTTTGCTCAGCATTAGGAAGTTTTTAAACTGTCTTTATTTTTAATTAAAGAGCAATGGCTAGTGCTGTTGTTTATGTTCATCTCTCCTGTCAGTGTATGGGTGTAATTATGACATGTAAAGTTTCAGTCTCCCATGTGCTTTTGAATATTTTCAGGGAAGCATGTTTTTTAAGGTAGATCTGCTTTTTGATAGATCTGCTTCCTTTTTTGATTACATGGTGTTTACTCACAGTTTCCTATCTCTTTGTTCTTAATTCTTATACCAAGTCATCCATAGCAAATTATAGCATTGTCTTTGTAGCATCAGTCAAGTACTATACCACAAATTTCTAAAGTTTATTCTGTGTATTAGGAGGAATGTAGAATGAAAAGTAGTAAGATTTTAGTTTCCTACATACTCTTAAATTGGAGCATGCAAAAGACAGGTGGGAAGAGCAAAGAGTTTTGTTTTCATGACAACAGCTCTATAATTAATAAATGTAGACAATGATGTTTGTTTCATACCTGATGCTACTACTTGTGCCTCAGAAGAAAGGCAAATCTGAATGTGTTTGTATTTAAATATGTTTGTCAACCACTAGGGCAAAAAATAGGGCATCCATCCTTAATTCACTAAAGGACATAGCCACATTTCAATGAACCTTGAGGATGTCTTCTCAAATTTTAGATATTTAAAGAATTTACATGTTTTGTTCTTTATGAAGAGTTAGGGACACTTTAGGAGACCTCTCAAGTCCCTTCATAGAGACCAGAGAAGATAATCCTGATATCAATAAGGTTCATCAATACATATAAATACCTAAGAGACTGGCAAGGAGACCAAAGCTTTCACTACTAAAGTCTGTTTTCCTGTACCTACCAAAAATGATAAAAACATGTATTTTATATACTTAACTAAGAATTATGAGAACAAGTCAATGAGAACACTATAGAGGGAAGTTAACAAGGAAATACTATTTTCTATATCCATCAAAATTGTAGCAAGAAATAGAATCAGTTGGTGGTCACTAGCAAGACTAAAGAAGTTTCATGAAGTTCAGTATTGGCATAACTGATGAGAAAGATAGAAAAGCCATTAAAACATACAGTGGTACTGTACCACTGAAACAGAAGCCAATCCCTTGTATCCTCAGTTCCTGGCACCCTCAACCAGGAGCAGTTTCCTCAATATCCCTCTGTTTTCTGAAGCTGCTCCCTCATAATGCACTGTCCCCCTACTTTGAATGTGCTAACCACATACTTTTTTTATTCCTGCTTCTTGAAGACTATCTTCTCTAAGTTATCTCAAGGGGTCCGTATCATGTCTGTGATGGAATTATCATGGAATTACTTCTCAGTTTGGTCCCCAAAATTCTTTTACAGTATTCAGACACTGACCTCTGTTACATCTTCACCTTGAATTAGATAGCCACACAAAGAAAACATTCAGGTATATGAGATTCAAAGGAAAATACTATTTATTGAGGCACAAAGGATGCTTCCTTATAATGGTTAGACCCCTGGACTAAAATGTTCCATTCTTCATTATAGCTCTATGGTTCATTGTTTATAAAACATGTAGTTTAGCAACTTATAATTATTTTCATTCCAGTTGGTGGGTGACCTTTGAGCATCTTCTCTTGAAAGGGAAAATGGGGGAAACTGCCATATTTCATCTCATTTCGGGGATACAACCGAAATTGAAACCAGAAAATTCTCACAGAACAGATGCCCTTGCAGTTGAAAAGCACTCCCTCTAATGATGCTTGGCATAGTTTTTGTTAGGTTTGTATCTCTGCTATAATTACATGATGATTTTAATGGAAATTATGAAGAGGAATAAGGAATGGAATATTTTATGTGTAGTTATATGTAAATTCGCTCTGATAAATATGCAAGCTTTCTTTTTCACATGAGTATTTGTTAAAGGATCGCTCTGAGAAATGCAAACAAGACTCATATTATTTATTAGAAGATTGCTGAGATCTGTAACAGTAATTGTCACCCCACTCCGTAGAATTCACTTCCAGAATCTGCTGTTGTTCCTATTGATTGATCATGTACAGTAAAAATTGCCACGTTTACAAATTCTGTTGAGCTTCATAACAGAGACACATAAACCATTTCTCATGTGTGCATGTCATCATTTTACCAAGCCAATCTGGCTTTTAAATAAGGCAAAAGCTCTAATATAGACAATATGATTTCTAAAAGTGTCATTTATGGAAATATTAGTTTAATACTAAATAAAAGAAAAGTCACTTGTCACCTGAAAACCCTTTATGATACATACAAGCATCAGAAGAGTTTAAGGTTATACTGCTAGTTAAATTTTTTTTAAGATCAAGTTTGAGGTACAAATAACCTACATTATTGCTTTCCTTTATAACCTGACACAAAAGTGATTTCAGAATAAGGAGTTATTTTAATCAATCAATTAGTTAATGCAACCATGTCCATTTGTTGAGTTTTCCACTTTCTGAGCCCTGTTTGGATTCCTATGGGAAGTACACAAATGCTCAGATCCTAAGTCTGAAAGATCAAAATCATCTTAAGGTTACTTACAAGAAACACTTAATTAGTTTCAGCAATGATGTGTGTATATTGTTTTCTTCTTAGTATTGTTTATTAAATTGAATTTTAAATTATTATTTAATTGAATATTAAAATATTTTAATGATCTTGTTTTCTAGGAGAAACTGAATTAAAGTCATGCCACGCCCACCTAGAATTTCCAAGATACTCAGAGACATACTCTAAATTAGTTAGGTTTTCAATATAGCCAGAAAAGTTTTCTAACACTAAATACATCTCAAAATATACAAGTTCGGTATTTTTATAAATTCTCTAATACAGCCTTCTGCAACCATCGCTGGAGTGGCAGCAGCCACAATGAAGTTCAATCCCTTTGTGAGTCTGACCGAAGCAAGAACCTCAAAAGATATTTCAATGCACCTTCTCACATTAGGAGGAAGATAATATCTTTTCCTTTCTCCAAAACTGAGACAGAAGTATAATGTTCATTCTATGCCTACCCAAACGGATAATGAAGTTTAGATTTTATGAGGATACTAGAAAGGGCAGCAGATTGACCAAGTAGTCCAAGTTTACAGAAAGAAATATGTTATCTACATTGAACAAGTATAGTGGGAAAAAGCTAATGGCACAACTGTCCAAGTGGGCATTCATCCCAGCAAGTTGGTTATCATCAGGCTAAAGATGAAGACCGCAAAAAAAATTCTGAAGTGAAAAGCTAAATCTCACCAAGTTGGAAAGGAAAAGGGCAACTACAAGGAAGAAAATATTAAGAAAATGCAGAAATAAGAAATCCTGCATACAACTTTGATTTAAAAAACTGGTAAAATGGCAAAAACATAAATAAATTCTCCAGTGCAGACCATTTTGTTTTTATAACATGTTGAAATATTAGACAACCACTCTAAAGCCCACACTGGAGTAGAAGCTTGAAGGGAAGGGCTATAGAAGATAGATCCTTGGGTCATGGAACGTGGCAACTTAGAAATTTTAGAAAATAACTTTTCAGAACTATGAGCCATTTACTTACTGGCTTCTAATATTTAAGGTAAACAGATTTGTCAAAAGTATTCTAATGTGTTCTTCTAAGAACCCTAGTCTAGATGCTACCAAAATGCACTTTACATTTCTGAAAATAGGTTGTCTTGAATTATCTGAAAGACCCAATCTAATTACTTTCAGGCACCGAAAGCAAGGAAATGTCTTCTCCAGCTAGAATAAGATGGATACAGATAAGGAACAAGTCAGAAGCATGATTTATAGAGATTTGAAGAGAAGAAATCAAGTTGCTATTGTTACCTTTTCTTACTGGTTTCGGGGAGGAGGGATATGGCAGGGCATGAGTCTTAAAATTGTCCTCAGAAAACTGAATTATTCCTGCAAGAACATTAGCTAGGAGATAATACTTCAGTCTTGTATATTCAAGGAAATGTTCTCATTAAAAACTTGGAGTTTGGAAGCTAATGCTTTTGAGTTTCCTGCTATGAATCCAGCTGAGCTTTATTTACATCCTTGTGAGACCAGGAGCAGAGAAAAAAGCCAAGCTATCTCACAGTTAGGACGAACAGACTTGAAGATCATAAACTAAAAGCTGTTGATAGCCTCTGGCTAGTAGTCATTTATTCTGGCAAGTGACAGAAAACTATATGGATTTAAGACATAAGACCTAAAACACAGCAATGTTCGTTTGGATATGATAAGGTGGCCATAAAGGACATCGGCTACGGCTAGAGACATATTTGTTTACTTCAGGAGGGCAATTGAGCATATTCACTGGCAACTAGTGGACAGAGGGCAGGAACGCCCTCATGTATTGCCCAGAACACACCCAACAACTAAGTACATCACACTCAGTAGTGTCAGGGTTGAAAACATACATTAAAATAATCAAGCACTGATTAGATCATCAAAAGTCTTAAATACTTGGTTCAAAGTAATATGCATGCTGTCTTCAGGGCTTTTCCAATGGTCTTTCATCTCTCTCACTGGAAAATAAGTCCTCTTTCTTTTGTTGTAAAAGAAGTACAAGTAGGGATAACTACCAGAACCTGTTTGTTATTTACAACAGACATAGGATTGAAACAGGTAGCAAGCTTAATCACAACTGCTTTGTTCAAAAAAGTTTCTTCAAGCATTCTTGTTCCATGCTTCACTCAAAGGGCTACTTGAAAAATAGTAGCAATAATTGCCAAAAAGATAACTTGCAATGATGAATCATTCTTAAAACTGGAAGCTTAGGGATATTTTGAAAAAAATTTAAGAAAACACCAGAAGGAAGCATTCACCTAATTAATTTTCTGTGTCTGTGCTGTGAGGATGTATCATCATCTTAGTGTTTTTCCTGTTCTCATCAAATCTTCTTCCTTCTGAGGTCACTGCAGAATTAGGTTATTTGGACAGCCACTTGCTGTAACTGTCTTTCATATTTTTGACTTTTTTGTTTTCCATTCATTAGAAACCCATCCTTCTGGCAAAGCCCAAAAGTTATTGTTTCTACATGTCACTAACAAAGTCAGAGATCAAAAATGCACAACTTTATACTTTCCTAAGCAAACCTTCACAAGCCAATCTGCATGTTTCATATGGAAAAAGTTAACCAATGAGAATAATACAAAAATCCAGAAGAGTAAATTTCACCCACATGTACTCATAATATATTTTACCAATTTTCTTCTTTAAAATAATGACTCATATTGACTTTTTTCTTGCCATATAGTGAGTTTCATTATATTGAGTTATTATCATTTTTACTTAATGATACTTATCATTATTAATGCATATGTGATTCCTTGTGATCTTGTTTGTATTCATACTAAATGAATATTTTTGCTGTTTTTAATTCACATGGATTACATAAAATTCTATTCCTCAGTTTTCCCCTTGCAACATTATACTTAACTTTTATATTATTTTATCTATATATTAATAATTCATCTTAATTGCTCAAATAATGTTACTCTTTCTATGATTCAAACACTTGTCTACCTTCTTTTCATAATAGTTATGCTACTGAGGCCACTTTATAAGAATGAATAAAATATGGCACTGTTATACATAGTATGTACATTTCAGTTCTTAGTGAATATATACTTTGCAACCAAAATTCAAATTTATTTATGTAAATTTGGGTAAAATATGTCAACAATCATTAATGAATTTAAAGTCTCACATAGGTTTTTGAAAAATGTTACTATATGCTCTCTAGTTATGTTATTTTAAGCTTGAAGTGATAATTATAATTTGAGCCTATGTTGATGCTTTTATTCATGCTTTTGAATATTTCCTATTATGTATACTATAATTGTGGATGTTTCTATGTGAATTGCTTGGCAATGAACTATCTAATTTTGATCATGGCTATTACATGTTCATTGCTGATATGTAAAAATTTTTATATGATGTATCTCAACAACTCCTAAATGTTATACTTTAAATATATTATTTTGATCTTTCCTATGTAACAGTACAGTTGTAATTTAAAAAGAAAGTATTAATATTAATTTAATAACACATTTCTTTTTAAAAGACAGTATCTGATCTTGTGTCTCAAAATATTTGTCCATATTTTATTGCATATGTTTCTTTTAAATGTAAGTTTACAAATAAACTTTAAAATGTTAGAAGACTTTTAGATTTAAAGAGAATTACTGTTTACTCTGTACCCAGTTTTCTGTTTTAGTACCAGATTAGTGAGATATATGGCATAAGTACAAATTTAATGCACTCTGTAATGGCTAATATTGTCAACCTGACATCTGGAATCAGACAAGAAGATACAAGTGAAAGGATTTCTTTAGCTTAAGGTGGTTTTGGGCATGCCTGTGAGGGATCATCTTGACTGTATACCTGATATGAGAAGACCCAACTCAAGGTGGGTGAGACCACTTCTATGTTGGTTACTCCATGGCTATATGAAAAAGAAGAGAGGTAGCTGAGCAGAGGCAAACAAGCATGTGTTGGTTCTGGTTTTGACTTTTACAGTGAATGTGATTCCACCACTTCTCTAAAGTTCATGCTATTGTGACATGTCTGGCAAGATGGACTGTCACCTAAAACTCTGAGCCTTTGTCATCCAGATTGCTTGGGTATTTTGTTGCAGCAATGTGTAATGAAATCAATGCACTGTTATTTCTTTTAATTAATTAATTTATTTCTGCTCATACATACTTAATAGGTACACCGTTCCCCTCCCTCCTTCCACCCCTCCCTGGATCCCTGGCTCCCTCCCCTTTTCCCTTTCTTTCCCCCCTCTCTCTGTATCTCCCCCTTTTCCCTTTCTTTCCCCCACTCTCCCTATCTCCCAGTGCCTCCTCCCCCCAATCCTTGGAGCATCCTTTAATGTGTATGTGAAACTTTCCTCTGGGCCCTCCTCTCTGATGAGGTGTAAGGACTCAGTGGCATTTCCTAGAACACAATTGTAGCTGTTAATCCCTAGCTTCTAAGGATCCTAGTGCCTTTAGTCCATGCTACACTTTGAGGAGTCAATAATGTGTTGGTCATTGCACAGGTCATGCAAAGTCCTATTATGATTGCTTCAGACCTAACTTGTGTGGAGTATCTTTCATATCATGACTCCTCCCATACTTGTGCTCTTACGATCTTCTGCAAATTTCCCTGAGCTTCAGGATGGGGAGAGATTAGGCTGGCCTGGTTCCAGGTGGTTGATAATAGAGTCTCTGATATTCTGAATTATGGTTTGTCAGTTTTTTTCTCAGTTTTGCTGCTCCTGTAATCCACTTCGCTCCATCCTGATGGGTAGAGATAAAAAATACATTGTTATTTTTTAAAAAGTCAATAATTTATGAAGATTTCTTTATTTTAGTAAGTCTTTTATTCTTTATTAGTATTCCAGCTAGGATACCTTATTGAAAGTTGAGGAAGAAAACAACAGAGGTAATCCTGTCTTGGTACCCACTGTCATCATAACACAGGATTGCAGATTTTGACCTCATAAACTTCATGGTGTATATAGTTAGTATTTTATTTTCTGTGACTATATGCTAATAAAAATTACCTTTCATAATTTTCACCTAAATTTAATAGTGTTGAGGGTATCTACAAAATTTGAGAGAGCACAGGTTTGTCTATTTCCCCTACTTTTTTTCCTTTTACATTATTCACATGACTATTTATATCAACATGTACTTAATGGATATTCATTTTTTAGCAATTTGCATTAGAATTAAATGTTTGTTTGACATTAATTTTACCAACAGTGGTCTTTGATTACTTTTTTACTTGGTTCATAGGTCCCTTTTACATAAGCTAGTCATTGTGAATTTTATGTTCATCTCTATTTTGAGAACTATATGAAACTCAGGTTCATATATCTTCGACCTCAGTTCTGCAGTCAATAATTTCTTTAAAGACTCTATGTCTTTTATGTTGAAAACAATATAGGAACAAAAATCTTGACATTGGCTATGCTCATTAATGGATTATTGTTTTATGAAGCTTTATCAAAAACACATCAAGCAAAGATAGACAGATGAATTTGTAGATGTATATGTGTACACAGCAATTATAAATTTAGTATATCTGTATATATGCATTTGTTAATATTTATAAATCTAATCATTCAAATAATTGTCTTATTTATTTGATCTAGACTTGAGTTCATACACCCAAGTTCATGTCTAAACTTGAATACTTTACAAGATCCTTCACTTTGGGTTTCTTACTTTTATCTATCATTTTCCACAATAATAGTAAGATACCAGGCTTTGCTATTCACCATTCATTTATCTCATTGCTGAGTTTTGATATATGTGCATAGTCCTCTGTTGGGTATTCAGCCAACTGAATATATTAAGAAATTACATCTCTAATGTGCATGTATGACTTGGTTCTTTATCATTATTCCCAACAATGCTGTACAATACCTATATACATTATACATGAATTTAAAATTACTGTAAGTAATCTAGAGATGACTGAAAATAGCATGTATTGTTTACAGATACTGCACAATTTTGACCAAGAAACTTGAGCATTAATGGGTTCATAATCTCACGGCTTTACTCTATCCCTGCACCATTGTATCACTGAGGTACTGAGAAATGCCTATACATGGTTTTGGAATTGTTAACTCAGAGCTTCATGGAAACAACATCATCAAGGACATATTCATATGCATATTTTATTTAGCATTAAGGTTACAGGTTTTATTTATTTCCATAATTACTTAGGTCAGTAACATTTCACTTACCAATTTCACTGAGGTAGTGTAATAATTCTGCAATGCAATTATGTTAATTTATCATATTTTCCATCTGTCTTAACCTCTGAAAGTTTTTTTATAAATTTTCATACAATGAGGTTCATTGAGCTGTAAAATTCTATGTTTATTTGAAAGATTCATTGTGTTAAAGAATATATAAGTTAAAGAATATATACAGCTATTACATATATTAACTATACTCTTCTAAAATCTCTTCAGTAGATTAATTCGACCTTCTCTCATTCCTATAACCATACTTTTAAAATATTTATATTTATTCTTAGAAACTTTCATTCATATATATATATAATACACTTATTTGCCACTTTTTATACACTTCTTAGAGTTTCTTCTTTTAAGGATCAATGCACGTAATATTCATGTCTTCATATGCTTTGATACCACACTCTCTTTTATGCTAAGTATCATGTGAATATATAAAAGGTTTTTCATCATCAACATGTTGAAGAATGAGTTATGGTTTCAAATTTTTAAGAAAACTAGTTTATCTATACACATCTGTGAACTCATATTTTTGTGTGGACATCTTTTGAAATATCAAATAAAATTACCATATTGTCAGGTAAGAGAATACTTAGATTTGTTGCAAATTACCATATTGTTTTCTGAAGTGATAAATATACCACACTGCATATAAGCAACAAATGAGATTTTGTTCAGCATTTCTGCTAGAAATCAATATTACAGTTTTAGTCTGGGATTTTAGCCATTCTTAAACATGTGTAGATGTATTACATTGTTGATTTCATTTGCATTTGCCTAATGCAAATGAGGTAGAAAATATTTTCATATGTTATTTACCATATGTATGTCCTTGATGAGATGTCTGTTCAAATCTTCTAACAATTTTTCAATTTGGTTGTTTGTTTTCATAGTCTTGAATTTTAAGGGGTCCTTGTGCACTCTGGATCTGAGTCCCCTTTACATGTGTACTGAAAATATTTTCTCCCTGTCCATGCCCTTTTTATTTTTTTGAGTGTTCTTCAAATAGTACAAAGTTTTTAATCTACTAAAATGTAATGTATACTTTTTTCTTTCATACACCTTATGGTAACGATACATAATATGCATGCTTCTCATTTTTCCATAGTAAGTTTTGTGTTTTCAATTTGAGTTAATTTTTGTGAAAAAATACTATTCAGTTTAAAATAACTTTTGTTTTCTTATGAAGATTTAATTGTTCAGAACCATCTATTGAAAAAATGCATTATCTATTGAAGTGCCTCTGAATCCCTGATAAAGATCACATGACTTTACTTTTGAAGTTTTATGTTTAGCTTTCCTATTGGACTAAAAAAATGTGCTGGTAAAAAATAAACATTCCTTCAATGCTTTAATAAAGTAGGTATTTTATAAAAATTTGTTTTTTACCAATAACTATAAAGCTAGCTAGAAAATCTTTCAAAATAATCATCTAATTCAAAGGTACTATTTCTCCTTTTGTTCCATTGGTTCTCATATGAGTCCTCTTTTTCTTACATCCTGCTCTCTGGATTAATGTCACTATAGGGAAAATCTTGAAATTAAGTTTTTTCAGTCCTTTTTCTTCAATTTTTTTTATTCTAAGTCTTTTTGTTTCTCATATAAACTATAGAGTCACTTCATCAAGTTCTACAAAATAGTTTGCTGAGTGAGATTTTGATTAGGAAATGATGGTTCTAGAAAATGAGTTTGGAATACTTGACATCTTCACAATAGGGACTCTTCTCTCTCTCTTTCTCTCTCTCTCTCTCTCTCTCTCTCTCTCTCTCACACACACACACATACACACACACACACACACACATACACACACACATGCACTTTCTCCCATTTCCCTGTCTCCTACTCCCTTTACCTTTTGTTTATAATTTATAACACAAATGGATAAACACTTTGAAGGCATTGAACATCTTGGCAATTACAAATTTGATGTACTGATGCAGCAGGAACCCTATTTTGTTAGATTAAGAAGTGATTTGGAATTGATTAATTAGAACTTTATGTTCACATTAGAACTTCTGAAGCTGGATTGTACTTAAGGGGAGATCAAAAAGGCAATCTGAAAGAGAATATAAAAGAGGAGGTACTTCTCCATTTCATGTTTAGCTTTCCTGTTGGATAAAAAAATGTGCTGATAAAAAATGAACATTTCCTCAATGTTTTAATAAATTAAGATATTTTATAAAACTTTGTTATTTACCAATAACTCTAAAGCTAGTTGGACAATCTTTCAAAATGATCACCTAATTCAAAGGTACTGTAATACTCACTATTATTACAGTGAAAGAAAGTTTGTATCTACTACTTAGATCTTAAAGTAACTTACTACAAGATATCTCAATGTATAGCAAAGATTGAAGTCACTGAAAATAAAATGTTTTCATGTTTTTATTTACATCATGAATATTTGAATTTTATGCATCATGTAGCATGTATCTATCTATTTCTGTGTCTGAGAATACTAAATGTTGTGATATTGTATTTATTTTTCCATTCATTAATCAATTTATCTTGAAATGCTTGAGAATATGATATACTGTTTTGTACTGAAATATTTTCCTTATTTAATCTGAGAAAAGACAAAAATCACTCAGGATGTTGGAGCTACAATGAGCATGAAATTTAATTTACAGACCAACATACTGGAAAGCACTGGCATCAAATTCACGAACAATTCCCTTTTGCACCGCACCTCGCTCCGCAGGTCGGGACGCGCGCGCGCGCGGTCCAGCCGGGCCTCAACCCCGCGCCCTAGCTGGTAAGTCCCCGCCCCGCGCACCACCCACCAGGACCCCAGGTCGGCCCACAGGGACCCGGATCCAACTCCCACCATCAAGCAGGAGCCCCGCGCGCGGGGCCAATGGACGAGGAGGACCTCCCCCTGTGCCGGGCCCCTTCCCAGCTGCCCTCGGGTTAAATAGCTCCACGCCTTCGCCCCCAACCCCCCTTTGCACCCCACCCTGCTCCACCGGTCGGGACAGGCACGTGGTCCAGCCAGGCCTCACCCCAAGACCTAGGTAAGTCTCCGCCTGCCCCGCCCACCAGGACCCCAGGCCAAATAATTCAGTTTAGTGAAATTGAGAGATCTTAAGAGTTAAAATGACAATGCCAAAGTCAAAATGCAAATCCATGAAAGCAACAATCAAGTAAACAAATTTCCCACTGAAGGAATTAATCCCATAATGTTAGACTCCAACAAGAACAAACCCATGGAAAAAGGCCAAGAAAGCCCCACCCAGGATAAAGACTTTCAAAATATGATCATTACCATGTTCAATACTATGAAAGAGGAAATCAGGGAGGAATTACATAATCGAATCAATCGCTTTGAAGAGGAACACAACAGACATCTGGAGGAGTTGAGAAAAACAGTGCAAGAAACAAAAAGTGGCATAGAGCAGTTAAAACAAACTCAAGCAGAGTTTAAAACTGAGCTAAAAGAAAAGTTATCTTCAACCCAGAACGCCACAGAGAGTCTTATCAACAGAACTAACGAAGCAGAAAACAGAATTTCAGACCTTGAAGATAAAGTGGGAGTACTAACCAGCTCAATGGAAGAGGTTGTTAAAGCCAAAAAGATACTTGAGAGAAATATCCAAGAGATATGGGACACCCTGAAAAAGCCTAACATGCGTATTCATGGAATACCAGAGCAAGAACCTCACCATACCACCCCTGAGGAAACTTTTCAAACGATCATCAAGGAAAACTTTCCTCATCTAAAAAAAGAGAGGCCCATCCATATACAAGAGGCATTCCGCACCCCAAACAGATACGACCAAACTAGAAGCACCCCACGGCAAATAATAATTAAAACACTCCACAATCAAGATAAAGAACTGGTGCTGAGAGCTTCAAGGGAGAAAAAACAAGTCACTTTTAAAGGTAAACCTATTAAAATAACAAATGACTTCTCAGTCGAAACAGTAAAAGCAAGAAGAGCTTGGAGAGACATACTTCAAGTATTGAATGAGCAAAAATGTCAACCCAGGCTGATTTACCCTGAAAAATTATCAGTCATGATCGAGGGAGAAAGAAAAATTTTCCAGCACAAAGTCAACTTTCAGGGATACATGGCCACCAAACCAGGCCTTCAAAAAATGCTAGAAATGATACTCAAGCGTGAAGAAAAAAACAGGCATATCCAGGAGAACAGAAGGCAAGTATAACATCATTAAAAATGAAGCAATATACTTATAAAAGCTACTAAACATAATAAATGTCTGGAATTAACAATAGTTTCTCCATTATAACACTAAATGTTAATGGAATTAATTCACTGATCAAGAGACACAGATTACAAACTTGGATTAAAAATCACAATCCATCAATCTGCTGCCTGCAGGAAACCCATCTCACCACAAAAGATAGGCACGCTCTAAAAATAAAAGGCTGGTCAACAATTCTACAAGCAAATGGAAGCAGAAAACAGGCAGAGGTAGCCATTATGCTATCAGACAAAGTGGGCTTCAAACCAAAGAAACTTATAAGAGACACGGATGGATACTACATTTTAGTCACAGGTACAATTCACCAGGAAGACTTCACAATACTGAACATATATGCACCCAATACGGGCCCCTCCACATTCATTAATAAAACCCTACAGCGTCTAAAGCAAGAAATCAATCCCGAAACGATAATTCTTGAGAACTTCAACACCACCCTCTCAACATGGGATAGATCAACAGGTCAAAAGCTTAACAGAGACACTTTGGAACTTAATCAAACCCAGAAAGAAATGGACCTTACAGATCTCTATCGAACTTTTCACCCACGTACCAAAGAATACACATTTTTCTCAGCAGCACACGGAACTTTCTCCAAAATAGATCACATATTGGGCCACAAAATTAATCTACACATATACAAGAAAGTTGAAATTCTAACCTGTGCCCTATCAGACCATCATGGCCTAAAGCTGGACATCCACAACACATCAAACGAGAAAATACACTAACTCCTGAAAACTTAACACTATGATGCTGAATGAGAACTGGATTCAGGAAGAAATTAAAAAGGAAATTCAAGATTTCCTGAAAGTGAATGATAACGAAAATACAACTTACCAAAATCTCTGGTACACAATGAAAGCTGTTCTAAGAGGTAGTAAGTTCATAGCTCTTAATGCCTACGTCAAAAAAATGGAAACATCAGAAATAAACAACTTAACAATGCAGCTTAAAGCTTTAGAGAAACTAGAGCAATCTGATCCCAAAAGTAGTAGAAGAGAGGAGATTAGCAAAATAAGGGGAGAAATATCTGAAATCGAGATTAAGAAAACGATAGAAAAAATCAACCAGTCAAAAAGCTGGTTCTTTGAAAAAATCAATAAATTGATACACCCCTAGCTAAACTAACCAAAAGCAAGAGAGAGAAAACCCAAATTAACAAAATTAGAAATGAACATGGAGTTATCACTACTGATACCCAAGAAATCCAGAGAATTATAACATCATATTTCAAAAACTTATACTCTGTGAAGTTTGACAACACAAAAGAGATGGATGAAATTCTAAGTAAACACAACTTACCTACATTGAATCAGGAAGTTGTGAATTATTTAAATAGTCCTATAACATATAAGGAAATTGAGGAAGTAATCTTGAATCTTCCCACCAAAAAATGTCCTGGACCAGATGGATTTAGCACAGAGTTCTACCAGACATTTAAGGAGTTAATAACACCAATACTCCTTAAACTGTTCCATCAAATAGCAAAGGAAGGAACACTACCAAATTCCTTCTATGAAGCTAATATCGTTTTAATCCCAAAACCTAATAAAGATTCACTTAAAAAAGAAAACTATAGGCCGATCTCCCTGATGAACACAGACGCAAAGATTCTCAACAAAGTCTTAGCAAATCGGATTCAAAAACATATTAAAAAGATCATTCATGGGGACCAAATAGGCTTCATCTCCGGCACACAAGGTTGGTTCGACATACGCAAATCAATAAATGTAATTCATCATGTAAACCAGTCCAAAGTCCAAGACCACATGATACTCTCGATAGATGCAGAAAAACTTTTTGACAAGATCCAACAGCCTTTTATGATCAAAACGCTAGAGAAAGTAGGAATGGAAGGAACCTTTATCAATATAATAAAAGCTATATACAACAAGCCCGCAGCAAGGATTATGCTCAATGGGGAACAATTGGAAGCATTCCCACCTCGATCAGGAACTAGACAAGGCTGTCCACTCTCACCACTTCTATTCAGTATTGTACTTTAAGTATTAGCTGAAGCGATAAGACAAGAAAGGGACATAAGAGGGATTCAAATCGGCAAGGAAGAAGTCAAACTATCCCTATTTGCAGATGACATGATCTTATACCTGAGTGATCCCAAAAACTCCACCAGGAAGCTCCTGGAACTAATTGAGAAGTTCAGCAGGGTGGCAGGATACAAAATAAATGTGCAAAAATCAGAGGCCTTCCTATATGCCCAGAATGAAAGAAGTAAAAAAGCCTTGAGAGAAACAATACCATTTATTATAGCCCCTAAAAAAATGAAATACCTTGGTATAAACCTAACTATGGAGGTAAAAGACCTTTACAATGAAAACTTTAAAACCCTAAAGTAAGAAATAGCAGAAGACACCAGAAGGTGGAAAGACCTCCCTTGTTCCTGGATTGGCAGAATCAACATCGTGAAAATGACCATCCTACCAAAGGCAATATACCGATTCAATGATATACCAATCAAAATCCCAAAGGAATTCTTCAAAGAAGTTGACCAAACAATCTCAAAGTTCATATGGAAGCACAAAAGACCCAAAATAGCAAAAACAATCCTGAGTAACAAAAACACAGCTGGAGGTATAACCATACCAAACCTTATTCTATACTACAAATCCATAGTTGTAAAGACAGCCTGGTACTGGCTCCAAAATAGACACACAGATCAATGGATAAGGATTAAAGACCCAGATATAAGCCCACAAAGTTACAGCCATTTGGTCTTTGACAAAGGGGCCCAAAGAATCCAATGGAAAAAGAACAGCATCTTCAACAAATGGTGCTGGCAAAACTGGATCTCCACATGCAGAAGATTAAAGCTGGACCCGTACTTGTCACCATGTACAAGACTTAATTCCAAATAGATCAAGGACCTTGATATCAGGCCAGAGACTATAAAAACCATAGTTGAAAGGATAGGGAACTCCCTCGAGCTGATTGGGCTAGGCCAACAGTTCCTAAACAGACATCCAATGGCACAGTCACTGCTACCAACTCTCAACATTTGGGATCTTGTGAAATTAAAGAGCTTCTGTTCAGAGAAAGAGATTGTATTGCAAGCTCAAAAGCAACCCACAGAATGGGAGAAAATCTTCACTAACCACATATCTGATAGAGCTCTATTGTCCAGAGTGCACAAAGAACTTAGAAAACTAAACACCAAGGAAACAATGGCCCAATTAAAAAATGGGCCCTGGAACTTCAAAGAAACTTTACCAGGGATGAAATTAAAATGTCTAACAAATATCTTAAAAAATGCTCCACTTCTTTAGCCATCAGGGAAATGCAAATCAAAACTTCCCTGAGATATCATCTCACCCCGGTCAGGATGGCAAAAATCCACAATACTAACAACGACAAATGCTGGAGAGGATGTGGAGAGAGGGGAACTCTCCTACATTGCTGGTGGGAATGCAGGCTCATACAGCCACTCTGGCGAGCCGTCTGGAGATTCTTAAAGAAATTAAAGATTGAAATGCCATATGACCCTGCTATTCCACTTTTGGGAATAACCCCCCATACAGCAGAGGTTCACCTCGATAGCACAAGCACGACCATGTTCATAGCAGCACTGTTTACAATAGCAAAGTCATGGAATCAGCCCAAATGTCCAACAGTTGACGAGTGGATAAGGAAAAGGTGGTACATCTATACAATGGAGTACTACTCTGCCATCAAAAATAATGAATTACTGGAATTTGCCGGGAAATGGATGTCATTAGAAACAATTATATTAAGTGAAGTATCCAGACCCAGAAAATTAAGCGCCATATGTACTCCTTAATAGGTGGCTCCTAGTACCAAACCCACCCAGCCCACCTAGAGACAGTAATTCCAAGGATTATGAACAGGAGGGATGGGGTAGGAGGGCCACACCAGAAACAAGGAGAGAAGGGACCATGTACAGCAGGGAAAATAGGCCTCCACCAAGGACCCAAATAAGTAATGAGACATCTGATTAAGTTCACAGACTTTTGTTCCTGATCATTTACTACTGAGGGGGTGTGATCTCACCAGAAGAGGAGGGCATATAGTCTGGCAGATAAAAAGTAACAATTTTGCAAATGTGTGATAGACCCCTTCCTCACTGTGGTTTCCCACTTTTATTACATCTACCTTTGAATATGCTTTTATCACAAGACTCTAACAGCTTTTTGTCTCTGGCCAGGGAGTAACATACAATGCCCACCAGGATGGAGTGAAGGGCATTGCAGGAGCAGCAAAACTGCAAAAGAAAATCAACAAACCACAATCCAGAACTTCAGAGACTCTATATCAACCACCTAGAACTAGGCCAGCTTAGTCTCTCCCCATCTTGAAGCTCAGGGAAATTTGCGGAAGAGGGGGCGGTAAGAGTGTAAGAGCAAAAGGATGGGAGGAGCAATGATATGTAAGATACTCTATACTAGTTAGGGCTGAAGCAGTCATCATTGGACTTTGCATGCCCTGCGCATTGTCCAACACACTGTTGACCTCACAAAGTCTAGCATCTGCTAAAGGCATCAAGATCCTTGGAGGCAAAGGATTGGCAGCCACAGCAGTGTTCCTATACCTAAGGGGAACACGGGAAAGGGTTCAGGGAAAGGCCACTGGGTCCTTGTACGTCATCGGAGAGGAGGGCCCAGAGGAAAATCAGACATGCACAAGAAAGGACTCTCTGGGAATTGGGGTGGGAGGCACTGGGGGATGGGGAGGGAGAGGGGTGGGAAGGGGGAGCAGGGGATATGGGGGGAGGAGGAGGGAGGGAGGGAACTGGTGTACCTAATAAGTTTGTATGAGCTGAAATAAAAAAAAATTCACGAACAATTATGGGCCCAGAAACAACCTCAGGACACTGAAAGTCACAATATCTACTACGCACCGGCTGTCCTGTTGATTTGTTGTAAAACAGAACAAAATTCTTCCATTGCTGAGCCACTTCAGGCATACAATACCTTTTTCCTTTTAAGTCCAGCTATTCTCCTAGGTTTAGAAATCACTGACATTAATTTGTCAGTCTTGGTCCCAAGCCCAGCGAATACAAACGTTTGAAAAAAAATTCAAAATCCACAGAATCAGAAGAGCATCTGAGGAAATTCAAAAAACACCTCAAATGTGGGAAATGATGCCAAGCATGGGCATATTCCTAAAGCTGAGTGCAGACAGCTTTTAGAGGTTGAATGACTTCCCCAGAGCATCTAACACAGATTTTGGACATGGCCATAGACCTAGAATTTAACAGGCCAAATATTACTTTTTTATCAATAATATTACCTGACTGATGGTGAAGCTTAGGATTTTGTGCAATATGTTGGGATAGAGCTTCATACTTACAAAGTGCTTCCATACATGCTGTTTCACTTGACAAAGCCATGGAATATGTACAGTACATATGTATCCCATCCTAACTTATTTAATATAGCTGTTCTTGGCAGCCCTTGCTTTGTTAAACTGGCTAGATAAAGCTGAGTAGCATCAGAATCACATATTTTGCCTCAGCTTTTCATATAACAAGAACATTTGGTTATGTCATAAGTTACAGTATATTCCAGCTGTGATGCAGTCCAAATGTAAAGATGTACAGACTGTATTAACTCAGCTTAAAGAAAAAGAAAAAAGAAGAAAACAACATTCTGTTTTTCCACAAAGCATTGGCTACAGTTATTGATAAATGTAGATGCTCAATTACCTGAACCAGATGGCCCAATCAGAGATAAGCACTAGAAGATTGCTCATGCAAATCAAGCCATAATTTCATAGTACTAGTCAGAAGTCCAACACTGAATATTCTGTTATAACTAGAATACTATTTTAACCCAGCAAGAACATTCTATTCAAAGAATAAAGCAATTCAAAAACTGAAACTAAACTATTACTCAGGGCAAACCCAAATGTACAAAAGAAATGAAAATTAATGTAAAAGGATAAAATTTCACATTTTGTACATAATGATAATCATTATTGCATTATATTGAATTCAGAACTGAGACATTTCTTTTTTCTAATCTGATTTTAATACCTTAAAGTTTCAGTCAGCATCCTGTGATAAATGATGACCACAGAAATCTGAAGTAAAGTAAGTAATGTATTTATGATTATGATGTATGATTTATGAAGTTTCCCTTTCTTTAATTTTTACATGACATTTTCTTTATGGTTTCATTTTTAATATTTTGGAATGTAAAGTCAGTTTTCTCTTAGGGCACACTTGAATTTCTTAATTTCTTTACAGTCTATGAGAATGCTATATTTATTTTTTCAATTTGAATTATTACATTTTGATTTTTCATTAAAATTGCTCTGGAGAATGAATATTATGAGCCTGATACACATTCTTCATGAAGATACTCATAATACTGTAATGTGTGTGAAGGATGTAAAACACTTGTGATGCAATACAGAGTGTACAAGGCTGCAGCTTGCATTTGGAGTAAAGAAGGATTTCTGGATCTGAAGAGATGGTGCAGGGATTATGCCTCTGCCTCACAAGCAGAAGGATCTAACTTCAGATCCAAGATCCCATGTAAAAATGCTAAGTGGAAATAGTGGTAGCTGCACTTCTTGTCTTGGAAATCAGTATGGAAAACGTCAGAGCAAAACAAAAAGGATGTAGACCAATCCAGGATGGTTCCCTAAGTCACACTTGTGCTTCCATAGGCCCAAACAAGGAACAAAGGAAAGGCAAGATGCTTAGTATGAAAACTGTAAATTGAATCCAGATCACACAAAATTAGAGAAGTGTGTGAACATCAGAATTGGGATGTCTCTCAGCACTTAGAATTGAGGATCCAGAACTTATTTATACAGAAGTCTCTGGAGTTTGGCCCTACATTTGTCATTAAAATCATGACCTTCAATCAGAATGTAAGGAGATGATTTACTTAACTTGGCTACCATGAGTATCAACATCTAAAAGTGATCAAAGATTGTGCTGACACCTATACCAAATAAGCTCCCAAATTAACCAGTGCTGTCTGGTTCTGTGTTATGTAGACTTAAAATGATTAAAAAACTAAATATTCAGCCCAAGGGTGAATGTTAATAGGCAAACCTCCTGAAAAGTACAAGAAACAAACAACATCCTTTGACTACCACCTGTAGCCTTGAATTGTTTTCGTCAATGGATTCCAGAAACCATTTTGATGCAAATAAAAACTAATTGCAACTAGGTAGTGATTGAATTTTCAGTATGAATAGCCTTCTATCTCTGTCAGGATGATAATGGAATCTAATGGCAGAAGTTAATTTTAAAACTTGTATATCATAGAAAATAATAAATGTATTTTATTGAGAAATTTTCATATACAAACAAAATGGGTTTTCATATAAACTTCTTCCTTTCCTTTGTTCCAAGTTTTTCATGAACAATCAGTCCCCAGACATGCCATTCTCTAATATTCAGCTCTTACATCCTCACATTAACCAAAATTCATTTTCCAATCTCTAACTCCTGCCACATATGCATTTAGTTCAAACAATCTTCTACTGTGGTGTGGTATTAAATTTCTGAAATTGTCATTTTACCAGCTTTATTAATTTACAAGCAATTTTCATTAATTCATTTTTCTTTCTTGTTAATAGAGAAACAATAAACATGTGTCTCTATGATAGCTTTCTTATATATTTTTAAATGATATAATTTTAGCTTTTCAAATCTTGTTCAAAAACAAAATCTTTATCTGGATTTCCTAACTCTTCAACTGTGAATAATTTCTCTCTCAAGCATATATTTTATTATTAAAGCTACATTCAGGCTTACTTCAGTATTTCTTCGATTACCAAGATCCTATCTGTGATTGTTACCTTTTGGCTTTTCTGTGGTGTTTTCCACACTGACTTCCAGGGCCAGAAGTGCAATTGCCATCTGGCATTTTTTTACATGGGATTTGGATCTGAAGTCAGATCCTTCTGAAGTAGAGGCATAATTCCTGCACTGTGTCTTCAGATCTGGAGATCCTTCTTTACTCCAATTGCATGCTGCAACCTTGTATACTCTGTACTGCAGCACAAGTGTTTTACATGCTTCACACTGTATCTATAATCTTAATTTCTTTAAATTGTATTTATGTTGAATAAAACAACTCTAAATTTTATGATTATTTATGTTTAAATTTTTACATTCTAACTTAATATTAGACATTTTAACGTATTACTCTTTATATCTACTTTTTTAGGCCAAAGTTTCTAGTTTTCTTCTTTAGTAAAACCTCATCATTGAGAAACTGAGTTGTTTTCACCTTGAACAGTCTCATGTTTCACAGTGGGAAGCAAGGGTAGAATACTGTAGTCTATTCCTTATTGCCTGTATGAGAGTTCAGTGTGGGTCAGCATACATGCCAAGGCATAATTAAGCGGAGATAGCTGAGCATCCCACCACTTGAACTGAAATGAAATTTCAAGTAAAATCATAGTCACAAGAACAAAGGATTCTAGAACTGATTCACATCATTAGGAAAGCCAATGGTAAGTTGGACTTCATCAAGTTTCCTGAAATGGGAGTCCTCTGCTTTGTGACTAGGGATTAATTTAGTAGTTTGGGAGTTGATTTTTGTGTTAAATAAAGAAGGTAAGTTGCTCTGAATGAGAAATATTTGTTAGTATGTAAAGAATGCATTTCTTATTAATTATTCAATCAAATATCTATATTTAGTAAGTCTCTCCTTATGCATTGTTCCAACAGAAAGAGTATAAAGTTATTGAAGTAACAATTCAGTAGAATACATAAGGTAAATCAGCTAAAGAGAAAAAGTGAAACTATGGAAGCATACTACATCTGATTAGTTTTAAAGTGTGAGGATGCAAAATTCCCTAACTAAACTGGAAGAAGTTAAAGTATGTTCAATAAGAAAATGATATTTGAAATGTACCTGGGAGGTGGGCCTCTGGGAATGCTTGTGGAGGCTATCTCTTTAATGCTAATTGAGACCCATAATTTGTGGGTGACATCATCCCCTAAATTGGAATCATGAACTGCAAAATGTAAAAAGTTAGCTGAATACAAATCTTCATTCTTCTCTATGCCCTGATTGTAGATGGTATGTGAACAAATGCTTCATGCTCCTGCCTCCTTGGCTTTTCCTCCATGGTAGACTATACCCTTGAAGTGTGGCTCACCACATTAAATCGCTCTCTTTTAAGTTGCTGTTGCCAGGGTTTTTTTGTCATAGAATAGGAAAAGAAACTAAGACATGTGCTAAGAAATATAAGAAGAGAAATATGCTAGTTATTGGAGTATGTATTTATGGGAGTTGGACAAAGTAGAAAAGAGAGGTCTGCATGGATGAGTAAGAGAAAAGACAAATTAAGCTTAAAATGAAACCCTTTAAAGTGTACTAAAGTGGTAAATGAGTCATTATCAACATGATAAAATTCACTTCACTCAAAGAGTTGTGATATATTTGAGCTAGAAAGAATTTAGGAAATTATGTGATTCAACTCTTCAGATTTCCAAGTATAAAGACTGAGCCTCAGGTCAAGGACATAAATTACCCTGTAATTAGTTCCCTTAGTTTCACATAGGAACTCTATAAAGCTTGAACTTCTTTTGAGGGGCCAGCTTGGTGAGAAATAGTCTCTCAAGGCAGTGAAGGACCCTAATCCAGAAACAGAAATTTGGCAGCCAAATTTGATTGCTGCTTGGTTTTCTTCAAAAGAAACAACAAAAATGACACTTCTAATTTTTGATGGCTGAGATCCTAAAGGACATTTGGGGCCTGGAAACAATGAAAGATTTTTCAGATAATTAGTAATGACATATTTCATTTTAAAGTCTATTAATAAGTGAGCAATAGGATATCCTAACAAAACGCAGTGCCTGTGAAAGTCCCTAACATGACAGATTTTAATAGGAAGATTCTCTCACCTACAAATAATAATAAACCCAAATATGATTCATTTACCTATTAGCTGTGACCTTTGTCCCCAAAAAGAAATTGAGCTGACTACATGTTAATTATGAAAGTAACAGAAAGAAAAAAGAAAGCAAAAAAAGAAAAAAGTAACCCCCAGCTGTCCTTACTGTAGACTTTTCATTACTATTGACAATGAAAATGAGAGTCACAAAGAACACAGCTGGAATTTTAACTCTTAAATTAAGACCAAAGTTAGAAAATCAGCCTCTTGACTTGTAAACACAACAAATCTTATATGGATGTCAGACTAAATCAAACATTTCTCCCTTAAACAGTTACCATTTTGGCAAAATTGTATGCATTTATACTCTTAAGAAACTTAAGGTAGGTTATTTATCATTCTTGTTGTCCTCTTACCCTCAAAGATGATTATTTAAAATGAAATAAATATATACTTAGAAACAAGAAAGATATATTACTAATTGTCCATAGGCAGTCGATTGCTGGTTAGAGTAGCCACTTGTGTAAACTCTGCCAAACATGCTGACCCAGACATGTCTCCAGCGATTTCCAACATCTGGCTTAAAAGCTTCTCTGCAATTATTTTCATTTTGCATAAGCAAAACTCACTAAACCCTGCATCTGTGGCGGTGATATACTAAACATATGAATTTGGAAGGAATCATCAAACAATGCCAAGGAGCATGCATCAGTGGCGCAGTGATGCTTGGCTCCAGCTCTTGGGTGAATTAGCCAACAGCAAGGCCCTTTTCCTTTCAAAAGAGTTATTTGATGTTTCTTCATGTGTTTGTATTGGATAGTGTTTATAATGTAGAAACCAAAACCTAGCAAAGAAGCAAGGGTGCCAGTCCTTTCTTAGAGTGTCCTTTCTGTCCTTGATTCTTATAGATTTATGTGATAAGATATTACAGGTATTAGATATGATAAAGACAAGAGATATATCTAGTTTGTTTGTTTTTTTTTAGTCACAGAATTGTTTCTCTTACTATGATAAAATTCTCCTAGGAAAATTATTGTTAAATGTAAAAAGGGCTGTTTCATGAAACATTTTCTAAAGACTAACAATGCACACGTATCAAAAAACTTCAAGGAGTTTACAATCATAAATTACAGAGCTATATATTTGTGAATGGATCACAGATACACAGTTTTTTCTATCAGTAAGAAAAGCTTTTCATTATATCACACTTTTTCTATTGATTGTTGTATTTTAATTGTATGTCAGTATGCCATGATGAAATACTACTTGATTATACTTTGATAATTAACCTCAGCTAAATAAACTTATCCATATGAAAATGTTCAGAACTGCTTTGAATTTATGTTTATTTTCCTAGCTTCTATCTTTGCTTGGCTATTTGTCTCAACCTGCTGTAAGAAAACTGGAACAGTCTAGGTTGGATGGTGTATATTTATTAGCTTCAGAATCACATCTGTGTGCTCAGATTGGAGGAAAGGTCATAAACACAATGAATGTTGCTAGGAAACCATGCCTTTTAGTCAATTTAGTTGTGAAGATAAAAGAGATTTTATTTTTTTGTATAAAGATGGGCTATTTGTAGAATACAATGAATAATCATTTTATTTTGATCTTTGATTTTATCATTTAAAAATAATACCTTTCATTAGTAGATTTTCCTATTACTTACTTGGATTTCAAATGTTTGAAATTCATTATATGACCGTAGCTATCTCTGAAAAGAAAGGTTTGTGGCAATTTTCATTTAAAGAAAATAATCTTAGTGAAATTTAGAGATATCCAATACTTGGAGCAGAGCTTATGAATCATAAAAGATTAATAATCAAATAAAAAAGTCAAGGACCAAGAAGCTGGGTCCACTGAAAGAGCCATTAAGACGATTTTTGAAAGTTCAAGCATTATAAACAATGCTGACACTGTTTTTTGTGTCTCAAAACTACAAGACTGTGATCTTGGCAACTTTTCACAATGATTAATTTAAAAGGAAATAGACATGTTTTACTAGTCAACAGTGACTAGATGATCCTCTGACATAGCTAAGCACTCTGACACTACAGGAGTGCCTTTGCCCACTTAAGTGTCTAATTAGAAGCCTATGTTGTGAGGATTGCAATATCTATTGATGGAATCAAAATGTAATTTCCACTAAGGAATTATTTTATAGATCTTTTCCACTTAAATTTCTAAGTACTTTTTAGTGGCATACCAAGTGCGAATTAGAAAAATTACAGGATGTTATTATCTCACTAAATAAATGTGGAAATTTTGGGGGGAGGGGTTTGATTTTTCTCATTTGCTAGTTCTCTTGTTCTAGTTGCTTCTTGTATGTCTGTTAACCTCCTGATTTTCTCTTTCCTACACAGGGGAGAATATGTCACTCTACCTGTCCATGTGTTGCATGTGTAAATTTTATATGTATGTATGTATGCATGTATGTATGTGTGTATGTGTGTATGTATGTGTATTTCTGGAGAACTGGATGGAGGACACATGATTAAATCATAATTAGGAGAGAGAGAGTTCAAAGATGAATCCCAATTTTTTTTATAAAAGCACTATTATTGTCATTGAGTGAATAGAGGAAATAAGAGAGAAAGCAGTCCTGCATTAGCTATTTTCTTCATTTGTTTAACAAAATACTGTCTCAAGGAACATTGGGAAAGAAGTGTTTATTTCAATTCACACTCAAGCATACAGCATTAGGGGCCGCTCTCAATTAGGATTGAGAGATGGGCTGGTAACATGTGGTCACACTCACAAAATATAGAGGTGAATGCTTGTGTCCAGATTGTTTTCTCTTCCTCTTTTTAGTCAGCTCAGACTACAAACCCATGGGCTAGCACTGTCACATTCAGGTTATATCTGTACTTGTAAGTCAAGTATCTCATGCCTCTTTCCAAGTTTTTCTATGAATATAGTATACTTAGCTCCCTAGACCTAATATTGTCTATGAACTATCTTTCCATGATGATGGACTGTAACTAGAAGCTATAAAGCCAAGAATAAACCCTATTCCTTTAAGATGTTTGGGTCTCTTATTCATTCAGCAGTGAAAAGATGAAACTAACACACTTCTTATGAGAGAAGTAGCTTGTCATTGTTGAAGTTGAAACCTTGTGACTTTGGAACGATGTTGTCTGGACAAATGTGGTCACCTTTGAAACTTTGAAAGCAGAGTTTACTGGGATGTTTGGAGAACAGTAATGCTGACAGTGAAATAAACTATTTAGACCTGACTTGTGATGCTTTGCAGAACTTTGTTAAAGTTCATTTTAAAAATAATGGCCTGGTTGGTTTGATATAAGAGAGCTGTCTATACAAGACTGAAGATCTGGAAAAAGAGAAGAAAGCTGATGGAACAACTTCAGCTACTGGAAAAAAAATTTAGACTTTGCACTGGGACTGAGAAAGAGATGTCCTAAGGGCAGAATACCACCATCCAGTAGGACCACCATGTTGTGAAAAATCAGACTCATTTAGTGAAAGAAAACGTAAGCTAATGTGTCTTTCTGCTATTTCAAAACATCTGCTGAGAAACACTCTTCTCTAGGATTAGGTCCTGTAAATTGATACATCTGTGTTTAGAGAAGGCCAAGCTATATTTTAACCTCGTGGCTGAAATAGATGGCATTGTCCAAGTGCTGTTTTTTGGTTGCAAGATTGGGGAGTTTGTGGAGAGCAGCTAAAGCCTGGTACCATGCGGAAGACTTGAAGTTCCTGCAAATCAAGGTGAAGTTTATAGTTGTAGTAGAGAACCCAGGATGTTGGAGATGCCAGAGTCACTGGACTTGCACTGAGAATGTCCATGAGTGCAGGTTCAGAAAGAATCTGCACTGCAAGTGCTCAAACAAGATTGGTGAAATTGACACCACTTTAGTGCTGACTTCATTATACATGAGAAGTGATAAAAGATGAACTAAAAGGTATTTGGTTTTCTTAACTTTGTTCTTAATTTAACTTGTCTTAATTTTCATTTGATATTCTCTTCCTATGTCCTGATGCTTCTATTTTAAATGAGAATGCTTATTTTGTGCTGGTGTATGTTGGAAGTATTTAATTTTTTTGATTAATTTTTAGTACATGAAGTTTTTATTGAACATTTTCCCCTTCTAGGTAGGCTTTATCTACATTCTAATATTGTACAAAATTTTGCATCCTCTGTGGTTTTTTACTCACTTTTCACTTTCTAGTCATTTTTGTCTTTCTTAAATGCAGAAAACTGTACTTATAGTTCTCATAAATGCTCTTATTTATTTTGACCGGAGATGAAAATAAAGTGAAGAACATATCTAAGGAGAGCAAATATTCTGTATAGACAGTGACTGCTGGGAGAATGATGACAGACATACTTGTTGGACCAGAGTTTGTCTCTCTGCATGGGTTGGGGCTCTCATACACACAGTCCTGTAACTTTAGTTTCTATAAATTCATATGTTTTCAAGGAAAAGGAAATGAGCACTGATTGCACCAAATAGATATATTCATGTATATATATTTATAATAGATTCTTTGGATCTAAACATATAAATAAATATACTATACTCAGATGTGGAGAGGGTGTTGGTCTGGTATGTTCCACAATGAAGGCGTATTATCACCAAAACATTGGTTTTTTCACCTGTGGCTAATTGGTATTTGCAGCTGAAATAGATGGCATTGGTTGAAGGATTCCTTCTAGGTAATTTAAAAATCTCTTTAGGCTTCTAGTATTCCATTAAGCATTATTAACCAAGCCTAAAGAACTTAAAAGACACATTCATGTTCCTGCCACATCTGCTTTTCTGATTGGCCATAATGAAATTATGTCATGTACTCCTGCTTTCCCATGCTCTCTTAGCTGAGTTCAGGCATTTCTTGTTGTAAGTGCTGTAATAAAGGCAGTAAGCCCTGTGTCTAGAGTTAGCCACAGAAGAAGCAGGGGCAGGATTAATCATATGCCATGTCTTTGTGGGTGCTACTTTAAGGGCTGAGTAAACCTGGGGTCATGCATAAGATTTCCTTTTCATTCCTGAATTCATGGCAATTTTTCTGTTTCCATGACAGATTACATTTTGTGTCAGATGTATTACCCAACAGAATTTCTGACAGAGTATATTATCAAGTTGGAGTCCTATTTTTGAGGCAAAGAGAATGTGCGTCTACTTCTTAACAATGCTGAGAGAGAGAAAGAATGAGAGAGAATCAACTTTCAGAAACTGTAGAGTTACATAGTACCCTTTGTCTTGATTTTCAAGTAGAATTGATGATCCCAAAGTGAGGATTCTAGCCACTCTCAAATCCATAGTGTAGAGAGCAACTTCTTGAGAGCCAGTGACTTAGGGACTGTAAGGTATATAAAATGGAGTCATACAGAAACAAGAGTAACCCTCTTCAAGCTATGATTTTTCAATAGCTATGCTATCTATGGAGTCATTGATGGAGTCAAAGGTGAGGAACACAGAATCAAGGGGCAGTTTCTAGAATGTGGAGGAAGAATTTTGAGTTTATTTATTTAATATGAGCTTATAAACTTACAGCTAAGAAGCTTTGGACTTTTAAAAGGAGATCTTGAAGTTTTAAAATATTGCAAATGAACTACTGACTATGAACAATTTGAAGATGCACTATGAGAACTTTCAATTGTGCACTATGAAAACTTTTACAATTTGACTTAATGAATTTTACGTTTTAAGATAACATCTATTGGAACAACGAAGGAGGCTATGGTCTAGAAGTTATTTGTTGTCTGTCCAGTTGACAAAAAGTGGTATCAGTTTATAAGTATCAATCTAATATGTGAAGCCTGAGCCTTTAGATATGTCTGTGAAGAATTATTTGGTCAATGAAAGCCCTGTGTATGTCTATGGGAGATTATCAAATTGATGTGGAAGGACCTAGCCCATAACAGATGAAAAAATTTCCCTGGAAAACTGGATATAATGGAATGAGTTGATTCACTATTTTGGCATACTGGTAAATCAGAAAGTATACCCCTCTGTTAGCTCTCAGCTCTTCCTGTGGCTGGTTTCCTCCACTCCTATTGTTGGTGTAAACTCTATCCTACCATGATAATGAACAATAACAAGAAACCGTGAGAAAGAATAAACCTTCTATTTCCTAAATTGCTTGGTCACATATTCATATCAGCAATAGAATAGTAACTAGAACAAATAGTGGAACAAATTCTTGAGAATAAATTAAACTAATAAATGAAAGTTTGATTCATGATACATAACTATTTGGTCTTGTTGTTGTGGGCTTGTGGCTGTGCAACTTGTAAAGAGTGCAGAGTATGATGATATAAGCTGTTCATGGAAAAATGAAAGAGGAATCATGGCTCATTATGTCCTTCAGAACATGCTTTATGACCATACGACTTTCTAATAGGACCTTCCTCTTAAAGGTTCCATCACTGACCAGTAGCACAACAGGACATGAACCAATTAATATATAATCCTGTAAAAGGTACTTATCTAAACCAAAGTCATGTTTAATACTAATTTCATAATGAAAGAATAAATCACACTTTAATATTTATGTATTAAATTAGGTTTTATGCTCTGTCCTTAATATTTGTGCTTGGTATGTGTGTGTCTGTGTATGTGTGTGTACACATGTGCACATGTATGCATGTGTGTGTATTTGTTATTCTCAGGAACACCAACCATCTCCATTAAGACAAGGTCTTTCCTTATCAGATATTCACCAATCAGGTTAATTTGCCCACCAGCAAGTACCAGGGATCCCCCTGTCTTTACCTCCCCAGTGTTGGCAATACAAAGGCATGACATTAGACTCAGCATTTTATGTAGGCTCTGGAGACTGAACTAGAGTCCTCATGCTTCTCATACCCATAATTTATTGACTGAGCTATCTCAAGCTCTTTTAGATCTATATTAAAATCAAGTGAGTTAACATTAGTTGCCTACTTTTATGACTACATAGATAAGGAAATTGAATATTCACAGACCAGGTGTCCAGACTCAAGAACTTATATTGGAAACTCCAGTTGCAAAGCTTTAAGACCAAAAAGGATATTATTAAGGCATATTTTCTCCACAGAAACACCACCAGTTTACAATGCTTGAGTTGCTCTGTCTAATTAGTTTTCTCTCCAAGCCTTTGTCCTCTGATGTCACTTCTTGCTGTAACCTGCCTCAGAGAGTTTTTCCCTCTGGTGATCTATGTTATTATGCTATGAGCTGTGAAAATAGATAATCAAGACATAGAATTATTATGAACATGTAAGTTAAAATAGTCATTGAGAGACTGTGATTAGTTGCATGCCATGACCTTACTGTATTGTCTAGAAACATGTAGCATGGGTATTCAGAGCCTTTCACTTATTTATTATCTCATTATTCCTTTGCATTTATATTACGAATTGAATAACTTGTCAAGCAAATGACTTCTGATGCCTGTTTCTTAATACTCATGCATCTTTTTTCCTAGACCATGAGTCTGACTGTTCTGCATTGCTAAGGGTCAATTTCATACTCAACTTTTATAATATATGTTCCAAAATGTCACAGAGGAGGTCTGATACTCTTCTCCAGGCAATAGAATTATCAAGAAAACAATCTCAAGATACAGCTTAACAAAGAGGGCTGCAATTTCTTTTAAAATTACTTCTTTCTTGTGTGTGCAGGTTCTTCTATGAAGCAAGGCTTTCTTTGCCCATTTAGCTTGGAAATTGAAAGTCTAGACCTTCTTTTCAAACTTTCTCATCTTTCTCATTTTGTAGAAGGATGTCTGGACTCCATCGTTACAGGCCTCTTGTTCCTTCTAGAGTCTAAATTGTTGCTGCAGCTGCTAGTACTATGTTTAGGGTAAAGACAGCCTATAACATCTCCTCTCACTGAGTAAAGACAAAAATCCTACATTCAACAGCTGTTTCCACAAGCAATAATACAAAATTTTCAGTTTTGTTTTCTTGATAGTACAGTAGAGGTGACATGGCTCATGACAGCCATGTGAAAAGCAATGCAAACTGTTTCTGAAGAGATGTTAAATAGGATAGACAGAACAATTATAAGGCACAATTGGTAGTGAAAGTTTAAAAGACTGTAGGCTACACAATGAAATTCAGTATAGAGTTGAGAGGACATGCTTCAAAGACTCTAAGAAAACAAAGTAACACTAGTGGTTTGGTCATGATTGCTAACTGGGATGCAAGACAGAGATACTGAAGTGTCTCAGTGGTAGAACTGGGGAGCTACTCAGTGTGGTGCTGGTTTGGTTTGAAGAGACTCTACTATTTTATGGAAATTTCTAGGGGGCCGAAGAAAGAAATTTTAGTGACTTCAGACTCTAAATGTTATTTGAATACAAGAAAGTCTTTCAAATAACAAAGGAGAAGATAAATTATGCTCAAGTATTCGTTCTTGCTAGCAGCTAAAGAAAAAAACAAGCATTTCACAATATTTAGTGAGGAGGAAAAGACAAGTGCTGAGTCCAGTCATTTTAGAGTAAGACAGAAGAAGAGAGAACTCACCAGGTAGAAATACTTAAATCATGACACAGAGGAAGACTACTCTGAATTTGTAAACCATGAGAATCTACTCAAGAAGATTACTAGCTTTGAGATAATGAGAACTTGAGAAGGTGTTCAAGAAGTTGCATGCACATGCTATTTCTCGAATGAAAGTAGGAAGGGTAAAGGGCTAAACTGGGTAATGAAGGAGAGAAGAAACACAGAGCAATGATTACAATAAAACAAGTGATTATGAAATACTTCATTGAGAGTTTGTGATTTTCAAACTTCTGAAGAGAAGCCTCTCAAGCTTCTACACATACTAGAAGAAACACAAGCAGTGGAAAGGAGAAATGTATAATTGATAAAGTGGGATATCTCTGGGGATAGAAAAGATTGGTTTAAATTTACAGATAGTCAGTTACCTTGTATGGAGGAAAGATTGTTTTACTTGTGGAATCTGGAAGTACAAATTAGGACAACAGACACAGGACTAATACAAAAAAGGAGAAGTTCACTTTCTTGATGAAGGTATTTCTAATAGGAAAAGTAGTAATGGATTAAGACTCAAATGTTTGAACCTTACACTGTATACAGTAATATTTGGATTACAAGTAGAAGTTGTTGTTTATAAATTGTGAAATGAAAACTCATCATTTTTCTTTATAATACTGTCTAATGTGTTAAGACAGAAGAAGAGAGAACTCACCAGGTAGAAATATTTAAATCGTGACACAGAGGAAGACTACTCTGAATTTGTTATTGAGTGCTTAGTCTTACTTATCCTTCCTTCAGGACACCATAAGTTATGTTTGTATCCACGATTAGGTTATAACCTGGTAAAACTAACTCACAAAGATTTTTTTTCAATAGTGATCAGCTGATAAAAAGAGTCTTTCTTTAATTGTGAATGCTTTTATGTAAAGATTAGCCAAGAGTCATTAAATTTAGAAATAAATATAGCCTGTTTCAAGACCTGAACCCCCACAAGAGTAGACAAGCCAGAGGGAACTCTGGAATCCATAGAAACAGCCAGGCAGGATGGTGGGATGGAGTGAAATGGACTGATAAACAGAAGAGAGGGAGATGGGAAGAAGAGGGAGGGAGGGAAGCAGGGATTAGTTTTCAATATGCTTGTAAAACTAAAATAAATAAATTAAACATTAAAATATTTAAGCAAGGAAAAAACTTTCAATTTTAACATTTATTTAAATTAGAATAACTAAAGGAGTAGAGACAAAAATATTTTTCCTCCTCTGTTTAATTCATATTAATTTTTAAAATTGAATGTGTGTGTGTGTGTGTGTGTGTGTGTGTGTGTGCACGCGCACATGCGTTTCTATGTGTGTATCGAAGGATATGTGTGTCCCTGTGGAGGGTCAAGGGTGACTTTGGGAATCATTCTGGATTGTTTCTGCCTCCTTCTTGCTTGACTCTGGGGTTTCCCAGGCTCTCTATCCATCAGATCTGGAAGTGCATGCCACACCGCTTTGGCCTGGCAGTTTTTACATCCAAACTCAGGACCTTCTGCTTGCGAGGCAGAATCTTAACCCATGAACCATGTCTGTAGCCCACAAAAGAATATTTTTAATGTATAGTATTAAGCTAATACAGATTCTCCTGCATAAAATGAAGCATCTTACAGTGAACAAAAGGAAGGACTATGGTTTCTTATTCCAACTTCTAGTTACTTTCAAAGAAAATAAGGAGGACAGTACTATTTTCAGTTACCAAATTGAGTTCTGAAAATTCTATTAGTCTGGATTGGAAGAAATATTTATTTGTTTGTTTGTTTGTTTGTTTGTTTGTTTAGTGTGTGTGTGTGTGTGTGTGTGTGTGTGTGTGTGTGTGTGTGTGTGTGTGTTTGAACAATGTGTTTGAACTGTGTGTCCCTGTGGAGAACAAATGGTGACTTCCAGAATCATCCTGGATTGCTTCTACCTCCTTCTTGCTTCACTCTAGTATTTCCCAGTCTTTGCTTACCAGGGCCAGAAATACAGACCACAAACATTTCAATCTAGGGTTTTTACATGGGACCTGGAATCCAAACTCAGGACCTTCTGGTTGCAAGGAGGCAGAATCTTAATCCATGAACCATCTCTCTACTCTAAAGAAAAAGTATGATATTGTGATTACTGCAAAGATGAGGCTACTTTCTGAAAATTGGTGATAACCATGTCAGAGAGAAGAGGAGAAATTTAGACAAAGTCGGAGATATTTGGTTTTGAGAAGGTAAAGATACATAGTTCTGTTCACGAAATCAATATTAGCAATAATTTTCAATGCAGTGAACACTAGTATCAACCCATGAAGAACAGTAAAAAGAAGGAACAGAAAAACATATGAAAAGTAAGTAAAATGTCAATGCTGATCTAAGGCTATCACTACTTGTAATTCTCACTACCTTGTTTGAGATGGTTATCTTTCTTTTCTAATTTGAATGGTAACTTAAATGGCTTGGTCACCATTTTTGAGTCAGGAATTGTGGAACACAGGATGGCAATAGACAATGCCTGATAATAGGATGCACACTGCATTATGTTGCTCTTGTTTGCACACAAAGGATGGCAATGCTTTCTGGTAGGCAATCCAGTGGGCAGAATGCACCACAACCTGAATTTAACTGTGGTCTCTGCTACCAAGCTGTTGATGGATGTATAAAGTAGAAGGACTTCTGTCAGTTTCTTCATCAATAAAATTAGTGTTTTCCAGATGTATCTGGACTGTTTGCTTGGGTATTGTGTGAAATAACTAATCAATAATTGCAAAATGCTTTGAAAACATGGAGTGATAGATGCAAGTTCAATACTATCATATGAGTTTACAGTGTGATAACACAGAAATAAAGGTCAAAGCTATTTTGAACTACAGGCAGAAAGGCAGGCTGCTGGAGAACAGAGAAGAAAATGTTGTCTTTATCACGAGAGAGCTAAGAATTGGACACAATCTAATGGAAATATTCATCCAAAGATGCTGGTCCAATTAAGTCAAAATGATGTGAATTAACAAACCATAAACACTTGAAAAGGGGAACTAAAACATAATGAAAAGAATTTAGTTTTAAAGCAGAATTACTATAAATAAAGAAGACAAGAAAGAGAAAAAGGAATGAAGTTTGTTCATTTGGGCTACAAAAAAAGTGAAATAACAATTCACTAGAGCTGTGTCACAGTGATGTGATTCATACTCACAGTTTGAGTCATCAGACAATCAGCTCAGCTGCAGTGTTGGTCACAACATGCCCAAGAACAGGTGACACAGGTCACCCTGTGTCCTGGGTCATCTTTGATGCAACCATTCTGGTATCTAGACTTGCTCATGAGACAAAACAAAGTTTCGACTTTGGGAATAACAAAAGTTCTGGAGATAAATTTTGAAATTGTATTGTAGCAAAGAATCTTGATGCCAGCTGAGCCCAAATATGAGATATTGTCTAAATCTATCTTGCACAATTCCCATGTTTTTGTAGGGAGTACATATCCTAAGCATCAGTTTTGCACAATCCTTGGACCATATACTGCTCTCTCAGCTCAATGTGAGATGAGTGAGGTGTTCTTTTTTTTAATACATTTTTATTATTATTTCAGCTCATACAAATTTAATAGGTACACCAGTTCCCTCCCTCCCTCCTCCTCCGCCCGAACCCCCTGCTCTCCCTCCCCTCACCCCTCCCGCCCCATCCCCCCGTGCCTCCCGCCCCAATTCCCAGAGTCCTTTCTTGTGCATGCCTGACTCGAGTGAAGTGTTCTTAACTAATAGTACCAACATCAAAGATTTCTGAGTCATGCACAGGTACTGCACATAGCTAACTCATTGTGTCTTCAGTCCAATTTACAAAGGTCATCCCATTTTCATAAATGTAGAAACTAAGGCATAGTTGATTCAGAAACTGTCCTCCAAGTTATGGCTATAGCAGGAATCCAGAAGTAGTTCAAAGATCAGAGTTTTGATTTTGTAATTAATTTATGATGAATATAAGGTTCTAAAATGTATTATTCTCTAAGAAGAGAATTTCACTCGTATGTAAGCATGGTTGCCTCTTTAGAAGGCTAAGCAGTAAATTTACACTTAGCAAGCAATTAATAATCCAAACCCAGGTTTTCCCATGGGAACGTTTGCCACGGAAATCTGTACAGCCACAAGTTTTATCAAGTAAAATCCAAGAATTCATCATTTCTAATAGAGACAGTGCTTTTGTCATTGACTTTCTTCATCAGTGAAGCAATTCTGTTTTTAATGAATACCCTCCTGTCTTTTCCTGCATGAAAATGAGACATTACTTCAAATAAGCCTCTACTTAAAGTCACAGTCGCTAAGCAGACTGGTGTTTAGCTTGGGTTTTGAAGTGGTTCTCAGGTCTGTGGTACCTGCTTCCTCCCTGAGTCACCTCCAGTCATTGCCTCTGGTGTCATTCTAGAATCATATCTGGAGATAGACCAAAATCTTAATGACATTCTGGCACAGAATTTCTTAAGGAAGCTTGATTGTTCCCACCAGCTTGATTCTTCCATGCCCAATCACCTCTTTAAGTTTTGGGGCGAGTGTAAAGATATAGCCTTTCCTTGTATGAGAATTTATTATATATTATTTACTTCCCAAATCAAATACTTTAAAATGACTGAGTGATCCCCTGGGCTCAGTGTACTAACCCACATATCTACCTGACACAGTTGAAGAGATGTACATCAAGCTGAGAGATGATGCAGAAAGCAGATTCCTCATTCTCACTGGTCCTCACTACAGGCCTGTGGGGTAACATGACATTGCATCCACACAGAGCAGAGAAAAACCAAGCACAGTACATGGTGAGCAGTCTGCTAAATTACTCTCATTCCCCCTATGTCAGAAATTAACTTGTCTGCCTTGAGCATTTATCCAGTAGGAATCTGCATCGGATGTATTAGAACTTAATTTCAGCCTAATTACTTCGTGAGCAATGTTCAATAAATCTTCTCCAAGTCTTTCTATAGTGAAATCTCTGTAGCCAGATGTTGATTGTGTACACATTGTTTTGTGTTGCTTGCATAAACATTATAATCACATATAGACAACAGCAGAGCTACAATATTTAGAAAACATTTTTCACACCTCCTTATTAAGCAAGACTATGAAAATTATGACTCATCACGGCACCATTGTTTTTGCCTGTTTTCTTGTGCTGGTTGAACAGTCATAGGCAGCTGGTATTAATACAATAGGTAGTGCTTAGGGAATTAATGGATGATGTAGAATACACCACAAAGGTATCTGTCATGCAGAACAATAGGTACAATGATATAAGTTATATGTATTTGAAAATTGTGCTCAAATGTGAGTTTTGCAGTTTAAAGGCATATGCCGACTATGCTGAAAAATTAGTTTTTAACAATTGCAAGAAGTCTGCCAAAAATGTGCTTTTATTTTATTTGTGATCCTGAGAGCATTTAAGCTACTAGGAGCAGGCATATACGTGCTCCTTTTCTCTTTGCTCCTATCAAAACAACACTAGAGCGCTGATGCTCCAGGGAGATTTGTATAGAATCTGACGCTTGTATCAGCTCTGAAAAAAACAACAAAATTACAGTCTGAGGTGATGCAAATGATATCCTTGGTGCATCTTCCCCATGCTCCTGCGAGGCTCTTGACAGCTGATGGTTGGATTAAACAAAAAGACCAGTAACTTATGACTATTAGCTCAAAGCAATCATCTCTCATTATTTCAATTACATGGGTAAATGCGTGCAATCATGTATCAAATCACTTTTCCCTTTTGAAGAGGTTCTTTTCAGAGTAGGATTTCTGCCAGAAAAAATGTGCAAATATTTACACTGGTTTTTCATCCAACTGCACCTTTGTTTGGCAAAACCACCCTATGGCTACAATTCTGAGTGATATTTTGAAAAAGAGGGAAAAAAACAAAAAAAGGAATTGGAAATAGTATGCGATTTTGGTGACTCATTAGCAGTCTGTAAAGGAGACACCTTCCGTTACTTACTGCTACCTGACTTGTCAGGATGAATGTGGCTCCTATCCCCTAAATCACACTACCTGTGAATAGAGCTCCGCTGGCCAATTCAAGGCTCTTTAGGCAACTATGATTGATGACTCAGTGACTAGGAGAAAATTGCCTTCAATGAATAATTCATCAAGCTATCTCTTTGCTGTTAAAGTAGCTGACAGGAAAGTTCTGACATTGCCTAAGCACAATCCACTTACAAATCAGTTACAAGGAAATATTAAAAATAGCTCGGTTACAGCATACCAGCACAGTATCAAGTTGGGGCTTTTTTCTGTCTACGCTGAGCGTCACCAAGAACATGAGCAGCTCTCCCTATTTAACCATTGTGCTAATGGCAGTAGAGGCAGTGATTAGGTAGAAAGCAATGTGATTTGTATTGGCTTTGAAACAATACACTGTTTTTAATAACACAGATCTCTAAATTTAAGGTAGACAGTTAATCAAGCAAATGGTACTATTTAAATATCTTCCAGGAAAATAAATAAATGTGATTTGTTTGTGGAATTCAAGTCATCCTTACCTTAGATACATTTGGGTTATTACTGACACAGAAAAGAAAGAGCACACCATATCTACTTAATAATGATCTGTATCAGTTTCAGTATAGAAATAACAAAAATAGCCTGTGGAAAACTGAGCAATAAAGCACAATAACAACCTATAGCAAAGTTATCAGTATAGAGTGCTCTTGATTTTGTCTATCTATTTATTTTGCCAAGGTAAAGATGGCTTATTCCAGGTTTACTATAATTAAAATAAAAAATATGCCATACACATTAGACAGATTAATATGCCATTAGTAACAGAGTTCTGTCTTGTTTGACCTCCAACAAAACATTCTCCCTTCTATATGTTAAAGACCCAAGGTTTTATGGAGTTTTACCTCTTGAAAATATGTTTGATGTTAGCATTAAAAAATCTCAGAAATTTCATTTTCAGATTTTTATCATTGAGTCAGAATAGAAAGAACTTGTGTCATTCTGGGTGTCAAAGGAAGTAGACCAGTAATAGGCTTCTGTCTATTAGAGACTGGAGAGCAGCAGACCTCCACATTTTACACAGTAACCTTGACCTTCTTGAGCATTATCTCATTTTAAAAATACCATCTTTTCCTGATACAAATGACAAGGAGTCCTCATGGTATAGACCTCACTCTGCAGACCTCTCACTCTGTTCTCCACATTACAGGCATGTACTCATCACAGTTATATCTCATAAATGTTGTAATAGCTGAAGCTTTGTTTTAAGGCTTTCCAAAGAAATTTGTTTATTATTATAGCTTTGCCTCCTCACCACCCCTATCCATCATCTCTCATCAGAGAAAAAGATATGTGTTATTTCCCTGCAGAACAGAGTGATTCTGAACAACACAAGTCCCAGTTGCCATAATGTTCTGACCTTATACCAAAAAGTAAAGTCATTCCCAAACTCATATTTTTCTTCTTGTTAGTACTGCTGATAACTAAATGGATTTGGATTCGTAATATCTGGGGGAAATATATAAATAACATTTTATTAAATTATATTTAAATGGAATTATTTTTAATAAAGTACAGTATTAATTCAATTCTTTGGTAGGCGGAAACAAATCATCAAAAACTTGATTTTTTCCCTACTTCCTAGAAAATATACCTCATTCATTGGCTGAATTAGCTGCTATAAGCAGTTCACGTGTTATCCATGAGTCATCCAATAAAATGGATTTAGATTTAGAGTAGTTTAAGTTGAGTGTACATAAAAATTTTTATCAAAAGGTGGATTTTTCTAAAACTGTGAACATCATCTGTCTTAAAAGCTTGAAGCACTTAAACTCAACATTTTATCAGTAAATTCTGAAATGTCAGTTTATTTCTATAAGAAATCAAATTCTAACAAGAACAGTCTCATTTCCAGGTTTGTTCAGAATTCAAAAATGTGAAAAGAATGGCTTCTTGTTTGAGCTCCATCATTTCAGGAACTGAGGTATGAGATTTTATAGACCAAACCTAAATAACTAACTCCATTGCAGTTCTGATATCTCAAACCATCTGCTGCTAAATATGAGTCCACTTAAAAATTCAAGTAAAAAAAGCCAATATAGTAATATTTTGAAAACATTTAGCATCATTTACTAAAAATGTGGATGAGGAAGCAAAAATACTTGAAGGATGTATTGAAAAGCAACGCATCTGTTTAATGGCTCTTTCACGAATCCCCATCAGTTCAGCATTGTGGAGACAATCGCTACTAACAGCAGATCTGCATGGATTAACATTTTGCCCTCTTTTCTGTAATGTTTGCTCACTGCGGTTCTACAGTAGGGTAATAATAATGCTTAATGTATAGAATATAGAATGTTACTTCTCTAAGAAACATATATATATTCTGACTATAGATACATAAACATATGCATTCTAGTAATAGATATAAAGTATACATACATACACAGATACATAAATATGTTAACAATACTTCCTATAGTCTTGCTAATACCTTCTATTAATGTATTTCTCTAAGATTAGGGGCTGTTTTTGGTGCTCTTTTATAGTCAGGCAATTTTTATAACTGATTAATTAGTCATTCGACGGAGTCAAGATATTTTGAGGCTCCATTATCTTCCAACATCTGTATTTTTTAAACGTGTTATTTAAATGGTTCAATTCATGCCTCTCTTATATGAAACCTATTTTTCAATTGTTTTTGAAATGTTGGAGTTACTTGTTTCATATTTTCTAGTTTGTAATATTTTCAAATATTTGGATCTATTAGTGCTGATAAATATGCTTCCCTTTATGACTGAAGGGAGGAGGAAGGCATCAAATGTGCAGAGAAAGTAAAATAACAGGGCCCCATAAATTTAATTAATTTTACTTCTTGACACTCCAAGGATTGCCTTTGTTCTATTCAATGCTAATTTTTATTACACTGAGCTCTCAGAAATAGGCGTCTCAGAGGCACTGTTTTATGCCTTTCTTCTTTTGACACTTTTTGGAAAAAATGTAGATTCATAATTATTTCCCACCTCTTCTCTTCCTAGTCTTATTCTCCCCAATTCTCTACCACATCCACCAAGTGCAACCAAATATTGACTGACAGATTGAAAGTGTTAAGCAGATCTTTCCCAATCATTTGTGTTCAATATATTGGCTCTAAAAGAAATCAGGAGCCCAAATCTTCCATTTAATATCATTGCAATAGACAGATTTTTAACCAGTGCAAATTCAAGTACAGTTTTCAGACCAGTCAAGCCCAAGAGACAAGCAGGAGGTCGGCCCTTCCCCAGCCGTTCTGTCTGCATTAGCCGCTCTCGCTCAGGCTCCATCGACCTGTCAGAGCCATCACAGTGATTGACTGCCCCGGCAGATGTGCTGCTATAACAGGTAACTTGATCATCCAGACCCATCTGTCTCTAAGTCCTCTTCAATTCACACTTTGAAAAATATTAGAGGTTGGGAGGGGTTGAATTCTTTGTTGTGATTTTTTAAGAAAGTAGGCAATCTGTATTTCACAAAAGGTTATCCTCTAGCAACTGAATGGGAATATATAGTTTTCTGAGCTCTTTAGTGAGATGAGTTGCTTCCATGGTGTAGCACTGTCAACATTTTAAATTGGCCAACAAGATCTGGGGAATTTTGTAAATGTGATTTCCGAGGCACAATTTAAATTTAAGAAATGATTTTAAAGAACAACCATGATAATAATGGAGTGATAGGTAATTCAATGATTAGTTTCCAATATGAGTGACATGGATGGTGTAGTTGTGCATAGAGAGAGGAGGGAGTTCTCAAGCAATGGGAGCAGTCCTGTTTCTTCCCTTCAGTGCCCATAGCCTGGCAAATGTGACATCACTAAACAGGATTGTTGATTTCAGATACATTTCAAACAAGAATGGGCAAGAATAACTCAAGCCTCACGCTACAACATAGTTAGCTAATTTATCAGTGTCACTATTTCTGATAATTACTTTTCATCAAAATATTTTGCTGGGCTGTGTTCAGAAGATTTCATTATGCAAGTCAACGTCCTAAGTGTGGAGCTGTTCATGATCTTCTTTGAGAAAGAATATAACCATGAGGCTAACACTTTTCTATTTTCAAGGAAGTCTATAACTTACTACTCATCATCAAGGGATGAACATAGGCTAAGAATGACAAGGGTTTTAAGAAGAAATTTCATAGCAAATCCATTGAGAATGGAAGAATAGATAACAACAGACTAAAAGCAAAGAACTGATTTTTTTTTAAAGCAAAGACACAAAAATACTAACTACTTCCATAACACTATTTGTAGAACCTAAAGAAATTCAGGAGGGTAGAGAAGATAGACACACATGTTCTTTACTTTATAGAATACTTTTACAGTTGTTTCAAAGACCAGCCCATGTTTGTGCAATTTTCCTTGCAGAACAATGTGTTAGAACCTGTTATTTATCGAATTCAAAATAAGAATGTAATAAATAAATTTCCCAAAGTTCTCTTTCTCAGCCAAATTATTTAAATAAGTTCTCTTCATAGTTTGCAATTTTTATCTCCTGGCCAAATTCCATGATTTGTTTTATGAAAATGAACAATTTTTCTTTAGCAAAGATCTGGAAAGCACAATATTTTAAAATTTCAACTTTTAAATTAGCAACGGCTATATTTTCTCCTAACTGTGGCCTCAGAAAGGCTCCATTTTGCTCATTCCACTGTTTAAAAAAGTAATGTGTCAAGATATTGCTTGTTTAAACTGAAGTTGTTGAATTCTTTAAAGATTATTAATCACAGAGCCAAGACTTCTGGTAAACAGTAAAGATTCTTATATTACTTTACCATAGTCAAAAATGAAAAAAGTTACACATTGAAACACACTATACAAAATTTAGTAGCTGATGGCACAGTTGAGTCAGGGTATGCCAGAAAATCATGTCCCCATAGGAAGGATTTTTAATGCATACTATGGTGGTCCATGCCATCAATCCCAGCACTTAGGAGGATCGCAGGTAAAAGTCAGTTTAGGCTACATAGCATAATCTCCTGTCTTGAACTTTCATTTTATCTAATCTTGCCATTATTTATTTATCTGAAAGAGAGGAAGGAGGGAAAGGAGGGAGATAAAGCATATTCATGCATATCATAGAATTTGTGTGGAGATCAGAAATCAACTTTCTGATGTCAATTCTTTCCCATGGGCTTCCCATGATTGAACTCAGGTTGTCGAGTTTGTTTTTGTGAGCAGATAGATGTCTTACCTGCTTAGCCATCTCTCCAGCTCTGGATTTATCCTCTTCATACTCAAATAGCCAAAGCTGAAGTGGAAGTTTTCACAATTGGCTCATGTTAGTCACTACATCTTGTATGATTTATTGGTATGGAACATTCAGGATGAAATTTTTTTCTGAGTTGCACAGACCTGCATGGCTAGCGAGTCATAGAATCAATCATGTAAATCTTCCAGGTATAGAAAAAGCAGGTCCTTTTTAAATATGTGCTTTCTTGTCTACTTCATATTGGATAACGCACCTTCTTTAAAAATGAAAGAAAGCTTTTCTTATTTCCATGTGGTTCTTGCTTTCTAAATTCTGTTGCTTGTTTTCTACTTGGAGCTTTAAATGTTGCTCTAACATCTTTAGGTGTGATATAGATAGATGTAGAGTGATGTAGTTAGCAAGCCTCATGCTGCAGTTTTGAAATACATTTGAAAGCTTCTTTTGGAGGAAAACAAGTACTCTCAGAGGAAAGAAAGTAGCGCTTGATATTGGAGGCATCTCCTTCTGCAAGTTTTCTTTCCAAAGGTGCTGAATTTACTATGATTATCAACACAATTAATTTTATAGCATATCATTTTTTTCATGTGCAGTTCCTCAAAGCTAGTTTAATCTTTGAATAGTATAAATACTGACTTTAGAAAGAAGCGTGTAGCTCTATTTGCCAAATCAAATGTGGCTGAATGTTTGAAACTGTGTCCTCTTACATGACGTGTATAGCATATGATGTGTTGACCTCCTTGTGCACAGTATGACTCTGTGTTACCCATGTGATTATAGTCCTGTATTCACCTCAGTGTAACACTGGTAAGCTTTTTCTGAAATAATTATATCCAAAAAATCAATATAAATATGGTTTTAGCAGTTTATAACAAGAAAAGTGGTTTCCACTTACTTTTAAGTTCAAGCTCTGTATATTCAATTACTGTTAGCAAGCACTCCACCTACTGGCTGATGTGTGGCCAAGCAAGCAGTTCATGTGGCAAAGCAAATCTGCAAAAGCTTTCAACCCTGTGATGTGAATGGATCCTCAGGCAGGATCCATGGTGAGTCTGGTGAAGTGTACTGCACATCATAGTTAGGATGATTCTTGGTACTTGTAATGGCTAACAATAAGCAAATTATGAGGCAGTCTTCAACATTATACTAGTGAAGTAGCATAAGATTGTTCCTGAGAGATGTTTTTTTCACAGCAACTACAAAGCAGGGAATCATATTACAGATCATCAAAATGGTATTTTTTATTTTCTTGATACAGAGTTATACTTCATGGCTCACACAAGCATAGAATCCAAGATGTTCCTGCTTCAGCCTCCCCAGAATTGAAATTGCAGTCATATTCCGCCATGCTAGGCTTCACAGTAATTTGAATAGATACCTAGATAGAGTATACATAAACAGAAGTATGGCTATATAGTTTTGTACAAAATGTTTCTGAAATGAGATATTAAGCTTAATAATCATCCAGAATTATAGATATTGAAAATCACTATTTCTTTATAACCAATGTGTCATTTTTAAACATTTAATGTTGCAATAGAGATGAAAAATATCAGTGCTTAGAAGTTCCTTTAACCATTGACCCCAACCCCATGAACTTTTTAGTTCAGTAATCATACAATGACTAATTATATGACAGACAAAGGGAAATTAGAATTAGGTATTATAATAATGAAATCAGGAGAAATTGAAGTAGCTCTGTTCCCAAATGTTAACATAAGGTATAAATCATCACCTTCTACCTATCCCACCCACCACTGTCCATCTTGACATCTCTTTAGAAGGACAATTTTCTGGGTAATTATTAAGGCTGTGCCCATATTACTGTATGTTTGAATGAACCAATAAACAATATGGCAATTAATGTGAAATAATACAGGAGCAAATCAAAGCACACAGGCTAGACAAAGAGGCCAAGCAGCAGGGATACTGAAATCAATCTAATGGAGTGTGGGGTTGAAATTTTTTCCTAATGTTGTCTCAAGGCTATTCTGAGCAGAACTGGAAAACATGTTGAGTAGAGAATGATTATCTCTATAAAAGGCTCCTTGGAATCAACTGTATTTTATTACCAACTTCTCCATCATCTAAATACTTTAGATCCCACATGAAGGTCTCTTGACTACTAAAAGTCTTGTCATTTGTGACTAAACTAGGACACAGTGTGGCATTAAGCAGTACAACATTTTTTTGGGTTGATAAATGCATGTATGCTGGGGTTGGAAACTTTATAACTGCTTTAGTAACAGCCCAATATGACTGCGCCCAAGATTTTGGCTTTGCAAGGAAAGTTTTCACAGTCAGGAAAAAAAAATCAGTTGAATTAAGAATTTATTCTGCAAACAGAGATTGAGGAATCTTAACACATGACGACACAACAAAATTTACCTGACCCTTCCAAGCTAAGGAAAACAAGACAGAAGGTCCTCTTGAGAAGCGGTATCGTATATATGTTCAGAGCCTGTGCTGCCCATATGCTTGATAGGACTGTTGAATCTCAAAGTTATAATAATTTGCAACGAGGTGCCAGAACCAATTATTAAATATCATATGATCCAACAGAGATGAAATAAAAATATACAGGGTCGATTTTACTGGCTTTGACTATTATAAGACATTTAAAGTGCTCTGAGTCTACAGTTTAACTTGAGGGCTGTATTAACGACATCCTTATGCTAGAATTTTGTTCCCAGCTGAATATCATAAGTTGAATGCAGATGGCATACTTTTTTAAGGAGAAAGGGAGTCTTGGCCTTATCTTTTCTTTTTGATTTGTATATCAACTCAGGAAAAGGAGATATGCTATTATGATATCCTCCACTAATGTAAACCTTTGTTCAAAAGCGCAAGTGACAGCCAAAAGTACAATTCAAGCGAGAAAAAAGGTAGCGTGTGATAGTAACACAGAATGATATGATCTCAGCCAAATCGCTGCCTATGATGTAGAAAAAGGAGACTCTCAGCATTCAGTGTAAACAATCACAATTTATTTACCATGACATCCTTAAACATGAAGAGGATGTCTTAAGTATAGGCTCAGATCACAATGTCAAGGTCAGGGTTTCTCCTTGTTTGCTGTGATTCTGCCTCCCACTAAAATCATGGTGAGGTATAATGGTGATTTTGCTTCCAGAAAAGCCAAACATTCAGAAGACAAGATTCTTTCCACTGCTAGTATTTCGTTAAGAATTAGAGAGGGTTCAGTCACCTCAGTAGACAAAAAAATACTTTAGCATGTTGCTCAAAAGAAGCTATCTCTCTAAATGTATTTCAACAAGAGTCACAGTCAAGAGTAACCCCCCTGTCCAGTCAAAGAATAATGTTTCTGCTTAGTCCTCTGCAGGATCGCCTTGGAGATTACAGCCCATCTTCCTTGGGATATGGGACACTGCTAGCTCAGGACCATGTTGTCTACATATGTTTACAGTGCCTGTCAAAAGACACATGAGAAACAAGAAGAGTCATGGAAAGTGATTTCCTCTTTTTGCTGAATATTTAATGCAGTCCTCTAGAAAGTGAGCAAAAGCATTCTCGTTTTCCAATGTTAGTCTCCATGCCCTCTCCCAGCCTTCTCTGGGGAGAAGTGGGTTTCGATCTTGGTTATGGCAAATACCCATTTGCTTCATAATCTTCTCTTTCTTGTCTCAGCTTCCTTCCTGCCCCCTAAAATGAAATTTATTTTATTTTAGCCACCTCTGAGCAGACTTGTGTGTATATATTTTCAGGAAAATTAGATTTCCCATATGGATTTTTAAATCAGTGTTCAGATCAAGTTCAAAAATATGTAAACTGTTGTGCTGTTGGATGGGTAGAAACAGAACATGCCACTCAGACGAAGAGCACCCAATTCTATAAAGTGATCATTAAATGAAAAAACTAGTGGGTAAGTCAATTAAAATGGCCAATAATGGGAAAACAAGTGCCTGTTCCAAGAGCAATTGGAAGACATTTAAGCCAAGGAAAGCTGCATTATACATTTTTATTAAATTGAGGCCATAACTCACACTTATTGTGGTTTGAAATGTGAACCAATATTTTCTATCTTTGGTTCTGTCTTTAAAATCTTCTTAATGTGTATAAGATGAACTTCATAATATCATATGACTGCTTTAAGTTTGTAAGTTACTGTTTCCAAAGTTATAATTTAATTTAAATTGATGAATATCCATTAAACTACTGTGCTCTCTCATAAAACAGTATCTGACCTGAGATTAATGTAACAAGACCGTGAGATTTCTAAAATTCTGGATTCACTGTTATTTTAACCTTGTTTACAGCACAATACATCAAATTTTAAAGAATACTGATATTTAAAGCACTATAGAGTATGGGATTTCAAAATTGTATGTAAATTCCATTTAAAGCTTGCTGATGTTACTATTATCTTTATAATGAGGAAAAAGAATTATTAATGTCCTATCAACCAAAATATATGCCTACTCAAAGTCTTTTTGAAAGACATGTTGAAAGGACATTAACCCTTAAAATAGTTCAGTTGTAGAACCATGTATGTAAACCATGTGCATGAAAACACAGGAAGAAAAGAATTTCTATAAATTCAAAATTCTTAAGAATATAGTAGATGGAGTTCTAACTAATTTCCAAATGATGATATTCATACTGAATGTGAAGATAGTGCCAAATACCAACAGGAAAAAAACAGTCCAGAATAAATATAATGGAGTCCGTTTTAAAATTTTCATCTAAATAACTGTACCAGGAATGGTCATCAGGACATTCAGTGACAAAGAGTGGAAAGGATGTGGCCTGTGTATCTGGCCCTAGGGGGCAGACCCTGTGAAATCCCATGTCATTCTTGGCCTCCAAAGATGTATATAATTAAGTGGTTTCTTTTTCACACACGTACACATATGCACATAGATATTCATGCACATGCATATACATATACACATACACAAAAAGAAAAGATGGCTCAAGATTTCACACAAATGTAAGAAATGGAAATTGGATTACAAAATCTCATATAAAAAGTTGGGTAGTTGTGGTCCTTGGAAGGTAGAGCATGAGCAGAGAAAGTAGTTTAACTAGCTGAGCCCTTTCCAGGAGTTTGGGTTTGATTACTTCCTCAAAAGATTGATTCCCAATATCAACCTCAGGTCTCCCAACGCACAGGGACACATGTACCCCACACACACATGTGACACAGACACATGTACCTACACACATGCAAGCATTTATTTACACATGCCCATATTTTGAAACAGTTTATGCTTATATGCTTACATGCTAAAGTATGTAAGCCTGAGATTCACAACATGTTTGCATGTTAGTTTTACAAAAGCTAATCTTTTTGTGTGGGGAACAATAAAGGGTCTGACTTCCTGCCAAGCTATTAGTTTCACCACTCCTGGAAAATAAACACTAATAAGCAAAAACACTGGCAAGCAAGAAAAAGATTACTTGAATAGTTGGCAATGTGTCCATAACTTTTTGAACATTTCCTTATCGAATTCTCCCAATAACCTTTTAAGGTATTTTATGCTATTTTCTTTTTTATTTACTTTGATATTTTCTTCTCTCTCCTTTTTTTAAAAGGAAAATATTTACTAAGTACTTGCACTAAAACTGAAGATTTCTAGATACTAAGATTTCATTTGGTCATTGAGATAGACACATGCATCTTATGTTTTCTTATAAAAAATAGCATCAACCTATATTGTCCAGGAAGATTCTAAACTAATAGTCTTCCTGCCGCGGTCTCCTGAAAGCTGATTTCAGGTACATACCATTACTCTTTGCTTTCATACATACTTTCAAAATGTGGTAATTGATGGTTAAGAACGCTGAGTTGTTATAGACCATGAAATGGGCAAATCGCAGTTTCTTATACAAACATATCAAATATTCAAGTTTATGTTTGAATGTTTTTTGTTTTCTAAATTTTAAGCCCTTGAGAATAACAATTTGAAATTGTGTTACATGCCAACTCTAGACACATGATTTATTTCTTATAACCGAAATTGAAGCAATGATAGGACACCTCATCAGTTGGAAAAAAAAAAACTTCAGTGGATTATAAATCTGTATCTGTAGCACTTGACTCAATGTTTTATTTTAAAAAATGGTACTTTGCATTCATGTTTCAGTGTGCTATTTGTAGAAGCAAAAAATAAAACTTCTTTCTGTGTTTGTAACTACACTTCAACCTATTCAGGTGGAATATGTGTGGTCCTTAGAGTTCAAAGATGAAAAGGTAAAGGCAAAATGAGAGTAAATACTTGGGGAATTATTCTTTTTCTTTCCTAGATGCAGATAATTTTCAAATGAACTCTTAGCATGCTAGAAGTCTTCAGTTTAATTCCCATTCTGGATCCCAGCTTATTGAAACTCATATCATTTATGAGAACTTATTAGTACTATTAATACTACTACTGCTACTACTAGTACTTACTGTTATTATATCTAATAATTTGACAACTTCTAAATATTATGTTATCTTGATACCAATTATTTTGTATTTAAGTTTTTTTCCACAGATGATACTTTTTCTAGGATTTTATGATTTAGCTAATGAAACATCTACAGACTATCCAACTCTATTTCTTTATGTAAGTGATATATGTTTGCTAATTTTAAACTAAATCTATGGTGAAACTAAATTTAATTAACATAATGGTAGAAAGGGCTACTCCTCTTGAGTACAATAAAGGAAAAGGAATGCTCCTGCATTTTAGTTAAAGAAAAGTTTGGTTCTTGAGTTCACAAGTTATAAAGAAATAAAAGTTAGTAATCAGTGATATTTGGAAGAGATCTAACAAAGAAAGGAGATAAAATTGGTAAAAGTAAATAGTATATATAAGAAATGAAATTTTGGTGTTCCTGCATCAAAAATATATTGGGCAAATAATTTTGAAAAGATTAATTTAATAAGGGAATGTTTCTAAGCTATGGAGGTGGAACTGGTTTACTACTGTCATGAGTATCATGGCTTTTAAAGGTACTCTGACCAATCACGGGGGGTACAGTACATCATTGGACAAGGATGTGGTTATTCTTAAGGCCTTTGTAGATCTTTAATAGATGCCCAAGAAGTTTTTGTTGTTGTCATTAAAACTATTCTACCATTTGGATATCATTTTTTAGGGTCAGTTCTTTCCAGCACTGGAGAAATGGCTTAGAGATTAAGCCTTCCCCTTTATATATTATTTATTTATTTATTTATTTATTTGTTTGTTTGTTTGTTTATTTTTCCTCTCATACAAACATGATAGGTACCCCTGTCTCCTCCCTCCCTACAACCTTTCCTGGACCTCTCTCTTCCCTCCCCCCTTTGCCCCTTCCTTTCTCCCCTCCTTCCCTTTCTCCCAGTGCCCCCTCCCCCATCTCTAAAGCATCCTTTAATGTGTATATCAAACTTTCCTCTGGGTCCTCCTCTCTGATGAGGTGTAAGGACTCAGTGGCATTTCCTAGAACTCTTTCTTGTGTTCCCCTTAAGTATAGGAACACTATTGTGATTGTTAATCCCTTGCTTCTAAGCATCCTACTGCCTTTAGTCCATGCTAGAATTTGAGGGGTCAATGATATGTTGGTCATTGCGCAGATCATGCAGAGTCCTATTATAATTGCTTCCGCCCTAACTTGTGTGGAGTATCTTGCATATCATGACTCCTCCCATCCTTGTGCTCTTACAATCTTACCACCCCCTCTTCCACAAATTTCCCTGAGCTTCAGGATGGGGAGAGATTAGGCAGGCCTGATTCCAGGTGGTTGATAGAGTCTCTGATGTTCTCCTTGTAAGAAAAAGAATCTGAATTTGGACCAGATCTCCAGACAGAAATGGCTGTGGTCTGCAATTCCAACCATGGAAGACAGAAACTGAAAACCCCAGAGCAAAGCAGTACAGAAGTAGAGCAATCCAGTCACTCTTGGGCCTCTACTGACACATAGAGTGCCCTCTTCTACACTCATACACATGAACATTCCCTCATCTACACAGCCAGACAAAAATAATCATTTCATTCATGAAACCTTTTTGAAAATAGAATTTAAATTTTCCAAAGAAGCATGACAGCGGTGAAGCAAAGAATATTTTGAAAGATGTTCATTTAACTGACAAATTCTGTCCTTAACTAAATATTAACTAAATGAAAACTTGGGTATTTGAACTTCCACTATTAAAGCAGAAACATTATTTTCCATAGAAAACCAAAGGAAGGCACATAATATAAAACTATGGATACTAGTGTCAAGAATTTTATTCTTCATAAAATTGAAAACACATAATAATGTTTTTCAAAACTGAAATCATTAACAATTCTTTTGTCACTCTACTTCTAGCAATAAATAAAAAAACAGAAATCATTTTTTAAATTGTTGTCTCCATTATAATGTCCAAGGGCCTTATGTCATTTTGAACATGGAAATCAGAAAGTATGATCTGTTTTGAATTTTAATTCAGATTAAAATTCAATACTCTTTTTTCTCAGTGACAAAATGTCCAGAAAATATTAACACAGCATGGGTATATTAGCATGGGTATTTTTTTCTTTTCTTTTGTGTGTGCGTGCATATGTGTGTGTGTGTGTGTGTGTGTGTGTGTGTGTGTGTGTGTGTGTGTCTGTGTATGTGTGCGTATCACAGAGTACCTTATGTGATTATGGAGGCCAAGGGGGACTTAAGGAATAGCCTGTATTGCTTCTACATTTTCTTTTGCTTCACTTTGGGATTTCCAAAGCTGAAAGTACAGACTGCTAAAATTTCCATCAGGCCTTTTCAGTTGGGATCTGGGATCTGAATTCAGATCCTTCTGGTAGCGAGGCAGAGGCTTACCCCCTAAGTCACCTCTCCAATCCCATAGAGTATTATTTTTCAAGATAATTTTTTAGCCTCAAAGTTGTTCTTATAGGACATTAACTTTGCGGACCTCAATTAAGATTATAAATAAGAAAATACAAAATACGTTACTTCCACATACTAATTATTTGTTATGTTGTCCCATGATTATGTATGAAAAATTCAATGATCTTTTATCTGCCTCTGTACCAATATTTTTACTTATATATGCTTTCATATGTTTGCTATGCATAGAAATAGCTTTATTTGCTATTATCTTCTTTCTTACCTAGTCTTAACTGGATCAATATTAAATGAATTGTAGGCTCTCTCTTTCTCTCTCACACACACATACACACACATACATGTGGGGGGATATATTGCATGTATGTGTTCACATGGGCATATGTATTTAAGTGTACATATATTTGGAGATCAGAGGTCAATGTCAGTTTCAGTCTTTGATCATTGTCCACCTTATTATTATTTTTTGAAAAGTAATCATTAATTAAAGAACCTGAAGATTTTTGATTTGGCTAATTGACTGAGCAGTGAAGTTCAGGGATCCACCTGTCTGTCACCCTGTATCCCACATCCCACCACTTTTCATGGATGCTGGAGATCTTAATTCAGCTTTGTATGCTTGTATGCCAAGACTTTATCAAAGGAGTTGGCAGAGTATCCCAGGTCCTCACTTGAGTAAAATTTTTCAATAAGAAACAAATGAGATATGTAATAAAATGCATTTTAATCTTATAAGAACTAAATAATTAAATTAAGACAATGATTGGTTTTTGTCATATCCAACCCATTTTTCAAAAAGGCTTATTGTATTCTTATAAAATTATGAAAATTGACTCTAAGAGTTATTGATTCACATGGATTTCTTTGTTTAAATTCACATTGACTAGTGAACTGTTTGTTAATAAACATTCAAGAAAATATCCAAGTCAGTATTTATGCCTTATATATGAGCCTATATATGCAAACTTATGGGAACATCCATCAGTCATTCACTGAATTCATAAATAAATTCATATACTCTATGACTAAGTATACAAATTTCCTAAGTTTAAACATAGCATTTAAATATCAAACCTAGATAAGTATCCAAGGCCTCAAACTAAAGTATACCTTTTACTTTTACAATCTCATATGTTGCTAAGTAATTATGAACCCAGAAGTGCTTAAGGAATGATTTTAATGATTTCCCATCTTGACTACTTATTTTTTTGAGAAAATTATTTAGTTTAGTTATTCTCAGGATCAACTAAATGCCATTCTCTGTGTTAGAAAAATTTGAAAGTAGTTCCTGATTCCTTACTTCAAAACTCATGTGATAACTCCAGTGGACCCATTTGTGTTACTTTCTTTACAATGCATAAAAGCTAATCAATGTATATTAATTTTCTAGACTAAAGTCCCTGAAGAAATCAATAACATATTGTCTTCAATACCATTTAATTTACATGCTTTGATGACCCACTCTTCTACAGTCATGCTTTGTTTTTTCTCAGTGGCTTGAGTACTGCTGTGTGTTGCTTTCAACAGATGTGGCTCAGAGGGCACTGGAAAGATTTTATCATTCGACTTAGAATTTTAAGTGAATATACCCTCTTATGATTTGTCCAGTAGAAAGTGACTTTAAAACATGATGCCAAATGCAAGAAAAATGGCTTAAGGATCAGTTACATTTAAAATGATGAAATCAATAGCAATATTTTCTCTGTGATTCTTTCTCTCCGATAAGCAAAGTCTTTGCTTAAAAGCCACATTAAAATTTAATCACAATCTGTGTGCTTTAGCAATTGATAATTTCCAGACAGCTGTCTTCTGCTTTGTTTAAGTCTTGTGTTCCTTCTGTTTAAGTTATGCCTTTTAATAGCTGGATTAGATACATTATAAAATATATTATTAGAATATTATAATATTTTATTATCTTCCAATAGTAGGTTCTGGTTTGATTATCCCTTCCAGTCATGTTCAAATGGAAGAAAGATCTCAAGACTGCTTGAACAACTGGCATTTCTTTGTGAGTTCTATAATTGTCTTCAATCTTATTTAAAATCAAATTACACGTGAAAAATATTGGAAAAATAAGTACTGTACTTTTTTCAGATACAAGCTAGAACTTCTAGCAATATCATCTTTCTAGTCACATATTGAATAATGAAACTATATATGTCCAATAAACTGTGTGTATACAGTGGTCTAATCAATAATTTCTAAAGAGTTTTCTTGAAATTTTAAAATTATTAAGAACTATCTCTGTTGTGCCAGCTGATCTAATATGACCTCTCATATTTAAAGAAACAGATGATCACTTCAGTATCAGCCCTTCAACAATTAAAACGTAAATGACACCAGTTTACCAGTTATTGTGTTTTATAGTTGCTTCCTCTGTTTCATAGGAGAATAAAGAACAAAAGATAATAATTTCTTGAAAACACTTCTGGTTGGTTTTCTACTCTCCATTCGCCTAACATGACTACCCAGACATGCAGTGATATCTATGGCAGCATGGATACTTAAAATAATCAATGTGTTCAATGTTGGGATAGGCATTCAAGTTTTGAAGGCTAAAATTTCTGACACGGTGGTCATATTATATTTCCTTGTGGCAAAATATTTTTATTGTGTTATTTTAATGTACTTGACTAAATCAATAAATTTAACTGGATTTTTCAACATTTGAACCAATACAATTTTCATCAATTCAATGGAATGATTTATATGATTATATTTACTTTTAACTTTGCATCAGATGTTAATTAATTAAATACTTCTGCTGAAATTAATAAATAAGTAATAATTAGATAAACATTGTGCAAAAACATAATTTGAAAGAAGCAGATTGAGGTGACTTGGGAATATAAGTGGCCATGTAGTATGTCAATTAAGAGAAAAGCTGAAATATCCCAAATATGTCTACAATATGTCCAAATATGTCTACAATATGTCCAAATATATGCACAATATTGCAAAATTTAAAATACTGCATATTTTAACATATATAGAAGATATAATATGGACCTTTATGATGGTTACCTAAAATTTTTAAAAAATTACTAGCTATGTGGATTTGAGAGTATAATTCACATGCAATTAAACAAGTCAAAATATGTTTTTTAGGAAACTTAATTTTAAATGTGTACATTTTAATAAGACAGGTAAAATATCCAACTCATATGTGGTGATTACTTGATTCCTATAACTAAGATTACCTTTTCTGAGGAGAATGGGATTAAGCATGTTTTACAATGTTATCATCAAGCCCTGTGTAAAATGTATCATATATTTAATTTCAAAAATCTATCATAAAAACATTTAGGAGTATGCTAGAAATCATTTATCAAGTCAAGTTTATCCCTCACTGGAAGTACAGTTTCCATGAGTTGCTCATGTCAGTATTTCTTTCTTCTGTATTTTCTCCCTCTCTTCTTTTTAAGTGTTCTGTATGCTCGACTATTACACTTATGGGTTTAGCAACAGAATTGCTTTTTTTAACAAATAAATCTAGAAAACTTTAAGGATTATGAATCACTCCAAAGAATTAATTTGAAACAAAATAATTTAAAACATACCCCTTCACAGTAATTGTTAAAAGCAATTTTTCTAAGATCTTATTTTAACATAATCTTTTTTTCACCATCTAATTTGAATCTTCCTATTCTTAAATTTTAGGTTTTGAGTGTATTTATTTTACTGACTTTAACACATCAGCTTACATTTAAAGAAAAGGTGAACATTTTGCATCATAGAAAAATCTTAATGTGACAAAGAGTTAAACCAAGAATTTCAGATGAATACACTAGCAGTTTGCCATTCTGACAGCAAAAGCCAAGTTAGTGCTTAAAAAATGCAAGTTTGAAAAATGCAAATGGTGTTATCCAAATATGCAGCCATATGTCCATAATACACACATTTTTGAGAGAAATTTTTATAAAGATTTCTATCACAGAATTGTATCTCAAAATGGTAGGAGGCTTTTTTTTATATTGTGCTACCATGAAGATAGTATGATGGTGAAATTACATTTCATGATCTTCTATATATACATTATAGTGGAAAATATAGTATCTTTAGGTTTTCAGACAAATTTGGCTCTATATACTAATAATCCATTTTGAGTAGATGTTCTACTTCATCTATAATACAGTTAGCAATATTGTCCAAAATATCCAGATTTTAAGTCATTTTTTTTCTATTCTGACAACTGAAGTTTAAAACAGCCTTTTCAAACAAGTTAACAGCCCCTGGAACTAAATGTGTATTACTAAGGAAAAAGTATAATTAGCTTGAGTACTGTTAAGCTATAAAATTTGGATAACCTTTAAGCAACTTTGCTCTGTTGATCACAGCATCTGCAACAATAGGAAAGTGGGAGCCAAATACAAGCGGTGAAAGCTCCAACAGGAAAATATCAATTAATCTTTTTCAATGGAGTTGAAGTATAGGTAATCCGCTTGTTAAATAATTTGAACCTTTCTCAGAGTAAACAAAGGAGGGATAGTGAGTGAGGAAGCGTGACTTGTGCGCATGGAGAATCTTCAAGAGGCTTAGGCATCACCTCCCAGGGCAAGAAGCTTCTCAGCCACTGGTCACTAATTACCCTCTTTCAAGAGCATTTGTGTAAGCAAATAAACTATGTTTTCAGTATTAACCTGAAACTATCACTTAACTATTGATATTTTATTCGTGAACCAATCTATTAAACAGTATTAAAAATCTATGGGATCTTTACCAAATCTCCTCAAGCCAACCAAATGTTTATTTCCAATATATATTTGGATGTTTATTTTCTTACACCTCCTGTTAACTGAGCTATTTCTATTAAAGAAATAATTCATGTCTGACTACTTGCAATAGGAGCTAACTATCCATTGAACCATTTCAGCACCCTTAGACTTCCAATTGCTGTGAGATTTCCGGTTTGGAAGAAAGAAGAGAGGACTGGAATTAACATCTGTTGTGTCATCTGCCAGCCAATTTGCCCTTGATATTTAAGTAAATACAATCTTTAGTCCACTTGTCAATGCGAATATCATTTTTAAATTGCTCCATACATTTGAATATCTGTGCGATACAAGCACAGTAATCATCCATTCTCATTACAAAGTTTTTGTTTTTTTTTTATGTACCAGGTATGTGTCTTTAGCCAAGGAAATAAAATTTTACCTTGACATTCATCCGAGATCCAAATTTATTAACATTCAATCTACAATTTTGTTTTTTCACCATCCAGCATCTGTGCCTGAAGAGCTACTAATAAAATTAATATCATCAGATGTACTGTCTGCCAAGGCATTGCTCTATGTTCTAAAGCATTGTCTATGGAACAAGTTAGGATTGACAAACCCATCAGCATGTAAACTTGTTATGAAGAGGTTGCCAGAATTATAAATAAAGAACCAGAGGGTAACATTCTTACAAGATTCTAATTCCAGTAAAACATTTTCTATCTTTTTTTTTCCTTGCAAACTCATTTTCAACAACTTACATGTACAGTGCTTTTTCTGTGCTCCCTGGATCTGCTCTGTGGACTACAACATGAGAATGTGTGAGGGAACTGCACGAGGAGCTCAGCGCACATCTTCACAGCCCGGATCTCTGCCTGCTGCTTTTTTTAGCTCTTTAAACCTTCTCTTGTGTCTTCAGTCAAATTCCAATATTTATTATGGAAACTCCTGAAGCTCATAAAATTTTCATTACTTCCATTCCTAGATGTATGTGACATTCCTTAGGAAAAGATGGACACAAATAGAAAAAAACTGAAAGAAGTTCTAAAGCTTTGTGCTTTACTCACATCTCATCTTAAGAACAAGATTGGACTATTCCATAAATTTGTCTATACTAACATTTGAAGCTTCCTATGACACATAAACATTAAAAATCCTATCTTTAGAAATACAGATATTGTTAATTATGATACAGTAAGCAACTTGTTTAATTACAATTTCCTCAGGCGTCATATAAAGAGAAACTTCAATAAAATGTCTTAGAGAATTCTTTAAATTCCGTGGATGTAAGAATACCTGATAATATCATCCATAAGATATTAAAATGGGTAGACCAAAATATCACTTATTGCTAATTTTTGTGTGTCCCAATAATTTGCTTATATTTTATAGATGAAATTTTGACTTGTTTTAGTAAAATTTAGAAAATAAATAAGTATATACATGTGCACAAAGCCAGTTAACACTTTATTAGGAAAACCTGCTATAGTTTTAGAATTGATAAAGCCCCCTGGGAATAAATGTAAACTGGTTTAAAAATGGCCTTTAATAAGATACAGAGAATAGATGTTATTACAGTGTGATAAATAGTTGAAAAGATAGTGAATTGCTGAGTGACACAAAAGCTCATTCTGTGTAGGAAACCTTAGTCAAAGTTTACTTTTGTTATGCTTTGCGTGGTTGATGAAATTCCACAGAATCTAAATATGAAAAACATAATACTTATTAAAATCACACACAAAATATCCTTCTGCCCTTATGCTTGTTTATTTTTTCCAAGTTTCTGTTTGTTAGAGATTTGTCTATTATTGGAAAATTAATTTAGAGATGCATTTACACCTACACAGTCACCCATTTGATTCCCAGATAGTGTGGAATAACTCACTGTTGGTTAAATGAGAGGTGTGTTGGCCAATTAGCATACACTTGAGCTTAGTTGATTTGCATATTTCTATATCTATCATAAAAAGCTACTCTCTATGCCACTCAAGATTCATTTCTGGTATGATTTTTATGTTGTAACAATGAATATAACTAAAAAATACCACTGTATAACAAATACAAATAAATCTCACTCACAGTTTCCCTTAATGTATGTTTCCTAAGAACATATCTGACCTTGAAGAATGACAATAGCTTTGCCTGTCTACTTGTTAAACTGTGTTCTAGAATGAAACATTATTGTGATGAAACAGCAAAGAAATTCAGCATATTCATTCCATGATGAAAATGAAGAAATTCTGAGTTTTAAATACATGTTTGACTTTTCCAAGTTAAGCAGTTTTGTAATTTGTTAGCATGACTTGACAACTAAACAGAGGCAATTTTATCATCTTTCCATTTATATTATCTGGAATGCAAAACACAGCCTTCCGAATCTCAGTGTTTGCCAAGTACACTTCTTCCTTGACATACATTAATACAATATTTTTGTTTAATAATTGTACCATGTGACATAAAAATCAGGAAATATATCTATTCTAGTTACTTAAGAGCACAGAAGAGCAAAAGTACAACTGATATTTTTCTTTGTGGGTCAGATGTTACTGGTAAAAAGAGAATTAAGCCATTTTCTTTGGAACTAACAATTATATTCCAAAATATGATTACAAAGAAAATATTCATTTATTTCAAAAGATTTTTATAAACTTTCTACCACCATCACTGCACAAACACACAGAGTAGAAGCTCACATTAGCACTAGACAACATGATGCAGTGTGGCACATGGGGAAGATGGAAAGCTGTCTATACACACAAACACTTTCATTAATTACCTCCAGAAAATTACCACAGTCAATCCTTATGACAACTTTGAAAAAAATCTGAGAGTCGAGACTGGATAATTACTATAGCTTTGTTATTTCCGGGATCCAGAGTACTCTGTGTTGGGCTTCATTGAGGAAAGGCTTCCCTCTAGCAGGCCCTCATTGCTTGCTTTTTGCAAGTGAAGAAAAAGTACATTCTTTTAGCCCTGTTTCCCCTGTTTTGAGTTAGGGTAAAGAAGCACTTCAAGGAAGCAGAGAAGGAAAAGTCACAATTGAGTCACTGAGGAGAAAAAGATCTGTACTTTCATCAGAACTTTCTCTGACTCATCTCTACATTTTTTTTTCTTCTCCACAATATACTGTGGTAAAGTCACCACCTTAGTCACTCAATCAAGAGAGAAATGCAGTCAAGCTCACTTCTAAAAATGAAGTTCTAAGATTTCTCTGAGTCAAAAATGAATGATATCAACTTAATTTGCACAAATGCCAAACAAGACAGGGGAGAAACTCAACTTTCTTTAGTTGACATACCTGGAATTCAAATACATGACAATGATTTGCTTTCTTTGTTTTGAGGCAGGGTCCAACACTGGGGCACACGCTGCCTTTGAACTCTCAATCCTCTTCCCTCTGTATCCCGTGTACTGTAAATACAGTTAGGGTCACATACCCAGCTTGTGTTCTGTGGACAATTTCTAAGCTTAGTTTCCATTCCAAATTTATAAGAAACAATGTTTTCTTTGATTCTGCAATTCCTGGAAAATTCTTAATGTTTTGTTTAATAATGCATGATATGAAAAATATGTGGAAGTAATATAACTAGTATGGTATGCTGGTGTGTTTAGAAACCATGCCATAATGCCATGTAAGTGTCTGTCATTATAAACAGCAAGAACAACTACATTCATTAGGAGGTGCCATAAAGTACCTGTTGATTTCTTCCCATTTAAATAAGGACCCACAAACTTTGATGCTATAAAATAAAAAAATGCTATTTGTACATATGCACAGATACCTATACATCTATTTATGGATCTGCTTATAAGAGAGAAATAGAGATTACATTTATCATAGGACCATAGAGAACTTTAAGTGATAAAATAAAATAAGCAAAATACATTGTGATAGTTAAGTAATTACTAGGTTTTTTCCAAACATACCTTATTTGGACTGAAAGAAGACTTCAAAGATCAAGTGTAATACTTAGCAGAAAATGAGAATATGTGTTTATATTAAACAGACTACACTCCTTTAGGGCCAAAAAACAATTACTATGTCATTGTAGGCAAAGCAGTTTCAGTGACTAGGAAAAAAACTAGTATGTTACTCTAAATTTAAATACACAGATATTACTAGAGATTGTATTTGAGATAAATGTTGTGTATGTACGTATGAGAGAGAGAGCTCACGTGACATTCTTTTCAAGATGATGAAGACACATCTTGTGTATCAGTGGATCATACAGTTCTACATAATTTTGATCTGTCAAATAAGATTGAGTCATTCTCTGGTGTTTCATTCTCCTAGTACATATTTGGCACATATCCAAGGACCGTGGTCATTCAAAATGTCTCTCTGACATTCTCATTGCTAAGTGAAGGAAGTTTAATGAATAAAGCCTTGTGAACTGTTTATGTACTGGAAGATTGTGTTCAGAAAGTAGGACCATTTTGACCTTTGTCATGAAGTAGTAAATGAAGAGTAGCACCATGTGCTTCCCTCGTCTTTCCCCCATCCATGATACTCAGTTCTTGACCTCTCTGTCTTCTTCTATACAAGGGAAATGACCTTAGTTTATCTCTTTAATCCTCCAATAAAGGCAGTGAACCCAACTTCTTGGGGTTAATTGTCTGATCCTCTTTGTCCACCTTCCTACTCAAACCCTTTGTGCTGTTAGAATTTCCATCTGCTTGCTTTTCTGCTTGCCTATTAGCTGGGCCCTTGCAAAACAAACACCAGACAAAAATAAAAGTGTACTTTCTTCTAAATACTGATAAGTACAAATATTACATATACTCACATAAATATTTCAGAGAAAATAGCTTTCCTGTCAATCTTAACCTAAAATTAGATGTGTCATCCTTTTAATGAAAACCTCAAAATATTCTGCCCAAAAACTAAGTCAAGTGATTTTCAAAAAGGATATATTATTCATCAAGTTCTCAATATATTGTCTAGGAGAATATGAAATGCATTAATTCATACTCACTGAAGTCATAATGTGTAAACTTAAATGTATAGGTCACCTTAAAGGGGCTGCTTTTACAACAATTTTAAAGTTAAATATTATTTAAAATAAACCACATCTTTGTTTTGATAGATAGACATGCATGTACATAGAGATCTCATTTGTCCTTAGTTGTGTTCCTTTCAACATAATTTTCTTACGTATAAGGATATTCCACACCACAACTGAGTTTCTTATCCATGTGTGTGTGTGCGTGTACGTCTGTATATTGAATGTATTGATAGAGGTCAAGATTTCAATGACTGATGTCTTCTTCAGTAACACTTGTCCTTATTTTTTTGAGTGACTATTTCTCATGGAGCCTGTAACCTACTGATTCAGTGAGCCTGACTGTCCAGTAAACCCCAGGAACCCTCCTGTCTCTTCTTGTGTAATACTGAGGTCACAAATTTGTGCTGCTGCTTTGGGAATCAGAATCAGATCCTTGTGATTGTTCAGAAAGGTCTCCCTAGTTCAGTCTATCCTTTTTAATTTTAATTTTAATTTTATTCTTTTAGCATTTCATATATGAATATAGAGAATTTGGGGTATTTTTCACATCTTAATCCCCAATCCTTTCACCCTTCTTTTCCCATTACAGCCCTTCTTTGCCTTGCCAGTTTTCCTCCTACTTTTATATATTTTTAATGTAAATACCAATGACTTTCATCTGGATTGCCTATCATATCATTTGCCTGAACACTGCAGGCACGAGTTAATTATCAATGGGTGTGCCATTGGGCAAAGCATCTCATTATCCATTTTTAAGACTGAAACCACTATAAAGGTATTGAAACTTCATGAATCCTATTATAAGTAAGTTTGACAGCTTCCAGGTATAATGGAGAGTTTGTATGTGGCTAGTGGAATTCTTAAGTGGACGCTTTATTGATACTTATGGTACAGTATGTAACAAACTGGCTGCAGTCACTTATATTTGTAGGTTTTTCCCTTTCCAGCCATAAATCACTAAAAACCACCCAAAGAGTAAGATGCTGCAGATAATTTCCTCCAAAAAGTTTCAGGGTTAAGGACATTTTTGATTATAATAAATAAAAACAATAATAAAATAAACTCAAGGTACATTTTTATGGGCTTTACAAAGACAAGTGGTGATAAAGTATAGCTTAGATTAAAATATTCTACAAATAGGCATAGAATTCAAACAACTCAAATTAGTAATAAATATATATCAGTAGGCTCTGAAATTGAATAAAGTCAAGATAGGATTAATTCATTAGATCCCCATGATGATGGTTTCAGAGCAGACATGCAGAATCAGCTGACCCAGAATCAAGGATATCCTAAGGAAGTATTTATGACTAAGTAACTGTGGCATATTTAGGTCACTGGGAATTTCTACAATCCAGGGATGAGGGAAAGTATTTTTGCAAAATGGCTGATATCAGGAAAGAATAGTTTTTAACATCAATCTTTGCAAGGCAAAATGGCATGGAATAATCATACTACTATCTAATGAATTACAATGTGACAAACAAGGGTCATAAGTACATATTAAGGATTCCCTAGAGTTACTACTGACTTGTATAATCCCAACATCTGTATGTTAAAACAATGTCTCCCACACTTTTAACTAAAAATAAAGAAAAACAGAAAAAAACACACTGTTAAAATTCATAAATTGGAATAAAATTGCACATGATGGCATGTATTTAGGCTGAATAAATTCTGAATTAAATTTTCTTTATTCAAAGTCTGAATATAAAACTACATCTTAGTCTAGGCCAACTTTTGAATAAATGAGTCATGAATAGCAATGCTATTGGTTGATAACAGAAAATATAATAACAGTAATCACAATTGACATTTCTATTGCACCTTTCACCTTAGAAAATCTAAAGCAAGTAATCTGAATGTCACTGCTATACTCAGGGTTTGCAAGCCCTCAACTTAATAGTTATCTTTGAAGTAAACTCAAAATATAAGGAGAATTTCCATATTCCTAGTGGTCCATCAACCAACATGGATGTACTTGCTATAAGTGTTCTCAGAGAAAGAGGAAATAAATGGCAATCAATTGGTCGAAAACTAATGTCACTATATTCTAGGTCATTAAGCAACACTTTTAGATTCTACAATTCAATATTTTGTTGAGTATGCATCACATTTCAGAACAATTCTGCTGTGTCAACCCTGTGTCTTAATATTACCACATTGTCAATGTTGAATTGCCAAGTAAATCTCTCTCTCTCTCTCTCTCTCTCTCTCTCTCTCTCTCTCTCTCCACTATAGTCATAGGTCCGCATGATATTTGAAGAATAAAATAAGAGTTACTTGAGCTTTATTGACTCCATCAGATCATACTTATAGAATTAAACTTTTGTATTAGAAAGAAAAAATGCTAGTTCCTGTGTTCTAAGACTTTTACCTGCAAATTTAAAATATAAAAATCACCATAGTATGGAATAATGTCATAAACAGAGTAATAATACATGGAGAAATCAACCAGTCTATCTAGATAAAAGAGAAAGCCAGGAACATCTTCAATGAGAAAAGATGCTTGGATAAAATATAAGGCCTAAAGTAACAAGTTACATATGCTTGACTGTATCAATAGCATAAAAAAAAGCAAATAGAAAAGGTAAAGGACTTCCTCAGAATACAGTAATGGGTTGTTTGGATTATTGCTTTTGTGCATTTTATGCAATCGGGGGAGTATGAAAAATTTTGAAATGCAAGGAGTAAAAGTCAGAGCACCAACTTGTTTAGCACATTATTAAAAAATAATTGAGGCTATCAGAGGAAAAAGTTTTTTTTCATAATCACCCTACTTCTTTATTAGTTAGGTGGCTGCATTAAAATTTCAAATTTCGCTTCAAAAATAAGAGGAGATGACCACCACTAATTGTGTCTACTCCATAGACAGACTTGACAGTTCTAATGCCTCTCTCACAGATACCATTCATGCTGTGGTGCAGACTGTGCCCACAAAACCCCAGTTTCCCCACTGCTGCCAGCAGGCCGAGAAAACGGGGTCTGCATCAAATCCCTATGAAATGAATTTGAAAGACTTTTCTGAGTTGTCCTGGAAAAAAAAATGCAGCCTCCCACAGCTGGCTCCTCTATTTTTGGCTTCTCCTATCCCTGTTTTCATGGCAGCTGAGAAATATTAATGTGAGAAAAGTATCTTTATTTTAGTCTTTGGAAAATAACTCAACAGAAAACCTTGCAACTTCAGCAGCAGAGGCTGAGAGCCCAGGGCCACACTGCAGAAGAGCCTTAATGGGCCAACCTGTAGAAAAGGGAAAGCCTTGTGAAGTAATATATTCCTCTTACACATGACTTCCCCAAAGCATATGCTATTTACATATAATGCTGAGAAAACATATTTCATCAAAAGTTAATGTGTCCCTTAGGAATAATTACATAAAATAGGTGCATAATCAGTCTCATACGTAGAAAAGACATACAGTGGAAATTTTTTCATTAATCTAGCATATCTCAGCAGAAACAGATGATTAACAGATCGATTGGAAAATGAGGGCTACAATAAGTTTTTTCAATCTTTTCCCTGACCAGTTGTTTATGCATTAATATCATACTTGGTCTTGCCCTCTCCCTTTCTCTCTCTCTCTCTCTCTCTCTCTCTCTCTCTCTCTCTCTCTCTCTCTGTCACACACACACACACACACACACACACACACTCACACACACAGAGTACTATAGTCTTATGTCTGAACCACATTTGAAGAAGTAATGAAGAGTTACATGAGTTTTATTGACTCAATCAGATCATATGGTGAGTCATTTCCAGACATATTGATAAAAATCATTGATTCCTCATTCTTGTAGTCACCGGGCTATAGAAAAAAGGATCAGTAGCCATTTGACCTTCATTGTGTATTAAACAAACACCAGATGGCAAGGATTCATTCAGGAAATCCATTCTTTCTTCTTCATAGTCATGTTCACACTGCTGCTTCCCACTGAGCCTTTATCTCTGCTTGTCATGGTGCCAGCTTTGCCTGCATAGCACCTTTCATGCGTCACAGCCTTCAAATCTTGTCCCATTAGTTTCATTTTGTTTCCATCATAAATAATCTCCCAGTTTCTCATACACTCTTTCATTATCTAATAATGGGCTGGGTCACCATACAAAGGAGCTATGTATTAAAGGGTGAGTGAGTACAGTTTGGCCACTTGGTTTCTGGCCAGTGTGTGAACTATCTATTAAATGGAGAAATTTATACAGCTTTATAAAAAGAACCCTAAAGAACACAAACATCCTTCTCTTACTAACAAGTTTTCAGGAACAGTACACATATAAAAATGAGGAAACTTGAATTCCAACTTGGAAGCCTCAAAGCATTATAACAGGAGCAGTAACCTAATGCAGCCTAATTATACAAGAAGTACACAAAGAAAAATTCCCTACTCTCTGGAAAATTCCATCACCATTTCTCTCTTTGGCCATTCCCTGGACTCATTTGGACATTCGCCAGTCAGTTAGAAGTGTTGAAATGCTGGCGTGCAGACAAGTCAGGTCACACTATTCTGAGGAGTTATCCCTTGAGCAACTTTCACAGAGTACAAGAATGGAGACTTTTCTTCTTTTTCTTTTTTTGATCATGTGGTATGGAACAAAATAAGAAAGCTGGATTTCATATAGGATTTATAGTTAACATGCAAAGTTTAGCACAAGAGAGGTCCCTGAATCTCAGCTGAGGGACCTCAATATTCACATGGGGGTTAACTCTTGAGCACATAAAGTATGTGACAGCTAGACACAGAATCTTCCCTTATTTAGAGAAAAGTAAGAAGCTTAGAAAGTAGTGAGCAGAATGTTGAGAATATGTCAGCACTGAGTGAAACCATCTCAGTCTATTGCTTCCCAAGGCAGCCAATTATCAGGGGATAATTGGACTGATATTGAGCATTCTGACTGGTCAAGAGGTCCCTCTGGGTCCCTACCATCCGTTCTTTTCTATGGCTGTCCACTGTGCTGAGAATGGCAGGATATAAATGAGAATTTCAAAAGAATAGAGTATTTTTTTAAAAAATGAGCTTTAATTAAAGAAAAAATAGGATGTCAAATGGTAAATTTATTTTTAAATAGAGGAACAGAGATGCATTCTATTTGGTAAAGCACAATAGAAACCATTCATCTTTTTTTGCATTGTATTCCTGTTAAATGAAAGTATTTTAAACATGTTATGAGAAGTGCAGGAAAGACCTACTCATAATTTCACAACCATTATAGATCCAAATAAATAATTTGAGCTTTGAAGAACGCATTTAATACAAAGTCAGTTACAGCAATGGTGCATATAATTGCTTCTTTACAGCTCTTGACAATAAACTCAGAGTAAGCCCTGCCTTAGCCAACTTAGTTAAGTAACTACTTTCTGCCCAAAAAACAATGTTAACATCTTCCAATAGTTAACATCTACTTCATCTTTGATGCCAACCTGGTCATCAGTTCCTTTGATTTTCCCAACTTTGCTAGGTCAAACTTTACATCCTTCTCAGCTTTTTCTTTTTCTGTATCATTGTAAGTTTTTACTGATTAATGCTTTCTGTTGCTGTCAACAATACATGTCCATGAGGACAGAAAGGTGTTTTTTTCCTGTACTATCACATGCCAGAATAGTAACAGATATATATCTAATGGATTATAAACAATCATTGTATAAATAAGTAAAGAAATGAACTTTGGCACTTTTGAAGTGTGAGAATCTAGGAAGAAATGCTTTCTGTAGATCTGTATAGGAAACAAGACAAAAAGACTAATTCCATTAATTTCAGTTACATTTTTACATCAGCAACTAACTAATCCTATCCTTGAAAATAGATGAAAAATAGTTCAAATCTTACTTTAATCAAAGAAAAATATAAGAAAATATAGAGAAGTAACAGAAGGTTTTCAACTTTTACCTTCCATACCATTTTCCATTGAAAGAAGGAATCATTTCATACATTTAAATATGGCGTGAGATTTCAAACAGAACTCTTCTGCCAATGAAAAGCTTAAAATTGAGCATAACTTCTTTATATGTTCTTTAATTCTGCTGAGTACAAACTCCAGAATGAAAAGTAGTGATTTTAGACCAACAAAAGAGCTCAGCAGGTAAGGTGCCTCCTTGCAAACCTGGCAACCCAAATTTGATCTCCAGAAGTGTACATGGTAGAAAGAGAAAACTCAATTCTGAGAACTCTGATATACACAGCTGAGTTGTGGAATGTACATACTTCCTTTCTTGATCTATAAATAGATAGGTAAATAAATAGAATAATCAAAAATGAAGAAAAAGTAACAAATCATTTCCAACTGTACCATAAATCACAAATCTTGCTTCATATGTTACCTTCAATTCTTCAACCTCTGTCAAATTTCTTAACAACATTGACCAATATGGCCTTAAATTACAGTTTGTCTCAGTTGCTACTGTGACCTGACACCACTTGGTTTAGGTATGAACACTTCTGGACACTTCCTTTTTCTTTCTTTTTTTTTTACTTCATTTATTTTATCTTATCTCAACAATGGTTTTGGGTGTTTTCATCAACCCCTACCTGCACCTAACCCATTTCACATCATATTCTATCCTCCAGTTTCTTTCTTTCCTTCCCCATCTTTTCTCTACATGTGTGATCTCTACCTCAGACACCTGCATTAGTTAGTACTTATGAAGCATTAGGATGCGTAATCTTCCAGTGGGTAACCTGTAGAGCATGTAGGATCCCCTTTTCTTTTGTCTGACACCAGTTACACACAGTCTTTAAAGGAAAGGTCATGTTTCAAATGATCTCTTTTCTGTGGCAAAGTGCTAGTCTAGCTATTGTAGAGGTCTAGTGAAAGTAGACAATACTACATTGAATTCTATGTTATCACAACCCTAATGTCAACAAGAGCTATAGTCTTATATTATTAACCCAGTCCCCAAGCTTTTATATTCTTACTGCCTCCTTTTCCACATGGTTCCCTGAGCAGTGGATAGGGGATAGTTTAGCTATTCTGATTAGGACTGACTCATCTGTAAAGGCTTCTTAATTTGTGCTTTGGCTAGATGTGGTTCTCTGAATTACAAATCTTCTTTTGTACAAGGGCACTTGTTGGTTAGGTGCTGAGTGCTTCTTTGATCTCTGGATATAATGACAGGTGTTTAGATAGTGACTTACCACCATGTATTTATAGTTATCAAGAAGTTCACTCCCTCCTAATGTCTGTGATCTCCCACTCTGCTGACATCTGGTATAGTTTACGGTACTAGGGATATGTTTGATTTCCCTTGTCATTTGGGAACCTTCCCCATTCTTCCATTCTCCTTGAGTCATGCTTCTTCTAGAAGCATAGATTCTAGAAAATAGTTTGTGTTTATCACTTCTACATTTATCATTGTATTGTCTACTACCATTCATGTTTTTAAAAATTATGAAAACAAATAATTTTTTACTTTTTCCATCCATGTATTAGATAAGTCATAAGTGAATTCATTTTTAAATTATTAACTCTGCCAGTGCACATAACCTCCCTAATAGGTGAGATCAAACCTGGACCCTACTCACTGCTGTGCCCTACTCCTATTATTCCATCTACCTTTGAGTCTCCTCTTATATTAACATCTTCATTTAAAGGGTCTTTTATCTTTGGTTAGGAGGGGACTTTTGATACCAATCAGGATATAACCAATGACAGTGCAGGAAACTGAAAACAACAAAAAAAGACATAATTCAGAACACCAAAGACCTTACATTATTCACTTGGAGCCAGACCAGCCAAATCCCTCCCCATCCTAACGCTCAGGGAACCTTGCAGAAGAGGGAGCATAAGATTGTAAGAGCCTAAAGATGGGGAGGACCGATGATATGCAAGATACTCCACACAAGTTAGGGCTGGAACAGCCAGGATTGGACTTTTCCTGACTTGCACAATGATCGATATGTCAACGACCCCCCAAAGCCTAGCATGGATCACAGGGGAGAAGACTTCAGGTAGTAGGATCCTTAGAGGCAAGGGGTCAAACAGTCATTAATAGAATTCCCATACTAATGGTGAGCTCAAGAAGGGGTTCCAGGCAATGCCACTGAGTCCTGAACCCTCACTAGAGTGGAGGACTCAGAGGGAGGTTTGGCATTCAGACAAAAGGATGCTCCAGGGGATGGGAGGAAGGAAGAAGGAGGCACCTGTAGAGGAAGGGGGTTGAAAGGAAGGGGGCAGAAGGCTATGGGGGATGACTGGAGGAGAGGAGGGAGAGGATGGGGTATCTATTGAGCTTGTATAATTAGGAAGAAAATAAAATGTGGGAGAAAAAAACCTACAAAATTAATAAATTATTAATTCTGTTTGAAAAATTAAACAAAATGCAAAGTCCCTCTTTAACCTCTGTTATCACATAAGTAGGAGTTGTCCAACAAACAACCTCCCAGTGACTTTAGGGTCATCCTTAGTGTCTGCCATCTAAGATGTACAGTTATAACTACACATCATTGGAACCACAAAGAAGAATTTCATTATTTTAAAAAATTCAGTGTTTCAACTAGTTTTCCCACTTTTCCTCACTGAACTATGAGAAACATTAATGTTTATACTTTCTTCCTCATCTTACAGTAGATTAAATAGTAGTGATGAGGGGAGATATAATTTCAAGCATATTCATATATAAACATATATAAAATGTATATATCATATATATACACACTTAATGGCTAAGCAAGTGAAGCTGTATGGTAAAGGATTCCAATTAGGTGACAAACTATTGTTTACAATTGTTTTTATTTTTTTTAATTTTTTTAAATTATTCAATTGTATGTGTGTGCATATGTATGTGCGCGCGCATGTGTGTGTGTCTGTGTGTGTGTAGAACCACGGACGAATTCGGGAACCACCATGGACGCCTCCACCTCCTTCTTGTTTACTCTGCCCCGGGATTCACAGGCTCCGCCCTACCAGGACCAGAAGCGCAGGCTGCCCCCGCTTCGCCTGGCGTCTATACGTGGGATCTGGGATCCCAACTCAGGACCTTCTGCCTGCAAGGCAGAGGCTTAACCCCTGAGCCACCTCTCCAGCCCCTACAATTGTTTTTACGTAAAAAAAAAATCTCACATTTACTTCCTCCATGCCTTTTTCACAACATTGCAAAGACAGTTTTTCTTCATTTTCCTTTTCTATGCCCATGCAATGAAAACTTTAAAACCCTACAGAAAGATATTTCAGAAGACACCATGAGGTGAAAAGACTCCTGGATCTGTAGAGTTAACATCATAAAAATGACAATCTTACAAAAAGCAATAAACAAATTCAATGCTATACCAACCAAATTTCCAAGGCAATTTTTCATAGACATTGATAAAGCAATCTTAAAATTCATATGAGAGTAAAAAAGGCTTAGTATAGGTAATTTAATCTTGAGTAATAAAAAATTATGCCAGACCTTAAACTATACTACCAATCCATAGTAATAAAGACAGCACAGTACTGGTTCCAAAACAGACACATAGATCAATGGATAAAAGTCAAAGACCCAGAAATAAGCCCCTACACATACAGTCATCTCATTTTTAATCATATGGTCTCAGAAAACCCAATGGCAAAAGAAAAGTATCTTTAACAAATGGTGCTGGCAATACTGGATATCCATTTGTAGGAGACTGAAACTGGACCCTTACTTGTTACCATGAACAAAAATCAACTCTAAATGGATCAAAGACCTTAACATTATAGCACAGACAATCTTAGAAGAAAGAATAGATAATTCCTCAAACTTGGCCAAAACTTTCTAAACAGAATCCCAATAGTCTAGGAAATAGAACCAATCCTCAATAAATGGAATCTCATGAAATTAAAGAGCTTTTGTTCATCTAAAGATGTTTTCAACTGAGCAAAAAAGACAACCACAGGATGGGAGAAAATATTCACCAACCACACATCAGATAAAGGGCTAATATCTAGAGTGTACAAAGAACTGAAAAATTAAATGCCAAGGAGATAATCTGTCCAATTTGAAAGTGAGCCATGGAATTTAAAAAGAAAGTTTTCTCAGGAAGAAATTGAAATGTCCAACAAATACCTTCAAAAATGTTCCATCTCCCTAGCCATCAGGGAAATGCAAATCAAAGCTACCTGAGATACATCTCTCACAGGTCAGAATGGCAACAGTCCAAAAGACAGGCAATAACATATGCCAGAGAAGATGTAGAGGGAAGGGAATCATCATAGATTACTGGTGGGAATGCAGACTTGTACAACCACTATGGCAATTAGTATGGCAGTTCCTAAAGAAGTTAAAAATTGAAATGCCATATGACCTGCTATACCTCTGTTGAGAATATTCCCAAAATATACCTCCTCTTACCATAGAGACACATGTATATCCATTTTCATTGCAGTATTATTCGCAATAATAAAATCATGGAATCAACCTAGATGCTCAGCAGCCTTTAAAAATCAAATTAATAAAATCTGATGCTAAATGGATGGAACTAGAAGAAATCATACTGAGCAAAGCATCCCAAGCACAGAAAACCAGATGTCACGTGTGCTCCTTATAAGTGGAACGTAATTCCAAGTCCTTATGATACACACATAGGAAAATCTTTCTATTACCCTTTTCAACCAGGAAGGATTCAAAATAGGGAAGTAGGGCAAAGAAGACCTGAAGAGAATGAAGGTAAAGGAACAAAGATCAACTGAAAAATAAGACCACTGTCAAGAAAGAACCATAATTAGTGAAATATTTAACTCAATCCATGATCAGTCTTCTTCCTGATGTCTGGAACTTGGAGTGGTTTGAAGTATTTACTTGTGTTCCCTGTCATGGACGTGGGGAAGGTGAATGGCTAGTAAACAGCTTGTTTGTGTCCTGGAGGTTGCTCCCACCCACTATTGTGGGGATCTTCAAGTCTTCTCTTATATAATGGCCTCTTCCAGAGAGTATCCATATTGTTGCATAGAAGAGGATCTTAAAGCCCAGATATGATGCAGCCTTGTGCGGTACAAGAAGAGCAAAATAGACAACAAACAACATGAATACAGAAGTGCAACAACCCTACAATGTTCACCTGGAACAGGCAAGCTCAGGGAACTTTGCAGAAGATGGGACTGTAACACTGTAAGAGCCTAAATATGGAGAGTTCTATTGCTGTACAGGTCACTCTACTCAAGACAGGGCAGCAGTAGCCAGGATCTAATGGCAATGAGATGTGAATTCATCAGACCTGCACAGTGGTGAACAAGTCAGCATACCCCCATGGACTGGCACGGAATTCAGGAGAAATAGTTTCAAGCAGTAGGATCCTTAGGGACAAGGGGCATGACAGAGGTAGGGGAGTACCCATGTCATTGGGCTGCCCAACGAAAGGCCTCTCTGTCTGCCACATAAGTGTGAATCCCCATGAGAACAGATGCTACAGAGGGAACCCCAGGACAAGAGAATAGGGATGTTAAGGATGGTGGCTTGGAATGAGATGGGAGCAGGAGAGAAGGGAGGGGAGAATGAGAGAACCAAGGAGCATTTATATGAGTATAAATTTATTTAATAATAAATATTTTAATTAAATTTTTAAAAATTAAATAATGGAAGAAATATTTTAGAATACAGTTTAGAATGCTGCATTAACATATAAGGCAAATAATAAAATTAAATTAAAAATGTTAAATTTCCTACATTAATAGAGTAGTGAGCTGGACTTCTTTGTGATCTGAATGCTGATTAGTGATCACAGACCTTTATTCAGCAAGGTATATAAATGATCAGTTATTTTATATCATTTTTGCTTCTAAATTTAAAAGCTTTTATTAGCATTACTTTATATTTGACCTTTTACTCTTATTGCATGTGAATCAAGCAAATTTTCATTAAACATTTTTAGAACATTTTCAAACTTAGGGAAAATCATTAAGGCATTTCAGAGATTTCTTCTAAGTATTCAGTTTTCATTATCATTAGCTTCTGACATTAGTAGTACATTTGCTACAACAAACATCACTGTGCTATTTTAAACCCAAATCCACATTTCATACAGTATCTTTGTAGTGCTTAATTAACATTCCCTTTTTTCATCTGTCTTGGTAGGGGAACTCCATTTGAAATATCAAATTACATTTAGTTGTCAGTCTATGTCTCACTTCTTTCTGATGACCCCAACAGTCTTAAAAAATGGATTGAGTTTTTGAGAAATTCCCAGCTAGATGCTCCATGCTTAGACTCAATCTCTTGTTTGGTTGTGCCAGGAAGTCACAGACGTAGTGGGCTTTCAGCATGAGTTCTCTCTTTTGATGCTGCCTAAGCCGTCTAGATGAGTGTATGTCTTCAGACTTCTCATTGTTAGGTGATTCTTCTTGCATATCTTCATTTAAATAATGAGGGAATATTTTCCATATTCTCCTTCTTTTTATCTTTTTTATTTATTTTATTTCCACTCATACAAACTTATCTTATTTTAATCCTATTTCTTATTTTTTATTTAATTTCTCTTTCTTTTTTATCCATTCACTTATTAACAAACAAACTGGGTTTATATCTTTGTTCTGGTGCTGTCCTCACACATTTTCCTCTTCTCCCACTCTCCTCATCCACATATGTGTCTCCCATCCTCCCCTCCATTCATTTATCTTTCTCAGTCCCAAAGCCCCTCTTTTCTCTCTGCTTGTATGTATCACAAGAGTGCCTATGTTAGTAAGGGAGTCAGATTTCTGCTGGATTTTATGTGTCTCTTCAATGGGCACAGCCGTATGTGGGAAGAACAAAGCCATCCTTTGTCCAGGTGTTTCTTCTAAAATCTTAGTTATTTCTTGGGGGAATGTTGATAAGTAAGCCACTGTGTAGATCTGGTGATAGAAGTTCTTATCACAGAGACTTTTTGGGGGTACATCAACCCTGTCTTGGCTGGCGTATGTTGATCTCGAGTATTTCACCCCACTTTTAGGCTTTTACATTCTTACCGTCCCTCTCTTCTGCAAGGGGATATATTTCAATATAATAAAAGCTATATACAACAACACAATATCAAAAATTGAGAAAATTGAGAAAAATTTAAATCATTCCCACTAAGTGTAGGAACAAAACAAAATCCCTAGCCATCAATGAAATTCAGGTTAAAACTACTTTGTAATTTCATCTTGCCCCAGCCAGTCAGATTGACAGAGATCAAGAGAACAAACAAGGAATGCTGGCAAGGATGTAGAGAAAAGGCAATTCTTATTTATTGTTAGTGACAATGGAAACTGGTGACTTCACTATGGAAAAGGTGAAGATTTCTCTGAAAAACTTAGAATTGAAATATCATACAACCAATCACTGAGTACATTCTTCAAACATTCAATATCCTGTTCCAGGTTATCTGCCCATCTATGCTTGTTGCAGTACAATTCACAGTGACAGGGGAATGGATTAAGCCTAAATGTCCATCAACTGATGAATGAATAATGATAATGTGATTCACATATAAAACTGAATGTTATTCAGACATTAGCAATGAAATTATGAGATTTTCAGGTTAATAAATGGAACTAAAACAATTAAACTGAGTGAGATAACCCAAACACAGAAAACAGGCATTTTTTAATATGTGGTTCTACTTTTTAAACTAACAGATCTCTGTGCTTTATGTAGAACACGTTAAAGGCAAGAAACCATTACAGCACTGCTAAAGATGAAGTGAAGACTCAAAGGGACAGGAAATAAACAATGTGATGCGTGAAGATAGGTTGATAAAAGAGTAACAGAGGCAATAGTCTAAGGCTGAGGGAAAGGAGATGTTTTCAGTAAGAAATAAACACCTGAGAATAAACTCCTAAGAGTTTTTTTCTCTCTCTCTGCCTGCCTGTCTTCTCTTTACATCTTGCTGTCTCTCTATAATTGTCTCTGATGCTGCCTCTCTCTGTCTCTGTCACTTACTCTCTCCCTCTCTTTCCCTCCCTGTCTCAAATAAATATATAGGAGAGTAAATATATACATTCTAAAAGTCATAATTGGAAGAATTTGGAGCAACAAGAACACATCATTACTTGTAGGGATGTAAAATAATATAGACACTTACAGTCAGTTTAGATATATAGTTCCCAACATTGGTAAACATGGTTCTTATAACATGAGCCAGTAACTGATTTTCCAGATATTTATCCAACTCATCTTTAAATATATATCATCAAAACAAAGTCTATATGCGTATATTCAGAAAAGTCTCATTTATTGTCACCAAAACTCCACAGGTGGAGGAATCAAAGAAAACTTTGTGGAAGCCAGTTCTCTCCTTACACCATGTGACCATGTGGAGGAAATTACAGAGCTCTAACTCAATTTATCATGTTTGCAAACAGGTGGCTTACCCACTAAGATATTTCAGCAGTCTATATATTAGAGATTTTGTTTTCTCTTGTTGTTTTTAGTTTACATTTATTCATTCTGGCAGGTATACACTAGCATCTTACTATAATTTGGAATTTCCTAAAAATAAATGAGGCTGATATGTCTTCTATGCTGATCTATCAATTGTATATAATTTTGGTAAGGTTTGTGTTTTTTTCAATTTATACTTAGCAGATACATGAATACTGACAATTTGCATATGCTAATGTAAAGTTTCAAAATATACATACATTGCATAATATTGTTATTGGGTTAAATATATCTCTCCAAACATTTTGGCATGTAAATGAAACTCTCATATTTTTCTCTCAGATTTTTGATATGTACAGTACATTATTGTCATCCAAATCATCTTATTATACACTAGCACATCAAATAATTTTGTTCCTACATCAATGACTCAGAACCAGTCTATTCCCTGTCTTTTCTTCTCCCACTGGCCTCTTATAACCCACACTCTACCCTAAACTTCTATCAGCTCAATATTTTTGAGATTCCACCTACTGTTACCACGTAAACAACCGTCAACATGGTAAGACAAATGTATCTATACACTGATTTCATTTCACATCACACAATACACATCACATCAATACACATCATTTCATTGATGAATTTTGCCACAGTTCTCTTTCTAAATTGTTACTAAGAAGCAGTAGCTCCATTTCCGTAATGACTGCTGTTACCAAAGTTCTATTGCCTAATATGCTGTTAAAAACTTGCTGGGCTAGAGAGATGGTTCGAGGGGTTAAAATTCTATCTCACAAGCAGAAGGTCCTGAGTTTATATCCCAGGTCCCACGTAAAAATGCCAGATGGAAACTGCAGTGCCCTGAGCGAAGCAAGGAGATAGAGGCAATCTAGGATGATTCCCAAAGTCACCCTTGATCCTCCACAGAGATATACAGTGCCCTCTAACACACACACACACACTATAAATAAGTTAATTAAATAAAATATAAAAAACTTGCCATATTTTGTCTTTTAGGCAGCAGTCATTCATTCTTACATGAGTAAAGATGAGGTGACATCTCATTGCAATTATAAATTATATTTTCCTATTTATTAGTGATGTTGAAGACGTTGAACATTTTCCCATATACCTATTGGCCATTTGTCTGCCTTTAGATGAAAAATATTTATTCAGATATTTCTTTAGCATCTCACATTGTGATAAAATGTTCTGACAAAGGAAACTTTAAGAGGAAAAAATTTAGTTTGCTTTACAGAGACAAAGTCCATCATTGTAGTATGTCATGGGGGCAAGAGCATACTTATAGCAACTCACATTGCATTTACATTAAAGAAACAGTAAGAGAGTGAGGCCAGTGTTTGAATCCTCAAGACCCCAGTTTAGTACTTTCTCTAGCAAGTATCCACCTTCTCCATAGTCTACAACCTTTCCAAACATGGGAACCCAGGGTACAAACAAATGAGCTCCTGGTGAACATTTTGCATTCAAACCACAATAGGTCTGTTGCCCATTTTTAATTAAACTACTCAAGAATTTTTGGGTTTTTTGTTTACTTGTCTATCTCACTATTGATGTTTTGGTCTCTTTATCTTTTCTGTATATTAACCCTTATCAGACGACTTATACATAGTTTCCCATTCTTTGTTGGTCTCTTTGTTTTCCCATGTATGTCTCAGAAATAGCTTTAAACTCACATCTTACTATCAATAGTCTTCCCCAACTATGAATTCTTCAAGCTACAATAAGAAATTGCTCTGCAGAGATGTGTCCATTCATGAAACAGTGGCATGAATGTTATAGGAGCAACTAACCTCTTTCTGATTAGTTCTAACTCCATTTGTCGGGATGGAACTCAATGATGATACTGTGAACCTGGGTAAGAGCCAGTGGAGGGGAAGGTAAAAGGCCCTATGGGAAAATAAACAACTATTGTTTTGCCATGTGAATATAGTATCAAAATGCATTCTAAATATTTGCCTTTATATCTCTAGATTAGTGTGATTCTTAGCCTTTGACTGAGAAGCTTCCTGTTGTAATGGAAAGATCTTTAGTATAAAGAACCATAACTGACAAAATATTAAGAATATGTGCTTGTGGATTTCTCAGCTCCAAATGCATTTACTTCTATTTCAAGGATCAGTGAACATTGCAGAAGAAAGAGTGGTAAGAATGTGAGACCCAGAGGAAGGGGAGGAGAGACATTAAATTTATCTTTGAACATGATAGGATTGAAGTACCCATGAATTCACTACAATTATGTTTACATCATCAGAATTTGTATGAGATTGAGCTTATCACTATTTTGTCACGGAAGGAGGGTGACTTCATAAGGTTAAACCCCTTCCATGAGAAAATACTGGAAATCAATGCAAGTTCTAGGAAATGGAGCTGCTTTCCTCAGTGGTGTATGTACTGATATACATGCTCAAACAAGTACCATAAAGATATGTGTTCATTCAGGTAACCTTCATGAAGTTCACATACAAATGACTTGAAAGTAGGAAAGAGATTGGTTGAGAAAATGAAGGTTTAACTGATAGAAGGAAGTCAGATGAAATGTTTTGATCTGTGGTGATAATTTCTTAAATTCTTTGTAAATGTGTTTGAAACTGTCAAAGAATTAAGAAAAATATTGGAGGATTTTAGTTAGAGTTTTACTTTCACTATAGGCAGTCTATTTTCTTAATAGCAAAAGTAGGGACTTAAGGGAAAGTTTCACAATTCTCTTGTCATTTTTAATTTACTGTTTTCTTCTGACTTTTTTTCAAATATTTCTGTCTTAATTCATTGATCTCATTTAATTATAATATGCTTAGATTATTTTGCTTTGTGTACTCTGGCCTTCCATATCCATGATTATATGTCACTCATTTGAGTAACTTTCAGCCAATTTTAGCTCAAATATTTCTTCTGTTTTTTTCCTACTTATTATATGATTTGAACTATATATGCACAGAATCTTTGTTATGTGTAATATTTTAGCTGGGGAGATGCCACATAACCACCTTCCCACCCTAATAGGAGTTTCATGACAGACCAAATTAACAACAAGCCAGCAAGTTTATTGGGATTACTTACAGGAGCCAGGATACCTCACTACAACATGGCTGAGAGATTCCTGGGGCACCTAGATGGAACCTTTTTCTCTTTCTCTCTCGGTTGCTTGCTCTCCTTTCTCTGCTCTGGCATCTTATAACTAAATTAATTGGCTCTTCAGCAGTCTCTTCAAGGCTTGTTCACTGTTTGAGGGTCTCCTTAAGACTACCTGTAACTAGTGAACAGTTCCCCTTCTATCTGCTTAACCGACTGGAGCCGTTTCTCTCCCTAGCCACTACTTTTCATCCTGCAGGAAGCTCTCCCTTTCCAAAATTTGTCAGTTTCAGGAACATTCCTGGAGCCTTCCATGTTTACGGACTCAAATTAAAGTAAAGTCCAAGATGGCTGCTCAAAGGAAACTAGCGCCACACAACACTCTACCCCTTTCCTTTGGCTCTTACATTCTTTCCAACCCCTCTTCTGCAATATTTCCTGAGCCTTAGAAGGGATGACACCCATGTCCACTTATGACTGGCCACTGGGGACCACTGTGTTAACAACAGTCACTTGTCCTCAGTAGCTTCACAAGTTGTTATGAGTCTTTTTCAGCAATCACTATCACTGATAGAACTTCTCCACAGCCAAAGGTGACAGCAATAAACATAGACACGGATGTTTAGATGGCAATTTCACAAACACGTCATACCCATTTAACAAAATTCTCCCAGTTGCCTCCCCACTAGGGCCTTTCTAGCCATAGGTGTTTTTCCTGGCTAGCATTACCACACATGAATTTTCCCTATGGACTAGACCTAAAATCTAATCAGAAAGCTGTTAGTTGTACCCAAAATAACCTTGCCATTATTGCACCAGCATGCCCATACTGATCCCCATATTCTTTGGGCCATGCCTATTTGTTTTTAGGGCTATTAGTCTCTTGACCAGGGCCATGTTTTCACCCACCTGACCAGGCCATCAAGGCTGTACTGTTTCCCACCAGGTCATCAGGGCTACACTCATGCCTGCCTGGCATCAGGGCCATATCTCACCTGAGTAGCTATCAGGAAATGCTTTTGCTTGCTTGGCTATCAAAGATGGTATTCGTACCTGCCTGACCAGGCTATTCTACACATACAGCATGTGATGTCTTCAACAATAGAGCCTTACCATCTAGTTTTTGTATACAAGAAACAGCAGTAGAAATGGCTACCACTTTTTGGACCTCTGGGGCCTTGCTGGCCAACAACTCATAGGAGATAATCCACCTCTAGCACTGTGATTCATATTCAATTATCATACGGCTTCCAGAAGTACCTTTTACAGAAGCATGTAACTTAGCCTACTCTTTATCCATTGCTTCAATTTCATTCTTACAGACATTAACTATATCTAACCCAACCTTAAAGCCTCCAAAATTTTTACAATGGTTCCTGACCCATGAATTCTTTAGGAACTGCTTTTATATCTTTCCTTCAAGTGCACTTGTCTGACTTCTACATGGGTTTCCAAATCTGTAATATACTCAGTTAGAATTATTCCATCTCTATATCAAAACAGTTTACAAGGATCTCCAAAATCTGACCACAGTTTATTCCTAGCATCATGTGATCTCAGGAGTGAACAACTGAAAGGATACTAAAGGCAAACATTAGCAAGATCCAATACATGAAAGAGTTCCATAGATTATATTGATTGTTTTCTAAAGAGAAGATTGTGGGGTACCATCTTTCGTGGCCACCACTCTGCTTCCTCATCCTGTGTCACTTCTATGGGTATTTCATGTGTGTCCCCACTTCCAATGGACTTGACGGGGCTGGCTGTGAGACCTGGATCTGGCAGATTCTGGACTGGCACTGCAGCTGTGGACATTCCTGTTACCTCCCCCTTAGTCATACCTGGATGCCAGGGGAGACTGGGCTGGGCAAACAATTTCTCCTTCTTTTAAGATAGAAATGCACACAGTTTACTCCAGGGTGATTACTCCCCACCCCTGGGACATGTTTAGAATTCATCTGCATTGTCTTAAAGTCCATTCCTTCTGTGAACTGTTGCTTAGACTTCAAAGTTTTCTAGAACCTCACTAACATTTGGCTTTCTATCATTAACATAAGTCTTTCTCTTAGGAACACCAGCTTTACACAGATCTTATCATATTTGTCTTTGAAAGACACAAACAAACCCCTTTGTCAGCTTTGTCCTTTTCCCTCCCTGCTTATCCCTTCTCAGCCTCAGCAATCCATCAAAACCAGCATATAGTGTTCTTACCACCTGTTGACTCTGGGGTTTGCTTTTCCAGAGGAAAGTATCAAAATGCAGTTGTTTGTTTCTTGAAATTTTATGATGGAAATTTTCTTTGGAACTCTGTCATAATCAATTACTTTCAATTTGCTCAAAAATTCTCTGTTAGCAAGAATTACAGCTTTCAAACCTCTTACCAAGCTATGCTGGCAATTTTTCCCATCAAATTGGTTCGTATAGGGGATTATTGAATAACCAATAAAAAATCATGAGTATATTAGGAAAGCTATGGAACAGATTGGCATTTAAGCTCTCTCACTAAGACAGATAATGGCATTCAAGCAATGAAGAGCAATGGTAATTCAGTGTGATGAAAAGGTAGAGGAACACTCCTTCTGTTGTATTTGGACAACTATGTTCTCTTACTCTTAAATATCAGAGTTCCTGAGTTATTAGGCCATTTCATCGAGACCTGAAAATACCATGATAATTCCACAGCTCTTATCATTTTAGATGGAACTGAGTTAGAGCCTCCATTTCTCTGTTCTCCAGATCTTAGTAAGAGAGAAATAAGGAAAATTATACATATTATATACACACAAACATATACACGTGTGTGTGTGTGTGTGTGTGTGTGTGTGTGTGTGTGTGTGTGTGTAATGTGCTCTATGCTTTGGTGAACCCTCAGTCATAAAGAGTGGAAACCAGACTGGAGAGGTGGCTCAGGAGTTAAGCCTCCGCCTTACAGGCGGAAGGTCCTGAGTTCGGATCCCAGATCCCACATATAGATGCCAGGCGGAAGCGGGGGTGGCCTGCGCTTCTGGTCCTGGTAGGGCGGAGCCTGTGAATCCCGGGGCAGAAGGAGGTGGAGGCGCCCATGGTGGTTCGCGAATTCGTCCGTGGTTCTACACATACACAGACATACACAGGCAGACACGCACGCATATGCACACGGTTGAATAAATAATAATAATAATAAAAATAAATAAAGAGTGGAAACCATATATTTGATTCTCTTCTATTCTTAATTCCCCAAGTCGTGACATATTTTGCTAAAGGTCTCGATAGACTGATTTCCTTGTCCCTATCAATACTCGTGTGAAATAGCATCATCATCCTATATGTTGCTATAACTGGAGTGGCAAAATATTATTTCTCGTGCCATTCTCAGGCCTTCAGAAGCCTCCACACTTGAAATTATAAAACTGATATCATCATCATCCATGCTCTTGTTTCACTACTTTTAAAAGTAGTGAAATATATGCCACAATATGTCTCATTTTAAAGGTTGAAAATTTTTATGCTGTGACTATTATGACATCATTCTGACTCCACAGAAGATTTTTGCTCAAGAATTCAGCAAGAGAACAAAATTAACAGGAAACATCACTTTCACACAGAGATTGAAAAATGCTAACATTCCTGAAATCTACGACAGTCTCCTGATGAGAACATGTATGTCATTGTAAGATGCCAAGGATGTGAAAACTTGTCTCATGAGCAGGTGCTAAACTGAGATCACTTCTGGGAGATAGAAGAATTGGCAGCACTGAGAACAAAAGTCTTTACCTTTAGGTCCATGCCAAGACAGGAATCACACTTGAGTTATAATCCATGCATAATTGGGTTTTCAGACTTTGGTAATGATATATACATAAGACCTCCAATTACTTCTGTTCAACTCTCATTTCAAAGCTCATGCATATGTCCTTATTTAAAATTTTTGTGGAATAGAATAAAATTTCCAATAAATAAGCCTAAATAAAATTGTGATTATTCCAATATGAAAAAGAAATATGTGACCTCTGTCCACCTTGAGGACTGATTCATACAGGGAAATTGTGAAAAGTGAACACTAATAACTGAAAGACTAGTTTTGATCCAGAGTTCCTTGTGTGTCTCTTTGCCTCTGAAACATGCATTCATTTTACCAATTCCTCCTAAGAGACGAAATGTCTTAAATATGCTCATGAACAGTCAAAAGCATATATGGCTACTTCTATTTTGAGACAGAATTTTAACATGTTTTACATGCACAAGTTAGCAGAAATAGCCTTTTCTTTGTCATGAGTAATCCTTAAAGGTTTTTATCTTCATTTGAAATATTCACAGAGCTGTGGAGTGAGAATCAAAAATGAAGTAGTGTTTTTAATATGTATTTGTAAAAATGCAAGAGAAAAATTCTATAAAACTTTATAATGAAAAGAAAAAATCTTTTTATGAAAACACAGGGATATTAAGTAGGAGCAGTTTAATAAACTGAGTTATGAGCACCACTAGCATCCAGCTTTTAGTCCCTAAACACATTAATAGCCCACAGAGGGATTAAAGTCCCCTGTGAGAAATAAAAGATTTTGGGTTCTGATTAGGTCATTTAAAATGCAAGTTTGGGATATCTCGTATAAATATTCTAAAAGATGATAGGCAATAATCTGAAAGTCTCAGAAGTGAATTTAAAGAGTTTTTCTATGGGCAAATATAAAACAAGTTGAACAAAATTAAGGGAGATTTCATAAATTGACATATATCAGAATTTTGAAGTGTAGCTTAGTAATAGTCCTTTACTAAGAAAGAAGGATTATCTGTGGATCAACTGACTCATTTTATTAAATAATACAGTTTTAGCCTAATATACAAAGAGCAATAAACATTTATAAAAATCTTTAACATGAACTGTCAAGGTTATCAAGTATTGTAGAATTTCTGTTGAAAAAGGAAGATGAATTACTGAATTAGAATTCTACAACAAACACATAAGAGATAATCAAATTTAATGTTTCTTCAATAGTACACAAATAAGCTATTATACAATTCTTGCCAAAATGAAAAACATCTGACCTAAATTTAAGTTATTAAATATCTCCCTCATTTTGGGAGAGAAAGGAGGCAGAAGAACATTCAAAGAATGAATCTCTTTAGTAAATAAATTTTATGAAAATAAAAGTGGAAGATGAAATTAACATTTAAAAAGGTTCAGAAACAATTGAAAAAAAATAAACCTCACTTGAAAAGTATCCACAAATGAATTGCAAAGAAATTTCACATAAAATTGTACAAACTGGGCATTTTATGAACAAGGATAATATGCTTTGTGTTCTTACACAAATTTGCTAAACTTTAGATATTATAAAATTATTAATGTTCTAGCAGGTATTTATGATTAATATTAAAACATCTGATTCTGTCTAATGTCAATTTTCTGCCCTTCCACTGTTATTTACACTTACATACATTACTGGGCATGTGTTCTCATTGTATCTTTAGATTAGAAAAGATCTTAACCCCAAACAAGATGAAGCCTATTACAACAGAAGATCAGTGAAATCAACAAAAAAATAACCAAAAAGTAGAATATCTGCATCCCTAAAATGCTTAACCAAAATGAAGTCAACCAAACCTCTTCTGACCCTAAAGTGCAAGGAATCTTTCAGAAGAGGTGGCTATAAGATTCTAAGAGCCTGAAAGTGGGGAGGTTTACTGTTGGCCAGGTGTACTAGTTATTCTTTTGTTCCGTTGAGAGAGCATTCAGAGTCAAGCAACTTGAGGGAGAAAGGAGATTTATTCAGCTTACTGTTCCAGAGGGGAGAAATAGTCCTTCACAGCAGAGGCTGCATGACTGGCAGGCCAAAACTGGAGACAGGCTAAGTCACTGCAAATATTGGAGACAGCTCTACTCAGCTTCTTGATGCAAAGACAGACTTCTCTCAGAGGTAGAGTGCGACTAATCCACCTCGAAGCCCACCTCCTGTGACCTTCTTCTTCCAGGCACCTCTTAAAGGTGCCATGACCTTCTTAAAAACATGAGACTGTGGGTGACACATTAAAACCACGACTCCAAGTTATTCCAGTCAACACAGGGCTGCTGCACACAGGAACTCACTGCATTGAGATCTACACTCACCAGTCCTGTGCAATGACTGACATAGCAATATTCCTCCGTGAATCAGAGAGGAACTCAGGAGAGGAGCAAAGGCTAGACAGGTAAATGGGAGTGCTCCTATTTGTGGATCTACTCAAGGGAGGGCTACTTAAACCACCACAGAGGCCTGAGTCTCTAGTCCCTCTAGTAAGGACTAGAACAGACCACCTGAAGAGAATCCTGCAGCCCACACAACCAAACCGGAAGGGGGGAGAATTGCATTGGTTCAGAGGGGAGCGAGGGAGAGTAACATGGAAAAGAAAGAAGGCAGGGAAAGAAGAAGGGGTAGAGAAGGGACAATCACTCATTACATTTATATAAAAGAATTTTTAATTAAATAAATAAATTGACTGAAGGGACAGAAAAAATAGTTGTTCTTTCTAATGGGTAATTGGGCTTTATGTATTCATTTATTTTTATTTAACTTTGATGTGTGTGTGTGTGTGTGTGTGTGTGTGTGTGTGTGTGTGTGTGTGATGTGTACTTGTGGAGGCCAAGGGTGACTTGGGAATCATCCTGACTTGCTTCTACCTCCTTTTTGTTTTGCTCTGGGATGTCCAAGGCTCCACATTCTAGATCCGGAAGTGAAGGTTACATCCATTTCTACCTAGTGATTTTGTATGGAATATGGGATCCAAATGTAGGTTCTTCTGTGTGACAGACAAGAGTCAGTCTCTTAAACATTCCTCCTGCCCAGCAATATGTTTTAAAAAGTCCATACTTTAAAGTCTGTGCGTGTAACTCAGTGTTAGGCTATTTATTTCTTGTTTTAGTTTCAATCTTGGTTCCTATAATGAATGCTTACCCCGAATAATTTCGGGGAATAAGGGATCTTCATTTGTTTCTCATGATTTCTTAGTTAATCATGGCAAAGAAAGAGGCACAGCATCACGAGCCTAGGAAACCAGTTTTGTCATGTGTGCAAAAAGAATAGAGGGAGAAAGAACCAATGTTGCTTTGCAGCCTGACAGCTTGCAATTGGCTTTCTCCCTCTTTATCTACCTGCCCTGGACATAGTCCTAACTACAATGGGCTGGTCTTCCCACAAAGTCATGTAATGACAATCATTATAGTCTTTCAAGAGAACTGCTTTAACTAAACAATTTCTCACAGATGCGTCAAGATAGCTGAAACAAACAGGCACATTTCACATGTATGAGGTCCTGAGTTCTAACCCCAGCAATCAAATAATCCACACCCCAAAATATGTAAGTGAAATGGTGGTTACCTCAAAAAACCTACAAGCAATTTAAGTAAGACTTTAGATATAGCATGGTTGATCATGCACTTTTAATTTAAATTGTGTAGTGAGCATTTATGATTCATTTTGTTCTTTGAAGTATTTTTTCACTTTGACGGTTTTTATAGTACAAAGTAAAAAAAAGTTACTTGTCTTCTCCAACTGAATTTTAACAACTAAAATTTATGAAGACATGATTATTGTGTTCAGTGCCTTCAAAAATTAAAAGTGATATAAAAGTGAAAATTAAATTTTACTTGGGCTTCCGAAGAGTAATTCAATATCCCAATAACTTAGTCCTCAGTCAATATGTAATATGTACAAATAAGCAGACAAAAAGGAAAACAAGCAAAATCTTATTTTCCAAAATTTCAATTGTTTTTATACAACTCAGAAAGGACTTACAAATGTCTAAAATCTGTAAACAAATTTTACTCTCACTATTTCTTTGCAGATGAATTTTGTCACATTTAAAATATTCAAATTTTACATCTATCTCTATTATACTTTGTAGATCTAGGTTCTCACATCTCTTAGATTGTCCAAATTCTTTTTAAAATAGAACTTTTAGCCTCCAGGTACATTCAGTTCTGGTTAATTCATTCCTCACTGTTATGAAGGCCAGGAATGATTAACCTTGTTCAGAATCCTTTTGTGATTGGGTAAGTAAAACTGACTGTCTTTACAACATATTCAGGACCTGACCTGAATGCACATTGTTTTGATACCTGCTCTATGTCTGGGGATTATTGCAGAGGGACAAACACCTTGTAACCTGTTCCTGAGAGCTACTATCAATGGGCGTAGGGAGTAGAAATCAGCAGACAAATATCTATGATAAAGAATAACAGATTTGTAAGAAAATAAACAAATGCCATTACAAGGGAATTTAGGGCAACTGTTTAGACTGAAGCTCAGAAGAAGTCTTGCTGGAATACCATTTAAAATGTCCCTGGGTGTAAGAAAAAAATCAGAGAAGTCCCTAAGATAGAAGAGAAGAGAAAAGAAAAGGGTAGGGAAGGAAAGGGTAAGAGAAAGGAGAAGAAGGAAGGAAAGATCAGAAAAGTTTGGGGGGAAAGCAAAAGAGGAGGTGAGACTTTTACAAGTTTGTTTGCTTCTTCCATCATGTGGACTCTGGAGAGTAAATGCATGCTGACACTACTATTTGCTGAGTCATCTTACTGGCCCAGAAATTAATTTTTTAATCCATCTTCACTGAGTCACTAAATCTATTTTTTAGATTTCTCCAACTTGAGATTAATTTCATGTGTCTCTTTTTCACAAGTAGCTCTTTAATCCACCTATTTTTACTATTATATTGTCACAAGGAGAACAATACATTGTTTTCTATGTGGTTGAACACTTGCTTCACTACAATTTATTAACTAACAGTAATAACTAATATTTATTGTGGCTAAGTTTGAGCAACATGCACAACAATTTGGATAAGATAAAGTCTCCCACTTGTCTGTAAAAGAAAGAGAAGAAATTGGTGATTTCCTCAAGATTAGAACCCAGAGGTGGGATCCAAGAGTTCATTCTCATCAAAATTAGTTCTTGGGCTGAAGAAATGACTCAAAGATTAAAATTCTGCTTCCCAAACAGAAGGACCTGAATTCAAATTCCTGATGGTAAAAATATCAGTCAGAAATGATATATTTAAAAAAAAAAAAGAAATGATCTATTTCTGACTCTGAAAGTTGAAGGCTGTGAAACTCCAGAGGATGCAAAAAAGAGGTCAAATGATACAGGATGACTTCCTGAAGTCACCCTTAGGCCTCCACAGGTACACACAGTGTTCTCTGACACATACACAGTCACAAAATAAAATAAATAGATAAAAATTCAAAAACTTAATTCTCCATTAGCTCATTCATCAACTTGTAAGATTTCTTTTTTGCCATATAGTAGGATTGATTATACCAGAATGATGAAATATACTTCTTTTCAGGATATTTTTGAACCTAAAGCTTAACATATGTGAAATAATTTTAAGATGATTAAAATGATAAAAGTGAACTCTATTTTTCCTCATTTCAATGTTCCTAATAATTAATTTATGTATTTCATCTAATAGTATTGAAACTGAAGAAGGTATTTTCTACCTCGAATCCCTTAATAGTTCCTATCCTTTTTAACATTAGCTTTTTTTTATATTTTACATCATTTCCTGCACCATCAAGAATTTATAATTTCATGCTATAATATCAAACTATATTCATAATGATCATATATTCCATGCAGCCCAAGTAAAGAGCAACTTCTCACTACTATCTGTTCTCTTTAATATATTTCTATGTTGTTAAATATAATGAAAAAGGGGGGGAAACGTTCCAGTTTCACACTTCCTGCCTTAAGAGAGTAAATAATATTTGCTCCCATAATGGGTTGCACATAATTTTAGATGTGTTTTGGAAGAACACAACACCTAATCTCTGGAGATTTTTTTTAGCCTGACAATCATTTGTATATATCTTCATAGGATTTTTGAATTTCTGAAAGATTAACCTTTCCTTATTTTTTAATCCTCTTAACAGTTGTAGATGGCTTTATTTTCAGTTTGATAATTGGTCAACATATCATTTCTTAAAATAGAATAAGTGTTCTCCATCTTTCCTTCTTCAGCAGGGCTGAATTACTGAGAATGGTCAGCTGCTGTCTGATAGATTCCTTCAAGAAGTCTCATCTCTCCTTAATATACTTACATTAGATGAAACTATCAGTGAGTTATTGAGACACATTCCCTGCTCTGTACATTGCAAACTAAAACTGAATTGGGCACTTAAGAAAACTGCATTAACTCTTCTAGGGCACCAGGGTACCATTTAAGGCCCTCTTTTAACATTTTCTTTAAATCAGGTCATCATGATGTCATTTAATCATTTTAGAACTCTGAAATTGATATTTATGAGATTGATTCCTAGTAGTCTGAAAGAATTAGTGTGGGCACCCAAAGTATCTGATCTACTCTAAAGCCAAATGGGGAACTCCTCTCAGTAGGCTAGTGATTTCCTAGCCTTAACTACAGTTCTCAGAAAGAATGTGCAACGTTTGATAAAGGGAAAGTAATCATTTGAAATTCCACTACCTCCATCAAACAGAATTATTTCTTGAGAAATTATTCTTCTCCTTTTCTCATTCCATTCTTTTTGTAATACAGAACTGTAGAGTGAGTAGAGCTTTTCTAGTGGTTTCCCATTCTCACCAAATGATGCCTATGTAAGAGAAATTGTCTCTAATTATAGAAACAATAGACCTGAAGGTTTGATTTAGCAACCATCTGGTAAAGATGCAGCTTGCCAGGTAAAGCCCTTCCTAAATCAGCTCAGGCTAATGACAAATAGTCCTGCTTCCAAAGTCTCCACTTTTTTCTATATAGTTATGAATTTCCTTTCCATGTATCTTACCAAATGTGGTAGGATTTGGGGTTAATATCATCTAGCCATTCTTAGCTACTAAGTAAAAAGTCTTTCTGTATTGCTAGATAGAAATCTTTTTACTGAAACTTTCAAGATCCATGAAATTGTCAGGATAAGGTATTTTTTTAGCCCTTAACACAACTTACAGATGTTTGGGAAACTGTTTATAGTGTCATTTTCTGTGACACACTAATGAGGCGAATATTCCAGAAATTGAAAAAAAATTGCATAAGAAAAAATGTTTTAATGCATTAGAACAAAAATCAATTATTTAAAAAACCCAAATAAACCTTCATTTACATTTCTATTATTTCCTATTTTTAACTTGTTCAAATTCTCAGATATGCATTTATTTATGATTGCTGTACAGAACATTATATAATGCAAAGGATGAGATTATACCTTGTGATGTCATGTTGTAGAATTTATTAGATGCATCCAATTGTAGTTATTCTCACATCATTGTTCAAGATTTCATAAGTCCAAAACAAGAAAATGGATTGGGAAGAAAATCAATGTTTCTGAATAGGAGAAGTGAAGATAACCCAGTGTTTATGAGAAGAGCCACATCCAAGTTTAAATTCCTCTTGTCCATAATTCTTGAAGCATTTTATTAGATTTCTATATATAAATGCTTAGTACTTACAGTTACATTCACCATATTCATCTATATGTGGGAGAGTGCCCTTTAGGTTTTAACCTATTCAAAATGCCAGGCTAACTATAAAAGCGGGTTTGTTTGCATTTATATACTTAGCTCCTTATTCAGGCCATTGTGTGTTTTACAGGACTCCTAACTGAGATCTATATTCTGTGTGCCTGCCACAGTCTTATGTGGGTTTGTTTCTGAGCCAGATTTATCTTCGTATTTCCCATTATAGCCTCAAAGAACTGTATTAAGGAAGACTTTCTTCTCAGTTCCTGCTTGTGATTGCTAACATATCAAATTTATTCCTTCATAATCCAGATCATTTTCCAGCAGCTTTGAGGCTTGCATGAGTAGTCTGTCAGAGAGCTCATAGTAACCCTATACTGACAGACCAAAAAGCCCTTCGACTGTCACTTTATGTCATTAACAATTTTCTAAAGCCCTTACAGATGGGATGGACTGATTAGAACTGAGGAGGGAGGATCTTTTTCCCAGCCAGAAGTATCCCCTGAGACTTTCACACCGTGTGAAGTTTCTAGTGATTAATGGGGGGAAAATAAGGCCTCCTGTCCAACAGTTACCATAGACTTTATTTGGAAAAGGGCTTATTTATATTTGGAGGTCACTCCACATAACTAAATATTAACTGGCTAATGTAAAATACAGATAGAATGGATTTCAAATGATACAATGCACATTAGCTTTCAGGCCTGAGGCTGGATCTTTCTCTCCTTGTTTGAGAATAGCTCTTATAATTTAATGTCAGTGCTGTCGCAAGATGAAAGTGTTTATCTTCTCCTGACCTTTTCCCTCTGCTTCTGCTGTTTTATTTCTGTAAATGCAAGCTACAGCTGGAATATTGTTTTACTGCAAATCTCACACCAGCACTGTCAGTTGTGATGTGACACCAGAGATTCTTATCTGTAGGTTGGGTTGGAATTATTAAACATTCTCACATTGTGCAAAGTGTCGAGGATGAACAGCAGTGCGGTGAGGTGCGTCCAACACTTCTGTCTTTCCCACCTGATCCTTGAAATATGACTCCTCTAAAGGGCTAATGCTCACTTTCTATAGCTGTATAGAGAGAAGGGATAGTACTCAAGAAGTAACATGAACTGAAAATTATAGTAACTTTCATCCCTCCATCTTAATGCATGCTTTCAAAAGCAACCTTAATGTAGACCTCATTTGAAAGGAAATGTTTGACCATTTATCATTAAGTACAGACAGATTTATGAAGAAAAAAATTTTAAATATTAAATATTAGAAAATAAAATTTATTTCTTTTTTTCAAATTACCATTTCCATGATGATAAAACAAAGTATTTTATCAAATTAAGATAAAAATTCAGCCACATATTTTCTTTTATTGAAATTATTAAAAATCTGAAAAACATGTGCTCTTAAATAGTACCTACCGTAATTACATATTATTTACTACTGTTGCTATTTACTATTATTGATCCTCTTCAGTGAGATATTGAAGCCTCATATTCAAACCAGTGCTTGAATGTTAAGCATTGTTACAGTTCTAGAGAACTTAAAAGAACTATTACCCACAATTTAAAAATGAGACTAAAAGTGAGATTCAGTGGTTGCTATTCAACAGTTCCTGAGCTTCTGTTTTGAGAAAATATGAAGTACATTTCTCAAATAAAGGTTACTTGGACTCCGAATTCTAAGTTACTTTTTAACTCTGGGGAGACAGAGATGTCTCAAACTTATTTAGAAATAATCATTTATTGGTAATACTTGGCTACAAAAGTTTTCTCAGAAATAAAACCTTATCCTCGGTGATTTGTTTGTTTGTAATGGGAACACATATCTAAAGTGCTGTCCTATATTGTTTTGAGTGGTTATAAGTCATAGTAAGCAATTGAATTGACTTAATGGTAAGTGATAACACAAAGTTACAGATGAAATTCAGAATGTACCATTTCATTTGAATGCTGCAGTTATTTATTTATTTATTCATTTATTTATTTATTTATTTATTTTAGTATAAGAGCATTTCAAGTATGGAAATATCATTTTGTCAAATATTTTGTTAAAATATATTTTGTTAAAATATAACCAAAATTCTTCATTTTTTGTTTGCTGTATCTGTAAGCCCTAATAAAGTCCAGTTTAAACATGTCATATGGGAATATATTGGAAAAATGACTCAAAAAGTCTAAGAATGTCCAAAAAGGAAAGAGCTTGAAAGCAGAAGATGCAGTCACTGTGGGGTTGGCTTGAAGCAGAAACATGGCCAGAAACCCCCTCAAGCATTCTTTCTCACTGGCAATATGTTTGTCCTCACATATTCTCTTATAGACCTAAATTAGTGGGAAACATTCCCTCATTTTTGAAAATTTTATATTGACAAATAATGACATCAAAGACAGGATGATCTAATGAAATTTCTGCTGCCAAACTAAAAAGTGTCAATTTTAGCAAGAAAGCCATGTCTTGCAGATTATAGACATTACAAGGAATATATTTAAAAATATATTACTTTCTACAGAAGAAAGATAAATTGAGTGAATGAGGAGTAGAAAGGAACACTTTTGAAAGATGTAACAACATGTTCCTGATGTTGTGGATTTTTAAGGAAATAGATGATAGATAACAAACACAAATTTATGTTACAAAAAAAAATGGGGTTTTGATTGAAAGAATATCACATTGCCTCCAAAACTGCATGCGGATGGTATTCGAACATCTTAGAAGAACTGGAAAATGAGAAAGCCATTAGGACCTACCCTCTGTAAGACTGGATAGCTTATCTTTTCTGTGTTCTCTCTTGCATTGCAAGTGGCTCTATTTTTATCTGTGGTCCAGGTAGCTATCTCTAAGGGCAATATCTACAGCATAGTTAGAGCATCAGCTCATAGATGGCAATACCAAGAATTTAAACTCTCAAAGTTTAAAGAGGGTGACATTTTTGTCAGAAAGCTGTCTATTTCATTCCATTACTTCAAAATAAAAATGCTATTACCACTTGTTGAATTTCTTTCTAAGCCCCAAGGGAAAGTATGTATTTTCGTATCCTATTACTTCCTTTTCTAAATTAACTGGACCCTTGGGAAACCCAGTCATAGAGGAGACATGTAGCTCAGTTGTATTGATCTTCAGCTCTATAGTAATCTAAATCAGTCTGAGTGATCACATCATACTGAACTTATAAAACAAGTGTTCCATTCTTATACTGGCAAAATAATTTTCAAACTCATTTCTTTCAGGTTGAAAACAAAATTAACTGTGATAATTTTGTCAAATACAATTGTAGATGGTGATGAAGTTGTAGCATGTTCTTGGACTTAATACTGACAAATATTAAATTTTAATTCAGGGTAATTCAAGTAATGACAGCAGGCCTAAAGATGTAAAAATCATCAAAAGTCCATATTTTCTTGGGATAACCTCTACAACAGCATCTGTTTTATTGTCATTACTCTTAAGTAATGCTAGGAAGTTACTAAAGTAGATGAACTTTTTTATGACCCATTTAGTAAACCCAAACAATCAAGAAATGGTTAATTTCTTAATCGTTCCTGCAAGTAGATTTATTTTAGTCTAGTCCTGATAGTCTTATCCAGAACTCTTCTCCTTTGTTTTATGTACCCATTCATATGCACTTTTGCTTACAGTCTCTGTCACATACTGAAAACAGATTGAAAGGAGTCTCTATATTCTATGCACAGGATATAGAGATACTGTGCTTGCCATGGTTTGAAATATGAATTGTCCCTTATAGACTCCTGTTAAAACTTTAGTTTTTTGGAAAGGTCATGGAAATTTTAGGAAGTGGAGCCTTGCTGAAGGAAGGCAGTCACAGGGTGTGGGCCTTGAAATTGCTTATCCCCACTCTGCTTCTAGGAGAGATCTGGGCTTGCAGCTTGCAATTCTCAGCCTTCTCGATGAACAAAACTTAAGCCACAAGCCATGCCTTCTGCCATAATGGACTATATCTCCCCTCTGGAATCATAAGCTGAATAAATCTCCCTTTTCCCTTTAAGTTGTTTGAGCCTGAGTAATGTCTCATAGCAACAGAGAAAGAGCAACTGGTACAGAAATTGTTACCAGAGAAGATAGGGTGTTTCTGAGTGGGAATGATAATCTGATTCATAGAAGTGAAACTTGTTTGTGAAGCTGAGAGAACATGGTGCCCAGCAGTATAGCAATTATTGTGATGTGGCTAGTATGCTTTTGGAGCTGTTTGTTAAGAGAAATATGGAAAACTCTGGGACTTTGTGCTGGGAAAGTCTTTGCATCTTGGAGATTGGGCCAAAAGGGTGACTCTAGTAAGAGCATGGAAGACTAGCAATGCTGTTAGAAGCATAGGTAATGGAAACTGTTCAAGATTCAAAGACTGGAACCTGTAGAGGATTAAGGCAGAGTTTATTAGAGGAAGAAAGAATGAACTCAAGGCTGCTTGAAAATGTTACCTTCTTATATCTCAGGATTGAAGCCAGAAATCAGCAAAAGAGGAGAGGAAAAGAGAGAAGGGGAGGGGAGAGGAGGGAAGGGGAGGGAAGGGGAGGGGAGAAAATGACCTCCAGTCAAGGAGTCTCATGAGGGCAAGGAAGTTGAAAAGTACTCAAGGACTCAAGACATGAAATCCATAAGGGACAAGAGGAAAGCTAAAAAGAAATTTGTGGATTCCAGATGTGAAATCCATGAGGAGCAAGAGAGGCTGAAGGATCTCATGTACTCCAGACATAAGGTTTGCTAATGAAAGAGGCAACTTGAAGAGTTGAGCACAGAGAATACAGATAGCTATAGGCAGCTATTGTTAAAGAGATGAACCCTATTAGTAATTCAAAGCCTGTTCTCCATCTGGATATGGAGACGTGGACAAAAGAAGCCTTACTCTAAGGGCAAGATCCTCAGTGATCTTCCACATAAGAAAGCAAATTCTTTTGGAAGGGAAGAGTTTCTGTTTCTATTCAACTAAAGCAATTGCCCAAAAGAGATTCTGAGAGTCACCGAGAAGTTGAATCAGCTTTCAAGGAGGCCAATCTCCATCTGGAGATTATAGCAGAACATAGTCCTGGTCTTCGAGGCATCAAAGATGCAACAGGGAAGAGGTCATGGGTCCCTCTTCCAAGGTTTCAGAGAATGCGGGTAGCAAGGCATTTTGTAGCAGGAAGACTGTAGTTTAGAGCCTAAGTAGGGCAGTTTGTGCTATGGAGTTAAAGTTTGGCTTGCCATTGAGAAACAAAGATATTAAAGATGCCAGAGCCAATTTGGGACATCTGCCAAGGAGAATTGTTCACAGTGGGGTAAGCCAGTCCAAAAGACCAATGTGTTCTATAAGCAGCTTTTCTGGAGTGATGGAGCTTAAACCCTTGGAATTGAGATGACGTCATCGAGGCTCATCTGCTGGATTTGGAGGTGAAGGATTCGGAGTTTAACCTGTTGATTTTTGTTCTCGTTATGGACCACTTTTCTTTGTATATGTGCCCATTCCTCCTTTTTAGAATAAAAATGTTTATTCAGTGCCATTGTATGTTGGAAGTATGTGACATGTCTTTTGATTTACAGGAGGCTTTGGACTTTGGACTTTTGGACTGTGTTAAGAATACCAATATAATCTTAAGATCTTTTAAAGATGGACTGAATATGGTTTACATGTTGAGACTGCAATGAGCCTGTGTTGGCCAAGGGTGGAGTATCGCCATTTGGAATGTGGGTTGTCCACCATAGGCTCATGTGTTTGAATCTTTAGTTGCTGGAGGAAGTCAGTCATAGTGGTGAGCTTTGAGGTTGTTTAGCCACAGTTAGTATGCTCTTGAGCTTGCAGAGGCCTTCTGTCTTCATTATGTCTGCAGTGACACAAGACTCTGCCAGCTTCTACTAGCCAGTCATGTCTTTTCTGCCATGAAAGACTGTGTTTCTCCTCTGGATCCTTAAGCTGAATAAATCTCCCTTTCACCCTTAGGTTCTTTGATTTTGAATAGTGTCTAATAGCAACAAAGAAGTATAAATCTCACATTGTGGTTATTTTCTACTGTCCTTGGGTCCATAGTTACATTAGACTGTTCTAACTGAGAACTCAGAGAGGTTGATTCCACTACAGCAATTTCCATGATTTGGAACAGTCAACATAAATGATAGGTGGAAGTTAGGAGTAGGTGTGGTAACTAAAATGAGCATGAACAACCCCTGAAAAAATGTTGAAAAGCAAAGAAAATGTAGCAACTTCATAGATTTTCATATGAGCTAGATATTCTATAGGCTTCAGAATATTCTCATTAAAACAAGTTACCAATGACCTGTAAGATCCCATGCAACCATACCCAGTGATCTGCAAGATCCCATGCAGCCACACCCAGTGACCTGCAAAATCCTATATAGCCACACCCAGTGACCTGCAAGATCCTATGTAACAGCTGCAAAAGATTCAGGCTCTACTGCTGCTGCAAGCTGCTCTCTTTCTCCTCTTCTTTCTCTCCTTCTTCCTTGTTCTCCTGCTATTTCTCCTCCTCACCCTCATTTTTTATACTTATTTTTCAATTATTTCTGAAGTTCTTATATTTTCAATCAATTCTACTTATATTTAGTCATTTAAGATTTCTCACATAAATTCAAAGAAAATGAAATTAAGAAATCATGTGTTTCACTGAATTTTCCCCTTTTTGCCAAGCATCGATCAAGATTTTAAACTAAATTTACTACAATAGAAGGAACATCATCAATATTTTGTATTTTATTTTATTTTAATATTTTATTTTTACTCTGTGGGGGGGCATGTGGGTGTGGGTGTGGGTGTCCCTGTGGAGGTCCTAGGGTAACTTCAGGAATCATCATTTTAGGATTGTTTCTACCTCCTTCTTGCCTCACTTTGGGATTTCCCAGGATCTGCCTGCCAGAGTCAGAAGTGCAGGCCACTGCTGTTTCTGCCTGGGGTTATTACATGGGTACTAGGATCCAAACTCAGGACCTTCGGCTTGGTGAGACAGAGTCTTGATTACTGAGCCATCTCCCCTGCCCAATATTTTGTATTTTAAATCATATAAGTGATAATAAAATAAGATAGCATCAGCAAATTCTGTGTTTTGTCTTACTAAGGATATTGGCATATATATAGATGGGTGAATGGAAAGATCTTACAAGTAGAAGTTTGTCATACTTTGCTAAAATAGGATACAATGATCCTCCACTTAGGCTTTTTTTTTTACTACTTTCCTGAATTAACCCACTTTCTCAGAGGTGCTTCCCAGCATTTCTATCAAGAAGAATTTAATAAAGTCATTGATATGACAATAAATAAATATAACAACAAATCTTCCACTTCTTCCTCCTGCCAAGAAAACTATATATCTGAAATCTTAAGTCCAAAGATGAATTTTAAAATGGATAATTCTAGTTGTCGGAGAGAATGGCATGTTAATGACTTTCAGAGTTATACATCTTCCTATTAGAATAACACAAATAGGACTTATTTATCTACATTAAGTAAATGTTATTCATTAACTTCCATGAAAAGTACATGAATTCTTAAAAAAAATAGATTCCCATGATTTAAGATCAACTTAATTTTCCTGTTAACTATATATAATGAAGTAACTGGAGGATAGTTATTTAGATATATTTTTGTTCATACATAGCTCAATATTTCAAAGAATTTGACAATCAGGTTGACTTTTTGAAATTATCAGGACACTGTAGCATCCATTTGTGCTTTTTTTTTTTTTGGTACTAAGTCTTTGCTGGGTGTTAAAACTAACATCACCAAGTTACATAATTTCCTTTAGTTTTTTCTTCCACATTTTTTTTCCTAATCATACAAACTCGCTAGGTACCTCCATCTTCTCCCTTTCCCCTCCCTCCCCTCCCCAGTCATCCTCCCTTGTACTCTGCCTCCTTCCCCCCTTCTTTTCAAAACTTTCTCTCCCTTCTCCTCTTCCAGTGCATCTCCCTTCCTCCCTCCCATCCCCTGGAGCATCCTTTCCTGTGAATAGTAAACCTCCCTCAGAGTCCTCCACTCAATAAGAGTGCAAGACTCAGTGACATATCTGCGAAGCCTTTCTTGGCCTCCTGTTAGTATGAGAACTCTATTATGACCGTTAATCCCTTGCCTCTAAGGGTCCTACTGCCTGGAGCCTTCTCCCTGTGATCCATTCTAGACTTTGGGAGGTCGTTGACATGTCAGTCATTGCACAGGTCAGGCAAAGTCCAATCCTGGCTGTTCTAGTCCTAACTTGTGTAGAGTAGTATCTTGTATATCATTGGTCCTCCCCATCTTTAGACTCTTACAGTCTTTCTGCCCCCATCTTCTGCAAGGTTCCCTGAGCTTTCAGATGGGGAGAGATTTGGCTGTTCTGGTTCCAGTTGATTTTTTTAAAGAATTTTCCATTCATTAGTCTTTTCATTGATTCGCTTATTTGATCTAGGTATAAGTTTTTAAAATACAATTCCTCTAGGCCTTTAGAGATGACTGAGGGGTTTATGCCAAAATGTCAAACAAATGGCTGTGGTCTGCATATCAATGTTTTGGTGTGGAGAGAGAGAGAGAGAGAGAGAGAGAGAGAGAGAGAGAGAGAGAGAGAGAGAGAAAAGAAAGAAAGAAAGAAAGAAAGAAAGAAAGAAAGAAAGAAAGAAAGAAAGAAAGAAAGAAAGAAAGAAAGAAAGAAAGAAAAAGAAAGAAAGAAAGAAAGAAAGAAAAGAAAGAAAGAAAGAAACCTTCAAAAATTAAAAATCTAATATCCATATGGTCCAACTATACTACTATTCCTCAGTAGAGAAATAGGTAAAGAAAATGGGGTATAGACACCCAATAAAGTTCTATCCACTCAAAAAGAACAAAATTATGCTATTTTCAGGAAAATGGATGTAACTGGAGGTAATCATGATAAGTAAATCAAGTCAGACTCAGAAAGACAAACACTTCACGTTGACACTCATTTGTAGATTCTAGATTTTAAAGACATACAAAAATCATTTTATATATGACAATTTAAAAGTTAAACTATATGTGAGAGCAAATGGAAATGGAGTAGAGAAAGCATAGAGGTGGTAAGTATGCACAAGATCAGAACATAATGTACTAGTGTAAAAATGTCACTATGAATTCCATTATCATACAAATGAGTACATGACAGTAAAATTTTATATAAATTATCTTCACTAACTATAAAACTCAGTCAACTATGAACAAAAAAAACAAAAATAAAGTGAAAGTATGTGTATCTGTGTGTGCATATTTGAGTGTGTATGTTAGTGTGATGTGATTGCATGTTGGGGGAATATCAGTGTGGGCACGTGATGCCCTGTGTGTGGAGGTCAGGGGCATCTTTTGGCAGCCAGTGCTTAACATTCACCTTATTTGAGACCTGGAATTTTCACCACTGCTGTATATGCTAGACTGACCGAAGCAGGAACTTCTGGAGATTTTAGGATCTCCACCCTCTGTTTCCTGAATGTGTGCTGAGATTATAGATGATTATTTCACTGTACCTTACTTTTATGCTGAATCTGGGGATCCAAATTTGTATTCTTGGGGGTTGCTCAGAAAACACTTTAACTACTGAGACATCTCCTCAAGCCCAGTGGCAATGGTGATCATTTCAAAGAAAATGGTGGAAGTGTATAAATAAAAGGCACTGACCTACGTTCTATGCTATATTATTTTTAATTAAAGTATTTTAATGGATAATCTTCAGTTTGGAAATATTCTAAATGTATAGTATGATTTAAATTCATTCTTGTTTTATTAGTTGATTGTTTGTATTTATTTGATTTGTAGTTCCCTGGATCACTCCTAGAATCTCCTGTAATACTAGACAAACATTTGTTCTGTGAATTTTTTTCATCACTATTATCACACAAAATAAACCTCTTGCAAGGGGAGTTTTGTGATTGATTCAAGTAATAATGAAATATTTTTGGAAAGCATACCCATTGCAAAATAATTAGTTGTAGGATATTTAAATTGAATTAAACATTTTTATTTTTCTTATTTATGCATTTAAATTCTAATATATATTCTTCTTCAACTTAACTTTTTTGACTTGGGAACATAATTTGCCAAAATATCCAACTACGATGCCTAGGATGGTTGCATTTCCAAGAGTTCTTTTTTCACTTTTAATTTTTATTAACATGCAATGATTGTATGTATTAATGAGGTTAGGTGATATTTCAATGAACACAAGAAGTGGGAATAGATCATATCCAACCACCTTTCTGTTACCCTTGATCCCCACCCAAGATGACCTTCTGAATCTATTATAACCACTATTCCACGTCCAAGTTGATCCTTTAAAAGTTTCATGTGTGAGAAAGAACATTCAACAGTTTTATTCAATTAGCCATATCCATTGTAATTTTTCTCTATGCCAATCATACATCAGGACCAAAGCTATAGATACATTAATATGAAAATCTAGCTCAAACTTTATATCAACCACTTGGAACTAGGCCAGCCTAATCTCTCCCCATCCTGAAGCTCAGGGAAATTTGTGGAAGAGGGGGCGGTAAGATTGTAAGAGTACAAGGATGGGAGGAGTCATGATAATATAAAGGAAAATAAATAAACAAACAAACATATTGTGAAGCCACAAGTTTAATAGTGGACATTAGGTATGAAAGGTCAGGGGGATTCATGTAAGGCATTCGTTTTCCATCCATTTTTGCCTCCAATATGTATTATTTTTCATAATTAAAGCAAATATTTCATATTTTATGCTGAATATTTTTAGTAGCTGAAAAATTTCCGAATACCTTTCTTGTCCTCTAAGATTTCTTTTGAAATATTCATAAAATTATTGTTTGTTGACATAATTTTAAAATGATTTGGACATAATAAAATTATGGTTTAAATACATAAATAAAAAATTTTGATAGAAATAGTGCAATACAAAAAAATCTTGTCTTTAATATGTATGTTTGGCATGTGGCCTATCATATGCCTCAGGGTGTTTATTTTCTTGTCCTGAATATTTGGTGTTCTTTATGCCTCTTGAATCAGGATTGGTATCTGTTTTTTAGGTGAGGAAAATTTTTCTATATTAGATAATTGATCATACATGGTGAACATCCTTTTGTGTATCTGTTTCTGGGATACCCGTGATTGTACGTTGAGCCTTTTGATGGTGTCCCAGAGTTCCTGTGTGTTTCATTCAAGTGTGTTCTTCAGTTTATCAGTTTCTCTCATTGACTTATGAACCTCTTCTATCTTATCTTCCAATTGTGAGAGTCTGTCTTCTACATGATCACTTCTATTTTTGAGACTCTCTACTGAATTTTTTATTATACTGCTTCCGTGTTTTTGTTTCAGTGTTGTTTCAGTCTGTGATTTTTTTCAGTGTTTCTATGTTTGTTTGTAGATTTTTTTTCAGTGTTTCTAGATCTGTTTTCAGACTCTCTATTTTCATTCTTTTTGTGTCTTCTTTGTGTTTTCTTGGATTTCATTCCCAAGTTTGTTGTGTTCTTCTTGAAATGTGTTTAGGCATTTAGCTATGTCTTTTTGGAGCTGTTTGAACATATTTGTAATTGATCTTTGAAATTCATTGTCTTGATTATTGTTCTTTTAGATACCTTCCAATAGACTATCTTGGGTGGGATCTGAAGACTTAGATTTTGTGATCTTGAGGGGAGAATGCCTTCTTGGATTTTTGAATTCTTTGTTTTTCCTGTGAGATATTGGCAATTTTAGGATGAGTAAATTTTGCTTGTATTTTTATTTGGTTTTTTTCTCCTTTCTTTATTCTTTGAAGTTTGGTGATGTATGAAATTTTCTATTTGGACTTATTTTCTGTGTGTGTGTGACTAGTGAAGTGGGGGGACTGGTGCATGGGCAAGGGCCTCAGGTTCCAGAGTGGAAACCTTTAGGCCCACCACACACAGGCATGCCCAGGGACCAGCTCACTACTAACTATTACATGTAGGGTAACTTTAATTGCTGCTAGGATAAACAAAAGCACCAGTCACTATTTCATATATTAAGTCCTTATTACCATTTTAACAGATGACAAGACCAAAGCTAAGAGGGTCAAGTAAGGTAGTTGATCTACTAATAATAAACAAAACAAAGAGATCTCTGTCTTCCCCTATTTCAATCAAGAATCAAATGCGTTGTGAATTATGGGCAATTTATAGTAAAGGAAAGTATTAATTCTCATTGGAGAAAAGTTGAGATAGGTAGTCCAGATAATAAAATTGCCCAGAAGTCTTTTCATCTACCAGTGCTATGTGTTATACTCTTAAGAACAGTGATATAGTTTACCTCAAATAATGAGTGCCAAATATAAATGGTATCCACTGAAGCATATATTTTCTTTTCAAATTTACTGACAAAAATGGTGCAGATGGCACCCCAAATAAGAGACTGGCATAGACCAGTATCTTCTCTGTGAAAATGACTAATGTATCACTACAGTTCTGCCAGAACTAGGGGAGAAGCCTGCCAGCAACTATCATTATCAGCTAGTGTTCCCAATTGTTCACTGATCACATGTCACATGTGGCTCCTATGCAACGCAGAACTCCTACCTAAAGAAACCCTCCTAACATGATAAAATGTGAGCTTTTGCATGCTTTTAAAATGTTTAAAACAAATCACTTTTACTCCACAGAAAACAAACTCATTTTCCTGGTATCAAGTAGGAAAAGAAGTAACAGTTCTAAGGCAATAAATGAGAGCTAAGGTAAAAAGTGTGTGTTTGTAAAGCCAAAATAGATTACAAAGATAATTTTTTTAGGTATTCATTTACATCGATAAACATTTTTGCCCCATCTATTCTATATTTTAAGTGAAAAGCTGTCTACTAAATATCCAACACTATGTGTCACATGAAATTGTTGATTTCATTCAATTCGTAAGATGCTAATAAAAAATCACCTAATGGAATGGTGCAATGTTCTTAATTATCACATGTACTTCAAGACTTTGAAATGAAATTTAATGTGAAATAAGACACTAATCTGGTTATAAATTATGCAAGCATATTTTAGCTTGCTATTACCTCAATCCTAGACCTAAATTTGGTAGATTTGAAAACAAATACACACAACACGTATGTGCACACACACAACATTCTAGATCTTGGTGATTCATTCTAAATAATCATCAGGTAATTTGATCAATTATGGACATTTGGAGTGTACTTCTTCATGGTATAACTTGCAACACACCTAAGCTGTGTGGTACAGCCTACTGCTACGTGCTGTGGCTATAAAAAGATGCAGCAGTTTCTGCATTGAATACTGTCAGCAACTGTAAGACAATAGTATTTAAAAATCTGATATATACAAATATAGGATAAGTACAGTAATATTTAGGGTACAGAATTATTTCAGGCCCCTTATGATCCATTGAGACTGTTCTCATATATGTAGTTCATAAGATGATGTGTCATGACATATTCATTCTATATAGAAAATGACATACATATTATATTCAGTTATATATAGGACAAGAAAGCAATAAACACATTGATGGGCATGCATGCCTAGGGGCATCTATACTACCAATTGTTAAATAATAATTTATATTTCCTACATTGCCATTTTTTTTTACTATGTGCATCAAAGTATCATTGTTGTTAAACTGCCCAGGAACTAGTGATCTTCCTGTCATAGTTTTTACTACACTGTAACATATTTATTGATGACAAGATGTGTGATAAAAATTACATATACAAACTGGAGAGATGGCTCAGGAATTAAGATTCTACCTTGCAAGCAGATGGTATTGAGTTGAGACCCAGGTCCCAAGTAAAGATGCTGGTGGCCTGCACTTCAGTGGCATACCTCAGTATGGAAAGCTTCCCAAAATATTTTTACTTATTCCTATACAAAGATTTACTCATGTCAGTGCTTTCAAATGTCTTAAATCTGACCGCATTTAAATATCTGTAGCTCCATCCACTTTTTGCACATCAGAAACCCTTGAGGTGCTGCCAGATAATAGCAATCTCTGACATTCTGGATGAAGTTTCAGCCCTTCAGTACAGACAGCCATTCCTTCCAAAACAGCCCATCTCCTAACCTCTTTGTGCTGTGACTATCTTCTAGATTCTGCCCACATTGAAGTGGACCTCTTCATATGCACCTACTTTCATCCTGACCCACCTGAGTCCACCAGGCTCTCTTTGCATTGGGAGGACATGGACTTTTTTTCAGTTACTAATCCAAAATTAGCTGTGAGGAGCTATTAAGAGGAGAAGCACCCCAATACGTCAAGTGAGACTTCTTAATTTTCCTGATTAAGTCATTAGAGCCTGAAGACCATCAGCTGGAACTCTTGCATCATAGAACCTATGGCAGTTTATTGAATACTGTATGTACAGTGGGGAATTGAGGAGACAGAAGGGGAGGGAAGGGGAATGAAAAGAGTATATAATTAAGTCACAGGGAAGTCCACTGTACTGGAAGTCAATGGAAAATATGTCATATGAAGCGAGAGAGGGAGAGAGAAAGTAAAAGTTATATGGAGAGAGAGGAGACACAAGGGAAACATCCTGAAAGTTGGATAGTGTTGGGTTATTAAATGTTCCCAAAATAAACAGTGCCTGGTACTAAATACTTTTTTAGGAGCTGTGGTCAGGGAAATTGCAGAGGTCCCTAAAACAATCAAGACCCTTTCTATAACATTGATTGGCCTCCAGAACTACTTGAAACTGAGCAAAAGAATGTCAGACAAATGTGAAAATACTCTCTTTTATATGTGAATGTTAGTATTGCACTTTCTTATTTATGTACTTAACCAATGACACCTATAAACATCAGAAAATTAGAAAAGGAGCATTAGGCAAAGAAACCTTAAAGGAGGGAAGAGAAAAGAATATAGGTGGTAAGAAAGTAGACAGGAGAATAAATGGTGAGGGATATGAGAGGGTAGGTTGCAGGAAGAGTTTGGGAAGGAATGAGTAACATTGAGAAGGTATCATGTAGCCAAACAGAAACCTCAATGTTAAAAAAAAAGAGGGGAAGAGAAGAGATAATAGAAACTTCACTGAGATACTCTTATCCTAAGCAATTAGACAAAATGCAGTTTCTGGTATGTAATATTTTCTAATGTGCTAGTGTTCACAGAGATCTTAAGGCTCCAAAACAATACAGGTTTTGTAATTATTCTTGATTGCCCTCAAGAACCTGACTGTAAGACTTTATTGCAAAAGGCACACATGTGGATCATAGAACTCACAGAAAACAAGCTGGATCTGGCCTGGAAGTTTCTTCCTTCATGGCTAGATTTCATAGGATCCAATGGCATTATATGGGTTAGGAAGATCCATCAGCAGTGTCATATATCTGTGAAGTATGGAAGCTACAATAACAATATTGACAAGAGGTGACCAACCATTGGTGTAATAGTAGCATAAATGTAATGGGGATAACCAACTGTTTTCTGATTAGATTTCAGGTCCCAGTTTTCAACAGGAAACATGATTGGTGCTGTAACCAGGATAAGAACCTGTAGATGGGGAAGTCATAGATCCTTGGAGGAATAATCTACTAAGGTTTAGCTCTAAGAGCATGTCAAATTGCCATGTAAACATTTATCATTTTATCCAGAGATTAGAACCATTCTCATTCCTTGACCTAGAAGTTTCCTTTTGCAATGGAAAATATGTAACCCAGAAAAACAAAAATGGCCAAGGGGCAGAGAATAAGTGATTGTTCACTGATCAGCCCTAACCAGTACATTTAAATTACCCCTTATTACAAGGCTAAGGGACCTTCATGGAAAAGGTTGAGATAACGTAAGAGACAGAGAGAGTCATTATCTTATAAACCTGATAGACTACTGCACCCACAAGTTCACTACAGCTATGTTTGCTTTCACAAGACCTGCATAAGATTTGGCTTATCAACTTGTTTGCCATGGAAAGGGAATGACCAGAAGAATCACCACACCTTCCTTCCTGAGAGACTGCATGTGAAAGGGGAACTACTTTTCTTAATGGTATACCCACCAATATGACATATCATCAATTCTCCAGAAAGAGTTCAAGCACATTTTAGTCTAGGCAGCTTAGATGAAACTCAATGGATCATAGATACAAAAAGACCTGAAAGTGTGAGGAACACTGGTTGGGAGAAAGGTTTTCATTGGATAAAGCAGGGATGGGGATGGAATTGGGTATTAAGGGATGAATATGGCATCGATACATTGTAATCAAGTATGAAACAGTGAAACCCTGAAAAAAATAAAGATAAATTTTCCACAATATCCTGAAAAGGAAAACTCTTATTGATGACACCAAACACCATTACTACATAAATAGAGAAATAGGAGATCTAAGCTAGAAGCTTCCTTCCTGTTGGTAGTATTCACAGTGTGTCAAAGGTGCTATGCAGGCTGTTGGGGAAGAAAAGGCATTAGTAGATTTACCCAGCAGGGAAGGCTAAAGGCTTCTGATGCCAAACTGCCAGGCAGGAAGAGCCTACTGTTGCAATAATGACATATGATCTTTAATGGATTTCTTAGTTCTTATACAACTAGATAGTTCTTCATATTCAGGAAATTTTTTCTGATGCTTATTTATTGCTTTACTTTGGCATTCAATAGTGTATGATGAGTTTCTTTGTTGTTAATAATCTGTAAGTTCACTGTTATATCTGATCCCCTAGTTCTAGTATTCAATAGTCCACATTGTTTTAATACCTGATCGTTAACTCATAAGTTTAAGTTCGTAGAACATCACAAGCTATTTCAGAGTATTGTCATTCGTTTTTGCCAAGGATCATAACAGAACACTAAAATTCTCTTCAGTGTTAGTTATATAAAAGTAGATATTTCACTCAGATTTAATTTGTTTTTCATTTGAGAGAAAGAAACATAAGGGGAGATGGGAATGTAGAGTGTGAAAGCAAATAAGATAAAAGGAGAGAGAGAGAGAGAGAGATACATGCTATGGAGTATTGGCAGAAATCATAGGACAAGTTGTGGAAGTCAGCTCTTTTCTTCTATGTGATCTTCCTGGTATAAGATAAAATTGAGTAGTGTTCCTATACTAAAGGGGAACACAAAAAGAGCCCTAGGCAATGCCACTGAATCCTTACACCTCATCAGAGAGGAGGACCCAGAGGGAAGTTTGACATGCACACTAAAGGATGCACCAGGAATGGGGGGGGCACTGGAATAAAAGGAGGGAGGGGGGAAAGTAAAGGGAAAAGAAGGGAAGGAGCAAGGGGATCCAGAGAGGGGCGGAGGGAGGGAGAGGAATGGGGTACTTATCAACTTTGTATGAGTGGAAGAAATTTAAAAAAAAAGATAAAATTGAGGTCACCAGTTTAAAAGCAGGTGCTTTACCCACTGAGATTTCTCTCCAACCCCAATTTTATGTTTTAACACTAATACAGAAATACAGATTTAGGTAAGCTTTAATAGTAGAATATTTCAGGACAAAATGTTCCTTCGATCAAAGAAAAGCATAGTTTGTAATTTGTCCTTATGAAGTAGAAGAAGTTGACAGTGAGAGAACTAGAATGCACCCCCTGTGATAAGGCATGGGGAATAAATAAATGTTCAAGACAGATTCCTTAAGACTTAAGTAAAAGTTAATATATGCAAACATTTTGAAAAAACTGGGAAATTTGTATTATAGGATAGAATGAAAAAAATGGCAAAATAATTATATTTTAAACATAACAGTCTCACTGGAAGGACTTGAAAGAACTGAGCTGTGTAACTTTAAGGGAGTAGTCTTGTAACTAAATGTAATAGGAATTGTGCTTAAATACTTCTCTCTAATTTACAAAGTATACATCCTATGACGACAAGGTTAAAAATTCTAAAATTTTTCTATCTATCTATCTACCTATCTATCTATCTTCACCTATCTACCTATCTATTATCATCATCTATCTATATAATATTTGGATATGTAAGGTATATATGTATTTTCCTTGTTCTGTCAACACATAAAATCATGACATTCATATAGCTATGACAGAACCAATACTCAGGTCTTGGTTTCTTACAGCATTCTTGATTAAAGGAACTCATGTTCATTGGACATTGGCTTTTACTAAAGCTGAGCTGAAAAAAAAATGCTGAGCTGATTAATTCAACTATGGTATATTTTACTGCCATAAAGGAATTATATTCAAAACAAACTACATTGTTAAGGATATTTCAAAGGGACAGGTGAACAAATTAAATAATTCCCAATGGCTAAAACTGTCACAACTTCACCAAAAATATGAATTAGTATTGGCTAATGGCCCAAAGTGTAAAATAAATATCCATGATCCCTTATGTGTATACATTACTGGACAAATAATGAGAAACTGTAAACTACATTTCCTTGTTAAATCCCAAATAATTTATATAGATAGTTCATGACCAAGGCATTGGAAGTTAGGCCCTCATTCTTTAAATGTAGGTGCTCTCAATGAATTTCCTCCAAAAGCCACAGAATGCACAGTGGTCCAAATGAAGTTTGCTCCCTGCCTCATCCAACTAATGGCCCTCATCTCTTCCCCTCAGCCATGTTGGCACACTGGGCTCTAGATCTAATGCAATGTCATGGAATTTCCTTTCCTGTCTCCTGCTAAAATCTCATAGTTTGTAGTCTCAGTAAAATCTCCAGACAAATCCCTTCTGAAGAATAATCTAAAAAAAATATGCACCAGCAATCTTCAACTGTCGAAGCTACCAAATACAAAGGGAGTCTGAGAAATAGTCACAGCTAAAATGTGCACGAAGTGATATAATATTTAAATTTGAGAAAATTACAAAGGAAAAATATATGGACTGAGAGTTAAAGAGCTCTGAGTATTTTAATAAATATTCATAAAACACTATTGGTTCATTAATAGTGCCAAAAAGCATGCCAACATAAGATGACGATAATAGAATAAACCAGGTGTGGAGCATATGGGAATTCCTGTAGTATCTTTCCAACTTTTCTGTAAGTCTCATTCCATTCTAAAGTAAAAGTTTATATTTAAAAAATGTAAATTGAAAAATTAGGGCTGAGCATAAAAATGTTGTCAGTGAGCATAGAATCAACTAAGGTAATTTTTCAGCAGAGCAATACTCAGTGGTTTGGTGTTGCATCTGATCATTGACTTGCTGCCTCTGTTTAGCTATGTAAGTCAGGGCTTCAGAAAGATTGTGAGCTGTCAGTGTGCCATGGGAGCAGATGGGTTTGAAGGCACACACCTGGGAACAAAAACCCCAAGACCAGTTGAAAATAACCAGAGATTCCTAGTCTATGATATCCAAGTTGTGACAGACTTTGTTTATTTATTGCTTGAGCATAGTGGCTACTGAGTCACACGGGAAAAAGAGATATAAGGGACAGCAAGATGGCTCAGTGGTTAAGGTACCTGCTTGAGAATTTGTCAACCTGCCTTTGATTTTCAGAAGCCTGCATGGATGAAAGCTGCCCTTTCAACGCTATCCAATGAGGGATGACATTTTCATGCCCTCTTGCCAACTTATCTCAAATAAATTAATAAAATTTTGAAAAAGAAGACATGAAAGGAGGAGGAGGAGGATAAATGAAAAGGAGGGAATCAGCAGATGAGAGGGATAGGGCAGCAAAAGCAGCAAATGACTAAAATTTTAAAAATAATATATGAAGTTGTTAATAACTAAAGAAAAAAATATGCACTCTAGAATTGACTCTTCTAACCTTACTCTTTATTCCTTCACATAGTAGCTGAGACAAAGAATTCAGTGTCTTCATCTTGGTCTCTCTGTCTTAATCTAAAATGTGTTCCTTTGCAGGTAAATATGGTCCAAATATTACAAGTAATGGGAGTCAGAATCATTCAAGTACACAATAAATGACATATAGTTAAAGGTTTTTATGAATAAATAAATGGATAAATAAATTAATAATACTATAAAAAGTCAAGAAGAATTTAAAATTTCATACAGGAATATGAATGCAGACAGGATGAGTTGTGGATGCTGAGTGGATCTTCAGCAGTTATATCGCAGTACAAATACATTGCAGTATTACCCAGTCTTAGGTCTTCTTTATGTAGAGCTGATGTATGTCGGCCTTGCCTCTGAAGATGTATCTGCAATGCAGTCATGTTGTTTTCACAACTTCTTTCCAGTCAAGCTGATACTTTATCATCTTCGCACTTAATATAGGTGGTTCACAGGCTTTCAGTAAATTTAAGGTAATTTATGATTTCATCTTTCTCAAGTAATTTTCAATCAAGCAAAGTTATCCAACAAGACTCAAAGTTGCACATGGAAACATTTTATTTTAAGGTTTCATTAGCATGCATAAATTCACAACCCCTCCCTAACTCTATCCGTTTTTGCAAGCAATTGAAGAAAATGACTCAACATATGTGGATACCAGGTTTGAGGTTAGCAAATGGGGCATAGCACCTTAAGAATCTTTGATATTGAATATTGGCTGTGTTTTTATTTTACAATAATGAAAATAAGTATACTTCAAAAGATTCTGTGGCACTATGAAATGAATACAGGATGATCTCCAGAACTCACATGGAAAAGAAAGAAACAACTCCTGCAACTTGTCCTCTAAGTGCACACAGTCATGCACACTCACTATAGTTAAATTTTAAATGTTCAGCAAAATTTAAAAAAAAAACAGAATGGCTTCATGAAACACACATTATAGTCTGAGATAGGGCATTTTAAAGTCTCATTACTTATTACCTAGAGTTAATCAGTTTAAAAATTCACTTGTTCTCAGAAATAATAATTATGTATATTCAAATAATAGAAGTTTAAATAAATTCTTTAATTTGGTAACTTCTAATTGGATGCAATGTGCCTTCCTGAAAGTTTTCCTTAACTTTTAGCTGTTTTAGAAAATCTTTCATGAACTAAGCAAGGAACACTTTGTGATCATAGTGGTGACATGGAGCTTGCAGTTACTCATTGTGCTGCTGTGAGACAGCACTCATACTCAAGCAACTAAAAGAAAAAAGGAAGATTTATTTGGCTTATGGTTCTAGAGGGGAGATATAGTCCATTGTGATGGAAAAGGCACAGAAGGTGGAAACTCGTGGAGGCTGAGAAAGCACAACTGCAGACTACTAGCAGAAGTAGAGCAGGGTTAAACAACCTCAAAGTCCACCCCTGTGATGTGTCTTTCTTCAGCAAAGTTGCACCTCTTAAGTGTCATGATCTTCCATAACACTGACAACAGCTAAGGATTCAAACACATAAGTCTGTGGGGGGGAACCACCTTTTAAATCATGATATAATCCAACTTTCATGCAGCTAATGGTACAGTTTATTTGCCTTTGGATTAATTCAAATGTACCACTTTCTCTACAGTGGGTTCCACCAGGGTCCCTTCCTTCTGACTTTGGTTTGCCAAGTTTGACAGAATTGATCTTATGATGTGTGCTTCCCAGTGAAAAGTCACTTCAATTTGCTCCAAGATCAAGCATTTAATCCTTGTCTGTCAGAGACAGAACATCTTTGTTTAAATATTCAGAGAACTACACTGAGTTAGTTTAACAGAGACTTTTTTCAATCATTTATTTTGTTTAATATAGCTTACATGAATATAATTAACATAATATTTCTTCCCCTTAGTCCCTGTCATAGTTAGAGACAGTTGAGAGTTTGAGTTCTGGGCACATTTGTAGACAATTAGTAGTTGAGTTAAGCCCAGAGAAAAATCGCAAGAGATTGTCTAGCTGATGGGGAAGGCCCAGCTGATGGTGGGTGGGACTAGACCCAGGAATAAAATACAAAAGGGCTGATTGAGAAAGTTGGTATCGTTGTGCTCACTTGGCCAGACATGCTGGTCTGGCAAGTAAAGATCATCCATCTCTCAGCTGTTATATAGAGATGGTGTGACCAGTTCCCTTGGTCCAGGTGTTGGTATAAGCTTTCCTGTCAAACTGGATTGAAAATTGTAACCAGATAATTGTGAGAGAAAATAAACCCCTTGTTCCCTTAAGATGTTTGATCGAGATCTATCAGCAACCATGGAGGCTGACTGCTATAGTCCCCAATCCCATATCCTCTCATTTTCCCATTACAACTCTTCTTCTTCCCTGCCAAACTCCTCCCTATTTTCAAATCTATTCACTTGTGTGGCCCACTACGTTTCATCTAGTTTGTCTAGTCTTTGAGGCACAAGGAGTCATATTCCTCATACAGGTATGAAATTTCAAATACAGCATACCAGCAGATAGCCAGATTGAAAACAGTAACCAGATAATAAGATAGATGTTAGATAAATAGATGGTCAACTTCATGTAAGGTTTCAGAGAGGTCCTTGAGCTATGATTCTTAGCTATTTGTTTCATGTTTGCTGTCTTAGGTTTGTCAGTGTCTTTATGTAAAACATTTTCATAGCTTATCAAAAGATTTCTAGCTCTGTTTTTATAATAATTGTATATTCACCACGTGTTCAAATATTTACACCATTGTACCTGCCAATACACTCTGTATCCTGGATATACATTTTTATGCAACTTTCTACAGTGGACCTGTATTTTGTTGTTGCCTTGCTTTTTTTTTCCCCCCTTTGAGATAGGTTTTCATTCTCAGCCTAGCCAAGACTGGAATTCACTAAGTAGGCCAGGATGGAATCAAACTTGTAGCAATCCTCCTGACTCAGCCTCTTGAGTGTTCCCTAACTGCTGAGATTAAAGATGTAAGCACACATTCCCTGCTGAGTGGCTGCTTAGCAACAGATTATCCCTTCCACTTAGAAACCAGAGTGCCATTCTCTTGGGCCAACAAGTGATGGATTATTAAGACTCCAATTTCTGTTTTGCCATCATCTGTCTTTTTGAACCACTCTTAGACCCCTAGTGATTGTCTTGTTTATCTAAGAAGTCATTGCAGAAGGGGATGAAATATATAAGCCACAGGTCTCAGCAAACACGGGGAACAAGCTAATGAAATCTCAGAAAGTTACTAGGCTTTGATGGAAACCTATTCGTTTTTAAGGAGAATATGAAAGAAAAATAGTGAGTAAGAATGTGAATGACACTATAATTCCAAGTTCAACAATTTGACACCATCATTAGAATATAAATCAGAATTTTCTCATATGTTCTGAGAAGGTTCTTCCTTAAACGTCCTTCCCAACTCATTGTTGACTGTGAAAATCAGAGAGGATGATTTTTATTCAAAGATGCAGGTCAAAGATATCCATAATATGAGATTTAGCCATAATGTTTTCATTGATTCCACATTTACTAGCATATTGACCAAAACATACATTAGGCCTTACCTCTTTGATTCTTCAAAAGCTTGTGTTAACTTTGCTTTTGTAGATATAACTGAAGCTAAAGAGCGTGTCCAAGATTACAAAGCTGGAAAGTGGTAAGAATGGATTTCAAAAATCTTTCTAATTGCACAGTTAGATGCCTTTAGCAACATGTTGCTATTACTCAAGGAGCACAGAGCTATGAGGAACTAACATGCATGACAAAGCAGTACTGCCATATCAATAGTCATAAAGTAAATATAAGAAATACTGTTTAATTCTAACAGACGTGCAAGGAATAATGTAATATAGTAGCCTACAGTTAAAGGAGAAGTTCATCTTTGATAAAGTACAACAGACTCCAGACAGACAAAAAACTAGAGTAAATAAGAAGACATAAAAGACCATCGCTACTCTCCTTTTGGCATTTGAATGTGTTCATCTTATTTGAAATGTCAAAGTAACCTGATCCTTTCAAAAGACTGAAACAAAGGCAGATCCTTATGTTCAGACTAAGCTTCTAGCAGCAGGCTACTTTTACATCAGAGGAAGTTTAGACAAATACTGATAATGTCTAAATAAACAGCACAAATTTTGACTATTAAATACGATATGCAGAAAGGGAACAGCCATTGGAAAAGAAAGTGACAACTTTCTGAGCCAGAGGTACTGAGAGTCTGAGAAAGCAGTAAAGCCAAAGACTGGGGAGCATATGGCAAAATGTAACCAGGAAGTCAGTTGAGTTATAGTTGGTACTACAAGACTAGGGGAAGAGTAGCAAAGACAAGTAACTCCTCAACATGTGAGAGAGACACCTTGAGCTAAAAGAAACAGCTCATTAGCTGCTGAAGTCTTAGTCTTAAGAAAAAAAGGTTTGTGATAAACAAATTGATGTATTTTCTCTTACATGGAATCAAATTTAATGCCAAGACTCTGATTTTCTATTCACAGACTGTGAAATTGGGATGCTATATAGCATGTTTGGACAGCATAATTTGATTAGTTATTCTTTCAGTGATGCTACCACAGATATGTACATTCAAAGACAGAAAGTGTCCTGCACAGCTTTGCAATAGTAATTTAAATACTCACACATAGTAGCCTATAGTGAAAAAAATTGTGCCAAAGTGGAAGAATGGTGTTCAACAAATACTAAAATATTGTCATGGGTCAGACATTGTATCAAGAGCTAAAGACAAACTTTGACATGGTCTCTGGTTCTTCAGGGCATGTATCATGTAAACAAAAAGATATCACCACCTAACACCAATGCATGACTGTTAAGTGAGAAAGTGAATACTGTAATAATAACATAATCAGGGTTGGAGATGGGAAAGAGAGAGATTTTGCAAGCAGAATGTATTGAGAAAATCTTTTAGGTGATATTGTTAAATAGAAGGAATAATGCAAGACATGGACTTTATGAAAAAAGATTTATCAGTTTCCTGCAGGAGAAACAGCAAGTCTAAGGGAGGAAAAATATGAAAGGGAATGGATAACCATAGATGTCCTGCCCTGAAATAATCAAAGGAGAAAAGATCTTGTGAGGAGGAGCTACTGCCTGAATTTTAATGTGAATAACATGAGTGAGGAGACTACAGGAGGCGTTGCACTGTGGACTTCATAAGAATGCACAATCTTTATTTCAATCTGCCATTTTTATTTTTCTCCATGACTTATGAGTGGAGGATAGATTAGGTAAAAGATATAAGTGGTGTTTTCTCTCATATGACATCAACCATACAAGTGGTGAGATTCTTAGTCCTGAGCCTTAGATTTTTTAATAGTTGAAGATGATTTCCCTAAAAAGCAGAAAAATGAATGCACTGAATAAAAATGCACACAGAAGAATGGTGAAAGCAGAGACAAATGTCCATAGACAATTGCATACAGTGTAGATATCCCTATTAATTATTTTCTTATAATTAATATACTTCACTCTATTTGATTTTCCCTAGGCAAAACCTATAGATTTAATACATATTTAAAAAACTGTGGAAATGACAGATAGAAAACAATTAAAGACATGATGAGGTTGTTCACAAGGATGTATACACATTGCAAGCAACCATGTAAATGGTTCTAAGCTAAATTGAGTTAGAACTCAATTAAACAACAAAAGTTGGGTAAATAAAATATGACTTGTTCTAAAATTATTTACAAATAAAGTAAACCAAAATGGTAAGTCCTAAAATAAGTTTTAAAATGTTACCTTTTGTAATATTTCAGTTTTAAAATTAAACACATGGGAAGATAAGGTATTTTAGATAAAAAGCAGATGTCCTTGTACAGGCTAAATATAGAAATAGTAGTGCGTCAGGTTTTACTGTAAATTTCTTTACCAACTCTGAAATTAGTTCAGTATTTTTCAAATGTTTTATTTCCAAAGATCAGATGACATAACTAATTAAAATGCCAGTTAACAAGGTTTTCAGTTTCTTTAATGTATGCTTGTTTTATTTGTACATACAGGTATGACTGGGGTGTCCCAGTAGTCCACAGGATTAAAAAATAAGACAAAAAACAAAACAAATTGAACAATAAGAAAATACATATTTGAAGCAGTGTGAAAATTTGAAGATCATTTAAGATTTAAAATAACTTGCATATATAACTATTTACAGCCAATAAGGTAGGGTAATAAAACATTCTCTGTGTTAGTATTTTAAAATGTCAGTGTTTATGAAAATTCCTTGAGCACTTACTGACAAAATGAATACCTGGCTTTACTCCATATAGAAAATAAGGAAGCACAAATTACTCCAAGGAGAAACAGCAGTCTGTAAAAAGAAAATTTCCCAGGTCATTTTTGTTTGAGTATGCGATTTTTTACCTTTGTTGAGAAAAATATCAGAAGCAAATTTCAAAGTATAAATCAAACATTTTAAGCAAACTTTTCAATATAGACTTGTTAGTAAATCAAAATATTGGACTCATATTAAAAAAATCAGAAAAAGAATTGGGTCCTCCGTGTGGAGAGATCACTCATCTGTTAAAGCACTTGCCATGCAGGCAAAAGAATCAGAGTTTGAATCCTCAGGTGCCAAGTAGAATACCAGGCAGACCTGCCTGTAATTCCAGGCTTGTAGGTAGGAGCCTGAGAGTCCCCAGAACAACATTAATACCTTAGCTTTACTTAGGTAAATTTAGTTACCAGACTAGTCCTATAGATTAACTCTAGGTTTAGAGACACAACCTCAAAACAAACTGATAGAAAGCAATAAAGACTGATACTTGATATTACCCTTGACTTTCCACAACCATGAACATACATGCACTTATATGCACACTGGCATATACACACATAATGCCCACATACATGTAAGCATGCATAAACACATACACATACCCCATGTATATATAAAAATAAAAGTAGAAAATGTTGGATGCTTAATAACAATTTGGACTGTATAAGCAACAAAATTGGTTAATATTAATTTATTTTGGAGTCATGTAAATGACTTTTGAACTAATTAATCAGGTCTTCATACATAATTATCTATCACTAGCAACAAAGGTTCTGATGCTCTATACTATCCTACTTTGTGTAAATATCTTAGGCATCACTATCCCAAGTATTCATACATACCGATCTATCACTATGACAATGAATCTCAACATTCATAAGTATACTACTTTGTGTAAATTTCTTAGGCACCAGTACATGAAATATTTGTCTTTTCATATCTGTTTCTAATAACATAGCACTGATACTCTGAACTTTCCTACACTGTGATGAAGACATGGCTTGTGTTCATTATAATGGAAAATTTCCATCAGAATGTGAAATGGCAGAAAGTTCAAAATTTTTGAGGCACCACTGAAAATAGCAATGTGGATTAAGAATGTTTTAAAGGGAGGCCATACTTTGGTAGGTAAATGATCACAGGACTAATGTTGATGGGAAAGAAAATGATGACACTTTCCTCAATGGTATATTCAGTGTTCTTTGATATTAACTGGAGCATGAATCATGTCAGGGCATATTTCATCAAAGACAAACACAGTAGGTAGCAAAAGTGAAAAGATTTGAAAATAGGAGGGAATCTGGCAGGGGAGATGCAGGATTGTAAGGGGAAAAGTTGGGGGATGGGGTTTTGGCCTAAAGGGTGAAAATAGAAAATATTATGTATTCATTATATTAGTTCATACAACATTAAAAAGTAAAAGAATGGAAAGAAAATATTTAAAAAGAAATCTACAGATTTTTTAAAGGATAATACTAGGAGTAACTGAAAAACAACAGCAAGAAGGAAATAAAACAGAAGCAAATATTTTAAACTGTCAAAATTTTCATTCAAGGATATCATCTTTATCTTATTTATAAATACAAAAGTGATATTGGATACCTGAACAAATGACTCTATAATGATATAAATATGAAAGACATCAAGAAGCATGGGCATATTTGTTTCTATTCTCAAGACTACATCTATCTAGTAGTCATCAAACCTATCCTCAAATCTAGAACTGTCCAATAGCCACGGACACATATTGGTAATTGTGTTTGAAATGGCAATGGATATAAATGAGACTCAATTTCTAATTTAAATGAAAAGATTTCAATATTCAGAGTTGTAAATATTTTAATCATAACTTGGCTGTACAAGTTTTCATATAAGATACATTTTATTGTAATATTCCAATTGAAAATGCACACATACACACACACACACACACACACACACACACACACATATTGCTTTTGAAAACTGAATCTGAAAGAAAGAAAAAAAACATCTTAATAAATTCGACTATGGTGTTGTGGGAATATTCAATAGAAATGTCTCAGTTGTTAAATTGCCTGCTGCAGAAGCATGAGGACCTGAGTTCAGATCACCAGCACCAACATGAAAGCTAGTGGAGCAGTCATTGCAACGCTGGGAGGAAAAGACAGGTAATCCTGGGCATTGCTAGTCAGTCTAGCCAAGAGGGAAAGCAGAAAAGACAAGAACCAACTCAAAGTTCACTTAAAGGAAGCTGATTTCATGGGGAGGTAGATCAGATGGAGGAACTACAAACTGAACAGAAGAAAGTGATGTCTAATAATCATCTCACCTAGTGATAAAATGTGTATAATTAATTGACTTTCTAGTAAGAAATTCTGAAAGCAAAAGTAGAGGAAAAATTGCCTTTCAGAAAGCTGGAAAAGAAGATCCAAATACTTCTGTACCCAAAATATCAATAACCGACAAGTTCAAAATTTATGATAGAGATCCAGTGATTGGATCTTAGTATGTAAACACTTATCTAAGTGAATTATTATTCATTACCTTTGGAAAATAGTGGCCATTTAGAAATTTCAGTAAGAAATTTCTCTCTCTCTCTCTCTCTCTCTCTCTCTCTCTCTCTCTCTCTCTCTCTCTCTCTCTCTCTCTCCCTCAAATAAAATATTTTCTTTTTGGGTATGTTTTCATGTGGATGAATGTACAACAAGGTGCCTGAAGAAGCCCAAGGATGACTTCAGGAATCATCTTCGATTGCTCTGCTATCTTACTGTTTTGCTTTGTGGTTTCCCAGATAAGTTCCCATCTGCATTACAGGATGGGAATTTCAGGCCAATACCTTGCCCACATAATATTTTTACATGGAATTTGAGAATCAGAATGCAGATCCTTTTGTTTGTTTGTTTCATAAAAATTCCTAAAATATGTCTTTGACAAATGTTTTGGAGAATTTGAACTATGCAGAAGTTACATGTCCTTTGTCAAGAATATTTTTTCTGGATTTTGTCCATGTCACTCTTCTAACTACCCTATCTTAGAAGGCTAGTCTAGTATATCATCTTTCCAAGAGCTGTTCTGATCAGTTGATTCCACATTTCTGGCCCAGATAACTAATGCTGCCCCTTTGAAAGCTATTCAACACTTCTTCCTGGTATATTGAAGAATGTGTCCATTTTTGTTCTCTTCTGACTGGACCATTCAACTTCATACACATATAGCACATGTTAGGCAAGTTAGCCAAGATGGGGGAATCCAACATGTAAACATTAATGTGGCTACTTAGTCTACATAGAAAGGAAACAAAAGAGGAATTTCCTACATGTGTACTCTTACAAAAGAGGAATGAAAGAATGCTTCTGAGTTCATTAAGTGAAATAAGAAATTACTTGCCTGGTACTTCAGATTCCATGACTGCCAACAAATATGACTCCCCAGGGACCTGGAGAGAATGTATATACTTGATAAATGTTAGCAATCAAATTGAGAAGCAACCATTACAATGGCTGGAATCCCCTGACACCTGACCCTCATCAATGAATAATAGTAGAGTATATTGTGTCTTATATTTGTTTAAAAATACTCACCTGTCATAAAACTTTAAAACCAAAATTACTGTAGCATCTGGCAGATATTTATTAGCTATGCCAACTAAAACAGATGGGCAGTCAAGCTTTAAAATCTGTTTCTTATGGCCTAGAATGACAATGAGTAATAGGTCAAATATTACACTGAATGGCAATAGTTCTTCATTTGCAATGAAGAAAGGAAGCATCTTAATTCTCTTTGAGTTTTACTCTCTAAAAGATTTCAAGCAAGTTTCCTTACTCATTTGATGAAGTATCAAGTACCATTCATTCATATTAACAGCAAGGATAATAGTTAAAACATCTTATGCATATTATAATTCATGTTTCATAACTCCAGTCTGCCAATATTGCCTATGTATCAAAGGACCACAGAATACACATAAAAGTAGATCACAAAATATAAATGAATGAAGAATGCCTACACTGTACACATATACATAATTTTATGATGTTAGTCAGCGTCCTTAAAAACCACCATTCAGAAATAACACCAGACATCCCATTTTCCAATGTCATTGCTGTCCCTTAGTTTGCATGCCAAAAGGCTCAGTCTCTGACCACACACAGAGCACACTCATTCTGTGGATTATGTGAATGTCATTGCATTTTTTTCTACCACCTTTGGAATGGCCTGAAGAGAGGTAACTTGATATATCTTTACCATTTTTGATAACATGATCCCTGGTTGTTTTATAAGTTCATTCAGATTTGACATAGATTTTTTTCCCCATGATCGCTGACCTTCCTTACACTCCCCACACTATAGGACCATGTATACTGTTCCCAATATAATAGCACAAGAAATAGACATTGTAAAAGGATGACAAAAAAGGCTAGAGTCATTTATTTTCATATCTCAGTGCCCTACTTTCATTAGATTTTCATAATCTATGATAAAAGTCACTATAGGATCATTTCAGGAAAATTTATAGACTAATAAAAATTTCTAGGTTGAGTGATTCTAACTCCTTAAAATTTAATCTTTGAGAAATCCAACTGAGTTTCATTTCTAATAATTAAAATGGTATTTATTTGACATTGAATACCTGCTTTGATGAGCGGGGAAACAAAGACCAGGTTCTGAGCTGCTTGTCTTCCAGGCTGGAGAGAAGATGGAATCTGTAAAACAAAGTTTCTAAAGTAAAAACCAACTGGTCATTCTATGGATGATTTCCACTCCTCTCTTCCTTAAATATCGTGTTGTCTTATTTTTATTAATTAATTCACATGAAAGATTCTAATAGCTTTATTATGAAAAAAGGCCAAAATAGGAACACAGTATTGTTTTTTGTCCAAATTTATAAAGGAGGAAAAAAGGGAAGACGTCATATGATTTTTTAGAATAGACCACTTGTAAACCTTATATATAGCGAAGCAAGTTCCTGAGAAAATTTCAAAAAGTACAAATGAGACTTCAAGACAAAGGCAGGGGGATACTAAATCAAATAATTAATTAGATATGTAATTGACCAAAAAGATCCTTTTTACATTTTTTAGATATTCTTACAGCTTTGACTTAGAGCACAAAGCTATATCTATAATGGGAACATTACATTTTCATGTAATAAACAATCATGGTCCAAAAATTCTTTATGGAATTCTAATTCTTCATGTAACATGTAAATGTACTTCATGATTTAATAAAATAATAAAAAAGGAAAATAAAAAAATTGAATAAATGCAGACAAAACACACATCAGTTAGAGTGTAAATACTTGTGATGTTATCACCTGGAGCAATCATCACCTGCATTCTCACAAGTGGCCATTAGTTCCGTGTTACTGACTACAGAGGGATATAGGTTTAGTTTACCCCAAATGTATGCCAACATCCTATGTCATCTTTAGCCATAGAATGAGTTTCTTTTCAAACAAATGATAAACAACAACCAAATACAATTCCTGAGACAAAAACTTAGATGTAGTCATTTAATTAGCCCTAGCTGCACGACTCACAGCTGGTCACCTCTTAATTCACCTAATCGGTGGAGCAACACTAGTACTGTGTCTCTCTACATCCCCATCCCTGTAGCATCTATCACGTTTCTTCTCTTAATCTTACTAACAATTCTAGAACTAGCAATAGCCTTAATTCAAGCTTATATGTTAGGCAAAGAAAAACATTTCAAAGAAAACAACTGCCTTTTTCTCTTTTGTACTTTTTTTTTGGTGGAAAAAAATAAGGGACACAAAACTTGATCACAAAGGGGATTTAAAAACTGAGCATGATTGCAATTCATAAGCATTGGATCAATTCCTGACACTAACAGTAACTTTACACTTCTTCTATATTAAGAAAACTTCTGACTCAATATTTGTGAGGTTCTCCCTCTTACAACAGACCCATGCTTTTACTGCCTGTCAGCTAAATAATCACATCTGTGTAAGCTGAATGTTACTGACTCATTCAGGTTTATAGACAAAAAGAGACAGTGTTCCTATTAAATTACCACATTGTTTTTAATAATTGTACCTCGATTTTATAAAGAGGTTGAAAAGTCTTACTCTAAACTAACGATTGTCAGTAAAACTTTTAGGCTTGAAGAAATCAGCCAGACAAAAAGAGTGAATGCTGTCTAGGAAGCAAGGAGAAAAGGACTTCAAACAGCCATTCACAACTGATGGTGTGGGGAAGGTTCTGTTCTAGCAGCCATGGAGGACTCAACGACTTTATTTATTTATGGTCATTGGTTTCCTGTCTTCTTTCCAGGAATTTCCTGATGCAACTCTTCAAACCCAGCAACCTGCTGACTCTTACTGTAATAGGGAATTCAGTAGCCACAATGAGAACTTGTAGAATTAGAAGTCAATCCTGCTATCTCCTAAATAGTAAAAGGTTATATAGATACTCTAGTTGTATTTGTTTGATTTGACTAAAATAAATTATAAAATTCCATGTCCTTTCTCACGGAAAAATAAAAAACTGCATTCTGATCTTTAGGACATTTCTCACAACATAATATAAAAGAAAACAGAAGCAATATGATAATGTTGCTCTAGTTTTCTGATTCATAAACTATGCATCTTTTGCACTAACTTGAAATTTGTGAACAATGATTTCAAACTAAATAAAGCTCATAGCTAATGGTCATAACTGTGCCACCGCCATTGCTAAAAAGTCCATAATATCAGGAAGTTCTGGAAAATGATGGGTTCTATTTTAAAATATGAATGCTTTTACCTAAAAATGCTATACAACTACCTACAGGGAACCATTTGACTACTGGTTTTATTTCGTGACACATCTTAATATTACATTTTATAGAATTAGGATTTTTGTAAGTTAATGCTTGTGACCATAAGCATGAAAAGTTTGTAGCACCTTCCCTCAACCTTCAATTCCCAAATTTAGATGAACCACAAGGACATAAAAATTTGAACAATTTTTATTCCTGGGGTTTCACAATTTAACATATATAGGGTGTTATTTACTCAAACCCAGCACCTATTGATGTATGAAGGTAATATTCTGTAAATACAGAGGTTCAAATAGGGAAAATGTACTGGAAAGGCTACAGAAGGCTTATGTCTTCACAATTAAAGGATTCTCAAACTGCTGCTCACAACATTGCTTTTGTAAGGAACTTTTCTTGGCAACAGATGCAATATTTATAGTAAAGTCTATCACCGTTTATTAATGTTATACATTAGAAATATTTGCTACTCTACAAATGATATGCTAAAATATGCTGAAGCATTTTTAAAATAAGACAAGAAAAATGAACTGACAATTAATAATCTCATTTCATTGTTTCATAATAGAAGATACACCTGAAATAAACTAATGTAAATATATTGATTTATTTAACATAATTGTGCTAACCATTTATAATGAAATCTACATAGTACTATTTTAACTTTATTTTATGTAAATTGTTATTTTACCGCTTTATTCTATTTTCTTCCTGTATTTTAAAATAGCTTTCCAATAATTCATAGGCCAGCAACCAAAATAGTACCCTCAATGATCTGCATTGGGTTCTTCTAATGAAATATTATTTGAAAATTTACAACAGGTGAAGCATGTCACGGAGTATAAAATTCACCAAATTAGGTCTCTCTCAAATTTGTAACTGAATGGTAAAGTAGAAGCATTATTAAATGTACACAAATATTTCAACCCACAAAAGGAAGAAATGCTGTGCACTTTACAATAGATTTAATAAATGTAAATATCCAGCTTTATTTTTAAAATTGGCTTCATCTTTCTATTATACATGGAAACCTAATGGTTGTATATTGCTTGAGAGTTTCTATATGATGCTCCAAAGCATAGATATCTTGTGTATTGTTTCACCAAAATAAGTATATTTTTTCTTAATAATTTATTGCTTCTTTTTTTAATTTTTTAAATTTTTTTATTATTATTAATTCAACTGTGCACATGTGCGTGTGTATGTGTGCACGTGTGTGTGTGTGTCTGTGTATGTGTAGAACCACGGAAGAATTCGCGAACCACCATGGACGCCTCCACCTCCTTCTTCCCCGGGATTCACAGGCTCCGCCCTACCAGGACCAGAGCGTAGGCCGCCCCCGCTTCCGCCTGGCGTCTATACGTGGGATCTGGGATCCGAACTCAGGACCTTCCGCCTGCAAAACGGAGGCTTAACCCCTGAGCCACCTCTCCAGCCCAATTTATTGCTTCTTTTAGGAAAAAAAAAAAAAAAAGAAAATCTTTATCTTGTAGATTTTTGAAATAAACAGCACACTTTCATTAGCTTTATCACCCTATTCTGCAAATAGTTCAACAGAATTTTGGACTGTATATTAATAAGAACTGAGTCATCAATGGTAACCTCTCCTATCTTTCTTTCCCAAGCCTGATAACCACCATTCTATACTCAATTTCTTTTTTTTTCTAAATTAGCTATTTTAGATTCTAGACCTAAGGTAGATCATAGAGTTCTTTTTTGTATCTAGCTAATTTCACTTAACAAAATGATCTCCATTTCCGTCCATGGTATCACAATGGATGAGATTTGATTCCATTTGATTCCTTTTATAAATGAATAACATTCCATCATATACACATGTTACTATTTGCTGATCCACCATCAGTTGAGTGCTTAATTTGTTTACATAAATTGACATTTATTGGTTGTTGCAAATAGTGCTTCAATGAACATAGCTCTGGCATCTCTTTCATATACTGTTTTCATTTCATTTCAATGTTTACCTAGTAGTAGGATTGATAGATCATGCGATTGCTCAGGTTTTAATATCTTGAGTAACCTTCATGTTGTTTTCCATAATTTGCATGTCCATCAACAGTATACAGATGTTCCTTTCCTCCACATAATTGTAGTGCTTGTCTGTTTTCATTTGGCAAAAGTTATTTCTCTTGTAGTGACATGATATCCATAATATTAATTGCTAGGTATGTTATTGTTTTGTCTTTCAATGATTAGTACCTTCTCATATACCTGCTGGCTATTTGGCTATTTTCATAGCTTCCTTTGATAAACACATCTATCTTAGTGTGTGTACATGTGCATATTTCTGTGCATGTGTACATGTGTATGCGCATGTGCACATGAATGGTACTGAACATGTGTGTTTATGTGTGATTTTACAGATAGAACCTGTCTCTGAATATAGAGTTTACCGCATATAGCAGAGTGGATGTCCAGAAAGTTCAAGAAACCCTTCTGTCTAAATCTCCCAGCTCTAGAAATATGGGTCATATCAGTATCGACCTTTTAATGTGGGTCCTTGAGATCCAAGCACAAGACCTCCAGTTTGAGCACCAAAAACCTTCCTACTGAACCTTATCCCACAATATGTTCCCTACATATTAATATCTGATCAAAACAACATTACTCATATGTAGATTCTTGCATTCCAAATGTTACTTTACATTTTTGATCATTGCCTCTTACTGTACAGAACAGTTCATCTTGGTGTTTTCCTAATGTTATTTTTATTTTTGTTTTTGTTTTATTTTTGTTTATCTATGTTTTGAGACACTATACCAAAAAAATAGGAAAAGAAGAAAAAACTACCAATCCCAATATTCTGAAGCAGTCCTCTGATTTTCTTCTAGTAATTTCATAATTTCAAGTCTTACATTTAATGCTTTAATGTATTTTTGTAACTGGTAAGAGGTAAAGATTGAAAATCATTATTTGGCATGTTGAAAGCTGGTTTTCTCAGAACTATTTAAAAGACATCACCTTGTTTATGGTGTGTTCTTAAGTTCCCAGAACCTTTGTCAAAAGTCAGCTGATTGAGGATGAATAGTCTTGCCTAGGCTCTCTAGTCTACTCATTCAGTCTATGTGTCTCTTTTGTTTTGCTGATACCTCTCTGTTCTAATTATTACAGCTTACTTGCATGAGATCAGGTAGGGCTATTCAAGAGAGCAGAAAGAAGTATGCACAGATCTTACAACATGATCACCCTTCTCTGAAATTTATCTGTTCCACTGGTAAAGGACTAAGATAATGAATGCAGTTAAGTAATAGTAGTTGTGAATGAAATATATATGAAGAACTTTATGGTGCCTATTTTCTTAGTTTTATTGTTTGAGAAACAACTAGAAGAAAGATGAAATGCTTAAAATATTAGAAATTATAATATTGGAAACTAGAAAAACAAAATTTTCAGTGTACTAAGACTCTAGAGAGGGCTAACAATTACAAGATATACAAAAGTCACCATATTTTAACACCATGGGGAAGCAATTGCACAGAAAAAATGACATTTTTTCATCAACCAAAGGTATTGTTACAAAAGTTTAGTGTATATAGTTTAAAACTATTTAATTGTTTCATATTGGATTAATATCTGGGTATGAAAATTATTTGCACCTTACTTCAAGATGTTAGAAAAAATATCAACCTGTGAATATGTACGCTCTTTGATCAATGATAATTAGATACCTGTGCCACTATATATAATTCAGGGAGGCCCTAGCCCGTGCTTTCGAATCTGGGAGATCTGGCTACCAACAAGCCTGAGCAAGTATGGACATGGCCCAGACATGTCCCAATAGAGGAACCATGCAGGCATAGGAATGAACAACCCATGGGAAGCGGCCATCTAACCTGCCTTTGCAATGGACATCTAGTAAACAGCTAAATGATTAGTGCCTGTCCCCAGGATCAGAGAGATGGCAACACCTGATTGGACCCCTGACCCTATATAAGCTTCCTTAAATGAAATGAGTCTGAGGCAGCTCATCTCTGCTTGCTCCTTACCTGACTCTCAGAGTCTGTGTGGTGATTCCACGAGGCTCACCCCCTCGCCTCCAGCCTCGAGGCTCCTTCCGACTTTACCCCTCCTTTCCATGGCTGGCCTGGCAGGGATTCAGCAACAGATAGCTTCTGATTCGATAAACAATTTAGATGCACTAATTCATTAACTTTTAATAATATCTGCTGTAGGGTGTTTTTCAACCATGAGACCTTGCCATAGAGATCTATATCCATGTATTTATGATGAGATATTAAAATACTAAAGATTTCCTTAAAAGTCATCATGGGATGAAGTTTTAAACTTGGTAGTTTTCACTCAGCACTTCATGTTTTTGTATTATTTTGGTATCTTTGTCTTTTACTTTTGTTCACAGGAAGAAGAGATTTATTCCATCTCATGATTTCAGTCCATCATAGAAGGAGCACCACAACACAGGAGCCTGGTCACATCATGTACATTGCAAGAGCAGAGAACAATGAATCAGTGTCACATTTACCTTTGCTTAGCTTGCTCTAATGATCTGTTTTTTAAAGTTTTTTATTTTAGCATTTCATGTGTTAATATAGCAAATTTATAATTTTACACAGTTTAATCCACAATCTTATCCACTACCTTGTCTAATAACAACTCTTCTTCTTACCTGTTAGTCTTTCTCCCATTTTTATGACTTTTTAAAAATATAATTTATTTATTTATTTTATGTATGTGTATGTGTGTGTGCGTGTGTGTGTGTGTATGTGTGTGTGTGTGTGTGTAGGACACTGTAGGACTCCATAGAGAACCAAGGGTGACTTTGGGAATGCTCCTGGATTCCCTCTACTTCCTTCTTACTTAGTTCTGTGATTTCCCAGGCTCCATCCACCAGGGCCAGAAGTGTAAGTCATGTTTCTGCCTGGCATTTTTACATGAGAATTGGAATATGAACCTTCTGCTTTCTAGCCAGAGTCTTAACCCCTAAGCCATTTCTCCAGCCCTTCATTTCATGACTTTTTATATATATGGTCCACTGAGTTTCATCTTGGATACCTTTGACAATATTTGTCTGAGTTCTTACTAGCACATGAATCATGTATCAGTAGGTACACCATTGATAAGGCATCTTCCCTTTACCACTTTGCTGCCATCAACATTAAATGTGATCAGTCTCTCAGGGAAGTTTAAGGCCTGTTATTGATCTTTTCACCTTCTATGGTGAAATGTTGATAGGACAAATCCTGTGAGGGTTTTATGAAAATATAAACAACTACAGCCAATTTATAGGTGCAACTGACCTGTCACAACCAGAAGATAAATCTGACCTCTGCACATGCCAGGCTTTAACAATCTTACTGACCATGATGTTTGTTGAGTCTTGGAGTGAGAGTGATTTAGATGTCCTGTTTAGGAGACAGCAGTCCTCAGTAATTTATTTTCTGCAGTTTGAACAATTATGGCTTTTGTAATAAACATCTTCCATTCAAAAGGAAGATTCTGAGTTAAGCGTTGAGTGTTCTTATAATTTATGGTTATAATGACAATGTTTAAAAAAACAGTTTGACATAGTGCTTTTATATCTAAATTGCAATAGTTTACATCCCCCTTCTGGAGTCTTTTATAGGTTTGTGCCTTGGTTTATAGCACCAAAAATTTGGTACCTACTGAATTGTGGCCCTTAAATACGATATGAAAGGTGTTAGTTGCCCCCTTGATGTTCATGCCATTATTACCTTGATGGTCACTGCTTGCGAGTGTGGCTGTTATTGGAGCTTCCTCTTTTCATGGCTTGATTAGATCTTAATAACCTACACAACAGCTTGCATTGAACTTTCTGGTATTATGAAATCTATCTAGGAAGAAAGACATTTCTGACTAGTTCCAGCTGCATTTTTAAATCTGTGCCCTATAATCAATATTGCATTTTCAGCAATAGGGTCTTGCTGCCAGTTTCTGGAGAAAACCATGAGCAGCGGCAAGAGCTTGTATAGTTTTGGGGGTCTTTAAGACCTCTATGACAGCAACTTATTTAGAAGTATCATGTACTTGGTACTTGAAATGTTGTTTAATTGCCCATAGCTTCTAGTTAGAGAATAGTAAGATATTTTCTATTTTGCCATACCCTCTTTCTCTGTGTTCCCCAGCATAGGTATGTGTAGTCTCACTTTTTTAAAAACAAAAACATTTCTGATATGCTAATAGAACAGGATGTTTCTATATGGTTATACCTTTTAACTGTAATGCTGTTCGTTATGCCCTCTACCCTTCCTGTATCCTATCCCCTTGTCTCTCTACCTTAAGCATTTCCCCTTATAACCATTTACATCTTACTGCCTGTGGTCTTTTATATCTTCTCTTTTAATGCTTTCACATGTCCCACCCTCTTGACCCCACTTCCAAAGTAAACATATAAATCAGGAGGTTCAATGTTGGCAGGCACATATAGGAGAGAACATGTAAGATAGCATCACTCAACATTTTCCAGTTCCATACATTTAATGTATGTATCAAGGTTTCATTACTCAATCATCAATGGATAAGCATGTAAGCTTATTCCATTTACTTTGCATTGTGGATAGAGTTGCAGTGAACATGAATGCATATGTGTCTCTAAAATAAGATGTAGAGCTTTTTAAAACTGTTCTCAGAAGTGTTATAGCTTAAAAAAAAGACAGGACAGAATATATCCAGTGTAGAATTCTACCAAACTTTCATAGAGGAAATAACACCACTACTTGTCAAATTATTTTGTGAAAAGAAAATGAAAGAACACTCCAAAACTCTTTATGAAGCTAGTATTACTCTGATCAAAAATCCATAAAAACGAATTCTCAGTCAATCATACTAATGAACATAGATAAAAATAGTCAGCAATTACAAACTGAATATCTAAACATATCAAAAGCATCATTGGTCATGATCAACTCAGATTCATTCTAGAAATGCAAGGATGGTTTAATATACATAAAGTAATAAATGCAATTCATTATGCATATGATCCTCTCAATATACACAGAAAAGACTTTTGAGAAAATTCAACATTCCTTCATAATAAAAGCCCTGAAGAAAATCAAATGGAGAAAATGTATCTCAACATAAAAAGGCTATAATTAACCATATGGGAAACATCATTCTAAATGGAGAAAAATCTTAAACATTTCAACTTAGATCAGGAAGAAGGCAAAGTTGTCATATTGTGCTTGAAGTTTTAGATAGCCTAGAAAGTCTATAGAGAGATATTTAAAAAATTATACACATATGAAAAAAATGTTAAGTTATCTCTATTTCCAGATTTGATTCTATGTTTAACAGATTCCAAGGCTCTACCAAGACACTGTTTGAGCTAAGAAACATTTTCAGTAAAATATCAGGCTACAAAATCAACATATAAAAATCATTAGTTTTTCTATATACCAGGGACAAAAAAGCCAAGAAAGAAATGATAGTATCTATCCCATCTACCACGACTTTTCTTATTATAAACTTTTCTTATTATAAACTTATTTTCTTATTATAAACTTAACCAAGGAAGTAAAAACTTGTATGATGAAAACTACAAAGCATGATAAAAGAAATTATAGAGGTTTCATCCTCTATAATGAGTCATAAAGATTTCCCATACTTGTAGATCGATGGGATTAATGTTATGAACATGATGTCACCATACTACTAAAGACAATACAGGTTCAATGCAATCCAAATCAAAATTCCAATGCAGTCCTTCATAGAAAATGAAAAACCAACCTCTAAGTTCGTATGGAAGCACAAAAGATCCTTACTAGCCTAAGCAGTTTGAGCAATTAAAAAACTTCTTGAGGTATCACCACACCCAAATTCAAGCTATATATCAGAACCACAGTAGTAAAAACATTGGAGTTCTGGCACCAAAAGAGGGGGAGAGAGAGAGAGAAATACATTCATCAGTGAATAAGAATGAAGACACTGCTTTGACTTTCCTGCTGTGGAAAGGGTAGCCTATAAGAGGTTTCCTTATAGATATGGTACAAATCAAAGTGTGAGAAATTGTTTAGTGTGGGTCATATGTGTGGCTGATCACACATATGAACATGGATTCAGTCACTGCTCAGTTCTGGACTGCTCAATACCTGGACTGCCAAATACTGCAATACAAAAGGTGATTTTTGATAGAAGATTCATTAGAAAGTATGCACAAACTGGACTATGGGAATTGGCTACAATAATCAGTGACAGCCAGTATGTGTTAAAAGGAGACTTTTTTGCCTCAGACTTTATGGGGACATCCTCAACTTTTGGAATAAGGTCTTGTGTGGACCCCACCCACCCTGTTTTATTAAGGTTTGAAGGTGGGGTGTACTCAATTGATTATGTGAATTGTTTGCTTGCCAATTATCCTTCAAAGCTTTGATGCCCAGGCAATATTAGTAAGCAAACCCCAAATGCTTCCACACTTACAAACATTTCTAGACCTCGGTTTGATAAAATGGGAGACAATTGTTTAAGGAACTAACAGAGTTAGTGAAATCCAAAAGATTAAATAGGATTATTATTGCCAGAATAATGGCAGCTTTTGTTGCCACTGTTGCTAGCATTCTGTCTTTAAAATATAGTGTATATATGGCTTAATATAGTAAAACCATAAGAAAGGATACTTCTGATATTTTGAGAACCCAGCTTAAAATTGATAAGACTAAAGAAATAAATAGATTTATTATTGTAAACCATCGTGGTCACAGGAGCAGAGGTACAGAATTTAAAGATTAAAGGGACCTTACAATGTCACCCAACTAACAAAGAATGTAACATTTTTACTTATGACTCATCTAACCAGTTAAAAGAAAAGAATGACCCAGATATATGTTCATACCACTACAGCCAACGGGTTTTGAGAAAGATGCAAAATATACACATTGGAGAAAAGATACCACATTCGACAAAATGGTATTGGGAAAATTGGATATCTACACATAGAAAAAAAAGAATATTAACCATTACCTTTCATCATGCAAAAAAAAATGACTCCAAATGATTCAAAACCTCAGTGTGAAACCTGAATTCTGAAACTTCCAGAAAAATGAATAAGGAGAACACTTGAATTGATAGACCTAGGTAAAGACTTTCTATTTTTAATTTTTTACTTATTTTTTACTTTTTCTGTATACACATACATGTGTGTTTGTGTGTGTTTGTCTGTGTGTCTGCCTGTCTCTGTCTGTGTCTGTGTCTGTGTCTATGTCTGTCTGTCTGTGTCTGTCTGTGTCTGTGTCTGTGTGTATCAGAGGTCACTGTGTGTTCAGATGGAGGCCCAAGGCTGACTTCATGAACCATCTTGAATTATTCTACCTCCTTTTTGTTTTGTTCTGGGATTTCCCAGTCTCCATCTTCCATAGTACTGTTTCCTGGCATTTTTACATGGGATAAGGAAGTTGAATTCAGGTCCTTCTGTTTCAAGCAGAGTCGTAATCTCTGAGCCATTACTCAATGTCTAGACTTCTTGAAAAGGATCTATTTGTACAGGAAATAAGACTAATAATCAACAAATAAAAAAGTGCAAAAGTCTCTTTTTAGTTACAAAGCACATTTGTAATCGTGTTGATTGTTTTCTTAATATTTAATCTTTTGAGTTCTTTGTATAATTGAGGTTAACCCTCTGCCAGATACAGGGGATTATCTATAGGTTGTTTTTTGCTGGGTTAAAGTTTTATTTTTGTCAGAACATAAACTTTTTAATTTCATGAGGTGCCTCTTGTTGCTTATTGATCTTGCTTCCTGAATAAATTAAAACTACTCTGAAATTTCATCTTACCCAGTCAAAATGACTAAGATCAAGAACACAAACAACAACAAATGCTGGCAAGGATATGAGGAAAAGGGAAAACTTATTTATTGTGGGTGGGAGTGTAAACTTGTAAAGCCAGATGCAAATCAGTATGGACATCCCTCAGATAGCTTCTTTTAAAAAAAATGTAACAAAGTGATGCTTCAGTGAAGAGGACTGAAATTCACATTTGAGCTGAGTGATTCAAAATAAATTCTATCTGGAATTTTTTAAGAAATCATATACATGTATATATATATATATATATATATACATATATACATACATGATTACATGCACATGCTCATTTTATATATATACTCATTATATGTTTTTCTTTTAAATACAAGTATAAAGTTAGAATAGTTATTCTTTACAACTTACAAATTTTGAAAATATGTTCCAAGTATATATCCAATGAATATATAACATGCTGCTTCATTGTTTTATTTTAAGAATATGTGCTAGAACAATTTGTATAGAATTATTTAACTTGTATTACATAGATATAAATGTAAAAAGACAATAAAATTAAAAATGAATCTAAAAAGTAATTGTGGAGACCATGGATAAGTGGAAAAAAGATACAGAGAGATAGTTGGCAATCTCTCTTTAAAAAATCGAGTATACAGAGGGCTGGAGAGGTGGCTCAAGGGTTAAGGCTCTGCCTGGCAGGTGGAAGGTCCTGAGTTTGGATCTTAGACCCCACGTATAGATGCCAGGTGGAATTGGAGGCGGCCTGCATTTCCTGTCCTGGTAGGGCGGAGCCTGTGAATCCCAGGGCAGAGTAAACAAGAAGGAGGTGGAGGCGTCCATGGTGGTTCCCGAATTCATCTGTGGTTCTACATACACATACATACACACACATACATACACACATGCGCACACATGCATATATGCACAATTGAATAAATAATAAATTAAAAAATAAAAATAAATGTAAAAATCGAGTGTACAACAGAGATCCTCTTACTTTGGATGTGGTGTGGCTAGTTTCCTCCATTCCTGCTGGTATGACTTCTCCTGCCATGGTAAATTCTAATATGGAATTGTAAAGTGAAAGAAAAATTTCCCCTTGTTCCTCTTAAAAAACATAATTGAGGAGGAAGTGAATGAGATTATTATTGTTATAGACTGACCAAGATTTGAAGTCCATTGAATATTAGAATTGGTACATGGGATTTTAATAATGTTCTATGCACTAAATATTAAATTTACCATTGTGAAATGCTAAAATGAAAAAAAATGAGAATATGTGTCATAGTTAAGTACAGGTGTCACCTTGACTGTTGAGGGTTTGAGCTCTGGACACATTTGTAGAGAATTAGTGGTTGAGTTAAGCCCAGAGCAAACCTGCAGGAGATTGTCTAGCTGATGGGGAAGGCCCAGCTGCTGGTAGGTGGGACTAGGCCCTGGAATAAATCATGGAGTGCTGGTTGAGAGAGTTGATATCCTTCTGTTCCTTTGGCCAGATGTGCTGGTCTGGCAAGTAAGGATTGTCCAGCTCTCAACGTTTATGTGATGATGCTGTGGCCAGTTCCCTCAGCCCTGGTGTTGATGCGTATTCTCCCGTCAAGCTGGACTGAGAACTATAACTGGAATATTATAAGGAACAAACCGCTTGTTCCATTAAGCTGTTTGATAGTCATGTATCAGCAACCACACATGCTGACTGCAACAGAATTTGGTACCAGAAGTGGAGTGTTGCTGATAAATCTGACTATCTGGATATTGTGGCTTTTGAACGGTTTGGCTGGACAAAGTTGGAAATGCTTGAGAATTTTCACTTTGTGGATTTACCAATACCGTTCTTCAGAGTTTAGTGGGCCAATTACATAATGTCAGTGCTGAGAGAGATTGTTTGGGCCCAATTTGTGATGAGAGGAACAAGGACTTTGGTAAAGCTGAATTTAAAGAAGATGGACTGGTTTGCTTGACAGAGGAGAGCTGTTTTGGCAGCATTGAAGGTTTGAATGTGCAAAGGGCAGGCAGCAGAATACCTGCTGCTGTTGGAGAAATGAGTATCAGTGAAGGACAACCTAGTAACTTACACTGGGATGGTGGAAGATTTGAAAACCACTATATGGCAAGTTCGTGGTTTGAAAAGTCAAATTCCTTCAGGGGCCAAAAGCCCAACTTAAAGCCGTTTCTTGCCCTTTGGATGTTTGGCTGCCTAAAAGAGGGTTTTCCAGCATCAGCCCATAAAACTTGGTACAGCTATGGCTCAAGTGGACTAAGCTACGTTTCAAACTCACTTCGGAATCTGGCAGTGTCCCCCAGGTGGTACTGGTTTTGGTGTGTGATTATAATGTTCATGAAGAGCAGCAAAAGCTTAGCACCAAGTGGCAGGCATAAAGTCCTGCAAGAGAAGGTGAAGCTTACAGCTGCAGAGGCGAACCCAGAGTATTGGAGATGCCGGAACCGTAAGATGTATGCGAGTCTAGATTCAGCCTGGTTCAAAGGAACTCTGCTTTTACAACTTCAAGCTGCAAATAGGGACTGGGAATTCCTGAAATCTTTGCACCACAGTGATTACATGATGAACAACAGAAGATGGACATTGAAGTAAAGGATGTAGTATTTGATTTGTTGGACTTTGATATTTTTAATGTTTTCTTATTATTTTAAGATCCTTCTGTTTTAATGTTTTAACTGTTTTAAAGTATTTAACTTATTCTGATTAAAGAGTCTTAAGGTTAAGAAACTTTGAACTTTTAAAATGTTGGAACTGAAGTTTTAATGACAGAATATTTTAAATTTGTCCATGAAATGTATTTATATTTTTAAGATAACTAAATATCTATGGGGACAAGAATTGAAGTTTACAGTTGAAAAGTGCTATTGTTTTTTTGTCAAGTTGACAAGGAGTGGAGTGTCATAGTTAACCACAGGTGTCAACTCGACTGTTGAGGGTTTGAGCTCTGGGCACATTTGTAGAGAGTTAGTGGTTGAGGTAAGCCCAGAGCAAGCCTGCAGGAGATTGTCTAGCTGCTAGGGAAGCTGCTGGCAGGTGGGACTAAGTCCTGGAATAAATCATGGAGAGTTGGTTGAGAGAGTTGGCATCCTTCCGTTCACTTGGCCAGACATGTGACAAGCAAGGATTGTCTGTCTCTGAGCCTTTATGTGGTGATTGTGTGGCCAGTTCCCTCGGCCCTGGTATTGGTGCATGCTCTCCCAGTCAAGCTGAACTGAGAACTGTAAGCGGACTGTCATAAGGAAATAAATCCCTTGTTCCCTTAAGCTGTTTGATAGTCATTTATCATCAACCATGCAGGCTGACTGCAACAATATGCATTTTCATTTGCTCTTTCTAACCTATTTTTATACCAACACCATGAGTACTATTTCTAGAAGAAAATTAGACACAGAGAATCTGTGGAATTCATAAACTGAGTTAAATTATGTCAGAACTTGGGATGCAATCCAAAGTTTTATCCGGGGTCCTTCTACCACCTCTAATGCATACAATTTTATGACCTAGATGTCATTTATTTTGTATAAATGAGGGTAGACTATTATTCATGAATGCTATGAGCATTCCAAAAAGACAGTGATTCTTAAATATATAACTGAAAATGCTTTATCACTTGATCCACATGTTCTGAACATGATCTGCCTCCTTTTGCAAACTTTGTGTTTGTTTTGGTTTGGTTTTCATCATCTCTCCCCAAGGAAAAGCAATTGTTAAAATTGAATGAACTTCATTGATGTTTCATTAATATTTTCTCTGGATAAATAAATAAAAGTTACTACTTCTAAAAGTGGTATGGTATTTAAATTAATGTAGCAATCTGGTACTAAGGGAATATACAAAATGTAAACATTGAATTCTGTGTGATTTGAGCCACAAATGTAAAAGGCTCATTTCCTAAGGGAAGGGAGAGATAAGGGAAAGAAAACCAGAATGCATCACAAAAAATGATGGGGATATTGGATAGGTAGAAAATTTTGGTTGTGATTGTAGTTCTGTAATTTATTGTGAGATCCTTGATTACAGACATGGATTGCAACATATCTATGGATCAAATAATATGCTGAGATTATACTTTAAATAGTCATATGCAGAGAAAGAGCATAGTGAATAGTGTTCAGTTTACATGCTTTGCTGTGAATTTTTATAAAGCTTATTTTGCACAAACATTAATATCTTTGCCTCTATTTGACAAAAATAACTTCCTTTGGTTATAAAAGTATCCAAGACTGAAATTTTTATGTTAGTAAATGCACTAAAAGATAGATGACTGTAAAATTATTAAAGAAAGCTGGAGATAAATGAACAAACATTTAAAAGATACAAATGAATTGTTACACATGATTTTTGTCTTTTTATTTAAATCACTAGTTATTTCCTGAAAGATTAGTTCCATTGATATATCATGGCCTTTCCATGTAGCTTTTAAAATATCCCATTTTATAGCTAAAACTAAACTAATAGCTCTCCTTATTATCAGACTAAGCTTAGTTCCCTAAAGCACTTTAAAATTTCAAAGTTAATTGAGCTTCAGAACAAAGTCGTGCATGCAATTCTAATTTGTGGTGGATAATCTGTGCCATGCCTGATGATGTCTCCCTGGAGACAAAGCATCAGGTAGTTTTGTCAATCAAATCAAAGTCATCATGTTCCCTTCTAATTTATTATAGTTATTTATGTGTTTACTTATGTCTGCAAGGGAGATTTGATTATGAATTATTTACTGTTGTTACTCACTTGTAATGCACCAATCACCATATCGAGAACAATTTAAGAATGATGTCTGCAAATTTACAGATAAAAAATAGTAAGCAATTTATGTGATAAGCTAATGACACTGTAAAGAACAGAATAACTACAGAAAATGTCTTCATATTGGCTCAAATGCCTAATATTCAAAAAACATTTTGCTTCTATTTATTGATGACTTTTATTACTAAGTGGTGAGTTGATATTCAATAACCTAGCTTTCTTGCATCATATCTTTGTAATGTATATTTTCCTATATTTAAGTTCTGAACAGAATGCAAAACTCATAAAGATGTTGCTGTTTTTCCAATAATTCAATCAACTTTTTAATAAAACTTTGTACAATTACAGGTACCAACATAATTTTGGTGAATTGACTAACCAAGTGATTCCTGCCAAATGGTACACACATACACAAACATGTGAACCCACTATTGCACATACACGCCCTACATGTATACATCCAGACATGCTTACACATATACACTGCACATACTTACACAAGCACAAATTCACACAACAGAAAACATGTCCTGTTTTAATAAATATGTCCTTCTAAAATTATTTTATTTACTTATTTGACAATGAAGAACAAGGAGAGAGAGAGAAGACAGGCACATACATGCCCTGGCACATGGGTAGAGAAAACAACTTTCAGTTCTTTCCTTCCAAAATGTGGGCTTCTGGGGACTGAAGTCAAGTCATTAGGTTTGTGTGCAAGCATCTTATCTGCTGAGTTATCTTGCCTACACTAAAGATTTTATTTAATTAAAGAGTATAAGCAATAAGAATAAATAAATATATACTCTATCATTTAAAAATATTAAACTACAACTGTGGAGATGGCTCTGAGATTAAATGGCTTGTCATGCGAGCAAGAGAACAAACTTTTGGTTCCTCAGAATTCATGTGAAGGCTCTATGAATCTTGTAATCCAGCAGCAGAACTCAAAATTAGTGGTAACCGGTGAAAACTGGCCAGCAACAACCTTGTCAGTGAGCTCTTGAGTTCATTGAAAGGCTTTCTGTCTGAAGAATAAGATGGAAGAACAATCAAGCAAGATACCCAATATCAATATTGGACCTACGCACGTGTGCACACACACACATACACATGCACACAAGGTATACATATTTATACACATGTATACACATGAAAAAGATTAAAACTCAAATCATAACAATGTGACATAAATTGCAACTAACTCAAGAAAAATAAATAAGGAAGAGCCATGCATTGACTCTACTCTTAAATAAAATAATAACCAACAATATTGTTGAAATTTTATAAGTTCATTATTAAGTAACTTTATGAGTTTCTACTAGACTCAAACAGTGGTAACTAACTCAAATTGTAACATTATGAAATCTATTTTTCTGTATTTATTGAGGTAACAAGAGAATAGACATGGATCCATAGTGTATTTTTCTACCTGTTAAAGAAATTGGATATATGGTAGGTAGATAGTAGACACACCATAGATAGACAGACAGACAGTTAGATAGATGATAGATGAAGACAGAGATAAACAGATGGGTAAATAGATGATAGATTGTAGACATATTGATAGATATAGAGATAATAGACAGATAATTAGATATATAGATACTATATGGAAACTAGGTATCCACAAATAGAATCCGAAAATTATTCAGAATATAGAAACTTATGCTATTTTTATGCATCTTTCATTTTATTTCATAAATTAAAATTTACTGCAATTATTTTTAGAGAAGTGACATGAGGACATGTCTACATTTTCACAATAGAACACACTAAGTTGTGAAGAAGTGCATTGAACAGAAGAGCTTGAACCTAAATAGAGCAGAGGACACTAACTGAAAGATCTTGAGGAGATCAGCTGCCCATGGTTAGTAACAGAAAGTAAAAATTAATCTGGAATGAACAAATAAGTACCAGCCTTCTGGATTAATATAAATGGTTAATAGAGTGAGAGGGGGCATTGAAAAGACCTGGAAAAGAACAAGGACAAATTAATCTTGAAAAGCTACATACAGCAGGTAGCTTCATTCCGGATAAGACACGCAGTAAGTCGTAACTTCAAGATGAGAGCTTTAAAAGTATACATTAGAGCTAGAAATGGTGGCAATTTTAACATCTCTAATTATAGATGAAATGTGGGTGAAATTACCATGGCAGTAAGGCAGGGGAACTGTGACACAAATTACTTCAAGACACCATGATTGAAATGTGATGCCTTGTCTTCAGTGATGTATCTGCTAGTGAATTACTCAGGTTCTCCTGGACAGCTGCACACCTGGGCCACATGAGTGACCATGGTTAAATACAGTAGTCTACAAGGAAAAAAAAAAAACAGAAGAACATAGAAGTGTGATGGGATGTTGGCAGAAGTATTATGGGATAGATATAGAGACCATGGAGGGAGGGGCATGATCATAATATCACCATTCATTTTATGGAATTATTACAGAATAAATCAGTATGAAATATATAGGTGGTAAGGTGTCTTTAAAGGAATGGAAGTTGGTTAACTGAATTGTATGACAGGATAAGACCCACAGTGGAAGAGGATGGTTAAAATAAGATTTCAAGTGGTCCATGTTAAATGTGCCTCTGAGATGTAGGCAATGTTTGACTAGGGAGTGCATTAAAAAATGCTCAGTTTCACTTAGCAATCAGAAGTGAAAAGGGCCCAAAACTTGGAGATGAAGATCTCACTAATTTATGTGAAGAATTAAGTGTATAAGAAACAAAAGTGGTGTGAGTTCTTTATACTTTAGACCTAGCTAAACCAAGGCAGAGGAATTGCTCTTTGCAGAAAAATTTCTTGGCAGTCTTGATGAGTGTGGCAGACTGTATTTTCTAGAAAATGGTGGCAGTCATTTTACAACTTCCCCATGCTTCTCCACAGAGTGCTGTTGCCCACAAAAGGCAGCAGTGGTACCCCTCCTCCACAAGTGAACATGCGGCAGAGGTGACTTTCAAGACCCCCAGAGCTAGCTTATAATACATGATGGGATTTCTGGCTGGCTCGGGGACACTTGTCCTTGGAACTTAGCCACTGTTTGTGAAGAAGTCAGGGCCACATGGAGAAGCTAGATGGAGATGTTCTGGCCAACAACCACAACTATGATCTGAGCTGAGAGCCAGCAGCAGCAGCATCTAGACATGTGATTTTGCCAGTCTTCAGAGAATTATATCCCCAAGGCTTTGAATAGGACCAGTGGATGCCAAGAGGAACTGAAAAGAGCTGTCCCCAGTAAGAGCCGCCAGCTCCACATACTTTCCAGGGAGGTTTACTAACATCATAAATTTATCTTTCCTCTCCAACATAATTACTGTCTGATCCTGATTTTTCCTAATTCTGTTCCTTAAAAAAAAAAAAACAGAAATTTTCACCCTCCCCCCCAAAGTCCAAAATTGGATTTTTTTAAAAAAAATTAAGGTTTGTGCATGCATATTGTGAATTTTTATTATTTCTTCCCTTATTACCCTACCTTATCCCCCCTCCTACAGAAAATGTTACTAAAAAGGTTTCTTCCTACTTTTATATTATGTGTGTGTGTGTGTGTATGTGTGTGTGTGTACTACTGAGTCCAATAAGGTTACATGTTCCTGGGTAAGTGCTAGCAAGGCACCAAAGCAAGTGATTCTTCTCTCTGTCCAAAAATAACTGGATAGTCACTCAGTGTGAGGACCTCATGAGCTCTTCTATTTTCCATGATGAAATGTTGGCAGGCCCAGTCTTATGTAGGCAAACATAGCTTCAGTGAGATCAGGGGTTCAAAACCTTTGTTATGTCCAGAAGCTACTGCTTGGTAGTATTCATCTCCAGTCATAGCACTTGCATTCTTATAGGTCCTTCTTCTATGATATTCCCTGAATCTTTGGGGGAGAGGAGATGGGTGATTTAGACATCATGTCTAAGGACAAGTCCTCCACAATCATTTATTCTCTGTACTCAAATTGCCTGTGATTCTCTGGTTAACTACTTCTATTGCAAAAAGAACCTCCTAGGTCAAAAGCCAGAGCTGCACTGATCTATGAGTTTTTGTGGGTTAGGAAGAGGTGTCAATGACAATTGAAGGCTGAGTTCAGGGCATGCTTGTGAAGAATTAGCAGTTAAAGCAAGCTTTGAACAAGCTTGTGGGAGATTGTCTAATTGATGCAGGATGACCCAGCCTGTGGCGGATAGGTCCACTTCCTGGGCAGGTGGATAAGTTAGAGATAGATGGTTCATTAATTTTTCACCTTTGAGGATAAATTAGCATGCAGACATTCTGGAAATTTATTCCTCTCTCAGCAACTTCTAAGAATATGGTTCCCAGTGTTCATATGAACTCCCCTGCCATAGTCTGCTGGACTATAAACTGTAACCAGAATCACAAGTGTAGCAAACCCTTTGTTATTCTAAGTTGTTTGATTGTATATTTACTAGCAACATACAAACTGTAATAAGATAAGAGATCATTATTTAGAAAAGTAGCTCAATTATGTCCTTTTAGAAAAACTATCATAGTAGGTTCTCCTCAAAAACATCTGCTTATTCAGTGTTCTTAGCCATGGTTCTTACCATATCAAGCCTCAGTTCTCTTATGTGAGGTAGGTCTTATAGCCAGTTAGAAAGCTGATGGCTACTCCTGTAACATTCATACTGCTATTGCATGGGCAATATGATTCCTAGCATGTGGCCTTGTGGTACTAACCAGCGGAAAAGAAACTTTCAAGTTAGCTTCAGCAGATTTTTCTGTGTTCTATAACCTATGTATGTGGTGTATTCAGCAACAAGGTCTGATGGTTGGTTTTGATGGACAACAGAAAGCAACAAATATATTATTTTGGAAGCTTCTGACACCTACCTCCTTAACCACACTCTTTTTTAAAAATTATTGTCTTTTTACCTAGTTATACAAACTCAATGGGTAGATACTTTGCCCCCTCCTTCCCCTTCCTCTCCCTTCCTCCTGTTCTTCCTCTTGCTCTCCCTTCCCCTTTCCTCCCCCCCCCACCTTTTCTCCCTCCTCCTCTCTTGGTATTTCCTGCCTGCTCCCTCCCACTTTTCAGAACATCTACTTATATGGGCATTGAATTTCCCTCTGAGTCTTCTACACTAGTGAAGGTTCAGGATTCAGTGACATACCTTAGGACCTCTTCTTGGGTCGACCACTATTATGGGAACTCCATTATATTCCTCTAACCCCTTACCGCAGAAGGATCCTACTGCCTGAAGCCTTGTCCCCTGAGATGTGTGGTAGTCTTTGGGAGCCAGGAAAGGTCAAATCACATTGTAGCAATATCCTGGCTGCCTCAGCACAGACTTGAGTGGAATCTCTTGCCTGTAGGTTGTCTTCCCCATCTTTAGGCTGTTACAGTCTTGCCATCCTTTCTTCCTCATGGTTCCCTGAGCTTTAGAATGGGGAGAGATTTGGCTGGTTTAGTTCTGAGTGAACATTGTAGGGTCTTTGGTGTTCTTAATTATGGTTTGTTGTATCCAGTTTCCCTGTTCTTGTACTGCCCTTGGCTACATCCTGATTGGGTGTCAAGGTCATTTCCTAACCAAAGATTAAAGGCTGTTTAAAAAGGTCTTAATATAAGAAAAGGCTTAAAGGTAGATGGAAGAATAGAAGCAAGACACGGTAGTGAGTTCAGTCAGTTTCTCAGTTGCTAGTTGGTTACCATCTAACTGCCAACCCCTATCCCCTCCATGAGTGGGAAGATCAAACCTATCCAGTCAGTCCCAAGTGAACAGGAAGGGAAGTGGGAGTGAGCTGTGTCAGATGTCTCATTACTTACAGGCAGTTCATGATCTTGGCCTTATCTCTCTATTGAAGTGTCTTCTTTTGTCTTTTTTTCTTGAGGTCTTCTTTATAATGGTCTATCTTATAATGGATGTTACAAAGATTTACCTTTTAGTATGTCATTAAGTGGGTTTGGAACTAGGATCCACTTGGAAGGGACAACGGCATCTAACTTTCTGTGCCTGGGATAGTATAATTTCTCTAATTCCATCCATTTACTGGAAAATTTCATTCATTCATTTTTTGATGGCTGAGTAGTATTCCACTGTATAAATGTACCATATTTTTGTTATCCATATCTCAACTGCCTGACCAACACTCTTATTGAGGTATCTCACACTTGGTAGTGAGAAACTTTTTAAATCAGATGTTGTAGCTTTTCTTTAAAGACAATTTTTGTGTTACTTTTACTTTCCTGTCTCTATGTAGAGTACCTCCATTCAAACTTAATTTTTATATTTCCTTTTCTTATTGGTATATATTAATTACATATATGTGTATGGTGATGGGATTCAAAATTGATAGTTTCTTTCATGAATATCATGTGCTATGCTCATATTCTAACCCCTACCATTGGATTTTCCAATATTTTACCCTTTTCTTAGCTCTTGATAGTTTTCTTTCCTTCCCATATTTTCCTTTTTTCATCACATCTATTTTATATATTGATATATATAAATTTTGATATGTATTTATATATTGATATAAAACCTAGAGTATAAAATTAAATGTAACATAAAGAATTTATTTTCAATGTGTGTTTCATTCTGCTTAATAAAATAATTATCTAATTACATTCATTTTCTAGCAAATGATGAAATTTTATTCATCTTACATTTTCTTTTCATAATTCTTTTCCTTTTCTGTGACCCTATGTCTTTCTGTGTCTTTAGATATATGAGCAGAGTTGGGAAATTAACTCACCGGAAGAGCATTTGTCTAGCAAGCCCTGGATTCAGTCCCCAACACCAATAAAAAATAGAAATATCAAAAAAAATAGAGCCATAGTTGTGTATCTTGTCTGCTCAACTTCCAGTTCATCTTTTATAAAACTGATTGCACTGAACTTTACACTATTTTTCTTCTATAGCAAATATCCTTAATTACTTTTCTTAGCTTTAACTCAAAATATGGACCAACAAATAGAATTTTTGCAATAACATTTAATATTTATAATCTGTTTTTAACACATTCCTCTATACGAACAGAGAATTGTGGTCTCTGTCTGAGTCAGAAATCTAGTCATTCATTCTTAATATCTACCATGAAATGTCTCCCCATCTTTTTTCTGGTTGAATTATGTATGTTCAAATTAAGAATAATCATCAAGATAATGTGTCTTCAATCTGAAGCCCTTCCTGACTCTCAATTTTAATATTACCTCATCTGTGCTATAGTCTTCTTAATGTGTAAAATAAATGTGACATTATAGATTTGTCCCCCATTTTAAAATAATTATATTTTTATTCATTCAGTGTTTCATACATGAATATGGTGGATTTACAATAATCTTACCCCTTATTTCTCAATCTTTTCTCCTCCTCCTCTTCTTGCAACCCTTCTTCTACTTTCCAAACTTCCTTCATTATCAAGACCTTTCATGGGTGTAGCTCACTAGGTTTACCCTGGTTTGCTTTTGATGATGTAGGCTTGAATACTTGCTGCAGTATGAATCATATATCAGTAGGTATGTCACCTATATCTACTGAAAAATATTTAGAGGAGAGAGAGAAGTGGGTAGGAAGAGAAAGGCACTTATACACATGCTATGAAGTATGAGTGTAGTTACAATTCAATCAGTTAACAACTTTTAAAAGTCAATTTTATTCTTCTATTATATATACTTCCAGGGTTTGAACTAACATTCCCTCTTATAAGAAGGTACATTGCCTGGTAAACTATTTTATCGTCCCTGAGATATCTTATTTTTGGGTTCACATAATTGTATCAAGTAAATCAGACACCCCTCTAAATCACCTAATTATAACAACAAGTAAGCTTTAAAACTCCCAAATAGTCACAATAACATTTATTGCTAGTGATATGGTCTATGGTCACTGATTTCAGCAACCCATGAAGCCATTCATTCTTCCCCAGAAAACAATTGAAGAAAAGGACACTCCCAAAGAGATAATGTGATTTGATGGGCCATAGATTCATTAATAGCACAGAAAATAAGTGTGGCCAAATAATGTGAGAAAAGCAAAAGTGAAGAGCAATAATGGAATTAAAAGTTTGGGAGATTTTGGTATTATAGATGACATCAATTTAAATGACTGGAGTTTTCAATGCTGAAGAGTTGATGAGGATGAGGAATTGTTCAAAAATGAAATAAAATAGGAAATTAAAAACTACCTTTAAGCCAATGAAAATGAAGATACAGAAAAAGTAGAAAGTAGTTCTAAAAGAAAAGTTTATACCACTAAATGCCTACATCACAAAAAAAGAAAGATCTCAGGTAAATGGTTTAATGTTACACCTGAAAACCCTAGAAAAAAAAAAAAGAGCAAACCAATCGTAAAACTAGTGCATGGGAAAAAATATCCAAGATCCAAGAAGAAATCAATGAATTGGAACTGAAAAAACAAAAAGAATCAATGAAACTTAAGAGTTGTATTTTTTAATAAGACAAACATGATTGACAAGCTCTTAGCCGCATTAACTGAAAGAAGAAGAGACCACACTCAAATCCACAAAATCAGAAATGAAATAGGGAAAAAGTATAAGAGATACTGGAGAAATCCAGAGAATTATAAGGACATACTTTAAAAAATTATATTCTCTTAAATTGGACAATCTAAAGGAAATGGATGAATTCCTAAACACAATCAATCTACCAAAATTGACTCAAGATGAAACAGACACATTAAACAGGCCAATAACAAGAGATGAAATTGAAACAGTAATTAAAAGTCTTTCAACAAATAATGTCCAGGACCACATGTACTCGGTGCAGAATTCTACCAGACCTTCAGAGGAGAACTAACACCACTACTCCTCAAACTATCCCATAAAATACAGAAAGAAGGAATACTCAAACTTTTTCTATGAATCAAATATAACTCTTATTCCAAAACCAAATAAAGACACATCAAAGAAAGAGAATTATAGGCCAATCTCACTAATGAACACAGATGCAAATATTCTGAATAAAATACTAGCAAGCCAAATCCAAAATCATATCCAAAGGATCATATACCATGACCGAGTAGGGTTCACACCAGGAATGAAAGATAGTTTAAGATTCATAAACATGATTAACCATATTTCTAGACTTAAAAACAAAAATCATATGCCCCTCTCAATAGACACAGAAGAGTCCTTTGACAAAATTCAGCATCTTTTCATAATAAAAGCTTTAGAGAAAAGAGTAATAAAGAGGACTTATCTCAACTTGATAAAGGCTATATATATATGACAAGCCTAAAGCCAGCATCATCTTAAATAAGGAAAAAACTGAAGCATCCCAACTTAGATGAGAAATGAGAAAAGTATGTCCACTGTCACCACTCTGTGCTTGAAGTCCTAGCTAGAGCAAAAGAATAGACAAAAGGGATACAGAGAGGTAAGAAAGAAATCTAAGTATCACTATTTGCAGATGTTATAATTCTATATGCACAAGATCCACATGACTCCACCAAAAAAAACTACTGGAATTAATAAACAAGTTCAGCGAAGTGGCAGGCTATAAAATCAACATACACAAATCAGTATGCTTCCTATATAACGGAGACAAGCTGAGAAAGAAATGAGAGAATCAAAAATCATTCACCATAGCTATTTGAAAAATACCTTGGAATGAGGCAAGAGTCAATTTTTATTCTTCTGCATGTAGATGTACAATTTTCCCAATACCACTTTTTGAAGATGCCATCTTTTCCTCGTCTTGGATGTTTGGCGCCTTTGTCTAAAATCAAGTAGCTGTATGTGTGGGAGATTTTATCTGGGTTCTCTATTCTAATCTAATTTAATCTAATCTAATATATGGTGGATATATCTGTTTTTGTGCCAGAGCAAGCTGTTTTTATTACTATAGCTCTGGAGTACAGTTTGAAATCTGGTATGGTGATACTTCCAGCAGTCTTTTTATTGCTGAAAACAGTTTTGGCTAATCATGACCTTTTGTTTTTCTGTATGAATTTTGAGATCAGTTTCCATTAGACAGGTCTTTTAATTCCTTGGGTAAAATTGACTGTTGCCTCTCTCCTTGCAAAAAAGTCAACTCCACATAGAACAGAGACTTCAATGTTAAACCTGAAACCTTGAAACTTAGAAAAAAAGAGTACAGATTATAGTTGAATGGATAGGCCTACATAAAGATTTACTAAATGGAACTGAAAAGGAACTAAAACTGATAACAACAAAAGTGACTTAATGAAATTAAAAAGTCTCTGTTCTGCAAAAGAAACTATTAATTGTGCAAAGACAAACCACAGAATGGAAGGAAAAATTTTCTAGCTATGAATCTGACAAAAGATTAATATCCAGAAAATACAAAGAGCTGAAAGAACTAAACACCATGACAGCAAACACTCCAATTAAAAAAAAATTGGCCCTGTAACTAAACAAGGACGTCACTCAAAAAAATATTGATGTCAAACAAATACTTGAAAATGCTCAAATTCTCTAATTATCAGAAATACAAATTAAGACTACCCTGTGATACCATCTTAGCTCTTTCAGAATGGCAAAGATCAAAAACACAACCAACAGAGAATATTGGCAAGGATGTGGAGAAAAGAGTACACTTATTCACTGTTGGTTGGGGTATAAGCAATTACAGCCTTTTTGGGAATTAGTATGGTGGTTCCTCAGAAAATTAAAAATGGAATTGCCATATGATCCAGCTACACCACTCCTAGGAATATTTATAAAAGTCTCTACATATTTTTACTAAGACACTTGCTCACCTATGTTCATTTCATGCCTGTTTACAATAGCAAGAAAATGGAATCAGCAAAAATGCCTGTCAACAAAAGAATGGATAATGAAAATGTGTACATATGCACCATGAAATACTATTCAGCCATCTTTAAAGATTAAATTATGAAATTTGCTGGTAAGTGGATGGAGCTGCCAAATTTAATATTGAGTGATGTATCTCAGACACAGAAAGATAAGCACTGAGTGTTCTCTCTTATATGCAGATGCTAGTACTGATATCCTTGTCAATGTATTTGGCTTAAAATTATTGCATGAGCTAAAAAATTGGAAAAGGGCCAATGAATGGGAAGGTGGGAAGGAGGATAGTAGTAAAAACTTTCAAAAGGGGATATTTAGGATACCAGGACAATTAGAGTGAGGGATATTCTTTGGTACTGTGTAAACTATCGAGCAAAGAGGAAATCCTCAGAAGAGTTCCATTGGATGTAGTTTGTCCATGTTCTGTGATCCATTTGTGTTGCCATCTTCAGTAGTAATTGGGTCTTACCTACAGTTTGTTTTTGGAGAGCAACCAAGAGCAATGGCAAAAGCCTATATTGTTTGGGGACCTTTGAGACTTCTCTGATCAACATTTTATCAGGAAGTACCACACTCCTATTATTTTTAGTATGCCTCTGGGTTTTGTTTTGTTTTGACTTGTTTTCCTCACTCTGTGCTACTTTGCATAGGGGCTATCATTCTTGTTCCTATCTTCATAAGATATTTATTTTACATGCTGTTAGCATATGAGATTCCATTGGAGTTACCTCCCACAATCTTAAAGTTTTTCTATACCCCAACCTAATAAGCGGATCTTATTCAAACCCACTTAATGACATATTCAAGGGTAAATCTCTGTAATAACCACTGTAATCACAAAGGATTATAAATAGAAGAAACAGAAAGAGGACCTCCAAAAAAAAGATAAAGGATTACATTTCAATAGAGAAAACAAGCCATGGTCAAGTATTGCGTGTAATTAGTGAGGCTTGTGGTGCAGCTCACTCTCACTTACTTCCCTTTTGGTCACTTGCAACTAAATAGTTTTGATCTCACCAATCAGGGAGAATATAGGGACTGGCAGATAGGGGGTACCCATCTCACATACACAAAAACACTGCTGTGTCCTACTCCTATTCTTCTATCTACCTTTGAGTCCTCTTATATTAAGTTCTTCATCTAAACAGTCTTTTATCTTTGATTAGGAGGTAACTTTTGCTACTAATCAGGATGCAGTTAAGGGCAGTACAGGGAAAGCAAAACTGAAAACAACACAAACAATAATTCAGAACACCAAAAACCCTACATTATTCGCCTGGAACCAGACCAGCTAAATCTCTCTCCATTCTAAAACTCAGGGAACCTTGTGGAAGAAGGGGAGGCAAGACTGTAAGACCGTAAAGATGGGGAGGACCAATGATATGCAAGATACTCCACACAAGTTAGGGCTGTAGCAGCCAAGATTAAACTTTGCCTGACCTGCACAAGGCTGAAATGTCAACAACCCCCCAAAGTCTAGCATGGATCACTGGGGAGAAAGCTCCAAGCAGTAGGATCCTTAGATACAAGAGATTAAACAGTCATAATAGAGTTCCCACAGTAATGGGGAGCCCAAAAAGGGGCTCAAGGATATGCCACTGAGTTTTGAATCCTCACTAAGTGGAGGACTCAAAAGGAGGTTTGGTGTTCATACAGAAGGATGCTCCAGGAGATGGGAGGGAGGAAGGGGAGGCACTGGGAGAAGGGGAGGGAGGAAGGGGGAAGCACCTGTAGAGGGAAAGGGAGTGAGGGGAGGTGAGAGGAACTGGGGAAAGGAGAGAGTGCAATGAGGGGTCATCAACTCGGGAGGGGTGAGGGTGGGAGAGTATGGGGGTACCTATTGAGCTTGTATGATTAGGAAAAAATGAGGGAGAAAAATTAATGAGTAAATGCATAAGAAAAAAAAAAGAAAAGAAATTACCATTGCAACAGGTGACCACCAGTCTAATAGTAACATGACTTTCAAGGAGACAACCAACAGCCTTCTGATTGAACTCAAGACTCCCTTGTCAGAATGGGACACATTCCTGTTACTATTAAATAGAACAAGAACCTAAAACATGGAAGGAAATAGATTAATAGGGAAAAACAGCCACTGAACATATAGGTCGGAAGACAGTGCACCAAACTGCTCTGTAAATATTGAAGAGCACTTAGCACTCAGCCTAGAAATCTTCTATAAGAGACATAGCGAATCTCAACATCCTGACAGGATGGAGCTTAGGCCAGTAGAAGAGCAGTGAAGTGTACAACATCAGCCAGCATAATGCAGATTACCGACAACCAGGCAATGTTCTCCCAGAATCAGGGCATCCTAATCTCTCCCCATCCTAAATCTCAGTGAAACTCCTGAAAGAGGGGCCAGTGAGATTGTAAGAACCTAAAGATGGGAAGGTCCATTGTTGGGCATGGACATTTCATTCAAGGAAAGGATGCTGCATCCAGGAACTCACAGCAGTGAGTCTTGTCCTTACCAGACCTTTATAATAACTGGCATATAACATGCCTCCATAGACTATGAGGAATTGAAGAGAGATAAGAACACACAGGGGAAACCTTTAGGACTGAAGGGAAACATCCCTATCAGTGGGGTGTCCTGAGGAGGGGCAACTTGTTATGCCACAGAGGCCTCAACAAAGGGAACCCTGGGGTCCATAGAAGAAGCCAGGTAGGAGGGTGGGAAGGAGTGGGATGGATTAATGAGAGGAAAGGAAGAGAATGGGAGAGAGGGGGGATGGAGGGAAACAGGGATTAGTACTCAATATGCTTATAAAAATAAAAAAGCGCTTTATGTGTGGACCAGAGGTTTAGGAGAGCATTGTTACTAAAAGAATCCACATCAGAATTCTTTCCATGATCCCATGTATTTGCAAAGGCTGTTTCTTCTGCTGGGAATCTCTTTACAACCACATATTTTCCCGTCAAAGTCCTATGCCTTTTTCAAGTACCTCCTCAAATCTCAAACACTATAAATCATCAACTATGAATCATGTCATGTTAAATTTTCCAACCTCTCTCATCTATAGTATTTTGGTCTCACTTTGATAATAGCATTTAACAGATTGATTCACATCTACACCATTACAGGTTCCATGACACTGAACTTTTCAGTGATAGCATCAGGTTGTATTCTCCAGTAAGTTCCACATCCTACATTACTCCTGCCATGCAGGCAATGCTCAGAATGTGTTTATTAAATGAAGTGATCTGTACGTAAATAATTAACACTAAGGGAAGATGTAAAAAGACCTAATTAGTTCTTATTCAAAAGAACAGAGTTAATGTCAAAGATAAAAATCAGTTGAAATTGACAATTTAGAGATCAAGGCTTTCACTAATAATAGGATTAGAGGAACTGGCATTTAGGTTGAGAAAGTCACCCATGCAAAACTACCACTTGCCAAAAGTAAAAGACTATCCAGAATAAATGACAAATTCATTCATTGACACATTGTGTTATAGTGGTTCAACTTTATCCTAAATATCGACTATGAGAAATCAATGCAAAATTGTTATACATTGTTAGCATGTGCTTATGGAAATATTCTATTTATTTAGTATTTTTTTCCTTTTTTTATGTGTAGGTGAGGATGTGTGTGTGAGAGAGAAGGAGAGAGAGAGACAGAGAGACAGAGAGACAGACAGACAGACAGACAGACAGACAGAACATTTGAATGTATGTGTCTGTTGAGGTCCTTCAATGCTCTATCTTCTAATAGCTTTGCTCTGGGGTTTCCAAAATTCTGCCTTCCAGACTTTTCTACCCAGCATTTTTATATGGGAGCTGAAATCTAAACTCAGGTACTTTTGCTTGTGAACTAAATGTTTTAACCCATAAGCTCTTATTGTTTGCTTTTTGAGACATGATTTCACTTGAAGTGATTTTTGAATTGGTTATGTAGCTGAAGATGACCTTGAATTCCTCTTGATCCTCCTACTAATGTCTGCCAAATACTTGGATTATGCATATGTGCTAATGGCTTGGCAGTATATTCTTAACAATAGAAGGCAACACAAAAACAGAGAACAATCATTGGACCTTGGATTAGTTGCTGCTGATGGTTGAAAGAAGTCCTGGAGAAGCAGAGTGAACAAGTGAGAGATTTATTGGGCAGGATGCTCACATCAGGCCACTAAGGGAGATTAAAGTCATTCTACGTTTTAACATGAGGAAGGACAAAGGAACCTTCTTGAGCATAAAGTACAACATTTACATTGTTTTTCTCTCACATCTATTACTGTCTTCCCTATAAGTCCTCCTCCTACATTCACATCCCTATGTTGTGCTTTATGACTCACTGTGTTTACCTAGGTCCTTTTGTGTGACTTAAGGCTTAGGATTCTCTTGCAGCTTACTGGGCTCCATGATGTATACATAGCTGAATAACATCTTTTCCCTCCCCACACTTCACTGACATCTGTTAGTTGCTGGATTTTTATCAATACTTTGTAGGACCTCATGGGTTCTACTCTGCCCATAGCTGACCATTGGCTAACAGGTATACTGTGATCTTGGTCCCAGTAGCCACCTCTGTTGTGGGCTTATGATTTTTGCATTCCAAACTGAGGAGCAATTTGGGTCAGTGAGATTGTCCAACAGGTTAAAAGTACTTGCATGCAGTCCTGGAAGTCTGGGTTTAATTTCTGGACCTCACATGGTGGATGGAAAGAACCAACTTTCAAGCTAAGGAACTACAAATGTCATTTCATAGACAATATTAAATCAAGACAATTTTTCAAGTAAAAAGAGATTTGATCAAATTTATTTTAGGAAGATAAATTGCTAGTGGTTCAGTAAGGTTGTACTAATGGAAGGAACTAGAAGGAGAAGAGTCTCATTATTCAAGCAGCCTGAAAATGGATGGGAGACAAACATTCAAGAGATTTGACATCAGAATAAAGATTCCCATCTAAAAAATGCCATTTGTTTTTAATTCATCTATTTAGCAAATAATGAAAGATATGAAAGATTGGTAAAAAAAAAAAACTGACTTACCAAAGGAATTTTTGAGGTGTTTCTTATACTAATGAAACACAAACTGGAAATGACAATGATGCAGTTTTTCTTCTTGCTGTTGATAAATACAGGAGCAAAACACTTAGGAAATCAAGGAGGTCATTCATGCTCCTGATCGCAGTTGAAATTTGTCTGCTCAATGGAAAGTGACCATTTTGCAAATGGGTGATTGACTCCTCTTTCACCGTGGTCTCCTAGTTTTATTCTATCTACCTTTGAATATACTCTTATAACTCTATACTCTTATAACTCTAATTTAACAGGTTTTTATCTCTGGCCAGGGGGTGACATCCAATATCCATCAGGATGGAGCCAAGGGAATTGCAGGAGCAGCAAAACTGAAAAAATAATCAACAAACCATAATTCAGACCATCAGAGACTCTATATCAACCACCTGGAACTAGGCCTGCCTAATCTGTCCTCATCCTGAAGCTCAGGGAAATTTACTGAAGAGGGGGTGGTAAGATTGTAAGAGCACAAGGATGGGAGGAGTAATGATATGCAAGATACTCCACACAAGTTAGGGCCGAAGCAATCATAATGGGACTTTGCATGATCTACACAATGTCCAACATATTATTGACCCCTCAAGTCTAGCATGGACTAAAGGCACTAGGATCTTTGGAGACTAGGGATTGACAGCCACAGTAGTGTTCCTATGCTTAGGGGGAACACAGGAAAGGATTTGGGGAAATGCCGCTGGGTCCCTCCCTGCACCTCATCTGAGAGGAGGACCCAGAGGAGAGTTTGGCATGCACATTAAAGGATATTCTGGGGATGGGGGGGAGGCATTGAGGAATGAGGAGGAAGGGGGAGTCGAGGGGGAACCAGGGACGTGGGGGGGAGGGGGACCGGTGTACCTGTTAAGTTTGTATGAGTGGAAATAAAAAAAAAAAAGAAATTTGTCTGCTCGTCACATTTCTTTCATACATCAGGAGCCCAGGAAGCTGGCCATATAATATTTATATAAATTTTGGAGAGAAGGAAAATCTTCCTCACTTGCCAATTTACTACAGTACATTAAGTTACTGAAACAGCTCTCTCTATTTTACTCACCTGCCTAGATAATGGTCTTACCCATTAGCTGGGTCCTCCCATTTAAATTAGAAAATTTTCTGCAAGTTGGCTTAGAAATTATTTTAACTATATAATTCTTTGTAGATTTGCCCAAAGATTCAGCTTTTAATTGTCAAGTTGACACTTTTATCTAACTGGTACAGTCAAAAAAAAATAGAGAAGTTTTGATGGGGACTTATGCCAAGAGCCTAGGTAAGAGATATCAAGTACTTATACCAGAGTGATGGAAGAGAAATCACAGAATATAGAAACTGATATGGGGGTATAGAGATGAATAACCTGCTCATTGGCTTATTTATTTGTTTATTGAACATACATTCTCAAATGCATTGTATCGAGTACTTAACTTGACCTATCAAGAGTGACAAAAATAAATATTCATGTCCACCAGCACACAGCTTAGTTTAAAGAGAAATTATCTATTTAAGAAAAATTTAAAATCAGATGGCAAATGCAATCTTATGACTGTAGTAGAAATTTATGGAAATAATATCCAAGGCAGTTAAGATGTGCAAAGTTTTAATGATGACTTTAAAATCTAAAGAATGAGCAGAAATGATCTAATCGGAATCATTCATGGAAAGGAAAATCTAGATAAAGAACTGTTTTTGAGCTGGGGAAGCATTGCAGTTAATGGCATAATATTTTTCAGTGTTTTATTTATTTATGAGAGAGTTATATATGAGACAGAGAGAGTGAGCAACAGAGAGTAGAGGAAGAGAGAGAAAGAGAGAGAGAGAGAGAGAGAGAGAGAGAGAGAGAGAGAGAGAGGAGAGAGAGTCAAAGGACAGCTTTTCTAAGTCAACTCCCTTCTTCTACCCTGTGGATTTCCAGAAATGGAACTCTGGTAGTCAGATATATTAGCAAGATTCTTACCTGCTGAGCCATTTCTACTGCCTTCAACAACAAAATTTAAAATTAACTAAGGAAATGAAGGATCAAACGGGAACAATTCACCTAAGAAATTCATCTGTCCAAACCCATGAGTTTTTTAAGAGATCAATACGAAATCTAAATAGGATTTTTATTTTCTTCCTGTATTCCATTATAATATTATAACTTGCATAAAAGCAAATTACACAGATGCTGAGTAAACAGTTAAAATTTTTAGGCAAATAACAAATTCTTGCACCCTTCTTCCAAGATATGGGGCAAGTTTGTAGCTCCATACAAGTACCTCATTTCCTATTTAGGTCAACCTCTATGAAACTACTGTTCTAATTTTATTATCACCACAAGGTTTTTTTTTGTTCTGGAATTGTATATTAATGGAAGTATACATTTTGTTAATGTTTTCTCTCTAGCTTCTTTTATCCTTCTTTGCTTGTGACATCTATCAGTAGTTTATTGTGGTTTTTTTTTCACTTTGTTACTGAGTAGCACAGAAACCACTTGACTTATAGTAGGGTTGCCTCCTGCTAACCCCATAAATTGAAAATATCATAGTCAAAATACATTCACTGTAGCAGACTTATGAAGCAGCCAAGAACAGACATACAGTTCATTTCAAAGCCCAACATTGTCCTGTGTTTTATGTACTTAAAGTTAGCTTGGGCTACATAGTAAGATATTTCTTAACATCCATTTTGCACAAAATTATTGCCAAGTTAAATCTTCGTTAAATTTGAGAGACCTATGTATTTAATTTTATTTGTGTACCACACATTTTTATTCATTTGTTGATAACTATTTGGGATTGTCATTTTTTAACAAACCTTATGAGCATGTTATTTTTTTATTTTAGGACTACTAAGTCACAGGATTGGTATCCCTTTGATGTTATAAGAATATAAAATTCAGTTTTTACATATTATTCTATTTTTCTTTGTCATCATGAGCTGAGTTCCAGTTACATTGAATTCTTCCCAGAAGTTGATGTTTTATCTTTTATAAATTTTAATAGTTATAAATATTGAAATACTTATCACGTAAAATTTTGATACAATACATTTCACCAATGGTGTGTGGGCTGATTAGTTCTTTCCCTTTCTCTCTCTCTCTCTCTCTATATATATATATATACATATATATATGTATATATACACATGTGTGTGTGTGTATGTGTGAGGGTATCTCATCAAGAGTTTTTTCATTTTCTTAACAAGGATGATATATTTAGATGTACATAGCAAAAATGACTTATAAAGAAAGTGTTCAAAGTGTAAAAGGCAAAGAGTAAATTCCTGGTGGAAACAATGCACCAAGTTTTATAATTTCTGCTGGTGATAATAGATAAACAATCAACTTGTGTCTCAGATTTCATTGAAGGTCCAGAACTATTCTGACTTAACTTCTGGGAGAGTAACTTTGAAAGCACGAAGAAAATCTTGGCAGGTAGCTTGTAAGTACTGAAAACCAGCTTTATGTTTGTTTATTTTTTTAACTACAGATCAAACATTCCTGATTTGGAAACTGCAAAACATCTTTTATTTGTTCTAAAGTATGCTACATTCTCTTTTGGCCAGAGACTCTGCAGTGTTCATATGGTCCCAAAGTCATACTCGAATGAAATACAGTAAAAAATGAGACTATCTATATCAGTAGCTAATATAAAATCAAGTGACTTCTCTATGTCAAAATAATTTGCATAACAAGTATAGAAGGGACTAGAGAGATGGTTCAGTTCATAACATGCTTACAATACAAGAATGAGGACCTAAGTTTGGTTCACCATCACTCACATTAAAAAGGGAGAGGGTTAGAGGGTTATGACAGTATATTACCAGATTAAAAGCACTGGGGGTACAGAGAAGTGAGGGAACCTGGTGGATGCAAGTCAGCTAATGTAACTGAACTGGTAACCTTTAGGTTCAGTGAGAGACTGAACTGAAAAATAAGATGAAAGCTACTGAGGAAGAACCAGATTTCAACCTCTGAGTTTCACCCATTCTCACTCTTTCTCTTTCTGTCATATGGGATAAATATATGCATTTTATGTTAGCAAAAATATACATTAAAATGGAAGGCATATCCTCACTATATATGTAAGAAAATCAGAATAGATTCAAACATGTATCAAAAAGGTCATCCTCTGTGACCAGGTTGGGTTTAATCCAGATATACAAGGTTGGTTCAATACACATAAACCTATAAACATAATTCACCATAAAAATGAAAAAGACAAAAACCACATGATTCTCGTAATTAATGCTGAAAAGGGTTTTGACAAAATTCAACACCCCTTTAAGATAAAGACTCTGGAGAAAATAAGATTGGAAAGAACATTTATCAGTATAATAAAAGCTGCATTCAACAAACCTATAGCACAAATCATCCTAAATGGTGAAAAACTGATATCATTCCCACTCTCATCAGAAACTAGATAAGGTTGCCCCGCTCTCACTACATCTATGTAACATTGTACTTGAAATTTTAACAAAAGCCGTTAAGACAAGAGAGGGTGAGGAAAGGGGCACAAATTGAAAAAGAAGAAATAAAGGTATCTATCCCTATTGGCAAATGACATGATCAAGGACCCTAAAGATTTTGCCAGGAAGTTCCAGGAACTAATTCAAAAGGTTTGGTAGAGTGACAGAATGCATAATTAATGTTCAGAAATGAATGAATTCTCAATGAAAACTTTAAAACCCTTTTTAAAAAGATATTACAGAAGACACCAGAAGATGGAAAGACCTCCCATGCTCCTGATTCAGGGAATTAATATTATTAAAATGCTTATTCTACCTAAAGCAATATACAGATTGAATGCAAAATCAAACAAAATTTCAACCCAATTCTTCACAAAAACTGATTAAAAAATCTCAAATTTCATATAGAAACATAAAAGACCCAGAATAACAAAAATAATTCTGAGTAGTAAAAACTCTTCTGGGAATATCACCATACCAGACCTCAAACTATACTATAAAGTCACAATAAAAACAGCATAGTACTGGCTCTAAGCTGATCTTTGACATGGGTGCAAAAAATAATGCATTGAAAAAAAGGACATCATCTTCAATAAATAGTGCGGGCAAAATTGGATGTCAACATGCAAAAGAATGAAATTGGACTGTTATTTGTCTTCCTGAATGAAAATCAACTACAAATGGATCAAAGATTTCAGTGTTAGATCAGAAACTATAAAACTCTTAGAAGAAAAGATAGGGCATATCCCAAAATCCATTGGCTTTGGCCAGCATTTCCTCAACAGCATCCAAAGACACAGAGAATAAGTCCAACAATATACAAGTGGGACCATATGAAATTAAAAATCATTTGCTAAGCAAAAGACACTGTTAATTGAGCAAAAAGACAACTTACAAAGTGGGAGAGCATTTTCACTTACCACACATCTGATAGAGAACTAAATTCCTGAGTATACAAGGAACTTCAAAAATTAAATACCAAGGAAGTAAACAACTCAATCAAAAAATGATCTATAGAACTGTCTCAAAAGGCAAAATTCAAATATCTAATAAATATCTTTAAAAATGATCTATCTTCCCAGTCATTAGGGATATGTAAATTAAAAACACCCTGAAATATCATCTCTCTCCAGTCAGAATCGCTAAGATGCAAAACACAAACATCAGCAAATGCTGGCATGGATGTGGGGATCAGGGACTGTCATACATTGCTGGTATTATTGTAAACTCGTAAACCCCTTTGGAGACCAACATGGAGGTTCCTAAAAAGGTTAAAAATTGAAATTCTATGTGACCCAGCTATATCATTCCTGCAAATATTCTCAAAGAACACTGCACTCTATGACAGAGATATATGTTCATAGCAGCCCTTTTCACAATTGCAAAAAAATGGAATCAATCTAGATATCCAAGAGTTAACGAATGGTTAATTAAAATGTTGTAAAAAATATATAATGGAGTACTATTCAGCTGTCAGGAAAGATAAACTAATGAAATTTGGCAATGAAAGTATGGAACTGGAAGAAATCATACTGAGTGAAACAACCCAGACACAGAAAGACAGATACTGTATGTTCTCCCTTATAAATGAATCATAGCATTAAATCATCAGTTCAATGGAATTAAACAGAAACTCTTATACCACCCACAAATGCAAAGAAACAGAAGCCAGGGGAGGGGATTGAAGAAAATCTTAAGCAGAAATAAAACATGGATAAACAATTTTTAAAAAGGCTTTATGTAAGAAAAGGAGAGGGCAGAACAGAAATAGGGCACAATAGAGAATAGGATTAGCCTCCAGATAACCAACCACCTGCCTACTACCCTCTAACCCCCTACACCCATTCCATGACAAGGTACACACACCCCGCACTGTAAACTAGTCTAAACAACAGTGGATAGGGTGGAAACTAACAGATAGATCAGACGTGTCTCATTACTAACCACAAACACCCAAGGGTAAACTTCCATCCAAACACCTTTCATTTTGTCTTGGATAAGAAAGGATTTCAACACTCAAATAGGAGGCACTCTAGTGCAATGGAAGAGCAGTAAAATAGACAACAATCAACTAGAATAGAGAGTGATCCTGAAACACTCAACTGGAATCAAGCCAACCAAATCTCTTCCCATCCTAAGGCTCAGGGAATCTTGCAGAAGGGGGCAGTAAGACTGTAAGCGCCTAGAGATGCGGAGCTCCAATACTGGCCAAGAGATTCCATTCAGGACAGGGCTGCATTATCCAGAAAACCTCTGCAATGAGACTTACCCTGGCTAGACCTGCACAATGGCCAACATATCAACAGTCTTGCATAGACTAGTGAGGCTTTCAGGAGAAGTGGTTGCATGACGTGGGAACCTTTGTTGCTGAGACTGGACAGATGAAGTACAGTGCCCTTGTCCATGGGTCTACACAGGGAGGGACCACTTGGTCTGCCATTGAGGCATGAGCCCCCACTGGAGCAGATAATCCAGGAGGAACCCTGGGGCCCACAAAAACAGACAGGAGGGTTGAAGGGAGTGGAATGGATTGGTTAAGGGAGGGGAGTGTGGAAGACAAAGGTAGGAGGAAGAGAGGGAGAGAGGGAGGGAGGGAGGGAGGGAGGGAGGGAGGGAGGGAGGGAGATGAAGGGGACAGGGACAAATGCTCATTATGCTTGAAAAACTAGAAAAAATAAAATATATATAAAAAGAAAATCAGGATGTAGTCCTTAGTTTTAATAACATTATCTATATTTTGCATTCAGCACAGTTTTTGTGACAACATGACATTCTACTACATACAATATAGAACATATGTAGCAACAAGAAAGATAGTACTTGTCTCTAAGAATTTCCTTTCCTTGACTTGTTGGTTTGCCTCAACTGCTCATGCACAGCCACATCCTGCAACAGACGCTCAAGTATGAGCTGCAGGGTCATTTTAAGCTCTATTCGATGGACCACAGAACAGTAAAGTTTCACAAGGACAAAGTTCATCTGCTCTCCCATTCCCTCCTTCTGTTACAAAGATTATTCCCTGACTCAAATGAATAAAGAAGAGAACTCAGACTATATTTGCGGATTGTTAAAGGTTTTCTGTTTCTGACAGTTTGGCTTTCTTTTGTCATTTTCTCACTCGAATGTTGTAAACTCAGAAAGTGCTAAGCTAAGATTCTTTATGTAGTGTTACACATGCCACGAGACAATATTATTTTACCATGTCAAAGTTGTTTGCACCATTTGGAGCACATCTATCATCAAAACTCAATTAAATGGAGTCTTTCTATCTTCAACTAAAACAAACTGTTTACTTAGATTTGCTCAGTGTTTACTTCACAAGAGGTAGAAGACCCAAATAGCACAGTAACATAGGTGTCTGGGGATATTACAGGGGTCAAAAAATTTAACCCAAAGGAGGAAGCCTTTTAGGGAGGTTGCAACAAGAGACTTTCCTTCTCTTTTGCCAAGTAAATGGCAGCATTATAATGCTCCTCATACCTCAGTGGTGTCCTAACAATCCCTCTATTCAATCTGAAAAGGGATATATGCTCTTTGTTGCAAAGTAATAAATTTGCCCATTGAGGTTTGTACATAGGCAGTTTTAAAGGATAAAGCACAATTAGATAAGATTTCTTTACAGAGAAAGAGTTTTGAAACAGTGCAGCAGGCAAGAAAAACATCTCAAATGACTTGTTTTGAAAAAAATCCTTTGTTTTAACACTTCTACTCACAAGTCAAATTTATTACACTATTAGCTGACAAAATGTTTCTTTACAGGATTTTGTGATAGGTAAGTAAGTTAAAAGTAGGAAAAATGACAATTGACAAAGTGGTATTTAATAATTTATAGCTGTGAACTTCCTCCATGGCATTTCTAATTTAAATATGTATTAAAAGATGCTGTAAGATTATAGTGATTGTAGTTACCTTCTTAAAAACTCAGAATGTTAATGTCGTTATTGATGCCATTTAGAAGGGGTGCAAATTAAGTATCTGTCAAGCTCAGCCAATGTTTGTAATGTTTCAAAATGTCTACACTTCTGTGGAGGGAAGCTCTGAAAAGATATGGCTGTGGGACATTTGACTTTGGCTTTAAATTTTATGGTTAATAATGGACATCTATGAATAGACATGGTAAGATTCCTCAAGAAAAGAAAATAATGCACAATAACATATTTTTTCTCTCAGTGTGTGATTCTGATGTTACATACCTTTCTAATGATCATCATTACTATTATGGAACTTAATGATACAGAAATTACACTGGAGTTTTTGATTTTTTTTCATGGCTAGGCAGACTGGGTAAGGTATTCCAGGATACCGTAATTTCTTCTCTTTTCACCTTTAACTAATTACATTAACACTCATGTGGAAATTTACTGACCGTAATGAAAATCAGGTTTTTTTCCTAGGTTGTCAAAAAATTTTAATTAATTAATTAATTTTTTCCACTCATACAAACTTAATAGGTATCCCAGTCCCCTCCCTCCCTCTACCCCTCCCCGGACCCCCTTGTTCCCTCTCCCTTTTTCCCCTTCCTTTCCCCTTCTTCCCTCCGTTTGTCCCAGTACCCCCTCTCGCCTCCAACCTGGAGTGAAAATCAGTTTTTAAAACTGGGGAAATTTGTGCTAGGATCCTGAACTATCATTTGGAGTCCAGAAAACGTTTTAATTTAATGTTGAGCAGTGTGCTTTAGTCATGTGCACAGATTTTAAAACTGAACAGAAAAAAGGAGAGAAAATACATTATTTCTGCTAACAAAACAAGAAAAATTCCTTTGTGTCTTGATGACACCTTGTCATCTAGAAACCAGGAAGTTTCTGAATATACTTTTCTTTGCACAATGCTGCCAGGTTATCAATCTTCCCATAGTTCAGTCCTGCTTATGTCAGCTCTTGCTCACAAACTGTCTCTAGACCAGAATCCACACTCCAATTTGATATGCAAACACTCTGCAAACTTCTAACCTCCCTCCACCACTTTTCAGACTTAATGGCACACAGGCTTATTCACACATGCCTTCCTGATTCCCTCTGAGTGGTATTCTTGGCAAGATCCAAGTGCATCCCTAGGCTTTTGGACTTCTATTGCATCATCCAATGGGTTTCTGTTGACTCTTTGTTTTCTATGTCCATGTCACTTCCCTGGCTGCTGCTTACCAGAACAGTACACGTTTATAGTGTCTGATCAATGCCATTGTGTTGTGCATATTATGAAGGTATCACTCCAGTGTCACACTCCTTGCTCCCTGGGAAGTTTTTGAATAATTTTAAGTAGATTCTTAACTGGCAGGCCAATAAACTATTATATTTGCAGACTTTTGTTGCTGGATAGCTTTGAATTCTTTAGCATGTCTCCTGTTTTACACATATTCTTTCTAGTTCTAACCATAATAAATGTGTTAATGTTTTACAAATATGAGTGACATGAAAAAAATTTAAGTGTGCATTTGTCACATAAAAGTATCCATTACAGACTCGTAAACATGCAGATACTATACTAAATTTTTTTCTTTCTTTTTTCATCCTGATGTTTGAGATCATGAAAGTATAATCCTGATGTTTGATGACATGATGAGACAGAAATGAAACAAACTTCCTACAGCTACTCAGACACTGATAAATTGTGTCACTTCTCACATGTCTTAAGTTACAATTTCCCTAAAGTAATGTTTGGAGTATTCTGCATATAAGTTGGACATTTTTTTCTTTCAAAATGACTTTTCTGCAAGTAATTTTAGAATTTTTAGAGAAAAACCCATACATATAGTACCAACAAGGGATGAATGAATGAATATTAGATGACAAGAGATGAGAAAAGAAAGATTTAAATAAAGTACTGTAATTTCCAAAAAGTTGGTCTTTCCCACAGCTCATACTTAAAGTAATTATTGCAAACTTGGACATGGCTGGAAGGTGACACTGGCTGAAGGTGTTAATGTTGCTAGTTAGCTGGCTATATATATATTTTAAGGGTCATAGGAAACTTGGGGGCCAAAAGTGATGAGATTCCACCATTTGTTAGTTATAAAAGTTCTCAGACTTCATAGTTTGCTTCCAATTCTGCATTTAAAAAGAAAGTTATTCTAAAATGCTTTGGTAGAACATCTGTTTTAACACTATGAGGCTTTGAAAACAGATTTTGAAAGTGTCTTTTGCATCAGACATTGGCCACGGGAAAGTAACTTTATGAATAAGAAAAAAATTGGCACCAATTTTCCTTAAAATAAGGAAACTTTATTTAGAGCTTATTTAGGGTAAATGAAGATAGTAATCCAGCAAGATTCATTTTTCACCTAACCTGGTACTCTCTGTGTATACTATGACTCCTCTTTGACTAGGTCAGATAAATCATTGACATTTTTATTTACTTTTCTATTTTCATTTGTATGTGGAGGGTACAAAGGTGTTTACATATATATGTTTGAACACATATATGTGCGTATATATGGTGGTACAATGGCCATTATCAGAAATCATTCTTGAACATCTTCCCTCTTTCTAAACTAGATACCTAATTACATCCAGAGTTTGAAGAAAGGGCTAGTTTTCCCAGCCAGATTGCTCTAGTGATTCCCAGTCTCCACCTTCAGCAGCTGGAATTACAGGTGGGCCATCATACCTGGCCAGCATTTTAAATGGGATTTGGGGACATGAACTCTTGTCCCCTTGCTTGCACAGCAAGTGCTTTAACCACTAAGCCATCTCTCTAGGCCTAGTGATTGGATTTGGTTTCAATCATATGCTCATGTAATTCAGTATAGCTTGGCTTTTTTTTTATTTATTCAATTGTGTGTGTATGCATGTGTGGGCATGGGTTTAGTATGGATGTAGTGATGGTGTGTGTGTTGAACCACAGACGAATTCGGGAACCACCATGGACGCCTCCACTCTCCTCCTCGCCAGGGATTCACGGCTTGCCTACTGACGGAACCGCAGGCGCCCCATTCCACCGCTCATAGTGGGTCTGGATCGAATCAGCCTTCCGCCTGCACCAGGGCTAACCCTGAGCACTCCCAGCCCTATACTGGCTTTTAGAAGTTTTGTTTCTGCAATGACGATCCTGAAGCCATATACCCAGAGTCTATCAACTTGAGCATTAATTCGGGCCAGAAGCAGAGTTAGACAAATTGAGAGTAAAATATCAGAAAAAGATCAAACATGGGCACTGAAATGTCCTGTTGATCATTCATAGGGTTTTAAGTAGCAAGAATTGATTTCTAATCATAACACCAAATTACACGCATCTGAGAAAATTAAAACTATGAAACAGTATTAGTCTCTGATATTTTAGTAAAATGCGATCTTTAAAAAATGTTTTATTACAATAGATATTCATTGTATGTGTACATTTCATGCATAGAATGAATTTCAGGAGCAAATTTTCTCCTTTCACCTCAAAAACAACCTCAAATTATATATATATTTGCTATGATAGAAAAAAATTGTGAAACAAATGCTTTTCAGATATTTTGTAGAATATGATTAATTTTTACTATGTTTATTTATTCACTCATTTATTTGTTTGATTTGAGCTCTAGTGTGTTTGCCCATGCTGTGGCATTGGAATGAAGCTCAAAGGGCAACTTGAAGGAGTCAGTTCTCTCCTTCTACCATGTGAAACTCAGGTCATCAGGTTTGTCACTAAGTTCCATTAATAACTGAGCTACCTTACTGTTCTTGATTACATTTTTATACCATAGCTGAAAAAAAAATAATCAAAGTGTTGAAAGTTATCTTGGAGTTTTGTTTTCTTTAGTAAAATATTCAAGGGGAAATGGAACTCGCTGTTAGTTACTAAATTATATTTTTAAAAATAACAACAAATGAATAGGAAGAAAAATTGTAATTTAAAAAGAAACAATATTACAAATTTCACAGAATATGATAATTCAGCAGTGTTTTTAATCATAAAGAAAACATAAATATATTCAGATAACTCTTGATCATAAGTGTGTTAGATCATTCAGGAACAAACTAGAGGGCTTTAGTTTTTCAGGTGTGCTTTTCACTCAATTTACACCTTGCTCCCTTTGTACTCCTCTTTGAACAAGACTTACATCATCTTTAAACTGTGACTTTTCCACTATTTCCATTGGTTTGCAAACTATCTCCTTCTTGCAATTTGCCTGTATGCTGGCCATAAATTCATGAGCAAAGAACGTAGAGGAATAAAAGGGCATTTTTCTTTCTCATGCATCTTTGTTATAGTTCTTACTCCAGATTGTCATACCAACACCAGTAGCCAAGGGAACCGGACACATCATCTCCATGAGGATTACTGAAAGAGAAACAAACCTCACTTGCCACAGAGAAAAATCTGTCCTAGTATAAGCTAAAGAATGACAACTTACTAAACTAGTTTCCACTTGTTTAGGAAATGTTCCCACTCACTATGGACTGGATTATCCCACGCCAAGCAGATAATCTCCCTCAGTCGTCCTCAAGGGCTTGCTTTAACTACTGATTCTTCACAGCTATGCCCAGAAACTCAACTTTCAATTGACAAGTTGACACCTATGTGTCTACTGCACCATGTTTCTCTCTCTCATGAAAATAGGACTGAAGTTGATTTCCTCTTGGTGCCCTCTTCTATTAGTTTCATTCCAGGATTCTTCCATGCCCACCTGTTCTCCCCTTTACAGGCAGGGTTTCTTTCATTTATAAACATGAAGTGGTATTATGTCTTTGGAAGTTCTGATTGCTTATTAGCTAGGTTACATTAGATTTTTCTATCACAGACAGTTTTTAAATCCCAGGGTTCTCCAAAAAGCAGTTGTATTTCTTCCTCAGGTCACAAGTCTGTCGGAGGCCCCTGTGTCTGTATTTCCTGATTCTTTCTTCCGTATTCACACATAACGAGTTGCCTTTACCCATTCCTCTGGAAAGGTAGAATGACAGTGCTCGTGTAATGATTGTAGAAGCTTCAGCTTAGAGGTGATGACAAGTATCTGAGCTACAGAGCACTGCAGACTAGTGTCAGGAGGTGCACTACTTCCAAGGCAAACAATGAAATGATAATATGTGACTAAGACTAACAATGATAATATCACTAAGTGGCCCTATACTTTTTCAAAGATTAACCCAATGAGGGAATAATGAGTAGGAATTTCTAGTATTTCTAGTACAATGTGAATTTTTTGCAAAGAGCAATGTAATTCATTGTCTAGTTTTGACAAGAGTTAAATCAAAGATCTTCAACTTCTACCCATGTCCACGTATATGGAGAAAACTACACCTGAGCTATAGCATTACAAGAATATTTTTAGACTTGTGAAAGAAGCTCTGGAGTATTCTGAAGTTCTAAGAAACAAGCATGAGTGTTTCTTGAGTCTTTTTCATATATATTTTAGGTGAATATGGAAGAGTAATTTATAGAGGGGTAATGTCTAATGTCACAATTCAACTTTTGCAATATATGAAAAATTTCTATGAATATCTTATATATATTTCATATATACATTTAATATTTATACATATTTATATTACATATAATAGTATAGATGAATATAAGATTATATATAAACTTTTCCACATTAGTGAATTCTAATAATTAACCATATAATTTTCAGCTGAATTTTTTGATCTATTGTGGCATTAATTCTCTTGGTTCACCTGAACAGTGAGAATACTCCCAAAAATTCTTGGAGTGTCCTTAAAAGTTCTGATCCTTAATTTTTTGGTTTAATTCATGTTTATTCATTAAGGTTAAGATAGAGAGTACTACATATACTTCATTGTAATACTAGTCCAACAAATTATGCTAATAGGGAAAAATATATACCTTTTAATAATTATAAAACCAAACCATAGTATACTTTCAAGAACATGGTGATAGCTTAACTATAATGGCTTGATTTAGGTTCAATCTTAGGAAACTGTTTGTAAGACATTTTATAAAAATAATAATGACACATCTGACAGCCAGGACTCAAGTGGTAGAGGCAAGAGTATCAGGAGTTCAAGTTCAACTTTGGCTATATAACAAATTCAATGGCATGTATTTTACTTTATTGTATTTAGCCATTCTGTAAAATCTAAAATGAAAATGAATAAAATGAAAGTGAATAAAATTATTTATAATCAATATATCGATTTTAAGTGGATGCTATAAGAGTATTTAGAAGAGTTTGAGAATACTTTCTTAACCCAGATGTATTTATTTTGTTTACATTTGCTAGACTGGAAATCTTTTATCACAGATCCGTGTAAGTGATTGTTTTTCATGTAATTGAAAAATAACAAACAAAGCTGTTACTTTGTATTACAGAGAAAAGAGAAAAAAATAATTGATTTTCAGAATCTTATCAGCAAAAGAGAAACCAATTTGAAATACATTGCTTATATTTGAAGAATTAATCTTTGCTCCTTGGCAAAAGAGTTCCAAGGCATGATGAAGATTTGTGTGTGTGTGTGTGTGTGTGTGTGTGTGTGTGTGTGTGTCTTAGATATGGATAACTGTAGCTATAGAATAAGAGTTATACTTAGTTATTTATATATGGTTTTGAATATATGTAAATCTATGTATATATAAATATGCATATAGATATGGATATATATATATAGGTATATAGCCTTTTTCATGGTTAAGCATCAGATAATCATCACTTTTCCTTTCCTGAAAAGATTACATGATACATGAATACACTGTTTGAATATAAGTAAAACAACGGGTGCCTACAAGTTTGAACATCACTTAGATTGGCACAGTAAAAAGCACCTTGACTATGCCTTAAAAATTGTATTTATTTGGGATGCATATTTTCAAAACATCCTAGACTTTCTACCTTTCTTGTATATCAAAAGACAAAATAGGTATTTTTCCACTGAAAGCAGCAACATATTATGTACTCTTTAACTGATGGTCTTCTATCTCTGACATGGTTCCTTGAGATCATGCTGCCCTAATGACTTTGGGAAATAGGCAAAGCAAAGAGACTGCCGCTAGTAGTCCTCAGCATCCACTTTTATAATATAACTGCAACCCATGCAACTAGGTCATAATCCAGATTCACTTTCCAACCACTGTGAATTTTCTTGTGAATAATTGATATCATACTTAAAACATTCGCGTTAACTGAGCTTTGTTTTACCTTCTATTTTGGTTACAAAAGCGTGTTAGTTCTGAGTGTACTACACTCATATGTGTTTCTTAACTTGGTTCAATGGATTATGCTGCCTCGAATGATCACTTTGAAATAAAATATGCTTAACTGCAATGGAAGTTTCAAAACAGCAGTGTTCTTTAGGCAAGGTGAACACATGATGACAGTCATCCCATAGTTGTAAATTTCTTGAGTTAATAGTTGTATGTTGCAAACAGTATCAAGTACAAGCCAAACTTCTCATATTTTTACATTAAACATGAACTGGGTTACTGTATAATTTCAACATATGACATCCCATTTCAAAAATTATTTTCCATAGGCAGTTATTTATACTCTGAAGCATTTTAATTTCTTGAATTAAAAGACGCAATGTAGGTAAAGATATTCCTATATTTTCAAGTTCTCTTTTGATTGGTAAGGGACAGTGCAGGCCCATCTGTTTTGCAGCAAAGAAAGCCCCAAACCATCTGTGTAGAACCACATGCCAGCTAAAACACAGAGATATGCACAGTTTTTTTGTTATGAAAAATTTTGCAGAATTTTTTTCTGTATTAGTGTGAATAAATTAGCAGCAACTAAATTAAAGAAATCTTTAGAGAACATATTAACTTTCTAGTGCCTACATTAAATGATATCTATTTAGAATTTATGGAAGTTGTATTGTCCCCATATGAATTTTTCTTTACTGTTTGGAATCTGACACTAAGAATTCATCATCGTCTACAAATTAAATAGCTTCTATGTTGGTAATGTAAGCTTGTTTTTATAAAATTGTTTTGGAACGAGCAATATTTTAGAGTCAAACAGCAAGTAATTGTGGGGGTGTTCATGTGTATATAATAGCATAATAGTAAATTCATAATCTATATATATTATAGTAGTCATGTTATATGTAGCATGTGAGAATGTAACATGGAATATTTTGAAAAAGTTTGCTTTTCCAGTTTCCTCTGTAGTAATTCCACTAAATTATGTTTACATTCTATTGGAATGATTTGATATAGAAATTAACTGCTGATTCTACAGGGATAAATAAGAATGTGGAATAATAGCTTCGATGCTAATGATATTTCATAATAGTGGCTGAAAAATTATACTATAGTCTTTAAAATGGTTCTATATTTAAAGAATTAAAAATAGCAGTTAAAATTGGGCTTCTACCTTAACAAAGTTGGCTATCCACGCCATTTTTCTCAAAATCAGGAAATCATATTCAGACCAGTAATTGCTAAAACTATCACCAATATCAAGCTTTTTGTTCCAGAGATTCTTTTATCTTTGTTATACTTGAGTTGACATGTGCGTGCTCTTTATTGAGATACAAAATAACATACAGAAGAGGTATGTAAATGCACATTAGCTCCTAAATGCATAGTAAATACTGAAGAAATATGTCACTCGTTGAAGATCTTTTCTACTACGTTTTACATTGGTATTGAAAATGCTTATTATCTGTTTGAAAAACATTAAAAGCTTTAAATTCAAGCAGCTCATTTTTCATTTGGTTAATTGCATAACATACTAATGTTGCACTAGGTTGTTTTTTTTTCAGTGGTATAATGATGCAACAATATTTACATACCAACTCTGGTTTTCCTTTAATGGTTTCTATAACAAGATCATAATTTCCTTTAGTGTAATCACTGGCAGACTTATTTGGCGTCCCATCTTCTCTCTGCTCCGGCTTTGGGGCCTGGGAAAGAGTACATACCACTTCCTTTCCCTTTTCCTTAACTAAGCACACTTCTCTTGATGCAGTTGCTATAGACCTGGGTTACACTCCAGCTACACATCCATGTTTAAAAAGCTTTTACAAGGAAGTAGGAAAAAAAAAAAACTGCTTCCTCTTAGTTCTGCCCCAAAACTTTAACCAATTGTCCTATCTACATACTTTCACTATGGAGAGTGAAATGTACAGCAGTGGACATGTGGAGGAAAGTTACCTTCATAGGATAAATGATGTCATACAAAGATTATGCTGCTAAAGTCTTTCTAACCGCTAATCTAAATGCCTATGAAGAGAACCAAGATTCCAACTCAGACCTCTACCATTCTGAGAGGTCCTGATGACTTCCTCACCATCCACGTCAATCAAAACACTCCTCCTCATCCTGTGGCATATCGCACAGCACTGTGAGCTCAGAGTCTGAGCTTTTTATTTTCCCACATAGAACGATGGTAAGATGTTAGGTAGAATTTGTCTGGCTACTTTTTTCAACATGACTTGGGAGCAGATGAAAACACTGTAATGTGACATTCCAAATTTAGCCCCATTTGTCCTGCATAGAAGAACAAAATTAAAAACAAAAACAGAAAAAAAAGTCAAGCTGTCTCTTAAATTGAGCCGTGTTTAGAGGAAAAATACCATTAATCAGAGCAGTACAGTGTATGGGACTTTTTCTTTAGATGACATTGCATGAGATAACTTAGCAAACGTCTCATTAGGTTTCAGAGATAGCTTGTTAAGCCTTTAGATTCTTTTCAGACCAGTAGCTACTGACCTGTTTTAAACCACAGTAACGGCAGAGTTTTGAAAAGAAAAACTCTTCACACACGCCGGGACTGGGTAAAGCTGTGATTTTCTGCTTGACTGGAACACAGTCTATGATTCAGTTATAAGGTTAATCAATCTGACTAAAATGTCAGGGGACATACAGAAAAGATACACATGACCTGAGTCCCTTTATATGCAAAGGATCCTGCATTTGAATGCCCTCTCAGGAAGACGCCAGCCAATTGCAATCTGCTCATGAGATATCGAAAACTTGAAAGTTGTTGATTCGCTTTGCTCCACATCCTGTCTTCAGAAACAATTAGGAACATACATTCATGCCTGTGACATTGTCTTGATTGGTAGCCTCAGCATATCAAAGCTGACATGATTATCCATTGCAAACAATAAATGAAAAACATTTAATATTTTATCTAAACGCTCTAACAATAATTTAAACTCAATGTAGAACTTATTTCAATTAATTTGGAAGCAAAACAAATATTTAACTTTTAGCATGCCATAATTAAGAGCTATAATTTAAATGATATGCAATTAGTTTTCTCTCTCAAACAAAACTGGTTTCCAGATAATTTGGGCAGAGCTTGATTTTAGTTTTTCTCTTCAAAGACTTAAATTGGTGTTCAGTGTTTTATTTTTACCTGCCTTTAATATGCTCAAAAAGTGTCAAGCTTAACTGCTCCAATACCTGCAAAAGCAACTTTTTTGGATTTGATAGTGTGTATCTGCTTATTAAAGTCTTCAAGACATTCTAGACTTAGGCAAACAGTGTCCAAATGTACCATATTTAGCTTCTATCTCAAAATCTCCCGAGCTGTCAGTTTAGGTGTTAAAGAGACCATTTGCAAAGCTTGGCTGGGAATTGCCATTATTGACTGGAGTGTGTGTTTATCATTACATTCAATGATGAAAGTGGAACACGTAGCATATGAATAAATGTCAGCAGATGTTTCTTTGAAATGGCCTGATTTCAACCTCCTGTTGTTTGTCTTGAATACAAATATTAAAAAAGGGAAAAAAGGCAGAATTTTTATGACATAAGTGCAAGGGTAGTTAGATTTTTTCGAAAAACAACAAAAATAATGGCTAGAATATCAGACTAGGAGAGTAAAGAATTAAGAGTTAGTTGGCTATGCTTGGCTACTCCTGCGAGTTTCTAAATAGCTCTAGCAAAAGGAGAGACATTTTCATCCAATATGTGTTTATGGCAAAATGAAATCAAATGGATTTTTGTGTTTAATAGCTGTTACAAAAATTGTTTTTTTAATCTTTGAATATGATGATTCTTTGAAGGGCATTTAACTTGAATAAGAGTCTTGAAAATCTAGATCACTTCTTAGAGGACCCAAGATAAAAATACTCACTTATGATGATGCTAAACTCTTACTTTGAAAGGTAGATCCTAAATATAGAAAGCACATTTTATATCTTATTGTGAGAATTTTGAATGCAAACGCAGTGGTCCGGAAACATTTTCTAAGTGCAAAGAGCATCCTTTGTTCATGAGTTCAGCAATTTTATGAATGTTGTATGTTTAGTTTATTCCTGTAGTGCTTTCAGACTGTAAATATTTGGGTGTCATATAAAAAGATATAAAATGATTAGAGATAAATTCTTAGTGGACTTTATAAGCAGGAAATGTAACTTTAAAAATCAGCCCTTCATATTAACATAAATTTCCCACATGATTGGTCTAAAATATATCACAGAAAATTTTCAAATATATTTTCAAATTGCTCAGAATTTGTCACTCTTTCCACTTTGTTGAAATAACAATAATTTGTACTCCATAGTATAAGGAGCACTACAGGCTAACACATAATGTTTTTCAAAAACAGAACTTTCAAAACCATTAAAGTTATGAACAAAGTGAGTTCCCAGCTTTCACAAACAGGAACTCGGGCCATGCTTTATCCTGGCTCCGTTTCGGTAGCATGACTCTTGGTATCATGGGTATCGATACTGCAGAGACAATAAACCATTTTTCTCTTGATTTTCAAAAGTGTAAATGTCTAATTGCTTGTACACTTATGGCAAGTACAAATTTTCTCCCTGTAAAATAGATACTAGGGTTGAATGTAATTAAAACCATGAGTACTTCTCTGACTTGTATATCAACACATTATATATGTATTTCCTATATATGGTATATCTGTACTATTGAGCATAAGCTACTCTTGAAAAGAGAACATATATATGTTATGCATAATACTTAATTACTCCTAAGACTGAGAACATTTTGACAACCATGCTCATTAAAAGCTCAAATTTAATATTTAATAATCAAGCCTTTAAAACAGAACAAAGTGCTTTGTTTATTGAAATTTCCTGGTTAAATAATGTAATATTTACTTTGATAACCTTTGAAATTCAATGTTGAAACCAAGTGTACTCTTCATTTATGTGGCAGATCATAGTCTATATTAAACCTTTAGAGTTAGAAATAACAAAAATTATAGTCACCTGCCTTTCTGTCACTTAGAATGAAAACGTACTCCAAGTATTATTCCATTCCTAATGCCAAACTCCAGCCTTCCAACACTAGACTTGAAGCAGTCCTTCAACTTAACATTCCATATAACCTTTATCAAACTGGAGTCCCAAACTAAAGTACAACTCAAAAGAAGCTCTATTTTGTCAATGGTAACCACCTCCTTTTGCATTCTTTATAAGTTTTCTTTTTCCACTTTAACCCACACTTTTCCTTACTTATGTTATTCTTACCTGGACACACAAAAACACATACTCATATATACATATACGCAAACACAATAACAAACACACATTTGTATACATATAACAGAAAGACACACAAACATGAAACATACATGCATTCACACACAAGTATGTACATATGCACGTACATACAAACAAATGTACTCTCATATGTACATACATATACCTGAACACAAAGGCACACAAGCATGCACATGAATATGTATGTTCATACGTCCACATCCTCACATATGAGCATGTATAGGCCCACACATGCATGCTCACATACCACACACACACATGCACACATTAACACACAAACATGCATATATGCTCACATATACACTCAAAAAATACATTCATATGTGCATACACAAACACATACATAAACACACATATGCGCAAACATGCACACACACATAAGTACTTCTCTGTGACACATGAAGTCTCATCCTCACCCACAAACATAAATGTATATTAATTTTTTCTGCTTGATCTAACCATGTTTATGATCAAGACTGTGCTCTGAGTTTTATTATGGTGAAAGGAATGTACTGACTAGCTGGCAAATTTCTTTGGATGATTATAATGGAAAGAGCCTGAGAAATTCTAGTTTTAGTCATATTCCATTTGTCACACTAAGAATCGGGATACTAAGAGGTCCTGTGCTGAGTATAACAGAGAAAGTCATAAGTCCCTTCAGTCACTCTCTTCATGTGTGTTAAATATGAATTACCCCTGAAGCCCTTGACCCTGTTGTGGATCAAAAGTGCCACATAGAACCTAGCTAGTCCCAAGTTTTCCATGTCTAGTCATCAAAGTAGGAAATCCAAAGTACGTATGCTATATTATGGGGCTGAAATTTATTAGGTATTGAATTAGTACTTAGTGGTAAGATTTTATATTTAAGTCTCAAAAAGAAAATATATTTGTTACATAGAGAGATGCCAATAATACTATAGTAGTTGGACCTCTCATATTTCAAGAGTTGCTCAAAAAAACAATGCCTCTAATGCTGATAAGTTGCGTTTGCATTCACCCTGATTTCAATATTTTCAACTACAGATACAATTAGTGCCATTCTGAATTCAAAAAGGCCAAGAATTGGTTTCTTTAGGCAAAGAAATTCCAAATTCAAAGATCTGAGGTCATGAGTCCTCTGATAAAAAGAATGACTAATTAAGACATGGGACTTGCCAAACTTTTGAGTTAGCATTCTGCCAGGCTGGAAATGTTTGCCATGTCTTCCAGGATGAATTGGAAGGAATAATCATATGCAAAGAATAGTATAGATAATAAAGGAAAATTTTACTTTCCAGGAATCCTTCAAGACTCTGGGGATGTCACATATGACTCCCCAGGGTTAACTATGGAAAAATAGCACAGGACATAGCTTTGCTAGATATAAGGTCTTATTGCATTCTCACAATGCTAGTCTCAGAGAAATATTTGCCTCTGATCTTAATAATCAGATATCGGAATTTATTAACAAAATGTATCCTACCAGCATGTCCCACTGAAACATGGAAATTGCCAAAAAGGTCTTTAAACTCTTTGGGCAAATAGATCTTTTCATTTGACCATAGTCATCTCAGTGTTCACAGAGAGTTTCACTAGTTTTCTTTGTTCTCTGCCCTTGGCATATTATTAGGAACATTTCACAGTTTCTAATTGCTAAAGCCTCAGATACCAATTAAGTCAAGTAGCAAGAAATAGAGGAGATACTTTGGAGCAGTAGGTCCAAGTTCTGCTTCCCTAGGGAATAATATACTAAGGACAGGTACAGCTTTATAAGTCTCATTTCCACATATTAATCCCACATACTTCAAAGCAATCCTTATCCAATTTACCATGGATTCTCATAAAAAGGTAGATTTCCTGGGAGAATAGAATAGATGGGGAGTGAACCAATGTTTATTTGCATTTTGCCATAAGTAAGAAAACTGCCTAAAAGTTTCTACATGTACTTTGTTTATAAATTATTGTTATCTCAACTACTTTTGAGAGTAGGTAGTGTCATCATCACTTTTCTGAAAGAGAAAATACAGACACCATTAATGGTGAGCACCAATAAAAATTAACATGTTTTTCCTTGGAATTAACATGTCTAGTAGGTCAAAAAGAAAATAAGATCTAGTCTTCACTAGTAAAGGGCAAAATGTGCACAATCTTGCACAGGTTGATAATATGAAATGCGGAAATTCTATGACTATGGAACCTGAAGAGCAGTAAGAATCCTTCAGTGAAACTCATTGATATGGGGGCTTTGGCTGTTAGACATGCTCCAATTTAAAGCAAATAAAGGAATGAATGCTGGAAATTTCCAAATTTCCTTTAGTGTCAATATCACTAAACTTATGGTCTGAACATAAGTCTACAATTGTGTAGAGTGCACCATGACTTTATGTTTGTTTCAAAGCCAACTCTTACAGAAATATTCAACTTACTGCCCTTCTAATTTTTGTGAATAATTTTGATTTCTATTTTCTTGATCCAAACAGTGAATAAGAGTATAATGTTCCCTGCAGTGTTGGGTGCAAGAGGAGAGGGATCATATTGTAAAAGCTACACATCTCTCTTGATAACTCAACCTCTTCATCTTCAAACATCCTTTAAAACAATACATGAAACTCTTAAAGAATAAAAAAGAAATTAAAAGAAAACACCATGTTTTCCATAGTGTTTTATGTGCTGATTGGGATTATTATCAGGAAAAAAATTCCTTTTGCTTAAAGAGCTTTCAAGGCAATGAATCATAAAAATAATGGAGATTAGTTGTTCTACAAAGACTGGCAAATATTTAATCATAAAAGCATTAAAATTCTCTTATAATATCTAATAATACCAACTTATCATTTATAAGGCTATGAAATCAAATTTGGTTTTCTATTATTAATATACCTATTAAATGGGTCTGCAGACATGGTTCAGAGGATAAGATTTTGCCTTACAAGCAGAAGTTCCTGAGTTTGTATTCCAGGTTCCACATAATGTGGAACCTGATAAGGAAATGGTAGTATACTGCACTTCTTCTGGCTCTGGAAGGCAGAGCCTGGAAAACCCCAGAAGAAAAGCAAGAAAGAAGTAGAAGCAATCCAGAATGATTCTGGAAGTCATCCTTGGGCCTCCACATGCACACCAAATACCCTCTGATATACACATGTAAACACACAACACTACACACACTCTCACACACATACACACCAATTTATACACAGACAAAAAACAAAACGGCTATTAAAGAAACTATGCCTAATAATACCACACCCTGAGAAGTGAAATTCACCCAAAATATTAAAATTCACTCTTCCCACAGTTACTGATTCATTATCTTTACTTACTAATATTTTCATAATTAAGTCACAATATCAAATACAAGAATAGAATTTTACAAGAAGGGATGAGCCAGATATGATCAGATAGCTTGTAAGCTATGCAGTTGTGAATATCATATTAATGAGAGGATCCATGTCAGAAATTAGTAACAGGAGGTATCTTACAGATGGATGGTGATAAAAAATTCCAATTTAAAATGAAAGTAGCAGCAATGCAAATTAGTGCAAAATGAAACTTTTGTTCACGAAATTTAAGGTCAACTTGCACAGATTTAGATTTAAGTGTGTTAATTCCAATCATTATCAGCAAGTTAGCTTCTTCAAGAATATCAATCATCCATATTTCTGAGAGCACTAATAAAATTGTCTTTAATAAATGGCACATTCTAATAGGTGTTTTCACATTCCTCCATCCTGCTAGTATATTTGTATACCTTGACAATTTGTATATCTGTGTGAAATTACCCTGTTCATAACATTATTTGTAAAGTGAGAATATCTGGGGAAGGAAGGTCAATAACTAAAGAGTTGTAATACTCTGTGTGTACACCAGTATTGTATAAGAGAGCTTCACCAACAAGGTGAGAGCTTTGGAAAGCATGGAACAAAAACAAGAATATGCCTTGCAAGCTATTCCAGCCTACAATATGTGTTGAGAAAACTGGAATTTTCAAAATGAGAGGGAGAGAGGGAGAGAAAGAGAGAGAGAGAGAGAGAGAGAGAGAGAGAGAGAGAGAGAGAAACATTTTGGCTGATAAGATGCTCCTGAATAAAATATTATCTGAAACAAATGTTTAAGTCAGAAAACACCTGCCAATGTAGATGTGCCCTTCAATAAATATGGTGTCTCTATCCTCACTTAACATGTTTCTTAGCAATAAAATGTTGGCATTAGATTCAAACATAAGTGCAGTATAAAAGAGCCATATAGCTGTATCTTGTGAGTATGGTGTTACAGCAGCTATATTACATATTTGCAATGTTTTAAAGTTATGACATTAACACTATTTAGACCACAATTATTATATGGTTTAATGATAAAAATAACAAAATATTAATAAGTGCAGTGATGCCAGTTCATTGCTAATAATTTACAAAATATGAGTAATTATATAAAAGGCTATTAATTTAGAACAATATGATTTTTCTGTCTCTATTTTTTCTTGATCACATAAAAAACCTTCAAATAATTTTGTATGTAAATGTCATTACATATACTCTGTCTTCTAATGGATTATTGATTATATACATTTGCAATCTTTAAAATGAATAAAATAATTTGCATACCTGACACAATATTGATTCATTCTTTCATAAACCTACAAGTAATATATTTTCTAAAAACTTATAGCATATAAAACCATGATTTCCAATGAAATTATTCAATTGTGTTTCACTTGCAAACTGTGAAAACTGGTAGACACACATATAACCTTAATTTGAGGTGAAACGTAAAATGTCCCGAAATGGGAAATTGCAATTTTCAAAATAAAGACAACAAGATGCTACTTTGTCTGAAAGAAAACTTTCTTCCAAGAACAAAAAAAAAAGAATATCTTAATTACTAAGGCAGTTGTCATACCATATCCTCCATCTTAAAATCAATTCACAGGAAATATAATATTCAGCATCTATTCAGAGCCATGTATTTATTACTAGAAATGTGGAAAATCATAGAAATGTTTAATGAAAGAAGTAATGTTTTTTAAAGTGTGTGCATATGATAATACTATTATGTTATTTTTTATAAACTTAATGAGAAACTTGAATTGCTGTATTTAAAGCAATACCCTGGAAACATGTATCTCATTAGATATTGTGATATCAGACCAACTATTTCCTATTGCAAACTTTAAAAGTTAAAGGATGAGTCATTTGACATTATACTAAAGAATGGAGATGACAGAAAAACAAGAGTGAGCTTCTGGAAAAACACAGGGGACAAGCCAAGTATCAAAATTAAATAGGTGCTAACAATAGAAGTTCCAATCACATTCACATAATGTAGATTTTAACTAGTACCTCACACTTGAGAGCAAGATTTTAGTGTTCACTATACTTTTGTAATATTATAAATTCATGTCAGACTGCAGAAGTGGATCAGAAGTTAAGACTCTGCCTCACAAGCAGAAGGTCCTAAGTTCGGATTCCAGGTCCCAAGTACAAACACCAGGTGGTTTGAATGTCCATTTCTGATGGGTGGAGCCTCAGAAATCCTAGATCCAAGCATAAATCCAGGATGGTTTTTTAAGTCACCCTTAGTCCTCCACAGGGACCTAGAATGCACTCTTACACACACGCACGTGTGCACGCACACACACACACACACACTCACTAAAAAATAATTTTATCAGGTTTGATGATTATACAAATTCATAACTGTTGGAAGCTATGACAATAAAAATTCAGTTTATTAGTATGTATTATTTATTATTATAAATAGGTTTTCTTAATTTATCCATGATAAGCTAATTATTTTTATTTTAAATACTTATATAAGCTTGTGTCTATGACCAAATATATTATTATGATGTTGAGGTATTTCATCCAATTTTTTCATCATTTTATATCTAAAAGGTCTTATACAAAAATTCTGATTTAATATCTGAATTTTACTGATAGGTAATATTATTTACCTGTCTATCATAGATAGATAGTTATATAAATGATGGATAAATAATGTCAATTTGCTGGAATTCTTATGCATACTTAAGAAAAGAAACTCACAGTCAGTGAGATAGCTCAGTGGGTGAGGCATCTGCTTGTAAACATTGTAACGTGTGTTCAACTCCTAGAAGTCCACATGTATATGTGTTTTTTCTCTCTCTCTCTTAGTATAGTAAGTGCATGAAATATTATAAAAGATAACTGAAAGATTTTGACATTGAAACATGTAAATTATCAGTAAAAATTTTCTAATTTTATCTCCTCAAAATATTCCCAGAAATATATTTCATTTCTAACTCTAATGAAACCACCTACAGTATACTAAATTCTTCCTAAGAACCATTAGGGAAAGATATCTACTCTGGCTAATACAAAGAATCACAACTGATTAACAGAGAATTAGTGACTTCTAAATGCCCTAACCTAAACAGGACATCTAAATATTCCCTGCAGGCTCAGAGGATATTGCAGAAAAGGTACAGAAAGAAAGACCTAATGGGAGGGAAGGAGTCAAACCATGTCTTCTAGACATGGATAAGGCCACTATACTCATGCTGATTGCAATTGTGCTTATGTACACATGACTGGGACCAACTTTACATCACTGTTGGAGGAAGAATTTTCTGCCCTGTTAGTGAATATCGAAGGTATTCACTGCCTGGGAGGGGACCAGCTTCCTTCCATGGTATTGCCACTGATATACTGTCTATGCTTCAACAAGTCCCCACGCACATGATAATGATGCACACAACCCTTATTAAATTCAGTGGAACAAAGACATACACACATACACAACATAAAAGTAAGGAAACTTGTGGGGTAGATGAAGATTATCACTGAGGTTATCACTGTGAGAAGGAGCTTGAAGTAGAATAATATGGGAAAAATACATAGAAAGTGTCAAATGATAAAATTAAAAAAAAAAGAAAACTAGGAAAACATCTAACGTCACTATGAAATCATTGCACAGCTAAGACAGCCTTCAAAGGACAAACTTGTGGATTAACAGGAGCTTATCAAACCCACTCTGGTTTCCAATGACTTCTGAAAATGGGCAAGAGGACCGACAGACACATGGCTAGTAGATGCCAATATATAGCAAATTTCTGTTTGTAGAAATCCCAAGGAGTTTGGATGACAAAAACTGACTTTTTTGCTTCCAAGTGACTGAAAAATTTGAAGGTCCACAAATCCAACGTGGAAAAAAAAGAATCTACATGAACAATTCTTGTTTTTTTCCAGGAAGTTGCTAATGGAACAGGTGCAACTGAGCAGTAAATTAAAAGTCCAGGTCAAAGGAACGTGTGCAACAGGACAAATATTACTCTCATAACCCTGGAAAGAAGATCCATGGAAAAGCCTAGAAAGCAGTGTACTTGAAAATAGTTGAACATAAATAAGAGTAAGCCTTAAGATGAGACTTAAGCCTATAGTCAGCTCTCATGACATGGACTTATTATGTCTTTTGTAGATTTCCAGAGGATGGAGAACATTTGTTCTGAAGGAAATAAAACTAATCTTATAATCAAACTTAAATAGTTTTCTTTACAAGGAAATATTGAACATATGATATGACTTTTGTTATTGTTCTGTACTATTCTTTTTTACTATAATCCTTGTGTATTTTAATTTCCTCAAATCTCTACTCACACAATTCTTGTAAATAGTGCAGGGAAAATAGATGGATACAGCATTGCACAGAAAGTTACCATGAATTTTACAGCCATGAAAGAAAACTGCAAGACTACCCAGTGGGTTCTATGAAACTAAATTAAGATAAATGTAAAGACAACTACATGGAGAAAATTACAATAGCATCTTGAACTTAAAACCACACACACACACACACACACTCACACACACACACACACACACACACACACACACACACACACACACTAGCTAAAACTACAAATGTAGAAACTCAAAGAGAAAAGGCGTTTGAGGAATCGCTGCATTCAAAGAAAACTATTTAAGCCAGAGTAAACCAAGGGCTTACCTTAAATCCTATTTTCATCTTATTTTCACTTAAAGGATGTCTGATTTGGATATGAATTTATAATTGGTTACTTTTTTGTTTCTTTTTATTGCATTTATCTGTAACTCTGAGGATGAGAGAAAGACAGACAGAGAGCCTATATCCATACCTTTACACATAGGAAGAGGTCAGAAGATGATTTTCAGGAGTCAGTCTCCCTTTCCACCATGTGGGATTTGGAAATTGTACTCAAGTCACCAGATTTGCCAGTGGGACATTTGCTAGAAGGTCCTGAGTTTGGATTCCTGGTACTATGTAAAAACACCAGGCAGACTGGTACCTGGGAAATCCCAGAGCAAAGCAAGAAGGAGGTAGAAGGAATACAGGGTGATATCTAAAGTCACCTTTCATCCTTCACAGGGGCACTCAGTGCCCTCTGACATACACACACGTGCATGTGCGCACGCGCGCGCACACACACACACACACACACACACACACACACACACAAAGTAAATAATAAAATATTTTTTAAAAAACCCAACACATTGTATTTTAATGCCTATTTTCAAAAATAAGAGAAATATTTTACAATGGCGGAGATGGTGATGGCATGCATTTCTGGCCTTGATGAGCAGAGCCTAAGAACTCTAAGAACCAAGAAAAAGGAAGTAGAAGCAATTCAGGATGATTCTTGAAGTTGTGCTTGGTCCTCCACGGGGGCACGTGGTACCTTCTGACACATACACATACATGCACCCCACACACACACACACATATACACATGTTAAATAAATAAAGTTAAAAATGTTCAATAAAAATTTTAAAAGAAATTGAAATTTTTTTGGTTTGTTTGTATGTACTTACACAAAATACACAGCGATTTAATTCATAATAATAAAACAAGAGGGCTGGAGAGGTGGCTCAGGGGTTAAGCCTCCGCCTTGCAGGCGGAAGGTCCTGAGTTCGGATCCCAGATCCCACGTATAGACGCCAGGCGGAAGCGGGGGCGGCCTGCGTTTCCGGTCCTGGTAGGGCGGAGCCTGTGAATCCCTGGGCAGAAGGTGGAGGCGTCCATGGTGGTTCACGAATTGGTCCGTGGTTCTACACATACACAGACACACACACACACACAGACACACACATGCACACAGTTGAATAAATAAAAAATAAATAAATAAATAAATAAATAAAACAAGAAAACTTGTCCATGAAATTTGAAAACAGTAAAATAGTATCTACTTATATTTGCTCTGCTTAACAACTAACCAAAATAATTAGTAAGAAAATGAATAAAAGACTTAAGAATCATGAAGAGGAAATTATGTTATTTATAAACTTTATAACTGTATATGTATAAATCCCAGGCTTTTGTTATGAAACCATTAGGATTTATAAATAAATTTAGCAAGGGAGCTTCACAAATAACCCGTAAAATTCCATATTTTTCCTGTGTACTATTGTTAGGTTTTTAACTTGAAATGTCTCCCAAACTCATTTGTTCAAGAGTTAATAGTCAATGAATAGTTATTCACAGTAGTATATTTAATGATGTGGCTTAATCTCCAGAGCACAAATATCATCCATTGATGGTTCACAGGCAAATGTGCATATGGGAAGAGTTGGAAATTTTAGGATGTTGATCTTGGCATACTAGGTCTCTGGGGTTCTACCTTGAGCATATATTTTGTTGGCTCCTCTCATGCATTTGGCTTCCAGGCTGCTGTTGGGTTATTTCCCTGCTTTGCCATGTGTTCCCTACCACAGTGCCCTGTCCTAACATGTCTACCACAGTCCTAAAAACGATGGAACTAATTAATCATAGATTCAACTCTTTGAAACTCTAAACTGAAAATAAATCTTCCTCCTTCAGCATGGCTTGCTGGGACAATTGTCAGAGCAATAGAAAAGTGGGTATCACAATTACTCAGGACAATTAGAAAGTAACCTAAAAATACTCATACTATTAGTAATGGCATCCACCAAGAAATAAAAGTGAAAAACTTTCAAAACATGCATAATCTCTACATATGTAAAAGTGGAAAATATTATTGGAAGAAATGAAAGCCCATAAAAAGTTCCATGTTTATAAACAGAACACAATGTTCAAAAGATAGTATTTCTCCCGGATTGATATATGGATTCAACTGGAATTCATGCAGATATTTTAAAATATGGAAATCAGGAGGATAATTTTAAAGTCCATATGTAGATGCAAAGGGATAAGAATATCTAGATCATCTGGAAGAACAAAATCAAAAAAGGCACTTCTCCAGACATCAGGACCCTGCAAACTGCAGTAACAGCCATAGAGTGCTGTGCAGCTCACAAGGGAGGCCAAGGACAAATGCACACAGCTATATAGTCACTGTGCTAATGGCGAAATGATGCTGCTCTGTACATTGAAGGACATTTTACTCCAAAAGGGTGTTAAGAGCATTAGTTTTATTTGAAGTTGAAAATCTAATTGGTCCCTGCTTTACACAAAAAACTCCAGTCAGAAGTCCTATAGATGCCAAAAAATGTTTAAAAAAAGCACATGTGTACCCACCCACACACATGTATCTACCTACTTTCAGGCATGGACACACACACATATATTCACATACCATACATATATACATAAAAAGAAAACAACATAACCTCCCAAATGTGGGGTTATATTCTCATACCATGAGAAAGCAAAGATATAATCAAGAATAGAAGTCATATTAATGATAAAGAATACATCACAATGGTGAGATTATATTTGTTAAGTACAAAGAGAAAAGGGAAAATCACAGACTGGGAAAAAGAGTACATTCACCACAGATATATCTCCAACATCAAATATTGAGAATATATCAAATACAATACAAGCTAAATGAGCAGGTGAAAAGAGGTACCGGACTGGAGAGATGGCTCAGGGGTTAAGACTCTGTTCACAAGCAGAAGGAGCTAAGTTGGGATCCTGGATCCAAGGTAAAAAACGCCAGGTGGAAACAAAGGCAGCCTTCACTTCCGGCCCTGGTGGGAGGAGCCAGGGAAATCCCAGAGCAAAACTAAAAGGAGGTAGAAGCAATCCAGCATGATGATTCCCAAAATTAGCCTTGATTCTCTACGGGGACACACAGTTTCTCTCTCTCTCTCTCTCTCTCTCTCTCTCTCTCTCTCTCTCTCTCTCTCTCACACACACACACATACACACACACACACACACACACACACACACAAATAATTTTAAAAAATGAAAAAATAGGCCCCAAATCTCATTATATATTTTATGGAGGTAATATTCAGTGCCTAATAAAGAAAAATCAAGCTATTTAATTTGCAGAGAAATTGGTGGAAAAGATTATCATACTAAGGTAAATACTCAAGACACAGAAATAAAAAGACCACGTTTTCATGAGAAACATTTATAACATGAAAACAGATGGGAATAATTGAGAAAAAAAAAGGCACTATAAGTAGAGATGAGGGTCTATAGAGGAGTATGGATGAACATGGACATAAATTAACAAAAATAGTTTAAAAATGTGTACTTATGTTTCTAGAGCCATTGCTGTAGCAAAATCGGAAACAATTCATCATTCCATTATAGGGACAAATATGTTATGTTAATGTTATATAAAATGTTTATATATAATGTTTATATAAAAATGTTTATATATAATGTTATATATAATACTAATAAACAATATAAAGCACTGAAACTCAGTGACAGAAAAGGAAAATGGAAATTTTTCGTATGCTTATAGTGATCATTTCCTTAATGAAATTAAGGAAAATGTGTAGCAATAGATGTATTACTTGAATTTTTGTAACATTGAATTCATGTTATTAAATAATTTTTTTTAATTTTTTTTTCAATTTTGTGTGTGTGCATATGTATGTGCGTGTGTGTGTGTATGCGTGTGCGTGTGTGTGTGTGTGTGTGTGTGTGTGTGTGTGTGTAGAACCACGGGCAGATTCGGGAACCACCATGGACCACCTCCATCTCCTCCTTGTTTACTCTGCCCCAGGATTCACAGGCCCGGGCCATACCAGCACCAGAAAAGCTTCTCCCCCTCTATTCCCCCCCCCCGGGAGTCTATACGTGGGGTCTAGGATCTGAACTCAGGACCTTCCGCCTGCAAGGAAGAGGCTTAACCCCTGAGCCACCTCTCCAGTCCCCCTGTTATTAAATGATTTTTAATTTATCATAAATCATATAAGTCCCATGGGAAATTCTCCTTCATAGTCATAAAGTAATAATGAGGATATTTAAGTGATTGGATCTCTCTCTTGTCACTGATTTTACTTTATGTAAGTGAAAGTTAAGGAGTACAATATTGTATAAAGACAAAAAATAACTTCAAGTGGCAGATATTACTATAACAGAATGTAATGTACTATTTTTGTATGCTTGTGTATTTTCCTTAAGATCTCAAATATTATGATACTGAAACATGATTCTTTTAGTATGTTCCACAGGTATGATTATCAAGTATGTACAGAAGATATTGCCCATTTCACAAGTGAGAAAAAATAAACAGGAACCCATGTCAAATCCATTTTCATTTTTCCTAAAAGATGATGGCAAATGTAGTACTTATTTTATGACCTTAAAACCTCAAATATTGATTTCAGCCTTGACTCATCTACAAACATAGACTCCTGCTGCAGTCTTCTTAGGAATTTGTTCTTAGAAGGTCCTTAGTGGATAATTCCATGAGAATTTGTTTCCTCTCAAAATGCTTTGTCAGGATACCCACAATTCCATAGAACTGCTGTACAAGGCATTTTCTATTTTAATTTCATTAAATTCAGAAACTGCACAATATGTTAACCATCACTGGACACCAGACATATCTTCACTGTCTTTCACTATCATGCATCCTTTACTGTAATGTGGTATGTTTTTTAATGTATCTTCTTTCTATTCCTCAAGGAACTAAATTGATGCATCCGTAGTAAACTACCATGCAGTAGTCAAACTAGTTACAATTAGTGGGGAGATCTAGTGGGCACCCTGAGGACAGTAATGAGGCAGAAGAATCAAGGCATTTTTGCAAGGGTGAATGGAACCAATTTTGTGTTTCAAGAGAATCCTGTTTTTCATCTGGTCATGCTACAGTAACCTCAAAGCTCAAATTAATAAGCATACACTTATGCATAAAATCATACCTTACAAAACTCTTCAGCTCTCCTTTAAAGGATATATGATTCCTAGTTCTTAAGAATAGAGCTGCCATGTACTCACAGTTCTGTGGACCATGCAATTATCATAATCATTTATTTACTCCAAAATTTAATCATAGAAATCTAATTGGAAATGTGATTTTCTCAACATGATGGCTTTCATGGTATCCAAGATAGAAACTGATCAAATATTGATTTCAAATTAAAATGTTCTCTAGGTATTTCCCAGATTTCACATGGATGACACTTCTGGGTGTTAACTTGACAATTGAGAATTAGACCTTTTGGCACACCTTTGGAGAATTACTAAGTTAAGGAAAGCCTCTGAGTATCTCTAGTACCACTTTTAAGATACTATCTAATTGATGTGAAAAGACTGAACACACAGTGCATGTGACCATCCTGGGGCAGATTGATAAGATGGAGTAGGAACTGATTGACTTTGGCAGACTGGCAATATAGAAAGCATGCTTCTACATCTACAGTCCCCATGTTAGTATAGCCAGTTTCCTTACTGTCTGCTGTGAACCTCCTGCCACAATGGACAGTAACCTAAACCATGAACATGAATAACCCTTTTGTTCCCTAAATTGCTTGGAACATAACATTTATCATAGATACAGGAATATGTGATATTAGAAAAAGGGATCAAGAAGAAGGAATTCTAAATGAGCTCAGTGTGAAGCCTTCAACTGCCAAGCCTGTGTGCATGGATCATATTTATATTTCCCTACCATGCACATTACCTTTCCCCCAAACAAGCTTAACTTTTGATTGTCATCTTAGACTGAGGCAACTCATATGCATAAGAAATTTTAAAGATCTAAATCAACATCACCTGTTGGTTTATGAAAATTGAAAATTCACTCCTCCTGAACTACTCATCAGGCCAGTGTACCGTATAGCCAAGTCTTCAGGTAGTTCTTTGTACATCATTCTTGGAGAATCATGGGCCATATAGAGAATCATTGATAGGCCATTACTAGTAAAACATTACCCGTTGTGTTCTCAGGTTTTCATAAAAATTCCCAATTGAAGACCAGAGCAAAGGAATTCCTATTAGCCATTCATGGTTATTGCTATTTCCAGTGTCTGATTTTGCTCCACATACTTGCTTTCAGGAAATAATTAATAGGAGATAGAGAAATATTCAAATAAATTAAATTTTGCTATGCAACTATTTGAATATGTTGATGTTCCCCATAAGTCTACTACTTTCTCATGAAAAAATAATGTGTTCCATGCTAAATAAAACTCAAATGGCACTTCAGAAGTATTCTTCTCTTGGTCTTTATGAGAGTTTGTTGATCAAGAAATTATTATGAATTCCAGTTTTTCCGCTGTAAATAACAATGACTGAAAATAAAAAATAAACCTCATAATCTCATGCTTCCAAACCTTCCATTTGACTTACAAGACCTTTTGTAGAAATATATATTACTCACCTAGGTTCCTGAGTAACTACAAAGGATGATAATTTTTGTGCCAAAATTTGTTTAATGCATGGCACTGATGATAGAAATGTCTTTATATGACCAAAAAAATTTTGAGAAAGTCTCATTACCTGAAGAACTGAATTGTTCTTTGGAATTTTATTTCAGAAATTTAAAAAAATCCTCAGATTTCAGAACCGTATGAGACTAATATAAAGCCCTAATGGGAAATTAAGTTTTGTTACCCAAATGTTTGTTTTAACTCATCATTCAACTAGATTGTGTTGGGAACCTTGACTAGTGATTTTAATTTTAAGCTTTAAAAGCATAATGTTTCAATTTATAAGAAACATCATCTCTGAGAGTATCTTAGGTTGAAGATTGCTGAAAAGACTTGCTTTAAAAAGTCAAAGAGGAGAAGTGAACAATTTAAAAATGGAATGAATGGAATTTAAAAATGCAAATGAGTACATCATATTTTTCACAGAAGCCAGATGTCCACTTGCTTCTATGTTTCAAATCAGTATAAAAGCTTATTTATAAGAAGAGGTTTACACAATAAAAACAAAATGATGTATTTAGAAAAACAGTCTATTGATCCATCTGGTTTCAATGTCTATATAAAAAAATGGAAAACAAGACGGCATTTCAGTTAACTCAACCTCGACTGTCAATATCAGAGTTGTTTAATTTTCCTGTAAATAAATAATGTATATGAAGCATTGATTTATATGAAAATGTCTTTGTGTATTTTCATAAGCTTTTTATGTGAAGAGGACCACAGCTTTAACAGTCCTATTTCCAAAGAGCATAAGAAAAATTGTTTTTCTAATCCAAATATCCACATCATTAGATCATATTGTTTGCAACTTCTTTAAGACGTATAGTAACTAATGAAAGAGGTATGACATTTTTAAAATAGTCAAATATGCTACAATAACATTTTTTCTCAGAATAGCCCACTAGGTTTATTTGATCAGAACTAGATACCTTTAGGAGATGAAGAGAAAAAACAAAAATAACAAAAGCACTTAGTTATAAGTGATTGTTGTTATAGTCATTTATGCTCAGAAATGATATTACAAAATGATGCATGGGCCAGACAAAATAGTATATTTAGATATTTAAATGGTTTAAAATATATTTGAATTCTTTGACAAGGGTTTCACTATTTGCCTTAACATAATTGATTTCTCTTATGGGGTTCAGCACACCAAAAATACTAAAATTTGGTAAATATGTAAACACCATTTTGAATCTCAACATCATTGAACTAAGCAATACCATAACATTTGAAATTTTGTTTGTTGGCAGAGATATAGACAGAAATATATGCATCCCTGGGGTGTTTAAAATGTTTCAGAGTTCTTCTTCCTATACATTTTCTATTATTTTTATCTGAATATTCTCTCAGAAATGTGTACTTCAAGTCCCTTAATGCATTACATTACCATAACTTCACTTCTCTGCTCTCCACAAAAAGTTTACACAATAAAAATGGAGAATTCCCAATTACTGAAGAAGTGTAAGTTGAAGTAACCTACAATATACAAGTAAGTCTTACATGCACACACAAACAACCCCCAGGAAATGTTATCTGATCAAAATTATGGATATTTTCCAGCTTATACCACTGATTTGGTTCAATATTTTGTTTTATATAACTATATCTTGTCTAACTAAATACAATTTTTGAACAAGTAGGCTAACTGGCACTCTCTGATTATTGTACTAAGATCTGCTTTCATCTTTAGTTGAGATAGTAAAACAACCTTTTATAAAAATTATTTAATGTAATATTTGTAAACATATATATATTTGTTGTTTTCTCCCTATATTACTTTGTCATATCTCCCCTCCTCCCATTGATGATTTTCTTCTTCTCATAAAGCTTCCCTCTTATCCTGATGTCCTTTCTGGTATATGTGTCCCCCGAGGCAAATAAATCCTGCCAGTTCTTTTATTTGCCTGGATATCTGATGTGTAGCATAAGCAATATTTCAATGACAGTGCTTTTTCTGATAAACTCTGACCATCATGATCATTGTGAGAATTTGGGGCACTTGAAACTCTTCCTCATTCATTATGCAAGGATGCTGAGCCCAATCTTATGTAGATCTTGATCAGGTAAAAGTTGTAGTGAGTCTGTGGTGGTGATAGCTTAAACCAATCATTTATTACCTTGTATACTTACACAAAAATTTACAGAACTAGAGAAACATAATGAGTTTTGTAAATGATTGGTATAGCTAATATTTCATAAGATCTAGAAGATCTTTTTCACTCTTACAGCTAGCAAACTCTCCAAGTAGCTCTTTATACATAATACTTGTAAGAATCACTGACCTAGATAATTAAATTCTTATTTGTGTCAAATAATTTCTATGTACCATTCCAAAAGAAAAGTTTTCATGCACTTAGTTATTCTAAAATGTTTTGTAATCATTTAAAATTTTAAACCAATTTGAATATACATTTTCCTACTTGATTCATTATTGTGCCACAATTATTTTGTTCGTTGGAAAATTTTTTCTCATAATCACATGAACGTATATTTACTTTTTCATATAGCACACACATCTCTTTTACTCATGCATCATTAAAGTTAGTTATTGAATGTGTAGAAGGTAGTCAGAACTTTTTATTATATTTCTTATTTAGTATTTCCTGATATTTCCTGCCTATACAATGTACAGAGGCAAAAAGGAAATTCCTCTGTACAAGCAAATTCATAGTAATGTAACTTTGTAATAATATATTTTGTGGTAATAAAGAGAATGCTTACAAAGGGCTTCCCAAAACCAACAATTAACTCTAAGTCCCACTGTAGTAATCTTCAGTTTGTTGGCTAGAAATTGACCTCTTCCATCATTACTGTCAATCTATTTTAGCAACTGTTCTGAATAGACCTTGTAGTTGCTCTGTAGCAAGAATAGGAATAATTCCTTCAACTTACCCTAAAAATATTAGCATATATTTATCATACCCTTGCTCTATCATGTTGTTACTTTCACCATATTTCTTCATTCACCAGATAACCCACATTTTAGAGGTCTATAAACTTGTGACCATGCTCTCTGAATTACAGAAATCTAGCAGAGCCATATCTTCTAGGCAATATGCAGTGAATCCTTTTCAATGAACAAAAAAGAGTGAAAGAATGAAATTTTCATAGTAAAGGTAATGTGCTGTTTTAGAGAAAAAGAAATCAAGTTAACAATGGAAATATCAGATAACATAAATAACTCTGCATTACTAGTGCTAAAATAACTTGTTTTTTACCTGAATCAACAATTTTGACTATGATAGTTACAGCAGAATAATAAATATTCTCCACTTTAAGGTCCTGTAATAAAAGGACCAATTTTTCATATGGGAATGAAGAAGTAAGAAGCCCTAATAAATGATGTGCTCAAACTTCTACAGTATTTTACTAGAAACCTGAGAAACACATGCTTCACCTTTCCAAGCTCTACCATTTAAGTCATGGAAGAATCTTACTTAGTAGAGGCCTTTCAAACTTAAATAATTAAAAATTATGCTATACTTTTAGAGATAAAAGTTTTGGTTGTGTATGTTTTCAGTTTATTTAAAATTTTTTTCATCCTGATTTATCATTTTTAAAACAGCATTTTATTTAAGATAATTTTTTCCCGTATGGGGGACTTTTTGAGAAATATTTGGCCCCAAGTCCATCTGCTAAAGGCCCTTCCTTTTATTATGTGTACGCTGTGGAAGGGAACAGCTCACTTAGTGGTGCATGGGAGCATCCTCTGTACAGAATGTGCTCAATGTTTGTCACTTTGGGCTGGCTACTCAACAGTGATTCTTTCCTTGGGTATGCAGCAATGACTTCAAGCTTCAAGTCTTTGAGGTAGAGTATCAAAAATTTTCTATGTTCAAATGGGAAATTGAACCCTCTCACTGTTGTTTCCTACTCCTTTTTGTCCATCTACCTTTGAGTTTCTTCTTATATTAAGATCTTTGTTTAAGTAGACTTTTACCTTTTAACTCCAATACCAATCACGATGCAGCCAAGGGCAGTGCAGGAACAGCAAAACTGAAAACAACAAACCATAATTCTGAGCACCAAAGATCCTAAAATATTCAACCAGAACCAAACCAGCCAAATTTCTACCCATCCTAAAGCTCAGGGAACCTTGTTGAAGAGAGGGTGGCAACATTGGAAGAACCTAAAGATGGGGAGACCAACGATATGTAAGATACTCCACACAAGTCAGGGCTGCAGCAGCCAGGACATATCCACAATGTGACTGGACTTTGCCTGACCTGCACAATGGCTGACGTCAACAACCCCCAAAGTCTAGCACAGATCACAGGGGAGAAGGCTTCAGGCAGCAGGATCCTTAACAAGCAAGGGGTTAAAATGGTCATAATGGAGTTCCCATGCTAGCAGGCAGCACAAGAAGGGGCCCCAAGCTATATGCCACTGAGTCCTGAACCCTCACTAGTATAGACAACTCAGAGAGAAATTCAGCAGATTCTCTGGAGGATGGGAGGGAGAAAGCAGGAACCACCAAGAGAGAAGGATGAGGAAAATGAGTGAGAAGGGAGGGAAGGAGTGGGAAGGGCAAAGAGTAGGATGGGGGACAACAGGAAGGAAGGGAGGAAGGAGGGAAAAGGGGTGTACCTATTGAGCTTATATAACTAGGCAAAAAAAGTAATAAAAAATTGCCATGTTAAATATCCCAAAGATCCTGTATCCAAAGAATCAAATTGTTAATCGTAGAACACCTTAGCTCAACAACTGCCTCTACAATGTTCTGCTGCCCAAATATATTTGAGCCAGAAAAGGTCATTCAAGTGTCATATATGAAGAAATTTTAAGAAGTAGAGATAGATTAAGACAGAAATATGATCTCATTAACCATAATGTATGTAATTTCACCCATGAACACAATTAGCCATTAATTAGAATGTAAACTATTCGTTTGTTTTCTGGTTTATCGTGTCTTAGACTTATTGTATTCTCTTGTACATGTGACATGATAAGATCAAGAAATATCTTCCCTGAGAAAATGCTTGCTAGTAAATAGATTCAAAATGCTTTTCACTGGGGTTAAGAAATGGTAATCTGTGTGCATGCATGCTTGTATGCATGTACATGTATGAATGCATACTGGTATGTGTAAAATCTCTCATCCTGAAATTAAATGTGTGATTTTTGAGATATTGGAAAGCACTGTGTTTCGTTTCTGTATGCTTTTTCACAACTACATGCACTACCAAAAGACTGTGTGCATGTCTTGTCAAGGTTATGGTTTTTCAGCCATATGGAGAAAAGATGAAAAACATGAATATTGAAGACAGCTTATACTGCAGTGCTGAAGACTACAAATTTATAGAAAATTCCTAACAAAAACTATTGAAATCAAAAGATTAATCTTGAAATTCAATTAATTAAAATACCTATTTCAGTTATAAAAACAATAAAATAAGAGACCTACAAGTATCTGATTATTCACTTTGGTTCATAAAATATGTTAATGAGTAATCAGATTCTTACTCCAATTGAAATAATAAAATGGAAATATAGAAGTCAATATTTCTATAATATTGTCCTTCCGTATCAAAAAACATTTTGTTTTTTTCTTGTTCCTTTCTCCTTTACTTTATTTTTTTTAATAATACTGTTTTACTCTTACTTGTATGAAATGTTACAAATGTATCCATGTCCACTTAACAGAAAAAAACAAAAGTAATTGCTAACTGAAGAGTTTTCTGTGCTAAATTCAATTCAGGTTTAATTTGTGAATACAAATCTTTTAGTGTTCATTTACCTAAGGATTTGTGATCTAACCACAAACAATACATGTTCTGAGAATTAAGAAAGAACACGAACCAGCTATGAGCTTTTAAACTGAAACTCACAGAATCATACTGTTTTAAATTTTTCTTTGTCTATGGTTTCATATTAGTGCTAGAGTATATTTTCATCATAGCACATGCTTCTCTTTATTTTGTTAATTCTCAAGTCTCTCCTCCAGGAAAATCAGATTTCAGAAGTTCTCACACTCTCACAACTGAAATTTATAACTGAGGACTCAGACTGGAAATATATCCAAGTTCTGTTTGAATAAAATATAGCAGCCCCTGTAATGTCTTCAGGTGTCAAAGCACAGTGCATCCTTTCCTGTTATTCCTACCATAAAATATTTCTCGGCTCTCAGAAAGGGTCTCACTTTTTAAAATTATTGAGCTTTTTCAAAACCAATAGTGGGTTTGGTGATATAATTATTCAAATTTCTAACAGTCAGGATATCAACATGGAGTTTTGTCTTTTTCTGGCATTAAAGTTCAGGATTCATTAATTGTTGTAGTCAGAGAGCAAGGTTTAGAGGTTGCTGCAGTAGTACTCCTACCTAAATTAAAGTACAAACTGGGTGCATGGAGAGAAGCACTTTATTTTCCCAGAAAACTGAGAAATTATACACCTGACTGTTCCATTTGTATAGGCAGTGGCCTGTGGTCTCTCTGTGCACCTTCCAGGCATGTGGGATCTCACTCTTTGGCTCTTCAAAAGAAATGTCACAAAAGAAATCTGACTACACAGGGAAAATATGCAGGTACCATATCTGCAATCTGACTAAATTTATTATATGGTTTGAGAATTCAAGAACCATATCAGTGAAGTGGGATAGCAGTGAAATAAAGGCATCCATTTGACAGTAAACACTGAGAATGCCTTATGATGAAAATAAATAAGTGTAAGGTGAGTGTTCATTCTGTAACATCAAACTTCATGAAAGAGTCTGCACATAGCATGTACATCTTGCCATATATGTCATGAATTTCAAAAGTAACATTATAAAAAAACTGCCTATTATTTTCCTCCTTATGAAGATGGTAGCATTCCTCTAATTGTGTTTGTGTTATTAAGGATTTTGCAAGAATACCATTTGCTGTATTTACATATGTACAACTTGAGATATACCCAAAAGCGAGCAATCAGGAGCTCCAATTTGGTGTCTTGAGCATCTTCCTGTACTCTTATTATCCTGCAATTGTGCTCAGAGCTTGAGAATTTAAAAAAAAAAAAAACTCTCCTACTAGCAATCACCATCTTTCCTGTAATCAAGTCCATACTTCTTTTCCTATTCTTTTGTTGGATTGCCTTTCTCTGTTTATTGTTGTTACTAAACAAGGTGAGACGACATTTTTCAATGATGACTTCTTTTGCAATAACAAAAATCTTAAATGCAGCCACTCTCTTTCCTCCTGCTATGTGCTATCAAATCCATCTTTGTATGGGAGGCACAAGCCAAAAATGAGTAAATTGCCCTTAGTAGGTAGTACTCTTTTCTTGACACTAGGAAGTAAATTGTCAAAGAGTTACACGGGGTTTTAGCTGCATGATTCCCATTGACTTTAATGGGACTTGTAAGGAAAACACCCCATGCAAAGCATAGAAAAGTAGGGGTTAGTTTCTTTTATGGTCTCCACTGTATTTTGTAACCTCAAGCCTTGAGCACTCTCTCCACGCACGCTTTTCTGGCCTCCCCTTTCTCTGACCTTATCCCTCAAAGAGTATAAATTTTAAGCCATTCCTTTAATCTTTCTTGGAGACATCTTGTCAACACACTCCTCCTTCCCCATCATATCCACAGTGCTGCAATTAAACATCACATTCTCCAATTTCCCAACACCAAACCATTCCAGTTATCTACTTTGTATAAATATATGGGAAACTTTATTTCTTCAACCTTATGATGTCAGTCAGATATTTTTACATCTTGCACTATATCCTAAGTAATATTTTTAAAGTGCCTAAATTATAGTATGTTGTGCTCGGAAAATATCTATTAGTATCATCACTCTCATTATTACTTAACTCGGATATTTTTTGCATTTTCTAAAGTTTGCATAGTGCACCAGCACATAAACTCTTGGAAATATACCAACCATTGCCTTGTAGTTCTAAACCGTAAGGGGCAGCGAAAACATTTCGTGGGACAGCTGAAGTGTTTAATGGGTAGCATGATAGGAGCTGCTGGCAGAATAGGTCCACGATTCAATCATGTCTGAGGAATAAGGACACTCTTGTCTGTGTGTTGGAGACAGCAGCACCACAATTGCCTGATGTCACTCTTACATAATACATTACAACATCTCACACACACACACACACACACACACACACATACTATGAGACTGTTCTAATTCTCTAGCAAGTTTTGATTGTGGAGAGAGCCAAAGTAGGCCAGCTTTGAGCTGGATTTTTATGAGTGTTTGGTTCTGTATAGAATGCACAAAGGACCCAATCTTTGTGCCTACCACTTTTTTCATTACGGTGGCATTAATTACTAAGTAAGATGCCAAGTAATTGGCAAGGGAACACTACTGGCTTGTCAGGTACCTTTATCCTGTGCTTCTGGCCCCTCTCCTTCCTGCACTTTTACAATAGATTTCAGGGCAGCAAGGAAAGAGTGAAGGGTCTTTCCTCAGGGCCTTTACAACCCAACTTACCTTGAATTGCTTGTCTTACTTCCAAACTCAGAAATAAGAAGAGATTTTCCTTCAGCCAACATATTAGTCAACACACCCCATAGACAAGTACGGAACATCTAAAACAAAGCAGAGTCTACATGCTTCTATAAAGCAAATAGTTTCCAACCCCAAATCCTCCCTGTTCATTCTTGTACCTATGGATTCATTGTTTCTCTGAAGCTCTGTGGGACTGTGCCATAAACAGCAGGCAGAATAAGCAAACGACCGCCAATCTTCTCGAAACCCGGGCATATCAGAAAAAATACCAGGGCATATTTTTCTCAATTTGTCATTTTATTGCCCCCAGCTATTATCAATTGTTCCTGTTCTATCTCTATGTTGATCTTGACAAAAGATATGTTTTTCATGAAATAACACATTTGGTCATAATAACCAGAGCCTCGGTTCCCATCTTCCGCGGTGCGGAATAGCACATCTCGAGAGCTGTACAGGCGCAGTTGGCTGTCCAAAGACCCTGATGCCAAATCGCAGAGGATATTCTTGTCGCTGTGACAAATGGCTTGCTGGTGGGCTGTGCAGAGTGTTGTTCTGGCAGCACTGGAGTTGTCTACGTGTCTGTCACTTGGTGAGGCTGCTTCAGTTCAGCGCTAGGTGAATCCACCCAGCCCCCCACCCCCTTTCCTTTCCCCTCCTTGCAGATTCCAGACTTACCTTTGCTGCCCAATGAATGGGGGCTCTAACAGTCACTTGACAATGTGCTTATGGAAATGCCTTCCAAGCTCTCCATACAGGTATCTGTGGGGTGAGAGAAGGATTTTTTTCACAGTGACATACTTGTTTTCTATACAAACCTACACGCTGCCATTACAGCCACCCACATTCCCGTTGGCAACACACTCGCAGGGAGAGCTGTAATGAACCAGACAAAACTGCACGGCACTCCTGACACAAGGAATATCATGCATTTTAATGATATTGCAGAGTAATTTGTTTCTTTAGTCTGGAAAATATTAATGGTCAATGTTATTAAGAATTCAGCAAAAAGGATTACTCTGCATTTCATCCGATGTTGTTTTGAAAACTAAAGATATTTATTTTGTAAATTCCTTATATTAAGTATGTTTTTTCAGAGAGAATCTGCTTTTTAAAAAAATGTAAATGAGTAGACATTATTCAGTAAACAAAGTGTGCTTGTAAACATACTCCAGGCAATCCCAACAGTATTGTTGACTACCTATGAAGGTATGTAATTTAATGCTTTCAGATAATTTGTGGGTAAAATCTAGCCAGCTGACATTCTGAGACAAATAACAAACAATACTCCTATTTCATTGCTGAGTTTCTGATTAAATACAAATGTAAAGACCTTTTAAAAATTATAAGAGAGAATATTTTCAATTGTTTGGCGGAACTGAAAAGGACAGAGAAATAAGTATAAAAGATACAGACTAGAAAGAGAAAAAGTTTACTCTAGGAAACATTCTGAATTATTTAAGGGCCCAGAATGTATGAAAGAAGCTAATGGATTTTGTCACAAAAGATAATATACATTAGAATAAATGAAAATGAGCAGGCTTTTAATCTTGTTTGTTTTTGTTCCTTTCATTTACAAATTGACTTATGGCCTTAGTTCTTCTAACTGTAGCTTTGAATTAAGTGGACTTTAAATCTCTCCCAAATACTTTACAGATATAAGCTTTGTTTTCAAAGAAATATACTTAAAATTTCAAGTGTGTGTATGTGTGTGTGTATGTGTGTGTGTGTGTGTGTGTACTTAGCACGATTTGGAGAGAGACTTAAAACTATTTTAACAACCCAACTCTTAGAACATCTAGGTGAAAATTTCAGGCCAAGGTGATGTTTCAATACATTTGTTTTTCTGGAACCTACTGATAATACATGTGGGATCTCTGAACTGCAGGGATATTTCTGAAAGGAAATGTATCGAATTATCTTTTCCTGGCCAGTTTGCATTTTGTTTTACTCTCTAAAACCTTGGCACACATGTTTCCTAACTTTCATCACTTAGTACCATCCAGTGTGATGCTATTGATCCTAAAATTGCTAGGATTTTTCTCAGAAGGCTGCTGTTGGCTCTGCACTGTTGTCATTGAAGTGGTTAAAGCTTTGTTTGTTTGTTTTGTTCTGAATGGCTCTTAATGGATTAAGCTTGAGGCTTTCACCAAAGCAGTAACTGATTGTTAAAGTAACAAGTAATAAACTAACCACAGGGTGTGTGTGTGTGTGTGTGTGTGTGTGTGTGTGTGTGTGTGTGTGTTGATGGGATAAATTATGAACCGCAAATTCTAAAACCAAGCTAGCATAAGCATGTGTAAAATAAAATATTTCTTACCACATTTATTTAACAAGTCTATCTGCTATAAATTGTGCTAACTGATACCTCCACAGATTAACTCTATTTAATCAAGAATAATTGAATTAAGCTATATAATGACCCAAAGACTTTGAGATGGATGATATTAATTATAGTTTCAAAGTGACATTCTACTATGAAATTAACATGCCATTGTGTTTTGATCCTAAGACTGCTTTTCATTATTTTACCAATAATATTCAAAATGATGATTCCAAATTATAGAAACCTTTAAAGCTATCACTTGGACATTAAAGAATATATATGTACTTGCCTTCATAATATTATGCTATGGATCTGTACTCATAATTAGGTTTTGGCTTAAGTGTTATATTAAGTAGGGGATTAATGAGTTGACAAGTAAAAAAACACCCATATCTGGAGAAGCAGATGGAAATGCATTAATTTGTGTGACTATGTAATACAGTGGCAGCTCCTCTATAAGAAAAGAACCTTATTCACGGTCTTAATTCCAGTGCAGAGTAACTCCAAGATCTATATACTCAGAGCAGACAGTAATACTCCATTGTAAAACTCTCTTGGGAAGTGTAAGAAGAAAATGTCGTCACATATGCTGTTCCTCAATTCCAGACCTGCAAAAATGATATACATGCCCTTTCCTAAGTATTCACTGTCCACTGGTAAAAGATGGAACCTGCCTCTGGCTAATGGCTCTTGACTTTCCTAGAGAGTTATTAAGCCTGTAGCCCCAAAGTGCCAATCATTAAATGGAGAAAGTAGATGACTGAACAATAAAAGACCTTTACTTCAACTTCAAATAACACAAGATTCATGAGTTAAAATCACAATGTGAGAGTCCTTGGGAAAATTTTTAACATGGTTGCTTCAGAGAGATACACTGCAATCTCTAGGCTTCTAAACATCATACGTGCAATGCTGCATTTTGGAAGTCTCCTTGAAATTTAGGCCTGGGGATTCTTTGAAACATGATTCCATTTTATACATGCATGTGTAAGGAAGAGTTTGTTTTATTTCTCAAAATGTTAGCTCAATTATTTGAATTTCCTATGAAATGGCAAAAAATTCTCTTTCCCTAAAATATTACACACAAAAGATCTTAAGCATTACAGGAACTTTATAATTTCCACTCCATACTTGTAATAAATTCAATAAATTATATTGAAGGAAGGGTATATTAAAGGCAATACACAGGTATATTTAGCATATAGAAAGAGTGATCAATTCTACTATATGCCTGTGCAGTCTTTGTAACTTTCAGAATTCCTTTCACAGTGCTGGTATCCTGATGACAGAGCTGGCTACCCCTACAGCCCCAGAGCCTAGCATTAAGACAGGGGATTTTAATGAATGCAGCATAAGGAAGGCAATTTTTCTCCTAGCATGTAATATTCTAAAATTAAAGTGGGAAAATGTTTTAAAACCTAAATGAATACTCTTAGTGACTAATCTGCTAATTGAGTGACACCCAAAAACCCATGTGTAACTAATGTCAAAAAGGTGATGCCCTTTTGAGAAGTATTGTTGTTCTATCATAATTCTTTCTCGAGGCACTGTACCTAAATAAAAAAAGAAAGATTTCCACTCAACCCCTCCTTTCTCTTAGGATCTGAAATTCCTGGAACTGACCTATTGCACCTCTGTTCCTAACACCTTGTCAAAGTAAAACAAACAAGCAGCATGTTCAAGAGGCTCAGAGCATTTTTTGAGTTGTTCCTTTTTCTCCTGATCACAGTTTCCAGGGTATCCTCTCCTTGTTATTATCTCATCCTTCCTGCTCACACTTCTTTGTCCCACACTCTTGCATGAATACCATCTACTTTCATCATTCCTTTGTCATAGGGCTTAGGCACAGGAAAAGACGGGGCCATGAAGAACCTTAATCTTCCCTGTTTACACCAACACCCATGAAAAGAAGGAAATTTTCCATGGGTTTGTGTGAAAGGGTTTGGTCTCTCCTACAGACTGAGATACATGAGGCAGAAATAGTGTTTATTAACTGGACTGAACCACTGAAAAGATCACATGCAAGAGAGTAGCTGTAGGCCATACCAGGTTAACCAAGTAGGAACACACTAAAGAAGGTGAACTTTGCTGACCTTCAGACATCCTAATGCCCAAGTGTAATGTATTGAAATAAGAGCATTGAGGCATTCTGACAGCACTCCACCCAACAGAACTATGTTTACTTTCAAAATAAAGTACAAATCTTTCTAGGAATGAGTCTCACAAAATGACTCCAATCATGTTTGGGTTTCAGATGTTACATTAGAAAGATGAAGCACTTTTCTAAAACATTAGAAAAAATGATATTCTAAGTCGTCATTAGACTCTTACTTAAACTAGAAAGAAGCACAAAACTGGAAATCAATACTCAAAAAGAATTAAAGTTGCAAATTTGTTATGTAGTCCAAGTCTCATCTTCTGGTGGATCCTTCCTAGAAGAAAAATGATGCAAACAAAGATTTATTAAACTTTCCTTGATTTCTAGATAACATATAAGTTCTTCACATTTAAATAATTTCCAACAGCTTCAAAATATCAATATCAATAAGCATCTTCTCTTAATTTGAACTATGAGACACTGGGAAAATGTCAATAGAAATGCTTATATTTTTTCATCACTGCAAGGTTCAGCTTCTGATTGCCTCTTCTACATTTTGAATTAAAATGCTTGCCTCCCTCCAAGAACTTCTAAGGACATCCCACCTCACATCTATATGTAGTCACAATATTTTAAGTGCTAGTAATATGTCAACATTTTCAAATACTAGTAGTTATGTTCTTATTGGCATACAAGGGTACATTTACAGCATAAAAAAAGTGATGTTAACACTACAAGGAAATCATACAAATAGTTTAGGTATGGATAGTGATAAATTGAGATATACGGGTAAAGATTTGGGGCAGGGAATCATTTTTGGATCTTAGATGATTATCTCAAGGCCATACGTTGACATGGATCATTGTGACGGTTATCTGCTCTCAAGTATTTATGAGTCATAACAATCACAGTTTCTATCCATGAGTTTAGATACCAGATTTTTCCATGAGTATATGGCCAGAACTACCTCAAATTTCCTTACAAGCAGGAAAAGGTCAAGTATGACGTCAGTACAGACGACAGTACAAAACACAGGTTTTTAATTCCTTCCAAAGAGATTTTCAATCACACATATTTCTTACGCATTTCATTACTTTCTCCTCTCTTCTTATGGAGCCTAGGGTCTTCGTTTGGTCATGTAGCTACTCTGCAACATGAATGCTGAGGCTGACTGCTATTCCTAGAAGAACAAGCTAGTTTAGTTGCTACAAAATTCAATAACTTTCTTTTGAGGAGTTGTAATTCCTACACTGCATTTTGGGGGATTTCTATGCACTCAGAAACACATACACACACACACACACACACACACACACACACACACACACACACACACAATCACAAACACACACCTCAAACTAAACCCTAATGTCAAAGGCAAATAAACACTGAGCTGTGTTTCAACTTCAGTCATTTATCTTATCCAAATACACTTCCCTCTTAATTTTTAGGATTAAAATGGAAAGAATAAGAAAACATACTTTAAAGTCAAACAAACAATAGTATTATATACCTTTAAAGGAAATCACTGTCCTTTATGATAATGGCAGTTTGCAACCAAATATCAGTCATAAGAGGGCTGTTCTTCTGCTGAACAATTTTGATGAAGAAACTCAACTAGAACATAGAAAAAATAGGATGATATTCAAAACACCTACGGCATATCAGGAATTAGACATAAATTAATTGGGATGAAGAACTATTCAAAGTCTAATAACAAGGTTTTTTTTTTACTTGGTCCATTTAAAGTGAAGATATCATCACCAACAAAAGGTTGTTAGACATTTTGTGCTATCTAACTTTTAGAACGTACTTAGAAAAGAATGCCTTGCATAATAAAATTGTAAACATTTGTCAAATGAATGAATGGTTAAAAGTACTTTCCAAAGACAAACTAAATTGATTGCCACTCCTGGTTTATTTGGAAAGATATCAGCAAAATGACTGTTCTAAGGAAACCTGCGGATGCTAGGGTGATCCACTATGGAGCAGTTTATTTATTCTGCTGTAGAGTTTTTGTTCAGAACCCCTGGAGAAACAGTTTTATTGTGATTAATCCTATGCTGGCAGGCAGTACCTCGACTCTAGAACAAGATCTCAAAGCAAGCCCATGTCCTCTCTTCATGTCCCTGCCATTTAACATCCAGTTGTTAACACATTTTAAAATCTGACAGGTTATTTCACTTCCAAAATGATACTAAGAGTCACACATGTCAGAACTCCACTTGATAAGTTGTGTTCCTTTCAAATGTGGTATGTGAGCTCTGAATCCTCACTCTTTAAATCCTGCAAAGTGTATCAATAATTATGCCAAATCCATCCAACAGTTGATTGAGGTGTTTTCAGTCTGATATGGGTGTCAAAATGTGAACATTATTCAGATCTTTGCCTAGGGTGCTGAATGGGAAAAAAATCCATTCATACATTACCGATTCATTCCTAACATGAAAATTGGGAGTAGGTAACTCAGATTCCACACATATTTTCTCTGTGGTTTCAGAGGTGACATTGCTACATGACATTCCTTCAACATTAGACCTGCTGTGTTTGTTAGATATGAAAAGTCTAAGAAGCTGCAGTTTCATGTAATTCTTAGGTGGTGCTCTATGAAGAAACAAATTTTGCACCTTGAATTTCTAACATTTATATTTATGAAACACTCATATATACAAAAAGATTCATATATATGTATATTATATATTCATATACCTATATATATATATATATACATAGCTATATATTCTCATTGTTCTTCAGGCCTCCTGTGGTTTAACTTTTCATCACCCACTGCTTCAGGAGTAACTGAATTTCAGACAACTCAGCAAAGAAAATGCTCAAGATTCCACTATTTCCTTATGATATTCCTAGTTTGTAGCTATACTTGTACTGGAGCAGACAGAAATAACTGATGAAGAAAATATGAGCAACACAGTTTTATATTTAAAGTGGTATCATAAGGGACCAATATAGTAATCCAGAAAATTTAAAGCAAAGGCTTTTTCCAAATTACTGGAAATACAAAATAAAATGAGAAAAAAAATTCTTCAATAATATACTAAAAGAAAAACCCCAAAATCCCAGATAATAAATTTACTGGGAAAATTTTTAAGAAAATTTACCTTTATTTTATTTTGTGATTACAAAGCTCTATGGTAAACAGTTCCCAATTAGGAATGATAGATAAATTGATCTCTAGTTACTGTACACGTTTTTTTTCAATTGCAAATATTTGACAATGTAGTTGAGATGTCTTTTCTATGTGTAGTATTATTTTCCATGGCCTCTAGTCATGGGTAATGGTGTTCTGAGGTTAACATCTGCACAAGGGTTCACTGTCATCTTTTAATTTTGTGACCTTGAATTGTTGACCCAAACAGTTATTGGGAGTTCATAAGGCCAGGACTAAATGTAGCAAAAGCTTGTCTTTGCAGCCCAAGCACTGACCTTAACAATGTAAACTGAATTGCCTGTTCCCAAGGATATTGTTATAGTCAGGTATGTGAAAATGAGCAGTATAAACGAGAGAGAGAGAGAGAGAGAGAGAGAGAGAGAGAGAGAGAGAGAGAGAGAGAGAGATGGAAAGAGAAGAAACATTTAAAGGCAAGTTTAGCATAAACAGTGCATATTCCGTGTTTACATTTTATTTTTCAATCCAATTCTTCTTTTTCAAACTGGAGATAAAAGAGTTAGGCTTCTGACTTTTAATGAATCGCTGTGAATTTGGATTGCATACATTCCTGCAACCCTCAGACTAGGGGACAATTATCGTTCATTATATGCGTTGTTTATTCCTTATGATGCAAAAGGAAGTTTATGGACGTCTTTCTGCCAGGCGCTCCCCCCCCACCCTTACACGCACAAAAAAAAAATAATTTCACGACAGGATAAAAACACATGGACTTTCCACAAAGTAAAAATAGAAGTGATATAAGGGTTTTATTTTTATAGCTGTATTTGAGTACATTTCAAATGAATGTTTGTTAAACAGGGGGAAAAAATCAGATTGGCATTGTGGTGATTCTAAGAGAATTAGGTGAGGCAGGAACAGGAAGAAGCTCAGTAGCTTGCATTTAATTAGCACTTACTGGTACAAAATAAATTAGACAGATTTGTCTTGTTTTATGAGCAAGATCCTGTTTTTCTATTTCATTTTCTTTGTGCTTTTGGTAAGGACGGATCTGGCGCTTTGGATACTAACTAGGCACTAATTCAATTGGTGCTTTCTCGGAAGGTCTGCTTGCAAACCGGTGCCAGACCCACTGGTCCTTTGTGTACTGCCCGCCCTGCATGTGTCTGGGCTCCCCTGGCCAGCCCGAATTTTTTTTTGTCTCTGATGGTTAATAAGCTTTGAGCCTAGTAGTCAAATGTGGTGGGAACGGGGACAAGACGAGGGTCCTTACTGAAGGTGTTTGTTGTTAAATAGAACAATTCAGCTGTCTCTTTAGAAAACTTGACAAAAAGAAATGCTCCCTGCTGAAAATTTTCTTAGCCTGTTGCACAAAAGATGAAGTTTGTTTAAGAAATTGCTGCTAAAGAAAGCGTCAACCCATTAAGGTAATTATATGGAACCTGTGCCGTATAACAGCTTAATTGATGTTAATGTTTGTCTAATTGGTGATTGCGAGGGTGCAAAGGACTAAAGGTCTTCCGAGCACTTTCAGTCACGGCTCTGAAAGGGGCTCTTCTGGTTTTCACAGTTATAACAATGCCTGCGCGTCTTTCTCAGATTACGCCTTGTTTTCAGCCCCTTACAGCATTCTGCTCCACTACTTAAAGCGTAAAATAAGGGTGAAGAGCCATTGTCTAATGCAGCCCTTTTCAAAGAGTGTTTCTGACAGGGATTGTTCTAGGAATCAGGCAGGGGAGAAGGGAGTGGGAGAGGTGAAAGCCACTATCACCCACTTGTGCCACCCCCCCAATGAGCAGCAAGAGCCGCCTAATTGCTGCATCTGTGTGTTTTTCCCCCCCTCCCCTCTAAGCCGCCATTCTCTTAAACAAGATCCTCACACCGATGCCACATGGTCCTGTGCAATCTATCAAACAAAACAAAACAACAACAACAAAAAAAACCCACCTCAACCTTTCTGGCATTTAAAAAAAAAAAAATGGCATAAAAAGAACCGTTGGGAAAACATATATAACAATTACATGCACGTGAAAAGAAATCTATGAACTTTTATCTTCCTTAAACTTTCACACATATCATATCGATATATTTGCAAATGAATTTAAATAATAGGTATATGTAACATGCTCCCCAAAGCCATCTATCTGAGTGGATTTTCTGTGTAAAGAGAGGTACAATGTGAATTTTACAGGAATACTTAACTGTGCAGGTACAAATGTATAGATTTTGAAATCTTGATTTGTTTTTATATAAAAATCCATTTAAATATGTCATCCATATTGATGCTTTAAAAAGTCATAGTAAACATTATTGATTTAGGTTATAAAACTCAAAGACTCAAATATTTGCATTTCTAATTCAACTGAGTTAAGAGCCAAGTTTCATATTTAAAAAGAAATTCTCAATTTACACACTCGTTCACACACACACATACACACACACACAGAGTACTCAGCATCCCAGACCCCTGCAAAGTTATAGTTCTGAGGCTTTTCAATTTTTATGTTTTACATTCCTATATTTAACAGATTGATATTTTCCTGTTTGTTCTCTTTAAGATTTCGTTTCTACATACAGAGTGTATTCATGTGCTGGCTTAATGAGGAAATGACGAGTTTTTATCAACCTTATTAAACATACACCCAGAAGATATCCATTTTAATAAGGGGCCAATTACTAAGTGTGTCTTCAGTTAGAAAGAACTTAGCTTTTACCTTGTTCTTTGGCTCTCCATGTCTCTAATTAATTGAATCTTGAAATCCTTGGACTTTCAGCTTAAGAGAAGACTGAAGAAGGGAACTTAACAACACTGCCTATTCCTTTATGTCTAGAACAGGCTAAAAAAAAAAAAAACACCTGTAATGCTAAAAGACTCGGGCTTTTGTCTGTTTCTAATATTACTTCTCTGCCTAATTGCCATCACTGCCACGTACATTAGGCCCTTTTTCAGCAGGGTTAAAACAGGGCCAGTGATGAATGGAAAACTGATTGTACTGCTGTCAAACTTGAATGTGAGGCTTGTTCTAGAGATAGAAGTATGAGGAAAAGGACAGAGAATTGCACTTCATTAAAGCTCTACCAAGCTGATTGGAGTGGAGGAGGTAATTGAGATTTAAAGTGCCATTCCCATCACACTGTCCCTTTTTCAACTCCACAACTGTCATTCAAGCCACACAGGGCAACAATTGTCCAGATTTCCCAGCTCTTCTGAGTAATAAAACAGACACTCACCTTCTGGCTATTCGTCTTACTTACTTTGTTCTAATTTCCAATTCATGTGTCATTAGTGAACGAAGATTGACAAGAAATAGCTTTGACCTCACAGATTTGACCTTCAACCCCAAAGACCCAACTCTAGTCTGAACATAGGTTGGAATATGCTAAGGAACACCTTTCCTTTGCACATGAATGAATGGCAGTTTTTCATCATTGTCCCACCCCTGCTTGCCACTACATTTAGACTATGAGAAGTGTCAACCGCTTGTCACAATTACAATAGACACAGCAAACCAGAATTTTCCCCAAATCCAAGGGGAACTTCCTGAACAAAGAGTAAATTTTATTGCGCGGATTTTGGAGACCTCCAATTTGTAGAGCCATAATGAATGCATCCCACAGACAAATAGGTAGTTGTTAATTATCCCAGCAATTTCTTTTTTTAATGTGCTAACAACACAGCACGCTGAGCCTCATATCCTACCCGTTACCTGATGATCTCATCACAGTTGAAAAGATGGCAGGCTGGGAAGAAGGCCTGATTACAGCAAGCATGTGTGGCAAGGCGCTACCTGATTGTAATATCTTATTTTCAGGATTTTATAAAAGGGAAGTGTGATATTTTGGAACATATAGGTTGGGGTATACCTTTACTAAAGTAACTAAATGTACTTTTCTTCTAGTATCACTTTGATATCAATAAAATCTTTCTGTTGTCCTGGGATCGTTACTTTAAAGCTTTTATGTACCAAATATGTGTATCATCAGTGCACATTTTGGATAAGGAACAAAACAAAAATTACCAATGGGCGAGACCTTTGACCTGAGTAAGAACTCTCAAGAAATTTAAAAATAATTTCTTTTTTCACTTTGTCTTGAATTTAGATCCAAGAAATATATGATTGATGGCTAGGAAACTGTTGTTATTTTTTCTTATTAAGTAGAGAACATTTGGATGTTTCTAGGGTTACATCCTCTCAAAACACCCAGAATAGTGTAAAATATGCCACATTGTTGGAGCAAGTGTTTAAAAGCTGACTCAGTCACTTCAAGGTGAAACGTTTTGAAAACATTGTGAGGTAATGTTTTTGGTTTTATTGGAACGAACTGTAAAGTCATACTACTAGTCTTACTCACAATATTCATTCCTCTGTGTTGTCTTTCAAACGCTGCCCAAGCAATGATACCAAGTATATTTGAATGGACATGGCTGCCATATGGCTTTTCCCTTGCAACAGTGACAGCATGACATAGCTTGTTGTGTGTCCCTGAGTTGTCTGAATTTTTTGCTGGAAAAGTAATGTATATCATGTTTTCTTACAGGAGAAGACATTTTCATGAGAAATCATAACTGTTTCCCTGTACCTACAAGTACTTTCTAAGCTACCACCTTCATAACACATAAATAAAGTGCAAAGACCTGGTTTCTGTTGGAGATGCTGATCAGCATATAGATACAGAAGAATCATTTCAGAATGGCACACAAATCCTGAATATGACATAATTAGAGTTTACTAATAATACTTATAAAACTTCATGGAGTCTGTGCTGAGTATTCTTTACTAGTTCTGTGTCACAATTATGTGTACAGCATGGTGGTGGTAATATAATACTCGCAATCACTTTGGACTGCTTCACATGCCCTTCTCTTACAACGGTGATCTTCAAGTCAAATGCTGAGGAAAGCTCCTTGTATTTAGAAATTTCCTGTCTACCGAGTAGATTGTCATGTCCTTATGAGGTCAAGGAAGGTCCAGACTTATGGCTTTATCTCAACAGCACATTAGCAACCATCAAAAGAAATAAATCCCTGGCTGTTGGTAGTTTCTAGAGCACTGCCTTTCATCCTACACCTGCGACAATTACCCTGCTTTAGTGGAGCTAACAAGAGTTAGGGCCATAGGTCAAGGGTCAGGGCACTGTCAAAAGGAAGTTACTCTCCAGCCCACTAAATCTCTTATCATTGTCATCTAATGTGATATCCACCTGTCAATCAGAAAATGTAGGTCTTTGTCTTGTTCCATGTGCTGTGCATTCAGAGGAGAGGAGCACAGTTTATTACTACTCTTCTCATAATTAACATTTTTGGTCATTAAATTTTTATTTATAAAATAAAGACCCTAAACATAGAAATTTAAAAAAATTGCAAAGATCACATTGCACAAAAAATTTCCATGGTATACTCTTTTCTGCAGACAACTGGAAATTTCAGAAATTTTCATACACCCTTTTTCTTCTGACAATATTTAAGAATAGCTCAGTGGATTGAAAAGTTATAGAACTGAGCATGCCATGCCATGTGTTGGTGAAGTGATAATTTATTTTCTATTGGAGAACTAGCTCAGTTAGAAATGCCTGATCCTGTGGGAACCACACCCATCATCCCTCCAGTCTTTACCTCACTTCCCTAGTAGTTCTGGGACACTTATTGGCAGCTTTTGAACTATAAAAGATTGTGGCTCCACCCACCTCTCTCTTTCTTCCCCTGCCCTCTTACTGTGAGCTCTCTTCCTGTTCTCTCTGATCTTAAGCTATGTCCTCTGCTCTAAGGCACTCCCACCTTAAGGGTAAGGCTTCCTTGTTGCTTCCCTTGGAACAAGGGACAAAGAGTTTCTTCCCTCTTCTCGTATTTTCAATAAAATCCATGGTCGTATCTCTCAACATGTTCTGGTCTCAATCTTTGGCTCAGGAAAACAGAAATCCCCACATCATTGAGACCTCAATTTCATCATCAACCCATTAAATAACATGTGCCTCAGTTTCTCCAGCTGGAAAATAAGTAAGAGTGCAGTACTCTAAATACTGTGCATTTTGAAGGCTTCAGAGAATATTTTTTATATTCAGAGACCTTTCCTTTATGTTGCCTAGAAAAACAGTATTATACACACACACATACACGTGCAAACACACACACATATATGCCTTTGCTTTGATATTTTTGAGTGTTTGGGCAGTATCTTTTTTTTTTTTAACCCAAGTACTTAGTATAATACCTGTTGAATTAATAAATGAAGGAATAATTCTTGTGGTGACTATGTATCCTAATTTATACCTTTTCCATGTTTAATTATTAATAGGTTCCACTTACTTTTAAAAGAATCCCAGTTTAGATGACAAATTATATGATATTCATTATTTCCTCAATGATAGTTGAAACTACATTTATTGCCAATTTACTTGACATCAATTAATGTCACTCAGACTCATCTTTTTAAGAAATTAACTCTAGTTCTTACAACATTTTATCTTCTACTTTAAACTTGGGAGATTATTCTAGAGAATAACTGAAGCCTAGATTTAGGCTTCAGCATGTGCTGTCATTCATTATTTAAATCACCAGCCTCAAAGATAGCCCTATAGTTCCTTATAAGATTATTCTCCTATGTTTTAAAGTATCTACCCAGGTGGCACCTTAAACGTCTTAACATTTTTGTTAATTACATTCTAGATAGCCAACCATCTACCTTTTTATCATGGTATATATGAAAAATATAATTATAGTTTTTAGTAAACATAACCATATGCCAGCAACCAGAAATAAATAATATATTTCAATAGATTCAGAACTTGTAGACAGAACACTTTGAGATGATGAAGATGGCCTATGCTTTATCTTGATGTAGTAAGTGGCATCTTAAACTGTGAAGCATACAGTTCAAAAAGTTGATGTAGCTGGTCCTGAGTCTGTGTAGCTATGTATAAAAAACATAATCAGTTGTAATGCCAATAATAACTAACACACAGTTTTCTTAAAAGACTATTCTCGGGGCTGGAGAGGTGGCTCAGGGGTTAGCCTCTGCCTTGCAGATGGAAGGACTTGAGTTCGGATCCTAGACCCCACGTACAGACGCTGGGCGGAAGCGGGGGCAACCTGCATTTCTGGTCCTGGTAGGGCGGAGCCTGTGAATCCCGGGGCAGAGTAAACAAGGAGGAGGTGGAGGCGGTCCATAGTGGTTCCTGAATTCACCCGTGGTTCTACATACACACACACATGCACACACACACACACACACACACACACACACACACACACAATTGAATGAATGATAATAAAAAAATTTCTAAAAAAGACAATTCCCAAATTCAAGTACTTTTGCTGAAGATATTCCTGGGTATGTTTATGAAACAATCTCTCATTTGTTCCAACATTTTATATAACAATACATCAAATGCTCTGACAAAGAGTTGTGATGCAAAACAAATGAAAACACAGGGAGACATTTGGTTCTGAAAAACTAGTTACAGCTTGTAAGAGAAATAACATTTTCAACTGAAATACTGATATTTACTAAAAGCTCTTCACAAATGTATATTATCTTTTCTAGAGTCCAGTAGTGAAAGGTGTATTGGATTTTGACCTTGAGGAAGCATCAAAACTGTGGAAGTAGGGATAAGAATGATTTACCATAAGTAATACCAGCACTCTCTACAAACTGCATTCAATAAGTCTAACATGGAGAAATGCCCATTAAATTGTTAAACGATTAAATTAACTCAAATAACACTGCTTTGGCCTGGAGAAATGGCACAGAGATTAAAGCCCTTGCCTCGCGAACAAAAAGATCTGAGTTTGGGTCCCAGATCCCATGAAAAAGCACATGGCATAAATAATGTGGCAAAAATGGAACCTGGGAAATCCTAGAGCAAAGTAACAAGGAGGTAGAGCAATCCAGAATGATTCCCAATGTCTCTTCGACCTTCACAGGCATACACACTCAAGTGCCCTGCTGTATATACTTATGCATGCACACATACATACATACACACACATAAATAAGTAAAAAACACTGACTTAAACTAAGTACCAATAAACCATAAATAATATAAAGGGTGTTATGGTTGCATTTCGATGTCAACTTGACAGTTACAGACTGTTTGGGGGCAGCTGTGGAAGGTTAATGGTTGGAATGGCCACTGAACAAGCCTGTAGGTTCTTGACTGATTGCTGTGAAGAACCAGCCCATAGTGGGTGGTACTCTCCAGTAGTGGACCGGATAATAGGATATGCAAGGAGGAGGGACTTGCTCTTCCTGATCAGGTGTCAACTTGCTGTGCAGTCCACTCTGCGTGCACGTTCTTCACCTTTAGATCATCGTGGCCTTCTTTGTTGCTGCTGCTGCTGCCTCTGTCCTTGGCTGACTTGGAGCTTCACCTTTTCCATCACGTTGTTGCTGTTCCCGCTGCCTTTGGAGCCTGGTCTCTAGGCCTCGCTGCTGTTCGCTGTTCATCGCCGAAGTCAGAGCCCAGCTGTTCTTCCACGTCGGAAACCAACTTCTTCAACCCTCCGGAGGAGCAAAGGCTTGAGACCCTCTAGGGATCTTTAGGCTTTGTAGAACATTCCAGACAGGAAGGAGGCTGCTGCGGGCAGCTACCTTGAAAGACACTATTTTTACTGTGAGTTATTTCTTAATAAACTTGCATTCTATAGATTCTGTTTCTTCTTAAACTCTGACTAATACAAATGGTAACTTCTTGGCTTTCCCTTGATTTCAAAAATTCCTCTGGCAACTTTCTACAAATAAGTAAAATTAAATTGCAATGGAGCTTCTTGCAAAATATTAGAAAACCTCAAAATAAGAGAGTGGGAATAACAGTATCTGTTTCCATGCCTGAGTAATGCATACTCAAGAAAAACACTCCCCACTAAGCATAATAAACTCTTTCCTCCATGTGAAGAATAATTTAAAAAATCCACTCAAAATAAGTTTAACTAAGTACAGGGGATCAGCTTCAAAATCAATCCAGCAGAGTACAGGAGTCACAAAACTAGAGATCATGGCTTTAAGTTGACTATTCTGAAAAGAATTAATTGAAAAGTACTCACGCAGAGGAGATGAATGTTTGAACTACTTTCCGGCATCATCTCTCAAAGATTTGTTTTCTTCAAAGATTGCTGTTTCAAGCTCTTCAGTTCTGTATACTATTAATATTTTTAGTTGAGAAAAATCTTCCACCTTATATTGATTCATGTTTTGCATTTTTATATGGGATCTGAGATTTAAATTCATGTCTTTCTGCTTATGAGGGAAAGCTTTAACTTCTGAGCAATCTCTCTATCCCCACTGATTGACTTTCTTCACTTAGCTATATATAAGTTTCCTTCATGTTCTGTGATGGCTTGAAGGCTGTTTTCTTTTAATACTAATATTTTACTTTCTCATGTACTATAATTTTTCCATTCACCTATCAAAGTACATGTTACTTGATTCCAAATTTGAGCAATTATGCTTAAAGTTCCCATAAAATATATTTAAATAGAAAGTTTTTGTTGGCATTTACTTTCTTTTGAGTATATGCAAGTAGTACAGTCACTGGGTTTATGGTATGTTTACTTCCATGAGAAAATGTCAGTCTTCCATAGCCTCTGTGTATGGCAATTTGTTAGGTTAGCTTACAAGATAAAATCTGAGTAGTCCAACAACAGCTGCTTGTAATAATTGTTCAGATCAGGAGCTGAATGGCTTAGAAGTCTCAATCTGGTGCTTAAAGTTGGAAGATTCCCAAAGATACCCTGAACCACAATCACACTGGAAGGCTGAAGAGAACTGGACTCTGAAGAGAGTGAAAAATTGCAACAGCCAAGAACTGAAACAGCACAATAGCAAAGAACAACAGCACAGCTGGAACAAGGAATAAGAAACCAAGGAACAAGGAGCTCGCAGCGCCTTCACATGGCGAGAGAAGGAGGGTCTAGTTTTTCCCTCTTGCAGGTCCACCATTGTCAAGTCCCACCCACTCTGGACTGAGTCTTCCCCATCAATTAGGCAATCTCCTTCAGGTTTGCCTAATTATCAGTTCTTCATAACTCGCCCTGGGGCTGTCAAGATGACAACTGTTTCTAACTATCACTGTATCTCTTCTTCATGAAATGTTTTCTATCTTAGAGTCATATTTACTTTGAAATTTTTGTTTCTTTTTATTTCATTTTGTGTATTATTAAGCTATATATTCTACATAGTAGCAGAATATGTGCTTTGTAAATGTTTTTCACAATTTACTGTTTTCACTGAGTGTACACATTTGAAAGTGAACATAGTGCCTCATGCATGCTATCCATGTGCTCTACCACTGAAACACATCCTAGATCACCCTTATTTTCATTTTCTTGACAGGGTCATTCATGAGACCAAAACATTTGATGATGTGTGATTTGTCTACTTTTAGCATTGCACATTTTTGTTTAGGTACTGCAAAGATTTCTTTTCTCCATCGAATTGCTTTCATACATTTCTCAAAAATTGCTTGGACACGTTTGTATAGGTCTAGTTCCTGGTTCTGTCTTATGTTCTATCAGGCTACATGTCTGCCCCTCCACTTGTGTCACTCGCTCTTATTCTTTTGGCTTTCTGAAAACTGTAAAAAGGAGCATGATGGTCACTAGGAATTAAGTCTTTTCAAAATTGTGTTGGTCATTGAAGTTCCTTTCATTTTCCATCTCAATTTTGAAATAGATTCATTTATGACAACAAAAGTCTTACACAATGTTGGTAGAAATTTGAACAGTTTTAGAGAGAATGCACTGTTTATTTTTTTTATTCCTTGGCAGTTTCATAAGATAAATACAATGAATTTAAATGATTTTCACCCTGTATTACCCAATCTGGTTCCCTCCTGCTTTTCAAAGACACCTTCCCCTTGACCAGATCTCCCTTCTACTTTCATGTCTATGTTTGAGTGCAATCCACTGAGTTTTATCTGGGTTGCCTTTAATGGCCTGTGCCTGGTGCATGGATCAACAGGTAAACCATTGAGGAAAGTAGCTCCCTTTCCCCCATCAATATTGACACTCATCCGTCTCTCCGGCTATTGTGGGACCTCCTGAGACTTTTCCCCTTCTATGGTAAAATACTAATAGATTAAATCTTGTACAAGTCTTGTGGAAGTAAACAAAGCTGCAGTGAGTTCACAAGTGTACCAGCCTTGTGTCCAGAAGATGTTGTCTGGTTGCACCCCCACTCCACTAGATGGCTCTTTTATTAAATTTTCATTTTCTTTTTTCTTTATCCTTAATTCCCATTCGCATCTCCCTCCTTTTTTTCAACCCTGACAACCTTTTATTTCCCCTATCATACTATCACCTATTTTCAAGTCTTTTCACTTGTGCGGCCCGCTGTGTTCCATCTAGTTTATCTTTGGTGACATATGTTTGACATGATTTATACTCCGGCAAGTGTCAAAGATCAGTGGGCATACCACGGAGGGAAAATTCTTCCTTTTCTTATCTATTAGTTCTTCCCTATTAGTTCTCTTCCCTATTAGTTCTCTGAGTCTCTCGGGGAGATATGGTGCTTCTTGAAATCTTTCCTTTTTTCTGTGATGTGTTAATAGGACAGTTCCCATGCTATTCTCATGTCCAGGAGACAGTGTCTGGCCTACCACTGTCCCACTTCAGACTCTTAGACTCTTACTGCCTCCTCCTCCTCCATGATGTTTCCTGAGTCTTGGGGTGGAAATGAATATAGCTTAGATGTCCTAATTACAGCCAAGCAGTCTGCAGTCACTTTTATTTTCTGAAATTTATCCAGCTGTGTTTTTCCTGTAGTATGGAAGGATACTTCAAAGTTGAGTGTTGAGCACTCCTCCAATCTATGGGTATAGTAACAGGTGTCTAAAAGACAGTTTAGTGTAGTGTCTTCATAGCTAAACTTTCAAAACCTATTCTTCCCTTGGGGCCTATATCCTCCCCTTTCAAAGGCTTTCATTCTAGTTTACAGTAATAGGAATGTAGTCTCTTCTGATGAGTAGGCTTTAAAATTATCAGAAAACTATTGGTTATCTCCTTGATATTCATGCCACTATCACATAAATGATCCCTTTTGTCATGGTGATTGTTATTGTAACATGCAGATTTCATAGATTGATAAGACTTTTGATTGTTTTTCTCCCCTGGTTACTGCCATAGTACTCTCTGGTACTTTGTAACCTATCCAGCAAGAAGGAAGCTTCCAGATCATTTCTAGCTGATGTTTTTTTGTCCATGTCCTATAATTCACATATGTTGCATCTTCAGAAATAGAATCTTACTGTCAATTTCTGAAGGGTAACCAATAGCAAGGGCAAAAGTCAATACTGTTCCAAGGTTCTTTGAGACTTCTCTGACCAATAATTTATGAGGAAGTATTGCATGCTTGCTACTTAAAGCACTGTTTAATTATCTCTGAGTTCTAGGTGGAACAACCAGAGAATTATTTCTTTTGCCCTATCTTCCTCTCTCTATGTACAGGGACTATTCTAGTTCTTCTTTATAAGTTAATTTTTTGATATATTATCTTATAGGAAATTCCTATCTGGTTGCATTCTACATTCTCAAGGTTTTTCTGTTACTAACCTCAGTACCTCCTATATTCCATCCTCTCATCTCCCCTAGGTATTTCCTCCCATTATTCCCTCCTTTACCTGACCACTTGTGCTATTCTGTATCTCTTCCTCTGAAGTCTTTGCTCTAACTTTTCCTTCTACTCCTTGGTTCCTTTAAAGTTTTCTGAATATTACAGAAATAGTGAGCAAAAATATTTCAGTCAGAAGTTTAATCCTAGTGTCTACATTTAAGACAGAACATGAAGTGTTTGTCTTTCTGTTTTTGAAATACCTTGTTCAATATATTTTCCAGTTCCATCCATTTACCAGCAAATTCCCTAATCTCACCATATCTGATGATTGAATAATATTCCATTGTGTGAACTATTATTTTGAACTTTCTAGTATGAAAATATAGTGTATTTCTATACTTACGTACATCTTCTTTGATATCTCTCATAAGTTTTGCAGTATTCAACTTAAAAGTCCTGCAAATGTTAATAATTCACTTTTTCAGTGATTATAAATTCTATTATCCTTTTAATTTTGTGCTTTCTTATTTTTTCTTAATAGTATTTAAAAGTAGGATTGATTTAATGTTTATCTACAAGTGTTATTGATGTCAATTACTTAGTGTAAGTTTTTTTTTTTAAGCTGATTCCTTGAAATTTTCTATATAGGTAACAATGCATGTACACAGTGGAACAATGGTACTTACTACTCTCTGGTCTGTTTACCTTTGATTTCATTTGTTAACTTATTATATAGTTAGAAATTCCAGCTTATATTAAAAGTAGTTAGTGTGGATACATTTTTCTAAAACTTTGACAGAAAGCATTCAGTCTTTTTTGTCTTTTTTACTTCTTTATTTACATACAAACTGAGTTTATGTCTTTGCCCTGATCCCTTCCCCCAACTTCCCTCCCATCCCACCTTCCCTATCCACACATTCTTCTCCCACCTGCCCCTCCCTTCATCCATTCTTTCAATCCCATCACTGCCCCATTCCACCTTCTATCCATTTGTTCTGAGTATTTCAGGACTCCTTTTGGGGTGCCTGTGTTGGTAAAGAAATCGGATTACTGTTGAACTTTATGTGGCACTTCACTGGGTAAAGTCAAAGGTAGGAAGGTTCCTCTTCCCTTGTCCAGAACCTGTCCTTGGGACTCTCTTGAGTGCCACAGTATCTTCTAAGATCCTAGCTAACCCTTGGGGAAACCTTGATATGTCAGCCACTGTGTAGTTCTGGTGATAGAGGTACTTACCAAATGACCTTTTAAGGAGAGCAGCCCTGCCCTGACTAAGTTCCTTGGTCTGGAGTATCTCATCCCACTCTAACAATCTTACAGCCCCTTCTTCCACAAGTTTCCCTGATCTTTGGTGTGAGATAAGATTTTGAAGGACTGATTTGGAACAAGTGTTCCAGTTTCACTGATATTCTGTACTCTGGCCTGATATGGTTTTTTGTCTCACTAGTCTTCCATTGTAATAGGGTACAACTTGATTGACCTCTGGGAGTTTTGTTTTTATTTTATTTTTTATTATTTTGTTATTTATTCAATTGTGCATATATGCGTGTGTGTGTGTGTGTGTGTGTGTGTGTGTGTGTGTGTATGTATGTGTGTGTGTAGAACCACGGGCAAATTCGGGAACCACTTCCACCTCCTCCTTGTTTACTCTGCCCAGGGATTCACAGGCTCCGCCCTACCAGGACCAGAAAAGCAGCCCCCCCCTTCTGCCGGGTGTGTCTATATGTGGGGTCTAGGATCCAAACTCAGGACCTCCCTCCTGCCAGGCAGAGGCTTAACTCCTGAGCCACCTCTTCAGCCCCTGAGATTTTTGTTTTTAATATGTGTTCCTTTGTCTCAGTTCTCTTGAGGTCTTCTTTCCCTTATGTTTGTTTGTTTGTGATTATAGTGGTTATTATAGAAATTTCCCTGTGAGCATATGATTTTAAGGACTTTATATTAGATTCTGCTCATAAGGGAGAACATGCAACATCTGTCTTTCTCTGTCTGGGATACTTAGTATAACTTCTTCCAATTCCATCCATTTGCCAGCAAATTTCATTAATTCATTTTTCTTTATAACCAAATAGTATTACATTATGTATATATACCACATTTTCCTTATCCATTATTCTACTGTTGGGTATTTGGCTGATTCCAATGACTTTGCTATTGTAAATAGAGTTTATAACAGGATAAAGCATTCTTTGGGAATATTCCCAGGAGTGGTATAGCTATGCTGTAGGTATTGCAAATTTTTAACTTTTTAAGGAATCACCATTTTTAACTGATCTGCAGAGCAGTCTGCATTTCCACCAGTGAACATGAAGATTCCCTTCTCCCTGCATCCTCTTCAGCATTTATTGTTATATGTATTTTGGATTTTAGGCATTCTGACTGCTTTGAGATGATAACTCAGAGTGGTTTTGATTTGCATATCCCTAATAGTTAAGGAGGTGGAAGAATTTTAAAGTATTTAATAGATGTTTTAATTTGATCCTGGGAAACATTTCTTTAAGTTCCAAGGCCCATTTTCTAATTGGATTGTTTATCTTAATGATGTCTCTTTTTTTAGTTCTTTATGTACTCTGGATATTAGTTCTACTTGACTGTCTTGTTAGTGAAGATATTCTCCCATTCTGTGAGATATCTTTTTGGTTGGTTAGCAATGTCTTTTGCTTGACAGAAGCTCTTTAATTTCATGAAATCCGACTTACTGAATATTGGTCCTATTTCTTGTGCAATTTGGGTCCTGTTTAGAAAATGATGGCCTTGGTCAACCAGATCAAAGGAATTCCCAACTCTTCTTCTAGAGTTTTTATACTTTCTTGTCTAATATTAAAATTACTGATCCATTTGTAGTTGATTTTCATGACAAGAAAGGGTCTAGTTTCAATCTTTTCCATGTAGACATCTAGTTTCGCCAGCACCATTTTTTCAAGATGCTATCCTTTTTCCAGTGGTTTCTCAGGGTACCTATGTCAAAAATCAGTTGATTATAGGTGCATGAGTTTACATCTGGATCTTCAATTTTTTTATCCATTGATCTATGTGTCTGTTTCAGATCCAAAATCATGCTGTTTTTATTACTTAGATTTTGAAGTATAGATTAAGAACTGGCATGGAATTACCTCCAGCAGAATTTTTATTATTCAGAATCGTTGTTATGGTTGTATTTGGTGTCAACTTGACAGTTGCAGACTGGGAGCGCAGCTGTGGAAAGTTAATGGTTAGAAAGGACCCTGAATAAGTCTTCAGATCTTGAATGATTGCTGTGGAAAACCCAGCTCATAGTGGGTAGTACTTTCCAATGGTGGACCAGATAACAAGAAATGTAAGAGGAGGACTTGCTCTTCCTTTATCTTATGTCCACTTGCTGTGGAGTCTACTCTGTGAACATTGTGGCTTTCTTTGTTGCTGCTGCTGCTGCTGCCTCCATCCTTGGCTGACTCAGAGCTTCATCTTTTCCACCACATTGTTGCTGTTCCACTACCTTTGAGGCCTGGCCTCTAGGCCTTGCTGCTGTTCGCTGTCATCACTGATGTCGAAAGCCAGCATCTCTGACCCTCCAGAGAAGTAAAGGCTTGAGACCTTCTTGGGATCTTTTGGCTTTGTAGAACAGTCCAGTCAAGAACAAAGCAGCTATGGGCAGCTACTTTGAAGGACACTATTTTTATTGTGAGTTATTTTAATAAACTTATTTATATATATTATATTCTACAGATTCTGTTTCTTCACAGAACCCTGACTAATATAATCAGTTTAGAATCCTGGGCCATTCGTATAACTATATGAATTTTAAGATTATTTTTGTCATTTCTGTGAAGAATTGCCTTGAAATTTTGATTGGTATAACATTGAATCTGCATATTGCTCTTGGTAAGATGACCATTTTTATGACATCAATTCTGTGAACCAGGAGCGTGGGAGTTGTTCCACTTTCTCTTGTCTTCTGTAATTTCTTTCTTTAAGGTTTTAAAGTTTTCATTATACAGGTCTCCTGTATCCTTATTTAGATTTATACCAAGGTATCTCATGTTTTTAGCATATGGTATAGTAAATGGAATTGTTTCTCTTAGGACTGTCTCTCCTTTTCATATTTGATGTATAAGAAGGCCACTGATTTTTAAACATGGATTTGGTAACCTGCAACTCTATTGAAATTATTTACATGTTCCAGGAATTTCTTGGTAGAGTTTTTGGGGTCTCTCAGGCAAAGAATCATGTCATCTACAAATTGGGTGTGATTTGTAAATTTGTGGGTGTCAACTTGACACACTTAGTATTAACTAAGATCAGATGAGACCACACGTGGTAATATCAGCTGAGACCATCTGAAGATATTATTTGGATAATACAAAACCATCCCTAGATCCCATAGGAACATCCATAGATCTAATAGGAACCCCTCCAAGTAGTAGACCATATAAAAGGGAGCCACAGAAGAGAAGAGACATTCTGTAGCTGTGCTAGGAATCGTTCTTCCTTCCAGTGCCCAGTTTCGTCCCTTCTTTGACCCTCTAGCCCTCCAATCCTCCAAGTCTTCAACTTGAATACAGATTCTCTAGGAATCCTCCAGCCTTCAGTCGTCACCCACTGGATTACTTATTGGACTACTTTGGCCATATCTGTAAGCCAACTCAATAATTCCTTATTTATATATTCATTTTGTTAATTCTGTAACTCTAGCGAACTGGACTAATACACTACATTTCAGCCTCACTTTAGAGTCTGGCAGCATCCCCCACATGGTACTGGTTTTGGTGTATAGTTGAGTGGTTCCTGGAAAGCACCAAAAGCTTGGCACCAAGTGGCAGACTTAGAGTTCCTGCAAGAGAAGGTGAATTTTATAGCTGCAGAAGTGAACCCAGAGTGGTGTTGGATATGCCAGAACTGTGGGATATATGCTGAGGAGGGCTGCAAGTGGAGATTCAGCTTGGTTCAAGGAACTATGCTTCTACAACTTTGAGCTGCAAACAGGGACTGGGAATGCCTGGAATCTATGAGACACCTAAACTATGTGATGAGCAACAGAAGATGGACATTGAAGTACAGGATATGATATTTGATTTGCTGGACTTTGATCTTAATGTAATTTTTTATTACATCAAGATACCTTTGTTTTAATGTTTTATCTGTTTTAAAGTATTTAACTTATTTTGATTTAATATATTCTTAAGGTTAAGAAAGTTTGAACTTTTAAAATGTTGGAACTGGTTTTAAATTTATCTATGAAATGTATTTATATTTTTAAGATAACTTCTAACATCTGTGGGGACGAGGATTGAAGGTTGAATTTTTAAAAGTGATATGTTTTTGTGTCAAGTTGACAAGGAGTGATATTTGGGTACAAGTGTTGACTTGACAATTGAGTGTTTGAGCTCTGGGCACACTTGTAGAGAATTAGTGTTTGAGTTAGGCCCAGAGCAAACCTGCAGGAGATTGTCTAGCTGATGGGAAAGGCTCAGCATGGTAGGTGAGATTAGGCCCTGGAATAAAATACAGACAGCTGGTTGAAAGAGTTGGCATCCTTGTGTACACTTGGCCATACATGCTGGTTGGGCAAGTAAAGATTGTCCCTCTCTCAGCCATTATGTAGAGATGGTGTGGCCAGTTCCCTCAGCCTTGGGGTTGGTACATGCTCTCCCATCAACCTGGCAGACTACAACCAGACTATCAGTAAGAAAATAACCCCTTGTTCCCTTAAGCCATTTGATGATAATTTATCAGCAACCAGGCAGGCTGACTACAACATAGGGAGATCTTGACATCTTCTTTTCCTATTTGTACATTCAGTCTTTAACCACAGCTCATATTAAATGCAGAAACTTTGTAGATTCCTTCTGTGAAGCTTCATGTTTCTGTGAAGTTTTTTTTCCCTCCATAAATTGGGGTTAAATTTTATAAACCCTTAGGTCCCCATTCGTACAATCCTCCATAGGGTTATTTTCATTGACTGACTTAGAAGTGCTGATTGAAAGATGATTGGCCTGGCACCACATTGAGGTAAGGTAGAGGTTTAGACTCAGGCTCTCTATGTGGTCTTTGCTGACATCATAAGGCAGGGAGAAGGGACAAGTAAAAGGAGGAGGAAGTGTGTTTCTCTCCCAAGGAAGAGCAGAATCAAAATGAAAGGGGTCTCTGATTCTGTGAAGGAAGGTGTAGAGGTATTAAGGAACCTCCCGGCAACCTAGACAGAAGGAGTTAGAACTTCCTTGCATGTCTCTGTTGGTATCAGTTGGGCTGAGGCCATCAGTTTTCTTATGATTATAGCCAAAGTCATATAGTTAATATGTAAAGTTTTCTGTCTTGCTAGATTGCCCCTTTCCTGGGAAAGAATAAGACTCATTTTTGGTTTTGTTTGATTTCCTTTTTTCCTATACTAATCAGCCTTTCCAAGTTACAAATTTCTGCCTTGAGATCTTGAAAAATGAAACAAACAAACAATAACAAAACAGAGAAACTCACTGCAAGCCAAAGTCCCTCCACCTACATGCACTTTGGCCTCCCTTTTCAACCTTTGAGTGTCATATGTGTAGAGTGGTGTGTGTGTGTGTGTGTGTGTGTGTGTGTGTGTGTGTGTGTGTGTGTGTTTTGTGGTTTCAGTCAGCATCTGTTTCCATCCCTTCTCTTACAACCTCAATACCTGGCTATTCACATGCATCAGCTGGGAATCCAAACTCAGGTTTTCATGTTTGTGTGGCAAGTGCTTTACTCACTCATTCATCTCCCAATATGGGTCTTTTCAGTCTTCTTATGCTTGTTTTAAGTAAAATATCTAGAATCATCACTGTTACTCAAAGCAAAGTCTCTCTAGTGTATCATTCCTAAAGTTGAAGCCTATATATAGGTATATGTCATATTATCATATATTGTATTGCTGATTCCCCATTCAATTTATAATAGGCTTCTTCTTCAATAGAAAATTCCTACCAGTGTATTTGGAAGTAATTGGATGATCAAAGATAAACTAATGTTAACCTACCTTCATATCATTTTCATGGTCATTCTTTTTTTATTTTTATTTATTTATTTATTTATTTTTTTGGCGCTTAATAAACTTTACTTTTTTTACATTAGAAAAATAATGCACAGCAGGCACCCCAGTGGGCTGGGGTCCTGGGGGGTGTTCTCAGAGTCCAGCTGGCCGAGGCGGCATCGGGGAAGAGGGGGTTGTAGGTGGGCGTGATGGTTGGGTCACAGGTACACGGGCTGCTCCTGGCCAGTGAGCAGGAGGTAGGTAGCGGCTGGCATGGTCTTGATGTGAACCTCGTCGCGGGCTTCGGTGAGCAGCTGGATGATGCGGGCGTGGGGCGTGGCCACCACGCTCTGCCCGTTGATCTCAATGATGCGGTGGCCCACGCGGACGCCACCACGCTCTGCCACGCCCCCACGCAGCAGGCTGCAGATGATGCCAGTCCTCCACGCAGAAGCCCAGCTGTTCACCGCCGTGCGGCCGGTGGATGACCGCCGTGGTCACCGGTGGGCAGTGAATGATGCTGACCCTCACTGACGGCAGCCGCTTCACCTCGCGAACGGCAGCCTGGCAAGCGGCCAGGGGCAGCCCCACCAGGCTGGTTCCATTGATGGCGGTGACGCGGTCTCCAATGCTGAGGGCCCCAGAGCGCTCGGCGGGCCCCCCATGCTGCAAGTTGCTGATGACGGCCGTGGGCAGCAGCGAGCCCCAGCCCGACTCCACCAGGGCCACGCCCAGGCCTTCTCCGGGGCTCTTCTCAATGACCACCTCTCTGCAGTTGTCTGTGTTGCCAGGTCTCCATTGTGCGGGGGGCAGGTGGCGCCCTGGCCTGGCCGTGTGCCACCTGGCTGGGGTCCACACCGTGCTCCTGCAGAAACTGGCTATAGGCCACGGTGAAGGCCTGGCCAATGGCCTGAGCTACGAGCTGCGCGTCCTCTGAGTGGAACACGTGGCACAGCATCTTGTAGAGCCGCTGCTCACAAGCCTGGGGCGTCCTGCGGGCCAGTCGCCGCCATGCCATGACCACCAGCACCGGGCCGATGTCCGCGATGTAGGAGATGGTGGGCAGGGCATGGTCCATCATGGCCTCCTGGGAGTCCGCAGCCAACACCTTGATTCTCTTGGTGGATACGAACAGGTCCACTTCTGCCATGGGCTGCGTCTCCCCATCCGGGGCCTTGACGCGGTCCACAGGCTCCTGGGCCTGCACCATGCGCGTGCTGAGCAGTGGGCTGTGCTCGGACAGCAGCTCCATGGAGCCCAGGTACTTGGCGCTGAAGACCACACCCTCCAGGAGGTCCTCCGCATCGCAGGGCCCCAGTGCCTGTGGGAGGGCGAGGCAGGTGGCCAGTCTCAGGGCTCTGGGCACCCACGGATGGCTCCTGACAGACCACCAGGGGCATGGTCTCCAGCCAGGGCTCTGGGGAACTCCCAGAGCTCCCACTGTGCCCACGTTCTGAGGAACATCCCTCTGCGCACTCGGGAGACCCAAGGTCCCCATGCGGGTCCTGGGGTGGCTGCGGCAGGCAGGGGAAAGGTTCCTGGGTATCCGGCTGGGAGGGTGCCGGGCACTGCGAGTCCGGGATGTCCTGCTGGTCAGTCTCGGGGGACAGGCGCTCGTAGAGATCCGCGGTGTCCTGGGGTGCCATGCCGGGGCTGGTGGGCGATGTGCAAGGGGCAGGGGGTTTCGTCTGGGGACGGCCCCCCAAATCGGCAGGCAGCGCCTCAAACTCCCGCACCAGCTCCGAGAGGACACCGGGCATACCCAGCTCCACGTGGCTGTGGGGGACCGGTCCTCCTGGCGCTGCAGAGCCCGGGGCATCTAGGAGAGGGTCCTCAGGGGGCACCAGGCCGTCTTTGGGCTCCTCCAAATCCATGATGGGGGGCCCTGTTGAGGATAGGGATGCTATGTCTGGGTCCCCACTCAAGCTGGCATCTGGGGCGCCCAGAGACAGGGCCTTCAGGTGGGGCTTGCAAGCCGGGACACGTCCCTAGAACTGGATCCTCGCTGCACCCGAGCTCATCTTCATCCCACGCGACCCGCAGGACCCCATGTCCCCGCGCCAGGCCCGGTACTTCACACCCGTCTGCTCTGCAACCACCCCGGCTCTCTTTTTTTTTTTATTTTTGAACTTTATTTATTTTTGCATGCATAGCATGCATGCGCGCACGCGTGCGCGTGGTGTGTGTGTGTGTGTGTGTGTGTGTGTGTGTGTGTGTGTGTGTGTAAGAGGGCACTGTGTGTCCCTGTGGAGAACCAAGTGAGACTTGGACAGTCATCCTGGATTGTTTTTACCTCCTTTTAACTTACTCTGAAATTTCCCAGGCTCTGCTCGCCAGAGCCTGAAGTACAAGCCACTGTCATTTCCACCTGGTTTTTATGTGGGACCTGTTAATCTGAACTCAGGTCTTTCTACTTCCAAGCAGAGTCTTAACCCATGAGCCATTTCTCTAGCCCCTCATGGTCCTTAAAGTTAAAAAAAATGGCCCTTTACCCCACCCCCCTCCGCCAGTCTCTACGCGCGCAGTCCAGCCGGGCCTCACCCCGCGACCTAGACTCCAACCAAAACAAACCCGCGGAAAAAGGCCAAGAAAGCCCCACCCAGGATAACGACTTTCAAAATATGATCATTACCATGTTCAATACTATGAAAGAGGAAATCAGGGAGGAATTACATAATCAAATCAATCGCTTTGAAGAGGAACACAACAGACATTTGGAGGAGTTGGGAAAAACAGTGCAAGAAACAAAAACTGGCATAGAGCAGTTAAAACAGACTCAAGCAGAGTTTAAAACTGAGCTTCAAGACAAGTTATCTTCAACCCAGAACTCCACAGAGAGTCTTAACAACAGAACTAAGGAAGCAAAAAACAGAATTTCAGACCTTGAAGATAAAGTGGGAGTACTAATCTGCTCAATGGAAGAGGTTGTTAAAGCCAAAAAGATACTTGAGAGAAATATCCAAGAGGTATGGGACACCCTGAAGAAGCCTAACATGCGTATTCATGGAATACCAGAGCAAGAATCTCAAAATACCACCCCTGAGGAAATTTTTCAAATGATCATCAAGGAAAACTTTCCTGATCTAAAAAAAGAGAGGCCCATCCATATACAAGAGGCATTCTGCACCCCAAACAGATACGACCAAAACAGAAGCACGCCACGGCAAATAATAGTTAAAACACTCCACATTCAAAATAAAGAACTGGTGCTGAGAGCTTCAAGGGAGAAAAAACAAGTCACTTTTAAAGGTAAACCTATTAAAATAAAAAATGACTTCTCAGTTGAAACAGTAAAAGCAAGAAGAGCTTGGTGAGACATACCTCAAGTATTGAATGAGCAAAAATGTCAACCCAGGCTGATTTACCCTGCAAAACTATCAGTCATGATCGAGGGAGAAAGAAAAATTTTCTAGCACAAAGACAACTTGAAGGGATACATGTCCACCAAACCAGGCCTTCAAAAAATGCTAGAAATGATACTCAAGCGTGAAGAAAAAAACAGGCATATCCAGGAGAACAGAAGGCAAATATAACACCATTAAAAGTTAGCAATATACTTATAAAAACTACTAAACATAATAAATGTCTGGAATTAAAAATAGTTTCTCCATTATAACACTAAATGTTAGTGGAATTAATTCACTGATCAAGAGACACAGATTACAAACTTGGATTAAAAATCACAATCAATCAATCTGCTGCCTGCAGGAAACCCATCTCACCACAAAAGATAGGCACACTCTCAAAATAAAAGGCTGGTCAACAATTCTACAAGCAAATGGAAGCAGAAAACAGGCAGGGGTAGCCATTATGCTATCAGACAAGGTGGACTTCAAACCAAAGAAAATTATAAGAGACATGGATGGATACTACATTTTAGTCACAGGTACAATTCACCAGGAAGACTTCACAATACTGAACATATATGCACCTAATACGGGCCCCTCCACATTCATTAAGAAAACCCTACAGCGTCTAAAGCAAGAAATCAACCCCCAAACGATAATTCTTGGGGACTTCAACACGCCCTCTCAACATGGGATAGATCAACAGGTCAAAAGCTTAACAGAGACACTTTGGAACTTAATCAAACCCTGAAAGAAATGGACCTTACAGATCTCTATCGAACTTTTCACCCACGTACCAAAGAATACACATTTTTCTCAGCAGCACACAGAACTTTCTCCAAAATAGATCACATATTGGGCCACAAAACGAATCCATACATATACAAAAAAGTTGAAATTCAAGCCTGTGCCCTATCAGACCACCATGGCCTAAAGCTGGACATCCACAGCACATCAAACAAGAGAAAATACACTAATTCCTGGAAACTTAACACTATGATGCTGAATGAGAATTGGATTCAGGAAGAAATTAAAAAGGAAATTCAAGATTTCCTGAAAGTGAATGATAATGAAAATACAACTTATCAAAATCTCTGGGACACAATGAAAGCTGTTCTAAGAGGTAAGTTCATAGCTCTTAATACCTACATCAAAAAAATGGAAACATCAGAAATAAACAACAATGCAGCTTAAAGCTTTAGAAAAACTAGAGCAATCTGATCCCAAAAGTAGTAGAAGAGAGGAGATTAGCAAAATAAGGGGAGAAATATCTGAAATCGAGATTAAGAAAACGATAGAAAAAATCAACCAGTCAAAAAGCTGGTTCTTTGAAAAAATCAATAAGATAGATACACCCCTAGCTAAACTAACCAAAAGCAGGAGAGAGAAAACCCAAATTAACAAAATGAACATGGAGTTATCACTACTGATACCCAAGAAATCCAGAGAATTATAACATCATATTTCAAAAACTTATACTCTGTGAAGTTTGACAACACAAAAGAGATGGATGAATTTCTAAGTAAACAAAACTTACCTAAATTGAATCAGGAAGTCGTGAATTATTTAAATAGTCCTATAACATATAAGGAAATTGAAGAAGTAATCTCGAATCTTCCCACCAAAAAATGTCCTGGACCAGATGGATTCAGCACAGAGTTCTACCAGACATTTAAAAAATTAATAATACCAATACTCCTTAAACTGTTCCATCAAATAGCAAAGGTAGGAACATTACTAAATTCTTTCTATGAAGCTAATATCGTTTTAATCCCAAAACCTAATAAAGACTCACTTAAAAAAGAAAACTATAGGACGATCTCTCTGATGAACACAGACGCAAAGATTCTCAACAAAGTTTTAGCAAATCGGAATCAAAAACATATTAAAAAGGTTATTCACGGGGACCAAGTAGGCTTCATCCCCAGCACACAAGGTTGGTTCAAAATATGCAAATCAATAAATGTAATTCATCATGTAAACCAGTCCAAAGTCCAAGACCACATGATACTCTCGATAGATGCAGAAAAAGCTTTTGACAAGATCCAACAGCCTTTTATGATCAAAACGCTAGAGAAAGTAGGAATGGAAGGAAGCTTTATCAATATAATAAAAGCTGTATGCAACAAGTCCACAGCAAAGATTATGCTCAATGGGTAAAAATTGGAAGCATTCCCACTTTGATCAGGAACTAGAAAAGGCTGTCCACTCTCACCACTTCTATTCAATATTGTACTTGAAGTCTTAGCTGAAGCCATAAGACAAGAAAGGGACATAAGAGGGATTCAAATCAGCAAGGAAGAAGTCAAGCTATCCCTATTTGCAGATGACATGATCTTATACCTGAGGGATCCCAAAAACTCCACCAGGAAGCTCCTGGAACTAATTGAGTAGTTCAGCAGGGTGGCAGGATACAAAATAAATGTGCAAAAATCAGAGGCCTTCCTATATGCCCAGAATGAAAGAAATGAAAAATCCTTGAGAAAAACCATCCCATTCACTATAGCCCCCCCCCCAAAATGAAATACCTTGGTATAAACCTAACCAAGTAGGTAACAGACCTTTACAATGAAAACCTTAAAACCCTAAAGAAAGAAATTGCAGAAGACACCAGAAGGTGGAAAGCCCTCACATGTTCCTGGACTGGCAGAATCAACATCATAAAAATGACCATCCTACCAAAGGCAATATACAAATTCAATGCTATACCAATTAAAATCCCAAAGCAATTCTTTAAAGAAGTTGACCAAACAATCTCAAAATTCATATGGAGGCACAAAAGACCCAGGATAGCAAAGACAATCCTGAGTAACAAAAACACTGCTGGAGGTATTACCATACCAAACCTTAGTTTATATTACAAATCCATAGTTATAAAAACAGCCTGGTACTGGCTCCAAAATAGACACACAGATCAATGGATAAGGATTGAAGACCCAGATATAAGCCCACAAAATTACAGCCATTTGGTCCTTGACAAAGGGGCCCAAAGAATCCAATGGAAAAAGAACAGCATCTTCAACAAATGGTGCTGGCAAAACTAGATCTCCACATGCAGAAGATTAAAGCTGGACCCATACTTGTCATCATGTACAAGACTTAATTCCAAATGGATCAAGGACCTTGACATAAGGCCAGAGACTATAAAAACCATAGTTGAAAGGATAAGGAACTCCCTTGAGCTGATTGGGCTAGGCCAACTTTTCCCAAAAAGACATCCAATGGCACAGTCACTGCTACCAACTCTCAACAGTTGGGATCTTGTGAAATTAAAGAGCTTCTGTTCAGATAAAGAGATTGTAACACGAGCTCAAAGGCAACCCACAGAATGGGAGAAAATCTTCATGAACCACATATCTGATAGAGCTCTACTGTCCAGAGTGCACAAAGAACTTAGAAAACTAAACATCAAGGAAACCAATGGCCCAATTAAAAAATGGGACCTGGAACTTAAAAGAAATTTTACCAAGGATGAAATTAAAATGTCTAATAAATATCTTAAAAAATGCTCCACTTCTTTAGTCATCAGGGAAATGCAAATCAAAACTTCCCTGAGATATCATATCACCCCGGTCAGGATGGCAAAAATCCACAACACAAACAACAACAAATGCTGGAGAGGATGTGGTGAGAGGGGAACTCTCCTACATTGCTGGTGGGAATGCAGGCTCATACAGCCACTCTGGCGAGCCGTCTGGAGATTCTTAAAGAAATTAAAGATTGAAATGCCATATGACCATGCTATTCCACTTTTGGGTATAACCCCCCATACAGCAGAGGTTCACCACGATAGCACAAGCACAACCATGTTCATAGCAGCACTGTTTACAATAGCAAAGACATGGAATCAACCCAAATGTCCAACAGTTGACGAGTGGATAAGGAAAAGGTGGTACATCTATACAATGGAGTACTACTCAGCCATCAAAAATGATGAATTAGTGCAATTTGCCGGGAAATGGATGTCATTAGAAACAATTATATTAAGTGAAGTATCCCAGACCCAGAGAATTAAGCGCCGTATGTACTCCCTAATAGGTGGCTCCTAATACCAAACCCACCCGGCCCATCTTGAGACCCTCATAGGTAAATCTATGTATTACCTACAGTAATTGCAAGGATTATGAACAGGAGGGATGGGGTTGGAGGGCCACACCAGAAAGGAGAGAAGTGACCATGTTACAGTAGAGAAAATAGGCCTCCATCAAGGCCTGCAAGAAAGTAATGTGACACCTAGTTAAGTTCACAATTCGTTCCTGATCATTTACAACTAAGGGGGTATGAACTCCCCAGAAGGGGAGGGCATATACTCCGGCAGATTAAAAAGTAACCATTTTGCAAATGGGTGATTGACCCCTCCCATTGCCTAACGCCATATGACCCTGCGATTCCACTTTTGGGTATAAGTATTACATCTACCCTTGAATGTGCTCTTATAATAAGACTCCAGTTTAACAGCTTTCTGTCTCTGGCCAGGGGGTTACATAGAGTGCCCATCATGATGGAGTGAAGGGCATTACAGGAACAACAAAACTGCAAAAGAAAATCAACGAACCAGTATCCAGAACTTCAGAGACTCTATATCAACCACCTAGAACTAGCCAGACTAATCTTTCCCCATCCTGAAGCTCAGGGACATTTGCGGATGAGGGGGTGGTAAGAGTGTAAGAGCAAAAGGATGGGAGGAGTAATAATTTGCAAAATACTCCACACAAGTTAGGGCCGACGCAATCATAATTGGACATTGCATGCCTGCCGCTATGTCCAACACACTATTGACCTCACAAAGTCTATCATCTGCTAAAGTCACCAAGATCCTTGGAGGCAAGGGATTGACAGCCACAGTAGTGTTCCTATGCTTAAGGGGAACACAGGAAAGGGTTCAGGGAAATGCCACTGGGTCCTTGTATGTCATCGGAGAGGAGGGCCCAGAGGAGAGTCAGGCATGCACAAGAAAGGACTCTGGGAATCAGGGCGGGAGGCACGGGGGTGGGGGGGAGGGGATGGGGCGGGAAGGGTGAGGGGAGGGGGAGCAGGGGGTTCGGCGGGAGGAGGAGGGAGGGAGGGAACTGGTGTACCTAATAATTTTGTATGAGCTGAAATAATAATAAAAATGTATTATTAAAAAAATGCACCTTATGATGCTCCATATCTAAGCAAGTCAAAAGTTATGATTTTAATATCTTGGGTTTCTAATGGAAAAACTTTTAGAAGAATAACAGTATCACATGAAAAATGCTAAAATATAAGGTTGTCACCATTAGTTTTAATTGTTACATAAATAAATATTGGCCATTATTTAGTGAGATTTGTTTTGTTTCATTAAGATGCCTAAGAATCCTTTACTGTTAAGTGATATCAACTTTTTGAGGAAGAATTTTCCTGTGTTTTTGTAGTTTGTGGAGTTCTGCCAAATGCAGGTGCTTTCTTAGCAGTAGCTCAGCTTTTTAGAATTAGGAATCTCTCAATGAAAGGAGAATAACTATTTTACATGTCAGATGTATGAGGGGCTATCATATTTAGCAAATCGAAAAGAATAGTAAAATATGAATTTCAAATAAATACAAATGCTTTTTAGTATAACTATGAGCCATGAAATATTTTAAAAGATTTGTGGAAAACAGTTCTTTGCACTCCATCTGAATTTCAAATTCAACTATTTCCAGTATGCTATTTGATAACTTTGTTGTTTAGAAATTTGAAAAGAAAAATATAATATACATATAGTGATAGACTTATATGTGAATTTTTATAGACACCATAATGTTTTAAAAAGCATCAAATGAAAAAGCACTTACACAATGAATCATGGTCCAAAGAGCAGCAAAGCAAAATGACGTAATGGATTGGTTCAGAAGCAGATCATAAACTTATACATTTAACCCTTTCCATGAGAGAGAAAGGATAACAAGAGGATGGAAGAAGGGAGGAACTTAGGGAGGTGTGGTAGAAATGGTGAAACTTCACAACCATTAGTTCTACATAGGAACACGGACTCTGGTAGTATACTTACTAAGAAGGTCAAAATGCCTTAAAATACCCAGAAACATTGGAGAAGATGGAAAGAAGGAAGGTTGAGCTTCAAAGGAGGCATGATATATAGGTATGATGATGGGTATAATTTAGGGGTCAAATATTGTCAGTTTAAACTATAGGTACACACATGAACCCTTTATGTTGACATGCTGTGGACTGAGCCCAGGCTTTTGTACTTCAGACAGGTGTTCTCCTCTGAGCTGTATCCCGATCTTATAAACATTCATAAGCATTAAATTTTCTGACTTACTGGGGCTGGAGAGGTGGCTCAGGGGTTAAACCTCTGCCTTGCAGGCGGAAGGTCCTGAGTTCGGATCCTAGACCCCACATATAGACGCCGGACGGAAGCAGGGGTGGCCTGCGTTTCAAAGCGGAGCCTGTGAATCCCGGGGTAGAGTAAACAAGCAGGTGGAGGCATCCATCATGGTTCCTGAATTCATCCGTGGTTCTACACACACACACACACACACACACACACACACACACACACACATGCATACACGCACAATTGAATAAATAATAAATAATTTTCTGACTTATAATAAATCACTACTGTCATTAATATTGCTGTCATTAATACCTCTATTTAACAGTAACCTGGTCTCACGCTCCTCCCCTTTCTCTTGGTTCACTTATACATTTGTATGCATGTGTACATTTTTTTAAATGCAAGGATTAAACTTAGGAACTTGATCATACTAAGCACGTGCTCTTCCACTGAGCCTTGTCCCCAGTTCTTGGTTGGTTGGCAGAGACAGGTCTCTGGAGCTTAAGCTGCTCCATGAATTCATGTGTTAACTCAGGCTGGATACAAATTCAAACTTATGATCTTCCTCAACCTGCTTAGTTCCAAGATTATACACATGTACTCTCATGCCCAGGAGTCACTGCTATGTGTAAGACAGTTTTTTATTGAACACTTTATTTCTAAATCAAGAAAGAGTCAATCAAAGGTGGGGTATTTTTAATTAAGATTCAAGTTCTTCTATTGTTTTGTTCTATAGAATGTCATAGCAATAGAGGGCCCCGGCTAATTCACTATAGTCACTTGTTATTGTATATAATGATTAGCTTTCTTGATGTGAAAAAGCAAAATTAAAGAAAAAATAAGACAAAGTTAAAATTTTGGAAAAATTCTTAAGTTCTTAATCCTACTCATTATTTGTGATGATTTCATAAGCTCAGAACAGGAAGAAATTGGCATATTTAAAAGATGCATTAAAATAAGCACTAAGTAATCTAGACTTGCAAACTTCTGTATCTAGATACCTTGGTCCACCAACCTAAAAATCCTAGGAAATGTCAAAATAAGCTGAAGAAACAAAATGTTCTTTGTGGCATTTTCTACATTATCATGGTCAGTTCAAAGAAGCATTTCAGATTTCAGGGCACATACTGTCCATACTGAGCCTAGGTTGAAATGTTTTTAAGTAGCTAATTTTCCTTACTTCCTATTTTCATTCTCTTGATGACCTGAGTACTGGTATCATGCTTTACAAAAACTACGATAGCACTAAAGTTTGTACAAATTTTTAGGAATTTTATTATACTCTTTCTTTTGAGTTAAGTAATTAAGTTCCTAATTCAAAATGAAGTTCCTCCAAGAAAAAGGACATTTCATCAGCAATAGAGCTTCCTGAAGTAATCATCTTCTATTGACAGTCATGGAGACCAAATCCTGTCTTCCCGAAGGCACTTCAAGGTGATCCCTACTGTCCTGCTAGCTGCTTTAGTACTAGAAGAATCGTTTTCCTGAGACAATTATCTCTGGGGTCATTTGCATTCTGCTCTCTCTTTTTGGTCTTCACATCACTTGTACTTTTTATTTACAGGTAGTACTTTCCCTCAACTTTTCACTCTCTTGGCTTGACATCAGTAGAACCCTCTTCAGCAAATAAACCGCTTCCAGAATAGTGGTAGCTGCAGTTCTCACTTTGTATATTCAGTCCCCTTCTTCATGTTCTTCAGCATGTTTGTGTTGATGAAACGTGGCTTGAAGATTTTTTAGTTTTCTCCCCACCCTGAAGCATGCAATTAAAATAATCTCTGAAAATCTAATCTATAATCCATGGGCTCTCTGATACCATTATTATAGTATTTCTGACACTTTACATATTATTAAAGATTTAGATAGTTCATGATTTCTAATTAATGACTTAGATTTTGATTTTGTGTGGTAACTGTTTTCTCATTTCTAGCATAAGGGAATTGTCATTCATTCATTTCCCCCAAAGATGTCAAATGGACCAATGGAAGATAACTTCTGTGATTAGAATCAACAGATTTTATTAATGAAGTAATCAAATACCATTTAAACAAGTTTTAGTGTGTGTGTATATGTGTGTGTGTGTGTGTGTGTGTGTGTGTGTGTGTGTGTGTGTGTGTGTTTCAGAGGACACTGTGTGCCCATAGAGGCACAAGGGTGACTTCAGAAATCATCCTGGATTGTTTCTTCCTCCCTTTTGCTTCACCATGGGATTTCCCAGACTTTGCCTTCCAGGGCTAAAAATGCAGCTCACTAACATTTCTGCCTGGTATTTTAAAGTGAGATCTGTGATCCAAACTCAGGTTCTTCTGCTTTTGAGGCAGAGTCTTAACCCCTGAACCATCCATCCATCCCCCTAAATACCATTTAAATTTAAGAAGATGAACAGTGGTTTGGTAATTTTTAGAGTCTGATTCTACATGTATGTTTATGAAATGGTAAAATTCCCCCAAACAACTATTATATTTTTTAAAAACTTCAATGCTCTGTGTGACTTTTTCAGAAAAGAAATAATTACGGTTTACTTTAAAGGTGTTTTTTTCTATCGAGGCAAAAAGAAGAACTGTGTAATAAAGTTTCAATTTTGAGAAATTTTAAAAGTTTTTATCTTTACTATTCGAAAGGAAGGAAATGTGCTTCCTTGAAATGAAAATTTAGCTATGGAAGAAAACAAGAAAAATTGCAGAAGGAAAAGAAATGACAGAATTTACAATTCTTTTAGTGTTCATGGTTTTCCACCATCCAAAGTCAATAACCCTGAAATCAGCTGACAATAAGGTGCTTTCTGTGATAGGCACTGCGGTTCTTATTGGTTTTCAATAGTCATTGAGATTTGACACAATCCTAAAATGTCTCAAAATGCTTGCCTTATTTCCAAAGTCATACAGATGTTTTAAAACCATTCCTGATACAATGAGTTTTTTGTGTGAGGTGACATCCATACATCCTCAGGTAGGCACTGGTCTTTCCATCTTATTTTTTTAAGACAAAGATGTTCAATCTACATCCATAAGAGCTAAGCTAGCTATCAGTAGTGTAGAGAAAGAAAATTTTTGTTATTCAGAGGAACCATCCTGTTTCTCTAAGAAATCATCCTCACAAGATTTCACTGTGCCCTCCTTACCAAGACCTTTTATGGATCTGATCCTTGCTTCCAAGTTCATTTTAATTCCTACATTCTTCAAAAAGACTGTTCTCACCTTTTCAGCTCTCAGTGATGACCCCCTAACGTGAACAGCTGCCATATGATATTTATCACTTAGCATGTGGTACCTGTGGATTTAATTACTTCTTAAGCCGGCCTGATTTTTCTAATCATAACACAAGGCCCTTAAGATCTCTCACTTGAAACAGTGTCCCTCGCATAAAGAAAATGTCCAATGCATCAATGGCCATATGTGATCTTGATAGAGGTGATTTGGTCAGTCTGAAGGTCTGTAGAGAATCTGCTTGGTTCCTTTCACCATTTCAAGCAAAAGAAAAAAGTGAGCAACAACACATTGATGCTAGTTGGCATGTCACTTTTTAAAAATATCTCAAAAATATCCAAAGTTCAGCTATCAGTAGGTCATTTATCCAAATAGCCTCTTTTAAGCAAGAACCTCAGACTTTTATTGAATAAAGGTGAGATATCTGAGTGTTGCAACAAGGCATACCACCCTCTGGTCCACCTTCCAGGAATCCATTCAAATGAAAAGTCCTGAGAAATGCAGGTTTGAGGCTATTGAGAACACAGAATTTGACACATTCGCTTAATTTTATTTTAGACCTTATAAAACTTTTTTTTTAATCATCACTTAAGATACAGTAGTCTGAATGTCAATGACTCCCCAAAGTTTAGCATGGGGAGAAAGCTCCAGGCAGTAGGATCCTTAGAGGAAAGGAATTAAAGAGCCATAATAGAGTTCCCATACTAACAGGCAGCCCAAGAAGGGCTCCGGACTATGTCACTGAGTCCTGAACCTCACGAGGGTGGAGGTTTGGTATTCACACACAAAAGGATGCTCCAGGGGATGGAAGGGAGGAAGGGGGAGGCACTGGGAAAGGGGGAGGTGGTGAATGGAAGTGAGGAAGCGGGAAAATGCAAGGGAAGACAATGGAGGAAGAGAGGATGGAGGTACCTATTGAGCTTGTATGATTAGGAAAAAATAAAATGTGGGAGAAAAAATCTAGCTATAAAAAATACAGTGGTCTGAAACATACTTTGGAAAAATTGTAATACCTATATGAAAAGTGGATGTACACTTATCTTGTTAGATGTGGGAAATAGAGAGGAAGTGCCAAATTGAAGATAAAACACCCTCTTGCATAAGGCCACCTCATGGATCTCTTGGTATTTTTTCTATATGCTCTAGGAATACATGACCTACAACGTGAAATTTTTAGATATGTTTGTATATATATATGTGCAAGAGTCTGTGTGTAGACACACATACTCTGGTGTATTTGTATGTCTTAGATTAACACAAAGTATCTTCTAACACTGTCTGCTTTTACTAAAGCACAGTCTAAAGCACACTTTAACTCATAGCTCACGAAAAGTTTAAGAGTTAGCTAACTTGTCCTGGGGATTGTCTGCCTTTGTTTCCTGAGTGCTGCTTAGGCAGTTTTAGAGCAGCCATGCTGAAAAGGTCTCTGAAAGTCTAGTGGGGTCTATCTCCCACTGCTGGTATTACCCTGGAGGAACACCCCCTGTTGATAGGGAGGGACTGATTACTACACTCCACAGGGATAAGGTGATCAACCTCCCCCAATCCTTTGCTTATGAAAGGGTATGGAGATGAGTTCTCCTTTACAGATAAGCCTTAGCAAGAGTAGGCACAAGGTCAACTAGGTTAGGCCTCCATATAAATAGATCAATGGGATGTAGAGGACCAAAAGCTCCAGTTATGTTTGCAGAAACTGGAGCTAACTAATGGGGAAAAGTCACTTTCCTGAACCTGACTAACGATATAAATATACCTGACCCTGGCAGCCATCCTTGCTGCCTGTTCCTTATGGCACTTCAGGTCTGGAGGCCAGGAGTTCTTTGCCAGCTCCTTGTGCCTCATGGATTCCATGTCTGACATCCATGAGTTCTCCAGTGCCCGCTTGAACCTCATGGTACTCAGGATTCTGAAGTCTGTGAGTTCCATTCTTTCTCTCCTCTAATAATCTCTGCCTTAATCCTCTATGAGTATTCTGGTTTCAATCTTTCACTCCAAACACAAGAACCTGGATATATACTGACTCCTAGAGAATGACTCCACAACATGGGATTACAGGCAGCATCCATACTTGCCTGTCTTTCTTTCATGTGTGTTCTGTTTCTGAACTCCTCTCCTAGTGTGTGTGGAAAGGTATGGGTAGTACTTTTTTCAGTGAGACATCTCCCCAACCCTTGTAGATATTTTTTACATAGGCAAAAGTTTGGTCCCCTTTCAGGCTCATCAGAGTAAATACGACAACCATTTAACATTAATGCCATGAGACAGCTTTGTTCTGAAAACTAATTACAAATGAAATTTCAAAGGTATAAGTAAAAAAGATATATGCAAAAGGTAAACTCTTAAAAGTTTTGTCACATTAAAGGCCATCAAGTCCCTGATTGCCTTGTCCTACCATCTAATATTTTAAAAAAAAAATGGTAACCATCATCCATTCAGCTATTGAAAGTATTAAGAATACTGCATGTCCTATGATTTCTCTACTAAGTTTACCATTATTCTTGTTGTGTCTGCTCTAGTAGCTGGATTACACACTGCAATCCATAGTTGTGAGGAGTAAGGTTGGCTCATGCAAACAAAGAAGCTCTGCACACCTGGATTCTTGACGGAAGCTGCTGTAAAAATGAGAATATCATGAGGGAAGTGAAGAAGGAAGAGACACAGGATATTTCTTTAATGGAACTGTGACAAGTCATTTATATCTCTAACTTTTCTATTAGATGAGGTAATGTATCTTTAATACTTTTGCCTGTTTATAAGTGAAAGTTGACTGCTGCTAACAAGTACAAACTCATACTTGATGCAGACTCTAGCTCTAGGAGTTGGTCATAAATAACCGTTACTAAAATTCTAAATGAACACAAGAAGAGATCCTCCCGGGACATAAGGTTGGCCATTGCTACTGTCAGTACTCAGCTAGAGTGATTGTTGTTGACTCTCAGAACAGTAATATACCTAAGCATCAATCACTGCTTTCTAATACAAAAACTTTCAGTTCTCCACTCATAAAGATACTGTGTTGTTGTTAGGACTAAGGTCTTATTTTGTTATTAAGCATGCTTCTGCATTAACATTAGGGAAAGTTAAAATTTTGAAGCCCCATTATAACACTGAAAATGAAGCCACAATGGGAAACACAGCTCAGTAGAATTTAACATATCCCTCTACTTCTCTTCTGCCTCAAAACATTTTCCTTTCAAATTCTCATGAGGCTTTATCAGTCATGCACAGAACTTCAGCTGTATGCAGTAGATATGCTTGCCTAAATAAAATCAAAACATGTTTTGGGCATGATCCCTGCAATATGAAAGACACACCTGATTTCTTCTGACAAAGAGTCTATGCTCCTGTGCTGAAAAGTATGTGTGGATATTAAAATCATCTTTATACAACCTTGCTACGACGAGTAGAGTACCAGTTGCATGAAAGCTTTATCAATACTCATTTATACTGCTGATTCCAATGTGTCATGTACATTAACTTTCAATATATCATCAAAATCAAATACATGACTGATGAACATATACTTAAAAGACATGGGGCTTATTTAAGAGTATAATTCATTTTCTGACTATAAAATAATGAGATTTGGATAATTCCTAGATATATAAATGGTAAAACTTCTGAAGTAATTTTTTAAAAATGATACAAAAAAGAATTTCTTACCAATTTTTTTGTATCCGTGGGATCAGGGGTTATATATATAAAGTGCACATAATTCTAAATCTTGCAGGGGCTCACTCATCTCGAGGTGGCTGTCACCTGACTACCCCACATCTCTGAAAATCAAATCCATCCATTTTGTAAGTTCCATTTTTTTTCTGTAGCTGAGATTACAATCTATCATTTAGAAAGAATCCGACACCTAGATAAAAGCAAGTATATAAAAAGAAATCGAAACTGATGCAGAGGGGAAAAAAGTACAAATAGGCTGCATTTCTGTTAGTTAAAATGACACAGTTGGGAACTGACGAGATAGCACCAAGGTTAAAAAAATGGATCATTTTTATCAAGTGACTTATATTTCAGGGAATGCACAAATGCTATAAGCAATCATCCTCAAAGCTCGTTGTTCTAAAACCCTTATTCCTTATATTTAATAAGATTTTGGAATCAGTTTCTCTTTTGCTCTAAAGATAATTGTCAAGTAATCTGTTTCCTGAGTGATTCGCTTCATTACAAACCAGTCAGTCTCTTGATGGGGCCATAAATAGTTGTGATTCCATACATTTAGCACATGGGGTCCCTATGTCCTTCACATGTGGAACATGTGAAGCACATATGTGCTACAACTGACAAATTTACTTCGAGGTGGCCCCACTCCCGAATCCCACCAGCTTCACATCTTGTTCAGATATACAGTGAAACTGGCACAAGTGTGTCAAGAAACGGGAGCTGTTGCCCTGATCCTCCTGTGGTATCATCTGTTGCTCCTTCCCCTTTACCTCTTGGCTTTCTCCTTAGAAGTGTAAAAGGACCTGACTCACTGTCCTCAACAGTGCTATGCTTCTTTTCTCCCATGTATCATCTACCTTTGAAACTCTCATGTAGAGATGAGAGGATGAAGTCTTACATTAAAAATAAGACTGAAAGGTTGTATCCATGATGATTCCTTAAGGAGTATTTTTAAAATCTTTTTCTTAACAGTTGCATCTCTTCTATAATAATTGTAGCAAATAAGATAGATAAATGTGATGTTTAGAGTATGTTAGGGTAAAAATAATTGAGTTGGACAGAGAAAACAGTTCAGTAGGGAAAGTGCTTGTAGCACAGCATGAGGACCTGAGTTCAGATCCTAAACACCCACATAAAAGCTTACATGGTGGTATGTACTGGTTACCACAGCCCTAGAGACTACAAAGGCAAATCCCACAGGCTTGCAATCCAGTCAGCTTAGTCAAAATGGTGAGCTCCAGGTTGAGTGAGGAACTTGTTTTCAAAAATAAGGTTGTAGAAGTGACTGAAAGCATCCATGTAGCCACAGGCCTCTGTAGATGCCGTGCAAGCCCACAAGCATACATGCATATACCCCACACACACCTCTCATTGACTCACACAGGAACCCCCTTCGCACAAATTGGTGAGCTGATCTTGTAAAATTTGTGAAGAAAGAAACTAAGTCATATTTCCCCCTGTACTAAACTAGTCCCCTGAAAGAAAAAAAAATGCATCTTCACAAAGCAGCATGTACACTTCTATAACTTGCCAGATGACGAGGGCAGGTCTTCCCCCACAGTGCTACCCAGGCACACGATGTGCATTTTCAGTAGTACAAAAGTTGCCTGAGTGATAATTCTAGGTATCAGATGGTGTGATTTTTATCTTGTGGATACCTTACTGATAAAAAGGGAAACTGGACCAAGAGTCAGGCACTCTTCCAAATGCACCATTAATGTTTGCAGTTTGGCTAAAATTATACTCAGCCTCAGAAAACCTTTATTTACTCCTTTTTAAACATTTTGTTTAATTGCCTACAGGTTTCTAACATCACATTTGTCACTGTGTGCCTCATATATTGGGAGAGCATCTTAAAAACAGGTTTTATATCAATTTGTAAGTTGTTCATTTGAAACAAGATTTGATTATGGTTTCCATGCAATTTTTAAAGCCAAAACCAAGAAAACCATCACAAAAACTATAGCAGTATGTGCTGGAAAAAATGTGTTTAGTGACTTAGATAGGAATGTGTATACTGTATTAAACCATGGGAGACCATGCATATCCTTGAGGAAGGGAAAGGACAGAATAAAAGAGAAGATTCAGAGTAGGAAAGAATTAATTGTTCAGCATATGCTAGGCACTGAATAACTGTCATTTAGTCTTGTCATACTAATTTAAAGCATTTTTTAAAATCCCAGTTTGATGTGTATGTGTATTGGGTCTGTGCATGTGTACATGCATGCTTTTTGCATGAAGTGGTTCACATGTCTCTATGAGAAAAGAAAGAGAGAAAACAGAGAGAGAGAGAGAGAGAGAGAGAGAGTGTGTGTGTGTGTAGATGTGCACGCACAATAAAACACATGCTCTTCACCTTACTGCTTTAAAGCAGTCTCTAAGCCCAGAGCTTGTCAATAGGGGTAAACTGGCTACCAATCTTGCTCTGATGATTTTCAAGCTCTACTTGGCAGGGCTGAAATAAATGGAAGACTGCCACACCAGATTCCATTTTACATGGATATAGAAATCTCAACCCCAGTACCTTTCCTTGCTTAACAAGCACTTTACTCAGTTAGCTACCAAACCCTACTGATTATTTCTTTCACATTTGTGTATGCATGTGTGTACATGCACATATTGTGTGTACCTAAGTGGATTTGAGTACACATGCAGGAATACAAACATGTCACAGTACAGGTGGAAGTTAGAGGACAATTGGTTGACGTCGGTTCTTTCCTATCATGTGATCTCTGGCACAATTTTGCAATTCACTATAAATAGAATAACCTTGCTTAAGAATTTTCTTTGTCTATGATTTGCTCCTTGGATCTGACTGTGAAGCCTCCATGCATGCTCCCACCACAAACGCAAATAAATGCTGTGAGTTTTTCAGAACATATACTAAGAAGCAGAACCAATAAGAACTAATAAGAACTAATACTGACTAATATTAAGTCCCTGTTAAAATAGCAGTCTTTTATGTCATTGTGTAGTTTGGAATAACATTTCAATATGTTTACTATATATTTAGCTTCCTATCTTCAATTAATACCTGACCCAAATAATTTAGGGTAACACAAGATTTTCATTGATTCATGATTACAGGTTACAATTAATCTGGCAGCAAAGCTACAGCAGGAGAAGATGAACTGACCATAACTTATTACAATCAAGACCAGAAGGAAAGGACTAGAGCCACACGTTGCTTTTCAGCCTGACTGCTGGCAAAATATCAACTGGATATCATTTTTTCCCACCTGTTCAGGGAATGGTCCTACATGCTACAAGCTGGGTCTTCCACATCAATTATGCAATTAAAATAGTCTCCTAAGTGTGTGTCAAGTGTCCTGTCTTAACCGGATAATTCCTCATAGAAGTAACCAGAGATTTGCCTCCCAAGTGTCAGTTGACAGCTGAGATTGTCACAATGTGAAAAAATTCACAGAATTGTGTTTCTTCTAGACAAGTAATTTCTCCTTTATTGTTGTTTCTACTCAATATTTGATGGGAACATATCTAAATTTAGTGTATATATAGTTTACAATATTGAGGGAATAAAATACTGATCAGTTTAAAAGAACAATCACATTTCATAAATCTTTGTAATTAATTATAGACATGTACAAATTAATCATTAAGTAAATACATGTATCCAATTAATCTAGTCAACTATATGTCGATTATGAACTTCTGTGTAAAATATAGTATATAATTAATTATATTTTCACTGTATTTTTTCTTTTAAACTGCATGCCTTAATCTACAAATAATTAAATAAATTTAAGCAAATAGATATATAATATAAGGAAATAAAATTTTAAATTAAATAGTTTAGTGGAAATCAGATTAAAAATGAGATTTCTTTTGAACCCAGAGAAAAGTATAAATACAAGTCACAAATTCTGACTATAACCTGCAAGAATAAATTCTTTTCTCTTTCTCTCTTTCTTTCATCCTGTTTCTCTCTTTCTTCTGATCCATTTGATCTATTTCTTGAATTCTTGTTAAGTTTACTATGTGTCAAATTCAGTCTCTGTGCAATTCCCTCTCTTTTTTTTCCCAAATCCAATTGCCTAGTCTCTATGCTGGGCCTCTATGCTGACATTCTCCCCTGAGTCTGGAAGTACATTAGGCCTCCCCTTCTGATTACAGATGAGACTTTGTGATCAGTTTGTTTTTTGTCCTCCTCACCTTGTGCCCTTCCTGACTTCTGCTACCTTCTCTGTAGATCCTATTCCATTTCACAGATAGCACTATCAGAGTATATTCAAAAGACGATGGTTCTAAGATTTGTGCAGATAGTTTCTGGCTTCTGCTATTTTCAGCATGAATTCACTATGCTGGGGACATCGTATTTGTCTTTGTTCATCTTTTAAAGTGCTTTATTAGCATATATGTCACTCTCTTTCAATGATCTTCTGAGTTTTGCACCTATCAATGATGCTGTTACTCTTTAGTGCCTGTCTTGTTGATCACTTTAGTTGGATTCCCAATTTCTGTAGATTTACTATTTTGACTTCAGCCAAGGATGGTGCTAGTTATAACCAGGTCACAAAGAAATCTCCCAAAGCCTGCTGTTCATAGCAGACAATTCTCTTTCACTTCATAAATCTTTATGAATCTTTGAACTTGCTTTCACTGTGGAGAAAGTCTTCTGTTCTTGACTACTCTGTGGATGAAAACAGGAAGAAAGAACTTCAAAGATATGGAGAGCTCAACAAATGTCTCTGGGAAATAGTCTTCTTTCGGAATGTTATCGTAAAATTTTCTGGTGCCTTCAAGGCTCATAACAAACACTTTTGCACAAAGTCGTATCATGCCTGTCCATCCTGGACTGAGGAGTTGACTTAATGGGAGATAGTAAGCCTGACTCCACAAGTCAGTCATAATTCCTCTATCCCAGTCACTCCAGAGGTTGAAGAGATTGTTACATAAAGCACAAAGTTGTCTAGAGTTAAAAGAGGAAAGTGAAGAGGTGCATAATATAAATGGACTTCCCAAAGAAAACACTAGAGAATCATTTGGTTATTGCTTGTAGAGTGGTTGCCTAACTATGGTAATGCCATCAATAAACTTTTGAATGCAAATCAAAAGATGTTTGAATTCAAGTAAGCAGAACCTTCACTATGATTAATCACAGATATGGATGTTGCCTGACTTGATTATTTTCATTAGATACAGAAATGGTTGAAATTGTATGTTTTAAAAAGGTAATCAACTTAGTCTATATAAGCACTAATGTTCATTCAGCTCCCATGAAGTCAGTCAGCAATCAGTTTTAGGACATTTACCACACACCTAGTCTAAGCTAAGTAATAAGATTATAAAAATGCATTTTTGTGAAAATGCAACTTTTCTAAGAAATCATATAAGATCCAAATTTGGAGTAATGTAATGCTTTAAATATGTACCAAGAACCTCATGACATCTCCTACAAGAGAAGTTCAGTTTTCCCTGGTGAGTCAAACTATAGTTCCTGTACTTGTCCAATATATGCATTAAGATAATGCAAAAAATAATAATTCTTTTGGAAAAGTTGGGATTTAAATTCAATTCTTTGAACCATTTTCATCAAATAGGTACTCTTAAAAACAGGCAAATGCTGGTTTAATAAAGTTCCTAATAAATTTAAAATAGGCTACTGGTATCAGTGACAAGATATTATCCAAACACATATTTAGAGAGCACGTCTCAAAGGTAGATGTTGTTCTAAAGTCCTCAAAACTCATGTCCTTGATTCTGTAGGAAGCTAGTAGCACCACATTTGTAGCCGTAACACAGTTGCAGAATTCCAAAAGGACTATTTTGCTCCATTTATTATAGTAAAAAAGAAATCCTTGCTGAATACAAAACATTGCTGTTTTGATTATGTGAACTGATTGTGTGTAATTTTGCCACTTCTTTTTATTTCATCATGTCCATTGAATCCCTTTTAAAGGAAAATCATTTTCTAGACTAAAATGTTATCACGAGAGCAGCTCCACTTTTGCTGACATGATTTTGATTAGGAAATTTAGATCTTCACGCTATAGGAATACATTAGAAGAGGATTACTCTGATCGAGACTCCACAAGAGAGCTAAAATATACCACAAATAAATAATCAAGCATCTTGTATGAATTTAAAAATAAACCATGTATCATAAAAGTAAAAATGGCCAGTTTAGGCTCCGGAAGAACACAGATAGCATTGCTAATTTGTAGCAGAGTGAATCCAGTAATGGGGGTTTTTAATTAGATGGCAGAAACAGTAAGGTGACAGGACTGAGAACAGGTAAATCATCCAGGAATAGCTATGCGCTGAGCGCAGAGCCAGCTGGTGCCGGGCTGCCTCAGTGTCAGGGATCCGTGCCACATCCCGAATCGGGGACTGTTCTGACAGTCTGTTGCACAGCTGTTCGTACTCGGAAGCAAGCAGCCGGGTCTGCTAGTGATATCACTCTGCAGGTACAGCTCTGACAGGAAAGTTTCTAGGAAGGACTAGGTGTCTCGAGGAGATGAAAAAAATAGAGCATTATTAGAAATACCAAGTATGTATTGAAAAAATATCTCATTTATCTTTCCTTCTTTAGTCAAGTATGGGATGTTATCAATTGAGTTATTCAGTCAAAACTATAATTGTACCATCATAATTACCATTCTAAAGAATCTGGGCCAGAGAGAATCAGCAAAAAGTTGCTAGTGCTATTTTTAATGATGAATTTGATCACAAATGAATCCCAGGTGCCTATTTTTTTAATTAAGATTGTAGCAATATTGATAAATGTAGTGCTAAGAACTAGCCCATTGGAATACTTGCTCTCTTTTCCTTCACTAATTCCTTTATTCATGATTTAAACCTATTCTTTGTTGTTGAGATTCACCCTAATCAGATTTAACATAACAAATCAAGAGAAAGTATATTTTGAACAAAATGGAAGAAAATGACTTTTGGAGTAAGCATACAGAGCAAGTCATTGACATGATACTCCCCTGAAAAGAAACAGGGATCCCTATCAATGCATCCTAAATGGACAAGGGGGAGCTAGGTGCTGCTTTCATTGGCTCCTGAAATAAAGTATGATCTGGACAGTGTAAGGGAGAAGGTCACATGTCCCAGACACTGCTGTGAATGGTGTTGGCTTTGGTGTGTTGAAAAACCATTTTAATGAAACAGAGAACAGCGCCATGACCTGCGGCAGATGTGAGACAGATCTTTTAGCAGAACAACACCAGGTTGTTCTCTCTCTTCTTTTGAAATGTAGCATATGTAATGTATGTAGACTGTCGTTTTACCGAAGTTATGAAAGGTATTGACAAAGCAAATATCTGTAAACATCTGCTTCTATTTTACAATAGAATTGGGTAGTTTAAAGTTTGGGAAACCAAGCTGCTTATGAGAGTTCAACTTCATCATCAACTTGGATTTTAGATCACTTAGGAGACATGCAATTAAACCTCTGAAGTACAACCAAACAGAGAAAACCACTCTAAATATGGGCCAGTCACCCAGATTGAATAAGGACAAAAGACAAGATGAAAAACACTTAAGCCTCAATAGCATTCATGTCTCTGTCCCATGGCTGAGGGGGACTGTGACGTGACTAGCGGCCTCATGCTCCTAACAGCATGCCTTCTTGCTGTAATTGACTGTATCTCTTCTTAGACTGTGAGTCACAATGAATTCTATCTTTCTCAGCTTTTTTTTTTTTGTCACAGAAAAACAAGTAGGACACACCCGGATGAAGAAAACTTCCTTTCCTGGGAATAGCCATGATAAAGCTGCCAATGGTTTACTTGCATAAAAGACCTAAAAACTTACAGAAAAAAAATATTGCCTTAGAGGAACAAGGAGGTGACAAGTCCAGCAGAGACCCAAGCATCTAAGGTCAATATTGAGAGACACATGTCAGATGGCCTGTCTGTGCTAAATCCTGTTCACAGGCACAAGATCATATTCCAGCCACTGCATTCTACAGCCTCACCAGAGGTCCCTTCTTACGCCGACAGAAAAACAGGAGAAACACATGAATTTCATATTCCTTAGTGAGCTGCTCACCTCTGGACAATAATGTCTCAGTGTCTACCTCACCATGGTGGCTCCTCATCTGCCCCAACTGAACTGTTTGAGAATTCAGGAAGAATTCCTGTTCCCATTTCTTTTTTTAAGAAAATATCTCATTTTTAACATATCTCCCCCAAATAGTCCACAACCGGGACTTTAGTGAGAGATCTTTAAGAAGACATTTGCAATTCTGCCTCTATGATCCAAGCTTATGGACAAATCTTAACCCTATTCAGTTGGGCAGGAGTCAAGGGTGTGTATCAACCTAAACTGTAAACTTCTGCACATTTATGTATATTAAGACTGTCCTTATCTCCTAATCCTCCAGGAAAAAGCAAGGGGACTTTTGCTTAGACTATTGAAATAGCACTGGTATTTAGTCTCATTCAAGATATTAGAGATAGTTCCCCAAAACTTAGTCTTTCTTCAGAATGAACGTTTTTAGACTAGGAAGAAGTGATCATTTTTTAACCCCTCTATCTTTGCTCTAACTGTCCTAGGACCTGTTTGTTCTCATGACTGGAGAGTAAGAAGTGTGAAGTGATGAGAGAAGCTTTCAGATTCCATTAGCAACATTGTTGTCTGCAGATATCTTGAAACTCTGTTTCAGATACCACAACTGTTCAACCTAGAACCTCATTCACACATGAAGAGATAACCAAGAACTGGCAGGCATCTGAAGAAAAACACCAGTAAGACTGAAGTTAAAGTTACCACAGAAATAAATGTAATTCCTACTACCCAAACACATTTTTTACAGAAAATAAATGATCTCTAAAATTATTAAAATATTTCTAAGATAATATCACATCTGCTCATTATCACAATAACATGAATTTAACTCTGGAAGAATAGACATAATAAAATTCAAAAATATTCTGTGAAAAAAATCAAGTCTCTAAGGAATAGACTATTGCTATACCTATATGAATTATTAAAGAGGACCAAAAAAATAGAGAAAACCTTTTAAACTTGTACTATGCAATGTGCTGATGTCAAAATTAATCACAAAAAGAGAACATGTTTCATTGCAAATGTTTACAAGCAAAAAAAATGATAAATTTTCAAAGCAGTGAATGAAGGAATAACACATCACGATGCATTACAAAGTGGTAGATTCCTCCTGTTACTTCAATAATCCTTCAACCTTAGCAAAACTGTTCATTTGTTATTTGTAGGGTAGAAAATAACTAATAATCATTACTTGCATACACAAAGTTTTTTTCATGAAAGTCAGCATTAAGTTAAGGATGTTGGAAATAAAAAGAATCTCTTTTTGAGAACAAAAGATATAAAAATATAAAAGATAAGGGAAATAAATATGTATACCTTCTAAAGCAATTCAATTTTATTTCATTCAAGAACAGATCAATAATATTCCTGTGACTTGTTAGAAGAATAAACAAAACTTTTAATATTAGGAAGTTAGGGAGAAAATTTATGCCAAGTGCATTATGATAGGAGCAATGGACTTCAGATGCATGATGGTATGTGCTAACTGTAGAAAAATTAAAAATGACAGGAAAGCCAACCAAAATTTAAGTCTTTGAGATTATCTCTGGTGGCACATATTTCTTAAATAATATCAATAATAAAATGGCTTCTACTGAAAACAATATTTATTAGTCTAAGACCTGTAATTCTTATTTTGGTTATCATTGTTTGTTACTCTATGTGTTTCATCAATATGTTTTCATTATTTATTTTCATAGTTGTGTAATTAGTATGAACATCAACATGCAAAATCCAAGTGTTAGAAGTTTGGATCTGTTACATGTGTACTCATTTACCTGTATTTGCTTTTAAATTGCAGAATTATGTGAGATGACTTTAGATCCCAGAATCTATCTGTTGCTATTAATTAGTACATTCAACCAGTTGAAGCAAAAACACAATATTGCAGAGAGAGAAGATGAGGAAAATGAACTGAACCAGCTTCCTTCCACTCTATTGCAGTACTCAGGGCCAACAAACATGAACAGCACACTAAGTATAAATGTGGCATTTTTCAAAAACTGGGTCCTTGCTCTGAGCAAATACTCTTGGCCATCTTCAGCCATCTTCATTGTTAGAGCATAAAGTTCTGAGTATTTCAACCAAATATAGAGGAAATTTATGACAATGTTCTCCTAATCACATTTTAATTTAATGTTTTCACACAGTGTGCTGTTTGTATGTTAAAATAATGGCTTTAAAAATACAAAATAGATAGGACTGCCATTAGAACTCATGTGATTATGGAGGCTCCAGGATATGCCACTGGCAAGTGGAGAACCAGGTAAGTCATGGAATGAATAGCTCAATTCGAGGTGGAAGAACCAAGGCTAAGGAAAGGAAAGGTATAGCTCTAAGCCCAAAGTTGAAGGCTGGATAATCTTGAAGCCAGATTCTTAGTATCTGATGTCTAATTTGATAAAAAAAAAAAAAAAAGAAAGGATAGGCCAGCTGCAGAAAAAATAACAGAAAGTAAATTTGCCTTTCTTCTGATTTCTTTCTATCCTGCCCCTTAATTGATTGGACATTGATAATGCTGTCACATTGGTTATATACAAATCTTTTTTATGCCACTCACTGACACTGATGTCTCTCTCTTACAAAACAAGCTTACAAACATTTCTCCCAAAAATCTTTTACCAGTTACATGGATTTTTCTTACCTTGGTCAAGTGGGCATATAAGATTTATCATTGTCAGTATCAATGATCATAGAATTTTGAAATGGAAGTAGCCTTAAAGATCTTCTTGAAACCCCTCAATTTACAAAGAAGAATATCATAATGAAGGTAGTATTCTGTATACCCATTCTGGGGAAGATGTTAACCAGGTAAGAGATCTGACTTTGACACAAAGTGATATGGACTGTCAGAGTTATAGAAATACTGAACTGCAGCCTTCCAAGAGCATGGACACACCTCTAATAGTTGGTCTTAACTATTGCTGTGAGAGAACACCCAAAGTCAAATAACTTAAGGGGAAAATGGAGATTTATCCAACTTACAGTTCCAGGAGGGAAATACAGTATTTCATGGCAGAGGTTACATGGTTGGTGGCTGAAGCTTCAGGTTAAGTCAAGGCAGACATCCTGTAGGTTAGTGGGTTAAAGTGGCTGAAGACTGAAGGATTCCTTGAGAGTGTTCTTTGTTCTGTAGTTCCCTTTATCTGGTCCACTACTGGGATGTTTCAATGAGATCTAGGGAGGTTCCCATAGCATCTAGGGCTGGTCTTTGTATTGTAAATGTATTGATACAGATAATCTCTTCAGGTGGTTTCAGCTAATCTTAGTTAATGCCAGGTGTGTCAAGTTGACGCCCAGGATTAACTATCATAACATCTGAAGTAACTTTACAATGCAATTATGACAATTTTTCTCAATGTTTCCTCAGCTAGAAACACCAGCGTCAGTACAGAAGAACAGCAGGACAGATGCAATATTGGGCATTCTAGACTTCCCCAAGATACCAGGCCACATATCTACATACTAAGAATTTGTAATTATTAGTGGCACTGGACTGTAACAGCATGTATATAGTACAAATATGGTAAGTAACCTCACTGATTTTTTGCTCAGAGAAAATATGTTACTTTTGAGGAAATACAATCAATGATTGACAAATTCTGGTAAGTAAAATCTAAACCACATCTACCAGCATTTAATCATAATATATAAAATATCTAAATTTTGTAGTGCTACTTAAAATGAACATTTTTGTATCATATCAGAATTTTAAAGAGATGAACTGTTAACTCACAGATATTTTGAAGAGCATTGGTAAGAAAATGTTTACAGTTGACCCAGGAGGCTTTGTACATATGTTTCTGCCTTAGGGGTCTTTAACTTTATCTGAATGTCTGAGTTTTCATTTTAACACTGAAGGTTGAATGACAATTTTCCTTTTTAGAGCACTATGTTTGATGAAAAAGCATTTCCATATTCCTCTTTTCTCTGGTGTCTTCTGCTACAACCCAGTGGCCAAACATGGAAATTAAATGAAATGGCTTTCTTATCAATACAGAGGAAATTTGGGTACACAGGTGTTAAAATATGAATGTAGCTTAAAAATAAGGTATTGTTAGGGGATGATAAGTTTTAACTTTTAAACTTTTTTCTTTTGTCTTTATCATGAGCTTTGAATATGATGGTGGTTTGAAAAATCAAGAAGCAAATATACCAGCACTGAGAGAAACAAAATTGTAATTAATTGACAGGAATGGAAGCTTATAGTAATAATTTAGAATGCTAATGGAAAACAAAAGAAAAAAGTCATGCTCATGACTCATGCTCAAAGAAATTTTTCATATTTTGAAGTCTAACTTTGCACTATTAAATGTCACAGAATTCTGTCCTATCCATCTCTTAAAACTGATACTTATTTAACCATTATTTTTTCTCCCCCACTTTTTATTTATCATTTGATCAGCCTATGAAAGAAGATTTTATTGAGCTCATTATTATCTACTTATCTTGAATGAACAATAAATGTAAGAAAAATAAGGGGTCATGAAAACCTTTCCATGCTCTATTATTCAGTCACTCCAAACTTGCAACAAAAGGACTGTCTTAGATGATTTAATATTTAGACTAGCAGTGAGGATAAAGATTTTTATCCATTCTGTACACTGAATAAATAAATCAGTCTGACCAAATGAAGAAATGTGGTGTCACATGTTTTATTTGGGCTGGAGCTGACAATAGTAAGTTTCTAGCTTCCTTATCTGCTTACACAAGTGAACAGAGGTCAACAGTCATATCCTCCAATTCCCATGCCATATGTAAGTATCTCAGTCTTCAATGGAACTAAATATATGTACTAATAAGTTTTAAAGACTCGGAAAAAGTGAAACCAGAAGTCAGAAGACAGATATCAATAGAATTCCCTAAGACAATATGGCCCCAAGCATCTAGACTGAATGTCAGAATCGCTTTGACAAGCAATTTCAGCACCTCAACAATGGACAGGGCCTCAGGTAGAGAGTGTTGGTGGAGGAAGAGGAAAGGAAGGCTGTGGGTCGCTCAGCATCTATGGCCATAGCCATGGATTCCCCACCACCAAAAGTCTGCACACTAACAGGGAAGCTGTTTCCCTCATAAAGACACTACTACCAGTGACTAGAAAGTAGAAGCAGTTGGAAACTGCCCCAAGTGGCTTTGGAGACCAGCAAAATATAATAGATCAGGAGAGGGTAACTATCGCTACAGAACACTGGCTGCCAGTTAGGGAAAAATAAATGCAACTGGAGCAGATATAAGCAGAGACAGACAATGGGAAGGAAAGACTGAGCCCTGCAACTCCACTTGAAATCACTACCAACACACTGCTCAGAGGAGAGGGAAAAATGATTGCTCTGCTTGGCAGGAGAACTCTATCAGCATATTATGCCAGGTAATAAATAAAATGTTTCTCCTTTGATATATTAGCCATAAAACGAGGGTAACAGCAGATATTCATATCCAAAATAAAAATAAAACTTGGGGCCATATTGTCAAGTGATATATATATATATATATATATATATATATATATATATATATGTTTGTGTGTGTGTGTGTGTATGTATATATGTATGTGTATATATATATGTATGTGTATATATATATATAAATGTAAGTACTGTTGGAGGTAAAACGATTCACATTTTATCTTAAGTCAATATATCCATAACAATCTGAGAAAGAAAAAAACCTAGAATGCTAATTCTTGAGAAACTAACTATGTCTCTCCATGAATATGGGTCTTCAGTATTTGTCACCCACAGATGCCAAAATCCACAAATGTTCCATTCCCTGTATAAAACTATTTAGAATTTGCATATAACCTGTGCACTTCCTCCCACATTGTTTTAGTCATCTCTTAATTGCTTTCAGTATCAAATAAAATATGATGATGTAAAAAATCCTTGAAAACTTATATAGCTTAAGAGCTAATAGGAAAACATCTATATGGTACAGACACAATTTTATTTCAAATATTCCAGCTATGGTTGGATGCATCCCCATATGTGGAACACATACCTGGAAGGGTAGAGAATACTACTCTGGAAAAATGTCAGCACATAAAGCTCATGAAAAAGGAAGAAAATTTGCACTTGAAAAAGAGCAGGAGGCAACATGGTATGATAGGAGTGGTGAAGAAATGGGAGAGAGAGTCTAAGATAACTTGGAAGTACCTATGAGCAACAGCATTGGAGTATCAAGAGCAATCTGCTTCTGTGTTGTGACAGGCCATTTTGATGAAGTAATTGCCTTTCTGGTGAAGGTTGCTAGTGATAAGAGCAGGAGCTGCATGGTTTGTGGCAATTGTGTATAAATAAATCAATAAACACCTGTGAACAATGCATCTGAGGTTCCTATATTTTTATGTGGATTTTATTTTCTACAGAGATCAGACTCATCAGCATTTCCACTTCCAGATATCTATTAAACTTCACATTAGTTGAAATAAATTGTGCATAGGTATTAGTGAAAGAATTAGTCTCCTTTCCTTTAATAAAAGACTAATGTGCATTCTCTCTGAAAGAAAATCAAGGACACAGAAATACAGGTATAGAAACCCCTAGTTAGAGAATGTGCAGTGATTTTTTTTTTGTTGTTCATTAGTGTTCCTCTTTTGTCAGCTTTCAGTATCTTTACACCTTCTCCACTGCTCAATTCTATTCATGTTCTCTCTATTGTTCTCCTTGTTTCAACTACTGGCAAAATCACAAAACAGAAGACAAAGAGAGTCATAATATTCTATCAGCTCACATCGAAGGACCACGCATTTCAGAAGAATTCGAGTCTGCTTTTGCAAGATGATCCTGGAACACAAAAACACAATGACTATATCAAAAATATTTCTCACGTCCTGCCTGCCATAAAAAGATTGTTTGAATTAAACATCATTATTGCTCTGTTGTCAACATGTTACTATAGAATGGTAAGTCACACACGTGCCAGGGCTCTATCATGAGCCACGAGCTATCATTACACAGGCTGCTGTTATTTTAAAGATATTTAATATTTTTCACAGAACACTAATGGACGTCTTGGAAACAATTTTGGTTGAAGTTTGTTTTGCTTAAAATTCAAAGGGACACATTCTGAGTGATCTCTGAACCCTTCAAGAGTGCTAAGTATATAGCCGATGAGTGACATCATCTAGAGCAAAGCTTTTCGCTGATGGTGTGTCACACAAGCATAAACAAGACTAAGGAGTTTTTGTTATTATTTCAGGAACCTTATTGTGTTAGAAGGACTTGCTCTTTCACATAGCTCTCTTCAATTCCAAATAATTAAGATTAGCCTATCTGGTTTCTAGGTCATAAAGTTTTTGAGGCAAAAAGAATTTGGCGATTATCTCACAAAATTCACTCCTTTTCTCCCTGAGGACTCACAAGTTTAAACAATCTGCCCAGAGTCCCACAAGCTCAAGACTGGAAGGGACTTAGGATCTACCCTTATGTTCCAAGCACTGCCTCTTAATGTGTTTGTCTATCATTTTAGAGCTAATTATAATTGTTGAGCAAGTTACTGTCACAGTAGTCGAGGAAAAGTGAGAAATCTAACTTTTACTGATATTATTCTAGTTCCAGTACCAGGTGGAAACCTAGCTCTAAGAATGAACTGTGATTTCATTGGTTTCCAGAAGGCTAGAGCTGGCAGAGTTTAAGAGCTTATTAACTTCTTGGTGAACACAGATGACAGATTCAGACCATAGGCTTTCTAAATACGTCAGAATCAATGCAAAAATTAGGGAAGCCAGACATAAGGTTTATGCTCGATTTTGCTGTTGACAGTTACATGGTCAGATTGACATGTTCCATGTTGCAGATCAAGTGTCTTAGCATGCTGTAAGATAGCAGGAAAATGTGCCTCCATGCTCTACCCTCCATATGGAAGTTTTATTCATAAATTGGAAAAAGTTCTGAAAATAATAAAAGCATGCTTCATAGAGGTCCTCTCTATAAGAAACACCTAAGGATGAAGGCAGGTTCTGAGGACAAATCAGTTGCTTAATATGAATCTGATCATTAATGACAGCCACACTAGATTGAAACAAATTTAGGGTACACTAGATAATCATGTATCCAAGTCACAAAAGTAGAAACTAATAGCAAAGGAAGATAAATATTATGAAAATTTAAAATAAGTATTGCCATACCAATTCTGATATCAGGATATATGGGATTGCTGTTTCTGGGATCGGAAAAAAATGGACAATAAGTTATTATGAACTCACCTGTATTTGGTGCAAAGAAGTGGAAAACTACTTGACAGAGTTTGAATATCAGTTGGCCCTTGTAGGCTCATATGTTAGAATTCTTAGCTAGATTTAATGTTTAGAATGTTTGTGGCATCTTAAAGAGGTAGAGCCTTGCTGGAAGAGGTCACATCACATTCTGGCCATGAGGTTTAATAGCTGCCTGCTTCCTCTAAACCAGAAAGTGAATCACTGCATCAAAATGTCGTGTCACAACACAGAAGCAGTTTGCCCTGATTCCTCTAAACTCTCTTTCGCTTTCTCTGGATCCTGATGGCTGTGATGACCCAAAGACTTCTTACTATGTGATTCTGGCCATAATGGATTAATTCCCTCTGGAACAATAAGCTAAATGCTCTCATTCTCTCCTAGGTAACTTGACTGAGTGTTTTCTACCAGCAACAAAGGAAAAGTAACTGCAATAATATTCAATACCTACAACTTTGAATACCTACAACTTTTAACACATCTCAGTGATAGGCAGGTTTTCAGCATGTAAGAAAACAGGCACAGTGTCTGTTCCTAGGCAGAGGAACACACCAAGATGAAAGCAATCTATAAAAATGAAGAAAACACTTGAATTATGTTCCTGTCCTTTTGCTGTTGTGGTTGTTCTTCAAGTGCCAAGTTTCTACTTCTAAACTAGAAGACTTTGAAGCAAATAAAGAGTGAAAAAATTGATTCCTGCCTGAAAATTATTCAGCAATCATCTACAAAGTTCTGATCCATCTCCCTAAATTTGAGTAAACCATTTAGGTACATTAAATGTTTTTCATATGAATGAGTCAATTTTATAGTTGGTGAAACAAATGTGGATTGATATTCTTTCTACTATTTCCCAGGCATTTCCATAGTTACTAAGAATATATACTTCAAGAACCCCTGTGGGGTTATGACAAGTCACTAAATTATCTTAGGGCTGGGGAGATGGCTCCGTTGGGTTAATACTTGCCATGCAAGAATGAAGATTTGAGTTCAGATACTTAGCATATGCATCAAAAGTCAGGTACTCACACTCACATACACATATGAACACACCTATACACACATGTATACAATATAACACTTATGTATCACATACAAATAAAATGTCATATAATTTTTTACTATGCTTCTTATAAAATATAGATAACAATTTCCAAGGAATTTTAATACTATTTCAAATAATACATGTGAATGACCACATATTACATATGTTGCTTTTCCTGATTTATAGATGAAATATCAAAGGTGTTCAGATTGTCCAAGTACACACAAGGTGTTAATAGAAAATCCAGGAATATTTTCAGTCCATTTGATTCCAATACCTTTGATCCTGTCCATCACTTTTCCTAGAGTCCTTTTTCCTAATACACTCTAAAACACCCAAACATTTAAGCACTTCTTTATAATTATTCAAAACTCCAAGTAAGTTGCAGAGAGTGCTTTGTGCAAAATGCTTTTATGGCACTGCCCCCACAAAATATGGAATCAGATACTCCCCCTTTATGACTTGTCTCTCTGTAGAGTGATGTGCCCTATTGTGTAGGAGTGTGCTTTACTCCTAAGAAATGATATGCATGCAAATCACTTCCGTGTTGTAGGCAGACTTCTGAGCACTATGTAAATAAGCAGGAGAAAAAATATCCACATTAATAAACAGCCCGTGGTATATATGAAACCCATCTGCAACATTAGGTAAAGAGTTTGTATACTGTAGAGTCAGACGAGATGTCCATATTGCATTCCTCAGTGTCTGGAAGGGAAAACAGAATGGTGGTTCAGGTAGGGCGGTGCCATATGGCTGAATCCATGAAAATATCACAGAGTTTTTTTTTTTTTTTCAGCAACTGTGATCGGTCCATGTAAGCAAGGATCAAGTCTCTGCAAATAGAATTATGACACTCCAAGTTTCATCCTGTTTCCAAGGTCTCTTTCTCACACATCCTGCTGAGATTAACCTATAATATTTCTCTGCACGTGGATTGAATTTTCCATAAATAGAGGATGGCGACCAAAGGAAAACTGAAAGTAGAAGAGACACAAGCAACAAAAATGGCCCAAAGTGAGAATCACAGATTGACAATACAGCATGTTCTAGTGAGCCCATGGCTGACATTATCAAGTGAGATGACTCAGAGAAAAATATTCTCCCAAGGAACTGTTAACTCACACCAAACAGGAAATGACTGATTAAAGACAGAGGACACATGCAAAACCAGAATCAAACCAGATGTTCAACCTCATGAGAGACTGACAGGACAGTGGCTTGTCAAAGCACATGGACCTGTCTGATCCTGAGGCCACTGTTGTGAAGAAGAAATAACGAGGACCAGAACAGAATCTCTGCCATGCATCTGTCTCTGAACTGCTGTACATATTTTTAGTCCCTTTTTAGCATAATAGTCTGGTCTCAGCTTTATTATGATAATAAAAAATAAGAATTAAAAATGACATATTTCGGAAGATGGTTCAATAAAAAAGGTCATCTGCATATGAATCTACACTTGCATATAAACCTATCGTTCTGAGTTAGATCCCCACAACCAACATTGTGGGAAGACAGAACCAGCTTCTGAAAGTTGTACTTTAACTTCCACGTGCATTCCATAGTGTGCATCTCTCTCTCTCTCTTTCTCTCTCTCTCGTTTTCTCTCTCTTTCTCTCTCTCTCGTTTTCTCTCTCTTTCTCTCTCAAATATATATTTCTAAAAAGAATTAAAGATAGTAAATATTGGGCAATTAGGCATATTTAAGTATACATTTTTCAAACTTTCAAATGACTATAATGTCTTTTGTAACTATCATATTCTAGAAGAATAAATCATCGATTTATTTGCATGACCAACTGATTTAGGCAATACACCCTTCTAAATCTTAAATATATCACAAATTATATGTAAAACTCATAAAACTTATGACAAGCACTTGAGACAGATTGACACTGGAATTTCACTTGATTTGTCCCACAAGTGATAATCATTTTTATTTGGAAAGTTAAATATATTTGTACATACTGCGAATACACAACTCTGTATTTCCTTCTCCAAAATTATTTTGCCTTATAGTTTTCTTTATAAGTTCAAAGCAAGTCACATACCACTGACTAGGACACAGAAAAGGAATGAGGCTTGTAAAACCCAGAGATCTCAATCAGCCACAGAAAACAGGTATGAATATTCTCTCAGAGCAACTAAATTTCTTCAGCACTCCAGTGCAATTTGCCTGCCACCCACAATGCAAACACACTAGTCTCTGACACCTTCCTGTATTCTCACCTTCTTAATGCTTCACTTTTCCTTCTTAGTCATATACCACATGAGCCTTCTGTCCCTCTTTGTCTTCATGGAAACCCCGCTGTTCTGAAACTGTGTTTGTCCCCTGGACCTTCTCCTAATCCCAGCCCTAAAGTTGATTGCATCAGGCAGAGAGAGTGATTTATTGCAGCTCACTTGCATGCCACTCAACATCTTTTTGTCAAATCACATGTGGGATCCTTTCAGACTTTTTTAGTGGGGGGTGAGGGGATGTAGCATAGGACACTTTAATGTGTGCACCCGTGGAAGCTCAGGGGTAACACTGGGAATCACCTTGGATAGCTCTATCTCCTTATGACTTTGCTCTGGGGTTTCCTAGGCTCAACCTTCTGGGATCAGAAATATAGGCTCCCATCTATCAGCCCAGTATTTTTATATGGGATGTAGTACCCAGCAAGGCAGAAACTAACTCCTGAGCCATCTCTCCAGCCACTTTCCGGACTCTTGATCTCTAGTGCTTGACTTCTGGATATTGTCGTGCATATAGTCTTTATTTCATTTAATTTAACCTCTAATAACTTCTTTACAAATGTTTTTACACTTATCACAACCATGGAATGGCTTTGCGTTCAGTCTACATGCATCATTTTCTTTGACTAGCTTCACCTGCCACACAAAATTTAGGTCTTTCAGGGACATCACTTCCTCACAATGGCTTTTTTTCTCATTACTTGAATCCTTCCCTGACAGAGTTTTTCATCATATCAGACTTTCCACCTTCAATAGTTAAAATCTGTCATTTTCTCCAGCCACAGTATGCATGGTCTCCAGTTGATTATCATTTGTTGGGCTCAATAACTTTTGACCTATTTCTCAAAAAGGTTAAAGAAGAAAGTCTACTAGAAATGAAAATGGTTGGACTTACTACCTTTCCTATCTGTACTCTAATTGGTGTGAGAAGCAACTCAGAGTTTCTATGTGTTAGCAGCATATGGAGACTGGAAGAAAGGAGGAGAAATGAGAAAGATAGGTAGTTCAGAAGTCATGATGAGATACATCCTCTAACCAGGATGCTGAAGAAGATATGACAGTATACCAGCTGGACCAAGTATGTAAAAAAGGTGCATTTCAACTTCATATTAGGGAAGATCAAGAATCTAAAACCAGCTTCAACTGAATAATAAATTCAGTTTACTCTTACCTGGGCTGCATGAGATTCTTTCTCAATACAAAATAAACAAAAAGAAACACCTCAAACTTGTTCTCAAAAGAAAGGATGTCTCCCATTAATCCCCATGGATAGTATGGATGAGCTGCATCTAGGGAAACTGCTGGTGACATAGGAACCAGAACTGATTGCATCTGCTTTTCCAAACTGGTGCCATAGAAATGGCACAATGTGAAAAACAGAGAATTGATCTGACCATGGCAGGATTTGTAATGTGCATTAACTAAGCTGCTTAAGTTTACTCAGAAATGACTAGCTAACATTTTCTGTTAATTCATGAACATGGGTGCTTATAACAGAGAAGACATTGAATCATGACAAAATAAGCTTAGAAATCACACCAATACTATACTGCATATCCAAATTTAATTTTTAAAGAAGAAGTAATCTCTGGTCTTCTGACATAGAATAGCTGCAATAAGTTCTTGCTTGCAGAGGCCTGGTCAAGTCTGGAAGATCATAATCTGCCTGTGCTCCATGATACCTTCAGGCTCTTATATGCTCACCTCCCCCTCTTTTGGGATAGTCAAAACTGGATGGGAAAGAAAGGGACAATGTCCCCTGGATTATGCCTACTCAACTCCTTGCTCAAACTGGTTTCCAGATAGGAACCCCGATAGGACTTAAAGTCATAAATCATAAATACACAGAAGGACGTGAGAGGTAGTGAAAAAAAGCTTAAAGTGGGGGAAATCGAGGACTGGAATTGAGTAAAAAGGGATGAAAATGATGTTAATACATCTATAAAATTCTTACGGAATATAAACAAAAATTTAAAAGTCATCTAACTCCCAGTGTCAAAATATATGATACACATATTCTTTAATCTATAAATTTTACTTGAGGACACTTTCCCTGGAAAGAAGACAACCAATTACTTATTATAATTAGATAAGTTGTGCAATGAGAGATATGATGCCATATCATTCATCAGGGCATTAGCCATAATAAGAAAAGTATTGAATAAAATAAAATACTCAGCAATAAAGAATCTATCATTTACTTAACCATTAGCCATTCATCAATATAACAGCATAAAATAAATAATGATACACACCCATATTTATTTCTGAGAAATGATGCTATCACATAAACTTCCAAGAATGAATGGCCCAAATTACAAACCTTCCCCATAAATGAAAAATTCCATTTTCACTATTCTTTAATTAGAAAACCCATAATCTCCACTTTGGGGTGGTTTCAGGCTCTTTCATCACACTGACCAAGATAAACTAATGGGAATTCTTGCTAGTCATGTCACTGTCACTGTTCATCACATGGTCCACACTGAATATTATTCATACTCAATAATACTATTATTCATACTCAGTAATACAGACAGTTCATCCCATCAGAAGGGGAGGAAGCAGCAAGGAGAACATCATGTCTGAGAGCACATCGTTTTTTTTGAAGCACCTAAAATGGTACTACTGAGAAATCATTAATTCTATTTTTAATGGTTCTCAGCACACATACTCTTCATCATTAATATCTCCTCGAATTCTTATCTTTATCTTTTTACCATTTTAATTTTAAGTAGTCTAGTTGGATAGCCTTATTTATGGCATATCTTAGGTAAACATCTTCGGAAGGACAGCAGAGATGAGGTTTATGTTCCAACAATTCACGGAAGAAGTGACTGAACAATTTCAGACAGTCTATGTGGAAGTGCACAGCTGGACAGAGAAAGGTAACAAACCAAGGCAGGTGCAATTTGGGCAAAGTCCTAGAAGAAAAACTATGGTCCACAGTTTCCCCAACTAGAGAAAAATGAGATTAGCTCCCAAGCTTCTGCACCAGCTGGTCAATGACTAACATATGCCACTAGGCAAACACTTCCTTCCCTCTACTCTTGCAGACTATGAAAGTAACCCTCTACCAGCTCAATGCATGAATCACCAATCAACGTGGAAGCTCTCAGACACTCTAACCCAGCATAGGAAGTATAAAAGAGATTCCCATGACATCCATGTGAAAAAAAATCTACTGTGACACCCACAATTTCAGCCAACCTGATCTGTCATATTTTAAAATTACATTACCAGAGACCTTGTCCAAAAACACATGAACTCATCTGTCATTTGAATGTCTTCCACATTAATGAAGTTTCTCAAACGGTACAAAACTGAGCTCACTTTCCTGCTTTCCTCTGCGAATATCATCTCCCCAGTATTCTAATCCAGAAATCTGAGTCACCTTACCATACACCTCATGCTGCAAATCACCAAATTTTGTTCACTGTTTTCTATTGAGTATGTATTTAATCAATCCTAGACCTCTCTTGCCTTAGTTCTGGATAAATATACCATCCCTGTTTCCTTCTTAGATGATGTCCATTGATATCCAGTTGAAAATTATTCCTTTATAAATAATCTCACTTAAATTTTGTCTTACTAAAACAAAACTTCTTGTACTCTTTAAGTGGCTCCTTATATTGTAAGTCTCTATCTTCCAAGATTAAGGGTGGTTTTACAGCACAAACACTTTGCATTTTACATGGATCTAGGTATCTGAACTCTGGTCATTTGCTTAGACAGCAAAAGTTCTTTAATCACTGAGACAACTTCCAAGCCCAAAATGATTAGATCTTTATGAAACTAAATAATTCATCTCAGAGCTACAGAGCAAATGGCTTATTTAGCTATTGTCATTTTGTCAGTCTCTGAGGCCCTATATTACTAAGCAATTTATTATTTTTTTATTTCTTCCACTCATACAAAGTTGACAAGTACCCCCATCCCCTCTCTCCCTCCATCCTTCCCTGGACCCCTTTGCTCCCTCCCCACTTTTCCCTTCCTTTCTCTCCCTCTGTCCCTTTCTCCCAGTTCTCCCTCCCCCACTCCCCCATTCCTGGAGCATCCTTTAGTGTGCATGTCAAACTTCCCTCTGGGTCCTCCTCTCTGATGAGGTGTAAGGACTCAGTAGCATTACCTAAAGCGCTTTTTTGTGTTCTCCTTTAGTATAGGAACATTATTGTGGCTGTTAATCCCTTGCCTCTAAGGATCTTAGTGCCTGTGATCCATGCTAGATTTTGTGGGTTCAATGATATGTTGGTCATTGCGCAGGTCATGCAAAGTCCTATTATGATTACTTTGGCCCTAACTTATATGGAGTATCTTGCATATCATTGCTCCTCCCCATCTTTAGGCTCTTACAATCTTACCACCCCCTCTTCCGCAGAGAACATTAGGCTGGCCTGGTTCCAGGTGGTTGATGTAGAGTCTCTGATTTTCTGAATTATGGTTTGTTGATTTTTTTCAGTTTTGTTGCTCCTGCACCATTCTTGGCGCCATTCTCATGGGTATTGGATATCACCCCCTGGCCAGAGATAAAAGGCTGTTAAAATAGAGTCTTATTATAAGAGTAGATTCAAAGGTAGATGGAATAAGAGTAGGAGACCAGGGTGAAAGGGGGGTCAGTCTCCCATTTGCAGGATGGTTACCTTCTATCTGCCAGACTCTATACCCTCCCTTTCTGGTGAGATCATATACCATCAGATGCAAGTGACCAAGTCTGTGAGCTTAACCAGATGTCTCATTACTTACTTGCCGTCCTTGATGGTGGCCTATTTTCTCTGCTGTAGCATGATCTTCTCTCCCCGTGTTTCTGGCAGGGCCCTCCCCCTTTCCTCCCTGCTTGTAATCTTTGCAATACTGTATTACAGAAATTTATCTTTGAGTGTGTCACTAAGTGGGTTTGGTATTAGGATCCATCTATTAGGGACTACACACGACACATAATTTTCTGTGTCTGGGATATTTCACTCAATATAATTTTTTCTAATTGAATCCATTTCCCAGCAAATTTCATTAATTCAATCATTTTTGATGGCTGAGTAGTATTCCACTGAATAAATGTGCCACATTTTCCTTATCCACTCATCAACTGTTACCAAGCAATTTATTAATGAACTGGGTAGCAGGTTCAAAGATACTCAAGGCTCATCTTCTGCTATTGCCGTACTAAGGAAGATTTCACTTTTGAAAATAGCCAAATATAAGTACTGTGGACACTTGCTGGTCATTATTGAGTTCCACAGAGGAAACTTCAGTTTCCTTCTTCTGAGAGAAAGTTTTCTCTGAAGAAAGGAAGCTGAACAGAGTAAAGAAAAATAAACACTAACCAATAAAAGAAATGGGATACCCTCAGAAATGACTGCAATTTAAAATCAGCAATAAGACAAGTCAAACATATCTTGTCCCTAAATACAATAAAGAAATAACAAGCACAATAGAGAGAAGACAGTAAGGTGCATGGCCTTCCTCACCAGACGTGCAGGAGACCATCTCTTCTGTTACATTGTTTCTGAGCCTCATGAAGTTAAACACCATCAAGCAAGTCCAACATGTTTAAAAGACTCTTGTCAGTGTAAGCAGCATCCAGACTGATCCTTACTGCCTTTAATCCTAGAAGTTACTGGCATTAAGGGGGATAGAAGCCAAACTATATACAATCGATTTTCCACTGCCTTTTTAAAGGTATCACAGGAGTCCAAAATGTTTGCAAGTTTTTTGAAATAAAAACAGTATTGCAATAGGGTAAATTTTTATTATTATATATGGAAGCTAATCATTTCAGAGTAAACAACAGATGTTTGCACCCTTATTACTGTTTGGTACTGACATCGGTATTAAACGATAATATGAAAACATGTCACAGACGTGAATGATGAATTCAAATGTCAGGAATAGTGGGAAAGAGATGTTTAAAATAGAACATCTAAGGGTCTTGAATGGGAAGCAAAGCTATGAGCACCTTCTTCTGGTAATGTGCTATACTATTTTCTATAGAATTATTCTCCAGTTTCTCCTTAAGAGTTGTTAACATCAAGTACCTGGAAAAATTCCAGTTCTATCAAAAATGGTAAATTTATATATTTTAAGTGTTGATAAAGATATCGATTGCTGGAAAAGGGTTTGTTCTGCAAGCCATATATTCTTGCAATTATTGATGTTTCTAAACACTTAAGTTTCTGAATTTGCTACCATTTTATCTTAGATGCAGTTGTGAATGATATTATTAATTTAAATTATCACCATCATGCAATGTGTTGTAGGGAAGAATCTGATAATGGGAAACATACACCTACCAAAATAGTTTTCACCCAAAAAAGGCTATCATCAATTTTTTTATTCATGAAGGCAAAAAAAGTATATGGTATATTTTGCTAAAGTGTTCTGAGTATTGAACCTTGTCATTTTATTTTATTTGTTTATTCAATTGTACGTGTATGCGTGTGTATATGTATGTGTGTGTAGAACAACGGACGGATTCGGGAACCACCTCCTCCTTGTTTACTCTGCCTGAGGATTCACAGGCTCTGCCCTACCAGGACCAAAAACGCAGGCTACCCCCGCTTCCGTGGCATCATACATAGGGTCTAGGATCTGAACTCAGGACCTTCCACTTGCAAGGCAGAGGCTTAACCCCTGAGCCATCTCTCCAGCTCCCAACCTTGTCATTTTATAAAAGCAATCAAAGTTCATAAAATGGGACACTATACCTTTATGGTGTAAGATCTGTCTACATTGCACAGAACATCAGCCAGCTCTCTGAGAAGACAATCCCTGATTTCATTTGTGGCTATGGTGCCTGTGCAGAGATTCACTGACTTGAAAAGTGTTTAATCCTTATCAGATGAGTGAATGAAAGAAGGAAACACAATAGAACTTTCACACGTACATTTTTTTTTCTTTCATACATTTTTTTTAAATGTATGAAAGTTTAAAAACTTTAAAAAAAAGTTTAAAAACTTTTCAGACTGTAAATTTTTGAATTGATAATAGTCTTGAAAATTCTTTTCTATTGTTGCTGTTTTGGTCCACAATCAGTGGTCACAGTGTCATGGCAGACCATAATGGAAAGTCAAATTCCATCCCAAATACCACTGTCACTTTGTGTTAGACTGAGAATTCTCAAATATGTTTCTGTGAGGCTAAAATTATGAGTCCACAGGGAGCTTGTGACACTTGCTTCATAAGGTAAAACAACTGTTGCTGATGAGTGGAAAGTTGTGACTCTCACTAAATAAAAGAGTTTACGATTTAAGTATGGTTTCTCCTATATGTACCAATTCATTTCAGATTATTCACAGATTTCAGATTCTACCCTTAATCTAAAAATGCCTATCTTTGCTCATTGCTAAAACCAAAGAAAGTAAATGACTTGAAACTCTCCAGGTCTGTATCTAAGCTGTTAATAACATAGGCTCAGAAAAATACTGCACAAGGTTCAAATCTAAATCTTACAAATTGGTTGACTGTGTAACGCCATTGTACAACACATAATCCATGAGATGGATTATGGATCCATAATCCATAATGGCAAAGAACATTTTCCAACATGGTTGTTGTAGAACAGGTCAGTGTTAATACACAAGAGCTTCCCATGATACCACCGAACCAGATCAGAACATGATAATCATTGGTCAACTATGAGAAACCTGTGTTCACGCAAACATCTCTCTTTACTTTCACATTCCCCAGTGTAGAATTGTGGTGCCAAATATGACACTTAAAATAAATAAGAGCATCTTTCAGTAGTAGAATATGCATTAATTCTCTACTTCATGTCATTCACTTACTCTGTAGCTTTTAATGTAATCCTCATCACAAATCCATAAGGTCAGTATTGTTTTTTTTAAAATCAGAAACAAAAACATGAAGGTGAGAGAGGTCAAGGATCCTGACAAGGTCACAGTACAGGTAAATCGTGAGGCTGGCTCTGAGTTGATACTTCCTATGGCAAACCTATAGGCATTTGGTCATAACCAAGGATCTCTTGTATAGCACTTTTTTTACGTTGCCCTAACTCCTGAAGCAGAATATTTCAGCAGTCTTAAGGAAAGAGCAATGATTCTCCATCACATTTCTGCTCCACAGCTCTGAAAATAACATAGGTAACAAGACTCTTACAAGATGATAATATTTACCAAATTAACTTTTTACTCTACCCAGAGATCATCTGGTAATTGGTAATTTTGAAGATGCAGGTTCTAGTTCAGGTCTAAAGGAATAGCACCCAAGACTTTGTGACCCTGTCACAGTTTCCAGTGACTTTCTGTCATTCTAATACTGCACTTCTGGGGATAGGCATTTGAGAAGAAAATGTTCTATTGACTCAAGACAATCTTAAGTCAGGCATCTCAACATAAACCTCATTAAATGAAAATTCATTGATATTATTAAGCTGATACTTCTTTCAACCCCATCGTGAGACTCTGGTGTTCTTCTATAGAAAGCTGAACCATGGGGTGAGACACTAAAAGTTTTATGACAACTGATAAAAACAAAACCTTACTCCAGACCTCAAATATCTATCTCAAAAAACAATCAGGTGACTATAAGAAAACACACATGCAAAGCCAAAAAGACAGGCAAGAAAGAAATAATATTTGTAAAGTTGGAGCAGAATGAGGAAGAGAAAACAAGTACACAAAGGAGACTGTTCCATATCAGTAACACATAAATACAGCTGTCAGGATAAAATGACTTTCCAGTCTTGATACTTTATGTACCCCTCCCCATTTCCTTCAAGGACAGACATTTAAGATCATTCATGCAACTTTCTCTCTGAAGCCACAGGAAAAGGGAGAAGTGCTGGGGAAGGGCTTAAAAGAAACCACAGAACACCACCCAACTTCCTCAGGCTTGTCTGCATGTAGAACACATATGTCTTCTTTAGATCTACATGCATGTAGGATTTCTGCATCTATCTTCTTCAGGTCTGTCCATGTGCAGGACATATCTGTGTTCTTCAGATCTGTCTCTTGTGGGACACACCTGTCTTCTTCACATCTATTCAAACGTGGGACATGCTTGTATTTTCCATATCTATCTCATGTGGGACACACCTTTCCTCTTTTGATCTATCTATGATTATGGTGTCCAGGCCCAATCTTGCTAGCTCAAGTATTACCCTGGCTAAGCGGGGGTCTGACAATATAGGGGACTGTGCTGTTGTATGTGAGGTTTATTTATGGTCCAAATTCTTATAGGTTCACCATGTACCAGTATGAAGGTGATACTCAGACTTTGTTTCTAATATTCATTTATTAATTGATTCTACAGATAAAAGAAATATTGTAAAACATTGGTGTCTTTGAAACTCTAAGCAGAGTTGACAGAGATGGGCAATAAGTGGAATATCTAGAACATTTCAGCTAAATCCTGTTTCTCCTATTGAATGACTCATTAGAGTGGCTAATCAGTTGATCTTTTTTTTCCAGATAGTTTTCATGTACTTTTAAGAGGAATTTTCTAGTCCAAAGTCTAGAAACTTTGTTTTAGAGGAGCCACAAGTGTTACTGAAAGAATCTCTGGAAGTACAGCTGACATGTTGTACAGCTGACATGACCTCTGGCAAAAGGTTCATAAACAATGTAAACTGCCAGATGAATTATCATCTCTAACCCGGTTTATAATACACTTGTGCAAGGCACCTTGAGATTCTTGGAACAAAGGACTTAAATAGGTTTTGTATATCATGCTCTGATTTGTATAAGTGCACTGTTTTTGCTGGGACAGAGAATTATGTTAAATTTTGTTTTTGCAAAAAAAAAGTTTTTGCATTTACTCTGCTCCTAATACATTCTGATATTGATGTGCTTTCTTTTCAATTAATATTTCATTCACGAAATGATGTCATTGCTACTGAGGCATCTTGCCTGCAGGCTCATTCTTCTTCTTACTGTTTAAAAATGTACCACGCAGGTCAATTCAGAGTCAGGGTGAAGATGATTTTCATGTACATGTTTTTGTTCCCTTCACTATCATACAACTCAAGGCCAATATCATTTCTAAAGTTCAAAATCTGAAGTGCTGGTGGGAGAAAAATATTTACTCTGCAGAAAGTTTATGTTCACCTTTGTCTATAAAAGAAATATGATGTGATATTCTTGACATTTTCTGCGTGGAAAAATGAGAGGTGAATTTGACATTTCAGAAGCTGCTTTTCTTCCCCCAGCCCACCTCCAGAAGCAACTTTCAGGAGAATTGCTGCGAAGTTCAGCAGACTTGAGGGACACGCTTAAAATGCCAATCCACTTCTTGATTTTATTTTCAGAATTAAGATATAATTGTGAAAATAAATGCCCTGAGTCTGCAAGTTGAACTTACCCATTGACAAATAGCATACATGTCTGCATTGTCAAAACTGTGTTTAAAAGAGAAAACCTTAATAGCTTCTCATTTTTGCAACCCAGATGTTTGTTGTCAGCTCATCTTAATATTATTATTAGGAATTATAATTGATATTAATTCTTCAGCAACTAGGTTAACACTTCTTCAGTGTTTAACCTCTTCTCTATGGTTACCATATTTAATTGTTTTTTTTAAGTTCTCTCCAGTCAAATCTTGAATGACCTTCTCTTCTCTGATGATAAGCATAAATATAGCCACTTTGTTTAGAAATACATTTTAGCAAGCTTAATGGCTATCGAAGTCTCATCAGCTCGCAGAGGACAAGTCACACTTCATTTTTCAGATAGCTCACTTTGTTTCCCACAATGCAGGGCCTGGAGCTTGGGCTGTTTAAATGGTACTTGACTGTGCAGACGCGTTCTAAACTTCTTCGTGATTATACATATGCTGTTCTATGGCGCACACTAATCTCTTCTGCCTTGGATGTTTTAACAAAATGGCTGAAATTTTAAGCCATTATGGATGAGTTATTCAGCAAATCTGTAAAAGCAATTCCACTTGACAAGCCTATAGCACTACTTTAAGTGATTGAACCTCTTTGATTTCACAATGGCTAGGTCCTTATTATTCTTGCAGGAATTTTTACAAGTTCTAAGAATATTTCCCAAATGCTACCAGCCACATGACCATATAGAGACAGACAATTCAGCAAGAACTATACTAATTTGATTTAGTGAATCCAGTTAAGAAAGTGATTTCTTTCAGAAGGAAAAAAATTTCTAGTACTTTATATTCAAATGCATTGATCTATTATTAGAGTGGATATCTTAAAGTTCTACCCCATAACATGGCTTTCCATTCTTCTTCAAATTTATTTTCTAGCAAATGAATAGAAGCTGCTAAATCGATGAGGTCATGAAACTTAGTTGTTTGAAACACTGAATTGTATACATCCCTTAAAGGCAAAGGGATGTTTTTTGCCCTGAGGGTATTAGTCATGGTCCATAGTTCCTGGGAAAAAAAAACTAAGGAAGTTTCAAAATTGTGTTCCTATTATTTCTATTTCTCTAAGACTTTGTTTGAATTCCAAAGTGAATTTTCTATTATCCCATTGCACATTGCATAGGAGGGTACCAACCAACAGCCTTTGGGAGCAACACCTGCAGTTACATTCAAAGGCATGACTTTTCCAAGCAGTGTGTGAGCTGACTGCATTGTCTCCAAAGGGATAAAGGCCTAGGTTCTTTACCTGACTGGCAGAGCATTCCAGCACCTCCAAAGGACTCTAAACATTGTTTTGTAAGTAATGAGTCCTGCTGGTTTCATCCTGCAAGACATTGAAATCCCACAGGGAAAATGTGGTTAGAAATAAAACAGAGGGCTGGGGCCTTTAATGAGTTTCCTATCCACAGATGCCATCAAGCTTTTATACTATTCATTTCATTTCCACAGCTTCAACAAAGATTCCCAGAGTTGTGGGCCATACTCTTAACACTGAAGTGCACAGAACTTGGCAGAAATCTACACTTCAGAGATAATAACATATCATTCCATGAAATAAAGGAAAAGGCGTAATCAAAAAAAAGAAGTTAAATATGGAAACCTGTTTTGACAACAAATGAATACAGATGAAGCCAGACAGGAAAGGTGTTATGAACGCATGTTTTTTTGCATGTTTCACATAAATTATGATAGTGTAAGAACCTATCAAGTTTTTTCTCCTTTTTTATGTACTTTAGGCAGATTATTTATACTACTCTCTATCATATAGCAAATAAAATTTCAAAGAGTTCTGTTTTTAAAGGGCAGATCAACACTTACAAAATCTACCAAAAAAGTGCTTAGTTCACCCTCAGTAGCATTTCCTTAACTACCATAACTGGGTATCCAACAAAATAAAGCACTATTTTCTGATTTTGAAAATAGGAAAAAGGAAACAAAATTGGAGATAAATGATTTGGATTATCAGTGAAATCATGAATTCAACAAATACATTTTGCTAAGAATATTATTTACCTGATAATTGAAAGTTTCTCTAAATTAAACACTATTTTTCCTGTATTTGTAAATATTAAGGTTAAACTTAGATTTATTTTAATCTCCTAAAACTAGTTCTGGTTTTGTTCACCTACAGATATTTTTCATTTATATTATACCAGATGTTTATAAGCGAGCAAGCAGAAAATCGTGGAGAGATCAAGCATGGAAGTTATCACTCCAGAGTGGTGCTTGCTTTTGATGTGGTGCTTTGCATTTGATGATATTAATGCACAAATGAGTTTTTTCATTGACTGCTGGCAAGCAAAAGGTATACTACATGCTTTAGATTCTTCAATCATTTTGTGAATTGGTGATGAATCTAAAAAAATTCTAAAAATAATTGTTGATACAAAACATGGTGAAACAAGCTATTAGAAAGTATCCAACTATTTTTCCAGTTCAAATGCTTTGATTCTAATTCAAATGGAGAAAATAATTCATAACTCCCATATAAACTTATAAATAAGAGATCCAAGAGGTCTATGTTGATGAGTGTGCCTAAAGTAACCTAAGTGAATTGATTTAAAAAACAGAAATAGTTTTCTGTTATTTCTAACATTACTTTATGTCTTATTTCTCTTCATTCTGTAGGTTATAGGAATAGCTTTTATTATTAGAATATCTATTATGTGCCAATACACAGTAATTTTTTTAAAAATTAATAACCTGAAAAATTGAGTTTTTTAGATACGGATAGATCTTGCAAACTTAGTGTTTGCAAATTATACAACTTGAATGTTGACCCAGAATTTAAATCAAATTATTCTGATCTCAAGATCCCAATCTCCAACAAAACCTGTCACATTGTTTAAATACTGAGGTTATTGCGTTTGTCAAAGTACTTACATTTGTCAAAGTACATCCTTGAAAAATGGTTTTTCAAAGGATGAAAACAGTAAATTTAATTGGATTGATATTGATATTTAATCTAATATTTATTTAACCCTCAAACAATAAAGGAATATATTAATGTAAAAGCCTAAATTTAAGTTAATATTCTGAACATCAAATAACCAAAAATTAATTGAACCATTTTCAACAAACAGTTTTACTTGAGCCATCATTTATAGCTGAAACAATCATGGTGTATCAAACACAGAAACTGAAAGATCTGTGAAAATGGAATGATATGGTCCCAGCAGCAGTGGAAATTTATCCATAAACATGGAGTACCTCAAGTAAGTTAAGGAGAAATACTTCCTATGAAAAGTGGACCTTGTGTACATTTAAGACAATAAAGTGTATATATATTTAAAGTATTTTAATTTAATATTTGTCTTTTATCCAAACGTTAAAACAGGCATTGAGCACATCTTCACATTCCACAGATATTTTCAATGTATGACAGATGCCAGCCATTCTGTGAAGAATCTTCCCACTGTTCTACTGCTTTGACAACAAAGTAGTGATTTGGACCTCATGTATTATTTTGCTGTTTCTTTGGATTTTGAGACAGTTTAAATTATCTCTCAGAAAAAAAGATTAATTCATTTTATTTATGCAATATTTAAGTCTGTGTTCTAGTATTATTTATCTTACTTGAATTTTAAATGTAAGTAATTTGGCTTCTTAATTTTGCATTTTTCAGAATGTGTTAACTTAGTTATGTTTTTCACATTTTGTTGGTCTTGTATTTGTATGGTTTCAGAATAGAAAACAAAAAAATTGAGTAAGGGACTTTTCTTGTTATATCAGTCAATTGTTTAAACTAATTTAAACTAATTCACAGGCTAAAACATTGACCTATGTGAAGAGTTACTTACTCTAAGTGCGAATTGAGCAAAGACTTGACAGCATGACATACAGAACAATTCTAGTTTCAATTGGGATTTAGTACATAATTCAATTTCTTGATTAGAAAAATATTAAAGTGGGGTTTGTGTACCCCATAAAGTACCTTAGAAAAGAGAAAAATTGAGTTTTACGCTTTAGTTGATTCAAGAACAGGAGTCACTTAACAAACTTTTAACACTAAAGTTAGACATTTTTTCAGTTTAATACCATTCAGTTAAAATCACTTCAATTAAAATTAAAAAATCACAAAATATGAAATTAATTTTTATGAAATTTTTGAATTAGTTTTATTTTTTACCATGGGTATTGTTTGAAATGAACAGAGTACTGATAAACTGAAAAGCGTTATATAGGAAATTCATAAATGATAGCAAGGCCATATTGTGTACTAAAATTATATTCCAAAATGCAATAACATTTTAAATTACAAATGGACTTAAATTATCAGACATTTAAGATGAAAAAAATCTCCTAAAGTGTTGTATTTCCAATGACAAAAGGAACAATATACTCATAAACAAATTTACATGCATAAATAGGCTTCCACAACCCTTTAGAGGTAGATAACCATTTCTGATGTTTATTTGGTCAAACAAACAAGTCTGAGTATTAACTAGTATTTTGGATACATACCATGAGACACAGAGCAGCACGTGCTTTCTATTTATGTTGGTTACCAATCTTGATATTCAAGGGAAGAGTGTATAAAGTTAACAAGCAATTATTATTTGGCAAATTAGTACTCAACAACCCTGAGTAAATAGGAAGTTTGAAATCTATCTGTTATACAGCTACTTTAATTTGCATAGCACACTGGTGTGTTTGCTTTGCAAATACTTTGCAATGAATCATCATTTGTACTATACAGTCCAAAGAAAAGCAATCAAAATTCACAGCAAGACAATGAAATTAATTATAACTGTTGAATTCTGTGGTGGTAATTCCTCCTCATGCAGGAAGATTAATTGCATTGCACTTTCCTTGCACTCCACTAAATGATCTGATGAATGTATAATCATTTACAGATTTCTCAAATGCTGAAAATTGATTACCTTTGATTAGCTCTGATCTGCACAAAGAGCTCTGACAGAGTATCAGTGAAACATTACAACATTACAGACAAAGTAACAAATGATTTAATTACCAGTGTGCTTATTAATGTTAGATTCCCTGCAGTGATCCTGGCAAATCAGGGGCCTGTAATAGACCTGTGGGTTTCACTGAATTCCATTAGGGTTTAAATAATATTTCTCACTATTTCTCAAATCCTTCTTTTCATGGCTCCTTAATAACTCTAATTAATTTTAATTTGCACAAAAAATCCACAGCATCTTTAGAAACTTTTAATTAGCTATAAAATAAATCTCTTCTCCTCCCAAGAAGACATATATGATCATCTTTGGAACTGTCGCACAAGTAAGTTTTATTAACAGTAGTTAGATCTCTGTAATATTATTAATTGTAAACCTAGAGCAAATGCCGAATGGCACATGTGGTCCCACGCTCCTCCTCTAGCAGCAAACAAAATGAGATTTGCTTAACAAGAACCAAGTGAAAGAGCAGTTTGGTAGAGTATTTGGATAAAAGAGTGGTAAGCAGCATCACAATAGACCTTTTCTTACTTTGGTACAAATGCAAAACTTGCAATGATTTCCGTAACTACAGTACAGAAAACACAGTGATTAGGATTCCTCGGTGTATGTTGAAAGAGAATCGAAACAGGCAAAATCAAGAGCACACTGGTCCAGTCAGACACAGAACGTGGTGAATAATGTTGGCACAAACAAATCAGGCCCATCTAGACCATATGCGGGAACATGCAAATCATTTTGGAATGGTAACATTTAGGGCTTTCCCCAATTTGATGCCATTATATGTGACATTAAATTATTATGAAACAATGACAATGAAAACCCAGATGATCCTAGGAGTCAAACAGAGCAGCTTAGATTAAAATATGTGTCAAGAAGCATCTCCCAGCAAAGAAAAGGGTAGGCAATTAAAAGGTTGGTTAGCATAGAAAGGCTGATATGCAGACAAGTTTATAATAATGTTTTTCACTGTGGCTTTAGATTTCTGCAGCGACTAGGCAATGCTGTGAGTGTTTCTGGGTGTCATTTCAAAGCCACTAGCTGTAAAACTTAAGACATGGGTCTATGCAGCTCTCGTGCTGATGAATACATTTATCATGCTCAGTACTGTCAGCAGATGAAAAGCTATCCATCACATTGAAACGGCACAGAGTCAGAAGTCTCTTTCTGCACAGAAATATTGAAGTCAGATTGTTGATGTCAAAAGTCAAAGTGTAGTTCAGCTATCTGTTTTATGAATCTGACTGAGACACATTGTGTCTGCATGCAAGCTGATATCTAGCAGAGCTCATTTTAGCAAATGTGTGATTTAGAAGTCAGAAAAACATTCATACAACCAAACTCATAGCAGGCAGAGGCTGTGGCACGCATGCATAGTTTTTACATTTTAATATGACACCGTTTGGTAGTGTTTATCATCTGAAATCCAAACCATATCAACTCTCTAGCTACTATCTTTAAGCACTGTGTACTTCCCAAAAATACACAATGAGAGAACACATTAAAATACTGCCTCAATAACAGAGCAATTGGACTTGTGTGCTGAGTTTTGCTTTTATTTTATTTTCTAGAAATTAAGCCATGAGTAAATTGTGAGTTTGTTTCAGTAAAAAAAGACACAGTATGGGATAAAAATTAAATGAGTATTTAATAGCTACCACATGGCAGATGCCATTCGAAGCCCTGTTTGGACACATGCATCTGATTTCATATCCAGGACCTCTCTCATAGTATTATTTGCAATACCTGAATATTTGCTTTATTTGTGATCATATACACCAGATATTTCTAGTTGCCCAGTGTTGCTGGAATAACTTAGGACCGAAAGAGCAAATCTGCTATCCTTAGTTTGCTCTTTTCTATGTTTGTCTCAGCCACCTTACCTCAAAAGTGATCTGTCTTCTTCTTTCCTGTGGACTGTATTTTAATTAATTCAAATAAAGGTTTATGAAATAAAATTCAACTGGGTAGCTCCTGTTCAGTCCTTTTAAATAACAGAATTTTTAAACTGATTTAAAAATAAGTGACACAGTTTAGAAATGATTGTTTCCCATTGAAAATATCTTGGGGAGAGAGTGTGTTTCTTTAAGCGAAGGTTTTGTTCCTCTGAGGTAACATATGCTTAGATTGCTATTACACTTGCCAGCCTCTTTGCAAATTTGGGGTGTTAAACAAAAAACAACAAGCACGTTTTTCAATTCAAGTCAGGGAGACAGCTATTACTCTTGCTGATCTGCCTTCTTTCTCTTTTCTAGCACAGCCCTGGGGTGCGTGATGTCATGGCCAGCTCTGTCAGGGGAGCCAGAAACCCTTTAATGAAAGGCAAACTTCATTCAATAAAAATGATTGTGCTCCAGCCTTTTTTTTTTCCTCCCCAAGAATTGAAAACACACAACTATGATGTAGAAAGCTCTGGGAATCCTACCGACCTCAGGAGATCTTCAAAGCTTTAATGATTTTTAAAAGCAAGGGAAAAAAGAAGCACCACACACACAGAATAACAATAACAGATTATTTTTACCCTAACTTGGTTCAATGACAGCAGATGTAGAGCTGGGAGCTGTGTCTTGAAGGGTCATGAGTTTGAGTCAAAACTCAACTTCAAGTTAATTGGCTGGTGTTTGCAGCTTCACAAATTGAAGAGATATAATTTGTTTCTGATGGGGGAGGATCATTGTTTTGGAACGCTCCCCCCACACCCTCGACTATCTTGTCAGGAACTCAGTCTCAGTTTCACAAGTAAATATCTTCAAAGCAGGCACCTTTCATCTCTCTTGAAAATAAACACCAGAAAACAAATGCAGTTTATGATACCCTATGTTGGAGTAAAAGGAAAAAGCAAAGCAAGCAAAATAAAAAGCTGGAGGGGGGGGGGACTTTGTTCCTTCCAGATGCATGTTTGAAACCAATGCTATTCTTTAACTAGGATTGCAAATCTTAAACAGATATATAAATATTCTTAATTTTTAAGCAAAACGTAATGTGCTATATCACTTTTAATATTTTGAAGTGTATACCGGCAAAGTATATATATTTCTATGTCTTAAAGTTGTTGTTTTTTTTTTTTTAAATCAACTAGAAGGTTCTTTGGGATAGGAGGCAGGATTATTTCTTTTAATATCTCCTTTCAGGTGGGAGGAAACCGCCATTTAGAAAATGTCTAAATATCTGTCAGGGGTAAATAATCCATTGAGGAGAAAAAGTCACCATATGGAATTCACTAGACATTAACTGTCTTGTCCACCCAAATTATGCTAGTGCCCACATAAAAGAAAAGCATTGTAGGGGTTGTGCTGTGCTGCAGACAGAGCTCCATAGCCAGCAATTAATCTATATAGTCAGAGGCCCAAAAACCTTATTGTCTTACTTGGTGTGTAATTATCTGTTATGATGAACTGTGATTCTAACTAAGAACAATTGTCTTAAGCTTGGATCTTAGATAATTACTCAGCAATAGTTGGCTGAGACCCAAGAATGGACCTTGCTCTAGTCTCTCTGCCTGAATGATTTCTCCGGTGTCTTCAAGGCTGGGTAAAACAGAGACTGTTTCTGCATGATCTCTTGGGTTGATGAGAAGCAATTATGCCGTAAATGAAGTCATTCATGTCTGCCATTTTGTTTGCATATTTTTCAGTGGTCACCTGTTATTAAAGCTGTCTTTAAACTGTGAGCTAGTTTCAAGTAGACTTTTGTGTCTAGCACAGTTCGGTAATCATAGGAAAACAAAATAGGTAAAATGTTTTCTGCACAAATCACTCAAGCAAGAAATCTAATAAAGTGATTAAAATCTAAAATAGCTTTAAGAATTTACTGGGAATTTTTATTTCTTTGAACCCCACCACTAGTCCCGTTCCCATGAAAGACGGCAATTACCTTAGCACTCTTAATGTGAAAGTTACAGCAACTTTACTATCCAGTAGTAGAGCTGGAAGAGGCACAGAAAGCACAGAGACTTAATATATGCTTTATCTTTATGCTATAATAATTGTTAATGCTTCTATTAACATGATGCATTATCATGTGCACAGAAAAAGTAAATTTCATCTATAAAGATCACGTAGAGTAAATGACTTGCTAATAAAAACTTCATTTTAATGAATTAGCAACTAAAAGGATACTTCACAGAGAATCTTAGAAGACCAACTTTTGATTTTTCTACCTTCTGCTTTTAAAAGATCTGAAAGACTAATGTGAAATTAGGATTATAATAGTCACCAGCCAAACATTAAATTATAAATTTCTCTGAATATATGTGCTTCCTTCACTGGCACTCAGGATCCTTCACTTCAAGGAAACTATCTGTTTAAGTAATTACTTAGTGGACACTTTTGCTGCCACGAATCATTTCATGGGGGCATCTAATATTCAGTAGGCCACAGTTGGTAAGTTAGAATTGTATGTTAGATATTTTTCTCTTACTAAAACATAACAGAATATGGCTAAATAAATTGAAAAGAAAACTGGATCTCTTATTAAATCATTTTTATTATCTGATTCACTTTTGAAAATAATACTTTTTAAAAAGGCAAAATAATATAAAATTAGCAAGCAATTTAATTGTAAAACAATTCATTTTGCCCAACTTCTTAGAAGATCCACTGAAAATGTGTGCTTAATTTTGAGTGTCAGTGAAACAAGAGAAGGGTTGCTGCTGGTTTAAAGTAGTTAATTTATCTCGGCTGAATGGAAAGCTCCCCCAGCTAGAAGAGGTTTGTACTAAGGTGACCTCTGCTGTTTAAAAACAAAGTTGCAAAAAGCAGCCCCTCTTCTAAAAAAGTGTAATAATCCTAAATTGCAAGGATAAAAGCAGCTCCAGCTAGACCTAGAGTATTTGTTAATTCATTACCATGTTGATTGTATATGTGATCTTGTAGCTTATTTCTATCCTAGCGGGGAGATTTCCTGTGGCATTTCCCCCCTTGCCTTTGCCTGCACATGGCGACTGACTGGGATCTCGGCCATGACATTTTCTTCTCACTGAAAGGTTTTATCTGCTCCTGGTGGGGCAAAGTCATGACCCAGAAAAAAAATTGATTCATGAATTCTCAGGATGCAAGCAAAGAAGAAAGGAAATATGGCTTGGCTGAGCTCCGGCTAGTGACAATTTAAAACCTATAATTAGTCAGAATCCAAGCTGCAAGGGGAATCTGAACTAAAATTCATTAATTCAAACAATGTTTTAACTTGAACAAATTGGACCCCTATTCCAAAGAATTATTTTCAGAAACTGATGTAATGACTGCTGGATATTATTAATTTTGAAATAATTCAAAATTGATAGAAAGGCCACCACACTATATTACATTCAGCCTTTCTTTCTGCCATGAGAGAATTACTTTGATTGGATTGTCCTGATGTTAACACCTTAGTGTGGGTTTATTTCCACCTGGGTCCTAAAATTTATGTTTGTAAACTCCCACTGCCCTGTGGAGCACATGTTCCTTTGTTGGTCCCCTCTGATGCTTCCAAGACCCAAGGTCCCCTTCAGTTAATGCCCTGACATTTCCATGAACTACATTGCTGAAATGTTATACAGTAATTAATGTTGATCCCAATACACACTCAGCCTTCAGTACAAATTAGGATGAAAAAGGTTATCATAATATTTTGCTAGTCCATTTGGTAAACCTGAATTGCTCCCTGTGGGGGAGCAAACAAAATACAAAGGTATTTTAAAGTTGGACTTCAGAGACGAATGACCAAACTGATAGGACTGATTCTTTTAAAACAGCAGGTATTTGTAACATTTTATCTAAAAGTAATGAGTCATTTTATGGGGACATGCTGTTACTTCTGCTATGGTCCCTCAGGACTAAAGTGCAAAACTATCATATGGTCAGGCAGGTACTCTCATCAATGGACTGGCTCTGGAATGCAGAACAGAGCTCCATCATCATTGTGTGAAGTTCAAATCCAGGTATATACAGCAGCTGGGATCTCTCCACCTGTCATTAGTGTCTGAAAAACTCTAAGAGACTAAATAATTTAGATTACACTTTATTGACCTTTATAATCGTTTAAATGAGTAATGCAGTCACCAACTGAAAGAGGTCGGCCATCTGTAAAGGAAACAGAATTTGGTTTCATTTCCAAACAAACTTTTGAAGAGCAAATTATTTTTTTTTCTGTTGGAGGCAGGGGAAAGTCTGAAGACAGATTAATGGTGTTGCCTGCTAAGCAGAGGTTAAAGCTTCCGTCATTTATAGAAGGCAACATCAATAGGGAAGAAGTCACCCAGCAGCTGGTCCCAACTGCCATGGAATGTAAGCAAGGGCTTTGTTTCCATAGGTTAGAAGGCAAGTAGCCTGAGGAGTCAGTTATTTCATTAGCCACCATCATCATTCATTACATGCTTGTATGAAAACATATGCATATAAAGGAAAAAAAACTTTAGAAAAAGACTAAATCCTTATGGCAAAAGCATCTACATTTTACAGAGATGGAAAGAGACTGTTTTCAAGGCAGTTCTACCTGAATTTCTAATCTCTAAAGTAGGTAGCTGTGATAAATAAAAAATATTAATATGCACACATTAGGCCTTTATTTCTTTATAGAAATATTAATTTAATTAGATTAGCACATGTAGATAAAACTCTTGATATCTGAGCAGTGCATACTGAATTAAAGGCTGCAATAATTAAGCACCCTGCCAACCTATTTTCCGAGGTCTTCACCTTCCAACAGGTTTCTTGTCAGGAAAAGTGGTACAATTACTAGACCTCTGTTGTGTCTGCTGTTCTCCTGACATGGTACTTTAACAGATTTCCCTAGCCTATTTTTTGGAAGAACAAATTACAAAATGAGGGAATGACAGATGTAAAAGAACCTAAGTTCTATGAATTGAATATCATGAACAAAGCAAGAATGTATCACCGACATTGGTGTTGATTTGATGCACACATTTATGCACACCACACAACCACTTGTACCCAAGCTTCAGTCTTATATCAAAATGTTTCAGACCACATAAAAAAGAAACTGATTAGTGATTGCTTCTCAAACAAGTTTGTGTGACTCTGAGTAGAATTTTGTCATTATTATTCCTTAAATCATTATTCAAGTGATATGACATAACGGAACTTTATAGTTATGTGATACATTTTCAATGAATAAGTAAAATGTTGAGTTATTAAAAGTGCACTATTATTGAAGTAGTACTCATTCAGGAATATATATATCCACTATCTCTTTAAAAACTTGGAAAATTTCCATATATTACTGCTAAAATGCAACTTATGACTGCTACCACCTAATAGCACATAATAAGTGTAAATCCTTCCTTTTGGAGAATAAAATTTATGAAATCTTAGTGAAGATTTTGTACTGTGAAGTACGTAGAAATAAGTAAAATAAAGATACTACTTACTATCCATCTGTTTGTAAAATGATGAAATTGAAGATTTCACTGACTTGTGATAGAAATGCAACCAGGATAACAGCCAGAAGCTCAATGCCATGTTATAGCTTTAGAACTATAAAGCTATAACTTCCATAGATAAACAGATAAACATCTCGTTCTCTGTCATGTGCACATGTACACACACACACACACACACACACACACACACATACACACACACACATTCCTCTTATGACTGAAGGTAAGGATGAAGATAGATGGTCCTTAGCATTTGCACCTGTTGCTGAGTCCTTCAAGTCATCGGTATTACCCATTTCCATCTCACACTTCCCTACAGTCTATTAAATGATGGCTAATAGTTTTAAAATATGACCCAATTCTTGGATCTATTTCAAGCAGAAACCACCAAGATAATAGATACATGTTTCATTAAATAAATGGTAGTTAAGGTGGAAATATTTAGTAACAGATAAAGAAAAATATTCAAATATTTTGCTAGTTTTTCCAGCATATTATATCAATTTCACAGACATAACCCCAATGTTTTATGTCTGGCTATATTTTGGCTCAAGTATTCCTGTATTCTCTCTCATAATATTTTTCAGAGAATATGGACATGAAAAAATACTATTATAGAATACAATTTTTCAATATTTTTCTGTATTTATAAGAGCCCATTGAGGATTTGGTACTATAAAGTATACAGAAATAAGTAAAATAAAGATATTACTCTGTAAGTTATTTGCATTTTAGGACAATTTTGAGTCTTAAATAAAAAATAGTATGGTTTGAATATTGCTATATACAAATTCTTGATTTCATGCCAGATATTGGGCTAAGTAGTTAGGATGTAATTGTATAGAAAAGAACTACATTCTTTCAGTGAGAATATGTATTAACTTCAAGATGAAAACTATTGATTTGGTTAAGTTGAAGAGAAGTCCGATTTTGTTTAACAAAGAAGAAAGGTTTGGCATCAGAAACATCTTTATCAGTACTGTTGAAATGTTAGTCATACGCAATGTATGGAGTATTTTGCTATTATAGCTTCTCAGTAGAAAATGATCTGATGCTTTTCAAAGGTCACTATAGCTTCTATATTAAGAACAAGATGATCCTAGTTTAAACTGATGGTCTCAACATCATTACTGACAACACTCATTTTCACTTTCAAACATTTTTTTTCTTTGACAACAAATATCACCCTAAAGTGTGTGCCTATGGAGATAATAAAAAAGTGATGGAGCCAACATATTTGGATCAGGTTTGGCTCAGGGAAACAGAATATTCTACACAGGAAATGAGTACTTATCATATAATCCTTTATTTCTTTATTTCCTTTATGAGTTTTAATTGTATCTTACCATAACATAAGACTTACCATTTTAAATATTTCCAGTTGTATAATTATATGAAATCCATCACATTCACATTTCTGTGCAATCTTCATCACCATTTATCTCTAGAATTCTTTTTCTCTTGAAAAACTGAGAGGTTAATTTCAGTAAACTATAACTCTCCACTCCCTTAGCCTTTAATTGGATGCTGTCTGTTGTCTATTTCTATGAATTTTATTGCTCTAGCAAACTCGTATATATGGAATCATTCAATACCTGCCCATTGGTAATTACTTATCACAGCTTGCCTAATGTCCACAACAGTCATCAAGGTTATACATGGCTCAATATACAACAATAATAATATACTATATATGCCACATGTTCCTTATGCTCTGGGTCTGCCAGTAAAAACATGGTTGACTTCCATTATGAATATTATGAATAGTATGATGAATAGTAGTGTCATAAAAAGTGTGAATGACTACCTTTAAGATCCTGATTTCATTTGATTTGAGTACACACTCAAAAGGGGACTACACAGGGATTCTTTCTTTAATGTTTGGAGTAACTACTATTCTGTGGTCACAGTTACTGTTCTGTCTTGTATTCCCATTCATGGTGACCAGAGTTTAACTTCTCAGCCAGGTTGCCAGCAATTATAATTCTATTTGCTTAGGGAAATATTGGATATAGCCTTCCTAATAAGTGTGAAACAGAATGCTACATTTATTAAATCATGGTTTTCATTTCAAGATTAAAAATGGTGCATGTTTCTGGAATGTCATAGTGCTGAGTACAATCTATTGTTTGTGTTAAATACATTTATTTGTAAGTGGAATACATTTTACACAAGCACTTCTCACATGAGTTTTCAAGATTTGAGATACTCCTTTATGAGGGCACTTCATGCTATTGTCCCTCTCTGTATCTCTACAGAGGATCAGTGCATTTTTCACACTTAATCTAAAGGGTTCAGTTGACAGAATTTATGAAACATTAAAAATCTATTCTGCCACTCGTGTCAGGTGATATTTGATAAGATCTAAGTCTGTGATTAACAAAATACATGTCAGACCTGACACTAATAATGAATACTTGACTCCTTTTAGATGATGTAGGGAGTAGGTGACATACTATGAGTTGATAAACTGCTTAAATCCACAAGTAATCCCACAACTATTTTCACTGATCCTTCCAGTGAAATGCCTTTCCTAGTCTTTCATCAAAGCAGTAGTTTTCTTCTGATTAAATAATAACATTATATAAAAATCTAAGAAAGTGGCTTCTAAAAGCATGTTGCAACTGAAATGCAACTGTATATAGTATTAAAACCAGAACATACCACCAAAAAATACATAAATTTTACAATGTGAATTTCTGAGGAAACTAGATATATTATTTCATTCCAAAAATATACCTGGCATAGAATCTTGACATTGGGAAACATTTGTAACAGCTCAAAAAAGTATTTTTATACATTTTTAAAAGAAATAATGTATTTATTTATTTTTCCCCACTCCCCTCCTCCCTCCACCCTTTCCTATACCTCCCTGTTCCTTCTCTCCTTTTCCCCTCCCTTTCCCCTCCCTCTCTTTTTCCTAGTGCCCCCTCCCCCCATCCCTTTAATGTGTATGTCAAACTTTCTTCCAGGTCCTCCTCTCTGATGAGGTGTAAGGACTCAGTGGCATTTACTAGAACTCTTTCTTGTGTTCCATTTAAGTACAGGAACACTATTGTGACTGTTAATCTCTTGCTTCTAAGGATCCTAGTGCCCTACTCCATGCTAGACTTTGAGAGGTCAATGATATGTTGGTCATTGTGCAGATCATGCACAGTCCTATTATGACTGCTTCAGCTCTAACTTGTGTGGAGTATCTTGCATATCATTACTCCTCCCATCCTTGTGCTCTTACAATCTTACCGCCCCCTCTTGCGCAAATTTCCCTGAGCTTCAGGATGGGGAGAGATTAGGCTGGCCCAGTTCCAGGTGGTTGATACAGAGTCTCTGATGTTCTGAATTATGGTTTGTTCTGAATTATGGTTTGTTGTTTTTTTTTTTTTCAGTTTTGCTGCTCCTGCAATGCCCTTGGCTCCATCCAGATGGGTATTGAATGTCACCCCTTGGCCAGAGATAAAAAGCTGTTAAAATAGAGTCTTATTATAAGAGTAGATTCAAAGGTAGATGGAAAAAGAGTAGGAGACCAGGGTGAAAGGGGGGTCAGTCTCCCATTTGCAAAATGGTTACCTTTTATCTGCCAGACTGTATGCCCTCCCTTTCTGGTAAAATCATACCCCATCATTTGCAAGTGACCAGGAGGGAAAGTCTGTGAGCTTAACCAGATGTCTTATTACTTACTTGTAGTCCTTGATGGTGGCCTATTATCTCTGCTATAGCATGATCCCCTCTCTCCTTATTTTTGGTGTGGCCCTCCTTCTCCTTCCCTCCTGTTTATAATTTTTGCAATTATTGTAGGTATTACAGAGATTTATCTTTGAGTGTGTCTCTAAGTGGGTTTGGTACTAGAATCCACCTATTAGGGACTACATACGACACATAATTTTCTGTCTCTGGGATAATTCACTCAATATAATTGTTTCTAATTCCATCCATTTAACAGCAAATTCCATTAATTCATCATTTTTGATGGCTGAGTAGTATTCCATTGTATAAATGTACCACATTTTCCTTATCCTCTCGTCAACCTTTGGACATTTGGATTGATTCCATGACTTTGCTATTGCAAAAAGCGTTGCTATAAACATGGTCATGCTTGTGCTATCGAGGTGAATTTTTGCTGTATAGGAGGTTATTCCCAAAAGTGGAATAGCAGGGTCATATGACATTTCAATCTTTAACTTCTTTAAGTATTGCCAGAAAGCTCACCAGAGTGGTTGTATGAGCCTGCATTCCCACCAGCAATGTAGGAGAGTTCCCCTCTCTCCACATTCTCTCCAGCACTTGGTGCTGTTTGTATTGTGGATTTTTGCCATCCTGACTGGGTGAGATGATATCTCAGGGACGTTTTGATTTGCATTTCCCTGATGGCTAAGGATTTGGAGCATTTTAAAGATATTTGTTAGACATTTTAATTTCATCCTTGGTAAAGTTTCTTTTAAGTTCCAATTGGCCCATTTGTTTCCTTGGTGTTTAGTTTTCTAAGTTCTTTGTGCACTCGGGATAATAGTGCTCTATTTCATTCGTGAAGATTTTCTCGCATTGTGTGGGTTGCCTTTGTGCTCGAGTTACAATCTCTTTATCTGAACAGAAGCTCTTTAATTACATAAGATCCCATCTGTTGATTATTGGTAGTATTGACTGCACTACTGGATTTCCGATTAGGAACTGTTGGCTTAGCCCAATCAGCTCAAGGGAGTTCCCTACCCTTTCACCTAAGGGTTTTATAGTCTCTGGCCTTATATTGAGGCCCTTGATCCATTTGGAATTAAGTCTTGTACTTGATGACAAGTACAGGTCCAGTTTTAATCTTCAGCATGTAGACATCCAGTTTTGCCAGCACCATTTGTTGAAGATGCTGTTCTTCTTCCATTGGATTTTTTGAGCCCCTTAGTCAAAGATCAAATGGCTGTAGTTGTGTGGGCTTATATCTGGGTCTTCAACCCTTATGCATTGATCTGCATGTCTATTTTGGAGCCAGTACAAGGCTGTTTTTATAACTATGGATTTGTAGTATAGACTAAGGTTTGGTATGGTAATACCTCCAGCATTGTTTTTGATACTCAGGATTGTTTTGGCTATCCTGGGTCTTTTGTGCCTCCATATGAATGTTGAGATTGTTTGCTCAAATTCTTTAAAGAATTGCTTTGGGACCCCACCCCGCTCCTCCGCGCGGGACACGTGCGGTCCAGCCGGGCCTCATCCGTGACCTAGGTAAGCTCCGTCCATGCCCACCCCCAAAACCCCAGGCCAAAAAATTCAGTTTAGTGAAATTAAAAGATCTTAAGAGTTAAAACGGCAATGCCAAAGTCAAAGTACAAATCCATGAGAAGCAACACTCAAGTAAACAAATTTCCCACTGAAGGAATTAATCCCATAATGTTAGACTCCAACCAGAAAAAACCCAGGGAAAATGTCCAAGAAAGCCTGACCCAGGATAACGACTTTCAAAATATGATCATTACCATGTTCAATACTATGAAAGAGGAAATCCGGAAAGAATTACATAATCGAATCAATTGCTTTGAAGAGGAACACAACAGACACTTGGAGGAGTTGAGAAAAACAGTGCAAGAAACAAAAAGAGGCATAGAGCAGTTAAAACACACTCAAGCAGAGTTTAAAACTGAGCTACAAGACAAGTTATCTTCAACCCAGAACTCCACAGAGAGTCTATCAACAGAACTAACAAAGCAGAAAACAGAATTTCAGACCTTGAAGATAAAGTGGGAGTACTAACCAGCTCAATGGAAGAGGTTGTTAAAGCCAAAAGGATACTTGAGAGAAATATCCAAGAGGTATGGGACACCCTGAAGAAGCCTAACATGCATATTCATGGAATACCAGAGCAAGAATCTCACCATACCACCCCTGAGGAAATTTTTCAAAGGATCATCAGGGAAAACTTTCCTCATCTAAAAAAAGAGAGGCCCATCCATATACAAGAGGCATTCCGCACTCCAAAGAGATACGACCAAAACAGAAGCACACCAGGGCAAATAATAGTTAAAACACTCCACATTCAAGATAAAGAACTGGTGCTGAGAGCTTCAAGGGAGAAAAAACAAGTCACTTTTAAAGGTAAACCTATTAAAATAACAAATGACTTCTCAGTCGAAACAGTAAAAGCGAGAAAAGCTTGGAGAGACATACCTGAAGTATTGAATGAGCAAAAATGTCAACCCAGGCTGATTTACCCTGCAAAACAATCCGTCATGATCGAGGGAGAAAGAAAAATCTTCCAGCACAAAGACAACTTGAAGGGATACATGGCCACCAAACCAGGCCTTCAAAAAATGCTAGAAATGATACTCAAGCGTGAAGAAAAAAACAGGCATATCCAGGAGAACAGAAGGCAAGTATAACACCATTAAAAGTGAAGCAATATACTTATAAAAGCTACTAAACATAATAAAAGTCTGGAATTAAAAATAGTTTCTCCATTATAACACTAAATGTTAATGGAATTAATTCACTGATCAAGAGACACAGATTACAAACTTGGATTAAAAATCACAATCAATCAATCTCCTGCCTGCAGGAAACCCATCTCACCACAAAAGATAGGCACACTCTAAAAATAAAAGGCTGGTCAACAATTCTACAAGCAAATGGAAGCAGAAAACAGGCAGGGGTAGCCATTATGCTATCAGACAAAGTGGACTTCAAACCAAAGAATATTATAAGAGACATGGATGGATACTACATTTTAGTCACAGGTACAATTCACCAGGAAGACTTCACAATACTGAACATATATGCACCCAATACGGGCCCCTGCACATTCATTAAGAAAACACTACAGCGTCTAAAGCAAAAAATCAACCCCCAAACGATAATTCTTGGGGACTTCAACATGCCCTCTCAACATGGGATAGATCAACAGGCCAAAAGCTTAACAGAGACACTTTGGAACTTAATCAAACCCTGAAAGAAATGGTCCTTACAGATCTCTATCGAACTTTTCACCCACGTACAAAAGAATACAAATTTTTCTCAGCAGCACACGGAACTTTCTCCAAAATAGATCACATATGGGGGCACAAAACGAATCTACACATATACAAAAAAGTTGAAATTCTAACCTGTGCCCTATCAGACCACCACGGCCTAAAGCTGGACATCCAAACACATCAAACAAGAGAAAATACTACTCCGGGAAACTTAACACTATGATGCTGAATGAGAACTGGATTCATGAAGAAATTAAAAAGGAAATTCAAGATTTCCAGAAAGTGGATGACAATGAAAATACAACTTACCAAAATCTCTGGGACACAATGAAAGCTGTTCTGAGAGGTAAGTTCATAACTCTTAATGCCTACATCAAAAAAACGGAAACATCAGAAATAAGCAACTTAACAATGCAGCTTAAAGCTTTAGAAAAAAATAGAGAAATCTGATCCCAAAAGTAGTAGAAGAGAGGAGATTAGCAAAATAAGGTCAGAAACATCTGAAATCAAGATTAAGAAAACGATAGAAAAAATCAACCAGTCAAAAAGCTGGTTCTTTGAAAAAATCAATAAGATTGATACATCCCTAGCTAAATTAACCAAAAGCAGGAGAGAGAAAACCCAAATTAACAAAAATAGAAATGAACATGGAGTTATCACTACTGATACCCAAGAAATCCAGAGAATTGTAACATCACATTTCAAAAACTTATACTCTGTGAAGTTTGACAACACAAAAGAGATAGATGAATTTCTTAGTAAACACAACTTACCTAAATTGAATCAGGAAGTTGTGAATTATTTAAATAGTCCTATACCATGTAAGGAAATTGAGGAAGTAATCTTGAATCTTCCCACCAAAAAATGTACTGGACCAGATGGACTCAGCACAGAATTCTACCAGACATTTAAGGAGCTAATAATACCAATACTCCTTAAACTGTTCCATCAAATAGCAAAGGAAGGAACACTACCAAATTCCTTCTATGAAGCTAATATCGTTTTAATCCCAAAACCTAATAAAGATTCGCTTAAAAAAGAAAACTATAGGCCAATCTCTCTGATGAACACAAACGCAAAGATTCTCAACACAAGTTTTATCAAATCGGATTCAAAAACATATTAAAAAGGTTATTCATGGGGACCAAGCAGGCTTCATCTCCGGCACACAAGGTTGGTTCAACATACGCAAATCAATAAATGTAATTCATCATGTAAACCAGTCCAAAGTCCAAGACCACATGATACTCTCGATAGATGCAGAAAAAGCTTTTGACAAGATCCAACAGCCTTTTATGATCAAAACGCTAGAGACAGTAGGAATGGAAGGAACCTTTATCAATATAATAAAAGCTGTATACAACAAGTCCACAGCAAGGATTATGCTCAATGGGGAACAATTGGAAGCATTCCCACGTCGATCAGGAACTAGACAAGGCTGTCCACTCTCACCACTTCTTTCAATATTGTACTTGAAGTCTTAGCTGAAGCCATAAGAAAAGAAAGGGACATAAGGGATTCAAATCAGCAAGGAAGAAGTCAAGCTATCTCTATTTGCAGATGACATGATCTTATACCTGAGTGATCCAAAAACTCCAACAGCAAGCTCCTGGAATTAATTGAGAAGTTCAGCAGGGTGGCAGCATACAAAATAAATGTGCAAAAATCAGAGGCCTTCCTATATGCCCAGAATGAAAGAAGTGAAAAAGACTTGAGAGAAACCATCCCATTTACTATAGCCCCTAAAAAATGAAATACCTTGGTATAAACCTAACCAAGGAGGTAAAAGACCTTTACAATGAAAACTTTAAAACCCTAAAGAAAGAAATAGCAGAAGATACCAGAAGGTGGAAAGCCCTCCCATGTTCCTGGATAGGAGAATCAACATCGTAAAAATGACCATCCTATCAAAGGCAATATACAAATTCAATGCTATACCAATTAAAATCCCAAAGCAATTCTTTAAAGAAGTTGAGTTGACCAAACAATCTCAAAATTCATATGGAGGCACAAAAGACCCAGGATAGCAAAGACAATCCTGAGTAACAAAAACACTGCTGGAAGTACTACCATACCGAACCTTAGTCTATATTACAAAACCATAGTTATAAAAACAGCCTGGTACTGGCTCCAAAATAGACACACAGATCAATGGATAAGGACTGAAGATCCAGATATAAGCCCACAAAATTACAGCCATGTAGTCTTGACAAAGGGGTCCAAAGAATCCAATGGAAAAAGAACAGCATCTTCAACAAATGGTGCTGGCAAAACTGGATCTCCACATGCAGAAGATAAAAGTTGGACCCATACTTGTCACCATGTACAAGACTTAATTCCACATGGATCAAGGACCTTGATATAAGGCCAGAGACTATAAAAACCATAGTTGAAAGGATAGGGAACTCCCTCGAGCTGATTGGGCTAGGCCAACATTTCCTAAACAGACATCCAATGGCACAGTCACTGCTACCAACTCTCAACAGCTGGGATCTTGTGAAATTAAAGAGCTTCTGTTCAGATAAAGAGATTGTAACACGAGCTCAAAGGCAACCCACAGAATGGGAGAAAATCTTCACTAATCACATATCTGATAGAGCTCTACTGTCCAGAGTGCACAAAGAACTTAGAAAACTAAATACCAAGGAAACCAATGGCCCAATTAAAAAATGGGACCTGGAACTTAAAAGAAATTTTACCAGGGATGAAATTAAAATGTCTAACAAATATCTGAAAAAATGCTCCACTTCTTTAGCCATCAGGGAAATGCAAATCAAAACTTCCCTGAGATATTGTCTCACCCCGGTCAGGATGGCAAAAATCCACAATACAAACAACAACAAATGCTGGAGAGGATGTGGAGAGAGGGGAACTCTCCTACATTGCTGGTGGGAATGCAGGCTCATACAGCCACTCTGGCGAGCCGTCTGGAGATTCTTAAAGAAATTAAAGATTGAAATGCCATATGACCCTGCTATTCCACTTTTGGGAATAACCCCCCATACAGCAGAGGTTCACCTCGATAGCACAAGCACGACCATGTTCATAGCACGCGCGCGCATCCCAACCGGCAGAGCGGGGTGGGGTGCAAAGGGCAATAATGTCTTTTTATAGCAATTAAATAGTTCATTATATGCCATCTTAATTCAATCCTATTTTCTTTATCATATTACCATATTTTTAATTATAAATAGGATTGCTTTGTAATTTTTAGTGATAGTTTTCCATTAGCATATGTAGTAATTAACTGCTCATATATTTGTTTGTAACCTGAAAGCTTTATTTGTTCAAATATATTCTAAACGTACTATTCTAAACATTGTACTTTTCAACTAAATAAAGCTTCCCGTATTTCATTTTAAAAAGCCATAAAAATAAATATTTGTAGCCATGAATTTCCTTTTGGCATTATCTCGAAGTTGGGTATATTTGGCTTTGATTTTATGATGGAATCTTTAGGATTTGGTGATAGCAGGTCACCATCCTATTAAAAGCAATTTACCTATTTTCTTTCCAATTCAGATATATTCATTTATTTGTTTTGCTTTGCATACTTGCTTCAGCTAGAATTTCTAATGTTTTATTGAATAAAAATGGCAAAATAGAAATCTCTATCTTGTTCCAAATCATAGATAAAGTTTTCCACATTTCCCCATTCAGTATCATATTTTCTGTGGACTTCTCATAAATGTCCTTTATTCGTTTGAGAAACATTTTTTCTCATGTAATTTGTAGAAATTTTTATCATAATGGGATGCTTAATTTTCAAGTGTTTTATCTGTACCAATTGAAAGTATCATGTTTTCCTTTACATTTCATTAATTCATTTGATAGATCTCATTTATGCATTTTATAGATTAAAACATCATTATATCCTTGAAGTAAGTCATACTTGATCAAGATAAATGGTGTGTGTGTATGGGTGTGTGTGTGTATTTCTGAGAGATGATCCAGGGTTTCATGCATGTCATACAAGTTCTGTGCCTATGAATTATGTAATCATCCCTTTTTTAGAAATTCAGTTAAAGAGAGAGTTTCACTAATTTGGCTTGGCTGGTCTCAAACTGTACTTCTCTAGTCCCTTTGGAGTTGACAGTACACATATGCCGATGAAAGATGTTTAACCTATTTGTATGTTTAACTCATTGTATTATTGAGGAGTTTTGTTTCTATGCTCATTGTGGAAATTGACCTGTAGTTTTTTTTTTCCGGTTGTGTTTTTATCTACACTATTTTTGCTCCTATAGAACAGCTTAAAAAGAATTAGCATTAATTCTTTTTAAAAGATTGATAAGATTCAGCATCAAATCTTAAATATTCAATCTAGATTTTTTTTCTATGATGGAAGACTATCATGGATTCAGTCTCATTCATTGCTCTGTTCAGACATTTACAGTTCAATCTTAACAGGTGTAATTTAGCAGAAATTTATCCACTTCTTCTAGGTTATTCAGCTTTGCATGTAAAAATCATTGGTAATAGTCTCTGCAACATTTTGTGTTCCAGTTACTGTTACTTTTCAGTGGCTGTTACTTTCTTTCCATCTGTGATTTTCTTTACTTATAATTGTTTCCCTTAGTTTAGTTAGAAGTTTACCAATGTTACTTCAAATTACCAATACTTTATTTCCTTGAATTTGTGTATTGTATATCAATCAGCTCATGCATTTCTTTTCTGACGTCCATTATTCCTCTTCTACTGATTTTGAGTGTATTTTGCTCTGCTTTTCTGGTTTCTTATGGTGCAAAATTAGATTGCTGTTTATTTTCTGGTATTTGAATTTCTTGATAAAAATATTCCCCTTACAATGCCATTAGCTATTTTGAACAGTTTTATGTTGAACCTTGATTTTCAAATGTCCCAGGAAATTTTTCAGTGTTGATTCAATTTTTCATTGAGTTGTTGGTTGGTTGGTTGGTTAGGAGAATTTTGTTTAATTTCCCTGTATTCATTAATATTCCTTGTATTAAGGTTCCCAGTTTTATAACCAAGTTTCAGGTTTTATGAAACTGTGGTCCTAAGAAAAGCTTGAACAATTTTAGCCCTGTGTATATATCATCATTCTCTCACTGTTCCTTTCAGTTTTCCTGAGAAATCTAACATAGGTGATAAGTAGATATGATATTTACTTATTTTTCAAGTTTCTTTCAAGCTCCTTGATGTCTTCCATCATTTACATGTATATTCTTTATCAGAGTCATCAGTGTGTGTGTGTGTGTGTGTGTGTGTGTGTGTGTGTGTGTGTGCATGTCTGGGTGTCTGGGTGTGTGTCTGTGTACATCAGAAGGTACTGTGTGCACCTGTGGAGGCCCAAGGGTAATTTTGGAAATCACCTGGGATTGCTCTTCTTCCTCTTTGCTTTGCACTGGAGTTTTCAAGTTTCTGCCTTTCAGGTCCTGAAGTATAGGCAACCAACATTTTCCACCTGGCATTTTTACGTGTGATCCAGTACCCAAACTCAGGACCTTTTGCTTGCAAGGGAGACTTAACCCCTGAGTTATCTCTCTGGTCCCTGTTTTTGACCTTTGATGACTTTGTTATGTAGCTTAGAACAGAACAATATGATTTGGATAGGACAGGACATATGACTGTCCTGTATATAGGTACTGCTATCACAAAATACCTGATACTGCATGTTTATAAATTAAAGAGCTCTGCTTAAATAAGCATTTTGGAAACCGAAAGGCTAAGATCAGGAAATCTGTTTGTGTTGGCTTCTTCTGTGAACACACAGGGAGATAGTACAATGTAAGGCAGGAAACTATAGAGGGAGTAGGAGTCAAACTACTTTTTCACTAGGTCATTCTCATAGGTGCATCTAATCCACTCAAGAGTCTAATACCACTCCCTTCCAATGTAACACCCTCAATGTCCTAGCCACATCTCAAGAAGTGCCACCTTCTAAAGGTTTCACCAGCTCTCACATGTCATATCGGGAACTAGATTTTCTACATTTAAAACTTTAGGAGTTCATTTAAATCATATACAAGTCACATACCTGTGGAAGCCTTACTTAATCATTATGGCTCAACTGCTCAGCACTAAACACAACATCTAAATAACTGCTAGCCTAAGGATCAGAAAACATCACAAAAGAATCAAAGGATGGGAAGGAGCGGGGTCAGACAGTATCTTCCAGACATGACAGAGATACGGCACTCAAGAACTCACTGAAGCTATGTCTGCTTCCACAAGGACTGCACAAAATTTGGCCTATCAAAATTTCATCATGGCAATGGGAAGTTGTCAAGGAGCACCAAACCTCCCTCAGAGACTGCTGGGGGCCTTTTCCAGTTTAAAAAAAAATAATAAATTCTACTTTTCTCAATAATATACCCACTGATAAACCACCCAGCAAATGCTCAGGTACATACCAGAGTAGACAACTCAGTTGAAACTCAGTAGGCCGCATTTGCAAGACAGACACAAAAAATGCAGGTAGACTGATTGGAAAGAAGATTTGCAGTGGTAAAAGAAAAGGAGTAGGATGAGATAATAGGATGAAATCACATGAATTTATTGTGTTCATGTATGAAACTACAATATAATAAAAATAAATTTAAATTATTGTGATTATTTTAAGAGGCAGTTTAGTCATTAAATAAAGAAAAGAAAAAATCTGTCAAGATACCGATATTCTTCATTGAATATACAAGGAAATTGACAGTGATACTCTATGTTGAAAGAATTACATTTTACTCTCCTAAATCTCTTCCTTACAGAGGACAAGATTAAGTAGCCATACAAAAATGTCATTTAAAACATTAAATTTTGTATCCTCAGGTTTTCTGAATTTTAAATTGTATGTCCCTATTTTGCAATATGTCCACCTGACTATGCCATGCCTGGGTGTATAGCTGACATATTTTGCAGAAGAGATTAACATTTAAATCAGTAGGCTCAATAAATGAAGTCTTCTTTCGCTGGTGTACATGGCATCTGTTATAGGTTGAATATAAAATGCTCCCCACAGGCTGATGTATTTTAAAAACTGATTTCCAACTGATGGTGCTGTTTGTGTAGGTCATGGAACTTTAGGAGGTGAAGCCTTGCTTAGAAGAAGTATGATCCTGTGAGCCGATATGATGTTTGATAATTCATCCTCTGTTTTCTGAGTATAACTGCCATATAACAGTTAACTTGCTACTTCTTCAGCCACACATTCCCTAAGAGCAACACATTCCCCACCATGATAGACCAAATCTCCTCTGGAACCACAAGCCAAAATAATAATCGTTTTACTCTTAAGTTGCTGGGATCTTGATAATAGGTACAGAAACTGCAAAATGATAGAAGCAGCAAATGCATTAAATGTACCAACAGTAAAAATGTAGAAGGAGAAATTCTCTCTTTTCACATGAGCTGAGACTTCCACATGCCTTTGTGTTTAGCATGGACATCCTGGTTTTGGGCTTTTGGACCTATATCAAAATTTGTATGTTCAGTCCTTCAGTTCTGAGATTTTCAGATTTAGACTGAAACAACCATTGAACTTCCTGGTTCTCCATGATTTTGCTATTGTAAATAGTGCTGCAATGAACATGGTTGTGCTCGTGTCACTGTAGTGAATTGCTGCATTATGGGGGATTATTCCCAGAAGTGGTATAGCAGGGTCATATGGCATTTCAATCCTTAACTTTTTTAGAAATCGCCATTCTGTTCTCCAGAGTAGATGTATAAGCCTGCATTCCCACCAGCAATATATGAGAGTTCTCTTCTCTCCACATCTTATCCAGCATTTAGTGTTGTTTGTATTGTGGATTTTTGCCATCCTGACAGGGGTGAGATGATATCTCAGGGTAGTTTTGATTTGCATTTCCCTGATGGCTAGGGATGTGGAGCATTTTTTAAGATATTTGTCAGACATTTCAATTTCATCCTTGGAAAAGTTTCTTTTGGGTTCCAATGACCATTTCTAATTGGGTATTTTTCTCTTTTTTTGTAGTTTTTTAAGTTCTTTGTGAACTCTAGATAACAGAGCTCTATCAGATATGCGGTTAGTGAAGATTTTCTCCCATTCTGTGAGTTGCCTTTGAACTTGGTTTACAATCTCTTTAGCTGAACAGAAGCTCTTTAATTTCATAAGATCACATTTGTTGAGTATTGGTTCTAGTGACTGTGCTATTGGATTTCTGTTTAGGAACTGTTGGTTCCTAATCTAATCAGCTTTAGGGAGTTCCCTATCCGTTTGACTTTGTTTTTTATAGTCTCTGGCCTAATATTGAGGTCCTTGATTCATTTGGAATTAATTTTTGTGCATGGTGAGAAGAAGGAGTACAGTTTTAATCTTCTACATGTGGATAGCCAGTTTTGCCAGCACCATTTGTTGAAGAGTCTATGCTTTTTCTATTGAGGTTTTTGGGCCCCTTTGTGAAAGATCAAGACAGTGTGTCTATTTTGAAGCCAGTACCAAGCTGTTTATTACTATGGATTTGTAGTATAGATTAAGATTTGGCATTGTTGTAGATACCTCCAGAAGTGTTTTTGTTACTCAGGATTGTTTTTCTATCCTGGGCCTTTTGTGCTTTCAGTATGAATTTTGAGATTGTTTGGTCAATTTCTTTAAAGAATTACTTTGGGATTTGAAATTTTCCAGGAAATGGTTGGAATTAGAAAAAATTATATTGAGTGAAGTATCCCAGAAACAGAAAATTAGATGCCATATGTACAAGTGTATCCTAGTTCCAAATCCACTTAATGACATATTCAAAGATGACCTTCAATACCAATCAGAATGCAACCAAGGACAGTGCGGGAACAGCAAAACTGAAAACAACAAACCATAATTCAGAACACCAAAAAGCCTATATTAATCACATGGAACCAAACCAGCCAAATATTTCCCCATACTAAAGCTCTGGAGCCTTGCAGAAGAGGGGGTGGCAAGATTGTAAGATGGGGAGGACCAACAATATGCAAGATACTCCACGCAAGTCAGGGCTGGAGCAGCCAGGATATGGCCACAATGTGATTGGACTGTGCCTGACCTGAACAATGACTGACATGTCAACAATCCCCCAAACTCTAGCACAGATCACAGGAGTGAAGGCTTCGGGCAGTAGGATCCTTAGAAGGAAGGAATTAAACCATCATAATAGAGTTCCCATGCTAGCAGGCAGCACAAGAAGGACGCCCAAGGTATGCCACGGAGTCCTGAACCCTGACTAGGATAGAGGACTCACAGGGAGGTTCAGTGCCCACATAAATGGATGCTCTGGGGGATGGTAGGGAGTAGGTGGCAGGCCCTGGGAGAAGGGAGAGAAGGAAAGAGGTGAGAGGGAGGGTAGGGGAAAGGGAGAGGAGGGGGTACCTATTGAGCTTGTATGATTAGGCAAAAATAACATTAAAAAAGAGATCACAGAAACTTGACCATTTCAGAAAATCCATTCTAGTAAAACCAGAATTGATGTTGCTAAGACTAAATAGAACTCTGGTTTAAGTTTTTAAGAAATAGAGTTTACAACCAAACTTACGTTAGGTGTTGGAGACTAAGTATAATTCAAACCATTATTTCAAAGATACAAAACTTTAGTTTTCTCGTGGCTGTGGCAAATGGATTATTCTTAGAGTTCTGAAGTAAAATCATCACAAGCTTTGCTGGTTTACATTCAAATATGTCTTCAGGAATTTGAGTTGCTCACAAGCTCCTTCTTAAAGGGAATGTTTAAAGGAGAGGATTATGTTCCTCCAGGAAGGAGGCCACTCTTCACAGAATCCACGTTGACTTCCTAAAGATCATAGTAGCATGTAAACCTAGAGGGTTTTCGCTGAAACAAGAAGACTCAAATACACAGCATTTTTTAAGTGTTATACTTGCATACTGGCATTTAATCTTTGTCTAAGCCCTAAGATTTTCTCTGTGAATACTTCCATTTACAGGAGAGGATGTTCAAGTACTTGCTACTGAGGACAGGTGAGTGTTTCATTTGATCATGATACGATGCTACACTGAACTGCTCCAAGCTAGACATTCATTAAGGGCATAAACATCAGTGGAAAGGACTCATTTCTATTCCAAACCCCAAAGAAATATCATATATTTAGAGAAAAGGGAGCGTTTAGAGACATTTATAGCTGAACAGGGTAAGAACCATTTCAAAAAAACATCAGATCAGAAAAATGCAATTCTGAACAGGACCAGCTAAGTCTTTTACAGTAACGGAATAGCTTAATAAACAATTTTCAAAATTTCATGAATTTTTTTTAATTTAAAGGTATAGAAAATCATTTCAAAGTACTAAGATTTTGGTATTATGTCATTATTTTCAGAAAGATTCTACATTACAAACTAAATTTCTATTCTCTTCAATTTTCATTAAGCACAAAATTTTTAATATTTATTAACAAAAAATTCCTCTATATCCTCTTTTTGAAAGTTAAAGGTTTATATTGCTTTGTAGAATATCACACAGTGACCTTGAAAATTTGGGAGGGGGGTGTTAAGAGATAATTTAATTATTTTAGTGTTTCTAAATCCATACTTCTTTCCATATCACTGATTGCCAAAAATCACCAGTGGCTTGTCAAACCTGAAAGTATATCATGTGTTTGTTCTTATGATACTTTATTTTCTGCTTAAAAATCTTTATGTATTTATTCTAAAAAGCACTTGTGTGTGTGTGTGTGTGTGTGTGTCTTTCTAAAATAAATTACTCAAATCTACCTTGGATGCAGGTGAATTTGTTCATACCTTTTAGAAGCATATTTCTTGAAATTAAGATTTTAAACACTTGTACTTTCTTCTTGTCAAAAATGCTGAAATGCCTTAAAAACTGTAAATAATACTTCAAAAAAGGACTTTTAGTGATAGTTTTCACACCTCATGAACTATTAATGTATCTGAAAACCTATAGGAAGTGGGGCTAAGGAACTATAAACATTAATTGGCACCTGTCATTGTTTGAAATGTGACTCATATGTTTGGGAAGATCATAGTGCCTTCGAGAGGTGGAGCTTTGCTGGAGTAAGGCAGTCACAGGAGGTGGGCCTTGAAGATTAGTCCCACCCTACCTCCTGGAGAGGTCTGCTCTTGAAGTTGACAGTTTTATAGCTCTCAGTCTCTAAGATGTCTGTAGTGACTCAGTCTGCCTTCACCTTCTGCCACCAGCCATGCTTTTTCTACCATTAAAGGTCTATTTTACCCCTCTGGAACTGTATGCTGAATAAATCTCTCCTTTCATCCATTAAGTTGCTTGAGTTCAGGTGTTCTCTCTCAGCAACACGAAGAGTAGCCAGTGAAGCAACCCATCCCCCTAAACCTCACAAAAATCAGTAGCTGTGGTCTGGTCTTTGTATTTGTCTTCCATTTGACCTCAAGTTATTTCTTCTATTCATACATTAGACATTTGATGAGTCCTCCATAGATTGAAGGAGCTTTTGTCAGAGCTGAACTAGAAATACATTACTTGCTGTACCTAAAGGTATAAGATTTCCCTGTCCCATTAATTGACTGAAAAATGTATATGCTTGCTGTGGTATATCTTTATTTAAACTTTTCAAATACAGTAATTTATTTATTCATTTATGCATAAGTGAGCTTATATGTATGTCTGTGTTGTGTACTGGGCTATGGGTGAGTGTGTATGTGTGTGTTTGTGTATGTTTGTATATGTCTGTGTGTTTAAAAGCAGGCGTGCATGTAGAGTTCAGAGAACACCTTTACAAAGTTGGTTTTCTCCAAATCTCATTTATGTGGGCTCTAGGAATTGAACTCAGGTGAGTAGGTTTGTTCAATAATTGATATGAATATATTTAAGGATGGAGTAGAGATTCAGTTTCATTACCTTTGCAATTTTTAAAATGTGAATTTATGAATCTAATTTATTTCAGTTTTTGTATGTGTCTTGTTATATGTGTTCTTACCAAAAAAAAAGAATGTAGCTCAGAGACAGAGCACTTTATCGTGTGCGCAGCTCTGAATATTCTATCCTCAGAATGACAGCCACACCCTGAAGTCAAATGCGCAAGAGATTCTCAAGTCAGACACTCTTCATATTGATTGCTTCCCTTTTGCATGCAGACTGGAGCTTCCATGATCTAGTAACATGACACTTTGCTTGAGTTGTGAATGGATCATCTTACCTTTTAATTTGCTTTACCATAGAGACCATCTACTTTTATACCTCTCCAGTGCTGCCTCAAACCTTGAACTCAGTAGTTTTCAGTAAAATTCAGATACGCATGATTTCCTTGGACAAATTATAGAAGGACTTTGTAAATGCATTATGTCTTGTGATTTCTCTTTAAGAGAAATGCTGAGATTGTCCGTGTCCTTAACAAGAAAAAGATACCACCAGTAAATAACTCAGTCTTCAGCAGTATAAGCATTAAGGTGGCCCAACAGGCTTACAAATCTAGGCATAAGACGAACCTGTCTTAACAGTCCGTTTGTGAAGGGATCATCATTAATTGTAACACTGTTGTCAAAGTATAAATTTACTAATACATGCAAAAACCTTAAGCCAATTAGAAATTAAACCTCAGCAAAATACACTTCAGTTAAAAACAAAACGAACAAACAAACAAAGAAAAACCTATGTAGCTCCTTGCTAGAAAAGAGCTATGTTGGCAACCTTGAAGTTTTGTATGTTGAAAGGTCAGACAGCAGAGCAGCTATGGCTACTGGACAATAAATAACAGTGAAGGAAAACCTAATGCTTCTCACTGGGATGATATAAGAAAGGAATATTATCACATGGAGATTGTGTGGTTTGAAAACCCACATTACTTCAGGGACTAAAAGTCTAAGTTGAAGCTAGTTCTTCTCTACAAACATTTAGGTTGCCTACAGTTAAGAAATAAAGAGAGGTGACACTGGTGTCAACGTGGCAACTGAAGGTTTTGAGATCTGGGCACGGTTGTGGGGAGCTTGTATCATTGGTATTGGTTTAATTTACAAAATGTTTGCTTGATTTTTTTCAGTAATGAAAATGAAAAATTTTGAGCTGGAGAGACAGCTCAGGAGTTAAGATTCTACCACACAAGTAGATGGTCCTGAATTCAGATCTCAGGTCCCACATAAAAAGACTCCAGGAATAAAGTGCAGCAGCCTGCCCTTCAGGACCTGGTGGGCATAGCTTGTGAAATACCAGTGTGAAGCGAAATGGTGATATAAGCAATCCAGGATGATTCCTGAAGTCACCCTTGGGATCCACAAGGGAAACATCGTACCCTCTGATACACACACACACACACACACACACACACACAGAGGCAAAATTAACTAATTTTAAAAAGAAAATGGAAAAATCTTGACTAACATTTTTAGAAAAGATTTTTATTTCCCCACTTTTATGTGTTTTACAGCTAATATAGTATTAACTCTTGTCCTCACGGGATATATAACTGTCAGTTTTCACCACTCCAGTTTGGACTCAGTCCCATCTTGTTGCTTGGGAAGTAGTTTCAACAGCCCCATTCCCTAAGCTACAGTCCTCTTAAGCAGGACTCTGCACCTTGGGCACTATCTCATGAGCAGGACAGGGGTGTTTCCCTCAGCTTGTGCCACTCAAGCTTTCACCTCCCCAATCAGTAAAAACCCTCCAAGAATTTAATAGAGTCCACCAGTATACCATAGGACTGAAGACTCCAAAAATCTTACCATTCAACAGAAGAGAATCTTTACATCTAACTCTAAGATCAGGGACCAGTGGACCAACACCATACAAGACTCCAAGGATCCTTCCTTCAAACAGAAGAGAATCTTCACACCAATCTTGAGATAAGTAACCCTTTTTACTTTCCTTTTAATCTCAATAATCACTATGGTTTAAGATTTTTATATAACACACCCTCATACACCCACTTCTCAGGATTTTACCCATTCACCCTCACACACTTCTAAAGAACTACTTAATCCAAATCTCATAGAGCAAACTTTGATACTGAATTGTAGTTGTCTCAGTCAAATCTAGATCTAAATTCTGGCACCCTTCCTAACCAGAGCAAGGTTTACACACCTTTGAATAGTATAATAATCTTATCCTTGAAATAATACCAAGGAATCCTAAACTGACACCTTTAACACCTAGGTAAACAGTAGAAATTACTTCCAAATGTAGTAATTTTGTCTGACTCACAACAGTCAAAACACACACCAAGAAAGATACTGAGATCAAATACAAAATGCCCAAGTAACACCATAAATCTACAAGGTACAATAAAAACCAAGACAACAAATCTCCTACAAAAAACAGTGACCTCCAAAATGATGGATTCCATCCAGAATAACTGCTTGGATTTCAGCCATGAAAGTAATGGCCAAGATAGTGATTTGGAAAGCCTGATTTTTACTATGATAAAATAATGAAAGAGGAAATTGGAGAGGAGTTTAATAACTATATAATTAACAAGAACATGAACAAACAAGCAACTAGATGAGATTAAAAAAGCCAGTTGAAGAAACAAAACTAGGCATGGAGCAGTTGAAACAAATCTCAGGCAAGATTAAACTTGAAATTAAAAACAAGATTCTATAATCCAAAACTCAATAGAGAATCTTACCAACAGAACTAATGAAGCAGAAAATAGAATGTCAGACTAGAAGACAAGATGACAGAATAAATTATTGCAATCAAAGAGTGAAAATGACAAAAAAAACACTTGAGAGGAATATACAAGAGTTAGGTATACCCATCCAAGTACAAGAGACATATTGCACACCAAACAGGATATGACCAAAATATAAACTTATCAAAACAAATAATAGTCAAAATACTACAGATACATGACAAAGAGGCTGTGTGGACAGCTTCAAGAGAGAAAAACCAAGTCACATTAAAATAAATCAGATGGCTAAGTTAAAGCCAGAAGAGCTTGGAAATATATCAAGTCATTAATGAGCACAAATGCCAACCCAAGCTGTTATACCCATCAAAAAATATCAGTCATGATTGAAGATGTAAGGACAAGCTTAAGGATTACATGACCCCCAAATTAGGCCTACAAAAGATGCTAGAAAAGATACTCAACCTTGAAGAAAGGTACAACCATATCTGAGAGGACAGAAGGGAAACATAATACCAACACAACTTCTAAGCAAAGAAATAAGCATATAAAAACCACGAAACAGAAAATGTCAGGAATCAAAAGACATTTCTCAATTATAATCTTAAAAGTCTATGGAATTAACTCTCCAATCAAAAGATATAGGCTACAAGCATGGATTAAAAATCACAAGCCATCAATCTGCTGCCTTCAGGAAATACATCTCACCATGAAAGACAGGCACATTCTCAGAACAAAAGGTTGGTCAAAGGTGCTACAAGCTAATGGAAAAAGGAAACAAGCAGGAGTAGCAATTCTAGTATCTGACAAAATAGACTTCAACCAAAAGAAAACATAAGAGACAAAAAATATTACATATGAATTAAAGTTGCAATTGATCAGGAAGACTTCACAATATTGAACATATATTCCACCTAATACAGTCTCATCCACATTCATTAAGCAAACACTAAAACATTTAAAACCACAAATCAACCCAAAAACTATGATAGTAAGGGACTTCAACACCACACTGTCACCATTGTATAGGTCAACAGGCCAAAAGCTGAACAGACACACACTGGAGCTGAACCAAGTCATACCCTTAATAGACCTGACTGACCTCTACCAAAACTTCCATCCTAACACTGAGGAATAGCACCAAAGAATTCTTTTCAGCAGCCAGTTGAACTTTCTCTAAAATAGACCACATTTTGGGCCACAAAGCAAGTTTTCACATATACAGTAAAGTTGAAACTATCTTGTACTTTACCAGGCCACTGTGCAAAGCTAGACATGAATTCACAACAAAGCAAATAACAGAAAATGCACAAATTCTTGGAAATTAAATACCATGATTCTGGATGATGAATAGATTCAAACAGAAGTCAAAATGGAAATTCAAAAAGTTCTAGAAGTGAATGATAATGAAACACCACATATCAAAATCTCTAGGATACAATGAAGGCTGACTAAGGGGAAAGTTTATAGTGCTCATGCCTATATGAAAAAAAGGAAGCATCGCAAATAAATAACTGAACAAAACAATTTAAAACTTTAGAGAGAGAGAACGACCCAATCCCCAAAGCAGCAGATGAACAGAAATTAATAAAAGCAAGGGAGAAATATCTAAAATTGAGATAAGGAAAACAATACAAAGGATCACTCAAACAAAGATCTGGTTCATTGAAAACATCCAAAGATTGATAAATCTTTAGCCCAACTAACCAAAAATTAAACAGAGAAAGCATAAATTAATAAAATTAGAGATGAAAATGGAGTTATTACAACTGATTATAAGGAAATTCAGAGATCATAAAGTCATATTTCAAAAATTTATACTCCACAAAATTTGATAATTAAAAGAAATGGATGAATTTCTAAGAATGCACGACTTGACAAAATTGAATCAGGATGAACTGAATTATTTAAATCATCCTATAACAAGTGACTAAATTAAAGAAGTAATTTCAAATCTTCCCATCAAAAAAAGTCCAGAACAGGATGGATTCACTGCAGAATTCTACTAGAAACTTAAAGAAAAACTAACATCAGTGCTCCTTAAACTATTTCACAAAATTGCAAAGGAAGGAACACTTCCAAATTCTTCTTATGAAGCCAATATTACACTGATCTAAAAACCAAATGAAGATACAATAGGATAGGCAAATATATCAAAACATAAACAACTATATATACAAAACCAAAAAAAGAAAACTACAGACCAATCTCATGGATGAAACAGATGCTAAGATTCTCAAAAAATTTTAGCACACTGGATTCAAAAACATATAAAAAAAATTATTCCTTATGATAAAGTAGGATTTATTCCAGGCATACAAGATTAGTTCAATACAGGTGAATCAATAAATGTAATAGATCATATAAACAAATCCAAGGACCAAAATCATATGATACTCTATATTTGTTCAAAAACTTTTTGACAAGATCCAACATCCCATAATGATCAAAATCCTGGAGACAATCAGACTGGAAAGAACTTATATCAATATAATAAAGGTAGTATACAGCAAGCCTGTAGCAAGATTATTCTAAATGATAAAAAACTGGAAGCATTCATATGAAAGCAAAAAAGGTCAGAATAGCAAAAATAATTTTGAGTAACACAAACTCTATTGGAGGTATCGCCATACAAAACCTTAATCTATACTATAAGTCTATAATAATACAGACAACATGATACTGGCTCCAAAATAGGTACATAGATCAATAGATAAGGGTTGAAGACCTGGACTTAAGCCTATACCTCTATCTGATTTTTGACATAGAGGTTCAGAAAACCCAATGGAAAAAGAATAATATCTTCAGCAAACAATGTTGGCAAACCTGAATATCTACATGGAGAAAATTGAAATTGGACCTTTACTTCTCAACATGCATGAAAATCAACTCCAAATGGATCAAGGATCTTAATATTATACCAGAGACCATAAAAACCTTAGAATAAAGGGTAGGAAATTCCCTCAAACTGATTGGCCTAAGCCAACATTTGTAAACAGGACCAAAATAGCATAGGAAACCAACAATCAACAAATGGGATCTCATGAAATCTTCTGTCAGCTAAAGATATTGTTATCTGAGCAAAAAGAGAACCCACGGAATGGGAGAAAGTCTTCACTAACCACACTTCTGATACAGAATCAATATTCGGAGTATAAAAAGAACTCAAAAAAAACCTTTCCCACCTGCCCAGGATGCACGCAGTCCAGCCTGGACTCATGGCAACCTAGGTAAATTCCCCTCCCCCAAACCCCAGGCAGCCCACTAGTCCCAAATCCTCCCACCAGCCAGCCTGAGCCAGCGCTGCACCAGGTCAGGAAGGACCCCCTGGGCCACGCCCCAGCTCCCCAGGTTAATAGCGCCCCACCACCACCCTTTCCCCACCGGCCAGGGTCGCACAGTCCAGCCAGGATGTCCGGAGACCTAGGTAAGCTCCCCCCCACCCCCTAGCCCCCACCTCCCCATCTTCTACCACCCCACCCCCCCAACCCCCCACTGACCCCCACCTAAAGCCTAGGCAGCCCACTGGTCCCAGCTCCTCCCACCAGCCAGCTAGAGCAGGAGCTACTCCAGGCCAAATAATTCAGTTCAGTGGAAAACGCACAGAAATTGAAAGATTGAAAGAAGGTCTTAAGAATTAAAACAATGGGGTCTGGGGAGGTGACTCAGGGGTTAAGCCTCTGCCTTGCAGGCGGAAGGTCCTGAGTTCGGATCCCAGACGCCACATGTAGACCCCGGGCGGAAGCGGGGGTGGCCTGTGTTTCTGATCCTGGTAGGGCAGAGCCTGTGACTTCCGGGGAAGAGTAAACAAGGAGGAGGTGGAAGCGTACATGGTGCTTCCCGAATTCATCCGTGGTTCTACACACACACACACACAAACACACGCATACACGCACAATTGAATAAATAATAAAAAATTTAAAAGAAAAAAAAGAATTAAAAGAATGCCCAAGTCAAAATGCAAATCCATGAGAAACAAAACCCAAGAAAACAAATCTCCCACTGAAGGAATTAATCCCATAATGATAGACTCCAACCAGAACAAACTCATGGAAAATAGCCAGGAAAGCCTGATCCAGGTATAACGACTTTCAAAACATGATCATTACCATGTTCAATACTATGAAAGAGGAAATCAGGGAGGAATTACATAATCAAATCACTTTGAAGAGGAACACAACAGACACTTGGAGGAGTTGAGAAAAACAGTTCAAGAAACAAAAAGAGGCATAGAGCAGTTAAAACAGACTCAAGCAGACTTTAAAACTGAACTAAAAGACAAGCTATCTTCAACCCAGAACTCAACAGTGAGTCTTATCAGCAGAACTAATGAAGCAGAAAACAGAATTTCAGACTTTGAAGACAAAGTGGGAGTATTAACCAGCTCAATGGAAGAGGTTGCTAAAGCCAAAAAGATACTCAAGAGAAATATTCAAGAGTTATGGGAAACCCTGAAGAAGCCTAACGTGCGTATTCATGGAATACCAGAACAAGAATCCCAAAATACCACACCTGAGGAAATTTTTCAAACTATGATCAAGGAAAACTTTCCTCATCTAAAAAAAGAGAGGCCCATTCATATTCAAGAGTCATTCCACACCCCAAACAGATATGACCAAAATAGAAACTCGCCATGGCAAATAATAGTTAAAAACACTCCACATTCAAGATAAAGAAATGATGCTGAGAGCTTCAAGGGAAAAAAAAGTCACTTTTAAAGGTAAACCTATTAAAATAACAAATGACTTCTCAACAGAAACAGTAAAAGCCAGAAGAGCTTGGACAGATGTACTTCAAGTATTGAATGAGCAAAATTGTCAACCAGGCTGATATATCCCGCAAAACTTGATCGAGGGAGAAAGAAAAACTTTCCAGCACAAAGACAACTTGAAGGGATACATGTCCACCAAACCAGGCCTTCAAAAAATGCTAGAAATGATACTCAAGCTTGAAGAAAAAAACAAGCATATCCAGGAGAACAGAAGGCAAGTATAATACCACCAAAACCTAAAAGCTAAACAATACACTTACAAAAACCACTAAACATAATAAATGTCCAAAATTAAAAGTAGTTTCTCCATTATAACATTAAATGTTAATGGAATTAACTCACAGATCAAGAGACACAGATTACAAACTTGGATTAAAAATCACAACCCATGAATCTACTGCCTGCAGGAAACCCATCTCACCACAAAAGATAGGCACAACCTAAAAAAAAAAAGGCTGGTCAAAAATTCTACAAGCTAATGAAACCAGAAAACAGGCAGGGGTAGCCATTATGCTATCAGACAAAGTGGACTTCAAACAAACAAACAAACAAAAAAAACATAAGAGACACAGATGGATACTACATTTTAGACACAGGTACAATTCAACAGGAAGACTTCACAATACTGAACATATATGCACTCAATACGCCCCCCCCACATTCATTAAGCAAACTCTACAACGTCTAAAGCGAGAAATCAATCCCCAAATGATAATTCTTGGGGCTTTCAAGACCTCTTTCTCAACATGGGATAGATCAACAGGTAAAGCACTTAAGAGAGACTTGGAGCTTAATCAAACCCTTACTGAAATGGACCTTACAGATCTCTATCGAACTTTTCATCCATGCACCAAAGAATATACATTTTTCCCAGCAGCATACGGAACTTTCTCCAAAATACATAACATATTGGGCCACAAAAGAAATCTCCACATATACAGGAAAGTTGAAATTCTAGCCTGTACCTTATTAGACCATGGCCTAAAGCTGGACATCCACAACACAACAAACAAGAGAAAATACACTAACTCCTGGAAACTTAACAATATGATGCTGAATGAGAACTGGATTCAGGAATAAATTAAAAAGGAAATTCAAGATTTCCTGAAAGTGAATGATAATGAAAATTCAACTTACCAAAATCTCTGGGACACAATGAAAGCTGTTCTAAGAGGTAAGTCCATAGCTCTTAATGCCTACATCAAAAAGTGGAAACATCAGAAATAAATAACAATGCAGCTTACAGCTTTAGAAATACTAGAGCAATTCGATCCCAAAAGCAGTAGAAGAGAGAAGATTAGCAAAATAAGGGGAGAAATATCTGAAATTGAGATTAGGAAAATGATACAGAAAATCAACCAGTCAAAAAGCTGGTTCTTTGAAAAAATCAATAAGATTGATGCACCCCTAGCTAAATTAACCAAAAGCAGGAGAGAGAGAACCCAAATTAACAAAATTAGAAATGAACATGGAGTTATCACTACTGATACCCAAGAAATCCAGAGAATTATAACATCACATTTCAAAAACTTATACTCTGTGAAATTAGACAACACAAAAGAGATGGATGAATTCCTAAGAAAAACAACTTATGTAAATTGAATCAGGAAGTTGTGAATTATTTAAATAGTTCTATAATATATGAGGAAATCGAGGAAGTAATCTCGAATCTTCCCACCAAAAAATGTTCTGGACCAGATGGACTCAGCACAGAATTCTACCAGACATTTAAGGAGTTAATAACACCAATACTCCTTAAACTGTTCCATCAAATAGCAAAGGAAGGAACACTACCAAATTCCTTCTATTAAGCTAATATCATCTAACTCCCAAAACCTAATAAAGATACACTTAAAAAAGAAAACTATAGGCTGATCTCTCTGATGAACACAGACTCAAAGATTCTCAACAAAGTCTTAGCAAATCGGATTCAAAAACATATCAAAAAGATCATCCACGGGGATCAAGTAGGCTTTTTCCCACCCACACAAAGGTTGGTTCAACATACACAAATCAATAAATGTAATTCACCATATAAACCAGTCCAAAGTTCAAGACCACATGATACTCTCGATAGATGCAGAAAAAGCTTTTAATAAGATCCAACAGCCCTTTATGATCAAAACCCTAGAAAAGGTTGGAATGGAAGAAACCTTTTGTCAATATAATAAAAGCTATATACAACACGCCAACAGCAAGGATTATACTCAATGGGGAAAAACTTGAAGCATTCCCACTTTGATCCGGAACTAGACAAAGCTGTCCACTCTCACCATTTCTATTCAATATCGTACTTGAAGTCTTAGCTGAAGCCATAAGACAAGAAAGGGACATAAGAGGGATTCAAATCGGCAAGGAAGAAGTCAAGCTATCCCTATTTGCAGATGACATGATCTTATACCTGAGTGATCCCAAAAACTCCAACAGCAAGCTCCTGGAACTAATTGAGAAGTTCAGCAGGGTGGCAGGATACAAAATAAATGTGCAAAACTCAGAGGCCTTCCTATATGCCCAGAATGAAAGAAGTGAAAAAGCCCGAGAGAAACAATCCCATTTACTATAGCCCCTAAAAAAAATGAAATACCTTGGTATAAACCTAACCAAGGAGGTAAAAGACCTTTACAATGAAAACTTTATCACCCTAAAGAAAGAAATTGCAGAAGACACCAGAAGGTGGAAAGCCCTCCCATGTTCCTGTATTGGCAGAATCAACATCCTAAAAATGACCATCCTACCAAAGGCAATATACAGATTCAATGCCATACCAATTAAAATCCCAAAGCAATTCTCTAAAGAAGTTGACCAAATAATCTCAACATTCATATGGAGGCACAAAAGACCCAGGATAGCAAAAACAATCCCGAGTAACAAAAACACGGCTGGAGGTATCACCACACCAAACCTTAGTCTATACTACAAATCCATAGTTGTAAAAACAGCCTGGTACTGGCTCCAAAATGGACACACAGATCAATGGATAAAGGTTGAAGACTCCAATATAAGCCTACACAACTACACCCATTTGATCTTTGAAAAAGATGCCCAAAAAATCCAATGGAAAAAGAACAGCATCTTCAACAAATGGAGCTGGCAAAACTGGATCTCCATAGGCAGAAGATTAAAACTGGAACCATACTTGTCACCATGTACAAGAATTAATTCCAAATGGATCAAGGACCTCGATATAAGGCCAGAGACTATAAAAACCATAGTGGAAAGGGTAGGGAACTCTCTCAAGCTGATTGTTCTAGGCCAACAGTTCCTAAACGGACATCCAATAGCAGTCACTACAACCAACACTGAACAGATGGGATCTTGTGAAATTAAAGAACTTCTGTTCAGATAAAGAAATTGTACTTAAAGCACAAAAGTACTCCACAGAATGGGAGAAAATCTTCACAAACCACATATCTGATAGAGCTCTATTATCCAGAGTGCACAAACAACTTAGAAAACTAAACACCAAGGAAACAAATGGGCCAATTAAAAAATGTGCCTTGGATCTTAAAAGAAACTTTACCAGGGATGAAATTAAAATGTCTAACAAATATCTTAAAAAATGCTCCACATGGGGCTGGAGAGGTGGCTCAGGGGTTAAGCCTCTGCCTTGCAGGTTGAAGGTCCTGAGTTTGGATCCTAGACCCCACGTATAGATGCTGGGGGGAAGTGGGGGCGGCCTGTGTTTCTAGTCCTGGTAGGGCAGAGCCTGTGAATCCCTGGGTAGAGTAAACAAGGAGGAGGTGGAGGCGGTCCATGGTGGTTCCCAAATTCCCCGTGGTTCTACACACACACACACACACACACACACACACACACGCGCGCGCACATGCACAATTGAATAAAAAAAAATGCTCCACATCCTTAGTCATCAGAGAAATGCAAATCAAAACGTCCCTGAGATATCATCTCACCCCGGTCAGGATGGCAAAAATCCACAATACAAACAACATCAAATGCTGGAGAGGATGTGGAAAGAGGGGAACTCTCCTACATTGCTGGTGGGAATACAGGCTCATACAACCACTCTGGCGAGCTGTGTGGTGATTCTTAAAGAAATTAAAGATTGAAATGCCATATGACCCTGCTATTCCACTTTTGGGAATAACCCCCATACAGCAAAAATTCACTTCGATAGCACAAGCACGATCATGTTCATAGCAGCACTGTTTACAATAGCAAAGTTATGTAATCAGTCCAAATGTTCAACAGTTGAAGAGTGCATAAGGAAAATGAGGTACATTTATACAATGGACCACTACTCAGCCATCAAAAATGATGAATTAATGGAATTTTCCGGGAAATGGATGGAATTAGAAACAACCATATTGAGTGAAGTATCCCAGACATGGAAAATTAAGCACTATATGTACTCCCTAATAGGTGGATCCTAGTACCAAACCCACTTAGAGACACTCAAAGACAAATCTCTGTAATACCTACAGAAATTGCAAAAAAGACAAATCTCTGTAATACCTACAGAAATTGCAAAGATTATAAACAGGAGGGATGGGGAGGGAGGGCCCCGCCAGAAACAACAAGAGAGGGGACCATGTTACAGCAGAGAAAATAGGCCACCATCAAGGACTGCAAGTAAGTAATGAGACATCTGGTTAAGCTCGCAGACTTTCCTTCCTGAGCATTTGCACTGATAGGGTATGATCTTACCAGAAGGGGAGGGCATGTAGGCTGCCAGATAGAAAGTAACCATTTTGCAAATGGGTGATTGATCCCCTCCCTCACCATGGTCTCCTACTTTTATTCCATGTACCTTTGAATATACTCTTACAACAAGACTCTGATTTAACAGGTTTTTATCTCTGGCCAGGGAGTGACATGCAATACCCATCAGGATGGAGCCAAGGCATTGCAGGAGCAGCAAAACTAAAAAAAAAAAAAAAAAAAAAATTCAACAAACCTTAATTCAGAATATCAGAGACTCTATATCAACCACCAGGAACTAAGGCAGCCTAATCTTTCCCCATCCTGAAGCTCAGGGAAATTTGTCGTAAGATAAGAGCACAAAGATGGGAAGAGTAATGATATGCAAGATACTCCACACAAGTTAGGGCCAAAGCAATCATAATAGGACTTTGCATGACCTGCGCTATGTCCAACACATTATTGACTCCACAAAGTCTAGCATGGACTAAAGACACTAGGATCCTTGGAGGCTAGGGACTGACAGTCACAGTAGTGTTCCTAAGCTTAAAGGGAACACAGGAAAGGGTTCTGGGAAATACTCCTGGGTCCTTGCACCTCATCAGAGAGGAGGATCCAGAGGAAAGTTTGGCATGCACATTAAAGGATGCTCCAGGAATTGGGGGGGAGCCATTGGGGGAAGATACTGGGGGATGGGAAAGGAGGAGAAGGGGGAGAGTAGCGGGGCCAGGGGTGAGGTGGAGGGAGGGAGGGGACCAGTGTACCTGTTAAGTTTGTATGAGCGGAAATTAAAAAAAAAGAACTCAAAAAATTAAAACCCAAAGAGATAAGAAAATGGATTATAGCACTTAAGAAGAAACTTTTCCCAAGCGAAACTGAAATGTCCAACAAATACCTTAAAAAATGTTCCACCTCCTTAGCATCAGGGAAATGCAAATCACAACTACCATGAGATATCATCTCACGCTCGTCTGAAAAGCTAAAAATCCAAAATACATACAATAAAAAATGCTGGAGAAGATTCATAGTCAAGGGAACTCTCTTATTTTGCTGGTGGGAATGCAAACTTGTACAACCACGCTGGAGATCAGTATGGTGATTTCTAAAAACATTAAAAATTGAAATGCCATGTGACCATATACCACTACTGGGAATGTTCCAAAAAAATATTTCATCTTACTATAATAATACATATTCTTCCATGTTCATTGCTGCACTATTCACAATAGCAAAGTCATGGAATCAAACTAAATGCCCAACAGTTGATGATTGGATAATGAAAATGTAGTACATATACACAATGGAATATTACTCAGCTGTCAAAGCACAAATTAATGAAATTTGCTGGTAAATGGATGGAGTTGGAAGAAGTTATACTCAGTGAAGTATCCCAAGCACAGAAAGTCAAACATTACATGTTCTCCCTTATAAGTGGAACCTACTTTTATGCCCCCATAATTACACACCCAAAGGAAAATTTCCTTAACACCCATTAAAATTGCAAAGAATTATAGCTAGGTAGGTAAGTGTAAGAAGACCCCAAAAGGATGGAGAACAGGAACACAGTTAAATGGATGAATAAGGCAACCATAAAGAAAGGCCTGTAAGTAGTGACATATCTGATCCTGTCGACCTTCAGTTTCATTACCTTTCACAGGAAGTGTTTGGACTGGCTTGAGGTGTTGAACATGTGTCCCCTGTCATGGGAGGGGGGTTATTATTAGAAAGCCAGTTGTTGCCTGGAACATGACCCCACTCACTACTGTGTCATAGCTATTATCATCTCTCTTTAAAATCCTTTCTAATATAAAGGCCCCCTTTAAAAAAAAAGTTTTATTTTGGGATTGGAGAGGATCTCAACACCCAGACATCCTTGTGTAGTACAAGAACAACAAAATAGATAACAACAGCCAACCGGAATGCAGAATGCCAGCCACCTTACAATGTTCACCTGGAACCAAGCCAGCCAAATTTCTTCTCATCCTAAAGTTCAGGGAACCTTGCAGAAGTGGAAGTGGTAAGATTGAAGAGCCCAAAGATGGGGAGCTTCACTGCTGGATACACATTCCACTCAAGACAGGGCTGTTGCAAACAGGAAGTCACTACAAACTTGACCTTACCAGACCTTCACAATAGCTGACTTATCAACATGCCTCCATAGATTGGTGGGGATTTCAGATTACTTTAAACAATAGGATCCTTTGAACAGAGAGATTGAATAGGGTAAAGGACTACCCACATTGGTAGTCAACCAAAGTGGGACCTCTTGGCCTACCACAGAGGTCTGAACCCCTACTAGAGCAGATGGTTCAGAGAAGATCTTGGGACAACCTGATGGTAAGGAGGGAATCAGGGAGCAGGCTGGACCCATGAAGGGAGTGAAAGGAGGAGGGAGTGAGGAGGGAAGGAGAGGAGAAGGGAAGGAGGAAAGGAGAAAGGGAGGGAGCGGAGGTAGGATGGTAAACACATTCATGCATTGAGCTGCAAAAAGGAAACATAATAAAAAAGTAAAATATAATCTTGAAAAATAGATTAGTCACAAAGTGAGAGAAATTTTTATATAATACTATGTATGTAAAATATATTACTTTTCACTCGGAGTATGAGTACTCTATTTTTTTAAATTTTGGAATACATACGTCAGTATTCTATGCTTATACTTCTACTTGCTAGGTAAGATCTCTTCATTTTATAATTTAAAGTCTAATTATTATTTTAAATTATGAGAACAAGCTTATGAACATACAGTCCAAAAATTCCTTCTCCACATTCTTTTGACTCTCTTTTGTTAACTGTATTTTATTAATCAACCAAGTTCTTCTAGTCAGTTCGAAGTCTTTTCTGTCTTCAATATTTTATGAAGCCTGTGCATAAGAAAAATTACTATTTTCACACAAAATAGAAGTACTATATTTACTTTCTCTATTATTTTTATTCTAAGCATGCAAGAAGTCAGCTTAAGTCTTATTAAGAAGATGCAAGTTACTGCTTCATAATTCTTTGCATTTTTGCTTGTTAAAAATTCATACTTTGAATTTTTAAACTTTCAAGGAAAGCAAATTAAGATCCATAATTAAATTCTTATAATACTTCTGAAAGTAAAGTTTGAGCATTTTCCCCTTTACAAAAGTAAATGAACATATCTAACCAAGTTGGTAAATATGCTAATTACTCTAATGGTGGAGATTATTTTGCAACACACATCAAAATTCCTGATGCTATAACTGAAACACATGTACATTTTTATGTATAAATATAATCTTGAAAAATAGATTAGTCACAAAGTGAGAGAAATTTTTATATAATACTATGTATGTAAAATATATTACTTTTCACTCAGAGTATGAGTACTCTATTTTTTAAATTTTGGAATACATACGTCAGTATTCTATGCTTATACTTCTACTTGCTAGGTAAGGATGAAGGGAAATTATTTGATAACAATTTAAAATTATATCAATGGTATATTTTTATATTGTAATATTGCATTCCATACAAGGACAAGTGAAGCCCCAACCTTTACAACATACACTGAATGACACATCTGTAGATTCATCAATCATATAGATGGAGATAGAATTTCAGCCATTATTGCAAGAGTCAAATCTTCCTTTGAAAATTTGGCTGCGCATTGTACATTGGCAATAGATGTTCTTTTTTTTTTCTAAAAAAGTGAAAGCATTACTTATAATTCCTTTCAGTGATTGTGAAAAATACAAGCCTATTAGTTGGTGGGAAATTAATGACATGCTATTTTAATACTCACTTCTTAACCAAGGATTTCAAAAGCCTGGAAGACTGTCAGATATGAAAGAAAATTAAGGGATTGATTTCAAAAGACATTCAAATTAACAACAAATAGAAACTTTTCCTTTACATCTTCTTGAATAGCTTGGTGATACTGGAAAAGAATATCAAACATAAAAGGAAATTTATTTTCCATATTAACATTAGGAATTAAAAAGCAAATGACACTGAATTAGAAAAGCCTGTGCTAATTTTTCTTTATAAAATTTGAAGTGGACAAGCTTGATTAGTGAATTGATCTGGTAATTTATTTAAAACTTTAATTCTTTCTTAGAAATATGTTCAAATCTAAAAGTCTGAAGATAACAAACTGATAACGTTTAAAGAGACTGACAATTTTCACATGAATAAAGAAGACCTATCATTTAGAAACAAATAGATAGCAGTAGAAATTGAATAAAAAAAACCTAAAACTTGAGACATATTTTAAAATACACCCTATAAATGTGTATAACAGGGACATGCACATGAACAAGTATGATACTTGTGTTTATTTTTAAAACTAGTAAGAAATATTTGAAGTACATATCAAATTATAAAAGTTTAAGATACAATCTGTCAGTATATCTTCAATAGTATGTCAACAACAAAAATTAAAAATATTTTGCTGCATTATTTTATTCTAAAATAATTGTGCACTGTACAGAGATAATATCATTTCCCCCAGCAAAAAGCAAAATGAAAAAGAACCAAAGCTGAGATACTTGTGTTTATACATGCATTCCATATTCACAATTACAGACATAAAATGTAGTATATATTATGAATTAGCCAATGGACACATATGAAATAATACACTAGAAAGAAATTTGTGTGACAGGAAAGTCTTTCCATATCCCAAACTGTGACTAAATAGCAAAAGCCTGTGATACTTTCTGATTCTGCCATTTTTCCAGTATTTGTGTACTCTAAATATTAACTACAATATTTACTTTAATCATTTGCTTCAAGTATTACAATATTGAAGTGTTCATTTATAATAAGTATTACTTTAGAGTCTGTCCTAAGGGCAGCAGCTTGCCAGCTAACTGCAGCTTTCTCTCTATAGAGCACTAGATTAAGAAACAAAGTTTTGGGCTAATAAATAAGTTTTTCTGGTCTTCAACCTTATTGATAGTGATTTCTACCACCACTGAAAAATAGAATCTGGGAAATCGTATAGTGATCAACATACCATGTGATCCTGCTCACATCTTGAGGATGATTGAATTTATATATAGGTAAAGGAGTTCAGATTGTCTCTGTGAAGAGGATGTGAAGCCATCAGAAGGTGTGTAGATGAAATGTTCACAAGGTTACATCAAAGTCTATGGGAAGTAAAAATCAGGATCTGTGTGTGTGTGTGTGTGTGTGTGTGTGTGTGTGTGTGTGTGTGTGTGTGTGTGTGTAAAAATAGGACTTCCTTTGAGTCCAGAGGAGAGAAGTAGACAGGTTCACCAGAATCAATAGCTGCAAAAAGAAAAAGTGATTAATGAAAAGATTTCTAGTATCTTGGAATTACTGCCCTCAGGACTTTCTAGTAGGTTAAAAAGCAAAGCTTTGTAATCAAAGATAAGCACTTTGTTTTTATTTGAGCATCTCTGTAGTGAGTCAAAGAAGACTGAAAGCAAATAGGAATTAACAAGTTGTTCTTCATATATAACTTGGAGGCACATTTTAAACATCCTTCTGGAGAGAAGAGAAAACAACAGTGAAACATATAGAGGAGAGGTCAAGAGGTCCAAGTATGTGTTATTCTTTGAAAATCCTCAGTGTTCAAGTGACCCCAGAGGTATGAATGTACTTTCATTCATTCATTCATTTTCATTCAACAAGCAAATATTTACCAAGCATTTAATATGAGCCAGGGTTAATTCTGGTTTTTAGCAATAAAGTATTAAAAATGATTCAAGTAAAATCCATATCCTTACAAAACTTACATCGTGTGATGTGATCTTGAGAATAAAAGGACATAGAATTTCAGAATATTATCCAAGACGAGTCTCTGGGACATTTTCATCTTCACTAGATTCCAGATGGAAGAGGATCCAAGGAAAATAGAGTAAGAAGTCCAGAAAGAAGTGCTAGACTAAGAGTATCCAGGCACTAAAGACAAGAGGACTCAACCTTTTTTTTTTTTTTATTCAATTGTGGGAATATGTGTGTGTATGCATGTATGTGTGTATGTGTGTGTGTAGAACCATGGGCGAATTCGGGAACCACCATGGACCACCTCCACCTCCTCCTTGTTTACTCTGCCCCAGGATTCACAGGCCCTGGCCCTACCAGGACCAGAAACACAGGCCGCCCCCGCTTCCGCCCGGCATCTATACGTGGGGTCTAGGATCCGAACTCAGGACCCTCCACCTGCAAGGCAGAGGCTTAACCCCTGAGCCACCTCTCCAGCCCCAAGAGGACTCAACCTTTTAAATAGACTTCAAACAACCATTGAACTTCTGAATAATTACTGAATTATGCAGAAGACTAAATACATATAATTATTTTACATTTTGATCAATAGATAGTTCGTGTCTTATTGAGATGGCACATATTGTATTTGGATGAAATGTGGAGGTTTGGAGATTCTATATTAGAACATAACCATATAGAATTTGATAAATTTTTCTGATAATAAGACTTGAAAAGTAGGGAAGTAATCAGAAGGTACTGTCATGATTAGGTACTGGTGTCAACTTGGTAACTGAAAGCTCTGAGCTCTGGGCACAATTGTGAGAAATTAGTGATTGATAGGAAGGCCCAGCCCATAGTGAGTGTGGTTAGTCCCAGGCCAGGTAGATACAATGGAAGGAACTGGGCAAGGAAATTGGCATTCTTCAGGGTACTTGGCTGGCTATGCTGGTTTGGCAATTAGAGGTTTTTCTCTACGAAGTCTTATGGATGTATAAATTTGGTGTGGCAAGTTCCTTTGGCCCCTGGTGTTGGTGCAGACTCTTCTGCCAAAACAACCGGTCAAGGAACTGCAAGTGAACTATCATAAGTCAAAATAAAGGCCCTTTATTTCTTTATAAGCTGCTAAATTGTGAATTTATCATTAACATGCAGAGTAACTGCAACAGGTACTATGTGGGACTTAATATGTAACATAAGAAAGTCCACTCCAGAGAGGATAGCATATACTTAACATTCAATGATACTTCTCAATAGTGGGGAGTTTGTGGGTGGGTGTTGTGTGGTATTACTGCTCAGTTTTTCTCAGAATAGGCAAGTGCTCTACCCCTCAGTTACATCTCCAGTCCTACACATTATTCATGAAAAGTAAGTTTCAATGTCAGTAATTTGGATTAAATAATGAAATTTATAAATAATGCATTCTTCCGGGGTCTGAAACATGAAGTTTCAACTGAAAATGTTAAAAAATGCAATATTTAAGTACAAAGACCACACATGAATTACTGTAAATTTAATAATAAAAATATAAACTAATTGAATAGTTAAATACAAAACACAAAGAAAACCAGAATTTAGGTCTAACTTAATAAAAATTTAAATAACATATTATTTCATGCCAACAACTTCCAAAGCAATAAATCTTTTTTATTATTATTATTTCCGCTCACACAAACTTAATAGGTACACCAGTTCCCTCCCTTCCTCCTCCTCTCCCCAACCCCCCTGCTCCCCCTCGCCTCACCCTTCCCTCCTCATCCTCCAGTGCCTCCCCCCCCCAATCCCCGGAGAATCCTTTAATGTGCACAAAGCAAATAAATCTTAAGCTGTGCTGTAGGAATTAAGTCTTCTTAAAAGCATGTATACACATATCAAATCCCTTTAAGATGCATTTGCTTTAGTTGCTTTTCTCAATCCCACTGCAATGTGCTTCATGGGATAGAAATTATTTAAAAAATTTTGTAGAATTCAAAAAGATTTTTTAAATCCTTAGAAATGTGTAACTCTACACAATATTTGTTCATGAAATACCCACCTGTTCAAACTTTCAACACCTCATGACTTGTAATCGCGGCTCTGTATTTTGTGGTTGCCTCTAAGTCCACTCATGAAAACCTACCTGTAGAGTAGAGGTACTTCTAGGAGTATTTCAGTGTTTGGATCAATTCTGTTGATTTTCCCCACATTCTGAACTAATCAAATGACAATATTTGTCAAAAAAGTTGATGGCCTGGGACTGCATTTTCGGGCTATCACTTGTTTTCTTCTTTCAATCCTGATCTTGGAGCAGTGTAATGTGGGACTCAGAAAGTCTCAGGAAAGGACTCTAATTTGTGCAAACATTGGTGGCCTTGAATACAGCACCTAAGATAGAATATTAAATGAAACTCAGAGAGATTCTACAAACATTTTAATACTTGAAGGGCCAGAAAAACAGTCCATTGTCTTGGAATGTGATGATTCTGACCTGGCTGTGAGGGCTGCTGGTTCTGGGAGCTTGGGGTTCAGACAGCAGTTAAATAAAGAACTCATCTTTTTACATTATAAGATGGTCATTTCTTCTGAAAGAAGATTTTCCCCTGTGCTTGGGATTGAATGGAGATCCTCAGCCATAGTAGACAAGTACTTCACCACTGAGCTATAACTCCAGGTCCCAAAGTCTATATTTTATATCAGCCACATATCTTATCTTTAGCACTTCACACATTTCAGATTATCTTTATTATTACACTTGAACTTTAAAGCAAACTTTTCCCCAGTTATAATTTTGAGAACTTCAAATTTATGGGCATCATTCATTCCCTGTATAACAATGGAGTTCCGCATGGCCTCTGGTAGCCTAATTCCTACATGTGCCTCAAGGAATCTACAGTGTGCGGGAAATGGAAGGTTTGAACATCAATTGCCTCTGCCCTTTAAAAGCACCGGGAGTGTACCAGCAGGACTGCCTCTGCACTAGCTGCCTCTCACATATGGCTGGAGCCTGCTTTCGGCACCAGTATCTTTGAAAGAGGTGTGAAAAAGACATTGCTCCAAGGCCAGGAGAGTGGGCTGTTCGAATCCTCCTGGAGACAAAAGAAAGAATTGGTTCCAGTGCCTTTTTCAATCCTAACAGCTTTCAGATGACACATTGAGAGTCATTTATACAGACTCGAATATACCCAAGAGTGTTCCTCGCCAAGCCTTCCCACATTCGACGTGAGCCAATGCAGATCACTTTATTTTAAAAGGTTACATGTTATATAAAACCCACACAACTGACTATCTTAGATTTTTCTCTATCCCTGCCGGACTTCTGTGGGGTCCCCTCTGTCCTTTTCATATTTAAGTGTAGGTTAGCTGATTTACTTTCACTCATAAACAATGTGCAATTTGGGAAGATCACTTCAAATGTCTATCTACATCAAAGGTATCTCCTGTTCATCTTTTGTTCACAAAGCCCTTGTCAACTGCTGCCCTGAACATGATAAAGAGGTCGACAGGAACTTTGGAAGTCATCTTCCTTTGCAATGCATCTTTCTGGTTGTTTTCGAATCATATCAATATACCTTGCACCTTATCTCTCAATTGCTGCCTTCTTATTCTTTCTTACTAATAGAGAACCCTTGAGTTGCTTTATAATCCCTTGTGGACCTATGACACTACTCACTGTAACCCCATGCTTATGGTAGAAGCTTCAGAAGAATGTCCATCACTCATCTCAGCAACTCAAAAGTCAACCTTAGATACTTTGAAGGTGGGGACTGTTTCTACCAGGGATATTTACCACACAAAGGCTTCAAAACCACTACCGGGGATGGAGAGACATCATTGAATGTATCCAGAATCAATGACTTGTGTCTAGAAAATCACTCGTGTCCTTCCTATGAGCTTTAATAAAAAAATGGATATAAGAACCTAATTAGTTATCATACTGCTGCTATGACCTGTACCATGAACAGATTTTCAAGAGATAGCAACAAGATGGAGCAAGGATGTAGTGGCTCCTCAGCCAATGGTCACTTGTTATTTTATACCTCTTTTATTTCTCTGCCTTATAATGTCATTTTTATCCTTTTTTATTAAGCCAATATAATTGTCATTAATATACATACTTTGCTTCAAGTAATTCCAGGCTCAGTCACTGTTGTGTGATTTCAGGCTCAACTTGCTGGTCGACCTGAAATCCTATGCCTCATAAATGCAAATGGAATTAAAATGTAATTCTTCCACTTGAAAACATATAGTAAATCTAAGTCTCTATGAATATAAATATTTTAAAAAGTCATTAAAGGTAACTATATATCCATATATTCATAATTCTTATTTATAGAAGAAGCACACACATATTTTGAAGAACATCACTTAAATCTTCTAACAGCACACCAAATTTTATTTATAAATTAAGAGTATAACTTCACACACATATACATGTGCTGTGCATATTTTCCCTAGATTTTTTAAATGCATACTTAGCAAAATATGTATACATATTCAATTTTTAGATTTCATGTTTGAGTCTGTTACTAAGTGCAGCAAGCAATTTTTCAAATCAGTTTTTATATTATTTATTTGCTGGAAATGAAAACAACATGAAATTATACTTTAATAGTGGATTGCCAATGCAATTATAAGTTATTTTCCTCAACCATCTCTATTTTTGGTAGATGATTAGTGCCCCGTGGGATCCAGAGACTTCTCTGATCGAGAGCTGTTTGTTTTCTGCCTGCTGCAATTATATTTTACACATACACCAATGATGAGTAGCCTCGTGTGTTGGGATAAATATGTTATTATAAGTTCAAATGCTTAGATACTTTTTCGATGTTTATTTGAGCTGAGCAAAACATAGTGGTTTGAGTTCACAGGGGGCTTTCATAAACCTTTTGGGGGAGAATTTCAACTCACAGGGTTTGTAAGCAGATGGCATATGCAGGCAGTCACACTTCTCCTTGGTGGGAGGAATGGCATTCTCGGGGTAATAAAATAAGAGAAGGAGGTGCCATGACAAGTCTGTTCTGGGAGTCTCTGCTTGGGCTTTCCCCACAAGGCAGAGACACTAAGTATAAGCTAGAGGGTGATATGGAATCCAACGCAGTCAAGTGCTTTCACAACACCTCCACACTGGCCCACCCCTTTCTCCCTCTGGGATCTTTGGAAGAAAGTGGAGTCATCCTGCTGCTCAGAACTGAAGCAGGATGCTTTGAGAACTCGACAGGATTGTGTGCAGGGACACAAGACTTCTGACTGCCAATCAGTTGTCCTTAGCATTCCACCTTTGAAGCTACAGGGAGAAAAAGTTTTCAAAAACACCACTTTTAACAAGATCAGATCAGCATCCTGCTCTATCCGTACAGAATTCAGGAAAGTCTAGTAGAGAAGTATATGAGAAGAGTCCTTGGCCTTCCAGCCAAATTCATGCATGCCCACGGAAGGTCCATACTGCCCGAATTTATAACAATCAGACAGTGATCAGAAAATTAAGAAGAGAGAAAAATGAAGGATGCACAAAGTTGGGGTGAGTAAAGAACAGACTTTCCACAAGAAGAGATGGAAGAGAGAGAGAGAGAGAGAGAGAGAGAGAGAGAGAGAGAGAGATGAAAAATGAGAAAGGGAACAGGAAGAAGTTGAAAGCTGGTAAGAAGACAGAAGGGAAGAGATAAGAAGGCTTGTCTACTTTACTGAGAGTTCCATTCCAGAAAGGGCACCTGAGTCAGACCCCAACATTATAACAAAGACCACAGCTACACTTCTTCCTGAGAAGTATAATGAGGTAAATGGACATAGACATGGTCAAAGGAAAGAAAGAAAACATGTTTTATGTCCTCCCCTCTCCAATAAACTATGGTGATGTAACATAACCAGAAGGATCCAGCCAGATTCTTGGTGATTCCCCTAGGAAATCATAGGCTTATAACAGATATGTGCAGGGCAGGGTAACAATTCAGAGATTTCTTCAAATGGCACTGCAATTTAACCACAGGAATGTCATAAATAAACCAAAGGAGAGTTTGTCAATCTGGATAAATTGCAAATCAATTTGCCTAACTAGACCTGAGTGACACAGACACTACTCATTAGGCTGAAATACATCTTATTTTACATGCTTATCCACTATACATATGTATTTACTTCAAAGAAATTATTTTGAAATACACATGTACACATCCTACTACTATATGAACATCAATGTATAGAAACCTAATTATTTAAAAGAAAGAGCAAGGCTGGAGAGATTTTTTCAGAGATTAAAGCATTTGTCTTACAAGCAAAAGGGATCTCAGAGTTTAGATCCCCACATCTTATGATGAGAAAGTATAGCAACCTGCCTATAATTCCCATTCCAGAAAAGATCCTGGGCATCTCTGAATGCACTGGTTAGTCAATCTAGTCCTGATGGCATGTTCTGGTTTTAAATAGAGACTAGCCTCAAAACAATAAGGTATAAGAACAATCAGGGGTGATTCCTTACATGATGCTTTGACGTCCACATGCATGTGGAGTACCTGTACACATGTGCTCACCCATATGTAGCCATGCATGCACACATGTCAACATACACAAGAGAATAAAAAGAAATAGCTAAGGCATTATTTTTCTCAAAGAATACATTGTCCAAACTCACTTCAATTAAACTGAAACATAAGCCATAGTCTCTATTCATGAGACTATCTTAGTGAATACAGAACTTGTCAAATCCTGATATTCATTTCTTTGATCCTCTTGGAGATGAGGGATTTGATACTGAATCCAAGGCATCTTAGACATAAGCATGTGTTCCACCTGCTGAACTGTTACAACCCCAGTCCACAACTCTGGAATTTTATGTAAGCATTTCCCATATATCTTAGCCTTTACAATGAAATATGATAACACAAAGAGCATCTTTTCCTTTCTTCATGCTCTCACTGAAACATTTCAGTACCCTCAGCAATTTTTTCCTATATCTATAAAGCCAAGAACTGTCATCATTTTACTTGAGAAAATATACAAAATATACAAAATAACCATCTTTGCTCCTATTCTGTTTTGGATGCATTATGAAGCAAAATGAAGATGACTTGAACACAAGCTCTTTAGCACCATTGTGATAACTGAGACTAAGTAATAGGCATATGCAGTGTGATTGCTTAGAAGAGCGATTTCACATCTGGAGCAGAGTGGGTCAGATGCCACAGATTTCATGATGCTACTTACTTGTTTCGTTTGTTCTGAGGCAGTTTCTCACTGTCCAATCCAGTGTAATTTTGAACTCACAATACCCCTGACCAGCCTAGGGATTACAGACCTGTACTACCATTCCAACTTGTGTCATATGTTAAGAGGTATTGTTCCTATTGCATCTCTGTTATTGACATAAATACGTAAACAAAATACTTTGGCATTAAGAGGTTTATTTTTGACTTACAAGTCTTAATTTCCATCCATCATCATGGCAACAGAGTTCATACCAAAATGAGAGCAAAACAAACTTGCCATACCATATCCACCAAATGAGTTAAAAGAGAGGCATGCTTTCCAACTTGCTCGTTTGTCAAAGCCCCAAAATTCTCTCCTCATCTTATCCATCTGCCCAGGGAATGGATCTCACACATGGTGGACTGAGTATTTCCATATCAGTTAGATAATCTCCTCCATGTATTCTCAGAGGCTTGTCTTAACTAAACAGATGTGTGCCTAAAGGCTCAATAGTAGAGAGCATTGCTGAAGGGAAAGAGTAAGGCTAAAATGGACATAATGGCACTGAAAGAGAAAATGATCTAATACAATGAGTGGTTTGAAGGGTAAAAGGAGGGAGGATTAGGAACTCAGAGGTGAAGATAAACTCATTATATTTATGCATGCAACATTAAAAAATAAAGGCAATAAAGATGCTTACAAAATAAAAGTAAAAAATACTTCTTGAATTAAAAAAATCTACTAGACAATTGACATCAGGAATGGAAAATCTTTACATAGAAATATGAACTTTTACATCATGTGAATCAGTAAGATTGCTGAGTCAATAGTGAAAGAAGAGAGCTAAATTCTCAGCCCCAACAACTCTTCCTAGGGCAGAGAAAAGTTAGCCAAAGTAATGAAGGATGAAGAAAAGGGAAAAGGGAAGAAATGACTGAGTTACTATTGTCACAGAGGTAAGGGAATGTGAACTATAAAAGTGGAACAGTATCAGCCATGATGAATACCCCATAGATCAATATGCTGTCTTTTAAAAAATCTGTAAAATAGATCCTTGTGGCAATTTGGGAGCAGTATTTTGAATTTGGAAAAATTCAGTGGGGGAGGTAGAGAGTAAAAGATACTAAGTTCACATCTTGTTTGAAGATGTTGTTCTCAATGTCCTTTATGATGATCAAGCATGTAATCAGATAGTTTATGGACATAAAATAAAAATCTTAAGTATTTTTTATTTATTTATTTATTCATTTGTGTGTGTGTGTGTGTGTGTGTGTGTGTGTGTGTGTGTGTGTATTTGAGAGCATTGTGTGTCCCTGTGGAGTCCCAAAGATATTTCCGGAATCATCCTGGATTGCTTCTACCTCCTTTTTGCTTTGCTCTGGTATTTTCCAGGCTTTTCCCACTAAGGCTAGAAGTGCAGGGTGCCATTGTTTATTTCTTCCTGACATCTCTGCCAAGCATTTTTACATGGGACCTGGGATCTGAACTCAGAACCTTCTGATTGCAAGGCTGAGTGTTAACCACTGAACAATCTGTTCAGCCAAACCTTATGAATATTTTGAAATCTAAATGTGGAGTGTAGTAAATTAGTACCAAATACACCTTTTTATCTTCTTCAGTCACTTCTCCTGGTAAAGAGTGAATGTAGTTCATGATGAATTTACTTGGTAATTTTATTTTTTTCCATAATGAAATAACAGTATTCTGAGCAAGATGGATTGATTGAAAGAATGTCTGCTGATAACAATGAGGACAGAGTTCACGTCCTCAGGACACACACAGAAAAATGTGCTTGATCACATATTACATTTGCAATTGCAGTATGATGTGTGTAGAGGGAGGGAGCAGATGTGAGAGAGATTTGGGTATCTTGAACTTTCTGGCCAGCCAGTGTGACCAATCAATGAGTGACAAGCTCAGTTAGATACCATTTGCAATGTCAAAATGTAAAGTTATGAAAGAAGTTATCCAACATCAACTTCTGACCTCCATACATGCATGCACACATGTACCTTTGTATGTGTATGTGCACCACAAGTACACTTCCATGCAGCACAAACTTGTGCACACTCAAGGAAAACATACACAGACATAGGTTTGTACTTACTGAGAAATAAAACTACTTCGAGTCAGAAACATAATTAAGTACTGAGTGTTAAAATAAGCCACTGTGATTTCCAAAAGATAAAAAACATTTATAACACACATTTTCTTGCCACTGTTCAATAATAACTGGAGCTTACTAAGCACTGATTTTATATTCTAATTTAATTCATATACTACTATGAAAGAAATGCTACTCAATTTTAGAAATAAATTATAAGATTAAAAACTAAAAACCTTATTGAATTTTAAAACATTTTAAAAATAAGAGAATCAAATATCATATATATATATATATATATATATATATATATATATACATATGACAACAGAAATAGATATATGGAGAGAGATATGTATTTAAGGCAGAATGAACTGCTAAATATGTGGGGAGACAGGAAGATAGCTACAGAAGAAGTCTCTCTATACAGATATATTTTTTCTAGAAAGATGAAACAGAATTTAAGAAACTATAAAACAAATATTGAGTTCTTCTAAGGTAATGATGCAGTTGCTCAAATTAAAGGGTCTACTTACCAACAGGTGAAATGGAAGGAGAAGCATGACAAAATAGGCCTCTTTGTGAAAATTATTTCATAGTCTATCATCTTGTAAATCACGGTGTAATATAAAAAAATTTACAAATAACCACAAATGTGTCTAGCTTTTAAACAGACTAAGAACAGCTTCACTGGAATGATAATCTAAAGGTTATCTTCTACCCATTCTCTTGTGGGGAATAGTCTTTCCTCTGTTCACCAAATGTTGCAGGGTGTGTGCATGTAGGTAGTGTTTGTTAAAGAAAGTATGGAATTCATGGACTCCAAACATGGAGTGCCATGGCGGTGGGGGGGTCTATGGCACCCCTGAGAACTCATGGACTCCAGAAATGGAGTCCACAAGGAACAGGTAGCTAGAAATGAACTCACTGACTCCACATGTGGAGTGCCCGTGAATGACAGGTGTTCCTGGAGAACTCAGGGGCTGTAGGCATGGAATCCATGAGGGGCGAGGGCTAGAAATGAACTCATGGACTCCTGTATGGGGTGCCATGAGGAGCAGACACCAAAGACGGCTGTCAAGGTCAGGTATATTGATGTCTTTTTTTTAAGCCAGGGGAAAATGGCCTTTCCCCATTGATTAGCCAAGCCTGGGAAAAATGGCTTTTCCTGGTTGGTTAGCTCACATTGGGGTCCAAACCATTTGATCCCATGCCCACCTGGAGGTGGGACTGTTTCTGTAAAAGATAGCTAATCTCCATATCCCTTCATAAGCAAAGAATTGGGGGAAGTTGGCAAAGAGTATTTTCCTTCAGGGTAATCCCAGCAGTTAGGGATGACTTTCCAAGACCTTTAGAGACCTTCCCAGCATTGCTACTCTAATCCTGTCTTACTCTGAACCAATTTTCCTTTCAGGCAAACTCATCTGTGTACTAGGTTGATGTCAAATTTTCTGAGGTCTCCAACTAACTTTTTTCAATTACTTCTGTCTAAAGTTGCAAATGGACCATGTGAGGGCTTTTTACAACACTGGTCTATATTTTCATTTTTCATTTTTATTTATTTGTGTGTGTGTGTGTGTGTGTGTGTGTATGTGTACTTTTCTCTATTCATCTGAAACACCGCTGAGACTCAAACTTAATGGAGAAAGGGAGATTTATTCAGCTTGTGATTCTACAAGGAAGATACAGTATTTCATGGTGGAAAAGCTGGCAGAAGCTAGAGGCAACCTAAGTCATATTCATCAAGAAAGTTGAGAACTGTAAAAACTGCCAATTACAAAAGCAGACCTCTGCCAGAAGTAGGGTAGGGCCAATCAATCTGAAAACCCATCCCCTGTGACTGCCTTCCACCAGCAAGGTTCTACCTCCTGAAGGTGCCATAACCTTCCCAAACAACTAAAGATTCAAACACATGAACTTGGGGGAGGGCAACTCAGATTTCAGACCATGATACTTCACCACTGGCCCCCAAAAGACTAAATGCCATCTCATTATGTAAACTATACACAGTCCATTTTTTTTTATTTCCACTCATGCAAACTTAACAGGTACACTGGTCCCTTCCCTCCCTACAACCTCTCACTGCCCTATGCCTCCCTCTCCTTCCCCCACCCTCTCCATCCCCCAGTGCCTCCCCTTCCCATTCCAAGAGCATCCTTTAATGTGCATGCCAGACTCTCCTCTGGGTCCTCCTCTCTGATAAGTTGCAAGGACCCAGTGCCATTTCCCAGAACCCTTTCCTGTGTTCCCCTTAAGCATAGGAACACTACTGTGGCTGTCAATTCCTTGCCTCCAAGGATCTTAGTGCCTTTAGCAAATGCTAGACTTTGTGGGGTCAATAGTGTGTTAGTACTCAGTCCAGTTTTAAAGTTGCATAGACTACAAACACAAACACAAAGCCTGAACACTTCTGTTAAACCAAAAGTCAAATTACATACTTCCACCATACAATGGCACAGAATAAACATTCTTATTCCAAAAGAAAGGAATGAGGACATATCCATGAAAGGCCCATCCATGACAAAACCAAAAACAAGCAAGACAAATTCCAAATTCTTTATCTCCAAGTCCAATAAACAATCTTCTAGTTGAAATTATCTCAAATTCAAAGAGCTTTGATTCCACTCTTCCAATGCAGCTGCTCTCAATTTGGATAATACAGGCTACATCCTTTGGGCAAGATCCTCTGGGAAGACTCCCATCAGTAAGAATGCAAATTCTTTTGAAAGGAAAGAGCTAAAGGATGGGGTTCCTTCAAGGATATACAGTTCTTTTTGGCAGATATTCTATCTCTAACATCTTCATTTTTCAATGACAAACCAGACTTCAGCTCCAGAGCACAAAATGCCCTCCTTGGGCCTCACCACAGACTTTGCAATTCTGCCATGTATTGCCTGACTTTGGTCACTCTCTGAAATCTTGGAGGAGGAATCCACAACCTCTTCCCTCTTGCATCATTAATGCTTCTAAAACCAGGACCATGTGGACAACTTTGTTTTGCTATAACTTTCAAGTGGAGATTGGCTCCTTGAATCACAGGTGGTTCAGCTTCTCTATGTTGATGATGGGAAGAATCTCTCTTGGGCAGTTATTTCAGAGGAGAAACAGATCTTTCTTTTCAAACCCCAGCCTTTAGTTCTTTCCTTTCAAAAGAATTCACATTCTTATGGATGTGAACTTTCCCAGAGGATCTTGCCCTCAGGGTGCAGCCTCTATTATCCAAATTGAGAGCAGGCTTTTATTCCCTTATGGTGCTAATCTCTTCAACAATAAGTACCATTTTATTGTCTGCATTCTTTGTAGGCTCACCCTCACATTTTTCTTCAAACTTCACACTTTTTATTTCCTTTTTCCTGATTTATTGCTCTTTTACATCATAACTCTGAACAAGAGCACTAAAGAGCAGCCATGACATACTGTCAAGACTGCATTGCCTTGTCAAGACTTCTCTGCCAAATACTGGAATACAACTTTGGCAAGCTTTCAGGATGAGGCTAAAACTTAACCAAACTCTCTGCCAATGCATCACTCTATTTTCTCCTTTAACAGTTTCAAACTCAGTCCCTATTCTCTTCTGGATCATCATAGGCTGGGCTTCCACTGTCAGCATCTGTAACAACATCAGTCTGTTCTAAACTCTTGCTAAAATGGCCTTTTGATTCTTTCTTCAAGATGCAAAGGCTTTCCAAGCACAAAGTCCCAAAGTTACCCATATTTCTCCAAATAAATATTCTCAAAGACACACTAGTCACATCTCAGCAATGAATACACTTCCTTACTTCTCAGTACCAACTTCTCTCAGCATCACAAACATTTTCTGATACTGGGTTCACAGTCTCACAGCAACACCCCAATTCTCTGGTACCAATTTCTGCAGTAGTTACTATTCTCTGTTGGAGTAAGACACCATTGAGACTCAAGCAACTTAAGGGAGAAAGGGAGATTTATTCAGCTATGGTTCCAAAGGAAAGATAAAATCACTTGGGTAGAAAAAGCATGACTGACTGGCAGAAGCTGTAGACCCACACCTGTGACTGCCTTCTTCCAGCAAGGCTCTACCTTTTACAGGTGACATAACCTTTTCAAACACATGAATATGTGGGGGACAACTCACATTTCAAAGTTTCTGTGTGTGTGTGTGTGTGTGTGTGTGTGTGTGTGTGTGTGTGTGTGTGTATTTGCAAAAAGAAAAAGGGGTACTTGAAGTCCCGTGCCTTTAGACACACCACCCAAAGGTGATGTAAGGAATCATCCTGGATTATCTCACCTAATGGCTTTGCTCTGGGGTTTCCCAGTCTCTGCCTTCCAGAGCATAAACGGAAGGTCACTACCATTTTCCCCAGTATTTCTGTGTGGGATGTGGGAATATAACTTGGGTTCTTTTGCTTTCAAGGCAAAGGTTTTAACCCCTGACCCATTTCCTCAGCCCCAGTCAGTATGTTTATGAAGTATTATTCAAAACATGTTGATGATAATTCATTGTGTGTACACAATGAATTTCTGAAATTTTTGTCATTGGAAATAAATTGCAAAATTATTATTCTCTGTTGCAAAAAAAAGTTATGCTTTCGAGTATGTGTGTATGCATTTACACAAGCAAAAACACATCTGAGAATAAATAGATCAAAACTGGAAAAATGGATATGTGCTATCAAAGGTTAACTGAAGGTTTTCAGACTGCATGATGGCTTGATCTATTTAACCCAAGAATATTCACAGTCTCACCTACAACAATAGTTACAGACATCTATGTTCAGCAATCAAATACATAATTGTGCTTGAGTGAAATGCTCAAGCACTTGCATTGAAGGTAGAGTAACTTTATATGAATCTGCATGATGAAAAGATCAATTAGATGAAAATGTCATTTAAAAGATCAGGACGCTTCACTGTCATAGCTTTGGTGATAAACAAATATCTATAAAGTTTTAGGAAATTTTGTTGCAACATTTTTACAGTGTCCATGCATCTGTGGTTCAATCAGCAGCAGCAATTGTTCTTGATTCCCTGTGGCTCCTCCGGTAGCCCACTGAGTTGAGAGAGTTGTTATTTTTGAGTTCCTGCAGTTCCCATCGGCTACCTAGAAAGCGATACATGTAAACAATCACATCCTATTCACTGGAATCCATTCATAAAAAACAGCATTTGCCAGCTACATGGTTTGTTAATATTTTACTTTCCAGTGTTACTAGCAGTGTTTTTACAATTATTGGATATCACTTGTTGGTCTATAAATTCCTTGAAAATAGTCACTGAGATTTATTCACAGCTAGAAGAATTTACCTATACATTTGGCATACTCATTTGTCTGACTTTATGCTTTAGCATTCATCAGTAAAATTCTGTGCATAATATTTTTGTTGTGTCTATATGGTCTTTGCTAACCATTAGGTATTATCCTGATTGTACATGTTGATACATTATGGTGAAAATTTTAGGTCTTACATTCAGAAACTGTTAATTCAAGTGCTTAACTAAGAGCTTAACTTGTGATATATGAATTACATTTCTTTCCTCAGAATAAATGTTTTCCTGAATTGATAAAATCCCCCTTTATTCTACCAAAATATGTCTTCTTTCCCACAATAAAAGTTTCTTGGATTTCTTTTTTTTAAGTATTATAAAATGTATTTTTTAAATACTGCTGTATTTAAAATGCCAACATGTCCACAAAAAGCTGAAACCTGCCACACTGTGTCTACATTTGACCAATTCAAGGCTGACACTCTCTGTAAACTGATAGAAAAAAAGTCTTCCCTCCTCAAAATCCCAATCTTTAGGTTCATTTGACACCAACAACCAAACATAGATTGATCATCCAGTGACAACAGTTGCTCACTAAATGGCAGCAAAAGGTTTTAGGCAATAAAACTGATCAAGCAAACCATTTACATGTCAGAAATGAGTAGAGAAATTTGCCATGGTCTTAGTCTTAGAAAAAGAGAGGTAATAAAGGTGCCGATGTATTCAATTTTTCACGCAAAAAACTTCTATTTCCTATTTTCTTTTGTTCACATGGTCTTAAATTGCCATTAAAATCAGTAAAAGAATAACAAAAAAAAAATGAACAACTGAATCTGCACCTAAATGTGTGATGTTAGGCCACTGTCTACTGCGTGCACCCTCCACCTGTTACATTTCACCACTGCAATGGGATAAGCATTGTAACTAAATGGATTAGGCAGCATTTTACTAGAAACAAATTACCCAATACTACCATTTATGAGTTAAGATTTCCTGTAAGGAAATAGTGCAGGAAAAAAAGAGGGATTATTTCATATCTTTGAAGGGTGTTTTATCACACTGTGCAATTGCATGCAATTTAACACCTAAACTGCTTAAAGTGCAAATGATATCAACTAGTCCACCCTGAGGGCCTGGTAATAGTTCTGCCGTTTGTGCTGCTAGGACTGGATTTGTCAGCACTTCCATTGTAAGCTGGTCTTTCAGGACTTTTTTTTCCACTCAACCATGAAAATTTGCTGTAGTTTACAACTTGGCATAGAAGGTTTTAGCTTAACAGCACCTACTTTTCCTCCAGCTATTTTGTCCCAAAAGAAGTCAGCTGGCTATCTCTCCAGCGTATAAAGAAAAGAAGTAAAAGGAAAAATGTCTGCTGGATATAGAAAATGCTTCAAATTAATAGTTAACCCATCAAGAGTTTTATCCAACCACATGAGTGCTAGGGTATTTTGATCTGCCAGACTTATCACTAAAAATGCCTCCTAAAATACTTAGGGGACTGTAATAATTTTTTTCCCAAAGTGACTCCAGTCTGACAAGTTGTCCTCAACTTACATATGCTGGAAGCAAGTCATGCCCACACTTGCAGTAGTTAGACATGGTCCCTGACTTAGAATAGTTTGATTTATGATACTATAATAATATAAAATGCATTCAGTAGAATCCATATTTCAGCTTTTGATATGGATTTTTTCCAGACCAGCTTCCCTTTTGTAAGCGGAGTTGGGATGTTGGGTAGAGGCAGAACCACAGTACCCTTTCAGCAATGGGATCATGAATATTAACAGTTGACCCTCTCCAGCACACTGTGCTGTCAGAAATTTTTGAATGATACTGCACATTTTCTTGTAGCTACATAACACCCACCAACATGACATGTATGAGGAAGGTGGTTACTCTTGAAGTAAAACTCAGAGTCATTCTCCTACTTGAAGACACCTAGCCTACAATTCATCACACATGAGACAGAATTCTAGAAGTCAGTGATCTGAACCATATTAAATGATAATGAATCAGTAATTCAGTGAATGATAAGCATCAGTATAATTCACTGTCAGCATGAAGAAAAGAGGTGGAAAATTGATGGAGAGGAAAAATTACTTATCATATCAATAGAAGACCAGATGGAAAAAAATTTATACTGATGATTTGGGCTAAGTGAAGAATTATTTTTGATATGTCAAAAGAGCACATTAATAATCCTATCATGAGCAAATATTTCTATCAAATCATGTATGATTATAGGACTCCAAAAAGCATTATATGTTTTATAGCATCAAGGTCAACATGAAATAGCATGTAACAATAGTAATAGTCACACCATGGAAAACTTAAATTTCATAGGATAACTGTGAATGAGAATTTTTTACCCAAACAAATATTTAATGTCAATTAAACAAACTTGTTCAAAAAACACAAATTAGTAAATCCATGTATCTTCCACATCCCAGGACAATACTACAATTCAAGACATTGCATGACCATGTAATTTTGCTTTTGAGTAAAAATGTTGCAGAATTCTAATTACAGTCCACTCTGCCTTACCACATAGTGAATCCTAGAATATGCATTCCCTTCCTCTTGATTATCACCAAAACAAGAAATCCTGAAACAACTGATTTTTGATTCATCTAGTTCCACGAGCAAGAAAATATTAGAGGCAAAACAAGAATACACAAAAACTAATCTGTTCTTTAATAGTTCTTCAGGGAACCCACTACATATTAGCAGCATGTATCCTTATGTGAATGTTGTATTTCCCTCTTTATTTATTCTATTGATCATTTCTTCCTTATCCAACCAATTGCTTAAGGTGTAATAATAGCCATACCCAAAGCACACTGCCTACAAAAACTCTTAAAGTAGCTGACATTAACCAAGCCCTCAGAGAATTTTGGAGAATTTAAACACATTAAGTGTTGTTGGGAGCATTATTATATTGTGAGAAGTCACACAGAATATGAGGGAGAATTGCATTCAAAAGAATGCCTTGAAGGCATGTGTGGCCACAATCGAAGGCTGCAGCAATGCTGCTACTGCTGCTGCTGCTGGAAGAGTAAATAAGGAGATATTGATGTTTAGGAAAGAGCCACAATTGGATATTGATGAAGATGCAATTCAGGAGCTCATTGGCATCAAGACTGAAGAGATATCCAGTGAGGAGCTGATTAAATTGCAAGAATAAAATAAACAAATCCAATAAAAAGAAGCTATAAAGAAAGTAACAAGAAAATTCATGGCAAAGAACCTAGAAAAGGTGTTTGTCCTTATCAGCAAAGAGCATGATGTAAAAACAAATGCAGCACAGTTACAAGAGATTTGCAAGAGATAGACAGATAGATGACAAGATTGTTTTGTATCAATGCATATTGAATAGGGGGAAATATCCATATAGTGGAAACCAGCAAAACACTAAGAACTGAAATTTGTTAAACCTTCAACAGTGATGAACTTCCACCAACTTTTAACAGCTGTTCTCACATCTCCTCAGAAGAGAAATTGATGATAATTTCTGTTGTCCATCACTCAACAACTAACTTTAGTTTAATGCTCCAAACATCCTTCAGTCCCAGTGAGTCTTTTGTGTATATACATTAATGTATGTAACAATGGACCTTATAGAATCATTGTAGAAAATTTTCTTCTTTTTTTCAGCGTAGTACTCAATACATAAAAAGCAATATTATAAATAAAAGCAAACTTATTATAAAATAGATTTCTCTGTTAGATTTTACCTAAGCAGAGGATAATGTAAGTGTTCTGAGCCTGCTATTTGATAGAAGTATATAAATATATTTTTGATTATATCTTCAATTTAAAATGAGATCATTGGTAAATAGACCATATCAATAGAAAAGATTTGTGCAATGGAGGAAACATGGAAATTCTAATGATCTATGATGAGCTGTGGTTCTTTCCTTGGACCACAGATCCACAGAATAATGTACTGAGGTTTTCAAGCATACATTTGATCATTGAAATTCATATGCATTCATGTGTAGCTGCTACATTTTTTTTCTGACTTTCCTTACTCCTAGTAGACAGAACACTCAAAAATCTCACAAAGTGTGATTTTCCTTATAAAATATTTACTTTGTTACTGGAGAGATGATTCAAGGGTTAAAGTCTTTGCCTCACAAGCAAAAAAAATCTGAGCTTGTATACCCTAGATTCCACATAAAAATGCCAGGCAGATATAGCTCTGGAAGGCAGAGCCCGGAAAACCTCAGAGCAAAGCAATGAAGTAAAGCAATCCAGCATGATTCCCTAAGTCACCCTTGGACTTCCACAGGGCACATATATTCAAGCATCTTCTGGTATGCATACCCATGTCCAAACACACATGAACACACACATACACACACACAGAGATGCATAAATCTCTAGAAGAATTATAAAGCTTACAGATTGAGCTTTTTATTTTGCAAGGCATAATTATACATGCTCCATGGCACAGTTTCAGATGTAAAAATGGCATCGTTCCTCAGGGACGTCCTTCACCAAGTGCATGTCACCTCCTTTCACACTTCACCAACTTCCTTCCTTTTGTCCTTTTTTTCTGAAGACATTGAAAAAGAATTTTAAAAGCCCTCAGTGGTGGTCATCTTAAGAGAAATATTTACAAATATATTTATACATTTATACATTTACAAATAATGCTTTTAGAACATTATATATATAGTGAAACAGGAATCTAGCAATTTTAGGTGATTGCTAATTGTTCCCAAACCATTCAGTGGAAAAACAATATCTTCTTTATAAATTTGTGATTCTACTACTCATTTACTTAATCCATAAGTGTATCTTTCAGTAAAATTTTGGATTGCTACACAAATACATATGCATATATGTGTTGGATTATATATATGTAATATATATGTATATATGCATTACATATATATGTATATATACATAAAACTATACTTTATATAGTCTTTAAAAGAACCCTATGTAGTTCATGGTTTTGAGGCCAGTGTGACTGGAATCTTTGATCATGCTATATTTACTGATTGATTTTCATCAGCGTAAGGAGGAAATTTTTAAATTTTATATATTTTTTATTTCTTTAAACATCATAGAACTTGTTTTTAATATGTCTGTTTTGTATTATAGCTACATGCCTGAACTTTCATATCAATTGGAAAAAGTTATAATTTTCTGATAATTACATTTAAACTTTTAATCATATTGAACTATCTAGAAACTTGAGCAATGTTTATAATAGTGATAGTAGCAAAGACCTTATCTTTTTTTTTCTTTTGGAAACAGAACATTTATTATGACCCATTGCTGAATTCCTCAAGGTGAACTGGACGCGGCAACAGCTGCCCTCTTGGGTTTCGGCGTTGCTCCTTCACGGACTCCATGTCTGAATCTGCGGTAGACAATTTTTAGGTGCCTCATCCGCGCAGTTCCAGTAGTATTTCGCCTTTTGGCCTTGGAGCTCCAGTTATACTTTCTTTTGCGCCTGGCATGGTAGCCACACTTGCCGCAGGTCGACTTCTGAAGGTGGTTAGGCCTTGGAGCTGCAGCAGCGGCACAACGCGTGCGTCTTGTTTCGACGCTTTCCAAACAACAACGTTCCCCTCGTCATCTTGCTTCTGCCGCCGCAACCAAAGGCCTTTTTTTGAAACAAACTTAAGAAAAGTTTTTTAATATTTAGCATTTGAATGACTTCAGGTATTTGTTTTGATAATTATTTTAATTTTGAGATATGGGATATATCTCAAAATTATATATCATTGTGTAAAATTTATTATTGCTTAATATTATCAGATTGACAAAAGATAAATTTTATCTGATTATGAAGCACTGATACATCTTGTTAGGTATTATTTGGGTCATTTTGATCTAATCATTGGTTCCTGGCCATCAGGTTGTTGTTGATGATAATAGTTAATATTTATGATTTTCTCAACATGTGCCAAGAATAATTAAATATTTAGTAGCTATAAATTTATTGAAATAAGCCATGTTATAATCTACTTCAAAATGAGGAAGCAGATCTCAAGAGGCCACAGCTTCCCATAGCATAATCAGGATCATAGCCAGTGGTCCAGAGCCTGAGACTAAAGCCACCTTATTCATATTTGGCAGAAAGATCAATCCTTGAATTCCTGGAATAAATCACATTGCATCACTATGCATTAACCTTCTAGCTTGATACCATATTGATAGCTTTGCATAACTAATTATTTATCTACAGGGTTCAGTGCAAAAAGTAGTGCTCAGAGTTCTATTATTGGTAAAATTTACTTTTTCTAACTCGGGAAGTGCTCTATCTTTTCTCTATGTTCAGAAAAATAGAAGAAACAAGCAAACAAACAGGGAATGGTGGCACATCGATAGTTCCAGCATGTGGGATGATGTCAAGAGGATCAAAACTGGCCTCATCTACAGACAGAGCTCAAAGCCAGCATGGAATATGTGAAACCTGCCTGGTTTAATTTCATTAGTATGTGGTGTAGGGAAATACCCAATTCAAGTAACTTAAGGGAGAAAGGGCTTATTGGCTCACAAATCCAAGTACAATCCAACACAGTCCACCGGTGTGTGAATGTTTCAATGGCAGGAGCTTTAGTCAACTGGTTATATCACCTGCACGGTCAAAACAAACAAGCAAACAAAAAAACCTAGAGGTAACGAATCCAAGCAAGCTTACTACTTTTTTTCCTCATTATACAATTCCAGACCATTTGCCCCAATGGTCTCACCTACTATGAACTAGGATCTTCCCATATCAATGAATGTAATCAAAATAACCTCTCACAAGTATGCCCAGAAGTCAGTCTCAATCTAAAGAATACATCTCGGATGTGCCCAGAGGCCTTCCTCCTAGATATCAGGGTAAGGATATTAACAATCACAATGTATTAAAAACAAAAATATATGAATTCAAGGGGGAGGGAGGGAGGGAGGAAGGAAGGAAGGAAGGAAGGAAGGAAGGAAGGAAGGAAGGAAGGAAGGAAGGAAGGAAGGAAGGAAGGAAGGAAGGAAGGAAGGAGAGAGGGAGGGAGGAGGAGAAGGGGAGAGGGAGAGGGAAGGAGGGAGGGAGGGAGAAAGAGAGGGAGGTAGGGAGAGAGAGAGGGAATTCTGGACATATTGGACCCTTAAATTTTTTTATTATTTATTATTATTTATTCAATTGTGCGTGTATGCGTATGTGCGTGTGTATATGTATGTGTGTGTATGCATGTGTGTGTGTGTAGAACCACGGACGAATTTGGGAACCACCATGGATGCCTCCATCTCCCCCTCTATGTTTACTCTGCTCCGGGATTCATAGGCTCCGCCCTACCAGGACCAGAAGCACAGGCCGCCTCCGCTTCCGCCTGGTGTGTATATGTGGGGTCTAGGATCCGAACTCGGGACCTTCTGCCTGCAAGGCAGAGGTTTAACCCCTGAGCCATAGCTCCAGCCCCTGGACCCTTAAAATTTAAAAGTAATGCAAACACAAAATCATTTTCATCTCCTAACTTTTCTAGTGTCATATTATGGTAGCATTGTAAATTTCTTCCAGAGTTGCTATTATATTCAAATGACATTTTTAATCATTTCATACACCACTGGTATATTACCTTATTTTTCATTATTATATCCATTTTCTCACTTAAAATATTGTAAATTCTCTGAGTATGTGCATGCATGTGTATGTATTTGGAGATATAATTAAGATTTGATTTTGGTATTTTATGTTTGTCAGTTTGACCAATTCAAACAGTCTTTGTTGAAGCGTTCTCTGAGGAAAAAAATAGTCTTTCTCCTTTAAGTCTCTATTTCTTATACAGTACTCACCTCCGTGAGTACTTATCAAAATTTGGTGCTTGTCTTGTAGTTAATATTCTAATCAAGAATTTGTATCTTGGGCTAGGGAAATGGCTCAGTAAATAAACTATTTGCCATGGGAATATGAGAACTGGAATTCAGATTACCCAGAATGCATGCATATGCCAGGTGGTATGGTGATCCATCTATACTATCAGTTCTTCGAAGACAGAAACAGGGGATCCCTTACTAGTTAGACCAGACCATATCGATGAGCTCTTGGCATGCCACATACACATACACTTGCAAAACGAAAACTTTTCATTTATTTAACAAAAAATGTTAATAGCCAAGATAACATTGCTTTTCTATAAGGATAATATTAAACTGTGAATAAAGTCAATTTTGGAATTATTATTTTTAGAAGATATTGATTCTATAATTTGGTCAAGGGCAGGAAAATAACAGACAGATTGTAAAAAGTGCTAAGTGCTTGCCTATACCATATCAGTGCCATGACATTGATCATTTTCCTGGACTTAGTAATTTTCTTCCTCCAAATGAATGGTTTGAAGCTGGAGTCAAAAGTCTGATCATTTGGCACACATACAAATTTGTTTTTCTCAGTCTTGAAATAGAAAAATATCATAATGAGCCTAGATTAATATGACACATGCCTCAAGTAATTGTTACTGATAATAAACCACCAAGTTAAGAAAAATCTTTTTCAAAATAAATTAGAAAAAATTTGGAGTTACTTCCAGTGTGATATCTTGGAATAAGAAGGATGAAATCACGAGAAGCAAAAAATACCAAACATAGATTTCCATGTTAGCATCATTTGCTATGTCTGTCATAAGAACAATATTGTGGAGGACTAAATGTTCCATGGTTCATTTAATCAACAGGCATATATTGATATGGTAATTTGAGTAGGGTTAACAGAATGAAGGAATCTAGATGGCCTTTGATAAGTGCTTTAACTCAGAAAAGGGTCCTGGAGGGAGGCCCTGTGTCTGGCAAGTGTCTCTCAAACAGTGTACTCTGTGATTCATTGCAGGATCTCTCCCATGGCCACATACTAATGCCACTTTACAGAACCTGTGAACATGCATGCCAGGGCCCAACTTTGTCTCAGTCTGGCATTAATGCAGTGGTTGCTGAAGTTTTGTGAGCCTCAGAATCAGCTGAATGACTTGATAAAATGAAAATTTTAAAGGCCCACCTCCAGAAGTTCTGATTCAGGAGTCTGAGGTAGAGTGTGAAAACATATGTTGCTACTCTTAAAATATGCATATTCAATGTGATTTAATATATATAATTATGCATTTAATTAAAACTTCTTATACTTGCTTTCAGCTATCAGAATGCAACCTTAAAGTTGAACTTAAGTAAGAATTAGAATAATCATTAATAATATAAACAGCATAGTAGATATTAGATTTGAAAAGTATTTTATGTTTGCTGATTAAATATAATAGGCTTCTATATATAAACTTCTACTTTGACATTCATAAAATTTATTCTTGGTTGGGACTTTACCTCAGTGTGTTGAGTGTTTGCCTAGCATGCAGCAAGCTATTCCTAGCATCATGTAAACTTGGTGTGACAGTACATACTTGTCATTCCAGCAATCAGGTGGTAGGCAGTAGTATCAGAAGTTCAAAGTCATCCTCAGCTATAAAGTGAGATCAAGGATAGTCTGGTAAACATGAGATCCTGTTTCATAATAAAAATAATAATGATAATAACTTATTCTTATTTTTAGAGTCTATGAAAAATAATCATATCTTTTGATTCTAGCCCAGGACAATCTGATTTCATGTTTAGTCTAAATGCTTTGAGGATGCCATCTTTACATACTAATTTTATTTATTTATTATATGTATTCATTTGTTTATTACTTAACAGAGATAAAGTAAGCACACATGTCCCATGGTATCCATGGGCCACAGCATGTGTATGGAAGTCTGAAGACTCAGGGAATTCAGCTCAGGTCACCATATTTGCAAGCAGATGCTTTTACCAGCAAAGACCTATCAAGGACCTACAGTACAAATTCTAATTAGATGTCAAGAACACTTTTATCTTTGCCTAAAGGCAATCTGTTAAATGAGTCTTTGGGTAGTACTATAAGAAACCACAGAAACAGTTCCTTATCAGTATTTAGATTGAGAATTACTGTGTGGTGCAAAAAGAATCTGAATAATATTATTCACAAAGCAAACACAGAATATCATGTTATGCCCTGTTTCTTTAGAATTTAGGTTCTTAAGTTTGAATACTAAGTCTGATGATGATGATGATTACAGAAAGAGGGCAGGGAATATTTTAGAATGATAAAGATTAATGATTCCCTTTCAGGGGAAAGCAAATATTCTTAGCTCCTGGCTAATGGTTCAAAATAACTCAAAATGTTTCAATCTATGCTCATCTTCTGAGATCACAATTCTGTTTGGGGGGTATTTCCTTCTGCAGAAATGTAGTGTTGCTAGTGGTGGAACTGGTTGCATGCAGCACATATTAGATGGAGAAGTTTAGAAATCACTGTGCTGGAGCCCACCAAAGACCACCATTTGAATTAGATGTTGCCCCCCCTTGTAGTGCCTCTCCTCTCAGCTATGTGGTAATTGTCTGTTGCTTCTGTCTTAGCAGTCTCCTTGAACTCTTACCATTTTGCCTTCACTCTTGCTTACACAACTCTTTTCATTCTGTTCTCCAAAGATATCTCTCTATGTCCTTTGTCCTTGAATGATGTGGCCTAACACCACCTTCCTTTTCTGTATTTTATTCTGAAAGTCATTTTACTTCCATCAAATATTCATGACCCTGTTTTAATATTTCAATTATTAGGCCATGAACAACAATGTCACAGATTAGTTACATACACAAAACAAGAACTTCATAATCACACTGTGATACGTAGCAATGAGTCAGCACTTTCATGAGGTAGAAAATCACTGGGAAAACAAACTATATTCGAAAATTACAGCCAATACCTGTACATTGCTGCAGTACAAAGCTCCGGTGGAAGAAAATGACATAAAATAATCCCTTATAGAATGTAGCAGCTAATTAATGCATTAAAGAGCTTAAAACCATGCATAAAAATAAAAATAATAAGTCAATGATAACTCTGGAAAATGATTCCACATATTATTAATAAAGCAAATTAAATCTCTGAACCATAGTATTTGACACATATATACACATACAATGACATTTGGTCTGTGATAAAGACAATATATAAACATAAAAATCTGATCAGCATTCACATTGAATATGAAGAGAAAAAAAATAAGCTTGAAATGTTGAGATTTCAGTTTCCCTTGAGAGATTTAGCAATATATATTGGGTATATTTGTATAAAGGAATTTAAAAAAGTAGTGTGTAATTCATAAGACATAACACTGTAGAAATAGCTTATGATACGTCTATTTTCATTAAGTTTTCTTTTGTTCTCTTTCCCTTTGCAAAAACTTACTACTGTAAGCTTTAGCTTCCATATTAATACACTGTTTTGATTACATTATTGGTCAAATTGGCCTGTGTTGTTTCTCAACTAACGTATTTTAAATATCAATGGAAAAACACAAAAAATGCTTTAGATTTAACAAATGACAAATGCCAGTCTGCTAGGATTCTTGTCCATATTGTCATTTGATGATCCCTCTGTAAAGTTTTGCTATAATGATATATCACCATTTTCACACCAGGTTTCATGATCAGAGTGGAAGGAGATAGCTCCTACCAAGGTTATTTGTAGTTTTTCATTGGCTGGCCCTGAAAGTGACATGCAACATGATCTTCACCTCTAATTAGTCAGAAGTGTCCTTATGGTTAGAACTGACTGCAAGCATGCATGAAAAATACAGAGAAACACATAACAATGTTGTGTGATCCTTCCTGTACCTGCCACTTTCTCAGATATTGCACAAAACATTAAAGTCTGTGTCCCTTTAAATGTAAAGCCTGACACTTATGTACTGCTTTCTAGTCAATGAGAAAGTTACACATGTTAAAATTTATTCCCAGGAATAATTAATTCACTTTAGTACACCCTCATCCTCATTTAATTGCTGAAAATGGGCTCTGCAGAAACAGCTCGCTCCGTATGTATTAGGGTTGACCTCTGAACCCAGGGTGGTTTGACACAAGTGACTTTGATAGCTCTTACCCCTTCATTGAAAAAAATGGCTTGTGATACATTTTAGCATAACAGAAAAACAAATGTGAAGTACTTTTTGAGCATGTTAAAAGGCCTAAAGGAAACTATGCTTTATGGCAGAGGCTACATAAATGTCACATTACTATAATTTTTATTGAATTACATAAGATGGTTATCTAAATGCAGTAATAGTTTCATCTTTCCATTGCTGAATGAATATAGGACCCAAATGCTTTTGGGTGACAAGTGGTTTATTCCAGCTTACAATTGTTGGTTACAATTCATCAGCATGACAGAAAATTCATACCAGTATCAGGAACAGAAGGAACTAGGCCAACAAAATCCATAGGAAAAACTGAGAAAGAGGCACACTTTCTTGCTTGCCATTGTAACAATTACAAAATTAGCTCTCTCCATTTATCTGCCTAGAGAATGGACTCACCCAATGTACAGTGAGCCTTCCCCTATCACTTATACAATTCCCCACTGGTTTGCTCATGACTTGCCTTAACTAAATAATTCATAGGTATCCCAAAAGATTCAGTTCTTGGTTGTCAAGTTGATGCCTGTATTTAACTGGTAGGAATGCTTACTAAAACTACTGATATTTCATCCATGCCAAATGTTGGATTTCTGGGATTCTAGTTCATAAAAGGATTTTGATGCATGAAAAGAGGATATTAGAGAAGTTGGGTAAAAATTATAGGGATCATTCATGAGATGTTGGTATGCTTTGGTAAACTTGATGGCATCCTGGATGCAGCAGGTGGAACAGGTCCTGCATTTGCAAAATCTTTGCTCTTGTCCGTTGGCCATCTAGTCATCATCTCCCAGTTCTCCCAATGCGTTATATGGCAGGAACTCTGTAGTTGTTTGGAGATTCTGTATCAATCAATGCAATGATTAACTCATCCATTAGCTTAATAATCACTGAAAGTCTCTCTTGGCATATCATCTCTACACGTGATCTTTAAGAAAGAGCACCATCCTTCCTTCATTTAATTGTTCTCCTTCAGTACTTTCTGTAAAATTAGCACAATGTTGAGATAGGGAATGCACCTGAGGAAAATGTCCAGAGCTAAAGATGCTGCCAGAAAATATAAGCTAACATTGTTTTACTTTATTTTTTGCCTTAATTGTACTCCAAACCAGTGTCTCTCTTTAGCAATTTGTTTTTCTTATTTCCTAATACAACTGAAGTTTTCATTATTTTATTAAAGCATTTGTGCTTGTATTGTCTGAATGGCACCTGTTTTCAAAATATTCAGGAATATTAATTAGCTTCATTTTCAACACAAAAGATAAAATTATATCTGAAAAATGCAATTACCTTTTACCAGTTTAGTAATAAGATTTATTTTACATATTTGTTTATGAAATCATATAAACAAATGCAAGAAATAAAATATGGGTGGATATTTTAGCTAATGTGTCTTTTCTAAGGATGTCAATATTTGGAAAAATTAGTTACTAACTTCCAAAATTTATCAATCCGCACAATGTTTCATTTGACAGAAACTTCTGAGAAACTCAGCCAATGTACTAAAACAGAATGAATATAGAATAAAAGTGTTAGAGACTTCTCCTCCTTTCAGTTATTATTAACTGGGTTGTTTGCAAGAGTTGGAAATGCTTCCCAGTGTGCTCAAATATAGAAAAAAATGCACTGAGTTAATCCATAAATGCCCTCTTGTGACAATCTCCAAAAATGCAGCTGCCTTTTCTCCCAAGTAGTGTGCTTTCATTTTGTCCAACACAATGTTGTACATCCAGACTTTACCAGTTTAGACAAAGAAAAAGTAGGATTTATATTTTATCTAAAGCTTTAATCTTGTTTAATCTCTGTGGCATCTTAAAGTTTAATCATAAAAGCTCACTGTTCTCCGCATAGCCTATTGATGATAGGACAGTGTAGCTCTTTATCTCTCACCTCATTCTCTGTCTGGCACAGGTCAAGGAGTTATAGGGGATGGACAAGAATTCTCTTTCCAACCTTTTTTTCAGAGCTTCCATGATTATAGAAGTATATTTCTCAACACAGTGGTTGCAACACACAAAAAGGTATACATTGATTTACCTGTAGCCATTTCTTTCTAATATTTTAATGTTTTAAAGCAATTAATTGTAGTCTACAGTCATCTTTGGAGTTCCCCAAAGTAACTGTTATAATGTACATTTTTAAACAACATAACTAGAAACAATGAAATGGCATATCCACAATTAAAAGCAAGTTCACTTCTGTGTGCCCAGAGGCCAACACATGACTCTTATTGAGTGTATTCTAAAATCAGATAGCAACAAGTTGTCACAAAGAGCATTAGATGTGTGCATCTATTAGCATTAAAACTTTGAAGTTTAGAATCCATGAATGTAGTTTCCAAACATGAAAATGATGCTGAAGATGGTTTGCAAGATTCAGTCTGAAACAATGGTCCATAAATAACCATAATGAAGTTTCTTCTTAAGGTAATAAAACATAGAATTTAGGAATTAGGTGTCAATTTGAGCTTGAACATGAAATGTGCCCCACAGAATTCTGTGTCTGAACGCTTCGTGCCCAGCTGGTGGCGCTATTCTGGAAGGCTAGGAAACCTTAGGAAGCCAACCTTTCTGAAGAAGTGGGTCACTAGGAGCAAGCTGAGATTTGATATCCTGGCCCTCTTCCTGACCTCTCTACTTGCTGACTGCGAATGCAATGTGACCTGCTGGCCTCAGTTCCTGCCTCCGTGCTGTCCATCCCCCCACCATCCACCATCCAGCTTCCCAGCTCCCAGTGAAATGTATTCTCTCAAACTATAAGACAGAATAAATGCATCCACCTTATAAGCTTCTGATTAGGTATTCTATCACAGCAATAAAAATAGTGACTAACATATCTGTTTGGATGTTGTTTATTTTTTTTAAATGTAAACCAGTTTCTTTTTCACATATATGATATTATGAGCTATCTCATAAGATTTTAGACAGAGTAATAAGATTTTCTTTTTTATTTCTTCTGCAAATAGTGTCTCATATTCCATGTTAGCTCAGAACTTATGATCACCAAGTCTTCAGTGCCGAGTTATAGGCATGCACCATCTAGTCTATGTGATTCTGGTGAACCAACTAGGTCCTGGGGCAAATTAGGTAATAACTCCACCAGTTATGTCACAGCCCTATCGAGTTTAACAACAACAACAACATATATATATATATATCCATTTCCCTATTCGAAGACTGATAATAATAACCATTATTGTTAGAAAAAAAGATTGAATTTGTGATAAGAACTCCAAAAACAACAAATCTTAATTTATTTTGTGGCTAAGATATTCCTGTATCAATACATTTTCATGAAAACTCATAACTATTTGAATTCTGCATCATTCAAATTTAAAAATAATATTATGGATAAGAAAATATCATTATTAATAGATGGATGCTTAAAATTCCTAACATATGAATATAAGTAAATTTGGTACAGTGAATTCTATTTATACTTCTATTAAATTAATTTTTGAACTAGAGAGTCTTCATAATTAATCCTACCGATATGAAGCTGATTCACATTATTATCTGGGCTTATTAACTAGGATGTAGGATAGAAAAACACAATTTAGTGATCAGTGCTAGCACATAGAAATATTATGGACACAGCAAGGTCCCTAACACAGGAAATAGGGAAAATAGCCACTCCTACCCATCAGGAAGAAAAAAAATTACAAACAGAAGCTGAATCCCCTATGCTTTGTGGAAAAGCCATTTTTTTCACCATGCTTTTTGAGAACTATCAATTAAATTAAATATTATATCTTGTAAGCCCATACAGGCAATTAAGTTTTCTCTGGATTTTGAAATCATATATGAATGTTAAACTGAAATTTGAGATGATATTAGAAAAGATACTGTCAGTTGTTAAATTTGAAAACATTCCCCATTCTAAGAGAAGCCTTCAACTTCTATTGACAATTTATTAAAATTTTACTAAAATGTCTCCCTAAATCTTGAGTGGTTCTCCTCTTTACTTGTATTGATAATACACTCATTGATGATGTCTTTGCCCCTCAATAATAAAGGAGGGACTAACTTGGAATGCCTGAATCTACTGCATTTTCCACTCCTACAACCATTTTCCCTCACCACCTCTTTCCATTAAACACACACACAACTCTATCCCTAAACCACAGTCTTTTTGCCTCACAAATATGATGAAATAACACACTAACTTAGAATCATCAAAGCTTCAATTGCTTATCTGATATAATGTCTAAACCTAACCACCTAAACCCTTACTAAATTCAGAGTCTTTTTCTTCAGTTTTGCCTGTCCACAGTAAAATGTGGTCACCTGGACCTTTGTCTAGTCTCTCATACGCATCTTCAATTCCTTTAAGGAGTTTCCTTTTTTTTCTTTTACCATCTTCTTTGTAATTAATATCTCCTCCTCTGTTCTCATATAAAACATAACTTCCCCAGAATAACCTTTCTATTTCCTGAACAAATATGTGTTATAAGCCAATATACTTTTTGTTTCATTTCTCCAAACAACTTATCCCAGTTCATGATTAAATATTTAATTGATAGTGTGTTAAAGTACAGCTGGTAACCTTCTTAGACTGGAAGTTTGCTGACCCTCCACTGTAATTCTTGAATCTGTGACAGTACTTGGCACTTTAGTGGTGTTTGAAAAATTATTCATTGGATGAATTGACTATTTATTCTTCCTCTGCTAGAGCAATAATTGTGTTTCAGTCTTTCTTTAGGACAAGTCTGAATCTAGCACATTCCTTTCCTTCTCTGGTCATTAGAGTATTCTCTTACATGAGTTACAAAAGTGTACCAAAATTTGTCAAACAATTGAACTGTCTTAATCCAACGGTGCCACCTGTTGGCCCTTTTCTGTCCCACACATATTATTCCATTTCTTTCCTTTGAGCATTCTTGGAACCCTGATTTGCAGTCCTGACATGCTTAACTGTGCTGTGCTCAACGTTGATGAGCTTGTTCATGAACACACATATCTTCCTACCCTTTGATAGTCTTTTCCAATTTTATCTAATCATTTGAATACTTTCTCTTCTTTCATCTTTCTCTTCCTGTCTCTCAGCTTTTTCCTTCCTCCTCCTTTTAAGTAAAATACTCTCTCTGAAAACAGATACAGTCAGTATTTCAGAAGCTTTCACATTGTATCTTAAAATTGAGGGTGTAATTTTCTGAAAGATCTTGGACTTATAAAGCATAATAGATACATATATTCTTGCATTAACATTCCTAATAAAACAAAATTCTAGAATATCTTTGATAGGATTGGGTACTACATGTGTTTCAAGAATAGATTTGGAAAGTTTAGCAAACTTATGTAATATCAGTGACTTACAGCTATTAATGGTAAGGTAGTGTTATCATTACCTTGTTATTCACTATGGTTTTAATAACAGAAAAACAAACATATAAGTGAAGAAAGAATATGTCTTTTAAAATTTTCAGTTCACAATTATTAATTTTAATCCCAGATATTCTTTGCTTAATATGCAGCTTTATGGTTATGTAAATAATAATTTAAACCAACAGAAAATGTTGAATTTGGGGCTGTATTTAAAATATGATTTTAAGGAGGTAATTTGCTCTTTCTGAAATTACATGTGACACTCAATAAAGCTGGATGCTTCTTGAGCAAAAGCTTCCTTAAACTTTGTATTTTACTAGTACATTGTGAAAAACTAATAAAATCCAGTGGTCACTGCTCCAATTCCATATTATGAAGCATACACAGGAAAAGGGGCAGAATCTCCACATTCCAAATCAAAAAAATGTGGGCATCTATTTTCAAAGAGAAAACAAGGAACAGAGGTTTCACTAATAAGTACTAATCTTTACTTACCTTTCAAGATTTTTGTGATAAACTCTTCAGTGAGGTTGTCTTTGTAAGTAATACTCACAGGCAAATATGAACTAATTGTTCATTGCCTGGAATACTGTCCATAAATCTTCCATTTATCTCCCAAGATCAAGCAATTTATTTTATTTTTTTTAATTTTTTATTATTATTATTTATTTATTTAATTGCACGCGTGTATATGTGTGTGTGCATGTATGTGTGCGTGGATGCGTGTATGTGTGTGTAGAACCACGGACGAATTCGGGAACACCATGGACGCCTCCACCTCCTCCTTGTTTACTCTACCCGGGGATTCACAGGCTCCGCCCTACCAGGACCAGAAGCGCAGGCTGACCCCGCTTCCGCCTGGCGTCTATAAGTGGGGTCTAGGATCCGAACTCAGGACCTTCTGCCTGCAAGGCAAAGGCTTAACCGCTGAGCCACCTCTCCAGCCCCAAGCAATTTATTTTAATATTTTGTAATGTGTGCATAGCATGCACATTCCCTGAGTTCAAGTCTCACTGCTGGAAAAAAAAAATATATATATATATATATATTTATCAATAAAATCTTGAAAAAAAAAACATTAAAAATAATTATGGCAGTAACTTCACCAGAGTGGATTTATGGACAATTAACAATTTAGAAAATGATATTATGACTAACATTTTGCAAATATACACATGTAGAATATTGAATGTTCTAGTCCTTATGTGAGTTAAGAAATATGTGCTCTTGATCTGTGAAAATGTTTCTTGACTATAATCAAACTGGGTTTAGGTTGTGGGGACAGAATTTTTAATTGTTTTCTTTTGTGACTGTGTGTGTGTGCTATTGTGTGTATGTGTGTGTGTTTAACAACTTAATACTCTGTGACACTGACTTGAGTTGGTATTATAAAGCTCAGTATTATAAGTCTCATGGTCTGGCCTCTGACTGGCACAATCCTCCTTCTACATGCTGGAGTTATAAGCATGCATCATGTTCAGCTTGAGATACAGTTTTTGATAAGAATTCTTTCTTTATATACAAGAATTGCTTATCTGGAGAAATAGATCATATGGCTTTCTCTTTGATACCTATTTTTCAAGACAAAAGTATTTTAACACTTAAGGTTCTCTATCTGTATCTAAGTGGTAAAATCAAATTAGACAAACAAGGGAGAAGCCATACTGCATTAGCTATCAGCAAAATGGCCATTGTTCTTATATCATGCGTGTTTCTGTGTGGTGGGGCACTAGAGCAGATTGCTTGGCCATAGGTTCAAAGGTTAGAAGGAGATAAACTCTAAAATTCATGGTCCAACAGTGAGATGACTCAAGCATCTAAAGATGTCTGCATGTGAACAAGCAATCTGAGTTCCATTCCCACAGGCCACATGGTGGAAAGGGAGAATTTGCTTGTGACGTTGTCCTCATGATCTCTACAGGGGTGTGTCCTCTTTCTCCCATAGATAAACAATACTTAGCAATTATGATTGATTGTCGAGCCATTGAAGGATGAGCTTGTAGATATTTCAATTTCCAACATGTCCTTTTTAATGCAAGGAAGAAATATGTGGAATAAGTATCCTGATGGCCAATATACCTAATTTTATCCAGAAAAGTAAGTCTCATGGTCATTAGAGTATTCTCTTATGTGAGTTATAATAGGAGAAAAGATCCCAGGACACAGCTTCTAGATAACCCTAAACACTGAAATATTCGGAAATCCTTTAAAGAATAAGTTACTAAGTTGCAGCATTATCACAATAGCTGAAATAGGTAATTAAGGAAAATACTGAGTGAATAAAGAGAATGGGGAGCCTTATGACTGGATGATGTCAGCCAACCGATACAGGACTCAGTTAGGGAGAAGGAAATTGCAAGAAAACTGAATAATAATTAATTATGACATGAAATATTCTTAAAAATCTCCACAAGAGTAATTTTAATGGTTCTTACCACAAAAATGAGTAAGCATATAAGATAATGCATGTTATTTAGCTCAATTTTGCTATTACAATATGTGTACATATTTCAAAAACCATGTCACATACAATAAGTATTTACAATTGTTACATATGAATCTTAAAATAAATTATTATCTAGGCATTGAGCATTTATTGATTTACAAGCCAAAAATATTAAATATACTTTCAAAGCATGTGCATATCCTTAAACAACAGTAAAGATTAGAATTGAAGAAGCGTAATTGAGAAAATGAAGCTATACAGGTCTCTTTCCAGTACTGGCACTTTGAACTTTTATGATCGTAAAATTCCAAGGATATGAAAGGTAACTTCATTCAAACTCTACTTCTCTGACACTTTGCAAACCCACATTTGAATTGAATTGGACTGAAACATCACTACATAAATATTAATTTCATAAACTAGGCTTCATTATCAACTTTCAAATTTTAAATATTGTACTCAGTACTTATATACAAAAAAGACCACCAATTATTAAGATGATTTGTACCATTATTTTAGTAAACATGTAAGATGGGAGGAGGAATGATTGCAAGTGTGAAGGTAGATGCAGGGCCATTCATTACTTCAACAAACATTTGTCAAACATTATTACTGGACATGTATCATTCTAAGAACATTCAAGATTGATTTATTTCTATATGAATCCTTTTTGGTTCCTAAAATATACTTTCAATGGCTACTTTTGTTTCTTATATATTGATTTTACTTCACACATACATTTCAATGATTATAATAATATATTTTATTATTGTAAATAACATAGTGACTTAACATTTCCAGAGGTTTGTCCTTAGATTCAAACATGCTAACACATGTGTGTACGTGAAGGGGGAGTATTGGTGTGTGGGTAGCTTTGAACAAAAAGGACCATCAAGACCTGCATTCTGTAGTCCTCACAGCTTTGTATGAAAATAACAACATTTGGTCCTATAATGATATGAGTCTGGTTAGAGGACCTAATAAATCTTTCTTTAAATTCATAATGCTATTTTTGCATGGTTATGCAAGTACAGCAATGTACAGTAATTTACTTATAATAGTAAATATAGATTTTGGAAATCAAGAGAAAAAAGTAGAATTGATAAATATGAGAAAATCTTCTATATCTAAGGATGAAAATGGTAATATGTAATAGATAAGGAAACTCATGGGCACAAATATGTACACATATACACACTTAGGAATGTATACCTATATTTTCCCCTTTCAAACCTCATTTTCTTCAGTGAGTTTTGATAAAAAAAAAAGGGTTGATTCTAAGAACTTTGCCCATATCCTGTGCTTTTGAAGGAGGGAAGGGAAATAATAAAACTGTTAGAATCGAAAGCATTAAAATTTGGGGTTTCCTGCACCTTGGGATAATTTTTATTTGACTGAGTCACAGTGGTATGTGTCATATTCTTTGCAATAAGTCTAATGAATGAATTTCATTATAAAACGACCTGTAATTTGATGTACTTAAAACATAAATGTGGTGTCATTTAACTGCTGACAAACCAGTTTTATTGATAGAAATAGCTTGAGATGAAAGAAGGATCTTGAAAAGTTTATAGCTTTATTTTTTCAAGTACCACAAACTAATAAGCAAAAACATATGAATTAGATAAAATACTTCATTAAGTTACTTTTATTGGGTGAGTCAATATGATATGATTGCATTTTAAAGACATTTAATTCCCTGTCATATAAAATCACATTGATGTTTGGTTATATTTTCTCTTCTGGCAATGGAGCCATTCAAAGGATTTTCCTAGTATCAAAGCAGAGATAATATGAAGTTACAACTAAAGTCATCTTCATCAAAGCTAATCATAAATTTTATTTTCTTAAGAGTTTCCTGGAGTAATCGTGTTGCAGGTTTGCAAAGGAGACTCTTCAAAGTACTCTTGGGTCTTGGGTTCTAATTAGAAAGAATCCCATCAAACTGCAGAGCACTGTGGCACTGATAGTCAGGAGAGCATAAACAAAGACATGCACATTTGGTTCGCTTTGCATGAACCCACTGAACAGTGATATTTTAGGAAGGTATTTCTTCATGGGGGAAGTATAATTGGCCATTCATTACGAGATGGCCAGCTCTGCAGTGGTTCGCACCCATTTGTATAACTGATGTAAATGCTTAAATGCTCCCTTTCAAGAGACAGAAAACTTGAATCACGACATAAACTAGCAGATGATAGCTGCTCGCTATCTTCTACACAGATCTCTTTTATTGAGAATAAAAAGGTAGGTGAACATCACAGATGTGAACTGTTTGTTGTGGAGAATGTGTGTTTTCAGGTGTGGAATACCCTGAGGATGGAGAGAAGTGATACCCTGCTGCAGGTGCAGACTTTAATAAACAGGAACTTGTCTTTCCTCTGAGCACTTCTCTCCCTTATCATGCATTTGGATGATCTCAATTCACATTAAGTATCACTTGTGCAAAAAGCACGTACAGTGTACTATATTTACTTAGATATACATGTGACTAGACCTTCTGTGAATAAAACCCAAAACCCATTCACATGAGAAAATGGAGTGGTTTAATTTAAATATTCTAGGAGTGCTAGAATACTAATAAACATCTGGAAGAACAGATAAAACTAGATAAATGTTTAGCCTTGTTATGAGTAACACACTAGCATACGATTAGGTTTATAATGGTTGTAATTTAACAAAACTGTTGTATGAAATATTTTGTTTAGCATTCATTAAAAACTGTTAATGCACTTGTGTTTCTCGTGGACTAAATCTTCCCCAGCAGACGCACGTTATTAGTATAATACAAATATGCTAAAAAGCAAACAGTTTGGTGTTAAAATGTTTTAAGTAGGATTGTGAAAAAGAAATTTTACACCAATCTTTGTTTTTTTTTAATTTTTACAGAGAAATTTTTACTACAAATTCCATCCTTTAATGATACTATACCAACTCTATTTTTTAAACTCATTTTGTCACTGTTTTGTAACAGAAGCACTGTAAATATTATAGATGTGGTAAACTATTATACTTGTTTTCTTATAAATGAAATGATCTGTGCCAACACTGACAAAATGAATTAATGTGTTACTAAGGCAACAGCCACATTACATGCTTTCTCTTTCACAGTAGGCAGCAGAGCATATGGTTTTCTCTTAATGGAACGCTAGCTTCTCATTAACATACCAGTAGCAGTGTCAGAACTTACAAACCAGCATAACAGGGAGATGGAAAAACTTATAAATTAGACCCTTTCAGTACTATTGGGAAGGAAATGACTGATGTTCTAAGGTACAATATTTAGCTTAGACTATGCCCTTTTCTGCACCTTCTAACCACAAAAAAACTTTTTCCTATAATAAATATAAATATAAATATTGAAGTGCAAGTCATTTTTACCCTGCTTCTAAGAATGATTGGCACTTCGATTTTGATCATTCTTCCTTAAGATACTATGCCATTGCCTTTTTGGTCCTGGTGTATTTTTAAACAACTGCATTTTCACCGTCCTGCTTCAATATAGTGAAGCAGTGAAGCTAAGTCCAACTTCTCTTTCATTGAGGACATCTCTTTGGGAGGGACCCACTTGGTCTCCGGAGACTCTGTCTGCGAATCCCAGCGGCAGAGTGGCGCCTCCAAGAGGAGGCGCCTGGAAGTGAAAGACAGGGAAGCACGATTTTCCTCAATACCACGTCACTATGTATGGTTTAAACCACACCCAACGGTGTGGTGACTGCAGTCACTTCAGTTTTGCATACATTTTTTTCCCTTGATCATCAGCTCCTTCCCCTTTGTTTTAAGCTCTCGACTATTTAGTATCAGGGACATATCCATTGTCATGTCTTAGGAGATGCAATGCGTTTTAAAATTTGCAAGTCCATATGGCCTAAAATTATGCTTACATATGCATAATCGTGACTAGGATTCCATGACTGAAATGGGGGTGATGGCACATGGTGTTCATTTTTATAATGTTGAACTTTAACTGAAGGGGTGAACTCTGTGAAAGTAAAATGTGGGCCTACGTTACAGTGTTGTCAATGGGAAGTTGCCACATAGAATGCTTATATATCAAACCTTTAATAATCAAAATATGGGAGAAACAAGATAAGCTGATGACTTAGCTTGAAGACTTCAACACATGTATTATTCACTCCTTAAAGTTCAATCATTTGCTTAGTTCTTTCTTTAATGGTGTTCCAAGATGCAGTCTTCAGATTATGAGATCGTAAGGAATGTTAAGGATGTGTTTGAAAGAATACATCACTGGCAAAGCATGTCAAAATTTCTTTGTATACATGCAAAGATTAAAAAAGAGTAAGTCAATAATGCATTAATAATATGAGGAATATTTTACATTTAACCATAAAATACAAATCAAAATCCAACCATTTTACCCTAATTCAACCATGTATACATGTCATTTTTCATAAATTACTTTTCTGTCTTGAAAAAACTTGGATTTTTCTCTGAATTTTGATGCTGTCCAATGTTTTATTATTTGTGACTTTGTCCATTTTCATGAAAGCATGAAAGTTGATATGTAAGAGATTATCCAAATATATTATTCTCATGGGTCTCAATAGCCTGATTTTCCAGGAAATGAATCCCAATATTTAGAATTTTGAAAGCCGATTAGTTTCCTCTTGCAAAATGGAAGATACTAATTTTGTCCACAAACAGCTCATCTCCCTCCTGTACCTAGAAAAAAAAATGATAGCATGTTTGGTTCTTAGTCATTCCCTTTTCATCTCCCTCCAAATTTATCCTTATTCCCAACATAGCACCGACATTTTAGAAACTTACTATTACTGATTCAGGCTCAATGTGATTAATACAAACTATTAATTAAAAATGTTTTTAGCACACATTTTCTGAGTATCAAGAGTTCAGATAACGATGGCCAATCCTGGCAACTTAAGTGTGTGAATGAATACAGATTTGGTAAACTCGTTTCTTTGTTTTATCCCATAATTCAAAAAGCCACAAGGAATCACTGGCATTTAGCACATCCATTTCCAATACCGTAGTAAAAGTCATTGCTCCTAGTGTGTTTCTTGAGACAGCTCAATCAACCATCTCTATGCACAGATGCTAGAAGTACCCACCTTGCACCTAGCAATAAATCTCAACCTGATAGCTGCTACTTGGCTACAGATACCATCCGTGTAAGGTGCCACTGATCCAGATCTGGTCACTGTCTCTGGAGGACTGCCAGAGCTTCTGCTTTGGCTTGGGATGTCAAGCCAATTAAGATCACAAGATAAGTGCTGGTAATGATAATCTTCTAATGCTGCTCCTGACTGAAAAGGGGTAATTAAAATGTGTATATAGAGACTCCAGCTTCTGTCAGTTCACTGCAGCTATTATGCCGATGCCTGTATTTTGTTTAGCAAAAGGAGAAAGTGTTAATCTAATATCCATACAATATGGAACTTAACATGGAATGACTTCCTTAGACATGCACATTAGTTTCACTTCTGTTATGTCCCTGATATAATTTGTCTGACTGTTGACTCTTGAGCCTATATTGGCTGTTTTGGTGGTTCCCACACCTCTCTACTCTATCCTCTGGGTTTTTGCTGAACAATCAGTGTCCATCCTCAGTCTCACTTTGAGTTGTTTTGTTTTGTTTTGTTTCGTTTTGTTTTGTTTTGTGGTTGCTGCATTTCAACAGAACCATGTCTTAGCATCTTCAAGTGCTTCTTGAAAGCAAAGACTGTTTTGAATGGAAAGAAAATTAATTGGATAGCAAAGGAAGTCAATCCTCTTATCACTCGATCTGATCATAGACGTAAGTGCTTCACACTTTTCCCATTCCCTCACCCTGAAGCTCAGAGCTTTCCTGGACACCTGTTCTGGGCTCATCAATTTTCTGTGAGCCAGTTAAGTTCCTTTAAGCCTGTCCACTGAGAGGTGGTGATAGCTCTCTAAGAAACAGAAGAAAGAGAAAGAGAAACAGAATGCTGCTCAGGGCCTTTATCTTGATCACACTGTTTGTTTTCCCATTGATGTCTGTAATGAAACAAAGAGGATTTAATCATGTTAAACAAAAGCCTGTTGGTACCCAGAGGAAACTCATTTAACTCTACTCCAAGTCTTGGAGTTTCAGGTTTCTTGTCTTCCTCTTTGCTGATCCACCAGGCTGAGTTTCTTACCTGGGGCTTAACATTGTGAGGTGTGAAACTCTTCTTTTGTTTTGACAGGTGCTCTCTGCTAAACATCAGCCTAGCCTTGATGGTGATAATATACAGAAGGAGGAAAAAACTTTAGTGAAGCTAATGACTGTAGTTACCCAACTTCTGTCTTTAATGGGTTTTATTAGCTTCCCTCTTTGGCGTTCTTTAGTATAAAGTGGGAAAACAAATTGGGCTGATGGAAAGAGTGTGAAAAGACAAGAGCTAAGAAAACACCCAGGAACCATTTCCATCTCGGAATAGCAAGAAGGGAAGATGGGGCGAAAAGGGAGTGCAGGTCCTTCTGTGTGAAGAGTGAACAGACAGGGCCAGCCCCTTTGGGGCTTATTTAAGGGAAGAAAATCCTCACAAATAGCAATAGCTTGGCATTTGACCAAGGAATCTTGAAAGAAGATTCACATTTTAGATTACTAGAGTCCTTGTCAAGAGGAAAGGAAATGCTAAACTGATAAGCCCCTTCTATTTTTCTACGAAGAGGGTATCTTGTGGTAGAAAGGGAGGCTTCCATCAAGAACTAAAACCACCCTGGTGTTCTGCACATCCATGGTCATCTTGAATGACCTTCCTGCCCTATTTAAAGGAACCATATTCAGGTTCTGCCTGAGATCTCCGATGTTTGTTCCATCTATCTTGTGCCTCCCACTTTTCATTTGACATCCTACAGAGAAGCTTGGAGAACTTTATCCCCACACTGAGAGTCTGTTGTGGTGAGCAGGCATCTCAAGGCATGAACAAACTAAACTGCATTTGAAGAGGTAAAAAGCTGAACAGTTATGAGTTTGGTCATCAGCCCAGAAAGTTCCACGGATCCTAAATAAAAGAAAAGAAAATGTAACATCTCTTTGGGATTTAGAATTCCCAGAGACTTTCCATCTTTGTTTACGCAGTGGTGGGAGGTAGTAGAGTAAGGACTTCTCTGATAGAAGTTCTACAGTCTAAGCCCCAGAAAATTGCTAGTGAAATGGTACAGGTGGAAGCTAAAAGGGGCCCAGAAGCTAAAAGGGGCTAAGCTGTATAACACACTCATCATCCTTCATATGAATGTATACTAGGACAAAATCCTAGCAGTTATATTAAGTAATGTATAATGCTTGCAGAACTTCTTAAGTCATAATGTTAACCATTATTATTTACAAAGTTGGCAGCCCTCTTATAGTGAGTTGTTCATTCATTGAACTTCCTACCGCTGGCTTTGCTGATTCCAGAGATTTGGGGGAATGGGGCGGTAATGAGTTTCTTCTATCTTCTGGAAGGACTTTGCCTCCAATGCCAGTCCATCTTCACAGAAACCACTTTAATCTCTGTCTTATTCTCTGACAAACTCATTCTTAAAATAGCTAACTGGACTGCTTGATCTTTCTCCTTTCTCAGTTACAACCTTAAAGCAAATGAAAGTATACATTTAATAAAGTTTTATTTATGTCGCTTGCTCTCTTGGTCTTTCTCTCTCTTTCCTTCTTTCTTTCACTTTCTTTTGGAGAGAGAAAGGTGTGAGTTTGAGACTATAAACAATCATGTGAAGTCAAGAGACTTTCAGAGGTTAGTTCTCTCCTTCTACCATGCAGACTCTGGCAATGGAACTCTGGAAGCCAGAGTAACATGCAATCACCTTGCATACTATGCACTAGCTCTAACTTCCAATTCTTCTCATCAGTACTGGAAGAATTACTCCTAAAGGAATAGGCCTAGAGAGGAAGCTGAAAATGAAGACACTTCAGTTACTTTGTTATCTCTACTGGCCTTCACAGCTTGGTCACATCTTCCTCTTGCACAAGGAGCAACTCTCCTCCACTCTCCTCCCTGTAATCTTCTTCACCGCCATGGTTGTATCTGGGCTAGGGTCGAACTAGAAGTAAACCTTTTCCTGCTGTCTCTTACCATCATATAGAAAAGAAGAGTCACGGGTCTTGAGAAATGTTTAAACCACAGCTTGGTTTTTCGTTACATTCCTTAAGAAGCTAATTATAAAAGATATCTTTATAGAACATAAAGGACGAGAAAATTTAGTAAAAGACTAACAACTTGACTCTACTCTTTCAGAGACAAAGAGCTGTTAGGCAAATTACCAATCTGGATGACTTAAGTCAAATGACTGGTATTAAGCAAAAGCCCAACAAAAGGGTAAAGAAAGAAAAAGAGGAAACCCTGATCCTTTGTAACCAGTATTATGCTCATCCCTGGGCACTATTTGTTCATGATCATGACATAATATCTTGTGTTTGCTTTAAAAATAACCATCAGCACATGATAGGAAATGGGAGGAGAGCATCCAAACATCAATGACCTAATAGGAATAATTCAGAATGAATAGTTGGTGTTACAGTGAATATTAAGGCAAGTGTTTCATTTGCTTAATATTTAAGGTCCCTCAGTTCAACTATTAAAAAACTCCATCATATCACCTTTAACAATAATAATTCTTCCTCACAAACCCTTACTGTCAACATTAAAATATTGGAATTGGTCCATAATGTGCTTTTCAACATAGTCATGTTTTATATTTGGACTTTTAAGCTGATTACTACATTTTCATCATAATAAAAATTCAAAAATGAAGCAAGATAAATGAATTATTTTGTTCCGTGCTTTTCTCTCAAAACAAAAATGATTTGATTTGAAAAGAGCAAGCCTTGTTTCTTTTCCTTTCCACCCTGTGTGTCCATATACAAGTTCCCATGCATGTGCCTTTAAAGAGGCTGAGAAATGCTCACATATGACACACAAATTATTTTGTTAGGCTGCCATCTGCTGGTGTCAGGAAACCACCACGGACTTAAAACATTAGAAGTCATTTGGCTTGCATAACTTTTTCTCTCTTCCCATTTTCAAATTGCAATGTAGACAATTTTCAAATGATCATATACTACATAATTCTCAAACACTGCAGCAGAGAATTTGGCTTTTAGTCTCATTCTCAGATGAGAAAAATAGAGATAAAGCCCTGACTTTAGTTATTGCTCCTGGCTTCTTTGGATTCCTTTCAGATTTTAGAAGCCATGCTCTCTGTAGCTTAAAAAGTGAACTCCATTAAATTGTCCCCACTAGAAAAGCAAGTTATGTTCTGCTTTTGTAATTGTTAAGAACTTCAACAGGTAAAAGACTTTATTTACCAAAGTGCTACACATGTTCTGTATGTAGTAATGTAAGTACAAGCTTATTAATAGAGTTCACATTACTCACAGTTAATGGAAATGTTTGTCTCTTGGTGTTTTTCCAGCCTAACTTGTGTAAAAAATAAGAAGTGCGTTCTCTCTCACATCCTTTATCTTTCCACTTACTGTGTAGCCTTGCATAAGACACTCTGCTTTCCTGATTTTTTTTTTTTGCATCTTTATAACCGTACCCCTTCATGAAATCCGAAGCATTCCTAAGTTCTAAAGGAGGGTTATCAGGTCTTCCTTAGTATTAAAACAAATCCTATACACAAATCCCTTAGAACAACATAATAAATGGACAGCAGTAGCTGTAGTTTTATCTTAATTATTAGGATTAGTCCACTTTGTGTTGCTATGATAAAATACCCAAGGCCACCTAGCTTCATAAGTAAAGGTTTATTTAGTTCTTAGTTTAGCTCTTCACAGAAATGAGCTAGCTTCAACTAATAGTGGGAGCTTTTATGCCTATGTTCCATATTGACAGGAACCTGTGAACAAGGAAGAGAGGAAAACAGGAAGCCAAAGGGAATATGAAATCCCAGGCACACATACAGTTGACCCTAATGACTTCTCATTAGCCACTATTTCTTAAAACTTTTGAAGATTTATTCATCTTCAGCATTGCTAATATGGGGACAAGGTTCTGTGCAAGAACCTTTGGGAGGACACACTCAAATCAAAGCAGCCACTGAAATATGGCAAAGAATATTGGTTAATATCAATTAGAGATTTTCAAATAACTCTGAACATTCTGGATTTAATCCCGATTGGTGATATATGCAATATATATATGTGTTTATAGTCCAAAGAAGAAGGGAAATATAACTATTTTCAGCATCCTCTTTCCCCTTTCATGAGTACTGAACTGGCTTGAGAACTCATTTCCCTAGAATCCTGTTTGCAGCTTTCTGTGGTCTCATTTCTTCTCTAGCTTCATTTCTCAATGAACACTTCCCAACTGCTGTTTCTTATCACAATGCACTTTCCAAATAGCAGACCAAACCATGCATCCAAAATCCAGAAGTTTGAGTGAATTCCCATCCTCTGTGCCTGGAATCATTCTCTCCTTCCCCTGAAGCCTCCTTCTATAATAACTTCTTACCTCTTGGCTCTCTGGTTGGAATCTAAAATATGGATGAGATAATATTTTCCTGGCCTGCCTTAAACTCCATCTTCTGAGCTGTTAATGTATTGTGCTGTGAGATGTAGGGTCTAGCTGATGCACTGTAATACAAACTCCCAGACATTCACAAATATTTATCAGATAAGGAATTAAACAAGTAAGTATTCTTATTGGGGGAAAGTTGAAGAGAAGCCACGAACTAACTCTTGCCTATAATACTAATTTATATATTTTAGCAGTCTACATCTTTCTCCAGAGATTTACTTCAGGGAACCACCACTATCTCTGTCATTTGTTAATATCACTTTTATTTATGTTGGCAACAACAATCGAGCACATATAAAGGCAGGTTTTGCTTAAGAGGTTAGTAGAAAGTTAATTTAAAAAAAAAGAAAGTTAATTTTTATGTTGAAGAAAGATAAATACTATCATTGCATAATTATAAATTTAATAAATGTATATGTACATAATCATCAATTCGATAAATAAACATTGGGCCTTAATGCAGGCCAATTCTCCAAGCTATGAGCAAAAGGGACAAGATCCCTGGACCTCATTTAGTTTAATCAGCCATAGATTTTGCTTAAGTTTTCTTGTATCTGCTCTATGTGCTTGAGTCTTCTTGGATTTGTCCTGGAGATAAACTAACAAGAGAGGAGGCCTTGCAATGAGGGCTTCAAAACAGGGCTGGAGAGGTGGCTCAGGGGTTAAGCCTCCGCCTTGCAGGCGGAAGGTCCCGAGTTCGGATCCCAGATCCCACGTATAGACGCCAGACGGAAGCGGGGGCGGCCTGCGCTTCTGGTCCTGGTAGGGCGGAGCCTGTGAATCCCGGGGCAGAAGGAGGTGGAGGCGTCCATGGTGGTTCGCGAATTCGTCCGTGGTTCTACACACACATACACACACACACACAGACACGCGCGCGCACATACACACAGTTGAATAAATAATAATAAAAAAAATTAAAAAAAAAAAAAAAAAAAAAAACAGAGAGAGCTCTTACATTCTCTACCTCCAGAAGTAAGGAGAAAGAATATGTAGAAGATCACAAGGACAAGCTCTTAGATGGAAGTTTTGGCTTTCCTCAAGAGAATTCAAGCAATGTGCCATGTCTCTTGAAGAGTCAAAATCTAAAACAAAGAAAACTTCTGCCTACTCTCTTTTTCCTTTTGCTCTTGTTTCCTTCTTGTATGTGAAGTCAACAGAATCTAGTAGATGAAGTAAGCATAATCTGACCTCCTGCAACACAGGAGGAGGACCAGGAAAGCAGAGGAGTCTGGGAAGGATGAAGGGGAAATATTCAACACCTGCCCTGATCAAGAACTTTTTAATTATTGGTAATTTTTAGACTCTTGATTTTTCCTGAGTACAGAGAGTTCTTTCGAATAATTGACAGTTTCTGTGCTGCACTGTGGGTAACACCTGTTGGAAATTAGGACTTATTTTCATATGCTCATGCCTTTTTCAACACATATTAATGTTATGCATACATGGAGGCCTTTTGGCATCAAAATGAAAGGCTTAAGAGATATAATATGAGCAAATAAAGTTATTCTAAACTGTGCCTCTGAGGTTCAAGTTTGAACATTTACAGGGAGGATTTACATTTCTGTTTGGTGGGAGAAATGTTGTTGAGGCCAACCTAACTAACATAGGCTATATACAGCAAAATGATCATTCAGGCCATATCTGTGTTCCTCCTGGAGCTGCCATAGGGGTGCCTGGTTTTGTGCTGTGACTCCAGCCCTGAGTGGAAAAAAAGTCACCGTTTACTGAAAGGATATTGGGGTCCTGCTGCACCTTAGAGAAACAAGATCCAACGGCATTAAAACTGAAGACCTTACACTGAGGACTGGGGAGTTAGTTGCTCAGTGGTCAAAGCCCTCACCTCCCAAACAAAAGGACCTGAGTACAGGTCCCCAAAACTCACATAAAATGACTGGTGGGTAGGATAGCCCATGTAACTCTATCTGTGGAAGGCAGAGCCTGGGGATCCTCAAAACAACCTAATTAGTCAGACTACCCCTAAAGGTGTTGACCTGGGTATGATTAGAGACACAGGCTCATAAAAATAAGGTGGATATGCTATGGAAGGATGATTCTTGATATCACCTTTGGGCCTCCAAGTCAGGGAAAATTTTATTGAACAACCATTCAGTCAAATTCAAGCTATTTTCTTCTGATGGACTACATCCACCTTTTTTTTCCCTCTTTTTCCATTCCAAAAGCACACACTTTAAGTGCACTTGTCACCTGTTTACATACATGTGCACACCCACATGCAAGCACGCACACACACACACACACACACATACACACACACACACACACACACATAATGCATATAAACATCTGAGAAAACCAACCCCATACACCAAAGAAAAAACATAGCATTGTTTCATTCCAGGCTTTTTTTTTTTTTTAAGAACTGTTTTACAGGTATGTCTTTCTCCGTAAAGAATTCTCCATACAGTAGAATTCTCCATAGCAGATTTTTGCTTGGCAAGTCTTAAGACTTCTAATTTAATAGAAAGGATTATTTCATTTGCAACTCAGATGGGGATACTTGTTAGTAGGTAATTTTCAGAGTATGTTAGTACTTCCATCACTGATTGCACTCCCCTGTCACCAATTTAAACATTTTTCAATCTTGTAGAATGGGCTTAATGCTAACCATGTGATTGTGTTGTGAGAAGGCCAGCTCGTATGACTTCCTGCTGAGATTTTAAAATGTAAAACTATTGGGAATAAGCAAAGTATTTGATGTTTGCTACTTAAATTTTTTCATAACATTATAGTATTCATTTCTGAAATTAGATTTTCACAGTATTCTTTGTAATATGACTATGGCTCCTTTAAGAAATAAAAATTAAGAATGTAAATAAGAACTTCTAGCATCAAGATATAGTAAAGATCTCTGAAAACCTGCCAAGTAACCAATGATCATATACAGGGGAGAAGTCCTGGGTTCTAAGTATTGACAAGTCAGTTCAATCTTGGGTGGTGTTCTCTGAACCTTGGTTCTGTCTTCTATACAGTGAAAGGTCAGATGGCTTGGTTGTCTACCAAGAGTTACTGGGAATGTCTAAGCCACTGATCCTGACAGTTTTTATGTTTTTATTTTTAATTTTTGAATTAAAATCAATGTGGGCCATCTGTAACTTTGTCTTAATAGCAGAAAAAGTGAACAAGATTTTTAGGAGTACTTAGTTATATGATATTACACCAGCAGATACAACTTGTGTTTCATTTTCATACTCTCTAGAAAGAGTGCTATTATCCTTGTGACACATGGTATCTTTTTAGGAGCATTGGTGAAACAAATGCATTTATCATTCTAGCTCAGTTTCTTTGTATAGTTATAGAAAATGAGATATATTTAATTATAATAAAAAAGAAGCTGTATAGGATCAAACAGGTATTATTGTACTTTCTCCTATTAGACATCTACTACTTAAGGAGTAGTAAAATAATGAGCCACTTATTATACACAAAAATAATGAATATATTTTAAATGGGCATATGACTAACTTCTCAAATTTTTCTGATATTGATAAAATTCCCAAGTAAAGAGTTGTGAACATTTTCAGGCCAGATGGTCATTTCCCCAATGCTCCTAATTCTAGACAAAAACATTTAGTTTCAAATCATAAAGACTCCAGTCAAATTAATTCAAAAGTTTAAAAAAATGGAAAGGTGATCACGGGAGGTTGTAAAGTTAAAAAGAAAAAAATAGTAATAAAATTAGAGATGGGTTATAGCAAGAATGCAGGAAGTAACTGCTGCACCAATGAGTCTAGTGGTGAAATAGAATCACATCAAGTCCATTCTGAGTGTGTCCCCCTGGGTTAATCCTTCTGTTTCCAACTGATCCTATGCATGCGCAGTCCTCTGAAGGTGACATGTCAAAGAGGAGCAGAATAATGTCTTTGTACTTTGACTTTACTAAACAGAGGAGACAGAAAGGGAAGCACATAAGGAAAAAAAAGGTACTGTGAAGGACATCAACATCACATGAAGGACTGAAGAAAATACAGAAGGGAGTGGAAACTAGCTGAAACATGTATTTCTTCATTTGAAAGCCTTGATGGTCATAGATTTCAATGGAAAGATTATATCAAGGCTTGAGGACAAACAATATTATACAAGGAAAATTATGAGACAGGCAAAACTTATAATAAACTGTTTCTATAAGATATCCCTTTAGTACTGTGGAACTCGGTCATCTAATTGGTTTTTAGAAAAAGTAATCTAGGAGTCATGTTGGAAATAGGTCAGGACATACAGGATGTTGGACAGTGTGACTCTAAAGAGAAATGAGAAAGTCCTAAATCCAGCAGACTGGAATGAAAGAATGAGCAAATATGGAGAATGAGAATTCCAATTTACTGCATTTGGGACTGATCATGGAAACCAGAATACTGTTAATAAGCTTAGTATGCTGATCTTCTAGATCTAAGATTTCCGATGGTACCTTACAACTATTAATGCTGGCTATTTGTCTTTGTCTTCTTACATGTAGACTGCAAGCCTCTAGACCTTCTGAATTCATTCTCAACATTAAGATTAATTTATTTTTATTTTTTTTCTGCTCAAACAAACATAATAGGAATCCCTATCCTCTCCCTTCCTCTACCCTTCCCTGGATCGCCTGTTCCCTCCCCACTTTGTCCCTTCCTTTCCCCCCTCCCTTCCTTTCTCCCAGTGCCCCTCTCTGAAGCATCCTTTAATGAGTATATCAAACTTTCCTCTGGGTCCTCCTCTGATGAGGTGTAAGGACTCAGCGGCATTTCCTAGAACTCTTCTTGTGTTCCCCTTAAGTATAGTAACACTATTGTGACTGTTAATCTCTTGCTTCTAAGGATCCTAGTGCCTTTAGTCCATGCTAGAATTTGAGAGGTCAACGATATGTTGATCATTGCTCAGATCATGCAGAGTCCTATTATAATTGCTTCCGCCCTAACTTGTGTGGAGTATCTTGCATATCATGACTCCTTCCATCCTTGTGCTCTTACAATCTTACTGCCCCCTCTTCCGCAAATTTCCCTGAGCTTCAGGATGGGGAGAGATTAGGGAGGTCTGATTCCAGGTGGTTGATATAGAGTCTCTGATGTTCTAAATTATGGTTTGTTGATGATTTTTTTTTCAGTTTTGTTGTTCCTGCAATGCCCTTGGTTCCAACTTGATGGGTATTGGATGTCACCCCCTGGCCAGAGATAAAAACCTGTTAAATTAGAGTCTTGTTATAAAAGTCTATTCAAAGGTAGATGGAATAGAAGTAGGAGACCTCAGTGAGGGAGGGGTCAATCACCCATTTGCAAAATGGTTACCTTCTATCTGGCAGCCTATATGCCCTCCCCTTCTGGTAAGATCATACCCCATCGGTTGGAAATGATCAGGAAGGAAATTAATTTATTTTTGTGCCTTATTCTAGGTTCATTTGGTTTTTCACTATCTCACCAAGCATTGTGTATCCCCATCTCTTTTTCTGTGACTAATGAATGAATGAGTTTAGTACTGTTTTCTAGCTTCCAGTTTTCAAATCTTCAGTTTTTCCATACATATGTTGCAATAATCATGAGAAAGCATTGTATGAGGAGTTTCTAAATCAGAATTTAGGTTTGTTGATAGGTAGTTATGCTGTAGTAAGTAAACTTCACATAACCTTAATTATCTTTCTTAAAAAAGGAAGATATGCTGATCTTCTAGATCTAGCTGATCTTCTAGATCTAGATTAAATAATTTTAGGAAACCTTAGAGGTCTAAACTGCTACAATTCTATATCAAGAACTATCATATACATGGAATAGAGATCTGATAATATTTATTGAGATTGTGTGGGAAAAAAGGAAACTTGGAATCTAAAAGGCTGAATTCCAAGTCTATTTCTACCATACTCTATCTTTACTTCTTTGAGCTTCTGTTTCTTCACTTGTCAAGTGCAACTAACAGCTGTGTTGCCATTTTCATGAAGCAGAGCATAAGCAGAGTGTGGTATATAGTAGAGAGATAACCAGTGGCATCTTTTGCTACTATTATTATTTAGAATTTACTTAAATAAAAATATTTAAACAAATTCTAATGAGTACTTCTACGGGACTATATACTAGTGCCATTGCTCAAGACTTCTTTTCATATACCTGTATGTATCTATGGTATGTATACATGTGTATATATGTTCACATTCACTTGGAATTCAGCCTTTTAGATATGCAAACACACATGTGCACACACATGTGAAGGACCCAAGGCTGTTGTCAGGGACCAGCCTTGATCACTTCCATCATATTTCTTGAAACAGGGTCTCTCAATGGAATATGGTCTTTGCAAATGTGGTTATTTTTGGTAGCCAGAGATACCTGGCTAGAGATAGTCTGCCTCTGCCTCCTGAGGATGGTATTATAGGTAGGATGGCATGTCTGCCCAGCTTGTAATTGTGTTCTGGTGATGCCGACTCCTATCCTTTTGTTCATGAGCTAAGCACTTTAACAACTGAGGTATTTCCTCATTCATTAATATTCTTTATTAAAATAAAATTTGGAGGCTGGAATATGGCATGAAGACCGGAGTTAAAATACCCAACACCTGGATAAAATGATTGCCTGTAACACTAGCAATTGTGGAGGAAGGGAAAGTGTAGACAGGAGATCCCAAGAGTTTGTGGATACATACACCACTATCATCACCACCACCACCAATAATAATAATACTAATAATTTATGATCATTCAGCAGTCATCTTTATTGATGACGGTATTTCACTATCTTTCTTGCCTCTATATTTCTACGGTTATGCTTTTTATAGAACATTTATTCCATTTAATGTAAGTGTTCTTAACAATTATACTTAAATTATTCATGAAAATTTCATAGCCATTATCTCAAGTTATTTCCATGTTGACTATTTTTGCAGCACATGCATGGTAAGCAAAATAAAAATTATAAAGCAAAAAAACCTAACAAAGTTAAATACATGGGATCTTTGTTACTGCTATGCTTAATGCACATGGTAATAATGAATACCAAGCAATTAATTTTTACTGCATCTTTAAGTTATGCTTAATATTAAATGAAACAGTCACCTTTCTGTTTACACTTAGATAAGTTGGTAAAACAACTTTCTTCTACCATGTCCATTTTATATTAATTTATATGCATTTTCAGATATGTTTCCAAATAGTGACATATTTTCTATAACATTAATATTCTTGTTTATATTTTTAGAAGATAGATTGTTTGCTTTATATTATTTATAATAGCTATGTGATTAAGACCAGAGAAAGAAAAATAAACTTGTCTTACTGAATTTTGTTTACCATATATACAAATGTCAGTGGGAAAAATGAAGAGTCACACACATTATTCTGTCATGTGACATTAAGGTGGCAATTCAGGTATAAGGGAAAAAGAATTTCAAAAGATATGGCTCTTTCCCTTATCCCTTGACTCTTCTGGCAAGTTCTAAAGAATAGGGGTGTTACAAATACTGTTCATGTTGCTGATTAATATGCAATCAAGTAACTTGGGGAAATGAGGAACCTTATTTTTGCTTACAATTCTTGGTTACAGGTCATAGTCCAGCTTGTCAGGAGAGTCCATACCAACATCAGCAAGTGAGAGAACCAGCCACAATGTATCCATAGGATCTGCTGAGAGAGAGGCAACCCCCTGACTTGCCAGAGTATGAGTTTGCCAAGGTATGCCAAAATATGCCCAATCACTGCACCAGCTCTCTCCATCTTGCTCTCCTGCCCAGAAGCTGGTCCCACCCACCATGGCCCCATTGACTAGACAACATCACTCAGGCTTGCTCAGGGCTTGCCTTAACTCTCCCTTCTTCACAAATGTGCTCAGAGCTCATCAATGAAGCTCAGCCTTCAATTTTCAAGTTGACACTTGTAGGGGTTCTCATACTGGCTCACACCTTGGGATAAAAATGTGTCAAATATAACCTGTGAACAGCTATTACTTAAGTACATATGTGCAAATGATATGCATCTTAATGAAATTAGAGCATATTTAAGGCTATTTTTACACTGACACTTTTGTTTTCAATTTACATGTTTTGCTTGAGTAGGAGAGAAGCAGATAGCTTCCCCAAAAACGTGGGTAGTCATTCCACTCATAAGCATCTATGGAATTGGGATTTAAGATTTTGAAGGGGCAATGCAGTATTGCTGATTGTGGGTATTTGTACTTCTTTTGTGAAGATAATACTAAGCTGACTACAGTAGAGGTCGTTAGTGTTGTGCTCTCACTCCCTAACAAGTCATATGATTATGGATCACCAGTTGTACATTCACATGTCATTTAACGTCCTATCCTAAGAAGCAAAGTTTAAGTGTGCTTTTGCCACTTCATGTCTCTCAGGTCTCTAAGTCCCTAATGGGGAAAGCATCTATTGTATTTGTATCATACATGACAAACACAGAACCCAAAAATGCTATTATTAAGCCACAGAGACTTTGAAGAACATTTGCTAGAATGGTATAGTTTATCCCATCCTAACTGATTCACTTGTGTCATTTAAAAATATTTTCTCCTTTAATGTTTAGAAGTTCACTTGATGAAAATTATTATTTTTTATTGCATGTGAGTAAGATGAGATTTGGAAAGATTGGATGTCTGAATAGAAAGTGGTCTATCTAAATCCAGTTTCAATTTGAACCAATCTAACATGTGAATTCAAATATTCATTTATTATCATGCATATTGTAACATCCATGTAAATGATACTCCAGTTTTTGCCTCCAGTCTTCTCCATATGTGAACAGAACTGATTCCTCTCTTCCTTCTTCTCCTTGTGTTCTTCATTGTGTCCCTGATAAGCTCATCTTGCTCTGCAGGCACATTGTTTTCTTTCTGTGAGGAAGAAACTATCATTCTTCAGCACAGAGCTTAACGAGACATCAAACTTATTCCTGACACATCCCAGATAGTCTGTCTTCTTTGGAATCTCTCTACTCAGTTCAATTGGGTGATTAGTAAAAAAGAAATATTTAAAAGCCTCCATAGTTTGGCTATTTATTTGTTGGTTCTGAAGGAACTCAATTCTTCATTTGAACTAGGAACCATAATAGCTCTCTGTAAGCCATCATTCATAATAGGAACTAGTAATCTAGTAATAGACATAGAAAAAGACTACAATATATGTACCTTCATAGTTAAAATCTGTAATTTTTAGTTTTCTAATGTGGTTCTTGACTACTAATATAATTTTAAGAGAAAGTTTGTTCAATAACATGAGTAAATGAATACTTTTTCAACCTTATCACCAAAGCTTAAATGAGTCCAATGTGTATAGATTCTTATTAATTAAAATAATTAAGGAAATTTTATTCAATTGTTCATCTTCCTAAATCTTAATAAGCATTGCTTGTCCTGTAAAAAACAAAATTCAAGTTAAGTGTAGCTATTTAGTAACTTGAAATAGCAAAATCTCTGTGCTGGTACCTAAGGAAACCTCTAAAACTAACACAATGATTTTCTGAATATTTTTTCCAACAAATATTTAGATATTTTATGAATTTACAAACCTACATCAAATATCATGCAAGAAGGGACAACAAAATAAAATGGAAATATATCAAATGTGCAGTAATTATTTCTTGCAGATAACTATGACCTTTGGATTTCTTCTGCTGCCCCTTGGTGATTCCACAGTGACTGCTGACATCTACAGACATTTAGAAAATTCTTATCTCCACAACATCCTTTTCCTACAGATGGAATTAAAGAAAGAAACTGAGAAGTTACCTTATCTTCACAACTGCTTTGGTTTTAATTTATAGAGAATTCCCTTATTTGTTCATTTGTCCATAGAACTTTATATACTTTGCGTACATTAAGATAGAGATTTTATTTTCTATTTAAATCTCATATTGCAATTTAAACAATACTATATCGTTTTCTTAGTTTTACTGATATATTGCATCAAAATATTTATGATAGATATATGTGGGCTTGAAGTAATAACAATAATAATAATAATAATAGATAATACTAATAGCAGTAAATAATGTGATTCCAAAAGACCTACAAAAGTCATCAGGCAGACCTGTCAGCCCTGAATCAATCTATCAGAAAGGCATTCATCTTGAGTACAGTCACCTTTTGTCAAGGTTGTTCATGTTAATTCTACTATTCTGATACTGCTGTTAGTGAGATATGTAACAACTGAATGCCCTTTAATGGAAAAAATCTTCAGCCCACTGCATAGATGTAGCCATGCAAACAACTATAGTGGCCACAAGGTGGCAAAGTACACAAATTTACCTCTTAGAAGCAGTCTTCCAGAAGAAACAAACTCTTTCAGCATGGGGGGAGGGGCTGCCTTCTATGACTGCTAGCCACAGAAAAGGAAAATCACACTAATTTCTCAAAATTTAGTAATTGCTCCAAATTCCCAGTTCCTGAGATGAATGTATGTGTCATATTGCTATTCTAATTTATCTTAAAGTTCACTGTTTTAGCACAAAATCGAATTTTTTTAAAGTCCAAAATGTGTATTTCAAAGGCAAAATAATTGGGTCCCTCTCGCAGCATTTAAAATCCATTTGATATGTACACATGAGTCAGACGGAAGGTGGGCGTCATTACTATACAAATTCAGAGCTATCGTGTGATTATATGGTTATAGTTATTACAAAATTACAGTGATTTTTATTTCAAAAAATTAGCATAAAGAAGCTAGACTTTTCCTTCATGTTGCTGCTCTGTAACACCAGTAATACCATAGCCACATTTCTCTCATCCTGGTAAGGGATCATGCAGTTTCCACTGACCTACATAAGACGATGATTGTAGTTCTTCATCCAAAACACTGACCAGTTCAGTAGTAGATCAGAGGATCTAAAATACCCTTATGGGTATGTTATATATAATTCCTTTTTTAATATTTAGAGCTAAGTTTCTTATCTCTCTCTCAAACATCTACAGTTTTCATACTATTTTTCCTTTGGGATGTATTTAACTACAGCATCACCTGTTGAAACAGGATTGAATAACAGCTAATCCTTGGTCCTTCTCATTGTGTGATATGGGCCCAACCTGATCCTTTGACCTCAGCCTTTGCCATTCCTGCATGCATATCCAGATACTTACAGTCTCTCATACTTTTGCTGCTTTGGTTATGCTACTTTGCTTTGTATTTAATTAGTAGTTTTGGAATTATAAGCCAGTGTAAGCTTTCTGGAAACAATTAATACCTTAGGAAATTAATATTTCTATATTTCTCAGTTTCACTTCTAAAAAGGAAATTATAAAGAAAGTTTGCACTATATTGCATGGTACCATTTATATTAGGAAGTAAACAGAATTCCCACTCGGAATATTGTATGGCTGTGTAAACTACATTGTCGGAGTAACTTATGGTTTAGAAAAAAATGTTTTGATATAATATTAAGTATAATAACAAAAAAACCAAAGTTAGAGTGAGTGTATAACTTTCAATCTGTTTGATTTCCCCCTAAAAAAGAAGGTTTGGTTCATACCCTATATCTAGACCTCATCCAGTAGTATGATAGTTCTTGGCATATTGTATTATAATTATAATCTATCTTTCTCGCACTATTTTTCCTAAACATTTACTCTATAGACCCTTTATCAAAATCTTATGTTATTATTATATTTAAATACAAGACTTTTAGAATAAAACCAGATTTATTAGATTAATTTGCTTGTTAATACCAGTAAAGCATAGCTATTTTACACATTCTTAGGGTTAAATTTTAGTCACGTATTGTGGCTAGAACACTGACTCACTGGTCAGAGTAACTATTTCAATATCCACCCCACTTCTCACTCCAATTTCTTTCTTGCTTACTCCCCAATTTCCTTATTGTGCCTATACAAAAACAATCCTCAAATAGTCTAATTCTGAAGAATTTCTCCAGCTAGTCAAATGAAGTTACCCCTCCACAAATAAACAAACAAACAAAAAAACAGGGCAAAAGCTAGAGAAAAAAGTGCAACTGAGTTTTAAACACTTAGAAACTGAAGCACCTAGAACACAGAGACAGTCTTCTCTGAGAGGCCGAAGCTGCTAGGACTGAAGTTGAGAACACCATAACTCCACACTTCTCAAAACAACAGAAACAGAGGACTTGAGGGGAAATTTTATGTGGTGCAGTTCCCCAATATCTGCAGAGAGAGTCCAGAAAAGGACTTCTACAAGTTCTGACATAATAAATGGATAATTTTGCCACCCCTCAGAGATTGAAGAATAGACTGAGACATGATGTTATCTTAGTACAATTTATTTATCCTATCATATTTAACATAGAGATGATATTGATTGGGCGATTGAGAGTATCCTTCAGGAGTAAATGCATGTACAGTACACAGTACAGTGCTGCATACTAATTGTTGAATAAAAGTGTGCTGTTATTATTAGGTCGCAGTCATGGAAGGTTTCTGTGGATTTGCCAGTGATTACTAAGCATGATCATGTGACTATCATCTGGGATAACATCCCATTACTAATTAATTGTCCATGCTGTTGTAGTCTCAAGAAAATGATGAGGCCAATCACTAAAAAGATTGTTTTTCACTTATTGTCTAAATAGAGAAGTGGTTTATCATTCTACATAGCAGTCATTCTGTTTCATTAACTGCCCTTTAAACACGGTGACCATTGCTGAGAAAGGTCTTAGAAAAACAATTCTTGAGTCAAATGTTTGAAATAACAGCAAGATTTAATGTTTTATCTTTTGTTCTTGAAATAGAAATTATGATGCACTTTTCCCAAATGAATATTAATGAATATAATTAAAGGCACATTTAGATAGTCTACTGATTTGCTTTGAGGGTGGCTGACAGTTCTTTAGACCAATACTTAACTTAGACATGCAGGTATGAAAGGCTTCATGCTTCTTATGTTAATTATCTTCTGATATAAAAAGTAATGGATTTTTAGTATGATTTCTGGAATAAGAAATTCTTGATATTTTGGTTTAGCTGTGATATTGAAGACAAGAATTAAGACATTAGTATCTTCTTATCCTTTCTTAAAATAATCAAATTATGAGTTTCTTCTAGACTATAATTTGCTTCTAGACTATAAAATGATATTGCCCTACAGGAATTCTTTTGACATAAGAAATTCTTTAGTTGAATTCACACAACTTTAAAATTTTTGCATTTATTTTTTATTATATTTATTTATTTTTAAAATTTTTTCAAGTGTGGGATTTTTTTCATTCAACTTAGGACTTTATTATCTTATGTCTTTCCATTGAAAGTCAAATAATCCATGCTCATTCCCAAGTGTTTAAATTTAAATAAGAAATTCTTGATATTTTGGTTTAGCTGTGATATTGAAGACAAGAATTAAGACCTTAGTATCCTCTTACCCTTTCTTAAAATAATAAAATTATGAGTTTCTTCTAGACTATAAAATGATATCACCATATAGGAATTCTTATCGACATAAGAATTATTTAATTAAAGTTTATTTTATCAGAGATACTAACCACATCATTATATATAACAATTCAAAAATGCCTGTAAAGGAAGAAAGTTTTTCCAGCATATAGAGTATCACTCTTATTTTTTGGATAGCATAATACACTATATAATATTAAATTATATAAGATTTTCAAATACTTTTTTTAGACATGGCCATTCACAAATCCAGATTTTTTATTGCTAACATTGTTTAATTTGCTGTTTTAATTGCTAATATTGAACTTCCGATCATACATTATCATTTACCCCAATATAGAATATACTGACAAATGACTGTGCAAGAGTTAAATAGGTTACATGATTCAAAATGACTTTACTGAAGCAAAGAGAAGATTCAAAGAATTATTGCAGGTGGTTAGATATTAATATAATAAACCCAGCCATAGAGCCATTCTGAAGCTGCTTTAAAACACAGAGGTTAAGTCTGAATGAATGACATTTAAAGTATACCTATCAAAAGGAGGATCTTAGTAAGTCAAAGTCCTGGGTACAGAGTCGGGTGCTTGTTATTTGTGAATCCCAGAATACACTACATAACTGGGTTTGCCCCCACACCCTAGTGTTGTGTCCCTTTTTCTATAATCCAAATAAAGTGGGTGGGAGTTGGGGAACATCATTCGTTGCACTTGGGTATGTCTGGTAAGTTCATAGTCCTACATTAATCTAAAATAATAATTTATTCCTTGTTGAGCAGTATGTTGGCTTTATGTAGACGTAATAATTGTCTCCTTTTCCTTTGCTTATTTTGCACACTTATCACTGAGTCATTGGCAAACATTTCTCTAAGTAATGAAGCTTCTCTTCCAATCTTTCAAACACATGAGATGATTAAATCACTTTCATCTTGTTGATGACTATAACAATCAAGTTGTATACTTCCCTAAGATACACTCTATTGAACAATAGCTGTCTTGCCACTAGTGTTTCCATTTGTAAAAGAGCAATTTGCTGCATTTTGAGTGCTAATACGTGTCAGAATGACTCCCTATCTTGTTTGTGCAAGTAAACAACTACCATCTCTCTAGGAAGGAAGAAAGAAAGAAAGAAAGAAAGAAAGAAAGAAAGAAAGAAAGAAAGAAAGAAAGAAAGAAAGAAGGAAGGAAGGAAGGAAGGAAGGAAGGAAGGAAGGAAGGAAGGAAGGAATGAAGAAAGAACGAAGCGAGAAGAAAGAAAGAAAGAAAGAAAGAAAGAAAGAAAGAAAGAAAGAAAGAAAGCGAGAGAAAGAGAGAGAAAGAGAGAACGAGAAAGAAAGAGAGAGAAAGAGAGAGAAAGAAAGAGAGAGAGAGAAAGAGAGAGAGAGAAAGAGAGAGAGAGAAAGAGAGAGAGAGAAAGAAAGAGAGAGAGAAAGAGAGAGAGAGAAAGAGAGAGAGAGAAAGAAAGAGAGAGAAAGAAAAAGAGAAAGAGAGAGAAAGAAAGAAAGAGAGAGAAAGAAAGAAAGAGGAGAAAGAAGGAGAGAAAGAAAGAAAGAAGAAAGAAAGAAAGAAGAAAAGAGAAGAAGAGAGGAGCGAGAGAGAGAAAGAAGCGAGAAGAGAAAGAAGAAAGAAAGAAAGAAAGAAAGAGAGGGAGGGAGAGAGGGAGAGAGGGAAAGAGGGAGAGAGGGAGAAAATAAAAGCAATAAGGTGCAGATCAACAAATAATTTATTTACACACAAAAATTCTATCGACCAGGAACTTATCAAATCAAAGGAGGAGCATACAGACACGATGGGAATGTCAAAATTATATCAGAAAGATTTTCTCTTTTCTTCTCCCACATTTTATTTTTTTGTAGTAATACAAGCTCAATAGGTACACCCTTCCTTTCCCTCCCTCCTCCCCTCCCCAGTCATCCCCGCTTGCACTCTCATCCCTTCCTCCTTTCCTTTCTCCCCTTCTCCCTCCCTCCCCCCTCTCCTCCAGTGCTCCCCCCTTCCTCCCTGCCATCCCCTGGAGCATCCTTTTGTATAAACACGAAACCTCCCTCTGAGTCCTCCACTCTATTGAAGGGTAAGGGCTCAGTGGCATTGCCCAGAGCCCTTATTTGGGCTCCCATTAGTATGGGAACTCTATTATGACTGTTAATCCCTTACCTCTAAAGATCCTACTGTTTGGAACTTTCTCCTGTGTGATCCATGCTAGACTTTTGGAGGTCGTTGACATGTCAGCCATTATGCAGGTCAGACAAAGTCCAATTCTGCCTGCTGCAGCTCTAACTTGTGTGGAGTATCTTGCATATCGTTGGCCCTCCCCATCTTTAGGCTCTTACAATCTTGCCACCCCCTCTTCCACAAGGTTTCCTGAGCTTTAGGATGGGGACAGATTTGACTGGTCTGGTTCCAGGTGATTAATGGAAGGTCATTGTTGTTCTGAATTATGTTTTTTATTGTTTTCAGTTTTGCTTTTCTTGCAGTGCTGTTGACTACATCCTGATTGGTATTGAAGGTCACCTAACCAAAAATAAAAGACTGTTTAAATGAAGATCTTATTATAAGAGGAGACTCAAAGGTATATGGAAGCATAGGAGTAGGACACAGCATGGGGGGGGAGTCAGAGTACCATTTTCCAGATGGTTACCGTCTATCTGCCAGTCTCTATATCCTCCCTGATTGATGAGATCGAACTTGCTCAGTCGAAGATTTTCAAATATTTTTATATTTCACAGTGTCCTAATTTTACTAAATTGTTTTACTAGAAAAGTTTGTTTTCCAACCCATCAAGCTGCATATCATGCTCTAAGTAAAGCAGACTGATTTGTGGCTCTCAAAGAAAAATATGCCTAAGTTCTAGCTCCTACAATCTATGAATGTGGCCTTATTTTGAGGAAAAAAGGCCATTGTACTTGTAATTGCAGATCACAAGATTAGACTGTCTTAGGTCAGAGTGAGTTCTGTGTTCAATAGCACAAATAAGTATTACAATTATACATCTATAAGACAAAGGTCTGCAGACATTAGAAGTTTGAAGAAGGAGTAATTCTCTGCCAAAAGAGATATATGAGTGGTTTACATCTTGATTTCAATCTTTAGTCCTCTAGAACCATGAAAGAATGCATTTTCATTGTTTAAACCACACAATAGTGATAATTATTAAGCCGATCGAGGAAGATTTGATTTTTTCAACCTTAGAGTATGGGTTGCTTTTTAGGGTAACTCAATTGGTAGACCCTGAAACTCTTCAGAGAACGAAATGAGTAATATTTCTTCAAGTTATCAGTGTCTGCCCTCAAAAAGGGCCAAAGTACTAATACTCTTCCACCTTCTCTTTCTTGTGGTTATGAAGGAAGAAGCATTACTGAATCATTTTCTCTTACATGCTCACTATGTTACCATGGGTCAAAAACAGTGAATGAAGCCAAAAAACCAAAGCTCAGAATGTCCAAAACTGAAACAGAAGTCTGATTAATACAATGGAAAGACTAATATCTGAATGATTTCTTAACTCAGTGGGCTTGGCTTCTTTCATATTAGTCTAAGAGCCCAGCCCATGGTATTTTCCTGCCCATATTTAAGTTAGATATTCTCCAGTCAGTAAAATCTCTCTGGAAGCACCTACATAGACAATCACAGAGATGAATCTCCAAGGTAAACCAACATTCATTTGAGATGACAATGAAAATTAGCCACTACACGTCTGTTTCTTGTCAACTTAACACACAAGTACATCACTTTTGGATATTCAACATTCCACTTCTTGTCATCAAAGATTCATGAGTATCTCACAGAGCAACATGCATTTAGTACATCTGTAAGAATTCTCCAAATCTTAACATTTCTAATGTTCTTAAAAATCTCAAAGTCTTTTCTAAGTCCCAACATAAAATTCTTAAATACTATCCGGTATAACGTTTTTAAAACCATGTTAAGTATTTCTAGTATACCATGATGTGAACTATTTGCTTTTGTACCTCAAAGTATAGCAGGTGAACACTAGGATATGGCTAGAGATTATAGGTCAAAGCAAGACCAAGATCCATAAGGGAAAAGATCCGATCCTACAGCACTTCATCCAGCATCTGGGGCTCTAACTGCCACCATCTGGTGTGCAACATCTATTATTAATTCTAATTCACCCGTTCTGACATTGGCAGAAAATGCAGCCCTCTCAAATTTTCCAATATTGTCTGCAACAACTCTTAGCAGGTTTCCCAAGGTCCTGGGTACCTCTAACATTCTGTATTCTCTTTTCAAATATCTATTTCCCCTCCATAGCTTCATACATAGCTTTACACAATGAGGGCTTCTTTGCAGGGAATCCAATTCTGATATACATTTTCTGGCCTAACTAGCTTTCTGGGACATTGGCAGAAACCTTCATGCCCCTGTGACTCTTACATTTTTTGAGGCTGACAAGTGTAACGCCATATGAATGATGCTACCAAATTCTGCTGCCAGCTCAAAATGAAGTCAGTATTCCTCCTATCATAGGCTTAGCAGCATCTTGGCTTGATAGTTGAAGTTGGAAAAAAATAAAACTTGCTTAAATGGCTTTATAGGGACAGGGAATGGTCCTCGAAATGTTCTAAATTCATGTCTTTTTTGCCTTTCAAATGAATTTTTATTTTCATAAGTTGGACAATAGTTAGAGGTATACTCTCTGGGTGTCTTTCCTATTGTCTGTTGTGGGTCTGGGGTTGCATTCAGAGAATCACCACTGACCACAAATAGAAGTTTAAAAAAGGAAGAGGCATTTCTATTACTGGTGTATCAGGTCTTGCTACCACTGCCAAGACCTGAATCTTCAGAGTCAAGCAAGCAGCCCTGACTTACAGTCTCTGAGTACTTATAAACAAAACCCACAAAGGCGGTGGGGTATGCAGTGGAGCAAGCAAAGCTGGGTTCCAAAAGCCAAACTGCAATTAGCAAGAGCAATCTTACCTGTCATTACATCTTATTTTTTAAACCTTGCAAAAAACCTTGTAATTTTTCAAGTTTTAACATTTCTCACAAAGTCAGTATTTAGGGGTCTTAGGAAACTTTGACTACAAAATGTTCTAGTAAGCCAGTTAGGGAGGGGAGGCATATGTACTTGTACATTTTATTATTTTTTTCTCTTTTGTGGTTAGCTGCTGCCTGTCAGCAAAGCTGCCTGTCAGCAAAGCAACTTCTCTAGCTGAAAGATTTTCTTGTTACGCTTTCCTGTTTTTCTGCTTTCCGTTCAAAAATTTCCCTTGTACATTCCCCACTAGAGTTGTTCCTAGAGGAGTCAAATCCGACTGAACTCAACTATAGACACTTATTTATACTGAAATCTGATTACCATCAGCTTGATGGATCATAGGCGGGAATTAATATACCTGATTAAAACATTAATAACACATGGTCCAACTGTAATCACAAGTAAGACTATTATAAGAGGTCCTGACAGAGCCATGAGCATGGTGGTCAGCCAGGAGTGTCCTCACTACAGGCTTGGGAACCAGCCCTCTGTAGTTTTAAAGTATTCCTCTGGATCCTTAAGTCTCTTTTCAAGATCTTTCATATTCTCCCTAAGAACCCCCAAGTTGTTTGTACAAAAACAGCAGGTTTTCTTTAAAGCCATGCAATATCCTCCCTGTTCAGCATAAAGCAAGTCTAAAGTTCTCCCTCGTTGTAGAACAACATCAGCCAATGAATTAACCTGTCGTTCTAGCTGAGTTACAGATTTTTGTACTGTCATTAAGTCTTGAATTACTTGTGGGCCAAGCTTTCTGAAGTTAACATCTCCTAAAACTGTCCCTGTAGTTCCAAGAGCTGTTCTGCTTGATATTCCCATAGTTACTAATAGAGGGACAAGAACAGAAGCTGTGAGCAAGCATTTTTCCATCTGAAGGTGATGGCCTGTGGATAGATGGCCTGTCTCCCTGCTGGCCTGTCATTAAACATATATGCAAGGAAAAATGGAGATTAACATACAAAATTGAGTGGTTTGTTGCGTACCCCAAACAAGCAAGCAAGCAGATACTCCATGAGCACATGTGAACCAAATGGATTTCTATGGATGGTAAAAATATATATAATCTTGAGTGTGAATTACACTCGGCATTTTGTACACATAAAGATCTGCAGTTCCTTTTAAATGGGGATGTAGACATATCATAATCCTTAGAATAAAAGCATGTTTCCTCTTCATACATCATATCTGAAATTAAGAACTATAATTTAAAATTTTCATCTACAGGGCATTTTGTAGCTTGTTTTTCCTTGGTAATAAGTTTAAGGAAATTTGAATCCTTCTTATATATGGCTAACACTATGTAGGTTGGGGTCATTGGGGGGTACCCAACAATCTGATATGAGTTTGGAGTTAGATTTAATTAAACAGAAAACATGGTATCCAACATAGCCATCAGTGATCTCATGGGAAGGGGTCTGTTTTCTAAAGGCAAACTGGGAACCTCAGAGGGCAAGGTGAAGGTAGTCTTGTAGTGGACATAGTGGAAGCATCAATGGCAATGGAAAAGACAAAGGAAGGTGATAGGAAGAAGAGTGAGATCTGGGCCCAGGAAAAACTGATCTGGGAGAGATGAGAGGGGATGCAGAGCTCTGAATAAAAGTATGTTTCCTGTTATTTTTTCTAGAGGAGCCCCAGAGTAAGGTTTTTCTTTGATTCCTCATTCTGATCTATCATGCCAAGGATCAGAAATAATTAAGATGGTTCAGTGAAGGGGATGGTAAAAGCAAATGTGTACGCATGACCAACAAACAAATTAATTCCTTGCATTTTAGGTCATTTCGTTGGTAAAAAAAAAAAAAAAGCCTGTAGTCCACGTTTCATTGATAGTAGGGTCATTACAGTATTTTTCCTTACAAAGGTCTCTCATGCTAAAATTGAAACTAATAGGTGAAGCACAGCCTGTGAATGGACAAAACTTAGAGTCCAATATTCTGTTCCACTGTCAGTAGCTAACAGGTAAAATTTCTATGCCTTAGGAACAGGCTTTTTAAGAATTTCAGCTGGCATAGGGGGTTTCCAGTTGGGGTCCCATACACAAGCAGAAAGAAGCACACAGAGTATATAAACAAAACCCATTAAGCAATTTTTGACAGTCTTATCTTTAACAGGTATCTAGGCGTTGTAAGGATCACCAGATGTGGGTCTTTCCACCAAGGTCCCAATATTTCAGACCAGTGCCTTCTTATCCACATCCTGTCTCCCAGCTGGTAGGGGTGGGGTTGAAAAGGGGACATCTGAAAAGCGGCTTCACAGAGGATGCTACAGTGTTTTGGGTCAGTTACAAGGCCTGTATAGACTGAAGTAATTGATGATTGGTCATTTCAATGGCCAATTCTAATCCAATTTATGGGACAATAGGAGGAAGCCTTCCAAAAAGAATTTAAAATGAAGTTAGTCACTTTACAAAAGGAGTACATCTGGCTCTAAATAAGGCATAGGAAAGGAGTCCCATCTATTCTACATTGGTCTCCATGGTTAAATTAGTTAGGGTCTCGTTGATGGAAAATTCCTCTCAACTATGTCAGGATCATCTGTGGATTCCCCATTTCAATCAGGGACCTTCTTTGTAGCCTCTCAGTGATTTTTTTTCTCTCTCAGTAGTTAACAGAGCCTGTAGTAGTAATCATCCCATGCAGGTTCATGTAAGATCCTACTTGATCGGGAGTAACATGAATATTCTGACCAAACAAATAAATCTGAGGGCTGCTTGATCTTTCTAAATCTAGATTAAACAGAACCAAAGAAGACCAGGAGCATCTTCTTGAGTCTTCAGACTCCAGGGTCAGTGTTTCATCCAGCTTTCCCTATGAGCCTTTTCCCAAATGTAAAAGACAAATAACATGAACATTCAAACAATGACAGGAAATGACTCAACTCCTTTTCAAGAGAAATTTAGGCATTGGGAATTGAAGTCTACCAAGGTTTGCCAGAAAACAGGTGATTCAAGCTGAATACTTATCCTGGGTGAGCTCCCAGATGTTGTGGGTCTGGGGTTGCATTCAGAGACTCACTACTGACCACGAGTAGAAGTTACACAAATGAAGAGGCTTGTCCATTAGTGGTGCACCAGGACTTGCTACCACTGCAAAAACTGGAATCTTCAGAGTCAAGCAAGCAAGCCCTTATTTACAGTGTCTCTGAGTACTTATAGAGAATATCCACAAAGAGAGTGGGGGAAGGGGTGAGTAGGGCAAGCAAAGTTGGGTTCCAAAAGCCAAATTCTGCAATTAGCAAGAGCAATCTTATCTATCAGCACTTCTTATTTTTTATTTTTTACTTTTATAAACATATTGGGTACTTATCCATGCTTCCCTCTATGAACCCTCATCCCATTCTTTTCCTTCCTTTCATCAATCCCCCCACTCCTTCCCACCCTCCTGCCTGTATGCTTCTTCAGAGGAAAACTCAGGTGTCCTCTGTTTTTAATACTCTTGTGGGGATTCAGGCCTCTGTGGGATATCAGGTTGACTCTCTTCCTTTTGTGCCACCCCACTGATAGGGAAATTTCCCTTTACTCACCCAGCTTTACACCCCAAGGTTTCCCATTGGGTGCTCTTATCTTTCTTCAGTTCCTAGGTAGTCTATGAGCACATGTTAGTATGTAAGTCATTATGTAGGTCTGGAAAAGACAAGTCTTACTGTACTGAGTTCCTAGATGCAGCAATCATGCCTTGGGTGAGATGTCTTGTCCTATAGTGAACCTGCCCATCTTTAGGTTTTTACAATCTTTCTGTCCCCTCTTCTATAAGGTTCCCAAAGTCTTAGAATGTGGAGAGATTTATGTTGGACCTGATTCTGGGCGAGCCTTGCTGAGTGCCTGATATTATACATAATGGGTGGCCTTTGATATCCATTTCAGTACTCTTCTATTGCCCTAGGCTGCATCCTGTTAGGATACTGAGATCCTCTACCTCTGTTGTAGAAGAAGACTTCTAGGCTGAATGTTAAATATTCTTCATTTCAATCTATGGGTATAATAACACCTAATAACAGAGCAGTTCATTGGCTATTTTCCCTATTGATCTATTTTCTTTATTTTTAAGTTACTTGTTCTAGATTACAGTAGTACCCCCCACAAGAGTGTGTGTATGTATATGTGTGTATGTGCATGTGTGTATGTGCATGTGTGTGTGTGCCCGTAGAACCACAGACGAATTCCGTAACCACCATGGACGCCTCCATATCCTCCTTATTTACTCTGCCCGGGGATTCACAGGCTCCGCCCTATCAGGATCAGAAACGCAGGCCACCCCTGCTTCCTGCTCGGCGTTTACACGTGGGGTCTAGGGTCCGAACTCATGACCTTTCACCTGCAAGGCAGAAGCTTAACCACTGAACCACCTTTCCAGCCCCGAAGAAAGAGTCTTAACCCTTGAGAAATCTCTCCAGCCCTTGAATTTTTTATTACACTGTTCAGATTTCTTTTTCATTCCGGTGTTGTTTCAGTCTGGGCTTTTTTTCAGTGTTTCTACGTTTGCTTGTAGATCACTTTGTGTTTTTTTTTTTTTTTTTTTTGTCAAAGTTTTTAGATCTGTTTTCAGGCTCTCTATTTTCATTCTTTTTAAGTATTGTTTGTTTGTGTTTTCTTGGATTTTTTCCCCTGAGTTTGTTGTGTTCTTCTTGAAATGTGTTTAGGTGTTTATCTGTGTCCACTTGGAGCTGTTTGAACATATTTATAATTAATCTTTGAAATCCATTTTCTTGGTCGTTTTTTCTTTGGTGCCTTCCAGTGGGTTATCCTCTGTGGGATCTCAAGCTTTGGTTTCCATGATCTTGCGGGAACACATGTTTTCTTGAATTCTTGTGCTTTTTTGTTTTTCCTGCAATATGTTGGCATTTTTAAGATGAGTAGATGTTGATTATAGTTTTATTTGAAGTCACTCTGGTATTATATTTTTTAGCATTTAGTGATGATTTTAGATGATGTCTGGACTTTTCTTTGTATTAGGTAACAATTGTTTGGGCATTCACTTGTCAGAAAAATAATGGTAATGTGTCTAGTGCTCTCTGGCTATAGAATCATGTTGATAGCTTCTCAGATGCATCTTCTGAAGGTGACTATTATGTTGTCTTTCAGAGGCCTTTTCTCTCTGGTAGGTTGGTGTATAAAACTGTCTACTTGGACTTCTTCATGTATGTGTGTAATGGGGAAGATGATATTCACCCAATCCGCAGATGTGGGCCACTCTAAGGCTGGGATGCCAAAGAGAGAGAAGCCTCCTCCAGCCTAGCAGGCTCACATGCAGGGCTCATCCAGTCTGCAAATGTGGGTTGCCCAGGGGCCATGATCCACATCTTATTTTTAAGGTTTGCCAAAAGCCTTGCAATTTCTCAAGTTTTAACATTTCTCAGAAACTCAGTGTCTAGGATTCTTAGAAAACTTTGACCACAAAATGTTCCAAGAAGCCAGTTATGGATGGGAAGCATTTTTGTACTTGTATGTTTCATTTCTTTTCTCTTCTGTGATTAGATGTTCTCTGTCAGCAAAGCTGCCTGTCAACAAAGCAACTTCTCTAGCTGAAAGATTATCTTGTCACTGCTTTCCTATTTTCCTGCTTTCCATTCAAAAACTTCCTTCTACACTGTCCCAGTACAGAGTGTGAAATTTCTCTGTATGAATCCAGAATCTTTAACAATCACAGCGGCTTTCTCCAGACCTGTTTTGTCTATGACTTTGAAATCATTCACATACCTTTCTTAACAAAATAGTACAGTTTTCCTATTTCCCTGCTCTGTCTTCTCACATATTTGTCTAAGAACAGTAAACAATGGTCATACAATAGTCTAAATGTTATGCTGTCTTCAAATTTCTTTCACTAAAATAAAATTTAATTAATTACTTTTGAACTTAAACTATACATATATCTTCAGGACAGCTGAAAAACAGCAGGAAGTACAGGCTAAGATTATTTGACATAGTTTAAGTGGGAAACGAAGTTATGGAAAGAAAAAAGGAATGAGACAGAGAGAAGTGGTGGCAGGAGAGAGAAAGGGACAGAGACAGGAATGGAGACATATTATGTCAAATTTCTATGACTAAAAACTGTAACAGGTGTCAAGACATACACAACTTGATTAAAAAAACTAGATGTGTCATGGAAGCAAATCTAACTCATAACTGAACACTAAATCTTCCACAAGAAGTGAGCATTCTTTTATCTACTGTGGTGTACTCTCACATGATAATCTGAACATACACCTTTGGATGCTTCCTGCATACTGCACAGGTTGCCTTCATCCCTGTATGGGTCTGTGGTCGGCACTGTTCAGAATAGAGATGTTTTGGAAACAGTTTTAGAACAAAATTCAGATGTCTCATGGAAGTGATAATTTTAAAGATTAGTGGGGTTTCGACATTGTTAAGATTTATCAAATATTTTCTTGGTTCACTTAAGAAGTAGTAATATCACCTCTCTTAGCCAACTAATCTTTATTCTTCTTTATATATAGAATAGAATTAAACTTGTGCCTTTAGCATGTATACTTAAAGTCACTCAATAAATATATAGTAGCGTGCATACTAAGACAAAGCAGAAAATTGGGGTGGGAATGAGTTTTGGTTTGTAAAGTATTTGCCTATTTTCCCTGAAATCCTGGGTTAGGACCCCAGAATCCCAAAAAGAGGATAGCTTAGTTGTTTTTCCTGTTGCTGTGTAAAAACTGTCTAGTCAAGATCACTTAAAAGTGAACAAAAATTTACTTTGGCTTATTGTTAAAGGGTTTGCATAATCATGACAGGAAAGTAAAGATTGCAAAAGTTTGAAACCACTGGACATATACTATCCATAACAGATGCGAGAGAGAGATGAGTGAATACTGTTGCTCTTCTAACTTTCCTATCGTTCTGCATTCCAGGACTCAATCCAGAGAATGGTATCACTCACAATGGGTAGGCCTCCCATCTCTTTGAACCTAAAGAAGATAATCCCTCCACAGGCATGTCTAGAAGGCTAACCTCTCTCTGGTGTGTGGCTGAGACTTTTTTCCTAGAGGATTCCAGATCCTGTGGATCTGACAAAGAGCATTGACACACACACTGGGCATGGTGGTACATACCTACAATCTGACTACTCAGCAAGCTGAAGAATCAACATTTCAGGTTTAAGGTTATCCTTGCCAACACAGTGAGTATGAGGGTAGCTGAGAGTACATGATATTCTTTCTCAAAAAAAGAATAAAAATCTAAGCTCAAGTGTGGTTATTTGGGTTTGGGAAAAGACTACTATATTTCAAGTCCTGATTCCATCATTAGTTTAGTCCTTAGTTCATTTACTTAGAATCTTTGAACTTAAATTTCTGTATTCATAAAAACATAATGTAAACATGTAGTAAACAAAGTAAAAATGCATAAGGAATTGTACATATTTAAGGAATTGGTATAAGAAAACATAGTACATAGGAAAACATATAAGGAAGTATTCAAATAGAAACAATGATTATACCTGTATGAAATGCTCATAGAAAACTATGACACAGCTTAGAGAAAATGCTTGATTTTTAAATATTTTGAACACTTAAATAATATATTTTGTTATTGTTTGGACATTTATTTTATACTTTAGACTAAAGTGTACTTGAATGGCTGTTTTGATGACTGAAGAAATATAAACTTTGGTTTCTGGTTCCTATCAAAATAAAAATAAACACATCCCACCATGTCTCTACCTTCAAATGCAACTAACACCCCTGCACATAGCACATAGAGGAACTGTCTCAACACTAGAAAACCTGAATGGTAGCAGACAGATTGGAAAAAGAAAAGATAACTTACATTACCACCAAAACCTATATGAGTCTATCCTCATCCCATCCAAGCTTTGCTATTTTGATAAATTTGGCAATAGATTCAGAAACACTTTAAACCTTAAGACTGACTGTACATTGAATGCAAATAAAACATCTCTAAAAGAAACTATTGTTTGAGCAAAGAATAGTGTATTAATCTTTTTATCAGTGTGAAGAATTACTTAAAGTAATCAAGTTAAAACTAAGAAGGACTTGTTTTAGATCAGTTTCAGAGGGTTCAATGGTGGCTGCTTGGCTTTATGTTCTGGTTTGTGATAGCACAGTGCATCATGGTAGACGTGGCCTATGCATCTTTTGGTGGCTGGGAAAAAGTAAGTGGCTGTGGCCTTCATATTCTCTTCTATGACTCCATCTATGACATAATTTTTGTCTAGTAGAACTTGCCTCTAATTATACCACTTTTCAATAGAAATATAAGGATGCATGAGCTTTGGTTCATATTGAATTGCACTTAACACAAAAGTCAAAATAAGGTGCTAATAATTGTATGTTTGGAAACATGTCTGTATGGATCACCTCTGAGGCTGAAATAGTGAAACAAAACATTACAAACCTCATGACAAACTTGGATTTAGGGCTTAATAGAGTGTTGAAATAGTGAAAATGATACTGACTATAGAGAACAGGCAGCTTACTAAGTAATTTCTGAAAACACAGTCAAAAAGTCAGATTACAAAGACTGGCATAAATATACTATGTTTTGATGCTCAAATGATGTGATACATCAACAATTATGAAAATTTCTAGGGAACCACAATCTCTCTTGACTGTCAAAATAAGGCACTGGAAATGAACAACATATTTATCCTCATGGGAGAATGTTGCAGTTAGCCTGCATGGTTCCTGATAAATCACCATCAATGGCTTAAGGGAACAAGGGATTTATTTTCTTAAGATAGTCCGGTTACAATTCATAGTCCAGCTTAGTAGGAGAGCTCATACCAACACTGGGGTCAAGGGTACTGGCAAAACCATCTCTATGCAATGGCTGAGAGAAGGACAATCCTTACATACCAGACCAGCATGTCTGGCCAAGTGTACACAAGGATGCCAACTTTCTCAATCGGCTGTCTGTATTTTATTCCAGGGCCTAGTCCCATCCACCATTGGCTGGGCCTACTCCATCAGTTAGACAATCTCCTGCAGATTTTCTCTGGGCTTAACACAACCACTAATTATCTACAAATGTGCCCAGAGCTCAAACCCTTAACTGTCAAGTTGACACCTGTGCTTAAGTATGACAAAGAATTCTTAGAAGAATTTGAAATAGGTGTTTTAAGGAAAGTCATCATGATTCAGAAAAACATATAGAAATAATTCTAACAAGGAAGCTTAAAAGAAAAATGGAAGCAATTTTTAAAAAAGACAAAAAACCATATTCTTCTTGAGAAAGAAAAATACTTTTATGAAAATTAAAAAATGCTAGAAGACATTCATAGCAAGATATAAAATATAACCAAATTAGGTTCCTGAAGACAGATATTGAAAATGCACATTTGGAAGATAAAAAGGAATGAAATGAAAATAATTGAAGAATATAAGAACTTTGTGAAAGAAACTAGAAAATTATACAAGCTATTGTGATTCAAGGACTCAAGAATGCCAGAAAGTTAGAAAATTTATGCAAGGCAGAAATAAATAGAAAACTTTCCAATCTGAGAAAGGACCCAAATATCCTGGGACAAGAAGGGAAAAGGTCTTTAGTTTAGTTGAATTCAAGCAAGTTAACTCTAAAATATTTTGTTATCATTTATCAAAGGTGAAAGATAAGATCTACAAACAGACAGAGAAAAACAAGTCCATATTCTAGTCTGAACAAACAAAAGTTTTCACCAAAGAAACCATACTAGAGGAGATATTGGTACTGAAGGAAAATAAAACACCAACTAGGCAAAGCCATCTTTTAAAATTAAAATAAGGTGAAAAGATGGACATAGTATTATTCATCTGTCACACCACTGCTTCTACTAGCAAAATGAAAGGACAGTTTCTATGGACACTTATGGACCATACATCCTGGGATATGTTATAACAAGCAGCAAAGAGAATCTGCTTTAGCGAAGTCTGTGGTGAAGACTGGTACTAGAGGTTGTCCTCAGACCTCCACTCATGTGCCTTGTATACACAATCCTATAGTCACATAGATCAATATGCATATGCATGCATACATGTACATGTATCTACATTATACATAAAAATAATATTCATAAACCAAAAAAGAGTCAAAGAGGAAGAAATAAAGGAGACACAAATATTCCCGTATTCAAAAAGTAGGTGACTCAATCTTAATCATGCCTATACTAAGAGAAAGCTAAACAGAGTTCTTCAAATTGGAAGAGAGAGAAACTCATGAGTAAGAAGAAAACATTTGAAGAGATGAAATTCATCTGTAAGGGTAAAGATCAGAGTGCTTTCTGTTTATAAAAGTGGTTTATAAATGACTCATATTTTGTGATAAAACAAAGAAAAAACAAAGAAAATGATTATTAGAACACCAATACATTCACCCCAAGAATACAAGGATGGCTCAAGATTCACAACTCAATAAGCGTGATGTATCACATACATAAGAATCAGGTTTTGCTTAGATGGTGTCATAAATACAGGTGTTAAACTGACAATTGAAGTCTGGTGATGTAGACACAGTTGTAAAAAATTAGTAATTGAGTTAAACCATGAGCAAGCCTTCAAGAGATCATGTAAACGATGCTGGGACTAGTTCCTGAACAGGTGGATAAAATGATAGGAGCTGATTAATGTAGTTGACATTCTTTGGATATATGTGGGCAGACATGGTGAGGTTTGCTCTTCTCTTAGAAGCTCTGTGGATTTGTTGTACCCTCAGCTCTGGTGTTTGTATGAACTCTCCTTCTAAGCTGGACTAAGACAGTAACTGGATAATTGTAAGCCCTTTAAAAGATTTTCGGTTGTAAATGTATTAACAGTATGTAGGCAACATGTATCAGATGAAGAAAAGGCAATTGACAAAATATATTTCATTACATAACATTTAACCAAATTTAGAAACATAAGGAAAGTTTCTCAATGAAAGAAGGAAATATATCACAGTCCCAAAGATAAGCAAATATGAAACAGGAAGAGTTTAAAACCTTCTATCCAAAATCTAGAGGAAGATAAGGATGTTTGCTTTTGCCACTTTTATTCAGCTTAATCTGGATACTCTAACTAAAGTAATCAGGCAAGAGAGAGAACAGACAAGAGTCAAAGTAGGAAAAGGTAAAAAATGTCAAAGTTTTCAAATAAGATAAAATGTCAGTTTATAGATAACATGATAGCATATATATATATGTGTATATATATATATATATATATATATATATATATATATATATAATGCCAAAAGCTTAAACAGATGTTGTTAGAACTAAAAAATTAACTTATCAAATTTGTAGGATGTAAGGAAACCAATGGCCCAATTAAAATATGGGCCCTGGAACTTAAAAGAAATTTTACCAGGGATGAAATTAAAATGTCTAACAAATATCTTAAAAAATGCTCCACTTCTTTAGCCATCAGGGAAATGCAAATCAAAACCTCCCTGAGATATCATCTCACCCCAGTCAGGATGGCAAAAATCCACAATACAAACAACAACAAGTGCTGGAGAGGATGTGGAGAGAGGGGAACCCTGCTACATTGCTGGTGGGAATGAATGCAGACTCATACAGCCATTCTGGCGAGCCGTCTGGAGATTCTTAAAGAAATTAAAGATTGAAATGCCATATGACCCTACTATTCCACTTTTGGGAATAACCCCCCATGCAGCAGAGGTTCGCCTCGATAGCACAAGCACGACTATGTTCATAGCAGCACTGTTTACAATAGCAAAGTCATGGAATCAACCTAAATGTCCAACAGTTGACGAGTGGATAAGGAAACTGTGGTACATCTATACAATGGAGTACTACTCAGCCATCAAAAATGATGAATTACTGGAGTTTACTGGGAAATGGATGTCATTAGAAACAATTATATTAAGTGAAGTATCCCAATCCCAGAAAGTTAAGTGCCGTATGTACTCCCTAATAGGTGGCTCCTAATACCAAACTCACCCAGCCCACATTGAGACACTCAAGGGTAAACCTATGTAATACGGTAATTGCAAGGATTGTGAACAGGAGGGATGGGGTTGGAGAGCCACACCAGACACAAGGAGAGAAGGGAACATGTTACAGCAGAGAAAATCGACCTCCAAGGAATGCAAGTAAGTAATGTGACACCTGGTTAAGTTCACAGAGTTCTTTCCTGATCATGTACAACTGAGGGGTATGATCTCACCAGAATGGGAGGGCATATAGTCTGGCAGATGAAAAGAGATCATTTTGCAAATGGGTGACTGATCCCTCCCTCACCGAGGTTTCCTGCTTTTATTACATCTACCCTTCAATGTGCTATTATAACAAGACTCCAGTTTAACAGTTTTTTGTCTCTGACCAGGGGGTGACATACAGTGCCCATCAGGATGGAGTGAAGGACATAGCAGGAGCAGCAAAACTGCAAAAGAAAATCAACAAACCACAATCCAGAACTTCAGAGACTCTATATCATCCACATAGAACTAAGCCAGCCTAATCTCCCCCCATCCTGAAGCTCAGGGACATCTGCGGAAGAGGGGGCGGTAAGATTGTAAGAGCAAAAGGATGGGGGGAGCAATGATTTGAAGAGTCTCCACACTAGATAGGGCTGAAGCAATCATAATAGGACTTTGCATGCCCTGCGCCATGTCCGTCACACTACTGACCTCACAAAGTCTAACATCGGCTAAAGGCACCAAGATCCTTGGAGGCAAGGGATTGATGGCCACAGTAGTGTTCCTATGCTTAAGGGGAACACGAGAAAGGGTTCAGGGAAATGCCACTGGGTCCCTTTACGTCATCAGAAAGGAGGACCAAGAGGAGAGTTAGGCATACGCAATAAAGGACTCTCTGGGAATTGGGGGGGAGGCACTGGGAGATGGGGAGGGAAGGAGGGAGAGCAGGGGGTTTGGGGGGAGGAGGAGGGTGGGAGGGAACTGGTCTACCTATTAAGTTTGTGTGAGCGGAAATAATAATAAAAATGTTAAAAAATAAAAAAAAATTTGTAGGATGTAAAAATAACAGAAGCCTCAGAATCATTGCTCTATAATAACAGCAAACTGTCTGAAATAAAATTAATAACAGAAATTCAATTTGCAATATTAAAAATAAATTCCTAGGTATAAACTTAATAAAAGAAGTTAAATATCACTGCAGTAGCAATTATATAATAGTTACAAGTGGAATTTATTGATTAAAAGCAATGATGCTGTGTGATTCAATATATTCAATGTAGAAAATGAATGCAAAAGGTTGAAGTTTATCTTCATATTGCCTAAAAATCAGATTAGAGGAAGAAGTCTTATTCTGGTTTTCAGTTGTTCTGGTTACAATTCTTAGTCAAGCTTTGCAAGAGAGCCCACATCAATACCAGGAGCCAAGGGAAATGGCCACATCATATCTACAGGATGACTAAAAGAGGGGGAGACCTCGTTTTTCCAGACAAAAAGTCTGTCCAAATATGCTGAACAATACAAAGTTGCTGAAGCATCTGCCCCCATCTTATTAATGTGCCTAGTGAATAGTGAATATACTCACCATGGTTTACATCTGTCCCTATCAATTAAACCATTTCCTGCAGGCTTGCTTAGGCTTGCTTTAACTATTAATTCTTCAGAGATGAGCCCAAAGCTCAGTCTAAAATATCTATCACATCAACTTGATGCAAAGATATACTGCTTTTAGATTGTAATATTTCAACCTTGTTGCATTCATCTTCTTACATAAGATATATTCAGTTTTTAAAAATTCTTAAAATTTATGATTAAAAATTCTGAAAGTAGAGTTTTAAAATGTTCATAGTCATTAATAGTTCAGTTCCAATATTTTGAAAGTTCAAATTCTCTTTTAAATATCTCTTTTAATTGCAAATTCCTGTAAAATTAAGACAAATCAAATACTTTACAAAATATACATTATAGTAAAAAATAGAACAATAAAACATTAATTATTTAATTTCAATTTATATATACAAAGTTGGTAAGTTCCCCATTCCCCTGCCTCCCTCCACCCTTCCCTGGATCCCCTGGCTTCCTCCCCCTTTTCTCTTGCCTTTCTCCCCTCCCTCCCTTTCTCCCAGTCCCCCTCTTCTTCCCCCCATTCCTGCAGCATCCTTTAAGATAGCATTAAATTAAGACCAAGTTTGGGGGGCTGGAGAGGTGACTCAGGGGTTAAGCCTCAATCTTGCAGATGGAAGGTCCTGAGTTCGGATCCTAGACCCCACGTATAGATGCCGGGTGGAAGCGGGGGCCGCCTGCATTTCTGATCCTGGTAGGACAGAGCCTGTGAATCCAGGGGCAGAGTAAATAAGGAGGAGGTGGAGGCATCCATGGTGGTTCCTGAATTTGTCCGTGGTTCTACGCACACGCACACACACACACACACACACGCACATACACACATATACATACATACATGCGCGCACACACATACTCGTACAATTGAATAAAAAAAAAGACCAAGTTTGGTAGAGTAAATATCTTATCCTGTAATTCAATGTCTACCTCGTGTTCCTCATTATACAGTCATACAGTCACATTGACTCAACATCACTGGGCAACTACATTTCTACGTTACATCTCATAGTTGCACAAGCAGCTTTTCTGAATTCACAGCTATCCTCAGGATACATCCAATAGTTTTAGTGTCACCAGCATCCTAGGTTCACTTCTGCAACTATAAATTCCACTTTCTTTTGCAAAAACTCTTAACTGTGCATCAAAACCAGTACCACGTGGGTGCTGCTGACAAGCTCAGGAGTGAGTGTGAGAGGTAGCCTGACCAACTTGAACCATAGCTGTATCAACTTCTGCTTGCTGATCCTGAAAAAGCCTTTTTCTAGGTAGTCAAAACTTTTTTATAACATTTTTATTATTATTTCCGCTCATACAAACTTAATAGGTAGACCAGTTCCCTCCCCCCTCCTCCTCCCCCCGAACCCCCTGCTCCCCCTTCCTCCCTCCCCATCTCCTAGTACCCCCCCCAATTCCCAGAGAGTCCTTTATTGCGTATGCCTAACTCTCCTCTTGGTCCTCCTTTCTGATGACGTAAAGGGACCCAGTGGCATTTCCCTGAACCCTTTCTCGTGTTCCCCTTAAGCATAGGAACACTACTGTGGCCATCAATCCCTTGCCTCCAAGGATCTTGGTGCCTTTAGCCGATGTTAGACTTTGTGAGGTCAGTAGTGTGACGGACATGGCGCAGGGCATGCAAAGTCCTATTATGATTGCTTCAGCCCTATCTAGTGTGGAGACTCTTCAAATCATTGCTCCCCCCATCCTTTTGCTCTTACAATCTTACCGCCCCCTCTTCCGCAGATGTCCCTGAGCTTCAGGATGGGGGGAGATTAGGCTGGCTTAGTTCTATGTGGATGATATAGAGTCTCTGAAGTTCTGGATTGTGGTTTGTTGATTTTCTTTTGCAGTTTTGCTGCTCCTGCTATGTCCTTCACTCCATCCTGATGGGCACTGTATGTCACCCCCTGGTCAGAGACAAAAAACTGTTAAACTGGAGTCTTGTTATAATAGCACATTCAAGGATAGATGTAATAAAAGCAGGAAACCTCGGTGAGGGAGGGATCAGTCATCCATTTGCAAAATGATCTCTTTTCATCTGCCAGACTATATGCCCTCTCCTTCTGGTGAGATCATACCCCTCAGTTGTACATGATCAGGAACGAATGTCTTTGAACTTAACCAGGTGTCACATTACTTACTTGCATTCCTTGGAGGTCGATTTTCTCTGCTGTAACATGTTCCCCTCTCTCCTTGTGTCTGGTGTGGCTCTCCAACCCCATCCCTCCTGTTCACAATCCTTGCAATTACCGTATTACATAGATTTACCCTTGAGTGTCTCAATGTGGGCTGGGTGAGTTTGGTACTAGGAGCCACCTATTAGGGAGTACATACGGCGCTTAACTTTCTGGGATTGGGATACTTCACTTAATATAACTGTTTCTAATGACATCCATTTCCCAGCAAACTCCAGTAATTCATCATTTTTGATGGCTGAGTAGTACTCCATTGTATAGATGTACCACAGTTTCCTTATCCACTCATCAACTGTTGGACATTTAGGTTGATTCCATGACTTTGCTATTGTAAACAGTGCTGCTATGAACATAGTCGTGCTTGTGCTATCGAGGCGAACCTCTGCTGCATGGGGGATTATTCCCAAAAGTGGAATAGTAGGGTCATATGGCATTTCAATCTTTAATTTCTTTAAGAATCTCCAGACACCTCGCCAGAATGGCTATATGAGTCTGCATTCCCACCAGCAATGTAGCAGGGTTCCCCTCTCTCCACATCCTCTCCAGCACTTGTTGTTGTTTGTATTGTGGATTTTTGCCATCCTGACCGGGGTGAGATGGTATCTCAGGAAAGTTTTGATTTGCATTTCCCTGATAGCTAAAGAAGTGGAGCATTTTTTAAGATATTTGTTAGACATTTTAATTTCATCTCTGGTAAAATTTCTTTTAAGTTCCAGGGCCCGTTTTTTAATTGGGCCATTGGTTTCCTTGGTGTTTAATTTTCTAAGTTCTTTGTGCACTCTGGACAGTAGAGCTCTATCAGATATGTGGTTAGTGAAGATTTTCTCCCATTCTGTGGGTTGCCTTTGAGCTCATGTGATAATCTCTTTATCTGAACAGAAGCTCTTTAATTTCGCAAGAACACAACTGTTGAGAGTTGGTAGCATTGACTGTGCCATTGTATGTCTGTTTAGGAAATGTTGGCCTAGCCCAATCAGCTCGAGGGAGTTCCCTATCCTTTCAACTATGGTTTTTATAGTCTCTGGCCTGATATCAAGGTCCTTGATCCACTTGGAATTAAGTCTTGTACATGGTGACAAGTACGGGTCCAGCTTTAATCTTCTGCATGTGGAGATCCAGTTTTGCCAGCACCATTTGTTGAAGATGCTGTTCTTTTTCCATTGGATTCTTTGGGCCCCTTTGTCAAAGATCAAATGGCTGTATTTTTGTGGGCTTATATCTGGGTCCTCAACCCTTATCCATTGGTCTGTGTGTCTATTTTGGAGCCAGTACCAGGCTGTTTTTATAACTATGGATTTGTAGTATAGACTAAGGTTCGGTATGGTGATACCTCCAGCAGTGTTTTTGTTACTCAGGATTGTCTTTGCTATTCTGGGTCTTTTGTGCCTCCATATGAATTTTGAGATTAATTGGTCCACTTCTTTAAAGAATTGCTTTGGGATTTTAATTGGTATAGCATTGAATTTGTATATTGCCTTAGGTAGGATGGTCATTTTTACGATGTTGATTCTGCCAATCCAGGAGCATGGGAGGTCTTTCCACCTTCTGATGTCTTCAGCAATTTCTTTCTTTAGGGTTTTAAAGTTTTCATTGTAAAGGTCTTTTACCTCCTTGGTTAGGTTTATACCAAGGTATTTCATTTTTTTAGGGGCTACAGTAAATGAGATTGTTTCTCTCAAGGCTTTTTCACTTCTTTCATTCTGGGCATATAGAAAGGCCTCTGATTTTTGCACATTTATTTTGTATCCTGCCATCCTGCTGAACTTCTCAATTAGTTCCAGGAGCTTCCTGGTGGAGTTTTTGGGATCACTCAGGTATAAGATCATGTCATCTGCAAACAGGGATAGTTTGACTTCTTCCTTGCCGACTTGAATCCCTTTTATGTCCCTTTCTTGTCTTATGGCTTCAGCTAAGACTTCAAGTACAATATTGAATAGAAGTGGTGAGAGTGGACAGCCTTGTCTAGTTCCTGATCGAAGTGGGAATGCTTCCAATTGTTTCCCATTGAGCATAATCCTTGCTGTGGGCTTGTTGTATACAGCTTTTATTATATTGATAAAGGTTCCTTCCATTCCTACTGTCTCTAGCGTTTTGATCATAAAAGACTGTTGGATCTTGTCAAAGGCTTTTTCTGCATCTATCGAGAGTATCATGTGGTCTTGGACTTTGGACTGGTTTACATGATGAATTACATTTATTGATTTGCGTATGTTGAACCAACCTTGCGTGCCGGGGATGAAGCCTTCTTGGTCCCTGTGAATGATCTTTTTGATATGTTTTTGAATCCGATTTGCTAAGACTTTGTTGAGAATCTTTGCGTCTGTGTTCATCAGGGAGATCGGCCTATAGTTTTCTTTTTTAAGTGAATCTTTATTAGGTTTCCGGATTAAGACGATGTTAGCTTCATAGAAGGAATTTAGTAGTGTTCCTTCCTTTGCTATTTGATGGAACAGTTTAAGGAGTATTGGTGTTATTGACTCCTTAAATATCTGGTAGAATTCTGTGCTGAATCCATCTGGTCCAGAACATTTTTTGGTGGGAAGATTCGAGATTACTTCTTCAATTTCCTTATATGTTATAGGGCCATTTAAGTAATTCACAACTTCCTGATCCAATTTAGGTAAGATGTGTTTACTTAGAAATTCATCCATCTCTTCTGTGTTGTCAAACTTCACTGAGTATAAGTTTTTGAAATATGATGTTATAATTCTCTGGATTTCTTGGGTATCAGTAGTGATAACTCCATGTTCATTTCTAATTTTGTTAATTTGGGTTTTCTCTCTCTTGCTTTTGGTTAATTTAGCTAGGGATGTATCTATCTTATTGATTTTTTCAAAGAACCAGCTTTTTGACTGGTTGATTTTTTCTATCGTTTTCTTAGTCTCGATTTCAGATATTTCTCCCCTTATTTTGCTAATCTCCTCTCTTCTACTACTTTTGGGATCAGATTGCTCAAGTTTCTCTAAAGCCTTAAGCTGCATCGTTAAGTTGTTTATTTCTGATGTTTCCATTTTTTTTGATGTAGGCATTAAGAGCTATGAACTTACCTCTTAGGACAGCTTTCATGTGTCCCAGAGATTTTGGTAAGTTGTATTTTCGTTATCGTTCACTTTCAGGAAATCTTGAATTTCCTTTTTAATTTCTTCCTGAATCCAGTTCTCATTCAGCATCGTATTGTTAAGTTTCCAGGAGTTCGTGTATTTTCTCTTGTTTGTTGTGTTGTGGATGTCCAGCTTTAGGCCATGGTGGTCTGATAGGGCACAGGTTAGAATTTCAACTTTTTTGTATATGTGTAGATTCGTTTTGTGGCCCAGTATGTGATCTATTTTGGAAAAAGTTCCATGTGCTGCTGAGAAAAATGTGTATTCTTTTGTGCGTGGATGAAAAGTTCGATAGAGATCTATAAGGTCCATTTCTTTAAGGGTTTGATTAAGGTCCAAAGTGTCTCTGTTAAGCTTTTGACCTGTTGATCTATCCCATGTTGAAAGGGCGGTGTTGAAGTCCCCAAGAATTATCGTTTGGGGGTTGATATCTTGCTTTAGGCGCTGTAGGGTTTTCTTAATGAATGTGGAGGGGCCCGTATTGGGTGCATAAATGTTCAGGATTGTGAAGTCTTCCTAGTGAATTGTACCTGTGACTAAAATGTAGTATCCATCTGTGTCTCTTATGATTTTCTTTGGTTTGAAGTCCACTTTGTCTGAAAGCATAATTGCTACCCCTGCCTGTTTCCTGGTTCCATTAGCTTGTAAGATTTTGGACCAGTCTTTCATTCTTAGGATGTGCCTATCTTTTGTGGTGAGATGAGTTTTCTGAAGGCAGCAGATTGTTGGATTGTGGTTTTTAATCCAAGTTTGTAATCTATGTCTCTTAATCGGTGAATTAATCCCATTGACATTTAATGTTATAATGGAAAAATTATTTTTAATTCTGGACATTTTTTATGTTTAGTAGATTTTGTAAGCATGTTGTTTGATATTTATGTTTCGGTGGTATTATACTTCCCTTCTGCCCTCCTGGAAACGCTTGTTCTTTTCTTCAAGCTTGAGTATCAGTTCTAGGATTTTTTGAAGGCCTGGTTTGGTAGACAAGTATCCCTTCAAGTTGTCCTTGTGTTGGAAAACTTTTCTTTCTCCCTCAATCATGACAGATAGTTTTGCCGGGTATATCAGTCTGGGTTGGCATTTTTGCTCATTTAATACTTGAAGTATGTCTCTCCAAGCTCTTCTTGCTTTTACTGTTTCCATTGAGTAGTCATTTGTTATTCTAATAGGTTTATCTTTAAAACTGAGTTGCTTTTTTTCTCTTGAAGCTCTCAGCACCTTTTCTTTGTCTTGAATGTAGAGTGTTTTGACTATTATTTGCCGTGGCGATTTTCTATTTTGGTCGTATCTGTTTGGAGTGTGAAATGCCTCTTGTATTTGGATAGGCCTCTCATTCTTTAATTGTGGGAAGTTTTCATTTATGATGAATTGAAATATTTCCTCAGGTGTGGTATTTTGGGATTCTTGTTCTGGTATTCCATGAATGCACATGTTAGGCTTCTTCAGGGTGTCCCATATCTCTTGAATGTTCCTCTCCAGTATCTTTTTGGCTTTAACAATCTCTTCCATTGAGCTGGTTAATTCTCCCACTTTGTCTTCAAGATCTGAAATTCTATTTTCTGCCTCATTTGTTCTGCTGATAAGACTCTCTGTTGAGTTTTGGGTTGAAGATAACTTGTCTTTTAGTTCAATTTTAAACTCTGCCTGAGACTGTTTTAATTGCTCCATACCTATTTTTGTTTCTTGAACTGTTTTTCTCAACTCCTCCAAGTGCCTGTTGTGTTCCTGTTCAAAGTGGTTGATTCGGTTGTTTAACTCTTCTCGGATTTCCTCTTTCATAGTATTAATCATGGTAAGGATCATACTCTGAAAGTCATTATGTTGGGTATGGCTTTCATGGCGATTTTCTGTGGATTTGTTCTGGTCGGAATCCCTCATTATGGGATTGATTCTTTCAGCAGGAGATTGGTCTTCTTGGGTTTTGTTTCTCGTGGATCTGCACTTTGACTTGTACATTGTTGTTTTGTTTTGTAGGACTTTTCAGTTTCTGTTTTTCACTGAATCCACGTAGTTAGTATTGTTACGCTTGCCAGTTATTACTAGTGCTTGCCTTGGATTGGGTATGTCTGTGTATTGTTATTATTATATCCTAGATGAGGCTACTAGGCTGTTAGTACGTCAGTTAAGTCAGGTTACGTTACCAGGGGGTGAATATTAGTTTGGTAGTGCACTTTCACGATTTAGTTTCTTGATGAAATGTGGGGGTGAGTGGTGTACTCCCTGGAGTTGTATGTTGTGGGGTGGCTGTATGAGAAAGTTGATCTACAGCATTGATACTTTAAAGGATCAGTAAGGTGAAAAGAAAAAATTTACTTATCTTTGGGCTAGATGAGAAGAAACTCGCCCACGTGATATAATGATTGTAGTGGAGTCCAGATGTATGGCCTGTGCTCCCTTTGTTCCTTAGAATTTTGCTTGAGTTTCCTTTGGGCTCTATTGAATTCTGAGTAGCAGTGTGTCTTCCGTGGACCACGTGCGTAGGTCCCCGGTGGGCCAGAGAGGCAGAGGGTCTGATGTTGATGGCAGAGTTCTTCACCTGTGATCTGGGAAGGTGGGCGTGGAGAGGGGCGGGGTCCGGCCAGGGGCAAAGCCCTTCTGGGCAGTGTGGTGCTGCTGGCCGGGTGGCTCCCGGGTGGGGAGCGGGGAGGGGCTGGGCTGGGCTCTTTTGCTCCTTGGCTCAATGGCAGAATTCTTCACCTGGGATCCAGGGGGGTGGCTAGGCGCACGGGGCAGAAGGGTGCGAGGGGCTTGGGTCCGGGGCAGGGCCCAGGCTAAGCTGCAGTAGGCCTGGGTGCTCCCCGCTGGGACGCGTGGGGCTCCGGGGTGGTTGGGGGCTGGGCTGGTCTCTCTCTCTCACTTACCTTGGGCTGCAGGCGGAGGGCGGCGGGATGCGGCGGCGGGTGGCGGCGGGGCGGCGTGGAGGGGGCTGGGGTCGTCCGGGCCGGGGGGACGCAGGCCAAGCCGCAGTCGGCCTGGGTGCTCGCCGCCGGGATGCGTGGGGCTCCGGGGTGGGTGGGGGATGGGCTAGTCAAAACTTTTGAAAGGTAAGAAATTACTTCATCTTAGTCTTTCTTCTGCTGAACAAATTTTGGTTTTCAAAACACAAAATTTCTTCAGAGTAGCATTAATATCTCCTGTTTTCAAAGTGTAAGATGAAGACTTCTCTTCAATGATGTTAATTTCTTCAGTAGCAACAGCAGTTCTGCTGCCTGCCATTTATTCATCCAAATCTTCAAGGCTTCAAGTGCAGCTCTTCTCTACTAGGAAAATCAGCCCATCCTCTTTATATTCAACTTTGTCAAAGTCCTTGTTCTCTTCATCACAAGCTGGGTACAAACAATTTATGGCTCTCTCAACAATACTGTATTCCAAATGGCCCATGAAACTATGATTTTGTAGTCCACAGCCTTAAAATCTTCAAATAGTTCCAAATTCCTCCCCAAAAGTTTAAAATACATAAAATTAGATTTATCGGCAATATCCTACTTCACAGATACCAAATTCTATTGTAGTTTCCCAGAAAATTACTCACAAATTGATGAACAAAGAACTTAGAGAAACAAAGATTTTTAGTCTGCATTATGATTGTTTGGTTACAACTGTTAGTCCAGCTTGACAGGAGAGTCCATACCAATACCAGGAGCTAAGGGAACTGGCCATATTGACTAGATTGCTGAGAGAGAAGCAATCCTCTTTTTCAAGACAGAAAGCTTCCAAAGTAGGCCAAAGAATATCAACCTACTGAACCAACACTCACCTTCTTACCCAGCTCTCCATGGAAAAGTCCCATCCACCATGGACTGGGTCTTCTCACAGCAATTAGATAAGTTTTCAAAGGCTTGATCAAGGTTTTCCTTAACTAAAATGTTGCATATAAACACAAGACAGTGTTATTCATACAGCCATAAAAGTAAAAAAATTTGTTATTTGCAAGGAAAGGGATGGAAGTGAAATCAAAATTTTAAATCAAATAGGCCAGATTCAGAATGACAAATATCACATGTTTTCTCTTCTCTTCAAGCATAAACTAAAAGGAAAGCCAAGAAAGTTGAAGGGAAGCTATTGGGGAATAAGAAGGAAACCAGTAAGAGAAGGGGGAGAGAAAGAACTATTGGGGTGAATGTGATAAAGGAACATCATATATATGTATGAAAGTGTCACAGTGAAATTCTTTGTTATGCAAGATGAATGTACACAAAAAGAAAAATAGGAAATTTAGAAAATAAATGTGTAAATTATAAAAGAGTCAAAAAAGTGTTTGTCTTCACACAAGTAATGTACTTTGTGAAACATGTGCAAGTGCAAAATAGTTAGACAGATACTGTTGCAGTTATTCTTTTTACTGCTTTGAGGCAATACTCAATCACAACCTAAAGGGAGAAAGGGGAGATTTATCTGGCATATGTTTCCAGAAGGGAGATGTAAGTCCATTAAAACAGAAAAGGCATGGCAAGCAGTAGAAGTGGCTCAAGTTCTGTTCATTATGGATGATTCAAGAATAAGTAGCAGACTGTTAGAGCAGACTACTAGGGGAAGCAGAGTAATCCTACCCAACCCCAAGACTCACCATTTGTGACATCCCATCCTCCAACAATGCTCCACCTCCCAAAATTGCAACAACCTTCTCAAACATTAACATTGACTAAGGATGCAAAAACTAAACGACTAAGAATGACTCTGTGAGAGATAAATGACATTCAAACCATGACAGCTATTTTACTAAAAGAGACAGACTGAAAGAAAGTAATACATGAAAGACGCTTTAGCCAATAACAATGATATAATGCCTGATTACAGCTGTTAAAATAACATTGTACAATGGCAATACCATCTCATGGTGAGAATGGAGAGAATCTGTAAATTTTATCCATTATTGGTATTTACAGTAGTATGGACAACTTAAGAACACACGTTTTCAATCTCTTATGAATACATTACATAACTCAGCAATCCTGCTTACTGACAGAAATTAAACTTATTTTCATATAAAATTATATAAAATATATAAGCGCTCTATTAGCAATTATGCCAAACTTGAAAAAATCAAAGCAAAAACTATCTTGCAAAAGGTTAATAAATAAATGAATTAGATATGGAATATACTCAGTAATAAAAAGAGATGCATGGATTTAAGCAATTGCATAGGTGGCCTTTAAAGGCAAACTTTTAAGGAACAGCAGCAAATCTGAAATCTATATACAGTTATCTCACTTATAATATTCTGAAAAAGCAAGGCAGCAGTGATTGGGAATATAGTGATGTTGTCTAAATGAAAGGTGGCAAACAGATACAAAAGGAAAACATTTTTTTCAGAGTGCTAAGAAGCACTTGCATGTAATATGAGGATGTAGTTACCTTTTTCTACATTCAGTAGACATATGGGCATAAGCCAGTAGTTATATTACTGTATGTTAGTTATTTCCTAAATGTTATTTTAAAAATAATGACAGATGAATATGATTAGCTTATTTCATTTTTTCATAATTCAAGGTGAACACTGGAAACAATCTGTGGCCATTTAATGCATCAATTTTCTGAGGGCAAGGGATCTATGAAATTATTCTTATGGCAGTACTCATAGGATTAATGAGATAATGTTTGTGAAATGTTTTGAGCTTCTTAAAAGGAAACTGCTAGGCACATGTAAAGTGCTGTTATCATTACACAGGCACTGTGCTTTGCTTTTGCTTATATGATGAAGTTTATGACCATCTTCGTTTTTCACATTCATTTTAATGAATTGTAACAATAAAATGTGGTAGCCAAGTTATAAAATGAAACTATGTGTATGTGCTAATGAGGCTAAAAATTTGTAATTAGAATTTGAAACATCAGTCTGTCCAAAGATAATTGGTTCTAATGATTATTTCTCTCCATACGCAAGCTACAATCATATGAAGTCCAAGCATGGTTTATTCTGCAGTTTATCTGCAGAGCATCCTTCAAGAATTCATCTTCTTCCAGTAGTTCCTAGCTTATCTGCATGCATGAGTGGAGGGAATCAAGTAGGAGGAAGAAATGAATGCCTATCACAAAAGAATGTGTTCCTTTCCAAAATGGTAATGAGAATGTGGCAGTTAAATATGGATTCTAACTTTCATTAAAAAATTCAATCTATCAATAAGTGTACAAATTAAATATACTAGTTAAACTCCCAACCTTAATAAAATATAATTTTTCTTTATTAAGATAACAATAAAAATTCTATAGTTCATATTATCAATAACAACCAAAACAAGGACATGAAGTTACTTAGTGTGTAAAGGCACTTACCATGAAGACTGAAGACTTGAGCTTGAACACATTGACAGAGAGCAAATCCCTGCAAATTTTCCTCTGATCTTCACATATCAGGGCATGAACGTCCCCACCCCATGCAAGGTCAATACATTACAGTAATTAAATGCATGCTCATTTATTACTTATTCAGTAAAATGGATAACTATGTAAACTATATAAAAATTAACACTTGACAAAAGCATATGAAGTTAATTCATTATTGATATTCTAACCAAATCATGATTTCATAAAATCATGAATTAGAAGACATGAAAGAAATCATATTACCTATCTTTTGTCCTAATTTATACATAAATGAACTTAAAAAGATAAATATTTGTAAGCCATAATAGCCATTTTTATTATCTAGATATCCAAAAGATAATTAGAATTTTATTTATAATGCTCATATTGTAAAGATTTGGTTTCCAGTTTACAAAAAAGCTGGGAAGTGACAAGAGTCTTTTAGAAGGAACACCTGGTGGAAAAAGGATGCTCGGTGCAGCCCTTGAAGGGACTGTGAGAGCACAACTGCCTGCTTTCCAGGAGACAAACAGTTTTGTTTAACCATCATGACATGCTATATCACAATGAGACAAAAATCTATGTGTCTCACCAGTCACAACTGAAATCTCAGAACCAATAGCTAAAAATAAAACCTTTTAAAATTATTTTATTATATTTTACTTTTGTGTGCATGCATGCGTGCATGCGTACGTGCATGCATGTGTGCATGCATGCATGTGTGCGTGTGTGCGTGTGTGCATGTGTGTGTATATCAAAGAGCACTGTGTGTGTGTGTGTGTGTGTGTGTGTGTGTGTGTGTGTGTATCAAAGAGCACTGTGTGCCTGTGGAGATACAAGGGTGACTTTAGGAATCATGGGATAGCTTCTACTTCATTTTGCTTTACTCTGGGTTTTCTTAGGCTCCACCTTTCAGAGTAGGAAATATGGGCCATTTCTGCCTGGTGTTTCGATGTGGGCTCTGGAAATCAAACTCAGGTCCTTCTGCTTATGAAGCAGAGTGTTAACCCCCGAGCTATCTCTTTCACCCCCAAAACTTTTATTTTTAAAAGTAAATAATAGCAACATTAAACAATCTAACACGGGTGTTTATTTTATTTTGTAAATCTGGCAAAAGAATTATGTTAGCTTCATCTTCTGGTGGATCCAAACTACTTGGGGTAGGAAGGAGTCACTCTTGGCTTATATCTTTGTGAGTTACAGTTTATGAGCATAATGTTTTCATCATTAGGGACTGAGGGAACTGGTCAGACCATACCTACAGAAAGAGCTAAGAGACTGAAATAATTCTATTTTGCCAGAATGCCTGCATGCCTCAAAACACTAAGCAAACACACTTCATCTTACCTACCTGCCCACGGCTTGGTCTAATCCTCTATGACTAGGCTTTCCCACATCATTAGATAATCTTTCTCAGTCCATTTGAAATAACTTGTTTTTGGAGGCACAGCTTGACCATCTGCTACTGTAAATTCAGTCATGTTTTCCCCACCTGGAGGACTTGATTTTCTCACACAATGGATCAAAATAACCGCTTCCTCTTGTAAAACCTTCAGGCAGATACTCTGTTGCATTGTTAAGGAGAAAATCTAACCTTAGCATATTTCAAAGCTTGGAACATCAATTTACTCATCCATAATGGTAATATCTGAGGAGATTCCCATCGTGAGAAGATAATTGTTACCAGGAAAAGAATTAATTAGGGTGGGAGGGAGTGGGAGGAAATGGAGAAGAGAAGGGAGGGGATGAAGGGAGAGGTAGGAAGGAAGGAAGCTGGGATGAGTACTCAATATGCTTGTAAAAGTAGATAAATAAATAAATAAAGTTATCCATTTAAAAATTAAAGTATTAGAAGAAAAAAATAGTTTGTCTTAACCAAATAATTCCTCACAAGTGTATTTAAAGAGTCAGGCCTAAATTGTCAGGATGACACCTATCTCTAACTGCTGTAAGAATATGCCAGTTCTTTTTTAGAGAAAGAAGATCATGAAGAATAATCTATTTAGAAGTCTTCACCATAACTAATTTGAGAACTGTAGTTAGAGGAATGATGTTTTCTTCATTAATTTTAGTTTTTGAAACTTGCATAGATGAACACAATGAATTTATGTCATTTTCAATAATCAATACCCAGTCCCATCTTCCTTTCTTTCCCATCATATCCCTTCTCCTTTAATGCTAGCATCCCTTCCACTTTCATCTCTTTCTAAATATATGACTCAGTGAGTCAGACAGTGAGATGGATTTGTGGATAAAGTGACTGTGCAAACATAGCGACCTGAATTTGATCCCCAGAGATCCCAAGGTGGAAGGAGGGAACTGTTTTCTGAAAATTGTCCACTGCCTTCCATATGTTTTCTGTGGATATTAGATGTCCCATGCTCACAAAATGAAATCAAGTTTAACCACCCCCAAACAATTCAATGCTTCATAATAAGAAAATAAAAAAAAAACATTTTAGAATTAGCCAATTGCATGTAACAAACTCATTAGCACTTCTTCAAGGAAATTTGTTAAATTTTAAAAGGGGGATAAAGGGAATCTGTGGTTCTTTTTTTCCTTCTCTGACATTCTTCAATGATAAGATGGTTCGAGTATGGAGAAGGAGGCTAGGGAGAACCTCTGTACTTATGGAAGGGTAGACAATAGCAATGCTGGCAGTTAACAATCACAGAAGGCCCACAGTGCTGATGTCCTGAAGCTTCAGAGATGACTGGAGAAATGAGCAGATCAGTGGAGGGATGAGAAATTTAATATAGAGAAAGATTCTATATATCCTCTGTGGACACATATGCAATGCTGCATGCTACTTCAAAAAATACTGCAGAAGGGCCCGTTCATATGCTATTACCATGACCTGGTTTCCTGCAAGACCTCACATACATGAACAATAAAAACAAGCAGCAGCCAGAGGAAACTTGTAGACTGCTTCAACCCACCATCAGCTGTGTGTCTTGGGTACAGACTTACTGGCTCAGCAGCTTGGAAAGGGTGCCTGTTACAGCATTGTTGGGAAGCTAAACTAAACTGTTCCAAACATGGCCTTTAGAAAATCAGCCTTAAATACAAACAAAAGACTAAAATCTCCACATGAGCATAAGTGGAAATTTCAGCACTTCAGGTACATCTAAGAAACTGACTTTAGAAAGTTACTAAAGAAACATACAAACAGTGATAGTAAGAGCCACATGGAGCAGAGTCACACATTAGTTAATTAATGTTTAAAAATATTTAAGATCCAAAATAATACAGCAAAATGTACTACATAAAAGGAAAATGGGACTTAGTGAAAAGTGCCTTGGATAGCATGGAACAACTATGAGATGGTCCAAATGTTGAACTTAACAAAGTCTTCGTATCATAATATCCATCATAATATCAAATAATTCAGGGCACCTCCATCTAAACAATTAAAATACCATATAACATTAAGTCACCCAATATATCATTCTTAAAGGATAAGTATAAAAACAGAAGGTATTCTGACTGAAGTGGAAAATTCACCTGTGGGAGCTCAACGGTATAGGTGATTTGTCAATTAATGATAAACTGTGAGGTAGCTCAAAGTAGATCACCTAATCAGAAGAACAAAGAAAAGGAATGAAGAAAATAAAAAGATCAAACTCAGAAACGTTGATATTTATCAAAGCATTAATTAAATGCAATATCTAGAGCAGAAAGTATTGAAAAGACAGAATAATCATTCAAAGAATTGATAGCTTACATTTTCCCCAATTAGACCAAAAATATTTATCTATACAGAAATAGAAAAAAATTCAAGTAATCAAACCACAGAAATGTTACTACTAAATATGTCATAGTGAGACATGACCTGCAAAATAACGGGAAAACACTGAAAGCAACAGCAAAAAGTGATCATATACAAGGGAACCATGGCACTATTAAACACTGTTGTGCTCTCATCAGCAACAAAAGAGGCTAAAACAAAGCTATATGAATAATACTGAGAGAAAATTAAAACTTACAAGAATTTTATACCTAGTCCAAAATTCTTTCAAGCATGAAAAACATAGTGAACTATATGAAAATGGAGAAATTCCATTACTGGCAGACACACCTTAATGAAATACTGAAGGAAGTCAAACACTGGCTATTGAAAAAGGAAGTGCAAGCAGGATCTTGAATTAATAAGGAAATAAAGAGCAACAGGACAGACAAAAGACAATTTCTGTCTTTCTTCTAATTGATTTAAAAGACAATTACATAACATACTATTGCAAAAGAGTATTGCTGGATCCATATATAAAGTTTTCCAATGTATGACAAAACTATCATAAAGACATGTAAAGGAAATAGGAAAGGAAACAAAGTTTGTATATTTCCACTAGAATTAGGTTAAAAGTAATTTGACAGTGATAAATAAGGTACACATTAATAATCATGGAACAAATTAATAATGACTAAAGGAAGTGGAAAACATTCAACAGAGAAATAAAGATGCTATGCAAAGAATGTGAATTCAACATAAAAAATTGTAGCTAAAGAAAGCAAGAGGAATAAGTAAAAAGAAGACATTGAATTAGTTGTCAAACGAGGTAGGAGTTAACACCAAATGAGGTAGACTGGAGAGAAAGAAGTTAGTAAAGTGAAAGGCTCAGCAACAAGGAACTTTTTCTCTTTGAGCAAATAATGGTAATAGAGCCAAAGAATGTATTGAGGTGAATCAGTATTTTGTTTCTTAAGACAGGTCTAAACAATGAGCATGAAGAATGTGGCTGCCTTACAGAAATTCAAAGTCAGTTTTGTGTGGACAATGCAGGAAAAAGGTGAGAACTGGCTTTTAAATTAAAGTCATGTGCCAATTATACATACCAAATAAGCTGCCTGAACATGTTCAAACGTGTTTCTCAAAATGTTTGCATTAGAGTACATTCCCTAAACTTAATGTTCAGATCCTCTTTTGCTAAAGAAGCCCAAATTGATAAATGGAGACTTTCTCCTTGTTTAAGCTGAAAAAGGGATCAATGAAGCTGCTGTGATGGATCAGGAGACAAAGGGCCCAATACTTCTTTTTATGACATTTTAAGTGGGCCACTGATGTTACTGTATAAGGAATATTATCTGTGATGATAGCGATGGAACACCCATTCTTACTTTTGGATAAATGGCAATGCCTTTGCTATAAAAATGTTTATGTGTCTATTGTATTAAACATACATTTACCTGTTCATATTATTTGATGTTGCAGTAGACCACTATTGTAAATTGATGATGATATTGAGAAAAAGGAGTTCTGATTCAATAGTAATTGAAGCATTGCCACCTCATTGTTACCTAGATTGGAAGAAGTGGCATGGGATGTTACTGAATCTGGGACTGAAAGGAAGCAGTATTGGTTGCTGTTGATGTCAAGGGTAGAAGAAAGTGATATGGGTTGTCATCAGTGCCTAGCCTGGAAGGAAGTGGAATGGGATATCATTAATGCATAGGATTGGAAGGAAGTAGAATGGACTATCACCGATGTCTAGTATTAAAGGAAGTCGAATGGGTCATTGTAGATGTCAAACTGGGAAGTGGTATGGGTTTTGTGACTCACTTTTATTTCCAGACTTTGACAGTTGCTTCCTCTTTCCTTGGTTTGGTGACTCTAAAAAATTGGTTATCAATGTCATTACAACAAAGAGACTCTAACATAGCCACTTTGGATCTCACAGAAGCATCCTCTCACTGCTGACTAGGTTGGTCTGGTACTCTCAGAACGCTGAAGCACTGCAACCATTTCTCCTGTTACTCACTTTATCCTTCAAGTTGTTCTCTTGGCTTTGACTATTTTACTCTATTTGATTCTGTCTCAGAATTCCTGATTGGATTCCTATTGGATGATAATACTCCATGGATATTTCTTAGATTTGTGCCTCAAGATCCTATTCTCTGTTACATTTATTTCTTCTCTTTGACAAGAGTTCTTCTCAGCATGCTGTGTGATATAAATTTTCACTGCCACTTTGGAGTTGTACAAACCCCAGATTAACATCTGGCTACCTTCAGGCTATTGGTGACTTACTAATATATGCAAAATTTATTCTGTGGTGTGTGTATATGTCTCTGTGTGTGTGTGTAGTATGTATACAATCATATCGTTTGTGCACACATCTGTGGAGACCTGACAAGGATGACAAATGTCCTTCTCTATCATTCTCCACATTATTCCTTCAAGGTAGGATCACTGAACCTGGACCTATCATGTTCAGAGATGCTGACATTGAACAATCCTCTTGGATCCTATTGTGTCTTCCAAGCAGCACTGCACTGCAGACATGGAGAGCCACGTAAGTTTTTTGTTTTGTTTTGTTTTTTTTTTTACTTACATGCTGGATCTGAAGACAAATCTTGATGTTTTTGCAGCAAGGGCTCTTACCTAGTGACCCCCAGTCTATATTAACTTATGCTTATGCATTCATTCATTTACTTATATTTTGCTCATGTGTGTGCATGGGTATGTTTGCATTTGTGTGGACACACATGTGCGTGTGAGTGTATGTGCATGCAGAATCACAAGGTTGATGTTGAGAATCATCTTTAATTGCCTTTCCACCTTATGATTTCTGACAGAGTTTCTAATCAAACCCAGAGTTGGCTTTTGGGGATTCTCACTTTCTGCCTTTCAGGCCGCCACACCCATCTGACGTTTTACATAGATTCTAGAGATGAGAATTTGGGACTTTTTGTTTGCATGGCAAAAGTTTAAACCACTAAGCCATTTTATCAATCCTGTTTGTTTTTTGAGGTAGGGCTTCATGTAGCCCAGACTATCCTCAAATCCTTATGTAGACAATAACAAGAACTGGTCCTGCTGCTGACTTGACCTCTGGGATTACAGGCTCCAGCCACCACACCTGACATTATGCAGGGCTGGATGCATGCTAGGCCAGGACGCTACCAAGTGAACTACACATATGTCAGACACCATGGGAACTTTATGCACCAATGTTCAAATAGGAACTTACCCTTTCAAAAATCTCTCACTTTGATTAGATTTGGTCAATCCTCCAAACCAAACCCAAAGTTCATTCATTCTCAACTCCTATGTGCTATATTTTCTCAACAGCAAAGTTCATTGATTCCATCTACCAAGGTCTCTGTGAGCACTTCTTCCCTAGCTTCTTGTTTTCCTACAGGTTCAATCAGGCTCTCGGGGTCCTTGTATTGCCACAGTTTTTAAGCCCCAGACTTACCTTTAGTGTTCATTCAGTTTCTGTGCTGCCAGTCAGGGCTAACTTGTTGATGGAGCTAACTCTTCCATTTATAGTGTTTGAAGAGTTTTCTGAGATTCATGAAGCATAACTGTAGCGTTAAAAGAGTGAAGAAGGGCCTCTGCAGAAAGATACACTTTGCTCTGGCTGGATGTGCTACACTGGTCTTGTCCTGCCCTTACCTGTAAGTGCCGTAAGACTACTTCCTTGTTTTCTTCCTGTATCTTTGGTCCTACTACTACTCGCTTCAGACCAGTGTAAGCCTGTTAGGTTTTTCAGTTCTTGCTTGTCCCTCACCTCATCATTTCCTTCCTCTATAACTAAATGTTCTGTACCATGTCTCAAACACTTTAGCTGCAATTTCCTAAAAGCATTGTCAATGGAGCTTGTGTCTATTTAATAACCAGGAAGTATCTCTGAGTAGGTACCATATCTTATTCATACTTAGAAATCTTACAATGTAGTAAAATTACATACAACAGATAATCTGTATTTTCTGCATGACTAATTAAATTCTGTAGGGTTTTATAATTCACAATAAATTTCTTAGGCTCTTCTTCCATATCAAAAAAGGCTTGAGGATCTTTATGACATATAGGTCATATTTTCACAGTGTCTTATGTGATGAGCATTTTAATTTCCATAGCAATTAGGAAGTCATTGATTTTATACTTCAGCTAATATAAGGCAGACATTCTCATTTAATGTAAAAACATGCAACTTAAATTATGATCTTTTGGGTTACAGTTATGTGCATGCTAAGAGAGATTTATATGCACTCATTCCTTTTTTTCCATTATGAATTTGCTTACTTATCTCTTGTCATAGAAGAAGGTGCTATTTATATGCTATGTTGGCAGCTCTCATTGTTCTACTTGTTAACATATTCTGTTCTGTCAGTTGGGTGACACATGTCTGAATGTAGTCACTTGGACATTCATGCAGGCACACACACACACACACACACACACACACACACACACACACACACATTCATCCATGTCCCATTTAGGAACTTCATATTTTTTCACATTTCTTTGTTTGAAACTCAATAATAAAGGCTGAGAAGATGGTTCAGTGGATAAGGTATTTGCCCTACAATCGTGAAGACCTGAATTTGGACCCTAGAACCCACATAAAAGCCAGGCAGGCATGATAGCTGCTTGTAATCATAACACTTAAGAGGTAATATCATGGGCCCTGATTTAAAAGTAAAAGTGGAGAGTGACTGAAATCACCTGACATCAATTTCAAGCCTACACAATGCTACTGAGTCCTTATACCTCATCAGAGAGGAGGACCCAGAGGGAAGTTTGACATGCACAGTAAAGGATGCTCCAGGAATTGGGGGGGGGGGAAGGAGACACTGGGAGAAAGGGAGGGAGGCGAGGAAAGGAAGGAGAAAAGGGGAGCGAGGGAGCAAGGGGATCCAGGGAGGGATGGAGGAAGGGAGGGGAATGGGGTACCAATCAAGTTTGTATGAGTGGAAAACAATACACTATAAAAATTTTTAGGCCCACACACATACATACACACGCACACACCCACCACACTCACATACACAAACACACATGAACACACATAGATACATGCACACGCCTATCAGAGTTGTACAAACAAAAATGTTCAGTAATACCAAAGACCAATCATTGACAAAAATGTTATTCTTGCCTTATTCATTCATTCGAGTTGAAATATTCTGCAGTCTTAACATAATTTATTTAAGTCTCTCAATATTTATTCTTTCAAATACTAATACTTGAGATACACACATATTTTATATATATATGTATATATATATATATATATATATATATATATATATATATGTTTATCACTGTCATCCTGTTGGAGGAAAACAGTTCACATGACATAAATCCATATAATCATAAATGTGCTTGCCCACCCTGCTCTAGACATAGAATCTAATGTGAGCAGACTGATTCTTCAAGGGTTATTCCTCAGTGTTTGTACTTTTGAGTTCACAACAGAACTATATTGCTCGTATCACATTATAAATAAAACTTAACCAAAAGCCCAGAGATAGAATGCTAACCAATCGCTGGAATATGCTAATTCAGAATGTCATACTGAGATTACATTTGTGATACTGTATTTATATTTACAAGTTCCTGGTTCACTTTGATCACTTTTTTCTCCTGGAAGGCCTCCTTCTCAAGTGAAAACTGGCTCACATACCAGACAAAAACCCTTAGAAACATGCAAGCTAAATGCTAGAGCAAGGGACTTTCTCTTGCTGCCTAGGCAGAAAAATCTGTACTTAACTGGCCTGAAAATGTTAAGTTTGTGGACTAAACATGAAAATAATTTGACCAGATCAATGGATATTTTGACAAGAATATTTGATTTTATTGAAAAGTACACAAAGATCAAAGTTTGCTTAGCTGCTGGTTTTCCATAGTACAACAGGGCATTGTAAGAAAGGAAAATGTCTGTTATACAAAGCAGTATACATGTCTAAGGCATTCAGGCATAAGAGCAGGAGGCTCTGAATGCCTAAGTGCACTTTTATGAGTTTCAATATATTGAGGCACGCCAGGCAGGCAAAGGGTTGGGAACCATACAGTGAAACTCTTCTCATGCATTTGTATCTAGGTTTTACACTCATCTCCCCTAACTTTTTTCCCCCATGCATTTTGAATTGTTCACAGAACACTGACAATTATCTACTCTTCAAGAGTTTGCTTACAACACCACCCTCAATGGGGCACAACAACCAAACAGAATGATTTCCTGAACAGGTTCTGTCTCTTCCCAAAACTAGGCTCCAGCAGGAAAAACACTGATTTGCAAAGGCACCGTGGAGACAGGTTTAATGCGTTAAATATAACATGAATCATTCACAATAACAAGTTTAGTGTTTCAAGGAACTTTTGTTAATACAACACAGTTGGTCACACAAAATACAAATGCTTCTGTTGATTTGTCTTGGCAACTCAGATACATCAACAGTGCTAACAGTTTAACAGCTTTGTTCTCATCTGACAGAAAATAATGGCAGTTCTGCAAGGCAAATGTTAAACCTGACCGTATGTATTTATTAATCCCACAGTGTTTTGACAGATTATAGGGGATGGATCTCAGAGGATGCTGACACGCTCGCTGAGGGCTTTCATCTCTCTTTCTTCAACCTCAGGACTGTCACTGTGGCTAGCGCTTGAGCTGATCAGGTGTGTGGGGTACCGTAGCCCCTGCTCACTGGCAAACTCTTCCCACCGTGAGTCATCACTCTCATGAGTGATGTAGCGCTCTCCAGTTTTGCATTCCAGCTCTCGTAGATCTAACCAGGTCTGATAGTCCTGAAGAAGAAATTCCACAGAGATCATTACTGCTGTACAGACTGCTTCATGTGTTGTCAGTCTGCGCAGCCCTTGAGCACCCCTGTCCCTCTCACTTTAACAGGGCTGCAGCATTCAACTCCCATTCTCCCATCCTCCAGCAGCCAGCCACATCAGCACCAAGGCCATCATCCTATTTGTTTAACCTCTGAACATGCATGCTGCTTTCGGGATGCCATGGCTCCGAGTGTGGATAATTAATGCATGCAGCCAAGCAATTAGGAATGTTGGTATTGCTCTGCAGTTTAATGGCTATGAATAATCTTTCAGCATATCAGACTATCATTTTCCTAAACTTTAACCCCAATGGGAAAATAACACATTTTTAAAGGGAACACAGCACACGTATATCACGACTTCATATATGCTGTGTATTTGAATCCATCCATTAAATCCTAAAAAAATATAGCTTCCAAATGATTACGGTGCATGACCAGATGGGAATCTATTTGGACAATTATCAGGCTTAAGTATACAGATGCTTTCCAAATCTGGTGTTGAGTTCTGTTGTGATCCTTGACATTTTTGAAGGGAAGTAGGGAGTCTGTGTATGTGTGTGTGTGTTTATATGTGTCTCTCTATCCAATTTTTCTGACAAAGACAGAAAAAAGAAGGTTCAGAAATATGACACTGTTAATTAAATCCTAAGAAGTCATATGCATTCTGGAAAAATAATACTAGAATAATCATGCTTTTAAAAATATGACAAAAGATTCCTACAATTTACAGAGAAATCTTACAAATGCTTGGAAGTTCACTCAAACAAGAAAAAAAATACAGTTATTGTGTTTTTACCTGAAGCCAAGGGTGACTCAGGGTTTTATCCACACTGTAGCGCTTTCTCATTTTCACTTGCAGCAAATTATTGATAAGATCAGTAGCTGCAAAAAAGAATCATTGATTATTAAAAGCAGATGTCAAATATGGAAATGCACTTGCAGTTTATATCACAGTTGACATTGTATAGAGTAAATGCAGCATAGTGTTAATATTTATTCAAACCTGAAGTGAATTCCTTGAGAGGCCTAAAACCTCAGTCTTTGTTTTGTTTAGGATAAAAGAAAATGGAGATGAAAATCATAAGGGAGGAAGGTGTTTTAAATTCTATTGTACAGGCTGGAGAAATGGTTCAGGGGTTAAGACTCTGCCTCATAAGCAGAAGGTTGTGAGGTTCTACATCCCACATAAAAATGCCAGGCTGAGAAATAAGGCCACGGTCAAGCCCGTAATTAGCGAGCTATCTAATCCAATCCACAGTCAGTCTCCTTCCTGATCTCTGGTACTTGGAGTGGTTTCAAGCACTGACTTGTGTTCCCCGTCATGGGGGTAGTTTAGTGACTAGTAGACAGCTGGATAATGCCTTGGAAGTTGACCCCGCCCACTACTGTGCCCTATTCCTGATCCTCTCTCTCCTTCAAGCATTCTCTTATATAGAGGCCTTTTCTTAACAGTTCTGTATTGTTGGATAAAAGAGGGTTCTTAAAGCCCAGATATGATGCAGCCTTGTGCAGTGCAAGAACAGCAAAATGGACAACAATAAATAAATTGAATACAGAATAGCAGCAACCCTACAATGTTCATGGGGAGCCAGGCAAGCTAAATCTCTCTCCATCCAGAGGCTCAGGAAACTTTGTGAAAGAAGGGGCACTAAGATTGTAAGCATCTAAAGCTGGAGAGTTCTGTTACTGGACAGGTCACCCCACTCAAGATAGGGCAGCCACAGCCAGGACCTCATGGCAATGAGACTTGAACTTATCAGACCTGCACAGTGGTGAACATGCCAATATATCCCCATGGGCTGGATGGATCTCAGGAGAAATAGTTTCAAGCAGTAGGAACCTTAGGGACATTGGAAAGAAGTAGGGGAGTACTCATATCAGTGGGCTACCCAAGGAAGGGCCTCTCCGTCTGCCACAGAGCCTGAACCCCCATGAGAACAGATGATACAGAGGGAATCCCAGGACCCATAAAACCAAAGGATAGGAGAATAGGAGAGAGTAGACTGGGCCCACGTAGGGATGGGAGGGAGGCTAGCTTGACATGGAATGGGAGGGGAAGGAGAGGGAGAGAGGAAGTGAGGGGTAAATGAAGGAGGTAGGGAGCATATATGTAAAAATGTAAATTTGATAAATTTATTTAAAATACAAAAAAAGAGGAAAAAAAAAAAAAAACACCAGGCTTAAAAGGCAGCAGCTTGTATTTCCTGCCCTAGTGGATGGAGCCTGGGAAATCACAGAGTGAGGTAGAAGCAATTCAGGATGAATACCGAAGTCATCTTTGGTTTTCCATTAGGGCACACGGTGTCCTCTGATACACATATAAATAAATAAATAAACAAACAAACAAACGAATGAAAGAATGAATGAATGAATAAAGCTTAAAAGTATTCAAAAATAAAGTAAACTATCATGACTAAACACAATAAAACTAATATTCAGGAGAAAGATTACTAATTTGATATAAAAAGGTTCAATATGTGAAAACACATGAAGGGCTTTATCTGCATTAGCTGGATGTGTGGCTCAGTTCTAGAATGCAACATTCAGGAAGCTGAGGCAGGTGGATTGTCATTGGTTTGAGACCAGCTTGAGCTACATATGGAGCTTCAGGACAGCCTTAGCTAAAGAGTGAGACCTTGTTTCAAAAGAAAGCAAAACTGAAATGAAATGTCAAATTAAGTTATAGACAGTTATAAATCATATTTTATGGCAAAATAAAGAGCATAACATGGACCATATATCAGGATAAACTTGTAGCCAATGGTCCCACAACAAAAGACTTTTATGTCCCTTAATTTGCTTTTTTTAAATTTAACTGATAAATTTGATTTATATTGGCCATCATTAATTTCCTGTTAAAAGACAGGTGTTGGTCTGTGAGGCATTAGAATGTCCATTCAACAAATACTCTGTTCCTGGTTTGAGCTCTTATGGATAGAAGTTATCAAGAAAAAGTGTTTCTTACAATAATTTTTATATGAAGCATCTATTTTACCCCTAGTCCATACAATGAAGTTTTTAAAATTCCAATCTTACCTTCCTAAATCATTTTTCATAATTTCTCTACTTCATTTTATCATTTTTTTCTCCAAGTAGGTGGAACATATAAACATAATGAAAACTTCCATATTTCAGAGTCAATTATCGCTTATAATCTGCCCTGGACGTTAGATATAAGCGATAGATTTTTCTACAAAAAAACTTAATACTTGCAAATCAATTTCCCAACGTTCCCCAATCACTAAATCCCAAATCTGGCAGATTAAAGGGCTCCATCACTGATTTGCATTTGCCTGTTTGGACTTGAAAACACACACTCACACAAGAGTCTGGAGGAACCAAGACCACAACATTCAGCCAGAATGAATTCAGATGTTCCTTGTTATTGAGCAAAGATATGGTTTCTACAGTCATTTGGCAACTGTGGAGTGTTTGTCCTTGGTACTAATATTCCTTGTTGTGCTTTGCACAGAAGGGTTGTGGAATCAACAGTTAGTTAATTCTTTGCCTGAAGAATGACCTGCAACAGCTCACATTTACATGTTACCTGTGCCTATATAGTCTTCATCTGCCAGGAGACGTGAGGAAGCAGGGTACTTAGAACAATTTCAAATTCCATGCATGTGTTCTCAGAGAGCTTTTGAAAGTATAGTTCTCTTCGTGAATGGTATGTTGGCCATGAGTTTTAAAACAGCCATTCACATGATTTACTCACTGGTGAGTAAAGTGCACCTTCCATTCTTGCCGCTGTGAAGTCATACAGCAGAAATGGAGGATGAGGGGCAAAGAGAGAGGTATGTGCTACTGTAAGCATGCTATGTCATTACACTGCTCCTGGCACTGTGGGGAATAAATATGTGTTATTAATTCACTCATTCTGCTTTCAATTCTATAATTAGACAGGCAGGAGTACAGTAACTCAACAAAAGATCTGGTTTGTGCCCAAATGGGCCCCAACGGTGAGCCACACTGCCTAATGGGGATGGAAGCACTGGCAGAGGAGAAACCAGAAGGGCCTGAAGGGAAATGGAGTAAGTGAAGATGGAAAAACTGCTGTGAATGGAGCACGCGGTCATAAGCTCTGCACTGCAGCAGAGTCCTTGAGCCCAGGGCACACAGTGAGGTGCTGTCGTGCTCCCAGAGAGAACAGTCTGGGGTGTGGGGATGCACGTGCGCACCAGCATGTGTGCAACTGTGGGACATAGAAACAGACATCAAAAGCAATTAACAATCAAATGTAGGAATTTGTGGTTTAATGTAGAAACTTATCTGTTACTGAGAAAAGTAGGTTCCACACTTGGTTTTGAGAACAGTGTTCTCATATCACTGTTCTTGGGAACTCCTGAAGCATCACTTTTATTAATAGGTTATCATGAAATGTACCATCAATGGCACTATCCCCAAATGGCTCCTCTAAATCCAGTGTGTGTGTGTGTGTGTGTGTGTGTGTGTGTGTGTGTGTGTGTGTGTGACTGAACACGTAAAGCTAACAAAAACCTCAGGAGTGGCATTCTTCAAACACCATCTGTTTTTTAGTTTTTCTGAGCTAGGGTCTCTTCCTGGCCTGAAGCTCATGCAGCAGGCTCGCCTTTTCGGCCAGTGAACCACAGGGAACCATCTGTTTCTACCTCCCCAGTTCCCATGTGAGAATTAAACGTGCACATTATTATGCCTGGCCTTTAACTGTGGGTTCTGAGGTTGCTAAACAAGCACAGTTGAGTTATTTCTCTAGTGCTAAATTCATTATATTTTTAAAAAAAATTCCAGGGACCAGGGAAATTGAGTCAGTTTATAAGGCACCTGCTAGCAAACTTGGTGACCTTGTCCCCATCCCAGGAAGCTTATGTGTTTACAGACAGCAGAGAGCTGACTTCCAAAAGTTTCCCTCTGATCTGCACCCTGGTGTCATGGTATGCATGCATGTGCACTCTCTTTTAAATAAATAAACAAACAAAGGAAAATTTTAAAAAACAAAAGAGATTCAAACCTTTCCTATATCTTTCTCATTACAGGTAATTCTGAACTGTCACAATAATCATGTAACAAGAATTCTTTACATAAATGTATTAATCGCTCATCTGTCCATTTATCAAATATTACCTAGGTAGTTACTTTTGGTAAGTGCTTAAGTACATAACGTCAACCAAAAAGCAAAGACCCTGCCAATCTAGGTGCAAAGATAAAAGGTGCAGCCTCATACCCATCCCCTCCTACACAGAATTCATTAAAAACTGACTTAATCCTATCCTACTTACAGAAATTGTTATCTTTGATAACTTAGCCTATTGGTTCTGTTTTTTTTTTTCCAGATGTTATGTACCTGACTTTTTGGAACATGATAGTCCTTAAGTCACATCTTACTGTCACAGACTTTAGCTCCTTCTTAGACTCTCAGACTTCCCAGGCCTCTTACGTAGCTTTATCTAATAGGGACTAGTGTCTTCCCTTCCCTTCCTTCCCTTCCTTCCCTTCCTTTCCCTTTCCCTTTCCTTTTCTTTATATTTTTCAATGACGCTGTAAAACTTTTGGCCTTAGTTTTGCTCATTATTAACTCGCAGCCTGATTTACACATATGGGCACTATTTACATGGCCTAGGAGGAAAGGTTTATTAATCTAAACATTTCACATTTATGGTTAATCCTCATGACAAACCCATGAAAAACAATTACTATTTCAGTTTCAATTATATCAGAAAAGAAAAGCTGCAACATCAAATACATGTAACTTGGTTAAAGTTAAGGTGTTCTGAGGCCAAGGAGGTGATAACCAGGAGTCCTGGATTAGAAGGCTATGCTCTTATACAATATGGCAGGCAGAGTAAACTGTACGTAAACCTATTGTTACCAGTTGATGATGCTGTCAATATTTTTTCTAGTCATGGACATTAAATTCCTCATTATGTTTCCACCACACTTTTATGCATTGGACAGGGATTCTAGTGTTTCTCTGTGGGTGCAGCCTGCATTTCAGCCCTCAAAGAACATTCAGAATGTCCCTTGATACCCTCCTGTCAGCTTTGTAAGTACACTAAGTAAGGCCATCTGATATACATTATTCACATAATCAGAACCCTATTTAAAACAGAGCTTAAACCCAGAGCTTTCTGGCTGACTTGTAGGTTATGCATCTAACTTCTAGCTATACCAATCATTCTTTGAGGGAAGTCCCTTTTGGGATTGTTCTCATCTAGTTAATATTTTATCATCTCCTCCAAGGCTATCTCCTGGAATACCTTATTATAAATTACATGTCAGGTCGGGACGCGTAGGCGAGATCCAGCCGGGCCTCAACGCGCGCTCTAGGACCCCAGGTCAGCCCACGGGGACCCGGCTCCGACTCCCGCCATCCAGCCGGAGCCGCGCGGGGGCCCAGGGAACGAGGAGCACCTCCCCCTGCGCCCGGGCCCCGCCCCAGCTGCCCTCGGGTTAAATAGCTCCACGCCGACGCGCGCAGCCTCCCTCTTTCGCCCCACCCCCCCCCCGCTCCGCCGGTCGGGACGCGTAGGCGAGATCCAGCCGGGCCTCAACGCGCGCTCTAGGACCCCAGGTCAGCCCACGGGGACCCGGCTCCGACTCCCGCCATCCAGCCGGAGCCGCGCGGGGGCCCAGGGAACGAGGAGCACCTCCCCCTGCGCCCATCCTCCCTTTTCGCCCCACCCCGCTCCGCCAGTCGGGACACGCACGCGGTCCACCCGGGCCTCACCCCGCTCCCTAGGTAAGTCCCCGTTCAGGCCCCGCCCACCAGTACCCCAGGCCAAATAATTCAGTTTAGTGAAATTGAGAGATCTTAAGAGTTAAAATGACAATGCCAAAGTCAAAGTGCAAATCCATGAGAAGCAACACTCAAGTAAACAAATCTCCCACTGAAGAAATTAATCCCATAATGTTAGACTCCAAAAAGAACAAACCCGCGGAAAAAGGCCAAGAAAGCCTGACCCAGGATAACGACTTTCAAAATATGATCATTACCATGTTCAATACTATGAAAGAGGAAATCCGGGAGGAATTACATAATCGAATCAATCGCTTTGAAGAGGAACACAACAGACATCTGGAGGAGTTGAGAAAAACAGTGCAAGAAACAAAAAGCGGCATAGAACAGTTAAAACAAACTCAAGCAGAGTTTAAAACTGAGCTAAAAGACAAGTTATCTTCAACCCAGAACGCCACAGAGAGTCTTATCAACAGAACTAATGAAGCAGAAAACAGAATTTCAGACCTTGAAGATAAAGTGGGAGTACTAGCCAGCTCAATGGAAGAGGTTGTTAAAGCCAAAAAGATACTTGAGAGAAATATCCAAGAGATATGGGACACCCTGAAGAAGCCTAACATGCGTATTCATGGAATACCGGAGCAAGAATCTCAAAATACCACCCCTGAGGAAATTTTTCAAACGATCATCAAGGAAAACTTTCCTCATCTAAAGAAAGAGAGGCCCATTCATATACAAGAGGCATTCCGCACCCCAAACAGATACGACCAAACTAGAAGCACACCGCGGCAAATAATAGTTAAAACACTCCACATTCAAGATAAAGAACTGGTGCTGAGAGCTTCAAGGGAGAAAAAACAAGTCACTTTTAAAGGCAAACCTATTAAAATAACAAATGACTTCTCAGTCGAAACAGTAAAAGCAAGAAGAGCTTGGAGAGACATACTTCAAGTATTGAATGAGCAAAAATGTCAACCCAGGCTGATTTACCCTGCAAAACTATCAGTCATGATCGAGGGAGAAAGAAAAATTTTCCAGCACAAAGACAACTTTAAGGGATACATGGCCACCAAACCAGGCCTTCAAAAACTGCTAGAAATGATACTCAAGCGTGAAGAAAAAAACAGGCATATCCAGGAGAACAGAAGGCAAATATAACACCATTAAAAGCGAAGCAATATACTTATAAAAGCTACTAAACATAATAAATGTCTGGAATTAACAATAGTTTCTCCATTATAACACTAAATGTTAATGGACTTAATTCACCGATCAAGAGACACAGATTACAAACTTGGATTAAAAATCACAATCCATCAATCTGCTGCCTGCAGGAAACCCATCTCACCACAAAAGATAGGCACGCTCTAAAAATAAAAGGCTGGTCAACAATTCTACAAGCAAATGGAAGCAGAAAACAGGCAGGGGTAGCCATTATGCTATCAGACAAAGTGGATTTCAAACCAAAAAAAATTATAAGAGACACGGATGGATACTACATTTTAGTCAGAGGTACAATTCACCAGGAAGACTTCACAATACTGAACATATATGCACCCAATACGGGCCCCTCCACATTCATTAAGAAAACCCTACAGCGTCTAAAGCAAGAAATCAACCCCCAAACGATAATTCTTGGGGACTTCAACACCGCCCTCTCTACATGGGATAGATCAACAGGTCAAAAGCTTAACAGAGACACTTTGGAACTTAATCAAACCCTGAAAGAAATGGACCTCACAGATCTCTATCGAACTTTTCACCCACGCACCAAAGAATACACATTTTTCTCAGCAGCACACGGAACTTTCTCCAAAATAGATCACATATTGGGCCACAAAATGAATCTACACATGTACAAGAAAGTTGAAATTCTAACCTGTGCCCTATCAGACCACCACGGCCTAAAGCTGGACATCCACAACACATCAAACAAGAGAAAATACACTAACTCCTGGAAACTTAACACTATGATGCTGAATGAGAACTGGATTCAGGAAGAAATTAAAAAGGAAATTCAAGATTTCCTGAAAGTGAATGATAACGAAAATACAACTTACCAAAATCTCTGGGACACAATGAAAGCTGTTCTAAGAGGTAAGTTCATAGCTCTTAATGCCCACATCAAAAAAATGGAAACATCAGAAATAAACAACTTAACAATGCAGCTTAAAGCTTTAGAGAAACTAGAGCAATCTGATCCCAAAAGCAGTAGAAGAGAAGAGATTAGCAAAATAAGGGGAGAAATATCTGAAATCGAGACTAAGAAAACGATAGAAAAAATCAACAAATCGAAAAGCTGGTTCTTTGAAAAAATCAACAAGATTGATACACCCCTAGCTAAACTAACCAAAAGCAAGAGAGAGAAAACCCAAATTAACAAAATTAGAAATGAACATGGAGTTATCACTACTGATACCCAAGAAATCCAGAGAATTATAACATCATATTTCAAAAACTTATACTCTGTGAAGTTTGACAACACAAAAGAGATGGATGAATTCCTAAGTAAACACAACTTACCTAAATTGAATCAGGAAGTTGTGAATTACTTAAATAGTCCTATAACATATAAGGAAATTGAGGAAGTAATCTCGAATCTTCCCACCAAAAAATGTCCTGGACCAGATGGATTCAGCACAGAGTTCTACAAGACATTTAAGGAGTTAATAACACCAATACTCCTTAAACTGTTCCATCAAATAGCAAAGGAAGGAACACTACCAAATTCCTTCTATGAAGCTAATATCGTTTTAATCCCAAAACCTAATAAAGATTCACTTAAAAAAGAAAACTATAGGCCGATCTCCCTGATGAACACAGATGCAAAGATTCTCAACAAAGTCTTAGCAAATCGGATTCAAAAACATATTAAAAAGATCATTCATGGGGACCAAGTAGGCTTCATCCCCGGCACACAAGGTTGGTTCAACATACGCAAATCAATAAATGTAATTCATCATGTAAACCAGTCCAAAGTCCAAGACCACATGATACTCTCGATAGATGCAGAAAAAGCTTTTGACAAGATCCAACAGCCTTTTATGATCAAAACGCTAGAGACAGTAGGAATGGAAGGAACTTTTATCAATATAATAAAAGCTGTATACAACAAGCCCACAGCAAGGATTATGCTCAATGGGGAACAATTGGAAGCATTCCCACTTCGATCAGGAACAAGACAAGGCTGTCCACTCTCACCACTTCTATTCAATATTGTACTTGAAGTCTTAGCCGAAGCCATAAGACAAGAAAGGGACATAAGAGGGATTCAAATTGGCAAGGAAGAAGTCAAGCTATCTCTATTTGCAGATGACATGATCTTATACCTGAGTGATCCCAAAAACTCCACCAGGAAGCTCCTGGAACTAATTGAGAAGTTCAGCAGGGTGGCAGGATACAAAATAAATGTGCAAAAATCAGAGGCCTTCCTATATGCCCAGAATGAAAGAAGTGAAAAAGCCTTGAGAGAAACCATGCCATTTACTATAACCCCTAAAAAAATGAAATACCTTGGTATAAACCTAACTAAGGAGGTAAAAGACCTTTACAATGAAAACTTTAAAACCCTAAAGAAAGAAATTGCAGAAGACACCAGAAGGTGGAAAGACCTCCCTTGTTCCTGGATTGGCAGAATCAACATTGTAAAAATGACCATCCTACCAAAGGCAATATACAGATTCAATGCTATACCAATCAAAATCCCAAAGCAATTCTTCAAAGAAGTTGACCAAACAATCTCAAAGTTCATATGGAGGCACAAAAGACCCAGGATAGCAAAAACAATCCTGAGTAACAAAAACACAGCTGGAGGTATTACCATACCAAACCTAAGTCTATACTACAAATCCATAGTTATAAAGACAGCCTGGTACTGGCTCCAAAATAGACACACAGATCAATGGATAAGGATTGAAGACCCAGATATAAGCCCACAAAGTTACAGCCACTTGGTCTTTGACAAAGGGGCCCAAAGAATCCAATGGAAAAAGAACAGCATCTTCAACAAATGGTGTTGGCAAAACTGGATCTCCACATGCAGAAGATTAAAGCTGGACCCGTACTTGTCACCATGTACAAGACTTAATTCCAAATGGATCAAGGACCTTGATATCAGGCCAGAGACTTTAAAAGCCATAGTTGAAAGGATAGGGAACTCCCTCGAGCTGATTGGGCTAGGCCAACACTTCCTAAACAGACATCCAATGGCACAGTCACTGCTACCAACTCTCAACAGTTGGGATCTTGTGAAATTAAAGAGCTTCTGTTCAGATAAAGAGATTGTCGCACGAGCTCAAAGGCAACCCACAGAATGGGAGAAAATCTTCACTAACCACATATCTGACAGAGCTCTACTGTCCAGAGTGCACAAAGAACTTAGAAAATTAAACTCCAAGGAAAACACTGGCCCAATTAAAAAATGGGCCCTGGAACTTCAAAGAAACTTTACCAGGGATGAAATTAAAATGTCTAACAATTATCTTAAAAAATGCTCCACTTCCTTCGCCATCAGGGAAATGCAAATCAAAACTTCCCTGAGATATCATCTCACCCCGGTCAGGATGGCAAAAATCCACAGTACAAACAACGACAAATGCTGGAGAGGATGTGGGGAGAGGGGAACTCTCCTACATTGTTGGTGGGAATGCAGGCTCATACAGCCACTCTGGCGAGCCGTCTGGAGATTCTTAAAGAAATTAAAGATTGAAATGCCGTATGACCCTGCTATCCCACTTTTGGGAATAACCCCCCAAGCAGCAGAGGTTCGCCTCGATAGCACAAGCTCGACCATGTTCATAGCAGCACTGTTTACAATAGCAAAGTCATGGAATCAACCTAAATGTCCAACAGTTGACGAGTGGATAAGGAAACTGTGGTACATCTATACAATGGAGTACTACTCAGCCATCAAAAATGATGAATTACTGGAATTTGCTGGGAAATGGATGTCATTAGAAAGAATTATATTAAGTGAAGTATCCCAAACCCAGAAAATTAAGCGCCGTATGTACTCCCTAATAGGTGGCTCCTAGTACCAAACTCGCCCAGCCCACATTGGGACACTCAAAAGTAAACCTATGTAACACAGTAATTGCAAGGATTATGAACAAGAGAGATGGGTTAGGAGGGCCACACCAGAAACAAGGAGAGAGGAGACCATGTTACAGCAGAGAAAATAGGCCTCCATCAAGGTCTGCAAGTAAGTAATGAGAAACCTGGTTAAGTTCACAGACGTTCTTTCCTGATCTCACCAGAAGGGGAGGGCATATAGTCTAGCAGATAAAAAGTAATCATTGTGCAAATGGGTAATGGACCCCGCCCTCAGTGAGGTTTCCTACTCTTATTACATCTACCCTTGAATGTGCTATTACAACAAGACTCCAGTTTAACAGCTTTTTGTCTCTGGCCAGGGGGTGACATACAGTGCCCAGCAGAATGGAGTGAAGGGAATTGCAGGAGCAGAAAAACTGCAAAAGAAAATCAACAAACCACAATCCAGAACTTCAGAGACTCTATATCAATCACATAGAACTAGGACAGCCTAATCTCTCCCCATCCTGGAGCTCAGGGACATTTGCGGAAGAGGGGGCGGTAAGATTGTAAGAGCAAAAGGATGGGAGGAGCAACGATTTGCAAGATTCTCAACAATAGTTGGGGCCAAAGCAATCATAATGGAACTTTGCATGCCCTGCGCAATGTCCAGCGCACTCTTGCCCTCATAAAGTCTAGCATCTGTTAAGGGCACCGAGACCCCTGGAGGCAAGGGATTGACAGCCATAGTAGTAATCTTATGATTAAGGGGAACAAGAGAAAGGGCTTATGGAAATGCCACTGGGTCCTTATATGTCATCGGAGAGGAGGACCCAGTGGAGAGTTAGGCGCACACAATAAAGGACTCTCTGGGAATTGGGGGGGAGACACTGGGGGAAGGGGAGGGGGGAGGGAGGGAACTGGTAAAAAATTTTAAAATGTATAATTAAATTTTTAATAAAAAAAAAAAAAAAATTACATGTCAGTCCTTACTTCTCAATCCAGTAACAATTCTTAGCGACAAAGTATATCCCAAGCAAAAATGCTAATACTGCCTTTAAATTCTTTTCCTTCTGAGGACCAAGGCAGGTCTGCTAAATGTTAGTAAACCATCTCTTCCTTTCTTCATCCTGGGGATCAATCAGGAATAAAGGCTATGTCTCTTGTTGAGTGACTTCAAGATCCATTATTTCTTCTTTTAACAATTGCTGGCCTGCCTTACATAATTTAGTGTCATTCTTATTTTATGGTTTGTTAAAAATCACACTAGCTCTAAAAGCACATGGGTTAGCTTTTCAGACATTCTGAATGTATTTTGCTTCCTGTCTGCCCCAGTGAGTCCTCCTAGGATAGTTTCAGTTTCTCCCAGTTTCTACCCAGCAGTGATTACCATAAATCATCAAAAATAAAGGACCCAAGACAGGGAAGAGGGCCAGGTAATAACACCAGTCCAAGCCTAAGTTCCCAAATGCAGAATTTAGACCTAGAAGGAACTGGAGTAAGGCCTGCCTTTGGAATTGTGACAGAAGGTAGAGTGAGAATGGAAGAGGCAGAAACCAGGCTACTCCAGTGTGTGACTTCTCAAAGTAAAGCAAAGCAAAGGAGAAAGGGAACATGATCTAGCGATGGGAAATGAGAAGAGACCTGCAGCAGAGTGGGATGTAGGATGGGAAGATAGCAGCTTGCTAGTGGAGCCATAGAACAGAAGGCTGATGCCCAAGCGGGGAAAGAAAGGAGAATGCAGTAACTCTAGGTCACATGAGGCTCTAAGGATGTGGAGTGCAGAAGGACCTTGGGTCTTTGTAGCAAAAGAAAATCTGGCAAAGAGAATTCCTCATCCATCCTGTAATCCTGTACGTAAATTTACAAAATGTCCACAGTATTCAAATCCCTAGCTTTTATGTGGTGAGGTATGCTGCAATATGAGCTGGTCTTCTCATTGCTTGGGGCAGTAAGTAAATGCCATTGTGAATTGCTGGATTTGAGATAGAGACAAAGCTGTTTAAGAAATGAAATTATTTACTCTCTTGGGTCTTGAAATACCTTTTTCTGCTCCCTTGTGCCCCTTCTTTTATTCTTTCAATGGAAGGCTCTATCACAGAAGAAGAAAATGAGAGAAAACCAGGGAAGGGTAAGGGCCACCTTTACAGTAAATGTGATACCAACCTTTTAGAACAGTGTGAATACTCTCTGATTTCCCCTGATACTTTATTCTGGGAGTCATTCCATTGTTCCTTCTAATATAAATTTGCCAAGTTTGTTCTCTTATTATTATTTGCATTCAATCCCAACTGTCCATGTTAATAGGGAACTGTCACATATCTAAGTTCTCTTTTGCAGCCATGCCAGAACAATATGGGGATTCTTTTACTTTCCTTCTTTACAGGAATATGTTAATCAATAATATAACGTCAGTTCAATTTTGGAACTATTCTTCCTTGTCAAAGACACTGGTACTTTCTGAAGTGTCTCAACCATCAATTCATAATGTTTCCTATGAATTGAAAAATAGAGATGAGATTTAAATATTTTTTTGTGAAGCTTAAGCTTATCTGCTTTCTTTTTTTTGTTACAATGAATTCTTGGCTAGTTAATCTCCTGTTTAGTAATTCTTCTCCTTACTCCATCAGTTAAGAATTTAAAGTTTCAGGAAAATTTTTAGCCAAAATTCCCTTTTGAGAAGAATGGAATCTTTGGAAAATGTTAAGATTGCTGAAGTTTGTTGTAGCCATTCCATTCACAAGACCATTCCATAAAGACAAATTGAAAGGTATATGGAGATACCAAGGGATTTGTTTCAATATGCAAATAAATGTCCCATTGTAGTGCAATTATGTATTTTCTCATTCTATTTTCTCACTGAATTACATTTGAAACCTTATAAAGTACACTGAAGCCACTCAGTTTCAAAGCAGAGATCCAGTATATGCATGCAACTGTTTTTGGGTGTGTTAGAAGTGTGTCAGCAAAAGTGAAGGGTATTCAAAGTTTGGGGGAAAACTTTCATAATGCAACTTGACCCTCTGAATAGCTAGTGGGTCCTGAGTTCACACCTCTCACTCTACTTCCTGTCCTTTTATTATGACTATGTCATCTCATTATCTTCATTAGATTTTAGTTTCTTTGAGGCTAGATAAATTAGGTATTCATTTTTCAGTAATTTCCGTAATTCTTTCAAATAAAGCATTCACTTAAGCATCAACACAATGAAAACTGTTCACTAAATATCATTTGATGTTTCAATGCATTAATCCGAATGTTAAAGAGTGTTTTTTTCTCTGCTCTAACTTTTAATGTGCATATTGTTGCATATGAATTTCAGCTGTGCATGTTCCTGAATGATAGGGCATCATGACTCCCTATAATGTCACAGATCATGAGACTAGCAGTGACCTCCTTCAGGAAATAAGAATGAGGCAGAGAATACTGAGTACCAACTATGTATGGCAAAGTGTGTATTTTACACAAGAGAAATTGCTTGTGACATTTCGGGTCTCATCTTTTCCTTTTTTGTTGTCCCTTGGGACATGTCTGTTTTCCCCTTATCCTATCTTTTTCTCGTTTTTTAATGATCCAAGTTCATATCTTCAGGAACCATTGCCAGTCAACATCTGGGCTTCTTGTTTTCAAGCCAGTGGTCCCCCATCTCTTTCAATTCTGCTTCTCTGTTCTGCTACTGTGTGATTCTTTGTACTTCTCTCCCCATGCTTGACTTCCTACAGATGGTAAGTTGTGTGTTTATTTTAATAATCGTTTTGCAACCCCTCACATTCCAGCTCTCAAGCCAGCATGCTGTTGCTGGGCAACACTGAGCAGGGCGCTCCTCTCAGGGGCTCACTCCAGAGGTTGCCAGCAGCCAACAAGGCCACTGGAAATCATGTCAGTTGCTCTTGTTCCGGAGTCAATTACCGGAATCTAGTGAATCGCAAGACCTTTATACTCTCAAGCCGATGGCTTTCCTGTTTGGAGAAAGGATTCTACCACTAGTTACTCTTTGCCTCACACTCAATTGCATTTCCTCCCAACAACTGGCAACACAATCTTGAAATCAAGAGCTGTCTTCACACAAGCACAAGGAAATCACTAAACTCATGTCTGATGGACTCAATTTAAAATAGGATTATTTGTGTAATTCCGATGGGTGGAATTTGTCTCCATTTTCACTGTAAGTGAAAATCTTTCAGGGAGGAGTCTATAGGATGGTTCTAGCAGTTTTAGAGGTGTCTTTGGCATTCCTATCATGTATATAAGGATTTGAACATGTCTACTAAATATTAAATATTAGTTCTCAGCCTTTCACATACATTCAGATAAAAGTTTGGGGATTATCACCTGAAGACTGATTCAACAGGACTGAGTGGAGTGGTCGCTATCTGTGATACCTATATCATTTGCCTTAGGGCCGGGATCAGATTTTTAGTAGCAAAGGGACATTAAATGTGACTAATGGCTTAATCCTGCCCCGGGTGCTCACTGAATAGCTGGTCATAATATACGGAGAGGTGCTAAACACAGGTGAAAGAATCTGTTCTCAAGACCATCTTGTCCTGTTGGTTTCAATATAGGTTCAGATCAGACGATGTTGAAAGAGCAAGCAAGGTGACCTGTACAATTTCTAAACCACCTACGAGGTATCGATAGATCATCTTCATAAAACATGTACAGACATAAGAACCTATATGTCCTGTATTTAGGTTCCTCAACCCTCTACCTCAAAGGTTTAAGCACAGGACTGTAATATACGAGTATAAACAATAAATACAAGAAAGAATTAAGCCTGAAAACATCATAGAAAAAGAATACTTAATGTCTTAAAATACAATGCTCAGCCTTAATAAAAGAAATAAATTTATGATAAAGGAGGTAGTGGCTTTATATCATTGTCATCATCATCACCATCACCATCATCATCATCATCATCACCACAGGTCAATGTTTAGTTATGTGGCCCAAACTCCTGTTCCCCTTGCTCAGCTTCCAGAGTGTTGGAATTACAAGTATTATCCCATGTCTGGTAATGCATTACTCTTAATTAGACTCATTGAACCCTGAGTCAGATCTGTTCTGAGGTTTGATCTAAAAACAATGACGATATAGAAGATTGTGTTCCGAATAGAGCAACAGGGTAAGGGAGGCCTGGGGACATCTAAGAGCTGGAAAGCCTCTGATTGGAAAAAAGTTAGGATTGCTCTATTTATACGCTTAAACCTAAGGGTAACTTTGGTCATAATTGTAGGGTAAAATTGAGAAGAACTTGGTTTCTTACAGTGCTATATGCATCTTACATCACTGGGGCAAATTAAGAATATTCTAGAAAGTTACTCAGTCGAGTGGTACTACAGGGAACTAGATGAGTTAGATAAGATATTTTTTAAACCAATGTAGCTTTATAATTCATCATCTTTTACTATTGTGAATGAAGGTTAACTTGCTAAGTATTCAGCCATTTGTGATCTGCTCATCAGGCTTTTCCCATATATTCAGAAGTCATATTTCAGATAAACAATGATGTACTTTCAGAAGTGAAAAATTTTATTTTCTGAATGAAATATATAGGAAATATTTCAATTGGGGACAGCGTATAAGCTGTCAGCATTGCCATCTACAATGCCATTATTCCTGATACAACGTCTGAGCAAATTTCTCTACACATGCTTCCTTGCCAAAGAAAATCATATAAATCATATTCATTATATTTTACTTGCTTTCAGGACCAATTAATCCTCTCCTGGTGAGAAACGGTTTCACAGATTACCTAACTGGGTTATGAAACATTTTTGTCCATAAAACACACAAGACTTATGGAACTGGTAGGTATTTTTCAAATTATCATGTGCTTTCAGCTTCTAATGGCAAAGCTCTTGCTAATGAACAAAAGTGAAAGATCCTTTTGAAAATTAAATATGGTTCTAGGATGCTAAGTTGAGATTACTGAAAATGTTAAGCCCCCACGGAGACTCTGACCCACATCATTCACTCTACTTTATCAACTGTGATTACATTGCTGGCGCCTAGTCAGCACTCTGAAGCAATTTTACTGGCTGATCCACGCACCTCTCCTGCACGCTGTTATGTCTGACAGTGTGTTAATATGTTGACAAATCAATCTCTTCATTAATATTCAGCAGGCTTGCTGGATCTGCAAGCCTCATAAACTGTTACAAACACAGTTTAATTATTAAGATGACAATTGTCTTTCTTTTGTTTCTCACACCATCGGATTTCTGAGCCTTATCTAGCAGAGGCTTGTTTCAGTAGGGTTATTTTTTTGTTTTGAACAGTATGTGTGAAAGAGGGACCTACAGCTGGTTTCTTTTCATGGCAAAGTGCTGCCTCTAAAGTGTTTAGCATTCTGGAACACTGTTGGGTTCTGAAAACATACCATGTGGTAATGGTGCCAGGCTTTTATTCAGTTTTTCTTTGTGCTTGTACTGGTTGTATCTTTCAATCTCCCATTTTTGGGGTTGTACTTGGAGGAACCACACTTGTGGCCAATTTTATTTGTCAAGTCGCATGCCAAAAAGACTTTTAAAATAAAACATACATAATTTGATAAATTTGGTTGTCTCTTATAATTCTATGCTTTGGGATCTAATGTCATCTATACTGTCAAGCTAGGAGCTCAATGCAGCTGATAAGGAGAAAGAAGAGGCGCACATATTAGTTTTGAGGTGCTGAGAATTCACGAGAAGAAACCTGGTTTGCTGAGGGTCTCATCACAATTTGATAATTAATTTTGTACTGAAGGCGAGTTTTGGGATCATTATGAGGGTTCTTCTGTCCTGTATATGGTATATCAAGGCCTCCTGTCTGATTTCAGTCCTTGAGAATCCCAGCTAGGCACGTGACACAAGTTGATCATGACAACACAGCAGGTGTATGGGGGACTAGGTACTTGTTCAGACTTCACCTGTGGGCACCGAAAATGATCTTCTGCCTGCAGGGGTCAGGAGCACATGGTGAGACTATTTCTCAGGCTGCTTCTGTGTTGATTACTGCTTGCTTGCCTTCCTAATGGTTCGTGAAGCAATATCAGGACTCAGAAGGAAGACAGTGGTGATTTCTCTGATGATCCTTGCTGCCCGTTACTGACCTGCCTCACATGGACTGAACGTCTAATTGGACACAGTCTGATGACGGCGTGCCCTGTCATTCTGACAGATGCTTTCTCAATCACACTGCAGGTCTGTGTCTGTTCTTTTAAGAAGCATCTTTCACCAAAATGAGTTACATTTTCCAACTCTACAATCCACATGTGTCATCGCTCCTTGTGAGAATAACCTCTGGGGAAAGTAAAGGCTGTAAAATCAAGTTGTACATCAAAATGTATCACTTACATGTGTGTCATGATCGATAAAGGGATTAGGGAAAAGATAACGCATTTGACTTTCACATGTGAAAATGCTCCATGGTATGGGCATGATGGATTTGTGGTAATATCTGCTTCACTTGCCTAGATACACCATACTGCTGGTGTTATAAGACAGGAAGTGAATCTCGACAGCTTCTGGATGCACACTGCCTATCTATCATATTATATAATAGAGTTTATTTTTGAATAATTTTTAGACAATTTGTGGGAGAATTATAAATATGCAAAAACTATTATTCAACATACTTCTGGATCCTTATTTCATTCCATGATATTGTATTTGCTTATTTTTTTTAATTTCTGTAAGCAAAGATTGTCATAGACACCTGTAAGAGTTAAAATCAAAATTAAAAATCTCTAATCTCACCTAGAAGTCACCATTTTATCTTCATTTTTATATTTCTTAATAATAAACAAATTGCGTTTATCCTTGATTCTCTAGCTCTGAGCTAGCACCACTTCAAGTTTCCTTAGATCAGAGCTTGTCTGTGAACTGCTATTCACAGGATTCCAATGTGGTAAGTTTATAACACAGCTAAAGCTTTGGAAACTTTTCCAGCTATTTCACACTATAGTCACATTAATTATATTTTCTAAAGCGGGCACCCATATGTTTAAATATCAAGGTAAGATGGATTCTTTGCCACAGACTGTGATGAGACACCTCTATAAATGTGATTCCATGCTATGAAATACACATTTCTGAGGATTGTCCTCTGACCTTCTTCACACATGGGGCTTTATCTACATGTGCCTGCCTGCCTGCTTGCTCTCATCTCCTCTCTATTTAACTTCTTCCCTCCTTGTCTCTCAGAAATAAAAAGAACAATTGAAAAAACAAACAACACAAAATAAAATCTTAAACAAAACCCAAACGAAACAAAGGAAAAAAAAAACCACGATAGACCACTTATTTCATTTTGTACTGGTGACCTTTGTAACTGAGAAAACCCTGGCCTAAATTTGAAGAAACAAATCTTTTGATACACGTTAATGGATGTCATTCTGAAATTCTATGGAGTTTTTCTTCTACATTCTCTCCCTTTGGTTTAAGTGTGTACTAAGTGATGAAAGGTACTGCACTGGGGCCTCACAGTAGGTCTCAGGTAAGGTATATGAAATTCTCTGTCCTCCTCATTCTCACTGATGTGGAACTTCCACTATTACTTTCTTTTACGTGACCATAATTAAGTCAGCCATGCTTGATTCAAAGGTTACCTAAAATCTTTAATAAGCAGTATGTGGAATAATTTATATATAATTACTGTTAGTTGGTGAACTCTGGGTAGCAACCCATTGTCCCTGTAGCCCATTATGTATAACCCTAAATATCTATGCTGAAACCCCTTCAAAAGGTAATACAAATCTGAAGGCCATTCCTTCCTCTACATTTCCTTAATTGCTCAACATCATGCCACACAGGTCATTTACATCTTTTTTTCATATCTTTATGTACAGCCCTGGATTTTTATATGCTCTTTCCCCCTTCTTCTTGACAAAACCTCTGTACTTTCTCTTCTGTTCTTACTTTTTATGGTTACCTGTATTAAGACACATGGAATTTAGAGCAGAGAGTATAACTTAGCAAGTAATTGGCAAAAATGATGTGGATTTGAGCTGATGAGATGGCTCAGCAGGTGAAGGGCCTGTGTAAAATCCTGAAGACCTGAGATTGATCCCCAAGAAGCCCACCTGGTGAAGGAAAGAATCAACTTCCAAAAAAATCACACTTTGATCTCTATACTCATGCATCCCCCCTTCCCTCCTCAAATAAATAAATAAATGAATAAAATTTTAAAGATGTTAGGGGTAACAGAAGTTTTACAGTTTTTCTCCATGTGAACATGGGGAAGTGAATTCAATAGCTTTTAAAAAGCATCAGTATTTTAGAGAATCTGAACTCTGCAGCATCAATTCTGATCTTAAATGAAATCATGAAATATTTACTCACTTTATTTCTATCTTGAAATTATTTATCTGTTTGTATTGCTAAGGAACACTTCAATTCACTGTATGTTGCTTTATCAGTATGTATTCATTGCACATAATCATGGATTTCATCATGCCATTCACTCGCAGGTGTATGTGTACTTGCTGTTGTGTAGTAACTCATCACCTTCTCCTCAAAGAGCTGAAGCTTTGAAAGAAACTTGTGATTTCTTATGTTACTTCCATAAGAAGGAAGCCAGACCAAAGCCCAGAAATCTTCATTTTATTGTCAATTTGCCATCATGCCAAACTTAAAAGTCTGTTGAGCATCTAGTGCTAGACTATAACAAGAGTGAAATTATCAGACATTCTTTTGGCAAAATTATCAAGATTTCTTGTTTTACAAATTTTCCTGTTTTGATTATTAGTGACTTTTCACAATTCTTATTTTTGAGCTCTATAATACTGACACCTATTTCTCTCTGTGTGTCTCTCCCGACTTTCATTTTACAAAGACTAATGTTTTTATTCCAGTCAGGGGCAATTTCCCTCCAGAAGGCATATTTCTCAGTCTCTTGTCAACAGGAAGGCCTCATAAACATTCTGGGTGATATAATTGCTGTGTTTAAGCTGGTGAACACTACATTTCCAGTGCAGCCTAATTTAATACCTATATGGCCCAGTAATAAAGGAATTAATATCACCAGATTTCTGGTTAGAAAACTGACACCTAAAAGAACACATTTGAGCAAAGTCACTAAGACAGTAAGCATATCGGTCTCAATTCCATTCTTTCACTCATGGTACTGTTTCCTAGTATTTGTAGAAATTATTGAAAACTGCAATGTTTCTTTAGGAAGACAGTGAAAACATTTTAAAAGTCAATGTAGCAGGATGGATGAATCCATGATAGGGATAATCAAGAATGATAAGTGCTGTGGCTAAGAGCATTTACCCTGGAGTCCATGGATAGGATTTTCAAACTAGTCTGTACAAACCCACTATGCTTGTATTTCCAAATGGAAATGATTGTAGTATCTACTCAAAGATTGGTGATGGGTTATTAATTCATTCATATAAAGCATATAGAGTAGTGTTTGTCTATAGGGTAAATGCTCTAGATATTCTTTACAGTTTTAAATAATTTTATTTCTATTTTATTTATTAGCATTTGTTGTATTTTTCAACTATTCTAATTTGCCAATTATATCTTAACACACCCCCCCCAAACACACACACACACACAATCTATGCTTACAATGGACATCTGTTAATACTTTTGCATTTGTTTTTAGCTTAAGATCTTTTCCCCTGTAGTAACTTCCCCTCTTCTATATAAGTGGGCTCATCATTATCCACAGGATCAGTCAGAATCAGGCTTCTAAGGAAAGCATGTGATTGTTTCTAATATATTATAGGACTCAACTCTGGTTAACTGATAATCCTTTCAGAAACTTTAGCTCCATAGACCATTGATAATGGTCAGCAGCAAGCAAGCCTGGGGCTGGAAGTTGGTCACTTATACCACAAGAAGAGACCACATGTGATGGAACTTGTCGCAAAGCAAATGCACAGAGAGGGCAAAACCTAACACCTGGACTTCAGGATCTGGGGGCATCTGAGATTTACCTTTAGGATCGCGTGGTTGTGAGTCGCTAACATGTTGCTTGCTTCAGATAGGTTTCTGTTATTGAAGCACAAGAGTCCCTATAAATTCACTTATAAACAATTAGTAAACGTCTGTCTAAAGTGCCAGTACTCAACCATTATCACAGCAGGAATAAATAATGAACATAAAATGTGGAGGTCACTGAATATGAGGCCATAACAAATAAATACTCTTTGGGGCTAGTGAGATGGTTCAGTGGCAGCCATGCATCAACCTAGCGAACCTAATTTTTAAAAATGATATCAGAAGATTGTCCTCTAACTTCAGGAGGATGTCTGTATTCCTTTGTCATTTGTGTTTTCTCACTTCTCTCTCTCTCTCTCTCTCTCTCTCTCTCTGTCTGTCTCTCTTACCCTGCTAAAAAATAGAAAAAGAAATAGGCATCTTTGAGTATACAATGTATATTAAAAGGAGGGGAGATCAATAATGATTCTAAGCTTAGGGCCTTCATTTGAAAGGCACTATGTAATTTTAGGCAAGACGTTAAACCTTTCTGACTGCTCTCTAATGGAGAGAGTCAAGCAGCACAATGATTTCTCAAGTACCATTATGCTAATTATTACATTATACACAGTCCAAGTCTGCACCAAAAGGAAAAAAAAATATACACTGTTTTACAACTGTTGATCTTTGTATTCTGCGAAGACTTTATAATACTTTGTCTTTTCATATAAAACTGGCATAAATTAGAACATATCTGAAGAACATGCACATCAGTTTAAGCATAGTTTCTAAAATGACAGAATCCTTCCTGGTCACCAGTCAGGGCAATTGTTCAGAAGTGCTTGGATCTTCTTATTCACACTGTTGGCTGGCTGCACACTGGTCTTCATAGATGTCACTCATAGGCTTGATCTCAGTCTTCATCTACCTCATGATGTAGGCAGATCCATGACCCCACTTCGCAGATAAGGAAGTGAAGTGGAAAGGAGACATGACAGATAGCAGTGTCTCAAACTACCGACCTCTCCCTTTGATGTTAGAATCATGACAGAGGTTAACTTTTCATTTCCTGGAATCTGAATTCTCTGTTTCTGGTGTGATTTCAAGTATTCTGAGGTTACACAGCAATCTAATGCATCAGTGACCACCATAACTGGACACTAGTTTTGCTTGAGTGCTTGTCAGTTCTTATCTACCACCACAATCTGGGGAAAAACTGAGGGTGCGTTCTGGCTGTGGAAAAGGGAGTCACTTCCTATAATGATATACATTGACTTATTTCCATGCTCCAGTAAATGTTCAGGCACATGCTAGTATAGCCACCTTGATGCAACACAGTGGGCCACACACACAAAAGACATGAAAGCAAGTGGTGGGTGGTATATAGGTAGGAAAGATTTCAAGAGGAAAAGGAGAGGAAGGGATTAGGCTAGGCCATATAGGATTAAAATTATTTAAATGTTTGTATTCATACTTGAAACTGTGGAAGAATAAGAATTTAGAAAATTAAAAGGTTATTCAGTACAGTCCCAATTGCATTTTTCAGTGGTGAAATTATTTGTTCTTGGTGAGATACCTGGAACAGAATATAGACCTAAATCTACATTTTTAAAAAATTTTGAGACAGAGGGCGTAGGGAGATGATAGACAGACAGACAGACACACAGATAGATAGATAGATAGATAGATAGATAGAGAGAGAGAGAGAGAGAGAGAGAGAGAGAGAGAGAGACATATGCATGTATGCTATGGCCTTCCATGTAGTGAGAGAACAACTTTCAGATGTTCTGTCCTGCTATGTGGAGTTGTTAGGTTTGCCATGTTTATGAGTTGGAGCCTTTTCTACTAAGCTATTTTGCTTCCCTCAACATGACTTTTTAAAAAACACCTCATCCAATGCTGTGATGAAATTTAAGTTCTGCCCATATTCAAGCTGCATGGAAATGACTCATTTGGTATCTAGATTGTCACTGAACAAACTGTAAAACTTCTCAGCTTCCCAGGCAAGGGTGAGCTGGGAGAAGGCAAGGGAGAGAGAGAGAGAGAGAGAGAGAGAGAGAGAGAGAGAGAGAGAGAGGTCCATTCATTCCCAAATGGATGCTGAGTCCATTAGAAGAGAGAGGGTTTCATTTTCCGTCTGCATCACCTTGTCTGAGTGGTAGAACACTTTAAGTGCTTAAACATTTGCTCATTCACAAAAAGAGTGCACAAATGGCTTTTTGAACCATCCAGCATAATTCCTTTTAGTAAAATGTTACATCATCGCCTCCACTCTGCTTGTCAGTAGCTGGGGTTCCTTCTCTTTTTTGAAGATGCAACTATGTTCAGCTAATCCACAGAGATTCTCCCTCCTCAAAACTTAGAAACCATGATTTTATACTTTTAGCTGACAATTGTAGAAAATAAATGACCATTTTTTTTCTAAACATGCATAGCTGTCTTCCCCAACTACCATACATGTTTTGACGTCCCCAGCTGTTTCTTGAGTTCTGCCTCTGGTGTCTGTTACCAGTAATAGTAATGGCTGGCTTCAGTGATATTCCAGATTTACATTTTGGTGATGGCATCAGGATATTTTGCTAGACTTCAGGGTTATAGCTAGGAATCATAAGTGTTAACTCTATGGAATTAGTATTGATTCCGAACAAGAGAACTTGCCATGGGAAAAGATAATCACACTATACTTTTGTCATATCCTAAATATTGAATCAGTCCTTTGGCATACATGATAGCTCTTTTGTCGGCTATGAATTCCTTTAAGATATATCTGTCCAGCTATGGTTTATAACTAATTAGAGATGTTAAAGGTTGTTGCTAATGGTAACTTAAAGCTCTCATAATAAAAACAGCTCTTGGCATTTAATAATAACAGGATCTAAGAGTGTCATCTACTTTAGGCAATTTATTTGCACTCTTTTCTCATGTCTACACCAACACATTCACTAGTTTTCTATGAATGTTTTAGATTCTTTAATTGCTGGAAAATGGAATGCTTACAATGATCTGAGAGCTATGTAAGGACACTAGCAAGCAGGGCTAATTGTTGACCATGCACACTGGCTCTAAATGCTGGCCTTGCATTTCATGTTTCTTACCCCCTAGTATCACTCCTTTTTCTTTCATTCCTTGATACAAGTTTAATCATAAGACTTACCTGATGGGATTTCTTTTTCTTTTTCATGTACATGTGTATACAAGGTGTGTGCATTATATGTGTGTGCTTACAGAATGTTGGGCATATGTGTGTGTGCGTGGTGGTGGTGGGGTGTATGTACATGTGAAAGAACGTGGAGGCATACAGGTGATATGAGGAATAGCCTCCATGTATTCTCCATCTTATAGTTGTGAGACTGGGTTTCTAATTAAACGTGAGGCACATAGTCAGAGCTAGTCTTACTTCGATGTTTGCTTTGGGGGATTTCCAAGGCTGCACTTTTCTATGTGGGATCTAAGGATCTCAACTCTGTTCCTTTTGTTTGTATGGCAAGTGTTGTAACTGCCAAGCTTAGCTCCTTAGCTCCGCTGCGGGGAAATTTTATGAGCATTAAATAAATTCCCAAAGTATGTTATTAAAGAATTTCTTTTAAAATCATCGAAAAAGTCATTTCCTCTGCCCTAACAATCCTTGCTACTTATTTTAAAAATATTTCTATTTCTTTAAGAAAAAGGAAACATTTTAAAAATTAAGAATTATGTAGGGCTTCCAAGGGAATCTGTCCTAAGGAAATCATGAAATAATTTCTAACAAAAGAAATAATCCCAAAATTTCAAGGAAATGTTCAAATAAATTATATACCCTTTACTGTCACACATACATAAAGCATGCAATATGCTAATACATATGATAGTATCTGATAAGTAGACTATTAATGTCAGAAATTTCTTGTGTTAATTATACTTCAAAAGTGCTTGAAATAGAACCATATCTATGGCAAATAAACCCTTACTAAAGATCCACTGTAACCAGGTCACTCAACAAACACTTACTATGTCTAAATAACTTTCTTCTGGCTACTAGTACAAAGTTTCACCTGGAGATTTAGGGCATATTATTTTGAATAGAAGGTATTTACCTTCAGGAGAAATTTCCTTCCAAGGGTTTGGTGGATACATGAAGGCGGCATTCTGGATTTGATCATGTATGTCTTCATCTTCATTAAAGGGGAAGGTGCCACTCAGACTCACATAGATGATGACCCCAACAGACCACATGTCCAGGGAGCGATTGTAGCCCTTGTTCCGAAGAACCTCAGGTGCTAGATAGGCTGGGGTGCCCACTACAGACCTCCGGAAAGACTTTTCACCAATGATCCGGGCAAAACCAAAATCACAAAGCTTCACCTGTCAACAGTAAGACTTTGGTAAAAGAGTGAGCTTCTATCCATGTTAGCACAGAACTGCTACAGACAACACAATACTTACATAGAGCTGTAAGAACTTCTCAAGGTAGAAGAAGTACCATGTTTGAAGACAGTGATTTATGCATTGAGGCAAAGTTATTTTTTCATTCATAAAATACCTTGTAAACCTCTCCCCTTCTTTTTGCAAAATATCAACAGATAAATGTAAAAATAAACATATTTACAAACATGTTTACAAAGAAGGAAACCAGGCAATGGGGACATGATGGCCTTGACTTGGGCTCGTCATAAGCAGAGGAAGAAGGTTGGCAAAAAGAAGAGACATGCCATCCAATGGTAATTCGTAAAACTGACTCTGCCTAGGCCTGTAGGCAGGATATGAAGGCATGGCACAGCAAAACCAGGCAGCTTCCTTGGCAAGGTAACTCTAGGCTCAGAATTCCCTAGGAACAGAGCCAGCTGTTTTCTTTTGAGGAAAGGGAGAAGGTTTGCCCTTGAAAAGTAACACAGAAATTGACTGTGGGACCCAGTCTCACAGAGTTGAAGCATCCCTGGGGTCCTCAGTCTCAAGGTAATGCTGTCAACACTGGTCAGGGCCCACGTGATCTGGAGAAGCCAATAGGCACACAGAGAAGGAACAGGTGAGTATCCTGGAAGTCACTTCCCAAGACTACCATGACAGAGTTACAATCCAGAAAAATAAGAAGGCTAGGAATTAATGCAAATGCTCAGGACAAACTCTGAACGAAAACAGGCTTTGAAGCAAAAAAAAAAAAAAAAAAAAAAAAAAAAATCAAAACAGTCAGAGGTGGCTGTACTGGAGTCAAGGATGTGTCAGCAGTCTTTCCGTGGACCAGGACAGGGGCTATTGTACTTGCCTGAGGGAAAGGATCGGCTGATGCTAACAGCACATTCTCTGGCTTGAGGTCACAGTGAACAATATTTTTAAAATGAAGATGCCGCAAAGCCACCAGTATCTGTGAAGAAGAAAATCACCAAAATAATAGCATCTTATCCAATCCCATGGTGTTGTTGAAATTAACAGAGACAAAAACTTCAAAGACCAAGAGAACACCCATGAATGGTCAAGGTCCTTTATGTCCAACAAATTGAAACAGTCTTCAATTGGCATAGGAGGTTGCTACGGAAGACTCAACAGAAGAAACAGCATATCATGGTGTATATCACTCAGAAAGCAACTAGCACAGGTATGGACAAAGGAATTTCACAGGAAGCACAGAAATACAGCTTTCTATATTTTTATTGAACTCTGATTAAGTCAATGAAATCTTGTGGAGAGTTCTCATATATGCATCTGCTCCCACGTTACTAATTTGGTATGCTGGACTCAGAGTGACATAGATATACATCAGAAAACACAATCGTTCCTTGTGACTTTATCTAGATTGGGAACAGAGGCTAAGCAACGAGGCTAGGAAGCTGTAGTTAAACAGTGATAACATCTGATATTAAATATTATTTTTTTCTAACTCTAATTGATTTCTTACCTGAGTAATTAAAAACTTCGTTATGTGTTCTGGCAATCTGCCCTTGTCACTTGACAAGATCATCTCCAGCATGTCTCCATGGAGCTTTTCCATAACAACAAACACTCTTTCAGGCGTCTCAAACATACACTCCAAATTTACAACACCAGGGTGATGAAGGTTCTAGTAAAGATAAATAAAGCACTTGAAGAAAATGAGTTTTTTGATACTGTTTGGCAAGCTCGCTGATTAGACAAAACTGTGCAAGCTTAAAGCTATAGAGAAAGCTATGGAGAAAGATTTTTAACACCTCCAAATTCCACATGTGATGCCTTATATTTTTGAAATTCTGAACTCTCCAAAAAATATATCCTTGCTTCTTATGCATACTGAAATTACTTCTATACTAAAAATTCTTAAGCTTCAGCACAGTGAATTGATAATTAGGTTTTAATTAGAATACCATATTGTGTTATTTCTTTAGGATCAATTCCAATATTAAGCATGTCGTACTATAAAAGCAGCATACTCTGGCATCTCTGAATAACTGGGAAAATTTAATGTGAGTCAAAGACAGAGTACATATCAATGGACTGAAGGAGCACCTTAGTTTAAAACCTGTGCAATCGCTCTGCTATTGGAGGCTGCTGTAGGAGGGCAGCCTTCCATAGTATGCAACTCGATAAGAGCACAGTGAAATATCCCTGAGTCCTTACTCTAAAAAACAATGCATGCTACATGGAAGTCCTGCATGGTCCTTGAACATTCAATACAAATTTGCATTCAATACAAATTTGCCTAATAATAACACCAAACTGCATTTTGCTTGACATGCTGCTACGTACATGAAATACATTTTCCCTGAGCATGATATAAATCCTTCTGATGATGCTTAAATGCAAGTGTCATCTAGGTAATGAATAAAAACCTTTAATCAGCTTGAACTTTATTTACTTTACAACAATAAATCTGAACATTACAGAAGACTAGCACATAGTCCATTGTAATTCAATGCTAGTAACAAACTTCATAGAAAACACTATGAACAAAAATTAACTGCCCAGAGAGGAAAATCAACATAAAAACAATGGGGACTAATATTGTAAACAGTTGGAGAGATAACACTTTTTTATTTAATAAAACATCTTACGGAGTGGTTAAAATTGATTGTAAGATAAAAATTCCAAACAGCTAAGTAAGACCTAAAAAAATGACTTAGTATTCATATTCTTACAAATAGAGAGTAGGGCACAGGGAGGGATTCGGGTAGTTATACACTGCTAGTCTCTTCATCCTTCCCATTTGCAAAGATCCCATGAAGTTGAAGTCTCACATGGTTTCTCTTCACTACTTTGGCTATTGGATCTCTGTCTGAGATATCTAATGAGTTTTTGATCCTGATATCCTGGGGTCTGGTAATGTAGCACAGTGTGGTTGAGGGCTGTGAAGCTCATGAATGTGATCTGAGTGATGTCTACACTCATCTAATAGTCTTTCCCCTGTTAAGACTTACAATGGTTGTTCCTGAAACCATTGTACTCTTAACAAGTCAAATCCAACTATATCAGTAAGATTCAAGAATTGTTCTTTCTTGGTATAGAAAGGTTGCGGTTAACAAGTTCCTACTACTTTTACTTTATCTTCTGATTCTAACCATGATATAACCCAATTGACTTTGGTACTATGAAAGCATTGCATCCTTAAATTAGAGACTAAGAATGAACACTGAACATACACCCACACAGGATAAGGGTACTCCCGTTGATAACACTGTTCACAGCTAAAATGCCTTCTCCATTATAAGTTAGTTCTTTGCACCTTATATTTCCTTCCCTGAGAGAGGAACTATGCTTATCTGACAGATCACTGGTATGTAAGGCTCCAAAGGTCTTCTTTTAAATCAGTGGTTATAGAAAATGCTATATCTCCCCTCCCCCACCTCCCAATTCACTAGGGAGCTATTAAGTGCACTTTCCTGGTCAAGCAACCTCTTCAATAGTTTTTTGCTCTATTTAACTTTATGCTTTCAGGCAGTGTTCTGGGGAGTAAGACTTCCTTAAATACCAAAGTCTTGTGCCTGGATGGGGAAAGGGGTGATCAACAGAGACAAGCAGCAAGTTTAGGAGGTCTCATGGGCAGGCAGAAGAAAGAAGGGTTAAACACAGTGACTTTAGGGTTTCAGGGAAGGCAACAAGGGAAGGGAGCACATTCTGTTAGCCTCATTTTAGACTCTGAAGGATGAGGATAAGGGAGAGTCTAATGACCAGGAGGCCTCCTACTTGAATGACTTGAATACAAGCACAGCCTTAATCCTCATGTGTTTCTATCTACAGTTCTTGAAGTGCATGAGTTTTTAAGGGTTTTAAATCCTTTCAACCAATACACCTCTTTCCTCTCTTCCCTTCTCTGTAACGTGACTTACCAGTCCCATAGACAGAGGGGAAAACATTAACAATGTATGTTATATAAACTTTAGGTATTCCCAAAATGCTTTAGATAATGAGGGTGTTCACTGTCAACTCTCCTATGGCTTGCTCATTGCTTTGCAGGATTCCTCAAATATCTTTTAATCTTATCTTTATAGAAAGGAATAAAGGAAAATTTTGCTATTTCCCAAAAAAGGACTTCAACATGCAAATTGAAGAAGCAGTAACATTTTCTAGAAGGCGCTTGAGTCAAGACTAAATAGCAGCTGCTACAGATTCTTTAGAAACCAAAACTCATGATCACTGCCTTTGGGTTGTATTCCTATCACGTTATGGGTTTCCTAAAAACACGTGGAGCTGAAAATCTTGCTAAGTTAGAAATTGCTTTTGTTCTTCTCAATAACTGAAGCATAAAAAATTATTTTTTTCGTTGTTAAGATAGGTTCTCACGCTGTATTCCAAGCTGGCAGTGAAGCCAATAAATCTGGAGCAATCCTGCCTCATTCTCTGTAGACATGAGCATCCATGTCCAGTTGTTTTGTGTGTGTGTGTAAATAAGTTTACAATATATGGTTGAGATAAAGGCACAAGGAGATGTGTTACTTGTGTTATTGCTTTTATTATTATTTTCTTTGTACTGAACCAAATCATGAAACTGTTTACATCACTCAGAAAAAGAAAAGGAACGGTAAAAAGAAAACCATGTTTTATCTAATTTCCAATATCTAGATGAAATATTTATTTTTATTTTTCTACTTTTACAAGCATATTGAGTATTCTTTACAGCTCTCTTCCCTCATTCTCCCTCCTAATCTCTTCCTTTTCCTTCACCATTCCCTCCATTCCCTCCCACACTTCTGCCAGGGTTTACTATGGACCCCAGGGTTTACTCTGGCTTGTCTACTTCTGTGGGGCCTCAGGCCTTCAGGGTACATCAAGTTACCTCTCTTGAGGCTATCCCACTGATTTAGACCAAATGGTTTCCACTGTAAGTTTCCATTCTATGCTTCTAAAAACAGCTAATCTACAGAGCACTTTGATGTACTATGTTCTTACCTATAGATTTATTAGCTGTCTCCCTATTGATATATTTCCATCCCTTATTTTAGGTTCCTGTTCTAGTTTACAGTAACAGGGATGTGTACCATTCTGACAAGCAGATCTTGAATCTAATCAGAAAGCTGTTGGTTGTCTCCTTGATAATCATGCTACTATTACACTGGTGGTCACCTGTTGCCATAGTGATTTATATTGCAACTTACAGATCTCATAATGTTGATGGGGCTTGTGATTATTTCTCTCTATTTCTTAAGGATAGAGACTATACTATTTGAAGACTAGAAATATGAAAAAATGAAGCTATTTTCTTTCTATCTTCATATATAATTCATGTTATTTTTTAAGACCAAGCTACAATTCAACCAAGTTACTTGATCAGCTTTATGTTTTTATATAAGTCATTATGGCTGTGAAACCCTCTGCCACATGTCTCAGATAATTGAATTTAAAAGCGATCAAGATGGCTACCTCAACTAGAACAATGCAGCATGCAGGAACTATAGTCAGATCATTGTAATCTCGGAAAATTGAGTTTAAAAGTGATTGAGATGGCTACCTCAATTAGAACAATGCAGCATGCAAGAACTATAGTCAGATCAGTGTAATTGTGGCATGAATATCAAGGTGACAACCACAGCTTTCTTACTGAATTTAAGGACCACTTGTCATAATGGAACAAATTCCTGTTAGTGTAAACTAGAGTAAGAATTCATAAAAGGGAAAGACATGGATCCCAGACTATGAATCTTTTAACTAGGAAGATAGTACACCAAACTGCTTTGTAAATACCTGCGATTATATCCATAGATTGGAAAAGCACTCAACATTCAACCTAGAAGCATCCTTCTACAGCAGAAGGAGTTTAATGCTAAAAAGGACAACTCACCAAAATGCAGAAAATAGATGATTGTGGACTGCTTGTCCCTAAACAGAATATATGTACCTTGCCCATACCCACCCCAAGGCTTAGGAAGCATTGAGGAAGAGGGGGCAGTAAAAGTGGAAAAGCCTGAAGTGAGACAGTGGTGGACTAGACATTATCTCCTAGTGATGACAGAGTTGTGGTATACAAGATTTCATGGCAGATATGTATGCTTACACAAGAAATGCACGGCATCTATTTTAATATCTCACTATGAAAGCAGAAAGACATCAAGAAAGTCTACATCTCTCTGAGAGACTGATGAGAAATAATGTTGATGAGAATGAAAAGGAGGATGCTTTCCTCAATGGTATCCACTGATCTCTGTTACTTATTGGAGCATGAGGCATATCAGGCATATGTCATCAAAGACAAACTAGTTAAAAAATAGTGAGCATGCAAGTGAAAAAGATTTGAATAGAGGAGGGAGTCTGCAGGGGAGATGAAGGATTGCAAGGGGAAAATGAAAGGGATGAGATTTGGGACTAATGGTGAAAATATTATGAATTTACTATGCTCACATATGCAATACTAAAAAAAAGAATGGAGAAGAAAAAAGAAAGAATAGTGGTCAGCTTTCTCATGTGTACGTTGGGGGTTCAGACATCCATTTCATGGCAGAGCAAGTTTTATGGGACTCTGACCATCTGCTTGGTGCATTTAAGTAACTTAACTTTCAGGAAATGAAACATTTGGTCAAGCACAGGAAAGAACATGCACATTCACACATGACAGATTGATGACATACCCACAGGGTGAATGGAAATTGTTTCAAAATCTGGGAGGAAATATTCAGAAAACAAGACAAAATTCTCCCATCTTAAGTTGGCTAGGAAGTTCCTAAGTAATAAAAAGAAATGGGTTACTAGAAACAGATTTCTTTTATAAGTCACAACATTTTATTGGAATATGAATTTATGAGATTCCACTTCTAGTTTACATGTACATTCTAGCATGCAGTTACAGTGTATACTGTGCAGTATTCTTTCACATAGACATGTGTGCACTTGTGTTCCTTCATAGCAAATCTGAAGCTGAGAACTTGTTCCCTGTATTTACTTTAGACGAGTCAATGTCGACTCATGCTTCCCTTCTTCCTTTCATTTTCAATTTCAGAGCTATTCTAATCAAACATACAAGGGGCAAATAAGATGTGAAGCGGAGTCAAACATGCCATTCCAGTAGGTTTTCAGGAGCAAACAAGCCATAAGGGGGAGTTGGGACTTCAGATGACTGTTCCATCAAAAGACTCTATGCTTTACACACACTGAAACAGGCCCAATGAAACATACAATGAAAGGAGAATCTAAATCCTAAACACCAGGCAGAGCTGGAGAAGTGCATCCATCCCACTGCATGGCGATCCGCATGATACAGTGTCTACCTCAAAGGGGAAGCACTGTAGCATTAGCTTTGTTGATTCACATTGCTGCCTATTTTCTGGTTTGGAGAAAAAAAGCACACCATTTGATCCATTTTCTAATTATGATCTATTACAATTTCTACTTCATTTAATGGTCCTAAAATCATAATCACCTAATGCTTTATGAAAGGGAAATAGCCCATAATGACCTGATAGATTTGGAAAAGTCATCTCAATGAACAGGTGATTACAAAGGTTGCTCGCTATCCACAGCGTATGGCAAGGGCTCTTGAATTCTGAAATATTACATCCACCTGTCTTTTCTAGATACGCTTAAGTGGAAAATGTCCAACAATGGACCAGCACCTCTCTGTTTACTTAGCCATCTCATGTTTCCTCTCTTGGTGCCAAATCTCCCAGGGCCATGTGTCAAGAGTCATTCTAAACACATGTCATTCCCTACAACTTATTAGACTTTGAACAGAGGGATTCACTGGCCTTTATCCCCATCATCATTCCTGGACTTGGGTCCTCATGGCTTTCTTAGGTAAGCAATCTCATGATTATATGAGAAATAATATGATCCAAACTAATGTCTTTAATAACAAATACTAATTCTGTGGCATCAGAGATTTTAACACTAATAGGAGATGTAACACAACTTTCCTAATGACCAGTCATGTTTTTTCAACAATACTTCAAAATATACTAGGCTGACTGTTGTTTTTGTCTCTGCTGGGAATAAGTGAATTATTTCCCTCCAATCTAGTGGATTTGGACTTATTTCTCTGTTTCAATAAGGAAGTGTCCAATCATTACATAAGACACTAGAAAATTCTCAGCATGAGAGCAGCAAGGCAGCAGCAGCAGCTTAGGCCACAGGAGCTACCGTCTACATCACCACCTTTTCATTGTGGCTCTTCTCCCTTCATGATTTATGAGTATGTCTCAGACACTCTTTATCTGAGGATGAGAAATAAAGGGTTGAAAATGAATTGAATGATAGTGGTCATGGGACTGTCCCTCTCAAACTCAAAAAAAGCTGAGAAATACCTTCCTTTTGTTAGCCCATAATGGGTATGGAAAATGGGAAGACCTGGAACACCGTTTCAGGAGCAGGCTCTCTGGAGACAGCCTAAGTACTTGTTCCACCTCTTTCTGGCTCCAGACACCCATAAGTTGAAATTTAGAGCTGCCTGAATTTTTTTCTGTGTAAAATGAGGTGAGAAAGTGTCTAACAATCAAGATTTTTTACTCAATGTATACAAAATACTTGGTGTTGTGTCTCGTTTCTAGAAAGGGGGTAATTCTTATAGGGAAAACTTCTTGGTATTATATAAAGGACAAATTTTCTTTAGCTTCATGACTAAGCAGGGGTATTAAACAGAGGGAAGGACAAGAGGCAAAAACTAAATAATAACATCCACAGTCTTGCATCTGACAGTTTGCCATTCTACCTACCACATCAAACAACCATCAGTGGATCAACTATTTGGTCAGCCTACCATATTCCTCAATATTTCAGTGAAACATAAGATTTTGGTTCCAGAAAATGAAATTAAGAGTGTACAAGACTATGTAATAAGTTATTTATTGCTTATTTATTTATAAAGGAATATACAGAAAAAATGGAATGAACAGTACAAAAAAATCTACACATATCACCTGACTTAGTTATTACCAATAATTTGTCAACCTTATTTTTTGTAATGATGTATTTTCAGATAGATGAAAATAATATTTATAACCATGAGTATGTTGTATATACAGGGTGACAGGACTACAGCAATTTTGAGTTGTAACTAATTTTATTATCTTAGTGTAAATATATGCAGATTTTCCTGCCTATGTCCTAGAATATTATCAAAGAAGGCACATGTATCTTTAAGCTTGAATGTTGGCCCCAATAAAGTACCTTACTTGACATTAACTTTTCAAGATAAAGCAGGGACTCTCTGCCTTGGTCATAGCTACTTTTGTTTCAGCCACTACAGATGACCTTCCTTCTGACACAAACTGCATGACATTACTTGTCCTTGAGGCCACTAAAAGTACCTATCTCTCAGTACACCTCTTCCACATTGACTCTCTGCAGTCATAGACCTCTCTGCTTTTTTTTTTTTTTTAAATCTAAGAGGTGTGATTGTTTTCATGCATAAGGATCAAGTTGTTCTGTAACACCTGGTGACCAGCCAGGAGATTGTGAAGAGGAACACAAATGGGAAGCCAATGTATGGGTCATGTAATTCTCTGTCTTGGGAGTGGGGCTTCATAGGTGAACTGCTTGCAGTTTGCCATGTGAACATGGCTGCACTTGAAAATAAATTGGATTGGAACAGTTTTTTATGGAATGCTGCTTATCCCACAGAAGTCAGGAGCAGTAGCAGATCTGATCCCAAGCATATATGAGGAGGACATCCTACTGCTCTGATGAGCTAGCCATGATGGCTAAGCTCATCAGACATGAGAGTCTAATGGGAGGAAGAGAGTTCAAAATTAAAGAAGACCTGCATTTCTCTACTTTCCTCTAATTCTCTAATATGAATAAGAAAATGGGAAACCAAAATCCAAGCTACTTCTTTCCCCTGGCTTGGAGGAAAGGACTGGAAGAAGAAACAGGTGTAAGCTATTATTTTGAAATTATAATTGGATGCAAACAAATGGACTATTTAGAAGGAGGGGATGAGATATCCACATAATGTCTAGTTACAAAGAAATAATTTTCCCATTCACTGCATCATCTTGGGTATGAGAGAAATGGCCAGATATGGACGATCTGGCAAGGACGACATCCCCAGAGGAAAGCATGAGGAAAGTCAGGGGATTCTGCATGAGTTGGCATACAATAAGCTATTCATTATTCAGTGATTCAAGGACTGATAAAGATGCTTGTATGTTCAGAATGAAAGTTAACTTACAAAGAAGCCCCTTATTGAATGACATAATCTTCATTTTCCATTCTTATCTTAATTGCTACCTAGTTCTCTAAGAAAAAAATAAAAAACATGGCTCCGTACTTACTACTAACATCCTTATCCTTGAATGTATCTTAAGGACAGAAGTACCAATTGAAAAGGCACTACAGACCTCAGTAGAGAATTTGAAAATTTAGTTCATTTAGTAAAGAGAGTACTAAGGGGAAGTAGGGAGAGAGGAGAAACAAAGTCAGAAATAATTTGATTTGGAACTTTGTCCTAAAGTATCTCCATGTAAAACTTCTACCTTAATATTGTTCAATTTTCTAAACCAAGTGAAGATCCCTAAGGATGGTAATCTGAGATTAAGCTACCTGTGAAGCATGCAATACAGTGATGTCTTGGAGGGAACTTGGAAGAACAACCATGGTTCTCTCCTAATGAGTGAGGTACACTAGCAGTGAGTTCCCAGTCTGTTTGAGACTCCAGAAAGATGGAGGATGACATCTTGAAGGCAGCTGAGGAACTGACAAAAATGTGGTGTCAACTTGAGAGTTGAGTGTTTGAGCGCTGGACACATTTGTGGAGAATTAGGGGTTGGGTTAAGCCCAGAGCAAACCTGTAAGAGATTGTCTAGCTGATGGGGAAGGCCCAGCTGGGTGGGAGTATGTCCTGAAGAGATGAATAAAATACTGAGAGTTGGTTGAGGAATTCGGTATCCTTCTGTACACTTGGCCAGACATGCTGGTCTGGCAAGTAAGGATTGTCCCTCTCTCAGCCATTATGTGGTGATGGTGTGGCAGTTCCCTTGGACTTGGTGGTGATGTATGCTCTCCCTTCAAGCTGGACTGAGAAGTGTATCCAGACTGTCATAAGGAAATAAACTCCTTGTTCCCTTAAGTTATTTGATGGTCATTCATCAGTAACCATTTAGGTTGACTGCTACAGTGAATTACCAAGATTAATCAAGTCTGATAAGAACCAAAAATATGGTATGTTAACTATGTAGAGAAGAAATTAAAGGCCAGAAGAGCTAGACACTTATCTAAAGATGTATAGACTCTAATTTATGGATAGAAAAAATATTTTGTCTTCTTTATACTGTTTTATAATTCCATACATTATATCATAAACTGATGGTCTAGCATTATTCCTTATACAAAAAGGGGAAAGTTATCCTCCAAGAAAATGAAAAATAACTGCATGTTAATTAAAATTATAGTCACATGTTACTGAAGTTTTTATGCATTATGATATCCTAATACTACAATTTTCATCTTGACTCAACAAGACTTTAGTATTACATTAAATATATCATACCAATAGTGCTTATTTTAGATGTTAAACTTAAAATGTTTTAAATATAATTACATGATTTGATAGTTATCTTTAATAATCCTAATAATCTATTAATAGTTTTTTCTTTTTGTTTTGTTTACATGAGCCAAAGTTCCATTAACAATATAAATGTGATTCCCCTGGGAGTTTCAGGCAATAACATTACTGTCTGTATTCATTAATGGTCTCCTGAAGTATCATAATGAAATAATACTTACAGATAAGGAAAACAGAACTATACTACATCATACATGAAATATAAAAATGAACAAGGCTAGATTTATACTCTATGCATATCCTGTTATCCAAAAATATCTAAAGAGTTCAAATTCAAAATGATCAAATAAGGTATAATGACACTTATATGTAAGTCACATAGAAAACTGTAAGGGAAAAAAGGTATAATTCTACATTTTTTCATTCTCTATTTACATACTTTAAGGTCTTCTATAAATTGAAGTGCTATTATATAAAGATGGGAATAAATAAAAATATGATAGGAGCACCTAGCAGAACTAAGCAAGGAATAATTTCTCTCACCAGCCACCTTGACCTAGTCTCCTGTGTAGTCAGAAGGAGGAGGGACCCTCAAAGAACTTATCTGACTCTAGTGAAAACCAAAAGTGGGGTACCTAGGATTCTGGGGATTGCATTTATATTTAAAGAGTATAATTTTGTTCCATTCATTAATGATTTTCAATATTATACTTTGTTGGGAGATAGTAGAATTGAAATCCACACCATTACTACATTGTCTCTCACATGCAAACAGAAGAGTTCCCCTCTTTAATAACAGTTGCAAAGTAAAGTAGTAAGAATATTTACTGAACAAGCCATATCTAGTTCTAAATTTGACTGAACAATTAACATGAAAGCAATAATGTTTAACACTCAGTGACTGGACTGGACATAGTGTGTGTAATGTTGAAGGATGGGATGTGTTCCCATGTGATTTCAATTCATTCATTCAACAGCTACTTATCAAATATCAAATTTGTGCCAGATACAATTGGGAATACATTGGTAAGCAAAAACATCAATACTTGTCCATTAGATTTATATATTTTAGCAGCAATATTGGGGATGTAATACATTCCCACACAGAGGAACACACAGAAGATATTACAGGCAATAGTTTAATACATGTAAATCTGTAACAGATAAGGAAGTGAAAAGTGCTATGGAAGAAGAAACAACGAGGATACAGGACAGAGAGAGGTAGGGGTAGGGCAACAGATCTGGATAAAAGGCAGTTGTGAATAGGTTGATGTGTAATGCTCACATGAATGGATGAATGGATATCTATCAGCAGAACATCAAAGGGGGGTGTGGTTCCTGAATCATGTGTATTCCTGTGCGAGTAATACAGCTAATGATGGTGAAAAACAACAAAACATACATATATCTCTTTTCCTATTTGGCTCCTTATATTTCGATGTAGGGACATGTCAAGTTTTCTAATTTTGATAAAGATATCTTGAATGCTTGGCCGCTTGATGGTACTAGCTGAACTAATGAATGCACCATCTTGTGTGAAAAAAGACAAGCCTGAAAACCTGCCTGGCCTATGTGACTAAAACTTCAGCCCTCTAAAAGGAGACAAGCAACCAAAGTACAAGAAAACCATGAGCATGGTGCGTCTTTGCTAGGATGTAAGGACTGAACCTACCACAGTGCTTCCCAAACAGCTCATGTCCAAGAACAAAACCGAAAATGCTTGGGGAAGAATGGTATTAAGCGAAGAATGAGGCAGATGCTTGGATGTGCAATGTGTAATAGTAAAAAAAAAAAATGCTCATTTTCTTCAAACACGCAAGGGGCAAAAAGTGGTCTTCAAGCTAATTAAATATCCTTTAGAAACCACATGGTGATGAAAATACCGTTTATTATATCTGAGTTGTTGGGTGCTTCTGTTTTAGAAGTGTTGGGCCAGACACAGTTTGGACTTCCTTGGCCATCATAAAGCCAAGCACTGAGGCTGTACTGAAAATCAGAGAAGCCAAATCAAAGGCTTAAACACTGAAAATCAGTTTTTTGACTTCAAGTCCCTCTTCTGCATGCTGGCCATGAGCTCTTCTGACACCCACATCAACCCTATATTTCCTGTCTACAAGTGATTTTGCCTCAGAAGACCTGGAGGAGGTAGGGGCATGTCTGCACTGACATCATTTATCCGGTTTTCTGTTATGACTTGCAGCTCAATTGTCCCAAGAAAACATAAATTTGTTTGTGGTTGTGTATGCATATACACAAGTGTGTGTGTGTGTGTGTGTGTGTGTGTGTGTGTGTGTGTGTGTGTACATATGCATCTCTGTATGAACTTAGCGGAGGCCAACAGTCGATGTGGGGTGTCATCTTTTATTGCTCTTTATTTTTGAGATAAGAGCTCACACTTCACCTGCTGCTCACTGATGCGATGCAGTGTGGCCAGAGAGCTTGCGGAAACTTCTGTGTCTGCCTCTGGAGTGTAGGGTTAATGGTAAGGACCTTCACTGTGCAGCGCTTTTCCTGTGAGTGCTTCGTATCCTTGTGCTTGCACTTGAGTAGCAGGTGCTTTACTCATGTGTCATTTCTGCAGTCATTTCAAGAATATTATCTCTTTGTTGCATATGTATGTGATATGTGTGAGCACATGTGTACATGTGGAAGTACAAAGTTGACATGGGGGGGTCTTTGTTGACAGAGCTCTACTTCTCCAGGGAGGATCTCTTAACTTGAAACATAGAGCTCACCAATTCTGGTATGTCTTGGTAGCCCCCTTATCCCAGGGATCTTGTACTCTGTCCTGGAGTATCAGGATTACAGGTGGCTACCACACTTGCTTGGCTCTGGGGATTCAATGTTTTTCTATGTCTAAAAGACACCATCTCCTTTTCCTTCTTTCCATCACTCTTTGTTTCACATAACCTTCCAAGCACCAACCTTCCTGCCGCAGCTTAGTCTTCCATATGGTGGGTTTATAAACCTACACTGCCAGGCCTGGCTAAAGGCTACTTATCTGCACTTATTTCTGAAAATCAAATTTTTTATCACCCAGTTATGCTAGCCAGTCAGCTAATGACTGCACAATTTCCCCCTGACCTGCAAGAAGAATTCTCATGATTCTGCACATTATGTATATAACACACAATAACTTCCACCAAAAGTTCCAATTTTACAAGGCCCTGTTAACGAACGAGAGGAGTTGTGATAGGCACCACATCATTGACCAGTTTTCAGGGAGAGAAGTGAGAACATCAGTAAAATTGAGATGATCTTTTTCTTAGACATGTTTGCTCATCCCATGTGCTGACAGCTACACATCTAATTCATATAATTATCACAGCATAAAGGAGGAGTGTTTATGAATGAAAGGTTGTTTGAAATGTAAAACAGAATGATCTCAGCATGTCCACTCTGAGCAAATGCCCACTGAATGAAAGTTAATATCACATTTAAAACCTAAAATTAAACAGCTGTGGGCTACACTCAGGAAAGGTGACACCCGGACAAGTTGCACAGACAATCTACATTTCCAGTTACACTACGGCAGATACTTGGAAAACTTTTCAGTGTTTTGCGAAAGTCACCAAGAGGAATCCAACAAGTTACCTGTAAAATTGCAACCTCATTCCGGAGCTGGCTTTCTTGTTTTGTTGGAAATCTTAGTTTGTCAATAATTTTAATAGCTACGTCTCTTCCTGTCTTACGATGTTTCCCTTAAAAATATAAGGCATGACATGTATCAAATATGTATATTAAAAGGTAACAAAGTTTTCAAGACAATGATATGAATGACAGCTGTTTCAGTGAATAAGTTGACTTTTCTGAAGACACTAAATTCAAAGATTCATTTCTAATTCACAAATATGTACACTTAAATTAGCCATAATTCAGAACACAAAGGACTAGGGGCATAAAAAGGTACAGGCATTAAGAATTATATATCCACACAAAATATTTTTGACATTGAATGCTTATCTAATTAATATAAAAACTATTCATTCTGCTAGCCAAAAGCCTCCTAAAGAAAACATAATTGCTAATGTAGAGTAGCTGGGAACATCTTAGTGTGGCCACATGTTCACACCTGTCAGTCTTGCAAATCACATCATCTTCCATCTTGATGGCAAGGATGTTGCAAGAATCAGGAAAGAAGACGGAAAGGTGTGGCAGGGCCAACACACCGTGAGCTCATGTGTTGGTCATCATTCTCACTTTCATCATCACCAGCACACGAGGCACCCCGTCCACACGGCAAGCCCTTAATCCTCAAAATAACCCTTTTGCAGAATATATGGACACTCTCAAGCTCTTAACTTTTATAGCATTCTATTTTAGTTAAGTACAGATTACAATAGCATTCATCAATTCAAAAGGTCAATTCTAAAAATAGATCTAGTCAGTCCAGAATTTTGGTCACATATAAACTGAATTGATATTCCACGATTTCAGTTGTTGTGGCCCATCCAGTGCCCCAGATCCTGCCATTCCACCACCTCATTGTTCTCATCGATCCCTTTCCCAAGACAGCTTTCTTTTTTTTTTATTTATTCAATTGTGCATGTGTGCGTATGTATGTGCGCGCGCGTGCACGTGTGTGTCTGTGTGTGTGTGTAGAACCACGGACGAAAGAATTCGGGAACCACCATGGACGCCTCCACCTCCTTTCTTGTTTACTCTGCCCCGGGATTCACAGGCTCCGCCCTACCAGGACCAGAAACGCTCTGGGATCCGAACTCAGGACCTTCTGCCTGCAAAGCAGAGGCTTAACCCTTGAACCACCTCTCCAGCCCCCCCAAGACAGCTCTCTATTACTGCATGGCCTTACTTTGCAATCTCTACATCCTGATCGTCATCCCTTACCTTATGGCTCACATCAGACTCCATTTCTACTCAGCAAGTTAGAGCTGCAACTTGCAAGGCCAGAGCATCTTTCCTGTGCAGTCCCTCCTCACAGCGCACCTGACCAGCCTCTGAACACTGCTCTTTCTTCAGCCTCGTGGCTGAAGACCCTCGTGTCTAGCCATGATGCTTCCTCTTCCATCTGGAGGCTCCCTGGGGTTTTTCAGTTCCTTCAGTGTGCAATGTTCCAAATTCTCTGTAGCTTATGGGTCTCCCATCTCATCACTGCCGACCCATTCTCACACTCTGGAAGCATCTACCCTGATTTTTGTCATGCAATTGCAACATTGTAGAAAAGCAATCCAATGGCTGAATGCCCTGTTGCACTGTCCTGCTTTAAAGTACAGCTCTTATTGACTCATTCACATGCTTTCTCTCAAAAACCATTTCAGTATTTTGAAATAGTCAAAACTACTTTGCAAAACAAATTAGAAATGAATTTTCAAGCGATAAATTTTATACTTGAACTTCTCATAAATTTTATCTTAGAAATAATATAAAAAATAAAATAAACTGATTATTTTAGCATACCCAAACTCACAATTTACTTATTATTAAAATATAAAACATGGTTATAAAAATGTAACCACACACACTACTTTCTTTTCACGATATTGTCTATATCAAACTGCTTTAATGAATAGAACTTACAAAAACTTAAGCCACAGAAGCTTTTCATGAGTATGACTCTTTTAAAAACAGAGAGCTATTAGTTTTCCAAAGAAATACCACCCCAAGAGAAACATTTCACTTATGTATTTATTCACTCATTTGTGTGTGTGTGTGTGTGTGTGTGTGTGTGTGCGCGCGTGCGTGCATGTGAACACGCACACAGGAGGGCACTTTAAATGTGTATGCCTGCGGAGGCTGAAAGGTGACTTCTGGAAATCATCCTAGATTGCTCTCCCTTCTCATTGCTTTATTCTGGGGTTTCCTAGGCTCTGCCTTCCAGGACAGGAAGTATAGGCCACTATTATATCAACCCTTCATTTTTATGTGTGATCTGGGGAGGTGAACTCAGGTCCTTTGGCTTTCCAGAGAAAGGCTTTAACTCTGAGCCATCTTCCCAGCCCAAGGAAAACATTTTAAAAAGTAAAACACATACGTACACACAATACACTTTTTATCTGCTTACATTTTTTAGAAATATTGTATTTCTTCACATAGTAGCTAGCAGTTTACGTTAGAGAAAACACTTAGTGAATTAACTTACCTCCATAAACAATTCCGAACTGTCCAGAGCCAAGAACTTCATCAGGAAAAATCTGGTATACTGTGCTAATATCCTGGATGTGCATGTCCAGTGAAAAAATGATTAGGAAAAGCAAAGATTTAATTCTAACTTTTTAGTAATATTCACAATTATAATTAATTTTAAAATTATGATGAATATAATTTTTAAATATATGAGAAATATGATTAAAAATTTCAGGAGTCGCTTGTAATGCTAGATAATATTTCAGTGACTACAACGTTCAAATCAGTCTAATGTAACATCATCATATTTTGAAAATCGATCTTATTTTAAATACCTGAGGCTTTTTTGTATCATAAAACATCTTTAAAGACAAAGCAGACCTAGCACTATGCAATATCATATATGTGAAGGGAATTTTTATTTGGGTCATGACTATTTAGAAATTGTGTAAACTATTCATAGGTCGCATTGTCCATATATAAGGATCCTGTTTTACTCTGTGGTAAGAATGGTAAATATGTTCTTGAATAGTCGTATCTGATGTACTTGAACTGTCTAACCATGATGACATTCACATTTATGAAGTAAATAACCCATGTGATGTGAGACTTCTGGGCTCTCCTGTAGGAATAATAGCAATGACATGCTTAAAAAACTCGTGCCTATGCAGAATTTTATTATATTTTACTTGTGTATTTATTTTATAGTAAAAAAGTAACCATTAAAATTCTAGTATGAGAATGCTGAGTGTGCAGAAACAATTTCAGGCACAGGTGCTGGACAAAAGTAGGGAAGCCTCCCCACAAAGAATGTACCACATATATTCCCACAAAGACCTGATTCCTTACTTTTAACACAGGCACCCCAAAGGGAGCCCTAGGATCCACATGGCAAGGGACATGGCAAGATTGGCAAAAGGAGGGGAGGATAGCATAGGAGAGTAGTCAGGAGAGGAAACTGGGGTGAGAATGAAAACACACTTCATTTCTTTATGAAAATTTCTCAATTCAAAAATGAAGCTTGAAAAAGAATGCTGAGTATGGAAAATCACATATCATACCATAATTGCCTAGCTGATATGAAAACAAACACTCAACAAATAGCTTAGACAATGCTTATGTCATATTAGGCACAGGTGTCAATTTCACAATTGGAGTTTGAGCTCTGGTCATTTTTCTAAAGAATTAGTGGTTGAGTTAAGCCCAGAGCAAACCTGCAGAAAATTGTGCAGTTGACGGGGAAGGCCCAGCCCATGGTGGGTGGGACTAGGCCCTGGAATAAAATACACATATTTGGTTGAGAGAGTCAGTATCCTTGTGTATACTTGGCTGGCAAGTAGGGATCATCCCTCTCTCATCCATAAAGTAGAGATGGTGTAGCCAGTTCCTTCTGGTGCATGTTCTCCTGTCAAGCTAGACTATAGACTGTAACCGGACTATAGTAAGGAAATAAATCCCTTGTTTCCTTAAGCTGTTTGATGATGTTCATTTATCAGCAACCATGCAGGCGAACTGCAACAGCTCTAAACTCATACAGATGAAAAATATTGAAATGATGATTTTTTATTGCCTGCAACATACTAAAAGTTAACATGTCATATCAATAAAACTCTGTCCTTTGATACTTTTATTATCTAGTAATCACATTCTCAAGTTTCCTATTAGCCAATACATACCACATTTTCTTGAATCTGGGAATTCGATACTGAAATGCTCACAGAAATATCTTCTGGAAATGCATGTTAAAAAAACACACATATACAAATAATTACAAGTGCAATGAAAGAACAAGCACATTCTTACCAAATATATCCTTCAGACTGCTATAAATCACATGTTTTTACAGCAACAATTAATATTACAGGGCCAACAAGAAGGCTCAAAGGTAAAGGTGCTTGTGTGCAAATCTGGCAACTTGGAATCAAAGCCCATATGGTAAAAGAAGCAAATCCATTTTTAAAAGATTTCCTCTCTACACATGTAACCCAGCACATGCTGCAGACTATCTCCGCCTCTCCACCTCAAATCAATCAATCAATCAATCAATCAATCAATCAAAGATCAAGTTTCAAAAATATATCATTAGAACAAATCATTTCTTTTAAAATTACAAACTCATTCAGCACCTAGTCTTCAAAATTGTTTTTTTGGTCAGCTTAGAGCTTGGATTTAAAAGGATTTGGACTCACATTCTGACTTTATTACTTAACAACTCTGTTACGATTTTATAGAGTTTATAGATAACTATCTCTCTAGAGGTTAATTTCTTCCTCTAGAAAGCCAACAAATCATTACTCTTCTGAGATTGCTTTAGTTATTTAAAACTCTTATAAAGTCCCTAACATATACCCAAATATATTTGACTGTATTCAATATAGTCAACAGATTTATTCTACTAATATACTGAAAAGAGAGACAATTATGATACATAACATAGGATTAAGACAGCTTAATTCACAGATTTTATAAGTAATAGCCATGATGAAGCATGTGAAAATTTTAGACATACTCCTCTAAATTTTTCTTTTTTATAAATTCAACTTCTGAATTTCATCTGGTTGCATCATGGGAGAATCTATCTCATTGCTTTTCAACAGAGATTTCTTTCTCAGATAAGATTATCAAGAGTTAATGAGACCTTCTGCATAATATGTCTTGCAGAAAGAACAATGATCTGTAGGCAATTTAAGGGAAATATACTGACTCAAATAGGAGCCATTCTAAGTCAAGCTCAAACTGATTGGATGGTTTCTGTTATGAACAATAGTTCTAGAGATCTGCAACTGTTACATATACAGTTTATAGATATATTTATAAAAAATCTGACATATAAGTTAAAATAAAATATCATCATTGAGTGAATGAAGTGTCTTAGTATGCACAGAAGCTTTCTTCAGCCTTTCTATGTCCTCTCAAAAACTAGATCCACCACAAGGTATCTTTCTCCTCTGCCTCCTGAGGAAGGAGGAAGGCCAGCCACTGAGCAGGCAGGAGAACCACTGAACTCCATGCTTGAAAGAAAGCCATTGGACTCACTGTGTGCATTGATTCCAGTGCCTACAGATGAGCCCTTGGGGATGACGGGCATGAGGGCATGCTGGATGGCCACCTCCCACATCCTGGCCACATCTGCACCAATGCCACTGGTCAGGACACTGTTGTTTGGTGGGGGGCTGGAAGGATTAATCACATCCTCTCCCACATAATATACTACATTTGCTGTGGTGATTTCGAAACAATGAGGATTGCTCCCACTAGGAATTAATGATGACGTGTTTGCTGGTTCCAGAGATAAAATTTCTGATAAAGGAATTTCCTGTGGAAGAAAATGTATGTTAAATGAATTTTAATAGGTCGTAAATGTAAAAATCAGGAAATGTAACAAAGGATATCATGAACAGACACCACTAACATTCAATCTAATATTGTATAAGCTGTAGGACATTAATAATAATATTTGAAGATATTTTTAATGGAAAGTCTTACGTTGTAAATGAAATTTTAACTATGAACATGGGCAGCAAAGAGAATGACTGAAAATAATGAGTTCGATGCATCATTAGAATCTAAGGCTGTGAGATAAAATTATAGCATTTTGAAATGCACTGTGTTACATCTGGTTGATTTTAAAGCTAAATCTTTCTTTTCAGTACTGTGGTAAAACATAATTTGATTCAATGTATGGTATTATAATGTAGTAATATAATCAAGAGTTTTCATGAGGAAAGAACAGCCATTGGTTTTGAAAGTCACTATTTTAAAGCCATGTAATATTTAAGAAAATTGTCATCATACTGTCCTCCAGAAAATATGAATTTACTAACATGACTTTAATTTAATTAACGAGTTTCTTTTGCTTGGTCCCAGCTGTGCAAAGAGCCAAGAAGAACCGAATGACCCAAACCTGTCTGTATTCATGGTGAGAAGCATGAACCTGCAGTCTGAACTTCTAGGAGAGCTATGTCTTAAGTAACATATGATGCTATATCTTTATTCCTGTACACAGATAGCTCTAGAGATAGAAAATTGCTGTCAAATATTTCGTAGAGAAATGTGTCCCTTGTGAACATCAGCAGTTGTGGAGAAACCGAAACCACTAGCATGTCCTAACCTCCAGCAACGTGATGTGCGGGGTAGAGAGTCTTGGAACTTTACACTTGGTGACTGTGCTGTGACCTCTCATTGTCTAGTTCAATTGCCCAACTATGAATGTCTCCTTCCTTCCCGCCCCACCAAACCCTGGGCCAGAAGCAATTTCCAGCAACATTCACAGATGAATCAAGAGGTCACAACCAAATTCCTAAGGATATTATAAACCGCAGATTTAAAAATATCTAAGAAGGAGCGTAAGAATGGTCCCATGTGTTAGCTGTAATTCGCATTCTTTATCCTCTTTACTACCTTGGGATAGGAGGGGCCTGGCAATGTTCAAAGAAGCCCCTCTCACCTTGTAGTACCTGCTTCCCGTGTCATTTTGAAAGAGTGTAATGCACTTGCTGTCCAGTCTCCAATAGTGTCGTTTCCGCTGAAATAGAAGTAAGATCCAAGGTCTTTACAACCTTAAAGACACACAAGACTGATAAAATAAGCACATTCTCTCAGTGGGAGCATGGATCTAATGAAGAATTGTGCAAGAGCATTAGGACCAAAGAACTTTAAAAACTCTCCAGCATGTCCAAGGATAGTGTTTAACTGAGTTATTTCAGGGTCTTCTCTTTCTCACCAGAAAGTTTATATTACAGATGACAAGCCAAGTTATGCATGTCTACTTTTGCAAAGTGATGACAGAGACCCTATTGGCAGGAGAAGTAAGGATCAGTGAAAAGCTGTCTCCAAGGGTCACCAGTGGCCAACTGGTTCAGCTTGAACCACAGCTCAAGTGTTCCCCTCTTCTCACACTCAAAGTCACATCCACCTACCATTAGGAAAATCTGGAGGTGCAAAGAGACTGAAATAAACCATTAAGTGGGCTCCTGTTTAAATAAGTTACTAATTAAGCATTTAAGACAGGAAAGCATTCTGGGAAATACCCAGAGGAGAGTTTGGCATGCACATTAAAGGATGCTCCAGGGATTGCGGGGGGAAAGGCACTGGGAGATGGGGAGGAGGGAAGGGGGGAGCAGGGGAGTCGGGAGGAGGTGAAGGGAGGGAGAAGGGAAGGGGGGAGCAGGGGGGTCGAGGGGAGGTGGAGGGAGGGAGAAGGGAAGGAGGGAGCAGGGGGGTCGGGGGGAGGTGGAGGGAAGGAGGAGGGGAGGGGAAAGCAGGGGGGTCGGGGGGAGGTGGAGGGAGGGAAGGGACCGGTATACCTGTTAAGTTTGTATGAGCAGAAATAATAATAATAAAAAAATGTTAAAAAAGAGTATGTAATAGTCATCTTGCTATTTGTCTTTTTCCCTGAATCACAAAGAAGCATTCTGAAAACATGCACCATGGCTTCATGACTGCTTTAAAAATGACAGGTGGACAGTCAAGGGTCAGGAGATACTCCAAGTAATCAAGGCCAATGAATATTCTGCTTTCCTGAAACTGAATCTACATTATCTTAACACTACTGCTTTGCCAACTAGCTAAACCCAATTAATTGTTGGACTTTGCCCATTCCACACCTTAGCTTTCAGGAGGTTACCCCCCAGGCACTCAGGATGTCCTTTAGTCCTCCCAGGCATTCGCCAGGACTCTCTTAAAGCAAGGGATCAGGACTTGTGTGTGCACCTTACCAGCGCATCCTTGCTGGTGTAGTGGACCATCCATCCCTCTTTCCTGACAGTGCTGCTTTTCCTCTTGGTGTGCTTCACAGACTGTACCACCCGCATGAGGGGGATGTTGTTGCTTGTTGATGGGCTGGAGGAGGCAACAGATGTTAGGAGTGGAATATTTCAGACATAGAACTTTGGTTCATGAGTAAAACCTTATCTCAACTACTTCAGAGTTTAAGTGAAAACTTTCAGTGAATGTATTATTGGAATTTGATGGATCAAAAAGTGGGTTACTCAGATGACTGACAAGGACTTTAAATGTTATTTAAAATTGCACAGCAGGGCCAGTAAGGTGGCGGAGCAGGTGAAGGTGCTTGCTATGCAAGCCTAATGACCTGGGCTAGAATTCCATAAAGATGGAAGAAGAGAAGTGACTCCCCAAGTTGTGCTCTGCCTGCATGTTGGTGGGTGGCATACTGCATGCGCACTATCATATACACATCACACGTATTCACCAACCAACCAATGAATAGATAAATGAAACCCCAGAATTAGGGTAAATGTTCATTTGAACTGTATGGTGTTTAACTTTTAAGTTAAGAATGGAGATTTTACTGTCATTGTTTTGAAGCCACAATATACAAAATATCACAAAAGCTTCTTATGTACTATACCACAGGCATAATATTAATAATGTATAGATTATGCAATTTCACATGAATTATGTCTGATCTCATAAAGTAGGGTCTGCAACTTACATAAATGCCAATAGTGGAATTTCCATGATCTTTTCCTTCCTCACCCATGACCATATCTTTCTGCCATTCTTATTTATTGTTTATAGTAATTCATTACTATATATTCACTTAAGATGGAATGCATGCATGCCATGGCACATAAGTGGATGTGAAAAGTCAGTATTCTCCTTCCACTACATGATCTTCTTGTAATAGAATTCAGGTACCAGACTTGGAAGCAGGCACCTTACCCTCTGAGCTATCATATTAGCCCTCATGCTTCTTTCTTGCATCGTTTCCATGTCTCCTTGTGTGTGCATGTTCTCATCTGGGTGCATAAGTATGTGTGCACATGTTCTCATGCATGTGTAGGCCTGTGGTTAATGTCAGGAATCATCTTCATTTCTCTTCCACCTTACTCTCAAAGGCAGGTCTTTGTCATTGGATGCTGGATTCACAAACACACAAACATGTCCACCCAGAATTTTCATGGGTCCCATGATACAAACTCCATTTTTCTTGCTTATGCGCCAAGCGGTATAACCATTGTTCATACTCCTTAGACCACTTTTCAGTGTTTAAAAATGCTTATAGTTCGTTTAAAGGAAGAAGATAGTTATCACATTTCTGCACACCAATGCTCATTTTCAGTTAGTTAATGAATTTGACATTTAAAAATGGATAGCAAAATTACACTATGTTTTGCTGTATAAGGGACTGGGAAGCTTTTTCTGCAAGGAATCAAGCAATAAATACGTTAAGTGATTCAGAATTCCTTACTCCACCACTGTAGTACAGTAGTGAGAACAGACTATATGCATGCCTTGGCTGTGTACAATAAATTCAATTGCAAACCAGGCAATAACTCCATCAGGCCTGGTACCCATACTGTGCTGACTACTGAGATGAGAAGTGATGATTATCTAGGAGTTAAATACATATAACTAAATATACATAGTTATATAATATGGATATAAATAATAGATATGGGAGTTAAATATATAGTTATATATCTATATATAATAGATATAAAATTAAAATCATTTCTGAGAAAAATAATGAACACCTGGTGTAGACAGAATATGGTATTTGTAAAAGGGTGACTTTATTATAAATAATTTCTGCTGAGGTTGATCTCTGAGCTTTGCATTTCCTCACAATAAACTCTGAATTAATAGTAACTTTTAATTCAGTAGTAAACAACATATAATAGGTGTATCACTGACAGGCAGAAGGAAATGAACCAGTCAATGAGTGCAAAATCACTAGGGATGATACAACTCTGATTCTCTCAAGGAAGTCAAACCTCTCTAAGGCTTTACTCTACAGGACACAGCTCATTCGTCATGAAGTCAGAAACACTGGAGTTTCTTTTATCAGAGATCACCCTGTCCAAACAAGCCATCGTGGCTGAGCGGTCCGGGCGCACCTGATGGTTCTGCTGGAGTCCTCGTGATCTGCATCTGGATCCTGCATCTCACCAGTGTCGCTCTGGCACTCTGTCAAGGTCATCTCGGCATCTTGGGCCATGGCCTCTTCTTCCATGTCATCCATGAGCCCGCTGTTCCTCTCACTGTCATTGTCATCGCTGCCTTCTCCCATGACCACATCTGATTCTGCCCCAGGGCTAAGCAAATCTGGAAAATTGGTTTTGACCTATGAAGATAAATCTGGAATCCTGAACCCAGGACTTAAGAAAAAAAGCAACCCTAAAATAAACCAACATTAATCCCTTTTTAAAAAGTCCTATGAAAAATGTATCATTTCATTTCTTTTTCCCATCTTAATTCAAAAGGACATGGACGTATGAGGCAATGGAAAGTCTAGTACTTGATTTCCATCTATATCTGGAAACATGAAAAGTCCAAGAGGCCTCTCTGAAAAGAAGTCACCCACCATGAGTCAGAAGTAAGGTTCTGGGGGTCAGGTGACACAGGTTCAAGAGATCAGGAAACTGATCCTATTTGTTAGGAGGCTCCTCCTGGAAACAAAATGCATGGGAGCTGGAAGATACCTCGCCTTTGAAAAAGATGCTTCTTACCACTGCAGACACTTTCTAAAGAATGTATACCAATATATTAAATTGACCACATGAGCTGCAGCTTTTAAGTAAGCTATTTGTTATTTGCATCTTAAACCCAGGGTCCATATGCTGTTGATAGTTTAAAAAATCATAATTGCTTAACTAATGCAAATTACTCATTATAAAAATAAAAATGGCACATCAATGAGAGACTAGCTTACCAAACTTGAAATTTCAAAATAATCAGTATCAAAAACTGCTGTTTCTATTTGGGCATGTTTGTTAAGTCCACACTGACATTCCCAGGATTGAACAAAGTCAATATTTTATGCCATAGAAAGTGGGAAAATTACCAAGCCTTCAGTTTAGACAATTAACTCTTACATCTCTACTCTGAAAATCAGTTCTTTCTTCTTTTTCTAGGGCTGTTTCTTCTAGTGTTAATATAATCATTTATTCTTTAGCTTTTTTAGTAACAAAATACCCAGTTAGCCTCTCTTGTGAACTTGGAGGACTTTGGGTCTGAGGGGAAAAGACGTTTACTAACTATAGAAACCTCGAGCCAAAAATTCTAAGTACCTAAGGTAGTAGGTAATCCTTTAGAATATTAATTGGGAAAAATGCAAGCTGTTCCATTAGGGCTTAGTATTTTCCTTGGAGCTCTTTATTGTTGATTTATGTAGTTTAGAGATATGCAAGGAAATATTTCTAAATACAGAAAAGACATGTTTCTCTTTTTATCACAAGTGAACTTAAAGTTCTAACTGTTAAAGACAAATATGCATGCAATATAGGGAGCAGTTAGGTGGAAACTAGAAATCAGTGACTGTTGTCTGCTTGGCCAGTCTTCTTGCTATTTCTCTTCATCAAGGCTTGGGCAAGGAAGGGAGCAGACTTCTGCCTCTGTGCTCAGAGGATAGAGGAACCGAGAATGAGAACTTTAACTTGAAGGCATTCCAAAAGTTTCCAACATTTATCAATAAAATAGGATATGGGCAGAAAGTGTGAGCCATTTACTATGTAAAAAAAAGAAGCATTCTGGTTTTAAAAGACTATCTGTGAGTGTGAATTTTTATATCCTGCAGAATAACTCTACCCATATTTACGTTGGGCTAAGCCACAAATATCAAACATCTGAACTAAATAACCATGGCCACCTGTGTCATAGAAAAGCAGTTGGAGCTGCTAAATTTAAGTTGTTAAATTCCCTACCTCCATTGAGCGTCACCTCACCCAAGCAGTTGTTCGGTACTTTCGGTGCGCAACGTTTATGACAGTTGAATCTGCAATCTGATCACAATGATTTGAAAACAAAACAAAAAGCAGAAATTCATCAAATAGAGAAAATGCATAAGAATATAGCAATTGCAGATGGGATAAGAAGTCACGCCAGGCTTACGTCTGGCTGGTGACAAGGTGAACCTCACCTTTACACTGTAGGCCCTGCCTGAAGAGACCCTTGAGGAGTTTCTTGCAGTACTGGCACACGGTAGGACGCGTGTACGAGTGGATGACGAAGGTGTGAGGCACCTTCACCTTAGACATCAAGATCTTGTCCAGCTGAATTGGTCGCCCAATGTACGACTGAGAATTTGACCTCTTCTCTCGACCAATGAATGACTCTGATGGCGACTTTTGCTTCAAGTTTGAAAAATAACAAAGAATAGTGTGGTGTAAGACATCAGTGCATAATTGAACTATTGATATCTTTAAATCTCATTTTCTCTTGCTATCGAATTTATATTTGATCCTTAATAAGTGATAATAAGTTTCTGTTAATTAATGTAATTTACTTCCCACTTATTTCAAATCTGGTTTGTGTAGCATGAAAGGAAGAGAATTGCAGATCAGAATAGGTGATACTGCATTCTACATCTTTTAAAAAGCTTTTAATCTTTAACATATCAATTACTCTTAACACAAATATAAGGTTGTGAACAAACAAAAATGACCCTTGGTCTCACTATTTGTAAAATCGCTCTGGTATTTTCTAGAGCATCACATGCTCTAGTTTAAAAAAATGTTAACAGTTTGAAAGAGAAAATGAGAAGTAAATCTTCCCATTTGCCTCAGGAGGACTTGCTCCGAAAAAATTTCTACAGTTCTTTTGGGTTTTCTTACAGAAACACTTAATGATTCTTTCTGAGTTACATAAAAAAGTAAAGAGTCCAGTTTGACATAGATCTACTTTCATAATCATGGGCACACTCACATGGAAAAGCAAAAAAAAAAAAAAAAAAAAAAAAATCAGATAACCATTAGTCTTCTTCTTCTTGTTATGGGAACAGGAGTTTACTTTGGCTTATAATTTTCTAGTTACAGTTCTTTGGTTTTTTTTTATTCTTTTAGTGTTTCATACATCAATATTGTGAGTTTACGGTATTTTCACACTTTAATCCCCAATTTCACTCCCTTCCCTATTCCTATTATTACCCTTCTTCTCTTCTGCCAGACTCATTCCTATTTTCAAGTATTTTTGCATGTGGGGCCTACTGGGTTTCATCCACTTGCCTTTAATGACATATGCCAGAGTACTGGGAGCATGAATCGTGCATTGGTGGGTATATCATTGTGGAAAGCCTCTTTCATTTCTTCCCCATTAGCATTAACTCTCAGTAGTCTCTCAGTGAGGTCTCTTGAGGCCTTTCAGCTTTCATGCTATCCCTTTTATTCAGCATCTAACAGAGCCAAATCTGCAAGAAACTGAATACCTCTTAGGAAGCCATTGCATGTATTAATTTTGACGCAGACTTATGTAAAAAAATTAATAAAATGCTGAAAGCTTGGGGAAAGGAACTAACTGTCACTCAGGCCACAGCAGAGGAATAACTCACAGGCCACATAATTTGTAGTCAGAAATTGACTTTCATACCACTAGTAAAGTATGACCTCCTGACATTCATGACATTGAAAATTTTTTAAATCACCTAGCCTTCCAACTAGAAAAAAACTCTTGAGAACTTGTTTTTCAATCTCAGGTATGATAAACCTGTTCAGTGTGAACTGTATTTCTAAATGAAAAAAGCAAGTTTTACTGCTTGAAATAGGTCACATAGGCAAGTTAATTCTTCCTGCAGAAACTGATGTACTGCTGGCAGGGATAGTCTGGGTTGTAAATTGAGTCAGTTAATGGGCACCTCAGGAATGGAGAAGCTTCCTGAAGCTTCATTCTTAGTACAATATCCTACATTTCTGAATTAATCATACATTAATAACATACATTTGAGAGCATTTTTTCTCTGTCATAAAGCAAACCTAAAGCCAAGGCCAAAAGGAAAATTGGTCACTATCTGACAACTTCAGAAGTGCTCATGAAAAATATAGAATAAAGGCTTTATTAATTTACTGATACATAACACATTATAAAATAAGCAAGGAAAAATCCCAGGAATCCGTGGCATGAGGCCATACCTCTGCAATTCATACTTATTTTTGTCTACAGAAACGTCCAAGAAATAACATTGCCCTTGTCTTGTCAGTGAACTCTTTACACAGTATTTATAATGATGTAAACAAAACACCAAAACTAAAAAACTAGTAGTGGCTCATCGTTGTAATTCTGGTACTAGAAGACTGAGGCAAGAGGATCACAAATTCTAGGCCTGCTTGGGATAGACTAATGAAATTATTTTTAACAAAACAAAGCAAAAACTAAACATTTACAGAATCAAAAATCCATAGATTTTTAAAACAAACTGTGATAACATCAACATTAAGTCATTTAGAAAAAAAGCATTATATTTTATTATGTTTAAAAAACAGTTTTCCAAACAATGTGTTCCATTCAAAGAACATATTCTTGAAATCGTCATTTATATGTCACTTCCATTTGCTAACTTTCATGTCTAATTCTGATGGATAACCTGTATTACAGTCCCCTGGAATGTTAGATAATACCTTTCCTAATTTTAACTTTAGTAAAGAGAAAATTCTTCCATACCCATCAACGTAAAAAAGGTTTCCCTGAGTTTATTAGTTTGGCCAAATTGTATTAAGTCAATTTGCACTGCCCCTTCAAGTTTTACTTTGGCCAAATATTCAGGGAAGCTGGGCATTCTGCACTATAATTTTTTTATAATGGCATAGGAGGAATGTAGAAATGTTTTGGAAAGAGGACAAAAATATTTTGTTTTACTTTCCTTCACTGATATGTTTGAGCAAATCGTGGCTCAAACCTCAAAGACAGATTCACATTTCCCTTCCCTGTAATTACAGGAAGCAAACCCAGGAAAAAGTACTTCAAAAAAAAATTCACATTCTTTCCATTAGTCCTTGGTCCTATTGATCATTCTTTTGATTCATTGGAGGAATTTATATGAAACTGCAGGTGTGAATTTAAATAATAGACACAGCCATACAATACAGTTTTGGGGACAGCAGCACGCAATTATTTGATTTGGCGAAGTAGATGATAGGAAATATAAAAGGCTGTTGTGCTCTTGGCATAGGAGTTATTGCACAGAGAGTGTGGGCACAGAACGCTAAAGGCAGAAGTGGAGACTAAATAGAGGAATAAATATAAATAAATGTATAGAGATGCAGTTTTGTGAAGAACAACCTGACGGTAATGATGTTTCCCTGCAAATGGATGCTTCCTCTGAAAGGCAACGGATGTTGCTTTTTCAGAAATGTGATTTGCTTTTAACTAGATAACTACATTAATGACTCAGTAAGGTTGGCACCTTCCCAGGAAATAATGGCTAAGATTACACTATGGAAACTCCAAGTGCCAGGCAGGCTTTAAACATTCAACGAGACTCACACAATTTCCCTACATACTCTGTTCCACTTTGCAGTACAAAATGAACTCTTCATTAGTTCACCTGGAACATAGAGCAGAAAACCTGCTTTGAGTCGTGGTTTGTGTATTGCTACTCATATAAAGATCACATGTAAGATTTCCTGAGAGACAGGGGCCAGCAAGATAGCTCAGTTGATAAGGTACTTGCTTGCACAGCTGGTGACCCGAGATTCATCCCTGGAAGCTCACATGATACAGGAAGAGAACTAACTTTTGAAGGTGTTCTCTGACCTTCACCCGTTTACCATGGCATGGATGTACATGATCTCTCCGTCTCTCTCTTTCCCAAATCAATAAATCTTCCTGAGAGAGAATAGTCACATTGCAAGAAAAAATTGCTTAAAATGAACCACTAAGAACTCAAAACTACTCATTTTTATTGCCTAAAATTCATTTTACAGCGCCCCTTGTGACTGGATTTTGAAGAAACAGCCAAGTCATTAGAATAGTAACAATGGACATCCCTTCATGGACTTGTCACAATTGTTCCCAGGAAGCTCTCAAGGGAAGGGCAGTTTCTTAATTATATTTTTCTTCTACTGATGTAAAGAAGTGCCTGTTATGTGACAATTCAGAAGCATTTCTTGACCTGAAAAGAATATATGCTTTCAAGAAGTATATGCCTGAAGAATAATAGATGTGACATTTCAATAGATATTCAGTATGCAGACTTTAATGTAAGACCCTTCAATGGTATGTGAACTGTAACTTTGACATATTTGTTTTGTTATATACAACATCATGTATAACTGTGTCAATGCTCACGTAAATTTGACACCAGTAATTTAATCCAAGTTGTTCCATGAGGAAAAGAACAATTATAGGACCAAAACAAAATTTATAATACAAAAAATGCAAAATCTTTGAAAAGCATTCTTTTGCACATGCTTCCTATAATTAATAAGGAAATGAATTTGATTTTAAAAGAGGATCCCTTGCTGCAGAATGTTTCCAAGGTACTCTCTGTACCTGGCCTGATCCCTACCCAGAGTCTAATCAAAAAATCAGTGCATGCCTCTTCTCCTGTGGGGAAGGATGTAACAAGCTCAAATTTAAAAGCAATTACTAAAAAAGGGTGACCCTTACTGATGGGGAAATAGGGGAGAGTAGATAGTATGTAACACATTGAAGTACAGTACAGGTACAGGTACTGGTAGGGAAACAGAAAACCCAGGTATGTTACAAGCTATGAAATTAATCTATTTAGATACTGATAACAGAGGAAAGAGAGGGGGGAAGAAAGAGAAGGAGAAAGGAGGGGAGGGAAACAAATTGTGTTATGCTAGTCAACTTATCTAGGGATTAAACCAGATTCATGGAGATTATGAGAATTCTGAATCACATAATGATAGAAAACTTCTTGTAAGATAAACTTCACATTCTTTTCATAGCACTACAACCATATTATTTATCCGAATCATATGACTACTAGTCTTATGAGCTCTATCACATAGACAAGGACAACGAATCTAGGAAGATAGTCATTTGCCCCAAATTCACATATGTGAATTGTGAACTAACATATTATTGTTTAAGATGAGATGCTTTCTTTCTTCTTGGTCCCCAGTTCCTGTGTTCCCTGCTTTTATGCTAATATGGTTGTCATCTTCCTCCCAAATAAGAAAGCATGTAAGGCACGGGCAACACTGAAATTAAACAGGTGCTCTTCATGTGAAAATACAGGGATGCCCTTAGCGCTGACCCGTAGATGTCATTGTCAGTTAGCCTGTTTATACTTAGAAAATGACGTCTGGATCATGAGTGTTTCCTAGAACAAAGTATCTATGTGAATTAGCAGCTTGTCTGAATAAGAACTACTCACTTGGCTGCATACTTTCACACTGTTTTGCTTTGTTTAAAAATGCTAAAAAGTGACTATAAAACATACTGACCACGTACTCATCCCTTCTTCTAGGAGTTCCAAATGGTCTGCAGTGCAAAGAAATTGAATAGACCAGGTTCTCTATTGCTGTCCTTAGGCTGGACCTACCCAACTTACTGGAGCAAATCCCATCTGTAGGTCCAGGTGCATTTTCTCTGCTATGACTCTGCACACAACACAAGTGTCACTCTCATCCCTCTGAGTTGTTCTTCCCTGGCAGGAAGGGTTTGTCCTTATTCATCTTACAGTGCATGTGCCAAGTTCCCCAGGAGACTCTGACTATCTGACTGCTCCCTCCATACCTCTCCATCATATGTCAACACATGTCTCCTCAGCCTCTTTCTACATGCATCTGGCTGGTCGACCTGCTTATTCTCTGCTCCCCCTTCATTAGCACATCAGCCCTGAGAGGGATGGGCCTTGACTACTTTTTCATTACAGCATCACTGACTTCCACCTACTTCTGGAACACAGGCTTCACACAAGGAGAGTGGCTAGAAAAGGTTCAAAATAGTTGTAAACCATATTCATAACGGAGATGAGAGATGACCTGGAAGGGGATTTTCCTGAGGAAAATGTACCAATGTGGACCTCAGGGTAAAGTATCTTGGTAGCCACAGGACAAACAGTAAAATCCTGTCCAGGAAACCAGAGACTTTCCCACCTTCAGACTACCTACAGACTTCTTGTTTATACCCTTGACACAGGATTGTATCCTTGATGAAGACTAACTCAACCTGTAGTTGCTGTTGTTATGACCAGCTGTGAGGCTCAGAGGCTGATTACCTTCTGAGGCAAAATAAATCCATCATCTTTCAGAAATAACACTTACAGAAACATATCATCTCTTGAGGGGACAGGCAGAGATATCCCAATACAAGGGCAGGTTCATTTGTTGTTGCTACATTCATACAGGAAGACCCCGAAAGAATGAAGTTCACCTTGGCGCACATGGGTTTTATGTTCTCTAATTTGGTGAGCAGAGGACAGGATGCTTGACAAGTTAAAAATTTTTCAGTCCTTATTCTGATTCTACATCCTTTGAACTCTGAGCCAAATATGCCAGATAAATAGAGTTTGGTTCCTCAGCAGGATACCATAAATACATAGAATAAATAAAAGCTAATCAACACCTTTTCATAAGAGTTAAAAGGGTTGCTACAGGGCAGGAAAAAAAAGTGCCCCCCTGCTTAGTGGTGACGGATGGTGTGATTTAGAGTAGAGAATTCCTTTCTTAATGTTTGCAGCAATTTGCTAAAGCTTTCTAAGTAATGACATATGTAATCTCCTCTTAAAAACACAAGGTGATATAAGTTTTTTTTTTGAGTGCTAAAGTAGTCTGGGAAGTTATGGTAACTTTTATACTTCTCTACTCTCTTAAGTAAATAGAAAGGAAGGGTAAAGGAGCCTTACTATTTTCTTAAGTGATCCCCTTTGCTAGGAAAGCACCAGAATTTCACAAATCACATGCACCATTCTTTCAAAACATTAGTTACTTATTCCTGCAAATCTGCAATGCTGAAAAGGGAGACAGAATACTTATGTTAATGAATAGGATTACCTATTTTTTACATGGAATCAATGTAAATGTATACATTATAAATCTACAAAAATAAGAGGGGCATTTCTTCTGAGAAAGAAAATCATTTATGCCCATAATGACTTCTGCTTTGTAATTTTAAAGGTCAGGTTGAACCCATATATAAAAAGTAAAATGGAAAGCAAACTAACTATGTGAGGGAAATCAAAGACAATTATTTTAGGGCTATTCCTTCGCACATTTGAGTATTTGACTTTGAATAGCTAGGGGCCTGCCCTCAATACATGGGTTTCTCCATTGCTGACTACCGTGGGAAACCAAAGAGAAGCCAGGAAGGCATAAAAACAGCTTGAGAATTTGACTCTTTCTCCAACAATATTCTGTACAGACGAGCTCACAGCATTTTATAGGATCAAAGCCTCCAGTAAGTTATGCTGTGTGCATGTAATGCATGTGTGTGTATGTGTATGTGTGTGTGTGTGTGTATGTGTGTGTATACATGCCCATGGGGGATGAAAGCAGAGGAGATTTTAATACGACTCAACTAAAAACAAGCGAATTGCAGAAAAACGGTAAGGAACTCCCTTTACCTATCTCCTGACCCCAAAAGACCTTTGTGTTTTAAAAATATAAGAAAACACTAGTTTAGTGAAATTATGTCACTCTGTGGTATTTTTAGTACATGGCTACAGAAAAATAGATGTCACCCAAAACTGAGCTATTTAGGGAATGTGACATCTTAGTTTAAGTACTCCTGGAACACGGCTTCAGTTTTTACAATAATTTTTTCTCTCAAGTAAACAGAAGGAAGATGGGGATTAATCTAATTATACTATGTCAGATTTTAAACATAAAACAATATCACCAAACAAGAATATTTAAAAGTCATGAAGCAATAATATATGGACTAATCCTATATGGACCCACTCTCTTCCTTATTTATAATTACTTTCATGCTAATCTTTTCATATTCCCCTGGGTGTAGATATTCATGAAGACACATGTGTTCCCAAACACAAATAAGTACCCCTTATTTCATCTTAGGAACTCAGTAGTTATAAGGAGTCAGAAACTGATGGGGCCTCAGTCTGACAGGTCTGGTGAGACACTCAGGAGACACAGGTGACATAAGGTACATGTTTGTTGTTGGCCTGTGGGGAGCTCTACTGTGTGTCTCCAGGGGGCTTCATAGAGGCCGTGGTGCTGAGACACCTTGTCTAAAGAACACACAGCCCCTTCAGAGATTTTGTTCCATTCCAAGTCTTCCTAAAGCCTATGGAAGAATGGACAAGTGATGCATGATGCCAGTTCCCAAATGGGGTTCACAAAATACTCTTGCACAATGCCTGTAATTAAAATATAGAGCATATTTGCTGGGAGTGTACCTTATAGATGCATAAAACCAATCTGGACTGGTTCCATTGCTAAGGTCAGGTGGCACTGAATCAGAGTGAGACTTGCCATGCTGGTCCACTGCAGTCCTCTTTCCCACTAATCTACTGCATGGGTCATTTTCCTCATGGGAAATGCACTCTATCAAGGATTGAGTTTGGAGAGCTCATTTATAAAGTCTTTAAAAAATCTTGTGCTATTGGGGAAATGTACTGCAGGAGAGTTACAGTGCATATGGAAAATGATTTTATAATTCAGATAATTCACCAAGATTCCTGGAACTAGAATGCAAGAGCAAAAAGAGTGTGTACCTCTAGGTAGATATTGACTATGTTGGAAAATATCCTGGAAAATATTGTTTAGGGCAGAAGATATCATTGCAGTTTCATCTAGGACTGAAATAGCTTCTTTCATTATTTGCTCAATTGAAAAGAATCGACACTGACTATTATAATGGATATTATGGTCATATTAAATTACACATAGATAATGCAGTGCAGTACCAGTGTTCTCTTGGCCTTTTTTTTAAATAAATGAAAACAGTAAGCGAATGAGTCATTTTGAGGAGAGGCTTTCTAAGAAGGTATAGAGGCAAGATTTTCGTCCAGTTTAATCCATGTATTAATTACATGCAAGTCAGAACCCTTTATGAAAATAATATCTGTTTATGTCAAATTGCTACGAGGAAATATTAACCCTCGCATGAAAATTTATACTGAATTCAGATTATAGTAGATTTTTTTACAACAAAAAAAGGTGAGGAGATTAAAATGCTGCTCAGATGTAGGGAACGCTTTTAGAATGAGCCATTTATTTTCTAACAATTTCTGTAAAGCACCCTGACTGCCAAGAATAACAAAAAAAATAGGTTAGGAGAATTTAATTTTACTAAAAATAAGTGCACTGTAAAAGTTCTTAACCCCAACACTATGTTAGTGGATTCCCTTTGAAAAATTTTTTAACGTTCAAAAGCACCTCCCATATATTTATCTTTTTAATTCCATAAGAACCTAGTCTTTTTCTTTTCTTTTTTTTTTTTTCTTTGCAGTGAATCCTCAGTTATATTTTATGGTCAGAAAGACTGCCTAAAAACTTAACTTCTGTTTATTTTCTACCATAGCTTTCAACTCTTTTATTTCAAGAAATATCACTGTCTTCAATCATTTTATAAGAATGATAAGTTGCTCATTTTTTATTTTTCAATTTTAATTCAATAATTTTATTATAATATGAAACAAATGAAACATTAATAATACTATTTATATCATTAACCAACATCTTTTAAATTTGCTCAATTTTTTAAAAAAGTCTTCGACTTGTCAACCTTAATTCATTTCAAAATATTTATTTATTTATTTATTTATTTATTTATTTATTTATTTATTTATTTATTTATTTATTTATTATTTAGTGTGTGTGTGTATATGTGTGTGTGTGTATCAGAGGGCACCGTGTGTCCATGAGGAGGACCAAGGGTGACTTCAGGAATCATCCTGGATTGCTTCTCCTTTTTTCTTGCTTTGGTCTGGGATTTCTCAGGCTCCACCCACCAGGGCCATAAGTGTAGGCTGCAGTCATTTCTGCCTGGCGTTTTTACGTGAGACCTGGAATCTGAACTCAGGATCTTCTGCCTGTGAGACATAGCTTTAACCCCTGAGCCATCTCTCTGGTCCAACCTTAATTCATTTTAAAGGACTCTATTTCATAGAAGATAATTAATGAAAATACTTGTTCTTCATGTGCCTTGCATGAGGGTACATGTAAGGGAAGAAGAGAGATAACAGAGACTGCTTTAAAAAGTTACTCCAAGAAGCCATAAAATGACTAGGAGAGGTGTGAGTACCTTCCTATGAGCTCTTTGTCAGAGAGATCCCAAGATGTCCCTTCCAATAATTCTGGTGACCCACTAGAAGTGAATAGTTAAGACCCTGAAAACACCATAAACTTTGGTCACAAGAAATATAGAAAGCTGGAATTGACTTGGACACTTCCTCTAACTAGTTTTCATAATACCAGAGGGCACTATGGAGACTATTAGTAGTGAAAAATCATCCATCCTACCCACCTGTGTACCTGAAATCTACAATAATTAGGAGCCTACAAGATGCTCCCATTTGTGCAATAATGGCATGAATGCCTTGGTGGTAACCAAATGTTTTAAAGAGGATCTAAGGCCTGCTCCGCAGGAGGGGAAGAATGCCTGGAACTGAAAAGCAGGCTATGAGCCCATAAATGCGGGAGGTCATAGGTGCAAGGAACCTGCTACTATTACTTTTCCAAATGAATACAGTATGAGCTGCCTTCAATGTACTTGTTTTTGTACCTGTACATTAGGGCAGCTCTCAGATCTTATCAGGTACCTTTTTTTGAAGTAGCGGATGGCTAAGAAAATCACAACTTAGCAAAGTTCAAAGAATAACTGACTGCGGAGTACGTGATCCTGAACAGAATTTTCCATCTCTTATAGCTGCCAGGTTTTAAGGAATATCATTGCAGAAGAAGGTATGAAAAGAATTTACAAGCCAGAGGGTGAGGAAGAGTATAGCAGTATAGAGTCATCTGGACATGACAGGACCATGGTATCCATGAACGCACAGCAGCTATGCTTATCTGAATGAGACCTACATGATGCTAGGTTTATTAACATTTCATTATGGAAGAAGGACTCACCAGGCCTTATCACACCCTGAGGAACTGTGACAGTCAAGGCTGGCTAGAGGAAGAGGAGCCACTTTCTTCAGTGGTAGGGCCAATTATAAATTACTTTTGTTCCAGTGCATGCCCAAAAACATGCTAATGCAGACAGTCATTTATTTTATCATTATTATCATTTGTGAGTAAAATAGGGCACTTAAGAGTATATGCCTAAATGGTGATATGAGGAATCATTCTGGATTGTTCCACCTCCTTATTTCTTTGCTGTGGGGTTTTGCAGGCTCTGTTTTCTAGGACTGGACTTGTAGGCCATCACTATATGCACCCAACATTTTTATGTGGGATCTGGGTATCCCAACTCAGGTCCTTTTGCATAGGTTTTAACCTCTGAATCATCTCCCCAACTCTTTTTCAAAAATTTTAATAAAAGTCAGTTTTATTTCTAGATAGTCATTGATTTGGTCTGTATGTCACCATCCCAAACCATGTATGCTGACATAGTGTCCTCACTTTGTAAAGTCCTCAGATCAGCAGACAGTTCCAATGTATGTGAGTCAATATGGTTATTTAGACATGTCTTTCTGCTTTCATCAAGACAATCAGGTGCTGAGAAGGCACAGTCTCATGTGACAAACCAATTACATTCCTCTAATGACTGCACTGGTCTTTATCTTTCTGAGCAGTGTGGTAAGTTAGATAAGGGCAATAATAATAAAAGACATACAACAAAAACCCTTTTTGCATTTCTACTGATCTAAGCTCCATTCTGAGTAATCTCTCAGAGTTAACACAGCTGTCACCTTACAAGGCTGATCTGAGAGACAGGGTTCTGCACATTAGTAATGTCAAGAAACATAGTACCTACCTCAAAGCTGGGACTCACAGGAGACTGAAACATGAGGTTGCAAGAGCAAAAAGCAGGCAGAAGAGCATAGTGAAGAGAGAGAGAAAAAAAACAAGAGTTATCCAAGATATGCATTGCATGTTACTTAATATTGCTTAATTTGAGCATGTTATCAGGCAAAAGCAAAGTGTTAACACTGATCAGGCTTTATCGCCAACCAACATCTATTCAGATACTTGGTAAATATTTTAAAATTTTAAATGCAACTACAGTCACTAACAGTCGTAAAACTGTTATGCAGTTGTGAGGCAAGGTTACAAAACAATCTACTCATCCTGGTTTCAGTGATGAAGGATTTTTTTTTTCATCTTGTTGAAAATAAATTAGAGTCAAATGAAGCATTTTTGACCTTTAACTAAAAGATTAGGTTTTGTGCACAATAATTCTTCCACTCAATGGAAAGAGAAAGAAAAAGGTCATTAATCAGGCATTACACAGTTGCTATCTGCCTGCAGGTGAGAGCAAACTGATGTACAGGCAGTATCTGTGCAGAGATGACAGTTCTGGGAAGTCCACACAAGACCTTTCAGAAGACAGGTATAGGAGTTGGTGAGGAAGCTCAGTGGATAAAGCATCTGTTGGCAACCCTGGGGATGTGAGTTGTGTCCACAGCAACCCACATGGTGGAAGGAGAGAACTGACATCTGGAATCCAGATGTTGTCCTCTGATCTCTCCTTGTGCATTATAGCATGCAGGTATATCACCCTTCAAAATTTTTAAAAATCATCAAATACAAAAAAGAAATGTGTTTATGCTTCACTGTCTTTGCTCATTTTAGAGACTTATTTTCTAATGACATTTACAGTAAAAATACCAGATAAATGGATATGAAAATACTCTGAAGTTTCTATTTTAAAAAAGCATTATTAAGGAAAATCATTAGACTAAGTTTGAATAAGTAGAAAACACATGAAAATTACATATATTGAATACATCCTTTTAAAACTTTGTTCTTTAAAGTTAATTTCAAGCAGCCCCAAATAAGTATTCCAACAAAAATGTAATTTCCATTTAAAAATGCATTACTGTGTTCAGAAATTAGTGCTTTCCTTAGAGAACTAAATAAATTATTGTATACATTTAAAGAAACTTACAATTTGCTTTTGGGATCTCTGTATCCTTATTTCTAATCCATAGCTAACCTATTTGTGGAGACTCTGAGAGTCATGAACATTCAGTGTGAGGTTTTGCCAAAGTAAATTATCTTTTAGAAATATATGTGAAATTTGCAGATGGACAGAGCAGAAGTTAGAGCTCGGGGATTACAGCCTATCCTGTGAGCACAGATCCACACATGGCTTTGAAGAAAAAATTATAAACCTGTACACAGGTATTAAAGGACATAACTGATAAGTTTCTCAGTTTCTAGAACACAACTCTATCCTCGCCATCTACATAATTACTCCCTATTAAGTTGCAATTTTCCTTCTTATTGGCTCTGAAGACCTGTTAGTCTCATTTTTTATCATGTTAAATCTCAGCTAAGTGCTCTTCAGACCACACTATTTGCAAATGGACCAATCAAGTCACTATTCCTTATTATATAATATCACTATAATACATTTGTAGGACGTATGAGAAAGAAGGGTTTCCATGCTGGAAATTGTGTAAGAACATTGACTTCATTATTGTAAAGTTTCAGTGATTTCAGTTGTGTCTCACACATTTTGAATGCCTGCTATTATATGATGCACCAATAAGCATTTCCTAATCGTACTGGACCAAGGTTTTTTTGTACTCACGCTTTTAAAAAAATAATTAGCTTGAGAAAATACCACAAAGCATACAGACAGCTTTGTCTATTTAGCTTGCTGCCCCTAAGAATCATGAGAAGTAGCCATCGGGTATCAAGAGGGACAGAGTCACCTATTCCAATGAGAGTTTGTTGTGATGTAACAGTTTTGTTTTTGCTTTGATGTGCCTTACGATATATCATATGAATTACAGCTCTGTTTGGGGTGTGAGCTAATGTAAAGAGTCATGTTTATCACACAAACAAATATTACCTATTATGTGCTTTGGTACAACACTTTAAATTTATTGCTGGAAAAATTTAATTCTTGTTCAATAATTTCAGTCTTCTCCCATTTCCTTTTAATTGTGTGGAAGGGGCCTTAGAATTTAATTTCTCATAATTCAAATATAACATTTCATTGTTTCTTTGCATGACCTACCCTATGCTGTTATTACCTTAGATCACTTTTCAGGCATAGACTAGAAGTGATGAAGTATACAACTTTGTGGGTGGAAATCTTGATGAGGGTTTGCATGTATCTGGGTGACTTCTTTCCAGTTAAGGGCAGTAGCTTTCAGCCTCCTTGATGGCTCACCTCAGGTCCTTCTCAGCGACACCCCATTGAGAGGAAACCTTATTCTTACATGTTTTTACCAAAAATTGACTTTTGCTTGAATTGAAATACACTGAAATCAAAAGAAAATACTTCACATCTGAGCTGAGATACAGTGAGCTATACCATCCAGGTTAGACTCCTAGACTCATCTTCTTGTCTGAGCAACTGGAACTACAGACACGAACCACTCACCTCACTCTAACATCTGTTGCTTACTGAGTTGGTAATTCCTCGCTTATACTGCTACATCATTCGCTGCATTGTTTGACTAGTCTACTACTTCTTTGCAGGCTTCCTTTTAGTTGTTATGAAAATGTTAACAGTCATGTTTGTAATAATTCTTCTATCCAGGTGTCTGACACATTTTTGAACAACACAGATATAACTGCTGAAAGCATGTTGCATATTAGCTGTAGAAGATGACTGCCTATCTGACTTGCAAACTGAGCCCCTGAATGATCCATAAATTTCAATCACTCAGGATTGCCTTTCACTTGTCTTTCTGTGGGTTTATGCTAATGCTATTCTTTCTGGCATTGATGGATCTCATTTTAGATATAACTACTGTATAACTACTGTATAAATAATGTTAATCACAATCATGTCCATTGCCTATCTTCCTATCAACCACGCACTGTTGAAATATCATGTTAATTTTAAATGGGAGTGGTTATCTTAAAACATTATTACAGATGTTCATTTTGCACCTTGAAAATTATTGTTATATATAGAAAAATCTTTTCCACTTGATAGTTTGCCTTTTAAAAATATTTTTATTTATTTATTTTGTATGTGTGTGTGTGTGTGAGAGAGAGAGAGATCGAGAGAGAGAGAGAGAGAAAGAGAGAGAGGGAGAGAGAAGAGAGAAATAAAGAGGTCGGTCGGTCGGTCACTGTGTTTGCCTGTGAAGACCCAAAATAGCTTTGGTAATCATCCTGCATTCTACCTTCTCTTTATTTTGCTCTGGAATCTCCCAGGCGCCATCTTCTGGGCCAGAAGTGCAGGTCACCGCCATTTCCATCTGGGATTTTCACATGGGATTTAGAGTCTGAACTCAGGACTTTCTACTGAGCCCTCTCTCCAGCCTGATATTGCTTGTCTTTCTACTCTCTTACTTTTTGTAATTTTAATATTATTATTATTTTATATAGTTTATATTATTATTATATATTATATATTATTATATAATTGTTCAGTAATTATATACTTATTACTATTAATGCATACATGTTTGTGTGCATGCATGCCTGCGTGTGTGTGTGCACGTAAATGTGTGTAGGCATGCACGACACAATGCTTGTGCAGGTCAGAGGACAACTGGGAGGAATCAGGTCAGTTCTTTGTCCTTTTTATGGGATCTGGAAATTAAACTCAACTTATCAGGCTTGTTTGGTGGATGCCTTTATCCTTTGTGTCATCTTGCTGACACTTTAAGGTATTTTTTGATGAAATAAATTCTCACTTTGAATGTGTCCAGCTAATTCATAATTTTCCTTTATCCTTAGTGATTTCAAGTCTTTTAAAGGAAACTTCCATCTTTAAATTCTCATGTTGATTCCTCTTTTTTATTTACTAGAAACTTTTAGGGACCTAGAATTATTGATTATATATATAAATATTATATATATAATCTTTTCTTATATAATTTTGTGTGTGAGCCTTTCTTAAACCATATATAGTATGTTCCTTCTCACACTATATATATATGGTATATGAAAGGATTGAGGTATATATTTTCTATATAGGTTACTAATTAAAGAAATATTTGTTGAGAGGACTATCTTACAACAATTTTATCCTATATATAAATTAATTAGCCTATATAGGTACACAATTTCTAGACTCTATTTTATTTTCTGTCTTATGTAACACCTAGCTGTCTGAACACTGTTATGTAAACACTGTGTAAGGCAACATTATTTTGATTGTGGATTTACTATGCCAGTTCTCCAACTTTGTTCTACATCAGAAGTTCTCATCTTTGTGGGCTGAACACTTCATTGTAGAAGATAATCCTGTACATTGACCTCTTTGCAATTGTTCTTCAAATCCTAGGTACTGTAGTTGCTCATAGACACATTAATATTGGGCATAGTTCTGTTCTGTCATATTTTATTCAGATTTCACAATTGTGCCTGTCTAATTAGTAAAGGAGATACAATCTCCTCCTTACTTCCAAACTATGACAGCTTCCAGAACATGAGACCTTTTCCTGAAATCAGATCTCACACAGTTTATTTTCAATTAGATTTAATCTTTCATTGCAAATGAAAATACAAAGATCGTTGAAGCACTCAGAAAGATAATCTTGGTGAACACACCTATCTCAGTATAAACATACGTATGAGTTCTTGTGTTTCTTTCTGATATTGCTGATGGTTGAAAAGGAAACATGCTGCTGAACTGTTACAGCCCAAGCTGGGGACATTGGGATTTTCACAGAAGATGGCCATATTCATGTGCAGCACAAAGGATATGGCTTACTGCTGATAAAGCTTGCCATACATTCTAGGCCATTCCATTATTTTTCTATCTTAGCAGGACTATATAAACTTGAGATTCAATTTATGTGCCAAATTTTGATAAATTAGTAGAATTGCAATTGTCTTATTGTGTATGTAAAATAGAGAGTGTATTGTCAAAACAGGCAATTATGCCAGAGAAAAATTCATTTCCTTACATTTTTAGAGAAAAAAATCCATTCACATTCCACAGACTTGCAAACTACATGTTCTAGAGGCATAAATGTGCAATACCATCTTTATATAAGTCATCATTCTTTTCTGAAGTGTAAAATATCCTTTGTTACATCTAGAACCAAAAGCTTTCACTATAATTGTCATAATATTACCTCTTTTAAGCATCAATACGGCTTTTACTAGACACTCATTGAGGGCTGAGAAGGCACATTTTCATCCTAAGGCAAATATCTCTGGACAGAGCAGGAGACTTATGGCCAAGGCATAAGAGGAAGCGAAAACAAGAGTAAGGCAGGTGAGTGCCCTGCGAAGTTGATCAGTGTTGCCTACTTTCTGAGACTTTGGATAAAAAGACACTCGATTATTCTCTAGGGCACTGTGGGTTCCATGGTATATAAGCCGTGACCTTAAGGGTAGACGTTTTGGGCAAAGTCATAAACATTACATCAAATGGGACTTCTACTTAAAGCAAATAGACATTTAAATACATCATTATGGAATCTTGTGTCACCAATATTTTCAGTGTCTCATTTTTCACATCATTGGTATATTATTTGAACAAAATTCCATGAGCATTCCAGGGAGAAATGGTTAAAGCCTACTCTTAAAAATACAGAAATTTTGGGCTGGAGAGATGGCTCAGAGGTTAAGACTCTGTCTCACAAGCAGAAGGTCCTGAGCTCAGATCCCAGGTCCCATGTAAAACACCAGGCAGAAATGGCAGCAGCCTGCACTTCTGGCCTTGGTGAATGTAAGCTCGGAAATCCTGGAGTGAAGGAAAAAGGAGGTAGAAGCAATCCAGAATGATTCCCAAAGTCATCCTTGGTTCTCAACAGCGACACACAGTGCCCTCTGGTTCACACACACACACACATACACACACAATAAAAATAAAAAAAGTTTCCATTCATCAATGAATTTCAATTTTATGTAAAATACATCTTGTAATTAAATAATTCAAATAATTGAGCTATCATTTCATTACTTACAGCAATTAAATAATTTTGTTTAAAAACACAAAAATATTAAATATTATACTTACATATCCTAAATTACATTCATATATAAATTATATGTTTATACATTTACAGAACTTGAAACTGTTACATGTAAAGTTTCAAACTACCCATATGTATAAACATAAATGTATATGTGTGCAAAGGTACATATTACTACGTAGATAAAAGTAGTAATTTTTGCATTAATTATTCTACATCCTAATGTGCTGTAATGAAGAATAACTAACCAGTTGGGGTTTTAGGTATCTTGTGATGTGTGAAACAAAAGTTTTAATAGCTGATAAGCCTGCACCATCATTGATGCTTGCAACAGCTAGTTTACAATGTACAAAGATACGGCTCAAAAATTTAAAGCACCAGTCCATTAATTATTTTGGAACTGTGTGTGTTTGTGTGTGCCCCCGCCTGTCTGTCGGTCAGCCTATCTGCACATGGAAGCTAGAGCAGGGTATTTCTCCCTGCTTTATTTCCTTCAGATGGAATGTATCCCTGAACCTAAAGTCTGGCGTTGTTCAGCTTTGCAGACATTCCTGGGCACGCCTGGCTTTCTCCATGGGTTCTGGACACTCTAACGCAGGCTCTCATGACTGAGCAGTAATCTCTCTTAACTAAGCCATCCCCTCAGTCTCACAACTTCATTTTATTAGAAATTTTATTCGTTTGTTTGCTTGCTTGTGTTGTGTTGTGTGTGTGTGTGTGTGTGTGTGTGTGTGTGTGTGTGTATCAAAGGTCACTCTGTGACCCTCTGGAGGACCAAGGAGTGACTTTGGGAACCATCCTGGATTGCTTCTACTGCCTTTTTGCTTCACTCTGGGATTTCCCAGGCTCTGCCTACCAGGGCCTGAAGTAAGGGCCTTTTCTGCCAAGTATTTTTTTGTGGGACCTGGGATCTGAACTTAGGACCTTTTGCTTGTGAAGCAGAGTCTTAAACCCTGGATCATCTTTCCAACCCTTAAAGCTTCAAATTTATTTTAAGTAATCCACATAATTATCACAGTTTTCTTACTTTAATGTTTGGAGAAAAAAATCTATTATTCTAAATGAATATTTAAACTATTCATATGATAGCTTATAGGCAAGAGAAGTATTTAAAGCAATTTAGTACTTTTTTCTTCTTCATAATAAACTTGAATGCATATCAACAGCCAACCAATCCATTGTCAAACTTCATTAAAACAAATGTAATTTTTATGTAGGTGAATAATATGCAATTATATGTACATACAGTGTGGGTATGAGGGATCAAAAGCTGACATAAGGGGATTTCCTTATTGCTCTCCACTTTATTGACTGAAACAGAGTCTCTCACTGATCCCAGAAATCTCATTTAACTATTCTAGCTATCCTGCTTTTCCTGGGGATCCCCATCTTCACTTCCTAAGCATTAGAATCACGGTGGGCTGGAAAGTCTACCTAGCTTTTATGTGGAGTCTGGTGATATGAACTCAGGTCCTCCACGAGCCATCTCCCTGGTCCCTCAAACTGTATCTTAAAGGAAACATTTAGGACGCTACAAAGCACGTAATCTACAGAGGAGAGCACCTTTTATCTCTGCTATACAAATTTTGATAAACTATGCTTTGCAACGCTACATATTAGTTCATGCTGCCTTGTTCTCATGACCATGATGAAACCGTACATATTTTACCATCTCACAAAGCTCAGGGATGAAAGCAAACTCGGAGCTGTGGTTTATTTGATGACGCACTGACTGACTTACAGCTGAGACTGCAGAAACAGTACCATCAACACCCAGGCTGTGTCCTCCTTCCCAGTACACTCTTTGGCTCTGACACTGCGTTCACAATATTCCCCAGATTTCTCTAGCAAATGGCAATTGGGTAAGCAGGAAGCCATACCAGCAGCGGCTCATCGGGGGCGCTGGTAGAGAGCTCAGCAGATGACGTGCGGATGCTGCCAAGCCCAGTGAGAGAAACGTTGGAGAGTCTTCTCCGCCTCACACCACTGCAATTGTTGGGGATTTTAAATGCACATCTCTTATGGTAATTCAGGCCACACCCTAGAAAGTAAAGAAAAAGCTTTTATTTAGCTACAAAGTAAAAGAGGTTCCTCTATGAGTTATAAATTATGAAAGTTTGAAAACAGCATGGCTTCTTCCCCTGTCTTAAGACCATTTGTAAATTTGATGCTTCTGTTGAGCTTTCTCTGATTTTTTTTTCTCCCTACTTGTAAATAGGTTTAATTCCGATATTGTCAGGCAAGCTTAGCAACTCGCCTATTTATTTTGCTTTTTAAGTGTTCTAAGTAAGACCGAAGTTGGGTTTGGGGGAATTCAAATCTCAATGATTAAACCACTTCTTGCTGTCACCAGTTCAAGGATGGGCAGGCACAGAACAAAACCAATAACACGATATAGCACAACTTGGCATGATCTGCCTTTCTCTATAACTTACTAGTATACATGAACCTGAACAAATGATTATCACTCCACCTTCCAGTCTGCAAATGGAGACAAAATTAGTTTTTTTGTAGCATTAAGAAGACGTGTAAAATAACTCAGTTGCTATTTTCCACACGGGCCATCACTTTGGGAAGTATCATTTTCCTTTCTGCTGTTCATATTTTCCATATAAGTGGCTGGCACCCGTTCCTTTGAATTTCTCTGTGAGTCACACAGGAGGCCAGACAAATTTCATCAATGCATAGGCTGCAGTTCAGCTTCGCAGGCACACTGAGGCTGAGGAAACTGTGGTCCAAGAAGGACTGGCTCTGGTTCTCCCAATGGCAAAATGTGAAATGTTCACCACATGCTTGTTTTGTTGACATGCAAAGGTTATGGGACAAGGAAGATCACTGAGGCGAGTGAGTGCACAGCAGCAATAAAGTCCCTGCAGACAGCTCCTAAGAGGGTGAAGCATGACAGTGTGAGATTGAAGCTGAAGATGTGGAAGAATTCCCTGGGACATAGAGTGTCTGTTAAGGAAAGCGAAAAGCAGCAGAGTCAGCCCAAGAGAACTGTCCTGCGAGCTGAAACTAGGCAGACCATAAGAACAGGGTTTTCCAATGCCTAGACAACAGACACGGAGCTACAAGGTTCCGTATTTGCACTTCTGGAGTTCTGGCGTTTTTGGATTTTTGAATGCTTACCCTTTTTTCACTGCATGTTAAAGCTTCTTTCTTTGTTTCTTTGTTTTCACCCTCACTCCCTTCCTTCCTCCCTCCCTCTATCCCTGCCTTGTCTTCCTCCCTCCCGCCCTTCCTTCCTTCTCCGTTTCACTCTTCTCTCTCTCTCTCTCTCTCTCTCTCTCTTTCTCTCTCTCTCTCCTCATTTTTGTGAAACACAACAAAACTCTTAGGCTTGAATTTCAGAAGAGACTTTTGACCAATGATAGAATTGTGAGAGATTATGGAGACTTGGAGAGGGACAGTGTCATAGTTAAGCATAAGTGTCAACTTGACTGTTGAGGGTTTGAGCTCTGGGCATAGTTGTAGAGAGTTGATGGTTGAGTTAAGCCCAGAGCAAACCTGGAGGAGATTGTATAGCTGATGGGGAAGACCCAGCCCATGGTGGGTGGGATTACGCCCTGGATAAATCACAGAGAGCTGGTTGCGAGAGTTGACATCCTTCTATTGACTTGGCTAGACATGCTGGTCTGGCAAGTAAGGATCGTCCCTCTCTCAGCTGTTATGTGGCGATGGTGGCCAGTTCCCTCGGCCCTGGTGTTTGCACATGCTCTCCCATCAAGCTGGACTAAGAACTGTAACCAGACTGTCGTAAGAAAGTAAACTTCTTGTTCCCTTAAGCTGTGTGATGGTCATTTATCAGCAACCATGCAGGCGGACTGCAACAGAATTTGGTACCCAGGAAGTGAGGTGTTGCTGATAGATCTGACTATGTGGATATTGTGGCCTTTGAACGGTTTCACTGGACAAAGTAGGAAATGCTTGAGAATTTTTACTTTGTGGATTTACAAATACCATTCTTCAGATTTAGTGGGCCAATTGCTGAGAGATTGTTTGGGCCCAATTTGTGATGAGGGGAATAAGGATTCGGTTGAAGTTGAATTTGAACACGATGGACTGGTTTGCTTGACAGAGGAGAGCTGTGTTGGCAGCCTTGAAGGTTTGGATGTGCAAAGGGCAGGCAGCAGAATATCTGCTGCTGTTGGAGAAATGAGTATTAGTGAAGGAAAACCTAGTGACTTGCACTGGGATGGTGGAAGACATTAAAACCACTGTATGGCAAGTGCATGGTTTGAAAACTCAAATTCCTTCAGGGGCCGAAAGCCTAAGTTAAAGCCATTTCTTCCACTTTGGATGTTTGGCTGCCTAAAAGAGGCTTTTCCAGCGTCAGCGCGTTGAAGTTGGTACAGCTGTAGCTCCAGTGAACTAAGCTACGTTTCAACCTCGCTTCAGAATCTGGCAGCGTCTCCAGGTGGTACTGGTTTTGGTGAACAATTTGAGGGTTCATGGAAACAGCAAAATCTTGGCACTGAGTGCAGGTGTTTAGTTCCTGCAAAGAAAGTTGAATCTTATAGCTGCAGGTGAACACAGAGTACTATTGGAGATGCCAGAACCTGGGGCGTATGATGAGGATGACTATGAGTAGAGATTCGGCCTGGTTTAGAGGAACTCTGCTTTTACAACTTTAAGCTGCAAACAAGGACTAGAATGCCTAGAATCTTTAAGCCGCCTTGACTACATGATGAGCAACAGAAGATGGACATTGAAGTAAAGGACGTGGTATTTTTCTGGACTTTGATCTTTTTAATGTTTTCTTATTGTTTAAAATATTTCTGTTTTAATTCTTATCTGTTTTAAAGTATTTAACTTCTTTCAAATTTAAGAAGGTTAAGAACTTTGAGTTCAAAGTTCAAAATGTTGGAAGTGAACTTTAAATAAGAGAACATTTTAAATTCGTCCATGAAATGTATTTATATTTTTAAAGATAACTTTTAACATCTGTGGGGACAAGGAAAGGTAAGGGTTTAAAAGTGCTATTGTTTTTGTGTCAAGTTGACAAGGGGTGGAGTGTCATAGTTAAGCAAGGTATCAATTTGACTGTTGAGGGTTTGAGCTCTGGGCACAGTTGTAGAGAGTTGATGGTTGAGTTAAGCCCAGAGCTAACCTGGAGGAGATTGTATAACTGATGGGGAAGACCCAGCCCATGGTGGGTGGGATTAAGACCTGGATAAATCACAGAGAGCTGGTTGAGAGAGTTGACATCCTTCTGTTCACTTGGCTAGACATGCTGGTCTGGCAACTAAAGATCGTCCCTCTCTCAGCTGTTATGTGGTGATGGTGGCCAGTTCCCTTGGTGCATGCTCTCCCTTCAAGCTGAACTGAGAACTATAACCAGACTGTTGTTAAGAAAGTAAACTCCTTGTTCCCTTAAGCAGTGTGATGGTCATTTATCAGCAACCATGCAGGTAGACTGCAACAGATGGGAATGAGAGAGATTATGGAGACTTGGAGAGGGATAAGCACATTTTCAATAAGACGAACATGAGTGTTTTGAGTCCATAGATAGGATGCTACAGTTAAGATTTGCAGTGAACCTACCCCTGGTCTGGTGCCGTACACTTGTACCAGACACTGGTCCCCAGATGCCAGTGTTATTAGGGCATGATGGAAATGTTTCTGGTAGTAAGTCACTAGGAGCTTGGTATTCTTTGAAGGGAATACCAACCCCAATTGCATTACCTTCCATGACTGCTATGAGGTGAGCAGCATACTTTAGACTCTCTGCCTCAGTATAAGCCAAGAATCACTGAGTCACTATGGACTACAGTATATAAAATTGTAATTCAAAAATACACTTTTTCCCCTTTAAGTGAATTTCTCTCAGGTATTTTTTTTACAGTGACAGAAATCTGATGTAAATAGAACACCTTAGGCAGAGTTTCTTCTGTTTCAATATCTTTGATCTCTCACCCCGATATGAATTAAAGTTATGGTGAGCATATAGGTTGCATCATATAAGTGTGATTGTATTAGAGATACTTCAAAGTGCTCTAACCCTAAAAGCTTATGTGTTTGAATACTTGTTCTCCAACTGCTGGCACTACTTGGTAAATTTATGGAACTTTTAGGTGCTGGAATCATGCTGGAAGAAGTACGACATTGGAGTGCGTCTCCATATTTGATAATCATACTTCTGGCTCTCTCTCTCTCTCTCTCTGTTTCTCTCTCTCTTTCTCTTACTCTTTCTCCTAAGTATGTAACAACAAGCCAGGCTCCTGCTTCTGTCACCATATGTTCCCATCATGATGGACTCGTTCTCTCTGAAACTACAATCCAAAATAATGAACGCTTTCTACCTTAAGTTGCTTGAGTCAGTTGTCAAGAACAAGTAGAACAAGCTCTATCTGCCATACTCCAAAGAAAACAGGGCTGACTGAGTGGTGCCTCAAGGCTGTGTATGATGATGTTCCAAACATGTTGAACAAGGATGTATTATCATAGAGAGTGATGAAACTTTGGCACTGGTGTAGAAAGACTTGTATCAGTGCCAGTGCACCCAATTCAACAGCTGAGTGATGGTGGGTGGTTTGATAACCTTTTAAATCTCTGCTCATTCCAGAGTCTATTATTCCAATTTCTGGCTTACTCAAGAAGCATGTTGTGTTTTTTTTTTTAATTTTTGGTTAAAAATGTCCCATACAAAATATTTACATATGAGGTAAGAGAAAGTTGTGAGAGCTGGGGCTCTTTGATCAGGCTGAAAATGTTAAAGTCCAATAGACTTTAACATTTTAAATTTATCCATGAAATTCACTTATATTTTTAAAGATAAATTTTAACATCTGTGGGGACAAGGAAAGGTTACAGTTTAAAAGTGCTACTGTTTTTCTGTCAAGTTGACAAGGGGTGGAGTGTCATAGTTAAGCAAGAGGTCAACTTGACTGTTGAGGGTTTGAGCTCTGGGCACAGTTGTAGAGAGTTGATGGTTGAGTTAAGCCCAGAGCAAACCTGAAGGAGATTGTATAGCTGATGGGGAAGACCCAGCCCCTGGTGGGTAGGATTAGGCCCTGGATAAACTTGAACAACACACCCCAAATGATTCTATACATCCAAAGATAACTGGGGAATATCTCTGAGAAATAGGAAGCATTTTGTCACCAGGAATGTGGCAGCAGTCAACTTCAGCAGCATTCAATGTAGCCAAGAAAAGAGCCGAGAGTAGAAACGACTTACCTTCACATTTCAGACCCTGGCGCACCAACCCCCACAACATTTCTCCACAGTGATCACAGAATGCTGGGGCTCTGTATGAATGAACAAAGAGGGCGTGGGGACGAATCTGAAAGTCTTCAAAGGTGGCAGAGGCTGTAGAAAGAGGAATGTAGAAAGAGAGATTGAAAGAATAAACTGATCCGCAACAAATGGATATGCCAATGACACTTGTGCAAACATGGAATTAACTCTCTAAACTCTCTAGACTTCAAGGCCACTGTCAGTTACATACCAAATTCAAGGAAAACCTTCTCAACCCTCTGCCCTGCAACAGACTCAACAAACTTGTTCTTTCAGCTGGAAAGTCTTAATTACTCTCAGAAATGTCTGTACATTTGGCACAGAAACCTCATCTCCTTTTCTTCTGCAGTTTCAAGATATTTTAATAGAAGCGAAATGCCATAAGAAAAGATGAATGCAAAGACAACTCATTTGCATATGCTTGTTATTGGTTAAAACTATTACATTATTTCCCTTTGTAAATCAACCAGAAACATATTGGAAAGTATTAATAAAGTGGAAAAGTGATGGCTGAATTCATGAGACTGGGAAAATCGCATGTCTCAGGGTGACCATGGAGAGGAACAGTAACAGGGAAAATGTAATTGGAGAAGATGAGAAATACGAGAAGCTGCTTCCTGGGGGGAAAGAGCTGTTTAACTCTTGAGTCATAAATTACATTGCAACCTCTAAATAAAACACAAGTCTTTTCACCAATGGGCCGAGCAAATGGATTAATAACCCAACTGACAAACTGGGATTCATTCTAGGACATGAGAGTAAGCCACATTCACATTGGGGTGCACTTTTGTTATTAATCTGTGTCTTCAACCCAGTACTCACACAGATGACTGGAAAACATTATTTAGGTAATTCTTTCAGCCTATTTTATTATATTATAATGTGGTCCTTGTTTCCATTATCATTGCTCACAGCAAGAAGTAGAATGTGAAAGAACACTTCACTGGAATTTCGGGGGGGGGGGCGCACCTCAGACCTTTGTGTGCATGAGCTTACTGACCAGATTGGACATTACTGTCCCAGCAGTCAGAAGAGCCACGTGGAGCTGTGACATTACCGACATGCCAGTTCACTTACCACCCCAAAGCTCAGTGTTGCAACCTAAAAGAGAAGTCTTGGCTCGCTGTGACATCCAGTTCTTTGACCAACACTAAAGTAGGAAGAGTACAGAATTCTCTTGGTTAGGGAATAATACGTTGCCTTCCTCTCTCTTTGTGCTCAACTAAAATATCCTTGAGAAAAATGCATGCTAGATTTCACACTTGCAGATGAACACTATTATTACAGAAGATGCCTCTGCAATGTTAATCAGTAAGAAGGGTGTGAATGATTTGGGTACCAATCATCCTCATTGGTGATTTGGTCAAAACGTGTCTAATTTGCACAGTGCTAAATTCTATTTGAAATTGCCCTCTTAGACTCATGGGTAAAATTTGCCTTTCAAATATTCAAGAAAACAGTTGAATACCTTGTGCCAATAATGAAATACTTTGTCCTTTCCCCCATCCTCAAAGTCAAGTACTAGGACCCAATGACTATGACAATTCAAGGAGAGTAATTAGTTGAATAATTATTGTAGTTTTCAAAATAAGGTACACTAGAATTTGACAATACAAATAGCAAGCTGTGTGGAGACATTTTTGGAATTAATCAGGAATATAAATAATTAAATGAAAGATTTTCAATGACACCCCCCAATTTATGTCAGATTTTTTTCCCCATTTTTCTGAAGGGGATTAAGATTCATAAGCAGTTAGCACTCTTGACTTATGTTTAAATGCCATATTTCTAAAGTTCAATTTTAATATTCTCCTGTTAATTTTAGAATAATTAAATACATTTTTAAAATAAAACTACTAAGTATGGTGAGGTTTTGCATGCATTTGAAATCAAAGCACAACATCCAATTCATTATGAATTTACCTGTTCTGCACCCTGGGGGAAATCAGCATTAGTTGAGTACATGCACGCATCTCCCCTAATCACAAAATTGCACTTGAGAGATAATCACTTAGCACAGGAAAACAAAGTGTATGCTGCCATTCCATTTTGTTTGAGTTGGGGATCAAAATGGACAAATAAGAATTGGAATAGTAACATGTATAGAGATTCCAAAAAGAGAACAATGTGCTATCTATTAGTCTGTCACACTCCATCAGCTGACCTAAATTAAAACTGTATAACAGAGAAATAAACTAAACACAATGGGCCCTTACAGTGGTATTTGTATCTTTCTGATTTGCTCTATTCACAGTCTATTGTTACACTCCAGCATGTGAAAGGAGAAAATGACATGCTCTCCTTAGTCACTGAGCATTTGAAACAGGTAATTGAGCCAAAAATCCTAATATAATCAGTAGTTCCCTAAAAGTTCATTATAAATTGTTTCATGAAGTGAAGTAAAGCAGTTAGTGGTACTGAAGAATTCAGGCTTCTGAAGGAAAATAATTCATCTCTGCAGGTCAAAATTATTTGCATAATAAAATAAAACAATGTCAGATCATTGACAATTTTCAGCACTTTTTTAAAGGTAATTTTGCCAATTTTAGAGGAAATTTATGTTTTATAGCTCTGATACTATATCAGTATGGACTGATAAAATGGGAAGAAATAATTCACTTGTCTTGAGCATCATGAATTATCTTTTGGGTAGGTGTCATTATCCCATTTCATGGATGAAAAGTGAGAAAAATTTAAAGTGTGGGCAAGGTAACACAGGATATGGACATAGCCAATTCTGACACCAGAGTCACATGGACTCTCTTAGCTACTGTGACTTAACTTATCATATTCCCCTGAACATGAGCATTTCTTAAAACATAGGTTATAGGAACTCTTTTTAACATAAGAAAGATATTTTAGAACACTCGAATTATGTGTTGGTGGTACACATCTCTGATCACTACACTAAGCAGGGAGAGGGAAGAGGCCTGCTGTAAATTCAAGGCCAGTCTAAGTTTCAATCCATGAGGACCACATAAATAACAAGGCCTTATCTAAAAACATCAAAAAATAAAATTGAAAAATAATTGTAATTAGTTATATAACACAGTACTCCCTAAAAATACATCCTTATTTCAGTGGTGTTAAAAATACTTACAAAACAAATTTCCACAAAATAGTATTGAATTAATCTCAGTTTATTGAAAATGCTAATATTCTACACAACATCCATGTTTTTAAACCTATCCCTTCTGCGTAAATTTGAATTAAGAGAAATAATTATTTTTTAAAAATCAAAATTAATTCATAGTTTAAAACAAGTCATGGTTTTAATTACATGGTGACTAATGCCCTCACATAGAAACAAGTCTAGACCAAGGAAAAATATTTTGAAGTTTTTATAACTCTGAAGATTGGTCATGGGAAAAAAATCAGTTCTTACTCTATACTATCTAGAATATTAAAAGGACCTTCTATACACACCAGCTCCTCCATTAAAAAAATCTCCACACTTTTAAATCTCATTCATGCATAAACATAGCAGAAATATAGTCATATTCTGCTCCTTGAGATATCTTTATGATGGAATCAATCATTCCTCTAAGTCATTTTACAACATTTATGAAAACTCAAATCATTACAAAGGTCTTCGGTTTAAGTCTACAACATTCCTATGTAAGAACTACTCAGTGATTGTGTTTGAACTCAAGCCTTTGAAATGAAGGCTTTTAAGTGTATTTCTAAAATCAGTCCATGGAAACTCTAATAGTTTTGAGTATGTAGTTGGTTACATCAGTGGATGTTGGAAATAGAGACATGACAGAGAAATGGGCAAGAGTTCAATGTCAAAGTGAAAATTCAGTCCTATACACATTCATCAAACAGTGTGAGCAACCTTACAGAAAAAGTGGCTGCCAGATCGATTTCACACCCACCAGACTGTGGCCCAGGTTTGTCACAGTGGTTGTCACAACGTCTATGTGCCCCTTCCTACCCCACAACTCACACAATTCTGTACCCGGGCTCATCAGATTTCTCTTCTTCTCCAAGTCACTTCTGTTAACAATTTCTCCCTTTGTGTACCTTTGCTCAAACTAACTTCTTGCTTCCTACTTTTATTATATCTGGATATAAGACAGATGCAGAAAGGGTTTAAGGCTTTGTAACAAGTTCATTCAATGCCACTTGAGATAATATTGTCCATATGGCTGCGAAGCAATCAGGAAGGAAATCTCCAGCACTGATTTCACATCTGATACCGAAAACACTAATTGCTACAGTCAGAATGTATGGGACTGCAAAATATCATTGCAGGGAACACTGCAGCCATGTGAGCAACAGGACATCTTTGCAGACATTGACATTGCTCAGAAGGCTTGTAAGTTATAAATTCATGACAAGAGACTCAGGAAGAATAGATGGAAAGTATATGCTGTGAATAAAAATGTTATAATATTTCTTATGTTGTCATGCAATTAATGCATATTGAGAAGATAAAAACATATACATGAACAAAAACATGCACACATATACTCATTCACTCACCCAAGTTCCAAGTGGAATATGATCTCTCACGTTAGGTTGGTAATAAAAAAACCTTAACAAGAAAGTAAACCGATGTCACTGCCCAGGGATCCCTCTGACAGCAATAGAATGTTTCCATGACAAAAAGGCTGCAGGACCTGGCAGAATGCAGGAGAGCACCACTGGTCAGAGTCCAAGCCAAGGGAATGAAAAGAAGGAAAGTCTAACACAGAAGAGGCCTCAGAGCTGCCTTTCACAGGGAAACAAGAAGCAGATGGAGGGCTGCTCACACAAAACAGCAGTTTAATGTTGACCCAGAGAACTGAGCGGAACCAGTCAGCCATCGGCTTGTTTCTCTCTTTGAGCGGGAGCCAGACCATCTTGAAATGAAGAAGTAAAACAATGGAAAGCATGAAATGGTGAGCGAAAACTCCCAAGATTCTGAAGCACCATTTCAGCCTCTACCTAAGATACTCATGAGTAATTCTATCTGGGTATTTTTAAAAGAAATTATGTGTGTGTGTACATGTACTCATTAAATATACATACATGTGTTTATATATGTATTTCTTTCACATACAAGTGTAATGTTAAAATAGCAATTTTTTTTGCAACTTTTAAAATTTTAACAATATGTGCTGTGTATCTCTCCAAAGAATATATAGGAATACATCAAGATAGTCAGTGGATACAGATATTTGCTTGCAAACCTAGCCACCTGAGTTTGGAACCTAGCATCCACATAGTAGAAGGAGAGAACTAACATCTGACAATTATCCTCCTGAGTTCTGACAATTATCCTCCTGAGTTCTACACAGTGCATACCTATTCTTTCTCCCTCTAATAAATGAATGAATGAATGAATGAATGAATGAATGAATAAAATACTTTTTTAAAAAATCAAATGACCAAATATGGGGAAAAATAATTCATATAGTTATTACTTACTGTAAATTAACATACTTATCTGGAGAGTGAGGTTCCATAAAAAATACCAGAATGTCCAAAAAAATCAAATGGAAAAAAAAGCAGCATATACCACCCTTCTGGAGAGGCAATGCCTAGAGAGTGGGGATTCTCAAATGGACAGTGATGTGGAAGCTCCAGCGAGATGCGTTTTAAAATGGTGCCTTGGGCTCCTGCTGCCAGTCCTGCCCTGGGTCTCCACACAGGTTCAGTAGATGTAGTGATGACTATTATATATCCTAAGTCACAGAAAACTCATTGTGTTACTGCTTCCATACATAGACTATATCTGCTAGCATTGAGATTTCTATGGTGACAAGACCTATGAAAGAGAACTAACAAGTGTTTTTAGAAAAATGAGAGAAAGAATTCTCCCTCTGCCCCTTCCTCATAAGATAGAAGAGACATCAGGCTTCCAGTTTTGTTTGGTGGCAGGTGTCTTCCTGCCCAGGATGGAGCTTACGATCTACCCAAGAACCCAGAGTTATAGCTGAGAGATGGGCCACCCTGTACTTCTGTCTAGGACCCTGAGCTGTGAGGCTTCTGCAAATCAGCTGCTTTAGAAAAAGTCATGAGGGAAAATGTCTACCAAATACTTAGGGGTATTACTTGACAACTGGAAATATATGAATGCATTCAAAAGTTATCATTGGAGTAGAGAGATGGCTATCTGGCTGCAGTATTTGCCATGCAAGTGTGAGCATTGGAGTTTGAATCCCTAGGATCTATGAAAAATTGGGCATGATAGCACTATCCTGTAATTCCAGTGCTCCTGTTGTGACATGAAGAACAGAAAGAGAGAATATCTGGAAACTCCCAAGTCCAAATAAGGTGGAGGGTGAGGACTGATCCCTTGAGTTCTTCTTGGACATCCACATACATGTTACAACATGGGTACACCCATGTTCATATGCACAAACATGCACACACAGACACATGCAACAATCATACACATGAATATGCAAAAAGATTGAAAAGCTAGTAATAACAGTTATATAAAGGACATCACATAGAGAAAGACAATTATAAAGTGAGGACTTTGTAACATCTATGTCCACCCTGATACAAGCTGGCCAAGATATTCCTCGAAGCATACTTCTTGCTCCAACCATTACTATCATTCATGCCAATCATCCCTTGGCTTTTACATGCAATCATCTCTCACCTAGCTGACATCTACCCATCCCACACTTCAGCCCACCTGCTCTTGGAGGCCTCTTTGGGCAAGCCCAACTCTACTTGGGTCACCTGACCCCTTCTCCATCCTGTAACTTCCCGAACACGTTCCATTCACGTAACGCATCGCCCCATAATGCCATCCCTGAATCGCTCACACCTGACAAAAGCTGGGAGAAGAGTTACCACAACTTCCTCGAATGCAGAGGAGCTAATATGGAAATGCACGATAGGAGAAGGGCATATTTCCATGTTTCCATGCAGTTCAAAGTTTCTGCATCTCGGCAGAGCCAAGTAATCTGTAATTATAGCATTTCAATTTCAACAGCAAAGTTCTTCAGAATCACGAATAGGATCACATTTTAAATGGTTTCAGGGAAAGGTTTCCTAACGTCCTTTATAGTACTCTTTGACCCTACAGGCAGCATGGTGTGGGCAAAGGTCAAATCTATGGTGATGGGGCCAGAGCAGACCTGGTTTCTAATTCTTGTCACAGCAGCTTGTGATCTTGGATAGGAAACTTTCTCTCTGTGAATCTGGTAACCTTCTCTTGGAAAGTAGTCCTGGGAAGGCTTCCACGATGACTTGCTAGATAGAGGTAACCTGGACGCAAACCTGGTGACCGCTGGTTACCTGAGTCTAATTTCTAAAGTTCACATAATGGAACTAGAGAACTGACCTCTCCAAGATGTCCTCTGAGCTCCATACACATGCTACATTATACATGTATCAACATCCCTTCAATAGTGAAGAAATAAATAAAAAATTTGTTTCATGAAAGTTACCTTATTGGGCTATGAGGAGGACACAACTAACTAGCAGTCTGATTTAATGTTCGTAGCAAAAACATTCTAAGTATGAGCTTTGAAACAAGAAATATTGAAGCAGGAATCCTAGGTATTATTAACATTATGATAATTGTTATCATTATTACCACCAATATTAATGGAGGGGAATAGTGCTCTTATGCCTATTATCAACCCAAGGCAGTTAAAACCAAGGATTTCAAAAACCACAATTATTTGTCCTCCACTATCTCACACACTTCTGCAGAAATTGCTTTTCTACCCACCATTCTGGTTAACTTTAATTAAATGGAGCCAAATCCATGCGGCTGTGTCTAGTTCCTTTTCTAAAATGAATCAATTAGCAGTTGGGAATTGCAGTGGGGAGAGAAGGGTCACTGTGTCCTGATGGGACTGAATGGCAAATGCCACAGCTGGAAAGAGATTACAGAGCATCTTGGGTCAAGAAAGAATGTAAATGGTTACCCCATGTGTCCAGCACAGAGGAAAAAGAAAATTAAGTAAAAATGTCATGGAGTCAAATTCTAGCTAATGAGTGCAAGCTCGGCAGGTGCCCTGAACAGAGGGAGAAAGGTCAGGACTGCTGCTCAGAAAGATCCATGGTTTGCAGGAGACTTCATACCTTTAAAAGGATAATGACCTAATTTACATGAGGAAAACCAGCACACAAATTACCCTTTAGACTTCTTAGAAAAGCCTGGTAGATAAAGACTAGGTGTAGTGTCATACAAAATGTTCTGATGGGCATCACTGTTGTCATATATTTATGTGTAGAGATGCCAGGCCCAGAGTCTATATGTTTTGCTTCAGGTTTCTTAATATTTTACTTCATTTCTCATAAAAAAATAGAAGTTTACATTTGATAGATGAATATAAATCTTTAGAAGCTGTGACCCTTCTGGGAATCTCTCCAGAAGAAACCACTCCCTGATCCCAGCGAGTTACTCATGCTGTGGGCAGAACTGCTCTGGATATAGATCAAGGTACTGAGGATTCTCTAAATCTCCATGAAGATTCAGCCCCATACACTGCCAGGCTCAGTCTGGTTTACTGCAGTCAATGAGCTTTTCAATTTGATTAATTTCTAAATGAGAAAAAATCTTAATTCATACATTCCAGTCAGATATATCAAAATATATTTTACCCAAAATAAAATTCATTCACCTTCTGCACACATTTAATTTTTATTTTATTTTTATTTTTCTGTGTGTGTGTGTGTGTGTGTGTGTGTGTGTGTGTGTGGGTGCATGCATATCAGAGGGTAATGTGTATGTCTGTGCAGGCTCAAGGGTGACTTTCTGGAATCATCCTGGATTACTCTCCTGCTTTCTGCCTCGGCATTCTGGAACTTCCCAGACTCTGCCTTCCAGGACTAGAAGTGCAGGCCACTGTCATTTTTGTTTGGATATTTATGTGGGATCTGGGATCTGTACTCAGGTCCTTCAAATTCAGGTTCATCTGCTTGTGAGACAGAGTCTTAAACCCTGAGCCATTTCTCCAGTCCATGTACACATACTTGAAAAATACATGCAACTTGATATTCAAGACCACAGCTGAGGACACAGACAGACTCTTACCACACAGTGCCACATGTCATTTCTCCTAGGAAAATAGCACAATACATTAGGCACATTAATAGTACTGAGAACAAATATTGGATGGGAGACAGCACATTTTTCCGAGTCATTTTGCAGAGAAACTTTTCTACTAATCCCTATCCTTTCTGTCACGTATTCAAAACATGAAATGCAACCTTAAACTCTAGTTCCCTTTTTCATGAGGTGTCTGTCATCTACCCTTTTTGCTGTAGCTTCATTGAACCAAGCAAATATAGGTAAGTGCTTAACAACCAGGGGACCCTTTTAGGCTTAGGTTTAATGCACACCCAATCGAAAATTGCATCTTAATAATTTGTATGTGCCCTGGGATCCTCACCTACATTGGGCTGTAGAGTATTTGCCTTCAACAAAGGAAATAAGTTACTCTCCTTAGAAACTTCTGAATGAAGCTCTCTTTCTATTCAATCCTGTCCCAGAATATATCTTGAAATCAAAAGAGATGGGCCAAATCCAAAAGAAACTAGATCTGAGTGAAGACAAAGTAAGGCACATTGAATCTTCCAAGATAACTTTTAGGGAAAATCCTCATTACCACAAATACATTGTAGGAAGGGACATGAATATTGAGCAAAATCTAAAGCAGTCTGAGCCACCAATTCAATCAATCATAATTGAGAACTATACAGATGATGCCTCTAGTGACCAAACTTCTCGTTCTCTTGAATCTCAAAGAATGTAGCTCCAAATGATAACTAGTGCCCTTGAGCGCTTTTTCACTTCTGTTGCCTGCTGCTTTCTGGACTGTCATCATTTTTCTTTGCTTTCATCATAGGGTGGGATCAGAGCCACATGTTTAGTTCTTTCATTCAAAGAAAACCTATGAGCAAGGGAGCAAGATGATGCACACACACGAAGAAGTAGGCTGCTCTATAGTGTGTGTGCGTGTGTGTGTATGTGTGTGTGTGTATGTGTGTGTATTTTTGTGACAGTTCATGTGAGGAAGTTACAGGACATCTTGTAGGAGTAGATTCTCCCCCTCCAACATGTGGGATCCTGGGGCTAAGCTCGTGTCATCAGTCTTGACGGTAAACACCTTTACCCTCACAGCCATCTTACTGAACTGCGATGTGCAATTTTATTTCCTTTCTAACATTTTCATTTTTAGATTTTTGGCTTTAAATTCTGATAGATTTGTATTATATAATGGATAGGATTAGAGAAGCTGTGTATTCTACAATGTAGAACTCTGTGGTATTCTGCTTTGATGTGTCCGAGAAATGCCACTCAAGGTTGCCTGACACAATACTTTTTATATTTTGTGGAGAGGATTTTGGGAGTAGGTATTTTTTATTTTAAAGTTTCAATTTCCACCAAAATGTGTGTGTGTGTGTGTGTGTGTGTGTGTGTGTGTGTGTGTGTGTGTGAGCAAGACAGAAACAGAGAGACAGAGAGAGAGAGAGAGAGAGAGAGAGAGAGAGAGGAGAGAAAGAAAACAGGGTACGCCAATAAAGCCTGACAATACAAATGGTATGAGTAAACGTTGTTATTACAATAGAGTTTAATACTTCAGAGAATTTAATTGTATGTCTGATGAAAATAATGGATTTTCACATAAATATGCAGATTTAAGTTAATAAACTGAGAATATTTGAGTCACAACACAATTAGCATACATTTAAAATGATAATCCTCATCTTAAATCAGAGAATATTATTTGAAATGTTAATAGTGAAGAAGAAAATGAACATTAAAAGCACAGGAAAATTTATATATATTGGCCTCTACCTTTAGGTAAGTTGAACATTTGAGACAAGCCGAATGGCAACGTATTCATTGAAGGTCATATGACAGGAGAGAATTCAGTTATTTTCCTGGACTCTCTTTAACAATGGTCAAAGATGAAAATGACAAACAGAAGTAATGAAGCTCAGAAAGCAAGTCTCTTCAAAAAAATAAGATTTTAAGAAGGGAATGAAAATGGAGGAAAATATATTTAATGATAAATAGAGAACAGAGTAAATAGGAACCATAGGGCAACTATACTCCGTCTTCCTGAGTATGTGTGAACAACAGGGCTGGTGATTCTGACAAAGTCTTCCAAAGAAGGTTTCACCTGGAAATTGATGACCGAGCAGAGCTTTCCAGTCACTTTGAATGCTATTGTTCTTAACGTTCACGGATGAGATGGCTTACTGTACATTTACATTAACATTCTCTAAATGACTTAAACACCCACTGCAGTGAAATCAAACAAACACAGCATCTTTCAGCGTATTTGAAACACTGCAGCAGAAAAGTCATGGTGAACCCTCTAGAATGTGGTATTCTTGCTGTAAGAAAATAAACAAGATAGAAGACAGATTTTGCCCATGAACTTCATTGAGGGAGGAGAGGTGGACTGTTCTGCAAAATTACACAATGGCTAGTTTAGATAGACAGCAAGTCATACTATTGACTTTAAAAAAGCTATGGTTATTATATTTAAAAGTATCTCATATACAAATCAGCACATTATAAAAGAAAAGTATCTATTATACACATAACTGAAGACAAATGACATGTATAATTAAATATTTATTTTCAAGTGTATTTGTGGATGTGTATGCATATTTAAATATGTGTGCATTGCACATACATACACGTACATGAAGACAGATGTCTGAGGTTCACAGTGGAATTTGTTCTCAATAGTTTCTCCACCTTATTCCTTGAGACAGGATCTCTTAATCAAACCAAGAGTTTGTTGATAGAGACAGTCTACCTACCAGTTTACTCTAAGAATTCCCTGTCTCTGTCTTCCATGGCTGGAATTATAGGAAGGCTGCTATGCCAACCCAACATTTACTTGGGTATCCAAACTTTGATCCTCTTGCTTACAGGGCACACACTTTAACTGCAGAGTCATCTTGCCATCAATGTTCCATTATCTCACTTCAAATTGTCAGAATTTTAATGACATTATTGGAAAAGTGTTCAGGAGGGGAGGAAAAGAAAAACAGAACAACTTGGAAACTTAAAATAGTCCTGAGCATCTTAAGGCTAAGAAAATTTCAGTTCTCACTGATACCAATTCTCACTGGTATTCTGAAGAAAAACCTGTGATATACTACTGCACACTAAATGAAGATACATGAAACTCATTTTTGCTATTTTTTATTAATGCTTGAGATGGTTTGAATTTTGCTTGTTTTGTATACAGATGAAACAGAACATTCTATCGCTAACAGAAATAGAGAGCAAGAGGCACATGAAGAGAAAGTCCTTATTTTAGACCCACAGTCAAAACATTTAAATGTGAAAACCGTACCAGTGTTAGGACACATACAGTGAATCCATGATGGAGCACAGGAGGGTCAATAAAAATTTTTTTTAAAAAAGATGAGAATTTGAGGCCTGTAAGATAAGAACTAAAGAAAAGAAACTGATCATGAGATATATAAATACATATATATTTATATTGTTTAGAGAAGTGAAACAGTAGGACATAATCAATGATCAGTAAAGAGGAAAACTTGAAAATGAGAAGGTCAGTCAGTATTGTTACCTGAAAAATTTCCATATTGTTTACCATCAGATCAGTTGCACATCTCTGCCAAACACACTACAAAAATTAACAGAGAGAGAGGGGAGAGAAAGAGAGGGGAGAGGAGGAGACAGAAAAGGAGAGGGAGAGAGAAGAGAAAGGGAGAGGGAGAGGGAACGAGAGAGAATGAGGGAGAGAGATAAAGGAGACAGAGTGAAAGGAGATACAGAGAGAAAGTGACAGAGGAGAGAGATACTGGGCCATAATATAAGAACAGAACATCCTAAGCCCTGAGTCATACATGTGATAGTCTGCTAATCTGTTCTCCTCACCTGCCAGCTGGTCTCTCAGTACCTAAGACAAGCCCAGGGCAGCATCATTCTCCACTCAATCCAAGAAGGAGAAACAAAAGCAAATCTCTTTTCTACATAAGTTGGGTTTCCCCTAGTGTCTCTGTGCTAAATTAAACAGCTTTCATTTAATATACATACAATCAAATTAAATACATTAATATAACTTAAATTATAATTATTATATTAAAGTGTATCAAAGACTTACTCTGTTTTTATACCCCCAAACGAACTAAATGCCCTAAAAAAAAACTTTCTTAAACCTTCCACAGCACTTTAGAGGAAAGAAAATATTTTCTTGCTTTTGCAATATGATCAAGGAACTTGAAGCTTCATCCCCTGGGAGCTGGAAGGAAATGAGTATCTCAAATGCCCACTCCACCTCTCCAGACTTACCAAGTTAGAATTCATGAATCGGCATTAACAAGATAGGAAATGAAATGTGCATAATATGAAAAAGAAGTTTTAAATGATGATATTTAAACTCTGCAGAAAGTCTGTGCCTTTTACAGATCTTGGGATATGGTAAAGACATTTCCATGTTTGATGAACAGGGATCTTAGGTGCACCCCAAAGAGGTCCTAAACAAGTCATCTGATGAAAGCTGTCCTCTGACCCCCACGCATGTGACATGGCATGCATACATCCTTTCTCTCATTCTCTCTCTCTCTCTGTCTCTCTCTCTCTCCCTCCCTATTTCCCTCCTTCCCTCACTCCCCCTCATATAAATAAACTAAAAATTATTATTTAAAAACAAGTCCCCTGACCTTGTGAATAATTAGGGTCAAAGTAGCAGATGGGGTTAAAGTTGATGATGAGATCCTCTTGGAAGTGCAGATGCTAGTGTATTAGTTCCCCTGGCAGAATGCATCATAATGGCCCTTCAAATTAGAGGAGTGAAGGAAAAGGGTGAAAATTAGATACTTCTACACAAGAATTAAATTGCCACCTCTGACAGTGGCAAAGAAGAGGGTCATGGCCAAACAAGGCTGGCAGTCTCCAAGTATATTCTGCCTTGGACAGTACAGAACAAAGACAGCTAAGATGACATTGCCATTTCAGCATCACAAGAGCCATTTAAATTGTGCAGTTGTGTTATTCTACGCCAGCTAATTCATGGTTAATTTATTAAATTAGCACATGAAACATACAGAGACCAGTTCATTTCAGTTTAGATCTGTAGTTTTCCAAGCATGGATAATGGAAGAAATTTCCTGCTACAAATAAAGTATTTCTCTTATTTGTTCACTCCCTGATAGATTTGCTGAGTTTAGAAATTGATAGATGAGTGTCCTAAAAGGAAAACAAAAACCAAAAATACCCTTTATTTAACTACCACCCACAATTTTTCTCATAGTAAATTTTAATTTTCCAATGAAACTTTCATGTTGACTTCCTGAACCATTATATCTCCTCTCTTCATTGAAAAGACATATGTAGTGGGTTAAAAAGCTAGAAAAATAAGAACAGAGAAGGTGGAACATGTATTCTGCTTCTGAGTATCACACTAAAGGATGTCCATAATACTGATAAGTAATACTTCCACGCATGATGAAGGGAGCGGTGGAGCAGCAGTCTAGGTCACTGAGCTGAAGATTCACACTCGGATCTAAATCAGCTTCCTCCACACCAGCCCACATGACACGAAAGGACTATATGACAGCAATTATTTTCCATGGCATTCAGAGGAACAAGAGTCAAGCAAAGACATTTGTATGCTAAAATTACTTGCTGTGCACTTGTGTGTGTGTGTGTGTGTGTGTGTGTGTGTGTGTGTGTGTGTGTGTAAAGCAATATATATTCAAAATGTCTCAATAAAACTGAAATTTATCCCTGAAGGGATGTTTCCTTTTTAATTTTTTTTTCACTTTGTCCTGTGTGAGGGATGAAACCTGCCCTCATGGATCATAATTTTGATTTTTTGGACTTTTACAGTTTACCTTCAAGATTTTGCAACCTCAATGGTGAAATGCTTTCAAAACGATTATTTCATGCCAACAGTATGCTGAGAAAATGAGCAGTTAAGCTTTCCAAATTGCTGAGCTGAGCTGGTAATTCTCAATTACTCTACCAGTAACATTCTCCTAAGCAAAAGGAATACACAAAACCTACAGCAGGAAACATGAGAACTAGCAAAATGCTACAGGTGAGGTCTTGATGTCTGATGGCCTCTGAATCTTACAGTGCCTTTGTGTCTCTGAGAATCGAGAAATGCAATCTGACTTATAGTTGTCCATCATTAGGTCCTCCAGCAATGCCAATATCACAATACATTATGATTATTATGGCCTGAATCACTAACATCACTGAAAGTAAGGACACTCATATGTATATTGATAAACAAGATAGAAGTTAGTAGAATGTCTTCCTTACTTTCACCTCTACAGACTTTTCTAAGCCTCCCTGTGACTAAAATGATAATTGTTAGTGTTATAAACTAATTGTTTTTCCCCTTGTAATTTTCATATATTCTGAAAATCAGCTTCTCATTCTTGATGTAGTGCATAGTAATCACTGTATACCTTTGATGTGAATGGTACTAATGCGTGGGGACAATCTTCCTTGAAAAATCATTTTTAACAATACCCCTGTCCTAGTTTTGCCAAATGACTTTATCGTTCTCACTGCATTATTCATTCAAAAAGCATTTTTGAGCCCCAACTGCATGACAGATATAGTTTGGGGAATGGTCAGGGAAGGGCAGGATATAAGAGAGATAAGCCATGGTTCATGCATTTGTGACACTTAATTTGTGACACTTTATGTCTTATGCAGAAGACATAAACCTGCATAAATACACATATAGGTAGCATTTGAAAATAATGTTAAGAGTGTGTTGGATACTGTCATGTGGAACTTGGGATCACAGTCCGATCTTGAGGAGTAAATGTGAAAGTTAACTAAGCAGAGCTGGAAAATGTAGGCATTCCACACAGCAAGAAAGGCCAGGAATCTACAAACAAAGGGTAGTGCTAGGAGCAACAGCTGTTCCTTTTGGCTGGCCTGGGAAAACCCAAAGGTGATCGGAGCAATGTGCCCAGAAGAGCTGAAAGGGAAGCTAGGTTCTCTGCAGACAGCCATGAATGGCTGCTTGAGCACATCACTTTACAAGCAGTGCAAATGGAAGTCTTGCAGGCTTGTGAGCAGAGACAATGCGGCTCAGTGCTGGGCTTACAAAAGGCAGGACCCACTGCAGAAGCCCGAGGATGCTAATAGCAGAGCTGTGGGGTTTCTACACAGGACTCCACTAATAGAGAAGAAGAGAAGCAAATAAACAATCTCTAGACTTCACAACAAATGTGACAAATAGCTGTGGTGTTGAACCCTTGTGAGACTGGCAGGAACCCAGGTGGTGTCATCAAGAATGGAGATCACCAGCAAGAAGTGAGATCTGACTGGAAGAGTGGTGGACTGTTTTCTAGAAAGCTAAGTTGAAGTGCCAATGGGCAAATATCTAGATTGTTAGAGGTGTGCTTCACAAGCGTCTGAATGGAGAAGTCATTGAGAAAAGTCAGGTCTTAACATCATTGTTCTGAATCTGTCCCCAATGGTGAGGAATTGTTCTGAGGTGTGGAAAAGCTACCTAAAGAAAACTAGAAAATGATCATTATCCATCACCAACTAAGACAAGCAAGGCTTTAGGATTTAAAGACTTTGAGTATATTACATTAGGACACACATAGTAAGAAGTCCCCAACTGAACTCCACTGACTGACCCTTTGCTCAGTTAACAAATCCTCCTGTTTGCATTTCCCGGAGCTGTGGAATGCATTTCAAAACCAGTCCCCAGAGCCCATCCAGGTCAGCAACTAAAATATTTCTGAAAACTATCTGACACGCGAGTATTTTCTCTTCAGAATGCCCACAGCATTGTGTCTTTAATACACTCAAGACAATTCACTTCAGGTTAATCATGCTCCAATACTTAAGTGGACTTCTCTATCACCACTCCAGTGGTTGGTTGCTTCAAACACAGATGTATCATCTTTTGTCTTTTTTTTCCTGTATCCTATAGAGTACCAAGTGAGAAGCAGGATGCGCAGGTGGAAAGTATTTGTAATGAATCAGCCTATAACTTCAAGCCTCTAAAAGAAATCAGAATTGGACAGATGGTTAGACATGCTCTTCAGCTTTACCAAGATGACTGCATAAGAATGGAGGGAAGTTCACTGCCTATTAAAATGTGCAAGTCTGGGGCTGGAGAGGTGGCTCAGGGGTTAAGCCTCCGCCTTGCAGGCGGAAGGTCCTGAGTTCGGATCCCAGATCCCACATATAGACGCCAGGCGGAAGCGGGGGCGGCCTGCGCTTCTGGTCCTGGTAGGGCGGAGTCTGTGAATCCCCGGGCAGAAGGAGGTGGAGGCGTCCATGGTGGTTCGCGAATTCGTCCGTGGTTCTAAACACACACACACACACACACACACACACACACACACAGACACACACACACGCGCGCGCACATACACACGCACATGCGCACAGTTGAATAAATAATAATAATAATAATAAAAAAAAATTAAAATGTGCAAGTCTGAATGTACCAAGGATGTGAGTGGGGGAGGGGGAGATGCTGCTCACTGGACAGGATGTAGACAGGCTGCTCTATGCAAAAGATTCTGAAAACACATTTAGATTCCCTTGCAGTGGTCACACCCTGAAAACTAGTCCCAAGTTAAGGAACATTTTTTTTCCCCAGTGGATTAACAACTTATGTTTATTTTGCAAGACTTTCCTGCTTTTCACACTTTGTAGTTCTTAAACTCTGAAATGACTTTTCCCTCCATTCTAACAAAGGTATCTTTCAAACAAAGCTAATATTTCCTTTTTAAGATAGACATAGACAGTTCTTGTTTTTAAATATGTATTGATGAGAAAGAGAGAGAGAGAGAGAGAGAAAGAGGAAGCACAGACACATGCCATTGTGCCACTGTTAGAGGTCAGAGGACAGCTTTCAGAGGTCATTTTTCCCCCCATCATATGGGCTCTGGAGATGGAACCTTCTGAACCATCTTCTTAGTCTACTTTTCTTTCTCTTGATTCAAAAGAAAAAGTGGAGTCCTTATTTGGAGAAGTGTCCAAACTCTGAAATATAATAGTGGATCCTGGCTTGGATCCACTTGGCAGCATTTTTCAGGCACTGAGGTCACTACCTTTTGGAAGTGCCAAGAACAGCTCCCTGGGTAGAACCTGATGACCATTGCTTTACAAATACGTATTTGTGCATCTTCTCTGACCTCAAAAAGGCGCAGCCTTGAAAGTTTGTCTCCAGCTTATTCGAGCATATGCCATGCTATTCTAAATGTCTCTGAGGAAGAAAATGCCAAGCTAAATGCATTTTAAAGTATTTTTAGCCATGGCACTATCATCCGAAGGTCACTGAACTATCGTTCAGTCAGACAAAACAGGCTAGCACATCCCCAGATCCAATTGTTGAATTCCAGGGAAAAAATAAAGGACAGTAAAACAGATGCCAAGCCAATCAGGCCAAAGCGGAACATTCCACTCAATTTTCACCTCACCTTGCTCAAAAGAAAGTTACTTCATTCTAAAATAGTTTCCGGGAAGCATAAGAAATATCTATGGAGGCAAAAATTATCCTTCATAGAGCTTGAGTATGAAATTTTAGAAGTTGAATAATTATAGGACAAAAAATTCTCTCTCTCTCTGTGTCTCTCTGTCTCTCTCTCTCCTATGCAACATTTGACCAGCTAACTATAACTCTAGTTCAGATGTTTATGCTTAGGAAAAAAAAATTCTATTTTGGGCTGCATAGCTCTCATCAGCATTTAGTTTTAGAAATAGAAACTTTTTTAACTCAGAATTTCTAACAGTGAGACAGATTCTCATTTTGATGATGACAGCTGATTTAGAGAAAATGTTTATTTCCATTTTAAAGTCGTCCAAGATGCACACATAATAACTTTCCTTGCAAACGGTATTGTCAGGGGGGAAGACACGATCAATTTTGGATTTGGTTTTCTCAATTCTCATAAAAGGCTTTCCACTTTTCTTTGATAAGTTTTGTGACAAGCTGCAGGCGAACTGTCTGGATGCCAAGCCGGAACCTCCTCCCTTAATGTTTCTCCTTCATTTCCTCGCTTCTTTGAACAGCGAGTGTCCTACAGGACAGTGGGACTCAGCAATAGCAGACTTCTGCTGGGTCTGATTTTTATGCATAAAATCAACAGCTTGGTGAAGTAGGATAGACGGGTGACGATTGGGCCCTTGAAGTTGGCACTGTAGCCTCAGGTACAGGATCCAGCTAACATATTAGTTAGGTATAATCAGGATGCTTTCTCGGGGTTCCACATACACTGTTCAGATAGCTGAATCTTTTTCTCACTGTCTACAAATCTAAATGATCTGAATGATTCACTTAGCTGTTGCTTTATCTGACAGCTTTCTTTCAAAGATCCAGACACAGACCCTAAGTGAGGGCAGGAACTCTTTCTGCTAGCTAAAGAATGACAGTGCTTCGATCCGGGCCACAGGGGCTTTGTCAAGATGCTTTTTAACATTGCTGGCCACCCAGCAGCTGCATGGCCTTGGCTGGATTGGTAAACTTCATTGTTGCAGTTCCTCTTCTCCACTGCTGTGAGACAACACTCAAACACAATTTAAGGGCATAAAGATTTATTTGACTTATGGTTACTGAAGGGAGATACAGTGTATTATAGGCAGGTAAGGCACTGTGGGTAGCAGAAAATGGAGACAATACAGATCATCACAGAGGCCGAGAAGGCAAACACCCGACTACAAGATCAAACTGCTAGTGGAAGCAACTTCAAGGCCTGGCCCCCGTGCCCTCTCTTCTTTCAGCGAGGCTACACATCCTAACATTGCCATGACGTCTCCAAGTATTAACAGCAGAGAAGGACTGTAAAAACATGAAACTGTGCGGAACAACTCACATTCAAACTCACTTTATCTCAACTTTTCCATCTATGGAATGACATCATTAGGTAGAGCATTTTCTTAATTATTTATGATAAAGAGAGGTCTTGGACTTCATTGAGTGTTCCACAAGGAACTCTCATTCTCTTTGTTAGTATGTCTGTCTATGACAGGGCTGATACTAATGTACAGCTCAGAAATCACCACTAGCCAACTGCTAACTACATATCACTGTATTGCCCTAGAGCATTTTCTGCTCTTCAGCTGCAGCTTTGCCCGGCATCTGCCTTTGCCCATGTCTCTGTCTGCCCCGGTTATGTGGGCTAAACCTACCTGTGGAAGTGTCATGCTCACGTCATGCTTACTACTTCTAGAGGTCTGGCCACTGTCCGGAGAGCATATTTCTTCTAAGAAGGACTTTACAATGCTATGAGGATGGAGTGCTCCACGGCCTTACATAATGCACTTAAGGTGATGTATCAAGAGAAGCCAAGCTCCCAAGTTACTTCACCAACTATACTAAAGATCAGTTGAAGTCAGAGATCCTTCAGATTTTTATTGGAGGAGAAATGGTTGCAATCAGAATTGCAGAGTAAACGGGAATGGCAGTAAGAGCAGAGGTGTGCCTCATAATGGCTTTACTACTACAACACTACTAAGAATTCAGGGAGTTCTGTGAATTTCATCCAGTTCAGAGGAGTGAGGTCAAGTTGACCTAAGAAGTCAGCATAAGTTGTCGCAGCGACGATCCTTTCTACTGCCAACAGGAACTAGGCCTTGGATTTGGGAATTCTTCACTGAGGTGGAAAAGCTGACATTAGTTGCTATAAAAATTATCACAGATCCTCACACCACAATCAATTAAATATCATAATTCTTTAAAAAATGTTTCTGTTTTCTGATCACGCTCCATGTTAGATAGTACCTGCACCAGTAGGCTGTGTTATAATGGTACAGCCACACATACCTGAGCAGTTTGCCCACACCTGGCAATCACCAGGTCACATAAGCATGCCCAAGAGATCTACCTATTTCCCTTGAATTCATTTCCTATCTGTAATGGGACTTCACCTGTCTGATGCTGGCACTAGCTTCTTACTGCTGCTGCTACCTCTCAAATTTAGTGTCTTAAAGTAACACACACTAACAGTCTTGGAAGTCAGAAATCTAAATAGGTCTCAGTGTGCATACACACATACATACACACACACACACACACACACACACACACACACACACACACACACATCAATATCACACTGCTGGCTATTCTGTCTACAAGCTTGTGACATCAAGAGAGATAAGTTCATCTTTAGTTTGAAGTTATCTCATTAGCTTCTTTAATTGCATCTATCCATGGAACCTCACAACTTCAAGGGTCCAATGATCATGATCTCGATGTCTCCAGGGGACTACTGCTGTCTACATTGAGATAGGCGGACTGAGGTTTCCTATACTATGAATCCACAAAATCAAATGAAAATAATTAAATCACTAAATCACAGAATAGTTACAAATGGTGGTAAAAACAGTTGCAACTTAGAGTGATATCCAATGCATGGGACAGGTCCTTCTTTGTTCCTTTGTTTCTAAGTACCTTCTCTTCTTGTTTTCTGGATCAAGTCTTCCAAATGAACGTTTATATATCCTAAGAATATACCTAGCTCTGAATCTATCATAAGCTAAACATGTATACTACCATATAGCTATTACATAGCTCATTAAAATACTTTGATGTAATAAATCCAAAATCAAACTCATCAAATTTCCCTTAAAATCTTTTTCCACATCTAGGTTCTTTTTTTAATTCCTTCAAATTACTTGCTTCCAAGGATGACATCCATTTTTTAAAAAAACCAATGAAAACTACAGAAAATAAGTTATTATTGAGAAACCTGCTTATGTTATAAATAATGAAGAAATTTTAATATTGCCACTTGACTTTCAAACACTTAAACTTCAATAAGACCTCCAAATTAAAGCAAACTTTAGCAATCAAGTTTTGAAACTTCGATGTCCCCATAAGGTCAAGTTTTAAAATCAATATCATCTTTCAGGATTAAATTACTGCTTAGGGAATAAAAAGTTACACACCAAGTTTTGAAGCTACTGCATTGCACTTCACATAATTACCTCCCACACTGGGCAATTTATTTGCTAGATAGATCTTACTGAACCATAGACACTTCTTTTAGTAAGATTTCAGCAGGCTAACAGAAAACATGACTACTACTGGTCTACATATTTCTACTGGAGTCCTAGGGATGAATTTTGTCCACTTTCCATTGAATTTTCAAATATAGTGTATCTGAAAATTCACATCAATTCTCCTAACCTCCCCCCACAAATCTCTACCTTTGTCTCAATGAGAACCTGGACTGTACAGCAGTTGTCATAATCCCATTTTGCCAGACAAGCATCTCTTTCTAGAAAACCATGCTTTGTCAAAAAAATTTTAAATACATAATGTCCAGAACTGAAACCAAATAAGGTTCCACTATATAAGATTAAAGGTCTCTTATCCATTTCACATTTTGTTATTCAAGGATTTTTTTTTTGTATCTACACAGAACACACTATTAAATCAAATAGAGTTATGTGCCAGGTAAACTCACAATTGTCATATGAAGATCAGCTAAAAAATGTCACAATAGTCATTGATTAATACAAGTTTATATTTCCAATATAAAATTCTTTTTTAAAAAATGTTTTATTATTTATTCAATTGTGCGTGTGTATGTGTGTGTGTGTGTGTGTGTGTGTGTGTGTGTGTGTAGAACCACGGACGAATTCGGGAACCACCATGGACGCCTCCACCTCCTCCTTGTTTACTCTGCCCGGGATTCACAGGCTCCGCCCTACTAGCACCAGAAGCGCAGGCCGCCCGCACTTCCACCTGGCGTTTATACGTGGGGTCTAGGATCCGAACTCAGGACCTTCCGCCTGCAAGGCAGAGGCTTAACCCCTGAGCCACCTCTCCAGCCCCCAATATAAAATTCTTATGGACCATTCCTTAATATTATGACATTAAAGAGATGCTTGGATACATTTTGAAATAATGTATAGCACACATAAATGCTAAAAGGAGGTCAGATGATTGAATCACTTCATGTGATTCCAGCTATTCTCTTGAAACTCAGGCATTTTGCTTTTATTGTTGTCTGTCACTGGCTAGACACAGATTTAGTTTCTTTGAAATATTTCAGGAGTAGGATGGCCATAATTACCAGTTGCAAAACTGGGTAGTAACTTATAATTAGTCTCAGCAGGAGAAATACAGTACAGAGTGAAGGTGATTGTGGTCAGTCAAAGTAGTCAAGATTTCACAAGTAGAAAGGAAAAGATTCCCTTAACCCAGGTGGTGATATGTGTCAGTGCCTTTGAATTTTTACCTTTGAAGTCATGTGAAATCTCTACATTTTGAAAAATTTGACCTAATATTCTAGAAAGAAAGTTTTATTTGTCCAATAATATAGTCCTGCAAATCATATCTGGCTCATACAGGAGAGTTTACAGCTACAAGATCCAAAGAAAAAAGTATATGCATTCAAATTTAAATCCATTTCTAATAACCAAACACTTTAAAATTTCAGTTTAAGTAGTTAATACCTAGCACTGCATCTTTCTAAAACTATCTTTATACTATGTTCTAAGACAAATGCTATATTCAGATAATAAGTAACAACAAAATGACTATTGATTCTAGAACATAAGTGCACATAAGCAGTATATAGTAAATTCAAAGTTATTATTTCATAGGAATTATCATTTTTTTCATTTTTAAGAAAAATATACAAACAAAATGAGTTTCTGTCCATGCACCATCTCTACCCCCTTTCACCTTCTTCTTCCACCTTCCCTTCTGTTCATACAAACATCCCTGTCCGTCCTACCTTCATATCATTCTCCATGTGTGGACCACAGGGCTCCCTTCGAGACACCTATACTAGTAAGGCACCAGGCCTTTCTGGTAGTATTGATAGTTCTTCAGTGAGTAAACTATCAGGTGGGGAAGCTCCCATTCACTTGTCTAGCACCTGCCCCCTAGGATTCACACTAAGCATAGTTATTTCTGTTGAGATATCCTTGCTGGAATCCTATTAGATGTACTTGTTTCTCCTGAGATAACCTAGCTGGTATGTGGAGGAATGTTAATATGTCAGCAACTGTATAGATCTGGTGATCATAGATCCCACTGGAATGAGCTCTTGGTCATGACTGGAGTCACTCCCCACCTTTAGGCTTTTACAGTCTTGCTGTCCCTTTTTCTGCAAGGTTCCCTGAGCCTTGCGATGGGGAGACTTTTGAACTGCCTAATTAGGTTTGTGTATTCTATAGTCACAGACACTCTGGACTTCTGTTGGCTGTGGTTTTCTGCCTATCCTAATCTTCCATCGTAATAGGATGCATCTTGGTTGAGTGCTGCGATCTTTTTTCATCTAAGGATATAATAAAGAGTATTTAGATTTTTTTGTTATCTAGTGTTTATATTTAATGCTAAAACATGTGTTTCTTTCTAATGACTATTTTCTCACCTCCTGCTGTTCTGTGTGCCTGTGTTCTTTTGTTTCCACTCTTATGAGATCTTCTTCTACTCCTGACTTATGTTTCTTTAAGGATGTTATAAAAGCTCCTGCTTTATTATATCATTTTGACGACTTAATGCTATGATCCACTTAGGAAGGAGAACATGTGGTGTCTATCTTTCTGCATTTGGTATACTTGACTAGTGTAATTTCTTCCAGCTCCATTTATCAGTAAATGTCATTAATTCATTTTTCTTGACAGCTCAATAGTATTCCATGTGCATATGTACTACATTTTTGTTATCCATTTGTCTATTATTGGACATCAAGGCTGGCTCCATTTCTTTGCTATTGAGAATAGAGCTGCAATGAACATGATATTCATGTATCTTTGTAGTAAGATGTAGAGTTCTTTGGGAATATTTCCAGGAGTAGGTCTGGATCATGTGGTATTTACATTTTTAACTTTTTGTAGGAACCTCAATACTATTCTCCAAAAGGGTTACACAGTTTGCATTCCCATCAGCAACGCATGAGGGTTCCCTTCTCTTCAGTGCTCATCAGGATTTGTCGTCGTTTGTGTGTTGAATTTTAGTCATTCTGACTGGAATGACATTTAGTGACATGAGGGTGGTTTTAATTTGCATTCTTCTAATGACTAGGCAAGGGGAACCTTTAAAAAGATATTTGTAAACATCTGAATCTTGACCTGAGAAAATTTCTTCTAAATTCTAAGTCCCATTTTTAAATTGGGTTATTTATCTCTTTGGTATTTAACTTTGTGAGTTCTTTGTGTACCCTGGATATTAATCCTCTATCACATATGTGCCTTTTTGTTTTATTAACAATATCTTTAGCTGAAAGAAGCTTTTTAATTTCATCAAATCCTGCTTATTGTGTGTTAGTCTTATTTCCTATGGATTTGTGGTTCTATTCAGAAAATGCTGACCTAGGCCAAAATTTCAACTGAATTCCTTGAACTTTCCAAAAGAAGAACAGTCTGCTCCCTGGTTGCAGATTTGCTGTTACTGACATTTTAAATTTCATGAAATGGTTTCCAGAGAGGTATTGACACAACAAGGAGTATGATATCCCACTGTAAATATCTACTTCATTAAAATCTATGTGTGCAACAACTTTGGGGAAAAGGACTAAAGATATAATACAAATGGTATTTCATGAATTGAAGCAAAGACATTTTAAATAATATTTCAGCTCTTTTTGACACTATTATGCTTGAATTTCTCTAGCAATTTCTACAAATGTATTTTTAACTTTAACAAACAGTACGCTTTCAGGTATTCCTGCTTGACATAATGAAATTGTATAACTCCCACAGCTCGCTGCTTTTTGATATTATATAAGAAGCCTGTAATTTTATGTGCCAGGGAAGACAGAACACCTTAGAATTAATGCCTATTCAGACTCAGAGAGCAATATCTGAAGATGTGCCATGGATAGGAAAGTAATGCAGGTCATTGTTCACAAGAATATAAGAGATGTACAAATATACATTACCAAAATGTGTTTTTATGATTACACCTTATATTTCAAATTTTTCTAAAAACTGTCATCAGTAATCATATGGGGACAGTCAACTCAAAGATTTATAGCTCTAAGTTGGTATTTCCCAACTTAAAAAAAAGATCTGGATATTTGAAACTACGTGTTTAAAAATTAGAAATGACATATAAAACATAAACAAATATCTAATTACTATTATCAGGATAATAAAATATATATAAAATGTTTAAAGTTAAGTGAAGTGGGATTTGGTCTCCTCTGTCATTTTTTTAAATGAAAACTGTACAATAAGAAGTTGTGCAGTATTATTTATGCATAATGAGTTTTTATAGTTTGGAATTTTCATAAAGCAATCTGCATCAAGTTTTATTAAAACTAACAGAACATAAATGAAACATCAGAAAATATTCATGAAGAAGTCCTTTATGATAGGGACAGGTTGTTCTCTGAAGTAGTATCTGCATTCTGTTGGTGGCTACCACACTTTAAATGGCATAAGGATTCCTAGATTTGCTAACTTGTTAAGAATGAAACATGTTACTGTCCTTAAAATTTTTGAAAGAATAGGCACTACAGAATCAAAGCATCCTAAGCCTCAAGACAAATGCACTGGAATCTTACTATAACTTTGGGCCTCCCAGAACAACTCCCTATGGAGTTTGCATAGAGGACGTAACCAGGGCCACTTGTCCCTCAAGCACAAAATCATAAACCAATCTAAGGTGCAGTCCACAGGTACCTTCATAATGGATGGAACACTGCATTTGATATTCTTCCATAAAGAATGAAGTTAGGTAAGCTTCAGGGAACTATGAAAGGAGATTTTTTTATTAAGCAAAATAAGTTTGATTTATAAAGACAGCATCCTTACTTTCTGACTTGTGAATTCTAGACATTATCTAGATTCATAAAACATTTGTGCTTATATAGCAAGGAAATAGAAATGAAACTATCTTAGGAGAACAACAAATCAAGAGTGAGGATGGAAAAGAAAAGACAGATTTGTGGGGGAAGGGGAAATGGTCCTCCAAGTGCATATTAAGAGACGTCCTATCCCTCACCGAGAGACCACCGGAACTGCAGGGTTGATGGGGAGGGAGGCGTCGTCTTCTTCAGTGATGTAGTCACTGACAAGTTGCAAAACCTTCAATAAAAAACTTCCACCCATGTTCTGACAAAAAATTCTAGTCAAATTTAGTACGTCACACACAAAAGGACATGAAAGTACCAGGAGATCTTGTTAGGAAGAAGGGTTTGTTTGGAAGAGGAAAGAGGGCAAAAGAGTTACATGAGGGGAGAACAACCAAATTTCCTTATAGAAACTAATTGTAAAACAATAAAAAAGAAATACCCTTTGAAATCCAGAGTTTTGAATTGATTTGGTTTTCTGAATAAAGCTCAAGTAAGTTCAGTGTATCTCTTTGGTTGTTAAGTCTTAAAAAAAAAGTCTTTTGGTGCAAAGAAAATTTATTTTTTCCCTTTATTTTGTAAATCACAATGGCACAAACATAAATCCAAAGGGCTCCTGCTCCTATTTTCTATTTAACCTGCTCTTATTTCTTCCATATTTCATCTGGAAGAAAATTCTAGAGACCTGATTAAACTCAGTTTTACTTAATAAAAATGCCTTTATGTTTATAAAGTTTTATTTGCTGTTTTATTTTAAACTAAGAAAAACTTTATTTTAAAGACAAAACAAATGCATTTACACGCATTGGAATGCCAGAACAAACATTCACAAGCTTCTATGAAATAGAAAATTGCACACAGGTATCAATTAAAACCCAAAACCATTGAAGAACAATCACTGGTCCTGGTGACAAGGGTACATGGCCTTCTAAAAAGTCATTTTGTGTTTTATCTATGAGGAAATGGATGACAAATGTGAAGCAATGTAAGATAAAATTGCAGGTAGTCACATTTTAAGGCCCTTTCTCTGCTCCTTATTCTGCTTTCCTGAATTAGTCAGCAGATAATTTTACAAAGAACATATTAAATGTCAACACTTCCAAAAATCTAAAATAGATTCAAAGTCAGAACTAACACAATGGTAGGCACTAAAGCTAATCACATGTGCTTGCAGTGGAAAGAGAAACATGGATATTAATAGAGACTGGTTTTCTCCATGACGCTTGGGAAATCTTGCTCACTGACCTCTCTGTCTCCATCTCCATTATTGCCCAGCTCCTTGGATACGTGCTTCAGATTTTTTTAATGGGATCGTCCCAGTTTCATCATCGAAGAACTTGAAAGCTATTTCTTTAGTATCTTTCTCAGACATTTCCTGTCATGATTGTCAAAAAGTCATTGAAGTTCATTTTTCCCATCCCTTCCTTATTGACTTCACTTATCGTTTTCTTGATTTCTTCTCTCTTGGGTTCAAAGCCCAGGGCTCTCATGACTCTCTTCAGTCCTTGAATGTCTACAGTCCCAGCTCCATCAGCATCAAAGAGATCAAAAGCCTCTTTGGTTTCCTATTTCTGTTCTTCAGTCAGTTGTGGCTTTCAACTTATCCATTTTCACTGGGCACTCAATGGAATGTTTGTCTTCTTAAAATCGGAGGCACTTCCAGGATATTGCTCAAAGGAAGGACCCCTACATTAAAGGTGAGAGAGGTGCAAGAAAGGCTACATGGTAGGACTGAGGCCTAGGATGAGCTCAACCTTGAAGCATGGGGCTCTAGAGAATGTCCAGAACTCCTTAATTGCTATTTTTAAATGTGTTAACTTGACCAAGCAATCTAGACATTTTAGATGTCATTTTTAGAAATTCTGAAAAAATTATTTGAGACATAGTTTCATGTCAAGGCTAACCTCAAAATTACTATCTTAGCCAAGGATAACCATGAATTTCTGATCCTCCTGCCCCATCATTCTAACGTCAAGATTATAGGCATGCGCTACCATATGCACGCTAGGTAAGTCCTCAATCAAGAGAGCTACATCCAGGCTGGAGAGGTGGCTCAGGGGTTAAGCCTCTGCCTTACAGGCAGAGTCCTGAGTTCGGATCCTAAACCCCACGTATAGACGCCTGGTGGAAGCGGGGGCAGCCTGCATTTCCGGTCCTGGTAGGGCAGAGCCTGTGAATCCCGGGGCAGATTAAACAAGGAGGAAGTGGAGGCGTCCATGGTGGTTCCCGAATTCGTCCGTGGTTCTACACACACATACATGCATACACGCACACATACACAAACGCACACACATATATACACATGCACAACTGAATAAATAAAAAAGAGAGCGACATACTCAGCTCTAGAATTATTTTGAGTAAATAGAGGTGAACTGCTTCCAAGGACTAAAATGTGTGAAGAGAAACTAGTATTTATTCAAGAAATTGGAATCTGTCCACATACTGTCCACTCTCCACTTTTGTTATTATGGTTAAGGTCTAACAATTGAACCCAGAACTCACCAATCAGCTAGCAGCATATTCTGGGGACTTTCCTGTCATTGAGTCACAAATGCTGGGATTATATATCGCTGTCACACTTTCCAGGATTTTTTTGTGGGTTTGGGAATACAAATTCTGGTCCTAGTGCTTGTGGGGCAAGAGTCTTATCAACTGAGCTAGTACCAAAGTGGTAATTTTCTAATACCACATTATTTGACATTTACATATTAAGCAGATCTTTTCAGTCTTGGAAGAGAACATAGTAGTTAAACTGTTTTCTATACCCAAAAAAGGATCAGATTTTGGATATTCAGATCTCACTTAAAATGTCAGGTGGGTTTGCTGACTCTCTTGAAATTCTAACCTCAGAGATGGAGACTGTAAATCTCCAAGTTAACCCTATCAGTGAGCTCTGAGTTTGATTAATGACCTGTCTTAAAAGAAAAAGATGAAATAGTGATCAAAGATGATTCCTGATACTTGTATACATACACGCATGTACATTCATTTACACATGAACTTTCACATACAAGTGGGCCCTAACAGATACACATATGCATATTTTGCTCACACACATACACATGAAATGGTAAAGAAATTAGACTCTTTTTTTTAGAGATAGATATTTGATTACCTTGTAATTCAGTTAGCACACACAAGCAAAATAAATTCTTATTTTTTCACCTGCAAATATTAATACTTCTAGAAGTGTTCATTCAACAAGTTTTATTTTCACTTAAATACCTTCATTTCATTCAGTAAATTTTCATCTGTCAAACTTAGTACTCTAACTTTGTACTTTGACTTATTTTTTTATTTCTTTTTACATTTGTATCACATACATTATGACCTCTCCCTCCATACATATATATATGTATATATATACACATATACGCATATATATATATGCCTTGCCATGCATAAAGAAGTTAGATGACAACTTCAGGTTGGTTCTGGCCTCCCACTTTGCTTGCAAATAACTACCTAGTCTGTTGAGAGCACTTTGGCGGAGAATCTTCCTGTTTCTACCTCACATCTTGCAATGGGAGCACTTGGATTTAAGAAGTACTCTAAGATGCATGGCTGCTAGTAAGTGGGGGATTTTGAAACTTAGGTTCTTTTGCTCGTTCAGTAAATTTTTTATTCATGAGGTCATATCTCTATCCCTGTATCATTACTTTTAGTTCACTTGTAAAAATGAAAATTTAGCAGTGTGGTTCACTGTAATGTTCTGATCATATACACTGAATAATATTTAAATCAGGTCACTGACCTTACTTTTTAAGGAAAGCTTAAAAATCCTTCATCCTAGATATAGTACATTATAATTGCCTACATTTGCTTTGTATAGGACTCCAACATATCCTACTTGATACACTACTCTTCTCTACTGTTGTGAGACACTCAGATTCAAGCAACATAAGGGTAGAAAGGGAGATTTACTTGGCTTATGGTCCCAGAGGGGTGATGCAGCCCATTATGACAGAGATGGCCTGGGAGGTGGCAGAAGCTGGAAGCGGCTTATGTTGCATCCATCATGGGAGGCCAAGAGAGCAAACTGCAGATTACACAAACAGACTACTAGTGGAAGCAGCATGGAATTAACTCGTCTCAAGGCCTACCTTCTGTAAATGAGCCTTGCTCTAGAAAGGCTCTACCGTCTAAAGTGACCACAACCTCCCCATATATGAACCAAGAATTCAAACACATGAGCCTATGGGGAAAATCCCACATTCAATCATATCACCACTCCATCTCATTGCGACATTCCCCTCTCTACTCTATCCAGCCTCTGAAAACCACCATTCTATTCTAGTCTTCTTTAAGATCAGTGTTTTTGCACTCCACATATAAGTGAGAACACATGGTACGTATATTATTACACTTGGTTGTTTTCCTTAAAAATGACATCTATCATAATCCATGACCTCTTGAATAGAGTTTATTTTCGTGAATATGTACCACTGAGTTTTGTACAAGTATCACATTTCTTTCTTCATCCATCAGTGAACGTGCACGAAGGTTGTTTCCATTTCTTGAGTACTAAGAATACTAATGCATGAACATGGAAGTGGATATTTCTTGAACACATTTCTGCGTTTCCATTGAACATATGCCCACAGTGGAAATGCAAGGTCATGTGGTGGTTCTATTTTTAATTTCTGAGGAAACTCCATTCTGTTTTAGATAAAAACTACTCTTCTGCATTTTGTGTCTATCTTAGCATTTCTTGTCTCAGAACTAAATTCATCAACTTTCTAAAAACTACTAAAGGTCACAATATGACCCTAGAAATATGCCTGTTCTTATACTTTATAACTTTTCATATTGAATAAATCTCTTCAATGCATGCTTATTATGATAAATTCATCCCAATCTGGGCAGAACTAAAATGTTGTTCTTATAGTATCTTCCTGTCTAGCGATCTCTAGTCTTCTTATAATGTCTCTTGGTGACATGCCACACTTTTAAAGCATTTATATGCCCACGGTTTATTCCTAAGCACCAGAATGTCTTGGATGATTTATGGTTAATTATCAACCTCTAAACCCTCTCACCTGTAAGAATCTTCAGCTGAATTTCTTATGTTTTACTGAATCTTACAAAATTATTTATTAGCTAGATTTTTTCTTTCTATAATTTAACATGAAATGTTTCTTCATGCTTTGACTTGATCTCTTGTGTAGAATTTTTGACAGACAATATTGAACTATTATAATTTTCATTAAATTTCAGACATTTTGGAAACTAAGTCCTATTTCATTATTATAGACAATGATGTTGTATGCCATTATTTTAAATATACCTTGCTGTGTGACTTTTTTATTCTAACTTACTTAAGATTTACCTTAGAAAAGGATCAAAAATATTCCAGTACCAGTTCTGGAACAGGACACTCCATAATTATTCTTAAACCTTTATATAAATATTTAGTTTTTTCAAAATTGTCTGCAAAAATAATGCACAGTATTCACAAAATAATCTTTCATATTCTGAAACACATGTTAAGTGTGATAAATTATCATTACTTTTAAATGTTAATATGTTCTAACAATATTAATTCTAAAATCCTAATACATTAAATTATAAATGATAGAAATATGATAAATTACAAATGATAGAATATTACCAATCTGATTTCATAAACGTATACAACAAAGTGTTCTGATTATGATTCATTTTCAAATGATCTATATAATTTGTTGGGTTTTTATCTTTAATTTGAATTGTTAGAAAACTACATTTTACATTGGTAGATTTTTTTCTGTTCTTAGGTTTTCACTTTATTTTGGTGAAATGAAAGTAACTGAGAAAGTAGCCTTGATTGCTTCTCCTTTGAAGAACCTGGAAAGAATTTCTTGGCAGTGTGGACACTCCTGACCCCACAGTAGAATGAGAACTTTGAGTATCACAGTGAAAGGAAGGTGTAACATGTATAAACTGTTCCTCAAGATGAATCACAACCTGTGAAAGATGAGAAATTAAGAATAGAGCAGAAATGCCCTGAGAGATATTACATGCAAGTAAAGGATGAGTAGTTGCTTCAAACTATTCTGTAGTCCAATTCTTCTATATCCAGACATAAGAAAAAGACGATGTTACTGCAGCGAGGAGAAAGACTAATGACCAAACAGTTTTAGATGTCAGGTTTCTGTAGCCACTCCAGCACTCCAAAGCACATGCAGAATTGTTTGTGTTCTTAAACAACAAAAGCACACTGGTCATTATCATTGGCTGCTGAATTCTGAGAATCAAGATATTCAGAAAACTGGATTATATTCCTTATGTTAAGTAAGGAATATATCTCCCAACATCCACAATGAAAGTTCTTAGCAGAGCGTGGGACACACTTTCGGTAATGGATTGGGAGTGAAGACCAGTGTCAGGGTTAGGAATATAAGTGAAGAAGTCCTGGGACTTGGGTCACTCTTGAATGCATATACCAAGGTCTCATATAAACACCACAAAAATATCTGCAATCTCTGTGCCCCAGTGGGAACTGGGAACTGGAGACCCAAGGATGTCCAGAAGCTTGCAGACCAGCCTTCCTGCTTGGCTTACACAGTGGTGGTGCAGAGCACCAGTTTCAAATATGTGGACCCGTGAGAAATGACACCCAAAGGTTGTCCTCTACCTTCACATTTGTGCCAGTAAACACTCACACATGCACACATACATAACACACAGAAACAAAACACACAAATAAGATACATAATTACAGTGTAATCATAAAAGGCCCTCCCTCATCAGTAATTCGTGAAATCCAATATTATTCATCTCCTATGTAATTATCTGTCACTTTTGAACTAGCCAGGTGGAAATGGCAGCGTTCTGCACTTTTGGCCCTACTGGGCAGACCTCGAGAATTCCCAGAGTAAATAAAAAAGAGGTAGAAGCAATCTGGGATGATTCCTGAGCACACACATGCAAATAAATAAAAAAATTATCCATAACAGTTATCTATACCAATTGTCACATGGATAAGAGATAAAACTTCCTTATAGAAGAACTGTATTCAACATATATAAGCACCACCTTCCCTAAGGGTAATAAGACCTTGCCTTCCCATGTGGACAACAGTTTGATCTTAGTAACAGGGAAATGTAAGAGAAAACAATAACTTTACAGTGAAGAAATCAGTCAACAATGACCTCAGCAAAGCAATGGTGTCTAATACCATCCTTCATGTGATGTAAAAGGCACCTCGTATTTAAAAGGCTACTCTCCACTCGAAAACACACCTCCAGTTGATTGTAAGGAAAATATTACATTAAGCAGATTGAGAGGCATTCTGTAAGATATTTTGAATGTACTTTTCTGGATATTGTTAAAACTATAAAAAATAAGATAATCATAAGGAGCTATTACAGATAGAATGAACTAAAAATGCAATCTCCTATTCTACCATGTAGAATATGACCTCCTTTTTGACACATACTAAGAACTCTAGAAACTCGAAAATACATTTAAGTAATTAAAGCCAGCGAACCAAGATTTCTATTCAGACGAAATGTTTTAAAAGCAGAAAAACAGAAAGAGTTGAGATTTGCACATGAGATAATCCTGAGGTTTCTGTTCTTTGACGAACAGGATGAATCAATTTGGTTCAATACATAAATAGAACACATTTGTTCTCGCTGGAAAAGGGAGTGTATTAAAGCTGTGGAATGCAATAAATACGTTCTACTGAATTCCTACCATAATTGTTATAATATGTCATAAAGTCTGATGTGTTCCAAATAGAAGAGAAAGAAGAACTGTAACAGCTAATGTGAAGGGAAAAGATAAATTTTTATATACATCAAAGGAACAAATCATTATACTACCATATTAGGTACTTATTAAGAAGTGATCATCAATAACTACAAACTTAATTTCATTACAATGCATATAATGAAACAAGCAACATGATATAATGAATGGTGTGAGGTAGTCGTTCCCTTTTTTAGTGTCTAGAAAATACTGTATGCCAAAAGAATATATAGACTCCTAATATTTAACTTTAGAACTTAAGTACATACAATCATTAAATCCAAATTATTTTTCTAATTAAGACCCAGCTGTGAAGACAATCAATAATGAACAAATGTGTCTACCAAACATGGCATAAAGATAACTGTTCTATGAATCTTTAAAGAACATTAACTTGGGCTGGACATACAGCTCAGGGGTTAAGTCTCTTCCTGGGAAGCAGAAGGACCTGAGTTTGCATCCCACATCTCAGGTTAAAAAAATTTGCTGGGCAGAATTAGTGGTAGCCTGCACTTTGGGCCCTGTGACCACGGGAAGACAAAGGTCGGAAAACCACAGAGCAAAGCAAAAAGTAAGTAGAGCAATTCAGGATGATTCCCAAAGTCACTCTTCGGTTTCCACAGGCACACAGTGTCCTCAGATACACACAACACACACATACACACACACACAAGAATGGTAACTCACTATTAACCTGTAAGTGCTATTAATCTTAGAGTATGTGTAAGACAAATTTATATTAGTTTAATTAACTTTAGAAAGTATGTATTGGCTTGATCGTTAGTTTTCCTACTCTGATTCTACTGGAATAAAAAGAGTTTTATAAATACATTCTAAAAAATAAAATTTTTGCGTGTGTGTGTGTGTGTGTGTGTGTGTGTGTACTACAGGTCACTTGGCTGTGTGTACCTGTGCAAGCCCAAGCGTGACATCAACAATCATACTGATTGCTCTATCTTCCTTACTTCTTTGCTCCAGGGTTTCCCAGGTGGTGCCTTCCACTGGCCAGATTTGAAGTCTGCCGCCAAATCTGTTCAACAATTTTGCATGGGATCTGAATATCTAAACTCAAGCCCTTTTGCCTGCAAAGACAAAATCTAAGGCTTTAACCCCTCAGACATCAATCCAACCAATAAATGAACTTTTAAGTGTGTGAAAACTGCGCAGGGAAGATACCAAATGAAGTCAACATTAACACATAGGCATATGAATTCACCTTTTTGAACATTACATATTTGCTACATGGATATTGAAGACCAGAAGATGAAGGCAACAAATTTTTAAATATCTAGATGTAGACATATTATAGAAAGCATGTCATTGGAAGCAAAAAGTTGTCCTGGATAATATTAGTGGACACTGAAGTGAAATCGTGGGGTGGTTTAAGCCTAGTAAGATTTATTTTTCTAGTAAGAGTTTTGCTTTTCAGTTTCATAGTGTTTTCATAGGGGAAAAATCCTTTCTCTTCATTTTTTTAAAGGGGGCAACCGACTGCTTGTTCTAATTGAGAATTCTCCACACCACTCTGCATGATAAATGTTTTCAAGATTAACAAGTCATAATAATCAAAATCTCAAGAAACTTCTAAGTAAAACAGAAATAGAACAAGATAAGCCCCAGGGTTAGCAGGAAAGTTTTTCCTTTTCTGGAAACTAAAAGGCTGAAATTGCTTCATGACAAGAAAAAAAAATCAGTTCTGATTCAAACCCTAATTTTTGTATTAAAACATAAGCAATAAAGTGGGTATTTGGTATATTTATCAGTTTATTAAAAACTTGATGTCAGCACTCGTAAAGAGACTATAGATATGAATGAAAGTATTACAAGTGGAGGTGGAGATGTATTCTGGTGTGATGCTGCCTTGTCATATACATCTTTGTGTTTTATTCCCACACTGGCATAATAAATAGTGCCTCTGCTACACAAGACTTAAAACAGCTGCATTTCTAATTTTAGCAGCTTATGAGAGACTTCTATATGGGTTGCATGTTAAAAACAAACCATCAGTATGCCAAGCAGCAAAATAAAATGCTGGGCAGACAGTGGCGTGACTGAGACCCTGAACTAAAGGGGGACCGACAATCATGAATGGCAATAAAGGGCCATCTGGTACTTTCTCCAATTTTACCTCAAAGAAAATAAGTCATGACCATGAAGTCTTAAGACAGCCATTCTATATGCCTTTGTTAATATGGCATCCTTTGATGAATTTACTTCATTAATTTTGATGGCATATACAACTTGGTCTCTCCTTTCCTTCTCTAACCTATTAAGTCAAAGTGTTGTATGTGTGTGCCTGTATGTTTCTTTGAATCTGTGTGTGTGTGTGTGTGTGTGTGTGTAAGAGAGAGAGAGAGAGAGAGAGAGAGAGAGAGAGAGAGTGAAAGAGAAATAAATTGTTGAATATGGAAATGAAGTGTGTGTTTTCCTTTCTAACTATCAAGGGAATCATCACTGCACTGGAAGAAATAAAAAGGGCATTCTAATATGTCCTTGTTCTTCTGAAAAGAATCCATCTGCATAATACAATGAAGTAACATTGACTGGTACTGATCAAGGAAATCAATAAAAAGCAATACATTTTTAAAGCTGTACTAAGAATACTAATATGAATATTTCTCATAAATTTAAATCAGCAATTTTTAGGAAATAAAAGAAAGCATCATGAATTAATTAAAATCATTTTTACAAATATTTCTCTTCATTAGAATTAGTTTGTAAAGTATGAGAATAGAGTTACAAGGATACATTTCAGTGAAAGTTACAGAATTTACATACTTAATTGTATCTTTCCTAATTTACAGTAGAAACTTTAAAAAATTTTTGAGAGAAAATAAGAAATGAAGCCATTCTTAATTCACATAAGGAATCTACATACTTCAGCATAAAGCTGTATTATAACCCTGATTGTTAAGTCCTTATTCCTTTGGCAATATGCTAGAGCAGTACATTGTTAACACGGAAAATCATTACCTAAGTATAAGAAACCATCACCAAAACACAAAACAGACCTCCACACGGATGGACCAGAAGGTAATTGAGACTTAAACTCAGGCAGTTTCACTACTTTTGTGTTGTTTTTAATTGCTAAGGTATCTTCTCCGTACATGGACTTAGCATAAGTAAATAAATTAACTAAAGAAATCCTGGAGAAACTGAATACTGTGTCAGATGCGAAGAACTCTATATTCTTGTTTTATGATCAAGGAACTAACTCATTAACTAACTCAGTAAGATACATACATACAAGACTATAAGCGTCTGTCCCCAAGAAGTTAATATTGGGAATTTTCTCTCCATAGTGACCCAAGGATGTAAAGAAAGATCTCCTCCTGTGTGGTTTTCATTGCCCATGAACTCTGTTCCTGTTCATCAGGATGAAAGTTACAATACAGGTCTCAATTAGCACAGGAATGGATGAAAAGAGACGGGAAGGAGAAACCATGATTCCTGGCTGGATACCTCTTACCAGATGGTGAGGAAGTAAGCCTAAAGCTAATTCTGTGGGAACAAAGGAGTTTGATATGTTCTTCCATGAAAACCACGGTGTGTGTACTGACCGAGATCAATTGAGATTTTAGTCTCTAGTGCTGGTATACATGACTCAATTTTTCCTATAGGTCTTGCCAGCTGTCCTTTAGGCAGACAGCTTTTCTGTTAGATGGATGAAGACATCAAGCTGTAGTGTGGAGAGCAGGAGAGAAGGGAGGGCTGCAGGAGAGGTCAGCCAGACCTCAGGATGTAAGCCACATTCCATTCTGGCTTTGAAACAGAAAGCCTTGAGCTTGGGGCCAGCTTCAGCACCACCGTAAGGAGCACTGACTCAGGCACGGGGCTCCAAACTCCTATAGGTAACAAACGTGGAGAAAACATCCACAAAGATATGCAGCATCAGTACTGAGGGGGGCATCAAACAGGAATGAGTGGGACTAGGGAGATGACTAGCCAATTGAAGTGCTTTCCGAACAAGGAAAGACCATTGTTCATATCCCCAGATCCCAGGTAAAATGCAGGGTGGTATCCCATCTATAATTCTAGCTCTGGAAGCCTGGGAATCCCCAAACCCACTGAGCCCCAGGCAAACAGCAGCCTCAAAAGTATAAGATGGGAGAGTAAATGAGGATGATGACCCTTGGGCCTCCAAATACACCTAACATGTGTGTACATGTACCCACATACACCATACTTACATACACATGAAGTGTAGGGTGGTAGAGTGACTACTGAATACATTTTAGAAAGAAAGCAAGATTAGCAAAAAGAAAAGGCATATGTTACAAAACTGAAAAAGAGGAATGACTCAAGTTTTTATTATTATTATTATTTATTCAACTGTGTGCATGTGCGTGCGTGTGTGTGTGTGTGTGTCTATGTGTGTGTGTGTCTGTGTATGTGTAGAACCACGGACGAATTCGCAAATCCCCATGGACGCCTCCACCTCCTTCTGCCCCAGGATTCGCAGGCTCCGCCCTACCAGGACCAGAAGCGCAGGCCGCCCCCGCTTCTGCCTGGCGTCTATATGTGGGATCTGGGATCCGAACTCAGGACCTTCCGCCTGCAAGGTGGAGGCTTAACTCCTGAGCCACCTCTCCAGCCCCTCAAGTTTTGTAGAAAATGGGTTATGTGGTCATGTTGATGGGCATGATCTTCAAATCAGAGGAGAAAATAATTGTTACTTGCAAGAAATAGCATGAGGGAAACCGTGGTGCAATGGAAGAAAGATGACTTTCAACCAATAAACGATGTCTATAAAGTAATTGGCTTGATAACATGCAGGAGACAACAAAAGTCAGAAAGAAAACTCTAGCTGTATTAGAATGATACTAATTTTACTAATTTTTCAGCACAGCAGGAACTGAAATTCAGTTCAAGTAATTTTGAATATCATGTATAGAATGTCAGTTCTATCATTCATTCATTCACTTGCTCACTTTATTAACTTAAATATCCATTCATGTGGTAGATATTGACTATATGTGACAGAGACCACATTCCATTGATTTCAATTTGAAAATAAATGTTTCAGCAATCAAAGCATATGCATTTAGCAAAGCAAAGATGGTAGATACTAAGTATCTGGCATTTGTCAAATACCTTAAGAAGCGCTTTACATTTTTTTCATGAAATCCAAAGCCCAGCTACTTTAGAGATAATGTCAACACTACATTACAGGTGGTCTAAGACTCAGAGGAAGCCAAGTAACCTGCAGGACACTAAATTTAAAAAAAAATGGTAGCTCTGAGATTCAAAGCAAAGATTGTGACTAAAATTAACTACTTATCAAATTGAAGACATGGATAGTTACACCAAAACATGAATATGATGCTTACTGCTGAATGGATGTAAACCTCCTACAACAGCACCTGACACATCAGAAACACTGTATCTGCATCACCATCTCAACCATCACTATTACTTTGCAGAAGGTAAATACACATGATGATTTCTTATGAAATACATGCCTTCAAGAATGTGGCTTGTAAGATTATCTTCCAGTTGTTTGGCATGAGTAGAACATGCTCTCCACCTTGTCAGCTGAGGTGAGCGCAGGAATAAAGGAGAAGCAATGTACCGTGGTATCCCAGGTCCATAGAGAAACTGCTCCACAAAGGGACAGCCAAGGAAACAAAGTAAGACTGAGCTCACAGTTGGAGAAAAATGGGATAGAAGGAAGCATTCATTACCTCTGGTGTCATCTTCACAGTTCATTTTCCATGAGCTGGTTAGTGGTGTGCCAAACACTAAAACCAGGCATACTTAAAATGTAAGGATAGAAAGGAATCCATAAATATTAATAATAAAAATGAGATGCTAAAGAGACATAGAACACCACACTTAGGAGACAAAGATAGAAATGTCTCTTCTTTTAAGGTTTGTCTTTCTATGGTTTCAATTCCCAGTATCTGACAAGACTGTAAAAATATTAAATTGGAATTCTGAGAAGGAATCACTGAAAACAATGTGTATCATCATGATTAACAGGATGTGATAGAGAGATGACATCATGGATGAGATATCAAGCATCCAGTTCCTCGAGCATCCTTGCAGTGTGTAGTATATACCCACTGGCCTCTTAATACCAGCTGAGTAGCCAGAACAACTGTTGGGGGAATCACAGGGCTTATGGTCAAGTGACTCTAGTGACCTAAGGATATGTTATACTGCCCATGGAGTTGCCTCACATGACTTCATCATGTGGGCACTGTTCCATCTCTCACCACAAGAAGGATGAAAATGCCGTAATATTGTGAGAACTACATTCACATGAATTTTAACACAGTAGATTGCAATAATTATTCTCTCATAAATTATTACTGTTAATCTGTTGCACCTAATTTTTACATGAATCTTTATCACAAGTATGCAAATATCAGAAAAGTAGACTTTATGCAGGAGTCATACTGCCCGTGGCATCGTGTATCAACTGAGGTCTTCTACAACCCCAGGGTCATGAGAAGGCCTGTGATCTTACAGCTGCAGAACTGGTAGAATTCAGACTTGGATACTTAGATATAATTACAAAGAATAATAGATAATCTGAGGCCTAAAGGCCAAGTCTAGTAGGTCAGGGAAGGTGCTGCCAGTAATTAATTCTGAGTTCTTAATATGCAACAAAATGTTATCTATATAATGAAGTAAAGGAAATCCTGGAACAGCAGTCTAATATATATCACCCACACAGATTTTCCCTTCACACAATTTCAGGAAGATAGTGAAACCATGGACTAAATGATGAGTTCTACAATGATAGAAAGGCCTTCTTAGAATATTTGCTTCACAGGTTTTTCAGGCTTGTGATGTAGGCAATGGCAGGAGAAAAACATGAGCATCGAAACATAATTTTAGTTGAATTTGGATGACAAAGGTGTGGGACATGCTGGATAAACTTAATCTTGCTCTCCACTTCAGCTATTACATAGCATCACTTCTGCAGTTAGACTGTGACTTTGTAGCCCAGGATTGGCAAGAAACTCAATGCATAGTCCAAGATACCTTGAACTTACAGCAATCCTCCTGCCTCAGTCTTACAAGTGGTTGGCTATGTGTTCAATAAAAAGGAGCCTTCATGGTTGGTTTCACTTAGCTATGGTTCATGGAGATGTGTAATCATTTAAATATTGATGGGGGAAGAGAGGATAATGATTCTGCAGCAGCAATAATGGCAATGGAATAGCAGCTCACTGCTGCTGCCCTTGGTAATTACAAACACCATTGATGCTTCCTGGAAACAAACTGGGGAAGCGATCTATCAGGCAAGGCCCCACAGATTTTTGTTTACTGGCACTGAATCTAGGGACTAAGCTGAGCGATGGGGTGTGAACAGTGACAGCACAGCAAGATTCAGACATTAGCACTGTCCCTGCTCTTGTCAGTATGCGGGCGGTTGAAAATCCTACTGTGTAGCTTTTCAGATATCTAACTGCTCTAGCGTCCCAAGTCACAGTGAGGTAAACAGAGTTAGACAATGTAAGCTGTCACGCGGCCATTTAGAAGTAAATATTTCTTTCTTCAAATTCCCTGTGTATGCTTGTGCATGTGTGTGCACTTGTGCATATGAGTGTGGCACTGACCAACTGGTTAGACTAGCAAGCCAGAAAGCCCCAGGTATCTCTCCTCTCCACTGCCAGCTCTGGGGCTACAAGTAAGTGCCACTGGGTCTGGTTTTTTACATAGATGCTAAAGATCCAAGTAAGATCTCCATGTTACATCTTGCAAGAGGTGGTCCCTATGTGGAGACCACATGGACATGCTCAGCCCTCTCATTCCATGGACATAAGGTGGAGGAGCGTTTCCATCATGAACTGTTCAATGAAGAACTTCTAGGTAGTCCAAGGGGACAAAAGGTATCTGGGTACACAAATAGTTGAAGTTCAACTTCTCATCAGTGTGCTCCAAAGTTCTGAAGACTGATGTAGGAGAGTATCATTTCAGTGTAGCTTAAGCTGGCACTTCTTGGGTCAGGATTCTTGGGAAAGCACCTTAGAGGATGAAGGCAGGAAGTGATATTATACTTTTCACACAATTTTATTTGTGGAAACTCTCAAGTGGTTAACCGTTTCAATTTTCTTGCTTGTATAATAACCTTCATTGCAGGTTACCTCCACTTCATAGATGAGGAAATACAATAACTACAAGTCTTGGGCGAGGACACTGGTAATAAAGAACAGACCAAGGACTTGAGCCCAGAGGACTAATTCTGGAAATTATGCAATCACTCCAAATACTGCTTTTCTTGCAGACTAGAAATTACAACCAAGTATCTACAGAGCATTAGTGTTGGGTGAGACTTTCATCTAGTATAAGCTTCTGGTTTGCAAAAGAACACAGTAATACACTCAAACCATACAGGTTTTTCAAAATCATAAAGAAATCAACAACACTACATGTCTAAGAAATCAGTTAATTTGCCTGACTCATTTGGCAAATGTTAGACAATTCATAATGCAACCACATGGAGTGGGAAAGGAGAGGTCGCCACTCTCAGAGGCCGTGGCTCTCCTTAGCATCTTCTTCATCTTCTTTGTCTCTTTCCTCAACTGTAAGTAAGATTACCACATCTCTTTAGTTTTATGTCAAACAAATAGCCCTTTCAGCTCTGGTGTCTCTGCCTGACATCAGGCCTGAACCACTTTCTCCCTGGCCACAGTATTCACACTCAAATGAGGCTGTCTCAGTGAAGAACAAATAAGAGCATGTGAAAGCAGAAATTTTAGAAGAATGTGATCAGAGAAAACAGCCTCTTATAAAAACACAATGGGAAAAAAATCAAGAAAAGTGGACATGTACTAGAAATGAAAGAAGAAAAAATTCAAATTTAAGCCTGACTTCAAAATCATGATTGCCTTTGTGGAATTCTTACATTCTTGTATATCCTGATATAACCATCTATGAGATTCTCTCTCTTTCTCTCTCTCCCCCTCTCTCTTTCTCTCTCTCTCTCTCTTTCTCATTAGAGCTCGTCACAAACACATACACACACACAAAGACAATTGAGTCTTGTAAATACAGTCTTGCTATTAATTTGCTTTGCTCTAGTTAAAGATCAGAATTTGACAAGATTGTAAATATAGTCCTGCTATTAATCTGCTTTGCTCTAGTTAAGAATGAGAATTTTTTAAAGATATTTGTTAGACATTTTAATTTCATCCCTGGTAAAATTTCTTTTAAGTTCCAGGGCCCATTTTTTAATTGGGCCATTGGTTTCCTTGGTGTTTAGTTTCTAAGTTCTTTGTGCACTCTGGACAGCAGAGCTCTATCAGATGTGTGGTTAGTGAAGATTTTCTCCCATTCTGTGGGTTGTCTTTGAGTTCGTGTTACAATCTCTTTATCTGAACAGAAGCTCCTTAATTTCACAAGATCCCAACTGTTGAGCGTTGGTAGCACTGACTGTGCCATTGGATGTCTGTTTAGGAAATGTTGGCCTAGGCCAATAACCTCGAGGGAGTTCCCTATCCTTTCAACTATGGTTTTTATAGTCTCTGGCCTGATATCAAGGTCCTTGATCCATTTGGAATTAAGGCTTGTACATGGTGACAAGTACGGGTCCAGCTTTAATCTTCTGCATGTGGAGATCCAGTTTTGCCAGCACCATTTGTTGAAGATACTGTTCTTTTTCCATTGAATTTTTTGGCCCCCTTTGTCAAAGACCAAATGGCTGTAATTTTGTGGGCTTATATCTGGGTCTTCAATCCTTATCCATTGATCTGTGTGTCTATTTTGGAGCCAGTACCAGGCTGTCTTTATAACTATGGATTTGTAGTATAGACTTAGGTTTGGTATGGTAATACCTCCAGCAGTGTTTTTGTTACTCAGGATTGTCTTTGCTATCCTGGGTCTTTTGTGCCTCCATATGAACTTTGAGATTGTTTGGTCAACTTCTTTGAAGAATTTCTTTGGGATTTTGATTGGTATAGCATTGAATCTGTATATTGCCTTTGGTAGGATGGTCATTTTTACGATGTTGATTCTGCTCCACTTCTTTAGCCATCAGGGAAATGCAAATCAAAACTTCCCTGAGATATCATCTCACCCCAGTCAGGATGGCAAAAATCCACAATACAAACAACAACAAATGCTGGAGAGGATGTGGAGAGAGGGGAACTCTCCTACATTGCTGGTGAGAATGCAGGCTCATACAGCCACTCTGGCGAGCCGTCTGGAGATTCTTAAAGAAATTAAAGATTGAAATGCCATATGACCCTGCTATTCCATTTTTGGGAATAATCCCCCATACAGCAGAGGATCACCTTGATAGCACAAGCATGACCATGTTCATAGCATGTTCATGCAGCACTGTTTACAATAGCAAAGTCATGGAATCAACCCAAATGTCCAACAGTTGACGAGTGGATAAGGAAAAGGTGGTACATCTATACAATGGAGTACTACTCAGCCATCAAAAATGATGAATTACTGGAATTTGCCGGGAAATGGATGTCATTAGAAACAATTATATTAAGTGAAGTATCCCAGACCCAGAAAATTAAGCGCCGTATGTACTCCCTAATAGGTGGCTCCGAATACCAAACCCACCCAGCCCACCTAGAGACAGTAATTGCAAGGATTATGAACAGGAGGGATGGGGTAGGAGGGCCATACCAGAAACAAGGAGAGAAGGGACCATGTTACAGCAGAGAAAATAGGCCTCCATCAAGGACTCAAATAAGTAATGAGACATATGATTAAGTTCACAGACTTTTGTTCCTGATCATTTACTACTGAGGGGGTATGATCTCACCAGAAGAGGAGGGCATATAGTCTGGCAGATAAAAAGTAACCATTTTGCAAATGGTTGATAGACCCCTCCCTCACTGTGGTTTCCCACTTTTATTACATATACCTTTGAATGTGCTTTTATCACAAGACTCTAATTTAACAGCTTTTTCTCTCTGGCCAGGGGGTAACATACAATGCCCACCAGGATGGAGTGAAGGGCATTGCAGGAGCAGCAAAACTGCAAAAGAAAATCAACAAACCACAATCCAGAACTTCAGAGACTCTATATCAACCACTTAAAACTAGGCCAGACTAATCTCTCCCCATCCTGAAGCTCAGGGACATTTGCGGAAGAGGGGGTGGTAAGAGTGTAAGAGCAAAAGGATGGGAAGAGCAATGATATGTAAGATACTCCATACAAGTTAGAGCTGAAGCAATCATAATTGGACTTTACATGCCCTGCGCATTGTCCAACACACTGTTGACCTCACAAAGTCTAGCATCTGCTAAAGGCACCAAGATACTTGGAGGCAAGGGATTGGCAGCCACAGCAGTGTTCCTATACCTAAGGGGAACACGGGAAAGTGTTTAGGGAAAGGCCACTGGGTCCTTGTATGTCATCGGAGAGAAGGGCCCAGAGGAAAATCAGGCATGCACAAGAAAGGACTCTCTGGGAATTGGGGCAGGAGGCACTGGGGGATGGGAAGGGAGGGGGTGGAGAGGGGGAGCAGGGGGTACGGGGGGAGCAGGAGGGAGGGAGGGCACTGGTGTACCTATTACGTTTGTATGAGCTGAAATAATAATAAAAAATGTATTAATAAAAAAAAGAAAACATAACAGCAAAGTTAAAAAAAGAATGAGAATTTGACAAGAATGTATTATGTTTATGACTGAAGATCAATTTCATGTGCTTGGGACTGAGGAGACAACTGAGTGGTTAAAGCTCCTGCCATGTAAGCATGTCAACCGAGATTCCCATAAGTATTAGGTGTGTGTTACAGCACAACCATAATTCAAGATAATGAAGAAAAACAAACACAGGGCTCTTGATAGAAAACTGGCTGGCTAGACAGATTAACTGGGTTTAACTGGGAGATCATGCCTCAATAATTAGATGGAGAGTGAATGAGAGAGATACCCTATTGTATCTTGGATTTCCCTCACAAACACATCCACACATGCACAGCTACACACACACACACACACACAGACACACACATGGGAGAAAGAAAATAATTAAAATATATACATATTACATTGTATGAACTTTACTTGACAGTCATACCATGTACTTGATCTTGAACAGGATTTTGGCTTTGCTCAAAGGAATTTCCATTTGCACCTTTCCTACTTCAAAACAACTGAAGTTAAACTATTCTTTTGCACAACCAAGTAAGTTTGCCAGTAGTGAGGATATGTGAAGTGGAGAAATTTGATGAAGTTATTTTTTCTCTTTCCTAATACAATCCATTTATTTGTGAACAATCTTCCCCTGGTTTACAGGTTTGACAGAACTGGATCACATGGAATCAGAGCTGTTTTTAAAAAAGAATTGGTATTTCTGTCTTTGTTTCTGTTTATGGTTGGGAAATTCTGTTTCCTGAACAAATTTTTTAAAGTTTCCTTCTATTTTAATTTTTGGAGCAATAAAGCTGTAAAAAATATAAAAAAGAAAAAAGAAAGAGGCAGAGAAGAAATAAGCAAGCTCTTCAAGAGCAACTTGGTGAGGTTTGACCTCCCAAAGCAGTAAACAAAAGATACAAAATCTCTGTAGACCATGGCATAAACAGGAAAAAATTCCTGCTGTCTTAAGAAACCAAAATAAACATGGACTTGCCCCAAAATAATTTTTCTAGGTTTTCTCTGAATTCCTGTGTCAGAGCAAGCATTAAATATAAGGAGTACAAGGACCAGATTAAATTCATGTCAAATGGGAGGATGAAAATTTAATTTGTAGGAGGAAAGCAAAGAAAATATAAGCAAAATTCATCTTAAAATTGCAATCTTCAAGAAATAAATTCCCATAATTCATTCATAGGATGAAACTGACTTATCACAATGCAGTGCAGGGGACAGCCGGGACTGTACCTCCAGCCCCACTACACTATAATCAAGGTGAAGTGGACTCTTAACCACCTATCTGGAAATCAGTGTGTATTTCAGGTCAATGGCAATGCTCCATTCTTATCAGGGACTAGATCTAGAATGGAGCATGTGACCTTCCTTATACCATCATCTGCTGTGTCCTAGACACTATCACTTGCAATGCAGCACAAACCTGCACAGAGCTAAATATTATAGCTGGAGTGGTGCTTGGAGCTAAACACTGCCAGTGAAGTTGACAGGTAAGTGGCAAGGAGAAAACAAAATTTAATGTAGAGACATGTGCACAGACGTGTATACACACACGCATGTAAACATATACATAAGTATATTCTCTCACACACACATGCATGTAGTTAAGCACACACAGAGGAACCCACGTATACACTATATATGTGGTTCACAATCAGAATTCTAGTAAGAGCTGGACTGTGACAGCATGGCTCTTTTTTACATGCCGATTAGATGAGTGTCAGAGTGATGATGTCCTGCCTGTGCCTGGGGTGGGCAGAGCAGGTGGGAGAGAATGATGCTCTGATACATACTTTCTGCAACTGTGGCCATGGAGGCAGAAGAGGTGGTCCAGGATGGGCAACAGCAAGAGAGTGCAGTGTGAGCATGGGGAAGTCACACTGCACTGAGTATGAGAGAAGGAAGCAGGTCACTATTGCTCATGTGGCAAGGGAGCTGCATGGGGCTATGCCAGGTCAGCCCTGGAAGAGAGTTTGGCTCACTGACAGTGACACGACATATAAGCATCTCCACAAACATCCCCACACAGGTCACTTTCAATATGTTTCTAATCTAAAGCAGTTGATGAGCAAAAATAATTTTAAACTTGGGAATAAAATTTTTACTAATGTTTGCATAGCCACAGACAAAAGGTGTGAAAATATGTTATACTATTTGTAAAGGAGTCTTGGATGTGGGTTCAATAGCAATTATAGCAAGAATGGAGCCAGCAACAGATAATCCTGGATGGTTTTTATCAGGCAGACTCTTGAGTTCAGAGTCAAAAAAATTAAAAAGCGGTGTGTCTCCTTGTTATCTCTGACAGGCCACGTATAGTCAGCTATTGTCAAATCACCAAAGAAAAAAGAAAAGAGGGATCTGAGAGAAGTGGACAGCTTTTTGAAAAAAACTGAGTGCAAACCATGCAAGTGTTTGCTTATTATTTTTTATTTGGCAATGGATCACACCCATCAATGATAGAAAACAATTCCTTTCATCAAGAAAAATTTTACTTGGAAAGACTTAGTTATCCAATGAAAATGAGGTCATCCAGACTCACGCAATAAGATGAAGATACAACGTAGGGACAAAACAGCTGCAGTAAAAGGAAGCGAGGTGTATGAAATCCTCACAGCAAATGCTATTCAACACATCGAGAGCCAAGCATCACGCAGCTGAGGAACTTGAAGAAATGAAGACTAGGATCGTTGAAGCGAATGGCTGTCCTTCAGCCAAGTACACAACAGATGACAGAGTTCAAAGGGGAGGAACGAGCTCTGTATCGAGTTTCTCAGTGATGATGTTATATAATGAAGAAGAATCGGTACAGTCAGGAACCTAGCAGTTCCCATCATTGCAAGATTGCCATTTTATGTCAAATGTATTCAGTTTTGTTTTCGTCTTTTCACAGGCACGGGTTCTAAGGTGACTAACATAAAAGTGACTCAGGGAGCCACGGCATGACCTAATCATTCCAACCTTTAGCTTGGGATACTTTTTGAATACACCTTGGTGTATTCTAGAGCTCATGGACTTTTGACTAGTAACTCCATGCCCCTTCTCCTACTGTTACTTATTGGTTTCTAAGCAGTTGGCATACTTGGGGATCAGAAAGAAACCTTAGCACCATTGTTGAGATTTCTGTTTGCTTTTGCCGCTATCTGAGGCATTCAAGTGGCTGAATGAAAGAGTGGGGATGGAGGGGCGTATGTGTCAGTGTGGATGTGGATGTGATGTCGGTTTGAGTGTACTGGGAGTTGAAAGGAAGCATAAAGGTAAAAATATGATAGACAGAGTCCTGGATGTGAAAATGTCAAAGCAGGGGAAACCTTTTGCTGCTTTTACTTGTTTTTGTATGTTTGGTTTTGCTTAGACAGTCTCTATGCAACCCAGGCTTGTCTGGAATTCATTATGGGTCCCAACCTGACCTTAAATTCTCATGATCTTGTCTCACCTTCTTCTGTCTCACCCTGAGGATGTTCTAATGAGTGTCATACATGAATCATTCCAAAATAGTTGTGACAGTGCATGAGACCCAAGTCTCTTATAGGTTACCAATATGACACACTTAGCTAAGAGCTCATCAAGCAAATTATTCATCTTTAAAAAGGAAAAAAAAAAGAATCCTACCTGACAAGACCACCTCGATAAGATCTCCTTCCAGGATATCACTAGCAGTTTTCACCAACTGCAGGATATTTTCAGAGGTAGGATCATGGCGAAAAAGCAGGATCTTGTCATACAGTCCGTAGAAACCACATTCAGGGAACTGCAAATATAATACCATAATGATTTCAATGTCAAAAACCTCCTAAATATTTTATCTTTAATAAAAATAAAGTGTCAGGAAACACAATAACCTGATTAGTAAAGTTTGAAAGTATCTAGAATAGTCATTTTTTAAATGAATGGCAGACTTGATATTGACAAGGCTCCATTAGCAGGGAAAAAGTGAAGAAAGTCAAAGAAATTTTTATATGCGGGATGATTAGGAAATAAAATATAATAGGCAAGAAGAAATCTGCATTTTTCTCACTGTCTATGCAAGTCGGTAGTTTGCATAAAATAGGAATCAATTTCTCAGAATGCACATAACTTTGACAATTTGATTGGAAAAAGAAAGATATCATTTTATTTTCTGTTTTGGCATATTCAGGAATAAAACATGACTCAATCAATCTAAACGCATGATATCAGGATCAGCAGTGGTAACTGATGCTTTGATCAGGACTGAAGAAGGGGAAACGACCTGGACTCTCTTCAGCAGTCCTGGTCGCGCCCCATTGTGCTTCCTCCAATCAAGTGAGAGCTATCAGAGGTCATCCTCCTCAGAACAAACAGCTAGACGCTGAGACATCCACTCCACCCATCAAGCCTGCCCTGCTTGTTCAGGGCTTCCTTGTAGCATAGTTAATGATTCTTCTTTTTGGGAACTGGCGCACGGGAAGAGAAAGTACCCATATGATTATAGGACTAGCATTGAATCTTACATTTAGTCAGGTGTCTGACACATGCCAGGGATACCAGACCTCTGAAAGTTGATGAGGGACAACTTTAAGTTCAGCCTACCCTAGACTATCAGCTCCAGGCCAAAGAAGGATGAAAAGGCTGCTTCAAAAGTTGAAATTATGCCAATGTGAACTCTCTTCTACTAGAAGAAAAGTCAGGAATCTGATGTATTCTTTAGATAAAAATTATGTTTTATGAATCCCTCTTTCTTATTCATAAAATTAAGGGCTTCATTCATTAGAGGCTTTTTGTATAAACTGAAAATAAATTCAGAACATTCTCTTGCTCTTAAGATTCTATGTTGATGAGTAGGTTTAAAACTACTTCTGCATGTCACTTAGTAAAGTTGACTTTCCTAAAATAAATGCGACAGCTGAAATGATGTCATTGCTTCCACTGTGCTAATCAAAAGGGAGAAAAGCTCCCTTTTGAAGAAATTCTTCCAATAATATTATTAGTTCATAGAGGAATAAAGGGAAGCCAAAAATCATTTTCATCAGATATGAAAACACTATGCAATTTCATACTAATAAAAAAATCAATTTCCTTCAATAATAATGTATATGAAATAAAATGGATATACATACTTATGAACATATTTTAATGGATGTCAATATCTAGAATCACAGTCAAGATAGGGATTATATTCAGCAACCTCAAATTTTCCATGGAATCAGACAGTCTGTTGCTGAACGATTTTTTTTGCTCATTCATATGTATGTACTACATGAATATCACTTACATATATTTCTTTTTTAAAGAGACGCTTTTAAAGTCCAGTATTTTATTTATTCATTTTTACTTTTTATTATAGAGAGAGAGAACATACATATGCAATGTGGGGTTTTAGGGATTGAACTCAGGTAATCAGGTTTGTGAGCAGGTGCCTTACCCGCTGAGCTATCTCAGCGGCCTTTTATTCATATTTCACTGAAGGATATAACATAGTTATCTGTTTACCCCCCAAACTGTAGTTATATTTACATGTGTTTTCATGGGCATATGTTCTCCTTTTTTATGGGAAAATATCTAGGAGAAGCCTCGCTGGGTCACGTGATACGCGTGCTATATTTACATGTCTATTCTTATATTCACATGACATTGTAGTTATTATTATAGCTTTACACTAAGCGTGGAATCTGGTAAGCTAATTCTTTTTCACCTTCTGTCCATTTCAAGGTACTTTAAGAAATCAAATGATCTATAAATTTCCATGTGAATTTAAAAAATGTTTTATTGATTTTCATTAAGAATTGTGTTGTAATTTTTCAATACAAAGGCTGATTTGTGGAGAAATATATTCTATGAAACACTGACTTTTCCATTATGAATGGAAATGAATCTTCAATTATTAGGCTCGCTTTAATTTATCTTAATAATGTTTTATAGATTTAAGGACACAATTCTTAGACATATTTGTTAAATTTATGTGTTTTTGTATTTTTTGCTAATAGTAATTATGGTATTAACATGATAAAATTAAATATATAATAAATTCACCCCTTTAGATTATAATTATAAAAAATTTTAAATATGTATACTACAACTACATGTCATACACACACATACACACACTGAACTATTGTCTAACTACATGCCAGATAAGCTAATAGATAGATAGATAGATAGATAGATAGATAGATAGATAGATAGATAGATAGATTATGATTGGTGACTGATGATAGATGATGAATGAAAGATAGATAAACAGATGATAAACAGATGGCAGATTGGTGAACATAATTGATAGGATTGATAGCAGTAGGTTGATAATAGATCTGCCAATAGTCCTAAATTTATCTTTTTTTTAAAAGTTTAAAACTCATTCAGAATTCTTAATAGACATAGTATTTATCAGGTATATTTTAACCTCTTAAGAGATTTTCTTTTTCTTTCAAAGGAAACCATCCATTTCATCCACATTGCTAATACGGGCATAAAACTGTCACAATTATTCCCTCAGAAACCTGGTCATGTCTAGGGATCCTGTACATGGGCGTCGCTGTTAATTTTCTGTATTTGGAATATCTAGGCATGAGGCAGTTTCAGATGCCTGGAGAACTAAGTCATCAGGCACACCTATGAAGAGCTACTTAATGAAGGCGAGACCCAGGCAAGCCTGTAGGAGATTATCTAACTGGTATAAGACTCAGCCTATAGCGGGTAGGATTGATTTCTGCACAGGTGGATACAATTAACAGAAAGCTGGTTAGAATTTGTCAGAAAGCTAGAAGTTATGCTCTTTCGGCTTCTCTCTGTCCCAGCAGATTCTGACGCTGACATTACGCGCCTGCTGTGATCATCAACTGTGATTTGGGAATTTTTTCTCCCCCATTTTATTTTTTTCCTAATCATACAAGCTCAATAGGTACCCCCATCTTCTTCCTCCCTCCTCCCCTCCCCAATCATCCACCCCTTGCACTCTCCCTCTTCCCCCTACCTTTCACCCTCACTCCCTCTCTCCTGTTCTCCCAGTGCCTCCCCCTTCCTCCCTCCCATCCTCTGGAACATTCTTTTGTCTGATGCCAAACCTCCCTCTGAGTCCTCCATCCTAGTGAGGGAGAAGGACTCAGTGGCATAGCCCAGAGCCCATTCTTGGGCTCCCTGTTAGTATGGGAACTCTATTATGACTGGTAATCCTTTGTCTCTAAGGATCCTACTGCCTGGAGCCTTCTCTTGTGATCCATGCTAGACTTGGGGGTCGCTGACATATCAGCCATTGTGCAGGTCAGGCAAAGTCCAATTATGGCTACTGCGGCCCTAACTTGTGTGGAGTATCTTGCATATCATTGGTCCTCCCCATCTTTAGGCTCTTAGAATCTTGCCTCTCCCTCTTACACAAGGTTCCCTGAGTTGTAGAATGGGGAGAGATTTCGCTGGTCTGATTCCAGGTGAATAATATAGGGTCCTTAGTGTTTTGAATTACAGTTTGTTGTTCAGCTTTGCTTTTCCTGCACCGTCCTTGGTTGCATCCTGATTGGTATCGAAGGTCACCTCCTGAGGAACAGGGAGTCCACCCTGGTCTGGGTCTGGGCAGAAAGTAATCTGGAAATTTGAGCATGAATAAAATCCCTTACTTCACATAGATTTTATGGGTCATGTATTTACTATTGCAACTGGAATGTGAAATGAAGACTATGTTTGAGTGAGTGAGTTTAGTTCTCAGTGTGGTTCAAGGTGGTGGGACATTTAAGAGCAGGTCACTGAGGCAGCTGTCCTGGGATGGTGTTACTATAGCTACCATGGCAGTAAATGAAAAGCAAGCCTAAGCTTTGAGTCACTTAGTTTTCTGTTTTGAGATGTGATCTCTTGCTTTCACTTGACCACCTGTCAGTGCAAACTGCCATGAGAGGATGCAGTCAAGTATGGTCACTGCCAGAACCAGAGATATGCAATTTGAAGTTTCAATTTCCAAAAAGTTAAATAAATGCCTTTGCTTTTTAAGTTACCAAGCCTCAGTTATTTCATTATGACCTTAAGAATTTAACTATTACAGTATATTCTCTCTTACTTGTTCAGGCTAACAAGATATTTAACAGTATTATTGGTTTTACCCCCAATGTTCTAATATTTTCTTCAAATTTCTGTTGTCTTTTAATTCTCAAGTTCTTAAATTTCATCACTATCTGCATTTCCTTTCTTTACCTTGATTTTGATTTGTCGTTGCCCTCCTAGTTTGTTATGATGGAAGTTTGTATGACTGACCACTTAACTTGAATCATTTGAGATTCCTTATGTGCTTTAAGTATTTAATAAATCAGTTTCCTTTTAAGTATTTTTTGACAGTATTCACAAATTTTGATAAAGCTGTAGTCTCGTTTTTGTTCAATGCAGACAAAAAACACTTAGAATGGATTAGAATCAAATTGCAGGACTGGAAACTAAACAATTAGAAGACGCAGGGGAAAAGCTTTGCAATGTCGAAAAAGCTTTACAATATTGATTTAGGTAGTTATTCCTTTTACATAAATTCAAAAAGCATGAGAAACACATGCAAAAACAATGAGATTACAGCAAAATAAATAGTTTCAGCACAGCAAGAGAAGTAATCACCACAGTAAATGGACAACCTCTGGGAACAGAGAAGACATTGGAAAACAATCTAACAAGAGGTTGATAAATAAGAAACTGAAACAACAAAATGAAAAAAATGCTTTAATTCAAAAAGAAGCAAAGGACTCGAATAGGCACCCTTTGAAACATTATATTCAATATAATTGCATACGAACACACATGTAAGTATGATCACAGAGAAAAATGAATGTTCAATATGATCACACAGGAACATGAATGTTTACTATGATTTCATGAGAACATACATGTCCAATATGATAACACTGGAACATACATGATCAATATGATGACATAAGAACACATGTGTATTATGATTACACAGAAGGGCAAAGGACTTAGGGGTACTGACATGACCTGTCTAGAAATGGGAAAGGGGAGAGTCAATCAGCTGAGCTCCAACACTGGTCTGGCTGGCCCTTATTTCAAGTCTGTCAAGGACACCACCACTCCTCCAGGCATAATTTATGTTAGTTGTTGAGGAAATTGCTTTTTTTTTAGGTCATAATCAGGGAACAACATAGATAAGCATCTCAGGATGTTTATCTGTCAGACCTGAGATTCTGAAAGAGAAAACCTGCTTCCCTTGGGATAATTATTCTACTTTGGGAGGGAGGGGAGAAGTAGAGGGAGTAGCTTCAACCTGGGATGATCTTCCTGCCAGACTACACTCTTCCTTGAAGATTTTGGAAATTTCTGAAGACATCTGCACACCAGTCTATGGATGGAGGCAGAAGTTGCATAAAAACTGGCAATGGGCGATAAGTGGAGAATGTGCTGGCCACTCTTAGGGTGTCAGCTCTGAGGGACATGATTAACAGTTCTGAATGAGTTTTCAGAGACTAATTAATTATATACAGATTTCCTCAGGAATCTGATTCATAATATAAAACAAAGGAGACAGCAAAGGAAAGTGGACATGTGATTACCCATGGGCACCTGTAAGACCAAGTGAAAAAACAAGGCATTTTTTTATTTGTCCATTGGTTGGGTTCCAGTGTACATACATATGCACGTGGACGTGTGTGTGTGTGTGCGTGTGTGTGTAGATACATGCATGTGCATGCATATGCGAAGGCCCAGAATTGACTTTGGATGTCTTCCTCAGTTGCTTTCCACGTTTGTTAATGAAGGCAGAGTCTCACAAGACTTCAGAGCCCACAAATGAACTAGGCTAACTAGTCAGCTTGTCGTAGGGACTGCATGGTTTTGCGCCATGAAGTGCTGGGATTATAGGAGACTGTCATGTCTATCCACATTTTACATGGGTTCAGGGATCCGAACTTCAGTCTTTAAGCAAGTGGGTTACCACTGAGCCATCTCTTAAGCTAAGAATAAGTGTCTTTAACAAAAACAACTTGAAAGTCCTCATTATAGAAATGCATGCGCTCAATGTAACCATTCCACAGTGAATGCTATACATTCATACAAGGTAAATAACACAAAGTTTATAATCATTTATTTCCCAAAAAAAGTTTAATAATTAAAAATGTATACATTATCTAATTTCCTAGTACATTTTTCATTAAATATTCTATTTCATATCTGTAAAACATTCACTTTCCTTTTTTATACACTGCTCAGTCCTCCCTTACAGCATATGCATGCTTCATTTAAAATTTCATTATTTTTTCAAGAAGGCCATAATTTTATCTCTTCTATATGCTCTTAGCTATTTTTAATCTGCTTTTTGTTTACAGTTTATATGTGCTTTTGAAGTTAAATGGCAGTTATTATGAAGTAATGTGAGTACTTGGACTCCGCTATCATATATAAAGTATATAGAATCATATCATCTGCAAATAGTGATACTTAAACTTCTTCCTCATATATTTGTATCCATATTTTCTCTATCTCTATCTCTTGCCTTGTTGTTCTGGTCAGGACTTGAAGTAAAATATTGAACAGGAAAAATGAGAGTGAGCAGCCTCGCTTGTCTCATTAGAATTCAAAAACTAAACACCAAAAAAGCAAATAACCCAATTTAAAACATGGGCTCTGAAACTAAAAAGATAACTTTTGCAAAAAATTCAAATGTCAAGCAAATATCTTTTAAAATGTTCAATTTCTATGGTTATCAGGGAAATGCAAATTAAAACTACCATTGGATTCCATCCTACCTCAATTAGATTGCCTAAAATCAAAAACCCAAATAAGAATAAATGTTGAGGATGTGGAGAAAAAGCACCACTGACTTATTGCTGAAAACTGCTATGGCCACTTTGGAAAATCAGTATGGAGTCTCCTCAGAAAGCTAAAAATGAAACAACCATATGACCCAGCTATACCACTTCTTAGAATATTCCCAAAGGACTCTACAAAGACACTTGTTTATCCATGTTCCTTACAGTTCTGTTCACAAAAGCAAGAAAATGGAATCGGCCAATATGTTTATCAACACAGGAATGGGTAATGAAAATATGGTACATAAAAACAATGGAAGACTATTTAGCCCTTAGGGAGGATGGAATTTGCTGGCAAATGGATGGAATTGGAAAATATAATAGTAACTGAGGTATCACAGACACTGGCAGATAAATGTCACAAGTTCTCTTTTAAATGTGGACACTTGGAATAAACTCCTGACTGAAATATTTGGCTTGGGATTCCTGTAACAATCAGAAAAAATTAAGGTACCAAGGAGCAGAAAGGAGGGGAAGAAATGTTTGGGGAAATATGTGGGAAGATAGAGCTATAGAATACCATGGGTAGCTAAGAATAACAGGAGAAAATACTTACAAGGGATGAGGGGGTGGGATTTTGGAGAGGATGAAAAACCCTGAGAATGTGAAATGCTACCAGATAGAAACCTTATAAGATTGCTAAGTTGAAAAAAAAGTTTTAGCTTAAAAAAACAAAAATAAAAAGAATGAATAAAAGTCCCTATACAGAGGAGCAAAGAGAGATAGGTTGAAACAAATTATGTCCTGGACTGTTCAACCTAGAACCCAGAGACAATTAAATAACACTGGAAGTATAGGCTACTTCCATTGCTCTTGGGTGCCCTCCAGAAACTGAAGATGTAACACATGTGCATCATAGGACATAGACAAAAAAAAGATGGAACTTGTCTGGAATGTTCTTTCTTGCTGGATAGTTCACATAGAACCAGAGAGGACTATAGAATCTACAGGAGGAGACAAGCCATCAAAAGTCACATCAATTTGTGAAATCTGAAAGTTGCAGTAATAATCATCATAGTAAGAGGTGATCCGTGTAACAGTGGCATGATTATCAAGGAGGCAACCAACACCTTTCTGAACAAATTTAAGACCTGTCTGTTAGAAAGGACCACATTCCTGTTACTGCAAAGTCAAATAAGATCCTGTGAAAAGGAAGAACATAACTCCCAGGGGAAGAGTAGGCTATGAAAGTTTTGCTATGAAGACACTATATCAAACTGCATTTTAAATGCTTGCTATTATACCACAGATTTGAGGACGACTCAGTACTCAATTTCAAAGGTATGTACTACAGAAAAATACAGTTGGCCACATTGCAAAAAATAAGTGACTATGGACTGTTTGGATCTAATCTGGACATCTAAGTCACATTTACCCTCACCCTAAGGCTCAGGAAACATCAAAGAAATGGGACATTGAGATTTTAAAAGTCTAAAGTGGGACAGTGGTGGGTGAGACACTATCCTGGACGTGACAAGAACTGTGTGGGATGTCAAAATCTCAGCAGGAAATGGGAAGGAGCTCAAGAAGCTGCATATTTCCCTGAGAGATTTATGAGAACAAATACTCAAAGGGAAGAAAAGGAAGATGATATGCTCAATGGTATACCTACTCATCTATGATACTTGCTAAAGCATGAATCATGTCAGATATATGACATCAAAGACAAACTAGATGGAGCACAGTGGAGCACACAAGTACATTCATCCAAGTACAGGCCATTATTGACTGTACATATCCTGCACCATACGCTTCCAAACTTGGGTAGCTGACTCTAATTTATGAAAGTAAGTGGAAATTAACTCTCAGAAGTCAGTGTTTGGGCTAGGTAAGAAAATAACAGCCAGCAAGAATAGGGAAATGAAATGCAAAACTATTTCCCAGAATAAAAGGTAAACTCTATAAAGCCCAAACTAGTGCCAGGGACTTGATTGTGGAAAAGTTCAGGAGACAGACAGCTCATTCATATGACTTATGCTTCCTTCCAGACAATTCTATTCTCTTACTTCTTTCCCGTCCAGTACAGCTGGAATTACATTTGGGATAAGACCTCAGTAAATCCAGGTAGTAAGTGAAACTGGTATTTAGTAAGGCTTGGCTGCCTCTCAGCCTGACTAGCCTCACTCTGAAAATGACTCAGAAAACTTAAAAGAATAATAAAAAGTGCCAGTGAAATGGCTGTGGTAAACTGACTGGCTGTTCTCAAACTTTGTGTCCTCTTTGTCCACTCATGCACCATGCATAACATGTGCACATGCCTCTTTCTCCTCTCTCTCCCTCCATTCCTTCCTATCACCCAAATAAGGAAATACTGAAAAAATAAGAAGATAGAATAGTATGACTACCATGACACCCACATTACAGCTATTGTTTGAAGGCTGGGAGCTTGTAATGAAAAGTGTTGAAAGGTGTTCACACATTTTTACTGAAAAGTAGTACAGGCCATGTGAGAATGACTGATGTGTGACTTGCCTCCTCCCTCGTCCTTCCTTGGCACTTCAGAGTGTGGTGTTTCTCTCACAGAACCCACTGGAAACAGGAGGCAGTGAGCTGGAGACTTCAGGACAGTTGTCATGGCAGCACAGTCTGAAGGTACTTCTCCCCATGTCCCAACCCAGATTTTCCCTTTCTTTATGAAGAGGAAAACTACATGCATACTTCCTTTTATTGTGAAAGGTTTTTCTTTTATGTAACATAAGACTGCCTTAATAGTCTGTATACAATAAGACTTTCAAAAGTCATATTTCAAAATGATGTCTAGTGGGTGAACAGTGTAACAAAACAAGACCTGACGAGTGAAAAGAGAACATACTGAGGGAAAACACTCGGTGAACAACATTCCCTAATTTGGACATAATCGTCTGTTTCCATGTGAAGGTGTGTGAGCTTTGAAATCTGAACACTCTCATTAGACTGAACAGGCTTCCAGTAGCTCTGAGGTTTGTCAACTCAGCTGGAGCGCTTACAGATCAGCCCTGTGTTTCTCCCAGGCTCTGTGGTGGGGTTCACAAACATCCCAGACAAGTGATTGCCAGCTCTCTCCAAGCCAGCCTCCAACAAACACATGGCCAAAATCCTGTGGTTCTGTGCAGCTCTGTTCTCCGTGTTGGAAGCTTCTGGGCTGCACTGTGTATCGCTCAGCACCGTGCACCACAGTGCACCATGTGCTATTGTTACACCTCACTGTAAACTCATGATTGGCCAATGTGCACTGGAGTTGAATAAATAGTAGTTTTAATGGGTTGCCATAATGCTACCTGGCCAAAGAGAAATCTAAGAACAAAGGGTACCCAGGCGGATAACAAAGGAACAGGAATCAGGAACACTAGAAACAAATTAATATATGACAGGGGTTGTGGAATTGCCCGATTAGGAAATAAAAATGCCTTCCCAAATGACTTTGCATGAATCATGAGGATATGATGAAGTCTCTGAACTGAAATGCTGTGCTTAGCAATGGGCCTGTCATGCGACACTGCAGCTTTCTCACTGGAGATGATTCCCAAGTCAGTTTTCAATGAGGTTTCCTGATGCAGGATCGAGGTCCTGATCTGTTCCTTCTAATTAGCAAGGAACTTAAGAAGGAGCCACCACACAGTCAAAATACATACCATGTTGCTCTAGGCATGGAAAACCTGAAGGCTACAGTGTGACTAAGTTCTCCCAAAAGAGTGCCACATGGTGGAGATAATCCAGGAGCACATAGAAGACGGAATCCTGGAACTGGAAGAGCTTCTGTTCAGAACTGATTCAGAAAAGAAGAGCACGCATTAAATACTCATTTAAGAAGGATGAGATTGAACAATCTATTATACACCAAGTACAAGGTATCTTCGGACATGCTTCAGTAAAGCAGAAAGATGTTCAGCTTTGGCTCTCCTACATAGTTTTGTAAGAACTGGGGTGTCAAAACTCAACTTAGCAAGGTATTTTGTGCTATGCACATTCATTCAAACAAACCAGCTTTGTGGATTACGGCAGCCAAATGGGAAATGGAAGATCATTTGTCTTCAGAAAGTGCAAGGCTGCTTTTTCTTCTGGTTCTGCGCTTTCATCCTGAGTGCCCAAAGTTCTATCAGAAATACTATAGTATAGAAAATTGATGCATGCTGAAAAACTGAGAAAAGAAAAGCAAGAATTTGAAAAAGCTGCTCTGGATATGGGGAATTTTGATCACCCTGAAGAAATCCTTAAAGGCAAATTGGCACAGGTCACCTACAATAAGCAAGATTAAAAGTGCAGACTTTCATGTGTCACTTCTTTCAATTGCACAATTATTTGACTTTGCCAAAGAGCTGCAAAAAGAAAGTGATTATGATCTTCAGGCTCTGCACACTGATGACCCTCTCGCCTGGGATTAGGTGGCTCAGCAAGAATTAGAGATCCAGTCTTAACCCAGTGAAGCACAACCTAAAACGACACAAGCCAGGAGCAGTGGAGGCAAGTCGGAGAGAGGAAAGATGCTGTGCAGTATATTAAGAGGCAGTAAAGACTCTGCCTACAGAGGCCATGCGGAAGTGTTACATCAACCTTTTCTCAGACCAGTAGTGCACTCCTCAGAGGGAAGAGGCTGGAAAGAACCATGCTTGCTTTCAGGAAGGCACACGAACTAAAGTTTCTTTCAAAAGTCCAGTACCAGTGGACTGAGTTACTGCTGCGCCATGACTTTAGAGAAGCACTGGAAGTGGGAGAAGCTGGGATTGAATTGTTCAAGGGCTCAGCAATGTGGCAGATGAAGCTGCAGGTTCTGACAGACTAAAGAGCCCTGACATAGCCAAGCTCTTTGAACAAGCTTTTGCTCACTTGAAACTGCAGGTTTACCTGCCCTTGTGGATTTCTCGGGCAGAGTGGAGTGAAGGGGCACAAAGTCAAGAAGACACTGAAGCAATCTTTAAGAAAGCTGTTTTAGCTATTATTCTGAAGGAGAAACACCTGGATTGGGTTTATTGAAGTGGTGGCTACAAGAAGACTAGAACTGTGTTTAAAAGTTTACAGGAAAGGCATCCATTTTCGGGCAATTTATTCAGGAAAATGATGCAGTTTGAAAAGGAGCAAGAATCCTGTAAGATGTTGAACGGAAGAGACTATATGAGAGAGCTTGGAGAGAATTTGGATCTACAGATTCTGATCTTTGTATGGATTACACAAAGAAGAACTGAGCCACCCCCTGGGTAGACCTGAGAACTGTGGACAGATCTATTGGCAAGCCATGAAAATGTTGCAAGGATGGTCAGCAGGGCTATGTGTAGCTAAACATTTAAGGCATCAGGCTGGCCACTTGTGAACAGGACATACGCCTTTGTGAAACTGTACTGAGAGCCCTCCAGGTAGATTTATATTATAAATCAACATGTAAACTGTTCAGATGGCAGGCAAAGTAGCTGGTGGAGACATACTTTAATTTTGGATTAACGGGTTAATCTTTCATTCCAGAACAGAGAATTAATAATTTTTCTCCTATATTTTATTTTTTTCATACAAGCTCAATAGGTACCCCTGACCTCACTCTCCCTCCTCCCCTCCCCAGTCATCCTTCCTCTTGCACTCTTCCCTCTTCTCCCCTTCCTTTGACCCCTCTCTCTTCCTCCCCACCTCCCAGTGCTTCTCCCTTCCTCCCTTCCATAACCTGGAGCATCCCTTTGTGTGAATGCCAAACCTCACTCTGAGTCCTTCAGCTTAATGAGGGTTTAGGACTCAGTGGCATAGCCCTGAGCCCCTTTCTTGACCTCCCCTTTGGTAAGGGAACTCTATTATGACTGGTAATCCCTTGCCTTTAAAGATCCTACTGCCTGGAGACTTCTCCCCTGTGATCCATGCTAGACTTTGTGGGATCCTTGACATGTTAGCCATTGTGCAGGTCACACAAAGTCCAGTTCTGGTTGCGGCAGCCCTAATTTGTGTGGAGTATCTTGCATATCTTTGGTCCTCCCCATCTTCAAACTCTTACAATCTGGCCACCCCCTCTTCCGAAATATTCCCTGAGCTTTAGCATGGGGAGAGATTTGGCTGGTCTGGTTCCAGGTGATTAATGTAGGGTCTTTGGTGTTCTGAATTATGATTTGTTGTTGTTTTCAATTTTGCTTTTCCTGTACCGCCCTTGACTGCATCCTGATTGTTATCTAAGGTCACCTCCTAACCGAAGATAAAAGGCTGTTTAAATGAAGATCTTAATATGAAAGGAGACTCAAAGGTAGATGGAAGGCATTGGGGGGGAGGTCAGTGTCCCATTTGCAGGATGGTTACAATCTGCCAATCCCTATACCCTCCCTGATTGGTGAGATTAAACCTGTGCAGTGGCAAGTGACCAGGAAGGAAAGTGAGAGTGAGTTGCACCAGATGTCTCTCTACTTACTTGCAATACTTGATGATGACCTATTTTGTCTACTGAAGCGTCATCCCCTCTCTCCTTTTTTCTGGGAAGTCCTTCTTTCCCTTCCTTCCTATCTATAATCTTTGCGATTACAGTAAGTATTACAGAGATTTATCTTTGAATATGTCATTATGTGGATTTGGTACCAAGATTTACCTATTAGGGAGTACATACAGTGTTTAATTTTCTGTGTCTGGGATACGTCGCTCAATATAATTTTTTCTAATTCCATCCACAGAAAATTAATTTATCCTACTCATTTTCTCCTAAAGTCACATCTAGAACCTGATCTATCTCTTCCTGTTAAGACATTTTTCTGTTATTTCTTTTCTTTAAATTCAAAATCTCATTTTTAAAAAATTCATTTTCACAATCTTAACTTTGCATATGAATTTTAATGTATATCTATACAAGAACAACAAATACAAAATAAAATTAGGTATAGCTGAAAAAGAAGGAATGTCATTCAGGAATGATGGGTCTGCTTGGAATTTGGGGAACTGAAATATAGATTAAATGTGAAACAACAAACTTACTATCAGATTCAAAAATAAGTTGCATTAAAAGATATATAAACATGCTACACATTGTTAATTTTTTTATTATTATTTATTCAACTGTGTGCATATGTGTGTGTATGTGCGCGTGCGTGTGTGTCTGTGTGTGTGTGTGTGTGTGTGTGTGTGTATGTGTAGAACCACGGACGAATTCGCGAACCACCATGGACGCCTCCACCTCCTTCTGCCCCGGGATTCACAGACTCCGCCCTACCAGGACCAGAAGCGCAGGCCATTCCCGCTTCCGCCTGGCGTCTATATGTGGGATCTGGGATCCGAACTCAGGACCTTCCGCCTGCAAGGCGGAGGCTTAACCCCTGAGCCACCTCTCCAGCCCCCACTTTGTTAATTTTAATGAACAGAAAAATTATATATTCTTCTTCCTTGGACACAGAAAAATATTGGTGTTGGGAGCTACGGAGATGGCTTCATGGTTAAAATGCTTGCCAGGCAATTAAAAAGGACGAGCCAGATCGCCAGATCCCAGATAAAATGCTGGCCAGGCCCTAGCACCCTATCCTGTAATTCCAACCCCAGAAGCTTTGGGAATGCCCAAAGCAAGCTGGCTAGAGAGATTAACCTATTGGCAAAATGTGGATTGAATTACAGACCTAGGCTCGAGATAGTAAGGTGGAAAAATGATACAGGAAAATTCTGATATAGACCTCAAGCAGCCATACAGACATAGTCTTATATGTATTCACAAGCACACACAGAAACACCCACTGATATGTAAATATATGAGCATACATACATACATACACACACACACACACACACACACACACAAGACAGCAGATCATACAATGATTCAGTGTGGTGATTAATTTGGGGCTGAAAGTTGTCTTCTATTTCAATTTGAATAATATCAGCCATTAAGGTACAAAAATAATATACAAACATATAATAAAATCATTAATTGTAGTATAGCAAGTTTCTGGTACAAACTTGCTGGAGGTAGCTTATTCTGTTATTCTGTTGTATGTAATTTTTAAGATTTAAAATAAATGCTCATAACAAGCAATTACAGGTGCTAATAATTATAGAGTGCTTCACCATTGTTGGGTAAAAACATGCTATCAGCATTATCTCTTGACAGATTACCAGTGTGTGATAGCTATTAGAAGTCTCAGTAGATACTCTAAAATTACTCCTGCAAGGTAATTAAGTATATGGATGTGTATCTTGGAAAAGAATGAAGAAGATTTCTTTCATATTCTTTGTCTTACTTGGAATGAAACCAGCACTGTAACATATTGTAGTGGTTTTATATTTTATACAGCAACAAGATTATTTCTGAGTGAAAAATAATGGATGCATGTACTATAAATGGAATATATGACAGCCGATCAAAAGTTTCACCAAAAGATTAGAACTTTACATATGAAAGAGCACAGGTCATCAGAATAAGAGCAGGCACATGGCCCGGTCTCCTGGATCACACTCTGGTCTGCTCCCTTCTCAGAAAGGAATTCCAGGAAATATGGTGGAAGGTACAGCACACAGTTACTCTGTCTCTGAATTCCTGAGGACCTTTCCTAGCCAGAAAGCCAGGATTCCTGGCTTTGAAGTTTGGACAGAACTAAGATAAATAACTTAATGGCCTTTGTACCAACACTTCCCAGGAAATTTCCAGTTTTACTACTAGACACCTTTTTTTTTTTTTAAATGGTGATGTCTGAGATGGCCCGGTTAAAGGGTAGCTGACTGCAGGATGGAATGTTAGTAACAAAAGGAAAAGCAGCTTCAGGTCATCAAATGAAGGACAAAAAGCTTCCAACCTGGATGATCCAGATGATTCCTTCATCCTGTGCTCTTTCTAGTTTTGCTTTGTTCCTAAAGATTACATGGACTTCTTTAAGTCTGCTGCATTATCCTTTACATACATAATAACCAAAAATAAAATATATCTAGGACTGGTGAGGTAGCTCCACAGGGAAAGCCCAACAGTCTGAAAAAGATTATTGTGCATGCAATGCTGCTGTAATGAAGGGACGAAGCCCCAGTGCAGAGTATAGAAGCCAATGTTAAGGAAGAGAATTTAGAGAGTTTGAGCCAGTTAAACCATTCTCTTACCTAAGTTAACTAAATGATAAAACAGAAAAGCAATGTGAGTGTGTATGAATCCTTAGCTTCAAATGGACTGCAACACTGATGCCACAAAGCAGCCATTACGGAATGTTAGGGGTCCTCTAGCTGCATTCAGATAAAACACTTGGATAGACCCGTCATCTCAGTATTGACTTGAATAACATAGGCTTCCAGAAGAGGATTCAACCCAGAGGCTTATAACTCTCGGTGACGCAGGTGCCAAACTCCCCAAAGCAGGGACATTCTCTAGGTGCTCAAGTTGGAGCAAGCACTGAACCTTCCAGGCCTGTAGGCCTCCATCCAGCAGCAAATGTTGCAACACCCCACTTCCTTGGTGATGGGAACACTGACTCTTACCAAGTAGTTACAGCTCCCCAGTATCCAGCACTAAGACACTTGCTCCCATTTCTTGGCAGCCCCCTACATCATAGCTTACCGCTTCAGCTCTACCTGCCACTCCACCAAAACACTCTTTACTAGGCAGTTCCCTTTCAGTGGTTAGATGTCCTCAGCTGAACTGGCCGATAGCAGGCTTCAAAATCACTTGTGAAGACCTTTACCTCCTTACTTCTGCAGTCCTTTGGAATCTCCATATTCTGCTCCCAATCTTTGGGAAGCTCCTAATCTTTGGGGAGCCAAAGTCTAACAGTATCAGGTGTCCTAAGCACATAAGCTTGAGGAGTCACTCCTGAGGCTTTTCACATGAAGCAAAGGGCTTCATGTCCTCAAATACTGGGAATGTGATAATGAATGTGTGGGATATACAATTATTCACAAGATAGGATGAAGTACTCAGGAGAAATACCCAAGGAACCCAACAAGACTGAAAAATAATCTAAGATTTTTCAAATATCGCTTCACAACATTTTTGTGACAAAATTTATGATACATTAATTTATTTTCTTCCAAACTCAACTCAGTGAAGAGCAACAGGTGTTTCATCCCTCTCTTACACTTATTAATATTGTCACTTTAGCACGGGCTTCTTGATGTCATTTATTGAGTTGAATCAAAGCAGGGCCATGAACCTAGAAGTTGGAATTTCTACGATGGAATTCCATTGTTCTGACCAGGTTGCTAATGACCCTTTGGATTATGGATAAAAATCTCATTTCCCCACATCCAAGTCCCGAAGGAGTTGATACTATCTATTTATTTATTTATTTATTTATTTATTTATTTATTTATTTATTTATTTATTGTCTTTGTACTGAGAAGTAGGTAGCACATCTTACATAAAGAAACAAAAGGAAAACAAATTACTTCACCTTGATGCTTCTCCCGAATAAGAAAGGCTATCTTGGTACTTATAAAATCCTAGACAACTTTAGAAAGGATACCTTAGTGTGGGGAAGAAGTTGGAGGAGCCAGTGATAATAAAGAACTACCTGCCACTCCACCAGAACACTCTTTACTAGGCAGTTCCCTTTCAGTGGTTACATGTGTTCAGCTGAACTGGCCGATAACGGGCTTCAAAATCACTTGTGAAGACCTTTACCTATTTAAAGCTTAACTCCAAAAGCTCTACTATTGGGATATTACATCATTGAGAAATGTATTATGAGTACTGTAACACCGGCAAAATTCTTTTGCATACACGTTTGCCCACACTTCTTCTGTGTTTACTGTTACCATTGTTGTGTCTTGATACAAGGTCTAGCTCAGGAGCCCACGTTGGCCTAGAGCCTACCACATATCCCGAGTTGTACTTGAAGTACAGTATTCCTTCGCTCTCAGCCTCTCAAGTGCTGGGATTACAGGCTTGAATCACGAAGCCATTTTCTATTGCTCTTTCTGTGGCTCTTCAGTGTAGGTGTAACACTGAAGCCTAAATCTGAAGAATTGTAAGGGAAAGAAGAAGTACACCCTCACCCATGACTAGCTGAAGCAAAAGTCAAGATATTAATAAAGAGCTACAGATGTTAGTTTGCACTGTGATATGACTATGGGCTGATTGGGAAGGTTTTCAATGGTAGAATAGCGAGATGGGATAAAGTAACATGGGGGAGCAGATGGCTTCAATGCACTGTTTTCATGTATGGAACTATCAAATGATGAGGAAAAACAATGGGGTGGCACAGCTCTGAACACATGAAGTATATATGCTTCTCAGAACATCAAATACAACAGTTTAGACTGTCCACAAGTATTCAAGAAGTATGACTTCCAAATTAACACTCATGTAAATACTTCTAACATGTCTGTGACCCTTCTTAACATTCACATTATCCATTCCCAGGCTAACTGCCCTGTCCAACTCCTCCTTAAAGATTGTGCCTGGATGCCCTTCAACATCACTGGATTCCACAGGCAGGTCTCAGAAACTCACGGAAAACAATTCAGAAGCACTGGATACTATTAGCGGTCCTTCCAATTCTCTCTTCATTCTACAATATTCTCTCAGCTCTCTTCCTAGTAGACTGGCTGGAGCTCTCCAGCCACCTCTCCTGGAACATCCTCCTTTGATCCATATGGAGATAGATGCTGGGATGCTGTGTTCAGAACTCATGCGTTCTTTATGTGTCACCACTCTCCTGGAGGATCTCCAAGCCCCACGTTTTACATATTGTATAAACCCAGGTGACACAATTTTGCTCGATCACTAGGCTCACTCCTGTAACCCAGCATCATTTACTGATACTCAACATCTTTGACTAGCACTCACCTGTAAGCATCACATGTTCACACGTTCATGGCAAAACTCTAGTGTCAAGCCTTGAAGAGACAATATCAACACCCAGTTATTCTGGCTGAAAACTTAGGAGTCATTGAATTTTCCCTTTGTGTGTTACTGCTTATGTAATGTTTAACGAATCCTGTTGGCTCTACCTTAAAAGCAAAATATACTCCATCTGCCAGCCTATATGCCCTCCCCTTCTGGTGAGATCATACCCATCAGTTGCAAAGTCATGGAATCAGCCCAAATGTCCAACAGTTGATGAGTGGATAAGGAAAATGTGGTACATTTATACAATGGAATATACTCAGCCATCAAAAATGATGAATTAATGCAATCTGCTGGGAAATGGATGGAATTAGAAAAAATTATATTGAGTGAAGTATCCCAGACACAGAAAATTAAGTGCCATATATACTCTCTAATAGGTGGATCCTAGTACCAAACCCACTTAGAGACACTCAAAGACAAATCTCTGTAATACCTAGAGTAATTGTAAAGATAATAAACAGGAGGGATGGGGAAGGAGGGCCCCACCAGAAACAAGGAGAAAGGGGACCATGTTACAGCAGAGAAAATAGGCCACCATCAAGGACTACAAGTAAGTAATGAGGCATCTGGTTAACTTCACAGACTTTCCTTCCTGATCATGTGCAACTGATGGGGTATGATCTTACCAGAAGGGGAGGGCATATAGGCTGGCAGATGGAATATATTTTGTTTTTAAGGTAGAGCCAACGGGATTCATTAAGCATAACATAAGCAGTAAGACACAAAGAGAAAAATCGATGACTCCTAAGTTTTCAGCCAGAATAACTGGGTGTTGATATTGTCTCTTCAAGGCTTGACATTAGAGTTTTGCTCTTTCTTCACAACAATTAATACTGTTTTCCAAATATGTCAGAAATGCCTTTGCCTTGGGATCCTCAGATTGCAACAAGCTTTAACTCAATATCCACATGATTGATGTCTCATTCTGTTCAACAGTTACCTCCCCTCTACCCAGACATACTGGCTACTCTATGTTGATTTGTTTTGCTTCACTTTAATTCAAAGGCATCATGACTTCCTGCAGTTCTATAATGTATTTTCCTTTTTTAAAATGTGCTGTCTCAGAACTAGCCTGTAAGTCTATCATAGATCTTTCCATTATATGTAACCGTACAGGTCAGAAGCCAAGCACAGCAACTGGTGAATAGAAGGTACTCCATATACCTTGTGGAATGAGTAAACATTCACAAGTTCTCAGATGAATTCATAAAATGGTAGGGAGGCACGGTAAGATCTGGAAGGCCCCTAGGACACACCCCAGCCCCAGGTCAATGGTGGGTCCCACTAGCCAGTTGGCTTTTTCTGCTCTGGGCCCCAGAGAGCTCACTGTTCCTCTCAGTAAGGTCACTGCTGCTCTGTGCCCAGCAGCCTGTACCAGGACACCTACCCATCCTTCTGTGGTGTTTTCCTTCCTATTGCTTATTGTGCTTCCCTTCTTTCTCTCTCTCCCCACCCCCCATAATCATTAAAGAACTTTACAGTTTTCAAGAATTCAAAATTACAGAGAAAGCCCAAGCAATGGGCTCAGGGACCAACACCATACATCTGAGGACGTCTAAAATCATCCCCCCAATCAGGAGAGAATATTCACATACAGTTCTAAAATAAGTACACCCTATTTACCTTCCTGTTACTTTCAATTGTTAGTTATCAGAGTTTAAGATTTCCATATAGCCCACCCCAAAATCTATACATCTTCAAGGATGATACCATTCACCCTCAAACATGGTCAAGGAAGTAAACCTAAAAAGTGCACTACTATACTTATCTTCAATCCCTGTCTACTAAACACAACTTAATTGATGTAGTAATAGTCCAATAGCCTCATCAAGCAACACCAGACAAATACCTCTAACTCCAAGACAAACACTAGCAATAACTGCTCAAGTGTAGAAATACCGTCTAATTAAGATCAGCTAAAAACAAACATCAAGAAGGACATAAGAGGTAAAAGGAGGGGCTGGAGAGGTGGCTCAGGGGTTAAGCCTCCACCTTGCAGGCGGAAGGTCCCGAGTTCGAATCCCAGATCCCACGTATAGACGCCAGACGGAAGCGGGGGCGGCCTGCGCTTCTGGTCCTGGTAGGGCGGAGCCTATGAATCTCAGGGCAGAAGGAGGTGGAGGCGTCCATAGTGGTTCACAAATTCGTCTGTGGTTCTACACATACACAGACACAGACACACACATACACACACACACACACACACAGACACACGCGCGCGCACACATACACACAGTTGAATAAATAATAATAATAATAATAATAAAATTTTTTAAAAAGTTTAAAAAAAAAAAAAAAGAGATAAAAGGAAAAAAAGCCCAGGACAAAGCATGAGAAACAAAAACCAAGACAACAAATCTACAAAAAGCATCAACCACATAATGATGAAATCCAACCAGAACAAACTCACAGAAAATAGCCAAGAAAGCCATGCCCAAGATAATGACTTTAAAGCCTGATCTTTACTATGATTAAAAAATGAAAGAAAGAATCTGGGAGGCGTTAAATAACCACATTAACCAATTTGAACAGGATCAACAGGCACTTGTATGAGATGATAAAAGCAGTTGAAGAAACCAGGCATAGAGAAGATGAAACAATCTCAAGCAAAACTGAAAGACAAGCTATCTTCAACCTAGAACACAACAGAGTCTCATCAGCAGAACAAAGGGGAAAATAGAATATCAGATCTTAAAGACAAATGGAAAAACAAACCAGTTCAATCAAAGAGGTTGTTAAAGCCAAAAAGATATTTGAGAGGAAAACTGAATAGTAATAAGACTCCTTGGAGAAACCTAACACCCGCATTCATGGAATACCAGAAGAAGAATCCAAGGCACAACACCTGAGGAAATTTTTCAAGTTATCATAAAAGAAAACTTTACACATCTACAGAAAGAGAGGCCCATCTACAGAAAGAGAGGCATCTCACACCCCAAAGAGTTACAACAAAATAGAAACTCACCATGGCAAATAATATTCAAAACACTACACATATAGGACAAACAGATGTGCTAAGAGTTTCAAGATTAAAAAAAAAACTAAGTCACTTTTAAAGGTGAATCTATTAAAATAACAAATGATTTTTCAATGGAAACAGTAAAAGCCAGAAGAGCTTGGAGAGATGTACTTAAAGTATTGAATGAACACAAATGTCAACCCAGGCTGATATACTCATCAAAACTATCAGTCATGATCAAGGGTAAAAGAAAAAATTTCCACAATAAAGACAAGTTTCTTCATTATAACCCTAAATATCAATAGAATTAACTCACCAATCAAAAGATATGGGTTATAAACATCAATTAGAAATCAAAACCTATCCATCTGCTGCCTTCCGAAAACACATCTCACCACAAAAGATGGGCACATTCTAAAAGCTGGTCAAAAATACTTAAAGCTAACGGAAGCAGGGAAAGCAATTATGGTATCAGAAAAAAGTAGACTTTAAACCAAAGGAAATCATAAGAGATATAGAAGGAAATGACATTTTAGTCACAGGAATAATTAACCATGAAGATTTCACAATACTGAATATACCTGCACCTAATATGGGCTATTCCACATTCATTAAACAAATACTACAACATCTAAAATAACAAATCAATCCCAAAACGATAGTAATTGGAGATTTCAATATTCTACTCACAAAATGGGATAGATCAACAGGCCAAAAACTTGACAGAGACACATTGGAACTAAATCAAACCCTCACCAAAATGGACCTAACAGATCCTTCCATCCAAGTACCAAGAAATACACATTCTTCTCAGCAGACCATGGAGCTTTCTCCAAATAGACCACATATTGGGCCACAAAATGAATCTGTACATATACAGAAAAGTTGAAATTAAGCCTGTACCTTATCAGACCATCACGGTCTAAAGCTTGACATCCACAACACAACAAATAGCAGAAAATACACTAATTCTAGGATATAAACACCATGATGCTGAATGAGAAATAGGTTCAAAAAGAAATCAAAAAGGAAATACAAGATTTTCTGTAAGCGAATGATAATGAAAATAATATATATCAAAATCTTTGGAACACAATGAAGGCTGTACTAAGAAGTAAATTTATAGTTCTCAATGCCTCTATCAAAAAAATGGAATCATCACAAGTAAATAACTTAGCAATGCAGCTTAAAAATTTAGAGACACAAGAGCAATCTAATCCCAAAAGTAGTAGAAGAGAGAATATTAGAAAACTCGGGGGAGAAATATCCAAAATTGAGATAAGGAAAATGATATAAAGAATCAGCCATACAAAAAGCTGGTTCTTTGAAAAAAAATCATTAAGATTGATACACCTCAGTTAAATTAACCAAAATCATGAGAGAGAAAACCCAATGTAAAAAAATTAGAGATGAAAATGGAGTTATCACAAATGAGACCCACGAAATTTGGGGAATTTCAAATCCATGAAATTTGATAACCCAAAAGAAAGGGATGAATTTCTGAGTAAACACAACTTACTTATATTGAATCAGGAAATTTTGAATTATTTAAATAGTAATATAACATATGAGGAAATTAATGAAGTAATCTTGAATCTTCCCACCAAAAAATGTCTTGGACCATATGGATTCATCTCATATAAGTGCCTGGACCACATGGATTCAGAATTCTACCAGACATTTAAAGGACAACTAACACCTCTACTTCTTAAACAATTCCATAAAATAGCAAAGGAAGGAACACTTTCAAATTTCATAGAACTTCTTTCTATGAAGCTAATATAATACTAATCCCAAAACCTAATAAAGATACACTTTAAAAAGAAAAATATGGGCTAGAGAGGTGGCTCAGGGGTTAAGCCTCCACCTTGGAGGCGGATCCTGAGTTCGGATCCCAGATCCCACGCCAAGCGGAAACGGGGGCGGCCTGCGCTTCTGGTCCTGGTAGGGCGGAGCCTGTGAATCCCGGGGCAGAAGGAGGTGGAAGCGTCCACGGTGGTTCACGAATTCGTCCATGGTTCTACACACACACGCGCGCGCACACACGCACACAGACACACATGCGCGCGCGCACATACATGCGCACAGTTGAATAATAATAATAATAATAAAAGAAAAGAAAAATATACGCCAATCTCTTTGATGAACACAGATGCAAAGATTCTCAACAAAATCTTAGCAAGTCGGGTTCAAAAAACATCAAAAAGGGGCTGGAGAGGTGGCTCAGGGGTTAAGCCTCCGCCTTGAAGGCAGAAGGTCCTGAGTTCGGATCCCAGATCCCACGTATAGACGCCAGGCGGAAGCGGAGGCGGCTTGCGCTTCTGGTCCTGGTAGGGCGGAGCCTGTGAATCCCGGGGTAGAAGGAGGTGGAGGCATCCATGGTGGTTCGCGAATTCGTCCGTGGTTCTACACACACACACACACACACTCACACTCACACACACACACACACACAGGAGCGCGCACGAACACACGCACATGCGCACAGTTGAATAAAAAAAAAAATTTAAAAAAAAATTTAAAAAACATCAAAAAGATTATTCAATGTGATCAAGAAGGATTTTTCTGAAGCACACAAGGTTGGCTCAACATATGTAATTCAATAAATGCAATCCATCATATAAACCAATCCAAAGTCTAAGACCACGTGATACTCTAGATAGATTCAGAAAAAGCTTTTGAGAAGATCCAGCATCCTTTTGTGATCAAAACCAGAGAGAGAGTTGGAATAGAAGGAACTTATATCAGCATAATAAAACCTGTATGCAACAACCCAATACTCAATGGGGAAAACTTAAAGCATTCTCCCTTCAGGAACTAGACAAGGCTCACCACTCAATATTGTAGCCTTAGCTAGAGCCATAAGACAAGAGAGGGAAATAAAAGGAATTGAAATCAGAATAGAAGAAGTCAAGATATCACTATTTGCAGATTACATAATTTCATACTTGAGAGATCCTAAAAACTCCACTCCATCAGGAATCTTCTGGATCTAATATATAAGTTCAGAAAACTGGCAGGTTACAAAATAAATTTGCAAAGATCAATGGTCTTCCTATACAAAGGGTGAAAACAGTGAAAAAGTCCTAGGATAAAAAACATTTAGGATAACCCCTAAAAAAGTGAAATACCTTGGTATAAATCTAACCAAAGAAGTGAAAGTCTTTATAATGAAAACCTGAAAACCCTAAAGAAAGAAATTACAGAAGATACCAGAAAATAAAAAGACTTCCCATGCTCCTGGATCGGCAGGATTAACATCATAAAAATTACCATCCTTCCAAAAACAATATATAGATTCAATGCTAAACCAAACAAAATCCCAAAGCAATTCTTCAAAGAAATTGACCAAACAATCTCAAAATACATACGGAGGCACAAGAAGTCCAGGATAGCAAAAACAATCCTGTGTAACAAACATACTGCTGGAGGTATCACCATACCAAACCTTAATCCATAGTACAAGTCCATAATAATAAAAACAGCCTGGCAATGGTTCCAAAATAGACATATGGATCAATGAATAAGGGTTGAAGACCCAGATATCAGCCCACACAATTATAGCCATTTGATCTTTGACAAATGGGCCCCAAAACCTCAATGAAATAGAACAGTATCTTCAACAAGTGGTGCTGACAAATCTGAATATCCATGTTCAGAAGATTAAAACTGGAGTCATACTTGTCACTATGCACGAAAATCAACTCAAAATGGATCAAGGTTCTTAATAGTGGGCCAGAGACTATAAACACCCTAGATGAAAGAGTAGGAAATTACCTTGAGTGTATAGGATAGGCTAATATTTCCTAAACATAAACCCAATAGCACAGGCACTAGAACCAACACTCAACAAATGGAATCTTATGAAATTAAAGAACTTTTGTTCAGCGAAAGAGATTATAAACCGAGCCTAAAGGCAATCCACTGAATCTTCACTAACCACATATCTCATAGAGCTCTATTATCCAAAGTAGACCAAACAACTTAAAAAATTAAATACACGAGGACATAAAGAGCCCAATTAGAAAATGGGCCTCAGAACTCAAAAGAAACTTTTGCAAGCACAAAATTGAAATGTCTATCAAATATCATTAAAAATGCTCCATATCCCTAGCCATCAGGATAATGCAAATCAAAACTACCCTGATATATCTTCTCACCCTTGTCAGGATGGCAAAAATCCACAATACAAACCAAATGCTGGAGACAATGTGGAGAGAAGAGAATGCTCATACATTGCTGGTGGGAATGCAGGCTTATATAAGCACTCTGGAGATCAGTATGTAGATTTCTAAAATACTTAAAGATTGAAATGCCATATGACCCTGTTATATCACTGTTAGGAATAATCCCCCAAAATGTAGTAATACACTGCAGTACTATTTACAATAGCAAAATCATGGAATCAACCTAAGTGAGCAACAGTTGACAAATAGATATGAAAATATGGCACATTCATACAATGGAATGCTATTCGGCCATCAAAAAAGATGAATTAATGAAATTTGCAAGGAAATGGATGGAATTAGAAGAAATTATATTAACTTTCCCAGATACAGAATGTTAGATGCAGTATGTACTCCGTCATAAGTGGATCCTAGTTGCAAACCTACTTAATGACATATTCAAAGGTAAATCTCTATAATTCCCTACTATAATCACAAAAAATTATAAATAGAAGGGAAAGAAGACCTCTAAAGAAGAGACAAAAAACACACTTCAATAGAGAAATTAGGCCATGGTCATGTACTGTATGTAAGTAGACATCTAGTGCAGTTCGCTCTCACTTCCCTTCCTGTTCACTTGGGACTGAACAGGTTTGATCTCCCCAGTCAGAGAGGATATTGGGACAGCAGTTAAATGGTGACCAAATGGCAAAGGAGAGACTGACCTCTCTCACTGCTTTGTCCTACTCCTATTCGTCCATCTACCTTTGAGCCTCTTCTTATATAGATCTTTGTTTAAACAGTCTTTTATTTTTGGTTAGCAGATGACCTCGACAACCAGTCAGCATGCAGCCAAGGACAGTGCAGGAACAGCAAAAAAGAAAACAATAACACACCACTAAATTTTGACCTGGAATCAGACCAGCTAAATCTCTCCCCATCCTGATGCTCAAGGAACCTTGTGAAAGAGAGGGTGCCTAAAGATGGGGAGGACCAATGATATGGAAGTTAATCCACAGAAGTTAGGGCTGCAGCAGCCAGGATATAGCCACAATGTGAGTGGACCTTGCATGACCTGCACAATGCCTGACATGTGAACAACCCCCCCCAATAAAAAAAAAACATGGATCAAAGGGAAAAGGCTTCAAGCAGTAGGATCCTTAGAAGCAAGGGGTTAAACAGTCATAATAGAATTCCCATACTAGCTGTGTCCCATGAAGGGGTCCCAAGCTATGCCACTGAATCCTGAACCTTGACTAGTGTAGGTGACTTAGAGGGAAATTCAGTGCCCACATAAGCAGATGCTCTGGAGGATGAGAGGGAGAAAGTAGGAGGCACCAAAAAAGCAGTAAGGAAAAAGGGAGTGTGTGTGGGGGGTGGGGAGAATGGGAAGCTGGAGAGTACAATAGGGAACAGGGGGAAAGCAATGGGGAGGGGGAAGAACAGGGTTACCTACTGAGCTTGTGTAACTAGGCAAAAAACTGTAATAAAATGTTAGAGAGGTTAATAATTTTATAACATTGCCACATCAAGAATTCAGGAAACAAACTCATAGTTCATCAGGGGGTGTTCTAAACTCTCCATGTGGAGATATATTTGAAAAAACAAATAGCATTCAGGTATCCAAGAGTTTGGAGAAAACTTTCCATATACCAATTCAAACCAAAACATGCTAGTGGCCTGTGTTTTAGGGGACGACCTGTTCCTCTCTGAGTCTTAAAATAAAGCAATCTTTATTTTTAGAAATGAGGATTTCCTTTTGCTGCAGTGGTTACGGACCAGACACATTTGAACACTCAAGTGTTTGTGATGACTTTGGCAGACTGCTCCCTCGAGGGGGTGCGTGTTTCCCTGTGCAACCCCCAGAGCTCTGAGGGCCTGATTTCTATTTTCTGTGCCACATGGGGATCTGCAGTCTTTCCTTATGGGACAACTACAATCTTATCACCTACAGAGAACTTCAATTAAAAAAGGAACACTAGGCATCCTCAAAAAATCAGTAGCCCCAAAATTCTGAAATTTTGTTCAGTTTGCCACTCAATTTATAGCCCACCACTTTCCTTGCAGATACCAATCTCCATAGTGTCCCACAGCATGCCCAGCTTGCCTCACTTGTCTGTTTCCTCTGAATGCACTTATGAACACTTGATTGACACCTGTTTCTAAGTATCACTATACTGTTCGACCCATCCAATGTATGCACATAAACCCTGCTTTTTTAAACATTAGCTCATCTCAACAACAGTTATGTATGTCCAGCTCATTGCAGCATCTCAGAAAGCAGGGTGGGGCAAGGCAGGGAGCAGGGAATTGATAAGGAGTCATCAAATAAACATAATGAACATTCAAACTGTACCTGGCACACTTTAGCATCCATTCCCAAGTCTGTTCATTCATAATGGAACCAATTTTCCCTACTTAAATCCTATTCCTATTACTCAAGAGAGGTAAGAACATATAGTGGAAATCTTGGGGACTAAAGTTGAATGAGTAAAGGGAAATTCTCCTATCAGTGGGGTGCCTAAGAGAGGTAACTTTGTATACCACAAGAGGCATGAACTCCCCCCCAAGAGAAGACAAGCCAGAGAGAATACTGGGGTCCATAGAAGCAGACAGACAGGAAGGTGGGAGGGAGTGGGATGGATTGATGAAATGAAGGAAGGGGGATAGAAGGAAGCAGGGATGAATACTCAATATGCCTGTAAAACTAGAAAAAAAATAGTAATAAATAAATAAAAACAAAAAATCTATTCTTAGCAAAATATTGTGAGGCCTACTTTCAAACATTATCATATCTCTTAGTTATGAAATGACTGACATATTGATTAGAACATCATTTGAATATTAACAAATACACATCTTATCAATTTATGAATTCCCAGTATATTTGAGGCATCAATGATTTTTTGACTACTTCCCTAAAATAGTTTCTAAATTTAATACTACATACTCCCACTGCAAATATACTGTGAATAGTTTCAATGCGAGCATCTTTAAAATTTGTTTTCAAAATTAAAAGTTATTAAACACATACTACATGTAGCATGACATGAACACAGTGCTATTTCATATCAAAGTTATCCCAAACAATGGTTTCCCACAGAAAATGTCATTAAAAGATTCTGAATCCAGTAATGATTTTGAACTTACAAATGTTTTGATGTCTCAGTGGGTAAAGGGCTTGCTGTGCAAACAAAGGCCTGAGTTCTGGTTCCCACCACCGATTAAAACATGGATGTAGTAGTGTATGTTCATAACCCCAGTGCAAGGGTTACAGAGACTGTGAGTCATGAGGATTCACTGGCAAGATGGTCTAGATAAACAGTGAGCTCCAGATTCTGTGAGAAACTTTTGTTGCATGGTATAGATTTTTTTCTTTTCTGTAGACATAACCTGATGCCATTTTAGACTTTGTTCCAAGTCTGACCAAGGCAGGCAGTTAGGTCTCTATATTGTAGCAACTTGGAGGGAGACTATTAAAGGTCAAGAGATTTGTGAAAGTTACAAAACTGGTGGGAGCTCCCTAAGATAAAAAAAAAAAAAAGCCGTAAACTCCCAGGGGAGGCCTGGAGACCTTGGGAGGAGCCAGTCATGGGGAGAGCATGTCCCATGAGTCCCACGGGCTAGAGTGGATTTTCAGTGATGCACTTGCCTTGGGATTGATTTTGCTCCTGTAAGTAACTCTCACTCATTTTCCCATTAGTAACCCCAATAAATTCATTGGTTCATCAAGTTGGACTCTGGTGTAATTAATACAATGGTCTGCTGTTGAATCCTTGTCTAGAAATCTGAATGGCATCTCTCTGGGAAAAGTATCATACAACAAACTTATATTAAAAAATAAGCAATGGCCTGAAGAGATGGCTCGGGAGTTAAAGCCTTTTCCTTGCAAGCAAAGGTATCTAAGTTGTGATCCCAAGATCCAAATAAATATCAACTAGAAATGGTAACGGCCTTTACTTGCAGCTCTGGAAGGCAAAGAATGGAAAACCCTAGAGCAAAGCAATGAGGAAGAACAGTTCAGGATGATTCCTAAAGTCACCATTTGGCCTCCACAGGCACACATAGTGCCTCGTCTACAAACCCCCCAACCATATTCACACTTCCACACACACATACACACCAACATCTACACATGCACCAAACAATCTAGAGAGTAATAAAAGAAAATATACTATGTTTATAATATGGCTTCCAAATGTGCATGCACAGGATGGGAATGCCTACACTCACATGTACACACTACAAACAGATATACATTAGTAGGAAAATATACTTAGCATACTACAACGAACCAAAATACATGTGAAGTGAATGAGCCATAAGTAGCTAAATAGTTTTGTCTGATCACAACTAAGTTTCCTCACCTGACATGATAGATGAAGAGAAACAAATATCTCCTGTCTGTGCAAATCCTATTGAACTAAAAGTAAAGGGAAGTTAACCCACTTACCACTTTTTAAAACAAAATGAAGAGTGCCATACATAATTCAAAAGTTGACAGAAGTTAATAGAAATCTAATAGATACAGATTTCAGCAGTCCTCACTTCTCCCATGAATGAGGCTGACTATAAGACCTTGCCTAACATGTCACTCGGTGTATACTTCCAGGAAGTAGGACTCTTGTCTCTATCATTAATTACTGTACCTTCAGTACCTATGACTTGACAGGTATATCACAGATACTAAAAAAAAATCTGCCTAGTTAGATGAATACTAACCAGCAGTACAAAATCAAGGAAATTGAGCTGAATTAGTAAAATGCATTATTCCATTTAATTACATTACCCCATATTAAGTTCTCACTAAAATATATTCTAAATGAATGAATGGCAAAGCATAAAATTCTTAGTTTTGTGAGAAATCTGCAGTAAGATTCCAGTAATTGAAAGAGAACCATATAGTAATTTAAACATTGGAGTCCTTAGCTTTTAAAATGCATTCATAGAAAAAGAACTTGAAGAGAAACTAAAGATTTCAGCTGTAAATATATATCCACTAAAAGAACTGTAAAAATCTGCAATATCTTTTGTGCTTTTTGAGCAATTCAAGCTTTCCACAAGATAGATATAATATATTCACTGATAGATATAATATATTCTGCTATCCACTCCGATCTACTCCATCCTCTCCTGCTGTCCAGCCAGCCAGCTCCTGCTCTGCTGTGTGGACCATAACCTCACTCTTCAAGCAACATGGGGAGGAGCTGTGCAGACTTCAGGATCCAGGCTCTGTCTGGGTGGCCTTCCGAGAGAGAGTGGTCGCTGTCTGTTCACTGTGGAATTTGCACCAAATGTGTGTGTGTGACAGCCCCGTAGAGGTCCCTCTCCCGTGACCCATTTCCAGAGAACACTGCCGAGTACTTTCACCACCACACCACAAGCACTGACACCACGGGACTGGGGCAGGAAGAAACTGGCTGAGGCCAGGACTACAGATCAGGTGCCCTAGTCGAGGAGGCACGGCACTTTACTTCATAGATGTCACAGTTACTTCTTGCTACAGTGTGAAGACACGCACAGAACCAGCTCAAGGGAGAGAGGGGAATTTATTTGGCTTATGGTTCCAAGGGGGAGATACAACTTATTATGGCAGGAAAGACATGGCTGGAGGTAGCCCAGGTTATTGCCAAACTGCAGGCTATTATCAGAAGCAGCACGGGGCTAAGCGACCTTAAGGCCTGCTCCCTCTGACAAGGTTCCAGTCCTAAAGGTGCCACCACCTTCTCAAACATCAACAACTAAGGATGCAAACACAGGAGACTATGGGGGACAATTCACATCCCAAGAATGACAATGAGTCATTATTGACCCAGGCTGATGGCTGATGGTTGTCTTCCTACTCACATGCATAAAAGCAGGTGGTTATCTGCTTTAGCCATTCAGCAAAAATTTACAAGAATCAATTTCAGTAAAATTATTGTTACATAAGACAGGATGAAGACCGAAAGTCGGCTGATGAACTGTCACAGTTCTAAGCACTTACCCACAGGGCAACACTCACCTTCCTCCTGCCGCACACAAGACTGACCTAGAAACATGAGCAAGCAGCTAACAGAATCAACTGCCAAATGATTTATTTGCTTCTCTTCACGCTGTATGGAGCAAGGGTCATGGTGTCACACTTCAAAGTAACACTGCTTCTGAGGAAAAATCAATATCCTAATAAGTGTGAGACAGCAGCAAACCTTAGAAGCTTCCATCTACCCTAGTTCAGCAAATTGTAAAGAATCATCAAAGAGTTTCAAAGCTATTATATAACTATGGGAAAATTATTTACCATAATCCAAATCAAATTTATTTCTACTACGAGAGCATGCATTACAGGAAATATTCATGACGTGCGTCGTTCTAATCAAAGAATGTGCCCTCACGGTGGCAACTGATTGTCAGAACTGATTGTCTGCTTCTCTTTGAGGAATAGCATTATTCTTCTTGGCAGGGAAAATTATTATTCCATCGTTAACACAATGAAAGTATAAAAACATAAATAATTCAAAGTTTTCCCTATCATGTTAAAATGACAATTGGTGATTAACTGACCTGAACTATGCAAACTGGACTCTAGAACTATGCAAAACTGGACTCTAGTGCGCCTCGAACCCTTACACTGAGAGATGTATGGGTCCTATTATTCCTTTGAAAATTGCTATTCTAGCCCCAAGAACTAGGAGAAGCCAGTGATATACTTAGGCCAATAAAACAAAAGGGACAAACTTCTGGTGGCTTCTATAAAGTGTTTTCCCACCTGATTAGAAGATAAAAAAGTAACTTCTCTGAGTCTTGGGAAACTCCTGTCTTTGTTCATTTTTGTACAAAGACAAAATCACCAGAATGCTAATGGCCGCAACCAAGAGGAGAAACCCAGAAACCCAAGAGATAACTGCTGAAATAATAAATTGTACTACTGCACAAAAGGCTCTGGACCCACCCAGCTATCTAGGTTTTTGAAATGTGAGACAATTTATGCACTGACAGTGCTGCATGGGTTTTTTCTGTTATATGGGTCCTATTCCAAATCCAAATGGCCATATATCTAAATGGGATCCTTTACCCTGTAAGTTTCAATGTCCTCTCACACTGGGATTGAGTAGTGGCCAGGCGACTTGCTTTGGCTGAAAGGATAATAAGAAACAGGATTTACTCAGATGCTTGAAAAGCTCCAAGGATGGAATAGGGACTGATTCTCGATGGCCTTGAAACCTGTCGCTGTCTTGTGAACAGCAATGAAACAGGAAACAATGAAACCTTCCCTTTTTATAGAATTCAAAACCATGATTCCATTTAACAGAGAATTGGCTCATGCCATTTCTGAGGTACACTTTCACATGAATTCAAATGTTAGACTAAACAAAATTATTGGTCAGGAGCAACTTACTCATTCATCATTTGCAATCACAGGTTGCCTACCAAATTGTGTTTAAAAAATATGAAATTATTCTGATATGTACAATAAAGAATTCTGCATTTTATTACAACTTAGAAATTGGACAACTGCATGCCCTCTACATCATTAATGGACTTGTTTCAGAGTCGGTTGTTAAACATCTACTAGCTTAATGTTGCCTATGACATCATGTACCCCCAAGCATGCAAATGCTGAGTCAGAATAGCGATCCTTTCAATTCCTTCACTGCCAGGAATAATCTCAAAACACCATATGTATTAAGATCCCAATTACCATCATCTCAAACATTAAAATCTAGAAAAATCAAAATTGACATGATATTAAAATCTCCAAAATAATATTACAAAAGATTAAAATCTCTAACATGAAATTCTAGAAGACAATATCTAGAAAAGTACAACTCTTAATAAGAGGAGACAAAGAGAGGAAAGGATTGGGAGAGAAAAGTTAGGGAATAAGAAATGAGGAGGAGGCAAGAAAGAAGGAATGGCAAATCTACACTGAGGACTTTCAATGGACAGGACTGGTGCATAGTTGGTCATGTCCATGTGGGAATTTAATCAGCTGTGAATTATGTCTGTCTCTTCACACTATTGCACCATTTTTTTTCTTCAGTGAACCAAAAGAATTCAAACTGAATACATATCTCAACCACAGTCAGGGGATGAGTCAGAGACCCTTCCAGCATTATCAAGCACATTAAACTGACTGGCAAAATATGTTTCTTACATTTACACTAAATCAGATAGAAAAGATTAGCCTATCTTCTGTTTATTTAGTGATGTTGCTTTTAAAACTGAACCCATTTTCTTTTAAATCAAATATAAGCAAAAAAGTATTGTGGGCCTGAAAATTCTAGAATTTATTAATGTACTAATGAATATAGAAAGCAAGACACGATAACTGACTATTGGAAGATCTGGCAGATTTCACAGAATAAAACAGATTTCAGTTGAACTATGAAAACTGCAATAATTTGTAACTAGAAACAATCAAGACTTCTCAAAAGTGAATTGTAAGGAGTTACCAAAAGAGTTGGTAACTTCCATGCAACCCAGTGTGTTGGGAGAAAATTCCAGTGAGTAGGGCTGTTCACTTCACCGAGCAAAGATAATAATTCCCACTTAAAAATGCATCATTTTCCTGAACTGTCATTCCTATGGTTGGGAAAATTTCAGGCATTTTTAATTAATTGAAACCACATTTGCAGGCTGGAGAGATGGCTCAGGGGATAAGGCTCTGGCTAGCAAGAAGTTCCTGAGTTCAGATCCTAGGTCCCATATAAAAAGGCCAGGGAAAGAGGATGGCATCCTGCATTTCTGGCCCTGGCAGGCTCACTATCCAAGAGCAAAGCAAAAAGGAGGTAGAAGCAATCCAGAGTGATTTCCAAAGTTAACCTTTGGTCTACCACAGGGACACACAGTGCCCTCTGTCTGACACACACACACACACACACACACACACACACACACACACACACAATAAATGAATAAATAAATATATTTTAATACATTTTTATTATTATTTCAGCTCATACAAACTTAATAGGTACACCAGTTCCCTCCCTCCTTCCTCCCCCCCCCAGTACCCCCTACTACCCCTCCCCACCCCTCTCCCTCCCCATCCCCCAGTGCCTCCCGCCCCAATTCCCAGAGAGTCCTTTCTTGTGCATGTCTAATTTTCCTCTGGGCCCTCCTCTCCGATGACGTACAAGGACCCAGTGGCCTTTCCCTGAACCCTTTCCCGTGTTCCCCTTAGGTGTAGGAACACTGCTGTGGCTGCCAATCCTTTGCCTCCAAGGCTCTTGGTGCCTTTACCAGATGCTAGACTTTGTGAGGTCAACAGTGTGTTGGACAATGCGCAGGGCATGCAAAGTCCAATTATGATTGCTTCAGCCCTAACTTGTATGGAGTATCTTACATATCATTGCTCCTCCCATCCTTTTGCTCTTACACTCTTACCGCCCCCTCTTCCGCAAATTTCCCTGAGCTTCAAGATGGGGAGAGACTAAGCTGGCCTAGTTCTAGGTGGTTGATATAGAGTCTCTGAAGTTCTGGTTTTGAAAAAACACATTTACCATCAGATGTCTGAACAATTGTATGAATAATAAGATAAGAAGACGAGCAATGTGATTGCTGCCAGTCCATCACCATGGACACTCCTTTAGACTGGCCCACAGCCCAGGGCACACAGGTTGGAAGAATAAGAGTATGTAGTGTAGGACTGAGTGATCTCACTGGCCAGGCACAACGGATTCTGGATCAGTCAATTGCCCAGAATTTCGGCTCATTATCACACTGATTTTGCTTCTTTGTGAATTGTGGTGTTTGAGATTTTCAAGCCTTAGGACTTCAACTCCGACATTTGGGATTTTGATTTTATAGATTTGGAGGATTTTTTTAAAAGTATCTTTAAACTTTATTTATTAGTGTGTGTAGTGTGTGTGTGTGCGCACGCACATAAAGGCAGTGTGTGTCCCTGTAAAGGACCAAGGGTGACTTCAGGAATCACCTTATATTGCATCTACCTCTTTTTCACTTCTCTTGAGGATTTCCAGGCGCTGCACGAAAAGCTGGAAGTGCAATCTGTAGCCTTATGGCCTGACATTTTTATGTGAGACTTGAGATCCGAACTCAGGACCTTCTGTTTGGGAGGCAGAGTCTTAACCACTGAGCCATCCCTCCAGTCCTGGACATTTTTCAATTTTAGTTTTAATTACTTCGTGTACAGGAGGTCCTCATGCCTCTGCATGTTTATCAAGTGTGTGCTCTTTTGTGCACGTGCACATAGAGACCTGAGTTTGAAGTCGGGGATCATTCTTGATCACTCTTACATATTATTTCTTTTGTTTATTTGCACTCATACAAACTTAACAGGTATACCGGTCCCCCCATCCCTGCAACCCCCCATCCCCCTGTGGTCCCCACCCCTTTCTTCCCTCCCCATTCCCCTCCCATCTCCGGAGCATTCTTTAATGAGCATGCCAAACTCTCCTCTGGGTCCTCCTTTCCCATGAGGTGCAAGGATCCAGGGGCATTTCCCAGAAGCATTTCCTGTGTTCCCTTTAGGCATAGGAACACTACTGTGGCTGTCAATCCCTTGCCTCCAAGGATCCTCGTGCCTTTAGAAAACGCTACGCGTTGTGGGGTCAATAGTGTGTTGGACATTGTGCAGGACATGCAAAGTCCAATTATGATTGCTTCAGCCCTAGCTTGTGTGTCGATTCTTGCATATCGTTACTCCTCCCATCCTTATGCTCTTACAATCTTACCTCCCCCTCTTCCCCAAATTTCCCTGAGCTTCAGGATGGGGAGAGATTAGGCTGGCCTAGTTCCAAGTGATTGATATAGAGTCTCTGATGTTCTGGATTATGGTTTGTTGATTTTTTTTTCCCTTCACTCCATCCTGATTGGTACTGGATATCACCCTCTGGCCAGAGATAAAAACCTGTTAAATTAGAGCCTTGTTATAAGAGTATATTCAAAGGTAGATGTAATAAAAGTAGGAAACCCCAGGTGAGGGAGGGGTCAATCACCCATTTGCGAAATGGTTACTTTCTATCTGCCAGACTATACGCCCTCCCCTTCTGGTGAGATCACACCCCATCAGTTGTAAATGATCAGGAGGGAAAGTCTAACCAAGGAGGTAAAAGACCTTTACAATGAAGACTTTAAAAACATAAAGAAAGAAATTGCAGAAGACACCAGAAGGTGGAAAGACCTCCCATGTTCCTGGATTGGCAGAAACAACATCGTAAAAATGACCATCCTACCAAAGGCAATATACAAATTCAATGCTATACCAATTAAAAACCCAAAGCAATTCTTTAAAGAAGTGGACCAAACAATCTCAAAATTCAACCTTAGTCTATATTACAAATCCATAGTTATAAAGACAGCCTGGTACTGGATCCAAAATAGACATACATATCAATGGATAAGGGTTAAAGACCCAGATATAAGCCCACAAAATTATAGCCATTTGGTCTTTGACAAAGGGGCCCAAAGAATCCAATAGAAAAAGAACAGTATCTTCAACAAATGGTGCTGGCAAAACTGGATCTCCACATGCAGAAGATTAAAACTGGACCCGTACTTGTCACCATGTACAAGACTTAATTCAAAATGGATCAAGAACCTTGATATAAGGCCAGAGACTTTAAAAACCATAGTTGAAAGGATAGGGAACTCCCTAGAGCTGATTGGGCTACGCCAACAGTTCCTAAACAGACATCCAATGGCACAGTCACTGCTACCAACTCTCAACAGTTGGGATCTTGTGAAATTAAAGAGCTTCTGTTCGATAAAGAGATTGTAACACGAGCTCAAAGGCAACCCACAGAATGGGAAAATATCTTCACTAGCCACATATCTGATAGAGCTCTATTATCCAGAGTGCACAAACAACTTAGAAAACTAAACACCAAGGAAACTAATGGCACGATTAAAAAATGGGCCTTGGAACTTAAAAGAAACTTTACCAGGGATGAAATTAAAATGTCTAACAAATATCTTTAAAAAATGCTCCACTTCCTTAGCCATTAGGGAAATGCAAATCAAAACTTCCCTGAAATATCATCTCACCCCAGTCAGGATGGCAAAAATCCACAATACAAACAACAACAAATGCTGGAGAGGATGTGGAGAGAGGGGAACTCTCCTACATTGCTGGTGGGAATGCAGACTCATACAGCCACTCTGGCGAGCCGTCTGGAGATTCTTAAAGAAATTAAAGATTGAAATGCCATATGACCCTGCGATTCCACTTTTGGGAATAACCCCACATACAGCAAAAATTCACCTCGATAGCACAAGCACGACCATGTTCATAGCAGCACTGTTTACAATAGCAAAGTCATGGAATTAACCCAAATGTCCAACAGTTGATGAGTGGATAAGGAAACTGTGGTACATCTATACAATGGAGTACTACTCAGCCATCAAAAATGATGAATTACTGGAATTTGCCAGGAAATGGATGTCATTAGAAACAATTATATTGAGTGAAGTATCCCAGACACAGAAAATTATGTGCCGTATGTACTCCCTAATAGGTGGCTCCTAGTACTAAACCCACTTAGAGACACTCAAAGATAAATCTCTGTAATATCTACAGTAATTGCAAAGATTATGAACAGGGGGGAAAGAGGGACACACTAGTAACAAGGAGAGAGGGGACCATGTTACAGTAGAGAAAATAGGCCACCATATTATTTCTTGAGATTGCACTTCTTAATCAAATCCAGATCTTGCCTCCAATAAGACTCCTCCACATGGCCAGCTATTCTGGTCTCCCTGCCGGCTGAGTCTAGAACCTCAAGCCCACCAAGCATTTCACATGAGATCTAGGCATCTCTGACCCTCCTGTGTACCTGACAGGCCAGTGCATCATCCTCTTAGTCCAAATCATGACTTTGAGTTAGTGATTTTGATCTTTTGAGATTTCAATATCCATAATGATAGATAGCATTTAGGGTTCCCTTTTGGAAATCATGGGCACAAAACCCAGTTTTCTTTTTTTTGATATTCTTTATTTTTAAGCTCATACAAATGTACCCTCCCTCTATCCACTCCTCCCTGAACTTCCCTATTCCCTCCCCCTTTTCCTCTTCCTTTCCCCCCTACTTCCCTTTCTCCCAGTGCCCCCTGCCCCCATCTCTGAAGCATCCTTTAATGAGTATATCAAACTTTCCTCTGGGTCCTCCTCTCTGATGAGGTGTAAGGACTCTAGGCATTTCCTAGAACTCTTTCTTGTGTTCCTCTTAAGTATAGGAACACTATTGTGACCGTTAATCCTTTGCTTCTAAGGATCCTAGTGCCTTTAGTCCACACTAGACTTTGAGGGGGTCAATGATATGATGGTCATTGTGCAGATCATGCAGAGTCCTATTATAATAGCTTCAGCCCTAACTTGTGTGGAGTATCTTGCATAACATGACTCCTCCCTTCCTTGTGCTCTTACAATCTTACCGCCCCCTCTTCCGCAAATTTCCCTGAGCTTCAGGATGGGGAGAGATTAGGCAGGCCTGATTCCAGGTGGTTGATATAGAGTCTCTGATGTTCTGAATTATGGTTTGTCGATTTCTTTTTCAGTTTTGCTGCTCCTGCAATGCCTTTGTTTCCATCTTGATGGGTATTGTATGTCACCCCTTGGCCAGACATAAAAAAACTGTTAAGCTAGAGTCTTGTTATAAGAGTATATTCAAAGGTAGATGGAATAAAAGTAGGAGACCGTGGTGAGAGAGGGGTCAGTCACCCATTTGCAAAATGGTTACCTTCTATCTGGCAGCCTATATGCCCTCCCCTTCTGGTGAGATCATATCCCATCAGCTGCAAATGATCAGAAAGGAAAGTTCAAAACCCAGCTTTCAATCATAAAAATGTTGTCTTTTCCACAAAGAATGTTACTCTACCCTATCAGAAAAGATATAGTGAAAAATTATGTTATGACATCCTTCCCAAATGTGCAGAGACAGATTTATGCTGGATGTGAACCAGAAGGTGAGTTTTTAAAAACAAGCCCTTCCTCTCACATTCTTCCTCATAATGAATAATCAAGTTTTTTTAATTATGTTCATGCTCTCTGAAAAGTTTGCACCAGACACAAGGATTAGGTAATACTTTCCTACAGAAGCTCATTATTAAGGGTTCGTGAGCATTAACTTAAGGAAATAAGGTTGAAGGACAATGAAGGATGCCAGTAATCAAGGATTAAATATAACTTTCATGTTTCTGTGACGCCATTAGGAAACAACTTGCCATACTAAAAACCTTTAAAAGGCACAGAGGTGAGCTTTGTCTGGTTCTGATTTTTGCATAGGCTTTACTTTCAATTGTTAAGTATGTGCATGAAAATAAGTTCAAGGAACCTACTAGTTTATTGATATCAACTATTATCCTTCCAAATTCATATTTGAAGCAGAGTTGGGAGTAAACACAATATGCCTGGAGCCAAAGAAAATCACTGTCCTGTAGAACAAAATGGAAACAAAGGCAGTGCTGGAACAGAAAAGAAAAAAAAAACAGAACGACAAAGAACAAACAATACATTTAAATATATTTGACATACAGACAGAAGAGGACAGAGAGGAGTGATAGAATCAGAGAAATAAAACTGAGAAATGTGAGTAGCATAGAAAAATTAAGAGGTAAAGAAATGAGGTAAGAAATGAAGCAACATTCACTCACAACTACACACACCCACTGTTACTGTGCCAAAGCTGCAGAGAATCTTTCAATCATGTCATGACTACAATTAAGAACACCATTCTTTTAGACTCACTCCGCAAACCTTCTTCTTTAGACCTAAGTAACCACTCATTTCTCCATGTGTTAAAAGTCTTAGTCTTTGTGTTCTCCAAAGGTGACAAATGTAAAAGAAGTTAGCACTGTGTATTACAGGCTAATTTCATAGTGACTCCATCTAATATGGAGTATTTCTGATGTCCTCACTTCTTGAGCATCACTTCTTGAGCGGCTATTCCAGGACAACAGAACACATTAATCCTTCTGGTATGTTTGGTACGGTTTTATTGCTGGTGGTGGCGCTTCCTTTCTTTTCTCCTTTATTCCTACAGCTCATGCATATTCCCTTCTATAGCCCACAGCCAGTTGCCATAATGTGTTTTATTATGCACATCATCCACTTTCTTATGCCTGTTATAAGAGCTTTGATATTCCTTCAGACTTTTAGTATAAACTCCATTATATGAATTCCTCAATATTGTAAAACGTGGTGGCAAATCTTCTATTGTAATTTCTAGGTGGTTCTTACATAGTATGGGAAAAAAGTTTAGTTATGAACGATGGCAGTTGATCATACTTTCAGGCTCCTGCTTCATTCACTCTTTCGTCAGTGAACTTTGGATGCACTTCTTGAGATAAGCGTGAATTTCAGCTGCAAAGGATGGCCTTAGCACTCACATTTCAACTCTTCCACTTCTCCTTTGACTTTCTTCAAGCATTGTCTGTCGCAACTGCTTTCCATTGTTCATGCTTTTAAAAACATACTACTTAAAACCAAGTAGGTATTTTCGTGAAATGCAATTACTTATGTGGAATAACTGGATATCATTCTTATAAGATTAATTGAGCCAGACACTGAGTCGGCAAATCCATGAAACCAGGTGAGGCTGGGTTCTCAAGAGCCCAAGACCAGTAAGCCTGTATCCAGAGAGAGTCCCTCAGAATTTGTTTTTCTCTCCCAGTTCCTGGCATTTGGCATCATAAGATTCTTAAACTCTGCTCCTAGCATCCTGACCCATATACACTAGTATTCCCCTTGTTTCTTGGCAGATCACTGATCTCAGGTCTCTAAAAGACTGGCTTTGCAGTAGTCTGAGAAATGTTGCCGGCCACAGCCCTGACCACAGACTCTAAGAGCAGACGCACTGCCTGCGCTCCACCACCTCACGTCATAGCAGTAACTCAGGCCTTACATTCACGCCTGGACTTTGTCCGGCCTTGGGAGCTACTGGCTTCTGTTTACTCCCCATCCAATCTCCATTTGGTCATAGAGTATCAATATTCAGATCAAATAGAGATTTACTTTCACCACACAAGTATCACTGTACCTCTCTAGTTGTTCTTTAATTATGACCTCACTCTTTTTAGGAAAGTGATAAGGGAAAAAAGTAGGAAAAATTACATGGTTTATATATAGTCATTTCTAAATCTATAATAGTTATACATATGTATTTCTCCTCTAGCAAATTCTGGCACTCTTGATACCCCCATTGAGTTCCGGGAACATATGATATCATTTCAAAGACATATGACAGAGAAACAGTGTTTAGATTTCCAAAAGTGACACAAACTGAATTCTAACTGTAACAAACTGTTGTACCAAGCTATGTTTAAAAACTTTACATTTAGAAACAATGACACATGCTGCCAAAGTCTGCCTGGTGTTCTCTCTCTGCACTGTGTATAAAAGACCCTCTGTGTTTTCAAATCAAAATTTACCAAGTGATGAACATATATTTAAGATTTTGAAAAACGTGGACATTCATAGAATTTTTTCAAAAAATATGCATAGTGCATATCCACAATTAACTTTTTAAGAAAAAAAACAACATTTAAGAGATGTTAACAACATAGACATATATCTAGGAAATTTGTCCAAAGCTGTCTAATGCCTGTCCTTTAATTTCTCTTGACAAACAGAAAATAATGATTAGTCAGAAGACATGTATGACTGCTGGGTAAGAAGTGTTTTAAAGAATTTATAAAACGGCCTTTTACCTGGGTCCCTAGAAAACAGGCAGAGTTGTCACTACACTACCAGAAGGTTGAAGGTCCTACAGACAAATCTTAGGACTAACACAGACACAGAACCAAAGGGAATCCAGAACTAAAGAATGAGGCATTTCAGAAATTATCAGAGAACCTCAGAACTCTATCAGTGATCGAGTTTGGATCTAGCAGTTTGTGAAACTTTTGAAAAGGGCAAATGCTGAACAACCACTTCCATGTCTTTTTTTGTTTTTGTTTTTGAGAAAAACATTTCCTAACAGAATAGATCATGTGCTTTAGAATTCACTTACATTGCACAGACATCTTACTTTCAACTGTAAGTGTATTGCCTGTACAGTTAAGACAGAAATTTATTTAATTTTTAACCAGATATTTTAAACTCTTTAACTTGAAATAGTTGGAATACACATGAAAATTAGCCAATAATATATAAATGGTTCAAGGTGAGAAAACTTAACAGTCCCATCTCTAGCAAGTGGAACAATTCTACAAGCTGAAAGAATGAAATATGGAGTTTGTTAGCACTTCCATTCTTAGAGCCTAGTAAAAGCATGTATGCATGCAGGCACTCACATACTTACACACATGCACACACAATGAATGTGTGTATACACATATCACACATATGGTTAGACACAGAGATTAACATCATGCTAAACCTTAATATTCTGTAAGAAAAGATACTACTTATTTCCAAAGAGCAGTACGGTCTAGTGAGCATTGCAGATCCATGCAGTACCTACACAAGGATAAAGCCACATGCAAGATCTAAGCACATCTGATGAGGACTAGCCCTGCCTGAAGGCCACATGGAGAATAGATCTCACGTGGTGTGGAGGTAAGAGATGTGACCCAAAAAACATGAGGGTCACAGTTCAACACAGCATTTCAAGGAAAGGACAAATGGTTGAGCAGGCTAAGCAAGTCCTAGTTCAGGAAAAGAGGATGCAGACCTGAGGTCTCTTGGTACCAGCCTAAAGACTCATGGAAAGCGATCCCGTTCACAGTCGCATGCTCCTGAACAGGCAAGTCAGGAGCTTACCTGAGGATGAGGCTTTTTCATGCCATTTGTGACATTTGAAGCGCCAGAGATAAGCTTAACACATGCTCGTCTTTCCAATCAACATTTTAAAAGTTGCAGATTTCACAAAATTTCTGACTACTCTTCCAAAAAAAAAAAGATCAGAAAATGTGGCTACTTCAGTCGCCTTTTCCCATGACATCCAATGCTGGGACTAAGAAACTTCCCTTTCCAGATAAAGAACACTATGATGTAGATGTGTCAGTGACAGAGTGTGTCCCCCAAGGGTTCCTGTGTTAACAGCATGGCCCCGGGTACCATGATGTCAGCAGGTGACAGAAGCCTTGGAAGAGGCAGCTTTACGTCGGAGGCCTTTATTCCCGCTTTCTTCTTCCTTCCATGGTTTTCCATGGGGTGGCAGACCTCAGGATTGTTGTGAGTTTCATGGAGTTGAGATATTAAAAATCTCAACAGGGACTGCAAAAAGATGCCTCAGGGGTTAAGCCTCTGCCTGGAAAGTAGAAGAACTTAAGTTTGGAGACCAGATTGCACATTAAAATGCCTGATGAAATGGTGGTGGCCTGTGCTTCAGGCCCTGGAAGGTGGAACCTGGGAAACTCCAGAGCAAAGCAAAAAGGAGAAAGACAATTCAGGATGATTCCCCCATGGCTCCACAGGCATATAACCAAGTGACCCCCTACTACATACAGATACAACATACAGACAGAGGGAGAAAAGAAAGAGAGAGAGAGACAGAGACAGAGAGAGACAGAGAGAGACAGAGAGAGACAGAGAGAGACAGAGAGAGAAAGAGAGACTCAATCTACAGTGTGGCCCCTGCCCTCCTAATCTTTCTCACCAGATGATCTCTTGGTGGACTCCTGAAAATTCTACCATTCCTCATGTGCCATCATCAGAACTGCTACTGTGATGCTGCTGGGACTTTAAACTTTCCAAACTATAAACTAAGCAACATCCTCTCATGAGTATCAGACTCAGATATTTTATTACAGAAAAAAAATATAAACCACACACCCAAAGACTAGTGCAAGAAAGCATGTGAATTTTGAAGGCTCTATTCAGCACTTTCAAACAAATGAAAACTCATATAACAACAGTGCTTTTACATACAGTAACTATATTACTTTGGCATTCCGATTCCTATACAAATGTATTTTAAAAGTTTCCATCCTTGTAAACACATAGTTTATATGCTTTAATATGTAAGAATAAAGTTTCCTTCTCAAGCAACACCATCACATTTTACAAATAGCATTTGTTAGTCGGATGTGGTCTTTTGGCCTGGACCATCACAGGAATCAGTTGTTCCTTTCTGGATTTTTCAGAGTTGCTCACTCATAGTTAGCACATAATGACAACAGGCACAAGGAAGTGAGTAAGAAAAGTGATAGCAAGATGAAACATGCTGTTAGGATGCAAACAAAACTACAGGAAAAATAACCGTGGAACTATTGCAAGTACTTATGAAACTCAGAGACCATAAATCACTGCATGATAGAAAGTATAAGGAATATGCATTAAATATGTTATTTGCTTCATGTTCTTGTTTCAGACAGAGATAAACTATACAGTCAAAGTGGGTCTGAACTTATGATCCTCTTGCATCACTCAGCCTTCCAAGTGTTAGTAATGTCCTGTGTCATAATTGATAAAGGCCTATATCTGATTAATTTAATAAGACCCAGAACTTATGAAATGGTTCAGGGGATAAGGTGCTTGCTATTAAGCATAACAAATAGTTTGATGGTGGCTGAAGAAAACTGATTTCCACAATTTGTTTTCTGAACTTTACAAGTGCAAAGTGATATACTCACCCTGTGCATCCCCCACCAAATAACAAATTAATAATAAAGTTTTAAAAGCTAATCATCTTGGATCGTGGGCTAGATATATAGCACAGTGGTATAGTGCTTGCCTAATGTGTACAAATCCAATCCCCAGCACTGACTGGGGTTGAAAGGACTCTTTTCATTTAGAATGAAAGCAAGTTCAGACATTAAACTGGTCACAGTTGCATCTTCATAATTGAGGGCATTTTAAATGCTGCAAGAACACTGCAAATACGCCAGCGGTCAATATGACAGCCTGGTCAATGACTGCTGTCTCACCCTCCAGACCTTGTTGCAGTGCTTGGGATGCATGTTCGACCATACATGGAATGCATCTGAGGCCACTTTAGCACAGAGAAAACTTACACTAAAATGTGTTAGCACTATACTTTGATGTAACAAGTAAGAGAGCTCCTCAAGCCATAGACAATAGAATACTCCCAAGTACGATGGGTGACATGGCCATCATATGTCTCAAATTAATGGAAGGATAACACACTGTGATGACATCTTTAAAAATGGAAAACTTGGACTGGAGAAGGGGATAAGATCAGCAATTAAGGCAGTTGCTTTAACTTGCTTCAAAGGAATTCAGGCATAAGATGCCAGTCCACACGTAAAATGCCAGGTTGGTGTGGTGACCTACCTGTAATTTCAGCCTCAGAAGGCAGAAAATAGGAATTTCCACAGCAAACTAACTAGCCAGATTATCAGATAGCTTGGGAATTGATTAAGAGACTTTGCTTTTAAAAACTAAGGTAGAAGAGTGATCAAGAATGATTCCCTCTATCAATCTTGGATCTCTACATGTACATTTGTATGTATATACACGCACTCACCCAGTCCTCACACACATAACCACACACACACATACACACACACACACACTTAACACACATGAAAATAAAAAGATGCAAAAATTCATAAAAAGAGCACCAATGCATAAAACTTTGTATTTACATTTTCCATATAAGGAAGAGAAATATGTATAGTAACTGAAAATATATTTTCTACTGTTAAAATTAATGATAAGGTTTTTGAATCCCGAGATTAATGGTCAAGAAGTAAAACAGTTTGTTCACCACCCATGACACTAACTATAAATACATGCAAAAGCTTTGGAAATGCAGACTTTATCAAATAAGAGGCTATTGTGAGCAGTCAGTGGGAAAGAGTCATTCACTGTTTACTATTTTTCTATAATTGTTGCTTCAATAGCTCTATTTTCCCCCTTTTAATAGGCAACATTCCTTCCAGCCTACCCAGAATTCCTTCTCTCTAACACTAGAGAAACTTTTCTGTATCTTCTTTGAATAGTAACAGAGTTATGCTCTAAGTGACCACACACAGCTGCAATTCAGCTTGTAACAAGGATGCAATCAAGTAGTGATGAGATTTCAGATTCATTTTCAGGTAAAAAGGAAACCAGATCATGGGAAATAACCCCACTCTTACCCTTGTGATTTGAAATACATCCAAGTAAACTTCCTTACCTACCACCTCTGTTCAGCCAACTCTTATGACTCATCATTTCATCTTGTTCTTATTCTCTGAATTTTAGTAGCTACAGATACAGTTACATAGTAAAAGTTTAACCCAAGCAAAACTAAAAAAAAAAAAAAAAAGGTGGCCTTAAGGAATACTTTAGTTAGTTAAATTCCATGCTTTATTTCCAATTGTAATTTATTCTCTGATTTTTAGTAGTCTGAAAATTCCGCAGACACAAGTCACACTCCTAAATTATATTTTGTTAAATGTCATTTAAACTTTGCTAATTGACTTAAAGTCATGGGTAATGAAACTCAGTTATGGGAAGCAATGTGGCAGAGCAGAAACATCTACATTTCAGAGCCTGGACTTGGTGTTCAAGATGATCAAGTGACTCAGACTCAGAAGACCTTATGCTATGTGTGTACAGAAAGGGAACAAAGACACATTTCCCTGAAGTTCTTGGGAGGACAAGTTAGCCTGGTAACAGTAAAAACCACTCAAGACCACAATCTGTGTCAGCCAGGTGCGAAGCTAGAGGGAACTCACAGTGTGCTAAATACACGACTACCTTTGTTACTCACCAGGTTGGGATTCATGCACAAAATCCCTGTGCTTCATTTTGTCATCGACTATTTTTCTGTGTCCCAAGCCGATGACACTGAATCACTATGCCAGTGGCTATCAGTGAAAACAGAAACACAGACTACAATTTTAAAGGAAGGTCAATTAACAGAATGGATTCTACCTCTTCCCTCTTTAAGGAGAGCAGTGGATAACAGTAAAGAAAAATGTTCTGGGATAAAGATAGGGGAGGAAGACAGAGGGGGAGGAAGAGATGAGTCTGGCCAACACAACTGTGTAGTTACTGGGATGAACACCTAGAAGGCTAAGATGCTCGGCCAACACAGGCTCCGAAGAAATCACGCTCTAGACCAGGGTTAGCTACAAATTCCAATACACATTAAGAGAAGGTGCAAGAAACACCACACACACTTGGTAGAGAATGAGCACCTGCCAGTTTTCAGCAGGGTTTCCACGCTAGTCTTCCTCTGCTGGAGAAAGAACCTAGACCACTTAGGAGGCTTTCCCTGAGGAAAGAAGATTGCAAATGCATTGCCAGCGGTGGTCAACAAGGAGAGACACTGTTGCAAAAAATAAATGAAGAAGCAAAGGGCAGGGTGGTTTTCTTGTCTTTAAATTCACTAGAGAGACCACAAAATAATAAGGAATTGTGGGATTTTATGGTACAATGATGAAATGTGTTAAGCACCAGATCCTCAGCTAGTAGGGCTGCGGTGGGACGTCTACAGACTGTAAGAGTTGGGGCCTCACGGGAGGAAGTGGTTCCATGGAGTGTCCACATGAAATGATCAGCCTCCTGTGAAATGCACAGCAAACACTGTCACAGGCTCGCAGCAGCAGCAGCTTTCTGAAGGGACCTTCACAAGACTGGGTCTGTCAACAGTCCATCCTGGATGTAGCAGGGTTCACAGAGCCCTACCCCCCTTTCCTGTGCTGATCTATTGGTCATTGAAGGATTCCAAGGGAGAGACAGTCACTGTCTTTGGTTGTATATGTCTACGGTGCGGAGGATGACTCCAAATTCACGGTCACGCAGACAGCCCAGTTAAGCTCAGTAGGTAACAAAACAAACAAATAGAAGAGACATGAATCTGGAAAGGGACTTGTAGCAAGAGGGATAAGAAGTATGGGAGGGAGATGAGAATGGGCGGCATGAAGAAAGAAATGCAGTATATACATGTATAAAAGAACAAAGTTAATGTGAGTTATAAATAAAACATGAAAAGCCTCCTCTATCACACTCTTTTGGGTTGGTGCCTTGATACTCAGCTCAAGGGCAGAGAAGACAACCAGCCAGGGACTGAAACCTCTTTGAAACTATGAGCCCCAATAAATAATTCCTCAGCTTAAGTTGTTTTGCTCAGACTGGTCACAGTGATATTTGCATGAGTCCCTTGTGTCACTGTAACAGAACGGTTAAGTTGGGGTGATATAAACAACAGAAATTAATAACTCTCAGTTGTACAAGACTGAAAGGCTGCTTGCTACTTCCAGAGTGCCTTAGTGAAGCTCTGAAGGTTTGGCGGAGGCTGTTTTCTGATTCCAGAATGCTCCCTACGTGTTTTTTCCTCACAGGGCATAAGGTACCACGGGGTGAAAGAAGGTGAACTTCCTCTGCCAAACCTTTTCACAAGGGCACCCAATAACCAGCGACCTCTGGGAGGTCAGACTTCCTAATATGCTGCAGCAAGATTAGCTGTAACATGAGTTTTGGAGAGACCAACAACATTCAGAAACAGCAAGCGTGTTTGCCAGTTCTGACAAATTTCTCAAAATTACTATGGATTTGAACTTTGCCTTGATGACCGCACTATTAAAGGATGACTGAAATGGAAGTCCCTGACTAATAAATGTTGAGGATATTGTAGCCTTCTACAGCAGCAGAAGTGAGCACAAACTGCCCATGAATCTCACCTTCCACTCAGAGTACAAGCGAACAGTAAATGGAATTATTTACGCCCTCCACAGACTGGTACCAACAGACTCTCTCAAGGAAACCCAGCCTTGAACTGGGTTGGTACTGGATTCACAGTGACTCCGTACCAGGAATAAACAAATAAAGATTTTTTTTCCTGCCTGAAGCTCTTTCATTCCAGAACTCAACTGAATGTAACTATATTCATATGATGTACTGCTCATCAAAACATAAAAAGAAAGAAAGAAAAGCTAGTCATAGAACGGGAGACTTCAATACACACGAATAACTTGAATACAGACTACTGAGATTCATAGGGATGCCATATGGAACAGGAAACTCAACAGTCAAAAATGTCTGCACACAAGCACAGTCTCACCAGGTTATTTGAGAAATCAAAAAAAAAAATCACAATGAAAGATGCTGGACACCTTTCTGACAGAAAGTACCAAAGCCCAGAACTGAGAATGATAGCTCTCATTCAATTGTGGTGGAAGCATTAATTGAGAAAACACTTCATAGTTCACTTGAACTTACCTAGGATAAAACCGAGAGTCCTACGAAAACATGCACAGTGACAGTGACTTAAATACAGTCTAAGAGTGAAATGACTTAATATCCATCTACGCTTGAAAGGGTATGTAAATTGTAATACACTGGGACATTACCACAGCAATGAGCATAAGTAAGTTACAACTACCTACAGAATCTTACATCGCACAGAAAAAGCAAGCAGTTAAACCATTAAAATATATGCACTATGACTCCATTCACTTAAAACACTCAGAAATAAGATTAAGCAATGTCTAGCTAATATACAAAGATGGTAAACTTAGAGAGAGAGAGAGAGAGAGAGAGAGAGAGAGAGAGAGAGGAGAGATTGGCGAGCCAGGGAGGCATGACAGGGAATGATGATGTCACCTTCCCTGACCTAGTGGCACTAGTCAAACCACATGGCCCTGAGTGTCAGTAACCACACTGCCAGGAAGAGATGTAACCGAGCAAAGAGGAAGAAGAGAAGGTGAAAGCTCCCAGCAGTTAAATGGAGAGTCCTGGCATCCAACAGCACACCTTGCCTTTTGAGGGCCATGGGTATGCCAGCTATCCACAGCGCCTTCCAATCCCCTCTCCAAGGGTCCACCACAGGCTTCGCTCACTGTGGCCCTGGATTTACTGTCTTTGATGCTTCCTATTCCTATTGCACACATCCAGGAAGAGAAGTGGCAGGATGTCCCTGTGTGCATACAGGCTAGGGGAGTGGGGTGATCGCTAATTTACATATGAGCTCATGGTTAGACTTGTATTTTTTTAATTCCTTCGACAAGTATAGATGGAAAAATGGAACTGCAAAACATGACCCAAATCTGCTGCTGCTTGTATCCTTTTTAAAATTTCTTTCAGTTCTGCACAATGAGTTTTTATCATTAATTTTCTCCATTTTACTCTATTTGATAACCCTTCCTTCTCCCACTGGAAATCTTTCCAACAAGCAACATCCTCTCTCTCTCTCTCTCTCTCTCTCTCTCTCTCTCTCTCGCTCTCTCTCTCTGGCCTCTGTGTGTGTGTGTGTGTGTATATGAGAGAGAGAGAGAGAGAGAGAGAGAGAGAGAGAGAGGCAACAGAGACAGAGAGAGAAAGAGCAAGAGACTCACAATAAGTTCAGTAAGAATTGTCTGCATTAGCATGTGCTAGGACATTTGCAAAAGCCAATGTGTATCAGTCAGATACTGGGCAAGTCTATTTGATTGACGCTGGAAGCCTCAGTCCACAGTGGATGGAACTATTCCCTGGGCAGGTGGGTAAGATGAAGAGAGCTGTCTGGATATTGGAAGAATGGCAAGCTAGGAAGTATATACCTTCTCCCCGCTCTTACTCTGATATGATGTGGCCAGTTCTGTTGGCTCCTGATGTTGGTATGGACTCTCCTGCCATAATGATGAACTTTAACCAGAAACGTGAGTCAAGAATAAACTTCTTGTTCTCTTAGATTGTTTATTTTCCTGTATTACAACAGGAAGATAAAATTCACACAAGTGGCAACACCACTGAAGTAAGTAGGTCCCCCCCCTCTGCCAGTATTAACCACTGATATTCATTCACAGGGGCTGGAGCCCCATGACCTCTTCTCCCATGTGTGATGCAAGGCTGACAGACCCAACCTCCTGTAGGCCATGCACAGGTTAACACAACTGTAGGGAGTTCCTGGATGCAGTGGCCTATCATGAACAGAAGACACTGTTGGATGGTACGTCTCTTCACTCTCTGATGATTGCATTCTTTCTCTTCCCTTTTCCTTGATGTGCCCTGAAACTAGGGGCTGGGAGAGATTCAGATGTTTTGTTAAGGATCAGGTGCTCCATGGTCACTTAACCTCTGCATTTGACCAGTTGTGATTCTCTGTGTTAACCACTGCCCCTGGGGGGGAAAGAGAGGCATTTTGGATGAAGGCTGGAAACTGCATGAATCTATGGATTGAAAAGTAATACATAAAAGGCAGTTTATTGCCATGTCATCTTAACAAATTAATAGTAATGAATTCTCATTGAGTTGCCTATGACCACCACATCTACAGGTTCTCAGCTAGGTTTACAGTGGCATGACTTGCCTCATGTTGAGTAGGCCTTAAATCCAATCAGAATAAACATGGTAACTACCAAAACATTCACATCATAACAGAATGGTTCTTATGAAAGCTCACAGGAGTCACAGTTAGGTAAAATTATTTATGGATTGCACATTACCTTCTGGTGTTATGGAGTTAACCAGCAGGAAGGAAACCTTCGAAGTACTTTCATCATGATTTCTACACCACGTCCTATGACCAAAATGTATGGTGCCGTCAGCAATAGAGATTCACCATCGAGTTATGATGGACAACCAAGACAAATAGCAACAGCCTATATTGCTTCGGGGGGCTCTGAGACCTCTCAGACCAACAGCTCATGTGGTGGCATCTTGCATCTGTTACTGGTAGTTCTGCTTAATGATCTGTGGCTTTTGGGAGGATAATCTCAAGGCAGTTCCTGTTCTCCATATCCTTCCCATCCACATACTCATTTTTATTGAAAATTAAAGAAGATAATGAAGTGACAAGTCTCCATGCTGCTTAACCACATGTTCTTTGTGTTAATTATCCTTTCCTATTCCTTCTTTACCTTACCCAACATACTTTAAAGCTTTCCCCCCAATATCCCATTCTACCTTCAGACCACTTGCATATAACCCAATTCCTAGCATATAGCAGATTTAGATACCAAAGAGTAAGGCTCTTTAGATATGGAACTTCTATATGCAGAATATGTGATCACACATTTTGTAGATAGAATAAAACTTTCATTGTAACATCTGCCCAGTATTCTCCATCCGTTCTTGGAGGCAGGCATTATTCCATGCTCCAAGTTTGAGGCTGTCTTGGTGGAGAAATTCTACTCAGAGTGATAAGCCTGTTCCTTCTTTGAACTGAATGCATTCTCAAAGAAAGAAGGATTCACAGTACTGGCTGCAGATTCATTTTAAAGTGACTTACAGTTAACTTTCTATTGCTCTTTTAAATAGCATTGTTACTTTAATTGACACATAGCAATTTCACGTTATTTATGCATTACAGTATGACATTTCCATCTGTATACAATGTGTCGATGTGTTAAACTCCTCTCCGGCAGTTTCCAACCTTCAAATCAAAATTCTCATTTTCACACAGAGTTTTCTGAACCTTTTCTTCTTTTACAACAGAGTTGGCTGAGATTTTTTCCTCCACAGGAGCAATGCAATCACTCTCACGAGTGTGTGTGCAATCTGTCTACAGGGACATTACCCTGGGATTTTCAAAGCCCATACTAATGCTGCCTAACCTATCTCTAATATAGAGAATGAGTGCACATGGAAAACTTTGAGCAATGTGGAAAACCAACAGCAGTAAGACTTAAACTGTAAGGAAGTTGCAGTGTTAATTCTTGTAAATATTATCAGTTTTTGCAGTTACATGTTGCAAGGTTTTTTTTTTTCTTTTCTTGCTCTTCTTGGTTACAGTTCTTCATTCAGTTTGCCTGGAAGTTCACTAGGAACCAAGGGAATTAACCATACCATATCCACAGGGATTGCTAAGAGAATTACAAATAGGATTCCTCTTAGTCAGCAAGACTGTCAAAGTGTGCTAAAGAATGTCAATTTACTAAACCAGTTTATTCCATCTTTTGCCCACCTGTCCAGGGAAATATCTCTTCCACCATGGGCAGGGTCTTCCCTCATTAATCAAACAATCTCCTACAGACTTGCTTAAAGGCTTATCTCCATTATTAATTCTTCATAAATGTGTCCAGAGTCCAGTCTTCCTTTGTCAATTGACACTTACACACTTAATTAGCAAATCAAGTGTAACTTGTTTTATATTTAGCAATCTTGTAATGCAGTTCCAAACTTTTAACCTTGTGCCTATTTATTGAGTTTTTAAGCTCAATATGAAGGGAAAAAATACCTGAGCAAGCTCCAATGTTTTACCTTCCAATAGAATATATTTCATTCTTTCAAAAGATTTTCAGAGGACATGCTTGCTTGTGACTTACATTGTATACATTCATTGGATATTGTCCCATACTTCCTTAAGAACATTTTTACGTAAGTATAAATTGTATGCTGTGGGTTGAAGAGATGGCCTAGGGGTTAAGACTTGGTGTTGCAAGCAAAAGGATCTGAGTTTTGATCCCAAATCCCATGTAAAAGTACCAGTCAGAAATGGTGGCAGTGGGGCTGGAGAGGTGGCTCAGGGGTTAAGCCTCTGCCTTGCAGGCGGAAGGTCCTGAGTTCGGATCCTAGACCCCACGTATAGACGCCGGGCAGAAGCGGGGGCGGCCTGCATTTCTGGTCCTGATAGGGCAGAGCCTGTGAATCCCAGGGCAGAGTAAACAAGGAGGAGATGGAGGCTGTCCATAGTGGTACAATAATTCATCCATGGTTCTACACACACACATACATACATACATACACACATGCATACACAAAGAAAGAAAAAAAGAAAGAAAGAAAGAAAGAAAGAAAGAAAGAAAGAAGAAGAAAAGAAAGAAAAGAAAGAAGAAAGAAAGAAAGAAAGAAAGAAAGAAAGAAAGAAAGAAAGAAAGAAAGAAAGAAAGAAAGAAAGAAAGAAAGAAAGAAAGAAAGAAAGAAAGAAAGCTTTATTTCTTAAAAAAAAAAAAAAAGAAAGAAATGATGGCAGCCTGCACTTCCATCCCAGGAAGACAGAGCCTGGGAAACCCCGAAACAAAGCAATAAGCAGGTGGAGCATTACAGGATGATTCCCTAAGTCAACTTTGGGCCTCCACAGGCACACACAGTGCTTTCTTTAACATCCATACACTTGTACATACACGACCATAAGTGCAAAACAAAATTGTATAATGTGCATATAGTTTTCTTAGGATATACTGCTGGGTTCGCCTTTTGTTCCGTTTTGTCCATAATCTGTTCTATATAGAGTCTCAAATTGGCATGGTATTTCATATTGAAACCACGTTTCTTGGGAAAGCCTGAAATGAAGCTGTATCATTAACGACGCTAGGCTTGTACTTGAACACTAATCAACAAACACCTCAGAATTCCACTCACTGCAGAGACATTGTTAAGTGACTGGTTTCACTTAGAATTGATTGACTTTAATCACAATTACATTTTATAAGTGATTGATGGTAACAGTTATGTTTAGTCTTATAGTCGTACATAATAAATGCCATCTGGTTAATTACAGGCTAACTTCTAAATCGCCTGAAATATTTTCCTTTCTTCTTTCAATCAGGAAGTCAGTCAGTTAACATTTGTTGAGTCCCTACTGATTTGTAGTGTAGCAAAGTGATTGGGTTATTTTAAAAATAAGAAAATAAATTTCCAAGACCATTGCAGGAATTTGCCTAGGAGTCCCTTTTAATATCTAGTATGTGACTCTTTTCTGTCCTGTTCCGGCTGCTCTCTACTTCAGGTATTTCCAGAATTGAAAAGGAATGTGTCTGGTCTGCACCCAAGTCATTCATCTATGGGGCAGGATAAGATGCAAACACATCCTCAGAGACTTTCTTCAAGGAGTCACAGTGAGTCATCGTTTAATAAAACGATACACATTGAATGGGTTAATTTCATGACAAAGGTAGTCATTTTTGTCAAATCCATATTTTTCCATCTACTTCAAAATATTAACATAAAAAATTTTCTAGAAGATAACCCAGATTCTCCATATATGCATAATGCTTCTTGAATTCCTAGGCAAGCAGCCATTTGAAAAATAGTGCCTACATAGTTTGGCAAATTTGATCATGATTCTGAAAGCCAGGTCATTTCCCATTAATTACAATTACATTTCAAAATGTTGTTTCATAGCAGGCTTTGAAACTCTTCTGAACTTTGAAGTTGCACTCACCAATCAATAACTTATCAACATAGTTAGCACTTCTGCACTCTTCGATTTCTCAGAGTATCTTTGGTTCCTTGAATCTGTAGAGATGACCATTGCTTCCAAGGTACCATGTGGCAAATCTGCCTCATGATTGAATTATAGCATTTCCACATATATTAAGGCATCAAATTCTGAATTCAAATTCTGCCTCCAGAAAAAAATGGTCTTTCTCTTTGACAGCAGAGTCATCGAAGTAAAAATTATTGACCAGTTTATAATTATTAAGCATTTAGTCTTTTCAGATCAAGTGGAAACTCTCTGGTAACAAGCCTCAAACTTTTTCCATGGTCTTTGTAACACTAAAACTAGCTTCCATTTCTGGTTTTGACAGAATGTAGAATGTTTCATATTCCTCTATCCTTTTAATTTCCTGGACCATTTTAAAGTCTGTCCTCTCTCAGCAGAAGTCTCAAGGGCCTATGCTTCTCTACTCTGAAGAACGAGTTCTCCTGCATGTGGGAGCCCATGTCCCTCATAACAACTTAATGTCACCAGAATACGTCCCAAATACTCTGATCTGGACAAAAGAGTGCACAAAGCTGGAAAGTAAGTGGTTCAGAGGAGCTTCAACAGATACAAGGAAATGTCAGAGGCATCAACAGACAAGAGTCTAGGCAAGGAAAGAGAAATACAGGTTACAGAGGTCCAACAGGACACTCCAAGAAGTAAATCACCCCTGCTATCCTTCAGGGGCAACACCAGGGTGAATCCTTAATGTACAGCCCTCTGTCCTCTTTTTGTTAAATATGCACTATCTTAATGTGAAGTATTTGTAGCTCTCAAAGTTTCCATAATATTGTCTTCTATACGGAGAAGGGCAGTAGTTAATAACTTTCACCTCTGATCCATTTATATACTTAAGAAACTAAAAAAAAAAACTATATACCATGCACACATACATATACAAAATGCAAAAGAAAGTAATGGTGAAGAATATCATGAAAGGAAATTTATATAAGAATTTAAAACAAGCAAATTCAATACATTATTAATCACCATAGCTAATATAAAGTAACAGAAAATGAATTATGGAAGTTATACATAGCAAATCTAAGATATTGTGGCTTTGGTTCCTGACGACTCAAAATACCATAATAAATTAAGCTATGAACTTTCTAGATTCTTTATATAGGCAAAGTTAAATATTATGTTGTATAATATTCAGTATATAACAACTTCATTTCCAAAAAAATAATGAGCACAAAGGAGCAAATACCAACAATGCTGACAAGGACGTGGAAAAAACATTCCTTATCCATTTTTTGTGGGAATGAAAACTTGTACAATCTCTTCGGAGATCAGAGGTTTCTCAAAAAATCTAAAAAATAAAATAAAATACAATCCAGCTATCTATTCCTGGGAATATTTCCAAAGGATGCTCCATTTTATTCAGAGACACTTATACATTCTTTGCAGCCCTATTCACAACAGCAAAGAAATAGAATTAATCTGGATGTTCGAAAGCAGATATGTGGGTAATGGAAATGTGGTACATATGCATAATAGAATACTATTCAGCTTTCAAGAAAAATGAGTTAATGAAATTTGCTGATAAATGGATGGAAATGTAAGAAATTACAGAGAGCTGGGTATCCAGATGCAGAAAGACAGACACTGTGTGTTCTCTCTTATAAGTGGCTGTTAGCATTGAATCTTCAGAATGTTATAATCAAAGGGAAACCTCCATGACCGTCACAAAATACAAAGGAACATTGGTCAGAGGGTGAAGTAAGATTTCAAAAGAGTGGAAGCAAAAGAACAGAGGAAAGAAGATGAAAAAGAAAATTACGAAAGGAAAGTTTTAAAGGGGAGGGACATAAGGTGATTCTATTGTTTTCTGTTTCATAACAAACACAAATATTTTCAACTAATTTCCTATTTCATAATTCATTGTTTTGTGGAGAAAACAACACCCCAAAAACCTAGATCCTAATCAGAAGATAAGGGATAAATGTGATAAAGACCATTTTGCTGAAATCCCAGATGGACATTTAGAGGAAAAAGTGGGGCCTTTGGAGGAATCTTTCAAGAACAAGTCTTTCTTGTTCATCATCCCTTCTACTGCGTGAGTATGTAGCAGCAGAGGTCATCTGTGAAGTGGAGAGCAATCCATCCCCAAACATTCAATCTACAGACCACTTAGGGCTGATGAAACATGGAACAGAGAGATTAAGTTACCTGCTGTTAAACAAGCTTAGCCGGTTGATTGTGCTCACCTGAATCTGAAGCTTCCCAACCTTTAGAAGACACAGAGACTAAGTTTTGTTTTTTTTCCTCCAAAAAATGGCAACAAGATCACAGCAGAAAAATGGAAGCAAAGGTTGGAGAACAAAAAATAAGATTTTTACAGAACTACAGTTGTGATGTCTGAACAGATGAGCAGAGGGCAGAGGGCACATTGAAGCCTGAAACAGTAGGACTTGGTGATAATTTGACATAGAGCTACTGTCATTGAGTATTTAGTAGTTGGGAGGAACACAAACAAAGTCTGGCTAATTTATGAAGAAATGCATTTGATAGAGATGTGAATCATCTGTAAAGTGCCAGAAGGATGGAGAGTCAGTATGACGGTACCACATCAGATCATGATGCTCCTGCAAGTTTAAATCTCCATTTAATAACTCCCTTCTCTGGAAACTATCACAGTGTGGGCCATGAACAGTAGATTATCAGTGAGGCTCTGACTCTATTAGTTGTCAATACAAATTGTACCATGCTACAAAAAGGCCTGGGAAGGCATGCTCAGTTTAAATCAGTCCCATCTGAGTGCATAAATATAAATGAGTAACAAAAGACTTTTTTCCTTGGAGGAGTACTATAATTTTGCTTAAATGGTAGGTGTTTCTGCAAGCTAGAGAATGGAACTGAACTTATAAGGACATCCAGTTCCATACTGCATATATGCAGTCATCTTCGAAATGTTGGCAACAAAAAAGAATGCCTACAGGGAAACATGACTTTAAAAATAAAATTCTCTAAGATGTATTAACCTTTCAGGTAAATCTAAGTTATATTTTTCTTAAGGAAAACAAAAGCCATTACCAAACACCCACTTGTTCACATGCTGTAGGCCTAGATACATTTGGTGAAGAATGTCATGGACAATTTCATATTGCACTGTGTTCTACGGTTATCTTCTTCTTGGTTTGTACATTTTCGTTTAGCATATCTAAAAAGGAGTTTGTCAAATAACTGTGTTCTTGAACAGTGTTTCTGATTTAAGGAGAAATATAAATATGTGCAACTTTGGTTTTCTTTTATATCTTCTTCAATGCTTAAAAAAATGAAAATCTGGTTACTAAAACTCATCTTCCACAGCTTCTCACTGCTAACGGTTTGATAAGAATGTTTTAACAAAATGTCATGATAGTTGTCTTCAACATGCAGTCACATTTTCGGTAAACTGTTGAACTAAGGGGAGAAGAGAATCAAACACACAGACTAGCGAGCCCCTTTCCTTCATCCAGCAACCTCCAAGCTGTGTTTTGACTTTACTCAGATCCAGATGTTTCCTCCAACACAAAGGGATCTTTATGATGACTTTTAAAATCAAGTACATTGGTAGTTAATAAATTTCTGTTGTGTCAGGCGATTGAGTTTATTCTGTTGTCATAAAATGCAGATGTTTTAACTGATATTTTAGGTTCAAATTCTATTTGCAACTTAAGGTAACATACTACTTTTATGAAGGAAACTTTGAATTTAATTCTATTTTCAACCTTTTATTTCATTTATAATCCACTGAGCAAAATTGGAAAGTTACCTGGAATAATATTTGGTAAAGAATGCGTTAATAGATCTCAAAGTATTCTATTTTAAAGTATGAAATGCTAAAAATTATCTTAACTAAAAATCAAAATTATGAAAGCAAACAAAACTGTTCCAGTTAACTAAATAAAGGAAATAAATTACTAGGACTTTAGTCTATTCCTCTGATTTTCCTTCTACAAAAGGACTGTACTGTTTCTAAGAATTGTGCAAAAGAGTGACTTATGGATAAATTAATTTATTTTCCATGCAAGTTATCATGAGTTTCTATTGTGACATGAAAATTGAAATACTGTTTCTGATTTATGTTCTCTCTCTCTCTTCCCCCCTCTCTCTCTCTCTCCCTCTCTCTGTCTCTTTCTCTCTCTCTCTCCTTTCCTTACTCCTTTATCCATCCCTATCTCCCTTCAACATATTTGTGTTTTCTGGACTCCATCTTTGTAGCTAGCTATCCAGTTTTATTTTCTTAGAGGTTTAATTAAAGGAAAAATAGGAGTCAAATGCAAGATTCAAAGGTATGGTCGTGCCAGCAATTCTTCCAATGTGTAATGCTGCCAGGTTGTCACTACATGTCACCAAAATCCAGTTAAATATTTACATTTTTTTAGTTGCTGGATAGTTGGAATAAGGTGTACATTTTAATTTATAGTTCTATACAATCACTATGCTGAATATATTCCTCCTTTCAACTGTGAAATATGCACTTTCATTTCTATCAACATTTACTTAAATTTGACCATCTGCACTTTCAATACCACTTTTATGTTTATGTTCATTTTCAAATGGCTTCAATGCTAATTGCCAATTTTGAGTTTCTAAATAAAGAGAAATACAGGAAACACCAAACTTAAAACAATTTCACCTTTTCATACCCTTACGTTAATTTTATTTGTATACACATATTTACTGTCCAGTGTTGTGATTTGAATGTCATATAGTTTCATGTGCTTGAACACGTGGTCTCCAGCTGGTGATACAAGGAAGGTTGTGGAACATTTCGTACGTTAAGTCTCGGTGGAGTGCCAATGAGTTTTATCAACTGAGTCCCACTTCCTGTCTTCTCTCTGGCTCTGCCTCCTGAGGATAAATCCAGTGTGAACCAGCCATTGTGCTCTTCCTGTCTGCCACAATACCTTTCATGACAATGGTAGTCTCTACTCCTTGCAAACTATAAGCCAAAATAATAATCTCTTTCTCCTATAAGTTGCTTAAGTCAAATTAAGTGACAGCTTTGTTACGCCATAAAGTGTAATACATCTAGGTCCACTTACGTGTTGGGTCAGAAAGAGTCAACCTATACAGAAAGAGTCAACCTTTCTCTCTGTACTTACCTCACCTATGTAATATTGTATACAGTATCATCATTTTTAACTAATTTTCATCTAATAACAAAAATCCCTGGGGCATCTATTTTAACACCATCTTCTTAAAACAGAGGTAACATTTGTGAAATTTAAAGGATGATGAAACATTTGGGTACTTTCTGGTCGAAATGAAACAGCCTGAAACTACTTTTTTTTTAATTTTTATTTATTATTATTATTATTTATTCAACTGTGCGCATGTGCGTGTGTATGTGCGCGCGCGCGTGTGTGTGTCTGTGTGTGTGTAGAACCACGGACGAATTGGGGAACCACCATGGACGCCTCCACCTCCTTCTGCCCCGGGATTCACAGGCTCCGCCCTACCAGGACCAGAAGCGCAGGCCGCCCCCGCTTCCGCCTGGCGTCTATACGTGGGATCTGGGATCCGAACTCAGGACCTTCCGCCTGCAAGGCAGAGGCTTAACTCCTGAGCCACCTCTCCAGCCCCAGCCTGAAACTACTTTAAAGGAGAAAGTGATAGTGAAATTTACCACCTGTGGATGTGGTTTAATGGTCAAAAATTGGAATTTTCACAGTTCCAGATATTAAAACAATCAAGGAAGAAAGTATAGCATAATTAGTATTTTATGGTCTGCCTATTTACTTCTGAATTCAACTTTTAGCATAGTTATGGCACTTTAAGCTAACCACTTACTGGCAGAAAGGGAAAAGGGTCAAAGTCTATGAAATCAGGCAAAAAAAATGTATACACAGAACATGCTGAGATAACTTTAAATGTACTAGCTGGTCATATTAGTGTACTTGTTTCTTCTTAATTATAAATTCTATAGTTCCCTTTCATCTATTGATATATAAATAACAGTGATATGCATATCTATAACACTCTCAAAACAAGCAAATGATTTCTCTGGCTAAATGATATCTCCCAATAGGATTGCAGGGTATATTATGTTGCATGAATTAGTTTGTTAGGTAAATAACCTTAAACGTGAAATAGCAATCAACAAGTATGCATAAAAATCATTTAAATGTGTATGGTGTGCTTTCCTGAATTGAGTGATTCTAGTTTTGTCTATCTTAAATTCCTCAACTCCTAAATATGTAAATTAGTGTGCATGTTTAATTACAACAATATGAAAGTTCTCAAACACATTCTTTAGGTACGTGTCACTTATAAACCTGCTTTTTTTTCTTTTTGGTAAAAGATGAACTTGCCAATTAAATTTTGGATGTAGAAGGAGAAATTCATGTAGCTTCCAAAATAGAAAAATTGTATGTTTGGGGGAGAATTCTGTGTCAATGACATTAATTTGTAGTCATCAGCCTATAAATGATGTTTAGTGTCTCAAGATTAAATAAGACTCCCAAGGACAAGTATAAATTGAGAAGAGAACTGTTGGCTGATCTTTCAAATACTCAACAGTAAGAGTTCTGGAAAAAGGAAGAAGGATGTTGCAGACATCTGACAAGATTCATTGGCCCCAGTGCTTTGGAATGGTGTTAAGTAAGATAAAACCAAAGACTGAGCAAATGCTAGGAAGGTCACTGGAAGGTCCCACCTAATGTACTGGTGAAACAGGAGCCTGAGGAAGTGTATTAGATAGAGAAAAATATACAATACCAGAAGGTTGACTTGCTGAGACTCATTGTAAAGAGAAGCAAATAATGGTCCCAAAACTAGAGAGTATCTACAGATTGCTGTTATTTTTAAGGCAAATGAATGTTTGTAACAATTAACATTTTATAAAATTCCCAGACAATAATTTCCTTAATCCAACTTAATTTGGTAATTGAGAAGGCTATGGAAAGCAGAAAATATTTTACCTAGAAACATTTTCCCCAGTTAGACAGACTTACTGTTAAAGTAATTAATATATATAGGGATTTTAACTGCATGTCAGATTATTTAATATCATACATGCTGATGGACATCACTCCAAGAACAGATAAAGACACAGAGATGCATTGCATGATCATTTAGGATATTTAATATATCTGAAAAACAAATTGTATACAAATCATTGGTGCAAGCTTCTTTGGTGATGATTGTTAAGCTGATGAAACATAATAAACTTCATTTAATCAAACTGAGCTAAGCAAATAATACCATGAATTATCAGTAATTCAACTTGAAGTTTAAAAAAATTGGAAACAATGTTTTAAATGTCTGCTGAATTATGAGAATGGTATTGCTGTAGCATCTGAGATGTATGTATGAACTCATTCTGCTTTAGCCAGGTTCTTAAGACAATTTTTCACTCTTACAGGATTTCTTGAACGTCTTAAAAATTTACAAACATATGGCAATTCCATTTGTGGCTTTCTGAGGAACCTCCACACTGATCTCTGGATATACCATTCTTTGGAATATTCGCAAAAGACTCTAATTACAAAGACACTTGTTCATCTATGTTCACTGCAGGGCTATTCACAATAGTGAAAAATTGGAATGAGCCAAAATGCCCGTCAAAAGAAGAATGGATAATGAAAATGTGGTGCATCTACACACTGGAATATTACTCAGCCATCGGAAAGGATGAGATTATGGAAGTTTTTAGGATGGAACTGGAAACTTTAATATTGAGCAAGGTATCTCAGACACAGAAAGTTAACCACCACATGTTCTCTCTTATATACTGATGGTTGAACTAATATCCTTGTCAATGTATTTGGATTGGAAGCACTGTGTAAGAGCCAGAAAATTCAAAAGAGACCTATGAGTGGGAAGGTAGGAAGAGATGGTTAGGGTAAAACCTTTTAAAGGGGAGATTTAGGATTCCAATATAAGGGGGAGGGAGGGAATAAAGGGAAAAAATACATAGCAGGGAATGAGGGGATGGGAGATAGGAAGAACAGAGGAACTTATAGAAAAAAAACAAAGATTGTGGGAAGTATCCCCAAAAGGCACATCCTTATGCTAGTAGCATGTAACAGAAAAAAATATATTTTAAAGAAAGGAACAAGAATGGGCGGTTTCTATGCAGAGAAGTACAGAGTTAGGAAAACGGGGGGGGGGGGGGGATGGTGGTAGGGGCCTTGAGCTGATCCACTTAGAACCCAAGGACAAAATTATACTAGAAGTAACAGGAATGTGACACATCATGATAAAATGTACATTAGAGAGGTCTTAAAGGCCCCCAAACATTATAGGTTTCTGCCATTGCTCTTGATTGCACTCCAAAAACTGTCACTAAGGCCCTTTTACTGAAAATGCAATGCAAATAGATCACAGAACATGAGTAAAATATATCAACTGGAACTGATCTGTGGACTTTCTCCTGGCTTGTACAGTACCAAGGAATACTGTAGAAGTTAATGGGGAGAGAAATAAATCACAAGTCCTATCAAGAGCATGATATCTGTAAGTTGCAATATAAATCACCATAGCAACAAGTGACCACCAATGTAATAGTGGCATGAGCATCACGGAGACAACCAGCATCTTTCTGATTGGATTCAAGACCTGCTTGTCAGAATGGTACACATCCCTGTTACTGCAAAAAAAAAAAAAAAAAAAAAAAAAAAAAAAAAAAAAAAAAAAAAAAACAATAGGATAGAGAGCCAATAAACCTATAGGTAAGAAGACAGTACATCAAAGTGCTCTGTATGCAGCTGTTATACCCATAGAATGTGAACTTCCAGTGGAAACCTTTGGGTTTAAAGCTGGATGAGTGAAGGGAAATGCACATATCAGTGGGGTGGTCTGAAGAGAGGTAACTTGATATACCACAGAGGCCTGAGCACCCACAGGAGTAGATAGGTCAGAGTGAAACCTGAGGTCCATAAAGTATAGAGGTGGAAGGGTGGGAGGGAATGGGAGAGAATCGTGATGAGAAGGGAGAGAATGGAGGGAGGAGAGGGAAGAAAGCTGGGATGAATACTCAATATATTTGTAAAAAAAAGAAAAATAAAATAAAATAATTACAAACAAACGAATCCGTGCTGATTATTAGCAGAAAGTAACTGGAATAATCTATGGGGTTAGAATTGGTCAGCGAGAATCCTTCCTACTAATGAGCCCTTGGGACTTGTGTCACATTTGAGTACAGCAATGCACCTGCTGCCCCTCCTCCCTCCCAAGTCCCATCACCCAGAGGTCACTGCCACAACATGGAAGAGATGGCACCTGCAGCTGTACTACAGTTTGCTCCCTAACACTAGAACTAATGTGGTCTAAAGGAAATTACTTATGAATAACAAAATCCTGGTGATAAACAACATAAAACCCCCACTAAAATTTACCTGAATATAGCAAATACCCACCAGTTACAGAGATATTCAATCAGGTAGTAGATAGTAGAGTGGCACTAAAAATATGTAATTCTTGACACATTGTAAAATGTAAGGAACCCAACATGAAAATGCACACACATTTAAATAAAAAGGTTTGGCCTTAGAACACTCACAATTTGTGAAACTGTTACCAGAAATTCAAACAGTTCAAATGGATGAATGTATATCTATGTATTTGAAGATAAATCTGAAATGAAAATTTGCCATTAAACTTTTTTTTGAGAACCGCGATTTTTTGACAGCAATATGCAACTCCACGCAGTTCCACCCACTTCCCACTGCTTTTCAGACTCATGAGGCAGAAGTGCCACTAAAATTCACATACATATTCATGAGCTGTCTGAAGTATTAATTCCACACATGGCAATGTATACTTGCATCTGTGGTTGGAGCTTCTAATTTGTAAAAGCAAATATGTGTCTGAAGGTCTTGATGAATGAATCTTTCAAATTCAAGTCTATATCCTTAAGGATCAATGTAGATTTCATTTCCAGTAGTAATTGAATAAAGTCTCCTAATGATCTTATTTTTCCCAAGAGAGAATCGTTGTGTAAAAATGGGACCTACACGTGACAATTTTTCTAATCTTCCTCTTCAACCTATCAGATGTCCTTCTCAATCATCCAAATTTAATCTTTAAACGCACTTTCCCATTCTAATTCATAAAACAATTGAGAAGTCATAGTTTTTCAATGTATTTTCAACTAAAAATCTTTTATTGTCAATGTACATGGTCTACTGGCTAAAATATTGATAAAAAAATAAAAGTCATCCACATTTGTGGCTCTTTTTCTTTTTATTTCACTTATCGTGCTTCTGCCTTTGAAATCTAATTGTGCTGCATTAGAGCAGACAACAGATATCACTTATGCTTCCTGGGATCCTCCCATGATTTGGCAGCTGATTATGTTAAGAAAAACACAGGTTTGCTAATTTCAGAACCCTTAACAAAAGAATTTGCATTAGTAAGTATTGGACAAATAAAGAATTAAAGGATTACTATCAACTGAAAAGTACCCTGATAGCTTGTATGCACCAAAGCTGCAGACATACGAATTCCTCAGCAAATTTCAACATGGCAAAATATCATTAAAAGGTAAAAACATCACTTAAACAAGTATTTTTTTATATTTTGTGTATTTATATATGTGAGACAGAAACTGAGATGCGAACAGAGAGAGAAAACAGAGAGCAAGCCACCGGACAACTTTTGGAAATCATATGGTCCACCACAGGGGCACAGGGATTGTAATCAGGTGACCATGTGTCCTCACTCACTAAACCATCTCATCTTGAAAAAAAATTGTTTTCACGTGTCTGAAGAAGTAATATTATTCTGAGTCAACTTTGTCAAACCTCAGTGAAAGAAAGCAAATTGTTTATCCTTTAGTATGTTATAAAAGATGACATATTAGTTTCTTGGGTTGTGATTTACAGATTCATTAATGTTGACCTTATCGATCACACCTAATGGCTCAAAATAGATACGTACAAACTCCTCAGGGTTTCCTGAGAAAGCCACACTGCCATGGTTGGATTTTTGTTGTTTACAGCACACATTTTCATCTCCTAAAAAAAGGATGCAATAGCAAGTATTTTTAAAAAAATGTTTATTAAGGCATCTTGCAAATGAACATAAATGTTGAGAAGCAAAACAACTTTTTGCAGCAGCACTTCGCTGTCTCACAGAGCGTCTTTGGGGAGTTGAATAAAAATATGTTTATCTTTCAGCGAGACCCTAATTTAAAACTCTGGTATTTAGCAATTCCTTATTTGTGAGTCCACCTACTCACTACATGTACTCAGTACCCTCAAATCACTGTGATCCAGCCTATTGGGATGAAACCCGTTTGTGCAGAATACCCAAAAGAGAGTTGTTGTGAGTTCCCCATCCCCAGGGCACACAGCACCCTCTAGATTCAGGACTCTGACCCTTCTATTGCTCTTTACACAGTTCCATCAACCACAATTTGCTTACTGGGATTATTTTTGTGGCATGAAAAATCCTCATATGCACAGTGGGAGCATGGATGTTATCTTTCTGTTGGTCAAGAGCAGACTAAAAGTTGCCTTACACAGCAAGATGAGCAAGATGATATACTGATCAACTAACAAACACATGAGCAAGGCTCATAAGAGCTGACCATGTATTTTTCCGGGAGCAATGATTCACTGCTGCTAGTTCTAGATATAAAGCAACTTTAAAGAAGCGAACTACCCAATAAGGAGGGCCAAGAGTGGTTCCCACTGGTCTTGGTTATAAAGTCAAAGTAAGAGGAGGCTGCACTGGAATACCAGGAGGAGGTCATCCAGCTGTTTGAATCTCTCTTCCTCAATTTATCCATTCTATTTTAACACAAAGCTGTACTTGAGAATATGGACAAGCACAACTGTGGATAGGTCAGCATGACATTCAGCCAGACAATGAAATTATTTTTTATGACATTGGAAAGATGATCAGCAGGTAAACGTGCTTGCCACCAAGCCTGATGAGGGCAGTTTAAACCCCAAAATACAAATGCTGGAGAGAGAAAACCAAGTCTCACAAGATGTCAATTGAGCACGCATATGTGTATATACACTAGACAAATTAATATAAAAAAGTAAATATTTTTCTAATCAAAGTCCAATTCTTAAAATCATGGATTCATTTCCTTTTTGGTATCTCTTTTCATATGATCACATGCAGGAGAACATTTGAAAGGCTGCAGCTTGCCAAACTAAAAGGAAACTTGGGAATGCGACATATTCAATAGAATGACCAGTGTCAACTCAAAATCAGGGGAGAAAATACAGATTGTTGTTGTTGTTATTATTTGATATTTTGAGATAAAAATGATTCACAATTTTCAGAATCTATGCTTCATTATTAGCAGCATTACCCAGGAAACAGAAGTCAATAATTTATCTGCACATCACACACCCAAACACTCATTTGGTCTCATTGCTGAAGCACAAGACTTGATGTTTTGGTTAATAACTTCACATAAAACTTCCTAACAATAGATGCTAGATATGCTTATGAAATATCTCCACAGCAACCCCCAAATTACTGCTTGATTAAGAAGTGGTTATCACACACTGGTCATAATAGGGCATTCAACCAATGTAATAACTTAAAAAGTAAAGTTACCTTCAATAAACACCATTAAGCAGACAGAAGTGCTGTCTCAGACTTACTGCTGGTGTTGAATTCCAGCCCTTTTGCTGATGGCCATGGCCTGCTACATCCTGCTGCCACTCTTCTAAGTAAGCTTATTTGGGGAAGAGGGGACTAGAGTGTATTAACACTCACTTTTTGGGGTTAACTAATGGATTGTAGAATTAACTTGAGACAATCAGCGAATAGCAGTAACTATGTTACTAGAGTCTACTTCTTTTATAAATAAGTTGTCAGATATTAATATATCCCTAGCACATAAGAAGTATTTCAGAAATGTCTAGAAGGAAAGAGGGAGGGAACAAGAAAAAAATTAATAAATGGATGGATGGATAACAGAAAAAGGAAGGGAGTGAAGGAGAGAGGAAGGGAGAGTGGGGGGAGAAAAAAGGGAGGGAGAGAAAGGTTGGGGAGGGAGAGGGAGGGAGAGAAAAACAGATAAGAAAGCAGATCAAACCTAATTTCAGAGAAAAAAATCATTATTCTTGAAGCTACAGAAAACTAGAATTAAAAAAAAAAACACTCTCAGCTTTTAAAATAGGGATGTTACTCAGATGTAAAGGATTTGATTAACATGTGTAAGGTCTTAGGTTCAATTACCAGTACAAAAAAGTACCGGCTTTTCAAGTAATTAAGTCCTAACTATGTACAAAAAGAATGAAGATAAACATGATACAAATATACCAAGAAGAAGTGCCCAAGTGAACATGACTGATGTCTGAAACAGGCACAGAGAAAAGGGACATTCTGAAACCACAACAGGTGACAGCAAGCACATATGTGAAGGCAGCCATCCCGAGACTTAGAACATTGCTACATTTAAATTCAAATTAGAGAATAAAGTGTCCTCTTTAGAATGACACAATTAGAACAGAAATTTTGTCAAGGAGAAATGTAATTCAGTTAGTTTCATTATAAAACATTGGAACCCAAAGAATCCATCAGTGGGTCTATCAAGGGCTCTATCCAAGGAAAAGAGCCCTATCAGATATCCTGATAAAACAATGAGATCTTCCTGTCTCAGGGATGGAATATCCTTTGGATTTACACAATTCCTTATGTTTGGTGTCTCTGGTTTCTGAATCTGCCCTGTGAGTGTCTCACTGTACAGAGAGCATCCAAAGAAAGCCGAGTAACACTATAAACTCCCAAGTCAGTTTGAGGGTCACTCTGATCCACAAAATATTTCCCAAGAGACTTTTTAATCTGTCTGTTTTCTATAAACTATGGTACCTCTAAATGGCTGGTGGGGGGAGAGGAAACTTTTCGACACCTAAAATCTGAGAACTAAGAACTAAACCTAGGTGTGACTAGGTATCATCATCCCAAAGTCATTCTTTCAGGCTGACCTGAGTGTTGAAAAATGAAAGGGCGCAAAGGCATCAGGGAAGCAATGAAGAGTGCAGGCATTATGAGTAGAACATTCCAGATGGAGAAGAGCACAGCTCAACGTCCTTAGAGTGAGAAATACAGTATGTACAAGTGCTAAAATAGTTCAACATTTTATGGAATCTGAGGCTCAAACAAGATTGCATGGGAAAATCATGAAGGCTAAATATGACTACTTGCAAGAGAATTACGACCAACAATAAAATATTTTCCTATTTTCTGCCTCCAGGAAGCCACTAAATTTTTTGTTATTGTTTTGGGTGTTTTGCTTTGTGGTTTTTAGCATGTGGACATCAAAACTGTGACTTGTGTTTAAGCATAATTAACTTATTAAAAATTCAACGGTATTCTATCAATATTTCACCAGGGAAAGGGAAAATCTCAAGTCTGAAAGACTGATGAGGGTTAAGGCTGCTGAGTATGGGAAGGATATGCTTTCCTCAATAGTGTGCCCACTAATATATGATCCGTGCTCCAGCAAGTTCTCAGGCATATGCCATCAAAGGAAACCCAGATGAAACCCAGTGGGCCACACAGAAAACACGATGTGAAAATATCATAAATTCACTATACCGTGTATGAATCACTAAAAGAATTTTTACAAAGGAAAAAAAATGCAATGGAGAGTCCTGAGGAATGTCCAATCAAGAAAGAGTAAATGTAAACCAAGTTGTGAATACCAGGCTTTAAGAACGTCTCTGGTTTTTGCTGAGATTCCCTGAGCATCTGACTGGACTTGAAAGCCAGATTAGCAATTCAGCAGACAACAGTGTTCTTTTGTTTTTAATCAGTGACCCGCTGTTCTGTGGTTCCCAGTAGTCATGCTGCACCAGTGATGTGAATTTCCAAATGTCACTACGTAATAATGGCAATAGGGTTCATTATTTTCAAGCCAATTTCAAATTTCTAAAGATTTTTCTTGCTGCCAGACAGTCAAGGTGAGCTAAGGATTTTTCAACTGTTGCAACAACCCACACATATACAAAAGGCAAGTTAACAATCTAGCAAAGGTTTTACGCATAGTTTGCAGAAGTACAATGTTTAAAAAACAAGTTGTGTAGCCATCAGGCCCATCACTTATATTCCTTTCTTGTCAGCTGACACAGACACCAAGAATCATAAAACCAGTCTGACTCTTCCGAATGCTGTCTACTGCCTAAACAGGTCGCCTACCTTTCTTAAACCTTAATTTAGCAAAGCAATGCTTAGAAGACAAGAGGCCTAGATTGTCAGCAAGCAGCTCCCCAGTTTCAGACACCCAAATGTGCTTCTTTATGGTATTCTCTACATATACAATCCTGGCTAAGAAAATGTATCTCAATGTTTGAAACAGTTACCACAGCAACAAAATGAACAGCTTAAAGGCAATGAAGACAATCAATGTAAGTCATTGTTGGAAAGATTATGCCTTGAGACAAATCTCTCACAGCCAAGATCATTACTATTTATCTGAAGTGTTTTTTTTGAAAAGGTAAGAATGAGTGACTGAGGGCTTCAGATCAATGAGATGGTGGTTTTTGCTTTCAATGAGCTAAAGCTCCCAGTAGACAGGAGTTGCACTTTTAATCATGACGTTAATCGATAACAATTATACCCAGGAGAATGCCAACATGGGTTTTCCAGGAAATCTCATGGGGCTTAAAATGCTGCACTTGCACACACAGTCAATATCATGTGCTAGAAAAATAGAATTCAGGTTGCTTTTTTTCTTGTTTCTCTCACAGCATTCCAGGGCTCTAAGCCCAGACTTGTGAGTTAACATAGGGCTTCTTGGGTTTTTCTATGCCTAAGAATGGTTTGGAGATCTGGAAGAAAGGCAGATTCTTAGTTAGTGGGTCTGAGATACGGCGTAAGACTTGTGTCTCCACAGCTTCCCACATGATGCTCCTGCTATCGGTCACAAAATACACCTGAAATAACAATATGTGATCTTGCGAAAACTGATAAATGCTGAGGGGATGTTGATGAAAACAGAATTTAAGAAAAGAAATTAAAGAGAGGTCATATTTGTCTGTAAGAGTAACAGTTCTGAATGTATTGCAGGAACCATTGTTCTTATCTGGAATATAGACATGCACTGCTATTAAAAGAAAAACAGACTGCTAATAGAAGGCTGATGGCCATTGAAACTACATCAAACACAAAATAATAATACCTGCCATTTGCTAAAGTTACTATGCTATTATGGTACTAAGATATTGTTCTTAATCCTTAATGTAGAGAAAGCTAATTAATCTTTAAAGCAGCTCATTAGGTTGAGATCTTATTAGAATTTTCATTGTGCATGGGTGGAAAGGAAGATAAGGAAGGGTTGAATCACCTGTCCAGAGCCTCAGTCCTGGGCCAGCTGGTTGAGTTGAGCCAGGGCTCTCCCCTTGCTTGCAGAGCAAGGGCTCTGATTGCTATACACAGGACTTCTTGGAACTAGTACAAACCTGGTCACCATAAGGCACTGTACGTGCTTATGAACTACCAGCTAAGGGAACAGAGAGGAAGGAAGGAAGCACAGAAGTCAGTTCAGACAACACAGACTAGAGCACAGAAAAAATTGCTAGATTTAGAATCGTGATGGTATCGACCCTTGGACAATGATAGGCTGAATAAAGTCCAATTGGTTTGGCAAATAAACACCCAGAAGAGAAAAGCAAAGCAAGTGAAGGTCTCACCAGATGCGGGAAGGCACAAAGGGTGTATTTCTACAAAATGCACTTAAAAAAAACTCTCAAGGACAAGAGAATCGTGATTATTCGCACATTAATCACCCAGTTTACAGATTTCCCAGGCTCCTTGCTGGGTCTCTTTCTTCTTCCCACAGGACTGATTGGACATTTGGCTTCTCATTAGCAACTTTATAAAAGTAAGTAGGGAGCAAGATGACAATCAAATCAGTTTATTTTGCTCTTGCTCAGGGATGTAACAATAGGTTTGTGAGCAGTACGTTAGGATGTAGAGTTAATGAGGCCAATAGATTCGCATTAATCCTAATTTCAGTGAGGCTCCTTCCCCTGGCCTTCAGACTGCTGAAGGAGGGAACGCACTGCATGCAGCCAACTTGCATCCTGGACCCGCATTAGAAAGAAGCCAGAGCTCCAGGCAGAGAATACTTCAGGTCAGACAGAAATAATAAACAAGGCAGTTGTTTGCTTAGATGAGCCCTGGGAAACTGCAGGCTCAGATTGTTGAGACAAGCATTAAAACAAAACCGGATCTTGGAAACGCCTACAGTTCACTGATCCCTAATGCAATACATATATATATTTGCAGGGTGCTCATGGAAAAGTCCGGTGAAAGAGTAAGGAAAAGAAAACCCTCAGCTGGAGACCAGACACTGCCCCGAGATGTCCTGAAGTGGTCAGACATGTGATTGTACTTCCAAGAAGCAAAACGAGTTAATTTGGTTTCCAACCGAACAAGAGAGGTCTTTCAACCTTCAAGATTGAAACGCGATTATTTGCAGGATTTTCTAAAGTGAAGCAACCTCATTTTATGATGTTAGGACTTCTACTTCCACTTACAAATTTTCAAATGTTTTAATTATATCTAAATGTTTTCCATCAGCAAGTTTCTTCTCCTAAGAACCATTCATTGTTCCAAGACACAAATCACATCCTTTTGAATACTAAATGAAAACATTTTAGGCCTATTGAAGATTGTAGTTCAATAGACGAGCACACACATGTATAGCACTTTCAGTGTCATTTATATACTTCATTGGGTCTTACTGGATTGATATTAGCATGGCATTTAAGAACCTGTTTCCAGGTGGCAGACACCTGCTCTGACTTCAAAATACCAACCCCCAAATCTACAGTCAGACACCAAGACCAAGGACAGCAACAAACTCTGTATTTCACCGACGAGTAGTTTTGGCAGCTCATTTGGAACTGGCTATTGCCAGCTGGGCATTTTGCCATTTCCTTGAGGCAAAATTAAAGTGGAAGATGCGAGGGTTTTATTGTAATTTTCCACCACATATTTATATCATTATGGTTTTTGTGCTGTTCTATTCCCCACACGGTCTCACTGAATATCTTCTTATTATGTGACTGGGATTCGAAGCAAATATAGGATGGTGCAATGAAAACAAGTGGGCGCTGTGGATGGCAAATGACTGCTGAAGATAATACTATGCCTATCAGAATGAACGAAGTAATTGGCAGGGCTCCTTGTTCAAAAAGGAGAAAACGGGCACTACAGGAACCAAGATATGTAGCAAGCTTTTTTTCCACTTCACCTGTTGGTGCATAGGGAAACCCATACACTGGGTGAAGGCCCTCTGGGATTCCACCCACTGTACCCTCACAAGCATACACAAATTTCCTGGTTACTGGCTACCATACTCCCCTTCTCACCAGCCACCAAAACAGTACGCTGAGGTACAACAACTAGGAGAGTTCATTCCAGGTATCCCCCTTGCCATAAGGCCACAGCCCTAATCTTAGTAGGCAGGTAGAAGTCTCCTGGGAACATTCTCTTAAAAGAGAATGTTTGAGAAATCAGATAAAGATCCGTTCTCCTGGATGGAAATGATCACACCACTGTCTTGTTCAGACACTTTCAGGCCAGGCTCCATGAGGGGCCATGTTAGAAAAGGCAGGAAGAAAGAAGTTGGGAGGGCATAGGATACCACAGTTAGAAAGCAAGCAGAGTGCAACAAAGAACCTCATCCCCAGGAAGTAGAGTTCTGAGCCAAGATGGCAAGTTCTAGGGCATGCAACTACGCTTACAAAACACAAAGGCAACGAAAGTTGAGAAAAACCTGAGCATTACACCCCAAAGTAACTTCACTTCCAGTAAAGAGCATGGCTCCTGCAGAGGAAAGACCTAGGAGATGTAGCAGTAACAAGAGACAACTTGACAACTGAGGCATAAGGCTAATCTATGAAGAATTAGCTGAGGCAAGCCCTGAACAAGCCTGCAGTAGATGATCTAATTACTGTAGGAAGACCCAATCTATATGGGTGGGACCTTTCCTGAGGAAAGTGGATAAGAGGGAGGAAGCCGGTTCAATAAAATGGCATATCTTGGAACACTTTGGAAGATTCACGGGCAAGTAAGGAAATCTGGCCCTCTCAGAGTAATTCCTGTGGATATAGTGTGGCCAGTTCCCGTGACTCTTAATATGAGCTCTCCTAACAAACTGGACTATGAACTGTAACCAGAATCATAAACTGAAATTAATCACCTTGCTCCCTAAATTTGTTTGAATCCCATAACCATATCTGTAACATGCAAAGTAGCTGGAACAATAGATGTGTGTTCTATGATTTTTATTTATATAACTAACTATATGTATGTATACACAAGTACACATGAACCTGGGGAAGCCTTGGTAAAACTGAGGGAAATAGATGACATCTACGTCAGTAACCTAAATGTGATTACTCCACAGGATAGCTTACTACAATGTCAGTATGTCACAAAACAAAATAAAATGTCAATTGCAATGTGCAATTGCAAAATAAAATGTCAATTTGCAGGAAGGTGGGGCTTATGTAGTCCTGGAGAGAATGGCAGTTTATGACACATTCGTATGCAGATGAAATGGTCAAATACCCAATTTTTAAAAATGTAATAGGGATATAATATGTAAATTTAAAGAGTGTCTCTTTTCATTATTTCTTACAATTGAATGCTGAAAGTATCTGCACTTAAAAAATGCTCTAAGGCTTACTATAAGGACATCTACTACGGGAAGGAAATGATTACCCAAACTCCCCATCCTTGGATATATTCACAACATTAACGTAACTTTGATCTGATATAAGAGCAATCCTGAAAATGACATGGACAAAAAACATCAAGTTAGCAAGTGAATGCCTCCTAGGCAGAATATGTTTGGCTGTATTTTTCATGAAAACTTCTCTTAACTGTTCACATAAACTGGAAGCAAAAGATGCTCTCTGAGCTGGGAACAATGGCCATGACTACAAGATGAGCACTTAGGAGGCTGGAGCCTGAAATGTTCTGGGCTATTTCAAAAAGGAAAAAAGAAAAGAAAAGAAAAGAAATACTGGAAACTGAAGTAATTGGTTAAAAAAAACTCCTTTATTCACACAAGTGCACGTGGGAAAAACCTATCAGTGTTTAAATGGCAAATTCTTTCATCTGGAAAAGAGACCTAGACATCAATTCATGGCTGAAAATGCTGGAACAGTTATTTAACTTTTATTGACAAAAGACAAAACATCTGGCGTTGCAGTTGGAACAACACCAACCATAATACAAAAGATTGGAATTCTCCAAGCTGTGTTTTGAAATGATCTGAAGCTGGTGAGTGTACTAGGCTGTTTTTCTTGCCTGGGTAAATGGCTTTGTTACAGTCAAGGGGCCACGTATCCCTACACCTATAGAAACTTGAAGACAGAGAGCATATACAAGGCCCCATTTATCCTACTCGATGTTCATTCGGCAACAGAATAAACATTACCTCAGTAATAACATACAGTCCAGGGCATTAAAATCTCCATAGCTACTATCGATTAAAATCAATGATGGCTGCGTGGTCTAGCAATGACCTACCCCCAAGTGCTTAGCACCTAATTCTTAGGATAAATTAAGCACTTCTTACTGAACCTGCTGTTTCTTGCTCTAAGGGAGGATGGTCCCGGCCAAGTTCAGCCCATCTCTGACCCTAGTCATTTTCTTACAGGCACCTGAAGATCTTGTCAACAAAGAAGTTGGGGTTCCAAATTAATTTTGTTCCTGCTTACTCTGAACCTCTGGTAAACACATTGGGCTGTTCATTAGCGAAATGGAATTTGAATTTCAAAGACGAATGAATATTCATTCACTTTAAGTAATTACATACTAAGGTATTCAGAATGTATTTGTTGAATGAAAGACAGAATTAATGAATGGATATGTGCAGACAGCTCTCTAAGCTGGCTTCTCCTTTTTCTCTACTTGCTGAAATCCATTGAAGGTTCCTACTAAACTACCACAGTCAAATGGGATCGACACAAATAGAACATCACTCTGCTCTGACTTCACGTGACTCAAGCGGATGGCCCACGACATAATCAATCACTGCCAGCCACAGGATGTCACAGTTTGCCAGGTGGGACGAATTAGTGCTTCTCCTCTCACCAAGCTTTGAGCCTGGATGTCTAACAAAAAGCACTCAGGAACCTCCTGAGGCAGAAGAGCAAAGCTGGCTGCCTGTCAACACCTCTGGCTGGTGGTGGCCCCACTCTTAAGGATGGCTGAGCTGTTGACTGTGTCTGTGAACACAGGAAGTGGGCTAAACTTTGCCCCATCATGTGCCCTATGAATGACTTACTTCTGACTTCATGCGCCCTAGCCATAGCTTGCACGCCTATCTGCGGCACACTTTCTCAAGGTAGATTCAAAACCTTCTCCACCCAGCTTAGGCTCAGATCCCAGGCTGGCGGAATGCCCTGTCTCGGTGATTCCCCGCTGCCTTGCTGCTGGCACCGAGTGCAAATACAGCTTCCTAACTCTACCACAGAACCTTGAATCTGTTCTCTTCTCTTGTTGATTTCTCACTTGAAAATAAGCTAATTATATTTCATGCAATTTAATTAACTAGAAATGAAATTTTTAATAACCAACTTGAATTGTGGCACTAAACAGACTGTATAAAGTAGAGCTAAATACTGATATAAACACAAGTCTGAAAGAAGACAAAATGCATGCTTTAATACAGGTGCACAAGAGTGTTCTGTGTTGATTCATAAAACTTACTGATCTAGGACTGATAAGAGAGCTCCTCCATGGGTAAAGGCATTGGCGTAGACGCTGAATGACAGGAGTTTGATCCCTCAAACTTACACGCAGATAAAATGAGAGAAAGTTGACTCCATGGACTTATTCTCTGACCTCCACACATGCACTAGGGCAAGTGTACTCACACATACGTGCACATTTGGTAATAATAAAAATAAACTTTAAAAATAGTCATTTAAAAAAAGTCATTACAACTAACTATAACTCTAGTTCCCTGGTTAATTCAAGGTCTAATTGAGAGGAGGTTTTTTGTTTTTTTGTGGGTTTTTTTTTTTTTTGCTAACTTTTAAAATAAAAGCTACTTTTTAAAAAGTGCATCAATCGATTAGATTTTTATTTCATTATTTGTATGTGTATTCATGTGCAAGTATCCTCATCTGTGTGATCAATAGAACATGTATGTGCATGTGCACATATATGTGTGTACATGTGGAGACCAGAGCTCAACTTCAGGTGTTGTTCCTTGAGAGCCATCCACGTGTTTCGAGACACAAACCCTCATGAGCTTCCTACTCACCTTAAGTTAGATGAGAGGTCAGCAAAGTCCAAGGATCTGTCTCTGCCTCCCCGAGCTCAGATTACAATTGCAGGTCACGCACCTGGCATTTTATGTGGACTAGGAATTGAACACAGACCCTCATGTTTGTACAACAAGCACTTCATGGACTGAACTATCACCCCAACCATTAACTGACTTTTTAATCATCTGAGACAAATTGCCAGAGTAGATATCACGCTATGTGTCACATGACTTCAATCTGATAAAACATGCTATCTTAATTATTTAAGATAAACCACATGTGATAATGCTTTGATCAGACTAGTAAACCATTGTTAACATGAATAACATAGGCTTTTAGTTTATAAACTTTTTAGTACATTTCCACCCCTCCTCACAAACATTTCCCTACAAGGCAATTCTCCACCTTCCCCATCCTGCCACCAATGTTAAACATGATGGAGAAAGGGAAAAGCCTACTATGCTATACTTGTGCTTGGCACAAACTTAAGTCTGAGTAGGAAGGAGAAGATAAATGAGAGAGGTATTTATTGACAGCAATGTATCCATAAAGAAAAATTAGAATGGGTCAGCAGGCACTGAGAGCCCCAGATAAACACATCTCTTTATGTTGACATGTCTCATTGCCTCAGCGTTATATGCACATAAAAATTCTTGAATGGATTCAGAGTTCACTAAACATTTCCAACTGTGCTTCTCTTCATGCACAACTCCAATCCAGCCCTCTTTTATTCTTCAATAAACCACTGGCAGCATATTAGAACAGGTCTGTCAATTTGTGTTTGATGTCTCTGCTGTATACTATCAAAGCTCATTTCTTTATCACGAAAAAATTTATTTATTTATTTTTATTTTTATTTATTTTGTGTGTGTATGTGTGTGTGTGTATTAGAGGGCACTGTATATCCTTATGGAGGGTGACTTCGGGAATCATCCTGGATTGCTTCTACCTCCTTCTTGCTTCGTTCTGGGATTTCCCAGGCTCTGCCAAACAGGACTGGTAGTACAGGCCACCATCATTTCAGTCCCGTGTTTTTAAATGGGAACTGAGATCCAAACTCAGGACCTTCTACTTGCAAGACAGTCTTAACGTCTGATCTCTCCAGCACTACTTTGAAAGATTTCTAAGATTACTCTAGGTGTAACAAAAAGACTATTTTAATAAAAGAACTCTGTCAAAATTCCTCCTCCAAGTTTGCCATTGGCCTTTAGACAGCAGTACAGAGAGAAAGTCAAGGGTCGGTCTTGGTCTGCCAGAGGTGCCTTCTGAAGGCGCTCTCTGTCCACAAGAGAGGCCAGGACAGAAACAGGGCTGCCAACTTCCACTGTTTTGAAAACTATGTTTGTCTTTTCCTAAGTATTGCTATGAACTTTATGAAACAAATAAGAGAAACAGTTTTATCCAAGAACACAATATGAAGACTGACTTTCCCACTTAAAATATGCTCTGCATATATACTGCATCATAATCATCATTAGGAGCTTTCCATCTGTGAAGACTTTGGGCTCAGATCTCTAAACTTTTTTCAACATCCTATTCCAAGGGACCATAGAGGCTGCTGCTAGCACAGGACATCCGAAACAGGGTAACAGATGCCTCTTTCATGACTCCATGATTACAGAGATTGCTCACCCCAACAAAATGCTCTGAAGCCCCTCACAGACAACACATCTCATTTTCTCCGTTGCTATCTTCACTAGAAGATAAGATACCAAAGGACTACTACGGGTTACAAAGACATACATACATACTTCAGAAAGATCACAATTATTTTTTTATTTTTTTATTTTAGTTTTACAAGCACATTAAGTATGTAGCCTGCCTCTTTACTTCCCCTCCCCTTTCTTCCTCTCCTCCCTACATCACCCATCCCATTCCCTCCCATCCTCTTGGCTGTCTGCTTCAAAGGGCTCAGTTTCCTTTGGATTGTCTATTGTGGGAGTTCAGGCCTCTGTGGCATACCAAGTAGACCCTCCTCAGGCTGCTCCACTTACAAGGGCATTTCCCTTCACTCATACAGCCCTACCTCCCAAGGTTTCCAACTCATGTAATTATCTCTCCTGAGATCCTCACTAGTCTATAGGGCATGTTGACATGTCAGTCGTTAAGTTCTGGTAAGGACAAGTCTCACTGCAGTGAGTTCCTGGATGCAGCAGCCCTGTCTTGAATGAAATGACTTTTACAGCAGTAGACCTTTCCATCTTTAGGCTCTTACAATCTTATTTCCCCCTCTACCACCAGGTTCCCTGAGCCCTGGGATTGAGAGATATATGACTGTCCTGATTCCACATGAGCATTGCAGGGTGCTGGTACTCTACATTCTGGTGGCCATTGGTGTCCACTTCCCTGCTCTTCCTCTACCCTAGGATGTATCCTATCAGGACGTTGATGTCCTTTACCCTGAAACTGTTAGAAGGAAGAGTAGGGAGTAAACTTGAATTGATAGGACCAAGGAAGATTTTCTAAATGGAAAACCCCAAATGCCCAGGAACTAAGGACAATAATCAACAAATGAGACTTCATGAAATTAAAAAGCTCCTGTTCTGTAAAAGAAACTGTTAATTGTGCAAAAAGACAATCTATACAGAATGGGAGAAAAAAAATTTGTGAATTTTATGAATCTGACAAAGAATTAATCTCCAGAGTACACAAAGAGCTCAGAAAATTAAACACCAAGACAGCACAGCATTCCAATTATTTAAAAAAAAAGATGGGCCCTCGAACTAAACAGGGATTTCACTCAAAAAGAAATTGAAATGTCAAACAAGTATCTTAAAAGATGCTCAGCTTCCCTGATTATCAGAGAAAAGCAAATCAAAACAACCCTGTGATACCATCTTACCCTAAGATCAACAACCCAAGCAACAGAGATTGCTGGAGAGGGTGTGGAGAAAAGGAGACACTTATTCACTGCTAGTGGGAGTCTAAACTAGAGCAGCTTCTTTGGAGATCAGTGTTGAGGGTCTTCAGAAAGTTAAAAATGGAAGTACCATATGACCCAGCTATACCACTTCTAGGGATATTCGCAAAAGACTCTAAATTTTATTACAAAGGCACTTGTTTATCTATGCTCATTGCAGCTCTGTGCATAAGAGTAAGAAAATGCAATCACTCAACATGCCCATCAACATAGGTATGGCTAATGAAAAGGTGGAACATATACACAAAATGGAATACTATTCAACTATCACAAAGGATGAGCTTATAGAATTTTCTGATAAATGGATGAATCTGGAAAATTTAATACTGAGCGAGGTGTCTCAGACTCAGAAAGACAAGCGCCACATGTTTTCTCTTAAATGAGGATGCTAACATTGATATCCTTGCCAATGTATTTGGCTTGATTGGAATTACTGTAAGAGTCAGAAAATGAAAAAGAGATCAATGAATGGAAAGTAAGATAAGATGGTTGAGGTGAAATCTTGTAAGGGGGAAATTGAGGATACCATGGCAAGTGGATAGAGGGATTTATAGAAAAACCCTAGGATTATATGAGGTAACCCCATAGGAACCTCCTATGCTAGCAATATGTCAAAAAATACTTCTTTTTTTTTTTAAAAAAACAGGAATAAGAATGGGCAGGCCCTATGTAAGGGAACACAGAGAAAGAAAACAGGACAAAACAAACAAACAAACAAACAAAATGTCCTAAGCTGTTCCATTTAAAACCCACTGACAAATAAAATTATACAAGTAACAGGAATGTGACACCTCCTGATAAGTTGTTGGTCAGAGGGGCCTCAAAGGCCCCCCAAAATTATAGTCTTTTTCCATTGTTGTTGGTTTCCCTCCAAAAAATTGACAGTAAGACCCTATTACTGAACATGCAACACATATAGATCATAGAACATGGGCAAAATACATCAACTGGAACTGATCAGAGAACGTTCTCCTTGCTGGATAGCTTGTATAATACCAAAGAATACCGTAGAAGCTACTGGGAGAAGAAAATAATCGAAGATCTCATCAACTCACAAATAATTTTTCCAAATGCCAATTTTATATTCTACATAAGGATGAGAACATAATTCCTAGGGCTATCTATGAAAACATACTTTCTCGCAAGTTTATATTGCTGACATCTGTGAAATCTGCATGTTACATTGTACATGTTATGCACAGGAACTAGAGAGAGTGCTGGTGTTGAGTCCACGAGTGGGTGAATGAGGAGTGGCCAGGGTGAGGGACACTTCAGCACAGCTGACTTTTGGATAATGCGGGAGAATGAGTGACAGGCTGGTCCACTGAGTTTTGGAAAGAACAAACAACAGAATGATTCACATGCCTTCATCAGCCTGTGCTAGTACTGTGAACATAATCTGCTGAGGAACGATGGATTCTGGTGTCCAATAAACCATGTGGGAGGCAAAAGAATGAGCCAGTGAGGCAAGAAGTGGTGATGTACCTCTCTTTCGCCAATACCATTTGTGATTTCAGAGACTGTTTTAATAATTCTCAGTTTCTGCTCAGTAAATCCTTCGACACTGCAGGATGGACCTGTTACATAAACCCATTTTACAGAGGAGGAATTAGGGGAACAATGTAGGGAAGAAGCTTTCCAGAGATCAATGGATTGGTGAACTTCTGTGGCACCAGGGAAACCCAAAAAATCCATGTTTATAACACCTGCTGTGCCTTCTTTTCTTCCCTCTACCAGCCACTGCTTTATAATTCTTGTGAACTTCATCCAGAAAGCCAAGAAAAGGAAGCAAGAGACAGAGAGAGAAGGAGGAAGGGAAGAATAGGGAGAGAGACATCATGATAATAGAGGGAAATAAAAACATGTGCCTTTGGTGTGGATTTTTTTTTCTTTACAGTTAAATACAACTATGTTTTTCCCCCACTGGAAAACTGTCTTCCAAACACAAATGACAGAAACAGCGGGGAAGGAAATGCTATTTTCAAGTTTCTAGGAGGTTACAATAAACAATAAAGAGAGCAAAACAAATTAAAGTTTGACAAAATGGCATTTGACAGTATCCATTTTGCCTCAGAGCAGGTGACAATTCCAAGTCACTGTGCGCAGGCTGTCCTGAGCACTCCAGGGTGTGACCAGGAAAGCTGGCCATGCTTGGAAAGCAAAGAGCAGCAGATTGTAGCAGGCTAGCTGTGGGGGAGGTCTGAGTGCTGTGGAAATAAGCCCAGGCTGCTTCCCCATACATGAGCTTAGCCGCGACAACAGAACAGATGACGAGTAGCCACAAACACAAACATCACACTGCACAGTCCACACTAATCCTAGGGAGAAAGACCCAGAGTGGCAGATAAAATTCAATGCTAATTTATTTTCTGGTTTGAACAGTCTAAACACTTGCTAGTTATTAAATATTCATGAATGGCATTTTCATACCTTCAGGGTTTACTTCTCCAAGGAATTAATTTATAAATACCTATAGCCAAAATAGCACAGTCTCTTCATAAAGACAAAAACATCCACTCAAGGATTTAGCATCGAGGAAGTGATCAAAATGTGGGTCTATAGGAGAAATAACCTTTGAGGCACTTCAGATCTCAAACACTAAAGGAAGATGGCATTTGAGAAATGACTCGTACCTGTTCCGATGACAATGCTCATGCTCTAGATATCCGAGAAAACTGAATAATGGTATTTGTTTTTTGCACTATCAGAAATACTCTACTTAATACTTCACATTCAGTCTGATCCTTTTTTGCATACAATCTTTCTTGACGATTATTTTATTTCTAAATTATTTTACAAATAGGATCAACTTGCTCTAAGAAAATTAAGTAATAACTCTAGCACAATTGTGACTCCTATCAACCTGGTAATTACCATTAGCATGCTGAATCCAGTACTTGTTAGTTTAAGGAGTGGAAAATGATTGAGCTAAATCCACGGATGTGTTGAATCTTCCAATAGGAATCATTCTGTTAAGCCAATGTCATGAAACAAATAAGACTGGAAATTCATGTATTGAAGGATGGCAGGGGAATGTAACAACCAAATGTAATACTTTACTCTAGACTATATCTTGTACTGAAAGGACTACAGTGCTTTCAAAGAAGTCATTGGATCAGTTGATAGAACAAAAATACAGATAAGCTCTAGAATTTTAATAATGATAATAGGGCTCAAGGGGTTAAAACCTTTGCTTCTCAAGCAAAAGGACCTTGTGGAAGGCATCAAGGCCTAAGGCATCCGCCTAAGTCAGATGCATGGGGCATATATCTGAGGCAAACAGTGGCAGGTGGAGAACTCTACATGAATGAAAGTTGAGCTCTTCCTGTTTGGTTTTCTCTGTGGGAGATCTGCCTTTGTTCTACTAGGGACAGGTTTCTGAGCTAAGGGATTCGTTCTGCAGTTCCTTTCCTGTGCACTTTGTTATCTATGTTATCTATGGATCACAAGGTTATGGGCATTAAGTCACAAGGTATAGTTAACTCTGCTTAGAGACACCGTGTCTGTCCCCATAAAGTAACCAGGTAACTCTGCCTGGGAACGCCATGTTTGCCCCATATAGTAACTAGGTGTCACATCTGCTTTTTAGCGCTATCCTAGACAAGCTTTACAATGTGTACGTTGAACATATTTCTGTAAATAATTTAAATGTACCGTTCCCTGGCTTTCCTGGTACAAATACTTGTGCTTCCTGCAATTAAGTTGGCTTGGATGGTTTGGATAAAGTACATCCTAGCTCTCTCAGACCAGCCTGATCTTCATTCCTACCGCTCCTGCTTTCAGGTATATCACACAGGTCCATGTTGGTTCACGGACCCAAGCGGGACCTAGTTCATATCCCCAAGCAGGACCTAGTTCACATCCCCAGATCCCATGCATAAAGCTGGGTGGATATGATAGTAGCCTGCAATTCCAGCTTTGGAAAGAAGGTGGAGCCTGATAAACCCCAGAGCAAATCATTCTAGGATGATTCTCAAAGTCATCCCTGGGTCTCCATAGGCACATACTTAAGTGACCACTTCTATACACAAACACACACACACACACACACACACACACACACACACATGCAATAACACTGATAAATATAAAGATTGTGAATAACACATGATCCTTTGGAAATGTATGCTAGAGTGGGTAAGGAACATGGACCACCCTGTGCAATCCCCTCATATGTTTCAGGAAGAAAAAGTTTGAGAGCATCAATTGAAGAAACTCAGTTTCCAAATGAAAAGTAAAATCCACAAATGTATTGGAAAGCTAGTGACCTTCACTGCTGAATACACTAAATTCTATTCTTGGCTTTATTTCTATAGGTTTCAGAAGCCTCAAGTCCGTGACACCTACCCTCCAGGGATTGATAGGCTATACATAGTCACAAACAGTCATGTATCAAAAGTCCTTTGTCTGTATGTAAGGCCAGTTATGTCTAACAGTAAGCTTTCTCCACAGAGCTTTTACCATATACATATGGAAGGGGAGGAGGGAGGGAGGGAAGAAAGAAGGGAGGGAGGGAAACGAAGAAAGCAGAGAAAGAGAAAGAGAGAAAGAAAGAGAGGGAAGGGGAGGGAAGAAGGAAGGAAGGAAGGAAGGAAGGAAGGAAGGAAGGAAGGAAGGAAGGAAGGAAGGAAGGAAGGAAGGAAGGAAGGAGGGAGGGAGGGAGGGAGGGAGGGAGGGAGGGAGGGAGGGAGGGAGGGAGGGAGGATAGAGAGAGCAACAAGACAAAAAAGCTAAGTTGTAGGGTAGCCCACAAGATAAGGTACCATTTTTTTGAATCTGAAACGTTCCTCCACAAGCTCATATTTGAATACTTGTATCCCAGCTGGTGGGGCAGTGATGATAAGCTATAGAATTTTTAGGTATTGGGGCCCAATAGGCAAAAGTCATCAGAAGATAGCCTTTGAAGGGTATATCTATCTTGCACAGTCTGGTCCCTGGTCCATTATGATGTGAATACCCTCTATCTCAGGATCCTGTAGCCACCCAAGCTTTTTCCATGCCGTCCCAACCAAATGGACCAAACCTTCCAAAACCGTAACTTGAAATACATCTTCTTTCCTTTAATTGCTATTTCATCTAAATCATTCAAAAAAGTAGCAAAATGTTCTCATTCTGTCTCCTCATAATCTGCACTGCACCATGAACAAAGGACTTCAATAAAATGAAGCAATCATATACATGTAAGACACATATGGGCTTACAAAACAATACAAAGGAAATAACCTCATTCTTGAACATGTACATCCTTCTTTTTAAAGAAAATTGTTGATAAGCAAAATGTCCTATCACGCCCCTGGTGATATAATGCAACATGGCAATGTCGGCGATCTGGATTAAACAGCAGCCTCCTCCACATGGAGTGCCTGCAGGTGCTGGACTGCCAGGGCGCATGCCCACACACACAGCCCACGCGGTCTCCCCAGTCAGGCAGCACTATCAGAAAACAACCTTTTAAGCACTTTGCCTCTGTCACCCACAGCGACCACCAGTCAGGTGCAATCATCTCTCCTCTTGTGGAAACAGTGATATCTGCAATCAGTAACTCAGCATAGCAACCAGGAGTCACGGTTAACTCCATGACCCAATTCATTCTCTCTTTAATCTTTTTTTCTGTTTAGATTTCATGATTAATGCACTGCCCAGAACTTCAATGTCTTTGACCTCCCAGGTCACCCGGGAAAAGCAATCTGTTTTCCTTGAACAATCATCTGAATAAATAATACCCAGTCATCTGAGTGCGAGTATTCATTACACATGAGCTATTGAGAATCATCAGGCACAGATCAAGTTCGGTAGCTGCAAAAACAAATGACGTAAATATGATTTGCACAGGATCCTTGTAGCAGCTTCTTTCCTCCAGAAACAATCTTGCACTCATCCTGTGGGCAACACATAATATTTCTTTTGTTTTGTAGATCTTCTTTAAGATCAATCTTTCTAACTGGGCAATCGACTCAGATCCAAAAAGGCTCTGTGTTTTGTCTAGCATATTGACAGAACAATAATTATTTTAGCACTTAATCTGGACAGACAAACAGTTGACCTTATGATGTACTGCCTGCCAAAGAAACAGTACTGTTTGTAAATAAAATCTCACGCTGCGAGAGCCTTGACTTCAAGAGGAAGAAGATGATCTATGTTTGTAGGCAGTAGATATTTTGCCTTTTGCATAATATCTGGACTTGCATCCAAAGCTTTAAGAAATATTGCTTTCCACAGAGAAACCTGGGTTTTCCATAGCCAGAAACTTCTCTTGTCAGGGATATCTCCCAAAAACTAATTAAAACTAATTAAAAAAATCTTGCCATGAAAAATTCATAGTCAAGTCAAAGGTAAATTACACAAAAGTGTGATTGGTGGAAATCTATAAGCAGTATCCTCAGGTTGAAAAATCACATTCTGAAAAAGACAGAACTAAACTCCAATATCTCAAGATGCAAGACCTCAGACAAGTTAATTGACTTTTCTGAGACTCTGGCTAGAGATAACAGAGCAAGCAGTGTGAATAGATTAAGCATGCATTTGGTGCCCAGAGGCACAAATATGATTTTCTTCCTTGGCTTTTGATTTTGATTCTGCAAATGACATCATCACTAGGGAATCCCATAATTTTCTGTTGTGTGTAAGTGCACATGTATGATGCCTATATGCACATGGTGTACATGGCCATGATTACTTGCCAGTCCATAAACAAAGAATATCAAAATATTCCACTTCGATACACGTTAAACAGCCATCAGAAGTGAATTCCAAGCTGTTATTTTTAACGTTTGTTATTTGTAGAACCTACATGTTCAAAGAATCATGCAAAAGAGAAATTCATTTAAACTCTGCATATTAAAATATTTGATTACTAAACACAAACAAGGCTCATGATTTAAAAGCATTCTGGGTCCTAACCACATCAGGCGACATTGGCAAATAACTACATCTCTGAGTGAGTGACATGTTACAACTGTCTTTGCAGCCCTGCTATACTTGGACACACCCAGGACATTTTGATGGGCACTGGTCACCTTAAATAATTCAGCCTCTGACACAAGACCAGGTCCACTTTTGAAAAGCTCTTAATAACAAGTGGGAAGACAAAATAATTAAGATGAGAAAATTAAGTTGTTAATACAATAAAAAATGTTTTAAATCTTAAAAACTGCCAAATATTAACATTCACATTAGTAAACATTCTTCACGTTTGCCTTGGCTCTTTAGGGATTGGAAATAAAGGATATTTTGTCCCCGAAATTAGATATTCATGAAGGATGTCATACAGATCCCATATGTTTAACACACACATACACACACACACACACATACACACACAGATGCACTGATATAATATCATCTTGTAAGTCTTACAGAGACATGGCCAACCAAAAATAAAGTGAATTAGACAAAAAAAAAAACCCTTGAAATATCTGTGGATACTTAAAAAATGGCACACACCCATGCGCGCGCGCACACACACACACACACACACACACACGCACAAACACACAATACGAAATATGTGATTTATAGCTCTTCCCCTGAAAACTGGAGGCATCTGCAATTATTTGCCCCACATAACAGAGTGGAAATAATGGTATTTAACTTCCTTGACTAGGTCTTAAAGGACGATAGAACTATCCTATCAACACCCTCCTTGAGGGTTGTGAGGTGTGCAAACCTTGCAGTGTGGACATAAATTCTAATCACAGTCAGTTCACAATCTCGGCAAATCTATCTGCAGTTATCATGCCCAGAAGTCAGATGTGCTACAGAGAAGAGAATTCCTAGAGATGATTCCTCCCCCATTATTAAAGTGTCTCTACTGAGACCCTTCACATGTCACAGAAAAGAAGTGAAAACATGCTCTGAACCATTCTAACTTTATGTCTGACATGACATGAAATCTACTAGCAATCAATTTGTCTTATGGTACCAAGTTTTCCAACTAACTTGTTTTGTACCTATAGATAGACCCAACCTTTAACTAAGTCTACTAAAAAATATTTTAGTTATTTCAGCACCGGATCCTAAATAAGACGCCTGACTGAGGGGATGACTTGGTGGATACAGTGCTTGAATCAAGCATGAGGACCACAGTTCAGGCACCACAAAATGAACAAGAAAACCAGGCAGGCATGATTGCTACTTTTAATCCCAGTACTCAGGAGACAGAGAAAGGGTATTCCCAAGGCCAACTGGATAGCTAGCTTAATCATCTGGCAAGCTCTGTTCAACTGAGGCTATGCCTTGGTAATAAATGTGGATAGTGATCAAAAAAGACACTCTATATCCACTTTGAGCCTCTACAGAGACATGCACATTCATGCATGCACACCTGTATGCACATGTATACCTACACATGTGTATGCTAAGTACATACAGACACACACACATATGTACACACAAAAAATAAGCTATCTTAGCAACTTAACGAGGAAAGATACTGCTCTATATTTTTAATGTTTGTCTTTTTCAAATGTGTTTTATGTGTCTCAAGGGATGACTCGGGAATAAAAGCATTTACTTACCAAGCAGAAGCACCTAAGTTTGGAGCCCCAGGTCCCATGTAAAAAATTATGGGTGTAAACAGCAATGGAACTTGAACTTCTGGTCTTAGAAGAGCTTGGGAAACCACAGAGCAAAGCAATAAGGATGGAGAGCAATCTAGGATGATTCCTGAAGTCACCCTTGAACATGCCTAAGCACAGTAACTGAAATGCTCTTGGTACAAGCACTCAACACACAAACATACACATACACACACACACTCTCACACACACACTCATGAATACGCAAATGAAGAAATGTGATTTGTAAATTATAAAGAGTAATAGATGTGATCAAAGTGCATTGTATGCATATGTGTGTGTATATATATGTGTGTGTGTGTCATAATGCAACTCATCTGTATAGATAATATATGCTGATAAAAAGAAGTAAAATACATTTTTTTTAAAAAATCAGAAACATTCCAACAAAACTTCTCTTTATAAGGAAAGGGTGTTTGTCCATATATTGGTTGGCTTCTATCCACTCTTAATAGGAGGTCATGATTTAACAAACTACACTTAAGCATGAAATTCATCTATTTCTCCACTAAGAGAGAATCCTCACACTAAAGGATCACAGAATCTTGTTGAAGTTGAAACGTCTCCCCCACTTCAATCCCACATTCTGCATCCTTCGGACCAGATGTCATTTCTTGTCACATGCTACATTTTCTTTTTATTCCTCTAAGTTCATATTTGCTGCTAAAATATTTCCTTTAAACTCACATTTGCAAATCAGGGAAAATAAACAAAACACAAAACTGAAAGACAACTGATTCCCTTATTTCCTTCCCGCTAGCAGATTTCAGAAAAAGCGCTTTTGTAATAGGAAATATTAATGAAGTAGCAATGTTTTGTGCAGACACTTGCTCCTCTGTCTACTTCATTTATAAATACATGTTAATGAGGTAATGGAGACGAATGCAGCCCTGCAAGTGTTCCTTTTTCTAACATTTGTTCTGAATTCAAAGATTAGAAACAGCTAATCTGCCCCATTTGGGGGGCTAGCTTCTGAATGAGACACTCACAGCACATTGTTGGAGCATCTGGAAAGCTAACGTCTCATAAGCAGCCCATCCTCCCAAACATATGATTAGACAATAAGGGTAATCTGAAATTTGTTTCACATCAGTAGCCATAAAGTAGATGCAGTGTCCTACAAACTGTCCCTCCCTCCCTCTACCCCCAGTGTGTATTGAAACACAGCTAAATAAGACGTCATTTGCCAAGAAGACATTCAGTGTGGGTTTGTCTTTGTACAATTCAATTATGCACATTGTCAAATCTTTTCATTTGAGAACTCTACAGTGTACTGTGTTCTATCCAGGAATTAAGTGAGTCTACCCTAAAGGGACTCTGTACTCCCTCCAAAGGATGTATTTGTATGTGTTGGTATTCATGCTTATTTAGCGATGACAATGACAGACTTGACAAAGGACATGGTTCACACTGGCAAAGTCTGCTAGTTTCTAATCAATACAGGCAAAAATCAGATGCAGCAAAACAGGCCTAGCCTCCTGGAATATGCTGTGCCTACAGAGAACATTATTCCTGGTGATTAGGGCATCCCATAATTTGCCTCAGGAATGAAGTTTCACAGCCACAGTTTCAGCATCTAGGATTTATTAAGTGGTACTTGCCATACAGGGAACAAAGCGTCCCTCCTGCATGGACAGCTTCATCCCAGGTTTACAGATGAGGAAACAGAAGCAAGGTGTATTTACCAAAGAGGCACAATGTCTTTCACCTGCAAAATCACACATGCTCTCTTCAACAAATGGTGCTGGCAAAACTGGATCTCCACATGTAGAAGATTACAGCTGGACCCGTACTTGTCATCATGTACAAGATTTAATTCCAAATGGATCAAGGACCTTGATATAAGGACAGAGACTATAAAAACCATAGTTGAAAGGATAGGGAACTCCCTCGAGCTGATTTTGCTAGGCCAACAGTTCCTAAACAGACATCCAATGGCACAGTCACTGCTACCAACTCTCAACAGTTGGGATCTTGTGAAATGAAAGAGCTTCTGTTCAGATAAAGAGATTGTAACACCAGCTCAAAGGCAACCCACAGAATGGGAGAAAATCTTCACTAACCACACATCTGATAGAACTCTGCTCTCCAGAGTGCACAAAGAACTTAGAAAACTAAACACCAAGGAAACCAATGGCCCAATTAAAAAATGGGCCCTGGAACTTAAAAGAAACTTTACGAGGGATGAAATTAAAATGTCTAAGAAATATCTTTAAAAATGCTCCACTTCCTTAGCCATCAGGGAAATGCAAATCAAAACTTCCCTGAGATATCATCTCACCCCAGTCAGGATGGCAAAAATCCACAATACAAACAACAACAAATGCTGGAGAGGATGTGGAGAGAGGGGAACTCTCCTACATTGCTGGTGAGAATGCAGGCTCATACAGCCACTCTGGTGAGCCGTCTGGAGATTCTTAAAGAAAGTAAAGATTGAAATGCCATATGACCCTGCTATTCCACTTTTGGGAATAACCCCCCATACAGCAGAGGTTCACCTCGATAGCACAAGCAGCACTGTTTACAATAGCAAAGTCATGGAATCAACCCAAATGTCCAACAGTTGACGAGTGGATAAGGAAACTGTGGTACATCTATACAATGGAGTACTACTCAGCCATCAAAAATGATGAATTACTGGAATTTGCCGAGAAATGGATGTCATTAGAAACAATTATATTAAGTGAAGTATCCCAGACACAGAAAATTAAGCGCCGTATGTACTCCCTAATAGGTGGCTCCTAGTACCAAACCCACCCAGCCCACCTAGAGACAATAATTGCAAGGATTATGAACAGGAGGGATGGGGTAGGAGGGCCACACCAGAAACAAGGAGAGAAGGGACCATGTTACAGCAGAGAAAATAGGCCTCCATCAAGGACTCAAATAAGTAATGAGACATATGATTAAGTTCACAGACTTTTGTTCCTGATCATTTACTACTGAGCGGGTATGATCTCACCAGAAGAGGAGGGCATATAGTCTGGCAGATAAAAAGTAACTGTTGTGCAAATTGGTGATAGACCCCTCCCTCACTGTGGTTTCCCACTTTTATTACATCTACCTTTGAATGTGCTTTTATCACAAGACTCTAGTTTAACAGCTTTTTGTCTCTGGCCAGGGGGTAACATACAATGCCCACCAGGATGGAGTGAAGGGCATTGCAGGAGCAGCAAAACTGCAAAAGAAAACCAACAAACCACAATCCAGAACTTCAAAGACTCTATATCAACCACCTAGAACTAGGTCAGCTTAATCTCTCCCCATCCTGAAGCTCAGGGGCAGTAAGAGTGTAAGAGCAAAAGGATGGGAGGAGCAATGATATGTAAGATACTCCATACAAGTTAGGGCTGAAGCAATCATAATTGGACTTTACATGCCCTGCGCATTGTCCAACACACTATTGACCCCACAAAGTCCAGCATCTGCTAAAGGCACCAAGATTTTTGGAGGCAAGGGATTGGCAGCCACAGCAGTGTTCCTATACCTAAGGGGAACACGGGAAAGTGTTTAGGGAAAGGCCACTGGGTCCTTGTACGTCATCGGAAAGGAGGGCCCAGAGGAAAATCAGGCATGCACAAGAAAGGACTCTCTGGGAATTGGGGCGGAAGGCACTGGGGGATGGGGATGGAGGGAGGAGGGGAGGGGGAGCAGGGAGTACGGGGGAGAGAGGAGGAGGGAGGGAGGGAACTGGTGTCCATTAAGTTTGTATGAGCTGAAATAATAATAAAAAATGTATTAAAAAAAAGAAAAAAAAGAGAAAGCAAAAACCTTGAATAAAAGCTTCAATCTGGGAAAAAAAAAATCACACATGCTCCACTTTGAAAGGAAGAAATAGATGGCATAATAAAACTGTCTCTTTATTAATGAGGAAATGAAGGCAAAGAGTTAACAAGCACAATGAAGTAACTAAAAAAACAGATGTGAATGCAACTCTTCTTATGCCACTCCCACACTGGTTCAAATGTTCATTGTTTTTCATTCTGGATATGGGTTTTTAACTTTACACATCTTCTCTCAGTTTACATCCATCCTTTCCTAGATCCCTGTGTATTTATCAGTACATGCTTTGACTATTCATTACTTTTCTTATGGTTGTTGTTTGTTGTTTTGGGAAGTTCTCTTTGAGGTCTTTCGGTGATTTATTTGGTTCAGGCTTCTGCAGGTAGGGTCTCCTTCTGTAGATCTGGCTAGCATGGAATCACTATGTATACCAGACTGACACCAAGATATACTTACAGAAATCCGATCCCTTCCCAAGTGCTGGTTATAGATGTACATCACCACATGCACCAGAATTCAATTCTGCTTGTTAGAATCGTTCATGACTATCACATATTTAATCTTATACACGTTATTTCTTATGAATATTTTTTAATTTTTTATTATTATTTATTCAACTGTGTGCATGTGCGTGTGTATGTGCGCGCACGTGTGTGTGTCTGTGTGTGTGTGTGTGTAGAACCACGGATGAACTCGCGAATATTAATATGTGCATATGCATGTATGTGTGTGTATATATATATATATATATATATATATGTAATTGTTTTTAATTTCTACTTCATACAACCTATTTATTACCTATTGTTATTTACAGCCTAACAGTGTGGCCTACTGTTCTTACTTGCTGTGGTTTTCACAACAAACAGGGCTGAAACTAATATACCTGTTCATGTTTCCCAAAATTTGTTTGCCAATCTCCAAGAGTATGAGCATTTCAGGTTTCATTAAATGTGTCCAATACATTTCCAAAGTGGTGACAGGAGTTTAAATATTCACACACCATCTAGATTTTTCCTGCCAGTGCCCTCTGACATTATACACTGTATGATATCACTGAACTCTTGCAGTCTGTGTGTGGATATTTTGTGTGTATTATCATTTTGTAATATATCTCATGTAACTTATTTGAGAGAGAGAGAGAGAGAGAGAGAGAGAGAAACAGGCATGCATGTGGAAATAAGAGGACATTTTTCAAAAGTCAGTTCTCTCTTTACACCGTGAAGGAATATGCAGATCTAATTCATACCAAAAAGTCACACAAGTACCTTCATAGGCTCTATATTCTTATTCTGATTATGAATTTCCCTAAGTATCACTAGTACATTAATTTCAATTGTTTAGATATCCTCCTCTTCAAATTTATTTGCCCATTTCTCCAATAGCATGACTTTTAATTGATTTACTGTGTGTGTGTGTGTGTGTGTGTGTGTGTGTGTGTGTGTGTGTGTGTGTTTGGTTTGTATCGATTCTCTGAGAATAACTTAGGTTTTAGTTTTATTCATGGCATTCTTCATTAGACAAGAACTTTAACTCTGATATGGCAAAATTTATCTACTCTTTTCTCTTGGTCAGTGGTATGAATGCTCAGAGAATCTTGTGCAAGAGGGTGTGCTAAGATGTAAGAGCTTAAAGATGGGGAGGTTCACCACTGGCCAAGAAATTCCATTCAAGGCAGGGTTGAATGAAAATTTAAAAGAATATGAATAAAATATAAGAGGAAAAAGGTGACCCCTTTAACAAGCATTTCCACACCCTCACACTCTTCTTTTGTCTGCCATGTGGATAATTTAAAAAAAAAAAAGACTCCATACATCTAATAACCTTCCTTTATCTGATTCCACTGCCAAATGATTTAACCACATTTTCCTTCTTTATAAAACAATAATATTTAGGACAAGATGATCTCCAAAACACTATTCCTTTTATGTGAACTGTATTACACTCACACATGTACACACAATCTATTCTCAAGGGCCACAAGAGCACTTTCAGTACTAATGAAACTAAAGATTCACTTAGCACCCAGATGTCCAGAATGGGACAAACATCTTCCCTTCTTTAAGAGATCTAGTGAAATAAAAACCCATTACTCCCAAAGCAGAGGCAGCATGCATCTGAGGAAATGGATTCCAATAATGTCACACGTGCTCTCTGCCCTATTCAGAGCAGACAGAATAGTGTGGTCTTCCTTCTCAGAAAGAAGGAAACACTCCAATGGAAGAATATTTCCAGCACCGTATTCTACTTCACAAGTGATTTCATATCCATTTTAGAGCTATCTCCAAAGAATGTTGGTTGATTTAATCTTCCTACTTGTTGAATTCAACCAATTTCAATTTCATATATAAGAAAGCAATACCTTTCACTTCCCCATTTCCCATCTATCAGACCCATTACCGACTAGATAGCAGTGAGGCTGACAAAGAAAAGAAGAGAAATTCTCAAGAAAGGAGCTATTCAAGCTTCCTCAGGCAGTAGTCTGAGCAAAAGCAGACAGCATTCCTAAAGAATAAGTTCTCCCCATGTTCCCTGGGGAGGTACCCCCCACAGATCAGCAGCACAAGCTCACCCCGCCTTTACAAAGTAACCATGTAAATTGAATGCATTCACATAATCTGTTGTAGTCTACACAAATATTTTCAAGCAGGGCTTCTCACCGCTAATGAGTTCCATCAAGCTGGCTTTGCTTCTGACAGAGACCATCAGCTGTCACCTGTCCTAGTCAGGAAGCTCATTCAGTTGTGATGTGAGCAAATGCGTAGGCGTAGCAAGGGTCCAGTTCCTACTGACACATTATTGCTGTGCTTCCCGTTTTCTTTGGTTTGAAAGAGGTCTGGCTAAAACTGATTCTCCCCTCCGAGATGATTCTACCTTCTTTCATACAGTGAGGCATCATTGACAGTTCAACGGGTGGCTCAATAAAATATCTTTCTCATTAATATTAGTTCTTACACATTAATTCTGGACTTAACTACTTGTAAAATTATAAATTTTAGAAGGGGAAAATAAGCAAATTCCCAGAAGCACACTCTGTTTACTTATTTGTTTTCCACTTAACAGAAAGCATGTAATTAATTTATTCCCATGGCTATTTACTTAACTAAATATCAGTGATACTGCACTTTAACAAATTTATTAAAATGACAGTTACAATCCACATTGAGTAGCACTTACCCAGGTGATTATAGACTAGATTTGTGGGGTGAGGGTGTACCTTGAGGTATCCTGGGGTCAGGACCTAAGTCAAAACATGAAAATCATCCGTGCACCTTATATACACAGCCTGAAAGTCCCTTTATATCTGCAGTGTGTCTACATTTGGTCTATGACCAGTGGCTTAAATTCAGAGACAGAATATCATGTTGGAACTCCAAAAGTTTTGGATTCTTGAAAAACTTTTGGATTTCAGATTTTGATATTATACATGTTCAACTTCTAATCTACTACAAAGCCATGTAAGAAATGAGTACTTTATGAAGCATCTGTAGTGTAACTGTGATGAATGAAGCACCTTATTAAACATTTTATAAGGATTTTTGTGGTGATTAAAAAAGGCAATAAAGTAAGTATTATCTCCATTTGAGAAAAAGGAAACTGACTCACATATGCCACATAATTAGCTAAACATCACGCAGTTGACAGTAGGGACAGGAAGACTCACATGTAGGCAAAAATCTCCAGAGTCAATATTAAATGCTCTGAATCACTATAGATTTCCACCCAGTTCTCCTGAGACCTGCTTTTTCTCAGAGGAACTAATTTACCAATCTCAATTTGTGAATTCACAAGCTAACATAATAAAATTAGAAATACAAAGAATGCAACACTAACAAAAAATACACTTAATTTTCAACAAAAAAGTGTCATGTATTCATACCTTGAATGCTGCTCAGTGCTCTGAAAGAAAATGAACTTATGGAAACAGTCAAGCAGTCACAGGAAATGAGAAGCTCAAATGTCTTTGCTGTAGACACTTGGTTATTCAGGAGATCCGAACTGTGCTTTCCACTTTGTGATCAACTCCTGCCTTCACTAGTTAGAATGAATGAAAACTATATGGAAGGTTCAGCTTATCCTTTAATGTGTGTGCATCAAAAAAGTCTTTCAAGAACATAATATCCTAACACAAAAAGTATAATTTTTGAACTAGAGAAACAAACTATTCTGAACCAACTTTGGTCAAAATGTTCTACTTTCCATTCCATCATTCCTTTTTCCAAAATCTATTGACAGCATCTCTGAGTGAATGCCATAAGTGGACTCTACTTTGAAAAGACTACTTTGAAACCCTGGTATAACTGATAACCTATTCTTCCTGAGTCTGTGGCTTCTTTTCCTATTTCATGTCACCATAAAACTCAACACAACATATGTAGAACATAAGTTTATCACAAGTGTCCTGAACCGAGCGTCAAAGGAAATCAGAACAAAAGGGGGTTTCTAAGACAGTCAACCAAGTCAGCCTCCACGGAGGAGGCAGCAGCTATGCCTGGTTCTCATGAGTCTGTGGCTGACCTAGAACACACTGGAAGAACGACTGTCAGAGGAGGGTGTCAGATATCAGATATACTAGCCAGCTAGAAACTAAAATGCATGGATGGGAAAGTGGAGCAGATTTAAGGGCTGCAGCCTGGCCTCTCAAAGGTCTGGCACTCCACTAAACCTTGACAAATCACTGAGGACTTTTGAGACACAAAGTGTGAAGTCGGAGCAGTAAACTAGTAGAGTTACTGTGACAAGTGAGAAAGTTTATCACAAATCTGGGGCTGAAGATGTGACCACCAGTATTATAGGGCTCAAGGACCTAAGTACTGCTCAGATCTTAGGTGTCCTGAAGAATGATGGTGGGTGACAGGAGACGACAAGTGCTGGGGGCTGTGGGCTTACTGCAGGGAGCTGGGTGCTGGCCCCATGGCGGCTGGAGAGCTCCGCAGAGCAAGCCGCTGAAGATTCAGTGCAGCAGCAGGCACGAACAGACAGAATTACTACTGCTGAGGCAACACATCACCAGAGTCTGGATGTATACTTGGAAATAAAGAATTGTCCATGTCTCTCCTTCCCCCCACTCTGAAACCATGAAAAAGATACCACCCGGGGGCTGGAGAGGTGGCTCAGGGGTTAAGCCTCTGCCTTAGCAGGAGGAAGGTCCTGAGTTCGGATCTAGACCCCACGTATAGACACCGGGCGGAAGCGGGGGCAGCCTGCGTTTCCGGTCCTGGTAGGGCATAGCCTGTGAATCCCGGGGCAGAGTAAACGAGGAGGAGGTAGAGGCGTCCATGGTGGTTCCTGAATTCGTCCGTGGTTCTACACACACACACACATACATACACATGCACACACATACATACACACGCACAATTGAATAAATAAATAAAAAAAAGATACCACCCCTCTCAAGGGCACTGACAAGTCCAGTATCATCTGAGCCTCCCCGCTTCACAAAGAGGAGCATCAGGACTCCAGGAAATATAGCTAGAGCCATGGGCAAGAGGCAAGAAAACAACTACCACCAAGATGGTTAGCTCAGCTTCTGACCTAGACTGAGGAAGGACAGAAACAGTTCCACCCAGCACACTGCACAGTAAGGTATCTATCTGTACAGCCATAACTGTATTGGGACTAAACGACAGTGATATGTACCTAAAATGCCAGTACGTAGAAGCGGAGGCAGGGGGATCATGACTTCAGATCAGCCAGCGCTACATAATGAGACTCTGTTTTCCAAACAAGTCAAACAAAAACAATTTTTAAAAAACTTCAAAGGCCCTAAAAATAATTATCTCCAAATCGTAAGTAAATCACATAAATCTACTAAATGCAAAAGAAATAAGGGCAAGGGGGCAGGCAAGTAGCTCAGTGGATTAAGGCATGTGATATCAGACCCTAGAAGTTCACGTGGTAGAAGGAGAGAACTGAGTTTTGAAATTGCCCAAAGACCGTCTCCTATGCATCATGGCATATGGTTACTGCTGCCCTCCTCCTCTTCCTCTTCCTCTTCCTTCTCCTCCTCCTCTTCCCTCTCCTCATTTTTCCTTCTTTTCTATTTCTTTTTCCTCACTCATCCTCATTCTTTTCCATCCTGCTTCTCCTCCTCCTCTTCTTTTTCTTTCCCTCGAATAATTAAATATTTTTGAAAAGTGAAATGACAAGCAATTAAATACCATGCTACCTTACTCTTGGTGCTCATTTTTCAAAAGAATTCAAAATTAACTTATTGCCCAAACTAACAGGAAAACAAAACAAGCAAACAAAACAAGCAAACAAAACAAGCACATTTTCAGTCTCACTATTTTAGGAGTGTATAGTATGTAGTTTACTTTAAAAATAATGTAATTGGGTTAATGATACTAATATACAAATCATAATATTTTCTTTTGTGTGTTGAGTGGGGATAGACTAGAGACTAAACTCAAGGCTTTGCACATACTAGTCAAATGCTCTATCACTGAATATTATCTGTCTTTTTTTAAATTTCTGTATTTAGAGATGTTTCAGTAAAACACAAAGGCTATCTGTGAACAAGTTCTAACCCCACAAGGGCTTTATACTTGCAATCCTTCAACCTCAGCCTCTCAGTATTTTAGCCCACAGGGTTGCACCACTAGACCAAGTTAACCACTCACTCCCAATCAATAAATATCAGCCATTTATATAAAGGATGTTTATCCAGTTTTCTATGTATATTTAAAATAATTTTCATATTACAATGCTAAAAGAAAACAAATAAAATAAATTCTTATAATTTATTGAGAAACTATTAATGTATTTTCAAGAAAGAAATTATAATGAAATATAGTAACATAAAATACTCATTTTTATGGGCATGTACAATCTATGATTTTGTTGGCTATAAATTCAGTAAAAGTATACATTTATACATAAAGCTTACATAAGTAAAATCAAATATAAGGTATTATCATTAAATCCATTGATATATACCTATATATTGCAATTCATATTAATAAGCATATCTATGACATTGATTTTAAATAATCACTAAGATTTATTAAGTTTTGCTACATGTAATTACTGTGACACACAAATATAATACCACAAGCCTTTATTTTAGGAAAGGTAACACAAAACAGTTCTCTGGTGCATTTTGGTTGTGTCTATCTCTTATATGAATAAAGCAATTTTTTAGAAAATATCATCTGTTCTTTCATGTTGTTGTTTTGGGGAAGCTGTATCGATCTCTCCATAGATACAAGACCACAGAGCTCAAAATCCAACTTGCTTTCACACACTAGATTCTGAAGAAGAAAGATAAGGGTGCTCTCAGAAGCAAAACCAAATTCAACTCCTCCAGATCGCTTCAGGAGTGGCAATTTTCTGAGTCCTTAAAGATAATAAAATGTTTATTTTACCCTTCCCTATGAAGTTCGCCAACATGGTTATAGACTTAAATAATTTATCATCCGTAATTTAAAAATGTTTAGAATGGAAAACCACTGAATAATAGAACAAACATCTACAGAAACACCATCCCAACCTGTCTATTCTCAGCAATGTGTCATGTCGACTTCAGATCTTTTGTTTATTAAGGAATTACAACTGCAGCTGGAAGGCTAGGAATGAGCCTGGATGGTGGAGCACTCACCTGGCACATGTAAAGCTAGGTATGTATGATCCATTGCAACGCATGCGCGTGCACACACACGCACATACACACAGAGAGAGAGAGAGAGTTACAACTGAGGATTCTGAAAAGATCCTACCAAGAAATTTCTTAAAGTATAATGTTTTGCTAAAATAATCTGTAAGCATATAAGGGTTCTTTCAGATAGCTTTTTATCACTTGCTTTTAATTCAACTGAACAGTGACCATAAAGGTTGCCTTACAAGATCATCAGTTGGTGTTATAAGGTTGGTTATATGCCAACTGGGTCCAGTTGATAAATAATTCCCAATATACATTTTATTATCTGCATGTGCCCACTTGATCAAGTGTGCTGTCTGCTCTTACAATCATGTGCTCTTGGTAATTTCTAATTTTTATTTTTATTTTTGGTCCAATGTTGGATCTTCAAACCGGTAGCATCAGAACCTCCAGGGAAATGTTGGAAGCAGAAATCCCCAAACCCCACTCTAGACCAGCAAAATCAGAGACCCTGGAGTGAGGAATGGGCTCTGCAATCTGTTTAGCAAATCTTCCAAGTAACTGTGATGTGTGCTAATGGGTGAAAAATGCTGGCTTGATCTGCCAATTACTGAGCAACATGTGTTAAAATCTCATTTATTCCCTCCATGGATTTGTCTTCCTACTTATGCTTCTGTCTATACGGTTAGCTATGTGGAGGCTATATATTTGGATATATACAACATCCAGGTATTTCTATTGTCCTGCAATAGCGTCTAATAAAGCAGTACTCTTCTGCACATACTTTGCCTGTCTTTGACCCATGAGGTCCTCCAAAATCCATAGCATCCATAGCATGACTAGCTACCATACATGTCAGGGAAATGTCAAAGACATGACTGAAAGGTGAAACGAGAAAAGTCAGAAGCACCGTGTGCCATCTAGCTTGCAGAACAGGCCAGAGAAAAGGAAGGTGCCATAAACTGAACTGTGCATCCTCCAAATTCATAAACTGGCATCCTAATCCCACTCAACTGGTAGCCTTAGAAGAGGTTATTACACAGAAGCAAAAAAGAAAGGATACACAAAGTCACAGGGAAAGGTGGCCACCAAGCAGGTGTTTGTTAGATCCAGGTGTCAATTTGACAGTTGTGAGGAATTATAAGTTCAGGCAACCCTGATCAAGTCTGTGAGAGATCATCTATTTGATGTGAGAATACCCAGTCGATTGTAAATGAGATCATTCCCTGGGCAGGTGGGTAAAATGAAAAGAGTTGGTCCAGTACTTTGGCATGCAGGCATTCTGGCAAGCTTTGGCATATCAGGCATTTCTCTCACCTCTTACGTGGATGTGGTGGGGTCAATTTCCTTACAGATGATTTCCACAGATACGCTGAAACCACAGATAGTGGGAACATGGCAAATGGTTCCTCAAATGTTACCCTTCAGATACAAGTTGTGGGGAAATGTATCTATTTTAGAAAAAAGGAAATTCAAGCTTAGAAAAGCCACAGAGGCACTGTGGGAGAAAAAATGGGATAACTGAGCAAACCAAGTATTTCATCACTAGCCAGGGAATCAATCTCAGAGGAAAGAATTGGCAAACAAGAGTTATGTGCACTGTGTTTAAATAGTTCTTAGAGCAAAACAAATAATAAGTTCCAGTATGAGTAAAAATATCCCCAGGAGAAATTTATGAAAAGACTGCTATCTCAAACCTAGCAGTGCAAACTTATGATTCTAGTACTTGGAGGCTAAGACAGGAGATCACAGTGATTTTGTCTCAAAAACTGTTCCAAACAGTAGCCCAACGAAGAAAATTACACCATGTAAAGTTAAATAGGGATAAACAATTAAAAGTAGTATCATGATACAGGAAAATAATGAGGATATAGCAGTAAGGTAAAAATATTTAAATCTAGGATAATGTGCCTTAGTTTTGTGTGGCCCAATGGGTGTGGCATGCATGCAGTGTATTAGATATGCAGAAGCAGCTGAAGACCAGAAGGAAAGCAACTGTCATTCTATAGTAACAGGACATAACAGGACAGCAGATGAAAACAAAAGAAGGCGAAAACAGAGAAGTGTTTATCTTTCTTTTGCATTCAGAGAAAATGCCTGGGGTCTGACAGCTGAGAGCTGGTGTGGAGAATCTGTCAGTGATGCCTCTTGATCATCAATCCATCTTCCTGGTCCTACACAAGAATGGCGCTTTGATTCTCTGAGAGTTGATGAGGGCTGCAAGATACACAGAAAGGATAAGAAGGGAGGCAACCCCTTATGTCCAAAACATGACGCATTTAGCCTTCTGCAGTCAACCAAGATACATCACAAGGATGCAGCAGGCCGCTTACTGCTGCTGTTGCTGAATTTTTTAATGAATGAAAAAAGAGAAAATAAATTTGGAAAATGACTTTTCAAGAAGGCCTTTCTTTCCTGTGGTTTTCAAATTTTCTTCAGTTCTACTTGCGCGCGCACACACACACACACACACACACACACACATACACACACAACTCAAAAAGAGGCAGGAAGAGTAGAGGAGAAAGAACGGTACTTTACACCTGAATATAGCAAAAATACATACTCTACTTCAAGGAACTATCATTATGGAGTTCATCACTCTATACAGTGAATAAAGGCTAAACATTTTTAAATTTCTTCAATGTATAAGTAATGTTTATACTTCCAAAAGCATAAACAGGGCCGTGAGATGGTTCATCAGATAAAGGTGCCTATGCACAAACATGAGGACCTGACTTGATTTTGGGAGAACACATGGTGGAAGGAGAGAACCAACTTCCAGACATTGTCTTCTGACCTTCATATATATGTATGCTTGGGCGTGTGTTCTCTCCCATGCTCTCTATCCATCTCGCGGGCTCTCTGTTTTTCTCTCTTTCATAAATAAAATATTCTTTTTTTTAATTTTTTAAATTATTTTTATTCAATTGTGCATGTGTGCGTGTGCGTATGTATGTGCGCGCGCGTGTGTGTGTCTGTGTGTGTGTAGAACCACGGGCGAATTCAGGAACCACCATGGACGCCTCCACCTCCTCCTTGTTTACTCTGCCCCAGGATTCACAGGCTCCGCCCACCAGGACCAGAAACAGGACCCCCCCCCACCTCCGCCTGGAGTCTATACCTGGGATCTGGGATCCAACTCAGGACTTTCCGCCTGTAAGGCAGAGGTTTAATCCCTGAGCCGCCTCTCCAGCCCAAAATATTCTTATAAAAAAGAAAATAAAATTGAGACATCATATAAAAACATAACTGATCTGTAAAAAGTAATAAAGCTAAAGGAAAAAATAATAAGACATGAAGCAATATCTACTTGCCATAAACCTTAAGGACCCAGGTCATACTCAGAAGGGTGCCTATAAGCATCTTCCAACATACACATTCCCATGTAGACTAAAAAGGCTATAAAATACACTTTTGAAAAGAGTTGCAAAGGTACATATTTGAACACAAGTCCACACATGGAAAACACAGAGATTGACTCAGAACGCAAACAAGGTGATGAAAATAAATGAAGGGCTCTGAAATTATGATCAAACAAAAGATGAACTGATATATGACTTAGAAAATAATGGCATTTTGATATTAGCGTATTTTGTTAAATTGATAAAATTAATACATTAAAGTCAACCCCACAAAAACTATCTGTAGTAACATGGAATATAGTACAATGGAAATATTGTCTAAGAAAATGTTGTCAGCATAACAATATCCATAAAAGTGGAAGAAAAAGTACTTCCTAATAAAATTATTTTCATTAAGTACTTGATAGGGTACAAAAATGTGCTGATCAGTAAAGGATGCTCTGGGGACTGGGGGGGAGGCACTGGGGGATGGGGAGGGAGGGGAGGGGGGAGCAAGAGGGTGGGGGGAGGTAGAGGGAGGGAGAGGACCGGTGTACCTGTTAAGTTTGTATGAGCAGAAATAATAATAATAATAATAATAATAATAATAATAATAATAAATAAAAGAAAATTTTTTAAAAAGTGCTGGTTACCCTACCAAGTATTTGAAATTTACAATCTAGAATGGAATATTGATGGAATGATATAATGACAGCAAGAGTTTAGTTTTCCATGTGCTATATAGACATTGTCTAAGGTACTGACTTAGCACAAAACACAATATAAAAAGTACTTAACATGAAGAAAATACAACTATGCTTTATACATAATCGATTATGTTTTGTATTTTTAATATCTAGTAGAGACGGTTCCTGGTTCATTTTAGTCATTCATTATCAAAGTTAAATCAGTATCTATCACATCAAGTGTCCTGTTGGCTGCAACAATACAGACCGCCATGGTTTATGCAGCTTACAACCTATAGTGGTAGACAAGTAATATTGCAGGTGATGGACCAGTCAACAAAAATAAAATTCATTAGAGTATAAGGAAAAGAAGGGACAACTGAACTCAGTCAGAACTCTCTGTGGGAAATGCCATTTATGCAGAGTCCTGACTGAGAGGAGTAGGCCACCACATGACTTGCCAGGGAACAGACACTCTAGCAAGGGGCTCTGTGAGTGTAAAAGCCCTGAGGGACACATGCATGAACCATAAGGGGCAGTACTGGAAAGGACAAAGATGGCAAATGAGCATCCAGGAGCTGGTTCAAGCGTGGGCTGTGGGTATTGCTAAAGGTTTTTAAATTGTCTGGTAGTAATAGTAAGATGGCAAACTGCTGGAGAGGTTCACAGAAGAGCAAGAGTATGAAAGGGTCATCCAACTGCTTAAAAAAAATGGTTAGAGATGGACAAAAACAGAAGCAGAGAAGCTGGTTAGCCAGCAGACAGCAAGCAAACATGAAGAAGTCTCAACAAACAAAGGAGGGTGTATTTAGGATAAACTGGTTATGGCATAACTCCACAAGAGAAATCCTCCAATTTGATAAAGTCCATCATCTCACCCCAACTAAGTCTAAACATGCTGTATGGTTCATCTGAACACAGAAATCAAGTGAATAGCAAGTGTCCAGTTCCCTAGGAATGATAATCTGAGAGACAGTTACATACAAGTGTCAACTTGAGAACTGAGGACTGAGTTTTTAGACACAACTGTGAATGACTATTCAGCTAAAGCAACCCCTGAAGTTATGTGGTTGATGTAGGAAGATCCAGCTCATAATAGGTGGAACCATTCCCTAGATAGGTGAATAAGACTAAGAGATTTAGCTTAGTATTTTGACATACAGGCATACTGGCAAACAAAAAATTATGTTCTTCACTCAGCAATTCCTGCAGCTATGTAAATAACATAAACATGCCATCATTTTAATATGTAGATAACATATGTAGATAACAGAGCATGCCATCATTTTAATCACTATCCAAAGTTGTTCCAAAAACATTGCAACATTTCTTCCTTCACAATCACTAGGTGAGGTTATACTGATTAAAAAAGCAAGATTCATAAAAAAACCAAACCAGTCACACACTTGTCAAGTAAGCTTATGTCCTGTGACTCATGCAATCTTATCTAATTTGAATATTTGCAACTAGAAGATCCTTTTGGTTAGTCAGCATCCACAAACACAACTGAAAAAAATTTGAGATTTCTCTCCCAGGTCATCATGAACAATTACAAAAGGCAGTTTTAAAATAAGCTGTGATTCAATGAGAACATTAACTACCAAGCTTAAAAAACTCAAAAGCAAAAACAAATTACCACCAACACACACAAAAAAAAACCCTGAATTTGTTTATAAGCTCAAAAAGATCTGAACTTTCTAACATTTTAAGGACTTTAAGTATATATCCCATGTAATAAACTAGCAAGAGAACTGCACCTTTAAAGAGGCAGCAAACAGGTTTCTGAATTACCAGTCAGTTATTTGAACGTGATATTATTGTCATTCCTGAATACCTTACTCCACATCCTCCACATGCTCTTTAGGAAATAAAAATAGTCTTTTAGATATGCTAGTCAATCCATTTATCTACTATTATTTGAAAACAGAGAGAGAAAAGAGAGAGAGAAAGCTCTCTCCCCACCTGGAAAACAATTACACTAGCAGAGTATGTGTGATATAACTGGAATGATTATTATCAATTCTAGTCCATTTTAACTCCTATCATGAAAGCAATTACCAGTTCCCCATTCTCAGCTGTTAGACAACTGTGCACATGCTCCTGGAGGGTCTTACACATAATTTCAAGCCACAGTGGCAGAATGATAAAGTCCTCAATTCCAGGGATCTGTGCCCGGTCATTAACTGCTGCATCTCATCAACAGGAGTGGGAAGGTAGGTGGCCCCTGTATCAGCCCTACCCTCTGCTGCAATCCTGGACTCTGCATGTCCTACACTCACTCTCTCTCTCCTCTCTCTCTCTCTCTCTCTCTCTCTCTCTCTCTCTCTCTCTCTCTTTCTCTCGCCTAGAGGAAGTCAAGAAACATGGAAATGTCAATAAATATACAGAAAATCTGGAGCTGAAGAAAAAATTAGAGAATTTGAAGATAAAACAATGGGACTATGAACTCTAAGGAAGAGAAATGAAGGGCTGGAGAAATATGAGCCAAGTCCAGGGAATTGTGGGATATCATAAGACAACGTGTGCACTGCAGATTTCCTAAAGTAGAACAGAAATTGTCACAGAGGACCATTAAAGAAACACTTACCAATAACCCCCCACATTTTGTGAACAGCAGTAATATAAACATGCTGTGATGCTTAACACATTCCAGACACAAAGCACTCCAAGAGACTCACACAAAGATACATTATCAAGCTTCTAAAAGCAAAGAGCATTTGAATATAGCCCAAAATAATGGAGGCAAAAAGACTTTGGGGAGGTTTATCTTGAGAAAAAGCTCAGATCAGAAGACCAAGGACCAATAAGACCAATAGGCAAGAAGAAAGTAACTATCAACCAATCATCCTGTATCTAATAATCATGCCCTTCAAAAGTAAAAGAGAAACTAAGACATTTTTAGATAATCGAGGACATTGGTTGCTAAGAAACAAGAGCATATAACTCTACAATCACTTATTCACCAGTAACAAGATCTTCAACATACATGAAAAAGAAACTGATACAATGAAAAGCAACAGATTTCTTGAGTGAAAAATTAATTTTTTTCTTCAATGTCTTTGGTTTCATACTTAGATCACAGAATGAGGGACCTGAGTCCGTCTCCTTAATAAGAGCTTTAATTTATAAACTAGAAAACTGAAGCTCACAAAACAGGAATATTTATCACAGGTTACATTACCAAACAGCAGAGGGCAAATCATCTGAATTCCTGTACTTGAGTTGGCCATCACCTTTGTCAAAGATTCTGCTGTCATAGATTGAATGTGAATTGTCCCACACAGGCTCATGTATTTAAATCTTTAGTTGTTGCTTGAGAAGGTCATGGTACCTTTGGGAGCTGGAACTTTGCTAAAGGAAGGCAAGTCACAGGGGTGGGGCTTTAGATTGGTTAGCCCTGCGCTGTTTCTGTGAGTTTACTCTGAGTTTGCTGTTCGAACTCTCTGTCCCCATAATGTTTGCCTCCAGCTTCTGCCAGCCTGCCATGCTGTCAGGGTTTGAAATGTGTCCCCCACAGTCTCCTGTGTTTGGGAAGGTCATGGCACCTTGAGAGGTGGAGTGTTGCTAGAGAAGGCAGGTAGGTCTTGAGGTGGATTAGTCCCACCCTACCTCCAGGGGAAGTCTGCCTTTGCAGCAAGTACTTTTACAGCTCTCAGCCTCCAAGATGTCTGCCTGATGTAGCCTTTTCCAGCTTTGACTACCCAGCCATGCCACCTCTACCATGAGAGACTGTATCTCCCCTCTGAACCGTAAGCTGAATAAATCTCCCTTCCTCCCTTAACTTGTTTCACTTTGGGTGCTCTCTCACAGCAACAGTTAAGAGTAACCATTATGCATGCCCTTTCTGTCATAATGAACTGCTTCTCCCCTTTCAAACTATAAGCCAAATAATCTTCCTTTTTCCCATTAAGTTGCTTGAGTCTGAGTGGTGCCTCACAGCAACAGGAAGCGTAACAGCCACATGCTGCAAAAGTGAACACCTTGTGGAAGAATCGTGTTTGGTACCACAGGACATATCATAAATGCTAGGCAAGCCCATTATCACAGCGATTGAATTCCCTCAGTCTTCAGCTGCACTGAAATGTGCATACCAGGGATGACACGGTAGATATGGTGTGAAACCTCATACTTCCTGTTACAGGAGGAACAAAGGAACTAAAATGGGCTAACTAGAAAAGAAAAGGAACCCAAAAAGTAACCACCAGCATCAAAATCCAAAGCAAACCTTTCTGCTAATTCCATGAGGAAATTCTTGTTTGAGACAAGCAGCTCATTCTGTACTCCAAATATGCTATTTGGGGCCCAAGTCCTCAAAAAAGCAGCAAAATTACTGAAGACAACTGTCGAAGCACCAGAATAACTGGTTCAGCAGCCCCAGTGCCAGGTCCTTCGAAAATCCTGAGAACAAAAACATTAATGCCACAAATTTCCCATTAACCATTTTACAGTGGATAAAACCAATAATGGACAAGTTCTCAAGGATAAGAGAATTCAAAACTCACTGTGAAATCTGCAGGACAGGCCCTCCTCATACCAATGATGACAATGACTGAGGAGCTTCAGCAAGTCACTGACAAAGCTTCTGTTTCTAATGCTTAGAAGGGATGGGGCCCAGGACCCAGCAAGTCCATGACAGACAACACACACAAGAGGCTAAGAAGACCTGAAGTCAGGGGTGTCTGAGATGTAAACAGACCCTGAACACATGCCTGGACCTGGTGAGCTGACAAAGGAGAAATCATCTACAGAATGCTCCCCCTGGTAGCCTTCCTGGGGTCTACCTCCCTGGGAACACAGAACAGGATCATTTGAAGACTCTGCTCATCACAGCTCACAGCGCAGGTCTAACAAGGAATGTGACTCGTGACTCATTTGTTTTAGAGGTACTGGCAGGAGAGAGACATTTAGGATCAAACAAGCTCAGCTTTAATGCGAGCTCCACTAACCAGCGAACCAGTTCTTTCTGCTCCAGGTGCATTGTGGCGAACTGTAAGGATGCTTCCAGGGAGCCAACAGAAGTCTGCTGAGGACAGAATGATATTGCAGTGCTACACTCTCAGGGATCCAAAAATATACTCTTCCATATCACCATTGTCTTGGTTACTGCTTCTGTATCTACACACTATGGCACGACAATCAGCCTCATGTTCTATAACATGAACCTTACAGCTCCTCACATAGAAAAAACACCTAACTGCTAGCAGACAAGAAATTAAAATACCTCTTCCTCTTCTTCTTCTTATCTAACCTGGGAGCCATTAGAGGAGAAAAAGAATCAAATGTATGAATTTTTTTTCGGAGGAAGGAGACAAGTGTTTGTGTTTTATATGACAGAGAGAGACGTGTACATAACATAGCTACCTTCTGCTTCTTGCTAGCCTGGCTAGTCAATTAAAGCCCCATCTGTCAGTGACCCAGTGTCCTTGTTAGAAAACATGAACCCCAAACTTTGAAACTTCATTAAACCTGACATTATGCACTATGTATCCTGCATCTTAGCAATGAATATATATAATCCCGCTTTATTATTTTTAAGGATAGATGCTGATATGTATTTTCGTTAATATATATTGTGTGGATGGAAGTTTAATAGGATAATATATAGATAATAAAAGAAAACACAAATATCTTTGTTCACACACAACTTTGCCCACATTTGCATTTTGCATCTAGTTATGAGAAGCAGTTCCATGAAGCTGTTGTCCTGGAACGACATGGGGCCAGAGCAGAGAGCCAGAATGAAGAAACTGCTGGATCACCCAAGGCCCTAACCCCGGAGTCCAACCTGCGGAAGGTGGGATGGCCAGGGAGATTTGGGGAAGAAAGGATGCTGTCTTCTAGAAGATGTGCCTCTTCAGAATTCAGCACATGCAGAAGAGTGTATTTCTCTCTTCCCCTCTGCACCTCACCTCTGTTCCTCTTAAAAAGCCTTCACCATCTCCAGGCATGAGTGCCACAGTCAAGTTCCACACAGTGCAATTATGTGAGCAAAAAAGGAATCTTCATTTCATTTGTTAATATTTGCTTATTGCTTTGTTGTTAATTGCATAGCAAAAAATAGTTCTAAGCTCATACAAATCACTTTCATGATGATTTGCTGAAAGCTGAAACCACAGCCATCCTTGAGATGAACCATTCTTTCTAATAATGAATGCCTAGATGAACTGATGGATAACTAAAGGAATGGGGGCCTCCCGACTTGCCAGAACAGGGCAGGGCCAGATGAACCTCTCCTCTAATATTAGTGTAATTTTCTTCTGAGTCTGGTCACTACAGTCTTGTCTTTGCTTCTAGAATATCAATCCTATCTGGATGCCTCACCTAAACCACTGTCTGGAGTATGGTAGATGCTCAGTAAATATTTGTCCAATGAGTGGGTGACTCATGTGGATAGGAAGTACACTGCTGGGCCTCAGACTATGCCAAAATCTTCAAAACAATCCTTTTCTTGCAACCACAGTCTGGTCTACACTTGTTTCTCACCTCTGGACCTGACATTTTTCTAGATCTGGGATTCATTTCCTTGGGGTTTTTTTTTTTCTCAAAAATGGCAAGTCATCAGAGGTGCCATCTACACCAAAACTAGAAAAATCTACACACATAACTCTCTGCTTTCCTTTGATACCCCCAATCCCAAGACCCTTAATTCCTTAGCATTTCCCTTTGAAAGGGATTCATGAGACCAAAGCACATAGATTTATCTTTTTTTTGTAGAAAAAAAAACCTAAAATTTACAAAGATGGGAACAAGGCACAATTACAACACATTCCCCAGTGCCTGTAAGTCATTTCCCTTGCAACTTTCTGTTTCCAATATTACAGAAGTCTCTTCTGTTTGAATACTAATCAAATGTCCCCTCTTTTTCTCATTGGTTATTATTATCTTTTTAATTTACATAAAGAGAAAAAAAGCAGGTCAAATCTATCTCCTCATATAAAAGGAGTCACTGTTTATTATGTAATAAGCCAATTTCCCTATTTAGAAAGAATCACACATTAAATATTTGAAAATTCTCAAAATAACATTATTCATGGAAAGTCAAAACCTAGTTGGTTATAGATCATCTGTCAAAGTCAGACTGTCTCATGCCCAGTCATCCAGCTGCCTAATGTAGACACAAGTCAAGTAAGAATAGCCTCACTACATCGTCCATTTCATAAGAACAGTGCATTTTCCAACCACAACATATTCAGGCTAAGATACTTCCTTAAAATGATGCACAATTAGTAGTGTTATCTGCCTCCAAATGAGTTAACTAATTTGAATGGAACATTATTGAAAAGAGTAGTTGCTGGTTCTCAAGTTTTTTTTCCTTATATGATTCAGCATTACGAATTAACTCTTTATTGGCAGAACATTAAAGAAAGAACAAGATCGACCAGAACAAAAAATAATTTTGGAAAGCAGGCATTTGAATCAGAATACTCATGAATAAATATAACACATACACAGTCTCTAGAACAAGCATGTGTCTTTTGTTGTGCTATTGCTCAAAACATCGTAATAATTATAAAACAAGCACCCTGCTCCTAGACAGGACTCATGGTACAGCACTGAAGTCTGCAGAAAAACAAAATCTGGGTAGACAATATCTGGCTGCAGTTTCCAGGAAGAAGGAAATCTGAGTTAAATCTCTTCAACTACAGCTGAAAAAGGGAGGTTAGAAGAATATAAAGCAAGACAGGCCACTGTCTCCTGCTGATGAAAGCTAAAGGTAAGAAATCAAACCAGACTGCGAGACATGTGGCAACCAACCCAGGAAGCAATGCACAGAAATACCTACCTGTGTAAGTGAGCTCAGTGGATCAATAAGTTGCTTTCTGGTGCTGACACTACAGTACTTGTACAGCCACAAGTCTAGAAATTGATGGTTTGTTATACATATAATTCCAAGTTCTACAAATACTACCAATGTCTTTTTCAATTAATAGACAACTTTTATGCATTCAAACATGTGCAATTTTGAAAGTATTATATAAATACCTCCTACCTTAGGAAGTTGGTTCTTTCTTCTGTTTTTATAGATAAGGAAGCTGAAACTTAGTTTTAAAGACATTGCAAAGTCACTTAATGAAAGCTACTCTCAAATGAAAGTTATTCTTTTAGAGTTACATTTGTAACTCTAAAAGCAAAGCACAATCTACTATATTACTTTCAGTTTTTAACAGAACTAAATTTCACCTAATGATACATTTCTTCTCTAATTAGGCAGGATATAATTCCACTCATGCTGAAAGAATAGACAAGTCTAACTTTTTAAAATTATTAATGTATTCAGTTAGTTATTTGAGAAAAAGAATGAAAGCGCATGAGCGCGAGAGAAAGGAATACACACTTCTGACATGACACATGAGTGAAAGTCAGAGGAATTCTTTCAGAAGTCAGCTCTCCCTTTCCACCATATGGACTTCCAAAGGTCAAACTCAGATCACCAGGTCTGTGAGCAGGTGGCTCAGTTCTAATAAATCAATAAACCAATCTAATTTTTAAACCTTGAAGAAGCAAGTGATCACTTCCCTTATTCAATTTTTAATATATTTTAATAAGGTTTATTTGACAACCAGGCCAAATTCAGATCATTTCTGGCAAAAAAAATTGTAAACAGCTAAACCTAGTATAATAAAGATAAATAGCACTTGCTATATGGGAGTATAACTTTCACTGAGGGATAACTCTGAGGGATATGGATGTTGGGAAAAGGATACTTTAGGCAAGTGAACCACTTCTTATGAGACGACAAATGCAAAGGATATATCCACACACATGTTTCCAAAAGTTTGTACATTAACATAGCTTGACATCACCTCTTTATCAAGTGTTTTCTGTTGGCAGCTTTGTAAAGCCAAATCAGTTTTGATGTTTATAAAGACGAGAAAGGTGTTGATGATGATGTGGATGATGTTGACAATATTCATTGAGAATTGCTCACTGAATGGCTGTGTGACTATTACCTACCTACAGATATTAACTTGACAACTGCGAACTGTACCTTTGGGCACCCTATGAAGAGTTATTTAGTTAAAGCAAGTTTTTGAGCAAGTCTGCAGACTATCCAGTTGATGTGTGAAGACACAGTCCATAAAGGGTGGGATTATTCCCTTGACAAGTGCATAAGATGGAGAGCTGTTTGAAATTTGTCCAACTGTCAAGTTAGTAAGTAGGCTCCTCTTGGGGGAGCAGCAAGATTGCAAGAGCCTGAGGATGGGGAGAAATATACCCATACAGCAGCTTCTGTTCACATCAACCCAAGAACTCAGTGCAGTGGTACCTACCTACACTAGATTTCCACAATAGCTGACTTACCAAAATCTCACTGAAGAAGGGATACATACTCTCAAAAGATATGGTGCCATCCTGGGAGACCTTATAGGACTGGTACAAGTCATGAGATGGGAGATTATTGATTCCACAATTACCCCATCAGTGGGCTAATGATGACCCAGAGGATACCCTAGATATAGCCAGTGGATCCCATAAACAGGGCATGAAGAAGTGGGAAGGAAATTGTGTGGAAAGGAGAGCAAGTGAGATGGAATGGGAGGGGAGGATAAAATATAAATTCATTATATTTGTATAAAAAGACTTCAAAAAATAAAGTATGCCCCCCTCTCACCTCTTTCTATGACTTACATCTTCTTTGAAGATGACATTGGGAAGATGCAATCAGTCAAAAATCTAAAAGTTTGGGATGGAGGTGGAAAGAATAGAGAAGTAAAAGAACTAGGAAAGGAGGAGAGTTTACCCATAGAATTAACATAACACAGTCCTACCAGATTCCTTTCGGATAGGTATTCTTTCTCAATTTCCTAGAACTTCTCCTTGAACACTTTCTATGTTTTTCTTATGTGTATGAGTATATGGGGTACATGCATGTGTGTATTAATGTTTGCATATAGGTGGGTACATGTTTGTGAGCACGGTGCACATGCATGTGAGTGACTGTGAATATGGACATCCAAGGATGGTAGCAGGAATCAGTCTCAGCTGCCCTTCCACCTTATTGCTGTGAGCCGGGGTATGTAAATCCTGACTGTGCTTTTAGTGCAATTCTGGCTAGCCTACTTCCTCTAGGGAGTCCCAGGCTCCACATTCCAAGTTACAGTGCAGGTAGGTCACCATGCCCACAAGGCATTTTTTATCTGGGGATCTGAACCCCAGTCCTTTTGTTCCTATAGCAAATGCTTTATCAGTTGTGCTTTCTTCCCAGAACCTGGTTTTCATCTTGAGGTCATATCCTCAAGTAAGCATGGTAGCTTTTCCTTCGGAAAGCTTCATTAATACACTGAGAAGTTAAGATAGTCTCTTCGCAGATTAATCCACTTTCTGTATTTTCCAAGAACTTGAGTGCCAATGCAAATATCTAACCATAAACGTTTGGAGAATTGATCATTCAAGGCTTACAAGACTTAGGCCACTATTGTGTGAAATGCAAAGAAGCCAAGGCCTCAACAGAGACATGCTCCACTGACTACATGATGAAGAAATGGAAGCAGCATCATGCAATTTGACAATGCTGACCTATCCTGATTATAATCAATGGCAGCCTCTGGCATTACAGAACAGACATTGAATGGACATGTGAAGAATATGTAAATTTAATCAAATGCTACAGATGAGTAAATACATCAAACTAGTGATATTGCTTTAGTGGTCTGTTTTGGTTTTTGCTGTGCTGCTTTCTAACCACAGCTGTAGGCACTGAATCTCACCTACACGACTCCTCTCTAAGTTACCTGTTTCACCTAACTGTCTGCTGCTCCTGTCTTTGACTGAGTAGAAATATTTATTATCTGGAATACAGCAGGGATGTAATAATGACTGCTTAAACCTATGGCTTGTAGAACATTCATGCCTTTTAACTTATAAAAGTACCCTGTGCTCAGTATTCTTAGAATGTAATTTCATCTTCAACTTTGTATTATTTGAAAGTTAAAATGAACTGAAATTGCTGCTATTCAAATGAATTGAACGATATATGAGATACATCAGTAACCCTGAGAATTCAAGTGAGCATGACAAGAGAGGATACGGAATATAAGCACAGTGCTTGGAAGATAGTTCTGAAGTGAAAGCATTGCTCATAGGGAAGAGGACCTGAATTCCAATCCTATATCTCCATAAAATGACAGGTGACCCAAAGACTGAGACTTGGAATTCCCAGAGCAAGTTGGCTATCCAGACTGGTTCTTTTTTTTTTTTAAACCTCCATTTTATTCTTTCTGTTCTTCAAAAGTTGGTTGGCTATGTTAACACTTTTGAAATTTCATAACTTTTTATAAAAAGTATCTCAGAATTTCTCCAAAAACAATCCAGTAGGATTTTGTCCATGATTATATTGCTCTCATCAGGCTAATGAAAGATCTAGCCCACATTATCCCACATGGAAGATTTATACATGTTGTTTTATTTTTACTTGTTAGAAGGAAAATGAGACAAGAAAGTCTCGTGTGCTTCCTCATTGAACTCTGGTCTTGATTAGAGACCCTATCTCAATAAGATAGAAGAGCAATGGAGGATGATTCCCCTACAACAACCTCAGACCTAAACAGACATATACAAACCCACACCCACCCACCCACCCACACAGTACTTATGCTATCCACACAATATTTCATACCTATTACATAGTGGATTTCTGTCAATTATACATGAGGGAAGCATCTCACTTAAATTTCCATCCTCAAGAGTTTTCCCCTATCTTAAAAAGTCAATTAACTGATAAAGATGGTGGTTTTGCTCATGTTTTATGGGGTGGGGGAAGAACTGTCATCTACAAAGTAAGAGGCTAAGGAAGTTTAACTCATATTTAATTCTCAACTCCAGCAGCTCCCACTTCCCCTCCACTGGATCGTGGCCTCTTATACTCAATCTCCTAAAAATTGTTACAAAATTAAAATCTGACCAATGTAGGAACAATCTTCCATCTTCCTAGCTCTTTAAAACTCCTTGTCCATATCAACTACAAATGTTCTTTAAACAGAAAGATACTTTAAGCTGAAGATTTGGAATCTTATAAAGACCAAAGACCTCATCCTGTCTAGTGAGTGAGTCAAAGGTCTAGGAAGGAATGGTACATTCAGACTTATGAATGGAGTAGGAGGATAATGCTCTGACAAGAGTTACAGGGAAGGTCTTTTTACTTACTGTGGAAAGGGAAAATTAGCCAAGTCATGGCATTTAAATAAAAATACATGAAGGAAGAGAGGGGGCTGAATAATTCTTCGGAAAGAATAAGAATGAAGATGTTCTAGACAGAAGAACAGTAAGGGTCCTCGGTACAGCTCAGAAGAGAAAGATCCTATTCTCATCTATGCACAGATTGTGCTATTGTGGCTGGAATTCACAACTAAAGGAGGAATCAAACTGAATAAGGGTGCAGTAGGCAGAGGTGGGGTCATGTGACAACAGGCTTTGATCAGGACTTGGGGATTCATGCAACTTGGAAAGGCACTTCACAGAAATATTTTAAACATAAATTTATGATAAAAAATGACCTTGGTAAGAAGATGTGCTCAGAGGTCAAATGTACATGCTGGCATCTGCAGAAAGTTTCTAACTGTTGACACACAGGAAATATTCCAGAAACAGATGAGGAAAGTAATTCCTAAATGAGCCCCCACTCTTGCACTTGCACAAAGCTAGTTGTAAAATGGTTTAACTGGCAATGTGGTTCAGACTACACTGAACCTATAGGAGATGGATAGGGGATGAGGGACCATACACAGAATAGCTGAATCACTAAACCATGTTCCCTGCTTGCAAGAATTAAAAGTCAAGATTCAGAGAGAGAACCTCCACATTCCAATGCAGCATTTCCAGTAGGGATCTTATGTGAAAAGGATTGTTAGCTCTGAGTAAACTATCCCTTGAATTTAAAAATCATTTGTTTGGTGTGTGTGTGTGTTGTGTGTGTGTTCAGAGATGCACAATCCTTGCGGTCAATCAAGAAAAACCCACACTGAAATTGTTAAGAGCTGGGAAATGAGCCAGTTTGCAATCACTACAGGATCTGCTCCAGAAAGATTCCTTGTTGCCATTCTGATAATGAGCCATTACTTTAAGGTTGCCACTTTGCATACTTCGGTTCTCTTGGATGCAAAAGATTTCTCTTCTGAAATCAGTCTGAATTGTTTTAAAAAGAGGTGTCAATAAAATTTTAAGCACAACTCTATCACTGATGATAGGCTCAATGAAATAAAACTCGTGGCTCTTAGAAATAGGTGGTGGTACCAGAAAAGCCCTACTTCTGAATCTTATTTTCACTATTTTTATTGGGTTTTAACAGAATTCTAGAACAGAGAAATGGAGTGCATAATGTCACAGGTTTTCTAGTACGAATGTTTCCTCAGAAGTAATGAAGATAAAGTAGTTTCCATAGAATAAAATACCACTATTCAAAAATACGTATTTTAAAGGATGAAAAAATGAGACTACCTAGCATCTAAATTCACATTCTTTGGCTCCACAAATGTTTTCTTGGAACAATGAAACACTAGGCACAGTCATCAATTTATTATCCTCGTTCCCATGGAAACGTGCACTCTCCTCACTGAGGCCAATCGATATGGACACAGTGCAGGGCAAAGACACTTATGGAGAAATCGTATAATTTGTATTTCTAGCAAATATGCGCCTGGCTATCAGAAGTAATAGCAAAAATGGGCATGGACTGTGGACTATCCCCTGGAGTTACTGGACACTACTAGGACCATTCCAAAAACAAAGGCAAAAGTACAACGCTGCATTTTTTTGACTCATGCAATTATGATCTGGCCTGTGCACAGGAAAGCCACATACTAAAAGTTGGAGTATGAAGCAGATACTATTTCAAAAGTATTCATTTATTTGCTTACTTATGAGAGTAGAGAAGGGAAGAGAAAAGGTAAGACATGGGGAGAGAGAGTGACAGAGAGAGAAAGAGTCTTGTTGATGCACAAACTGATGCACAGATGGAGGTGTGAGGACAACTTTCAGAAGTCAGTTCTCTCTTTCTACCACGTGGGATTCTGTGGGATCAAACTGGTTACAAACACCTCCCTTACCTATTGAGCTACTCACTGCTCACATCAGACTTTAAAGACTTATATAAATTGAATATTGCTCATTTAACAAATCTCACAACCCAACAATGACTTGGATTCACATTAATAAGATATAAATAAAAGTACATTACATTGTACAATATAAGCAAAAATGCATTACACTGTTTTTTCCAACACTGTTAGTTATGAAGAATTGAGACCTCAAGAGCAAACAAAATGAAATTCTGAATCCTATCCTAAGGTCTGGAGGGAAGAGCTAGATTTCACTCCATTTTCACAAGAATTTTTAATCATTTCTCTACTAAGTAATCACCAGAGGCCATAAAATGGGTTAGACACTGCTCCACCAAGTCTGAAAGTGTCCACTGTGCAATTTGCAAACAACACATGCCATGGAGCTGCCATTACAAGATCAAGTGAAACATGGGTCAAATGGGTAGTGAAGACTGGGTAGTGCCCAGTCTTCAGGGGGCAGCATGAGCAGTTCCTACTGGCAGAAGTTTTCATGGAGGGGAAAGCTGACTTGGCCTTGAAAAGCTTGGAGAGATGAATGGAGTCAAAAAAGAAAGGTTGTAGGTCAAGAAATTTCCCACGGTAAGCCTGAGACCTGAGAGCCCCCCATTTCACAGAGACAGGAAACAGCATTGATGGTTGGGGTCCAGGAGGAGAGACACACATGAACTATAAGGGGACTCACTTCCAATAGACAGGAAGATTTGAAACTACATGGAAATTTTTGGTTCTAGAACACTAAGAGCATATATCTGAATAAGCAAATTTCTAATGATGTCCAACATTGGTGATGGTTGCTATTACTAAAGGAGTTAATAGAGAGCAGCAAGATATCCCCTACTTCTATTGCCCTTTTTTCTTAAAGAATAACATCTTGGAATGCCCCAACCCGAAATATTTTCTTACCTAGTGTCTCCACGACCCCCACCTGAAATTCCTTCTAACTCACTGCCTTCACAAAGCATTTACAAACATAACTCACACAAGCCAGCAACTATCTTCCCGCAGAGCTGCCAGTACCCTATAGAGCACTATATACTTCAATCCATCAGCAACAGTTCACAGGCACTCTCTAGGCAAGTCCCATAAGCTTAACAGGATGCCAGATACCCCTCATTAACTTCAGCCAAGTTCAGTCTGGTCTATACAGGTCAGTTCTGGTCTCCTTTCACTTTTACTTTTTTCCCTTCAGTTATCATTGGAAAATAATGGAAACATCCAAACATGTTATGTAAGAATCAGATATGTTAGCAACTACATACAATAAAAATAAATAGCCTTTAAGTATAGCATTATATAAACAGTTGATGGCATAAAAATTAGTGTATTATGGGATGGCTTAGCCAGTAAAAGCTGTCTGTGGGCAAACCTGGTGAACTGAGTTCAATCCCAAGAGTCCATGTGGCAAAAGAGAACGAATTTCTGAGAGTTGTTATCGGACTACTGCACACACATGTTACAGAAGGTCCTCTGTGCTTTCAAAAGCTAAATATTAAAACAAAAAACCTGCAAAAAACCTGAATTTGATACCTAGTGGCCCATGTGGTGAAAGGAGAGAAATGACTTCTGAACGTTGTCTTCTGGCCTCCACTCATGTGTCGTGGCATGCATGTATAATCTCTCAATTTCTCTCTCTCTAATAATTAAATATTTTAAAAAATAAGTGTATGGTGTATATTTTTAAAAAGATAATCTTATAGCAACTTATCATTTATCAAATATGCAACAAAGAAAACTAAGATCACATTGTCCAACAAGTTAACAGTTTTTATTTCTGATTTGTTTGGATCATGAGTGATTTATAATTTTTCTTGTGTCTTATTTTTAATTATAATATGTAAATATAAATTTAAATATAGAAAAAGTTATTTTCAATGATTTCTATTGGAAAGGTGTTTTCCTTGAAAAAGCAAGCTTTCATTTGGAATTTACTCACACAAATACATAATTTAATAAGATGATTTGTGTTTTTCTAGGCAGACCCAGGTATATGACAACAGATTCCAACCAACAAGCTACTTAAAACATTTGTTGAAATTTACAACCTGGTTGAAGGTTACCAGCTTAGTCCAAAGAATGTGTACATGTCTGATGATCTCCTTTGTTTTCATTTTATAATCTTAAGATAGTACTCTCAACTTCACCTCACAGAGACAGCATGGAAAACAGCCTGTTTTGGTATATATTGAATACTAATGATTTCCCTATTGCCCCGGCTCTTCCTTCTCTACCTTTGATCTCAAGGTTCTCCAGGAAGGTATGACCACAGGGAGATCTTCTACTCTGAAGTTCACTACAAGGGTTCACCACCCCCTTGTTAATGATACTCCCTGAGCCCAGTTAATTTATGGGATTAATCATCTTTACCTGCTGATTTTCACTTCTCCTGATTATTACCAAGGTGGGGCAAAAAAATAAAGGCAATCAAGTGAAACCCTTGGTTCAGACTTGCTCCATATTGCATGCAATCCAGCAAACAAATGCCCAGATTACATTTCACAGTAAGATGGGCGACAGCACACCTCTTCAGCCGAAGCCCCTTTCCCCGCGCATTTACGGATGCTAAAATCAGAACCCACAGTTCGGGAGCTATACACAGTTGCATCTTGTTTTGAGTTTTTGTTTGCAAACTGTCAGTAAGATCAGAATAAATTGCATGATATGCAGTCCAATCTGTATATTCTTGAGCACATCTCAATGTATCCACTGAAAAAAATATTCATAGCTGCAGGTGTACAAAAAAAAAGGCAGAATTATGGCTTGATTTGCCTTGATAAGCATGGCAATTTTCTGTACACTTTTCATAAAGTGCTAATCAATTTCAGCTCAAAATAGATTGAAACACCCAACAGATTGCCACCATAGTCCACAAATGTTTGTCACTAGCAAGTCGAGGCAATAATGTGAATTCTGAGGGGAGAACCAGCCATGACTGTACCTTAGAGAAGCTTCTTCCATTTGACCCCCAATAATCCCTGCAGAAATGTTAAGAATAAATTTGAAATCACACAAGTCTGAAGTTTCCACTCTTCTCCTATGGCATCTCCTGTACTTATCACATGGTAATCTTACATATCTATTCTAAATTACATTACTAAGATTGTACTCACAATTCAACTTATTGATATTTAGGGATCACAGAGATCATATGAAATGTTCAATATTCCTCTAAAATAAAATTACAGGCTGGCTTTACACCCCATGTCTTAAAAGACGATCAGGAGACCATTGTAATAAATAAGTTTTTATCACTACAATTAATCATTAAAAGCAGTGTCATTTTGTCTTTTTGTTTCTTCAATTTCTAGGCCCTCCATGAATGCATTTCGCAAACACTCTGAGGTGCTAATGTTCATATCAGTGCACCTTTTTGATTAGCAGAGCTTTTACCATCTGAATTGCTCATCTGCCCAGGATGTCTTGCCAAACACAAGTGCCAAAGCTTTGCTGAGGAGGACTGTCACTCCCACACGGGGAGCCGCTGCTCAAAGCCAGCAGAGGCCTTCCTTTCGTGAGTGTGAGCAACAATTGGTAGTGACATTTCGTTGGAGTATGGAGTGCTCTCCATGGAAAGGAGGATATTCAATGAGAATAGATAACATTTCAGATTTTCACACCTTCTTCGAAACTACAAAAGTGAAAATACAATTTTCAGGATGAAAACTACACGATTTGACTTTAGAAAGGGAGCGCTTAAAAGTTGTGACTTTAAGCAACTTCTGTGATCACCATCTGGCAAAAATATGTTATTGCCAAAATGAGAGGGAGTAAAGTGTAATAGATACAGGCTTTATTGTCAGAAAGTCAAATTCTTACTCTGAATCTGCCATTTGCCATTGACCTTGAACAACCCCTAGCCCTGTCAAATAGGCTCCGGTTTATAAGCAGGCAGGAGGAAGGGTCACCCTCGTAACTTGTGCTGATGTGCCAAGGGCCTGGACAATGTGGGCTATAATAAACTCTCCAGCCTCAGAGGCTGTGACCGCTGCCATAATCTGAAGTGCAGTTCTCTCCCCTTCTCCCTCTTACCTTCCCCACCTCCCCTACCCCCCCGCCAAGTTATAAGCAGGGCTCTGACCCTGCAATGCTGGCCTATCACCCAAAAGGCTGATTTCCAGGTCCTGTCTTCTTGGGGCTCTTACAATAGCCTTTCCAAAAGAAACAACAATGTATTTGGAAAACATGTCTGTCCCCATGAGATGGAAATCCATCTAACCAAAGAGTGAATAGCCTGTGGAAAGCTTAAAGCGTGTGCTCAAGACACTCCCACACAAATGGAAAACCATCATCCTTGTCCTCTCCCTAGCCTGATACAGCAGGACCCGGATTCACCAGCTGCCACAGTCTCTGCTCTATGCAGCTCTGGGAGTAAGCTATTAAACTAGCTCTGCTCGGTGGTTAAGATTTTCAAATGTGATGCTGTTTCTGGAGGGAAAATCCATTTCCTTCACTCTACTACAAACCAAACACACAACTTGGAGAAGCAATACCAATATGTAACAAGGAAAATACATTTCAAGCAGCTTTAACAAAGGAAGGGGAACCAAGGGAAATGGTGATGACTCTAAGCATCCACCAGGTACTTGTTGTCTCTTCTCCCTTAGGACACCCCCCACCCCAGGTGGCAGTTGCTGTGGAGGAGACCCACATACCGAAACAGTCAGAATAGAAACATTTCAGTGAGTTCAGATTCTGGAAACAGTTTTTGCAAGTTTTAGTTTCCTGAGATCAAGCTGGCGATACTGGTTTCCTTCTAATACTCAGTTCGATTTTAGGCACTTGTGTTTTTCTTGAAAATGCCAAAGCATCAGCACAGCCACCGAGATACACTCCCACCACATTGCTCTCCCAAAGACAGTTTATATACAAGCCACACCTGCTGCTCAAGCACTCTAGACAGACCTGGCTTTGCAAAGCTGCTCGACAGCTGGGCACACTTCCTTCAGGAACGACTTTTAGAAACTTGACCTAGACAGTCACTTTTCAGGAAAGCAGTATTCATCATTACACCAAAGCAAAATCACGCAAATATAAAATGCAGAAAGATGCACCAGTACATTATCGACTGCTCTGAATGAATAACCATCTGCACAGAGTATCTTTGCTTTAAATTTTGATTCTAAAATTGCCTGAACGTATCATCTAAGATGACTTCCTGTCACTTGTTTTATCATTATTGCATACATATATAGTTATATCTACCCAGAAATAGAAAAGAAAGAAAGCACTTTATAAAGAAAAAATGAGAGACCATATTCATATTAAAGCTAGTCAGGATTTTCATGGTAAGATCTGTATTGTTCTATATTTTATACCATATACATTTGAATAATAAAAGAGCATATGGATACTATCATATTCACATCTACACACTATAGTATCAAATCTATGTTTGACAATAGTTCATATTACAAAGATTATGAGGACAATATGAAATTAAACAGCCTATCTTCCTGTATAAACCAACTTGGTATAAATATTTCATACATCAAGAATCATATACTAAAAAAAAAGAATCATATGCTGCAATTCTACAATTGCTGGCAATTGTTTAGTCCTGTTGCTTAATGATTCACATAGTCAGGCAACATGCCACCTGATACGATCAGATTATTGTTCAATGCCCAGGCTTCAGCTGTGAACTCTAGTTCATGTTCATAAAGAGAAACAAAAAGCAATGAGTAAACGGCAAGCATCTAAAACTGGAAAGGTTATGACTTTTATGGATTCCATACATTCATCTTAAACCTCTTAGCCTTCATAAGTTGTGACTCTTACTTTGATAAAATAGAGGTAATAATACCATTCTTAGAAATAAATTGAAGGAAAATCCAGAAAAGCTCATATAGCAGGAAGTTTCAGGGTCATTAAAGCCCAGAAGTTGCATGGCACAAATACGTATAAAGTGATATAAGCAAAGTGAATTGAATAATGCACATGACGCACTTAGTAGATTAGTCAAAACTATCCGTGCATGTTGACAATATCCACAAACACAGCAAGCAGTTCACTGTATGGCAGAATCACACACCTTTTCCTCTTCTTCTGTCTGTTATTGTTGGCACAAGAGTGTTTATGTTAAGCATTTAAAATGGAAATTATGACAGCTTCGATTGAAAAATCAGAAGAATTAACTATTGTGTTAAAAGTTCTTTGCAACAAATGGCACATTTAAAGATTTCTCTCTTCTCGGAAGGCAGCTAGCAATTTACCTGAGGTTGATTTCACTGACACCCTGCTGATGTCCATTTAAACAGATTTGTAAAAGCATCAGAAGACACGGCTTTCGAAAGAAGCCTTGCTGGCTTGTTGCTTGACTTTGTCTTTCTTTGTATCCCCACAAAAATAGGAACACACCATAATCTTTGAATTATTGTACAATCTCAGGGTTCCCTGGCTAACTTCTATTGTCATTTCATGCCGCAGCTACTACAAACTTTGTCCATGTTGTTCAAACTTTCATATCCAGTCCCTTCTACTCTGTGTAGCAAAAATGATCAATGGATCATTTGGTGTGCGTGCGTGAGTGCATGCGTGTGTGTGTGTGTGTGTGTGTGTGTGTGTGTGTGTGTGTGTGCTGAGAGTCAGACTCCTGCACCCAGTTCCAAAAGGGCCAGGTGCCAGGAGCCCAGGATGCCAACAGGCACAGTGACCAGCTTACAAGGCAAGAGCCCTGACTCGGAGAACTCGAATCCTTTATACTCAGCAGTAAGCAAGTCCGTTCTTTGCTCCAGCGGGGGCATGCACTGTTCCTATACTCCAAGGCTGTTCAGTATTCAAACATCCTTGAAAAGATAGTGCGGAACAAAAGCAGCCAGTGCTTCTGCGAGGCGTGAGGAATACAAAGCTATGGGCCCTGGTTTGCCTGCACAAGGTTCCATCTGCAGAGACAGTCAGTGCTAAGCAGGCACTGGGCACAAGGGGAAGGTTTGAAGAATTTTAGGGAAGGACAGGGCTTTCCTATCCCCTGATTTTGGTCATGGTTCATAAATACTAAATCTCTTATAACCCCCTACTCTTCAAACAGAAAACTCTCCTGTACATTCACTTTTAAAAATTGCAAAAGACAGAAAAAATGAGAAGTCTATCACAATTAACATTTTTGTAAACCAAAGGACATAGCAAGAGTGGGAGAGATATCGTCATACAAAATGTACTGATGAAAACATAATATATGTATTTGCAAATCTGACAAAACAGAAAGGATCTAGCATTCAAATTCTATTTTAAAGATTCCAATTCATGGGCTTGGAGATGGCTTTGAAGTTAAAGCCTTTGTCTTGCAAGCATAAGGACCTGAGTTTGGATATCCAGAACATAAAAATGCCAGATGGAAATTGCTGAGGCCTGCACATCCAGTCCTGGAAGGCAGAACCTGGGCACCCAGAGTAAAGCAATGAGGAGGTAGAATAACCCAGGATGATTCTTGAAGTCACACTTGGGCCTCCTCAGGCACACACAACTGAAGTATCTTCTGCTACACACTAAATAGATAGATGATTGATAGACAGACAGGCAGGCAGGCAGGCAGGCAGGCAGACAGACAGACAGGCAGGCAGGCAGACAGACAGACAGACAGACAGATAGATATAGATGGATAGACAGACAGATAGATAGATAAAAGACTCCAAGTAAATCACAAAAAGAAAGACTTGAACAGACATTTCTCTAAAGCTAGACAAATGGACAAGCACATGATGATGCTCACATATAGAATAGAGGAAATTCAAGAAAGTGAGGTACCACTTCCTACTGAGAAAGGCTGGCAGTAAACAATAAACTGACAGGGCTGGCAGCTGTGGAGGGCTCCAAGCTGCTGGTATGTCAGTATTGCAGCTGCTAGGAAAAGTAGCTTGGTCAAGCGCTAGAAAATTCAACAAAAAATTGCCTACTCATCCCAACACTCAGGAACAACTGAAAACAGGAGTCCACCAGATACATGTACATGAATGATCTAAATCTATTTAAATGGACATCAGCAAGGTGTAAGTGAAATCAACCTCAGGTAAATTGCTAGCTGCCTTCCGAGAAGAGATAAATCTTTAATAGATCAGGCACAAAATGATAAATATTGGAATACTGATAATATGAAATACCTTGAATAGCATATGAATGAGGGGAGAGAAGAGGTTATGAGGGTTTCCGGGGAAGGGGAGAGAAAAGGGAATGTGTGTCACAGTAGAATCTCTAGTAAAAACTTCTTAGAGCTGGATAAGAATGATGGCACAGCCCTAGGAACCCACTACATGCCACTGAATTGAAAGGATTAAAATGGTAAATTGCTTTCACATTTTGTCACAGTAGGAAAAACTTAATAAAATACAAAAATATTTTAAGGCCTACTTAAACCCAAAGCCTTGTTCCGTTGTGATTTATTTCTCCCCTCCTCTCATTAAAGTAAAACTCTATGGACAGCTGTCATGCCAGTTAGATATAGCTGTCAACTATATAGATATAGCTTCAACATCTGTGAAGAGTCAGTAGTTACAGTAAGTCCTCAGCAAGCTGTAGGAGACTATCTATTTGATGTGGGAAGAGCCTGTCCATGGTGGGAAGGACCATGCCGTTGGCACAAGATGGAGGAAACTCATTCAGCAGTTGGCATACTTAGTCATACAGATATGCTGGCAAGCGAGAGGGCACGTTCTTCTCTCAGCAGCCCCTGTAGATGTGGTGCGACCAGTGTCCTGGACTATTGGTATCAACTCTCCTACCATGCTGAAAATTGTAACCGAGAATCATAAGCAAAAATAAAATCCTTGTTCCCTAAGTTGGTCATTCAGTCACATCGGCAGCAGGAGAGAAGGTAGAATAGCTGTCTTGGCACACAATGCCATGCCTGCCTCCCTCTGCCACTCACCCCCTTCAGGCCGAGCCACAGGGCTCCTGCATGCCCACACAGGCTGCCTGCCCTCCCAGCTGCCAAGCTTCTGCCCAAGGCCTCAGTCCTGAATGCCTTGTGTCCTTGGTTTCTTGGAAGGACTGCCTAGATCCTGCTCCTGCTATCTGACCTGCTCCCGCCCACACTGGCTTTTATCCTTAGATTCCACTAACTTCACAGAGCGAACCAATTAACTTTTATCTTGTGGCTTCTGGATGATTTATTGATGACAGTAAACATCAAAGCCTGAACATGGTGATTTCAATATATATTTAATCTACAAATACTATTTTATTATAGCCAATATTTTCTATCAAAATACATACAATGGGACAATTTAGAGATAGAGAACTTATTTCTCATCTTTTCCTGTCTTCTAGTGTATTTCCAATTGATCTGGAAACACGTGGTACAGAAAAATTCTGCAAACCACCCAGAGACCAATCCTCGGCATTTCTGTGTAGGAACAATCATGGCTAAAACTCGAATATACTCCAGTCAAGTTAAGCATTGTGTCTATTTGTGTTTCTTTTTTTTCAGTTATAGTAAAATATATGTAAGATTCACTTCTTCCTTTCTCTCTCTCTCTCTCTCTCCTCTCTCTCTCTCTCTCTCTTCCTCACTCTCTATTTTTCTTTGTTTTGGGAAGATGTGGTTTGTGATGTAGTGAAGGTTGTCTCTGAACTCACAATGCTGCCCCTGCTTCCAGTGTTGGGATTTTAAGTGTGTGCCACACAGCCGGGGTTAATTGCTTCTAAACACAAAGGTCAAGATTGTTAAGAATGTTCACATAAATTTCCAAACAATCCCTGGAGCATTTCCATCTGGAGCATTCCAACTCAAAACTCTGTCCATTAAATAGCTCCATGTCTTCCTGCTCCCCACGCCCAAACAATGAGCCATTTTCTGTTTCTATGACCCTGACCATGCCAGAGTCTAGCTTATACTGGTATTCTACAGTATGTTAGCTTTGGACCCAGTTAGCCAAATATATTGAAGGTTCATCCATGGTGTGGCATGTATCAAAACTTTGTTTCTTTTGAAAGTTAAATAATATTATAATATTTCATCGTATATGTCTGTACATTGCACATTTTGCATTCATCCCCCAAAGGACTTGGGTTATTTCTCAGCTGCTACCACATCTCCAGTTTCTATGACAGAAAAATTAAAAGTTGTATCATATCTAAATATAGTGAATTAGAACTTTGCAGGAAAAAAGAAGTATTTTATCGTGTTTTTTAAGATATATATAATTTTTGGATGGGATTTTTATCTTTGTAACTCACACTTTCACAAAGAGACATATGTTTAGCACAATCCAAACATCATGTCTGTTCTAAAAATGAATATTCATTCACTTTATTGACAAAGCAGCTCTTTTTAGCTACATTTAGAAGGAATTCACTTAGGAAAGGACTTATTTACTCGTTTCTCAGTTACATTTGACTGACATGATAAAATAACTTCGCTTCATCCATGAATATGTGAGCAACTTGCAGCCTGTCAGGGACATACTTGAAACTCACCACCTGAGTTTATACAGCCCGGAACACTTAAAAGATTAGGAACAAAGACAAGTAAAAGGAAGACACTGAGAACACAATTCAAGACAATGGAACTTCTGAGATCTGGTTTTTGCTCATTGCACCCAGCAGCTTTGCTGTCAGCATGTGACTCTGTCAGGGAACTGATAGGGGGATTTTAAAGACGGGAAAATTTTATTTTTAATCTATCCATATGGTCAACCTTCTCAATTCAATATGAGCATCATCTGCAGGAATGATGGGTATATGGCAATTTATAGCATAAAGTATTTGGTAACGTGGTTAATGTAACATGACACTCCATTGAAGAACAATCCCTATAGTGTGATCTCTTTTCTGCTCAAAATCAGCACATAAATATACCTTGAAAGGCCCATAAAACTAATGACCAAAATGTCATTTGCCTTATTTGCCTTCAAATTAAAAGTATTTTTATTTAAATGTATGTGATGGTCTGCTTCTGCAAGAAACACAACTTTCAAAATGAATATTTTCAGTAATATTTTCAGTTTTCTAATGCAAAATACATGTGATAATATTCCAACTTCAAAAGTGAGAACAAAACAAAAAATATAATAGAATGTCACCCAAAAAAAAACAACCAATGCATATTTCTGTATTCCTATTTCAGGTCTAATCTAAACAATTGTGATGATCAATTAATACACTTTGGTCTCTCTAAATTAAGACTTTCTCATGTGCTAAAAATTTGAATACAATTTTGTATAGCAATATTACACATTCATTCATTCAACAAGCTTTTCAAAATGCATGCCACAAAGTTAGATGGAAATCTGTGCTTTAGAAAACCAATCCCACAACATCAGGGACTTCGGTCAGGTTGTCTTTCAGTTAAGAGCATGTAAGTGGGTCGCTGGGAGAGGAAGGGACAGAAACTGGAAATGCAAACTGGACACAGCAGCATCCAGCATCCAGCAGCGAGCGCCTCAATCTTGAGTGACACAGCACTCACGTGGACTTGAGCTCAGCAACTGCCTGGGACACCTAGAGACTCAGCACTGGCAAAGACCTAGGCAGTGCACAATGAAGTAATATTTTACTTTCTTGAATTTTTGGCCCTAAGAAAATAGAGGGCATGGTTTTTGCATATCTATGAGATGAGTTTTCAGGAGCACTGTGGTTCCCAAGAGAAAACCTTGCAACTCTTTGCACATTTATGGTCATCCACTCGTCGAAAACACACCACATGTTTGTAACTGACCGTGTTCTTTATTCACAGTCCTCCATAAATTCCCCTTTACACAGGTATTGTAGTATAGAAATATTTACCTAAGATGCTTATAAAAATACTTAAAACTAGAAACTGCCCCAGCAAAGGCAGGATTTAACAGAATTAGGGGAAATCCCATTACCTAACAGAGGAATTTAAATGAAACTACTTTGCTTTCTGCAGCAGTGGTGGGAGGATGTTAAAATACCTGAGCTATGAGAATGCACTCTGGTGTGCATCCAAAACCATTTCAGGCAACCAGCCAGTGAAGCTGCCAGGAACTTTTGAAGAAGAAATTCAAAAAAGGAAGGATAAAGAGAGATTTGTTCTCCAGTCAGACACATTCTTGCAAGAGGAAAAGTTTATAGTAACTCCAGCCCCTAGCAAACAGCATTACTCTACAAGACAAAGTAAGATGTGAGCATTTGCTGCCCAGGAATTTATTTTGCTGATAAACTTGGAAAGACATGGAACTGCTCAGAAAAGATTTCTATTGTTCTCAGCGGTAGAGACATCTAGACCCAACTTGAATACAAGAAGGTTTCTAATACAAATGGCCACTCCTACTCTCTTTCCCTCACTCTCCAGCTAAAGGAAATGAAGACTTTTCAATATCTTAAAATGAAAAGGCTTATTTTCAAAACTCCTATTCCGGACATAGTTCCTACATGAATTCTCAACCATACAATGAAAATTTTAGCTCCGTGCCTACTATCATCACTGACACCTTTGAGGCCAGGAAACTCCATCTCTAAAATCCAAGAAGTATATGACCACACTCATTGTAAACTAAGTGCATGTGAGGCCATCTTCGACAGATTTCTTCAGCTCTTTGGCAACAGAATAGAAGACAGAACAATTTACTTTTGTTAGTATTTCCTTGAACGCTACTCTTAAATTTATCACAGTACTCTACAGATTAGTGTGTGATGGTAAAGAAAACCCTTGAAGCATTCAAGAGGCTGAAGCAGAAGGAAGATCACATGTTCAAAGTCAGCCTGAGTCACATAGGTGAACTAGGTTACAATGCAAGCAAGACCTTATCTAAAAACAGAAAAGAAAAAAGAATAGGAAAGAAGAAAAACACTTGAATTATAATCATTCTTTCTTGGATGGTAAGAGCTGTCAAAATTTAACAGGAATGATTGACATTCACCATCAAGCCATTCTCTGGAAAGGACCTTGTGCATCTCTCAGTGGCACATCTGGTAGCTGCAGATGGCAAAGATTAGCATAATCCTTCCAGCAACCACAGGCCCAAGCAGAACACAAGGTAAGACTTATCCTGATGTCAACTGCTGTTCTTGCCAGTGTCGACATTAAAAATCTTCCACAGATCATTCTAATGCTTCCTGTAAACTAAAAGTTGAGGAGAAATGAAAGCAGGGAGCAGTTTCGATAGGTCTAGGTTGGTAGTCAATCAGCTTTGAAGACCCCACTCCACTCTTGCCCTACATCTTCTTCTATGGTCATGTCTCCCAGGGAAGAGTAGAGAGTACAAGCCAGGGACTGGAGGCAATAATCACCCTCTGTAATGCAGGAAGACTGATTTGCATGTGTTCATTAAGTACACCCATTATGCTAATCAGTAAGATGAAGCAACCTTTTTTACAGCAAGCATCCTTGGACAAGCTGCCTGTAGCTAATAATTATCAAAAAGGAAAACGGTTGTGGTTAACACACAATATCACAGTTCCCATGAGCCCCAGGCTATGAGGTTTCAGGAGGAACATAAATGTCATGCGTGGGTAAAAATGCAAGAGCACAATAAAGCCCACAAAAAGATGCATCAAGTTTTATGAGGGTTGTTGGGAAGGCATCATAAACACCTTATGTCTGAGTCCTAGAGCATAGGTTGAATTTTAAGAAAACAAATATGGTTGAGGGAAAAAATCCAGACCTAAAGAGGTATAATCTAAGCTAAGAGGCAGAAAAGCACAGGTGGTAAGTATAAAAGTCTGTGACATACATATTCACTAAAATGGGTGATATAAGCCAGTAATAGAACAACATTGCACAAAGCAATCCAATTTTTTAAAAAATGATTTTTTTATCTAATGAAAAAGGCAGATACGCCACACAAACCAGAAATCCACAAGGTCGTCTGCCTCTTGCCGAGCCCCAACCTCCCAGGTAGTTCTTTGTATATTCACAATCCTGTTTCTAAAAGAATTCATTTTAAAAGAATGAAAGACAATTTCAACAGGACATTAGATGAGGTAAAAACAAATCTAACAAAACCAAACTCTCTACCACAAAGCAGCAGTGGGGTGGGGGGAAGGGTGGTCTAAGCTTCTGCAACAAGTACTTTCGCTAGCACCCTGATTCACATTCGTACTGTTTGTAGACATGCAAGTGCTCCATGCTGTTCTCTGGGGATAATTACAATTCACAACACGAGTCTCCAATCCATGAATCACTGGTTTAATTTCTTCATCAACGTATATCACCAATACCAAGTAAGGGGTTCCACCGGATTTTTCTATATACACACCTGGTGAACTCTGATCGCATTCCTAAACTTATTATTTTGAATTGAAAGTGAAATTACTGCTAGCTAGAAATAATACACTGTAGTCCAGTCCTATACCCACGTTACCAGAAGCACAAACATATGTTTTAGGCTCGAATTCAGAATACACAGTAGGCAAGATTCCAGGTATCAGGAAAATATTCTGAGAATGAGCACAGAGGGGTCCTCAGACCCTTCCATTCTCATTGACTCTTCTAAAGAAGACCTTTAAACAAATTTTAGTTCTGCAAAATATAGCAAAGGACTTAAACTAAAAATCTTACCTTTATAATTCTCCAGTAGGATCTGAAATAATTCGTGACATTTTATTATCTATGTGAACTTGCTAAATCTTCCGGGGAGTTTATCAATGAATCTGCCAACCTGACCTTATATTGCTTTTGCCATACTGAAACACAGGGCAGTCTATCTGGACACAGCTGTGTTTTCCCGAGGTAAGGCATCTGGATGCTTCATATTCAGTCAGCTCACGTGTTTTCTTAGTTCTCCCTAACCTGATATAATTAAATCAGCAGATGGCATTTTTTGAAAAAAAAAAAAAAAAACACATTCTATAAAAATTGCCTAAATCCAGTTCTACTATTGGGTGGAATGTAGTCTCAGGCTGGGAGTACTGTTTGGCAAATTGTGGAACTTTCAAGAGGTGAAGTCAGGCTGGAAGGAGTTGCCACTGGACCTTGATGTTTTCTAGCCCAACACCACTTCCTGCTCACACTCTGCTTCCTGATTAATGTCAATGTGAGCTGGCTTCATACTACAAACATCACCTCCACCTCAATGAAGGACCAACCCTCTGGACCTGTAAGCCAAGCCAACCAGTTCCATTGTGAGTTGCCTTGGTATTTTATTACAAGACAGGAGACGCTAAGACTTCCACCCACCGCTTAGTAACAGTTTACTCCAAAGTATGTGAGGAATTGCTCTAATCCCCTATTCTTAATAAAAGAAACATTCTTGAAAAAATAATTAATATGGTACTGCATATGATATCCTAAAAATGTTATGCAAAAAGAGGTGGGAAGAGAACCAGGGAAGGAGAGAGGGAAGGAGGGATCAGTGGAGGTAAAGAGGAGAGAGGAAGAAAGAGTGAGGCTCCTGATAATGTATGAGATAAAGGTGAGATAGACATATTCAAAGCATTCACATACATTTTGAGGACTATCATGGAACTTTAACAGGACTCTCTATGTGTTTTTTTTTCTTTTCAACAAAATCATGAAAGATGATGGATACTGTCATAGTTAGGCACAGGTGTCATCTTGACAGTTGAGGGGTTTGAGCTCTGGACACATTTGTAAAGAATTAGTGGTTGAGTTAAGCCTAAAGCAAACCTGCGGGAGGTTGTCTAGCTGATGGGGAAGGCCAGCCCATGATAAGTGGAACTATGCTCTGGGATGAAATACAGAGAGCTGTTTGAGAAAGTTGGCACCTTGTGTACACTTACCCAGACATGCTGGTCTGGCAAGTAAGGATCATCCCTCTCTTAGCCATTATGTAGAGATGGTGTGGCCAGGACTTAGTGTTGATGTGAGTTCTTCTGTCAAGCTGGACTGAGAACTGTAACTGGAAAATCGTAAGAGAAAATAAGCCCCCCTTTCCCTTGAAGCCATTTGATGGTGATTTATCAGCAACCGTGCAGGCAAACTACAGCAGATACCAAGTACATTCCAGGGAAAAGGAGCCTATAATACAACTCTTCTAGTAAAAAAAACAGTCTACATGACACAGGAATTACGGAAAAGGCAAACACTGTAACACATTACATAAGGTGATTTGACTTTCAGCTCACACTGCATATTCCAACATTAAAAAAATGTGTACTTTTAAATTAGATGTTGGTCTGTTATGGTGAGAGCTAACACCTCGTAAGACATTGAAGGTTTCCTCTATGGCCAAGAACACATTGTTTTAAACATAAGAAAGAATCCCTATCACAAATGTGTAGCGACTTTTGGTGAAATGCCTGCTTCATATCTGGAGACATGGGGAGGTCATGGGGATTTGACAAAGACGGAACACACACATGCATATCTCGGCCACAGGGCTCATGGAGCAGGTCAGCATGCATAAGTGCCAACTGTATACAGAGAAGGCAGGCACACTCCTGCAGGGAAACATAACTGTGGCAGAGGGGCAGCCGTGAGGAGACTCGATAGCAGCAGCCTAGAAGAATAAGAACCACACAATGGCTTGTTTCCCATGTACCTACTGCTCAAGTCCACAGACTCTGTCCAACTCCACAACAGAACGCAATGGAACAAAACAGCTAAAAGGTCTGGGAGACACCACCATCCCTCTCTCCACCCCTTTGACACCCACGTTGCTCTAACCATTTGAGACCATCATCAGAAGTCTCCACAGAGCATCCCAGACCAACTCTCTGCTTTCCCCTTAGGTCCTCGCCATGGTTTACATCCACCCAAGACTCTAAGGCAAGTGCTCCAGGATCTGTCTTCCCTGGGGGAATGCTAGGTTTTCATGATTCCTTCAAATCTTGATTATGGCTGCTATTATTTATAAGAGATTTCTAAACAATGTGTGTATCTTACCCCTCTTTCTTCATGCTAGGTTTTCATGACTCCTTCAAATCTTGATTATGTTTGCTATTATTTGTAGGAGATTTCTAAACAATGTGTGTATCTTACCCCTCTTTCTTCCCGTATGGGAGGTATACACTTCCTTCCAACTACAGTTATTTATGAAATCAACTCAAAAATGGAATTTACATGCACCATTAATGACAGAAAAGTAATCTACCCTAGACACATTTCTGTAAAAGTTTCTAAAGGATATCCCTGTCCACCTTGCAAAAGGCATAAAGGATGTGGATCAACATCCAGGGTAGAGGTATACACCTGCAGTACCAGCAAAGCTGCCCTGGGCCACAGTGAAGCGCCACGTCACAAGTCAGTAATTAAAGATTTCCATGGACAGCTTGCAGGCACACCAATGCTGGTCAAAGAGCCACTTATCTCAGAAAATGCTGGAGCTCCAGTTTCGCATGAACTCAGATTTACTTCGTCTTACCAACTACACATCTTTTCAGTGTGAAGGATGTCCTGCCTCGCAGCTCCAAACCACACATGTTCTCCAGATACTTTTTTCCCCCAAAGGATCTCTTCTGCCCCATGATTTCTTGCATTTCAACACCCGCATCTATACAGACAAACCATTCCTTCTTTCATCAGAAACACGCCATCGCGCTGAGGATACTTGATTGGATACATGGTGCAAATTAGGCAAGTCATTGTCACTTGAGTTTTCCTTTTCACTGTTAGGGTTCAGATTTTCCAAACACCTCAGCCAAACTACTGAGGTCGTTTCTCTTTGTATCAAGAACAGGATTTTGTTGTCTTTTCTGCTAAATGTGGGATCATTTTAGGACTGCCCGTACAAGAGAAAAAAATTAAAAGCCATAGAAGGTCAGACATCGCCTCTGTCTAGAACTTGTTCCACAGTTTCCATGCTGACAGACTTCACAATAAAAGTCCTTCAGTGCCAAGAATGACTTCATGCCACATGGTCTAATAGGTCTGACCTGTCATATATTAACTCATGGAAAAGACTGAGCTGACTCATCCTATTGCCATAGCCTGTCATGGTTTGAGAAGGGTGACCCCATGAAAACTCACTGCCTCTTGACAGTTTCTTTTAATGTTTTGTTTATTTATTTGGAAGCAAGAGCAGGGAGAAGGCATGCACATACACGACATGGTGTAAAAGGGATGGTTCAGAGAACAACTTTCGGAAATCAGTTCTCTCCTTCCAACAAGGAGGCTTTCAAGGATCAAACTCAGATCACCAGTTTCACAAGCAGGTGTGTTACCCTTTGTGACAGTTGGAAACAAACATGGCCTGAACTTTAGGGACATGTGAAGAATTAATTGCTAAGGCCATCTCTATGCAAGTCTGCAGGAGATTTTCTAATTGACGAAGGGAAAATCCACCCCATCATGGGCGAAACTTTTCATTTAGCAGGTAGATAAGATGGGGAAGTTGGCTTGGTAAGTTGACATTCTTCAGTATACTTGGACAGATGTGCAGTCTGGCAAGTGAGGTTTACCCCTTTCTCAGTCATGAATATAGTGTGGCCAGTACCCTCTGCCCCTAGTGTTTGTTGGTCTGAGCTCTCCTGCCAAGCTGAATAACAACTGTCATCAGAACTATCCTAAAGCCACAACAAAACCCCTCATTCTCCTAAGCTGTTTGATCATGAATTTATCAACAATAAGCAGAGTAACTGTGATACTGCTGACAGTTTTGAGAGGTTGTGGGACGATCTTCAAGCACCATTTGGATGGTGAAGGATCAGCTCTCACAAATGGAGGAATATTGTATAAGTTACTCTTTGTGTTGCTGTGAGAGAACACCCAAGTTAACGGGAGAAAGAGAGACTTACTCAGCTTATGATTTCAGAGGGTAGATACAGTATTTCATGGGGGAATGGCATGGCTGGCTGGCAGAAGCAGGAGGAGGCCTAGGTCATATCCATCTAGGAGCTCAGAGCTGCAAGAGCCAACTGCAGGAACCACCTCTCCCAGAAGTAGAGTGAGCTAATTCACTCCAAGGCCTACCCCCTGTGACTGCCTTCCTCCACAAAGATTCTTCCTCTTAAAGGTGCCATGATCTTCCCAAACACATGAGTCTGTAGGGGACATATTTCAAACCATGGCAAACATCATCCTCAGGGACACGGGAATCTTTTGCACATGCTCACTTGCCATTCCATTTCCCAACATGAACCAAAGCCGAACCACAAGTGGCTGCCTGGTCATGACTTCTTAATCTCCCTAACTGTGTGTCACAACAAAACTCATTTTATGAACACATTAGCCAGTCTCCAAAATTCTGTTACAGCACAGAAATAGATTAATGTACATTGGCTTTGATGTGCCAACATGTTACAGTGGACTTATCGGTCTGGCTTGGGAAACAATCCCCACTGAAATTCCAGAACTGGTTATTATTAGTATAAGAATAATAATGAATGGTCTTTTGGGCAGAAGGTCACGTGGCTTTCCTCCCAGCTTTAACATGAATCTGTCAACATTTCCCTCAAACCAATTATTTCTAGAATGCTACAGCCGCAAACTTATTTTGGAATAGAGGCATCATTAATAATATCTATCAAAGACTGTTTCTAGTCAAAAATAAATTACATTCATCACTATGAATGAAATACTTACAATACAGTATCTGTTTACTTTCTTCTGAAATGACTATTGGTACATCTCAGGACTAAATTCCAGCTTTTTTAAATGAATCAGTGAAACAAAAACAAGCTATAATTATTTTCTATTAGAAATGGTAGAAAAGTAGTTTCATGACAAGAAAGATTTCAAAGATCAGATTAAAGGGCCAGGAAGATGGCTTAGAAGGTAAAGGCACTGCTGAAGTGCCTGAGACTGAGTTCAATTCCCAGACCTCCATGGTAGAAGGGCAGAAGCAACTCCAATAGCTGTCCTCTGACTCTTCACACAAGTGTTGTGGCACCAAATGACCATGCACAAACACACAAATTAAAAGTGTAAAAAAAAAAAAAAAACTAAAAAGAAAAGCCTTTTCAAGTAAACAAAAGGTCAGATTTTCAAAATGTCTGATAATTACAGGAATACCCTATTGCTGGGAAAATTAAATTTCTAGTGTAAAAGCTACATTTTAATAAGAATATAAGTAATAAGTTATTCTTTCTAAAATAATTAGAATGTTTTTTATTTGCAAAAATAACTAAAACTATTTAAAATGCAGTCATACTGGCTGGCATTAAAATCTCACCATCATGCATTTTGTCACTGACTTGTATTTTTTGTCAGTCTTTCTTTCATTGTATCTTAAGTAAATTAAAAAATAAAGACATCAATAATAGAAATCGCAAATGCTGTGATCAATACACATAATGGAAAACACCACGCTGACACTCTCAATGTTGAATGAAACTAGTATGCAGTTCTTTCTTAATTCTTGCTAGTATGAATCACCTGTGAAAATAACATGTGATGATGATATTTTCACAATGAATGTAATATGTTCCAGTCACACTCTCACTCACCCTTGCCTGTGTCCGCCCTTGTCCCGGTGCCCCTCCCCTCTCTACTTTCACTTTTCTTTTCTTTTTTTTTTTTTTTTTTTGGTAAACCTAGATTCTCAAGTAAGAGGAAAATACATACAGTATTTGTCTGAGTTTGGCTTCCTTTGCTTATTGACCAGTTTCATCTGTTTTCCTGAAAATGACATGATTTACTTTTTATTAATGACAAAATAATGTGTGTGTGTGTGTGTGTGTGTGTGTGTGTGTGTGTGTGTTGTGTGTGTGTCTTCATTTATTCACCCACTGACAGACACTGCAACTTGGTTGTTAAGAATAATAATGTAAAGAATATTACTTTTCAACTATCTCTACTGTACAGCCAGTAGTTCTTAGAGAATTAAACAATACTTTTGGGTTCATAAGTATCAATTTCACACAGGACCAAACCCATAAAAACATACATTCTAGTAATGGTTGCGAGTTTTGCAACTTTGACTCCAACTTTGCTCCTAGATATGAAACCGCACTAATTAAATTTCCTTGATAATGACAGAAAGGTATCAGTGAAGGAAACTTCACTTTCTGAATGCACTTCTTGGGCAGCAAATGAGTGTTATACAAGGGCAAACCACTGCTTGTGAGGCAGAGATTTTTATGTCTTTGATTCCAAGGAGTCTGAGATCTAGCAGAGAAGAGAAATGTCATATGCAAATACTTGCAGGGATAGCCATTTACAGACAGTATCTACCAGGATGGCATCAGTGAGAGTGCTGAGGTACACAACTAGGTAAGGTTTCTCTATGAACCAAGGCTGCACTTAAGACACTCAGAAGGCACAAAGGTGAGGTAACCAGAAAGGAGCAGAAGACAAGTGGGAAGGTTTAAGGAAAACAGAAGTGCAGCCAGGAACAGCTCAGAGACTGAGAGGTCCCAGTCAAGAGCCCCAGATGGAGGTGAGATCATTCTCCAGAGTACAACGCCCAGATCCTGCAGAGTTTCCCCTAGTGTCATTGTGGATGACACACATGCTGGACTTCATCCAGTGCAAAATCCTCAATGAAGCATAGGGAGTATAGTCTGCAGTTTCCTGGGGTACACGACAGGGCTGAGAATGGATGGTGGCCTGGACTACAGAAACCACTGAGGGTTCCATAGAGGACCCGACTTCATGACACTCACTTGAACACACTTCTCTATCTCCTAAGTAAAGAATGAATGGGTACGCTTGGAACGCAAGCAAAATTGATCACACGTAGGATCATAGGGCTGGAAGTGCAGGCAAGCTGAGGAGAGCTACAATGTGAGGAAAAAAAACCTGGTGGTTTCATGACAGAGAAAGGGCAGGAGAGGGCAGCGGTGACAGTGATCTCTCCAACTCTAGAATTGGCAAGGGCAGCTCCATATCACCCTGAGACCCTGTGCCTGTTGGGATGTCACAAGCAGCACTGAACCACCCACGAGCACACACGATGTCATCACAAGCAACATCAAAGCAGCCCTCACCGAGCTCCAACTTAGCTTCTTCCCAAGGTCTTTAGTGAAAGTAACCAAAAACTACAACGTGTGCTTCAATTTCTAGACATATGATGCTAAAATGTATATCTTTAATAACAGCATATATTCAAATTCTAAACCACAAAGGAAAAACAGGGCTTTTTCACAGCAGACTCCCTATAGTTTGATACTTTAACTATAGGAATACACCTTCGATTAGGTCCGCTCACCTCCCTGACTGCTCACTTTCATTGAGACCACCATCATCTGTCCCTGAGTTTTGCAGAGGCCCGCTGCCTTCCTTCCTCCCCACAGTCTGGTCTCCATACTATAGTTCATGGGATGTTTTGAAATATAAATCGCACATCATTCTTCTCATCCCTAAGAACATGGGAGTACTCGTCATGTAGCCCCCAGAGTGACTAACCTGCAGGACTTGCAAGACAAACATAAGTAGTGTTTGCTCAAGTGACAGAAGGGAAAGGAGATCTCAATGTTATTCACTCCCATTTAATGAGTATGCCATCAGGAAAAACAAAAGAGAAGACTGATTTCTCCATCCATCAGCATAAACCATCTAGTGATGGCTAGAAAGCCAAGAAAACAAAACCCCAAACAAACAAAGCACAGTAAATCAGGGCAGCAGAGCTTGAGTGGGTGAAACAGGCTGAGGTGGCCCAAGAGAAGTGGCACAAGTAGTACACAATGAGTCTATTGATAAGAACTCTGAAAAACAAACAAAACTAAACTATTATAATTACCAAGACAGGAGATGACAAAAAATGTAATCAGAAAATATGGAAGAAAATAATGATAATATTTTAGTCAATTACTGTAATGAGTAATTAGTCAAATTAATGCAAATTTCCTCAAAATATTTTGCTTTTTAAGAGTTAAAAATATCCTTTAATTAACTTTAGGGGCTAGGGCTAGGCAGGTGAGGGAGAATGCTCCTATCAATGGGTCTACCCAAGGAGAGACCACTTGGTCTGTCGCAGAGACCTGAAACCCCACTGGAGCAGACAATCCGGAGGAACCCTGGGACCCACAGATGCTGACAGAAGGGAAAGTGGGAGGGAGTGGGATGGATTGATGAAGGAAACAGAGGGAGAGAAAGAGGGGAGAGAGAGGGAGCAGGAACAAAAGGGCCAGGGATAATTGCTCAGTATGCCTATAAAACTAGAAAAAAATGAACATAATAAGTAAATTAAATAAATAAATAAATAAATAAAAGTTAAAGATTTTCATAAGGTTTCTAAAAGCATTAAAATTAATGAAGTTTTCATATTTTATTGGCAATCAAAAAATAAAAATATTTACAAACGTATCAGCAAGATGAAACAACACAGTATTTGAAATGACTGGCATCTCTTTCTGGACCTCACTATGTGTGTACACAAAATTCAGCTCATTCTCCACATTTATGAACCTTCTTCCTTAACTGTCTACCACATAACCTTCAGACAAATGCAAATACATTTATTTTCATGTCTGCAAAGGCCTAATGACATGGGCATAACATAGTTCGCTTGACTGCTGCCCTACTCTGAGACATGTGAGCTATTTACCATTTAGATAAATTCATTAAAAAACTGTACAATGACTGCTCCTACACATGTAATTTTGTACACTTCTTGAGAGTTTCATTTAAAAAATTAAGATACAGAACTGCTAAATAAAAAAATCATATATTTTCTGCCTTGTAACATCCAGTTCCACGTTGAGGGGTGTGAAGGGCTGGAAGGGTCAAGATAATAATACAAAAAACCATGAGAATATGGAATGCAACCAGATAGGAACCTCCTATATGATAAATACATCAAAAAATTAGCTTAAAAATAAGTAAGAATAAAACTGCGCAGACAGTTCCTGTACAGAGGAGTATAGGGAAAGGAAGATAGGACAAAACAACTAATGCCCTGGGCTGTCCCAACTAGAAACTAGAGACGATTAAACAATATTAGAAGTAACAGGTATGTGATACTTCCTAATAAGGTGTTGATCAAAGAGGTCTTAAAGGTCCTCCAAACAGTATAGGGTTTTGCCATTGCTCTTGGTTGCCGTCCAGAAATTGACAGTAAGTCCCTTTTACTGAAGCTGCAACATATGTGATCACAGGACAGAGATAAAAAAGCCAACAGATGGTTAGACTGGGGAAATGGCTCAGGGGTTAAGACTCTGTCTCTCAATCAGAAGATCCTAAGTTCGGATCCCAGGTCCCACCTAAAACGCCACTTTTTGTCATGGTGGACACAGTCTGGGAAATGCCAGAGTGAAGCAAGAAGGAGGTAGAAGCAATCTAGGATAATTCCCAAAGACACCACAGGGACACACAGTGCTTTCTCACAAACACACACACACACACACACACACACACACACACACATAAAATAAACTAATAAAATTACTATGAAGACACTATACCAAACTGACTTTTAAACACCTGATACTATATCCACAGATTGAAAGAGCACTCAGCACTCACCCCCAAAACCTCCTGCTGCAACAGAAGATATCTACTACAGAAAAACACCTCTGGTCAAATTGCAGAAAATAAGTGATTATGGTTTGCTTGGTCCTAATCAGAACATCCAAGTCCCATCCACCCCCACCCTAAGCAAGGCTCAGGGAACATCTCAGAAATGGGACAGTAAGGTTGTAAGAGCATGAAATAGGACAATGGGTCAATACTGGGCCAGACACTATCTCCTGGATATGATGAGAACTGCATGGGAACTATCCTATCAATATCTCAGCAGGAAAAGGGAAAGCTCTCAAGAAACTCTGCGCCTCCCTGAGAGATTCAGGAAAACTAATATTTATAAAGAAGAAGAAAATGCTATCCTCAGTGGTATACCCACTGATCTATGGCACTTGCTGGAGCATGAAGCATGTCAGACATAGGAGATCAAAGACAAACTAGATAAAGCACAGTGGGCCTCAGAGTCAAAAGACTTGAAAATAGGAGGGAGAACAACAGGGGAGATGGAGAGTTGTCAAGAGACAAGAAGGGGGAGGGGAATAGTTATTAAGGGGAGAAAAAAAGGAAAAATAAAATTATATTTTTTAAAAAAATTTTAAAGTTGGTGTGAAGTTTAGAGTCACGTGAAGAATATACAAGAACATGTATCTCCCCACACCAACTGCCTCTCCTTTCACTTTAGTCAACCTAATAGATGACTAGTCTCTCCAAGAGGCTGAATATGCATTTTTATAACACATGCGCAGTGTTCTGGGGTAAGCTGTGACTTGCTTCTGCTCCCATGTCTTCTGAGTCTCTAGAAGCAAGCCCTAAACTTTCATCTCTAATGAGCTCCACGGATAATTCTCCTGAACACATGAATCTGAGAAAGGCCAGTCCATCTATGGGACACTTGCAGCACTGAACAGCAACCTCTCCAGGGTTACTCTGCTCCAACAGATACACACACTAAGCAAGGGGCACCAGATTCAACAGACACTTCCAGAATTCAAAATTATTTTCTGTCTCTTGGGACACAAGAGAAAAAACTCTTCTGCAAGGCAACAGAAATGAGATAAAGCACTCTTCAATTCCAGAAGACTTAAAATGTGACCAACTGTGTATCTTAAGTAGAACATTTGCTCATAACCTCTGCGACAGACAATTCAGTCCACCTTACCCTTAAAACCCATTTATTGAAGAAGCTGATAGGATTGTCTATGTTTCAAACTAATATTTTAGGAAAGAATAACAAAGGCTCAGAGTAGGCACAAAGAAAACTTGTGTGGGAGGAAGCTCTGATGCTGATTTGCACTCCACATGCAGACCCTCCAATTTGAAAAGGGAAGAGTCCTCCAATCAGATCACTAGTGTCATACTTCACAGTCCAACCTGTAGCTCTGTGATACTGCTGGGGATGAAGCCATGACCCAAGAGAAAAACCACAGTCATGGGAACCAAAAGATCTTCCTCTTCACTCACTGTACAGCCTAATTAAAAGATTCTTGGTGATCTGTGACTTCCAAGCTCATTGAACTTTTAGTAGATTAAAAAAAGAAAAAGAAAAATATAGAAAAATATTGTGTCTAGTAAGTACCTTGTTATTTTTCCCAGATATTAATAATTAAAGTGGCATTTCCAATAAACTTTCTGGGCAGAAAATGATCTCTTCCCTGTGGTCTCACAATTCTTGAAAGTTCCAGTAATTATTTCGTACACAATAGCAAAATAAGCTATCTAAAAAAAATTAATCTATTAAATCATCCAAGAAAAGCTGGGGGTCTTTTTTTTATAAAATAGTGAGGATGTATAATTTAAAAAAATAGATTTTGTAGTATCAAAACTCCTGGCACACAAAATTTTATTTAGAAGGCATCTTTTGAAAAAAAAAAGAGTAGAAAATTAGTTAATATTTCCCTTTCTAGATAAAATTAATGTGGAAATAACAGAGTTTGCACTGGTCACATAAGCTGAGCAGTTATAGGTTATCATACTATATTCAAAAATCTGGGGGAAATTAAGATTTTTTTCTTAAAAGATAGTTTTATAATTCTCCAATGGTCCTCAAAATATTTTGGAAAATGCTAAATTCAAAATACTGACACTCAAGAGATAGCAGCATCTCCTTACACACTGTAGTGCTTTTTCTCAAAAAAAAATTATATTAGTACTCATCTATTTATACTTTTAAAGTATAAAGGAAAAATGATATACTTATTCTGCTAAATTTAAAACAAGCTAATAATTAAAATCCGTGTATTCTAAAACTACAAAGTGTTTCCTGCTTCCTCAGATTTAAAAAAAAATTATTTTCTTCTTCATCTTTCTGAAGTCAGTGATATGCATAGATTTCAATTATGGAGCTTATATTATTATATATGAAAGAATTAAAGGAACATGTATGATGTTTTAACAGTCATGGAATTCAATATTCACCTAAGTGTGAGTTAGAAAAAGAGGCTGTAGTCCACCTTCTTAAAGGACTAAAAATGGGGGTATGTGCTGCTATGTGCACAGTGCACAGTGGTTACATATACCTCAGGTAGGCCCAGGATTTTTTTTTCCCCACTAAATAGCAAAGAAAGTATGCATGTGCCTGTGGCAAAAAGATATTGCACAATGCTTAACAAGTAAATCCCACATTGTTCAAATAACAGTGCTTTTGGTGACTAAAATATATATCATATTTTGTCATTTCATGTGCCTATTAGACTTAAGACAAAGCTCTGCCTTATGATTCTTGTTGTCCAACATGAGTCAGTTTCTAATTTTGATCATAATAGAAGCCACTGTCACTGCTGCTCATGTTGGTTTTGTTTTTAATTGAGCTGGCTGAGAATTTGACAAAACTGGCTTCCGTCCCATCCAAATAATGTTATCAGTTGTGCCCACAGATACAAGCTGCCTGAGCCTTCCTTCCCTGTTAGCACAGACATTTCTAAATGTTTCATTACAAATAAAGAGGAAGTGAGATAAAAATTTTAAAGAAACAATATTAGAGACTATCTGCCTGCAACTTGAGTGTGCAGAAGGAAGAGGTTTCACTGTGGGTTGATAAAAGTTGACACTCGCCCAAACTGAATCACAATTTCGTGATCACTGCACTGTTCTAAAGGTTATTTATTACAGGTTAATATTACAAAATGTTCAAAGTGCAAATTCTCATGAGTCAAAAATGAAAATATGTGTCAAGGTTAGCATTTACTATATTAAATTCAATTCATAATTCTCTAAAATCAATACATTGCTCATTAACAGAATACAGTTGACACTGAATGAATACACTATTTTAATAACAAAATTTAGAAACATTTATAAAGAAACATTTCATCATCAAAAATTTTGTTTATTCAATCGCAATTTAATGCATGAAACAATTTATCACTTCAGGGAAAAAGATATAGTATTGGTTACTTTTCTAGCTACTGTGATAAAATATCTCAACAAAATCAACTCAAGAACCAGATTTATCTGGTTCACAGTCAGAATGCAGGCCATCTTGATGGGAAAGGCAGAGCAACAGGAGCCTGAGGCAACTGGTCACATAACACCCACAAACAGAAAGTGATGAATACTAGTGCTGACCTCCTCCTTTTTATTCATCCCTGCTGCCCAGGTTGTCTAGAGCTTGTCTTCTAGGTGATTCTAGATCCTAGCAAACCAACAGTATCAATCATCAGTAGGGCCATTGTTTTCGTCAGTTATTTACCCACTTAGAAATGTTTAAGAAATGATATATATAGAAGCTGGTATTGAAACACATAAACTGTTATATATAAATACAGATGCCCAGTTAAAATCCCACTTCTGACTTCTGGGAAATACTGAGCAGTTCTCTATAGGTGAAATGAGAAGAAAATGTAGACATCTAGCTCTTAGGTTCTTTTGTAGACGGAATGTGTTAGATAAGATCTTTAGAAGAATACCTGGTATGGCAATATATGGCAATATATATATATATATATATTCAGTGTTTCTGTGTCTGTGAATGTCTGTATTTATGAGAGGACACTCTATGTGCCTATAGAAGCCCAAGGCTGACTTTTTGCTTTCCTCTGGGGGTTTCCCTCAATCTACTTTCCAGAGTGGGAAGTACAGATCACCCATCATTTCTGACCAGATTTTGTATGTGGGGTTTAGGATCCAAACTTAGGTCCTTCTGTTTGCAAAACAGAGTCAGCCTCTGAGCCATCTCTCCAGCCCTGTTTTTTTTTTTACCTATATTAGTGACAATAATAGTAATAATAATCAATACATTGGAAAACAATATTAATTATTACCTATTACTATTTTCTCAGCAGCAGAAATGACTCCCAGTGCGTATGCCACTGTTGCCCTTATGAGGCAAGGCTGACTTCCAATGGCATGATTCCCATAGGCTATTATTTCGGGTTAAAAGAGGTGGTTCAAGAACTTCTCACTGTTTCTAAGGTAAAATTGTTCACCTAAAACATTAAGACATATTATGGGTTAGAAATTAGTTTAGATAACATGTCAATAAATAATAATCTGTGGGCCAGAGGGATGGCTCAGGAGTGGTTAACGCTCTCACAAGCAGAAGGTCCTGAGTTTGGATCCTGAATCCCATGTAAAAATGTCAGGCAAACATGGAGGCGGCTTATACTTCAGTCCAGGAAAGCAAAGCCTAAGAAACCACAGAGCAAAAGTAAATAACAGGTACAAGTAATCCAGGGTGATTCCTGAAGTCACCTTTAGTCCTCCACAGATGCACACAGTGCCCTCTAACACACACACACACACACACACACACACACACACACACACACACACAAATATTTTTAAAAATAAAATAAATGGAAATAAATAATTTGTCAGAAACATGTGGTCATTTTTTTCTGAAGCTTAATAGCTTTTGGATCTGCTAGGTAAGTGATACCATTTCCTAAAACCTGAATTTTAGGTGTACACTGCTTAACAGAAAGGAAGACACCCAGCTTCAAAATGAAAGAATCCACCCTAAAGGAGATCAGGCTAGGAAAATGGTACTTCATGATCCAATGTGATTTAATGTGGCATTATTTTGAAAATGTGGTCATGTTTTCCTGGTCTTCCATCTTTCTGCACTCCACAGCAGTGAGTAGTGACTAAAATTCTCAAAAATTGGAAGAATGCTTTCTGTGCATCAAAAGGTCGTCTTCAAAAATGTCTAGATACAAGACATGTTCATTGACCTTAGGATGACATTTGCCTGTGGGAAAAGAGATTCCCTTGTAAAAAACCAAGATAGGAGAGTGCTTGTTCTGAACAGATTTCTTAGCTTTTTAAACAACCTTACCAGAAAAGGAAAGGGAACATCCTGCATCAAATGAGGGCAGGAGGCTTTGAAGTGGGCCCAGGAGCAAGGCTGTAGAGGCTTCATCCATGAATGTTGGCTTCAGCATCACAACCTGAGAGAAGAACTTCCCCAGTGACTGTGGAGGGCGCTTTTACCACAGCCTTATAAGTCTGCTTTGTACCCAAAATACAGTGGTTATGTACTGGAGACACCCCAGACTACTCGTCCAAGAACAGGATGTTATATTAACAAGCAGCAGGGGTCCAGAAAAATCAAACGTGATATCTACCCAGCAGGCTTAAGACAACTCTGGAGAAAGTCAACCCATGAGTATCCCAAAGGCACTTAAGAATGTCTAAGAGGCTTAAAACTGCATGAGAAAATAAATTATTATGAAGAGGGGAAATGATAAAACAAAATATCAGGGCAGAATATTTAAAACATATGAGGTGTAAATCTGGACTGTCAAAAGCTGAAATCAGTGAAGAGAAAAAGAATTAGAGGAAGAATAAAAGTAGAGAAAAAGAATTAGAGGAAGACTAAAAATAGGGGAAGACGAAAAGTATCCTAGAAATGACAAGCACATATCCACGATGAAGTAATTGCATTGCACATCCATAGGACATGTGTTACCTACAGTGCTATACGTAACTATTGAAGATACAGATTAAAATGTCTTTTAAATTTTAAATGTTCTAAAGGTTGAAATCACACTGAACAAGAAATAGAAAAACCACAATTTAAAATACATAAGTAAGAAAATTAACACAGCAATTGAAATTAAGGATGGATAGGAAACAAAGAAAAGTTAAATGTTTTTAAACTGCAGTCCTATTCATATCATAGTGGGCAAATCTTTCAACTAGTAACTACTTAAAACTTCATCCTTGAAGCCCACTTCTCAGTGATCGAATTTACAGAGGACATGATAGCAAACAGTAAAGATGCCTTTAGCAAGCACTGGCTGCATTTGCTTCCTCTGTCTCCCTTTCTCTCCTACGGCTGTATTGTACTTGTCAGGTCATTCTTCATTTTGATAACCATGTTCTTAAGCTCTACGAGAACACTAGGCTGAGATTTGACAAGAAGGACACTTAGTGTTGTTCATAACATGTCAGCTGGATTCCCCCTGACATACACACAAGGATTCCTGTTCCAAAGATGCCATTCAATTCCACAAATATTTATTGACACTATTATAAAATGATTCAGGAAGAAAGGGCTTTGCACTGGCTTCCAATCCTTGACTAGTAGCAGGGAAAAACACCAATTCCTTAGAGAAAACAACGACCCAGACTCCGTTGATTTTTGTTTTGTTTTGTTTATTAAAAAACATTTTCCCCAATCTCCCTAAACACTTTCAATTCACTTTACAAAACAGTTACTGGAATTATAATCATGGATCAGAAGTAGAAATGAGAACATCCTAAAAAATATATAACTTACTGTTTATGATTTGAATGTGAGTTTGCTCCTCTAGAGCTGAGGAGTTTGAGTCTTTAGCTGATGTTAACATTCAGGAAAGTTGTAGCACATTCCGCAGGTCAAGCCTTCCTGAAGGAAGGATATCGCAGGGAGACTGCCTTGAGGTTTTGTAGTCCCCCTGATTTCTCTGAGTTGGCTGTTACTCTTGCTGTCTCCATGACAATTATGATCACCTGAACTCACCTCCTGCTTCTGCCACCAGCCATGCTTTTTCTTCTGCTATACTTTCATTACAGAGTCTGTCCAGGTACAACTGCACTTGTACTGGTCAAATCTTTTTTTTTTAAATGTCTTTTTTTTTTTATTCAACTGTGCGCATGTGCGTGTGTATGTGCGCGCGTGTGTGTGTCTGTGTGTGTGTGTCTGTAGAACCACGGACGAATTCGGGAACCACTATGGATGCCTCCACCTCCTTCTGCCCCGGGATTCACAGGCTCCGCCCTACCAGGACCGGAAATGCAGGCCGCCCCCGCTTCCACCTGGCGTCTATACGTGGGATCTGGGATCCGAACTCAGGACCTTCCGCCTGCAAGGCGGAGGCTTAACCCCTAAGCCACCTCTCCAGCCCCGTACTGTTCAAATCTTATGCACATACATTCACCCCAGTTGTGACAGGGGTATCCACCCTAAAATCATAATCCATTTAAATCTACCTTTCTCCCTAAAGTTGTACATTTCACAAAAGCAGATAGAAAAGTAACAACACCTTAATATAACAAAAAATCTCAATTCACATACATATGGAAATTTTGCTGCTACTTAGAAAGCAATGTCGAGAACAATTCTACCCATGCTTCAAAGCCAGAAACACCTCTTGACATCCAGAACAGGCAAAGATTCTTGCTCCTAAGGTTTTTCACACTTTCTTGTGATTTAGCTAATCATATGTAATTTATCCAGTCAAGAACTTTTGTCTACAATCCCAAAGTTTTCCAAATCAAAACACAATTCAAACTACTGAAGGCAGCTCTAGAGCATTCAAGAAGTCGGGAATCTGTTTCAGAAAAAAAGACAGACACATCAACGATGTCACTCACCCTTATACCTCCAAGGTGTTTCTTATAAAATGATATATAGTACAACAAGCTGAATAAGATTAAATGAGTGAAGATTATGTTTAAGAAATTATTGAAATTTCTTAGACATCTGTAGGAACACAAGCTTTTCAAACTTTATTTTAAAGATAAAAATGAATGGAAACTGTAAGTGTGTGACCATGTTTTTGAGGACTGGTATTTCTCTACTCTGAACTTGTAAATTTGCTAGACATATTGTATACTTTATGCAATAGCAAGAGCTGACTATTATTTACTACTTACATCTTGATACTTAACACCAACTGATTTTATGCATAAAAGAAAAAGCAAAAACAAATATAGTCATTTTTAAATGTATTTTAAAATGTAAAACACTAAGAATCATTATACTTCTGAAATTAAAACTATAATGTATATTGGAAATCAATCTTAAGGAAGGTAACAGATATTAAAAGAGGCTCAATAGGGAAATGACAAAATTGTATTACCACACATACATACATATTTAAACTTTAAATAAAGTTTAAAACAAGAATCCCAGATTCTCAAAAGTAGGAGCCAAAAGATAGTTGGCCTATCATAAGTTCAAACTCTACTCAGACCCCAGAATATGGAACCTCTTGTAAACTCTACTCAGACCCCAGAATATGGAACCTCTTGTAATGGTCTTCTAAATTGTGAGTAGATTGTTAAACAAGGACGCACGCAGAAGGTACCAGTATTCAACTGATTGCATACTGAACAATTCCAAGAGGGAAAACAAGCATGAAAAAGACAGTATTCTATTAAGTTCAAAGTCTTTACTGTAGAAGAAATTTATCTGTCTCTTAAGAGCAGAAAACTTCAAAATTCAATAGAGGAGCAGTTGGGGTAGGATTCTGTAAACACAAAGAGACAGATATGTGATGAAGCATTGCCTTGAAGTGTTGCGTCCACATGGACAGAAACAGGGTTCCATGGACTTCATCCACAGTACTTTTCCGAATCAAATCTTAGCCACAAGTGTATTTCTGCAACCTTATTGAAGCCATTAAGTTAACTGTCAGATGTTTACATAAGGAAATACACAATTTTGTGAGAATTGCATAATTATTTCATGGGCGTAAAAAATATATTTCAAGGGTAGGAAAATTCTACATTAAAAACAGATTAACATTAAGAAAATAAAACTGTAATATTAATACCTTATATGTACTGTGTGCAAGGCTTAATTAAGTTAATCTTTTTCTTATGGTTTCAGAACATTGAAAAATGTAAACTTTGTCCTATTTCTAATCTTAATTTATTAGATAATGATATGTAAAAGCTTATCAAGATGACCAACTCAAGCATTTAACAGAAATCCATTATATTACATTTAGAAATCCAATTAACAATTTCAAATGCATTTAAATAATTGCATTTGGAAAGCACACCATAATTTTTAAAGGCTTATTATATGATCATTAATATCTTCCAAAATTCTTTAAAGGTTTATTAGATGATTAATCTCTTCCAGACTTACAACCTTTAAAACCATTTTAAGTCATATTAAAATACCTGAACCTACAACTATAATAATTTAAATATCAAATTCTAAAAGCCAAGGTAACTTTTGAAAATCTCTTCAGATTAAAATACCCCAAGAACATAGAATATTTTCTATTTAAAAACTGGCATAGAAAGACAAACTATCAAATGAAAGTGCAAATAAGAACATATGCGAGTTTTGATGAGCATATTTATTTATAGAAAAAAAAATCTGATAGATATTCCCCCAAAATGTTAGCTGTGTTTAACTGAGTTACCACTTTCAGGCTCATCTAAGCGTCTCGCCTTTTCTGCGATGGCACACTCACCCCCCCCCATACTGTGAAAAGTTGACAAGCACACAATGGCTTCTCCTACAATTTGGACATCAAAAAACCAAAGCAAATCATGCAGGTCAAGGTGTGATTCCTCAGAGGGTTTACAAGGTCCCTGTTCAGCATGTATTCTTAGGTCCATTTCCCCTTTCATGAATGCCCCAACCACTTGTGTCTAGAACACACTGCTTGCTATTCTGCCTCCAACTGTTTTCCTGCCCTGATCTTCCTGAACTATTTCCTCCATCTCCTCCCATCTTCAGGGAATCCAAACTCTAGCTCTCTTCACCTCACCTGTTCTCACTCACCATTCAGGCCCTATATGGTTGTTCTAGGTCCACTAGAACATCCAAGTCCTGATCACATCTGCACATCCTCTCTTGTTATGAAAGGCAGCATTCACCAGTTCCATGACTAGAGAGATACACCTTGAGGGACCATAGTCCACCCACCACACATTGCAATTTTGTAATTTTCAAATTAAAAGAAAAATAATTATTTAACTGAAGTATAAGAATTATAATTATCCATGTGAGAAAAATCCTAAACACAGATCATTGTACAAATCAAGTTCTTCTTCAAGCAGATTAAGACCAATGACTAATGGTTTTCTTTCTTTGGAGTCAAAATGTTCAAGAGGGTGACTTCCAAACCTGCAATTCTTTTTTTTTTTCTTCCACTTTTTTTGATTCAGTGTTCCATGCATGAATAGAAGTAGGGGTGGAAGTATGGGTGATTTAGATGTCCCATTCAGGGCGAAGCAATCAGCAGATTTTGTGATTTTCTGTAATAAACATCTTCCATTGCAAAAGGAAGCTTCTATACTGAGTGTTGAGTTCTCCTCCATGTTATAGGCATAATAATTCTTCAAAAGGCAGTTCAACATAGTGTCTTCATAGCTAAACCTGTATAGCTGGTACTCCCACTAGGGTCTATGTTCTCCTCTTTCATAGGTTCTTATTGTAGTTTACAGTCTCAGGAATGGGCCTTGAATTCAATCAGAAAGCTGTGGTTGCCCCCTTGACAGTCATACCACTATTACGTGGATGGTCATCTCTTGGTAGGGTGATTGTTATTGCAGCTTGCAGCTTTCAGATTCACGCGACTATTGGTTGCTTTTCCCAGTAAAAGCTACTGTTTCCTTAGTAATTTTGGTACTATAAAAGCTATCCAGCAAGAAGGAAGCTTCCAGACCAAGTTGCAACTAATGTTTTCTGCCCATGCCCTGTGATCCACGTGTTAATCTCCGGTAATATTGTCAATTTCTAGAGGGCAGCCAAGAGTAACAGCAAAAGTCTATACTATCCAGTATGGACCTTTCTGATCTAGCTAACCAACAATTTAACAGGAAGTGTTACATGCCTGGAAGTGTCAATTTATCAGGAAGTGTCACTTATAACATTGTTTAATTGCCTCTATAGTATCATAGGGCATTTTTTTTTGTTCTATACTGTCTTCCTATCTCTGTATTTCCCTATTTAGGGAGTCTGCTCTTGCTCCTTTTTTAAACTATTTTTTAAATTTCATTTATTTGTGTGTGTGTGTGTGTGTGTGTGTGTGTGTGTGTGTGTATAGCAGGGCATTTTGTGTACCTGTATAGGCCAAAAGGTGACTTCAGGAATAGCCTGGGATTGCTCTACCTCCTCTTTGCTTTGCTCTTGAGTTTCTCAGGCTCTGCCTTCCAGAACCAGAAGTACAGGCCACCACCATTTCCACTTGGTGTTTTTTACATGGGATCCAGGATCCAAACTCAGACCCTTCTGTTTGTGAGTCAGAGGCTTAACCCCTGAGCCATCTCTCAGGGGTTAAGCTTGAATGTTCTTTGACATATTAATAATATGTCCCCTCCATCCTCCATTTTCTTGATATCATAAGTAGAACTTCAATAAACCTGGTTGTACAAGTGTCTCCTTAATAAGATGCAGAGAACTTTAAGAAAATAGTAATTAATTAATTAATAATTATTAATTGTATGTTAATAATAAAATAATATAGTGTTTCTACTTAGTTGTATTATTCATTATTTTGTTATTTCCTCAGACCTTCCTATATTGCCTCATTTCCCTCTTAAGAATTTTCCCCTATTATTGCCCTTTTTACTTTGCTCATGGTATTTTATATCTCCCCATCTAACGTCTTCTCCATAATGCTCCCTCTCCTCCTGCTTAATCTTCCCTATCAAGTTTTTTGTTCATCACTTTAATGTCCCCTCCCTCCTGGTTAGTGTCTATTTCAAGTTTTTTGATTGCTACAGAAGTTCCAAATTAATTACATCAATCAGAAGATTTACACTAGAATTCACAAATAAAAGAGAACATGCAACGTGTCTTTCCTTGTCTCAGACATCTCGCTTAATAGTATATTTTCCAGTTCCATCCATTTACCAGCAAACTCCATAATTTCATTTTTCTTGATGGCTGAGTAATAATATTCCATTGCACATATGTATCACATTTTCATTACCTATTTCTCCATTGATGGGCATGTAGTCTAGATTTTCTATTATTGCCCTTTTTATTTTGCCCATGGTATTTCATATTTCCCCCTTTAATGTTTTCTCCCTAATGTTTCTTCTCTCTTCCTGCTTAATCTTCCCTACCAAGTTTTTTGTTCTTCACCTTAATGTCCCCTTCCTCCTTCATTTCCTTGATATTGTAAATAGAACTTGAATAAATGTGGTTGTACAAGTGTCTCTATAATAATATGTAGAGACGTTTAGGAATATTCCTAGAAGTGGTAGAGAGCTGGCTCATATGACAGTTCCATTTTTAGCTTCTGAGGAACATCCACACTGATTTCCAAAGTGGCTGTATGAGTTTACACTCCCACTAGCAACAAAGAAATGTTCCTTTTTCTTCACATCCTCACATCCTTGTTTGTGTTCTTATCTTAGCCATTCTGACTGGGTTAAGATGATATCACAGCATTCCCCTGAAGAAAAGAGTAGTTGATCACTTTTTAAGGTATTTCTTTGTATTTGAATTTCTTTTTGTGAAAAGTCTCTTCTTAGTTCCAGGGCCCATTTTTTAATTGAGTTGTTTGCTTTATTGGCGTCTAATTTTTTTTTGAGTTCTTTGTATGCTCTAGAAATTAACTGCTGTCAGATTCACAGTTAGCAAAGATTTCTTTTCCATTTTGTGGGTTGCCTGTTTGCATGATTAACAGTTTCTTTTGCAGAACAGAAGATTTTTATTTGATTGTTGGACTTATCTATTATGCAAATGAGTCCTGTTCAGAAAATCTTGACTAGGGCCTCTCAATTCAAGTGTGCTCTCCATTCTTTCTTCTGAAAGTTTCAGAATTTTGGGTTAAAAGTCAAGGGCCAACAATGGAGAGGTAACAGCTAATTTTTGTTCTTTTACATGTAGAGATTCAATTTTCCCAGCATCATTTGCTGAAATTGATGACTTACTGCCAGTGTGTATATTTGGCACCTTTGTCAAAATGCAAGAAGATATAGCTTACATCTGGATCTTTCATTCTACTCCATTTATCGATGTATCTGTTTTTATACCGGTACCATACTATTTTTATTGTGATGACTGTAATATAGATGACATATCTACTGGTGTTTTTATTGCTCAAGATTGGCAAACCTGTAACTTTTAATGTTAGTTCGACAGTGTCCACAGAAGCCAATGTGTAGCAACAGGTTTAACTTACACATTTACTTTATCCTGGTCAAGCCTGTGAACATTTAAAGAAAATAAAGGTATTTAAAGAAATGCCTTTGTATTATTATTTGGAAAATGCAATTTCCAAAATTGTAACCATCTTCTTTGCTTATTTATTTTTTCAAATTAGAAAAAAAGTCATCTAAATAATTAGATATTTTTCTGGAAATATTACAACAAAGAAGAATTAGAAATCATGATAGAGCTATTCCTCTAGATCTCTGCAAATATATTTTATACTTCTGATGATTTCCATGGGCAATGAAATGCAAGATGAACCCTTCCCTTTACCCATGTAGTCATTAAAGGACATATGAACTACAGAATAAATAAAAGTATTTATCATTTGATACCAAAAAAAGTACATAAGTTCTAAGGTATCTTGCTTTACAGTGACTGTTTGGAAAAGAGCTAAGCTCCCTTTGGTTATCATGTTCAAAGTGAGATCTCACCAATTAGCTAATGATATCAAGTCTAAAGTGAGTTACACAGAAACTGTTGGACAAAATAAAACAAGGATATTGAATCAAGCCTGTGTGACTTAAATAGGACTTTTCCTCCTGATCTTAGGTTTGTAACCTGAAAGACTCCATAGTTTTTGCATTCTTTTCATGCATATGTGTACATAGGATACATTCCTATGTATATGTGTGGTTTCAGTTTTGTTGTTGCTATTGTTGCTACTCTTTTTTTTTGCACATGTGTGAACATACATGTGGAAGATTACTGTTTTGAGACTGGATCTCAAATTAAACTCATAGCCTATAGATAGGAATAGTCATTTAATCAGCTTGCTGTGGGAATCCCCAGTCTCTGCCTTCCAGGACTGAAATTACAAATGGTTCATCATGTCCACCTGGCATTTTACCTGGAATCTGTGAGTTGAATTTGCTTGTGAATCGAGTACAGTAATTATCGTATTTAAAAAAACTGTAGAACAGGGCTGGAGAGATGGTTCAGAGGATAAGACTCTACCTCACAAGCAGAAGGTCCTGATTTCAGATCCAGATCCCATCTAAAAACATCAGGCTCTTCTGACCCTGGTGGACAGAGCCTGGGAAATCCCAGAAAGAAGCAAGAAGGAGATAGAAATAATCCTGAATGGTTCCCAAAACAATCCGTGGTCCTCCAGGGACACACAGTGCCCACTGATACACACACACATACACATAACTAAATAAATTATTTTTAAAAAAAAGAACTGAGGAACAACAAAAACAAGCCCAAGCCATCATAGACAGGGTGTAAGAGAAATGCAATATTTAACTTTGTGCATTACCTTGACTCTTCTGTATTGATCCAAAGTCATCATAAGTAGACTTTTGCTCCCTATTCACAGCTCAATAGAAGCAAAGATTAAGGAGAATTTAGCATTTCAAAATTCTTCAAAAAAGAAAATGTATGTGAACTAAGGAAACTATGAAAACATCCCAAGAATTACAACCTAGGTAACAACAGCTCATTCCACAATAGTAAATGAAATTTCCATCTGTCAAGAGAGTGCCTAGAAGCTTTCCTGTCCAGTGGCTACTCTGAACAAATAAATCATTATTTCTCACCACTTGCAATTTGATAAAAGAAAGCAGAGCCCAAATTATCTACCTTGCAACTCCCAAGCAATAATAAATGGCCCTTGTGCTACCAGTCACAAAAGGCTTAGTTCTCGAAAAAACAATCAACAAACCATAATTCAGAACATCAGAGACTCTATAACAACCACCTGGAATCAGGAATGCCTAATCTCTCCCCATTCTGAAGCTCAGGGAAATTTGCGGAAGAGGGGGAGGTAAGATTGTAAGAGCACAAGGATGGGAGGAGTCATTATATGCAAGATACTCCACACAAGTTAGGGCCAAAGCAATTATAACATGACTCTGCATTATCTGCGCAATGACCAACATATCCTTGACCCCTCAAATTCTAGCATGGACTAAAGGCACTAGGCTCCTTAGAAGCAAGGGATTAACAGTCACAATAGTGTTCCTATACTTAAGGGGAACACAAGAAAGAGTTCTAGGAAATGCCACTGAGTCCTTACACCTCATCAGAGAGGAGGACCCAGAGGAAAGTTTGATATACTCATTAAAGGATGCTTCGAAGAGGGGGGGAGGGGGCACTGGGAGAAAGGGAGGGAGGGGGGAAAGGAAGGGACAAAGCGGGGAGGGAACAGGAAGGGCCAGGGAGCGGTGGAGGGAGGGAGGGGACAGGGGTTCCTATTATGTTTGTATGAGCAGAAAAAAAAATAAAAAAAATTTAAAAAAGGCTTAGTTCTCGACTAGACTTACAATGCAGTCCTTCCTAGTAAAACATCTAGCAGCCTTGAGGATTTTCTGCTAGTAAGGGACTGCCAGTGAGTCATAAAAACAGAGTCTTCTGTGACTTTTCTCTTGATAGTGAAACTCAAAAAGTTCCACATACATCTAGAAGAGACAATGCTTCAGATCTCTACAAAAGACTACTGCAGTCATGAAGCAGAATGCTTAGAACTGACCTCAATTAAAAGATGGACGCTGTTAGGTAACAACACATCTACCTTTACCATCCCTACATTTTTGTAAGGCCTGCAGATGGACGACTAGCCTTAAATGGGAAGTGCTGGGACTAGCTCTACACAGAATGCCAAGGAAAACAAAGGAAAGCATAACTCAGATGGATAGATGAGCACTGTTAAATGAGAAAGAAGGGCTCCTGGTTTGTCATCCACCACATACAAGAAGGAATAAATTCACCTTAGGGTGTGTTCAGTCATCATCATCATTTATCATCATTCATCTGAGAGAAACAAGCAAACAAATAAAAATTTATAGAAAGCATAAACATTTGCAAAGCATGACCCTTAGCAAATGCGTAACTCAAAACACAAGTTCTCCTCAAGTGAAAGCAACCTCTCTACAAGGCACTTGCCTTAAGGACCCTTCATGATTTCCTCAGAGTCTACTTGGAATCAGTGTACTATTCAAGAATGATTCGCTGATTTATACCCACAGTTCGGATTATTGCCTCTCCCTAGTTCTGAGCCTTGAGAATCAATATATAGTCTGACCCTCATCTTCTTCTGAAGCACTCCTGTATACACATGTCATCAGAAGCAAGAGCTGGGAACCAACAGCTTAATTATCTCATGCAAAGTAATTAAGTGCCTTGGAGAAATCACAGTAATATCTGAAAATCTAAAGATGGTTGAGTATTAGCTATTCCCCTAATCCCAAACCAATTGTGCTACACAGGTATTTATTATTCAAAAAAAAAGTAACGGAGCTAGGGAGATGGCTCGACAGTTGAAGAGATTGCTGTAAAAGAACTATAGTTCAGATCCACAGATCCCTCCTAAATGCCAGGCAGGTGAGGAAACCTGTCTGTAATTCTCACCCCACAGCAAGCTGGCTAGACAGACCAGCCCTATATGTGCACTCTGGATCCTACAGAGGTAAAGAGTGAACCTCAAAACAGTAAGGAGGAAGAGCAACCAGAGACGGTTTCTGAAACTAGCCTTAGACCCCACACACGCATATATGAGCACTGGCATCACTCACACTGTCACAAGCTCACTTGTGAATCCACAGGTAAACACACATGCATGTACCCCATACAAACACAGACGTGAAAAATGGGAAAAAGTAAACAATCTACAACTCTGTGTATTACGGAATATAGGATGTCTCTGGGTGAACTCTTGTAAATCATGCAACCACATCTAACACTCTAATGCCAAAGTGCTCATTTCTGATGCCACTCATGAGCATCCTTCAAGAGTTGGCCTCCAACATGATCAGGATTCCAGCCATTCACTAACTATAAGGGAAAACTTCTGGATTATGAATAAGCTAAATTAATATTGTGTGTGTGTGTGTGTGTGTGTGTGTGTGTGTGTGTGTAGCCATATTATCAAAGTTGTACTGTATTCCCAAGTAAATTTCAGCCATAACAGAAACTTTAACACCCCACCCCCATACCACTTGATAATCCAATAATTCTACATTTTCTGCAATAATCTATGTTCATGGCAGCAGGTAAGTAAGGTATTGGGAGTGAGTGGGTTAGTTTTAACTTGGTAGCAGTGTGATCAGAGTCAGTGACTTCACATCTCTGGTTTTCAATCTCTTCTCATTCAATCGGAGATAAAATGGCTGCAGCAAAGGCTGGCTTTGAGAATCAGGAATGAGAGACCAGCAGCCGAGCTCCTCACCGGAGCGCTGGCAGAAGGTTTTGTTCCTAGAGGCTCCCCCTTGCTGGCCACCGTGCCATGTGAGAACTGCCAGCTCCAAGTTTCTCAGTGGAATTTTCCAGAGCAGCCCTGGAACTTTGTCAGCTCTGACCCAATGCTTGGGGACAAGCTCTTCCCTGAAGCCTCATAGGGGAACTCGGGAAGTGACTCCTTAGAGCCCGCATCTGATACGCAGAAAGTCACAGAGCAATCAAGCAATGGTAAAAAGCCACGGCGAGATGTTCAACAACCGCTCTGCCTTTTTGCATTATTCAGTGCCCTTCCTACAGACACAGTCCTCAGTTGTCGCTTGCATTTTCTAAACAATTTATTCTTCAATAATCTCATACATGTACATAATGAATTTTGGTCATTCGCTCTCACCTGTTCCTATTTCTCATCTCTTCCATGCTGAGTTCTTCTTCCCAATTCAACTTTTACTACTTTGAGATATATATATATATAAATATATGTATATATATATATGTATGTACATATAAACTGATTGAGTTTAGTGAAGGCCACCTGCATGGGCAGGAGCTGAGGGTTCTTTACTAAAGCATGGTGACTTCTCAGCAGCTATACCAGGGAAGTTAAATTCCATTCCCCTGGCACCCATTAACACCCCACAGTCCCTCATGATGGAGTCTCTAGCACCCCTGGGCCCTGCAGACTGATCTGACTTTGTGTAGGTCAACACGGCTGCAGTGACTTCCTGTCCACAAGACAATTCCTCGCTTCCCTTTTGTATCCCGGTAACACCACAATCATAGTCCCACTGAGATCCCAGCCTGGGGACGTCAGCAGGTTCTGATCCATCTGCCACCACTGACCTAAAGCCACCTCACCTAAGCCTGGCACACCAGCTTCCTCCTGCAATGGTCACTGGTCTGCCTCAGGCTGCTGTTGTCACTGTGCTAAGAGTTTAGGTAGGCTCAGCCCACTCCCATCCTGAAAACAGGAGGACATTTTACAAAAAGTTGTGTAAGAAATAAAATTCCTGAACAATAAATAGAAATGTAACATTACAGAGTATTGTTGCAATTAGCCTGCACAGTTGTTGATAAATCTGACCATCAAATGGCTTAAGGGAACAAGGGCTTTATTTTCTCTTACTGGTTACAATTCTCAGTCCAGCTTGATGGGAGAGCATGCACCAACACCAGAGCCAAGGGAACTGGCCACACCATCTCTATGTAATGGCTGAGAGAGCAACGATCCTTATTTGCCAGACAGCATATCTTACCAAGTGTACACAAGGATGTCAACTTCCTCAACTAGCTTTCAGTATTTTATTCATCTGTTCAGGGTCTAGTCCCACCCACCATAGGCTGGGCCTTCCTCATTAGCTAGACAATCTCCTGCAGATTTGCTCTGAACTTAACTCAACCACTAATTCTCCACAAATGTGCCCAGAGTTCAAACCCTCAACAGTCAAGTTGACACCTGTGTCTAACTATGACAAGTATTTTATAACATATAAGACAGAAATATAAAGGGACTGTATATCATCCAAAAACTTAACCAAATTTGCAGTTTCTGGTTATGAGGACCATATTGCTTTATGAATCTTCCAAAGCAGAAAGTATAATAACATCTTTTACTAAATCTTTGGCCATCTCTGCTGTGATCACATCAATATGCCTAACTTTATTTCTGAATTTTCACCATAGAATTTGTCAGCTGAATCAAGCGTTCAGGCCTAAAAATTGTTGTAATAAATTGAGTGTATATAGCAAGTTCCATAATCCTATCAAAATTCCAAGCCAAATTCCAAGCCAAGTAACTCTGGCAAGAGTTTAATGCTATTGTCCACATATAAGAGAGAAAATGTGATGTTTATCTTCCTATGCCTGTGGTACCTTGCTTAATATTGTATTTTATCGTTTCATCCACTTCCATATAAATACTATAATCCCATCATTTTTAGCTTGCCTTTGTGTGTGTGTGTGTGTGTGTGTGTGTGTGTGTGTGTGTGTATTTTTATTGGAGGGCACTGTATGTGTGTGTCCCCGTGGAGGACCAAGGGTGACTCTGAGAATCATCCTGGGTTGCTTTTACCTCCTTTTTGCTTCTCTCTGGGATTTCCCAGGCTCCACCCACCAGCGCCAAAAGTGCAGGCTGCTGCATTTCTGCCTGGCATTTCTACATGGAACCTGGAATCCAAACAGTATCTTTCTACTTCGAAGGCAGAGCCCAGAGTCTTAACCCCTGAGCCATCTCTCCAGCCCCAATCCCATCCTTCTTGATAGCTGAAAAGTATTCCATTGTGCATAGGTACCACAGTTTCATTACCCATTCAACTCTCTTGATGGGCATGTTGACTGGTTTCTTTTTCTTGTTATTGTAAATAGAGCTGCAATGAACATAGATGAACAAGCGTCTTTGTAGTAAGATGTAGAATCCTTTGGGGATATTCCCAGAAGTAGTATAGCTGGGTCATGTGGTAGTTCTACTTTTAGCTTTCTGAGGAAACCTCATAGATATTTCCAAAGCGACTATACTAGTTTAAATCCGTACCAACGATAAATGTTTCCTTTTCTTCACAGCTTCATCAACACTTACTGTTTGTGTTTTTTATCTTGGTCAGTATAACTGGGGGTACAATGGCATCGCAAGGTAATTTTAATTTGCATTTCCCTGATGATCAGGGAAGCTGAGAATTTTTTAAGATATTTCTTTGACATTTGAGTTTCTTTTTGTGAAAAGTCTCTGTTTAGTTCCAGGGCCCATTTTTTTAATTGGATTGTTTGCTTTCTTGGTGTCTAATTTTTTGAGTTCTTTGTATACTTTGGAGATTAATTCTTTGTCAGATTTTTAGCAAGCAAGGATTGTCTACCACTCTTTGGGGTTCTCCCCCCAAAACTAACAGTTTCTTTTGCAGAACAGACAAGTTTTAATTTCATGAAAACCCACTTGCTGATTATTGGTCTTAGTTACTAGGCATTTGGGATGCTGTAAGAAAATCTTTACCTAGGCCTATTAATTCAATTCAATTGGTCTAAAGATTTCAGAGCTTCAGGTTTTATGTTGAGGTCGTTCATCCATTAGGATCAGTTAACTGGATTCAGAACAGTGACAGATGAAAGTGTGAAATCTCTAGACCTCTGAAGCTTGCTTGAGTGCAAACAGTTATCTTGAAGTTTTCACTGACTATTTTCTTACTCACAGTGTCTTTACAACTGCTTGGTGTGTTTGATAAAAGATAGAGCACTGTTTGTCCATTTGCAGGGGTCTAAGTGTCCTGTTCTCCTCATGAACTTTTTAATTTTCACCTTATTCGTTCAGTACCACATCAAGTCTGCTTAGGAATTGGCACCTATATAAGTTTTAGAGAAAGTACTGGCTTTGCATTCTGAAGAGCTAGACTGTTTCAAAACACAACTACTTGCAAAATTTACTCTGTGAGAGAATGGAGAAAAAAAATGCTCGGGCCTGGGCCTCACAGATACACCGCTTGTCAATACTGCAACTTACATTACGAGTTAAGATAATGATATTCACACAGGTCTTTGTTAGAAAGGCAATATATTAGTGTATAATAAGAGCTTTAGGTGATTAGCAACACTGCTTCTCAAGGTCAAGCACATATTTAGCAGGCAGTTATGTTTAATCCTTCATTCATGTTACTTTTAATCCCCAAAGCAACTGACTCCAAGTCATGCTTTCTGCTATATGATTCTGGTCATAATGGACTATACTCGTTCTGGAACTTAGAAAAATAAATCTCCCTATGTCCTTTAGTTGTATATGCGTACTGATTCACAGCAATAAAAGATGAGTATCTGAAACACCATGTATTCACAGAACAATTTTTATATTGTCTAATAAGGTCATAAACCACCAGGCATAAATTCATAAAGCCTTATATGTGATCATCTTAGGGAAACAATAATAATAACTAGCAAAATAAAGTTCTAACTCTCCATTAACATTTATGGCAGGAATGTGATAAGACTGGATAGCACAGTTCTTAAGTACGGCATCATGGCACAAGTTTTAAACTTCAGTAGCCATTTCTAATTCCCACAGCATAACATGACAGTCCTGTATTTTTAACTTATCCAGTCTTAAATTTCACGGCCACATTGATTCCTGTGTTCATGAAAACAGACATCTCTCCTCTTAGCCACAATCTTCACAGTTCCAAAGACAAATTTCTCTTGAAATCTGTGACACAATTTACGCCAGTAAGAAAAGTTGAACTGAAACCGCAAAAGAAAATCAACAAACCATAATCCAGAACTTCAGAGACTCTATATCAACCACCTAGAACTAGGCCAGACTAATCTCTCCCCATCCTGAAGCTCAGGGAAATTTGCCGAAGAGGGGGCGGTAAAGAGTGTAAGAGCACAAGGATGGGAGGAGCATGATATGCAAGATACTCCACACAAGTTAGGGCCGAAAAAATCATAATTGGACTTTGCATGCCCTGCGCAATGTCCAACACACTATTGTCCCCACAAAGTCTAGCATTTGCTAAAAGCACCAAGATCCTTGGAGGCAAGGGATTGACAGCCAAAATAGTGTTCCTATGCTTAAGGGGAACACAGGAAAGGGTTCAGGGAAATGCCGCTGGGTCCTTGTATGTCATTGGAGAGGAGGACCCAGAGGAGAGTTTGGCATGCACATTAAAGGATTCTCCAGGGATTGGGGGAGGGGAGGCACTGGGGGTGGGGAGGGAGGAGTAAGGGAAGGGCGAGCAGAGGGGTGGGGAGAGGAGGAGGGAGGGAGGGAACCGGCGTACCTATTAAGTTTGTATGAGTGGAGATAATAAAAAATGTTTAAAAAAAAAAAAGAAAAGTTGAACTGTCTCAGAACTCATAAAAGGACAGCAAGCAGAGACAATAAATAGAAAATAAATGAATTGTGTGTTTAAATTTAGTCTAATCCTTGAGATATCCCATTATACATATACAAATCCAAAGTCCCAAATGTTTCTGATCCCCAGAATTCAGGATAATAGATACTTAACCTGTACAGGGCATTTATGTAGAGGACATACAATATAACTTCAAAATAAATCCTATTACATTATCACACTTGATAACTTTAATTTTAAAATGTATATTTATTAAGACTGTATTTCTTGAGAGCCAGCAAATAAAATGACAAATCTATACTATGTCATTAAATAAGAAATCAGTAGAAAAAAGGTAAATCCAAATTTTAAAAAAAACTATGAAATTTACTAATTGGAAGAGCACTCAGCACTCAACCTAAAAGCTTCCTTTTGCAATGGAATTTTTAGCGGTTTTGTTTTATACAGAAAATCATAACTGGTCAAAGTGCAGAGAGTAAATGACTATAGACTGTTCATCCCAAACAGGATTTTCTAAACCACTAACCCGCACCCCAAGGCTCAAGGAATATCTCAGAAGATGGGGCAGTAAGAAAGTAAGAGCTTCAAGAGGTTTGGGGGTACCATCAGACAGTGTCTTCTTGACATGATGGGATGTCCCTGTAGCTATGCATACCGCACAGGATTTGACACAGCAACATTTCACCATGAAATAGGAAAGATCTCAAGAGGCCCCAAGCCCTCCTGAGAGATTGAAGAGGGCTAATGCTGATGGGGAAGAAATGCAACATGCTTCCCTCAACTGATGTGTGAGTCACGCCCCAGAAAGTGCTCGGACACCTGCTGTTAAAATCAACCCAGGTGAAACTCAGTGGGCCAGATATGTGAAAAGAGAAGAAAACAAGAGTGAGGTAGTCATGGAAGGGGAAGACAAAGGGAGTGGGTGGAATTAGTGGTTAAGGTGTGCAAATATTTTTAATTCACAGCATTCCTAAAAAACTCTAAAGCAATGAAAAGCACTTTAAAAAGTCCATAGACAGAATTAGAATAAAAATACGCCATACACTAAGACCATCATTAATTTAAAAGGACTTTGCTGTCCACCCATGCTGGGCTGACCCACCAGCTAATTACTCCCAGCTTTCTCCATGTGCACAGAGGTGGTGTAGCTAAAACTAATAAGGGTTAAAGGGGACACGGTCTTCAGAAGGCAAGGTACAATTAAGAATCGTAAGCAAAGGAATGCTCTGTAGACCCAAGGAACAGCCTTGTTATCCCTTCAGTTGCTTTCCACTTAAATCTCCCTCTTCCGTTTCCAAAAACATGAAGGTGAAAAGTGAAAACCTGTATCAGGGGTCCTACAGAGGGCATTACTCCGTGGAAGTATATCAGAAAGAAATAAACACTGCTTTTTCATAAGATGAAAACCACAATGAATAGACAGTCATACAACCTCACATATCTTTCAGTCAATGTTGATGGTTTACAAAAAATGAGTACATGTACACATATCTGTCTGTCTCTGTCTCTCTCTGAGAGTCTATGTCCATGTCTATGTCTTTGTCTCTCTGTCTCTCTCCTTTATGTGTGTGTGTGTGTGTGTGTGTGTGTGTGTGTGTGTTATGCAAAGTTGGATATAAGTAACATAATAAAACTAAATTATAATCCTTCCTGGTTCCATGTCTGGCTCTAAAAAGTTTGTCCTGAGCTTATACACTCAACACTCCTTGGACAGGCAAAAGTAACAGCATCTCAAGATGAACTCCAGTAAACAGTAATCATGCATACTAATTGAAAGAACATATGCCTTTATATATAACCTACCTCCAGGGTCACATTCTTGTGAAATACAGAAATAAATATACATAGAAAGCTACTGTAAGTAAAGCCTTGGGTCATTTTACAAAACGGAAAAAAGTGAGATTTTCTATATCCATACATTCTAACATTCAAAAAATAATTTTTTTCAGATTAGATCTAAATTAAAAGATTAAAGAAGTAGTTATTCAGTTTTGTAGCTCAGAAATGATTAGGATATATTACTTTACAACAAAAGTGTTTATTTTATTAACATCTAATTTTTAATATCCAGCCATACACAGGATTTTCTGAACTTATACAATTAAGAGAAAACCACATTCTAAACTCTACACAGCAAGGATGACTGAAAGACAAGTGTCTTTGGTGCAGCAGCTCTACAGAGAAACCAGCTGAAGTGTCAGCCAAGACTGCCCAAGATTTCAGCCAGTGCACCTTAGTATCTAGTGGACTCTTTTACTCCACACGCGGACTAGCACAAAGCGAGGAATGGGAAGGCAGAACATGTCTGTGTGCCTACACGGTAAATTGAGATGATTGCGCATTCGCCCTCTCACCCTTTCCTTCTCTCTCTGCCCTCCTCCTCTTCCTCCTCTTCTCTCTCTTTTGCATCCTCCTTCCCCTCAGCTTCCCTCTTCCTCTCTTACATCCTTCCTCACTGTTGAGATATTCAAAAGGTGTTAAGGAATACCAAAACAGAGGACAGAAGGCCCTCCTCCACTTCCTCCCCAGTACTCTAACACTGTGTCACCCCACCCCCTCCCTCCCTGCACAGCAGGGACCCCAGGGTTCACCCCTCTAAAAGCCTGTTGTGAATTATCTAACCCTAAGCAGATGACATAAACAAATAACAAGAGATGAGTGAATACATGATAGATAGATAGATAGATAGATAGATAGATAGATAGATAGATAGATAGATGATAGACGTACAGATATAGAACATCAGAGACATAAAGAGACAACTGACATAGATGATGAATGATATGCATAGCTGATTGGTTGATTGATTGGTGATAGATGACTAATAGCTCGATAGATAAATGATAAAATGCCAACTGAAAATGCCCCTGCCCAGACCCACTACCCTTGTATATCCATTTACATTATCCTGATTATACAGAATTTCAGAATTCACAATTCGAAATGTGAATTTTGCCATAACCTAAAAAATTACAGATCAAAGTAAGACCCATATTCTGTCTGACGCAAGAAAACTTCTGAAACTTTTCTTCTAAAGAAGAGCTACAAGAAAAAAATAGAAAAAGGATTCTTCTTACCAATCAGCAGGACCACTACTCTCCTTCTCCAGCATCTCACCATCCCCCTCCCTCAGTCTTGGCTCAGCTTCTCATCAGCTCAGGACTGACTCCAGTTTTCTTCCTGCCATAGCATTTTGGCCACTCTAAAGCCTCCTCCACATAGCTAATGTGGATTTCAGATATCCTTGGTATGATCTCTCTACTCAGCAGATTACTCATTCTTCTAGCATTGTGGGTTTATTAAAATCTTGAGGCATTTTTTCACAAGTGAGCTTTCCCCACACACTCGCTTTCTGCCTCTCGGCCCATGTATCCTAAAGGCACTGGTCTGCCTCTCTTCCTCTTCACACAATCTTTCCTGTAGCAACCCTGCAGTAACAACTGGATAGCTGAAGTTCACTCTCCACTCAAAACCCCAATCCCAAAACTCTTAACCATGAATGCATTTCCTTCCCTAAACTCCAACAAGTAGTATGTGAATGTGTATGTGTGTGTGTGTGTATGTGTGTGTGTGTGTTAAAGCTGCTCAAAATAAACTTGTCGATATTAATCCAATTTGAACAATCTGACATTACACTATTTAGAACTGATGCAAGTTAAAATGTAGAATTGTAAAACTGCATTTGTGTTTTGAGAGATCTTATTGCATGTGGAATATATGCTTGTGTAACACTGCTTTCCGATTAACTGATTTGCATCCTAACCAGAGATTGAGCTAAACTACTAAACTGCTTTAAAAGAAGTTGGTTGGTCAGAGCCTAAAACGCCCCTGTTCAGTCGTATAATCTAGATTTCATTGCATAGACATACCAAAGGATCCACGTGCCGGTATTAAACAAAAATGGGACACTTTCATGGAAGCTGCAAGCAGTTCAGACTTACACATGATATAAAATATCATTCCTTTCAATAAATCAAACATCGTTTCACTCACAGTCACCTGAGTTTGGCTTCAAAAATTTTCACAACTTCCTAGATGAGTGATTCACCCTCCTCCTGAGACTTTTCCTAGTGTCAGAATTTATAACATTCAGGATTTAGCAAACTTTGCTCCAAATAGTTTAAGAAAGTAATTCATGATTATCCATTAAAGGGTGAGTACCGGCCAGTCATTCCTCCAGGGTTGAAATTCAGCACCTCTAGCTGCCACCTCCTGCCTGCCAGAAGCTTGGATGTTTATACCAGGAAGACTGGCGCCACAGCCCGCTGGCCCTTCCACCTTATCGCCTCTTACCATTCAGCATCCCTAGGGAGGGCTCTGAGAAGAGAACTGGAAAACTTAAATTCAAATTGCCATAGAAACAGTGATGGGTGGGCCGGCCCAGGTTAATGGATCTTTTCCAGACCTAACTTTGGAGGTCGCTGTCAAACTAAAGAACCTAGGCCGGAAGAGGGGTGGGTGGGGGGTGACCCCAAGGCCCTTACCCTTCAGCCTTTCTAGATCATTGCCCGGAAATGAAAGGCTGTAACTTTCAGGTTTTATTGATGGAAAACCTTCCCACCTTCACCACTCACACAGAGCTGGGACAACACACAGCAAGGGCTTGGGTAGCACTTTGTTTTTACAGCTGCCCTGGTCTATCACCATTTCTTAAAAGCTTAGCTGACAGGTGAGAAATCTTGGAGTTCGGTCACTCGGGAGCCCTCAGCATCCCGCACAGACTTGGTCCTAAGACTGAAGTGGGAGGGAGGGGAGCTGGAAACACGCGGGGCCGTCCAGTCCCAGGAGAGAGGGTGCAGGAAGAGGATTCTGGCGCCAGCACTGAGCTGGTCCACGGTCCAAAGGAAAGAGACGCGACAGCCTCCTCCGGGAAGCCACGGAGGAGGGAAGGTCACTCACCAGGAGAAAAGTACAAGATTCCTAGAAATGCCACAGAGGGATGGAAATGGAGAAGGGGAGGCAGCGCAAGAGAAACGCAGGGTCCTAGGGAGGTCCGCAGAGGGCGGCGGGCACCCCGGGGCGCGGGCGTGAGGCCGGGTGCAGCTGGCGCCGCGGCCCAGCCAGGCTGCAAAGTTGGCCGGCTCCGGACCTCGGAGCCCCCGCGCGCCGGGAGGCGCCCCGCTCGCGGCCCCGCAGCGCCTTACCTTCTGGTCCACGATGGAGCAAGCCATCTCGCGGACGTGCGCCAGGCTGTAGTCCCCGGACGAGTCCTGCAGCAGCAGAACGGGCTCGCGGCTCAGGCCGATCTGCAGATGGAACGAGACGCCCCCCGCCGCAGCGCCGGCCCCGGGCGCCAGGAAGGGCGCGGGCCCCGGCGCTGACCCCGGGACCAGCGCGGCGGCGGCGGCGGCCGCGGCGGCCGCCACGGGCAACAGCGGGCTGGGCGGCCGCAGGAGCGGAGGGGCGCTCATCGCGCCGGGGGCGGCTGCAAACTTCGCGGCCCCGCAGCCGCGGGCTCCCGGCGGCCAGACGCGATCGCACAAACTTTCCGGAAAAGTCCCCCGCGCAGGGGGCAGGGCGGGAGGCGGCGGCCCGAGAGGGGCGGGGACCGCGGAAGATGGCCGAGGCCGGAGCCCCGAGTCGGCGGGGGAGGCGGCGCCGAGCAGCGGCCGCGGCAGCCGGGGCGGCGCGCTGCGCTCCGGGGATCGCGGGGTCCTCGCGGCCGGCGCCGGCGGGGCGGGGCGGAGGGCGGCGCCGCGGAGCCCACACCCCCGGGCGCGGGAGGCGCGGGGAACCCCCGACGCCGCCCCCTCCGCCCCGCTTCCCCCCTGCGATCTCCCGCGAGCCCGGACGACCGAGGGCGGCGCTCGGAGCCTCCGGGGACGCTCGGGTGCCCGCTGGCCGCGGCGTGGACGGCAACAGCTTGGACGACCCGCCCGCCCCAGGCCGAGAACCGCCGGACCAGACGGAACCCGCTGGCTCTTCCCGAGGCGTCGGGACGACCCTCCTCCACTAGTGAGGGGACTTTAGAAGCGCCCCGGGTGCGGAGCCTAGTAGAGAGTGAGGAGAGGGTCCAGAGCAGGCTTTCAAGCCAAGGCTCGGAAACCCCCCAGGTGCCCGAGGAGGGTAGGTAGCCAGCACACAGACATCTTCCAAATCTCTCTCCCTCTCTCCCCCTTCTCTCCCTTCTGCTCTCATTTTCCCCCTCTCTCTTTTTCCTCCTCTTCTCTGTCCCTTTCCTACTCCATCTTCCTCTCCCTCTCCCTCTCTCCTCTGCCTCTAATGGGCTATCTTAGATATCTTTCCATCCTACTCCTATACCCCGCCTCCCAGCTTTTAAGGCACCAAACACTCAAGACCTGCATTCAGGTGATGGTTCTGCTGGAGGAAAAACCACCTGTCCTGAAGGGCCTGCGAGAGAGGGGAATAAGGGCTTTCGCTTTACTTGTCTCCGTTGTCCGGAGCCTCCAGAGCTCTTTGCTCTACTCCTCTATCAGTCTAAAAGTCAGCTTTCTAGGAGTGGTGTTCCCAGCTCCGCTCCAAGAATACACTAATTTGAATCTTGTTTTTGTTTTGCTTTGGGGGCAGAACTTCAAGGGTCGCTTCCCAGTCTTCAAACTTTAATTCCAATCTAGTCCTCCTGACAGGAGGACTTGTTGAACACAGGGTCCAGCTTCTAGGGGCCCTGTTAGGCTTAATGCTTAGGAACAATAGTCAGCCCACACTCTTTGGAAATTCAAATTCTTAATAAATGTCCAAGGACAGGCTCCATGCTTCCATTTTGTATGTTAAGCTTCTAGCTTTGCTTCTCACTTCCCCAGGGCATGTTCTCTATGCACAAACACACACAGGTAGGTGCACAAGCACATGAACATGCACACCATGCCATCCATCCAGAGTGATTTCTTTTGCAGTGAAACATGCTTCCACATTACTTTTTGCTTCCACATTACTTTTTGGTCTTGACCTCTAGTTCTGGTCTAGGATATTGTAAGGTGTCCAGTCAGTAATGGAATCTTGAAATCCCCAACTAGGCTGTGCCTTCACTGTTCAGGAATATATTGAATTTACTCTCTGGAATAATGGTTTGGTAAGGTCTACTTGTATTGGCATTTTTGTTGCTTAATTATTTAGGTCCTCTTTGTCCATAGTTGTGTATACTTTTCATAAGGTAGATCGACCTAAGCTAGGAGAATGATGGAATATTCTGATGTCATGCCCTTCTTAGTTCACTAGGAAATGGATATCATGTTGTTGCTTTTCTTATCAGAAAATTTATCTCATTTTTTCTCAGGTTGGATTAAGGTCAATATTCTACAGATGCCTGACCTCAAGAGCCAAAACTAGTTCCTTGGAAACTACAGAACTGGAGACTTTCATGCTTGCTAGAATGCACAGCTGTGAATGGAGTCCTTCTCTCTTCCAGAATCTGCTGGTAGCAGTCTCCAATGTGGAGACAGAGATCTTCTTGCCCTGACTGACCACACTAAAGTTTTTTAAAGTAAAACAATAAGATAATTTCTGAGTGACAATTAAAAAACATTTAAAAAAAAACAAAGTAGCAGCAACAGTGACTTTGTTGTCAGAGGTTTAGAGAAAGGTTCACTGAAAATGCAGAAAATGTTTCCCAAAGGTTTTCACAAGAACCAAAGGCTAGTTGACGGAAAGATATAACTCTAAAGACATCTTAGGTTATGACCATCCATCCAGGCACAAGAATTCCAAAAGATCTTATCGCAGTTTGCCTGCATGCTGTCAATAAATTCACAACACAAACAGCTTAACTAAATTTTATTCTAGCTTACAGTTCTCCAGTTGCAGGTGTTACTCCGGCTTGTCGATAGAGTTCATATCAACACCAGGAGCCAAGAGAACTGATCACACCATATCTACAGGATTGCCGAAAGAGGAACAAACCTCATCTGCCAGTCTGTTCACATATGGCAAGGAATGCCAAAGCACTACTGAACCACTGAAAAAAATTTACCAGCAAGAGAAAAGATTTAATTAGCATGTTAGAAAAAGATCACTCTCAGGCAGATCATGAGAGAAAAGAGAAGCAGAATCATTGGTTAGAAGACACGTACTGTTCTCCAGCCTCAGGGACTGCTGTGATCCTTCCAGGCATGCTAAGAAAAGGAAAGCTGGACTTCTAACTTGGGGGTGGTGTTGAAACTCTTGGTGATGAATTAGGCTCCTCCGTATGGTACGAGGGGTGTCTTCATTCCAAGATTTCTGAGACATCGGTCTGGTGATAATGTGAGAAACTGAGGCAAAAGACAAGAGAGAAGCAGGTTGAAAAGACATTCACTTTCTGCTGTGAGCTTGTTGAGTGCCACGTGTCACCACTGCACACAAATAGCACTCAAGAAAGAAAGGGGGTTAGAACTACATTTGGAAAGGGTCACTGTAGGGAAATCATTTCTAAGATGGGAAAGGTAAGATTTCTAGACACAGCTGAAAATATTCATCACTTACATGAAATTTGTAGGAACTATATGTCCTACTTTGGAAGAAAAAAAAAACCTGTGAATAGCTCCTTATGCTGTATCAGTACTATGAAAGATTTTTGTGGAGTGCTACAAATCATCAAAGGGAAGCAGAAGATAGAAGCCGCCCTGAAAAATTGATTGTTTTAAAATTATTTATTTATCTGTGAGAGGGCAGAAGAGAATGCATGCCTGCACAAATACTTGGGTGGGTTTCCTGGGATCTAATTCCACTCACCAGTTTTGCGAGCAGGGCCTCATTGAGCTAGCTCACTGGCCCTGAAATTATTTTTTAAGAAGCCAAAATAGTGAAAAATATGAATGAGCAAATAAACCAAAACAAGAATAAGAAAACATTTACAGTATTTAACTTTCCCGCAGCAGAAGCAATCCACAGAATTGCTTAGAATAGTCAGGATGTGGCATGAGATGTATGTATTCAATATATATTGAGGCGGCTCTCAAACTAAAGATCCTCCTGATTCCTTCCTCCAGGTGCTGGGATAAACCCTGAATCAACATGGCCAGTGAGTGTCCCAATATTTATACCAAGCACGTGATAACTGACAATTTGCTCCTAACATGGTGGTTGGCAAGGGGATGAACAGATAAAGCCCCCCCAAAAATTGGTTTATATATCTCTGGTGACTTCAAAATTACACATCGAAAAACCTGAAGGGGGCTGGAGAGATGGCTCAAGGGTTAAGACTCTACCTCATAAGCAGAAGGTCCTGAGTTCAGTTCCCAGATCCCATGTAAAAAAATGCCAGGAGGAAACAGCAGTGGCACTTCAGCACTGCTGGGCGAAGCCTGGGAAAATCTCAGGGCAAAGCAAGGAGCAAGAAGTGATCCAGCATGATTCCCAAAGTCACCCTTGGTCTTCCATAGGGACACAGTGTTTCTCTCTCTCTCTCTCTCTCTCTCTCTCTCTCTCTCTCTCTCTCTCTCTCTCTCTCTCTTCTCTCTCTCTCTCTCTCTCTCTCTCTCTCTCTCACACACACACACACACAAAGAAAATAAATAAAATTTAAAAACTTCAAGGATTTGAGAGAACATTGATGATTTCAAGCTCTTCTGGACATTTTAACTATGGAAAGAAAAGAGGCTATGGAAAGTGAATAGTTACTCATATAAATTATGGTATAGTCAGAAATGATTCCTTCCTCCAGGAAGGACCTGTGGTGAAGACTAGGGACACTACCTTAGAAAGTTCAAAGCTTTAATCAAGATTCTACAAAAAAAAAAAAAAAAGGTTAGGATAGGCACAGGTACTTAGTATGATTTCCAAAGATGAATGCTAATTTTGCCAGGTGTTCTTCAAAAGAGAGGTTCATGTCCAAGTGATTTTGGAATTACTCAGTAATTCATAATCAACTACAGGAAAGTGTGTAGAATATAACCTGTTTTGAGTGAAAGTCAATCTAGGACCACTATGTGCCTATTGCTGTGAGACAGCATTCAAAGTCAAACAATTTAAGGGAGAACGGGAGATTTATTCAACTTAACAGTTCCAGAGGAGAGAAACAGACTTTTATGGTGGAGGAGATATGGTTAGTGACTGAAGCTGGCAGGCTAAATCACTCCCATCCATGTGACTGAAGGCTTCTCCCCAGTCTTCTGGTTCCTTTTATCTGGTCCTCTACTGGGAGTTTCCAATGAGATCTAAGGAAGTTTTGACCGCATCTAGAGCTGGTCTTTGTATTATAAATATGTTGATCCAGATAATTCTTCAGGTGGTTAATGTCAAATTGACACCCAGGATTAGCTATCACAATGACTATGAGAGGAAATTCGTATAAATATGGAAATCAGAAATATACCGTGGAGTACAGCTGAAGCATATTCTTCCTTTTATTACTGAGCACTAGAAGTTTAATGCGTAAAGATAAAGGATAGGTGGATGCATGGGTAGGTGGGTGGATGGCAAGCATTTTTACTTATCCTCTTTCGGAGTGTCCATACATAATCAACTGTCACCCCAGAACAGAAAAGACACTCAAAACAGGCATAAAAGGGGGGAAAAGGTCCCAACTGAATGCATCAATGATACTGACAGCTATCAAAAATCTTGTGCTACAACTACATCATGTGATAAAATGTTTTATTTTGCCAATAATTTCATAGAATAAAATGAAACAGGAAAGATGAACTTGTGAGCTTGATTTGTCACCAAGAAGAAAATTTTTATTTGTCCTTTAAGCAGATTTCAAGCACTCAAAAAAAACTTAGCAATAGAGACAGGGAAAGGGGAAGACCCCTGAAAACAGGCTTCCAATGGTAAAATCACAAAGATCTAGGAGAGGAATGAACTCAGAAACTAGTGGAACAAAATCACATATTCCTAATGGGGATAGAACTGCAGACAATGAGCAAGCGCAGATATAAGTATGTGAGCAAGAGTAGATAAAATAAGAGTTCCTGTAAGCTACGAACAGTCATACGGCTTTCATAGGACCATTTTTACTTTATTAATGTTGCTCATAGGACCTGGCTTATTACTTATCAAAAGTTTATAAAGTAGCTTTTATGAAGAACGCAGTGTTCTGATATTCTCCCTCACTTTCAACCAGGAATCCCTGCTTCGATCTAATACATCAAGGTCTCATAAATTTCTTTGAAAGTCAAAGTTCCTGATACTAACAAGAAATATGAAATTCATCAGTGGAGTGCTGGAGAGAAGGCTGACCTTGGTTCCAACGCTGGATCTGTGGCGTATTCTTGTAAGCTCAATGAAAGTATGGCTCTTTGTCTTTTCTAGCTTCAGACTGGAGACTATGACAAACATTTGGTTAAACTAAGTGACAAACGAAATTATACTCATTTTGGTACCCAATGGGTTAAATAAAAAGTACAATCTGAATGAAAGTAAATTATTAAAAGTTACAACTGCTGTTAACCAAAGCAGTGAACTTCCTTGTATCTTGCTAGAAACATTTACTGTGAAAAGCAAACCTGCAAGGAAATCTGAAGATGTTATGTCTGCCTGGAAGGGCGGCCATCACACTGTCTCTTGGCTTCTCCAACCTCCTAACCAAGGACTGAGATTTGGAGCACCACATGGTGCAGGTATGAAAGAAGGCACCATTTGATTGTCACAGAGTGAAAAGGAAGCTCTAAAACTTTTAGGTAGAATGATTTTCCTAAAAAATCTAAGAAATGATTATTAACGAGTTAGACATAGAACAACAATAAACATTATTGCTAACCTTTGTTAAAAATAGTACTAGCACCAATTCAAACCAGGAGCCTACACTCATCTAGAACAACATACTGTTTTGTGTAGAATGAGGCTGTTGTGTATTATCACTAACCTAAATGTTATTTTCACTGTGTGATTTTGTTATTAGGTTTGCAGAGAAACTCATATACAAGACACTTGATTTTTAGCTCTTATTAGTTACTTACATTCCCAAAACTAAACGCTCCAAGCAGGGTACACACATTGTTAAGCTATTTCCATAACAAATTGAGCTCTGAAAATACAGATTAGCTTTAAATCAGAATACTATGCAATAAATCCCTGCCCCAATATTAAATAAGTGGAATTTTTAAATTTTTCATTTCAATATGAGCTTATGCATCTTATTGTGCTTATTAATTAGTTGTCCTTATTTCTTTCACAGAATTCTGAATTTTTTAAATATTGTATAAATTTATAGGATGTTCCTTTTCTTCTCACTAATGAGCCATACTGAGAGATCAACTTTTTGCTGTATTTAAAGACAAAAGTTTTGGTTGTGCATCATCCATTCCTGTGCCCTATAGTATCCTAAGCTATTTTATGAAAGTCACTTTGCCTTTTTAATTTCTCAGAAAAACACTCTTTAATCCAAGATCAATTAAATGCCTCTCAGAAGTTTTACTATCCATTAATATTTGAATACATGTATTTATTTCTAGACCAATTTTCAAACAAAGAATGGTCTTACATATATCATTTTCATTTACACTCATAGTCATTAAGCTAAAAATTCATCCAGCTTCCAGTGTTGAACTTTTGCAGACATTCTCTAACATATATTTCTCTTTTTACTATGTTGACTGAATTTTAAAAACTCTGTTCAAAATGTTAAAGTTTTCAACTATACTTTTTGTACACATGCAACATACCAACATTTCTTTACCTCTTCTTCATGTTTTGTAGTTAGGCTTGACTCCCTAAGCTTCATAATGTCCCAAGCAGAAAGATCACTGACTCTACTGACAAGGACTAAAATTGCTGGCTCCAAAGTATCATGAAATGTGTTCAGAATTCCCTGCAGAAAACCGACTGAAATCTCCATGTTAGCTTATATTTCTTTTGGTTTCAGTATATTCAGAAGACTCAGAGTTGCCAAATACACTTGTGCGCATAAGGTTTTGCTAAGTAAACCCTATATTCAGATGCAGAACCATTTAAATCAGCTCATTCATTTTCTATGAAGATGTGTTTTGATCCTACTTTAGAGGCCCAGTGATTCTTCTCCTATACTCTTACTGGATCTGTGTCATAGCCAAACATTTTCCAATATGACTACAATCCATTGAATTACATTCCATAGTGTACTTCATTCTCTTCAGTCATGTCCTTTTTGTGACATTTTAATATTGTATTTTTTCACTACACTTTGAAATAATGACTGTTAGAAACTTCATAAAAAAGGTTAAATAAGTAGCGATTAATCCAAAGTTAGTTTTGGGTACCACCCTGGAAAAACATATGTTAGCTAAAATTTCTTGAATGTGGTTTCTGATGCTTGATTTGGAAAATAAAATTTTTCAGGGAAAAAATGTGACATATTTCTTTCTTATGACAATACCAGGAAAAATAATTTCTAATGGCTTGTAAAAATAATTTGCTTTTCTTGGCTTTGAAAAGTTTTCAATGATAATATTTTTAAAACTCATTAGTATAAAATGTGCATTCTACCACATTAAGACTTTATTTCTTTACTATTTTTTTTATTTTATAATCCCTAAAAACCAATAGATTTGGGCTGGGGAGACAGCTCAAGGGTCTTGCCTGCACAAAGACCTGAGTTCAGATGCCAAGATCCCACATAAAAATACCAGGTAGATATATCTACACTTCTGTGTATGGGAAGGCAGAACCTGACAAACCCAGAGCAAAATAATAAGGAAATATTACTTTGAACAATGCAGAATGATTCTGAATGTCACCCATGAACCTCCACAGGTGTATGTGTGTGCACACACATACACACACACCACACACCTCACATCCTACACAAGATGTAATATTTTAAGACTTATTGATCTTCTTCCCTAATACAAAAATATGAATTTAATTATTTCATACTTAACCACGGAGGAATTCAAAGTAACAGTTTTTCTGCGGGAAACTATATGTGTATTATTTTTTGAATCAAATGTTTATTGTGGCTTTAACTGTAGAAAGTATTTCTATATGTGCATATTCTATGCATGTCTTATAAGCATGTTTTATTAAACCAGATAGCGATCCAGAGTGCTCAAGTGAACCCAAGTAATTGGAAACTGGAAAACCATTAAAGTTTAGGTTTGTTTCAGAAAATCCTTTGCCATTTTCTTAGCATTATGGATCAATGAGGAGAATGATGGGGCATCTTCTGGTTCACATTCTGCTGTTGCACCAAAGCCAAGCTGACAAGTGTGCAGAATGGGATTTCAACACTTGTTGGCTTTTCATGAGCCATCAGACCATCAATATCCCAACACATATTTGTCTTCTTGTAGTTTTATTTCTGTATGTGTTCATCTCAATCTGAGCTTGCAAGTAAAGCTTTCAAAACTCATCTCAAATTAAAATGTACTTCCTCTAAAGAACTAAAACAATTCAAGTTACCAAATAAAAAAGATTCAGTTTAGCCTCTCTTCACCAAATAAATTGTTTTGCTTTTCACAAAGAATTCTTAATACTTCATAATTAAATGACACATCTATTTCTATTACTTTAATTGGTAATTTGTTATTTGTGTTCCAAAAAGCACAAAGCTATTTTAATGAAGAGAAAATGTTTTATCAAAATTAACAATTAACAGCAATATCTGCAATAACACACATGACTGCTAAAATAACACTTCTAGGCGACGTCACAGCAAAAAGGAGAGAAGAGCTCATGTATTCTAATTTCTATTGTCTGATTATCTGGTTTTAAACAAATATTTTAGATGAAATTTCAATGTTGATACTGTATCAGACATAGGCATATTTTATTGTTTGGGTTCCTGTACTGCATATAGTCCCACAATTGAATCTGATGAGATGCCTTTAGAATTAAAATAGCCAATCATGGCTTGAAGATGAAAGGATGGTGAACCTTGTTTTGAAGATGGTCTTTTTTACATATGCTATTCAAGTGCTCTGGTCATACACACTTCCTGTGGGATTAGTTAGTGAGGTCTGCCCTTGACTCAGACTACTGCCTGCACTTGGCATATTTAGTTCTATTCTGATAAACCTGCAATACTCTCTCAAACTGTTACTCCACCACATGCCTTACAGAGTTGATTCCTCTTGCTTCCTTTGCCTGTGAGAACTATGTTGTAATCATCTCCACACACCCTTCTGCAAGAATGTCCAGAACAATTTTATATCTAGCATATGCTATATATTTGGTAATAGTTTAGCAATTGGGTGTTGACTCAATGACTTGCATAAAATGCCTCAAGAAAACATTTCAGTTAATGCTCTAACGTCACAAAGCGTTTTTAAAGTCTCCAAATAATTTTATGATCATATATTGTTCTTTTTTCTGATTATAAACTAATATACACTTGCTTATATTATTTGGAATCATTTGTACACACTCATCTTCAAGCATGTACAGAAAAGTATTATATCTAGAATATTGTGTCATATTTGGTAACAATTTTGTGGCTCTGTGCTGAGTCAGTGACTTCCTTAGAAGTGCCTCAGGAAAATACATCATCAGTTACTTTCCAAACTTCCCAAATAAAGAAAGAAAAAATTTAACAAGTGTCTCAATGATTTTGTGATCATATTTTTTAAGCTTTATTTTTTCTTTCATTTAGTGTGTGTGTGTATGTGTGTGTGTGTGTGTGTGTGTGTGTGTGTGTGTGTGTGTGTATCAGAGGGTATGTGCCCTTGTGGAGACCCCAGGGTGACTTCAGGAATTATCCTGGATTGCTTCTACTTCCTTTTCCCTTCACTCTAGGATTTCCCAGGTTCTGCCCACCAGGGCAGGAAAGGCATGCCACCTCAGTTTCCACCTGGCATTTTTATGTGGACCTGGGATCAAAACTCAGGACTTTCTGCTTGCAAGACAGAGTCTTAACACCTAATTCATCTCCTCAGCCCTGTGAACATATATTATTCTCTTTCTGATTATAAAACTAATACATGCTAATTTATATTATTTGGAAAAACCAAGTCTAAATTACAACTAAAAATTATACAACTCTTAAGTCAGAATCACTGTTAACTTTGTCCATTATTTTTCTAATACATAAACAAATGTGGCATCATAGGAAAAGTATTACTATCCACGTTTTGTATTTAAATCTTTTATTCTTTCATGTTTAATACATGATTGTAGTGAATTTATATTTTCATATCTTAATCCCAAATCCCAACCTCCATTTCTTCCTATTAGAACCTTTCTTCTCCCCTTCAAGATTTCCTCCTACACTCAAGTTTTTCTGCACACACATATGTTGTGTGCATGTGTGTGTGCGCGTACACATGAGCATATGAATGTTGAGGATTGAACACCAGATAGCCACGTGCTCTATTAGTGATCAGCACCCCTACACCTGTGTAGTGATTTTTTAAAAGCAATTTTTTATTTTCTTAGTGTTGCTAACATGGATATAATGAGTTTATGATATTTTCATCCCTTAATCCCCAATTCCATCTCCTATTCTTTTTTCCTGGAATCTTATTTTCAAACCATGATTCCAAAACATTTTCCCAGTTGCTGATTATTTTTTAGAAACATCAAATGATGTGATTGCATAAAGTTAAGACTTATCTGTCACGTGCCCCCCTTCCCCTCCACTCCGCCGCCCGGGAGCGCGCGCGCGCGGTCCAGCCTGGCCTCATGTTGCCGGGACCCAGGTAAGCTCGGTCTCGGCCTGCCCCCAGAGCCCCAGGCCACCCGAGTGGACCCAGCTCCTCCCACCATCCAGCCGGAGACTGGGAGGAGGAGAGGGCACCCCCTCTGCGCCTGGCCCCGCCCTCGGGTGCGCCAGGTTTAAATAGCGCCCGGCCGACGCCCCATCCACCCTTCCCCTCCACACTGCCGCCTGGGACCCGCGAGTGGTCCAGCCGGGCCTCACCGCTCCAGGACCCAGGTAAGCTGGCTCCCCGCCCGCCCCCAGGGACCCAGGCCAAATAATTCAGTTTAGTGAAAAACACACAGAAATTAAAAGAAGATCTTAAGAGATAAAACGACAATGCCAAAGTCTAAGTGCAAATCCATGAGAAACAACACCGAAGTAAACAAATCTCCCACTGAAGGAATTAATCCCATAATGTTAGACTCCAACCAGAACAAACCCATGGAAAATGGCCAAGAAAGCCTGACCCAGGATAACGACCTTCAAAATATGATCATTACCATATTCAGTACTATGAAAGAGGAAATCAGGGAGGAATTAAATAATCGAATCAATTGCTTTGAAGAGGAACACAACAGACACATGGAGGAGTTGAGAAAAACAGTGCAAGAATCAAAAACTGGCATAGAGCAGTTAAAGCAGACTCAAGCAGAGTTTAAAACTGAGCTAAAAGACAAGTTATCTTCAACCCAGAACTCCACAGAGAGTCTTATCAGAAGAACTAAGGAAGCAGAAAACAGAATTTCAGATCTTGAAGATAAAGTGGGAGTATTAACCAGCTCAATGAAACAGATTGTTAAAGCCAAAAAGATGCTTGAGAGAAATATCCAGGAGATATGGGACACCCTGAAGAAGCCCAACATGCGTATTCATGGAATACCAGAGCAAGAATCTCAAAATACCACCCCTGAGGAAATTTTTCAAACGATCATCAAGGAAAACTTTCCTCATCTAAAAAAAGAGAGGCCCATCCATATACAAGAGGCATTCCGCACCACAAACAGATATGACCAAAACAGAAGCTCGCCACGGCAAATCATAGTCAAAACACTGCACATTCAAGATAAAGAACTGGTGCTGAGAGCTTCAAGGGAGAAAAAACAAGTCACTTTTAAAGGTAAACCTATCAAAATAACAAATGACTTCTCAATGGAAACACTAAAAGCAAGAAGAGCTTGGAGAGACATACTTCAAGTATTGAATGAGCAAAAATGTCAACCTAGCTGATTTACCCTGCAAAACTATCTGTCATGATTGAGGGAGAAAGAAAAATCTTCCAGCACAAAGACAACTTGAAGGGATACATGTCCACCAAACAAGGCCTTCAAAAAATGCTAGAAATGATACTCAAGCGTGAAGAAAAAGACAGGCATATCCAGGAGAGCAGAAGGCAAGTATAACACCATTAAAAGGGAAGCAATATACTTATAAAAACTACTAAACATAATAAATGTCTGGAATCAAAAATACTTTCACCATTATAACACTAAATGTTAATGGAATTAACTCACTGATCAAGAGACACAGATTACAAACTTGGATTAAAAATCACAACCCATCAATCTGCTGCCTGCAGGAAACCCATCTCACCACAAAAGATAGGCACGCTCTAAAAATAAAAAGCTGGTCAACACTTCTACAAGCTAATGGAAGCAGAAAACAGGCAGGGGTAGCCATTATGATATCAGACAAAGTGGACTTCAAATCAAAGAAAATTATAAAAGACACAGATGGATACTACATTTTAGTCACAGGTACAATTCACCAGGAAGACTTCACAATACTGAACATATATGCACCCAATATGGGCCCCTCCACATTCATTAAGAAAACCCTACAGCGTCTAAAGCAAGAAATTAACCCCCAAACGAAAATTCTTGGGGACTTCAACACCGCCCTCTCAACATGGGATAGATCAACAGGTCAAAAGCTTAACAGACACACTTTGGACCTTAATCAAACCCTTAAAGAAATGGACCTTACAGATCTCTATCGAACTTTTCACCCACGCACCAAAGAATACACATTTTTCTCAGCAGCACACAGAACTTTCTCCAAAATAGATCACATATTGGGCCACAAAATTAATCTACACATATACAAAAAAGTTGAAATTCTAACCTGTGCCCTATCAGACCACCACGGCCTAAAGCTGGACATCCACAACACAACAAACAACAGAAAATACACTAACTCCTGGAAACTTAACAATATGATGCTGAAGGAGAACTGGATTCAGGAAGAAATTAAAAAGGAAATTCAAGATTTCCAGAAAGTGAATGATAATGAAAATACAACTTCCCAAAATCTCTGGGACACAATGAAAGCTGTTCTAAGAGGTAAGTTCATAGCTCTTAATGCTTACATCAAAAAAATGGAAACATCAGAAATAAACAACTTAACAATGCAGCTTAAAGCTTTAGAAAAACTAGAGCAATCTGATCCCAAAAGTAGTAGAAGAGAGGAGATTAGCAAAATAAGCGCAGAAATATCTGAAATCGAGATTAAGAAAATGATAGAAAACATCAAGCAGTCAAAAAGCTGGTTCTTTGAAAAAATCAATAAGATTGATACACCCCTAGCTAAATTAACCAAAAGCAAGAGAGAGAAAACCCAATTAACAAAATCAGAAATGAACATGGAGTTATCACTACTGATACCTAAGAAATCCAGAGAATTATAACATCATATTTCAAAAACTTATACTCTGTGAAGTTTGACAACACAAAAGAGATGGATGAATTTCTAAGTAAACACAACTTACCTAAATTGAATCAGGAAGTTGTGAATTATTTAAAAGTCCTATAACATATAAGGAAATTGAAGAAGTAATCTCAAATCTTCCCACCAAAAAATGTCCGGGACCAGATGGATTCAGCACAGAGTTCTACGAGACATTTAAGGAGTTAATAACACCAATACTCCTTAAACTGTTCCATCAAATAGCAAAGGAAGGAACACTACCAAATTCCTTCTATGAAGCTAATATCGTTTTAATCCCAAAACCTAATAAAGATTCACTTAAAAAAGAAAACTATAGGCCGATCTCTCTGATGAACACAGACACAAAGATTCTCAACAAAGTCTTAGCAAATCGGATTCAAAAACATATTAAAAAGATCATTCACGGGGACCAAGTAGGCTTCATCCCCGGCACACAAGGTTGGTTCAACATACGCAAATCAATAAATGTCATTCATCATGTAAACCAGTCCAAAGTCCAAGACCACATGATACTCTCGATAGATGCAAAAAAAGCTTTTGACAAGATCCAACAGCCTTTTATGATCAAAACTCTAGAGAGAGTAGGAATGGAAGGAACCTTTATCAATATAATAAAAGCAGTATACAACAAGCCCACAGCAAGGATTATGCTCAATGGGGAACAATTGGAAGCTTTCCCACTTCAATCAGGAACTAGACAGGGCTGTCCACTCTCACCACTTCTATTCAATATTGTACTTGAAGTCTTACTGAAGCCATAAGACAAGAAAGGGACATAAGAGGGATTCAAATCGGCAAGGAAGAAGTCAAGCTATCCCTATTTGCAGATGACATGATCTTATACCTGAGGGATCCCAAAAACTCCACCAGGAAGCTCCTGGAACTAATGGAGAAGTTCAGCAGGGTAGCAGGATACAAAATAAATGTGCAAAAATCAGAGGCCTTCCTATATGCCCAGAATGAAAGAAGTGAAAAAGCCTTGAGAGAAACAATCCCATTTACTATAGCCCCTAAAAAAATGAAATACCTTGGTAGACACCTAACCAAGGAGGTAAAAGACCTTCACAATGAAAACTTTAAATCCCTAAAGAAAGAAATTGCAGAAGACACCAGAAGGTGGAAAGACCTCCCATGTTCCTGGATTGGCAGAATCAACATCGTAAAAATGACCATCCTACCAAAGGCAATATACAGATTCAATGCTAAACCAATCAAAATCCCAAAGCAATTCTTCAAAGAAGTTGACCAAACAATCTCAAAGTTCATATGGAGGCACAAAGACCCAGGATAGCAAAGACAATCCTGAGTAACAAAAACACTGCTGGAGGTATTACCATACCAAACCTAAGTCTATACTACAAATCCATAGTTATAAAGACAGCCTGGTACTGGCTCCAAAATAGACACACAGATCAATGGATAAGGATTGAAGACCCAGATATAAGCCCACAAAGTTACAGCCATTTGGTCTTTGACAAAGGGGCCCAAAAAATCCAATAGAAAAAGAACAGCATCTTCAACAAATGGTGCTGGCAAAACTGGATCTCCACATGCAGAAGATTAAAGCTGGACCCATACTTGTCACCATTTACAAGACTTAATTCCAAATGGATCAAGGACCTTGATATAAGGCCAGAGACTATAAAAACCATAGTTGAAAGGATAGGGAACTCCCTCGAGCTGATTGGGCTAGGCCAACATTTCCTAAACAGACATCCAATGGCACAGTCACTGCTACCAACTCTCAACAGTTGAGATCTTGTGTAATTAAAGAGCTTCTGTTCAGATAAAGAGATTGTAACATGAGCTCAAAGGCAACCCACAGAATGGGAGAAAAATCTTCACTAACCACACATCTGATAGAACTCTGCTGTCCAGAGTGCACAAAGAACTTAGAAAACTAAACACCAAGGAAACCAATGGCCCAATTAAAAAATGGGCCCTGGAACTTAAAAGAAACTTTACCAGGGATGAAATTAAAATGTCTAACAAATATCTTAAAAAATGCTCCACTTCCTTAGCCATCAGGGAAATGCAAATCAAAACTTCCCTGAGATATCATCTCACCCTGGTCAGGATGGCAAAAATCCATAATACAAACAACACCAAATGCTGGAGAGGATGTGGAGAGAGGGTAACTCTCCTACATTGCTGGTGGGAATGCAGGCTCATACAGCCACTCTGGTGAGCTGTCTAGAGATTCTTAAAGAAATTAAAGATTGAAATGCCATATGACCCTGCTATTCCACTTTTGGGAATAACCCCCCATACAGCAGAGGTTCACTTCGATAGCACAAGCACAACCATGTTCATAGCAGCACTGTTTACAATAGCAAAGTCATGGAATCAACCCAAATGTCCAACAGTTGACGAGTGGACATCTATACAATGGAGTACTACTCAGCCATCAAAAATGATGAATTACTGGAATTTGCTGGGAAATGGATGTCATTAGAAACAATTATATTAAATGAAGTATCCCAGACCCAGAAAATTAAGCACCGTATGTACTCCCTAATAGGTGGCTCCTACTACCAAACCCACCCAGCCCACCTAGAGACAATAATTGCAAGGATTATGAACAGGACGGATGGGGTAGGAGGGCCACACCAGAAACAAGGAGAGAAGTGACCATGTTACAGCAGAGAAAATAGGCCTCCATCAAGGACTCAAATAAGTAATGAGACGTCTGATTAAGTTCACAGACTTTTGTTCCTGATCATTTACTACTGAGGGGGTATGATCTCACCAGAAGAGGAGGGCATATAGTCTGGCAGATAAAAAGTAACCATTGTGCAAATTGGTGATAGACCCCTCCTTCACTGTGGTTTCCCACTTTTATTACATCTACCTTTGAATGTGCTTTTATCACAAGACTCTAGTTTAACAGCTTTTTGTCTCTGGCCAGGGGGAACATACAATGCCCACCAGGATGGAGTGAAGGGCATTGCAGGAGCAGCAAAACTGCAAAAGAAAATCAAGAAACCACAATCCAGAACTTCAGAGACTCTATATCAACCACGTAGAACTAGGCCAGCTTAATCTCTCCCCATCCTGAAGCTCAGGGACATTTGCAGAAGAGGGGGTGGTAAGAGTGTAAGAGCAAAAGGATGGGAGGAGCAATGATTTGCAAGATACTCCATACAAGTTAGGGCCGAAGCAATCATAATTGGACTTTACATGCCCTGCACATTGTCCAACACACTATTGACCCCACAAAGTCTAGCATCTGCCAAGATCCTTGGAGGCAAGGGATTGGCAGCCACAGCAGTGTTCCTATACCTAGGGGGAACACGGGAAAGGGTTCAGGGAAAAGCCACTGGGTCCTTGTATGTCATCGGAGAGGAGGGCCCAGAGGAAAATCAGGCATATACAAGAAAGGACTCTCTGGGAATTGGGGCGGGAGGCACTGGGGGATGGGAAGGGAGGGGGATGGTGAGGAAGAGCAGAGGGTATGGGGGGAGGAGGAGGGAGGGAGGGAACTGGTGTACCTGTTAAGTTTGTATGAGCTGAAATAATAATAAAAAATGTATTAATAAAAAAAAGACTTGTCTGTCACTCACTAAGGTGTCTTTGCTGACACACTTTTCAAACTCAGTAAATTCACTATTCATGGCTTGACCAGAATTTATACTCACTAAATAAGATTTGGATATTCCATTACAGAAAAAAAATCTACTAACAAGAAGTTTCTAGGGATTTGAAAAATAAGATCATTTAAAAATAGAAGAAATTTCAAAGAAATCATAATGGTGGAATTCATTTAAATTATATAAAATCTTAAATTCATTTTAATCAAGACATTTCATAGATGTTAAGTTGAATATTCAAATCAAATTTGACACTTTAAGGGAACATCAGTTCTACTGTCAGAATTCAAAACAGTGATGCATGCTTTATTTGGAAAATGATACAAAGTATATATGCTTTCCCATGTCTTATTATGACAGAAGTTAATTAACTTGATGAAATCTCAACATCAAATTGCAAGTATTTGCCTAGTTGTTTTCCATCTTCTTTCAACACATCATTTTTTCTTGTCCTTTGTTAATTGGTTAGAAATATAAGTACCAATCCAATCTTTGTAATACTGAAGTACAGAATTTAAAAATATTATAAGCACATAGCTCAAAAGCAGATGGAATTCAGGATGTTTAAAATTAGTTATATATCTAATAAAACTATGCTAAAGGAAACTTTGTATTTTGACAACCTAAGTCTGGTTTGGAAACTTAATGATCAATGCAATGATTGAGGTTCTAAATTGGTCTAATTAAAAACCCAGTCCTGCTTATCTGTTAATAATTTTAAAGCAACAATTACAAACTGCTTTAATAATCTGTTGCAATTTTCTTATAATAAATGAAAACAGAAAATCAGCAAACAAAAGTTATAAGAAATACTATCTTAAACATGTTTGACCTCCCTAGACATCAGAGAAATGAAAATTAAAGCCACTCTGAGATGTCATCTTGCAGTTGCCATTTGTGTTAGAACAGAATGAACAATTATTTAATGACAGTAGCTAAAAAATCCAACATTAAAATAAGCGGAAACCTCTAGATTTAAGAAACTTGATGACTCCTACACAGGATGGATCTTGAGCATTTCACAGAAGACATATTAAAACATCTGAAAAATAAAGACCAAAAACACTTCTTGAAAGAAGTCGAAGAGAAATGGCACCATAGCTACAGGGGAAAACAATTATAGGGTTGATAGATTTTTCTGCAAAAAGCAAAGCATGTCTGAAGGTACTAAGTGAAAGGAGCAGTAGATGGAGAATCTTCTGTGAAAACACCACTTGAGAGTGCAGAGGGTGACATGCTCAGATGAAAGCAAACTATCAGAATTTGTATGCTAGAACTTGGTTACCAAATACCCAAAGAATTTCTCTGAATTGAAGAAGAAATTAATCCTAAGATTTGAACTTCAGAAAAGAAAAAAAAAAAAACTAGAATGTGTACAAATAAAAGTCAATATAATATTTCACATGAATTTATTGAATTGTGTAATATGATTGAGGCAAAAATTACAGCACTGTTCAATAGGGTTATTGATAAACCTGGAGAGAATTCTTAAGACAATTCTATTTTGAATATAGGTAGGTTAACAGTACCTAAACAATATTTTTGCAACACAAAGTGGTAAAATGTCAAAAACAGTGGACTGCACTAAGTTTTACACGTATGATCACATTGCAATTATTGAAAACGATATCCTTATGAATACTGAGAATAAATAAAGAATACTGTGCTCATTAGCAATATTTTGTTCATGCTGTGCATTCATGTGCAAGTGTAGGTGTGCATTGCCATGGTATGCTTATGGAGGTCAGAGGACAGCTTTTGGGAGTCATTTGTCTCCTTCCACCTTCCACAGCGTGGACTCTGGGGCCCGAACTCAAGTCATGGGGCTTGAACAACGAGTATATATTGAGCCATACTGACACTCCAAGAGTACTTACTCTGACTTTTATTGGAAGGCACAGCAACAGCACATTATAATAAAACCTCCACCCCAGGAGCAACAATACATTATAATAAAAAACCTCAACCCCAGGATCAACAGAGCTGTGACCATATTTTCCACTCTGTACAATTATCAAACTCATTACAGACCTTAGTTTGACTAAAGAAACTGGACACAGAATGACTCTTAGAGTTCTTCCCTCATCAGGGAAGGGAACTGTGGCACCTTCATACTGATCTGAATCGACCTAGGTAGAGTGCTTTTCCCGGGGAAAGGATATGAACTTGTAGGTCACATGTCCTCACACTGTGGGAAAGATGCCGAGAAGCAAAAGATGAATATTGGGGACAGAAGCAGAAACAGAGACAGAACTGACGGCAGAGAGCCAGGAAGTAGGAGCGCTGATGGATCTGCCTCAGCAGGTTGGGGTTTGGTAGCCGAATGATGGTGACGTCAAGGTAGCGAGCACTTGAAGACACAGTCGGGAGGAAAGTGAGAGTTGAAACTGCTGGAATGAATGCACTTAGGACACATCCAATTGCATGTGTGGTTCTGAAGGAAAAGGAAAAGGGAACAAAAGGATTTCCCAGCAGATCTTGTTAGTTCAATTGTAAAGTTTCTTTCTTTTTTATATACATTTTTATTATTATTTCCGCTCATACAAACTTAATAGGTACACCAGTTTCCTCCCTCCCTCCTCCTCCCCCGAACCCCCTGCTCCCCCTTCCCTCACCCCTTATTCCCCACCCCCCAGTGCCGCCCGCCCCAATTCCCAGAGAGTCCTTTATTGTGCATGCCTGACTCTCTTCTGGGCCCTCCTCTCCGATGACATACAAGGACCCAGTGGCTTTTCCCTGAACCCTTTCCCGTGTTCCCCTTAAGCATAAGAACACTACTGTGGCTGTCAATCCCTTGCCTCCAAGGATCTTGGTGCTTTTAGCAGATGCTAGACTTTGTGAGGTCAATAGTGTGGTGGACATTGCGTAGGGCATGCAAAGTCCAATTATGATTGCTTCGACCCTAACTTGTTTGGAGTATCTTGCAAATCATTGCTCCTCCCATCCTTTTGCTCTTACAATCTTACCGCCCCCTCTTCCGAAAATGTCCCTGAGCTTCAGGATGGGGAGAGATTAAGCTGGCCTAGTTCTACGTGGTTGATATAGAGTCTCTGAAGTTCTGGATTGTGGTTTCTTGATTTTCTTTTGCAGTTTTGCTGCTCCTGCAATGCCCTTCACTCCATCCTGCTGGGCACTGTATGTCACCCCCTGGCCAGAGAAAAAATCTGTTAAACTAGAGTCTTATTATAAGAGCACATTCAAGGGTAGATATAATAAAAGTAGGAAACCTCAGTGAGGGAGGGGTCAATCACCCATTTGCAAAATGGTTACTTTTTATCTGCCAGACTATATGCCCTCCCCTTCTGGTGAGATCCTACCCCCTCAGTTGAAAATGATTAGGAACAACCTCTGTGAACTTAACCAGGTGTCACATTACTTACTTGCAGTCCTTGATGGAGGCCTATTTTCTCTGCTGTAACGTGGTCACTTCTCTCCTGGTTTCTGGTGTGGCCCTCCAACCCCATCCCTCCTGTTCATAATCCTTGCAATTACTGTAGGTAATACATAAATTTACCTTTGAGTGTCTCAAGGTGGGCTGGGTGGGTTTGGTAGTAGGAGCCACCTATTAGGGAGTACATACAGCGCTTAATTTTCTGGGTCTGGGATACTTCATTTAATATAATTGTTTCTAATGATATCCATTTCCCGGCAAATTCCAGTAATTCATCATTTTTGATGGCTGAGTAGTACTCCATTGTATAGATGTCCACTCGTCAACTGTTGGACATTTGGGTTGATTCCATGACTTTGCTATTGTAAACAGTGCTGCTATGAACATGGTTGTACTTGTGCTGTCGAGGTGAACCTCTTCTGCATGGGGGGTTATTCCCAAAAGTGAAATCGCAGGGTCATATGGCATTTCAATCTTTAATTTCTTTAAGAATCTCTAGACAGCTCACCAGAGTGGCTGTATGAGCCTGCATTCCCACCAGCAACGTAGGAGAGTTACCCTCTCTCCATATCCTCTCCAGCATTTGGTGTTGTTTGTATTGTGGATTTTTGCCATCCTGACCAGGGTGAGATTGATATCTCAGGGAAGTTTTGATTTGCATTTCCCTGATGGCTAAGGAAGTGGAGCATTTTTAAGATATTTGTTAGACATTTTAATTTCATCCCTGGTAAAGTTTCTTTTAAGTTCTAGGGCCCATTTTTTAATTGGGCCAGTGGTTTCCTTGGTATTTAGTTTTCTAAGTTCTTTGTGCACTCTGGACAGTAGAGCTCTATCAGATATGTGGTTAGTGAAGATTTTCTCCCATTCTGTGGGTTGCCTTTGAGCTCGTGTTACAATCTCTTTATCTGAACAGAAGCTCTTTAATTTCACAAGATCCCAACTGTTGAGAGTTGGTAGCAGTGACTGTGCCATTGGATGTCTGTTTAGGAAATGTTGGCCTAGCCCAATCAGCTCTAGGGAGTTCCCTATCCTTTCAACTATGGTTTTTATAGTCTCTGGCCTGATATCAAGGTCCTTGATCCATTTGGAATTAAGGCTTGTACATGGTGACAAGTATGGGTCCAGCTTTAATCTTCTGCATGTGGAGATCCAGTTTTGCCAGCACCATTTGTTGAAGATAATGTTCTTTTTCTATTGGATTCTTTGGGCCCCTTTGTCAAAGACCAAATGGCTGTAATTTTGTGGGCTTATATCTGGGTCTTCAATCCTTATCCATTGATCTGTGTGTCTATTTTGGAGCCAGTACCAGGCTGTCTTTATAACTATGGATTTGTAGTATAGACTAAGGTTTGGTATGGTTATACCTCCAGCAGTGTTTTTGTTACTCAGGATTGCCTTTGCTATCCTGGGTCTTTGTGCCTCCATATGAATTTTGAGATTGTTTGGGCAACTTCTTTAAAGAATTGCTTTGGGATTTTGATTGGTATAGCATTGAATCTGTATATTGCCTTTGGTAGGATGGTCATTTTTACGATGTTGATTCTGCCAATCCAGGAACATGGGAGGTCTTTCCACCTTCTAGTGTCTTCTGCAATTTCTTTCTTTAGGGATTTAAAGTTTTCATTGTGAAGGTCTTTTACCTCCTTGGTTAGGTGTCTACCAAGGTATTTCATTTTTTTAGGGGCTATAGTAAATGGGATTGTTTCTCTCAAGGCTTTTTCACTTCTTTCATTCTGGGCATATAGGAAGGCCTCTGATTTTTGCACATTTATTTTGTATCTTGCCACACTGCTGAACTTCTCGATTAGTTCCAGGAGCTTCCTGGTGGAGTTTTTGGAATCACTTAGGTATAAGATCATGTCATCTGCAAATAGGGGTAGCTTGACTTATTCCTTGCCGATTTGAATCCCTCTTATGTCCCTTTCTTGTCTTATGGCTTCAGCTAAGACTTCAAATACAATATTGAATAGAAATGGTGAGAGTGGACAGCCTTGTCTAGTTTCTGATCGAAGTGGGAATTGTTCCCCATTGAGCATAATCCTTGCTGTGGACTTGTTGTATACAGCTTTTATTATATTGATAAACGTTCCTTCCATTCCTACTCTCTCTAGCGTTTTGTTCATAAAAGGCTGTTGGATCTTGTCAAAAGCTTTTTCTGCATCTATCGAGAGTATCATGTGGTCTTGGACTTTGGACTGGTTTACATGATGAATTACATTTATTGATTTGCGTATGTTGAACCAACCTTGTGTGCCGGGGATGAAGACTACTTGGTCCCCGTGAATGATCTTTTTGATATGTTTTTGAATCTGATTTGCTATGACTTTGTTGAGAATCTTTGTGTCTGTGTTCAACAGAGAGATCAGCCTATAGTTTTCTTTTTTAAGTGAATCTTTATTAGGTTTTGGGATTAAAACGATATTAGCTTCATAGAAGGAATTTGGTAGTGTTCCTTCCTTTGCTATTTGATGGAACAGTTTAAGGAGTATTGGTGTTAGTTGTTCCTTAAATGTCTCGTAGAACTCTATGCTGAATCCATCTGGTCCAGGACATTTTTTGGTGGGAAGATTTGAGATTACTTCTTCAATTTCCTTATATGTTATAGGACTTTTAAATAATTCACAACTTCCTGATTCAATTTAGGTAAGTTGTGTTTACTTAGAAATTCATCCATCTCTTTTGTGTTGTCAAACTTCACAGAGTATAAGTTTTTGAAATATGATGTTATAATTCTCTGGATTTCTTAGGTATCAGTAGTGATAACTCCATGTTCATTTCTGATTTTGTTAATTTGGGTTTTCTCTCTCTTGCTTTTGGTTAATTTAGCTAGGGGTGTATCAATCTTATTGATTTTTTTCAAAGAACCAGCTTTTTGACTGGTTGATTTTTTCTGTCGTTTTCTAATCTCGATTTCAGATATTTCTCCCCTTATTTTGCTAATCTCCTCTCTTCTACTGCTTTTGGGATCAGATTGCTGTAGTTTCTCTAAAGCTTTAAGCTGCATTGTTAAGTTGTTTATTTCTGATGTTTCCAATTTTTTGATGTAGGCATTAAGAGCTATGAACTTACCTCTTAGAACAGCTTTCATTGTGTCCCAGAGATTTTGGTAGGTTGTATTTTCATTATCATTCGCTTTCAGGAAATCTTGAATTTCCTTTTTAATTTCTTCCTGAATCCAGTTCTCATTCAGCATCATATTGTTAAGTTTCCAGGAGTTAGTGTATTTTCTGTTGTTTGTTGTGTTGTGGATGTCCAGCTTTAGGCCGTGGTGGTCTGATAGGGCACAGGTTAGAATTTCAACTTTTTTGTATATGTGTAGATTAATTTTGTGGCCCAATATGTGATCTATTTTGGAGAAAGTTCTGTGTGCTGCTGAGAAAAATGTGTATTCTTTGGTGCGTGGGTGAAAAGTTCGATAGAGATCTGTAAGGTCCATTTCTTTAAGGGTTTGATTAAGGTCCAAAGTGTGTCTGTTAAGCTTTTGACCTGTTGATCTATCCCATGTTGAGAGGGCGGTGTTGAAGTCCCCAAGAACAATTGTAACGCTTCTTGCAGGGTTCTGTGATGTTAGAATGATCCAATGAATGAGAAGACTGACAATCCAGGTTTCTAAACTTCTGGGTGCATATTTCTAGGTACATGTGCTTATGTGTGCATCTACTGTGTACACAAGCTTAATAGAACACGCAGACTTCCTCTCATGTTCTATTCCTCCAAACACATCAAATGAGATAGAGCAGAAAATGCCCTTGTTCTCCATTCATCTCTCCATAAATATTTTTAGTTTTTTATTTTTTTTTCATTTTTTATTATTATTTCCGCTCATACAAACTTAATATGTACACCGGTTCCCTCCCTCCCTCCTCCTCCCCCTGAACCCCGTGCTCCCCCTCCCCTCACCCCTTCCTCCCCATCCCCCAGTGCCGCCTGCCCCAATTCCCAGAGAGTCCTTTATTGTGCATGCCTGACTCTCTTCTGGGCCCTCCTCTCCGATGACGTACAAGGACCCAGTGGCTTTTCCCTGAACCCTTTCCCGTGTTCCCCTTAAGCATAGGAACACTACTGTGGCTGTCAATCCCTTGCCTCCAAGGATCTTGGTGCCTTTACCAGATGCTAGACTTTATGGGGTCAATAGTGTGTGAGACATTGCACAGGGCATGCAAAGACCTATTATGATTGCTTCGGTAGACCCTAACTTGTGTGGAGTATCTCGCATATCATTGCTCCTCCCATCCTTGTGCTCTTACAATCTTACCGCCCCTTCTTCCGCAAATTTCCCTGATTTTCACAATGGGGAAAGATTAGGCTGGCCTAGTCCTAGGTGGTTGATATAGAGTCTCTGAAGTTCTGGATTATGATTCGTTGATTTTCTTTTGCAGTTTTGCTGCTCCTGTAATGCTCTTCACTCCATCCTGATGGGTATTGTATTTCATCCCCTGTATGATCTCATCAGAAGGGGAGGGCATATAGTCTGGCAGATAAAAAGTAACCATTTTGCAAATAGGTGATTGACCCCTCCCTCACTGTGGTTTCCTATTTTTATTACATCTACCTTTGAATATACACATATAACAAGACTCTGGTTTAAGACTTTTATTTTTTAAGTTGATAGCTTGTGTGAATGTATGAAAAGCAGCAATGATACATACAATCATTTAAAGGTTGTCTAAAGTTTTCAGACTCTCCATGTAACAACTGTGACTGAGCTTGGTGATACTTGACTGTTGTCACACTGGGAGAATCTGTAGATGTGGACATATTGTGGACCTATGTGGACATCTTGAAGCACAATCTTTACAAAGGTGTGATTATGGTTATCTTACTGAAAGTATGATATTACTTAAGTACAAATCATGTCTAGGGGTTGGTGAGATGACTCAGCAGGTAAAGATATTTGTAAACAAACCTGGAAATCTGAGTTTGACCCACATGGTAAAAGAAGAGAGACAATTTCTTAAAATTGTTCTCTGAAGATATCTCTCTCTCCCTCCAAAAAATGTTTTTTATTATTTTTGTAATTTTATTTATATTAATTATATTATATAATACATATATTAATTATATTTGTTAATTATAATTCATTTATATTGATAAGATATGATTTTATTATTTTTGTTATTAGTTACATACAGTCATCAACCTGGTGAGTCCTTTGCATATTTGTAAAGAATTGGTAGTTGAATTAAGTCCTGAAAAAGCCTGCAAGAGACAGTTCGATAGGGTAGGGTCAGTCCCTGGGCAGATGAATAAGATGGAGCAAACTGATTGGGGAAGTAGGCATCCTTGGGTATCCTTGACCATACATGCTGATCTAGAAAGAGAAATATTTCTCTCAGGAGTCCTGTGGATTTAGTGTGGCCAGTACCCTCAGCCCTTGGTGTCAGTGTGAGCTCTGAACAAGGGACTGTAACCAAACCATTGTAAGACGAAATAAAACCTCTTGTTTCCTTAAGCCATTTGGTAGAGAATTTACCAGCATCATGCAAGCAAACTGCAACAAGACCCATCTGTCTCTTTCAAATGCATAATGCAAAGGCAGGTAAAATCACTGAATACTTTCAAAATAAGTTTTATGACATATTTTAAATGCATTAACACATACAGTATTTGTTTTTCAGTCTGAGCTATATAACATCTTTTGAAACCCTGCTTGTACCTTAATATTGACCACAAGATACATCTTGCTTTCCTAAGATAGAATTTAAATTCTCACTCCCTGATACCCTTGAGCTAGACTCGTCCTAATGGCACATTCAGGGTTTAATTAGAGATTCAGCCTCCAAAGAATAATGTGGAAAAACAATCAAGGTGATTCCCAATATCACCTTGGGTTTACACACACACACACACACACACACACACACACACACACACACATACTCCTGTGCTCATGTACCTCCCACATATACCCACCTACATACAAACAAGGTACATATATGCATATGCCCCATACATATATGCATACTCATGAGGAAAAAAAGCAAGAAAAATATCAGCAACTGCCTGTGGGTGCTGCTCAGGAGAACTTAGCTTCTTTCCCCCTTAGCTCTTTAAATCAACATACGAGCTGTCTAATATCACTAATAAGTGCACTTGGGCTTCAACTAGATAGAATAAATGTTGTTTCTAACAGAAGTTCTTAATAAGAGAATGATTTATAGTGGAAGTGTAAAAGTCCCTCCAGGAATGGCTTCTGAAATTTTGGCAGGTTGCATTTGAAAGCTCAGAGGTCACAATCAATCTTACAGAAAAGAACACTGAAGACAGAAGTGGATGCTCAAGCCTTTAATCCATGTTCAGAGTCTGCAAGGCCAAGGTTCAGAGGTTTGTGGGTTTGGCTTCTGCTGAGGACCTTAATTTGGACGGTGTTTCAATGGGAAGAGGAAGAACACATGTGGAAGGAACTGTGGGGAGACAGGAAGTTGGAGAGAGTCAGAGCACAGCCTTATTCTCTTCCTAACTCACCCATTGGGAACCAACTAGAATCTCAGGAGAATGACATTAATTCCTTTTGAAGGCAGCATCCTCACCAATATAATCACCTTTCAATGAATCCCTGTTCAAAGCGACATCCTGTTTCAACCTTACAACCTGATGATCAAGTTCCCAACGAATGAACTATTCCTACAGCCTCTCAAATCACACAAATCACAAATCTCAAATCACAAACCCCAGCAGGTACCATACCATACCGAAAGAAAACTGCTGCTTATTTTTCTCATCTATGCTCTTGGAAGACTATGACATGGTGAATGATTGACTGCCACTTAGGAATGAATGACAACCGCCTAAGATGAATGACAGCCACAAAAGAATAATTCAATGTGCACAAAGACTGAGGCCTACAGAGTGGTTTGACTGCTTCCCAATGTGCTGAAGCTTTGAAAAAAAGTTTTAAATTCCTAGCTCAAGATAATTAAAAAAAAGCCAGGGTGATAAAATGATTACACTAAAATTAGCTCTCATCTCTACGAGGCTGATGAAACAGAATTAAATACACCTTCTGATAGTCTGGTTTCTAGATTGCATCAGTTGAATTCAAATGACTGTGGCTCTATCAAAAGCTCTGGCCTTTGGGTGAGATTGTAATGGGAACATACAGGATACCTGAACACTCAGAGAACCTTGTACACTAGATCCACTGAATGTCCCTACCAGAAGAAATAGAATTTTCTCCAGTTCTTATTTTCTGCCCGCCTTACTAGAGAACTATGCGAGTCCTCTGCATGAGGCAGTTACCTCACCAGACCATGTTACTTTTCACAATTCCCTTCAGCTTCTGGGTGGGTTGTGTGTGTGTGAGGATGTCATAATCCAACATGGTCTAAGAAACAGTAGCACCTTAAATCCAGAAAGTCAAGCTCATTCATCCAGAACAATGAAACATGTTTCCAAGTTACTCTGGTGAAACCCAGAAGGAAAATACAGGATAAAGTTTAGAGGGAAGAGGCATTGCAAAATCAAACCGAGGCAAAAAAGTATTGTTTCTCAGTTATATTGGCAAATGTGGGAATGTATGGGGGGAAGTTGTTACACTGAAATCAGTGGGATATAATTATATCATGAGGTAAAGTTTCCTCTTTTGAACCACAAAAGAGGAAAATGTGGAATAAAAATTAGACAGAGAGAAAGTATATTCGAAAAGCAAACTGAGAGCAAAGATGGGCAATGTGATCCTCTTAACCCACAATGGGACCATTAGAGTCATCCAACATATAGTATTTTGCCTTGTGGCTGGAACAGTGTATCTGTAAGTCAGGAAAATCTTCGAATCCACTAAGATCTTACTGATCTGTAGCAACAACCCAGCCAAGAAACCAGATTCCTGTCCAGAAGCCAATTCAGGGACCTTTCTCCCACATGAAGAACTGGCCAGGAATTCTCAAGGAGAAACCTCAGATACTATTTTCTACATTGGGCTCCTTATTCTGAAGGAAGAGTTCCCAAACAAGGGTTGTATTCTAAAAATCTTCCAAAAGAAACCAGGAAAAGCTGACTGGACAGTGAAAAGGAAAAAAGCTGAGCAGGAGAACAAGCAAAGACTGACCCTGCAGGGATCTATGACAGCAGCTCCAATTAGATCTCAGACTTGTGCCAGCTCAAGGAAGGAGGGCAAAGAAGCCCTTTACACAGTGACACTAGCTAAGCGCTTCTCTTTCTGCAGAATGACAAGAAAAGGAAGATGATACCTGCTATCATCCTTGAGTATCCAAATGCACAATCACCCCTACAAATGCATGTGTCCACACATAAGTGAACACACATCCACACACAGGTACCCTATCTACTCCTGGACACTCGGGTTCTCTGTACCTGCAGGAAAAGTGTTCCTGTTAGCCAAAGGCAGTTTCCAGAAGAAGATGGGAAGTTGCTGGCCTTTAGATTCAAGCAGATCTTGCTGGAGAAGGAGGGAGGATCACACACAGGAGATAAAGACAGATCCAGCTACACTAACAACCAAAGTCCACTTCAACCATCACACAATTCACCAGAAATGTCACTCTTCCCCTTCCCCAGGGAGCTGACAACATGCACTGCATACTGAGAAAGTTATGGTCAGATGATCTGACATAATGCTAGTCCTCAGGGCTAGAACATGATAGTGAGTCATTAGTCAGAGTGAATCTATATGGTTATTCAAAAGGTCAAGAAATTCTCTAAGAAGCATTGCAAAATTAAACTCAGGAAGTAAAGATTGATTCATTCCAAGTAATGCAAAAGTTTTCCCAAGTTATATTGATCAAAAATCTTTTAGGATCACCATGTGGGAACATATTCTGAGGTTCTAAGCCAAAGCAAATGAGTTTGGGCTTGAACTCATGGTCTGAAAGCACCAGTGGTCTATGAGCATGTACTGGGATGTGGCACTGACAGAATACCCTCAATAGCTATTTAACGGTGATCTGTGGAGAAGCTGCCAGATCTAATCAATTCCTCCTCATGAGAATAGCCAGAGTAAAGCAACGTTGCATTCTTAGAGGAATTGTAGAGACTAGCAGCAACTCTGCCAAAGATCCTGTGGTTCCAGAAAAATGATAAATGTCCCATCGCCCCAGGAGTCTCCTCCAACATACACAGGTAATTTTCGGAGAATTTCACTAGTTTATTGTTCTTTGGGTCCAGTTACATCTGATATTTTCAATATAGCAGTGATGTGCTATGTCTTGTGGCTGTTTCCATTTTTAATTACATGAACTAGGAAGATGATTCAGTGATTATACCATTTGATATTCAAGTAAAAAGATCAGGGTTCGGATCCCCAGGTCCCACATAAAATGTTGACCAGGTACAACAGCCTGCCTGCAATTCCAACCTCAGAAGAATCTCCAGGGCAAAGTGTTGCACCAGACTAGCCCTATCCATATCCATGAGCTATGGCTCTGCTTAGAGATCCCATCCCAAGAGAATAAAGTAGACAAGAAAAGGAAGATGATACCTGCTATCATCCTTGAGTCTCCAAATGCACAATCACCCCTACAAATGCATGTGTCCACACATAAGTGAGCACGCATCCACACACAGGTACCCTACCCACCCATACACATGAAAGATTGATAAGAAATATCCATTTATATTCTCAGTAGTGGTACAGATGACTCACTGTTCTCCACATCCTGCACACTGGTCATCTGTTTTCCTAGTCACAGCTCTTTACAAGAAGGCAGGGCTACCCCACGGCGCTTCTGACTTGTCCCTGATGTGAAGGGATTGAGCATTTTACTGCCCCTCCCCACCTGTGTGCTCTACTCTTCTGTTGCTACATCCAAGGATCCTCTCTTTGTATCACTTTTCGATAATCTCATTAAATGTCTTAACAATAGTTTTTCTAAAATTTAATTTGATGAGAGACCTTTATTCTTCCTGAATCCAGATATCTCTAACTTCCTTTGCTTTATAAGACATCCTTTGATTATTTCTTTAAAGAAACATCCTATTCTCTTTGTCTCTGTTTTCTGGATCTTGGCTGTTTTTTGACTTGAGTATTTGCTCTTTAGAGGCTGTTCCTACACATTACATAAGCTTTCTTCATTATATTAAAAAATTCTTAGATATTTTATTTGTTGAAAGAGGGAGGGAGAGAGGAGAGAGAGACAGAGACAGAGATAGAGACAGAGAGAGACACAGAGAGACAGAGAGAGAGAGAGAGAGAGAGAATGCACAAATGCACATGTATTTCCTGGTACACAGGTGGAGGTCAGAGGAAGTCAATTCTCTCCTGCTACCATGTGAGCTTCTGGAAATTGAACTCAGGTCACCTGGTTTGTGAGCGAGTGTCTCACCCAAGTGCTATTTCTCTAGCCATACTACTTTTAAAGTTTTCAAACATTTAAAATTGTTTTTCTTTTGATTGTACATATTCAAATCCATCATCTCAAAATCCATGGACTTTGTTCTGGTGCATTAAGATTGTTATTGATGCCCTCAACTGAACTTTTGATTTTATTCATTGTGCTTTTTAGTTTTAGAAGTCTAGTTTTCAGTTTTCCAGTCTAGTTTCTAAAAATTAGTTTTAATATCTGTCAATGCTTGTGACTGGTATTGTGTCTATTTCATTTAATCATTCTCTCTCTCTCTCTCTCTCTCTCTCTCTCTTCTCTCTCTCTCTCTCCCCCTTTCTTTCTCTCTCTCTCTCTGAAATTCTATATTCTGGCCTACCTGGTAATTTGGGTGAGTCCTGAGTCTTGGCCTCCAGGAAGTGTGTAGAGCTAGACCTGGAACCAGGCCCAACAGGATATCCCCAAGGGCAAATCTGAATACTATGTGTTCCATGGCTAGCCCAGAGCCTGGATCTGCAGGATTGGTTCAGGAACGTCTTAAAACAAATGTTTTATGTTCGTGAGTCAGGCAGCTCATGGATCACTATTTCTTTAGGATTAGTATTTTTTTTCCTTTGGCATCACGTTTTCTGCTTTTGATACCATGGCTCTGAAATGGCATATACACTTCTGAAAAAGTAGGGATGTAAGTGTTTTGAGGGCTGGTTTTGTTTGGGAAAGTACTTCACAAGTCACGCTCTCTAGAAACTCCAGACAGGATGTATGGTCTGGTGTGGTTGATGATCAGGCTTGTCCCATAGCTTCAGGCATACTGGCGTAGTGTCCAGTCAGTAAGAAGACCTGGTGCCTAGGTCCAGGGGCTTGCTTCTGAAATATTAATTCGCTGGGGTGGGTTTGTTGGCTGCCACAAGATTGGACCTGTAACCTGGATTCATGAAGGCATGCCTAAATCACATTTCCACCCTAGTCAACTGAAGTCTGGGTCCACACTGGGTGACCTGGCATTTGGTCTCCAGGGACTGACCAGGAGCTGGAGAAGATCTGGAAGTAAGGTCCGTAGAATGGTACCGTTGCCTGAGTCTGCAGGGGCAGAGCTGAGTGATGGACCTTCAGGGGTTAGCCCAGAACCCAAGCATTTAGAATTGATACAGAAGCCTTTATTTATGAGATGGAGATCCACTGATCTCCTAGGCCTTCATACACTGCCATGAAGCCTAGAGCTAACCTGATGATAAGCAGGCTTGAAACTCAGGTACATAGCTGCCGATCTGGATTCTAGGATCCTGACTGCTTATTTATGAAGGACACCTGGCCTGGATTCTGGAACCAGAAAAATTGGTCTGGCAGTGAATCCACTGGGACCGTCTTAGTTCCTGATCCTGTGTAGCCTTCCCCGTGCTGCAGTCTTCTGGGCCAGACTGGAAACTATGACTGCTGGAGCCTTGTGCAAGTCTTGGTAACCATGCATGCTATTTTTGTATTAATCTACTATGCCTTAATGCCTCATCTTTCCCAATATTACTAAATTTTGTTCTGTAGATTAGAAAATACCAGTGTGGATCATAAATGCATCAGAGTAGAAATGGATGTCATTTAGATCTCTTCCATAAAACTCTATAGAGTAATGGAAGAGAATTAGTATTTATTGCAGAAAAGCTGCAAGAGCTTTTCAAATGTAATTGATATTTATAGAACAAAAGTTTGAGGCATATTGTTGCCATACTATTTGTAAATTTATTCTGGGAGAGGAATATATACTGCAGCTTATCAAGTCAAAAAGTAGACTAAAATAACTGCATGTTTTATATGTAATTTTAAAATTTGGAGGATACACTTTGCCTTTTGGCACTGTACCACATTCTCATTTGTCATGTTCATAATCAATTCCATGTAAATCATCCTGTGTGTCCTGGCATGTCTAGTAGTTCAGGTGCAAACTAGAAGTTACGGTTTCAGTAGTCACGCAAGACAAGTCAAACTGGGCTAAAGGCTTGGGGAGGTTCCCCCCTACTGCAATGTCTGTCATTCTAGAAATGTCACTGGCAGAGTTCACTTTGGGCCAGTTCTCTGGAGAGTTCTTGTTACTCTTTTATGGAAAGCATGTATATGTCTCCCATCTTGCCTCATATCTATTTTCTATAAATGAGAGTAAATTTTCTTTTCTGGATCTAGGAACTTTAGCAATCTTGTAAATATGGTTGTGTCTAGTCTTCAGAGGTACTATTGCTTTGGAATACAGAAATGAACGGCTTTCAAAACACCTTTTTTGTTTGATGCTTTCTATGGCATTCTTAAAATTCTTTTCTCTAATTGCTAATGTTTTGATGACAACAATAACAATATTTCAGAGGCGTTCACAATGTTCTGAATATGAACGTTTGGGGAAGAAAAATAAGACAATTTCTCTGTCTTTCCTAGAGTTTGGCTTATGTTTTCAAGTAAATATTGGTGTTTAATTGAAGGCATGGTTAGGATAATCATTAACTCACTTAGCCTTCTTGTAGGATTAGATAGAAGAATGTAGACAAAGTGGATTTTTTACTATTACTGGCAATTATTATTTGTGAACAAATTACATACATGGAGGAATATTCCATGATGCACATGTGGAGGTCAGGGAACAAATTTACTGAATTGGTTCTCTCATTTCATCTTTAGATGGGTCCTGGATCAAACTTCTGTCTACAGACGGTGTGGCAAACATTTTACCCACCAAGTCATCTTACAAGTCCATTAAAGTGTTATCAAAGTAATATCAAAATAAAGTGTGTGTTTTCTTCTATTCTTTTTTTTTTTATTTTCCTGGAAGCAATTGGAGACTGACCAGGACCTCCTGTAGAGTGGAATAGTACTCTACCTCTGAGCTACAGCCCTATCCTGCAAACTGGACTGTAACAACTTGGAAAACATTTGGAACTTTGGATATTCATGGACTCAGATGGTAAGCTAGCTACAGGCATCAGTTTAATAGCTAAAGGTTCTAGCTCCTGATACATTTGTAAAGAAAGAATTAATAGTTAAGTTATGCCCTAAGCAAACCTATAGAAAATTGTCTAGTTGATGAGAGAAAAGGAAGTCTGTGATGGTTGGGACTAGTCCCTAGGCAAGTGGATAAGGAGGAGGGAGCTAATTCAGAAAGTTGGTATTCATTCGTATACTTGGCAGACATGCTTTCTGGCATGTGAGGTTTGCCCCTCTCACAGCAATGGTTATGATGTAGCCAGTGTTATTTTGTCCTACAAAAATAATAAGCATTGAGTAGCTTATGGTGGTGATGAGAGGATGAATTAGTAAGTTCATAACCAGGAGGTTAAAGCAAGCAACCATGAAGAGGTATTGGCCTCCACCACACTGAAAATTAAGCCCTGTAGCTTTTCTCTGGTTTGATAACCAATCCTAATGAATGAAAATACAAATGTAGGCCAACAATCTCAAAGGAGTTTGGTAATTCATTCATTTTTGAAATTTAAAAAATTTGTGTACATTCACTATATTTTTATCAATACCTAGTCCAGTATTAGACACTGTAATCAAGCATGTATGTGTTAATTTTATGGCAGAGTGTGTGAGAGTAGAGAATGGTACATAAAGCTTTGAGTCAATCTAAGTCGTTTTGTCCCCAAATCAGTGATTGAAGCTTGATTTGGCATTGAGTGAATAAGAAAACATTTTAGTGCCAAGAGCTTTTTGAGTTTGAGCAAAAGACTGTTGGTCTGTAATCAGCTAAACAGATATAATGTCTATGAGGAACATAATTTCAGTTAGAAAAAAATCTATTGTACAGTCTAATTTAAAAAGAAATATCTTCAGGGGCTGGAGAGATAGCTCAGAGGTTATGACTCTGTCTCACAAACAGAAGGTCCTGAGTTCAGATCCTATGTCCCATGTAAAAATTCCCAGTGGAAAGGGCGGTGGCCTGCATTTTTGCCCCTGATGGGTGGAGCCTGGGAAATCTCAGAAAGAAACAAGGATGTTAGAAGCAATCCAGGATGATTCCAGTAGTCACACACACACACACACACACACACACACACACACACACACACACACAATAAATTAATTAAAAGCTATAAAAAAGAAATATCTTCAACAATTTTAAATGAAGTTAGGATTAACTTTACTGGTTATTATGCTGAAACAGAAATTATAATCATTACAACAGAAAGGTATTAAAGTTACACGTGATGCAATTATTTCTAAACTGCAGATGACTATGAAATGCTACTGAATACAATAAAAATTTAATTTTTTATTTATCATTTATTCAATTGTGCATGTATGCATGTGTGCGCGTGTGTGTATGTAGTGTGTGTGTGTGTGTATGTATGTATGTGTGTGTAGCACCACGGACGAATTCGGGAACCACCATGGACACCTCTACCTCCTCATTTACTCTGCCCCGGGATTCACAGGCTCCACCCTACCAGGACCGGAAATGCAGGCCACCCTCGCTTCCGCCTGGCATCTATACCTGGGGTCTAGTATCCGAACTCAGGACCTTCTGCCTGCAAGGCAGAGGCTTAACCCCTGAGCCACCTCTCCAGCCCCTACAATAAAAATTTAAAATGATAGCATTATTCAGTATTCTATAACATAATTTAGACCAGTAGTTTGTGATTCCATAAGATAAGAAATAGGAAGAAGAATTAGTGTTGTAAACTTGAAACTGCTATTATCATGAAAGTAGAGACAATGTTAAAATTTCAGTTTATTTAATCAATTTAGGCTTTGAAAGTATTTCAACATAGTAGTAGGGAATAGAGATTCTCACTCAATTCTGAGTTTGTGATATGCCACAAAATAATTAAATACTGAAACTTGCCCATGTTATACAGAGAAATAGAATGCCATCTATCTGTCTTTCTATCTACAATAGATACATAGATAACTATATATGTATGACCTCAAGATGAAATTTATGATAAGGACTGGCTCACAAATTATAGAGGTTGAAAAGATCCACCATGTGCCATCTTCATGTTAGTGACCCAGGAAACAGGGGGTATAAATTCTAGCTCTTATCTGAAAGCCTGTGAATAGGGGTGTCAGAGATATGAGACCCATTTGAACAAGTGGTCAGTGCTCAGCTTAATTGAAGAAGTCAGTTCCAATTGCCCTCATGTTTTTGGTACATTTACTCATTCCTTCTACTTTGCGAAGGGCACATTTTTGCTCATTCCACCAAGTTAAATGCTAATCTCTTCAGGAAATACTCTTGGAGTCACATGAAGAAACAATGTTTAACTTGGTACAAGGGCAAATGTTCCCATTAGAGTTGACAGCCAAGATTAATCACCCAGCAAGATACTATACTCTTTGTCTCATGACATAACTATGACAAAACCAAATAATTTGATATTGTGGACCCTTGTTGGAAACTCACTGGTATAGTTAATAAATGTTTTATTAGAACTATATACATAAGTATTATAAATGTACAAAATTAAGAGCCAGTACCTAGGGTTATTGAACAGAGACAGCTTCAGCCTTCCTTTTTCAGTAAAGAAGTAAATATGTGTAAGACTATACAACACACTATATAAAAATAGAGGACTATTTTCAGACTTTCTGTCCACTCTCTTCTCCTGTCTCAGGGAAGTCTTTCAAAGGTCAGAAGGAAGACAGTCAGTCACAGTCTGTCTTTGCATTGTTTAAAGGACGTAGGGGAAAATAGATTTGTTGGATCAGATCTCCCATGGAACATGTTTTCTGATCAGAATAGTCACTGGAATAGAAATGGCTATGGTAGGAAGGGGAACAAACCTCACAGTCCTTTTTTAATCTTGTTTAAAAAGGACGAAAGATTTCCTGTTGCACCTGCAGAATTCAAGGTTGCAAATTCAGCTGTGCTATGAGAAGCATCATGTGGCCTTCTCCCTTCTGCAAATGAAGGGGTGCTGGGGAGCAAGGCCAGTTCTTTGCCTGCAACTCCTTTCTGTAGAATTTGTAACTTCTGTTAAGATAAGCTTCCATTCATGAATCGGAATGTTTATTCTGCAGATGGCTGTTAACATCTTGCTATCCTGCAAGGTCAGATTTATTTCTGCTTTTAAAAACTTCATAACACAGTCTTTGAGAACACAGAGTCCACAGCTGTGATACAGTGTGCTTCTTGGACTGAAGTTAAGTGAAAAGAGATATAATTAATAAATGATCAGTCATTTCAAATGATCTTACATCTGTTCTGGGTCTTTAGCCCCTAAACATCTGAAATGCAAATATTTCAAAGATGTTTCATGAATTTAAATGTTTTATCAATAATTCTATTTGAAAATTTTCTTTTGCTCATTATCTGCTGAAAGTATATGATTATTTTATGTGTACTCTTTTTTACATATTTAGTTTTGGGATTTACCCCCTGATGTTTCCTGCTCTCTCCTCCCCTTCTCCTCTTTATGTAGCTCACACTGGTCTTGAACTCCTCACCCTCCTGCTACAGCCCCTGTTAGAATTATCCACATGATCAGGCAACTGGTTTTGTTCAGCCTCTTTGAATGTTTTCATTCCTTCACCCACAAGCACAAAATAATATAAAACAGGTTGGTGAGATAGTTCAGGAGTTAATTTCCATTCAAGCAAAAGGAGCAGAGTTTAGATCCTGAGATGCCACATAAAATGTGCTGTGTATTATTCATCTGCCTGTATGTAATTCCTACCTCAGAAGGCAGAGACTAAGGAACCCTAGTGCAAGCTGGATAACAAGATTGGCCCTATTGGTGAGCTTTGGGTCTGATTTGAGACCCTGTCCCAAAAGAATAAGGTGGGAGAACAATCAAGGATGATTCTTCATATGAACCTCAGATCTTCACATATATAGATATCCATGTGCATGAAATACACATGCAAACATACATACATAAACATCTCCACACCTATACATGAGAAAATGAAAAAAATAGAAATTAAATTTCCATTAGTTGCATCTTTCTAGCTTGCTTTTGTTTTCATAAAATTCTATGCTTCTTTTTGTTAGTATTTACCATTTACTCACCTATGCATTATAAGTTTATGACTTCCAAGTCATACTTGGAAGTCATAAACTTATAATATTTATCACACTTACTTCCTGCTTTTTTACTCCTGCTTCAATCTTTCTCTTCTCCATCCTTTTACTTGAATTCCAGGGAAAATATATGGAGATGGTGATGCCAGTATGGTTGGCTTGTAGGTTCTCTTGCAGCATTCCTGAGATGTTGGAACCCTTAAAAAAGGACCTGGTTGAAGGTACTCAGGTTGTTCTTATGAATGAATAATGCTGTCTCATCAAGATGGCCAGTCACAAGCCAGAAAACCATCATGTGCTTGCCCACTTTTGTATGTAATTTGATTTTTGTCATTTTTCTATGGTGTTGCAAGGAAATACAGCAAAGAAAGCTTTTCTGGGATGCTGCCCCCATGCTGCTTGCATCCTCTGCCAGCCTCTGGAATCAAGAGTCAAGTAGACCAAGCTTCTTTCTTTCTTTCTTTCTTTCTTTCTTTTTTCTTTCTTTCTTTCTTTCTTTCTTTCTTTCTTTCTTTCTTCCTTCCTTCCTTCCTTCCTTCCTTCCTTCCTTCCTTCTTCCTTCCTTCCTTCCTTCCTTCCTTCTTTCCTTTCTTTCTTTTCTTTCTTTTTCTTTCATTTTTAAACTAAATAAAAATACTTATTCAGAAATAAAAATATTTTTATGCATGAGCAAAAGAAATCAGAGAGAGAGAGTTTATGTAGGCACATACGTGCCATGCATGTCTACTACTTAAAGCTATCTCGAGTGAGAGATCAGTACAAATAAATTGCACATTTATAAGTGTAGTTGTAAGAAACCATGTAGGTGTACTAATTTTATTTTATTTTCTAGTCCACATGAAAATCTATATATGGAGTTGGTGAGATGGCTCTGTGAGTAAGCCTCCTGCTTGCAAACCTGGTGACCTGAGTCCAACTCCTGAAAGTTCACATGGTGAAAGGAAAGAACCGATTTCTAAAAGGTACCCTTTGACTTCCACCTGTACACAAGGCATTCATGGCTCTCTCTTTATCTCAAATAAATAAACAATAATAAATATAATAATAACAATGTTTTTAAAAATGAAGGGAATCTATATATTGAGAGAGTTTAAACTTTTTGGTTACCCCTTTGGTCAGCTTAACCTTCACAAGCTTCTTCCTTCTGGGTATTCCATCTTTTCACTGATCCTTTTAATAATCTATTTCCGGGCTGGAAAGGTGGCTCAAGGGTTAAGCCTCCTGCCTTGCAGGCGGAAGGTCCTGAGTTCGGATCCCAGATCCCACGTATAGACGCCAGGTGGAAGCGGGGGCGGCCTGCGCTTCTGGTCCTGGTAGGGCGGAGCCTGTGAATCCCGGGGCAGAGTAAACAAGGAGGAGGTGGAGGCGTCCATGGTGGTTCGTAGGTTCGTCCGTGGTTCTACACACACGCGCGCACATGTGCACAGTTGAATAAATAATAATAAAAAATTAAAAAAAATAATCTATTTCCCCAGATAGCTTTACTAAAATATGATTTTTGTATAACACAGTTCCTTTAGAAGAAATTCATTCCTATGTTAGTTCTGTATGAAACTGTGAATCATTTTGACTTAATTCTATCTTGTCTTTGTATGTCAACTACTTTTCTCATTTCAGTGTCCACATACTTGACAGGAAAGATTTATGATATCTCACAGCTCCAGAGGCTTCAGTTCATCACGGTGGGAAACATCTAACAATACAACTTTATTATCCTACAATCCCACTACTAAATGTACATCTGAAGGAATTTAAAGTTATGTGCGACACCTGCACTCTGATTTTATTGCAGCACTATTCATAATAGCAGAAACACAGGCATCTGAACTGTCTATGGTGGTTAATATGAGCTCCAACTGAAGGAGAAGAGGGATAAGTAAAGAGATCGCTATACCGTGGATCATACTAAGTAAACCACCTGCAAATCCACCACTGGTAAAGCACCCAGGAAATAACTGGCTACAAAAGCTGCTTGTAAGAGACAATTTGCTGGCGGGGTGGAGAAACCTCATCACTACAGGCCTGGTGTTATTGCACTTCGTCAATTTGGCAATTGAAGACTGAGCTCTGGAAACATTTGTGAAAGATTAGTATTTAAGACAAGCCCTTAAACAAGTCTATGGGAAATTGTCTAATTGATGTTGGGAGACCTAGCCTGTAGAAGATGGGACCATTTCCTGGACACAGGGATAATATGGGTGAAGTTAGTTCAGTAAGTTAGCATCCTTCAGCGTACTTTGGCAGACATACAGCCCTAGTAAGTGAAGTTTGTTCATTTCTCAGTAATCCTGTGGATGTAGTGTGGGCAGTTCCCTCTGTAATTGGTACTGACAAGAACTCGCTTGCCAAACCGGACTAAAAACCAGACAATCATAAGCCAAAATAAAAGCCCCTTGGTCCCCTAAGCACTTTGGTCATGAATATATCAACAACACGCAGAGTAATTGGAACACAAACCATATAGTACAAGCCAGTTAATAAATTTCAAAATATATTTACCTGTTTATTTATTAGGAAAGTACAGAGAATGAATGCCTTGGTGCATAGGTAGAAATTAGAGATCAACTTTCAGAAGTCATTTCTCTCTTTCCACTTTCTACCATGTGGGTTTCCGGGAACTGAACTCAGGTGACCAGGTTTGCAAACAGTGCCTTGTCTGCTGAGCTATCTCACTGGCCAATAATTTTGATAAATATATATATCCATTCTTTGAATTACTAATGAAGTATCCATCAATGAATAAATCAATAATGAAAATATGGAATATACAGTATAGAAGTCTAAATTAAATCATTTCCATTTAAATGAATGAAAAGAAATCATTTAAGTGAAATAAGACAGAAATAGAAAGACTAATTTTTTAATGTTTTCACTCATGGTGTAGAAACTCCTATTGATCTCATAAAGGGGTTAGGACAGGAAAGGGGTTAGATGAGCACCAAAATACAGTTAGGCAGAAATTAGGCCTGGTTTTTGTACCACAGAGGGACAGCTCTCTCTGATGTATTTCAAAATAATTCAAAAGGGTTGCACACAGGTCCCATCTATGCTATGATGTGCTTTAGTTCCAATGTACTGAGACTCTGCATTTCCCATAAACTCTTTTCATCACTTTCTGCAGCATATTGGCAAAACACACTTTTGGAATTTCTAAATTTGAAGTAGATCCCACTTTTGAAAGTTAGCTTTTGGGCTGGGGAGAAGGCCTAATGATTAAGAGTCTACTACCCAAGCAAAAGGACTGAAGGGCAGATTCCCAGATTATGCCAAAATAATTGGGTGCATGTGGTGACACACTGTTAATTCCCACCTCCATAAATGAAGGTTGGTATTTCTCAGAGCAAACTGGTTGGATAGACTAGTCTTACTGGTAAGCGCTGGTTCAATTAGAGATCCTTCCCAAAAGATAAGATTAAAGAGGAGCTGAGGAAAATTCTCAATATCAGTCTTGGGGGTCCACATGCTTACTGCATATTGCCAGTTCTGAAAATTCAAATGCATGTACTAGTGGGGCTGGAGAGGTGGCTCAGGGGTTAAGCCTCTGCCTCGAAGGCAGAAAGGTCCTGAGTTCAGATCCTAGACCCCACGTATAGATACCAGGCGGAAGCGTGGGCGGCCTGGGTTAATGGTCCAGGTAAGGTGGAACCTGTGAATCCTAGGGCAGAGTAAACAAGGAGGAGGTGGAGGCGTCCATGGTGGTTCCCGAATTCGCCCGTGGTTCTATACACACACACACACACACACACACACAAGCACATACACGCACAATTGAATAAATAATAAAAATATATATATAAGAAAATTCAAATGCATGTACTAGCAAGCCTGACAACCTTAGAATCAAGGCCAGGCCTTACATGTGATACTCGCTCACTTACTTTAGACTGCTATCCTTTACAAATTTTCATAATCTGTTATTTAAGTCATTATGCATGCTTTGGTATTTATTTAGGAAGCTAAGTGGAAATTAATGATGATTTCTACCATTAGTTTAAACACAAATTAATAGTTTCATTTATTTGACAAGAAGATGGCACCAAAGTCATCTGATCTTAGGGGAAATATTCTCAACTGCTTACAAAGACTAAATAGTACCGAGTTTTCAGTTAAATGGACAAAAAGCTAATCAAAGTCAGTGTTCTGATCCAATAAGGAGAGCTTTTCCATTTGATTTTACAATGTTTTCTGGCTCCAAGAGCTTCAACTAGTAACCAAGGCAGCCTTTCCAGAAGCCAATTTCTATTGCTGGTGTTAATTTTTAAGCAGAAAGAAAAAATGTAACTTTGTGAATTCATTTAATCTATTTACTTTAATTATAAACTGAAAAATATGAGGGAATCTTAAAAGGGAACACAAATGTAAGTTCATGTTTACGATGAATATGCATATTTTTACATCTACTTCACCAGACACAGCAAAGTAAAGAATAACATACACATCACAGGGTGTTGATGATTTTCAAAACAAAATTGAAGTTCTTTAGTCCTTAGGTTTTGTTCTCAAAGATAATTTGCAAACATTAGCTTAAGTATAGATCACAAAGGGGAAACTTGGAGTGATTATAATTCTGTCATGAAACAATGTAGAGTACAAATTCATGGAGGCATAAGCAAAGGCAGCAATGTGAGCAAGCAAAAATGTGTGCTTGGTGCAGTTTTCCAACAAGAAAACAGACTCAAAAGGGGGCCTGTTTCTGTAAGCATTTTTCATGGCTCAGTCTAAATCTGAAAGATTCATTGTTCCTTGGGAAACGCAAATGACAATTCAGATGAGGATGGGTCTGGGAAACCCAAAGGAAGGAATTGAAATTAAAGAAGTTATCAGAAACTTAAATAGTAAATAATGATAGATTCACTTTAAATAAAAAATTATAATTTCAAGGGCAAGAAATTGAACTGAAATTATGGCTGTAGTGTGTGTATATATATATGCATATGTAATTCAGATACTCACATACTTTTTTTTTATTATCTCCGCTCATACAAACTTAATAGGTACACCGGTTCCCTCCCTCCCTCCTTCCCCCACCCTTCTGTTCACAAGATTCACATTGCATGAAGCAGATTATTCCTTTCCGTTGCTATTATTTCATATAGTTAATATTGTATTATCTATTTTTCTATTAGTCGTGTACTTTTTTTTATTCTTTTAGTTTCATACACAAATACAATGAATTTGTCATTTTTACTCCCTTATTACCCAATCCCTTCCCCACTACTTTTCCCACTGCAAATTTCCTTCTTCCCTACCAGTTTCCCTCTCAATTTCTGTTTTTCTGCATGGGGCCCACTGAGGTTCACCTGGGTTGCCTTCTATGGCATGTGACTGGGCACTTCCTCAGCACTCACATTCATGGACATTTGTGTTGTTTCCTACTGACCATGACTTTTATGTCTTTTTTGTGTATATGTGTGGTACTAGGGATTGAACCTAGGCCTCCCAAAGGTTAGGCAAGAACTCTACCACTTAGCTGCACCCCCAGTTCCCCAGCCTTTATACTTTTGAGATGGGTTCTTTAAGTTGCCCAGGGTGGCCATGAACTTGCAATCTTCCTGCATGGTTAGAATTCTAAGCTTGTATCACAAGTCTAGCTCTGTACATACCTTTTAAGAGTTTCAGAGATATATATGATTGGTAATTACAAAGAAATTGCTTCATCCATCCCTCCTCTCACCCCTCCCTCCCCACACCCCAGTGCCTCCCCTCCCCCAAGCCCCGGAGAATCCTTTAATGTGCATGCCAAACTCTCCTCTGCGTCTTCCTCTCCAATGACATACAAGGACCCAGCGGCATTTCCCTGAACCCTTTCATGTGTTCCCCTTAAGCATAGGAACACTATTTTGGCTGTCAATCCCTTGTCTCCAAGGATCTTGGTGCTTTTAGCAAATGCTAGACTTTATGGGGACAATAGTGTGTTTGACATTGCGCAGGGCATGTAAAGTCCAATTGTGATTGCTTCGGCCCTAATTTGTGTGGAGTATCTTGCAAATCATTGCTCCTCCCATCCTTGTGCTCTTACACTCTTACTGCCCCCTCTTCCCCAAATTTCCCTGAGCTTCAGGATGGGGAGAGATTAGGCTGGCCTAGTCCTAGATGGTTGATATAGAGTCTCTGAAGTTCTGGATTATGGTTTGTTGATTTTCTTTTGCGGTTTTGCAATGCCCTTCACTCCATCCTGATGGGTATTGGATGTCACCCCCTGGCCAGGATAAAAAACTGTTAAACCAGAGTCTTGTTATAAGAGTATATTCAAAGGTAGATGCAATAAAAGTAGGAAACCACAGTGAGGGAGGGGTCAATCACCCATTTGCTAAATGTTTACTTATTATCTGCCAGACTATATGCCCTCCCCTACTGGTGAGATCATACCCTATCAGTTGTAAATGATCAGGAACGAAAAGTCTGTGAACTTAACCAGATGTGTCATTGCTTACTTGCAGTCCTTGATGGAGGCCTATTTTCTCTGCTGTTACATGGTCATCTCTCTCCTTGTTTCTGGTGTGGCCCTCCTACCCCATCCCGTCTGTTCATACTCCTTGCAATTACTGTAGGTATTACAGAGATTTATCATCGAGTGTCTCTAGGTGGGCTGGGTGGGTTTGGTACTAGGAGCCACCTATTAGGGAGTACATACGGTGCTTAATTTTCTGGGTCTGGGATATTTCACTCAATATAATTGTCTCTAATGACATTCATTTCCCGGCAAATTCCAGTAATTCATCATTTTTTATGGCTGAGTAGTACTTCATTGTATAGATGTACCACAGTTTCCTTATCCCACTAATCAACTGTTGGACATTTGGGTTGATTCCATGACTTTGCTATTGTAAACAGTGCTGCTATGAACATGGTCGTTTTTGTGCTATCGAGGTGGACCTCTGCTGCATGGGAGGGGGGTATTCCCAAAAGTGGAATAGCAGGGTCATATGGCATTTCAATCTTTAATTTCTTTAGGAATCTCCAGAAGGCTTGCCAGAGTGTCTGTAGGGGCCTGCATTCCCACCAGCAATGTAGGAGAGTTACCCTCTCTCCACATCCTCTCCAGCATTTGGTGTTGTTTGTATTGTGGATTTTTGCCATCCTGACTGGGGTGAGATGATATCTCAGGGAAGTTTTGATTTGCATTTTCCTGATGGCTAAGGAAGTGGAGCATTTTTTAAGATATTTGTTAGACATTTTAATTTCATCCCTAGTAAAGTTTTTTTTTTAAGTTCCAGGGCCTATTTTACAAATGGGCCATTAGTTTCCTTGGTATTTAGTTTTCTAAGTTCTTCGTCCACTCTGGATAATAGAGCTCTATCAGATATGTGGTTAGTGAAGATTTTCTCCCATTCTGTGGGTTGCCTTTGAGCTCGTGTTACAATCTCTTTATCTGAACAGAAGCTCTTTAATTTCACAAGATCCCAACTGTTGAGAGTTGGTAGCAGTGACTGTGCCATTGGATGTCTGTTTAGGAAATGTTGGCCTAGCCCAATCAGCTCAAGGGAGTTCCCTACCCTTTCAACTATCGTTTTTATAGACTCTAGCCTGACATCAAGGTCTTTGATCCATTTGGAATTAAACCTGTAAATGGTGACAAGTACAGGTCCAGCTTTAATCTTCTGCATGTGGAGATCCACTTTTGCCAGCACCATTTGTTGAAGATACTGTTTTTTTCCATTGAATTTTTTGGGCCCCTTTGTCAAAGACCAAATGGCTGTAATTTTGTGGGCTTATATCTGGGTCTTCAACTCTTATCCATTGATCTGTGTGTCTATTTTGGAGCCAGTACCAGGCTGTTTTTACAACTATGGATTTGTAGTATAAACTAAGGTTTGGTATGGTGATACCTCCAGTAGTGTTTTTGTTACTCAGGATTGTCTTTGCTATCCTGGGTCTTTTGTGCCTCCATATGAATTTTGAGATTGGTCAACTTCTTTAAACAATTGCTTTGGGATTTTAATTGGTATAGCATTGAATTTGTATATTGCCTTTGGTAGGATGGTCATTTATACGATGTTGATTCTACCAATCCAGGAACACAGGATGTCTTTCCACCTTCTGGTGTCTGTTGCAATTTCTTTCTTTAGGGATTTAAAGTTTTCATTGTAAAGGTCTTTTACCTCTTTGGTTAGGTTTATACCAAGGTATTTCATTTTTTTAGGGGCTATAGTAAATGGGATTGTTTCTCTCAAGGCTTTTTCACTTCTTTCATTCTGGTCATATAGGAAAGCCACTGATTTTGTACATCTTGCTACCCTGCTGAACTTCTCAATTAGTTCCAGGAGCTTCCTGGTGGATTTTTTGGGATCACTCAGGTATAAGATCATGTCATCTGCAAATAGGAATAGCTTGACTTCTTCCTTGCTGATTCTAATCCCTTTTATGTCCCTTTCTTGTCTTATGGCTTCAGCTAAGACTTCAAGTACAATATTGAATAGAAGTGGTGAGAGTGGACAGCCTTGTCTAGTTCCTGATCGAAGTGGGAATGCTTCCAGTTTTTCCCCATTGAGTATAATCCTTCCTGTAGGCTTGTTGTATACTGCTTTTATTATATTGATAAAGGTTCCTTCCATTCCTACTGTCTCTAGTGTTTTGATCATAAAAGCTGTTGGACCTTGTCAAAAGCTTTTTCTGCATCTATCGAGAGTATCATGTGGTCTTGGGCTTTGGAGTCGTTTATATTATGAATTACATTTATTGATTTGCGTATGTTGAACCAACCTTGTGTGCCAGGGATAAAGCCTACTTGGTCCCCGTGAATGATCTTTTTGATATGTATTTGAATCCGATTTGCTAAGACTTTGTTGAGAATCTTTGCATCTGTGTTCATCAGAGAGATTGACCTATAATTTTCTTTTTTAAGTGTATCTTCATTAGGTTTTGGAATTAAAACAATATTAGCTTCATAGAAGGAATTTGGTAGTGTTCCTTCCTTTGCTATTTGATGGAACAGTTTAAGGAGTATTGGTGTTATTAACTCCTTAAATGTCTGGTAGAACTCTGCTGAATTCATCTGGTCCAGGACATTTTTTGGTGGGAAGATTCGAGATTATTTCCTCAATTTCCTTATATGTTATAAGACTATTTAAATAATTCACAACTTCTTGATTCAATTGAGGTAAGTTGTGTTTACTTAGAAATTCATCCATCTCTTTTGTGTTGTCATATTTCACAGACTACAAGTTTTCGAAATATGATATAATTCTCTGGATTTCTTGGGTATCAGTGGTGATAACTCCATTTTCATTTCTAATTTTATTAATTTGGGATTTCTCTCTCTTGCTTTTAGTTAATTTAGCTAGGAGTGCATCAATCTTATTGATTTTTTCAAAGAACCAGCTTTTTGACTGGTTGATTTTTTCTATCGTTTTCCTAATCTTGATTTCAGATATTTCTCCCCTTATTTTGCTAATCTCCTCTCTTCTACTACTTTTGGATCAAATTGCTCTAGTGTCTCTAAAGCTTTAAGCTGCATTGTTAAGTTGTTTATTTCTGATGTTTCCATTTTTTTGATGTTGGCATTAAGAGCTATGAACTTACTTCTTAGAACAGCTTTCATTGTGTCCCAGAGATTCTGGTGAGTTGTATTTTCATTATCATTCGCTTTCAGGAAATCTTGAATTTCCTTTTTAATTTCTTCCTGAATCCAGTTCTCATTCAGCATCATAGTGTTGAGTTTCCAGGAGTTAGTGTATTTTCTGTTGTTTGTTGTGTTGTGGATGTCCAGCTTTAGGCCGTGGTGGTCTGATAGGGCCCAGGCTAGAATTTCAACTTTCCTGTATATGTGTAGATTCATTTTTTGGCCCAATATATGATCTATTTTGGAGAAGGTTCCGTGTGCTGCTGAGAAAAATGTGTATTCTTTGGTGCGTGGGTGAAAAGTTCGATAGAGATCTGTAAGGTCCATTTCTTTAAGGGTTTGATTAAGTTCCAAAGTGTCTTTGTTAAGCTTTTGGCCTGTTGATCTATCCCATGTTGAGAGGGTGGTGTTGAAGTCCCCAAGAATTATTGTTTGGGGGTTGATTTCTTGCTTTAGACGCTGTAGGGTTTTCTTAATGAATGTGGAGGGGCCCGTATTGGGTGCATATATGTTCAGTATTGTGAAGTCTTTCTGGTGAATTGTACCTGTGACTAAAATGTAGTATCCATCTGTGTCTCTTATGATTTTTTGGGGTTTGAAGTCCACGTTGTCCGACAGCATAATGGCTACCTCTGCCTGTTTCCTAGTTCCATTAGCTTGCAAGATTTTGGACCAGCCTTTCATTTTTAGGATGTGCCTATCTTTTGTGGTGAGATGAGTTTCCTCAAGGCAGCAGATTGATGGGCTGTGATTTTTAATCCAAGTTTGTAATCTGTGTCTCTTAATCGGTAAGTTAAGCCCATTGACATTTAATGCTATAATGGAGAAATTATTTTTAATTCTGGACATTTTTTATGTTTAGTGGATTTTATAAGCTTATTGTTTTACATTTATATGTTTGTGGTATTATACTTCCCTTCTGTCCTCCTGGATACGCTTGTTCTTTTCTTCAAGTTTGCATATCATTTCTAGCATTTTTTGAAGGCCTGGTTTGGTAGACATGTATCCCTTCAAGTTGTCTTTGTGCTAGAAAATTTTTCTTTCTCCTTCGATCATGACAGATAGTTTTGCCGGGTATATCAGTCTGGGTTGGCATTTTTGCTCATTTAATACTTGAAGTATGTCTCTCCAAGTTCTTCTTGCTTTTACTGTTTCCATTGAGAAGTCATTTGTTATTTTAATAGGTTTACCTTTAAAAGTGACTTGCTTTTTTTCTCTTGAAGCTCTCAGCATCTTTTCTTTGTCTTGAATGTGGAATGTTTTGACTATTATTTGCCGTGGCGATTTTCTATTTTGGTCCTATCTGTTTGGAGTGTGAAATGCCTTTTGTATTTGGATGGGCTTCTCATTCTTCAGTTGAGGGAAGTTTTCATTTATGATAGTTTGAAAAATTTCCTCAGGGGTGGTATTTTGAGATTCTTACTCTGGTATTCCATGAATGCGCATGTTAGGCTTCTTCAGTGTGTCCCATATCTCTTGAATGTTCCTCTCAAGTATCGTTTTGGGTTTAACAATCTCTTACATTGAGCTGGTTAATTCTCCCACTTTGTCTTCAAGATCTGAAATTCTATTTTCTGCTTCGTTAGTTCTGCTGATAATATTCTCTGTTGAGTTTTGGGTTGAAGATAACTAGTCTTTTAGTTCAGTTTTAAACTCTGCTTGAATCTGTTTTAACTGCTCTATGCCTATTTTTGTTTCTTAAACTGTTTTTCTCAACTCCTCCAAATACCTGTTGTTTTCCCGTTCAAAGTGGTTGAGTCTGTTGTTCAACTCCTCTTGGATTTCCTCTTTCATAGTATTAATCATGGTAATGATCATACTTTGAAAGTTGTTGTCTTGGGTCTGGCTTTCTTGGCTGTTTTCTGGTTGGAATCCATCATTAAGGGATTAATTCTTTCAATGGGAGATTGGTCTTCTTGGGTTTGTTTCTCATGGATCTGCACTTTGACTTGGGCATTGTTGTTTTGTCTTCTAGGGCTTTTCAGTTTCTGTGTGTTTTTGACTGATTTAGTTGGTATTCCTACACTTGGGCAGTTATTACTAGTGCTTGCCTTGGGGTTGGGTATGTTTGTCTTTTATTATTGTTATTTCCTAGTTGAGGCTGTTAGGTTGTTAGTACATCAATTAAGTCAGGTTAAGTAGAGTGAATATTAGTATGATAGTGCACTTTTACAATGTAGTATCTTGGTGACATGTGAGAGTGAGTGGTATGATCCCTGGAGTTGTATTTTTGGGGTGGCTTTATGGAAAAGTTAATCTATAGTGATTAATATTAGAAAGTAACAGTAAGGTGAAAAAAAAGGAGGTTTACTTATCTTTGGGCTGGATGTGAAGAATCTCTCCCATGTGATAGGATGATTGTAGAGGTTTAGAGATGTATGGCCTTTGACCCTTAGAACTTTGCTTGAGTTTTCTTTGAACTCTATTGAATTCTGAGTAGCAGTGTGTCTTCTGTAGACCACGTGCATGGGTCCCCGGTGGGTCAGAGAGGCAGAGGGGCTGATGTTGATGGCAGAATTCTTCACCCTGGACCTGGGACTTGGCTTAGTGCCCCACCCTAAACTCCAGGGATGGAGAAAAGCGAGCACGTCCTGTCCAGTTGGGCGGACAGGAAGGCGGAAGGGAGAAAGGGGTCTGGGGCGTGGCCCAGGCCAAAACCGGGGCGACCTGGGCGGGGAAGCAGGTGGCATGCTCGGGGGAACAAAGGCAGCGCAAGAGGGAGGGCTTTTTTACAAATGTATCTATGTATGTGTTCCTCTTCTTTTACTAACTTCCAAGTCTAGGTGCCTTTGAAAACTGAATTGTGCATATTTATGGTTACTGGAATGAAGAATATTAACATACCTGTTATATATAGCCAATCATTTGTGACAGGACAGGTAAAAAATCTACTTATTTGACAAAAATGATTGTTTCATATGCAATTTTATTAACTTTAGATCCATATGATATATCAGATCTCCAGACCTGTACATATTATATTTCTGCTTCCTGTCTTTGGATGTGTATGTTCCCACTTCTTCTATTTTCCCAAATGTGGTGACCACTCTTTCCTTCTCTCTCTGTATATCAGAAGTCTTTCTTGAGTACTCTACACCTGAGATCATGTATTACTTTCATTTATGTCTCTATGTTACTTTTAATATAATATTCAGGTGCATCCATGCTGTAGAAAATGCAGGACCTCCTCCATTTATTTATTTATTTACATGTGTTTGTGCATGTATTTATGCATGTGGGTGTGTGGGTAGTGTGTGCGTGTGTGTGCATGTGTGTGTAGTAGAGGACACTTGAGTATGTGGAGGACTGTGGAAGCCCAAAAATGATCTGGGGAACTATCCTGGATTGCTCTACCTCTAAGACCTCATCTCTTCGAAAAGCTAAATAATATTCCATTGCCTTAATCCATTTGTGCATCAGTGGATATTTAGTTTGCTACCATAACTTGACTATGGTGAACCCGGGCCTGCAGATGTTTCACAAGGTGATAATTTTATCTTCTTTGGATATTCAGAAGAGGAATTGATAGTGCAGGTGGCAGTTATAGTTTTAAGTTCTCTTGGAAGGTCCATTCTCTTTTCCATAATGACTGGGCCAATCTCCATTTCTACTAGTACTGTCTTAGGCTATTCTTTACTTTACACCCTTGTGAACATTAGCTATTATTCGCATATGTTTGTTGCTTGCCTGTTTATTTGTTTTGATTTGGGGATACATTGTCTCATGCTCAAGCTTGCATGGAACTTGCTGTGAGCTTGGGCTGTCACAATCCTCCTTCCTCTACCTCCCAGTATTGGGATTACAGGTATGTCCATACGTCTGCTTCATGAAAGCTATGTTAACAGTGTAAAGTGAAGCATCACAATGATTTTAACTGGTGTTTCCCTGACGATGATACTGAGTATTTTTGCATATAATTGTTAGCCATTCTTTCATTTTCTTTTGAGAAATGTCTTCATGTCTACTGCCCATTTTTAGACAAAATTACTTGCTTTCTACTATTGAGTTGTGAGTTCTTTATAAATTTTGTATAAAACTCCCTAATAAGACATGTGTTTTATAATTTTTTCCCAGTTTGTGGTTGCCTTTCACTTTGTGAGTTCTCTCCTTTGCTGTGCAGATGCATTTCAGTGTGGTATAGTCCCCTTCATTTCTACTTTTGTAACTGAGCTTCAGGTATGAGACTCAGAAATCACCACCAAGGTTACTTCAAGGAAATGCTGTTCCATGTTCCTTTGGGGTTGGGGAGTTTTCTGGTTGTGTATCTTACATTTAGTCCTTTCAGCCATTTTGTGTGAATCATTTTAGGATGATGTAAGATATATTTATAATTTCATTATTTTTATGTGGAAATTCACTTTGCTCATCACCATTTTAAAAAGAGACTATTCATCCCATTGTATCTTCTTCACACCTTTTTTTAAAACGTGAGCAAGATGATCAGTGAAATATTATTCACTGCTACAGTCACCCTACTGCTGAACTTGGACAAGCCTGGCAGTGACTGCATAGCTCCCCTCCTGTCAGTCTCATTTCTTGATAGATAGATGAATAAGCACTGCCCATCTATCAGCTTATTCTGTGGCTGTCTCTATTGATGTGAGAAAAACTGAATCCTGAAGATGGGTGGGAAAAATTACTGGCAGATGTCCCACCAGAGTCCAACATCACAATATACAACAGCAGAATAAACATTCTGTACAGAAGATCGAGGAAGCTAAGATGTGTTCAGTGGGTCAGTGAAACCACATGTGCTCATCGATCTCTTTTTAACACAGTCCGTGGCTTCTATTATGCTTTGAATCTGAGATGCCCCATGGGTTCATGCCATGTTTTGATGTGACAGCTGTGATGCCTTTAGGAAACAGAGATTGTCTGGAGGTAATATATCAATAGGGGTAGTCTTTTGAAAGTTTGTATTCATCCTAGTTCTGGTCTGCCACTCTGTGATGTGCCTGTCGCCATGTGAAGAGCTCCCTCTCAGGCTCCTCCCACAAGGATGAAGTTGCTCCTGACTGCCCTCCCTTCCCTATCACAATGACCTATAATCCATTGAAATCACAAGCTAACATGAACCCTTCTTCCTTAGTTCATTTTTGTGAGATATTTAAAGCAAGAAAAAGCCACCCTTTCACCGTGAATCTTTTTTTTATGAACTTATGTGATTAAATGGTCTGTTTATGAAAGTGCAGATTAAGTCTCAGAGGTCCACTCAGACTGTGCTGTGAGAAGAGATTGTTACTTCAAGGAGATGCTGTTTCATGTTCCTTTTGGGTTGGGGAGTTTTCTGGTTGTGTATCTTACATTTAGTCCTTTCAGTCATTTTGTGTGAATCATTTTAGGATGATGTAAAATATATTTATAATTTCATTACTTTTTATGTGGAAATCCACTTTGCTCATCACCATTTTAAAAAGAGACTATTCATCCCATTGTATCTTCTTCACACCTTCACATCTTGCGGTATGTGGTATGTGTTATCTTCCTCAAGTCACCACACCTATCATTCAGGATACCTGCTATCAATGAAGATAAACTTCAGTTAAACTTCATCAACTTCAGTTAAATTACTTGAAGTTGGTGCTCACAAATGGAAACTACCCAAAATCACTTTAAAAAGTTCCAATTCACATGAATGTGGAGGCAGAGCAAGGGGTTCTGAAAGCAAAATCAGATCTGTGGTTCACTTTCTAAGTTCATAACAGCAGAACATTTGTTTTTAGGTAATTGATGAATTTTTCAGGTTGAGTAATAGTCTTAAATGACAACCCAACAGACAATTGAAATTGCCTCTAAAATTCCTTTCTTATAGAAGACCCAAATTTTCATGTTCTATGTAAAATGACAGAAAGTCAGTTGCAGACAGCCATAATGTGCGACTGTGCTTCCCTTAAGGAAATATTATGGATACGATGCTTGGCATGCATACAAAGTTTTGGCAAAGCTTGTCTTTCATTCATTAGGTTTTCTGATGCTTCATTTCCTTCTATCTCTTAGATAAGACTTTCTTCCCAGGATCAGGTCAAGTTCATTGAGAGACTGTCAAGCATAAACTAATGTTTAGCTTTAAAGAGACATTCCTTTATCATTATACTTATGAGCATATTGATCATACGGTAACTATTTAGAGTGGCAGGCTTGGGAGACAGCTCAGTTGATAATGTTTGCAGGTCAATCAGAAGGACTTGATTGTGATCTCCAGAACCCACATAAACAAAACAGAACAGGTGTGCTATGTACATAAAATGCAGTCAGTAGCTAGATGCATGAAGCTCATTAATAACCTCCAGGCCAATGAACGTTCTTGCCTCAAAAGCAAAGCCAATGGTACATGCACATGTACTTACACACACACACACACAAATACACTTATACATGCTGTAACACATGTACGCACACATACTCACGCTCATAAAAACAGTAAGTGAAATTGAAAACTGACTCATTTATTGAGAATTTCTCCATAGAGGATGTCCTGTGCTGGGCAATTATGAGTTGTTATAACTTTCATTTGAGTTTCCTAAACCTCCCCTTCTTTGCCCCAACGGCATGTTTTGATGCAGAGGAAACAGCTACACAGCATGGGCCCATTCCAAAATGTTCATCCACATATCCCTTTTCCTTTCCTCCACATTATCATTCTTTTAAAATCGTTCTTTCTATGTCTGAAACCAAAGGACTTACTAATTACTCTCATGAACAACATAGCTCTGCATCTGATGGCATCTTTCTCTCCCTACTCTAGTTTGGAGGTGGATTCTTTGCTCACTGTTTTTGGGGATACCTCTGAGTAGGACTATAATCAATGAGTATCTTCTTTCTGGCCTATGTCAGTGTGCAATGCTGAACTGTGGATGCCACTTAAGGAGGAAGTAGGCAAGATGCTAGGAGTAGATACCATAGGATTCTGAGTCACGTGTTTGTTAAGTTGAAGAGAGCCTTCTAGGCCTACCAAAGCCCAGGCTCACGTGGACCATTCATTACTTAGACACCACTGCATATATATAATGTAAAAGTTCAGTGAAACATATCATGGGCATTTCAGACTGTACAGCAGTGAGAATTTCTGTGATCAGGTATTCTAAATCAATATTCTGGGACTGAAGTTTCCGTCTCCATTCAACACATCATGATGACTGTCTATTGTCACGATGTTATAACTCTCCTAGTAAAGTTCTTCTGAAGGGTAATTTGTCTTAGCTTCTCTTCCATGGAACTGCTCTTTTATGCTTTATATCAATACTACAAAATTATACTTCTTTTTTCATAGGCAGAGAAAACCATCTTCTACTTTGGAAGAAGTAAAGTAATACTCTCTAGTCCACATAGAACTTTTACCTGAGATACTTACACCTCTGTGGTGCTTACCTCTCATCTTTTAACATATATATATATTTTAGTAAGGCATACAGAGTGTTCCTGTTGACCAAATCATATTCTGACCAGGCAACATACATTCCTTCTCTTAGATCCAGGTATAAACATACCTGCCAGGCAGTTACAGGCACTAAATAATTGCTTAGAAATAGCCATAAAGACTTTCTAATTCTGTTTATCTCAACTTCTACTTTCAAGGCACTTAATTTGTTCTCTTCTCATTATAGCCTAGACTAGTTAGAAATAACCAGGCCAAATCATGGTGTTCAGTCACTACTGTCCTCAGAATGATCACAGACTCTTTCATCATCTAGTACTTTACTCTTCAGTCATTCTTTAGTCATAACTCTGTAGGTGACAATGTAATAGTGAGGTCACCTTTTGTTGTGAAAGATTTGTGTTATTTCTCTATGAGAGAAGGAGGATATTCTCCTCAAACACACTAGCTAGTCAATTAAACATGTCCTTTGCAAGATTTAGTCCATGGTGTCACTTCAGAGCACATCTACTTTTTCTCCCTGGGATTCCTAAAGAGAATATGCTATACTCAATAGGGAAGATGAACCTCTGCTGCATGGGGGGTTATTCCCAAAACTGGAATAGCAGGATCATATGGCATTTCAATCTTTAATTTCTTTAAGAGTCTCCAGAAGGCTTGCCAGAGTGGCTGTATGAGCCTGCATTCCCACCAGCAATGTAGGAGAGTTCCCCTCTCTCCATATCCTCTCCAGCATTTGTTGTTGTTTATATTGTGGATTTTTGCCATCCTGACCAGGGTGAGATGATATCTCAGGGAAGTTTTGATTTGCATTTCCCTGATGGCTAAAGAAGTGGAGCATTTTTTCAGATATTTGTTAGACATTTTAATTTCATCCCTGGTAAAGTTTCTTTTAAGTTCTAGGGCCCATTTTTTAATTGGGCCAGTGGTTTCCTTGGTATTTAGTTTTCTAAGTTCTTTGTGCACTCTGGATAATAGAGCTCTATCAGATATGTGGTTAGTGAAGATTTTCTCCCATTCTGTGAGTTGCCTTTGAGCTCGCGTTACAATCTCTTTATCTGAACAGAAGCTCTTTAATTTCACAAGATCCCAACTGTTGAGAGTTGGTAGCAGTGACTGTGCCATTGGATGTCTGTTTAGGAAATGTTGGCCTAGCCCAATCAGCTCTAGGGAGTTCCCTATCCTTTCAACTATGGTTTTTATAGTCTCTGGCCTGATATCAAGGTCCTTGATCCATTTGGAATTAAGTCTTGTACATGGTGACAAGTACAGGTCCAGCTTTAATCTTCTGCATGTGGAGATCCAGTTTTGCCAGCACCATTTGTTGAAGATGCTGTTCTTTTTCCATTGGATTCTTTGAGTTTGGACAAATTTGTGGACAAGCTTAATGTATAACACAAAGGGATATAGTGTTAATCATTTGGACTAGCATCAACGAAAGTTTCTATCATTCCTGAATGCAGATATACATATACATGCATAATAAATGTGAACATATATACATATGTATACAAGCATATACATATATATATTCACATACATAAATAAGATATATGCTGACCTTGAATGTAGATGCACACTAACAGCATTTGTTTAAGATTTAAGGAACCTAAATGTATATTAATACAATTAAAGAGAGGTGAATTGTGTACATGTATTTGCATGTGGGTATGTAGGTGTACATGTATGTGTGTATGTATATGCAAATGCATGTATGTGTGTGCATCCACATGTATGCATGAAGTCTGTTAGATTTATCTTTACATTTTACTCATTTCACATCTTGGAATTATCTGTGAGGAAACACATGCTAAAAATTCACTTAAGAGGAAGAATGACATCCTTTAAAAATGCTATGTTCACATCCTGAAGTCTATGATTATGACTTTATTTGGAAGAGAAATTTTTGTAAATGTAATTAAGTTAAGCACATCAAATTTACTTATGTTGGATTGTCAAGATGGGCCTGAAATACAGTGAGTGTCTTCATTAAGAGAAACACAGAGGAGAGACTGAGAAGTAATGTGAAGGCTTTGTGACGACAAAGACCAAGAAATACCTGGAGCAGAAGAAACAGTGTTCTTCACCTTTCATTAAGATAATAAATGCCGGATAACACTTCCAAGAGGAAAGCCTTATTTGGGGCTCATGGTCTCAATGTTTGGAGCCTCTAGGTCCTTATCTCATCGCTTTTGGAGTGTGGTGAGGCCTTATATTGGGTAGAAGCCTATAACAGAGGAAACTGTCTATTTCATGGCAGCCAGGAAACAAAGAGAAGAGACAGGTCCCAATTTCCCTTCAAGAGCATACGACTGATGACCTTGCTTCCTTTCATTAGGCTCCACCACCTCCTAGTGTCATTAAAAGATTAATCTTTGGGGAGCTTTAATGTCCAAACTACAACTCGTTGAAAGGGTAGTCTCCCCTGATACTTTGACATAAGATCAGCTTTGATGGCACCTTGATTTCAGACTTCTTGCTGAACTGCAATAAAAGAGAACATTTCTGTGACTCCAGCTGACACATTTGTGTGTATTGTTATGTCAACCCTGAGAAACCAATACAGTCACCCACGAACACTTTACTTGTGCATCTCTCTGGGAGAAACAATGGTGTTTTTTCAGAAGTTATAGTGTAGCTATAACAGCTTTCTTTCATGAGTTATATTTACAGAGAGCAGACAAACAGTTAACTTAATGAAATGATTCCCAGTTAGTCATTTAAGGGTAGCTTATAGGAAAAAGTGATGAATTTTAGGAAGATTCTTTGGGAATATCAAAGGGCTGATATGAATGGAGTAAAATCCCAAGAACGAGGAAGTGAGCACCATGAATAGATATCTAGAGCAGTCTTTAAATGAACATTGCTATTTTGAAGGGTTTAGAACTTCTTCCCTTAGATTTTCCATGGTTAACCTGGAGTTCAAAATTCCCAGAGATAGGTAGCTATTGCTTAGAGGAGTTATATAGATTATGAAATAAATTGGCCACATATATTCATTGATCAATTTATCACAGTTACATTACATGGCGACAGGATTTAGAATGGCAAGGGCGGAACAAACTCTGACATTATTGGGCATACATATAAACAAGGAAAGAAATAGATCTCTTTCTGAAGAAAAAAACCTTGATGGGCTAGCTGAGGCTATGTAGAGAAAGAACATTTTTAGAGTGAATTTACTAGCCCTACTAGTCAGATCTTTTTAACCTTTGTGTTGTGGCTAGTGTCCAACAGCAACAATGGAGAAGGAGGAAATATGTACTGGACTCACAGTTTTGGATATATCAGTTCTAGGTCACCTGGATCTATTGATTTGAGTTTGAGGTGAGACAGATAGATTATCATGACTATGTGAACATGGTTGACAAAAGCAGCTGACTTCATGGTAGACAGGAAGCAGAGACAGGGGTAAAGAGGAACAAGGGAAAAAATGCATCTTTCCAGAGCATGTCTTCTGTGATCTATTTCCTCCAATTAGGCTTTGCTTGCCTCCTCCTTGGGACCACCTCCCAAAAGTGCCATTATATTATGCACCCAAGAAGAGGCAATTCCATCAATTAGATCAGGAACCAATCACCTCTTAACATCCATAAAGTAAATTGGCCTGTCTTAGTTACTTGTCTGTTGCTGTAATGTAATAAAAAATATTTGAATAAAGTCAACTTAAGTGCGAAAAGACCCCTTTTGGTTCACCATTGAAAGCTGACAGTTCATCATGGCAGGGAAATCAAAGCAATATGAACTTCAAGCATCCTAAGTCAGAAAGAAGAAAGGGAGAGATTTTCATATTCAGTTCCCTTCTTTCTTTTTATAGAGTCCAGTATTGCAGCCCAAAGGATGATACCTAATCCTTCAAGGTGGATGTTTCCAACTTAATAAATTTAATTAATCCTGCACAGGTGTGCCTGGAGTCTTGCCCGCTACATGATTCCAGATAGTTTCAAGTTGACCATCAACACTAACCATCAAATTACTAGAGACTATCATAACAATCTGAGAAAAAATGTGATGTCTAATTAGGGAAGAAACTATGCAAGAGAAAAAAGACAGATTAAATTATATTGAGACAAAATTGACAAGTTCACTTAGTTCATTGTGGAGTGAGGTCTACTGCCAAGAATAATTTAGGCAGTCACATGAAAACCTGCAAGAAAAACCACATCACAACTGTGTCTAGGGGAAGAATTGCAAGCTATCATTAACTACAATGTACATTGAGACATGCTAAGATTTTAAATTAAATTGGATGTCACTGTCATTGCATCAGGAACATAAATATCCTGACTAACTCCAGAGCAAGACACAGAGCAGTGAATGATGCTGGACCCAGATTTGATTCTGAGAATCAAGCCCAGGACCTTGTGTCTTCTCCCATCACTGAGACAGGCCATCATCTTTGACAGTGAGCACTTTAAATAAATAATTCCTTAAACTGTATGCCATAATGCATCTGCAAGATTCCTGAGTGAAGCGGTTACTAACAAACACTTGGCAGTTGTCTGAAGTGGTTTCCTGTGCTCTGGTTTTACAGGGAGTGTTAAATGTGTCTCTGGTTTCTCATACCCAGACCCCACAGCAGGGTACATAGCAGCTGCTCTGACTGCTCCTTTGAAGGATGAAGCCCACAGATGCAGGCAAACTACAAAGGTGCACTCACCTGAGATACCTGATACTAAGAAAGTTTTCATGCTTTAAGAAAAACCCTAAGCTCTGTTATCCTTGATGGTCTGCCACTAAAGGTAATTCTTAAAGTGAAAAGGTTATTTTGGCTGGTCTCTATTTCTTGCTGTTTGGAGAACTGTAAGTGGCAGTCTAGCCAGATAGAATCAGGCAGGGGAGGTTTGTGTTTATCTTCAGTCAGCTAAGCTGACTTTCACAGCTATTGGTCTTGTCTTTTAGTCATTTAGTTCAACTGTAGTTTGTTTTTCGTGGCTGTGATAATAATGACTCTAAATGTAGTTGTTTAAAACCACAAGGTGATACCTCAAGGGCATAGTAAAACAGATGTTTTTACAGAAAAATAAAATGACATAACAACAAAATTTTATGATTACTATTACTGGGAGTGGCTATGATTTGTCCACTTTGGAGATAAATAAAACTGTGTTTAAAGATAAGCATTACAAACTCTCTTGCTGTATGATTTTTGTGAATTTAGTTAAGTTTCTGGGTCTTCATTTTCAAAAACAGTTATGTGGATATTTTATAATAAAGTAAACCATGTAAATAATGTAAAATTCCCTGTTATGACTTAACCAAAGAAGTGAGAGACCTTTATAATGAAAACGTTAAAACCCTAAAGAAAGAAATTACAAAAGACACCAGAAGGTGGAAAGACCTCCCATTCTACTGGATAGGCAGAATCAACATCATAAAAATGACCAAAAGCAGTATAACAGACTCAATGCTGTACCTACCAAAATCCCAAAGTGTGGCACTGTCCATTCAGGGAGGCCCTAGCCTGGCTCCAGAAAACAGGAGATCTGGCTACAGACAAGCCTGAATAAGGAACCATACAGGCAGAGGAATGGACAACTAACGGGCAGAGGGGTGACTAACCAATGGGAAGGAGGGATGAACAACCAATGGGAAGTGGCCATCTAACTTGGACACCCAGTAAACAGCTAAATGATTGGTGGCTGCTCTCCCCCCTCCTGCTGAGCAGAGGGGTGGCCACACCTGATTGGACCCCGACCCTATGTTAAGCCCAAACACTTACTGAGTAAAGTTGAGTCGGCTACCAACTCATAGTCCACGTAGTCCACGCAGTCCTAAAAGGAAATCCAATAGCACAGTCACTATAACCAACACTCAATAGATGGGATCTTATGTAATTAAAGAGCTTCTGTTCAGATGAAGAGATTGTAACACAAGCAAAAAGGCAACCCACAGAATGGGAGAAAATACTCACTAACCATATATAGAACCCTATTATCTAGAGTGCACAAAGAACTTAGAAAAGTAAACAACAGGGAAATAGATGACCCAATTAAAAAATGGGCCTGGGACTTCAAAAGAAACTTTATCAGGGACGAAATTGAAATGTCTACAAATATCTTAAAAAATGTTCCATATCCTTAGCCATCAAAAAAATGCAAATCAAAACTTCCCTGAGGTGTCATCTCACCCTGTCAGAATGGCAAAAATCCACATTACAAACAACACCAAATGCTAGAGAGGATGTGGAAAGAAGGGAACTTTCATACATTGCTGATGGGAATGCAGGCTTGTACAACCACTCTGGCGATCAGTTTGGCAATTTCTAAAAAACTTAAAGATTGAAATGGCATATGACCCTGCCATTTCCCATCCATTTCTGGGAATAATCCCCCATAAAGCAAAAATTCACTGTGGTGACACAAGCACAACCATGTGCATAGCTGCACTATTTACAATAGCAAAGTCATGGAATCAACCCAAATGCCCAACAGTTGACAAGTGGATAAAGAAAATGTCGTACATTTATACAATGGAATACTATTCAGCCATCAAAAAAGATGAGTTTATGAAATTTGCTGGGAAATGGGTGGAATTAAAAAAGATTATATTGAGAGAGATATTCCAGACACAGAAAATTAGACATGGTATGCACTCCCTAATAGGTGAATCCTACTACCAAATACACTTAATGATATATGTGGAAATGAATATCTGTAATACCTACTGTAATCACAAAGATCATAAACAGGAGGGAAGAGGAAGGAGGGCCCCCGCCCCAGAAAAAAGGAGAGAGGGGATGATGTTTCAGTAGAGAAAATAGGTCGCCATTAAGTAGTGCATGTAAGTAGTGAGACATCTGGTGAGGCTCACTCTCACTTTCCTTCCTGGTCACTGTGACTGAAGAGGTTTGATCTCACCAATCAGGGAGGGTGTAGGGACTGGAAGATAGACGGTAACTATCCTGAACCCCTCTCACTGCAGTTTCGTACTCCTATTCCATCTATCTTTGAGTCTCCTCTTATAGTAAGATCTTCATTTAAAAGGCCTTTTATCTTTGGTTAGGGGGTGACCTTCAATACCAATCAGGATGGACCCAAAGGTGGTACAGGAAAGGCAAAACTGAAAACAACAAATAACCATAATTCAGAACACCAAAGACTCTACATTAATCACCTGGAACCAGACCAGCCAAATCTCTCCCCATCCTAAACTCAGGGAACCTTGTGGAAGAAGGGGCAGCAAGATTGTAAGAGCCTAAAGATGGGGAAGACCAATGTTATGCAAGATACTCCACACAAGTAGGGCTGCAGTAGCCAGAATCGGACTTTGCATAACCTACACAATGACTGACATGTCAATGACCCCTCTAAGTCTAGCATGGATCACAAGCAGTGGGATCCTTAGAGGCAAAGGATTAACAGTCATGGTAGTGTTCCCATACTAAGGGGAAGCCTAAGAAAGGGCTCTGGGCTATGCCATTGAATCCGTACACCTCATTAGGGTAAAGGACTCAGAGAGAGGTTTGGCATTCACACAAAAGGATGCTCCAGACAATGGAAGTAGGGAAGGGGGAGACACCAGGAGAAGGGGAAGGAAGGGGTGAAAGGAAAGGGAAAAGGAGGGGAGAGTGCAAGGGGATACTGGGAAGAAGTGGAGGGAGGGAGAGGACTGGGATACCTATTGAGTTTGTATGATTGAGGGGAAAAATTAAATAAATAAATAAAAAATAAAAATATCCTGCATCTCTTAGGCACTTAGTAAGCAGTCACACTCTTATTATCATCTTTTTTTTAATCATTCATTCTCACATAGATTCAGTAGAGTAAGGCATGCCTTAGCCTGTACATAAGGAATGGAAGGTAAGTTACAACCCAATTTAGAAAAGTTTTGTGTGCCTTCTTATTAGATTGTACCATATCAAATAGCCATTTTTGTAGGACAAAGAAGTTCAAATCTCTGAATTTAATTTGGTCACCTAACATTATTGGACTTGCTCAGGACAACAGCAACAGACCATTTTGCTTCTTTCACTAGACTTTAAAAAATGGTGGTAGACATCCATTCCTTTTGTGCTATGGAAACAATTTGAATAGTAATTATCTTTTGGTATTTTTTAGTGGCATTGTACTCTTGGTTATCAAAAGGATTAGAGTAATTACCATAGCAAATCATAGATAGTTACTGGACAAATCAGAAAAGTTGTCAACATAACAACTGATAAGGATATATACAACAGGGGCCGGATAGTGACTCAGTGGTTAAAGTCTTTGCCTTGCAAGCAAAAGGACCTGAACTCAGATCTGGATCCCATGCAAGAAAGCCCAAAGGGTAGAGCAATCCACGATGATTTGAAAAGTTACCTTTGTGTCTCCATAGACAGACACAGTGTTCTCTACTGTACCTACAGACACATACACACCCACACATGTACATACCCTCACGCAAAATAAATAAATAAATAAATAAATAAATAAATAAATAGAAAAGGATATACAATAGCTCCTACTTTCTTTCGCATACTAGATCAGGCCTTTTCAGCATTTCTGATGTGGTAGACAATCAGAAGATGGTATTCTCACCTGAACTCATGTCTTTTTGTGTGTGATGAATGAGACAAAGTTTATCATGATGGTTTAGGCGGTCAGACTCTCTAGAGGAACAGAGGTGTATAACAAGAAGGAATTCAAAGTTATCCCAAGCAAAACGTAAACCTTGCTATCATCTCACTAGTAGCATGATTAATTCACCACCATCTTCCCTGTGTGTTCACCTGAAAGCCAGAAATAGGAAAGCTGACCACATTTGTTATGCTCTGTTATTCTGGTAACTGTTGAGATTCTTAATCCTGCTTCTTAAAGCTATACTGTCTCTTCACTTATAAAAGTTTATAAGTTTCAGGATCTATCACATTAGTCCTTCCAAAGACTCAATTCTGGTCTCTGAGAAGAGTTTGTGAGTTTTCTGGGAACAAGGAGATAAGGTACAGAAAATGGAAAAGAACATTTTACAGATGGAATTCATTTCACTTCATTCAGGAGTTGAAAATGAGAACAAACAAACTCTTAAGGCTTGATTTCAGGACTTTTTCTAACAAGATTATTCATCAGGTGTACTAGCTAGGTAAGCTAAGGACTAAGGAGATGTTTATAGTTTTCTCTCTTGGAAATGTATTCATTCATAAATAATAACTGTTAATCCAATTTTGCTATGATTAAAAATCTGAACACAACTGGTTTGTATTAGGCAAGTATTTATCTGATAGTAAGAAATGACCTTGTCAGAGTGAACCTGGGGTCCACAGAAGCACACAGATGGAAAGGTGGGAGGGAGTGGGAAAGAACGGTAAAGGGAAGAGACAGGATGGAGGAGAGGGGGAAGGAGGGGAGCTGGTATAAATACCCAATATGCTTGTAAAAGTACAAAAATAAAAAAAGAAATGACCTTGTATATATTTTTACAAAGCGGTGTGTGTGTGTGTGTGTGTGTGTGTGTGTGTGTGTGTGTAATAAACTATGCAAGAAAAAATTAAAAAACAAATGTGCTTTAGGAAAAATTGGAAGAATTGGAGATGCTTTTGGGAAGTATATAGAAACATGAAAATATTTTAAAATTAACATTTAGGAAACAATCAGATGACTTTTCCTGTGACAAATTTCCTTATTTTTTGAATAACATGTTTACTTCTTGAAATGAAAGTTATTTTTTTTTGCTTCCACAAAACCTGTTTATCTTGTTCTACAGCAATCAAAGCTTCAGAAAGAAATATTTTCCCCCAGAATGTTCTGTTCTAGAAAATAGCATCATTTAAACACTTGATAACCTGCTGAAGTCTCAAAACATTTTCAGTTTATACACAGATCAAAAGACTTTAACCTTTTGATACTTTCCACCATTTCAACTGTGAAGAGCACTCACTTGCCTAACCATATTTTTGTTGAGAAATATGTGTTATTTAATCACCAAATTAAAGTGAACGTGGATTTCCCCCGACTGTAAATGGATAGATTGTTGAACATTTCTAAAAAATTAGTGAACAAAAATATTTTTGATATTTGTAAAAGGGATATATTTTCATTTTACTACACATTGCTTCAAAATAATATCTCGGTAAACAATTCAATTGGAGAAAGGGTTTATTCTTGTTCACAATTCTAAATTATAGGCAGGGAATTCATGGCAGCAGGAGCCAAGGGAGCTGGTCACATCGCATCTGTCATGGTTAGGCACAGGTGTCAACTTGACTGTTGAGGGTTTTGAGCTCTGGGCACATTTGTGGAGAATTAGTGGTTGAGTTAGGCTCAAAGCAAAGCTGAAGGAGATTATCTAGCTGCTGCGGAAGGCCCAGCCTATGGTGGGTGGGATTAGGCCTTGGAATAAATCACGGAGAAATGGTTGAGAGAGTTGGTATCCTTCTGTTCACTTGGCCAGACATGCTGCTCTAGCAAGTAAGGATCGTCCCTCTCTCAACCATTATGTAGAGATGGTGTGGCCAGTTCCCTTGGCCCTGGTGTTGTGTGAGCCCTCCTGTCAAACTGGACTGAGAACCATAACCAGAAAATTGACGATAAACCCCTTGTTCCCTTAAATCATTTTATGGTGATTTATCAGCAACCCTGCACTGTAGGTGAACTGCTACAGCATCCATGGCAAGACAGAAGGCAATGGATGAATCAATGCATGCATGCTTGCTAGTTCTCTCCATCTTTTTTTTTCAATTGTGAGTGTATGCGTGTGTTCGTGGGCTCATGCGCGCGTGTGTGTGTGTGTGTGTGTGTGTGTGTGTGTGTGTGTGTGTGTTTAGAACCACGGACTAATTCGGGAACCACCATGGACGCCTCCACCTCCTCCTTGTTTACTCTGCCCGGGGATTCACAGGCTCCGCCCTACCAGGACCAGAAACGCAGGTCGCCCCCGCTTTGGCCCGGCGTCTATACATGGGGTCTAGGATCCGAACTCAGGACCTTCCGCCTGCAAGGCAGAGGCTTAACACCTGAGTCACCTCTCCAGCCCCATCTCTCCATCTTAAACAACCTGAGGAGTTCCTATCCAGGAGTAGTCCTAACCATCATTAAGGTATCTTGAGTCAACCCTTCAATTGCCAAGCCTAAAGGCAAGCTTCAATCTAGAGAATAGTGTGCTCAGAGACCTGTTTACTAGTTGTCCTGTAACAATTAAAATTAACCACCACAGAGCATATGCTTTAACTGGGCTTGGGAAGCATTTTACATAATACTCCCTTTCTTAGAATTTCACATTATTAACTTATCTAAAATGCATTACAGTAAAGAAAATCACCTATCTTGTCATTGACAAAAATATGTAGAAAATCCAATGTGGTAAAAGGAAGACTTTGAACAAATCATATGAGAGCCATTGAACTTTCATATATTTTTAAACAAAGTTCCACTAAATCCATCTCATATCTTATACAAAATATTTATAATTTAGCACAGGCTTTAATGTAAAGTATAAACTATGAACTGTTAAACTAATCAAGAACATAAGAACTTTTGTCAATAAGTTGGTACTAAAGGTACAATCCATAACAAAAAGTTAATCATAAAAATTAAAATACTTTCTCCATAGGATACCCAAAATATAGTGGCACTTTCACACAGCATTCTTTGATTATGACTGGGCTGAACTCCCTGAAGTGGTGTTCATTCCCACAAGAGCTGCACAATAGTTGGCCTATCAATATTTCACCATGGATGAGGAGAGATCTCAAGAAATACTACACCCACCTGAGAGACTTTTTAAAGCTAATGCCAAACAAGAGAAGGGGAAGCTTCTTTACTCAATGATTTACCCACTGAGAAGTCATCTAGGCCCCAGCAAGTATTCAGGCACTTGGCAGTACAGATATCCCAGATAAAACCTGGTGGATCACACCTACAGATAGATGTGAAAGTAGGAGGGAGACTTACTGGAAAGGAGATGGTAGGAGATGGGATAGGAGCGTGGATGGGATTGGGTAGTGAGGGATGAAAACACATAAATTCATTGTATCTATGTTTGAAAGTGTCAAAGAATTAAAAAAATTAAAAATAATGCTCAAAGTATGAAAATATCCAAGCAGCACCCTGGAGAAACACACTGTATTCGTAAACTACATAAGACAAGCATATATAAAAGTCTTCAAAACCTCAACAATCAATGAAGTCAATAGAGCCAGGAGTCCTAATGCACACCTCTGATCTTCGCACACAGGAAATGGAAGGAGGGTGTCAGACCTCAAGTTCATCCTCAGCTACATAGGGAATTTGAGGCCATTCTAGGATACATGAGACCCCCATCTTTAAAAAAAAATTAGGGTTGGAGAGATGGCTCAGGGATTAAGATTCTGCCTCATAAGCAGAAGATCCTGAGTTCAGATCCTGGGTCTGATCCTACGTAAAAATGACAGGCAGAAATGGTGGGAGCCCACACTTCCTGCTCTGATGGGCAGAGCCTGGGAAACCACAAAACAAAGCAAAAGGGAGGTAGAAGCAATCCAGGATGATTCCAGAAGCCACCCTTGGTCTTCCATAGGGATACACAGTGCCCTTTGATACACCCACACACCCACACACGTAGAGACACTAACGCATGCATGCAAACACACATACACTAAATAAATAAAATACTTTAACATTTTTAAAGGGTCTGCAGAAATGGTTCAGTGATTAAAGTCTTTTCCTTGCAAGCAAAATTACCTGGATTCTGGTCCCCAGAACTCTCCCCCCCCCCACACACACACAAAAATGCCTTGAGGATATGATGGCAGCCTGTAATTCTGGCCCTGGAAGGTAGAGCATTTGGAACCTCAGAGCAAAGCAATAACGTGAAAACATAATACAGAATAATTCTTGATGTCAACCCTGGGCCTCCATAAACACACTTTCTCAAATGTACTCTTATACACATGCCGTATTCCCATATATACTCACCCACATGCAAAGCACGTGTGCGCGTGCACACACACACACACACACACACACACACACACACACACACACACACAGACATAGGTACAATGTGCATACATGAGCAAAATCTGATACACAAAATAAATTCAAATTAAAATCACAATGAGATACCACAATCTGCTAACTATAGGGAGAAACTGGTCTCTCATACATTGTTCTTGAATACATAAAATGAAAGTCGTTCTAGAAAAAAATTATAATTTCTTTAAAAAACTAAACTGGTAATTATGCTGTGACCTACTTCTGGGCATTTATCCCAGGAAAATGAAAATTTATTTTCACACAAAAAACAAGGCATTTGTTTGTAAATGTAAATGCTATGGAATACCATGTATAGGTATCAATTTGACATTGAAGGCATGAGCTCTGGGCACATTTGTAAACAATTAGTAGGTGAATTAAGTCCTGGTGGAAATTACCTAACTGATGGAGAAGGCCTAGTTCACGGCAGGCAGGTAGGACTAGTCTCTTGACAGGTGGATAAGATCGAGGAAACTGACAGTAAAGTTTGGCATTATTCAGTCAGACTTGGACTGTTAAGAGTTTCAGCTCCTGAACTAAGCTGGTCAAACCAGTGAATTCCGTAAGCATGAGTCCACTGCCATACTTCTTCAGCTGATCCAGGGAGCGGCATTCTTTAGCATACTTGGACAGAAACAACTGTCTTACGAGTGAGGTTTGCCCTCCCTTTTAACAGTTCTATGGATAGGATATAGCCAGCTACCTCAGACCCTGGTGATGGTATGAGCTCTCCTGGCAAACTGTATTAAGAACTGTAACCCAACAATCATAAGCCAAAATAAAGCCCCTTGTTCCCTCTGAGCCATTTGAAAATGAATTTTTTGGCAATATGCACAGTAACTGTGATAGCAGGTAAATTGTTAACCTAAAAGTACATCTATTTCCTGAAATTTTGTTTATTAACACATGAAAACATGCTGTTGATACCTGCAATAACCTCAGAGAATCTCAGAGAATTATGAAAACCTCGAATACAGAAACATACATGATTCTGTTTATCATAGCTTTCTTGAAATGGCAAATGTATGGAGGTGGAAAACAAGTTGGTAGTTCTAAGTGGTTGATGGCAGAGAGTAAAGAGAAAATAGCTGTGTTTGTAGAAAGACAGCATGAGAGAACCCCGCAATGATAGAAAGGTTATTTTCTATGACTGGAGTAATGTTAATATTCTGAGTGCAGCACTGTACCATCATCTTGATATTAGCTACTGCGGAGAAACTGGGCCAATAATTTTCAGGATCTCTATTTCATACAACTCTAAATGAATCCACAATTTCTTCAGAAACCTTAAAAACATGCAAGTACTACATGCAACTTGAATGACAAAACCTTCATGGACTGAAAATAGGAAATGCCTACAAGAAGGCTAAGCATAAGGGTGATCAAGTGGTGATGGGATTTTAAATTGACCCAACCACTTTGAGAACTGCTATTACCTACTAATGACCAGCAATGTTTCAACTAGGCGTGTATCCTAGAGACATGTTTAGAAGTGTGTTCCAAAATACAAATGGAAAGAAACTATATGTTCATCAACCATAAAGTAAATAAATTAAATTATAGTGAATACAAGAACATGAAAGAGCCCAACAAAAAAATGCTGATAGAAAGAAATAAAATAGCTAAAGTAGCAACCAAACTGATGTTAAAAGTCTTGCCAATCCCCAGGGGATGAAGGAAGAGTATATATTTGAAGCTCAGGAAAAAAAATCAATGGGTTCCTTATCATAATTATATGCAAGTATTGTTAATTCATGTAGCTTGATATTATGATTTGATATGAAACCGTGTATTTTTTGTACATATACAGAACTTGAAAGACAGATTTAAAATAATAGAATCTTTTCCAGTGTGGTGGTGTATGCCTATAATCCCTGAATTTGGGAGGTTAAAGCAGGAGGATTTTCCTGAGTCAGAGGCTAGCCTGGACCTTGTTTAAAAACAAAAGCTACAGAAGAAACTAGCAAAGGTATTATCTATGGAACAGATGTTAAAGTAGCAACACTGATAGATGGAATAGAAAAGTTGCTCAGAACATAGAAGACATAGATAAGAAAATTAGTAGCCATGTTCTGGAATTGGAGCACACAAGAAATGCTTGTAAAAGTTATGTAAAATATTTCTGTATTCTATTGATGCTCTATATCTTTTTCTCTCTCTGGAGATAAGTTTCTGGTTTCCAAAGACAAGATGTTTGCAACTTTTTTCTTTTTCAATACTATAACATCTTCTCTGAATCTGTGAACGCAGCGACTCATTTAAACCGTAGAACAGGAAAATGGTACTTCAAATAGAAAACTCTATAACCAGGTATCTCAAAAACCATTTCCTCAGTGCCTGTGGCATTTCAAGCATTGTTTTAACTACACTGTAGAGATAGACCAAGCAGAAGTCCTGATTGCAAGAATTCACAGTCGAGTAGAGCAGACTCATGGGCTATAATAATATCGACTGGGTATACTAAATTTAATGGTTAAGAAAGGCATGTGATGGCAAACTTTTAAACATTTGAGATTATTTTACCATCCAATTGTTAAACCACGGATAGGTTCAGAATTGCTGTGGTGGTATGCCTGTGCTATGTACAAATGCCACAAACATAGACCCCATCCCTAATGGAGTATGTTTGCTAGAACACTAGCGATTTATGTTAAAACTGTCTGGATTAACATCCTGTGATGCTAAGGAGACCATGCATTATAGAAGAGCAGAAAGTATATTACCAACCAGAAGAAATTTCCAGATCTCATCAAAGGGGTCTGGATATGAAATAGCTTATTGTGTTGAACTAAATTCTATGGGAACCATAGGTAGCACATGATGGGGAACTAAGGAAAGTGCTACTGAAGTGATTAGTGATTACATGAAAGCTTATAAAAGACACTCCAGCCCTCACAGTTGTAGGAGTCTGGAATAATCGCTTGTGATCAGTGCACACAAAATCCCTGAGCAACAAACTAACCAGTACAAAAAGCTTCTGTGCTGAAAAGGACACCATATCCAATGGATTTGAATTCATACCTTATTATTTTTCAAACTTGCACCTTTTTTTTATAATGTTGTTGAATCCAGTGATTAAGCCTTTATCACAACAGTTAAATTACATAATTAGGTCTATACCTATAGAGTGGTCTTGGCTGTTCCATGTTGACTCAGGAAGGTAATAGGAGTTCATTAAGGATCTCACTGACCTCACAGCATGGTGAGGTACCAGTACTTCTAAAAGAGGGGATGCTTTTTGACAGCTACACCTACTTATTAGACTATATTTTGTATTAAAAAGATGCAGAAGATTTTTTCTGGATTGTTCAGTTGTTTCACTTTGCAGTTACTATTATCTAACATCTACTCTGCCAGAGTGCTACTAAGATCCAAATTGAAATCTATAGGTATTTTCTCTAATTATATTTATTAACTAATATGTGCTTGATAATTGTTATAGTTAAGCCCAGGTATCAACTTGACTGAGGGTTTGAGCTCTGGACACAGTTGTACAGAGTTGAGAGTTGAGTTAAGCCCAGAGCAAACCTGAAGGAGATTGTCTAGCTGATGGAGAAGGCTCAGTCCATGCTGGGTGGGATTAGGCCCTGGATAAGTCACAGAGAGCTGGTTGAGAGAATTGGCATCCTTCTGTGTACTTGGCCAGACATGCTGGTCTGGCAAGTAAGGATTGTCCATCTCTCAGCCGTTATGGTGGCCAGTTCCCTCGGCCCTGATGTTGGTGCGTGCTCTCCTGTCAAGCTGGACTGAGAACTGTAACCGGACTGTCGTAAGAACGTAAACTCTCAGATACCCCTTCACCCCTTCATGGGTGAAACATGAAAGTCTGACAGACCTGTAGCTGGTGGCAGCTTAGCACTGAGGAGAGAGCTTGGGCACCAAGCCCATCTTTGTGTGCTTGCATCCAATTGTGATGAGCCTATGTATGTGAAGTTGGTGGAGGCTCTCTATGCTGAGCACCAAATCAATCTTATTAAGGTTGATGACAACAAGAAACTAGGGGAATGGGTAGGCCTCTGCAAAATCGATTGAGAGGGGAAGCCCCGCAAAGTTGTTGGATGCAGCTGTGTAGTGGTTAAGGACTACGGCAAAGAATCTCAGGCCAAGGATGTCATCGAGGAATACTTCAAATGCAAGAAATGAACAAATAAAAAACTTGACTCAATTTCTTTATCTCAAAAAAAAAAAAAAAGAAAAAAAAAAGAAAGTAAACTCCTTGTTCCCTTAAGCTGTGATGGTCATTTATTTAGCAACCACGCAGGCAGACTGCAACAATAATAGTGACCCATTTTTGTAACAATTTAAAAAGCTGGGGCAGGTGACTGGCTGAAATTAGAAGTGACATATATCAGCTGAGAGAGCCACTCATGACTGTATATGGAATGGAATGAGGAGATGGAATTCCTGTATGGTGTTTGGCCTATGCACAATTTTGTACTTAGCTTACATGCATTTAGATTTATTTTTATTGGTAACTCTGTGAATATCTAAGCAGACCTCAGCTGATGGTTTGAACAATAATTACAGCAGTGTACTAACCAATGCGGGATCCTGAAATAAGTTGGTAGAGTTCGTGTTATATCCGGAGAAGTACCCATGCATATAAATGAGACAAGTTTCTGGCACTGTGATTATGAGTGAAGGCTGTAGTGGTCACTCAATCTCCCTGTTCTGATTTATAAATATGGGTAATTGGGAAAATATATGGACACAAATGTGTTTGTTTTGTTTTGTTGGTAACTTTTTTCATCCATCCCTACAGAGGTGACAGACAGAGCCTGGTCAGGGGAAGAAGGACATAAGGAACCAATGATTAGGAAGCAGACCGTGGAGCAGAGCTGAAGGGTTTTCTGTGGTATCTTCAAAGTTAGAATTCACTGTTCTCTACTTAGCATTCATGCAAGTATTTCCCCTTAGCTACCTACTACATATGAACTAGAATCTGTAGAAACCATCTGAATTACTTAATAAGGAACCAAGTAACACTTCATCAAATTAATCAATGATTATACAGAATTCATTTAAAGATACTTAATCGAAAACTTATTTATATTCACTAAATTCTAGGAAAAGCTCTGTAATGGATATACATCAAGCCTCCTCCCAGAGACCTACATGAAACAAAGATGTTAAAATTACATGAAAAGTAAAATTTGCCTTTAAATATTTGCAAATGAATCATTGGTCATTTAAAAAAAATCTGATGATAGTAAAACCGATCGCTTAGTTTTTCTTTAAATAGCAGGAAATGGTTAGCCCAAAGAAGCGATGTTGGACTGCTCAAATCATACGGCTTGTGACAGCAGATTCACAGCTTCTCTGATAGCTCGTAGACCTACAGCAGCTCTGACAGCTTTAAGCACGTTCCTCTCCTCAGTGACACTGTGAAGTCTGTCCAGGGTTATATGGGCTGCTGGCTTGTATGGTCAAAGAGAAGTCAAGGGGCTCAGGGGATTCTTGCTGATAGGTGGAGGACTAGAAATGTTAAAGGGGAATTCTCCTTACCCTGTTATCATGCTTGTATCATATTTGTAACACCGCAGAATATTTCAATGGTCAATAAAATCCTGTTTGGTCTAGAGTGGATAGTATGTTCACAAATCATTAAATAAATATGATGGGATCTGGTGGAAGAGATCCCTTAAGTTCCTAAACAAGTGTGTGTGTGTGTGTGTGTGTGTGTGTGTGTGTGTGTGTGTGTGTCTATATGTATGTATGTGTCTGTATGTGTGTTTGTGGTTTCCCAAACTTAACTGTACTATTTGTACAAGAGATGTACAAATGAATTATTAATAATTTTAGTGTTATTTGGAGCATCTTTACTTATTTTCAATAAGGTAACTTTGCCCCTTTGCCCAATATCTTTGGGTAGGAGTATTTTAATTCTTGCATGGTTCTTGTAACTCCTTAATGTTTGTATTTCAAAGATTGTAGCAGCTGATCTGCATCTTGCTGATATGGATGCCTTAAAGGAACAAGGGGGCTTATTCTCTTAGGAGAAAAACCCAGTTATACTTCTTACTCCAGCTTAGCAGGAGTGCATACATCATCACCAAAGAGCTGAGGGCACTGGCCTCACCATATCCACGTAACAGCTGAGAGAGGGACCATCCTTACTTATTGGAGCAGCATGTCTGGCCAAGTATACAGAAGGATGCCAACTTTCTCAAACAGTTCCCTCCATCTTATTCACCTGCCAAGGAGACTAGTTCCACCCACCATGGTCTGGACCTTGCCCATCAACTAGACAATCTCTTGCAGATTTGCTCTGGACTTAACTCAAACCCTCAACCATCAGTTTGACACTTGTACCTAATTATGACTAAGGGAAAATACTTCGTTATTTGGCTAGCTTGAATATTACATTCTCTCTGGTGATTAATGGATTTTCTCTTGCAGTAATAATCTGTCTCTTGGCATTTTATGTTTTTTTGTTTCAGTAGTTTAAAGGCAAGAAATGCTTCTCTCTATTTTTGTGCCTAAAGACACAGAGAGGTTTACAGAATCATGACAGTGGGATCCAGGAATGCTGTTGTGTGAATTGTGTTACAGAAGATGAAATTAGCTTGGGATCCCATTTTCTGGAATCCACCATTAGTACTACATCAGCTCACCCATAGAGTTACATAAAAAGACTGTCATGACATTAGTGGGTCAGAATAGGGAAAAAATTTAAAACTCATTACAAGTCAAAAGATGCTGGCTACTGATTCTCCATAGCTAGACAGTCAGGGATCAAAGACAGATCTATCTTTATCGGTGTTGTCAATTCTTAAAAATGTATTTGTTTATTTAATGTAGAGAGAAAAACAGAGAGAGAGAGAGAGAGAGAGAGAGAATGCTATACATGTGTTAAGATCAGAAAACAACTTTCAAAAGTTGGTTTGCTTCAACCATGCGGACTCCACGGCTTTAATTCAGGTCTCCAGGTTTGTACACAGACACCTTTATCCACTGAACCATCATGCCAGCACCCTTTTTAACTCTTAAACACAGAACTCAACCCTTTCTAATAATAGCATATTATATTGTTTCATTCATGCAGACTTATAGATCAAGCAAAATTTATCATTGGTGAAGAAAAAAATCACAGCATTGGGTGTCTCTGGGGTCAGACAAGACAGTGTAGGTCAGACAAGACAGAAGTGACATAAGGATTCCTAGTGACATTTAATATCATACTATCAATTTGAATAGACAGTTATGCATGTGCCTGTCAAAACTCATCAAATATGACAATTAACATGCTTTATCATGTACCCATTTTATATCAACAGAGAGAAATTGCACACAAATATTAAGCACTGGTTAATGACATGCATGCTGAATGTTTAGGGAAAATACACTGATAAGATTTAATTAGAACTTATAAAAATAACATGAATTGTTGGATGGATAAAGATATTTGAGTTGGAAATAGTCTTTCAATTTAGATCATCTTCTCAATTTATTGTAAAATAGAATATTTTCAAAATAAAATACTGAGAAAGAAAGGACTTAATTTAGGAATTAGTCCTTTAATGTAGATTTCCTGATCATACTCTGCCTCCAATTTGTGGTAAACTAGCTATTTCCACTTTCTTTGTGCCCATCGATACCTTACATATACTTTCATTCTATTTTGGTTTTCTGAATTTTTTTCTCCACCATTCAGCAACTAATTTTTTGAGGCTAAGCATATCCAATTTCTCATTGTTTCCACTAGTCTAGGCACATTGTTAAAGCTCAGTACATACATCTGTGGTAAAGTTATCCAAGCACCACATTTTTTTCCTGATCAGAGATGTATCATGCTTTTTTCAGAAAGCTGGGAGGGAGGGCTAGCCTGGGGAAAGACAAATGAATACAGATAATACGAATCTCAGAATTCACTGATAAAGGAGATAGAATAAGATACAAGAAGAAAAGCTAGCTCAGTTAGTACAGAGCTTGCTACACAAGCACAAGGACCAGAATTTTGATCCCCAACAACCGTATTAAAGTTAGGCCGGGAAACACACCTGTAATCAAAGCATGAGGGAAGTAGAGGTAGACAGACTCCTGGGGCTCCACTAGTCATGCAGCCTACCTCAATTAGTGAGGTTCAGGGTGAAACCTGTCTCTAGAAACAGGTATAAAAAAAGCGTAAGTGATGGAAGAAGATGCCTGACACTGACCTCTGTTTCCACATACATGTGCACATACATGTACCCTTACACACAAATATACATACACTATCGTGGATATATACCCTCACACATGCACACAAGAAGTATAGATGGCAGCCTACATATATGGATCATTCCACGAAATGATGAAAGAATGAAGAATGACAGAGGGACCTGTTGAAGAGAAATAGGAGCTTCACCAAATGAAGATGGTTTCATGGATCAGTAAGAAAATAGAAACACAGTTTACATAGTCCAAGAACGTGACATAGTAAGACATATGTACTGTAGACAAGATGGCATTTGGTAGAACAGTCAGTGACATTTTTAAAATTGTACTTACTGTGTGTGTATGTGTGTGTGTGTGTTCACATGTGTGTACACATGCATGTCACACTGTACTTTTGAAAACCAGAGGATAATTTTTTGGAGTCCATTCTTTCTTTTAACTATGTGACCTTTGGTAATTGAACTCAGGTCACCAGGCTTTCAGGGCAAGCACCTTTACCCACTGAGTCACCAGTCAGTGACATTTGTATTCCTTTTATATGTATGTGCAAATCTTTTACTTGCCTACACTGGTAACAAGAATTAGAGGGCATGTACTTTTTTTTAATGGTCCAGAGACAAACCCAGTCATGTGAGCATTTCAATGCAGTATTAAGTTGGTCCCAATGAGAAGTCAGCCAGCCAAACTCAAGGCAGCTGGCCATCCCATATGGACCTCACATGCCAGCCTATGCATGATTCTCCTTTAGTACTTTGTATTGTAATCAATTCAAGGTTCTCTCACTTTGTGATTGTGGACATAATGTAACCAGTTGCTTTAAGGGTCTGCCAACTTGACTTCTTGATGATGCTGGACTGTACACTCAAACTGTGTGAAATATATCCTTTAAGATATTTCTATCACACATTCCAACCTATGAAAATGCAAACTTATCTGAAAGAAGAGAGTTTGAATGGAGAATGCAACTGAGTGTTTCTCTGCTCCAGGAAAGCAACTGCTAGGAGAATATTTCCCCATGGTTAGCACATAGAAATTGATGAATCTGTGCCTTCGGGGAGCTAAACTTCATCCAAAGCTTGTTGCAGAACATTGCAGCATTGTCTGAGTGGATTTGTTTGCAGGCGTACTCAATGAAAGATGGAAGGGGTCACAGAGTCTTGCGCCACTATTCTACAGAGCTGCTGAGAACAGACACTATGTAGCAGTATCAGACTTCATGAACAATGGCTCCTTAAGAGGCCATTCATGATACACTGAAGGTGAGGTCTACGTTGCAATGAAGACTCTAGAATATTGGAGGTACCAGAAGCTTGGTACAACTGTTGAATAAAGCCAAAGGCATGAAATGTAGTCAGCCTTAAGACAGAGAGGCTTTGTGTGCTACAGGCAGCAGAGCTGAATGGGATGAGTTACTCAAGCCCTTTGGAGCCCAGAAGATTGCATTACATGCCCCAGATACTGTACATGGAGCTGTAGGATTTGGTGTTTGTCATCCTGGGTTTCATCTTACTTTGACTAGATCATCCCTTGCTATGCTCCAATTCTTCTTTTTTAGAATGAAATGTTTAATCTACACCATTATATGTTGATAGTGCATAACTGATTTATAGTAATTCGCAGTTAATAGAGTGTCTTGAGTCTCACGGGAGACTTGGGATTTTGCATTTAAACAGCAGTTAGAATTGTTAAAGACTATAGAAGACTTTTGAAGTTGGACTGAATGTATTTTGTAGCATAATACAGCCTTTAGATATTTGAGGCAAGAAATGGGTTATTGCTTAAAATTGAATAATGAGTTTGGGTATCAAGTTGACAAGGGATAAAGTTGTGGTTAGTGTTGTCATCTTGACAGGATCTGGGAGAGAAGCCTTTAAGCACATCTATGGTGAATTGTTTAGATTAGGTAAGCTTTCAGGCATGCCTGTGAAGGATCATATTAATTAGGTTGATTAAGGTGAGAAAACCCATCCTAGTTACTAGGGTGGTACAATTCCTTGGGCTGCATAAAATGGAGAAAGCTAGCTGAGCATGAGAATTTATTGTCCTCCTTTCTGACTATATATACAATGTAATCAGCTGCTTCAATACCGCATTCTTCTACTGTATCTTCCCCACCATGACGGACTGTACTTTGAGCTGTGAGCCACAGTAAATCCTTCATTCTTTAAATTGCTTTTGCCGGGGTATTTTAGCACAACAAAGTAATCAACATAGAGAGGCACATTCTGAAATACACAGGTCAAAAAATCTGGTCAGTGTGGTGTGCATTTTCTCTAGACTAGGAAAGCAGAGGCAGGAAGTCTGGAGAACAAGTAAGGGAAGAATGGGGCACCTGTGTAGAAATACATCGAGCAGGTGAAGGAAGAAATCTGACTGGGGAAATCCCTCTGGATGGCATTCCACACTCTGGTTCTTATTCCAGGGGAGCACTGCACATACCTGACCTTTTACTTGGAGAAACACCTGGATGCTTCAGTTAGTTGCTTTGCTTTATGTTCCTGGACATTCAGAGAGCCCTAAAAGTAGATTAGTTCAAACTGGAGCCAGGATACTATTCTTAAGTTCTAGAATGAGCTATGAAAAATACCAAAGAAACAAAAATGATTTGAATTCTTTGAGTTCACAAAAACGTTTTTGATGTTGATTGTTTTCTAATTTTTCTGTGTGTATGAGTCTGTAGTACACATATGAGTACTTACTTGTGCATGATCACGAGTATATGAGAAGGGATGTGCACATGTTGACATTAGACGTCGTCCTTGATTCTTCTTTGTCTTGTTTTTTGTCGTCCTTGATTCTTCTTTGTCTTGTTTTTTGAGAAAGGGTCTCTCACTGAGACTGGAAATCACAGATTGACTAGTTAGCTGGTCAGTGTGAGCTCAGGGATTTCACCTGTCTTCACCCCCTCCACACCAGTGGTTTCACATCTTTGGCAGAGCATGCCACCATGCTCAGCTTTTACGTGGGAAGTGGAATTTTGAACTCAAGTCCTCATCTTTACATGTCTCCCCATGATCTCTAATGTGAATTACTGTTAGTTTTTATTTTGAAAAACTTTTAAGTATTTTTACTTGACATTTGAAAGTTGGAACAATGTGATGTTGTAATATGTATTCAAGCATTTCCAAGTTCTTAAATCATATATCTTCTGAATTTATCATATCTACGTTATGCATGAGTTGTTCAATGCAGTGCCTGTAACTGAGGCTCAGTTAAGATGATAACTATAAGACTTTGGAATCTGTGCTTAATGTTCTCAACTTTAATATTAGATATTTTACCTATTTTTATGGCATAGCCACTTTTGAATTGCAAACAGATTTTTAAATGGATTTATTAATTAATGAATCCTCAATGGTTTAGAATCATGCCTGACAATGTGTACCCAGTGAGGAAGTATTGAATAAATAAATGAATAGGGGCACTTTATAAAGCTATATACTTATGAAAACCCTGAATTTTTCGATGTGTCATGTCTCTTCATATTTTTAAGGAAGACATGCATATAAATAGCTAATAAAATATATGTGCAGCTTTTACAGTCACTCTTCCCATAATAAATACCTATCTTGCTATTTAAGGCATTTGTAGTCTGAGTATTTGTTTGTTTATCTACCCATTCTTTCTAAATACATCGATGAAATTTATTTTCATAGTAGGTTATAGGAAACATTATGAGATTCATAGATAAATCAAAAGGATGGATATGATATTGAGTGGTATGTATATATTTATAATCATACTACCATCATACTTATGCCATCTGTGAATCTGTTTTAAAAAGAAATAAATAAAATGCAGAGGGAAGCTTATTGGACAATAATTGTCATAAAACAATAGTTTCTCGTCTTCCAAAATTTATATTTAAAAAATTGCTAAATGCATCTTTGTTCACTAAGCACTTTAATTAACACCTATAACATGGTGATTATATTATTCAACATTTAAGTGCTTAATTTGCAATCTGGAATTATAGGCATTCCCAGATAAAGACGTATTTTCATTTGTTGCACTTGCATTTTTAGTAGAAGATGAAAATAAGCAGATACTTATATGATAATATAACACTAGATCCATAAACAAAAGTTTTACTCCCTCTTTTTCATTGCACTTGAGATTTAAAACACTGCAACATCTTATTTTTATGTGCTTAGCGGTTGTATTTTCTTTCATGGTAAGAGAAGTTTGAAGTACTGTACCTGCCATCTACTGGAGGTCTGTGGGAGGTACATTTCCCTACAGCAAGAGGCATCTGCAGAGAGTCTATCTACACAATGCTATCAGAGCTACTTGAGGAATTATATCACAGGTGTTAAGGTCTTTTGGTGCCATTAAAGAAGAAGAAAAAAATGACCTCATTAATCACTGGCACAAAATTGGACCTATTTCAGTTTGAATAGGCAAAAAGGAAAAAGTGACTCACTTTTCAAATGTTAAAGTTGCTAGAAGGCCAAGAGCAAAAAGAGCAACAGATGTCCTTCCCAGCATCTTGTGGAAGGGAGGGCTCTAGCCTTCAGAATATGTGTGTATAGATCATAACAAAGGCTGGTAGATCTTAACATGGGGTCACCCAGAACTCTGAGAGCTTCACCAGTAATTGCAGGTGGGCATTTCTGGACTTTGCTGGCTCATGCAACGAAGGGCAAGTGCGAATGTCAGGAGAGAGGCTAAGCAGAGACCTTGGCTGAATACAGGAGTATTACAAAGGAGACACCACGGCGAGTTCTTTAATCACAAGCTTCAGGGCTATATTTAAATTCTTTGAATATGTTCTGGGTCAGAACACTTAGCTCCAGACCTTCACATAACCTGCACACCTACAAGTCCAACTCCTAGACTTTTTCTATTTGTATCTGGTCAGTCCATTTTCTTACCTTAGATAATTTTAACAAAATATATGTAGTGACTCCTTTACTTGGGGAAAAATACATGGTGAGCTGCTATTTTGCTTAAATTTAAATGAATGTCTTTAAAAATTACTATTTTAATGACTTAAAAACAGGTCTCAATTATATCATGCTGCAGGTAACTAGATGAAACTCTTAGAGGTAATGAGTTCCAGAATGACATGGTCACATGCATTCAGGATGTGGGGGCTCAAACTGATTAACAGTGGCACTAAGTAGAATCACTTAAGTTCACACAGTTTAATAGTTAGCAAACTATAATTCAGGTCACTTTCCTGTGCTTGCCACTCTTTCCATTACCTTGTATTACCTATAATGGAATTGTAAGAGAAACATTAGATTTGAAGGTGGAACAGGAATGCCCTTGAGCTATTGTCATATGAGAGAAGGAAAAGGAAGGGACAAAGTATGAAACTATTTGCTATAAGTGTCAGTGATTTTGCAAGCTATAGTATCCACTTAAACGTTGAAACTTGAGCAAAGAGATTGTTCCTTGATAGTTTCAGGCTTAAATTAGCACACTTAAGCATACCAGAGAGAATACATTTTAAGCAACTGGTATTGCCAGAGCTAGGAAGAAAGTTCTAAGAACAAGGCACACAGACATTTCTAATGCCAAGCAGGATTTTGTAAGTCCATCAGTGTGACGGAGTAGAGAACCAGAAAATCCTACAGCTGTAAACATCCATCAGAATTGGACAAAAGCAAAAATAGCAATGTTTAAAATGCATAGGCAAACTCATAAAGAAATAGATGTCTTAGAAACTAAAAGCAAGGAGAAAATTGAAAAACAGAAACCTAAATGGATGGGGACATTTTGGCAGCTTGGGGGCAGGGCTATTAGTCAATTTGGGAATTAAATGAAGATGACAGATCATGAAACAAGGTTCTGGGACAGCTTGGGCTAGAGAATAATGTGAGGATGAGGATGATCAGTCTGCTGGGTCATTAAAGAGGGGCTATTTTCCTGGTAATACTAGAAGGGTCTCTTTCTCTGGACAATCTAATTGTTTCCAAAGATTTAAACATACCTACTTTGATTTCCTTCCTTGAGTTATCCCAGGGGACCAGGCTAATTACTAGGCCAGATTACCAGCCCCCTGCTAAGGATATAGGATGAGTAATTATCTCCTTAATGATATCATGTACTTACCCTTCCTAGAATCCCCTGCATGAAGACCCTTGCAGTAGCTTACAGAGATTCCACCACATAGCACTGCTAAGACTGCAAACTACAAAGTCTGTGTTTTCTCTTTCTTCTGTGCCTGATGATCTCTGGTCCTTCCCCTGAGGATGCTGAAATAGTCATCTTACCTGCTCTGTTGTTTTGCTTTCAAACCCAAAAAAAATGATGTTGGGTCTTCATGATGATACCAAGTTTTAATTCCTTTATTAAAAAGGCTGAGAACCCCCAAATTTCCAGCAACAGTAGGACTGTCAAACCTACACCCACTCATAAAGCCAAGAAACATGCAGGATTATTAGTTAGCAAAGTGAACAAGAAGAATATTGTTGACCTGGTCTAGATCATTCTCTGACACCAATCATCCACAGAAAGAGCAGACATCAAAATTAGATCCCAGGGATTTCAGATAATATTAATAAAATTAAGACACACATACACGAAGTATGTTCAAATGGATTGAAATAGGAGAAGGAAGAAAAGGTTAAGAAAGTAATGCAATACTATTAAAAGCATATACAATGAAAGTTTTTCAGGAATTCATGAAAGCGTAAATAAACATACATATAGATATATAATCTTCAAATTTTATTCTTAGTTTTAGAAGCTAAAGCTAAAATCATCCTATCATATCATCAACATTTCAAGGAATGGGATTGGAGATGCATCTCTCAACCATTACACTAAGCAGTCTGAGGATGCCTTTCAATTTCTTGAGGTCCTCAACTCAGGTCCAACAGAGATTCGTGGCTTTGACACAGATAATAGTTGGAGAAATAGTCAATATGAAGCAGAATCGTGACTCAATAAAGATACTCTAAGATTGATTTATGCACAAGGATTAAGAGAAGTTCAGAAGAAAAATGAGACACACCAAGAGCACAGTTATTACCATCTAGAAGTGTCACCTTCATTGTTTTTGCCACGATCATATGTAGGATGTTGGTGGGTATGCCAGTTACATTCAGGTATCAACTTGGAAATCTTCAATTGAACATTTAAACACACCTATGAAGAACTATTAGACAGGTTATGGCCAAGCCTATAGAAAATTATCCAGTTGAAATGGGGAGGGTGTGCCCACTTGGGTGGGCCAATTGCCTGGGCAGGTGGCTCAATATTTTGGCATTCAGGCAAATTCAGACTGGCAAGGGAGAAAGTATGTCCTTTTTTTAATTCTGCAGATGTGGTGTGACTAGTTCCCTTGGTTCCTGAGGTTGATACGAACTCTCTTGCCATACCAAAGAAATGGAACTAAGAATCATAAGGTATAATAAAAACCCTTGTTTCCTGACTTGTTTGGCCTTGTAATTATACCAGTGGAACAATGGGTTTTGAAGCTTACTGCCATGTAAAACTTACAGAGGAACCTAAGTGAGAGTACAGCAAAGTTCCTGAGGATGCTTGAGAGGAGAACAATCGAATAATAGAAAGTCTACTAAAATAGTGGATAAGAAGTTTCTAGAGTTGTTAAGATGTCCTCAAACTTGGGAAACCCCACAAAACTCAGACAACTTTATTGCAGTTACTCTGCATGCTATTCATAAATTACAACCAAACTGCTTAGAGGAGCAAAGGACATTATTCTAATTTTCATTTCTCTGCTATAGTTCATATCAACACCAGGAGCTGAGGCAATTGGCCATACTACATGCACAGGGATTGGGGAGAGAGTGGAGAGCTTCAACTGCAGACTGCAGATCTATCCAAGCATGTTGAAGTATGCCAAAGTGTCCTGAACCAGCTTCCTCTGTTTTATCTATCTGCTCAGAGATGACTCTACCCACCATGGGCTGGGTCTTCCCACATCAATTAGACACTCTCCTGCAGGTTTCCTCAGGTCATGCTTCAACTACTAATTCTTCAAAGAGGTACTCAGGGCTCAGACTTCAACTCTTAAGTTGGTGCCTATGTATCTAACTTGCACAAGTCTCTACGGCAAGCAGCACAACAAGGTAGGAAGAGGCAGATGGCCATCTATAGACACATGACTGTTTTCTCAATTGTGTAATTGACAGTACTAGCAATAAGTCTCTAAAATTTACATTTTGTGTATATATGTATATATACATATTTATATATACACACATATATTATGTATATATATTATATATGTGTATATATGCATATGTATTATGTATATATACACACACACACACATATATATGTGACAGAGAGAGAGAAGGCACATGAGGGTGCCACATGGATGTCAGAGGACAATTTTCAGAAGTCTGTCTTCTCCATCCACAATATGGGCTCTAGGTATTGAACTCAGCCATCAATTGCTGAATCATCTCACCAGTCCAGTATTAGCAATAAATTCAAGTGGAGTAAACTCCACAGTTAGAGAACACAAGTGAGTTATTGAAACTATTTTCATAATATTTATCAAAGATGTGTGAGGCAAGATGATGAAATATTAAACTTAAAAAGATGGAGTTAAATATTCCAGATAATGCAAACCATAAAACAATCGCTTGTTAATATACAAAATAAACTTTAAAGTTTATTTGAGATTAAAGGAATGAAATAATAATAGCAGATACAATTATCATAATTTTCATGTTTGTATAAATCTATTAATATAAAATGGATAAATGATCATTGATATTATCATTAGCCTAATGATTTAAAACACTAATTTGCAAGAAAATGTAGATAATTCTAAATATATATTCCTCATAAGATATCTTAAAATTTAAAAATTATAAATGAATGAGCACAGGCAAAAATAATTACGTCAAAACTCAAATTCTCTCTTTCAATTTATCGACATAAAAGTTGACAAAAATATGTCAATTTAAATGGCACAATTAAATATGATCTACTTGTTATAAGCTAAAAACATATGAAAAGAATCAGCTGTATTTAAGCTTCTTGAGACTATGATTAGGCTCATGAGACAGCTCAGTTGGTAAAGGTACCACTTTACAGAGTTGGAGAGCTGATGTCCATCCCTGAAGCCCATAGGGGACAAGAAGAGAACTGACTTCCCAAAGTTGTTCTTTGACCTGCAACTCACCCATATGTCACAGAACACACCATGCATCTCTTTCTGTCTCACAAATGAATAAATAATAAACAGAATAATTAATTAAAATAAAAGAGTACCATTAATAGTGAAAGTTAAGATGTCTAAGGATTCGAGTTTGAAGGGTTAAAGAAAAAGCACGTGTTGCCCAAACAAATGAAGAATGGCAGTGGACTGAAATCTATATGAAGAACAAGTAACCAGGAATGAGTAGGCGGAAAAAAGTTGTAAACATCACCTGTGGTCTTGGAGTCACTTGAAGAAAAGAACTCCATATTCTTATCTAAGCATATTTTAATCTTTGCATGTTTTAATCTTTGCATGTTGTAACAGATTCTAGATATGAATCAACATCTTCTGTCATTCTTCAACTTGCAATTTTATCAGAGAAATGTTGGGGAAGTGGGAAAGAACCTTCCATTTATGAGCTGCAGAGATAGCGGGTGGGCTGCATTAGTGCAACAGACTGGGTACAGCTGTGAGCAGCTGGCCCCCCTGTATTTGGATAGTGGGTCTAGATCTATGGGTTTCATCTTAGGAAGACTATAACTTTCCTCATCTGCTTGTACTACCTCTTCATTTTTAGTCTTGTTAAAAACCCTTGTTTCATTCATCTTCTTGCTGCTGCCTCAATATTTTTGAAATGAATTACCTGGATTAAGCAGCTTGTTTAAAATATCCAGCAGTTACTGATGCAGTATCAAGAAACAAATTAGCAAGTACATCAATTTGTACTGTTTTGTACTCTGCATGCATGATACACACCTTTCCTCATGGTGGATTATGGATAAATATTAGAGCAAAACTTTTAACCTTCTAGAAAGAAAATTTAGGACAACATATTCTGATTTTTGGATTTAAAAATAATTCTTTCACAAAATGAAACAAAATACAATCCCAGGTCAAAAAAATGAATGGATTACACTCTAGAAAAATACAAAATTCTGTTTATTGAAAATATAATGTAGATTGAAAAGGCTGGCCCCATGAGGGAAAGGCATTACTAAGTGTCATGGTTTTATATGTGAGTTGCTCCTCAACAGGCTCATGTGTTGAATCTTTAATTTGGGAAAATTATGGCACTTTAGAGGTGAGCCTTGCTGGAAGAAACAATCACAGGGGTGTGGGCCTTAAGGTTGGTAAGACCTCCCCTGCTTGAGTGAGTGAGTCTACTCTTGAGCTTGCATTGGCAACTTGCTGTCTCCATGAATAATGTGACTTAGGGCACTTCCAGCTTCTGCCAGCCAGTCACGCCTTTTCCACCATAATGAACTGTATCTCCTCTGTGGAACCATAAACTGAATAAATCTTCCTTTCTCCCTCTAAGTTGCTTGGCTTTGGATGGTGTCTCACAACAGCTGAAAGAGTAACTGATACACCAATTCATATAACAACAAAGAAAAAGTACCTCGATTCAATGAGGAGAAAGTCAAAATTTAAGAATCTGAAGGATAGGAACCAGTCATAGGAGATGAAATCCAAAAGAGCAAAAATGACAGAACTACTGACAAGCCTATTAGGAACTTGACAGCTGCAAATTGACATCATGAGATCTTCCATGTTGATAGCACGGCAATGTCAGAAATACCATAATGCTGAACATGGCCATGAATAAGGACCATGGGAATGAATGGATTCCTCTTCCAAAAATGGATGCAACAACTTTTGTGAGCAGCCTTACAGTATCACATGAAGAGGAGAAAGCCACATATCTCTGACCCACTGAACTGACAGCTAGCCCAGATTTCGAAGTCTGCTGACACACTGCCCTGGTGGGTTGCACAGGCTTGCTGAGACTTCGATGCTTGCAACCTTGGTGGGCCTGAGGGAGCTCATTCAGTCCAGTGTGCCGGGAAAATATGAGTGTTTAGAAATAAAAGAATTGCACATCTTTGTTAGAATTTTGCTCATTTTGACATGAATACCTTAATTGTTTTTGAAAAGTTTAAAAAAATCATTATTCCTACACATAAAGAAAAAAAAATCTAATGGAGATTTTCTATAGGGGAAAGTGTTGTGAGATTTACCATTAGAAGCATTCTGGAAAGCAAGCAAGCCCTTCACTAACTAAAGATTTCCCATGTAGCACTGGAACACATATTCCATTTCCTAGTTACCTTGTGAACAGTGGCTCCTGAGACCAGCCTGATTTCATTGACTGAATTTCAGCTCCATCAGTTAAAGGATTGAAAACAAAACATATATTATAATTTATTTGGAAATTGCATTTGTTGGAGAATTACATATTTAAAATTTTTGATCAGTTGCAGAATCTTGAACTTATTTTTTTCTGACAGAGATGAAAAAATCAAAATCAGGCACAGGAGTTAATCATTAAGAGTGGCAGAAACTCAAAAAAGGGCCGCCTTCATAAACTGAGAAAAATCTATGCCAGTCTGTCGGCTCTGCCTGGACTTTGGCAGCAAGAATTGTAGGTCTCCAGTTGTGGCCAAGGAAGAAAGGTTCACTTGAAATTACTGATTGAGTCTGAGCCTGTCATTTTCTCTCTTTAAGGAGCTAATGGCACTCGCAACAGTTACCAAATTCCACAGAGCTATTGTTCATGCTGAAACTCTTAAGCATCTCATATAAGATCACTACAGGAGAAAAATCTCTGCATCTGCATGGCTGACATATGCCAGGCATGATTAACATTCTACTAGCCTCCAGTAATAGAACTTTTGTAGTTGGTGAATGATCTAACTCCAGAATTCCATTAGCAGAGACTGTCTTCTAGGGTCCATTCAGATATCAACTGTGTTAGGTTGGCTTCCCTAAAAAAAAAAAAACAAAACGATGTCCAAGGTAAAACTTCTCATGCAAAAGGTTAAAAGAGAGCATTCTCTTGGCAGAACCAGGAGTCATCAGACATGAGGAGGAAACACAACCTGCAGAAACACAGACAGAAGTGGAACTTGATCCCCGGACAGACTCCAAATCATGAACGAGCTATTCCATTTGAGGCAGTGAGGGGGCTTCTGTAGGTGTGTGTGGTAGTTATGGTGCGTGTATGTGTGTGGGGGGTGACCTAAGGCAATCACTACAGCTCACAGCAGCCAACTTCTGTTCACAGCTGGCCTGCTCAAAGGAATCTGCACAGGGCACCATGCTACAGCAGGAAGGAAAAACTACTTGCAGAAACATTTTGCATGAAGATGGCACTTGGCTTGCGAGAAAGAAAAGAAATTGAAGTAATTAGCCTGACAATGAGGAAGCCAGGGTATTCAGGCACTGAGTTCATCAAGTTCAAGTTTGGAGGGGGTTTCTATTCAGAAGCAAATACACCTGATTGTATAATTCTTCTGAATTGAGCAGAAGCTTATCTACTGGGTGTTAATTTTTGTTTAGCTTCTTTTCTTTTCCTTTTTTTTCTTGGATTATTTTCTTGAAGCTAATAGCCTGCCAATTCTTCCTGGCAGCAATAGCATTGAATATAGCTAGTTAATGAGGTACACTGGGGTTAGTTTACAACATTTGTACCAATTAAGGTATTTAAACATCTCACTGGAGTAATAATAAATACCTTATAGGAAGGCTGGATATTTTGGCAGATTAAAAAAAGTAAGCAAAGTAGTCTTGCTCTGGGCTACAGAATTTCTGAAACAACACAACGAATAAAGGTTCGAATTTGAGGGAAAATGATCAGGGCAAGTTGCACAATGAGAAGCTTGGATAATTTTGAGTTAACCCAATTCATTATGTGTAGGAAAATAGAAACTAGATAAAAATCAAAACTAGCATTTGATCTACAATATTGAGCTTTAAAAGCTCCGTACTTCAAACTCTTGTGATTGCAAAAGGTCTTGCTTTCCTAATGCATCCATGTTCAGACAACCATTACGGCTCAGCTAAGTAACAACTCACTGAAGACAATGGCTTAGGGAAAGAAGAACTCAGGGATCAGTATTATTCGAAGGTGATTTTTGTGAGTATGCATAATTGGCCTACATTGGTATGATTTACATGCATGTATTGGAGTGTATGTGTGGCTCTGGGAGAAAGGGGAGGAGGTAAGAGAAGTGAGAGAATTCATACCTGGGTATCTTCATTTCAAAATCAAATATAAGTTGTTTAAATTCCATGTTGTGCGTGCCTGTGAATCTCTACCACAGTGTGCAGGTAATGGAGAATTGACACCACAATAAGGCTAGCACTGGAAATTATGAGATGAGAAAAGCTTTTCTTCAGAAACTCCCAGCCAGGATCCAGTGTTGTGCATTCAGGAGCTATGGGTTATTAAATGAAATCAAAAGCGCATCAGGCCTAGCGGCATCTTAAAAACCATTAGTGCTTCATTTGAAGGGAGTGTCTTGTTTCTGAAATATTCATAGCTGGAACCCACCACCACTGCTGAGATCTCCTTCTCCTCTCTCCCCATTATGCCAGCGGAATCTCTTTACTTGCTATTGTAGGAAAAATATTCAAAGATTTATCGGTGGAGCAGAGAAGGCAGCAAATTATGACATCCATTATTGGCATCTGCTCTTGTCTGGATCCCCAGGAGATGCAAATACAAACGACTTCCAATTTTCTATTACAACTGAGTTGCAAAGGGAACTGTTATATGCAGATGAGGCAACTTCTATTTGGACAGAGATAAAATGGAAGAAATTTCATGCTACTACACTTGGCATACCATTTGCATAACTCTGGGAAAGCTGTCACAAAGGAATAATAAAAAATCGTAAAGCTCTTAAAGAACCACATGCAATGCCTATACTAGACTCCTTTCAGCAGAGAAAGATACAACCTTAAGTGCTATAAGCTGGTAGAAGGTCTAAAAACAAAGAAGAATAAATATAGATGTTTCTATATTTGCCACTACAGTGATTCTTCTTTATAAGTCTGCAAGAAAGGATTCCCACCAGGTTTGAAAATAACTTACAACCCAGTAAGCATACTGATGTTTTACAAATTTTTGGCATAGGTTATTGCATCTCCTGGAGGGATGACTGAGACAGTATTCTCCTTTATTTTTAGGCTTTCTGAGGGCAAAGACTTCCTGTATTCATTGATCTTGATTCTCAATGTCAAATAGAGTTGTGAACATAATACACTGTCATATTGTTTTGTGATCAGAACTGATGGAAGTGTGGGAACATACTGAGGGGCATGGGAGATGGGCATGCTAGTGCAGCCTCTCTCTCTCTCTCTCTCTCTCTCTCTCTCTCTTACTTTTTTTACTTATTTTATTTTTTTCCTAATTACACAAACTCAGTGGGTACCCCAGTCCTCTTCCTCCCTCTTCCCCTTCCCCATCATCCCCCATTGCACTCTCTCCTTCCCCCTTTACTTTCACCCCCCTCCATTTCTCCTACTTTCCCTCCCCCTTCCTCCCCTGGAGCATCCATTTTTCTGAGTCCTCCACCCTAGTGAGGGTTCAGGACTCAGTGGCATAGCCCCAGGTCCCTTCTTGAGCTGCCCATTTTTAGCATGGCAACTCTGTTACGACTGTTTAATCCCTTGCCTCTGAGGATCTTACTGCCTGGAACCTTCTCCCCTGTGACCCATGTTAGACTTTGGGGGGGGGTCCTTGACATGTCATCCATCGTGCAGGTCAGGCAAAGTCCAATCACATTGTGGCTATATCCGGGCTGCTGCAGCCCTGATTTGTGTGGAGTATCTCACATATTGTTAATCCTTCCCAGCTTTAGGCTCTTACACTTGCTGCCCCCTCTTCCGCAAGGTTCCCTGAGCTTTAGGATGGGGAGAAATTTGGCTGGTCTGCTTCCAGGTGAATAACGTAGGGTCTCTGGTGTTCTGAATTATGCTTTGTTGTTGTTTTCAGTTTTGCTTTTCCTGCACCGCCCTTGGCTGTGTAGGGACTGGTATCAAATGTCATCTCTTAACCAAAGATAAAAGACTGTTTAAATGAAGATCTTAATATAAGAAGAGACTCAAAGATAGATGGGAGAATAGGAGTAGGACATAGCACTGGGGAGGGGGGAGGGCAGTGTCCTATTTGCAGGATGGTTGCAAACTGTCTGCCAGTCCATATATCCTCCCTGATTGGTGAGATCAAACCTGTTCAGTTCCAAGTGACCAGGGAGTGAGCTGCACCAGATGTCTTACTACTTACATGCAATACTTGACTGTGGCCTATTTTCTCTATTGAAGCATGTTCCCCTACCTCCTTTCTTTTGAGGTCCTCGGTTCTCCTTCCTTCCTGTTTATAATCCTTTGTGATTACAGTGGATATTACAGAGATTTACCTTTGAATATGTCATTAAGTGAGTTTGGAACTAGGATCCACTTCTTAGGGAGTACATATAGCATCTAACTTTCTGTGCCTGGGATACTTCACTCAATATAATGTTTTCTAATTTCATCCATTTCCCATCAAATTTCATTAATTCATCTTTTTTGATGGCCAAGTAACAGTCCATTGTATAAATGTACCACATTTTCATTATTTATTCATCAACTGTTGGGCATTTGGGTTGATTCCATGACTTTTCTATTTTAAATAGTGCTGCAATGAACATGGTTGTGCTCATGTCATTGTAGTGAATTTCTGCATTCTGGGGCATTATTCTCAGAAGTGGTATAGCAGGCTCATATACAATTCTTAACTTTTTTAGAAATAGTCATACTGATTGCCACAGTGATTGTTTAAGCCTCCATTCCCACCAGCAATGTTTTAGAGTTCCCTTCTCTCTGCATCCTCTCCAGCAGTTGGTGTTGTTTGTATTGTGGATTTTCACCATCCTGATGGGAGAGATGATATTTCAGGGTAGTTTTGACTTGTAATTCCCTGATGGCTAGGGATGTGGAGCATTTCTTGAAGTATTTGTTAGACATTTCAGTGGAGCCTCTCGAGTTCTGACTGGGGCTTCCATAACTCCCATATCTAAGAACAGGAGTCAACAATAGCTACCTCATTTATGCTGGGGTCTGGTTACTGCTTGTTGTCCAAAGATGATGAACTGGAACTTGGGACTCAGTGTGGCAGGTGCTGAGGTCTGACCAAGCAGCTTGCTCTGAGGATTCTCCATCTTCTGAAACTGGCCACAATGCCATTTTATGTTGGACTTGGGGATCTGAACTGTTCCTTTTGCTTTCACAGCAAGCGCTTCAACAGCTGAGCCAGCGCCTTAGTCCCTGGTTCTTACTCCCTATCTCAGCATGTGAATGCTTACTTTCTCTTGTGTTCTCACCATTTTGTGATCAGGTAGGCAACCTTTACCAGTTATTAAACAGGCACAGTTGCCTGATCTCAGACTCCAAAACCTGTTTTCTGCGTAAAGTATCTAGCTTCAGTTATTTTGACAAAGCAACATGAAACATGGTGTGATATTTGGTAAATATCCTATTTATCATTAAAGGATAATAACACATTTATTATTAAAAGATAATAACATAACAATAATATCCTGTTATTGAAAGATAATTGAGTGAAGGACCATGACTAATGGCCGGTACAATGTCTAGCATGAATTTGTCATTCAAGATATAGGTTCTTTGCTCTAGTCCTGTGCATATCTCCCACAAGGTCTCATCATGAAGAATAAAGAGAGGCCAACCATTTCTGATGTTTTTAGATCCTGAGCACAATGTCCTTCTCTACCTGATCCTGTCTATAAGCATCTACCAGTTTGGCAATCATGCCCACATTTACAAAAGCTTTGATCCTCGGAGTTTCTCTCATATGTCATGACAGCCTCTGTGGCAACATCCACATCTGGATGGACAACACACCCAACTCTCTGAATCATCTTAGATTCATTTTGTCGGTAAGGTTATGAGTCTAGAAACCATAGGATGCCTAAGCCTAGATAGATGAGATCTACAAGATATGCATCAATATAGTTGTAGCTCAGAGGAAGGCAGTCACTGAACACCATTCGGAGTCACCTGGTCATTATGAGGCAGGTTGCATGGTACCCTAAGGGGAAAGCGGCTTCAGTTCCCAAGAGGGACTATGAGTATTTGCTGGAAAGAGTATTTCCGCTGCTGGCATGGGATCAAAGGCTATGGCTTGGGAATAATCAGTAACCTTACCTGTCCTAGCAGTAGGGTGTTCTTGGCTAGGAGCCCTGTCTGTGAGCTAGAAGCTTCTGTCTGTGGGCTAGGAGCCCCTGTTTCTGGGAGAGGATCAGGCCTTATGGAGCTTGTGGGTGGGCTATACTCAGCATTTCTGAAGATCCCATGCCAAAGGAGCATGTAATATTGACCTTAATGTAAGCTGTGTATCACAAACTCTCATCTCACCTCTCAGTTCTTCAGTTCCCATACCCTTAGGACTTTCATGTCTGTTCTACCTTTGTAATGCTTACTCTTCAACCTAATGCTCAGAATCACAACCTTTGGTTTATTCCTTTTCCCCATCCATCTAGTTCTATCTCACTGTTTTATCCCCCCCCCACACACATGTATACACAAAAGTCCCAGCTCTGAATCCTTTGTCTCTATTTTATGCTGAAAACTAGTGGAGAGAAAACATATAGCTGGCAGTTTGAATTGTTATCTTCATAGACTGCAACTGCCTAGAATGGGCTGCAGGCACTTCCTAGAATTTCATGACCTGTTTCCCTGCTTAACAGAGCAGCTGCCAAATGTCACTGCCATTCTTAAGCCCTGCATGACCTTTCTCTAGTCCTTCTTAATAAAGCACTTGACACAGTTTCTAGCTACACTGACAATCTGTTTTTTGCCTCAAAGAAAGAGACAGCTCTCTGCTTTCTATGGCCAAATGTATATACCTGTGCCAATGCCGTGAACCCTCTGCTACCATCTTAGCAACCTCATCCTTCTTTTTTCTTAACCAAAGAACAAACTTTATTGAGCCATTCAGTGCTGTGTTTCTTTTTCCTGCACACTCTGGGTTCTACAGAGTTGTTCAGTGCAGTGGGCAGCAATAAGACCCACTTCATGCCCACCATCTTTATGGATAGTGGAAGGCTTGCCAATACGCTGATGGTTATCACCTCCAAAGGGATGTTCCACAGGATTCATGACCGCATCCCCCATAAAAGGCCAGAAATTCCTCTTTGCTTTGTACTTGTGGTATACTCAGTCAGCCTTTAAGATAAGCTTGTCAATTTGGTCCCCACCAATCACCACACCTACAACTCCATCGGCAGACAAGATCCCCTTTGAACCAGAAGGCAGTTTCACTAGTGTCTTCTTGGTCTCTGGGTTGTGGGAGATGACTGTGACATAGTTTCTAGAGGCTCGGGTCAAGTGACCCCTACTCATCCTCCTTCTTACTCCCTCTCTCTTGCTTACTGTTTCTTACTCTCATTCTTTTACTTTAACAAATGTGCTTTAGTCTTTTCTATCAAACCACTGCTTTTTTCTGTATGTGTGCTTGCGTGTGTGTGTGTGTGTGTGTGTGTGTGTGTGTGTGTATATGTGTGTGTGTGTGTCTGTGTGTGTGTCTGGGTGTGTCTGTAGAACAGGGCACATGTGAAAGCCCAAAGAGTAACATCAGGAATCATCTGGGATTACTTTACCTTCTTATTATTGCTTTTCTTGTGATTTTGCAAGCACTGGACACTGCCATTTCAGTCTAGTATTTTTATATAGGATCAGGATCTGAACTCAAGTCTTTCTGCTTGTGAGACAAAGACTTTAAACCCTGAGCCATTTCTCCAGTCCTACAATCAAGCTTCTTTAAAGAACTCATTAGAATTTAACTTTCCTCTAGCTCCATTCCTCCAAACACATCAAACAAACATATCTGCCAATTCTCGTCAATAACCCGATGTTACCAGACTTTCTGAGAGTCTTCCAGAACATGAAACAGGATCAACTCCACTGTCACCGTCCAACTTTTATGACACCCCTCTTCTGATTTTCTGAACAACTCCTTTCAGTCACCTCGTCCTCTGATCCCGCCCCCTCTGCCTGAATATTGGAGTTCCTCAGAGTCCCCTCCATTGCTATGTCCCTCTAATGATGGGGTCTGTATCTATGATCACTGTTGGGCCTCTTTACCAGGCCTGAGGCCTGCTGGAACTTCCTGAGCCTGGCTAGAGTTTCAGCCTGACTTTAGGTTTCAAATCTCATCTCCCTAGGAAAGTTTCGTTTCCCTGGAATGATGTCACACCTATTCAACCACCTTCTGGTCACTTAATCACTTCCTATTGGTTACCCCATAATCACACCACCCTTCACCCTTCTCTTCACTGCACAATCTACATAATTCACCCCCCTGTTTAATAATGTTGAGTTCCTGCTTTGACAGACCTCCCGGTTCCATTGTGTTTACTGGGCCGCGACACTCATCACCCGCTCAGCCTCACAGGTCACCCCGCTGGTCCGGTTGTCCCTAGCCGCATTATCTGCAGTGGCCCCTGAGTCCTGCAGATCGCCAGCTCTCTAAGTTGTATTTCTTGCTTAGAACCTTTCTCTGAACCTCAGAGGAAAATTCTTTTAACTGGTTACTGCTTTCTTCTTGTTTTGTGTGGTCCCCAAACACACAGTCATCACTCGCTCCATGTATGCATCTCTGCTTCACTTCTGGAACACATCTGCATTTCACCCCCATCCTGCAGCACCTGAGTGATTCTATTCACACCTCCTCCTTTGGGCTTCATCCTACACTGTCAGGACTCTGTACCTTCTTGCCCCAGCTTTGTCCCTTCCAATAGTTTCCAGTAGCAATTCAAGATGCAGTACATCTAGTGGTTATAATCTCAACTAATACAGAAAACTTCAGAAAGATTATTTTTAGATTATCTAAACAACCATGCTCTGCTTCCCCCAACATTCAGCACAGCAACCTTTTTCTAAGGTTCCCAGGTGCTTATCATGTAGACCTTCCTTGGATTAGCACCAAAGGCCCAGGAGGCATTATTAGCAAAAGTATTGTGTAATAAACCATGTTTCAAAAGGGAAAAAAAAACTCTTGAAAAACCTGTGGAAGAGATTAGAAGCTGATTAAACGCTGCCAAAAATGGTTTGCATACAAAAGTAAAAAAGCAGGACTGAAGATACAGGTAGAATGCTTATCTAGTGTACATGAAGCCTTGGGCACCATCTCCCTCCTAGAATAAAACTGGGCTTGTTGGCACATACCTGTAATACTAGTGCTCAGTAGATAGAGGAAGGAAGAGCAGAAGTTCAAGGTTATTTCAGCTACATAAGGATTTAAAGGTCAATCTGGAATGTAAGATAACCTGCCTAAATCAATAATATAAAATTTAGAGAGCACTTGTTAAGGTTGGGGAAATGGCTTAGGGGTTAAAACGTTCCTCTTGAATGCAAAAGGACCAGAGTTCATATCTCCAGATTCCACTTTACAACTGATGGGGTATGATCTTACCTGAAGGGGACGGGGTATAGTCTGGCAGATAGAAAGTAACCATTTTGCAAATGGGTGATTGACCCCTCCCTCACCGCGGCTTCCTACTTTTATTACATCTACCTTTGAATATACTCTTATAACAAGACTCTGATTTAACAGGTTTTTATCTCTGGCCGGGGGTGACATCCAATACCCATCAGGGTGGAGCCAAGGGCATTACAGGAGCAGCAAAACTGAAAAAAAAATCAACAAACCATAATCCAGAACATCAGAGACTCTATATCAATCACCTGGAACTAGGCCAGACTAATCTCTCCCCATCCTGAAGCTCAGGGAAATTTGAGGAAGAGGGGTGGTAAGATTGTAAGAGCACAAGGATGGGAGGAGCATTGATATGCAAGATACTCCACACAAGTTATGGCCGAAGCAATCATATTTGGACTTTACATGCCCTGCGCAATGTCCAACACACTATTGACCTCACAAAGTCTAGCGTTTGCTAAAGGCATTAGGATCCTGGGAGGAAAGGGATTGACAGCCACAGTAGTGTTCCTATGCTTAATGGGAACACAGGAAAGGGTTCTGGGAAATGCCACTGGGTCCTTGCACCTCATTGGGGAGAAGAGGACCCAGAGGAGAGTTTGGCATGCACATTAAAGGATGCTCCAGGGATGGGAGGGGAGGCACTGGGGGATGGGGAGGGAAGGGGGATGGAAGGAGGGTACAGGGGGATAAGGGGTTGGAGGGAGGGGGGGACCAGTGTACCTGTTAAGTTTGTATGAGTGGAAATAAAAATAAAAAATAAAAAAAAAGAATTGCCAAGCAGACATGGCAACAGCAGCCTGCAAATTCATTCCAGGAAGAGGGAGTCTAGAAAAACCCCAGCAAAGTAATAAGGAAGCAGAGAAAGCCAGAATGATTCCTGATGTCACCCTTGAGTCTTCAAAGGCACACTCACTCAAGTGCCCTCTTGCATGTGCACACACACACACACACACACACACACACACACACACATACACACACGTACACACACAAGAACACTCAGCCATGGATGAAAGCACACACACACACCTGCACATAGAGAGACTGTTCAGTTTATATTCCTAACTATTCATCATTTTCACCCACTAATGTCATCTTATATCTGGAAATGATTGATAGCTGTGCTTACCCGCCTATGTGGAAATATTAATTGGCCTTCATGAGATCAAATTAGAATCTCCCAACATACACAATGATCAGATTCTTGTGTTTTTCTGATCTCTGATTTCTTATTTGCATAGTTTTTACCAAACCAGCTCACTGTCTGTATCACAGAGGTCTGTGATGATATCTTCTTCAAATAAATCTTTCCAGTAGCTTATGGAATTAACCAACACCTCATTTCCTCATTACCAAAGTGTTCATGCAATCAAAGCTACTTTGGAGCGCGTGCCTTCCAAATCAGAAGAAGGTTCAAATCTGAGAAGTGAATACATTTTATCTACACAGAGCCTGTCGGAACATTTTTAATAAAGACCTGGCCCATTTTCAGAGCTTTCTTTTCATTAGGGCAGCTCTGAAAGCAAAGGCCTTGAAAGTGGTTAGAAAAACAGTGTAATCACTGTGGCACCATTATCCGGTCCCTGGGTAATCATTAGGCATCAGCTTGCCAGCCAAGAGCGGCAAATTACTCATTTATTGTTGCTGGGCTGTGCTGAAGATTGAAATCTGGATTACTAATGATTTTTCCTTCACCTTGTTTGAGAGAGTCTGCGGAAAGGTTCATATGTAGCACCAGCTCTGACTGGTTAGCAAAAGTGCTTTCATGCAAAAGCGGAAAGGAAGAGTAACCTTTCTATGGAAGAGAAGGTTTCAAGCTTTGTCATCCCAGAAAAGCAGTTCCTAAGAACACGCCAAAGGCATCAAGATCTATCACAGCAAAGAAACTGGTCGGGTGGGTTGGAAGAGATTTTCATCTGCTCAGGGGTATCAGATACTTAGTAAACCTGGAATTAAATGCAAATTGGGCTCAAGACAAACATTTACTAACAGTCTGCAGGAAGAACAATGGTTTTGAATGTCATCTAACAGAGGAGATGCCTTTGGTCAGTTGCTTTAGCAAGCTTCATAGTCACGGGAGGCTCCAAATCTAGGTGAGGCAAGAGGCAGCCAGATGATCCCTAATTTGGCAGAATGCTCACCAATTTCAGCAGAGACAGGTGTGCTTGGTACACACCAGGTCACCCAGTACTACACTTGTATCTGTCTCTGAAGCAAACATCTGGAGTGATACTCTGCGCAGATGCCAAGGTGTAAGGCCAGAATGAAGTGTTACACTTTACAGAAGGCAATAAGATAGCATGGCCAAAGTGACTTGGAGGAGATATATGACTTTTCTAAATTAAATGAAATCTGTAAAAATATGCCCTTTCAATGTAGTTGGACAGAAAGACTTCAATATGAAGTTAAGTGCAACTTGTCTACTGAGTCTTAGAAAAAGAAGTTCCAGGAATCACTGATGTAGGCAAGGAGCATTCCAGAGAGTTGGCCATAGTTTTTTTGAAGGTGATATTGTTACATTTGGAAATAAAGACAGACTGCCCCATACTTCTAAAGGAAACAGTGCATTATCTGGAATAGGGACATGGGAATCAAGAGCATTGACTTCTTTTGTTGGTTCGGCCGGTGTCTCCTCTGTAGTCTAAGGCAATTTCATTCCATTATTTTTGACTAGATCTGAGTATCTACAAAATGAGTTTAGTATTTTTTTTTTGTCCAACACTCAGACAAGTTAATACAAGGACTCCAGTTCATGTTGTTAATGTTTAGGATGCTTTCACAGATTTTTCAAATAAAAAGCATCCTTGTCCAAAGGGTCATTAATATTATTTTTCATGTTATTGTGAAAGCACACAGGGGAATCAGATGAATTAACACTGGCAATTTTCTTTAGAAATAGTTGCAGCGAACACTATAATCTCAGATATAGAATTGACCCTGAAGGTGATATAGAGATCCTATAAGGAACAGCTTCTGATCAACCTTGTGTTAGACTAAACCAGACTTAGCTAAGACATTTTCTTTCTTCTTTTGTTTTGTACACCTCTGTGGGGTGTGTGTGTGTGTGTGTGTGTGTGTGTGTGTGTGTGTGTGTGTGTGTTTGTACAGGCATGTGTTCCAGGAGGCCCATGAGTGACAAGGGGAATAATCCTGGATCACTCTACCTCCTTTTTGCTTTGCTCTGGGATGTCTCAGACTCTGCCTTCCAGAGACAGAATTACAGGAGCCACCATAGTCACCTGGCATCTTTACAGTGGAATCTGGGAACTGAACTCAGGTCCTTTTGCTTTGGAGGTAAGAGCTTTAACAAACACTGAGCCATCTCCCCAGCCTATCAAGAGAATTTTCTATGAGCTTGTGAATGTTTATCTATTTTGCTATTAAACTTGGGATTCCATTTTCTTCATACCATGGAGAGAGGTAAAATATATATCCTGAAGTTTCGTGTGTTCAAAACTTAGAAAGAGTGAGTTATTTGTAAATTGCAATCCTTTCTTCTACTCTAGTTTTCCAAACATGCCTAATGCATCGTAATTCAGTTTTCTAATTGGCCAATTTTGTGTGTGTGATGCTATACTTTGAGGTTTGTGACACCTTGGAGACCTGCTCAATGTTCAATGTCTTAGAGATGCTGGGTGTGTTTTATGGCACCCTACTTGGAACATCTATTAAAGTGTGCATTGCAGGCACAGGACACCTTTGAGTAGCAGGATTTTTTACCTAATTGTACCATTTCTAGGACTCTCCACTGTAACATTAACATTAAGGTTACTGGCCATTTGCTGCCAACAATGTGATTAAATCCCATTACAATTACTCTTGTTATGAAATCTCATGCTTGCTGGCAGCAAAGGCACACCAGGGCGACATAAAGAGGAACATGTGCCCTAAGCTGCAGCTAGAAGCTCAGCTATGTGCCATGGGAGGAGAGCAATCCCTAGAGGAAGGAGCTACTGCATGACTGGACCCTGGGGGATACGTTTGCTCTGGGTGTTTATTTATAATACTATAGAAAGGTTACTCTATTTTTTTCTCCCTCAGGGTGTGAAGGAGAGGGATGTGATCTGGAGGAAGTCTGGCCTGGAAAAAGAGACCAGAAAAAAGAAAAGCCCACTGATGGCTGGAAAAATGATAGACTGCTTTAAGACAAAGAAGAAAGAAGCTAGGAGGGAGCTTGGCTCCTTCTTTCATTCATTCATATGTGTGTGTGTGTATATTATTTCATAGGCAGCAATGGTGGTGGTGGTGGTAGTGGTGGTGGTAGTGCTGGTGTGTGTGTGTGTGTGTGTGTGTGTGTTGGGTGGGGGAAACTGCTCAAAGCAGTGGAGGTATTTATATGCAGAGCCAACCGCACACGTTTGCTCCCTCCCCTGGCACTCACTGAGGAGCTATGGAAGAAAATACTTCTCCCTGGTTTCAGTTTCCTATCCTCATAGAGGATTGGGGAGGATTGAATCAATCGTCATATGAAGTATATAGAAGCCTGTATGCTATTTCCCATACAATTTCAGTATGTTCTTCAGTTATATTAGTTCAGAAGTACAAAGGGACAACTGTATGATTTTTCCTGTTGTGTTATGTGAGGAAATTTGGCAAAAGGTAAATGGAACATATAAAGCCATAGCTGGGACTGGAGAGATAGCTCAGGGGTTAAGACTCTGCCCTTCTAAGCAGACGTATCTGAGTTCCCAGCTCCCACACAAAAAACGCCAGGCAGAAACTACAGTGGATTTCACTTCTGACCCTGGTGGGTGGAGCCTGGGAAATCCCAGACCTAAACAAAAAGGAAGTGCTCTCTCTCTCTCTCTCTCTCTCTCTCTCTCCCTCTCTCTCTCTCTCTCTCTCTCTCTCTCTCTCTCTCTCACACACACACACAGTCACACATACACGCACACACAAACAATTTTTAAAAATGAAAAAGTAGGCACCAAGGCTATTATGGGCCCTGCAATTTTTATTTAATCTAATCTTCCTGCACTTTTCTAATGCTTCCCTCAGTTTACCACTGAGTTGTGAGGCTTAAAGAGATGAAAAGCACATTACTTACAGTCTTTCCTCTTGGCTCCCTCTTTCATTCATTCATAGGTGTGTATGTGTGTGTGTGTGTAGAAAGAGAGAGAGAAGAGAGAGAGAGGAAATATTCTGGTTCTGAGAAAATATATTAACCGGACTAAACTCAAAGTATTAATAGCTATAAATAAAACATAGATACCGATATAAATACTTCAGTATGCATATATTAATATATATACATACTAATTAGTATATTTATATAAATAAATCAGTATGTATATATAAATATCAGTATATTTATCAAGTATACATCTGTTAATATATATATGTCTGTACATATATCAGTATGAATTTGATAACTAGATAGGTGTCAGCTTGGCAACTGAAAGCTTGAGCTCTGGACACAGTTATAAAGAATCATTAATTGAGTTAAGCCTGAGCAATCCTACAGGAGATTGTCTAACTGATGGGGAAGACCCAGCCCATGGTGGTGGGACTATTCTATGGCTATTCTATGGGGGATGCTGGCTTGTAAAGTTTAGCATCCTTTGGTACCTGCTGATCAAGCTGGTAAGGTCAGTGAATCCCATGAGCATGAGCCTGCCACCATACTTCTGTTGCTGTCAGTGAGTTGGCATTCTTTATCATAGACAGATATGCTGTCTTGCAAATGAGGATTACCCTTCCCTCAGCAGTCCTGTAGATATGGTGTGGTCAGTTCCTTTGGTCCCTAGTGTTGATATAAGCTCTCCCACTAAACTGGACTGAGAAATAAAATCACACAATCATAAGCCAATATAAAATAGATTGTTCCCATAAGCCATTTGTTTATGAATTCATCACCAACATGCAGAAAAATTGAGACAATGTATATATCAGTAAATACATTAATATATACATACATGCATATATATGCATGTGTCTATATCACTGTATATAATATATCAGTATATGTATATATACATCAGTATGTATCTTTTGTTTATAACACGCACACATTAAGTTTTGTCCAGCTAATTTATTTTCTCAGGACAAGAATTAGAAGTTGTTAGAAAAAGAAACCACAGAGGTTCTTTGATAATAGTTTCATTATAGTAGCAGGGAGTCTTATAGCTATACAGGGGCATGGTTTGGCTTTAAAGTGGGAGCACTTAGAACAGGAATGATAGTTTAAAGCAGGAAGAGTTAACAGTCAAGAGATGTGGACTGTGTGGTGGGGAGTTTGCAGAAAGTCCACAGGACAGAGCAGGTTTCTAACCTTTAGAACCAAAGTGTGCAGGAAGATTAGCTTAGTGTATGATCCAAGAGCCAAGGAGGTCCGGACCTGGGCAGTAGGGGAAGGGAACTGCCTGAAGCCACTGAGTGAGTGAGGACTGGTTTCTGTGAGAGGCAAATATAGGGACTACAATCTAGGGAAGGTCAGATCAGATGAGAATTCATTTATAGACATAAACTCCTAGGTCCCTTGTGAACAAAATAGGTTTATATTGTCTGTCTCTTTGGGGCTCCCTATGCATACCTCATCCACATTTGTCAGTGTGAATAGCATACTACAATGAGGATGGTGCTAGCTGTGGTCTATCCTGGATCCAGTTTATGAGAAACACACTCGAGTAAGACTAAAAACCTGTAAGACCACCGACTGAAAGTCAGCTTACTTTTCTTATCACCAACCAAATCTGTAGCATGTTGATAAAGTCTTGACCCTCACTGGGTAACTCTCTAGCCCTGGTCCAGCCAGTTCCCCTTTAGCAGAAAATTCATGTATGATAAAAAGAAAAGAATATTTCCAGCAATAAAAGTCAATAGTATCTATCAGCGCGGTATTTGTTTTGCATGTAGATGTTAGGACTTTTCAAAAGCTTTTGATGTAGACAGAAAACTAAAGTTTTTTAATGTAAACAAGCACATAAGCAAAGGTAAGTCATGATCAGGAAGTCACCTTTGTTCAATCTATCCATCATGTCCCAAACACCCCGTTTTGTTCCTGTGGTTTGGCAGGGGGGAGCCCAGTTCTTTGATGATGAGAGAAGAATGGAAGATATAGTTAAAGATAAACCCTTTCCTATCTGACCACTCCATTCTTTTCTTCTCCCCAAGGAAGCACATGATGTATGGAGAGGAAAAAGAATTCAGAACAGAATAAATCACACTTGTTAAGACTAGAAAAACCCTGAATAGGTCAATTTTACTGACTTCACAGAGGGAAATAGTCCCAGAATCTTTTCATGAGGGGTAAAAGGTGTGCCACCCGCCTGTGCTTCCAATGACTGTTTACTTGCCTGCCTGCTGCCATTATTGCCATCAAACTTTATTGATAAGGTCATCCTGTGGCAAAACTATAAAACATGGTGTGCTTTCCTCTGGTCTATCTGTCTTCCAGAACACACCTATAACTTTTAGGGGTCCTGTTACCACCAACACTCCACCCATCTTCAAGAGTTCTGCCAACCACACCCACGGTTCCACAGGTGTTGCCTGTGATTTTTCCCTCCCAATTTTCCTTTTTTCTTTCTGGAATGAGTATCTTCCCCTCCTGTGTCCCATTCACTGAAAAACCCGCTGTGTAAAACGATGATGGCAATTCATTCAGAAACACCAGTTTCTGAAGACGGAGTGAACAACTAGTTATTTTTACTGAAATCAAATTGGACAATTCTTCTTTGTGTTCAGGCAGATGGCGTGAATTGGAGCAGGATGTTTAACATAGATACTACTAAAATAAAGTCAGAGTTAAGAGTAATATAAATGATTACCCAGTTCCCTATTACACATTAAAACATTTGTAAATTACGATAAAATATACACATATGCACATTAACTGTCAATTTTTAAAAGAGTGAAGGCAAATTAAAGCCCATCTGAGTCAGGTGATTACAGCATTATGTTGGTTCTGCCTATTTGAGCATCCAATAAGTGTTCAATGTCAAAGGAAGAGAAAATAATTCTGGAAGATTTCCTCTTAAGAGTCTTTAATTAAAAGATAGAATGTATTCTCCCAGAATCTGTAGAAGTGCATAGAAAATTGGCTGGAACTATAGCTTTGTGGTAAAGTGGTCACCTAACCTCTATAAAGCCCTAGGTTCAACCCCCAGCACCACGATGGACATCAACAACAATAATAATAAAGAAAAGGATTGACAGCATCACAATAAACAGACTGTATAGGCCCCTCCTCTGAATTAGTCATCTAAATACAGGAAAAGGAGTAATTATGTTCTCTCAGGTTTTATAAAATGTTAGGACACCAAAAGAGTATAATTAATTTTATTATATTACCCTTGACTAAATATATATGCACACTAAATATTTTGCTCAAGTGACTAGTAATTTTTAATCAATTCAAGATGTATCTTTGAAAGCACAAGTTAGGATGGTAGGTGTGAATATTTGGCTGGATGTCTCCAATTTTCAGTCATCAAGATCCTTTTACATGTTTCTTCCAGATTGCTTGTTTTGTGACTGAATTACCCTCTGTGATTGTTCCTCTCCATCACCTCAAATCAACTTGACCATAGTCTTTGGGCCTTCCTGTAAGGAAGTATCTTGATCAAGCTAATTGAGGTGGGAAAATCCCCCAGGCACCTCTTCCTGGGGTAGGAGTAGAGATAAAATAAATAGAACAATGAAACAGGGAAATAAAATATAATAGAGAAATAAGTGAATAATATAAATAAGTAGATAAAATAGAGAAAGTGATCTGAGCACTAGTAGGCCTCCATCCTTTGCTCTCTGCCTTGTTATTGGGAGCATCCTGTGTCTCGTTGCCTCAAGCTCTTGATGCTATGACTTCCTTACAGTGAGGGACTCTCCAGTTGTGAGCTGTTGCTTCTTTAGCTTGCTTTTGTCAGGGCACCAGAACACAACTACAGGAAACAAAATCTCTTTATGAGAAAAACTCACACTGGTAAAGTGCAGGAAGAAAACAATCATACCAGTTCATTTTCCTGCAGACTATATCTAGCTGTGTCCTTTCTTTCCTTTCTTGTTCTTTTTGGCTTGGATACTTTTCTCTATATCATCTCCTTTGGCTTGCTTTTTTAAAATCCTCTCATCAGCTTTTTATATCCTATCGTACTTTTCCTGGTTGCAGTGTTCCACTCTGAGTATACTACCTTAGGAGGCTGATCATGTGACTAAATTCACCTTAAGGATGAGTAAACTGAGAATTTATAAGCAGAAGCCACTGAAGGCATCCAGACCAGGGCTATCGTGAGGAAAAGTGTTGCTGTAAGCTGGTACAAGCATAGATTGGACATGCTTTATGTCATGGCACAGCAGGTAAAGGTTATGGCTGCTCGGGTCCGTGGCCTGAGTTCAATCTTTAGAATCTATGTGGAGACAGAGAGGAGAGAACCAGAGAAGTCGTTCTCTGCCTCCCACAAGTATATGTGACGCCATACATAAATATCACATGCAATAATGGCTGGGAGATTGCTCAGGTGCTAAACTCTGCTTCCTAAGCAGAAGAACCTGAGATCAGATCCCAGATCCTATGTGAAAACACCAGGAAGAAATGATGGCTTGCACTTCCAGCCCTGGAAGGTAGAACTTGGAAAACTCCAGAGCAAAGTGAAAAGAAAATGGAGCAATCCAGGATGTCACCTTTGGGACTCCATAAGCAAACACAATGCCTTCTAATGCACACATACACACAAAGACACACAGAAAAACAGACATACAGAGACACATAGACAAATAGACATACAGAGACACACAGACATACACACACACACAAAATGAATAAAACTTTTAAAAACTTGAAAGAATGTTCTGGAAGATGACATGACAAGGACCCATTTTTAAAGGAGAAGCCAACAGATGACAGGGGCAAAAAGCAAGAGAAAGCACTAACCAATCACTGGGGCACTGCTTCTAACTTGGACATGAACCATGCTATAAGACTCTAGGGTAGAATACTACCTCCTTGTCTTGTCGGTTCCACTTAATTCTAGATGAAAAAGAAAGCTATCATAATTCAAGTGCCTGAGTGAAGCTGATTTCCTTTAAAAGTGCCCTGAAATACTCCCCAAAACATATACAATTATTTATATGCCAAGTACATCTAAAACAGTTACAGAACACTAACAATGTATTTTTTGGTATTTTCTGAGAGCTTTCTCTATTTCATAAGAACTGCACAAGCAAATGCTGACATAAATGTACTGGCAATGGGCATGGCATTAACTTTCTTGATTCACTCTGCATCTCTGTGCAGTTCCCAGTCAATCAGGGATGTGGAAAGAACTTACTTATACAGCTCAGTGTATATAGCTGGCCTGTCACTTCCCAGTTGAGGTGCTTGTCTGCAATCTGTAATCTGAGTCTCATCCCAAGCAGGACTTCAATCTCAACTAGCAAAGCATCACACTAGTCTCATCCCTTTCCTACTGAGTTTGCTACTTCGATTGAAAACACTGCCGGGCAGAGCTTTTACCCATAGCTTGGAAGCAATTCCTCTCACCATGCCAGTTTTGCTGCTGGATTTTCCCAGGAAATCCTGCTTTTGGCCCCTGTTGTACCAGACATGCTGGGAACAGGGAACACTAATTCAGTTTCTTTTACAAGAAATCTCTCACTGCTTTTACCCAATATCCCAGAATTTTTTAAATCAGTGTCTCACTTAGTTATTTGGTTTATTTCCAGAAATCTAAAAATGTTTAGACTGTGTCTTTGATAACTTTTTCCAGTTTGTACACTTGAATCTAACCTTTTCTTTTTTCCTTAGTCTAAATTTTTACACCTTGCCATGCATTGTTTATTGTACTATACATTTTTATATGCCAATTAGTTTGAATCTAGAAGTCAATTCGACTGACAGTGACTAGTTAAGAAGATGCAAGAGGTAGAGATGGATCTGTCCCAAGGAGCCAAAGAAGAGTGTCATGGTATAATATATTTGAAAATGGAAATTTTTCCTTTGTTTAGGAAACCTTACTAGTAGCCCTGAACTATTCAATAGTCTAGAGGAAAAAAGAAAAGAAAGCAGTCAGTATATTACAGACCGATATTCACGGTGTCCTTATTATGATAGATACCATAACACTGAAAAAAATCTGGAAGTTGTACCAACAGCTGTTTGAAATGTTAGGTAAAATATATAATGAACAGGAACATTGCAGGATTGCAGAGACTTGAAAGGATTACTGTTTGTGTTCCAGTTTGAGAATAGATCTTTATCTCACTACAGCCATAATTTGGCTTCATGCCCACTTCCCCGAAAATATTTATTTATTTTATTTATTTTTTCTACTTTTACAAGCATATTAAGTATTCGTCCAAGCTTCCATCACGCCATCCTCCCTCCTGTCCCCTCCCTTTCCTTCATATTCCCTCTCACTCCCTCCCACTCTTCTGCCTACATGCCTCAATGGACCTCAGGACTTGTCTACTCCTGTGGAGGTTCAGGTCTCTGTAGTGTAACAAGTTACCTCTTTTCAGGCCACTTCACTGATGTGTGTGTTTCCATTCACTCATCCAGCTTTACAACCAAAGTGTTCCCATTCTATGGGTATAAGAGCTACCTATACTGTCTTCCTATCTATAGGTTTATTGGCTATCTTCCCAATTGACCTATTTTCTTCCTTTTTTTAGGTTCTCATTCTAGTTTAAAGTAACAGGGATGGGTCCTATTCTAACAAGATGGTCTTGAGTCCAATCAGAAAGCTCTTAGTTGTCTCCTTGGTATTCATGCCACTATTACACTGGTGGCCACTGTTGCTGTGGCAATCTATATTGCTATTTACAGATGTTATGTGGATCTTTAATCCAATCAGAAAGCTGTTGGTTGTCTTCTTAGTACTCATGTCACTATTACACTTGTAGTCGCCTGTTGCCATTGTGATCTATATTTCTACTTACAAATCTTTATGCCATTGATGGGGCTTGTGTTTATTTCTCTCCCCCAGCAGCTTCTACAGTATTCCCTGGTATTGTGTAAACTATCCAGCAAGGAAAAAGTCCTCAAACCAGTTCCAGCTAACACATTGCCCATGCTCTGTATTCAATTTGTGTTTCATCTTCAGTAATAGGGTCTTACTGATGGTTTCTGGACAGCAACCAAGAACAAATATATTTTAAAACACATGACACTATTATTTTCTTCTAGGATAAAAAAGTATTCTCTTCGAGGTAGAACCAAAACAGATTTTTTGGGGGGTGGGATACAAAGCTCCTATAAGAGTCCAAGAATGGAAAAGAATATACTGAGGCAGTTCAAGCTAGAATCTGAAAGTTTATGGCCCAAACTACCCCAGCACCTCCACATATGTGAAGACTCCTGAAGCAGGCCTGTGCTCCTGAGAATTTCACTTAGGTTCTGCTTTCTTCTACAAAATGAGCTTTCTTCATTGGTTCATAGTCTCTCTGACATTGGTTTGACATGACTGATGTTTTATCTGTCTGCAGATGTGGTATCTATAAACCATTTTTGTCTCCAGATGTGGTAGCAGCTATGTACTAACAGACTTACTTGCTCAGTGCACAAAAATGGGATGCTTTGGAGGGTCAATGCTACGTCGGTCATTGCGCAGGTCACAAGCATCTCATTTTTCTGCAAGTAAGCCAATTATCAGAAGGAAGATTATGATGCATCCATTTGTTCAATTATCTGTGCTAAGTGGATCAGTAGGGCAAATATGATTGCCTGTCATCATACTTTCATTAAGGAGTCTATGTAGAGGATATTTTTCTTAGGAAGAAGGACAGACTGAAGATGACAGTAATGACTGGCATCTTTAATGGAATTTTCTCCAAAGAGAATTTCTCTTTAACTGTAAATTTTGTTGGATTTTCTCCAAGGCACATCGATATCTATGGAATTTGAATGAAATTAGCTCTTGAAATTGTTTTAATAGTCATGGCTCTTTAGAGGAGCAGTGTGTGTATGCATACACACACACACACACACACACACACACACACACAGACACACACACACAGACATACACACACACACATATTGACATGCATGATAAAATAGTTGTCTGTAGCTGCTCAGTTCAGGAGTTGAATAGCTCAGCAGTCCCAGTGTGATTCTGAAGTGTGGAGGATTCCCAGAGAGCCTCAGGACTCAGTCACAACGGAGGACTGAAGAGGCTGGGATCTAATGTCAGCAAAGAATTGCAACAGCGAAGACTCCAACCATATCATGTGAAGAACAGCATCATAACAGCAACAAAAAATGAGGAACAGTAGCAACCACAAGATTATTTGTGTCCTGCTCTTTTTCCCTCTTACATTCCCTCATCTGGTCAACTGCTGAAAGGTCCCAACTACTGTGGGCTAGGTCTTCCACATCCAATAGATAATCTCCTGCAGATTTTTCCAAGACTTCCCATCTATTACTCAACAGTTCTGCTGAAAGTCTAGCCTGTAACTATCAAGTTGATACCTGTAATCTATCACAGATAGCAAATGATATAGATCATTTTGTTTTATAGTTGCCATAGCCTACTGTTTCATTTTGCTAAGCATCTCATTTTTTTTCTTTTCTTATTAATTAATTAATTTTTCCACTCATACAAACCTAGTAGATACCCCGGTCCCCTCCCTCCCCCCACCTCTCCCCAAACCTCCTTGCCCCCTTCCTCCCCTTTTCTCCTTCCTTTCCCCCCTCCCTTTCTCCTATTGCCCCCTCCCGCCCTCCCATCCCTGAAGCATCCTTTAGTGTGGATGTCAACCTTCCTTCTGGGTCCTCCTCTCTGATGAGGTGTAAGGACTCAGTAGCATTGCCTAGAACCCTTTCTTGTGTTCCCCTTTAGTATAGGAACACTATTGTGGCTGTTAATCCCTTGCTTCTAAGGATCCTAGTGCCTGTGATCCATGCTAGACTTTGGGGGGTCAATGCTATGTCAGTCATTGCGCAGGTTATAAGCATCCCATTTTGGTGCAATATGATTTTACAGACTTTTTTCTTACTTTTTAAGGATTGTTAGCAATCCTCAGCATAACTTGGGGTGTGGATATACAAATTTAAATCTTGCCTCTATCTTGTCTTAGTTTGATAGCTTTGCTGCTGTAATAAACATCAAAACCAACCATTTTGGAAAACAAGGGAATTTTTACTTATGCTCACAATCCTAGGTTATATTTGATTATGGCAAAAAAGTTATATTAGCGTCAGGAACCAAGGGAACTGACCACACCATTTCCACTGCAAGAGCAGAAAAAAAGTATTAATGCATATTAGCTTGCTGTCAGCTTCCCCAAAAATCTTAATCAGCTCTTTCCATCACTGCCTAGGGAATAGTCCTACCCACCATGGACTAGGTCTCCCCACAAGAACATACAGTTAAGTATGTTATAAGTCATCCAGTTAAGACAATCTCCTAAAGTTTTGCCCAAAGCCTCCTGCAACTTAATAATTTTTCTTAGGTGTGCCCAGGCTCTCATCTCTGAAGTATCAAGTTACAGTACGGACATTTTTCATAATATGATTAGTAAGGTAAGTTTTGTCTCTTCCGGGCTTTTAATGTCAGTCTACAATCCTTGATACTTATAACTTTGTGGGTGCATTATTCCAAATTCTGCCTTTTCTTTACATGCCTGTCATTCCTTTGTGCGTACATAGCTATAGTTCCTTCTTACAAGGATACAAATCATTATACTTAAATCCCTCTCAAAGGAGGTATGACATTGTAAACTCATCTACAAGATGTTTATGTCAAATAAGGTTACATTCACAGTTATCAAGAGTTAGGACTTCAATAATTTATGCTGAGGGACATAATTTGTTTTATAACAATTTAGATAGGAAGCTGTCCTTAATAGAATGGAGTATTATGGAAAAACAAGTGGAAATGGAATTCGTGAGACTCAAGTCAGAAATACTTATGGTGCTGTCACTAATCAGTTCTAAAGATGTCTTCCCCAAAGTAGCCTACAAAAATGATGCATATTAGAAGTATCTCCTCTGTAACTACAGTGTTACAATCTTCTCCAGCACTCTTCAATGGAGTTAAAATTTTGGACCTCAACACTTTTGTTTCTTTTTCCATTTTATTGTGCATTCCTACCTTATTACCCAATTTTCCCACATTATTGCTCGTGTTCTTACCTAGAGCCTATCCCTAACTTTGTACCCCAGGTCCCTAGCCTTTCTTGACTATTCAAGGCTTCTCTCTCTTTATCATTAGTTTTTTTAAAAAAAAATACTTAACTGGATCATTCATTGACATATATGAGATAGTTATTAGCTTGCACATCATTTTCAAAAAGTTTATTTTGATTCCACTTCACTTACCAGATACTGTAAACATTATTTGATCTTTCTTGCGACCACATTCCCCTGATTATATTGCCTCTCTGCATCTTCTTCTATTCATTGTATTCTAGTTTTCACTACTATGCTGCTGTTGAAAATGAGATTCCACATTGCTCAACTCTCCATCCTTATCCTTCCTTTCACACAGATATCTTCTCTTGTTTCATTCATACGCTTGGCTTCTAGGACATGGCATTTACCTGACTTCTTTTATTTTGGTGGTTATTTTTTGTAGCTACTTTACTGGTAATTCTTCTTCATCTGCTCAGTATTTGAGCTTTCTGGAACTTGATTCCGAATCCTATTTTCCTTCCATGTGTACAGTTTTGGTGTATCATTCAAAATCTTGACCTTAAATGTCATGTATATGATGATTTAAACTGTGATGTACAATTTCATGTCGCCAATTCAGACCTCTCCTCTGTGTGTGTATATCTCACTAATAATTTTAGTATCTGCTGGGGATGTATATGAGATAGTTCACATTCACCATATGCAAAACTGAAATTGTCTTGCCATAAATAAATTTCTCTTGCAGTTATCTTCATCTCTGATGGCAACTGCCATCATTATATATATCTGTCAACTCGACAATTGAAGGTTTGAGCTCTGGGCACATTTGTAAAGAATTAGTAGTTGACTTAAGCCCTAAGCAAGCCTGCAGTAAATTCTCTAACTGGTGGTGAAAACTCAACCCATGGTGGGTGGGATTATTCTATGGGCAAGTGGATAAAATGGAAGGATCTAGTTAAGAAAGTTGGCATTCTTCTGCATTGGTCAGACATGCTGGCCTGGCAAGTGAGGATTATCCCTCTCAGCAGTCCTGTGGATTTGGTGTGGCCAATTCCCTCAACACTTGGTATTGGTGTAGCTTTTCTGACAAGCTGGACAAACACTGTAATGAGACAGTCATAGGCCAGGATAAAAATCTCTTATTCTCTTAAGTCCTTTGGTTATGAACTTATCAGCAACATGAAAGCAAACCGCAACAGCAACTCATTTTTTCAGCCATTTATATAGAACATTTTTCTTTCTTCACTGGTTTCTCTCTTTGGTCTTAATCACAAAGGATCATTTTTCCAAATATAGTAAGTTTAAAGTCATGATTAAAATTCAATCACTTTCCTTTTTCTGCTGACATATCTTCACAAATCCAATATCATCTCTTATCTAGGCTATCATTGAAATAATCTTCTAACTTGCCTGCTTAAAGAATTAGTAGTTGAGTTAAACCCTAAGCAAGTCTAATTAGTAGTTGGGTTAAATGCTAAGCAGATTAACGATAATTCAGAAATTTAGCTTTAAAAAACTATACCTTATCACCAACACTAATGGGAAAGAGCTGCACAATATACTAGATTACATTTAAATGGTTGCAGACTGCACTGATTAATGGCTCTTCCTGTTCTTATGAAGTATAACAGAGCGGAGGACTACACTTTGTTTCCCTGTTATACTGTCAGATCCAATTTCTCAGCCCCTTGCCTCTTGGGTAGGCTCATGAGAGCTGTTGTGAAAAACAGAACATAGTAGAATGATGTATTATACTTCCCAAGTGGATTCCTTATATTTCTCTTGTAATTTTGTTTCTTAACTTTGTCTTCTGATTGGCTAACCTAGTTGGAAGCTCAGAGGTCCTTAAAGATGATGGAACTGATGGATGGAAGGATGCCAGGTCTTTGAATCACAAGATAGAAGACCACTAACCAAGCATCTTGCTTGACAATGAGATAGGCGAGGCATCAAAGAAATGCAAACTTTGGGGAAATAGGATTGTCATTTTTTAAAAACTTTGTGTTAACTAAAACATGCCAACATCTGTCATTTGTTCTTTGAACTGAAAAGTTGTTGCACTTCAGGCCAGAGATGTGCATGTCTGGGCCGAGTGAGCGCCCATCTTTCAACAGCAGCACCTAAAGGAAGGCAAGGAGGCTGTTTGTTCTTGGTACCACCTGACTGCAGTTACATCACTTGGGGCTGAACTCGCCCACTCTGTCAGAGTTGAGTACTGTCATTCTGATGAAGTGGAGAGTGTGTTGCCCTAGTAGGAAGCCTTTTAAATTGAATGACAAGGTTTTTCTTATTTGTTACATCCCCAGGCCATTGTCAAATCATATAATGCCAGCCCAGGAAAGTAATTACAGAACTGTTGTGAGGCTGTTAGCAGCTGCTTTTCATTTTTCCCCATTGTGACTGGGATGTGGTGGAGGAAAATTGGAATGACTAAGAACTACAACATAAATGCCACCCAATCTGAGGGGCAGTAACACGTGACACTTACTTTCAGGCCAGGGAAAAAAGAACAGGATCCTACAATGTTATTAGGCATAGATGTTGAATATAAGGACAGAAAACCACTATCACACACCAGGAGGGTAAGACAGTTGAGCTCCATTTATTAAAACATTAATAAAATCATTAGGTCACAAAATCTTATTTCTGTATGGATCCCATTAGGACACATTTCTTCTTAGATACTATCTGTTTTTCTGATTTTTTGGGAAAGTGCTGCAATGAACCTTTGACCAATAATACGCACTCAAAGTTTCACAAAGAAAGCTGCATAATACATGTAAATTCTCATAAAGAAAAGGAATAACTAGGTTGTGTGAAAGGGAAATAAATAATAGTTAACTTGGCTATGTTGTGTCTGTTTAGTCCTTAGAACCTCATAAACCATCCAATGCTTATCTTCAAGGTAAATTTCATTTGTTTTATATGCTACTGATTTCAAATAAAACCATGTATCCTTGGAGAGCCATTATGGTTAAAGTCTATGGAAATGCCTTAAAATTCTTAACTCAGACGAGTGGTATGTTTCCAATTATATTACAAACTAATCAGGGTGAACAATAAGCTTTCTTTAAATAAAATTGTTTAGCTAATACAAGATAGGATAGCTAGTTATCAGGTTCTCTCTTGTTCTCAAAGTCCCTGCTTTCTTCTTGTTTAATAAGATGAGATAAATGAATTTGTATGTTTTAAAGAAGACATAGCAGATAGTTGTTTCCCTATGCTCCTAACAAAACCCTTTTCAGGCAGATGTGAAACCAGATTTTTTTATGATAGAATTTATCTGCAAATGATAAAAGCGGTCAGAGACTTGGAATCCAACAACATCCCATATGAAAATAATTAGAATTGGAGATAAAGAGTGAGGTTTGAAACCTGTCGGTACATATCTCTAGTTAGAAATAAATTACGGCTTGTCAAAAGTGACAGATTTCAGTAAGGTGTTTCCTTTTCACTTTGAGTAGGACCTTTTCCCACCCAGCAATTAACTTTATTCCCATTAATATTCAACAGCATTGACGAGGCTGACAGAGTAAATCTGGGTTTTATAAAACTAAAGACAGATTGACGGAGACTCATTACTTTGTCTAATAATTTCATCGTCGTAGGTTAGATCCTAATAAATAAAGAACAAAGCTGTTGACTGAAGCATTGATTTGTTGTGCCAGGTAAAGGACTCACATTTTCTGTGTATATTTTCTTTTTGTGATTCATAAATTTATTTTGGGAAATAAACAGTAATTTCGCCTAAAGGGTTGCAGAGGTGACAACATAATACATTTACACCGTACGATAATCCTCTTAGTACTGGTGTGGTTTTCTTTAGATATTTCTTCATGATCTGTAAATAATAATTATGCTACACGGTTAAATTAAATAAAATGAGTAACTGCACTCCAGCGACCCTTTGATTATAGATCGAGGAAGCCTAAAAGCAAGAATTTGCTTGTGATGTGGTAGAAAAGGAGCAGAGGATCAACTAGCAGCCTAAAAGAAACATAACAAACAAAAATTTTAGTCTTTCTTTTCTATGTAGGATAAAAACTTGGACATACGGCGCTGGAGAGGTGGCTCAGGGGTTAAGCCTCCGCCTTGCAGGCAGAAGGTCCTGAGTTCGGATCCCAGATCCCACGTATAGACGCCAGGCGGAAGAGGGGCGGCCTGCGCTTCTGGTCCTGGTAGGGCCGGAGCCTGTGAATCCCGGGGCAGAAGGAGATGGAGGCGTCCATGGTGGTTCGCGACTTCGTCCGTGGTTCTACACATACACAGACACACGCACATACAGATACACACATACACGCGCGCGCACATACACACGCGCGCGCACATACACACGCACATACACACAGTTGAATAAATAATAAAAAATTTAAAAAAAAGTTAAAAAAAAAACTTGGAAATACAACATGCATTAAAGATGATGTTGCTTGAAGACATAAAATCTGTCCTTTTTTTCCTGTGTATTGCGTGTTCCCTAAGAAGTTTAAAATGAAATAAATGCTTTCCTAGGCTTTTAGATATGTGTATAAGAGAGAGAGATACAGAGAGAGAGAGAGAGAGAGAAGGAAAAGGCCAGAAGGAGAGAGAGAAAGAGAACTAAGAAAAAGTAGAAGAGAGAGGGAGAGAGATTAAATAAACAGCATACATTTAAAAAACGTAAAGGATTATTTAGTTGAGTTCAGATCTGTCTTTTCTTCTGGAACTGTGAGAAAAAAATTTCTCACTGTTGGTGAGAAAGGTGATATTTGCCTATAAATTTATGTCACATTTTTCCTTCTGGATGTTTCTAAAGTGTTCTTTTCCACTGTCATGATAGGCGTCCCTGCACAGGTAAAATCCCGTTCGTCCCTTTCACTCCAGAGCTTTACTGCTCAGGGGCAGTACTGGTGAGTTCCAGATGATTCCTGACATGGGCCTCACCGCTCGTATTTATTTTCTACATGGTGGCAATCTGCTGTTCTATGGTAGAGATGACTCAATTTTCATTCTCATCAAATTCATAGTTGTTGCAAAAGTCTGATTTTTCATAAGTGAAAATTCATGTAGTGAAAATAGAATCATTTCACACAGTTGTTCATCTGAAGCACATCCACCGTGAAGCTTAGTTTTTCGGTCAGGTTTTTATTGGGATCTGTCTGCAGATAGGAAACTCACACCTGAAGCAGAAGGTTGCTGGTTAAGAAAGTTTTGACTTTGATTCTCTACACCATGAGCTTCGCTTTCTGGGTCTCTCTCTGACATGGCTTTCCATAATAACATCCAATTAATTCTGTTTTTTTTTTCAACTTGAATACACTTCTGTATTGTTACTTTTGTTCAACTCCACTTCCTTTTTTTCCCTTTTCTTTCTTTCTTTCTTTCTTTCTTTCTTTCTTTCTTTCTTTCTTTCTTTCTTTCTTTCTTTCTTTCTTTCTTTCTTTCTTTCTTTCTTTCTTTCTTTCTTTCTTTCTGTCTTTCTGTCTTTCTGTCTTTCTTTCTTTCTTATTTTTACTTTTACAAGCATATTGAGCGCTTATCCCTGCTTCCTTCCATGGCCCCTCCTTCCTGTCCCTTCACAAATCCCTCCCATTCCCTCGCACCCTCCTGCCTATATGCTTCTATGGACCCCAGGGTTCCTTCTGGTTGAACTAGTTGCCTCTCCTCAAGCCAACCCACTGAAAGGGGCATTTCCTTTCGCTCATCCAGCTTTAGTCCCTAAAGTTTCCACTGTATTTTTTTGAGTTCCTAGGTAGTCTATGGGGGCATGTTGGTATGTCAGTCCACTTCCTTTTCTTTGTGAAACTTCCCTTTAAATAATAAGCACTAATATATTCTTTCGGTTAATTATCTTACTTTTCTTTAAAAGATTATTCAATCTTTTAATCAATTTGTGAACTCCTTGTTCTTTGTGATTGAAGACTTAGAACAGCAGTTACTTGAAGACCCAAATTCTCTTATTAGTCTGAAATTTATTGAGAAACATTGTGAGAAAACACAAAGGTACTTCATATATCAACATAGCCCTCAAAAATAACTAAGGCGAATGTAATATTGTCTATATGTCAGACATTGATATTGGTGCTTTGAAAATGTCAACCCATTTGTCCCTCCCAATATACCTTGTCTTTCAATATGTATGTTTTATTATAATTCAAGTAGTGAGGACATTGCTGCCATTGGAAAGATAGGTTACTGCTTACAGTTCTCCAGAGGAGAGAGTAGACCACACAAGCAAGCCCAAGGAGACCGTGAGAATACTGTGGACAAGAGGCTTACTGTTGCTTTACTGGGAAGGAACAAGTGCGGTAGGGTAAGGAGATGTAGGAGCAGTTGGTTTGAATGGTTTCAGTAGGTTCTGGGGCTGTACTAGGTGTCCTAAGTTGCCTGGTATTTGAATTTAGGATGATTATGGTAGAGACATACTAGCCCAGGGTATGTGATATTAACAGAGTAGATGACTGGGTTCTGAAATGCTGAGTATGCATAAGAAAGGAATGCTGCTTATCATTGTTCCTTCCCATCTTTAGGCTCTTACTATTAGGGCTGCAGAAGCCATAATCAGACTTTGCAAGACCTGTACAATGACTGACATGTCAATGACCCTCCAAAGTCTAGCATGGATCACAGGCACTAGGATCCTTAGAGGCAAGTCATAATAGTGTTCCCATATTAAAGAGGAGCCCAAGAGAGGGCTCTGGGCAATGCCACTGAGTCCCTACACCTCACCAGAGTGGAGGACTCAGAGGGACATTTGACATTTACATTAAAGGATGCTCCACAGAATGGGAGGGGGGAAAGGGGCAGAACTGGAAGAAAGGGAGGGAGGGGGGTGAAAGGAAGGGGAAAAGGGAGGAGGGTGCAAGGGGGACTGGGGAGGGGAGGAGGGAGGGAAGGGACCAGGGTACCTATTAAGCTTGTATGATTGGGCAAAAATAAATAAATATAATAATAATAAAAAAGAAGGGCATGCTGGAGGATGGCTGTTCTCCCTAGGACTTCCCTCACTCCAGGATGGCCCATCTACACAGGATCAGTAAGAGCCAAATGCCATAGCACTAGAAGAAAAAAAGATGGACAGTTCTATTACTCTCTCCATTTTATCAAGTAGGAGATTGTGCTATCAATTTTAAGTGATGTTCCCAAAGTCACATAATGTACTTCAGAGTTCACATTCTCAGTTCTATGTCATAGAGCTGGGGATGTAACACTTACTTAGCATGCACAGAGTCTCAGGTTAGATTCCTCAGCACTGCATAAATGAATGAATGAATAAGTAAATAAATAAGTGATACAGAATCTACAGTTAAATCTGTGTCATGTTGCTTATTAAGGGATTTACATTTTTAGAGGGGAAGTAAAAAAAATGGACAATATGTATGTACATGATATCAAAGTATTATAAGCAAAGTCAAAAGAAGATTTCATATTTCAGGGAAGGACAATGTCAGTCTGAGAGGGGCTCATGTAAAAGCTTGGGAAAGAAGGATAAACTGAGCATGCATTTGAATGATGGCAAAGACATCCAGAGAGACAAAGTCAGTGGCTGAGTTAGGGAGCGGCAAACCCTATGTGCAACATCATTAGGAGAGATGATATTGAGAAGATCATTTGAAACTGCTGAGAAACTCATGATTAAGAGACTAGAGAGATTATTTTAAATGTGGGGGATATAAATTTGTGGTTAGTAAGAGGTGTACTTCTGTTTATTACAGATCTTTGAACAGAAGGATTGCATGATCATCTCTATGTGTCAGAGAGACTAACCTGGATTCTGTAGAAGGAAAACTAGAAGATGAAACAGAGAGTGAAAGTATCAATTAAGGTATTATTGAAATAACTTTATTGAAATGAATCGAGTGAAATGTAGGGATAAAATTAGCACGGTTGATTCTGCAACTATCGCCATAATAGAGCTGAGAAAATCTTATTGCTAATGTTAAAACCAAGTCATGTAATGAATGGCCAAAGCACCTGGAAATGTTAGTCTGCAGAAGAGCAAAACAAGAACAGATTCTCCTTATTGTTCAGCTTAGACCACAGAGGTGACTCTAGACTCCAAGGCGGGATAGAAGGAAGGTATGCAGAGCACAGGAGCATTTGTGTCTTATTTCATTTCATAAATGGATAACAGAGATATTAAATATTCTGAAGAAATGCTTATATCCCCTCTCTCTGGCTATCAGACTTTTGATATAATGCATTTCAAGAAACTGGAATTTTCCCAAGAATCTTATGCTGAGAGGTGGAAAGGACTGGACCCTAGTACCAATGAGAAGAGAAACCTGTCTCCTAGGAAGAGATGTCACAGGGTACTTATAACTTGTTGCATCACCCTGGAAGAGAGACCAGAGCTAAAGACAGCATTGGGTGGGACCATAGTGCTCAGCTGTGCATAGTTCTTGCCTTCTATTTAAACTTAAATCTCCCATCTGAAAGACTGAAGACCAGCTTTGAGCATTAGATAGGTTTCTTCCCAATATGGTTATAGTGAATAAATCTCCTTTTATCTGCTTTTCACTGTTAATTTGATTTCTTTTAATTTATTGTGGATGGGCAGCCAAACTGAGGCACAGATGTTATGGGGGATTCAGTAATATTCCACTATCTAAACAGTGAATATGAGTCTTGGCCACACTGCAGCTCAGCCTAACTCTGTTTCTGGAATGTAAAAATAAATAAATTTATGAGTTGGGGAGATGGCTCAGAAGTGAAAGCCTTTGCCTTGCAAACAGAAGGATCTGAGTTTGGATTCCCAGATCCCACTTAAAAAATGCCAATTAGAAATGGCAGTGGCCTGTAATTTTGGCTCTGGAAGGTGGAGCCTGGGAAACCCCAGATAAGGCAATTAGGGGGCAGAACAATCCAGGGTGTTTCTTGATGTTGTCCTTGGTCTCCATAGTCACACACACTCAAGTGACCTCTCACATACACACATACAAACACACACACACACACACACACACACACACACACACACAAAAAAAAAAAAACTAAAACTAAATTTAGTTAAATAATACAATTTCAAGATGTGAATGCTCAGGCAAGATTGTTTCAGAACACCTGATGACATAGATCTATTGAAAATAGCTACATTTGAATTTAAAGAGCATTAGAATCAAAAGCCTTTTCACAGAAGAAATTCAAGAAAGTACAAGTGTAGAAAACTAGATGATCACAAAATAAAAATATTTCCCAACAAACTAGACTAGTTTGTGTATAAGAAAAAGGGAAATAATCTTAATTGAAATACAGATAACATGCCAAGACAAATTACAGACTTTGGAAACAGAAAATGATGAAGTATGATATTACCACAAGCGAGCTAGGCCTTATTTATAAGTGCAATGTCAAAATAATTCCCAATGTTATGACGGGATAGTGACAAAGTATCTCTGAAAACATATCTCCTGCCTTGAAATTCCTCTACACTGAGGCTTACAATCAGTTTCTGGTACTTACAAAGACCCAGATCATATTCTTTGATAACCAATAAGGGAATTAAGGATGTATTGCAAAAGGCAGCAACAGAAACCACATAACACTGTAGCAGAGGCAGAGTCTGTGTAACAATATAAAAAATGGGCAGCCCCTGAATACTCAGACATTTGAGTATTTATGCCATGAATGTAAAGTTTTCTTATCATTGCTACTCAGAAAAAAAATAAAGTACATATAATCATCAGAATATAAAATTGATTGTGATGTCTATATCTTATACATCTAATTTAATAATCTGGATCAAAGAAGCTCTGGCTGCCTTTGTTGTATATTCACCTGTGGCAGTTACATAAGCTATCTAATACTGGTATGATCAATTGTTATACGTGACATTGTTTTGCTGATGTGATTCTCTGAAATGAACAATGACCAGAAAACACAGTACACTATTCCCTTGATTTTAATAATATTGCATTACTGAAATTTAAAGTTTTGTTATAGCTGTGAAGAATAGATCTGTTTGATATGCTAAATAATTTTCTAGACTCTAATAATTGTACAATGAATAAGACCTCTATTTTTGTATCCATCTGATCTACATATCAAAGAGTCCTTCTTTTCTTTATTTTTTTCTCCTTGTTTTCTTCCTGAAATGTTCTTTCTCTATCATTTGCCCAAGCTGAGTATGCTTCAATTCCTTAAGTTCTGTTTCCATTTTAGTTAGGAGAACCACTGTTAAGTCATTACTCTCTTCTCACATTGTATGAAAATAAAGTTATGCCCATGTTTATTTTATGATATTGTTGCAAGTTTCCCTCCCTTCTCTCTATTTCAATCTCTCTCTCTATTTCTCTGTCTCTTTCTCTCTCTCTCTCTCTCTCTGACTTTTCCAGATGCTGGCACCTTAAAATATGTATGAGTCAATTAATTTCTGCTCATTCCTTATGAATTATCTAGTTTCAGGTATTTCTATCATAGCAGCATTAAACAGACTAAGACAGAATATTGGCATGAGGTTAGAGCTATGAAGATACCTAAAATGTGGAAATGGCTTTGGAACTTAAGGGATAGAGACTAGAAGTATCCGACAGAACAGGATAGGAAAACAAACAAACAAACTTAGATTGCTACAAGCAAGTGTTACAGTTATTCTTCTGTTGCTGTGAAAAAGTCTCTGATGAAAACAACTTAAGGGAGGAAGGGTTTATTATTTTGGCTTATACTTCCAGTTGTATAGTCAATCATGGAAGGGGCCATACACAGAACAGGAAAGAAATCAGATCATCATACCTCAAGACTTCAAGAACAGTGGCCAGTGGATACACTTCCTCCATCAAGGCTCCATGTTCTTAAGGTTTTATAACTTTCCCAAACAGTGTTTTGACCTGGGCACCATGCAATCAAACACTTCAGCCTGTGGCAGACAATCCACACTCACACCAGGGCAGCAAAACATTAAGCAATTCTGGTGAGGTCTAAGGAAAAGCGAAGAGCTGTAAAGTTGAAACGTAACAGATCATTTGAGTGTCTTATGATCTAAATATCAGCACTAACATGGATGGGAAAAGTGCTCTAGGAGCTAGAATAACAGCCATCCATGTTGCAAAGGGGCAAGGAATCTGCATATCCTCTTTAGCTGCAATTATGGAAGGCCCCCACATCCACCTGGCATTTTATGTAGGATCTAGGGATCTAAACTAGGTTTTTTTGTGAATGCTTTAACTGGCAAGTTATTTCACCTGCACTTGTACAAAATCAGAGAAATAATTCAGAGAGATGAAAGGAGCATGTCCTCATCTCTAATCTTTGCTTTGCCTCTTAAACTCTGAATGTGGAGTGATTTGTTTACATTGATTATTGATGGTTTTATCTGTAAAAGTACCAATATCTAACTTAAATAATCATAATGTTACAAACAGGCAAGTGAAATTTATAGATCATGGAAGACATTTAACTAATGACCTGTAAACTATTAGTGCAATGTGGTTGCTTTTATAAGCCATAGTTTATCAAACAAAAAAATCCCAGTGCTAGTTTTTGGTCTATGAGACCCCCCCAATTGTCACTGATGTTTGTCTTCTAGAGCTAGATAATTAGAAACTTTGGCTCTGAAACATAGAGAAAACAAGCTAGAAGTTTTTTACACTGCTAGCAGGTACTGTGTAGGCTGTTGGAAAGACTGTCCTCAACAGTCTTACTCAGCTGTGGGCTATGTGTACAGTAATACTGCCCAGTCATGTAAGATATACCCATGTGGGCAGTAGTAGCAAGAATGCTATAGAGTTAGCTAAAGGTTGTCTGTTTTTATTTAAAGCTTCATTCATAAGAGGGAATTCATATCCGAAACTATAAATATATCAAAGCCCATAGCTGGGGAATCCATATACTCTAATTGGGAAGCCAGAAGTGGGGAAGCAAGGGGGGGGACTGCAAGGGGGATGACTGGAGCAGAGAGGAGGGAGGAGAGGATGAGGTTACCTATTGAGCTTGTATGGTTAGGAAAAATAAAACAAAATATGGGAGAAAAAAGCTATTGTTGATATTTTGCTAAATGGACATGATATGTCCTTTGAATTTTCTTTTAAATGACTATGTTTATGCTCATAGATCATTGCTCCTGTCAGCTTCAGTGGGAGAAGTCTCTATTTGTAGTGACCAGTGGTGACTGCAGAAACTAATCACTGGTCAAAATGCAGTTGAAGGATCATTCACACATAGAATATCCACATCACCCTCTCAAGGCTGAGGGAACATCATAGAAGAAGAGGCAGAAAGAGTTCAAGAGCTGGGGCACTGAGGGAATGGCTAGGCATGACAGAACTGTTGCATACAGACATAGAGCAGCTATGATGACCTGTGTAAGACTGGTTCTGTCATGAAGGGAAAAGGGTCTCATGGAGTCTCACCTCTTTCTGAGAATTCATACGCAATCAATGGTTTAGTGGAAGAGGGAAAGAAAAATCTCTTCAATAATGTACCCTCTGGTAAGGTATCCATGCTCCTGTAGACAAACACTACACCTATACTCTTATAAGAAACAATAATGAAGCATAGAAGTTATACACAAAAGGAGACATCAAGCTGGAAAGAGGGGCTAGTTGGGAAGAGGGATATCAGTAGGATTGGGAAGGACCCAGGAGAAAGTAACAGGTGAGTGAGTGAGTCTGCCCCCCCCCTCCCGGTCTCCCAGCAGCGACCAGGCGGCCTCTGACTTTGCCTGGGCCCCGCCCCAGACCACAGCCCCTTTCTTCCTATGGCCTGCGCCTCCTGCCAGACAGGACTTGCTCACATTCCTCCATCCTGGGAGCTTGGGTGGGCCCTAAACCAAGTCCCAGGTCTCAGGTGAAGAATTCTGCCATCAACATCAGACCCTCTGGCTCTCTGGCCCACTTGGGACCTACGCATGTGGTCCAGGGAAGACACACTGCTACTCAGAATTCAATAGAGTCCAAAGGAAACTCAAGCAAAACTCTAAGGGACAAAGGCCACCTATCTGGAGTCCTCTACAATCATCCTATCACGTGGGAGAGATTCTTCACATGCAGCCCAAAGATAAGTAAACCTCCTTTTTTTCACCTTACTGATCCTTTCTAGTATCAATTGCTGTATATCAACTTTTCCATACAGTCACCCCAAAAACATAAACAACTCCAGGGAGTACACCACTCACCTTCACATATCACCAAGATACGAATTGCAAAAGTACACTACCATACTAATATTAACCCCTTGTCTACTTAACCTGACTTAACTGATGTACTAACAGCCTAATAGCCACATCGAGGAAATTACAATAACAATAGACAAACATACCCAATCCAAGGCAAGCACTAGTAATAACTGGCAAGGGTAATAATACCAACTAAATCAGTTCAGTGAAAAACTGAAAGGTTCCTAAGAAACAAAACAACAATGCGCAAATCAAAGTGCAGATCCATGAGAAACAAAATCCAAGAAGACAAATCTCCCACCAAAAGAATTAACCCCATAATGATGGATTCCGACCAGAACAAATTCACAGAAAGTAGCCAAGAAAGCCAGACCCAACATAATGACTTTCAGAGTATGATCATTACCATGATTAATACTATAAAAGAGGAAATTCGAGAACAATTAAACAACCGAATCAACCACTTTGAACAGGAACACAACAGACACATGGAGGAGTTCAGAAAAACAGTTCAAGAAACAAAAATTGGCATAGAGCAGTTAAAACAGTCTCAAACAGAGTTTAAAATTGAACTAAAAGACAAGTTATCTTCAACCCAAAACTCAACAGAGAGTCTTATCAGCAAAACAAATGAAGCAGAAAATAGAATTTCAGATCTTGAAGACAAAGTGGAAGAATTAACCAGCTCAATGGAAGAGATAGTTAAAGCCAAAAAGATACTTGAGAGGAACATTCAAGAGATATGGGACACCCTGAAGAAGCCTAACATGGGCATTCATGGAATACCAGAGCAAGAATTCCAAAATACCACACCCAAGGAAATACTTCAAATCATCATAAATGAAAACTTCCCACAACTAAATAATGAGAGGCCCATCCAAATACAAGAGGCATTTCGCACTCCAAGCAGATATGACCAAAATAGAAAATCTCCACAGCAAATAGTCAAAAAACTCCACATTCAAGACAAAGAAAAGGTGCTGAGAGCTTTAAGAGAAAAAAAGCAAGTCATTTTTAAAGGTAAACCTATTAGAATGACAAATGACTACTAAATGGAAACAGTAAAAGCAAGAAGAGCTTGGAGAGACGTACTTCAAGTATTAAATGAGCAAATATGCCAACCCAGACTGATATACCCTGCAAAACTATCTGTCATGATTGAGGGAGAAAGAAATGTTTTACAGCAAAAAGACAACTTGAAGGGATACGTGTCTACCAAACCAGGCCTTCAAAAAATGCTAGAAATGATACTCAAGCTTGAAGAAAAGAACAAGCATATCCAGGAGGAAAGAAGGAAAGTATAATACCACCAAAACATAAATATCAAACAATACGCTTACAAAATCCACTAAACATAAAAAAGTCCAGAATTAAAAATAATTTCTCCATTATAACATTAAATGTCAATGATATTAACTCATCGATTAAGAGACACAGATTACAAACATGTATTAAAAACCACAATCCAACAGTCTGCTGCTTTCAGGAAACTCATCTCACCACAAAAGATAGGCACATTCTAAAAATGAAAGGCTGGTCCAAAATCTTGCAAGCTAATGGAACCAGGAAACAGGCAGGGGTAGCAATTATGCTTTCAGACAAAGTGGACTTCAAACCAAAGAAAATCGTAAGAGACACAGATGGATACTACATTTTAGTCACAGGTACAATTCACCAGAAAGACTTCACAATACTGAACATATATGCACCCAATACAGGCCCCTCCACATTCATTAAGAAAACCCTACAGCGTCTAAAGCAAGAAATCAACCCCCAAACAATAATTCTTGGGGACTTCAACACCGCCCTCTCAACATGGGATAGATCAACAGGTCAAAAGCTTAACAAAGACACTTTGGAACTTAATCAAACCCTTAAAGAAATGGACCTTACAAATCTCTATCGAACTTTTCACCCACGCACCAAAGAATACACATTTTTCTCAGCAGCACATGGAACCTTCTCCAAAATAGATCACATATTGGGCCAAAAAATGAATCTACACATATACAGGAAAGTTGAAATTCTAGCCTGGGCCCTATCAGACCACCACGGCCTAAAGCTGGACATCCACAACACAACAAACAACAGAAAATACACTAACTCCTGGAAACTCAACACTATGATGCTGAATGAGAACTGGATTCAGGAAGAAATTAAAAAGGAAATTCAAGATTTCCTGAAAGCGAATGATAATGAAAATACAACTCACCAAAATCTCTGGGACACAATGAAAGCTGTTCTAAGAGGTAAGTTCATAGCTCTTAATGCCAACATCAAAAAAATGGAAACATCAGAAATAAACAACTTAACAATGCAGCTTAAAGCTTTAGAGATACTAGAGCAATTTGATCCCAAAAGTAGTAGAAGAGAGGAGATTAGCAAAATAAGGGGAGAAATATCTGAAATCAAGATTAGGAAAACGATAGAAAAAATCAACCAGTCAAAAAGCTGGTTCTTTGAAAAAATCAATAAGATTGATGCACTCCTAGCTAAATTAACTAAAAGCAAGAGAGAGAAAAACCAAATTAATAAAATTAGAAATGAAAATGGAGTTATCACTACTGATACCCAAGAAATCCAGAGAATTATAACATCATATTTCAAAAACTTATACTCTGTGAAGTTTGACAACACAAAAGAGATGGATGAATTTCTAAGTAATCACAACTTACCTAAATTGAAACAGGAAGTTGTGAATTATTTAAATAGTCCTATAACATATGAGGAAATTGAAGAAGTAATCTCGAATCTTCCCACCAAAAAATGTCCTAGACCAGATGGATTCAGCACAGAGTTCTACCAGACATTTAAGGAACAACTAACACCAATACTCCTTAAACTGTTCCATCAAATTGCAAAGGAAGGAACACTATCAAATTCCTTCTGTGAAGCTAATATCGTTTTAATCCCAAAAACTGGTAGAGATTCACTTTAAAAAGAAAACTATAGGCCAATCTCTCTGATGAACACAGATGCAAAGATTCTCAACAAAGTCATAGCAAATCAGATTCAAAAACATATCAAAAAGATCATTCACAGGGACCAAGTAGGCTTTATCCCCGGCACACAAGGTTGATTCAAAATACGCAAATCAATAAATGTAAATCATCATATAAACCAGTCCAAAGTCCAAGATCATATTATACTCTCGATAGATGCAGAAAAAGCTTTTGACAAGATCCAACAAACTTTTATGATCAAAACACTAGAGACAATAGGAATGGAAGGAACCTTTATCAATATAATAAAAGCTGTATACAACAAGCCCACAGCAAGGATTATGCTCAATGGGGAACAACTGGAAGCATTCCCACTCAATCAGGAACTAGACATGGCTGTCCACTCTCACCACTTCTATTGAATATTGCACTTGAAGTCTTAGCTGAAGCCATAAGACAAGAAAGGGACAGAAAAGGGATTCAAATCGGCAAGGAAGAAGTCAAGCTATCCCTATTTGCAGATGACATGATCTTATACCTGAGTGATTCCAAAATCTCCACCAGGAAGCTCCTGGAACTAATTGAGAAGTTCAGCAGGGTGGCAGGATACAAAATAAATGTGCAAAAATCAGAGGCCTTCCTATATGCCCAGAATGAAAGAAGTGAAAAAGCCTTGAGAGAAACAATCCCATTTACTATAGCCCCTAAAAATATGAAATACCTTGGTATAAACCTAACCAAGGAGGTAAAAGACCTTTACAATGAAAACCTTAAAATCCCTAAAGAAAGAAATTGCAGAAGACACCAGAAGGTGGAAAGACCTCCCATGTTCCTGGATTGGCAGAATCAACGTCGTAAAAATGACCATCTTACCAAAGGCAATATACAAATTCAATGCTATACCAATTAAAATCCCAAAGCAATTCTTTAAAGAAGTTGCCCAAACAATCTCAAAATTCATATGGAGACACAAAAGACCCAGGATAGCAAAGACAATCCTGAGTAACAAAAACACTGCTGGAGGTATCACCATACCAAACCTTAGTCTATACTACAAAGCCATAGTTATAAAAACAGCCTGATACTGGCTCCAAAATAGACATACAGATCAATGGATAAGGGTTGAAGACCCAGATATAAGCCCACAAAATTACAGCCATTTGGTCTTTGACAAAGAGGCCCAAAAAATTCAATGGAAAAAGAACAGCATCTTCAACAAATGGTGCTGGCAAAACTGGATCTCCACATGCAGAAGATTAAAGCTGGACCCGTACTTGTCACCATGTACAAGAATTAATTCCAAATGGATCAAAGACCTTGATATAAGGCCAGAGACTATAAAAATCATAGTTGAAAGGGTAGGGAACCCCCTAGAGCTGATTGAGCTAGGTCAACATTTCCTAAACAGACATCCAATAGCACAGTCACTGCTACCAACTCTCAACAGTTGGGGTCTTGTGAAATTAAAGAGCTTCTGTTCAGATAACGAGATCATAACACGAGCTCAAAGGCAACCCACAGAATGGGAGAAAATCTTCACTAACCACATATCTGATAGAGCTCAATTATCCAGAGTACACAAATACTTAGAAAACTAAACACCAAGGAAACCAATGGCCCAATTAAAAAATGGGCCCTGGAACTTAAAAGAAACTTTACCAGGGATGAAATTAGAATGTCTAACAGATATCTTTAAAAATGCTCCACTTCCTTAGCCATCAGAGAAATGCAAATCAAAACTTCCCTGAGATATCATCTCACCCCGGTCAGGATGGCAAAAATCCACAATACAAACACTAAATGCTGGAGAGGATGTGGAGAGAGTGGAACTCTCCTACATTGCTAGTGGGAATGCAGGCTCATACAGCCACTCTGGTGAGCCGTCTGGAGATTCTTAAAGAAATTAAAGATTGAAATGCCATTTGACCCTGCTATTTCACTTTTGGGAATAACTCCACATATAGCAAAAATTCACCTCGATAGCATGAGCACGACCATGTTCATAGCAGCACTGTTTACAATAGCAAAGTCATGGAATCAACCCAAATGTCCAACAATTGACGAGTGGATAAGGAAACTGTGGTACATCTATACAATGGAGTTCTACTCAGCCATCAAAAATGACGAATTACTGGAATTTGCTGGGAAATGGATGTCATTAGAAACAATTATATTGAGTGAAGTATCCCAGACTCAGAAAATTAATCACCGTATGTACTCCCTAATAGATGGCTCCTAGTACCAAACCCACCCAGCCCACCTATTGACACTCAAGGATAAATCTCTGTAATACCTACAGTAATTGCTAGGATTATGAATAGGAGAGATGGGGTAGGAGGGCCACACCAGAAACAAGGAGAGAGGGGACCATGTAAGCAGAGAAAATAGGCCTCCATCAAGGACTGCAAGTAAGTAATGAGACATCTGGTTAAGTTCACAGACTTTTAGTTCCTGATCATTTACAACTGAGGGGGTATGATCTCACCAGAAGGGGAGGGCATATAGTCTGGCAGATAAGAAGTAACCATTTTGCAAATGGGTGAATGACCCCTCCCTCACTGTGGTTTCCTACTTTTATTACATCTACCTTTGAATATACTCTTATAACAAGACTCTAGTTTAACAGCTTTTTGTCACTGGCCAGGGGGTGAAATACAATACCCATCAGGATGGAGTGAAGGTCATTGCAGGAGCAGCAAAACTGCAAAAGAAAATCAACAAACCATAATCCAGAACTTCAGAGACTCTATATCAACCACCTAGAACTAGGCCAGCCTAATCTTTCCCCATCCTGAAGCTCAGAGAAATTTGCGGAAGAGGGGGTGGTAAGAGTGTAAGAGCACAAGGATGGGAGGAGCAATGATATGCAAGATACTCCACACAAGTTAGGGCCAAAGCAATCATAATTGGACTTTGCATGCCCTGCGCAATGTCCAACACACTATTGACCCCACAAAGTCTAGCATTTGCTAAAGGCAACAAGATCCTTGGAGGCAAGGGATTGACAGCCACAGTATTGTTCCTATGCTTAAGGGGAACACAGGAAAGGGTTCAGGGAAATGCCACTGGGTCCTTGTATGTCATCGGAGAGGAGGGCCCAGATGAGAGTCTGGCATGCACATTAAAGGATTCTCCGGGGTTTGGAAGGGGAAGCACTGGGGGATGGGGAGGGAGGCGTGAGGGGAGAGGGAGCAGGGGGTTCAGGGGGAGGAGGGGGTGGGTGGAAACCGGTGTACCTATTAAGTTTGTATGAGCGGAAATAATAATAAAAAATGTTAAAAAAAGATTCTTTTACTTTAAAAAAAAGAGAAAGTAACAGGTGGTAGATCTAATCTAAATACATTATGTACATGCATGAAAATGTCATGATAAAAATCCATCACTGTGTAACTAATATACGCTAATAACACATTGAAGTTAAGTGTAGTGTTTTCCTCTTAAACATAAAGATAAAAGGAAAGTAACAAGGTTATACCCAGAATCATCTTTGATCACTTTTTCACTTTATTGTTGTGGACTTTGGTCTTCAATTAAACCCAGAACATCCAGATAACCCATGAAGGCTAGTCTGGCCAGAAAGCTTCGTATGGCACTTCTAGGCTCTGCTTTCCAGGGCCAGAATTACAGGAGGGCCACCACACACATCCAGAATTTTTACAAGGGATCTGGAGATCCAAACTCAGATCCTTTTGCTTGGGAAGCAAAAGTTTTAACCATTGTGCCAACTCCCCAGCTTCTGCATTGCCATTTTAAGTGTTACTTTCCTCTTATCTTAAATGCCCTTGAATATACTTTCCTTTTATCATGCATACACTTGAGCACACATACACCCACCGATATGCAAAATATACACATATATGCATGCACCCCAAGCACATACATGAAAAATAAAATGAAAATACGAAGTTATTTAAGATTCTAATTATTTTATTTCTTATTCAATTCCAATATCAAAGACATCTCATTGAGACCCTCTGCTATTTATTTCAGAGATAATATATAACAGATAAAATGTACAACCTCTGCTCTCTTTCTCCAGTCTTCCTGATCAGCCTGTAAAGGTCTGGCATCTTATGCTGAAAAACAGACAATCAAACATGAAGATGATGTCTAGTAGTCCCCCTGTTACCCACAAGGGTATGCTCTATACTAATAGCAAATGTGTGAAACCTTAACAAATATCACACCTACAGATGTGCTCTTCCTCATGCATTTGTGAAGCATGCCTACGTGCAGCCAATGGCTGGTTTCACTATCTTCAGAGGATCCCTTTCTGGAGTGTTCATGTATGCTCAGGGCTTCCAAAGCAACAGGCTGCTGTCAATCAGAGCATGGCTTCTGTTCCTTCATCCATGCAAGAACTTAATGCCTTTTCCATCTTACTCAAGCAGTTATCACACAGTATGGCTATAATACTTGCAGTTGGAGACAGAACAACAAAGCTAGGATGAATTTCTTTGTCTTTATTACCAATATTACTAATAGAAAGATTCCTTCTTACTACAGGTCATAGCAACCTCTACAAAGGCCTTCTTCTTTCCTTATTAACTTAAGAACATTCGCTCTTTTACATAAAGGGAATATTTTATTATTTCACTTTGTCATATTGTAATCACCAGTATAACTACTCTTCTACTTGGAGCCATTGCTAAGCAATATATGGATTAACTAAAACATGACAGTTGACCTGAAAACTGAGATGGCTACTTAATGACAAGGGGATTGGCCACATATACAGTGTGGTCATGCATACAGTGTGGGTCATACATACAATGTGGGTCACACATACAGTGTGGGTCACACATACAGTGTGGGTCACACATACAATGTGGGTCATACATACAGTATGGGTCACACATACAGTGTGAGTCACACATACAGTGTAAGTCATGCATATATACATATAGTGTGTATCACACATACAGTATGGATCAGGCTTACAGTGTCATCATGCATACAGTGTGGGTCACACATACAGTGGGATATGTATACAGTGTGGGTCATTCATACAGTGTGGTATATGTATACAGTGTGGGTCATTCATACAGAGTAGTCATACATACAGTGTGAATCTCCTACAACAGAGTGATTCACATCCTCAGCAGGACAGAGCATGAAATAAAACCAGTGTATTCATAACAGCATGCATTTAAAACCCATGAGTTCTTATTTACAGGATTTTCCATTTAATAAATGCAGACAAATAAACAAAATCTCAGAAAGCAAAACCATACATATGAAGTGACTATTGATAGTCAGTATTTAAGAAAAGTTTAAACAACTCTCTAGAACATTGCTTGAGTTAGGAGTCAAGCAGGAAACCTGAGAGGTGACATTTGTTATTAGTGGTATCATCTTGGTATTAGTTCGCATAAAGGTAATGATATAAAATGTATTATATTGCCTGACTTTTCCTTTGCCACAAAATTCTGAAATAAATAATTTTAAACATATTACACAGTACCAAATAATCACAAGCCCCATCAATGGCATGAGATCTGCAAGTTTCAATAAAAATCACCAAGGCAATAGGTGACCACTAGTGTAATAGTGGCATGAGAATCAAGGAGACTACCAACAACTTTCTGATTCGACTCAAGGCCTGCTTGTCAGAATGGAAAACATTCCTGTTACTGTTAAATAGAACAAGAACTTAAAAGGGGGAAGAAAATAAATCAATAGGGAAAAACAACCAATGAATTTATAGGTTGGAAGACAGTACACCAAACTGCTCTGTAAATAGTTGTTTTTATAACTTCAGATTTGAAGAACACTTAACACTCAGCCTAGAAGTCTTCTTCTACAAGAGAGGTAGAGGATCTCAACACCCTAACAGGATGCATCCAAGGGCAGTAGAAGAGCAGTGAAGTGGCAGCAATGGCCTACAAAAAGAAGAGTACCAGCAACCCAGAAAGGCTCACTCAGAATCAGGCCAACCTAATCTCTCCTTATCCTAAGGCTTTGGGTACTTTGCAGAAGAGGGAGTACTGAGATTGTAAGAATCTAGAGATGGGAAGATTACCATTGCACAAGACAATCCATTCAAGGCAGGACTGTTGCATCTAGCAACTCACCTGCAGTGAGACATGTCCTTACCAGACCTGAATAATGATTGAGGTTATGGTTGCATTTCGATGTCAACTTGACAGTTGCAGACTGTGTGGGGGCAGCTGTGGAAGGTTAATGGTTGGAACGGCCCCTGAACAACTTGACTGATTGCTGTGGAGAACCCAGCCCATAGTGGGTGGTACTTTCCAGTGGTGGATAAGATAATAGGAGGTGCAAGGAGGAGGGACTTGCTCTTCCTTGATCTGGTGTCCACTTGCTGTGCAGCCCATTCGCCATGCAGGTTGTTCACCTTTAGAGCGTCTGGCCTTCTATGTTGCTGCTGCCGCTCCCTCCGTCCTTGGCTGACTTGGAGCTGCAAGTTTTCCATCACGTTGTTGCTGTTCCTGCTGCCTTTGGAGCCTGGTCTCTAGGCCTTGTTGCTGTTGGCTGTTCATCACCGACGTCGGAGCCCAGGTGTTCTTCACTGATGTCAGAACTCAGTGTCTTCAACCCTCCAGAGGAGCAAAGGCTTGAGACCCTCTCAGAATCTTTTGGCTTTGTGGAACATTCCAGCCAGGAAAGAGGCTGCTGCAGGTGGCTACCTTGAAGGACACTATTTTTATTGTGAGTTAATTTTTATTAAACTTATTTATGTATACTACATTCTATAGATTCTGTTTCTTCAGAGATCCCTGACTAATACAACTGACATACCAAAATGCCCCCATGACTATCTAGGAATTCAAGAGAGATAAAAACACACAGTGGAAACCTTGGGGACTAAAGCTGGATTAGTAAAAGGAAATGCCCCTATTGGTGGGGTGGGTCCAAAGAGAGGCAACTTGGTATGCCACAAGAGGCCTGAATCCCCACAAAAGAATCAAGTCAGAGGGAAACCCAGGGTCCATAGATGCAGACAGGCAGGAAGGTGTGAGGGGGATAGGATGGATTGATGAAAGGATGGGAGGGAACAGAAATGGGAAATAGGGATAAGTACTCAATATGCTTGTGAAACTAGAAAAATAAAATAATAATTAAAAAAGAATTCTATCAATAAAGCTCAACTAGAAAATTAGTAAGATTAGATAGATAGTAACATTTCATCTTCCTGGGCTTCATTAAGCTGAGATAACTATAACCATCTTCCAAGGGAGAAATATTTATCTTAAGTATGGCATTCTAGATATAGCAAGTCAACAGATGTATTAGAGAAAATTAAGAAACTGCATGTTCTTTGGCTTTTCCGCGGCAGTTATATTTTTGGCTTTGCCCTCTGTGGGTGATGCAATAATTTCCATCTTTACAGACATCTTTACACACACCCATACAAATCTGAAAGGTTATTTTATATGTAGTGAGGAAATTACATGTAGCATCAGAGTCTGGCCAGGAAACAGGAACTATCAGAGTAAAATGTCTTTAACACATGAAATTGATCCATGGGTAAAGAAAGAGCAGAGACCAAGCAGGAGATGCTAAAGCTACCCAAAGACAGGGAGCCATCCATATCCCTGAATAAGGGGATGAGAATAGAAGATGGTGTTACTAAAATCTAGGGAAGCTGAGTCCACAGCTGGAAGGTTGCCAGCAGCTGAGTTCATGATGTGCTGGCAGGAGGGAAGCAGAGAGGTAGCTTGTGCCCCCCGCCATATCTTCCACAGTATACAGAAGGTAGCTGAGCGAAGTGGCCTCACAGGCAGAGTTCAGGCCCAGTAATGCAAAGGAAAGCAGAGAAGGAAAGGGAGGTGATGAGGCAAACACCTGTTACAGTGGGGAAGGTGTAGAGAGTGATGAATGGCAGGTGTTGGAAAAAGGAATGTGGGATGAGTCTGAACAATTCCATTTATGGTAGGGGATATGAAATAGACCCTTAACTTTATGGAATAGTTAGGATTCTTTGAATTGGGTGATCTCTTCAGTCTCTTGATTTTATATTGCATAAGGCATTCTCAATGTCAGTATAATCTTTCTTTAGGTGGATAACTAAAGAAGTCTCAGTGGTACTCTGTGTTGCAATCATTCTTTCTGCTGCTGGGAGACCATACTCATGTACAACTTAGGGGAGAAAGGGAGATTTACTTGGCTTTTGGTTCCGGGCCGGGGGAGGGGGATGGATACAATCCACTACAGTGGGGAAATTGCATAGCAAAAGGCATGATTGGAAGCAGAATCAGGAAGGTGGTTCAGGTCACCATTATCATCTTGGAGACAGAGAGAACAAGAACAAACTCAGGAAGCAGGGCTGGGCTACTAAACTTCAAACCTACCCCCCTGCAGCATGCCTTTCTCCAGTTAGGCTCTAAGAGGCCACAACCTTCCCAGACATTAACACCAGCAAAGGATGCAAACACATGAGTCTGTTGGGGGCAGCTCACACACCAACCCTGACACTCTTACCACAAATCTTTAGCGTCCCAGTAAGATATCACGGTGTTCTACAGAAGCATGTGCATTTTAACTGTTAGAAATTGCCAAAACATACAATGCAATGGTTACATGAATTAGCAATGTAAGCTGTGAAGCATACACAAATTTCAATTAAGCATCCAATGAGAATGTTAAACTCAAAGCTATTCATTAAAAACACTTAATATCGTGAAAAACTTTACAGTTTTATGGAAGAGCAACTACAATAAGGTCAGACTTTTCTTCCCAAGCTGTTTTGCCAAGAGTCTATACCTCAGCTACTAACGAATTTGAGGAAATGCAGAAACAGATTGAGCCGAGAAAGGCACATGTGTGACCCCAACAGACTATGTGCAGGAGTGGAAGAGAGACTTTAGAGTCTCTGGGAAGAGCTGCCTGGTTTCAGATCATTGAACTCAGGGGCAGACTGCAGTGTGGCGAGCAAAATCAGAAGCTTATGGTGCTACCCTTCCTCTGATCCCCATAAGGGAAATTTTGGAGATTTATAAAAGAGTTTGATTAAGCTTCATCTGGGTTAACTTCCTAAATAGCAATTTGGCAGAAAGCCTAAAAAACAATGTAAATTCCAATTTATTAAAATTACAGTCACAGTTGATATTTTCCTTCCCTAGCTGGTTACTAAAAAATAAAATTTCAGTGATTTTATTGCCTGAAGGAAAGACACACTTAAATTCCTGTAGATGAGCCTGGAGGCGACGGTGCAGGATGGAGAGAAACAGCTGTGGAAAGTAGTAGACCACTTCACAGCCCTTACATCCTCTCGAATTCATGTTTTATTTAAAAGGTCAGTAAAGCAGGGCTCTCAAAGTCCTTCTCTTGGAAAGGCAAGGAAAGGAGTTGACTTGCATATTAATCATAGAGCCATTCTTCAGCATGACTTTCATTGGCTGAAAAATAGAACTTTATTTTTTGTATAAACATTGTTTTTTTCCAACTAAAAACTGAGACCCTCAGGGTACACTTTGTAAGAAAATTACATTACACATCTTTTTCTATCCTCTTTGAAAAAAATCACAGTGGGTTTCTGTTAATATTTTTGCTTCAGCTGTATACTGATGAGCTGTCTTTAGGATAAGGACAAAGATAAATAAGAAATGATTCAGAATTTCATTGCTAGTGCAGCACATCAGCAAATGCACTAGTGCTTGGAGAATGCAAAGCCTGGAAAGCTGGCACAGAGGACTAAGGAAGGCAAGACATGTTCAATTGATATATTCCAATTAAAATGTGAATCCATGGAAAGATAGTATTAGCACAGGCGGTTAATGAGGGATCTTAAGGATGACCCTCTATGGAAAGATCTATGTATTTGGCGTACACTGTACAGTCTGGGTAGCCCAACAATGGAAGTCTGAACTTTGGAGAGGCTGAGGAGCAGGAAACTGTTCAGTCCACAAGACTGGTGCCTCAGGAGCCCCAGTCTGGTAATGAAAGGTCTAGAGGATTCTTAGAGAGTCACTGGCTTTGGCTGGACTCTGAGGTGTTTGAAGAGTGACAGACAGCAGAAACACACATCAGTAAAGTGAAGGCAAGCAGGCAAAAAAAAAAAACCCTACAATCTTTTCCCCAGCATTTTAGCATCTCCTTGTAGCTGAGCTGAAACCCCTCATTCCGGAAGGTGTCATATACATTTAGGTGGGTCTTCCCACAATTATTAACCTGGTCCACAAAATGCCTCACAGGTGTGTCCAATGGTTTGTCTGTTAGTCGATTACAGATTCAGTCAGGTGGACAACCGAGATTCACCCTCACACTCACTCTCCTGATGTTTCAGAAGACACAGTGCCTCAGAATGAAGGCATCTTAGTTAGGAGGTAGCAGAAGCACAACATGACAGACCTTGAATGCAACACTGGTCTCCTGTAGCCTAGCTCACCAAAGATAGCCTGGCCTCTGCAGAGCTCGTTGGAAACTAGCCATTTGACTTGTGTTAGGGGTGTTGGTTATATGACATGTTTAGGCCAATCAGTGCTTGTCCAAGTCCATGATCAATATGATTGTTTAATAAAACTGTAACAATGGCTCTGCGTTGTATGTTGTTAATGCCTACCAGCTTTTAATCCTTCTAGGACTGGAGCTAGTGTGTGTTGGCGGGAAGAAGCATGGTTGTGCATTGCCTAATTCTATAACACAAAATAGCCTAACCTGAAGAGCTCAGTCCCTTTCTGTGTCCCAGGACAGGTTGCATTCCATTGCTGTGGGGAATGCCAGAGTGCTTACTGTTTACTGCTCCTAAATCCTAACTGAAGCGTTGATTTTCAACTAGGCCTAGCACTTAGTACACATTATTAGATGGTCAAGTGAATGCACAGCATTTTGGACATCATTAAGCTAAATCTTTGTTTCATTCACTTGAGAGGCATGAAATGAATGCTTTCATACCTTTAGAATCCCTTCCCTTGGCTCTCAGTGCACTCAACATCTGCCCACACTTGCACTGGTCACTTTTGTCTCCTGCTCCATGATGGCCCTGGCCTGTTCTTTGCCCCTGTCTTAAATAGTTTGAAGAAATCTACTGAAGAGAATCTCTGACTCACACAGCACTTTGGCCCCACTGTGTCTCCCCAAACTTTAATAATATGTAATCTGAAAAAACCACACAAATAAATAAGATTGCTTTACACTTTCATCAAAACTTTGATCCTTTCTTTGTACTATTAAAATCAACTTTACATTCAAAACCAGTCCCAAACCTGGCTCTCTTTTACTTACATAGTTTCTAAAATTTTATTTGGGGATGGATCCAAATTTAAGGAAGATATTCTCAGAGAGAATGACTGTTGTTTCCTGGGAATCTGTCTCTGTATTTCTTCCTCACTTCCCTCCATCTTTTTAATGATCCTATGGAAATGTTTACGCATTCTGAACTCTTTATCACTTTAGGAAAGTTTCTCTAGAGAAGAATGGAAGTGTTTTGCAATGCAGAAGTCGTGGAGTTCAGGGGATGCTGGACCTTAGGTATCTGGCTGAGAGGAGGAGGTAGTACACATTGTCTTTCTTCAGAGACTTTCTCTTACACAGTAGAGGAACATCAAGTTTTTAGAAAACTTTTCCAACTCTGCTCACTGTTTTAGGCCATAGGCATTGTCAGTTACTCTTACAGGTATCCTTCACTTTTTAAAATAACTGGGTCACAAGGCTGGATAGATAGATGGCTCAGGGATTAAGACTCTGCCTCACAAACAGAAGCTCCTGAGTTCAAATCCCAGGTCCCATGCAAAAATGCCAGGCAGAAACTGCAGTGGCTTGCACTTCTGGCTGGCTGAAACTGGGAAATCCCAAAGTGAAATATAAAGGAGGTGAAGCAATCCAGGATGATTTTCAAAGGCAGGGACATACAGTGCCCTCTAACACACACACACACACATACACACACACACACAGAGTTTTCAGCCCTCACCAAAAGCAAAAGGCAGTGAGTGATACGATGCTCTCTGGTAGCATTGATCTTGAAGTAAAGCAAGCGCCGGTGCAAATTTGACACCATGTGAGGAGCGATTTTCAAGCTTTTCTTTCCTTACATTCCATGGGTCTAAAAGAAGAATTATTGTTAATCATTAGCTTACTGGGACAGTGCTTGTTAAGTATGTAGCTCAGTGATGTGAAGTGGAGGTTCTTTAGGATACTTTCCGGGCAACATTTTCAATAAGGCAGGCTGAGAAAAGAGAGATCTTCCATAGCTTGATTGCCATCACAGAGCACCATTATTTCGATAACTTCCTGTCATGGTAGATATTTTTACTTTTAAGAGTTGCTTTGTTGTAGAAACAAAAAATGCTTTTTTAATAAACATTTTACACAGTTTTTCACCAAATAATAAAGACCTCTAAATTACACTGCAAATATGTGAAGAATTATTTCTCAACTCATCTGTAAGGATTTCATTACAATCTAAAGAAACCCACTGAAATACATCCTATGACTCACACACTGCCTTTGACCCATCTCTTCCAACTGTAATAATAATGTGTTAATAATACACATACGTTATTATTCCCAATTGCTGTAGTCTTTATGTTGTTGATAAATTCATGGTCAAACAGCTTAGGGGAACAAGGGGATTATTCCCACTTAACAATTCACAGTTACTGTTCATCAGCTTGGCAGGAGCAGAGGGAACTGATCCCAGCTCAGCCACAGGACTTGCAGGGAGAGGGGCAAGCCTTCTCGTTTGTCAAATTGTGAGTCTGCCAAAATCGGCCTAGCTATTGAACCAACCCTCTCCATCTAATCTGCCTGCCCAAAGATTGGACCCACCCACCCCAGGCTGGCTCTTCCTGCATCAGTCAACCTCCTGCAGGCTTACTTAACATTTTACTTTACTATAGATTCTTCACAGATGCCCAAAACTCAGACTTCAATCGTCAAGGTGACACCTATAGCTAATTAGCGTCCTAGCATGGGAAAATTAAGATGATTTACTGGAGATCCAATTGCCTCAGGTATTAGAATAGCCAGGATCTCCTTTTTTGTCTTCCTAGGACATAAAGGACAATATATACTGGTATTGCCTTTCAGCTCAGGGGTCCTGAAACCTGAGTTTCTTCTCCAGGGAGTTTCTTATGCTCTTTCAAATCCTAGTAAAGTTTTTGCTATGGTTGTAGGTGATCACTGCTTAAGGCAATCCATTACACTAGTTCTGTGGTTTACTGGCTTCTGTCCTTTTCCTTGCGGTCACTCTTAGAGAATAGCTCAAAAGTAGCCCACGTAGCTTATCTTCCAGCACATTTTCTGTGCTGTTACATGGACAGAAGAAAACTGGCCAATTTAAAAGCACATGAACTGAATTTAAGGGTATTAGGGAAATTTCTAGAAGAAAGGTTGGTCTCTGACAGGAATAAAGATAGGTGGTTACTCACCTTTGCTATTTTCTCCTCTTAAACACTTGTACTGTCTTTCAGGAGGGTTCACCAGAAATCCTCTTTCTTCCCCTGGTTTAAGGATGATTTTGCACTGCAACAACATTCATCTTCCCCTGTGTTCTAAATAGTATCATATACTATGCTCCTGATGGCTGAATCAGTCTGCCCTCTTCCTGATTTTGCATATGATCATCATATTTGTAATTAGGAGCTCTATCAAAATTTCTTGAGAGAAAGAGGTTCAAATTAAATTTTGATTTTGGTTTTCATCATTTAATCTGGATAGTCTAAAAAATTCAGAGTTCTCCACGATTAAAGAAATGTCAGAGTTTCAATTGGCAGAACCAAGGATGTAACCCCATGGTAGTAGCAGAATTTTGCCTGTCTGAGGTCCTGGACTCAACTCTCTTCAGGGCCCTGACCCAGATAAAGAATTTCACAGTGCAGCATATTGCCAGATAATAACCAGAATGCATTGCAACTGGAAAGCCAAAAAATATAAAGAGAAAAATTACATTAGTGGGTACAAGCTGTGTATTAAGTGCTCTCTAGTAAATACCTGTTGCAACTTAAAAAATAAGCTTCAGTTTTTAATGAATAGACAGGTTTTTAATGAATAGATAATGTATATGGACAGGTACTTCTTCTGTTCACTTCGAGATAATGTATATGGACAGATATTTCAGTATAACAAAGGTCTCTGAAAGTGTCAGTGACATAGCTGTTTAAAACTGTGGGATTCAGAAAATGTCTGCTGTGTCCCTTTAACTAATAGAGTCTGAATGTTCTGGTTCTTTTCATGAATATGAAAGTATCATTTTGAATATGCAGCACTTTTTCCCACAACCTCCTTCACATTTGCGTTGCACATTAGTGGTGTAAAGTACAGTGATTTGGGGATCACTGCAAGTTTAGCTGAGTACTGTGCTCAACATAGATATATTTTCATAGAGCTAATTCATCCTTCCATCCTCAACTTCCTCGTTCCTTTTTTGACTTCTATGCATTTTTAATATTTCGAGTGAATTTTTCAGGAAAATGTTTTTAATGAATAGATAATGTATATGGACAGGTACTTCTTCTGTTCAATTCGGGATAGTGTATATGGACAGATATTTCAGTATAACAAAGGTCTCTGAAAGCTGTCAGTGACATATTGCCATAAACATCATAAGGACAAGTGTGGTCCACACACTAACACTCAAATAGCTTGGAAATTGCTTTTTTTCCATGTTTGATGGGGGTTTGTGTGTGATATATCAGTTTGCACATATGATATATCAATCTGTGTGCATGTATAAGATATGTATGTGTGTGTGATGTATGTAAGTGTGTGTATAGACATGCTCATATTATAGCATGTGTGTAAAGGTAGTGGATAAACTTCTAGTGTCGCCCCTCACCTTTCTATCTTCTTTGAAACAGGATTTTTTGCTGTGTTAGGCAGCATGGGTTTATGGATATTTTCAGGTCTCCACCTTACATTTCCTGATGTAGTCCAGGGAATACAGACACATATGCTGCCATGTCCACCTTTACACAACATCTGAAATTCCAAATTCAGGTTTCCAGGAGCAGCAAACACTATCTGTTAAGCCATCTTCCCCCCCCCCCGCTAGGTTATTTGATTGACAAAATTGTAAATATTTGTGGTATATGTGTGTGTGTGTGTGTGTGTGTGTGTGTGTGTGTTGAATAGCTGTCCAAGTGACACCAATTCAACATGTATTAATTCACTTATATATTTTTGACATTAGTATATGTGTCAGTGTGTGTGTGTGTCACAGCACATATGTAGAGACCAGAAAATACTTTGAGGGGTGTTGGTTCTCTCTGACATGTGGGTTCCAAGCTATCAGGAATTCAGACCGTCAGGCTTCGTGGCAAGCCCCTTTATACAACGAAGCTGTCTTCCCAACCTTCACAAATGTATTTTTGTGAACACATTTCAAATGTTTAGGCATGTTGAATAACTATAATTATCATAGTTTAATATAGATACATTGAGCTTATTTTCCTTGTAAAAGTGAAATTTGCTGTCTTTTGAATCACATCTTCTTAACAGCCCCATCCTTCTCTCTGACTTTTCAAAGCTTTCAAATCGGACTTTCCTCATTTCCACATACAAATGAGAACCAGCAGTATTTGACTTTCTGAGCCTGGTTTATTTCTCTTATTATCTTGTCTCCTTGTCTCCTTGGTTCATTCATTTTTCATAAATAAAATGTTTTCTTTTTTGTAAAGACCAGTTTATAGTCCATTGGATATACTCTTTTGTTAATCTTTTCATCCTATATTATCACTATAGCTGATCCCCAGTCTTAACTGTGGAGAATGATGTGGCAATGAGCATAAACATGTATATATTTCTTTGATGTATCAATACCATGCCTTTTGAGCAGCATTTAGATATAAATGTACTAGTGAGATTGTTGGATAACATGGTTGTTCTTTCTTTGATTTTTGAATGACCTCTTTACTATTTTCTCTAATGACAGATTATAGCCCCACTAAAAGTACAACAGTGTTCCCCTTACTCCATACCTTTACTAAAGTAGCAAAAACCTTCATAATGCACATGATGTGATACCCATGATGTGATATCCCCTATGGTTTTATGTTTCATGTCTTTGAAGCTTGATGATGTTGATCATTTTTGTGTACTTTTTGGCTGATAAATCTTTTTTTTTTTATTATTTCCACTCATACAAACTTAACAGGTACTCCGGTCCCCTCCCTCCCTCCACCTGACTGATGTATCTTCTTAAGAAAATGTCATCAGGCCTTTTGAACTCAGTACACATTTAAGATTATGTTTTTTCTTAAAGTCTAGCTTTTTTAGTTATGTATAACAGTGGAATTAATGGGTAAGTGCATGGCAAAGGTGTGAGAGATCAGAAAAGAGGAAAAGTAGGAAAAATCAGTTGGGTTAGTCCAAAAATGTAATCCAGAAAAGAATGCTGTAAATATGTACATACCTTGGTGCGTGTGTGTGCGCGTGTGCGTGCGTGTGTGTGCGTGTGTGCATGCGTATGTGTGCGTGTGTGTGCGTGTGTATGTGCGTGTGTGTGCGCATGTGTGTTTATGTGTATGCATGTGCATATCCTTGTGTGTGGGTACACAGGTGTACATTGTTTAGTTATATGGAGGCTTGACGTCATTGTTGGGAATCTTCTAGCTATCTACCTCATTTATTGGTACAAAAACTCTTATTTAACCCAAAACTCTCTGATTGATCTAGACAGCTAAGGAATTCCTCCTTTTCTCTACTTCTAGAGTGCTGAGGTTATAGGCACATGCCTCCATGCCCAGATTTTATGTGGGTGCTGGAGATCTAAACTCAGATCTCATGCTTGAACTGCATACACTTTACCTTAGGGCAGGAATTGCAGGCTCCTGCCATATCTGCTTGACATTTTTTACATGAACGCAGGATCTGAACTAAGGTCTTTTTTCTGTGGAGGAAAAAGTTTTAACTCTTGAGGTTTATTCCCAAATCTTCCTGCCTCATTTTGAATGAATATTTTAAAACTTTATTGATTTAAACATTTTTTTCTCTCAAAAGTTATGAGAAAAGTTGAACACATAGAAGCCAGTGACTGCAACCAGATTCCTGGTGCACTTGATCCCCCACCACTTGCGTAAATTAGAAAAACAAACAACCAACCAAAAAACAAGTGTCATTTCAAATAACCCAGTAGAAGGTAAAAACTGTTTTGGATTAGGTGCTTCTGCTAGCCTGGATCACTAGGTACTGTGCCTGAATAGATACATGAAGCCTTTACAGCTCACACTGAAACCCTGATTCCTGAAGTGACCCATCAGGCATGATCTTTGCAGCAGAGCAGAAGCTGCAGAGATGGGATTGGTTCTCCTCTTACCTCCTTTACCATGAAACAATTTAGTGAAAGTGGCCATGTATGAATCAGAAAGCAGGTTTTGTCTGATATAAATTGTAATGACTTTGATGTTGCGATTACTTTATATATTGTCAATATATTCACCACCAAAAAGCTGAAGGGAATACAAGATTTTATTCTGGTTTACAATTATCCAGTTAGAGTTCCTTGTCTAGCTTGGCAGAAGAGCCCATGCCACCATCAAGGGCTGAGGGAACTGACCACACCAAATCCACAGACTGCTGAGAGAGACAATCTGCATTTATCAGACCAGCAAGTATATAGCAGGATGCTAACTTCCCTAACCAGCTCTCTCTGTCTTTTCTCACCTGCTCAGGAACTAGTCTCACCCACTCTTAGCCGGGTCTCCCCATCAACTGAACAATCTCCCTCATGTTCATCCAAAGCTCAACTCAACTACTAGTTCTTTGCAAATGTGCCCAGAGCTTCAAGCCTTAAACTGTCATGTTGACACCTGTATCTAGCTATGACATTTGTATTTACCAGCTCTGGGACAAATAAATTCCCAGTGTTTATAAAGCACCCCAGTAAAGGTAGTGTGTTGCAGCAGAAAAAATAGGACAGTGAAGAAAAGAGTGGCCACCATCTTTCTAGTTAAAATATAACTAAATGCCCACCAGCATAGACTATTTATTTGGTTAGTGATATGGATCCTAAGTAAATTGCTTGTGATAGTGCTCCATGGGCAGAGTATTTGGCAAAGGGCATATGAATTGCAACCTTTGAACTTGGAGAAGCACAATTATCAAGAATTTAATTTTGACCCAGTCCTTTGGGCAGATGATTATGATGCATTTGTCGGTTGGTAACTTGCTCTTTTCATGAAGTTATTAAGGATTAGTGATATTAAAAACATTAGGTTTGAAGAAAATCAGGTCGTACAAAGTGTCCATACTTGTAAATGTTGTTAAAATCAGAGGTTCTGATCTTTTTAATAGTGATGCTGAAGTCTTGTTCTTGGGTGATTCAAACAATTACTGGCCATTAAAAAATGTTATTGCTTTGTTCAATGTCCTATAACTCCTGCCAGAGTGCTTTCTCTCTCACAGGAAGAGATAAGAAGAACAAAAGAAGGATGCAGACCAAAATCTCTGTGAAAGGAGGAACTGAGAAAGTAATATTTTCTTAGCATGAGGTGCTGATACACAAGTAAAGCTGGTATTCTGGTGCCAACCAAGAAAACAACCAGCAAGTGATGTCTCTGAATACCTCCTTTCTTCCTTTGAGGTGTAAAAGGCTGCCATGTGGGCTCCTTTAGCATTGGAGGGACTCCAGAGAAATATCTCACCAAGGTTTCCTGACAGATAGGGGGCCAAATACATCCTGGATGCTATTCTTGTGATGTGAGAAGAAGGTGTTAAAGAGCCACAGAAAAAGTCAATTTCAGGCTTCTTGGAACCAGAGAAGAAGAAAAAGAAAGAAAAAGAAAAACTACACAAGATAAAAAGCTAGACATGACAGAGACAAGATAACCTTTCATAATCTAGACAACTCAACTTCTGCCTGCCCCCTTTCACAAAACAGACAGTTCCTGAAGGGGAGGAACCCGTGACAAACCAGATTCAGGAAACGCACGAGTAGCTGCATCAAACAGAAGTATCGTGGCAAGAAAGACTGGAAACACAGCTAAGCAAAAAATGCAGGGGTTCAACTCACAGAGCAAAGCTGTCTGGCAGAGTTCCTGATGCCACAATCGTTCTTGAGAACTCCCGAGAAGGTCAGATGGGAATTAGAATATATGGAGGACAGTAAGTCTTAGAATTCCCCCAAGAAAATAGAAAGCAGAGATCAAAGTTTTGGGGCATTGTCCACCAAGCTATTCTATTGCATGCCTTAGACAGCTGTTCAACCTGAGTATGGAGAAAATCTGAGCAGTGAAAATGGAGAAAATCCTTTGGAAAGCACAAGAACCTTCGAGCAGCTCCAGCCCTAGAGTGTTGCAATGTTAAAATACATTCCCAAGAGATGAGAGTTCAAAGAGGCCTCAGACTCGTGTTGGATAAACAGGGACATATGCCCAGTCTCAGAAAGATTTCAAATGTGTTGTGAAACTTTGCTCGACTAGGAGAGAAATGTTAGAGTTCAACTGTGAAAAATCCAATGGCATATTTGAAAAAAAGCAGGTGCCGGGAAAGACCGCAAACTTTCTAGACATGTCAGCACCACACGGCGCGACAGCAAACAGGAGTAAAAAATGCCATCGAGGCTTACAAAGGTTTCTCTGCAATGGACCAAATGAGCCCAAGTGGCATTTAAATGTCACTGTCGAAGTCCACAAGAAAGAAATGGAGGCAATGGGCGTATTCCTCAGTCAACTACTGTGGGTCATTAACACCATCAAGAGAAAGGATGCAGAAGTAGCTTAGCATATCAGAAACAAGAAATCTCCATTGATGAAAATTAATCAAAAGCAAGAGGCAAACACTGAAAACAAAAAGTGGAAGCCCCAAATGAGCTAATCAGAAAAGTTCTGTTCCATAGACATTCATGTGATGGCCCACAAGAACATGTCTCTCTGATGAAAAGCCTTTTAAAATAAGGGAAATTGTGTTTCTTCAGGGAGACTTAGATGTATTTTGGTCTTGGGTAAATATTACACAAATAGTAAAGATGAGTCAATAAATGCTGGGTGATTAGTGGAGTCAAAGCTCAGGGTGTAAAACAGTAGCCCTTGAAAAAATCCGACGGGCCAATGACAGGGGCCTGTGTTGAGTCCCCGCATACTCTCACCGCAGTGCTCCTCGCTGGGTGCCAGCCCTCAAAGGCAGGCCTCCCATACTCTGAAGGTTTTCTGTCCAATCTCATAAATGATAACCTGTTTCGAGCACTATGGACATGCATCTGAAGAGGTACCATGAGCCAGTGCTGCTGATGAAAATGGCCCACCTTGCCCAGCCCCCTCCTTGAGGCAAACGTTGCCTTCTGATAATGGGAAGATTCACTCATACCGTTGGGCCACCCGGAAACATTAATTAATTAATTAGAAGACAGACATTGAGAAGACTTCTATGCGGAGGTCAGAGGAGAACTTTTCAGAAGGTTGGTCTCTTCTTTCAATACGCAGGTTCTGGAGACTGAACTCAAATCTCCAAGCTTGAGGCCACGTAGCTTGACCTGCTGAGCTATGTCCTCTGGTCTGTCCAGCAGGTGATTTTTAACTCCACCTTCCTCCTCAACACTACCTCCCTATTACACTGATTTATGAATTCTAACTCCCACGAAATATTTTTGGAGTAGACTTTAAAAAATAGTAAAACTACAAATATGAAGACACGCCACCATCATCCTTGTACCACCCACTTTCTACAATAAATGCTTATTACAGCTGGTTCAGGTAATAGTGCATTTTAGGAAAAACTGGAAGTGCATTTGTTACCCCATCCATCCTATTTCCCTGCTCTTCCCTCCCCTCTCCACCCCGAGCTCATTCAGCAAAAGCAGCCATTATCTCCATTACCTTTGTGCTATATATACATACATACTCCTCTGTTTGAAAATAATATATGGCATTTCTTTGGTGTTATTCATAAATACATTCACTATGCATGTACCTTCAACTTGATTATCCCTAACATTGCACTTCAGATTGTTCATATTACTGCTTATTCACTTTCACTGCTAGCTAGTTATGGCATTATGTTTCTTTTCCTATTAGATGTTTGTTGATTATTACAGCATTTTTTGCAGTGCTTATGGATATCCTTGCATACATCTGTACACATGCAAGATATCTCCAGGGGTGCCTTCCACTCCAAGTGGCATTGTGTAGTCACAGTTCCAAGAAACATTATACTGAGGACTTCTTACTCTGCTGACTATAAGACAGATATAATCTTTCACTTAGTTTTGATTCCTGAATGGTTACTAAGTCTCTGGATCTTTTCACAATTGGTTTCCTGTCTTATAAATTTTCCTTAAATGCATCCTACTCAGTTTTCTTTCAAATGATTGATTTTTATCATACATTTCATAGTTCTTTGCATATCTGAATACCATTATTTTATCTCCTCTATGTTTGCAAATATCAACATGGGATCTGTCTTCTAACTGCTGTGGTTTGACAGAATTTATTAATACTGATAATGTTAATTTTTCTTAATTACAGTTTTTTCACTTTGTTTGAAATATACTATCATCATACATAATCATACATATGTAAATATGCACAAATATGTAAATCAATCAACAGATACACAAATATTGCCCATATATTTGTCAATTCCTCATAGTCTTCAGAAGCTTAAGTTCTAAGCACACTTACTGCTTTCATTTAAATACCTATGCTGAGCAACTGAGTCTATGATCTCACTTACCAGATACTTTGTACCAAGAATTCAGTACCTACTGTGTTAGAAGGAGGAGAGAGAGTGTGATATCAGAGGGAACGAGATCAAGTCCCAGGCTTGTCACTTGCTTGTACCTTTCCATGTCTCATATACATTATCCAAAACATGAGTTTTAGTGGATCATACAGATTCTGTATGCATCCTGATCATATTTAAAATACATAATATATAGTATACGTAATATATATTATGAAATATATATAAAAAATCAGTGGTACTCTTTGGCAACTAAATCATTTGATCCCCATAAAAACAAATGAACATGCTACAGAATCAGCACATTTTCTTCTTTTAAAGATGAAGAAGCTGAAGAACTGAGAGCATAATTGACTCCATAAAAGCCACCTTGCCACAGGTAACAGTGGAGTCCCATTTCCACAGCCCATGGTTGACAGCATGTTGTGGCACCATTTCCCTGTGACTTCTGCCTTAAATGAAAGAAGAAAAGTGAGCATTTTGCTTTCTGCCAGTAAAAAGAGAGAGAGAGTTCAAGAATTTAATCCATTTTCAGAGACTGTACCTTTTCAACATTCTTCATATCTGCTTAACAGATGAATCAAAATTTCTCTATTTCTTAAGTAGTTGGTGTTTTATGATAAAGACAAGTGCAGAAAATCCAGATCTAAACTACATGGTCATCAGAGACAGAAACTTCCGCCTGTTTCCCAGAGAAAATAGCAAAGTCTTCCCTGGACCCTCCTCATAGTGGCTGCAATGGACCACGGAGGTGGTGTTCCTCTGACGCTCTGACCCAACATGGTGCTGCTGGAAATGCTGGAAACCACATGGAGACAAACCACTTGAGAGATGGCTTCACTAGGAGTTCTTATTTTCTCTAAAGGGCTTTGAAATTTGCTCCAAATTTGGGTGAAATTACATTTAGGTTCTAAGATCTTCTGTAACACACAGAGTATAAAATTTTTTTATCAAAATAGCTAGACCCCTATTACCTAGAAGGCTTCAGATTTGTCTTCTATTTCTTTTTTATTTTTATTTTTGAATATCCAGGTGTGGTGTTTGTTCTGAGACAAGCTCCCATTACTAAGCCAAGGCTAGACTCAGGCTGAAGCTGCTCCTCCTTCCTCAGCTTCTGGGGCATTGGGATTACACATGAGCCACCATGCCCCACGCTCCTTCTCACTACTGTTCTCCTTGGCCTTTTTCATCACCCATCTTCACCTCCTTCGAAATCCTGGGAAAACTAATGTGACTATAGTATAATGATCATTACTGAGAATCTGATATTGAGATCAAGCTAACTCCTCAATAAAATCAGAGGACTTCAGACATTGCCATTCTAAAATGCCTTTAAAGCGTTCCATGACTGTTTTATTAGGAACTGCAGATATCATACACACAGGATGCAGAGTCAAGTAGAAAGAATTTCCCACCAATACAGACAGGTGGCAGATGAGCTTGCTCAAGGTCAAGAAACACCTTGATCTTAGCAGCAAAGATGGAAGGATGATACCTACACTTTGTTACCAGTGTTCTGGGAATAGATGCAAGCATTCCATTCCTGAGTCTCCAGCCAGTCAATGTTTAAGGAAGTCTGTGACGTAGCAGACAAGATGCAGCTGTTTCTAGGGAACATGGGGATAGGCTGCATTCTGGCCTATACTTCAACTTTATAAACAAGTTAGGATCTCAAAACAACATACAGAATATGGACCATGCATGTTCCATGATTATAAGTGTCTCTTATTCTACCTCTCTGGTATCTGGGTGTCCACATGCACCAGGATAACCACCTCCTTCTGAAGACTAGCTTGAACATCTGCTTGAGCAACATGAGTAGCAGGAGGAGGAAGGCATGTCGAACAGCAGATAGTAAGGGAGAAACAAGTCCCCTTTTCTTTCTTCTAGCACAAAAAGAACTCCATTCTGTTTCCCAAGATCACTCCTGGTCGGGGCCATCATCTTATTGACTTGCGTCAAGTGTTGCAATTTTCACACTCTTTTATTCCTCAAAAGTCTTTTTTTACATATGTCAAGTATCATCAATTGCAGGGGGAGAATATTACCATTCAACTTGGACAGAACAGTTTATTCTAGAATATGAACATGGGTTTTCACTCTGGTGTCTACATGAAAAGAACAATACAAGTAAATAAATCACGAGGCATCCCCACATGTCATCTGTGAGTCCAATATCCCATATGCTCAGGGCTGTAAATATTGCTTCTCCATTCAGCGTTGTCCTGCATGATACCAGGTGAGGAAAGTGCCTTGTGTTCTCGGGAAGTCTTCCAAAGCCTACTGGAGTTAATATGAATGTGCTGAAGTAACAATCAGGACTGTTTCCCAGAAATACCTGTAAAAGTTCTTTTGATCCCAGAAAAATTAAAACATAAACAAAAACTACAAGTTCACCACAGAAATGAGGAGATGTAGCTGATCATTTTCCTCAGCTTATAATCACGGCAAGAAAAGAGGAAAAGCAGACAGAGTCTGGTTCTTTCTTCCTCTCTTTCCCATTTTCCCTCTGCCTCTCCCATCCTCTCTGTCTCATTCTCCATCCCACTTTCCACTTTTTCTCTCCCCTTTCCCACCTTCTTGAAACTAACAATGTGGTTCTTTGGAATGCAGTAACAATTATTTATACTCATGTCAATGATTCTGAGCTGATATGTTTGATTTGTTCACTATGGTAAATATTATTTTTCTGTATATTATTTTTTAAAATTTTATTCCTCCAAAACTTTAGGAATTTGTATTTACTTTTTAGCTATAAGCAAACAAAATATTTACCATATATTTTGATAACACTTCATCATAAAATGCATATAAAAGTTTCTTAATCTTTTATTTAATGAAAGTTATTGCATTAATTTACTTGAAAACCCTGAATTTACTCATTCTTGAAAAACAATGGAATATTTTTCTTCTCTTTTCCTTTCTTCCTTCCCTTCTTCCTTCTTCTTTTCTTTCTTCCTTTTCTCTTCTTCTTCCTTCCTTCCTTCCTTTCTTTCTTCCTCCCTTCCTTCCTTCCTTCCTTTCTTTCTTTCAAGTTGGGTTAGAACTCAAGGCCTAGTGCATACTGGACAAGCACATTATCACTGAGCTCCATTTTCAGCCCTCTTTTTATTCCACATCTTGAGATGGGATATCACTAAGTTACTTACCCTGGGCTTGAACATTCAATATCACTGCCTAAGCAGTCCTATGAAAAGATGGTTTACAGTACTATATGCTACCAGATCCAGCTACAATGGAAGATTTTGCAGTATAGCTTAAGAAAACAAAGAGTTAAAACCTTAAGTGATAAAACCCATTTGCTCTCTATTTCTAGTTAGCTGGCAAAAGTATAAATGGAAGATATTGCCGATTAATGTGAAAATAAAAATCAGCTTGGATATCGCTTCTGTATTTTCACACCACAAAACTTTAAATTATATAAATGACTTTGTATAACAATTAGAATGACTTTTTAAAGTTTATCGGTCCTAATGAAATGAGAAAGGCATCCAAAGATGAAGCTACAGGGACATTCGTCACAATCATTTCTAATGGTGATGAAACAAAACAAACAACACTTTGAAAGATGAATTGTGGTGAGTCCACTTAAAAAAATTTAGTTCATGAAATTTACAAATTGGATCCACATTTATTGGTGTGGCAAAGTCAATAATATCTACCAAATGTTTTGCTTGCTCTTTGAACTTCCCTTTCGCCTACCGCAATCAGATGAAACCATGTAACTCATCTACTAGTCTGTGAGATTGTGAGATGTAGAAGCAAACTGTTCTACTTCCACACAGGCAGTGAAAAACCCTCATGAGATTTTCTGACCTGTTCCTTCTATTTCCTTATACTTTAAGGAAGCATAACATCAAAATTCTGCAGTTACAGACTATGAAGCATCCCTCAACCTAGGTCCCTGAGTGAATGTATAATATAGAGTCCTCCCATTGACATTCTTGGATTATATATTATGAGCAAGCGACAAGCAACAAAGATTCCAGAACCGACAACTTTATAGGGGTTACTTAAAAGGATGTGGGTGAATTTTACCCTATAGATGCATGAGTGACCCCAAAGTAGTCACACTGGAAAGTTCCATCCTCAACATAAATGATGATTTCATTATGACTGCATAGATGGTCATCATTAATTACTTTCTTCGGCCTATATACCTCAGCCCTTCTGGAGGCCTCAAAAAGTCTGGAGAGCACATGCAATCAAAATAGAATTGTATGTATGGCTAGGAGGCACTCGTGGCAAGAACCCCAGATGAGGATCAAATTGTCCCCCAATCTCTGCCTCTTCTCTGAAGGAACACCAACAGTCATAAAATCTGATCTTGATGGTCTTGTATGTAGTTACTGCTGGTCAGACAAAGATGGCAGCTATTTTTGCTCAGAGGAGAAATCCCATAAAAAAGGTGATCCACCAGCTTTAGAAGATAAAGACTGAGAAACCACAGAGGAAACTAATTAGCCAGACTAGTCCCGTTGTCAATCTGTGGGTTTGATTAGAAATCCAGTTTCAAAAAGAAAAGGGTGGAAGAGTGATTGAGAATGGTTCCTCAGGACTCCACACTGATGAGCACACATGCCTGTACAGACATGTGTGCCAACACATTTGCAAACACATATGTATTCCTACATACGTAAGAAAATGTAAAAAGAAAAAAAAGAACAAAGCACATTGTACACAATGTTCAATAAACACCAGGCTGCTAATGAAAATAGAACAGTAAGATACATACAGAATTCACTTTTTTCAAGGTAGCAGCATGTTAGACCTATAGGATACAGAAATGGATATATGAGATTGTTGTGTTTACATTAGAGTGCAGTACATATGGGTGGTTGTAAGTTGCAACTGTAAGCATAATAAATACCATTCTTAGTGGCAGTCAGAAAGTTGAGGTACCAAACAAATGGAGGTATTTGTAGAAAACAGTTCTTTTCTCTGAGGAGCTGCTTCAGAGGCAAGTATAAAGCTGAAGTGCAGCAGAGGTATCTGCCGAAGCACAGAAAAGCCTGTAAATGAAAATTCTGTGGCTCTTATGAAATCTGGAAGTTGGTGTTTTCTAGTCTGTGCAAACTCCACGCCTTCTCTGGCTCCCCTCCCCGTTTCCTGCTATGTCTTTGTGCCTCCAGATACCTTCCCTCTTCCACCACTTTTTCTGTTTATTTTATTCTTGTGAATCATGATGGCTTCAGGATATTTTCCATTACTCAGAAATTTTTCTGTCACTCTAAAGGCTGTCCTGTGGTAAAGGGATGCTCAGTCTTTCAGATGAAAGTCCAAGTTAACGAAGGTTGAGTCAAAAGATTGCCATTGATTTAGTGAATGACTGCCCCAAAGACAAAAGAGGGCCCCCCATGTTGGGTGGTCCCCAGGGGTGCAGATGGCTGTGGCTGAAGATCTTTATGACATGTGCACACCGATTTATTGGGTTCCTTCTCTTTCATTTGCTAGAGCGAAGCCCTAAGCAAGGAGCTCCGAGTTTTCTGACATGACATTGATGCAAAGCTTTAGATACTTTTCTTAAAAGTGGAGAAAATGGAATGGGGGCTTGATTCCTTGCCATGGTGATAATGAGGATCGGCTTAGGAGGTCTGTTGCTGGCAGAACTGGTGTGCGCTTTTAAGACACAGCGGTGCCAAGAAACAATACAAAGTGTGAGAACAAGCAGACTGAGTCACGATCCATTGCAGATTCTCAACTGTACACTTCTGTCTCTATATATAGCATGTCAAAAGTGTCATTTCTGCTGTCACCAGAACTTTTTAGATTGTCACCACCATACGCACAGCAACAACAGTAGCGTTGCTTTATATTAACTGCATCTGAATCCCACAGGGGGAAAGTGGAGTTTCCCCTGACATGCCTGATGGGAGGAATATTAGCCTGGGAGTCTCTGGGGAAGGGAGCACCACTTCTTCATTCCATGAGAGGAGTGATTCTGGTTGACACAGACTTAAGAGTACCGTACTGTTCTGGATCTGCCTGTCAGAAAACTCCCAGGGTGCTGAGAAAGATGGATCATACTTTTCCAGCAAGATTATTTTTCCAAGCAGTATTATGTGGGTGTGGAAACAGAATGGGAGCACTCTCGTTAATAATCCTTCCACATTCTGACTGCACAGACAAGGTGGGTGTTGGAGGCAAGCGACTGTCACAGCTTCAAATGGGGGAGAAAGAAAAGGATTCAAAGGGGCCATATGTATTTCTCCTGTTATGTCTTCTTTTTATAAGACAGCTATGGTTCATTCTGGGAAAAGTCTCCTATATATGCAGATGCATAAACTTCTTAGTTGTGTAGGGAATGTCTGGGGAATATTTTAATGAATAAATATCTGTTCTTCTTTGTGTGTGTAGGTTTTTTTCTTTTCTTTTTCATATATGTATGGATGGGGTGTGTGCATATGTGTGTGTGTTTGTGTGTGTGTACATACAGACACATATGCATGCATTTTGTGCTTTGCATGTGGGAGGCTGTACATATGTGAATGGGCATGTGTACAAGTGTGCCCTCGAATGTGTGTGTCTGTGGAGGACCGAGGATGACTTTAGAAATCAGCCTGAATTGCTCCATCTCCTTACTGCTTTGCTCTGCCTTCCAGGGTTGGAATTGCTGCCATGGCATTTTTGCATGGGATCTGGAATCCAAATTCAGGTCCTTTTGCTTGTGGAAGCAAAGGCTTTAGTCTTTGAACTATCTTCCCCACTCCCATGAGTATTTCTAAAATTCACTGATAGAAGTAAATCTAATCATCCCAAGAGCATCAGAAAGTTTTGGCTATAGAACTCTTTTCTTTTTTATTACATTTTTTGTCTAGTTTTGTCTAGTTCTTCTCCCTCCTCTTCCCTTCCCCCTGTTATTCCCCATTCCATCCTCCTCCCTTTCCCACTCTCCCCATTCCTTCTGACTCCTTTTCCTTCCCTCCTCCTCCTCTCTTGGTACTTCCTGCTTTCTCCCTCTCATCTTCCAGAGCATCTGTTTATGAGGGTGCTGAATTTCCCTCTGAGTTATCTACACTAGTGAGGGTTCAGAACTCAGTGGCATAGCTGGGGGCCCCTTCTTGTGCTGCCCGCTACTATGAGAACTCTATTATGACTGTTTAACCCCTTGCTTCTAAGGATCCTACTGCCTGAAGTCTTCTCCCCTGTGATCCCTGATAGACTTTGAGGAGTTGTTGACATGTCACTAGCTATAGAACTCAAATGTTACCTAATAAAAAGGAAATGTACTTTAAGTGGTACATACTCACTGCATGGGACTGGAGCAATATGATTATTTTTTAACTCATGGCTTCAGTTAACTTTGCTTAAGTTCATTAACTTTGGTTAAAAATTGAAGATGAGAAAATCAATCCCTCATATAAATTAAAACAAACATATACAGTCATGAAGTTATCAACACAATCAAGATGCAAAGCAGAACCCCCCTAAAAGAACTTTCCATATTCCTCTAACCAAACTCTGTTCACAACTGGAGCTTCTGTAGCTGTTTACTTGCTTTCTGCCCCCAACATTTTGCCTTTCTCAGATGTCATACAGATTGAATCATATAACATGCAATCTTTTGGACTGAGCAACATGAACTCAAGTCATCTGTACTGTTAAATGAACTCATTGAACATTCTTTGTAATTGCTGAATGGAATTCCATTGTATGGATGAACCAATTTTTTTCATCCATGCAGCAACTGAAAATATCTGAACTCTCTCTCTCTCTCTCTCTCTCTCTCTCTCTCTCTCTCTCTCCTGTATGTGTTAAACAACATAAATATTAATTTGAAGGTTCTTGGATAAATACCTGATAGGAGGACCGTGAAGTCATATAGATGATAGATTGTATGTTTAACTTTAAAGCAAATGGCAGAGCTAGAGAGATGCTCAGGGGTTAAGACTTTGTCTTGCAAGCAGAAGGCCCTGAGTTTGAATCCCTGGTCCTATGTATTTGTCAAGTGGAAATGGCACTTCCAGTGATGGTGGATGGAGCCTGGGGAATCCCAGAGCAAAGCAAGGAGGTAGAAGCAATCTAGGATGACTCCCGAAGTCACCCTTGGTTTCAACAAGGACATACAGTGCCCTCTGATACACACACACACACACACACACACACACACACACACACACACACGCAATAAATAAATAAAGTTTAAAAATATATAAAAGCAACTGGTAAATTGTGTACCATAATGGCTATACTATTTTGTATTCTCAGCAGCAGCATTTCATTTGTTTAGAATGATCACTCACACTTAGTAAGTGATAATGTGATAGACAAGATAAATTATAACCAGTCAGATTATAGATAATACATAAAGGATGAATAGATAGATAGACAGATGTACTGATACATAGATGACAAATAGATGTAGGATGTAGATAGATACATAACGTGCTGGATAGCTAGACTGATAGGAAAATAGGTAGAAGATACATAGATAAATAGATATTAAATAAGTAGATTATAACTAGATAAAAGATATATAGATTATAGATAGGTGATAGAGATGGTAGATGGAGAATATATAGATGGCATATAATAAATGGATAATAGATAATTTAAAATAGATTGATAGATGATGGATAGGTAATAGGTAGATAAATAGGCAAATTGTAGATGGATAGATAGATAAATATATAGAGGATGGATAGATGATAGATAATGGATATTTAGATAGAGAGATATTTGATAGATAATAAATTATAGATAGATGATAGATAGACAGACAGACAGACAGATCGATAGATAGATAGATAGATAGATAGATAGATAGATAGATAGATAGATGTTAGAATCTGTCATTTATATAATGTTTTTTCTTTGTGATCTCAATTTGCATCTTTCCAATGAGTGATGATGGTAGATATCATTTCATGTGCATATCTAGGACCCATGTGTCTTTTTTGATGAAGGTTTTGTACATTAGTATTTTCCCATTAAAATGGATTCTAAGGCATGATAGCATACATCTGTAATACCAGCACTTGAGAAGTGGAGCAGGATTAAGAGTTCGAGGGCTCAAGGGCAACCTTAGCTACACAGTGAGTCTGAGGTCAACCTGGGATGCATGGGACTCTGTTTCAATAAGCAAAACAAAGAAGTTATGGTATATTTTTATTTATTGAGTTTTGAGAGTTATTTCTTATTTTTGATAAAAGTTATTAAGTACATATTTTGTGAATATCATGAAGTATGTCATTTTTCATTTTCTTAACAGTGTCTTTTACAAAAATAAGTTTTCACTTAGATTAACTCTAACTTACTATATTTGTGTGTTACACCTAAGAAATCAGGAATGGATATAAAGATATCTAATTCTTTCATCATAATTTGATAGAATATATTATATTTTCTTCATTAAATTTTCTTTTTGCTTTTCCAAGACTCAATTGCTCTAATATGTATGGTTCTATTTCTGACTTAATTCTGTTCTATTGATGTATGCATCTTTCCTTTAACACTGCCCTGCTTTGATTACTGTATTTTAAAATAAATCTTCAATCAGATTGTAAGACTTTTCCAACCTGGTTTTCATCAAAATTGTTTGTACTACCTTAACTCCAAGGTCTATCCATTTGAAATCTATAATTTGATTATATGCATATTTTTTCAACCCCAAAAATTATTTCTGGAAAGTATTTTGAGGTTGTGTGTTCAATCTATGTAAAAAAAATGAATAACCATAATTTCTAAATACCCATAATTAAAAATCCCAAAAGTCATTTTAGAATCAATCTTTATGAACCAGCATCTCTATTTAAGAAGCTGACACTTGACTATTATATAACAGCTTAATAGTGTCTATCGAGTTGAACAGCAGATGAAACCCTGAATTTGCAAAACTCATTTCTTTGCCCTAAATATTATAGTGGCACCTTTCATCATAAATGAGAACTTTCTTTTTAGATGCATACCTTAGATAACTAGGCACCATGAACGAGTATTATTAATTTCACAAAGATGACTCAACCAAATCACATGTTCTGCTTGTGCGTGTCAGCACAGTGCCCTTCCATCTGAAACATGGTTTTCTGTGCCCAGGAGGACTGAGTGGTGTCACACAGAGAATCTGTTTCCTCCAGTGTCCCTATTTGCATGTCTTGCTTGAAGAATGACAACACACCTTGCTTAAGAACATGGGCTCCAACCTCAGTTATGAAAAAGAGACACGGAAAGGGATGTTCCCTTGAATAATTCCTCACTCTGAGGGGATTTGCGAGGAGCCTGAGATGGATGCTCACAAGGCTGCAAGCCAGTCTTCTGTTTCTCTCCCGGAAGAGAATCATCTAACACTAAGGGCTTCATCTAACACTGCTTGTTTTTTATCCATTGGTTGGGTTATTTGATGTGCTGCCACCTTGTAGGTTTTCATTGTAGAAATTGTAAAAAAAAAAAAAAAAAAAAGTCTTTCAATTGCCTCAAACCAAGTATCCAGCATTTGTTGACGTGGTACTAACTACCGTCTTGCAAAATTTTCAAACAAAAATCTGTGGATAAAAGTATAGAGGCACACTTTGCACATTGAAAGGAAAAACTAAAACAGATTTTTTGACATGTGCTTTAGGAAATCACTTTAAATTTATTTATAATGCTGCTGTCATTAATATTATGTTCACTTGGTTGAAATTATTTTGTTTCTCCCTTTGGAAATAGAGCTACTGAAAACCAATGAATAATAGCTCAGTATATAAGTACTGTGGATTATTTAGCATTCTGATTAATGAGATATTTTCTACCCCCAAATGACAATCTTTAGAGCTTTGTAGATGTAAGCTTGTCAATCTCAAATCATGAATAGTGTTTACATTTGAGAGAGAAATCCAAAACATTGGTAGAGTGGCTCATTTTGCTTTCAAACATTTTTCATAAAATTATTGGTAGAAGAATCAGGATTCAGAGGTTCTTGTTAGAACTGACCTTGCCTGCATGGCCAGAAGCCAGTCCAGATAACACAAGCTTAATGAAGTTCAAAGATTTTTGAGAACATAGAACCACATTCTTCCAAAGGGCCTTCTACTTCAGTGTATTCCCAAACCAGTATTGCAAAAACTGAACAGGAAGTGGGGCATCAGGGGGTGGCTCATAAAGGATATGGGGTTGAAAACAACTTGCTCTCCCTTTAGCCTCCGTTGTCCTGACTTTCTGCAGAATCCAACTGGCCATAGGAAATGGAAGTCCAGATTTTTTTCCTCTTTCTACTTTCAGCTGAAAGATGAGGGGTATCTGTGTTCAAGGTACTATCTTGTCAGCACATGAAAACATTCTCACTGTGCCATTACTGATGCCTCATACATCAGCCCTTCCTATCAGGGCACCAGGTACACCACTACCCATTACAGGTATTCTTTTTCCATGTTGCAGTTAGAATTACCTCCACTTGGTCCTCATTGAGCCATTTGGTTCTTTGTCAAGCATCCTTCTACAAACAGACTTATCTAAAGTTTTGTCATCACTTTATGAGCAAAAGAATACCACAAGAATATTAAATCATGAAGATTCCTTAGCCTTTCAGACTGTTTTTTTTTTTTAACTAAGAGGCAAGGCATTTTCAGGAAACTAAGTACAAGATGATCAATAGGGTAATTACATGAGTCAAACCCTGACTACTTCTGGATAACTTTTTTGGGAAGTTGTTCTGAAAAATGCTTGATGCTAAACAAGGCATCTAAATCATAGCCCCAGGCCCTGTATCCCAAAGCTCAGAGAACATGGCAGAAAAAAAGAATGGAAAGAATGCAATGGTCAGAGGGTGGGGAGAAGTATGTCCCAGTGTCTTCTGTACGTGACAGGAATGTTGTGGTCAGGAACCCAAGCTGTTTACTTGCACATGATTGGGTCTATCAACATTTCCTCTTAGGTGAAGGAACTACTCCTGTGGCCCTGTTTCTCTTGGAGAGGATATTGATGGTTAATATTGACTGAGAGGAAAGAGAACCACTTGCTTCATGATGTTGCCTCTACTCTATTGCCCATGTTCCTGCAAGTCACAAGGCACATGCTAAACTCAGTGGTTCACATGCACACACAAACCGAAAAGCATAAAAGTAGTAGAGAAACCTGTTGGGAAGGAAAAGTTCTCAGTGGGAGTAGAGGAGGAAGTAAGACAGGGTAACCCGAAGGGAAAAATGAAAAAAATTAATTGAATACACAGTCTAAACTGACAAAGAATAAAAACATCATTAAATATGTGCCATGAAAATCCGAAGTCACCAAACACTCATTAATAAAAGAAAGATGCAATAACCCCCTCGAATATAAAAGCATAAAAATCTGTTTTACAATAGAATGCCTCCAACTTCTTTTTCAAGTTTTAAAAGATTTCTATATCCTGGCTTGGTCCTTCAGTTATAACTGAGAAATAGACAACAAGATGAATTTCAGGACAGCATAGCTTATCCAACCAAATCGAACAGAATAATGTAAGGTTCCATTCAAGGGAAGAAGTATTTTCATAGTGTCAAGAGCCCTCTGTTCCTTCCATGAAGAGGATGGTTCATCAAAGACTTTTACATTTGTGCTTAATGCAGAGAAACCTGATCCCTAGATTTCTCCCAGTGTAGGGATCCCTACACGCTCCTTTGCACACTGCATATTGTCAACTTTTAAAAGGATAGGAAGACTGAGGGCAGAAGAAAGGTGTACTATGCTTCAGAAGGAAATGGAGAGCACACAGAAGGAGATGAGTGAATGGAACCCAAGAGAATTCAAAACCATGAGAGATGAGAAAGGAAGGATCCACTAGGGCAGGCTCAGAGAACAATCCCACTAGGGAACCAGTCAGGGGAGAAAGCACCCCATGGGTCCTGAAGAAAGGTTTTTAGGAGGAAAATGAAAGACCAGGAATGTTGGCAATTCACTTGCCTTTGCTTCTACTAGCTAGTTCACAAACTAATATGTGGACACAGCACTAGACATGAGAGAAGGGCAGCACATGTTTTGTGGGCATGTCTTGTGGGAATTTTCACTGCGCTTAAAGTGATATTGAGTGCCATCCGTGACTGTCTATATGGGATGGCACCAAGAGAGATCATGAGAGAAAATCACCATGCCCTATCACTACCAGGAATGAGGTAAGGGCTGGGGCAGGCGGCCACACTAACTGAAAATGTATGTGGATGGGCTTTTTGTCTGGAGCAGATGGCCCCCAGACCAGAGTTGGCAAAGGAGGGCTTCCTCTGTAAGAAATGGAAGAGATACTGGAAGTCAAAAGGAGACCATCTGGAGGAAACAGAGGAAATGCCTTCCCTAAAATAGGCTTACTGCAAGAAGGAAAGCTCATTTTATAAAATGTCTAATTTGGCTTTCAAACATATATTTCAAATATCAAAAGGAAGAAGTTGAAAGAAATTCAGTTCCATGAAGGTGGAAAAGAAAATCGTCCAACTGAAACTGGAGGAGAGGCAAAGAACAGCAGGCTGGATGGGACAGAAAGTTCAATCAGAATCAGAAGGAAAAGGCTGAGAAGTTACCCAAAGGAAGGGTAAAAAGAAGAAAATGATTTCAGAAAAGAGAAATGCTATGGAAAGAACTCTAATTATCTAATCTATGTCACTAAAATTGAAACAATTGATAACAAAATGGGAGACATACATAAAAGTAGATAATAGTAATAATTAGTAAAGACAAAATTTATCCAACTTAAGAATAGAAAGAAAACCTTTATTTTATTGTATTATGTTTATAATTCTGTGTGTGTGTGTGTGTGTGTGTGTGTGTGTGTGTGTGTGTGTGTTAGTTTGTGCATACCATGACCTTCATATGGAAATCAGAGGACTAGTCTCAAGAGTTGGTTCTCTCTTTTCGCCTTGTTGAAATAGGGTCGCCCTTGTTTCTGCAACACTGTGTACTCCATGCTAGCTGGCCTCACAGACTTCTGGGAGATTCTCTTGCCTCCACCTCCCATTGTACCATAAGAACGCTGGGATTACAGTTGTGTGTGCCTCGTATCCTGCTTTCTGTGGATTCCCAGAGACTGAACTCAGGTCATTAGAATTGCGTGGCACATGCTTTTACCTGTGAAATTATTTTTCACCACACTCCATTTGTTTTATTTAACTAAATTAATCTAGAACATTATATCCTCAAAAAACATAATTCTTGAGGCAGAGAAAATTAGTGGCTAAGCCAAAACCTCTGGTGATGTCTCTTCTTAGATCATCAAGTTGAAGAGATGTTCATCCATCAAGCAGTCTAGTGTCTAGAGAGATGAGACCCCCCAGTCCCAAATAGAAGAAAGAGAGAGAAATAAGGACATGAACTGGCATCCCAGTTAAAAGAATTATCAACTATGTAAAATCTCAGTTCTATGAAAAGCCCTACAACTCTTACTGATAGGCTAATACCTATGGAGTCATTGGATGGAACTGAGTTAAGCCACGTGGTTCCTGGCTCCACCATCTCTTCCCCAACCCAGGATTATAAAGCAAAGAAGGGGTGGAGAGGAGAGCAGAAAAGTTGTGTGTGTCTTGTATCCTGCTTTCTGCGGATTCCCAGAGATTGAACTCAGATCATTAGAATTGCATGGCACATACTTTTACCTGTCAAGTGCCTGAGAGCCCCAGTATCCAGCAGAAACCAAAGGCCCTGTGCACAGGGCAGCAAGGAGAGACACTCACCCCCTAGATGCACAGACACCAGTAGAGACCTAGGCACCAGGTAAACACCCATGGGCATGTATGGGAGGCCCAAGTGCAAGTTCCGACTGAGCATTTCCAGTCTTGCTATAGGCTGGGGGCACACTAGCCTTCCTCCAAAAAGGGCATAACCAGCTACCAGAGGACTGGTCTCTCAGGCAAATACTTCTCCAAATCCCTTCTTTGGAGTTTTCTGTTACTAGCAACATTGACTGCTTTGATTGATATTTTCAGAACTGTTTTATCTTGACTCCAGTATTCACAGCTCATCCAGGCGCCAAGGAAAACCTACCTGAGACCCAAGAACTTTAGGTTAATGAAACTGAGTTGAAAACAAACGTAAGTGAACTAACAGTATAAGGCTTTTTGCTTGGTATGCATATGTGGAGGCCCTGGCTTCTTGCTAGTAAAGAAACTGAGAAATTAAGTCTAAGCTTGAAAACATCAAGCTTCTCAAATAGGGCAGTGAACAAGAGAGGAACTCTCTCAAGCTCATTCTTCTTTATGGAAAAAAAGTGTTAACGATTTATTGAGATTCAAAGGGAGGCTGCTATTCCCAGCGGCTGCTGTGCCATGGAAAAGCATATGTTGCTGATGCCCGTTCCATGGTTTCCTAGAAATAGAGTCTGAAGAGTGGATGATGGCTACTTATCTGTTAATGCCAACTGATGCCAATACATGGAGATATTTAGAACTCAACTTGCCTGAATAGATTGATCCAAGAACAGGAAGAATCCTGACTTTTTAATGACTTTGCCTGGTTGACACAAATGTACACAGGAAAACCCTGCAAAGCTTTTCTAAGTATTTTCATCCTCTTTCTAAAATTGGCACATCTCCCATGGTTGAGCTTTTGCCCCTTCCTCCCTTTTAGACTCACTCCCTTCCCATAGCACCTCTCTTCCATCTATCTGGATTTTTGACCCATCCTAAATGAATCTGTGTGACCTCAATTCCAGGTTGCATGTTTCCCATTTCCCCATGGCCTGCAAAATAATCTTCACCACTGGAAACTGAGAGCATGCACGCTGAATCATGTCTCAGGTTATGTAGGTGTGATACACAGCTACTGGTTTCAAATTAGCAACTGAAGATTGAGCTCTGTGCACATTTGTAGAGAATGAGTAGTTAAGTCCTAAGTATGCCTACAGGAGATTGTCTAATTGATATGAAAGGCTCAGCCCATGGGGGGGTGTGGGCCATTTCCTGGGCACCTGAATAAAAATGGAGGGAGCTGGTTAAGGAAGTTGGCATTCTTCTACACACTTGAACAGACACATTGTCTACATGGGAAATTTGCCCCTCTCTCAGCTGTCTTGCAGATATGGTGTGGACAGTTCCCTTGACTACTGATGCTGGTATGAGCTCATCTCTTAAGCTGAAGTAAGAATTAACTGAACAATCATAAGCCAAGAATAAAACCACTTGCTCACCCTTAAATCATTTTGTCATTAATTTATTGGCAACATGCAAGGTAACTTCAGCAGTAGGAATTATCTACCTGCCCATAAGGGACGAAAAAAATCTTTTGTATAGAAAAACTTTCTATATGAAAACTAAATCTCTAAAGTTACTTACAGATTGATAAATATTCATCATGACTATCTTTTTCTCAGTTTCCATTGCCGTGATGAACACATGACCCGTACAATTGGGGGAAACAAGAGGTTTGTTCATGGTCACCGTTCTGGGTTACAGCTGACTATCATGGAAGAGAGTGATACCAGCCTTGTGTCCACATGGTATCTACAGGAACAGCTGACAGACGGTCAAGGACTTAAGCATACTTTGTAGTCTGCCAGTCAGCGAAATACTGAACCTGCTCTGTCTTGTCCTCCTGCTCAGGAAACAGTCCCGTTCACTATGGGCTGGATCTTCCCACATCAATTGGATAATCACCTAAAGGTGAACCTTCACTGAATAACTCTTAATTGGTGCACCTAAAGGCTTATTTGTCAATTGTCAAGATGACACTTAGAGCTGAGTGCCACAGTAACGTGGATATTTACACTGAAGATGCAAAAAAAGAGAGTTTCTAATGAGTTTGAAACACAAACAAATGTTAGCTTCCATATGGAGCTATTTTTTGCCTTCTTTTTCATGAAACCTTGTGATGCAAATTTTTAACCAGAATTGCCACAGCTGACTGAAAGTATCCCGTGGGGTCAGAAATGTCAGTATTAAAAAATTATTCAGTGACAATGTTAAAAAATAATCAATACAAATAGTTTAAGAGATACATTTTTTAAATTTAAAAATTACCTTTCAATGTCTTTAGCTTTTTAAAATGGGTGTGTATGTGATGTGTGTGTGCATGTGAGTGTATGTGTCTGTACACCTGCACATGTGTAGATGTGGATATGTACATGTCCTGGAGCAGGTGTGGGACTTAAATGGACAAACTCTATGGATTGACACTGATAGGGTCTCTTCATCCCTGTACCAGGTTAGCTGGCCTAGCACAGTCTGGAGACCTGGAGACTCTCCTGTCTCCTGTCCGGACCTCCCATTTCCCTGACATGCCAACATTGCAGAAGCTGTGCTACTGCACTTAAAAGGGTTCCAGTGACCCAAACTTGGGTTGTCTGGTTTGAGCAGCAAATGTTTTACTCACAAAGCCATAAAACTATGTATTTTAAAATAGGGTAGGTTTTTTATTTATACTTTTATAAGGTTTTAGGATCTTAAATCCTGAATACATGCAATGTGTGATTAAAGGCCCATTCCTGAAAAATTTTAAAAGCTCTGCTGTACAACAGAGACAACACCATCAGCAATCGTGATTTTAAAACTCCACTACAACTGCCTGCTCACAGTGCTGCTTGGGTGGTCATTTCTCATCGGTCAGTCCAGATGAACACAACACAAAGAGAAAAGAACGTAGAGACTAGTGGCCCTGCATGTTACCAATGTCCTTAACCATGGAAATATCGACACATTGGTTAGGCTAATCTAAGGCTACAAGCCAAAGACAGTAGAAAGAATACAAAATTTCACATAGCAATCATTTTTTGCATTTGAATACATTTCATGTAAGGTATTTATTTTTCTCTTTGATTCCTCAGATAGCCTAGGATAGGTAGTTTTGTACATTTCACAAAAACCTTTGCATTTTACCTTTTAATCAGCATTCTACAAGAAACTAGGCTTTCCTTATTCCCCATGCATAGGAAGAACATTAAGACAATGGAAAAAGAAACTAAACTGTTTAAATTTGTGTTAGAGATAGGGGAGCTAGGATGATAATTTTAGGAAATCTAAAGAATAAATATCAGTAAGAAAAAAGTAGTTCTTTCCTTCTGCTTGAAAGCATGAGCTAGGGATCTTCATCCTCATTTTTTATTTTTTCTATGTTGAAAATGTAAGGGGTTACTTTTTTTTAAGTTCTGTTTTTTTTATTTCCACTCATACAAACTTAATAGGTATTCCGGTCTCCTCTCTCCCTCCACCCCTTCCTGGACCCCCTTGCTCCCTCCTCCCTTTTTCCCTTCCTTCCCCCACCCCTGCCTCCCTATCTCCCAGTGCCTCCTCCCCCCCATCCCTGGAGCAACCTTTAATGTGTATGTCAAACTTTCCTCTGGGTCCTCCTCTCTGATGGGGTCTAAGGAATCAGTGGCATTTCCTAGAACTCTTTCTTGTGTTCTCCTTAAATATAGGAACACTCTTGTGGCTGTTAATCCCTAGCTTCTAAAGCTCCTAGTGCCTTTAGTCCATGCTAGACTTTGAGGAGTCAATAATGTGTTGGTCATTGCGCAGGTCATGCAAAGTCCTATTATGATTACTTTGGCCCTAACTTGTGTGTACTATCTTGCATATCGTTGCTCCTCCCCATCTTTAGGCTCTTACAATCTTACCGCCCCCTCTTCTGCAAATTTCCCTGAGATTCAGGATGGGAAAAGATTAGGCTGACCTAGTTCCAGGTGGTTGATATAGAGTCTCTGATGTTCTGAATTATGGTTTGTTGATTTTTTTTCAGGGGGTTCATTTACTCACCACCACACACTGAAAACTTTCACCAAATCTTCTGGTGGAAAGAAAAATCCAGCAAACATACAAAGAAAAAGGTTTCATAAAAAGAAGACACTGGGCAGCTGGAATAGTTCAATGGGTAAAGGCACCTGAGGCCAAGCCTCCTGACCTATGCTCCGTCCCCAGAACCTACATGGTGGGAGGAGAGAGCAAACGTCAGCGGTTGTCTTCCCATCTCCACACAGACATTGTGGCAGGCACATATCCACACGTGTCCACAGGCACATGATAAGTAAATGCAATAAAATATTTGAAAAGAGAGGGAAACTAACATGCAGCTGGGGAAGCAGGCTGTGGAGGAGCAGGCAGGTTTCCAGGTGATTACATGGTTCTATCATTATAAAGTTCTCAGAGGTGAGGGAAATGCAACCAGCATTGACATGCTAGCAGATGAAATGAAGCTGTATAATCTGAGAAATGCTGTTTCAATGTTCACAGTGTAAAAAGAGAGGAAGTTGGTTCAAAAAAAACAGAAAGCAAAGACAATGCAAGTTGTGTCCTGCTTCAGTGTTGACCACTGGGCCTCCAAATCATCACACCTGCATGTCCAGGTACCACTCCCTCTGTGACACTCCTGGCTCCTGCAGTATGTGTTTTGGAATATTTTTCTCTAACCTTGACCATAGTAACCTCTGTAAGACTACCTCTATTGCTCTGTAAAGAAAAAAAAACTGCTCTCTTCTGAAGCTCCGTTTTCTGCTGCATTCTGGGTAAAGTAAAGGCCCCCTTGGGCTTCCCAGTATGGTAGGTTCAGATGGACCTACACTCTGTGGTCATGCTTCTTATCCACTGGTTTCAGAACCTTACAACTTCTAGTCCATCCTTAACCTCAGACATGCCAGAACAGATAAATTAAAATTTTCTTTATATTCCATATTTGTGAGTTGTTTAAGTGTCAGCGTATCTGTGGTCATATCATCTGGAACTTTAAGAAGGTTATTAAAACTTTGCATGTGGGTGTGTGTACATGTGGGTGTGAGCATGCATACTAGAGGAGTCTAGAGTGTGTGTGGCTGTGAAGGCCCAAGGGTGACATCAGGAATCATATTGGATTTTCTACCTCCTTATCCTTTTGTTCTGGGGTTTCCCAGACTCCACCTTCCAGGGCTAGAAGTGCAGGCCACTAACGTATCCATCCATCATTTTTCATTTGAGATCTGGAGATCAAAATTCAGAACCTTTTGCTTGCAAGACAAAGGCTTTAACCTCTAAAACATTTCAATTCCCATTACTCTTTTTTAATGTGTGTGTGTGTGTGTGTGTGTGTGTGTGTGTGTGTGTGTGTGTGCTGCAGTTAACCTGTATGGTTGCTGATAAAATCACTATCAAACATCTTAAAGAACAAGGGATTTATTCTCTTATGATAGTCCAGTTACAGTTCTTGGTCCAGCTTGACAGAAGAGCTCACACCAACACCAGGGCCGAGGGAGTGGCCACACCATCTACACATAACAGCTGAGAGAGGAATGACCCTTATTTGCTAGACTAGCATGTCTGGCCAATACAAGGATTCCAACTTCCTCAACTAACTTACTGTACTTTATTCACCTATCCAGGACCTAATTCCACCCACCATGAGTTGGGTCTTCCCCCATCAACTAGAAAATCTCCTGCAGGTTTATTCTGGGCTTAACTCAACTACCAATTCTCTAAAATATGCCCAGAGCTCAAATCCTCAACTATCAAGTTGATACCTGCCTAACTATGACAGTGAGTGTGTACCAGAGGTAACTTGAGTGCATGTGCCTATGGAGACCCAAGAGTAACACTGGGAATCATCCTAGATTGTTGTACCTTCCTTTGCTTTGCTCTGGGGTTTCCCATGCTCTGGCTTCCAGGGTCTAAATTACAGGCTGCCACCATATCTTTCAAGTATTTTTTTATGTGGATTTGGGGAATCTGAACTCAGTTCCTTTTGCTTGCCAGACAAAGGCTTTAATACTTGAGCCCTGAACATGCCATGATTTTTCCTTTCCTCCTCCTCCTCCTCTTCTTCCTCCTCCTCCTCTTCTTCTTCTTTCTTCTCTTCCTCCTTCTCCTCCTTCCCCTCTCCCTTCTCTTCTTCCTTCTGCTCCTCCTTCTTCTTCCTTTTTTCTTCCTTCCTTCCTTCCTTTCTTCCTTTCTTCCTTTCTTCCTTCCTTCCTTCCTTTCCTTCCTTCCTTCCTTTCCTTCCTTCCTTCCTTTCCTTCCCTCCCTTCCTCCCTTCTTTCCTTCCTTCTTTCCCTTCCTTCCTTCCTCCCTCCCTCTCTCTCTCTCTCTTTCTTTCTCTCCCTTTCTCTCTTTCTCTCTCTCTTTCTCTCTCTCTCTTTCTCTCTCTCTTTTTCTCTCTCTTTCTTTCTTTCTAAAGATGATATAAAGAAAGGACTTCAGAGCACCAATCTGAGTAGCTGACTATTTCCACTTTCTGGGAACATGGCTTGTCAATTTTGGATTTGTTGCTCCATGCAGCTAAGAATGCTGGCTTACCTGAACCAGCTGCTTCCACCTCATGTTATGTTCGTGATAATGAAGTGAGAATTTTGGCAAGTGAAAACTGTTGTTTCAAAACCTAAGAGGCTGGGAGCATCTGTCAAGCCGCGCGTGCAGGCCCATACCAAGTGGTTTACAAACCAGATGATGAGTGTGTACATGTTGTGAATGGCTGCTGGATGGTGCTTCCCCGAGTTTTGTACACAGAGTGCTGAAAGTTTTCGTTCTATTAATGTGACTCATCAATACAGCAGATGAAGTGTTTGATAGAAACATTGCTGTCATTTCTAATGAATTCATAAGCTATTGTTCAGCTCCCCTTTATGCTACAAGCCCAGCTGAGAGCTCAGGAGTCCGTGTTTAATCAGCACATTGCCTGTCTGTCTTCCACAGAGCATTGGAATAATGACCAACATCATTTTTTTGAAAGCTTGATTTGTCAAGTTTGATTTAAAAACACTCAGTTGAACACCTTAGAATAGCTCCCCTACACTTTTTCTTTTTGACAAAATGATTTTATTTACTTGGGATTTATATTCAGTAAAGGAATTACTAAACCATATGATAGTTCATTCTATTTTAGTTTTTCAAAGATCCTCTGTATAGTTTTCTGTTAGGGCCGCACTAACTTCAGCTCCCATTAACAGTGTGAAAGGATTCCTTTCCTCCAATGTGGAAGGGGGGCGGTAAGATTGTAAGAGCTGAAATGAGCAGGGGTACGGCCAGACATTAGGTTCTGTACTTGACAGGGCTGCTACATCCATGGATTCACTGGAGCTGTGTGTGTTTCCATAAGACCTGCATGGGATTTGATCTGTCAACACTTCACCATGGACAGGGAAAGGTCTCAAGAGGCCCCTCACCTTCCTCAGAAACTGTTGAGGGAAATGCAGGATGCCTTCCTCAATGGCGTACCACTCATGCTCCAGCAAGTGCTCGGGCACATGCCATCAAGGGCAACTAGATAAAACTGCGAGGGCCGCATGAGAAAAGATATGAAAATAAGACGGAGACTGGTAGAGAGTTGTAATAGGAAAAGGAGGGGATGAAATTGGGGATTTAGGTGCAAAAGTACCATAAATACACTATTTGCATTTGAAACTCTGAAAATATTTTATCTCTAGAGTGTCGATTCTTATTATATTTTCCAACTTTGCCATTTTTTATACTGGCTATGTTACAGTTTCTCTTTATGCTACTGATGCGAATGCAGGATCCCAGAAACTTAGAGAATGAATAAATACCATACCATGGATATGGTATGACCAGTTCCCTCATCCCCTGGTATTGGCATGAACTCTCTTGCAAAGCTGGATTAAGAACTATAACCAACAGTCATAAAATGAAATTGCTTATTCCCCTATAAGTTGTTTGGTCATGAATTAATTGACAACATGCAGAATGACTGAAATATTTCCAAAAAAAAAAAAAAAAGCCCAGGCTTTTTCCATGCCAGGCAATGGACTGGTATTCCCATGGGCTGGTATTCCCGTATCAATTAGATACTCTCTCACAGACTTGCTTAAGGGTAGCCTTAACTACTAATTTTTCACAGATGTGTCAAAAGGCTCAGGCCTCACTTGATCAGTTGACAAGTGACTTCTCCAGCCCTCATTTGCCCAGTCGTATCTAACTGGCACAGGACATTCACTGGAATAAGGTGATTTCTCATGTGGTTCTCATTTGAATTTTCCTGATATTAATGATGTTGAACACTATATATAGCTATGATATTTATATCATATATATATAAGTCATTTGTATATATTCTGAGAAATATTATGTTTAGGTCTGAATTGTGAATTGTGATGCTTACTTAAATTTGAAGTCCTTATATAACTTGCATGGCAATATCTCATCAGATAGACTGGTTGGAAAGAGCCCATTTTTGTGAAAACCATTTAAGTGTTTCTGAGTATTTTATGACTTCCCTTTCAGTGTAACAAAAAAGACAAAAAGCTCTTATGCAGTCTCCTGAAAAAAAATGCACAAAGTTCCAATAGCTAGAAGGAGTCAAAGCAGGAAACCTGCATGGGGAAAGTATAGATAACATTTGCCTTGAATTTTGAGACTGAATGAAAAAATTAAAAGACAAATACCAAGATCCACAGCTTCTAAAGAACTCAGCTTTGATGTACATGTATGGGTGCTAGTCAGAGAAGGAGGCAGGTCTCCTTCCTTTCTAGGAAACTTGCAGGAATTCTAAGGCAGGATTGTGATTGATTCAGCTTCAGACTCTACACTTAACATTAGTTGTGCTGGTCACAAAAGTCAGTGTGGAAAAGGGAACAGTCTTGACTGTCAGTGTCTTCTAGAGAGACATGGTGGTTAGTAGAAGAGAACACTGTAGTTGAAGGAGAGAGAAAAACAGTGAAGGGTAACAGCGATGCCTGGGACCAGGGTGCTGCAGAGCAACTACAGCAAATCCTGAACAAAACAGGCAATGGCTTAAATGTAATTTATGATGTCTATAAAAGCTGGGTAAACCATACCATTAGTGAGAAAAGTTTGGCATGAAAGTACAGGACAATGTTAACCTACCTATCATCCGTGGGTATGAAAGATCCCTGAGTCTAACCATGACACTGAGCTAGTCAATTGCCACATAGTATTTTGAGTGCAATGTTAAATTGAATTTATTTTAACACAAATTAACACTCATCATATATTAGGCATTATTCTAAGAATCAACTCATTTTACTTTTGAGGTAGCCTTATTAGTAACATTATTATCATTCCCACTTTACAGATAAGTCAAGGGAAGTACAGAGGTCAGATGCTTGTCCAAAATTACAAAGTCAGTGACTGAGGGCATAATAACTGGAGATTATGCTTCACCTCCAAATTAAGATGCACCTATTAAATTGATGGATATTTCTGTGCCTCACAAGTGAGGGCAAAGGAGCTTCAGAGCTTAGGGCTCTTACCACCAACTGACTGTGCTGAGCTTAGAGAGACAAAGTTGCTGCCAGAGGGATAGTGGCCATGTGTCCTTTCAAGAGTACATGTGGTGAGTTTGAATATAAAATATTAATGGGCTTTCCTGTGCCACACAGTTTCAAAACATAAATTGTTAAAGATCATGTACTTGTATTGTTATTAGCATATCAATATTTTAAAATTAATTTCCAAGAATTCCACTTTAGTAAAGGAGCAAAAAGACAACATAAACTGCTAAGAGCTCACATCCAAATCTCTAAGGTAGTACTGACTCAAAATTCCTGTGTGATTCCAAATGAAAACCAGATGTAACAGTGGTACCTGAGATTAAGGAAGTTGCCAGAGTCAAGGTAAAGTAGTATGCACATGCTTTAGATCCAACAATTCAAATTCTAAATCTATCCTAAGAGTCAACAAGATAAAATGTACTCACTCAGTTATATTCTCTGACAACAAATCTAAATTTATGTCAAGATCTGAAAATCCAAAGATACATTAAAACATAAGACAAACCAAATATGTTGAAAGTAAAATTCTGTAAGGACTACAAGCAAATATATTGTAAAATGTCTTAACAAGTAAATGTCTTTATCAACATGACCCTAAATTCAGCATCAATAGAAGAAGCAATTTGTTATAAAATACCCTAAAAAGCAAAAACTTCAACATGCAAAAACACACAATAGGCAAAGCGACAAAATAGCAAACCAGTGAATTGCTTTTGTAACATTCATTAGCATCAAAATGTTAAATTCTGGAGTATGGAGCTGACTCAGCAAGTAAACAAGCTCACTAAACAAGTCTGGCCAATAAATTCAGATCCCAGATCCTACCTCGAAGCCATACACAGTGGTTTAAGCATCTGTGATTCCAGAGTGATCTATAGGAACTAGGAGGTGGAGGTCTGAGATGTCTGGAAGTTCAGGGGCCAACCAGCCAGACTTTCATCAACACTGCAGACAGACAGTCTCAAAAAAGATGGAATCATGAGGAACAACACCCAAAGGTTATCTTCTGACAGCTACATGTGTGCTATGGCACATACGCAACCTCACTCACATCACACCACTTACTGACATGTCTCTCTTTTCTCTCTCTCATACACACCGATCAAAAAGAAAAAATTTAATTTAATAAACTACATTAAGGAGAAATTATATAAGCAGGCAATTCATGGAGCAAATAAATAGATAAAAAAATACTTCATCAAAGAATACCAAGCAATGGGACACATCTTGAAGACATAGGAAAACCAGTTCTCCTATACCAGGTTTGATCTCCCCAATCAGGGAGGATATAGGGACTGGCAGGTAAGATGGTAGCCATCTGGTAAATGGGACACTGACACCCCCTCCACACTGCTATATCCTACCCTTATTCTTCCATCTACCTTTGAGTCTCTTCTTATATTAAGATCTTCGCTTAAACAGTCTTTTATCTTTGATTAGGAGATGACCTTCAATACAACAAACCATAATTCAGAACACCAAAGACCCTACAGTATTCACTTGGAACCAGACTACCCAAATCTCTCCCCATCTTAAAGCTCAGGGAACCTTGTGGAAAAGGGAGCAGCAAGATCATAAGAGCCTAAAGATGGGGAGAACCAACAATATGCAAGATACTCCATACAAGTCAGGGCTGTAGTAGCCAGGATATAGCCACAATGTGATTGGACTTTGCCTGACCTGCACAATGGCTGACACATCAATGACCTCTCAAAGTCTAGTACCGATGGCAGGGGAGAAGGCTTCAGGCAATATTAGAGGCAAGGGATTAAACAGTCATAATAGAATTCCCAGGCTAGCAGGCAGCCCAAGAAGGGACCCAGGGCTAGGCCACTGAGTCCTGAACCCTCACTAGAGTGGAGGCCTCAGAGGGAGATTCAGAGCCCACATAAAGAGATGCTCCAAGGATGAAAGGGAGGAAACAGAAGGCACCAGGAGGGAGGGAAGGAGAGAGGAAGGGTAAAAGGAAGGGGAAAGGGGGGGGAGAATTCAATGGGGGACGATGGGAGAAAAAAGGGGGAGAGGGAGAAGAAGTGATTACTTATTGAGCTTGTATGATTAGAAAAAATAAAATGTTGAGGGAAAGAAAGAATACTAAGTAAGCAAAATAAATAAATAAAAACTATGGCAAATCAATGTTTAGCCAAATGAGTGGAGGATAAAAGATGGTGAAGAGCCACATCTTGAAGATCTGGGAAAACCAGTACTCCTATACCAGTACACATTGGTTCAGCTCCTCTGATGAGTGATTTTATCATTGTTCACATATTTAAATATGCATACTCTGATTTAATACTTCAAATTATAGAAATTTACTACAGTAAGAAGTTAAAAATAGAGCTATGGAGACTAATTCTGACCCATTGGATACTTCTTTTTACAAACACATTTTAGTTGGGTTGCAATCATACTCATTCATTCATTGGCTAAGGCTGCTTTCAAGCTAAAAGGCCATACTAAGTTGTGGCAGACATACTGCAGACATGAATCCTGTTATCTACAGTAATGGTCCTTTGTAAAGCGCTTTCTCTTCCATTGATTCGAAATGTAATAATTCTACATAGCAATAGCAAAAAGTCCAAACTATCTTGCACAAATACATGACAGTGTTCTACAATTCTTTAATGAAAGAATGGTCAGTGAGCTTACTTGATCTATCTCGAATGGTCAAATATACACAAATGTCTTTAGATCATTGATTGGAACCAAATTTTCAGTAGAGGGTGATGGCAAAGGACATGAAGGTCCAGTGTAAAGAGTTGGTAGATATAGGAGATTGAACTACCTCTGAACTTGTATTACATCATAACTTGTATTACATCATAATACTTCACAGTCACACATCAGTTACTAATAAAGATGTATTTATGAGAAACTCATACTTAGATTTCCTCATTGTGTAAATCCCATAGTGCACAGCTAGCTTCATGCTTTAGCAGATATATTGCTGTACATCTAGCCATATGGGATAGTCTATGAATCCTATACAGCAACATCCTACTGTCTTATAGCCACACTTATTTGTGGATAAAAGTATATCTCAACTAAGAAATGTGTATAATAATTTGTGGATAAAAGTATATCTCAACTAAGAAATGTGTATAGTAAAAATGCCTGCCAAGAGGAATTTTCTACTCCATTGTAATCTGCTGCCGGGATTTCGGCAGCTAGTGCAGAAGGGAGTGCTGGTCTAGCCAGGCATAACCCAGGGCTGAGCAGGAAGATGAGTGTCGCCGGCCCTGACCCCTCTCACTACCGGGGAAAACACACCAGACCGGGAGCTCTGTCAAAGCAGGAAAAGCTTCTTTATTCCAACAGTCAGGCCCTTATATGCCCCACCCGACATCCCATAAATCTTAGCGTGAGTCTTGGCTGATTGGCCCTCTCAGCTAGGCAGTTAACAGCACCAACAGTAGAAGGCGTAGTCTCATGAGATTTGTAGTCTCATGAGATTATTATGGGCTAGTGGGACGTTACTATGGGCTAGTTGCTGTTGCTACCTAAGGCTATATTGCATCAGCCACAAGCTGTGCTGAATTATGCTGGTGAGGCAGCTTAAACAGATCATGAAACTCTAGCCAGGCTCAGGAAGTTCCAACAGGCCTTGTCCAGGGTCTTGATGAGGCCCAAAAATCTGCAGGATCTGGATCAGAAAATTATTGTGCATAATCTATGAGTATTTCACTGCATATCCTCTATAAAGGCATTATCTCTGACTAGTGTTTTTTTCCTTAAAAGTTAAATTGAAGATAAGTAAATATGGGGGATTAATAAATTAAGGACATGTTGTTAAATATGTATGCCAGAACATATAATAGAACATCTAATCTGAAAATGGACATATTCTTCTAGCTAATTTCCTATTCAAACTGTTATATTAAATTGATTATCCTTTTATAATACAGTAAAATCTTAAAATGAATTTCATAGAAACCTAGACATGCAAGACTGAATTATCTCCTAATTGAATGCAATAACTTTTGATTATCATTGATCTAGCTAGAAGTACTGTAATTTATTATAGCACATTTTTATTGTAATCCTTTCTGCTATAGCCAAAACACTTTTGGAGTGGTAGAGTTCAAAAATGGAAAAAATGAATGCAATTTCACTTTTCAAGTCATTCAAGAGCACCTTATTTACTTACATATTCTCCCCCTCTTGTATATTTTACCACTTGCTGCATTTAGAGGGAAATATTTGACATTTCTCTTCACAAAGTTCTTTCCCAGTGGGCTACTGCAAATATCAACAAAAGCAGCAGGAGAGCCTATGGTTTAGAAAGAGCAATTGAATGGGCACGAATGACCCCTGTTTGCTTAGAGTAAAATGAAGTGTTTACCTCTGTATTTGACAGTTTTAGAAAATTTTCATAAAGAAAATTATGTTTCAAATCAGTTCTCTTCAAACCCTGTCCTTTAGCATACAAGAGTTCTGTGATAATGCTTCAAGAGCTATTCAAAATTTAAATTTTTTTAAAAATATATAATTCAACTATTTTTAAAAGAATAACTAAAAACAGACTTCTTTAAGTTCTCATTCAAATACTGATTGAGAGGAGATCATCAAAACTTTGTTCAGATATTTCATCTTTACTTGGGCAGCAGAGCATGGTACAAAATTCCATTTGCGGCATATGCGATAATACAATAAATATAAATCTTTGCCATAGACTCTAAAAGCAGACTTATAAAACCTACCTGGGCAGATCCTAAGGACTCCCATCCGATCCTGTTCAGGAAATCTCTGAACCAGTTCTAATCCTGAAGGGAGCTATGTGGTCCCAGTGTGCTGGGTTTCTTTACCGGCTAGCATCTCCCACAGGTGGATGTCCCCATCTCAGCCTTGAATTTGCTTCAGCGATAGTCATCTTGCAGCAGTGAGAGTCTTCATACTACGCCAGTTTAGTATTAATCTTATGTTATGGACTCAGAGAGTGGTATGACTTGGTGGCCTTCAATGATCACCTGGGGCTGGTTCATCCAGAGCCGGACACTCTTTGACCATCTGCCAATAATTGTATGAGTCATCTAGGACTTTCTTAGAGGCTTTGGCTGGCAGGTTTTTTTTTTTTTTTCAGTTACTCTGCTCATTCTTTCTGAGCAACAGGTCAATAATGTATTAGAAAAAAAAAAAAAAAAAAAAAACTTGGATTGTCCTCTAGCCCTGAACCAGTGAGTACACCAACAACAAATTTCTGGTGAAACTGGACTGGGAATGATCTAGTGCTAGAATAGCAGAAGTGCCTATTAGGGTTGTTGCAGTTCATCTTGCATGGTTGCTGATAAATGACCATCAAACGGCTTAAGGGAACAAGGGGCTTATTCTCTTACGATTTCTGGTTACAGTTCTCAGTCCAGCTTGATGGGAGAGCATGCACCAACACCAGGGCCGAGGGAACTGGCCACACCATCACTGCATAACGGCTGAGAGATGGACAATCCTTACTTGCCTGACCAGCATGTCTGGCCAAGTATACAGAAGGATGCCAACTCTCTCAACCAGCTCTCTGTGATTTATCCAGGGCCTAATCCCACCCACCATCAGCTAGACAATATCCTTCATTCAGGTTTGCTCTGCGCTTAATTCAACCATCAATTCTCTACAACTGTCCCCAGACCTCAAACCCTCAACAGTCAAGTTGACACCTGTGCTTAACTATGACAAGGGTCAAGAAAATAAACATCCTTGATGGTTAAGTAGTAGACCAGTGTGTATATGCACCACATATGATTCATGCTCCAACACATATTCAGGTGTATGTCAAAGGCAAACAAGAGGGAACCAGGTGGGCCACACATGCAAATTTTTGATATTTTCACAGTTTAATCCCAAATCTTATCCCTCCTTCTCTTCTCATTACAACCTACCTTTCCCCTTGCCAGACTCCCTCCTATTTTCAAGTCTTTTCACATGTGTGGATGGATTGTTTCTACAAGGAGACACAGCAGTCATCAAAATAAAAGATGAGGCTCCGCTTTTACCACTTTACTTGATGCTCTTAAATACACAAGTGATTTAGCCAGAATACTGGGGAAATTGGACTAATACTATATAAGAAGCAAAAAAGAACGTGTCTAGCATGTAGGAAATCCTTTAGACTATCTCTTGTGCTGCAATTATAATTGTGGGCAATGGAAAATAACAAGTCAATCTAAGTATGACAATAAATAACCTGGACACTGAAAGCGTAGGAGTTAGCCACTCCTCCAAGTGAAGAACCAAGACCTGCTAAGGCACTAAGGTGAAGAAAATACAGAATGGGCAGAAAAAGTTAATTAAAAATGCCAGCTACAGCTGCACGACCAGCTTTACAAATGAGGATTGCAATTGTCATGAATGTTTCTTTTCTACTTATGAAGCATATGTTTATACATATATAAACATATATTAAGTGTTTTCTTTCCTATCTTTCATTTATTGATACTTCATTTTTAAAGGAATTTTATCAATAAATTTGTAATATCAATTAATCTTGTTTTGATAATCAGTGAGTAAATGTTATCAATATTTAAGTTATGGGGTATTAAGAGAGAAAACATTCTTCAAGAGTCTATCTTTTATTCAGGGGAAATAATTAATACATTTTCAGTTATATATGGGACAGTTAGACCATAATAAGCAGAATCATGATCTTGTTATTGTCTTTATCTGGAAATCAAGCATGGCTTAAGGCAATGTGGATGGGTGTTAAGCTGAAAAGTGTGAAACTGTGATGGCTAATCTTGGTTATCAACCTGACAGGACTTGAAATCTCCTAGAAGACTCATGTGATGGCTAAAATTTATTGACAACTTGATAGATGCTACACTCACCAAAGAGACAAACTTCTAAATATGCCTGTGAGGGACTGGGCTAATTGAGGGGACCCATGGGTGGCACCATTCCACAGGATGAGATGGGGTCCTAGACCGGACAAAAACAAAAAGGACAGAAGACTACAGGTATCAATCACCCTCTGCTTCCTGACTGCATATGTTCCTGCTCCATGCTTTATCTGCCATGATGGACTATATTCTGTGGAACTATAAGCAAAAGTAAGCTTTTCTTCCTTTAGCTGCTTTTGTCAGCTATTTTGTTGAAGCAGTGAGATAAGTAACTAACACAGAAAATTGTTATCCAGAAATGGAGCCAATGCTATGATAAACCTGACCATGTGGTTCTTAGATCTTTGTAACTATTTCTAGAAGGACTGTGCACATCTTTGGGAGCTTGCAATAGAAGAATCCTTGAATACTGTAGACAGGGCTTAATTGGACACCTTGGTGAGAGCTTGGAAGACCAGAATGGTAAGAAAAAGTGGGCAGTGGGTGACCAGATCATGAGCTTTAAATGGGATCGAGGACTGTATCAGAAACTATGCTAGGAAAAATTCATGTGCATTGTTCCTTTGTTCTGAGAACTTGAGTGAAGTTGAATTTGAAGCATATGCACTAATTCATTTGATAGGGGAATTGTTAAGAAGGAATAGTATTGGGACTCTGTCAGAGTTAATGCTCACAATGCTATACATTGGCAGAGAGAAAAATAAGTACAGTAGAAAGTTAAGAAAAACATGAAGTTTGGCAAAGAAAGCTGTATGAGCAGATTTAAAGCTTTGGACAAGAACTGTCCAGGCTAAAAAGCATTAGTGATATTTAAAGAGAACCACAGCGTTCTTCACTGGGCCAAATGCAAAGTGTCCTGAAGGAAAAATTCCATTCATCAAATGATGCAGGATGGGAAATTCAAATAAATTTGAAAGAAGACAACCTAAATTGAGAATGCCAGTGAAGGTGTTCTCTGGTCATAAACAACTGCCTAGGAAAGTATTTCCCCAGAGGCAACACGCATAGGCAACGTGTCTGTGTTCCAAGGAGGCCAGACCAGGCTACATCTGGAGCTGGCAGTAGAACTTTGCAGCATTATCTATATAATGACAGCTTTATAGACACAAAAGATGCAAGTTGAAGGGATCATAAAGTTTTGTATCATAGTTCCAGGAAACTGTCAGCCAAACAATACAAGGGAGGGTTGTATTTCCTGCAAGGAGGCCATGTGAGGTTGTTGCATGAAGCTTTCAAGGTGCAAGGTAAGTAACAATGGAGATGCCAGGACCATGTGAAATTTGTCACAAAAAAGACACACCTCTATTCATATCTGTGAGGGATTATTTAGGTTAGGTTAATTGAGATTAAAAAAAAACTAACCTTAAATGTGGACTACACCTGTCCATGTTCTGAGGTTCTAGAAAAAAAGAAAGCAGAGAAGAATTCATTTGTTTCATTTGTCACTCTCTGCTTCCCACTTCAAGGCAATGTAACCAGTTGCCTCTGCTTCTGCCACCATATCTCCCACACTATGACGGACTAATCTGAACTGTAAACCAAAATAAATTCCTCTTTTCTTTTTCTTTTTTTTTTTTTTAACAAACTCAAGCAGAGTTTAATTTTTTTATTATTATTTATTCAACTGTGTGCATATGCGTGTGTATGTGCGTGCGCGCGTGTCTGTGTGTGTGTGTTTGTGTATGTGTAGAACCACGGACAAATTCGCGAACCACCATGGACGCCTCCACCTCCTTCTGCCCCGGGATTCACAGGCTCCGCCCTACCAGGACCAGAAGCGCAGGCCGCCTCCGCTTCCGCCTGGCGTCTATACGTGGGATCTGGGATCCGAACTCAGGACCTTCCGCCATGCAAGGCGGAGGCTTAACCCCTGAGCCACCTCTCCAGCCCTCCTCTTTTCTTAAGTTACTTTGTCAGACATTTTGTTGAAACAGAGACAATTAACTACCAAAACATACTTCTTTAGAATCTGTGAAGGCATTTCCTGAGCGAATAAGACTGTTCTCAAAGTGGGTGGCACACAGCAACACAACCAGTGTTTGGCCCAGACGTCAAAAAGGTTGGAGGAACAACCATGTGCACCTGCGACCCTTTCTGAGTGAACGTGTCTCTCTCCGTGGCTGTGGCTGTTGTCATCCTCTGAAGATCTCAAGCTGTAGCTTACTTACTTGGCCTTGCAACACAGACTCAATACCAGGAAACTTAAAGGTTTTCAGCACCTGTCTGGGACTGCTGAGTGCTGAGGCATGTGGCATTTCAGTCTGAACAGCTATCAAACTCTTTGCCTCTTATATGCATAGATAGGCACTGTTAAGCTAACAGTTTTTGTTCTATTTCATCCTATTGTGTGTGCCAACCCATTAAACTATGTTTATTGCATATTTATATATTATATGTTTTCTCCAAAACTTTATTCACAGCATGTTGGAAGCTATAGCAAGTGTAACCAGACAACAAGAAGAAATAAAGGGTATTCAAATTGGAAAAGAAGTCAGACTTTCCCTGTTTGAAGATATCATGATCTGGAAAAACTATTCCAGAAATTCCACCAGAGAAATATTAGAACTAATAAATGAATTTAGCAAAGTTGCAAGCTATAAAATCAGCTTTCACAATATCACTGCATAATAGCAATAGCAAGAAATCATTATCATTTGTGGTGGTTGAAAATTAAAATAAACTATCTAGTAGGAACTTTAACTACAAAGGTAAAAATACCTACTATGAAAAATTAGAAAACAATGAAATAATTGAAAAGAACAAAATCATGGAAAAGTGTCTCATGTTCATGGATTAGAAGAATCAATTTGGATAAAATATCCACATGTATGAATTCAATGTACTCTGTACCAAAATATTATTGATATTCTTTGCAAAACAAAAGAAATATCCTAAAGTTTATGTAGAGGAACAAAAAGCTCCAATAGTAAAAGCCATTTTCATTAAAAAGAACAAAGCAGAAAGAATTCTGCTTTAGTTAATGAAAAGCTGTATTAATAAAAAAGTATGATATTGATATAAAAACAGACACATAGACTATGACAACAGAACATAGTCTATAAGTTATAGTTAGCTGATTTCCATCAAATGTACTAAGAACACAAGTAAAGAAAGGGAAATCTTTTTATAAATGATATTTGGAATATTGGATATCTACATACCAAAGAATGAAATGAGATTCCCATCTCTAACCAGTGAAAAAATCAATGACAAACTTATTAAAAGTGTAAATAAAGAACAAGAAAGTAGCAGAAGCAAAACTATGGGAAATGCTTCAAGACACTGAATTGGTAAAAGATTGTTGGGTAAGATACCAAAAGGAGAGGAAACAAAAACAAAAATCTTCAAATGGATGCATATCAAACCAAAACAGTTCTGAAAAGCAAATAAACAACCATTAAGAAGCAACTTATAGACAAGGAGGAAATATTTTCAAACCATATATCTGACAAATGATTGGTATCAAGAATATAAAAAGAACTCAAAACTAAGTACCAAAATCCATAAAAAGAAACAATCAAAATGGACAACAGATCTACACAGACATGTCTCAAAAGAAGAAGAGTAACTGGCCACCAGATACTTAGAAAAATGTCCAACATTTATAGTTACCCAATAAAAAGTAATTAAGCCATGGTGTCAAGGCTGTTATCAAAAAGAATAATAATTATAAAAGAATAAGCTAGGCACAGTATCATAAGCATCACATCATCTCATTCATATTTAGACTCGAACAAGCTGATCATAGAACATCAGGGTAAAATGGTACTTATGAGAGATCCGAGGGTCTCAGTGTGAAGAAATTAGGGAAAGGTACCTAGCATAAACTAGGAACTGGAAGGTCTGCTTTCTGCTGCACAGTGAAATCATTAGAGATGGCAATAATGCTTTTTAAAAAATTTAAAGCTAGAAGATAGATGTGTGTGGTGTCTTGTGCTTTCAATCCTAACATTTGGGACACTGAGCTAAGAGATGATGACTTGTGGCCCACTGGCTGCACTCAAATATGTGGTGAGATCCCATATCCAACAAACAAGTAAATAAAACACAATAAAACAAAAAAGGTAGAAAAATGTAGAGTGACAATTAGTGGAAAGTGGTATTTGGGATGCTCCCTAAGAAGTGGTAGTGGGCTTTAAGAGCAGTTGACATGGTTCCTTATTTGGTGGTAAAAGGAATAGAGCAGTCAAGACAAGGAAGCCAGAGAACTTTCCAGAGTCTGCAGGAGGAAAGAAAAAGAAAGAGAGACAGACAGACAGACAGAAAGAGAGACAGAGAGAGAGGACGATAGAGAAGAGGGAGGATGGAGAGAAAGGGAGGGAGAAGGAGAGAGAGGTTATAGAAGGAGAGGGAGAGGAAGGAGAAGGAAAGAAGTAAGAAAGATAGAAAAAAACAGAAGAGAAAAGAGAAGTAAGAAGGAATGAGATGAAAGGATAAGAAGTAAGGAGGAAAAGAAGGAAGAAGGAAGGGAGGAATAATAGATGGAGTAATGGAGGTAGTTAGTAAGAGTGTAGGGATAAGTGAGGAGGGATGGAGGAGGAAGGGAGGAAGGAGGAAGGGATGCATGGAGAAGGAAGGGAAGTAAGTAATGAATTAGGAAGGAAGGAAGGAAGGAAGGAAAAGGAAGGAAGGAAGGAAGGAAGGAAGCCCTCTTTTCCCCACCCACGCGGGACGCGCGCAGTCCAGCCAAGACACACAGCGACCAGCCAGCTGGAGTCAGCGCTGCTCCGGGCCTGAGAGGACCCCCGGGGCCACGCCCCAGCTCCCAAGGTTAATTGCACCCCCGCCCCCGCCACCTCCCCTCTTTCCCCACCCGCCTGCTCACAGTCCAGCCAGGACACACAGCAACCTAGGTAAGCTCCCTCTGCCCACCCCCAAACCACAGGCAATCCACTAGTCCCAGGTCCTCCCACCAGCCAGCTGGAGCAGGAGCTGCTCCAGGACAAATAATTCAGTTCAGTGAAAAACACACAGAAATTGAAAGAAGGTCTTAACAGTTAAAACGACAATGCCCAAGTCAAAGTGCAAATCCATGAGAAAAAAAACCCAAGAAAACAAATCTCCCACGGAAGGAATTAAACCCATAATGATAGACTCCAACCAGAACAAACCCACGGAAAATAGCCAAGAAAGACTGACCCAGGATAATGACTTTCAAAACATGATCATTAACCATGATCAATAGTATGAAAGAGGAAATCCGGAATGAATTAAATAACCCTATCAATCACTTTGAAGAGAAACACAACAGACACTTGGAGGAGTTAAGAAAAACATTTTCATTTCTAATTTTGTTAATTTGGTTAATTAAGCTAGGGGTGTATCAATCTTATTGATTTTTTCAAATAACCAGCTTTTTGACTGGTCGCTTTTCTGTATCGTCCTAAGAGGTAAGTTCATAGCTCTTAATGCCTACATCAAAAAAATGGAAACATCAGAAATAAATAACAATGCAGCTTAAAGCTTTAGAGATACTAGAGCAATCCGATCCCAAAAGCAGTAGAAGAGAGGAGATTAGCAAAATAAGGGGAGAAATATCCAAAATCGAGATTAGGAAAACAATACAGAAAAGCAAGTCATATGCCCAGAATGAAAGAAGTGAAAAAGCCCTGAGAGAAACAATCCCATTTACTATAGCTCCTAAAAAAATGAAATACCTTGGTATAAACCTAACCAAAAAAGTAAGAGACCTTTATAATGAAAACTTTAAAATCCTAAAGAAAGAAATTGCAGAAGACACCAGAAGATGGAAAGACCTCCCATGTTCCTGGATTGGCAGAATCAATATTGTAAAAATGACCATCCTACCAAAGGCAATATACAGATTCAATGCTATACCAATTAAAATCCCAAAGCAATTTTTTAAAGAAGTTGACCAAACAATCTCAAAATTCATATGGAGGCACAAAAGACCCAGGATAGCAAAGATAATCCTGAGTTACAAAAACACTGCTGGAGGTATCACCATACCAAACCTTAGTCTATACTACAAATCCATAGTTGTAAAAACAGCCTGGTATTGGCTCCAAAATAGACATACAGATCAATGGATAAGGGTTGAAAACCCAGATATAAGCCCACACAACTACAGCCATTTGATCTTTGACAATGGGGCCCAAAAATCCAATGGGAAAAGAACAGCATCTTCAACAAATGATGCTGGCAAAAATGGATATCCACATGCAGAAAATTAAAACTAGAACTGTACTTGTCACCATGTACAAGAATTAATTCCAAATGGATCAAGGACCTCAATATAAGGCCAGAGATTACAAAAACCATAATTGAAAGGGTAGGGAAATCCCTCGAGCTGATTGGGCTAGGCCAACAGTTCCTAAACAGTCATCCAATAGCACAGTGACTACGACCAACACTCAACAGATGGGATCTTGCGAAATTAAAGAGCTTCTGTTCAGATAAAGAGATTGTAACTCAAGCACAAAGGCAACCCACAGAGTGGGAAAAAATCTTCACTAACTACATATCTGATAGAGCTTTATTATCCAGAGTGCACAAAGAACTTAGAAAACTAAACACAAAGGAAACAAATGGGCCAATTAAAAAAATGGGCCTTGGAACTTCAAAAAAACTTTACTAGGGATGAAATTAAAAGGTCTAACAAATATCTTTAAAAATGCTCCCTATCTTTAGCCATCAGGGAAATGCAAATCAAAACTTCTCTGAGATATCATTTCACTCCGGTCAGGATGGCAAAAATCTACAATACAAACACACCAAATGCTGGAGAGGATGTGGAGAGAGGGGAACTCTCCTACATTGCTGGTGGGAATACAAGCTCATACAACCACTCTGGCGAGCCGTCTGGCGATTCTTAAAGAAGTTAAAGATTGAAATGCCGTATGATCCTGCTATACCAGTTTTGGGAATAACCCCCGATACAGCAAAAATTCACCTTGATAGCACAAACATGACCATGTTCATAGCAGCACTGTTTACAATAACACAGTCATGGAATCAGCCCAAATGTCCAACAATTGATGAGTGGATAAGGAAAATGTGGTACATTTATACAATGGAATACTACTCAGCCATCAATAATGATGAATTAATGCAATTTGCCGGGAAATGGATGGAATTAGAAACAATTATATTGAGTGAAGTATCTCAGACACAGAAAATTAAGTGCCATATGTACAGCCCTAATAGGTGGATCCTGGTGCCAAACTCACTTGGAGACACTCAAAGACAAATCTCTGTAATACCTACAGTAATTGTAAAGATTATAAACAGGAGGGATGGGGAAGGAGGGCCCCGCCAGAAACAAGGAGAAAGGGGACCATGTTACAGCAGAGAAAATAGGCCACCATCAAGGACTGCAAGTAAGTAATGAGACATCTGGTTAAGTTCACAGACTTTCCTTCCTGATCATTTGCAACTGATGGGGTATGATCTCACCAGAAGGGGAGAGCATATAGTCTGGCAAATAGAAAGTAACCATTTCGCGGATGGGTGATTGACTCCTCTCTCACTGCGGTCTCCTACTTTTATTCCATCTACCTTTGAAAATACTCTTATAACAAGACTCTAATTTAACAGGTTTCTATCTCTGGCCATGTGGTGACATCCAATACCCATTAGGATGGAGCCAAGGGCATTGCAGGAGCAGCAAAACTGAAAAAAAAACAACAAACTATAATTCAGAATATCAGAGACTCTATATCAACCACCAGGAACTAGGCCAGCCTAGTCTCTTCCCATCCTGAAGCTCAGGGAAATTTGTGGAAGATGGGGACGGTAAGATTGTAAGAGCACAAGGATGGGAGGAGTAATGATATGCAAGATACTCCATACAAGTTAGGTCTGAAGCGATCATAGTAGGACTTTGCATGACCTGTGCTATGTCCAACACATTATTACCCCACAAAGTCTAGCATGGACTAAAGGGAGTAGGATCCTTAGAGGCTAGGGACTGACAGCCACAGTAGTGTTCCTAAGCTTAAGGGGAACACAGGAAAGGGTTCTGGGAAATGCCCCTGGGTTCTTGCACCTCATCGGAGAGGAGGGCCCAGAGGAAAGCATGCACATTAAATGATGCTCTGGGGATGGGGGAGAAGCACTAGGGGATGGGGAGGGAGGAGGGGAGGGGGAGAGCAGGGGTGTCAGAGGGTAGATGGAGGGAGGGAGGGGACCGGTGTACCTGTTAAGTTTGTATGAGCAGAAATAATTATAAAAACAGGAAGAGAGGAAGGAAAGAAGGAAGGTAGGAAGGAAGGAAAGAAGGAAGGAAGGAAGGAAGGAAGGAAGGAAGGAAGGAAGGAAGGAAGGAAGGAAGGAAGGAAGGAAGAAAGGAAGGATGGATTGATTGATTCTCTGGCTCTCACACTGGCCATCGGAGCATGAACCAGAAGCTAGAAACTCTTCCTATAGCTCTTCCTCTCCTTACAACCAATAGAAATGTCTTGCTTGGATTTACATACAGATTTCCATCCCCCTGGTTATGCATAAAGTCTGGCAAGACAGGGCAGCGGATGCTCACTGATCTCCCTCTGGAAGGATTTTCCCACCTGTTTCAGCCCAATTTTTCTCTGCATTTCCATCTCTATGTGTTATTATTTTTGCCTTTTATATTTCTCAGCCTACAGGACAGCTTTATGGATTGCCACATGTAGACATGATACACTTAGAGAACTTTTAAATAGGGATTAAGTAGAAAGAACTGTCCCAGGAAAAAACCCTGAAAGGAAAAGGTTGGTTAGAGTGTTCATCAGAAAGAAAAGAAAAATCAGGGTTTGAGAGGTTAAAGGTGTTTAACTGGGTTTAAACATTAGGTAATGTGACCATGTATGGAGATGTTCATGGTCTCCTGCTAATATATAAATTTTCATGTTGGTATATGTGAAATAAAAGTAAATAAATCCTATATGAAGAATACAAAAATATAATTGGAAAATTGGGGCTGAGCATGTGGCTCAATCAGTAAGGTGTTGAACACAGGCATGAGAACCTGACTTCAGATCTCCTGTACTCCTATAAAAATTCAGGCATGATTACACAAGCCTATATGAGAGGGGCAGACATAAACAGACAGGTAACTGGCCAGTCAGTCTAGCCAATCAATGAAAGATCTTGTCTCAAAGACAAAATGGAGTGCAATTGCAGAAAACATGTTATGTTGACTTCTGGCCTCCATACACATACATACATTTGTGCACATGCACACTCATGCACATACGTACACATACACATATATTGCATGTATACACAAAATACAGTGACAGTTGCAATAGATATTTAAAATAATTATAGTGTTGAGATACTATTTAAAGGGGAAATAAACTGTCTTAAAGCTTCAACAGACATTTCAGAACAACCTTAGAATAAACTTTATATCATGGTTGGTCAAAGTGATATTTAAAAATGGTCTACACCAGATAACTATTTGGCCAGTAGACTATAGTTATCTCTGAGCTTTGAAGGGATGAAAAGCATTAACAAGAATTAAGACATGGCAATACTAATCACTCATAGTAAATAGATTTGTTTACCAAAGTCTGCAAAGAAGGAAAGCACGAATGACATTTAAAAATCCTCCTGCCCTCTAGAAGACTATGTGATGAGGAGTAATTACATAAAAAGCATTCCATTAGATTATTCTATCAATAATCCTTTCATTTTCTTTCAGTTAAACTGCAAATCATAATCATTTTGAGAAGCATGCAGGATAAACAACATTAAAATTGAACACAGTGGTGTTGGTGCAGTGATTCCTTTTCCCTGACCGAACTGGAGTGGGTTGGAAGCAAACTGAAGTCAATGCATGATGGAGACAGCTTGTTGCCAGACATGCTGGTGGAGCAAAATCAGAAGAAAGTCGTCGAGCCCAAGGTGGCTGTCCACTTCAAAAGCATTCAGCATCCTCTTGACTTTTAAGGTTCAAAATGGCTTCCACTAGTACTTTCGTAAAGCTTGGCTGATTTTGAGCAATGTAAATATACTGGTACTTAAGTTCAGAAAAAGACACAAATTGTTGATGGTTGATCATGAAGAACATGAGCAAAGTGGTGTCTTTTTGTTTTTTCACAAATTACTCCATGGGCATATGTCATGGAGTGGTTTCCACATAGTTTTATAGATGTTGAGAAAAACTGGACACCAAAAAATAAAATACTCTCAAGTATAAAATTTTGATATATATATATATATGTATATATATATGTGTTGATATATATATTGTATCTATTTCTGTATATATGTGTATATGTGTATCATTCACCTCACATACAATTCACATACATAGAGTCATCATTTTATCATCTTGGTAATACTGATCGGTACAGATATTGACAGAAAGAAATAGAAAAGGAAGAAAGGAGGACTGGACCATCCCGTTTCTAAATGAAGTCTTGTTTACAAGCCATTCCTCAGTATTTGTTTTACAACAGCTACTTTCATATTCCGCCCACACCAGCTGTTCCCTAAATATAGAGTCTTGCAAACTAATACGGTTTGCACTGACACAATTCTCCATAAAATATGTGCTGCATTGTGACCTTCATCTTATTACTGTTCTTGTTCTACCTTCAACAGAATTTGGGGAAAGCAGACATTTGTAGAATACAGAAAGTGGTAGACTTATCTCAAGCAAGAATGTTCAACCAAGTGCCTGATGAAGATGACTCACTAAAAAAGTTTCTGCCCCAGGCATGTGTTTGGCCTTTAGATGCAATTGTGAATGTTGAGCCAGATGCATTATTAATAAATGCCATCTTCTCGAGTGAGTTCAGCATTAATATTGACACAAACTTCCTTCCTGCTCTTAATTTTGCATCTCAATAAAGACATGAATGTTGGCAAGCACTGCTACTGACAATTGATAAAATTATGCAAACACAATGTTTTTGCAGCTTTTGAGTAAATACTATGTGCTAATGAATTCGAAGTGTTTTCTGTGTTCCTGTAGGAGTGGAGTGTGTAGGTGGACCACACCATAGATGTGCTTTTCTAAGCTTCTTGCACTCGTCTCCACAGAGCTGCTGTTTGCTTCCTAATCAGCAATCTGGTAGTTTTATCATGAGCTCTGAAGCCCTCCAAAGATCATTTATGTAATGGCATCTTGTGAAAGCAAAAACTCTTCAGACTTTTTCTAAGGTAATAATTATTTCATATATTGTTTTTGTAGCTGGACTGGGGTTTTCAAAAAGCTTCCTGCTACAGGTTTATCCTTTAGCTGCAATAAGGTGGTTTGGGCCATAAAGGGATACATTTTGAATTAAAAATTTAAAACACTCGATTTGCAAAGGGAACATTTGCCTAACTAATACGACTTTGGTGCTGCTGTCCTTCTATTTTCAGAGGATGTCAATGCACAGAGCAAATCTTTTTTTCGCTCCCACATTTTTTCCTAATCATACAAACTCAATAGGTACCCCCATCCTTTCCCTTCCTCCTCCCCTCCCCTGTCTTCCCCCCCCCGCACTTTCCCCCCTTCCTTTCACTCCTTCCCTCCCTCCTCCTCCCCCAGTACTTCCCCCTTTCTCCCTCCTGTCCCTGGAGCATCCTTTTGTGTGAATGCTTAACCTCTCTGAATCCTCCACCCTAGTAAGGGTTCAGGACTCAGCGGCATATCTGGAGCTCCTTCTTGGGCTCCCCGTTAGTATGGAAACTGTATTATGACTGTTTAATCTCTTGCCTCTAAGGATGCTACTGTCTGGAGCCTCCTCCCCTGTGATCCATGCTAGAATTTGGGCAGGTCATTGATATGTCAGCCATTGTGCAGGTCAGGCAAAGTCCACCTCTGGCTACTGCAGCCCTAACTTGTGCTGAGTATCTTGCACATGTTTGGTCATCCCCAACTTTAGGCTCTTACAATTTTGCCTGATTCCCTGAGCATTAGGATGAGGAGACATTTGGCTGGTCTGGATCCAAGTGATTAAAGTAGGGTCTTTGATGTTCTGAATCATGATTTGTTGTTGTTTTCATTTTTGCTTTTCCTGCGCTGTCCTTGGCTGCATCCTGATTGGTATCGAAGGTACCTCCTAACCAAAGATAAAAGACTGTTTAAATGAAGATCTTAATAGAAGAAGAATGCAAAGGTAGATGGAAGAATAAGAGTAGGATCCAGCAGTGGGGGAGGGTGTCAGTTTCCCATTTGCCAGATGGTTACTTTCTTCTGTCAGTCCTTAAATACTCCCTGGATTGATGAGAACAAACCTGTTCAGTTACAAATGACCAGGAAGGGAAGTGAGAATAGGCTGTACCAGATGTCTCACTAATTACATGAAATATTTGACTGTGGCCTATTTTCTCTACTGAAGCATCATACTTTATCTCCTTTTTTGTGATTATAGTAGGTATTACAGAGATTTACCTTTGAGTATGTCATTAAGTTGGTTTGGAACTAGGACCCACTCATTAGGGAGTACAAACGGTGTCTAACTTTCTGTGTCTGGGATACTTCATTCAATATAATTTTTCTATTCCATCCATTTCCCGGCAAATTACATTAATTCATCTTTTTTGATGGCTGAGTAGTATCCCATTGTATAAATGTACCAAATTTTCATTATCCACTCATCAACTGTTGGGCATTTGGGTTGATTCCATGACTTAGCTATTGTAAATAGTGCTGCAATGAATATGGTTGTATTCTGTCACTCTAGTGAATTTCTGCATTGTGGGAGGTTATAGCAGGGTCACATGGCATTTCAATCTTTAACTTTTTTTAAAAATCGCCATACTGATTTCCAGAATGGTGGTATAAGCCTGCTTTCCCACCAGCAATGTAGGAGAGTTCCCTTCTCTCCACATCCTCTCCAGCATTTGATGGAGTTTATATTGTGGATTTTTGCAATCTGACTGGGATGAGATGATATCTCAGGGTAGTTTTGATTTCATTTCCTGGATGGCTAGGATGTGGACCATTTTTCAAGATATTTGTTAGACACTTCAACTTTGTCCCTTGCAATGTTTCTTTTGAGTTCCCAGGCCCATTTATCTCCTTGGTGTTTAGTTTTTTAAGTTCTTCGTGCACTCTGGATAATAGAGCTCTATCAGATATGTGGTTAGTGAAGATTTTCTCCCATTCTGTGGGTTGTCTTTTTTCTCAGTTTACAATCTCTGTAGCTGAACAGAAGCTCTTTAATTTCATAGGATCTTATTTGTTGAGTATTAGTTCTAGTGGCTGTGCTATTGGGTTTCAGTTTAGGAACTGTTGGCCCAGCCCAGTCAGCTCGAGGGAGTTCCCTGTCCTTTCAACTAGGGTTTTTATAGACTCTGGCCTAATATTGGAGGTCCTTGATCTATTTGGAATTAATTTTTGCATGGTGACAAGTATAGGTCCAGTTTTAATCTTCTGCATGTGAACATCCAGTTTTGCCAGCACCAGTTGTTGAAAAGACTGTTCTCTTTTTCCATTGGATTTTTTTGGGCCCCTTTGTCAAAGATCAAATGGCTGTAATTGTGTGGGCTTATATCTGGGTCTTCAACCCTTATCCATTAATCTGTGTGTCTATTTTGGAGCCAGTACCAGGCTGTTTTTATTACTATGGATTTGTAGTATAGATTAAGGTTTGGTATAGTGATACCTCCAGCAGTGTTTTTGTTACTCAGGATGGTTTTTGCTATTCTGGAACTTTTATGCTTCCATATGAATTTTGAGATTGTTTGGTCAACTTCTTTAAATAATTGCTTTGGGATTTTGATTGTTATAACATTGAATCTTTATATTGTTTTTGATAGGATGGTCATTTTTATTATTCTGCCTATCCAGGAGCATGGGAGGTCTTTCCATCTTCTGGTGTCTTCTGCAATTTCTTTCTTTAGGGTTTTAAAGTTTTCATTATAAAGGTTTTACACTTCTTTGGTTAGATTTATCCCAAGGTATTTCATTTTGGGGGGGCTATAATGAAGGGGATTGTTTTTCTTAGGACTTTTTTCACCTTTTTCATCCTTGATGTACAGGAAGGTCACTGCTTTTTGCACATTTGTTTTGTAAATGGCCCCTCTGATGAACTTGTGTATTAGTTCCAGGAGTTTCCTGTTGGAGTTCTTAGGATCACTCAGGTATAAGATCATGTCATCTGCAAATAGAGATAACTTGACTTCTTCCTTGCTGTCCTTTTTATCTCCCTTTCTTGTCTTATGGCCTCAGCTAATACTTCAAGTACAACATTGAATACAGTTGGTGAGAGTGAACAGCTTTGTCTAGTTCCTGATCAAAGCGGGAATGCTTCAAGTTTTTCCCCACTGAGTATAATCCTTGCTATTGGCTTATTGTATACAGCTTTTATTATGTTGGTAAAGGTTCCTTCCATTCCAGCTGTCTCTAGGGTTTTGATCATAAAAGGATGTTGGATCTTGTCAAAAGCTTTTTCTGCATCTATGGAGAGTGTCATGTGTTCTTGGACTTTAGATTGGTTTATATGATGCATTTTGTTTACTGATTTGCATATGTTGAGCCAACTTTTTGTGCCTGGAATAAAGCCTACTTGATCACAGTGAATGATCTTTTTGTTATGTTTTTGAATCCAATTTGCTAAGATTTTGTTGAGAATCTTTGCATCTATGTTCATCAAAGAGATTGGCCTATAGTTTTCTTTTTTAAGTGTATCTTTATTAGGTTTTGGGATTGATATGATATTAACTTCATAGAAAGAATTTGGCAGTGTTCCATTCTTTGCAATTTGATGGAACAGTTTAAGGAGTATTAGTGTTAGTTGTTCCTTAAATGTCTGGTAGAACTCTGTGCTGAATCCATCTGGTCAAGGACATTTTTTGGTGGGAAGATTTGAATTACTTCATCAATTTCTTCATATGTTATAGGACTATTTAAATAATTCAGAACTTCCTAATTCAATTTAGGTAAGTTGTGCTTACTCAGGAATTCATCCATTTCTTTTGTGTTATCAAATTTTTTGGAGTATAAGTTTTTGAAATATGACCTTATAATTCTCTGAATTTCTTGAGTATCAGTTGTGATAACCCCATTTTTATTTCTAATTTTGTTTATTTGGGTTTTCTCTTTCTTGATTTTGGTTAATTTAGCAAGGGGTATATCAATCTTGTTGATTTTTTTCAAAGAACCAGCTGTTAATGTGGTTGATTCTTTGTCTCATTTTCCTTATCTCAATTTCGGATATGTCTCCTCTGATTTTGCTAATCTCCTCTCTTCTGTTGCTTCTGAGATTGCATTGCTCTTATATCTCTAAAGCTTTCAGCTGCATTGTTAAGTTATTTACTTGTGACATTTCCATTTTTTTTGATATAGGCATTAAAAGCTATAAATTTATCTCTTAGGATAGCTTTCATTGTGTCCCAGAGATTTTGGTATGTTGTACTTTCATTATCATTCATTTCTGGGAACTCTTAAATTTCCTTTTTGATTTCTTTCTAAACCCATTTCTCATTTAGCATCATAATTTCCAAGTGTTTAGTTTCTAAGAGTTTAGTTTCGTTTCTGTTATTTGTTGTGTTGTGTCTGTTAAGCTTTAGACTATGGTGGTCTGACAGGGTACAGGTTATAATTTCAACTTTCCTATATATGTGGAGGTTTTGTAGCCCAATATGTGGTCGTGGTCTATTTTGGAGAAAGTTCTGTGGGCTGCTGAGAAGAATGTGTATTCCTTGGTGCTTGAATGGAAGGTTTGAGAGAGATCTGTAAGGTCCATTTCATTTAGGGTTTGGTTTAGTTTCAATGTGTCTCTGTTGAGTTTTTGGCCTATTGACCTATCCCATGTTGAGAGTGCAATATTGGAATCCCCAAGTGTGGAACTGCAATCATTTTGGGATTGATTTCTTATTTTAGACTATTGTAGTGTTTGCTTAATGAATGTGGAAGAGCCGATATCAGGTGCTTATACGTTCAGTATTGTGAAGACAGAGCAAATCTTGATAATGGGGAAGTTAAGATGAGCTTACAAATATTCAAATGTGGTCTTTCTACATCTACACATGGAAACTAGGAGGATTCGTTGTCTTCCAAGTGGGCATCAATATCCATTATTCAAATATTCACAAAAAATGTAAAATTATGACCTTCTAGAGGCAATCTGTAACGAAATTCAAAAGAATAAAAATACTTTAATGTTTTGCCTCTGTTGATGTTTCTTAAAAATATTGTGCTCCTACTATGATAAATTTGTCTCAACATGAAATATAACTTGCTACACAAAAGGATTCTCTTTGGAAAGAACCAATTAAAAATGGTTTTTAAGGGGCAGGAAAGATGACTCAGAGGCTAAGACTCTGCCTCACAAGAAGATTCCGAGTTAAGATCCCAGGTCCAAGTTAAAAATGCCAGGTAGAAAAGACAGCTGGTGGCTTGCATTTCTGGCCCTAGAGGGTGGAGCCTGGGAAATACCACAGTGATGCAAAAATGAGATAAGAAACAATTCAGGATGACTTCAGAAGTCATGCTTGGTCTTCCATAGGAACACACAAACATACACACACACACACACACACACACACACACACACACGCACACACACACACATGAATAAAGTAAATTAAGTTTTTAAAAAATGTTTTTTAAAACAAAATTAGAAGACCAGCTCAGTGGTTTCCAGAGGTTTATTGCAGGCATCCAGGACCAGCTTGCTTACCTCATTTTTCTGAGTGGATTTCCGGAATGTAAACAGTGGGAATTGAAGCCAGGCTGGATCAGAGGGGATTTGGAAAAGTCAAAATCAAATCAAATTTATTTTTAAATCTAATCCCTTAGATACCATGAAACAGGGGGATCATCTATACATTGCAACAGACAGATGACATCTATACATTGCAACAGAGGACATCTGTACATTGCAACAGCAGACTATAGCCACTTGTCAATAATCAGTAAGGCCACCACTAACAATATAGTCCTGCCAATACTGAAACATGTTAATATGCCTTAATGGCCTCATTCATTGTGAAGAAAGAACAGGCTACTATTATATACAAAGTCAGCAACAAGGTGATACAATTACAATAATGATGTTCCCTGCCCATCTTTCAAACATGCTTATATGTCTTAATGGCCTCAAAAGAACAGAAAGAGGAAATGCAGGAAATGAGTCTGACTTTGGGCAGTTAAGAAGTAGGTTGAGGGGCTGGAGAGGTGGCTCAGGGGTTAAGCTTCTCTGCCTTGCAGGCAGAAGGTCCTGAGTTTGGATCCTAAAGCCTGCATTTCTGGTCCTGGTAGGGCAGAGCCTGTGAATCCCCGGGGCAGAGAAAACAAGGAGGAGGTGGAGGCGGTAAATGGCGGTTCCCGAATTCGTCCTTGGTTCTACACACACACACACAACACACACAATTAAATAAAAAAATAATAATAAAGTAGGTTGAGAACCACCATGGTCCCTTCTGGGAAGGCCAGCAGGAGGTTGTAATACATATGCATATATATATATAATATTTAACTATATATGCATATAACATTTTAAAATGCTGTGAATATGTATCATTCACAAGCGTCATGTATACTAAAACTCATAAAATAGGATCTGGGAAAAAAGCTCACTGTGGTGCTTGTTATACAAGCATGAAGACCTGAGTTTCATCTCCAGTGCTCGAGTAGTATAAGTCAGGCATGGTGACACACAGTGCTAAAGAGGTGCATTCACGCATCTATACACAAAAGTATGCACACTCACAGTAATATAAGTATGCACAGAGCTGTAATATGAAATGTACAAATGTTGGACTTGGTAGTTTGAGGAATGAATTCTGTCTGGAAAACTCTGTTCCACAATAATAGCCAATGACTACTTTGTGAAGTCTTATCCTAAGAGTTCTAGATTTATTGATTTGCCTATTCCTCACTGCAACCCTAAAGAGAGCATTACAAATGAGAGAATAAAAAGCTTAGAGGTGCTGGGTGATCTGCCCACAGGACAGGGCTAGGACATGGCAGAGCTGGGATGCAACTCTAGGAATCTTGGCTCACTCTCCTCACTGTCTAGTGAATTGTCTCAATGCTACACTAAGACATGCAATTTATTGGCTACCTTTGATACCTCACATGAGAACTTTAGCCACAGTGTCTTACCTATTACTCCATAATTAATTCTGCTATTGAAAGCAGCAACATCTTTAAAATCCAAAATAAATTTCAAAAAATGAAACTAAAGGTGCTTTCCATAGGAGAAGAGTACATCTTTTAAAATAAAGAATACCTTATTGGTGCATATTAATCATATAAAACAATAGGTTTCATGGTGTAAAGTACTTACTTATATGCTGTTAGTAAGAATGAAAAATAATATAGCCACTATGGAAGTTCCTCGAAGAAGGTAAACATAGAACTACTCTGATTCCACTGTACTAGATATATTTAAATCAACATACTACAAAGATCCTGTACATCCTTGTCTCTAATAGCTTCATTCACAATACCCAAATTATGTAAACAACCCAAGTGTTCAGCCATGGATGAATGGATTAAGAGATTTATATGTTGCAGGGTACAAAAATCCACCCAATGAGTATAAGTTTACAGACACCTGACTATAGGGGATTCTTTCCTTCAGCTCCAACTATAGAGAAGAGCCTTTCCTTTAGCTTCTCAAGGGACTAGACTATAGGGGAACCTTTCCATCAGTTCTGGCTATAGGGAGGAGCCTTTCCTTTGACTACTCGAAAAATAGTCTAGCCTCATCTGGGGGAGGTACCCCCAGAATGAAATGAGTTTGGGGGTCACCCAAAGATTCACTATAGACCAAAAGCTAAAATTAATAACTGAGAGGCTTTGTGTGTGTGTGTGTGTGTGTGTGTGAGAGAGAGAGAGAGAGAGAGAGAGAGAGGGAGAGAGAGAGAGAGAGGGAGAGAGAGAGAGAGAGAGGTCCCAAGGCTTACACACAGGGGTAGGGTAATGTATGTACAGCCCCAAATTACATCTCCACACAGATTTTATACACAAGGGACAAAGGACTTTGCAAGCCCCACCACAGCAATTTAGCCTGCAGTGTTTTACTGTCTTATCAGCCAGCAGGCTTCTTGTAGGCCCTCTGACCAAATGGCATTCCAGAGGGGAATTCCTTAGAACCATAGGGGAGTGGGCATTTTTATTGCCTGCCAGCAATTTCTCAGACCAAAGAATTTCTTTTTAAGATTTTTCCACCCTTTGCACCCCACCCCGCTCCACAGGTCGGGACGCGCCTGCGGTCCAGCCGGGCCTCAACCCCGTGCCCTAGGTGGTAAGTCCCCGCCCAGCGAACCACCCACCAGGACCCCAGGTCGGCCCACAGGGACCCAGCTCCGACTCCCACCATCCAGCCAGAGCCGCGCCCGCGGGGCCAAGGGACAAGGAGGACCTCCCCCTGCGCCCGGCCCCGCCCCAGCTGCCCTCGGGTTAAATAGCTCCAGGTCCTCGCCCCCATGCCCCCTTTGCACCCCACCCCACTACACCTGTCCGGACTCCCACTTAGTCCAGCCGGGCCTCACCCCACAACCTAGGTAAGTCTCCGCCCACCCCGCCCACCAGGACCCCAGGCCAAATAATTCAGTTTAGTGAAATTGAGAGATCTTAAGAGTTAAAATGACAATGCCAAAGTCAAAGTGCAAATCCATGAGAAGCAACAATCAAGTAAACAAATTTCCCACTGAAGAAATTAATCCCATAATGTTAGACCCCAACAAGAACAAACCCACGGAAAAAGGCCAAGAAAGCCCCATCCAGGATAAAGACTTTCAAAATATGATCATTACCATGTTCAATACTATGAAAGAGGAAATCAGGGAGGAATTACATAATCGAATCAATCACTTTGAAGAGGAACACAACAGACATCTGGAGGAGTTGAGAAAAACAGTGCAAGAAACAAAAAGTGGCATAGAGCAGTTAAAACAAACTCAAGCAGAGTTTAAAACTGAGCTAAAAGACAAGTTATCTTCAACCCAGAACTCCACAGAGAGTCTTATCAACAGAACTAACGAAGCAGAAAACAGAATTTCAGACCTTGAAGATAAAGTGGGAGTACTAACCAGCTCAATGGAAGAGGTTGTTAAAGCCAAAAAGATACTTGAGAGAAATATCCAAGAGATATGGGACACCCTGAAAAAGCCTAACATGCGTATTCATGGAATACCAGAGCAAGAATCTCAAAATACCACCCCTGAGGAAATTTTTCAAATGATCATCAAGGAAAACTTTCCTCATCTAAAAAAAGAGAGGCCCATCCATATACAAGAGGCATTCCGCACACCAAACAGATACGACCAAAATAGAAGCACGCCACGGCAAATAATAGTTAAAACGCTCCACATTCAAGATAAAGAACTGGTGCTGAGAGCTTCAAGGGAGAAAAAACAAGTCACTTTTAAAGGTAAACCTATTAAAATAACAAATGACTTCTCAGTCGAAACAGTAAAAGCAAGAAGAGCTTGGAGAGACATACTTCAAGTATTGAATGAGCAAAAATGTCAACCCAGGCTGATTTACCCTGCAAAACTATCAGTCATGATCGAGGGAGAAAGAAAAATTTTCCAGCACAAAGACAACTTTAAGGGATAAATGTCCACCAAACCAGGCCTTCAAAAAATGCTAGAAATGATACTCAAGCATGAAGAAAAAAACAGGCATATCCAGGAGAACAGAAGGCAAGTATAACATCATTAAAAACGAAGCAATATACTTATAAAAGCTACTAAACATAATAAATGTCTGGTTAAAAATAGTTTCTCCATTATAACACTAAATGTTAATGGAATTAATTCACCGATCAAGAGACACAGATTACAAACTTGAATTAAAAATCAGAATCCATCAATCTACTGCCTGCAGGAAACCCATCTCACCACAAAAGATAGGCACGCTCTAAAAATAAAAGGCTAGTCAACAATTCTACAAGCAAATGGAAGCAGAAAACAGGCAAGGGTAGCCATTATGCTATCAGACAAAGTAGACTTCAAACCAAAGAAAATTATAAGAGACACGGATGGATACTACATTTTAGTCACAGGTACAATTCACCAGGAAGACTTCACAATACTGAACATATATGCACCCAATACGGGCCCCTCCACATTCATTAAGAAAACCCTACAGCGTCTAAAGCAAGAAATCAATTCCCAAACGATAATTCTTGGGGACTTCAACACCGCCCTCTCAACATGGGATAGATCAACAGGTCAAAAGCTTAACAGAGACACTTTGGAACTTAATCTAACCCTGAAAGAAATGGACTTTACAGATCTCTATCGAACTTTTCACCCACGCACCAAAGAATACACATTTTTCTCAGCAGCACACGGAACTTTCTCCAAAATAGATCACATATTGGGCCACAAAATGAATCTACACATGTACAAGAAAGTTGAAATTCTAACCTGTGCCCTATCAGACCATCATGGCCTAAAGCTGGACATCCACAACACATCAAACAAGAGAAAATACACTAACTCCTGGAAACTTAACACTATGATGCTGAATGAGAACTGGATTCAGGAAGAAATTAAAAAGGAAATTCAAGATTTCCTGAAAGTGAATGATAACGAAAATACAACTTACCAAAATCTCTGGGACACAATGAAAGCTGTTCTAAGAGGTAAGTTCATAGCTCTTAATGCCTACATCAAGAAAATGGAAACATCAGAAATAAACAACTTAACAGTGCAGCTTAAAGCTTTAGAGAAACTAGAGCAATCTGATCCCAAAAGTAGTAGAAGAGAGGAGATTAGCAAAATAAGGGGAGAAATATCTGAAATTGAGATTAAGAAAACGATAGAAAAAATCAACCAGTCAAAAAGCTGGTTCTTTGAAAAAATCAATAAGATTGATACACCCCTAGCTAAACTAACCAAAAAAGAGAGAGAAAACACAAATTAACAAAATTAGAAATGAACATGGAGTTATCACTACTGATACCCAAGAAATCCAGAGAATTATAACATCATATTTCAAAAACTTATACTCTGTGAAGTTTGACAACGCAAAAGAGATGGATGAATTTCTAAGTAAACACAACTTACCTAAATTGAATCAGGAAGTTGTGAATTATTTAAATAGTCCTATAACATATAAGGAAATTGAGGAAGTAATCTCGAATCTTCCCACCAAAAAATGTCCTGGACTAGATGGATTCAGCACAGAGTTCTACCAGACATTTAAGGAGTTAATAACACCAATACTCCTTAAACTGTTCCATCAAATAGCAAAGGAAGGAACACTACCAAATTCCTTCTATGAAGCTAATATCGTTTTAATCCCAAAACCTAATAAAGATTCGCTTAAAAAAGAAAACTATAGGCTGATCTCCCTGATGAACACAGACGCAAAGATTCTCAACAAAGTCTTAGCAAATCGGATTCACAAACATATTAAAAAGATCATTCACGGGGACCAAGTAGGCTTCATCCCCGGCACACAAGGTTGGTTCAACATACGCAAATCAATAAATGTAATTCATCATGTAAACCAGTCCAAAGTCCAAGACCACATGATACTCTCGATAGATGCAGAAAAAGCTTTTGACAAGATCCAACAGCCTTTTATGAACAAAACGCTAGAGAGAGTAGGAATGGAAGGAACCTTTATCAATATAATAAAAGCTATATACAACAAGCCCACAGCAAAGATTATGCTCAATGGGGAACAATTGGAAGCATTCCCACTTCGATCAGGAACTAGACAAGGCTGTCCACTCTCACCACTTCTATTCAATATTGTACTTGAAGTCTTAGCTGAAGCCATAAGACAAGAAAGGGACATAAGAGGGATTCAAATCGGCAAGGAAGAAATCAAGCTATCCCTATTTGCAGATGACATGATCTTATACCTGAGGGATCCCAAAAACTCCACCAGGAAGCTCCTGGAACTAATTGAGAAGTTCAGCAGGGTGGCAGGATACAAAATAAATGTGCAAAAATCAGAGGCCTTCCTATATGCCCAGAATGAAAGAAGTGAAAAAGCCTTGAGAGAAACAATACCACTTATTATAGCCCCTAAAAAAATGAAATACCTTGGTATAAACCTAACTAAGGAGGTAAAAGACCTTTACAATGAAAACTTTAAAACCCTAAAGAAATAAATAGCAGAAGACACCAGAAGGTGGAAAGACCTCCCTTGTTCCTGGATTGGCAGAATCAACATCGTGAAAATGACCATCCTACCAAAGGCAATATACAGATTCAATGCTATACCAATCAAAATCCCAAAGCAATTCTTTAAAGAAGTTAACCAAACAATCTCAAAGTTCATATGGAGGCACAAAAGACCCAGGATAGCAAAAACAATCCTGAGTAACAAAAACACAGCTGGAGGTGTAACCATACCAAACCTTAGTCTATACTACAAATCCATAGTTTTAAAGACAACCTGGTACTGGCTCCAAAATAGACACACAGATCAATGGATAAGGATTGAAGACCCAGATATAAGCCCACAAAGTTACAGCCATTTGGTCTTTGACAAAGGGGCCCAAAGAATCCAATGGAAAAAGAACAGCATCTTCAACAAATGGTGCTGGCAAAACTGGATCTCCACATGCAGAAGATTAAAGCTGGACCCGTACTTGTCACCATGTACAAGACTTAATTCCAAATGGATCAAGGACCTTGATATCAGGCCAGAGACTATAAAAACCATAGTTGAAAGGATAGGGAACTCCCTCGAGCTGATTGGGCTAGGCCAACAGTTCCTAAACAGACATCCAATGGCACAGTCACTGCTACCAACTCTCAACAGTTGGGATCTTGTGAAATTAAAGAGCTTCTGTTCAGATAAAGAGATTGTAACGCGAGCTCAAAGGCAACCCACAGAATGGGAGAAAATCTTCACTAACCACATATCTGATAGAGCTCTACTGTCCAGAGTGCACAAAGAACTTAGAAAACTAAACACCAAGGAAACCAATGGCCTAATTAAAAAATGGGCCCTGGAACTTAAAAGAAACTTTACCAGGGATGAAATTAAAATGTCTAACAAATATCTTAAAAAATGCTCCACTTCTTTAGCCATCAGGGAAATGCAAATCAAAACTTCCCTAAGATATCATCTCACCCCGGTCAGGATGGCAAAAATCCACAATACTAACAACGACAAATGCTGGAGAGGATGTGGACAGAGGGGAACTCTCCTACATTGCTGGTGGGAGTGCAGGCTCATACAGCCACTCTGGCGAGCCGTCTGGAGATTCTTAAAGAAATTAAAGATTGAAATGCCATATGACCCTGCTATTCCACTTTTTGGAATAACCCCCATACAGCAGAGGTTCACCTCGATAGCACAAGCACGAGCATGTTCATAGCAGCACTGTTTACAATAACAAAGTCATGGAATCAGCCCAAATGTCCAACAGTTGACTGAGTGGATAAGGAAACAGTGGTACATCTATACAATGGAGTACTACTCAGCCATCAAAAATGATGAATTACTGGAATTTGCCGGGAAATGGATGTCATTAGAAACAATTATATTAAGTGAAGTATCCCAGACCCAGAAAATTAAGCGCCGTATGTACTCCCTAATAGGTGGTTCCTAGTACCAAACCCACCCAGCCCACCTAGAGACAGTAATTCCAAGGATTATGAACAGGAGGGATGGGTTAGGAGGGCCACACCAGAAACAAGGAGAGAAGGGACCATGTTACAGCAGGGAAAATAGGCCTCCACCAAGGACCCAAATAAGTAATGAGACATCTGATTAAGTTCACAGACTTTTGTACCTGATCATTTACTACTGAGGGGGTGTGATCTCACCAGAAGAAGAGGTCATATAGTCTGGCAGATAAAAAGTAACAATTTTGCAAATGGGTGATAGACCCCTCCCTCACTGTGGTTTCCCACTTTTATTACATCTACCTTTGAATGTGCTTTTATCACAAGACTCTAACAGCTATTTGTCTCTGTCCAGGGGGTAACATACAATGCCCACCAGGATGGAGTGAATAGCATTGCAGGAGCAGCAAAACTGCAAAAGGAAATCAACAAACCATAATCCAGAACTTCAGAGACTCTATATCAACCACTTAGAACTAGGCCAGCTTAGTCTCTCCCCATCTTGAAGCTCAGGGAAATTTGCGGAAGAGGGGGTGGTAAGAGTGTAAGAGCATAAGGATGGGAGGAGCAATGATATGTAAGATACTCTATACTAGTTAGGGCTGAAGCAATCATAATTGGACTTTGCATGCCCTGCGCATTGTCCAACACACTGTTGACCTCACAAAGTCTAGCATCTGCTAAAGGCACCAAGATCCTTGGAGGCAAAGGATTGGCAGCCACAGCAGTGTTCCTATACCTAAGGGGAACACGGGAAAGGGTTCGGGAAAGGCCACTGGATCCTTGTACGTCATCAGAGAGGAGGGCCCAGAGGAAAATCAGACATGCACAAGAAAGGACTCTCTGGGAATTGGGGTGGGAGGCACTGGGGGATGGGGAGGGAGAGGGGTGGGAAGGGGAAGCAGGGGGTTCGGGGGGGAGAAGGAGGGAGGGAGGGAACTGGTGTACCTAATAAGTGTGTATGAGCTGAAATAAAAAATAAAAAAAAACAAAAAAAAGATTTTTCCCTTTTGTGCTCCCCCCAGCCCCATCCCTTACACACAGCAAGAACAGAAAGCCTTGCTCACTCTTCATCTTAATACAGTCTCAGGCCACTGGCCTGGAAAATGGCCTGCAGGTTTTTCGACCTGCTGCTTCCTTCATTGTCCTGATAGGTACTGGAGTGGGATCAACAGGAATTGAATCAGGCTGGGACAAGAGGGGATGTGGCAGCCAAAACTAAATGATCTTTATTATGGAATCTAACTTCTTATATATCATGAAACAGGGGGGATGGCAGCTGTACACTGCACAGAGGGACGACATCAATAGTGGCAGACAGACTACCCATACAAGGTCAACAATAGTGGGGTCATCACCTACTATACAGCCCTGCCAATCCTTAGACATGTTAATATGCCCTAATGGCCCCATTCATTGTGGAGAAGGAACAGGCTGCTGTACATACAGAAGTCAGGCAGAATTAAAACGATGAAGCTCTGTGCCCATCTTTTACCCTTGCTAATTAATGTCTAGATGGCTTCCAAGGAACAGGAAGAAATATGTAAAAAACACCCCTGCCCTAAACCCCATTTCAAGACAGGACAAGATCCATCCCTGCTCCCTGAGGGAAAATCAGCAGGAGTTTGACTTCAACTATTGCTGCCACTGTGACTGTGAAGAATGTGCTTGGCATCCATCTTCTAGGAATGGGAGTCTTGAGTGTGAGTGCTCCCTACAATGGCTGTTCCCTCTATTAAGTTAACACAATAAAGAAAGACCCTCCAGATACCTGTCCTAATGTTGAGAATTGCTCTCAGGTATGTCTGGAAGTCTACCTCCTAAGTGCCTGGCAGTCAGTTAATAATCTGTGGTGGGAAAGGAGGAGGATGGAATTGAGCAGTGTCATAGTTAGGCACAGTTGTCAACTTAACTGTCGAGAGTTTGAGCTCTGGGCACATTTGTGGAGAATTAGTGGTTGGGTTAAGCTCAGAGCAAACTTGCAAGAGATTGTCTGGCTGATAGGGAAGGCTCAGTCCATGGTGGGTGGGACTAGGTCTTGAACAGGTGAATAAAATACTGAGAGCTGGTTGAGGAAGTCAGCATCCTTGGGTATACTTGGCCAGACATACTGGTCTGGCAAGTAAGGATTGTCCCTCTCTCAGCCATTGCATGGAGATGGTGTGGCCAGTTCCCTTAGCCCTGGTGCTATTGTGAACTCTCCTGCTAAGATGGAAAACAACTGCAACCAGGAATCATAAAAGAAAATAAACCCCTTGTTTCCTTAAGCCATTTGAGGGTGATTTTTCAGCAACTATGCAGGCTAACTGCTACAGGTAGTAAGGATTAAAACACATGAATTCATTGTATTTCTGTACAGATGTGTCAAAAGAAAGAATAATGAGGTCCTTTGATATTCTATAAGTAATCCAATAGGGGTCTAAACATTTGCTTTTATCAGTAAGTGAAAGATCATTAAGTGAAAGATATGACTAACTGGTCACATTCACCTACAATGAATCTGCAAATCAAATCAACCCTACATGGTGTCAGCTACATGGACCAAACAATCACAGCATGTGTTTCTTTTGTTCTATTTCCTGAGATTTGCTTCTTCTGCTCTGGGTCTTGTGTGGTTTTACATGAATTTTGGGATCATCTTTCCTACTTTTGTAGGAAAAAAAAAAAGCCACTAGAATTAACGTCAGAATGGCACTATTTTGACTGTATATGTTGCTTGGGGTATGATGGCTATTTCATCTTGAATTTTTTTTTAAGTCGGGGCTTTGTGCATGCTAGGAAAACATTCTAGCACTGACCTGTTTCCTCAGCCACATTTAACACTCTGCAGTCTTTTGGTCCATGAACACAGAGCTTCCCACTTGTTCATGTTCTCCATGAGACTTTTTGACAGGCTTCATGCTTTGCATCCCAGAAATCTATCACTTCCTTGCCTAACTATATTTTTAAGTATATTTTTGTAGCACTTTGGAAGAGAAGGGTTTATTTAGAGCAGCAAGTCTATCAATTTTCTGGGATCCATAGTGATCTTCACTATCACTCTGACCACGATGAAAACTTGAAAGGAACATATAATTTAAAATATAACCCAGAAAATTTCATTAGGTTCTTCAAAAGCATTCCTAAAGTTCTTTTCTGCCTGACTCCCTACATAAATTCTATTTTTTCTCTAGTATTTGTCTACCAAATGCTTCCTTCATTGAGACTTCTTCTCAGCTGTGTGTAAATTTGAAAATGCATGTCTCTCACCTCTGATACTGTACTTTATAAAACACCCCACAATTAGCATTTTCCTTGGATCCTTCTCAAGCTTCAAGGCAGGAAGAAAATATCTACAGTTGTAGGTAATAAAAACTCATCATTCCTGAATCCTGGTCCTCAGATTATTGCTGCTGCAAGAGAAACGTGAGAAACAAGAGCTGCATGCACACACAGACACATATAGATACACACATCTACATGGACACACAGACACACACACCTCTATATATATACACAGACAAAGACACATTCACATACACACACAGATACATACAGACACACAAATTTACATGGACACATATATTCTCACACATACACACACTCACATATAGATATGTTCATGCACAAATACAAATCTAAACCCTCTCACATACACACATACATCTTTAATACACACACACACATCTTAACATACACAGGCATAGACACACACACGTGCACACAGAAAGGGACACGTTCACAGCTCAAATAGACATCATCACATAACACACATTTCCACTCACACACAAGCCATACATATATATTCACACTCACATGCCCAATTTCACACAATCATGTAGGATCACACACACAAAATCATACATGCATAGACATGCACACTCATATATGCACAATCACACATTCAGACATACACTCCTCTTGGTATAAAGGCACCAGCTAAAAACTGACTTTCTTGGAAAAGTTTAATCTTCTTTAAAGCATGATCCTTTTTATTGTATAAAAATGGTAATAAAAGATAGAAAAATCTTTTCGTAATTTGGCGATTCTTTTTAAATTTTTTGTTCTAGTTTTACAAACATAATGAGTGGTTGCCCCTGCCCCCATCCTTTCCTTCTTTCCCTCCCACACTCCCCTCCCTTTACTAATCTATCCCTCTCTCCCATCCTCCTGCTGTCTGCTTGTGTGGGCTCCAGAGTTCATTTTCAATTGACTGCTCTATTAGGGACTCTAGCCTCTGAGGGGCATTGACAGGGGCACTCCCCTTCACCTGTCTAGCCCTAGCTTCTAAGGTCTCCTGCATGTAATCATTTCTCCTGAGATCTTCCCTAGTCAGCTATTGGGCAGGTCTAGTGAGGATAGGTCTGATACAGTAAGTTCCTGGATACAAAAGGCCTATCTCTTGCATTAAGTGGAATGTCTTGGTCAACAGTGGACCTCCCCACTTTTAGGCTCTTAATAATCTTATTGCCCTCTCTTCTGCAGGATTCCCTGAGCCTTAGGGATGTGGTGAGCTTTGGTTCCTTGATAAGAGCTTAGTGTTTTAGGTTCACAGATACTCTGCATTCTGGTTGGCTGTTCTTGTCTGTTTCACTGCTCTTCCATTGCACTAGGTTGCATTTTTTTTCTGGTGTTGAGATCTTTTCTTATCTAAAGATAAAATGAGAGATGTTCAGATGGAAGTTTACTGTAGGGTGTTTATGGTTATTATTGAAGCATCTGATCCTGACTACTGTCAGTTTTCTCCCTATCCACTATTGTTTAGATTGGTTTTTATTGGTTTATATTGCTGGACACATGTTCCCTGTTGGCTAATAAAGAGTGGTTGGTTATTTGGAAGCTAACCCCACTCCTTACTGTGTCTTATTCCTATTCTTTCCTCCCTTTAAAACTTTCTTACATAAAAATATTTAGCAGCTCTTTTCACAATAGCAAAGAAATGGAATTAATGTAGATTTCAATAGTTGACAGATGGTTAATGAAAATGTGATACATATATACAATGGAATATTATTCAACCATAAGGAAAATGAACCAATGAAATTTTCCAGTAAGTGGATGGAACTGGAAGAAATCATACTAAGTGAAATATCTCAGATGCAGAAAAATAGACTATGTATGTTCTCCCTTAAGTGGATTCTAGCATTAAGCATTCAGTTTGATGTACTCAAACAGAAACTCTTACATCCACAAATGCAAAGGAAAGTGGGGGGAGGGGTGAAAGAAGACTCCAAAAGAATAGAAACAGAAGTACAGGGGTAAACAGACAATTTAGCCTTTCTTAAAATTCACTGATAGGCAGACTTGATTGTATTTCATTTCCAAAAGTTAAGAGAGAGACTTCCCCAACTCTGAAGATTGAGAAACTGACTCTGTTTTATGCATTCCTTTGTCATGTTTCATCAAGGTATTTTCTTAACTAAGTTTATCTTTGATGTCATTTAATCTGCTCCATTTCCTTCAGCATTCAAACTACTGAAGTAGTTGGGGTCAGAATATATCTGTCAGCCTTAATCTGTCAGTCTTGATATGTAAACAGTTTCCTAACCAACACTCTTGTCATAGTTAAGCATAGGTGTCAACTTGACTGTTGAGGGTTTGAGCTCTGGGCACATTTGTAGAGAATTAATAGTTAATCCCAGAGCAAACTTGCAGGAGATTGTCTAGCTGATGGGGAAGGCCCAGCCATGGTAGGTGGGACTAGGCTCTGGAATGAAATATCAAGAGCTGATTGAGACAGTGGGCATCCTTTTGTACATTTGGCCAGATATGCTGGTCTGCAAGTAAGGATCATCCCTCTCTTAGCTGTTATGTAGAGATAGTGTGGCCAGTTCACTCACCCTTGGTGTTGGTGTGAGCTCACTTGTCTAGTTGGACTGAGAACTGTGACCAGGAATCATAAGAGAGAATAAACCCCTTGTTCCCTTAGGCTATTTGATGGTCATTTATCAGCAACCATGCAGGTGAACTGCAACAACTCTCCAATACTAGCACTAGTTAATCTTATTTCTATTTCAAAAATTATTTTAGGAAAATCACTTAGTTTGATGAAGGCATCTATTTCAGTCCATGTTTAAAAAGAATCAAAATGGACTTGTTAGCCAATGAAAAGTCATTTTAAAATGATATTCTGGGGGTTGGTATTTTCTTCTTTAAAATCCACTAATATGCTGTCAAGAATTATGGAAAACCTTCATCTTTTTATCAAAACCTTTAAGAAGACACCTTTGAAAAATCTATGTGGCTGGAAAGTTCATTTTATTTACTCAATTTGTGATTGAATCGTTTGCCAAACATCCTGAACTCTAATTTAGGCTCTATCACTGAAGAGTTATGAAATCATGGATAATTTATCTCACTATCTTGAATTTTCTTGGTCCTAGAAGACAAGGTATGAGTTAGGCAATTGCATTAAATGAGTTTAAGATTCTGCTGTCAATGGGCCAGTATAGATTGAGAACTGCTATTTGATTTTACACTTCGAAATCATCTATTCCAAGAAATAAGAGGAGGAGAAATAGGAAGAAGAGGGAGAAAAGGAAGATGAGGAAAAAGAGGGGGAAGAAGAAATAAGTAACAAGCAGAGATGAAGAGAAGGAGGGGGAGAGGAACAGGAGGAAGAAAAGAACTTTGGTTTCTCCAACTTTTTTAGATAAATGGCTGAAATGTAGAACTATGTCAGGAAGAAATCCACATCCTAGTGGACTCCTAGAATGGCCTACACTGTCTCATTGGCTTTAGAATAATTTTGAAAGTTATCTGAGTAAACTAAACTTTCCATCTTTTTTTTGTAAAAGCCAAGTAATTTCAGGAAAAGGATTTTGCAAACTAAAATAAAGCTAGGGCGTTGGAACTTTGAAATGCCTTGGAATCATTGAGACTAGATGCCTGTATGAGCAGTGCAGTGTTACAGCCATGCATACAGATAGGCCCTAGTGACTTGCAACTTGACTCATCCAAAATCGTGCCCTTCCCACTCCAGTTAAAATGTTATCTCCCATCAAAATATGACATCCCCAAACAACGTGCCAGTAACTGTGGGCTGTAGGGAACTGCAATGAATATCATTCAAATTAATTCTGACTGACATTTTGGTAAATCACCTCTCACAGTCAGGAAGGGAGCATTTCTGAAGCACTCAAGCGATGCCAAAATAGTAAGGAGTAATACTACATTCGTCACTCAAGAGGTGCAGCGCCAGGTGAGTCAGAAGCCAGAAAACCATCATCCCAGTGACAGTTCTTCATCAACAACCATGGATTGATTTAGCAACTCTGTCATACAAATGGTCTGCCAGGTGAGATGTGAGTGGAAAGAGAAACATTTACCTGGACTTCTGTAAAAAGGGGCAGTTCAAGAGTTAAGAGCAAAGCTTGAAATCAGCAGGCTCGGTCCTGCCACTTACCAGCTTGTTAGACGTTAAGAAAGTTAACTTTGGGGATGGGAAGATGGCTCAGGGGTTAATCTTTGCTTCATAGACAAAGGAACCAGAATTCAGATCCCCAAATCCCATGTATAATTGCCAGGCAGATATGGCAGTGCCTGCAATTCTGTCCCTAAAAGGTGGATCATGGAAAATCCCATCAATCAGAAGGGTGATTTCTGATGTCATCCTTGGGCCTCCATAGGCACATACAATCAAGTGTCACCTTGTACATAAGCCTGCATATGTACTTGTACACACACCCACGTACAACACAAACACACGCACACACAGAAAGAAAGTTAATACTTTACAAATTCCAATTTCTGAATTTCAAGATGCAGATGAAGAAAATATGTATTTTGTGCATGGTTGTTAGGATTCAATGAAAGAATGCATGTACAGTGCCCAACTGTGCAGAGTATAAACTATCAAATGAAAGATTGTTGATGTTTCCATTCCATTTATACAGATTTCAATTTATGATGGAGTTGCAGTCTGGTGAAACCATCGTAAGTTGACAAATCTAAATAAAATCAATACATCTCACCTGCCAAACACCACAGCTTAGCAATACAGGACAGTAACAACCTCATGGACTCCTCTTGTGACGTCTGACTGACAGTAAGTTGCAGCTGTTTGCTGCTTCCCAGCATTGCAAGAGAATATGCAGATGAATCACTGGCCTGGAAAAGTTATAATTTACAACATAGTTTCCACTAAAGTATATTCACATCATTATAAGACTAAAAAAGTCATTAAATTGTACATGATAAGTCAGGCGTATACACATTTTTTTCAATTAAATTCTTTACAAACAGGACTAATTAAAAATGGTCCAAGATTCTGTTTACACATGACTATCTTTCAGAATAAGAAACTCTAGATTACAGAGTGAGCTCAAAGTCAGCCTAGATTATAGTGTGAGACTTTGTATTATCATACATCTGAGTGTGCAAAATAAATTTTAGTTGGGAATGCCTTTTAAATTAAAAAAATGCTTACTTTTGTGGAGATAGTACTGTATTTCAATATATGTATGGAACATGCAATGATCAGATCTGAGTAATTGGCATATACTCCACATCAAATACCATTTCTTGCTTTGGAACATTCAAAATCCTCCCTACTAATTATTTTGAAATATGCAGCTCATTGTTATCAACAAGGATTATTTTTCAGTGCTCTGGAACATCCTGTTGCACCGTATGGTTAGCTACACCTTGTGTGGATTAGTTACCCTTTGTCTATCCTCCCTCCCCAGCCTCTCCCTTTCCTGAGTTTTGGTAAACACTACTCCACTCTTCTTGTAAGATCACTGTTTCAGTCTTCATATGTCAATAAGAATATGCAATGCTTGTCTTTCTGTTCCCAACTTTTTCCCACATAGCAAAATGACTTCCAGTTCCATGTATGTTGCCACAAATGACAGAGTTCTTTTTATTTTATGACTGACTAGTTTTCTGTTTTATGTATAATAGATACTACATTTAACATATATAATTACATTATACATCACTATTATACATGTATATCAGCATTGTCTTTATCTAGTCATGTTGATCCAATATCTTAGCTACTATACATTTTATATATATATATATATAATTATATCCCAATAAATATAGGAGTAGAGATGACTCTTTGAAATACTGATTTGGGGCTGCAGAGATGGTTCAGGGGTTAAGCCTCTGCCTCACAAGCAGAAGGTCCTGAGTTTGAGTCCTAGGTCCCATGCAAAAACACCAGGCAAAAACACCAGTGAAGCAGCCTTCACTTCTGGTCTTGGTGGGAAGAACCTGGAACATCCCAGAACAAAGCCAAAAGGAGGTAGAAGCAATCCAGCATGATTTCTGAAGTCACCATTGGTCCTCCACAGGGACACGAACGCATGCACGCGCACGTGCGCGTGCACACACACACACAATAGATAGATAGATAGATAGATAGATAGATAGATAGATAGATAGATAGATAGATAGATAGATAGGATGGATGGATGGACAGACGGACAGACAGACAGATAGATAGATGGATAGATAAGTAGATGGGTAGATGGGATAGATGGGTAGATAGATAGATAGATAGATAGATAGATAGATAGATAGATAGATAGATAGATAGATAGATAAAAAAGTAAAAATGTGTGAAATACTGATTTCATTTGAATGTACATCCAGTAGTGGGGTTGCTAGATCATATTGCAGCTCTAATACCAAGTGCAGATTGTAGCCCAATCCAAGTCATTAGTTTGCAGGTTCATAGCAAATCCTAATGACAGCTGGTTTCCTAAAATACTTTCACAGATTGTTGCCTTCACCCTTCAGAATTTTCAAAAATTACATAATTCTATAATTCCACATAGAGGAATTTCTAACTTTTACCCAAAATACATCAATTTTCAAGAAGCCTCCATAATGTGTTCTATAATGGCTGTATTAATTTATATCAATGCTAAAAATACATGAGTTTCCCTTTCTTCACATACTCACTGAAAGTTATTATTTTTATGTTTCTTTTTCTCTTTTTAAAATGTTCTGTATGCTACATTTTATAAAGTGTTGTAAGACTTTAGTATTGTTTGTGGGACAAAATGAGAGCTAATCACATATTAAGCCCATGTTATTTTTAAGCCTTGGTTATAAGTTAAAATCACTAGAGAAAGAATAGAGGGTAGAGCGTGTGGAAAAGATTGACAGCTGATTTTCTTGCTGTGCCCCAAGCTTATGGAAGATGATTGAAAAGGAGCCTAAAGGAATTCTAAGGCTGCTGAGGTAGCGGGTCAGAGAACACCATGAAGGTGAACTAACTTTGGGTTCTGTCAGTATCCTGAGTAACCTGCCATCAGCAATTGATGGCAGCAGATGGCATCCAAAGATGGGGGCTCTTGAACCTGGTCTTCTCATGTATTGTGACTAACAGTAATAATGATAACAAAACCACAATGCACCCAAAGGGGTGCCTGGATAAAGGGCATGGTGGTGCTTGGCACTATTTTAAGTGCTTTTCATATGTTGATTCAATTGTTCCACTGTAGCTAAGTTCTATTTTCATTTTATTAGAAAGAAACTGAGGTTCAGTAGATGGTGCAGTTTCTCCTCATTGTTGCTGACAAATTCACCACCAAATAGCTTTAAGGGGAACAAGAGATTTTATTCTTGGTATATGATAGTCTGGTTATAATTCTTAATCCAGCTTGGCAGGAGAGTTCACATTCATACTAAGGGTTGAGGACTGACCACACCATATTCATTCATTTGTTGAACTTCTGAGAGAGGGACAACTATTTGTCCTCCATTTGTGAGGCCAGCATGTCTGGTTAAGCATATCAAAGGATGCACACTTCCTTAGCTAGTTCCCTCCATCTTATTCACTTGCCCAGGGACCACACACCATGGACTGGACAATCTTCTGCAGGCTTTCTCGGGTCTTAATTCAAATATCAATTCTTTACAAATGTGCCCAGAATTTCCAGCCTTAAACTGACAAGCTAACAACTGTATCTAATTATGACAGTGCATAGGCAAGTGGATGAGATGCAATTCAAAGCAGAATCATCTAATTCCATAGTCTGAGTCAGAAGCTGTGATGTTAGGGACAGATTAGATTTTTCAGTATAAGCTGTATCATATTACTATAACTTGAGACAATTCCATAATTCCACAAAATAAGAATTTTGGAAATTCTTGGAAATTATAAATAATATCTTTGTAAAGAATAGGAATAGTTATATAGCTCATCCAAGTACTGTGTACTACTCAACAGCCATATGAAATGGAACATCTCTCTAACGGGCCTTTAAGAAGGGACCCCCACTTTGTGGGTCTGCAATCTCCTCACAGTCATCACTGCCTTTCTTTCTGTGACGCTAATAACTGGACCTGAATGCTCCTCAGAGACTCTGACATGCTTTCTTTCGCGGTTTTAATGAGTCTTTGAATAAAAATCCTACCCAACAGGCTGATCCACCTCAGTGTTCCCCCAATACCTCTAGATTTCTCGGACCTTACAACTGATGTGAAAAGCCAAGTGTTTTGAGAATATTCTATTAAAGAAAATGCTACTGAGGTTGTGAAGATAAAGAGAAAAAAATACTAAAGAAATAAAAATGCCACAACTACCCTTGAAAAGAAACAAAATGTGTGTGTGTAACTGGGCCCAGGAATGAGGAATGTCTTGCTCAAGGGCACGCAGCTGATCATAGATAATTCTAGCTGTACTCAGAAGGCCATCCTCAAGCGCCCTTCCTCGCAGCCACCACACAAACGCTCAGACAGCGAATGTGCAGAACCCCTGATTTCCACACCGATGGGAAAAAGCATTTTCTCAAATCACTGAAATTATTAAAATCCCGAGCTCTTCCTTTGTTCAAACCAAACTGCTTTTGTAGCTCAGTTTGTCGATTGTGCATGTTCTTCTACTTAAGGGGAAGGAAAGGTTATGTATTTAAAAAAAGGTGAGGAAGCCATTGGAAGATGCCATAAATTTATTCTGTCAGCAGGCCGAGTGGTGTGACAGTCAGAGAGATGACTTGATGCGGAGATGAGAAGTGTGACTTTTTTTGACTGTCACACTGGATGAGATGGATAGATTTTGGAACACATCCCAGGAAGCTGAGACATTCATGTGGTCAAGTGTTGGTCTCTCTGATCAAATCTGACTTGCTGTCTCCAAGTTGTTGGATTTTGCCAGCCGTCCAGATGCTGCATTGTGTTTTTGCAAACGCGTTGGTTTGGCACCATCTGCAAGACCCACACAGGTTCTTATACAATGAGCCATTGTTTCCTGAGGAATTAATGGACATTCTCACATTCTACCTGTGTTAATTGAGTTATTTTCACACATGCTAATGTGTTGGTTACTTAGGGTCTAGTTCTCACAGACTCTGTACTGCATATGCATATAAATGGGAGAAATCGTAGAAAATTGCTGCCAAAATCCAGATAGCCTACCATTCAGCAAGTAAGAACAGCCAGTATTTGAATTCTAATTCCAGCTGTAAGAGTGCTGGATCCATGTTTGGAATAGTAACTAGTGTGAGATTACCTAGACACCTACTATATAATGGATCTGGTCATGAGTAAGTCCCTTGATTTGACTGCAATTTAGATTCTCACTGTGGATTTCATTGAGACAATGACATATTTCCATGATATGTACTATTTCAATTTAAGCAACATAGAAGAAAATAAGTGTGAGTCTGGGCTCCCATTCAAAGGCATTTAGTTAATGAATTACCAAAAGCACTTGGTTATATGGAAAGCTCATGTATTTGTTGCAGTAGATGTTGTGTGATCAGAAGCAAATGGATATAGTACGGTCCAATGAACCCACAAAAAGCAGTTTAAGTGGAATATGTTTACAAGACTGTACATCCTCTCCAAGCATTTCATTTTAGTTTGACTACATGCTTGTGAATTACTTTACCAGTATTTTGATGTGACACCAAATGGTTTTGATCTCTGTGAAGACTTTTCTTTTTTTTTTTCTTTTTTTTTAAATTTTTTTTTATTATTATTAATTCAACTGTGTGCATATGCGTGTGTATGTGTGCGCGCGCGCGTGTGTGTGTGTGTGTGTGTGTGTGTATGTCTGTGTATGTGTAGAACCACGGACGAATTCGCGAACCACCATGGATTCACAGGCTCCGCCCTACCAGGACCAGAAGCGCAGGCCGCCCCCGCTTCCGCCTGGCGTCTATACGTGGGATCTGGGATCCGAACTCAGGACCTTCCGCCTGCAAGGCGGAGGCTTAACCCCTGAGCCACCTCTCCAGCCCAAGACTTTTCTTATATCCATGAATTTTAACTGAGTTGCTTCAATTCTCAGAGACTTTCAAGGACATCTGATTAAGGTATCCATTGCTGTTTCTGGAAAATACATTTCTCCATAGTGCACAACTCGTCATAGAAATATCACCTTCTTTTCTACATTCATAGTCTATGGAGGCAAAATGTAAATAAAATTGCAAGTTGGGGACTGGGGAGATGGCTGGGTGATTAAGAACTTGCAACCTAAGCAAAGTGACTGGAGTTCAGACCCCCAGATCACACTTAAAAACTGGAAACCCCCAGAGCAAGCTGGCTGGTTAAACTAGCCCTAAACATGAGTTTAATTACACTCAAAACAAAAAGAAGGAAGAACAATAGAGGATGATTTTGTGTTATCACCCTCGGGCCTCCACAAGCATGTGAACATGCACGCATATTACAGTCACCTACATATTCCCATTCACATGAAAACACATATACATGTCCCCCATATCCTTGTATATGTGAAAAAACTGCAAATAATTTCATGTGGCTAAAATCACAAGTAAATATGACATACATGGGCTTGGGAACAAACACAGCTAACTCTTGATAATTCTACAGCTCATGTTTGTATAAAAACATGTGGGGTCCCCAGTGAGATAGTGTCTGGTCGCCAGCACTCCATGCTTCACTAAGAAAATCCAAGAGAAGATTAATCTAACAACTTATTTGTATACTTCTATTTATTCATTCTATTCGCGATCTATTATGACATACTCAGTGGTGTAGAGTTTTGTTGTCTGGCACTTCACTTATAGAAAAGGAAAAGTGCCTGCCTTATTAATGTCAAGCATTAGAAGTATATTAAAAGTATACATTTTTAAAAAAATTATGGATCATGTAAGCTGTTCACATTACAAATCAGAGCAGCAGGTTTTAATATCTGAAGAGTATCTAGTTGTCCCAAATATGTACTTAACAAAATGTGCAGAAGCACTATATATGTTTTTCATTTACAACCTAACTAGAATTTTATTTCCATCCTTCCTCTCAGTCCTAGAAAACAGAACATTGGCTATTTTCACTTGCTATTCAAATAGACTGAAGACAGCAAATACATCATTCATTCTAACTGTTTACTTTCTGTATCATTTGTACAAGGAATGTTTCAGAGAAGCAAAAAGCTTATCTACCTACATGGTATCTCCAAGACAGGATATTCTGTTCATATCAGCCTATAAGTACCAAAACACAGCCCTTTTTGTACTATGAGCTCAAAACCTGACAAGCTCTATAAATGAAATAACCCACAAGCAGATATTGACTGAGGGCCTTCCATGTACAAAGGCACAGTGTATGGCTTGGGAGAGAGTTGGTCAATGTTACATATCTCCTGCAAATCCTGTAGGGGGGAACTTTAAAGAGCAGCCCAATCCCTTGATAAAGTAAAATCATTTTTAAAACCTGTATTTGAAAACTGTGAGATGAAACCCTCAGGCAATCATTCTGAATTATTCCTCTCTAGTTTACATAGAAACTGACAGATCCACACTCTCTAGAGATTGTGGGAAATTTTAACTTGCCTAGGAATGTCATAACTACCAAGGTTGTCCTATTTCATTCTCCATGTTTTTATGATCAAGAAATATTTTATGCATATTGTGCATAAGCATCTAATGTGGGATGCCAGTTGATAGAACATTGAACGAAAGAGGTAAGAAAAGAGAATCTAAAATAAAATTTTGATATGTCATGCTATTTATCTATTTAGTACTCCTTGCTGTGCATGATGTAAAATCACTTTGTCATAATCTGAAAGCATTCTTTTCTGGTTTGGAGAACTCCAGACTAAACTGCCATTCTTTTACATTCTCAAGCACAAAATGAAAACGGAATGGCTTTTTTCCCCCTTTCTTGAAAAAGATGCATTACCCTAGCTTGACAGAGGGTAATTAGCATCCCCAATGCAAGTTAAGAGAATGGGTTGACAAGCACAAAGAAGACTAAGAAAACACAGGCACATTTTGCATGTGTTTTAATACATAAATGATTAAAAACATAACTATGTATGTTAATTGCCAGCAACTGCAACACAACCCTATTGGAAGACAATATTAAGTCATGGAAAACAGTACATCTTTAATTATTTGTCTACCCTATAAACAAGTTTAATTGGAATCTAAAAACAGCGAGGGACAAAGCTCAGTTCATTAGGGACCAACTAACTGTAAAGGGCAGATGAAAACCTTTTGTGTAATACAGATGCACCTCCCAAGAACCATTGGGGAGCATCAGGCAGCACACTAATCAGTAATAAGAGGTGTTCTCATTATTAAGCTTATAAAGCATAAACCAGGTCACCACAAGCTTTGAAGGTACTGATCATCAATTATTTCGCTAATTGTTTGTTCTGTTTGTGTGTCTCAGGGTAAAAGGAAAAAGCCACTGAAGCGAAAAAGAGACACCAATAATTGCTACCTCACTGACGGTTGGTTTTTAGTATCTCATTATTTATGATTTGTTTTATTGTGCATATGTGACTTTAAGTCTACTATATTAATGTATACCCTAGAAGACTACTGTATAACACTTGCAAAAAGAATTGCACAAATTATTTAGCAAACCCAGGCATAGAACCTGCCCTGCAAAATCCTGTAGAACTCTGTGTGTGTGTGTGTGTGTGTGTGTGTGTGCGTGTGTGCGTGTGTGTGTGTGTGTGTGTGTGTGTGTGTGTGTGTGTGTGTGAATTCAGGAACTATCACATAGAATGCTGCAGTCTTTCCTGTTTAGAAAGCAGTGTGTAGCGTTTTGCCAACTGAAAGGTCAAGCTTTCTGGTAATCTCCAGTCTTACAGACTACATTAGAAAGTGTGGTAAAGGGAAACTTTACCACAGTACTAAGTTTAACTGAACATGAGGCACTGAGCTTGGATTGTCACTGAATTCCAAGGCAGGTTTTAGTTTTCTGAGCTCCATCCACTGAGAAGTGAAGGATTATGGGATGAAGGCAACATTTGCTGAAAGACTAAGGAGTCAGTCACTACTTCATGAAGCAGAAATTTGGGGACATTTTAAGCTGTAAAGCTACCACCATATTCATTTTATTATTCTTCCTACTCTTTAGTGTTATAGTAACAGATTAAGTATTTCCTAAAATAGTACTACCTTAATTGGAATGAGGACAAATCCACAAATAATAAATATAAGTAAATATTTTAAATGTATGGTCCAAACTGAATGCACATACTTCCAATGGTTTGGAAAGATTTTGGGAGTTGATGTTCATTTATTATACTTAAAAAGATACTATCTTACATGCATTTGGCTTTGCAAGAGCTAAGAAGGCTTTTCTTTGTGGAGAAAGGTGTTCAAGATGCCCACCACATCCCAAGTTAGTTCTTCAGAGAGTTAAATAATGGTAGAAATTTGTTGTTTCAAAGTTAATTTCTCTATGCCATCGTACTGAAGGATTTAGATTCTTATTAGCAGGCATCAATGTTCCTTATGCAAAAGATACAAAGTAAATAATTTCTGTAGAACTAAACATCAGTCCCTTCCAGTTCCTGAAAAATCCGACAGCTCTCCACCATGAAATCAACTTTCTTCAGATTAAGCTAATATGGGATATTTCTTCTGCCAGAGAAAGCAAAGCACAATTTTCCTGCTAAATAGGGAAGCAAGAGAGGAGGTTATTAAAAGATACCCAGTTTCCCTGCAAATTAACACAAGGAGAAGAGTGTTTAAGTACTTTGTAGGAGAATAGATTTCAGGTAACTGCACCTGTACTGTTGAAAATTACTCAATTATGCATAGTAATTAGAATTGTTGTTAACTGTTATGAAAAGACTGCAGTACTGCTAGAAGGTATATGCAAGTCCTGTAAGGATTCCGTCGCTGGGGATCAGCGAGGGAAGATGGTAAAAAAAAAAAATGCACTATAAGAGAGGACTTGCGCAGCTGTAGACAATAAGCAATGATCCCAAGCGCGCAACTCCCCCATAAAGGATGAGCCAGCATGGAAAGCATTATAATTCTCTTATTAATGATGTTTTGGGCTGGCAAGATGACTCAGTAAGTAAACATGCCTGTGTGCAAAATGGTGACCAGAATGCTGTCCCCAGAGTGCTGTCCTCAAAGCACATGGAAGGAAACAGACAACTTTCGAAAGTTGTTTTCTGACCTCCACACATGCAAGTGCGTTCTCTCTCTTTCTCTTTCTCTCTCTCTCTCTCTCATTTTCCGAACAGCTTCCTTAGAGCTCTGTCACCTTACCTAACCTGTAATGACACCTGTATCTTCTACTCAGTCCCTATTGGTCAGTTTCATGTAAGGGATGACACAGGGAAACACACAGGGACACATGGCTACCTGAGGATCAGGAAATCCTTCTGTGATGCTTTCTAAATAACAAAGAAATGAGCGATCTGAGTAGCATGCAGTGGCATCTGTGCCAACATGTTTCCTAATACATTTTTTTTTGCTTTATATGGAATTTTATTGTATTTCTCACTTAATTCATAAGAAAGATTCCTTCAAATAGATACATCATTCCCATAAATGAAGTCTCCAGGAGACAGAATACAGTTGCCTTGTCCAACATTACATGGCCGCTTCAACACTTCAGCTTCAAACCAGGCCCAGAGGTCCTGGTTCATCTTTGGTACTAGACCTTCTAAAAGTTTCCACAACTTTGCATTTCTTTTCTCACTTTAAAGTTGGTATTTAAATTTTTTTATATAATACATTTTTATTATTATTTCAGCTCATACAAACTTAATAGGTATACCAGTTCCCTCCCTCCCTCCTCCTCCCCCCTAAACCCCCTTCCCCCCTCTCCCCTTACCTCTCACGCCCATCCCCCCGTGCCTCCCGCCCCGATTCCCAGAGTCCTTTCTTGTGCATGCCTGACTCTCCTCTGGGCCCTCCTCTCCGATGACATACAAGGACCCAGTGGCATTTCCCTGAACCCTTTCCTGTGTTCCCCTTAAGCATAGGACACTACTGTGGCTGTCAATCCCTTGCCTCCAAGGATCTTGGTGCCTTTAGCAGATGCTAGACTTTGTGAGGTCAATAGTGTGTTGTACATTGCGCCGGGCATGCAATGTCCAATTATGATTGCTTCGGCCCTAACTTGTGTGGAGTATCTTGCAAATCATTGCTCCTCCCATCCTTTTGCTCTTACAATCTTACTGCCCCCTCTTCCGCAAATGTCCCTGAGCTTCAGGATGGGGAGAGATTAGTCTGGCCTAGTTCTAGGTGGTTGATATAGAGTCTCTGAAGTTCTGGATAGTGGTTCGTTGATTTTCTTTTGCAGTTTTGTTGCTCCTGTAATGCCCTTCACTCCATCGTGATGGGCACTGTATGTCACCCCCTGGCCAGAGACAGAAAGCTGTTAAACTGGAGTCTTATTATAAGAGCACATTCAAGGGTAAATGTAATACTTATACCGAAAAGTGCAATCGCAGGGTCATATGGTGTTAGGCAATGGGAGGGGTCAATCACCCATTTGCAAAATGGTTACTTTTTAATCTGCCGAACTATATGCCCTCCCCTTCTGGTGAGTTCATACCTCCTTAGTTGTAAATGATCAGGTACGAATTGTGAACTTAACCAGGTGTCACATTACTTTCTTACAGTCCTTGATGGAGGCCTATTTTCTCTACTTACATGGTCCCCTCTCTTCTTGTTTCTGATGTGGCCCTCCTACCCCATCTCTCCTATTCATAATCCTAGCAATTACTGTAGGTAATACATAGATTTACCTATGAGTGTCTCAAGATGGGCTGGGTGGGTTTGGTATTAGGAGCCACTTACTAGGGAGTACATACAGCGCTTAATTTTCTGGGTCTAGGATACTTCACTTAATATAATTGTTTCTAATGACATCCATTTCCCGGCAAATTCCAGTAATTCATCATTTTTGATGGCTGAGTAGTACTCCATTGTAAAGATGTACCACTGTTTCCTTATCCACTCGTCAACTGTTGGACATTTGGGTTGATTCCATGTCTTTGCTATTGTAAACAATGCTGCTATGAACATGGTCGTGCTTGTGATATCGAGGTGAACCTCTGCTGTATGGGGGGTTATACCCAAAAGTGGAATCACAGGGTCATATGGCATTTCAATCTTTAATTTCTTTAAGAATCTCCAGACGGCTCGCCAGAGTGGCTGTATGAGCCTGCACTCCCACCAGCACTGTAGGAGAGTTCCCCTCTCTCCACATCCTCTCCAGCATTTGTTGTTTGTGTTGTGGATTTTTGCCATCCTGACCGGGGTGAGATGATATCTCAGGGAAGTTTTGATTTGCATTTCCCTGATGGCTAAATAAATGGAGCATTTTTTAAGATATTTGTTAGACATTCTAATTTCATCCCTGGTAGAATTTCTTTTAAGTTCCAGGGCCCATTTTTTAATTGGGCCATTGGTTTCCTTGGTGTTTAGTTTTCTAAGTTCTTTGTGCACTCTGGACAGTAGAGCTCTATCAGATATGTGGTTAGTGAAGATTTTCTCCCATTCTGTGGGTTGCCTTTGAGCTCGTGTTACTGTTCTTTTTCCATTGTATTCTTTGGGCCCCTTTGTCAAAGACCAAATGGCTGTAATTTTGTGGGCTTATATCTGGGTCTTCAATCCTTATCCATTGATCTGTGTGTCTATTTTGGAGCCAGTACCAGGCTGTTTTTATAACTATGGATTTGTAATATAGACTAAGGTTCGGTATGGTAATACCTCCAGCAGTGTTTTTGTATGAATTTTAAGATTGTTTGGTCAACTTCTTTAAAGAATTGCTTTGCGATTTTAATTGCTATACCATTGAATTTGTATATTGCCTTTGGTAGGATGGTCATTTTTATGATGTTGATTCTGCCAATCCAGGAACATGGAAGGTCTTTCCACCTTCTGGTGTCTTCTGCAATTTCTTTCTTTAAGGTTTTAAAGTTTTCATTATATAGGTCTTTTACCTCCTTGGTTAGGTTTATACCAAGGTATTTCATTTTTTTAGGGGCTATAGTGAATGGGATGGTTTCTCTCAAGGCTTTTTCACTTCTTTCATTCTGGGCATATAGGAAGGCCTCTGATTTTTGCACATTTATTTTGTATCCTGCCACCCTGCTGAACTTCTCAATTAGTTCCAGGAGCTTCCTGGTAGAGTTTTTGGGATCACTCAGGTATAAGATCATGTCATCTGCAAATAGGGATAGTTTGACTTCTTCCTTGCCGATTTGAATCCCTCTTATGTCCCTTTCTTGTCTTATGGCTTCAGCTAAGACTTCAAGTACAATATTGAATAGAAGTGGTGAGAGTGGACAGCCTTATCTAGTTCCTGATCAATGTGGGAATGCTTCCAATTGTTCCCCATTGAGCATAATCCTTGCTGTGGGTTTGTTGTATACAGCTTTTATTATATTGATAAAGGTTTCTTCCATTCCTACTGTCTCTAGCGTTTTGATCATAAAAGGCTGTTGGATCTTGTCAAAAGCTTTTTCTGCATCTATCGAGAGTATCATGTGGTCTTGGACTTTGGACTGGTTTACATGATGAATTACATTTATTGATTTGCGTTGAGAATCTTTGCGTCTGTGTTCATCAGAGAGATCGGCCTATAGTTTTCTTTTTTAAGTGAGTCTTTATTAGGTTTTGGGATTAAGACGATATTAGCTTCATAGAAGGAATTTGGTAGTGTTCTTCCTTTGCTATTTGATGGAACAGTTTAAGGAGTATTGGTATTATTAACTCGTTAAATGTCTGGTAGAACTCTGTGCTGAATCCATCTGGTCCAGGACATTTTTTGGTGGGAAGATTCGAGATTACTTCCTCAATTTCCTTATATGTTATAGGACTATTTAAATAATTCACAACTTCTGGTTCAATTTAAGTAAGTTGTGTTTACTTAGAAATTCATCCATCTCTTTTGTGTTGTCAAACTTCACAGAGTATAAGTTTTTGAAATATGATGTTATAATTCTCTGGATTTCTTGGGTATCAGTAGTGATAACTCCATGTTCATTTCTAATTTTGTTAATTTGGGTTTTCTCTCTCCTGCTTTTGGTTAATATAGCTAGGGGTGTATCAATCTTATTGATTTTTTCAAAGAACCAGCTTTTTGACTGCTTGATTTTTTTCTATCAATTTCTTAATCTCGATTTCAGATATTTCTCCCCTTATTTTGCTAATCTCCTCTCTTCTACTACTTTTGGGATCAGATTGCTATAGTTTCTCTAAAGCTTTAAGCTGCATTGTTAAGTTGTTTATTTCTGATGTTTCCATTTTTTTGATGTAGGCATTAAGAGCTATGAACTTACCTCTTAGAACAGCTTTCATTGTGTCCCAGAGATTTTGGTAAGTTGTATTTTCGTTATCATTCACTTTCACAAAATCTTGAATTTCCTTTTTAATTTCTTCCTGAATCCAGTTCTCATTCAGCATCATATTGTAAAGTTTCCAGGAGTTAGTGTATTTTCTCTTGTTTGATGTGTTGTGGATGTCCAGCTTTAGGCTGTGGTGGTCTGATAGGGCACAGGTTAGAATTTCAACTTTCTTGTATATGTGTAGATTCATTTTGTGGCCCAGTATGTGATCTATTTTGGAGAAAGTTCCATGTGCTGCTGAGACAAATGTGTATTCTTTGGTACGTGGATGAAAAGTTCGATAGAGATCTGTAAGGTCCATTTCTTTAAGGGTTTGATTAAGTTCCAAAGTGTCTTTGTTAAGCTTTTGGCCTGTTGATCTATCCCATGTTGAGAGGGTGGTGTTGAAGTCCCCAAGAATTATCGTTTGGGGGTTGATTTCTTGCTTTAGACGCTGTAGGGTTTTCTTAATGAATGTAGAGGGGCCCATATTGGGTGCATATATGTTCAGTATTGTGAAGTCTTCCTGGTGAATTGTACCTGTGACTAAAATGTAGTATCCATCCGTGTCTCTTATAATTTTCTTTGGTTTGAAGTCCACTTTGTCTGATAGCATAATGGCTACCCCTGCCTGTTTTCTGCTTCCATTTGCTTGTAGAATTTTTGACCAGCCTTTTATTTTTAGAGCAGTGCCTATCTTTCCTGCAGGCAGCAGATTGATGGATTGTGATTTTTAATCCAAGTTTGTAATCTGTGTCTCTTGATCAGTGAATTAAGTCCATTAACATTTAGTGTTATAATGGAGAAACTATTTTTAATTCCAGACATTTATTATGTTTAGGAGTTTTTATAAGTATATTGCTTCGCTTTTAATGGTGTTATACTTGCCTCTGTTCTCCTGGATATGCCTGTTTTTTTCTTCACGCTTGAGTATCATTTCTAGCATTTTTTGAAGGCCTGGTTTGGTGGACATGTATCCCTTCAAGTTGTCTTTGTGCTGGAAAATTTTTCTTTCTCCCTCGATCATGACTGATAGTTTTGCAGGTAAATCAGCCTCGGTTGACATTTTTGCTCATTCAATACTTGAAGTATGTCTCTCCAAGCTCTTCTTGCTTTTACTGTTTCGACTGAGAAGTCATTTGTTATTTTAATAGGTTTACCTTTAAAAGTGACTTGTTTTTTCTCCCTTGAAGCTCTCAGCACCAGTTCTTTATCTTGAATGTGGAGTATTTTGACTATTATTTGCCGTGGCGTGCTTCTGTTTTGGTCGTATCTGTTTGGGGTGCGGAATGCCTCTTGTATATGGATGGGCCTCTCTTTTTTTATATGAGGAAAGTTTTCCTTGATGATCATTTGAAAAATTTCCTCAGGGGTGGTATTTTGAGATTCTTGCTCTGGTATTCCATGAATATGCATGTTAGGCTTCTTCAGGGTGTCCCATATCTCTTGGATATTTCTCTCAAGTATCTTTTTGGCTTTAACAACCTCTTCCATTGAGCTGGTTAGTACTCCCACTTTATCTTCAAGGTCTGAAATTCTGTTTTCTGCTTCGTTAGTTCTGTTGATAAGACTCTCTGTGGAGTTCTGGGCTGAAGATAACTTGTCTTGTAGCTCAGTTTTAAACTCTGCTTGAGTCTGTTTTAACTGCTCTATGCCAGTTTTTGTTTCTTGCACTGTTTTTCTCAACTGCTCCAAATGTCTGTTGTGTTCCTCTTCAAAGCGATTGATCGATTATGTAATTCCTCCCTGATTTCCTCTTTCATAGTATTGAACATGGTAATGATCATATTTTGAAAGTCGTTATCCTGGGTCAGGCTTTCTTGGCCTTTTTCCGCGGGTTTGTTCTGGTTGAAGTCTAACATTATGGGATTAATTTCTTCAGTGGGAAATTTGTTTACTTGAGTGTTGCTTCTCATGGATTTGCACTTTGACTTTGGCATTGTCGTTTTAACTCTTAAGATCTTTCAATTTCACTAAACTGAATTATTTGGCCTGGGGTTCTGGGGTGGGCAGGGACAGAGCTTACCTAGGTGCGGGTGAGGCCCGGCTGGACGCGTGCGCGACCGACAGCAGGCGGGGTGGGGTAAAGGGAGGATGGGGGCGTTGGCGTGGAGCTATTTAACCAGAGGGGAGCTGGGGCGGGTCCCGGGCGCAGGGGGAGGTCCTCCTCGTCCCTCTGCCCTGCGTGCGGCTCTGGCTGGATGGTGGGATTCGGAGCCGGGTCCCTGTGGGCTGATCTGGGGTCCTGGTGGGCGGGGCCCGAACGGGGACTTACCTAGGGCGCGGGGTGAGGCCCGGCTGGACCACGCGTGCGTCCCGACCAGCAGAGCGGGGTGGGGTGAAAAGGGAGGATGGGCGCGTTGGCGTGGAGCTATTTAACCCGAGGGCAGCTGGGGCGGGTCCCAGGCGCAGGGGGAGAGGTCCTCCTCGTCCCTCGGCCCTGCGTGCGGCTCTGGCTGGATGGTGGGAGTCGGAGCCGGGTCCCTTTGGGCTGACCTGGGGTTTTGGTGGGCGGGTGCGGGCGGGCAGGGGGTTCTTACTTAGGTCGCCGGTGAGGCCCGGCTGGACCGCGGTGGGGTAAAGGGCCTAATACATTCTTTTTGGCTGAAGTTCAGATGTTAGGGGCCCTCTAAAGCTTTCTTATTAAATGGTTATGGAGAAGCCCTTACATTTTTCAGACAGTAATAACTACCTGGAGTATAAAAATATAATATCTTCAGGAAGAATTATATGAGGAACAAAGAAAGATGTGGTAAGAATGAAAATAAGATGATTTTTTCCCTCCTATGAAGAGCCGCATAAGTATTATTTACATCTAATGCTGCTTTTCCTGAGAAGAACCCCAGGAGAGAATAGGAGAATAGATTCTAGAATTGGACAGTCATGACCTGGTATGAGATGAGCCTCTTAATCTGTCACTATGTACTTGCTCAACACTCAGCACAAGCTGCACAGCCTGACACTTTGGCTCCTTCCTTTCCTAAGCTTTCTTATTGACATAATCCAGATGCTTGAGAATGCTAAGGGCATCAAGAAGTGCAGCTCCAAGAAGCAGTAGCAAACTAACTCCATAGTCAGTCCCATTTTATCTCTGCACTAAGTACTGTGTTTTTTTGTTATTGTTTTTTTTTTTTGCTTGAGCATGTGCGTGTGTGTGTGTGTGTGTGTGTGTGTGTGTGTGTGTTTTGCATATGTGTGCTTGTATGTATAAAAGAGAACTTGATTGTATTCCTGGGAAGGCCCAAGGGTGTCATCAGGAATCATCCTGGCTTACCTATCCACTTTATTGTTTTGCTCTGCTATTTCCCAGGCTCTGCCTTCTGGGCTGCAGATCTGAACTCAAGTTCTTTTGTATGCAAGGCAAAGGCTTTAAGGACTTAGCTGTCCCCCAAACCCAATACTTTGAATTTCATGATTCCTCTAGTGCTTACTGACCCAAGACTTTCTCTGGTACAACATAGTCCCACCTTCGAGCTGCATGATGTTTAATCCTTTTAAACCCAAGCACATTAAATCCAAAGCACATTTAATGTTCACCCTGTCATCCTGGACTTCCCAAACATACTTATAATAGTATGGTTCTATGTCTTAAGCATGTCTGATTTACTCCTATGGGTTCCCAAAGTCAGTTTTTAGAAACACAGGAGAGTAAATTAACTTAAAAATACCTTTTCAACTTCTCTTTGAAATCAAAGGAAGACTAATTTTAACATGTAGCTATTTATGAACACAGATAAGATGAACTGTAAGAGGCAGAAAGTTTAGTAGGACATTAATCTAACTTTCATGGAAAGAACAGAGTGAGGACACCCACATATGGGATAGCCAGATTTCTGTTTCAGTAGTTTTTGTTTCTCTCCACATATTTAAACTTATTTTTCTTTGTGTGTATACATGCATGCACAGACATACATGCACGCACGAACATGTGTGAAGAGGATGACGGATGGCCTCTTCCATCCCTCTCCACCTATCCCTCTGAGGCAGGGCTTCTTCCTGAACCTGGGACCACATTTCAGCTCGGTGAACCTCAGTGATCCCCGTGTCTTTGCCCCACTCAGAGCTGGTTGCAGCCCCACTGAAGATGCCCCACTTGTTATGCAGTACTAGGAACCGAACTCTGGTCCTCATGATACCAGAAAAGAGCTCTTAACTGCTGAGACATCACTCTAGCCTCTCTTTTTTTATAAAAGCAGTAATGAAGTTGAATTACATCTGTGCGATATTTTGTTGGAGCAGTAATTATCAAGGCACTTATCCTGAATAGGTCTCTTTAGCTTTCACTTTTGCCGTTACTTAAGTTTTGATGTCTTATGTACCCAACTGGTTTATAACTTTTCTTAGAGATGGAGCGCTTTTTCATACCTCACTGCACATAATTAAGAGAATGAACTTTATCAGCAGAGACATCTAGGTTGAAGTCACAACTTCCTATGAAAAGTTGTATGCAGACCACTTAACTGTCGGGACTCTATAGGGCATATTAAACTCCGCTAGTATGCCCCCCAAATTCACAGCTCACCAACAGCTTCAGAAGATGATTTCATTGGGAAAAATAGCTAGTGCTATTAAGATTGTATGTTATAGTGAATACCATGATTTGAATATGAGTTGTCTCTCACAGGCAACCTTTGTGGGGGTCTCTGGGGATCGCAGCTCTGTCCTGCAGACCGGTCCCGCGGGTCCTCCACAAGGCGGATGGGGGAAAGGTGAGTGTACTGTCCACCTGCTCCCAGCCCTCCTTCCCGAGGACAGTCAGACCAGGGAGTCTAGTCAAGCAGAAACTCATTTATTGCAAGTCCATAGCCATTTTATCAAGGCAGAGACCCCCAAGGGGAATTCCAGGGCGGGGAAACGGGCAACCAATCAACTTAAAGGTCAAGCCAGCATGCAGGCTGTATGTAGTGAAATTTCTTCAAAACATCCTGAGCTATGCCCTCCTGACTTCCTCCATCAAAACATCCTGAGCAGTTCAGAACAACCTAAGCCACCCACTCCTGACTTCCTCCATCAAAACATCTTTGTCTAAATTTGCCAGATTATTGAAGTCACCTAGACTGAGGCCCCTACAAACCTTAGTTGATTTTAATGTTTAGGAAAACCAGAATACCTTTAAGAAGCAGAGTCTTACTGGTGGAAGGCATGTTACAAGGAGTGGGCCTGAGGATGGGTAGCCCAGCCTTGCTTAGACTAGTGGTCTGCTCTCACAGTCTGCATCTTGCTCTCTCTGCTTCCATGATGGTTGCAGTGACTTGAGCTGCCTTTTGCCACCAGTTTTTTCTGCCTTAATAGACTATATCTCCCTCTCTCCCCTTAAGTTGTGTCTGAGCACTGTCTTAAAGCACTAGAGGAGTAACTGGACATCATGACTGGTGTACACTTGAGAAGAAATCAACACATAAAACACATGATAGCCACATTACAAAAAAATCTACTAGACAAAGCAAGCTAAGAGTTAATGAAATCTGCTTTTAAACTGTATTTTATTTAATTGTTTTGTGTGCATGTGTGTGTATGTGTGTGTGTGTCCTGGTGGAAGACCAAAGATAACTTCAGGAATCATTCTGGATTGTTTCTGCCACCTTTTTGCTTTCCAGACTCTGCCCACCAGAACTTGAAATGCAGGTCACTGTTGCTTCTGCCTGACATACATTCTGCTTTTAATCCTACAAGAACGAGTGTGAATTTGTTATAGATTGCCAGAAACATGTTTTTACTAGGTTAAGCTAGTTTATGGTAATATATTATTATCGCCATAGGAAATTTTGTGAAATAATTATAAATTTTAAATGAAATAGTATATGTAAAGTGTTTACTCTGATGTCTAACATAAAACTGATATCTTAGCTTGCAAATATTGACTGATTAAGAAACTTAGCACAACATGTATCAGCATGGTCTTCTTTCAGCTATCTCACTAAACAGAATGTCAGATAACTAGAATCCTTTTCTCTAAGTTGCAGGAGCAGAAAATATGTAATTATACAAGAGTATTAAGTGTCATTAGTTGGAATCTTGGGGTTTTCTGTGTGAGCTATTTTAAGAAATGATGCTAAAATAATCTGATCAAACTGATGGAAAAAGTGGATTTGAAAAGTCTCTGAATCAGAGGATTTCACTGGGAAAAATTGGACATATAAAATCTCGAGGCAGGAAGAATAGAACTATAAAGTTCAAATATTGGCAAAGCCAGAAAGAGAAATGAAATCTGAGGGGCTAAATGAGAGGAAAAAAATATTAATGACAGTAGTTGAAAGCAAATAGACTAGGAGCAAGAGCACCCATGACAGAGAGGCTGTTTAAGGTAAGTCAAAAACTAAATGCCCTCATGGTATTCTGAAACAGACTTATTTATAATCCACTAAATTCAATTCTCCCACCTTATGGAAGTGGTGGCAGTAAGATTGTAAGAATCTAAAGAAGGGTTAGAGGGAGGGGGGGACCGTTGTACCTATTAAGTTTGTATGAGTGGAAATAAAAAAATAAAAATAAAAAAATATATGATGGATTCAAGTAATAGAGTTTAAGGAAATAAATATGTTTGTGAAATTATAAAAAAAAAGAATCTAAAGGAGGGGTGTGTGCTTCTGACCAATGCACTCTAGCAACAACAGGGCTACTGTATCCAGAAGCATACTGCAGTGAGAACTTCTACCACCACATCTACACAATGGCTGACATATCAACATTCCCCCAAGGTCTAGGGGATCTCAGAAGAAAGAAATAACTGCTCTCTGGGGCAAGTACTGGACAAGGGATGAAAAATCTCCCCTCTTACGATTTTGCCCATTGAAGAGTCACATATACTACAACAAAAATCCAACGCCCTTACCAACACAGGCACTCCAAAGGAAGCCCTGTGACCTATACATGCAGAGGGTCAAAAGGGTGGGAGTAATATGTCAGGATTGAAGATGGGAGGATAAGAAGGGTGGGGGTTAGGTGGGAAGGTAGGAGGGGAAAGGAATGGGTGGGGAGCAGATAAAGGCAAGGACATAAACTCATTTTGTTTGACTATGAAAATTTCTCAATAAAAAATAAATAAACTAAATTCTCTGTAAACAGGAGACATGCATGCCCTCTTTAGGGAAGTCCCTTGTGATTTCAAGCAGTAAGCATACAATAAATATCTGTTCAAACAACAACACAATGATGGGGCCTGGAGATAGAGAGAAAGGCTGTACTCTGCTTTCCTCTGGATGTGGCACAGCCATTATGCCATTATGCTGCTGCCTGCACTGCGCTGGGAAAAGACTGGATCTCTCAGCAATTAATCATGCATTGGGGTGGGGCTCAAAGCACCTCACTCATATCCCTCTCTGTTGAACTATTAAATTCTGAAATGAATGTGAGAATGGCACTTCTAGGAAGAGAGAGGGTCTCACAGGAGAGAGGCATGGGGGAGAGAGACTTACAGTAATCAAAATGCACTTCATACATGTATGACACTGTCAAGGACCAAAATCAATAAAAGTTACCGAAAGTGACTAATCAAAACTAAATTATTTAACATACACTTCCTTGCTGAATTTTCCCAAATGTCTATACCACTGTAAATCCAAGGTCCTTATTGCCCATGTATCATGTATTTGGTGAGTTGTGATGAAGCACATGTCTGAGTCTTCCAATTTAAGCTGTACTTTATAGCTGAGAGACAGGTAATTTCCTTGATTAAAATCAAGGCTAGAAATTCGTTTCCTCAGAAAAGTTCACACAGCCTAACAATAATATAGCTCCATAGCAGAAAATCAGGGGGTTAAAAAGTCACAAAACATTAGTACGTGAACCCAAGTCCTACACTGGTTACTGCAGCTGATATCTAATGAATAAATTAAGTTATTGAAAGGGAAGCTTTCTTGAGAACACATGAGGCCAATGATTTTCACAAAGTGTTGCAGGTGTTTCTCATGAGAATATATAAAAACAAGAAAGCAAATCCGAAAGTAAATTCCCTTGAGAAGGAAGCTGCATGACCCATCGCTGAGAGAGAATTCTAAAACTAAATCTAGATCTTCACCTTCAACATACTTTTATTTTTGCTTTTAAATTTTACCTCCTTTAGGCAATGATAATTCTATCTAAAACTTGAATCAGTGGTGTGAAACATTGAAGACGGCTTCTCTGGGATGTTCCCAACAGGAGCAAAACCCGATCTATGAAAATTACACCCTTTCAAGATGAAGCAATGGCAGAGGACTGAGTTAGCTTCTGGAATTAAATGAAAGCAAGGGCTTGAATTCCTCCCACTGGTTTTTTTTTTTTTTTTTTTTTTTTTTTTTTGTGTGTGTGTGTGTGTGTGTGTGTGTGAGAATTTCATTTCCTGTTAACTTAGATATGTAGGATGACATTAAAAGTCTTTTGAACACATATATGAAGCCAGTAGTCAATAATATCACCTCAATTTTTCTGTTGAAATAACAAAATAGTGGGGAAATCAAGATGAATTAAGTTGCTACTGATACTTTTAAGTTTTATTTTTAATTGAAACAAATGACCCAAGTAATTCATGGTCTTCCATTCTAAAAATGGAAGAAAATACTAACCTAAAATGGCCACACAGGAATATCTTTAGATTCAATGTTTTGAAAAAAATACATACATACCTGTTGATTGGAATTACATATTCTTCGCTAGTTTCAATATTATTTATTCAGGGGCTGGAGAGGTGGCTCAGGGGTTAAGCCTCTGCCTTGCAGGCGGACGATCCTGAGTTCGGATCCCAGATCCCACGTATAGACGCCAGGCGGAAGCAGGGCGGCCTGCATTCCGGTCCTGGTAGGGCAGAGCCTGTGAATCCCAGGGCAGAAGGAGGTGGAGACGTCCATGGTGGTTCGCGAATTCGTCCGTGGTTCTACACACACACACATACACAGACACACACGCGCACGCACATACATACGTGCACATGCACAATTGAATAAATAATAAAAAAACCTTTAAAAATATTTATTCAAAATTTAAAACTATATTGTGAATACCCTCCCATGAAAAATTAAAGACCTAACTTTGACGATAGCCTGCTATTCAATACAATAGCTATGGCATAATGAACCAGCCACATGTATATCACTGTGAGAATATTTATGCTATTATTTTTTATTTGTGCATGTGTGTTTTGCATGTGGGTGTATGTGTGTGTAGAAATGTGTGCTTGAGTTTATGTGCCTGTGGAGGCCCAAAGGTGAATCCAGAATCATTATGGATTTTTCTATATCCTTATTGCTTTGCTCTAGGGATTCCAAAGCTTTGCCTTCCAAGGCCATACTTACAGCTGCAATCATATCTTCCTGGCATTTTTACATGAGATCTGGAGATACTTACTCATATCCTTTTGTTTTCAGGCAAAGGCTTTAACCACCGAGTCTTCTCCCAGTCCCATTTCTATTATTTTAATAAGAAAAACAAATCTTTTGCAAATATTACTATATGTGTATCTTGTGGACTCCTCCAATTATTTCCTTTTGAGAAGTGTCAAGTTGATTTTTTTAGAGTTGTTTGAGGCTTCTACCAAAATGCTTCAGAAAAGATAGCATCAACCTATACCTCTATCAAAAACATAAGAGAATATTCTTTGCTTCGCACTCAATAATTCATGTTGCTCTTTCTGAAATTTTCTCAGCCTGATATCTACAGAATGGCATCTCAGTGATTTGCAGAAACTAAGTGTGTGTGTGTATATATATATATATAAATATATATATATAATTCTGAAACAGATTTTATTTCATCACCAAGAGAACAAAGCAAATAAGTTAGTGATGGAGGTAAACTGGAATTGCAAATGATTACTCACAAAAAAGAAAAAAGAATAAAATCCAAATTATAAATTATTTAGTAAATAATCTGTATGATGAAAGATTTAAACCTATTAATAACAATAACATTGAATATTTAAGGCTTAAATGCTCTGATGAAAAGTGACTATAAGACTGGATTTAAAAGGAATTCTCAATCATATGTTGCTTATCAAGACGCCACCACAAAAGCAAAGGGTAGACACGCCATGTCTATTCCTTTTTTTTTATTTTCGCTCATACAAACTTAACAGGTACACCAGGCCCCTCCCTCCCTCCACCTCCACCAACTCTCTTTGATCCATTTGGAATTAATTCTTGTACATGGTGACAAGTATGGGTCCAGTTTTAATCTTCTGCATGTGGATATCCAGTTTTGCCAGCACCATTTGTTGAAGATTCTAGTCTTTTTCCATTGGATTCTTTGGGCCCCTTTGTCAAAAATCAAATGGCTGTAGTTGTGTGGGCTTATATCTGGGTCTTCAACCCTTATCCATTGATCTGTGTGTCTATTTTTAGCCAATACCAGGCTGTTTTTACAACTGTAGGATTTGTAGTATAAACTAAGGTTTGGTATGGTGATACCTCCAGCTGTGTTTTTGTTACTCAGGATTGTTTTTGCTATCCTGGGTCTTTTGTGCTTCCATATGAATTTTGAGATTGTTTGGTCAACTTCTTTAAAGAATTGCTTTGGGATTTTAATTGATATAGCATTGAATCTGTATATTGCCTTTGATAGGATAGTCATTTTTACGATGTTGATTCTGCCAATCCAGGAACATGGGAGGTCTTTCCACCTTCTGGTGTTTTCTGCAATTTCTTTCTTTAGGGTTTCAAAGTTTTCATTATATAGGTCTCTTACTTCCTTAGTTAGGTTTATACCATGGTATTTCATTTTTTTTAGGGGTTATAGTAAATAGGATTGTTTCTCTCAGGGCTTTTTCACTTCTTTCATTCTGGGCATATAGGAAGGCCACTGATTTTTGTACATTTATTTTGTATCCTGCCACCCTGCTGAACTTCTGTATTAGTTCCAGGAGCTTCCTGGTGGAGTTTTTGGGATCACTCAGGTATAAGATCATGTCATCTGCAAATACAGATAACTTGACTTCTTCCTTGCCGATTTGAATCCCTTTTATGTCTCTTTCTTGTCTTGAGGCTTCAGCTAAGACTTCAAGTACAATATTGACTAGAAGTGGTGAGAGTGGACAGCCTTGTCTAGTTCCTGATTGAAGTGGGAATGCTTCAAGTTTTTCCCCATTGAGTATAATCCTAGATGTTGGCTTGTTATATACAGCTTTTATTATATTGATAAAGGTTCTTTCCATTCCAACCTTCTCTAGGGTTTTGATCATAAAGGGCTGTTGGATCTTGTCAAAAAGCTTTTTCTGCATCTATCGGGAGTATCATGTGGTCTTGAACTTTGGACTGGTTTATATGGTGAATTACATTTATTGATTTGCGTATATTGAACCAACCTTGTATGCCTGGGATAAAGCCTACTTGATCCCCATGGATGCTCTTTTTGATATGTTTTTGAATCCGATTTGTTAAGACTTTGTTGAGAATCTTTGCATCTGTGTTCATCAGAGAGATTGACCTATAGTTTTCTTTTTTAAGTGTATCTTTATTAGGTTTTGGGATTAAGACGATATTAGCTTCATAGAAGGAATTTGGTAGTGTTCCTTCCTTTGCTTTTTGATGGAACAGTTTAAGAGGTATTGATGTTATTAGCTCTTTAAATGTCTGGTAGAGCTCTGTGCTGAATCCATCTGGTCCAGGACATTTTTTGGTGGGAAGATTCAAGATTACTTCCTGGATTTCCTCATATGTTATAAGACTATTTAAATAATTCACAACTTCCTGATTCAATTTAGATAAGTAGTGTTTACTTAGGAATTCATCCATCTCTTTTCTGTTGAAATATGACATAATAATTCTCTAGATTTCTTGGGTATTAGTAGTGATAACTCCATTTTTTTTCTAATTTTGTTAATTTGGGTTTTCTCTCTCTTTTGCTTTTGGTTAATTTAACTAGGGGTATATCAATCTTATTGATTTTTTGAAAAAACCAGCTTTTTAACTGGTTGCTTTTTCTAATCTTGATTTCAGATATTCTCCTCTTATTTTGCTAATCTCCTCCCTTCTACTGCTTTTGGGATCAGATTGCTCTAGTGTCTGTGTCTCTAAAGCTTTAAGCTGCATTGTTAAGTTATTTCTGATATATCCTTTTTTTTTTTTTTTTTTGATGTAGGCATTAAGAGCCATGAACTTACCTCTTAGGACAGCTTTCATTGTGTCCCAGAGATTTGGTAAGTTGTATTTTCATTATTGTTCAATTTCAGGAAATCTTGAATTTCCTTTGTAATTTCTTCCTGAATCCAGTTCTCATTCAGCATCATATTGTTAAGTTTCCAGGAGTTAGTGTATTTTTTGTTGCTTGTTGTTTTGTGGATGTCAAGCTTTAGGCCGTAGTAGTCTGATAAGCTCTAGGCTAGAATTTCAACTTTCCTGTATATGTGGCGATTCATTTTGTGGCCCAATATGTGATCTATTTTGGAGAAAGTTCTGTGTGCTGCTGAGAAAAATGTGTATTCTTTGGTGGGTGATGAAAAGTTCGATAGAGATCTGTAATGTCCATTTCAGTAAGGGTTTGATTAAGCTCCAAAGTGTCTCTGTTAAGATTTTTACCTGTAGATCTATCCCATGTTGAGAGGAAGGTGTTGAAATTTCCAAGAATTACCGTTTTGGGATTGATTTCTCACTTTAGACGTTGTAGGGTTTGCTTAATGAATATGGGGGGGCGTATTGGGTGCATATATATTCAGTATTGTGAAGTCTTCCTGGTCAATTGTACCTGTGACTAAAATGTTGTATCCATCTGTGTCTCATGATTTTTTTTTTTTTTTTTTTGGTTTGAAGTCCACTTTGTCCGATAGTATAATGGCTACTCCTGCCTGTTTCCTGGTTCCATTAACTTGCAGAATTTTTGACCAGCCTTTTATTTTTAGGATGTGCCTATCTTTTGTGGTGAGATGGGTTTCCTGCAGGCAGCAGATTGATGGGTTGTGATTTTTAATCCAAGTTTGTAATCTGTGTCTCTTGATCGGTGAGTTAATTCCATTAACATTTAATGTTATAAGGGAGAAACTTTTTAATTCTGGACATTTATTATGTTTAGTGGCTTTTGTAAGTGTATTGTTTCGCTTTTAGGTTTTGGTAGGTATTATACTTCCCTTCTGTTCTCCCGGATATGCCTGTTTTTTTCTTCAAGCTTGGGTATCATTTCTAGCATTTTTTGAAGGCCTGGTTTGGTGGACATGTATCGTCTTCAAGTTGTCTTTGTGCTGGAAAATTTTTCTTTCTCCCTCGATCATGATGGATAGTTTTGTGGGGTAAATCAGCCTGGGTTGACATTTTTGCTCATTCAGTACTTGAAGTATGTCTCTCCAAGCTCTTCTTGCTTTTACTGTTTCGAATGAGAAGTCATTTGTTATTTTAATATGTTTACCTTTAAAAGCAACTTGCTTTTTTCCCTTGAAGCTCTCAGCACCATTTCTTTATCTTGAATGTGGAGTGTTTTAACTATTATTTGCCGTGGCGAGTTTCTATTTTGGTCATATCTGTTTGGGGTTCGGAATGCCTCTTGTATATGGATGGGCCTCTCTTTTTTTAGATGAGGAAAGTTTTCCTTGATGATAGTTTGAAAAATTTCCTCAGGTGTGATATTTTTTGGCATTCTTGTTCTGGTATTCCATGTTTGGCTTCTTCAGGGTGTCCCATAACTCTTGAATATTTCTCTTGAGTATCTTTTTGGCTTTAACAACCTCTTCCACTGAGCTGGTTAATACTCCCACTTTGTCTTCAAGGTCTGAAATTCTGTTTTCTGCTTCGTTAGTTCTGCTGATAAGACTCTGTTGAGTTCTGGGTTGAAGATAACTTGTCTTTTAGTTCAATTTTGAACTCTGCTTGAGTCTGTTTTAACTGCTCTATGCCTGTTTTTGTTTCTTGCACTGTTTTTCTCAACTCCTTCAAGTGTCTATTGTGTTCCTCTTCAAAGTGATTGATGTGGTTATTTAATTCCTCCCGGATTTCCTCTTTCTTAGTATTGAACATGGTAATGATCATGTTTTGAAAGTTATTATACTGATCAGGCTTTCTTGGCTGTTTTTCGTGGGTTTGTTCTGGTTGGAGTCTATCATGATGGAATTAATTCCTTCAGTGGGAGATTTGTTTTCTTCGGGTTGTTTCTCATGGATTTGCACTTTGACTTGGGCATTGTTGTTTTAACTGTTAAGACCTTCTTTCAATTTCTGTGTGTTTTTCACTGAACTGAATTATTTGACCTGGAGTAGCTCCTGCTCCAGCTGGCTGGTGGGAGGACCTGGGACCAGTGGGCTGCCAGTGGGTTTGGGGGTGGGCGGGGAGCTTACCTAGGTCGCCATGAGTCGGGGCTGGACTGTGTGTGTCCTGGATGGGTGGGGAAATGGGCCATTCCATTCTTTGGCTGAAACTGAGTGTTGTCTAGAAAGATTAACAGAAGATTACCGGAAACCCCTCAATGAAAATCAAAGAGCAAACCTCTTAGTAAATGGCGGATTAGCAACAATAGCACAAGGCAATTTAAAATGTTTAAGTTGAATGAAAATGGAAGCATGGCATGTAAGAATTTGTGAGGCTATGCTAATGCCATGCTTAGAGAAGCATTGTAATAGTAAATAGTAAATAAGACCAAATAAGGAACAAGTAACATTAAAAACAAAACAAAAAAAACAGAAGAAAAATAAGAAAGAGCAAGTGGTGACTCCCACTGGCCATCCTGATACTTTGGGAGACTGAGGCAGGAGGATTCCCAATGAGTCTGAGGCCAATCTAGGCTAAGCTTTGAAACCCCATCTCCAAGCAATGCAAAACAATGAGAAGAGTAAAAATTAGAAAATGTAAAAAAAAAAATCCCAAATTACTGCAGTTTCTTTGAGAGAATAATGAAGCTAGTGGTCTTCTCTGGTCTATTTTACCAAATGAAAGAAGATACATTAACAAACTCAGGAATGAGGGAGGTGATATTGCCACATATCTTATAATCTTAAGAGAATGTTACTGAAATATTAAGAGATTATGAAAAACTTTCTGCCAGAAAATAAAGTAATGTAGCTGACTTGAATACATGTCTTTGAAGGCACATAAACTACAAAAACTCAGTCAAGAAACAAACTGAATAATCCTCTGTGTATTATATTACTTTGAAATTAAAATCCCACAAAGAGAAGTTCAAACCTAAGTGGCTTCACAGCATAAAATTGAAATTATATATACATATAAATATAGAATAAATATTCATTCAGAGAGTCAACAATCTTAATATTCAGAAACATTGTAAATAAAAAACAAACTAAAAGAAATCATCTAATAATGAGTAATACAGAAGGATCACAAGCATTTGACAAAATATAACATTCACTTATAAAAATTTCAACAAAGTTGATATGGCAGAAACTTACCATTTGACAAGAACCCATGCATAAACAACTAATATATTCATGCTACAAATGTTACTACTTTTTCCTTAATGGCAGAAAGGAGAAAAAAGCCTGTTTATATGATTTCTTATAACACATCCTGAAGATCCCAACAGCACAAGGAGGGAAGCAACATTAAATAAACACCACTAGACTGAAAAGCTCTAGGTAAAGTCATGTCCATTTGTAGTCAACACTATTGTCTATGTGTCTATATAGAAAAATTTAAGAAATATTCAAAGGTGACATGTAGGTCAGAAGGATATTAGGACCTGAAATAAGTAAATAAAATTTTATATATCTATATGTTAGTCAAAAAATTAAAATTTAAAAATAGCTAAAATACCATCTATCCCAAGAAATTCTGATAGATATATGTAACAAAAAGTGGATAGGCCTACTTAAGTTGTATGCTAAAAAGTAGAAGAGAAATAAGTCCTAAATATGTGAAAAGATCCCTATGTTCTTGGCTCAAAGATTCAGTATTATTAACATATCATTTTTTCCCAAAGTTATTTACAGATTCAACCAAAGACTAAAAAGAAAAAACTCCTATAGACTTTTTTGCAAAATTTATCAAATTGCAGCCAAAGTACAATTAGAAATGTGTTTATAAGGTAGTTAAAAGTATTTTAAATCACAAAACATTGCTGAAGAACACATGCAAAAGAAAACCAGAGGGTTTATTTAATTTGGGGAAGTTTTCTGTTACCATTTCTTTGGATAAACTTTCTTGCTCCATTAGTATTCTGTAGTTCTTCTCAAACCTAATTGCTTTCTTTTTAAAATACTCTCCTAAAGTCTCCTAAAGGCATGACTTTTCTTCATGCCTCTTATTTATGTCTTATTCTCCTTTTCTTTTTTTTATTATTATTTATTCAATTGTGAGTGTGTGCGTATGTATGTGTGTGTGTAGAACCAACCACGGACAAATTTGGGAACCACCACGGACGTCTCCACCTCCTCCTTGTTTACTCTGCCCGGGGATTCACAGGCTCCGCCCTACCAGGACTAGAAACGCAGGCTGCCCCCGCTTCTGCCTGGCGTCTATGTATGGCGTCTAACGATCCGAATTCAGGACCTTCTGCCTGCAAGGCAGAGGCTTAACCCCTGAGCCACCTCTCCAGCCCCTTATTCTCCTTTTCCAGTGAATCTTAAATGACACTAATTCTTTCCTCTGCTTGATCACTAGTACTATAGATGCACCTTGTTGTTTCATAAATTTTATGGAGGAATGGGATTGGATAATAAGGGGTAAAAATGACAAAATTCATTGCATTCATATATGAACTCTAAAAGAATAAAAATATATTTAAAAACCATACCATGTAAGTTGTATTATCTGTTTCTAATTGTGATATTAAAAATTCTACAACATATTTCAAATGTATTTATTTTTTCGAGTTTATTTGTCCATTAATAAGTTGTTCCAAACAACTTTACCAAAACACAGGATATGTGATAAAATACAATTTTTTTACATAAATCGAACTGTTGATAGTCTCAATTTCTCAGAAAGTAAATATATGGTGAAAAACTCACAATGTTCTATGACTGTTGAAGCATGCACTTCTATTTTTGTTTATAAAAATATTTTAATTGAGAAAAGAACATGTAAAATATTAAAGAAAAAGTCCTTATGAAACAACTTGATATGTCATTATATATAGATATTCTGAACTGTAGAACTGTTTTAAGATTAATGAAATGGTGAAAATAGCATTCACGTATGTGAACAACTAAGTTGGCAATACTACATTAATTACAGAGAGGATTTGTTCTTATTAGGTGTTATATGATATTACACCTCAGTAGTTCATAACTTAATAAAGTAGGTAAAATCCATTAAATGCCCCAGTCTGTCTCTCATATGCTGAGAAAGTTGTCTGCAGTATCAGAAATAAAATGATGTCCTTCAGTTTTAGCTTTCCCATTCATCATAACCAGAAAAATCATTATCTCAAGACTTTGTAAGTCATGGGAAACATTGACAAATGTTGAGATAAGAACACTAGACTTCCAAATATTGTGACTGCTTGTTAAATAAAGATGGAAATCATAATTAAAAATTATAATAGGTAAAACGAAAAAGCAAGAAAAATCTATCCCCCCAACCAAAACAATGGTATGAAGTACAACAACTATATGGAGAACAACTATAACTCACATACTACCACAAAGTCTCACTTTGGAAAGCAGTGTGGAAGTGTCTAAGTTTGACATGCACACTAAAGGATGCTCCAGGAATGGGGGGGCGGGGCCCACTGGGAGAAAGGGAGGGAGGGGGGAAAGGAAGGAGAAAAGGGGAGAGGGAGAAAGGGGATCCAGGGAAGGGTGGAGGGAGGGAGCGGAATCAAGTTTGTATGAAAGGAAAAAAAATGTAAAAAGATAAGAATTTAAAGTAATAAAAAATGTTAGACACACACCTACAACACAACCTATCCATTCCATTTCTCAAGAATTAAAAATACATATCCACATGAATACTCATAGACTAATATTCAGAGCAGAAGGCCCAAACAAATTCCCCTCATGACATGATGAACAAATTGCTGTACAGACATTAAATCAAGTTGGAAGAGAATGAGCTACACTGTAAGCACCATTGGCTGAATCCTAAAGAATTGTAGAACATGATCAGAGTAAGACAGTAAACAAGCACACACTCCATGATTATATTGATATAAATTTCCAGAAAATGTTAACCTAATTCATAGTGACAAAAAGCAGTCCACTAATTGCCTAGGGAGAAATAGGGGAGGAGAGATGATCAATTACAAAGAGCACCAGGCACCCCCAGGGTGATGGACACGCTCATTAACTTGACGTGGCAATGGTTTCACAGGTATGACAGGTATGTCAAAACTCATCAGGTTGTATACTTTAAATATATGAGGTTTATTTTACATCAATTACACCTTAATAAAGCTGCAAAAATAAGATGGAAGCATCCATTTCCGCACACATACACACATCAGAGCTCGTGGTCTCATTTATCTTTATGCTTTGCCAGTCTCACCAGAATAAGATCACACCTCACTTTCAAATTTCTCTGGCAATAACTGCAGATAGTTGCTTTTTACACATTTTGGTAGCATTATTTTTCTCAAGACACATGGCTTCTCATAGGAAATAATTATTCTAAAATCACTAACATTTAGAAAATACTTCCTTCCATCGGTAAAGAACACTCTAGGTATGTGAAAAATTTTTTCTCTTTTCAGCATTTTCTTTTTGTCTACTGAACTTATTATACTGCCTTATTCTGTAAGTTCACTTAATTCCCAGATCAAAACTCCATTTGCTGTGTTTCACATTCACGCATGAGAGTGTGCTATTTCCTCAGGAAGATGTGCTTAGGATGATGACACAGAGAGGCCTCAAAGGTTCTTGAAAGACCCATGTGGAGAAAAACAATTTTGCTCACAACAATTGAGAACGTCCAAAGGGACTTATTTGAAGATGCTCACATGTTGATTTTAATTTCAATTGAATGACTGTCTTAAAGATTCATATCCAAGGTAATATTAAATAGTAATCATGGACTGAAAAGAATAAATCTCTTCACTATCAAAGTTTTTGCTATACTAGTTTTACAATTACTAACTGGAACAATGGAAACTTTTTGTATATAGATGAATTTGTGTATGTGTATATGCATGCACATGCTGCTTCAAGTCTGTGACTGAAGGTGTGTATGTGTCATGGTATGCATAGGAAGTACAGGATAACCTCAGGTGTCAGTCCTTTCTTTCCATCTTGAGTTATGGTCTCCTCACTGCCATTAAAGACAGCCTTGCTGACCCCTAAACTTCCAGATTTTTCTGTCTCTACCATACTTTTTCTATAAGTATGTGGGTATGAGTTTGGGAGGCAGATTATAGACACTTGTGCTGCTGTGTTCAGCTTTTGCTTGGGTTCTAGGGATCTGAACACAGGTCATCAGACCTAGCAAGCACTTTTACCCACAAATACATCACCCAATCCCCAGAATCTTCATACAACATTTGCCAAGTAACAATAAAAATACCTAGGAAATATCACCAAGCAAAAGAGAAGTCACGAGAACAACCACACACAGAGACAAATAGTTGGAACTTTACTATTGCATACTTTCTTTTAGAAAGGCTAGTGTTAACTTTTGTACTTACTTTTAAGTTAGTAAATGTCTGAAAAGACCAATGAAAGTGAAGGTAAGTGCTGAAAGGTTAGTGTAGTAGAAAATTTGCTTAGACATCTTCTTAGGCATCCTTCTGATGTGCAGATAGTCTCTTGCATGTGAAGCACATTTGTCCTTACGTAGAGAATACCAATTAATGTGTCTAACAGTGTACCCTGTGTCCACATGCATTTTGTTAAAGACTCTATTTCAAAGAAGGAGCTTTCATAACTCTTGGATATCACAGTCATAAAGTATCCTTAGACAACTTTTACAGAATGACTAATTTTTTGGTAAGTTCCACCCTTAATAAAAGTCATAATTAATGACATCGATGACTACATTTAGTGAGTGACTACTCAGTGATAGACACTATGATTGGTATTCAGTCTCCCCTAATTTCTCATTTTAGCAGTCCTGTCCACGTTCTGCAGGAACAGAAAGTGACTGTTCTCAGCACACTGTTTCCATGGTTTGGAGCGTGAGAACTGTTTGCTGTGCCATGTTCTACTAGAAATTGTTCCAGATCTCCTTTAATGTCAAGGCATCAGTGTTTTCTGTTTGCCTCCTAAGGATAAAGTGTTTGGCTTTCTGAGAGAACCCCACGGAGCATAGGGAAGGTGGAGGCCAAAAACTGCTTTGTAAATAAGCAGCTGGCATTAACCTGCCCAAATAAGTGCATGTTGATGGCTGGACTGGCAAAGAGCTCAGCAGTAAAGCCCTTGGCCAGTCTGCTATGAGGCCCTAGGTTCAATCTGCAGCACTACAAGAGAAAAAAAGTGCTACTACCCTTAGACTTCATGACTGCTCCTAAGCTATTCTATTCCATATTCTAACTCCCACAATAATTTTATCCCGCCATGCTTCTCAGTGAAGAAGACCATGTTTTACAGGATGTGGAGTGAGGATGGATTCTTCACATTAACTCGCTAATCATTGACTTTGCTAATCTGGATTAGCAAAAACTGCAAGGTAAAAAAAATCATGAAGTAAGAAACTTTAAGAGCAAAATAATAATATAAATAAAAATGATTTTGCTTGCTGCTACACTTGAAAGGAAGTCCCATCTACTTATATTAGAGAAACGGTAGTGTGGTGTTCTCTAGATTCTACATCTAAGATTGTCCAATCTGGACAGAAAGGATTACTGCCTAGGATATTTTGAGACTCATATTCTTTCCTATAAATTATGCTTACCAATTTTAAGTAAGTTCAGAAATCCTTTGCTGATGCACTTTTCAAAAACAAATCTTGGTGTGGGGAAAATGCATGTGCTGTGTCCAACAAGAAACAATTCAAAGTGTCATTTTTGAGAAAGCTTTTAATTTATAGGCAGACGTAATAGCTCTGTGAAACTGTGAAACTGAAGGCAGTAAGATTTTAATTCTGTGTAAAAATTCTGTCTTCATGGAATGTCCATCATTCTGGAAAGAAAAATTAGAAGGAAGAAAAATCCCCCCAAAATACTACCCTCTGCCTATCTTGGGTTCCCCTAGAAGACTATCAGTTCTGATTGTCACAGTGCTTAGCAAGAAGACTATCAGTTCTGATTGTCACAGTGCTTAGCAAGAAGAGTGAAAACACTTCATTGGAGAGATTAATAAGCTGCTTCTACCAATATTAGGATAAAAGGAAATTAGATCATCCAAAAGAGATGAAGAACGAACAGGGATTTCTTTTTAAAGTGGCAAAATGACGTTTCCTTAAGAACACATGAGCTGGGGCTGGAGAGGTGGCTCAGGGATTAAGCCTCCGCCTTGCAGGCGGAAGATCCTGAGTTCGGATCCCAGATCCCTCGTATAGACGCCAGGCGGAAGCGGGGGTGGCCTGCGTTTCCGGTCCTGGTAGGGCGGAGCCTGTGAATTCCGGGGCAGAAGGAGGTGGAGGCGTCCATGGTGGTTCGCGAATTCATCCGTGGTTCTACACATACACACACACACACACACACACACACACACACACACACACACACACGTGCGCGCACATACACACGCACATGCGCACAGTTGAATAAATAAAAAAAAAAAAGAACACATGAGCTAATCATGAAGAGGACTCACAGTTTAGACATGAGGCATAATTCTAAGGTCATGATCCTCTAAGACCCTTTATTTATTTTTTAATCAGAGCATCTTCTACATTAAGATCGCTATCACATCTGTAGTAATTTGGTCCACATTTCTGTGAATCTCAACTCTCGGCTTGACACTTGTGAAAGCCTCTGGACACACATATGCAGAATTATTTAGTGTTATGCCTGGCCTCTACCCAGGCCCATTAAGGTGGGAACATCCAGTCCTTAGAAGGTGGGACCATTTCTGGGCAGCTGGGTGAGATGGAGCGCTAGTTAGCACAGTGGCAAGTGGTTAACTAGAAAGCAAGCATTGGGGTATGGTCCTTACCCTTTTGCTGTTGACTGTATATATGTGGCCACTTTTCTCCACTCCTACTGTCACCGTGGACTGAAACCTAGAATTGCGATATGAATAAAATCTCTTGTTCTCCTAAATTGTTTAGATCAGATACTTACTTCAACAAAGTCATGAAAGTAACACTCAATCCACCTTTGGTTCCTCATGGCAGGGCCTTCTGGCCTACATCTGAAGCATGAGAACTGACCTTCTGCAGACAGGGTCCCTAGTGGGGGCACTTATTCCAGTAGCTTCAGGATTTACAGACCAGTCACCAACAGCAGTTCTGGAGCCAGCCATCTTCTCCTCGTGTTGCTTTAGGACAAACACGACAGAAAAAGCTGCTCCTGACACACTTGCTGTTAAAGAGTCCTGTGAGAGAAACTGTAGAAGGAGAGGGAGGCATGGGTGAGAGCCAAGCAGGGAAAACCTGAAGTCTCCTATCACTTGAGCCAGTCTCCGCCACAGCTGTGGGTGTTGATAGCATTATTGTTTAATCTCTCCCAAGAATATGTGGGAGCAGAAAGCACAACATTCCCAAGTTGTTACTTTGTCACAACTTTACAGAATACATAAGCACTTCAGTAAATACACAGATTTTTTTTTTTTTTTTTTGCAAACTGTAAATCATCTGTGAGCCACCACTGTTCCACTAATTACAGCAAGAAGCTGTGCTCATTAGCTGTTCTCATCTGGCTCACTGCACGACCTAAATAGTCCGTAAATGAGCCGGCAATTATTGCTGTATTACCACTACCAGCTACGCTCACATCAAAATATCTCCACCAAATGTTACGCCTGTTGGTATTATCAGGTTAGAAATTTCATAAACATATTGAAGCAGTTAATTGGGAGATTATTAAAAAAATGTGAAAATAGAATCAAGAGTGAAAGAGTTTTCATCAAAGCTCAGATAGGCGGCTCCACCTATAGACAAGAGTCTCCTCTGAATGCAGGCATCTGGAAAGTTATTATGGCCTGCTTTTAACCACAGAAACCGGGAAAGGAATAGGAAAATTGCCCAACATTCAGTGTTAGCAAAATAAGCTACATATACCCTTTCTCCACGTAGAAATGGCCCTTTGTCATGGCCAACATATAAGAAGAACATTTACTAAGGACTTAGGGTCAGAAGAATTTAGCAAACGCAAAGCAGGGAAGCTTCATTTTCCCCAGCCCCACCTAGAGTTTGCATGAGAGATGTGAATGGTTGCTGTTTGTGTTGGTAGATGCATTCATTGTACTTTAAAACACATGTTTGCGTGCACATTAATGTTAGAGAGGAAGTATAACAGTTTGAAGAACAATTTTCCAGCACCCTCAAATATTTAGAAGCATCTGTTTATGATAGCAAATGAATAGCTAATTAGTTGCATTCTTATTTATCTGTTAAATGTCCCCTTTGAGCTTCGCTTTAGTTTTCATGGACATTCAAAAGTAACACCTTTTCAAAATTTTCTGAAATTCATATTTTTCAAACTTATCTTTAATTAACACAATTTAATGAAATCCTATTGTGAGCATTTTCTTCACAAAAAGAGGAATCCTCACTATTGGGGCACTTGGTTTTGACTGTAATCATTGGCAATCATATCACATTAATTATTTATTATGATCCTGAAAAGTGCAGAAAATATTAAGAACAGTCAGAAAATTAATGAAAGATCTTATCCTATTGGCCCTTCCTGTCTACCCGCCTACTACTAAAGATGATATAGCTACTTTAATATGTAAATTAATAAATATCAGTATCATATTTGTGTCTTGGGATAGGTGCATGTATACAAAATGAAAACAATCACTATTGGGTCTGATATTATTTACCCAGATAAGCATGTGGCCTACACTACACTAGCATAAATTATTTGGCAGACTTTGGACAGGTCGTTGAATAGAAGCAATCACTATTGGTGTTCTTGAGTTGTTTTTTAACCAACAAATTGACACGATGAACAAAAGAATGTGCACCATATTTGTTCAACTCCTTTTAGCTGACAAAATTTAGGAGAATTCTTCAATTTAATTAACAAATATCTCTCTTCCATCACTGTCAAGAAGTTTATACATATCTGCAACATCCTTTGTACTATAGATGCTAGGTTATAACCTGCAAGGAGCATTGTTTTTCCTACTGGGAACTATAGGAATGCCAATGCATGTTTATGGTGTGGGAGTTAATTCTTCTTTCTTCTTTGAGGTCTTTAGAAAGATATCTCAATCCCTTTCCTGCCTCTTTGATAGCCTTGTCTTGCTACTTGAAGTAAGACCAACAAACCAATATTTTTTTTTTGCCTATGAAGGTGTGGGTATGTGTTTGTGTGTGTGTGTGTGTGTGTGTGTGTGTGTGTGTGTATGTGTGTGTGTGTATAAGAGGATACTGTGTGTTCCTGGGTAGCTGTGCTCTGAGATTTCCCAGTCTCTGTCTTCCAGATTGAAAATGCCACCATTTCCATCTGGTGTTTTACATGGGATCTGTGATCCAAACTCAGGTCTTTCTGCTTGTGAAGCAAAGGCTTAACCCTTGAACCATCTCTCTATTCCCCAGATGAACAATTTTAACATCACCTGAGATCTTTCTAGATAAGCAGTATCTTTAACCCTAACCCCAGCTCACTGAGTCATAATCTGCATGTTTAGTAACTGAAATACTGGGATATGGAAAAAACCATGGGTTCATTTCCCTTCATGGAAAAGATCTATCAGTGCACAGCCATGCAGAATCAAAGACTTGGTTAAACACACATTGTCTTGACATTTTAAAATGACTATCAACATTTTTTTAAAAAATGGACTTACTCTTTCATGTTCAGGAAGTGGTACTAGATTCTGTGAAAAGCTGATCATAAAATAATCCTTTAAATGTTTACAATATGATATCATATCAAGAGGAATTTTAAAGTGCCTGCTTTGTGCTTTCTGCTACACTTGATACTGTGGAAGACTTAAGGAAACATTATCTACACACCTATTATGAAGGGTCTCAGACTACAGCTCACTAGAGCTCAGATGGCCTACACTTGTTTCAACTTCTCAATCACTTTTATATTTACAATGTTATTATTAAGATCTTATATCCTAATACATGTTGGCTTTTTCAAAGCACATACTGGAGATCAGTAACATGACAGTAGCTAAGATGTTTGTGCCAAAACTTGGCCAACTGACTTTGATATCTAGAGCCCACATAGCAGAAAAAGAGAACCAATTGACAACCAGTTGTCCTCTAATCTCCACAATTAACCATTCTTTCTATCTCTCTCTTTCCTTCCCTCTCTTCCTCCAAAGATGTTTATTTGGGGCCATCAAGATGGCTTAGCAGGTTTGGGGCCATCAAGTTGGCTTAGCAGGTAAAGGTGTCTGCAAGCAAACCAGGCAACTTGAGTTCAATCCCTGAAACTCATATAGTTGAAGGAGAGAACTGATTTTCAAAAGCTGTCCCCATGCCTTGTGTCCATAAGCACACCATGGCATGTGCAAGCCTGCTCTCTCTCTCTCTCTCTCTCTCTCTCTCTCTTTCTCTCTCTCATACTTTCTCTCTCATAAATATAGAAAAGTAAAATATTTTTTAAAATTTATATTATGGGGAACTAAAGCCTAGGGTTGTTTGGTGATTTTAGTCACCATTTGAGTTTGAATTGATTTGGGTAAAGACTTCTGATGATTTTAGTCACCATTTGCATTGAGTTGATTTGGGTGAAGACTTCTGAAATTAAACTTTTTATATGGTTTTGATATACATGGAGTTTACACACTCAACTTTTTGGAGAATATGTAAAAGCTTAATATTCTAACATTAGTCTGTTCTTGGAATCTATATATTGTATATGTCTGTGCATGTTACTCAATGATGGAAATGTACAAGGAAGTATGTGAATATTTACCAGGCAACACAGTATGATGAAATAAGCACTGGAGAGTAAGGCAAAGAACTGCTATAAAAGAACTCCTTTGGGAGGTACTTTTCTAGTCCTTGAGGAAATCAGAACAGTTTCCAGAGAAATTAGACCAGAGCTGATGCTACTTCTACCTTCTAACAGAATCTGTGTCAAGGAGGACATCACCAGATGTTGGTTCATATTCCTCAGAATATTATTTGGTCTGGTGTTTCTTTTATATAGAAAAGGAGAGAATGGAAATTAAAGTGTCCTGTTGTTTCAAGACCTATAGCTTAGAGGCCTTGTACCATGTTGTGTGCAGTTGGTTCATGAATAGAAGGCATCGCTGTGTGGAGGAGAAGAAATTTGGTAGGATTGTTCCCAGACCAACAAGACTCTAGAAACACTTATCCTTGAGTAAGCACTCTATGTATCTCCACAGTGCCCAAAACTCACTTACAGAGTATGTAGGACTTTTAAAACTCACCAGATCAAAAAACATTATCAGACTATTAAAGACTATAAGTTTAAATATCTTTTTCCCCCTGCTTTTCCCCCTTTTAGGAAAAACTGAAGAAATAGTATGTGCAGCAACCAAATTAAAAGTTAGATAAGCATCAACTTCTTTTTATTAAGATTAGTAATTTATTTCAGCCTAATTATGTTTTGAGGAACCCCAGTCCAATATACATGATGCCAGTCCCCAGAGGATATATGGCAAGACAGGAGGACATTTCTGGCTTTTCACAACTGGAGAGGGTGGGCGTGAATGGTCTCCAGGATGCAGAGACCAGAGTTGCCAACACATTTCCTATAATACATAGGGTAGGAGTCAAACACATACAAAGAATCCCAAGAGTGCCACACACACAAGAAACACACACAAAAAAACACACACAAAACCTCAATAATGTCAAAACTGCCAAATCTTGGCACAAATATGTTCAATTGGAGACAAATACACATTCCAGCTACTTTATTAATCCCACGACTTCCAAAATTTAAGACATTGTGAGTGACTCCAGTTCAGCCAAATGGGAAAGTCACATACCCCAGATCCGTTCTTCTTTTCTCCTAACTAGGAACAAAATTATGGGGCTGAGAAAATGGTTCATCAGGTAAGTGCTTATCATGCAAATAGGAGGCCTGAGATCAGACCCCCAGCACACACGTAATAAAAGATGAGTGCAATGAGGTATACTTACATAACCCCAGTGTTAGGCAGAGTGAAGAAAGAAAGATGCTGGGCTCGCTGGGAAGCCTGTCTTGTAAGTTAATGAGCTCCAGGTTCAATGAGATAACCTGTCTCAAAAAATGAGGTGGAGACTGGTTGAGGAAGGCACTGATGTCAGCTTCCGGCTTTCACACATCCATCCACATGTAAATGTGTACCCGCATGCTCACATGTACAAACACATCCATACAGCCCACGTGCTGGACAATTTCATTTAGTGTTTCAAAAAAAGCTTCACCTGAAAGGCGTTTTAAAACCCATTTATTTATTATTAATGTGGGTGGGTGGAACTTGCCTTACTGTGGTGTTGCTGGATAGGCCCATCTTCCTGGCTCACCTGCAAGAATTTGAATGGAATCTATAAAAGAAGTGGCAAGATTCAGAAATAAGCTGTCATTAGAAAGTAGGGAGTGGTGAAGCTCTGCTACCTGTCTCTGCATGTTTGAACAAATAAGGTCTTTGTTGCAGTATGCAGTGCTTATTGAATGTTCTAGCAAGACTGGGATAAATCAAACATACACCTCAAGAACCTGTTAATTAACTTTTCAAGGCCTTCAAGGTATAAGCCAGTAAATCAGCTCAGCTCCTACATGGTATGTGACACTGCTGAGACAGGAAAATTCATGAAGCTTCCAACAGTGATTAGTAAATTTAGAGTCATTTAGAATCCTAACAAGTGAACTGAAATATAACCTTCATTGCTGTAGCATTTAGCCTGATATTCGAATGCTGACTGACCCCACCATATTTTATACTTAGGGAAAATCTTTCATCAGTGAGTCTAGAGAAAGACAGACTGTTTTAGTTTTTCATTGTTGTAACTAATATTTGAGACAAATCGTCTTAAGGAGAAGAAGAGAAAGAAGAAAAAAGAACAACAACAAAAAGTTGTTGTTATTGATTTTGGCTCAGTTTCAGTTTGTGATCACTGGACTGTGTTGCTTTGGCCCTCCGGTGGCTCAGGACCCTACAGCACAGGAGACCTACCCATCTCCTGGCATCTGACAAACAGGCAAAGGGATCAGGGCTCTAATAGCTTTTTCAAGGGCACATCCTAATATCCAAGCTTGTTCTCATCAGGCCCCACTTCCTAAAGGTTCCACCACTTCCCAATGGCATCAAAGACTGGAGACCAAGATTCAATACACAGTTGAGTGGGGATGAGTCTCAACTGTAGAATGCTTGCCCGGCATGCATGAGTCTCTGAGTTCAACTTAAAAAGAAAAAAAAAAAAAAAAAGAACACTTAGAAGACATTCATAATCTAACTCTAACACAGATCAAGGGAACATCTTTAACTCTAGTCTTATAAAGTTAACACTAAAGTTATTCACTAGTTTTGCCTAAAGCTGTAGAATTCAACTGACATGACTGACATGTCCAATGTGCCCCATCCCAACACATATCCACATGCTGCTAAGAGGTTATATGACAAGGGTTTCCATTCTGTTTACTCGAAAGAGAACAGTGGATTTGTTTAAATAGGATGAAAATCTTGAGGCACACACCTGGATACATAGAGACTTGGAAATCACCATTCCAATGCTCAGGTTCCAGCTCTATACTCTACTAGTCATTGAAAACTGAAGGCTGAAGTTTTGGCACAATTGAGAAGAATTAGTAGTTAGGAAAAAACCTGAGTAAGTCTGTGAAGGGATTGTCTAACTGAAGAGGGAGAGTCCAGTCCAGACCATTCTTTGAGCATGTGGATATGATGGAAAGAAGTGGTTCAGCAGTTGGGCGTACTTTGGCAGACTCAAGAACTGGGGAATGAGGAGGTTTGCCCCTCTCTCATTAATTCCTGTGGATATGTTACATCTATTTCCCTCGGCTCCTCATATTGATAAAAAGTGTCCTGCCAAACTGGATTATGAACCCTAAGCAAGAATAAAACCCCTTGTTTCCCAAAGTTTGGTTGCATGTTTTTCAGAATATGCATGACACCTCAAGACTATCCTCACTCAGCCTATTGAATCAGAAATTTACATTGTTCATGAAAAGCAAAAATTCAGACTCATAAATCTCCAAATTCTATAACATTAATAACAGAGAAAACCTGCTTTTTTCTAATGGTCAGAAATTTTGAAGTATTTTGTCGAACTGGATATTTGAGAATGGAATATATAAAACCATGAAGGAAAATTGCACATGGACTTTTTAGAAACAATACTTAGTATGTGCATGCACCTCTAGATTGCCCTGCAAGTCTGAACAAATTTACAGAATCCAACTGGTCAGAAAATAAATAGCATGTGTTACCCAGGGTGAGAAGGACAAGGGAAGGGCTGCCATAGTATCAGGGAGCCCCATCTTTACCACTCTGCTTTGAATCCTTTCTTATTTTCCAGATTCTTTGTCACATTTTTCATTGAAAATTTGTTTCCCAAAGAAAGCATATGAAAGATCAAAGAATTTTAACTCTTCCACTTAATTAACAACTTATCTAAGACCAGAATTTGGCAATAGATTTCACTCTGAACTTGGGAAGTACTGTTTGCTTTTATTTTATCTTCCTATATAGAGGATGCCAGTGTTGTCACTGGTGCTGATTAATTTATCACTTTTCCTTTTCTGTCTCTGTAGAAACTTTGAAAGTTTATAAACCCTTCAATTTTGATGTGTCTGATGATATTCTATGATATTCTTTTCTCAAGTCTTTTCTTAGGATCTAATGATATCTTCTTTCTATAAATTTGAGATTTTTAAAGTTTCGATAATTTTATCATGCTATTCAGTCAATATTTTCTAGATCAAGCCTGTGAATTCTTCCAGAATTTATGTCATCAGGAATACAAGACCTTTTCTTCTGTGAAATTTTCTTACAATGTTTTTGATCTTACAATAATTGATCCTATTCATTTTATCCTTATTTCCTTTCTGAATTTCTGTTAAATGGAATTGTTATGCAAGTGAATAGTTTTTTCTCCTGTGATTTCCATTTTGTAGTCTTTGGTTCCCCAACTGTATTTCTTACAACTTTATCATAAGCCCAAAAACAGACTACTTAATTTTTGATATTTGTGAAAGTGCAGAAAATGCCTCAATTTCTAATCTCCAGAGCCTGTCAGTAAATCACAGGGAAAAGATCTGAATCCATAGGTGGAATTATAGTGGCTAATTGACTGACATTAGAATGAGGAGATTATCCTGTACTGTCTATATTGGCCAATGTACTTACAAAGGCTCTTTAAACATGGATGTGAAAGCAGAGCAATTTGTCATAGGGATACTTATTCCACTATTGTTGGAGTTGAAGAAGGACCGAAACCACAAGGCAAGGCATACAGTCAACATCCAGAAAACTCCAAAAGATAAGAAAACGAATGTAGTCTTCTTACACTTACCCTTTAGTCTAAGAGACCCATTTTGGACTTTAAATTCAAACAAACATAACACAACCTAAGACACTAAACTTATGACAAACTGCACAACAGTAATAAGAACTAATTTAATAAACTATCATATTTTTACTTTCTCCTATTTCTAAATATAGTCTTTTTGTAACATTCATGACATGCTCATGTCATGAAATAATTGCCTTTCTCTTTGAGGATATTAAATACTGATGCAACATTTTCTTTGGGTACATGTATAGTTTCTGTTTTCTCTGAAATCTTTTCATTTATTTGTTTTTCTTCTCTTCTTCTACCCTAGATTAGAAAATTTTCTCAAAGGCAACTGTCTGCATATTTTCTTTAAGAATGAAACAAATCAATGATTATTGGGAACATTCGAGAATCTTATTGACCAGTTGACATTGCCACATGTGAACATGCAGGAACCTGCCCACTTCTTTGGGACACTTGCACACGCACATAAATGTCTACAATATATATTTTATCTTTGGTCAGTTCTCAGAGAAATGTTAACTCATGTGTGGTTTGTGACACGTACTGTTCATAGCCAATATCTGATCAGTGAGTGCAGGAAAGGGACTGTAATATTTCTGTTCCAGGTATAAAGTTTTTATTTTATATCTAGGGGCACAACCATTAATGCTTCTGTTGCCTGCCAAAATTTTAAATCATTGAAGTCCAACTATCATCTTTCTCACACTTAGTCAGAAGAATGTGGTGTAAGAGAGTGAGGGCCAAATGGACTTAATCAGTTCCTTATACTTTCTTAGGTCTAGATCTTCACAGAATGCATGAAGGATTGTGTGAACTTACGCAGTCACTTATATGTGATCATGGCCTTGCATTGAGGGAGGAAAATAAAATCACATGTATTCGTTTCTTCCAGTCATGAAACAGAGATAAATAGTCACGATTCAGTGATCGGATGATGCTTACCTCCACAGGAAGATTTCAGACAGGAAGAGAACAAGGTGGTGAGAATATTACTCTCAAGAAGTCCTTCCACAGGTCATCTGACAAGTAGAAAGGAGAATGCCCCAGCACCCTCGCTGTATCCTGTATCTGAGGTCTGGTCAACTCACCTCTCATGAAAGGTGTCTTTGCTAGAACCAAGGGAACTGAACGCCTAAGTTCATTGTATAGACTTGAAGCGATTCTCTCATCTTCAGCCACCCTCTGCATCGGAATAATTCATAGGTTACAATATAGAATGTTGGAGCTCACAGCTGTTGGGTTATTTTCATCTTCCCTTATATACCCGCAAAATTAGATTTCACTTTTCTTGTGCTCATCCGTTGTCTTGCAGCCGTTCTGTTTCTCACCTATGGGGAATTAAGTCTATTCTGTAACACCAGAGTGCCTCCATTTTGGCTCCAGACTCTTCCTTCTGAGACTGCTTATCCCTTCCAGTTGTCAAACTCAAAGAAAGAGAAGTTTATTCAACCAGAATGCAAAAAAATACTTAGTTCATGTCTTTTATACCATAGTTTTCCATTTATAAAATGAAAAGCTAAAACCCTTATTATTTTAACTCTTTCAGAACTATGTGATATGGGTACTATTAATAAAAATATAAAAAATCAAAAGTAGCTTTAGAACAAAAATATAACATAATTTTCCAGAAAAAAAAATTGTTCCCTGGGTAGAGTGCATCATGATTTGTGCTCAGCCCAAAGCAGGAGTCAACAGGTCTACGTAGTTGATAAAAAAAAGTCTCCTTCAGCATTTTACTGAGACTTTAGAATCCAGCTGCTTCAGTCTTTTCTAAACCCCTGTTATTATTAATGTTTAATTTTAATGGAGGAAGGGAGGATTTAGGTGTGGGTGGCTGGCTTCTTCTTTTTGTTGCTGTTAAATGTAGCAACAAACAATCAAATCAAAGGAAGAAGAACACAAAGAAAATGGGTCGTGAATAAACAAAAAGGTCAGAACTCTAGCATTTAGTGCAATTTCTGGGGAGCTATTAACCATGCTGTGATTGGCAGATTCAACAGTACCTTCTGCTCTCTTTTGCCAGCAACTCTGCAATTATTCCAGGTGTTGTAGTGGAATGACTCTATCAAATTTTATAGGATTAATCAGCATGTAAATGTTGGCAGGCTTCAGCCTCAGATCCCAACTTCAGGTGCAGCACTTTAAAGCAGATGGAGACAAACACTTCTCTGGTTTGCCTTTAAAAGGATTTTCTAAATTGGCCTTACTACCTTTGCCCCAGATTGAGTTTGCTTCAAGGATTTTACTCAGAATAGTTTCTCTCTGGAGACTACACCAAAAACTCACCTGTGTGTTAACTGGTAAGAGTGATGCTACAATTGTTACAATTCCATATTCCTCTGTGAAATTTTTGAGGAACTGTTTCAAGTTTTTTGTCTGTTGTTTATAACTCCATGATCAGTTGTTATGGCAAGTGAAAAAGGAAAGTAAGTTCTCCATTACCTCCATGGAGCAAATCTTTCTTTGGAGCTGTCAAAGAGAAACTTAAGGGGAATATGGAGCAATGTATGAGGCTGACTGTCTATCACATTATTATTTGGAGTGAATTCTTCTGCTCATGAGCGTCCAAGGATTCCGACTTGTCTGTAGCAGTAGTTCTGGATTCTTTGTTCATGTCTGAGTAACTTGCTAGACCGACCTGCACAGTGTACCTTGGTCATGGCATGAAAGAAAAGAACCAAGAGGCTTTTTGGAAGTGATGATGTGCCTTTCTCACATCTGACTCCAGCTGAGAAGAAGTATCGCATCTGTGGACATCCTTGTTCTATTCAAAGCTCAGTTCTGGGTTAATCTACCTGTTCAAGCTTTCTTCGTTCATATTCTACAGCAAAATAAATTCCAGTTAATCAGATTTTTCTTTCACGTTACTTCCAAATCAAAGATTGGCTTGGCCTCACTTTCTCTAGGTCACCCTAAGCAACCACACTATTGCAGTGTAATTTTTGTTTGATTCCCATTTACTCATTAATAGGGCAATGATTTTCTTAAATGTTACATGCTCTGTGAATACAGAACCCTGAGTGGTTGCTTTAGTAGCTCTACTAAATATATATTTATGCAAAAAGCCTTTTGTGATGTGCCTGGAAGGCAACACTGTTCTGAACCAAGATGGGAAAAACAATTAGAACTATGTCTTGTGTGGAGAGTAAATACATCTTTTAATGGATCTTTTAATGTTTAGTTTTAAAAGTGAATTTACATCTGCTGAAATCTACATGTGGCTGTCTAGGACAAGTTAACACAGGGACTTCCATGCTTACTCTCTCAATGTGTCTGGTAGAACTCAAACATTCAGAGTATCTAGTGACAATGGCTATCCCTTTCACCAGAACAGCTCATTGAGCCAGAAAAAAAGCTCTCTGTAGTAAAAATTAGGAAACAAAAACAAAAAAACCTGTGGACTACTACAGAAAATTCCAAGCAAAACCAGCAGTAGATACTTTTATGTATCCCTCAACATTCATTTACTGAACTGGGTACAAGGAGAATTAACATGAGCTATTTAGATGGATATGTGTATTGTTCAAAGAAGATTAGGTTACACTACACACACACACACACACACACACACACACACCTTGGTGACTTAAGTGTTACAACATGTGACTATAACAGGTTGATAGGGATATAGTGCTTCTTCGAGTTACTCAGAACACAGCAGAGAATATTTTATCCACTGGGCAATTAGAATATTGCCAACAGGGAGAAAGATAGTGAGGTATGCAGTTGCTACTATTCACACTTCTATGGGTGATTGGTAGCTCAGGTGGCAAATTTATTGGGTTAGGAAATTATAATCCTACCATATTTGCAAACACAAAAGAGAGGATTAGAAAATATTGCAGGAGTGGGTATACAGCTGGCATGAGGTCGTGCTCGTCCTGAGGTCATTAAACTAGGTGTGCAATACTCATGCCAAGCATTACTATAATAAGACTACTAAGAAACTTAACTATGAATCTGTGATGGAGTTAGCATTTAGCTGTTCTGCACATAGAACAGCTGCTGACTAGTTACATTGCAAGCAAAGATAAGCGTTCTTTTGCTGACCCATTCCTGAGATGGATGACTAAGGGAGTTGTTCCAACACTTTCATGGTTTGAAATGTGAGTTGTCTCCCACAGACTCATGTATTTGAACCTCTAGTTGTTTTAAAAGATCATGGCATTTTAAGGAGGTGGAGCCCTGCTGGAGGATGACAGTCACAGGGCGTGGGTCTTCAGGTTGGTTAGCCCCTGCTAACCAACTTGAGTGAGTCTGCTTTTGAGCTTGCAGGCAGCTCCTCGTGGCCTCCATGAAGGATGTGACTTAGGCCACCTCCAGCTTCTATCAGCCCTCCATGCCTTTTCCAGCATGAAGCACTCTATCTCCCCTCTGGAACTATAAGCTGAATAAATTTCCTTTCTCCCATTAAGCTATTTGACTTTGAGTGGTGTCTCACAGCAACAGAAAAGATAACTGGTACAAACACACTGTGCACCATACACTCAGGCCACTTTGCCTAAGGATTGAGACAACTCACTGGCCAATTCCCAGCAGCCTTTGCAGTCTCACCATGCATGAGTGGCTGCTCAGAAGCTCCCTGTCCCCGAGGATGGTAGTCTAGTCTTTGTGGTCCTTGGGCTGTGAGCTTGACTCTTGCAATCTGAAGTAATTCTTGATATTGAGGCTAATATTTTAATATTCTCTGCTCCTGAGACCAATTTTGAGTGCATGATTCCAGGCTTATTTACTACACATTTCATGTCTTAATATTATAAAGCGAAACATCCTTAAAATGCCTCTAGCTAGGATGACTAAATTGTTTATTTTCCTATTTTGTTCTTTTTATGTTCTGTGAGCTTCAGATGTGTTGATAAAATAACAACATAGAATTTGAATACTCATGGGTCATGTATTTCTTAAAGGACAATTTTTCAAGTTTGTGTTTCAAACGCACCAACATACCAATTTAAACTTCCCTTAGAATAATTATACTGTCATACATCTTCTATCAGCCATATTTTAAAACTACTAGTTCTATACTCATAAAAGACATGATGGTTTTTAACATTAAACAAACCCTTTTGCCTCATTTAAGCAGTACTTACATTACTTCATCAGAGAGTAGTTGGCATGGAAGCCAAACCAGAATTAAATAGAAATCAAAATCCCAAAAGACACCAGAAAAACCCAAAAAGCTTTAAAGCTTTTTTCCTTATACGTTCAGTAGAAATTATATTATTCATTTCCTCTTCTCAAAGCTAGTCTATCTTTGGACTGTGAATCTCCAGTTAATTTTTGAAACATAATCACCACCTAATTAGTTAATTAACTGCAGCCTACATGTAAAGTCCCACATTGACACATATTGCACATGACAGAGAATACTAGGCATATTATTTTGTTAATCTTTCACCAGAAATAATACTCCTTAATACTCCTTTTCTCTAATCTAAGTCTAATGGTCATTACGAAATGCCTTATTCATATCCTGAGAGAGGAAGGTATGGAGAGCTGCCTTAGACATGCTCCCTAGTATCAACAATAAATAGTCAAGAACTGACCTAACTCCTCCTTAATTTTTAAACCAATATATCACCCCCTTCCACCTTACCACAAACAAGTCAAAGTTCTCAAAGGGAAATTAAAAGACTTATTTCAAAAAGTGACTTTTTAGACCACAGAGCTTGCCATTGACTTGCCAAAAGAAATCTGAAGAGTGTTTCTAGCCATGGCCCAACACACGTCCACTCTGCCCTAAGTAAATACATGAACGTTTGAAATAGTGTTTGTAAAAGCAACAGTGGCCCAGTGGAAATCACTGTTCTCAGTTATCCTGGATCAAGCTTCCCTCACAGCCACTGGAAAGGCAGGCTTCAAGCTTCTTACAACAGTGTTTTCCATAGACAATCAGTTCCATAAACAATGATTTCCTTCCAAATCCCAACAAACTCTTAACCCTAAAAGCTCCAGAACTTGAATGAACACAATTAATACAATGAAACAATAAAAGGACCTAGTCTAAGATGGGGACCACCTTTCTCTGAAGGAGCAGCCAGGACCTTAGGCCTAGCACCTTTGGCCAGAGACAACCTGTGCTACTAACTACAGGATTACATTAAGCTTTATTTTTTGTATCATTTGTTCAACTGAACACTCTTATTTAGAAATTCCCTCTCTCTCTATGTATATGTGTGTATGGGTGCATATGCATGTATATATGTGCATGGGTTTAAGTGCAGAGGTCAAAAAGTTAACCTCAGGAGTCATTCCTTAAGTGTTGTCAATCTTGTTTAGTGAGACAGGGTCTTCCATTAGGACATGGAACTTATCAGTTAGCCTAGGTTGGTCTAGTATCAACAATAAAATCACTCTCCCAGTGATTCCAGGAAACAACATGTCTCAGCTCCCCCAATTAGGATTACAAATCCTTACCACACACTCAGCCTTTTTTTAAAAAAAATTCTGTGTATGTGGGGTGTGTGTGTGTGTGTGTGTGTGTGTGTGTGTCTGAGTGTGTATGCCTATGGAATCCTGGATTGTTCTACCTCCTTTTGGGTTCGCTCTGGGGTTTCCCAGGCTCTGCTTTCCAGGGTTGTAATTACAGGCTACCTCCTTATCTGTTTTTGTACATGGGATCTGAGGATCCAAACTCAGGTCCTTTTGTTCGAGGCAAAGGCTTTTACCACTGAGTATAACCCAGTCCTCATACCCAGCTTCTATGTGTATTATGTGGATTGAACTCAGGCCCTCATGCTTACATAATGAGTGATTAGCCCTCCTTTTCTTCTTCTTCCAACTTAGTCTTTTCATCCACAGCATAAGGTCAATGGGAAGTCTTCTGAGCCATAGCCCAAGGGCAGAAATTGTGGTTTCTATTTCTTCTTATGCCCAAGCCACTCCTAGCATAATACCTTACAGTATACATAAACAGTCACAGAAGGTGAGCTAGAATTTTTTAATATTCAGAAGGAAAGGAAAGTTGGTAGCAAAAGAGGGAAAACAAATGTTTCTATTGCAGAGATTTTTTTAACTAGAAAACTCTTAGGTTTAATAAACATTCTCAGTAGAATTGCAAGTTACAAAATCAGTAACTTTTATAAAGCTCAGTGTAGTTTGGATTTGTAGTCCCTTAATGGCTAAGTCATGACCATTTTTTTCACATATTTATTGGTCATTTTTACTTATTTCTTAATAAATTTATTAAATTTACACTTTATATACATGCTTCTTGCCTTCCTCCCTTGTTCCCCCTCTTCCTCGCTCCCTCCCTTCACTATCACTCCCATCCCATCACATCCCACCCTCCCTCCCATCCCCTACATGGGCCCAGTCTACTCCCTCCTATTCTCCTGACCTTTGGTTCTATAAGTCCTGGGGTCCCTTCTGTATTATCTGTTCTCATGGAGGTTCAGGCCTCTGTGGGAGACAGAGAGGTCCTTCTTTGAGCAGCCCCACTGATATAGGTACTTCCCTACCTCTGTCTGACCCCTTGCCCCTAAGGATTCTACTGCCTGAAAATCTCCAGAGATCTGTTATACAGATTTCTTTAAAAGATCGTAAGCACTTGTCTTTCAAATACAATTTGGACAATTTCTCTTGATATCTGAACTCTCATCATCATTTAAGAAGTTCCTTACCCTCCAGCCATGCTGCTCATATATAATAGCTTTTGTAAACATTAGTATACTTTTGCAAATTATGGTCATTTCAAAGAATATGACCATGCCAGGAAAAACATACTGAACCTATTTTGTCACATACTTAGATATCTCTACTTACCACCATATCTTCTTTTTCTTTGTTTTGTTTTTTCTGTTTTATTTTTGAAAGAGTATTTTATCATGGCAACAAAAAACTGTTTTGTAACAGACTATCTTCTTTTTTTTCTTTTTTTAATTTTATTTTTTATTTCTTCCTATTCATACAAAGTTGATAAGTACCCAATTCCCCTCCCTCCCTCCACTCCTCCTGGACTCCCTTACTCCCTCCCCACTTTTTCTCTTTCCTTTTCCCCCTCCCTCCCTTTCTCCCAGTGCCCCCCACCCCCCCATTCCTGGAGCATCTTTTAGTGTGCATGTCAAACTTCCCTCTGGGTCCTCCTCTCTGATGAGGTGTAAGGACTCAGTGGCATTGCCTAGAGCTTTTTGTGTGTGTGTGTTCTCCTTTAGTATAGGAACACTATTGTAGCTGTTAATCCCTTGCCTCTAAAGATCCTAGTGCCTGTGATCCATTCTAGACTTTGGGGGTTCAATGATATGTTGGTCATTGCGCAGGTCATGCAAAGTCCTATTATGATTACTTTGGCCTAACTTGTATGGAGTATCTTGCATATCATTGCTCCTCCCCATCTTTAGGCTCTTACAATTTTACCACCTCCTCTTCTACAAATTTCCTTGAGCTTTAGGATGGGGAGAGATTAGGCTGGCCTGGTTGATGTAGAGTCTATGATTTTCCAAATTATGTTTTGTTGATTTTTTTTTCAGTTTTGCTGCTCCTGCACCGCCCTTGGCTCTATCCTGATGGGTATTGGCTGTCATCCCCTGGGATGCAGCACAAGTCCTGTCCCAGGCAGACGGGAGGGAGGGCCACCATATCTTCTTTATAACCTGGGTCTTTGTACATACATATTCCAGGATTTTAAACTATTTTTGACAGCATCAGACAAGTAATATATCTACCAGCCTTAACCTGTATTTGATATTCTTTGACTCTTTCTTACAAAGTTCCTTGTTTAAAAACTAACATGTTTTTTATGAAACTCCAGAAAGTTTCATATAAAAAGAAGTAACATTGTCAGGTAAATTTGAGAAATTGAAAATAAAATTAAACAAGTTGTTGCAAAACATGCTAGAACTTTGAAGTGCAATGTGAATCACCTGGAGCAGAATGTAAGTTATAACATCTCATAACACTATGTAAGAGACACCACCATTGAAGGCCATGAAAACACGGTTATAAGGAGGAGAATGTTTCTGCCCAGTATTCTTTTTAGAAAAGCTAAATCTACATTCCCTGCATGCCAAATGTTTCCACTATGAAAAGTGTATTAGCCTGGAGGAATTTTCCAGTCTCCCTGGATAACATGAATGTTTTAACTTTAGGAATTTTAATGACTACTCCTAATTCCTTAGTGTGTTTTTCAGACACTAAGAACTATTTCTGGTGACAAGCATTTTGTTCACTCTTCTCTGCTATGCTCAGGATTCAATAGAGAACTAGAGAACTAACTAGAGAACTCTCTTCCAATTAAAGGGGGAGAACAGAAAAAGCCCTGAAAATGGATCTCATATAGCATTACCAGATAAATAGGAACCAGGAATTCAGAGGATAGTCAGTAGAAAGTAGGCAGAGTCCATGAACTTGAAAGCCTCAGATTTTATTGGAATTTTTATATCTCAAAACGTCTTTTTTTAAGTTTATTCTTCTTTTTCAAAAGTAAACAGGATTAAAAAAAAGCACAAGTATTAAAATATCAACCCCCTTCTTGGGAGACAGTTCAATGGTTAAAGCCTTTGCCTCACAAAAAAACAAAACTAAACAAAACAAAACCCTGAGTTTGCCTTTCCAGATGCCACATAAAAATGTAGGCAAATATTATGGTGGACTATAATTTTGGTCCTGGAAGGCAGAGTCTGGGAAACCCCAGAGCAAAGCAAAAAGGAGGTAGAGCAATCCAGAATGATTCCTGATGCTACACTTGGGCCTCTGCAGGCATGTACATTCAAGAATTCTCTTGTACACACATACAGAGAGAGAGAGAGAGAGAGAGGAGAGAGAGAGAGAGAGAATCTTAAATATCAAACTTTTACTTTCTTTCAGGTAGGTTGACAAGATCTAATGTCCTGCATCATTTGTGAGAAAGAAAATTAGAATAAAGGAATCTCCCTTCTTGCCATAGAATCTAAAGAAGACTGTGAAAGATGATTTTGTAAGGATTTTTCATCTCATCACATAATTAAAAATAGTGATGGCAATAAATCAAGAGGAATAGTCCTTAAAATCAATCCATGATATCCCGAGATGGTACATCAAAAGCTTGCTGGAAATAAAAGTTTGGATTGAGAATGGAATGTGGATACCTGTTTTTCTCAGCAAAATAATTCAGCCATTGTAATTATTTTTAACAGAATTGGGCTTCACACTGTGGGATAATGAGCTGGAAAATGTATTTGTTTTAAATAAAGGCATTTTCACACTACAAGAACATACAAACATCTATGAAACCCAAATGTGCCCGTCCAGCGTGCCTGGTAAAAGAGCCAATTTGATGTTATTTCCAACTGTGTAGAAATAATTTGCTCCAAATTCAGGCTACAAAGCAAACAGGTGCTTCTTGAAAGAAACCCCATGAGTCTGGAATTGCCAAGGGCTGGGACAGCTGGGAAGCATGGTGTTCCCCCTCCCTCCTAAATGGCACTCAAACCTCTGGAGACTGTTTGCATCCCAACTCCAAGCCCTACCTGGAATCTGCTCATCTGCAATCATAGGACTCGCTCAGCCTCCACAGAACCATCTCTCCCCTGAGCTGCAGAATCACACTAACAACAATAAGACATCACAGTTCCAACCGAGACCACATGGGAAAGTGACAGGCAAATCACTCAGGGAGAGACACAGATGAGGGAAGTCACATGTCGAAAGTCTGGCCCAAACTCCAACTATTTCACTCTTTTTATTGAGCAAGCAAAGTTCAACCCAGGGGCGTGGGGAAGAGAATTGGAAAGCTGGGGAAAATACAGATGGAGCAGTTTTGAAGAACAAGAAAAATGTGAGAAAAAGGTGCTAGGTGGATTTGAAAAAAGGGAATTGGAAATGATGTCAGGATTTCAAGGCAAATATTCAGGGGTCCAAAAATACATGATTATAGGACATTTACATGAATGTCAGGTGCTGGTGTGTCAATAGGATTGTGATCCTTTCATGACTCAAGTTTGGAGCTGGGATTGCCAGTGCTTCTTTGTGGTTGTGCCTAGCATTTCCTGCTACCTCGCTCAGCTGTCAGTGAGCTATGATCACTTCTTTCCTACAGATTTGATATTCTTCTCCTAAACCCTTTAAAGCACTGAGTTGCTGGAAACATGGGTACATCCACACAGACCATATAGTCTGATGTTAAAATGGATCTCACCAATGCAAACAAATACTCCAAGGACGTCCCTTGCTCTGATTCCTCAATCGCTTTCTGGGTAACAGCAAAAAAAGCCCAAGAGTTCACTTAAAATATCCTAAACTTTCAAATGCTGTCCAGGCTCCTGTTAGCAGAGGCCCGAGGCCCATTTTCTGCTCCCTGTCATATGGCTGGTTTGTATACAGCCCAAGTGTTGAAATAAATGTAATTAAGGAACTTTATTTATCACACACAGTGAGAACTTTCCTGTGTTTCACATTTGTCATGTATATTAGCATTACTTGACTATATAAAATTTACTTTTACTGAATTAGTTTAATAAGTCTCAATAGTTCACATGTGACGTAAATATTTCCTTTTAGAACAAAGGTCATTATTCCCCCTGGAATTACCTGATTTCCTTGGGAAAGAAGTAGTATTTCAAGAACATAGTCAAGGAGCATTTAGAAATATAAAATACAGCCTTTGCTTTGATCAAAGATAGATTTTTCCAGTATCTTCACACCAACTTGTGCATCACATTGGGGGCCACCAGGAGGGGAAGATGTCCCAACTACTGTGATCTACTTACTTTAAAACTCTAACTCTTTCCAAGAAGCCTGGCCCTATTACTTGGAACATTTTTTCCCTGAGATCTGCACTGGGCTTGAGAAAAAAATGAAGAGGTAGATTGACAGATATTGATCTGCTTTGTAGAGTAGATTGAGAGGAACCTAAGGGTTCTGGTAATAAGTCTGAGTCCTGCAAGAGTCTCTAGAGAAGCAGAGAAGCAAAATGGTAACAGTATTTGCAATAGGTTGAATGGGTATAAATGCGAAACTCATTTCCTAAGAATTTGTGTGATTTCATTTTGAATAAGAAAAGATGTCCTTCTTCAACAAATGGCGCTGGAAAAACTGGATATCCACATGCAGAAGATTAAAACTAGACCTGTACTTGTCACCATGCACAAAAATGGATTAAGGATCTTAATATTAGGCCAGAGACTATAAAAACCTTAGTTGAAAGAATAGGGAATTCCCTTAAGCAGATTGGGCTAGACCAACATTTCCTAAACAGAAACCCACTTGCATAATCACTAGAATCAACACTCAACAAATTATGGAATTAAAGAGCTTCTGTTCGACTAAATGCAACCCACAGAATGGGAGAAAATCTTCACTAAACACATATTTCATAGAGCTCTATTAACCAGAGTGCACAAAGAACTTAAAAAGTTAAACACTAAGGAGATGAATAACCCAATTAGAAAATGGGCCTCAGAACTCAAAAGAAACTTTTCCAGGGATGAAATTGAAATCTCTAACAAATACCTTAAAAAATGCTCCACATCCCTAGTCATCAGGGAATTGCAAATCAAAACTATACTGAGATATCATATCACTCCAGTCAGGATGGCGAAAAATCCATAATACAAACAACACCAAATGCTGGAACGAATGTGAAGAGCAGAGGACTCTCATACATTGCTGGTGGAAATGCAGGCTTATACAGCAAGTCTGAAGATCAGTATGGTGATTTCCAAAAAAAGTTAAAAGTTAAGGATTGAAATGCCATATGACCTTGTTATACTACTACTGGGAATAATCCCCCAAAATGCAGCAATTCACTGCAATGATATGAGAACAACCATGTTCATTGCAGCACTATTTACAATAGCAAAGTCATGGAATCAACCCAAATGCCCAACAATTGACAAATAGATAATGAAAATGTGTGTGTGTGTGTGTGTGTGTGTGTGTGTGTGTGTGTGCGTGTGTGTATAAAATGGAATACTACTCAGCCATCAAAAAAGAGGAATTAATGAAATTTGCTGGGAAATGGATGGAATTGGAAAAAAATTACATTGAGTGAAGTATCTTAGACACAGAAAGTTAGATGCTGTATGTACTCCCTAATAAGTGGATCCTAGTTTCAAAACCACTTAATAACATATACAAAAGTAAATCTCTGTAATACTCACTATAATCACAAAGTATTATAAATAGGAGAGAAGGGGAAAGAAGACCACAAAAGAAAGGAAACCAAAGAACACACTTCAATAGAGAAATTAGGCTATGGTTATGTACTTCGTATAATAGCAAGACATCTGATACAGCTCATTCTCACTTGGATCTGAACAGGTTTGATCTCTTCAATCAGGGAGGGTATAGGGACTGGCAGTTAGATGGTAATCAATTGGCAAATGAGAGACTGACCCCTCACTGCTGTGTCCTACTCCTAGTTCTTCCATCTACCTTTGAGATTTTTATTATATTAATATCTTTGTTTAAACAGTCTTTTATCTTTGGTTAGGAGATGACCTTGAAAACAAATCAGAATGCAGCCAAAGGCAGTGCAGGAACAGGAAAACTGAAAACATCAACAAACCATAATTCAGAACACCAAAGACCCTACAGTGTTCACCTAGAACCAGACCAGCCAAATCTCTCCCCATCCTAAAACTCAGAGAATCTTGGAAAAGAGGGAGCAACAAGATTGTAAGAACCTAGGGGCAGGAGAGGTGGCTCAGGGCTTAAGCCTCTGCCTTGCAGGCAGAAGGTCCTGAGTTCGGATCCTAGACCCCAAGTATAGACGCCTGGCAGAAGCGGGGGCAGAAGCAGGGGCGACCTGCATTTCTGTTCCTGGTAGGGCAGAGCCTGTGAATCCCAGAGCAGAGTAAACAAGGAGGACGTGGAGGCGGTCCATGGTGGTTCCCAAATTTGCCTGTGGTTCTACACACACACACACACACACACACACACACACACACACACACACACACACACGTGCGCACACACACAATTGAATAAAAAAAAGGATTGTAAGAGCCTTAAGAGCCTAAAGATGGGGTGGACCAACGATATGCAAAATACTCCATACAAGTCAAGGCTGCAGCAGCCAGGATATAGCCACAATGTGATTGGACCTTGCCTGACCTGCACAATGGTTGACATGTCAACAACCTCCCAAAGTGTAGCAGGGATAACAGGGAAGACGGCTTCAGGCAGTAGGATTCTTAGAGGCAAGGGGTTAAACAGTCGTAATGGAGTTCCCATAGTAGTGGGCAGCCCAAGAAGGGGCCCCAAGCCATGCAACGGAGTTCTAAACTCTCACTAGAGGGAAATTCAGCCCCCACATAAACAGATGCTCTGGAGGATGGGAGGAAGAAAGCAGGAAGCACCAAGAAAGGAGGAGGGTAGGAAAAGAGGTGAGAAAGAGGGGGAGGGGGAGAAGGGGGTAAAGAGTGCAATGGGAGGCCACGGGGAAAGGGGAGGAAGGGGCTCTATTCAGTTTATATGATTAGGCAAAATTGTAATAAAAAAGAAAAGATGCCTTTCATTATTTTTTGTGTTATTACTTTAATAAAAATATTTTTATATGTTAATATTTAGTTGTTTTTAAAAGGTTGTCTCTCTGTTTCTGTCTCTGTCTCTCTCATATGTACATATATATAATATATATATACATATATACACATGCACACACACACACACACACACACACACACACACACACATACACAGACACACCTCATCTCTCCTTGCCCCTCTCTTTCTCTGTCAAGATAAAGGGTTACAAGCTTTCTTAAAGACAGAAATGTCCTGTTCCTACCAAGGAATGAGACCTTGTACCACACAATGAGAACAACCATTTCCTAGCACTTATCTCTCGAGAAGGCTCACAGTGAACTTCGCTGTCTCAATCAGGAGCTAGAATTTGTCCTTGGTAAACAAACAAAAATTACTGGAAAAAAAAAGAATTTCACAATATGAGAGTGGATTCCGTTTTTAGTAAGAAAACTTCAGAAATATTCTTTTCTTATAGCCCACTTCTGACTTACTAGCATACATAAATTGGAATGTTGTATGTGTATTTGTTATGCAGCATATTCAGGGATTCATTTTTTTTTTTTACTTTTTAAAAAAATATTTATTTATGAGAGAGAGCGAGAGAACAAATGCATGTCATGGGGGTAGAAGTGAGAGGAAGTCATTTCTGTCCGTCTGTTGTGGGACAATCAAAACAATCCCTTCGTGGTCGCCAAATGTTGCAGAGAAAACGGTCTCGACTGTCCCAATGTTGTAGGGTTCTTGTGTTCCAGAGTCGAAGATTGAAACCAGAACACCTGTAGAGGATTAAGGTAGAGTCAGGGAAAGATTTCATAAGCCCACAAACAGGTAAACTGGTTCATCACTTAATCTTTAAACCAGGCTTGTAGATCTACCTTACTTTCCCAATGCATCCGGCAGCAACAGTGCCTATACCTGTTACTCATTAGGCTTTCACGAAAACAAAAAACAAAGAGAAGATTCAGCCTTCTATTGGCTCACTAAAGGTATAAGTTGCTTATTTCTTTTTTTTCTTTCATAGATTTTTGCTTTTAAGCAGAAATGTAACATTATAATAGGAAATGTCATGTTACCTTTCACTTACACACTGCCTGAATTCAAAAGTAATTCTTTGCAATGATTGTGAAACTTGAGTTTTGTTGCACTATGATCAGAATTTGTAGTCTGAATATTCTGGTTTTAGAATTATATTAAGATTATGGGGGTAAAAACTCTGTTAATGCTGATATAAGATCTAAAAAGGGGGACTGGAGAGGTGGCTCAGGGGTTAAGCCTCTGCCTTGCAGGCAGAAGGTCCTGAGTTCGGATCCCAGATCCCACGTATAGACGCCAAACGGAAGCGGGGGCGGCCTGCGCTTCTGGTCCTGGTAGGGCGGAGCCTGTGAATCCCAGGGCAGAGTAAACGAGGAGGTGGAGGCGGTCCATGGTGGTTCCCGATTCGTCCGTGGTTCTACACACACATACACACATGCCGCACATACATACACACACAAACAATTGAATAAATAATAATAATAAAAATTAAAAAAAATTTAAAAAAAAAGATCCAAAAAGGGTGAGGGTTGCAAAGATGGAAAAGGCAGAAATAAATGAAATACTTAATTAAGTCAAGCTCACTCATTGTGACTGAAATCCCACCCGTTTTTTGTTCCCTTGATCTTTTAAATTCTGAAAAGGGCATATTAAGTTCTCAACTGTGATTTCAGATGCTCCTTTTTTCCTTTTATTTCTAGCAAATTTTTAAGTAATATCCAGATTTTCCTGAAACTCCTGTGGACTGTTTGCATAAAGTCTTATTCCTGAAAACAGCCTACTGAACTGTAGATATAGGAATGGCAAAGATGGCAAGTTTAAGGTTTGGCTTCATCTCTGGGATTCTGAATCCTCCATGCCTTGTGTGCTGGTTTCTCATCAACATCCAACCGGTAACCAAGTGTGTTAGTTTCATCCTCCCATTGCTGAGTGTATTTAAGAGCCAAACAACTTAGGGGAACAAGGAACTGGTTCCATATTAAAATTCTTATTTACAGTCATCAGCATGGCAGGAGAATTTATAATAACATCAGAGGTTGAGAAAATGGCCACCTCATAGTCACAGCAACTGCTGAGAGATGGGCAAAGCTTCCTCCCTTGCTAGTCAGCCAGTCTGCCAACATCCAACCAGCTCCCTCTCTATTGCATTCACTGCCCAGGGAATGTCCCATCTACCATAGATGGGGTTTTGCACATCAATTAGAGAATCTCCCACAGGCTTGCTTAGGTCTTGCCTTACTACTAATTTTTCACAGATGTGCACAAATAGTCCTCAGTTGTCAAATTAGCATTTATAACTAATTGCTACAGTGTGTCTAGATGATTTTTTTTCACTCACCATATTCAATATCTGCCAATACTTTTCAGTATGAAGAACAATCTTCAATTCTAAGTTCTTCTTTTACTAAGGTGGTTAACTCTTCCTTCTAGAACTTGGGATCCTTGCTACTTTCCATTAAGTCTGCCCACTCTCCTTTATGTACCATGCTTCTGTAATTCTCATCTGTGTTGTGGATCTTACTGTCACTTTCATGTTTCAGACTGTTAAGTTTTTTCTGTTTAAGTGTCCATCTTGCATTTTGGAGCATTTAGCGGATTTTATTTGGTGGTAATGCTCTTAATTTCAATACATTAGGGAATTTTTATTCTGTTTTCTTTGTATGGCAACTTGTTCTTGATGCATGAGTGCCTCTCATACATACATCTAAGGATCATTTTAATTCTATATTTCCCCACTTATTTCTTCACCTTTAAAAATTTCACGTCATTGGATTTAATAGCCACGACTTTCATTATTGTTGCAAATATGGTCCTGTGACTCATTTGCCTTCATTTTTGGAAAAGTCTAGCACTTGCTGCACTGGGGCCTTAATTCTTGTCACTTTTCTCCTCTGGTACCTGAGCATTCACTTCACCCCAGCCACTCATGCCAACATCCTTGTCTTAGACTTTGCTAACAAGCTGACCCCTGTATTATACCATTCTTTGAAAATTTGTTGTATATTAATAGATAACTAATACAGTAGAAATAAGACTTATGCAAACATATTTTCTAAAATATGAAAGCAGATATTAGAAACTCTTATTTTTAAATTTTAATAACATTTTGGGGATTTTATGAAAAAAGAACTTTCTTCATAAGATATTTCAGACATGAAAAAATTTCAGACATTTGCTTTGAAAAGACTTAAAAGTGGTAATACCATGAGCACCAAAAGAGGGCTTTGAACTCAGTATTCCTGAAATAGCCAGTATGGGAATAAGAATCAAGACAGTGGATTAGCTGGCCTAAAATGTGAAGGACATCATTTGAAGGCACAAAAACTCTAAGTCAAAAATTCCAGAGCTCAGCCACAATAAGGTAGAAACAGAATGAGCTTCATAAATGAAAAGTGGCATGATCCTCTGAAGGAAAAGAGAACATTGAGTTCAAAGCAGAAAGATATTACTGACTATAGCACTAAAAGCCTGAGAACAGCTGTGGGGCCTGACTGCAGCGCAAAGAGAAGGGTGAAGCTTTAACTCACTGTGGCAAAGGGGAAAGGACAATGAATGTGTCTGTCACAAACTTTGGAGACATATCTAATCTGATTTCTCTGTACACTTTTCTGTGGCTTCAGATCTAGATAGATTTGACTAGTTCACCTTTCCATTTCCAAGACTTTCCAATCTATTATTCCAGAATTTCTGAGAATTATGAGGATGCTCCAATTCTTCATGTCGCCAGTGGTTTTCAATGTCTTTCTCTGCCTGGTTGATTCGGTTTATTGTCTCAGTTCTCACATGTTTACTCTCTGATGATGCCACAATGACACTGCATGCAACTCAACCTCTTTCCTTGGACACCCTTCCTTGCAGAATTTTATTGCACTGTGGGATTTGCAAGTAGGTTATGTAGCAGGCTTTACTGAAGTGTCTGGAGAGGCAATAATTCATGCCAAAACAATGAGACAATTAAAAAAAATCCTTCAGCCCTCAGTTCACTTGGTCCTGGTTTTCACTTAATCACCTGTCTTCTTTTTCTCTTCTCTCTTCTACCTCCTTTCTCTCCTCTTTCATTCTAAGCAAATTTTAAGGGATCTTGGAAGAGATTGATCCTTCTCTCAGAGGAATTTATGTGGAAGCTGCTGCCGCAGTTGATTTTCACCTGCTGCTGTTGACTGACTGGTATAAGAAATCAATTACAGACTTGTGTTGAAGGTCTTTACACACTTCCTTGATGCTGAAAAGAAAATAAGAATTAAAGACTGAGTATTTTTAATGTTTAGAATGAGGAGAGAACATCATATTACATAGTAAAAATACTAAATGATGCTATATTAATTTGTATACACACACACACAGACATGCGCGCATGTGCCAATCACTGAAAGCAACTATGCGATCCATGACTTTGATATTTGGCAATGAACATTAGGCATTATATTGCTTTTTGTTATCTAAACTGCACTTAGATATAACTAAATAGCCACATTTATGAATAAAAGGTTTATTTACATTTAACAGAAATATAAAATGGATAATAGACCATATAATTTTAAAAATAATAAATCTTTAATTGCTAATGAAGCAATTGAATCAAATAATACTCACCAGTACAAGAAATTATTACCACAAAGTTCGATGGAAAACTTAACATGAGAGGTTTAGGTTATTCCTATCACAACTCTTTGATCAACCTATGCAGTATTAGGTGGAAAAAATAGCATTTTAACACTTTTTAATGTCTGTGTTTGGAGACAGATGAAATACTCCAAACTCTATGGTCACTATTATAAACTCAGAAACATGGGCTGGCTTAATAGCTAAACCTCTTCTCATGCAAGCAAATGGGTGGACATTCAGATCCCAGATCTCATGTAACATACTTAGTGAGTGTGGTGGCTCCCATGTGTAATTCTAACGTTGAAAGGCAGTCTCTGGAGCAAGCTGGCTAGCCACACTAGCCTTACAGGTGAGTTCTGGGTTTGATTAGAGACTCAGTCTCAAAGCAGTAAGGTGGAAAAGAGAAAGAGAATGATTCCCCATGCACATGTATACCCGTGCACAAAAACACACACATATCTGCTCCCTCACATATACAAACATGCATCTTCATACCCACACAAGAAAATGAGAAAAACATAAACATGCTATTTATTTTTTACATAAACATGTAAACATGTTGCCTCTCCAGACACTTCAGTAAAGCCTGTTACATATAACCTACTTACATTTTTTACACTAACATGTAAAATTTATGTTACTTTTTCAGATAAATTCCAAATATTTCCATCCAGAAAATAAAATATTGAGTTCTCTTGTATAATAGACACTATACTAGGTTTTATGCTTCAAAAGCAAGAGGATCCAAATACTGTCCTTGAGGAGTTTATAGTCTCACACATGATTAAGCACTCCCAACTAGCATCAAAGGAGTTAAATGCACAAGTGGATGCTATAAAATGTGCCACTTAATTCTCCTGAGGCCAGCATGGAAGGCTGCAGAGATGAGGTGATAGGTGGGATGTAAATGACAAGCATTTCACCAAGGTAACAATGCAAAACACACCACTACACAAGAAATGGAATATCATGAACACAGGAATGGTAAGAAATAGTAAGAAGCTGTCTGCACTGGTTATAATATAAATATTCTCATTATCATCCTTATTCCTTAGTCATATATTACTAGAAATAAATGTGCTAAAAAGGAATACAATTGGGCAACAAAATCCTACAACAACAGAATATGATAGATCAGGTTTGCCTTTAGAAAGATCACTGTAGATCTCTTGAAAAAGGAGGACTAAGGATGGAAGGCAACTCAAGCCTGGGTAGAGTGACTTGTGATGAGGCTACAATGGCAAGAATGACGTCAACAAGAAGGAATGGGTGAGACAGTTTTAAACAAAAAGAAGGGCTGAGATAGATCAGGGTTTAAGCCTTTGCCTTTCTGAGGGAGGGGGGAAAGGAAGGGGGAAAGGGGGGAGGCAGCAGGGATGTCCAGGGAGGAGTAGAGGGAGGGAGGGGACAGGGGTACCTATTACGTTTGTATTATGAGCAGAAAAAAAAAATAAGCCTTTGCCTTTCAAGCAAAATGATCTGAGTTTGAACCCCCCACATCCCAAGTAAAAACTTTGCAGAATATGATGGTGAACTATATTTCTAGTCCTGCGAGGCAGAACCTGAGAAACCTCAGAGCAAAGCAATAACGAAGTAGAGCAATCCAAGGTGATATATAATGTCACACTTGGGCCTTCACAGGCATACACACTCAAGTGCCCTCTATTACACACACACAAATGCACATGTGCACACAAGCGTGCACACACACACACACACACGCACTAGCATGACAAAAAAATTTTAAAGAAAGAAAAGCAATTTCCACATTTTATACATAGTAGATAGGACAGGCCAATTTGGTGGATCTTGGCTGAAAGTATAAATAGAGAATCACTTTTCCCAGAGGTCCCTCATCTGTAAGATATGTTCCAATTAGAACACCAAAACCATCACTGGAGTGTTATTATTCAACAACAAAATGAAGAATTTGAGTTTAACAGGTTCTTCCCTGTCTGTAAACCAATTCTGTTTCAGAGTTTATTAACAATGAGTTGGAATGAATTAAGTTATTGACACTCATCTAGCGTGAGGAAAAGGCAGGAAGGCTGACAGGCAACGTGGTGATATCTGTTACTCTGGACGAGCCCTGCATTCTAATGACATCTTTTAGTCGTGCTTTTTTATAGCAGCACATTTGTACCAGCTGCCGAGTGGTTTTACTTACATCCACTTCAGCCTATGCATTTAGATGCCTTGCACCATTAAGTTTCCTATCTTTAGAATATTATTCAGGGCTGTAAGTCACACAATATTCCAAAGGACTTATCTGCAACATCAAAGGCAAAGGCTAAATGGATGGAAACTATTTCTTGAATCCAGTGGCTTATTTAGGTATTCATTTGGCTTTTAAATTCCTATGCATCATTTATGTCTGGATAAGACAGCAGAATCATGCCCAATTCTAAGATACATTAATGAATTATAGGAACTGGCAATAACAGAAAGCACAGATAGTGCTTCACAGTAAATGTTTGGCACAGTAAGTATGTTTGGCAACTTGGTTTTTTCCAATTTTATTCCACCTTAGAACATTCTTTTTTTTTTCCATTCTCCTTTATTTTATTTATTTTTTTAAACATTTTTTATTATCTCCGCTCATACAAGCTTAATAGGTACACCGGTTCCCTCCCTCCCTCCTCCCCCCCCACCCCTCTGCTCACCCTCCCCTCACCTCTCCCTCCCCACCTTCCAGTGCCTCCCCTCCCCCAATCCCCGGAGAATCCTTTAATGTGCATGCCAAACTCTCCTCTGGGTCCTCCTCTCCGATGATGTACAAGGATCCAGCGGCATTTCCCTGAACCCTTTCCTTTGTTCCCCTTAAGCATAGAAACACTACTGTGACTGTCAATCCCTTGCCTCCAAGGATCTTGGTGCTTTTAGCAAATGCTAGACTTTGTGGGGTCAATAGTGTGTTGGACATTGTGCAGGGCATGCAAAGTCCAATTATGATTGCTTCGGCCCTAACTTGTGTGGAGTATCTTGCATATCATTGCTCCTCCCATCCTTGTGCTCTTACACTCTTACCACCCCTCTTCCGCAAATTTCCCTGAGCTTCAGGATGGGGAAAGATTAGGCTGGTCTAGTTCTAGGTGGTTGATATAGAGTCTCTGAAGTTCTGGATTATGGTTTGTTGATTTTCTTTTGCAGTTTTGCTGCTCCTGCAATGACCTTCACTCCATCCTGATGGGTATTGGATGTCACCCCCTGGCCAGAGATAAAAAACTGTTAAACTAGAGTCTTGTTATAAGAGTATATTCAAAAGTAGGAAACTATAGTGAGGGAGGGGTCAATCACCCATTTGCAAAATGGTTACTTATTATCTGCCAGACTATATGCCCTCCCCTTCTGGTGAGATCACACCCCCTCAGTTGTAAATGAGCAGGAACGAAAAGTCTGTGAACTTAACCAGATGTCTCATTGCTTACTTGCAGTCCTTAATGGAGGCCTATTTTCTCTGCTGTAATATGGTCCCCTCTCTCCTTGTTTCTGGTGTGGCCCTCCTACCTCATCCCTCCTCTTCATACTCCAGTGTCTCTAGGTGGGCTGGGTGGGTTTGGTACTAGGAGCCACCTATTAGGGAGTACATACGGCGCTTAATTTTCTGGGTCTGAGATACTTCACTCAATATAATTGTTTCTAATGACATCCATTTCCCGGCAAATTCCAGTAATTCGTCATTTTTGATGGCTGAGTAGAACTCCATTGTATAGATGTACCACAGTTTCCTTATCCACTCGTCAACTGTTGGGCATTTGGGTTGATTCCATGACTTTGCTATTGTAAACAGTGCTGCTATGAACATGGTCGCACTTGTGCTATCGAGGTGAACCTCTGCTGCATGGGGGGTTATTCCCAAAAGTGGAATCGCAGGGTCATATGGCATTTCAATCTTTAATTTCTTTAAGAATCTCCAGACGGAGGCAAGGGATTGACAGCCACAGTAGTGTTCCTACGCTTAAGGGGAACACAGGAAAGGGTTCAGGGAAATGCCACTGGGTCCTTGTACGTCATCGGAGAGGAGGGCCCAGAGGAGAGTCAGGCATGCGCAAGAAAGGACTCTGGGAATTGGGGCGGGAGGCACGGGGGGATGGGGAGGTAGGGGTGAGGGGAGGGGGAGCAGGGGGTTCGGGGGGAGGAGGAGGGAGGGAGGGAACTGGTGTACCTATTAAGTTTGTATGAGCTGAAATAATAATAAAAAATGTATGATAAAAAAAAGAATCTCCAGACGGCTCGCCACAGTGGCTGTATGAGCCTGCATTCCCACCAGCAATGTAGGAGAGTTCCCCTCTCTCCACATCCTCTCCAGCATTTGGTGTTGTTCGTATTGTGGATTTTTGCCATCCTGACTGGGGTGAGATGATATCTCAGGAAAGTTTTGATTTACATTTCCCTGATGGCTAAGGAAGTGGAGCATTTTTAAAGATATTTGTTAGACATTTTAATTTCATCCCTAGTAAAGTTTCTTTTAAGTTCCAGGGCCCATGTTTTAATTGGGCCATTAATTTCCTTGGTGTTTAGTTTCACCTTAGAACATTCTTTATATTCAGATAAGACTAAAGGACAAGAATGGTAAGTTAGCATTGTGAGAGATGGGAAATTAGCAATGAAACTGTTGAAAGAAGAAGATAAAGAGGGGTTAAGATTAGGTATCTCTTTTTTATCACATAAAGGGATACTGAAAGGCCACTTAGTTCAGGATCTACCAGGAAAGAATTCCAATGGAGAGACTGATCAGCAAGTTGCTAATTAGAAGAGTCATGCAGAGAGATGAAGTGACTACCACCATAAAAAGAAACCAGATGAACTAATCCCTGCCTTAATTTCAGATTTCCATTGCTGTCATAAATATAGGTCCCTGAGGAGCAAGGAGATTCCGGGTTGCAATCCATTGTAGCTGGAGAGTCAGAAGATACCAGCCAGGATGCAGGGAACTGACTACATCATATCTACAGAAAGAGCTGGCACAATAGCTGACATGCCAACGACCCCCCAAAGTCTAGCATGGATCACAGAGGGGAGAAGGCTCCAGACAGTAGAATCCTTAGAGGCAAGGGACTCAACAGTCATAATAGAATTCCCATACTAACAGGGAGCTCAAGAAGGGGCTCTGGGCTATGCTACTGAGTTCTAACCCCTCACCTGTTAACCCAAGCCATTTTCAATTATCTGCATCTTTCTCTGAGACTCAATAAATAGGTTGGGTGAATGAATGAATGAGTGAATGGTCATCTGATCAACCAATGTGTAGATCAGAAGCAGAAAGCACAACTACCTTAGTGCAGGGAGTAACATTACTCTCTCAAGAAAGTCACAGCTATTAGACCTGAAATTTTTCAGTAAGCTAACCTGAATTAAATGATTTCTATTTTGCTTTGGCCTATTATTTAAATGTGCCTTATGCATTTGTTACAAAAGTGTCCACAAGCCAAGTCACTTCTCCTCTGTGTCTAATGGTTACCATGCATTATCTAGAACCACTCCAATGACAGTGATAATGGTCTAGCCCTCAGTGACCTGGAAGTCCTCCAGGAATCAGTTTGCATGAGCCAAACTCTGTCCCACGTGGCCTTCCCCTTCTGGACACTTTCCTTATGTTATGATGGGAAGGCCCTGTCCTTATTAGCGATCCATTTCTCTATGTCCTTTGGTATGAAGCCAATCCCAACGTCCAAATAGCCTGCAATCCTACCAATAACACACTCAAAATGACTGTTTAAAGTATAATTAAGTTGACATTAAGAGTGTCTATGTAGTACCACATTTGGTGACAATTAATGCCTGAGCATGGCAAGTCAAAACAGGAAAAGTATTGCTAGGGATGTCCCTGTACCCATCTACCTGTGCTTAAAGGGGCCACTACCTGATATGCTGCTAGGGGTCTAAATGCATGCATCCCACAGAAACTGGAGTCATGATCTAACTCCCAAAGCAGTGGTTCTATAAGGAGGCATCCTTAAGAGCTGGTTGGATCGTGGATGCAGAGCTCTCATTGGTAGGAGCTCTGAAGGAGCTTATTAGTTCCCTCTGCCTTCCCATCATGTCAGAACAAGGACGAGGTGCCATCTATGAGGAGCAGGTCCTTACCAGAACCAAATGTGCTGGTGCGTTGATCTTAAACTTTTTAGCCTCTAAACTGTAAGAAATTAATTCCTGCTGTTTATGAATAACCTGCTCTACCTTACTTACCATTGCAATAGCATCCTGAAAGGACATGTGCTAATAACATGCATGATCCCAGAACAGCTCCATTTGTCCTGAATCAATCAAGATGTAAAGCCACCTCATGGGCACACAGCCTGAGTATCACTGGAGGCATTGCTAAGCCAGGTTCTTTACTACATACCATTAATCCACACTAGCAGCCAACTTGGCCACTTACAAGCTAGATCAACATAGGAAAACACTTGGCCTCTTTGTATTTTCTTGCATTCATAACTTAGAAACAATGCCATCATTTACCTCTGAGGAATGTTTTGAAGATTAAATGAAAGAACATATATCATCTTAGAAGACAATCTGACATACACAGTGAGGACTTTAGAGGAGAAACAGAGAAAGTTTGAGCTTCACACTATGAAAGACATTTGGGTTGCTGGGCGTTTCACCATAGAATAACCTGCCTCTGACACTTAATTCCTTGGCTCTGAAGAGAAGCTTCAGTGAAAAGGTCCGTCAATCAAACCATTTCACCCACAGCCTACAAAGGCTATGGCAGGGCAGGAAAAAGTCTATCATGGTCCTCAGTGACTACTTCTTAAAACACATTAACCCTTGAGCACGTGTAACATATAACAAGAAAGTCTCTGCCTCATCCTAAACGAACAATGAAGCAATGCTAGCACTAACCTGGAGGGTCTTCACGAGGGAGTGAGGCTATTGGAGAAGCTAGCTTCAGAATGAAACCAAGCTGTGGAAAATCAAGTGCAAATACAGAAACAGCTTGAGTTCTGAATGACATCACTCAGCTGATACTCAAAAGAATCCGTAAACATTTCTTAAGTTGTATGCTACAAGGAAGCACTGACATTCTTTCTTTTTACCCTAGATACACTTGAATTTGCAAAAACACAGGTCATCTTCTTTCTATTGATTTCACAGCCTTTCAGTAACATCCCCAAAGCGTCTCATCTGGCTAGATAAGAGACAAAGTTCGTTAAAATAAAAATCTGAAACCGCATCTGCAAAACTTTTATTTAAGAAGCTTTGTTAATCTGGTGCTTCTGGGACATTGTCCATTGCTTTATTTTACTGAAAGAACAAATGTCAATTTCTCTGGAAACATCTGTTATCTGTATCTCATTACCTAAGTTGGGAGTTACCTAGCTGTTGGAAAAGACCATTATGTTCCTAAGATTCTTTTTTTTAAAAATTCATCAACCCTTGATTACATGTAAGATTTAACAAGAAGTTTAATGAAATTACTGGGCTACATTTTTTTGCCTTCTCTCTGATCTTATGATAACAAATTTAGGCTGGATTAACCATTTTCAGCTGTAGTGCTACTGTAGTCTCTCTCTCTTTCTCTCCCTCTTTCCCTCCCTCCCTATAAAAGATGCCACCAAAAACTGAACAGTGAACTGAAGCAATTAGTATTAATCTGGAGGGTCTTCACAGGAGACTTGGAGCTTGAAAGAAGCCACCTTCAGAATGAAGTCCACACTGTGGAAAATCAAATATAGAAACAACTTGTCTCCCTAGTGATATCACTCGGCTCATACAGCAAGTCCCTCCTGAAGCTCACCTTGAAGATTGGTTGTTCTGATTAAAATGATTAGTGAAATTAACATTTGTGATCATGTTTGACCTTTATTATTATGAATAGATATTATTTGTTTTAAAATAATATTAATAAGTATTGGAATGAGATTAAGCAATTTGGAACATTTTAGAAATATAAACCAAGACATTTCCTACATTATTGAAGCTGTCTTGAGCTGCATTTTCTAGTCCTTGTTTTTATCTCCTGGATAGGTTCAAAGCTGTCAACATCACATTCAATTCAGACACGCTCATAAACAAGAATAGCAACCACCCTGCTCTGTTAGTTCACCATCAGGCTTGCAATACTCATCTTCCAAGTCCGTAGGTGTGTCTCACAGGTCCTTCAGGACACTGAGCTCGATCTGCTCTGTTCTTGCCTTGCTAGGCCCTTGTCATCAAACTTCACTGCCGGTCCTTCCTTTCCACTGTAGTCCTCAGAGCTCAAAGCCTTAGACTATGTCTTCACTCATTCGTTAGTGATCTTGCTCAATCCCATTCACACACTGACATCTCCAAGCATGAGTCCAGTTAGACCTCCATCCTCAGACCTCTAACTGCCTGTGAGTAATCTTTTACAGAGACCACAAAACTCAATGTTCCAAGACTCCCAATGCCTGTTCTCTTTCTCCTCTCACCCCTAGGAACATGCTATACCCAGAGCCTTATCTATGGTAGCTGATGATACATCAGACTTTCATATTGCTGAAATCAAAAACATCCTTGAGTCATAGCTTTTTTTTCATACATTATATCCAAATGACCAGTGAATTCTATCAGTCCTACCTTCAAAATATAAAGAGTTCAACCACTTTCTTATCATTTCTGCTGCCCCACTGGAATCAATCAATGAGTCATCCTAGCCATAGTAATCTTGCCATATCCAGAAGGAGCCTTAGGGATGAGTTCAGTGATGAGTGTACCAAATGAAGTGATCAGTTGTGTTTCTTCAGCCATCTTTCAAATGTTCACATCACCAGTCTTCTTTTCTACCTTTCATTTTTCCTAGGCTTCTACACTAATTATCTTATATATAGCTTTGTTTCAAAATATGTACTTATTCCATCAGATATGACACATTTTGAACTTTAATAAGGCATAGAAGATTTTGTTTGTGGAAGACATACTTTTTCCATTCTCTTTTTTTAATGTTGCATGCAGGAATATAGTAAATTTATAATATTTTCACCCTTTAGTTCCAAATCTCATTTTCCCTTTTTTCCCCTTTGCAACCCTTCATTTCCCCTGCCATATTTCCTCCTGTGTTCAAATCCTTTCACCTGTGAAGACCACTTTTTTCCATTTAGTTTGTCTTTGATGACATATACCTGACATGATTCATGCTTTAGTAAGTATCATAGATCAGTGGTTATACCATTGAGGAAAGCATCCTCCTTTTCTTACCCATCAGAATTAGTCCTCATTAGTCTCTCAGAAAAATGTAGAAATTCACGAGATCTTTCTGTTTTCATAGGAAATATGATAAAACAGTTATCATGCAATCCTTATGTAAGTATATGTATCTGCAATGACATCTTATGTATCACAATCCTGTCATGTCCAGGAGACAATATCTGTCTCACCACTGTCCCATTTAAGGTTCTTACAATCTTGTGGACCCCTCTTTCACAATGTTGCCTGAACTTTTGAGTGGGAGTGGGTAAGGAATATATGTCCTGTTTAGGGACAAGCAGGGAAGATATACTTCTAAATTAATAAGTGATCACATAATAGATATCGACAGAGTCTCATTTCCCACCACTCTATTCAGTATGTTTCTCCTTCTAAATTTTTCATTAGAAAATAAGAGATATATATTGTTCTAAAAAATACCCAGAAGTTCCTTCATTTGGTAAAGTGTTTGTTTATTGTTCTCCCTGTTTTAAAGGGTAATATGAAATGAACCAAAATGGGGCTGGAGAAATGGCTCAAAAGTTAAGACTCTGTCTTGCAAACAGGAGGTCCTGAATTTGGATTCCAAGTCCCACATAAAAATGCCAGGTGGAAAATGAGGCCAGATGCACTTCCTGCCCTGGGAGCAGAGCCTGGGAAATCCCAGAGCCAAGCAAAAAAGAGGTAGAAGTAATCCAGGATGATTCTGGATGTCACCTTTGGTCCTCCACAGGGAGATATAATGCTCCTCTCTCTCTCTCTCTCTCTCTCTCTCTCTCTCTCTCTCTCTCTCTCTCTCTCTCTCGCACACACACACACACACACACACACACACACACACACACACACACACTCTAAATAAAGTTTAAAAAAATGAACCAAATGATAATCACTGGGTGTGCCCTTAGATTAGTATGTCTGTCATTTACAGTGGACAGTATTGCAAGTCATTTTGAACGATGGAATTATTTATTGCAAAATATACATTATGGGGCTGGAGAAATGGCTCAGGGGTTAAGACTCTACCTTGGAAAATATACATTGTGAAATAGCTTATGTAAAGCAAATTGAAAGTTTTAAGATGACAAAAACTCTCTTATAATTATTCAGATGCAGAATTAGGAGTCTATTCTTAGAATATATTTATCCATCTAGGTTTAATTAGGAAAAATGAAGCCACCCAAGTATTTTGATTACATAGGAATTCAATTCAGAGAATTATGTATCTATACAACTATTAAAAAGGCTGGAGCCATAGACATGAGAAGGTCACTGTCAGAAATCCCACACGCGGAATAGTGTTAGGGAAGCTATGATTTGTGATCCTAGGCACCCCAAATGGATAATATTTACAAGGATCCCCAAGTCAAAGAAACCATCATCATCATTATCGTCACTAACTCTTCATCCCTGTTAAGCACAAACAGAAGAGGACTCAAGGTGGTGATGGGTGCATGACTAACTGCTTTGCTCAAGGAAACAAATTGTGGTGCTAATAGTTCAAGTAGAAGAATTTACTCATTTTAGGATTTGCCCCACTTTCCATGGATGTGTGGGAAGTTTTCCATGAAAAACTGTATAACCTGATGTGATTCTGGCAATGAACCAGCTTGTTTTGTAATAAATAGGAAATCCTCAGTCTCAGTCAGTTCAGAGGCAGGTGATGTCCTCTCATCAGTTCACAAGATTCAGTGGATTTGGCTCACATCAACATGTGTTCAATGTTTCAGAGGTAATTTATGTCATCCCTGCCCCAGGACCTTTGCTCAGTGTGGTCTTCCCACATTCCACACTTGGATATCTCTATTCCTTGATCTTTTGGTCATGCTACATGCTTCACTTAGCTCTCCATTTGAAAGTACATAGGTATAAAGGAAAACGCTGATGGCTCAATATTTGTGTATGCTGTGCAAATTTATGTGTGACAAATCCATCAGGGACGTTAGGCAGAGGATGTGATGAAAATTCTCAGTCCTTGAATCCACTAAAGCGGAAAAAAAAATACCAGAATGTGGCAAATAGGAGAAGCAGCAATAGTTAATTATCATGACACACAGCTCATCTGTAATTAATCCTTTTCTTCAGCAGGATTCTGCAACTGTAGCATTAAAAAAAACAGGTCAGATGATGCTTTAATTAAGGCTGTGCAGTGTTGCTGCTTCTACAGCAACAAGAACTGTTTTTTGTCTATAGGTGTGTGTGAAGCACTACAAATATTTTCTTAACATCTTTACGGAGTGCTGTTTAAGCATCTTTGCTAGCATTATGTCTGCAGACAGACTGATTACAATTCAAAGGAGTTTTCAGTGCTCCTCACACCCATCATAGGAGCCACTAAAACAATCTAAACGCCATGCCAGTGGGAGGAGACACTCTCACCACGGAGCTAGCAATGAAGCATGAGGTGCCATTGCAATTGGGAATGGCACTGCCTTGAGAGTTACAAGCCGCTTAAACTGCTATTCAGCCTCTGGTCAAAGGCCTGCCGGGTATCTGGCGTGACAAGATGTGATGGTGGTGAATCTCCTGCTGTCCCTAGAAAATATTGATCCCCTGGAGCAATATTCAGCATTGGCATGTATATTACAGGAAGGAGACACAAAAGAGGGGTTTCTTTTTCCCACAGTTACACTCTTGTCTCTGTAAATCTTTCACAGATTATTGCATGGATTCGGACTTATCATGTACTGGTTAGGTCCATAAATGAAAAAAAAATCATATTCTAGCCTTTCTGTAACTGCCACCAATTCTGAGTTTCATTGTCTCATCATTATCTGTGCTCCTGTCTTCTGGGTTGCATGGTTAGGTGAACTTCCCAGAGCCCTGCCATTGGATAGGGTCATGTGAGAAGAAGCCATATGTCACCTCTATGCCAAGGCCTCCTTCAGTTTCTCTTTCTTCTTTATCAGTCAACTGAATTCAGATGATGGGGGTAGGGTTGTCTGAAGTCCTTGAAAGCACAAGGAATCAGCGGAGGACACCTCATCCTCATCCACTCCTTCAACGTGCATGAGACTACAACTTAGTGAGCGACAAGCCTTTATTAGGTGCAGCTTCTGAAATTCAGGAGTTTTGAGCACAACATGTCACCAATGCTGACTGAAACAGGAGCTGTGCTACCTGTGTTCACTCCTGGGTGCCCCAAGATTGATGGTATTTATGCAATACCCGAGCACTACGGCATATGCATTAGCATGTATACAATATCCAAGTAGATATAAGGATGTAGTGGTAATTTTGTGAGATCATATGTACAGAAGCATCTTTCTCAGCCCTATGGTGACAAGTTTTCTCTTGTCTGTGGGAATCAGCTTCAATGATCTAAGAAGTGACCAAGACCAGTTATTAAGCAGCCTAATTCTAAGTTCTGAGAAAAATGCTCATCAGCACTGATTTCAATACTTCTGCATATTTGATGTGCTGCTTCATCTTGGATTAGGAAGCAGACAAATTCTTCCCTTTTGTAGAAAGTTCAGAGATGACCTTTACTGGCCCTTTGCCCAGATTGTGCCTCCAGAGTGGCAGTCGTTTATTCAAAAGTTACCTGCTCTATTTGGTGGTCCAGTAAAGGGGTTGCCAAGCAATGGGGGAATGTTGCTGCTAATATTACTTCTGTAAAGTACTTTCTGTGAGCAGAAAAATCTGCCTATTGTTAGTCCCAAGAATATAATTCTGTCCTCCCATGTGGAGTTGTCTGTGGTGGTGATCAGTGGATCTCTGAGACATTATACTTCAGGCCCTCACTTGAATCCATTTGTGCTGTTTATTTAAAGGTCTTAGCTTTCTGGAGCCATAGGATTGAGTATGAGGCAACAGAGAAAAGATAATAATGAAGACTAGATATGAAAGGCTTAGTCTTTTCTATTTTATCTCCAAAAAAAAAGAAACTCAGCCAAAATAACTCTCGAGAATTGTTTTCTCCTTTGTACCTTTCAATCATGCACAGTGATAGTCGCCTATCATCTTGCTTTCCTTCTAAAGCAATGAGAACTCTGGAATGTAGAAATTCAAGGCAGTATGTTTTCGTCCTTAGATGTTGTATTAGGTTGTCCTGGCCATTCAGAAATCAGCACAGAGGCAGAAACTATTGACCATCTCTTTTTACCCCTCATCTGACTTTGGTAGAAGTCAGCACAGGCACATAGGAGGTAGCTTCACCACGGGCAGGCAACAAAGACACATTCCAAGATCTCCTGCCTCCTCTTGGAAGTGGAGTCATTTAACCACCCACCCCGTGATGGGTAATTATCTGCTTAGTATGCATAGAACAGCAAGACCCTGTGTTTTGGCCTGAGTACTCTAGAGCTCCATCATAATAGATGCTAAAAGGTTAGCATTTGTGAGATGGAAAAACTAGAGAAGAAAGTTCTGTTATCAATGTTAAGCTCTTTCATGTCTTGGAAATTAGCTTTGTTTGAGATTCCACATGTGCATGTGTGTGAGGGTTATTGGTATTTTGGCAAACCCACACTTTTCCATGCTATGCCATATGGAAAACATGGCCACATCATTCAGGATGTCTGCTGTTGGCAAATGGACTACATTATGGCACTTCCTATAGCATGTGGATTGACTCACAGTGATCCAGTGTTAGGAGAGTGTGATATTGGTGGCAACTGAGAAGGAAACATAGGAGCTATTGAGAATATGTTCTGTTTTTCATCAGGGCAGAAGCCAACAAAACAGCGCACGCACACACACACACACACACACACACACACACACACACACACCTCTTCCCAATCCCTCTTCTTAGTCCTCTCCCCAACCCCCAAAATTAGTATGGCAGAAAGAAAGGAAAGAAAGGGAAAAGTAAAGTGGGAGGGAATAAATAAATAAATCCAAATGTAAGCAACCTTACATTTTCTACCCAACTGAGTAGCTGCAGCATTCATTTAATTATTTGTATTACTCCTAACTTTATCTTCCTGTAGTAACATTGGTGCATTAGGGTCAATGAGATAGCTCAGCAAGTAAAGCTGCCTTCAAATAAACATAGTAACTTGAGTCTGAATCCCAGAAGTCCACATTGTGCAAGGAGAAAATCAACTTTCAAAAGTTGTTCTCTGACATCCACATGCACATACTTGCTTGGCTGTAGTGTGGATGTGTTTCTCTCTCTCTCTCTCTCTCTCTCTCTCTCTCTCTCTCTCTCTCTCTCTCTCTCTCTCTGTCTCCCTCTCTCTCTCCTTAAATAAATAAATAAATAATAGTTTTTGAAATATATCTTCTCTAATTCTCTAAGAGAGGACTGTAATTTCCTCTTTTCTCAAGTCCATGAATGATATAGCAAGAAATTGTAGAGCTGTAAAAATAGATGAGGAAAAAGATTTGAATGTGTAAATTCGCATGGCTTTTTTGCATGTAATTACTCTTTAGATAAAATTATCCACCAATTCATGCACTGATCAACAAACATTTTCATTGTGGAAAATGCTGCAGAACAACTTCATGATGGACTCTGGATAATACAAACTATCTGAAAAGATGATGTTCCCATTAAATAAAAAATTTGCAGTGATGGCAACTCTAATGACAGTCAAAATTCACAAATGGGAGAGTTAATTGTGGGCCATGTAGACATTTATTGAAAGATAAATTTTATGTCAGTGTAAAGAAAAAGCTGATTTTGACTTTTCCTACAAGCCTTGCTCAATGTCCTGTGACTACATAATAGAGTCCAGATATTAACTAGTCTACAACAGACACAAGGAAATATTTTCTTGTGTCAGAAATATGTGTCAGAAATATGTGCCATCATAGGATCTTGGGCTATCATTTGAAAAAATAATGCTTGGGTGTAAAACTCATAATTCAATTTTTCCAGTAATAAGGACTTACCTGCCAGAAGGAAAGAGCTTATACATCACTTGCTAGGATGGCTATGGAACTCCAGCATTCCAGTACCTTGCCTGGGTCTCATCTGTTAGGACCAATGGATCTTGAGGGGATTCTTGTGGAAGATGGAAGCATTTCCACATTCAGTCACAATAGTGTTCCTATACTTAAGGGGAACACAAGAAAGAGTTCTAGGAATGCCACTGAGTCCTTACACCTCATCAGAGAGGAGGACCCAGAGGAAAGTTTGATATACTCATTAAAGGTGTTTCAGAAATGGGGAGAGGGGGCACTGGGAGAAAGGGAGGCAGGGGGGGAAAGGAAGGAATAAAGCGGGGAGGGAACAGGGAGGTCCAGGGACGGGTGGAAGGAAGGAGGGGACAGGGGTTCCTATTATGTTTGTTTGAGCAGAAAAAAATAAAAATTAAAAAAAAGTTCGAAAGGAATGCTGAATTTTTTCGTGGTGAATATTAGAACACTAACGCAAGAAGGAAATGCTTAAAACTTAAAACATTCTCGATCAGATTTTCCCTCTTAGTTGCTATTGACTAATTTATATTGACTATAATTTCAGTCACGATTTGAAATATGGTTTTATAATTTCCTATATTTGTGTGTCCTATATTTGTGTGATGATTTTCCTCTCTGTCCTCCAGTTTTTATTTTTTCTGGCTTTTCTAAAAAAAAGTTTGATTTATTTATTGGGAAAGGAGGAAAAGGGAGAGAAAGAGAGAGAGAGAGAGAGAGAGAGAGAGAGAGCACATGCATGCCGTGACATGTGGAGGTCAGAGGTGAACTTTCAGAAGTCAAGTCTCTCCTTCCACCATGTGGGCTCCAAGGATTGAATTCAGGTCACCAGGTTTGTGCACAGGCAACTTTACCCACTAAGGCACCATCTCATCAGTGGGATGGTGGTGTGATATTAACATGAACATCAAGGAACTTAATGAATTACTCTTAGTTAGTCACTTCTGGTTGATCTTCCAAGTTATAATCTTAAAAGTATACTAGGAACAAAGATGCTTCTAACAGCAGTATGCATGCTGGAACTTTACCATGTCCTTCAATTTTTACCTTTTGGATAACAACTATTTGCACTTTCATAAGCCAGCCTTGTACTTACATGCAAGAGAAAGCAGGAAAGATCCTCAATAATTTCTATGCTGAAAGTTTGTTTTAAAAAAATCACTGAGTGTATAAATGAAATCTTTAAGTTGCAATAAAATCACCATGGCAACATGTGGCCAGCAGTGTAATAGTGGCATGAGTATCAAGAAGACCACTAACAGCTTTCTGATTGAACTCAAGACTCACTTGTCAGAACGGAGCACATTCCTGTTACTGTAAACTAGGACAAGAACCTAAAAAAGGGAAGGAAATAGAGCAATAGGGAAAAACAGCTAATAAACCTATAGATAGGAAGATAGTACACCAAACTGCTCTGTAAATATCTGCTGTTATACCATAGATGAACACGCAACACTCACTCTAGAAGTCTTCTTCTACAACAGAGGTAGAGGATCTTAACACCCTGACAGGATGCAACCTATGGCAATAGAAAAGCAGTAAAGATGACAGCAATGGCCATAATTCAGAGTACCAGCAACTCAGCAAGGCTCACCCAGAATCAGACTAATCCAATCTCCCTATCCTAAAACTTTGAAACCCTCACAAAAGAGGGGCTAGTGAGATTGAAAGAACCTAAAAATGGGAACGTTCACTTTTGGACAAAACATCCCACTTGAGGCAGGACTACTGCATCTAGGAACTCACTACGGTGAGACTAGTTCTTACTAGACCTGCATAATAACTGACATACCACTATTCCCATAGACTGTCGAGGAACCCAGGAAAGCTAAGAACATAAAGTGGAAACCTTGAGGACCAAAGCTGGATGAATGAAGGGAAATGTCCCTATCAGTAGGGTGCCCTAAATAAAGGCAACTTGGTATGCCACAGAGGAACCCCCTCAACTGTAAATAAGCCAGAGGCAACCCTGAGATCCATAGAAGCAGACAGGCAAGGGGGTGGGATTAATGGAGATATATGGGAGAGAAAGACAATGGAGGGAAGCAGTGATAAGTACTCAATATGCTTGTAAAAGTAGAAAAAAAAATTTTAAAGACACAAACAAAAGGAACCCTGGGGCCCTCAGAAACAGACAAGCAGGAGGGTAGGAGGAAGTGGGATGGATTGAGAAAGGGAAGGGAAGGAAAATGGATGGGAGGAGGGATGGAGGAAAGCAGAAGTAAGTACTCAATATGCTTGTGAAACTAGAATAATAAAATAAAATAATTACTGAGTCAATAATAAAAGCAAATCAACCTACTTTTCTATGACCTTTGCTTCTGATTTATATTACAGGCTGTGTTTAAGCCTATAGACTCCAAAGGAGACTATACCTGACATTTATTAATGTGATCCAGTTTAGACAATGGTTGTTACAACTGGACCTTTGTAATAATAGATGGTGAACCTAAATCACCAGAATGGGTAGTCGGTGGTCTCCAAGAAGAAAGCAACATGGCCTCTCTGTTGTCCTTGAATCCCATCACTGAAATAGGTTCATTTCCCCTGGAGCAGCACCTAAACTCACTACATCTCCATGCCCCTGCTCCTGCTCAGATGCCTGCAACTGGGAATGAACTGGAATGTGCTGCCACTGAAGTCCACAGTCACACAGAATTTACGGACTTCAACAAACCTGTTGCGAGATGCAAGTAACCTCACAGGACATGACAAGCGTTGCCCTCCCCTAGGTGATGTTCACGCAAAGCATGGTTTGTTCACACAGAACAAAGTAATAGCCTCTGAAAACAGGAATAGTTTGTGTAGCAGAATTTGAAAACAGTTCTGATCTTCCAGCTGAAAGAACTCGGGAATCAGGCAGAAGGTGGAGTAAATGAAGCCATTGATGGAAGAGACTACTTTTGTTCACTTGCCAAATAAATGAGAAGCCTCTACCCTTTCAGGTAGTCTGCAAGGTGATAATTCTCTATGATGCAGAAGATAAATGAAAGAAATCCAGTGAAAGGAAAAAGAAAGTTAGGTACATGAAATCAATAAGCAAGGCCTGAAAAATACTCTTTCTTTCATCAGAAGAAGAACTACATCCCTACTGTTGCTGTCTCTCTTCTGTTGCTGTGATAAAATACTCTGACCCAAGCAATGTAAGACAGAAAGTGTTTGTTGTTTGCTTTATAGCTTCCAGAGAGTATAGAGTTCCCTATGGCAGGGAAGGCATGGAAACTGAAGCAGAAGGCAGGTTCAACAGCCATTGGGAAGGAAGAAGAGACAGAAAGAGGGAGGGAGAGATGGGGAGAGAGAGAGAAAGAGAGAGAAAGACCAGGCAGCAATGGGGCTAAGTTATCCAACCTCACGGCCCACAACCAGAGATGTACTTTCTCTAGTCCCACAAGCTAGGGACCAAATATTCAAACACATGAGCCTGTGGGGGACACTCCATTTTTAAATCACAACACCTATTCTAGTAAAAAAAAAATAATGTTATTTTAAACAAATCAGTCATTGTATTTGTAAGCAAGTAATGTAGCAACAACAAACTAAGGAGTTTTCTTCCTTGTTACATCACATTTTTTCATTCCACCATTAACAGAGACTATATTTACTCATCAAATAATCACTTACCACTTGGATTCTAGTGTCTGTAACACACATTTCTGATAAAAGCTAGAGCAGAGTAAAGTATATGGCACTTTCTTTAGAGTCATGTAACATAACGGAGTTTATGGTTTGCAGTCAAAGACTAGTTTCCCTAGCCAGTGGTCCATACTTGCTATGATCTCAGGCAATCAATATTTTGTGCACACTAATCTTGTAAAATATAGCTCCAAATGGCACAGTTATAGTGAGAAAAATGCACTATAAGATATTGGCTTACTTGTAACTGCCATTATTGTCTTTGTAATAGAGGAGATGTGTGCTATGAGGTATACTATTTTGGAATTTGTTTTTGTTTTTATATTTCTTTCATTATTCATTATGATGTGCAAAGAGGAGAAAATAAAAGCTTGTTGAATGGTAAAATGAATAAGACCCTTATGCCTATCATCATCATAGGAGGACTTTGAGTATTTTACATAAGCATAGTGAAGAATCTTCAAGTTTAGGTAAGACTCACCATAAATAACCTTGGAAATAACTTGTTTTCCTAGTCTCTGTAGCATGCCAACTGGTCCTTACTTAAATAGAATGGTGTCTCAGACTGCACCTTGCTCTGACCAAGAAAAGGCATCCACCTAGCCTAAAGGGACAAAGCTGACAGTGTACTGTGCTAAGCCTAGTGCTACACACCAGGGTGTGTATAGCCCTAGGGGTCCCATTTTCTAAACAATAAGCAAGAGAATGAGTGGGTCTTATTTGCGTCTCTTTAAGGAAAACAAATGTAATGAGCTCACACTTTTACCTTCCACCCATCAAAACAGTGATTTAGAGCATCACGGCTTGGTGCTTTCCTTCTAGAATCTCTGTATCCAGACGTTCAGACATATCGTACCCCTCACTTCCCTAAATTTTCACCTCTGTGTAATGCACACAGACATATGGGCAAATCAACAACAACCCTGAAGGAGGCTATAACCACCCAGCGTGTACGTTTTGCAGCTCCTTCAACCTGCTTCCCATCCTGCCCATCCCCTACACAAATCAGGTTGGAATGCCCAAGCTTGTCACCTGGTATACAAAAACGCAGTCTAACACTGTATTTATTAGCAACCCCTTTCCCTTATGTTTAATTTATTGTTACATTTTTTAAATGTACAAACAGTTATACCAGTTTTATACACAAAACCACAGGTACCGTTTTGTATCTGTCAAAATTCCAGCAGCCTGTGGCGAGAGACGGTTGAATTGATGTCCTATGCTGCCATCTAGTGCCTCTGTTACCACACAGACTTGCTCATTTCTCTGGAAAGGAGGAAACAAAGGCAACTCAAAGCGTAAAATCCTGGAACCGCTACTCAGATGCATTATTAAACAGATGCATTGATGACACTTGGACCACATTCCCTGGAACCGTGCAACCTAGCTTGTTTTCACACAACGGCAGCTTACAACGCCGCTCTCGACTGGCAAAGCTCTGGCCTTCTACCCTGGAGGCACCTGGTTGAAATCCAAACTAACTGGGCAAGCAAAATGCCTCATCTCTGGGCCTCTTTCTACAGCTCCCATCTGGCTGAGAGTCTCTTGGCAAGTCTCCTCCTCCTAGAGGGACAGTTTGATCTGAATGTCTGGGCTATTACTTCAGTTTGGGGAGAAGGTACAAAACAGTGAGAAGGCCTTTAAAAAATCATTATCTTTAAAATTGACTACAATAACAGCCATTTTCTTTGCAGTAGCCAAAAGAGAAACGTCTGCATTTTCTCTTACTCCTGGGCACGCATGATTTCTATTGTGGGTTAATTCCTCTGAATCCTTCCCCTTATCTTTTCTTCAGTCTCAAAAATCTCTCTCTCCTCAATCAGTCAGCACATTGTTTTTGCACAAACACTAATATTCCGAAGCTCTGCTTGAGGGGCTGGGTTGGTGGGTGGATAAAGGAAAAGGAAGTACCCTGATAATTTGGTACCACTTCCTGCCTCTGACCTCTTCCGTCTCTGTCTTCCCTCACTTCTGTGGAACATTCAGGCCATTGCTCCAATGGCTTCTCTCTCCTTCACTTTGCTGTATTTCTCTTCTGTTTAAACAACAAGAACTTCGCAATACCTTCGCACACTTCTCCTACCAGAAATGCCTTTCTTCTTCAGCCCTCTCTTCTTAATTTTACCCCAATAAATGAACTGTGCCAATGTCCAACTGCCCCCACGAAGTCCATAGAGCCCTTCTTTCAGATCAGGCGGGGAAGCCTTCTGATGGGGCTAAAGCTCCTGAGTCTAATTCCTGAAGCAATGGAGAGCTAAGATAGATGACCTCACTTCTAAGTTCCTTCAACCTCGATTCAGTCCTTTTTTAAGTTTGGGAGTGGGGAAATGGTTCAGGGGTGTTCTGTCTCCCAAGGAAAAGGACCTCAGTTCTGATCCAAGATCACACTTAAAAATGCCTGCCAAAATGGCAGCAACCTGCACTTCAGGTTCTGAAAATGGAGCTCAGGAAACCCAAGGACAAAACAATAAGTAGGTAGAGCAATCCAGGAAGATTCCCAATGTTACCCTTGGGCCTCCACAGGGACACACAGTGCTTCCCCCTCCCCCACACACACACAGTAAAAATAAGCTGGCTTTATGATGGTCTATACTTCACCAGTAACTCTCCCTACTTAGCCTTGCTTGAAACTTATAAGGAAGGAAATTAAGTCTCCACAAAGCTACATTGTCTCTCCTCCTGACTTGCTGAATTTCATCCACAGCTTGAGGGAAACTCTTCCCCCTTGCTGTTGATGGCTGTGGATTGTCTTATTGTTTACTACCTTGCACGGACTTTTCATCTTCATTATTGGGACTTTATCTAAACTTGGATTCCTGGGTTAGTGACTTTGTAATACCTCCACCCTCTCCTCCTGGAAACAAGGCCTTATAACCAGGGTGAGGGTGGGAGTGACAGTGGCTGACTTATGTCCCCTTCCTCAAAGCCAGTGCTGAGTTCTCCTGCTTCTATTGTGACTTTTCATTCTCTTTCCAGGTCCACAGCCCATGTATCATCTCAGCAAATTGTCCATTGCTTGTTCTGTTGATTCTTCAGTATAACGTTGTGTGCATGACTATTGTGATCCCAAACTTCAACTAGTAACAACAGCTGTCCCCAAGTATCAACAGAGCTTAGATTGACTTGGAGTTCACAAGTTTTGAATCCTAAATATACAATTTTTTTCAAACTTCAAAAGTTTATTCTTGATCTCATGCAAAACATGCATCTTTGTTCCCATGTCTACAACGATATTGGTATTGTTTTCTATAATCTTACATGATCGAGGTCCTTATTTGATTGCATTCCATTTTCCTTCACTTTCTTTTTGAGCATATGTGCCACAAGGACATCTTTCTGACATTCACAATACAGGAAGATTCCACATATAGCATTCCTTATTCTGAAGTTCCTCATTCACATTTTTCTAAAACTAGGGATGCACATGCGATGACTATGGAGATTGCTCAGTGAGTAAAGTGCTTGCCTTACAAGCATAAGGACCAGAGTTCAAATTCCTAGCACCCATATTAAGATTTGGGTATAACAGTGCCTTCCCAGTGCTAGGGGTAGGAGACAGAAGGATCCCTAGGGCTTGATGGCCAGAGAATCTATACAATTGGTGAAAGCCAATTTTAACAAGAGACCTATCTCAAAAAGTAAGGTTGAGAAAGATATCGTTGAGAAAGATATCAAACATCAACCCCTTTTCTCCACATGTGCATGCACACATACATACACACACACACACATGCATATATATACATTCATACACACGTACATGCACACATCTGATGGCAACTTAAGATGAACCATATCTAAACCTGTCCTCTTCTCTTGTCTTCTCTGAACTTACCCCAGGATACTCTCATTTTCCAAGTAGGCTAGTTGTTCATTAGGAGATTTGCAATAGGTTATCATCTGATGGCTTGTATTACTCCAGTAGATACTCCCTGCTTTGCAGAGCAGTGAATGGTGCTATGTCTCTTCAGGGATATCTAATTCACGTGGCTTGATTATGAGACTAGATGTCCATGTCACCTTAGCTTAGGGGATTCAGTGGAACAGAATTCCTCCAACAAGTCCTAGGTGATCTATGAAATGGCGTAAAAGGATACTCCAAGAAGACCTTTTGACACTGTGATTGGATGCATCCAGTTTGACAACTAGACAACTATTTTGATGTGCCTTTTTTGACGTCAAAAATGGTACTTTCAATATATCAAATCACTAAATCATTTCATCTTTTACTATACAGTAATTTCTCACTATAACACAGAAACCAAAGATTGAGGAAAGAAGAGGAGAACATTTCAAGACGTAGGCCTGTGTAAGGACTTTCTGAATAGAATATCATTTGCACAGGAAATAAGACAAACAATCAACAAGCAGAACCTCATGAAATTAAAAATATTTAGTTCTGAAAAAAAAGACACTCTAGTAAAGAGTTAGCTTTAAGAATGCAAGAGAATCTTTGCTAGCCCTATATCTGAGGATCAGTTTCCACAGTATACAAAGAACAACAACCAAAAAAAAAAAAAAAGCTAACTGCTCAATTAAAAATGAGCTTTGAAACTAGAGTTTTCAAAAGAAGAAATTCAAATGTCTAAGAATTATCTTAGTTATTCTTAACTAACAAAGAAATGCAAATTAAGATTACTTTGAGCTATCATCTATCTTATCCCCATCAGAAGCTAATATCACAGAAAAAAAGTAACAACTGTTGCTGAAGATGTGGGAAAAGAGAGTCCTAATTCATTGTTCATGGGACTGTGTGCACATCCACTTTGGAAACTGGCATAGAGGTTTCTCCAAAAGCTGAAAATTGAGTCACCATATGATCCAGCTATACTACTCTTGGCATATTCTCAAAGGACTCTAAGTCTTATTACAAAGACAGTTGCACATTCATGTACATTGCAGCACTATTCACAACAGCAAGGAAATGGGACCAGCTTAAATGTCCATCAATCGATGAATGGAAAATAAAAATGTGGTACATATAACAACAGAATATTATTCAGTTATCAAGAAAAATGGAATTTCTGATAAATAGAAGAAAAAAAACCAATATTCTGAATGAACACAGAAAAACATATATTGTATGTTCTTTCTTATTAGTGAATCCTGGCATGTTTGGTACTTATCTAGAATATCTGTAACTGACAGAGGCTAGAAAGGGACCATTAAGTGTATGTTGGGGTTGGGGAGAGAAGGCCCTTGACGAAAGGGAGATAGGAGGATATGGGTGCTGTGAAAGTAGAAAGGTGAATGATGGGGAAAAGGTTCAAGTGGGGAGGGGACTAGGGACAGGATATAGGATGGGTTTGGGGAGGAATAAATAACACTAAGACTACATAGTAAAATAACGTAGAACCCCTACTGTATTATAAGCTTATCTAAAAAATAGAATAAAAAAGAATGAACCCAGATACCTTCCACATAAGTACACGGGGGTGGGGGTGGGGACGGAGAGGTGAGATTAAATTAAAACCACCCTGAGATGCTCCTCCCAGAAGCAAAGGTGATGAAACAATACTCCCAGTACAAAGGATGTGATAGCTTCTAATAAGATATTGGCCGAAGAAATAACAAAGTTCCCAGAACTATATAGTCTCTTGTCACTGCTTTTGTCTACCCACCAGAACCTGGTAGTAAGATACTATTACTGAAGATACTACACACGTTGATAACAGGACATAGAGAAGACAAACTGGAAGTGATCCAGAAGCTTCCGCCTTGCTGACCAGTTTTCATAGTACCAGAAAGTACTACACAAGCTTCTGGGGGAAGAAAGCCACCAATTGTCACCCAACTGTGAATTCTGCAAGATACAGTAAAAACTAGCTTGACAAGAGGTGCCTCGGTGCAAAAGTATATGAATGCTATGGAGTTAACCAACATTCTGATTGAATTTAAGGCCCATTATTTCACTAGGAATATATGCCTGCTACTATAAACTAAGCCAAGAAATTATAGATGAGAGGCCATAGATTTTAGGGGGACAACAAACTACTATTGTTTGTTATATGAACATGATATCAAACTGCCTTCTAAACACTTATTGTAATCATACATTAGAGCAAGAAGCTTCCTTTTCAATGGAAGGTGTTTAATGCGGGGAACCACAGCTCACCAAAGTGCAGAGAATATATGATTGTGGACTGCTCAGTCCTAAGCAGAGCACTTAAGTTATTCCCCATCTTAGGATGCAGAGAACATTGCAGAAGAGGGGGTGGTAAGATAATGAAGGTAGAAAGAGGGACTACCATATAGTGTTTTCTGGATATGACAAAGCTGTCACAACTATGAGCTCAATGCAGCTGTGTTTGCTTATACAAGACCTGTACAAGATTGTTGACCTATCAACCTATCACCATGGAAGTGGGAAGAACTAAAGAATCTCCACATTTCCCTGAGTGACTGTTGATGGTTAATGCTGGACTGGGAAAAGCAGCCACTTTCCTCGTGGTATACCCACTGATATATCATCCAGGGTCTGGCAAGTGCTCAGCCACATGCCAGTACAGATTACCCAGATAAAACACAGTAGGTCACACATACAAAAAGACATGAAAGAAAGAGGGAGACTGTTTGGTTAAGGAAAGGTTTTCAATTGGAAGAAGGACTAGGATTGGGTAATATGGGACGAAGAAGACAATTTTATTTTATTTATGTATGAAACGGTCAAAGAATAAAAAAAGAAAGAAAGCAATAGAACGTTCATGAGAGCTATATAAAGTGGACATTTAAATGTGAAAGATAAGAACACCCTTGTTGAAGAAATAACATGTAAACTGCAATGTAAAGAATGAATAAACACATGATAGAAAAAGAAAGACCAGGCTAAGAAGCTGGATCAGGGTTTACAGTGTTTGTTTCCCAAGCAAAAAGATCAGAGTTCAGCTCTCCAGAGCTTATGTAAAAATGCTGGGTGGAAATGGTGGCAGATTGAACTTCTGGCTGGGGAAGGCAGAGCCTGGGAAACCCAAAGCAAAGCAATAAGGAGATAGAACAATCCAGGGTGATTCCCAGTGTCATCTCTGGGCCTCCCCAGGTACACATACTCAATTGTCCTTTGATACACACACACACACACACACTCTCATCCCCAAAGAGAGAGAGAGATAAATAACCGCGAAGAAGAAAACGAGAAAGAAGACAGAAACACGAAAAAAGAAGAAGAAGTCCGAATAAGGAGGAGAAGAAGGAAGGAAACAAGAAGGAAGGAAGAGAAGAGCGGAAAAAGAAAGAAAGAAGAAAAAGAAAAGGAGCGAAAGAAAGAAACGAAAGAAAGAAGAAAACAAGCACAGAAAGGAACAAAGAAAGAAAGAAAGAACGAAAGAAAGACAGAAAGAAAGAAAGAACTCAGAGAAGAAGAAGAAAGGTTTGTACTGTTTGTCTACTTCACAATGTCTCAGGCTGGCCAGTGCTCCTGTATCTACTGTATCTACTGCAAGTCAAACCACAGCATAGTCTCAACAGCCTTCAGGTTGATCGATACTATCTTACACATTGCAACAAAGGAATGTTCCTCACAGACAGTATTCCATCATGCCTGTATCTAATGTGATCTTCGGTGCACCATCATTGCTCAGTGTTCGTTAGTCAATAAGATTTAGAAATTCAAAAAATGGCAGTTGTGGCTTGCGAAAATAGACCTCCTTCTTTTCTGGTGGAAAAAAAAAGGCACAAGGGGGTAGGGAGGAATTTCATATGTCAAAGGTATCATTTTCCCAGATTATTTTTAACCTTATTTACAGTCTACCTTCCCTACATCCCCTCTCATCACAATTGCAAATATAGAAAAGCCAGGGCATTACTTATACTCATCGATGGTCCCCAACACTTAACCCAGTCACTGGCACATCATAACTCCCCAATAAATGATTGTTGAATGGATAATGATTTTTTTCTGCTAGGAAAAATAGACTCATAGAACTACATGTAATCCAAAAAGGGAATGATTTGGTCCATTCCAAAACAGCTTTGAGATTTGCTATGTTTTTCCCTGGCCTTTTACTGCTCAGAATCCCTGCCAGCAAAGAAATGCTAAAGCTCCCATCTTTTAAATATGTAGATCCCTGACATTTGGTTGCTTCATGAATTTTGCATTGCATAATGACAAGTGTTTAATTTTATAAACTGCTCCTGTAATAGATCATTTTCAAGGAGAGGCCTAATCTGGAAATGCAGTGAAAAGTGTGTTGCTGAATTAGACAAATGTCTTTCCTGAGCCAGCGAGCCTTTCTGTAGTAAATGTTTTCAAGCATTGACGGATTGGAAGCCATGGAAATATTCTCAACACCCAGCTGGCTGACTGAGTCAGAAATGAGATAGTCCATGGAAAGGCTTCCAGGGTAGTTACAGCAACTCACAGAAAATCCCAGAAGTGAAGTAAACACAAGCAATTCGTTTATTCCCTGAGGTCCAAGTGACCATACTTGGTCTGGTTTCTAATTCTTTCTAAAAACTGAAGAGAGAGGGAGATAGATGAGGAAAAAAGCATTCTTTTCTGCCTCCCCCAAGAGGGGTTGATATTTTATGTTCCACTTCAAGTAAATATAACTTGCTATCGTGCCACACAACGCTTTACCTAGACAGATTCAGGCTGTCCTGACCCTCTTTGATCTTTGGTTTCTTTATCCTCCAAAGATGTTTAAGAGGTCTACTTATTAAATAGAAGTCTGACTTAAAATTTAAAGATTAGTCTTCAAAGTTAAGATTTTTAAAATATCTACAGGTATAACAAATAAAGTTGGTTGGTTTCATACATAATTTAAAAGATTGTTCATTGCAAGCAGTACAAGCAAGATCAGCCTTATGTAAGCTCGGTGAAGACACTGGAAAGCAAATACGGTGCACTAACAGTTAAAGATATAAAATCATAAGACATAGGGGCCATGTGTACTCGATATGACCTGTAACCAATAGAGATCTTAGTTACCACAGGAGAGACCTCTGTTAACCAACAAGTACATGTAGAAGACAGTACTATGGTCAAAAATGAGGGGATCTGAGGAAAATAGTCCCTAGAGCGGCTATTAGATGAAGAATCTGCAGAGATATCCTCATTTAGTCTTAAGACCATTCCACAGAGATATCATTATTACCTATGCATCATAAATGACACAGGTAAGGACTCACACACCTGAGATTTGAAACACAAAAGCCAACTATCAAGGCAACAGCTTCAAGCACTGTACCTCTTTGCCTCCTGGAAAAATCATTACCTGCAAAGCACACTCAATTCTCCTACCTGAGCTTGGTTTAAATAAGATAATTTCTAAAACCATTTCTTCATGCAAAATAAGAAGTTTATTAAATATTACACTAGATTATGTAAGCTATTCTGCTTCTTTAAATGTATCATTGCACTTTTTTCTTTAATTTTCTTTAATTATTACACTTAAATGACATATTAGTTATGTATATGTGTCTTACTATGTGTGTGTGTGTGTGTGTGTCTCCAGCTTATTCAGTTCCCATTTTCCCATCCCTGGTTGAAAGCCCATCTTTGATGCCTTGTTCAACACTTTTAAGAGTTGAATAATGGGAATGTTTTAGTTTTTTCTCATTGCTATGAGAAAATACCCTGAGAAGCCTGCATACATGGCTACCATGGTATGTCAGACGGTGGCAGAGGGGAGATGAGATTATTTCTACAGTGTTCTGACCCGTGGACAGCTGAATGATTAATAACCTGACATACCACACTGCCTGCTAAAACCCTGAATTTCATATCTGCGTACTCACAACATGAAGGCCTCTCGTGGGGTAGGCTCCATATGCACATAATATGGATGGTCTCCTTGGGTTGGGGCTCTGATGCTCAAGAGGTGGATGGCCTCCAAGTGCCCACAGTGGGGACAACCTCCCATGGGTCGAGGCTCCCTGTGCTCACACTGTGAAATTAGTGTCATAGAAGATAGTCAAAGCTTTGCCATGTGTCCTTAACCATGTGGAACTAGGAGCTTAATCATCCTAATGTATTTTATCGCTACTATTTTATATTGTCCAATTTTAAAAATTAAGTCCTAAAGGACAAGAAGTGGACATGCTAGAAAAATGTGCAGGGGATGCGGGAGGGAGAAAGGGGTAACTAGGATCAAGATGCATGTATGAGATTGTAAAAGAGTAAAAGTAAAAACAAAATTAATTTAAAAAAAAACATGTTAGGGGGAGGAAGGGAGTGGGTTCAGGGACAAACACCCATTATATTTATAATTAGGAAGACTGAATAGTAGTAAAAATACCCTGAGAAGGAAAGAGCTTATTTGGATGCTGATTCAAGGATAGGTGTTATAGTCCATCATGGCAAGGAGGTCACCACTGCCAGAGCTTGTAAGAGCTGGTCGCATTGCATCCACAGTCGAGAGTAGAGAACTGTAAATTAATACATGCTTGCTTGCTGCTTTTCAGCTTTCCACCTTCATTTTCAGAGTTCTGGATCCCCTGCCTAGGAAAGGTCCTAATCCATAATTAAGATGAGTCCTTCCACATCAATTAAGCAATCATGATAATCCCACAAGCGTGTCCAGAGGTCCCTTTCCAAGCTGATTCCGGATCTCATTAGGTTGACAGCTGAGCTGTACCATCTCATGGAACTTTCTGGTAATGTTCTGGACTCCTATGTTTTGATGCTTCACTAATTGTATCAATGACCTTTCCTACTTTTAAGAAACATTCTCTTCTTGTGTGAAGGATTTACTGAAGTGAATCCTAAAAGTTGCTCCAGAATCTTTCTTCCAACTTGTTTGATGTTCCTAGAACTCTCTTTTTTAAATTTCCCTATCTTTCCCCCTTTATGTCCACTAGAAGGAAAACAGTATTTATATTCCTTTGCAAACACTCCCTCTACTCTGTCTCATGGAAATGTATTCTGTTATTTCCCTTCTGCTTTCTATATTTTAACCCCTTCCTCTTTTGCTTTAGTGACAAGGTCAACTTAGGGGCTGTGGCAAAGCTGGACAAATCATATTAGTTCATGGCTGACATTCTTAAGGATCTCCTGTGTGCCAGAAATCTGCATAGAATGTTTCATTTAGCCTTTTCAGAAACCTCAAAAGGTACATTTTATTATTGGCAGCTTATTCATGGGAGAATTGTGCTTAAATACATTAAGTAACTTGGCCAAGGTCATACAGAAAATAAATGGGGAGTGCCAGGATTTAAACCAAGTTTGGTTCCAACTTACATGTTCTTTCCACTGTATCTCACTTGTTTCCTAAAATAAATAAATAACCCTTTCCGGAAACCCTGCTGTGTTAAGCTCTCGTTTTGTCTTTCACTGCCAAACTTCAGTTAAATACTGCAAGTGTTTATTAAACACAAGTTATGTGCAAGTGACCGAGCTATATGCTCCCCCTGAGGGAAGACAGAGATGAATGGTATCATCTGCATCTGCTAGAAGCTTACAGCCTAATAAGTGCATTGGATATGCAAATAATAATAAGACTAGACAGAAAGAAGTGTTAAGTAAAATCAGTAGACTCTTCTGAGAAATCAGATATAAAGCAGATGCCACTGACTAAGGAAGGTCACAGCAGAGCATTTCATAAACTATTCTTTATAGAAACCTCCCTGAAAGCTTTGGCACCATCAAACCACTTCCCAAGTGGCCTTCAAATTCACCTTGGTGACATTTTCCTCCACCACCTCTTGATCTATCATACAGCTTAGAACTGGTCTTCCCAACTCCAGAACTTTCTGTCTCTCTATTTTCTGTATGTGATCCTTTCTGATGGATCCTTTCTGATGGATATCTTCATTATATTCAACTGAGTCCCAATCACTACCTGGATAAGTACTTGCTGCCTGCTGGATAGAAGCATCTTCATTCAATTCATTCTCCCTAATTACAGCCCTAGTGACAGAGTGGTTATAAAGATTAAAAGTGACAATGCATAGACAAGAGATATAAGAAACCATAAATATTCTAAGGATAAATTTTATTAGTGTATTTTCTACACTGACATCTTACCTTTGACTTTAGCCATCTCGTGCCCATGCCTAGAATTTAGATCTCTTCATATCTAACATTAAAATTTTTACTTGCATATCAATACTAAAAAATACATAAAAATAAAAAATAAATAAAATAAAAAGTACATAAAGGCCATAGTCCTGCAAATGTGCTTCCCTAGGTTTCCATGAAATATTCTCCAGTTTTCCAGACATCCTAGAATCTTGCTTCCACCTTGCCAATGCACAGTCATGCATTACATGTGGCTCTATGTATGGGAGAGCTTTCTTAGTCGGCATTAAACTATTTTAAGGCTGAGTCCCATCCATTGATCTCGGCAATGTGGATGTGCCCAATACAGAGGTCTATGCATATATTTACTTGATGGAAACTCAAACTTCTAGAAGGAAAACAAAGAATTTTTGCCCATCCTAAGCTGGGATTTCAAGCAGGAATTTGTAAAATATTGTGATGGAGACAAGAAATATCAGAATCAACCAGTTCCACCTGACCCTGAGTATGCTCTCCAGTATCAGGATGCTCTGGAAAATCTTAAACAGTAGCCATGAGATTTGCGTTGTTCTCTCAAAATTTTACACTTCAGAAATGGGGACTATTTGTAAAATCAGCATGATTAGTGGAAAGTATCAGCAAAAAGTTCAATGTCTGTCTTTCAGTCTCTCTCTTTCTCTCTCTCTCTCCCCCTGATTATCTCAAATAACTAGGATCAGTTCAAGTGAAATCTTGTTATAAGCAATGAAGTTCCATGATGCTTCTAGGAGTAGGTTGGATCCAAAGAGATCTGAGCTTGTGGTCAAAGCCAAGAGTTTCCTTTGTCTGGCAGAGCCCAGAGAACTCAGTCCAGTCAGCCTCTCCAAGCTGGCTGAGACTCAAAGACCAGGCAGGAAGCCAGAGGATATCTGAGCTCTGACTCATGTAAACAGGGGACAATGCCAGAAGCCGGCAGCCAGCCCCAGGTGTGCAGACAGCAGACATGCACTCGCCTTTCACTGACCCTGAAGTCTGCCGAGCATTATCTACCAGTTCTACCAGAACGGCTGCCTAGGCTGTCCTGTTGGAAAGCAGATGCCTCCCGCCTCTCTGTCACCGGGAATTCACAGCCGGGCTGAAAGACAAGACAGTTGCAGCCGGGCAGCAAGGTGCTGTGGTGGAGTCAGACCTTCCAGGATGATCTCAGCTTTTTTCCCCTTTCATCTTCTCTCAGAAAGTTAAAAGTAATTCTCACTCTTTCCAATGCAGGTCACTTTACCTCCTGTATGCAATTCTCTTCCTTTTCTGTTCCCAGGTCTAAAAGCAAAATGAGATTTAGAATATTCATAAACCTTGAAAACAGAGTCAATGTAAGGAAATAAAACTGTGGTCTAAGCATTTTTTTGTCTGGGATGCTACTTTCTGGAGAAAAAATTCAAATCCCTTCTATCAGCTTCTGGCCAGAAAAGACCTGAGCCCTGGTATCAGAGCAACTTGCTGAGATTAAACTACAAATTGGAATCACTATTACTGCCTTCCAAACTAAGTACACGTACACAGACTCCTGTTGTTTAAAGTCCACAGCCTGCCACGGGAAAGAGAGCAGAAAGAAATGCAGGCATGGAGACTATGCCTCCTAGAGGTAAGTTGCGACAGTGGGTCACCAATGAAGGAAGTAAGGTGATATTCGGCTTCTAAGCTGAGCAAGGACTAAGCCAGATGTGCCCAGTACTGAGATAAGCAAGGAATGAGAGAGCATACTCGGGCTGAGGCCCAGCTACAGAGAGCGAGTTTGAGGGATCTTATTCCGCATAGCACAGCAAGGGCAACCTTGGTAAAAGCTGTGTCCAGCATCATGCTTGAATAAGGAGAATAAATCCTAAATGAAATTTGAGAAAAACAATCTCCCCCTTGGAGGCTAAAGTAGGATGCCTAACCTACTTAGCTTCTTGGTGATTTGAATCAATGCTACTAGGATGCAAAATCTGCAAAAACGGTTAGTCTAGAAGTTCTTCAAGACATTCTTGGTACTATTTCTCTCAACTGAGGGGTCAGTAGGACTTGGGCATGTAAAGTTTGAGGCCATGTTTCCTGCAAGAATCTAATAAGAGGGCCTGGGGAAATGGTTCAGTAGATAAAGTGCTTGCCAGGGAAGTGGAGGCTCAGAACCCCTGAACCTATATAAAAGCCCCACAGACATGGCAGCTGTGAGTAATACCAGCACTTAGAAGGCAAAGGCAGAAATCAAAGTCAAAGATACAAGGCAGGATGGCTAGCTAGCCTTGCCAATTAGTGAACTCTGGATTCAATAGAGACTCTTCATAAAAGGGGAGAATGATCAATGAAGACAACCACAAGACTCCACATTCATACATATCTACATTCACATGCACCTCACATACACATACTTATACATACTCACATTCTCTGTGCACACATATATGTATACAAAAATAAGACTCTAAGAAGAAAACAGCTGTGAACTAAAAGCACAGCCATGAGCTGTGGCTAGTAACTCAATGGAGGGAAGAAACAGGCTACCTTGTTTAAAATTTAAAAAGATTTTAAAAATTTTAAAAATGTGTGCGGAGTGAATGACCATAAGGAGATGAGTCAAGCAAAGGAGGGATCCAGACCAACATGGGGACAAACTCTATGTCCTTAAACAAATTCTTTGGATCCAGAATCTTTGAATCATCCTAGCTCCAAGTAGATGATGCGTCTCATCTTCCCATGGCATTTTAAGAATGACTACATTTTAATTGTAAGCAAGAAGATATTTCAGGATGTTAGGAAATATATCTATAGCTCATACCTCTCTATTCAGGGGAGCTACAAAGTATTCTAGATTCCTTCAGTATGAAAATATTGAAGGTGTTATGCAAATGTAGGCTATTATTACAATTTAATGACATTCCCCTCAAACATAAACTGCTAAAATCCACAAGGCAAAGAATGAACTGCACACACTTCCTATTATTTGGGGGCAATTAATTAACATGAACATAAACAATTTTCTGAGTCACAGGAACATAGACTAATAATAATAAACACACAAGCCAAGAAATTCAATTATCGTAGCTGTTTTACCTGCCATGAAGCTGAGAGGAAAATACTAAATTGTTTTCCCTCTTACCATTACTTCCTACTTAGTTGCACGCACTCACATATGCGTGCGTGCACACACACAAATACATGCACACACCCCTAAACTCTGGACTCTTTAGGACTTGATCGTTCTTGATGACTTAGGACAACAATGGATGAAGTCTATAGTGAGTTCAATCCTACCACAAAGGTACTCTGTGAATTTCCTGGGCCAAAACCACAATCTTACATGCAGACCACTCTTTCAACCTTGCTAAGGAAGAGTCCACGTGGCAAATATAAGATAAGTACAAAGGTGTTTGTTTAATATATCAACTTGCATCTGATTTGGAATGCAGAAAATTTATAGAATATGGAGTGTTTTATCTCAAGTGAAGCATTTAATCAGGAGGATCAAACTAAAATTACAGTTCACAGAGAAGATAACTTAACCTTGTGTGCCACTTTCCCCCATTGATGTTGGTGGGGCATGAAGAGCACCCTCTGTCTTGCAAGTCATGTAAACTTACTCAAAGGCTGGCAATCATAAAGGTATGCATGGAAGTCAGGTGCATATAGCAGCAAGAAAGCATCATTCAGTTCTCCAGATCCAATTTTCCAAAAGTGATCATCACTTATAACTTTTTCTCCCTTTACTATGGATTTGCCTATCATAAATGGAGCTGGTTTAGTGGTCACCATATTAATTCAAGAACAAGAAAGGGGGGAAAAGGATCCATTTCCTATTCTATCATTTGAAATACAAATTAACAACAGAACAAAAAGCTTTCTGAATCTCTCTCGTGGATCTCCATGGTTCAGAAATATGCCGAGCACTTGAAAGCAATAAAAGAAATAACCTAAGAAAATTAAGCAAAATGAATTTGCAATTAGTTTGTGAAATTGCGATAAATGCATTTCGAAAGCAAAGAGTGAAATGTAACTTTCTTCAGTGTAATTTGAAATTGCCTTTTGTGCTTAATATAGTTCACTTATAATTAGATGAAGATTTTGTTCTGGTTGAAAACATTCAAAGTTCCATCTTGAGATTGCTATGTACGATGTACACAGAACTTTTCAGCAAGAAAGTCTGCTGCTGCCGCGGCGGCGTTTGCTTTGACAGCCTTTATCCCCGTTTTATAGAAATGAAAGAGTGAAAGAACACAGCTGGTTTGAACAATGGAGCATGCTCAACATTAGGCCAAACACTTTAGATATTGCAAAATATTGCAGGCTATATTTATAGCTCTTAGCAGGTTTTTGAAATTCATGCTGATACTGTCGTGCTCCTGCTTATTGGACCAAATTCCCATTTACTGATTAAGTTATCTTTTGGTTAAGGAAAAAAGTGTTTTCAAAGGCATTGGCACTGAGACCGACCTCTTGGCCCTATCCAGACAGCGATGATTTGAAATTCTCTTGAGAGCATTTCGGGATGTCTCTGAGTTCAAGATTGCTCTCATTACCTAGAGAGGTGGAATGTTTATGATGATCTTCCCGATTTCTTTCCATAAAGAAAAGGGGCAGCCTCTTTCTGGTGACCTCGCCCCCAGCTGTGAAATCATGTGCTGATTCATGTGTCAGCATCTTCCAGAAGACCACCTAAAGGAAATCAGAGAACAGGCCTTTGGGTAATTACCTGTACTCAGTTTAAGCTTTCCTTCTCTGTAGCAGTTGTTTTTAATAGAAATCTCTTGTTTACAACAGAATTCTGTGACATGGGGAGGGGAGCAGGGGCTCCTATTCCTACTCTCTCACATTAGTAATCTGACAGGCTACAGAAAAGGACAGTGGTTATAAGCTTAATGGCTAGAAGCTGAGTCAGGCAAAATCCTGCAGGACAATGGATAGCATTTCTTTACACCAACCAACAGCCTTCATGCCCCAAGGACTGGTTCTAATGCTATGCTCTGAGTGAATGTCCACGGCTGCTCACCATCATAGGTAGTTAGCAAGCTCTTAGACTATGTACCCTTTACCTCCTAACTCAATAGAAATGATAATGAGCACTTAAGGCATACCTACAATGTATCTAGCAGTGATTTTGTACTAGAAAGTATTCTCTAGAAGAGATAGTCAGAAAGAGCTAATTTAGCCTGTGTTTCAGTTATGTATTAATACATAGCACACTGTCTCCAAACTCATTAGCTCTCATCTCTTGCATCGTTGAGTTGAACAAGTGGTCTTGGGCAGGTCTACTGGTATCACCCAAGTGGTTGAAGTCATCTGATCTGTGCCAAAGGAAAAAGACTCCAAAGTATTCTCATTTAGTGGAAATTGGAGCTGGCTGTTAGCTGGTCATTTTCTAACGTAAGACCAGTATTCTTTCTTTTTTATTTATTTACTTTATATTATTTTATTTTTCTAGTTTTACAAGCATATTGAGTACTCATCCTTACTTCCCTCCATCCCCTCGCTCCCATCTTCAACCCATCGCACTCCCTCCTACCCTCCTAACTCTCTGCTTCTTGTGGGCCCCAGGGTTCCCTCTGGCTTGAGACCAGTGTACTTTCTGTCACAGCTGTTCATATCATATCAGCACAGGAAAGTTTTCCCTGTGGTTACACTCAGTTCTTCTGGGACCTCTGGGATTGTGGCCATTCTATCAGCTACCCACGTGATATTTATCAGCCGAAAGATTGAGAGAACCGTACACTCGCTATGGAGCTGTGGGAAAAATAACTGTAAAATTTTCATCAACCCCCAAAATACTCTAGCCGATTCTTCCTAGGGTAAGTTGGGCTTGGGACACCCTGCTTCCTAGTTTAGGGCAATAGTTTCTTCCAAACTGAAGAAGAGCTCCCAGAGTACAGCTGCCTCTAAGGAGACCACCCTGGGGGTTCACCTGGGAGTGTTTAAAATTCTCTAGTTCACTTGTTTGAAATAAGATTCTCATGGCAGGGGGCCAGGACTCTTGGACCCAGAAGCTTCCTTCAGGAGCACTGAAGGCTGAGATATGAAATTTTGGAAACAACTGGGCAAAAGGCTCTGCAAAGTTTGTGACTTAATTGCCCACCCGAAGCATGGGCTTGAAGAATGAGTTGTGGTTCTTATACGGCAAGCACACAGAGCTCTTCCACTGAATTCACTCTTGGAAATCATAATGACAGATTAAACAGGCATGGACTACCGCACATTCACTTGGTTTTAGAAATGGCCCCATGGCAGAAGCTGAGTCAGGCATAAGAGGTGTCAGGGATAGTAGAACACTGTCTCTGTCTGCCCCCCCACCTGAAACTCAGACAAGAAGGCTAGCTTCCCTGGGACCTGAGCTCAGGTGATGGATCTGAACACAATACTGTAATCAAGCACACCACTGTCCTCACTGAGCCTTTCATGGGCATGCTTAGAAGGTGACAGTAAATTCAAAATTCATGTGATTCATTCAAACACAAAAGAAGGACTCCTTGGGATGAAGAAGGTTTTAGCAGGGAAGAGAGGAAGGGAGGTGATGAAAGGGAGTGAAAATAATTAAAACTCATTATGTACATGTATAAAACTGTAAAACAATAAAACATGACATTGAAAATATTCAGTAAATCCTATTTCTGCTCACTTCCTTCTATGAAGGTTTTTGAAAGTTAATTGCTTATTGGACCAAATTTCATGGTTTTCGTGACTTTTGTGATCTTTTGAAATACTATTTCTTTAAACCAAAGCATTTTTATGCCTTCATGGTTCTCTCTCTGCCTAGAACTTAGTCATTGGATGGAATCAGTCCATCTGATTCCAACCCTGCTTCTTCTCTTCCCATTCCCCAATACAACTCTAATCAGGAAGGACTAGACTTTCTTCGCCTAGGAGCCTCCAAACTAACTATTCAACAGACCATGACATAGGAAGCATTCAAAAATGCTTTCTGACTTCAATTCTGAAAGTTCGTGTAAACAAATCTGGTGGGAAAGAAAACCCTGGAGTTATGTGGAGATATGATATCAGAAAGTGCAAAGAATTTAAAATGTCAAATGTGCATGCCAGGCTCGATGTAACAGGCATTTGCTACCAACAAGCTGCAAAGACAAGCAAGTGAAAGAACTTTATTTTCTCATTTTTATTTATTTATTTATTTTTGAATTTATTTAGTTCTGAGTGTGTGTGTGTGTGTGTGTGTGTGTGTGTGTGTGTGTGTGTGTGTACTTGGATGCCATGGCATATGTGTGAAAGTCAGAGAACAACTTCATGGAGTCTATTTTCTCTTTTTATCTTTGTGCAGGTTTTGATGAATCAAACTCAGGTTGCCAGTCCTGCCTGGCAAGTGCCTTTATCCACTAAGCCATCTTGCTGGCCCATGTACTTACTTCTTCAGGAATCTTATTGCACTTGAGTATTAAAATCCAAAGCATTGGCTTGTTAACTTTTGTCTCTCCTCCACTTCTTAAGATTCACTGAGGGCCAAAACTACTTGTGATTCATGGTACCATTCTCAGAGCATATTGAAAAATACCTAAAGAAGGGTCTTGTGTGACAATAGGCTAGGGAATAATGTTCACCCTTTAAAATATTTTATTTATTTAACTGACAGAGAAGGAATGCATGCCATGGTACACAGATGGATGTTAAAAGACAACTTTCAGGAGTCAGCTCTCTCCTACCATGTAGGTGTCTGGGATCCAGCAGGCACCTTATTCACTAAGCTAGCTCACCAGCCAAAGGGAGAGAGCACATAGGCATGCATGTGAGGTCAGAGAACAACTAGCACAAGTCAATTCTATCCTTCTATCATGTGGGTTCTGTAGGGTTTTCCATATTTATTTGTTATTTTACAAACCAATTTTGAGATATCAGGATAGGGTTCTGGGCTTATAGTCTGTAAAGGACAAGAGGCAAAAATAAAAACATTTGTATTTATGACTGATCAACCATACAGCATAATAAAAAATTAATGGAAATTTAAAAAAAATTATTTCATACTTACATATCCTAAAACTTAGGTCTTTGGATACTATTGACTCTTACTTGTCAGTATCAATGTTGTTGCTCACACAAGGGTATCATTACATCGTTGCTTACTGAGTGACAGAATAGCATAGTTGCATTGATTTCTGTTAGATGTTAATGAGAGAAAACTGTTACGTCATTTCTGTGTAGTATATGCACAAATATTGTAATTTACTAGCAATCTGGCAATCATAAGACCAAAGCATATTTTCAAGAATGAAAATCTTTTTTTGAAGAATTAGAACAGTTTCCATGAAATAATCTATATTGAACATGATTGAAATATAGAGTGTCAGATAAAGGAGAGGTGCCCTCTACTACTAATAAGTGTCAATAAGGTTGGTTCCTTCTTTTCCATTTTTCTCTCCCATTTCTGCCTTCGGGACACAAAAGGCACCTCTTTTCTCTCTTCTCAAATACAGCTCTTTTTTTCTTCCATTGCCCATGTCATGTTTATGCATTGGGTTATTTTGTGTGGTTTTATTGGAGAACTTTCTCTGCCTTTACAAAAACAAGCACAACATGGCTTACAGTTTGTCAGGCATCGTATGTGACACCCGGAATACAGTGAGGAAGATGAGAGCCAACAGATACCATCTGAAACCTGTGTAAACCTCACACTGTCTGCCTGTCCCACACCCCAAGCTCCCTGAGGTATGAAGAACCCTCCTCTCCATCAGTTGAGCAAACAGAGGTTGGGAAATCCCCTGCCCTGTCTGCAAGGCCTCTAGCTACTCTTGCTGAGTTGTCTGCCTCTTTGTAAAACCACCATTTCCTTTCTTCCCTCTACTCATCACCTGACTGTATTTATGGTAGACCTTCGCTCACCCTGAAGAAGAGTACACCGACTACATTTTCCACTCAAACATGCCCTAGACCTTCAGTGCCACAGTACAGAACACTGGAGGTCTCCTTCAACGTCCTTCTTTCCCAGACCTTCCATAACTTGGCACATGAGGCCATCCCCACCTCACTGCTGTGTCCACCCCCTCTCTAACCCTCCACTTGTCCTGCTTCAGTTTTCTCTTCATTCAGCCATTTGGTTCTCACTCTATGCCAGAGCTTCCTCTCTCCACTGTACATCACAGCACATCATTCCTTTCTCATTACCCTTTGCTGCCATCAGGGTTTCTGATGAATTTCATCAACTTCATGATGAGGTGCTGGAAGGTACAAACCCCTCACTTACTGGACAGAAAACTTGATGAGCTGGTTGTGCTTGGTACTGAACTTTCCAAACTCTTCTCTCTCTCTCTCTCTCTCTCTCTCTCTCTCTCTCTCTCTCTCTCTCTCTCTCTCTCTCTCTCTCTCCAGAGCACACACAAGGTAATTTGGATTTTCTCTATAGAGATCAAGTTGCTTTAAGGAACTCGGTCAAGTTCTGTCCACAAGAGAGTGTTTCTGCTCCTCGCAGACATGGGCATTTCCATCACTGTGGCAGAATAAGGAAAATCCCTCTCATAAAATGAACTGGGGCATCTTCTGCAAACTTCCTCTCCTGCAAGGCACTTGGCTTCTAGGAGAGCATGTCTCTTTCTAAGACTTGATCATGGGATTCGAAGACTAGAAGAGATATAATAATTTGATACAATCTCTCTTCATTTCACAGGCAAGAAAACTCAAATGAGACCAGTACAGACCTCTACAAATACAACCAGTAAATATTCTTCCCCACAAACATACAAGGGGATGAATTTTGTAGCATAAAACAATAGATTCATTTATGCATTTTTTTGAGAAGCAAGCTCATTCGTATGCCGGAGCTTCTGTTCCAATGTGACTTCCTCGTTATTTTGCATTTTCAATTAGACACAAGGTGAAATGTCTCTTTATGGAAATCTTGACTCACTTTTACCTGTCGTTGTGGGTGTATTAAAGTATATGAAGTTATAAAAAGATATGAAATATGAATATAATCTAGTTTAATTATTTCCATCCTCCGTAGATGATGATTGCAGTTGGATGTCAGTGAAATCTCCAGTGGTTGAACTTCACGCTTAGAAAAATAGTGAGTGGAATAGAAGGCTAAAGAGAATACCAAAAAAGAACATTTATTTCACCAAAAAGAACATGTTCCCATCATAGGAAAATTGCAGCCTCAAATTATATGAGTGAGTCAAAGATGATGACAAAATTTGGCAAAGTTAATCCAATCCAGTTTTGTCTCATATATGTCTATCTATCTATCTATCTATCTGTCTGTCTATCTATGTCTGTCTGTCTGTCTGTCTGTCTGTCTATCTATCTATAGGGAGATCACTGAGCTACTTTTTTATGTGGAAAAGTTCTTAATCATTTTTTATTTAATCATTGTACGCAGACTTCCTATCTGTTCTTTTCCATTAGCCAAAGGATACATTTCTTGGCAAATGATCACAGATGTAGCTGGGATGAGCCAGCTGCCAAGGTGCAATGCTGTGAAAAGGCTGGTGTTACACATAACATCAAGGCTAATCTGAGCCACTGTATTTACTTGCATCTGAGTTTTTAAACCTCTATATGTATTTATCATTTTTATCTTACTAACATTTTTCAATCCCTGAATTTCCCAGGCTAGGAACCTAGAAGCCAATATTTTTGAATGGTCCAAAGAAGCTCATACTGCTGAAAGTACCTTCTGTGTCTTCCAAACTACTAGGGAGTAGGTTTCCAAAACTGTCTTCCATGGACAAACACTTCTCCTTAGATCAATGTTTCTTAGCCATCAACCTTAGTACCCAGAGGATCTTTAGTTTGACTGCCTGTGGTGTCTTGACTTTCTGGGCTGCATTTTTTCTCCTTCACTTTCATAATCTGTTCCTAGTAACTTCTCCATGCCTGCACATGCATGTATTATCTTCTTTACCTGTAGGTCCAACCCAAAGGGCTCACCAGATGACTTTATATAACATCTAGCATAAGCTTATGCATGTGCTATGTAAATCTCTACAGGACTATTTTCAAGTTTTGACTGAAGAAGAAACTTGGTGTGCATAACTACATCTAAAGTCAAGCCTTAGAAGGGCAGGAAGGGTTGTGCTCAGCTGTTATCTGAGCTTCAAGCATGAGAAGGAGTCTTGTCTATCAAACTTATTACTAATCGAAGTAAAAGACGGAGCTGATCTCAAGGTATCAGAAGCCTCATATGTGCTCACAATTGACCTGGCACTTTCTTTGATCACTGTGACGAACAGGGTCCACAGATGCTCTCTGACACATCCTTTCTTTTAAGTTGCTTAGTGGCTGGTTGTTTTTCTTTTGCTCTTCTAGTCTTTTGAATGCCTTTATTTCATAGGCATAAAGTTACTGACAATAAGTAGCCTACTGTCTTCTAGATTACATGCCTTTTATGGGTCATGTCAGCAGGTAGACTGTCTGGCCTGCCTCACACAGCATTCAAACAAGGCACATCCCCTCTTCGTTGGGATTTGGTGAAATGCAAATGAGATCGATCTAGTCTCTGTCACTGTGGTGTCAAGCTATCATAGAGTGTCAAGAAATGGAAGATCATGCCGTGGAAAGCAGAAGGACTTGAGATCACATCACAGATACCACAACAAAAAATGCCAGGGGGAACAAGCAGTGGCCTGTACTTTCCACCATGGAAGGTAGAGCCTGGGAAACTCCGGAGCAAAGCCAAATGGAAGTAAAGCAATCCAAGATGATTCCCAAAGTCACCTTTGGGCTTCTACTGGTGTGCATGCACATGCATGCGTGCACGCACGCACCCACGCACGCGCGCACGCGCACACACACACACACACACACACACACACACACACAAATTTAAAAAATAAAAAGAAATGGATGCTCTAAAAACAAAGGATTCCAACTCTACAGTTTCCTAGTTCTCCTGTGTGACCTCTGTTTCCTACATCTCCAGGCTACTGTTCTAAATTAATTTTCTAATCTAGAATTTGAAAGATCAAAATAATGCTAGCATATAAGAAGTCCCTAGTTATCAATCCATTTTCTAACTGAAACCACCACATAAAAGAATATTTATTTTGTACAACATATAATCATGCTTTAATAAAGAATAAGAATATATGTATGTCAATTTCAAAGTTGGAAAGAATGATTTTGCCTTGTACATAAGGCTATTGTAGAGTTTACTATCATAATGCATTCAATTCTCTAAGATGTCCTATTTTTCGTGACATAAGAAAGCTCCTTATTAATGTCTTATATCATCTTGGAAGTAGTTATTGTCTATACATACCACAAGCCATGGATTACAGTGGTTCATGTCTAAAATTCAGAATGGACATACTGATGACTTTTCAGTCTCTATCAAAATAGCTAGGTGATTGACCTCATTTTTCATTTTTCAATGAATTGATGGGACATTATGCAGACCCAGCCTAAATGGACCACTTATTCCAAAATAGCTGAATGATGAGCCCACATACTTGACCTGCTTTCTGCCTCCCTGTAGAGAGGGACAGCAAAAGTGTACAGTTGAGTCTATTTGACATTTAGATGCTTGTGAATAGTAAAGAACCACATCCAGTCACACTACCAATTCTCGGCTTACCAGAAAATAACTCTTGTAATTGCTAGCTATATATTCTTAGAAAGACCTAAGTCCTTTCCTCCCTTCCTTCCTTCCTTATTTCCTTTTTTTCTTCTTTTTCTCTTCCTTCACTCCTTCCTCTCTATCAAGTTAGAGCTGAATGGCAAATTACATCCATCTTTCTTACCAACTCTGACAAATTGAAAGTTTCTTCTGAAGTCTCAGATGGGGAAGGATTAGAATGTTTAAACATTCATCAGGAAAGGATATTGATTGATTAGTGATGCCTGACATGGGAAAAGAATATGTAGTTATTCTGAAATCTATTTGCTTATCCTGGATTGTAAAATCCCCAAATCATTTCCAACTAAAAAGTCACAGTTTTTCTTATAAAGAGCCAATCAAATAGAGACGCCTTGGGTTATACCATTCTTACATTCTTTAAATTTGTTATGTATCCAACCATTCCAAAAGATAATTCAGTATAGTATTTAATCTATCTGAAGTAGATAGATTTAGACTGAAATTTAGGCATTACTATTATCAGGTGGCTGTGATTTAGACATTTTCTAAGTCATGGTGGAAAGAAATACAGAGTCTCTTTGGTTTCTTAATGAGGAAAATTCATCCCACGTCATAAATTTGCCTCTAACTGCCCACATCTAGGAATAATAGACATGAGACAGACTGGCACGTCCCTTAGGGAATGATGTTTAACTTATGACCAAAGACAGACACAGAGGAGACATTCTGTAATTCAAGGGTTGAGAATGGAGAATCACCTAACTTCCTGGGAACTGATCCCAGATGTCTCAGACCCTCAGCCTAGACAATCTCCAAGGCAGCATGCCTAGCTGGCAGGTGCCTTTAAGAGATTATAAGAGTAAAACTCTAACACTCAGCTCTTTTGGACTGATCCCTAAAGATGGTAGTAGAATGACAGAAGTCATTAGCTCTAGGAAAAGCAGTGACCTCTTGACTTGGATTTTGATTTAGACCTATGGTGATAGAGAGCTGAAAAAATACCAGCCAGTTGTAGTACAGAAATATTAAGGTTATTTGGAGTTGATTCTATAGATAAGAATGAAATATTCTTACAAGACATACCAGGACTTTTCTCAAGCTTACAGTTCTATTGTAATACGTAGGAATTGATCAAAATATTGTATCTTTTATTTTTTCTTTAAGACTTGCATTTTCCTTTTGTGCCCACTTCTGGGAGTTTATTCACACCAGTCGAAGTCTGGGTCTGAATTTCATGTCCAAGTAGGACAAACCTGGGGTTTAGCTCCTGTACTATGATCTTTAATCCTCACTGCTACATACTGCTGCAGACAATAGTCATGGTGGTCCTGACTGAGCACATCATCTTACCAACCATCAGGGCCGTCTTGGAGAAGAGCGGAGAGAGAAGGATGGTGAGTACATGGTTAGCTCAGATGTCTCGGCTTGTCTCATTCCCTAGCATGTGCACATCATCTCATAGTTCTCTATCAGTTGAGGTCCTACTCAATGTATGTGGAGTGCTGGGTTCAGAATTGCTAGTGTAGAGTAAAAGTGTATGGGTCAGTACTAGCAATGCTTACTTACACTTTTTTTTTTTTTTACATTTTCTACCTGATCTTAGCTTTTATTTATTTGCTTTTTTTTTTTTTTTTGCAAAGGGTAGTCATTGCTCATTTCATGCAATGAATTTATATCAGAGGGTTACATTTTTATCTATTGACAATATATTACACAAAACACTACATCTGAAAAGCATATCTTGAAGCCAGAGGAAATAAGAGCTGATGTGAGGCATTGAGATACAGAGAGGCTCATAACAGAAAACTATGTACTATCTAGAGGAGATACTGTAAGACAGAAATGCAGTAAAATGAGTGTCCCTTTAAAAAATGTTTTCACATGTGAAGGGTGATACATGTTTGAATGTACAGATGTGCATGCAGAGAGCCAAAATTGACACCAGAGGTCTTCTTTACATAAGCCAATAGGCTTATGTGGGTTTGGGGGAGGATATCCCAACTCCAATGTTCACACTTGCATGACAAGCACTTTATCTACTGGTCCCTCTTCCCGTCCCAAGAGCTTCCCTTTCCATCAGTGTGCATCAGGTGTCCTTGCACCTACTCAAGTGGATGGTGGTATTATTTGAAGTCTTGAGAAAAATTGCTTAGCCTTACTTCAATTTTAATTCACTTCAGCAATATTTACTGAGTCTCCACATTTCACAGGATCAATTGTAGATGTTATTAGGACAAAGCGGGAGGATGACAACAAAGAAACTGAGCAACTTTCAACAAAAACGCCAATTTCTCCCTACGTTACTGACCAGAATTTCACAGGTGGAATCATCCTCTTCCCTCCCTCCACATCTACTCTACGGGACCGTCATCCATTTTCAGCATTCTGACTCTGATCACCCCAGAACCCCACTGCTCTCTTCCAACGCCCCTCTTCTCTCTGTTTCACTGTTTCCAGCAAACCCAGCATCCTCTCCTTCTTCCTTTCCACTGTCCCTCTTTCCATTTCTTCCTAAGCGTGTTTCTCACTCTGATCAGAAAGCTGAAATGAATGTGGGCAGCAATCTTCTTCAAAGACTCGTTCAATTAATGCGGCTTCATATGCCAACTCTCTAAGGGGTATTTACAAACTTAACAAACTTGCCTATAGCAAAATCTTAAGCCAATATAATGCATTTTCAATGGTAAATTTTAGGTTATTAGAAACATGAACTAAACACTTGTGACTGCATAGGAGCTTTCCCAAAGCTCCAACGATAACCTGGGGATTTCTTGGCCCTGGACAGTGTGCTGAAACGCTTTTTCTGGGTGGATCTATCTCGTTAGAAACAGAGCTACAAGTCTGCGGGATTCTCCAATGATAGCTGTCATTCCAGAACACTCTCAAGCCTCTCTAAGGTCAGGAAGATTTGGCAGTGAAGGAGTTAATGCTCTTAAGTGCCCATGGGGGCAAAGCTAATGGTCTTAACTGAAACCTGAGCAGTCCCACCACCTGCATCAGGCTGACCACTTTTCTGTGGAATCCTGGGTGGTCTGCTTAAGCAGGTTTCCCCCTGGCTCTGGGGAAGGGAGGGTGAGACCCAAGAAGAATTGGGTTCAATAAAGAGAAAAGAATGATTAATAGTGCTTCCTGCCTCGGGCAGAGGTGGGTGTGCCCACAGGGTGCTGAAGAAAAGTAAACAGCTGGCTATAGGGTTGCAGTGTGTGCAAAAACCACTTAGGACTTGGATTTGATATCATTCTGGTGATTGAGGAATGGAATCCAAGCCCATCCCAGGACCCACAGGGCAGAGAGCAAGTTCTAGTGACATTTTTTAATCAAATTTTGTTATTTCATTGACTAATTAAAGAACATTTTAGCACTTGGTACCCTTATCTTCTTTACTATCCAAAGAAGCACCGGGACCTACTTTGTAGTACATTTATACCTTAAAGTCAAAGAGAAGTGCATGTGTGGGCTTCCTACTGGGTGCATATTTCATACAGTTGCAGAATCCATACAATGGATTACAAAATCCCAGTGAGCTCATACCCTCAAGTAAATGTGCACAGCCATGTGTCTTGACCGAGGAGTTTGGAATTTCCTGTGGAGTAAAGCTAAGTACCATACCATTTCTCTATATTCTCTATTAGATGAGAAATAAAGTCAATATGACACAAGTTGGATTTATGATAGAAATCAAATGTAAAACACTATGAACTCTCAATTTATATCAGAGAGTACTAGGTATCATTGTGTTTGAACTGGTTGTCTAGGCATATTCCTATATACATATACACAGGTGTACATACATATGTGCACACAAACATGTTCCTGCATGTGCACATGCAAACACACGCACATGCATACACACATGTGCATGTTTATTCGAGTACATGCTTGTTAGGCAGTTCCTGGACTTGAATCTGGCTCTGATGTTCAGTGACTGGTCTGGTAACAGGCGTCTCCAATAGGCTTATGTGAGTTAGGGGGAGGATATCCAAACTCCAGTGCTCACACCTGCGGGATAAGCACCTTATCTACTCTTCATCACCATTAGTAAAGTCAGAGCATCAGAAGCCCTTATGCTCCCTGACTTTAGAGGCCTAAACATTTATGTACAGGAGATAATTACTAAACATTATTTAACTTGACCCCAATGCTATCCCTCAATGCTCAGCTACATGTGAACATTGTGGATATTAGGAGTCCCGATGGTATGATAGCTTAGAAGAGAACTGAAACATGATGGTGGAAAGGAAATGTCTTCAGGAGTGTAGAATTTGCTCACGACAACTATGGAAGCACACAGGCTCTGTTCCATAGGAGAGTTATCACTGGGACACATGAATGATGAGGGAGAAGGAAGCCCAGACTTTGAAATCTCATGGGTCACATTTGGCCACTTTCTATGCTGCCATATTTCTATTTTTCTTTCTTGGAACGTGTTGGTCACAATGTCCAACTCAGGCAGTGGATAATGCTCAGCACAAAGTAAGTACTCAAAAAGACAGTATGCATGTGCCTGGTACATACATACATATTTACATGTAGATACAAAGCCTAGAGTGTTGGATGATGTGTGGTGGATGCTCAAAAACAAAAAAACAAAGAACACTACACAGACTTGTTCTGTACTTTCTTTCCCGTTGCTCCCCTCTACTTCCTGCTAAGATGTAAAGTCCTCAGGCAATGAACATTACTTCGTTTTCCCATGTGGCCCACGTGCCTAGAATGGTGCCTAGCCCATTAAAAACCATGTGGTAAATGTTTTTAGGATGATGACTTTAGGAGGGACGGAATTTCTAAATCCCTGCAATTTAAAAACATTAAGTTTCAATCATCATGCCTGGCTGGAGGAGTTTCTTAACCTTTAGTTTCAAATGGATGTTTCAAGGAAAATGACTTTCACTGCCCCTTGAATGCAGAGCATTCAGCTAAATAACCAGACCTTTCAGGGGTTTCTGAGAAGATGGAGACGGGGGGGGGGGGGGGGGGGGGGGAATTCAGCTCCATATCCACGGCTGCAAAGGCTGTTCTACATTCATCCACACTCACGCTCTCCTACACTGGTTTGTCAAATCCTTTATTTAAATATCTCATTATCTAAGACAATTTTGTACTTACTGTCATGAAGGCTTATGAAACCTGCAAACTTGTCTTGTTGGAACAGGTACAATTTAAGCCAGTGATTGTTCAAGAGAGAAAGGAAAGGTGAAGAATGCCACCATTGTGAAGATGAGAGCAGGAAGGTAGACAGCCCTCACAGCTAACCTCTGTTCTCTGGGGTGTTTGTTTAGGCTCCTCAGACAATGCATGTAGCCTAAAGAAAGAGGGAGAAAAATTGTAAGTCTTCATGTATAATTTTTGTTGTTATATCTAAACTGATAGTTGAGGGCTAGGAGCTGAAACAATATTTTATAGAAGTATCATGTTGAAGTTTTTGCAGGTTTCAAAATATTTAAATATGTAAATTTCAATGGAGAGATGTTCAGATTTTTTGATAGTCTAATGATTTTAAGCATCTCATTTCTAGTCACACACTGACAAAAGATGTTCAGATTGCAGTGTGAGTCGGTTTCTATGGTTACAGTTGTTTCCTAGCATTTTAGTGACATCTTTTGTGAGCATTGGCTGCCTCACTTATTTGTCACTAATGTATGTGTAGAACTATAGTTAATAGCCTTGGGCGGACAAAATTTTTTTTTCTGAATGGCTGTATTGTTTTTTAGCAGCATTTTTCAATAAGACGACAATGCATTAGAATACTAATGGTATGTATGGTATTTTAAGATGTCAAGTTTTCAATAAAATGATAATGAAAATTTTGCATTTCATTTAATAGTTAAATATTCATGAATTTTCACAGCATGATGAGCTGAGTGAAAAATAAAGAAACTGTATAATGTATAATACTAAACATCATAAATTAAGTTTCTTTTCATAGAAGCTATTCAAGAGTGTTTAATATATGGTTCTTCACGGATTTAGACCAATCTGAGCTAAATTAAAGGCATCTAAAAAGGAAACTTGTTTAAACCAATTTAACATATTTTAACACAGCATGTTTACAATGTAACAATATAAAGGAAAATGACACATTACAAACAATATATACATTATAGAAAAATTATGATGACTAAGTGGGAGATGTAATCAGTAGGCAAGAGCATTTGGAAGAAAGCAATTATGAATAGGAAATGGGGGAGATGAGTGGAGAGCCAGATGACACAGTCATTGGCAATAGCGTGGAAATCAGCAGAATTTCAAGGTTCTGTGCCCTGGTGATCAGCTCAGACATTAGGTTAATTTCTTGGTGACCTTGGGATGCACACCATATCTTTTTCTGGTCCCCAGCTATTCTAGTCATAAACAAATGGTTAGAGTAAGACAAAACTATCCCCACTATTAGAGGATGAAAGACTTCCTCCAAATTCCAACCCCATACCACTTCCTCACAAAAAATCAAGCATGTGTATCTAAACAGGTTCCAATTATTCTCCTCTGCTTAATATTCAGTAAAGATATTACTATACATAGGCATTTTGTTACACTCATCATACATTCATCCAAAATAGCAGTTGTTTCTGTTTAATGTATGCAAAGGAGAAAATTGTAACTGCTAGTAAAAGTAAATCAAGTAGTCATAAGAACAAGAAGCTTAACCCAGTGGGACAGGATGACCCAGCATGCATAGTCAAGTATTATCAATAGAAAGATGTGACCTAAAACAGGGCCCAGTGTAAGCCCAGAACTTGGGAGATGGAAGTAGGAAGATCAGGACTTCAGAGTCTCAAAACAGAGTGAACAAATAAATAACATGGAAACATTGTAAACATAGACAATAAATGTATAGTTGATATTTCATATCTAGGACTTGAAATCTACAATGCCAGTCTAGTTGTAATCAAACTTCTTATAACATTTTAATAAAGAAATTTCCTCCAAGTAGCATCTACTCCAGCTACAAGTGATGCACCTATGGCAAGTATATGGAGACAATGGGTATGAAGGTCGGCTGTCAGGGCAGTGGATAATGGAATTCAAAGCACTCATTTCTATGGTACAGAAAACTTAGAGAGATTATCACTTGGATTTCTACCAGAGAGATCTTGTCAATCACTAACTAACCCATGTCTGTTTACCTCATGGCTGAAAATTGCTCAGATATGCCCACTGGATGAGCAGGAATTCCACTGATGTACCTCATCGAGACTTGAAAAAGGAGAGAACACTTGGCCTGACACATACAACACGGACTTGCCTACTGTTCAAGGGAAAATACCAAATGTGACTAATATGAAGTAGATAGAAAAGCATAGCCTGATAGATGCTACTCACTTAGTCTAAAATGGAGACATCAGATACTGAACTTTGAACATTTATTGACTGAGAATGAAAATGTCATTGCAATGTCTCAGCCTACATTGCTAATTGATTTGATATTCTTCTTCCTCCCAAAACTGGTAGAGCCAATTTCTTGTGTGTGTGTGTGTGTGTGTGTGTGTGTGTGTGTGTGTGTGTTTGAGACAGGGTGTCACTATGCATATCAGACTGGTCCTCAAACATCAATCAGACTTGGGATCCTTCTTTCTCTGCTTTCACGATGCTGGGATTACAAATGAACAGCACCTTACCCTGTTATCGATTTTTCACTTCTAATATATATATGTAAGAACACAGATTCATAAATGTAGGTGAGAAGCAAAGATAATCCTCTAAAAATTTCATACATTTGGATGCTACTTATACCCTATCATTTAACTAATTTAGCATTAGCCTTGATATATGCTAAGTAGGTGATCGCTTTATATATTAGGGAATTAAATTACCAATGAAAGTGACATAATTAGCAAAAGTGAAAAATAGGAATTTTACATATTTCTTTAATTTTAGTATACCACCTAGAACACTTCTTTTTAACAGAATGATTTTTTATTTATAAACTAGTGACAGAGCTAGGGATATAGCTCAGCAGTAGGGCATAGCACACTAACCTAGCATGTGCTAAGTCCTATAGGGTTTAACCCCCGGGATCACACACATCACAGAAAATTTTGATAATATATACTTCATCATTCACTGCCCTGACCTTGCTACTTTCTCAATATGCAACTTAAAGGAGGCCACCTCACTTTTCACACTTCAGTTTCTTCATCTGTAAATGCGGATAAATGGAGTACACAACAAGATGCCCTGTGGATTAAATATGATATATGCATATATATACATATAAATATATGTACATAAATATAAACATACATAAATAGATATCACTCAGTATTTAATTTGTCAAACAATAACAGATGATAAATATTGGCTGTCTTTATCCTCATTCTAATTAATGGCAATTCTTTTAGAGACAGTTAAATATAGGGACAGTAGAGAAATGGTGAGTGAGAGATGTTACAGATTTTTCCGAGCCCAAATGTCACTAAAGTGAACATAGGTGGATTAGTGATTCCCGTTTCTTAACCTGGGTAGACGCATTCTGAGCTAGAAGTCAGAAGAACAAATCCATTAGCTTTCTGGTTGGCAGCTCTCGTCTTCATAAAAGTAGGGTGGCATTTTTCTTTTTCTTATCTAAATTGTCATGACTGCATGATTTAATGAGACCAGATGCTTTAAAAAGGACAAGAGAGACAAAAGGGCAAATTTGCATGATTATTGTGAGGGGTGTACCATGGCATGCCCGTGGAGGTTGGAAGATAACTTCTGGAGTCAGCTCTCTTCCTTGACCTTTACATGAGTTCCGGGGACCAAACTCAGGTCTTCAGTCTTGTATGGCAAGCACTTACTCACTTATATATGCTTAATGACAGAAAATACACACATGAAATGATGAAAATAATAAACGTTAGCGTAGATTTTTGTCATTTAGTCAAATAGAATAGCATATATTTTGGTCTCAGTTTGCAAGGTACTTTGATTTTTAGTATAGTTAGATCATAAGGCCCTCGTTATCTTTAGATGAACACTTGTGTGTGCCTGTGTGTATGTTTGAATCTCTGTGTCTCTATGTGTGTATACATGCACATGAGTATCAGAGGACACTGTGGGTGCCTGTGAGGACCTAAGGATGACTGGGAATCACGCTGGATTGCTTCTACTGCTTATTTGCTTTGCTCTGGAGTTTCCCAGGCTCCACATTCTAGGACCGGAAGTACAGGCTGCAGCCATTTCCATCTGGCATTTTTATATAAGAACCAGGATCTGAACGTAGGATTTTCTGCTTGTGAACCAGAGGCTTAACTTTGAGCCATCATCTCTCTGGCCCTAGATGAATGCTTTAGGCTTTGGTCTTGGAGAATAAAGCAATGCCATCACTTGGCAATCTGTGAAGTCTCAGGAAGTCTGATGAAGCCATGGTGCTTGGTATCCCAGCAAAGCATTCTCTAGAATACACCTTGTTGTATATTGTGTGTCATAGCAGATTCAGTGAAGAAGACACCAAGACACCAAGCATGTGTTGTGTGGCCAACACATGCTTATGATTTCATGAATTGACAAGTCCCATTAAATATTACCCCCAAATGGATTGAGAATGTTCCTGAACTAAGAAGGAAAAGGAAAGGAAGAAGGAGAGGGAGAGACAGAGGGAGAGGGAGAGGAAGAGGGAGAGGCAGAGGGAAAGGGAGAAGGAGAGGCAGAGGGAGAGGGAGAGAGAGAGGGAGAAGGAGAAGGAAGAGGGAGAGGGAAGAAGGAGGAGGAGGAGGAGAAAGAGAAAACAGTTTCCTCTCACAAAAAAAGCTGCCTAATGTGAGGACTCTGTTCTTCTGCATTATTCTGAGATGTTTCTTTTAAGCATCAAAAGAAAGGATTCTAATATCTTATCTGCAGAAACTTCAAAACAGCAAACAGTCTTCATGTTAATGAGGATTGGGATAATAGCAAATCTAATCTTTGGTTTTGAAGCCTTATCCCTATGCCCAAACGTTATCCTGATTTTCAGAATGCCCACTTCTTGGTTCTAGCAAGAAGCAACAGTCTTCCACCACTGCTATTACAGTATTGCAATCAACTAGTTTCATTGTAGTTTGAGAAAACACTTCGTTGAAACCCAAAGGAAAATCTGCCACGTTTCCATTCAAACACATGGTCAAAGAAAGGCTTAATAACCAGTAATCAGAGTCTGCCTTCTTTGGGTGGAAATCTACTGCGGACAAAACAATCTACGCCACACTGGATAAAAATAGTTCATCGATGTTGTTCTCCAAAAGATAGTAAAATAACTCCTTCTCATCCAATATCTCAAAACTAGGGGGTAAAGAGAGTTCAGATAATGTTGAGATCGATAAAGGCACAAAAGCAGAGTCATGTACGAAATACATCTTGAAATTACTATCTTGCTCTTTTATCACAGAACGGCCAAAGGGCCATTGTGAAGGCCAGTATTGCAACAAGTTTTAGTTCTGAGAATCACTGAAATTAAAGACAACAAAGCTATAATATGTATCTACCTAGAGTAGTGATTGCAATGATCAACAGTCTGAAGTGTTTTTCCCTTTCAGAAAATAGACCAGTGATGATTGCTCACAGCTTCAATAATTCAGGATAGTGAATCATCAAAATCTAGTTTTAATAGAGTTTCATCTGACATTTGAATATGAATGTATATTTTATACAAAACTAATTTAGGCAAATTAATGAGGCTTCCTGAGAGTCCAAATTTGAATGCAATAAGGAAATAATCTCTAGACCCTTTAGCTTTTCTTTATAATCTTCCATTCTTAGAACATTTTCCCCTTCTGCCCATGTTTAATGAGGCCCTCATAAAAAAAAAGTAACCTTCTGTTCCCAGAGCTTCACAGAGTGTGTATTTCTAACCAAAAACCTGCTGTGGGTATATGGTGAATAGTCAAGGTTCTTATGCCAATTAAAGAAAAAGTATGTAATTTTTGTTGTCATTGGAAATAGAGTAATGTATCAGCATTTTAAAGCTTGGTTTTATGTTAGAATGTGCTCAGGTCTTATCCCATATTGATCAGATGAAAATATCTACAAGCTTGGCTTATCTACACAAGACAAACATAACACAGTGTCCATTCACACTACAAATGAATGAGGGAGGAGTGAATTCTCTGAGTGAATGTTGATGATTGATACTGGCTGATTGGATTAGTGATATCGCTACTGATATTCTGCCTGTGTTGCAGCAAGTTTTCAGACACATGCTAGTATGTGTGAATCTGACAATGCAGCCCTTACTGGACTCAGTAGATCACATACACACACACAAGAAACAGAATAAAATAGAGGGAATCTTGTTGGGAAGAGGAAGATTCTCAGTGGGAGTAAGAAGAGGGTTAAGATTGGGTGATTTGGGGAGAAAATGACAAAAATTCATTATATGAAACTGTCAAAGAAACAAAAAGAAAATAAAAAATAAAAAAAACATGTAGGTATAAGTCAAACAATGGTATTTTTAAAAATGTTGAACACTGGGCTGGTGAGATGTCTCAGAGGTTAAAGCCTTTGCATCTCAAACAAAGGGACATGAATTCATATGTCCAGATCCCATGTAAAAATGCTGGGCAGATATGGTGTTGGTCTGCAATTCCAGCCCGAGAAGTCTATGAAACCCAAAGCAAAGCAATAAGGAGGTAGAACAATCCATGATGGTTTCTGACGTCATGCTTGGGCTTCCATAAACATATACCTTTAAGTGACTTCTTGTACACACAACACACCTATACACACACAAAAAAAAATCTTAAACACTATGCTAAATCCTTACTTTGCAGTTTTCATTTTATAAGCTAATTAAGCATTTTTCCCTTAAAACCTTATTCTCTTTATTTCTATTAATAATTTGGCTCAATACAGCAGTATAATTTCAAAATGCAGTATAGTTTAAGAAATGGTATGGTATACATTTGAAATCAAACTATTATTTTTTATCAATAAACTCTCTTCACACGATAATGAGGAGCTGCCATCATTTGATTTCTTAGCATCTTTCAGTCTTCAATAACTCTGGCAAAGTCAACTGGAAGTCAAACTGTCATATTACATAGTAAGAAGTGCCTCTTTTATTGTTAACTCAATCAAGCCATGGACCCACTTGACATTTCTTGCTGAGTAGTTTGTTCCATGAAGTTATCTTTATTAGTCTTTTTCTAATAAGGCAGTATGGACTCTATCCTTGGGGAAAGGTGTATTATCCATTACATGAGATGAGCTTTCTTTCTATACTTCATCAAAGTGCTAAATTTCTGATATGATTCAGGTTATAACAATAGACAGGAAGAGCTAAACCACACCCATTGCAATCTTTGACTTTTTGTGCTTAAACTCCATAGTTTTCATTCTTATCTGCAAACACTGTGCTAAACCTTTACTTCACACTTTCCCTTTTATAAGGTAATATAAGCACCTTTCCTTCAAAACTTTTATTTTCCATATTTCTCCCCATAATTTAGCTCAATATAGCAGCTTAAAATATTTCCATCACACATGAATTTTTCTATTGAAATTAATTTCTATATTTTGATTGGGAACTCTAAGAAATTAATAGATAGTCCACACTCATTTTTATACTGTCTTTCTTAGAAAGTTGCAGAGGGAAAGGACTTGGTTGATAAAGTTCCTGCCTACCAAGCTTGAGGACCTGAACTCAGATCCCACATAAAGACTGAGTATGATGGCATATTTCTGCAATGTCAGCACTAGGGCAGGGAGAACACAGTTAAACCCAAGTGACCACTGGAAAGTGGCCAGTCAGTCCAGCCAAGTTGGTTCAATGAGAGTCACGCAGAAACTATGGCAGAAAGTGACAAAGGAGGACACCTAACATTGATCTCTGATTTCCAAACGTGCACACATACACAAAAAAACCCCTCTGAGCTTTGAAACTTGATTTTCTTAAAGACCTTTAATATAAATGCATGCAACCATTCTAGCTTCTTCTGTCAGACTGATTGAACTATTATGAATCTTACAGTTAACTGTATATAAATTATTTTTTTAAATTTAATAGAGGCACTGGAGAGATGGCTCAGGGTTAAGATTCTGCATCCCAAAGAGAAGGATCTGAGTTTGGATCCCAGATCCCATGTGAAAACTCCAGGTACTAATAGTACCAATGGCCTGGATTTCTGACTCTGAAATGTGGAACCTGGAAAATCCCTGAGTGAAACAAATAAGAGGTAGAGCAATCCACGATGATTCCTGAAGTCACCCTTGATCCTCCACAGGGAAACACGGTGCCATATCTCTCTCTCTCTCTCTCTCTCTCTCTCTCTCTCTCTCTCTCTCTCTCTCACACACACACACACACACACACACACACACACAAACACACACACACACACAAATAAATAAACAAATAAACCTAATAGTCTTTTTCTTCCTCATTTTTAAAAAACAAATAAGAATTTGAGAAGCAAAATTGAATAGTTCTCTTTAAAAATTTATTTGGGATCATAAGAGCCAGTTAATACTAAATGTTAATTTTAAGAAATATTTATTTATTTGAGAAAGAGAGAAAAAGAAGGAAAGAAGAAGAAGAGGAGAAAGAGAGAGGAAGAAAGAGAGAGATAGTAGCAAGCACTATGGTGTACACTGGGAGGTCAGAGAAAGTATTTAAGAAGTGGGTTCTCTCACCATGTGGATTGTGGGGTTCAAACTCAGGTTGCCAGGTTTACACACAGCTGTCTTTAACATGTTGAACCATACCGCCAACCCAACAAACACTGTTTTTAAAAAAATATTGTCAACTGATGTTGAGTACATTTATTAAAGACTTTACGCCCCATTGTGATTGAAAATATTCTAGTTGCTAATTCTTTATGTGGTGCCTTATTCAAAAGTTTGGGAAGCTTATTTTGGGAAGCTTATTTCTACCAAACTGTTCTTACAAAATGAACATGCTCACTGGAGCTCATTCCAGAATGTCTTGAGAAGCCAACAGTGTAGGAAAAGCTGAGAATAAAGTGAAAAGTGAGAAAAGGACACCAGAGAAGCAGCATGTGGCACTTTCTCCCCAAGAGTGAAGCATTGATCGCTACATAGCCTAAGTCAGTGCTTCTAGACATCTACTGTCCACACAAGGTACTGTCCACACAAGGACAAAGAAAAGATGACCAAGAACTGCCCCTAGAACTTGTGACCTGGTGAAGGTTTGAGGACACTGTTGATCATTACTGTTGTATTTCTAACTGCATCAGAAAACATGCAATCTACTAATTTTCCATATCATCAAGATGCATCAATATTATAAGCTAGATACTGACTTGAGGAATTTTTTAAAATGTGTGTGCACTCACATGCGCGTGCTCATACACACACACACACACACACACACACATACACACACACAGTAAATCTTGGGATCAGTGAAATAAAAACGATTTCACTTATTTACTTATTTATTTTCTTGAAACAACTGAGAAATGATATACAATATGGCTGTATTCATCAGAGTGCTGCTACAATAGACACCACTGCAAACACCAGTATAGTCTGCAGAATTACCAAGGTTACAAGTGTATAAAAATTTAGAAGTGTGTATACATTGTCTAGAGTTGCATGTGTCCGGAGGGTAAGTTTCTTCTTGTTCACTTCTGCAAGCTAGGCACATGAACATTAAATCCACAGCTACACTCAGACACATCCTTCTTACTACTTTTGAAGCATCTTCCCTATCCATCCGCACTTCTGTTCTCCCTCTTGCTAAGACTTGATTTCTTCAATGAACTCTACCAAATCTCTCTAGGCACCAAACAGATGGGTCATTTATATTCACAACTGTGAGCAAAGATATCCTAGCATCATTGGTGAGGGCCAGGTTGCTGATAGCAAACTAAGACTTTCAAGGCCTTACAATAGCTGGCCGAAATAGACCTGGTCTCCTACTTCACCGCTGCATAGCAAATCTGTTAATTGACTCATGAGATCAGTGCTCCTGTTTCTTCTGCAGAACACGGCCGCTGGAAACATGGCTGATTAAGCACTGGACTAACAAGTTATACTTCGTGTCTGTGCTTTTTTTCCCCCTACCAATTAATTGTAGACTTGTCCAAGCTTATTTATCCCCGTCTTACTTGTTCTTACAATTACATGATTTAATTAAATATGAAAACTGATAAAAACATGGGTACGGAAAGAAAATTGCTTCTGTACAAACTAACTCACATGTTTGATTTTAAAAAGTCAGTAAAAGCCGATGTCAGAATATGAGTGGGCAAGGAGACTGCAGCATATTGTGGGAATAGATCAAAGAAATCCAGAAGATCATGCATTCAGATGGCTCTCCTCCCCAATTCCACTCCACTTTAAAGAAGCCAAGCTGACCTCTACAACACCATGTTCAAATATCCTGAAATGCCACTCCATTCAGAGATGCCAATCAGCAGATTCATACTTCAAGAAGATGATTTTATCCCTCCATAAAAGCTGGACAAACGTGCTGATACATTTTACGCTAAAATAAAAGACTTTGCAGGTTATTTCTCAATGATTCTCTCACTTTTGTCAAGTGTAGTAGCCAGTGGTCCCAGCTCAAAAGACAAATGGCTTTTGCCCCTGTTCTGGAAAACCTCCAGTCCCACATTATTTTCCTTTGCAAGAGTGAACTTCCCTACATCCCATACTAATTAATCCTCAAGGGATGGGACAAACTTTCCCAACTCTACAAAATGTTTCCAGAAATTGGACATAGTCATCTGAATGTTCTAATTTCAGCCCTACCATTGCTTGTGGGATCTTTGTCCAGTGTAATAGCCTCAAAATCTTTACCTATACAATGGGGAGAACATCTGCCACATAGATTGTTGAATGAGTTAACATGTAGCACATTAGTTGTAGATGTCTGCGATATTCAAGAATTGATAGCTTCTAGTCTCTATTGTGTCTCTGAACTCTTTATTAGACTATGAAGTCCTTGCTACTCAGTGGCACAATCAATACATGTTTGTCCAGCTGTTATACAATCAACTAATCACTAAATAAAAGACTTAATTGATTCTGTTCTGCTCAGTTAAATATATAGAGGTTGGGCAAAGAAGAAGGGAAGAAGCAATTTAGAATGCCATGTGTGGTCTGCATCTTGCTTTCTACACAACTTTATTCAATATAATCGACAAGATATTTAATTAATTACCACAGTTAAAAGTGCATGCCTCTGTATTCCCTTCATCTGTGCTTTTGTGTTCGCTCTGTTTTACTCTTAAAAATGTTGATGGGTTGGATTACACCTGACAGCACTCTTGGCAGTCCCTGGAGAATTCCATCTTTGCAGTACAGCATGCACTGGGAAGAAGGGGGAAAAAAACCCACTCTGCCTGCCCCCCCCACCCGCCTCCAGAAGGATTGAAATTCTGCATTCTTTGCAGTTGACAATTGACTAGAACATTTTTCAGATACGTGCCAGGCCTCGATGAGGTGTAAAATACTGACTGTATTAGTTATTTAGAGAGATGTGAAGATGCTCTTGCCAGCATACATTCAATTTAGGCTTTGGAGCCTTTGCGTGATCTCCCAGGCAGCACTTGTTTGAAAATGTTGGAATTTAATTTTAAAGTTTCCCGTTTGCTTTCTTGTTCTTATTTTTTTAAGCTGTAACAACTTTCTAGTTCTTCAAATCAGAGACTCCAGTACTAATCTTTATATGTGGCTCTAGGATTCATGTATTCATATATAAAATATGAAAAAATAACATTTTCATGCTTTAAAAAAATCGCTTGCTCTCTTCTAATTTTTTTCAGTGACCTTAAACTTTCCCAGCCTCAAAATACTAAAAATAGAATTAAAATGTTATTTTTGTAAAGATGTTCTTTTTCAAGTCTTGGATAATGTGGATTCTTAAGTTATTTTATATTCATGGAATACGGCATTAATGAAGGGAACTAAAATGTCTTCTTATCTATCTAAGACATCCAAGGAATTTAGATGCATAAAATCCACACTAATCATACATGATCGAGATCCTCTTTCAATCATTTATATGTCTTGATAAACCCATCTCATATTATCACATATTATATCAATATTAAGAATATTAACAGCAGTTGCTTTGTATGTTAAGGAACTTTCATTACTTCTACTGTCTGGCCAGGAGGTTCCAAAAGCCTTAGCATGTTTGTAAATGTTGGGCTGGGCTTCTGCAGGGTTCATACACTGCACACATGTTGCATTTTGCAGCCCTAGGGCAGCCCTAGGGCAGCTATTTCACAATGACTTTTCCTGAGATGACTGCTAAGAAGTTTCAGATGCTAAGCTTCAAGAACAGTTGGCAACCCAGGGGAATGTTCCAACAAAACCATACAGGAAGAACAGATCCAAATCCATAGAGCCAATCCCACTGTGTAACACTAGTATATCACAAGTTGGCCAAATCCATAGAGCCAATCCCACTGTGTAACACTAGTATATCACAAGTTGGCCAAATCCATAGAGCCAATCCTACTGTGTAACACTAGTATATCACAAGGTGGCTAAGTCCGTAGAGCCAAGCATCACAATGAGCTTCCCCACAGTGCCAAAAAGAAAGAGACACTTCCATCTCACTGGTTTATAATGGTTTACAATGTCCTAGTGAGAACATGGATAGTACAGCCTGTTAGCAGGAAACCTCCCTTCAGGGAGATATGGATCCTGTGTACAGAAAAAGGTGCAGCAGTTTAAAGGAGAACAGCAATAGCCTCAGAGATCTGAGAGTGAGTCTGAACATGAAAAGCCATGAACGCAAACTGGGATCTATACTCACTCTGAGCAAATGAAGTCCAGAGACTTCCAGACATGCTAGGGAGAAGGGAAGTTTGTACACAACTGTAGTTCTTACATTACAAGAATGATTTTGCAAGATCACTTAGGCACACAAATCAGGGTTAGAAATCATTGGGAAATTCATGGTTACCCATGACCACAGGTACTATGAAATCATAACAGAATGGCCTTAAAAGAGTGGCCAAGAGGGTCATTTCTGAGAATGTGCTACAATGTCATAAACATTTTCATAAAAGCAGTTGAGACTTATTAGTAAGTTTACATGTAAAATGAAAATAAACATCAAAATATAAATTTGAATTCTTCCCTAAAAAATGTATTACACTAAAAGATCCTTTTGCTGGGGCAATGATTAAAACTTAGATAGGAGATGGAGGTCTTAGAAAACTTTCAATGAGCAGTTTTGGATTTATATTTAGCCATTTCAATCTCCTAGAATGAGAAATAACTGAAATTAGACAGAAATATTTGAAAGTCTTAAACTCTAATATCACTGCATATGTCCAATATTGTTTATATACAATTGTAGAAACTTTGAACCCAACACATCTAGGTGGGAATCCCAAAAATGACTCCAATGTGTGGCTTTTGGCCTCCTTTCTCCATGGAAACACAAAAGTAATGCAGGATACAAAACTGAAAAGTGAGTGCTGGAATCCCCCCCACCCCAGAAATCACCAAAAGAAAGATTACCATTATTTAACTAATTATATTGAGTTGTTAATTTTTCCAAAAAGAAATCTAATGCTGCATTTGAGACACATATTATTAGAATTAATTTTTCAAAAGTACCAGGAAGTATGGTGAGGGCACTCCTGGAAGAGCAAAGACATAAGATAAAAGAAATATTAATCTTTATTTCTGGGATGAAAAGGGAACTGCTACAGTTTGAAAGAAAGTATAAGGCCATTAGCAAAACCTCCATTGTAGTCTATGATATTTGTAAAGTTCTGTACAAGGACTTCAAGAGCAAGATGACTTTTGACTCCTCTTGCCCTACCCTTACTGATAATTTCCATGATTTCCTCTACTCTTCTCATGTTTCCAAATGGAGATGGCATTGAATGGCATTGTCTTTGAAAGCAAGCCCTGCTGTCAACTCATTTGGTGATATTGATTCTCTTAATATCCAAGGGATATGACAAGGAAAGGAGGAGTGGAGAAACATGCTTTGAAAACCTGCATGATATACATTTACTATCTCAAACAGGAAAATTTCTGTTTACACTCTGCATGCAATTTACAGGATGTAAATGTCAAAGCAAATGCTTGATAAAGTTAGTGGACAAGTAGTTGGGTTAAACTGAGAACTCATGCGAACCTGGCCCATAAATGAATGAGCTATCAGACAAGCTAGAACTGAACTCTTCAGTTCATAAGTGACAGTGGCTTTCATCAGCTGGGAACAGTATTAGAGGTCAGCATCTATATCTGAAGACCAATTAAATGTCATAAAAATCTAGCATTTTTCCTTTGCACTCTGAGAATCATGCTTCCTGGCCTAAATGAGCTCTTCCTTCTAAAGGTTGCAAAAACAGCATGTTAGAATGTACTATAAATAGTTCAAATGTTTCAGGGGTGACAAATAATTTTCCAATTTGCCACAACCCTCTTTAAGAGAAAAATCTTGTAATGTCTCCCAATAGCTTCCTCTGAAGTCTAATCAGTTTTGCATCTGATAATGCTTTATGTGTAATCTGATTGCATCTTCTCATGAGAGAGAGCTGTCACGTCCTGATTATCAATATTCTGAGGCTCTCAAAGGTAAGGCATATGTCCCAGACACTCAGATAATTAGAAGTTCAAGGTCAACCCAGCTGCAAAGCAAATTCAAAACCAGTATGGGTAACTTAGCAAGATTATGACTTGAAATTAAAATGGAGAAAACTTGCCTATCATGCTTTAGGCCCTAGGTTCAATCCTTAAGGGAAAGAGAGAGAGAGAGAGAGAGAGAGAAAGAGAGAGAGAGAGAGATCTGGAAACCACTGATTTCCTTTTGTCTCTTTTGTAAATCTGAGGCTTTGCACACATCATTCTCTCCAGCTAGAATGTTCTTCCATCACCCACTTGAATGCTATAAGATTTATTTTAAAAATTCCTTCTGGAAACCTTCCCTAGCCATCACTACTATCCTACACATCCAAGCACGCGCACGCGCGCGCGCACACACACACACGCACACAAAGGCACACTTTATCTTATCTTCTTTAGCTTCCATAGGAAGCTTTATTTAACACCTATTGTTGACGTCAACGTACTGTACTTGACTTATTTTCCTCTCCAAGTGTAGTCAATAACAATCTCACAGTCAGAAACTATCTCATGCACGTCTATATTTCTCTTAGTTAGCATGGCTAGCAACCGACAGGCAATAGTCAGGAAGTATTTAGTAAATGATGAAGTGACTCTCCCATTTCACTGAGCTCCTTCCACTGCTTTGATGGAGCGATATTTTTGCTTCCTTCCATATTAAAACTGCAAACAAGCTGTTGGTGAGGCTTTGGAAAGCTCGCTAGGACCTCTCCGACAGCGCTTCTCTGTTTCAGATGGGTCTGCTTTGCATGACAGTCCAGATGTCAGCCTTTCTGCTTTTCCCAGAATTACCTTGAGTGGAATATGTCCCTCCTGCGTAGTTCCAAACCTTCTATCTGGGCAGGCAGCTCTGTTGTTTAGCTAACTGTCGGTATTACACTGCTGTCTTCATAGAGGACTGTCAGCACGGTGCTGTATTATTATGCGAGATCATTTGCTCATGTAAAGACACATTAAACCTAGCGGCTGCTTTGTCTCTTGTCAAGGGAATTGTGTGCTGTTACATTAGAGAAGAGAGTTTGCAGCGTCAACCTGCTACTGCTGTTTTTGCTACCCACTTTGAAAGAATCAACAATTTATACTTGTTGCCTTGTTTTTCTTCTCTGGGATCAAGTCAGGCGCTCTCCTAACAGGAGGATGACAATGTACCAGGGCAAGGGTCATTTCGCGCAGCTTTCTCTGTGATAGCTATGCTCAAGCCACAAGGGGCGCTTCCTGCTAAGTCTCCCCTCCTCCACTTGGGCTTCCACAGTTGGTCTTCGAGATGTCACCTTTTCTCTTGGATCAGCCTGTTGCCAGATTTTGCATGGGATGCAGGCACCAACATCAGCTTCTGTGAATCACCAACTGCATGTTGCCCAAATTCTCAGAAACCTGCTCAGTTGGCCCCATGAAGCCATTCACTGTTCTCATACGACGGATTCACTGTTGCCCTGCACGACCTACCAGACTAACTAATCAGCTATCCAGCTGTCCATCCACTGGCAGACCTGCCTCATTCTTGAGCACAGCTCAAGGCTGGGTTGGCACAGGACAGTTGCATTAAAGAAGACAGGCTCATGAAGAAAAACAAAGTCCAATGGACTCCTTGCTTCCCCCAAAGCTTCCTTCCCTCTGTTCATCCTTGCTTGTTTTCCCAACCCTGCTGTTAAAACACATGTTAGGAAACACATGTAGGGAAAGTTTAGTCTTTGCAAGTTGTAATCAGCGTAATCATTGGCCAGGTTTACTTGTCTCCACCCTCACTTTGGCAGTCTCATTACTGTTAAGAAACAGCAGCCCCCTTTCAACAATGCATCATACTTCTGTGACAGAAGGCCAGATTGCTTTAATCACTTTCTTCAATATATAGCTTGTGGTGGATAATTCATTTTTCAGTTTGTTTTGCTGAAACAAAAAAAAAGTAGCCTATACAAAGTCAGTCTCTGAGACTGGCAAAGTGCTCACATGCACACAAACATGACCTGAGTTCAAAACTCCAGATCCCACTTGGAATTCATAGTGAGTGTGGCAGTCAACCTGTTAATTCCAGTCTCTTAAGGCAGAGAGCAGGAGTCCCAGAGTGTTCTGGACAGCAAGACTAGCCCCACCAGCAAACTGGGTTTGATCAAAGACCCTGTCTCAAGAAAATGGACTAGTGGGGGGCTGGAGAGGTGGCTCAGGAGTTAAGCCTCTGCCTTGTAGGCAGAAGATCTTGAGATCGGATCCTAGATCCCACGTTACAGATACTGGGCAGAAGCGGGGGCGGCCTGCGTTTCTGGTCCTGGTGGGCAGAGCCTGTGAATCCCTGGGCAGAGTAAACAAGGAGGAGGTGGAGGTGTCCATGGTGGTTCCCGAATTTGCCCGTGGTTCTACATACACACACACACACACACATGCACACACACACGCACAATTGAGTAAACAAAAAAAAATTAAAAAAAGAAAATAGACTGGTGATAAAGGATGAATGTTGGTATCAACCTAGGGCCATTACACTCACAGAACACATGTGCACACGTACACACATGTACATCTACACACACCTGTGAAAATGAGAAAAGAAGCAAAGATCATCCTTTCCCATCCAGATGTGACAACACATCTCACCTCTTGTCTTCCCTGGCCTTGTGTCTGCCCTTCACTTCTGTTTTGAGACTCAGATTCCTTAAGGACTTAGCTAGAACAAAAATCAGATTGTCAGACTAATCTTCTTTCTGTCTGTATATATTTAATGCATCCAATAAACAGTGTAAGGTGACTATTTTTAATCCTTTGGTTTAACTCATGAGAAGCTGGAATTTTACAGTAAAAATCCCTTGCCTCCACAAAGACACAAAAACAGGCAATTTTCAAGAAGAAATGTCCAGCACTGTACTTTGAGCACTCCTGTCTGAAAACTTTAGACAGTATGTATTCACTTCCAAACATTCAGAGTTCCTGTAAGTAATATGACACATTGCAATGCTGTATGGGGCACAAACTTACCATTTCCACTGTTGGTGTGCATGTGCAGTAACTTTAATCAAATCTAGGTACTAATTTATATTTTCTGCAGAGGTCTTTAAAGTTTTTATCTAACAAACTAATTCTGAGTCTATATTCTTTCAAAGATACTGTTTTTAAGTTGTTCCCTTGAGCCCTCTGCTTTCTCTGCAAAGTGTCATGTTGTTGTTTTCTTTCCTCTTGTAGAGCTACTTTTATTTTTTTTATGATGCAAAGTCACCTTTGACGATTTATTCCCATCCTCCTCTTGCCAGTTTCCTTGTCCAAGTCCTGGAATGTAACTGAAAAACTTGCTAGTGTGATGACATCTGTATCCATTCATGTCAGAAAGATGCACCCATGCTCTGAAGATAGGTTTACAATAAAGATTGTATTTAAATGATGCTTTAAATTAACAACAACAACAACAAAACTCCCTTGACAGCTTAAGGCAGATTATAGGGATACGAGCCATATTTCAACAGCTAATTTTACAAATGAGATTTAAATATATAAAATATTTTTTAAAAGAATGAAATTGTCAAAGAAATTCAAGCTGAAATGACACTAAGATAAAAGCTTTGCCAGTCATAGTTAAGAAACATATGATGCCATACAATGTCAGCAGGAATATGGAGAACTCAAGTCCTTAGTCATCCTTATCCAATCAATGAACTAGAAGTGCTAATTGAAAAACAAAAAGCTTTTGCAGCAAAAATTAAAAATATATGACTAAACATTGCATATCTTCTAATCCAGCAACTTTATAAATGTGTCCAGCATCTATACTAATACCAACATGAAAAATGTGTATGCAGAATTATTTCTGAGTGAGTACTGACCTTCAACTCATGGAGAGATCATACCAGTCATTCCTACACTACATTCTGAGTGTGTGACCCTGAGTGGAGATTGCAACACTATCACAAATGTAATCCCTGTGTAGGGTGCCTGGCACCTCACAGTTTATTAAAAATACTATACAGTGTTATTTATAATTGCAAAATATCTGAAAATAATTCAATTATTTAAATCTCAAAGGAGCAGTTAAATCCAATCAATGAAATATAGCAATTAGAAAATTTTAAATCGATCTGCATGGAGAATCAAGATATATTGTGAGTAAAAGTATCATTTCAGATTAATTTGCTGTGGTCTGGATGTTAAATATGTCCCCCAAAGACTTATATATAAAAGACTTTGTCTCCAGCAGGGTGTTATGGTATTTGCACTGTTGGGAGGAAGAAGTCAGGTCGGCAGAGGAGATCGTGGGTCTGAATCTCTCTCTCTCTCTCTCTCTCTCTATCTATCTATCTATCTATCTATCTATCTTTCAAAAGTAATTTGCTCTCCCTTTTCTCTCACCATATTGTGTTGCTTCCCTATTAGCTCAGAGCAATGGAGCCGTCCAACCATGAGCCTCCAAAGCTGTGAACTGAAACAAACTTTTCCTCCGATTGTTCCTGAGAATTTGTTACAATAATAGAAATCTGAGTAATGCAATTGTAGTATGCTTTGAATACAAAAAGACACAATAATATATGTACGTGGAGAGAGAGTATAAAAGAAAAATATATAAATCCAAATGTTAATGGTGATTGCAACTAGTAAAAAAGATGAATATAGAACTTTCACTTTTCTTATAGCTTAAAGATGACCCACAATTACCTTTGTAACTAATAAAAATACTACTTTTGAAAAAGTAAAAGTAAATTCAACGCACAATGTAATACTTCAGATCAAACCCAAGAAAATATGACCAAATGCTGGACAACAAGAGAAACATTTGAAGACCAAAGAGAAATCATTAAACTACTCAAGTGGACACCTTCCTTTAGGAGGAAACTAAGTCAATGTTGCTAGTTAGAAACTGGGTGAGCCTTAAACCCAGAGCTTTTGCCCATGCCTCAGTTTCCCTTCCTAACCAAGTTGTTACTTCCCACGAGACTGTTATTACTTAGATAGCCTGGCATAAAGTTCCCCTTCCTCAAGGAGAAGACAAGGAAGGTAGAGAGGTTAGAGCTTACTCTTGTAAATTACATTCTTTCACATATGTTTCTCTTAAGTCCTAGTGCTCTTTTCTCACAGTGAGTATTTACAACATGAGTACCAGACACTTGGAGCATCTTAAATATGCTATTATTATGATCCTTTAAAGTTGTAACTGAAGCCAGAGAGGTGTCTCAACAGGTAAAGGCACCTGCTGCTAAACCTGGGGTCCTGAATTTGATACTCCAGACCCACATGATGGAAGGAAAGAACCAAATCCTTCAAGTTGTCCTCTGATCTCCACGTGCATTCCATAGCATATATGCACCTGCATACTCATAATGTATACACCTAAATGAAACAGAGAGAAAGAGAGAGAAAGAAGGAAGGAAGGGAGAGAGGGAAAGGAAGAGGAAGGGAAGGAAGAGAGAAGTAAGGAAAGAAAGGAAAATGTCTGTCTTCCTATCTTTCTTCTGAATGTAGAATCAACCATGAGTTTATATAATATATAATATATAATATATAATATATAATATATAATATATAATATATAATATATAATATATAATATATAATATATAATATATAATATATAATATATAATATATAATATATATAATATGAGCATAAGTGTGTGCATACATGTATAGTATGGGGGGTATGTGGATTATAATATAGATGTCATTGTGTTAACTTTGCCTCAAACTAGAAATAGGAAAAATTAAGGCTGAACACATTCTTACTTCTGGGAAAATAAATTAGATGAGAGTACCATGATGTGTTTGGAGGTGGGATCATCCTCAATCGTCTTCTGCCCATTCAAACATGCCCTTCTTAGTCATTACTTAATAGCACTGCTTCTGCCTTAGCTCTAACGGCACTTATCATAGGAGAGATAAAATGTCAAAGCAAAGGAAAGGTAAATGGCTGGAAATGAAAGATACCAGCTGAGCTCAGCACATGGCCAATGCTGGCCAAGGAAGAAGTTAACTCTTATCAGCGGCAGAAAATTTACTAAGCTGAATTCACTGGCTGTGGTGCCAAACGTGAGGCTGTCATAATACATTAGAATTCCATGAAATCATATTAAACAGCTGATATTTTTCAAGACCTGATATTTTCCTCCTTGATTTTGATCCATCTGAATTGATGCAGGCAAAAGAGTGATTGATTTAGCAATATATCTTTCTCTTAATCCAAGCCCAGTTAAGTTTTTCTCCATTACCATGTTACACAAGGGCAACCCCACACTGGCAGTTGGTTGTTAATTACATTTGATGTGCAGTAACACAAGAGAGCTAATTAACTTGCATCAAAAAAGCTTTATTTACTGTGACAAATTAAACAAACTCATAAAGTGTTCAGCCACAATGGCTCTCAATTGTCATGCAGTCCAAGTGCTGAGGCGCAAACATATTCCCAGGCTTCTCTCAGGTATCATTTCAGTCTTGCAGCCCTCTGCACATGACAATTACAAATAGATCATCTTAATGATTAGAACAGAAAGTCAACTGCTCTTTGTTTTGCTTTGTTTGGTGTCTGTGTGAGTGTGAGCATGCGTGGGAGCTCGTGTGTTCTCTAAGGTACAGCAGCTGGTAAACGTTGGTTATAATCAACTTTCTTCCTTTCCTTTTCTTTCCTTTCCTTTCCTTTCTTTTTCCGTTTTCTTCTTTTCCTTCAGTCATTTCTTCCTTTCTTTCTTTTATACCTTTTGCCTTCCATGATAGGAATCTAAACCAATGTCTCACTTCTCATGCCCAGCACATGTATAACTGAGCTATACTTCCAGTCCATATTTAGTTGCTTTTATCTTTTTCCATTTTCATGAGTATGTGGAAGTATATGTGCATAACATGTTTGTATGGGTACAAATTTGTGTATGTGGATGATCTGGAATCATCCTTGATCACTTTTCCACCTTGTTCTTTGATAGACAGGTCAGACATGGTCTCTAACAGAGATGACTGACAGGGCTAGTTTTTTTGGCTTGTGAACTTGCAATGGGGATTCCTAAGTCTCTACCTTCCAAGGCTGGTACTACAGGCAGGTCACCACGCTCACACAGGATTTTATGTGTGATACAAGGATCCAAACTCTGGTCCTTTGGCTTGTATGACAAGCACTTGAGACTCAGCCAAATCTTAGCCCTTGCATCAAAATTCATATAGTATCCCTATACTTTAATCAAGGAACTCTCATAGAGAAACAAAAAGAAGAAATAATGTTTCAAAGCCCATGCATGTTAAACATGACTGCCTAAAGATTATAATCTTCAGATTCTTCTAGACAGAGAGTGCTCACTCCTTACAGATGCATTACCTCTCTGTGAAGACTCACAGGAGGCAGGAAACAGTACCTTTCTCTCATGGTATAAAGAGAAGATAAGATTTCCCCTTAACAGCAGAAAGTAGCAGAACTGAATTCCTAAATGCAAGCTTTCTGCATTAGGAAAAAAAACTAGTTAGTTTCCACCATTCTTTACAGAATAGAGTATATAGCAAGTACTTAGGAGAGTATTTTTTTCAGAAAAGTTACTGACTGCTAACGTCCTATTCTTCAAAATGTAGACAACATTGGAGACACGCTCTATAAATCAGATCCACAGACACTTCCAGGGACCTTCAGTGCCTGGTAGAAGCCTTCATGAAGAAGGCTGACTGGTCTCCTTGGAATAAATCACAAGTAAAGATTTTTGGTTGCCATATTTCAGCACTTACATGTTGTACTTCATGTTAATATGTGACTAATTAAGAATTTCTTAAAGGCAAAAAAGTTTCCTTGCCTATATTACAACTAGGAATATTTGAATCTCTGGATGAGATTTGAGGAAAATTGCAAAACACTGAGAAGCCAGAAGAAATGAGAGAAATGCCCTGATGTTTAGAATCATTCCCATTTCATTTCATTTAAACCATCTTTGCCGAACCCTCCAAGAGAAATTAAGGCAAAAAAGTAACTTTCTCTGAAAACTGAGCCAAGGGAATCCCTACAAAATGAACCCAGGGATCACACTTGTTAACTTTCTGGTAAACTTCAGCCTTTGGGGAGCCACGTTCCCCAGAGATGGCTGGAAAGTCACCGCAGGACTGGTGTCCTGGTCACCGTCCTCTGGGCTGTGGACATTCATGAAGGAACTGAAGTCGGTAAGTTCAGAATCGCTCTGCTCCTGAAGGACTTTCGCCTTCCTTCTGCCTAATCAGCGTGTTTGTCTTCTGGACAGACATCGAGTTTCTGCAATCTAAAGGCTGACCAATAATGCATTGTATTTAGCAATAGAACACAGCGGGGGCTGGTAAAGAAACCACAGTAGGGAAAGCAGCTGAGTGTGGGCATAACAAAATGCTTCTTATTTACAGAAGCGCAACCTGTAATATGCAATTTCAACACTGAGGTTTTCCGGAGCGAGTGGGAAAGACTGCTGGTTCTCTAATGAAAACTTTGAGTGATTCTGGAGGTCTAGGGTCTTTTACATAGGTGATTATTATAGACTCACAAGGCAGCATGATTATCCCACCTCAGAGGTTTCACACAAATCAGTGGCACTACCTCTGCTACCATTTCCTGTCTAGGACACTGTAGTTCACCTCCATCTCATAGACCTCCTAATTGAAAGGGCCACAGAGACAGAAGGATTTTTACTTCTCATTTACTGGCTTCTTCATAAATTACTTCTCACTGAAATATCTCCCAGAGACCTACAATTCTCATGCAGATTCCATTTGCCTCTCCCATCGCCCAGGACAAGTATGAGAAAAAAATGAAAACAAAGACTCAAAGCAAAATAAAACCTGAAATAAATCACTTATACAAATGGAGATATACAAGCAGTCCTACTGCAAACCTCCCAGCCTCATCTATATGGAACAATTTCCCATCCCATCAGGAGAGACAGGCATGTAATAGGCTGACCACTTTATTATAAACAGACTTTTTTATGCTAGGCTGATTGCAGAGATGTTACTATAACTGAGAATTCTGAAGAGGACATTAAAATACAAAGCCAAGTGGAATGGTTGATTTTTTTTCAGAGCTTTGTTCAGCCTGAGCATGACAGTTCCTTCTGCATGTGGAAGTCCATGGGTGGCCATTAAATAGAACCTAGCACCTTACAAGCCTATTCATATCGACCACAGTACAGTGACTCATTTAGCCAATTCTGCAAGTGCATATTGTGGAGAGATGAAGGAAATGTCAAGACCTTTCTAGCACTGTTCAGAGTACTCCTTGGTAGTAGTGTTCCTTGTGGGATCCCAGGAGTTACCCCCACATACATGCCCATATTGTGAACAATAAATTCTAACCCTAGTAAATGATATGTTCCTTGATCCTCTCTTCCCACAGTCAGACTGATACAGGCTTGTCAATTCCCCCTGCATGGGGGGGTACAAACATTTCAAAGAAGCCCCCAATCTGTAGGACCCACCTTGCTTCTCAGCATAAAACTTGCTATAGCTTTACAGCGAATAACTCAGTCAGGAATTGAGAAGAATCACACAACTTTCGACTTTTCACCATATGCCAACAAGGCTTCCACTCTTGATGAATCAGGAGTTTCCAATATTCGCTTCCTTTCAAAATTCAAAATCAGGTGGTTCTCTTGGCCCAAAACTTTCTTGAAGATCAAAATAAGATTCTACTTCTTATTTTCCAATTTTACTGGAGTTATATCTTGCTCTGCCATTGCAATTGTAATTGACTGTACTTTGGATGAGGAGAATAAAATGGCTTGTCTAGGTAAAGTTCACCAAAGTATACCGTGAAGTCCCCATCAAAGAACCATGGAGAGAAAGTACAAACCTATTCCTTACCTGGCTGCCATTTCTTAATTTGATTTGGGAGATGTCTTTGAATAAGCCTAGTTTTTATTGAGTCATGATTATGCAAAAGCACTTTTGAGTTCATTTGTTACCAGTCTGAATAAATTAAGCAGTAAACTCATGTCCTAGAGAATATCACTCATAGCTGAAAAGGGAGAGGTGGGACTGTAACATTATAGCATTAATATTTCCCCTAAGGTTCTAGAACTGATTCTAAGAGTAGCTACAGAGCTTGCTTGAGGAAAAAAAAAATGTTAAACACCCATCCAAAAGTCTGCTTCTTTGTAAAATATTAATTTAAGTTCTTCTATACTTATTAAAAGTTGACCTGTGATCGAGTTGCAGAATGTTTTGTGACTAATATCCATAAGAGAGGCATTATTGATTCAGCACCTATAACGGAATAGACAGGTATCATTCAGTTGGAAATAAAGAGGAAGAAAACATGATTTGTACTACAGCAAGAGGAATGTGTGAGCATGCAGGATGGCACAGGATTGGTTTGGGGGCAGTCTCCAAAGCAGATGGACATGTGTGGAGGGTCTTAACCATAACATACATAAACACGTGTACAGACAGCCCTTCTGTGCTCCAAGTTCGTGCTACATAAGTCAGTATTTCCCTTCGAAGGGTCACGGAATAAGCTGCAAGATCTCTGAACACAAGTGTTTTTGCTTAGTTCCTAAATTAGACAATGTTACTTCCTGGTCCTCTCTGCCACGCAGAAGAATTCCCATCAGCAGTCTTCAGGAACAATATAAGGCTGCAGTGTTCTCTTTCGGTGCTTGAAAAAGCTCTTCTATCTCTGGCCAATTGTACAGCGGGGGCTGGTCCGGCTCAGCCAGGTGTCCGTGAGCGCCTCCTTGTGGCCGGAAGGCCAGCGCCTTGTCTTAAAACTCAGCAGTGCGCTTTCTTCCACCCCAAGACTGAAAGCTGCTGCCCAAGCCACAGGAGACCAGTAGCGGACTCTCCTGCTCAGTGTTGCCTGGAAGGCGGTCATGCATATCCGGTATCTTGGCTATCCTGGAGATCTGAACTTCTCCACTTAATTCTCCTAAGAGGTTTAGGCAGTATGGCCTTTAACTCAGTCTTTGCACTCCACTGCAGGCCCTGGGCCTTACCAGGAGAACTAATTTCATTCCAAAGCAAGGCTCATTTTTGCAGCAAAGCCGGGAAATGTGCTTCAATCTAGGTTCCGACTTCCGTCTGCGGTGTTAAAACGCCAAACTAATTATGATGGGATTCCTAGCTGGCAAGGTTTTTTTTTTTTTTTTTTTTTTTTTTTTTTTTTTTTTGATCTCTAACATTTCAGTGAGACTGAATTAGGCCGCTGGATTCCCTCTGACAATGTATTTTCTCTCAGCTCCGTGGACTGAATCATCACTTGACCTAATCGGCACCTCCTGAACTCTGAAATGTTTATACTCTCCAATGAATTTTTAATCTAACTTTTTGAAGCATTCATTTCAGTTTCATCAGCCCATCCGGTGTAAGATCTAATGTTTTAAAATGATCGAGACAGTTAAAAAAGGAGAAAGGGGGAGGAGGAAGAATCGCCATGTTATGAAGCAAATAATTAACTAAAGCAAATTAGATTCTGGTGTTCATGCTATGATTATCCCATGTTCCCCAACCAGATTAACATATCTTTGTTCAGAGTGTGTACTTTGCACAAGGTTTAAAGTCACCTGGGAAAGGACATTATCGACTAATATTGTCATATCACTGTTAGTTTGATGTCCTATTGCCCTGTGAGATAACGACTAACATTTTTCAAACACTTAAGGTTCATTTATGAAGCTGAACTTGGCTTGCTCTTTCAAGGTAAGGTTGAGAAGAGAGAGCACCCCCCCACTGAAGTTCTCTAAGTGCTATGGAAGGGAATTACCATTAGAGATACAGTCAATATGTTGGGAAATACTAGCAAGTCAAAAAAGCCACTATGCATGCACTCCTGCTGGTGGTGCCTGGGACTCTGCCCTGCTTCGGCTTCTGCAGTCACAGCCCCTGTGGAAGAGGCTTGCGGCTCTCCTGTCCTATCTGGCAAGTAACAGCTCGCTAAATGCAACCAAATGCTGCTGCCAGGCCTTCTATACAGCCTCCATGTCGCTTCTGAAGGCACAGACGGGAGGGATTGACAGTCATTTCAAGAAAGGGACTACATCCTTGCCTTTATTAGACTGTTCAAAGTGCTGTCGCTTGAATTCCCCTTTAATAATCTCTTTCTGATAGCAACTGTTGCATTTCTTTTTCAAATTCCTACCTGCGACTGCCTTGTTTGTCTATTTCCAGCTATATTTCAAGCAATTTTCTTATTCCCTTTTTACCTCTGGTTCGGCCAATTGGATCCTTTTTGCCCAAATCCTAGCCAACACTAGTGTAAACCATGAACTTAACTCTCATTCACTGTGTATCACATTTTCCCCAAACTTCCTAAGACAAGGCACAGATTTATTTGAAATCTGTGATATTGTGACAGGGAGAAAGCAGTTTCATAACAATAGCTTAAATACTAGGAATCAATTTATCTGGAGGTTTATTAAACAAGGGGGAGGGGAGAACATAATCCCCAAAGTGAAATTTTACATTGCTGGGAAGGATCACATGGCATTAACTGTTTGTGCTGGTTTCCAAAGCGCTTGCCCCATCAACCCCAAGATCTGGTCGCGCTCATTAGCATGCTCCAGACAAGCAGAGCTTCTGTGTAGGCATAACCTCCACCTCCTGCCATCCATCGCCCCTGCTAATTTTGATTGCGCAGTGAATTAGATACAACCACAAAATAAAAAAGAAAAAAAAAACTCACTCCATATTTATCCCTGTACATCTAGAGATTCCATTTTGTGAGCTACGATTATCCACCAGGAAGCTTCCTTTACCCACACTCCCTCATCATCCTCCCACCCTGCACACACCAACACGTTTCTCTTTTCCTCAGGGCTCCTTTTCAGTCTTCCGCAGCCCAGATTCTGGGTGCCGTGCTGCATGGAAAACAAGCTTTGGCGCAGCTCAGCCTGGAAGCACATCCCCCAGCCACCGTGGTTTTGCAGATAGTTTTAAAACCATCCAGGATGGCATGAGTTAAAAAAAATTCCCCCTGGAAAAGCTAATTATTGCATGCAGATACTTCTTTGTGTGATCAAGGAGGGGACAATTTAATAGGCTCTGTAATACAACCAAGAACAAAATTGCTTTAAAGGAAATCTCTTGTTGAGTGACAACTCTGTTGCCTGAGCCAATTAGGTCCCAATAAAGAGTGTTGAATTGGCTCCTGCTTTCTCATTAATTATGTTCTGTCACAGACATGGGGCTTGATTTAGCAATTTTGTATTACATTAAGATACTGAAAGGCCGGGAACAAATGGCTCACTCTGATAATAGGCATTCTCTACACGGTGTGACATTTACTATCCAGCTGTCCGTAAGGCAGCCTAGCACTCCAGTTCAGGGGTTTATTTGTCATTGCTTCAAAGGGACACTCAGCTTTTCACAAAAAAAGAAACAGAGAGGCTAATAGATAGGACAAAATGTACCGCTGATATGCTTTATTAGAGATAGGATGCTAGGGTTTTGCTAACAAGCTCATCCGTTGGGACTCAGCCGAGTTTGCTGCCAATCATCCTACACACAAAGGCACACTAGTTAACAAGGAGAAATGAATTACAGACACTTATTCTGCCGGTGGGATCACAAATACACCAATCTGTGAAAGAGGCACAAACTCCAGAGACAAGCTACATATTTGTCAATAACCTCCTAGAAAGAACCCTAGTAATTCTTTGAAGACCTTTGATTTAGTTTCCCTCTAAAATACATGTACAGGAAATGTTTTAGTTACCATGACATTCTTTCTTTGTTATTGGTACAAATTTTCATCACATTAAAAACAGAAAACTGAGGAGGTCTGCAAATGTTTTAGCCAGTATCTATACACTACTTTTTGTATCCCGCCACGGGGAGCTGCTGCTTCGGTTATTTTATTAAGAACAACCAAAAATTAAATCTTTAGACTTTAGGTTTGAATGGGGATCCACTAATGCTGCACTCAATAATCTATAACTCTGAATTTATCCTGTATGCAAACGAAGATTACAGGACTGAGGCCCAAGTGAAAACTGAATCCTCCCCTAGTCAAAAACACTAGATGGTTTTTTTAAATTATAAGTGTATGTGTGTATACACATATACATAAAATCTACCTGTGCATTAACTAAAGTTCCATAAACATAAATCTGAATCAATGGCTCTATGTATTAAACATAGCAAAGCATTTTGTGCCTCATATTTAGGAGCCTGAGGCACATCTCTAGCTGTGCTATGGGTCAGCAATTTTGCCCCTTGTATTATTCAAAGAATCTTCTGCATACTTAGCCTTTTGTTGATTAACAAATAAATAAATAACCTTCAACTCAAGCTTTACCTACTGACCACATGAGATTAATCAAATCTGAACATGTCATTTTCAGATTAATTACAAAACAGCTTTCCAGAAACAGCTCCTGGAAACCATGCCGTGTTTATCTGATTGTGAGCAACATCAATTCACTTAATTTGAACTTCCCACCATCTTGGATGAGAGAAGTTGAGGCTCAATTCTGGAAGAGGCGAATGGACAGAGAAGATGAAAAGGGCTTCTGGGATCTCCTTTCCTCCAACAAACAGAATGTTCAAGGCACGTGGAAACCACTTGGGACCTGCTTCAACCTCAGAGAGGATCGTTGAGTTCTCCTACCTGTGTGAAGCCCAGTTTTGTCTACGGAAGCAGAAACCACATTAGGGAGTCACAGGATGTCCCAAAAGGATCATCTCCAAAAGGAGAGCTTTTCCTAACCAGCTCTCCCACGTGAATGTTCTGCCTCCTCTGCTTACCCGCTTATTTATGCTATTGTTTTTATTCTTTGACACTTTCACACATAAGCATAATGAATCTGTGTGTTTTCCCCCATTGCTATCCATTTCCACCCCTCTTCTTGTTCCATTTCTAGGCAGCCTCCTTCCTACTTTCACATCGTCTTCTTTTTTTTAATGCGTGTGGCCCACTGGGCTTTATCTGAGATGTTTGCACTGGCATTGTTGAATACCTGCTGGTGCATGGATGACTCATCAGTGCATAAATCCGCCAAGTCTTAAAGATCCTCTCACCCCTTTTAATTTCTCTGAGTTCAACGTTCTGGTTGTTCTCTATCTTTCTTGACCTACTAGTACTCAGAGAAGCAAGGCCATGAGGCTGAGGAAGAGGAGGAGGCTCCAGGCTCTAGTCAAATATAGGACAGACACATCCTTTTCTGTTTTAGCCCTCCTCAGCAGAAACTCAAGTGCATTAGAACTCAATTTAAAAAACAACTCTTAATACAATCCCTAAACATCTCTTCCAATTTCTCAATGCTCCAAATCATCTATTTCATTTTAAAATATGGCTGGAAAGATGGAAAAGAAGAGGAAAACAGGAACCATGTAAAAATACAATGCTGATTTTTTGCCCATTGCTGCATTCCCCCCAAGAAAGCACTTGCACATAATTTTTCCACACCAATAATACTTGTGAATTACGTATCTTCTAAAAGCATGTGTTGAACACAGATCTCGTTGAAAGAGCTCACGCTTTGAGGGAACCATGAGATTCTTTTTCTCTCTAAAATTTGCTGTATTTCTATCTTAGAAAAGCCTTTGCAATAATAATATGCATAATGGAGGCAAGAATCATTTTATCCTCACTTAGCAGGAGCTTTATCTTTGCAATTCAGGTGCTCCCTAAGACAGAAATCTTTCAAAAAGCCCAAGCCCCCTTCAGGCTGAAGCAATGGCATTTATATAATAGACATTAAGTATTTATGCAGCAATTTATACTTTGAGAGTCTTTGTAACCACTCATTAGTTCATCCAAATAACTTCCTTTCCGAAGCAAGTGAGGGCTTTGCTTCCCAGGAGCGGACAGCACGTTCAGGTGACTAAACACAAACACCAAGGCCTTAGGTCAGCCACAAAGGAAGGGAGATGTCCAGGTACAGTAAGGGTTTTATGGAATGCTTTCTGCTTCCAAGACCTTAAAAATAGTTTGGACACCCACCGCTGTGCTTTAGCTAGGATTTGCCAGGGCTTTTCAGCAGAAGAGGAACTGAGAAGGTGGCCTCAGTTCTCGCAGTCCTTTCACAATACTCACGCCCACAGCCGGGCTTGAGAGCAGGCTGCATTTCAGCAGAGAAAATGAAGTGCTACAGGGGTAAAATAAAGGGATGTTTGGGAAAGCTGCGCCTTCTTTAACATTGTGTTCTTGGACATTAGTCCTCAGGAACACGCCAAGCTAAAGGTGACATACAGACCTCACATGCACAGCTAGTTTTCCTCAGAAGACAGGACTCTGTAGAAGACTCCACCCGGTCAGGCCTCAACTTCTGACAGATTCGTTCCTTCTGTCTCTACTTCCTCACTCACTGTGGCAGCCCCATTTTAAAGATGGCCTCCATTGTTTCCTTGCTGTTCTTCTCTGCTTTGAGGATGTCTGTGGGGTCTGGCATCTGGGCGGCTGGTGACCGTCTTGATCACTAGATATGTAGAAAGTGACGTTATGACAATTTTAAACCTATTCTAGTTTTCAAGAAGTGGCAGTTTCTTCCTCCTTCTTCTCCTTCTTCTCCCCCTCTTCCTTCTCATCCTCTCTCTCTCTCTCTTTCTCTCTCTCTCTCTCTCTCCCTCTCTCTCTCTCTCTCTCTCTCTCTCTCTCTCTCTCACACACACACACACATATCTTTTGGACCTCTTGGCTATATATGAAGTACACAACAGTACAGACATGAAAGAGAATCTGACTACTCTCTGAGGGTAATCATAAGGGGGAGAGAGAGAAAGAGCCCTGCTTGTTTCCAGGCTAACCCTTCTCTCAAGTTCTGAGACATATCATCCCTTATCTTCTCAGGTAAGCTTCACCTACTTTCTCTCACACACTCAGAGGCCAAACAAAAAGCGAGGTTGGAAAAGGAATGTTTTAGGTGGGGTATCACCAGCGGCCTCCCTAAAAGACATCCCCCCCACCCAAGCCATCAGGATCCAGCGTGGATCAGCTGATCTCACTCAAGCTCTGTCACCAAGACTATGCTAGAAAGGGCCAATGCCCGAGTCTGTTGCTTTTTAATCTGTGTAATGTCTTGTATTGAGGCAAACTTATCAACAATTCACCCTTTTAAACATTCAACAAATATATTTACATTAAACATTCAGAGTTAAGGATTGTCACCACTATCAATTTCAAGTGATTTCATCACCCTTAAAAGCAGCCAGGAACCCATTAGCAGTCATATTCCATTTTTCCCCCTTCATCTCGCTCCACGTGTGCATGTTTGTGCATGTATGTATATGTGTGTGTGTGTGCATGTGTGCGTGTATGTGTGTGCGTGTATCAGAGGGCACTGTGTGTGTAGAGGGCCCTGGGTGACTCCAAAAATGATACTGGATTGTTTCTATTTTCTTTTTGCTTCACTCTGGGATTTCCCAGGCTCTGCCCACTAGGGCAGGAAGTACAGGTTACTGCCATTTCAACCTGGCATTTTACATAGAACCTAGGATCCGAACTCAGGGCCTTCTGCTTGAGAGGCAGTCTTAACCCCGAGTCATCTCTCCAGCCCGCTCCCCTCTCTCTTCTTTCTCTGTAGATCTGTCTGCTCTGTTTTATATAACTGGAATTATAAATATGTGATCTTTGTAATTGGTTTCTTTCACTTAGCATAATGTGGTCAAGGTTCATCATGTTTGTAACATGAATTAATACTTCATGTACTTTCATCAATTTATATTATTCCATTGTGTTGGTAGGTCACATTTTATTTATCCATTCATTGGTTGGTAGATATTTGTGTTGTTTTGTTGTTCTTCTAGAATGAACAATGCTTTCATGAGTGTTCGTGCAAAGTTCTTCTGTGACATATTTCATTTTTCTCCTAGGCACATATTCGAGGAATAGATAGGACCATATAATAACTCTATGTTTAGTGGCTAATTTTTCAGAGTGTGTGTATCACTTTATACTCTCTCCAGCAGTATATAAAGATTCTGATCTCTCTACGTTCTTAAAAGCACTTACCAGTCTCTGTCTCTTTGATCACAGCCAAATTATATGCATGGAAGTGGTGTCTTGTGCTTCCCTGGTCATCCATACAACAATGTTGAATTCAGATGTGTATTTCTCTGGTGATTAATAATCCTGATTCTTTTAATGTGGTGCTTGGATATTTGCTATGTCTTCTTTGGAGAAATGTCTTTTCTGATCATTTACCCATTTTTTTAATCGGGTTGGTTGGGATTTTGTTCTGAGACAACTAGCTGTCTGGATAGGAATCGCTTACATACATGGTTTACAAATATTCTCCCCTAATTAGTGAGTTGTATTTTCACATTCTTGATGGCAACCTTTGAAGAAAATTGGTTATTCATTTTATTGTTTCACCATCCATGGTTTCTTTAGCTATTTGTACTTTTAGTGTCATGCCTAAGAATGCTTTGATGAAATCAAGGCCCAAAAGAGCTAATGCCTAAAGTTTTCTATCCGACTTTTAATATATTTTCAATTAAATTTGTAATGGTAAGAGTCCAACTTCATTTTTCACATGTGGGCATTCAATAGTCTGAATACTACTTACTGACAAGGCTGTTCTCTGTGGAGTCCTATTGGCATCCTTGAGGAAAAAAAATCAATTAACAAAAAACATTAGAGTCTATTTCTGGGTACTCAATTCTTTTACTTATATTTATATTCCTGTTTTTGTGCTATATCTGCACTCTCTTGATTATGCTTGCTTTGCAGTAAGTTTTATCACAGGGAGGAACAAGTCCTTCCACTCTGACGCCATTTTCAAAAGGTTTAGGGCGTGTTGGGTCTCTTGAATGCCCTGGGTGCTGCAGGATCAAGTTTCTGCTGAAAAGTCAGTTGGGATTTAGGTATGGCTCATGGTGAGCCTGTAGGTCAGCTTGAACACCACTGCTATTGTCGCACACTAACCATGGGGTGTCTCTCCAATTATTTAGGCCTTTGATATTTCTCTCAGCCATGTCTTATGGTTTTTTGAGCATAGTTTTGCATTTTTTCTTCTCAATTTCTTCCTGAGTATTTATTGTTTTAGGATGCTGTTTTTAAACAGAATTTACAGTCTTCTTAATATCATTTTGATTGTTTATTGTAAGCTCATGGAAAGACAAATAATCTAAGTTGATCTTCTTTTCCCAAATCTTTCCAATTTTATTATTGAGTTCCTTAGGGTTTGCATCTACAATGTGCTATTATCTTCAACATAAGAAACTTATTTATTCCTTTCCAATCTAGATGTCTTTTATTTTATATACTTACCTAGCCATCCATAGGACAATGTTGAATAGAAATAATTAAACATAGACTCTTGTATATTCCTGGGGTTTTTTGGGGGGGAGGGGACATTGACTTTCACCATTAAATATAACAATAACTTAGATTTCCAATGTGTCCTTGCTTATTAGATATTCTAGTCATAATACATATGATATTTTTCTCATGTGTTCATAAAATTGATGATGAAATTAATTTCTTTCTATCCTCCATATGTATAATTGGTGATTCTGCATTATGACTTATATAGAAATAGTTTTGTATATCAAATATAAAGAATTTTTAAAAATAAGTATATCTAATTTTTCTCAAGAACTAGAATGCAGGAGTTGGGGATTAATCTCAATTGGTAAAGTGTTTGCTGTGAAAGCCTGAGGACCCAAGTTCAATCCCCAGCAGCCACATAAAATACCAGGCATAGTGATGTACACTTGAATTCCAATGCTAGAGAGGAAGAGACAGATAGATACCTGATCTCACTAACAGGTCAGCTAGCTTAGTGAGTGAACCCCAGGTTCAATAGAAAGTCTGTCTCTAAAAACAAGGTAACTGCTCCTAAGGAGTAACAATCTGAGGTTGACCTGTATCCTCCAAATGTACATCTCCCATAACATGTATGCACACTCTTCATACACACACACACACACACACAAACACATGCACATACAACCACAATTAATATAATTCATATTTGACCTGTAAACACGTTTCTCTATATTTTTCAAAGTGTAGTTTTTGTCAGAGACAATATTTTGAAACAAGTCACAAATTTAATTTTCCCTTAAATATTTTTAGACTTGCATAATCTCTGGAACATGCCAGTTAAAAATCTGTGCCCTACACATACTTCCATCTTTGAGAATTGATGGATTGAAGAGCATAACTTATAAAATCATTTCTAGAGATAAAATTCATCAGTTTCAGATTCTAGAAAGTAGTCTAAGATCTTTCAACTGATTTGGGATTTTTCTAAAGACTAATTCAAGAACTGTCTGATTGATTATAATGCCTGTCAATTGCACATATTATTTTTGAATTCTCTATTAAATGGTGTCTTATGATTTTCATAAATTAGCATATTTCCTTTGATGTTAAGTTGAGTACTTGCTTTCCAATATTTAACTATGTCCATCACAGGAAAACTTTTCACTTAATAGGATCATTTAAACAATATCATATTAATGGAACACCAGGAACTCAGGATGAGTACTTATTTGTAATTACCATCATTCATAAAGTACTACTTTACATACAACCCTGTGGTTGACAGAAAATGTCACTCAGTAAATAAGAAACTGTCCTGAGATACCAACATAACTTTCCCTGAGAAGTTCTCCTTGGTTTTTAGTCTCAATCTAATCCTCTGTCATGCGTAGCATAGTTGTATACTTCTTCAACTTAGATATCTGATGTCATCTATTTTTGATTATCAATTATCAGTGCTTGTCTAACTATCAGACCAGAGAGCTATTACTTGTCTAGTGTTTGAGGTGAATGAATCAATGAAATAGTACACTATAACTGGAACATGGTTTTAACTATCACATTCCAATATCATTCCATTATCAATGATGAGTGCTTGTAAACTTCTCAATGATAAGAACTAAATTTTATTTCTCTTTTGGTCTGACACACTGAAGAGAATGGATGGAAGGGCTGAGGAACGTGACTTTGGTCCAAGTCTACTGGCACAAGCCGTGTGAAGTTGGGCAGGATCAATCAGACAGCTCTGAGCCATTGTCAGAAAAGTTTCCATCTGGCCCACAGGATCAATAATGGTTATTCTTCTGTCCCGATTCCTAGGAGCAGGCCAACTGACACAGGGCTTTTTGGTAGTATCTGTCTCCAGATTGGTTCCTCTCAGCTGCCTGATTTTGGTCCTACCTGAGTATTAGTTAGCTATTCTTCCACAGTGTTTCCCTACTATTCTGGGCATTACTTCTTTGCTGCCTACCCGGGAAGTTGCCACTGTGGGAGCAATTCCCGGTCCAAGCAACATGCCTGCTGAGACTTAAGGGACCATTGTCATTTGGTTTAGTGGCACTTCCAACTTGTTTGCATATATAAAAATCACACTTAGGAGCAGGAAGATAGTTCCAGGATTAAGGCCTTTGCCTCAGAAGCAAAAGGACTGAGTTCAGATCCCCAAACCCATATTTTAAACACCAGGCTGAAAGAACAGCTACCTGCATTTCAGGCCCTAGAACACAGGATCTGACAAAACCCAGAAAAAAAGCAAAAACACAGTAGAACAATACAGGATGATTCTTAAAGTTATATTTGATCCTCCATAGGTACATACATATTCAAGTACTCTGGTACACATACACAGATCGCCAAATGCATGCAAAAAATGTTACTTTTGCATTTTATTTTTAAAATTAGTTTAAGGAAAACAATAAGGGTTACAGGGACACTGCTGTGGCATTGTGTTTGTGGAATAGGCTGAATTTCTGCCCAAGACTTATAACAATTTGAGAAACACCACAGTGGCAAACTTCTGTTGAGCTCATTCATGCCCTATGACACACTCACCTGTTGTCCTGGCATCACAAAAATTAAAACACACTTCAGTTTTCAAGATGTGTTATCTGGGAAAAATGTTTTGTTAAAATGACAGAATCATATTTATGACACATAAATTATACATTTTGTATATTATCACTTAAAGCAAATGAATTTAAAAAATTATTATAGTAATTGAAGATGACCAATTTGGATGAAGGCGGAAATGTAGTCTTTTACAAAATTTCTTTTCTGCCTTTCCAGACATATAAATCCACGACTTTTTACTTTTTACTTCCATGTCAACAAGACATGGAACTTTTCAAATTATGAAAAGAATAATGAAATAAAAAATGCACCAAGGTAAAAAACAGGTATGTCTCCAATAATTCAAAATTGTTTATTTACTGACAATGAATGGATACCTAGTTCACTGTCTCACTGACAGTGCCCTGTGGTGCCCTCTGGTTCATATTCTTCCAGGAAACAGATACCATGAGTCGGCATTGAGCTAGGTGCTTGTTAGGAGCTATTTATACTATTCTGACTCCATAGAAGTTCTTGCCCCAAGTCACTTGCATTCTGATGGAGAGAAACGCATGCAAAACAAATCATTAAAATATTCTACACACAACATGCCAACGGTACAATTAGGAAGGAAAAGCTATCTTTAGGAGAGAATAGAAGATATTTCATTGAAAAAAATAGTGCTGCTGAACATCTTATGAGACTGAAAAAAATCCAACTACTTAACCGGGGAATCAGCTCAAAATGTGCTAAGAGTCCACCCTGGAGATCTGCAGCACCCCGGCCCCAAGCTTTGTATCCAACTTCAGTTCCTCTCAGAAGTCTGTAAATTAAGAGGTGACAATTTAAGCACTGCTCACACACCACACATTTCCATGGAATTCTTTTCCTCTTTCTCTTTCCCATAGTGGAATGACTGTCTTTTTAAGTTTCTTAGAATCTTAACTGTCTATAATAAATTTCTTCTGGATCCCATTCTGAGGCTGCCAATGGGAGTTTTTCCATTCTTCCTCTTTTTTGAACCTTTTCTTCATACCACGAATTGTTTAAATCTCTTTTATATGTTGACTCATAAAATCTTCAAGACAACTATTGAGAAAGCACCAGTATTGCCTCCATTACACAGATGAAGAAACTGATACAGAGCTATTCAGATGGCCTTCTCACAGGTACAATACCAATGCTTTGAATTGTTGACAGCCAGTTACTGCTTATTTACTGCTAACAACTTCATAAAGGGATTGGTGCTTTAGGTGCAGGGATGAAAGCTAAGGAAGCTGTTCATTTGCCAGAGAGTTGCCTGAAGTTTTACCCTAAATGAGCCCTTGTATCTGATCAAATGCTGCAGCACACAGTCGCGAGAGGTTCTCATTGGGCTTCTACTAATGAGATTCACCTGCAAGTAGCACTGAGAAAAGACTTAGTCACAACCACATTATCCCACCCATGACCTCAGTGAGATGCCAGACACCAGGAGCACCTCCTGGTGGCAGCAAGGCAGAGGGAGGTTTGACAAAGGGCAAAGAGGTTTGACATAGCTAAGACAAGGATAAAAAAGGAAAAAAAAAAGCAATGATCCCCACTTGTGCTTTTAACGATCTCACATCACCACAAAGCAGAACGCCCACGGGAGCCCTGCTCTCCAGCAAGTGGGCCTGGACTCCACACCCCCGCCACAACTCCTCTGCTCCCCAGTTAAATTTACACTCCTGTCCAGCACTGTAGAACCAGCCCAGAGCCTACCCTGTTGGACCAGATGGGTTGAGAGGCTCTGTCAACACCAATACTATTTTGTACTACCGACTAAAATACTTTCAACATTATCCCTGAGGAATTTGTTCATTACAAAAGTGAAATTCTGAAAGCTTAATAAAGTGTTTCTCCCAAGTTATTGGCATTCAAAAAAAATTTTTAAAAAGCCAGAAAATATAAATTCTTCTGTTTAACTATTGAGAGAAAGAGCTTTGGACAACTTTGGATTTTAGCCCTAATATTCTATTTATTAGATATGGAATTTTATATTACATGCCAAGTCTCAACTTTTGTAAATGAATGCATACTTTTTGAAGTTATCTTGAGGGTTAAACTTGTGTGTGTATGTGTATGTGTACATACATGCATGTGTGTGTATTAGCACAGTATCTGGCATTGAATGGACACTGAATAAATAATAAGTTAATTTTTTCTATAAAGAGTACATAATTCTCAAAAATACTACCTTCATTTTTTTCAAATATAATGACTGAATCTGACCATGCAGATTGTGTAGTTAGTTGTCATAGGATTATTTATTTTTTTGCTACTGAAAAACACTGATTGAAGGCCTGCCACACACTAAGTCTTATATCTGCTGCAGCAATGCCAAAAATACTTTTCATTTCAAGTTCAGAGACTAATGAATACATAATTAAAGTTTACACATTGCTTTTAAAAATTCCTTGTGCATTACTTCTTCCTCCTTATATGTCTGCTTTCTCTCTGGAAAAATTCCCCAAAGCCGAGATTATTTTCCAGTATAGTATCATAACACTTACTTAACATATTACCTGACAGAGTCAAAGCTCAATAATAACTATATGATAAACTTGAATTACATAAATAGAACCCTTGTTCCTAGAAAGCTGATATTTATGATCAATATTTTAAAATATGTCAGATCTATATATTTTTTAAGATTCTAAATCTTTGTATGCCTTCCCATTTATTCAAATAGTACCTCTTTAGTTAAGAGTTGAGATTATTATTTTACATATAAAACCTATTTCTAAGAAGGTAAACTATAAATTCTATAGTGACAAAACTAATACATGATACTGTATAATCTACAAGACAAAACTTAAGAGTACTCAGATATTCTGATGCAGCCATCAGGCAGATCGTAAACTTAGCATGACATCTATCACCTCTTGAGCCTAATGATTCTTGGATCTGAATGGTCAGAAAGAATCCATTCCTCTGATGCCTGTGTATCCTCCTGAAACCATGAATGCCATTGTAAAGGATGACATCTCCCCCAACAAGTGGGCTACTAACAAACCACTATTCCTCAGTGCTGAAACTCAAACTTAGGGTTTTTTTTAATAGCAGGCAAACATTCGACTCTTGAGTGTTAGCCCCAGACCAAGGTCATGATCCTTTAATGTTTTTCCCCATGTCTTTCCTTCCCTAGCCCCATTACTAGAGAGAGGTGTAACTTCTGCCAACAGCTTTGTAGCTGAGAAGCAATGGCATAGTATTCAGTTTTAAAGCTATGATCTACAAGTTACCCCATTAGAAGGGGACCCGCCCTCTGTTATGAACGCTGTCTTGCTGTGGCCACAGTTCATCCCATACATACTCTGCTATGCAAAAGGAATAAGAAAGAATGAGAAATTAAATTCCACTGACAAAAGAACATAATTCTACCAGGTACCCAAAGCCTCCAGCAATTGATTTCAAGTAGCTACTGCTTGATTGCTTGCCGTCTTATTTATATGCAGAAATCTCAACTTCCACTCATGTTAGTGGCAATCTTATTAGCATGACTGCGTCCTCCATTAGCGACTGTCATCTCTGCTCACCATGTTTCGAAGCACTGTGTGGAGCGCAGAATTGAGAAAATGATGTCACCAATTCTGGCATCATCCCAAATATTTGCTGCTTCCATTGTACACAGTACAACAAAGTCTTGTACACCTTCTGGTTCCTTGTGGAAGCAGTCTTGTGAAAATCCACAGCAGTATTATCAATCTTTGTAATGAGAGAAATGCAAGGACACCATGATGGTGATATTGGGTCAAATTCCACTGAGTAAAGGCTTACTTATCCCACTTGGAAAATCTCTGCTTCCTGACTCTCTGTTGTTTTCTTTGTCTCAGCTGAGGGCTTGAATTGAATGGGAAGACTGGAGGCCAGTGTCAGATGGATTTGTAGGAGCTCAAGGCATCAGTGGTAACATCTATCTGAAACAGAAAAATGAATTTATCAACTTTTTTGTGTAAACAAGTGCTGTACTGGGTTCCTCTTGTTTAAAAAAATAGTGTTTTAAGGGAATAAAAGATAGAAACAGAGGCATGGGTAAGCGTAATATAGCAAGAAGCAGTGCCTTGAAGTAAAGAAGGTAAAGGCTGGATCTATCTTAAAGCAGGAAGTGTTTCCAGGTGACTTATTTGAATCGCTTATGAGGGTGTGATATTTAACAAGGTCTAGAAAATAATAAAAATAAGCCCCCTTGTTATTTTATCTTATTTAGCTGCTAAATAATACTGATATAAAGTTAAAAAATCAAGATGTTCTAAAGTTCAGTGTTGAAAATCACCTAAGAATCTATTTTTCTTCAACAGACTAAAACCTCCAACAAATAATTTTGATCTTTGAAATGCAGTAAACACATCAGTTTATTTCAATTTATTTCTGAGTTCAAGAACAAGTCCTTTATAATTTAAACACTATCGACTAATTTCAATAAACATTAATTAAATAGTGGAAAACTCTTTTGTAGGTGCCCCAAGAGACAGGCCTGTGGCCTCCCTCAGAGCAAGATCAGAGCCTTATTTATTCAGTTAAGGAACAAAAATAGAGAGATAGTAAATTACTATGCATGGTATATATAGTGGAAGAAGGGTAGAAAAACAAATTGCTAAGCTGTTCAAAGCAGGGAAAATCACCACTATTTGTGTAGACCAAAATAGACATCATTGAGAAGACAGCACTTACCAGAGCCTTGATGGAAGGAAAGGATTTTGATGAACACTAAAGCATGTTTAGAAATTTGACAAAAGAAAAACCAAAAGACCATAGCAGCTAGCAATACAGACTCTACCTGTATCCCAACTCTGGCTCTTCAGTCAATTAACTGTGGAATTTGAACCTTATTTAGAATGACCATAAAATAACCCTAATAATTGCACATACCTCTGTGGGTTATCATAATAAAGAAATTAATTAATAAAACAAGTTGCTTAGATTATTGCCTAGATTTACGGGTTAAGCCTCTGCCTTGCAAGCAGAAGATCTTGAGTTAAAAATCCCAGATCTCGTGTAAAAGCACCAGGCAGAAATGGCGATTGCCTATAATTCCAGTTCTGGAAAGCGGAGCCTATGAAATTCTAAAACAAAGAAATAGGAGGTAGAAGCAATCCAGGGTTATTCCTGAATAACCCTTGGCCCTCCACAGTCATACACCGTGCCCTTTAATACACACACACACACACACACACACACACACACGTGCATGCATGCACAAGATTATTGCCGAGAACATGAAAAGTTCAGTAACAAAGTTAGCGATTATTACTCTAAGTAGAACAAAGGTATGGCTAAAATGAATGTGTATAAGATAATGAATAATTATAAGATAATAAGATAATAAAAATTGAAGCTACAACCATTGCCTGGCTATCTATTTCAGAAAATGCTAAAAAATTAGAGTAGAGTTTCTTGTAAATTACATAGGAACATCGATGGTGTTGTGCCTGTCTTTAGCCTAGACCTGGCTATATTATAGGAGCACCTGGGGAAGATGACTCTGGCTTTGATGCAGTATAGACTACATATACAGAAAGTCTACTGTAGAATGCAGAATGCAGGCCAGCAACCACAGAATCTTAAGTAGGTCAGGAGTAGAAGAGAGAGAAAAAAAGACCTTCTGCCATCTGTCCATGTTGTATATTACTTAAAGGTATTATTGATGACTTTACTTCTTCTCTAGGTGACTGTAATGTCTTAAAATAAAACAGAAAAGTGGAATTTAAATTCCCCCAGAGTGGCACTGAACAGCTTTGCTATAGGCATGATGAGTTCAGGATATCTTAAAGACATCCCATAGACACATAAAGTTGTCCTTCCAGATACGCATCAGAGTTATTCAGAGGGACTAGTTGAAGAAACAAGAAGAGATAAGATCTCTGAGAAGGAGGGAAGAGAAAAAGACTCCAAAGAGGAAACCTCAGGAAATCTCCCTGTGAGGAAAACAAAACAGCTGAAAAGTAGGACCAGACTCTGTGATGAAAGAAATGGATAAGAAGTGCACAGTGGAGCTTGAGAAGTGGCTGCATGGGCAAGACACCTGCTCACAAGCATGGCAACCTGAATTCAACCTGTGGATTCCTCCCCGTGGTGGGAGAAAACAAACTTCCCAAAGTTGTCCTCTGACCTCTACCTATGTGCCACAATATTCTCTCTCTCTCTCTCTCTCTCTCTCTCTCTCTCTCTCTCTCTCTCTCTCTCTCTGTCTCTGTCTCTCCTTCTGTCTCTTTCTCATAAATAAACAAATCAAAATAATCACTAGCCTTGATAGACACCAGGTCTTTAGCATCTTCCTGTGGAAACTGTTACCCAAATGAAATCCTGCGTTGCGTTGCTTGAAGTGACAGAGAACTACCCTTCCTTCAGATGCATCTTTCCTTGGAGGTATCATGAGCACTACATCTTTGTTTCAAAGCTGAAACCTTGAGCCCATCAACTAATTCATAGAAACTACTCTTATGTTGTTATCACACAGTGAAGATTGTTCTGTTCTGACTCAATGATGATGATGCCCACAGAGATAAACATTGATGCCTTACATCTCTTTTTACAGCTACAGCTCATATTAATTCTTCTTGAAAAAAATATTTCCCAAGAGGAACAACTTTATTCAGTGGCGTAGACACCGCTACATTGCCCATATCCAGCAAGAGTCCCGGCACATGCTAATGCAGGCAACCCCTGTTAAAATCAGTGGCCTCCAGCAAGTATGCAGTACAGATGCTGCAGATGAAACCCAGCGGGCCACACACTCTAAAAGACGCGCGGGTAGGAGGCAAACACTGGGTCAAATGCCATTACAGGTGCTAAAGAGAAATTAAATAAGACAACAAAAGAGTCACAGTGTGGTAGGATGTGTGTGTGTGTGTGTGTGTGTGTGTGTATGAAAGAGAGAAAGAAAGAAAGAAAGAAAGAAAGAAAGAAAGAAAGAAAGAAAGAAAGAAAGAAAGAAAGAAAGAAAGAAAGAAAGAAAGAAAAAGAAAATTATTAAAAGACAAGAATTAAAGAGCACCATGGATCCCAAAATTTAGAGAATTGCTTGAGTCACTGAAATTTCCAGTGTTTTCCAGGAGAAGGGAGTAGGTATATTCAAATGCAAAGGACTTCTCTCTATTTGTATCATCTATAAAAATACAAAAGTAAGTAAACACATAAACCTCTACCAGATAAGAAAAAAGATAAACTACAGTACAAAGTGAATACATATGTGTTCAAATTAGTCCATTTGGGTTAGTATAACAGCTCAGCAGGTGAAGACACATGTGCGGAAACCTGGTGACCCAAGTTTGGCCCCAGAGCCCACATGGTGGAAGGAGAGAACCCATTTTTTTCAAGTTTCCTCTCCACATGTGCGTGCCCTCCATCTCCCCTTCAAAATATTTTTTTTTAATTAGCTCAGGGGTTGAGGAGAAGGCTTAGGTTAAAAACCTTTGCCTTACAAACCAAAAGACCTGTGTTCAGAGCCCCAGGTTCCAATGTAAAAATGCCAAACAGATATGGCAATGTCTGTAATTCTGGCCCTGGAAGGCAGAGCCATGAGGAGGTAGAGCAATCTAGGATGACTCATGATATCACCCTTGGGTGTCCACAGGCACACAAACCCAAGTACTCTTTTGAACACAGATGTAAAAAGAGAGGCACCATTTGGCATAGTGGACCTTGAACAAAGAGTAGCAGCTATTAGGAGAGTCTCAGCGACATTAATGGTAAATTCACAGATGTCCCATTTATAATCATGCCTTATAATTTGCATATATAGCATCTATATCATGTAGCAAGTACTTTTTAAGTATATTGTTGAAAACTATCCCCCATCTGCACTGACTCTGCCGTATTTACTCTCCACGCTTGTGAATCGAAAAAATCAATCATTAGACATGTTGCTCAGAGTTTTAACCAGTCTGTTTAAAAAAGTATCTTCTGGTCTTCTGCAAAAGACAAAAGGTGACTTTCAGTTCAAAGAAAAGTGTCATCTTCTTTGGTCCCACATTTCTATAGTATGATTCGTATTACAAAGTGATTCGGTTTTGAGTCATGAAAAGGAGATTCAGAAAAAAAATACATTTGCACTATTAATCTAAATGAACAGTCAAATATCCACAAAGCATCTGTCCGTGAGTTCCAAAATCCCTCTGACAGAAACCATGGAGCAATGAGCCATGACAGCCACGCTGCAGTTGTGCTGAACTCCTGGGCTTGTTTCGTTCAAGTTTAATTATTCCTAATGAACCGTCTCCCTCTGTTTGGCCCTAACTAAGGTGTAGGATCACTTGAGCTGTGCTGGCAGGTCTCAACTTGTGAGCACAAGTGGCCTCTTTAGCCCACAGGCATGCTGCTGCCTCACACCTGGTACAGGCAGACAAAGCCATCAGGCCCCGAGGGTGTAACTCCATTGTGTCTGTCAACATCAGTCAATGCCAAGCTGTGGCAACAATTGTCAAAAGTGTAGGATCAGGTCCTGCTACGAATTAGCTTTCCATCCCATTCAATCATGTTGTCAAGTATCTACCCCGTGCAAAGCACTCAACCAGGTGTTGGAAGTGATTGAAAGGATGAGACCTGGTTCCCATTTAGAGGAATGATTCAGGAAGTACATGTGAGACTAGTGTGTCTCAAACTTTAGCTTCCAACAGAATAATCTAGAAAAACTTCCTAAGACAGTTTCCTGGAACTTAAAAATTTGCAAAAGCTGTCCATTTGTACCTTGTCCCCTTGATGCCACAGGGTGGACAGGAGCAGCTCAGTGAGAATCTATGCACGACTGCTTCTTAGGCCTGGAAAGTCTCTGCAGTCCTAGAACTTGATTTGAAAGCGTTTTTCTTCCACATGTGGAGCATCCATGCCCAATTAATATAACAAGAATGCTAAATAATGGAACCTGGTCATTCTTATATACCAAAGAAAGCTAATGCATTATGTTCAGTGGATCCTCATTGAAGCCCAGTGAAAATTGGTGTTATCCATTATTAAAGAATAAGCAACAAAAGATTAAAAAGTACTTTCCTCATCTAGTCTAAGCACTTGATTTTGGAGGCTGGATACTGAAGGATGTTGTTCTATGACTTCAGCGACCTCTCTGGTTTTACCCATTGCACATCAGAAGAAACGTGTCACTTGTAGCCATCAAAATGTCTTTAGACACTGTCAATTGCTTCTGTCTCTAGTTGAGAGTCCTGACCCTACACATGCAACCTAGGAAGTGGCTGTCCAGCTATTTTCCTACTCTTCAGTCTGTATGTGCTTTTACTTCAGTACGTGTTTTTAATGCACGCCCTGAGAGTCTCAGGCACCTGGGTGATTCTCTTACTTCTGTGCAAAGTTAGAGTAGGGGGTCTCATATGGAACATATGAGGTACCACAGCCCAAGAGTCTACAGCACCCTGCCAGGAACCAGGAGAAATCAGATCAATGTGACTGTGCCAATGAACAATCTCCCTCATTTGCTGCCCCATTTATGCTCGAGAAATCTGCCTAGCTTGTGTGCACTTAAGACGAGTATGGTTTGCTCTTTGCCAGCAAATGCTCACAAAAGCAAATGACCTGGCTCCTTTTCTCCGAATGCCATGAAAGCAGGAGAGAGCTTCTTGGGTTCCTCGGGGAAGTTGTGTAAAAGGGCAGTTCCAAACACAAATTGATGAGAGACAAAGACATTTATATAAATCTGCCTTGGGCTGCTTTTCAGAAAGACAGTTCTGTCAGCAAAAATACAGAGTTTGCCCAATATGAGGAAATCTTGCAATCATATACAATTACAAAACTATAAATGTTAGCAAGTTGAATCACTCATCTACATAGTTTTCCTTGTCCAGAGTGCAAATTGCAATAATTGGATGAAGACATCTGCACTATTTTAACCTGTCATGTTAAATATCTATATTTTGTAACTCATCTTGATAGCTAATTTTCATAGAAATATGTGTTAATTGAGCAAAAAAGACATCTTTAGGATGGTTATCATAAGATAATCACACCCTAGGGCATTGTGAGGCAAAGAGGTACTGCTTTAGATCTGTGATTCTCCAAGGATATGATTACCACATGATGGCAGCCACACCTCCAGAAGTGCCACCTCTCTGAGCGACCTCCTTCTGACTCATTTGCTGGTGCTGTGTCCCTCTGCTTCTCACAGAATAGCCTTCCCCTCTTCCCAGGAGGCTGTGCAGTTTCTCAGAAACGATTCCTTTGAGCAGGATCCCTGTTGGGAAACTATCGCTCTTCCTAGAAAGATGACCACAGGAAAAGTGGAGTTTGTCTTTCTGGAAAACATACATGTATGCTTCCAGAGTCTGATCATATTTTTGTGACCATGCTTCTCAAATCACAGGCAAGCTTGGTTCCTAATCACCTTGATAACCTCTGTTCATGAGCTTCATTCTGTTTAAAAACAATAATTTGATCCTCATCTAGTGTACCATGTGAGATGCGTTTCCCCCCTCAAACCCTTGCTTAATACATTTTTCCTAAAAGAACACGATGAAAAGGGCAGCTTAATTGATAAAATCAAACATATCAGTTTGCAATGTTGAAAACTGACCCTTATTCGGTGATGACAATTAGCTTCCACAATCAGCCAATTTACACACAGACGCCTTGGAGGTGTTAGCAAGTCAGATGGTACTGCATTCTGAGGAGAAGCAACAGAAGATCCATCGTACTGATAGCAATGGTTGCTTTAGAACTTCTGAAATTAACACGTAAGGCGCAGCAATACTCCTTAGAGATGCAGCTGCAAAAGTTAATATGGAATGAAAATTATGTCATCTTAATTTGTTATTTAAGCCTTTCTCTCTTTTTCAAATGAAGAGTTACTATTATTGTAATGTTTACTTTCGAATACATAAACTGTGAAATAATGGCAAGAAAACACTTGAAAAGTAGCCAGAAGATAAAGGAAAAACTCTTCTTGATGTATTCCAGATTTAAAGAAAAAGTGTGTTTTAAGGCTGCTCTTCAAATTCCAGTTAGAAAAAGGGAAAGAGATTGTCAATCCTCAGTAATGTATCAAGATTTGAGGTGCTGGGTGCATTATCCTGCGTTGAGTGCATGAGTTGTCTTTGTTTCGGGTTTCCTTGGCAACCCTTCTCAAAATGTGTACTAAAAGAGCAGGACCTGAATGGAGTCTGGTCTGAAGAGGGCCTTAAAAAGGGTCTAAGTTCCCTATTTTTATTCTTCAGAAGCGCGTGTGTGTCATGAGAATGTGCAAGGAGGAACATATCATTTTCTCTAGGCGCGGTTACCTGTGGAAGAACTGAAGAGCAATGACCTTTGAAAGCCTGTGCTGTTTCTCTGACTCTGAGATCCCTAAGGAGGAGGCATGGGCTTCTTAGAAAATTCTTTTCTAAGGCCATTTTCATCTCAGAGCTGCCTCAATCATCTGGGGTACATGGGAACCAATTTGCTTTGGGTGACTTGTAACTGTGAGTTTGCTTCACAGGAAGTTTTATGATGTCATGGTCGAGGGAAGTGTTTATTGGAATTGGGGACCATTGACTTTCTAAAAGCAGTGCTTGCATTGTGGCTGTGTATGTCTGTGGCTTCTACCACTGGCCTCACATTTAGTCCCTCTGCAGCTCAGTGAGATGGCTGCTGATTGCCTAGCACCAGCAGAAGGTCTGTCCTGTGCCCAGATGGCTCCCTGTGCCACCTGACTGATGTCTTTCTTAGAAAGATTTGCTCACTTGCCTATGCAGCTAATTTCCTCTGCTCCTCCGGGTTAGGGTCAGGGAAAAACAATTGAACATTTGCCTTCGTACAAAACTTAAGGAAGTGCCAACAAACTCTGTAATCAAAACAAAAGATGTTTTAGTGCAATGTTTTTAAATAAAATTAAATGCATAAAACTCAGTGAGGGATGAATTATCAAAATTATGAACAGGACTCACGCTGATTTGATCAAGTCGCTATTCATTACGATGCTTCTACTTCCTCCTTTCTGTACCACCTGCCATGCCCAAATCCCAGATTCCATGCTAGTCTACTCCTCATGACTCAAGAATCCCTATGTAACACAATATTTATATCATCTTCCTGCCATCATACACGTACACACACGTACACATGCACATATACACATACACAAACTCACACACAAAAACACATAAACACATGTGCAAATGCATACACAAATGTAAAATAAACATGCATACATAAACAAGCACACGCATACACATACAGACACCATGTACACACAAACACATTCATATATAAACATACGCAAATGCATGTGCAAACACATGCACAAACACACACGAACACACTCATTATCTTCCCTCACTTGATATCACTTGAGATTTTCCTAAATATTTTTCCTAGATGTGGTATGAAGGTAATTCTCTAAATATTTTCATTTTTGAAGCAAGACCTCACTGTGGGATCCTGGCTGGCCCCCAGCTTTCAGTCCTCCTGCCTCAGCCTCTCGCCCAAATAAGCGTCCACAGCCGGGCGGAGTGTTTAGCTCTCTTTTTGTGCTCTGAAGTCTTCAGATGCAGCCTGTATCTTTTAACTTGCAACACTGAGAGGCTTGATTCTGCCAGTTTGATTCTTATTCTTTCTGGAGAACAGTTTGTTCCTTCCCTGTGCGTGACTATGTCATTTTCCTTTTATCCTTAGAGCTTGGGAATATTATTGCGTGAGGACTAGGTCGTTTGTGTTGTTCTTTGGTTTCTTTTCTCTTTCCCACTCTCTATTTTTTTGGGGCCAATTATTCCTGGAACTCAGTGATCCCTTTCAATATCTGGCTCCAATATTCCCTCAATACAAGGAAATTGCTATTATTCATTTAATTGTTGTTTCCTCTCACGTTCTCCTATCTCTCCTTATGGAATTCCTAACACATCTCAGATATGCGACATCCATCCTCTAAAATCATTTGTCCTTCTCTTCTGTTTTTTAAATCTTTATATTTCTATGCAATAGTGTTCCTCCCCTCTTAATTTATCTACATATTAAGTCAAAATTTACTGATGGCCATCTTCTTCAATCTATGTAATTTTTAACTTTTTATTCATTTGAAAATTGTGAAGCCTTAGCTCCAAGAATTTGATATGTTGACTGCATTCGCACTTCAAGTTCTCCTATTAATTTAGGCACAGTCTGTCTCTCCTTCACTGGCAGCACCATCTTTTGTAGGAGCGACCATCGTGGCCACCTCCTTTCGCTTTTTTTTCCCCCCCGACTTCTGCCTCACTCTCAGACCTGGTGGCGCAGGTTTGACAGCCCTTGTAACAGGCAACTTGCTTCCTCAGACTCCTTCCAGCAAACGTTTGTTGGTTTATTGCCTGTACTTTAAAAGGAAGATCCTCATCATCCACCATTCCTTGAGGATGGTTTGATGGTTAACTTCATGTATCTCCTTCACTGGAGAAAGGGAGGCTCAGGCGGCTGGCCCAACATTATTCTGGATCTATCTGCTATGTGTACTCAGATGAAGTTAACATCCGAATCTAAATCATCAGAACAAGGAACAAAGATTTGTCCTCAGTAATTTGATCAATACAGCAACAAACTTGAAACAAAGCAATTTCTCTTTCTCCCTCTCTCTTTTCTCTTCTTGCTCCTTGAGCTAAGACATCTAGCTTTCCCTACCCTTGGATAGCAAAGTCCCTAAATCTTGGGCCTACAGACTAATTTGTACCAGCATACCACTCAACACAAGCCCTCTCCAAAGCTTAAGAACTTAAGGCTGAGAAGTCAGCCTTTACAGCAAGCAGTCTGCAGCTCTCAGCTTCCAAGATGTCTGTGGTGACTTAGCCTCCTTCAGCCAGCCATGCTGCCTCTGCTTTGAGAGACCTCCCCTCTGGAACTGTAAGCTGAATAAACCTCCTTTTCTCCCTTAAGTTGGATTGACTTTGGGTGTTCTCTCACAGCAATAGTAAAAGAGTAACTGATACAGAAATTGGTACCGGGTAGTAGGTACCAGCTGTGATATTAAGAACAGCTGGTACCACAATGTGAAGCTGAGAGAAGTTGGTACCCAGAAGTATGGCCAATGCTGTGATGTGGCTAGTGTGCCTTTGGAACAGTTTGTTGGGAGAAATATGGAGAACTTTGGGACTTTGTGCTGGGAAAGTCTTTGCGTCTTGGCGGTTGGGCCAAAGGGACCTTTCTTGTGAGAGCTCAGAGGAGAGCAATGCTGTGAGAGACGCAGACAGTGGAAGCTCAGCTTGTGATGGTCCAGAGGGGAGCAGAGACTGTGTTTACAACTGGATGAGTGACACATGGAGCCATGTGTTGGCCAAGAGTTTAGTGAAGTTTTGCCCTCGTCCTGAAAGTGTGCCTGAAATTAAGCTGGAATGCTTGGTGGAGGAAATTTCAAAGCAATGTAGTCTTGACAATGTGATATGGCTACTTTTTAGTTGTCTTCAGAGTAATGAAAAAGAGTGAAGAATCAGGCAGAAAGAAGCAAAAACTGTAAGATACAATGATGAAAAATACAATGGCAAAGTTAAAGAGTTGAACCAGGAAGAAGCAGAGAACAAAATGGCTGTTGAAGAGATTAGCTCCATTTGTAAATCAAAGCCTGCTCTTAATTTGAAGGAGAGACCCTAGCTTGAGGGCACGATCCTCAGGGAAAGCTCCCACTCATAAGAATGCAAATCCTTTCAGAAGACTGGAGCTAAAGGGAGTTGGTTTCTCTTACCAAGCAACTGCCCAGGAGTGAAAGAGATGGTCAACATAGAGAAGCAGAATCAGCTGTGATTCAAGGGGCCAGTCTTGGCAAAGTCTTCCTCGTGGTTCTGGTTTTAGAGGCATCAGTGATGTGAGAGGGAGGAGATCATGGAGTCGTCCTCCAAGATTTCAAAAATTGGCAGAATCCAGGCATCATGAGACAAGAAGCCTGCAGTTTAGAGGCCCAAGAAGGGCAGTTTGTGCTGTGGAGTTAAAGCCTTGTTTGCCATTGAGAAGTAAAGATGTTAGAGATTCCAGACATAATGTGGGACACCTACCAAGGAGAGCTGTATATACCTTGGGAGGAGTCAGCTCAAGAGACCAACGTATTCTATGGGTAGCTGCATTGGAGGGGGGGAACCAAAGCCCTTTGGAACTGAGATGATTTCAAGGAGAGGCTCACTTGTTGGACTTGGAGCTACAGGATTTGGAGTTTGTTCTGCTGGTTTTCGGTCTTGTTATGGGCCAGTCTTTCCTGGATATGCCCCCATTCCTTCTTTTTGGAATGAGAATGTTTATTCTGTGCCATTGTATGTTGGAACTATGTAACTCGTATTTTGATTTTACAGGAGGCTTTGGACTTTGGACTTTTGGACTATATTGGGACTACTGATGTAGTCTATGAAGACTTTTAAAGTTGGACTGAGTATGGTTTACATAATGAGATGGCAATGAGCCTGTGAGGGCTAGGGGTAGAGTGTCTTGGTTTGAAATGTATCCCCCACAGTCTCATGTGTTTGGCAAGGTCATGTCATCTTGAGAGGTGGAGCCTTGCTGGAGGAAGGCAGTCACAAGGGGTGGGCCTTGAGGTGGATTAGTCCCACCCTACCTCCAGGAGAAGTCAGCCTTTGCAGCAAGAAGCCTGCAGCTCTCAGCTTCCAAGATGTCTGTGGTGACTTAGCCTCCTCCAGCCAGCCATGCCGCCTCTGCTTTGAGAGACCTCCCCTCTGGAACTGTAAGCTGAATAAACCTCCCTTTCTCCCTTAAGTTGATTGACTTTGGGTGTTCTCTCACAGCAATAGTAAAGAGTAACTGATACACCTAACAATCTTGATTTGTTTCTTGCTGAGTATTTGGTCACAGCAATAAGAAAAACTGGTATAGAGGAGGAATTCCTTTGTTGTGATCGACTTCATCAAATGGTCATGGGTTTTTGTGATTGATTTGTGTGAGAAATGTGGAATAGTCTAGAGCCAACTAACTACTGTACCTCCCTTCCTGTCACAAAGCTTTCCTCGTTTCTTGCCATGATGACAGAAACAGAATAATAAATAAAACAAATAGTTTATGTTTTAAAAAAAAAAAAACTTAAGGCTGTGTTACAGCAAGTTCCAGCCTGCAGACAGCACATCACAGGTCTCTTCTTAGCCACCAAGACCCGCTGGTCAGTTTCCTTATAAAATTTCACATATTGATTCTCTTTCTTGGGAGAAATTGTTGGCACACAAAGCTAGAGTTCTCTCAGCCTCAAGCATAGGGGGTCTATATTTACTTACTCAGTTTCTCTGCAGCTCCTGTAGACCACAGATCACTTCCTTGGGAGGCTAGTCCTTCTCATGAGCTTATAAAGATGACCCTGAAATGTCCACAGTCTAATCTCTCTCCAGGATGCACAGTTCTCACAGAATCTGAACACTCTTTTCAGGCCCAGAGAGCAATAAAAAGTTGTTATATGATAACTTACAAAAAGTAAGACTGTGTTACACTTTGTCTGCATATTGCTGATAAATTCGTGACCAAACAGTTTAGCAGAGTGAGGGATTTTATTCTGGCTCACAATTCTGCATTACAGTTCATAGTCCAGCTTAGCAGGACAGTTCATACCAACGCCAGGAGCTGAGGGAACTGGCCACATCATGTTCTCAGGAATTGCTGAGAGGGAGATAAACTTCACTTGCCACTACAAATTTGCCAACCTATACTGACGTATGCCAGCCATTGAGCCAGTTCCCTCCATCTTACTCATCTGTCCAGAGAACAGTCCCAGCAAACATGGGCTGGGTCTTCCCAAATCAATTAGACATTCTCTCACAGGTTCTCCCAGCAATTACCTTAACTCTCAGTTCTTCATAGATGTGCCCAAAGTTCAGCCTTCAATTGTCAAATTGACATCTATGTATCCAGCTACCACAGACTATCTACTACCATATCATAAATGCCCATTTGAAAGGAGATTTGTATGCTAAGTTCTGTATTATAAGTGTTAAGTTAAAAATCATTTCCTGGTGGAGATCTATATAGAGACAAAATAGTCACCATCTGGACAGTTTCTTATTTGCAACAGTAAATTATACCATTACTTTTAATAATATAGAACATTGGATAGTGGCTCTATATGTTCAAGAAATAGAAGCTGTTAGTTAAATATGAATTTTCAAGGATAACAAAAGGGAAGAACACTAAAATCAAAATTCCATTTTGAAAATTGGGAGGAGCTGAACACAAGGTGACATGAAGACTGATGACTGTCTAGCCCTAGGAGACAGGATTCTGGAATCTTCTGTTTGCCATCCCCTGCCTAGCATGTCTGGCTGTTTTGTTGAACCTACAGTGATTGCTTCTCTAAACTCAGTCGAGCAGATATGATGGGTGACGTTTCTAAAAGGACCATGACTGCATCCGTCAAGAAAGAAATGGGTTAATGTCAGGAAGCCACTGGCTCTTTTGAATTCCAGTATCTAAGTGGCTATTGTTCCTCTCAGCATAGAATTTTCTAGAAGACAAAACACATACTAAAGCTCTAAAAAGAAAATATCCATTAAAGATACAAAGAGACTGGGGCTCCACTAATGTAATATGAAAATTCAACTTGCAAGTAAGATGCCAGAGTTGGATTGATTGCTGTGTACAACAGTGACATGAATATAAAGACTCCCTAAGGTTAAATTGGGCTCCTGCATTGAAATTCTAATTAGAAATATGAGTGCCCCAACTCTGCAAAAGTGCATGTGTGTTTAATTATTCTCCCTTTTCACCTTATCTCTTCCATTATTTTATACCCTTTCCCTCCTCCTTTCTTGCTGTTTTCAAGCAACCCATGCTCCTCAGTTAATCTAAGTGTAGGGCCTTTCTTTAAGTTGGCATTAATTGACAAGCAGTGTTTAATTATTATTTTTCATGTGTGAAGAGGGCTAATATTAACTCTCCATGGGCCTGAAGGAGCCCTCAGTCCCCTTGTTTCTGGTGGCACCATTCAGCCTTCATGGATGGCATTTCCTTAGTGAGAACTCCCATATATTCTTCTTCATCTTACTGCTACGTATCCATATTTGTGCTAATTGATTGTGCTGAATTCCTCATTTGTCTTCCACCACTGAATTTGTAAAAGTGGCACTTCGGATAACCGAAGATGGAGTGGTCTTTTCATAACCCAAAGGGTGATGGAAACAATAGTGTGGTCTAGAGCATTTGTTTACCTGGAGTTTCCCAACAGCTGAGAGCAAACCTTATCAGATGCCCACTTCAGTGAAGACCCAGGGCCTGATGGTGCTCTATATTTTGTTGACTAGTAACTGACATCTGAAGAGTCCTGCAAACATAGGCTCGTGCAATGTGTGACATATATTGCCATAATCATGGTGATCCTGGATTTCCCAAAATTCATCACTCACCCAAGAAATCTAACTGGTGCACCAGCATGAAGGTCAGGGTTCTGTAAAAGCTACAGAAGCCTCTGTTGGTAGTAAGCGTGAGATGATTTGCTTTTGAAGAAGAGACCTTACACAACCTTCTTTATTCCTCTACCTTGTGCTTGAAGGCCAAGAATAAACTTATACAAAGCAAAGAGGCTTGTGGCTTGTACCCAAGCCCTCTCTTAAGTAGGCCTTGCCTTATAAATAAATCTGAATTGTCAGGAAGATATGAAAGTTACTCAGTACATGAGAGATTAAACACAGAAGTAATTAAAGCAGGAAAGTGTCACGGATTAAGACAAAAGAAATGAGAAAGAACTCCAGTGCAAGATGATAATTTGGCCCAGCCACATACAGATTTAATATTCCCCTTCTACCTCCAGCACACCCCTGCATGTGTGCACACACACACACACACACATACATAGACACTAGTTAATTCTTCCATCTGTGAGACATTCAGAAAAGAATCCACAAACTTTAGGAAACAAGCTATTCCTACACCAAGAACTGCCTACATATGCATCGTGATTGAAAACCTTCACACTGTCAATGCCCACAAGGGCAGAAACTTGGAACGGATTCTGTATCAAACAGTCTTCTTTTGATCTAGACCTATTAACTTGCCTTATTAGTCATCAAGTAAATAAATCAGACTCATATCTGTCTCTGCCAAGCTCAACAAACACCAGCTTGGGTGCTAATAGCATCAAAGAGAACACTGACTGCAAGTTAAAAAAAAAAAAATTCCAGGCTGGGGAGATGTTTAGTAGTGCTTGCTACATAAGCTGGAGGTCCAGAATTTGAATCCCCACAACCCACATCAATGCCTGGTGTTGGTCCAACAGGAGATCCCCATAACAAGCTGGGTAGAAAGGCTAATCATAAGGATGAGCTCTGGATTTGACTGAGACCTTGTCTCATGGACTAAGATAAAATAGAAATTGATGGAGATTCCCAGCATCAACTTGAACCTCCTCACCCACATACATACATGTGTGCCTACACATAAGCAAACAAATAATCATACTCATGCCAATGATACCCATATACATGCTTGTCTGTCTATATAGATAGAAACACACACAAGTGTCCACCACATCCCATATACACATGCACCTATACGTATGATAACACAGTCATGTGCATGCTCACTATACCCACATATGCGCATGTATGCCCATACACATGTAAACATGCATGCACACCACAAACATACACATATGTGTGCACATCACATTCATAGCACATAATACACATGTATGTTTCCACACACTTGCAAATACACACACAAACATACAGACCACACACAGACACACACGCACTCACACACAAACAATATGAACGTGAAAAATGAAAATCACTCTACCCTTCTGCTCAAAGTATGGTCCAATGGCTTCAATATCATCTGGAAGCTTGGCAGTTTCCCAGGCCAAGCTCTGCCTGTGATTCTGATGTGCCATGGAAGTGTTGAGAACCTCTATACCAGATTGAGAACAAAAGTGGGAGCATAAGCACAGTGTTCTTATTTGTGGGTTAGCCTAACTAGTTTAAATGTATTCTAATGTGAACGAAATTTAAATACAATATCTGCAACTAAAAAGCATCATCAGTCTATGCACAGCTAAGACCATAACTTTTTAGTTTGTGTTATTCAACTTTCCATTCTTGCTCTGAATAGACAAATGTCTTGGTCAAGTCTAATTTCCTGTAATACTTGAGAAATTCAAACACTCATAAAATTTGAGCATATTTTTTATTTACTAAAGGCCCTAATCAAGGTGGAAGCTCTCGCAATTAGCCTGAGCAATAAAAATGTAAATTAAACTCTGTTCATTAATCGTGGTAAAAATCTTTTCTTATTCTGCTTTTAATAGTATTTAAATCTAACTATTATGTTGATATCATCTCTTATAAAGTTTACAATGTGTTTCATTAATAGAGATAATACAACCACAAACATAGGAAGGCAAACACAAAATAGATGTTTCAGAAGACAGAGATCATAATGTTTCTGTATATTTATTTTTCTCCATTTCACTACAATCAGCCACTTAAGTATCAGTAAGAGTATAACTATCTCTTAAGAGCCAGACAGCCATTATTCCATAACTATTGAAATAGTTCACAAATAGGTGACATATTATGTGAAGGTGAAGTTTGAATTCCCATATGGCACCAGTGCTTCCTTTGTGGCCTGAGCAGGCATGTGAGCAAGACTCTTGGGTGGAAGGGCCCAGAGCTCCTCTAGGTAGGCATTTCAACAACCTCTGCTTCATTCTGGGTCACCGAAAAAGATGCCCAGACAGTGAGGAAGCACAAAGTTGGATTTTCTTGAAATTTTTCTCATTAACAACTTCCAGCATCCAATGCAAAAAAAAATCCCCATGTTTTTAAAAGTTAAAAGCAGACCACAGCAATCTCCATTCTCTCACCAGCTTCCCCTCCTCGCCCCAGGATCAAGGCTCCTCCCCTCCCTCTACCCAAGGCCCAGCAGCATCCACTTGGGGAAAAGCGGCAGAACCAGCAACACTCTTCTCCAACCTGATTCCATTCTGTCTCCAGGGAAACTGCAGTAGAATTATTGGTCCTTATTTATTCCCTCTTATCTAACATGTTGCGCCACACAGCTTGACATGGTACTTCCTGCTTAGGAGGAAGTTCTGCTTTGTTCCCCAAATGAAAACTGAAAACCAAGAAATGATATTTCCAGCCTTAGGAAATCTACTGATGGAAAAAAAAGTTATCTAGGATTTAATAGTAATCTTGTCATTGTGGGATTAAGAAAGGGAGTGGGCTGCTATGACAATACCATATATCATGAGTTGTGTAGATTTCAAACTTAACATATCTAAACATTTTTAAATAACCCTTTATAACAGTATTTTATAATTACAGTAGGACCCTCTGGTGTGTGAATTATGGTATATTCATGTTTAGTTGCATTGACTGCACTCAGCTTCTAGTCATGTGCCTAGCAACACACTGGGTATGAATTAACGTGCAATAATTCATAGCCTGTTGTGCCTTATTAAATATAGCATTGATTCAATTTTAGAACTGCAACATAATGACTCAAATATTTTTCAGAATGCTAAGTGCCCTGTGCGACTTTCATTTAAGAGCCTGCTCACATTTGCACTCCTAACTCGCAACAGCAATGTTTTCCTACTGCAAAGCAAAATCAAAATGCAATTGCCCCCACTAAAAGTTAAATAAGATGCCACTTGGAATGGCTGCCTGAGCAGCCCTGTTTCCCCTAATAAATTTGAGTCTCCAAAATGCTTTAGAGGGAAACAATAAAGTTGGGTCCTTGCTGTTGCTCGGGTCATTTGAAAAATTAGTTTTACAAGCTTTCGTTTTCTTTGTTCTCTGTTATTCTGGCAGAAGGCTCTAAGTCTAGCTTCAACTGTGCAAATTAATGTTATGATTAATAATACACATAATCCTCTGCACCTCTGTTACTCACCTGCAAAGTGGATGTGATTCTTCTATCTCTTTTCCTACTTCATGAATTCATGAAAGAATCAAACAGAACCTGTGAAGTTGCTATGAAAATATAAATTAGTGACCTGAGATCTTATATAAAGGGATGACACAACATATTTTGGGTTCAGTCTCTAAGACAGACAGACAGACAGACAGACAGACAGACAGACAGTAACTATTCGATGCTCTGATTCTCTTACATTGCCACTGCACGTACTTGTCATTATTGTCTGCATGTGCCTGCATTACAGTTCACATTATGTCTCTCTAGCCAGGAAGAGACCTTCTAATGACAGACTAAAAGAGCGCTGTGTATTATACAGCTGGAGTCCAGTACAGGTCCATTTAGTCACACTGAGGGTTAGTGTAGGTGACACATGTGGCGTGAGGTTCTTGGCTGGGACAACACAGATGAAGGCACCCACTTCATGGCTCATGCTAGCTCTTCGTGCTCAAGTAAAGGCTTTCGGGCAGCCCCATCATTGCTCACTGGTGCATTACCAAAGGCACGAGCAGAAGGGGCATAAAGACCTGGTTAGTGAGCTAGCTCAGTTCCGGCATAAGACTGGTGAATGCAATTAGGCCTGGTAATTTAGGATTCCAAAAAAAGTTCTTCTGCACACTGGATTGGAGTCCATGATTCTGGGACACCAATGACTTTTTCACTCTTCAAAATAAAAGCACATTTAGACTTTCTTTTGCAATTATCACCTATTTGAATTTCGGTAACATTTATTTAGCTAACAATCTAGCTCTTTCCCCTATTTAAAAAAAAAAACTAAATTGCTGACTAGGGCTATTTTCTTCTTTCTTACATTACTATGAGACACTCATGATTCTGTTATTAATATGACGAGGAATACTTAGTTAGCTTCTGCTGACCTTCAGAGGCTTGAATTTCTCTTTCCACCAACAAGGAAAAGAAGGAAGAAGGAGGAGGAGGGAAGGGAAAAGAGAACTTTTGTTTGAGCATTGGGAAAGCAAGCATTACTTCCTCCCAGAACCTTGGGTAAGTAGACTCTATTTACCTCCTTAGGAGTGATAGAAAGTAGTTGGGTGGGCAATCAAGAAGGGGCAATGCCAACCCTAAACAAGTTACATCCCTGATTTCTGCATCATATGAAACACTGATACCCCTTCCTCATCTTGTTCTTTCTATTCTCTTTCCTATTAACATTATTAACCTGCTAGTTTGATAATCACATCAAAATATAACTGCATAGGTTGGTGTATACTGTATGTACAGATAATTGGGGGAAAAGTAAAAGTAAATGGGCCAATCTGTCAGTTTCATCCCCTTCCTGAAGCAGACAGACCTTTACAAGTGCTGGCGGTCTTTAGAGGGTCTCTACCATAGTTTTCAGAGCACTGGAGCAGCTGACAACATTGCTAAAGCATGCTAACAGGTTCGAATAGATTTTCCTCCTTGCTCCACTCCACACACCTGTGAATGCAGGCACATATACGTATATCCACATGTATATATACACATATGCAACATGCATACTGTTATGGTTTGAATGGGAGTTGCCCTCCAAGGCTCATGTGCCTGAATGTTTAAGATGGTTGTGGCAACCTTTAGAAGGCAGTGCTTTCATGCAGTGATCAAGCCCCCAGAATGGGACTAGCAGTACCTGGCATGGGAGGCCCAGAGCCAGTAGGAACTACAGACATTCCCCTTGGTACAGCTCCATTCATGCCAGGACACAACCCAATGAGACCACCAGCCTTTCTCCAGCAAGGCATGATGGGACCTCACCATCGGATGATGTCACCAGCACAATCTACAATGCCTGGCCAGCCCACCCTAATGACCACCAATCCAGCCGCTGCTGTGAGCACGATTCCTGGCAAGGATCGGGGGCCTGCTGGGCTCTGCACCCACCCTGGGCCTGTGGGCTCTCCAGACATGATGATGTCCATCCAGGGCATGATGGGACCCCAACAGAACATCATTATCCCCCCAAAGATAAGGCCCAGAGTCATGACTGCGGATGTGGGGATGGGTGGATTTAGCCAAGGACCTGGCAACCCAGGAAACATGATGTTTTAAGCTGCTATGATTGGAGGTGCTGATCCTTGTCAAGATGAGATTCCAGGTCCTGAGAGCTGCTTCGCTTCGGGAGCTCCAGGAGCCCTGACCGCTGGTCCTGCAATAGGAGACCCGAGACCCGAGGGCTGCTTTGGGGGAGGAGGGAACTCAGAATGTATGGATTTACCAGAAAACAAATTATTCGTTTAATCGACAAGTGTGTTTTTTTTTAAGATTTATTTTTTAAAAGTTATTTTTGTGGACTCGGGTATCCCGCCAGCGGTGCTTTGAGAGCTACCATCGGCCATGTGTTGCACTGTTCTCTGTATGTTGTTCTCTATCTGGCTTCTCCCAGGATTCTTTTCTGTTTTTGTTTTTTGATTTGGGCTTTATTTGTGTGTGTGTGTGTGTGTGTGTGTGTGTGTGTACTGTACTATATTGTAAAAGATTTTAGCAGAGACTTTAGTGTTTGGGACAGGACGAGAACAGGAATGCTGGGCTGTTTACTTTAGATGGAGAATCCATCTTCAGGTCTTTGGACTATTTTCTTTCAACTCGATGTGTATAGAAAAACCAAACTACACCTCAGAGCAGAGTATTAATGAAAAGCACCAAAAAAAGGAACTAAGTTCAGCGAGGGGTGGGGGGAGGGGGGAAATTTTCTTTTTAAAAATTACTGAAGCTTAGGACATTTGATTTCAGTTCAAGTCTCTTCCGCTCGGTCTGTCTCTCCCAGTATACAAACCCATCATCATGTTTTTCTCTCCTTTTCTCCCTCACTCTTCCGGGTCCCTTGGGTAAGTGTGTTTCCTTCCCTTGTGACCCTCCTCTCCCCTTCCCTTTGGCAGCTGCAATACCTGGTGTTCTCTGGGGGGAATCCTCGAGGAAGCCCGGGCCCTGCATGGAGTCGCCCAGCAGGGAGAGCTCTGTCCCCAAGGCCCGGGCCTTCTTCCCCTTCCACTTCCCCTTCCCCTTCCCCGTGGGCTTCCCTGCCCTCCTTGTTTTCTGTTCCCCTTTTCTTACTGTAGCTTCAGTACTTTGGAGGTTGATGCAGGAAGAACTGCTTAGAGCCACAAATTCAAGACTAGCCTGGGTAATGATGAACCCAAGTATAGGCAGTTGTGCCATGATCCCTGGTCAGTAGTACTAGGGATCGAACCTTTCACCTCTGCCATGGTAGGCCAGCATTCTACTCACTGAACTACAACACTAGCAATAGAAACTGGCTTTAAAAAAAAAAACTCAATTTTTGTTTTATATACCTTGAAGCTCTGGGCATTCTCATGACCTCCAACTTAATACCACTTCCCGTTGCTTCCCCAGGAGGTTGTCTTGCAGCAAGCAGAGGAAATGGGGGAAATAATGATGTTCCCGCATCCTGATATATTAGATAAATCATCTACACACTAATATTTTGAAACAAGTTTTTTGTTATTTGCTTGTTTTTAACTCTTTCAGAGTCACAGTTTTCTTGCTAATAAAACCTATGATGATGGATTATTTATTAAATGGATTAATGCCTGCTAAGTATTTAGAAAGCAGCTGGCAGAGAATAAGACCCCAAGCAAAGTTGTCTCCTCACAGTGTTGTACTCCTTGTCATCTCTGCATTTCATTATACAACTCTCATCCTGAAACTTCTTTATTTACCATTCTTAATTTTAAACCAATTTTCTGATAAGTTCCCATTGTGGACTTTATTTCTAAAAACTTCTCACTTTTTTTTCTGTGCTCAAGGCCCTTATGCTTGCATAAACTTCTTTTAATGGAGCATCAGGACAGAAAGAAAGCATAAATAAACCTTTCATAAAAGTTGAATTTTCAGACTTACCTCAGAGAATTAAAACATTGAGGGTTGAATTGCACCTGATGAATAACAGACTCTTGTTATGTATATGTTAGTATTCTTCTTCTCTTGACTCCCTGAATAAAAAAGTAACTAGCCCCAGAAAGGATAACAATGCTTTTGTTTTTCATGCTTCTACCTGTTTGAACACCATCAGTATGAAAGAAGATTTGATCCGTCAAACATAAGTAACTTACCTCCCAGTCAGGCTCAGAAACATGATGTGGTTTATAACTCACAGGGTTATGTATTAGTCAGGATTCTCCAGAGGAGCAGAACCAATAGAAGGGATGAATGTATGGATACACACACACACACACACACACACACACACACCACACACACGCACGAAGTTATCACATTAACTTTCAAAATAAAATTAGTGTAGTCCAAACGTGACTGCCTGCAGCTGCTCAGTTCTTGAGCCAAGTATCTCAGAAAACTGGAGGATCCGTGAATAGTTTTGAACCTCAGTCTTGATGGAAGGTTGAAGAGCTGGGATCTGATGTCAGCAATGGACAGTAGCAGCATAGCATAAACAGTGGAGAAATGCAGCAGCCGACCAGTAGTGGACTCAACAAAGCATATCCACACAGGGCGAGAAAGGACAAATCCCTCTCACTTGCATTTCCTTTTATCCTGTCCGCCACGGGAAGCACTCACCATGGGCTGGGTCATGATTTGAATGTGAAATATTCCCCACAGACTCATGTGATCAAAAACTTGCTCCCCAACTGGTAGTGATATTTGACTAGGTTACAGACCTCTTAGGAGATGGAGACTTGTCGGAGGAAGTACAACTACTGAGAACAGGCTTGAGATTTGCTATCAGACTGGCAACCCCCCCCCTTTCTTTCTGCTTTCTTAGTATGGCGGCAATGTAATAGCCTGCTGCTTCAGTCACCATGCCTTCCCTGCCTGCCACCACATATTTCCCACCATGATGGATTCTATGCCTTCTGAAGCCAAAATAATAAACCCTTTCTCCCTTAAATTGCTTGGGTCAGATTCTTTCATCACAACAACCAAAGAGTAATTAAAACAAAGGATGTGTCCATGGCCCACAGCACACCTTTCCTCATTTCACATGCACTCATGCTTCAAGTCAGTCACCTCCCATCCATGTGCAAAGCCACAAGATCGCCAGCTCCTCCAGGACAGGTTTTGCACTTGAGCTTTAAAAGTATGTATGCAGTGACTTGCTGGCTTCTCTGGGGATGTGATATTTTGATATAACACTCATTTCAAGCTCAACACATCCAAAGGGGAAGTTCTCTCCTGCTCAAAATGCTTCTCCAGCTTCTCACAAAAACAAAGGGTGTCACTATCCTTCCAGATGTTTGGACCCAAAGCTGAAGTTTCATTCCTGACATTGCTTTCACACGTATTCTACACACGCATCTGTCAGTAAGTGCAGTTACCTCACCTTCAACTTGGGTCCCAAATCCAAAGTCCCCCCAGTGTCTCTGTCTGCACCAGTCCCATCCAAGCCACTATCATATCACATCGACACTGTTGTAGTGCCTTGTTGATCATCTCTGCTTCTATCTTCCCTCCTCTCTGCCCCTAAAACTGCATTCAGTAGAGCAATAGAGTGATATCTTTCAGTAGTTATCACATCCAGTCACATCTGCTAAAGCCCCCTCCTCAGCATTCATACACCTTGCCCCTCTCAACCATCAGACACCTTCCCTGCTGGTGCGCACCTAAAGGCCTTTGTCAGTGTTTGTTTTCTGCACAGGAGCCTCATGCCTAGTTTCCATATCCCTTGCTACTCCACATCCTTTATTCTCTGCTCCAATAAGTTTCTTTTCTTGGCTAATTAATCTAATGCTGCCTCAGCCTCTGGGATTCCCCAGCTCTTTGCCACACTTTCATTTTTCTTCATAACGTATCATGTGACCCTGATTCTTTAGGATTTTCCTACTTAAATGGGGCTCCAAGAGGGCAGGGTGGAGATTCGCGTCTGTCTTGTTCTCTGTCTAGCCTTGGTGACTACAGCAGTATCTAGAATGTAACAGACATTAAATGAATTATCGCCAAATGTACAAATGAGCAATGACTGAATAAATATCCAGACAGCATCTCTTTCGTGTTAGGTTTTAGAAACATATCAGGTCCATGCTCCCATGCTGAGTGAGAAATGCAAGCATTCACATATATACACATTCATAGATGTTATATAGGTGTGATGACTGATCTTTTGTGTTAAACTAGCCAGGCAGTGGTGCCCAGATATTTGTTCAGACATTATTCTGGAGCATGTTTCAGATGGGATCAAATTCGTCACCAAACTTTAACTAAAATGGCTTGCCTTCCATAATACAACTTGGCTTCCTCCAATCAATGGAACACTTTTATAGAACAAAGGCTGACCTCCTTCAATATCAATGAATTTTACCAATAAATGGCCATTGAACATGAATTTTCTTTTCTTGCTCTCTCAGTCTGTAGAGTGGACTTGTCTACAAGATTGTTTTTATGATTTTATGAACCAATTTCTCTCTTTTCTCTCTCCCTCATCCTTTCTTCTCTTTCTTTATCTTCCCTCAGTTTTCATATTTTCTTTTTCTTGCTTTTCCCTTAATTATTCTCTCTCTCTCCCCCTCCTTGAGGCCCTTTCTCTACAGAACTGTACTATTACAGTTGAAGGTCCTATGATACATTCATGAGTGGTACTCCTGACTTAGCTTTGGAAATCAATGAATGCCCCCCACAGAAAAGGAATTGACATTTAAGTCAAAGGAAAAGTCAAACAAGATAAAAGTGAAGAAGGAACCCAGACCCTTCCAGGCAAGGAGAGCAGCAATTTCAGTGTCCCTACAGAGAAGGAAGTCGATCTCTGGCTGATGGTCTTGCCATGCATGAGACATGCAACCTAGATATTTTCTGTGGCAGGCCTTGTTCCACGAAAGTCAAACGTGCTGTCGCACAGTCCCTCTCTACAGAGGTCGCAGTCAGCCTGATCCAAAGAAAAACACCATACATATTCATTCCTCCTGTTGGCAAAGTTCATGCCCTCCCCCTTTCCACAGTCAGGGAAGTCTGACACAACTCCAGGCTGCAAACACCCCAGAAAATAGCAAAGTCCTCAGGAGGAGACCTAACCCAGCCTCAGAGCGGTCCAGTCAGCAGTCACTCCACTCTGAAACCTGTCAGACAGCGATGCTGCTCAAGGCTGTTGTTTTGACATTAGCACGACACGTTCACATGTCACCCTCATTGTGTGAACTCCTACTCAGTGTTTTGTAATAACAGCAAAGGCATCAATATTTAAAAACAATCAAATGTATGTTGGGTTTAAATAGGCACTGGAGCCACATTCACTTGCAAAATGTCTTCTACATCTAATTGCTATATATATATATAATATATATATATATGTTATATACTATTTGTATATATATGATATATATATATATATATATATAATCGCTTATTGGCTATCTCTCGTTATCACTAATTTAGTACAAAGGGCCAGTTCTCTAATGAATTTAGAGTTCTAATTTTCTCTTAAAATTATCATAGACCAGACCCCAGGGAGATGACTCAGAGGGTAAAAGTGCATGGCCACACAAGACTGATTACCTGAGTTTGATCCCCACCGTCCACTTAGAGAGCTGTATGCAGTGGCATGCATCTGCAATCCCAGCACTCCTGTAGTGAGCCGTGAGGCACATTTAGGAGGATCAGTCTGAAGTCTGTGGATCAGCTAGGCAAGAGTGTGCCTCACAGAGACAGAAACAACAGAGAGACCGCTTCAACAATGTGAACTGTGGCCTGCAATTCCCACCTTGGAAGGCAGAGTCTAGTAAATCCCAGAGAAAAGTGATAAGGTGGTAGAGCAATCCAGGGTGATTATTGAAGTCATCTTTGGGCCTCTACAGGTGGATCCACACACATAAGTGCCCACTTTGTACACACATGCAAAAAAAAAAAAAAAAAAAAAAGAGGTATATTGCTTTTTAGGACACTGATGAAGGAGGAAGGACTGACCCAGAAGTTATAATATAGGCTGAGTTAGTTCACAGATTATGATAAACCAGTTTAGCCCACCATTCTTCTCAAGGTGAAGTCAGTTAGAACCTTGAACGACATGAGGATGTTAGGCAGAAGAATGACTAAGCTTGCCAGTGACCTGGACACGTCTTTGGTCGTTGTGACAGAACTTCCTAACTAGAACGCATTTGGGGACCTAGGCATATCTCCAGCCTTTCTTCTCAGACTCTGCTGACATTCAAAAGCTCCCACTGAGAATCTCCAAAGGTACTCTGCTACCCTTCAGGTTACTCAACCCTGTTAAACTCCAGAAAGATTGTTCCATCCCGCTCTCCTAAATTTTGGTGTTTCTCAGAAATTGAGTAAAGACGGTAGCAGCATCTGTGAGTTATATTTAGCCTTTTGAAAGTCTAATTGAAAATATACATCTAACTAAAATAAACATAAATATGCACACCAGGTTTTCTTTCATTATGGCTTTGCTTCATTTTCTGGTATTATAGCAAATCAATAATGTGTTTATCATACGTCAATCAACAGCTGATTGGCAGTTGTCTCTTATCTTAATAAACAAGGGAAACAAAGAGGTTATTATTTGAAAGACCCTGTCTGGTAAATGAATTTGGTGAAGTGTGAAGCCCTTGGGGGCCCTGACTTCTTAACACCTTGTAGTGACAGAGCAAGGAGCTTTACCTTGCTCACCAATTCATATACCCATCTGTCTGCATACCTCTGCAGGTTCGCTTCATTAAGTGAAAAGGGAGAGATGCCCAATGAGGCAAATGATGGATTGAGCACGTCCTTTCCTGGTCCCCACCTCCCTACGTCCTGCCTCACCCCACATCTCAAAATCAAGGTTAAAAGCCAGGTGACCAGACTTCAGACAATGGCCATATGTTTATTCCCAGGAGAGTCAAACATAGGAATCCTTTGCAGTCACCTTCTAGAATGACTTCAGATAGGACTAAAGAGGAAGCCACCTAAACAGCCAGGAGTATCAGCTGACTTTTCTTTGCCTGTAATCAGTCAGTGAGTGGTATAATGCTCTGACGAGAGATTTCCATCCAATTTCTCAAAGAAGGTCTGGACACAGATTCAATGTCGAAACAGGAGGACTGCCACAAGCTTAAGGAGAACTGGGGATGCAAACTGAATTCCAGGCCAGCCTGGGCTTGTCTAAAACAAACCAATACATATGCTCTTATTTGTATGAAAGTATGAAGTGTTGACATGATTTCATTGTTTTCATTCTGCCTCAGAGCACCCTTTCCTGGACTCAAGCCAACCAGGTGCATTTGTAAAACAGACCCGGATGACTGTTCCCACTTGGACCGTGGTCGGTGCTTGCATGGTCTCATGAGCCCCAGAGAAGGACCCATAAGTGCAGCAGTGACATGAGGTGAGAACATGGAAGCCAGTATCACCCTGCGCTGACCTGGAACATTCAAATCCCAGTAAGAGAGAGGTTATTGTAATAATAAGAGCATCTGTGCTTATAAATGACCATGGGACAGAGAGCTGTATCGCAACGTGTCTCAGACTGCAGTTTGTGGTGACCAGTCCAGTCAGCCCTATGTCCTCATAGGAGTCGTACAATCAGAGCAGCATGCACAAGAGGACAATATCAGAGTCTTTTCATGATGATTTTGACTCTCAGAGTCCAACCCATCAGAGGCAGGGAAAAGCTTGAGGATGCTGGTAGGATGAAGACGGAGGTCTACTGAACCTTAGTTTACATCTATACCCAATGAGATTACCCCCACAATTGTGAAAACCAGAAGTAGTTGAAAACAACCTTGTCACCTACATTTCTCCTTAAGGTTTGCTACTACTGCCTTCCACGTAAAGCATACCATCAGTAGGTCGTCTTTGTCATTACTTAGTAGGTGTAGTTGCTTTCTATTTGTTAGAATGTCTTTCTATTTTACTCAGTGGTATGGCAATAAGCGCCTTTGAAATTGGCATATCACTTTCCTTCTGCAGCAATTTAGTTGCCTGGTAGCAAAGCTTGAATTTAAATAAAATAACTATGACTGTACATTGGCCCTGCCCATTAATGCCAAATGAATGCACCGCTCTATCAGTAAATAGCAAATTCATTATGGAGTGTTACTCGAGCTCTTACAAATGAGCCACTTGATTCAGATCAGTCCTCTGTCTCCGTTGCCTGCCTTTGCGTGTCATCTACCTAGGAAGGTGAGACTCTGAAATCGTGTTAAGAATTTTAATCACAAATGCTCTGTGCACATTGTATAGCTAGGAGGATAAGGGGGCTCCCGCCTCCCCAGACACTGCGCATCTCCCGTGGTTTTCCTCACCTTGGATGATGTATTCAGGACTTTGATTCATTTTTCCATATTATAACCATCTCCTTCACAGCTGGGGTGAAGGGAAGGAGAGAGAGTGTTAGATAGCGACAGGGTAAGTCATAATGTAAGGGTCAGAAACCTTTTAAAAGCGCTGTCCTGGGATTTGGGGTTCTTTGCTTCTGCTGTGTCCAGGGGTTTGCAGCCAGCGGGGCTGGGCGGGCTGGGCTTCAGTACAGCTGAGCTGCACATTCTAGCCTTAGAACTACTGCCAGTCAGTGCAGAATCGCTGAACACTAATGGGAATTATTTCATTTAATCCTTTCAGAGGCACTAAGAAAAACAGCTGCTGTGGTTAGCCCCTACTTTACCCAGGAGAAAATGGAGGTTTGGAGAGTTTGAATAGCCACGTCTGTGATCCCACTGGCAATAAGTAGGTGCTTGACCAGGGTCTGCCTGCTTCCCAGCCCAAGTGCTTAGCACCATCCTGCTACCCAGTAGCTTCAGCCATAGGACAGTTGGGCTTAACTTCCCTGACACTGGAACATATTGGTGCGTTACGCTGAAATGCACCCTCTCCCCTCAGAGGCCTGCTTAGCATGCTTTCAGTATAGGCCAGGACTTGTGCCTGACCCGTGGACTGGACTCTCTCTCTCTCTTTCTCTCTCTCTCTTTTCTCTCTCTCTCTCCAAAGACAAGAAGAGAGAGGCTGACTTGTAACAAATTTCTTCCTTCTACCCTGTATCCCTTATGAAAAACCTTGTGTAAACCTGAAATAGTAAGTGTGCTGATATTAAGAATCATAGCAAATTTTACTAGTCAGACCAAAAATGGATATAAAATAAATGGCATGCCAAATGTTGGTGGTGTTCTGCTATCCCATTTAGCTTCACTGACCCTCTGAGCTGACAGCCAGTGTCCTTCTAGTGAGCACTTGGCCTGGCCACAGCTGTCACTGTTCTCCCAGGAAATACACCAGAAATGGAAAGTGGAAGCTTAGAAACTGTAGAAGCAATTTGACAGAGTAATTTTATGTCTGTTGAATTTAAGAATCAAAAATTAAACATTTTTAGACAATCATTTTTATTCTATTTACAAAAACAGCAATGAATGACATACTGGAAATATAAAAATAGGCCTTCTTTCAACATAGACATTTTAGGAAACTCAGGCACTTATAGCTAGTGAGAACCAGTGTGTCACCAGAGAAATTCAGTATTTTTTTTGTAGACACGCATATGTATATATGTGTATGTGTTGCAAGTGGGTGGGTAGATATGTGTACAAAAGAGCACTTGAGGGTATGTATCAAAAATCATCCTAGATTGCTTTTCTACCTTACTGCTTTGCTCTGGAGGTTCCACCTACCAGGGCATGGAATTATAGCCCACTGTTATATCTGCCTGGTGTTAATATCTTTTAGGTAGGCTTTGAGGATCTGAACTCAGGTCCCATTGCTTGCCAGGCAAAGACTTTAACCCCTCAGTCATCTCCCTAACCCAAAAAGGTCCTGAGGAACCTTAGATTTTTAGGGATTGTGTGGTATTAACCTTGTCAAAGAATAAAAAGTGAAAAAGAAGAGGCATTATGTAAGGAATGCCAATAGTTATTGAGAACAACAAAGTACTTCAGTAGGAATTACATGTGCAATACTGAGCTGTATATTCTAGTAGGTTAAGCAAAGGGAAGATTTCCTTTAATGTTACTATACTAGGTTGTGTGAAGCTCTTTTCATGCAAGTATGTAATATATCCCAAACATATTCCCCCAGCTGTCATCTCTTTTCTGGTCCCCGTGCTTCCCCTTTACTCCCAATTGTTCCCCTAGACAGTTTTACTTTATGTATGAGCTTATGTATCTGCAGAAAACCCAACACTTACAAATGAGAAAAGAACATACACTACTCATTTTTCTGAGACTGACTTAATTCCTTTAATGTAGTATGGAGGATTACAACAGATGTAAAGAGTTTGGAGCAATCACCTTTGTCTACAATGATTATTGATCAGGCTGCCGCTGCTGGTGCAGGTATGTGGTGGGACAGTTGCTGCAAAGATGCTCCTGTAGAGTATTTTTTAATGAAATGTGATAGCTGCCATGCATGTTGGGTGGTCCTGGCTGTGACAGTTACTCTCAAGCAGTAGGGCCTAAGAGTCCTTTCTCTTAGCTATTACATTAGCCTTAAGGGGTCCCATTTTGATTTTTACAACTTTCACAATCTTCAGATTCTAACTTGACTGCTCTTTACACTGAGTCAGGAGCTGAGGTGCCAGATGCCCTGTTCATTGCTTAAATTCCCCTCAAGCCCCTCCCCACGCTATCTCCTGTCTCTCCCATCAGTTGGTCTCAGTCAAAGAATTTAAGCTGGGGCATGGATTCCACACAATCTCCATTCACCTTAAGGCCTGGAGTGACTGCTTTGTCCATGTTGCTTCTTACTTCATGAATAGAATAGTTTGTAAACCTCAGATGTCAATTAAAGGACTTCGAAGGCCTTATTTTCAGGGACAACACCAGTACCTTACAGGGCATGAGGCAGAGGCCAGCCCAAAGTGATGAGGGAAAAACAACTATTCCTAACTCAGAAGGACACAGGGAGAGATTTGTGCTTTTCCAGAGCAGCCAAAAACCCAGTTTTGTCACTGCATTAAAAGGAAAAAACCATCATATCCTGTGTAATAGATGTGAGCAAAACTCTTCTAAGAGTGTCCCTGACCTCTTGGCTTGAAGGTCACTGGAGGAAGCCTGTTTTCTCAAGCAGATGTTGCCACCCGTAGAAATCAAATTCTTCTCCATCCAGAACTCCTGCTCCTGAATACTGGACAGAGCACAGGAAGCTGAGCCGTCAGCATGCTGGTGTCTGCCTGCTGCAACTGACAGGTCTAATGCGCTAGGTGGTAAAGGATATTTACCATTTTTTCCTTTCTTTTCTTCAACTACAGCAATGGCTGATATAAGAGTGACAAGTAGATCAGTAGATGTAACAGTTTCTGGAACCTTCAGCTCCTGAGACAGGTTGCCAGGTCCTGAGATACATAGAAGGTGGAAGAATGGAAGGAAAAAATGAAGAGAAGGACAGATGGACTCTCTCTTTCCTCTCAACCAGAGGAGCCTTGTTTCTATGGGCTTCTCTTCTGAATCCTCTCTGTAAAATTCATTTTCAGAAAAGGATTCTACTCTTTTTCTTCAAGTACTTGTTTAGCTACAGTTTTATTCCTAAACATTTTGGTTGGAAGTCAGCAAGTTATAAACCTCTTTTGGAATTGAACTGGATTTTAATTTTTTTTATTTTTATAACTCCAAACTTTTATTTCAGAAATATTTGGCTGTAGAAATGAGTCAGACATCTCGTTTTAGCTGCGACATTTTTTTGCCAAACAAAATGAAAAGAAAATATGAAAATTCTCTTCTCCAGAAAGAGAGAGATGTGGCTGCAAGGTCTGATTTGCTTTTGATAGAATTCCTTGCAGACCTGTTAAGAGAGGATTCGTTCTGAAAATTGGAATGAGAGAAATGCCCTGTATTTGTTATGAAATAATATTATAAAATAAAAAAGTTTATTTGCATTTTTAAAAATGCAATAATAGCATGTGTGGTGGCCCAATATTTGGGAGGCTGAGGCAGGAGGATTACAGTGAGTATAAAATCAGTCTGAGCTACAAAGTGAGAACCAGGCCAGCCTGGGCTATAGAGTCCCCGAAGTAATAAACAAACAAACAAACAAACAAACAAAATGGCAGAACTTCTGCAGAGAGATATGAGGCTCTGTAGTTAACCAAGGCTTGATGTTAACAACAACATACAATGAAATACATTCAGAGATGCAAGTCGGATGGGAGCTTACTCTTAGGAAACTAAAGCTGCAGCCTAGAAACCAGCGGACCCAGATGCTGCTCTGCAGCCGTGCTCAGAGGTGTTTATCTTCTTAAAGCATTCCCAAGTGGCAATTTGGAATTTTGTCAGTTTTCAATTGCTATTAATACCGCCAGTGCCATGTTATTTTCTTTGTTGAGCATTTTGGGCCTCATTCAAAGGTTATTATTCCAAGATTCTTTTCCAAAATAATTTTAATTGCAGTTCTAAATTATGTATACACAATATCTCTACTAGAAGCAGTAATCTAACATGAGAAGTGTTATTACACCCACTCGCAAAGAAAGACTTTGGACTCAAAGTTAAATGAGACTTTTCTAGCCAAGTAAATGATAGGACAGGTTCTTTCTTTTAATATATTACACACACTATGGTTTGGATGCATCCCATCCAAAATTCAAGATTTGCCCATGAGACAATATTAAGAGATAGGACTCCTTATGAACAATTAGGATATGAGAGCAACACGTTCCTGGGAAAGATTAAGGCTCTTATGAAAGAGACATCGTGAGCCATCAGTTTTCTAGCCCTGCTTTCCTCCTTCTCCCATGTGAGGACGTAGTAATCCTCCCCTCCATCAAATGTCACTTCAAGGTACCATCCTGGCAATGGAAAGCAGCCCTCACCAGATAGCCAAACCTGCCAGTACTTGGAGCCTAAACTTAGAAGCTTCCAGAACTGTGAGAGTAAATTCTCGTTCTTTAGAAATAACCAGTCTTGGGTAGTTTGTTGAAGCAACACAAAATAAGATATACAACATTTTATAAGAATAGAATCTGTGTATCTACCTTCATGTTATAAAGGAAAGCAGGTGTGATCATTACTTATTGGTTTGCTTACTGTATGACCGAGCCAGGGCAAAATCCCTTACACACACTTTCCTTCCCTGTTCACAATCCCACAAGGTAGGCACTCTAATTATCTCCTTTTTACACAGGAGGAAAGTAACAGGCTTGCCACGGCCGAGTATTTTAAGGCATACATCCTTGACATTTTCTATGAAGTCAGGTCTAAAGACCATTTCTTCTGAGTACCGAATTGATATTTTCAATGAAGAATTCTACAGGACAGATTGCATGCTTCAACTCCCAGTGCTTCCTGAAACAAATGCAAAGCTCATCTTTTGAAATTGCCATCTTATACTCAGTTTGTGAACCTCATAGGAAAACTCATTTCCCTAAATGTGCATTATAACAACAGGACATTCCCTGTGACTTTTGGATTTCTCTACAATTGAAACTTACATTCAAAAGATAAATATTTAGCATCTTTGTCATTTCCAAAGAACATGTCCTGGACTTTAAACTAATCCAAGACTATTTTTTAATAATGATAATGCTATTCAAGTGTGCATGTTGTCATTGGGTGCCTATCATGAAGAACAGGCACTCAATTAGGACCATCATGTCCAGATTTTTTTTTAAAAAAAGAACATTTAATATCTCATAGTTTGTGATCTCTTAGTCCTGGTGATCAACCAGTCCTCAGCCCCTTCCCACATGAGACCCACCCAGATATATCTCTGTGCCTCTCCATATTTAATGACTCTCTGAAGACTGTCAGACATCACTATGGGAAAGGAAGATTGATCTAAGAGAAGGAATTCTGCCAGCAACTCTTAGGAAGAATTTTCTCCATGGCAACTCAAAGCCATACTTCTTTTTCTCATAATTGAAAGTCTAACATAATAAACTGAACCCCTGACAGGTAGCTAGCTCTCTTTCAGGACTTGCCTCCATTTGGAAGAAAACTTTTCAGAACATAGAGAAAGCCTGAGTACCTGCAGCCAGCAAGCATTTGGATGAGAAGTAGTGTAATTTTGAAATTCCAAATCAGTATAGGATATCACTTTGGAGCTAAAATCCAACTAAGTTGGGGAGAGATTGGCATTTAAACAGATGTCAGCAGTGTTTTGGGAAATGTAAATGGAGGTACAGATGGTGGCTGCTGGGGAGTTAAGAGCATCTGTGTTCTAGGGGAAAAAAATTCTATTTGTGAAAAAATTTGAAATAATAACTGAAATTCCCAACTTATTTTGAGAGGAGACAAGAAATATCCTCGTTGGATGGCACTGTTTGATAAGATTCTTATCAACTTAAAGATGACTTGAATGTCTGCATCTTGCATTTTAATGGCATTCAGGAAGAGGACTTTCACTGTACATCTTCAGCAAGTGGAAATTGCAATGACTGCTCTAAAAGAACAGCTACTGCTTAACATTAGGAAGGGTTTCTTATTGCTCTTGTTCATTCAACGTTGTACCTCAGTAGGAACTATAGAGAAAGTATCTGTCATCTACCACGCAGTGAGCAAGAGCAGGGACGAGACAAAAAACCGATTGAATTCTAGCACTTGCAGTTCATAAGCTGTAATGTTAAACACATTATTTCTTACTTTAGCTTGCAAAATAAAGAAAAATAATAGCATATGCCCAACATTTACACAGTGTTGTGTAAATCAGAGCTACTTTTGGTCAATGTTGTTTGGTGAACACTTTTGGTCAATGTTGTTTTTGTTTTTGTTTTTGTTTTTTTTTCTTTTCTTTTTTTTGTTGACAAAAATTTCACTGTGAAGTCTGGGCTGACCTGAAATTTGTTATCCTCCTGCTTCAGCCTCTAATGTGCTGGCATTATAGGCATGAACCAGACCTCATACCTGACTTTAATGTTAGCTAGCTATGAGTACTAGGGGCTTTATTCCTAATCCTGGGAGCTCCTTAGAGCATTGGCTATTGCCAGTTTACTCTTCTCTAGTTTTCAAACCCTCCACCTCACCTTTACCTAGGATGAGCAATAACCTGGAAATCTGGACCCCATGAACTGGCAGACCCATAGTATGTTCAGATCATTAGTCTCTAACACAGGACCTTTGTCCTCCTTCCTAGAGGTTTTCAAACATTTTTCATCACTGAATCAGTTACCTAAATAGAAATACATAAAACATGTTTTGTTTGGTTACTGTGGAGTTTTTTACAATAAGGACATACATGCCCATAAAAATTTTCCATCTTAATCATTCCCAACACTTGCAACTTTTAATTTAGCACTTTGTGCAATATACAGAAGTATTTTCAGATCATCAGGACAATTCAAACAGTTGTATTCCTATGGGTACAATGGTGATCAAATACTTTTTCCCTACTCCCAACCCAAGGCAACCAAATTAGCATCTCTTTATCCTGTATGTTGATTGCTTACTTGCCCAAAAGATTCTGGTGCTCAGCCGTTCATATTAATTGAGTTTTTCAATGAGATTTCCCTTTCGGGAAAATCAAGAAACCCAAAGGTTAATCAATTCAGTCATATGAGGGAACTGTGTCTACACCATATAAAAACCCAGACTCCCAGGTTACAGTTAATGTGCTGCACACCCTGGCTGATTGGAATGAGTTTACACATTAGATCCCATACACAAATGGCTGCGTTTAGCTCCACTCCCAGCACATCCGCAAACTCATTTACCGGATCCATAAGCACTTGTAAACATTGCTAATGGAGTTTGCTAAATGAATATTATAAACGTAATCCAAATGAGCTCTCCATGGAAATTGCAAATCACATGAAAAATATAGTGCATTTGGTTATAGCACATCTCAGGAACGGTGCATTTGAGGTAATCGTGCTATGAGCCTACATAGGGCTACATGGCAATGCTAGTGTCTCGACAAAAATTACCTCTTCCTGCTTGCTTACTTCCATTCACTGTTGAGGTCTGTGTCTTAGAGTATTCCCTTGAAGCAAAGCCTGTTATTCTGGAACAAACCATTGCCACCACGGCACTTATGTAGGAAAACAGACTTCTGGGAAAAGAAAATATGGGCCAACTTATTACAGACAATAATGAAACTGATACTCAGCAGCTCATGTGTCTTGAGTCAATGTTTGAAGACATAAAGCCCAACTTGATGAGAGACTCACTACCACATCAGACACCCCTGGCTTACAATGGGGTCATGAAAATATCACAAGTTGATAATGTTTATTGCATACTTCATGTCATAGCTGATGTGCCAATTTGTTTCAGTGGTGACCTTGACACTTAGAATGTAGTCCTCTGGGCATGCTATGAGGAATTATTTAGTTAAGGCAGGCCACGGGCAAACTTCTAGGAGATGGTCTTAACTGCTTTAATTGGAGCGGGCAGCCGATGTAAAGATGAATTTGTAAAGATCCATTGGTTCTTGCACAACCTGCTCTTGACTTTGGGTACAGGGTAGTCAGTTCTCTCAGTTCCTGATACTAGTGTGACTCTCCTAACATGATGGACTATAAACCATAATTGTGAGATGAATAAACCCCCTAAATTATTTTATTATGACAACAAGGTCAACAGACTAACACAGCTTAGCAGCTGGACTTGTTTGCTCTGTGTGCTCACCACTGACTGTCGTGACGGAGAAGAGATTCTACTGCCAGCACCCGAAGAGTATGAGCAGCACGTCTCCTCTTTAAGAATAAAAAAAAATCGAAGTATAAAACACCATTTCTATTAAACGTATGTCACTTTTGCATCTGTAAAAACTGCATGTCAACCCACTGTAAGCGAGAGACCGTCATCACCAGCTTGAGCTTTGAGGCAGTTTGAGACGGGTCTTGCTGTGTGGCTGTCTCTGTTCTCTAACACCTGAACTCAATGCTTGACTCCCCTGAAGGAGCTGACGCTACAGGCAAGCACTCCTGCTTCCGCTATGTTCATGCTTCTAAAGAAAGGCTAAGAGTCAGGGGCTGCATGCATGCATAGCAAAACAATAATGAAAATATTACTGCCCTTTCCAAGCCCCCCAATCCCCAAAGCAACAAGAGAGAGGGGGCTCCATATCCAAATTTTCCCTTTCTCTGTTTCCAGGTATTTCTTTTATTCTTTTCTATCTAATTCTATTATTGGATAATTTGAACAAAGTTCTTGGGCTAAATAAAGATCAACTCAATAAATATGGTTAGGAAGTTAATATGCTTACCATAAATTAATGCCTGACTTTAAGATGATCTGGTCAGAATATTCCATCGCACTGAGTAAAACTTGCTTGTTTTGTCCTGTTTTACTCTGAGTTTTACTTTTCTAATTCCAAAAGTATCTGAATAATCACACCACGATCTGCAATTATGACTACAAATGCCAGATATTTTAAAAGTGACAGGGAAACATGCACTGGTGCAATTCCATGAAATTGGGTCTGGTTTTTTGCTTTTGTTTTTGTTTGTTTTGTTTTGTTTGTATTTTAAGATGCCACCAATTTGCATCACTTCCAATAGACCTGAAGACATTAGTTGGGGATAAAAATGTCCTGATTATCCATGACCAGAGACTCTAATAGTAAATATGAGTGCTTATTTCCTCCTTTATAAAAGCACCTTGGGTGCTATTGAACCTTATAAATGTCTGTCTTCACAAACTACCAAATTTTTGCAATGAGTTTAATGAGACAAAAAAATATTCTCTTCATAATGAAACTCATTCAACACTTTCAGTTAGTGTAACTATCAGCACATTTTTCTGTTTCTTCTATTCACTTTTCATAAGTTGACAAAGACTCAACATTATACCCTAGACAAGAATATACCATCGATTTATGTAATGACACCTTAGTGTTTTTCACATAATTCTCACTCCTCTCATCTCTCTTATTTTTAGCCCCTCTGCCCACTGAGCAAAACTCTTGATCTTCTCTTTGGAAGGTTGTAGCTAATTGAATCACCATCCCTGCATGTGATTGCCTTAAATTGTTCCTTTAGACATCCATTGTCTCACATTTGCCCACTTCAAACTTCATCTCCATCATCCATCCAATTATCTACATTTGTTAAGACTTGCTGGAGTCCCTTGTGGTCCCTATTGAGCTGAAAAGGCAGCGGTGTTGAGTAGTATCACTCCTTTCTTCAGGTCATCTTACAGATGGCTGGGAAATACATTCAACCACAAAGACCTTTCCTGGCGCAGATTTCCAGGCTTTCTAGTAATCTCAGTCTGCATTTGCTGGACCAACTCCCATTGTCTCAGGCTCTTCCCTGGTCCTTAGGTCTGATTTTTACCTCAGAGGCTACAATGATAAGGTGATCTTGTCAGCTGCCTGGAAGACAACCATGAAAATCTTTGTACAGAAGAAAGAAAGAAGAGAGAGAAAGAGAGACAGAGAGAGAGAAAGAAAGAAAGAAAGACAGAAAGAAAGAAAGAAAGAAAGAAAGAAAGAAAGAAAGAAAGAAAGAAAGAAAGAAAGAAAGAAAGAAGACTCATGTGCTCTCCTGTTAATATTTATTTGAACAAAACCTAAGTAGCAAGCCAATACACACAATCCAACAAGCCATGCTAATGAACCATTTTATACTTTGCTTCCCTCCCTCCTTCCCCACCTGCCTTCTTCTGGTAGTCCTTTCTTCTTTTCTTCAATTCTTCCTTCTATTACAGGAATAAAATGCCTTATTTCAATTATCTGCAAGTCCTCTGAGTCCCTCTTCTTGTAGGTTTCATGTTCTTTGGAGCAACAAACCACCCATCCTACCTCTTTATCTATTTAGAATAACAACTAGATTCACAATATCCCCAGATTTTCACATGTTTATGATTCATGGAAAGTTCTTATCTACTTTCTTTTATGGAAGACACTTCTGATAGATAACCTTGGCTGTCAATTTGACTACACCTGGAACTAGCTAACAGATTAGTTGTAAACCATCTGAGGCGATTATCTGCATTAAGATATTTACAACACAAAGACCAATCTTAAATGTGAGCAACAGTAAAACAGATAAAATAAGGCACAGGAAAGAAGAGCTGGTTCCCTTGCTCTGTGCTGAAAAACTCATCTTCCCTGCTGCTGCCTTTCTTTCCTGACATCAAAACTCAGCTTCTTTTCATATATAAACAAAATGGGTTTATGTTGTTACCCTGAGCTCCTCCAAACCCCTGCTCCTCTCCTACCTTCCCACCCACCCCCTCCTCTCCCAACTTCCCCGCACACCCTTCCTCCCTTCAATCCAGCCATGTCCCACCCACCCTCCTGTCCCTCTGGATATGTGGTTGACTCCCTAGGAGGTGCCTGTGTTGGTAAAGAAGGCAGATTTCTGATGTAGTCTCTGTGGATCTTCAGTGGGCAAAGTGGTAAGTGGGGCTGTTCCTCTTGCCTTGTCTAGTACCTGCCCCAGAAACATTCTCTAAGTTCAGTTGTTTCTCCTCCATTGTCTTTGGGGGAATGTTCATATGTGGGCCATTGCGTAGATGTGGAGGTAGAAGTTCTCATTGCAGTGAGCTTCTGTGTACAGCAGCCCTGTCGTGGCTGGAGTGTGTTGGTCAGCAGTATGCCACCCCACCTTTAGGTTCTTACAATCTTGCCACCCCCTCTTCTGCAAGGTTCCCCAAGTCTTGTGGTGGGGAAACATTTTCATGCTTGATTGAGTCTGGGCATTCCAGGGTTGCCAGTATTATTATGCATGCTTGTCAGTTGTGGTTTTCTGCCTCACTAGTCTTCCACTGTAATAGAGTGCATCTTGGGTAAGCTTGGAAGGAGTTTTTTTTATCTAATGGTTAAATAAGAAGTGTTCAGATGGTGATTTACTATCAAGTTTTTATAGTTAACTCTAAGACATCTGTTCCTATATAGTGTTTATATTCTTCCTTTCTACTGTTATTTGGATAGTTTGATGGTATCAGCCATGAGTTCCCTGACAAGAGGGGGTTAAGAACCCATTCAGTGAGTAATTGGCCATGGGTCTTGTCTACCACTGTTGCTCCCCTGGATTTTTCTTACCAGAGTTGTAGTAGCTTCAAGCGTTCATCACTGGGTGAGGCCCTTGATTACTCTTTTTCCCCTGAGCCACTTGCTTTTTTTTTTCTTTTCCTCCTTACCCCTTGTTGCAGTTTGCCTGCATGGTTGCTGATAAATGACCATCAGACTACTTAAAGGGACAAGGAGTTTATTTTCTCTTATGATTACTGGTTATAGTTCTCAGTCCAGCTTGACGTGAGAGCCTGCACCAATGCCAGGGCCAAGGGAACTGGCCACACCATCTCTGCATATCGGCTGAGAGATGGACAATCCTTACTTGCCAGACCAGCATGTCTGGCCAAGTAAACAGAAGGATGTCAACTCTCTCAATCAGCTCTCTGTGATTTATCCAGGGCCTAATCCCACCCACCATGGGCTGGGTCTTCCCCATCAGCTAGACAATCTCCTGCAGGTTTTTTCTGGGCCTAACTCAACCACTAATTCTCTACAAATGTGCCCAGAGCTCAAACCCTCAACTGTCAAGTTGACATCTGTGCCTAACTATGACACCCCTTAAGAACTATCCCCTTACTTTCCTCCCCTTTAAGGCTTTTTGTCTATAATGATATTATTAATCTATTTGTCTGTGTTCTTTTGTCTCCATCGCTTTGAGCTCTTCTTCCTCCTACCCCTGACTTAACATTCCTTTATAGTTTATGGGTGTTAATGAAGTCTCCCTCTGAGTGTATCATTTTGAGGGTTTAATGCTAGGATCCACTTATAAGGGAGAACATGCAGCATCTATCTTTTTGTGCCTGAGATACTTCATTCAGTATAATTTCTTCCAACTCCATCCAATATTCTTTGGGAATATTGCCAGGAGTGTATAGCTGGGTTGTATGGCATTTTGATTTTTAATTTTTTTAGAAATCTCCCTACTGATCTCCAAAGGGGTTGTACAAGTCTGCATTCCACCAGCAAGGAATGAGGCTTCCCTTCCCGCCACATCCTTACCAGCATTTGTTGTTGGTTGTGTTTTGTATTTTAGCCATTCTGACTAATATCTAAGGAAATGTAACATTTTCAAAAATACTTGTTAGAGCCCCTTCCCCTCCACTCCGCTGCCCAGGACGCGCACGCGCGCGCGGTCCAGCCAGGCCTCACCGCGGCGTGAACCAGACTCCAACCAGAACAAACCCATGGAAAATGGCCAAGAAAGCCTAACCCAGGATAACGACCTTCAAAATATGATCATTACCATGTTCAATACTATGAAAGAGGAAATCAGGGAGGAATTAAATAATCGAATCAATCGCTTTGAGGAGGAACACAACAGACACATGGAGGAGTTGAGAATAACAGTGCAAGAATCAAAAACTGGCATAGAGCAGTTAAAGCAGACTCAAGCAGAGTTTAAAACTGAGCTAAAAGACAAGTTATCTTCAACCCAGAACCCCACAGAGAGTCTTATCAGCAGAACTAACAAAGCAGAAAACAGAATTTCAGATCTTGAAGATAAAGTGGGAGTATTAACCAGCTCAATGAAAGAGATTGTTAAAGCCAAAAATATGCTTGAGAGAAATATCCAGGAGATATGGGACACCCTGAAGAAGCCCAACATGCATATTCATGGAATACCAGAGCAAGAATCTCAAAATACCACCCCTGAGGAAATTTTTCAAACGATCATCAAGGAAAACTTTCCTCATCTAAAAAAAGACAGGCCCATCCATATACAAGAGGCATTCTGCACCCCAAATAGATATGACCAAAACAGAAGCACGCCACGGCAAATAATAGTCAAAACACTCCACATTCAAGATAAAGAACTGGTGCTGAGAGCTTCAAGGGAGAAAAAAACAAGTCACTTTTAAAGGTAAACCTATTAAAATAACAAATGACTTCTCAATGGAAACACTAAAAGCAAGAAGAGCTTGGAGAGACATACTTCAAGTACTGAATGAGCAAAAATGTCAACCCAGGCTGATTTACCCTGCAAAACTATCAGTCATGATCGAGGGAGAAAGAAAAATCTTCCAGCACAAAGACAACTTTAAGGGATACATGGCCACCAAACCAGGCCTTCAAAAAATGCTAGAAATGATACTCAAGCTTGAAGAAAAAAACAGGCATATCCAGGAGAACAGAAGGCAAGTATAACACCATTAAAAGCGAAGCAAGGGCTGGAGAGGTGGCTCAGGGGTTACCCCTCCGCCTTGCAGGCGGAAGGTCCTGAGTTCGGATCCCAGATCCCACGTATAGACGCCAGGCGGAAGCGGGGGCGGCCTGCGCTTCTGGTCCTGGTAGGGCGGAGCCTGTGAATCCCGGGGCGGAAGGAGGTGGAGGCGTCCATGGTGGTTCGCGAATTCGTCCGTGGTTCTACACACACACACACACAGACGCACGCGCACATACACATGCATATGCACACAGTTAAATAAATAATAAAAAAAATTAAAAAAAAAAAAAAAAAGCGAAGCAATACACTTATAAAAACTACTAAACATAATAAATGTCTGGAATCAAAAATAGTTTCACCATTATAACACCAAATGTTAATGGAATTAACTCATCAATCAAGAGACACAGATTACAAACTTGGATTAAAAATCACAATCCATCAATCTGCTGCCTGCAGGAAACCCATCTCACCATAAAAGATAGGCACGCTCTAAAAATAAAAGGCTGGTCAACAATTCTACAAGCTAATGGAAGCAGAAAACAGGCAGGGGTAGCCATTATGATATCAGACAAAGTGGACTTCAAACCAAAGAAAATTATAAGAGACACGGATGGATACTACATTTTAGTCACAGGTACAATTCACCAGGAAGACTTCACAATACTGAACATATATGCACCCAATACGGGCCCCTCCACATTCATTAAGAAAACCCTACAGCGTCTAAAGCAAGAAATCAAACCCCAAACGATAATTCTTGGGGACTTCAACACCGCCCTCTCAACATGGGATAGATCAACAGGTCAAAAGCTTAATAGAGACACTTTGGACCTTAATCAAACCCTGAAAGAAATGGACCTTACAGATCTCTATCAAACTTTTCACCCACGCACCAAAGAATACACATTTTCCTCAGCAGCACACGGAACTTTCTCCAAAATAGATCACATACTGGGCCACAAAACGAATCTACACATGTACAAAAAAGTTGAAATTCTAACCTGTGCTCTGTCAGACCACCACGGCCTAAAGCTGGACATCCACAACACAACAAACAAGAGAAAATACACTAACTCCTGGAAACTTAACAATATGATGCTGAAGGAGAACTGGATTCAGGAAGAAATTAAAAAGGAAATTCAAGATTTCCAGAAAGTGAATGATAATGAAAATACAACTTACCAAAATCTCTGGGACACAATGAAAGCTGTTCTAAGAGGTAAGTTCATAGCTCTTAATGCTTACATCAAAAAAATGGAAACATCAGAAATAAACAACTTAACAATGCAGCTTAAAGCTTTAGAGAAACTAGAGCAATCTGATCCCAAAAGTAGTAGAAGAGAGGAGATTAGCAAAATAAGGGGAGAAATATCTGAAATCAAGATTAAGAAAATGATAGAAAATATCAACCAGTCAAAAAGCTGGTTCTTTGAAAAAATCAATAAGATTGATACACCCCTAGCTAAATTAACCAAAAGCAGGAGAGAGAAAACCCAAATTAACAAAATCAGAAATGAACATGGAGTTATCACTACTGATACCCAAGAAATCCAGAGAATTATTACATCATATTTCAAAAACTTATACTCTGTGAAGTTTGACAACCCAAAGAAATGGATGAATTTCTAAGTAAACATAGCTTACCTAAATTGGATCAGGAAGTTGTGAATTACTTAAATGGCCCTATAACATATAAGGAAATTGAGGAAGTAATCTCGAATCTTCCCACCAAAAAATGTCCTGGACCAGAGGGATTCAGCACAGAGGTCTACCAGACATTTAAGGAGTCAATAACACCAATACTCCTTAAACTGTTCCATCAAATAGCAAAGGAAGGAACACTACCAAATTCCTTCTATGAAGCTAATATCGTTTTAATCCCAAAACCTAATAAAGATTCACTTAAAAAAGAAAACTATAGGCCGATCTCTCTGATGAACACAGACGCAAAGATTCTCAACAAAGTCCTAGCAAATCGGATTCAAAAACATATTAAAAAGATCATTCACAGGGACCAAGTAGGCTTCATCCCTGGCACACAAGGTTGGTTCAACATACGCAAATCAATAAATGTAATTCATCATGTAAACCAGTCCAAAGTCCAAGACCACATGATACTCTCAGATAAAAAGTAACCATTGTGCAAATTGGTGATAGACCCCTCCCTCACTGTGGTTTCCCACTTTTATTACATCTACCTTTGAATGTGCTTTTATCACAAGACTCGAGTTTAACAGCTTTTTGTCTCTGGCCGAGGGTAACATACAATGCCCACCAGGATGGAGTGAAGGGCATTGCAGGAGCAGCAAAACTGCAAAAGAAAACCAACAAACCACAATCCAGAACTTCAGAGACTCTATATCAACCACCTAGAACTAGGCCAGCTTAATCTCTCCCCATCCTGAACCTCAGGGAAATTTGCGGAAGAGGGGGCGGTAAGAGTGTAAGAGCAAAAGGATGGGAGGAGCAATGATATGTAAGTTACTCCATACAAGTTAGGGCTGAAGCAATCATAATTGGACTTTACATGCCCTGTGCATTGTCCAACACAATATTGACCCCACAAAGTCTAGCATCTGCTAAAGGCACCAAAATCTTTGGAGGCAAGGGATTGGCAGCCACAGCAGTGTTCCTATACCTAAGGGGAACACGGGAAAGGGTTCAGGGAAAGGCCACTCGGTCCTTGTAAGTCATCAGAGAGGAGGGCCCAGAGGAAAATCAGGCATGCACAAGAAAGGACTCTCTGGGAACTGGGGCGGGAGGCACTGGAGGATGGGAAGGGAGGGGGGTGGGGAGGAGGAACAGGGGGTATGGGGGGAGGAGGAGGGAGGGAGAGAACTGGTGTACCTATTAAGTTTGTATGAGCTGAAATAATAATAAAAAATAGAACATAAAAAAAAAATACTTGTTAGACGTTTCAATTTCATCCTAAGAAAAACTTAAGTTCTAAGGCCCATTTTTTAATTGTGTTGTTGCCCTCCTTGGTGTTTAAAAGCTTGAGTTCTTTGTATACTCTGGATATTAGTCTACTCTCTGATACGTTGCTAGCAAAGATTTTATCCCATCCATATGTTGCCTTTTTGTTCAGTTAACAATGTCTTTTGTGAAACAGAAACTTTTTAATTTCATATATCCTACTTGTTGAGTGTTGGCCTTATTTCCTGTATATTCAGGGTCCCATTCAGAAAATGCTGATCAAGGCCAATTAGTTCAAGTGTATTCCCTGTTCTTTCTTCTAGGGATTTTAAGGTCTGTGGTCTAACATTGAGGTCTTTGATCCATTTGGATCATTCAGGGTAACAGATAAGAATCCCTTTTAATTCTTCTACATGTCATTATCCAATTTTGCCAGCACCATTCAGCTATGTCAAAAACAAGCAACTACAGGCTTATGAGCTTATTTCTGTGTGTTCAACTACAATCCATTGATCTATATGTCTGCTCTGGAGCTAGTACAATGTTCTTTATTACTATGGATTTGTGATATAGATTAAACATGGTGATACTTCCAGCAGAGTTTTTATTATTTAGGATTTTTTTTATCCTAGGCCTTTTTTGTTTTCATATGACTTTTGAGGTTATTTTTATCAATTTCTGTGAAGAATTGCTTTGTAATTTTGATTGGTATTGCATTGAATCTATATATTGTTTTTGGTAGGACAGTCATTTTTACATGTTAATTCTACTAATCCAGGAACATAGGAAGACTTTCTACCTTTTATTGTCTTCTGTAATCTCTTTCTTTAGGTTATTAAAGTTTTCATTATACAGGCCTCTCACATCCTTGGTTAGATTTATTTCAAGGTATTTCATTTTTTTTGAAACTATGGCAAATGAAATTGTTTCTCTTAGATCTTTTCACTTTGCTCATCCTTCATGTATAAGAACATAATGGATAATGTATCTGACTACAAATCAGACACTGTAAAGTTTGCTATTACACAAGAGCATCAAATGAACACTGTTTCCCAGATTGACTTTTCCCTCGCTTTTTCCACTTCTTCGGGGGTATCCTTGCATGCTATGTAAAATACTTCAGATCTGGCAAAGCCCAAAGCTTGAAGATGGTCACGTAAGAACTGGTCAATCCCACCCATTCCTGGTATCAGATACTTGAAATGATCGTTTCCAGTAGATTTCTATTTGCAGATCTATTTTGTGAAATGAAATGCATTTTACCACCAGCAAACTAGTTTTTAATTATGAAATCTAACTGGGCTCTGGACATCATCTGAAACAGATGGAAGGGAAGCAGGAGGACTGTAAGTAATACTTCCCATGTTACTGGCGCACAAGGACATGGAAGTCAAATTTATTTTCCCTTTATTTTAGCAGAAATAAATAAAAATATTTTATTTTTGCTTATAATTTTAAGCAACAGAATGAAAGATAGCCTGAATCTGGGGAGATATTCTTGGTAGCTAAAGCACTTAGCACACAGGTGGAGAACTCAAATTCAGACCCTCAGATTCTACATAAATACCAGATGCAATAGTTTAAGCATCTGTAATCCCAGTACACAGACTAGGCAACATGCTCATGCAGCAGCGTGAGGAAATCCAGCCTCAAACATCAAACAAGATAGAAAGGTAAAGAACCACATCCAAAGCTTGTCCTCTACCTCCACATGAGAGAAGAGAGAGAGAGATGCTTTGATCCTTAGTACTAATCTCTTTTTTAAGGTTTATGTGATCATAATGATTTCTTTTTTTGTTGCTCAGTAAATCTTTAGTGTTTATGTTAGACCGTAGATCATACCATTTATTCCTATCTATACTAGCTAATTTGATTACATTTTTTACACTGACATACAAAATTAAGTGCTTTAATTTTTATGAAGCCTATTTTCTGTGTTTTCCAAACAGGAAAGCCTGTTTTTCCAAGCAGGCTTGGGGCCACTCAGGATTTCACCACGCTGACACCAGAAACTTCTCTAATGGAGAAACCTTATTGAAGCTTATCAGCAAGCATATACCAGAGAGTCAGGATTTCAGAGTATCCCTGAGAATTGGTGCACAAGATTTTTAAAGAGACCACAACTTAAGCAAGAGGCAGGAAGCCAGGAAATTTTCATAGAATCCACATTTTAGCAGTTATGCATGAGTGGGACTTTCCTAATATTGGGTGTTTGATTAAACTGTGATTGATTAACCCATGATCACAGGAATGTTTCAGGGAGACCCAACCCTCACTGTTTTTCCAAGAATTGCAGTAAGGTGGGGGCAGGTGCATGAAGCAGTCAGCCTGTATTTTTTCCTGTCTAATTTAGCAGGCTGAGCTATTTTTTAACTTTGCTACAAGGGAGGGAGCCACTGTTTCCTCTCACAGCCCACGAGGCCTTCTAAGTTGTGTTTCTCTTGGTATCTCTATCCTGATCTTGGCCATTTGGTCTCTCTTAAAACTCAAGTTCATAGCACCTGCTCAAAATGAAGAGGAAAAAACAGAAGAATGAAAGATGTTTCTATGCTGCTTCTGGTGGCTTCTGATGGTCTTTAGATTGCTTTAGATTACTAGTGTTGATTGCAAAAATGACTATAGCCCTGGGCCCCTAGCTCTCTAATAGGTTAGTATTGTATCTAAGCAACATGCTGAAACAATATCCCAAACACATGTTACAACCCTACAGTGTGGCCTCAGGAAAGGTTGGGGAGGAAATGAATGGGAGGGTTAGGGAGGTTAGAGAGACTGGGGGATGAAATCTTTGCCTTGTAAGCAAAAGGATCTGAGCTCAGATCCTCAGATCCCATGTACAAAATGCTGGCGGATATGAGAGAGGCTTGTAATTCTGGCCCTGGAAGGAGCAGTCGATTCCAAAGCAAAGAATAAGTAGGTAGAACAATCGATGATTCCTGATATCATTCTTGATCCTCCACAGACACACACTCAAGTGCTCTTTTGTACACATGCACACACATACACACACGTCTACTCATGCACACGAAACACATACACACACACATATATATATGCAAAGCAAGAGGACTATGAATCACAAGTGAGGAAACACATTACATAGACTTTTGCCACTAGAACCTCATTCAAGATTTTCATTGTAATACATTGGAATGCATCCTTCATATCTATAGAAATTTGCTTTCAAATAAAGAGTAACCAGCAAAGTAGCAGCCCAACTGTTTCTCAGTACTTAGCACATCTGGTAAATTCAATCTTGAAATCAAATAACTTATAGAAGGATGTAGGTTTGACTTAGTGGTGTACAACTGTAATCTCAGCATTGGGAACATGGTGAGTCAAAGGCTAGCCTGGGCTACATAGCAAGGACCTGTCTCAAAAACCAAGCAAAGTAAACAAACATAAGAATGAAAAAGCATATGAAGCTTTAAATAGAATCTGAAACTGTAATGATATAAACTATGCCAACAGATACTCCATACTAAGTGATACAGAACTATATCCTTCTTTGTCTAAAACTTCAGGAATAGGCAAAATTCTTCCTCAAAACAAAAAAAGTCAGCGTTAGCTTGAATCATTCTGAATAGCCCTCCTCAGGTGTTTGGATCATGACTCTGTTTTGGGCGCAAGTTCTTGCTATCAAGCTTGACAACTTGAGTTCAATCCCTAGAGTTCAGTCCATATAATGGAAGAAAATAAAGATTCTTGAGGTTTGACCTATGGCCTCCACGGGCACATCACTACATGCACATATGCACACAAGATAAATAAGTGAATGTAAAATAAATAAATAGATCCATAACTGTCATGGTTTGAAATGTGTTTGGAAAGGTCATGGCACTTTTAGGAGGTGGAGTTTGCAGAAGAAAGGCAGTCACAGTGGGTGGGCCTTTAGGTAGATTAGTACCACCCTTATTTCCTGGATGGCAGGCAGTCTTGTAGCTCTCAGCCTCCATGATGTCTATAGTGACTTAGCCTATCTGCCACTTCTGCCAGCCTGCCATGCCTTTTCTGCCATGAAAGGACTCTTTTTCCCTTCTACAACTATTAGCTGAGTAAATCTCCCCTTCCTCCCTTAAGTTACTTGACTTTAGATGTTCTGTCACAGCATCAGAAAGAGTAACATGTATGATAACTCTGAAGGTGGCCCTGCTACCTAGAAACTGTCCATGGAGATATTAGTTATGACAAATTCTGTTATTTTCCTGTGTTTTCTATTCTAGCACCTTGGTTTTATTATTCCTGGAAATTCGTCTCAAGAAGAGCAATGGAGATTTTTATCAGAATACACTGAACAAGCTAGCCACTCAATAGCTATAAGAATCATTGGTAGCAAGAACGGGAAGAACAAAACCGAATACTGAAAAATCTTATTAATCCATCTCATTCTACAAAGTCCTCCCCCCAAAAGCCATAGTAAAAAGCAAAGAAATTCATTTTGAAAGTTTTGAAACTTTTCAGAATAGTTAATCCAAGGTGACACGAGCTAGCCCTGTGATTTCTTGTTCACTTGCTTTCTCTAGTAAGGTGGTGACCCAGTACCCTGATTTCGGTCATGATTTTGCCAAAAAAAATCCAATTTAGAACTTAGTTACTTGATTAAAAAAAAAAGAAAAAAGAAAACTCAAGTATCGAGTCTGAAGAGTAAATATTTCCATTCGAGGTGTGAACACAAACATGTTTTCTTAACAGTTTATCCACTGGGAGGTATTTTTAGAGCTGGGTGATGCTGTTTTTGCTCTGTGTGCTCCTGGAGCAACAATGTGTGTGATTTATTCCAGAGCCTCAGGAAACAACAGTCATTGATTGAAAAGCCAAGTGTTGAGAACCTGTTAGAACCACATTCTGCTTCCAGTGCTTGGGCTTCCGTGGTGACTTCAGTGAGCTGTCCTGACTCCGCTGGAGTCCCTCAGACTTCCTGATGGTCTGTTGATTTTGATCTACTCACAGCAAACATATCCCCAATCCTGGGCCACACCTAAGCCTACAGATAGAGAATAGAGATAGAGTTAGAGGTGGGGGTGGAGATAGGTGTGGGAGGGAGAAGAGAGAATATTCAAACCTTGACAATTCAGGCTTTAAAAGCTGTGATGCTGTAATAATAAAAAAGCACCATGTTCTTCACCTACTGAATTCTGGTTGAAGCAGATGTTTGCGTTGGAAAGTTGAAAATATCTGAAATCTAATAATAACAATAATAATAATCTCAAGAGTATCCATTTAAAGATGGGGAGGATCAACGATATGCAAGATACTCCACACAAGTTAGGGCTGAAATAATCATAAGACTTTGCACGACCTGCACAAAGACCGACATATCAATGACCCCCCCAAAGTCTAGCATGGCTCACAGGCACTAGAAGCAAGGGATTAACAGCCACAATAGTGTTCCTATACTAAAGGGGAACATAAGAAAGGGTTCTAGGCAATGCTACTGAGTCCTTATAACTCATCAGAAGGGAGGACCTAGAGGGAAGTTTGACATGCACACTAAAGGATGCTCCAGGGATGGGGGGAGGGAGCACTGGGAGAAAGGGAAGGAGGGGGGAAAAGAAGGAGAAAAAGGGTGAGGGAGCAAGGGGATCCAGGGAGGGGTGGAGAGAGGGAGGAGACCGGGATACCTATTAAGTTTATATGAGTGGAAAAAATAAAAAATAATAAAATAATAAATAAATTTATTTAAAACAAGAGCATCCATCTAAAATACCAAATTGAAGGAAAACTCAAAGAATATTTTAAGGGTAAAAGCTGGAGTCTCTGATTTCATCAAGAGCACTAAAGAAATTTAAAACCAGAAAGAGGAAAACTCAGGAAACAAAGAGAGTTACCTTATTAGCTGCAAAACCAAAATCAACTTCTTAAACACAAAATGTAATTTCCCTGTGATGACAGGATTTAGGCTCTTGGAAACAAGCCAAAGGATCTCACACACATCTGGGAGGCCTGAATGTAAACATAGTCAATACCCAGCAGGAAGTGATTCATGATGACTATCTTACTGAGTTATTCTGAGTCAGGCGCTTGATAGAGTGACGGAGGAAATAAACACACCTTCTCATTTAATGGAGGAAATAAACGCCCCTTCTCATTCACTAACTTTTAAACATAATAATGAATGAAACTATTTTCTCAAATAAATGTAAATAATTTTAAGGATTGTTTTGCTTCCGAAACAGGCAGGAGTTAGAGAATATAGGACTGGCAGAAATGGCTTCATTGCATTGGACAGAAAGTACTGTGTGCTTGAAGTCTAACATTAGTCCCAAGTCCTGAGAGAGGGACTTTCTCCTCACAGCCTATTAGAAGCAAGATAAGGACCAAGACCTGGACCCAGGCATGTTTGATTCCCATGATTATGGGAAATGCTCAAAGCAGTTGTCTATCAATCACAGAAGAAACAGGATCAACTTGGTTGGAGGATGTGAACCGACTCAGTGCAACCCAGTCAGGGCAAGGAAAACTTGGCAGAACTGTGGTTACCAGGGAGTCAGACTCGAGGCTACCAGCCCACCAATATTAATTGATTCTGAGTGAACTGTGCTTCCTGCCTTATTATAACATCAAATATGTTCTATTGCCTACTTAATACCAAAAAGACACGAAACTGAGGACAAGAATTCAACGGAAAATCCATTTTTATCCTCTCAGGAAAGGCTGTGTGATGAACTTCAGAGAAAGACCACGTTCCAACCATTTTCATCCTCTCAACCTGGATGGATGGCAGAACACACTTAGATAAAACATGTCATTTAGCCGATGATCAATCTGTATTGATTGATCGATTGTATATTGGACTTGGTGTGGTCTTTGCTAAATCTTTGTATTTTCTTTGGGAAGTAGTATATTCTTCAAGTTAATGCTTCCCCCCATTGCACTCCCAAAAAGATATTGCTACTATTTAGTTCACACCAGTATAGCCACCCCAGGTGCTCAGAATTGATCAGAATAGGTAGCTGCCATCACACTTTGAATATTCCCTGACTCTCCCAGCAAAAGAGACATGTTGTAAGTAAATTTCATGATCACTGCCGATTATCTGACACTGTAAAAGCAAAACATAAGAAGAGGACTGTGGCATCAGTTACAAATGACAACTTGATGGCTGAGAACCAAGTCTTTAAGCACATATACAAGGAATTATTTAATTAGGGTGGACCTTTGATCAAGCCTGCAGGGATCATCTAACTGCTGTTAGAAGACCCAGTCCATAGTGAATGAGACCATTCCTTGGGTAGATGCAGAAGATGGACAGAGACTAGGCTGGTTTGTGCAGAATGGCGCGTTAGAAAGTATGTTCCTCTATTAAGTTTCCTGTGGATATGGAGTGCACAGCTGAGGTGAGTATGAATTCTTCCACCATCATAATGGTCTATAATCTAGAACTATGAGCATGATGAACAAACTCCTTGTTCCCCCAAAACTGTTAAATCATTATTGGTTACAACGAAAGAGACATGCAACTATGACAAAAACTCAGGGATGGATTCCTGAAAGTGACCCCTCCTTCTCTAAGGAATGTGCAGGTATCAATCAGGTAGATTCATTCATGATAAACAAGTGCCCTTCAGGTGAGTTCACACCCAGAGATCTATTTTGTGAGAATGTCTTTCAACTTCTGTTTAATTTGAGTTTTGTTTTGATTCACTTTCTTTGGTGTTTGGAGGTAGTGTCTCCACTCTGTAGACCAGACTGGTCTCGAATTCACAATCCTGGCCTGTTTGCTAGGCAAGTCCTTCCTTCCTCTGATGCCTGCCATTCTGGGCAGAGTGATACTATTGATGGAATGCTCGTGAAAGAACTGATATGTTTCTGACTTGCTTTCATACAGATATGTCTAATCTTTTGACATGGTGACTCGTTTGCAGCCGCACATTCAAGTACTGAGCAGCAGAAATACAAAAACATGCAAAACAACCTCCTGATATTTCAAGTAAATTCACGTGTTTGAGTTGGGCCCCATTCTTAATGATCCTTGAATACATACAGCCTTCAAGTTGGACACAACTGTCTCCCTTCATCCTCCAAGAAATCTTTTTTTTTTTTATTCAATTGTGTGTGTGCGTGTGTGTGCGTGTGTGTGGTGTGTGTGTGTGTGTGTGTAGAACCACGGACGAATTTGGGAACCACCATGGACGCTTCCACCTCCTCCTTGCTTACTCTGCCTGGGGATTCACAGGCTCCGCCCTACCAGGACCAGAAACGCAGGCTGCCCCCGCTTCCACCAGGCGTCTGTACATGGGATCTAGGATCTAGGATCTGAACTCAGGACCTTCCACCTGCAAGACAGAAGCTTAACCCCTAAGCCACCTCTCCAGCCCCCATCCTCCAAGAAATCTAAGAAGTATAAATGTATTTCCTAAGCTCCTGAAAACTCAACTACCTCATAGAAATATTTTCAAATTTGCCATAAATTAAACATGTAGGAACGTTAACCCCAGAGTTCATCCTCTACCAGATGGTTTTCAGGACCTTGTTATCAAGCATTTGATTCTTGGGATATAACCCTTATGTTATTTCCTACTCTTTCTTAGAGTCAGGTGTGAAACACCAATTAATGAGAGCAAAATGCATACCTGCCATTTTCTGTGTGCTGCACAGGATGTTCCAAATGCATTATGAATTGAATCAAGTACAAAAACTCCTTGAAACAAGTTTTAGAAAGATGACCAAGCAAATTCGAAAGGTAACACACATTGAGAGAAGCAGGTCCTCTCCAGCAAGCGAGGTTTCTTGCTTACTTGTAGATGGGCAGGAAAAATTGAAGTCTGTATCTACCTACATTGGGTAACTTTTTGAAGAAATTTTAGAAATACTATAGGATTTATTTAGAAAAACGGCCTACAATTATTATAGAAACATAGGAAATATAATAAGAGCACAAGAAGCTAAAAATCACCCATATCCTACCTGGCTAAAATAATGGATCTTAATGATTTAATTGAGCTATTTTGATTTATAGTGTTCTAGAGACAAAAACACTATTTAATTAAGAGCATTAGTTTCGATTATACAATATTTTCAATTATTCATAATATTATTAACATGTTTATGTGATTTTTATAACTACCTTCAAGAAGACCTGAATCTACATTAAAAAATTAACTATGTAAAGGCTAGTTAGATGGCTCAGGAAATAAAGGCACCTCTGCGCAAACTTGGTGATCTGAGTTTGATCCCTGAAATCCCCATGCCAGCTATGTCATGTACTCTTCACTCTTTCTCTCTCTCTCTCTCTCTCTTTCTGTGTATGTGTGTATGACAAATAAAACGAAATGGGGGAAATGGGGGAAAAATGAATACCAAGCTATTTTCTAGACGTTGCATCTTTATTGTTCAACCTTTCTCTAGAATTATTTCTTTTTCACCCCCTCCTCAATTATTATCAGTAGCAGCAGCTGGAGATGTTTCTTCCTCTTAGCTCCCATATGATGTGTATTACATATATATATATATACATACATACACACATATATATTACATATTTCAATATTTGCAGAGCAATAGTACACTAATTCTACCCTAAGAAACAATGACCCTTGCAAAAAGTCAACTCAAATGACAGCCCACTGGGCTCTCTAATTAAATAATCACTGATTCCCGTGTGACTCTGCTGAGTCCCTTGCTCTCCTCCATCCCAGGCACCATCCAAAGCCTGTTCCTTTCTCCCCACTGTGTTGCCCTTTGCTGATGTGAGCAGTCCAATCACTCTTAGAGTGTTCTTAATAGCACCATGTGCCCAACAGGAGAGCACTTGAATTACTTTGTATTTCAGAACCTGCTGTACCTCGCAACAGATTATTAACAGAGACCAAAAACAAGGCTCCAGGTGATTCTCTGGCCATCAGAAACGACCAGCCAGGAGCTCTCCTGCTCCCATACTATAGTTCCCAGAATCTCATTTCCACCAACTACATTGAATGCCTACAGGTTGGTCCAATGTAAATGACTTCTGACTTAGAGCTTAGCTATCCCATTCTTTTGTCAATAAATATTTTTCTCAGTAATTGGTTTTAGGAAATGCTTAGTCAGAGATGACTTTTCAACAACTTGGCCTACCCATAAAACAAACAAACAAATAAATAAATAAATAGAAACGGAAATTTCTATGTAGATTACTTAAGTGCTTTTTTTTTTTGCTGAACATTGCTTTTATTTATTTATTTATTTATTTTTTATTTCAGCTCATACAAACTTATTAGGTACACCAGTTCCCTCCCTCCCTCCTCCTCCCCCCGTACCCCCTGCTCCTCCTCCCCACCCCTCTCCCTCCCCATCCCCCAGTGCCTCCCACCCCAATTCCCAGAGAGTCCTTTCTTGTACATGTCTGATTTTCCTCTGGGCCCTCCTCTCCGATGACATACAAGGACCCAGTGGCCTTTCCCGAACCCTTTCCCGTGTTCCCCTTAGGTATAGGAACACTGCTGTGGCTGCCAATCCTTTGCCTCCAAGGATCTTGGTGCCTTTAGCAGATGCTAGACTTTGTGAGGTCAACAGTGTGTTGGACATTGCGCAGGGCATGCAAAGTCGAATTATGATTGCTTCAGCCCTAACTAGTATAGAGTATCTTACATATCATTGCTCCTCCCATCCTTATGCTCTTACACTCTTACCGCCCCCTCTTCCGCAAATTTCCCTGAGCTTCAAGATGGGGAGAGACTAAGCTGGCCTAGTTCTAGGTGGTTGATATAGAGTCTCTGAAGTTGCTTTTATTTATTTATTTATTTATTTTTATTTCAGCTCATACAAACTTATTAGGTGCACCAGTTCCCTCCCTCCCTCCTCCTCCCCCCGTACCCCTTGCTCCTCCTCCCCACCCCTCTCCCTCCCCATCCTCCAGTGCCTCCCGCCCCAATTCCCAGAGAGTCCTTTCTTGTGCATGTCTGATTTTCCTCTGGGCCCTCCTCTCCGACTATATGCCCTCCTCTTCTGGTGAGATCATACCCCCTCAGTAGTAAATGATCAGGAACAAAAATCTGTGAACTTAATCAGAGTGGCTGTATGAGCCTGCATTCCCACCAGCAATGTAGGAGAGTTCCCCTCTCTCCACATCCTCTCCAGCATTTGTCGTTGTTAGTATTGTGGATTTTTGCCATCCTGACCGGGGTGAGATGATATCTCAGGGAAGTTTTGATTTGCATTTCCCTGATGGCTAAAGAAGTGGAGCATTTTTTAAGATATTTGTTAGACATTTTAATTTCATCCCTGGTAAAGTTTCTTTTAAGTTCCAGGGCCCATTTTTTAATTGGGCCATTGGTTTCCTTGGTGTTTAGTTTTCTAAGTTCTTTGTGCACTCTGGACAATAGAGCTCTATCAGATATGTGGTTAGTGAAGATTTTCTCCCATTCTGTGGGTTGCCTCTTTATCTGAACAGAAGCTCTTTAATTTCACAAGATCCCAACTGTTGAGAGTTGGTAGCAGTGACTGTGCCATTGAATGTCTGTTTAGGAACTGTTGGCCTAGCCCAATCAACTCGAGGGAGTTACCTATCCTTTCAACTATGTTTTTTATAGTCTCTGGCCTGATATCAAGGTCCTTGATCCATTTGGAATTAAGTCTTGTACATGGTGACAAGTACGGGTCCAGCTTTAATCTTCTGCATGTGGAGATCCAGTTTTGCCAGCACCATTTGTTGAAGATGCTGTTCTTTTTCCATTGGATTCTTTGGGCCCCTTTGTCAAAGACCAAATGGCTGTAACTTTGTGGGCTTATATCTGGGTCTTCAATCCTTATCCATTGATCTGTGTGTCTATTTTGGAGCCAGTACCAGGCTGTCTTTACAACTATGGATTTGTAGTATAGACTAAGGTTTGGTATGGTTATACCTCCAGCTGTGTTTTTGTTACTCAGGATTGTTTTTGCTATCCTGGGTCTTTTGTGCCTCCATATGAACTTTGAGATTGTTTGGTCAACTTCTTTGAAGAATTGCTTTGGGATTTTGATTGGTATAGCATTGAATCTGTATATTACCTTTGGTAGGATGGTCATTTTCACGATGTTGATTCTGCCAATCCAGGAACAAGGGAGGACTTTCCACCTTCTGGTGTCTTCTGCTATTTCTTTTTTAGGGTTTTAAGGTTTTCATTGTAAAGGTCTTTTACCTCCTTAGTTAGGTTTATACCAAGGTATTTCATTTTTTTAGGGGCTATAATAAATGGTATTGTTTCTCTCAAGGCTTTTTCACTTCTTTCATTCTGGGCATATAAGAAGGCCTCTGATTTTTGCACATTTATTTTGTATCCTGCCACCCTGCTGAACTTCTCAATTAGTTCCAGGAGCTTCCTGGTGGAGTTTTTGGGATCACTCAGGTATAAGATCATGTCATCTGCAAATAGGGATAGGTTGACTTCTTCCTTGCCGATTTGAATCCCTCTTATGTCCCTTTCTTGTCTTATGGCTTCAGCTAAGACTTCAAGTACAATATTGAATAGAAGTGGTGAGAGTGGACAGCCTTGTCTAGTTCCTGATCAAAGTGGGAATGCTTCCAATTGTTCCCCATTGAGCATAATCCTTGCTGTGGGCTTGTTGTATATAGCTTTTATTATATTGATAAAGGTTCCTTCCATTCCTACTGTCTCTAGCGTTTTGATCATAAAAGGCTGTTGGATCTTGTCAAAAGCTTTTTCTGCATCTATCGAGAGTATCATGTGGTCTTGGACTTTGGACTGGTTTACATGATGAATTACATTTATTGATTTGCATATGTTAAACCAACCTTGTGTGCCGGGGATGAAGCATACTTGGTCCCCATGAATGATCTTTTTAATATGTTTTTGAAGCCGATTTGCTAAGACTTTGTTGAGAATCTTTGCGTCTGTGTTCATCAGAGAGATCGGCCTATAGTTCTCTTTTTTAAGCGAATCTTTATTAGGTTTTGGGATTAAAACGATATTAGCTTCATAGAAGGAATTTGGTAGTGTTCCTTCCTTTGCTATTTGATGGAACAGTTTAAGGAGTATTGGTGTTATTAACTCCTTAAATGTCTGGTAGAACTCTGTGCTGAATCCATCTGGTCCAGGACATTTTTTGGTGGGAAGATTCGAGATTACTTCCTCAATTTCCTTATATGTTATAGGACCATTTAAATAATTCACAACTTCCTGATTCAATTTAGGTAAGTTGTGTTTACTTAGAAATTCATCCATCTCTTATGTGTTGTCAAACTTCACAGAGTATAAGTTTTTGAAATATGATGTTATAATTCTCTGGATTTCTTGGGTATCAGTAGGGATAACTCCATGTTCATTTCTAATTTTGTTAATTTGGGTTTTCTCTCTCTTGCTTTTGGTTAGTTTAGCTAGGGGTGTATCAATCTTATTGATTTTTTCAAAGAACCAGCTTTTTGACTGGTTGATTTTTTCTATCGTTTTCTTAATCTCGATTTCAGATATTTCTCCCCTTATTTTGCTAATCTCCTCTCTTCTACTACTTTTGGGATCAGATTGCTCTAGTTTCTCTAAAGCTTTAAGCTGCATTGTTAAGTTGTTTATTTCTGATGTTTCCATTTTTTTGATGTAGGCATTAAGAGCTATGAACTTACCTCTTAGAACAGCTTTCATTGTGTCCCAGAGATTTTGGTAAGTTGTATTTTCGTTATCATTCACTTTCAGGAAATCTTGAATTTCCTTTTTAATTTCTTCCTGAATCCAGTTCTCATTCAGCATCATAGTGTTAAGTTTCCAGGAGTTAGTGTATTTTCTCTTGTTGGATGTGTTGTGGATGTCCAGCTTTAGGCCGTGGTGGTCTGATAGGGCACAGGTTAGAATTTCAACTTTCTTGTATATGTGTAGATTCATTTTGTGGCCCAATATGTGATCTATTTTGGAGAAAGTTCCGTGTGCTGCTGAGAAAAATGTGTATTCTTTGGTGTGTGGGTGAAAAGTTCGATAGAGATCTGTAAGGGCCATTTCTTTCAGGGTTTGATTAAGGTCCAAAGTGTCTCTGTTAAGCTTTTGACCTGTTGATCTATCCCATGTTGAGAGGGCGGTGTTGAAGTCCCCAAGAATTATCGTTTGGGGGTTGATTTCTTGCTTTAGACGCTGTAGGGTTTTCTTAATGAATGTGGAGGGGCCCGTATTGGGTGCATATATGTTCAGTATTGTGAAGTCCTCCTGGTGAATTGTACCTGTGACTAAAATGTAGTATCCATCCTTGTCTCTTATAATTTTCTTTGGTTTGAAGTCTACTTTGTCTGATAACATAATGGCTACCCCTGCCTGTTTTCTGCTTCCATTAGCTTGTAGAATTGTTGACCAGCCTTTTATTTTTAGAGCGTGCCTATCTTTTGTGGTGAGATGGGTTTCCTGCAGGCAGCAGATTGATGGATTGTGATTTTTAATCCAAGTTTGTAATCTGTGTCTCTTGATCGGTGAATTAATTCCATTAACATTTAGTGTTTAATGGAGAAACTATTGTTAATTCCAGACATTTATTATGTTTAGTAGCTTTTATAAGTATATTGCTTCTTTTTTAATGATGTTATACTTGCCTTCTGTTCTCCTGGATATGCCTGTTTTTTTCTTCACGCTTGAGTATCATTTCTAGCATTTTTTGAAGGCCTGGTTTGGTGGCCATGTATCCCTTAAAGTTGTCTTTGTGCTGGAAAATTTTCCTTTCTCCCTTGATCATGACTGATAGTTTTGCAGGGTAAATCAGCCTGGGTTGACATTTTTGCTCATTCAATACTTGAAGTATGTCTCTCCAAGCTCTTCTTGCTTTTACTGTTTCGACTGAGAAGTCATTTGTTATTTTAATAGGTTTACCTTTAAAAGTGACTTGTTTTTTCTCCCTTGAAGCTCTCAGCACCAGTTCTTTATCTTGAATGTGGAGTGTTTTAACTATTATTTGCGGTGGCGTGCTTCTATTTTGGTCGTATCTGTTTGGGGTGCAGAATGCCTCTTATATATGGATGAGCCTGTCTTTTTTTAGATGAGGAAAGTTTTCCTTGATGATCATTTGAAAAATTTCCTCAGGGGTGGTATTTTGAGATTCTTGCTCTGGTATTCCATGAATACGCATGTTAGGCTTTTTCAGGGTGTCCCATATCTCTTGGATATTTCTCTCAAGTATCTTTTTGGCTTTAACAACCTCTTCCATTGAGCTGGTTAGTACTCCCACTTTATCTTCAAGGTCTGAAATTCTGTTTTCTGCTTCGTTAGTTCTGTTGATAAGACTCTCTGTGGCGTTCTGGGTTGAAGATAACTTGTCTTTTAGCTCAGTTTTAAACTCTGCTTGATGTTTGTTTTAACTGCTCTATGCCACTTTTTGTTTCTTGCACTGTTTTTCTCAACTCCTCCAGATGTCTGTTGTGTTCCTCTTCAAAGCGATTGATTCGATTATGTAATTCCTCCCTGATTTCTTCTTTCATAGTATTGAACATGGTAATGATCATATTTTGAAAGTATCCTGGGTGGAGCTTTCTTGGCCTTTTTCTGTGGGTTTGTTCTTGTTGGAGTCTAACATTATGGGATTAATTTCTTCAGTGGGAAATTTGTTTACTTGATTGTTGCTTCTCATGGATTTGCACTTTGACTTTGGCATTGTCATTTTAACTCTTATGATCTCTCAATTTCACTAAACGGAATTATTTGGCCTGGGGTCCTGGTGGGCGGGGCGGGCGGAGACTTACCTAGGTCGTGGGGTGAGGCCCGGCTGGACCGTGCGCGCGTCCCGACCGGTGGAGCGGGGTGGGGTGCAAAGGGGGGATGGGGGCGACGGCGTGGAGCTATTTAACCTGAGGGCGGCTGGGGCGGGGCCCGGGCGCAGGGGGAGGTCCTCCTCGTCCCTTGGCCCGGCGCGCGCGGCTCCGGCTGGATGGTGAGAGTCAGAGCCGGGTCCCTGTGGGCCGACCTGGGGTCATGGTGGGCGGTGGGGGGGGTACTCACCAGCTAGGGCGCGGGGTTGAGGCACGGCTGGACCGCTCGCGCGCGTGTCCCGACCGGCGGAGCGGGTTGGGATGCAAAAAGGGGGATGGGGGCGACGGCGTGGAGCTATTTAACCCGAGGGCAGCTGGGGCGGGGCCGGGAGCAGGGGGAGGTCCTCCTCGTCCCTCGGCCCCGCGCGCGGCTCTGGCTGGATGGTGGGAGTCGGAGCTGGGTCCCTGTGGGCCGACCTGGGGTCCTGGTGGGCGGTGCGCGGGGGGGGGGGGGGGGGGGGTTTACTCACTAGCTAGGGCGCGGGGTTGAGGCCTGGCTGGACCGCACGCGCGCGTCCCGACCGGCGGAGCTGGGTGGGGTGCAAAAGGGCGTGCTTTTTTATTTTTAGATTGAATTGTGTTAGGGTCAAGACAATTAACTATCTTAAGCAATTAAACATGTAAATGATCTTTTCTTTTTGGCATATGACAGCTTAGTTTTTTATTGATTTAATTCTTTAACAGTTCCATGCATGAACTCATTGAATTTGTCACCACATATTGCCCAATCCCATCCCCCCTCTTCCACCAATGAAATCCTTTTTCTTCCTAATCAGCTTCCTTCCTACTTTCCTGCCTCTTTTGCTTGTGTAACCAATGAGTTTCATCTGGGTTGACTTTATTGGATGAGATCACAGTAGGTATAACATTGAGGAAAGTTCTGACAGCTCAATTTTTCTCATTTCTATAGCTTGCCTTTTATTAAATATCCGAGGCCTCAACTGCATTGCTAAAAATTTTCAGATTGTGTCCAATGAATTTTCTAACCTGTCCAAGACCTAAAACTGTATCTTTTTCCTATGGAGGCCTTGAGTCCTAAAGAAAGACAGTTTCTATATCATATCAAATAGTTCAGGATCCAGGTAGCCTTCTCCACTCTTGTCTCTTTCTAAAAGAAAGCCATTTTCAAATAAAACAGAAATGGCAAGCCATTCGCATTATGCTTGTTTGACAAGGCAAAATCTGGTAATGAAAAATGTTCATACATGATATGTATTTACCCAAAATGGAGATGATGTGCCACAAAGAGGTGTGGAAGGTTACAACTCTGTAGGCATCATTTTTATTAATCTATTTTTATTCTTTTAGTGTTTTATACATTAATATATCATTTATGATATTTTCACACCTTAATTCCCAATGCTATCCTCCTTATCTTCCCATTACAACTCTTCTTTCCTGCTAGTCTCCCTTCTTTGTCATTTTGCATGGGTGGATCACCAAATCTCATCTGGCTTGCCTTTGATGGCATGTGCCAGACACTTACTGGAGTATGAGTATCAGTGGGTATACTATTAAGGAAAGGATCCTCTCTCAACACCTACCAGGATTAACCCTTATCAGTCCCTCAGGGAGGTGTGGGACTCTTGAATTCTTTCTTTATCCTTTCATGGTGAAATGTTGATTGGACAAATTCAATGCAGGTTCTGTGAAAATATATACAGCTGCTATGAATTCATAGATGCAATAGCCCAGTAACATCCAGGAGATAATGTCTGGCTGCATTCCTTCCATTCAGGCTTTTACAATCTTACTCCCTCAATGTTCCTTGATTTAGGGGTGGCTTAGAATGAACACCATTTTTATACACACTTTCTTTCTAGAAAAAAATCTGTATCCTAAGTGCAAATAATTGATCAAAAAAAATGGCTGTTAAACTATATTATCCAAAATAGACATTACTCTAAAATAAAGCAAAACCCAAATATCAAAGTTGTAAACATCATGCAACTATCCTTGTACTTACTATATAAAATTGCAAGGTGAAATCAAACTCACAAATTTATTAAACTAAGTTTTACAGTTAATTCATTCAGACATTTCATCTATACTATATCTATCAAAGACTGGTTACAGATTATTAGAACTTCTCTAAGAAGGATAGCATTGTCTTCAGTGGTGACAGAGAAAGTAATTTTGGTTGAAGATTCAGAGGTTTGGGCTTGAGTTCCATTTGGCTCCAAGAACTGAAACATATCATTCACCCTCATTCTGCCGCTCCAGGTACCACAAAAGCAATCAGCATGGAGAGGATTGGAAATCAAAAAAAAGTTAGAGATTTTACCTGCACCCACAGTAGTTCAAGTGTTTGGTCAAACCACTCTCCCTGCATGTGGGCACACTTTTGCTTTCCTCCAAATCATTTCTTTCTTGGGAGAATACAGATATAGCTGCCAACTCCAGATCTTTAATATTTAGATATATTCAGATATACCTGTATTTTATTTTAGCTCTGTGTGAAGTGACATTAAATAAATATCAGTATAATAAGTAAGCTGCCAAAGGAAGCATATCTACTCATCCCTGTAAAATCAGGTAAGAAGCAGTTTTGGGTTAGGACACACCTTTTCTTATGAAAAGGAAAGAGAAGACCAGCAGATACATGGCCCTAAGTAATCCAGCAACATCAAATTGCTCAAAATCAAGAATTCATTTCCTGAGCAAAACGGATTGCTGAAGAAAAAAAGGAAATCAAAGACAAGAAGATAGAATTATTACGTACCTTGCCCTCTAATTAAAAGCCAAGGATCAAGTCCTAGGGGGGGGTCTCGAGATGTCTTTAAGGAATCAGTTTCTTCCGTCTTTCTCATATTCTGCATCTTCTGTTGGCACAGCTTTAGTGAAGTCCAAGACAGCCAAGAAATTTTGGAGTCTGTATGCTTCAGTATACTTCTGGCTTCATTTTACTTCCTGAGTTGAAAACTATCCCTCAAGCTTCCTGAAGGCCAGAATTCTGGATGTAAATTTGGCTTCCTTGTTTTAAACTGAAGCAGCGCTACAGAACAAAACTTTCTAAACGGTGTCCAGAATCTAGCCTGTGACCCTGCAGGTGATGAGAGGCAGCTCTGGAAGCAGCTGACAGGCCTGGCTTTCTGATTTCTAGATTGCAGCTACGGCTATTATTCTAGAACTCCAGGGTTTTCCATTGTTGCCTCCTGGTTCTTTCCATTCCTGATCGGAGCTGCTAACAGTTTCTTGGGGTCTCAGTTCTGTAATATAAAGGAGTCACTCCTGAGGCCGAATCCTCCCAGATCTTCTAGCAAATTTATAGACCCTAGATTCTTTCTATCACTACCAGTTTGGGTGGAAATATCTAAAGCAGGCTCTATTTGTAATTAAAACCCAATGATGACTTCAACCAAATGCACACTGCCACTGATCCACAATGACTGTTTGGAGTGGCTTAGGAAGAACATCAAGAGACATTACCAGAGTCTGTGGAAAACATTACCCATGCCTGTTATGGGCGAGGGGACCATTATACATCTGCCACCTGAATAGACGTTAGCTTCACCTATCAAATAACCATGTGTAGGTAAATGAATAGAAAGTTTGAAAAGCTAGGTAAAAATTTCAAATGTTCACTTTTACTCAGAGACATAGTGAAAATCAACTTAGAAGACCAAAATCAAACAAACATTACATATGGGAAAATGTTACATTTTTTCGAAGGAATGCTAATTGAGCCATATGTGAGTTACAACTGATCATACTCCAAATAGTAGAATTAATTTCAATGTAGTCCCACTAGTCTAAACCCAATGTTCAGAGACACAATGGCCTGACCATTTTGTCTACTGAACTCGTTTAAAGATATTCCACAGATAGAAATAATTTTAAAGAATTAATTTTAAATAAATTTAAAATAACAAACTACTTGAAAAGAATACTTAAAAATTCCCAAATACCTTCCTCTGTTCCTGCTTCTTTGTGACTATTTACCTTGGTGATGTAGGTTGGTAGAGCTGTTTTTCCCCATTCTGAAAGGCAATCATTTTTCCCCCAGGAGTGTTAATACTTCAGTCATTTAAGCTTCCTAATTTGATGCTTTTGGGTGAAAAAGGAAACCTTAAATGAGGAAAGGAGATGCTGAGAGGAAATTACTTGAACAGAACTTAATCGTTTTGTGATGTGAAGCTGTGATCACATTTTTATCACAGTGCGAGTCAGTCATGTACATGTTTAGTTTACTTAGTCTCTTAATTTGATATGCAACTAAACTGGGCAAAACTTGTCAGCAAAAAAAAAAAAAGAAAAGAAAAAGAAAAAATGTTATTTTCCACAAGTTACATGACACAGAATTCATTATTAAAATAACCTCTCCTATGTGTAAGTGAAACTGGTTTAAGTAGGCTTTTGGTCGGCAAAAAGCTCATTTTCAAAAGTATGCCTCTAAATGAATCACTGGCCCATACTATAATTTCAATAAACCTGCCTCCTACATAGGGATTTGAAGATCTCGGTTATAGTCACTATTAGTGTCAACACAATGTAAGTAGGGTTCATTATGAAACTCTCGGGAGATTTCTAAAGTGATTACATTCTCTTTGTAACCCACAGAAAGGAGCTCTTCAAAAGATAACAATTCGGTGAGATGAGACAGGAACCATCTGGTTCACTTGTAAATCATATCCTTATTTTTTTTTGGTATGTCATTGCAGTTTTCTCTTATTAGCACCAGAGAATGAAATTCAGGAAGGTGGGCTTCATTTTTTTGTCCTTATAAAAATGGAAAGAGGGCTGAACATCAGCTGTTAGGCTAGTCCTTGCCTAATGTCTGGCAGAGGATCCCATTAAAGTCAATTCCACAATACCTTTCTCTAAGCAATCCAGTGTGTTTTCGAATGACATCATGTCACAAGCCAGCAGCCCGTGCTAATCTTTTTTCTTTTAAATTTTATACCTATTTTTTTCATGTTTTTGTTATCTACATGTGTTATTCTCCTCCTGCAGGCAGAATAGGCAGTAACTAACACGTTGCCTGGAACGCTCCCATAGTCAAGAGCCTGTCCTGTATCCAAAGCCCCAGGGATGGAAGAGCCCACAGTCTACAAGACACAAAGCAGACACAAGAACTCAGCTGGAGATAATGCCAAGAAGCTTTGCCCTGATTGGTACTTTTAGGCTCAAAACCCCAAGTCATTCAGAGGTTCCGCTGTGCCTTTGGGTTCTCATCCTGCTGTTTTGATTCAAGACTCTTGAGAAGGAAAACATATTGGCTCTTTTCAGTTTAGTCAGAATTTATTTGCCCAACCTTTTCACAAGCACATCAGGACAATATACAATATGGGATCTCCACTGTCCCTATGATGCAGAGAGGGAAGATACCATTTTATCCAAGCTGCAGACTTGTTCCCTACCTCTAAACTACCTCGTGCAGAGAACTGCTTCTCTAGTTCCAAGTACAAACCTGTTACCTCTTCTGTGGAAGCGTTTCTCATGGAATTTGCTCCCCTGATTCTTTCCCTTGCCTCTCAAGAGAGGAATAACGCACTGAAGGGATTCGTCCAGCCGTCTGGCACAGGGAAAGGTTTGGACCTTGTAAAGCAAGATACCTTGATGCATAGTGTCAATTCTGTCACAAAAGGGAGATCTAGAACCAGATCCTTCACTTCCCTGATTGAGTTTGCTGCCCTCTGTAATGAAACTGATAATGTCTACCTTATGATGGCCAGAAGAATGCCTCAGGAAATATCCACAAGCAAGTTCCTGGAATCTGTCACTCTATCATTTAACTTGGCAAAAGAGACTTTTCAGCATGTGGTCTTAGAAAAGGGAAATCATCCTGGTACTTATCTAATCATAATAGTTTTTAGAAGTGGAAATCCATCTGTCCTAGGCTTTCATAATGAAGGTAAGTTATAGTGCAAAGAAAACAGAGAGCTGACAGTGAGAACTCAGCTGCCTTCCCTGGCTCGATGGTGAAGGGAGGGGCAGGAACCAAGGAGTCCGAATAATCTCTGGAGGCTGAAAAAAAGGAATGCACCTTCCAGGAAGAAACACAGCCTGCATTAAAAATCTGACTTACAGGGCTGGAGAGACTGCTCAGGGGTTAATACTCTGCCTTGCAAGCAAAACGTCCTGAGTTCTGATGCTAGATCCCAAATAAAAACACAAGACAGAAACATACATAGATCTGCATTCTGACCCTAGAGCCTGGGAAATCCCAGAGTGAAGCAAAAAAAGAAGTAGACGCAATCTAGGATGATTCCCAAAGTTAGTCACTCCACAGGGACACACAGTGCCCTCTAATATACACACATAGATATTTAGATAGATAGATAGATATCTAGATAGATATCTAGATAGATAGATAGATAGATAGATAGATAGATAGATAGATAGATAGATAGATAGAAAAAAGTCTGACCTGCAGAACTTTAAGGTTAAAATTTTGTGTTGTTTTAAGCTGCAATGCTTACGATTTTCCATTCCAGCAATAACTAAAATTGTCAATATAAGGATGTTGTAAGATAGCTAAAGTATGAAGACTTATCATAAAGCCCAGAACAGAGGGATCAAACCCAAAACAATCACTGTCTGCCTCTCAAAATTTATACAGAAAATAATTCTCATTCAACAATAATAGGAGCTCACTTTGTGTCAGATCCTACATCCAAGGAGCTCCGGAGTTCTCATGCCAATCAAAGCAGCATAATCATTTTATATTCTTTTTTCTATTTATATATGTATGTGGGAAGTGTATATGTATGTGTACATATTCACATATGGGTATGGAGGTGTATGTGCACAGCTGTGCATAGAAGCCTGAGATTAAGGAGAATCACCATTGATTACTCTCCCACCTTTATCTCCTGAGACAACATCTTTAATCATGTCCACAGTTCACTGATTGAGCTAGTCTAACTAATCAACTTGCAGGAATCCCCAGTCTCTATCTTCCAAGGTTGGAATTTTACTCTGAACAGGTATTTGGCATGGAATCTGGGAGTTCAAACTCTGGTCTTCTTGTTTGCTTAGCAAGTGCTTTAATCACTAAGGCATCTCCTCACATCCTAATTTTTATATTGTTTTGTAGTCTTTAATTCTTCATAATTATTTAATATTCTTGAGGGAATTTCCCACTTTTCTTATACACCCTGTTCCATTAGGCTTTTTGTCCCCTCAAGTATTCAACCTCAAGAAGACCTTCTAACAGCCGCACTGTTTGGCCTTGTATCCAGCACTGAGTGATACTGATGGGCTGTTCTTAGTATGTCTGTATCTGTTCATACAGCCAAAGGTCAGTCACAAAGGTCATTGTGACCTCTAATGTCTGCCAAGCACATGTCAATACAACCTCTTTAGAAGGATAGATAGCTGGGAAACAGGTACTATCAGTGTCAGGTGACTGGGACTGAGTTTGAAGAATAAGAATGGAATTGTTACCATTCCCTTAAAAGTACAGCAGATGAAGCAGTGAAAAACAATTTATTTCAGTGAGTTCAGACTCAAAAAGTTGAGTGTAAGTGAGCCAGGGCACAAATTCAAGCTGCTTTTTCAAAGTTTTTCTCTTGTTCCACCTCTGACCTAGAACATTGATGAATATATCTAATGAACTAAAGGTGCCAAGTCCTCACAGAAGCAACACAATTTTCTAACTAATGCCCATGAACAAAAGTCTTCTTGATCAATGATGTTGGGAGTTAGATGGCCCAGTTAGACTGCAGGGCAGTTATATGCCCCAGACTGACTTTTCCTGGCAGGCCTGAGGCAATTTTGCTACTATGCTCCAGAATTAAAGTCTGAAATTCATAAATAGGACACTCAGCCAAAAGAGGCTGAGGGTCATACCTACAATTCTCAGAAAAGCACTCTCAGAGTTTCACTCTGCTTCCTTCTGTTGGATGTGGGCCTCAGTGAATGCAGAGTTGTGTAGACTCATTGGAGCATGGTCCTTAGTCACAAAGGTTGGGGTCCCCAGTAGGAATGCACCAGCTTCCAAAAACGGTGTCTACCCATGATAGGCAGCATCTTCCATTTAGGAAGATTGAGAAGAAGCCTGAAAAGCCAGCCCTGGGATAAATTCTGGGGTCTCCATTTGATCAGCGGTGCATCTCTTGCCATTTCCCTTTTATGGTTGCGTGTAAATGCCTGTGTAATTTTTATATCAGTGTTTGCACTGGTGTCAGGATGTTGGTAGGAACACAACCCCCTTCTACATCAGAAGTTGGCAAGGTTTGCGGACTGTTTATTCCATAGCTTGCTTCCCCTTTATTTTTGGTGTCACAGGAGTCAAAGGTTGTGAATTTAATATTGATTTTATAAAGTAGTTTTACTCTATCATGTCGGTTATGATTACCTTCAAGCTAGAAGATTCTCAGTCACTGATCTGGACTCGCACGCTATGTAGCTTGTGGCTCTCAACCTTGCTGAGCAAAGGCTTTATTTATGAGCTTATGCAGTGGTTTGTAAAGGCCAGGGCATCCCCAGCCCCCAGCCCTCTCCCTGCTCCCAGCACCTGGACCCTTACATTAAGTTTAAAAAGCTAAGCAGATCGGGAGACCTATCATTTGTCAGACAGAAGAGTTTACAGATCACATTGTACCCCAGCAGATGGAAGCAAAAAGAGACAACACTGAGAAATCTTGCTTGACATTCAAGCCCTCCCTTTCTTCAGGCCCCCAGCACTCCCACGTTCCACCGCCAAGAGAGGGGCTATCACTATAATGACAGTGATAAAAGCTGATGTGTATTGAACACTTTCTATGGATGGGTCACTTAATAAGCATGGGGCACAGAAAGCAAGGGCTTTCCTTTAATCCTCACATCAGCCCCATGAAGCAAATGCTTATTAATCACCATTACTTGCTACATTGTCACTACTCTAGAGCACATTCCACTGAAAAAAGGACCAGAGAGAACTCAGGATCACAGCACTGCACATGTGGAAGTTGGGCTTCATCCCCTGGCAAGCTATACTCCCCCAAGCTCGTGATCTACCACCAACACCATCATGAGGGCCAGACCAAAGATTGGAAAATGGCATTTTTGCACAATTCCTGATGAGACAAATCTTTGGCTTAAATTAGCAACCTCTGTTCTCACCTGTGCTTTTCAATACAAACTGCTCTTGAAACATATTCATAGGAATTCATCCTCAAATTCCAGTTTTATCTCTTAATGAGGGGAGGTGATCCAGGAAGACGGATCCGTGGCTAAAGTGATTGTTGCTCAAGCAAAAGGACCAGTGTTTGCATTCCCAGAGTCCAAATAAAATGTCACTCCTGAAAAATTCCAACCTCGGCAGGCAAAGCCTATGAATTCGGATCAAGCTGGCTACCCAGACTAGCACTATCAGCAAGTTCTGGTTATGATTAGAGACTCGGCCTCAAAGGATTAAGGTAGACCAGGGATCAAGGATGATTCTTGATACCAACTTTGGGCCTCTACGTGCAACTGCACACTTGAACTGGAAGTTTCTTGTGAGTTTCATGATCTTTTCTCTTTAAACCTTAAAGGGATAACAAAGCATGGACGTGGTGCCTGACCCAGGTCTGAGTATGAATTACAGGTGATAATATAAAAGGTGCTCTATAGGATGGCACACTCATGATCATTTTTGCGGAAAGAGTCTCCAGGGACACATTTCCTTTTCTAAATTCCTTGAACTGGGTCAGGCAGAGTAACATTTCACCTGTGTCTGACTGCACCTGTTGTGTGAATGTTTCTGCATGGAAGGAGGAGCTCAGAATCATTCAGAAGGTAAGTCTATCTCTTTGCTTCAGAAGAAGCACAGAGAAGGCCTTGTTACCAGGTAGATTAGAAAATACATTTTGAGGGAGTGAAGTCTAATAATTACAGTAGACATGAGATGGGCTCATTCAGCTATTAGTTTTCAAATGCAAACTCAAACATAATTTCATTTCTTCTATTTAATTAGGTATGTTTTAATATTTACTCTAGTTTGAATGATCTTGAGAAATAGCAATTTTCGAAACAAACGTAATGCACACTTGAAGAGAATTCAAGTTATGTGTCAATCCATAATACACTTTCATGCCAATAGGATAAATCTGGGGCTGGAAACATGACTCAGTCAGTCAAATGCTCACCACACGAGTGCTGAATTCTATCCCCAACACTTGTGTAAGAAGGTGACCATAGCAGAATTCATCTGAGCACGGAACTGAGGACTCTGCTCTCCCCTCTAGTATATCTTCAATCAGGAGTTCTAAGGCTCACTCTATCCAGCCCGTCAAAAGGGTGAATGAGCCCAGTGGCACCCAGCAGGAGCAAGGATTTCAAGCCCTTGTCTCAGAATTTGCTGTAGGACCCAAGCCACATTTAAAGACTACAAGCAAGTATTATTTTGTTACTGGAGGATTACATAAAAATAGCCATATAGAGAAATATTATGCAACCATTAAAATGAGTTGATTAAATTAATCTACTTCATGTGAAAAAATTTCCATTTGGGGGTGAGAAAAATGCATAACTGTATGCAAAGCAAACAAAAATAGCCTCCAAAAGAACTCTTTTCTTATATAAATATTCCTATTTTTAAACTTATATATATGCATTTATTTTTAGTTTTATACAAGCTTTAAACAGGATAGGCTCGTTAAAAACACAGTTGTGGAGGCAAGCGAGATGGCTCAGAGGGAGAGCTTGCTTGCAAACATGGTGACCTGAGTTCAGACCCTGGAACTCACATGGTAGCCCACATAGCAGAAGAAGACAAAAACACTTCCAAAAGTTATACTCTGACCTCCACTCATGCACCATGGCATGCATGCATATACCCTCCTCCCTCTCTCTCTCTCTCTCTCTCTCTCTCTCTCTCTCTCCACCTCTCCCCTCTCTTTATTAATTTTTTTATTATTTATTCAATTGTGCACGTGTGTGTGAGTGTATGTGTGTATGTGTGTGTAGAACCACGGACGAATTCCGGAACCACCATGGACCTCCTCCTCCTTGTTTACTCTGCCCCGGGATTCACAGGCTCCGCCCTACCAGGACCAGAAACGCAGGCTGCCCCGGCTTCTGTCTGGCGTCTATACGTGGGGTCTAGGATCCAAACTCAGGACCTTCCGCCTGTAAGGCAGAGGCTTAACCCCTGAGCTACCTCTCCAGCCTCTCTTTATTAATATTTTTAAAAACATATTGAAAAGCACAGTTGTGGGAGGAATAGTGAGGCAGCTAGTAAAAAGAAAACAACCTAAAAAGAACTCTATGCATGACCGTTAAGTGATTCCATCCACTAAAATCGTACTTCTGTCCAATGACATGAATGACACATATTCACCAGCATGCTGACAGTATTTATCTCTAGGATTTAGATCCAGGTCAACATTTACTTTCTTTCTCACCCTTTGTCAAATTTAAGTTTTGCAAAAGATTGGGTAATGAGGAGAATACTGAGGCAATACACATAAGATCAAAAGAATAAGGGAAGAAGCAGCTGGGCAAGTATAGATAGCAGTGCAGCTCCTGGGGGTGACGACCACATCTAGTCTCTGGTCTGTCACTCAGAACTGTGTCTTCCTGGGGCATTTCCTTGTGATTAGCTTCCCTTATGTGCATAGCAATAATAGTGCCTACTTCATTAGACTGTTAGAATTGAATGAGACATATAGACTTTCAAATGGCATCTGGAGCACCGGAAATACTCTAGCTAGGTTAGTTGGTATAATTTCTTTATAACTGACTGGAAAATAACCGAAGAACTTAGATACTCCAACATTTAGTGGTCATGTGTGGAACAACCATTAATACACTACTCTTCCACTTGTCATATGTCAACTTTTGCTTCCAATAAGAAAGGAGAGAGAGAGGCATAGTGAGCATTAAAAAAGAACTAGAGAGAGAGAGAGAGAGAAAGAAAGAAAGAAAGAAAGAAAGAAACAAAGAAACAAAGAAACAAAAAAAGAAACAAAGAAGGGAAAGAAACAAAGAAAGAGAAATAAATAAAGAAAGAGAAACAAAGAAAACAAAGAGGGAGGGAGAGAGAGAGGAAGGAAAAAGGAAGGATGGAAGGAAGGAAAGAAAGAGAGAAAGAAAGAAAGAAAGAAAGAAAGAAAGAAAGAAAGAAAGAAAGGAAGAAAGGAAGGAAAGAAACAAAGAAAGAGAAATAAAGAAAGAAAGAAATTCCACTTGAAGCCCCCTGGGGAGGGCAGGGCTAGTCAAGGTCCCTGGGCCCTGAAGTGTCCCGCTGTTCAGAGGAGTTCTCTGTCTTGCTCTCTGGGCATAGAAGTTCTTCAAGAAGCATGCACGTTCATGTGGGTGATCCATCATTGTTTTCCTGTTTAGATGCAGCTGTTCAAATAGGACATGCTTCTGGCATTCATGTCACATGTCCTATCACCATATTAAAAAAATACATTTAATTAGTTATAAATAAGAACTTGCACACAATGCTAGAAGTGTACCTTCTTAAAAGTTTGCATCCAACTGCCCTAAATGTGATGTTAATTCCATTTCTTATCAGCTGTTAAGTACTGTATGCTGATGCCCATGATACTTTCTCTGAATTCGGTCACATACAAAAATACTTCCAATTAGCCATAAATGAGAACATACACACAGCATCTCCAATAGTCACTGTTTCTATCAAAGTTCACATCAGAGAAAACTTACACGGCTGCCCCCCCCAGCCACTTTGCTCCAATTCCAACAACTCCTGTTTCTGAAATGCTTAGAAAATTGACTCTTTTCGACGTTGCTGGGTAAACAGATCTGAGGTAGATTTATTTCAACCCAAGCTCTTTGTTTGAGATACGTGTGCTCTGAATTCAGCTAAAATGCATACCATGGCCATTTCAAAGGCAGTGATAAAATTACTTGGTTAAATATTTTGGCTGGATTTCCTGTTTTCAGAGGACGGGCTTTGTGTTCGGAGGCTTCTGCATTTGCACATGACCATCAGGGCCCGTATTAAATGACACCACATGAGCGGGCCTCCCTCAGAACCACGTCCCCTGGGGTGGGCCTTAGGGACCCATGGCCCTCTAGGCTACATGGAGGAAGACTTCAAACTTCAATGACCGCCTTCAGATTCGAAGACCTTTGACTTGCCTTGTTTTGCTGAAAGTGTGGAGTCTACCACATTAGTTGTAATTCAGAATCTCCGAACCCAGGTCTGGGAGCTTTCTAGTCTGCTCTTAGATTTCTATATACATTCTCATTCTGTTTAGAGCCAGCTCTGTCTTCCACTGTGCTGCCCACCACAATCAGCTCCCAGGCTATCACTGTGAGAGACAGCCTTTATGTCAGAAAAGAGAAAATGGTCTGTCAAGCTGCCTATTTTCACTACCTTTAAAAACTCATTAAATGGGATTCTGCTTTTACTTATCAAAGTGTTTAAAACCGTTTTTAATGAAAAATCCTAATCCTATGTAAGTACTTTCTTTCTGTTCAAAGAGGAAACAGTGTTAAATTTTAATGCATACCTCTGGCAGGCTGTAATAAAAGTGTTCAGTCAGTTTTAAATCCGATTAGTGTAACTGTTACAGATTAGAGAAAAACTCCCAAGTGATTAGAATAAGTTCTCAACTCCAGGGACCCAACTCAGCAACCATACTCATGGAATCATCAAGCCTCTTTGAGTCTGTTCGCCCCAAATTTCTTCACACTTTGCTAATGGAAGCAAGGGACTGTTCTGGAATTGCAGGGAGATAGATCAGCAAATGGAGGCAGATGGGATGGCATACAACCCAGGCAACACCAGAAAGTGGGAAGGGTGGAGGATTCAGAAAGGACAAAATCTTGCAAACTTCCTGAAGGACATGCCTTCAGAGAGGTCTGAAGGAATAGGAAGAACTCTGTAGGGTTAGCAAGTAAGGAAATGCTTATAAGACATGCAAGGACATAAATTTCCCTAGATTCAGGGAAGTTCACAGATGGGAGTGGAAGACAGCTGGGGTATGTGGCTTTCGGACTGTGTTGTAGCCAAAACACATCTATGATTGGCATCTGATGTCATCATTTAACCCCATAGCAACTCAGTGAGGGAAATACTGTTATCCTTGTTGGTAGAAGAGAAAACTGAATCTTTACCAATTTTCTTTTTAAATTTTGTACATGAATATAGTGAACATATGATATTTTTTCACCTTAATCCCCAATACTTTCTCTCTCCTCTATCCATTACAACCTTTTTTCTTCCCTTCCACTCTCCCTCCTATTTTCATGTCATTTTACATGAGCAGCCCACTGGGTTTCATCCGGATTGCCTTTGATGGCATGTACCTAAACTGGAGCATGAATTATTTATCAGTGTGTCACCTTTGAGGAACACATCTCTAACCCCCATTGGCATCAACCCTCATCAGCCATTTAGGGGGACATGAACTCTCTTGAGATATTTCCCTTACAGAGGTAAAACGCTGATAGGCCAAATCCCGTGCAGATCTTGTGGAAGTACACAGAGTTACAGTGAGTTTATTGGTTCAGCAGTGCTGTCATGCCCAGAAGATACTCTATGATGCCCCTACTTCAAGCTATTACAGTCTTCATGTTCTCTCTTGCAAGTTGGAAAACTGAATCTTGGAGGAATTGTGAGACTTGTCTAAGATTAAACAGTTAGCAAGGAGCCGAGCTTAGAAGAAAAGATAGGAGAGGTCTTCAATATTTAGTCTCAGAAATTCTGAATCCCATTTTTCTCTTACCCCTCACTGGGGTGCAGTGAGTTCTAAAACACGTCATGATGATTCTAAATGCTGATATTTCTGTTCCCTGAATATCATACTTCTTGTCTGTTTCCAATGGCACTAATGACAATGTCCTGCCTTGGGTGGTTTCCCATGCAATGATCACTTCAGTACTTCTTGGCAGATCGGCTGGGATGTTCAGGAGTTCCAAACCACCTGAGAGGATACACATTGCTACATCTTGAAGTGTTGATATTTGTGAGTCACCTTACCCACTTGGCCTTCCTGAGTGGCCTAAAAATACAGGTAGCGGGGAGAGAGCCATCTAGACCCTGTCTGCCAGAATTCTCCGTGAGCACTCAAATGTATCCCTGCAAGGAGACTAATTCCCACCCCCTGGATGAGAACCATTGAGCCAGCTGTACTCAGAATCATGTGATTTGACATTAGGTCGCAACTGAGCCAGGTTCTGAGCTTAGTCATTGCAAACAAATCATCTTTTCTGGGAACAATTTTATCATCTGTAAGTTTGAAAATAATCAGTTCTGCTTTCTGTGTTAGGATTATTATGAGAAGCAAATGAGTAAGTCTGTAAAGTCTTCTCCAACATTATGATATCTGGATTTTCAAGTTCAGCACTGCTTTTAGATGTCATAGACACATCCTCAGGGACTGCATATAATAGATATTTAATAATTGGTGTTTGTTCATAGACACATCTCCTATAACCCTGAAGGACACGTCCAGCCATAGTATCGGAAAAGTCTCATGAGGCTTTGCATGGAGGTGACCCTTGGCCTTTCTGTCTCTTCCTGGACCCATTCCAAAGACAAACAGGTGTTCACAAGCCACAACTCTGTGAGGTTTTATGGGCCTCAAAATGAGAAACCTTGGGCTGGAGATGGTGACCACTGCCCAAACTCTCTTCTCCCATTCACTTTATTTCTACTTCTAAATCAGGATGCTCACCAGTACCTCTTCAGAGCCAAGAAGAGACAACCCAACTTTTGGCCTTAGATCAATTAAAGGCTAGTACAGAACAGAGACCACTTTTCACCTGCTCAAAAAAATAACATCCTCGTGAATAATAAGAAAAAAGTAATTTCCTCATTAAAAAAGAACCAGGCCAAAAAAAAAAAGAAAGCAAAATACAATCCCCCACAGGAAAAGAAAGACTCAAAAGAATTATTTTTAATTAAAAGAAAAGATTCATGAATGCAGGAAGAAATTAAAAAGCAACCTGCAGACCCTTAGAAACACAGCAATCAGGCAGCTAGATGCATGCATCTGATATTTGATTTTTATTTTGCATGAAGTATTTTTGTATCTGCTTCACCTAAATTTGGCCTCTTACCAAAGCCTAATGACTCTATGTAAGCTTTTCGAAGGATCTAAACCTAAAACTTAGGAGAAGAGGAAAAAAATTTGTTAATTTATCTTTCAGGAAAAGGTGTTATAATTTGAATGAAAAACAGCAAGCAGACAGATAAAAAGCATTTGGCACGAAGCTTGGGCAATCAGTACCTTTTTTATACCTGCAGGCCAAGAAATTGTCTCCGGTGTTACCTGACGCTGTTACAATCACCTGTCTCACTTATGCATTGGGTTCAAGTGTAACTGTGTGAAGATTGAATCTCCTGTGCAGATTTACCTGTTTAATAGACTCATGAAGTTAAAAAAACATGTGTTGACGTGGTTCTGATGCTGTATTAAGCAAAGAAATCAAGTCATTTTCTTTAAAATTAGGCCTAATTTGACCTTTCTACAACTCTGGTCAATTCTTAAATGAATTGTTGTGCTGGTCTTCTCTTTAATCTTTCTGTCTTGTATCCTGCCCATCACAAGCAGCTCACAGGAATTTATCATTCCTTTGAAGCCATAGATAGGGTGAGACCTATATTCACGGTAACCAAAACATACTCAGATATCAAGAAGAACTTATGGCATATAGTCCATAAATTTGGTTTTAAAGAAAAACTCAGGACTAAGAAGTTTATAGCTGAAGTAAGATAGCAGTGGACTCCGAAAGCTAAGGCAAGAGGATCAAAAACTTGGAGCCCAGCCTATGTGATGAGAATGGGTTTCAACACAAAACTAAAATAGATACTAAGTACTTGGATAAGCAGAGGGAGTATCATTGATGTGGGGGAAATCCAGGTTGATATTGACTTCAAGATAGACATAGAGAATAGTGTATCTAATTTCAGCAGGTTTCTTTAGTTCTATCCTTTATTTTACAAAACAATGTAGCATTTTTGAAACTTAGAGTACAATTGCAGAAAAGCTGGAAAATAGACATAAACATGAAGAAATCTATAGTTCTATCCCTCAGAAATTATTCTTGTTGATTTTTAGAACTTGTCCTAGACTTTTTCTATGAGAGAGAGAGAGAGAGAAAACAGGTGTGTGTACATGCCACAGCTCAGCAGGGTCAGGGTTGTCAGAACAACTTTCAGAAGTTAATTCTCTCTTTCCACTATGGTCTTTGGGAATCAAACTTGGTTGACAGGTTTACATACAGGTACCTTTCCCCACTAAGCCATCTCACCAACCTAGTCTATACATATTTTAAAAGCTCCAACTGGCATATATTGAGTTTTATTGCTTTTTTCACTTACTGGCTTATTAATACCTTTTAAAATTATTTAATAATTAATAAAGTGATTAATAACTTTCCATGCAATTAAATATTCTCCAATTTTAGTAACCCTAGAAAGGCTATACTGTATTCCACAAGGAACTACTCTGCTGCCTACAGCTGGACACTTAGGTGTCTCCATGACCTAATTAAGACTACAAATAATTTCTATTATACTAAGTTCATTCTGAAAATCAAAGGCACGTTTGTGCTGGTTTAATCTTCATTGTGAGCCTTATCGGTTGTGAAATCACCCAGGAATTGTAAACCTCTGAGTATGACTTTGAGAGCATTCCCGAAGAGATTTAACTGAAGAGGGAAGATTTGCAATGAATATGGGTGGCCCATCCTAAGGGCTATGGTCCTGGACTAGATAAAGTAAAAGGAGAAAACAAACTGAGCATCAACATTCATTTCTTCTTCATTCTGCTTCTTGACTATGGAAATAATGCGACTCCTCACCACACACACACATACATGCACATATACACACACTTCCCCACCATGAGAATGTACTCTTGATAAAGCACTTTGCAGATCTCTTAAATCTATTGACTTACTTTCCCATTTGCTTCCATTTACCTGCAAGAGTCCATTGCAACACACACACACACACACACACACACACACACAAATACATATACTCCTTTGTCTCAGAGTGAAACCATAAAAATAACCGCTGCTACATCAATTAACAGTTTTTATTCTGTATGGACTTTTCACAGATACTTGTTCTCTCAGCATCAATGCTAAAATAAACATAACAAAATAATTCACACACGTTGTACAGTTACATACACCTGCCACAAGACAATTCTCATTTGATTGATTCACTGAGCAAATGTTTACCCAACACCTATTGTATCTCTTGTAATGCCCCAACAGAAACATTAATGCATCTGCTCTGGGCATGTATACCAATCTGAGGATCCAAGGAAGAGCCTATATATTTCCTTAATTTTCATTATGTAAATGGAAAAAAATCACAACTCACTTCTAAAGGATGAAAAGTAGCTTATTTTGGACCCGATGTGAGTGACCACGCTCTGGAACACAGATTCAAACTCCATGCTCTGCAGTGCAGTGGCAACAGTTTCTTGGTAACAGTTTTATAATCACAGAATCAAGGAAAGTCATAAGACACTTTTCAAATACATTATTGGAAACATCAGGTAGATGAGTGACCGCAGAGTGAGAAGTGGGGGGGGGGAATCTCTGTTACAGTCTAGAGATGTTATCTCATGATGTTCTTAGCTTTTTGGTTGGTGGGACTAGTGGTCTGCTAAATTAATGCATTTCAAAAAGTTTATCCTGACAGTCACAGGATGTTAGGACAGACACAGAGGAAGTGGCCATCAAGATGGTGTCAAGATCACCCAAGATAAATGTGTGATTAGGATCTGAGTTTGTAACATTCCAATCCTCTACCACAGCTACTGAAATTCCAATCAACTGAATCAGCCAGTTCAGTGAGTGAATCTTCTTTCTGGGAACTAACGGTCACGCTTATATATCAGAAGCAGAACTTATATTAAAAATATTTTTCTACTTTTGAATGATGTGCAGCTCTTTTTTCAACAATTTATTTATTTATGAGAGATAGGGAGATTTAGAGAGGGAGACAGAGAAAGAAAAAGTGAAGCATGCTATGCCTTGGAGCATGTGTGGAGGTCAAAGGACAATTTTTAGAAGAAAGTTTTCTCCTTTCAATCAGGTAGGTTTCCAGAAATTGAACTCAAATTGTTTGTCATAAGATGCCTTGTCAGCTGAGATGTCTCATTAGCCCCTATGTAGACCTTTTAGGTTTCTGGTCAATTCACCAATTAAAATAAGAAATCTAATGAATCTGCCTTGACAGAAGTAATTGTACCAGCCTGGGCAAAATCCTCAGGGATTGTGCAGTTCTTTGGGGAGTCTTAGGTTTCAGCTATGAAAGAGGCTTGCATTGACAAGTAAGGTAAGGAAATGGAGAGTTACATTAATAAACTCTAAGGGCCCCATTGCACTCACCATGAGGAGTTAAGGCCAAAGCACCAGGACCCACCGGCATGTCTGCATGTTCTCACATAGACTTTATTCCTTTCCCCTTCAGGTCCCTTCACTGGACGTCTGCTCTGACATCAAGTCTGCACTGATTCAGCCCTAGACCACACATTACATTTCCTGGCCTGCAAACACTCTCTCAGTCTCCCAGCAAGCTGAACAATATCTTTCTCTTACTAGGCACTTCGAGGAACACTCAGAGCTGGCCTCAAAATCGCCCCAGACTAGTGGGAAAGAAAAGCAGCTTTCTGAAGAGTCCCCATCTCAGTAGCACACCATTCCCCCATGGAATATGTATTTGGATATAGTGTGTTGTTACATATGCATGAGAATATGTTTTGCTTGTTCACCTGCCTTTTTTCAGCCTGATTGGGAGCCCCTAAAGACTAAGAACATGTTTTCTCTCTGCTCTGTAATGATCCCACCCCTGCAGTGTCCTATCATGGGAATGTCTTAAGGCAACTATGAATAACTGCAACATTTAAATAGTTGGGCTTTTAGAATGCGGACTTTCAAAATTGAGAGGTGGCATTTGAGGTGTCCTCACCAAAGACTTTATTCCTTACCTAGTCTACCACTCTTTAGTTTAGAGCTTGCATTTATTGTTTACTATAGGCCTTACACTGTACTAAGCCCTGTATGTGAATTATGTGAACTCACAAAAACCCCAGAGCATAGGAACTGTATCGCAACTTTTGTGTGCACACCCAAAACCTCCATATGCCTTTTCATAATAAAGAATCTGTCAATATTGAGAGCTCAACCAAGATCTGGCCTAGAATAAGCCAGGAGAAACATCTGGGGAACATTTAAGAAGGTTCTCACTCTAGGAGGCACCTCCTTAAAACATTCACTCTGGTAGGGCGGAGCCTGTGAATCCCGGGGCAGAGTAAACAAGAAGGAGGTGGAGGTGGTTCCTGAATTCGTCCGTGGTTCTACACACACACACACACACACACACACACACACCCGCACACACATGCATACACGAACAATTGAATAAAAAAAAAAATCCAAAAACATTTTACTCTGGTGTCTCTTCCCTCATTGCAGTCCTGGCCCTACTCCAGATTTGGCTGTAATTTATTTATGTGTCTAATGCCTTCTATAAACCCATGAGGTAGGTGATACTGCACAAATGTGGAAGCAGAAATTGAGTAATATGCACACGATCTCAGAGTTAGTGTCAGGGGGTGGGACTTATGTCCAGTTATTCTGATGAGAGATAAAAATCAAAATTAACATAATAGTGATCCTGACCCCAAATATTCCGGTTCTTGACACAATACAGTCTCCTTATAACTGTCAATATCAGGTTTCATTTAGTAGATTATCAAACCAAATATAAGAAATTGTTCATTGTCCAATTCTACAGATAATACTTTTAAAAGTATTTGAATCAAACATTTATAAAGGGTTCCTATCTACCATTTCTAACCTTAATAGATGGTTCTGTTATAAATTAGTCTGTGTCTTATATATAGAACATAAAAAAGTTGATGTTATAGAAGTAGAGAGTAGAATGTTTGGTGTCCAAAGGCTGAAGAAAGTAGAGTGGAAGATTTGATCAGTGGGTACTAAGTCACAGATAAGAATAAGTCTTGATGTGGTACAGCACAGGAAGGAGACCATAAATAGCAATTCTATACCATGTATCTCAAATAGCTAAAGGAGAGGACTTCAGATGCTTCACTTCATGTAGAAACGGTTGATAAATTTGAGGAAACTCAATTTACCTGTTTTAAAGAGTACCTGCTCTTTAAAATGTATCATTTGAATGTTTGACTGGTTCATTTGAAAAAAAAAAAAATGACAATTGCCATGGTTAGAAATGTGAGCTGTCCCCCCACAGGCTCATGTGTTTGACTCTTTAGTTGTTTAAGAAGGTCCTGGCACCTTTAAAAGGTGGAGCCTTGTGGAGGAAGGCAGTCATAGAGGGTGAGCCTTGAGGTTAATTAACCCCACCCTACTTGGGGGAGAGTCTGCTCTTACAGATGGCAGTTCTGTAGCTCTCACTATCCTTGATGGACATGAGTTAGGCTACGTCCAGCTTCTGCCCGCCAGTCAGGCCTTTCCTGCCGTAATGGATTGTATCCTCCCCTCTGGAAGCCTTAGATGAATAAATCTCCCTTTCTCCCTTCTAGTTTCTTGAGTTTGAGTGGTGTCTCATAGAGAAGAGTAACTGCTATAGAAATATAATGAAAATTTCTACACCAGAGTCTAAGGTCAAGTTTTCAAGAAGAAATGAGAGATATAAGCACAAGTAGAACTATGTTCTAGCAGATTGTTAACTTTCTAGCAAAGTCCCGGGTCTGAAAGTCTGCTTGGTTCCTTCCTGGATGCCTTTAGTGGATTTTTCCAGAAAGTTTAATTGAACAGGGAAAAGCCTTCTTGAAGGGCCTGAGGTCCTGGACTAAATGAAAACGAAAAAGGGAAATGAACACCAGTGTTCATCCCTTCCTGTTTCTTGACTGTGATGAATGTGACCAGTGGCTTCATTTTCCTGCTGCCATGCCTTCCCAGCATAGGTGGACTGTGTCCTTTCTCGCAGTAAATCTTCTACAGTAAATCTTCAAATTGCTTCTTAACAGGTATTTGGTTATGGCAAGGAGAAAATACCTAATAAATGTAGTAATTCCACATTGCAAGAAGTTTCTAGATGATGCTGACATTTGCTTCTCAAAAAAAAAATCATTCAGATACATTCTGTCTCTTTTTTGCCATAGGCACAGCTTGATATGATTGGCCCATATCATCTTTTCCAGCCAGGCTAAGGTCCTAGATGATTAACTGGCTCTGGTTGATTTCAGTTAAGTCTCTCCAGTAACTAAGCACTTAAGGCCTATGCATACCAAACAGTACAAATTTGAGGAGTTATGACTTAAGCGCAGAGTGAGGGTTGCTCCGATACACAAGACTGAGGCAGGAGGACTGTGAGTTTGAGACCTGTCTGGCCGCATAGCAAGATCCTATCTGGCAGCAGGATGTGGGGATGGAGACGGAGGAAGAGAGATTTCTTTTCACTTATGTCAGAAATAGTTTGAAGCAGAGAAGTGTACTTAAGTGTATTTTTTTAAACTCCTGAGTACCATTCTCTAAGCAAACCATGCATGTATACACACACACAAACACACACACACACACACATACACACACACGCGCGCGCGCGCACACACATACATACACACACGTGCACGCGCGCGCACACACACACACACGCATGCACGCATGCACACCCGTTCACATGCAGCTGGAACAACGAGGAAAATCTGAAACAATCAGAAAATTGTTGAAGAGGTCTTCAATAGCAGCCACCATCAAGACAGGTTCTCCAGGTGTGAACTTATAAAACTCAGTAATCAGAAACTGATCATAAATTTGGTTTATATAATTGATATTTTGGCACCTAGTTAAAGACCCGGAAGCCTAGTCATGCGTGTTTTCCTTTGGTCTGGTCAGAGCTTTCCCTGTTGCTGTAGTAATTAATTAACAGTAAAGCCCTCTGCTCCCCATCTCACTAATTCCAAACCAACAATCCCACAGCTGCTGATTACAACAGAGTGATGGCCAACAATCACCTAGGCTCTCCCTCACCAGTGTTTTCTTTTGCCAGTTCACGATACTTGAGGGGAAGCCTACGGATTTACACCTTAACATACATTCAGCTCCATGAATCTTCCATCTCTCCATATAGGGTAAGCTCTCTCCCACTTTGACACATCCATCATTGGTATCCCCTAACCTCTGAATAATAGGTTCCTTCTGCTCAAGCATTTTGACCTCTCCTTATGGTATCACTTGAGTGATACACCTGCACTTCACATACACACGCACGCACGCACGCACGCGTGCATACATGCACACATGTGCACACACTCTTCAGGGTTTTACTGAAGTGCCTGTCTTGGTTTCTGCCCAATCTTAAGTGACCTCAAGTTCAGGAAAGAAACTATGTCATAAAAATCAGAGCAGACCTCAAATTTGAAAGTATGTTGAGAAATTCATAGACACACCTGACAAAACTTTCCAGTTAGACTGATCATTTGAAACATCAGTCTAAGACTCTATTTGAATGCATTTATGTATGATTCATGTCTTCTTCTTGGAATCACAGATTCTGAAAACTTGGAACTTTGCTATTTAATATTGGCTCTATGCAGCACCTAATTCCTACATATCCATCAGGCAGCAAGTGCATAGAACATCATAATACATTGCTGAAAAGTATAAAAATTGTTATATTTACTTTCATATTTTTTATTTTTTAATCTATTTTGTGTTTCATGGAATAATCATGAGTCATAATAGTGAAATGGAACAGGTAAGAAGCTAAACAGGACTGCTTTGGAACAGTGCTTCTTTGTAAGTTTGGGAAATTACCTGCTTTAATCTGAATTATCTGGTTTTGTAAATGCTTATGAGAGTTAGTTATAAAGTATGTAAAGAAGAGATAATGCAGCACTTGTCAATCATTCATATTTTATTATCATCAGTAGTTTTAGAATAGTAGAAGAATTACAGCACAGTATTCACAAAAACTACTGCAAAATGTCACTACCATAGACAAAAAAAATATTGAAGAGTCACACATCAGTCAGAATAGGCTAATTTACAATGAAATGGCTAAACCCAAATTAGTGTGTGGAGGAGAAGCATAAAAGGGAAAAATCTTAAAAAAACTTAAAAAGAAGTTCCTTTGGCTTAAGAAATTGCTAGCAGGCAATAAAAATGCCCACTCCCCTACATTCTACGAAAATCCCCTCTGGAATGCCATTTGGCCAAAGAGCCTGCAAAAAGTCTGCATGCTGATTAGACAGTAAAACACTACTGGCTAAACTGCTTTGGTGAGACTTGCAACTTCCTTTGTCCCTTGTGTATAAAAACTGTGTGGAGATGTAATTCAGAGCTACACCCATCACCCTGCCCCTGTGTGTAAGCCCTGTGTATAAGTCTCTCTCTCTCTCTCTAATAAATCCTCTCAGTTATTATTTTAACTTTTGGTCTATGGTGAATCTTTGGATAACCCCCCAAAACCCATAATATTCTCAAGATTCCCCCCAGGTTAGGCTGGACCATTTTTCGAGGAGCCAAAGGAAAGGCTTCTCTCTATAGTCAAAGCCGAAGGAAAGGCTCCCCTATAGCCTGGCATCTGTGAGCTTTGACCAAGCTCTGTGCCTCATTGGGTGGATTTTTTGGACCCCACAGCAAGTGGTTGAATATGGATGAATATCTGCCGCCGAAATAGCTCAGTTGGGAGAGCGTTAGACTGAATATGGTGAATATCAATTTGTCATTTACTGCACATATCTGAAGTTAGCTAGTAGGGCTCCAGGACTTGGTAAGATAAGAACACTTTTCCAATCACTCCCTCCTTCTGCACATGCAGTGTCCTTGGTCTCCAGCAGAGTAAAAGGTGCAAGCATTTCACACTGGTCAATGCATTTCAATACAGCTTCCATCCACAGCCAACTGACAAAATAAGTCAACATGCTGTCTTCTAACTACAAGGTGGTGGAGCAATGCAACTTCCCTCTGCCTAGGAGAGTCGGATGCAAACATTATCTTTCTGCAACAGGATGTGTGGCTTCATCTACAAGCTATCAGAAAGTCTTTACATTCTTTTTTTTATTTTTTTAATTATTTATTCAATTGTGTGTGTGTGTGTGTGTGTGTGTGTGTGTGTGTGTGTGTGTGTGTGTAGAACCATAGGCGAATTCAGGAACCACCACAGACCGCCTCCACCCCCTCCTTGTTTACTCTGCCCCAGGATTCACAGGCTCTGCCCTACCAGGACCAGAAACACAGGTCGCTCCCGCTTCTGCCAGGCATCTATACCTGGGGTCTAGGATCTGAACTCAGGAACTTCAGCCTGCAAAGCAGAGGTTTAACCCCTGAGCCACCTCTCCCAGAAAGTCTTTATATTCTGCAAACTGAGTAACTCCCCAAACCACCTTGCTCTAACTGTTGAAGAAACAAACATAGAGTTGGACTTAAAACTTTTTTGTTTGCTTGCTTGTTTGCTTGTTTTAAGAAATGCCCTTTAGTCCACCATGGTGTCTGAGGCATTTTCTCTTATTCTCTCTCACTTTAAAACTCTGTCTTCTGCTCCAATGCTCTCCCACTTTAAAGCTAAACCATGATTACCCAGGTCACCAGATCCTCAGCTCTAATAAAACTCCTATTTCTTAATTCTCAAAAAAAAGAAGAAAACTAGGAAAAGAAAAAAATGTATTCAAGCTTATGCCACTTAACACAGGCTGACCTGGTCAGTGACAGGGTGGACAGAAGCATCAGAGATCATTATTGCTAGAGGTGCCTCAAATGTGTCAAAATCAGAGACGCTGTCAGCCAGACAGGAACTTTGTACAACAAAGTGTTAAATGAAAGTACCAGGCAAAATAAGGTAATGCTCTTTTGCTGTCTAGCACCACATAAGATGCTAACTGAAAGAGTAAATAAAAACACTCAACGTGCATTTAGCTCTTATAATTTACCTTCTGCAAGGTTGATTCAGAGTATGCAGAATATGCCACATTATTTAGGCTGTAAAAAGGAGCCGCTTTACACTACCTGCCATGTACAATTATAATAATCTGTCAGACAAATATAATTACCGAGTGTGATGTCTGTTTGAGTGTGAAGGCTTTGATTGTGTGGTATTGTCTGCTTTCCACAGTGGCACAGCACAAACAATTGTCCTCAGTGGTAACTCTCAGCAACGACTAATGCTCAGAGTCGGGGAACGCCCTGTGAATAGCACAGATGGTTGCGTTTGGGTTTGGGGTTGTTGGCTTTGTTTGCTTCCCCTCCCCCTCCACCATCCAGAGCATTTTCATGCACAAACTTGACCACAATGAGCCTTCTGCAGCCCAGTGTGGGAGGCCTGGAAGCTACAGTTAATAACACAAACATGAATGGGAATAATGCACGGTGTGGTTGATTAGTAAGTACTGACTATTGAATGAGGTGTGCAGACTGATGCATGGATCACTTCAACCATTAACAAACAATTAGGCGACGCCTCTCTGGCTCAAAGGATATAGTTGATATTTTCCATGCCTAACAAAATAGACAAACTAACCATGGCTAGAACTTATCGTGATACCATTTAGTAACAGAAATCTGAGGTGTGTTGGATTTTTTTAAGTGATTCAGTGTCCTTGCTATTTGGTCTACACTAATGAATCAGGATAAATAATACATTACATAATTTTACATGACTCAGAATATATACTAATAATGTACATATAAAATGCAATATATGCAATATTATCTAATTTATATATATATATTCACCTACCTAGGGACTGGCATCACCCGCTGTGAGCTGGATCTCTTCACCAATCAGACATCTCCTGTAGTCTTGCTTGGGGCTAAACTCAACTACCAATTCTTTACAAATGTGCCCACAGCCACAAGCCTTCAACTGTCAAGTTGAAACTTAGATCTATGACAAACTTCGTGCAATCCATATTGTAGAGAAATTTTATATTGTAATCAGAACATTGAATTTGAATTTATGGTTAGTCCAAACAATCTGTAATTACCAACATGCTTTCTTTTTAATTACTAACTGATTTTCTGGTGATTTGTGAACTAATTTAAAATATCAAAGAGCTTCATGTTTCATGCTAACATCAGTAGCTATTTCCTCTCTGAAAGAATATTAATATTCTCTCTCTTTTGAGCAAATGGGGAAACCTCAGGGACTAATTTTCACACAGCTGATACTGTTCGGTAGAAATGTGAAATTTTTTTCTGGAAGAATCCACCATTGAAAAAGAAATATTTTTGAGTCTTTAAATACACAGCCTAATAAACTTATCATAAAATATCATAAAATTATGATGTCTTTTCATTGAAAAACTTCTTGATCAGAAATTATTAATTGCATCCTTGGACTTCGACTGTACCTTATATAGTTCTACCAGTTCATACAAGAATAGCTTCTGGTCAGGAATACGGTAGTTAGTCTCAAATGTCAACCTGATACCTAGTCCTTGAATCTGTGATCACATCTGTGAAGAATTATCTAATAAGCTAGGTCTCTCACAAACCTGTAGGAGACTGTATTGATTGCAAATGCAAAATTGATGTGGAAACATGAAGCCCTTAGTGGGCAGGACCATTACCTGAACAAGTGAATACAAATGGAAAGACACTGGCAGTTTGGGACATGACTCATTCATTGCCTCCTGCTCTGTCTGTGGATGCTATATTGTCTCAAACTTCTGCTTCTGTGACTTCCTTGCCATGGTGGCCTGTAACCTGAAATCATAGGCTAAAATAAAACTTCTTCACTTAAGTTGTTTGGGTCAGAGACTTAATGTAGTAACAAGTTATGAAACTATAACAAAGGTAACTTTTAACTTTTCTTTACCTGTGTAAGGTTTAAACTAGTATACAGGTTACCATGAAGAACTGAATTGATAAAAAACTAGTAATATTGCAATGACTGACATACCAACATGCCCCCATAGACTAGAAAGGATCTCAGGAGAAATAATTACATGTGGTGGGACTCACCTCTCTCTCTCCTCTCTCTCTCTCTCTCTCTCTCTCTCTCTCTCTCTCTCTCTCTCATTCTCAAGTAAATAAATTAAAATTTTAAATGTTTGTGTGTGTGTGTGTGTGTGTGTGTGTGTTGCAAGGTACTGTGTTTACATGTGGTGGCCCAAGGATAACTTTGGGAATCATCCGGGATTGTTCTTCTTTATTGTTTTGCTCTGGGATTTCCCAGATTCTGCTTTCCAAAGCTGGAATTACAGGCCACCATCATTTCCGCCTGGCATTTTTTTAAATTTTTTTATTTATTATTTTATTATTTATTCAATTGTGCGTGTGTGTGTGTGTGTGTATGTGTGTGTGTGTGTGTGTAGAACCACGGACGAATTCGGGAACCACCATGGACGCCTCCACCTCCTCCTTGTTTACTCTGCCCCGGGATTCACAGGCTCCGCCCTACCAGGATCAGAAAGGCAAGGCGCCCCCGTTTCCGCCCGGCGTCTATACGTGGGGTCTAGGATCCGAACTCGGGACCTTCCGCCTGCAACGCAGAGGCTTAACCCCTGAGCCACCTCTCCAGCCCTCCAAATGGGCAAATTTAAAGATAGACAGTAAATTATTGGCTTCCAGGGAGTGGGGCAGAAGGAGGCCAAATGAGTGAATGCTGGTAGATGTGAACTGTAATTTGGTCCTAGAAAAAGGAGTCTGGGAAATCCCAGAACAAAGCAATAAAGAGGTAGAGAAATAAAGAGGATGATTCCCATTGTGGTCACTGCTGGTCCTCTACATGCACACATTTCAAATGCCCTCTTATACACATATATGTATGCACACACGCACATGTAAACACCAAAGAAAAATGTTGATTTCACCTCATACAAAACATGTATACCACTTCCACCAATGAGATTTAATAAACGCTTCTAATACTCATTTCTCTCTAGAAAGTACAAGTTTCTTGAACAAATGGCTGATTACACATATAATGGGGGAAAAGTATAGGTTGGACTTGAGTCTTGTAGTTATGCTGTATCAAAGAGCGGAACTCAAAAGAACTTGAAAAATCTGGCAATGATCAAGGATGGAAATATTTGATCAGCAAAAAATAATTTCTGTGGATTAAAATTAATAAAACATGAAAACCCACACAGTCATAATAATATTATAGGAAACAAACATCACTGACCTTTGAGAATCTCAGGAGATCCTTAAAGAGAAACAACCAAGGGGCTGGAGAGGTGGCTCAGGGGTTAACCCTCTGCCTTGCAGGCGGAAGGTCCCGAGTTCGGATCCTAGACCCCACATACAGACACCAGGTGGAAGCGGGGGCAGCCTGAGTTTCTGGTACTGGTAAGGTGGAGCCTGTGAATCCCGGGGCAGAGTAAACAAGGAGGAGGTGGAGGCGGTCCATGGTGATTCCGAATTCGTCCGTGGTTCTACACAAACGCGCACACATGCGCACACACACACATACATGCATGTGCACACACAAAAAAAGAGAAATAACCAAGCTTTTAACTTACTTGCCTTTCTTACATGATCTATGTCCCAAGCTCCTTTGATAGTTATCAAGATAGGGTTTCTTTCTATGCACATTCTCTAACAACTAAATGAAGACCCATGTTGCAAAGCCTAATGAAATAAATTCATGGAACTAGACACAAGCATCAGTGTTTTTGCTGATTGAAAAAAATTCAAATTACATCAAATTTTGAATTTAATAGTCCATATAAAATATTTTGAAAAGGATATAGTCAATAAATTCAGAACACAGGAATCTCTGTAGAGAAAATAAAAACTCCATAAACAAGTTCAAGGGAAGAAAAGAAATGGAAGGAGAATTTACTGATTAAAAGATTCTTAAAAGCCCTAGTATCCATTGTAATATAAAGACCAACCAACTGTTAAGATAATGCATCAGAGAAATTTGGGTACTGACTGAATATTAGATGATATTAAAAAATAATTAACTTTATAGGTATGATTATCAAGTTATGTTTTTTGTTTCTAAATATTTAAATTAAAATAGTAATGAATGTAAAGATATTTCGTCCCAGCTTTGCTTCAAAATACTTGAGTAGCCATGAGGGAGAAGAGAAATAAAGATGAAACAAAACTGACGTGAGTTCACTGCTGAAGCTCAACAATGGACATACAAGGGGTTAATTAAACTTAGGTTTCCTGCTCTCGTGTAATTCTTAGCATTTAGTACATTAAAACTTTTTATAGTCCCTCACTCTAATATCATTCCAAAATCATATACACATGCCAGACTCCTGACTTTCATGTAAATAGGTTATCATCCTTCAATGGTATTTTAATTTCTCCATGTTCTAATACACCTACATTAGTAGCCACCATCACTGATATCTACGTATCTCTTAAGACAATGAGCATATGCCAACATGAATACTCAACAAGTGGTGATAACAAGTCCTTCAAACCCACATAACAACTTGCTTTTTCTACATGTGGTTATCTTCTATTCACACTCCTGGATACTTCTACTGCACATCTACAACTCAAATCCTTCCAAATTCCACCTCTCTCTTGAGACAAGACTTGAAGGAACTCAAGTATGCACACACACAGACAGCTAGGGCTGGGTTCAAGAACACCCCTTTGGCAGGTCTCTCTATATATAATCTGGCTCAGTCTAAACCTTTTAAGTAAAATGCTGTCCTGGAAATAAAATCTGCTTTTTATGTTCTATTTTATTCCAAGCTCAATACAAAGCATTGGTCCCCAAAGAAAAGTTATGCTGGAGTTAGGCTTACACAATTTCCTTGAAATGTAACATGAGATTTAAATACAGATGATATGACTGGTTAATAAATGTCACCATTGAGCGGCTTTGTTCACCTAATAATATCATTCAGATCATTATAAACAAATTGAAGGGGTTCTTAAGTGAAACAAACACGGCAGGACTTATTCCTGCGTAATACAAGACAGGGGCCGGGCAGCCAATCCTAACGGCCTGCAAGAAGGGGCAAGGCCAGCGTGCAGCTTTGTGGTATCCCGGGAGGATTTTATTTCCAAATATAAAATTCATGCCATGCTCACAGGCAGAACTCTAGAATAGTCATAATGATCTAATGAGAGCATTACCATGGCAGGCTGCTACTAATACCTTGAGCTACTGCCGTTCTATACAGATCCTAGGATATGATTTCAAAGCTCATGTGGAATGAAGACTGCCCCAGCTGAAAGCAATCTGCCCAAGTAAAAGGGAGAAGAAAGAAAAGAAAAGGGCAAAATGCAACTGAAGCCCACAATTTGGGATATCTCGAATGGGGAGGTCGGAGTTGGTTCTTTGATTGTGGGGTTTCTTTTATTATTGTTGTAGTTTGGGGGAAGGAGTGGTATTTTTATGGCAAAGAAAAGAGAAAATGTCTCTAAATTAGAAGGCACTGCCTGCCTCTGACTTTCTGAATTACCTCTAACTTAAAGATTATACTGTGTTTATTTTTCTCTTTGGAGGAAAGAGGGCGAAGTCATTGCCTCCTTAAAGCTCTCCTCCCTGTACTGTTAAGAGGACAGGCGATCTGGAGACAGGGATGGGTGACAGCTGCCTTGTGTTCATTATCACTTAACATTAACGCCTATGCATATTAATTGCAAAGAATTAGGAGCTGCTGAAGTCCAATCAAATAAACACCCAAGGCTTATTGGGCCCATCCTTTGACATTCAGACATCAATAGCTGCTGTATTTCTAGAAATGAAAAGAAACATCAGAACCTTTACAAATTATAAAGTTTCATCACTTTTCAAATACCAGGAGAGTACCTGTATTTACAAGTGACTTTCATTGTTTTAAAGCTAACCTGTAATGCTAACCTACAATTGTTTTTGGAGAGGGTCTGACAGGCAGTGTGTGTGTGTGTGTGTGTGTAATTTTTAAATGATGCTAAAATTTCCATTCAGTCTTTCAATAATTTGCAGTTGGAATGCATAATTTTACTAGTATTTCTTATATATAATGCCAAATCTGATCACATTTATTTAAAGTGCATTGTAGCATGTGTTTAAAATACCTTGAGCTTTTTGGAGAAAAAGGTACTATAGAAATGTAATAAATAATAGGTAGATATTTTACAAAGGAGAGTATTTGGCACTCAGTTTTAAATCTTTACAAAATATATGCATTTGGGTTAATTCTCAGCTAGACAATCCCATCAGTAGGTAACATGCATGAGTCCCATGTACCCCAGATTGCAAGGTTCTGCTCTGTGGCAAGGGAAAAGGGCATGGCCCACAGAATCTTATCTGATACTAGAATAGTCTCTATGGGATGTAACTAGGAATCCCAATTTTGGCCTCAAAAATGTATTCACTGATATTATTTAGAATGTGAAAGAAATCTGAACTATATAGAAAGTAGAGTTATAAAGGGCAGCTGGATTCAACCACATGGCCAAATTTGAATCAGCAAACTGACATTCTCAGAGATAACACACATTATGTCCTTTAAAATTAAGAAAAGAAAACAAGAGCCAAGTATCATTACTCATTCGTTATTTTGTGAGTTGGTTCAACTCAAGAATGCATAATTTTCTGCTTATAATGCAAACTAAGGAAGTATGAGAGCCAGATATAAACAATTTCCTCCTTCTGGAGTAAAATACGAAGCTATCCAGGGATCTGATATGATTATGAGGAGACCAGATGCCTTGAATATTGGCTGCTACCAGACCTGGCTTGGCAGCCTGTGGTTTGATCACCAGAGAGATAAAGATGAATCTAAGAGAACTACTTACAAGATGAAAATTAAGTGACATTGCAGGTAAGCAAAAGTAGAACAAGCTTCTCACAAGCAAAGTAAGCTGATGAGAGATGGGCAGCAATTCTGCATGGCAGTATCAAGCTGAAGCATGGTGTTTGCATCTTCACATAGTAATGTGAGTTTCTAATACATTAGGCTTGGGCATGTATCTTAGACAAGTTTGCTTTTTCTTTTCTTCTTTTTGTCTGGTGAATTTGTTGACTACTGTGCATTGCATATATACATACATCACATACATACGCACAACAAATAGAGGAGCTGATGAATATGCATATTTTGTAGACAGTATATATATATGCCAATTAAGTAACACCTTTATATCCAACGTAAGCAGACAAATAATAAGTATATTATACAAATATGTTATATTAAATTGTCCTACTCATTTAATTTTTTGAAGGTGGAAATGTACTACAGACTGCCACACCCACAACAAATGATCTTATCTTACTTTCTAATTCTAAAACTGTAATGTGATAAATATATCCAATCCACTGGCTTGTTATAGAAAACACAGCAGGAAGAGAGTATTAGAAGAGAATATTATTAGCTTCACTTTGAACACAATGAATTATCAATAATGATATTATTGCTAAGGTTATAGATTTACACCCAAATTGGTATAGAAGGCAACTGGATTTGGAGATCCAGAATTCAGGAGAGAAGGGCTGACCTGGATAACCCCAGGAATGGCAACTGAGTCACTGAGAGTGTAGATCAGCTGATAGGAGCTTATGAAGAAGGGAGACTCATGAGCCTTGTTTCTGGTCCATTCTTGAAACCCACCATTTGATAACTTTCACTGTATTCAAAAATTCCTAAACAGCCAGTGAGGGTCTAATGGGTTGATACTAGTTCTTTCTCAAACTTTTGTTGGAGAAAGGAGTCCAAACACCCATATGGGCGATGGGAATTGAGATTCAACATAAACATTCCTCTTGTCATGAATTTATTTATTTTGACTATATAGTAAAGACTTTAAGACCCAACAAATTCCTTTTCACTGCGGACAGCACACTGAACTAAGGATGGGAACCTCATTTGTCAGTTGGGACACCAGTTACACTGTGTTGGATAAATGAATGGAATCTCGTCACCAGATTAATACTCTTCTTACACACAAAACAGTGTTTTTACTTTGCTATTTAATCCCTTTATATACACATGCACATAAAATTAACAGAAATATGTTTGATTCATTTGAATATATATTATGATATAAAAAGTATCCATCCACACCTGGCCACTGAAAGTCAAGCAGTCTGATTGTCTCATAGAATCTTATAAATGACCTTAGTGCTGACCCAAATATAACCTACTAATTATGCTTTGTGTACCTTCCAGGCCATGATTAGTTGTATTTAGCATTCATGGAAGACTGTGGTTCTACTCTGGAAATCTTCCGTCGAGCTTGTAATTCCCAGTGGAAAAAAAAATTGCTATGACCTATACAGTTGGAGAAAAGAAAACACAGCTACACTTTTCCAGAAGCAGAACAAAGCAGCGAAATAACATACCTTTCACGAGGGACTGGGTGTTATCTGAAACCCTATAATCCACATCCTATTCTGCTTCTTCAATGGGTTGGATGATTTCAGTGGGTGGGTCCGGGAACTAATCAATTTTGAAACACCATCTGCAAAAATAGATAACGTTCATCTAAAGGGCAACCTAGTCATAAAACCTCATAGTGTGAGTAAATAAACACAGAGGCTTTGTGTGGGTTCCCCCAAATGGAATGACAATTCAGGACTGGGTATGTAACATTCTATAATACCATCAAAGAATTTATTAGGCATTAGCATGTAGGAGAAACCATGGGATTAAGTTGACATAGTCCTTGATGTCCTAGAATCCATGATGCAGTCTCATTTCTGCACTCATTATAGAACATTTAAGAACTTAAAATTTTCTAAGTTCAAAACTGAGTTTGTCCCCCAAAGTGCTTTTTCTCCTTTGCTTCTTGTGCAGATGAAGGAATCTGAGGCATCCAAGATTTCTCCCCCACCAAAACTACTCCCTCTTTGAGGATAACTGGTTCAGTTTCTTGATCATGACTGACCACAGTTTTTTGCTTCATCTCTATTGTCTTTATCTTTTTCACCGACTGAGGTAATATCAGCTGACCTATATGCTTTCCTGTATCCTCCAACTGCCATTGAAAAGATTTCAACTATCACATCTTAGCATGATTCTCATCTGCATGCTCACATAAAAGAAAAAAAAAACACCTTTCCAAAGCAGAGGATATCAAAAGAAGAAAGTGTAGGGAAGAAAGGGATTGACAAAGGGAGGGATAAGATTATGGGGGTGACAGAATAATCGAACTACACATATACATAGAGGGGTGTCAAAGAAATAATTTAACAAATAAAAAGAACAAAAATTTAATTAAAAATAAATAAACTTTTAAAAAGAAAGAAAAATAAGAATGATTAAGGGTATCAGATCTTGCCAAAAGGTCAAAAAGCATCTTGAAATCCAGCAGGGAGACTTGAAAGTAATATTGGTAGAGTGCCAGAAGCAAAAAACCAGAATGGAATTGAGGATTAAAAGATAAAGTAATAGAAGCAGTAAATATGGAAACTGGGCAATGATGGAAGGATGGATATAGTCACTGGAAATGGACTTAGAGTTGAAGAAGGCCACCCAAAGTTCCATGCAATATTTAAGTGCTCCAATAACACTAGCAATCATCTCGCATATTGTTTCTGGAGTTTCTGTTATTCTGGCACTAAGCATATCCTTTCATCTTTACATATCCAACTTCTATATGAGTTCAATTATAAATAAGCCTTCAACAGCTCTTGGTTTAAAGGCTGGTGAGAAAGTACCATAGTTCCTCTTCACATTGCTGTTAATACATGACCCTACTACTTAGAGGAACAAGGGAGTTTACATTTCATCAGCATGGCAGGAGTTCATATAAACACCAAGAGCCAAGGAAACTGCCCACGACATATCCACAGGAATTTCTGGCAAACCTCAGTTGTCAATCTGAAAGCCTGCCAAAGTATTTACAAACACTGAACCAGCTCTCCATCTTATTCACCTGTCCAAATAGTACCACCCCACTTTCTGTGATTAGAATAACCCCCCTGCAGGCTTGCTTAGAGCTTGCCTTAGCTAGTTACCAATCCTATGTAGATGTGCCCCAAAGTCTCAGTCTTCAATTGGAAAGTTGACACCTGCATCTAACTAGTACAAATGAACCGTTATCTCTGAATTTAAGGTTCATCTCCCATCTTTACTGTCTTATTAACTCATACCTATTTTGCTGCCTATTTGGTATTCACTATCTGCCATGATCTGATGTCAATTGACCCCCACAAGCTCATGTGCCTGCTGACTGGGTCACCTTCTCATGACACTGTTTTGAGGAGGCTGCAGAGTCTACAGTACTGTGACCTGGATGGTAGAAGAGGGTCACTTAGGATGGTCTGTGAAGGTGATTGACCACTCCTGTTCTCAATCTGAGTTCCCCACTTTCTGATTTGCCAAGATGTAATCAAGCTAGCCTGTAAGCTCCCATGATCACCAATGGAACATTCTAGCATCTCCCACCATGCCTTTTCTGCCATGATGCCCTGTAAACCCTGAGCTAAAATGAATCCTTTTCTTAGATATTTAATCACAGACACACAGAAAAGTAACTAATACAAAACTCTTCCTGACTTGTGGCATCAATGATCTCTTCCAATCTTTAACTCTTTGTTCTGTCAAGTGTGAGTACTCCTTCCACACCAGCACCTGGGAATTAACATATGTGCAACTAGCTCATTACTGTCCCCTTAAGTCAGCTGGTACATTTGCCAAATTTCCTGATTTTACCTGCAGAGATATTTAAGGACTACTCTGATTATTACAATTCAAACCCTGTTGATTCTTATGAGATTATACATGGCTTTCTTCAAACACACATCACACAAATAACCTATTATTTGATTCCCACCAATATTCTACAGCAGGCAGTTAAAAGTGACAAGTTACAATCTGAGTCCTTGATCCAAGGTTTTCTTTGATGAGGAGATAAAATTTATCTATCACAGAATAATTCTCTATTCTGTTATTCATTTTCTTGCTCTAAAATGGTTATGTTATTAATGTAATAGGCTAAAATTAAATAATCTTTACTATAGATGCCCTTCTGCAAGAATTAAGACTAGTTACACTGGCTTAAATGGTGTCACCATACTTCAGCAAACACCAAGGCATATGCTAAGGCAGATAATTCTTACTAAATTCAATTGGACACACACACACACACACACACACATGCACGCGTGCGTGAATAAAAGCATAGAGAAAACTTATTGGGAAGAAGAAGATTCTCAGTAGAAAAAGGAAAAGGAATAAGAATGAGATAGGGTATTATAGAGTAGAAAACTACAGAAATCCATTGCATCCACATAGGAAACAGTCACAGAATTTTTAATAAGAAGAAAATTATTAAGGGTATCAGATATTGTTAAAAGAAGATAAGCCAATTTTGTCTGGTCAAAGCCTTTAAGAATGTTTAATGACAGCATTTTATTTACCATGTCACTAATTTTTAATGAATAAGGCACATATTCTGCAAATGAAATAATAAAGATAATATTCCATAAACAATATGATTTCATCAGCATTATCAAAGTTTATCTAGAATTAATGATTTTAGGTTAGTTTAATTTTTACCTATTCTAAAATTACTATTCTAAAATTAAGCTATTCTTTTAAAAGTCTTATTCAATCGCCTTGGTCTCCATGCATTTTGCAGGTAACTCAGAGATGTTCTACTGGGGAGTTTCACTGACATCCCTTTTAATTTAGTTTCCCCTCTTACCATTTTCCAGCCAACCCCAACCAACACTATTTAGAATGCAGTGCTCCTACTGTGCTCACTAAGAAGCAGACACCAAGAAAGATTTCGTGATACAAGAAGCTGTTATAAACTGGAAGTCTTGACCAATTCCAGTATTCCCACAAATTGCTAATTTGCAATCATAAAATTTCTATTACACGTGGGTTCCAGAAGAAAAAAAAAGAAGCATGCCTGAGGAAGACACAGGAACTGGGCTCTGACTGCATTTCCACGTGCTATGCAGCAGGCAGAGGACTTGCCAGTTACCCAGGTCAGAGTCTTAGAGGGAATGAGCAACAATGCTTATGGTGCAGGAGCTGAAGTAGCCCATTGGCAGGCACTGGGTGGTTGTTCAGTCAGTACTATTAGGTTACTGGAAATTTCACCGACTCCAGCCAACGTGGTGTCGTGCAGTATCTTCTGCATCTGAAAGAACTCTGTGAGCAACTTAAGGCAAACGGTTTGAGGAATGGTACCATGGACAGAACCAGGACCAGCGTCCAGAGCTCCAGCCTGCAGTCAGTGATCCTGAATCCGTGATTCACTCCCACCCACCCCCTTGCCGTTCCAACACTTGTTATGTGTTGAGTACACTCGGTAGTTCTCAACATGTTTTTTCCTTACAGTTCTTTATTAGCAACATTCATTTAGGTTTTGGACTCTTGTCAAATGTAATGTGAATGGAGACCAGATGCCTTTTCTGAACTCAACAGAACAAGAGGAGAGAGTCACAGAGCCCATCTTGCCACAATCAAAACTAGTGCTTACAACAACACCCACTGTTGGTGACAGGCTGTGTGGAATGGAGCCAGTGCTGATCTAGCAGTATATGCCAGCTCAATGAGTCAGAAAAATGTTTTGGATGTGCCAGGTCGCTCAGAAATCCCCATCAGTTCCTGGGTGGAATAATTGTTGTGTTCCCCAAGAACAAGGAACCGAGATCAGAAAACACAACATCCCTAGAACGGTGTGTCATTCACATCCTAGCTGGCAGCAGAGGGCCAGGGCTTTGAAAGGGGAACCACAGACTTGCATGAAAGGCTAAGGTGGCTGGCAGCGATTCAAAAACCCAGGATGGAGAGAGAAGCAATTGTGGGAAGGAATTCAAGGCGGACAAAAGGATTAACAGCAAAGAGAGGCAGGGTGTAAAGAGATGGATGATTATCGTTTGCTGTGGGTTTAGCAACACTGACATGTTTTTATGAATATTTACAAGAACATTTGGAAGCTGTGTCTCTTGCCCACACAGCCTCCGCCCCCAACACTCTTGGTAGGAATTGCACCATATTTAATCGGGCTGGGGGTGGGAGGGGAAAGCTGGCCCTCTTTGCCTCCGGGTTGCCATCGCCTTGCTTGGTTGCCAACTTTCCCAGGGGCAAATATTAAGTGAAATAAAGTTTGAACAAGACAAGCTAGGCCTGAGTTTCTGTGCTAGGTAATTAAAAAGGATAGGAAAAAAATGGTGTTAGGAAGAAATGAACTGAATACAGAAAGAATCCAAGGAAAAAGATCCACTCTGATGACTTCTTCAGTTAGAGTAAAGGAGTTTCTATCTCTAGTTTAAAACAGTTGTTAAATTCACATCAAATCTCAGCTCTCGGGAGGGATTAACAGGTTGGTTTCCTATCCTCCTGCATCCTGTCTGGTTATCTTTCAGATCAGTCTACCACCCCATCAATCAGAAGAGCCTTCTTTGCTCATTGATTTTCTGAGCTTTGGTTGGTTTGTTGATGTGCACATTTCTCTAAATATGCACTGAGACAGAAAAGCAGTTATCAGAATCAGAACTCTAACCCACACTTGCTGCCTTCTAGACAAAAACCCTATCACTCTGGGAAAGTTGTCCTGATCTCTTAAATCCAATTTCATCATGAAGAAAACAAAACTCAAAGCGGGTAGAGACCAATAGCTACAAGCCCAGGAAAGTGCCCGGTGTGCAGGGAGGGCTCTGTAATGTTAGTACTATCATCACTGACCAACCTCAACTTTCAGAAGTTGTTACTTCACATTGACCCATTCTTCATAAGTGACACATCCATACCTTCCTAATGCTGACTTCAGCCTTTCATTTGGCAGCTGACCCACAGAAATTGCCAGTTAATAGTGACACTCGGTTGCCAGCTATTAGACAGAGTAAGCAGGAAGAGGTTCACATGTGAGGTAAATGTGCCAGGTTAACTCCTGGACTGATACCAAGCAAAGTTGTCAGCAGATTTTTTGCCAAGTAGAAAATCATGATTACATTTCTTTTCTATTGAAGTTGGATTTTTACTGAGGATACATAGCTCTCGGATAGAGTGTTTTCCAATCAGGTATGAGTTCAATCACAGAAGGAAGGAAGGAAGAAGGAAGGAAGAAAGAAGGATGGAAGGAAGAGAGGGAGGGCAGAAGGGATGGAGGAAGGGAGGGAAGAAGGGAAGGAGGGAGGGAGAGAGGGATTGAGGGAGAGAGGGAGGAGAGAAAGGAAAGAGACAAAGAGAAAGAAAGAAAGAGAAGGAAAGAAAAGAAAGAATAAGAGAAAGAGAGAGAAAGAAGGAAAGAAAGAGAGAGAGAAAGAAAGAGAAAGAAGAAAGAAAAAGAAAGAAAGAAAGAAAGAAAGAAAGAAAGAAAGAAAGAAAGAAAGAAAGAAAGAAAGAAAGAAAGAAAGAAAGAAGGAAGAAAGGAAGGAAGGAAGGAAAAAAGAGTAGGAAGGAGAGAGGGAAGAAGGGAAGAAGGAAGAAGCAATTTTTTTCCTGGAATGAGCTATTTCATCTTTTTCATTCATCTGCCTATTCACTTCCTTTTCTGCATTCCTTTCTTTCACTGTCTTTAGGAGCGGTGAACTAAATATAAAAATTGCTTTAATTAACCTGTTTCACATAATGGAACAAATCCATATCTGCTTAAACTTTCTATCCACTTGATACACTGGTTGGTGAATCTGGCATTCACTCTGAAATTTGTCCTCAATTATGTAGGAGAATCTCTTTTCGGGTTTTTGGTCCACCTTTTCCTGTGTCTCATGTTTCTCTGGTTCAGTCCTCAATGATAATATCTACCTGGGAAAGGGTACTTGGAAAATAAGTTTCTGAAATTCATATAGTTAACAAAAACCCCGTTTCCTTCTTGCATTTAGGAAATTCTGGTTTATCTATGCCCTCCTATTTCCACTGGAGTTTAAGTCAATGTTGTTGCATATGTAATGTGTTTGACCTACTCAGAAGCACATATGACCTTCATTCCTGATGTTCTGGAACTTTAAGGGACCATCCTATCCTGAGAGCCCTGTTTTATGGTGCTTGTATTTTGGTTAGTCTGTTTCCAGTTTCCTGGAATTTCCAGTTTGCGATTTTCTAGTCTTCAAACTCAAGACCTTCTGTTTGGAAAATCTTTCTCTTTTCATACTTTCTACTCCACCATTTTCTCTGCTTTCCCCATTTTGAATTTATATGTCATCCTCTTAAATTGAACCTCTATTTTTCTTCCGTTTGTCTCCGACTTTGCATTTTTTCATTTTATCCTGTTTTCTGGGATTTTCCTTCAATTTTACCTTCTCACTTTTAAAAATATTTCTATTTTTTTAATTTGTGAGAGATCTTTTTTAATCCTTTTTGTTAAGTATCCTATCTGGTTTTATGATTTTTTTCTTTTAGAAGATATTGTAAAGTGCTATGTTTTGCCTTTTATGTGTCTTTTCCCCTAAGTTCCTCAGTTCATTTGTTTGCTTGTTTGCTGACTAGGTTGTTACATCACATTGTTTTGGTCCCTGTTGGAGGCTCTTCTCAAATGCCTGGACATTTGTCTATAGACATTTGCATGAGAATATAAAGTTGACTGGAAGCCCTTGATATTCATATTTTTCTCCCAGGAAATTAAGTAAAAATACAGACTTTTCTTCAGGAAGCTTTCCAAAGGCCATGGTAGGTCTTTTCTCTGGAGTAATGGTCTCTACATCTGATATATATATCTCCAAATATATATATCAGGACATCTTAGCAAGAGATTTAGAGCTTCTCATATTCCACTGTGGAATTCTCTGTTTGCAGTGAATACCTTATTCTTTTCTCCCACTCTGCCTTGTGTACTGAATTCCAAACTCTGACCAGTTTAATGAGTAAATAATATGACCACACATGTGTGACTTCATTCTCTTAACTTGACATGAATATTTTCTCTATCAGCTCCATCATAATAACATAACCAGAAAGCAGCTATAAATATCAAAGTTCATCATTGTGTTCATCTGTTTCATGTTTTTACTAACATCATTCAAATTTGTATTCTTCTTATTATTAGATCATTGACCTTTGAGAGCTTAAAATCTGTTCATGATAATCTAGTGAGTACTCCACACATCAATCTCTATTTTTTGTCCCAATGGATAAAACCAATTTGTAAAACAATAACTTAAAAAATTCTGTAGAGTTATAGGATAGGTACACAGCACATAAATGTCTTTTAAGCTATTGATCACTTATCCAGCAAAAGTAAGTTAGAACCATTCTCATCTTAATCCTCCCTCTGGGAAAAAAATGGCAAACAAAAACAAAAAAAATCCTACTTTTCCAATATACATTTTTGATATTTGCATTTTTTTCTTCAGGGGTTTTATTAGTTAAGACATCGGCCTACAATCCACATACATCATGTTAAGCAAGAAATGCATATATGAAAACAGAGTTGGTATCTTGCAGGACTCTTGGGAGAGTGGGGAACCAAAGCTGAGGCTGATGGTCTGGGTTAAACCACACCAGAATAGGGTCTAAGAAGAAAACCCACTTTCTCTGGTGCTGGCTCCTTCTTGGTTTCCCCTGGAAACCTTGGGATGTCTCCCCAAAGCTGGGCACTGATGACACTACACAACAAAACTGAAGCTATTTTATTCTGTTGCTCATTTCTGAGTTGACGATTCACTCAGATATCTGTGCCCTTGTTCAATAAAGAGACTGGAGATTTCTTAAACAATTATCATGATAATTGTGTTTATAAATGCTAAGTTCAGCTTTTCACATGTTTTCTATACAGAAACGATGACTACAAACATCATATCTGCTCTTATCTTTAACACAAAAGTCAAAATAGTCTTTCAATCCTTTAAAATTTTTTCTTTCTTTCTACTCCTTTGATCTATGTAAATTTTTGACTTTATTAAGTTATAATTGATAATGTAATGAGTCTCACATTGAGGTGGTCTATTTAATTTTTCTCCATTGTTTTATTCTTTTACAGTGTCATGCATGTACTTACTAAATTTTGCCATTTTCATTCTCCCAATTCCCTTCCTCATTTCCCGCTCTTTCCTGCTGAAACCTTTCTTCTTCCCAATGAGTCTGCCCCCTACTTTAATGTATTCTTTTGAATGGGACTCACCAAGTACAGTAGTTAATTACAGGTGTCAATTTGGCAATTGAAAATCTCGGTTTAAAGCACACTTGTAAGCTGAATTAAGCCCTGAGAAAACCTGCAGGAGATTGTCTGATTGATGGGAACACCCAGTCTATGGTGGGTGGGACTAATCCCTTGGTAGGTGAACCAGATGGGGAAAAATGACTTAGTATAGTTTGGTATTCTTTAGCACCAGATTGGGTTTGGAGAGATGTTCACCTCCTGAACTGAGCCATTAAGACCAGTGAATTCCATGAACATGGGCCCACTATTGGACTTCATTAGCTGGCTCAGTTGTGAGTTGGCATTCTTTGACATACTTGGGCAGATGTGCTGTCTGGCAACTGAGGTTTGCCTGTCTCTCAGCAATCCCTGTGGATATGGTATGGGTAGTTCCCTTGGCCCCTGATGTTGGTGTGAGCTCCCCTGCTGAAATTGGATTAAGAACTGTAACCAGACAATTGTAAGCCTGGATAAAATCCTTAGTTCTCCTAAGCTACTTGGTCATGAGTTGACCAGAAACATACAGACAAACTGTAGCGCTGAATGCAGAGTTACTTGCAGAAATATGAGCAGGAGGGAGGATATACATCAGAGTGTGAGCAACTTCCCAGTGGCTACACCACTGAAAGAAATGCCACTCCCTCCCCCAGCACCCATTAACTGCCAATAGTCAGTCTATCCATTGTGAAATGTTGATGGACCCCGTCTTGGGCAGGTGTTATGCAGATAACCACAGCTGTAGTGAGCTCATAAGGGCAACTGCTACATCATGTCCAGAAGATATTATTTTGCTGCTCAGATCTCTATCCTTTTTCATCTCTGTCTTCCAGAATATTCCTTGAGACATGGAAGGAGAGATATAGATGTTCCATTTAAGACCAAACACTTCCCAGCATCACATATTCTCTATACTCTGGGCAGGTTGGTATTTCTATATTGACTGTACCCACTACGATAAGCTTCTCTGGTGAAAACAGGATGTAGCACTAATCTATGGACATGAATATGAATATTTAGAAAGCAGTTTGACAACATCACCATTTAACAAAACAGTAGTAAGCTCCCTCTATGGCCTATAACATCCCAAGTCATGGGTTGTTAATCAAGTTTACAGAACCAAGCCTCCTGTGATGAAAGCCTCAACTCCAACCAGAAAGTGGGTAATTACACCCATAACAGTCATGCCACTGTTGCAGCAGAGGGCATATCTTACCTGGCAGGTTGTCAATGTAGTGAATAAGCTTCACAATTGGATAAGACTATTGATGATTTTTCTTTCCTAGCAGCTTGCTTAGCACCTTCTGGTGCTACAAAAGCTGTCCAGTTGAGAGGAAACTTGCTATTCAGTTCCAGCTTGATTTCTCCATGTCTGTCACTAAAGTGTATGGCATCTTCAGCAATAGGGTCATACCACCAAGTTCTGGGCAGCCAAATGCAATGATAGTAGCCTGTATGGTTTGGGGGCCTGTGAGACCAATCTGACCAACAACTCATAAGTATCCCATGCTTGACACTAGGATTTTCTTGATATGTGATATACATATACATATACATACATATATATACAGCTATATATATACATATATATACAGCTATATATAATACATATATATATTGGCCTATATTGCGATCCCGTGGTGAGGTAGAGGGTCATGTGGAGAGGGCATGCAGGGAAAAGCTGCTCAGTTCCTAATGGCCAGCAAATAAGTAGGAGGTGATATATGTCCTTCAAAGTTCTGCCCCAGTGACCGACTTCCTTGAAGTCATATTATATTTATACTTTAGCTTTCTGTCTTGTGTGTGTGTGTGTGTGTGTGTGTGTGTGTGTGTGTGTGTGATCATTCCAGATCTTTGCCTTTCCACAGAAGTTTTAGTATTGTCATTTCTAAACTTATCAATATACTTAAGAGCCATGAATGATATCTTCAAAGTACCGAGTCCTTTGGTCCATAAGGACAGCACATCTCTCATGAGTGTGGCCTTTTTCTTTGCATGCTCATGGTTGTGCCATCTGAATGCAGATGTTTTCACTCGTGTCATTCCCATTTGTGTTCCCTGTTTCTTGCTTTATTAAAGCCATAACTTCTAGTTCAATATTAAAAGGAGCTGGTAAAGAAACGAGGAGTCTCAGTTTTGGTTGCTAATTTAAATAGGCAGAGCATTTAAGTTTGTAATTACTCCAAAAACTAAAAAGAAAAAAAAAAGATTCCTTCAAAGTACACAGAAAATCAAAATGTGACAACCACTCTTGAGAAGAGAAGAGACAGGCAGGGAGCAGTAAAATCAGCAAACAAAATAAGCAAGGGCTGGTAAAATGATTCAATGGGTCAGGTGCCTGCTCCCAAATCTGGGGACCTGAATTTGATCCTCAGAAGTCACATGATGGAGGGAGACAAGTGACTCCCAAAAGTCGTCCACCAACCTCCACCCTATATCATGGCATGCATGCGTACACCAGTAGTCTCTCTTTCTCTCTCTCTCTCTCTCTCTCTCAAATAAAATAGTTAAGAAGAAAGATAAACAGAAACTAAGCATACTTTTTCTTCTAGTTTTTTTCCAAGATTATGTCATCTTATAGCAGATTTAAAAAAATGAATTCAGCTATTTGGTTAAAAAATAGAATTCTAAAGATAGGAAAGTAAATGAAGGCATACATGAAATTTACTTCTCCTAAGGAAAATTGAATCAGTTTTCTTCGCACTGAATTAGGGTGATTCCTAGTTGGATGACTAACATCCTTGTGGGAAGTCATGTGGACACACAGAAGGCACAAGGCCATATAACAATGTGTAGCGCTGGAACAGGAAATCCATAAATGCCAATGACACCACAATCTGTGTCCTTCAGAGGCTGCACAGCTCACTTTGACTCAGACCTTTGCCTTTCTTAACAATGATGAAGTAAATTCCTGTTGCTTGAAGTTATCCAGTTTGTGGTTCATTGTTAGAGTAGCCCAATGAAATTAATACAAATTTTAGCATCAGGAAATATACACTGTAACAACCTTAAAAATGGCAGCCGTTTTGGAATTGGTGATAGGTAGAAATAGAAGAAGTTTGAGATGCATAATAGGAAAGGGTTGCATTGCCTTGAAGAGATTATTCTAATAAGGTACAGAAATAAATGAACATGTAACTGGAATCTTTACTATACCATGGAACAAAATTTAGGTACATATGTTTTAGTGTTGAGTAGAAAGTAGAATTTGTACATAATGAATGTGGCTATTTAGCTGATGCAATTTTTATACTTATTGGAATTACATCTTATTTCCCCTTCACTTTTTATTGTAATGTGAGAAAGAAACTCTCAAGGAAAAGCAGAACTAACACTTGAAAGCTGGATATTCCCAACCTGTCGAGACAGCAAATGATGGAGGGTTTAGCTGAACCAACAAGAATCCAATCAACGGCATTAACAGAAGTCAGGAATAAAGGTGGGATTGTTCAAAAAGATCTAAGAATGTTCTCCATTATGTCTCTGATTCCCATGAATTGCAGAGACCAACAAGGTTTTTCAGAATGCTATGCAGGCAGCCATGCTAGCTCATTGCACTGATGGATATAGATGGGAGGGAATGAAGGACATATTAATCTGGGAGTAGTTGCTTAATTCTCACTCCAGATCTGTTTTTCTTATTTGTTTATTTAAGATAAATGTTAAACTTTTACCTCCTAAATATGTTGATAGCGAAGCAATTTTACATGGCTTTAGGGAAGCCAGGTAAATCATTTAATTTATTCTGATCTCATTTGCAAATTCATTGTCAATTAATACATCAGATACAGCTATTACTTGGTTGTTTTGGCTTTTAATTGATAAACAGGCCAAATCAATGCATTTACTTAAGTTAATTAGAGTTAGATGAACAACAGACTCAGAACTAATAATACGGGGAATAATGTGAAAAGTTGAAAAAGGAGGATCTCTAATTTAATTTGCTTGTGCCTCACAAATAATTGGGTCTATTTGATTGGATCTAAACTTCTCAGTGAAACAAATATACACAAGCAAATAAACACAAATGTCTTGATATTTTAATAGTCCAATCTGAAATCAACGCTGTTAATGTTTTTACTATACCAGGTCCACAAAGACAACATGATAGTGAACAATGAACAAAATTAATGTTATTGTTAATGAGTGGTTAAGTCAAACTACATATGACCCAAACCTTTCAAAGATGATGAATTGTTTTAATGATTTCAAAATATACTTCAAGAAGTAATTCAAGATTCTGGGTGAATAAGATTCTTTTATTTCTTCCTTTCAGAATCTTTCTTTTTAAAAGTAGCTTGTCAAGGCCAAAATGGTATATCATTACACACATTTAATATGACTTCTTTTCAAACACAAAATGTCTACAATGAAAATTAGATTTCCATGATTAAATTCATAGTAGGATTTCATGAAAATTTTTAATAAAAGGCTTATTTTTAGATATATTCACTTTCTTCACTCCAGATACTTTGCATAAAATCAATATATCTCAATGAAAGTATTCAATTATTATATCCCCAAATGCAACTGAAATTAATGTAAAATTTTAGGCCACAATTTTATTCCCAAATCATAGAACATGAGCACTGATTCAGTGTGAAGGGTGGTATTAGATACGCTTTCACATGAATGATCTGCCTATGGGCAGGGAAATAATATTCTGACCCATGTGGTATCTTTTGGTCCTACAGTAGCCAGGGACAATCTGAAGGCTGTAGTTCCTGGGTGTGGAGAAGGTAGGACATATCCTACCCATGTTGTAATTGACTTTGACCACACCCTAAAAATTCCCTCCACCTTTACTACAGCAGTACGTTGCTTTATTCTATCACCATTATTAGACAGCAGACTTTTCTGTGCGATGGTGCTTCAGGTTTATTTTATTGTTGCTGTTGTTGTTGTTGAAAAAACAGCCCAGTACAGGAATACAGAAAGGAGTTTGAGTGTAAAAAAAAAGTCAAGATAAGATATATTTTTACATGGCAAAAGAACATAATGACAAATGGGTTAAAAAAATCTAACTAGATGCTCATCAATATTAACTGAACATTTTTAAGTTGTTGGAGAGAGAACATATTCTGTAAATGCAAGCCTATTGTTATCCAACTTCTACTCACAGGCAGGTGTGAGGTAGGAGTTGTTTAGCAGATGGGTGGGTGGAGGCATGTGTGCAAGAGGGCAATTGAGCATGTGTGCCTGTGAAGATCCAAGGGTGACAAAGGGATTCAAAGAATCATCCTGGATTGTGCTACTTCCTTATGGCTTTGCTCCGAAGATAATGAGACTCCATCTTCCAGGGCCCAAGGTACAGCCACAGCCATTTCTGCCTGGCATTTTTACATGGTCTCTAGGGATCTGAACTCAGATACTTTCATTTGTGAGACAAAGGCTTTAAATTCTCAGCCATCTCCCCAGTTCTGAGACAGGACCTTTATAGACTAGCAGATCTGTCTCCATCAAGACTTTCATGGAAGATCACTGGTGAATATTGTCTTGTCTCCATTCAACCTTGTAAGTGTGTGCTTTCACATTGATTAATATAACATACATTGAGTTCTATGTTGTTGAAACATTTTACCAACTTCATGTGAACCTTATTTATTAACTTCTTAGAGAATAAAAATTTTAAACAACATATGCAAGAAGCATATTTATATATAAACTGTTGTTTGAGTTCCCAATTTTCTCCATAAGGGAAGCTCTAGAATTTGATACTATATCACTAGTAAGAACACATTTTAAATTTCTGATAAATATATTGCCAAATTGCTTTCTAAACAACAAAATCTTCAGTAATTAGTATAAAGACTCACCTCACTATGCTTTAGACAGCACTGAGAAGGCATATATCTTCTTCAGTAGCATTTACTTGTAGGGGCAATATACTGATTCTCTCTGTGTTATAGTCACATGTATGTTGTCTTTTTAGTTATTGCATTTTTTGTGATCCCTTCATATTTGCTGTTATTTCTTTCCTTTATTATGTCTTTTTCTAGTATCAGGAATCATACCCAGGCCTCAGACATACCTGGTGTGTGCTGTACTGGTGAGCTCTGTTCCCAGCCCCCTCTTTGTCATTTTTACTGAAAATTATCCTTTTGTCATTATTTTATCTTTTAATTTCATTGGTTACTAACATCTTTTAAAATGTTGTTAACCTTATTGATAATTATCTTATGATTCATTTTCTTCATTAAGCTACCAAAGTCTGTCTTTTACTTGGGGATAAACTCTAGTCATTGATGTCCTTCTGTCCCTTTGTATCAAAATAATTTCAAAAGTGCAGAATAACTTAAAGAAGTCACATATACTGGGATGCATCAACTTTTGGCACTTTGTAAATATGCTTTTTGACTTAACATCTCTCAGCCTGTCTCATATATATATACATATACATATATATATGTCTATATATAATTTTTCTAAACTATTTGAAAAGAGATCACATGTGCCATGACCTTTGCCTTTTACTCTTTCAAAGTGCATTCATAAGACCACAACTATTTGGTCTGCATTACTACAGAACAATGATCAAATCCAGAGAATTCAGCATCGTCATTGTGTTTAGGTCTAAGTTATCACCTACACTTAAATCTGTTCAGACATAACAATATCCCTCATACCATGTTTCTCTTTTTCAAGCACACCTCCTGTCAGTGACCATCCCTTGCACTTAGTTCCCACATTTTCACTCTCCCTTAATCTATGTCAATTTCTGATCTTTGCTGAATATTTCACAATACATCTTGGAAAACATAAGTTTGTTGCATTACAGAATATCCCTTAACTTAAATTATCTGTTTCCTCATTAATAGGTCTAGACTCTGCATTCCAATGATGTAATATCCTCAGTACCATTTCCATATACTTTACCCTTTCTGATGGCTTTAACTTTGGTTACCCAATCATTGCATTGCAAAGTCTTTTATCTACAGAGTTAAAGATTTTTTTTGCAACTAATAACAATTTCTGAGAAAACAAATTGATATAATATGCAGTCTCCATTGAACTTCCCCCAGCCTTAGCATGCTCTAATGATTCTTTTTCTAACCAGTCTTTACCATGTAGTTGTAACATTCTAACTTTGGAATTCCTCCTTGGTCTCTACATTTATTAGTGGACAGAATTCTTTATTCCCAGTATTCTCCTTTTAAGCATTTTACTTTAAGATATACTAGATTTTTTATTTTTGATATACCTGATTTTATTGCTTATTGTGAAAATACTTTATTCTGAATTTATGGAGTATTAATGTAATTTCAAATAATTTTCATAGTCATTATCCATTTTATTCCCTGAGTTTTCTATGGCTATATAACAAAACACCTCACAATTTTGTGTATGTGTGTTTCTGTTTGTGGAGGCACATGTGTGAAGAAAGAAGACAAAATCAAGTGTTATACATTGCTTTACATCCCGTTTTTTCCATACATATATATACACACACATATATATATATGAGATATGTGTGTTTGCATGTAAGTAGGCATATGTACACAAAAGCAGTTGAGTGGGTATGCCTATTGATATCAAGTGTGATATCAAGAATCCTCTTCATTCTACTTTTCTACTTTACTTCTGTGAGCCTATTTCTCTAAACCCAGAGCACATCATTAGAACTAGTCTGGCTAGCCAGTTCGAATCCCAGTCTCCATTTTTTAGAGCTAGAATTACAGGTAGACCACCATAACCATTGGCATTTTTATATGGGATCTGGGAATCCAAAGTTAAGTCATTTTGCTTGCAGAGGCAAAGGTTTAACACAAAGCCATCTCCCCAGACCTGTCCACCTAATTTAAGAAAGAATCTCTTGGCCTCACAGCAATAAGGTAGAATGATTAAGGATGATTCCTAATATCACTGTTGAGCCTCCACAGACACAAACACTCAAGTACACTCATGTACATACACATCCACAAAAACATGCACACACATACACATACATGAAAGAAAAAAGGAAAGAAAAGGATTTGTTTACCTCTGTGCAATCCAGGTTATCTAGACCCCGGGTTAGGTTCTTCCATTTGCTGTAGGAGTACCAGAGATTGTGTTACTGTGGCTGGATTTTAAACGGGTTCTGGAGGTTCAAACTCAGGTCACCAGATTTACATAGCAAGCGCTTTTAACCAATGAGCTATCTCTTTAGCTCAAATTCACTACACTAACACCACAATTTATTATCTCTCAGCCTTATGGATTGTCTGGGTGTTTCTGCTATTTTTGCCTGGGTTCACTCAAGTGGATTCAGTTAGCTGGAGGGATAATCTGGATGGTCTAATTCACATGGTTAGGCCTAGGTCTGCACAAGTTCTTGCCTAGGCTTTCTCATATGGCGATACCAGGATTCCATAGGTGCAAAAGTGGAAGCTTCAAGACCATGTGAGGTCTTGTCTGTAAATCATGGGTTACCTCTGCCTTACAGCAAGTCAGCACAACTGTCCAGATTCAGAGGCAAGAATATGGATTATTCCACTGGGCCAGATGAGCTACAAAGAGCATGTAGCCACTTCCAATCCGTCACAGACTCATGAGCAACCCTAAGAATTAAGAGAACCAATTATCTCTGTGACAGACAAGAAAGCTGAGGTATAACCACATGATATAAAGCAGGGTCATTTTGACAACGTCCCAGTCCACCACTATTTGTATTAGGCAGCTAGTTATTAAAACACAAATTCTCAGATCCTACAAAATTAACATAGACATGCCATCTACATGCTAGAGAAATTAGAGTATAAGTATTATTCTATAGCAATGTAAGAGAATATCCCAGGTGGTAATAAACTCTCCAGATGGTTTAGATCACCTTTGTCACCTGGCAGTTACCTGGGGGCTGGTGAAATCACATTTTCTTTCAGAACCTCAATGTTGGGGGGGGTTCTACCTTGCCTACTCCAGGGGCCTGTTGTGGGTATCAAAGGAAGAACCTCTGTAGGAAAGCAGGCAGTGGAAAGAGAGGAATATAAATAATGTCCAAATGATGAAGTTGACTAGTGGCAGAATCCATGAAACAGCTGGACTCTTGAGAGACGTTCACGGGGCCAGCTGCTTTCTAGCCTTTTCCAGGTCCCTAGAATTCCTGGAAGATGCAGTTTCAATTTCAAGATGTAGGTTTCAACACACTCTTGGCAAAACAAAGAGCCTTTCCTCTTTGTGACCTTGAGGTTACAGACCTTCCACCTGGAAGCAAGCTCACCCAAGGCCTCCCGTGCAGCAGGGCATGGCCATCATCCTTCACTTCCATGGGAAAGGATTACTGGCTGAGTGGGATGTGTTTGGGATGGGTGAGTGTTCACAGGAAGTGGGAGGTGGAGTGACAATCCTGGCCTAGATTGCATTTTTCCAGTTTGAGACCTGTCAGTGCGATGGCACATACAGATTGCTGAGGCTCTGGGAGAGTCAGAATTTGAGAGCTGGTGGGTAGAAATTGTGATCTCTGAGTATTCACCTCCTCCAACCTGCATTTTTAATTCACCCACTCTTCATTCTAATCTTCTCTCCAGGCAATTTTCTAAAACTCGAGAAGCCAGCTCTTGTCTTCTCAGCTGTCTCAAATTCAATCTAATGGAGAAATGAAGTAGTGAGTTCTAGATAATTCCTTGATTTTTTTCCTGCTTAACCACAAACCCAATTCTCCAACAAAGCTGATAGACAAAAGAATATACACCCAGGCATTAAGTTAAAAAAAGTGGAACTTGCAGGCGGAAGGTCCTGAGTTCGGATCCTTGACTCCACGTATAGACGCCCGGGGAAGCGGGGGCAGCCTGAGCTTCTAGTCCTGGTAGGGCGGAGCCTGTGAATCCCCGGGCAGAGTAAACAAGGAGGAGGTGAAGGCGTCCATGGTGGTTCACGAATTCGCCCGTGGTTCTACACACACACACACACACACACACACACACACACACATACATACACACACACACACACACACGCACGCACGCACACACGCACAATTGAATAAATAATAATAATAATAATAAAGTTTAAAAAAGTGAAACTTGGTAGACGGCGCAGGGTTAAAGCCTTTGCCTTGCAAGCAAAAAGGCCTAAATTAAGATCCCCAGGGGGTTGGAGAGGTGGCTCAGGGGTTAAGCCTCTGCCTTGGAGGCGGAAGGTCCTGAGTTCGGATCCTAGACCCCATGTATAGACGCCAAGCAGAAGCGGGGGCGGCCTGCGTTTCTGGTCCTGGTAGGGCGGAGCTTGTGAATCCCGGGGCAGAGTAAACAAGGAGGAGGTGGAGGCGTCCATGGCGGTTCCCGAATTCGTCAGTGGTTCTACACACGCGCGCACGCACACAAGCGCACACACGCATACACGCACAATTGAATAAATAAAAAAAAATTTAAAAAAAAGATCCCCAGATCCCACATGAAGATGTCTGGCAGATATGGCCTCTCAATCCAACCTTGGAAGGCAGTCTGGGAAACTACAGAGCAAAGCAACAAAGAGGAAGAGCAATCCAGAATGATTCCCAGTGTCACTCTTGGGTCTCCATAAGCGCACACACACACACTCAAGTGCCCTCTAATACACACAAATACAAACACACACAAAATTCATGCACACACATACGCATGCCCCTCCAAAAAATAGTTAAACCTGTAAAAAACAAGGGTTCAAACATAGCTCCAATTCCTTACTGTCTTCAACATTTACTCTGCCTCTCATGTTATCTTCTGTAAAATGGGAATAATAAGTATAACTCATAGGTGCTATGAGGATGGCACAAGCTGACATAGTTATAGCCCTTAGAGCTGGGCCTGTCACATTGCACTGTGTAGAGCATGATTAATCGTTTTACTGTGCACTAGATCACCATAGCAACTGCTCTGGTCTCCCGTCTTAAAGTTTTCCTTACACACAATTTACCCTATGAGTGACCTCTCTCTATTTCCATTAATCTCCCTTTTCTCATCTTAAGGAATATATTGCCCATTGTATGATTTCTAAATAGCTTGGCCGTGTTTTTAAGACACTAATATCATCAGTCTGCACAATATTCATTACCAAACCAGCTTTGCCCATGCCTCCATGTGACAGCTTCTGACCCCAGAGCACTATCACCCTGTGAGGCTGCTGACTTTTTTGGGGGGTGCTGTCCAATTCATTGCATGAGGGATGTCTATCAGCGTGATCAGCTTAAAACACTCGGTTGTGACACTCGCCAGTGTCTCCAGTTACCGCCCAGTCCTCTAGGGGGTAAGAAAAAAAAAAAAACTACTCAAATTGAAAACCGTTGTCTACAGAACCCCATCTCACTTGCTGTGCATTCCTCACTATTTATCAAATGTATTTATTTCTATTACTTTTCTGAGTATTTTTTCTCATCTGATAAAATGTATATAACATGAAATGCTATGAATCTATCATCATCATCTACTTCAAAATCCTTCTCTTCTTCCTACACTATGCTCCTTTGTCATTTACCAATAGTTCCCATATCCCATTCTCCTGGCTCCTGGAAACCACCATTCTATTTTCTGTTCCTATGAACCTGACCATTCTAGGCACCTCACAGTCTACATGTCCTCTGTGTCTGGTTTATTTTACCTAAATCAGTATCTTCAAGGTTCATCTCTGTTGTGGAATGCATCTGAATCTTATTTTTTAAGGCCAAATAGTATTCCTTCTCACATATTGTTTACTACCCCTCAGTCTGTTTTGACTGTTGTAATACTGATATGAACCTTAGTGTGCAAAACTTGCTTGTGGCCCTGCTTTTCAATCCTCGTTAGTTTACTAGTAAGGATGGGACTGATGGATCACATGGAGCTCGTGGAAGGCTCTTCCATGCTGTGATCCACAGTGGTGATCTGGTTCACATCCCTGCAAACTGGACTTCCCCACATCCTAACTACACTTGTCTTCTTGTTTCTTTCTTTTTTGCTACTGCTGCTGCTACTGTTGCTGTTACTGAGCAACCACTTCTAAGAGTGTGAAATAGCTCTTAGGTACTGACTGGCCAGTTCTGCAGACAAATGCCAATTCAGTTTTTTGCACATGTTTAATCAAGGCAGCCACACTGTTTTATTGTAAGAACTTTTGAAATTCTTGATATTAATGTTAACAAACTTATTAATAGGTGTATGTGTTGCAATAATTTTCTCTCACTTCATGGGTTGCATTTTCTTTTAATATGTTGGTGGCATCCTTTGACACATGGGAATTCAGAGCATATTAACATTTAACTTGAAAATGACAACAGAAAAGCTTCGAAAGAACTGTCCCAAATCAAAAGAAAATGCAGTATATAACTTAGTAATGATAAGATGCTGGTTTTCTGCTATGAAAAAATACAGCAAACTCCAAAGTTTAAAATAATCTTATACAAACATATGACCTTGTACCTGTATAGGTTAGTGCTCTGAAATAAACTTTACAGGTCTAAAAATCAAAGCATGACAGCATTTGTTCTAAGGCTCTAGAAAAAAATAGATTCTTTTTTCTCTCTTGCAGCTTCTAAACATCAGTATTTCTTGTCCTGTGGCCCCTTCACCCATCTTCAAAGTCAGTGTACTCGGCTTCCCTCTGAGATTCTTCCAATAGCAATATCTCCTCATCTCAGAGGAAAGGTATTTTCAAGAATCTGTTTGGTTCGTTTTAGCTCATCCAAATAATCTAGAATCGGCTTTTCTTGCTATCTCAGTGGTAGAGTACTTGCTTAGCACATGATGGGTCACCCACCGGTCCAAATAATCTAGAATTGGTTTTAGGCAGTAGCTCAGTGGTAAGGCATTAGCCTAGCACAGCAGGGGTCACGGGCTCAAATAATCCAGAATAGTCTCTTCCACTTCAAGATCTTTAACCTTTATCTTCATGACAAACACAACTCTCCTTTCACTATGTAAAGTGGCATATATACATGCCTCAGAGTCCAGAACACTGATGACTTTGGGGCCCATTATTCTGCCTACCAAATGAGGAAAAAGTGAAACGCCAGTAAATTTGGAATTAGTGTTATGTGACTTTCTGAACACATTTTCTCCTTCCCATCTCAGCTGAGCAGCATGGTAACTGCATCCTTTGGACGTTTGGATGCTAACTGCATTTCTATAGACTTTCAGGACCATCTGCTTCACTGACCAAGATATTTCATGAATTCACACTCTCTTTTCTGCTTTAGAATAATCAATATCAGAAACAGATGGGGTGAAATCTTTCAAAGTTTGTCATAACTTTACTACAAGAAGTTAGAAAAATCTAGCAAAATCAAAATGCTGCCCTCAAATTAAGTATTTGTATGATATATAAATATATATGTATATATCATAAGGAAGCAACCTCTCTGTTTATTTATTTGGGGGGTGTGTTACATAAAAGCCATCACATATTCCAGCCACAATCCATGTTGCCAGAACCAAATAGTAGAAAATCAGGTTTCTCCTAATTTTTCATAGTCTTTCCTAATCCTTCTTTGCATGTCTTGATTTCTTACCCCTTCCTGGAATCCCCTTGTTTCCTTATTTACCCAAAAAGTGTCTAGTCATCAGAGTCCAGTGGAAATGTCAGGTGGCAGCCTGACCCGGAAGGCATTCAAAGAAGCACAAGCCCCCACACAGCAACTCACCAGCCACAGATAACTATATTGACAACCCAGACAGAAACTCCACATCTATTCCCCAAGGCATTTGAATTAATTTCCAAGAAAGCATGAAAGAGTCAACAGATACATAGAAGCCCTGCCCCTGGGCATCACAATTACTCATGTATCCACCTGACACCTGGGACATGGAGTCCTAGGCACATCTATGAGGAATTATCTAGTTAGGCTAGAGCTCCAGACAGCTCTGTAGAGATTGCTTAATTGCTTTGGTGGAATTGAGAAGACTCTTCCAACATGGTCAGCAACATTCTCTGGGCTGTAGAAAAAAACAAGCTGAGCACTGGCAAGCTGCCTGGTTCTTCTCTGCTCTCGACTTTGGACATGAAGAGGCCAGTTCCCTTAGCTTCCACTGGTATGACTTTCCTCCCAAGAGCTACAACCTAGACTTAGGAATTGGAATAAAAGTCTTATTTTTCCCTAAGTTGTTGGTTCTGTTTTTATTGCAGCAAAAACCATGATACTAGAACAGATATATACCTGAAATACTCTGTATAGTACTCCCAGGGCAGTTGAGGCTCCCGCCTGTACATGCGAACATTGGTCTATCACAAGCTCCACTTTAGCTTCTAGCTTTTACTCTCTATATCCATTTTAGACAGGTCTGCCATGAATTGTTCATTTTAGTCCAAATGATCTTTTCACTACCTAGTATTCACAGAACTGCTTTCTGGTAAAGCTATAAAAAAAATCAACTTATATTTAAAATACCTCCCCACAGTAGCAAGGAAATCTATCAAGGCAAATTCTACTTAAATAGAAACAATTATTTTCAAGCATCCCATTTTGCTATCAAAATATATTTGACTAATCAGGCATTTTAAAACTACAGATTAGAAACCACGTCTGAGGACATAGGTTAATAAATGATGTATTGATATTACAATACCCCTGAAATAATGTTATCATGTTTCCAGACTTCAGAAATCACCCTGTGTAACCTCATAGACAAAGACAAAATTCTTCATCATCAAAAGAATTCTCTGAGATGCTTTTTTGTGAAGAGCTCACAATTTGCTTGTTCCCATGCAGAAATGCACTATTCAAGTCCTGACAAACAATATCCACAAAGCTCCAGTAGAGCTAATACCATACCATTGACTTGTCATTCACTTTAAGGACTCTTTATTGTAGACTAGGAAAGATCTGATAGAAATGATATGGTTCTATAGAAATATAGATTTCAGTAAAATCTCACACACACGCTTCTACAGAGCCATACCGTGAATGTCTATTTCTTTCAGAAAAAAATCTCATGCAGATGAATGTTGGGAAGGAACGTGTTGGTAATTTTTTTTCCAAAATCTTCTTTTTGTAGAAGAAATGGAAATGTTATCATCCTTTGTTCATACAATGAAATGAGAGCTTATCCCCTATGTCTGGTAGTGTGAGTTAAAAAACATTCTAGCATGATATTAACAGCAGACAAGTAAATATGCAGTTTCTCAATCTGCCTGGCTGGGTTTTCCGAGCTTCTGTCTGGCCTCTTACCATTTATGAGACTGTTTCTTTAAGTACAATAGTTTTCCCACCTTTCTTGATTTTTCTGAACAGACTGTAGACAGACTCCTCCCACTGCCTGGAATTTTTCTCCCCTTACTTAACAAACTCCTTCTCCTCAGTTAGGGTCCAGAGGAAATTCCTTTTATTACTACATTCTCTGCCCTTCCTCACCCAACTCTTCTACTGTGATGGCAGAGTTGTTAACTGCACTTCTGTGTCTAATCACTTACATGCCATAAGTTTCTGTTATAGCAACAATCACAGCATCTTATTGTTGGGGAACATGTACACATGTCATCCCCTGTAGGACAGGGTGTGTTGAGGAGTCTTTGTCTGGCTTTTTCCAGCCCTCAGAGCTAGTACATTCCATGGCAGAGTTTGGGAAACAGACTTGAATAGAAGAAATACATCGGAGATGAACTTTCTTTTCCCTGAGATGATATCCATTGCTGAGAATATAGAAATAGCTTTACAAGGCCAATAATGAGCTTAATGGTACTTAATATCAATTATCTTCAATCTTCAATTTTAGAAATAGCTTCAGATTTAGGGTTTTTCACCAATGACAGTTAAACAAAGATATTAAAGGAAATTTTATTGCAGCAATTGCTCAAGTTGAAACAGGTTTAAGAACAAATCCGATTTAAATACTTGCCATTTACTTCTATTTACCTATAAGATGTTTAAAATGGAACACTTTGGGGCAGAATCATATAAAAGTCTCATCTTCAATTGTGAATTATGAGGAAGTCTTTTCTACAGCTTTTCAAACATTGTTCTATAGTTAGTTATTCAAAAGTTCAAATTATTACAGATTGCTCCTCTGTCATAGCTAGCTAGCTATAGTGTTCATTCGCATGAGCCCTTCCTCTATGAACAGCCCTGGTTCCATCGGATCAGCCGCAGACATCTGCAAGATGGCACAAATAGGGACAAGTCCCAGAGGTCCTGCTTTGGGCCTGTACAGTAGTGGGCAGCTATTAGGCCACCAGCTGATAAAAAAGGCCACAACTTCTCCAATGGCAAAATAGTGACCTTTAAATGATCACATCCAGTGAGCCAAATTGGGGGGAAACTAACATTTCTGTAACATTTTGATGTATTAAGACAAAAAAAATAAAACAATATGGAGAATCAACCTAATTATCCACCTATCAAGCATTTTATGAATGTCCAGAGTCTTTCTAATTCATTCCTGAAGATCTGAATGAGGCTGTTTCTGTTGGCAGAAATATTTGTGTCTTTCAGACACTCTTTCCAGTGTTTAGGCCTTCTGAGACAGTCATTCTCCTTTCCAAGTATCAAGAGAAATAGAAATGAGTAGGACAAGGATTTGCATTGCAGAAGATTCATATGGCCAGTGAAGCTGGCACACAAGTCCCAGTGTCACTTTTGTCACCACACGAGTTTATCAGGTGGCAGCCTTCTCGTGCATCCAGAGTAGAAACACCTCACAGGTCAATGTTTGCAACTTATTGGATAAAATCACACATAATAGAATTATTTTTCTTTTGTCCATAGTGATCACAAAATTGAAAATGCTGGAAATAATGCAATGCTACATCCAAAAGCAACTTACTGTTATTGCGGGTCTATTCCACATTTTTGAAGACTCAAGAGAACTAGCATTATCTCACCAATCTTTCTTGGTGACGTTGGCTTGCTTGAGAACTGAGGACTGGCTTAGAAGTCCTAAATGTTCATTAAATACATCCCCTCAAATGTCTGAAGTCACATTATAAGATGATAATGGTCCCTGTCATCCATCTATGGATATGTACCCATCCCCAAATCTGTTACATACATATGCATAGGAAAGTCCATCTATCCCTTAACTGTCCAGTATATCTTTATGTTGCCTATCAGCAAAGATGATGTCTGCTTTAAATTAGATAATTTATATATGTCATTCTTGCTCTTGTCATTCCTATCCTTGAATCTAAAGTCAAAGTTCAGGAAAGTATTCTTTGTCCACCATGAAACTACAGAAAATATGAATGTGTGGGGCTAGAGAAGTGGCTCAGGGGTTAAGCCTCTGCCTTGCAGGCGGAAGGTCCTGAGTTTGGATCCTAGACCCCACATATAGACGCCGGGCGGAAGCGGGGCGGCCTGCGCTTCTGGTCCTGGTAGGGCAGGAGCCTGTGAATCCCGGGGCAGAGTAAACAAGGAGGAAGTGGAGGCGGTCCATGGTGGTTCCCGAATTTGCCCGTGGTTCTATACACACACATACATACATGCACACACGCGCACACACGCACAATTGAATAAATAATAATTAAAAAAATTTTAAAAAACATACAAAAAAAGAAAATATGAATGTGTAATATCTTACAGGAGAGAATAGAGCAGAATTTTCATCTACAGCAGACTGGATGATTTCTAACCACATCCTCTAAGTACAATGGATTTTCCAGAAGAAAAAAAGAGAAAGAAGACAAAATTTAAGATAATTTCTTGATGTGGAAGAAAGACACTTTGTTGGGATACTCCAAACGTTTTCAGTTATGGTGTCCTGAATAGAGGACACTATGAAAGAAATGAAAAGCAGTGCTTCCTAATGCAGTTGCATTAGGATGCATGGAAAAACAAGTTTGCTATAGGCTGGTTTTATAAGTGATAATTGATTGCAAATTATATTGACAGTTATTGAACATAATTATTCACCACAGGAGCCATCTTTAATCAATTAATCAGGGCACAATTCAACTTCACTTCTTGCACGTGGCAGCAAATAATTTTTTTTCTTTTTCCCCCTTACCTACTTTGTTTGCTGTTGCTGAAACATTTAACAAATTAATTAGATGGTAATTCTTAGCAATAAATGAAACCCTTAAGGTATTCAAAATGTAAACTCCACAACAAAACATGTTCACTCCCAAAATTTCTTTCAATCACTGAATAAACACAGGTCTCTCTCAGGGCTTCCTGTAAGGAGTAGCTCAAGAAATCGCCCTAATATCAGCCAGACCCAATGTCCCCAGGGACACACTACAGGTTTAGCTCTGTCTTATTCCCATTTTAATCACATACTTAAGGGCATACAACCTAGACTTTTCCTGTTTTCATCTAGCCAACTCCAAAATGGTAAAGAAAGTACTGGAGCCCAGAAAATCATGCCCCAAACTGTGGATTTACCATGGTGAGAGCTCTTCACATGAAAGGACATCAGAAGTGTCAAAATCAAGGTATCTCTGACCTCTTGCCCTCTTCTCTCATCCCTTCCTCTCCCCACAAAGGATGTTACAGAAGTCAGATTTCCTCTTCTTCTAGGCAGGCAACAGGAATTAGAACCCTCTCTCCCAAAGCAATCCATTAACCCTAGAAAAGTCACTCTCTCCCTAATCCTGGATAGTCCTGCCCATGCCTGGGAAGGCCTGTTACCCAGAGAGACCAAGAAGAAACCACATCTTGTCCAGCTACATTTCTGTACAGCCATAAAACTAAGCATAAAAAATAGACCGTTTTTCCAGTCTTTTATCGTTGGTTAGAAGGTGACCTTCTATACTAATCAGGTGCAGCCAAGGGCAGTGTAAGAAAAACAAAACTGAAAACAAGAATAAACCATAATTCAGAACACCAAAGACCCTATATTATTCACCTGGAACCAGACCAGCCAAATCTCTCCCCATTCTAAAGCTCAGGGAACCTTGTGAAAGAGGGGGCAGCAAGATTGTAAGAGCCTAAAGATGGGGAGGAGCAACGATATGCAAGATACTGCACACAAGTTAGGGCTGCAACAGCCAGAATTGGACTTTGCCTGACCTGCACAATGGCTGACATGTCAATGACTCCTCCAAAGTCTAACATGGATCACAGGGGAGAAGGTTCCAGGCAGTAGGAGCTTTAGAGACAAGGGATTAACAGTTATAATAGAGTTCCCATACTAACAGGAAGCCCAAGAAGGGGCTCCAGGCTATGCCACTGAGTCCTGAACCCTCACTAGGGTGGAAGACTCAGAGGGAAGTTTGGTTGTATGATGCTCCAGGGGATGGGATAGAGGAAGGGGAAGGCACCAGGAGAGGGAGAGGGTGGGAAAGGGGTGAAAGGAGGGGGAAAAAGGGGAGAAAGTAATGGGGAACAACTAGGGAAGGGAGAGAGGAGGGAGAGGATGGGGAGACCTATTAAGCTTGTATGACTAGGAAAAAAAAATGTGGGAGAAAATTTTAAAAAATAGTCTGTTTTTCTCTGAGAACTGTAGGGTCTTCCTTTTTTTTTCTTCCTTCTTTTTTTATTTTCATTTATTCCACTTTTTTTTATATTAGTATTATTTCCGCTCATACAAACTTAACAGGTACACCGGTCCCCTCCCTCCCTCCACCTCCCCACAGACCCCCCTGCTCCCCTCTCCTCTCTCTCCTCCCTCCCCATCCCACAGTGCCTCCCCCCCCCAATCCCCAGAGCATACTTTACTGTGCAGGGTCCTCCTTTTTGAAGGCCTAAATGGCTCTTAAAATTTTTGCCAAATAAATTCATGTTTCCTTGGAAACATGTCATTGGTTATGGGACTATTGGCTGACAAGTAAGGAAAGATATCATACCTGCCTGTTCCTGCCATAGAGACCCAAACTCATGAACAGGCTGAATGGTGCACTGAAACTACACAGTATAATGTTGGAAAGAAAAGGAATGTCATGCTCTGGTAGTATACAATCAAAGTCACTATTAGGATGAAGGCGATAAAAAAATCACACACCGCAAAGAATCCATCCTTTACAGTTGACATCAAATCATAAGAATCATCAGTAAAAAAGCATTACAAGAACATTGTTGAACATTTGAGCTGTATACATCTCTCTGTATTCAAAATAATATATGTAGCAAGCCCATTGTATTCGTTCATGGTCAGACTCCAGGAAAAATATCATATTTAGTTACCAATGTTATTGCTCACAAAGGAAGTTAAAATACTGAACTGTACATAGAGAGGATTATGACTAGGCTAAAGAGGGGTTTCAAAACCAGTCATAAGAAGAGAAATAGAAGAAAAAGAAGATACAGTGACAGAGAAAGGGAGAAGTCAGAAGGAACATGCGAGTTGTCTCCATTAATAGGATTGGCCAGAGGGAAAAGAATGAAAATGAATTCTGAGCAGCAACCACAAACACCTTAAAGATTAGTTAACAACTCTTAAGAAGGCATCTCACCCTCAGCATTAGGATTTTGTTTAATAACCTCTGGCTTTGGGTACCATTCTGAGTTGCCTACCAGAACCAGTTGCTATGGTTGCAAACTCTAGAGAAATGAAGCTGAGCTGGATGCTCCCTCCCTGCTATCTTCACAGGATGCTTTGCAGATTGCTGGGGAAAGGAGGCATCAATGGTCTGACCCCAACAGCTGTTGCATGGCATTTTTTCCATGAGCATCTATCTTAGACTCTGCCTGAATCTAAGTTAGGGAGGATGTGGTTTAACAGATTGAAGCAGCTACTTAGGCTCAGGAAGTTTTTAAGGATAACAAACTAGGGGCAGGACTCCCTCCAGGGTGTGGAAAGGTAGTAAACAAAAGCTGGAGGAGGAGATTTGTCTGCCAGCCAAACCAGCACATCAATCAGAAGGAACCCCTCACCATCCCACCTCCAAGCAACGGCTGCTGGACAGCCAAGCAGTCTGGAAGGAGTCGCTGGAGTAGGTCAACTGTGTGAAGAAGGTCTTGGAGCAGCAGTCTAGAAGAGACTGCTGAGCATGTCAGTCAAGAAGCCGGGGAGAAAGAAGTCAGTGAACAGTCCAGGAGTCTGAGAGAGACCGCAGAGGCGGCCAGAAGCGTGAAGGAGACTTTTCTTTCAAGTCCTTTAGCAGAGCTGCAGGAATGCAACTTCCATGAGCTTCCCCTAGCAGGAGAGGAGGCTTTCTGCTGTGTAGCTGCCTTTCAATGGTTCTTGCTCCTCTTAATAAACATCAGCCCGGGGGCTGAAGAGGTGGCTCAGGGGTTAAGCCTCTGCCTTGCAGGCAGAAGGTCCTGAGTTCGGATCCTAGACCCCACGTATAGACGCCGGGCGGAAGCGGGGGCAGCCTGCGTTTCCAGTCCTGGTAGGGCGGAGCCTGTGAATCCTGGGACAGAGTAAATAAGGAGGAGGTGGAGGCGGTCCATGGTAGTTCCTGAATTCGTCCGTGGTTCAAACATACACACACACGCACACATGCATACACGCACAATTGAATAAATAATAAATAAATAAATAAAATTTAAAAAAAATAAAATAAACATCAGCCCTACTCCTGTAAGCAAGTAAAATTAACTCATTGGTTCATCAAGTTGGACCTTGGCATGATCATTTCTTTGGATAGTCGTGTGATGTCTCCCCAGGAAAAATGCTCACACAACAGCTGTGTGCTTTTTGCAAACAATTAGCAAACAAAAATTCCTGGAGGCAGTTTCCAGCTTGATAGGAGACTTCAAGATGCCCTCTTTTCACAAAGACACCCTCTCTTAGCCAGTCGGCAACCTCATAGCCCATTCTAATCCCTGTAGCTTAGGATTCTGTACAGGAAGAACAGATGTGTCAAATTTGTTATGACACTGAATTTTTAAAGTTCTTTCCTCTATTGAGAAATCAAGTACATCTCTGCAAAATAAAAATAGAATTTTATTATAGCAGTACAAACATTTTTTGCCATTCTTTATAGTTTCAAAACTGTGAATATCCAATCAAACTTTGTAATTGCTTTCATAAATGCCTAATTAAACTATAAATATTATTAAATATATCCACGTACAATAAGCACTGGAAACATCTGGATGAAAAATGGAACATTTAGACGAGCAGCTGGATATTTACCTACACAATGCTAGACACCAAGATATTCAGAAGCATCAAATGGCTCAGAGGACTTTTTTGAATTTCATCTGGATATTTGACTCTGGTTTCTGCTTTTGTTCCAATTTTCAGCTTCTCTATTTTTAATGGGACTATTTTATACCCTCCTCCTGCTGAGCAGCATTAGTTGGTCACAAAATACTCTTTCTCTCCCCTGCTGGTTGTCTTCCTCTCTGATCTCATCCTCTTTGATCTACTGTTCTATTCCAGTGCCAGAAACACGGGAGGCTTATGGAATGCACCTCTCCTTCGAGTTTCTCTTCCACAACCTGGGGTGACTGTCAGAAAACCCAAGGGCAGTACCTCTGTGTGACTGAAGACGCTGCACTGTGACATGAGCCCCAGGGTAATCCTGTGGCCCCTTTTACTCCTACCTATAGACATCACTCTGTCTACAACCCAGTGTCTCCTGGACCTGTCCCCGGGGAACTGGCTCCTTTATTTGTTGAATGTCCGAGTCTTCATAATGCTTTCAGTTAAGTAATAATCACAAAATAAATCATAAAACTAGTAATTCCAACATACAGTCCCAATATAATGAAAACTTCATTGCACCTGGGTTGCTTCAAGCAATTCATGTGGGTTAATTCATTCAATCATCATGAAAACCTTATGTAACAGGTGCTTTATTATTTATTTTTCATACAAGGGAAACAAGTGAGCAATGCCCAAATTCTCATAGACATAATTCCTTAGGCCTCCAACACAAATTTTGAAATTTTACTCTCAACAACTATGTTCACTGTCTGTCACTTCAATCTATTCTAATTTCTAACCATTTTCCCTAAGTCCAGTGTCTTCAAATTCAAAGAGAATGAGTTGGATGCCTTCCCTATTTTAAACAATATCAGAAGACCTGTCTCATCATACTTGGTACAGTGAAGATAACATATTTTTACATAGAAATTATAATAAGTGCCTTCCAAAGATATCTACTTTACATATTCTCATTTCTTTCTAAACAGTTCAAATGCAAGAAATGATCTTACACGATTTACATATTTTTTACCTGCTTTGTCAAGGTTAATTCAGCTGAATGAAATATTTTATACATTTGTATATTTTCTTTCTAGAGTAGTATTTAATTGTCTTTTGAAACCTAAATGCAATCCATCAGGGATTGGTTTTTAGTTAGAAAATCTGTACAAAAATGAACAACCAAATATTGACATCCAGAAATGATGAACTTTTTGCTCTGTGTTGGGGAGATCTCAGCTTGTTTTCTAGAAGTGTGCCTTGAACTGGCAACGGCAAGGTGGTGCTTTTGGAGCTCCTCGGAAGACAGACTCTTTTCTAAATGCTTGTCTAGTTCACTGTGTTGTTCAGCAGAAAGCATCCTGAGTTGTGGGAAAAACATTGCTCGGTATGGCCTGAGGCAGAGTATTGGGATGCACAGACCCAATTATCATCTTAGCTGCAAGGAGATAGGTTTAGGTCACAGAAAGTGACTGTGCATTGGTGACCTGAGTAAATGCAGAAAAACATACATAGAAACAAGAGTAAAGTCCTCATCAGAGCTGAGTGAATAAAGAGGGTCAAGGGAAGCATTTCAATTCTAAAGCTACTGAGCTTTTCCAAGCATCAACCATACAATAATGAGGTACACAGAAGAAAACATCTGCTCTCACATAGCTTATATTTGTGTGTTTGTGTGTGTGTGTGTGTGTGTGTGTGTGTGTGTGTGTGTGTGTACATGCATGCATGATGCATGTGCTGTTAGGGACAGGCAAGTACCTAACTGAGCTCCACTTCTATCTTCTATAATTTTTATTTTGATATAGGGGTTGGTCTCATTAAGTTATCAAGACTAATCTTGAACTTTGTAGCCCAGGCTGGATTTGAGTTTTAAGACTCTCTTGTCTCCACCTCTCAAGTAGCTAGCTAGCCTCTGCTCTGAAGGCACAGCATTCAAAATTTGCTAAACAATTTGTAAGGGATACAGCACACCAAGCAAGATAAATACATGAATGATATGACCTGTTAAATGATAACAAATATTTAAAAGACTATAAAGAAAATAAGAAAGACACACAGTATCAGGGAGAGACTTGGAATTTCAGATATGACATCCAGGGAAGGCATCCTGAGACCATGACTTTGAGTAAAGCTCCATGAAAGTTCCACGAAGATGTATGAAAGAGGAACCTTATGGTGGTATGCTGATATGGTATACAAACACCAGGAAGACACAGGAGAAAAAATGAGGCAGGATGGGATGAAGATGGGGGCCAGATACAAACTATTAAGTCATTCAGATGGAAAAGGGGGGCATCCTTATCATGAATCTTTCAATGTTCATCTGAGGAGCTTGAAGAGTTTAGCGCAGGAGAGTGATAAGGTCTGACTCTGGCTTGAGCAAGGTCCTCCAGCTATATATGAAGAGATTGGCAGAGTGAACATATGAGAAAAGAGCCTAGGTAGGAAGTCCTTGAAGTCATTCAGGAGAGAAATGAGAGCAATTGGGGCCAGATGGTAGCAAGAGGGGACATTAGAATTGATAGAATTGTATTTGGAATGTAGAATGGAGAGACATCGGTGAGATATGTAGAGTACTATAAAAGACAGAAAAGTCGAGAAGACTTTTTTGGTCTGAACAAAAAAATAGAACAGACCTGATTAAAAACTCCTTGAAGAGAGAATCACCCATACATATTCACTTAATACATAATGAATATAAATGCTAAAATAGCAAAAGGAATTGAAATTCCTCTGGAAGTGTTAAGTATGTATAAAGCAAAAATAGGGTAATATGGAAGTGTATTATTAACATATAGGATGTGTCTCCATTTAAATATGACATTGATAGTCCTATGTATCCAGTAAGAGAGAAAACTTAATTCTTCCCGTAGTGATGTTCAGATAGCAGATACTGAACATAGCTTTAAATATTTGCTGGAAAATCTGATAGTCAGATTTTGATATTTATTAAGGACTTTCCATATTGAGTTTAATTAAGGATTTGATTATGAATTCTACCTTGGAGGCATGATTACTACTTATCTCTTCACTCTTGGGCCAGAGAGAATTACAGATGCTGAATATGTTCTCTTCTGCATCCATGAAATAGTCATTAGTTTGAAAAGGCATCTCTCAGTACAGCAAATTGCCTAGAGAAATTTAACTCATTCAGCTTTTATGGTACTCTCATAAGGAAATTTGAATGTGTTCTTAATATTTTAACTAAGATAGATTAATCATCACAACTAATTTCCTGATAAGTATACAATTGTCTTTTATTATTCTTTTCTTGTTGCATATTAATCTTTTATCCCTGTTAGCACTTTGAAATTTGGCAGGGAAATACATTTCCTTGTTAGAGGTATGTGTAAGATACCTCTATCTTAGATTCACTGCTCACTTCAGTGGCTTCACTAACATCTTCTTTTCCCAAATATACCATTTGCAGCATGTCTGTTGAAAAGCAACATCACAGAACGAAAGACTCACTTTTCAAGCAATGCCTTGATCTCAGAAAAAGCTACAGGGCTCTGGCTACACATTTTGGCTGTTAGAAACCTTAGACACATGCTATTGTGTTATGGCTATTAGCAAAGAAGAAATCCTGGGACACGGATGGTGCCTTTTCCCACATGAGTAGATAATGCTAATCTATAAAACAGCAACTAATAGTGGCCCCATACTCCCTCAAAAAAGTGACTGATAGAAAATGAGGCATGCATTTCTGTACTCAGCTAGCCTACTTTACCGGTTTGATTGTGCTATCTGGGACTGTGCTTGAGGAGCTAAACATGGAGCGATGTCCCTTCCCAGTGACCCATCACTCTCCCTTTGCCACTCTTTCTTCCTATATCAAAGAAAGGCTTTATTTTCCCTCTTAGAAATGGGTAAGTGGGGAATCATAAACCCTAACATGGCACATCTTTTCATAGTCATCATTTATAGTGATCTTGGCCTTGTGTTCTTATGACCTAATAGGTAGCCTCCCTGACCATGCATACATCTTTCTTGATATGATAGAGAAGTAGAAAGAAATTAAACACTTGTTTCCATTTATTTTTTTCTACTTTAAATCCCCAGTGTAAATATATTCATTTTCCAAGGGGAAAAGGTGACATTATTTCATCCTTTACTTATGTCAAAATATAGCATAATAGTTTATCTTCCTTCATAAGATAAGGAAATATGCCAGAGGGCTATTATCTTTCTTCTTTCTCTGGCATGATTGTAATGTCATTGGGTTTTACTCTTTGTTCCTTTCTCTAAACCTGTTCATGCTTCATTATCATTTATGCCATATTCCCTTTATTTGCATTTTAAGTCACGACTGTGACCCTAGGTAACCTATTGTTCTACAATTACAGGCTACTTTCAATCTACACTCATTTCTCAGTCTTCCTGCTGAGAACTAGCACATATTCAGATCGTTTTTGCAATCTCCACATTAATGGTTGGTTTCTCTCACATTCCTGTTGGAAAGAAAACTCATCATAATATCAAGAATAGCTATGTTTTCTGATGTTTCTCTAATTATCTCATATATAATAAATATGATGATTAATAATAATAATAAATTGCACTGCATCCACTTTAGGAATTAAAATTCATAGAATCAATTTTCTTTGCAATATTCCTTTATGAAAATAACATTCAGAATTTATAAATGCAGATGTTTATTTTTATCAAAGAAAGATAGGTAACTGGCTAATCATATTAATATCAAAAATACATATGAATTTGCATGAGAGATATGATTTAGTGTCAATCATATGCCATTGTTTTAAAAGTAAACTTGAGAGTGTTTTTAAAAAATAAATCTAAATGAAGTAGGAAATCTCTCTCTCTGAATCATACACACACATATGCACACACATACACACACACACACAGTAAGAGGTCTACATTCAGAAGGATAAAATGTATGCCAAAATTATAGTTAAACAATTAGAGCTTTTAACAATGATATTATTTGTATCTCTATACTACATAGATACAGTGTTTATACTGAGGACATCTTGGGTTGATTTAACTATAAAAATTACTTCAATCAAAGCCTATATGGAAGAATATTTTTACTATAGTATCGAGATAGCACCATGTATTATCTAAATACTATCTTAAAGTTATTGTTACAGCAATAAGTATGATATGAAAAATAAATGTCATTGACTTTACAGAAAAAAGTGTTAGGATTTGCAAAAAGAAAGGAAGGGAGAAAAGAAGGAAGGCAGGGAAGGAGTGAGGGAGGGAGAGAGAAAGAGGGGGGAGAGAGAGAAAGAAGGAAGGAAGGAAAGAAGGAAGGAAGGAAGGAAGGAAGGAAGGAAGGAAGGAAGGAAGAAAGAAAGAAAGAAAGAAAGAAAGAAAGAAAGAAAGAAAGAAAGAAAGAAAGAAAGAAAGAAAGAAAGAAAGAAAGAAAGAAAGAGAAAAAGTTGCCTTGATTTTTTTCTACCCCACATGCCCACATGTTTGGTGGCACACTAGAAAGTTTAGACTAAGAAAGTAAATGGAATAAGATTGTCAATGAATTACTGAAGAGGAAGAATCTTAAAAATGCAAAGTCATTGTTCCTAGCAGGAATAATAGAATGAGAGACTTTCAACTATAAGCTTATAAGACAGATTGGGAGCACATTCAGAGGACCTTAGGAGACTAGGAAATATGAGTGCTAAAGACAAAAATCCAGAAAATGAGATGACAACCAACAAAAATGAAGGAAAATATCTGGAAATGATGAATCTGATAAGGAGCTAATATAAAAAAAAAAACTCTTTACACCTCTAAAAACAACTAGCCCAATTAAACTGATGAGGGATATTTGAATAGTCATTACCCAAATAATTCATGCAAATGACCAATAAGCACATGAGGAGATGTGCAACATCAGTTTTCATTAAACACCACAATGATATACCATGTCGCACCTACTAATAAGGCTATAATAAAAAACACAAGGACACAGGAAACTGGAAACCATGATACATTGCTGCGGAATTGTAGCTTTCAAAAAAATATAGGAGAGGTCTTATGAATATATATTCTTTTTTAACATTTTTATTATTATTTCCACTCATACAAACTTAGTATGTACACTGGTTCCCTCCCTCCCTCCTCCTCCCCCCCGACCCTCCTGCTCCCCCTCCCCTCACCCCTCCCTACCCATCCTCCAGTGCCTCCACCCCCAGTCCCCGGAGAATTCTTTAATGTGCCTGCCAGAATCTCCTCTGGGCCCTCCTCTCCGATGACGTACAAGGACCCAGTGGCATTTCCCTGAACCCTTTCCTGTGTTCCCCTTAAGCATAGGAACACTACTGTGGCTGTCAATCCCTTGCCTCCAAGGATCTTGGTGCCTTTAGCAAATGCTAGACTTTGTGGGGTCAATAGTGTGTTGGACATTGCGCAGGGCATGCAAAGTCCATTTATGATTGCTTTGGCCCTAACTTGGATGGAGTATCTTGCATATCCTTGCTCCTCCTATCCTTGAGCTCTTACAATCTTACCGCCCCCCTTTCGGCAGCTTCAGGATGGGGAGAGATTAGGCTGGCCTAGTTCTAGATGGTTGATATAGAGTCTCTGAATTTCTGGATTATGGTTTGTTGATTTTCTTTTGCAGTTTTGCTGCTCCTGCAATACCCTTCACTCCATCCTGCTGGGCACTGTATGTCACCCCCTGGCCAGTGACAAAAAGCTGTTAAACTACAGTCTTGTTATAAGAGCCCATTCAAAGGTAGATTTAATAAAAGTAGGAAACCTCAGTGAGGGAGGGGTCAATCACCCATTTGCAAAATGGTTACTTTCTATCTGCCAGACTATATGCCCTCCCCTTCTGGTGAGATCATACCCCATCAGTTGCAAATGACCAGGAACAAAAGTCTGTGAACTTAACCAGATGTCTCATTACTTACTTGCAGTCCTTGATGGAGGCCTATTTTCTCTGCTGTAACATGGTCCCCTCTCTCCTTGTGTCTGGTGTGGCCCTCCAACCCCATCCCTCCTGTTCATAATCCTTGCAATTACTGTAGGTATTACAGAGATTTATCTTTGAGTGTCTCAAGGTGGGCTGGGTGGGTTTGGTACTAGGAGCCACCTATTAGGGAGTACATACGGCGCTTAATTTTCTGGGTCTGGGATACTTCACTTAATATAATTGTTTCTAATGACATCCATTTCCCGGCATGAATATATATTCTTAGCAATGCTACAACTAGAATATGCACACAGAGAAATAAAAGCATGTGAACCCACAAAAACTCATGTATAAATTTTTATGGCAGCATTAGTCTCTATAACCAAAAGATAGAAACAACCCAAAAATCTACTAAGTGAAAAATACATTAACAAAATATGGTACATCCATACCATGGAATACTATTCATCCACACAAAGGAATAAAGTACATATACATAATACAACATGAGTAAACTTACAATTATGCTATGAGCAAGAAACTGAACACAAAAGACGTGTGGCATATGATTCCATCTGTATATGGAATATTCCAAATGGACAAATTTAAAGACAGAAAGTAAATTATTGGTTTCCAGGGAGGGGGGCAGAAGGAGGCCAAATGAGGAGTGAATGCTGGTAGATGTGATTTTGAAAGGAGCTGATTAGATAGTAATAAACACAATAAAAGCTACTGCACCACCAAGTTTCAAATAGCAGATTTATGTGTGTGTGTGTGTGTGTGTACGTGTGTGTGTTTGCATGAATTATATCTCAAAGAGAAAACTCTATAATCACAAAAGAGGAAAATAAATTATGTCTTTCCCTGAATGTGCACTACATTTGTAAGCCTCCCAACTGCTGGGTAGCTTGACCAGTTCACCTTTGCATTTTAATTTGCTTCCTGTCTTCATTCTGACCATCAACCTGCAAAGCAATTCTCACACAATGTCCTTCAAATACTTTTTTTTGCGTATATATGTGTGTATTACAGGGCACTGTGTGCCTGTGGAGCCCAAAGGTGACTTCTATAGTCATCCTGGGGCAAAAAAAGATAGCTTAGGGTTTAAGACTTTTGCTTTGCAAGCAGATGATCCTAAAGTGGCAGCCTGCACTTCCAGCCCTAGTGGGCAGAGCCTGAGATATCCCAGAGCAAAGCAAAAAGGAGGTAGAAGCAATCCAAGATGATTCCCAAAATCACCCTTGATCTTCCACTTGGACACACAGTGCCCTCACACACACACACACACACACACACACACACACACACACACACACACACACACACACACACACTTAAATAAAAATTCTTATAAGTTGCCCTTTGTCCTTCACCCATGCATCATGGAATGCATGGTTTGCTCTCTCTCTCTCTCTCTCTCTCTCTCTCTCTCTCTCTCTCTCTCTCAAATAAATAATTAAATAACTTAAAAAAGAGTTATCCTGGATTGCTTCTTACCTTCTTTTTGCTTTGTTCTTGGATGTCCCAAAACCTTCCATAGCCGGAATTGCAGGCCGCCACCATTTCTGCCTGGCATTTTTACATGGGATCCAGGATCTGAACATAGGTCCTTTTGCTTTCAAGGCAGAGGCTTATCCCCTGAGCCATCTCTCTGATTCAACTCAAACACTTTAATTCCATGAAACGTTTGAACTGAAAAGGATTTTATGTCAACGCAATAATACTGCTGTCAACTTGATAGGGTCTAGAATCACCCAGGAGAGAAGCCTCTGGGTACATCGGTGAAGGATTATCTAGATTAATGTGAACCTCTAAGAACGTCCTCGAGGGATTGTCTTTATTGCATTCATTGATGTGGGAAGCCCCCTCTTGACTGTGGACAAGACTATTCCCTTAAATGAGTAAGTGAGGGCAGGCAGCCATTGTTCTTGCTTACTGATTATAGATGCAATGTGACCAGATGTTTCACGATCCTTTCACCTTCACTTCCCTGCTACGATGACCTGTAGTCTGGAACCATGCAGAATAAACCTTTTCTTCTTTTAAATTGTGTTTGTCAAGGTATTATATCACAACACAGAAAAAAAAAACTAAGTCAGTCAAACAATGAAAAACTATATACTATAGCAACGCAAGTGTTGTAGATCAACAATCACAGCAACACTTCTTTACTCTTTTTGCCCAACCTGTGGCCAATATCTGTTGATTCTCCATTCATGTCAGAAAACAATCGCACTCAAATTCTCACTATCTCTTGCTGAAAGAATTCTATCCTGTGGTCATAAGCCTCATGCAACTTCCATAACCCAGTTCAACTTCTACTGCCTCCACAATACCTTTTTACCTACTCTCAGGTTATAAATGCCTTTTGCAAAGACTGGGCATGCTCTGTCTACACCATCACAATTATGAAAGTGAAAATATAATAGAATGAAAAATATTCTCTTTCCCACCACTGGAAACTCCTGAAGTCACCAATTATAACCAGTAGACTATTTTGAATTTAAAATGTCTACTGCATTGCTTTATATCCAACTAGTTCTTAAAGCAATTGAAACTAGCTATTGCTCTTAGTGAGAGTTTATCAAATGAACAAATGTTTACCTAATCATTTTATAAGAACTTCTCTGATATATTCTTCTTCTATATATTGCTGCTAACTTGATATAAAATAATAATCATCATAAACAAGACTGAAATATCCCTGTATATTTAAATGATGATACATCTAAACTAAGACATTAATAAGACTAAGCTCTGTGTCCTTCAGCAGGAGTGAAAATCTGCTGCTCATCCTTCTTACTGCAGTGGACAGAGCATTGGCCAGAATAAAGCCAACAATTTGGCTCCTGGAAATCATTATCTCTCCCCAGGAACCTCTTCTATCCCTCTTGCCTGTGCATCGTAGACCTCTACCTCCCACAGCAAGTCCTCTCCTCCTAAAAATTTTTCTACTATAGAAGCTGTAATAGTGCCTCAATCCATAGCACTCCACATTCTATTGCCTGAAGATGGAGAGAGAATGTTCCTCCCTCCACCTGGGAAGGGAAAGAATGAATAGCCCCAAATAATCCAGTGAAATGGCAAGTTTATTTTCCAATAAAAGTATTACTTAAAACTTACCAGCGACACTAGAGAAAGTGAGAAAGCTTCCAGATCTATTCAACCTAGATTTTTCCATGGTGATCAAACTGTGAGGTAAACCATCAACAGTCCTTACCTAGATGCAAATCCTTCGAGCTTCAATAAGAACCAGCCTGGCTATATGTGTCTATTAGTGCTAAAGTGGTATGAATATTATGGAGGTAAACACCACCTTCTGACTGAACTTAGGTCCTGCTCTACAGAAGGGAACTTATACCTTGTATGTCAACCTGGCTAAGAATCCTTGAACTGGAAGGTCACAGGCCATAGGGAAGAACCCACCACTCTTACTTTGCTAAATGGATATAGCAACAAACTACCTTCCAATACTTATCCTTACAGCCATAGATTAGTGTAGCCTTCATCTGAGAGAAGCTTCTTTTTGCCATAGATGGCAATTAATGGAATCACAACTGGCAGAGAATGAACAATTATGGAGCACTGGACTCTAAAGAGGACATCCAAATCACTTACTACCACCCACACATACACATACAGACCTAATGAAACATCATGGAAGAAGGGACAGAAAAAAATATAGAATCCAGAGGGTAGGGAAGAGTACCATCAAACCGTGCCTTCTGGATATGACAGGGCTGTTATACCCATGAACTCATTACAGCCGTGTTTACCTGCATAATATCTGCTCTTCCTTCATGGGTGATGAAATGTCAACAGGCCCAATCCTGTGCCTATATTTTGATATATTTCACATACTATCCAAGAAATTATATATCACATTTTGTCATAGGAAAATGACTCCTGAGGTTTTTTTTTAATTCATCTGTGTGAATGCATGTGGTATGTGTGTGCATGCATGCATACGCATGTGTGTGTGTGTGATATTGGGAGGAGAGGAGTGTACAAATGCTGTAGCACTTGTATGGAGGTCAGAGGACAACCTCTAGTTTGTCCTCGCCTTCCATCTTGTTTGAGGCAGGGTTTCTGCTATTTGTCATTGTGCTACATAAGCCAGAGTGCTAGCTTAAAAGTTTCCAAGGATTTTCCTGTGAGCACTGGATCTACAGATATATGACACTGCCTAGCTTTAAGAGGGCTCTAGGGATTCACACTCACATCTTCATGGTTGCACAAGTATTTTAACCAATGAGTCATCATCTCCCCAGCACTAACTTCAAACTTTTAAACCTGAACTTAACAAATGCAATTATCATAAAATACAATATTCAGCTGTTGAGAACTATATTTATCCTTCAATAGATTTTTTTTATTTTCATAGTTTATTCACCCCAAACTCTTTCCTATGTGTTGTAGCTTTTGGTGTCTCAAGAGATTGAATCAATGCCATCTGAAAAAAAGAGTATTCTGGTTAAATTAACTAACATATGAAATTCGGAAAGCAATGCCTGAGACTCTTGAAGGGGACATGCACAAGTATTCTGGATGAAAACCAAATAGATATTTAATTTGAACTCAATGCAAGTGAATCCTTCCTAGATAAAGTCAGTCCAGGTTTGAAGATTAAAATGAGGAGTCGTTTTTTAGCGGCCCTTCCATTCACTTCAGATTCCTCCCATCACCTTGGGAAGATACTACGCTGCTGAGGACTAGGTGTGATTTTTGTCGCATCAAAATACAAGTGCACCTGTGCTTAAGATGGAAAGGTGACAGTGAACTAGATTTGCGGTTCGAAGGTGCAGCAGGACATACGGGGCAGAAGGTTCGATAATGAGAAATTATGGACTCCTGCGATTCTTGAGGGCCAGAGGGAGAGAATTACTAGCTGTATGCTGGCAGCAATTTCCCTAAACCCTGTGAGGTGGCATGACTCAAGCTGTTGCAAATGTAGACATAGTAGCCACCAACCACAGCTCTGGGTAGGCACTCGACGTCCTGGGGTGTGAAATACATTGAAAACCCTTTCTAAATAGGATTGATCACTTAATTTGACAATTTTAGAGTAAAAAAAAAAATCATACAGAGTCTTCAGTTTCCAGCAATTCTTCACAGCCTGCTAGAAACTTAATAATCACTTTCACCATAGATGTGTATATCTGCGTTTACATTTTAATTGGCCATTGTAACCCCAGAGATTGTCCTAAATATAATGTATTAAAAATGTTGGATTTATGGGTTGTTTCTTACCCTAACTTTCAAAACGCAGTCCCATAAACAGTAAGCTCTTCTCTCAGAGAAAAGCTGGATCTTGAGAGACACGCTTGTGTCTTTTATCTAAAATGGGTTTAACGACATCCCTGCCACCACCAGTCCTCAAAACAAAACCAGCAGCAGCACAATGAGGCCCATCGTGTTTAAAAACAGAGGAGTCGGCGGCTGTTTTGTTAGCTGCACACATTATGTTGAGGGGTTAACTTTTGCCTCCCATTCCTACTTTTTCTCTCATGAATGAGCAATTAATTACTTTGCTGCTGTCTTCCCTGTTCAGCTCTTCAGTGTACAATAGCCTTTTGTTTTCCTGCAATCGGAAAAAGCTTTGAAGGATTTCAATCTTCAAAAACACAGAACACTTTCTTTCTCTTTATTTCTGAACACACAAAAAAGTCTATTCTTATGTATATTTAATAATAGGCTTCAAAAAGAGCTTCATTGTGCACCTTAACATGATCTGATTGATTCTTGCAGCTAAGTCAAAGGAACACATACAAATCTCAGTCCTGGGGAACGTTTTCTATTTAAAAATTTGAAAGTGTAAACTTTATAATAAACTGGGAGACAAAATGTAAATATGTTGTATTTAGCTTTAAATGCAGTTAAGCACAGTTTCGACACAGCTGACTTTTTCTGGATGACAATGTGGCTTGAATAATGAAATGCTTCATCTTAAGTCACATAGAGTTCATTGCCACCGTTTATGACCAGAGAAAAGAACCCAATATGCTCTTATTCATTCTTCTCTATAGAAAACAAGGATATACAGGTATTTCAGTGTATATATGCATAGAGAGATGGTTAGGATAACCTTCTCACGTGCAAGAAGAAATAAAAGATGAAGTGTTACATGACAAAATCAGTGAGTGTGCGCCATGCCTAAAATCCTCTTACATTGCCTATAAACAGATTATAGGTGATTCGATGAATTTGGCTATTGTAATATAATCTCAATTATCTAGAATGGCCATAGGACTGAAATGTTAATCTAATAGTTTAATTAACTTAGCATTATATAGCAAACACTATCCTATTCGGGGTCATAAAATTTAAAATAGGAGTCACTCAGCTAAATAGACAATAATTTCCATCCATCCTCAATAGAAATAAGTTAAAAGTCTTTGCCCTACTAAAAGAAAAAAAATCATTTCTTTTTCCTATTATTAATAAAAGTGCCCTTGGGACATGCATGTGTGTATCCCTCTCCACGCACACACATACATACACATTGGTTCATGGAGAATGGTAGGTAACTAAACACCAGGAAATTGAGAATGTTCTATATTTATCTCAGCTGTTCCTTTCATTTTATGTTATACAAGGGAAGTATAAAAAGTGTTCACCTCTTCTTTCTGGTCCACTGGAGAATTTAATAAAATGCTTTCTCTATCATTGTATCAAAATCACATACAGAATACAAAAGACAAGACATCATCTACTGAACTACATAGTTCATGTCTGCATAAACAGTTCACATTCTGACTGACAAAGTGATGCTCTGCACTTTAAGGACATCCTCAACCAGTCCCTTCTTGCTCAAATAGACATTCAAAACCATTCAACTTGTATGTTTAGTTTTTCCCTTACAGTTACTTTTCTGTTCTACCAAAGGCAGAAATGTTAATCTAATAGTTTAATTAACTTAGCATTATATAGCAAACACTATCCTATTCAGGGTCATAAAATTTAAAATAGGAGTCACTCAGCTAAATAGACAATAATTTCCATCCATCCTCAATAGAAATAAGTTAAAAGTCTTTGCCCTACTAAAAGAAAAAAAAAACATTTCTTTTTCCTATTATTAATAAAAGTCCTTGGATCTCTGGGCCTTCAATGGAAACAGGTGGAATTCAGATGACCAAGCAGTTCGTTGACATCATGGACTAAGAAGACATATGTCATAGTTAGACACAAGTGTCAACTTGATAGTTCAGGGTTTAAGCACTGAGCATATTTGTAAAGAATTACTGGTTGAGTTAGGTCCTAAACAAGCCTACAGGAAATTGATAGGGAAGGCCTAGTCCACGGTGTGTGAGACTAATCCCTGGGCAGGTAAGTAAGGAGGGACCTAGTTAAGGAAGTCAGCATTCTTCTGTATACTTAGCCAGACATGCTGATCTGGCAAGTGAGGCTTGTCCCTCTCTCAGCAGTCTTGTGGGTAAGGTATGGCCCATTCCTTCAGTTCCTGGTGTTGGTATGAACTCTCCTACCAAGCAGAACAAAGAACTATAATCAAGAAGCATATACCAAAAGAAAACCCCTTTTTCTCCTGAGGTGTTTGTTTGTGAATATATCAACCATGCAGAGTAAAACTGAAACAACATATAACAGAATTTGTCAACCTTACAGTTCTATTTTAATGTAATGACTTGAAAATAGATTAACATAAAATATAATGGGTCAACGGGAAATGTCTCAAGTCTTGGTGTAATCCCTGTTTGCACACCCTCTCTCATATAACTTTTAACAGCTGAAAAGTATAGTCACACCATGTAGCTATGGCAGACTCTATTCCACCGATTTTCCAGTGGTGAACACTATAGATTGTCCAATTGCAAATCTATCATACAGCTGTGCAATCACTTTCCAGCAGCTCTGTGGCAAGGCTCAGAGGTTAAAAGGATGCATTTTATTGCCCAGCATAATGGAATTTGAACACTATGAGGTTTCCTGATGGCAAGAACTGGGACAGGTCACTTAGCATCATCAAAGTTTTAGTTCCTCTACAAAAGGAAGATAATTTCTTTCCTGGTGTTTCTGAGATAATCCAATGGGAAAATAAATATGAAATCATACTATATCAGCGCTAATTTGGTCATAGCAAGCTAGTTGACTTACTTCTTTGGTTTGACTTAATTGCACCAGAATTGTTCTCCCCATGTTCATTTTCAAGGCTGTAGATAACATATGGAATGTGCACATTTCCCAAAAGTGGTATCATGTTATGTTATAGCTCTAGATGCATTGGTTTAAGAAGAGAACTAATATCTTATTTCATCTTTGTTCTAGTGCCTACCACAAGAACAAATAAACAATGTAAGTCCAACCAGCTTTTTAAGTAAATATGTCTTTCTTTCTAACATGAATAAGCACCTCTGGTTCATTAAACACCACCAGCTTTGCAGACGTTCAGCACAGGCTCATCTCAATTCTTTCTAGAGGTCACTGTTAATAAACAGAATGAGGTTGAGTGGGCTATATACTCAAAGACAGTAGTTCTCATCTGGGGAGCTTGTTTGGCAATGTAGACTTCTGTTTCGTACTTACAGAGATTGTGATTCAGGAAATCTTAATTAGGAACCCAAGAATTTCAATTTTTATTTATTACCTTTCAATCCTGTTGATCCCTGACCCACATATCTGTATTCTACTCTGGAATTTTTGCCTCATTATACCAGAATTCTAACTCCTTTCTACCATATAATGTAGAATTATAAACCACTTAGAAAATGACCCATCAGATTCAGAAATCTTATCTTTTTCTATATTATTTGATGACTAGTAAAAGTGCATCAATACTAAACTAGCAAGGCTTATCCATTGGTCTGGGAAAAGAGAATAAAGAGGATGGAAATGTTTACATGAGTAGCTGTCCATACTTTATCCCACTACTTGTTCTTAGTATGGTAATACCTAAGTTGCTCTACTCTTGGTTTTGGCAAAACACTGGGTATCATTTCATCTAATTCAGAATATTTGTAGACAAGAGCCAAGATAGCTTCCAGAGAAGATGCAATTTCAGCTAGGCAAAGCTAGGCAGTTTTCTGTCATCCTTCAGTGCCATCTAGACGCCAACAGGCCCAAGTGAAGGTCAAGAAAGGGAACCCTCAGGAAATCCTTAAATATCAACAAAGAAAACTCATTGATCAGTTTCAGATTTTCAACTAAGGCCCAGAAATTAAACTCAAGAAATGAGGAGGGGAAGAATGCTCAGAAACAAACAAAACAAAACAAAACAAAACAATAAAGAGATATTCCCAGCCTGACTGTCATCTTACGTAGTTTGACCTTAGTCCTTGGTATACCTATTCAGTATTTCTCAAGGCAGTTTCCAGTTACACAAATACCTTGAGCCTTAGACGATAAAACAGATATGCAATCATGCATCACTTTCTCCTCCTCTATGAAATCAAGTTGGGTGGATTGCATTAGATGACTTTACAGAGTGGCTGCTACATCATACAGGTGGACAGTCATTTTTCCTCTATATTTTTCTTGTCCATCACCCCATCATTTTTCTCAATCCTTAGCTTTCTGTGTGTGAATAGGGGGTTCATTCATTCACATATTCTTATGGGTCTAGATAATGCTGACATTTTTGTTAAACTTTATTAAATGATTTAACTCATTTAAATTTGGTTTATTAAAAATAGTCCATAAATGGAACAACAGTCCAGATAAAATGGAAACCTATATGAGACTGAATCTTTTCAGAAACCCCCAAGGCATAGTCAGCATTTAATCTGGACACTGAAATTAAAACATTTGTACAGTATTCACTATGCACCTGTCATTGTACTAAACATTTTACAAGAATTTTTACTTAAAACTCAAAATGGCTCAATCATTTAGTATCATTGTCCCCATGTACTGATTAATAAAGTGTATTGTTTTTTTCCTCAACACCATCCAAGGAGTCTAGAAAGAACTCCAGCTGAAGTATGATTGGCAGTGAAGCCTGTGAAGGGGCTTCTAAAAGATGAGAAAGATCTGAAAACAAACAGAGAGGATAGAGAGTATCATGGGCTACCCGAACAGTGCTGCCACCCATCAGAACCAGGAATGACTCTGTGAATTCAGGAAACCATGCCAGGTTGAAAGTGGCTGAAGCTGAGGCTGCCTACTCAGAGGGAAGTCCAAGAAGGTCAGATGTTGGGTTCTTCAGAAAACCAGCCATGACAAGAGCTTTGCTCAGAATCCCATTCGTCCAGATGCCTGCAGTTGTAAGGAAACTCAGACTCTGCGCTGCCTCCTGGCTCTGTCCCAGTCACCCCATTGTGACACAGGGGTCTCCATCCTCCCTCATAGCCCACTGGGAGAGGAGTGTAAAAGTAGCCTTCTTTAGGTTTATGTCAATCAGTTCTCTTTTTGTCTTATGTGGAATGCTCTTGAACACAAGATGTTCAGAGGAAAAATTACAAAAACCCCAAATGTAAAATAGTGAATGTAACTTCCAGAGGAAATGTATCTTTTTCAAATCTAACACTTTTTTCCCATTTTATTTTTTTCTATTTTTTACAAACATATTGAGTATTCATCTCAATTTGCCTTCCTCCCATCCTGCGACCTCCTTTCATCATTCCCTCCCACTCCCTCCCACCTTTCCACTTGTATACTTCTATGGACCCCAGAGTTCACGCTTATCTAGTCCTGTGGGAGCCCAAGCCTCCATGACATATCAAGTTACCTTTCTTCAGGCACCCCACTGATATGTGCATTTGCCTTCAGTCATCCAGCTTTAGACCCAAAGATTTCCACTGTAAGTTCCCATTCTATGGGGATAACAACAGTTACCTACAGAGCACTTTGATGTACTGTCTTCCTATCTATAGGTTTATTATATTGGCAATCTTCCTTATTGATCTAATTCCTTCCCTTTTGGGGGCTTGTTCTAGTTTACAATAACAATGATATGTACCACTCTGACAAGCAGGTCTTGAGTCCAATCAAAAAATCTGTTGGTTACTCTCAACAGCTGGGATCTTGTGAAATTAAAGAACTTCTGTTCAGATAAAGAGATTGTAACACGAGCTCAAAGGCAACCCACAGAATGGGATAAAATCTTCAATAACCACACATCTGATAGAGCTCTGCTGTCCAGAGTGCGCAAAGAACTTAGAAAACTAAACACCACAGAAACCAATGGCCCAATTAAAAAATGGGCCCTGGAACTTAAAAGAAACTTTACCAGGGATGAAATTAAAATGTCTAATAAATATCTTAAAAAATGCTCCACTTCCTTAGCCATCAGGGAAATGCAAATCAAAACTTCCCTGAAAAAAAAAAAAAAAAAAAAAACTTCCCTGAGATATCATCTCACCCCGGTCAGGATGGCAAAAATCCACAATACAAACAACAACAAATGCTGGAGAGGATGTGGAGAGAGGGGAACTCTCCTACATTACTGGTGGGAATGCAGGCTCATGCAGCCACTCTGGCGAGCCGTCTGGAGATTCTTAAAGAAATTAAAGATTGAAATGCCATATGACCCTGCTATTCCACTTTTGGGAATAACCCCCCATGCAGCACAGGTTCACCTCGATAGCACAAGCACGACCATAGCAGCACTGTTTACAAAAGCAAAGTCATGGATTCAACCCAAATGTCCAACAGTTGACGAGTGGATAAGGAAACAGTGGTACATCTATACACTGGAGTACTACTCAGCCATCAAAAATGATGAATTACTGGAATTTGCAAGGAAATGGATGTCATTAGAAACAATTATATTAAGTGAAGTATCCCAAACCCAGAAAGTTAAGCGCTGTTTGTACTCCCTAATAGGTGGCTCCTAGTACCAAACTCACCCAGCCCACCTTGAGACACTCAAAGGTAAATCTATGTATTACCTACAGTAATTGCAAGGATTATGAACAGGAGGGATAGGGTTGAAGGGCCACACCAGAAACAAGGAGAGAAGTGACCATGTTACAGTAGAGAAAATAGGCCTCTATCAAGGACTGCAAGTAAGTAATGTGACACCTGGTTAAGTTCACAGACGTTCGTTCCTGATCATTTACAACTAAGGGTGTATGATCTTAACAGAAGGAGAGGGCATATAATCTGGCAGATAAAAAGTAACCATTTTGCAAATGGGTGATTGACTCCTCCCTCACTGAGGTTTCCTACTTTTATTACATCTACCCTTGAATGTGCTCTTATAATAAGACTCCAGTTTAACAGCTTTTTGTCTCTGGCCAGGGGGTGACATACAGTGCCCAGCAGGATGGAGTGAAGGGCATTGCAGGAGCAGCAAAACTGCAAAAGAAAATCAACAAACCACAATCCAGAACTTCAGAGACTCTATATCAACCACCTAGAACTAGGCCAGACTAATCTCTCCCCATCCTGAAGCTCAGGGACATTTACGGAAGAGGGGGCGGTAAGAGTGTAAGAGCAAAAGGATGGGAGGAGCAATGATTTGCAAGATACTCCACACAAGTTAGGGCCGAAGCAATCATAATAGGACTTTGCATGCCCTGCGCAATGTCCAACACACTATTGACCTCACAAAGTCTAGCATCTGCTAAAGGCACCAAGATCCTTGGAGCCAAGGGATTGGCAGCCACAGCAGTGTTCCTATGCTTAAGGGGAACACGGGAAAGGGTTCAGGGAAATGCCACTGGGTCCTTGCACGTCATCGGAGAGTAGGGCCCAGAGGAGAGTCAGGCATGCACAAGAAAGGACTCTCTGGGAATTGGTGCGGGAGGCACTGGAGGATGGGGAGGGAGGGGTGAAGGGAGGGGGAGCAGGGGGTTCGGGGGGAGGAGGAGGGAGGGAGGAAACTGGTGTACCTATTAGGTTTGTATGAGCTGAAATAATAATAAAAAATGTATTAAAATAAAAAAGTCCACCAGATCTTGATACAGTAATAATGGGTGATTTCAATACCTCACTCTCATCTTTAGATAGGATATCCAAAATAAAATAAAAAACTTCTGAGTTACACTATACCATATGACAAATGAACTTAAAGATGTATATAGAATATTCTATTACAATTAGTAATATTATAATAATATATTATGGTAGGAAATATGGAGTAAATATTCTTCTCTGTAAAAAAAAAAAGCACTAATACAGAAAAAAAAAAAGAAACAAAGGACTAATACAGAAAAAAAAATCTGTTGGTTGTCTCCTTGATATTCATGCCACTATTACACTGGTGGTCACTTGTTGCCATGGTGATTTATACTGCAACTTACAGATCTCATGTTGTTGATGAGACAGGTGAATATTTGTCTCCCCTAGCAGCTTCTACAGTATTCCTTGGTACTATGTAAGCTACCCAGCGAAGAGAAAGTCCTCAGATCAGTTCCAGTTGATATCTTTTGCCCATGTCCTGTGATCCATTTGTGTTGCATCTCCAGTAATAGGGTCTTACTGATAGTTTTTATCGAGCAATCAAGACCAATGGCAATAGCCTATAATGTTTGGGGGTCTTTAAGACATCTCCGACCAACATTTTATCAGAAAGTACCACATTCTTGTTACTTCTAGTATAATTATGTCCCTGAGTTCTAAGTATATCAGCTCGAGGCTTTTGCTTCTCAGCATATGGACTTCCCATCCTTGTTCCTTTCTTTAAAAGACTTTTTTGACATATTACTGGCATAGGATGTGCTTTTGAGGTTATTTCCCAAAATCTTTGGGTTTTTCTATAAGTATCTCTGTCCCTCCTATCTCCCATGTCCCTCCTATCTCCCATTCCCTCATTCCCTGCTATGCATTTTTCTCAATTATTCCCTCACTCATCCTTGTCCTGCGATCCTAAATGTCTCCTTTAAAAGGTTTTGCCCTAACCATCCCTTCCTACCTTCCCATTTACAGATATTTTCAAATTTTCTGGTTCTTACAGTGCTTCCACTCCAAATGCATTGGCAAATTCAATTATCCACAGTAAGAGAAAACACGGATGCTTAACTTTCTGTGTCTAAGATACCTCACTCAATATTAAAGGTTCCAGTTCCATCCAAATCCATCGTCCTGGATTGCTTCTACCTATTTTTTGCTTTGCTCTGGGATTTCCCAGGCTCTATCCACCACCAGAGTCAGAAGTGCAGGCTGCCAACATTTCTGCCTGGCATTTTTATGTGGGACTTGAGATCCAAACTCAGGACCTACTACTTGCAAGGCAGAGTCTTAATCCCCTGAGCCATCTCTCCAATCCTAAATGTAACACATTTTTAAAAGGTGTCTTTTATTCATTGAAATTTTCATGAACAAATAGAATGAATTCAACTGCTTTCATCCTCTAATGTCCATTCCATCCCTCCTCCCATGCCATTCCACAGAGTTTCCTTCCAGTAAGTTTCCCTCCCACTCCCAGTCTCTCTGCATGTGTGTTCCATTGGGTCTCATTCAGGGTGTCCACTTTGGCATGTTCTTGGGCATTCACTGGGGCATGAACAGTGGACTGACCATCGAGCAAGGAACCTCTTACTGTCCTGACTGGCATCATCCCAATCTATCTATCAGGGTAAGGCCACATATCCTGGGATCCTCCCTATTCCATGATGAAATATTGATAGGCCACCTATTGTGGAGGACTCATGAATGCAGATGTCACTGCATTATGTTTTCGGGTACAGCAGCCCTGATATAGACAGCAACTTCTGTCAAACTTCGGCAAATATAAAGGCCCAATTTAAACAGGAGAGGCCCGAATTGAAGAAAATATGTTGTGATTCAAGTTGCGCTCCAAGAATACATGAATATTTACCTAAAAGATACTTTGAGCTGAAAAGATAAATATAAATAAAGATGCAGTTATCTGTATATATTCCATAATGTGATGTATGCATATAAATGTATACCTGCCAACATTGAAGCAGATTTTAGAAAACTTTGTTTCTTTGTGTAGAGACAGGACTCAGAACAGTGCTGCCCCAAATAGGACACATTGGCATTTCAGAGAATGGAGGACTCCAGAAAGCTGTCCGACTGTCTCCACCCTCTGTCTTGAAGCATACCAAGGATGCTACAATTCCCCCAGCTCTTCATGGCATCCCTAACAATGCCATAAAGCCTGGGCTACTTTCCCTTCAGTGAGTCACAGACTTTCATTCAAGAGGGGTCCTCCACATACCCAAAGCAAGGAATGTTCCACAACAAGCATTATAGAACAGAAGCTGAGCAGTAAGACTCACCCTCAGATTATCACCATTAAATCCCCTCTGTTTTCTTGTTTCTTTGGGTCTTTATTTTCAAAGACTCCCACCTCATATAAAAATTGCCTGCATGAGCATGCTTTCACTTCAGGATTTTGTTGAACAAGTTTCAGTCATGCACACTGCAGCTTCCTCCAGCCCAGAGGTGTATCTCCTGGGACAATCCCAATCCAGCCAAGTTGATAATGAAGATTACCCTTCACAGGGGCCTGTTTAAGTCCTAGCAACAAGGACTATGTTTCCAGCTTCTGTCCACTGTTAATCTGTGGTGTTAATGTTTTCTTGTGTCTTTACTTTTATGGTAACAATCTAGGAGTCCTTCATTCAAGATGTGAAAAGTGGAGAGTCATGGAACACCTCGTTGAAGAGACGATATTCACTCACAGAGGTTTATCTTTGTGGTTACTCTTTGCACTCATGACAGTACCATGCAGTGTAGTACCATGAAGTACCATGAAGCAAGACCATTACAGAAAGAAAATTCAACAGAACAGGAAAAGGTCATCTGGCACAACAGAAACATTAGGATGTGTTCCAAAAATATCCAGCAACACTACTTTACAAACTACTGAGGCACTAAATTTTGTAGGTTTTTTTCTGACCTCAGTCAGTACTAACTTGTCCCATACTAACTACACAGTTTACCTTCTTATCTCTGAATAGTGATATTTGCTGTCAGTAAAACCAAGTGTCTCTGGCTTTAGATCTCAAAACTAAGATATATGCTGTGTACAATTATGACAAGTTATGAGAAGAAGTAGGGACTATTCTAACCTCTGGTTCTGGTTCCAGATTACAGGTCCATGGCAGGAGGAAATAAGTCAATGTGAGACAGTGGAAAGCACACTAGCTTTAACTATAACTCATCAGAGAAACTTCCTGTTTCATCTCCCACCTGAGGTTGCCCTGTCTCCACTACCTGCAATGTACACTGAAATAAATTATTTAGCTTCTTTGAATCTGTTTCCATGTATGTCAATTAAAATCATAAAAATATGCAATCTATTCCTCTGGATGTGAGACTCAAGTGAAATAATCTAATTGAACACACTTCTTTGATAGTTATGAAGTCTCACACAAAGATCATTATCAATGAAGCATCTCTAATCCAAAAATCCAATAACTAAAATTTTCCACAATCCAAAGTTGTGATTGCCAACCTGACACATGGAATGAAATCCCACACCTGACCTCATATGACGGGTTGCAATCCAAACATAGATGCACCAAAACAATGTGTAGTTGTAGATGTGACTTGGTTGGCAGAATGTTTGTCTAGAAATCACAAAGTCTTGGATTCAATACCCAGAATCACCAAAAGTGGGCATGGTGGTGCATGCCTGCAATCCCAACATGCATGAGGTAGAGGCATCAAGGTTATCTTCAACTACATAACAAGTGTAAGATCAGAATGGATTATATGAGACCCTGTCTCAGAAAAAAAGACACAATAAAAATGAATACTGTGCCAAATTGCCACCAGGCTGTGTGTAAAGAGTACATATGAAGCATGGGTAACTTTTTTTGAGAACCATGCTAAAGGTATTTCATTAATATGCAAATTTCCCCAAATTTAAAAACTTAAAGTAAAAAAAAAAAACCTTTTAGTCCCACACATTTCAGAAAAAGGATACTCAACCCAAATACTTTGTGCTATTCTAAGTATTCACAGGCTCAATATTCTTAAACTGTCTAAATAAATTCAGGTGGACTTATGAAATGAGTCCTGTAAAATACACCATTAATATTCCTTCTGGCCCTAAATTTCAGTCTAATATAATCTAATCTCAGTAGTAAAAACTCATATATTCACCTGTCTTTACCATGATAAAATTTGTGTGTGGCCCACCTAGTCAGAGCCCCTTGTCTCAGGAAGATGTTCAGAACCGCTTTGTCTGAACTAGAGATTAGACTTCAGAAGCTGTCGATTTGTTCTTCTGGCCTAAGTGCATTTATTTTTTTCATTGATCAGAAAAAGATTAAACTGCCAGAAGAATTAGTCTATTGCTGCCTCTTTAACAGACTCAGCTCTTCATCGTTCCTGGCTTATATAGAAACCAGATGGCAAAACCAAGACTGGAACATCCTTTGGTGTCCAGAAGGAGGCTGGTCTGGCCAAAGCATTGTCATGCCTGTCAGCATCCGCAGTCGAAAGCATTTTTATAGTTAATCATCAGGAGTGCCTACTGGCTCCAACAGCTCTCAGACAGTATTTGTCAGCATGAAGGCTCTATCCACACCACAGATGACGCCATGTCGGCGAGAAATGTGTTTCAATATCCTTCAGCAATGAGCTGAGCAAATTTTTATGGCTGACACCCAAAGTAGAAATCATATAAAATTTAGTGCTGGACATCTTCTCAAAGAAATTCTGTGAATTATCAATATCTTTCATCTCGAAAAACTAACCGCTCACAGCAAGTTGTCCCTGACACATTCATTAAGACATGGGAAGCTAAAGAAGCTGCAGCATGAATTACCATGAATACCTTGGAAGAAATGAAACACAGGCACTCATGCACACACACACACACACATCCAAGCATAAACGCACATGTGCATGTACGCACACATTGAACTTTAATTTGAAAAGATGTGAGGTTACAGTTGTAGGCTCTGTAATCTCATAGTTAAAAGCCTACCAAATCCCCTCCTACAGTTACAATAATCAGCCATAACAAAGAAAAGGTGAACAGGAAAATAACATAGAGTACTGTGCTCTGTATCTAAACTAGAAGCGTTTGGGTGGATGTGGAAACGGAAAACACTGAATAATAGCAGTTTAAACTATGCCAAAGGGTGAGCTTAGACTTTGTATGTAGCTGATGGAGGCCACTCATTTCTTAAGTACTTTAGAGAAGTAAGTCCAGGTATCTAGAGAGAGAGTGGCCTCTCTCCTTTACAGTTAAGGATTTGTCACCATACCAGAGTAACTCTGATGAGTACTTCATACAGAAAGTTTAGGTGAAGGAATTTTGCAAGGAGATGACCAGGGCAGCAGAAGAAAATTGCATTTACTTACAACTATATTTGCAAGAAAATCTTACAGGAATCTAACCTCTTTGGATGATGAAGCTGCGTGTGTGTAACCAAAGAAACTATGCGTAGAGCGCAAACCCCCAAAGTGTCAAATTGTAATGGACAAATACTTACAGAAACCAGAGTCCATACTGTTAAGGTTGCTCTGCCTCCTGTGATATTAATATCCACAGGGTGTACAGTTCACAGCATCTGCAGAGTAAGATGGCATTTTGTGTACTAACGTTTCTGGCCTCCTGTAATGAAAGTTCAAAGCCCTGATGAAATGCATGTCTATTTATTTTGCATAGATGACACCTGAAATTTGATGGTCAAGGTCACATACTTTCCTCTCTTCACAAATATTCCAAAAATTCAAACAGATGTGGGAGACACTGGATGGTTGCTGATGTGGTTTGGTTTCCTGTCTTTTATTAAGAGTAGCCACTTAAAACTCACAGTTATTATTAATGTTGTCTTTGAATTTTATGTTGAGAATGTGAGATAATAGCAATTAAATGGGATATAGGATATTTAAAATTAGGTCATAGCTGGAAATCTTTAACACTGTAAGAATTGCAATGTGCTATTTTAAGGGGTAACTCTGAAAAAACTCTAGAAAAAATAAACAGCAATTTAGTCATATTTTTGTTTACCAACTATTGTGTGCCTTCTTGTCTCATGGTAAAGCTTAAAGGAAAATAAAGTGCCACATCAAAAAAACAAAACAAAACAACTCCACAGAGAGCAATAATGCAGGAGAGAATATAGAGATCTCTCCCCCAGAGCCTACTGCTTAATTTAAATGCCTTTGATTGGTTAATCATTTACATTCACAATCAAAATGATTGGAAACAAGCTTGCTTAAACCCCTCACTTTAGTTGTTCCCTGAGCCAATCATAAAAAAGACCAATTTTTAACCTACAGGGTAAATAGGTTCCTGTGTTTAAAGAAACATGGATTTTAGCTACTCTTTGTTAAGGAGAGACATTTAAATCCATCTCTCAAGAAAAAGTCCTACGGCTTCTTGAGACAGCAATTAAAATGTACACTGTTTTATAGTAAGCTTACATGTTCCAAAAATCATCCCTATTTTGTGAGGGGTTTTTATTCATTAACTGATATCCAGCATTCAGTGATGGAAGCTGTATTAAGTTTAAAAACAAAAATTCCTGCTCAGAAAGGAGCTTCAGGATTCTGGCCTTCTTTGTTTCTTGTCTTATGCAAAAAGAGAGCTCAAAATCACATGGAAATAATAATAAATTTAAGCGAGACCCCCGATATTAATTTTCTTCTCACATTCCTATTAAGAAACCAATAAAATGTAAATTACATAAACGGAAGGATTTGTGTAAGTCCTCCCCTGTTACATAAGAGGCAGAACCTTATGTAATGTGCTTTTTCTTACTAATTCTTCAAATTCTGAATGCTTTGTGTGACACCAAAGAATACTGAATAATGGTATTTAAAATAAAAAAAAAACTATTTGAATATGGAGATTGTCGAAGCCACCATTGCAAGTAGTTTGGTGACATCTAGTGGAAATAGTCACTTGCAACCAAGCATCCTGAGAAGTTCAAATGCCAGAGCAAGAGAGCTGTTAGGTCCAAGAATACAGATAAACATACAAAGGAAATGCTTCTTTATCTTCTTTCCTAAATAACAAGAGTAAGATAAGTTAGATGGGCCACAGGAAGAAAAATAGTGTGGAATCCACATCAGCTACAATGAAAACTTCACTGATTACTAAATATATAATTTTTGTAAAGGACTTAAAATAGAATAATACCAGAAAAATCCATAATTATCCTACTCACAAGAAAACATCAGTGATGCTCTCTCTTTCTCTGTACATGTGTGTATATAATAAAATATCTAATATATATTAGATATTATGCTGTATATAATAATATATTCTCTTCTGGGCTTCATGCACTTTTTACTAAATGTTTGTGTTTCAATACATAATTTTATATCCTTGTTTTTTGCAATACATGAGTATTTTTCTATTGGTTATATAAATAATTCTTAGACGTGGAGAACTATATTTCCTATATTTTCTTATATTTCATAGTATATTGCTTCAAGTCTGCAATTTGAATTCTATACAAACAAAAGCATGGTTGCAATGAAATTCAAACAAAAAAGTGGAGTACCCAGAGACTGTTAAAAAAGGAGACCAACTGAAGGAGTCGAATGTGCCTGGTGGCAGAGGTGGGATGCCACCACTGATGTGGGCCTGAGTTAAACACAAACCAGCTCCAGTAGTTTAACACCATACAGTGGGACACAGGTGAAAGGGCACCTCACACACACACACACACACACACACACACACACACACACACACACGTTATACCAGGTCTAGTTATTGAAGATATTCTTCAGTAGATTTGTCTTGGGAAAGGAGCACTTTGTGTATGCCATGCCAAAGAATGCTTCCACTGTAGGCCTGGCATGCTTGATGCCTCTAATTGGCCTCTGCACATTGCCAGGTTGGTAAGGGGAACTCTGAAGAAACATCATCAGAAAGATTCAAAAGGAAAAAACATTTCAGCTGTGGCTGAGGTTTGTCTGTGTGGAAAATCATTAGAAAGATGATGTTCTCTGGACTCTGGTTCTAAGAACACATCTGACCACACAAAGAGCAGCAAAGTTGTCAGGCCAGACTGTCTGTGTGACTCTGGGCAGGTACCAACACACCCACAAAGTAAAGCAAAAGACAAGTCATCCTGAAGGCTGCGCTCTGTAAGTCATGATCTAACTTTCTCTATCAACATCACCGAGCGCTGTCCCTTGAATGTGTTTCCCTGTAGCTCGCCGCCAATAGCCAAGGTTTTCAGCTACCATTGTCAGTGGGGCTAAGGGCTTAATAAACATTATCCACTTGGATCCAACCAACCCCTCTGAAGATGTGAAGCCATTTGCCTGGGGTCACTCAGCCAGTAAGGAGAGAAGTTCAGGTTCAAACTCTGCTCTCTAGCTCTCAACCTCTGCATTTAGCAATGACCCTGCCTTGGGTTAGCCCTGCTCATGTATTTATTTAGAGTACCAAGTTGTTTTGAGTTCCGTCATTGTTCGGTATTTTGCAATAATGATCCATGCATGTCTCTCACTAAATTCTTAGTACCAGCATAGACTTTGCTCCCTCCTTCAGGCTTGCAGACCCTGGACTGACTCACTTTGTTTCAGAGCATACCAGGCTGCTATGTGAGAGACAGGTGGCAGCCAGTTGCTATGGCAATTGCCTGTCATTAATGATAAAGGGTAATTACTGCAGCAAATTCCTGTTTAGCTTGAAAATCTGACATGCTCCCTCCCCACAAGGGGCACAAACCTTTCTACCCTCTCTATCCACAGTGGCCTAATGTCTCCTGGACCACTTAGCTCTGCTGAGAAGAGCTAAGGGAAGCCTGACTTCTTCAAGACAGAAGACTAGAGGAGCCATGGAATAAAAAGTGTTCTAAAGAGCAATTTCCATTTTCCTTGTTCGCAAACTGTCTCGACTTGTTCTTTCATAATTGAAATTTGCAGGAGATATTACAATCCCAAATCCTGCCCATTTGTACATCAACGCAACGACTATTTGAATGGCAACACAGCTAATGACTAGACACTCAGATGACAAGAACAAATAATATTTTTAAACTGATTTAGAGAAATGTAAAAACATGTATTTTGTATTTCGCATTTTTTAAGTCAGCTGGTAGCCCTTTTAATGTTTAGTGTGTTAGAGGCATGTGGAATTAAAAAAAAACTTCATTAGTGCCTCTTAATTCCGAATTCTATATGAGTTTAAAAGGGAAATTTCTGCCCATAGTAGATTGTGATCTGTGATCAGTAAACATCGTCACAAAATACATGTCATAATAAAAAGACCAGAGACTGAAACTCAGCATAAAATCAAGCATCTTTTGGTTTTCTCATTTCTTCCCATCCCTAAATCTGGGGCCCCAATACATCTCCTTCAATTTCTTTTGAGCAGCAGCCCATAACTCCTTTGCATGTAAGTGAGGAATCCCAAGGATTCTCACAAACAAAATATCTACTGACAGTTAAAAATATAATGTCAAAAGGACAACATAGTTGTCTTTTTAAAAAAATTCTATTGTTACTCACATTCAATACCCAGAGTACAGGAGATCAGGCAAGATTTTGATTAAAAATAATAATAATGGACTGGGGAGGAGATGACTCAGTCATAAGTCATAAGACCCCCTCAATCATTAGACTGGAGTTTGGATTCCCAGAATCTATATAAAATACAGGCAAGCATGGCTGCTGCCTGAAACCCCAACACTTGTGACACAAAGACAGGAAATCCCAGGTTAGCTAACCTAGCTGATTAGGGAATACTGGGTTCCACTTAAAAGACCTGCCTTTTAATAAAAGCGAAGAGCAATCAAAGAAAAACACTTGACATCAACGCTTGGCTTCCACACACACACAAACACTTATACGCACTTCCCCCTCCACACATACAATGCAAACACTCATATACATACATGCACCCATACCCACACATACATATGGAAAACAAAACAAAATACTCTTCTCTACAAGTATATAGCATATGTCCTTTCCTTAGAGACTAGCGTGTCAACGTGCTTAGAATTCCATTCTGAGTTTTATATGTTTATTGAGGTTGTGTTTTTCTGTGTTCATACTTTTTCATGGACCATAGTACACTGGAGCAGCAGTGAGGTCAGGAGGCAGCTCGAGGGTTGACTCGCCCATCTAGGCTGTGCAACAAAGGTCAGAGGCAGAAGTACATGGTAGTCCTCAAAATTATGATTGTGACAGGCACATTTTGGAACCTAAAACATGATGATCAGACCTTCCACTGGGACTCAGCATCCCTTTGGACCAAAATAAGAGGTCTCTTTTCCATATTGAGAGCTAATGACAGAAAGATTAGGAATTGTGTCCAAAATGCAATAGCCTTCTCACTTGTGGCCTCTCTGTCTCACGGTGTGGCTTATTGGGGACAAAAAGTCTGAAGGAGAAAGAAAAATGGGAACAGAATAGAGGGAAAGAGAGAAGAGAATGAATGGGAGGTGAGGTCCGTTCTGGCCCAGAGGTGCAATGTTGTTAACTGGACTGTTACTAAACTACAAAGCTGATTACCTGATTTCCAGTAGCAGGAGCCTATCTGATTCTCCAATGCATCCCAAACTGCATTAAAATATGGGAAACTTCTGAGTGTTTGCTGAACATATGAATAATGCCAGCTTAAAGTTTTCTGCCATCTTAATTTAAAATCATCCCATCTTTTCATAAGAAGCAGTAAGGCCACAAAGGCCTATTTGGGCAGTAATTACTATCTATGCCACATGAGAAAGGTTAAAAAAAACAAACTGAAAATTTAAGATACAGCCCTGACTTCTGTAAGTGCTGTAAATCTGAGATTGCAATTTCACTTCTGCAAGTCGCTGCTGAGATGGAAGGCGAAAACAGACCTCTTTGGGGCCCTGCCAAGATTTGGAAGACCATCATCAGTGGATAAGAGGACCATATTCTACATCTATTTACCTCTTAAGATCCAGAGACATAGGAGAAATCAGACAGATGATTTCTTCCTTTGCATCATTCCTCTCTTTTTTTGCTCCCACTGAATTCAGGCAGGCTTCATGTTGCGGAAAATCACACATGGGTATTGTGGCTTCTCTGCCTTAGCCTTACCCTTTCTAATCACTGATCCTTAGCCAGGATGAAGTCTCCTCTGCCAGAGGAAGATACTTGGCAATGTTTAGTTATTGTCTGCTTTCTAGAAGCTCCCAGCATCCTGAGAATAGAGGCCATGGAGGTCACCAAACATCCTATACAGTGCATGGGATGGTCCCAATGGCAGAGAATCGTACGGTTCAGCATCTCCATGGCTCTTGAGGTCGAGAAATTCTGCTCTGATCCTCTGCCAAACATCCTTCATGACTGATCTAAGTCTCACAAGATTATTGAAGCTACACAAGAAACTCTGAAAAGGACCTTGCTATTTGAATAGAGGCCTACAACATTTAAGTGACTTGTTCCAAGGCAGCCCAGCCTTGACCAGATCCATGTTTATGTGATTCTGAAACCATAGAACTTCCAAGTTCCACCAAGATGACTTCAAGAGGCCAGACTCCCATTAAACAGATCATTACATGAGTACAGTCTCTCTCTACTCGCCTCCAAGGATGTGTAGACACTCATTAGTTCATGTTTTAAAAGTAACAGCCTTATTTATAATAAGCACTGTGACAACAGCCTCTCCTTGTGACCATGCTGAGTTCTCCAAGCCATCAAATGAGGAAACCAAGAGAGGTAAGGTCACACAGCCAGCAAGGAGCAGAGAAAAACCTAATGACAAGAAGTCTGATGCCCTTGTCTCAACCCCTCTGAACCAGTGTTCGTTTTTGTCTAGTATATCTACAAAGCAGGGAATGGAGTCACATAAGCCACTAGTAAAATGTGACCCTTTCTCTTTGCAACCTGTGTGAACTTCTAGCACATCAGTCCAAGGAAGTCTTCACTCTCTTTGGTATTTTTAACTGTGTATATGTGTTTGTGTGTGGTATATGTGATAGTAGAGATGTATGATGTGTATGTGTGTCTGTGTGTGTATACGTGTGTGGTGCGTGTGGTGTGTTTGATGTAGTATGTATGCGTGCTCGTGTACGGTATGTATGTATGTATGATGTGGTGTGGGGAGGTGGAGGATGTATGTGTGTTTGTGTGTGTGGTGTATATATATGTATGATGTGGTGGAGGGGGTGTATGTGTGCAATGTATATGTGGAATGTATATATGGTGTATACTATATGTGTGATGTGTATGCATTGGTGTATGTGATATGTATGTATAGTGTATAATGTGTATGTATAGTGTGTAATGTGTGCATGTAGTGTATGGTGGTTATGTGTATGGTATGTGTATGTGTGTATTTCTGTGGCAAGTATGTGTGACATGTAGTATGTGTGTGGTATGTGGGGAGGTTACAAACACATGCAGGTGGATCAGCTTTAATGAGGGTGCTGGTGATCTGAAGCTCAGGGCAGCCACTCTCCAATCCTATGGCATGTCATTTTCAAATGGTACTTCATGTATGGGGCCTGATGTGATTTTTCAGTACAATAGGCACAGAAAGGTATGTGCCTTTCCATGAACGATCTCACTAACAAGTGGAACCTAGATCTCTGGACCTCTGTGCTGACCTTCACAGTAGTGTGGGATTCAGAACCTGTGGAGATTGGAAATTTCTCTCCAGCTTGACTAGCCTCCAAGCAAGCCAGCATTGCCCTTGCTTGCTGCTTTGAGATTCTCTTTCATTGTTTGCATAAAATTTCCTTTTATTAAATGTGGGATTTTAAAAGGTTTTCAAATAATTAGTGCAGTTAGTCTAAATGTAAAAAAGCTAAAAGGAAAACTGTTTGCAATTAGGATTTGCATAATTTCTTTAACACTGCCTAAGTCATCTACATTTGCAGCTGAAAGTAGGACAGAATGTGGGATGCAGCAGAACGCAACCCATTTGTCTGACCTTTGGTGTTTCTCCTAAACACCTGCACTCGATATGGGAACCTGAGTAATTAGGTGGTGGAGTGCTTCTTCAAAACAACTTTTTTATTTGAAGAAAAAAAAAGATTCTTGCTTGTGTCTGAAGTGAATTTTATAAAAGTAGGAGGGAAGGTTAATTTGCAGGGTTTCCAACATGAGTCAGTGAAGTTTGTGAATCACTTGTCCTCAGAAGACAGCCCTCTTGGGATCACAGATTCATTACAAAGACACTCAGCTCTTCTCGCTTAAAAAAAAAAAGCATGTCTTATGGGCACCCATATACAAGATAAATTTACATAAACATATACATCGCCTGCTGCCAATTAGCATGCATTCATGAGCAGGGCCCAGTAACCCTGATGATCAGTGACAGTCCATCAGTGAGCATATCCCCGGGAAGCCAATGAGAAATGCAGCAGTATTTAACTTAAGAGTAGGTGGAGGAGACTCATTACTGGCCTGGCTTGTTGCCTTGTTCTGTTTGAAACCTTGATTAAAGAAATAACAAACATGGAATGCTAATTAAACTGTTTGACCAATTTCAATAAACAAGCAGCTCTAATTTGGGGAATGAAGAGAGGGGCTAAAACGCTTCAACTCTGCTATTCTTTCCCCAGTCTTTTTATTTTACTTTATTTTATTTTATTTTATTCCTTCTGGAAGACTGCATGTCCCCAAAGGCCGCTGGATCGGCAGGGTGGCTGGTTCCAGGGTAAAGAGAGAGGGAAAATGTGTCAACTTGGTGACGCTCCCCTGCAAGTCACAGCTTGCAGGACTCCCCGAGATCACAGCCCATGATTGCAGCCTGTCCCGCTCACGGACTGTCACCTAGTACAGCATGTTGTAAGTTGTGAAGAATGTGTTTAAGTATAAATAGTCTTGCCTGGCTTGAGCCAGCCAAACTGTTCCTTCAGGTCAGTGCACTCACAGCTTGGAGGCCAGGGTCCTGGGTGTACTGGTTGTATCTCCACATAAAATGAATGTCGGTAGTGCCCTAGCATATAATATTGTCTATTAGACAGTGCATAAAGGCCTGCACTGTGTGTACATACTGCAGCCACACAGAAAACATTACCAAATGAGCCTGCTTTTAGCCCACTGCCTCATACGGTGGTAATTAAGGAGAACTGCTTTTTGATTTGCAACTATTTGCTGTTCTGCAGGAAAAACAGAGCTTAGACCATCTTGTTCCATTTGTTGTTGCCATGCTTAATCTTCTGATTCACGAGGAATTATTACACCCAACACCTATGGGGAGTTTAATTGTTTGGCTCCTACTCCTCTGGCAAGTGTAATTATGGAGGAGGAGGATCTATAGATTAACATTTTTCAAAAGCTTCATCCCAAAGAAAATAAATAAAAGGAGGTGGAGTTTTTTGTAAAACCTGGTATTGAATAACATCCAGGGCTGAAGCTATGCCAGTTCTGAGCTTAAGAGAAAATAGCAATGCTTAAGTGGGAGGTCAAACCAGGGACACATGACCCAGAAGTTTGATCCCAACGCAATGAGGTTGAAGATGGGCGTGTCTTGTATGTCCATGGCTGTTTGCATACATTTGGAATACATTTCTCCAGAATGGATGACAATATGAACTAGTTCTGGATGGCATGAGAATAAATATTTAGGTGTGTGTGTGTGTGTGTGTGTGTGTGTGTGTGTGTGTGTGTGTGTGTGCGATATGTGCATGTATGTGTGGGTTTGAAGGTCAGAGGATAAGCTGGAAGGTTGTTGGTTCTAGCCTTCTACCTTGTTTTCACACAACATCTCTGTTGTCTGTGTATGCCAGATTAGCCTAACCTTTGAATTTCTGTCTCTGCTTCCATTCCACCATAGAAACACTGAGATTACAGGTTCATAATACCACTCCCAGCCTTCCATGATTTTGGGGGATTCAAACTCAGGACTCTACACGTGTATGGCTAGTCCCTTCCCTTACTGTTGAATCACAAAGATTCATTTTTCCCCAACCACAGATAAATAAGAGAGCTAATAATTTGAAAGGCAAGAAAGACCTGCTATTTCATACTGTGTTACCAAACCAGTGCTGAGCAATTGGTATCAGAGTTTCAGGTAGACAGGCAGAAGGAGAGAGGCTACACCAACGGTAAGGATCCAGCCATGCTCTCAAGAGTCCAGCTGCAGCAGCAGACTTTCTCCTACTCAAGCCAGCACCTTGTATGCGTCTGCAAAACTCTACAAGGCCAAGTTGCCAGTAGCCCTGGGTGAAAGGCCCTCAAGAATGAGTGAGTGAGTATTCTACCTGCCTCATCCCTCTGGAGAGGCAATTTGCATGTGTTTCACATTTTTCCCAGAGTTCACCACAGACTCAGGATCCTGTCGTGTGCATAGTCCCTGGCCTAAAGTGTCGTTCTTGGCTGCCTACTTTTCCTTCTTTCAGTCTCTTCCTTATTGCTCCTCTGGCATTCTCGGCACCTGAGTCCTTGCCTCAGGATCTACTTCTGGCAGAACCCAGGGTGTGATAGTTAATCCTGGGTGTCAACTTGACACACATGGTATCGACCAAGATCAGCTGAAACCACACCTGGAAAGATCAACTGAAACCATCTGAAAGGATTATACCCACCCTAGATCCCATGGTCTCTTCTTAGGTCTCATAGGAACCTCCCGGTAATGGACCAAGTAAAAGGGACCACAGAATATAGGAGGAGAGATGCTCAAGGAATGTTCAAGCCATGTGGAGGTCTGCTGTGACTTAACGTGCCAGCCAGCCATGCCATCTCTGCCGTGAAAGACTGTATCTATTTCCCCTCTGGAACTGTAAGTTGAATAAATCTCCCTTTCTCCCATAAGTTGTTTGACCTTGGGTGCTCTCTCACATAGGGTGTCAAGGACCTGCCCTCAGAGACCATATCATCAGACAAGGGAAATGAGATAAGAAGAGAAATTTTTTGAAAGAAAGAAAGAAAGAAGAAAGAAAGAAAGAAAGAAAGAAAGAAAGAAAGAAAGAAAGAAAGAAAGAAAGAAAGAAAGAAAGAAAGAAGAGAAAGTACTATAGTTAGGTTGGATATACAGCAAATATGATCATACAGACTTATTCTACACAATCAGACAAGCAAACGCATACGCAAACTCAGAAGCCATGTGGGAATGAGTGTTCTATAGAAAAATAAAATTGATACATCATTCTGCTTGAGCCATACACTGGGTAGCTTGAAAAACAGGAATTTCTTTTCTCACAGCTCTGGAAGCTGAAGTCCAAAGATGATAGTTCTGCCATGAATGGTTTCTGGCTTGGTCTCCCTTTTGGAATTGAAGATGGCTGTCTTCCCACTAAGTCATCGTGTGACCTCCTACATGTGGGTAAAGAAAAGGAGAGAAGAAAGGGAGGTGAAAGGAGAAGGAAAGGGGCTGACAAGAGGATTCCATGAGTGAAGGTGCCTGTGTGTCACTATAGAGACCTGAGCTCAATTCTTGAACCTGCCTGTGGAGGGTTCAACCTACTGCCAAAAGTTATCCTCTGACCTCTACATATATATATATATATATATATATATATATATATATATATATATATATCCGTTATTTCTCTCTCTCCCAAAAAAAAAATTTTTTTAAAAAGGAAGGAGAGAGAGCTTCTATTGTTCTCCCTTTTCACAAAAACACTAGTCTTCTTGGATTATGGCCTGCTGTGGTTTGCAGATTAAACGCCCTAAACTCACTTTCTGATGCCTGGTCCACATAGGTGATGCTATTTTCAGGAATTCTGGAAATTTTAAACAGGATCTACCTGGAAATAGGTCACTGAGAGTCTGCCTTTGAAGGTTTACTGATCACTTATCCCTTCCTTTCCTTTTTCACCACATTCTGTCTGCCTCAAACTAGAGATGCCCCCCACACCAATTTCTACAATTGCCATGATATTTTGCCCAAAAACATGGGACCAAGTGATACATACTGAACCTTCTAAAGCCATGAGCCAAAATCAGTCTTTCTCCTGTAGCTGTTTCTTTCAGGTCACAACTTTGCAAAAGTAACTAACACAGGGCCCCATCCTTATTACTTCATTCAACTTTTTTATTTCCTTGTTATGAGTCCTCAAACAAAATAACACTGGGGGTTAGAGTTCATAACAGAGAGATGAGCAGAACCATAGAATTAGGAAATAAGTCTGAAAATTTATTCATTATCTGCTTAGATTAATTATGGCTATACAATAGTTGAACACTATTTTCATTGTGAGTTTCAACATGATAAAATGTATGATCATGGCCTAAAAGTCATTATAGGAGTAAGAATGCCTTTCTCCATCTTAGTTCTCAAATTTTTCTTTTCATATTTTTATGATCTAATAAAAAGTAGCTTCTTTTATTAATTAAATTTGTTCTTTAAATTTGTCTTTGATATTTTAATTCAGTACATGATCCATTCTGATTACCGTTGGTCCCTAGGCTGTCTAATCTCCCTTCTCTCTCATCAAATCCCATCCTCCTTACAAGTTGTTTTCCATGTTTACATCTTTTTGCTTTGTCTTGTGACTTGGTGAGTTTTAACCAGGGCTGTCTGTATGACCTGAGTGTGGAACTCCCCTTTGCAATCTAGCAGGCTCTCCAATAAGTATACAATGGTTGGCAATGGCTCCCCATTTTCCAGTATCTATCAGTAGTTAGGAGGAGGACACAGGACCCCTTAAGCCCCTTTACCATCCATGGCCGGTTGTTGACAGTTCATTCGTGTACAGGCTCAGCTACATTGAGTTCATAACTGGCATGGCTGCACTGTGCTCTGAGGTTGGAAGTTCACAACCTCCTCCCTGTATTCTGGTTCTTACATTCCTTAGAGGAGCGGTACAAATTTCTCGTTTATGGTTAAGCACTCATCTTTCATTATTCTCGTCACCTTTAGCAGTCACCAGTCTCTGAATTCAGTACTTTCCATTACAAACAAAAGTTTCTCTGATTAAGGCTGAGCACAGCACTTGCCTATGGGTATAAACATAATTAATTAAAAGGCAGTGTGAAGCTAAGTCAATTTAGCTATGCAACAGTAGTAGCTTCCTTAATCTTACAAAATAGCACAAGAAGATAGCTTCAATACTTCACAAGTATGCTCATAAGAAGGGAAAAAAAGGTTTAAAACAGCAGAATGGAAGCCCTGGAAGAATCCTTAGGAGAGCCATATCACGTACTTTGAGAACACTGATCCTTGAGAGGAGGAAAGAAAATCTGCTAGTTGTTAAGCTATTTTCAAGGGCTGCCCGCGCTCTGCAGAACATGCTTGGCTCACCTTCAAACACCATTCAACATGACCAAGTCAGGAAGCTGTATATAGACCACATATGCTCACCCCCCACCACCACCACATACACACACAAAAAGACAGTCCATGCCTTCAGCATAATTACATGGTACAAATAATAGAGGTTTTACTAACTGCCAGCTCTTTTTTGCAAAGGCTATCAAATCTCATGGAAGGTATAATGCTGCAATTGTGTCTGTGAACCTCTGTAACATTTAAACAATGATTTCTAAAGGTCAAAGGACATGGTATGCATCCACCGTACTTCTCCAAGGAGCCTATAACGTTTAGAAAGATGTGAGGTGAAAATCAGCACAGAACATATGTTTCTCGGTGAGAAATGTGACCTCCTCAGCTATTGAAAGTGTCAAATTATTGTTTATTTTGAATAAACTTCTTGTTAAATTGCTTACTCACAATTCTACTTACTGAGATTACAGGAGGATCTGAGTCACCATATGTTTTATCTAGCTTTCAGTCAGCAATGGATTGTACAGATATCTCAGCTTTCTTTCACCATTGATAAGGAAATCAAATATCAGCTAATGCTAATCAAATTTGGATTTCTTAGTCATATCAAGAAATTTCCTCTTCAATCTTGGAGAAGCCGAAGAACCAATCCTTGGCTTTATATTTTCAAGTTTTCACTTCAGCTTTCAACTTCAACTGTAGTGAGTTGAATATTGCATATTCAACTAGTTCTCTATTCTGGACACAGGACACATATCTGGTTGCCTAAGAAGATCTTTACTTGAAGCCTACTAATGATCTGATAGTCAAGCTCTAGGTTTTAAGTCACCAAGTCTGCCTCACACATAGATCCCTCACCCTTGTCAATGGCAAACCATCCTTCCTGCTACTACAGCCAAAGACTGCTGCTCATTCTTTGAACCTTTATTTCACTCGCCACACCCAAGTCACATTGATTCTGTCTTCCAATGATATAAGAACCCGATCCAAAATTCTTATCTCCTCAATTATTCCTACTCTAGTTTAAAACACTAAAGGAAAGGATTCCTCCTTCCAGAGCCTCACACATGGTAGGCCAGGACTGCACCTCTGGGTTACAATCCCAGCCCTCTAGTTCACTTTTGATCTCCTTGAAATATCCATTCTGGATATAAGAGCGATAGGTATCCCTTCAGATCAGCCATATCACATATCTTATTTTGCTCTGAATAAAATTCAAAGTTAAGGGCAGCAAAATTCTGCATGGCAAGTCTCCGGCTTCAATGAACTTATTCACTTGTTCTCTTTGCTATCCTTCATATAGGCCAAGAAAATCCTTTGATTGGGACATAGCATTGCTATGACTTCTGCCTCAGTGTGTTGCGTCCCAGACTCAGATGAGACTTCCTCCCTCATCTTCCTCATTCAAGATGTAACTTTATCATTGTATTTTTTAACACATTGCAACCTTATTAATACATTTTTGTGTTTATTGTCTGTCTCTCCCAGACAAGCTGTAAGGTCCAGTAGATAGACACTTTCTTGCTTTTGTTTATTACTTTGTCCTAAGAATCTGGAACAGTGATTGACGCAATAGATTTTTTTTTATTCAATTGTGTGTGTGTGTGTGTGTGTGTGTGTGTGTGTAGAACCACGGGCGAATTCGAGAACCACCAAGGACGCCTCCACCTCCTCCTTGTTTACTCTGCCCTGGGATTCACAGGCTCCACCCTACCAGGACCAGAAACGCAGGCTGCCCCCTGCTTTCTCCTGGCATCTATACGTGTGGTGTAGGATTCCAACTCAGGGCCTTCCACCTGCAAGGCAGAGGCTTAACCCCTGAGCCACCTCTCCAGCCCCCAGATTTTTTTTTTGAATGAATGCAGTGCCTTTCTTAATTTTTACCTAAGGATTTTTAGTGTAAATTTGTAAAAAATCATCAAAAGGAAGGAAGCATCATGCTGTCTACAAAGTAATAATAATTGAATATTAACTTTTAAAATGGACACAGTTTTATTTGATGATATCTTTTGCCAGAAAAAAAATTTCTAAAATTTGAAAACATGTAAGAGAGATGCATTTTCTTTTAATAGGCCGAAGTTAACAAGTGTTTTGGTCAGTAAATATACAAATAATTTCTGTTAGAAGATGACCAAGACTTACAGTATTAACTAATTTTTTATCTAAACCAGCAGTCCACTAAATTTCCTGTAGGTACCTAGCTTCTCAAAGTTTTATATATTAATGATCATAATTATTCTTATCGCTTGAGATCAATGAAATATTTGTTATGTGCCCATTCTATATAACTATAAATATCATGAGTTAGCCTTCTTAAAAACTATATCTTAACATGTTGAATAATCAGCTAACTTTTACTGTATGGGAATTACAATGAAATATCTCCAGAGCTTAGAAAGGAGAAAATTAAGATCCTCAAAATACAAAAACCCTTTCCTGTTCATTTATACTAAAGTTCAATGTGATAAAGTTGGTATTCTTCATAAGTTAATTCATACATTTGTCAGGATCCAAAGAGTACACTGACTTTTTCATTCTTTGATTTTTGAAATAGTTCTAAAGTTCATTTGAAAAAACTAGACAATAATATGGAACCAATAAAAAGGAAATGTTATAAAGAGATAATTAGATGTAAATATTACGAGGTATTGAAAAGCTTCAAATGAAAATTAATAGATATGCAAATAAGAGAAATGGAAATAAATCAAGGTTGTATTACTCAAGGTTCTCTGGAGAACAGAACCATACATATATATAAAACAAGGTGATTTATTTATGAGATTGGCTGACACAATCAAAGGCTGGATAGACCCACTATGGTGTTCTACAAAGCGAGAGCTGTGAAACTTCATCCCAGAAGATCAAAGACTCAAATGAGAGAAACCAATGATATGGTTACAGTGCAAGACTGAAGCCCTGGAAGTCCCTGGAGTAACACATGTTTTCCCACATTGAAAGGCTAGAGTCAGCTGATCCCAGGTAACGACAGCAGCCACAGAGTCACCAGCTCAAACTTGCTGGAACTGGACAGTTCTTTCTCCTGCTTTTGTTCCATCCATGTCCCCAGACTATGTGCCTAACATTCTGGCCTAGTCTTCCTCAGATGCCTTCCCACAGGTCATTCATCTCTGGAAACTTGCAGAGACACCCAGAAGTATACTTTACTAATTTCCTAGGCATCTTCAGTTGACAATGAAGATGAACCATCAGAACGATACACAGAGCGATTGACATAAGTTAAAATTGGTGAAAGTGGCCCTACAAGACTGTAGGCAAAGGATGGCTCATCAATGAATAGAATTGGGAAATCGTGGGAGAGAGGATTATTTGAACTACATTCTACCTTATACTTTAAATTAAATATATGCAAGACTTCAGTATATAAATGAAGTTATTTCCTAGGAGAAAATCTAAGAGAATTCTTTATGCCCTCAGAACAGGGAATGCCTTGATAACTAACTCAAAATCCACCATAATTGGCAAATTTATGCAAAAATTTTAAGTATGTGTAAAATGAGAAAGAGAGAGAGAGAGAGAGAGAGAGAGAGAGAGAGAGAGAGAGAGAGAGAATTTTGACCCTAACCACAAAGTAGTAAAACAATCTGGAAATTCTTCATCTCCTAACAGAGACAACATTTATCTTGATTTTTTAAGCCTCATAAAACAGTAAGAAAAAAGAAATACAACAGATAAATAGGGAAGATACATGAACAGCCAAATCATAGAAAAGGAAAATTTAGTGATTAAATAGAGACCAAAAAAAAGGCAATAAGCCTTCACTTATACTGGCAAAAGGTATATATTTTTAATTTTAAATTAGTGTACAAAGACATCATTACAGCATTTTTAATAAAAATTTTTTAGTTAATTTATTCCTTCCCTCAACTCCTTCATCCTCCTGCCTTCCTTGAGCCAGGAATATATATTAAAACAGTGACCCACATATGGGAGAGAACATATGGTTTTTGTTTTTCTTAGTTGGGTCACCTCACCCAATGTAATACTTTTCTTTTTTTTTTTCCAATGTAATACTTTTCAAATCCATCCATTTCCCTGCAAATTTCATATTTTCATTTCCTTACATCTGAGTAAAATTCTCTTGTACATTGAGATACTTATATACAGGTATCAATTTGACAACTGAATGATTGAGCTTTGGGCATAGGTGTGAAGGATTGATAATTGAGCTAAACCCCGAGCAACCTTGCAGAAGTTTGTGTAATTGAGGGGGAACCCAGTCTGCTGGGTAGGATTATCCCCTGGACGAGTGGATAAGATGGAGGGAGGTAATCATGGAGTTGGCATTCTTTCGTATACTTGGCAATGGATATGGTGTGACCATTTCCCTCAATTTCTCCTGCCCAACTGGATTAAAGGATGTTCCCAATTGTGAGAAAGAATAAAATCTCCTGTTTCCCCTTAAATTATTGGCAGCAATGCAGGCAAGAAGCAATATGTGTGTGTGCGTGTGCATGTGTGTGTGTGTGTGTGTGTGTGTGTGTGTGTGTGTGTGTGATTTTCATTGTCCATTCATCTGCTGATGGGCATCTAGACTGGTTCCATGTCCTTGCTATAATTATCATAGCATCTAGACAGCATCTTTAAACACATCTGTGTAAGTATCTCTGTGATAGGATATGGAGTCCTTTGGGTAATTGCCCAGGAGTAGGATAGCAGATACTATAAAGCATAATATGGTTGTTCTATTTTTATCTTATTCAGAAATCTCCCAGCTGGTTTCCATTATAGGTGTACTTCCCCTCACATCAACAGTGAAAAGGATTTCTCTTTCCCCATATTCTCACAAGCATTTCTTGTCAAATTTTTGATTATAGTTTTTTTGACTAGGGCAAGATGGTTTATCAAAATAAGTTGATAAATTGCATGTGGAACACTTTCTAAAATACTTAGTGACCATTTGTATGTCTTCTTCCAATGACCTATTCATCTGTCCATCTGTTGACTGGAAGTTTGAAGGTTTTGTTTTATTTTGATGTTTAATTTTTGCATCCATTTATAAATTCTGTATATTAGCTCCCTGCCTGAGGTATACCTAGTAAAGATTTTCTCCCCAAAAATGTAAATATTTGATAATAGTCAATTGGCAAAGCTGTGGAAAAACATGTTCTCCATCAGGAATGTAAACGGATGTCGTGCTTTGTAGAGAGCAATTTGACAGTGAATGACTTGAATCCTCTGGCCCACAGCTCCTTTCTGGAAATAGTCCTGCAGATAGATATATTTTTATATGAGCACAGGTGCTTGCTTAGAATGGAAAAAGCTTAAACATCTATCAACAAAGACCGGTTAAAATGAATAAAGAAATAGCCAAAAACACATGCAATCAAATAATAGAACAATAGCCAACTATAAAAGAAAAATGAGGAAACAATACAGAAAGACATAGGAAGATTTCCCAAGACTTATATGAAAAACAGCAAGTGGAAAAACTGATTTTAAAAAAGTAGAAAATCCTTACTTTTGTCTAAAGCGAAGAAAAAAATGAGAGTTTTCTACATGTATAGAAAAGCACAGTGAAAAATTCACAAGTAATTACTAACAGTCTGTGGCATCCAGGAACTATGCAATTCAGCAATGCTGTTTCAGGGCACATAATTGCCTTTATGACCTCAGCTACAATCTCTTTAGATCTCCTAGCATCTTTGTGCCAAAGCCAACTTCTACAGACTTCTGGTTGGTCAAGATTAGAGTACAAAGGCAAGCCCATCCCTACAGGCAGGATTCTCTTAGTGAGACACTACCACTGGGTTGACTGGCTTTTCTTAGAACTCTGTCACAATTGATGCTCCTCTCTGACCCAATCCTCTCTCATTTTCTCTCCTTCCAGAAGTAAAGGTGAAGCAAATATGATACAGATACTAGCTGCATCTCTATGGCCCAGGGTTACCTTTTGATGGGTGAGAGATGAGAGAAATGTCAGATTAGTATTTTTGAACCCCATAAACTTATTCTACAGCCAAAACTTAAATCTAATGCATTATCTAGCAATGCTTTTCAGAGTGTCCCTTGCAACAGTCATCAGTCCTGGGACCCACCTCTGAATCACTAGAAAAGTCCATTTATTGACGACTCAAGAATTTTCACTGAAAACTTCACAGATGATACTGCAACACACAGTTAATTCACTGATAACTTGTAAACCTCTGTCAAAGTGAACTGAAAGAACCAGAATGGCATCAACCTTAATCTAAGGATGCAGATCTACTAAAGGAAAAATGTAGGGAATAGGAAAGGGGTGGAAGGAATGATGAAGGAGAATGAAGGAAGAATGAAGCAGTCAAACAGAACATTTTCCAGATGATTCTGCTGATAAAGCAAACCCCCTCCATGTAAGGACAACTTGAGCATTCACCCAGCATCATTGAACATTATATAACTTTATTTTGATTGCTTAATGACTGACCCATCAAGCAGCTTTGCAGTGATAATTTAAGTTATCAGAAAATTCTTCCTTTAGGAAGAGATCGATAGTTTCCAAAGTAAAAAAAAAAAAAAAAAAAAAAGGATCTGTGATATCCCACAAAATGTGAAAGGGTCACATGTGACACATAATCGAATTCAAATTATAAAATTTTTTTCTTGATATTCATTGTTGTGTTTTACCTCATTTGTTTTCATAGATGTTGTAATAAAAAAATTCCATTGTAGAAAGTCTCTTTGTATAGTTTTACTGTCAACAATTTTCCAAAATAGTGACTAGAAAATTAGGCTTTATTAATTAGAGTGCTAAGGCTTTGATTTCTCTTAAAGGATATTAGCCACGAGGTTGCCAGAAATATTAGGACTATTTCTTTTACATGTGTGTTATTTTCAATTGTATCATCATGAAAATATAAAAAGGGTCTCATTTCCTGAGCTGTTGTGAGTTACACAACTAGAAAAATGTCATTCCACCGTCATTCTGTGGCCTATCCTTAACTATTACATCTGCTTTAAAGATTGGTCAGTTTTTAAACTGACTTCCCAGAGTAGAGTATCTAGCAAAGTCTAGCCACCCAAATTGTGCCCACAATTCCAACATTATTATTGGAATAGCTTAAACTTCGATTCAATAAAACAATAATAATTCATAATTTCTCAGGCCACTACACCAAATCTTTAAAGGCCCTGAATGACTTTGTTCCTTCTACAGGCAAGTGAAGATAAAAAAAAATGATGTTCTTTATTTTATAATCAAATCTACAAGGGAAGAGATAGGGAGAAATATCTTAATATACCTCAGCTCTGCTTCTTTCTGAGTATATGAAAAAAAGGATCCATTCAGTAGGATGGATTTCTTGTGAAAGTGCTATTCTCAATTTATGTTCAGTTTACATACTTGCTTTAGCTGTGTTACTTTTATTGCTGTTTTCACTAAGAATTAAAGAGAGGAAAAATGGTGGAAACAAGCACAATGATTAAACTATGGTACAAATATAATGAATTCCAATGCTACTAGATGGCATATTAGAAGGCTGGGGAGTTGTTAGACATTAAAAAAGAGGAAGGGTGCTTTATTTCCACACTTTGAAGTATTCTTTGGGAATTTGGCCATCTGGGTAACCCATTAGAAGAAAGCCAGGCTAGAATTTTAAAGAGCAATTATAGTTCATTAAAAGAGCAAGTAAGAGAACCCAAACCAACCAATCAGAAAATTGGTTACAAATGCATTTACCTAGGCTTTCCCAAAGGCGCCTTTCCAACCGTGGGCTCAGTCTACTTTATCACCCAGAAAGGACCTGAGGAGTCAGCACCTGCAGCCGAACATACACAAAACAGTTTCCTGTTTTCTGCAGGGAGAAAAGGAACTAAAGTAAATATTAGCTGAAACCTTGAAATGGTCTTCACATATCCTTGAGCTAAGATTTTAAATCTGATCAGATATATTTAATGAAGAAAACTGCTTTTTATAGTTCTTTTTATTATTCATAACGACATTTAGAGAATATTATTTATGAAAGCTCTCTCCCTTTTTTGTCCTAACCCAGCAAGCAAAACATGTTCCATTTATTTTTAAATGGAGTGAAAATTAGCCAGGTGTGTTAGATAAGCTTTCTATACACAGGTCTAAATATTGACAAAGGGAGATGTGTCACTGGAAGAATCATCAGTCTAGCAATTATCACGTTAGCATGTTAAGTGGAAAAAGATGTGAAGCTTCCAAATGTGTCAATACAGATTATTTCATTTCCACCAGCTCTACTGTGAACACCAGTTCTTCAATGTGCACTGAGCAAGTAATGCAGCTACTGAAATGTCTCTTCTATGCATGAAAGAGAGCACAGGGTCTTGGGAAATCCATGCATGTTTCTAACTGCTGTTTCAATCCCCCTTTTAGAGAGGGGAAGGATAGGACAAACCATATATTTTCATAAGGACTGAAGTTTGGCTCCTCTTTCCTTTGTGTTACATGAGTGTTTCTCACTGTTCTCATCAGTCCCAATGCCCAGCCCTTTTGGAAATGAACAGGGATAGTTACAAAGTCGATCATATAACTGTACTTATGCTTTTGAGAAGACACAACATCTCAATAGAAATTGATAATTTTTGCACATTTTAAACTTCTGTAAGCTGCACTAGAAAGTGAGAAAATGCTTTAATTTTTAGTGATAAGAAATTTTAAATGTTTCTAATATTCTACCAATCCAGGAACATGGGATGTATGTCTACCTTCTGGTGTCATATGCAGTCTCTTTCTTTAGCATTTTGAAGTTTTCTTGTCTCTCACATCTTTGGATAGATTTATTCCAAGGTATTTCATAATTTTTGAAACTATGGTAAATGACACTGTTTCTCTTCGGTCTTTTCTCACTTTGTTCAACCTTGGTGTATAAGAAAGCCACTGACTTTTGAACATGTAACTTGCCACTCCACGGAACTTACTTATTAGTTCCAGAAATTTCCTAGTGGAATCTTTAGGGTCTCTCAGGTATAGAATTATGTCATCTGCAAACAGAGATATTTTAACTTCAGCCTTTCCAATTTATAGTAATTTTATCTCCATCTCTTGTCTTATAGTTCTAGCCAAGACATCAAATACAATGTTAAATGAAATTGGTAAGAGTAGAAAGTCTTGTCTAGTTCCTAATTTAAGTGGGAATGCTTCAAGTTTTTCACCATTTAAGATGATTTTTGTTACAGACTTGCCATTGTCTCCAAAACTTTTATCATAGAGTGTTGAATTTTGTCAGAATCTTTTTCTGTGTCTATTGAAAGGATCATGTGATTTTCGTCTTTGCATTTGTTTATATGATGAATTATATTTATTGATTTATATATTTTTAAATTTTTTATTATTTATTCAATTGTGCGTGTGTGCGTGCATGTGTATGTATGTGTGTGTGTGTGTACAACCACAGGCAAATTCTGGAACCACCATGAACCGCCTCCACCTCCTCCTTGTTTACTCTGCCCCGGGATTCACAGGCTCTGCTCTACCAGGACCAGAAACGCAGGCCGCCCCGCTTCCGCCCCGCATCTATACGTGGGGTCTAGGATCCAAACTCAGGACCTTCCTCGCCTCCAAGGCAGAAGCTTAACCTCTGAGCCACCTTTCCAGCCCCTGATTTATATATATTGAACAACCTTGTGTTTCTGAAATAAATTCAATGAGTCATAATGAATGTTCTTTTTTGATGTGGCTTTGAAATTGTTTTGCTAAATGGGTGATGGACCCCTCCCTCACTGAGGTTTCCTACTCTTATTACATCTACCCTTGAATGTGCTATTATAACACGAATCCAGTTTAACAGCTTTTTGTCTCTGGCCAGGGGGTGACATACAGTGCCCAGCAGAATGGAGTGAAGGGCATTCCTTATATGTCATCGGGAGCAAAAGAAAATCAACAAACCACAATCCAGAACTTCAGAGACTCTATATCAACCACATAGAACTAGGCCAGCCTAATCTCCCCCCATCCTGAAGTTCAGGGACATTTGCGGAAGAGGGGGCGGTAAGATTGTAAGAGCAAAAGGATGGGAGGAGCAACGATTTGCAAGATTCTCAACAATAGTTAGGGCCAAAGCAATCATAATGGGACTTTGCATGCCCTGCGCAATGTCCAGCGCACTGTTGCCCTCATAAAGTCTAGCATCTGTTAAGGGCACCGAGACCCCTGGAGGCAAGGGATTGACAGCCATAGTAGTGATCTTATGCTTAAGGGGAACAAGAGAAAGGGCTTATGGAAATGCCACTGGGTCCTCCTTATATGTCATCGGAGAGGAGGATCCAGTGGAGAGTTAGGCGTACACAATAAAGGACTCTCTGGGAATTGGGGGGGAGGCACTGGGGGATGGGGAGGGGGAGGAGGGAGTTCGGGGGGAGGAGGGGGGAGGGAGGGAACTGGTAAAAAAATTTTTAAATGTATAATTAAATTTTTAATAAAAAAAGGGAAAAAAAAGAAAAAAAAAGAAATTGTTTTGCTAGCATTTTGCTGAGGATCTTTGCATCTGTGTTCATTAATGAGATTGGCCTATAATTTTCTTTTTTGTTGGGTCTTTATTTGGTTAGGGGAATAAGTTAAGGAGTAGTAGTGCTAATTCTTTAAATGTTGAATCCATTCGGTCCTGGGCCTTTTTTGGTTGAGAGATTTATAGCTATTGCTTTAAGTCATTATTTGCTATTAAGATTGTTTAAATAATTCAATTGATTCTGATTCAACTTTGGTATGTTGTATATGTTTAGAAATTCATCCTTTCCTTTCTAATTGTCAAATTAGATATAAATTTTTGAAGTATGACCTTATAATTCTCTGAATTTCTGTGATATAAACTGTGATAACTCCATTTTCAACTCTAACTTTATTAACTGGATTTCTCTCCTTTGGTTTTGGTTAATTTGACTAAGTGTTTATCAATCTTACTAACTTTTCAAAGAACCAGCTCTTTGTCTGTTTGATTGATTGATTGATTGTATTTTTTTGTCTCAATTTCAGTGATTTCCCTCCTGATCTTACTATTCTCTGCCCATCTACTGCTTTTTAAAGCTGAATTGTTATTTACTGGCGATGCTTCTATTTCTATGTAAATATTGAGTACTATAAACATTCCTTTTATGATCACCTTGATTGTGTCCCAAAGATTTTGATACATTGTATTATTATCAGTAAGTTTTAGGAATTTTTGAATTTCTGTTTTGACTTCTATCCCAACCAATTCCTTGTTCAATAGCATGTTGTTTAGTTTCTAAGAATTGGTACACTTTCTGTTGCTTACCTTGTTATGGATGTCTAGCTTCATTCCATAGTGATTAGATAGAGTACAGCAGGTAATTTCAGTTTTCCTGTATTTATAGAGGCATACTTTCTGGCCTAATACATGGTCTATTCTGCAGAAAGTTTCATCCTTGGTGTCAGGATGGAATGTTTGGTAGATGTTGGTCAGGCCATTTTGGTTTATGATTTCATTTAATTCCAATGTGTCTGTTCAATATTTAACTTATTAACCTGTCCATTAGTTTAAATCCTTTACTATTATCACATTTGGGTTGATTTGTTGTTTTACAAGTTGCAGTGTTTATTTAGCAAATGTGGATGAACCTATGCTTGGAATATATGTTCTTGATAGATTGTTCCTTTAATGAGTATGTAGTCTCCCTCTGTGTCTCTTATGCTTGTTTGTGTTTGAAGTCTATTTTGTCAGATATCAGAATGGCTACTCCTGCTTGTTTCCAGTTCCATTAGCTTGGAGTACCTTTGACAAGCCTTTCACACTGAAATTGTTTCTCTTTCATGGTGAGGTATGTTTCTTGCAGATAGAAAATTGATGGGTCATGATTTTTTTATCCATCTGTATAGCCTTTATCTCTTGATTGGGGAGTTGAATCCATTGAAGTTGAAGGTTATAATTGAGAATTTTTTGTAGATTCCTCTCATTTTCTGAATTTTATAGTTTTCATATGATTCTTTGCTTAGTAGTCCATACTGGCATTATTTGTCCTTTCTATCTTCTTGGATGTGTTCATCCTTTTCTTCAAGTATTTCTTATAGTATCGTCTACAATCTTGGTTTAGTTGTGAAGGCCTTCAGTTTATTTTCATCATGGAAAATTTTTCTTTCACGTTCAATTATGACTGATAGCTTTGCTGGATATAGCAACTTGGGTTGCATTTGTGTTCATTCATAACTTGAAGTATGTCTCTCTGAGACATACTGGATTTTACTGTTTCCATTGAAAAATAAGCTGCTATTTTGAAAAACTTGGTTTTTCTCTCTTGCAGCTCACAAAATGCTTTGTATCTACAGTGTTTTGACTATTATTATGTGTAGGATTTCTATTTTGCCATGCCTGATTGACATGAGGTATGCATCTTGTATGCTCTCATTCCCTTTCATTTATGATGGTGTTTAAAATGTGTTCTGGTATTGTTTTTGGGGGGTTCTTGTTTTGGGATTCCATGTGTGTGCAGGTTTAGATTCTTCATGTTGTCCCATAGGTCTTGAATATTTCTTTCATTTTTTTTTTTACTTTTTCAGCTTCTTTAATTGAATAATTTTGTTCACAATCTTGTCTTCTAGTTCTGATATCCTATTATCTGCTTGATCTGTTCTGTTGGTGAGACTTTCTGCTGAGTTTTGGATTGTACTTAGCTTGGTTGTAATTTCAAGTTTAATCCTAGCTTGAGATTTTTTCCAACTGTTCTGTGATTAGTTTTGTTTCTTCAATTGTCTTTTTAATCTCATTTAGGTGTTTATTATTTTCCTGTTTCTATTTGCTTATGCAGTTATTTATCTTCTATTAGAGTTCTTCTCGTTCCCTTTGTAGTTCCTCTCACATTGCCTTGGTCATATTAATAATCAAGTTTTGGAAATCATTATCTCGATTATTGTTTACCTAACTAATATCTAAGAATTTATTCTGCTTAGAATCTATCATTATAGGGTTGATGTCTTTTGTAGGAGACATTTTTCCTAGCTTTTGTTATATTTTGTGGTTTTACAACATTACTTGGGCATCCTGTGGTAGGTCTTTGGTTTCTTTCTTTGATATGAGTTTCCCTGGATATGGATGGGATGGTGTTGTTCAAGGGTCAGTCTAGGGTTGTTTGGTGCTGTTTTGTGGATGTGGTTGTTTCAGAGACCTAAGGGTGCATAAGCCCAGCTCTAGTTTGGGGGTGAAAGGGATTATAGTTCAATTTTAGCTGAGATATTTAAGATTGAGTATCATGTTTGATAAGCAAGGTTTGGTTTAAGAATCAGAACAGTTTTAAGAGGAGTGAATAAGATGGGTATAATAGGAGTAGAGGGTTAGACTTGAGTGGAAAGAGGCAGCTTTTAGGGATTATTGGTGAAACTTGAGGGTGAATGACTAAGACCCAGTTGAAGTGGATATATGGGGCTTGTATGTAATACTTGGAAGTCTTAAACTGGAGTGACATCACTTGAGAATAAAATGAAAATAAAATGGGTTACTTGTCTTTCAGTTGGGTGATAAGGCTGTCTATATTAAATGATGAGTTGTATGAGTTGGTCCACAGCCTTCGGTTTCTGTGACATCTAGTAGATTTCAAAATTTATTGTGAAAAGCAGATTTTGAGGAAGAGAGTGGTGGTAGTAATGGGGGGAAGAAGGTTACCAGGACAAGGTACATGGGCTGTGAGGGTTGCTAGCCAATGGCATAGTCTTAGGGTTGAGGCAATCTGGCCAGAGTGTGGGACACAGAGGTCACCCATTGCCAAAATTCCAATTGGCTCTCTCCATCTTTATCCACCACTTAGGAAATGAGCCTAAACTCAACAGGCAAGTCTTCCAATTTCAACTAAAGCAAGTAAGGAAGTCTCCTACAGGGTTGCCTGGAAGCCTGCCTTAGGTAGATAATTCCTGATAGGTATGCCTTGAATCTCACTTCATAAGCATCAGTTGACAACTGAAATTAACTGTCACAGATACAATTAATGTCTCTCTCTTGCCTGTTAGCTTTGACAAGGACTTGAAGAACTACATTGACTAATGATGGTAAAACTGGTCATCATGTGGTATGCAAAATCTTAGAGAAAAAGCTTTCAATTAGTCTTGTTCAGCATGATATCACCTGTTGGCTTATCATAAATGGCCCTTATTCTGTTAAGATATGTCCCTTCAATGCCTGATTTGTTCCATGTTTTTATCATGAAGGAGAGATGAATTTTATCAGATGTCTTTTGTGTGTTTATTGATAGTTAGTGAATCGGCTTTATCAATTTGTGTATGTTGAGCCATCCTTGTATCCCTGAGATAAATTCACTTGATCATATTGAATGCCCTGTTGGATTTGATTTACTGGTATTTCAATAAGGACTTTTACATTTCCATTCATCCAGGATGTTAGCCTGTAGTTTTATTTTTTTCACTGTGTCCTTTTCTGGTTTTGGCATTAGAATAAAGCTGGCTTCATGAGATGTGTTTGGAAGATTGCCTTCCTCTTCTGTTTTTTTAAATAACTTTAAGAGGTTGGTGCTAGTTCTTCTTTAAATGTTTGGTAGAATTCAACAGGGAAACCATCTGGTCCTTGTCTTTTCTTGGATGTGAGACTTTTATGAGTGCTTCAATCTTGTTACTTCCTATTGATCCATTCACCTTTTCTATTTCTTAATTATGCATTTTTGTAAGGATATGTGTCCATTTCTTCTAGATTATAAAAATTGCTGGCATAGAGAAATATAGTTCTCAAACAGCCATTGAAGAACAATTGAATATTCACATGCAACAAAATAGTTTTATACTTCTGTTATGCCATACCAAAAATCGACTTGGATAGATGACATATATAATTGAAAATTTTAAAGATAGAAACTTCTAGAAGAAACTACAGAAGAAAATTCTCAATATGAATGAAATTTCTAGAAACTATATAAAAAATTTTGGACATAGTGGTACACACCTATATTCCTGATACTTAGGAGGTAGAGATGAATATTATCCTTGGCTACATAACAAATCTGAGTCCAGCCTGGACTCTAAGACTCTGTCTCAACTGATAAGAAATGGAGAGAAAGAAGGAAGGAAGGAAGAAAGGAAAGAAGAGAGAAAGGAAAGATAGACCAAAAGCATGATCCAGAAAAGAAAAAAGTGACAAATTAGACTCCACCTATATTAAATCCTATGGCTTTTAAAAGTTACCAATAAGAAAACCAAACGGACAGTTTGTCAACGGACTGAAGTTTTCTCCTCAGATCTTGTTTCTGAAGTCATCTAAGGAGATGAAAAAGGTCAGATGAGAGACACAGACAAATTAAGCAGAAGTTTATTTAGACATAAGTTTATTTAGACAAAGCAAAGCAAGACACAGGTATACTCTTAAAAGAATCAGCTGATCCACAGAGGGGATAGAAGCCCACTGGGTTATGTGTTGTGGGTTTTAAAGAACATTTTCATGGTCTCTTTCCTCTTGTCATCACAAGACAAGCTCCTCCCTCCTCCCTTCTTTCTCCTTACTATGACCAAATACCTGACAAGGAGAAACTTAAGGAAGAAAAGACTTATTTGGACTCACAATTTGAGGGTACAATCCATCATGGTAGGGAAGGCCTGGTGACAAGATCAGTTGAAGGCATGGTGACAGGAGCTTGAAGCTGCTAGTTGCAATCTCCTGGATACAGATTAGGAAACAGATATAGAATAGTAGACCTCCAAGTCTGTCCTCCACTCCCAGAAGAGTCACTTCCAGGTAGAGTCCACATCACAAAAGTTACCTTCCAAAATAGCATCAACAACTGGCAACCAAGTGCTCAAATACATGAGCCCGTGGGGCGCATCTTATATTCAAATCATAATGCTCCCCTTGGATACCATCTTTTGTATCCCATTCTACAGTGCAGGCTCCATAGCTGAGATGGCCTTGTGGTTTATCTTTCATGGAATAGCAGAAAGTTCAGTGGTATATACACACATGCATATTGGTCTGAGGACTTAATTTATGATATCGAATTAAAAGCTTAAATGCAACTTCACCAAGGTACATGTAACCATCAGAAGACACAATTACAAAGCTATCCTTGTAGTAAGTGTCTACCTATCAATCCCCTTGCCCTGCTACTCAGTGATAAATCCCTACATCTCCTTGGGAATATAGGTCCTTGAAGTCTATTTCTGATTGGGATCTGCTTTTTCCCATTTATATGCTATCTGCCTCTGGTTTTCTTTGGCATCAGCCTTCACAAGAAACTTGTAGTGTGGACAGCAATTCAGGAAGATAGAAGACAATTAGATCCTTGGCTACCTGTCTAAACTCTGATCATATACTTATTAACATCAAAGAGTTTTGTTTTTGTAACTGGCTGCCCAAAGCATCTTAACGCAATGATTTTCCATGATCAACGATCATGGAAAGATTACGGAAGAAATATTTTATAAGTTTAATTTTATGGAAAAAATATTTTAAATGTGATAAAAGAAAACAGAAAGGAAAGGTGGTAGTTCAGAATGAGGACACTTTATTCTTAATTATGCTCACCTGCTTCACCTTTTCCAAAAGTAAACTATCTTTGCAAATGTTTTGAAGTCAAAAGCAAACAAAACAAACTGTAGTGGCAGCAGCCCCAGGCCTCAGCATGACGCCAGTGTAATTTCAAATTACCTAGCCAACCGCACCTAGTGATCTCTGTGAGAAACTGCCGCTGATCTTGGCCTGGCAAGGGACCCAGAAGACTCCCCTCCCACCCATTAGAACAGCACAGAGTACTTGAAGAATATGTTAAATGTCTTACCTTTGTAGAACATTTTTAACTTGCTTCAGTACTTTCAAATCCATTAGCTAATTGCAATCTTCAAAACAGTGTGCTAAGGTAGGCATTACCCCTATTTGACAAAAGACAAGTGCAGAGTGCATGGAGAGGGCGAAAACACTTGCTTAAAATAACTCCACTGATGTTGCTATGAATAGTGGGTAGCCTGAGACTCGCCTGCTCAGAAAAGCAAACACACCATTGAGCCGGTTGTGAAGGTGCTGTGCTAAGGATCTTGCCAGGGCCGCCAGGGCCAGGGTTGCTTTGCCCATACTGTCCACTGCAAGCATCTGTCTCAGCTTTTTCTCTCTCACTTTATGGAGGAAGCATTTCACCAACAAAGGTGCTTCCTAGGAAATGTGAGCAGTGATGAGCTGTGCTTCCAAAGGATACAATTTTTGCACTGGTCAAACCAAAGAAAAGTGCTCAAGACTCCATGGGTTTTGTGCTGAGCAGAATTCAAAGGAAGGATGAAACACTCTTGGGCTAGGAGTATGACTACATAGGAGGCCTAGTCAAGGCCCTGAGATCAACCCCAGGCACAAAACCAAACAGCAGACACTCACTGGCCCACCTCAACTTCCCGGCCAGTTTCATATGAACTGAAACAATTAAAGAATGCAAAAGGAAATTGGTCTCAACATTCTTAAAGATTAAAAATCACAGAATAAATAGCCAGTTTCAAGATGTTGCTGTTAAATCTAATCCTTTTAAACTTTACTTATTTTTTTAAGAGAGGGAGAGGAAGGGGGAGGGGAGGGGAGAGAGAGAGAGAGAACTATTGTGTACCTGTGGAGGACCAAGGGTGATTTCAGAAACCATCCTGGATTGTTTTTACCTCCTTTTTGCTTCACCTGGGATTTCCCAGGCTCACCAGGACCAGAAGTACAGGCTGCTGCAGTTTCTACCTCGTGTTTTTTACATGGGACCTGGGATCCGAACTCATGGCCTTCTACTCGTGAGGCAGTCTTAACTATCGAGCCATCTCTCCAGCCCCAAATATAATCTTTTTAAAGGCAAGGGTCAAACTTAAATTTGTGAGCAATTACCATAGCTAGAAATCTATTCTTTGGTTATTGATCAGTATAGAAACATATCCTTTCCAGATGATTTAAGGTTTATTTATTTTTAGTATTTTGTAATTTTACTGAGACAAAACAAATAAAATTTGCAGTACTGTGTGTGGTTCCCTTTTCAGTACAATATTTTCTGCAAAAGCTGACTATCCCTAGGTTTGGTAGATGCAAGTATTTTTATATTTAAGAATATTTTGCCAATGTTGTCTGGCTTCTATAAGAACTAAGTAATAATGGCTTCTATAAGAACTAGTTCTCTTTTTTGTTTGTTTTTGAGAGGGAAAAGCAGGAATTTTATTGAAAATGAAAGAAAAGGGAAGGACTTTTTCTTTCTATATTCAATTACATAAAGATCTGTGACCAATTGGCCCTGAACTTTTCATAAATAGTATGTGATGTGCTGGCGATAAAGGCTCACCAGTAAATAATCTTTGCAAATTAGATGGTGGGAGAAGAGTTAATAAAACTTCTCAGCACAGACACTAGACAAGAGGCTTCAGAAAGAGACCTGGAGCATGAAGATAAAAGTATAGGTCATTGAGAGAGTACAAAGTGACACTTACTAGAAAGCTAATAAGCAACTTCTGATGCAACAGTTTTTTCTCCCTTTACAAAGTTCTTCCTATAATGTATAGACCTGCATGCACTGTAAGTCTTATATATAATATGTAAGTTCTGTGGATAAATAAAATGTGCAATAACTACCATTTAATGATTTCCTTATTTTTTACTTAGAGAGAGAGAGAGAGAGAGAGTGTGTGTGTGTGTGTGTGTATCAGAGGGCACTGCATTGCTTCTACTTTCTTCTTGCTTCAATCTGGGATTTCCCAGGCTCTGCCCACCAGTGCCAGAAGTGCAGGCCTTTACCATTTCTTCCTGGTGTTTTTATGGTGGGACCTGGGATCCAAACTTAGGACCTTCTGCTTGCAAGACAGTATTAACCCCTGAGCCATCTCTCCAGCCCTGAAGATTTCCTTTATATAGAAGCTTCTTGATGAATTTTAATAATGTTTTGTCATAATATAATAACAATTCTATAATCTATAATTCAGGAATGTAAATTCAGAAATGTGGAAATTGCACACAATTTTTACCCCAATAAAAGAAAAATACAGTCAATATCTTTAGAGATAACATAAGGGACTGGTGGGAAAGCTCAATGAGTAAGGCACCTCATGCAAACCTGGAAACCTGAGTTTGATACCTGAAAATCCACAGAGTAGACGGAGAAAACTGACTTCCAACATGAGCTAAAACAAGTAAAACACGGAGTTTAGAAAACAAGGGTATCAACACGGGAGAAAAATTACAGAAAATTCATACTAGCAACGACACAACAAACTGAAAGTCCAGACAGACTAAGAGGAAGAGTGACTTCCGGGGGGCGGCACCAGCATAGGCCCAGCAAGAGGGCAGCTTTCAAGAAGAGGCATCAGGACAAAACTTACACTGGCTTGGTGCTTATAGCTGTGTGTCTCCCACTGTCTTTTTAGAATGTGGTATCTGAGCCAAAGCACAATAGCAATGAAAATGTAAAAGTTAAAAACTTTTTGAGAAGAACAACTATTAACTCCAGAGAAAACAAAAGGTTCATTAGAAAAGCACCTACTTATTTTTGATCAACAATAAAATTTGTATGTGATAACTGCTTATTAGGGCAATTAAATCATGTTACTTAGTTATTTTGTGTTATTTTAGTGTTAATTAGTTATTTTGAAAATACAAAGGGGCAGAAGAAAATATAAAAAATGCAAAATTTCCATACTACTATAATGTCAAACTTTGATAAATTTGGCAGGATATGCACAAGGATCAGAAATGATAATTTTCTTAAAATTTGAGCTTATTTTGGCATTGTTGACAGATAAGTCAATATATTGTTATTATCATTATTTAAAGGAGTATTTAGGGACAATGAAGTAGATAAAAGTGTAAGTTGCCACTTGTAGATCTGGAGACCTGAATTCTATCCCCAGAGGCTCATGTAGAAGAGGGAAAGAGAAGGCTTTTGAACATTTGAAAGTTATTCTCTGGGGGCTGGGAGTCTGTTCACAAAGCTAACCACCTGCATGCAAACCTCAGTAGCTCACACAATGGAATACAAAAAGAATACTCTGACCTCCAGCTGTGTACTATGCCATACACGTATTGTCTTCTCTCTCTCTCTCTCTCTCTCTCTATCTATCTATCTATCTATCTATCTCCCCCCTCTGAATAAAATATTTTTAACTTAGCTTTTAAAGACTAAGAAAAGAAAGTTATCTTCTGACCTTTACCTGTGCATGTGCTGTGGCATTCTCGTGCAAGATTCTCCTTTCTCTTTTCCTCTTCCTCCATCCCTTTCTTTCTCCCCTCAAATAAATAAAATATTTTTAAAAGAAATGAGTCGATTTAATTTTCTTAAAATATGACCATCCTCAGGGAGCACAGTGCCCAGGAGCACAATGCCAGGGAACATGGAGTTGCCAAGATGCACAGGGAAACCCTGTCTCAAAAAATAATAAAGTAAGAATTAAAGTTTTTAGACTTCTCCAAAGTTTGTAAAGCTCCTAAAGTGGGCAGTGTAAGGAGAGCACAGGGGCCTAAGTTCTCTTTCTAGCCCTTCATATCCCTCTACTTTGCTTTCCTTACTTGAAGTCTGGACTAAAATTCTCTTTCAGCTTTACACTTCCGTGCTCAGATCTGCCTATTTTGGTGCGGCTAGTCCTTGCGCCTTCCTTCCAGAGACTCATAACAAGCACTGAGTGACACCTTGCTCTCCAGACCCTTTAGCAACCAGAAGCAAAAGTTCTTCCATGACACAGAATCCCGCCATGCTACAGCACTCCAGGTAGGGGAAAGAATACAGCACTCTGAGCTCTTAATTGACTCACTAAGTTATGGAGATTTTAGGCAACAATTTACCCTGTTCTTAAATTTTAAAAGTAGTTGCCATAGCAACTCCTAGACACAGCATATGGTATGTCTGGTACCTCTGAGCTAACAGAACAGATTCTTGATGAATTTTCCTTACAATATGTCGTGAACTTTAGTACTTCGTAGCATTTCAGTGGGCAATGATAGAAGGTGCTAGTATTCATTGTGCTGTCTATATATTTAAAAGCTGATTTTGAAACATTTATCATTTACAAAAACAAACAAGCAAGCCTTTCATGCTTCTTCCCATCTTTTAATTCAATTTCTTTATTTAAAACAAAAACTGAAACCTAGTAGAGAAAAATAACAAATGATCAGGTAATTTTAAAAGAATAGATGTAAATAGCAAATCTTAGAGAAAATATCAGAATCACTTATAAGGAAAGAAGGAAAATTAAAACTCAGAACTATTTTTTACTGATTAGATTTGTGAAATATTGCAGAGCAGAAGAGTTTTTGTTACTATCCCAGCAGTTAATTTGAAATTATAAATTCCAATCTTTGAGATAACTTGCTCTAGACCTGGTAATTTATTGCTACAAGGCTATCCTAAGGAATTCTTAATACACACAGATCTTTATGCAGTCATTTCTGTTAGAGAACTATATATAATAGCTAGAAATTAATCTTAATAATCTTATATTATAATCTTAATTCATTGAATGTGGTGGCTCATGCCTATAATCCCAGCACTAGGGAAGTTGGAGCAGGAGAATCAGTATTGAAGGCCAGTTTGGACCTTAGTGAAGGATTGTCTTAAGAAAAAAAAAAGGACTAGAGTCTAGGGACTATTGGTTGAAGTATCTCTTTCTGCCTTAGGGATTCCTCCCAGGAGTTCCTGACACATTTAGGCTTGACTTTCAAAATCTGCAGTGGAATCTATATTTTTAGTCTGTTAAAGTCTTTGCTCACAAGCAAAAGGACCTGAGTTCAGATTCCTGATCCCATGTAAGAATGCCAGGCAGATATGGTGATGGCCTATAATTCCAGTCCCGGAAGATGGAGTCTGAGAAGTCCCAGAGCAAAGCAATAGGAAATAAATCCAAAATGATTGTTGATGTTACCCTTGAGCTTCCACAGGCACACATACTCAAGTGTCCCCTTATATACACACCCACACATACATATATACACACCCACAAGCAAAACACACACCAAAAAAAAAACTCACAAATTCATAATAATTCATAGGAAGAAAATATTTACAATTAGGAGTTACAGAAGTAGTCCTCTACCTTGGGCTTTAGATTTGATGCTACATTTGACTATTTGTTGCATATTGTTAGATATTATGGCACTATCAAAAATTATGTCACATACACATGTGCTACATCTACATTGTGTATCTTATACAGACATATATATACTAAGTATATATGTAGTATATATTTTAAAACAGATCCTTTTTTATTTCTTAATTCTTAAAGGAAAAGAGGTAAAAGAACATAGATGGTAAGAAGGCAGAAAGGAGAATAATAGGATTTTAAGAGAGATAAATGAGGGGAGAAGATATAAATGGGGCAGGAGAGTAACAATTACTACTAAACATATGAGACACATCCAGATAGAAATTTCCAACATTCATTTTTCATTCATTTTATTTATTGATCAGTTGATTTCATAAAGTAAAAATGGAACAGATTTTTAAGCAATGTTGACAAAATTTTTTATCAGTTTGTAGTGCTGTACTTGTGATGTAATGTTTGTATGCAATCAAAGATAAAGCAATATACTAGAAGGGAGAAACAGTGGGATGACGTGGGATAGGATAAGTGGTAGGAAGAAGTAGTAGATGATGAGGGCACATAAATTCATTGGTAATATAATTTTTAAAAACGCGAAAAAAAATCATAAAGAATAGCATGCTGTCCTGGTGGACATACCAAATTGACTTCCAATAGTGGACATACCAAATTGACTCCCAATGAGTCATTTCCTGCTTTTAATACCAGACAGAACTCATGTCTTCATTCTGACCAATAAATATGGCAAAGGCAATGGATGCTAGACACACAGTCATGGTTAGTTTATATCAAGTAAGATTGTATTAATAGACTAAAAATAGAGATTACACTGCAGATTTTGAAAGTCAAGCCTAAATGTGGCAGGAACTCTTGGGAGGAATCCCTAAGGCAGGAAGGGATATTTAACCAATAGTCCCTAGAGCCCAAGGCCCCAGTCCCAAAGCTGCGAAGAAGGCAGTTCTTCCAACAACTGAATGAGCTTAGAAGCAGACTTTTCTCTGGACAAGCCTCCAGAGGAGAGCCCAACCCAGCCCACAGTTCATGTGCAGCATGGTGAAATCTAGCAGCAAACTGTAGCCAGGCTCGGGGAAGAATTCTAACCTACAGAAATAATAAATGTGTGTTGTTGTCTTCAGTGGCTAAGTCTGTCTCTAGAAAGTAGTATTCTTTATAATTTTTTCTTTCTTATTTACACTTTTCTAAATTTTCTGAAACGTTATAATAAGGCTTTCTTTACTTTTAAAATCAAAGATGTTATTTTCAACAAATCATCTGGAAGCAAAAAATAAGTCTGTTCTTCAAATTTTTAACTGTTTTCAAATGTGGCAAAAGAATGTTTTAAAAAGTGTACAATGGAAACATAGCACTAAGATTACCCCAGATTTTTTATTTTTTAAATGATCCCAGCAGAATATTTTATTTAAATTCTGTTAGCATCGACTGTTTCTGAAATTTTAAGCTTTCTATATTTAATAACGCCTGCTGGGAGGGAAAGAAAGAAATCATACTTTCAAATTTTTCTTTCCAATTTTGACCATGACTTAAAATGGAAAAAGTTATGCTGATTGTGCCTGAGTGTTCTCATTTTTAGAGACCATTATGCACTTTGAATTCTCTGTTGGCATTTTAATTTCATTTTACAAAATAAATCCCAACTGACAACAGAATAAAGCAAATTCTAAGTCAACTAAACGAAAAAGTGTCACCGCAAACAGAAAGGACTTTGCAAACTGGTGCAATGTTTCATCTGCCTCCTGAACCTAAACTTCCAAAGTTTCAACAGGAGAGAGAGAGAGACAGAGAGAGAGAGAGAGAGAGCAAGACAGAGTTTGGGGGGAGTACTGACAACTGAAATTATCTCTACAAGTTACTGTCTACAACATGAGGTTGCTAGTCAATTCAATGCATTTGCATAAACTTACTACTATATGAAACTCTTGCCCAGGTACATTAAAATTGCTTAACTGTCTCTTGTTTGGGGAGGTCATCAAAATTCCCTTATCTGGCCCTCAATTTACTCAATTTACCTTTTGCATAAGTACCTTTGATCAGTAAATAGCTAGCTTTTAATTTTGCTCCTCAGAGAGTAGTTTAGTCTTCAATATTTACCTAGAAATTCTTACTTTTGGAACTAAGTTTGCCCAGTTGAGCAATACAAATTCTGTCTTAACCCCTCAAAAACCATATAAATATATTGATGAAGGGCCAGAAAATGACTCAGCAGACAAAGGTGTTTGCTTCACAAGCCTGATGACCCAAGTTCAATTCCCTAAACCCACACAAAGCAAAGCAGATATGGTGGCTATGTATTTGTCTTCCCAGACTCCTACTGAGATGGAAAATGAATGAATGAATTTGATACCACAGAGCAGCTAGACAGGGGTACCTTGCAGCAAAAGCAAGATAGAAGGAAGATCCAACTTCCAAAAGTTGTCCTCTGATTTTCACATGTGTAGCATTGCTCATGTGCACATACATACACATACATATACACCCACATACACATGAGCACATATACATACATATATACACATGCACATACACATATGAATACATACATATACAAATATACACACAAGAATATACACATAAATACATACCCACGCATGCATGTATACATTCATATTCATACACACACACATAGAGACATACACACACATGTACAATATTGAGTTCTGCTCATTGCAAGAGCCTAAATATATTGCTGAACGGTGTTCCTCAAAGACCTTAAAACTATTTCTCATATATCTCTGTGATGTGATAGTGAGGTAAGTCATATTGGACTTGAACTTGAATTTATTTTCCTTAATTTTTATTCTATTAGTTTCATACATGAGTACAATGAATTTAAAACACATTTTACCCTACATTACCCAAACCCATGCCTCCTCCACTCCCAATGAAAATTTTCTTCACCAATCAGGTCGCTTCATACTTCTAAGTCTTTTTGAATGTGTAGCCCACCGATTTTCATCTAGGTTTCATGTTCTGTCATTTACTTGAGCACCTGATAGAATGTGGACACTTCATTGTTGGGTACAATTAAGGAATTCCTCCTTCCTTATCCACCATAGAACTTCAGTAGTATATTGAGGAGCTGGGATGCTTCATACAGTATTTTCCCTCTTGCTTGATGAACCGCTGAGAGGCAAAATCTTTTTTTTAATACATTTTTATTATTATTTCCGTTCATACAAACTTAATAGGTACACCAGTTCCCTCCCTCCCTCCTCCTCCCCCCGAACCCCCTGCTCCCTCTCCCCTCACCCCTACCTCCCCATCCCCCAGTGCCTCCCGCCCCAATTCCCAGAGAGTCCTTTCTTGTGCATGCCTGACTCTCTTCTGGGCCCTCCTCTCCGATGACATACAAGGACCCAGTGGCATTTCCCTGAACCTTTTCCCGTGTTCCCCTTAAACATAGGAACACTACTGTGGCTGCCAATCCCTTGCCTCCAAGGATCTTGGTGCCTTTAGCTAATGCTAGACTTTGTGAGAGCAATAGTGTGTTGGACATTGCGCAGGGCATGCAAAGTCCTATTATGATTGCTTTGGCCCTAACTAGTGTGGAGAATCTTGCAAATCATTGCTCCTCCCATCCTTTTGCTCTTACACTCTTACCGCCCCCTCTTCCGCAAATGTCCCTGAGCTTCAGGATGGGGAGAGATTAGTCTGGCCTAGTTCTAGGTGGTTGATATAGAGTGAGAGGCAAAATCTTATGCAGGTTTTACCCACAGTAAATTCATAGGGTGTAACACTTCTGTCATATCTAAATGAAGAATCATTCTCCAAGGCCTCTAAATCCAGATAGGAAAGAACATTGCAGAGAATTTTAGTGCAATATTTAAGAGTCTAGACTACAAAATTGCCATAGCTGTAGCAATTGGTTCAAAAACTTCAAATATGAAGACTGAGTGGAAAATAATTGGAAGACTGTGAGGGTAACTTAAGGACCCTAAATTTTATATGTAAACTTAGTAAGTTAGAAAAGCACTAGACATTTGAAAGCATTTTGGAAGTAAACCCAAAAGCATTTTATGTAAAAATAAATTTGACTCGTTTCTAGTTTCAAGTTCCTTCTGTAAGGAGCTTGGAAGTCACCACTGTATCCTAATGAGCAGCTTATTGCTTTATAAGACAGATGAGGAAACAGGGTAAACTGTGCTCCCGAAGTCAGGCAGACATGAGATATGGGAGCAGAAATTCACCAGCAGCAGTTCTAGAGTTGCTAAATACTTAATGTGGACAACTCTGAGAGTTTGCAATACAGGGAACCTAGGAAAAGGAGCAGGAGGAACTCCTTCCACAAATTTGGAAGATTTACCTCTTGAAGCTTGACAGAGTTCTCTGGTTAATATTAGAGAGAAATCTCTTCTTACTTCGGGTGGAGGAAGAGGAAAGAGGAGGTGGAGGACCAAAGGAACCATTTTGCAATATCTCAAAGCATGTTATCTTTCCTGATAAGATTTCTGAGTTGCATTTAGAATGTCCTGTGAGAATAGCCTCCGGGTATCCCTGTATGGAGTATTATTCTGAGCAAACTTAATTTAGATCAGTGGATGGCCAGGGGGTGACATATAGTGCCCAGCAGGATGGAGGGAAGGGCATTGCAGGAGAAGCAAAACTGCAAAAGAAAATCAACAAACCACAATCCAGAACTTCAGAGACTCTATATCAACCACCTAGAACTAGGCCAGACTAATCTCTCCCCATCCTGAAGTTCAGGGACATTTGCGGAAGAGGGGGCGGTAAGAGTGTAAGAGCAAAAGGATGGGAGGAGCAATGATTTGCAAGATACTCCACACAAGTTAGGGCCGAAGCAATCATAATTGGACTTTGCATGCCTTGTGCAATGTCCAACACACTATTGACCTCACAAAGTCTAGCATCTGCTAAAGGCACTAAGATCCTTGGAGGCAAGGGATTGGCAGCCACAGTAGTGTTCCTATGTTTAAGGGGAACACGGGAAAAGGTTCAGGGAAATGCCACTGGGTCCTTGTATGTCATCGGAGAGGAGGGCCCAGAAGAGAGTCAGGCATGCACAAGAAAGGACTCTCTGGGAATTGGGGCGGGAGGCACTGGGGGATGGGGAGGTAGGGGTGAGGGGAGAGGGAGCAGGGGGTTCGGGGGGAGGAGGAGGGAGGGAGGGAACTGGTGTACCTATTAAGTTTGTATGAGCTGAAATAATAATAAAAAATGTATTGAAGTAAAAAAAAATTTAGGTCAGTGGAGCCTGGATCAATGGTCCCAAACCAAATAAAAAAGACAAAGCGAAGTGAGCAAGAATGCATGCATCTATTGCTTTCTGCCTCTCTACTTTGGATGCAGGGTGACTAGCTGTCTCAAACTTCTGCTACTGTGGCTTCTTCTGCAAAGATGGATCATAACCTTGAATTGTGAACCAAATAAACCTTTTTCTACCTTAATTTGTTTTTGTTAGGGCATTTTATGACGGAAAAAGGTAATGAAACTAAGATTTCCCACACCTATCTCTCCAAGTACATTCAAAACCAAGTTTACATTGCAATGTAAAAAAGCTTCTACCCTTTTTGTTTTGTTTGTCAATCAAACTCTCAGTATATACTCATCTTGCATGACCCATAGCAAGATCACAAGACACCTTTTGACATAGTTTTTTTTGAAAATACAGTTTGAAATGACTGGAATTGTTAGTAAGGGAAAATATCAAAAGGAAAACTTGAAAATGTCTAACAAATCAAAAGAACTTCATCAGAAGATTCTGCAAGACTGAATGGCTGATTAGAACTTCTGTGTTTGTGGAGCACTAGAATATCACAGGTGTAAAACTATTTTGGACTTCCCTGAGCCTCTTTAGTCATTCATTGCTCATCTCTGTGCATGACCTAACTGCTTTGTGACTATTTATTAAGTAAGTTGTTTTTGGAATGCACACACAGCCTCTAGCTTCCATGAACCCAAAAGTTAAAAATGCCATGAGACAGCATTTGAAACAAGAAAAGTTTCTGCTTCACCATAACCTACTTACGTGTTGTCTCCTCCAGTGCATCTGAGAAATGCCTTGATTTATTAGCTCTTTTGTTTAGTAACTGTAAAAATTCATGAAACAAAAAAGAGTGCTTTATTAGAAAATCTAGAACTCTAACTCAGAAACCCAACACAAATAAATGCCAACTTCTGTTCAGAATTCTTTCTTTTCAGTTTCAAATTTTTCTGGTTCCTGGACAAACCACATGGTGGCTGATAAGCAGAGCAACACTCAGCACCTACTCTTCCTTTCCATTCTCCAACATCCACCTTCTTCCAGATTCCCTACCACACTGGATGGCATCAATATTCTCCAGCCCACATGGAATCCATTCCTAAGTCTTATAGATTCCTCTCCACATCTCTCAAATCTGCCTGTGTGTCCCCTGCCGCCATTCTAAAGCAACCTTTTCCAGCTTGAAACACCACAGTAGCTCTGCCCATCTCCTGAGAGCTACTGACTCATTTTCAAAGTCCTTTCCAAAATACAAGAATTTTCCTGACTATAATCCAGTATGACTCATATTCCCATATTTCGTTCTCAAAAAGCAAAATAAAACAAACAAAAAACATATAAACTAAACAAATTAGGAGCTAAATATTTCCTTGCTCAGTGAGAAAGCATCTGCAAGTGACAAAATTCACAGGTATTTCCTGGGAGTGGGCGGGGAACACTAGAGGTGTCTAAGTGCAGAAAGGGAGGATACATGGTGTTTGTACCAATTAAGCAATGAAACCTAACACTCTAAATTGGATAAAATGAGCCCATGCTTCTTTACATAATTGATTCAAAGAATTAAATCCAAAGTGTTCATTGGGAATGGAAAGTTTTAGTTGGACCTACTAGAGGATTGATGGCCTGAAGTGGGAGGATTTACTCAAGTCCTGGATCTTTTACCAGCTTCCCTTGGTAAGAAGCATCAGCAATGAAACTTAACAGAACCAAGAAAGCACCACTATTCAGAAAAGTATTCCATTTTCATTATTACCTCAGTCTGTTCCCAGTATTCTGTGATCTGTTGCTTTTGACTTAGAGACACAGCACAGAAGGAAAACTACAGGGTCAGCAAGATGGCTTGACAGGTAAAAGGCATCTTTGTGTGCGAACCGGCAGTCTGAGTTCAATCCCCAGAGCTCACAGTGGAAGGACAGAACCAACTTCCGAAAGTTGTGCTCTGTTCTTCACATGCACACTCCAGCACATGCATCCCTACACACATGTACATGTGCACACTAATAATAACAAAATTTTAGAAGAAAATTGAAGACCAATTTCCTCCTTGGTGAACATTAATGCAAAAATCCTGACAAAATACTCACAAATTGAACTCAAGATTATATTTAGAATATTATATTTCACTTCAAAAATACAAAATTGCTTCAACATATGTCAATTAATAAGCGTAATGCAATATATTAATAGACATGAAAACATAAGTCACATGATCATCAATAGATGCAGAAAAGGCATCTGGAAAGAGTTTGACATACCTTTGTGATAAAAGTTCTGAAAGGCCCCCCACCCCGGAGCCGCCCGGCCAGCCACACCGCGCCACGCGGCCACCAGCTTTCCCCCGGGGTCCCGCCCCCCCCTGCGCAGACCTTCCCAGGTGAGCCAGCTAGGGAGGGAGCCCAGCCCAGCCCCGCCCCCCACCCCGGAGCCGCCCGGCCAGCAGCACCGCGCTGCGGGGCCTCTGGCTTAGCCCCCCGGGCCCCGCCCCGGACCCCAGCCCCTCCCACCCTCCCACCCCCACTCACCTCTGCCCCTCCCCCAGGTCGCAGGTGAAGACTTCTGCCATCAACATCAGACCCTCTACCTCTCTAGCCCACCGGGGACCTACGCACGTGTTCCACAGAAGACACACTGCTATTCAGAATTCAATAGAGTCCAAAGGAAACTCAAGCAAAATTCTAAGGAACAAAGGGAACACAGGCCAGACATCTGGACTCCACTACAATCATTATATCACATGGGCGAGATTCTTCTCATCCAGCCCAAAGATAAGTAAACTTTTTCTTTTCACCTTACTGATCCTTTAAAGTATCAATGCTGTAGATCAACTTTCTCATACAGCCACCCCAAAACATACAACTCCAGGGAGTACACCACTCACACAACATTTCACCAAGATACTAAATAGTAAAAGTGCACTACCAAACTAATATTTACCCCCTGGTAACATACCCTGACTTAACTGAGGTACTAACAGCCTAGTAGCCTCATCTAGGATATAACAATAACAATACACAAACATACCCAATCCAAGGCAAGCACTAGTAATAACTGGCAAGTGTAACAATACCAACTACGTCGATTCAGTGAAAAACACACAGAAACTGAAAGGTCCTAAAAAACAAAACAACAATGTACAAGTCAAAGTGCAGATCCACGAGAAACAAAACCCAAGAAGACCAATCTCCCACCGAAAGAATCAATCTCATAATGAGGGATTCCGACCAGAACAAATCCACAGAAAATAGCCATGAAAGCCAGACCCAATATAACAACTTTCAGAGTATGCTCATTACTATGATTAATACTAAGAAAGAGGAAATCCGAGAAGAGTTAAACAACCGTATCAACCACTTTGAACAGGAACACAACAGGCACTTGGAGGAGTTGAGAAAAACAGTTCAAGAAACAAAAATAGGTATAGAGCAGTTAAAACAGTCTCAGGCAGAGTTTAAAATTGAGCTAAAAGTTATCTTCAACCCAAAACTCAACAGAAAGTCTTATCAGCAGAACAAATGAGGCAGAAAATAGAATTTCAGATCGTGAAGACAAAGTGGGAGAATTAACCAGCTCAATGGAAGAGATTGTTAAAGCCAAAAAGATACTGGAGAGGAACATTCAAGAAATATGGGACACCCTGAAGAAGCCTAACATGCGCATTCATGGAATTGCAGAACAAGAATACCAAAATACCACACCGGAGGAAATATTTCAATTCATCATAAATGAAAACTTCCCACAACTAAAGAATGAGAGGCCTCTCCAAATACAAGAGGCATTTCGCACTCCAAACAGATACAACCAAAACAGAAGCACGCCACGGCAAATAATAGTCAAAACACTCCACATTCAAGACAAAGAAAAGGTGCTGAGAGCTTCAAGAGAAAAAAAGCAACTCACTTTTAAAGGTAAACCTATTAGAATAACAAATGACTACTCAATGGAAACAGTAAAAGCAAGAAGAGCTTGGAGAGACAAATTTCAAGTATTAAATGAGCAAAAATGCCAACCCAGACTGATATACCCAGCAAAACTATCTGTCATGATTGAAGGAGAAAGAAAAGTTTTCCAGCACAGACAACTTGAAGGGATACATGTCTACCAAACCAGGTCTTCAAAAAATGCTAGAAATGAAACTCAAACTTGAAGAAAAGAACAAGCGTATCCAGGAGGATAGAAGGGAAGTATAATACCACCAAAACATAAATATCAAATAACATGCTTACAAAATCTACTAAACATAAAAAATGTCCAGAATTAAAAATAATTTCTCCATTATAACATTAAATGTCAATGGTATTAACTCACCGATTAAGAGACACAGATTACAAACTTGGATTAAAAACCACAATCCAACAATCTGCTGCCTTCAGGAAACTCATCTCACCACAAAAGATAGGCACATCTTAAGAATGAAAGGCTGGTCCAAAATCTTGCAAGCTAATGGAACCAGGAAACAGGCAGGGGTAGCAATTATGCTTTCAGACAAAGTGAACTTCAAACCAAAGAAGATCATAAGAGACACATATGGATACTACATTTTAGTCACAGGTACAATTCACCAGGAAGACTTCACAATACTAAACATATATGCACCCAATACGGGCCCCTCCACATTCATTAAGAAAACCCTACAGTGCCTAAAGCAAGAAATCAACCCCCAAACGATAATTCTTGGGGACTTCAACACCGCCCTCTCAACATGGGATAGATCAACAGTCAAAAGCTTAACAGAAACACTTTGGAATTTAATCAAACCCTGAAAGAAATGGACCTTACAGATCTTTATCGAACTTTTCACCCACACACCAAAGAATACACATTTTTCTCAGCAGCACACGGAACTTTTTCCAAAATAGATCACATATTGGGCCACAAAATGAATCTACACATATACAAAAAAGTTGAAATTCTAACCTGTGCCCTATCAGACCACCACGGCCTAAAGCTGGACATTCACAACACATCAAACAAGAGAAAATACACTAACTCCTGGAAACTTAACACTATGATGCTGAATGAGAACTGGATTCAGGAAGAAATTAAAAAGGAAATTCAAGATTTCCTGAAAGCAAATGATAATGAAAATACAACTTACCAAAATCTCTGGGACACAATGAAAGCTGTTCTAAGAGGTAAGTTCATAGCTCTTAATGCCTACGTCAAAAAAAATGGAAACATCAGAAATAAATAACTTAGCAATGCAGCTTAAAGCTTTAGAGAAACTTGAGCAATCTGATCCCAAAAGTAGTAGAAGAGAGGAGATTAGCAAAATAAGCGCAGAAATATCTGAAATCGAGACTAAGAAAACGATAGAAAAAATCAACCAGTCAAAAAGCTGGTTCTTTGAAAAAATCAATAAGATTGATACACCCCTAGCTAAATTAACCAAAAGCAAGAGAGAGAAAACCCAAATTAACAAAATTAGAAATGAACATGGAGTTATCACTACTGATACCCAAGAAATCCAGAGAATTATAACATCGTATTTTAAAAACTTATACTCTGTGAAGTTTGATAACACAAAAGAGATGGATGAATTTCTAAGTAAACACAATCTACCTAAATTGAATCAGGAAGTTGTGAATTATTTAAATAGTCCTATAACATATAAGGAAATTGAAGAAGTAATCTCAAATCTTCCCACCAAAAAATGTCCTGGACCAGATGGATTCAGCACAGAGTTCTACCAGACATTTAAGGAGTTAATAACACCAATACTCCTTAAACTGTTCCATCAAATAGCAAAGGACGGAACACTGCCAAATTTCTTCTATGAAGCTAATATCATCTTAATCCCAAAACCTAATAAAGATTCACTTAAAAAAGAAAACTATAGGCCGATCTCTCTGATGAACACAGATGCAAAGATTCTCAACAAAGTCTTAGCAAATTGGATTCAAAAACATATCAAAAAGATCATTCACAGGGACCAAGTAGGCTTCATCCCCAGCACACAAGGTTGGTTCAACATACGCAAATCAATAAATGTAATTCATCATGTAAACCAGTCCAAAGTAAGAGACCACATGATACTCTCGATAGATGCAGAAAAAGCCTTTGACAAGATCCAACAGCCTTTTATGATCAAAATGCTAGAGACAGTAGGAATGGAAAGAACCTTTATCAATATAATAAAAGCTGTATACAACAAGCCCACAGCAAGGATTATGCTCAATGGGGAACAATTAGAAGCATTCCCACTTCGATCAGGAACTAGACAAGGCTGTCCACTCTCACCACTTCTATTCAATATTGTACTTGAAGTCTTAGCTGAAGCCATAAGACAAGAAAGGGACATAAGAGGGATTCAAATCGGCAAGGAAGAAGTCAAGCTATCCCTATTTGCAGATGACATGATCTTATACCTGAGTGATCCCAAAAACTCCACCAGGAATCTCCTGGAACTAATTGAGAAGTTCAGCAGGGTGGCAGGATACAAAATAAATGTGCAAAAATCAGAGGCCTTCCTATATGCCCAGAATAAAAGAAGTGAAAAAGCCTTGAGAGAAACAATCCCATTTACTATAGCCTCTAAAAAAATGAAATACCTTGGTATAAACCTAACCAAGGAGCTAAAAGACCTTTACAATGAAAACTTTAAAACCCTAAAGAAAGAAATTGCAGAAGACATCAGAAGGTGGAAAGACCTCCCATGTTCCTGGATTGGCAGAATCAACATTGTAAAAATGACCATCCTACCAAAGGCAATATACAAATTCAATGCTATACCAATTAAAATCCCAAAGCAATTCTTTAAAGAAGTTGACCAAATAATCTCAAAATTCATATGGAGGCACAAAAGACCCAGGATAGCAAAGACAATCCTGAGTAACAAAAACACTGCTGGAGGTATTACCATACCAAACCTTAGTCTATACTTACTACAAATCCATAGTTATAAAAAAAAGCCTGGTACTGGCTCCAAAATAGACACACAGATCAATGGATAAGGGTTGAAGACCCAGATATAAGCCCACAAAACTACAGCCATTTGATCTTTGACAAAGGGGCCCAAAGAATCCAATGGAAAAAGAACAGCATCTTCAACAAATGGTGCTGGCAAAACTGGATCTCCACATGCAGAAGATTAAAGCTGGACCCGTACTTGTCACCATGTACACGACTTAATTCCAAATGGATCAAAGACCTTGATATCAGGCCAGAGACTATAAAACCATAGTTGAGAGGATAGGGAACTCCTTCAAGCTGATTGGGCTAGGCCAACATTTCCTAAACAGACATCCAATGGCACAGTCACTGTTACCAACTCTCAACAGTTGGGATCTTGTGAAATTAAAGAGCTTCTGTTCAGATAAAGAGATTGTAACATGAGCTCAAAGGCAACCCACAGAATGGGAGAAAGTCTTCACTAACCACATATCTGATAGAGCTCTACTGTCCAGAGTGCACAAAGAACTTAGAAAATTAAACACCAAGGAAACCAATGGCCCAATTTAAAAATGGGCCCTGGAACTTAAAAGAAATTTTACCAGGGATGAAATTAAAATGTCTAACAAATACCTTAAAAAATGCTCCACTTCTTTAGCCAGGGAAATGCAAATCAAAACTTCCCTGAGACATCATCTCACCCCGGTCAGGATGGCAAAAATCCACAATACAAACAATAACAAGTGCTAGAGAGGATGTGGAGAGAGGGGAACTCTGCTACATTTCTGGTGGCAATGCAGGCTCATACGGCCACTCTGGCAAGCCATCTGGAGATTCTTAAAGAAAGTAAAGATTGAAATGCCATATGACCCTGCTATTCCACTTTTGGGAATAACCCCCCATGCAGCACAGGTTCACCTCGATAGCACAAGCACGACCATGTTCATAGCAGCACTGTTTACAACAGCAAAGTCATGGAATCAACCCAAATGTCCAACAGTTGACGAGTGGATAAGTAAACTGTGGTACATCTATACAATGGAGTACTACTCAGCCATCAAAAATGATAAATTACTGGAATTTGCTGGGAAATGGATGTCATTAGAAACAATTATATTAAGTGAAGTATCCCAAACCCAGAAAGTTAAGTGCTGTTTGCACTCCCTAATAGGTGGCTCCTAGTACCAAACTCACCCAGCCCACATTGAGACACTCAAAGGTAAACCTATGTAATACAGTAATTGCAAGGATTATGAACAGGAGGGATGGTGTTGGAGGGCCACACCAGAAACAAGGAGAGAGGGGACCATGTTACAGCAGAAAAAATAGGCCTCTAAGGAATGCAAGTAAGTAATGTGACACCTGATTAAGTTCACAGATGTTCGTTCCTGATCATGTACAACTGAGGGGGTATGATCTCACCAGAAGGAAAGGGCATATAGTCTGGCAGTTGAAAGGTGATCATGTTGCAAATGGGTGACTGATCCCTCCCTCACCGAGATTTCCTGCTTTTATTACATCTACCCTTGAATGTGCTATTATAACAAGACTCCAGTTTAACAGCTTTATGTCTCTGACCAGGGGGTGACATACAATGCCCATCAGGATGGAGTGAAGGGCATTGAAGGAGCAGCAAAACTGCAAAAGAAAATCAACAAACCACAATCCAGAACTTCAGAGACTCTATATCAACCACATAGAACTAGGCCAGCCTAATCTCCCCCCATCCTGAAGTTCAGGGACATTTGCGAAAGAGGGGGCGGTAAGATTGTAAGAGCAAAAGGATAGGAGGAGCAATGATTTGCAAGATTCTCCACACTAGTTAGGGCCAAAGCAATCATAATAGGACTTTGCATGCCCTGCGCAATGTCCAACACACTATTGACCCACAAAGTCTAGCATTAGCTAAAGGCACCAAGATCCTTGGAGGCAAGGGATTGACAGTCACAGTAGTGTTCCTATGCTTAAGGGGAACATGAGAAAGGGTTCAGGGAAATGCCACTGGGTCCTTGTATGTCATCAGAGAGGAGGACCCAGAGGAGAGTTAGGCATGCACAATAAAGGACTCTCTGGGATTTGGGGGGAGGCGCTGGGGGATGGGGAGGGAGGGAGGGAACTGTTCTACATATTAAGTTTGTATGAGTGGAAATAATAAAAACTGTATTAAAAAAAGTTCTGAAAAAAATAGTTACAGACAGAACATACCCCAGAACAACAGAGGCTCTGTATACCAAACCTATACCTTCATTATACTAAAGGAAAAAACTGAGAATATTTCCTACAAAATCTGGAATAGGAAAGAATGAGCACTTACTCCCCTCTCTTTCAATGTAACCTCAAAGTCTAAGCTGGAACAGCATCAATTTTTTGAATACTTACTCCTAAATGTTTGAGGCTTTGTGAGTAGGGTATTTCTTCTGATTTCCTTCCCAGTAAGTTTGCTATTGCAGTATACAAAAACTACTAATGTATACTAATGCAGTATACAAAAACTGACAAGGTGATTCAATAGGTTACAGAGACTGCCATCAAACTTGGAAACCTGAATTCAATATCTTGAACCCACATGTAAAAGGAAAGAACTGACTCTGTTGCCCTTTGACTTCACATGCACACTAAAGCAGGCAAGCATTTGCACATACACACATATGCACATGCACACACAAGAAAACATAAGGAAAACACTTCAGAACATGGGTATAAGCAACAAATCACTGCATGAAATTAAGAAGCTCTGTACAGCAAAAGAAAATGGATAACCTACAGACTAGGAGAAAATCTGCACTCTAGACAAGGGTCTAATATTTAGAATATATAAAGAACTGCAAAAATTAAACACCAGAAAATGCCAATTAATAAATGGGCCAGTGATCTGAACAAAAAAATGCATAAAGCCAAGAAACATTTTAAAAAGTGTCCAACATCTCTAGCCATCAGAGAAATGTAAATTAAAACTACCTTGAGATTCAGTCTCAACCCAGTCAGAATAGTCGCCATCAAGAAAGCAAATGACTGGCTGGAGATGTCCCTGACCCCAAAGAAGAACCTAACTACTGATAGCTTGCTACATGGGCAAGTAATGAAATTGCCTCAGATGAGCGTGTCTCTTGGCTTTAGCTAAAAAGGCTTCTTTTTGCAGTTAATGGCAGTTAATACAGAGATTTATACATGAGCATAGCCCCGAGATTAAATGATAATGGAATGTTCAGTCCAAAATGAGACATGTATGCATACCCTCTCTGAGACCTTGGAAACATAACAGAAAAGAACAGAAAGATAAGAGTTGGAAGTGGGGAGGAGTGCTTTGAAATGGTGTTGGCTGCCTGGAACAGGACCGATGTAATCATGAGCACATAGCAACTGTGGCTACCTACAAAAGCAGGAGCAACAACAGCAACAGCAAAAAAAAAAAAAAAGGTAAGTGGGAGAACTAGTTGGGAAAAAGAAGGAGGTCTGCAGGCATGAAGTTTTTGAGAATTCAACAAAAATATTAATTTAAAAATGATAACAAGGGCTAGAAAGATGAACGAATTCAGATCCCCAGATCCCATGTAAAAATATCAGGCAGAAATAATGGTAGCCTTCACTTCCAGTCCTGGGAGGCAGAGCCTGGGAAATCTCAGAGCGAGAATAATCCAAGGAGATTCCCAAAGTCACCTTGGGCCTTCACAGGCACACACACACACTCAAGTATTCACTTCTGTACACACACACATACACACACACACACACACACACACACACACAGACACACACACACACACAATGATAACAAATGCTGTTGAGGATGTATGGACAAAGAAACCTTATTTATTATTGATAGAGCTGTAAACCGAACAGCCACTGTGGAATCAGAGTAGGGGTATCTCAGAAAATTAAATAGAATCACCATATGACCTGACTACTCTTTTCCTGAACATGTACCCAGAAGACTGCCTCTCTGCCACAGAGATGCTTGTCTGCCATTGTTGGTTACTGCTCTTTTCATAACAGCAAAAAAATGGACCAGACTAGATGTCCATCAACTGATGAATGGGTCATGTAAATGTGGTACATGTTATTCAGCCAGGATGAAAAGTGAAATTATGGCCTTTTCAGGAAAATGGATGAAATTGGAAAAAATTCATTTTAAGCAAAGTAAGCAAGCTCAGAAAGACGAATTCCTTGTTCCTCTGTGGTTCCTGGTCTCCGCGTACAAGTAAATAGGACTAAAGGTTAGGAACCTAGAAAGGTGCTCATGTGACTGGGGGAGAAACAAAAGGCTTTATAACTCCTTAAGGAGATAAAGGTGACAAAAGAACAAATGGGAATTAGGAACATAGTGAACCAAAACGTACAGCAAGGAAAGGGGGTGCAGGGAGATGAGGAGAGCTATGGGGGTGTCAACCAAAATGAAATGTGTATGAAAATGCATGAGGAAATCACTTTTTCTGTAAGCTAATTTAAAAAATAAAAATTGAAAGAAGTTAAGTAAATGAATTCCTGCCCATATTGGCCTTGCTTCATCTTTAACTGTCTTGTTTAATTCCCTTTTCCAATACTGCTAAATACTGTTTCCACCCACACAACATCCCTGTAACCTAGTACTGTCATTTGTTTCACAAAAATGTCCTTCCCCATCCAGTAACGGAAGAACCCTTTCATCACATGCCTGCCAATAACACCTGTGTTCTTCTCTTCAGAACATTTATCTTAGATTATTTGATTAGTAGGTTTGGTTTATTAATGTGTGTCTTGTCCACTTGATTAAAAGCTACCTGACGTAGGCTATATTTCCTTTCAAAAAGCTTTGTAGTTATTAGCACGTTCTAAATATGTCAAACAGAAGAGGTACAAAAATAAATAAATGAAGGGCTGGGGGACGTAATTCAGCAGAGAACTTGGCTGGCATGCGTAAGATCAGGGGTCTATCTCTGGCATGGACAAAGAATGAATATATTTGTGAATGAAAGAATGAATGAATATTTATTAATAGGAGCTTTTTGAATATACAGAAGAGGGAAGAAAGACTTTATGAAAAAGTTTTAGTTTGGTCTTTTATTCACAACATTTAAGCATGAAAAAAATTGGTCTAAAAGTTAAATAAAACATTATTTAAAAAGCCATGAGAAGAAGAATAAAAACATTTACAATCTTAACAGTTTCTTTACAGTTGCCACTAACTTGGGATCTTGAGAGGCCATTTGTGCAGCATCTAACTGCCTCCGTCACCTGATATCCGATTCTTGGAACCATCTTCAGGCTCAGAGTAAAGTGTTTAAATCTGTAGTTCTGACCTAAATCCTCAACTACATTAATTTTTTGTCAGTGAAACTCATAAGCCTAAGGTTAATTAAGCATAGAGGTTTCTACCTTTATGTCATTTGTTTCCAGTAGCTTTATCCAGGTTTGTTTTAACCACAGTAAGCCCATTCCTTAAAAATAGTTTTGTATAAATATGGATTTCAGAGAGTAGAAAGATACCTAGAGGTACATTCTGCACTGATGAAACTATAGAGAGCTGTAAAATAATTAAAATTCAAAATGCTACCTGGGTGTATGAAGTGCATATTTACAATGTGAATTGAACAATTCTGGGAAAAATTATATTATGTACTTTATTAATCGTTTCCCAGGATTTTTATTTTGTGAGCACTTTTAGAAATCACACTTCTGCTATATATGACAGATGACTCCCCCCTGAAGGACAGTGAAGATAGACAGTCTGCAAAGACCAAAGGAATAGAAGGTACCATTCAACAAAGTTTAGATACATGCATGTAGTGGTAGTACTGAACCAGTTTGTCAGAAAAATAAGCATGAGGCCAAAGCCAAAAGGAGGTAAGCAACTCCCAGGACTTTACATACATAAAGAGGCTACTAGGGGAACAGAGGATTGACACAGGATAGGCTACAAACTGGAAAATCCCCTGAAAGAAGTAGTAAGACTCCCCAATCTTCTTCCTAAACAGCAACAAGAAATGACTAAAATTCCACTTATTCAACGGTAAGACACAGAATTGTCTTTCTCCTTTTGGCATCCAGCACACAGGCAGCCAAGTTTCTAGTCCTCAAGATAAGAAGTTGTAAGAGGTGAACATCCTCCCACGCACACCACAGAAATCTATAGATTTCTATATATTTGAAGACTTCTAAAAAATTGACTGCTGCTGTGTATAAGTCACTATATGCCATCTTCAAAATTTAGTACTTTCAATGAAATACTATCACACATCCATCTTTTTAAGACCTGAGTCATCTGAAAAGTATGACATTGGCTCTAATCATTCATAGCCCACCATGTGTTATAGTTATGATGCATATTGATACCTGTTCAGCGTGTGCTCTCCCCAACATCAAGAACTTGCTCATACATGAAGTTACCTTCTAACAGTCACTTGATATCACATCTTTTCTTTGATCTTCACACATCAGAAGCTAAACTCTTTGTCCTTCCAAACTTACGTTCACTGTCTCACCAAACAGCATTTCGGTTTACCCTTATTTCAAATCTAGCCTGTCTACAACTTCCTGAGAATCTTTCACAAATTGTTTGTTCAGTTTTAACATGCATCTCAAATATCTGCCCAGTTCCTTGCTGAAAGTAATCCAATGGCTTGCTATCAATTTGAAATAAGATCTGAACTCCTTAAAAGGGAAAATCTGATTTTTGCCTCTTCTGAAGGCCTCAGGTCTCATAGTCTCTAGAAAAGCAATCTTTGTAAGACTATTCCGTATTTACAATGTTCTTCCTGGCACTCGTCCTCTAACTTGTCCCTTAGGTCTCTGACAAGACCTCTCCTCCTATCCCAAAATTTATCAGAACATTATGTTTTTGTCTAACACCCTATATCACCTGATGCTTTCTCTTGGTAGTTAGATACAGATGCCAACTTGACAATTGAAGATTCAATCTCTGGGCACATTTATAGTTGATAGGGAAGCCCTACACATGGTGAGTAGGATGAGATCCTGGGCAGGTAAATAAGAGAGAGGGGCTGGTTAGGGAAATTGACATCTTTGTTCTGGCAAGTAAGGATTGTCCCTCTCTCAGCAGTCCTAATGTGGCCGGTTCCCTGGGCCTTTGTGTTGGTGTAGATTCTCCTGTCAAGCAGGACAAGGAACTGCAACAAGGCTATCTCAAGCCAAAATAAAAACCCATTGTTCCCTTGTAAGCCATTTGGTCGTGAATTTATCAGCAACTAGATTAGATTATTCATCTAATATCTTTATCCTGTATAACCCTATACACTTTACAAAATCAGGACAATGGCTCTTTTGTTTATTGATATGTCCCCTGTCCCCGTTCAGAGCATATTGTATTATAGGCACTCACAAAAGAAAGTGGATATTTAGAGAATAAAGGCGCTTAATTTACTTGAAAGCCCAATGTCTGATGAGTACAGGAATAGAAAATGAGAGGACTAGGGAATATATTATCCATACAGAATCTTTAATACGTGGTAACAGAGTGTAAGATCAAACATAAGAAGGGACTGTGTCTATGTCCAAGTGGAAATTAGGATCATTAATTTAAAAAAAGAGTTTGAAAGCCAAAAGAGATATTTAGGCAAGAGAAGGGTGAATCTGCACTTGGAGATAGTGAGTTAGAATTGCCAGGGTCACTGGTGTTGCAACTGCAAATATGTAATGTGGAAAGATAATTCTCTACACAGAACTTGAGATTAGAGGTCAAGCTATATGGGAGTCATTTTAATAGGGTCAGTTCTTTCAAATAGAGCTATAAAGCCTCAGTGTGTCTTGGACTTGCCTATGATGAAGCTACTCATATGTATAATGAACACATTCACTGCTGGCTGCCTCTCACTCAGTCTTAACCTTCATGAGGACAATGCTGCTCTTCCTAAGAAGAGGCCCACAGGGCTCAGTATGCAAGACTCAGAACATGGAAGCTGGGAAACACAAGGCTCAGGTTGTCAAAGAAAGAAATGTACCTTTTCTTCAATGGTGGCCATAATGGTCATATCCAGGAAATCAGCATTGTGTGGTAGCGCAGCACTTATACATTCACGGAATGAACAAATTGTTCTCAGTCACTCAACTGGCTAGTGAGATTCCCAGATTTTAAAAGCATAAGCCTTTTGAGACAATTGACAGAAGAGCAGAAAAGTTTACTCTTTCAAAGAATCTCCCCAGATAGAGATCATCTATCTTCTTCCTCTACTTTAGTGCACAAAGATTTGTATCTTATCAGATCATTGAAATTAGCTTTGAAGTCCAAGGAGATGAATCATATGGTGCTGATGCACTCAAAGAACTTCCCCAGAAGTTCTAAATATTAGAACAGCAGCCAGTCACTATTAACAATGCATCTACAGATAAGACGTAACACCTTAGATTATTCATCCATAATTTATTTTCTGAAAAGCACATTAACACCATCTTCTTATTTCATGGTCCTGCTTCTCAACTTCAGTTAATTTGTGCTCTCAATACAATAAAGCACTCCATAAATCTTTTCTAAAATATCCTGAGAAGTACAGCTATAGTGTTTCCCAGTCTGAGAACCTGCCTCAAAACAAAACCAAGATGTCTACCTACTGTGGGCGTGTATCCAGGGCTGACCTGCTACTCCTCATTTTGTTTTCTTTCAGTCAACAGTGCTATCTTATAAAACCTAAAGATGAAAGTTAGTGAAACCGAATTATGTGCCTACACTTATATAAATCATATCATTGCTCACATGGTAAGTTATTATAGACTATTCCCAATTTATTAGTTTTAATAAGCTGTTTTCCAAAGAGTTATATAAAATGTGCATGGAATTGCTTCTTTTTTGGTTTTTTCCTCTACAGTATATATGATTTCTTTCTGGATAAGATGTCATTGTCTCTCTAGCAGGTTAATCCCAAGAGCTTTAGCAACTGCAATTACTGCATTTAAATATTCCATGTATCTGTCAAGGCTTAAAAGAATTCTGTGGTGTCAGTTTAAATATAAATATATATAATTCTAGCTAATCATCACTTAAGGCGGTTTTGAAAACCACATTACTTGCTGCTGCAAATTTCAGTGTTATATTGTATGTGTTGGAGATTTTGCTATATTGCAGTTCTCGCTATTGATTTATTGGTTAAGAAAATGTCCATACTGATTCTGTCAGGCATAAGTGTTCTCTTTATACAGAAAATACATAGTTTCTCACTGAGGTAAACTTGTCAAGATCATTGCACCTAATCATTGAAGAGAAAAGAACACCAGAGAAATCACTTTGTGCCATACGTAGAGCTCGAAGTGAGGTTGGAAAGCTCATATAAATACAGTATTTCAAGGAAATGCTAGCAAAACAGATTACACACTTTTCATTTATTTCCTCTGCTTCTAAAAAGGAAACCTTTCTATTTACCAGTGACCACACTTGCAGTCAATAGCTTTCATTCTTCTTTTGCCTTTTAATGCAAGTACAGATTTTGTGCATTTTGTAATTTCATCTCATAAACAGTTTCAGTGGTCCTGCAATGAAATCAGGCATTTTGATGATATAGTAACCACAGCGACATAATTTTGCACTGGGATGGGTCATAGGTTGCTATATTTACCTTTAAGTTAGATTTGTGCATGTGTCTGTATTTATTTATCCTACTTGAATAGCCCTTACAGTGAAGATAAAAGTGTAATTATTTTTACAACAATGAAAGATTCAGGGTGCCAGAACCTAATATCCTAGTGCCCAGCAACCATAACTAGCACCATGAATAGCACTTCAGAGCTTTTAATCTCCATGACAACCTACCTTGCGTTCTTCAATAAAATACCACTTTACATGCATATAAACATATTCTTTATTCTACTTATTAATAAATATCACCTGCACCAAAAAACCCTAGACTCTCCTTTTAAATAACTCTGAGATCTTCCTATCAAACTAATTAGTTGAACTCAGAAGGAACTTAATTTATATCTTTACATCTACAGTATACCTACACAATAAGTTACCAAAAGATTTTCTGAAATAGATATTGAAACTGATACCTTCTTCAATCTGAAATGCTATACAGACTCTACCCCCTCCACCTCCCAAAAAAACCTTCTGGAATACTGTATCAAAAACCGTCTGCTGCAGTTGAAAAGTCTTTTCACTTTAGATCTAGTTCCTATGGGGGTAGGGAGTAGGCAGCTACAGGCTTCAAATTTGGTTTTATTCTCTCAAGTGTTAGACAATGCTGGCATGAGGGCAAGCTTCAAAGATGTGCTGTCTTTCCTGGTGCCTCCCTTCTCCCTGGGGACACACCTTGTGTTCATATTTCCCCATATTATTTTTTATGATAAAAAATAAACCAGAAAGAAATAGAAAAAAGCAATAGAACTCACAGATAGCGGTTAGCGGTTAATCTTCATATGGTCAACTTGACAGAATCTACAGTCTCAGAAGAGACAAGGCTCCTGGTAAAGACATTATCTAGATTAGGTTAGTTAAGATGAGAAGGAACGCTTTAAATATGGTGGTACCGGTCCACAGACTGAGGTCTGAGAGTAAATAAAAAACGGGAAAGGGAGCTGGGCATTGGGCATGTATTGCTCTCTGCTTCTTGGCCACAGATGCAATGTAATCAGCTACCTCACATTCCCCATGAGATGAGCTAGAACCTCAAATCATGAGCCACAAAAAACTCCTCCTCCTTTACATTGTTTTTATAAGTGTATTTTCCCAAGGTCAGGGAAAAGTAACCAATAAAGTGATTATTCCTGGGCAAGAATAAGTAACCAAAAACAACACAAGAGTATCTTCTGTGAAACTTGAACATTTTGGTTTACTTGCTTTAGCTATTCCTCATTGTCCAGGAAAGAAGTCCAACACAGCAAATTTATTACATGAAACCTTGCTCACTTTTGAAATTACCCAACTAAGTTGGCCCTGAGTGATCAAAACCATGGAAATGGAAAGGTGTTGGGAATCAAAGAGCCTCATGTGGGATGCACACCACTGAAATTTCAGATCAAGAAATACCATAATTTGTTTTTAAGCAATTCATTACTTTCCTGTGAAAATCATTTTTCTTTTCATGTCTCTAACTCCTTTATGAAATGTTTCTTTATTCTCTTGCTTACTTACAACACTAACACCATGCCTTACGCATAGCACTCTTCATGGATTCATAAAAATATATGTTTTTGAATTATCCATCAATCCAAGGAAAATAATTAAAAGCCCCTTTTTTCATAAACATAAACCAAAAATAAATCTGTCTTTTCTGAGCCTGCATTCACTCCAATGCTTAGCTTAGCTACATAGAAACCAAATGCTCATATCAGCAGTGTCCCTAACAGTACAGGACCAACTTCCCAGAATCAAAATAGCAGGGAAGCAGGGTCTAACCATCCTTCAACCTGTCTAGATAATTCCAAATGTGTAGCACTCAGCTTCCTGAGATTACCAGTGCAGGACAGCAGGTCTGTCTTGCTGTCTTCTCTACCACAATGGCAGAGTTTCCAGAATTCCAAGGTTCTGAGTAGTACTGAATCAGAAAAGCAATTATGCACTCTAACAAACATCTTAAAAGCATTCATTGTTTTCTTTGTACTTTACAAAACAACCAATTTAAGTAACTTTTCTATTATACAATACAATCAGATTGTTTTTCCTGAGTTGACTTGTTATTTTGTCATGAAAAAATATTTCCAAGTATAGTAATTATTGAATGTCTATAAAGGACAACCAAGCAGCCTGCTTACTCAAGTTCTGAGTGCCTGGACAGTCAGGCATAGTGTAAGACATCATGAATTGGGGTTGTTGAGATTTGGGCACCCACTGTTGGCACTATCTGTTAACACAGCAGGCCTTCTACTCAGCTTTGACCTTCTGGAGAGCCAGCACTGAGTGCCTCCTTAATAGTCTCTAATTTATCAGACTGCAAACACCACATAAAAAATACCCCACAAAAGTCCATCCAATTGAACCAAATTGAATTCTTAGTAAAATCACTTCCAAGTTCAATGTTCAAATCATTACTTTTTAGCATGTTTCTCAGTTGGTGTTTGGTTAGATGTCTTCTGCATGTAGAAAATTTCAAGCTGGTCTGCTTAAGCAATTTTCAGTTGTTTTGATCAGAGCATAAAGAGTGAGTATCAACAGTTCTATTTTGTGTCTCTGAACATGACTGTGACTAGTGTCCAGAACCCTCAGTAGCATCTTGCTTTCTGGCAATGCCATGTGAGTGAGCAAAGCTCCACAGTGAAGCCTGGACTGTTGATTGAAGAGAAAATAGCATTTCCCAGGCCAATGTGATGGCTCAGCCAGTTAGGCAACCTGCTCACAAACCCAGCAGCCTGAGTCTAACATGCAAAAGAAATCCACATGGTAGAAGGAGAGAAATGACTCCTTAAGTTATCCTCTGATTCCAGCCCATGGACCACGGCATTATCTCTCTCTCTCTCTCTATCTCTATCTCTCTCTGCGTCTCTCTCTGTTTCTCTCTTTCCTCTCTAAAGGAATGCACAAAATATTTTATCAAAGAAGAAAATAGTATTTCCCCTACTTATTTGTTTTAAGATGAATATGATTCTTTTTAAAAATAACCACCAAGGAGAGAGGGAGGGGACCAGGGGACCTATTAAGCTTGTGTGATTGGGGAAAAATAAATAAATTAAAAAATAAAAATAAAAATACCCACCAAAACAAGTTTTTGTAGGTACAAAAGTCTTAAAGAAGCCATTAAAACATTGTATAATATCTCTTCAACCTCCAGAAAAAAATACAGCCAAACTTTCTCTGGTCTCTCCAAAGTCACCAGAGAGTTAAAGTAACTAATGTCATAGATTCTAGTGATTCACATTTAATTCATGACATAAACTGCAAATACAGTAGGAAAAAATTAAGCTTTCCATTTGTGGTAGTTAGATACAGTTGTCAACTTGACAATTGCAGGCTGAACTTTGGTCACATCTGCAAAGAATTGATAATAAATGCAAACCTAAGTAAATCTATAGGAGATGGTCGAATTGCAGAAGGAAGACCCAGCCCTAGGCAGGTGGATAAAATGAAGGGAGCTAGTTTAGTAAGTTGGCATTTTTTAATTATTATTATTATTCAGTTTTGCGTGTGTGTATGTATGTGCGCGCATGTGTGTATGTGTGTGTAGAACCACGGACGAATTCGTGAACCACCATGGATGACTCCACCTCCTTCTGCCCCGGGATTCACAGGCTCTGCCCTACCAGGACCAGAAGCGCAGGCCGACCCCGCTTCCGCCTGGCGTCTATACGTGGGATCTGGGATCCGAACTCAGGACCTTCCGCCTGCAAGGTGGAGGCTTAACCCCTGAGCCACCTCTCCAGCCCAGCATTTTTTGACTGGCTGGCAAGTGAGGATGTCCTAATCTTGGCAATCCTGTGGTATGATGTGGCCAGTTCACTGGACCTCTGGTGCTGGCATGACCCAATAATCAAATCTAGAATTAAAACCCTTTGCTCCCCCAAACTGTTTGCTTATGAATTTATCAGCAATATGTAGGCACTCTGCAACATCGTTCATGTCCTTGGTCCTCAATGAAGCTAGTAAGATGTTTTTTTTCTAGAAGGAATACATTCTTCAGTACCCTTATGGCCTTGTTTTCTGAGAGCTAAGGAAATGGGAGCTGCAATAGCTTTCCTGCACCAGGATTCACTCCCCGCCCAGTCCACAACTCACTGTTTTAATTTCTGTTTAGCCAATCACTAAGCTCTAGGGAGACTGAATTTTTCCAAAATGAAGGTGATTCTGTCCCAGATCTTATGTTTCCTTGGATGTTCTTCTAGTTGCTTTTGTACAGCCATCTGACTACTCTTTCTTTGCCTACAGAGACATGTGCTGCTAAGCAGACTCTAAAAACCAAGCTGCTGATTTTTTTATGTTGCTAATTTCCATGGTGCTAGTTCTTTCACATGGCTGATGACAAGCTCCAAACATTAATTAGGTCACTGAATAGGAAGTTGGGAAGATTTATAATCAACTTCCAGAGATCAAGAAGAGCAAGCTCCCACACATCGAAACTGACTATATTTGGGATGATTTTTCTGACTATAAAATTTTCTAACATCAAACAATGGAAAACAGAGAGTAGAAGTCTAAAAGCCAGGGACAATCATTTTTCACATGGTGCAGAGTACTAGTGACTGAGACTGCAAGTAACCCCATGGAACTCCAGAATATTGAGATTTATTTCAGTGCTTTTGGAAACCATAGAAATTTCAAAAACATTCTTAAGCTTTAATCAATTCTAATGAGAACCCCAATAAGTAAGGATTTGGAACTCAAAGAAAGTAAATAAATTGGCTTCATATTAGAGGAGAGGAGGGCTAGCAATGAATTTTTAGCAAAAGCTGAGCGAAAACAAACTCAGAAGTTAGAGCTGCACTCCTACCTTTTTTGGCCCAGAAGCTGAGGATGCAGGAGGAGCATGTGCTCTGGCAAGAAATCCTTAAACCAAACATCGGATAACTAACTATGTTGAAAAGGAGTATGAAAAATACCAGACACTCAATGGACTTAGAATAACCACTCAATTTTTTCCATTAAAAAACATCCAAATCGTAAGATTGTAAGAGCCTAAAGATGGGAAGGAACAATATGCAAGATACTCCATACAAGTTAGGCCCGAAGTAATCATAATAGGACTTTGCATGACTTACGCCATGACCAACATAGCATTGACACCCCCCCCCAGAGTCTAGCATAGATCACAGGCTCTAAGATCCATAGAGGCAAGGGATTAACAGCCACAATAGTGTTCCTATACTAAAAGGGAGCACAAGAAAATGCTCTAGGCAATGCTACTGAGTCCTTACACCTCATCAGAGAGGAGGACCCAGAGGGAAGCTTGACATGCACACTAAAGGATGCTCTAGGGATGGGGGGGAGGGGGCACTGGAAGAAAGGGAGGGAGGGGGGAAAAGGACGGGAAATAGGGGGAGGGAGCAAGGGGATCCAGGGAAGGGTGGAGGGAGGTAGGGGAAGATACCTATTAAGTTTGTATGAGTGGAAAAAATAAATAATTAATTAATTTTAAAACATCCAAATCACCACAGATGTCTGACACTGAAAACAGGACCCTAGAAGTGGGAGTCAGGCTTTTGAATCACGTTGCACGAGCCCAGAAAATGTAAGGTTTCTTGTTTTTAATATTTTTTAGCCTTTGAAACTTTTATACATGAATGCAATGAATTTATGTCATTTTTATCCCTTACTATTCAAACCCACAGCCTCACTCTGTCCCAATTCATAGTTTCCCCTTTTCAGCCAGTCTCCCTCCTAATTAGGCATTGTCTTTTTCCAATGTATGACCTACTGGTCTTTGTGCAGAATGCCTGTACTGGCAAGTGACTGAGACTTGATGGGGAATGGATGACTTATGGATGGATAAATCCTTGAGGAAAGTAGCTCTCCTTTTCTTGTCTGTGGTCAACCTTCAATAGTCTTTCAGGGAGGTGTAGGGTCTCTTCAGACTTTCTCCCTTCCATGGAGAAATGCTGATGGGCCAGTTATCCTGCAGGTCTTATGGAAGCAGACACCACTGCAGGGAAACCTTGGGAGTAGCAGTCTTGTCATGGGCAGAGGATGTTGTTTGGCTGCACCCTCCTCACCATCAAGGTCTTACATTCTTTTTTTAATACATATATATAACTTTAGTGTCTTGTGTGTGTGTGTGTGTGTGTGTGTGTGTGTGTGGTGAAAGGTCCCTGTGACAGATCACAGGGTGACTTTGTAAATCATCCAGGATTGTTTCTACCTCCTTTTTGCTTCATCTAGGATTTCCCAGGCTCTGCCCCCCAGGACCAGAAGTGCAAGCCGCTGCCGTTTCCACCTGGTGTTTTTATATGGGGCATGGAATCCGAACTCAGGACCTTCTGCTTTTATTTTTTTTATTCAATTGTGCATGTATGCATGTGTGGTGTGTGTGTATGTATGTGTGTGTATAGAACCACGGACGAATTCGGGAACCACCATGGACACCTCCACCTCCTCCTTGTTTACTCTGCCCGGGGATTCACAGGCTCCGCCCTACCAGAACCAGAAACGCAGGCCGCCCGGGGTTCCACCTGGCGTCTATACGTGGGATCTAGGATCCGAACTCAGGGCCTTCCGTCTGCAAGGCAGAGGCTTAACCCCTGAGCCACCTTTCCAGACTCAGGACCTTCTGCTTTTGAGGCAGAGTCTTAACTCCTGAATCATCTCTTCAGCCCAAGCTCTTGCATTCTTAATTCCTTCTCTTCTACAAGATTTCTCTCTAAGCCTTGGGATGGGGGATGTGTGAGGTTTTTTATTACACTAAAGAAATTTAAAAGTGTTTAATAATAGAATCTAACAAAAGCTTTGTTACAAATTCAACATATAGGGGCTGGAGAGGTGGCTCAGGGGTTAAGCCTCCACCTTGCAGGCGGAAGGTCCTGAGTTCGGATCCCAGATCCCACGTATAGACGCCAGGCAGAAGCGGGGGCGGCCTGCGCTTCTGATCCTGGTAGGGCGGAGCCTGTGAATCCCGGGTCAGAAGGAGGTGGAGGCGTCCATGGTGGTTCGCGAATTCGTCCGTGGTTCTACACATACACAGACACACACACACACTCACACACGTGCGTGCACACATACACACGCATATGCACACAGTTGAATAAATAATAATAATAATAAAAAAGAAAAAAAATTCAACATATAAAAATTCTGTGATATGCTCCTCGTATTTAGTGCTTTTTAAAACAAACTTTAAAAACATCTCCAAATATTAAGTACATGAAATAACTTACAATCGTGGTTCATAACTCATATCTCCAAACTAGATGACTTCGAAAACTTAAGTTTTCCAAACATCATTGAACAGGCTCAGACAGATGGGTCTACCTTCTCAAGAAGGTCTGTGCAATGGGGTTGCATTAGTAAGATGATTCATTGATTATAGAGTTTTTTCCCAGATTTGTCATAGCTGACTTCTTTTAAAATGACATTCTTGTTGTAACATACACAGAGAAAGGACACAAAGCATAAGCATCCAATCTGATGAACAGTAATGAAGCCAACACGCGCTTGCAAACAGAACCCAGATCCAAGAAGAATTGCTCAGCATTTTAGGTCCCCTTTGTAAGGTTTTGACCACAAAACACGGCCTAACAGGGATTAGATGGAAGTTTTAATGATGTTCTAGAAGCGTGGGGTCAATCGTAGGAAAAAGGAAGAGAAAGGCCTGGATGAAGGGCGGACCTCGAGGTGGAAACAGAAGAGGTAGGACCATGAGAGGAGAGAGAAGTGGGGGCAGAAGCGGCCAAGACGGCAGCAGAGGAGAGGAAAGGGCAGAGTCAGGTTGGGTTGGGGTCGAGATCGTAGCAGAAGACTGAAGAGGAAGGAGAAGATGGAGGAAGGGCAGGAGATCTTAAAGAGGGGGTGGAGGCGGGAAAAAGGGGAGGCATCAGCCATGCCAGGATCCGAGAAGGAGGAAGAATATGAGAAGGCAGGGAAACTGAGGCTGGAGCCTTAGCCAACCTGTTGGCGATGTGGTAGGATTCACACAGAGAGGCATGTGCAGGGAGGGCATGAAAGGCGTGGATGTTGGGCTAGACTCTGCCTCACAAACAGAAGGTCCTGAGTTCAGATCCCAGGTCCCACGAAAAAACACGGTGGTGTCCTGCACTTCTGACCCTCGTGGGTGAAGCCTGGGAAATCCCTGAGGGAAGCAAAAAAGAGGTAGAAGCAATCCAGGATGATTCCTGAAGTCACCTTTGGCCCTCCACAGAGACACACAATGTCTGATGACACACGCATACACACGCAAATTTTAAAATTAAAAATAAGTTATACTAATAAGACCATAGGCATAAGCACATAATATGGAATGGGTGAGAAACCCTTAGTAGCATGTACAAACAAACAAACAAAAAAAGAGTTGAATATAGGGTCATTCAAGTATCAAGGTCCCAAAGAATTTGAAAATCCAATGTGCCACCTTGTGGCCAGTGACTTGTTATCTAAGGGATGACAAATCGAGTTACAACAGAATGAGGTGGTGGGGTTTAGGACCCTAGGGAGGCCAAATGGCTTAAACAACTTGAAAAAGGAAGGTGGGGGGAGGAGTAGAAGGCTAGAGTGGCAGGTACCCATTTCAGAGGAGGTGGAGCGGAGATGAGCAGAAGGTTACAGAGAGAGAGTGAAAAGAAAAGAAAAAAACCAACTCACGAGAGTCCCTGACTTTGTCAGGAGTGCAGAGGGCATCCCCCGAACACACGTAAAAAGCTGAGACCAAAAGGGCCGAGGATTCGAACTCTGGAAGGCGTCTCTTTTCCAGAGGTTGGAGTCTAGTCTATTCGACGACCCAGGGGAGTGACCAACATGCTAGCAGGATTTTCGAGGCAAAAGACTAGGCTGCTCTAAACAAGGCTGCCTGTGAGGGGAAAGGGGGGCACTCAGTGCACTTCAAAGCGAGCCAGGACTAAATAGGCTGAAAAGGGAATTGAGAGTCTGTTAGGGTCTGGCTGACCACGTGGGTTCCTGATGGAGACGCCCCAAATGACCAGAAAGGAGTGGAAAAGATCGCCCACAAGAACATGAGAACAAGGAGGGATGGAGGGAGAGAGAGAGAGGAGAGAGAAAGCAAGAGGGAGAGGAATCTTACCCTGTGAGACCATCCTGGTAGTGGATGCTGAGGTCAGTAGAGGAAATGGTCGAATTTGTGGTCTGGCGACAGTGGTTTGACTGGGTTCTGGACCCAAGCAATATCTGGGAGCTGGAGAGTGGGCGGGAGGAAAAGGGGGTGTCACAAATACTGGAGTCACGGCACCATATATATATAAGGCTTTGCTCCCAAAACATGCCACACCACAAACTAGATGGAAGTTTTAATGACGTTCCAGAACCGCTGGGCCAATCCTAAGGAAAAGGGAGAGATGGGCCTGGATGAGGAGAATGGGTGGTTTTATAACCCCAGGGTTGGTAAGTGGGCTAAGGAGAAGGGTCTGGATAAAGTCCTTCCTTTGGAAAGTGACATCATGGTCTTTTTGTCCAGCTCAGGAAGTGTGGTGGGGTCAACACTGCCACTAAGGATCAGGTAAGTACACACTTTGGCAAGTGACAACTGTCCATCAGGGGGCAGTGACCATCAAGCAGAAGCTCTGTCCTGCGTGTGGGGGATAGAGGACAGGGAATTATATCACCCTTGTGTCTTTATCCAGCTCTTCTTTTCGAAGAAGTTACCATCCTAATAAGGATCTCTGCCTTTTAAGGTATATAAATGAAAGCATTCTGTATGCACTTTTGGGGTTCCTAGATTTTCGCTCACTAGTGTTCATGAAGAACATCCATATTGTTGTTTCTAGTAGAAATGCCATCATTTTCATTGTTGTATAATATTTTAACAATATTTTTACAATTGTATAAAATGCTCATGAAGGACCTGGAGCATGCTGTCTCAGTGCTGTTGCCCATTTTCTTTATATCTTTTGCTTTCATTTAAATTGTTTATACCCACATTTCACTTGTTCCTCACCTCCATGTGGTACTTGCATCGTGTGCTGCCAACTTAAGGGGCTTTCTTCAGCAGTTCTGCAGTTCAGACTTGTGATAGTTCTCTCGGCTTTTATCCTCAGATGCACTAGTTTTGCATTCATTTTTAGTGGATTTTCCCACTGACTTGGAGTTCCTCACTGACTCTCTTTCTTCTTTATTCAGTCACTTAAAGATGGCTTCAGTTTGTCCACTGACCTGATGGTTTCACCTGAAAGAAGCTTGCTGCAGGCAATGTAGAGTTCTGGGTGGAGCACTATTTACCATCTTGAATGGCTCTAGGTTAGATCCCTACCTACACTGGGGAAAAGAACCTTAACTGCTATTGCTCTATGCATATTGTGTATACTTCCAAATTGGTGATGAAGAGGGAAGAAGGGAGAATATTAATGCATCATGGGCATATATAATTGTAGTCTGCAAAAAATCTGTGTTCTTGAAACTACTCTGTCATGCCTAAAGCCTGTTTCTCCTACACATTTTCACATTCTGCTGTTTTTAGGTGTTATTTCATGTAGTTTTCAGCAAAGGATTTGACTGTGTTGTTATTTTATGTACTCTGACAGGTCTCTTCATTACATCTGTCGATTGTCTGTGTTTGGAGTCTCTAATCCCACCTTTATATTTCCTGACATCATTCAGCGTTGTTGGTTCTCTCAGCAAAACCTGGTAAAGCCAGAATGGAGAGATGGCTTAGGGGTTAAGATTCTGCCTCATGAACAGAAGGATCTGAGCTCAGATTCTGGATCCCATGTAAAAAAGCCATGCAGAAAGGTCAGTGGCCTGCATTTCTGACACTGGAAGGTGGAGCCTGGGAAATCCCAGGGCAAAGCAAAAAGGAGGAAGAAACAATCCAAGATGATTCTTACAGTCACTCTTGGATCTCCACAGGCACACATAGTTCTCTCCCTCTGTCTCTCTCTCTTTCTCTCTCTCTCTCTCTCTCTTCACACACACACACACACACACACACACACACACACATGCAAAAAGACAGTCTTTTTATAGTATGAATCCAAAGTGAATATTTTCAGCATTTCAATTTTCACAAAATATCTCAAATATGATAGTATATGATATGTAAATTATATATATATTATATGATATGATTATAGTCAGTCAAGAACAAAACTGTTTTCATGTTTTTCTCATTGAAATTCTTTTCACACCTCTGATTTAGAAACAACTAAGACAGAGTTTTGTCCTTCTCTTGTTTCTGTCTTTAACAAACCTAACACAACAGCATAGCAGTAGTGTTTTCTAATCTTTGTGGCAAAGAGTTCACCACAGATCTCATGAGAGTTTATCAGGGGAGTCAGGTGAGCAGACATTTTGTAGTTGTCCACTACATAGCAGGCACAGAAGGGTGCCAAAATAATTAAGACATCATCTAGATTGTCAGGAGGCTTATAATCTTTAAGCAAAGGCTAAGTTTACAATAACAATAATTAAGCAATTAAATAAACAATAATTTCCCATTAAATGAGTACTGTTGGTGATAAAAAGAAAAAAATTAAAATACCCATGAAAGGTATATTTCATTCTCCTCAGAGAATTGGCGAATGGGTTGAGGAGGTGGCTTAGTCGATAAGCTTGCCTTGGAAGCATGAGAACCAGAGTTTGGATTCTCAGAGCCCACATCAAATTCCAGTAGGCATAGCAGCTGCCTATAATCCCAGCACTGAGGAGTCAAAGACAGGAAATCCCCAGGGTTGGCTAGCAAGCTAGTCGAGCCTATTAACAAAGTCTGGGTTCATTTGAGAGACACTGCCTTAATGCTAAAAGTGGAGAATGATGGACGAAGACACACAGTGTCAACTTCTGTCAACTTCAGGTACACACACACACACACACACACATAGGTACTTGTTGTGTTATCTATACACAAAGAAAACAAATACATACCCATACTCATGCCATATGCCCACAAATGACAGAGAGAGAGAGAGAGAGAGAGAGAGAGAGAGAGAGAGAGAGAGAGACTGTTAACAGTTACTCTTTACTATTGCTGTGAGAGAACCCTCAAAGTCAATCAACTTAAGGGAGAAAGGGAGGTTTTATTCAGCTTACGATTCCAGAGGGAAGGTGAAGTTTCTCATAATGGAGGCAGCATGCCTGGCTGTCCAAAAATGGAGGAGGCTAAGTCACCACAGACATCTTGGAAGCTGAGAGCTGCAAGACTGCTTGCTGCAAAGGCAGACTTCTCCTGGAGGTAGGGTGGGACTAATTCACCTCAAGGCCCACCCCTTGTGACTGCCTACACCTCTCAAGGTGCCATGACCTTGCTAAACACATGAGACTGTGGGGGACACATTTCAAACCATGACAGAGACTATCTACAAATTCTACTTCACCATCAAGTTATGTATGATTTTAAAAGATGTCTGCGTTTACCAGAAGCAAGACCATCAGAAAAAATATCATACTCTGCATGTTGCTGATAAATTCACAAACAAATGGCTATTAAGGAAACAAAGGATTTAATTTTGGTTGTGATAGTCCAGTTTCAGTTCATTGTTCAGTTTGGTAGGAGAGCTACACCAACACAAAGGACCAAGGGAAATGGCCACACCATATCCACATTATCACTGAGAGGGACAATCCTTACTTACCAGATTAGCATGTCTGGCCAAGTATACATAAGGATCTAACTTTCTCAACCAGTTCCCTCCATCTTACCAGTGATTAGTCCCACTCACCATGGTCTGGTTCTCCCTATCAATCAGACAATCTCCTGCAGACTCTCTCTGGGCTTAACTACCAATCCCCTATAAATATGCCCATAGCTCAAACTCTCAAACTCTGTCAAATTGACACCTGTATCTAACTGTAACATACAGTATCTGGGACACTTTTTACCATAGTATAGTTAGCAAGTGAATAAATATCAGGACTGAAAACATATGTAAGTGCCAAATCAGTAATGGTCTTGGACATTATAACTGGTATATACATATCTCAATTTTAATCTGTGAGTGATGAGAAATTGACACAACTTGTACTTAATACAAGTAAGCAGTAAGTTAATGTAGAAAATAATTTATAGAAAAGCCTAACATACTTCACCTATAAAGAACCAGATGATAAATATGTTAAGCTTTGTAGGCCACCCAGTCTTTGTGGTCACAACTGCTCGCTTATGCTGTTAAAGTACAAAAGTGACAATAGACAATATGTGGATGAATAGGCATGGTTGTGTTCCAATAGAATGTTATTAGAAAAAAAAAGCAAGCAGTATCTGGATTTGGCCCCCAACCCACATTGCTTGTCCCACCCATCAGGTGGGTGACAGGGAGAGTCTGAATCATCAGTGAGCATGATCTGTACCAGAGACAACTCAGAAATAATTTCAAGGCAGAACCTAGTACTATGGCTGCAGACACCAATGTTGCAGTTAAAGTGCTTGGAGAGATCATGTTATCACCAATCAAAATGGTAAAAAATAGATTAAGAGGTCAGTGATTCAAAAACCCTGACCATGTCATGAGTTACAATTTTTTATCTAATTGTTATAGTACAATATATATTTTATATTTATATATTTTAAGTTACTAGCATATAAAGGAACACAGTATAACAGAAATTCTATTTTATCTTATAGAGGAGTGTGTATATACAATGAAATTCAAAGGAAAAAAAAAACCTTAGAGATTGAACCAACAACAACTATGTATCCTAGTGACTGTCATTGGCTAAGGGAAAAATTTAAACTTTTGCAAAATTTATTACTATCCTCTCTGGGTTTTCTTTTTTTTTTTTTTTTGAAACTTTGCCTTATTAGTTTTATTATTGTTGCATTCACTTTCTGATTATAATTTTTTAATATTTATTTATTTTTTCCACTCATACAAACTTTATGGGTACCCCATTCCCCTCCTTCCCTCCACCCCTCCCTGGATCCCCTTGCTTCCTCCCCCCTTTTCCCTTTTCCCTCCCTCTCTTACTCCTATTGTCCTCCTCCCCATCCCTAGAACATCTTTTATTGTGCATGTCAAACTTCCCTCTGGGTCCTACTCTCTGATGATGTATAAGCACTCAGTAGCATTACCTAGAATACTTTTTTGTGTTCCCCTTTAGTATGCGAACACTATTGTGGCTGTTAATCCCTTGCCTCTAAGGATCCTAGCGCTTGTGATCCATGCTGAACTTTGGGGGGTCCGTGATATGTTGGTCAATGTGCAGGTCATGCAAAGTCCTGTTATGATTACTTCGGCCCTAACTTGTGTGGAGTATCTTGCATGTCGTAACTCGTCCCCATCTTTAGGCTCTTACAATCTTACTGCACCCTCTTCCGCAAATTTCCCTGAGCTTTAGGATGGGGAGAGATTAGGTTGGACCTGGTAGTTGATATAGAATCTCTGGTGTTCTGAATTGTGGTTTGTTGATTATTTTTTTCAGTTTTGCTGCTTCTGCACCATCCTTAGCTCCATCCTGATGGGTACCTCTCTGAGTTTTCATAGTCTTACAGTTTTGCTCTTTTCCCCCCAAGTTTTGCATTAGTTACTCAGTCTCTTTAGTTTCTTTTAATTGCTCCAGTGTGTCTTTCTTGGGGTATGCACAAAACTTCCAGGTATGGATTTACCATACTGCTATTTAGTAGTAGGATTTTTTTTTAAGTTTATACAAGTTATCCACCTAGAATTTTTGCTAGTTGGCTTTTACAGGGGGCAGTGCTTAGAGGCATAATAGATTGCTAAAGAAACTCTACAATTATTCATTCCTCAACAGATTTCTTATGATCTAGCATGCAACTAGTTGTCAGTTCCAGTCAATTCTTATCTTGTTGCTTCAGTTACTCTGGTTGTTCATGAACAAATGGCCTATGGGAACACATGTTTTATTATAATTTTCTGGTTATAGTTCTTAATCCAGCTTGGTAGAAGAATATTTACCAACACCAAGTGCAAAGAGGACTGGCCATATCATACACTGGACTGCTAGAAGGGGCAAATTTCCCTTGCCAGTCAGCATGTCTGTCCAAGTATATCGAAGAATGACAACTTACTAAACCAATCCCCTACATTTCATGCACTTTCTTGGGTACTAGTCCTTACCAAGAATGGTCTGAGTCTTCCCTATCAATTAGACACTCTCCTGCAACCTTGCTTAGGACTTAACTCAACTACTAATTCTTTGCAAATGTACCCATGGCAAAACCTTCAATTGTCAAGTTGATGCCTACATCTAACTATGACACTGATCAACAATCTTCATTAATAACTAATGATTTTTATTATGCCATTTCCTTGGGTCTTTGGTGTTGCTTTATCACTTGGAAGAATCTAATGCCATCGTCAATGTTTTAGTCTGCTCAACCAACTGTCACAGAATGCCAGAAGCTATGTAGCTTTTACACAGCTCAAGTTTACTTCTCAAAATTTAATATGAAACATTGGAAGACTCAGAGTCTGATGGGGGTCCATCTTCTGATTCACAGGTGGTGTATTTTCAATTCATCCTTGCATAGTCAGAGGGCCAAGGCAGGTGTCATACTTGACTGTTGAGGGTTTGAGCTCTGGGCACAGTTGTAGAGAGTTGATGGTTGAGTTAAGCCCAGAGCAAACCTGAAGGATATTGTCTAGCTGATGGGGAAGACCCAGCCCATGGTGGGTGGGATTAGATCCTGGATAAATCACAGAGAGCTGGTTGAAAGAATTGGCATCCTTCTGTTCACTTGGCCAGACATGCTGGTCTGGCAAGTAAGGATTGTCCGTCTCTCAGCCATTATGCAGTGATGGAGTGGCCAGTTCCCTCGGCCCTGGTGTTGGTGCATGCTCTCCCATCAAGTTGGACTATGACCTGTAACCAGACTATCATAAGAAAATAAATCCCTTGTTCCCTTAAGCCATTTGATGGTGATTTATCAGCAACCATGCAGGCTGACTGCAACAGCAGGTCTCTTGCATTTCTTTTAAAGAAATACTTATCCAATTCATGAGCATAAATTCCTCAAGACCTAATCATGTCCCAAAAGGATCTCATCCAATAAATTTAATAGGGTGCAGACATTCGAGAAATGGTAGCTAACTAAAATGAAGTAGGATAAAATATCCATAAAAGGGGCTGGAGAGGTGGTTCAGGGGTTAAGCCTCTGCCTTGCAGGCGGAAGGTCCTGAGTTCGGATCCTAGACCCCACGTATAGACACCAGGCGGAAGCGGGGGCGGCCTGCGTTTCTGGTCCTGGTAGGGCGGAGCCTGTGAATCCCGGGGCGGAGTAAACGAGGAGGAGGTGGAGGTGTCCATGGTGGTTCCCGAATTCGTCGGTGGTTCTACACACACACATATACATACTCACACATACATAAACGCGGATACCACACACACACAATTGAATAAATAATAAAAAAAAAATTTTAAAAAAATTAAAAAAATATATCCATAAAAGCCTGTACTATAGAAAGCCTTTCTTAGGCCCTCTCCCTTCCACTGCAACTAAGGTAAGAGGTTGCTGTGAGAAAACTCACAAAGTATAAAAGTCTAAGACTTCTGCCCTCAACAAACATCATGTTATAGTTAGGCACAGGAGTCAACTTGACAGTCGAGGGTTTGAACCCTGGGCACATTTGTAGAGAATTAGTGATTGAGTTCAGCCCAGAGCAAACCTGCAGGAGATTGTCTCAATGATGGGGAAGGCCCAGACCATGGCGGGTGGGACTAGACCATGGAATAAAATGCAGAGAACTAACTGAGAAAGTTGGCATCCTTGTAAACACTTGGCCAGACAGTGTTGGTCTGGAAGTAAGGATTGTCCCTCTCTCAGCCATTATGTATAGATGGTGTGGCCAGTTCACTCAGCCCTGGTGTTGGTGCATGCTATCCCATCAAGTTGGATTATGACCTGTAACCAGACTATCATAAGAAAATAAATCCCTTGTTCCCTTAAGCCATTCGATGGTGATTTATCAGCAATCATGCAGATGAATTGCAATATATCAGTTCTTATGATATCTGATTACCTCAGCATCTGTTCCTGCTTCACTTCCTTAACAAATAGATAGCCATCTAGGAGACTGTCACATTCCTTAGGCAGATCATTGACAAGACATGGCTTCCCCTTTCTTTTCTTCTGTTTAAACAAGAGGTGCGTAATCCATCTCTTAGAGCTTCTGGCTCATGGATTTTAACCAGTGAGCTGGGGTCCTCTGGCTAGAGTAATAAATAAGCTTTTGGATCAATATTTACATATGGAGCCTCTGTTCCTGGCAGGCAGTCACCCCATAACAAAAACATTACTGTATAAATTGTTGTAATTTTCTAAAGGCAAAAAGTATACTCCCAGATATGAAGGATCAAGTAATACCAGAACAATATGACTAATATCATCATTACTAAAATGAAAGACAAAGATAACTTTCTTCCTACACAAATTCCCAGCTAATTACTCTCAAACTTGGATTTATGGACCTACTTTTTAATTTTATTTGTTTACTTGTCTTCTGTTTAGTGTGTATGTGTGTGCCATAGTACATGTGTAAAGATCAGAGGGTAACTTTCACTGGTTGTATTTATTATAGCAACTGAAGAGTAACTAACACAAAGCTCAATGGAGATATTTTTTGCAAGTAGAATTGCCCCAAAATGAAATGGGATATTTTATATAGGAATAAACTTACAGTCTCTGAACCTGTTGAAAATGCAAAACTAAAAAAAATGTTTCTGAATGCTGGCATTTAAATGTATCAAAAAAAATGAAGATTAAGATGATCTCTAAGGGGAAGCCATGAATAGAATCAACATGAGCCAGATTCTCTATTTCACTGTCAATAATCAGAAGGTAGCTATAAGAAATCCTAATACCATTGTGTAAAGCTCTGTCAACATGAAATATAGAACAAATATAGTTTCACAATATGCTTATTAATAAATGAAAACATGAAATGAAAAAAGATGATCTCTAGGTTTTCCCATAGATTAAATCATAAGCATATGTTTATATATGACTTGTGATATGCCTCTGATAATTAGCTTTCAGAAATCTATAGGGTCCCATTCTTGTCTGTTTACTTTGTTTAACCACCAGTTTGTATGCACAGTAATCAGGGAATTAGTGGATGTTCTTTAACAACAGTTGTTCTCTGTCCTTCCTAAAGAAACATCAATCTTTCTTTGACAATCAGCTCCAAGCAAGAGCCAGAAAGGCAAACTACTTGTCAGAATCTACCAAACAGATAGCTGCTTTCTGCGTGCCTTCTTTTACTGTGTAGTCTTTCCTTTTTCTAGTTACTGCTAATTGTTATCTTTTTTGCTTTTCTCCTGCCTTTTGTTTCTTCTCCTTTTCATATTTCACCATCTTCTTTTTATCTTTGTTTTTCTTATTTCTATTCTCTCATTTATCTTCTTCATGCAATCAAATGCATCTTTAAAAAAAAAAAAGAAAAGAAAACTATCTCAATTTTTAGGCTAACATCCATTAACTAAAGGTCTCTTTTAAATCGAGAGGAAAGAAGAAAAGGAGGGAAAGATATTTGTTTTCAGCTTTCCTTTTTACCTAATGATAATGGGAGCATATACAATAAAACTTCTTTAATTCATTTTATGAACAATATAATAAGGGTATATTGAGGTTCATGGTTCCTGAAGCTTAAAAAAATCTGGAGGTATCCTATTTAATTAAAATAGAATAAACTTAAGTGTAAATACAAACATTTATCTTTACTTTTGACATTTTCCTACATACATATTGATCCTGTTCACCCTCATGTTAACTTCCCCTGTCCTCCTCCCCATCCCTTGGAACCCTTTCTTCCCAACTGTCATGGTTTGAAATGTGTCCCCCACAGTCTCATGTATTTGGCAAGGTCATGGCACCTCGAGAGGTGGAGCCTTGGTGAAGGAAGGCAGTCACAAGGGGTTGGCCTTGAGGTGGATTAGTCCCACCCTACCTTCAGGAGAAGGCAGCCTTTGCAGCAAGTAGTCTGCAGCTCTCAGCTTCCAAGATGTCTGTGGTGACTTAGCCTCCTCCAGCTTTGGCCAGCCAGTCATGCCTCCTCTGCTTTGAAAGACTGCTTTTGCCCCTCTGGAACGATAAGCTGAATAAATCTCCCTTTCTCCCTTAAGTTGATTGACTTTGGGTGCTCTCTCACAGCAATAGTTAAGAGTAATCCTTACAGAAATTGGTACTGGGTAATGGGGTATTGCTGTGAGATTAAGAACAGCTGGTACCACAATGTGAAGTTGTTTGTGACGCTGAGAAAAGTTGGTATCCAGCAGTATGGCCAATCTGTGATGTGGCTAGTGTGCCTTTGGAACTATTTGTTGGGAGAACTATGGAGAACTTTGGGACCTTGTGCTGGGAAAGTCTTTGCATCTTGGCAAGGGAGCCAAATGGGCCTTTCTCATGAAAGCCCAGAGGAAAGCAATGCTGTGAGAGATGCAGGCAGTGGAAGCCCAGCTTGTGATGGTCCAGAGGGGAGCAGAGACTGTGTTTGCAACTGGACGAGTGACACATAGAGCCATGTGTTAGCCAAGAATTTAGTGAAGTTTTGCCCTCGTCCTGAAAGCTTGCCTGAAGTTAAACTGAGTGCTTGGTGGAGAAATTTCAAAGCAATGCAGTCCTGATGATGTGATATGGCTACTTTTTGGTTGTCTTCAGAGTATGAAAAAGAGCAAAAGATCAGGCAGGAAGAAGCAAAAACTGTAAGATCTAATGATGAAAAATACAAAGCCAAACTTAAAGAGTTGAACCAGGAAGAAGAAGGGAACAAAATGACTGTTAAAGAGATTAACTCCATTTGTAAATCAAAGCATGCTCTCAATTTGAATAATAGGAGAGGCCCTAGCTTAAGGGCAAGATCCTCAGGGAAGGCTCCCATCCATAAGAATGCAAATCCTTTTTTTAAAAAATTTATTTATTTTTCTGCTCATACAAACTTAATAGGTACCCCTGTCCCCTTTCTCCCTCCACCCTTCCCTGAACTTCCCTGCTCCCTCCCCCTATCTCTGAAGCATCCTTAATGTGTATATCAAACTTTCCTCTGGGTCCTCCTCTCTGATGAGGTGTAAGGACTCAGTGGCATTTCCTAGAACACTTTCTTGTGTTCCCCTTAAGTATAAGAACACTATTGTGACTGTTAATCCCTTGCTTCTGAGGATCCTAGTGCCTTTAGTCCATGCTAGACTTTGAAGGGTCAATGATAAGTTTGTCATTGCGCAAATCATGCAAAGTCCTATTACAATTGCTTTGGCCCTATCTTGTGTGGAGTATCTTGCATATCTTGACTCCTCCCATCCTTGTGCTCTTACAATCTTATGGCCCCCTCTTCTGCAAATTTCCCTGAGCTTCAGGATGTGGAGAGATAAGGCAGGCCTGATTCCAGGTGGTTAATACAGAGTCTCTGGGTTGATACAGAGTCTCTGATGTTCTGAATTATGGTTTGTTGATTTTTTTTTCAGCTTTGCTGCTCCTGCAATGCCCTTGGCTCCATCCTGATGGGTATTGGATATCACCTCCTGGCCAGAGATAAAAAGCTGTTATTATAAGGATATTCAAAGGTAAATGGAATAAGAGTAGGAGACTGCAGAGGGGTGGGTCAGTCTCCCATTGCAAAATGGTTACCTTCTAGCCTGCCAGACTATGCCCTCCCTTTCTGGTGAGATCATACGCCATCAGTTCCAAGTGACCAGGAAGGAAAGTCTGTGAGCTTAACCAGATTTCTCATTACTTACTTGCAGTCCTTGATGGTGGCCTATTATCTCTGCTGTAGCATGATCCCCTCTCTCCTTGTTTCTGGCGGGGCCCATCTTCCCCTTCTCTCTTGTTTATAATCTTTGCAATTACTGTAGGTATTACAGAGATTTATCTTTGAGTGTGTCTCTAAGTGGGTTTGGTACTAGGATCCACCTATTAGGGAGTACATACGGTGCTTAATTTTCTGTGTCTGTGATACTTCACTCAATATAATTTTTTCTAATTCCATCCATTTCCCAGAAAATTGCATTAATCCATCACTTGCCAGAGTGGTTGTATGAGTCTGCATTCCCACCAGCAATGTAGGAGAGTTCCCCTCTCTCCACATCCTCTCCAGCATTTGGTGTTGTTTGTATTGTGGATTTTTGCCATCCTGACCAGGGTGAGAAAATATCTCAAAGAATGCAAATCCTTTTAGAAGAAATGAGCTAAAGCATAGAGTTCCAAAGCAAGGATCCACTTCTATAAAACAACTGTCCAGGTGTGAAAGAGCTTTTTTTCCCCAGGGTCAGCATAAAGAAGCAGAATCAACTATGATTCAAGGGGGCCAGTCTTGGCAAAGTTGTCCAAGTGGTTCTGGTTTTAGAGGCATCAGGATGCAAGAGGGAGGAGATGGTGGAATCCTCCTCCAAGATTTCAAAAAATGATGGAAGCCAGGCAGCATGTGGCAGAAAGCCTGCAGTTTAGAGGCCCAAGAAGGGCAGTTTGTGCTGTGGAATTAAAGCCTGGTTTGCCATTGAGAATTAAAGATGTTAGAGATGCCAGAGACAATGTAGGACACCTGCCAAGGAGAGTCTTTGGGAGACTCTACCCTGGGAGGAGTCAGCTCAAGAGAGCAATGGATTCTATAGGCAGTTGCATTGGAGGGGTGGAACCAAAGCCCTTTGGAACTGAGATGATTTCAACAAGAGGCTCACCTGTTGGACTTGGAGCTACAAGATTTGGAGGTTGTCCTGCTGGTTTTCAGTCTTGTTATGGACCGATCTTTCCTGGATATGCCCCCATTCCTTCCTCTTGGAATGAGAATGTTTATTCTGTGCCATTGTATGTTGAAAGTATGTAACTTGTCTTTTGATTTTACAGGAGGCTTTGGACTTTGGACTTTTGGACTGTTGAGACTACTGATGTAGTCTATGAAGACTTTTAAAGTTGGACTGAGCATGGTTTGCATAATGAGATAGCAATGAGCCTGTGGGGGCCAGAGGTGGAGTGTCATGGTTTGAAATGTGTCCCCTACAGTCTCATGTGTTTGGCAAGGTCATGTCACCTTGAGAGGTAGAGCCTTGCTTGAGGAAGGCAGTCACAAGGGGTGGGCCTTGAGGTGGATTAGTCCCACCCTACCTCCAGGAGAAGTCAGCCTTTTTGCAGCAAGTAGTCTGCAGCTCTCAGCTTCCAAGATGTCTGCGGTGACCTAGCCTCCTCCAGCTTTGGCCAGCCAGCCATGCCACCTCTGCTTTGAAAGACTGCCTCATCCCTCTGGAACCATAAGCTGAATAAATCTCCCTTTCTCCCTTAAGTTGATTGACTTTGGGTGCCTTCTCACAGCAATAGTTAAGAGTAACTGTTACACCAACTAATCCTCTTTCTCTTTTTATATCTTTCTTTGTGACCCATTGTGTTTAACTAGGGTTGCTTGCATGAGATTAGTGGAACTATTTACCACAACATGGGCAACTTAGCGGTGCCTACACCACCAAATTAAGTGTCTTCTGCCCCAGCAACCATTGACTGCCAACAAACAACTCCTCAGGGAAGGCTGTTGAGTTCATGAGGACAGCCACTGTGATGTGACCAGAGAAGTGCTCCACAGCACTCTATCCCATCTTCTAGCAATTGTATTTGTTTCTATCCCTCTTGAGCTTTGGATAAGGTGATGTGGATGTCCCATTTAGATCTAAGCACTTTGAAGTTACTTATTCTTAACACCTTCACCAAGTCCCTGTAGTAACTACACCCACTTCTCTGATCAACACCGAGAGTAGTATTCTATAGATGTACATGTAAATATTTAGAATACAGTTTGCTAGGCACAGCATGTCCATTTAACAAAAAATAGCAGTTGCTTCCCTCTACAGGGCTTATGTCTTCCCTGACCATGAGCTTTTTTCCAAAGTTACAACACCAGCTATGAATTCTTCCTGTGAAACAGGCCTAAGAGTCAGACAGAAAGCAGTTGATGGCACTCATAGCAGTCAGACCACACATTTCGCCAGTGGGCACATCTTGCTTGGTGGCAATTTGATTGTATAACATACAAGGTTTAGAACTAGGTAAGAATAAAAAACCTGAAAAGTTTAGAACTATGAATATGTTATAAAATCTTCAATACCAGAAGAATATAGCATTTTGTGAATTAGGTTCCTTATACACCTGCATAATACTTTCCACTTACATTTTCTTTTGCTTTGTATCTTTTAAATCTTCATATGGTGATGATTTTATTACACAATGTTATCTATAGAAAAGTAATAGTATTTCTACAAACTTATAGTATAAAGAACAGCATATTCTAATTCATATAGTTATTGTCAATAGAGCTATACAGTGTATGTGCATGCATGCGCGTGAGCAACGTGTGTGTGTGTGTGTGTGTGTGTGTGTGTGTTGTGTAATTGTTTCCACTGTATTATTAAATAAAAGCCTGACAAGATAAAAATTGGAATCATCCAGAACCAAAGCCAGGGCTGGAGAGGTGGCTCAGGGGTTAAGCCTCTGCCTTGAAGGCAGAATGTCCTGAGTACGGATCCTAGACCCCACGTATAGATGCCGGGCGGAAGCGGGGGCGGCCTGTGTTTCTGATCCTGGTAGGGCGGAGCCTGTGAATCCGGGGGCAGAGTAAACAAGGAGGAGGTGGAAGCGGTCCATGGTGGTTCCCGAATTTGTCCGTGGTTCTACATACACACCACACACACACACACACACAGACACACAATTGAATAAATAAGAAATAATAAAAAAAAATTTAAAAAAAAGAACCAAAGCCAACAATTTCCCTGGATGACTAAGGAATTTTTGCAGGCCAGTTCTACCTTTATACATTTCCACCCACATCTGTCACCTACACATTATTGCCACTAGTTTTCATAGGCTATATTTGTATCATGAAAAACCTTTGGTTTTGAATTTTTATGCTCAAGTACTGAGTGAGTTGCAATAATTAACCGAAATATTCTTAAAGTTTATTCTTACATCAAAATGGCTAGATTATTGTTTGAGTCTATTGAAGAGTGGTTGTGAACCACATAAATATGTCTCACCATCCCTAATCTCAATGAATTTTGAAAACAAAAGTGTTTGGTTTCTAAATCAGGAGGGTACTATCTTGCATAATTTTGTGATTGTTTTAGTCAAGAGGATATTTTGAAAATTACATAATAAAATTAGAATATTCTCTCTTTTTAAAGTGATTGAAATTGCAATTATTCTGCAAAGGTGTCCTTTTTAGCCATGTCCATTTCTCTTAATGTAGTTTGTGTATCTGATGGAAACTGAAGAGCAGCCTTAGGTGTCCATATAGGCATCGCTTATCAGAACATGTTACCACATTCTTTAACTTCTTAACCAAATAATATATCTGCAGATATTTTGAGGCACATTAGCACATCAATAAAAATATAACAGCTTAGTGATGGGGAGGAAATGGAAGTTGCTTTCCTCAGTGGTATAACCACTGTATTAGTCAGGGTTCTCTGAAGAAACAGAATCTATAGAATGAAGTATATATAAACAAGTTTATTAAAAAATAAATCACAATAAAATTAGTGTTCTTCAAGGTAGCCAACCACAGCACCTCTTTCCTGGCTAAAATATTCCACAAAACCTAAAGATCCCGAGAGGATCTCAAGCCTTTGCTCCTCTGGAGGGTTGAAGACGCTGGGTTCTGATGTAGGTGAAGAACGGCTGGGTTCTGACGTTGGCGATGAACAGAGAACAGCAACAAGGCCTAGAGCCCAGGCTCCAAAGACAGTGGGAACAGCAACAATGTAATGGAAAGGGTGAAGCTCCAAGTCAGCCAAGGATGGAGACAGCAGCAGCAACAACAAAGAAGGCCACAAGGCTCTAAAGACGAACAACGTGCACACAGAGTAAACTGCACAGCAAGTGGACACCAGATAAGGGAAGAGCAAGTCCCTCCTTGCATCTCCTATTATCTGGTTCACCAACCATAACATTCCACCCCTTGTCAACTTGACACAATTCTGTTGCAGTCTGCCTGCATGGTTGCTGATAAATGGCCATTAAATGGCTTAAGGGAACAAGAGATTTATTCTTTTACTATTCCTGGTTACAGTTCTCAGTCCAGCTTGATCGGGAGAGCACGCACCAACACCAGGGCCAAAGGAACTGACCACACCATCACCACATAATGGCTGAGAGATGGACAATCCTTACTTGCCAGACCAGCATGTCTGACCAAGGGTACAGAAGGATGTCAACTCTCTCAACCAGCTCTCTGTGATTTATTCCAGTGACTGATCCCACCATCATAGGCTGGGCCTTCCCCCATCAGCTAGACAATCTCCTACAGGTTTGCTCTGGGCCTAACTCAACCACTAATTCTCTAAGAATGTGCCCAGAGCTCAAACCCTCAACTGTCAAGTTGACACCTGTGCATAACTGTGACACCCATTGATACATGATTCACATGCCAGCAAATACTCAGGCACATATCAACAAAAGCAAAACAGAGGAAATCCAGTGGGCTACACATGTGAAAAGACTTGAAACTAGGAGGGAGTCTGGCAAGGGAAAAGGGTTGTAATGGGAAAAAGAGGAATTATAGGATTAGGGATTAAGGTGTAAAAATGTCATAAATTCATTATATTCATGTATTAAACATTAAAAGAATAAAAAATAGGTTGTATGATCCCCACAGCTCAGGTGAGATTGTCCTCAGCTTGCCTGTCCAGAGGCAAGACCCCAAGACCCTGCCTGACTTTGCTTCTCTCTATTGCCTGGTCCCTATAATTCAGGTGAGGTTGACCTCAACCTGCTTGTCCAGCAGTTAGGTCCCAAGAGCCCATTTGACTTTACTTCCTTCTGTTGCAATGTTGCTACAACTCAGGTGAGGTTGACCTTAGCCTGCTGTCAGGAAGTAAGGTCCCAAACTCTGCTTAACTTTACTTTGCCTTACCTGTGCGTCAACAACCATCTCCCACTCCTCATGCCCCACTAATCACACACACACACACACACACACACACACACACACACACACACAGAGAGAGAGAGAGAGAGAGAGAGAGAGAGAGAGAGAGAGAGAAAATAAGTCCAAGTAGAAGATCCTCTGTAACACAAAACTAAAAGAATAAAGATAGAAACAGTTTTCAGAAAGCAGCATAATAGTCACTTCAGAAAGCTCAGCTGGGAAGCATCAACACATTTATATAGCCAAAGAACACTGGAATCTTTTGTCTCAAGTGAATGCATAAACATTTGATAAGTAACACAAAGCAAAACATAGACACTTCAAACATCACCTAAGTGCTGAAAAAAATAGCATTCCACATAGAAGACAATGATCCCACCAAAGATCAGTATCCCAGGACTTTAGATAGAACTTTAATCAACATCTACCCATTCTAAAAGTAGTATACACAAATAGAAATCCTAACTTAGGAAGTAGACATGAGCAAAATAATAATATAAATCAAAAAATAAGCAACAGCCTAATTCTAGATGTCAAAATCATACAGGAAAAATACAAAAAAAGAAATACAAAAAGCCAAGAAAACATGTCTCAAACAGAATTAATCCCAAGGCCTCAGCTCCCACAGAGGATAGCCCATTGGGAGGTATCCGAGGGAACAATAATCAGGACAATGAATTTCAAAGATCAAGTATGAACATGTTCTGACAGCTCCAAGAGAACACACCTAAGTAAATTTAAGAAGAACACAATAAACTCAGAGAAGAAAACCAAGGAAACACAAACTAACAAGACACAATTAGAACGAAAGTAGAGAACCTGAAATCAGATCTAGAAACAATGAACAAAATCCAAAGAAACCATAAATCAAATATGCAAACACTGAAAAAAGCCCAAGGTGAACTAACTGGAACTAAAAAATTTAAACAGTGGAATAAGAAATCTAACAGAAAATCTCAAAAATAGAACTATCATGTAGAAACCACAGCTTTAGAACTGGAGGACAAGATAGAGGTTGAGGGGCTGGAGAGGTAGCTCAAGGGTTAAGCCTCTGCCTTGCAGGCAGAAGGTCCTGAGCTCGGATCCTGAACCCCATGTATAGACACCAAGAGGCAGAAGTGGAAGTGAGGGCGGCCTGTGTTTCTGGTCCTGGTAGGGTGAAGCCTGTGAATCCCCGGGCAGAGTAAACAAGGAGGAGGTGGAGGCAGTCCATGGTGGTTCCAGAATTTGCCCATGGTTCTACACACGCATGCCACACACACACACACACACACACGCACAATTGAATAAATAATTTTAAAAAATTTAAAAAATAGAGGTTGATAAGTTAATCAGAGAAATTGATAAATTGAAAAATAAACTTGAATGGAACATATAGGAACTCTAGGACACTATTAAAATTCCTAAAATATGAATCATGAGTATTCCAGAAACATATACACAAGAGAAAGATCCATCAAGCATAATTAATGACAACCTAATAACAGCATAATAGAGGAAAATTTCTCTGACCTAAGAAAAGATATACTCATCCTGATTCAAGAGGTATACAGAACACCAAATACCTAGGACAAAAAAGAATACCCTATGGCATATGATAAACTGCACACCAAATATGCACATTGAAGACAAGATTTTAAGAGCTGCAAGACAGAAGGAACACGTCACATCCAGAGGCAAATCCATCAAAATAACAGCTGACTTTTTAATACAAATGGTAAAATCTAGAAGGACTTTAAGAGACATAATATGAGTTATGAATGAAAATAAATAAATAGATCATCATATCTAGCAATAATAGAAGGTGAAAGAAAATATTCAAAAATAGAATAAAAGACTATATGGTCACTAATCCAAGGCTACAAAGAATATTGGAAAGAATTCACAAGATAGAACAGAAGGATAAACCCATAAAAGAAGATAAAGGGACTAAATAATGTCAGCACAAGAGCTGAATAAGGGATTAAAAATGCAAGCATCATAAGATCAACAAATTGTCAGGAACCATTAAGCACCTTTCACTAATAGCTTTAGTTGTCAACGGGCTCAATTCTGCAATCAAGAGACACAGGCTTACCACTTGGATCAAACACCATGATCCATCAATTTTCTGCCTCCAGGAAACACACCTCACCATGAAAGACATACATTTTCTCAGGGTGAAATGATGGTCAAAAGAACTCAAAACAAATGGAAATAGAAATAAGCAAGAATTGCCATCTTAATATCAGACAAAGTAGACTTTAAACTTAAGCAAACCATTAGAAATAAAAATGGACACTGAGTCCTAGTTGAGGGAACATTCCAGCAGGAGGATCTTACATCCTAAACAAATATGCACAAAACACAGAAGCATGCAAATTCATAAAACTAATACTATAGGAGGCAAAACAACTAATCAACCAAAAAACACTGATAGTAGGAGACTTCAATACTCCATTCACACCACTGGACAGATCATTGGGTCAAAAACTAAGCAGTAAAACATTGGAGTTAAATGAAACCATAAATCAAATGGAACTTACAGATATCTAAGAACATTTCACCTACATACTAAAAAATACACATTTTTCTCAGCAACCATGGAACGTTTTCAAAAATAGACCATATGTTAGGACACAAATCAAGTCTCCATGAACACAGAAAAAATTGAAATAATTCCTTCTATATTTTCTGATCATCATGGCTTAAAGGTAGACATCTACAACAAAGGAAACAACAGAAACTTCACAAATTCATGGAAGCTAAATAATATATTTTTGAATGAGGAATGGGTCAAAGAAGAAATAAAACAAGAACTTCAAAACTTCCTTGATGCCAATGAAAATGAAAACACAAGCTATCAAGGAAAGTTTGTACCATTAAATGCCTACATCACAAAAAAGGAAAGACTCTAAATAAATGGCTTAATGTTACACCTGAAAACCTTAGAAAAAAAGGAAAAAAATCAATCCTAAAAGTAGAGTACAAAGGAAAAAATATACAAGACCCAAGCACATCAATGAATTAAAACTGAAAAAGAAATTCCAAAAAAAATCAATGAAGCAAAGAGCTGTGTTTTTGAAAAGATAAACAAGATTGATAAACCCTTAGTCATACTAACCAAAAGAAGAATACTCAAATCAATAAAACAAGAAATAAAAGGGGGGAAATCATAACAGACACTGCAGAAATCCAGACAATCATAAGGATATACTTTAAAATTTTGTATTCCCTTAAATTGGATAATCAAAAAGGAGTGGGTGAATTCCTACACACATATAACTTACCAAAACTGACTCAGGTTGAGATAGATACTTTAAAAAGACTTAATTTCATCACTTGTTATTAGTCTGTTTAAAGTATCTATCTCAACTTGAGTCAGTTTTGGTAAAGTGTGTGTAGGAATTCATCCATTTCCTTTAGATTATCCGTGTTCATCACTTGCTATTAAACAGTAATTACAAATCTTCTAACTAAAAAAATCCCAGGACCAGATGGATTCAGTGCAGTATTCTACCAGACCTTTTAGAAGAACTGATATCACTACTTCCCAAATTATTCCACAAAATAGAAAAAGAAGGAATACTCCCAAACTCTTTCTATGAAGCCAGTGTACTCTGATTCCAAAACCAAACAAAGACACATCAAAGAAAGAGATTTTGATTCAGTCTCACTAATGGACACAAATGTAAAAATCTCCAATAAAATACTAAAAAACTGAATCCAAATACCTGTCCAAAAGATCATACATCATAATCAAGTCTGGTCCATTCCAGGAACGCAAGGATGGTTTAACACAAGTAAATCAAGCCAAATGTGATTCATCAGATTAACAGACTCAAAAAAAAAATCATATGATCCTCTCACTAGGTACAGAAAAGGCCTATGACAAAATTCAAAATCCCTTTTTGATGAAAGCTTGTAAAAAACAGGAATGGAGGGAACATATCTCTACATAATGAAAGTTCTATATGACAGGCCTAAGGCACACATCATTCTAAATGGGGAAAATCTTGAGGCATTCAGTTAGATCAGGAAGGAAACAAGGCTGTCCACTGTCACTGCTCCTGTTCAATATTGTGCTTGAAGCCCTAGCCAGAGTAATAAGGCAAGAGAGGGAAATACAAGGCATAAAAATAGGAAAAGAAGTTAAAGTATCCCTATTTGCAGATTATATGATTCTATACTTAAGTGATACATATGACTCCACCAAGAAACTACTTGAATTAATATATACTTTCAGTAAAGTATATACCAGAGATAAACAAGTTGAGAAAGAAATGAGAGATGCAATCTCATTTACCGTAGCCTCAAAGAAAATAAAACTTGGAGTAAACTTAACCAAGAAAGTAAAAGACCTATACAATTGTTGAAAGGAATTAAAGAGTATACTAGGAAGTGGAAAGACCTTCAATGTTCAAGGATCAGTAGGATCAATATTGTAAAAAAAATTGCAATATACAGATTCAATGCAATCCCAATCAAAATTTCAATGAAATTCTTCACAGAACTGAAAAAATTTCAAAATTCATATGGAAGAACCCAATTAGCCAAAATAATCTTGAGCAATAAAAATACTGCTGGAGATATCAGTATACCAGATTTCAAACTATACCACAGAACTACAGTAATAAAAAAAAAAAACAGTTTGATACTAGCACAAAAACAAATACATCGACCAATGGATTAGAACAGAGAATTCAGATATAAGCATCTACACACATAGCCACTAGATTTTTGATTAAGGTATCAAACATACACACTGGGTAAAAGACAGCATCTTCAACAAGTAGTACTGGAAAAATTGAACAGTTAGATGTAGAAGAATGAAAATTGACTGCTGCCTCTCTCATTACACAAAAATTAACTTCAAATGAATCAGAGACCTTAATGTTAAACACAAACCCCTGAAACTGTTAGAAGAAAGAGTAGAATTAAATTGATAGGCCTAGGTAAAGATTTTCTAAACAGAACAATAAGTGCCCAGGAACTAAGACCAATAATCAACAAATGGGATTTCATGAAATTAAAAAGTTCTGTTCTGCAAAAGAAATTTTATCTCACAAAATGGGATAAAATTTTTGCTAGCTATGAATCTGGCAAAGAATTAATCTCCACAGTTAACAAAGAGCTCAAAAAACTGAACAAAGATAGCAAACATTCCAGTTAAAAAATGGGTCCAGGGCCCTTCTCCCTCCCGCGCCACCTTTGTCCGCCCAACCCCCGCCCGCTCCCCTCTCCGACAGGCCCCCAGGTGAGTCCCTGCCCTGCCCTGCCCAGGTCACCCCGTGTCCAGTTTTGGCCTGGGCCACGCCCCAGGCTCCAGGCCCCAGGTCCCAGGACCCTTTCTCCCTCCCTCCTGCCTGTCCACCCAACTAGACAGGACATGATCGCTTCCCTCCATCCCTGGAGCTTGGGACCAAGTCCCAGGTCCAAGGTGAAGAATTCTGCCATCAACATCAGCCCCTCTGCCTCTCTGGCCCACCGGGGACCCATGCAAGTGGTCTACAGAAGACACACTGCTACTCAGAATTCAATAGAGTCCAAAGAAAACTCAAGCAAAGTTCTAAGGATCAAAGGCCATATATCTGTAAACCTCTACAATCATGCTATCACATAGGAGAGATTCTTCACATCCAGCCCAAAGATAAGTAAACCTCCTTTTTTTCACCTTACTGTTCCTTTCTAATATTAATCACTATAGATTAACTTTTCTATAAAGCCACTCCAAAAACACAACTCCAGTGATCATATCACTCACCCTTACATATCACCAAGATACTACATCGTAAAAGTACACTATCATATTAATATTCACTCCTTGTCTACTTAACCTGACTTAATTGATGTACTAACAACCTAACAGCCTCAACTAGGAAATAACAATAATAAAAGACAAACATACCCAACCCCAAGGCAAGCACTAGTAATAACTGCCCAAGTGTAGGAATACCAACTAAATCAGTCAAAAACACACAGAAACTGAAAAGCCCTAGAAAACAAAACAACAATGCCCAAGTCAAAGTTCAGATCCATGAGAAACAAAACCCAAGAAGACCAATCTCCCACTGAAAGAATTAACCCCTTAATGATGGATTCCAACCAGAACAAATTCATAGAAAACAGCCAAGAAAGCCAGACCCAAGACAATGACTTTCAAAGTATGATCATTACCATGATTAATACTATGAAAGAGGAAATCCAAGAGGAGTTAAACAACAGAATCAACCACTTTGAACAAGAACACAACACACACTTGGAGGAGTTGAGAAAAACAGTTCAAGAAACAAAAATAGGCATAGAGCAGTTAAAACAGACTCAAGCAGAGTTTAAAACTGAACTAACAGACAAGCTATCTTTAACCCAAAGCTCAACAGAGAGTCTTATCAGCAGAACTAACAAGTAGAAAATAGAACTTCAGATCTTGAAGACAAAATGGGAGAATTAACCAGCTCAATGGACGAGATTGTTAAAGCCAAAAAGATACTTGAGAGGAACATTCAAGAGATATGGGACACCCTGAAGAAGCCTAACATGCGTATTCAAGGAATACCAGAGCAAGAATCTCAAAACTACCACACCTGAGGGAATTTTCAAATTATCATAAATGAAAACTTCCCTCAATTGAAGAATGAGAGGCCCATCCAAATACAAAAGGCATTTCTCACTCCAAACAGATATGACCAAAATAGAAGAATTGCCACGGCAAATAATAGTTAAAACACTCCACATTCAAGACAAAGAAAAGGTGCTGAGAGCTTCAAGAGAAAAAAAGCAAGTCACTTTTAAAGGTAAACCTATTAAAATAACAAATGACTTCTCAATGGAAACAGTAAAAGCAAGAAGAGCTTGGAGAGACATACTTCAAGTATTAAATGAGCAAAAATGCCAACCCAGACTGATATACCCGGCAAAACTATCTGTCATGATCGAAGGAGAAAAAAATTTTCCAGCACAAAGACACCTTGAAGGTGTCTACCAAACCAGGCCTTGAAAAATTGCTAGAAATGATACACAAACTTGAAGAAAAGAACAAGCATATCCAGGAGGACAGAAGGGAAGCATAATACCACAAAAATATAAATGTAAAACAATAAGTTTACAAAATCCACTAAACATAAAAAATATCCAGAATCAAAAATGACTTCTCCATTATAACATTAAATGTCAATGGAATTAACTCACCTGATCAAGAGACACAGATTACAAATTTGGATTAAAAATCACAATCCATCAATCTGCTGCCTGCAGGAAACCCATCTCACCACAAAAGATAGGCATGCCCTAAAAATGAAAGGCTGGTCAAAAATTCTGCAAGCTAATGGAACAGAAAACAGGCAGGGGTAGCCATTATGCTGTCGGACAACATGGACTTCAAAGCCAAAAAAATCGTAAGAGACACAGATGGATACTACATTTTAGTCACAGGTACAATTCACCAGGAAGACTTCACAATACTAAACATATATGCACCCAATACGGGCCCCTCCACATTCATTAAGAAAATCCTACAGCGCTAAAGGGAGAAATCAACCCCCAAACGATAATTCTTGGGGATTTCAACACCGCCCTCTCAACATGGGATAGATCAACAGGTCAAAAGCTTAACAGGGACACTTTGGAACTTAATCAAACCCTTAAAGAAATGGGCCTTACAGATCTCTATCGAACTTTTTATCCACGCACCAAAGAATACACATTTTTCTCAGCAGCACACAGAACTTTCTCCAAAATAGATCACATATTGGGCCACAAAATGAATCTCCACATATACAGGAAAGTTGAAATTCTAGCCTGTGCCCTATCAGACCACCACGGCCTAAAGCTGGACATTCACAACACAACAAAAGACAGAAAATACACTAACTCCTGGAAACTTAACACTATGATGCTGAATGAGAACTGGATTCAGGAAGAAATTAAAAAGGAAATTCAAGATTTCCTGAAAGTGAATGATAATGAAAATACAACTTACCAAAATCTCTGGGACATAATGAAAGCTGTCCTAAGAGGTAAGTTCATAGATCTTAATGCCTACATCAAAAAAATGGAAACATCAGAAATAAACAACTTAACAATGCAGCTTAAAGCTTTAGAGACACTAGAGCAATCCGTTCCCAAAAGCAGTAGAAGAGAGGAGATCAGCAAAATCAGGGGAGAAATATCTGAAATTAAGATTAGGAAAACAATACAGAGAATCAACCAGTCAAAAAGCTGGTTCTTTGAAAAAATCAATAAGATTGATACACCCCTAGCTAAATTAACCAAAAGCAAGAGAGAGAAAACCCAAATTAACAAAATCAGAAATGAACATGGAATTATCACTACTGATACCCAAGAAATCCAGAGAATTATAACATCGTATTTCAAAAACTTGTACTCTGTGAAATATGACAACACAAAAGAGATGGATGAATTCCTAAGTAAACACAACTTACCTAAATTGAATCAGGAAGTTGTGAATTATTTAAATAGTCCTATAACATATAAGGAAATTGAGGAAGTAATCTCAAATCTTCCCACCAAAAAATGTCCTAGGACCAGATGGATTCAGCATAGAGTTCTACCAGACATTTAGGGAGCTAATAACACCAATACTCCTTAAACTGTTTTATCAAATAGCAAAGGAAGGAACATTACCAAATTCTTTCCATGAAGCTAATGTCATCTTAATCCCAAAAGCTAATAAAGATACACTTAAAAAAGAAACTTATAGGCCAATCTCTCTGATGAACACAGATGCAAAGATTCTCAATAAAGTCTTAGCAAATCGGATTCAAAAACACATCAAAAAGATCATTCACGGGGATCAAGTAGCATTTATCCCAGGCACACAAGGTTGGTTCAACACATGCAAATCAATAAATGTAATTCACCATATAAAACAGTCCAAAGTCCAAAACGACATGATACTCTCAATAGCTATAGAAAAAGCTTTTGACAAGATTCAACATCCTTTATGATCAAAACTCTAGAGAAGATTGGAATGGAAGGAACCTTTGTCAATATAATAAATGCTGTGTACAACAAGCCAACTGCAAGGATTATACTCAATGGGGAAAAACTTGAAGCATTCCCACTTCAATCAGGAACTAGACAAGGCTGTCCGCTGTCACCACTTCTATTAAATATTGTACTTGAAATCTTAGCTGAAGCCATAAGACAAAAAAGGGACATAAAAGGGATTCAAATCGGCAAGGAAGAAGTCAAGTTATCTCTATTTGCAGATGACATGATCTTATACCTGAGTGATCCTAAAAACTCCACCAAGAAACTCCTGGAACTAATACAGAAGTTCAGCAGGGTTGCAGGATACAAAATAAATGTACAAAAATCAGTGGCCTTCCTATATGCCCAGAATGAAAGAAGTGAAAAAGCCCTGAGAGAAACAATCCCCATATAGCTCCTAAAAAAATGAAATACCTTGGCATAAACCTAACCAAGGAAGTAAGAGACCTTTACAATGGAAACTTTAAAACCCTAAAGAAAGAAATTGCAGAAGATATCAGAAGGTGGAAAGACCTCCCATGTTCCTGAATTGGCAGAATCAACATCATAAAAATGACCATCCTATCAAAGGCAATATACAGATTCAATGCTGTATCAAAATCCCAAAGAAATTCTTTAAAGAAGCTGCCCAAACAATCTCAAAATTCATATGGAGGCACAAAAGATCCAGGATAGAAAAAACAATCCTGAGTAACAAACACACTGCTGGAGATACACCATACCAAACCTTAGTCTATACTACAAATCCATAATTGTAAAAACAGCCTGGTACTGGCTCCAAAATAGACACATAGATCAATGGATAAGGGTTGAAGACCCAGATATAAGCCCACACAATTACAGCCATTTGATCTTTGACAAAGGGGCCCAAAAAATCCAATGGAAAACAACAGCATCTTCAACAAATGGTGCTGGCAAAACTGGATCTCCACATGCAGAAGATTAAAACTGGACCCATACTTGTCACCATGCACAAAAATTAATTCAAATGGATCAAGGACCTCAATATTAGGGCAGAGACTATAAAAACCCTAGATGAAAGGGTGGGGAACTCCCTCAAGCTGATTGGACTAGGCCAACAGTTCCTAAATTTCTGTTTCCTAAACAGAAATCCAATAACGCAGTCACTAGAAACAACACTCAACAAATGGGATCTTATGAAATTAAAGAGCTTCTGTTCAGATAAAGAGATTAGAAACTGAACAAAAAGGCAACCCACAGAATGGGAGAAAATCTTCACTAACCACATATCTGATAGAGCTCTACTATCCAGAGTGCACAAAGAACTTTGAAAATTAAACACAAAGGAAATAAATGGCCCAATTAAAAAATGGGTCTGGGAACTCAAAAGAAACTTTTCCAGTGACGAAACTGAAATGTCTAACAAATATCGTTAAAAATGCTTCATATCCTTAGGCATCAGGGAAATGCAAATCAAAACCTTCCCTGAGATATCATCTCACCCCCGTCAGGATGGCAAAAATCCACAATATAAACAACACCAACTACTGGAGAGAATGTGGAGAGAAGGGAACTCTCCTACATTGCTGGTGAGAATGCAGGCTTATACAACCACTCTAGCAATCAGTGTGGCGATTTTTTAAAAAGTTAAAGATTGAAATGCCATATGACCTTGCTGTATCAGTGCTGGGAATATTCCCAAAGAGTACTTCATCTTATTATAGAAACGTGTACATCCATGTTCTGTGCAGCACTCTTCACAACAGTAAAGTCATAGAATAAACCTAGATGTCCAAAAGTTGATGAATGGATAATGAAAATATGGCACATATACATGATGGAATACTAAAAAATCGTCAAAAAATGAATTAATGAAATTTGCTGCTAAATGAATGGAGTTTGAAGAAATTATACTTAGTGAAGTATCCCAAGCACAGAAAACCAAACATCACATGTTCTCCCTTATAAGTGGAACTTAATTCTAAGCCCTCATAATGACATACTCAAGGGAAAATCTTTTTTTACAACCAGAAAAGATTCAAAAAATGTAAGCAGGGCATAAAAGACACGAAGAGAATGATGACAGAGGAAGAAAGTTCAATAGAGAAATAAGGCCACCATCAAGGAAGACAGAAAATTAGTGAGATATCTGGTCCAATTCAGTCTGAGACTAAACTTGACTTGTATTTCCCTAATGGCTAGGGAGGTGGAACATTTTTAAGGTATTTGTTGGATATTTCAATTTCTTCCTGGGAAAATTTTCTTTTAAGTTCTATGGCCCACTTTCTGATTGGATTCTTTATCTCCTTGGTGTTTAATTTTTTGAGTTCTTCATACACTCTAGATATTAATACTCACATGTGTGGTCAGTGAAGATTTTTCTCCCATTCTGTGGTTTGTCTTTTTGCTCAGTTAACAATATCTTTAGCAGAACAAAAGTTCTTTAATTTCATAAGATCCCATTTGTTGAGTGTTGGTTTTAGTACCTCTGCTATTGGGTTTCTGTTTAGGAACTGTTAGCCCAGTCCAATCTGCTTGAGGGAGTTCCCTACTATTTAACTAGGGTTTTATTTCAAATCTGGTCTAATGTTAATGTCTTTGATCCATTTGGAGTTTACTTTCATGCATGGTGACAAGTAAGAGTCCAGTTTCGGTCTTCTGAATGTGGATATGCAGTTTTACCAGTAACGTTTGTTGAAGATGCTGTTGGTTTTTTTTTTTTTTCATTGAGTTTTCTAAGTCCTTTTGTCAAAACTCAGATGACTATATGTTTGGGGGCTTATTTCTGTGTCTTCTACCTTATCCATTAATCTATGTGTCTGTTTTGAAGCCAGTATCATGCTGTCTTTATTACTATGGATTTAGATAGATTAAGTTCTGGCACAGTGATTCCTCCAGCATAGTTTTTATTACTCAGGATTACTTTAGCTATCCTGGGTCTTTTGTGCTTCCATATGAATTTTGAGATTGGTTTTTCAATCTTTGTGAAGAATTCCCTTAGAATTTTGATTGGTATTAACATCGAATCTGTATTGCTTTTGGTAGCCATTTTTATGCTATCAATTCTACCCATCCAGGAGCATGGGAAGTCTTTTCATCTTCTCATGTCTTCTGCAATTTCTTTCTTTAAGGTTTAAAAGTTTTTGTTGTACAGGTCTCTCACTTCCTTGGTTAGATTTATACCAAGGTATTCCATTTTTTAAGAGGCTATATTAAATGGAATTGTTTCTCTTAGGAATTTCTCACTTTTTCATCCTTGGTATATAAGAAAGCCACTAATTTTTTAGCATTGACTTTGTACCCTGCTGCTCTGCTGAATTTATTTATTAGTTCCAGGAGTTTCCTAGTAGAGTTTTTGGGGTCTCTCAGATTAAAGGATGATATCATCTGAAAATAAGGATAACTTGATTTCTTTTCTATTTGTACCCCTTTTATTTCCTTTTCTTATCTAATAGCTCTAGCTAAGAATTCCAGTATGATATTGAGTAAAAGTGATGACAGTGAACAACCTTGCCTAATTCCTGATGGAAGAGGGAATGCTTCAAGTATTTCATGATTTAGAATGATCCTTGCTATAGGCTTGTTGTATATAGCCTTTATTATACTGATGTATTTTTCTTCCATTCCAATTTCTCCAGGACTTTGACCATAAAATGATGCTGGATCTTGCCAAGAGCTTTTTCTGCATCTATCTAGTGAATGATGTGATTTTGTTCCTTGGATTTCTTATATTATGGATTACATGTATTGATTTGCATGTGTTGAACAAACCTTGTATGCCTACTTGATCATAGTGAATGATTTTTTAATATGTTTTTGAATCCGGTTTGCTAAAATTTTGTTGAGGATCTTTGTATCTGTGTTCATTAATGAAATTGGCCTATAGTTTTCTTTTTTATTGTATTTTTTATTTGGCTTTGGGATTAGTGTAATATTAACTTCATAGAAAGAATTGGGAGTGTTTATTGCTATTTTATGGAATAGTTTAATGATTAGTGGTGTTAGATTTGTTCAGATATTTGGTAGAGTTCTGCACTGAATCATCTGGTCCTGGACTTTTTTTGGTGGGGATATTTATAATTACTTCTTTAATTTCATCACTTGTTATAGGACTGTTTATATAATTTAGTTCATCCTGATTCAATTTTGGTAAGTTGCAAATATTAAGAAATTCATTTCTTTCTAATTGTCAAATTTTGTAGAGTATAAGTTTTTGAAGTATGACCTTATGATTCTCTGAATTTCCTTGGTATCAATTGTAATGACTCCATTTTCATCTCTAATTTTATTAATTTGGATTTTCTCTCTTTGACTTTGCTTAAGTGGGCTAACGATTTGTCAATCTTATAGATTTTTTCAAAGAACCAACTCTTTTGTTGATTCTTTGTATTGTTTTCCTTATCTCAATTTTGGATACTTCTCTCCTGAATTTACTAATTTCATCTCATCTACTGCTTTTGGGATTGGATTGTTCTTGTTCTAAAGCTTTAAGTTGTATTGTTAAGTTGTTTACTTGTGATGTTTCCACTTTTTTGACATAGGCATTGAGTACCATAAACGTTCCCCTTGGGACTGCCTTCATCATATCCCCAAAGATTTTGATATGTTGTATTTTCATCATACCCCCAAAGATTTTGATATGTTGTATTTTCATCATACCCCCAAAGATTTTGATATGTTGTATTTTCATTATGGTTTGTTTCTAGGAATTTTTTAGTTTCCCTTTTGATTTCTTCCTAAATCCATTCCTCATTCAGTATCATGATATTTAATTTCTAAGAATTTGTGTATTTTCTGAAGTTTGCTTTGTGGTAGATGTCTAGCTTTATTCCATGGTGGTCAAATAAGGTACAGGATATTATTTCGACTTTCCTGTATATGTGGAGGTTTGCTTTGTGCCCCAATATGTGATCTATTTTGGAGAAGGTTCCATGGGCTGCTAAAAAATATGTGTATTCCTCATTGTTGGGATAGAAGTTCAGTAGAGGTCAGTCAGGTCCATTTGGGTTATGGTTTGATTAGGCTCCAATGTATCTCTGTTCAGTTTTTGGCTCATTGACCTATCCAATGGTGAAAGTGGAGTGTTGAAGTTCCCTACTATTATCGTGTTTGGGTGTTCAAATGTTTGTAAGGTGTGTTTTTATGAATGTGGCTGAGCCTATATTTGGTGTGTATTCAGTAGATATTAGGTGTCAGTATTGTGAAATCTTCCTGATAAATTATTCCTTGACTGATATGTAATATGTTTCTGTGTCTTTCATGAGTTCTTTTGGTTTGAAGAACCAGAAGTATCAGAATTGCTATTCCTGTTTATTTTTTTTTTCCATTAGCATGCAGAACTTTTGGCTAGGCTTTTGCTCTGAGAGTGTGCCTATCTTTCATGGTGAGATGTGTTCCCTGAAGGCAGTAGATTGCTGGGTTGTGATAGTTTAATCTGTGTTTGTAGTCTATGTCTTTTGCTTGGAGAATTAATTCCATTAACATTTAGAGGTATAATTGAGAATGCTTATTGGTTCCTGTCATTTTCTGTTTTGTGGTTCTTATGTGTTTATTTCTTTGATAAGAATTTGTTGGTATTATTTTTCCCTTCTGTCCTGTTTATCCTTTTCTTCAAGCTTGAAAATATTTTATAGCACCTTTTATAGGCCTGGTTTGGTGCTTGTATAAACCTTCAGCTTGTCCTTATGGTGGAAGATTTTTCTTTCACCCTCAGCATGACTGGTTATTTTGATGGGTATATTAGTCTGGGTTGGCATTTGTGCTCATTCATGATTTGAAGTATATCTTTCTAATCTTTTCTGTTTTTACTGTTTCCATTGAAAAATCAGCTGTTATTTTAATAAACTTACCTTTAAATGTAACTTTTTTTTTCTCTTGGGGGCTCTCAGCACATTGTCTTTGTCACATATCCATATTGTTTTTATTATAATTTGTCATGGTGAATTTCTATTTTGGTCATATCTGAATGGTGTACGATATGCCTTGTAATTGGATAGGGATCACTTACCTTAGATGTGGAAATTTTTCATTAATTATAGTGTGAAAAATCTATTCTGGAGTGGCTTTATGAGTTTCTTCTTCTGATATTCCATGAATACACAGGTTTGATTTCTTCAAGGAGTCCCATAACTTTTGAATATTCCTCTCCAGTATTTTTTTGACTTTTTCAACCTCTTGGATTGAACCAATTTGTTCTGCCATCTTGTCTTCTAGTTCTGTATTCTAGTTTCTGCTTCATTGGTTCTGTTGGCCTTTCTGTTGAATTTTGGATTATAGTTAGCTTATTTTTAATTTCAAGCTTAATGTATGAGTTTTTTTTTTTTTAAAAAAAAACTGTTTTATGCCTAGTTTTTTTCTTCTATTCCTTTTTCATTTCATCTAGATGCTGCTGTGCTTCTGTTCATTTTGGCTTATGTGGTTATTTAACTCCTCTCAGATTTCTTCAAACCTACTGTCTTGTAATGAAATTTAAAGTTATAATTTATAATTGAAAAAGAATTTGAAGGTAAATACTAGAGAAAGTTTCTCTTAGAAGCCGTGGATTATTTTCACAAAACCCCAGTGCCAGTAATGGATTTTTCCATAAGAGCTGTAGGTCACAGAAGCCCAGAGGCCTCCTGAGTAATATGAGCACTTGCCATTCTTCTTGGTTATCCATCAAGATCAAATGATAAGATTTTATTGCTGAAGACACCACATACCTCAGTTGCACAATATAGAGAAAGTACACCAGAACTTAACCAGAAGCTTCCTTCCCACCAGCTAGCTTTCATAGTGCCAGAAGGTGCTATGCAAGCTCCTATGGGAGAGAAAACATCAATAGCTATGGTAACTCATGAACCCTACAAATTAGAATACCAGCCTACCAGGGAAGATGTGATCTCTCGTGTAATTATGGCACTCACTGTTTTGGGAAGTAACCAATTGCCCTTTGACTGGATTTGAGATGTGCTTTACATTAGGGAGACCAAGCTTGGTACTGGAAACTTGGCCAAAAATACAAGGCAGGGGAGGTCATAGGTCCTAAGGGGGAATCTAATTCTGTTGCCTAGCCAAATTGACAATAGTATTGAACTGTCTTCAAAATATTGTTTATCTGCAGACACAAATGCTACCCTCAGCATTAATCAGAGAAGACTCCTTTCTTGAGCGGCAGTGATGGCTGAATGCTCAGCCCTAAACAAGACATTCATGCTACACCTGATAAGGGTCAAAGGACATTGTGGAAGGAGTCAGAAAAGAATATAAGAGCCAGGTGATAGAGATAAGTGCTGCAAGATCCCATCTGCAAAGCCCAATAGCCATTGAAGTCTGGATCTCACAATAGCTGCAGATCCCTACACTGGGCTGACCCAGGACAGATCAGAATGGATGGGACATGGGCTCAGGGAGCTCCACTTCTCACTGTTAAACTGTTTGCTACTAATAAATTCAGAGTCTTAGCTGTACACCCTCTGGTGAGCCCAGCAGTATCCAATAGAAAACTCCTATCTGATGGCCACACAGATGGCCCTGGTAACTCAATGGGACACAAAACTGAACCAAAATCATGAATCTAGCAAAAAGACAACTAGGGAAGTGGTTGGTAGATATGAGAAGATGATTTAAAAAAAAAAAAAAGAGAATGAGGGCTGGAGAGGTGGCTCAGGGGTTAAGCCTCCGTCTTGCAGGCGGAAGGTCCCGAGTTCGGATCCCAGATCCCACGTATAGACGCCAGATGGAAGCGGGGGCGGCCTGCGCTTCTTCTGGTCCTGGTAGGGCGGAGCCTGTGAATCCCAGGGCAGAAGGAGGTGGAGGCGTCCATGGTGGTTCACGAATTCGTCCGTGGTTCTACACATACACAGACACACACATACACACACACACACACAGACACACGCGCGCGCGCACATACACACAGTTGAATAAATAATAATAATAATAATAATAAAAATTAAAAAAAGAGAATAGGTTAGAATGTGATCAGAATACATTATATAGGAGTGTGAAATCATCGAAGAGCAAACTTAACAAAAAATAACAATTTAAAAAAAATCACAAAAAAAATGTAGCAGCTTAGGCAAGACTTGCAATTCTCTGAAGCAATGATGTTCGACCTTGGCTGCCTGCACAGCTCTCTGAGAGAGCTAAGAAACCTCAATGATTTATTTGCTTCCCAAATCAATTAAACTCAGATCTCTGAGGGCAAAAAGACCCAGGCACTAGAGACTTTTTTACCAAGAAAGATTCTAACAGTGCAGCTAAGGTTGAGCACTGCCTTCTCATGAGTGTCAGCATGGTCAGGTCACTGCCTCATCAGAGAAATCAGGGTGCTATCTGTCCATTTTTGCTGACCCTTGGCATTTCTCTCATCCCTTGTAAATCCACAGAGCACCAACTGTCTTACTGTCATGCCTGCATGACAGTCCCCAGCCAAGGACTGCTGCAAGCCTGAAGAGAAAAGGCACCAAAGAGCTTGAACCCTGCCTACTCATCTAATTAATGTTTCAAGGAAAACTGGTAATGGAATTGTACTGTACTTACTCAGAAAAGTTTACCAAGGGCAGTGCATGCACTACTGAGAATCTACAAAACTTCTCCAGGAGTAGAGTTATTTCCAGAGGAAAGCTTTGTTTTTTAAGTGTTTTGGTGTCAGCAAATCATGAGAAAATAATCCATTTCCATAATTCCAGGTAATAGTTCTAAGTTCCCTCTTTTTCCTTGACTATCCTTAGGTCAAGTAATAAGTAGCAATTAATGTACACAAAACTTTAACTGACTGAGCTTTTCTCAATCTGTGTTTCTCAATTGGAGCCCTAGTTTCCTGCTGTATTAACAGGTACCTTAAGAACTGCTGTGTACTCAGCTTCTGAAAGCCAAAAATAAAAACCACGTATTTGTACCTTAGAAGTTCTGTAAATTCTATGAAAGTGTATCTATTAAATGTTTAACCAAATGTTTTCCAAACCTAAGTGATTATGGAATCTCCCTCACCACCCACCCCCCAACACACATATAACATATTATTTATGATGTGTGTATTTCTCAACAGTTTGGTGAAGGGTTGTTGGGATTGTTCTGTTTGATTAATTATTTTTTTATTATTATTATTCATTCAATTGTGCGTGTGTGTGCGCGCGCGCGCGTGTGTGTGTGTGTGTGTGTATGTGTAGAACCACGGGCGAATTCGGGAACCACCATGGACGCCTCTACCTCCTCCTTGTTCACTCTGCCCCGGGATTCACAGGCTCCGCCCTACCAGGACCAGAAATGCAGGATGCCCCACTTCTGCCCAGCATCTACATGTAGGGTCTAGGATCTGAACTCAGGACCTTCTGCCTGTAAGGCAGAGGCTTAACCCCTGGGCCACCTCTCCAGCCCTGGTTAATTATTTTTTTACAGAACACTTTCAAACTAGTATTCTCTGGGCCATTATAGAAATAACCCCTCCCAAGGAAACTAAAACCAAAGGTAAAAGATAATGGCTCAGCCAAAGTGTAAGAAATAAGTGATTATGGACTGTTTGTCCCTAAACAGAACATCTAAACTACCCACACACTCATCCCAAGGATCAGAGAGCATCATGGAAGAGGGGATTGTGAGGTTGTGAGAGCCTGAAGTGGAGCAGGGTTGGAACCGCATTATCTCCTGGACATGAGGGCTGATGTATCCCTGAATTCACAGCATCCATGTGTACTTCCATCAGACTTACACAGGATTTGACTCATCAGCTTTGCCCCATGGAAGGGGAAAGAACTCAAGAGGCCTCATGCTTTCCTTGAAGACTATAAAGGGCTAATGCTAAATGTAGGAAACACTTTCCTCAATGGTATTACCCACTGATATATGATTCACAGTCCAACCAGTGCTAAGGCACATGCCATCAAAAGCAACGGAGATGAAACTCAGGGGGTCACACATGCAAAAAAGACACAAAAATAAGAGGGTGGTTGGCAGAGAAAAGGAAAAGGTATGGGGCTGGGAATTAAGGTATGAAAATATAAATTCACTGTACTCATGTATGAAAATCTAAAAGAATAAAAAATAAGAAAAATGGTTCAGGATTGAAGTTTTAGGCATAGATAGTAGTTCTTTTATTGTTGCTAAACTCCTGAGCTATTCAGTCATTTGTGGCTATCTAGAGTAAAGACCCTCCCGAAGCTGCTATGCTTTGGTCCTGGAAGGATATGGTTCAGGCTGCCTGTTACCTAGGTTGAGGAACTACCTGTGCAATCTATGATACAGTGTAGCACATCAAAAAAATAGTGACACTGGGCTCATAAACAAGACACTGTAACTCCAAGTATTCACTAAAGTTGACCTGCAAGTTTTCACAACGTTTCATATTCATTATAGTCTTTGAATCTAAGTGGTAAATGTTTTACATGAGAAATGGACTTTTGTGTTCACAAGGACTCTCCCTAACTAAATTCAGGCTTCTCTGAAATCTCATCTCAACTAGACCCAAGATTTGGACTTCTTTAGAAGTCTACTGCACTTTAGAAAAAAATCTGCTAAGTGTGCTTAGCAAAAATCTCCCACCTTTGACATCCCATCTTTCTGGACTCCTGAGCTAATCACAGGTCCCTCTTCCACCAGTCCCCCACAATGGACAATCACCTTCTCCCCTTTCTTCAGCAAGAACCCATCAAGCTAGTTACTCAGAATCCCCCAGTGGCACTTTGTTTTAGATGTTAAATTGACAGTTGAGAACTGAGTCTTAGGCACACTCAGGAAGAATTATCTGGCTAGTGTAAACCTCTGCAGGGGCCTGTAGGAGTTTATCTAAGAGATATGGGAAGAGAGCAGTGGAGAGGGTGGTGGGTGGGCCCATTCAGTGAGCGGCAGATAAGATAGAGAACTAGTTGGCTTTGTGACAAGGTAGAAAGTATGCCTCTCTAGCTTGACCTTTCATGTGTCCAGTTCCCTCACTTTCTGATGCTATATGAACTCTCTTATCATCATCACTGACTGCAACTTAGAGAATGGTAAACTGAAATAAAACCTCTTGCTCCTCTAAATTGTTTGGATCAAGTATTTATCACAGCAACCAATGTATAACTAAGACATCCACAAATCCTAGATGTTTTCTGTTAAGTAATTTACCATCTTTTGCCCCACACCTTGCCTTGGCTATAGATCTCACTAGTCCATTCTGTGTTCAGAATGGGGATCCCACTTCTATTCTGAGGTCTTTCCCCCCTGATTGCAGTAATCCCACATATAATCTGAATCCATTTTTGTCATTGTAACCACTGTTGAGTTCCAGGGTTTTTCCAACTGTATACAACTTTGTGGTGGTGAATTAAGGCAAAAAGTAATAAACATTTGCATCGACTTGGAAAGTTTTTATTAAAAGTACTTAAATATATTGAAAACTTAAACTGACAGCTTCTAAGCACACAGTTCTCTGTTTATCCATAAAATGCATATGTGATTGCCACCAGCGATTCTGAGCTTCCTTTAGGAGTGAACCTCTGTTTGCCCTTTAGAAAGTGAGAAGAGGGTACAGATTCCAGGCCCATTCAATTCTTGGCTACCAAGCTCAGGCTGCCAATTAGAGCATTTTGTAACACGGACATCTGTCCACTGGACTGAGACCAGCTCATTTCACAAAGCAGTTGTCAAACGGTATCCACTTTCTGTGGCAACCTGGGTTAAATTCCAACCCGCAGCCTCTGAGGTGACACTGCTTTTTCTTCCTTCGCTAAACCCTTTACATGGCCAGAAGTTAGGCACACTAATTTTCCAAGCTAACTAATTATAAAATCAGAAAGTCATCCTTCTTTGCCTTGATTTAAGGAAATTTCTACTGATGCTTAGATTTATTGTAGAAAAATTAAACACACTTGTTCACATTCTTGGAAATATGGGCATTTTCTTATTGTTTTAAAATATGCAATTAACATTGTTTTGATGGATGTTCCCTGAGTTCTTGCAATCTGTCAAGCAGGATGCTGGTGACATCAGCTACCCTTTTGTCCCGCCAAGGTATCTGTTGAATACCTGAGAAACTCATCTTTTTTCTGAGCATTATAATGAATTTTTTTAAGTGCAAGGTAAGAAGTTTCATAAATGAAAAGGTAATGTTTGAAGTTACATTAGTTTGAATGTAGTTTAGTTTCCCAACTATGCATAATTACTTCGAAGGGAAAAAAATCATAAAAATAGCTTTATTATTATATTTTTGCCAGTGGGTGTGTAAAGTGATTTTGCTTGCAGGTAATGATTATGCAATTGAATTGATGGGGGGCACGCAGCCTTCCAAGCTAAGTGAATCATCTACACTGACAAGAGGAGGTATGATAATTCTGCCTGCTTCTTTTCTGTCTTTTATAAAGACATTTATAAAGAAGAGAAGCGTTTCTCCTAAATTAGGGATGGCGGTGGTCATGAGGCACCAGAGTTCCCAGATCACAAGTTTAAAATGCAGCAGCACAACATGTCAATCCCTTGTGGTACAATTTAAAATTATTTAGGCCATTGTAAAGCTCTTAGCCCAACCAATGCCTGTGGCATAAGACACATAACACCAGTGTCTGTAAGAAACAAACAGCCATTCAGAAATTGCTCTAAGCTTCACAAACCTGACCTTGGATACAGATTAATCTCACTGAACTAGTCCCTGTTGTTTGTCCTTATTTTACCTCTGCAGAATACATTTGTTGAAGAAAACCAACCATTTATTTGGACGGGAAGAAACAACACAAAATATAAAGGTCTAGTCACCACGCTGTAGACGGGGGCAATTAAAATTTCTATTTTTGCAACCAATGGCCCCTGTAGCCAGAGCCTATTAAAAGTACAAGAAATTTAGATCTAGAGAATATCTGCGCCAAGGACAATGCTTGACCAAATATAATTAGCTGGATTTAGATAAATTCTCAATCTGGCTTTCTTTAATGTGAATAGGAAAATCACACACTTCGATGAACATGAATGGATTTGAAAATGAACATTTGGATTATCTATGAGAATATTTTCCTAGAATAATAAGCCCAAGATTTTTTTTTGATGTGCTGCATAGACGTTCTTTGTTGACCCAGAGAATGTATCAGCCTTCTGTTTTCACTCTCTACTTCTATTTGCTGATTTTTTGTTAATATTTATAATAACAGAAATAGTAGGTGAGAGAAAGCAGGAGAATAAGAGATCCATTTAAATTTTTACTCTTTGTTTTTTTTTTTTCAGTGCTTCTTGTTCTTTTTTCTTAGGGATAATTAGAGATAAATGGTATGGTATTATATTTTCTCAGATAGCAGTACTGAAACGCCTATTTCCATCATTTTCAGTAATAGACTTTCAAGCTATATTTTCCTCAAACTTGATCCTCATTATTCTTGTAATATTTAAGCTATTAATTTCTCCCGAGAGTGCTTTTTGAAAATGGTAAATTATAAGACAAATCCCAAAATTACATTTTCTTTAATTTACAGTATTGTTCGAGCGCCACTGTTAGCATAAATGAATAGTCTGAACTGCAGTTTGAAATAAAGCTTCGAGCATTAAACAGTTGGCTTGGAAACAGAAACATTTAGAATATGATTGAAATTTTCTTGCAGAAGATGAAATAACAGCATGCGCAAAAGCTCATTTATGATAATTCTAACATTTCTGCCACAGTTACAGAAAAGTAACAACATTTACGCAAGGAAGAAAAGAAAGGAAGAAAGGCAAGGGGTTTCACTTTCTAACCAATTGCAATGATATCAATTTTGCCCTTAGAGAAAAGTGACATTCACAGTTGCATAGGTTCTGTTTTTTTTTTTTCTGAGTTTCAAGTTTACCCTTCAGGAGGTGGGGGGACCACAAAGCAAGGCTTTTCAAAACAAAAGTCAATGAAAGTGAAAGTGTTTGTACTTGATGTCTAAAATTCAGTCAAGTTATAAACATGTAACCAGGGCAATAAAAGCAGTCAAACAGCATGCGACTCAGGAAGACATTGAAGTCTGCAAGGGTCTATAAAACATCAGCATGCTAATTTTATTTCATTATAAAAAAGATATCAATTATGCTAACATACAAAGAAATCACTTGAAAGTCTGTCCTGAGTCTAAAGGGATATTTCAATCATTTATTCAGTTGATTTCATTACATACTATCAATATCAATTTTCTTCCTTTTTTACCTTTTATTCGGGGTGGAGTTGGAGAAGGAGGATGAGTAACTCACAAAACTATGAAGATCAATCTACTTAAAGATATTAGACAGTCTGGTAAGTTGCTAACAATAACCATCAGAGGGCTACACAAACATTTGTGGACTTCAAAAGAAAAGCTTCAAATTCTCTCAGACTAAAATCACTACCTCCATCTAGTGGCAGCTAATTGGGAGTTTCCCAAATTACAGAATACTTTGCAACGTTTTGTTAAGTGTCATCTTGTTTTTAAATCTATGTTTGTGTCAGAGAGTTGTGCTTATATGGAAATAAAGCAACATTTTTTTTAAGTTTTCTGGAAAAAAATGTCACTACAATCTGAAATAAATCACGACATCCCGGGCTACAGTATTTTACCTCTGAGGCCACGTGCATAAGGTCAAATGAAGCCTGCCATTGTAGAACTGCCCCCAAAGTAGGGAAACCTGATGTCTGGTTACTAAAGGGGACACATATTAATTACTATGTGAGTGATAAAAAAACAAAGTACGGTGTCTCCAAAAATGGTGCCTAAACACTTGGAGAAAACAAGGGAAACCACAAAAACTGACAGCGAGACAGGTGTTCTGACACCAATGGAAGATATATAGCTAATACAGATCTCTCTCTCTCCCTCTCCCTCTCCCTCTCTCTCTCTCTCTCTCTCTCTCTCTCTCTCTCTCTCTCTCTCACACACACACACACACACACAAACATGAACACTCACCCTAGTGTGTCAGGAGATTATAGTCCTTTTTGTCTAAGCATACTTCTCTCTACATGACTATCCAATTTTTATAAAACCTGAGTACAGAAATAGTTTCTCTTAATGCCCTTATCAGTGAGGTGGCTCAAGAAGGTGCAACTTGGTATGCCACAGAGGCCTGAACCCCCACAAGAGTAAACAAGCCAGAGGAAACCTGAGGTCCATAGAAGTCACCAGGAGGAAGGTGGGAAGGAGTGGAATGGATTGATGAAGGGAAAGGAAGGGTATGGGAGGGAGAGGGGATGCAGGGAAGGAGAGATAAATATTCAATATGCTTATAAAAATAAATAAATAAAATAGTTTTTAAAAAACAAATCATTTCCCTTGTTTCTTTAGACCTTCTTTCTAAGGTTTCTGTATTAAACAAAACTATGAACAAATTTGTCATGTTTTTGTCTTGCTGAACTATGGTATGAGTTTTGTTTTAGAGTTTGTTTGTTTGTTTTACACAGGCTCTCCTGTAGCCCAGATTAGCTTCTAACTCACTGTGCAACTGACAATAATGTCCAATTCTTGATCTTCCTGCCTCCACCTCCCAAGATCTGGGATTACAGGCATGCATTTCCATGCCTAGCTTTGGAGGGATGTCACTGTTGTTGCTATTGCCATTGTTGTTGAAGATGTCAACCACAAAGTTTGTGATGGTAAGGAAAAGATGTTCCATGCTTTCTTCTTCTTTTTTTTTTAATTTTACCAGCAAATTTATATATATACATACATACATGTACATCTATATATATATACACATATATCAACATGTATGAATGTATATGTGAGTATATGTGGAGGCATGTGTGTATGTCTGCAAGCCTTACTCACCTGCTGTCCACTTTACATACAAAGGCAGGGTTTCTCACTGAACCAAGAGCTGACCTATTTGGCTAGTGTAGTTACCTTGCTCTAAAAAACCTGTGCCTTTTTTTTAATTTTTTTATTATTATTTGTTATTTATTCAATTGTGCATGTGCGTATGTATGTGTGTGCATGTATGTATGTGCATATGTGTGTGTGTGTGTGTGTGTGTGTAGAACCACAGATGAATTCAGGAACCACCATGGACCGACTCCACCTCCTCCCTGTTCACTCTGCCCCGGGATTCACAGGCTCCGCCCTACCAGGATCAGAAACGCAGGCCACCCGGTTTCCTCCTGGTGTCCATAGGTAGGGTCCATGATCCGAAGTCAGGACCTTCCACCTGCAAGACAGAGGCTTAACCCCTGAGCCACCTCTCCAGCCCCAGAACCTGTGTCTTTTAAGATTGGGATACCATGCAGCATTTTTATGGGTGCTGAGGATTAAAATCAGATTTCATGCTTTAATCATTGGGTCACTTCCTGAGCCCTTACAGCCATATAATTTAACAACTGACATAAGCCATTAGGTATTAGGCTTGAATTCTATATTCTGGAACGAAGTCCAAACTTGATGCTCATTTCTAGTATAATGTATTAGGACCCATTCCTGTCAGTCCCTCCTTTTCTTGTTATTTTGAAACAGGGCATCACTCTGTTCAGGCTGGCCTGGAAGTTGAGACCATGCTTTCTTCTACAGCATATGCTGAGAAAACCCACAGGAAGGTGTTCTTTGATGATTATATTGATTGTGAAAGACTTTGCAGAGTACACAAAGATTTAGTGATATCTGAAGATGGAAAGGGACAGGAGAGATGGCTCAAGGCTTCAGTCTTTGCCTTACAAGCAAAAGGACCTGAGCTCAAATCCCCAGATCCCACATAAAAATGTTGGGTAGAAATGGTGGTGGCTTATAATTCCAACCTTGGAAGTCAGAATCTGGGAAATCCCAAAGCTAAGCAACAAGGAGAGAGAACAATCCAGGATGATCACCCTTAGGCCTCCGTGTACATACATATTCAAGTGTCCTCTTGTACACATGGGGGAATTATATAACCAGAGAAGACTGGGGGAGGCATGTCAAACAGAAGAATCGCTCAACAGTAGGCTAGAAGACAGATGCATCTGGCTTGGCATTTGAAGGTCCTAATGAATAGCTCCTTTACTGAAAAACTGGATTTATGGGTGTGACCAAGAATGTGATGATAAGGTAGAGAGTAGAATTATCATTAACTATTGTATTGGTGGTATAAAGTTATGATAGAGGACTTTAAGTAAAAATTTTCCCCTACATCCATGGAGTGTGCATGGTTTGTAGTGGGCTTTGGTATGCCGGATAATTAGGGGAAATTGTACACATTGTCTATGTAAGTGTGGCAGGTACTTTTAGCAATCAACTTGACACTTGTTTTCTTTGATGATTATATTGATTGTGAAAGACTTCGCAGAGTACACAACAATTTAGTGATATTTGAAGTGGAAAGGGACGGGAGAATATGAGGAATTATTTAGCTAAGACAGACCTCTAACCAAGCCTGAAGGCATAAATTGATGTGAGAAGACCTGGTTCCTAGGCACCCTAGGCAGGTGAATAAAGAGAAAGAGAAACAGCAAGTTGGAAATTGGCAAGCTAGCAGGACAGGAAGCAGTAGTGATTCTTACCCACTCTGCTCTTGCTGTACATATAATGTGACCAGTTCTCTCGGCTCCTGATGCTGCTGACTCTCCTGCCACAATGAACTACAACCTGGAATCAAGAGCATGAATAAAACTCCCCTCATTCTCCTGAGTTGTTTTAGTTAGGTATCTATTACAGCTATGAAGTTATGAAGTCAAAGCAATAAGTAGAAGTATATATTTGTAGGAAAAAGTCAGCAATAGTCCTCCGATTCTAAAGAGAGGTCATCAGTCTCTTAACAGGCAAAGTGTGCTGGGTTTTTAAGGGTTTTTTTTTATTCTTTTAGTGTCTCATACATAAATATAGTGAATATATAGTATTTAAAAACACCTTAAGCGCCAATCCTATTCTCTGTCCTCTTCCCATTACAATCCATCTTCCATGCCATTCTCCTTCCAATGTTCTTGTCTTTCACATTTGTTGCCCACTGAGTTTGATCCGGTTTGCCTCTGATGGCATGTGCCTGAGCACTTTCCAGAGTATGAACCATCTATTAGTGGGTATACCACTGAGGAAGCATCTCCACTCCATTCCCCATGTAGCATTAACCCACAACAGTCTCTTAGGGAGGTGTGTGATAAAGGAGTGAAGGCTTTGAAAAGCAAATTGCCTGACATACTGATGTTTGGAAGGATTCCTCTTTCATTGATGTAAAGGACAGTGTTATATAAGCTTATTCATATCTGGGCCAATATATTTCCTTGTAAAATAATATAGTGTTGCCTGTTATCCTAATCACATGTGCTCTGTTCCTACTCTGAGCTGTTTCAAGTCTAATATCAACTCTATAATCATTTACAGATTCAAATATTCAAAAGTTACCCATGCCATGCTAAAAAACTTTTGCTGAGTGAATGATATGCATTTTTCTCCCAGTGAATGCATTTTTGTTTCTCTTCACATTAATAATTTAGTCTCAGCTCCCAAAATGGCAGTAATAATCATAGAAATTGTTAAGGATTATATGCAAGGTCCTAAACTAGGCATATTTGTCCAACAAATACTCACTGGATATGCATCATGTCAGATAGATCATCAGTCACTCTTAACATAATCAAATTAATTAGCTATAGTCCCCTGATTTTTAAACAATAGAAATTAAACTTTCAGAGTCTAACACCATTCTCACAGCCACTTTGTAGAGGGGTAATATAGCTTTGACATCAATCTAGAGCTCTCCACTTCAAAAGAGGGCATTAGAGATAAAGCTAGGGCTGAGGAGATGGCTCAGAGATGAAAGTTATTGCCTCACAAGCAACAGAACCTGAGTTCAGATCTCCAGATCCCACATAAAAATGCTGGGCAGATATGACAATAGCCTGCAATTCCAGTCCTGGAAGGCAGAGCTTGGAAACCCCAGAGCAAGCAATAAGTTGGAAGAGCAATCCTGATATCACTCTGGGCGTACATACGCACACACATAAATAAAATAAAGATAAAAACCAACAAAAGATCTTGTTAGAAGACAAAATTTTTTTATCGCTTCTCGGCCTTTTGGCTAAGATCAAGTGTAGAAGACAAAATTTTTGACTACCATATCTTGCCCTAGGTACTTCTTTCCTTTTTTCCTTCCTCCTCCCCTCAAAACTATCTAGTTTTTTTCTAGTCCCTGCTGTTGCACATGCTTTCTTTTTTTTCTCCCACATTTTATTTTTTTCCTAATCATACAAGCTCACTAGATACCCCGTCTTCTCCCTCCCTCCTCCCCTCCCCTTGCACTCTCCCTCCTTCCTTACTTCCTCTCACCCCCTCTCCCTTCCCTTCTCTTAATGCCTACCCCTTCCTCCCTCCCATCCCCTGGAGCATCCTTTTGTGTGAATACCAAACCTCCCTCTGAGTCCTCCACCCTAGTGAGGGATAATGACTCAGTGGCATAGCCCAGAACCCCTTCTTGGGCTCCCCCATTAGTATGGGAACTTTATTATGACTGTTAATCCCTTGCCTCTAAGGATCCTACTGCCTGGAGGCTTCTCCCCTGTGATCTATGCTAGACTTTGTGGGAGGTCATTGACATGTCAGCCATTTGCACACGATTTCTTCATTACTACAAAGATTTCTGTCCAGAGCTCTAGTACATGGAGCCAGTGCCAAACCCCTTCTGGTGGTCTACATGCTATTGTTTTAAGAAACTTTCTGGAGAGATATTAATTGATATTAAAAGACGAAAGTAGGTCTTAGTTTCATACCTCTATTTATGTAACAAATAGTCAATCCAAGCCATTCAGGAGAACAAGAAGATATTTATTCCAGCTTACGATTTGAGTTTACAGTTGATCATGATAGGAGAGTGGGGGAGCTGCTCACACTGCACCCAAAGTCCATTGCCAAGAGACTGGCAAAGACCAGTACTGCTTTCTAGCTTCCAAGCGGCCAAAATGCTAACCAACCCTCTCTTCCTTGTCTGGATGTCCTGGAAATGGACCCACCATCTAAGGGCTGGATCTTCCCACATCAATCATGCAGTAAAGACAATCTCCTACAGGCTTGCCTTAACTAGATAATTTCTTCTAGGGACCCCTAAAAGTTTAATCCTTAAGTGTGAAGTTGACAGCTAAAACTAACCACCATTATCATCACACCTAACCTATTTCAAAGTTTGTAGCGTGTGTGTGTGTGTGTGTGTGTGTGTGTGTGTGTGTGTATGAATGACCATGAGAGAAAAGTATACAAATGTGCTTTATGACATTGGATCCTTCGGTAAATGAAGAGCCAAAGAAGCAAGAAAACTTGTGGAATTTTTATGCTTAGGTAGGTATAGAGTGAACAGCAGTGTAAACCATGGTGATTAAACAAAGAGAGTTCAATTTAAAGAAAATATACTAGAAGGATTTGGTGGAACCTATTAACTCAGATTCTTCTCAATATCCATATGACTAGGAGAATAGCAAGGTTCTTTTTCTCTGGCTGCAACGAGGGCACATCTGGAATGAAGCCTACTTCTGGGAAAATGGTCAGTGAAAGAAGACAAGACAGGCTGTGGGTCTGTTTCCTCAAATGGCAGCAGGTTATATTTGAAAGTAGCATGTTACTACTTATATTAGTCAGGGTTCTCTGAAGAAACAGAATCTATAGAATATAGTGTATATATATAAATAAGTTTATTAAAAATAACTCACAATAACTGCACCCAAAGTCCATTGCCAAGAGACTGGCAAAGACCAGTGCTGCTTTCTAGCTTCCAAGCGACCAAAATGCTAACCAACCCTCTCTTCCTTGTCTGGATGTCCTGGAAATGGACCCACCATCTAAGGGCTGGATCTTCCCACATCAATCATGCAGTAAAGACAAGGTAGCCGCCCGCAGCAGCCTCTCTCCTGGCCAAAAGATCCCGAGAGGGTCTCAAACCTTTGCTCCTCCCGAGGGTGGAAGAGGCTGGGTTCCGATGTCGTGAAGAATAGCTGGGCTCCGATGTCGGCGATTAACAGCGAACAGCAGCGAGGCCTAGAGATCAGGCTCCAAAAGCAGTGGGAACAGCAACAATGTGATGGAAAAGGTGAAGCTCCAAGTCAGCCAAAGACAGAGGCAGCAGCAGCAGCAACCAAGGCCAGACGCTCTAAAGGCGAACAACGTGCACACAGAGTGGACTCCACAGCAAGTGGACACCAGATAAGGGAAGAGCAAGTCCCTCCTCCTTGCACCTTCTATTATCTGGTCCACCACTGGAAAGTACCACCCACTGTGGGCTGGGTTCTCTACAGCAATCAATCAAGTACCTGCAGACTTGTTCAGGGGCCATTCCAACCATTAACCTTCCACAGCTGCCCCCAAACAGTCTGCAACTGTCAAATTGACATCAAAATGCAACCATAACACTACTGATCCCTGTTAGTACACAGTATGAAGTTATTCCATGATCAAAAGAATCACTAAAACAATGTTTCCCTCTTGTCGCTTAGACATGAATGTTCACAGATTCAAAACTGAGAAGCCCTGTAAGAAAAGAAAGATAGCTAAATCAACTCTTGGCTCATGACCGCTTTTTTCAACTTGGTTTGACTATGAATCTCTTGCCATAAAATTACCAAGTATTCTGCAGCGCAGTGTTATGTGTTTAGAAGAGAATGACTATCACAGTGGCAGGTGTAAGGAATCCATCATGCTAAACCTAATTCCATTGTAATGAATGATGCACTTTCTGTATCTACATCAGTGAGTTTCTTGAACCGCAAACATTTCACATATTTCCTTTTCCAAACTGCCAGAAGTTCATCACAATGCATAAACATGAATGCAAATCTCTTGTTCAAATATACAACAGATTCTACAATAGAGGTGACCAATGCTACTGCACTTCTTAAGTGCCAGTTGTTTGTTACATATAAATTCCTAAGTGTAACCAAATCAGGAAATATGAACTCTAGATCCACATGACTCCATAATCTATGCCAAACAGTACCAAAGAAAGGAAAAGCCGAAGAGTCCTCTTGATTCTGCTCCCCTGGGCTGTCAGTAGTTGGTTATCCAAATGCCCCATTTGGATGGTCTTAATTTTCACTTGGGAAGAGGTTAACTGTGGTCCTAGAATTCCAAATCTGCAGGCAAGTGGGGTAGTTGGGGAACCTATCACTAGGCACACTCAACCTTGTCTCTCAGTGATGGCGTGGTGCCATCCTATCTTTGGAATTCCTTAGATCGCTTTCAAGGGACGCTTATAAAGTCTTTTGTGAAAGCCCATTCTCCACTTGACATTCGTATTTCATAGATGTGAAACCTTATATTTTCTCTCTTTACCTCTCTTTAGCTTGCATCTCTAGCACTGACATCTGAATTGACAGTAGATTCTGTCCAGGGTTTCCACGGGCACAGAGTATTGCAGTGCTTCCTGGCAATTCATACTGCCTTGGTCTCTTTTCTTCCTCTGCAATGGTCTCATCAGCTACGGACAGTCAAGGCTGCCAGAGTGACCCTTGTCTTGCTTTCTCAGAACTTCCTCAGACCAGTTCTTCTTTCTCCAGCACAGAGAAAGCTCCTGGTTCCACACCCACCTCAACAGAAAGGAATGCCTCAGCTGTTCTTTGAACTGCATTTTGAGCCATAAATATGTTCATTTCCTCTGGGTACAGACAGGGAACCTCTGGAATGAAGCCTTTGTGGTTTGCCCCAGGGAAGAAGGGCTAGGAGAAAGGGCTCATGCTTCTACTGGTTTCTCCAATGCCAGTGGGTCATATTTGAGAGTATTTGAGTAGCATGTTTTTTTGGTGGTACGGTTAAGAATACCTAATGTTGGGCTGGAGAGGTGGCTCAGGGGTTAAGCCTCTGCCTTACAGGCAGAAGGTCCCGAGTTCTGATCCTAGGCCCACGTATAGACGCCAGGCGGAAGCGGGGACGGCCTGCGTTTCTGGTCCTGGTAGGGCGGAGCCTGTGAATCCCAGGGCAGAGTAAACAAGGAGGTGGAGGCATCCATGGTGGTTCCCGAATTCGTCCGTGGTTCTACATACGCACGCACACACATGCATACACGCACAATTGAATAAATAATAAAAAAATTAAAAAAAAAAAGAATACCTAATGTTGCAGCATCCGTAGGATCAGAAAAAAATCTGGATTTATGTTGCTGTTTTCGGCTGAAGTCCTAGAAGGCACTGGAGGAAAGCAGGCCCAAAAAAAGTGAGAGGGAAAAAAAGTTTACCTGAGTATTTGTCAGATTAACCTGGCAGAACAGACACCTTCATGGTGAGAAGTTCTAAAAGGAATTATCCTGAGGATATTGTTATTTTTATTTTTTTTTATTTTCTGTGATTGGACAGCTTGGTGTCTAATCTTTAATTCTTGTGGTGCTTTAATTCTTGTTTGGTGGAAAATATGGGGAGCAATTTGGCCTTCACAGGCAGTCTTAGGATTTTATTTTGGTACTTCATGTGTCCCGCAGTGTTTGCTACCCTCACTGCATGAGTGGCAAGCTCAAAGTTACCATAAATGATGCATAACTCTGTCTCTCGGAAGATCTATAAATACAGTGTGAAACACCCCACTTGGTATTTGCTGTGGCATCTGAAGTCAGATTTCTCGGATGCAAATGTTTATCTCAGTGTTGTAATGGTGAGATGAATACTTCTGAATTTATTTTGTTTGCAAAGAGCATTCTATTAATTAGTTACACCACTCTCAAGGGTATTGGTTTTTTTTTCCAGAGCTTTTGGTGTCAAAACTTCTACAAATATAAAACTACAACTCATTTTCAAAAGAAGTGTTAGTAAATGTTTTTTAAAACAAAACTTGGAGAGCCAAAGTACTCTGGAGTAGGAGTGTTTTTCAAGCATTTCTAAGCATGGGAGTATTTGTTAACTTTATTACTTATTGCTTCTCATCACCATGTTGGGTCTTTCCCAAAAGCCAGAGTATAAGGATCTTATTTTCATATTCAGTTGTTACTAGTGAAAATATCAATCCAAGAAACTTTAGTCTAATTATGAAAAAAATTAGGATTCCCTACCTACCAGGGCAGAAAGATCAGGCTACCGCTTGACATTTCAACTTTTTTTTAATTTGGAATCTGGAATCTGGGATCCAAACTTAGGACCTTCTGCTTGCTTAATCCCTGAGCCATCTCTCCATCCCCAAGGACTGATTTTGAGGAGGAGTTTCTTCAGAAAGATTTGAGTTTCTTCTATGTGCCCATGGAAACTCTCTACCTAGTTTGGAGAATGGGAACCACACCAGTTACAGGAATTCTTGCCCCAAAGCTATAAAGGCAAGAAGTCTAAGACTACCAGAACAGTATCCAGGTAAGACATTTTTTGTAATATCATCTGAACACAACATTAAAACAAATTAGTGTTCTTGCTTTCTCATTCTGCAGAAGGGAATTCCAAATTTGCCTTTCTTTGGAGATATCATCTCTTAAAGGTGCAGGGGTCTAAAGGAGTTTATTTTCAATACCTTACCTTACTCATGACAGATTTTGTTTCACATCCCCCACACATGTTGCCCAGACAAACAAATTCTTTAGGCCACTAAGGATTAGTGGATGACTCCTTATGAGCCCCTGGATTAATGGCTGGGGAGAATGGATGCCCTCATTTCCACACAAGTTCAGTCATGCACTTAAAGAAGGGAATTTATTGTTTAATATCAGAATACTTTGCTTTCTGTACTGTGACTGGCCCTCATATGTCATACCCCAAAAGTAAAGGCAATAGCTTATATTTTTCAAAAATCTTACTTAAAGTTTCAGCTCTTTCATGTGTCTTGTATTACCTCAGCACTTTTTATTTGCTCCTTTAATCTTAACTTTGTCACAAATTATATCAAGTTCCTATATATCTCTTTATTATTATATAAACCTGATTTTCTCCTTTTTTTTAAGACAAGAGCTCATGTAGCACAACTGGTCCCAAGCTCACTCTGTACCCAAGAATGACCTTGAACTCCTGATCCTTTGTCTCCACCTTCCAAGTGCTAGAATTATAGGCATATGTCACCATATCCCATTTATTTAATACCCCATAGAACTGCTGAAGAGAGCATTTCTCTCTCCTTAATAAGGACAGAAGAACGAATATGTCACCTCAAGAAATCTCAGAATTGTCCTATCAATTTTCTCATAGGAACCAGTGGACCACAGCAGGGAACATAGAAAGTCAAGAGATGAAACAGAAGTCAGAGCCATTGGGGTTCCAAACACTGAGGGACGGAAAGAGCTGACTGCATGTCAGAAGTAGTTGATCACTGTCTCTCACTAAAACAGAAATATTCTGAAACCAGGAAGAAAAGAATAAGAGGATGATCAGCGAGGTTCAAGCTTAAGTCTCTTGCTTAGTATTATATGTCTGAGTCTGTGAATACTTGGAAAATGAAGTTATGCACACTGTTCTAAATGTCAGTCACTTCCCCTTCAATGTCTCACTTGTGGATCTAGTATAAAATACCTAGAACAGAATATACTTTATCACACACAATAAAAATCATACAATACATATCCTTCCTCTTAGTATGCTCTATTTCATTCAATGGCACAAAATTCATTACCCACTCAGTTAGAAAATTATGAAATAGCACTTTTAACTTCAATAATTTATGAAGCCATCAGATCTCTCATTTTTAGCATCAAAATTCTTGTATGTCTGCTCTCTTCTCTGTATTGCTACTATTTTGCTTTTGGAAACTCTGTTAGTAGGTTCCATATTGTGTTGGTCTCTTCATCATAATACATACTCATTGTTGTGGCTGTTCTTCCTCTTAACTGCACTCTAAGGACATTTTCCTATACACAAAATTCATGCAGCTCAATATGGAATGTGTGACACATCCCAACATTCTTCACATGTCAGAATAAAGCTCATCATTTAGAGCCAATTATTCGACTATTTTCTTTCATTAACTCAGTCAGCAATGTTTATTGAGTGCCTACTCTGTCAATGATCCATTTTACTCAGTCACTTGAACTTGCTTTCATCTTAATAAGCACGGTTCTTTCTTTATTTTTGACCTTCGTATACCATATTTCTGATGCCCCTCTTACCTATTTTCAAGACCTATTTTGAATGTCATATCACTTCCTAAACTTTCTATATCCTTGTACCATGGGAATCTTTTCCTTCCTCTGTGCTTCCTTAAATTTTTCATTCAGTATGACACACAACACAGAATATTCTATTTATCCTATATTTATTGTCTGCTATGTTACACCACTAATATTAGGCAATGAGGATATGTGAATAAGATATGGATGATTTGAAAATACTAAAATATCTCAGGACTTATTGAGTCTTTTCTGGGACTAGAGACTCTTAAAACACATGGGCAAATGTGGCAAGCATACAACTGTTGGAGAAACAAATTGTTGAGTTCAGTTACTATCGCCTTTTTATAATATCCTTTTTATATTACATGCTTTTCTTCCACATGTCTGTTGTCCTCTTAAACCCATGTAAAAAAAAAAAAAAAAGTTTGTCCTTTCTAGAATTAAACATCCTACTAAAGGATCCAGTCTGCCAACTTAAGTTCCCTCACCATAGGATTTGATGATCTTCATATCAAAAGGCAGCTACTGATTGTCCACATAGGTATGGGCCGCCTTCCTTTTACTTGTGTTTAATAAATAGAAGGCAACAGAAGGTATGGTGCATGTCGTCCAAACTTCATCTGGAAAAGCTGACATTCCTTCCACCTGGCTGTCTCTTGGAATGCAGCCACTATCAGAATGTTGGATTTTCAGAACCAAGCCACCATGCTGCAAAGGAGCCAGAGAACCACATGGAAAGGTTTCATATGCTTATATGTGCTGATCACATCCCCAGCTGAGGACTGTATCAGCTGCCAGGTAGAAGTGACCCAGGCTTCAGAAGATTCCAGCCTTCTCTGACAATGCCAAATGCAGCACAAAGGAACTGCAATGGCAAACTTGCCAAAATGACAGATTCATAAGCAAGCCAAGTGTCATTTGTTTGAGCCTCTAAATCTGAGAGATATGTATTATATAGCAACAGATTACTAAAAAACACTAAAATAAATTACTATCCAAATGCTTATAGCAACTCTGTAAATAAGCCTCTAAATGGATATAAAGATTGTTTTGAAGAACCACAAACCCAGGATGCTCCAAAGTAACATGGAGAATTTCACCTAAAACTTACAATTGGATTCTATTGTCATCCAAGCACAGGATGCCTAGAGATGCCCCAAAGCTTTTCTCTGTTGTTATGTTTATCTTTATTGCAAAGGCTGCTGACTTCCTTTCTTGACCCCTAAGCACCCCCTAACACACAGTTGCTTGCACAAAGTTGTGCTCAAACATTAGTCAGATAATGTCTTCCTCCCCCCAAGTTTTTGTGTCTTTCCTTTTATATAAAACATAATTTCTATCATTCTTCTGAGAAAAGGCCTTCAGAATCCAGCCTTCCACCCATCTTGTTTCCTTCCGCTCTGTTCCATATTTGTTCTACTTCAACTGGTTGACGTTCTTCCTATTCCTAGTGCTTGCCAAGGACATTTCTATCTCAGGATTTACTTTAGCTCATTTCTGTCTGCCTCAAGATCACTTTAGTATAAAGATATCTTGCCCTAAAATCTCCCAGCTCTCCACTACTTTGCTTCATTGCTTTCCTTCATAACTTGCCATCTCTAGTTTATACGTTCATTTCTTATCTCCTTCTATTAGAATGTATGTTCCATGAAGTAGGAACTTTGTTAATTGGTCTGTCTCCAAGTCTTAGAACATTACCTGGTGCTCAACCATGGCTGTTGGATATGTGAATTAATATTTTAAGAGGGAAACACCAAGCCAGGAAAAGTGATATGAAATTATAATACCATTATACCACTGTGATTTGACTGTTTACCTGGATTACATATTTGCATGTATACTCATTCTAATTATCATCAAGGTATCAAAGAATTATGTTTGCTATATGATTGATGTTTCTGTATCCACAAACATAAGGACTCACAAAAGTATTTTCAATAAGAACCATTGATTAGGGGTTGGAGAAATGGCTCGGGGTTAACCGCTACCTTGCAAACAGAAGGACCTGAGTTCAGATCCCAGATCCCATATACAAACACCAGACAGAAATGGGCAATGGCCTATATTCTTCCAACTCTGGAAGGCAGAACCTGGTAAATCCCAAAGTGAAGCAAAAAGATACAGAAGCAATCCAAGATGAAACAATCAAGGATGATTGCTGAAGTCACTCTGTGCTGGAGGACACACAGTGCCCTCTGACACACACACATACACACATCTGTGCAAAAAAAAATTTTAAAGAAACATTGATTGTTAAATACATATGTAATTAATACCAACCAATTAAAGGATACAATCTGAAAAGACTGAGTTACAGAGAAATTGACTAATGTGAAATGCTTTCTCACATACTTTTACTTATCATCAATATTATTCAAAGCTATTTCAAGACTTGTACTATAGTTAAGGGTTGAAGGTACACAGTAAGGAACAGCTCTAAGAGACAACTTATAATTTGCTGGTCATTCTTACCAACATCTACCTACATCTAAATTTCTTTGTTTCCTTACACAGGCCCCAATTTCCTAAAGAAGTTTCCTTAATATTTCTGTATTACTGATTTACTGACAAGGAAAGTTTGAAGAAAAGAAATCTGGAAGCATCTCTTTTCAAATTCATGTTTATACAAATTTCTGAGGAACACAGAGCTCTGAGTTGACAACCAGTTTTTTGTTTTGTTTTTCTTTCTGTGCTTTCAAGTTATTGCTGCATTGACTTCTGGCTCATGCAGGTCTATAAGGAGTTTAAAAAACAGAAAAAAGACACAACCTTTTGTAAAAAAAAAATAAATAAATAAAAGGGTAATAGAAACTGTGCTACTACATTACTTTCTCACAAAGTAGATTTCAGAATGAGGGTTATCAAAGCTATCCAAGGCCATTTCTCATAATAAAAATGTCAGTCTTAAGGACAATACAATATTAAAAGTCTAAAACTATAAAGTTCCATGTAAACAAATGAATAAAGTACAGGAAAGAGAAATTGACAAATCTATGGTTACTGTCATGGATTTCAATAGCCCCATTTTAATACTTGATAAGAAATGTAAATGGTAAAGATAAGAACAACTTTAAAAAGAGGCTCAACTGATTTGACCTTTTTTTTTGAGGATTAAGGTAGAATTTATTAGATGAGAGAGAATGGAACTCACAGACTCTAGATGTGGAGTGCCTTTGAGGGGCAGGTGCCTCATTTGACTTGTTTAAATTTGCTTTTTGTTACACTGGCAGATCATCAACAGAATACCTAGTCATGAATAATATCGTAAGTCTTGGTTGTGTGTCCCTTAAGCCCCCTGAGATTATTCCAGTCTACAGAATAATGGAAGCTTTAAGAGAAGGGACCTAGTGAGTCATCATTCAGCTCTTAGGGCACACAGTTGAACCCCATGAGGCCAGCGATTTTTCATTTTACCGCATTTTCCTTGCTATACTCCTTCAGTGTAGACTCAAAAGAATCAAGCAGACCAGCCATGGACCAAAGGTTCTAAAGCTGTAAGTAAGTCAAAGTAAAATTTTCCTTTTTAAGTTGACTTATCCAGAGACCTGTTACAGGAATAGTATGAGGATGTATTGCACTGACACAAATATTAATAACTAAATTTAATTTTTGGTATTTTCTTTTGGTCATACAAAAATCATAGCTTTAAACATTTTTTTAAATGTGAAGTTTTATTTGTCCAGGTATGAGGTGTTATGATCTCAGTGTGGGCTGCCCGCACAGGCATGTGATTGCATCCTTGGCTGGTATTGTTCAGGAAGGCTGTGGCACTCTTAGGAGGTGAGGTCTTGCTGGCTGCAGCAGACCTTGAGTTTTGGTGTCTGTTTCCTCTCAGTTTTTTTCCTGATCCCTTTGCTTTCCTAATGACTTCAGTGACCTGTACCTACCTCTAGCTTGTGGCACAAGCCATTCCTTCTTCTCTGCAATTCCTGCCATCAGGGATTACATCCCCTCTGGAACTGTAAGCCAAATAAGCCCCCCTTTCTCCCTTAAATTAGGTATGGGTGTTATCTCGCAGTAAAAGGAAAGGCAACTGCAACAGGAGGTTATAGCATATTTCATTGAACACTTATTCCCAATCATAAAGCATTCAACTGACAGTGTGCCCAAAGTATCTATACTGCTGGAGTCCTAGGAATATGGCTTATTGTACACATGTCTGCTCCATAGATAGAACAATGAGAGAACAGGATACCAAACACTCTCCTCCTGCCCTCCACAGTTTTCCTCAGGTGGGATAGGATACCTGCCTTCTTTTCACCTATAAACTTGGTAACTTGATTAACTTTTGGAGTTGCCCTTTTAGTGCTAATTGTCCTATTTAGATGCAAATGGAAAGCAGTAAGGTCTCAGCCTTTACAAGACAAGCTTGCTTTTCTCAGGTCCTCAGGGCATCCATTCAGACTTCAAACATTGCTCAGCATTTACAACGAAAGCTTGTTTTGCAGGTCCTCATAGCATCCATTCAGGCTCCAGACATTCCTAAGGCCACCAAAGGCCCCTTGGAAGCCTGGCTGTCCACTGAAGCTATGCCTTAATAATTTACAATTGTTAGGTTCTGATTTATGTCTCACCAGCTCTTCTAGGATTGTTTCTACGCCTGTGCCGCCTACAGCCGCTCCACCTGCCCCTGCCCTGATGAAAACCTGCTTTTCTCTGCCACCTCGAGTTCCCCTTTGGGACCATGATTCCTTCTCTGTGATGGTCTCATGACTGGTAGTCAATGACAGGTAAGGTTCCAAACGAGGGTGGTGTCCAACCTAAGACATGTACAGTCACCTATATTCTGCACAGCTGAAGAGGCTCTGGGTAGCCCCAGCTATCATGTTCCCTACTGAAAAAATTTATAAATAAATAAAAAGGTGAAAATGTGGAACTATTGATTCAGGGAGACCCTAGCCCGGCTATGGACAAGCCTGGACAAGTATAAACATGCCCTGGACATGTCCCAATAGAGGACCATGCAGGCGGAAGGATGAAGAACCAATGGGAAGCAGCTATCTAACCTGCCCCTGCAATGGACACCTAGTAAATAGTTAAATGATTGGTGGCTGTCCCCTAGAGCAGAGGGATGGCAACACCTGATTGGACCCCTGACTTTATATAAGCCCTAACGCTTCCTTAATAAATTTGAATCTGTAGCAACTCGGCCACTGCCTGCTTGCTCCTCACCTGATTCCCGGGGTCCAGACCCCATTGCTGGCTTGCCCTCGAGCCTCGAGACCCTGCCGTTTCCCCCTCCTATCCCCTGCTAGTCTGGCAGGGGACTCTGCAACACTCAGGGACTTACATGCAGAAAGGGCAAGGCTGAGCAAATGTGCACTCTTTACCCACGTGACTGATTTGGAACATTCCAGAAACATGCACCTCAATGCTGCTGGCCCTCAACCTAGAAAGAGGTTATAATTGGTGTAATTCACAGATTTGTACCCACTGTTGGGTTCCAGAAGTGTATCACTTTCAACTGCTCCAAGGTTCCTGTGCTTTCTGTTAGACTTTTCTTCTGCCCACATGAGGGGTGGCCAGTATTCCTGGCCAGTCTGTGCCATCTAGAATCCCTGTTAGATAGGGCATGAGCATTTGAGGATAAAATGTCCTCAGTCTCTCTTCAGCCTGTAATTCTAATACACATTTTCTGCACAGCTCTTATGTCACTTGCTTTAAAGTAAAGAGCAAAAAAGAAAGAAAAATTCCTGAGAAATTAAATCTCAGAATGTGGTAGTTAGTTACAGATGCCAACTTAACAATTGAAGGCCAAATCTTTAGGCACATCTTTGAAAAGTTTAGCAAGCCTGTGGAAATATCTAATTGATGTAGGAAGACTGAACTGATAGTGGGTATGACCACTTCCTAGGCAGGTGGATGAAATAAAGAGAATAGGTTCAGAACTTTGACATACAGGCAAGAGAGAAAGTATGCTTCTCTCTTAGCAAGCCCTATGGATGGCCATTTTCCTCTTCCGGATGTTGATATGAACTCTTCTGCCAGGCCAGCGAACTGTAAGAATAGTGATCTGGCATAAACCTTCTGTTCCCCTAAGTTATTTGGGTCTTGTATTCATTCAGCAATGGAAAGATGAAGGTAACACATAGAAGGAATACCTAGGTGAAGTCAGGAAGTAAGCTGAATCAGGGAGGAGTCTGGTGTGTTCTACATCAAGCCCGCACTTTGACATCTTTAATCCTTCCAGTATTCAGATGCTTTTTCTGTTGAATAGATAGATATATGTTGAGCTCCATACCTCTTGAAGTATATGGCTTGGATAGTCAGGGCTGGCCAGAAGAAGGGGTTCCACTTACATTAATGGTGCCGACATTGAAATATTTCCTATGTGGTACTCAGACACAGGCACATGCAGACAGCTTATTGGACCTATGTGTTGCACATACAAGAAAAGACATTTAGGTAGGAGGGAAGCTTATCAGAAAGAAGTTCTTGGAGGAGGAGAAGTGAAATAAGGTAATGTGAGGAAGGAAGAAACAAAAACTTTTTAGTAATTTTAAATAACTCTGATTTAAAAATAGATATTGTTGAAAATGAACATGAGGACCACAGTAGAATGAAAATAAGATTTTCTAGCATACATTTGACTGTAAATTACTAGGAAAGAGCCAGTGTTTTAGTTGTGTATAATAATGTCCTAAAACTTAAAAACTTCAAGCATAGAGAAATGACATGTGCTGCTGCACATGATTTATAATCCAAAATTTTATTGAAATAAGCCTGTTATTTCTTTCACAAGGAAAATTCTTGTTTACGTCTTCTCTCTGTGAGCAAAATGTTAGCAAGAGTTGATTGGAGACAGGAGAAGAAGGCCAGCAGGAGGAAACCTGAACAAATACTGGCAAGGGCTCCCTTCCTGCTGACTTCACTATTTTCAAAAGACAAATAAGTAGGAAATTTACTTAGTACAGTATGTAATGATTTTGAAAGAGCTATAGTTTAGTATAAAACATTGACAAGGGCTATTGACATCAATTGACTCAACTATATGAAAATAGTAAAACTTTTGAGATTATAAACAAAAAATTTCATGAGTACTTATTACAAAACTCACCAAATAATAATTATCTACAGTGCACTGTTGATCTAAAACATCACTGTCATAAAATCATAACATATTCAATATCAGGAATGCTTGCTGTAAATATTTACTGAATAAATTATTATCACTTATTATTAGTTTGCCCCCACTATTCTGATTCCCTTGGATACTACCCTTCCATACCACCACACCTAGATATATTATAATAGGTCCCTAGAATAGGATCTTCCCTAAGTGAACTACATTTTTAATAAGAAAGGACTTTACTGATGTTCTGTCAATAAGAGGAAGGAACCCATCCAATGGATTTGACACTCAATGAAATTTCAAACAAAAGTATGCAATCTGAGAAGAGAGCTTACATATCTCTTACATCTCTGTATCAGTCTCTTGTATTTCTTTTGGGATCAGTTATATGCTACTATTTTTCCGAACCCTAATATTTTATTCTTAAGAGACATACCTGAAATCTAAAATTAGTAGAATTTGCTGCTCTAAGAGTTTTAATCTCTCCCAGTAGAGTGAAAATATTACTGTCAACTACAGAACAAGTTCAGAAAAGGAGAATCAAAAACAAAAAAATGAGTAAATTAAGGAGTTTTTAAAAAAATTGAAGGATGATGATGTTAAGTCATCATTTATATAAATGGTCAGCAGGATGAGGAAGAAGTATGGCAAAGTTCTCACCATCTCCAGGTTGGTGGGAAAAACATACAAAGAACATGAGGAAGGCCACAGAATGAGCAGCCACATTACCCATGAGACATATTTTAAAGTCATGTTACAAATTTTCAAATATACTATCAGGACATTGCATCTAGCTCCACTGAGTTTTAAGACATATAAATTATATCTCCAAGATTTTTTAAGTTAAAATTATAAAACAATGGCTTTGATAAATTTAAGTTTCCTTCATGTTAACAAAGTAGAGAAGTAGTGTTCTCATGTCTACAGAAATGGGTAGATGCAGAACAACTAGAAAAGGGTTATTGTTATTCCCAACAAAGAGTTCCAGGGTATTCAGCTAGTTTCATTGCTGAAATATCTCCCCCTTCCTCCCATCTCCTGGTTAACAAAACTAACATCTCTTTATTGTTAATGTTTCAAATTCAGTATGTCCTTTTCATAAATATCTTCTTTAAATATTTAACCTAGAATAGCCACCACCCCATTAGCTTTCTATTGCATATCATATTTTAATTCTTATGTTGTAGTTATCACTATTTGATGCTTTCATGAGGACAAATACATCTGTTTTAAAAATTTAAACCAGAACAAAATAAATGTGCAAAAATCAGTGGACTTCAGGACCAGTGTAATTTTAAATTAATTTAAATAAAAAAGAAAGAAAGAAAGAAAAAAATCAGTGGACTTCCTCTATACACCAACGATGAAAAAGGTGAAAAAGTCATAAGACAATCCCATTTACTATATAAAATGAAATATATCAGTATAAATCTAACCAAAAAAGTGAAAGACCTTTATAATGAAAACATTAAAACCCTAAAGAAAGAAATTACAAAGACACAAGAAAATGGAAAGACCTCCCAGGCTCCTGGATTGGCGGAATCAACATCATAAAAATGACCATCCTACCAAAAACAATATAAACATTCAATGCTATAGCAATCAAAATCCCAAAGCAATTCTTTAAAGAAATTGACCAAAAAAAATCCCAAAATTTATTTGGAGTCACAAAAAGCCCTAAATAGCAAAAACAATCCTGAGTAAAAAAAACACTGTTGGAGATATAACCATATCCAAACCTTAATCTATACCACAAATCCATCGTAATAAAAATAGCTTGGTACTGGCTCCAAAATAGACACATAGATCAATGGATAAGGGTAGAAGACCCAGGTATAAGCCCACACAATTACAGCCATTTGATCTTTGATAAAGGGGCCCAAAAAATTTAATGAAAAAAATAGCATTTTCAATAAATATTGCTGGCAAAACTGGATATCCACATGCAGAAGATTAAAACTTTATCTGCACTTGTCACCATGCACAAAAGTCAACTCCAAGTAGATCAAAGACCTTAATATTGGGCTAGAGACTATAAAGACCCTAACTGAAATGGTAGGGAACTCCCTCAAGCAGATTGGGCTAGGCCAACAGTTCCTAAACAGAAACTGTTTAGCACAGGCACTAGAACCAACACTCAACAAATGAGATCTTATGAAATTAAAGGGTTCTGTTCACCTGAAAAGATTGTAAACTAAGCAAAAAGGCAACCCACAGAATGGAAGACAATCTTCATTAAACTGATAGAGCTCTATTATCCAGAGTGCACAAAGAACTTAAAAAATTAAACACTAAGGAAAGAAATAGCCCAATTAGAAAATGGGTCTCAGAACTCTAAAGAAACTTTTAAAGGGATGAAATTGAAATGTCGAACAAATATCTTTAAAATGCTCCACATCTCTAGCCATCAGGGAAATGAAAATCGAAACTACCTGAGATATCTCACCTTGGTCAGAATGGTGAAAACCCACAATACAAACAACACCAAATGCTGGAGAGGATGTGGAGAGAAGGGAACTCTCTTACATTGCTGGTGAGAATGCAGGCTTATACAACTACTCTGGAGATCAGTATGGTGATTTCTACAAAAGTTGATTGAAATGCCATATGACCATGCTATATCACTACTAGGAATAATCCCCAAAATGCAGCAATTCACTATGGTGACACAAGTACAACCATGTTCATTACAGCACTATTTACAATAGCAAAGTCATGGAATCAACTCACGTGCCCAACAGTTGAGGAATGGATAATAAAAATGTGGTATATTTATACAGTGGAATACTACTCAGCCATCAAAAAAGATGAATTAATGAAATTTGCCAGGAAGTGGATGGAATTAGAAGAAATTATATTGAGTAAAGTATACCAGACACAGAAAGTTAGATGCCATATGTACTCCCAAATAAGTGGATCCTAGTTTCAAATCCACTTAATGACATATTCAAAGTTAATACCCACTATAATCACAATACCTACTGTAATACCCATTATAATCGCAAAGGATTATTAATAGAAGGGAATGGGAAAGAAGACCTCAAAAGAAAGGAGACAAAAGAACACACTTCAAAAGAGAAATTAGGCCATGGTCATGTACTGCATTACATCTGATGCATTTCACTCTCACTTCCCTTCCTGTTCACTTGGAACTGAACAGGTTTGATCTCCCTAGTCAGGGAAGATATAGGGACTGACAGTTAGATGTTAACCAACTGGCCAATGGAAGACTGACCTCTCTCACTACTGTGTCCTGCTCCTGTTCTTCCATCTACTTTTGAGTCTCTTCTATTAAGATCTTTGTTTAAACAATCTTTTATCTTTGGTTACAAGATGACCACAACAACCAATCGGAATGCAGCCAAAGGCAATGCAGGAACAGTAATATTGAAAACAAAAAAGACCCTACAATATTCACCCAGACCAGCCAAAAGTTCCCCACCCTAAAGTTCAGGGAAAAAGATTATAAGAGCCTAAAGATGGAGAGGACTAACGATATGCAAGATACTCTACAGGAGTCAGGGATGCAGCAGCCAGGATACAGCCACAATGTGATTTGACCTTGCCTGACCTGCACAATGGCTGACATGTCAACAACCTCCCAAACATATTTAACAATCATAATAGAGTTCCCATACTTGTGAAAAGGGGACCCAAGCTATGCCACTGAGTCCTGAACCCTCACTAGTGTAGTCAACTAGTGGAAATTCAGCGCCCACATAAGCATATGCTCTGGAGAATCGGAAGGAGAAAGCAGGAAGCAACTAGAGAAGAAGAAGGAATGAAAAGGGGTGAGGTGGGGGAGAGTGGGAAGGGAGTGAGAGTGTAATAGAGGACAATGGGAGCAAAGGAGGGGGGAGGGAAAAGAAGGGAGTGCCTATTGTAGCTTGTATAACTAGGCAAAAAAAAAAAAATGTAATAAAAATTTTAAGCCAAGATCAGCAAGATAGCTCAGTGGGTAAACCACAAGCTTGAAAACCTGGAGATCTGATTTTAATCCCTGAAGCCCAAAGGTAGAAAAAGAGAAATGACTTCTGAAAGTTGTTCTCTGACTTCCACTAGTCCACTGTATCAGCAAAGTGTGTGCCTTCTCTCTCTCTCTTTCTCAATCAGATAAATTTTTTTTAAAAAAAACTACATGTGTGTATGTGTGTGCGCGCCAGAAGGAATAAAAATTAAAACTAGACACAATAACAAACTACTATCTACATAAATCATTTCAGTGTTCTGCTTTCTCTAATAAAACTTTATTTATTGCTCTCTTCATTGATATGATTTATTTTTCTAGAAATCTACTACATAAAAAGATCAAAACTCCAATAACTTTCAAAATAATTTTATTAAGATATAATTTACATGCCATGTGATTCACTGCTTTTAGGTACAGAGCAGTGACCTTTGTTATAGACATGTATGCAATCATCATAATATAATAATAGAACATCTTCCTCATTGCCCACTGGGCCACTAAACATCTCTATGACAATTGGCAGTCAATATTCATCTCTCCCACTGTAGACTGACTGATTTCTCTATCTGTTACACATATAGATCTATTCTAGATGTTTCATATAAATTGACTCTTATAACATGAGATATTTTTGAGGAACAGTAAAACTTGTAGCATGTATCAATAATTTGTTTGTTGAGTGATATTCCCTTGTATAAACACCTAAAATGCTTTTATTACTTATCACTTGATGACATTGAAGTAGTTCCTTCTTGTTATAAAAATTTGTGTACTAGTCTCTTTGTAAACATTTACTCTCATTTTTCTTGGGTAAAGTCATAGTAGTAGAGTCATTGGGTCATATGAAAACACTATGTTTAACATTTTAAGATACCACCAAGCCGTTTACCAAAAAGTCTACACCATTTTTACATGTCTAGCAATAGTGCTGTTGGTGCGGTGAGGGTGGGGGGCTCAGATCTTCTACATCTTTGCCAACACTCAATATTTTAATGTATGTGTGTGTGTGTATGTGTGTGTGTGTGTGTGTGTGTGTGTGTGTTTAATTTCTACTGCAGTGGTATATGTCTTTTGGTATCTTGTCTGGTCTTGATTTACATTTCCTTACTGAAAGATAATATGAGCTGTTCCATTCCTTCATATGTTTATTGATCATTTTGTATCTTCTTTGAAGAAACAGTCACCCAAACCTTTATCTTTCTTTTAATTGGTTTATTGGTCTTGTGGTAGGAAGGTCTTTGTTACATTGCCCAGACTGACCTTGAACTTCTGGTTCAAGCAATCCTCCTGCCTCAGCCTCTTAAATTTTGGAGACTGTAGACAGGAGCTGGCTCACGTAAGGATCATTATGAGCCAAAGATGAAAAAGGAAATCTTTAAATAAATTTATTAAACAAGCTGAAATAATCGAGCTTGGTTTAAAATGCAAACCCTGTCTATGCAAGGGGAATTCTACCTTTTCTGTTCTAAGTTCTCTCCCATACATACATTACAAAAGGCACCACCATTTAAAAGGATTTTTACATGTTCTGTTTCAAAGACTGGCAGAAGTGTTAGACAATGCCATCTGGGCTCCTGAACTACTTGCCTCGGGGTTCATGAAGTTGGGCAGGCGGTGTTTCAGAATAGAGCCAAGAGATGTAATATTGGCCTTTGAAATGGTAGCATATGCTGTTTTACACAGAGAACGTGTGTGCTTACAGGCCTGTACATGTCTCTGGAATCGTTAGAATTACTAAAATAATTGAAGAAGCAAACAGACAAACCTGTGGTGTCTTCAAAGTAGGGATTGCACCGGTGTTTTAATGTTGATAATCTTTGATTACTGAGGAAAAATGAACTTAAAAAGTTCCGATCATTCTTCTTCTGTTGGCATCTTTCCGTGAGGTAGTGATCAGATGTCCTGCAGTCTCTAGTGTGTTCAATACTAATTGCATAACTACTATGCCAGCAGAGCAGACAAATGACCCTATGAAACAAAGCAAAGATGATGACAACAAAAACACTGGTGTTTATGGCAACACATATTTATGGAAACAGAAAAACCAAGATGATACCCAGGCATACCTGATTCATCCCCAGGAAATGGATATGTGAATTGATTCATCCTCTGATGTGAATATAGTCCATCCTACATTCACCCAGTTACAAAGGATAATTACCATTAGAAGTGCTCATTTATTTTTCACTCAAAATCAGTAAGGATGTTATTATTTGCATTTTACACACAAGGAAAGCACTTGGGTTAGAAGTGATGGAAATAGCATCTAAACCTCAGTTTGTTCAGTTTTGAAGTCCAGGCTGCTAGCATTACACTACTTACATTTTATTGAAGACAATCTTTTCAAAAGAATGTCCTAAATGTAGAGGTTAAGCTTTAAGCAAACATTTGCAACCCCAACCCTCAAGTAAAAGCAGTTCTCGTCCAACTTTATCAATGTACACAGATGATTTGGGCTGATATTTGAGTCACTTGAACAAACAGTTGGGAAGAAGTTTTTTAAAAAATTAAAATAAACACAAAAACAAACAAAAGAATTTTGATTGACAGCAATTGTACCCAAGAAAGTTCGAACTGCAGTTCAAGCATGTTGTTCATAGTTTGGTTTATTCTGGATGGCATTGCCAGTGCGTGCTCCTGCTCTTGGTTTTGGTCTTAATAGTAAAGAGATTCTCTTTACTAAAAGTAAAGATTTTTAAATAATCACCTCAGGACAAAAGGTAGCAGCAACAATAACAAAAAAGCAATCCACACAAACATTTGCTTAAAACACCAATCCAAAGATGGACAGTGTTGTTACACAGTCTACCTTCAGCTTGTATTTGACACCATGTCTGATATTGGTTACAGGCAAACTTTGAACCCGTCTTGCTAAAACCACACAGTTACTTGGCAGGAAGAGCATCATGCCAAATCACTGATGTTCATGTACCTACTGATTATCCAAACAACCCTGAAACAAGAGATCTGAAATTCACTGTTTACACAGTGCTTCCTGCTGCCAGAGGTGGTGTGTTTTGCTTAAAAAACACTAACCCACAGTTAGATTACAATTTATATCAACACATTAGCGAGAATGAGACAATGAGAAAGGAAATTGCTAGGCAGCAGAAAACCTACATTTCCTGAAATACATATTTTCACTCAAGTTCTAAAGTTGATATAAAAAGATGAGTCTGGAAAACTAACGAAAGAAACATTCAGTAAATGTCTGATTAAAATTCCAATCAGAAATATTAGTGCTGCTGACAGCATAGTAAATACATGACAAATGCACACTAGTTCGCACAAAGTCATACACTAACAAGGTTCATATGCTTATTTTGTACAGTACCTTTGTAATTTTGCTTAATAATATTAAGCATGTTTCCAAGTATTCCAATATTTCTGAGACTTATAGAAGATCTAAGTAATAGAAAGGAAAATGATACAGGAAGTATAAGAGTGAAAAAAAGAGGAAAACCATTAAAGGAGGTATATTTTTTATAAAGGTATAGTAACCTTTCTTGCTGCTTTCACCAAACACCTGCCAAGAAGCATCTTAAAGAATGCTGTTGGAATTGTATACATGGGCAGAAAGCAGAGATCAGATAAGAAGTGGGGGCCTGGCTGTTCTTGAGGTCCACTCCCAATGATTCACTTCCTCCAGCAAGGTTGCACCTCCTGAGGGTTTCACAGCCTTCCAAAACAGCACCATTAGCTGGGTTCGAACATGTGCAAACACATGAGCTCATGGTAGACACTTCACACTCAAACTGTAACAGGATGTTAACAGCAACAAAAGAAAACAACGTGAACAGAGAACAGAAGCAGTAACAAGATTTATTAATTCTCCATGGTATATGTGGAGAGGAAGTTTCCGTGAAGTCCCTGTTACTTCGTTTCTGCAAAACAGGCCTACTCCAGAAAGTATCCTTAATAGCATCATGAAAGTAGATAATGACTTCTTCTAGAACAAATTAAAACCATTTCTGGCCAACTTAGAGGTTTCACATCTTCCCCAAAGCCAGGGCCACTAGAAGAATGGCATGATTGAGCATAGCCAATCAAAATTAGCCACAAGTTCCCACCATAGACCTGCCATCCTAATCCCAGGACTGCCCATTGTCAAACATTGACCAATCAGTATTGCTCTCATTTGCATGGTGAGAACCAAAGTCAAAAGGGAATAGCTCTGAAAGAAACAGTATCAGTATTGTTCTCAGCTACACAGCTCTGAGTTTTACAAGCTCCATTATCACAGCCTGATGCCTTCCCCATCATAATGGACTGTTATCTCCTCAAAAGTTCACACAAGGGATTCCTGAGACAGCTGATAGAGGGAAAAATACCTAAAGTTGTTTCATTTTATTACATATTGCTATATCAAAATACTTGAACCAAGATACTGAGGGGAGAAAGGACTCAATTGTCTGACAATTCCAGGTTAGAGTACAACATCGAGGGGAAGTTTCAGCTGCAGGAGCTTGAAGCAGCTGGTCACAGCAAGAGCAGTAGGCAGGGACTGGTGAATGAACAAATGCAGACATTTAGTTCTCCTCATTCTTATTCAGCTATGGATTTCCTACTTACAAAATGGCCCCACCCACAATGGACTGGGTCTTTTCACATCAATTAATGCAATCAAAGAATTCTTCACAGCTGTGGCCAAAGACCTATCTCCTAGGTGGCAGGTTGAAAATATTAACCATTACAACTGCAAAATACCACCTTTTAGCCATTAACCATCCACCTTTTGTCTTCAAGGTCTGATATTCATCTTTATAATATAATATGTATTCAGTCCAATTTTTAAAATTTTTTATTATTTATTCAATTGTGCATATATGCATGTGTGCGCATGTGTGTATGTATGTATGTGTGTGTGTGTAGAACCACGGGCGAATTCGGGGACCACCATGGACCGCCTCCACCTCCTCCTTGTTTACTCTGCCCGGGGATTCACAGGCTCCGCCCTACCAGGACCAGAAACGCAGGCCGCCCCCACTTCCGCCTGGCGTCTATACGTGGGGTCTAGGATCCGAACTCGGGACCTTCCACCTGTAAGGCAGAGGCTTAACCCCTGAGCCACCTCTCCAGCCCCTATTCAGTCCAAATTTAAAGTCCCAATAATCCAGTTTTAAAAGTTCCCAATATTTTAAAAATCTATAATCTTTTAACTATAAGCTCCAATAAAATACAAACAAGTTACTTTCAAAATATAGCAGCATGGAGCAAATATTCTTATTTCAAAATGGAGGCATCAGGACATAATAAGGAACAGTCAGAACCAAAACGAGACCAAAATCCATCAGGACAAATATCAAATCTTGTAGCTTTATGTTCGCCGTCCAATTCCTAGACCAAGAGCACAAGATCTAAATAAGTGGTACTGTTGATTATAGCACTATTTTCTAGTTTGACCTGTTACATCACTACCTTTCTAAGTGGTCAGAATTCCTTTTTAAGAATGTTTTTATGTACCTTTCTCAAGATCCAAATCTGCAAAAGCACATGTTTCATGTGTAGCCAGATTCCTAAGAGTGGGACATCTCAGATGACCCCTCCTTTGTCCCATCTAATTCCTCTGATCGCTTTTTAAGACTAACCACCCAAGTGGCTTCAGCACCTCCCACTTCTCTTCCTCACACATCATTCTGAGATTATCTTTAAGAAACTGCTCCCTCCTGCCTGAATTGTCTTCTCAAGAAAGCCAATGGAGCACTACCAAAGTGCATGCTCCTTTCCCTACCGTGATCTTAGCCAGACAGCAGCCAAACTCGGTTCTTTTAGCCTAAACCTCTCTACCTTTTTAAAGAATTTCAGACCCTCACTATCTCTCTTGATCTAACTTATCAGAATGCATACATTATTTTAACTACCCACTATGTGATGAAGAAAAGACCTGTATTTGGCCGAATGATGGAATGATGAGGCCATGCTTTTAATTCTTGGGAGGCCCCTCCTGGGAAAAAAAATGCAGCTCCCAAAACAGACCCCAGGTGAACTTACCAGGATCAGGATCTGAGCAGATCCAAATTACTAGAAGATACAAACAAGGTCATGATAAAAACCTGTTAGTTACACACTGAGATAATCCAGGTTCCCACAGAGAATGCAACCCTCCCCAAATCCCTTTTCCCAGTTCAAGCTGTTTAAACTGGGAAGAGGCCTTGAGAACAGAGAAGGAAAGGAAAGGGAACGTGGCAATCAACAGGCCCAGTATATGGCAGCTCTCACAGCTGATTCCATGCCCATGCCTGCGGACCTTCAGGTACCTGACTCCCTGTGCAACGCAAGCTGAACAGTTCCATGTGCAGCCTGTCGGTCCTACACAGTGAGTTAGGTCAAGTAATTTCTTCACTGACCACCCCCATAGAAACCCTATCCTACCAAGCTGTGACAACTAAAACCAGATAGAATACTCTACCTGAAACTGTCAAAACACTTGACTTCATTGGACTTTTCACAATACATGCCTGGCTCCAGAAAGTGTCCCTAATAATACCATAAAAGAACAAAACAATTCTTTCAGGATAAACTCTTAAGTGGCTTCCAGGCTGCTAAGAACGGCAAGTCCACTCCAAGTCTAAGGGGGGCACTGTAGGAATAGCTGACTGGGTGCCATAACCTCATACTACAGACTTGGGCGTCCTATGAGACACGCTCCCGCCCATAGTTACCAATCAGAACCATCTTATTTGCCTGAAAGGAACCAATAAGTAAAAGTGGAAAGCTCCCAAATAAAAATGTCTCCCAGTCCATTGTCTTAGAGCAGACAATTCTTTTGTTACTGCCTTGGCCATCACTTTCCCATGTCTCAGTATCCATGTCTTTTCCTATTCTTACTCTGTGGAGTGGGTTCTTTCACTGTCCCTGACCACAGACCATTGCAATGCATCTGTTCCCAGCACTGGACAGGCCCAGGTGGAGAATCATAATTCAGAATTTGATACAGTTCCTCGGTACACAATGTAGCTGGCATGTATGAGCTCTAGGTTAATCCCAAATCCAAAAACAAACAAAAGGCTCAAGGGCAAGGACAGCATGAGCTATTTAGTGAGACACTGATTCAAAACAAATTACCAACTGTTAAGCAAGGAAAGGGTAATTACCAGGAACCACCATAAGTAAGGACCACGTATTTGCTTCATATGTAAATAAGGGTCAAGAAAGGATTCTATAAAAATATTGTGTGTGTGTGTGTGTGTGTGTGTGTGTGTTTTGTGTGTGTGACGGAGAAAGAGAGAGAGCGCAAATGCATAGAGGTTAGGGGACACAGCATGTATGTGGAGGTCAGAAGACAACTTTCATAAGGGTTTTCTTCTTCCATTCCTACTGTGAGCTCCAGGTTTGCTTGCAAGCACATTTACACGCTGAACCATCTTGCTGGCCCAAGTATATCTGATTCTTGAAAGGCAAGATTTACAAGAAGCACAGGATGGTTGTGTCAGTTTCATCTTCCTATTGGTGAATGAGCAAAACAACTTAGGGGAACAAAAAGTTTTATTATCAACCACAAATCTTGGCTAGATTTCATCAGCCTAGCAGGAGAATTCATTAGTCTTATGAGCCTATATAAGACTATCAGGAGCTAAAGGAACTGATCAGACCATAATCACACAAAAGCTCAGAAAGGACATACTTTCTAATTGGCCAGTCTACCTATATGTCAAAAAACTGAACCAACCCTTCCATCTTATCCACCTATACAGAGAATAATCCACCTACTATGGATCTCATTTTCCCACTTGAGAAAAATCTCCCACCAATTTGCTAAGAATCTACTTTAACTAAATAATTACACAGATATGCCTAAAGATTTATTCTTTATTTGTCAAGTTGATATCGGTAACTAACTGTCCCTATGGCTACCACTTTTCAGTTAATTACTTGTTTTATTTTTTCTGCCCATTTTTATTGCCTTTGGAAAAAAGTAAATCGATTAAAAATGTTTACAATAGAATATGTCTAATGTCCTGACTCTCATAAATATTTTTTCATGGTGTCTCATTTGCCTTTTGGTGTTTTGTGATAGTTATCACCATACAAACATTTTAACTTTAGTTATGGATGTTTATCTTTATTTCCTTTGCTCTACTACTTAACTCTTTTACTCTAAAGTCATCACTAATCTAAACTCTCTCCCTGTCTCTGACTAATATTTTAATCTGCCAATATTTGAATTTTTCATCCTTTTTTAATTTTTATCTTTGGTTCATGGTACATGACCCACGCCTTACTCTGTACTTTATGATTTCTTTATATTAACTTTGTGATAATTTTACTGTCTAGAAAGGCAAACTGTCTATTCCCAGCTTTTGCTAATACTTTTCTTCCCTAAGATATTTTAAGAATTCTTGCATGAACATTGAACTCACAAAATCAATTATATTTAAATATGCATAATTCTATTATAATTCTCTTTATATTTTTTCTAGTCATTTTATTGTTATTGTTCATTATGTCGACTACAGTTAAAACTCTTCAAAAGACCTGAGAACCTTTTCTGTCACAGCAGTTAGTATTGACTCTTACATGTAAGCATATATGTCTGTTTGGTCCCCAAACAAATTTCATGGTTTTACTGCTGCATATAAAATAAATAGGAAAAAGAAAGTGGGGAAGAGAAAACTATTTTAACAGTGGCTCAATTTTTTTCCTTGTTCAGTTCTCAGCTAATTGGGATTACAAGGGGGTTAACAGGGACTAAATGAACTCTGTAATATTTTTCTCTTCTTCAATTTTTGTACTTTTTATTAAATGAAATGCTTACAAAATCAGATTTCATTTAATTAAAATTTCTTTCAGTCATGAGACATTTAGATTATTTAGAATTGTTTTGTGATGAATATTCTCTTAAAGTTGGGGAATCTGTGTTTTCTCAGGCTACTTGATTTGATTTTTATTAAAGTCTTTCTTGTACATGAAATACCTGTAGCATAAATTAGGCATATTAAAAACCACCCATGTTTAATATAGGGAATAAAGGAACAATTTATGGTACTCAATGGACAATGGACACCAACGCTAGCCAATTTGTAAAATGAAACTGGCTATCTTATGAAAGAGAACATATGATTGGCTTTATAAAGTTCAACACTCCTATTGAGAAATAAATCTCATTGGTGTAACTGATGGCCAGGCTGCTGGGTCATGACAACTTGTCAACATTTAATGGAAGAAACTGAAGAATTCACCAAGGATGCTAGGGAAGGACAAACTGAGAATTCAGGGGATGATTTTCTAAAATTTATTTGTTATTTAAAATTCCAATAGGTCATTGTTGCTTTGTTCCCTCTTCCCCCATTAGCACTACCTGTCTTGTCCTTCCATCCAATCCCAAAGTTATCATCTTTGGACAAGTTTCCCCTACTCCAGTGTTTCAGGATGATTAGAAAAAGAAAAATCTGGTTATTGAAATATATAATGTATATTATAGATATATACCGTTTTATATTTGGCATTTTGTGGTAGAAAAAAATCTTTTTGAGAGCAGTTTGAAAATACTTAACTTTTTTGTTGGTGGTGGTGGTAGTGTCAAATATCAAACACTAATTAAGTGTTCTACCACTGAATTACACCGTTAGTCTAATAATATTTAACTTTTGCTTGCAAGTCAACTTGAGAATTTAATTCTTGTGAAGGATGAAATTCACTGGTAAGAAGGTGCCAACAATTATAAAAAGCTATCAGAATATATATACATATATTCTTTGGATTTTGCTTTCAAAAAGCTAAATATTTAACGAGTATGCATTATAAATATGGAATGTTAAATGATACAACCAATCACAAATGACAAAGTATGCGGTCAAATTACTGCATAATTGTCGGAAGCAGTAATGGAAAACAGCTAATCAAACATTTACAGTTATTAAACCTGATTCTACATCTAGAATGTACTCAATTTCTAATCATTTTCTTTAAAAAAAGTTGCCAAGGTAAAATATTCTCAGTTTAAGGTTCAATTTGTTACGAATTAAAAAGCAAAAGTCATTCCTTTCTTAATATCGCAGTTGTAAACCTTACTCTCAGAGATTACTGGCTAGTCTGTTGTTCTAACTTAAAACCTTGTAATTGCTTCATATACATACTTTATAGGTATCATAATCCTAAAATCGACTTCACAGTTACTGATCTTTGTAACTTTTAACGCCTGCAGCATATATCAAATGCTAAAGTATTTTAACTTGATTATTTCCTCATTGGAGAACACGGATTATTTCCTATTTTCTACTGAGAAAACAGTACATCAATCAATAGCTTTTTACTCCCACACTAGATTATCTGCAGATAGAGCCACAGAAATGTAACCGATTTCCAGTGTTTTTGAGAAGTAGCTGAGGTGCTTAGTGGTAAATCAATGTTAAATCACTGCAGCTACACGTGAGCCCGACCTGGAGGCAGTTGCAGGTACAATTCCAGAGTTACCTGGGCTTCTCTCCTTCTGTTGCTTTAAAAACAGCAAGCTCCTGGTGGCGTCTTAAATCTTGCAAATGTATCGCTTCAGAAGCACCAGACTCTGGGAATTTAAAAAATAACACATTGGCCCTCGCTAAAGAATCTAACAACTTTCCCTTAAATCTTCCGGAATGATACGCAGTCAAGTAAAGTCACCCCTCTAGAGAAGGGACTTTGCTAAGCACTCGGTGGCAAACATTTTATTTGGCGTTGGGGCTTTTTTTTTTTTTTTTTTTTTTCCCCAGTTTGTGGCTGAAGATTAGGGTGATTGGTGCATTAGGCTTTTAGTTTCTCCGGAACACGAACCAGGGGATAGGGCTGACAGTCCTGCTTGCGGGGACTAGGGCAAGCCAGTCAGCGTTGCGTCCACGCCCGGTCCGCCGTCCTGGATGGCGAGGAGCCCAGGGGAAAGCCGCCTCTGCGGCGCTCTCGCTACCTATCTTCAAGTAGGGGAAGAAGCCTCGGCGATCCTCTCCGCGCAAGGTCACCGGAAGCCATCCGCAGAAAACACAGACACGCACAGCGGCTGCTCTGCAAACCCAAACCCAGAGGGAGCGAAGCCGACAAGGCGTGGCAACGAGGGGCGGGGCCTGTGGGCGGGGCCTGCGCGGGAGACGGGGCGGGGCCTGTCGAGGGCGGGGCGACTTCCGGATCGCGAGCGGAAGTAGACGAATTTGAATCTTGCGGCCGTTGGATGGGGCTGCGCCGGGTAGGCGTGCGGCCGCGCAGCGCCAGACGTGAGGAGTGACACGGCCGCTGCGCATCGCAGGCTCACGCGCCTGGTGAGGAGCCGGGGCGGGACGGAGCGGGGGGCTGCGGGCCGGGAGGCCGGGAGTGGCGTGCCGCGGCCCGGCGTGGAGCCGGCGAGTCGGGGGGGACCGGGGCACCCACCGCGGAGCGCCGGTGCGGGGCTCGTGGCTTTCCGCTCCGCACTTCAGCGGGGGATGTGGGGACGCGGGTGCGCCCCCGCGGCAGAGCCCCCCGCGAAGGAGGCGCGGCGGGAAGAGAGCTCCCCTTTTATTCTAAAAGCTGGAAAGTGGGGCGGGCTCGGCCCCACGGTGCGCCGCGGCCCCCACGCACTGGCGGGGACCCTGGACCGCGGGGGAATGACAGTCTCTGAAATGCCCGGCGGGGACGCCACTGAAACCCGAGTGCGCTGCGTGTTCAAAGCCCGGGTGGTTTCCCTTCGCAGCTGACATCGCTGTGTCCCCCAAAACCCGGTCTCTCGCTCGCCTGGTAACCGACCGAAGGGTAGTTTGCTAACAATGGGATGAGGCGAAGTTCCACGGCCTGCTGGACTCGCTGCCTCGTCATTGGCCAGCGGCTTATTGTGAAGTCATTGGTGAAAATTCGGAGGTTTCAAGAATCGACTTACCTTACAGCGTTTTTTGTTTGGGTTTTTTGTTTTTTGTTTTCAAAGATGAGCTAAACTCGCAAACCCCCTTTTAAAAAGGGGAGGGAGGGTTTACAGCGTTAGTGTAGTTTAAATGGATATAGTAAATGTCAACTTTGAGGGCTCCAAATGTTTAGAAGTGTTATATTTCACCTTATTGAAACTACCAGACAAATTTTTGTGTTGCTATATAGGAAAAAATATGATGAGTTACCCCTCTACATGTGTGCGTGTATCTTTTTAAAGTAGCACTTAATGATACCCAAAATAAAAACATTCCTTTATTCTCTGCCATCTCCACCAATAAAATTTTGTTTTCAATATTACCCTAGAAAAAAATTTAAACATTGCAACATAACATTTTTATAAAATGTTTATAGACATTGAAACGTAAACACTTCATAAAATTGCAAAAAAAGACATCTTCCGATATCTCTCCTTTTTTAATGATTTCAGATAGACATTCTGCGTATTTCATACATAGCATGAGCAAGTGTTTTAATCGTTTTCTACATTTTAGTTTGCCTTTCCCCATCTTGGCTCTTCCTGTGTTTTTGTGTTGTCTACCTCAGTGTTTGGGTGTTAAAAAAAAGTTTGTTAAATGGCCACACTTGTATTTCCAATCTCAGAAATCTCTGTGTCTGCAAGGTGGGTCTGATAATTGCATTTTAACTGAAAAGTTAGAAAACTATCAGAGTTTAAGAACTTAGTTTTTCTTAGAAAAGCCTGGACATGTATTAAGGATGTGGAATGGATCTAGACTTCCTGCTTCTAGTACTACCTGAAAATTCAGTGATCCTGGACAAGCTACTTAACCTTTCTGTTCTTAGTTCTCTTAACTGTGCAATGCCTTCCTTAAGGGCAAATAATATATGATAAATGATACATATGTACGTATTTAATTACTGCACATGACAGCCATATCATGGTAGTCACTAATTTTTACAAAAGTCATCAAGGTAGCTATAGTTTTCATATAAGGAAATAGAGTAGGAGAAATTTAGTAAATTTTATAACAGTAATAACGTAAAATTGAGCTAAGATCGAATTAGATTTAATTAAAAATGTTTTTTAAATAGCATTTCCTTTCAGCAGTCTCCAAGTCACTGTTGCGCCCCCCCAATAAAAAAATCTATCATGACTTACCATTTTCGACAGTGGATGATCAAATCTCAACTTTCTTCTTTTTTCTTTTTCAAAGCCCTCAGAGGCCTAGCTGCAAGCAGTCAATTTCTAAATTGTTTTAAATTTAACTTATATAATTTACATTTAATTGACATAATTCACTATTTAAATGACATAATTTATAAGCTTCACAAATATAGAAAAGTATTAAAATCATAAAGTAGAAGATACTTCAAATGAAGAAAAATGAAAACAATATTTACTAGTAATGGAATCCTGCATGCTTTATATTTTTCTTAGAAAAGCCTGGACATGTATTAAGGATGTGGAATGGATCTAGGCTTCCTGCTTCTAGTACTACCTGAAAATTCAGTGATCCTGGACAAGCTACTTAACCTTTCTGTTCTTAGTTCTCTTAACTGTGCAATGGGGATAATGCCTTCCTTAAGGGCAAATAATGTATAATAAATGATACATATGTACGTATATTAAGGTGAAGAAAATATTTAATAGCTTCTTAAAATTTACTTTTATATCTGTCTCTTAAAAAGTATGATGATGTAAAATGTATTTATGAAGTAAATTAAGGTGTGAGGGAATTAAAACATGGGTTTTTGGTAGTTTGAACAGTTAGGAGTTGTTACTTAACTTCCTTGCCCACTTCTCTATAAAAACCTATCTAATAATATTGGGCTGTCTTTCTTAAGAACAGTGGGTGGAGTTGTTTGTGAAGTTTGCCATATAATCCCCTTGGGCACCCCTTCTGTAGAAGTATTTGAATTGAAGCTTATATATTTGATATAAGATAGAATTAGATCATTCACATGAATTCATTTTGACCTGAAGCTAAAATACCCCAAGACTTTGGAAGTCAAGTTGCTAAGGTCTTTTTCCTGTGTGGGGATAGGATGACATTGGAATCATAAAACAGCGTAGCAGGCATAGTGAGCCAGTCTGTAGGGACTAAAAAGAGCCTATATCCTCTTACATATAGGTCTTTTCTATATGTAAGTCAGTACAAACTTGTAACTTTATTGGATTGCAGTTTAATTTAAAGAGTTATTTTAATAAAAATTCACTTGTTAGTTTAACTTGTAAGCAATCAGATTTACCCATTTTAGAAGTATAATTCAATGACTACATTCCGTTGTACAATTCACTTATTTATTGATGGCTTGTTTAGGTCACATTTGGTTTTTGGCCACTGCAGAAAAAGACTCTACTCACATTTATGTACAGTGGACATATGTCTTCATTCTCGTGACTGCTTTCTAGGACTTGTGTTTTGTTTTGATTTTTTTTTAACTTAAAGATCTCAGTTTTCTTGCCAAATTTCTCATCTACCTTACTGACTTTCCTAATTTATGTATGGTTTCCTTTATTCAGCTCTTTTTATGTATATCTAATGTCATTGGTTATTTTCAGTAGCAGATATGAATTCTTTGTCAGCATCCAACCATTTTAATACTTTGGATTCTGTAATTGAAGAATGATGATCTCTTGGAGGCATCACTTTGCCTTGTTCTTTCATGGTTCTTCTATTTCCTTGATGTGATTTTTGGCTTGGATATCTCTTCTATTTTAATTTGAAGATCTTAGTGAACCTCCTATCCTTGAGGGCTGAATTCTCAGTGCACTGTACCGAGTTAATTTTTCTTATAGCTGTGATTTAACACCCTGATGAGGAGCAATTTAAAAGAGAAAGGATTTACTTTATTTGGCTCACAGTGTGAGGGTGCAGTCCATCATTGTGAGGAAGGCATGATGACAGAAGCAGATCATAGCTGTGGTGGTTGGAACTTACACCTGGAAAAGTGAATGCTGTCTTTTCCATTCTTTGCCCTCCTTTCCCTACTCAGTAACTCTTGTAACCCAGGCTGTCCTCAAGCTCATTATATAGCCAAAGCCACCTCAAGCTCCCGATCCTCTTGTTGCTATTTTCTGAGTGCTCCAATTTTGGGCCCTTTTCTGTTTTTATTCAGCCTGATACCCCAACCCAAGGGATGGTGCCACCACATTTTTGATGAGTCTACCACCCTGTTATTTTTTGCTATAAACTCTCACACAGGTAAAGCTAGAGTAATGATGCTTCTTAAGTTATGGTAAATTCAGCCAGAGCAGTGAAGACTAACCATCACAAACTCCATCCTTAGATATAGAAATGCATGTAAAATCAGCCTCAGCTAACAAATGCACTCCAGTGACCACAGAACAGAAAATTAGCAAAAGGAAACAGTGCTGCAATATCGATCCTCAAGGCCCACCCCCTGTGATCTGCTTTCCTCCAAAAATATTTCACTCACTAAGGTGCTGCAGCCTTCCCAGACACCAGCTAAGGATTCAAACAAGTTGGCCTGTGGAGGACAACTCACATTTAAGCCATGACAGTGGGACTACCCATCTGTCCATCACTTCCTCCTAAAGTGAGTATATATCCCTCCCCCCACCTCCCCACTCCCGCAGGTAGAAAGCCTCTTGTTTCAGTACCATTTATTGCATATTTCATCATCTTCACAGTTGTGTTTACCATAGCATCTGTTGAAAAGCAGGTGCCTGGGTTTGTTTCTGGCCTTTCTATTGTGCTTTAGTATAGTGTAGTAGTTTGAATGTGAATACAGACTCATGTTTAGGTCACATGTGGTTTAGATCATGTGGTAACTTGAGGAGGTGGAGCCTTGTGAAGGAAGGCATATCGTAGGGGGGTGGGCCTTAAGGCTGGTTAGCCCTGCCCTGCTTCTGATAGCAGCCTGCTCTTGCAGGTTCAGTTAACTCTCTCAGACTCTGTGATGTCTGCAGTCCAGCTTCTGCCACTCAGTCATGCCTTTTCCACCATAATGAACTGTATCTCCCCTCTAGAACTGTAAACCAAATAAATCTCCCTTTCTCCCTTAAATTGCTTGACTTTGAGTATTGTCTCACAACAGCACAGAAAGTAACGGTTACATATAGTTTATCCTTATTCTCATGTTGCCTCAAGTGATGTAGTTCTATACAAAGTCATGAAATCATGTAATACAAGATCTCTATTTTTTTTCTTTCCAAAACATGTGTTTTGGAATCATAAGGCCTTTACATTTTTATATATCTTTGTGAATCAACATGCTTCCCCCACTCTCTCAATTAAAAAAGAAAACGATGAAAACTTTCATTGGAATTGTGTCAAACTGGTATCTTAACACTTTTGATTCTATGAATAATCTATTTATAGGTCTTCTTTAATTTCAGTAGTTTCATAGTTTATTCAGAAAATACTTATACACCTCTTAATGAATTTCTCCCTATTGTGAATAGAATTTCTTTTTCATTTTGTTTTTGGTTGCTCTGGACAGAATTGTTTGTCTAGATGAATAAACAGCTTTATTTCAGCTTTCCTAGTTTTGTTGGCTTCTAGTAAAGAAGTAATAAATGAATATTTATAAATTCTCTTTGTATAACTGAAGAATTGCCACAATTTATTTTAAAGATTTATGATGATTGGTTCCTGATGCCTATCATATGCTCTTTTTGCATATTTTCATATTGCTTCACAGTATAGTTCTGAAGTTATTTAAGATTGGTAGATGCTTCTTTTTAGAAGCATCTATCTTGATTGAATTTTGTCAAAAACTGCATTGAGATGATTGTTCTACCCTTGATTTTCTTACTATTTCCTTAATTGATCAGTTGTTAGCCAACCTTGCTTTCCTGGGATGTGCTATATGAAGATATATTATCCTTTTATTGTTTTAATTAAGAAGAAATGAACCAGGAATTGACTAGGCAGTTGGTTTTCTTTGAAATGCTTATGGCAACCTACAATTGACTATTTTTTAGAGATGATAAAATTCACAATAAATGAGATCTATAAAGAACTTGTAAAAAGTCTGAATTCCATATCTTCAAAGCTTTTATTTTGCCATGCTAACTTTAGTTCAGAGGTATCCAAAGTCATATAGATGTTTTCTGTACTCTATAAAAGACTTGTGTATTACTTCCTAGAATATTACCTCCTAGAATGTCATAATGCTAGTCAGTACTCTAGAATAGATTTTTCTCTTTCATTCTTTGTCTACATTCATACACATATACATGAAAATTTTGAAAATGTTCTCACTTCAGTGTTTACTATTGTTATGAACAAAATACATCTTTAAGAGCATTTATTTGTAAGTAAGATGTATTGACTACATTGAAAATACAGAGCAGAGGAACCACAAAGTGAGTGTAAAGTTGTGTGAAATTGTGGGCATTGATACACCAAAAAACTATATAAAGTGCTTATTCAGTATGTTGGATAAGTCTAGGCTAGCAGTGAACAGAATTTTAATAGATTCTAACTCTGCTTCTTTCTTTTTTTACATTTTACTTATCTTGGGGATATATGTGGCAATGTGTATGTCACAGCATGTGTGTGAAGGTCACAGGACACCTTTGGTAGTCAGTTCTGTCCTTTCACCTAGTAAGTTCTAGAGATTGAACTCAGGTCGTTAAGCTTGTACCGCAAGCTCCACTGAGTTTTCTCCGTAGTTCAGTACTTTTTGTTGTTTGCTTTTTAAGTAATGTGGTTATCTCTACATGTATTGTAAACATCTAATCAAGCTTTCATCATGTTATTTACTGAATCTTTAAAGTAGGAAAAGGAAAATGGAAAGAATCACAGAGAAATCATGAAAACTTAAAAATTACCGTGTAGTTGTCTATCTAGCATATATAATCATTCACATTCAGTAAATATTAATTTGCACTGTACTGAATGATACAGTGTTTTACTTTCAGGGAACTTGCCAAAGTTGCTTATGTTGTGAACCTCAGTCTTTCTTTTCTATTATAATAAACTTAATAGCAACCAGTAGCAACCTACAATTCTTAGCAGCAGGGGACAGGATAAAGAATCAGAAGCTGGAGTGGTGAACTCTCAGCTGTAAATCTGTATTAAATACTGACTGAAACATATTTATTTATTATTTAGTATTTATTTAGTGGAGGAGAGAGGGTATGCACAAGCCACAGTGCATGTATAGACGTTAGAACTCAACCCTCAGAAGTGGGCTTCCAGGGTTGCCAGACCACAAGCAGATGCTTCCATCTGCTGAGCTATCTCACCAGCTCTGAAAACAAGCTTAAATACATTTACTTAGGTGAAATTTGTGTTGATGAAATTTTATGTAGTAAAATTTATGTAGTTCTTATATGTGTATCAATTTATGATACACTGAATTCATCAGAGGCAGAATTATAGAAAAGTCTTAATACAAGAGCCATTTTATTTTCCTACTGTGTTCTATTTAATCACTTTCAAGATGAAATCCTTACTAACCCACAACCATATACAAAAACTCCTTTTAACATATTAAAACATGATTATACAGGTTATGCCCTTTTGGCAGTTTGGCGGACTGACATGTAGCCATTGCATGGACGTGTGCGTGTGTGTGTGTGTGTGTGTGTGTAGTATCTATAGAGTATTATCAGTGTGTATTTTGAGGAGGAGGAGAAACAGGCATCTGGGAAACTATAAAGGAATACCCTTTAAACTATACCTGAGTAGTTTTGAAGAAGAGCTTATAAAGGTAATTAGACCTACTTAATTACAATTTGAAATTTGATTCTTGTTTTATGTGTTGTAAGAAATAGCAATCTTGGTGGCATGAAGAAAATTTTTTCTAAATATTTATTTTATATGTGTGTGCTCGCACATGTGCAGTGTGTGTGTATCAGAGAGCACTATGTGTCCCTGTATTGGACCAAGGGTGACTTCAGGAATCATCCTGGATGGCTTCGACCTCCTTGCTTCACTCTGGAATTTCCCAGGCTCCACCCACCAGGGCCAGAAGTGCAAGTTGCTGCTGGTTCAGCCTGGCGTTTTTACGTGGGACCTGGGATCCAAACTCAGACCTACTTGCAAGACAGTCTTAACCCCTGAGCCATCTCTCCAGCCCAAAGATAATTTTTAAAAGGATAAATAAATATTCAGGTCTTCGAGTCAGATTAAGAGTTGAACTATGACTTTTATGAGAGCATTATATGAAAATGTGTTTAAATCCCAGAGTTCTTATAGTCAACATGAAATGGAAATTCTAAATGTAAAGCTTTACATCAATTAAATATGCATTCATCAGTTTTCATAAAATAATTTGTTCTCTATTTTACAGAATCTTAGGTTGAATATAATATAATGGTTATTTTCATCTGTGCTTTTTAATCCTTCCCTTGATTTTTAATGATGTATTTTATGTTTTTTGCTGTGTGTTTTCACATATTCACATATTTTTGCTATATGTAGTTTTTCAGTAGAACACTATAGTTGTTCTGCTGTGGTTAGTGTATTCCTACCTAATAAGTTTGTGAAGACAGCAAGGGGTTTTTAGCTCGCCTCCTCCCACCACCACCACCTTTTCAGGTAAAAGGTCCTAGTATACTAGTATATAGCTCAGTATGCCCAGAAACTTGCTGTGTAGCTTCTGCAGCAAGTGCCTCTGCCTCCCATGTGCTAAGATTATGAGTATGCATCTCTAGCCTCTGAGCATTGTTTTTGCATCTGTAAAATAAGATTGCATTTACTAATAGCATAACTATGTTTATTGTTCCACTAAAATTTTGTAAGAGTTCAGGTAAACCTTACTATGCTTTGAATCTTGTAATAATTAAAGGAAACTGTTTATATAACCTCGGTAAAGTAGAAATTGATGTTTATTAAAATATGTTTCTCTGATCTTTTAGAAGCAAAATTATAGTGATGATGGTATTTGATTTTATTTGCTTAACTCTTGGAAAGTAAGGAACAGTAATGGATCAATAATTTTCAGTATATTTAGCTTGACTACTGTAAGCTACAGAATGTGTTAAGAAAGATGAGTGTACTAGCCACAAATATATAAATGAGCAGATTATCTAAATATAAGCAACATTGCTGTTGGTGTGGTGATGTAATTTTCTCCCTTCCAAAATGGTGAACAAATTTTGGTTAAATTTCTAACAAATACAATTTTTTTTTCATTTATATAGGAATTGTAGTTCTGCAAATACTTACTTTGTCCTAATATACCAAGAAAAAAAGCAGACTTGATTGTGGGTAACTTATGTTGTAGTTCTATGTAATTTTAAAGAAGTCTGTTTTTTTGGGGGGGGAGGGTTGTTTTTCTTTTTTCTTATCATGTATATGTATATAGAGTGTATGTAGACAGGTACATATGTGTACAGGTGCTTGTGCTAATGACTGTTTCTGTGTGTTTAGAGAGTAATGTTGATTTCTCTTCCATTTACTGTTGTGAGTCTACGTTTCTAAACTCAGAGCATGCCATTAGGGCTAGTCTGGCTAGCCAGCTTGCTCCTGAACTTCCCAGGCTTTGCCTACTAGGGCTGGAATTACAGGCAGGCCACTGCACCTGTCTGATATTTTTATACCTGGGGATCCAAACTCCAGTCCTTTTGCTTGTTTAGCAAATACTTTTACTGCGCCATCTTCCATATCTTCCATTCTCTCTCTCTCTCTGTTTCTCTCTGTCTCTGCCCCCCGCCTCGCGCGCGCGCGCTTCTATTATCTTAATGTTCATCTGGAAATATGAATGTCCAGATGATTTTTTCATGAGATTTCTTTTGGTGTGTTGCAGGGTATCCTACAGTTCTAGTCTCTGTCTTTTGAATATTAGTAGTAATTTAAGTGTTTAAACCTTCCCTCTAGTTTTAAAGAAATTCAAATTCTACCACCCTTTCTGAGAATGTTGATCTTAAAGATGGAAAAAGTGAGGAAATAAAATACTGTACTAGTCTGTGAAATGGTGTGCGATTCATTGGTAATCATGCAGTGACTACATTTAATTGAACAGTTGATTTAAAACTTTTGAAATTGAGACAGCTATATTGATATGTCCTTATTTTTTCTAGTAAAATGAATGAAAGTAAACTTGGTGACTCCCAGAACCTTGGTAAGTAATTGTATTTAAAATATTCTTATCACACTGTGTCATTTTTAGAATGTTGCCCAAGCAATAGGAATGAATTGTTTTAATGCATGCTTAGTTCATATATTCATGAACTAAAGAACAATGAGTATATTCATTTCCAAAAAATAAAATTTGTTACCAGAGGACAAATTGACAAATTTATATATCGTGTATATATTACCAGATACAGTTTAAATCCAAATAAAAGAGTGCTATGTATTTAATACATTTATTTTTTCATTTTATTTTGCCTCATTTTTCCTTAGAAGGATGAAAACACAATGAAAGCAGTATAAATATGCAAAAAGTCTAATTTGTAAAGGAAATTTTCTAAATTCACAACAGTTTCTCCAAGTTAAATATTTAGATGTTTTTCCTTCATTAGCTATATTTATCAATTTGCTACTGTGAAAGATGAAGAAACTAAATTGTTCCTTCATATACTTCTACCATTATTTTTCCTTCACTTTTTTAGCTTTTTAAAACTTCTAAAAACACTACATTCAATTCTCTCTTTTTGTGTGGATATATATGTTACATGTGTATCATGTATCCTTGTGTGCTTGTGTGGGTCGGGGTCAAAAGTTGATGCTGGATGTCTACCTCAATCCTTCTCCACCTTCTCTTTTGAGATGGTTTCTTCCCTGAACCTGTTTTACCTAAGTTGGCTGGCCAGTGATCTCTAGAGATTTGCCTATCTCTGACATATCACTGAGATTTCACCAATACACCACTGCAGCTATCCTTTTACATGGTTGTAGAGATCTGAACTAAGGTCCTCATACTCACATGGCAAGCACTTACCAGCTATTTCTCTAGACCCCTTAATACTTTCTTGATTATCATTTTTAGAATATCCATTGACTATAAAATCTGTTTGACCTTACTCTGGATGAGGAAATTTGCTCCTGAACCCTTCTCTGTTTTTTTTCCCCTTTTTATTTTTCCATTTTAATGTAGATGGGGGGACAGTACATGGAGTATATATGTATATTCACACGTGTGGGCCTCTGAAAGTTTAGGGTTGATATCGGGAATCATCATTATTCATTCTTTCACTTTATTCTTTTGAGACAAGGTCTCCTGTCAGATTCAGAGCTTGCCAATAAATCTGGTTGCCATCTCGCTCTGGAAATTATCAGTGTCTGGAATCCAGCTTTTTACATAAGATTTGGGGATCCAAACTCCAGTCCTGTAGCTTTCGTGGCAAGTGCTTTAACCCTTGAGACATCTCTCCTTCCATCTGATTTCTTTTCTTGTTTCACTCTCCAGAGTTGTATAAGCTTTGCTTATAGTTCTGAATTTTTTGTAGCTATTGTACTGTTTTTATGCTTTGCCAGTTGTGCTTCTATTCTGATGTACTTGAATTTGCCCTAGATTAACTCCGCCATATTTACTCATATCAACGTGCTTAATAGACAGAAACTGTTATCATTTCCTATAATAGAAAGCAATCATAAAAATAGTAAAGTAAGCACAATTTAACATAATTTTAAATACTAAACTTGAAGTATAGCAAAATACAAATAACACATAAGATGTGTGCTTAGAAATGAATGGTTAGAGCTGAGTAGTTTCTGCATTCACAGCCCTGATCTCTTTTAATATATAGGTTTGCATGCATCTTAAAATCTACTAGCAGAGTTTAATTTTTCTTAGGTCTTTTCTGAGTGTGGCTACATCCATGGTCATACACAAGATCCTTTATGTTCTTTGTGTATGGGAACTTTTCAAAACTCTTACCTTCTATGTACCCATTTTTCCTAGCCTCTTTACTAGTCTTCATTTGTATGTTGCTTACGCAATGGTGTTTCAGCTAGTTATATCTTGTTTTATTCCTATCAAAGCTTCTGAGTCTGGCAAAACAAAAGCAAGCACCTGACTCCATCATTTAAGGAGCTAGCACAGAGCTCAAAAATTAAGTATATTTATTTGAGAACAAGATTGGTAATTACTTCCTTTTAGATCAACAATTTGTAACTATGAACATGGCTTGCCCAGAGCCATTGTCTATGCATAGAGTGAGGACAAATGGGCAAGTTAAAATATTCTCATCATATTGACAATGTATTTCTTTGCTAAACTTTCTTTTGTTTTTGAAAATTACATTCCAGGATTTCATAAACAATGGTTTTGACAGCTTAATAATTTCTGTAGTAGAAAAATAGAATTCGAGAACTCCCTTATCCATCATTTATAGTGATGTATTACAAGTGATGTACTTCAGATAGCACAATGGATTTCATCACTGAGTATTAATGAAAAATGTAGTCACATTATTTAGAACTGTGTATTAGATACTTTAAGCTATTAGTGAAAGTATAATAGGTTATTTTGAAATTAAAATATATTTGATATTTTTCACTACTAGCTTGTGTTTTCTGTCGAAAAAATGATGACTGTCCTAATAAATATGGAGAAAAGAAAACTAATGAAAAATGGAATCTCACTGTACATTACTATTGTTTGGTAAGTATAGTTTTAGGTGGTATTCTAAAGAAAAATTAGATAATATAATTTCTAAGAACTTCATAAAACATTTAACTTCTGAATCCTGTTTTATCTTTATATAAAAATTTGAATTTTTACACATAATATTCTAAGTCCCTGAAATTACTTGGTACATTTAAAGACCTATTATTATCTTTTTGTTTTTGCCTAATTGGTGGAAAAGAAAAGGAAAAGGTTAGGTTATAAAGAAAGTATTCTTTTTACCACTTTCTTGTTGACTTTGTTGTTAGTGATATGTCACAGAAAAAACTTGTTTGAAAGTTCAAGGAGTAGAAGATAAGTGTTTTACTTCACAGAGCACCTGGAAAGAGAGGTTCTGGATGAAGGTAATTAATACTAGTGGAAAAGGAGGCAGGTTAGTGTACAAGTCACTCAGCAGAAAGTAAAAGATGACTGCTTCTTTTGAGAACTCATTTGTTTCTCCTTCCCCTTACCAAAGTCTCATTTCAGTGAAGCTGAAATAGAATGCATTGTTAGCATATTAGCATATTAACTTATTAGGGTTGTATTAATCCATACTATATTTCTTGATACCAAGTTTATCAGTGTCTGTTTTATAAATTATAGTACAATTTAGCATAGAATAAGAATAATTTATTCTCAGTTTGTAAGGGTCAGGAAGCTAATATAAACAAACCTCAATAGTTCTGCTCGGTCTTATAAATTTTTCTTTCTTTATCTGTGTTTGTGTATTGTGCATGTGAGTATATGTGCAGGTTATGCATGCATGTGTGTGTGCATGCAGAATCTAAAGGCAGACATCAGATGTCTTCCTCTAGCTCTCCATCGTATCTTATTACTTAAGACAGGCTCTCACTAAACTTAAAGCTCACTTTTTTGATTAGGTTGGCTGGCCAACAAGCTCTACAGATACAGCTATATCTCTCTCACACACAACACCATGATTACAGGACATGCCTGGCTTTGATGTGGGTGCTGATGAATTGAACTCAAGTCCTCATGATTGCACTACAAGTACTGTTATCCTTCAAGCCATCCACTGGTTTAGTATTTAATGACATTTTAGAAGATGTCATTCATATTACATCTGAAGGCTTTACTACTATGCTAGAGGCTCTTTGTGGTTCACTGGTGTACCATTGTTCTTACATCTTGGGTGGAGGCCTAGCTCCTTATCACCTAGGATTTCTCATAGGACTGCTTATAGTTTGTCATCAGGTTTCCTGTAAGTGAGAGTACACACAGATAGAGTAATCACTTAATCTTCACATATTCCTGTTATTTTTGCTTTGTTTTTTGTTGCAATTGAGTTACTAAGTCTATACCACATTCAAGGGGAAGTGGATTAAACCCTACCTCTTAAAGGAAGGCAGATCATCATCATGCTGTTGAGCTTCTTAGTTTAATACTTAGTTTAATACAAAAATTTTTTGGTGGGACTCTAATGACTACAGTTTTGTGTCTCAGATGCTCTGAGTAAGATATAATAAAATAGACTAAGAATCCAATCACTTTATATCATGCCTTGAGAGAATGCAATTTGCATTTTAAGTTTTGAAAAATTGGAGTCTATTTTGTAGCAAAAAGAAAATATTTTCTGATTTTTATATAGAAAATTTAAGAAAACTTTTCAATACTCAATAGGTTCTATATGTAACTCAAGCTATTTTAAAATTTTTTAGCATATTTGTTGATCACAACTTTCTTTATATTCTGTCTTACTATGTGTAATACTTCAAAAGCAGTACTGATCTCAGATTACCCTCTTTTAAAATTCTACTTTATTATGAATAGCAGAGAAATATTATAATGATACAAACTGAATAAGAATACTAGCTCTAAAAGAGCAACTGGGACTGGAGACATGGCTCAGGGGTTAAGATTCTGCCCAGCAAGCAAAAAGTCCTAAGTTCAGATCCCAGGTCCCATTTAAAAACACCAGGCAGAGTCAATGGTGGGTTGTACTTCTGGCCCTGGTGGGCAGAGCCTAGGAAATCCCAGCCCAAAGCAAAAAGGAGATAGAAGCAATCGAGGATGATTCCCGAAATCATCCTTGGCCCACCACAGGGACACACAGTGCCTCTGACAAACACACACACACACACACACACACACACATATTAAATGAATGAATTTTTAAAAAGAGTAATTGGTTTGGCTCTTTTTAATCCCTTGTTCTTGTAATTACTATTTGTAAATCCTTTGTGATCATTGCTATGGTATTCAAGGATAGTATTGTAGCTCTCTAATGTGGTCTGAGTAGAGACATGTTAGTATTTTTATTTTCATTTTAAGGTCACCGTTAAGTTACCTGTCTAGAATTGCAGGTTAAACATAGAGTCTGGTGTGAAGCTAGGGTTTTTTCCTCATAGTCCACACTGTTTCTTAAATCATTCCTCAACATATTTCAGCTATGACGTTAAAATGAGATTTAAAAAAAAAGTTAAACAATTGTTAACTATAAATCAATAGGTTTTATAAATATGCCTTTTAAAAGTCATGCTTAAAGATGCTATGAAATATCACTAATAATCTGAATCATCTCCATGTAATTAGTGATAACTTTTTCTCATTTTTTTACTGGGTTGTTTTGTTTTGTTTTCCTCTTTCCTACCTACACCCTGTTGTCCCAGTTCCATGTTGTAGCCTGTAATACTTTTAGAATCTCATTTGGGTGAATGAATTGTTAGCAGCATGTCTTTAAACAGTGTCTTCAAAGTTAAGTAATGTGATTTGCCTTGTATTTGACCTTAAAAAAGTAGTAAAGGTTAGGTGCCTGAAATTTAAATCATTTTATGTGTTTCTCTTTGAAATATTAAAGGTGTGTTTTTTAATTACAAATTGAATGAATATATTCACAGTTAATGTCAAGTGGAATTTGGCAGAGAGGTAAAGAAGAAGAAGGACTTTATGGCTTTCTAATAGAAGACATCAAGAAGGAAGTAAATAGAGCTTCTAAACTGGTAAGTCTTTTTATTCATTTCACTAAATATCATAAATATTGACCTGAGAAATCTTTTCTGTCAGTTACTATACTAGAAATTTATACTTTATTTTTCAGTGCATACTTTTGTCAAATATTACAAGTTTTAATAAAGCATTCATATTTTTGCAAGAGTTTAACCAACCCTCAGTATTGATTGTGAGAGTGCTTACTGCCTCTCAGCTTTTTTTTATTATTTCACTCCCTTTTGCTTTTATTTATTTTCAATTAGTTTTTGAAGTTAGTCTGTGAAGTATATTGTGATACATGCTTTGTCTTGGTTGTCTTCTCACCTTTTGTTACTGGCCTCTTCCCCTGCCCATAGCCTCCATGTACTTTCACATCACAGGGTTCTTTTACCTTCTTTGTTTAACCTTCTGTTTCATGCCCTTCACTTTTTTACTATTTTTTATTAGTATATATTAATTGCACATAGTGGGTTATATCATGAGATTTCAATGCAAATATAAAATATTTTATCATATTTGCCTCTCCATTTCCCTCTTCTATTCATGTCTTACTCCTGTGGTCCTCTTCCCAGCTATTCCCTCTTCTACATTCATTCATTCATTCATTCATTTAGTAACCCAAAGAGTTTCTGTAGGGTTGCTTACAGGTTCCTAGTGGGAAATTATCTACAAAAACATGGGCTCTTTACCAGTGGCTACACCACCAAAGAAAATATCCAGTCCTGTCCCTATGACCATTAAGTATGCCTGTAGGGCATAGTCACATGCCTGAGGGCCTCCTATGTGCTTCCAGTGTAGCTACCATTATCTGCTTATAGGATTCAGGGGGAGTGTCTCATGGGTCCTTCTCTTCCTCATGACAAGAGGTTTTGTTCCAGTAATCACAGCTTCTGTGAGACCAAGAGCCCAAAGACAATGTCCTGTTTCCAAGACAAGTGCTCTGTGTTATTCCAGGTGCTCTAGCTGAGTATTCATCAGTTCTTTATTCTCAGTGCTTTGGTCGGTTACAAGTCTTTTCTTCCCCATCCCACTTAAGGTCTCTTCTTTCAGTCTTCTTTCTACTTATACAACCTGTACACACATATTTAAATTTAGGATCACATATAAAAGAGGAGATGCTGAGTCTGGTTTATTTTGCTTATTGTTATGGTAATTCATTTCTATCCATTGTCCTGCAAATATGATTTCATTTTTCCTTATGGCTGAATAAAATTGTGTATGAATTCCATATTTTTGATCTGTACAAATTATGACCATAGTTCACCTCTGCTGATCTGTAAATCCTAATCCTGAACCAGCTCAACCATGTATTTGTTAATTCTTGTACCTCACTTGCTGAGATTAGAATGATGGCCTGAGTTAGAAACTGCACAACATAGATAGTAATTATTGTTCCATAAGCTTTGTGGTTCAATATGTATATAAACCTTAACCCCTTATTTATTCAATTATTTCTTTTTGAATAATCATGATTACTACTATGGTATATACAAGGAAACAACTACAGATCTGTAGATAGTCTGAACAGAAATACCAAGAGTTAAAGACTAGAAAGAGTGAAAATATGGAAAGTTCTGTTCAAAGAACTAAAATAATGTCCTGTTTGTCTCTTTCTACCATTGTAGTTGTCCCACCTTCACCCTGTGTCAAATATGAAAAATAAGGAGGGATTAAAAACAAAGCAGCTTCCTTCATGAAGGTCCACAAGGAAGTATATAGAAACATTTATAGAGTTGCGGCAAAGAAGCAGAGCCAGGCACTTTTTTTCTGGTGATACAAGCTCGATGAGCAGGTATTAACCAGCAGTCTTTTATTAAGATATATGGATATAAGGGAGTTGACTGGCAAAATAGAGGTTCTAGAACATTAGGAAAATCTTTTGAACCCTTAGCATGAATTAAGAACCAAGCAAAGATAATTAATATCACATTCGTCAAACTCTTAATCAGAGTAAAAACTTGTGACAAAGGGTCCTTTACAAGGCTTTGGAGCCACCTGCTTTCTTAAAGCATCTGATTTCTCGCTAGGGACCATGACTTTTTGAGAACATTTTGGTCTTTTTTTTTTTTTTTTTTTTTAAGATTAAATTAGAAATCTTTATGTCAGTACACTAGGAGAATCTGAAGTTGTACAGAGATTCTTCTATAAACTGGTTGACTCTTGAGGAGTTAATTAGGTGCAGTTCTGTATTCTAATTATTTGTCTTTTTGTTTATGTTCCACTGCTTTGTTAAGGTTAGTAGAAGCACTGTAGTCATTCCCAGGGCTATCATAACAAATTACAGAAATGTATTCTCATACTTCTCAAAGTTCTGAAACAATGTCTGAGGAGTTGGACTTTTCTAGAGGCTCTAAACCAGAATTTATTCTAGCCTCCCTCCTTTCTTCTTCTTAGCTGTTGGTAACCTTCAGTATCCTTGTTTTGTTGGACTGTGACCCCACTCTGCTTATGCCTTAGCAGGACCTGCTTTCTCTGAGTATCTGTGTTTGAATTCTTATCCTTTGTCATATAAATACCAGTCATGGGATTTAGGGCAGCCTAAATCTAGGATGATCCCATCTTGAGATCCTTAACTTTTTTGCATCTGCAAAGGTGGTATTTCCATATAAGTTTAGTTTGAAGGTATGAGGAGTTAAGACTTGAATGTATCCTTTTGAAATCACTGTTCAGTGCACTGCAGATACCTTATACCTTTTCATTTTGGTTAGGATAAAGTGATCTTAGCCAGTTTTTGAAAAGTCACTTTCAGTATTCTTGTCCTTACTATTTTTCATATATATGTGTGCATGTGCTTGTTCTCATGTATGTTTGTACCTGATGTGTCTCATGTGTTGTAAGTGGATATCCATGCACATATGTGTTCAATTGGATATCTTCTTTGATCAGTCTCCACTTTTTTTATTAAAACAGAGTGTCTCAGAGTGTATCATAGAGCTCTCCTATGAGCTGGGCTGGCTAGCCAGCTTGCCCTGGAGATTCCCTATCTTTGCCTCAGGAGTTCTGGTGGCAGCCATGCCTACCCAGCTTTTTTGTGGGTCTGGGGATCTGAACTCTAGTCTTCATGCTTGTGGGTCAAGTGCTTATCCAGCAAGCCATCACCCCATCCCTGTTCTTAGTAATTTTTAATATTTGTGCTGTTAACTGGTATGTTTATAAACCTTCCAGTTTAAAGTATTTTGGTAGGCAGGAACAAAAGGAACTTCTTCCTCAGCAGTACATTTTTAGAGCAATTCTTTAGTGTGTTTCTTAAATGCTGTCATTTCAGCTGTTATTCTGTAAGGAATATTCATTGAGAGTTCATATTTTAATATAATTTTTTATATTGTGCTTCTATTTTTATGTCTTTTAGAAGTGTGCTGTTTGTAGGAAAAATGGTGCTTCAATTGGATGTGTTTCACCTAAATGTAAACGAAGTTATCATTTTCCATGTGGACTTCAGAAAGAATGTATTTTCCAATTCACTGAAAATTTCGCGTGAGTTTAAGTGTTACATATGGATGTGAATATTAAACAAGAGTGGAAGATAGATATTCCAAAGGGATAATTCCATGTAAAATTATTTTTAAAGTTATCCTGGATTTATTATACATACATATTATGTATGAAAGTATAAGATATATATATGATATATATGTGCTCTTTTATGAAATTAATTCTATCTGAAAAGACTTTAGAGTTTCATTATCTAAAGTAGGCTTAATGATTGGCATTCAGCTTTCAGCTAGGAGATAGTCCAATGGAATTTTTTTTTAATACATGATTTTTTTAGACTTTTTTTATTCTTTTAGAGTATCATGTATGAATTTATGTCATTTTCATCCACTGCAATCATTCTTCCCTATCAGTCTTGTTCCTTATTTCACATCTTTTCTGTGTGTGGCCCACTGAGTTTCATCTGGGTTGCCCTTAATGGCATGTACTTGGACACTTGTTAGCTTATTAACATGTATCCACAGGTAGACCAGTAAGGAAAGTAACTCTAACTCCCACCCCTACCCTCTCATTCAATAGTCATTCTCACTGGTGTCTCAAGGAGGTATGGCGCTTCCAAATTTTGTGCCGGTCTTGTGGAAGTACATACATATAGCTGCATTTACTTCATAGATGCACAGCCCTATCATGTCTAGTAGAGTATTTCTCCCTACCCTCAGGCTCTTACATTCTTAACCACCCCCATCCACTGATATTTCCTGAGTCTTGGGGTAACTTGGTTAGGGCTGAGCAGTCCACAGTTATTCTCTGCAATTTGATCAGTTGTTAGTCTCTGAATTAAACACCTTCAATTGCAAAAGGCAGTTTTTATTAAGTGCCAAGAGCTTCTCTAATCTATGGATTTATTAATGTCTTGAAATTTCAGTTAATACATGGATGAGTGAAAATTTCATCTTACACTTTTAAAAGATTTTATTTGAAAGCATATAAATTTGGTTAAGTCCAACAATTAAATATTATGTCCTGGGATACCTTTGAAGATATTTTTCGTGAATATAGTCTCAAACACAAAGATTTGTAATTTTTAGTGTTTGGTACCATGAGTGTTATTTTTTTCTTAAATGCATTGGTACTATGAAAGAAAATTGTACAAATGGAAATAAAAATGAACTAGGAATAGGTTGTGATTATTTGCATTTTGTTTATTATATTGTATAACTTTTCAGTATTTGTTCTGACCTCATTTAATTTTATATAATGCTAAGTATAATAGTTTGAACTCAGTTACTGAGTATAAGAGTATAAATACTCCATTGCTAATAGTATCACCAATATTAGTTATTGTGAGCTAAGTTTTAACCATCAGAAAAGTTTATATTTTGAAGGACCCAACTTTCTTTGATAAATAATGCTTATTAGAATACAGTTTCAGGAACTGTTTTAGATTTATTTTTAAAACAATTATAAATTAATTGATTCTTTAATATGTAAGGTGCAATGCTCACCCAATTTTCTTTTTGTCTTCCTTGTATACTGTGCTTTAATAATTTACATTTTAGGTCATTTTGTTGGAAACATCGACCTGTTCAAGCAATTAACTCTAATTTAAAGTATAGAGACTCTTCACCATGCACCATTTGTTTGGAATTCATCGAGCCTATTCCTACTTACAACACATTACGAAGTCCTTGTTGCAAGAATGCTTGGTTTCATAGAGACTGTTTACAGGTAAAATTGGCTTTGTAACCCTTCTCCCAATAAGAAAAAATTTGTTGCTTGCTCATTTAATTTTAATTTACTGAGAAATAATATGCATATTTTAGCCCTATTAATTGTTTGTTTTTTATTTTGTGTGAATGTGTATGGCCGTGTGTAGTAGAAGTCACTTGAATGTGTGTGCCTGTGGAGACCCAAGGATGACATCAGGAATCACCTTGGATTTTTCTCTCCTTTTTACTTTGGTCCGGTATTTCCCAGACTATCTTCCAGGGCGAAAAGTGAAGGCCACTGTCATTTCTTCCCTACATTTTTACTTGGGATCTGGGATTGAACTCAGGTGTTTGACAGAGTTTTCTGACAGGCTTAACCTCTGAGCCATCTCTCCAGCTCTTAGTCCTATTAATTGTAACTTTAAAAAAATTTAAATTTAAATTGAATTTGTAGCATTTTCATATGAAATTCAGCTTGTTCAAATGTACAGTTAACTTTTTAATAAGTTGAGAAACAACATTAATATATTTTTAATTTGCTTCATTATTGTATTTATCTAAGGCTTTGTGTTTCAGAATGATAAAACATAACTTTTAGCTTCTAAATTTCACTCATGCATTTAAGTTAGCATTTTAGGAAACCAAACATTTGATAGTAGGCCATTTAAAAAACACTTTTCACTGGTGTGATGAGTGTGGTGTCCCATATCTGTGAGCTCAACATTGCAAAGGCAAAGGTAGGATCATACAGCTTTATAACAAGATCCTATCTCTGTTTTATTATCATAAATAAATGCTGTTTCATACTGGTTCTTTCATTCATATTGTTTATAAAATCTGATGTCCAGTTTTCAAGAAAATAGAGTATCACAAAGAGAACACAGGGACCCAGGATATGATTTAGTGGTACAATGTTCACCCCAGTGTGCCTGAGGTTCTAAGTTCACTACCCACAATTTGGAAAGCTCTTGACTGTTAATAATGTCAGATATATAAAATTCATGTGTAATTGTCAGTAAATAAAACCTTTCTTGTGGATTGTTGTTTTTATTTACTGTTTTGTAAAGCTCAGATTAGTAAAATGAAATGTTGTCACTTACGAACTTTTTATAGTTAATAAGGTGCAAATTGCTTGTACTTCAATAAGGTCTTAAAACTGCTAACAGCAATTTAAATGATGCAACTTGATAGAATTCTGAACTTTTGTGTGGGCTCTGAACTTTTTTATTTCATGTGTGTTTCTGTATCAGAAAGCATTATGTGTCTCTGTGGAGCCCAGACTCTGATTTTTTTACTTAGTATTATTCAGTTCTCAGAAAGTATAGTAACTAAGCATAATCATGAAGTATAATTCTTGTCTATTAAGGAAGCACTATAATTTCTAGTTCTTTACAAAGTAACTTTTCTTAAGTGTATGGGGCTGGAGAGATGGTTGAAGGGTTGAGCCTCTGCCTCGCAAGCAGAAAAACCTGAGTTCAAATCCCAGATCCCATGTTAAAAAAAAAAAAAAAAACGGCAGAACTGGTGGTCTGCATGTCTGGCCCTGGAAGGCAAAACCTGGGAATCCCCAGAACAAACCATAAAGAAAGTAGAGCAATTCAGTATGATTCTCGAAATCATCCTTGGGGTTGCACAGGCATACGGAGTGCCCTCTGATACACACAGAAACACAGGCATGCACACACGCCCTCTGATTAGAGAGACACAAACACACACATGACCTCTAATACACAAACACAGGTACACATATGCATGCACAAAAAAAAGAGAGTTTATATTTTGTTGTTGGCAAATGTGTCTTAAATGTGTAGCTTGTTTTTTAGGACCAATATGATTTTCTTTATTTATGTGTTAATAATGCAGAGTTTTCCAAATTTGAACTTTTATTTGTCTGATTTTTGTAATGAACACTCTGGGAAATACTGAGTCTTAACTCTTACTAAAAGCTAGAAATATTGGACTTGGGGGGGCTGGAGAGGTGGCTCAGGGGTTAAGCCTCTGCCTTGCAGGCGGAAGGTCCTGAGTTCAGATCCTAGACCCCACATATAGACGCCAGGTGGAAGTGGGGGTGGCCTGCGTTTCTGGTCCTGGTAGGGGGGAGCCTGTGAATCCTGGGGCAGAGTAAACAAGGAGAAGGTGGAGGTGGTCCAAGGTGGTTCCTGAATTCGCCCGTGGTTCTACACAAACACACATACACATGTGCACACACACACAATTGAATAAATTAAAAAATTTAAAAAAGAAATATTGGAATGGGGATGTAGCTCAATAGTGGTATACTTGCCTAGTATGTATGAAGTTCTTGGTTCATTTTCCAGTACTGGAGATTTGGGGGAACAACACTAGAACTTGTTACTACAAACTAAAAAATTAAGGCAACTTTTAAAAATTAATTTAGAATCACAGTCACATGGACCCTTGACTATGATGTAAATTGCAATAAGCAATTCTGTGGCTAATTACACTAAAGATTAATTCTTGAGTCACATTCTCTGAAAGGACTTAGAGGTTTATCTGTTCTGATACCCACATTCCAGGTGAAATATAAAGTCTACTTATTCTAGCTAGCTGCATATGATTAAATAAATATCATTGTTAGTAATCTTTACCAGTACTACAGATAGAGATTTTGAAAGGAAAGCGACTGGCAATTAAAATCAAGAGAATGAGTAAGGAGTTTTCAGTTGTTTATCTAGAAAATTGTCACTGTTATTTCAGTTTGGAGTTCTCCATCAGTGCTCCAGTCTTGGTAACTTCCACATGTCTCTTACTGGCTTTGGGAAAGGATGCTTTGTTTCCTTTTCTGCCCCATACTTCCTTATGTGTTGGTCAAAGCTATTTTAGGTTTAGGTATTTTGGCAACTTAATACACACATTCTGTTTATGTAACCTTCATGCATGTGCATGACATATATTAGTTGTCTGATCCTTTACCATCTCTTAGTTGTTCTCGTAAGTGTATCAGTGTGTTATACCATCTTGGAGCCTGCTGGGAACAGGACATCTAAAGGGCAAATATGTCTGGAAGGCTGTGTTGGGAGGCCATTTTTGCTATACCCTAAGGGCGCACGGCTCTTAAGATTGAAGGCAGTTTACATCCAAGGTGATACTGACTTCTGCTTGGGGGAGAGATGTGTTTATATACAAAGCAAAAAACAACTGAGTGACTCCTGGTGGCAAACCAAACAAAACCAGAGTAATCTGGGAAAGGATAACCAGGGCCCATGGAAACAATGGCATGGTTTGGGTCAAATTCCAAAGCAACCTGCCTATAAAGACCATTGGACACAGAATCTGTGCACTGCTGTACCCCTCGCAGATTCAAACTAATGAAAAGTAAATAAATAAAAGTAAATTTGTTAAAAAAAAAAAAAAAGATGTATCAGTGTAGCTAATTTTATGTATCATACTTTAGGTACATTTTGTAGGTACCCACAAAAGATGGTGTCCTTGTTTTAGCCGCAGGATAACTCAGTTTATAAAGTTTGAGAGCAATTGGCATTGGAAATACTTTTATGACCTATTTAATGGAAACAACTGGTTTTATTAATTATATAATTCCTAATAAGACTTACATTGTTAACAATAGATTTTCCATTTTCTTACGTAGGTTCAAGCAATCAATGCAGGAGTATTTTTCTTTAGGTGTACAATATGCAATAATAGTGATATCTTTCAAAAAGAAATGTTGAGAATGGGGATACATATTCCTGAAAAGTGAGTAACATCAAATCTGTGTTGTTGGTGAAGGATTTAATATTAAAAGTAATATTAAAAGTAAAAGCATGATCATGGACAGATAATCATTTCAAATGGTAAAGTGCCTTCTCTCCATTCACTTGCTCCAAGAAAGTAGGTACTATGATGTAAGTTCTCATTAGTTGATTTTAAGTACCTCACTTGGATCCAGTTTAGTTGGTTTGTACATTGTCTTCAGATTGGTATTGATAAATTATCTAAAATTGTCAGAATGGTCTTAAAATGAAGAAACAATTTTAGTTATGTTTTAAGATGGTTTGAAATTAAAAATTGGGTCCCAGTCTTTGGGAGCCTCAGGAAATTTGAGGCCAGCATGGACTCCAGAGTGAAATCCTTCAAAAAGAGAGCAGGGGAATGGAAGGAGAGGGACTGGGGGGAGGATCACAGAGCTAGAGAAGAACCAGGAGGGGCATCTATGTGAAGCTAGCCTAGACTGCAGAGTGAAAGCATGTCTTAAAAGCAAGACAAATTGGAAGTAAACTGTAAGAGAAATGTTGGTTTTAGAATATTTCTGTTCATTGTGGAACTAAGATAAAGTAATATAATGGATTTACACATTGACAAGAAAAGCCTAAAAAGACCAGTTTCACATCATTTTCTAAATTAATCCTTCCTTTATATAACATTTTAGATCAAAGTATATTTTTTATTTTTCCTCGCAGAGATGCCTCTTGGGAGTTAGAGGAAAATGCTTATCAAGAGCTTTTGCAGAATCATGAGCGATGTGACGTTCGAAGATGTCGTTCCAAAAAAGGACGAGAATATAATGAACCTAATAGGTATTTCTTGAAGTTCCATTGTGCTTACTTGTTTCTCCTTTAAACCTTCTAGATTTTCTAGTTAGCAAAAAATAATATGACTCTTAGGATGTTTGAAGTTAACATGAAGTGAAATAAATTTTTTTAAACGTACATTACATATGTTTACAGAGAAAATTTTGTATACATCATAGTTTTAGTCTACTTTTCTGGTAACTCTTGAGGGCTTGCTATATAGTGTTAAGAGTATCCTATGTTGTACTTACTAGACACATGGTGCTGTTGGATCTTTGACACATGGCTGTTCCACTTAAAAGAGTACTATATTACACACAGCAGATTTTATTCACCAGAGAAGAAATACTAAACAGTGGATGGTTTCAACATCACAAATTTGTTTTCTCAGAATTTTGGAGGCTAGAAGTCCTAGACGAATGTGTTAACTCTTTGAAGCCTTGCTCCTGACTTTCTGCTGTTCCCTCTCGTGTTCCCTCTGTACTGTCTGTGTACTTACTGTTCTCCAGCATTTGGAAAGTAACTCATTATTCCTTTTGTTTATAATATTCCTTAGCATAGTAAGTTTAGAATGTACAGCAGAATATTGTTTCTTCCGAGAAGACTTGTTTCTGCAGACAGTGATATGGTAAAGTAAGGATTTTGTGAAGAATTAATTAAGGTTTAGCCAGTTTCCGGAAGTTTCCCCTAAGCAGCTCTTCCAATTCCTGACTAATCATTCTGGAGTATCAGTTCTCTGCATTGTACTGTTACAATGCAATTAGCATTATTTAATATCGATGGGTAATAAATCCTTCAAGGGCAGAGACCTTGTCAAAGGTATCAATTTTTTTTTTTTTTTTTTTTTTTTTTTTTGGCTATTTACTTCTGTAATTACTTCTGTAATACTTGGGATTGATTTTAGGCCTTATATCACCAATCCAAAACTGTCAAATGGTGTTCATTATTGCATGTGTTATCTAGCATCCCTATTCATTTCATCACCTCCAGTATCTCCTTCAGGTTAGTGTAAATACAAATAAGGTTGGTAAAAGTCTCAGAAATAGTACGTTCATTAATGCTAATCACATTTTCTAAATTCCACCACAGACCTCCTTAATCAGTAGTTGCAAAATCTTCCTTCTCTTCCATCACTATTTGAGATGCTGTCACCTTTTGCTCTTCTCTTGAAACTCATCTGTTACCTGAAATGCTTGCTTTTGTCATTGTTCTCCCTTCCTCTTATCCCAATGAGAAGAAAGTAGTATTGGTAAAAAGCAACCGTAGTATACTGGCAAAGAGCCAAGGTAAACTGGATTGGAAACCTCACTTTGAACTTTAAGCAGTTTAAGCTTAACAGAAATTAAACCTCTGTGCTTATGTTTCTTTTTTTTTAAAGGAGGGTAATTGGTTCTGCTTTCTAAAAGTATAAAGATTAAACTTTTAATGTAAAGAATAAGCAAAAGGTCTGTTGTGTAGTAAACCCTTCTTTTAGCCATCATCTTCCTCATGGTGAGAGGGCATAACTGTTATGAAAAGGAGGAATCAGATACATAGGTGCCTACATAGAAGGAAGCTATGCCCGCACTTGTAAATGAGAATATGAATATGACCAGGCACATACTCTCAACTGTACTGCACAATGCCTTAAATGTCAAAGCAAGTTTTCCTTTCATTCTCTCTTCTTTTGTGTGTATGACACACTAATTCAGTAGTCTCCCTGTGCATGGTTATCTCTTAAGGTTTGTAGCCTTAATCATCACCTTTCTAATGTTTATATCCTCAATGTGTATATGTCTGGGTATTAGTTTAGGTTTTTAAGTTAGAGGTATTTAAAGAAACTGGCTATAACTGTGTTAAATAAGAGAGAAAACAATTTAGAGCCAGGCATGGGAGGGTAAAGTATGATCATCTTGAACTCAGGCCAGCCTGGGCTACATGATAAATTCCAGGGCAGCCTGAACCTGGCTGCCTAGCTTCAGCTCCACCTAGTCAGTCGCCACTTAAGGAAAAGTATGTATTATTGAAGATATAATCTGATTCTTTTAATAAAAGATTTGATTATGAATATGAGAGAGTGCAGGGCCCGTGGCATTGTTGGCAATTGAAACTAGGTTAATAACAAAACATAAGCATATACCTTTTCTTTTTATATATATCCTCAGCAAATGGGAAATAAAACGCTGTCAGTGCTGTGGGTCTAGTGGAACACATTTAGCCTGTTCCTCACTACGATCATGGGAACAAAATTGGGAGTGTTTGGAATGTAGAAGCATTCTCTACAATTCAGGTAATAGTTGTGTTTTGAATAAAATTGTTTATATTCAAGTGTATGTTATTAAAAGGTTTTAGCTGTATTTCTATTAGACTAATATCATGATTTTAATCTGCAGATTTCCAAAAGGCACAAAAACATGCATTAACCAATTCTACTAATGTGGCAATTACTGATTGTTTGCTGGAAGGCTCATCGCCTAAGTTGCCCAGACTGTCACCTGGAACTCAGCCAAAAGAACTACTAAGGTTCGTATTTTGAATTTTAGAAAAATATGAAAATCAGCTAGAGAAAATTAACCACAGAATATGTCACATTCAATAGGTTATTAACTGATTGTACAGTAGCTCTGAAGAGTTCTTCAAACTTTAGGACCTAGTGAGATTTTGAAATCAAGGGAAGAAAAAGGGAATGAAATAGGTGGCCAATGTGTTCCACATCTGTAGTCCTAGGATTTGGGAGCAAGAATACAGTTAGTTTAGGGGTTCAAGGCTGTCAGCCTGAAATATCTTCAACTGAATTAATAGACAGGAAGGGAAGAATGGCAAGAGAGGGGAAAAGCAAAGTTTTTTTTTTTTTTTTCTTTTTTTAATATTATAATCATTGTTTGCTTAATATTGTCACTGTCAGTATTAGGAGTCTTGAGTGTCAGTTCTTTGCTTTAGAAAGTTTAAAACTTGCCTGTTTGCATTGTACTAACTACTACTGACTTTCCCCAAGATTCTAAGATAAATAATTCTTAAAATCATTCATAAACATTTAAATAATGCTGGAATTGCATCTTATACTATGTCAAATATTTGTTAATAATAGTTAAAATCTTTAGTTTATGCACCTTTGCAAAAGAATTTTAAGGGTCTTATATAATCTAGTAGGGAAAAAAGTCAAAGTAACATCAGTAATCATTGATGAAGTTCTCCCTTATTAAAAATAGCTTAAATAAGAAAATGGGGAAATTTTTGAAAATGCTTGATAATTCAAAATTCAGACCAGTAGAATATTAAGTTCTTATCAGAAATGAATTCTGGTTTGAAAATGATGCTTGGGTTAGGAAGAGGTTTCAGTGGCTAAGAGTACTTGCTGTGCGGACATGAAGACCTGAGTTTGAATCCCCCGCACTCAATCTGTACATGGCTGTGCATGCCTCTGTCAGTTCTTCTATTAGGAAGTGGGATAGGGGAATCACTGGTGCTTGCTTAACATCATTTCCATTCCAGGCTCAGTGAGAGACCCTGTCTTGAAGGAATATTAGAAGATAGATAAAACATGACACTCACCATCCTCTTCGCCTTCTCTTGCGCATGCACACATAAAAAAAGGAAGAACATGCTACTTTTTGTTAATATGAAAAATTTTTGTATCTATTATTATTTGTTCTAATACTTAAGATGTTCATATTATTTTAGAGTCATTTCAATACATAGGTTTCCAAAGATGTTGCACCATGGAAACTTCTTTCTTTTGTTCATTCTTTAACTTTTAATCATATTCTTTATAGTCATTTCAATACATAGGTTTCCAAAGATGTTGCACCATGGAAACTTTTCTTTTGTTCATTCTTTAACTTTTAATCATATTCTTTATCGACATTTCTTAGTAATCAACTCGCTATTGTAAAGTGTGACTGATTTTCTTTCACCTGATGAAATGAGTGGTAGATAATTTTAGTGTAAAAAGCAAGGCCTGTGCTGCATTGGGGTATTGTAATATACTTTATAACAAAATTTGTACTTTGTTTAGATTTGATCTGTGTACTCTAAAAACATTAATTCTACCTGTAGATGGAAAAACTGAGGCAGAAAGTACTTTAGGAAATCCTTATCATCTACCTGGGTTGTTTACACACACACACACACACACACATGCACGCGCACACGCACATGTACACACATGGAGGTGTGTGGATGTGTAGATATGCTGTGAAGGTTGGCAGTTTGCATTCCTGAGTACTTGACAAGTGATGCTGTTGTTGATGATCTGGACAGAAAGGTTCTATTCAAGTGATTGTAAATAATTTTACCTGCATTGTTCTTTATAACTTAATTATTAGAGAAATTTATTAATACAGTTTAAGCAAGTAATTTTAACTATTGACAAGGAAATGAGAGATTGAACTTACAACTTTTAAAACTGAATCCATTGAATTAATCAAATGGAGAAAATCATCTATCAATATTCTTCTAAATCATTCTAAATTGATAGAAGATTAAAAAGAGGAATCAAGTATTTAACAGTAGATAGAGTAAGATGAATGCTTTGGGTTCTTATATCAGCCATTCTCCTTTTGAATCAAAATCAGGAAAGAATTCTCTAAGTTTTTTTTTAATCTTGTATAATTACTGTTTTACATACAGTACTTTAATGTTTTGTTTAAATTTGTGTTTTATAGGCAAGGCAGCAAATTTAGGAAAGACATTTCAACAATATTAATAGAGTTAGGATTCCAAATTAAAAAAAAAACTAAACTATTACGTATCAGCAAAACCAATATATGGAAGAGTGCCTTAGATGAATTCAGAAATCAAAACTTTAATCCTTCATACACAATTGAAGTAGTATACTTTAATGAAAATGATAAGTGTGGAAGAGAACACCCTGGATCAAAGCAAGAATTTCTGAGTCTCTTATTGAAACAACTTGAGAATTCTTCAATGTTTGAAGGGTCCTTGTCAAAGAACTTGTCTCTAAATTCTCAAGGTAATTATTTTATTCTTGTACATATATAAGATAACATGTATAGCTAAAGAAATAGATGGCTAACTATTATTCATATTTATTAGCTTACATCTCATAAAAATCATAAGAAAGAAGACTAAGATAGAATTTTTAAGTTTTGTAATAAAATACTGAAAATATCCATACGTTATGTCAAGCCTTAAAATAATTTTCCTAAGTATAAATTTAACTTTATATTTTCTTAAAATTTCATTTGACTAGAGTCACCAGATGGACTGTTATTTTCACTCTTGTTAATATTTTTGGAATTAGCACATTGTATATTTCAGTACAACATGGAATAATTCTTATTAAATTAGTCTTTGGGTTCATGTGTAACATTTTTTTAAGAGGTGCTAAAAATTAAGCACCTGGTCTTGGGCATGGTAGACAGGTATTGTACCCGCTACATTCCTGAGCACCATCTTTAATTTTTTCTTATAAAAATATTTGCGAGAGCTACAGAATTCCATGGCATACATACAGAGTCAGAGAACTAATGGGAATTTGGTTTCTCTTTCCACCTGTAAGGCCCAAAAGTCAAATCAAGTGACAAATAGGTACCTTTATCCACTAAGCCATCTCACTGGTCACCTATGCTTGACATTTTTAAATATATATACCTTCCTGTCTTTACTATTAGTAAAGATTTAATTGATTGAAACCGAACAGACACCTCAAAACAGCAGATAATCCTGATATGTTTTACTTGGGAATTTTTCATTTACTTTTCAACGATGGAAAATTAAAAGTGACTTTAGAAAGATATAGGTCATTTCATTTCATTTCTTAGAAATTACTAATGTATAATTCATCATTGCTATTTATAATAAAACAACTCAGTTGTAAATTCCTTCCCTCCCCTGAAAAACAACCCCTCTCAAAAATTAGTTATATTAGTTTGGTATAGTACAAAGTATAGAAATTTGAAATGCTAAATCTAGATTGAGGTTTTGTACACGTCTAACTCAGCAATTTTTATATCTTTTGGTAATTACCCTCTCTGCTTGTATGCTTCTTCATCTGCAACATGTATCTATCTACTAGTAGGATTATTGTTGTGAGATCATAGTATAATTTGAAGTATTGTAAGTGTTATTTATTAGTTTTGAGCAATTAGAAATAATAAAGCTAAATTTATAGCATATATTTCTAAATATTGAAATTGCTAAAATTTTAAATAGCAGTTCTTCAAATTACCTGAAGTCGTTTGTATAAGATAGCATATACTATTAGGTATAATTCTGCTATTTTATAAGATAATTCAATCATAAAGCAATAGAGATGAACAACCTTAAAAATGTTTATTTCCTTTGACTCACTAATACTAAATATAATCAAGCTAATTAAATAACTTGGGTATAATATTGATTCTAACATAGTTCATAATTGAAAATATTATGTAATTAAAAATTATTAACTATTATTAAGTAAGGATATGTTTTGTATTATCTGGAGTATTTGGTAATTTTGAATAGCATAAGGAAATCTGATAAATGTGGAAAAAGAGAAGTCAACTTTGTATGAATTTATTTACAGGCAGACAAAAAATATCAGAGTGTGTAGTTACTTTGGTGAAGTTGTAGATTTTTCCCATAGGATGTTTGTATTTATACTTTTTCTGTAATTCATTTTATATAGATATTTAAGTGAGATCTATATGCAGCCTCTAATAATTTATTTTCTATTTAACTAATGCTTAGTTTTTTCTCATTTTTAGTTATGTCTGTGTTCATTTAAAATGATGATTATTTTCTATTAACTACATTCAATTTATTTCATCTTTATTTTCAGCTCTGAAGGAGAATCTTTATTATGAAGCTGGCAAAATGCTTGCTATTTCTTTAGTTCATGGTGGTCCTTCACCTGGTTTCTTTTCTAAAACTTTGTTTAACTCCCTTGCTTATGGACCAGAAAATACCCAACCCATTTTCGATGATGTTTCAGACTTTGATGTGGCCCAAATTATAATCAGGGTAAGAAACATATCTGTTTATTAAAATATAGACTGCATTCTAGATCCATAATCAAAATGACTGATCTACAGCAGAATACAGTATTAGTTACTTAGAAGTCATCAATGTACAATGTTAATATATACCAGTGGAATTAAGAATTACTGCAGAAGCAGATGTAGCCAAGCATGGTGAAACATGTCTATTATCACATCATTCAAGAGGCTAATAAGACTGTATGATCATGAGTTCAAAATAAGCCTAGGGTATACAGCGAAACCTTGTTAAAAAAGAAATAAAACAGCTTGATCAGAAATGTACCAGATTCAATGTTGATAAAACCAGTGTGTAATATAACTTAGATTTGTGGTCAAAGTGGCCAGGCCTATATGGATTCATCATCTTTTTCAGAGACAATACAGTGCAAGTATTATATTTTAGAAAGCAGATAAAATGTACTTCCCTGTAAAGAGACAGGTCTGATTAAAGAAAGGATATGACTTACCAGTCAGAATGTTTGTCCTTTCTATGGGGAGATACAATAGATGGGAAGAATTACAAGCTTAATATTGTCCATGTAAGCGGAGGATCTTAATGTTTTTAGGACACTTAGAATGGATCCTGTATTACATGTTTTACATGTATGAACTCATTTGGGATAACCCTTTTTGAGATAAATATCAATTTCTGATTTGGAAACTGGGACAATAGAAACGATTAAATTTTTCTTTAACATTCCTCATACTTAAGTATACTCTGTTTCTTGTCTCAATGTATAAACAGTATAACTTAAGGTTTTAAAATAGAGGTTTTAGTAGTATGATTTCAATTATAGTGCCAGCTCTAGTGACTATTGTGTGACTTGGATATTTTAAGCCTTGGATTCTTAACCCCAAAGTTAGCACTGTAGAAATGAGTTACTCTATTATAACAATTGTATTTGACTCAGAACTGCTACTCTTAAAATCATATTTCAATATTTGTTTGGAGGTTCATTTATTTTAAGTAGAGTGTCACTAGCCCAGGCAGGGATCCACTCTTGATTCTCTGTGCTCGGCCTCCTAAGTGTGGCGCTAAGTATGTGCCACTAGTGTTTGCTTGATGCTGAACTCTGTTTTTCCTTTTCCCTTTTATACTTCATTGTCTTTATTTTCCATTTTCTAGTCCTTTTTTAACTTAACTGTGATTAGCCATCCGTTCTCATCATTGCTCTTTTAAGTTCACTACTCTATAACTTATATCTAAGAATGTAAATGTACAAATATCTATATTTTTATCTTCTCTAGATTCTACAATCACCACTTTTGTAGATCTTTTTTTTTTTTAAATATGTTTATTTCTTTGTTTTTAGGATTGGGCTTGTTCTTGTTGAGTGTTTCATCTTTTCCACATGTGAAACTCTGGGACTTTTTCAGTGTTGGATAGATAGTTCTCATTTTACATTCTTGAGAGTATCTTCTTTCTTACCACCTTTCCTAATGATCACAGATTTATATTTTGAACCCCCAATTTTTTTTTTCTATAAAGACAAGATCTGAATCTTGCTGGCACATGTAGCCTAACATGTTTTAAGACAAAACTGATTCCTCTACCTCTGATTTTCTCTTTGCTTTTTCTAGGAGATATTTTGTTCTTGTTAACAAGTCATTCTAGCCAAGGAGTCATTTCATTTCTCCTTACCTTGTATTCCAGATATAGGCCAAGTCACCAGTGTATAAAAGTGGCAAATTTTTACCCTTACAATTATGAGTATATGTACCATACCCTGTCATAGTTAGGCACAGGTGTCAACTTGACTGTTGGTTTGAGCTCTGGTCACATTTGTAGAGAATTAGTGGTTGAGTTTAGCCCAGAGCAAATCTGCAGGAGATTGTATAGCTGATGGGGAAGGCCCAGCCCATGGTGGGTGGGACTAGGCCTTAAACAGATGAATAAAATACTGAGAGTCAGTTGAGGAAGTAGGTATCCTTTTGTATACTTGGCCTGTCATGCAGGTCTGGCAAGTAAGGATTGTGCCTCTCTCAACCATTACGTAGAGATGGTATGGCCAGTTTCCTTGGCCTTGGTGTTGGCATGAGCTCTCCCTTCAAGCTGGACTGAGAACTGTAACCAGGAATCATAAGAGAGAATAAACCCTTGTTCCCTTAAGCCATTTGATGGTCATTTATCAGCAACCATGCAGGTGAAATACTACAATACCAAACTCAAACTTCCAGAGATTCATCCAAGAATTCATTTTTGACTCTATTACTTTCTTCTTTAGAAATCTTTAGTGACCGTTCATTCCCATTGAACTAAGTTCAGGTTCCTCATTAAGGGAGGAACTTCTGCCTTTTGTTTTCTTCTGTTGCTGTGACAAAATGCTATGATCAAGGCAACTTAAAGTTGCTTATAGTTCCTGGGGATATAGTTCAACTCAGTGGAGAAGTCATGATAACAGGCAAGGAAGGAATAATATCTAGGTCACACTGCATCCACACTCTGGAAGCACAGACAGTAAGGAAAAATTATAAGTAGGCCAGACTATAAACCTCCAATGCCCACAGTCAGTGACTTGCATCCTCCCACAAAACTGTACATTCTAAAAACCCTATAACTTCCCAAACAGCATCACTAGCTGGTAACCAAGTGTTCATCTACACAAACTGATGGGAGACAGTTCACATTCAAATAGCCACTATCTCCAACTCTGGTTTTTTTTTTTTTTCATAGTTTTATTAGTAATTCTTACCCATTACTTGCTTAATCACTTGCTTCTCAGCATTTATATCTTAGCAGAAATATGTAAGGTAAATGATTGCCATGTAGTAATTTACAAAGTAAACCCCAAAACATAGAAGAACATGGTTAGATAATGATTAGAGTAAGTATAAATTAGATTTAATGAATGTATTCCACAAACCCTGCTTGAGAGAAAGAAAGAAGCAGTGTTTTTGCCCTCTAAAATCTGGTGTCTAGATTTTATTACAGGGATTGCCACATTATACCTTGCAGTCCATATCTAGCCTACTGCCTCTTATGTAAATTACTTTATTTGCACACACCTACACTCATTAAGCATCTGTCTACTTTCATATTTGGATGACAGGTTGAATAGTTGGAACAGACACCCAAGTGGCTCACAAAAGCATCCTTTGTGAAATACTATGCCACTCTTTACTTAAATGGTCTCTATTGTAAAGGTGTAGTGATTTACAAAGTCATGCAGGGAATTTTCTTTCTCGTTGTGCAATCTCTGTGTACTATTTGAGAAAGTAGTACAGAGCAGAGATGCTTGATGCATTATTTTGATTCCCCTCTCATTAACAGGTTTTAGCAACAGGAAAAGTTTGGCTAAACCTCAAGATGAGATTTTGGGGGAGTCAGCAAAATTGTGAATCTTTGATAAGATTGTAGATCATTTTAACAGAGTAGTAAGGAAAAACAGATTACAGCAAGGATCTTAAAGGAGTTATATAACCCCTTGAAAAGTGAGAAAGAAAAAATAGCAAATGAAATCTTAATTACTGGGTCGATTGACTCCTGCTTTCAATCCTTCTCCTCTGTATCCCCAAGAGGTAATCTATATGAACGTGTGATTCCTAAAAGGTTATTTCGTTGTTTATGCCATTCACTAATATATTTTTGGTGAAGTTCTATCTATCTTCTAAATCTTAGCTGATTTTTTTTTTATGTGCTGCTTTTCAGTGCCTTATTTTTAGAGAAATAATTTTGTCTTTGAAAGTTGTTTTATAGCTTAGGTTTTTGAAGCAGAAATTTATAATTTTGTTGAACTGTATTCATCCAGAAAAATATTCCTTCTTGAACTTTACCCTCCACCCTATTGTACTCAAAAGTTGACTAATGTGTTATTTGAAATGTAAACTTCATTCACAAGTAAATGACAATAATGTGCATATTTTCTGTGTTATAGATAAATACTGCATCAAATGTAACTGACTTAAACTCAGTAATAAAGGAGTACCATAACTACCTAGAACTTATTGGATGTCTAAGACTTATATCAACATTAAATGATAAATATATGTTAGTAAAAGACATACTTTTCTACCATGTAATTAAAAGAGTCCAAGCCCCCTTTGAGAGGTAAGTTATATGTTAAACAGTTTCTAAAAGTGCATGCTTAAAAGTATTTTATAACTTCAGATATATTTGGTAATAAATGTAAACATTTAGTTTCATGAAACAGTTAAATGTCACTTAACATTGTTTTACAGTTTACTTTTGAATGATTCTTATTCTGATCATTCTCTACAGACTTACCAAAATGTGTGCTCTTAAGTAGAAATAATCATTTCTTCAATTCTTCCTAATAAAAATCATTTCTAAAACTCTTACCAGTTGAACTAACAATTTTTAAAAGAAAAAGCAAGATTTATTCAAGATTGAGCCCCATAGCATCAGAAGAAAAATTACAATAGTAAAAAAAGTTTTTTCTTTCTTTTCTTTTTTTTATTTATTCAATTATGCATGTGCACGTGTGTGTATGTATGTGTGCGTGTGTGTGTGTGCATGTGTGTGTAGAACCACAGGCAAATTCGGGAACCACCATGGACCTCCTCCACCTACTTCCTTGTTTACTCTGCCCCCGGATTCACAGGCTCTGCCCTTCCAGGACCAGAAACGCAGGCCGCCCCCTCCTCTCTCTCCTCCCTCCCCCCATGCGAAAATGCCAGCTTGGTGGTGCTCTTATAATCCCAGTACTGGAAGGTGGAGACAGTAGGGACCCTGGAGCTGACTAGCCAGCCATTTGTCTGGTAGCACGCTCCAGGTCAGTGGGAAGTGGCGTTCTTGAGAATGACACCTGAGGCTGTTCTCAACCTCTAACAGTTCTGTTGGGAGGATTGATCAGTAGTGAATCTGTTTTTGCATAACTGAATTCTTCCAAATATGAAGACAAAGTAGCTAAATTTATAGTGATACTAGGAATTTTTTTTGGTTGATTTGCTTTCTTGTCTTGTGCTAGAGAGCAAAGTCAAAACATTTCACATGCTAGACTTGCACTGTACCACTGAGCTGTATCCCCAGTCTCACAGTTAGAATGTTTCAAATGATCTCTTAGAAACCGATAGTTCAAACACACAAATAATTAATGAAATCCTAGAATAGCAATGAACAGAAGCATCACTTCTGAGAAGGATTTATAAGAAATAAGTACAATGTTAAAAATCTTAATGTAATCTAATAAATTGAAGGAGAACTAAGGTGATTATGCAGTCAGAGGCCAAAAAAGATACACTGTTATAATTTTAAACAATTTAAGAATGAAATTCATACCTTTAATCTCAGATGAAAAGTTGAAATGCCTTTATTGATAAAGTCTGGCTTCTACACATTGAGCAAACATTATTCCTAAATGGTGAAATAATGCAGGCTTTTTTATTTTTTTTAATTTTTTATTATTATTTCCACTCATACAAACTTAATAGGTACACCAGTTCTCTCCCTCCCTCCTCCTCCCCCCGACCCCCCTGCTCCCCCTCCCCTCACCCCTCCCTCCCCATCCTCCAGTGCCTCCCCCCCATTCCCCAGAGAATCCTTTAATGTGCATTGCCAGACTCTCCTCTGGGCCCTCCTCTCCGATGAAGTACATGTTACAGCAGAGAAGATAGGCTTTTTCTTTAAAGCTAAAAGGAATTTAGAGTGCACACATTTACCTGCTTCCTTTAGAAAATAATGGAGGGCCTAACCTAGCAACAAGACTAGATGAACAAATGAATGTTAATTAAAGTTTAGTAGAACTACCATTTGTAAGCTGTAGTTGTTTACATGAAAAAATCTTACAAATTTTATAAGTAGCTATCAGGTTCACTATGCATGAAAAATAGTCTAGTTAGGAAACCAGAAAGAGGAATTGTACAGAAATTGCCAACCACTTATGGGATTTAATTCAAGAATGAACTACTAACATATTATGTACTGTTAGAGTGTTACTGGTTTTAATTATTATAAAGTTCCTTTAATTCTTCAGGAAGATGGTAAACACTGATTGGCATTGGATTTCAAAATGTCCAGTGTGGTGTTGGCACTTGTAATTCCAGTACTGGGGAGACCAAAATAAGAGACTCTCTAGTTCATAAACAGCTCCAGACTACACAGTGATTTCCTGTCCATCCTGGGCCACATAGAGACCATTTCTCAGAAACAGTGAAAAAGAGTTAGAGTAAATTAGAGTTTTTAAACAATCACTAAATATAGAAAATGGCAAAGAGGAAGAAATTCATTCTGGTATCTGACAACTCTAGCCATTATTTGACTTTTATCATATAACCTTGCCCTGCGGTATCTCTATCAGTCTCACAAAGACATTCATTCCTGGATTTAGTAAACTAGATGACCTTATTACAAACTTTGCCATCAATTCTGTCCATGTGACTTTTTAAAAAAATTTTTTTTAATTTTTTTTTATTTATTTAATTGTGTGTGTGTGTGTGTGTGTGTGTGTGTGTGTGTGTGTGTGTGTGTGTAGAACCACGGGTGAATTCGGGAACCACCATGGACCGCCTCCACCTCCTTCTTGTTTACTCTGCCCCGGGATTCACAGGCTCCTCCCTACCAGGACCAGAAAGGCAGCCCCCCCCCCCCGCTTCCGTCTGGCATCTATACTTGGGGTCTAGGATCCAAACTCAGGACCCTCTCCACCTGCAAGGCAGAGGCTTAACCCCTGAGCCACCTCTCCAGCTCCCCATGTGACTTTTTTTATATCCTGTTAGTGTCACAATTTGTCTTGTTCTGGATGAATGACAATATTGGCTTATCTGAGTTTTTTTATATGCTGTTAGTGCCACAATTTTGTCTTGTTCTGGATGAATGACAATATTGGCTTATCTGACTTTTTATATGCTGTTAGTGTCACAATTTTGTCTTGTTCTGGATGAATGACAATATTGGCTTATTTGACTTTTCTATGGCTGTAGCATGGAAAATAGACTTGGAAATTTACACATTGATACATAGTTCCGTACAACTAGTTTATTGTAAGATTTTAGCCAGATGATACTGAGATTAGTAAGAGAGATTTCAGAAAAATATCAAATAAGTTGGATTCAAATGTTAATTCTCCAATAATGTAATACCAAACACATGTGAACATGTTGGCTCGTTATTTTTCTTCTCAAGTTTTAAGCAGGGTCTGAAAACTCTTGGTGTCTTGGAGAAAATTCAAACTTATCCAGAAGCATTTTATAACATTCTCTGTCATAAACCTGAGAACCTCTCTGCAAAAGTCCTTAGTGATCTTTTTACAGTACATGGATTGCCCGATAGTCAAGCTTTGGAGTTTTGGAACACTTATTTACAGGCTGTTGAAGGTATGATTTTTTTTTTGCTTAACCTATCTCAGAATGATTGTTTCACTGAATTTATAGAGTTTTCCTTCTTGCCATTAGTAAGACCTAATTTAATCTGTTAACTCTGATTTTATAAAGCAAACATTTCAAAATGTTACATTTTAAGTTACATAACTGAGTTGGAATTGAAGAATGTTACCAAGTAATTTATATTTTACAATGTTTTCCTCTAGATAACTGAGATGAACAGCATATTTTCCCAGAAAACTTTAAATATATACATGACTGCAGCAAAATATCTCTTATGCTAATTATCTGCTTCATCTTTCTTAATTTAAAGTCAGAATTAATTATTTTTTAAATATTGAGAGAAAAAGTCCCATAGCGTACATGTGGAGGTCAAAGATGCCTTTCAGAAGTCAGTTGTCTCCACTATATGGGTTCCAGGGATTGAACTCAGGTTACCAGGTTTGCACGCAGGTATTTTACCTGCTGAGTCGTCTTTTCCCCCCAAACTGAAATATTGGAAGTACCATTTACCATTTGACCTAGTGTGTTGCTTGCTGAAGAAGAATGTTACTTTTTATGTTGCTCGATTCTATAATTATAGCAGTATGTAACATGGTTTTCCTTTACTCTTTTGTTGGCCAACTTTCAGGTGGAAACTCGGCAACAACAATGGAAGACATTCTTATGTTTGCAACTGGTTGCTATTCCATTCCGCCTGCCGGATTTAAACCCACTCCTTCAATCGAATATCTACATACAGATTTCCCTGTTGGAAACAAGTGTAATAACTGTTTAGCTCTTCCAATCACAAATACATATAAAGAGTTTCAAGAAAATATGGACTTAACCATAAGAAACAATCCAAAACTTGAAAAAGAAGAATGTTCTCACACTACATTGGAAATTAAAAATTTATTCAGATGAAGAAATCCTTCTTTAAAAGCTGCTATTGATGATTTTTGCTTCTATTAATCACAACTGAACAAATTTCTCAGCTTATTAGCTCAATAAAATTTATGACTTGAATACAAAGGAATGATCTGGCCATTTAAGCAATCAAAAAACTTTTTGGTCAAGGCTTTATAGTTAAGCTTGGTATATACCTATTTTCTTCCTATATATGCTTCATATCTTCAATATAAATATTTTTAGAATGGTTGCACACATCTTATTCAAGAATAATATGGTATCTATAGGGAAAAAAAACTGTTCACTATTTTAGTAAATCAGAATTACCTATTGTATGCCATATGTTCTGTTTCATTAAGTTTCAACTTTATTTCCAAGCATTAAAAAGAAGTTGATTGAAACCTCATAAATCATAAGCATATTATAGGTATTCTTTTCTAGGATTGAACTAAGTTTTGTAAAATATTTTTACAACAGGGATTTATAATAAAATGACCAAACTTCACCAAGATTATGGATAATTGGCAAGATTATCTAAAAAGCAGAATTGTGGATCATATAACTCTAAATCTATGAATGCTCGAAGGCTTAAAAACACTGCTGTGAGGTGTTTTACATGTCTTTGGAGATAACGAAGGCAATAATTAAAGCCTTGGTTTCAGTCATGGTTTCGCTTTCTGTACCCTATGTATGGCATTCTGTGTCTGTTTTTGCCATTCTAGGTGTCTGTGTGTTGTCATGGAGTAGATTTGGCTGTGAAATGACTATTGTCAAGATAGCTCTGTGATAGCTAGCATACCACCATAACATCTCAAGAGTTTCTTTCAAAAGATAAGATTGTGTGAACAAAGAATAAAGAAATATCGTGTGGAAAACTTACTCTATAGTTTTACCACACAAACATAAGTACTGTTATTACTGTATATTTTGTATAAAGTTTTTTAATTTTTATTATTTTGATATAGAGACTATCTTAAATTTTAATTCTCGTACCTTAGTCTCCTAAGCGCCACAGTTAAATGTCCAGCAGTGCTTCCTTTTTACAGTATCAATAATACTAAAGTAATGAAAAATCATGTCATAAAATAATTTCAATATATGTAGTTTCTAGCTGAGAATTGACACACAGCATTTAATCCTAGCACATGAGGGTTGAGAGAGTATAATCAAGAGTTCAAGGCCTACCTCAGTAGCATAACAAGTTAAGGGACTCTGGCTACATTCGACCCTGCCTCAAAATAAGAACAACAAAACATGCTTAGAGTCATAGTAATGTCCCCATATTTACATTCTTACAAAAGAAAAAAGAAGAGTCTAATGTTCCCAATCTGTTGTATGTAAATGAGAAAAAGCCCAAGTTTTCTGTAAAAAGATCTTTTAGAGGTCTTTGATAGGAAAATGTTGGGAGATTAAAATATTTTGACCACATTTTTTTACTTGTTATACAAAGCAGGTATTAGCTGTGGGTCATTTTCTCATGCGCACTACCCAAGAAATATTTTTAAATTATTGGTATTTTTAAAGAAAAATGACATTTATTTGCTATAGATAATGCATTTGTGAATACCAAAGCAAAATTCATAATTTTAGTGTCATTTTCTTCGTTACCTCACATTTTTCAGGTTGTATTTACTAACAGACCTAATTATCTAAGTAAAAAATAAATTTACTTAAAAGTAATTAACATTGAGATTCTTTGTATTAAATTCTATTGGAATTTACTCAAAAGTAATTAAAGGACTCATTTTCAAATTGTCTGATTAGGATAAGCCTCAAGCTCAAATGATAGCTTTTATTATTAATGTATGTTTTTATTTCTTAACTTACCTAGTTCTTACAAAGCTTTAAAGGCCATTATGTCACTAAAACCCCAAAATGCTATTTTTGGTTTATACTTTCAATTAATTTTTCAAAGAATATTAGTAAATATTAGTATACTTTGCTGTATGAGGATGCCATTCTCAGAAGCAGCGAGTCTGGATTAGCTAAAACTAAAAACAGTTGCTGTCGCAAATCACACATGTGAAGTAACTTTCAGGTTTTAAAGTGTTTTCTGACTCAAAAGTTCTGTTAATATGATCTTTAGGTTACTCTTATAGTTAAGACAGAAATGTATGTGTTTGTTTTCCAAAGTGTTACTATGCCAGGTTGTTATGTAATTGTTTTTCTGTTTGTTTTATAGCATAATTCTTGATTTTAAAATGGAATTCTGCTATAAACTTTTGTAGTGTTTCAGTGTTCAATTGTCTACATATTTCATATTTTAAGCTTATTTTCTCGCTCTTACTGTGGGGGAAAAACAAATTGGCAAATCATCTACTGTTAATAATTTTGGTTAATTTTATATTCATTTTAAGACCGTTTTTAAATATTTTCATATTGGAAATTTGTCTTAAGGCATTTATATAATACTATTGTGGTTGTTTATTTTGCTGTTGTGGTCTTTAATGTAAAGATATTTTAAAATATCAAAATATATTATCATCTTATATTTTGTAAAATTTAGCTTCAAAATTAAGCAACAATTTTATGGTAGGTTGAATTAAAAGCCTGCATTCAATTGCTAGCATGATGTCATCATGTCTCTCAGGCATCTATAAGCTTTTCCCTAATTATATGGAAACTGTTTTAACTTCCATCAACGTTAAAATGCTAAATAAAGGAGAGTATAATAGTTAAGTTTTCTCAGTGATTTTGCCTTTAGCATTCTTCATAAAATTATTATAACTAAATTTTATTTATAAACAATTCTCTTTTACAGTGACTCTCACATCATTGTTACTTTACCTTAACAAGAAACCTTTGAATTACTTTTTATGCTTTAAACAACACAAAAGAAACTATAAGAACATTTATGGATCAGTTACTTGAATGTCTATTATCTGTAGTTTAAGAAATTTCATATGCCATGAAAAGACCCAATTACTGTTTTCATCTTTTTCCAATTTTTAAATATACTGTGAAACCTACTGAATGCCAGATTTGTACTAGGTGATGATTAAAAAAAAAACAAAAGCATGGTACACACACACAAAAAACAAGGCTTAAAAACTTACAATGAAGTTAAGAACATGTGTTTAGGCCACAAAATGTGAAGTGCCTATACTATGTAACTTGTTGAATTTTAAAAAGATTGGTTCTGGGTTGGAGAGATAGCTCAGGGGTTAAGATACTGCCTTGCAAGCAAAATATCCTGAGTTCAGATCCTAGGTCCCACGTAAAAATACCACCCAGAAATGGCCACAGCCTGCACTTCCAGCCCAAAGCAAGGAGGAGGTAGAAGAGATCCAGGATAATTCCCAAAGTCCTCCTTGGTCCCCCACAGCGACAAACAGTACTGTCTGATACACATGCAACATGCACACATTTTTAATGCATTTATATGTATAATTCTTATCTTCTTACTAGCATATTGTACATTATAACATTTTCATACATGTAATGCATATATATAATTCTTGTCCTTTTATCATTTGTACATTATAATATTGTCCTACATGTATATAATGAGCTTTGATCATATTTACTCTTCCTAACTCAACCTTTCCCTTTCACACATATCCCCTTCCCAAATAGTCCTCAGAAGATTAATATCCAAGATCTTTTCTCTCCACAGTTGAGAGATCTGGTTAACAGTTGTTCCCTGACACCTAGGATCTTTTAAAGAAATGAGCTGTTCTGAAGTATATACTACGATAAAACTATTTCCTAATGTTATTAAATTACTTTATCAAAAAATCTGGATAAAGTCAAATAAACGACATAAATTATGTTAAGTAACACTCTGAAGCCATATTCTTTATTAGGAATAAGTATGTTACAAAGCTGTGTCTTAGTCCCAACCCTACAAGAACTATTTGTCTACTGCTCCTACTATTCTGTAGGGTATGCTTTTCTATAGATTTTTTATCCACATTCTGTACATTCTTGGTCAGAACAATGTTTATTAGGTTATATGTATGTATAACATATATACACATATATGTGCACAACACACTAAAGTTAGCATTATCTTAATAGTTTAAGTTAATATGACATGTTTAGAAAAGTCCCTACTGGAACAGAAAGGATTATATGGTAGATTTGTATTTAGAAGTGGAAATATCCAAGTAAATTAGGTTGAGCTCTCATGTTCGATGGTAGGAAAATGTTTTATAATGCATGGGCACCAGATTGCAGTAGGCATTTCCCATAAGTCTGGAAACTTACTTTTTAATTAGAATATACTTAGGTCATTGAAGATTTGAAATGTTAGTGGAGAAAATACCAGTGAGTATTCCAGGCAGTTTCTAAACGAATGTCAATTAGGTATAAATGAAAGTTAATATAATTCTATGGTAAGGTATTCCTAGTAGCTTAAAAATAAGATAGGCCGCTGTAAGTTTCATAATAGTTTTCTGTAAAATAAGCTAGTGTTCTTACCATTAAATGATTTTTTAAAATGTTAGGAAAATTATAATTTTGAATGTTTTTGAGGCATGTTATGATTTCATTTTGGAATTGGATGTAATTTCAGAATATTGAACAGTTTTTATGAAATATACAGGAAATGTTATGTATTTATTTTTATTTCTAATAAAATATATGTATTATGCACATGATAAATATGGGATTCATTTTGTAATCACACGGCCTCAAGTCCACATTTCAGACACTGGCATTAAACACCTAACGTACCAAAAGTCAAGTGTTGAGTTTGTAACTACTGAAAGGAAGAAGGAAAGTGTGTTCTCTTGTATCTGCCTGCTTCTGCGTCCACAGAGCAGGCCCAAACCTGAAAGCTGCCTGGTTGCCAAGCAGTCAGGCGAGACCTGCGGTCTGGAGCTGTGCACTGAAGGTTCCCGACCAAGTTCACGGTTCAGCATTGCTGGCGCTGCTCCTCGTTCCCAAGGCGAGAATTGGAAAGCAGCTGCCGACCGCGGGCTGGGCCAAGTGGGTTATGGACGCCGCCAGCAGGGCGGGTTCCAGGGCGGGACTGGCTCGTGACGGACAGGGCGTTGGGGGCGGGAGCGTGGCGCCTCTGGCCCCGCCCCCGGACTCCGCTTCCGGGCCGAAGGGCGGGCCACGTCATCTTCGGGCTCAGCTTGCCACCCGGGCAGTGAATGGTGGGAAGCAAGATGGCGGCGGCAGCCAGCATTCGGGAGCGGCAGACAGGTACAGGCTTATTTTCTCCTCTGCAGCATTGTGCCTGACGCGACTTCTCTGCGTGTCGCCCTACGTGAGTTGTGCGTGGGGCTCCGCGGCTGTCTGTCCCGAGTCGCGTCCCCTCTTGCCGTGTTGCGGAGCTGGGAGCCCCGCGGCTACGGCGCCAGGGAGCTTCGGGGCGGGCGGGGTGCAGAGCCCGTCACCCCAGTGCCAGGCAGCTGCGGCTTTCTTCCCTACGCTGTCACTAACGCAGGCTCGGATTTGTTTCTGGGCGTCTTTCACTGTCCGGCTGGATCATTTTTCACTTTCATTTTTAATGTTTTTTTTTTTAACTTTGTTTTCTAGCACCTTGCCCCAGTTCTAGATGTAGAAATTCCTTCAGTGCGACTTAATTTGTGCATTCTCCTTCGGACCACTGTTTTTTAGAGGGATGCTTGATGATAAAGACTTCTTCAGCTTGCTGGAAGAGATTGGAAAGGAAGTTTGCTCCCCCGGTCTCAGGTGTTCGACAGATTAGTTTCTTGAAACAGTAAAATAGCTCAGTCATAGATAGTGACATGTGATAAAGACACATTTTTCCCCCTTGATTTGGTATTTTTTCCATCTGAGGTACTCCTATTAGTTTTTCCTCATTCTTCGTGAACAACTGATTCTGATTGACTTATACATGTCCCGAACTTATTATTTCTCTTGAAAGTTTTGAAATTTTATTCTGCAGAGAATACAGGTAAAGCATCGAGGATATTTATACCCGAAATTTTATTCTCTTAAAATTATTTTGCTCTTGTATGAAGAATAATTGATTACAATTAATACACCATACTGGAAGAATTTGAGCTGGACTGATATCCTCCCTTGATGTATAAAGAAAAAAAATGATGACAAGCTTCAGTATAGTCTTGTGAAAGCATACAGAATTGTGTATGCTCAAATTCTCAAAAGGGATTTTTGGTAAAGCCTCTCAGATACTTAAGTATGGAAAAGTTCAAGTAAATTTGGAGACTCAACATTCATTCTACTTGTATTTGCATATAGAAGCCCATTTCTCTTAGGAGATTCTTTAGCTTAATAAAGATAAATGAAGTAGATTATATTACCCATTGAAGAAAGTAGCAAGTAATGAAACTTCTGATACAAGGGAGCTTTGCAGAGTTAAATTTGTGTGGTAGTACATTTTTATACACAGATTCTATAGAAAATTAGATCTAATCTTGTATATTGTATTTCAATGGAAATAGCTTCATAATAGTTTTCATTACTAGGCTATAGCTGTGCTCCATCAGTTTCTCTTCACATTAGTACCATAACTACAGGCAAATAAATCTCTTTGTATATGAAGCAAACATTTCTCTGGTGCTAAGAATATTTGGGGAATGATTCAACTCTCAAATATTCTAGATAGATAACACTTGGATACAAAGTAATTTCCAATCAGTGTGAGATAGTTGGTGGCATTTCTTACTCCCAGGCACTCTTTCAGGTGGCTTATATTATTATCTGTTTTACAGATGACAAAAGTAGGGAGCAAAGAGGTTAATAGGATGTCTGTTTCTAGGTTCGTCCTCCTGAAATATCTTTATCACCACAATGTCACCTTCTTTGTAAAAACTTGGTTGTTACCTTGGGTTCAGCTGCAGCAGAATAAGTTGCTTCCTCTTGTTACTGCTGCAGATTCTTCCTCAACTCCCTTGTCTGTGCTTCACAGCCCAAATTAGCCGTTTTCTCTGCTGCAGTGATCTGATCTAATCTCTTGCTTCAGTATTACATGTGCTGATAACAGAGCTAGTCCAGACTTCTTCTGAATCTCAGAGCATATCACGTCAACTTCCACTGTTGTAGCTGCTCAACCCAAAGCTTCTTCATTGTCTTTGCTTTCCTTTTTTGTTACTCAGTTCAGATTTGTGGGTAAATCATGTCAGTTTTCCAAGACCCCCCTCAGCCTACCTTGCTCACTTCACTTCCTATTGATCTCTGTGGCCGTTCAGGTGTCCACTTGACAATAGAGAACTGAGCTTTCAGCACACCTGTGAAGAATTACTTAGTTAAGGCAAGCCTGTAGACTATCTAACTGATGCAGAAGATCCAATCCTTACTGATATAATTTCCTGGGAAAGTACATAATACGGAGAGAGAACTGATTGGCTTTGGCTAGAAGATATGCTCGGGTCCTTGCCTACCTCTCAACTCTTGTGTGGACATGATGTGACCAGTTCCCTCTTGAACATTCCCCTGAAACGATGTCGCTGGCAACCTTTGCGTTTGTTTCTCTCCCTGGAATCCTCCCTCAAGGATATCTTGCCTGGCTCACTTCCTTCCTTTTTTTTTTTTTTTCTATCTTCACTGTTTTCTTTCTCAAGAGTCCTTCCTAATTGCTCTTTAAACTTATATCTTAACCTCTTTTTCTCCTTCTCCAGTCTCATTCTCTATGTTTAGAATGATCTCATATATCCTAAATTTGACTGATATTGTAAATGGATTTTGTCTCAACTAGAATGTAGGCTACTTAAAGACAGGTTTCATTCATTCATTCTGTTTTGTTGAGTGTTAGAGTGGTATCTGGTGCATGGGAAACACTCATTAAATATAATGAATGGATGAATAGTAAATATAAATGTCAATATTTACTCAGTGGATGACTGAGTACAAACTTCTGGGCAAAGGTGAAACCACATTAACCAAGTGTAAGAATATGGATAATATGTTTAGAGCCAATAAAGAAAACTAGTTTATCATATCCATTAAAAGCAGTGACTTAAGTCTTGGGGAGTTAAAGTGATAAAAACCTAATTACATGCTTTTATTTATCACTCTCCTAGATTGAACTAAAAAGAGGGTGAGACTATCTGATCTCTTTCAGTTAACTAAAAGCTACCTTAGGCAAATGCTAAACACTAGCACACTTGACAATCAGGCCTAGGATCTTCCTAGAAATCAGGTTTTCCCTTTGGGAGTTGCAGTGCCTGAAGGGAGATGAGGAGCTGGATGTGCTTTAGCACAGTGAAGAGCTAATCCAGCTCAGCTGGTGTTCTCTTGCTCCTTTATGTATGCTTTTATGTAGCATTGTACTATCTGTGACTCTGAAGTAAGCAGACGTTATTGGTGATGTGTATTACTGACTGGACAGTAAGTGCTAACATTTGTCCTTTTATGTACACACATAAAAATAACGAAATACAGTTGGCTGTATCCATGGTTTATAGTATGGATTTTGGGGTATCCAGAGATCCACCATAGACCAAAAGTTAAAAAATAGTAACTGAAAGGCCTTATTAGAGAGAAAGAGAGAGCGAATTACGTCTCCACACAGTTTTTATAGACAAGGGACAAAGGAGGTTGTAAGTGCCACCAAAGCAGTTTAGCCAGCCAGCCAGTAGGGGAGCGGGCATTTTTATTGCCTGCTAGCAATTTTTCAGACTGAAGAATTCCTTGTTAAGATTTTTCCCTTTTATATTTCCCCCCTACATATGCATCCATAGGTGCAAGCAATCATGAATGAAAACTGTTAGAAGCAAAATGTGTGTGTATTTAGCATGTTCAGGATTTTCCTGTCATTGTTCCTTGCCACTATAGTATAGCATCTTACATGTCATTTACATTGTCTTAGGTATGAAAAAGTAAGTTAACCATGAGTTAAAGGATTTCCATAGGTTTTATGCAAATGCTACAACCTTTCTTTAGTATTACAAGAGAGGATTTATTACATGGGCAGTGTACTATCTTATAGGAGGGTGCTTGACTTCAGGACTCCTTTAGAATCCAAAGTTCCTTGCATGACTGTCTTCTGAAGATGTTAGCAAGGGAGTAGCATATCTCTTTAGCAGCAGAGCTGTTACGGTCTTACTCCTACATATCTTGACACATAAGCATTTAACGTGCTAAAGAGCAAATATGCTGTTGCCTGATACTCATATGATTTTCATGTAGTTCAGTTCAGTAGGATTTAGAATGCGGATTATTCTGTTATGTGATATACCAATGCTTTTAAAGTTATGAATTTCAAAATGGATTTTAAGAGAGTCATTCTTAACTCATCTAACTAACTTGTCCATTTCCTTGAATATTACTTAGCCATCCCAATTTCAAATAGCGGTACAAAGGAAATGGTATATATATATATATATATTTTTTTTTTTTTTTGAGGATTAAGGTAGAGTATTAGAGGAGAGAAAAAATAGAACTCACGGACTCCAGACATGGAGACCATGAGGGGCTAGGGCACCGTCTAATGGCTGTTAGGGTCAGGTATATTTATACACTTAAATAAGTCAGGGGAAAAAATGGCTTTTTCCTATTAGTTAGTTCACATTGGGGCCCAACCCATTTAATCTTGGGCCCAAGTGGGGCTGGAGATCAAGTTGTTTCTTTGTAGGTTTAGCTTGTTTGATATGGAGAACTCAACTTCCATATCCTTTCATAGGGAATTTGGCCATTTTATTTCTGTGGAGAATTGGAGTCAGTTCCTCAGCAGGGGTGTTCCTTTGGGGTGATCTCAGCATTGGGGAATGGACTTCAGGAATTTCAAAGACCTTCCCAGCATAGTTGCTATAAACCTGCCTTATTTCCCCCTAAACCTATTTGAAGACTCAAGACTACTCAGGGGAGGTGAAATGGTATATTTTCTTAACTGGAATTATCAGTTATCTACAACTTTAGAGGAAATCTCATTTTTCACCCAGACATAAAAAAATTTAAGTTCAATAATTAATCAATCAGTGTAATAAACTAGATTGGTTGTAAACTCTACTTTTGGGTAATTAAAACATAAATGTGCTGTAAGAATGTTTCCTGTACAAAATAGTTAAACATGATAATTTGTTTTCAGAAAGACTGACCATAGTCAATGCTTTGAACCTCATAGTAAGTGGACCACAGTACCAGTTACCTGTTAAGGCATTGCCAGATTAAAGAAATATTTTTGTTGGGTATGTGAAATGTAGTGTGGGATCAATAGACAAAAAAAAAAATAAGGAGTAGGATTGTCTTGGTTTTGTTCGTTTTCTTCAATGCTGAGAATTGAACCCAGGGCCTTTGTGCATGTTAAGCAAGTGTTCTGTTATAATCTCCAATCCCCCCAAATAGTTTTTTCCATTTTTGGACAGGTGCCTTTCTTTTTTGTTTTTTTTTAAATCTCCCACACAGATGTCAACTAGCTGTTTTGAAGTGATGTTAACAAGATCTGAACGTGAGTTTTCTAAAATCATGTGGCAAATCAGTTTTCTTAAAAATGCATCTTGTTTATGTAAATAATAAATATGGGGAAATAACAATCCTGAAAGCAGTGGTAATATTCTTAATAGTTATTTTTATTTTCAGTGGCTTTGAAGCGTATGTTGAATTTCAATGTGCCTCATGTTAAAAACAGCACTGGAGAACCAGTATGGAAGGTAAGAATTTATTTTCACCGGAAATACGGTCTTTTTATTAGCCCTAGTCGGTGGTGGCAGGTTAGTCAACGACTTCTTGGTTTTTTTTGTTTTGTTTTGTTTTTTACATTTTTTATTATTTCCGCTCATACAAACTTAATAGGTAGACCAGTTCCCTCCCCCTCTCCGCCTCCCCCCGAACCTCCTGCTCCCCCTCTCTCCCTCCCTCCCCATCTCCCAGTGCCTCCCCCCCAATTCCCAGAGAGTCCTTTATTGTGTATGCCTAACTCTCCTCTTGGTCCTCCTTTCCGATGACGTACAAGGACCCAGTGGCATTCCCCTGAACCCTTTCTCGTGTTCCCCTTAAGCATAGGAACACTACTGTGGCTGTCAATCCCTTGCCTCCAGGGATCTTGGTGCCTTTAGCCGATGTTAGACTTTGTGAGGTCAATAGTGTGATGGACATGGCGCAGGGCATGCAAAGTCCAATTATGATTGCTTCAGCCCTAACTAGTGTGGAGACTCTTCGAATCATTGCTCCCCCCATCCTTTTGCTCTTACAATCTTACTGCCCCCTCTTCCGCAAATGTCCCTGAGCTTCAGGAAGGGGGGAGATTAGGCTGGCTTAGTTCTATGTGGATGATATAGAGTCTCTGAAGTTCTGGATTGTGGTTTGAGTCAACGACTTCTTGTAAGTACTGAATTAATAGCACATTTTAATTTAAAAAGATATTTTATCTTTATTTAAAGGCTTTTAGAATTCATCATTTTGATAAACATCTTCAGGAGACAGGCAATAAAATATTAATATTCATCTAGACACAGAACATCCAGAACTTGAGTGGAGTCCACTGGGTTGACCTTTACTGTGGTTGATGTTTTTATTCCTTGGCTTTGTTAAGTCCAGGGTTTGGATCTTACAAGTTTTGCCAGAGTCAGACAGATCCAGACTGACTAGTTATTTTTAACCAACTCCCTAAAGAGTTCAGTATGCCGGTTTGTGAGATAGAAAACTCAGCAAAAAATATCCATTGGAGTTTAAAGTGTCTAATATTTTTTGGTGTGGGCTCATTCATTTTAAACTTCATGTCTCTTCAAGAGACATTAATACTGCTGATTAGACTTAAACTTACTAAGAAGAGTCAAAAAATGTCAACTTGATTTAAATTGTAGGTTTTTTAAAAGCTCCTAATGAATCCCTTTGGTTAACTCTCAAGGTGGTTGAAATGGTCTGTAGTGAGTTCATAGGTACTATATTCTGTTATTTTTCCTTATTATTTTGTTGATGTCTTTTTTGTTTCTTATGTAGTATTTCAGTGTTCATTTCCTTTGGAGCTCTACACTGAGCTTTTGAGTTAAATAGCCTCAAATTTTCTTGGGTACCTATTTTTGTTAAATACTCTCCCTACCCATCACTTAACTATTTTTTGGATTTTTCTACACTGCCAGAAATTGAATCTAGGGCCCCCAAGCATGCAAAGCAAGTGCCTTGCTGCTGAGCCATATCCCTACCCCTCTTCACTTTTCGAGGCAGGATTTTCTTTTTTTTTTCTTTTTTTTTTTAATTTTTATTATTATTTATTCAATTGTGGGTATATGTGTGTGTGTGTGTGTGTGTGTGTGTGTGTAGAACCACGGACGAATTCAGGAATCATCATGGACCACCTCCACCTCGTTTACTCTGCCCCAGGATTCACAGGCTCCACCCTACCAGGACCAGAAGTGCAGGCCGCCCCCGCTTCCGCCTGGCGTCTATGCGTGGGGTCTAGGATCCGAACTCAGGACCTTCCACCTGCAAGGCAGAGGCTTAACCCCTGAGCCACCTCTCCAGCCCCAAGGCAGGATTTTCTTAGTTGCTTGGGTTGATCTTGAGCTTGCTATTGGACCAAGCCGACCTTGAACTTGACAATAGTCCTCCCTCAGCCTCCATACAGCTGGGATTACAGTTCCGTGTGCCAGACCCAGCACCTACCCATCTCTTTAAACCACAAGGTGAATAATAAAGGTAAAGTGGATCCCTTTTCTGTAAGGGATATGTTCTAAGATTCCTAGTGAATGTGTGAATGGAATAGTACCAAACCTTGTACAGGCGTCCTTCCATATTTATGGATTCCATAAATCAAAAAAATTTAATTATTTGCTATATGGAACACTTAAGACTTTATCTTTTTTCATTAATGCCTGTACAGTACAGTAGCTGTTCACATGGTGCTTAAAGTATTCAAGAGGATAATGTAGGATATGTGCAGTACTGTGTCTTTGAATATACAAGACTTGAGCACTCAGGGTTTTGATGTGTGTAGCCTATAGAGGGTCTTGGAACCAAACCCCAAGAATACCCAAGGACGATTTTTTCCTAAATACATTACATATATATACTTACGATAAAGTTCACTTTGTAAATGATACATAGAAAATAACAATAGTAACCAGTTGCCAGCATTATTATTCCTATTTTCACAAGGCATTGTTAAGTGAAATAAAGCTTGCTGAATGAAAGCAGCAGTTAGGTGACTTAAGGGTGGAGAGCATATGCAGGATGGTCAACTGAAATGGAACTACAGGAGATTTTAGCAGAGACATGTGAGGTTTCCTCATACTACTCTGAATGGTCGAAAACTTATAACTTGGAAGTTGTTTATTTCTATAATTTTCCATTTAATGTTTTCTGACTATGATTGTCTGTAGATAGCTGAAACTGAAGAAAGATTTCAAGAGAAGAGTTTTAGAAATGCCTCATCTAACCATTTATAACTACAAAAGGAAAGATTTTTTTGCTTTCTCCAAAGGATTCCTGCATTTGAGAGCAGCGTTTTTATACCAGCATACTTTATTTCTTTTTTTTTAAAGAAATTCATGAAATTTGTGAATATATTCCTAAGATATTTTTTGGAAAAAGCAGTTGAAGATCTCTTTTGTCTTAATTGTAAAATGGATTTCAGTTTAGAAAATCCAGTTGGAATTGTCATTGTTCCTCAAAAGGGCCAGTTAACACTTTGCTGGATTTTGAGATAGGGACCCACAGTCCAGACTAGCATCACCCTCACAGTCCTGCTGGTCTCCTGAGCACTACATGTATCATAGATATAATGTCGGAGATACTTAAATTCCTGAGTTGTCTTTATAGCATTTGAACTTGTTAATGTAGTTTGAAAGTGACTGAATTTTAGATCTCATTTTTACATGTTCTTAGAAAAGATATAAACTGGGGGAAAGATCAATTATTAGAATTATAAATTTACTCCATGTTCAAAATCCTTTGTTAGATAGATTTATGGTCTGATTTGTATGTGTCTGTGTCTGTGTGTCTGTGTATATCAAAAGGCACTGTGTGTGCCTGTGGAGGCCCAAGGTGACTTTGGGAATCACAGTGGATTGTGCTATCTCCTCTTTGCTCTGGAGTTTCCCAGGCTCCACCTTCCAGGACTACAAATACATGCCCCAACTATTTCTGCCTGGTATTTTCACGTAGGATCCAAATTCAAGACTGTCTGCTTGCGAGACAGAGGCTCTTTCCAGCCATGATATTTTTCAGCATAGTGTTTTAGAAGAAATTTATGAAATAATTGCTTTTTTAATCTTGTGCTTTTAAGAATATATTCTTTTATGAATATATAATTAATAATAGGAAATATTAAATTGAGACACGGCAAGAATTCAGTATAGTGATTTAGTAAATTAAATTTGCTTCAGCATGATCATAATGTGAACTTGATTGGTTTTTGGTAATGTTTTAAAAACACATTTTTTTTAAGGTACTCATATATGACAGATTTGGTCAAGATATAATCTCTCCCCTGCTGTCTGTGAAGGAGCTGAGAGACATGGGAATCACTCTGCATTTGTAAGTTTTAACTTATTGCTAAGTAATGGCATTTAATTCAAATATATTAAGAAATTTCTTCAGTCACCTGGAAGTCATTATTAAGGATCAGTTATAGAAAAAAAACTAATGTTAGGTTACAGCACCTATGTAATTTAGATTTTTTTTTTTCTGGACTTTGATCTTTTTAATGTTTTATTTATTTCCACTCATACAAACATAATAGGTACCCTGGTCCCCTCCCTCCCTCCACCCCTTTTTGGACCCCCTTTCTCCCTCCACCCTTTTCCCCTGGATCCTTTCCACCCCCCTCCGTATCTCCCAGTTGTAATTTAGAGTATTTTTTTCTCCTGTCTCTCCTTTTATTCAATCCTTATCTTTGAGGGTAAAACAATCTTCATTCAGATTTAAATTTTTTCCTGTGTCTTTTCCTATAGACTTGGTTGACCTGTGAAGAAAAAGAGCAGGTGTTTTTAGGCTGTCTTCCAGCTCTAAAAGGATTTTGTCCCTTTAATTTAAATATACTTCCAAAAAGATGAGTATCTAAATTTGTTTATCATTAACATGACAGTTTTAAGTAACTACATCAAATAATGACTATTAGTCATGACTGTCAGTGTTTTGTTAATTACTAAGTTTATGTTGTTTCTGGTATACTTGATAATAAAACAAATTCCATTACTTCATAGACTTGTGTAGAAGATTTAGAGAACAGCTATATTCTGAATAGATGCTAACACTTTTATACACTAAGAGCCCAATCTTATGTTTCAACCTATTTATATTTTATGTATTTGTGATGTTAGAACAGTTTTCAATCTGTGTTAACACCGAATGGAAATGTACACTTCACAGTAAATATTTTAGATTTTCAGTGACTACTATATCAGAATTTGGTTTTATCAGCTTATATTCAACCATGTAATGAGTATTTGTCTAAAACTAATAGAATATCATGTTGCGTTGGTTCTACTTTGGTGGTGGTGGTGCTGCTGGGGATATACCAGAACCTCAAACTAGCTAGGTAGGCACACTACCACTGCATTAAGCCTCCAGGCCTGACTTCATGAATTCTACATACATGTTCCAACATTTTTACATTTTTGTAATTAGAATCCATATTATATAAGTTCATTACATTATAATTAATTGATGTGTATAGTTAGTAGCCATTTTAATGATATAAAGAGTATGTTTTGAAATTTATAGCTACCTTAGATTAGATGAGGTATCTTATTTCACAGTTTGTTCCTTTTAGATTTCAAATGCAATTTGTTTTGAGAATACATTAGTTTTTATGCACTGAAGTGAAGTTTAGCCTGGTGTTGCTATTCTTGGATTAAATATTTTAATATGCATGGTTTAGCATTGACACCTTGCCAAGTGTTTAGACTGGAAGAAAGTGTGAGTATTTGTCCCATGATGGACGAATAATTGCTAATAGAGCTATGGCCAGATTACCTAACCACTGGTTCTATCTAATAAGTCATTATGGCTAGGGAATAGTGACTAATAGAAGTGAGATCTACTCAATACCTATTTAAGGACAAGATAATCTTGTAGAGGAAGAAGAGCTGCTGCTTCCAGAACATGGGAAGGTTGCATACCTACCATGGTGAATTCCTGTCAGAGTGGTCTGTGCTCATTCTCCTGTCTGTTAAAGTACTGCATTACTTTCTTCTGCACATGTTGACTTAGAGGAAACAATAACCTTGTTTCTAGAATAGCAGTGATGACTACAGCCTTTTAGACAGTGGGCATCTATTGGCCACCCTCATGTATTCTCCCAATGTTAGAAGCAGAGCCAGACAGTGAGAGAGATCTATTGGCAGCATGTGCTTCCCTTGCTGTTCTTGATGATAGACGACTGGAGAGCAGACGGTATAGAACTAGAATGCTGGGCATAGTTTCTAGCACAAGGATTCTAAATTGTTACGATGAAGAGTAAAGAGATTTGTTGATTGGGTACCAGGATATCAGAATGAGAATATGCTTTGAATTACAAGAAAAAAACTGTGTGTGTCATGTGTTATCTTAGATAATCTCTGTGCCTTCTCTTATGAAACAACAAATTCATAAAATAAGTTGGATCAGGGATATAGTTCAGTGGTAAAATGTGTGCTTGGCATGCATAAAGTTAGTCCTGGGTCAGTTAGTTTTAAACCAGTGAACAAAAGCGGATTAAGTCTCTAACTTTAAAAATAATACCATTTAGTTTGCATTTTTAAAATATGCTTGATTTCATGTGTGGCTAAAGTTTCTCATTGTTTCAGAAGACTCTGGTTGTCTTTTTAGAAAAGCCACATATTATTCTATTTACCATTTCCCCATATTTCTACAAAAACAAATTGATTTTAAGTGTATTTAAGTTTTCCTTCAAAGAAGGTGGTGGTAAAAAAGAAAATGTCTGACCATGAGAAATAATAAAAATATGTGAAGTAGAAAACAAAAAGAGAAATTATCTTACTAATACATAACATAACACTTAATTGTGTGGACATTTTTTATTTAAAGGTAAAGTCTGGGTTAACTGATTAAGACCAATGAGAATTTTGAGAATGTTGGTCACTGAGCACATAAAAATCCCAGCTTGAGGAATTATTTTAAGCTATTCTTTCATATACAAGGAAGGAAGGAGAAAAAGTAAGCTTCTTCTTTATGCCTTCTAGGCTTTTGCACTCTGATCGAGATCCAATTCCTGATGTTCCTGCGGTGTACTTTGTAATGCCAACTGAAGAAAATATTGACAGAATGTGCCAGGTAATTCAGGTTTTTATTGTATCTGACACTTGGAATTGCCTGACCATTGAATATTGCTGCACACTGTTTTTCAGAAAAATACCTTAGATGGTCACTGTGGAGAATCGACATTCCGTTGCCAACTCCCACTTAATTTTTGACACTATCCTTAACTTTCAAAAAAGCAAAAAAAAAAAAAAATTTTGTATAGAGAAGGTTTATATTAGTAAGTACTAGTCAGACTTTGCAAAACGCCTGGTAGTGGCATGTTGGCCCTTATCAAGGTTGCTATGGGAAAATCAATAGTTCAAGGCTAGCCTGGGCTTTGTGGCAAGTTCGAGGCGCATCTGTGCTATGTAATATAGTGAGACCCTGTCTCAAACACGCATACACACACTACAAACAAAAAGTAAACCAGAAAAATCTACTGCATTAGCTTTAGAATTAGTGTTTTAGCTTAGATAATAGAAAAGCTGAGAACAGGAAGTCCGTGCTTATGCAGGAGCGCTTTTCTTGAAAGGTTCCTCCTGTTTGATCCATCTTCTTAGCTTGTTCATTTTCATTCTCCTTCGTGGCTTTGGGCATGTAAGGCAGCAGACATGTGTGACCATAGATATCACATCTATGCTCACTGCAAGAAGAATTTGGAAATGAACTATGTCAGTCCTGACTGGTGGTTTTGATCTCAAAAGTTAAACTTCTGTAGAAGATCGCCAGTGTCTTTTATTTCTGTCTGTCCCAACCCCAAACCCAACTATTTGTTTAAGGACGTGGTTGCTTTATATTGAAAATGTTATTTAAAATCAGAATCTGTGGGAAGCAGAGCTCCAGGCCCCTGCATCCCCCGACTCCTTGACACACCCGAGGAGCTGTCAGTGCCACGCCTACCTGGAAGGTGATTTCTACTACCCAGTCTGTCAGGAGGTTTCAAGATGTGATGCAGACCATGGCCGTTGATATGTTTTCTGTAGAAAATGTTTCCTGACTACAGTGAGAGAAACTGGAATCTATTGTACTCTGTGGCATGGAAATGTGACTAGACAATGTGACTAGACTGGAATGGGCCTTAGATCTTGACACTGTCATGAGGAAGTTTTCCGTTAACTGCAAATGTGGTTGAAACAAATTAAATTCATGTGAAACCATTATAAAACTCGTTTTGTTTCTTCCATCATTCCAAACTTTAAGATTCCTCACTATTCAGTAGGGAGCAACAACAGGAGTAAAACCTCCTCATCTGATAACAGGAACACATACCAAGAAAATACGAGTTCTGGCCTTTAAGTGTCCCTTATGTCAAGAATCGAATGTGACCAGACAACGTCTATTGGACCACAGTAACAGTCAACATCTATTTCAGACATTCCTGTGATATGTCCGATTTGTGTGTCTCTTCCTGGGGGAGATCTAGTCAGATTGCTAGAAATTTCATTAGTCATCTGAATCAAAAACATCAGTTTGATTATGGAGAATTTGTGATTCTTCAGCTAGATGAGAAGACCCAGTATCAAACTGCTATTGAAGAATCTTTTTGAATAAAAATCTGAATTCATTGAACATTTGCACATCTCTACATGTGCATCTTTGAGAGAAAGACAACACGAAGTGCTTAGGAATAAGTGTAATTCAGTCTGTTGTTAGTTTCTACCTGAAAAATAAAGATGGGCCGTCTTGACTCTTGATCTTGCAGGCTAAAACAGGACTTGAAAGCATAAGATCCCTCTGCTGACCAGGGATTCCTGCTGCCCTCCTTTTTTCGTATTAGATGTTCTTGAATTTTCATGGTATGGCAATGACATTTGGTACAATCCCCTCTGTTTATTTGATTGTGAGCAGATAGCACAGTAGCAGATTCTGAAAGATCCAAAGAAACTCTTAAGGTCTCCCCTCCCCACCCTTCAAGGTTCCCTGAGTCTTGGATTGGTAAGATTTTGAGTTTCTGATTGGAGCTGAGCCTTCCAGAGTCATCAGTACCCTGCACTCTGGGCAGTTATGATTTTTCTGCCTCACTGCTCTTCCATTTCAGAAGGGTACACCTTGGTTGAGTGCTGAGAGCTTTTCTTATCTAAGGCTACCATAAGAAGTGTTTAGATGATAGTTTGTTATCAAGTATTTATAGTTAACATTAAATTATGTGTTCCTGTCTAATGTTTGTTTTCTCCCCTTCCACTGTTTTCGAATACATGTATAGTACTAGACATGTGTTCCTTGAAAATAAAGGGGGTGGGAGGGTTAGAACCCATTCAGTGAGAAAAAAAATGCTGAGGGAAAAAGAAACGAAGTGATGAATGATGTCCTCCAGCGATAACTACTGCAAACTACAACTCTGGTAAGAAAGATCTAGTGAAGCAACAGTAGTATTTAAGACCCATGGGTAACCAAATTCTATTTTTTATATATGACAGGAGAGGGGCATACATGAGTGCCATGGTACATGGATGAATGTCAAAGAATGACATTTGTGGGGGGGGGGTGTTTTGCATGCGAATGGGTATATATTTATGCATAGGCTTATGTATGAGAGAGCACTTGAGTGTGTGTGTCTGCCTCCTTATTGTGTCGTTCGGGGGGTTCCTAGGCTCCACTTCTCAGGGCCAGAATTGCCACCATATCCGCCTGGTGTTTTTATGTATGATCCAGAAATCTGAATTCAGATGTTTTTGTTTGCAAGGCAAAAACTTTAATCCCTGAGGCCTCTTCCCAACTTTTGAAAGTCAGTTTTCTCTGTCCATCATGTTGACCTGACTTGTGGGAATTAACTCAGGTTGGCAGGTTTTCAAGCAGGCACCCAATCCACTGAGGTGTCTCACCAGCCCCATACACACATTTCTATATTTGCATTTATTTAATTCTCCATGTCTCCTCCCTTCCTAGATAATTATCTATCTAGGTAATCTCCAAAACTCTTCTGCTTTCTTAACTCACGGTTCATCCTAGCTTTTCTTTTTTTCCTTTTACAAATGTATAATCCTTTCCCTGAAAGTAAAAACATGGCTCCCAGCATCCTGAACTGATTTCATTTATTCCTTCCATGACACAGTTAGTTGAACATAGTATTGTTCATTGAGCCTCTGTGACATTAGATGTATCTTAAAATTGATCATATTGTCATAAAACTTTATTGAAAGCATTAATTCTTATATATACATGCTTAATGGTGCTTGTTACCTTTGATAACAGGATATGTTTTGTCCAATGTTTAAGAAAACTTCAGAAATTGATTTTAAAAATTTGTATAACTCAGATTCTGTTTGTGAGTGATTACTTTCTGTAATCTGTGATTGAAATTATAGCACAACTGTGTACAGTGAAGGAAGTATTTGTGTTATCATATGGCCTGAGCAGCAGAAGTCTGCTAAATGTAACAAGTCTTAATTTTATTGGTATATTAGCCACTTACAGCTTTTTTTTTTAAATTTCTTCCACTCATACAAAGTTGATAAGTACCCCATTCCCCTCCCTCCCTCCACCCCTCCCTAGATCCCTTTACTCCCATCCCCTTTTTCCCTTTCCTTTCCCCCCCTCCCTCCCTTTCTCCCAGTGCTCCCTCTCCCTCTCCCCCCATTCCTGGAGCATCCTTTAGTGTGTATGTCAAACTTCCCTCTGGGTCCTCCTCTCTGATGAGGTGTAAGGACTCAGTGGCATTGCCTAGAGCTCTTTCTTGTGTTCCCTTTTAGTATAGGAACACTATTGTGGCTGTTAATCCCCCTTTTAGTATAGGAACACTATTGTGGCTGTTAATCCCTTGCTTCTAAGAATCATAGTGCCTGTGATCCATGTTAGACTTTGGGGGTTCAATGATATATTGGTAATTGCTCAGGTCATGCAAAGTCCTATTGTGATTACTTCGGTCCTAACTTGTATGGAGTATCTTGCATATCGTTGTTCCTCCCCATCTTTAGGCTCTTAACAATCATACCGCCCCTCTATCCGCAAATTTCCTTGAGCTTTAGGATGGGGAGAGATTAGGCTGGCCTGGTTCCAGGTGGTTGATGTAGAGTCTCTGATTTTCCGAATTATAGTTTGCTGTTCCTGCACTGCCTTTCGCTCCATCCTGATGGATATTGGATATCATCCCCTGGCCAGAGATAAAATGCTGTTAAAATAGAGTCTGATTATAAGAGTAGATTCAAAGGTAGATGGAATAAGAGTAGGAGACTGCTGTGAGTGGAAAGGTCAGTTTCCCATTTGCAGAATGGTTACCTTCTATCGGCCAGACTCTATGCCCTCCCTTTCTGGTGAGATCATTCCCCATCAAATGCAAGTGACCAGGAAGGAAAGTCTTAATTTTATTAGTATGTTAGCCACTTAAAGCTTTTCAAAAAAAAAAAAAAGTTTTCTGTGGAGTTCATGCTGACCACTGACGACTCCTCATTTAGTGCTGGCATTACAGACATGGTGCTGTATTGTAGCTAATGGAATTCTGTTACTAATATATTTTCATAACATACATTTCAGCCAGCATATAAATAGTGCTTCATAACTTTTGTGTTCTTGGAATACTTTTTTTTTGTCGTATGTGTTACTTTCTCAGTATATATCTTATACTCCAAAACCTTGCTCTTAATATTAAAAGATTTCTATTCATATGTATCCTTTCTACTGTTCTAAGAATGAAGCATTTGTTCTACTTACAGGATCTTCGAAATCAGCTCTATGAGTCCTATTATTTAAATTTTATCTCTGCTATTTCAAGAAGTAAGCTAGAAGATATTGCAAATGCAGCGTTGGCAGCTAGTGCAGTGGCACAAGTAGCCAAGGTAAGTCTAGTAAATTGATAACATTTTGTTAACATAAAATTTGATAGTGTTCTCAAAGCTTCTAATTGACACTGATGTATTGTTTATACATCAGGTCACTAAAGCAACCTAAGCTGTATTTAGACTTACTACTTTAAAAATAAGTTTTAATTATATAAATTGTCTTCAGCTTAAACTAGGAAAAATAAACCAAACTAGAAGAATTTAATAATAAACTTGAAAGACAAAAATAAAAGTCAGTTTTGCTTTACACTGAGATTGTGTAACCCTTATATCTTGTATAGATATCATTGCAGTTGTGTTGCCCATATATTGTACTCAGAATATTTTGTTATTACTTTGTATGTAATAAGTACAGCAAATCACCATGTCATCTCCAGACCATTTCTTTCTTAGAAGAAATCTTCCAAAGAGACTATGTTGTATATTATCAGGAATGGGAGGTAGGATGGGGGCATGGATTTTAGAATTAGCCAGAAATCCTACCTCATAGTAACTTTTTAGTCATCTTCAGCTTGCGTTACATATAAATTTGTAAAGTCAGTCTTTGACTTTAGCCCTCTTGTTCCTTGCACATCTTAAATTTGGAGAAGCTATTACTTAACTTTGGATATAAAACTTAAAATGAAAGATGTATTTACTTCCCAACCTCTCATTGTGTACATCCTGGTAAATATTTTTATTCTTTGATTTAGTCCACAGCTTATTTTCCAGATAATTTTTAAAAATCTGCACTTCTGAAGAACAGTTTTGACTTTTTCCCATATTTATGAAGATTTATGATGTAAAAATAATTACTGTGGTTTTGTTTACCAAGTATAATTTATTTTTCCTATTTATTCCATTAGATTCAGTCATGCTAAATTTGTAATAGCTGTTTTGAAAACCTTTTCTTTTGTCTCTAGGTTTTTGACCAGTATCTCAATTTTATTACTTTGGAAGATGACATGTTTGTATTGTGTAATCAAAATAAGGAGCTTGTTTCTTATCGTGGTATGTAAAACTACAAATACTGTAGTTCTTCACAGCATCATTTCATCACATGTAATCCCCCAGACAGAACCACTTAGGCACATAGCAGAATTGCTGGTTTCCTGGCAAATCCTTTCAGTGGAATCCCTATAGGAAAGTATTAAAATTATTTCTTTATGAAAGCTTCTAGAAGGAATTTGAGAGATGACCCAGCAAACATGAGAACTGGTATTTGAATCCCCAATTCCACATAAAGCCAGGTAGCACTGTATGCTTGCAATCCTGGTGTGGGTACTGGCAGGGCAGAACCAGGATCTAGAGTTCACTGCTAGCCAGTCTAACCAGCTGCTGAGTTCTGGTTTAGGAGGGATCCTACTCTGAAAAGCAAGGTGTAGAGCAGCATACAAACACATTCTTACACATGCATGCACTATATATAAGTAGTTTGCAGAAAAAACTTTTTTCTTTGTGCCAACAGGGCAATTTTTACAACCTTCTAAAGTTTGAATAAAGGCTTATAGACTAGAAAAGAAATTTAATTAATATACCAAAAATACTGTATGCTATTGTTTTTTCCATAATTATTTACATTGTATTTTTTCTGGCAGCAAGCAATTAATCAGTATTTTGTTGAGGCCCTCTAGTGTTAGAATTAATTATGAAATACAAAATGTTTATTTCCTGTGGACTCTGGAAGAAATTTTGTACAATTTTTTTGGTAGGACTTTTTTTTTAATACTATTCTGATGTTTGAGGTAGTTTGTGTGTATGTGGCTTTTTTGATTTAAGTATATACTAGTTTACATTTAAAAAGTTCATAGCAAAAATTTTCACTTGTGCATTATTAACATTATCAAATTGCATGAAGTGTATAGACATAGGTTTTGGTGACTTTTTTCCCTTTATATATGTTATTTTAGCCATTAATAGACCAGACATCACAGACACGGAAATGGAAACTGTTATGGACACTATCGTCGACAGTCTCTTCTGTTTTTTCGTTACGTTAGGTAAGTTTTAAATCTTCCTGGCTTCTTTCATTAAAAACAAATCAATTAACTTATTTTAATATATTATTCTATAACACCCTTGTAGCCTCTTTCAATTTAGAGGCTCTCCAGAATCGGGATTAAATATACATTATATAGTTTATAAATAGAGATCATTCTAATACCATAATGTGGATATTCCCCTTGCATTAGCATTCAGATTGGATTTATTTTTTGTGTTGTGCTTTGTGAGATTGGGTCTCGGTAACCCAAGCTGGCCTCTCTTTGTAACCCAGGCTGGCCCTGAGCTCTCCTCAAGTGCTGGGCTTACAGGCCTGGGTCCCCAGTCCCAACTCAGCAGATTTTTTTTTTTAGATAACTTCTTGAAATGTTTCATAATTTTAACTTTCAAATACATTGTTGAAATAGTTTGTCAAGGACTCCAACCTAAATGCCTGCTAATTTTCTTTCAATAGTTCATCATAAAAGTTTTCAAAGTACTTCTAGGTGGAAAGATGTGACTAATAAGGCAAAGTAAAAACCTCCAGTTAACATTGAACTTACATACAATGTTAACCTACCTGTACTCTAAAACTTGAACATTTCCTGATTGCAATCCTAATATCACACACCTAAAACCACTAAATTACAATGATTTGGAGTCAGTGAGATGGCTCAGCCACTGAAAGCACCTACTTGCAAGCCTAGCAACCTGAGTTCAATCCCTGGAAGCCTGTGTGCAGGAAGGAAAGAACGGACTTCCTAAGGTTGTCCCTTGATGCATGCTTGTACCTGAGGACACATATGTCTGCATGTTCTCTCTTTCTCTTTCTCAAATATTTAAAGAATAAAAATTATCCTTTCCAGTGGATTTAATAAGCTCTTCATTTCAAAATGAGAAAATTAAAGAAATATTCATGCAAAAGATAGGATGTGGACAAATGTTTGATGATAATTTGTGTACATTTCTAGGGCACCTTTTGGAGATATTTTCTTTTAACTTTTCAGCCCTGAACTGGAATCTTTGATTTCTGACCCAAATGAATACCTGGAGAAAATCTAGCAGAGTGTGTGTCTCAACCATGTGTGTTTCAAATGCAGCAGTTTCAGAATACAGTATACTCAGGATATTTTATGAGTATATTGTTTGTCATAGGCACAGGTGTCAACTTGACAGTTGAGGGTTCGAGCTCTGTAGAGAGCTCTGTAGAGAATTATTAATTGAGTTAAGCCCAGAGCAAACCTGCAGGAGATTGTCTAGCTGATGGGAAAGGCCCAGCCTATAGTGGGTGGGACTAGGCCCAAACAGATGAATAAAATACTGTGAGTCAGTTGAGGAAGTTGGCATCCTTCTGTATACTTGGCCACACATGTTGGCCTGACAAGTAAGGATTGTCCCTCTCTCAGCCATTATGTGGTGATGGTGTGGCCAGTTTCCTTTGCCATGGTGTTGGTGTGAGCTCTCCCATCAAGCTGGACTAAGAACTGTAACTAGTAATGGTAATAGAAAATAAACCCCTTGTTCCCGTAAGCCCTTTGATGGTCATTTATCAGCAACTATGTATGCAAACTGCAACATTGTTTTTATTATTTTGGGCTTTTAAATCTTTCATAACATTGAATCATTAATAAACAAAGACATTAAGAAATAAACTGAAGAGGGGTTGGGGGGGAGGGAGGGAAGGAGGGAACCGGTGTACCTATTAAGTTTGTATGAGCGGACATAATAATAAAAAATGTTAAAAAAAACAATAATAAAGAAATATGTACTTTAAGTAAAAAAAAAAAAAGTAAATTGAGTTGATTTGACATTAAGAAGTAAACTGAGCTGATTTGATAGCAAAGAGAGGCCATTTAAGAGTATCTCAAGCGGGCTGGAGAAATGGCTCAGGGGTTAAGATTCTGCCTCTCAAGCAGAAGGTCTTGAATTTAGATCCCAGGTCCCAAGTAAAAACAAAAGGTGGAAATGGTGTTGGCCTGCACTTTCCGCCCCTAGTAGGCGGAGTCTGAGAAATCCCAAAGTAAAGCAAAAAGATAGACGCAATCCGGGATGATTCCAAAAGTCACCCATGGTCCTCCAGAAGGACACACAGTGCCCTCTGACACACACGCACAGAGTATATTAGTGAAGAATGAGTTTTCTGTTATCTTTTAAATTGTTAAATTATAAAATAAGAAAATAGTAGTCTCAAACTGCTATATTAGTGAAGTTCTTTTCATTCTTTTATTTTGAACCAAGTTATTAAATTGAGGTCTTTGAGGAGAGGGTAAGCTTATGCTTTAAAACTTCCAGTAGCAGTTTCAAATGCTGGCAAAGTCAACCTGTTAAACACAGCGGACGCTGATGATGGCTCCTTGTTTTGTTTCTAATGAGAAGGTTTATTCCTGAAACCTTGTTTTTATTCTTAAAATTTTAAATCTTTGGCATTCATAGCCTGATGCCATATACATTTTAATTAAGACCCAGGGTCATTTTAAACATTTAATGTTAATACAGGTGCCGTTCCTATCATCCGATGTTCAAGAGGAACAGCAGCAGAAATGGTGGCAGTGGTGAGTGTGTCTCACTAGAGTATAAATGATACTGTATTGATTGCTTTCTTATAAGTACCTTTGTAATTGCTGTAGTTATTTATCAAGTTCCAGGGACAAATATTCCATTAGTTTGGGATTCCACTGAAGATAAAAAGAATCATTGTGTTCTTTTATGAAGTAGAATGAAGTTATTTTCTGGGCATATAATTTCTGTCCTAAAATTCTTTCTAAAATTCATATTCCTCCTTCAACTTTGTCTCTCTTAAGTAGTATCTTATGCTTAATTTCCCCAAAAGTCATTTAATATTTAAAGTGCTTTTTATCAACTTTGAATGTTAAAGTGAATTTTAAAATTTATCCCCCTGCAGTGGATAAAACACTCAGAGTAAACATTCACAAATACCTTTCAAAGATTAAAAAAAGGTTAGTAGGCTAGAGAGATGGTTCAGGGATTAAGGCTGCCTCACAAGCAGAAAGTCCTGAGTTCAGATTCCAGGTCCCGAGTAAAAATGCCAAGCAGAAACAGAAGCTACTGCCTGCAGTTCCAGCCTTGGTGGGTGGAGCCTGGAAAATTTCAGAACAAAGAAAAAAGGAGATAGAAACAAGTTAGTATGATTCCCAGTTACCTTGGGTTGTCACAGTGCCCTCTAACACACACACACACACACACACACACACACACACAAATGAATGAATAAATAAATAAAGCTTAAAAAATAATTCTTAAAAGCAATTATACTAGTTTTAAATTTTTAGATATTTAATTAATATAAATTAAATTATGTAATTATTAATAAATATTAATATTTAAATGTTAACATATTAACAGTAATTTTAGAATTACTATTTTGTAAAGAAACCAAGATATTTTTTGCTAATATAACTAAAGAGTTGAATTATAATTTTGCCTGTATAAAGTTGGAACATATTAAAAGCTCATCTGGGGGCTGGAGAGGTGGCTCAAGGGTTAAGCCTCTGCCTTGCAGGCGGAAGGTCCTGAGTTCGGATCCTAGACCCCACGTATAGATGCCGGCAGAAGCGGGGGCGGCCTGCGTTTCTGGTCCTGGTAGGACTGAACCTGTGAATCCCGGGGCCGAGTACACAAGAAGGAGGTGGAGGCGTCCATGGTGGTTCCCGAATTCGTCCGTGGTTCTACACGCACATACACACATACATGCACACATACACGCATGCACACACATACACGCGCACAGTTGAATAAATAATAAAAAAAATTTAAAAGCTCATCTGAAATTTAATTTTTTTCAGAAATTAGATAAGAAGCTTCGGGAAAATCTAAGAGATGCAAGAAACAGTCTTTTTACAGGTGATACACTTGGAGCTGGCCAATTCAGGTATTATATTAGTTGATATCTTTATAACACTTGAAAAAAAAATGTGTATTTTATTATTTTTTTATGTGATAAGAATATCCTTACTTACCCTCGGAGTTTATTCACTTTTGATCAGATAATCAGAATCAGGATTTTTACTCAAATTGTTCTTGAAACATAGGAATTACTGAAAATAGTTTTTTCTGGCAGAAATTTCTATTCAATTTTATCTATAGAAGAAATTTTTTCTGTTTACATAACTTTGAGGGTCAGAAGCCATTTCTTTTCAACTGTCAGAAAGCTCCTTGGTAATTATAAGTAAGGTGAAAAAAACTGACTCTTCTTTGTCTCTCTGTTCCCATTTTCACATTGAAATCCCAGTACCTTACATGGTGTTTCTGTCATGAACAAATGATGGCAGACTTAGTGACTATTTAATTGTGTGGAATAGAAATGTTTAAAAAAAAGTATAGAATATTTTGATTTTCATAGTAGTGAACAATTTTAACATAAAGAGGTAAAGAAACCTACTGAAATATGTGAGAGTTATTTAAAGAGCAGAGAACGTACTTGGAAAATGAATTCCTATCTCCAGTTTTGGTGAATTAACAAGTAAAATCTGTGGGGATTAGAAATTATGTCCAAAGCAATAACTGCCTCTACCACAGGAATAATGTGGTAGCTGTCTATATAATTCATTTCAAACCATCATTGATGGCTTCTGCAACAGGCACTCCTGTGTCTGTTGTCACACTGACATTGTGTTTCAGTTGCTTTCTGTCTCGGCACTCACATGGGTTCATTTGACAGCATGAGAATTACTTGATTTTTCTGATTTATTTCATGGTCTTAAGTATTCTTCATATTTCTCAGCAAGTGGAACAGAAGCATCAAATTCTCACATGATTATTTTTTGTTAACCCTGACTCAGTAGTTTCCATTTTGCAAAGCTGTGGTTTATGCCTTAGAAAACAACATTAAAACACTGTTTAAGATGAGTTTTTAAAGATCTGTTGTCATCACATTGTTTTTCATAGTTCTTTGGATACATTTTTAGTTATTTTAGTCAGCAACTTGTTCAGTGATTTTAAAACCAACTATAGGTTGGTCTGGAGACCCAAAGTCTGGAGACATTTTTGGTAGTCTCAAACCAGAGATATGCTGTTGAGATATATAATAGTATGTATTGTAAGATATTTGGGAGCATCCTACAGTGCAAAAGTTAGAATTGCCTAAGGCCACCTTCCCTACCTCCATGTACTCTGCAATGGCCCAAAGTCAATGGTGAAGGTGTTGCTTTGATGCCTCCTTGCTGGAGGAATTGCATGTAGCTAATAAGTCAGGGAGCAGTGACTTTTGAAAGTAGTGTGTATGCCTCCAGAGAAAATCTCTGGCTCTTACATAAACACTGGAAACTCCATGACTTTGTGCCTCTCTTGTTTTCACAGCTGAGCTGTAGTAATGGAATCTAAGTATTCGTGAATTGTGATGTCCCTTACTTGCATGATTACTATTGTGGCATAGTGTTATCATTTTGCATATTATAATGGGATAGGGATCTGAAGGCCCTTCTCTACTATCTACTTTCTTGAATTTGACTTTGTAGAAAATTTTTAACTTGTAGTTTATGAAATCGTCAAGCATTTTGTAAGTTTATGATGCTATTCTTTATTTCCTGGAATCAAACAGTAGATATTCATTTTCTTTCCTTTTAAAAAAAAATCTGAAATTCATAACTGAAAAGGAACTTAAACTATAAAAATTATTCTGTGAAAGTATTTAAGGAAGTTCCCTAAAACTTCAGATCTAGCATTAAACATATGTTCTAAGTAACCCAGATCTTTCCCATAATTGATTCAAATCAAAAGGAAAAGAATTTTTTAAGTATTATAGTTAATTTTGACAACTGTGTTCATATCAAAATGGCATCTAATGAGATGTATTACAAAATTTTAAATGTATAAAATACTATCAAGTTTATGTAATGTTTTTAAATATATTTACAGCTTCCAAAGGCCATTGTTAGTCCTTGTTGACAGAAACATAGATTTGGCAACTCCTTTACACCATACTTGGACATATCAAGCATTGGTGCATGATGTACTGGTAAGAGGCTAAATACAGTACTTGTTATTGAACTATGGTAACATTGAATAGTTTCCGTCAATAGAACCTGGCTACAGATTCAAAGTTAAAAAGGACGAATCTGAATCTGAAAAATATGCATAAAATACAACAATGTAATTCCTGGAGAAGAGTGGCACATTGAAGCTTAGGTTCTATATTTGTGATCTTTGCATGTAGGATAAGTTAGCAATATGGCAGTGATGGAAGGGGAGAGCTGAAGGAAGATGAACAGCTGCATATTTTTCATACAAGTGAAATGAAAAACTTGAAAGTGTTTTCTGTGGAGAGAAAAATTATCATTTCTCTCTTTTCTTTGGGATTAGTGAAATCTCATTTAATGGTAAAAATAAACATCATTTTTTTGTGTTATGATGTTCTGGAGTAATTTCCCATATCTAATTTCATGGCTAAAATTTGTTTTGATCCACATATATATTCATGAGTTAAATACTATGTTTAACATGAGACATACAGAAATAAATAAAACACAGTCCTACTTTTCAAAGACCATGCTGAGAATATGCAAACACAAATAATAAATTCTATCAAAACATTGTTTAATAGGACCAGCACAATTATCTCCATTTGCTACACAGAAAAATTGAGATAGGAGTTAAAAAGAACTTTCTGTATATTGTGATTTCATGCATTTAATGCTAGTACTACTCAAGAAGCCAAGACAGAAGATTATACTTTCAGAGACCATTTCCATAGTTCATTACTAGAGAAGTTCCTCTGACTATGTAAAGTACCAAAAGCAATGAGGATAAGATATAGCATTCTGTTCTGAGCAAGTGTTGCTTTACTACAGTTGCCTTTCATCATTGGTGATCATTCTATTCTTCCTGTGGGAGGCTAGAGGGTGATAACACAGTGTGAATGGTAGGGAAAAAAAAGAAGCAGCAGCTGAGACAGGACAATCATCATTAGTTCAGGACCTGCCTGGGCTCTATAGTTCCAGGATGGAACAGGAAGTGAAGAGGAAAATTCACTGACTCATAGGAGAAAAACTCTAGTTCACTAAGTCATGTGATTATCATTATTATAGAGATCGTCTATAATATCAAATAAAACGAAAATGAGAGACATGCAACAGGGACTTGATTTAACAGTGTATCTCTTTAAAAACTTGAGTGTTTGCTTAAATAGATCGCATTTAATATTACTGGTGGAAATTGTCAATTCTACATACTGTCCTAGAGTCGTCCTATCCCATGACTTTGGGAAGAGTGTCAATGAAATGCTGGTCAATACCAATTAAATAATTGAATAATAAAATAGGCTAAGAGATGAAGTTGAGTAAGAGTAATTCAGTTCATCCAGTACCCTGTTCCTAATTGTAGATATGTTGATCCTCCTCCAGTAACGACAGAGACACAAATATTCCTGCCTTCTGAAGCTTACATTCTAGGAAGGAGGCAGAAAGTAGAAAGTAAGTACTCACAGAAAATAAGCAGCGAGGAACAGGATTGAAATTTTAAAATAAGACAGACCTCGTTGACAAAATGACATTTGAGAATGATCTATAGGTGGTATACATAGTAAACAGTTTGTTGACAGAGGGGTTAACTAGATCCCAGGAAGCAAAACTTCTGATTTCTCACTTATGGGCATGGGAACCTCATACCATCTTGCATAAAAGCATGTCATCTAGTATGCGTTCAGCTTCACTTCAGCTGCTTTGTTGGCATGGGAAGCACAAGGGACTGTCAAGAGACTTCCAGCAGGATGGAAGTGGTGAGGGCTGTGCTTTTCTGCTGAACAGAATATAGAAATGATGAGTTGGATAGAGACTCCAAAAGAAAGAGGTATAGTTGACTGCAAGGCTTTAACTCTTTGCAAATGAAAGAGTTATTGGGATGGGAAAGACAGAAGGAACAGTTTTGGGACAGAAAGGGGCTGATGGTAATTTTAGAGATGTTAAAGGTGGGGTGTATGTAAGATATCAAATTGTAAATGTTGAACAATTAGACATAAATCTGGAGTTGAGAAAAGCAGTCTGCTTCATAGAAAAAATTTAGGTGTAGTCCTTATATAGAGCATATTTAAAGCTGAGAAACAAGATGAAGTCGCGTCTAGGAGGATAGGTATAGATAGAAAAGTGTGGAGATCTAGGAAGTCACCTCCTTAGTCATGTCTGTCATCAGAAGTCAGGTTGGTGATTAAAAACCAGTGCTGTAGTCTGGGGAGAATAGCCAGGGAGCTAAGAGAAGTGTTGTTTTTCAAAGCCGACAAGTTCATCGTTTTAAAGAATAGACAGTGATAAACTGGTGACTGAGGAACCACTATTGCACAGACTGTTGACTTGGGTAAAGGCATAGGGACAAACTGGGCAAAGCCATGCACAACTCTAATCGCAGCCATTCTGGAAGTGAAGACAGGATTAGAAGTTTAAGGTCATCTTTAACTACCTAGAGAGTTCAAGGCCAGCCTGGGGAATGAGACCCTGTCTTTAAAGGAACCCTAAAAATAAATTGTAGTCCAAAACCAACTGTAATGCTTTTAATACACATTGCAAAGAGAAGCATTTTGAAATTTTCGTTTGTATAGCAGAGATTTTAAGAGGATTGATTGCTGACAAGGGAAAAGCTCCAGAAAAGATTTTAAGTGAGAAAAATTACCAGGTTAATGATGCAGGAGAGAGGAACGTCCTCCAGGTGGCAGGAGTGAATAATCCAGACCAGGATTTCTCAATCTTGGTATTACTAACAGTTTGGGGCCTCATCGTTCTCTGTTGAAGAGACTTTCTTATTCATTCTGAGATGTTTAGCATCATCCTTGCTCTTAAACTTCCATATAACAATAGCACTTAATTTTGACAACTAAAGTGTCTTCACATGTTGCCAAATACACCCTGTAGAGAAGAATCACCCCAATAGAGAACCACTGTTACAAACTTCGAGGCAATTTTTTAAAACTGGAGTTGTTTTAAGGACAAGGGCAAGGGAGAAAGTCTCAGGCCCAGGACCATGATCTGTCAAAGGTGAAAAGCCATGTGGAATTCGCTTAAGAAACACACACGCTTAGAGAGATGTTCAGAATGTGAGGATTCCTGGCAGCTGTGTCGGCTTGTGACAAAAGGACTCCAAGAACTGGCTGAAGAAGGAAGTGAAATCTGAAAAAGGGAGTCGGAAAGAGCTGCACAGAGTGGATATAACAGAGTTTCAAATTACACTTTTTCAATGGGACCTGACTGTCAGATGGGAACCAGGGCTCAGATTTTTAGTGAAAGCATACAGTTAGGGGTCAGCCTTTCGTTTCTGCTGGTGGTGGCATGAGATTCTCGAGAGCACTGAGATACTTGGGATCTGTGTTAGTTTCATCTTCTTGTTGTTTGAATGAAACAGTACCCAAGAAACTTAGTGGAACAGATTTATTCTTGCTCACAGTTGTAGGTCATAGTTCACCATCATAGCCAGAAAGTCATGCCAACATCAGGAGCCAAGGAAACTGGCCTCTCCATGTTTACAGGAAGAGCTGAGAGAGGGAGACACTTTCTAATTTCCTAGTCCACCAAAGGCAGCCAGTTCTCTCTCCATCTATCTATCTGCCTGGGGAATGGTCCCATCCTCCACAGGCTGGGTCTTCCCGTATCAGTTAGATAACCTCCCAGTTGCTCAGAGCTTGCCTTAACTTAAAAATAATAATAATAATAATGTAGGTGTGTCTGAAGGCTGTGTCTGACATCTGTGTCTAACTGATATAGGATCCTTTTAATTCCAAACTTGAAGCATTCTTTGACTCCCCTGGATGGAGAAAATTAAATTACAAAATTCTGTGGATATGGGAGATAAAACACATGTACTCTGAGCCCTCATTATCAGAGGAAAAGACTAGGGAGTTATGTGCTTAGGACAGAGATTCCCCAATTCCCCCTTTGAATTAAGCCCTTTGGTCCTTGACGAGATTTTTCTAGTACAGATGAAGTGAGAATAAGGATACATCTTGTTTTTATATCACCCATTGTACTAATTTTATTTCCTGTGCTTTGAAGTTAACACACATTTTATGTTACTCTCGGGAAGGAACTAAAGAGCTTAGGGAAAAAGGAACATGGTGACACACACCCATGATGTTCCCATCCATGATATACACATCCATGACGCACACGCCTAGGGAGTGGAAGCAGGGTGCAGTAAGCAGCAAGGTTGCTATGTTTTCATCTTCATTTCACATGGTAAAAACTTGGCAGTCGTTGTAAAGGGTTGGAAATAGGAAAACTGCGTAAGTTCCAGTAACTTAGTTCTGCTCACTCATTTTAATGTAGTTTGTTAATTTTATTTTGCTTCTCAGTGTTTTTTTAGTTGTCTGAGACAGGATCTCACACTATACCCCAAGTTGACCTATCCTTTTGCCTTCTGAGTGCTAGGATTACATGCATACACCACCACACTCAACTCTATATACAGTTTTATATGCAAACAGATTATCACAATATCATGATTTGTTAGTGTTTTTAAAATTGCTACTATTCAAGTTTTTTTAGGGCTTTCATAATTCTTATTAATTATATTCTGTACCTCCACAAGATGGAGAAAAACTTCTAGATAGGAAATTTAAAATTGAGTTTGACTTTTACATTAGTTATCTTTTCCTGAAAGTCTGTACCATTGCTAAGTATTTATAATAGACCTTGGAAGCAACTGTGACAGTTCAGACAGTTTCCTATATATCAGAGTTTTTTTCTTTAGTTCCAAAGGTAAAATACACTCTGACAACTACTTTGCAAGGACCCTTTCATTTCGTTAGGATGGAAGAAGCAAAAGGAACAGTTAGCAAGTCATAACTTCTTTCAGTAGGTCTTGATCATAAAAGGATGTCTGTGTCTGCTTAGAAAGGGTACCTCCCCCAAAGAATGAGTTTCGTTTCATTTAAGAATCTTTTTTTATATCTATTGCACCACTCTATATAACTCTTACTACCTGAACCATTAAATCAGAATTTACATTACTATGTAGAAGCTCTTTAGTAAAGCATACATTTTTACCATTCAAGACTACAAGTGATATAATATATTCTATTGTTATATTAAAGATAAACAGCACCACTGTATAGATGCATATTTTCTTTTAAATATATGGGAGAGAGAAAATGAGCAGTCACATGCATGCCAGTTGTGCTGGTGCATAGTTAGAGCATAGCTTTCAGAAATCAGTTTCTCTCCTTTCCACCATGCAGTTTCTGGGTTTTGAACTTAGGAGGCCAGGTTTGCTCACAGATGCCTTTACCCACTAAGCCATCTTGCCAGCCCCCATTTTCTTGAAGATATATGATTATATAATAAATGCCACATGTACAGGTTGCTACATTGGCACAAAATTGGTGTTCTTTTGATCTTCTAGTCATTATTTATCTAAAACCTTGTCAGATACAGGTGTCAATCTGACAGTTGAGGCTTCCAGTTCTGTCACATTTATAAAGAATCAGTGGTCAAGCAAGCCTGCAGGAGATTGTCTAGTTAATGAGAAAGGCCCAGCCCATGATGGGCATGACTAGTCCTTGGGCAAGTAAATAAAATGGAGGGAGCTGGTAAGGAAGTTGGCATCCTTTGGTATACTTGGCCAGACTTGCTGGTCTGGAAAGTAAGGATTGTCCCTCTCTCAGCAGTCCTGTCGATATATGGATATGGTGTGCCAGTTCCCTCAGCCCCTGATGTTGGTATGAGCTCATCTACCAAGCTGGACAAGGAACTGTATCCAAGAATCGTAAGCCAAAGTAAAACCCCTTGTTCTCTTAAGGTGTTTGGTTATGAATTTATCAGTAACAATGCAGAGTAATTGCAACTAACATTTTGGGTAGGTAGCATCACTTAACAATTTTAAGTTATCTACCTAAAAACCAAAAGTATAACTTAAAAGTTTACTCAAAGTTTAATGCAAACGAATGCATGTTTTACTGTACTTACAGATAAAAATTTCCTCTTGAAGACATTTAGACCGTAAAAGTCCAAAAGATCTTTAATTCATTTGTAATGGTATTTTTTTTTTTAGTTTGTTTCCATATATGCTGTTGAGTCACGGCTTTAAGTACATTTCTAGTATATAAAAAAGAGACTTATCAACACTTTACTAATCTTTCAGTGCTGCCATTTTTCCCATTATATGCTAGTTGTTTACTAAATAATGTGTAAAATTTTAAATTTAACTATATTGAATGATAGAATATTTTACAAGGATATTTTTTCTTAATGATGCTTACACACACATTAAATTAAATTAGTGTCTCAGTCTCTGTCTCTTTCTTCCCCACATCCCACCCCTTCCCTGCTCTCTTCCCTCTCTTTCTGTGTGGGGCCTTGTTGTGTAGTCCTGGCTGGACTGTACTTGCTCTATAGGCCACCAAACTGGCATCAAACTCATGGCAGTTTTCCTGCCTCAGCCTCCCAAGTGCAGAGATTACAGACCTATGCCACCATAGCTGACTTATGTTTTTCTCTGTTTTCTGTTTATTTCTTCTCCCTGCTTGTCGTCATTGGCCACAGTTGAATGGTTCTAAATTGGTACTTTCTTATAAGAATATAATAATAGCTGCCAGTGTAACTTCAGATTATCCTAAAGACTACCTTAAAAGGATTAAAAAAAGATGAAATTTATTATAATAGTATATTTTATTTAATGTCTCAAATTTTTGTTCAGTTTAAAACATGTGTCTTCTATTTTCTTCTTTATATATGAAATTATATGAATGTAGTTTATTTTACAATAGCATTACATTTTAATTCAAGCTAGTTACATTCCAAGTACTTGTGACTAGTGTCAAAAGTATTGGACCATATAGTTCTTAATGTAATGACCAAGGTCTTTATCATTTAAAGACTGAATACATTGGTTATGAATCACAATGATCACATGAGGACAGGTAGACAACACTTGCATACTGCCAGCAGTGTGTGTATGGTGAGGCTTCCAGCTCACAATTCTTGTAGGTCGTGAGCTCTGCTTTAGTGAGAGCAAGCCCCCTCAGAGCTTGGACTCTGAGCTAAAATAGTCTCACTTGCACGGCACAGTTTGAGTCAACCTTTAGATCTTAGTTCTGAGAATAATCCTCATTTAATTTTAACTTTTTAATATTTTAAATAAAAACAAAATCAAGATATGTAGTCATGGTTCAGTGGTAGAATACTTTGCCTAGAATAAATGAAGCCCTGGGTTTGATCCCTAATATCCCAATGGAACAAATACAAAAAGCGCTCAATTAAATCTGTCTGTCAAATAGAGCTCAAGTAATGCAAGGATTAAAGTGTGCTTATTAGAATGAAATGGTTAGTTCACACTTACGCTTTTAAGTTATAAATAAAACAGTGGGCACTTTATGTAACATGACAATTTTCATATTGCAGTAAGTTATAATGAAGTTGGTTCTTTTTGATAGACAGATTTATATTAACCAAAGAAGTCTGAAATGACTTATATAAAATAGAAACTATTGGATTTAAGTTGTAATATGATTTAAAATCCATTCATATCGTTCTGAATGTTTCTTCAGCCATTTGAGAGAGCAGTATGATTATAAATAAGATTTATATAATTTTACCTAGGGGGTAGAAGGCAAATAAGATCTCCTGTGTAATATTTGGTTCTCGAAATCAGAGATTGTTTGATAGTTGTTCGTAATTATATTTCAGTAGGAAATGGAATTACAGCTTGTAAGAACTCTGAATTGTGTTATTGGACAGAGCTCAGCCGTGAAGGTCACTGGTTGAAACTGATGGATAAAACTGGTTCTGAAACATTTAGAGACAGTAAAAATTTAGATTGTCCTTTCTTAGGAACTTGCTGTTCAGAATTCCTTCTCATGGAAATTGGATTTATGGAAGAGTTTTGAAATTTTCACTTTTCCGATAATGTTTCAGCTTTATAAACTTTAGTTTGAAACTGTTCTAGTTTTGTCATTGGACTGAAACTATGACGTTTTAGCTTATTGACCCATCTTATCTTATGAAGATTGTCTCTTCTAATTACCTTTGGAGACAAGTGATGGAACTCAGTGTTTGCTTAACTGTTAAAACTCATCTGAAGAAAGTAGTTGTGGTTTTCAGAATTTTTTGGCTACTCTAAGGAAAATACATACAAATCATCTGTTGCAGTTCACCTGCATTGTTGCTGGTGAAATTACCACCAAACAGCTTAAAGGGAACAAGGGGTTTATTCTCTTAATGATAGTCCAATTATAGTTCTTAGTCCAGCTTGCAGTAGAGCATGCACCATCACCAAAAGCCAAGGGAACTGTCCACATAATATCCACATAACAGCTGAGAGAGAGACAGTCCTTACTTGCCCTGCTATCATGTCTTGCCAAGTTATACACAAGGATCAACCTTCTCACACAGTTCCCTCCATTTTATTTACCTGCCGGGGACTAGACCCACCCATCATAGGCTGGGCCTTCCTCATCCACTAAACAGTCTCCTGCAGGTTCGCTCTGGGCTTAATAACTTTGCTACCAATTCCCTACAAATGGGCCCAGAGCTCAAATCCTAAACCATCAAGTTGACACCTGTATCTAATTATGACATCATCTATCACACTTTTTCCTGATCACTAATGGTATCTTCATCCCCCACACTACTAACTCTTAGATGCAGGTCTTTCTAGAAGGTCACACTTCCAGTGACAGGAGCACTTCCAGTGGTTAAAAACACACTTCTTTTGCTAGAGGACAAGACCTCTAGAGGAGCCATAACCATAACCTTGGGTACTGGTGAAGGTGCTGATCCCTTTTCTCTTTCTCAGTTCCCTTCCCACCATTACCAAGAAACACGTGTTCCCGAGTAATATGTCATCTCTTACTGTGAGCTTGTGTCACCTCAGCATGAAAACTTCAGTTATTGACATCTTATTTACAACTCCAAAATATATCTTTTGAATAACTAGGTCTTCTGAGGTTATTATAATAGTATTTGGAGTTAAAGATATTATAAATTCTTGCCAAAATAAAAACGGTTCTTGTACTTTGATTTTGTCACATGTGAGTATAAATCTTAGCTCTGCATAAATAGATGTCATCTCTATTTTGTAAAGGTAATTTTGTTGACATTAGCTTTCCTTGGCTCAACTGATCTGCTTTAACTTGTGAAAAGAAAACAAGACTGCTGAAGGCTTCTCAGTGTTTTTAGCACTTCCTAATGGAATTTATTTATATCTGGTAATTGGAGACACTGTTGCCCAGTCTCTTAAATCTGTCAGTGGAAACAGATTAGCCTTTACCATGTTAAAACCAATTGTGTTGTCTTTTATTTGTATACAAATGTTTAGCTGCTGCTGCATGATTAAGTGCACCACAGAATGTTCTGATTTCCCAGTTTTCAGGATTAAAATTACTTTTTCTTACTTGCTTTGCTATTATGTAAACAATAGAAATATTCTTGCTGCTATTATGTTATTTCCCCGAACTCACAGCATCTTTTATTCTTTGATAATTTTATGTTTTAAGTATTCCACTAATACTTCAGTAATAATATGCTCTCCTGTTTTTAGAGCAGCAGTTTTTCCTGCCAAATTGCCTTTATTTGAATGAGCTGTGTCATATCTGTGGAAGCAGCACTTCACTGGAATTCTCATTAGTAAAGCCTCACCACTTCCTTCAGCATCTCAGTTTTTTTAACATAATTTGCATAATTATGTAATTTTTTAAATGCTAGACATGTCAGCTGTAGTTCCTGAAAGCTATTCATTGTTTAAGGCATCTTCATAGCTGTACTATTTTAATTTCCTATATGGAAATGACTTTCATACATGAGTATAAGTCTGGGATGGGAAAGAGGAATTTTAAAAGGTCACTTATTAGTGCCCTTGAGCTATGATAATGTAAGGAGTCTCTAGAAAAGATAATTTTGGAGGCTGAAATGTAACACAGTATATAGTCTTTCGTGTTATCTAACCATGTACTGCAACTCTCTTTAGTCTTCATTCTGCCTGCTTAGACTCAAAGGCTTCCTGTGTTGCATAGTGAAAGGATCTGATTCCAAGTAACCATGTTCTTTCTGTAATAGAATTAGCAAAATGCTTACAAGCAATGCCTCTAAATTAGACTACCTGGGGTTAAATCTTGTTTCTACCACATATTTCTATAGCTACTTATACCATAAAGTTATTTCTTTATGTTTCAATTTTTTATCTGTGACATATAAGTTTTATTGTATCATCTAAGGATTGAGCAACTAAATGTAAAGTGTTAATAGTGCCTTCTCACATAAAAGCAAGCTATTCTGTTTGATTTTTCTCCTTGCTAGACTTCACATGTAATAAGACTGCCTCACTGATTCCTTAATATATTTGACAGGAAGCAGACTTATACACAGAGACATTTTACACTCTCATGTCAGAGGGGAAATGACAAAGAAGTAAGCCATAATAAAGGATTGATTTGAAAAGGTTGCAAAATATGCTCTTAAAAGATCTACAATCATTATTGATGACTTTGTTCTATCTGGAGGAGATTAAATTGTACTTAATATATTTAATTCTCTAAGACCTGGAAGAATAATCATCTCAAAACTGTGATTATATCACAATTATTCTTGGTGACTTCTCTGTGGAGTTCCTTGCTCATTCTTTTTCTCGCCTACTAATAGCAATATTTTTTCTCTTGACTCAGTATTCCTGAAGAGAGTTAGCCCATAAAATGTTGCTATTATGTGAAAGAAGTGACAGGCCTAATGTAAAAGGGGGAGGAAAGAACAGAAAATATGTTCACTTAGATGCTTGCCTGTTGTATGCTTACTTTTTGAGAAAAGGTAAAAGAAAAAAAAATCAAGCTTGGCATAACTAAAGTTCGTCCTCAGAAGATAGGTGTAATCAACTATTGTTCTGACTGCTATGAAATTTATGTGTCAATGTTTTATTATATTACTATATATTATATGTATAGATATTAAATTTATATATATATATCAACTACTCATCTGAATGCTCTGAAATTTATATGAAAGGTAGTGCTGTTATTACTGTAGCTTTTGTTCTATAATCTATCAATCAAGACTCTCCAAGACTTAAAAGTTATCAGAAACAACCAAGCAGAAAGAAGCTTGGTCCACTAAACTGAAAAAGTCAAACATTTACTACTGCGTAACCAAGATAGAGATGACATAAGATGAAAGAAATCTATGTATTTATTTCATCTCATTTTTAAAGCGAAAGGATATTATATATATATATATATATACACTAATATAGTAAATGGGTAAATGCATATCTAGAAGAACCTTGAAATGATTTTTCTGTTTATATATTTGAAATTTCAGTCATAGCTATTACTTTACTTAAATAGATAAGCAATGAAAAGTACATTTGTACATAACAGGAGGTTGAAAGACAGCCTTTTAAATTTTGCATCTGTTTTTTTTTTTTTGTCCTGGAAATATTAGAAAGGGCAGCAACAATCTGTATTGATTTATTGATTTACTTTCCTTGTCATGTGTTATGGCTTTTAAACTCAGAAAACATTGATTTAAAACAGGTTAACTGTTTCCTAGGATTTCCACTTAAACAGAGTAAATTTGGAAGAATCTGCAGGACTGGAAAATTCTCCAGCTGGCGCCAGACCAAAGCGAAAAAACAAGAAGTCCTATGACTTAACTCCAGTTGATAAATTTTGGCAGAAACATAAAGGAAGGTATATAAGAGACATATCATGAATTAAAACTAATTCATCATTTAAAGAGAAATAAGTGTCATCAGACCTAGTGGATTTAAGAAATGTATTAAAAGAATCATTGTGGTTCATCCACATGAGTGGTAGCTATAATTAAATACTTAGAAGATATATATCCTTATTGCTTGATTGCTTCCTGATTCCTTTGAATTTGTTAATAGCTGTTTTGTAGAACTGATTTTTTTTCTTCAAAATCTCATCCCTTGTGATTTTTGTAGATTACACACATAATCTATGAAGAACAACCCCATATCTCACTTTGTGAATTTGTGATTGGTAAACTTTTTGTTCTGTGTTTGCCCTTATATAAACCTGATAGTATATATCTGGAAGGGAAAACAGAGCCTGAAGTCCAGAGATTTATTCAGAGTGTATAAGAAATAACTAGTGAGAAAACTCAGTGGTATTAAAACCAGAGAACCATACCTAGTTCTGATCCTAGACCCACTTAAATACCATGTGGGTATAGCATCCAACCTGTAATTCCAGCCTTGGAAAACAAAGACTTGCCAATTCCCAGTAAGGAATCCTCACCAGCAAGTTGGCTAAAAAGACTGACCTTATCAGCATAGAACTCTAGATTGATTAGAGAGCTTGTCTTACAGAATAAGGACAGATTAGTGATCAAGGAAGATTCTAGACATTAGCCTTGGGCCTCCACATATATATATACATTTATACATACACTGTAGCATTTACCCCACATGTTCCCAATAAATGCATGACAAAAGAGCAAGGAATTTTATTATTGTCTTAAAATAGTCCATTTATAGTTCTCAATCAAGTTTTGCAGGAGAGTCCACACCTACACCAGGGGCCGAGGGAACTGGCCACTTCATATCCATCCATGCACAAGACTGCTGAGAAAGGGACAATCCCTACTTGCCAGACCAACATGTCTGTTCAAGGATACCAAGGGTACCAAAACCTTTATCAGTTCCATCCTTTTTATTCACCTGGCCAGTCCTGCCCACCATGGACTGGGTCTTCCTCATCAATTAGACAATCTTCTACAGGGTTGCTTAGCTCACACTCAACTACTAATTCTCTACAATTGTACCCAAAGGTCAAATCCTCAATTGTCAAGTTGACACATGTATCTATGACATACACCTACACACACGCTTGAACTACATGTATGAAAACATGCATACAGACATTCACATACACGTGAAACATGAAAACCAATTATGGGTCAATGTTGTGTTATCCATGTAGGCCAGTGTACAATTATCCCATGTATTGTTTTGTCCCTTTAAAGTTTATACACTCGAAGGACTCACTGACTGCTACAAAAATTATCTAGTGACTGTGATGATTAGAGAAATCATTTAAACAAGTGAAGAAAAAATCATTTGTCTAAAAAGTAACCCAATATTTTTCATCAATAATTATGGAAATACAATATTGCTCCTATTTCAGTTATGCGTTTATAAAGGTACAGACCCCTGTCCTGAATATCACTCACTGTCCTGTGGGGTCTTATTTTACATTTATTTTTAAAGAGAAATAGAATGTAGCTTTAGTTCAATATGCTAAGGTTTTTGTGTGTTTTATCATTTTATGTACTACACAGTTTTACAAAACTGGAAAATCACATTACTATAACAAAGATTGATTTATCTCATCAAAGAGCTTTCTCACTATAGTAGCTTGAAGCACTACTATATTTATTTTAAATAATATTTTTTACTTCGGGATTCCTTATGTGTATTCTCTTCCATGATGGCAACACTCATGAAAATACATTTCATTAGAGAGGAATTATTGAGACAAGGTGAGTGTTAAATCTACCAAAATATTTAGAGTACTGAGTTACAAGACTTTTCACAATTTCTTACACATGACATTTTTTAAATGCTGTCATTATAATTGACACATTACTATTGGTACTAATACGTTATGAATTCTCCTTTGATTTTTCAGTCACATAAATATTTATTGTTGAAGAGAAAACCTGATCTCATTAATGAAAAGAAGTAAAATTGAAATTTGTTCAGATGTACAATTATTATTTTATGCATTTAAAAAAACTACATTTATTTTTGTGGAAGGTTTTTTTCTGCCCATGTTAAAATTAATAAAATGTGTTTAAAAGTAGGTGTATTAAATAATTAAAATCTTGTCAGAGTTCACACAAAATCAATTTCAATATCATTCTCATGATTCTTCTTGTACAATACTGTTTCAGTCCATTCCCAGAAGTTGCAGAATCAGTTCAGCAAGAACTAGAATCATATAGAGCACAGGAAGATGAGGTCAAGCGACTCAAAAGCATCATGGTAAGGCCATCTGCTTTCTGCGAGATTTACACAAGAGGAAGGGCTTGGAGGGATCAATGAAGACCTTTCTCGTGAAAGGTCAGGGCCATACATTGCTTCATTACAGCAAAATTATTCTCTATTTAAGGTTCTTTGTTGTTTGCTTCTAAGAAAAGGACTTGTTTGTTTGCTTGTTTGCTTATTATTTGTTTGTTTGTTTACTTATTTAAGAGGGGAGATGCATTCCATGGTGCATGGGTGATTTCTTTCAGGAATCACTTTTCTCCTTGTACCATATGAGCTTTCAGGGATTGAACTCAGGTCCCCAGGTTTGCAAACAAGACCATACCCTCACTGAGCTATCTCACCAGCCCAGGGCTTGCACTGTAGTCCAGGTTGGCTTCAATTTCCTGGGGGCTGAGATTACAGTCATGTGCTTAGGTATTCTTTTTTATAAAGAGACCTAAATATTAAGGAAAAAAAATACCTTAAAGACTGTGATATGAAGAAATTCATGTATGTGACTTTATTTTAGAGACAAATGTTCCTTTCTGCTCATTCTGCCATACTTTGATTTAGCTTCAGGTTTCTACTGTTCTCTTCATTACCATGTCATCTGTGAAAAGATCTGAGCTTCTCTATTTGAAAGTGCAGTTGACCCTTTATTTTCTTACTCTGCCATTAAACTGATGGTGACTAGAACTTTTCTGTAACAGTCAAAAAGTGTTTGCCCTCCAAGGGCCAGGCGACCTAATTTGTTCTTTATCAATGATTCTTTGATGTGTTCACTTTCATGTTGGCCTGGAAATTTTGAAGATAGAGAACCATTTCTTTCCTTTTCCCTTCCCAGGGACTAGAAGGGGAGGATGAAGGAGCTATAAGTATGCTTTCTGACAATACTGCTAAGCTGACTTCGGCTGTTAGGTAAGTACACTATATATCTTCTTTAACATCTTTTCTGACAATGAGAGGTGTTTAAGATTGATGTGTTTAAGAATAAGAAATAGTAAACAATAACTATGCATTGGAGTTTGGAGGACTAAATTGTGCTTTTAGCATGTTCAAGCTGATTTCAGTTCCTCTCAGTAGTTAGAAACTGGAGTGAATAATTTACTATGAAAATAATATTGATAGTAAATAGGATGAATCATTCATTTTTTTGCTGTGGGTTCTCTCTTGGTTGAGAGGTAAGTAGTTTTTCAATACAGTGTTTCAAGAATGTAGGTTATGTTTCCATTAATCTGATTGTATTCTAACCCTTAAACTTTGGAAGCAGAAGTGAGACAATGGGAGTATATGGGAACCAGGTTATTTTAACATAAGATAATATATACAATGTGTACATTCAAGTCAAGAAATCTAATTCAACTGGTAGATAGACCCATTACCAGAGTTTCCATGTTCTGGGTTTCCTCAGAGGAAACTCCACAGGGGTTTTTATTATTATTATTATTAAAGTCTGAATCACTTTTTAAGAAAATATTATGGTTCATTTTCAGTTTTTTGTAATTTTTAGTTCTTTACCAGAGCTCCTTGAAAAAAAAAGACTTATCGATCTCCATACAAATGTTGCCACTGCTGTTTTAGAGCATATAAAGGTAATAAATTTGTTTCCTTCATAATGTGATGTATATTTTTGCAGGGTTTTGTACTTTATAAAATGCTTTTATATTCCTTATCTCATTGAGCCCTTTTTGTAAAAAGTTAGGAAGTGTAATTATTTCTGTTCATTTGACTCTCTTTAAACAGACTCCTCTTACCATCCATAATGCAGATTTTGAAATTCTTTTTTGATGGTTTCAGTTTTGATTTTTGAGATGGTCTTCAGGTGCAGCCTAATCTAGACTTTCCTCATGATCCTCTCACCCCAGCTTTATTTCATCTTTCTGTGTCATGTCCATAGTTATTTACTTTTCTCAACCTTGTCATTGTCAATCAAAGTTCAGTGGCTCCAAATAATAGGAATAGACTATCAGCTGCCAATGGAGTGTTAGATTTTCTAGTTAGCCACATTAATAAAAGCAAAGGGGAATTAGTGAAATTTAATAGTATAATGTCTATCCAAATATTAGAATTTCATCAGTACCATTGTAACAGTTACTCTTAACTATTGCTATGAGAGAATACCCAAAATCAGACAACTTAAGGGAGAAAGGGAGATTTATTCAGCTTACGGTTCCAGAAGGGAGAGACAGCCTTTCATGGCGGAGGCGACATGGCTGGTGGCTAAAGCTGGAGGCAGGCTAAGTCACTGCAGACATCCTTGGAGAGTCTCTTAGTCTTCTGTTCTGTGGTTCCTTTTATCTGGTCCACTACTGGGAGGTTCCAGTCAGATCTAGGGCTGATCTTTATTGTAAATGGATTAACCCAGGTAATCTCTTCAGGTAGACTCACAGCTCATTTTAGTTAATGCCAGGTGTGGTCAAGTTGACACCCAGGATTAACTATTACAACCATCATTTCTGAAATTTTGTTTTTAAATGTGTCTACTATCACAGCTACTCTTTCTATTACTGTAAGACAACACTCAAACAACTTACAAGAGAAAGGGAGATTTATTTGGCCTAGGTTCAGAGGGGGAATATCTTTTGTGGCAAGAAAGGCATGGCAGGGGACAGAAGCTGAAAGCGGGTCAGGTCACAGAGGCAGAAAGGGCAAGTGGCATAGCAGACGACTAGTGGGAGACTACTAGTGGAGCAGGGCAGGTCTGTCCCATCTCAAGGTCCATCCCCATGACGTGCCTTCCTCCAGCAAGACCCACCTCCTAAAGGTAACATTAATTTCCCAAATGTTAGCACTGGCTAAGAATGCAAACATGGGCTTATGGGGGACAGCTCACATTTAACCTTCATCTCTTTTCGTCAGACTGATTTGGAAATAACCATATTGGGCTTCTCAGTGTTGTTAATACAGTTCTGTCTCACTGATTTATCCAGTCTCAACATACCAGCTTGTTGAATGAGTCAGCGTTCACTTCTCAAGATACATGGCTGAATTTCAATGACAGATTGGCCATACTTTCCAAAGACTCATTTAGTACCTTTCCCTTGATCATTTTGAGACTGCCTAAAAGAATATTGCTTCCTGCCAAAAGGTGTAGGCAATATCTGACCTTTTAGAGAAGGCACTTAACTAGTCTGTTTTTTAATATTTTAAAAAGGCATGAAGGGCAAAATTACTAATGGGTAGGGCTTCTGCTCTCAATTCTGGTAACCTGAGTTCAGTCCCTGGACCCACATGGTGAAAAGAGAGAACTGATTACTGAACGTTATCCTCTGACCTCCATCTGTGTTATGGCATGCATGCTCATGCCTTTTTTCCACCCACCCCTCTCTCAAATAAAAGTAAATTATTTTTTAAAAAAATCATAGAGCACTAGGAAGGAGTTAATATGTAGATAGCAGACACTGTGCTGTATGGAATTTAAACTTTATTTAGCATTTGTTTGCATATGTGTGTATATCACTGGGTACTATGTGTCCCTCTGGAGGACCAAGGGTGACTTCAGGAATCACCCTGGATTGCTTCTTCCTCTTTTTTGCTTTGTTCTGGGATTTCCCAGGTTCCACCCACCGAGTTACCACCATTTCCACCTAGCATTTTTTACGTGGGACCTGGGATCTGAACTCAGGACCTTCTGCTTGCAAGGCAGTCTTAACCCTTGAGCCATCTCTCCAGCCCCAGTATGGAATTTAAAGCTACATAATTTGTGTCAAGCTAACAACCTATTCTTGCCTTTGCTCTGAAACAATATTAATACTTCATTTTTTCATGTACATAAAGAAACGAAAACAGTGTGCAGCCTATAAGTGATTCTGAATGCAGAAGTTTTCATGTTCCTCTTACGTGACATCTCAGTTAAATGCCCCCAAAAAAGAAAGGTTGCAAAGTTTTTACCTGAGATCACTGTCTCTGAAAAGATAGCATTGTTATATTAAAGCAGGTGAAATAGTGTTACATTATAGATTATTCCTGTCTGTAGGGAAAAAGAGGCTTTGCTTATAAGATTTATGTATAAAGACTGTAAATCTAATATTGAAAATAAAAAGGTTGCAACATTAAAACTAATAAAATATACTTCCTCATTTACATCTATTGACTATACAATTATGTAATTAGGACTTTATGATCCATTCAGCAAACACGCTGAGTACAATGTGCAATAGACAATTAAAAACATCCTAGAAAACTATGACAATTGTAATCCGGTGAATGCTTTGAGACTTAGGCTGTTTCCTGGATCTTCTTTGGCTTACAAGTTTTGTTTTCATTATCAAAAATGTATTGATTCCTTTTTCTAAAATATTTTGAGAGAGAGAGTCAGCGTGCCATATAGTACATGGGTGATCTTCCTTCCACGGTGCTGCTTCCAGGCCACCAGGTTTCAAGAAGACGCCTTACATCTGGGCTTTCTTGCCAGCTCAGTTTATTGGTTCTTACATATTACTTTCTTAACTATTCTTAGAGGTAAAATCAGGAAAATGCCTGATTTATTTGTTGGTCATATTTATTCTATGATTGCATACTGAAAAATATTATAGTAAACAAGACAAATCTCCATTTTCCCAGAGCTTACAGTGACAGTGAAGTAAGCAGAGTAGGTGTGTAGTTAGTGTGAAAACAACAAAGCAAGCTAATGTGGACGGTAAAATATGGCTGTGAGAGGCAGTTCTGGAGTTATGCAGTTAGTAAATGCAGTGCCAATAGTTGATGCTTGTTGAATCCAGAATCACTAGAAGCAACCAGTTACTGAAGAGCTCAGGGTCAGCCGTTCTAGGCAGAGACTAATACACGCAAAGGCTGTAGAACCAACAGGTGTTGGAAACCTAAAAGATTACAGTGCTTTGTTGAAAGGATGATGGAGCCAAAAGTCAAAAAAAGTAGGAATTGAACTACTTCAGTCTTCCAGCTTAGCTTTCAGTGAAGAGAAAACTGAGGCATGTTAGAAGTGCTGAGTTTTAGAAATCTTTAGAAAGTCGTCCAAGAGCTGGTGAGATAGCTCAGTGGATAAGGTCCCTGAGAAAACTGTCTGAATACAATTGAAATTTTATAAAAGTAGAATTTACATATGAAAGTTACAATTATATGCCTTTTTTGCACTATTTGGGAAGTATTTCAGAATTGGTTTTGGTTGCTAAAGACCATCTGTCCAGTACAATTTAAATGCCTTCATAATCCACCTAAGCAGTTCTGCTTGAATATCCCTTGGTCTTAGGAAATTGTTTCATGTAGGCTGCTAATTCTCTAGTGAGAGCATCTAAAACTAAAACTAGTTTGTCATTCAGGATACCAAGTGATTTTATGTAAGAGTTACATTACATACTTTGAATTATTTTGTCACTATAACTCAAGGAACATCCCTCTTTTACTAATAGGGTCTGATTCAGTGAACTACTATAAAGGACAGTGGTTTGCAAAAGAGAAAGTAATGCTATGAATTGAATAATCTTCCCTCTTGGTTTGTCTTAAGAAACCCAACCAGTGTCCACTTTTACTATCATAGTTAAATTCGCATATTTGCTTTAAATGTTTAACTATAAATTGTGATCGTATTGTATAAGTCATATATGTGGAAATTACCCTAACAAAAAATTCTAACACAAAATTCTAACACAAAAAATGTAGAGCTTTCTGTGAGTTCTCTTAATGTTAACTGTCTATTTTAGTTTTCTTAATCTTAGATCTTTTTAATAGTTATTTGACACTTTATACATAGATATATGATTGTTTCCCCACCCCCTCAAAGCTCAGGTTCAAACTCAGACTCAGTAGATGGGCAGTAGTCTGCATGTGTGACTTTCATCACATGTAGTAGGATGGGGCACATTTTATTTACAAGGGAACATATCCACGGTCAGTCACATGACACATTCATGAATGAATACAAAATGTGTGTTCCACCTTTAAAACAAAATGCCTATCAGTGTTCTTTGCTTATTTTTCAACCAACACAAAATTCTAACACAAAATCTTTTTGTTTCATTTTGTGTCTCACTGAATTTAACCAGGGTGGTTTGTGTGCTCATTGGTTTGGAAGTATCTGCTGGACACTGGCGACCTCATCAGTTTGTGTACAACAAGATGCTATTTTTGCCTCTCCCTCTCCCAGGATTAGTTGGTTTCTAGTAGTTCTATATGAAATGGTAGGACTCCTTAAGCCCCTCCCCCATCCAGACTGTCTGCCATCCAGGTCAGTCTCCTGTAACCATTGTGCTTGTGGGTTCATGATGGCCTGGATGTATCATGCTTTTAAGGTGGCATTTGCAGCCCTTTTCCCTATCTTTCAGCTCTTACTTCTTTCTGCCCCCCTCTTCCTTATTGATCCCTGACTTTAAAGGAGGGTTACAAATGCCTTGTTTAGGGCTGAGCCCTGAGTTGATTATCAATATCTTGTGTGCTCATGGTAGACAATCTTTTTTTTTTATGTTCCTAAACTATATTTGTATATATATTTTTATCAGTGAGAATACTATGTTCTTGGAGCATTTCTTCTCAGTGTTTGTTTACCTTTATTGCTTTTCTATGTGTTTCTTCTTTTGGGATATATTATAGCTGCTTTCATCAATTTCCTGAGATCATTTTCTGAAGCAGAATACAAAGAAACTCATCTCTTTAGAATTCCTGACAATCATTTCACAAACAGTTAAGAAACATTCCTGCTTGCTACAGATTAGGCAGATATTCTCAATTAAGTTCACTGATGATATTCTGAGCATTTTAGCAGCTTTGTCTGGTAGTTAATTGTGATCCTATAAATTAAAGAGTAGTTTTTAAATGTCTGTTTTAATAATAATCTGTATTTTTAAATTTTTAATATCCCTATTATTTACTTGAGAAAGAGACAAGAAAGAGAGAGCAGGTATGCATGCCCCATGGTGCATATTCAGAGGTTAAGGTACAACATTCAGAAGTTATTGTTCTCCTTCCACATTTGGCCTCCAAGGATTAAATTTAGGTCACCAGGTTTGTATACAGGTACTGAGCCATCTCACCAGTCCTTCATGTATATTTTTAAACCTTTGCTGTAATGATTCTTTTCTTCCTCTTGAACATGTGACCTTCTCTTGTACTAGTTGTTAGCTTCTAGGAATACTTACATGCAACCTATTTTAATTATATTTAGTCCACGTGTATAGTCAATTGAATTATATAGGCAGTACCTAAGAAAAACAAGAAAAGTCCACCTGTATGGCTGAGCAGATGTGAGAAAGAAATAGTATTATGTGGTCTTTCTTCTAATACCCTCTCCCCACCTAAGAGGAAGAGCTCTGACTTGGAATGACTTTTACATGCACAGACGACAAGTGCACCTGCACACATGAACACACACATACAAACATACAAAGATGGGTCTTAGGTCCGTGGAATATCTTTCAATTCCTTCCACATTATGAATTTCTGAAGATTGCATTCATATAGCAAAAAAAAAAAAAAAAAGTATGAAACTAGAGTGCTATGTTTACTCTCTCATCCTTGCCACCTGCTCTTGTGAAGATAAAGCAGTTAACAAGATCCAGGGATGTAGTCATGCAGATTAAATTAAAAGAAGCAAAGATATTCCAAATCTTAGAAAACAAACTTTATTAGTGAGGGCTCTACAGGGGAGAAAAACAATAATTGGCTGAAAAATAAGCAAAGAACACTGATAGGCATTTTGTTTTAAAGGTGGAACACACATTTTGTATTCATTCATGAATGTGTCATGTGACTGACCGTGGATATGTTCCCTTGTAAATAAAATGTGCCCCATCCTACATGTGATGAAAGTCACACATGCAGACTACTGCCCATCTACTGAGTCTGAGTTTGAACCTGACCTTTGAACTTTAAGTCCATTTATCTCTGTCTTAAAACAGATCACCAGAAATCCAGTGAGAATAGTTTGTTCTTTGGTAATATCTTTTGAGTACCATAGAATTAGAAATAACTTAAATTTAAGAAAAATAATGTGAGAACCTTAAGTATTTAATTACCTAATGTGTTTAGTCATTCTTACGTTTTGTTTTTTGAGACAGAATCATTTTTTTAGCCTAGGCTCATGTCCAGGTCCCTCCTGCCCCAATCTCTCAAGTACTGAGATTACAGGTATATGTTACCCGCCAGCATCATTCCTGTCAATCAGTATCCAAATTTGGAAGGAAAAATAGTAACCTTATTATTTTATAAAGTACACTATGAAGTGTGTTTATACATTTATCATGCTGTAATTTGAAGGCAAAAGTCATGGACTGGAGAATGACTCAGGGTTTGGTAAAGAAACTCGCTGTCAAGCCTGATGACTTGCATTTGATCCCCAGAGTCCATGTGCCCCATCTTTTCCATCCCCAACACCTGGTTGCTACTCTTCCACTCTGTTTCTGTAAGTTCAGCTTTTTCACAGTCCAAAATAATTGAGAGTGTGCTATGATTGTATCTGGTTTATTTGACTTATCAATGTTCCCTAGCGTCATCCATTAAATATAGTTTTAATGCACTTTTGTATTCATTGTAAGTGAATTCATTATATAATCCTAACACTGAGAGTGTAAGTTTTGTTTTTTTTTTAATAGTTACTTATTAAAGAGAGAAAGAAAGAGAATGGAGTGTGCATCATGCCACCGCGTGTACTTGGAGGACAAATTTTGAAATCTGTTCTTTTCTTCCGCCATGTGGGCTCTGGGAATCAAGTTTAAAGACTTCAGGTTTTCATGTAGATGCCTTTACTTGCTGAGCGATCTCCCCCTGAAGCGTATTTCAAGCACCATCAAAATCATATGTTTATTAGGAAAGAGAGTATAGGAAAAGAAACACACACATCTGGTGCATGAGCACACAGATGACGGTCAGATGACACCTTTCAGGAGTCTGTCCTTCTATGTGATCCAGGGCTCAAATTCAGGTCACCCAATTTGTAAGCAGGTTCTTCCACTGAGTTGTCTTGCTGTCCCTGTACTGTTTTATATAGTAAGCATGTAGAGGTAAAAGAGAAAAGTTCTCAAGGATAACAGATTTTCTAGGATTCTGCTGATACTTTTATGACTCTTTTATTGTTACTTTGATTTTTAATTACAAGTCTTCATTATTTTAGAGTGGCTTTAGGTTCAATTCCAAATACCATAAAGGAAGCACAGGTTAAAAGTACAGACAATTCCCATATATACATTTTTTTCTTTGACTCACATACTTCATTAACGGTTTGTGTTAGTGTGTATATTAGTTACAGTTGTGACTCAGCATTAATACATTATTACTAGCTAATGTTTTTAGTTAACTCTAGGCTTCATTTTGTGTCCTGTATATCTATAAGCTTTGACAAATATATGCTGTGTATCTACTAATACAGAATCATTAGAGAATACTGTGAGTCTGAGCTTAGAAGACCAAATTACCCAGTCCTACCAGTGAGGAACTCAGAAGAAATGACTACAGGCAGTGAGAACCATAGGGGCAGGAGCTCGACAGGTGAAGGAAAGTGTCCTTAGCTGTGGACCTGCAAAAAGAAGGGCCACTTACACTGCCACAGAGGTGTGGTCCCCTACTACAGCAGACAACCTGAAGGGAGTCCTGTGGCTCACAGAAGCAGACAGGCGTGAGGGTTGGGAGGGAGAAAGATGGATTGTAAAGAGAGAGGAGAGAGGGAGAGGAAGGAAGAAGAGAAGACAGGCATAGACAGTCACTCATTTTGTTTGTATGAAAGGAAAATTCTTATTTTTTTAAAAAAAAAGCATTCCTAGTCTGAGTGAACACTACTGTGTTCACTAAATAAATGTGTTGGAGAAGGCCTCAAAGTCAGCTAACACTGTATTTCACTGTCTCACCCCTTTGATTCTTTTCTATTCTAGAAGTCTCATTCTATGATCTCAGGTCCTTGAAGCTTTCTTTGACTTCTTTCAGTGCTTTGCTTCCCATAAGCATCTCTTTTTTCTTTGTATTCCCATAACCACTACCAAGGGCTTTTCCAGGATCTCTCTTATTTGTTGATTTGCTTGTTTGTTTGTTTGCTTGCTGGTTTGTTTGTTTAACCTGTATAGGACTTTGTCTTTCTTAGGTCTTATCTCTCATCTATTTTAGTGTTCAAAGTATAGTACATGGTCAAATGCTGTATCAGAAAGTGTAAAGATACAGAGAATTAGAGATTTTATAAGAACAGTTTTCTTTGTACTCTCTCAAGAGTTCACTGAGAAGGAAATTCTCCATGTACTAAAGTTATACTAAAGTTGTTGTTCACTGGCAAGAAGGTGCAGAACAGTATAGCATACTACCTTTTGTGTCAGAAAGGGAAGGGATTTAGAGTATAGGTTTATCGCTATAAAACAAATGCAGCAAATACATTTAGGAACAGTGGAAGGAGATGATTAAAAAATGAGATATCATAATACGTACTCTCTTATGTTGTTTTTTTAACTGTGTAAATATTTCATCTGTTTGAAATAATGTCCCTGGTGTCCCATTACAGGGTGGGGGGGGTTGAAAGGATTTTTGCTGACTCTGTGTTGCTCATAAATGAAATCCTTAGTTTCCTATTCCTATGTCTCTGCTATACTTGGTTTAATAGGCTGACTGAAAGCAGCTGAATTGTCCCTAAATCATATTCAGAATTCAGCTCAGTTCACCTCTTCCTTCATAATTGCTTATTGCATTGTGTCATTTTAGAATAATAGAATTATATGTTAATTTGTTTTGTTGGCTAAGTATCCAGATTTATTTCATGAATATTTGGGTCCCCACTTTAATTGTTAACAACCCTGTATTAGATAGAATCGTGTTCTAAAATATGACATGGTAGCACATGCCTGTGCTAATCCCAGTGTTTGGGACATGATAGCTGGAGGATCATGAATTTGAACAAGCAAGACCTTGTTTCAAAAAAAAAAAAAAAGGCTAAGTGTAGCAACTCATGCCTAAAATCCCAACACTTGGGAAGCTGAGGCAGAGGATCAGGAGTTTAAGACCAGCTTTGACTATGTCAGACTTTTCAAAAAACACAGAGAGAAAAGGATGGAATGAATGAAAATTCTTTTCACTTTCATATTATCTGAAGTATAGTGATAATGATGACTTTTATAAGAAACAGTAAAAATAGCATAATTAGGGTAATTTTCTGTCCAGTAGAGGTGAAATAAATGTGTAGATCTACACACTAAACAAGGTTAAACATAGCATGATACTTGTGATTCGCAGTGATTTATGTTCTAGTAAAAGTTAATACAATAATTGAGAACCATGTGAGTTTTTACTAATTTATATAAACCCTGCAAGAAAATTCTCATGTGGACTCTATATCAACCACCTGGAACTAGGCCAGCCTAATCTCTCCCCATCCAGAAGCTCAGGGAAATTTGCGGAAGAAGGGGCGGTAAGATTGTAAGAGCACAAGGATGGGAGGAGCAATGATAATGCAAAATACTCCACACAAGTTAGGGCCGAAGCAATCATAATTGGACTTTGCATGCCCTGCACAATGTCCAACACACTATTGACCCCACAAAGTCTAGCATTTGCTAAAGGCACCAAGATCCTTGGAGGCAAGGGATTGACAGCCACAGTAGTGTTCCTATGCTTAAGGGGAACACAGGAAAGGGTTCTGAGAAATGCCACTGGGTCCTTGCACCTTATCGGAGAGGAGGACCCAGAGGAGAGTCTGGCATGCACATTATAGGATGCTCCGGGGATGGGAGGGGGAGGCACTGGGAGATGGGGAGGGAGGAGGGAGGGGAGGGGGGCACAGGGCAGTGGGAGGTTGGAGGGAGGGAGGGAACTGGTGTACCTGTTAAGTTTTTATGAGTGGAAATAAAAAAATAAAAAGAAAATTCTCATGTGTTTAAATAAGACAGACAGAACTGTTAATCTTTAAATTAAACTTTAAATTTTCCATAAATGAATGTTTCTTTTTAAAATTGATCATAGAAAACAAATCTCATCAAGAGACTCACGGTATGTTTCTATTACTTAATATTTTTATTTAATGTTTATTTCAAAATAGGCAAGAAAACTGGATGTATATTTTGAATGTGAAGAAAAAATAATGAGCAAGACTACTCTGGATAAATCCCTTCTAGACATAATATCAGATCCTGATGGTATGTGTTTAATAAATTTCAAAGTGATTAAAGCAGTTCGAGCTAACTTCAAGTAGAATTGTAATTTTTCTGTCAGTCTTAATATAACAATAATGATGACAAATATAACAAATAGATGAGCTATTTTCTGTTGAAATTTGTTCAACATAGCAGTTTTTAAAGTGGAAAATGATTTATATTTTATTTTCTTGAACTTGTCTTTGGTAGTATTTTAAAGCACTTTTTAGTCTTCATTTGTCTAAAGTGTTACACAGCTCTGAAGATTCAGATGAACAACATTAAAAATGAAATTCTCCAAGTGACAAGAAAAGATACATCTAAAACTGAATTCCATTTTACATTCTTGGGAAATTGTACTTTTAAAGACATTCTTAAGGTTTAGGGAAAGGGTTCAGTTAGTAAGTACTTGCCATGCTAGCATGAGGAACTGAGTTCAATCCTCAGCAGCCATGTTAAAAATGGTACTGCAACCCATGCCTGTGACTCAGCACAGGAAGATTCTGGACCTTGATTACTACCCTCTAATCAAATTGGCAAGTTCCAAGTTCACTGAGAGACCCTGTCTCAAAGAAACAAGATGGGGAAGAGTTGAGAAAGGCATCCTAACATCAACCCTGGCCCACACGTGCACATATATTTACACACAGAAAGAAAAACTGTGGTTAGCTCCATTACACTTATATTTCTTGGGCATGTTAAATTTTCTTAAAAAAAAAAAAAAAAAGATATAACTTTGCAATTGTAAGATGGAATCTGATTTTGACTCAATTATAATTAGTTTAATTATAAGTTTTTAGTTCTCAAAACTTTAGACTTCTCAATTATTTTGAAATAATTTTGGATCTAAATCTCAATGCTTGCCCAAATTAGACAATACCAGGGCCTCTTTTGCATATAAGTTACACAGGATGATTGGCAACAGGCTTAGGATTCTAGTTTGAGTATGAATTTTAGACTTTATTCTAAATTGGAAAATAAAGGCATTCAAACCATTTAATTAAATATTATATTTGTAAGGAGCCATAAGTATTACTTCTGCTTTAAAAAGTCATGTACTGAGAGCATGACAGTTTGAAATTATGCATTTTAATAAATGGCATGGTTTTCACAAACCTTTTAGTAAAATAATACTCTTCAGTTAGCAAGGACAGAAACATCCACCTTCAAAACAGGAAAAATTTAATGTACTTTTTAGATGTTAATTATAGTACATAATAGCTACAACTGTGAAAGTCTTTTCTCTTTGTGTTTCCCCTGTGTAGCGGGAACGCCAGAAGACAAAATGAGACTGTTTCTTATCTACTACATCAGCACACAGCAAGCGCCTTCTGAGGTATGTCCTCCCTGGCATTACTCAAGGGGTGCTTACTTGCACAGTTGCCAGTTAGGAGTTTCAAATGGAAGTAAAAAATCTTTAAATCTATTAAGGCTGATTTTTATTTACTTCCGTTTTGTAGCAATTTTTTTTTTTTTTTTAATGTCAGAGGAAACTATTCACTGAGGAAATGCCTGACCACTTTGGAAGTTGCTGAATTCAAGTGGCCTAAGTTTTTGTTTCTGGAAAAAAAAAAAACCATTCTAAATTAAATGAACCAAGATTACTAGATTTTTCAAAAGATTGGTCTTATCATTTTAAGATTGTTTCACAACTAATGACTATTAATTAGAGAAACTATCCTAGAAGGCTGCCTTGTAAAGGATAATGGTGATTTGGTCAGATTCACTGGGCTCTGTAGAGACCGTTAGCTCTTTTCTTATGGTAGCACAGTAGTTGTACAAATGAGCACTCATAAGGACTTCCAAGACCTTCAGAAGTACCTGGCTACTGCTGCTGCCATTAAGTAAATGGGGTTCCTGTTAGTCAAAAATCTTTACCATGTTGAAATAGCAAACTAAACCCAGTATTCACTTTAAATCTTGACCTTAATTCAGGAAGAAAGTGTGTTTTTTCTTTTTAGAAATACCTTTCTCATCAGCAGAAGATTATCTGTTTCTTAGGAGACTCCAATAGTCTATATAGTATTTTCTTAAGATTATATTATAATGTTCCCTTGGTTGGGTTACATTATTTTTTATAAGCTTTAGTGATCATTAAGAGGCTTAGATCAAATTGCAACTACATATATCAGCTACTAGTCTTAAAAATATAAAGCAGTGAAAATCTCAGGTTGATGATGACTTTGAAAGGCTTTCCCTTAAGGTTGGTGTGTACAGTGCTTGTTGAAAGCATGAGAACTTGGTCAGAGCCCCAGGCACAACAGCCCTTGTAATACCAGTGCTAGAAAAGCAGAGATAAGAGGATCCCTGGGGCTTGCTGGCCAAGCAGGCTGGCCAGGTTCAGTTGGGAGGCACTGCTTCAAAACATAGGTGAAGAGTGAGTGAGGAAAACCCTCAACATTAGTCTGTGGCCCCCACATGTATATGCACATGCACATACACTCATAACCACATTTGGACAGTATTTCCCTTGTAGCATTTTACTCTGTAGTTACTGATTATATTCCTTTTCTGCTACAAATTCAGCCTGATATACTCATCAAGAGGTAAAGAGACTAAGGAAGAAGTGGGGAGGACACGATTTTAAAAGTACAACATTGTTCTGGAAGTGAACCTCTGTCCTGCAGTGAGACTGGCAGGAGAGAGCTGAGTCTGCAGCTCCGATCCATGTCATTCCTGGTGTTTCTGTTTTAGGAGTATTGTGTCCAGGTCAGTTACTTGACCCAAAGAAAAGCTCTATTTTAGTAGTACAGAAAGAATTGACTGTTGGATTTTCTGAAAAATTACAAATATTTGACTATAGGTGTATGGGATGCCCCTAGGGAATTCTCACTAAGTGAGATGACGAAGTGAGATGACTTAGCTACCTAAAACTTAAAGACTTGGGATTGCATTTTGATTAAACAAATCACAACATACTTAAGACTCCAGGAAAGTGAAGTTGTTTATCATATAGTTCTTTTCTTATTTCAGGCTGATTTGGAGCAGTATAAAAAAGCCTTAACAGATGCAGGATGCAACCTTAATCCTTTACAGTATATCAAACAATGGAAGTAAGTTTTAGCTTCGTTTTAAATTGCTCTTATTTAAGGAAGGCTCATTTTTGTAATTTTATTCCCAAGAAAATGGAGTTGCTGATTAGAAAAAAATCAGAGGCTGAAATCTTTTGGTTTGTTTATGCCATGCTGAGAATTGAACCTAGAGTCCTGGATATGCTAGGCAGGTACTCTACCACTGAACCACATCCCCAGCACAGCTTATATAAAATCTTTGGGATCAGATGTTCAAAAGTTTTAGTTTCACTAGTAACTAGAACAATGCCAAATTTAGAAAACATTCCAAGGAGATAACAAAATTAGTTGGTCATTTATACTCTGCTATTTAGAATATAAATTGTCATGTTTTTCTGAATGATCTAATAGGTTTTTTAAAATAGCTTTGACCTACTCCTACTTTTAAGGATTTAGACAAAGAAGTAATCAGAGTTGTAAAATCTTGAAAGTAAAAATCATCCTGAATGTCTAGCCACAAAATTGGTAACTGGATGGACATACTTCAGCCAGATGTGGTGGCAAATGCCTATAAACCCAGGCTGAGATGGGAGGTTTTATATGGAGCAAGACTCTACCCACCTGTCCCTTCTAAAATTATGTATTTCTGTAAAATAAAATACAACGAGGTGATTAAAAATCTTACTATGGAATGAGTTAGACAATGGGAATTATTTATATATTAGAAAAAAAACTAAGTTGTTTACAGTATCTTGGTTTTTTAAATAGTATTAACCCTTCATATCCATCAGGTCTGTATCCTCATATTGAAAATTTTCAGGAGGAAGGAATTGTTGAACCTGTATAGGCATTTTATTTTATGTTATTCCCTAAGCAATACAATATAATGGTTATTTACATAGCCTTATATTAAACATTATAAATAATCTAGAGATGATTTAACTTATATGGGAGGATATACAGAGCTTATATACAAATACTACACAGCTTATATAGAGGAAGTGAGTATCTCTAGAGTTCCTCATTCTTGAGTATCCTGGAACCAACCTCTCCCCCCATAAATGCTAACAGAGATCATGTTTTCTAATAGTGAACATGATGGGAAAGATACTTGGTCATTGAACTTGCATATGTGTTCAGGATATGATTGACCATAAATGAAAGAATGATATTAAATCATGCTGACTGACACAAAGAAAATAAAACTGACAGAAGATTGAACTGATAGCTAAACTGGATTAAGGAGAAATATTTGAGGTAAAACTCAGATGGGATTTTTTTATAGTATGATCCATTTGTGCATACCTGTGTACATGACTATACAGATAGTCATTGAATTGCATACTAAAATGATGTGCACCTGAATATGACTCCACGTGGTGTTATTTTTTTCTTTTGACTGCTTTTCTTGGCTAAATTTTCTATATCACCTTTGAAATATTTCTTAGTCACTTTTAAGACCATATGATTGACTGTTTTCAGATCTCAGATGTATCAGAAAATACACAGAAAAAGAAAGACGCCAAATTGCTAACTGTGATTATCTTTAAATAGTGATTTGGAGTGTTTTATTAAGGTCATATTAGCTTAGTGAAGATAATTTTACAAAAAGGTGTCAGAGTAGAAATGTACGTAGGAAATAGTGGTACACAACTGTAATCCCCTTAACTCAGGAGGGTGCGGCAGGAAAAACTGAAGTTCATGACCAGTTTGGCCTCCACAGTCTCACTGTCTGGAGATTACAGGCTAATGTTAGTGTTTGCCTATTTAATTTTTTTAAATGTATCATGGTTTTTAACTATGAAATCTATTGCAAATACAGCTTTGATTTCTTACTTGCAGTATTATGGCAGTCTGTCACTGTCTTTAATCTTCAATAATAATATTAACTGTTTGCATAATATTCAGCCGTACAGAAGTACTTCTGTTTGTCTCTTGAATGTTTAGAATTGTTTGTTAAATTATTAAGTTCCAGTCCTTTGATATGAATAGTTAATTTGTATCTTCTGAACAAAACTAAAATTTTTGCATTTCGTTTTGGTGGATTTCTCTCCATGTAACTGGAAGATTTTGTCAAAATTGAGACAATATTTTTAGTATTTCAGCTACCATATTGCTAATGATTCTTGGTTTTTTATTCTATAAAATTCAGTTTCGTTGTCCTCCCCCTTACAAAGTATTTGAAATAGTTCAGAATCCCTGTGAAAGAATAATGATTAACATAACATGTTTATAGTATGCTAATAAGATGTGCTGAAGCACAAGGTGTACAGAGTGATATTGATTTTTTAATAATGTGTGTTACATATATCAGCATACTAATGATTGATTCTTCTGGGGTCATGAGCATGCCATATTTTCTAAATTTTGTAGGGACATGAAAACATTCTTAGAGGAAATTTTTTTTAATTTTCTAAACTTTATTGTGTGAGTGCGTGCATGTGTATGTGAAAAGTGTCAGCACAGGCTCGTGTACACCACAGCACATGTGCAGGACCTTCCCCTTCAAATGGCTCCTGGAAACTCAACTCAAGTTGTCAGCTGCACAGCAAGCACCTTTACCCACCAAGCTTCTCACTAACTCCACAAAGTATTGAAAACACAAGTAGTGCTATCTTTTGGCCTAACTTTTAAAATCATCTTACAGTTTAAAGGCATCCTAAACATTTAGAAAAAGTTGAAAGAACAACTACTTGCAATTAACTATAAAATTGTATGATTTATAATATAACTAAAAGAGAAGTTTATTAGTTAGTAGAAAGAAAAGAATAATAAGGTGGTTTTGAGCCAAGTCTTTAAAGGAAATGTGTAAGGACTGTGAATCTGACCCAAAGGACAGCAAGCAAAGACATGTGTCAGGAAGAAGGGAGCACAGACTCTTGAAGATAGCAAAAAAACTAGCATGGCCACTTTCTTAAGGAAGCAAGCTTCAACCTCATTTCTTGCTAATGATTGTATAGGGAAAGAAAAAAAGAAAAGAAAAATTGTGAAATTTGTGGATTTTGTCTATGCAGTGCTGTTGATGGAACTCTGAGTCTTGTGATAGTGTTCAACCACTGAGCTACATCCTCAGCCTTGCATTTGTGTATTTTAAAAAATCTTCATGTTCCAATCAGAGACCCTACATTAATCACCAGGAACCAGGCCAGCCTAATCTCTCCCTATCCCAAAGCTCAGGGAAATTTGTGGAAATGGGGGCAGTAAGATTGTAAGAGCCTAAAGATGGGGAGGAGCAACGATATGCAAGTTACTCCACACACATTAGAACCAAAGTAATCATAATAGGACTTTGCATGACCTGCGCAATGTGGTCATTGACACCCCCCCCCCCAAAGTCTAGTGTGGATCACAGGCACTAGGATCCTTAGAGGCAAGGGATTAACAGTCACAATAGTGTTCCCATACTAAAAGGGAGCACAAGAAAGGGCTCTAGGCAATGATACTGAGTCCTTACACCTCATCAAAGAGGAGGACCCATAGGGAAATTTGACATGCACACTAAAGGATGCTCCAGGAATGGGAGGGAGGGAGGGGAGGAAAAGAAGGGGAAAAGGGGGAGGGAGCAAGGAGATGCAGGGAGGGGTGGAAGGAGGAGGGGTGAAGGGAGGAAGGGGAATGGGGTACCTATCAAGTTTATATGATTAGAAAAAAATAAATTAAAAAAATCTTCATGTTCCAATAATAACCATAATGTAATTAGTTGAAATTTTTTAGTCTTTTAATTAAATTTTTAATTTAAAAATGTCCTGCATCATACAAGTTAATAGATAATGCAATGATTCCAACATACTAAGTGGTAGTGCTAATGACATATATACATACAATTAATCTCCTTATGTTATAGAGCTTTTGCCAAGATGGCCTCAACTCCTGCCAGCTATGGCAGCACCACCACCAAATCAATGGGGTGAGTATTTCTGATAATGCTGATGGAATTTTTTTTTTAATTTTACTTTACTGTGTATGTGCGTGTGTGCATCAAAGGGCATTGGATGCACCTGTGGAGGTCCAAGGATGACTTTAAGGCTCATCCTGGATTGCTTCTATTTGCTTTGCTCTGGGGTTTCCAAGTGCAGACTGCTACCATTCGGCCTGGTGTTTTATTTGTTTTCATGGAATCAGGAATCTGAAGTCAGATCCTTCTGCTTTCAAGGTACAGTCTTAACTCCTGAGTCATCTCTCCAGCCCGTGACTGAATCCTAGTACTGTAAACTGTATACTTAAAATGCAGTGTCGACACTTCCAGAATGTTTCCATTGTGGTCCAGAATAGTGTCACCATGCTTCTGGTTTCCCTATGTGGTTTTAATTCTTTTAAAATGTAAGGCAATATTGTTTACATTAATTCCATATTCTTAAAACAGCATTTTTCATTTTCAGATATGCATAAAGCTATTTTTGTATTAATGTTGGAGAGCCATAATGTAGACTTTGGAGGCTAAGTACTCAATACCTAGCTGTAAGACAGGTGCAGGCACAGTGCCATGCAGGAGCTGGAAAGGCCTGGGTGGAGATGTCTTTCACTCTAGGTATCCTATGGATAGAACCTCTGTGCTTTTCAGATTTGCTGACCGTGGTCTATATCATACAGATTTCAGACTACTTGATTTTTTTTTTAGAGCTAGTATGAAAGTAAGAAGCCCAGAGGAAGATGTTTATTTTAGCCCTACAGTGCGTTACTCATTTTAGTGAAATAGTTTCCAAAAGCAAAAACACTTGACCGAAGTAAGAGCATGTAAGTGCTGGACACAGTGACCATCAACTTCAGTCAGTGCTATTGTGCTTTCTCCCTCCACCCACCCACCCAACTCTGAGTTGCCTGGTGCAGGCAGTGGCCTCAGAAACGTGCATTACATCAAAGACTACTTTCTTTATGGTAATGAAGGGTGTCCATTCTGGGGAATAAGGAATAAGGAAGATAAAGGAAAGTAATTCCCATGAATCTAACAAGATAGATATTGCAGTTTCGAGTCTTTAAATCTTATGAATACTTAAGTAATTCTTATGGATTTTATACTTGAGGATATTATTAATTCCAAAATGATGTAAGAAAATCTTACATGATTTGAAGGCAAAGTCTTTCAATACCATAATGTAGAATTAGCATTCTTTGTCATTATCATACTGTATATGATATTATTTGATCCATAATATAAGCCCAGTGAGGCAGAAAATTGTTGTTCATTTTGTGTTCGTTAAAAGTTCAGGCAGTGAGCATTCATCAGCATAAAGGCAAACATTCAGCTTATTGTGCTTCATGTTTACCTAAGGGAGACAATATACAATGAAGCATGTAGTACACAGTTGGATCCAGCTGCTGTTGATACCAAGAACACAGTAATATCTAACTTCATAAGGAATATATTATATTTTTTGACGTATGCTCAAACTAAAGCTGTGTCTGAATTACTATCTTTAATTGTATTAAGCAATCAGAAAAGCAAGAGATTTACTTAGAATTTTGGCAAATTATAATTTTCCAAAGACTGCACATAACTAAACAGTTAAGATGTTTACTTGAGGGTAACAAAAAATAATTATTTTATCACTGTTTCTTTTTAAATAAAATTTCAGCAGTGGTAACCATGGAAGCAGAAATTCTCAAGGCCTGTTTAGTGAAAGCAAAAGGTGATAGGTATAGTGAAAACGGTATGCATGTGATTAAATGAATGGGGAGAATGTTTCTCTGACTCCACTTACTGTAGTCCTCCTCCTCTTTTGCCCCACCCAGTCTCTTGTCACGAGTCATGAATACAGGATCACAGTTTGTGATGGAAGGAGTGAAGAACCTGGTATTGAAACAACAAGTAAGTACACTTGTCAGAAAGCATTAGTAAATATTAGAAATAAATTTTTTAAAAAAGATCCTTTATTGACACCTGTAAGACACATGTAAGAATAAGATTTTTGAGGGTTTTTTGTTGTTGTTTGTTTGGTGTGTCTACTTCAGAGCTCTGTCGCTTTATACTTTTTTTTAAATATTTGCTCATTTGAACTATATTGATGTTTGATTTTTCTTTGCTATCAAGTTTATAAAACAGGTTAAGCTCTTAGAATAATGAACTGCCAGATAATATCATTTGATAATCTTAGTATAATAGTCTTTATTTATAACAAAACATTTTGAAACTGTTTTCTATTAATTTTTTGATTTTTCTTATGTATAGTCTACTTTGAGCCATTGTCAATTGGTTTGTATTTTTTCAAGAAGTAATTGTTTTTTGCCTTTTATTATGAAATTTTCCAAACACACATTAGTATAGTATATCAAACTCTTCCAAACCCTTCAGTATTCAGTATCCTCCAGTTTTTATTTTATCTACCCCAAGTTTTGCCTTTTACTTTGTTTTATTATTACTGGAGCATTTTAAGGCAAATCTGAAATACAGTATTTCACATAGATACTCCATTTATGAGGAGAAGTTTAAAGACCAAATTAAGAGACAGCTCCAAATCTGAGTATCAAGCATGTGCTTATCCATTTTTTTCATTCTCTAAACTTTTTCCATACTTTATCTTTCTTATGTTTTCCTGTGCTATTTTGTGTAATTATTATTTGTATTTTATAATTTCTTTGAATGGAAGCATTTTTTTTTTTACCCAGTTTTGGGTTTTCCGTTCCATGATATCTTGTGTAAAATAGGCTTCTAGTTCCAAGAGGGGAGGGAACCTTCAGATTCTTTTTTCACATAAGTAAATGACATTAAAATGGATTGTTGATGAAGAATAGTGAAAAATCATTTTCCTTAATGACTTTTCAAACTTTCCTTTTAGATAATGTCACATGGCTTTAACTTTCCTTTTAGATAATGTCACATGGCTTTACTTTCTAAGTTCTTCACCAACTTTTTAGCCTCTTTATCCCCTTTAGAACATTGCCAGTACCTACATCCTACTTTTCTGATAAGAAACCACTGCTAAATGCTCAACCCTTGAATCTTTCTCTTATGTAACTGTAGTAACGATTCAAATTCAGAGAGTTTCAACTTTAGAAAAATCTTGCAATTCATATGTTCTCTTGCTCTTGAATTTTTTATTATTCCTTCCTCTTATATCTTTTGTTGAATTATATGGAACAAATACATAATTATTCTTTTTGGGGAAAGTGTTTTTGTAATTTTAATATATGCCGGTTATTTTGTCTTTTTGTTCTTTGACAGTTTTATACATATACATAATGAATTCATCATTTTTCGCTACTTTTTCCCTCCTGCCAAAACTTACTTTCCAACCAGTCGTCCCACTTTCAAGTCCTTGTCGTGCCTGTGACCTGGTGGCTTGGATTAGGGTTTTTACATGAACCTGCATAGGAGCTTATGTACTTACACCAGTTATTCCTTAGAAAAATCTGTGGTTTATATTTCTTAAATGGACAAACTCAATTTTGTTTGAGACTAAACTTAAAGTAATATTTTTACCCACTTTTTTAAAAATTTTAAATACTTTTCAAGAAATATGCCCAGTCAGCTTGAGCATTTGTGCTCGTGTTTGTTATATTTAAAATTTTCTGGCCAACACAAATACCAGAGAATCACGAAATAGCTTCCATTTCTTTTTACTTGTGTGATACCATTTGGAGAGATTTTTACTTACTATTTTAGAGAAAGGAGGAAAGCAGCATTTTTCCGTAGTAATAATAAAATGTTCTATGACCTAAAAAAATAAAAACTTGTGAAATACTAATGTATTCACTGCAGTCTTATGAATAATTAGATTCAATGTTGCTTTTATTCTGTGAAGTTTCCCAGACCTAGAACATTCTGTACAAGTCCACAAGGAAGTGCCCCTTAAATGGACAGAATACCTTACTAAGTGAATGCACTTTGAATAGACATAATGGCCACTTAGTAAGTCTTCTGGATGTAATATCATCTTACGTTCAAAATTTTAAAAATCATGTCAGAATGTACAATGATATTCATACTTAAAGTTTTCTGGACATTGTTCTTACACTCAATAACAAAAAAACTCGCTAGATTAAAATATTGACAACAGCGCTTCCTACCAAAGGCCTGTAAGCATGTCAGAAGGCAATTTTCTGCCAGCATCAGTGTCATACATTTCGTGGTAGAATTTGTTCTTTAGGAAGATGACACAGTATGATCTTAAAAATGTGAAATTTATCCCAGACAAAATGAAAATGGACCTTAAAATTATGTGTATATTTCATATCCTATTTTTCAAAATGCACAAGCATCTATTTGTTAAAATTGATGAAAATTTATGTCACTTAATCTTACACTTTTTCATAAACTTTAAAATTAGCGTCTAAAGAATACTGAGCAAAAAGGTTATCTGATCAAAACAAAATCTGATGATTATTAGGACTAAAAAGCAAACAACTTAAAACATGAAAATCCCAAATATTTCTATGAAAATCCTACCTTCACATTAAAAGGAACTTTTATCAAGAATTGTTTTTTTCTGTGGAAACTTGAGTGTTACAGTTATTTACATCTGACATCTTAACTGTGCAAGGTAAGTTTATTTAGTTTATCCAAACGATAGTAGAAAGGAACTTTGGATCATATCCTAACATTTAACAGAATGCTTATCTCTCCCACAGAATCTACCTGTTACTCGTATTTTAGACAATCTCATGGAGATGAAATCAAACCCTGTAAGTAGCATTTTACATTGAGTTTATAATTGTTTGGATGCATCAATATCTGCTGTGAAAGGTGGTAAAGCCAACCTGATTTTACTATGATCTCAGTTGTTGCAAATTGTGTGAGAGAAAAGTCCGTGTTCCCAGAGGCAGCTTTAACCATCTCTACAGTTACAGGGAAATGGGTTTTTCTCAGCTACTACAATTATTCTGGCCAGCTGTCCTTTAACTTGAATATTGATCTTATTTATGTATAGGGAACACATTTCTATAAATGGAAAAAAAATAGTGAGCCATCAGTTGGTGTCATATAAGGAAAAGTAGGCCAATTTAATAGGTTACGTTGGGAGAGATACATAAAGATATTTGTATGAGTGTATGTTCAGGTGGAATTAAATTCCTTTGGGCCAAAGAATTAAACAGAAAGAAAAGTTTGGCTGAATAGACAACTGGGTAACTGTTGGTAGCATTTACTTAACAAATAGTGTAGTAAGCTATCTGTTGGCCATTCAAAAATGTAGCATGAAAAACCATCACAATTGGTTTCATAAAAAGGACTGCCCTGCCACTGCAGCAACCAAAAAGGGTCTGGAGTTGAGAAGGCAGCATGACTCTGCCCAATCAGAACTCTAGTCAGAGTTGATCTGCATCGCCATAGTCTTGGCAGTGACACATAGAATTCCAGACTTAAAAGAAAATGAGAGCAGAATATTCAAATTAATTTGACTCTTTAGGTAATCATTAAAATGTGGTTGTGGAAATTCCACGAAACGATTTTAAAATGCACTCATGAAAACAAAAATACACTGAAACACCAAAAACTGTGCAGTTGCTCTTGTGAAAGTACTTAGAAAGGTTATCTACTATAATAAGAAAGAATCAGTCTTCTGTTTAGTAATCTATATAAATGTAGTGATATATAATGCAATAGTAACAGATTTTGTCACTCAATCCTAGAATATATGGGAAGAAGATTCTTGAAAAGACTAACATATGACTAATTGTTTTAGAAAATACCACTCTGTAATGAGAGTAACATTCTAAAAGATGTCCTAAACTCTTCAATTGAACCTTTTAAGTACTATTGTTAGTTTCATTGTCTAGATAAAGTGAGAAATGATGAGGTCATCAACTTGTTCAAGGTTACACACCTGATAAATGTTGACTTGGGGATTTTAGGCAGGGGCCATGGCATTCCACTGTGTTAATTGTAGTAGGAGCTGTGCCCTTCATGGAGTCACCAAGAAACAGAGTGCTTAACAAGGGAACCAGAGTCCTCTTCCTTTGTATTCCGTCTTAGCACTAGTTTAATTCTTCCTTCCACATTTTCATAAACACATGGATGGCTACTTTGAATGAGTCTTCATCAGGTATTTATCTGAGCTGTAAGAGACTCAGTTTCAGTCTAATGATTTTTAAAGCATAGGAATCCAGAGGGATCTTTAATTAGAAGAAGTAATTTTTTTCTGTTTTGAAAACATTTGTTCATCTATTTGCTAGGAAGTTAGAGCCCTGTACTCTTCTCTTCCCTCTCTTCTTCCTAGATAGACAGGCTGATTTTGGAGATACTAAATGCTGAAGAGGTTGTTAGCAAAGTGAGTTCGAGCTGGCAGGTAGTCTTGAAGGCATCTTATCTCAAATGCTTTGAAGTCTTGTGACCTGTGCTCACTTGCTAGAAGTATTGTCTGGTACTCAAGGTCCTGGACTCCTTCCTCAACAGTGCCTAAACCTGGCATGGGGAATTTGCATATAAGCTTAGCACTTGAGTGATATAGAAGCAGAGCAGGAGTTCAAAATCTTCTTGGCTACAAAACAAATTTAAGGCCAGTCTGGATTACATGAGACCCTGTCCAAAAAAATAAAAATTAATTAAGGTATAATCTAATTATAAATGCATTCTTATCCCATATATTTACTTATATTCTCCTTCGTGTTAGTTGAAGTTACTTCAGGATGGTTTTCATTGTGGCTGGTAGGGTTTCTTGGAACAAAGCTTTAGGATTGAAAGATTATGATCCATAGTGCATGTAATTGATTCTAAAGAAACTACCATCAAGTACAGGACTGAATATTAGCAATACATTGTCATTTATCAGGTTTTGATGGAACCATCTGTAACTCCAGAAAAAGTAAATGAGTTTGGGGGGTAGAGTTTTTTGTTTGGTTGTGTTTGTTTGGCTGATTCTGCTATTGAAAGAGGAACACATGCAAAATAATTATATCATCAAATAATAGAACAGTACTTTCCAATTCCTTTAAAATCAAGAAGTTCCCAGTTTATTATAAAATTCAACTGCTAAGATCAAAAAAGGCTTGGAACACTGAAAGATTGTGTACGACTTATTTGGTCCTGAAATTTCACCTTGAGTCAAATTGAGAGTCTATTCAGATTTTATTTTCCTGTTTTATGTTAATATTTATATATTTAGATGTAGAAACACATAAGGATCTAAAACTTTCATATAAGAATTAATGAACCTCTATTATGTATTCTGTGTATCCAGTAAAATTATGAGCATATAAAGACAAAAAATTATGAGTATATAGAAACAAAATTATAAAAACCAAAAAGCTCAGAGATTAACCCCAGATGCCTAGGTTCAAATACCAGAGTTCTGTATTTATTACTAAACTTGTGACTATAGGAAACTTGTATAACTTATTATGCTAATTCATTCATAAAATATTTTAAGCCAAACTATGGCCATCCAAAATATTCCACAGTCATAGTAAAGGTATGTTTTGTTTTGTTTCGTTTAATTAGGAAACTGATGACTATAGATATTTCGATCCCAAAATGCTAAGGGGCAATGACAGGTAAGCAGGTTTTCTTACATACTTTGTTATGGGGCTTTCCTCTGAGAATGGAAGTATTTAACTTTTATTACAAAGCAGCTCTGCTGTTCAACAGAAAAATGGTGAGAAAACGGTATGTATTCTAATCATTTATCACTAATAATTGTGGTATTTTCTTATTTTTGTTCTTAATATATATACACATAGAAATATTGAGCCATTTACTATTTATGAAATTTCAAGCTCAAGCTAAGGAGGGGAAAGAAATTGAGTAACATGCTTTTAAGTAAATATAGTTATTAGACCAAATGAAAAGAAAGACGCTCTGTATTGGAAACAGTTGATACTATAGTACGTATGTATGTGAAGGTCAGGGGGCAACTTTCAGAAGTCAGTTCTCTTTCAACTATGTGGACTCCAGAGATTAAACCAGGTTTGTATACAGTGTCTTTATCTACTGAGCCATCATTCTGATCTCTGGAAGTAGCTGGGTTTTTTAATCTAAGTTCAATATAAACCCATGTTCCTGAAAAATCACTGCTGTAAAAAGACTTTATTTTGTGAAAGGTGTGGTATAAAGTTACCTTGACTTAATATGTGCATTGCTTTTCAAGAGTTAATTCATAGTGACAGGAAAAATAGTCTACAAGTCAGAGAATGGATAGAATTGGGGAAAATAAAATAGTGTCCACAGCACTGAAATTTAGATGAGCTAATTTTAATTTCTTGCCTGGATGTTTAAAATCTTAGAACTTTGTGGTTGCCTCTCGCAGCTTTCATCTCTTTGTAGGTAGTCAGGACAGATAATATAGTCACTAAACTGTTTGTAATTTAAAATGCTCCTCTTTTTCTGAACTGCTGTCATTGGCAAGAGAATTTAGTGGAGGAATTGCAGAGTGGAGGAATGAGGGCCACCCACCAAGTAAGGCTTCTTTCAGGAGTGATAAAAATGTTGAATTTAGACATTGTATAACTCTGTACATGTAATAAAACTATTGACTATATGCTTCAGAAGAATGTACTCTTTCCTAGTTTTGTCATTATTTATGCTTAGTTAACAAGAAAATATAGTTTGCTTCATAGAACCCAAGAACTGTTTAATCTTAAGCGTATGCATGATCACAAGGGTTGTTAGCTAATTTCATTTTCAACAGCACTTTCTAAAGTAGCCCATTACACACTTTGGTTATTGATAGCTAGAATGTTTTCGCCACCCTGTCTACCTCAGAGGAACTTAAACTGTCTAGAGGGAACTTAAAGACTTCTGAGACCTTTTGATCAGGTAACATCGGGTCCTTTGTATGGAATGTTTAGACAGGCCACAGACATGAGGAAAGATAATTAAGACTGTCAACCACTGAGTCGTCACTCACTGCACGAGTCTATTTAGCACTCCAGAGCATTTTTAAATATATAATATGTAGTAAAGTAACATGCTATAGCAAAATACAGTTTCCTCACATTTTTCCTTCATTCCTGTTATCATGCCCTTTTTGGGGGCGGGGGGTTCTTGCAAGTGTAGGTACCCACAAACTACATAAATGTTATATGTGGTGACAAATTAGCACATAAAATAGGTGCAAATCGCTTCGCCTATATCTATACTCCTACACCTCTTCATGGGAGCTGTTGTTCAACCTTCTAGGATGTTAATTGTATAGCAGTAGATTGCTCCATTCCCTTTGAGACATCAAAGTACCTGTTTCTTCTAGCTTCTTCCTGTGAAAAACTGAAGACCTCACTCTCTTCTACGTTATCTACCTAACAATCCTATTACCTATACATGTGTACATGAATGCATTTCCCGTGACCATTTTACCCATAATAAAAGCCAAGGACACAATTTTCAATCTAGTTTCTCTTTGTTGCAGCTCAGTTCCTAGGAACAAAAGTCCATTCCAAGAGGTAAGTTTATGAAAAGTCTCTACTCTTAGAAAAATAATGTAACCAAACAGTAGTGAAGGGAAACATATTTATGATCACAGCTCTGTTTCCAGACACCCAAGAATCATCTTAAAAATTCACCAGCTTTGTGTTCCTAATTTGTAAAACTACTCAAATATTTTAAATTTAAAAATGACTAAACAGAAAGTCGTTCAGATTGCAGTAAGAATTTTGTATGTGTAGAATTTCTAAAATTGGATTATAAATATTTTTAAGGATATGATGACTTCTTGGAGGCAAGGGGTTGACAGCCACAGTAGTGTTCCTATGCTTAAGGGAAACACAGGAAAGGGTTCTGGGAAATGCCCCTGGGTCCTTGCACCTCAACGGAGAAGAGGACCCAGAGGAGAGTTTGGCATGCACATTAAAGGATGCTCCGGGGATGGGAAAGGAGGAGGGAGAGCAGGGGAGGGGACTGGTGTACCTGTTAAGTTTATATGAGTGGAAATAAAAAAAGAGTGGAAATAAAAAAAGAAAGAAAACCCTGATTTATAAAAAAAAAAAAAATATGACTATATGTTCATTCAAATACAGAAACTTCATGGTGTAACAATTAAAACCGTATACTAGGTTTTCTGATTTCTCTGCTACAGCAAATTAACTACAACTTTCAAAATACCCTGTGGAGAAAACCCTCTGGATTTACTTGCTGTTACTTGCTTAAATAATGAAGTTGTTCTGTTGCAAACTACTCCTACCACTCTACAGGCAGTAGCACTTACAAACGTATAGACTTAGTTAGCACAGCTGCTTAGACTGTAACCTTTGGTTGACTTGTGTTCTTTCCCCAGTTATAGCATATACTCCAGACTAAAAACTATACTGCTTGAAAATTAAAATGGCTTTCAATATTTCTTTAAACCTTTTTCCCATTTATATTTTTAGGCAATTGTTTTTGTAGTAGGAGGAGGCAACTACATTGAGTATCAGAATCTTGTTGACTACATAAAGGTACAGTTCAGCCTTCATAGGCTTTATGTGATGGACTCACAATTTTTTATTATGATTGTTTTACCTTTTTCATATTTTATTTATTTTCTAGTTTTACAGGCATATTGAGTAATTATCCCTGCCCTCCTCCTCCTCCTTCCCATCCACCTGTCTGTGTGCTTCTATGGATTCTCTCTGGATCTTCTGTTCTAGTGGGGTTTCAGGCCTCTCTGGAAGACCAAGTGACCCCTCCTTCCTTAGGCAGACCCACTGATAGAGGCATTCCCTTTCATCTGTCTAGCTCTAGCCTCTAAGGTTCCCACTGCATTTAATTATTTCTCCTGAGATCCTTGCTAGCCTATGAGGACATGGTGATACGTCAGGCATTGTGTAAGTCTGGTGAGAACAAATCTCATTGCAGTCAGTAATCCTCCCTTGAATGGAATGTCTTGTGCAGATGTGGGTCACCCCATCTTTAGACTCTTAAAATATTATCGCCCCCTCTTCAGCAAGGTTCCCTGAGTCTTGGGATGGGGAGAGTTTGGTTGGCCCGATTCTGGGTGAGCATTGCAGGCGATTCTGGGTGAGCATTGCAGGGTCACTGGTCTCTGCATTCTGGTTGGCTGCTGTTGTTATTTCAGTGTTCTTCCACTGTGCTAGGCTGCATTCTGTCTGGGTGTTGAGATCCTCTCTGCTCCCTTTCCCGCAAGGTTCCCCAAGCCTTGGGACAGAAAGAGATTAGGATGGCCTGATTCTGGGAGAGCATCACCAGGTGTTTTTAGAATGCTAGCATTTTTAAATGGCTATCCTGACCCTTATATAAGAAGTAAAATCCTGCATATAATCTACATGCATGTCTGGGCTACTGAGAAGACTGAGGCAGGAAATTTACTTGAGCCCAGGAGTTTGGGGCCAGTCTGGACTCTATGGAAAGACCTCATCTCTGTACATATATGTGAAAAACTTAAAATTATACATGTTTAAGAAAATATGTTTAAGAAAATGTTTCCTACTGCATTTTTTTACTGAAATTGTACTTGACCTAAAAATAGTGTATTTTCTGATATAAGGCACTTGACAGCTATCTTGTAAGTATTTAGAGACCTCAAGCACTTATTTCAAAATGATTTCTAAAACTCATGCATGTGTCTGGATAATATGCACTTTCAGTCCTGTTAAATCAGCAACATACTTCTACCAAGCTTTCAAGGGAGCAAATTAGAAATGGAATCTTACCCCCAGCAGGGAGTAACAGAAAGCTAACTGGAAGCATTAATTCAAAGTCAAAAAGGTTTAAAATTCTGAGATCTAGGGATCTTACAATTAGCTGCTGTTAGAATGACATTTTTTCATCATTTACTCCATCATCATTTATTCAGTTAACAGTGAGGGATGATCATACATTCTCTGTGTCCTCTTCTCATATGGGGCATTGATACAGACATGGTGATACAGTAGATAAAAACACAGAGCTCCAAGACTTGTAAGCACCATTCCAGTATCCTTTCTGGGTTGCATAGGATGCAATTCATCTTTCAATTCTGCACCACTAATATGCATGTAGTATATCAAGATGTCAGGGGACCCCAGTCTAAAACAAGGAAGTGGGTTTTTATGCATGCATGTGAATGATTAAGAACAAATCAAGAGAAATATGCTAATAATATCATTAAGAAAGCTTGAACATGGGATGGAAAAAATGGCTCATGTGTTCTGCCTAGCAAGCCGAAGATCCTGACCAAATTCCACATCCCACGCAAGAAACATCAGGTGTTAATGGCAGCAGCCTGTATTTCCGGTCTTGGAAGGCAAAGCCTCAAAAACTCCAGAGCAAAGCAAAGCATTTAGTGCAATCCAGAGTGATTCCCGAAGACACCCTTGGTCCTCCACAGACACGCACAGTGCCCTCTGATACACACACACAGATGCAAGAAAGAAAAATAAAAGGTTGAACAAGCTAGGGGAAGGGGAAGGGTATCAATTGTATGAGTAGAGAATCTCAGCTGGCCTGCTACTGCCCTATGTTTAGCTCAGGAGTATCAAAAAACAATGAAGTAAATCTAATTCTTGCTAGAGGTAAATCTAATTCTGTGCTAGAGTTCAAGATAAATCAGAGGTCAAACTGTTAGTTTGTCGCAGTTTGTCAGTATTGCTTGGCAAAAAACTATCAGTGGTTTACAGCTGATTTTTCTCAAGTTCTCAGGGTATCTGCTGTTGAGTTTAGCATACAGACTGATTTCTTGATTTTGCCCATTGTGGTCAAAAAGACTTCTCCATAAGAAAGACCAGATTTCTTCTTGCACTGTCTAGAATGTATCTTGGTGGTTCATCATTGAAAATTTAATGTATCCCAATTTATGAGATGTCTTGGGAACACTCTAGAAATTCAAGGCCCTTCTAATGTTGCTTAGTGTATCTTTCCCCCTCTCTACCATTATCTTTGCCTTTATTGATGTCTATTATGAGAATGAGTGGTTTCAAAAGTACCAGTTGTGTGTGCTTGTGTAAAACATGATGCCATAGCTCCTGTTTTATTTCTCCGAATGGATGGCTTTTTGAGAAAAGGTCTTACACTAACTCAGAGTGAGACAGAACTCAGCCATGCAGGTATTAATGTCTATATTGATGCCCTGATGCCCTATTAGGTATGAGAACATAGAAAATGCTACATCATCCTTTATTCAACCATCTTCGGCCTGTCTCTCAAATGCTAGAATAACGAGCATGAACTACCATGCCTAGCTTTTAGTACATGTATTGAGCCAATATTTTTTCAGTTCATACAGCACAGAGAAAGGACCTTCTCTTTGTTTATAACATCATTTTTGATTTTCTGGTTAATTTTTACACTAATTTATAACAAACTTTTCACATTGTAAGAAGGAATCTACACTTACTTTGAAGTTCATGATGATACATTTAAAGAATGCCCATAAAGGACTTACCTAGGCAAGCCTGGTAGTGTATACCTGACACCCAGGACTCAGAATGCTAAGGCAGGAGGATCAACAATTGAAGGCAGGAGGATCAGCAATTGAAGCCAACCTGGACTGTCTAAAATCCTGTCTGAAAAAAAGTCAATAATAAAAGGGAAATACAGAAATTTTGACTTTTGTGTTTGCATCCCAACATTCTGTCGGTTTCAGAAATAAAATTCAAGGCCACAAGGTGGAATGGTCTATGTTAGCATAACAGTACTGTTACAATACTGAATGACAGTCCTTGCTGCCCATTTTTGTCAGCATATATAAACTCTTGGTTGTTTTCTTTTAGTAGCACAGAACATACATTGTAGTACCATTGATCTAAGATTTTTTTTAGACACTATTGGTCCTCTGAAAGGGGGAAGTTACCAGATTCTTTTTCTCCCTGAAGCAGGAAAAGCAGCATCAGAGCGCTTTTATGTCTAGTAACCACTTTATTCCTTTTATATACATAAAAAACAATCCACTACCAAATAACACACTCCCCCCAAAAAAGAGAAGTAACAGCTGCCTACAACTTCAAGAATAACTCCTCCCCTCAGAAAAAGCCTAACAAGTTAATATCTTCTTAGAGAAATATTTTAAACTGTTGCTTATAATTTATTTTCAACTGAGTTTTGTATCTGATTTTTTACAGGCAAAGCAAGGCAAGCACATTTTATATGGCTGCAGTGAGCTTTTTAATGCTACACAGTTCATAAAACAGGTAAAGTGTACTTTTTTACTTTGTATCTCAACATTGCCATTGGTTCTCTTTCCCACTTTCGAAAAATATTTTTTATTTCTCTGAAGCCAAACATCATACAGTTGTAAGTTTAACCATGAAAAACTATAAACCGAAACCTCTGATAAGCAACCTTATGCCCTTTTCCCTGATCTTAAGAGGTAAACTGACCATTTAAAATGGCCTACCCAGGCAGGTATAATTGAATGCACCACTCCCTATCTACTTTCCACATGCCTGACTTTACTAAGCACACAACGTACTGGGCATCGCAAATTTTTTGTAGTCAACAGTATCCTGAGTAGATAGAAACATGTTCATTTTGAAAATAAAAGGCAGCAGTAGCCACCTCTGTTGATTTTCCACACAGTCCTTGTGATATCATTCCCACAGTTGTTATAGTTTATTGGTGTCTTACAGGACAATTCAAGGGCAGTTATATCACCAGAAAGCCTCCCCTCAGCATGGGTAATAGGAAGCTTTAGTGTTTACAGGTGTTTGGATTCATAAGCCTCTTGTGGTTCATATGTATAATAACTTTTTTGTTTCCTGTTAGCTGTCACAACTTGGACAGAAATAACCCAGAAGAACTTTAACAGGATAATCTACTTGGACCTACTTGGAGTTTGGGAGAAGAAACAGATGTTTCCATCTCCATAATAATATCCTAATACTGCACCTGTCAGGATAGTTCATTTTTAAGGAAATTCTATACTTCATATACTATATATGATTAAAATAAACATTTAAGGAATAAAATTTTAACATTGTTTATATTTTTGTCTTTTGTCAAATGAGAAAGTACTTTAGACATAAGGAAAGCCCTACTTACTTGAACATTAATAGGTGGCAATTGAAGGTTGTCATATTCCACTGTTGCTTGATTAACCCAGACCAATACATTCTAAATATGAAACTGTTAGTTTGTCCATTTCCCACACTGCCTCTAGATTTTAAAAGCACTTTAATGTCTCTGTTGATTCTCCCATAATCACATTTCATTAATAAAATCTCATTTATGTAATGTCAGGAAGGCACCATTACCATGATTTTCAGTAGATAAATGACTTCATTACTTAAAGCTCTCAACAGAAAGTAACAAACTACGTTTAGGTTTTGGGTAAGCAGCACCAACAGATCATAAATTCATTATTAATAGGAACCAAAGTACTCAAGTTTGATGGTACCAATAATTATATAATCTTGAATGACCTTGAGCAATAAAACATCTATCCCAGAGTAAAGGCATAGTGGAAATGATATAAACAGAGCACAAAATTTGAAAGCATAGATAAACCACCTGCGTACAGCAAGCCTGCACTCTGTTACTGAATATACTGAAGCAATTCAGATAAGTGGAATCATTTGGAGCATATGCACATCATTAGTTAGAAATCAATATCAAGCTTCCAATTCAAAAAGACTGTTGAAAATCGAAGCACAGTTCTAAACAGAAAACAAGTGAACAATAGTTTAAACTGCTTCAAAAACACTACATACTAAAATACAGTGTTAAAAGACGTTATAAGCCATGTTTACAGTTCAAAAATAAGGTTAACTATAACAGTAAGAGCCAGCAAGATGGCTCAGTAAAGTCACCTGTGTGAACGCATAACAGAAACTGATCCAATATGTTCATCACAGGTAAGAAAAAAATAAAGTACAGAAGGATATGAAAAACCTGTACAATGAAAAAGTAATGCTGAGAGAACTTAAAGACGCAGATGATGGCGAGGCCTTTCCTGCTCCTGGAGCGGCAAGATTACTTTTGTAATCTGGCCAGTTCACAATATTAATCTGCAGTTTCAATTCCGTTCCCATAAAAATTCCAATGATTTTCCTCGTAGAACTAGAAGAAAATCCAAGCATTCGTTTGGAAAAGCAAAAGACCATGCACAGCCAGAGCATCCAGGGCAGGTATGTATGCATACACACATGTCTACCGTGGGCTTCACAATGCCTGAACTCAAAGTTCCTGCACAGTGTAGTAATAAAAACAGCTTGGATCTGACAACAGCAGGTTATGTGAAGAAACAAATGCGCCCAGCTATGACTTTAGAAAAATGCACTGATGAAAAGACTTGGTCAACAAATAGTGTTACAAAAACCACAGCTGCCTACAGAAGAATAAGATTAGATCCCTCTCCGACCATGCACAAAAAGCAATTCCAAATGGATCAAAGACCTTAAATCTGAAACATCGAAAGTGTTAGAGGAGGACGTTGGGAATACACTTGAAGTTAGAGATACAGACAAAAGCTTTCTAAACAGGGCCTAGTAGCACAGGAGCTAGTTCTAAGGACAAGCAGGACTATATAAAATTAGTACGTCTGTACAAGGAAATAGAGTGAACAACCTGCCAACGAAATAGGAGAAAAAGCCCACAAGACCTCATTACTAGCCAGACTGTATCAACATCAAAACACTTCAAAAACAACTGTCACTGGGCTAATGAAACTGCTCAAAAGAAGAGACAGATATGCACATTGCAACTACGTTAGAGATTCTACCTCACTCCAGTCCAAACAGTATGTTCAAGAAAACAACAACAAATGCTGGTGAAGCTGTGGGGAAAGAGGAGCCCTTAACTCACTATTGATGGTAGCGTAGACCAGTACAGTCAGTATAGAAGTGCCTCAAAAAACTAAAACTACTATATGACTCAGCTACACCATTCCAGGACATGTGCACCAATGATTTTTGATCCTGCCAGAGATACTTGCACATCCATGTTTATTGCTGCACTATTCATGATAGCAGGAAGTGGAACCAGCCTAGATGTCCGGCCACAGAAAAATGGACAATGAAAATGTACATATACACAATGAAATTTTACTTAACTGTGAAGAAAAATGAAATTGCCAGAAAAATAGACAAAAGTACTTTAATAAGAAAGACAAAAACTGGGGACGCGCGCGCGGTCCAGCCGGGCCTCACCCCGCAACTCTAGGTAAGCCCCAGCCGCGCCCGCTACCAGAACCCCAGGTCAGCCCAAAGGGACCCGGCTCCGACTCCCGCCATCCAGCCGGAGCCGCGCGCAGGGCCGAGGGACGAGGAGGACCTCCCCCTGCGCCCGGGACCCGCCCCAGCTACCCTCGGGTTAAATAGCTCCACGCCGATGCCCCCATCCTCCCATTCCCCACCCCGCTCCGCTGGTCAGGACGCGCGGGGTCCAGCCGGGCCTCACCCGTGACCTAGGTAAGCTCTGTCCCTGCCCACCTCCAGAACCCCAGGCCAAATAATTCAGTTTAGTGAAATTGTAAGATCTTAGTTTAGTGAAATTGTAAGATCTTAAGAGTTAAAACGACAATGCCAAAGTCAAAGTGCAAATCCATGAGAAGCAACACTCAAGTAAACAAATTTCCCACTGAAGAAATTAATCCCATAATGTTAGACTCCAACAAGAACGAACCCGCGGAAAAAGGCCAAGAAAGCCTGACTCAGGATAACGACTTTCAAAATATGATCATTACCATGTTCAATACTATGAAAGAGGAAATCAGGGAGGAATTACATAATCGAATCAATCGCTTTGAAGAGGAACACAACATTGACATTTGGAGGAGTTGAGAAAAACAGTGCAAGAAACAAAAACTGGCATAGAGCAGTTAAAACAAACTCAAGCAGAGTTTAAAACTGAGCTACAAGACAAGTTATCTTCAACCCAGAACGCCACAGAGAGTCTTATCAACAGAACTAAGGAAGCAGAAAACAGAATTTCAGACCTTGAAGATAAAGTGGGAGTACTAACCAGCTCAATGGAAGAGGTAGTTAAAGCCAAAAAGATACTTGAGAGAAATATCCAAGAGATATGGGACACCCTGAAGAAGCCTAACATGCGTATTCATGGAATACCAGAGCAAGAATCTCAAAATACCACCCCTGAGGAAATTTTTCAAACGATCATCAAGGAAAACTTTCCTCATCTAAAAAAAGAGAGGTCCATTTATATACAAGAGGCATTCCGCACCCCAAACAGATACGACCAAAGTAGAAGCACGCCGGGGCAAATAATAGTTAAAACACTCCACATTCAAGATAAAGAACTGGTGCTGAGAGCTTCAAGGGAGAAAAAACAAGTCACTTTTAAAGGTAAACCTATTAAAATAACAAATGAATTCTCAGTCGAAACAGTAAAAGCAAGAAGAGCTTGGAGAGACATACTTCAAGTATTGAAGGAGCAAAAATGTCAACCCAGGCTGATTTACCCTGCAAAACTATCAGTCATGATCGAGGGAGAAAGAAAAATTTTCCAGCACAAAGACAACTTGAAGGGATACATGGCCACCAAGCCAGGCCTTCAAAAAATGCTAGAAATGATACTCAAGCGTGAAGAAAAAAACAGGCATATCCAGGAGAACAGAAGGCAAATATAACACCATTAAAAGTGAAGCAATATACTTATAAAAGCTACTAAACATAATAAATGTCTGGAATTAAAAATAGTTTCTCCATTATAACACTAAATGTTAATGGACTTAATTCACCGATCAAGAGACACAGATTACAAACTTGGATTAAAAATCACAATCCATCAATCTGCTGCCTGCAGGAAACCCATCTCACCACAAAAGATAGGCACGCTCTAAAAATAAAAGGCTGGTCAACAATTCTACAAGCAAATGGAAGCAGAAAACAGGCAGGGGTAGCCATTATGCTATCAGACAAAGTGGATTTCAAACCAAAGAAAATTATAAGAGACACGGATGGATACTACAGTTTAGTCACAGGTACAATTCACCAGGAAGACTTCACAATACTGAACATATATGCACCCAATACGGGTCCCTCCACATTCATTAAAAAAACCCTACAGCGTCTAAAGCAAGAAATCAACCCCCAAACGATAATTCTTGGGGACTTCAACACCGCCCTCTCAACATGGGATAGATCAACAGGTCAAAAGCTTAACAGAGACACTTTGGAACTTAATCAAACCCTGAAAGAAATGGACCTTACAGATCTCTATCGAACTTTTCACCCACGCACCAAAGAATACACATTTTTCTCAGCAGCACACGGAACTTTCTCCAAAATAGATCACATATTGGGCCACAAAATAAATCTACAAATATACAAGAAAGTTGAAATTCTAACCTGTGCCCTATCAGACCACCACGGCCTAAAGCTGGACATCCACAACACATCAAACAAGAGAAAATACACTAACTCCTGGAAACTTAACACTATGATGCTGAATGAGAACTGGATTCAGGAAGAAACTAAAAAAGAATTCAAGATTTCCTGAAAACGAATGATAATGAAAATACAACTTACCAAAATCTCTGGGACACAATGAAAGCTGTCCTAAGAGGTAAGTTTATAGCTCTTAATGCCTACGTCAAAAAAATGGAAACATCAGAAATAAACAACTTAACAATACAGCTTAAAGCTTTAGAGAAACTAGAGCAATCTGATCCCAAAAGTAGTAGAAGAGAGGAGATTAGCAAAATAAGGGGAGAAATATCTGAAATCGAGATTAAGAAAACGATAGAAAAAATCAACCAGTCAAAAAGCTGGTTCTTTGAAAAAATCAATAAGATTGATACACCCCTAGCTAAACTAACCAAAAGCAAGAGAGAGAAAACCCAAATTAACAAAATTAGAAATGAACATGGAGTTATCACTACTGATAACCAAGAAATCCAGAGAATTATAACATCATATTTCAAAAACTTATACTCTGTGAAGTTTGGCAACACAAAAGAGATGGATGAATTTCTAAGTAAACACAACTTACCTAAATTGAATCAGGAAGTTGTGAATTATTTAAATAGTCCTATAACATATAAGGAAATTGAGGAAGTAATCGCGAATCTTCCCACCAAAAAATGTCCTGGACCAGATGGATTCAGCACAGAGTTCTACCAGACATTTAAGGAGTTAATAACACCAATACTCCTTAAACTGTTCCATCAAATAGCAAAGGAAGGAACACTACCAAATTCCTTCTATGAAGCTAATATTGTTTTAATCCCAAAACCTAATAAAGATTCACTTAAAAAAGAAAACTATAGGCCGATCTCCCTGATGAACACAGACGCAAAGATTCTCAACAAAGTCTTAGCAAATCGGATTCAAAAACATATTAAAAAGATCATTCACGGGGACCAAGTAGGCTTCATCCCCGGCACACAAGGTTGGTTCAACATACACAAATCAATAAATGTAATTCATCATGTAAACCAGTCCAAAGTCCAAGACCACATGATACTCTCGATAGATACAGAAAAAGCTTTTGACAAGATCCAACAGCCTTTTATGATCAAAACGCTAGAGACAGTAGTAATGGAAGGAACCTTTATCAATATAATAAAAGCTATATACAACAAGCCCACAGCAAGGATTATGCTCAATGGGGAACAATTGGAAGCATTCCCACTTCAATCAGGAACTAGACAAGGCTGTCCATTCTCACCACTTCTATTCAATATTGTACTTGAAGTCTTAGCTGAAGCCATAAGACAAGAAAGGGACATAAGAGGGATTCAAATCGGCAAGGAAGAAGTCAAGCTATCCCTATTTGCAGATGACATGATACTTGAGTGATCCCAAAAACTCTACCAGGAAGCTCCTGGAACTAATTGAGAAGTTCAGCAGGGTGGCAGGATACAAAATAAATGTGCAAAAATCAGAGGCCTTCCTATATGCCCAGAATGAAAGAAGTGAAAAAGCCTTGAGAGAAACAATCCCATTTACTATAGCCCCTAAAAAAATGAAATACCTTGGTATAAACCTAACCAAGGAGGTAAAAGACCTTTACAATGAAAACTTTAAAACCTTAAAGAAAGAAATAGCAGAAGACACCAGAAGGTGGAAAGACCTCCCATGTTCCTGGATTGGTAGAATCAACATTGTAAAAATGACCATCCTACCAAAAGCAATATACAAATTCAATGCTATACCAATTAAAATCCCAAAGCAATTCTTTAAAGAAGTTGACAAAATAATCTCAAAATTCATATGGCGGCACAAAAGACCCAGGATAGCAAAGACAATCCTGAGTAACAAAAACACTGCTGGAGGTATCACCATACCGAACCTTAGTCTATACTACAAATCCATAGTTATAAAACAGCCTGGTACTGGCTCCAAAATAGACACACAGATCAATGGATAAGGGTTGAAGACCCAGATATAAGCCCACAAAAATACAGCCATTTGGTCTTCAACAAAGGGGCCCAAAGAATCCAATGGAAAAAGAACAGCATCTTCCACAAATGGTGCTGGCAAAACTGGATCTCCACATGCAGAAGATTAAAGCTGGACCCATACTTCTCACCATGTACAAGACTTAATTCCAAATGGATCAAGGACCTTGATTTAAGGCCAGAGACTTTAAAAACCATAGTTGAAAGGATAGGGAACTCCCTCAAGCTGATTGGGCTAGGCCAACATTTCCTAAACAGACATCCAATGGCACAGTCACTGCTACCAACTCTCAACAGTTGGGATCTTGTGAAATTAAAGAGCTTCTGTTCAGATAAAGAGATTGTCACACGAGCTCAAAGGCAACCCACAGAATGGGAGAAAATCTTCACTAACCACATATCTGACAGAGCTCTACTGTCCAGAGTGCACAAAGAACTTAGAAAACTAAACTCCAAGGAAAACAATGGCCCAATTAAAAAATGGGCCCTGGAACTTAAAAGAAACTTTACCAGGGATGAAATTAAAAAGTCTAACAAATATCTTAAAAAATGCTCCACTTCCTTAGCCATCAGGGAAATGCAAATCAAAACTTCCCTGAGATATCATCTCACCCTGGTCAGGATGGCAAACCACAATACAAACAACGACAAATGCTGGAGAGGATGTGGAGAGAGGGGAACTCTCCTACATTGCTGGTGGGAATGCAGGCTCATACAGCCACTCTGGCGAGCTGTCTAGAGATTCTTAAAGAAACTAAAGATTGAAATACCACATGACCCTGCTATCCCACTTTTGGGAATAACCCCCCATGCAGCAGAGGTTCGCCTTGATAGCACAAGCTTGACCATGTTCATAGCAGCACTGTTTACAATACCAAGTCATGGAATCAACCTAAATGTCCAACAGTTGACGAGTGGATAAGGAAAAGTGGTACATCTATACAATGGAGTACTACTCAGCCATCAAAAATGATGAATTATTGGAATTTGCTGGGAAATGGATGTCATTAGAAACAATTATATTAAGTGAAGTATCCCAAACCCAGAAAATTAAGTGCCGTATGTACTCCCTAATAGGTGGCTCCTAGTACCAAACTCACCCAGCCCACATTGAGACACTCAAAAGTAAAGCTATGTAACACAGTAATTGCAAGGATTATGAACAAGAGAGATGGGGTAGGAGGGCCACACCAGAAACAAGGAGAGAGGGGACCATGTTACAGCAGAGAAAATAGGCCTCCATCAAGGTCTGCAAGTAAGTAATGAGAAACCTGGTTAAGTTCACAGACTTTCTTTCCTGATCTCACCAGAAGGGGAGGGCATATAGTCTAGCAGATAAAAAGTAATCATTTTGCAAATGGGTGATGGACCCCTCCCTCACTGAGATTTCCTACTTTTATTACATCTACCCTTGAATGTGCTATTATAACAAGACTCCAGTTTAACAGCTTTTTGTCTCTGGCCAGGGGGTGACATACAGTGCCCAGCAGGATGGAGTGAAGGGCATTGCAGGAGCAGCAAAACTGCAAAGGAAAATCAACAAACCACAATCCAGAACTTCAGAGACTCTATATCAATCACATAGAACTAGGCCAGCCTAATCTCTCCCCATCCTGAAGCTCAGGGACATTTGCGGAAGAGGGGGTGGTAAGATTGTAAGAGCAAAAGGATGGGAGGAACAACGATTTGCAAGATTCTCAACAATAGTTGGGGCCAAAGCAATCATAATGGGACTTTGCATGCCCTGCGCAATGTCCAGCGCACTGTTGCCCTCATAAAGTCTAGCATTTGTTAAGGACACCGAGATCCCTGGAGGCAAGGGATTGACAGCCATAGTAGTGATCCTATGCTTAAGGGGAACAAGAGAAAGGGCTTATGGAAATGCCACTGGGTCCTTATATGTCATCGGAGAGGAGGATCCAGTGGAGAGTCAGGCGTACACAATAAAGGACTCTCTGGGAATTGGGGGGGAGATACTGGGGGATGGGGAGGGAGAGCAGGGGGAGGAGGAGGCTCGGGGGGAGGAGGGGGGAGGGAGGGAACTGGAAAAAAATTTTAAAATGTATAATTACATTTTTTATAAAAAAAAAAAAAAAGAAAAAAGAAAAAAAAAAAAGAAAGACAAAAACTGCATGTTCTCGCTCATACATGGACCCTAATAAATGAGGTGACATGAGAATGGGCAAAGACTATGAAACTAAGTAAGAAACCACAAATGGGAAAAAGTATTGAAAGCAAAGAGAAAGGCTAGGTAGCAAGTGACATGACAGTAGAAAGGCTGCTGGAGTGGGAGACACAGGGAGAGAGGATCGATGGAGAAAAAGGAGGGAAAAAATTTTATTTAAGGGTTCCATAATGAATTTAGTTCAAATAAGAAACTCAAATGTATTGTAACCTACAGTGTGACTATTTATAGATGGGGCTTTCAGAGAAATAAAGGTTAAATGAAGTCATGAAAGTGAGACACTAATTGGATGAGACTGGAAGAAACTGGCCATCTCTGCACATGCGCATGAAGGAAAGGTGAAGTGAGGACACAGCAAGAAGCACCCCAAGCCTGGGAGAGGTTTTGCCAGAGCCCCTGCGGCTCTTTGATCTTGGGCTTACAGCCTCCAGAACTGTGAAGAGGAATACCTATTAAACAACCATTCCTGTGCTGTCCTGTTGTGGCAGTCGAGCTGACTAGTACAGAAATGAGCAAAAGCAATCAAGAAAAAGAAAAGACACAAAACCTGATCTTAGGGACCCCAAAAAAAAAAAAAAAAAAAGGAAAATCAGTACTTGGTGTTGCAGACATTAAAGAAAGAAACTAAGCTACTACTTTTGGCCAAAATGGAGTAATAAGTGCTGGATCTGCCTCCCCATCAGAAATACTGCAAAACTGGACAGGATGTAAGAGACCACAGATACTGGAGGTGAACAAGATCCTGCAGTGCTGCTGGAAGACTGGTGGAGGCTATTAGTTTCCCTTAACTGAGGCCAATCTGGGTGTCCTGGGAGCCTGAACTGGCCATTGTGTCATAGTAGATACAAGAAGGAGAGGCCATCACAGGGCTCTGGAAGTCAGACAGTTCTCTCACGTGGGGAAGGTCTTCATATGTTTAGGTGAGGACATTGCATTCCCTGCAGCCAGACAGGAGCCACCTGTCATGGTTTGCATGTGGAGACTCGTGTGTTTGAACACCAGCTGGTGGCGCTGTTTTAGAAAGTACTGGGACCTTTAGGATGTGGAGCCTTGCTGGAGAAAGTACATTAGAAGAAGCCTGGCTTGTTGGGTGACAGGGTCCTGTGTCCTCTCACTCTGTCTCCTAGTTGTATCAGTCATAAGAACTAGACTCCTTTTGCTGCCACTTAGCCACTCTTACAAAAAAATAAACTCTCTCCCTTAAGTTGCTTGGGTGAGTGTTTTCACCCAGCAACAGAAGAGTAACTGCAACACCACCCAAGAGAATTAGAACCAACTGCAAAGTTCACATGGACCAGGAACCACCCAGAATAGAAAAACTCTTAATTCATAAAAATCAAACACACAAAAAAAGTATCTTGCCTTAATAGAAAAAAAAAATCTTTTTTCCCAACAAAGCATTTGTATGTGTTTTGTTTTGTTGAGACTGGGTCTGTCTATGTGGGGCCCAGGGTGAACTCGAATTTTGCCAATGGCCATAACCTCCCTTCTAACACAAAGTTTAAAACAATACCCCAAAATATCAAACTGTCACCAAGTAATTTAACTGCCCAAATCAAAGCTCAAGAATACAGGAATGATGAACATGTCCAAGTCAGATGTGGTTGTGTACATCCGCAGTCCCAGCACTCTCAAAAGAAAGGGGGGGTGAGGAGGAGTACGGCAGTAAAGGCCAGCCTGGGCTTTGGTAAGGTAAGATGACTTGAAATCTAATCAAAACGTTCCAGAAACATAAAGCAACAAGAAAACAAAAAACATGAGACTAAACCTGTCTAAATAGAAAACAGTAAAATCACAGATGGGGACCCTTAAGTACTTAGAACTGTTCTCCACATTCAAACTAGGAAAAGAAGCAACTTACAAAATAGATTACGAAAACTTCAACAAAGACTCAAGTCAAACTTCTAAAGAAAAAGCTACAATATCTGTACAGCTTCCTATTCATGCTGCAAAGAAATCATCACAAATATACCAGCTTAAAATGTAAATTTATTGTCTTACTATTCCAAAAATTAGGAATCTAAAGTGGCTCTCTCTAGGCTTAAGTCAAGAAGTGAGCAGAGCTGTACTCCTTGCGCAGTATCCCCAGGAACCCAGACACTTACCTTCCAGCATCTAGGGGCGGCCACACCATCTCCACCTTACAACTGAGACAGGGTCTACCCTTACTTCAGACCAGCATGTCTGGCCAAGAATGCACAAGGATGCCAACTTCCTCAACCACCTCTCTGTATTTTATTCTCCTGTCCAGAGCCTAGTTCCACCCACCATGGATTGAGCCCTCACCATCAACTAGTCAATCACCTAGCAAACCTAGCAGGTTTGCTCTGGGCTTAACTACCAATTCTCTACAAATGTACCCAGAGCACAAACCCTCAATTGTCAAGTTGACACCTGTGTCTAACTATGACATTCCACCCCTTGTCAGTTTGACACAAGAACATATCACTTTTAAACTGTAACCTTCACCTTGTTCCTACAGGTGTTAAATTTATCTTAAAATATAAACACATTTAACTATTAATTCTAAATCTCTAAAAATATTTTAGACAAACTTTAAAATGTTCTGTCATTAAAGGTTCAGTTCCAACATTTTAAAATTTCAAAAACACTTAAGCATAAGAGTCTACAATAAGTTGAATACTTAAACACAGATAAAATATCAAAACAAAAGCATCATGACACAATAATATAAAATTACAATCAAGTCCAGCAAATCAAATACTGCATCCTATATTCAATATCCATCTTCAACTACTCATCACATTGTCATGGGGGCTCCAAGATTCTGGGCAATCCCAGTCTGTCTTCACAGCTGAAAGTTGCACAAGAAGTGTTCCTCTGAACCAGGCTAAATCTCCACTAGAAGCCGTCCTCAACATACATCTCAGTTCTGGCATCTCTAACAATACTCTTTTTTTTTTTTTTTTTTTGTCAGCTCTACAAACTTGAATGGGATCTTTTATTTAGTCACTTTTGGGAAAAATTTGATTTGCAGATATCTATATGTGAGATCTCCAGCACAACCATTGTGAGGAAATGCCAAGGTCTAGGCACTTTTGTTTTATTTTAAAATGGCATCTGTGTATGTCCTAGCTGAGGAAACTTTTTTTAACATTTTTTATTATTATTTCCGCTCATACAAACTTAATAGGTACACTGGTTCCCTCCCTCCCTCCTCCTCCCCCCGAGTTCCCTGCTCCCCCTCCTCTCCCTCCCCATCCCCCAGTGCCCCCCCCAATCCCCGGAGAATCCTTTAATGTGCATGTCAGACTCTCCTCTGGGCCCTCCTCTCTGATGACGTACAAGGACCCAGTGGCATTTCCCTGAACCCTTTCCTGTGTTCCCCTTAAGCATAGGAACACTGCTGTGGCTGTCAATCCCTTGCCTCCAAGGATCTTGGTGCCTTTAACAAATGCTAGACTTTGTGGCAGGAACTCTACACCTGCCACTTGGTGCCAAGCTTCTGCTGCTCTTCATGGACCCCTGCTACTCTTCAGTACCACCTAGGGGATGCTGACAGATTCCACAATGAAGTTGAAACACACATGACTCCACAGCTATAACACACAGCTATAACAATTTTTGTGTGCTGACTCTGGAAAAGCCCTTGTTTAGGCAGCCAAAACTTTTTTTTTAATTTTTTTATTATTATTATTATTTATTCAACTGTGTGCATATGCGTGTGTATGTGCGCGTGCGTGTGTCTGTGTGTGTATGTGTGTGTGTGTGTGTGTCTGTGTAGAACCACGGACGAATTCGCGAACCACCATGGACACCTCCACCTCCTTCTGCCCTGGGATTCACAGGCTCCGGCCTACCAGGACCAGAAGCGCAGGCCGCCCCCGCTTCTGCCTGGCGTCTATACGTGGGATCTGGGATCTGAACTCAGGACCTTCTGGGATCCGAACTCAGGACCTTCCACCTCCAAGGCGGAGGCTTACCCCCTGAGCCACCTCTCCAGCCTTTTTTTTTTTTTTTTAATTTTTTTATAGGCAGCCAAAACTTTTGAAGGGCAAGAAATACCTTCATCTTGGGCTTTTAGCCCCTGAAGAAATCCAGGTTTTCAAGCCACAGAATCACCTTACAATGGTATTCATTTCTTCCACAATCCAAGTGCAAAACACTAGGTTTTCCTTCAGTGATGTTCATATCTCCAACAGTTGCAGCTGCTCTGCTGCCTGCCCTTTCCTGATCCAAAGTACCAAGGTTGCCAACAAAGCTCTCCTCTATCAAGCATCTTTAAATTCAAAGTCCTTGTTCCCTTCATCCGAAACTGGTCCCAAACAATCTATGACTCTCTCAGCATCACTTTTCCCAAATAGCCCACAAATTGAATGAATGCACACAACCTCAATGTCTTCAAACATTGCCATATTCCTCCAAAACCATCCAAAATCCGCAAAGTACAAATATCCAGATTTACCAGCAATATCCCACTTCTCTGGTACCAAATTCTTTTCAATTATCCTGCATGGTGGCTGATAAAATCATGACAAAACTGCTTAAGGGAACAAGGGGTTTATTTTCTTACAATAGTCCAGTTAGAGTTCTTAGTGCAGTTTACCAGGAGAGCCCACACCAACACCAGGCTGGAGGGAACTGGCCACACCATCTCCATATAACAGCTGAGAGAGGGATGATCCTTACTTGCCAGACTAGTATGTGTGGTCAAATATACAAAAGAATGCCAACTTCCTCAACCAGCTCTCTGTATTTTATTCATTTATCCAGGACCTAGTTCCACCCACCATGGGTTGAGCCCTTTCCATCAATTAGTCAATCTCCTACAGGTTTGCTCTGGGCTTAACTCAACTACAAATTATCTACAGATGTGACAGTTGCCAGAGTTTTAAATGAAGATTAAAACAATTCTCTAGGGACCTTCCATTAATGTCCATCATGTTATCATGAGTGAGTCATTGTGAATCTTCCTTGCTGCACTGTATAGCTTTGTTAGTGATAATTTTGTTAGTTATCACATTAGTTATTTTTTCAGTTATTTTTGGCCCAAGTTCAAGCCCTCAACCCTCAAGTTGACATCTGTACCTAACTATGACTAGAGGCAAGGAGGAAGCTATAGCCTTAAGATGGGAGACCATTAGAGTAGAAGATTAAGATTAAGAGAGGACAGAGAGAGAGGGGGAGAGAGAGAGAGACAAAGACAGAGACAGAGGGACAGAGAGAGAAAAACCATAAACACATGGCTAAGAGATAACAGAGCCACCATGGTATGACCGCATGGAAGCAGAACAGAAAAAAGAGAGATGATTGATGGAGCCATAATCTTTCATTGTCTGATATCCCAGAGCTATAGGGAAGTGGGGTAGAGACTGGAGAGTTGTGGGTGTGGTCCCCCAGTACTGGACATTCCTAATTGCACTAGCTGTCCAGACGAATGAATGTGACCTGATGTTCTAGAGATTATGTAGATCCTTTCAGCTCTGAAACTTGGGGCAACCCAGCTTAGTGTCATCCTTGATGGCAAACAGGTTGTCTTTACCCAACTTTGGGTAATGCAGCATGTGCAGATACTGAGCACAGAAGTGTTTTAGATTGCAGTGTTAGGCTGATGACACACGGCACTGGACAAATTTGACTGGTCAGCTCCATGCTGCCTGTGGAGGCAGCCTGTGAAGCAGTTCTGGGCTCAGCAGGACATGCGCAGAGCTAGTCTGTCAGACTCTGCTCTGGCCAGCATTGCCTGTACTTACTTACTGCAGTCTAGAGCTATCAATCCTCCTAAAAGTGGGACAGTTTAGGCTTCAGTCCTGCCTCAATGATTTGCTGACCTTGATGGACTATGGGTATGACCCAGAATTATAACAGATAAAAATGGAATTGTCAACTCATCCTTCTTGAAAACCTAGACAGCACGAAATAGATCAAGCATCTGCTTGGAAGGAGTGAAAGAAGGTGTGCTCCAAGGCACAGGAAGCTAGGGCTGTTCTCTGTACAGCAATTCCTCCCAGAGTTTGGCAGAATTCACAGGTCAGCAAGCACGGAGGAGGAATCTGAGTCTGTGCTGAGCCTCGGGAAAGACTCTGGAAACAGACCGACCCCTCTAGCTACTCCTCTAGCTACTCCTCTAGCTACCCCTCTAGCTACTCCTCAAGCTACACACCAGCTGTGGATTTGGAACAAACTTGGACTTAGATTGCCCTCTAGTGCTGACAAACACCAACAGTGGCCTCACGACAAACCTAAACTTAGTATCCAAATATCCACAGTAAGTGAAGACTCAGAAAATAAGCAGGATCTTTAGAATTTATGGGGGGAAAATATGCACAGACAGATTATTAAGACATACATGATTGTATATGTTGCACATACATCTGCAACTGTGTACATGCACGTGTGCTGCTAGAAGTTGATGTCTTTCTCAGCCCACTCCACCTTACATTTTGAAACAAGACCTCTCACTGATTGTGGAGCTTGCTGATTAAGGTAGTCTGAGTGACAAGCAAGCCCCAGCAAGCCCCAGAATTCTCCTGTCTTTACTTCCCTAGCATTGGAATTACAGGAGCAAGAGTAAGAGATTACAGGTGGTGACTTTGTTCATAAGGGTCCTGGGGAATCAAACATAGGTCCTCATAGGCAGGTGCTTTATCAACCAACTCATCTCTCTGTGCTTTATCAACCAGGCTATCTCCAAGGCTTTTTAGGTTATGTTTTGGTTTAGTTTAGCTCCTTTGTGTTTTCAGTTTTTTCCCCCCTATACTTTTGGTATTATTTTGAAATTATTCTTAGTCTCATAGCTCATTTTATTTTCTGAGGCTATTGGTGGCATAGTAGTTTTAATTGAGATTAAGTGTATTTTCTACATCTTACTTAATTTGCTGTTGCTATTACAGAAATTTATGTTCTCACTGAGGGATCCTGGAGATTAAGCCCTCAGGGGAAAAAAGCACACCAAAATGTCCCCAAATAAAACTGGAGGAGATATCCATACAACGGATGGGCACATCACAACACAGAAACACAAGAACATAGAAAACAAAAAGATACCTGAATCTTTCTGAAAGATCACAGTTCCTCGCCTGTCACATCAAAAGATAGTAAAATGGTTGAAATGCTGGCAAAGCACTCAAAAGACTCCCTATAAAACTAATCATTTACTACTAATCATGACTAAACAGAGAATACAAACAAACATGACTGATAAATTATATAGGTAAATCAGTTCAGGACATGCAAAGAAAGTTTGAAACATGAGAAGGTGAGAATTCAATAAGGAAATAGAGATTTTGCAAAAAAAAAAAAAATTAGAATCTGTCAACTCCAAAAGCGCAATCACAACCCTATCCTTTCTTCTCATATCCAAAGTAGCATTTATCCCAATCATTACATTTCTCTATCATTTCTACTTTTATTAACAAAAAGCCAAATATAGATCCTATCAATATCATCTAATCACTGAAGCCCAGAACTCTTGATTGAACACAGCTATCCTACCCAAGCATTAGTATCCAGTGGTTCCATATTCAACATCAATCAACATATAACTATCCAAACAGCAGCAAAGACAAATAGAGACTCTAATTCATCCAGTATATATAGGTGATCTAGAAATATAAATCAAAGAAAATAATCAACAGCCTAGGTCCAGAAGCCGAGAAAATGTCTCCTCCCAAAATCATCAATCCCAGGGCTTCAGTTCCCACTGAGGTCAACATATAAGGTAGCAATCTGAAGACACTGTAAAGATAGTGAGTTCCAAAAATCAATTATAAATCAAGGAGTTCCAAGAAAATATGAATAAGTGCCTAAACAAATATGAAGAGAAGCATAATGCAGTAAGGAAAATAAAGAAAACACAAACAGCTAAATATAATTAGAAAGGCAATTGAAGATCTGAAAAAAAAACTTAGTAATACTGAAAAAAACTAACCTGAAAAAAAAAAAACAAAAAGAAGCAAAACTGAAATAAAAAAAAACTAATCAATCCAAGTAAAAATTCAGCAGAAAGTCTTAAAAATAGAACTGATCAAGCCGAAGACAGAATATCAGAACTTGAGGACAAGATGACAGAGTTGAATAAGTCAATCAAAGGAACTGAAAAATTGAAAAAGTTTTATGAACAGAGCATACAGGAGCTTTGGGATGAATCAAAAGACCTGACTTGACAGATCATTAATATTTTGGAAGCAAATACTCTAGAGAAAGATACAGAGTGTACTTAAAATAAGATCATAGAGAAAAACTTTCCTTATGTAAGGAAAGAATTGCCTATCCAGATTCAAGAGACATACAGAATACCAAATAAACAGAACCACAAAAGAAATTACCCACAACATATTATATTCAGAACATTAAATATGTAGACTAAAGAAAATATCTGCAAAACAGAAAGACACATAATGAGTTTATTGAAATAACAGCTGACTTTTCAATGCAAATTATAAAAGCTAGAAAGGCTTGGAGAGACATACTACAAGCTTTGAATGGACACAAATGCCAACCCAGGTTATTATATGCAGTAAAATTATCAGTCATAATAGAAGGTAAAGGAAAAGTATTCCATTAATTTAAAAAAATAAGCTACAGAGAATACTGAAAAGAATACTCAAGACTGAAGAGAAGGATAAACACACCCAAGGGGCTACAGAGAATAAATACCAGGACTATGGCTGAGCAAAGGACTACGAATGTGAATATCACAAAATCAACAAAATTACAGAAGTCAACAAACGTATTTCAATAATAACCTTAAGTGCCAATGGGCTCAATTCTCCAATCAAGAGACATAGGCTTGGATTAAAAATTATTTTTCTGACTTCAAGAAAACCACCTCACCATGAAAAATAGACACTATCCAAGGCGAAAGGATAGTCACAGGTACCCCAAGCAAATGAAACCAGGAAAAAAGCAGGAGTCTCTTTTCTAATATCTAACAAAATATATTTCAAATTAAATAAGCTGTAAGAGATAAAAATGGTTACTACCTACTAATTGAGGGAATAATCCCATTTTAAACATATGTGCACCAAACACAGACTTACCCAAATCTTTAAGCAAACTCTACTAACTGTAAAAGAACTAATCAGCCTAAAACATAATAGTAGACTTCAGCATCCACTCTCACCAATAGATGGGTCAGCTGGTCAAAAACTGAACAGAAACACATTAGAACTAACTGAAGCCATAAATCAAATGCACCTGACAGATATCTGCAAAACATTTCACCCAAACAATAAATAATACACATTCTTCTCAGCAGCCCATAGAACTTTCTGCAAAGTAGACTACATACCAAGACACAAAGCAAGCCACCACAAATACAGGAAAATTTAGATTACATCCTGTATCCTAACCACCCAACATGGAATAAAGCCACATATACACAGTAAGGGAAACAACAGAAGGCACACAAACTCATGGAAAGATGCAGGTACTAAATCTAATAACCTGAGTTCTAATCTCCACAAGCCCACATAAAGTATGTTTTTAAAAACTCCTGGTATTGGATGCAGCCAAGTTCAGTGCAGGAACACAAAACAGAAAACAACAACCAACCTTAATTCAGGGAACCTTGCAAAAGAGGGGGTGGCAAAATTGCAAGAGTCTAAAAATGGGGAGGACCACCAATAGACAAGATACTCCACTCCAGCCTGTCATGTCAACAAGCCCCCATAAACTAGTGTGGATATCAGGGGAGATGACTTCAAGCAGTAGGAGCCTTAAAGGGTTAGACAGATAATGGAGTTCCTACATTAGTAGGCAGCCCACGAAGGGGCCCCAAGGTATGCCACAGAGTCCTGAAACCCCACTATGTTGATGACTCAGAGGGAACTTCAGGGCCCATATAAGTTGATTTTCTGGAGGGTGGGAGGGAGAAGGAGGGAAATACCAAGAGGGGAGGGAAGGGGGAGTGGGGAAGGAGAGCAGGAGGTATGGGAGAGAGAGTAAGATGGGGAATAAAAGGGGAGAAAGGCAGGAGGTGGGGAAGGAAGAAGGAGGGGGTAGAGGGTACCTATCCATTGAACTTGTATAACTAGGTAAAAAAATTAATTTTTTTTAAAAATTACAAAGAAAAATTCCTGGTGTTTAGTGAAAATGAAGACACAACATATCAAAATCTATGGTAACTATAAGGAAGACTGTCCTAAGACAGTCTATGGTGCTAAATGCATACTATAGTGCTAAATGCATACTATAAAAAGTAGTGATCACAAGTAAATAATGACATACCTTAAGGTTTTGGAAAAACAAGAAGACAAACCAATCCTAAAAGCAGCATGCAGGAATAAATTTCTGAGATCCAAACAGAAATTAATAAATCAAAAATGAAAAAGACAATAAAAGAATCAATGAAATGAAGAGCCAGTTCTTTGACAAAAATAAAGATTGACCAACCTTTAGCCAAAATAACCAAAAGAATAAAACAGACAAATTAATAAAATTAGGGATGAAAAGGATCTGAAGGAAATTCAGAAAATCATAAGGACACACTTTAAAATTTTATACTTCACTAAACTGGACAACCTAAAGGAATTGGAAGACTTTCTAGACATATACAACTTACCAAAGTTTAATCAAAATGAAATAAATCATTTAAACAGACCTATAGCAACCAATGAAATGAAAACACAAATTCCCATCTTATTACAAAGATCCTTGTATATCTCTACATCTTATTACAAAAACCCTTATATATCTATGTTTATTGCAGCTCTATTCACAATAGCAAAGAAAAGGAATCAGCCTACATGTCCATCAACAAATGAATGGGTATTGAAAATGTGATATGTATACACAATGAAATACTATTCAGCCATCAAAAAACAAAACTATTAAAATTTGCTGGTAAATGAATGCAAATGGAGAATTGTTATATTGAGCAAGATATCTCAGGCACGAAAAGACAAAAGTTACATATTCTCTCTTATATGCAGATGCTAACATTGAACTTCTGATTTATGTACTTAATTTGTAATTTCTACGACAACCAGAAAACTTGAAAGGAACCATTAAGCAGAGGTGGGAAAGAGGAATAGGTGAAGATCTTAAAAGAGAACCCATAAAATGCCACAGGCAGTAAGGCGAAAAAGGGAATAATTGGGGGGAAATGCTTAAGGGAGAGATTAGGGGATAGAGTACAGAAGAACTGAGTTAGTAACAAATAGCATTAAGGTTGTAAGATACAACCACATAAAAATCTGTATTATATTTAAAATTTTTTTAAAGTGAGAACACATATACGCTATAGAGACAAAGATAGAAGATAGCGCAAAATGGAAAATACGCTGCAATGCTCCAAACAGAACTCACAAGCAATTAATTAATATTCCAAGTATCAGGTGTGTCCCAATAAGTTGTTGGTCAAAGAGGTCTCAAAAACCCCCAAATCAGTATAGGCTTTTGCCATTGCTCTTAGTTGCCTTCTAGAAACTGATAATAAGAAAATATTGATGAAGATGCAACACATATTGATCACAGGACATGGATTTTAAAAAGAAAAAAAAAGAACAGCAGCTGGAGCTAGTCTGGAAGTTTCCTCTTTGCTGGCCAGATTTCACAGTTCCAGAAAGTACTATGCAATCAACAGTCTTATAACAACTACCCTGGCAAGAGGTGACTATTAATGTAATAGTGGCATGAATGTCAAGGGGGCAGACAACAACTTTCTGTTGGACCCACTTTTCAGCAGGGAACACATTCCTAGAACTGTAAACAAGGACAAGAACTTATGAAAGAGGAGGACATATGTCCCAGAGGGTGCAAACTAGAAAATTTTAGTTTTAAAGACACTGTATCAAACTCCCTTTTTAAGCCTCTGTCATTATATCCAAAGAATAAAGAGGGCATTCAGCACTTAACCTGGAAGACTCCTTTGGCAACAGAATAATGTTTATTACAAAAGACTACAACTAGCCAAAGTGCAAAAAATAAGTGACTGCCAACTGCTCAGCCCTCACCAGGACATCTAAATCCCCAATCTCCATCAAAAGCCTCAGGGTACATCATAGAAGATTGGACAGTAAGATTATAAGAGCCTGAAGGGTATGGCCAAGATGTTATATTCTAGACACAACAGGGCTGTTACATCCATGAAGTCACTGCCCTTATGCGTATTTCCACAAGACATGAATAGGATTGTCCTATCAATATTTTACCATGGAAAAGGAACGATCTCCAGAATCCCATATATTCCCAAGGGACTGATAAGCTATCAATGCTGACTGGGGGCAGGAAAGGGGGAGATAATGGGGAAGATAATTCCCTCAATTGCATATCCATTGATATTCTCTAGCAAGTACTCAAGCACATGCTAACAAAGAACAACAAAGAACAGATGAAACTCACTGGACCACACAAGAGAAAAGATATGAAAATAGGAGGGAGACTGATAAGAAAGAAGAGTTTTAATAGGAAAAAGAGAGTGTGGTGTTGGAGATTAAGTTGTTAAAATACCATAGATTCACTGTACTCATTTGTGATATATAAAAGAATAAAAAGCAAAATAATAAACTTCTTTCTGACTTATCAACTTGTATAATTATTTTATATAGCTGTACAAGGGCCTTATTAAAATTTTTTCAGGCAAAAAGACATCACAAGTAGAAAGGATTTATGAAGTCTTGATCTATCTGACTATTGTCAATGAAGTAATCTCAAATCTTCCCACCAAGAAATGTCCTGGACCAGATGGATTCAGCACACAGTTCTACCAGACATTTAAGGAGTTAATAACACCAATGCTCCTTAAACATGTTCCATCAAATAGCAAAGGAAGAAACAATGCCAAATTCTTCTATGAAGCTAATATCGTTTTAATCCCAAAACCTAATAAAGATACACTTAAAAAGGAAAACTATAGGCCAATCTCTTTGAGGAACGCAGATGAAGATTCTCAACAAAGTCTTAGCAAGTGGGATTCAAAAACATATCAAAAAGATCATTCGCAGTGATCAAGTAAGCTTTATCCCAGACACACAAGTTTAGTTTCAACATACACAAATCAATAAATGTAATTCACCATATAAACCAGTCCAAAATCCAAGAGCACATGATACTCTCTATAGATAGAGAAAAAGCTTTTGACAAGATCCAACAGCCTTTTATGATCAAAACCCTAGAGACAGTTGGAATGGAAGGAACCTTTATCAATATAATAAAAGCTGTATACAACAAGCCAACAGCAAGCATTATGCTCAATGGGGAAAAACTTGAAGTGTTCCCACTTCGATCAGGAACTAGATAAGGCTGTCCACTCTCACCACTTCTATTCAGTATTGTACTTGAAGTCTTAGCTGGAGCCATAAAACAAGAAAGGGAGATAAAAGGGATTCAAATCAGCAAGGAAGAAGTCAAGTCATCTCTATTTGCAGATGACATGATCTTATACCTGAGTGATCCCAAAACTCCACCAGGAAGCTCCTGGAACTAATGCAGAAGTTCAGCAGGGTGGCAGGATTCAAAATAAACGTACAAAAATCAGTGGCCTTCCTCTTGCCCAGGATGAAAGAAGTGAAAAAGCCCTAAGAGAAACAATCCCATTTACTATAGCCCCTAAAAAATGAAATACCTTGGTATAAACCTAACCAAGGAAGTAAGAGACTTTACAATGAAAACTTTAAAACTCTAAAGAAAGAAATTACAGAAGACACCAGAAGGTGGAAAGACTTCCCATGTTCCTGGATTGGCAGAATCAATATCATAAAAATGACCATCCTACCAAAGACAATTTACAGATTCAATGCTATACCAATCAAAATCCCAAAGCAATTCTTTAAAGAAATTGACCAAGCAATCTCAAAATTCATATGGAAGCACAAAAGACCCAGGAGAGCAAAAACAATCCTGAGTAACAAAAACATTGCTGGAAGTATCACCATTCCAAACCTTAATCTATTCTCCAAATCCATAGTTATAAAAACAGCCTGGTACTGGCTCCAAAATAGGCACACAGATCAATGGATAAGGATTGAAGACCCAGATATAAGCTCACACAATTACAGCCATTTGATCTTTGACAAAGAGGTCCAAAAAATCCAATGGAAAAAGAACAGCATCTTCAACAAATGGTGCTGGCAAAACTGGATCTCCACATGCAGAAGATTAAAACTGGACCCGTACTTGTCACCATGTACAAAAACTAATTCCAAATGGATCAAGGACCTCAATATAAGGCCAGAGACTATAAAAACCCTAGATGAAAGGGTAGGGAACTCTCTGGAGCTGATTGGGCTAGGCCAACAGTTCCTAAATGGAAATCCAATAGCACAATCACTACAACCAACACTCAAAAGATGGGATCTTATGAAATTAAAGAGCTTCTGTTCAGATAAAGAGGTTGTAACACGAACACAAAGGCAACCCACAGAATGGTAGAAAATCTTCACTAACCACATATCTGATAGAACTCTATTATCCAGAATGCACAAAGAACTTAGAAAACTAAACACCAAGGAGATAAATGGCCCAATTAAAAAATGGGCCTAGGAACTCAAAAGAAACTTTACCAGGAACAAAATTGAAATGTCTAACAATATCTTTAAAAATGCTCTGCATCCTTAGCCATCAGGGAAATGCAAATCAAAACCTCCCTGAACTCAACAAGTCTTAGCAAATCGGATTCAAAAACATATCAAAAAGATCATTCACAGGGACCAAGTAGGCTTCATCCCCAGCACGCAAGGTTGGTTCCACATACGAAAATCAATAAATGTAATTCATCATGTAAACCAGTCCAAAGTCCAAGACCACATGATACTCTCGATAGATGCAGAAAAAGCCTTTGACAAGATCCAACAGCCTTTTATGATCAAAACGCTAGAGACTGTAGGAATGGAAGGAACCTTTATCAATATAATAAAAGCTGTATACAACAAGCCCACAGCAAGGATTATGCTCAATGGGGAACAATTGGAATCATTCCCACTTCGATCAGGAACTAGACAAGGCTGTCCACTCTCACCACTTCTATTCAATATTGTACTTGAAGTCTTAGCTGAAGCCATAAGAAAAGAAAAGGACATAAAAGGGATTCAAATCAGCAAGGAAGAAGTCAAGCTATCCCTATTTGCAGATGACATGATCTTATACCTGAGGGATCCCAAAAACTCCACCAGGAAACTCCTGGAACTAATTGAGAAGTTCAGCAGGGTGGCAGGATACAAAATAAATGTGCAAAAATCAGAGGCCTTCCTATATGCCCAAAATGAAAGAAGTGAAAAAGCCCTGAGAGAAACAATCCCATTTACTATAGCCCCTAAAAAAATGAAATACCTTGGTATAAACCTAACCAAGGAGATAAAAGACCTTTACAATGAAAACTTTAAAACCCTAAAGAAAGAAATTGCTGAAGACATCAGAAGGTGGAAAGACCTCCCATGCTCCTGGATTGGCAGAATCAACATCGTAAAAATGACCATCCTACCAAAGGCAATATACAAATTCAATGCTATACCAATTAAAATCCCAAAGCAATTCTTTAAAGAAGTTGACCAATTAATCTCAAAATTCATATGGCGGCACAAAAGACCCAGGATAGCAAAGACAATCCTGAGTAACAAAAACACTGCTGGAGGTATCACCATACCAAACCTTAGTCTATACTACAAATCCATAGTTATAAAAACAGCCTGGTACTGGCTCCAAAATAGACACACAGATCAATGGATAAGGGTTGAAGACCCAGATATAAGCCCACAAAAATACAGCCATTTGATCTTCAACAAAGGGGCCCAAAGAATCCAATGGAAAAAGAACAGCATCTTCAACAAATGGTGCTGGCAGAACTGGATCTCCACATGCAGAAGATTAAAGCTGCACCCGTACTTGTCACCATGTACAAGACTTAATTCCAAATGGATCAAGGACCTTGATATCAGGCCAGAGACTATAAAAATCATCACTGAACGGATAGGGGACTCCCTTGAGCTGATTGGACTAGGCCAACATTTCCTAAACAGACATCCAATGGCACAGTCACTGCTACCAACTCTCAACAGTTGGGATCTTGTGAAATTAAAGAGCTTCTGTTCGGATAAAGAGATTGTCACACGAGCTCAAAGGCAACCCACAGAATGGGAGAAAATCTTCACTAACCACATATCTGATAGAGCTCTACTGTCCAGAGTACACAAAGAACTTAGAAAATTAAACACCAAGGAAACCAATGGCCCAATTAAAAAATGGGCCCTGGAACTTAAAAGAAATTTTACCAGAGATGAAATTAAAATGTCTAACAAATATCTTAAAAAATGCTCCACTTCCTTAGCCATCAGGGAAATGCAAATCAAAACCTCCCTGAGATATCATCTCACCCTGGTCAGGATGGCAAAAATCCACAATACAAACAACAACAAGTGCTGGAGAGGATGTGAAGAGAGGGGAACTCTCCTACATTGCTGGTGGGAATGCAGGCTCATACAGCCATTCTGGCAAGCCGTCTGGAGATTCTTAAAGAAATTAAAGATTGAAATGCCATATGACCCTGCTATTCCACTTTTGGGAATAACCCCCCATGCAGCAGAGGTTCGCCTCGATAGCACAAGCACGACTATGTTCATAGCAGCACTGTTTACAATAGCAAAGTCATGCAATCAACCTAAATGTCCAACAGTTGACGAGTGGATAAGGAAACTGTGGTACATCTATACAATGGAGTACTACTCAGCCATCAAAAGTGATGAATTACTGGAATTTGCTAGAAAATGGATGTCATTAGAAACAATTATATTAAGTGAAGTATCCCAATCCCAGAAAGTTAAGCGCCGTATGTACTCCCTAATAGGTGGCTCCTAGTACCAAACTCACCCAGCCCACATTGAGACACTCAAGGATAAACCTATGTAATACGGTAATTGCAAGGATTGTGAACAGGAGGGATGGGGTTGGAGGGCCACACCAGACACAAGGAGAGAGGGGACCATGTTACAGCAGAAAAAAATTGACCTCCAAGGAATGCAAGTAAGTAATGTGACACCTGGTTAAGTTCACAGACGTTCGTTCCTGATCATGTACAACTGAGGGGGTATGATCTCACCAGAAGGGGAGGGCATATAGTCTGGCAGATGAAAGAGATCATTTTGCAAATGGGTGACTGATCCCTCCCTCACCGAGGTTTCCTGCTTTTATTACATCTACCCTTGAATGTGCTATTATAACAAGACTCCAGTTTAACAGTTTTTTGTCTCTGACCAGGGGGTGACATACAGTGCCCATCAGGATGGAGTGAAGGGCATTGCAGGAGAAGCAAAACTGCAAAAGAAAATCAACAAACCACAATCCAGAACTTCAGAGACTCTATATCAACCACATAGAATTAAGCCAGCCTAATCTCCCCCCATCCTGAAGCTCAGGGACATTTGCGGAAGAGGGGGCAGTAAGATTGTAAGAGCAAAAGGATGGAGGAAGCAATGATTTGAAGATTCTCCACACTAGATAGGGCTGAAGCAATCATATTAGGACTTTGCATGCCTGCGCCATGTCCATCACACTATTGACCTCACAAAGTCTAACATCGGCTAAAGGCACCAAGATCCTTGGAGGCAAGGATGATGCCACAGAAGTGTTCCTATGCTTAAGGGGAACACGAGAAAGGGTTCAGGGAAATGTCACTGGGTCCTTTTATGTCATCGGAAAGGAGGACCAAGAGGAGAGTTAGGCATACACAATAAAGGACTCTCTGGGAATTGGGGGGGAGGCACTGGGAGATAGGGAGGGAGGGAGGGGGAGCAGGGGGTTCGGGAGGAGGAGGAGGGGGGAGGGAACTGGTCTACCTATTAAGTTTGTATGAGCGGAAATAATAATAAAAAATGTTAAAAAAAAAAACCTCCCTGAAATACCATCTCACCTCAGTCAGGATGGCAAAAATCCACAATACAAACAACACCAAATGCTGGAGAGGATGTAGAGAGAAGGGAACTCTCCTACACTGCTGGTGGGAATGCAGGCTCATACAACCACTCTGGCGAGCCGTCTGGCGATTCTTATAAAAGAAAGATCGAAATGCCATATGACCCTGCTATTCCACTTTTGGGAATAATCCCCCATAGAGCAAAAATTCACCTTGATAGTACAAGCACAACCATGTTCATAGCAGCACTATTTACAATAGCATAGTCATGGAATCAACCGAAATGCCCAACAGTTGACGAGTGGATAAGGAAAATGTGGTACATTTATACAATGGAATAGTACTCAGCCATCAAAAAAGATGAATTAATGAAATTTGCTGGGAAATGGATGGGAATTAGAAACAATTATATTGAGTGAAGTAACCCAGACACGGAAAATTAAGCGCCATATGTAATCCCTAATAGATGTATCCTAGTACCAAACCCACTTAGTGACATACTCAAAGATTAATCTCTGTAATACCTACAGTAATTGCAAAGACTATAAACAGGAGGGAAGGGGAAGGAGAGCCCCACCAGAAACAAGAAAAGATGGGATCATGGTACAGCAGAGGAAATAGGCCATTATCAAGTACTACAAGTTAGTAGTGAGACATCTGGTTAAGCTCACAGGCTTTCCTTCCTGGTCATTTGCAACTGAGGGGGTTTGATCTCAGCAGTCAGGGAGGGCATAGAGACTGGCAGATAGATGGTAACCATCCTGCAAATGGGAGACTGACCCCCCTTCCTCCACGGTCTCCTACTCTTCTTCCATCTACCTTTGCATCTACTCTTATAGTAACAGCCTTTTATCTCTGGGTAGGAGGAGACATCCTGTACCCATCAGGATGGAGCCAAGGGTGGTGCAGGAACAGCAAACCATAATTCAGAATATCAGAGACGCTACATTAGTCACCTGGAACCAGCCCAGCCTAATCACTCCCCATCCTAAAGCTCAGGGAAATTTGCGGAAGATGGGACAGTAAGATTGTAAGAGCCTAAAGATGGGGAGAAGCAACGATATGCAAGATAGTTCACAGAAGTTAGGGCTCCAGTTGGGCTGTGAGTCTCCTTCACCAGTTTGTATGGAAGCAGTGATTCAGACTTCTGAGTACCAGAAACTTCCAAGTTGTCCCCAAGTAACAGGAAGGGAGGGCACAGCCAACCAATTTTCTCATTCCTCAGTTGTCATGTGTGATTTGCTCTGCTCCCTGCTGGCACGGCGTGTGATGGGATCACCCTCACATGGTCTGCCAGCTGTCACCCTTGTCCTGGCTGCCCTTGGGGCCACATCTGGTAGTGTCCACACCCCACACATCTGCCTTGGCCTAGCCCCACGCCCCTGACACACTGGGGGCTGCTCAGGGCTCCACAGAGCCAGGATTCGGCCTCGCCAGTCCTGGAACTGAGCAACCCGATCTCAGGGAATGTTCAGTGACCGATGGCCCAGCGCTACTTCAGCCTGGATCCGGGTGGGGAAAATCCTCTGGCTGCAGAGCATGTGCCACTCAGGTTTCTACTTGACTCTTGTGGTAAAGAAAACCATTCAAAGGCAAGAGTGAGCCCAAAGCTGGACAAAATGAGGATGTTTTTCAGAAGGTAAAATTAAGCTCCCCATCAAAGGGACCTTTGTCCTCTGTCCCTTCAAGCAGCGGCCCTTTTCACACCCTCCACCTTTTAGATAAACTCCATGGGTTGATAGATTTGCTGCAGGTATACTCAGAAAGCAGAAGGTCAGGTAAGACAAACCATCAGCTCTCAAATACTCCAATGTAGGTCATTTTCTACCCAAAGTGTCCCCTTTATGGGGATAGAGGGATAGATGCAAGCGGTTAGACAGAGTCACTTGGGGATCTACAGAGAGCCAACTAGTAAAAAGTACTGTATTGGATGCCACTTGTTGGAAAGAAAATCATGTTTCTTGATGAAAAGCATGGAAGGTTGAGAGGAGTTTTTCATGGAAAACAAAGTACAGAAATTGCCTTAACTTTACACTGGTGCTTCCTGGAGCTCTTAAAAACTAAAGCCATAGTCTGAAATCTTAAGATTTCTGTTTATGGAAGTGTCTCGTGTAGACTGTCTCTCTCTCTGACCCATGCTAGATATCGGGAATGTTGATTCTCTGGCTCTCTGGCTTGCCATCCAAGTACCTACCAGAAACTAGGAAAACTCACCCATATCTCTGTCTCTCTTTTCCATAAATCACAGTTCTCATCACATGCATACAAATTAGAAATAAAATCTGGAAGGACTGGGTAGCAGATTTTCACCATTTCTCTCACAGAACAGTGATCTTCATACCTGTTAAGCCTCACTTTTCCTCCATTTCCATTTCCGTGTGTTTCTTTTTCCACCTTTCATATTTTTCAGCCCCAGGACAGCTTCACGGATCACCATACTTGGAAATGAAACACTTAGAGAACTTTTAAGAAGGATAATGGCCAAGACAGCGTCCCCCCAACCCTTAAAGAGATCATGTTGGAGTTACTTTTCTCTGCTGTTGTGTGACAGATACAACTTAAGGGAGAAAAGGAGATTCATTTGGCTAATGGTTCCAAAAGGGAAGTACAGTCCATTTAGACGGGAATAGCAGAAGGCATGGCTTGGAGGCAGAAACTGGAGGCCGATTCAGGTCACTGACATCTCATCTCGCAAGAGCGAGACGCCAGAGTCAGGGTCAGGATACCAAAACTTCAGGCCTGCTCCCTGTGATGTCTCTTTCTTAACAAGCTCACACACACACACACACACACACACACACACACACACATACACACACACACAAGGTGCTACTACCTTCTTGTATCTAGAGGTTCACACACACACACACACACACACACACACACACACATACACACACACACAAGGTGCTACTACCTTCTTGTATCTAGAGGTTGAAGGTTAGAGCTCTGGGCGCATTTGCAAAGAATCAAATTGTTGAATTAGGCCCAGAGAATCAACATTCCTGATATCTAGCATGAGCTAGAGAGAGACAGTTTATACAGGAGACACTTCCATAAACATAAATCTTAAGATTTCTGACTGTGGCTTTAGTTCTTAAGAACTCCAGAAAGCGGGGGCTGAAGAGGTGGCTCAGGGGTTAAGCCTTTGCCTTGCAGGCAGAAGGTCCCGAGTTCAGATCCTAGACCCCACGCCGGGTGGAAGTGGGGACAGCCTGCATTTCTGGTCCTGGTAGGGTGGAGCCTGTGAATCCCAGGGCAGAGTAAACAAGGAGGAAGTAGAGGCGGTCCATGGTGGTTCCCGAATTCGCCCGTGGTTCTACACACACACACACACACATGCACAATTGAATAAAAAAAAAAGAACTCCAGAAAGTGCCAGTATAAAGTTAAGGCTCTTTCTATACTTCATTTTCCATGGAAAGCCCATGATTTTAACTCCTCTCAACCTTCCATGCTTTTCATCAAGAAACATGATTTTCTTTCCAACAAGTGGCATGCAATACAGCCCTTTTTGCTAATTGGCTCTCTGTAGATCCCCAAGTCACTTGATAAAGAAAATCAGCACTGAATGAGATAGAGACATGGGAAAACCAGGCCTCCAAGGGTTCTCTAGAGGTTCTAGAAAGAGGGCCCTGGGGTAAAATCAGCTCAAGGGATTCTGAGTGAAGTTCCTGCCCCAAGAGGGGCAGGAGTCACTGGACCTCATGTTGTCGCCATGGCTTCTGCCCACTTCCCAACCAGAATGAGCACCAGAGAGGAAGAGTTTCTTCTGGCCACTTGCATCTGTCCCCTCTGATCACTTCTTCCAGTGCTCCACAGAGCAGACTAATTATGTCCTTTCCAAGGTACCTGAAGTTGTTCTCAGACAGCTTGGCTAGACTGTGAGATTCCATAGCCACACGTTCATAAACAGTCAGACTTTCAATGTTTCACCTTTCTAAGGGAAGTCCAGCTGCAAGAAGACGCTTGCTAACCAGTTCTAAGGATATGAGAACTGCTGACGTGCATTCAGAAGCAGAAGTCCTATAGCCAGAATCTTGTTCCCAGGGGTCTCATTTTCATAGTTACTATGGATCCTGACAGCATCTATGACCTCTGCTGTGGGAAAGAATCTCCTGTATAGTGTGACCAGGGTCCATGTGAGGACACACTTTTAACACACACACCATAAATGGGTTCCACCAGGGTCCCTCAGATGAAGAGCACACAAGCCCATCGGTAGACCTTGGGCATCTGCTTGCATTTAACTTTGCTTTTGCTGTCTGATGTTTTCTTTAGGACTATGTATCTATAAGTGACCCACGATGGGCACATTGCAGAGGCCACAGAAGGGGTTGGCATTTTATGTACTTAAGTTCAGAGTAATTTACTTGGCTACACAGGAGAGCAGAAAGAGGAAGATCCAAGTTCCCTGAATGAAGTGTGCCTCTTAATTATGTTATAGAGTTCTGTAAACTGTATCAACACACACATACTCGCACACATATACAAACATGCATACACACAAACACAGGTACACACACACACAACAAAGATCTTTCACTTAATTCCTCATGAAGAAACATAGGTCTCATGTAGGAGTTTCTAAAGAATACTGAATATGGACCACCTCAAATACTTTGACTAAAACCCAGTATGAACTAGCAAGAGTGGTATTTATTTCAAAGAACTATATGTTGAGTGTATGATGTATATTATGCATGTACATATGTGCCTGTACACCAGATGAATATGAGAAAGAAGAAGAAAGAGGAAGGAGAAAGTATGAGTCTGATTATACAATAGCCAGAAAGCAACAGTTCCAAGCAACTAAGCTGCAACAACCACTTTTTGAGCATCTCACATGTGCTAGAAATCAGGCAAGCTTTGTGCATATGAACCCCAAGGTAGCAGCTGAGCAGAAGATAGTTTCCATGTGTAGACCATGGAATTAATAAAGTACAGCGTGTTCACAGTATAACCAAAGATTTGTGGCGTGAGTGGAGCGCACTGCAGACTTCTCTGAGTATTAAGAGTGAGAAGTGGATCTCTGTCATTAACATGTATTCAGACGAATTAACAGCCAAGGGTGTTACCAAGTCACTTGAGAAAGAAAATCAGCACTGAATGAGATAGAGACATGGGAAAACCAGGCCTCCAGGGGTTCTCTAGAGGTTCTAGAAAGAGGGCCCTGGGGTAAAATCAGCTCAAGGGATTCTGAGTGAAGTTCCTGCCCCAAGAGGGGCAGGAGTCACTGGACCTCATGTTGTCGCCATGGCTTCTGCCCACTTCCCAACCAGAATGAGCACCAGAGAGGAAGAGTTTCTGCTGACCAGAGAGAATTCAGTGCAAAGATGGCCGGGTGGCTCGGAGAAAGACATGAAGATAACTGTCATGTCAGAAGAGGAGTAACTAGACAAGGTAGACATTGGTCTTGGGTCGTATTGGGGGACTCCCTGAGGACCACGGCAGCCGGGAGACTTGAGGGTGGTCCACATGATACGCCAGGCTATAAGCAGCAAGCCACATGCCTCGCATAGTGCTGGGGTAGTAAGCCTCAGCACTTGGGTGACGTGTTCTCCCTCCTCTGGCTCCTCCAACTCTGGGAAGCAGGTCCTCACTTTACACACTCACTTAACAAACAAAGAGAACTGAGAGGGAGGGGGTGTGATGAGGGGGCAGGTCTAGAAAGCAAACATCTAGAAAGTTCTGGGATTGGAAGGTCAGCCCGTGATTCCAAACAGCTCCTTTAGCTGGGCTACCTGTCTGTAGAGTAGCATTTGAATTGTCTAATCAAATAAGGGAGATGTCAATGTGCCAAGTAATGGAGTCTGGCTTGACAATCATCCTTGATTCTTTGTGTGCGACTTACTTCAGTCTACCTGGGCAAGAGTCTACAGCTAGTCACCTTGTAGTCACAATGAAATCATTCCAGCGAGTCCATCTCCTGTTTGTCCTTCCTGAGGAAGACTGCCCTAGTTACAGTTCTGTTGTCCTACACATGTTCTGGAGCACATGACCTGCCAGTCTGGACCACATGATACCTATAGGCAGATGCAGGGAAATCTCAGTCATAAAAGGGAACCCTTGTGTTTGTTAGTACCTCAGCCAATAGATCTGCGCTTAAGAGATGCAAGGACAGAGCATAGAGACAGAAACTAGTAGTTGGTAGTAAGCAAAACAGAATGCTCTCCAGAGGCCATCGGTACCAAAGTTCAGTATGGTCAAGTCTGCTAACAGTGGAAAATTAGTTTTAGTGAAGTCCTGACTCACTCAAGACAGAAGAAAAGTTTGCATTGCTCAAATCCAAGCATCTTCATTGATCTCTCACAACTGAGCTGTTTTCCAGACTTATGAGTCCTGGGCCACAGAGCTGTAGCTGGATCCTCATCTGTCTACAAGGTCTACATGGACCCTCGCCATGAAGTATCGATCTTTAAATCTGTCCAGGTGAGTCTCTGGTCATACAGCTAGCAATCATCAAACCATGAGAAGATCCCACTGTCAAAAACAAACTGATCAGGGTTAGTCTTTATTGCAATGAAGGATTTGGGAAACAGTCATTTCCTCCAATGTACCCTTTTTATTGTTGTTGCTGTGTATGATTCTAACTTTATTTATTTATACATTCATCTAGTGTGTGTGTGTGTGTGTGTGTGTGTGTGTGTGTGTGTATGAAAGAGAGAGAGAGAGACAGAACTGTGTGGCCCTGTGGAGGACCAAGGGTGACTTTGGGAATCATCCTGGATTGTTCTACCTCCTTTTTGCTTTGCCCTGGGATTTTCCAGGCTTTGCCCACCAGAACCGGAAGTGCAGGCTGCCACCATTTCCACCTGGTGTTTTTAACCTGTTTTTTTATGTGGGACCTGGGATCTGAACTCAGGACCTTCTACTCCTGAACCATCTCCCCAGCTCCCCAACACACTTCTTGATACCAAAGTCGAAAATAATGACAACTGCAGATGGCATGCTTTGTGGGGAGTACCTCTGGCATGACTTTTCGGGGCTGGTGTCACTGTTATTGCTCCTGTCCCTTGCCAGGATCTCATGAGACTGTGACTTAAACCTCCGTATCTCCATCCACTTTCTTATGCAACCTTTGTTTTTTGTTTGATAACTAGAGTCTAACACTGCTGGGAGCTGGACAGCAAGGTGCCTTCCCCTGCCATTTCTTTCTTGAGGTTACTGCTAGATCCTTGTTGGCTTTAGACTAATGGACTGAGTTATGGGCACCTGGCCTACTCCCAGCACAGTGTGTCCCATGCTATTGGAGGATTGCCATTGGAACCTTTCTCTCTTCTGAACGTTGACATGGAATAGCTCTCCCACCACCATGAAATTCTGCTGGTTTTAGCCCCTAACCTTGTTCCTTCTCATGCCTAGAACTTTGCTCTTTTGCGTTTTCTGCAGTGTGGAAGATGGAATCCAGGCCCTTGTGTGTGTTAGGCAAGTTCTCTACCACTGAGCTGCACCCTTAGCTAAGCCTGAGGTGGCTATGTGGCTAAGGGAAGTTTCAGTGAACCCCTCCCCACTGATGGCTGTGTGGCTAGTGAAATCTCAGTGACTCTCATGTGATTGTCCACTCTGACTTCTTGTAACTATTGGGAAGGCCTGAAAGTATTTGAAACTTTATTTTTAACTTTAAATTTTTATTTTAATTATTTGTGTGCATGAATGCAGGTGCACATGTGCCACGATGCACAGGTGGAGGTCAGAGAACAATTGTCAGGAGTCAGCTGTCTCCTTCTACTTTACTGAGGCTGGGTCTCTCTTGTTTCTGTTGCTCTGTGTATCTCACTTCTGTTGTTCTATATATCTCTGGTTAGCTTCTGGGTAGCACTCCTGTCTGCCTCACATCTCACTATAGGAGTGCTGAGATTAAAGATTCAAGCCACTGTGTCTGGCCTTTTGTGAGCTCCAGGGATCCAACTCAGGTTGTCAGGCTGTGCACCAAGCATGTTTACCCTACCAAGCCACCTTGCCAGTCCTAAAGCCTTATTTTGAAGAAATGATGGTCCCTCTGATGTGAGATTGCTGATGCATTATCCCTAACTCTCCCCACCACAAGTCTTGATGGTGCCTATCACAGAATCTAAATGATACAGTCTCACAACGTTGAACTTACAGACTTGGTGAGACACCGCTGTTAGCCGAATTGCAGGCTCTTCCAGAATAGGACCAAGCCTTTGTTTTTAGCTTCCTTGCTGCCTAGCATGATGCTCAGTACTTGAAAATGGCCTGCAATTGTGGAATCACAGGTAAAGAACTGAGAGAGCATAGTGAATGCACCAACTATAGGATCACACGCCAACACCATGAATTTCATACTGCAAATCTCCTGAATGCATTCATGACCAGGTAAAAAGTGACATCGTCCTCCAACTGCCTATCCCAGTCCTGACTTTTCTTGACCACCATAGTATCTTCTCATCGGGATCAGATTATACATGGGAAGTGTAAATCCCGTGCTGTAGGAAAGCAATGGTCACAGCATATAAGGACCCAACTGCCAAGAGGGCCACACTAACTGATTCAGTCTATGACAATGTGACTATTCTCATCATGTTTTTAAGGATGTTTGGAGATATCACTGGACTGTGTGATCTTAATGGGCGCCTGCCAGCATGGCCCTGCTGTGGATCATTCTAGAACATAACTAGTCTGGCTAAATAAGCTCATGAATTACTTTTCACCTAAAATTTAACTGTTAAATTATGTATCTGAAACTTTTGCTCCCAAACAGTTCTTACTAGCCAAACAAGTTCTATTTTAAGATTTGGCAGTATCATTATCTAGTGTTTCCAATGTGGTTGAAAAATTGTATGCACTGCACTTTTCAACTGTTTTCAGTTTTCAACTGAACTTCAAAGTCAGTGGTAACATGCAAAATAAAAGGTTTTTTTTCAGATTTTCACAGAGATCAGATGTCTTTGAACTAAATACCCAGTTGGTAAAGTAAACGATAAGACCTTTAGCTATCCCTGATGGCGGATGACGCCACAAGGAAAGTTCCTCCCTCAGATGTCAGGAGACCAATCAATATAGTTTACACTGAAAGGGAGGACAGTTACTCACAGCTAAAAACAAGTAGATAACCTTCTAGGAGAGAGAAGCTCATATATCTTCACATTAAAACATCACAGAATCCATTGGAATTCATTCTGTAAGTCCCGTGGTAAGTGTGCTGGGAGAGTTGTATTAAGCAGACAGATGTCCAAGGGCAGCAGCTGAACAAGTCGATAAAGAAAAGAATAAGCTGAAACTTTGAATAAATGCTAAGTCCTGCTATCATGACCTCAGTACATGCAATGAACTCTCCCTCGGGACACCAACAGAGACACTGAGCTAATGACTGAAGAAATGGAAGCCCTGGTGTCATAGTTGAGCACAGGTGTCATTTGACAGTTGAGGGTTTGAGCTCTGGGCACATTTGTAGAGAATTAATGGTTGAGTTAACCCCAGAGCAAACCTGCAGGAGATTGTTCTAACTGATGGGGTTCAGCCCATGGTGGTTGGGACTAAGACCTAGAATAAAATACAGAGAGCTGATTGAGAAAGTTGGCATCCTTGTATACACTTGGCCAGACATGCTGGTCTAGCAAGTAAGGATCGTCCCTCTCTCAGCTGCTATGTGGAGATGGTACGGCCAGTTCCTTCGGCCCTGGTGTTGGTGTGAGCTCTCCTATCAAGCTGGACTGAGAACTGTAACTGGACAATCATAACAAAAAAATAAGCCCCTTGTTCCTTTAAGCCATTTTATTGTGATTTATCGGCAACCATGCAGACTAACTGCTACACCTGGCATCACTCTGCTTTTCTTCAAGGGAACATAATGACTCTCAGTCCACATCCAGTCAACACATTAGTATTACCTACTCATGCCCCTCAGCTTTAGAGAGCTGGATGTCAGGCAGGAGTTTGAATAACAAAATCCCTGTGGTTCTAATTCTGGAGACTGCAGGTCCCCAGCATCATTCTCTATGGTCCACTATCTTGTTCAGTCATCAGACAGTATGACATGTGTTCATAGCTGAAGCTTTGAATTGTCAAGTTGACATCAGTACCTAACTATGACAGCAATGTCCCTAAAACTACACACTCAACTAGGGATAGATTTGAACAGTGACTCTAGTAAGAGAGTCACTAAGTTTAGTTTCGTCAGCTGATTGACAGTTACATGCTAGACACTATATGGATATCCTGAGGATCAAACTCACGCCATCTCTCAAGGCAGCCAACGAGAGAGGGAAAAATGGTCACACAGACAACCACAAGACTGTGTGGACATACACTGCACCTAAGTTAATGGGGAAAGGCAAACAGTCCCGCAGCAGGACACTGTCAGCAGAGCTTGGATTCAAAGCCAGTTGTCTGAACACTTTCTCAATTAAACTAAATTCTTACTTGTGTAGAAATTGTTTAAACAGAAAAACAGAGTTATTAAAAAAAAGACTAAATGTGGTTCTGCTTCTACTTAAGATGTAGAAAAGCAGGAGAGAATATTGTTCCCATCCTGACAATATGGAAAGGCTTAATAATTTAGTTTTTGAAAACTTAGCTTTTGCCGAGCCTATCAGCTCATAAGGGCCTACTAATAGCTCCAGCCTTCTAGATCCACTGCAGGATCAGGGGTGTTCGGTCATCAGACAGTTTGACATAATGCTGTCATCTACAGATGCTTTGGGCCACATTCATAGCTATTCTGTGAAGCACACTGCCCACAAGCTACATTTGAGACATGCCTAGAAGGTAAAGGCAGCTTACCTCACAGGAGCCTAAAGTTTACGTGATTGAAAATTACCAAAGAAGCAAACCCTTTTATCATCCCATTCCCTCCTGCCTTCCTGTCTGCTTCTATGGGTCCCAGAGTTCACTCTGGATTGTCTGCTCTAGTGGCAGTTCAGGCCTCTGTGGCAGACCAAATGATCCTTTCTTGGGTAGACCCACCGATAGGGGCACTCCCCTTCACCTGTCTGACCTTAACCTCTAAAGTTCCCATTGTATGTAAATATTTCTTCTGAGATCTTTGCTAGTCTATGGGGACATGTGATACGTCAGTCATTGTGCAGGTCTAGTAGAGACAAGTCTCATTGCAGTGAGTTCCTAGATGCAGCAGCCCTTCCTTGAGTGGAATGTCTTGTCCCGCCGTAGACCTTTCCCAGATTTAAGCACTTACAATCTTACTTCCCCCTCTTCCACAAAGTTCCCTGAGCCTTAGGATAGAGTGAGATTTGTAAACATCCCATATCTAAATAATCTCTGAGCCAAAAAAGAAATCATAATGTAATGAAAATGTAATGAAAACAAAATACTAGATATCAAAATGCAGTTAAAACAGTGTTTAACAGGAAGCTAATAAAATTAAGTTCTTGTATTTAAAATGAAAAAAGGAAATGCATGTGTTTACCTCCATAAGACCTACATAAGATCAAGCCTGTCAATACTTTACCATAGAAGACAGAAGTTGCATGCCAATACCGGCAACTCTGGTGAAACCCAGTGGTCCTCATATATACAAAAACATGGAAATAGGAGGAAGACAGACTGGGAAAAAGGTTTTCAGTGGATGGAGTAGGGGAAGGGAATCGGCTATTATGGAGGGATCATGATTTATGTTCATTATATTCATCTATGAAACTGTCAAAGAAAAACATTTTTAAAAAATGTTAAAAAGGGCTGGAGAGGTGGCTCAGAGGTTAAGCCTCCGCCTTGCAGGCAGAAGGTCCTGAGTTTGGATCATTTGATTTTTACATGTGCTAATCGTGTGTTTGTGTCAGCTTAGTGGTTTAGCACTAGTGTAGCATGCACAGTCCCTGGGTTTGATCAGCACTAGGAAAAGAGACAAGTCACACATTGTTAATATCATAAATAAATGGTCACTACATATTCCACATGGTTGCTGATAAATGACCATCAAAAGGCTTAAGGGAAAAGGGGTTTATTGTCTCTTACAATTATCTGGTTACAGTTCTCAGTCCAGCTTGACAGGAGACCTCATGCCAACACCTAGGCCAAGGGAACATAATGGCTGAGAGAGGGATGATCCTTACTTGTCAAACCAGCTTGTCTGGCCAAGTGTACAAAAGGATGCCAACTTCCTCAACCGCTCTCAGTATTTTATTCATCTTTTCAGGGCCTAGTTCCACCCACCATGGGCCAGGCCTTTCCCATCAGCTAAACAATCTCCTGCAGGTTTGCTCTAGACTTAATTCAACAACTAATTCTCTACACATGTGCCCAGAGTCAAATCCTCAACCATCAAGTTTGACACCTGTACATAACCGTGACAGTAGGCCAAAAAGTTTGGTAACAAATAGAATGGGTGATTTATTTTAAATTAATGATATGTGCTAGCCATGACCCATTGGAGATTGGAAAGCAATACTACTTACAAGCACATTATAAAACATGAACTATCTGAAAATAAATCTTCATAGAATAAGTATAAGATTTGTACTTGAATATTAAGTAAAAGAAAGTGAGCGCATTATGAAATGGAAAAATATAAAATCATGCTATGATCAGGAAGAAACCAAAAGGCTGACTGAACTAACAGAATTCATACTATCTTTTATCTGCACTTGGACATGTAAGTTGATTCCATTTCTGTGGCTATTGTGAGCTGCTATGAACATGGTTGTACATGTGACTCTGTAGCTGGATATAGTAGCTGGATATAGTGTCTTCGGGAATATTCCCAGGAACAGTATAGCTGAATCACATGATATTTCAATTTTTAACTTTTTAAAGAACCTCCAAACCGATTTTCAAGTTTACATCCCCACCACCAATGTATGGGGTTCCCTTCTCCCTCCATCTTCACCAGCACATGTTGTTGCTTGTAATTTTGGATCTTAGCCATTCTGATTAGCATGAGATGATATCTCAGGGTAGTCTTAATGTCCATTTCTCTAATGGCTAGGGAGGTGGAACATTTTCTAAGATATTTGTTTGACATTTGAATTTCATTTTGTGGAAAGTTGCTTTTTAGTTTCTACTGTCCATTTTTTTAAATTCCTTGATATTTAATTTTTTAGGTCTTTGTGTACTCTAGACATTAGTCCTCTATCAGATGTGTGGTTAGTGAACATTCTCTCCCATTCTGTGGGTTGCTTTTTTGATTTTTATTTTATTTTATTTTTATTATTATCTTTTGCTTTTTCATTTCATGTAATCCCATTTGCTGAGTGTTGGTCTTAAGTCCTGTGCTTTTGGGATCCAATTAAGGAAATGTTGGCCTAGGTCAATCAGTTCTAGTATACTCCCTATTTTTCTTTCCAGAAGTTTCTTCCTAAGGCTCAGGGAACCTTGTAGAAGAGGGGGCAGTAAAATTTCAAGAGCCTAAAAGGGGGGGGCCAGATCACTCCTTACTACAGAGTTGCTACACTCAGGAGCTCACTGCAATGAGATATATAACTATACCAGATCTACACAATGCCCAACATGTCAATATCCCCTCCACACCCCCACCCCCAAGGCTCAGCAAAGATCTCAAGAAAAATGACTACAGGCAAGTGGGAGTTATAGGAGCAAGCGGTAGGTAAGTTAAGGTGAGCATCCCAACCTGTAAGCTTACCACTGAAGGACCACTTATACTGCCACAGAAGCCTAGCACCTACTAGTGCAGATAACCCAAAGGGAGCTCTGTGGTCCACACAAGCAGAGTCATGAGAACAGGCAGTGTTAAGAGTGGATTGGTGGACGGGTGAGGGGGGAAGGAGGCTGGAAAGATGGATTAGGGGTTAAGACTCTGCCTCACAAGCAGAAGGTGCTAAGTTCGGATCCCAGGTCCCATGTCGAAACACTAGGCTGAACTGGTGGTGACCTGCACTTCCAGCTCTGGTGGGCAGAGCCTGGGAAATCCCAGAGCAAAGCAAAAGGAAGTAGCAGCAGTCCAGGATGATTCCAGCCTCGCCTTTGCTCTTCCACAGGGACACACAGTGCCCTCTTACACACACACACCACAATACGGCTGTAGAGATCAGAGGACAACTTTGTGAAGCGGTTCTTTCCATTTGCTTTTTCGTAGGCTGTAATGATAAAACTCTGATCATCAGGCTCTATTCTGTGCCATGTGCTGGCTTAATACATATGCACTTTAAAAATTAAAATAAAAAAAGAGCGTCAGACAACTCACAGGCTCTCTGGAAGAGATAAAGATCCAAGTGGGGCCACACAACCAGCAACAACTTCCCAGCTCATGCTGCGGTGACGGTGACACAGAGACCCCACTGCTGCTGCTGGCCAGTCATCCCCACGTCCATGCCAGGGACGCCTGCGCCCAGCTCCCACTCCTGCTGAGTTTGCACACTGAGGCTCCCTCTCCTGACACAGGTCACTCAGATCCCTGCTTCTTGACATCACTATTCAAGCAGACAAATGACTGAGCCAGATCAGGTACATTGCTTAACTCCAAGGGATGCTGGGAAAGCGGGCACTGCACATCGCCAGCCTCCACGGTGGGCAAACGCTGCCTCTTACTGTGGAGAACGGTTCTAATATGGGAAGCCAGTTTCACCAGTTTTTCCAGCACAATTCTTCACTGGCATGAAGAAAAATAAAAATGTTCTATCAAACCCTCCATATCATTAAGAATTTAAAATTTTTAAATGAATAGCTGGTACTTCACATATAAAATCTGAATTCTATTTGGCCTACACAGCCTGGACCTAATTTGTCTTCCTGACCTTAATGCCATCCAATGAGTATTAAGGGAATAAATGCCTGGTAGATAAGTATAAACCTTTCCTAAAAATCAAAGAAACAAGAGCTGGGGACATAGGGTAGAGACTAAAAGCACTTGCCATGCAAGCAACCCAAGTTCAAATTTCTAGCACTTGAAAAAAAAGTCAGGTATGGGCTGTACACACCTATAACCCCAGATCTGGGGGTGAGGTGGGGGGCAGAAACAGGCTCAGTGAGAGATCCTGTCTCTTATTTGATTTTATTTTTATACTTTAGCGTTTCATATAGGAATGCAGTGAATTTATGATATTTTTATGCCTTAATCCTCAATCCCAGCCCTCTCTTTCCCACTACAACCCTTCTCCTTCCCTACTAGAAACACCCTGTCTTTAGAAGATTAAGGCAGAAAATAATGAAGCAAGACTCCTGACATATTCCTCTGTCTCCATATATGCACTCACACTTAAGCACACATACCCCCCCCACACACACAGATGAAATCAAAGAACAGTGTCCTACAATTAACACTATGTATACAGTCAAAAGAAGAAGTCAGGTGGGTCAGCACCTGCATATCAGCTCAGATCCGCAGAGGATTAGCGGGAGAATCATTTGCATGCACAAGTTCAAGGCTAGGTAGGACAACACAGCAAGATGCCCCCATTTCAGCCCCAAACAAAGAAGTAGAAATCTGTTGGGAAACAGTTCTCTGTGCTAAGCAGCAAGGCCTAGAGATCTAAAATGACTCCTTGCAGCAGAGACTGAATACAGTATGCAACAGCTGCCTTGGTCTTACCTCCATCCTCACTGAATAACCCCACTGAAAGCATCCTGGGGATGGCCTGCACCCCATTTCTAACCACACTCACAGGCCCCCCCCCCACTCTATCACTGATACAGACGCTCATCGGCTGACCTAACCTTGACCTCCAGGCTGCCTTGAGTTTCTCTTGCCGTTTAGACACTCTCCTTTCTACAAAGATCCCTTCATGATAATTTATTCTGCCTCCCTTGTTTAAGATGGCTGCGTGCCCTCTATCTTCTTTCATCTTTGCTTTCCTCTCTCTGTTAGACTTCTGAGCACAGAAAGTTCTTGAGTCTTTCTTCCTTCCTTCCTTTTTTTCCCTTCCTTTCTTTTTCCCTTCCTTTCTTCCTTCCTTCCTTTCTTTCTTTTCTTTCTTTCTTTTCTCTTTCTTTCTTTCTTTCCTTCCTTCTTTCTTTCTTTTTCTTTCTTTCTGTCTGTCTGTCTTTCTTTTTCTTCCCTTCATTTCTTCCTTTCTCTCTCTCTCTCTCTCTCTCTCTTCTCTCTCTCTCTCTCTCTCTCTCTCTCTTTCTGAGAAAAGATCTCAGGTAGTCCAGGCTGGTCTCCAAGTATCTTGCCATATATCTAAGGATGATCCTCCTGCTTCTACAACCCAAGTGCTGGGATAACAGGTGCATACCAGTCTACCCAGTTTATGCAATGTTGGGGATGGAACCCAGGGCTCCACACATCCTAGGAGACCTCCCTAGCAGCTGAGCTACATCCTCAGCCCAAGGTTCATACATTTCTCATGGATTTTTCAATTTTGAGCTTCTGTTTTAAAGCTTTCTCCAGTCTGTAAGAAAGCTCTACTGAGCACTGTCTCTTTTTCTATATGGGCCAGTCATGTTAATTTCAACTGACAGACTCCCAATACACACTCATGGCCTGAATTGGTGACAAAGCAAAAGGAAATCAGAGAAAGAAGGTGTTTGGCCCAAGTAGATATGGAAGGTATAAAAGAAGCCAAGACAGGAGTAGGAGCTGGGGCAAGTGCGACCCCATCCCTGGCTTCCTCCCATCCATGGCTACAGCGGAGGCTGCTTCACTCAATCATCTGTCTATTCACGAGGGCCCTTTCCACGGTGCATGGACAACGAAGGTGATCTAACTTACCCAGGTCCCAAGAACTTTCACAAGTAGAACTTAAAAAAAAAAAAAAAAAAGCACAAGAGAAAAAAAAACTGAACTCATTAGCAAAGCAAATCCCAAGAGAGAGCCCTGCTTTTCTAAGCAGCCTCCCCAGGCTTGCAAGTACACACATACCCATTTTGTACCCAGAGAGAAAAAGCTTTTTATAACCTTGCAAAGGGGTTACATAAACAACACTATCTCCTTTGTTGCTTTCTCTTGAAAATAGATAAATTTCCTGACCCAACAGCAAAGAACTGTTGCTCTGTCATGAGGAGCTATTGGATGCCCTTTTGGCAGGATTGTTTGTTTGCCTAAGATTATGCGTGTCTACTGGGGACATAAAAATGAGCCCTGGGCTGGAGATTCCCTGCACCTGAATGAAGTTGCTGTCGCTGACATGTGGCTAGTCCTCAGGGATGTCCGGCTTCCTTGCTCATTAGCAACCTGTTTCTTCAAATTAAAGCTCTCCCTTGATGAGGATACAAAGGTGGGTATCTTCACAGCTGAGCTAGTTGATGTACATGATATACGGAAAAGGCATGCTAAACTTGCCAGGATTAAAAGTCAGGAAAGAACAGGTACGACAGAAAGGTAACTGCCAAGGGAAGGCTCTGACATGCACCTCATTACTCAGAGGTCATCCGTTCCGATGGAAGGATGAACCACAGTAAGATGTGAAGAGTGCTACAAGGGAACGGTACTTTCAAACATGAGCAATGCCACAGGGAACAGATTTGATCTGCTTCTAGCATTCCCTCCCCAGCCTTCCATCTCAAAGGAGATGTTTTCAGATGTTCTGATTAACCCAGAGGAAATGGCTACAGGATCCACACTGCTCTGAAATGTGATGCATTATACAAAATCATAATAGGACACAACCTAGGTGAGAAGGGAGCTGGAGCAGCCAAAGATGTCTGCTTTGATATAAATCTGCTTGAAATGTAAGTCTAGAAACTTCTACAAATGTATGTGTCTTGGTCCAAACACACAAAACAAAGAACTTTAAGACAGACGACCGAAACTAAACTTCCTTCAAATAAGAATGCATCCCACAGATGTCCTTTTTGAGGCAGATATCTGAAAAGAAAAGAAAAAAAAATCTACAAAATCACAAGCCTGTGCAGCCCAAGTCTTCTGCTCTTTAATTATGGCTACTCAGAATAGTAATTTTGATATTAAATGTCCTTGCTCTAACAAAAGGATGAAAAGGAAATCTTTGAGAAATTACATGTAGCGTGCAATGCCAGATGTTTTTAAACCCATGCTGTCAATGTTCAATTCTTCTATTCAATAACCTCTAAAATAACCCAGTCTTTCCCTTCCATTTGAGAGCTTCTCAATAGACTTGCTTGCCACCCTGGCCCCAGTACCAATCACAGTGTCTGGGTCGTAGTAGTGCTGGACAAATGTTAGAAGAATTGTCCTCAATGTGAACAAATCTCCACCAAGTTACCAGTCCTTGCTGAACCACGCCTTTCCTGCAAACACTGTCTAAACGGTCATTTTCTCAGTGGAGGGAAATGTTCTTAAATTGGCACATCAGGATTTAAAGAAAGAGCTGAGGGTCTGCACCTGTTAATTTACAAAAAACAACGATTTTATTAGCCTTGAGCTAGGAGTCGTCTTGGGAATACAAGAGGAGGCAGTTGGGCACGTTGCTCCTGTAGAGACCCTGCCAGTCAGCTGCTCCTGTACCTCTGCACGAGGGCGTTTTTTGCTATTTTTCTTGGAACACCAAGAGAGCACAGTGAACACGTCTTATCAGTTTCCAGGTGGAGGCAGTGGGCCCAGCCACTTCCACTTCTGGAAACAGACCAGAGGGAGGAACCCAGAGGCCCTGCTGAGCCTGGAACCTCTGCAGATAAAATACCTGACTGTTGCCCTGTACCTGGATTGCTGTTGCTTCCTCTGATTTTTTTCTTCTGGCAAATGTATGTAGTGTATATGGGGGTGGGGGTACACATACATGCATAGGCATATATGCACTCACGTATGTGTAGTGTGTGTGTGTGTATGTGTGTGTGTGTATGTATATGTGTACATGCGCAGTACAAGACAGCACTTGACTGTATGTGCCTGCGGAGGTCAAAACAGCACTTGACTGTACGTGCCTGTGGAGGTCCCAGGACTCATCCTAGATTGCTATGCCTCCTTATTGCTTCGCTCTGGGGTTTCCCAACCTCAGCCTTCCAGAGCCAAAATGACAAGTCGCTGCCATATCCACTTGGCATTTTCACATGTGATTTGCTTGTGAGGCAAAGGCTTTAGCCCCTGAGCCATCCTTCCAATTCTTCTTCTGATGTTTTAAAAAGTTCCCTGGACCACACATAAGGATGTTTGTTCTGATGGAGGATGTAACTGAAAACCAAACAGACTGTACTACCTATGTTAATTCCTTGTGATTACGTTGATTGGAACAAATCAGAAGAAAAACAACTGTCCCCTTGTCAAAAGTAGACATGCTTTTCACGTGGATTTGATACTTACCCTGTGTTTCAAGGGTTGTTTTGTGCTGCCCTGAAGTAATCTACTCCCCTCTCCTTTCCTCAGTGTTCAAGGTGAATGTTTTCTTCCTCTCTCCTTGCGCAGTGCTGGAAGAAATAAGAACCAAAACAAATACGAGAGGGCAGGAAGAGTCCCAAGTGAGCTGTTTGTTTGGCTGCTTATTTATCCCAACACCGTGGCCACTGAACCAAGGTTTCTTCAGAACTGTTCTGAATGCATTGTTTTCCTGACACTTTCCAAGTGTCTGTAATCTCTATTCAGGGAAAGCTGCTCCTGTGTCCCTTCGCTCCAGCAACTGCGTGAACCCGAAAACAAACAACGTGGTGTCCCTTGGTATGCCAACAGGATAGAACTGAGCTATGATTCCCACACTGCATGGCTGATGGTTTCCATGTGTGAGACACTGCCGGACTATTGGACTTCTCAGGGCTACTTGGCTCAATTCTGCAGGGATGTCTTTCCATCCCCATGAAATACTCATCTGGGACTGGAAGTCATGCTCCTTTTCTCTTGACAATTTCAGGAGAAAGTTTCCTGGATTGGCGTGTCAGTGGTGGGGAAACACAGGAGTTTCAGGCTACAGAACAGTTGGGTTGATAGGAGTCTCAGTATATGTAACAGGAAGACAAACATGGCCAGCAACAATATCAAGACTCAATGAAAAATTTCAACATTATCTATGGAATTCTATTAAACCCATGAGCTACAAATTAAACATGCCCCATTGGTTCACACATCTATTCATATACACTGGAGACCATACTCATGGGCATACATTATTTCAGAGGCCCTGACAGAACTGCTTGATATAAGTGCCAACATAGAAATCTCCCCTGGTGCCATATATATGCCAGCTCAATGCTTCATTCTGTTTTTTTTTTTCTATAGGAAACTATTGTGTTGTCACATGTTATATTTGACAGATGCTGAGCCACCTCCGATGAGAGCTCAAATTTGACTCCACGCTTCCACATACTAAGGAAGCAACTTTCTCCTTAGATGTCTGAGATCATTTAGATTCTCTGCGATTGCTCTGTTGAGTTAACTGTATACAGACTAGAGATGAACAACTAGGGCCAGCAAGATGGTTCAGGGGGTAAAAGGCATCTGCACACAATTCTGGTGACCTGAGTTCAGTACCCAAGGTACCAAGGAGAAGGAGAGAACTAACTTCCAAATGCTGTCCTCTGACCTCCATATGTATATCATAGCATGTACCTTCCCTCTTCTTCCTTCTTTCTCTCTCAAATAAATAAATATAATGTTTCAAAAAGAAGATTAAACAATCAGTCCAGGAACATTTGGTGCATGACTTGGTAACAAGGACCGATGCCTGAGTCTAGCAATGGCCACACGGCAGGCAGCTCATGTAAGGAATTGGTCAGCAACACTTTCTGGTGACAGAGGATTAAACAGTGCCACTGAACTCTGCCACACAGGCAGTACACTGTCCAAAACACATGGGTCATCCAAGAAATATGAAGCCAAATGAAGAAGGCCAGAATTCCCTTCGAAAGGCCAGCAGACAGCATGGCGCCAGCCTGGCATTGAGCTCCAGACCAACATCAGCTTCGATAAATCAGTGGGAGCAGCAGCTAGTGTCTCGTGGTGCAGAACAAAACTTGGACCTACCATAGATGCCGCATCTGACCTTTCTCTCACTCCCTCTACTGTTACCTTTCACTACACTTGAAGCTTTAAATACCAGGACAGATTCAAAGCCGCGTAAGTTCCCAGGATACAATTGATCCAGCAACACAGGAACCATAACTTAGTGTAAGCCCAGAGACTAGCCAATGTTTACATGCCACCCAAAAATTACACCAACAGAAATCTGAAGAGAGCATGAAGATACCTTCTGGGAAGTGGTTATAAAAGTGAGCCCTACACGTATTCTTGCTAGCTAGCACAGCATTGATTTTATTTAGTTTTCTTAGAAAGAACTTGAAAGTTTGGGTTGACTTTCTTGGTATATTTTTAAGTAGTGGAAAGCTTTAGATACCACTATTCTATCTAAACACCTACCTCCTCATTCTCATACCCTACCCCTCAGTAAACAGCTGAGAGAAAGTAGATATCACAACAAGTCAATGATGAGATTTCCACATTATGAGGCAAACCTGATGAATTTATCTTTGCATTCGATTTTTCCCATGAAGTAACTACACAATAGTTAAGCATTGACTGTAAAGATTCTCATTTAAGTTTATCCCCAAAGGTCTTTTTGCTAGATAACAAAGGGGAAAATAACAAAGGGAAAAAATTTCAAACTAAACCAGTTCAAGTTATTTACAGACAAGACATTCCAAATAAAGCCTGCGACATTTAACTGTTAAGTTATAAACTAAGAAATCAGAGAATTTCAGCTCCATGTTTCAAGGGGGGGCACAATTATGAAGGCACTGGAGTTCTGGTATGTTCAGGTAGTTTATAAAGGTATCATGGTCCTTAATTAAGAAGTCAACCATTTTATTTAGGAAATATTATGGCAGAGTTAAGTTCAGAACAGAAAAGAGATGAGAAATGGAAAAACAACTTCATAAATCTGATATTTTGATCTTATGTCAAATTTGTGATTTTTGAGAAGCCAATGTGTGATGCATTGTTAAACAGACAAAAAAAATGGGGCGAGGGAGATAGCTCAGGCATTAAAGCTCTTGTCTCACACATAAAAGGACCTGAGTTCAGATCCCCAGATCCCACAGAAAAATTCCCGACAGAATTTGGAAGGCAGAGCCTCGGAAATCCCAGAACAAAGCAATAAGGAGGGAGAGGTATCCAGAATGATTCTCAAAGTCACCCTTAAGTCTCCACAGGCAAACACATCACTTAAGTGCTCTCTGGTACACACACACGCACACGCACACGCACACGCACACGCACACAGGCAAAAAAAAAAAAAAAAGGCAGTGTTAATGCATGACTAAGAGAATGCAAAGCCCAAGATCTGTTAGCCTTCATCTAGTCCACCTGCCTCACTCCAAAGCCAAAAAGAGCAACCCTAAATCTGTAGATTAGGATGAGCCCCCAGACAAAGTGGCACTGTGGGCTGCAGGTAGAGTAGCCTGTGCTGCACACACAGAGCCGAACTTCCTGCTACACTGGCTCAACCCTAACTGCATCTGGCTAATGGAACAACTGAAGATGGTCCAGGGCAAAGCAACAAGAGATTCTGGAACAAATGGAAAGAGGAGCCACGAAGAAAGATGGAAAACAAATGGAACAGAGAAAACAAGGCCACAGAAAATGCATTAGGAACACACCTCTCTACATAGGTAAAGCATTTTTTAAAAAATTAACCATTTAGAGGAGTACAGCTCAGTGGTATTAAATCCATTCATGTTGTTGTTCTAATGTCCCCACCATTCATCCACTGAGCTCTTTTCATCTTGAAACATTGCAACCCAACACCCATTAGCACGTCATCCCCCTTCTGGCAGCCACCACCCCACTTTCCATCTCCATGAAGTTGACGGCTCTGGACGCTGCGTAGAGTGGAATCACACAGGATTTATCCTTTGGCAACTGCTTGTTTCACTTAGCAAAATGAACTCAAAGGGATTATTTTTAAGAAGGCATTTAACAAGTATTAGCTGAGGATGCTAACCAGCTGTTTTCCATCTTCCATAAGAACAAAGAAAACACCATGAAATGGGTTTAAATTACAGGGGCAGAAAAACCATCCTGCTGGCCTATCAGCTGCTTTAAAGAAAAGACCATGCCTTGTTCTAGCACATACAAAAACCCCATAAGCAGCAATGCATTTTTACACATGTGGAATTCACTTATGTCCTTATAGGATCTTTCAAAGTTATGAAGTTCATCAAGCTGTAATGGAGCCTTTGATTGTAATAGTGTGGACCTTGCTTAGGAACTAGAACATACCGCCTATTCCCTTGAGGAATATACAATTTTCTCAGAAACAATTAAACATGTACCATACAGCAAAGAATACAGATGGTGTTCAAGTTAAACGCCAACTCTTATCAACTGTCAGAAGCTGCCCAAAGCCCTGGGATAAATTCTGAGTCCAAGAATGAAGGCAGAAGGGATACCATGATCACTGTTACATACAGACAAGCCAGGGAAGTGCACGACAAAGCCATATCCTAGCCGGTCCTGCCCAAACTCTTTACACTGTTAGGTATTGCCAATTGCTGAGCCTCAGAGGAGGCGTGGTTTGTTTCTCCAGGTGAAGTGAGCTTCACAGTAACTCAGCACTCACCCCCTCCCCCGGCGCCCAGCATGCCCATGAGGTAAATATAGTCACGAAACAGGAGCAGAGACCAACACAGTCACCTTACCCAGTGCTCACCCACTTACCTGTTCTCTGTTTCCCATTTACTGTCTGATCCCGTGCTCTTTACTCCAAGGAGATTCTTCATGAACTCTTTCCTTCACAGCACGCAAGCATGTCCCACCTCGTCCATAACAGAAAAAGCTCACTATTTCCATGATAAACAAGTTTGGGGCCTACTTGCCCTCAAGTGTTCCTTTAGAGCAAAGCATGAGGAACCATCTGAACTCCCTGCATGCAGTCCCACGCTCCGCAGTCTTGGCTTTCCTTGGGGCAGCCGCCTGAAGCTGTTTTGATCACTGATTGATTACCCAGCAACAGGCAAATTGAAGACACTCATTTCAACCCTTGACATTCTGCTCTGGTGTATCACATGACCTAACCCCTCTAAGAATTTCTACACTCTTTGATTTGGGTCACTCACTTCTTAGTTTGTTTCACTTCACTTTATGCCCCTCCAAAACCCCAATTTTAAATGACTCTGTATCCAAAGGTCAGTACCTTGTCTTTTCTTACCCTACAGACTCTTTCTGAGCATTTTCTTCAACATTAGACATACAAATGAGATCGTAATGTTTTTTCATCTACCCTTCTTCCCGCCATTTTCCCTACAGCCTTAGCGGTGTGCATGAACATCCTGGCTGATGTCCTCCAAGGCATCAACAATGCTGAGCACAGAGGCCAGGTCCTTATGAGATCATGCTCCAAGGCTTGGTTTCTAACTGTGATGATGAAACAAGTTTATACTGGCAAAATTGAAATCACAGACAGGCTAAACAAGGGTAATCAGCCTCAGATTTGATATGCAACTCAAAGACCTGAAAAGTGGCTGAACAGCCTGCTCCCATCTCGTCAGTTTGGTTCCATCGACAACCTCAGCTGGCATCATGCACCTCGAAGAACCCAGATGGAAACACACAGGAGGGCATATCCCAGGAGTCTTTTTCTAAGGATGTAGAACATAGTATAAATAAAAGGCCCTAATGGAAAAATTTTTTTCATCTAGTTGTCTATCCTGTTACTACTTATATCAATAACTATCCATTTATGAGTGGTTTACTATAATAGAAATGAAGACTATGAAAGTGTTTACAATGATTGAAAACAATTGATAGAACAAATAGAACGATTTAAAGAAATATTTCTGTGATTTCAGATTTGTTTGAAAAAGTAGCTAGTTATGAGAATAAGTTGTTCCTAAAGATGACTCTGAGATTCTCCCCCAAACAGTTTAAATGCCTCAAAGATGCTATCCTAGCAATAGAAATTAACACCCCCCCCTGCTTTTTTAAGAGGAAAGAGGCAAATAACCTCTGCAAAATCAATCAGTTGACCCACCCAGGGGAGTGAGAAGCCAGGTCCACTTGTAAAACATCTGTGAAGGAAAATAAAAAGCATCTTTTCTTGTCCATTTTCCAGTTACTTCACAAACAAATCTCCCAAGGATCTCTTCTTTCTCCCATACCGCAGATCAGTAAACCAGAGTCTGTAGGCCAATGCCAGCCCAACACCTGGTTTTATAAATAAAGTTGCCTTGGCACACAGCCACACCCATATGTTTATGCATCGTCAAGGCTGCCTTGGTGCCGCAGCTGCAGAGGGAGCTGTTGAAAGACGGACTCAGGAAGTTGAAAGTGTTCACCATCTGGCCTTTCACAAAAATGCTTGTTGATCCTGTCTCCACAGACTGCAGACTTTTCAAAAATATTCCACTTATTTATTTATGAGAGAGAGAGAGAGAGAGAGAACAGGTACATGCTTGTCACAAAGCTCTCATGGAGGTCAGAGGGCAACTTTGGAAGATGGTTCTCTCCTTCTACCATGTGGGCTTTTACAGATCGAACTCTAGTCACCAAGTTTGCGCACAGGAACCTTTGCCACCTGTGCCCTCTATCTGGCCCAGGACACTTCTTACCTACCAGTGACCATGAAACCTCACATTTCTACAATCATACAAGGTTACATTTACTTTTCCAAATCAAATTTTAAGTGTCTATGGAGTATCTTGTTGAGGTAATGACTTCTCTTCTTGTTCTTTTTTTTTTTTTCTTTCTCTCTCACAGATTTGGCTGGGGTATGAGGGATGTCACCTGTAGCAACACAGGAATAACAGGCATATTAGTTCAGAAACAACGGAATGAAGCCTAAACTTATGAGAAATCAATAGAACCTTGGGCCCCCAGTGTGCCTATACACGAAGGCACAGGAGCAGTGCTAACACATGTTTTTTATATCCTTCAAGTCTGCAAGCTCCCATGAATACTTCACTGAGCTTAAAGGAATATTGGTTAATATTCAGCACCAGTTACCATGAGGAAATGTAAGTCAAACAGCGGAGATGGGTCAGGGTCAGGCGTAAAGCCTTGGCATCAAAAGCAAAAGAACCTGAATTCAAATCTAAAAATCCCACTTTTTCAAAAAAATGCTAGGCAGATATTGCATAGGTCTGAAATTCCAGCCCTGAAAGGTGGAACCTGAGAAACCCCAGTGCAAAGTAATAAGGAGGTAGAGCAATCCAGGATGATTTCCAAAGTCACTTTTGGGACTCTATAGACATACTCAAGCGCCCTCTTCTATACACACATACACACCCTCACCCATCCACCCATACCTCCCACACACATTAAAAAAATCAAGTCAACATTTGTACTTGGACAGCAGCATTACTCCTAATAGTCACACACACACACGCGCACACACACGCACACACACACAAAAAACAATAGACAGCCCAAAAACCCATTTGTCAAATAATAGGTCAGAACTAGCGTACAGATATAGTGTTCTATTAATAATTCAGCAATAACAAAAGAAACAAAGTAGCAATACATGCTATACCCAGAGGAACTGGAAACATTTGCTAAAAGAAAGAAGTGGCAGATTTTAGACTTTAGTCTGGTCGCTTAAAGCCCTTCCTCTCTGGGCAACGTCCTTGGCTTGTCCTCAGGTCTACAGAACCCAGTCTCGACAGTTCATAAGAATTACCCTCAGCATCTGGCCAGCTCAGGACCCCTCCCCACATCTGATCACACTCCTCATGCCCCGCCCCCAGGTGTCTGAGTAGCCTGGTTTTTCTTCAGCAAGAATCCTGTAGCGGTGGGGATGGGTCTCCACATCAGAAGTGGGGGCAATCATCCTGTTCGGTAAGTTTAGCAGGAATCCCCTCCCACCCAGAATGGCTTATCGTAGTCTTGATATTCTGAGGAAAGCAGTTTAAGGGAGAAAGGGTTTTTTGGTTGCTCGTGGTTCGAGTGCAATCCCTTATGGTGAGGAAGTTAAGGCCACGATTGAAAAGTAGAGAGCATTAAACAAATGCTAGCGCTCAGCTTGCTTTCTCCATTTTATATGGTCAGGACCCCTACCTGGCCCAGGGAATGGCCCCACCAACACTAAGAGGGGTCTTTCCATATCAATTAGCCTAGTGAATATAATCCCTCACAGATAGAGGCTAATCTTAATCTAGATAAGTATCTCTGATAAGTATACCTGAAGCCCCCATCTCCTAGTTGTCAAATGAACAATTAACAAGATGACTCAGGGTATCAAGATGCCTGCACACAAACCGGCAACCAGAATTTGATCCCCCAAGCTCACATGGTAAGAAATGACTTTCAAAAGATGCCCTCTGACCTTCACATACATGCAATGAGCATGCTTTCTCTCTCTCTCTTTCTCTCTGCCTTTCTCTGTCTCTCTGTCTCTCTCTGTCTCTCTGTCTCTGTCTCTGTCTCTCTGTCTCTCTCTCTCTGTCGTAGCACAGCTCGCAGACACATAACACACCCACTGGCTATACATCTTTTGTCAGACCTGTGACTTAAATTCTTTCCAGAACCTTTTCGTTTCCTTAAATAGTATCTTTTGGGGAAAAAAATGCTAATTTTTATGAAGTTAAATTTATCACTTTCCTGTATGGATCAAGCTTTTTGTGTGGTTTTTAAGAATCTGTGGAACTGTTATGGAGTTTTGATCTCCCGCCTGTGCTCCGCAAAATGATGCTGGATTCTCTCGGGGGTCTTTCATATGTCTACAGATTCTTGTGTTCAGGAGTCAAAGATTGAAACCAGAACACACATGGAAGATTAAGGAAGATTAGAGAAGAAAAAGAATGGAACTCATAGACACGAATCCATAAGGGGCAAGAGAGCCCCCAAGAACTCACCGACTCCAGACATGGAATCCACGAGGGGCAAGGGAAATGAAAGGAACTCACAGACTTGCAGTCTGTAAGGGTCAAGAAAGCCAAAGATGGCTTCCAAGTTCAGGTTTATTTACAGACTTATAGGCAGGCTCAGAAAAAGTGATGTTTCCTCGTTGTTAACTCCAATTCCTGCAAACCTGATTGGATCTTTTGGTCCTCTACATCTCACTGGTCTATTTACATTGGAGCCCAACCCAGTTGACTTTGTAACCAACCTCATAGCAGAGTTTACCTGTAGGATATGGAGAACTAATCTCCATATCTTTCCATAAACAAAGGATTGGGGTAAATCAGTGACCTTATCTCTGTGGAGGATTAAAATAGGGTGTGTTTCTTCAGGGTAATCCTAGCAGTGGAGGATGATCTTCGAAGACGTTCAGAAACCATCCCAGCATGGCTGCTCTAAAACTGCCTAAGATTAAGGATGCTCCTGGGATGGGAGGGGGAGGCACTGGGAGATGGGGAAGGAGGAGGAGGGGAGGGGGGCACAGGGTGGTGGGAAGTCAGAGTGAGGGAGGGGACGGGTGTACCTGTTAAGTCTGTAAGAGTGGAAATTTAAAAAAAAAAAAAGTAAAAAAATAAAATAAAAATACCATGTAGAAACATGTAAATAAATAAATAAATAAATAAAACTGCCTAAGAACTATCTGAAGGCTAAGAAGAAAACTGGGAAATACACTTTCCTGGAATCCCAGAGAAGATGAACTTTTAGGAAAAAGGTCGCAACTACTGGTGTGAAAACCTGTAAGAATGGGTGAAGTAAAATGATCATCATTTGGAGAGAAATGATAACAACTGATGATTGGCATTTATTGATATTTTATACTAGTCCATAATACTGTTTCATTTCCAGTTTCAGTGGCTAGCGTGCCTTTGGAATTATTTGTTGGAAGAAATAAGAAGAATTTTGGGATTTTGCTTTGGGAAAGCCTTGGTGTCTTGGAGACTGGGACTAAGGAGCCATTTTTTTAATTATTATTTTTCTGGTTTTACAAGCACATTGAGTACTTATGCCTGCTTTCCTCTATGCCTCCTCTCTCCCATTTCTCTTCCTTCATTTCATCAATCCATTCCAGTCCTTCCTGCCCATCTACTTCTATGGATCTCTGGCTTGTCTATTCCAGTGGGGGTTCAGGCCTCTTGTGGCATACCAAGTTGCCTCTTTTCGGGCCACTCCACTGATAGGAGTATTTCCCTTTACTCATCCATCTTTAATCTCCAAGGTTTCCACTGTAATGTTCTTCTGTCCCTGGAGTTCCTCAATAGTCTGTGGGGGCATATTGGCATGCCCGTCATTATGCAGGTCTGGTAAGGTCAATTCTCACTGCAGTGAGTTCCTGAGTGCAGCAGTTCTGCCTTGAATGTAATGTCTTGTCCAATGGTGGACCTTCCCATATTTAGGTTCTTACAATCTCACTGCCCCCTCTTCCATGAGGTTCCCAAAGCCTTAGGATGGTGAGAGATTAAGTTGGCCTGATTCTAGGTAAGCCTTGCTGGGTCACCAGTATTCTACATTGTGGCTGGCTGTTGTCCACTTCACCACCTTAGGCTGCATCCTGTCAGGTTTTGAGATCCTCTACCTCTGTTATAGAAGAAAACTTCTAGGCTGAGTGTTAGGTATTCTTCAAATCTGTGGGTATAATAGCAACTATTGACAGAGTACTTTGGCATACTGTCTTCCTACCTAGGAGAGACATAACAGTCAATTTTTATTCTTCTATGTGTAAATGTCCAATTTTCCCATCAACATTTGCTGAAGATGCTGTCTTTTCCTCAGTGTGCATATTTGGCATAAGAGGCCATTCTTAATGATAGCTTGAAGAGAATGATGCTGTAGAGATGCAGGCAATGGAAGCCCAGCTTGTGATGGTCCAGAGGGGAACAGAGATTGTGTTGGAAACTTGACAAGGGGCAAATGGAGTGATGGATTGACAGAGAGTTTGATTAAGTTTTGCCATCATCCTGAAAGATGGCCTGAAGTTAAATTTTAATGTTTGGCAAAGGAAGTTTAAGGCAATGTTGCCTTAACTGTGTATCATGGCTACTTTATACTTCTTCATGGCTACTTCTTCAGAGTTATGAGGAGAAAGAGCAAGAATGCAGAAAAAGATAAAATCTGTGAAGTATGATGATGAAAAATGTGAAGCATGACTACAAAGAAGGCAGACAGCAATGTGGTGGCTATTGTTAAGGAGATGAGCTCCATTAATGAATCAAATATGCTCTCAATTTGGGTAACAGAAGAGGCTGTACCATGAGGGCAAGAACCTCAAAGAAGGCTCCTATCCATAAGAATGCAAATTCTTTTGGAAGAGAAAAGCTGAGGGTCAGAGTTCCAAGGGAATTGTCTCTGAGACCTCCCTCACAGAAGACAATCCACCCCTATATATGATCCATATTCAACTATCATGTGTACCATGCGACTTCCAGGAGTACCTTTTTATTTTCACTCATACAAACTTAACAGGTACACCGGTCCCCTCCTTCCCTCCACCTCCCCCTGACCCCCATGGTCCCCCCTCCCCTCTCCCTCCTTCTCCATCCCCCAGTGCCTCCCCTCCCCCCCCCAATCCTCAGAGCATCCTTTACTGTACATGCCAAACTCTCCTCTGGGTCCTCCTCTCCAATGAGGTGCAAGGACCCAGGGGCATATCCCAGAACCCTTTCCTGTGTTCCCCTTAAGCTTAGGAACACCACTGTGACTCTTAGTCCCTAGCCTCCAAGGATCCTAGTGCCTTTTATATCTCCACAAGTATATACCTTAATTTCCTCTCTAACCTTTGCTTTAATTCCATTATAGTGGGTATTAACTGTGTCTTATCCTTCTAAAGCTCCCCAAAATATTGCAGTTGTTTCTAATCCATGCACTCTTTGCAAATCACTTTTCCATCTTTCCTTCAGGCACACTTGTATGACTTCTACATGAGTTTCCAAATCTGTAATATGCTCAGGTTAGCCTTACACTATCTATATAACAAAACTTTTTACAAAAAAATTGTCAGGATCTCTAAAACCTCACCCCAGTTCATTCCAAGCATCAGATGATCTCAGGAGTCAACAACTGAAAGGATACAAAAGGAAAACATTACGAAGATCCAACACAACATGAAAGGTTTCAATAGCTTTTATCGATTGCTTTCTAAAATGAACCATTGTGAGGTATCATCTCCTGATGCATCTGCTGGTCTTGCTGGTTCCTTGTACCTAATGGACATTGAGGTGGGACTGTGAATGTGGCTTTGACAGTTGGCTGTCCACCAGCCATATCTGGATACTGTGCATACTCTGGATCTTGCAGGTACTGAGCAGGCACAATAGTAGATGCTCTTATTTTCTCTCCCTTAGCCACACCTGGATGCTGTGGAAGTCCTGGTAAACAATCCAGCATATCTCTTTGTAGGAAAGAAATGTACACAGTTTATTCTGGATGAATCACTTCCCACCCATGAGACAAGCTTACACTTCACCTGCATTGTCTTAATATTCATTCCTCCTGTGAACTGTTGCTCAAGTTTCAAAGCTTTCCAGAACTTCAGTAGCACAGCAATTGGCTTTTTGTCAATCTTTCTCTTAGGAACTCCAACTTTACACAATCCTGTCACATGTCCCTTCTAGAGACACAAACAGACCTTTGCCTTCATTTGTTTTACCACTTTACAGACTTGATTTACAGGTTGGACCTCCCTCCTCATCCCCCAGTGCCTCCCCCTCCCATCCCCGGAGCATCCTTTAATGTGCATGCCACAGGGCAGTAGCTTTTAGATCCCTAAAAGCCTCTCCAATCCTGTAAATATCACATCCCACCAAGGGGTTCAGCAGAATCACTAAATCACCATGCTACTCCTAAGATCCCAGCTGAATTAACTTCTTCTTAATTCCCCTATAAACACAATACTGTCTGGTTTAGCAAACTGGGCATAAAATACTGCTTCTTTTATTCCCAGTTCCCTCAGCAATGCCTCTCCTTCCTCTATGGTTTCCATTCCTTGACATTCATGGGGACCTCAGCAGGTGATAACCATGTGTTTCTAACTGCTCTTCTGAACCAGTCTATCAGGGACCGATTTCCCTCATACTGCTTCAGATTATGCAGCCTTTGTCTCCAAGACGGATGGGTAGTTATGTTAGTTTCTCTGCTTCCATAGCACTTAAGCTAATCCCATCCATCTCATGTTCCACAGCCTCATTAGCTAGGCTGTGACAGGCTTTTTAGTCACTTGCTTAAAAGTTTTTCCCAATTCAAAAAGTTCAGGTGCTGAGTTTCTCTGATTACCATAGTTTCTTGAATTTGGACCACTGTTAACCCTTCACCCACCCTCCATCTACATGCTGAACAACAAACTTCCCCCTTTTCTCTATCAAAGGTTGGACCTGGTAGGAATCTTATATCACTGTCACCATGTTCTCATGCTCCTCACTCTTTGACTCTTCCTATGGTTCCAAGTTTCTGGATCACAGGCAGTGTTCTTTAAAATATTTATTTATTTATTGTATGTGTGTGCCTTCTACCTCCATCTTGCTCTGTTTTGGAATTTTCCAGGCTCCGCCCACCAGACTCAGAAGTGCAGGTGGCTGCTGATTCTGTTTGGCATTTTTATGTGGGATCTAGGATCTGAACTCAGGACCTTCTGCTTGCAAGACAGAGTCTTTTTTTTTTTTATTTCCACTCATACAAACTTAACAGGTACACTGGTCCCCTCTCTCCCTCCAACCTCCCACCGCCCAATGCCCCCCTCCCCTCCCCCTCCCTCCTCATCTCCCAGTGCCTCCCCCTCCCATCCCCGGAGCATCCTTTAATGTGCATGCCAGACTCTCCTCTGGGTCCTCCTCTCCGATGAGGTGCTTGCAAGACAGAGTCTTAACCCCTGAGCCAGGCAGGGTTCTTTATCACAGCTCTAACTTGGACTCTTTTTCTTTTTGGCCACCCACCCATAAGAAATGACAAGCCAATACTTCATCTCATCCTCTTTTTTATCCAACTTGCTCACCAAATCAGAAGCTGGCATAGCCGATGCTATACGCATCTCCTTTTCTCTTTCTAATTCCTTCATCATAGAAGCTACTACCCTGTGGGCAGCCACCTCAGCCTCAGATGCATTTCTTACAGCATACACAGTGGCCAGGCAACCTCCACACCACTTGATGATACCCTTGTGCCTGTCGAACTGCTCTCAATGACCACTCTATTTGCTCCAGACCATAGCTGTTCCTAAAGTGTCTGCATACTCACACGGTGGGCCCCACTCATCAAGCAGTCATGCCATACCATACCACACAAATGACCACTGCCAATTTGGAATTCCCCCCTTCACTGACACTCTACCTCTGCTGACTCAGCATCAGCTACATGCCTTGTTGCCCAGAGCAGCACCATGTGAGCACCACCGTAGCCACAAGGCACCCTGCCACACCCCACATGGGGAAGGATGGCCATCTCCCCATAGATGCTTCTCCCTCAGACTGCTCAGCCTCAGCTGCAGGTCTGAGCACCCATGGCAGGAGCCGTGAAACCACTCCTCTCCAAGCCATTCTCAGTTCTATCTCCAATGAATCTGTTGCGGTTACTTATAGGAACCTATATTGGCCTCTCCCCTACAGATTCTCCTCCCTTACCCAGATACAATGATGCCAGCAAGGTTTACTGACAGGAGCCAGTCAGGCCTATCCTTGCCCTAAAACTATTACAAGAGCATCCATAAATATAATATGAAACAAAAAGAATTCACATTTGTTCATAACCTATGTTCTAAAACTGTATAAAGCAAAAACTAAGGGAACAAAAAGTAAGCCATCATCCAGGTAGGAAACTTAACACATGCCTGTCTGTAGGATGCATACTTTCATGAGAATACAGAAAGCCACAGTGAGGCTAGAAGTTATTTAAGCAATATGATCAACAAACTTGGCCTGATGATCTATTCAAACTATCATGCATCGGCTATGCCAGCTTCTGATTTGGTGAGCAAGTTGGATAAAAAAGAGGATGAGAGGATTAGATGTCTCCTTGGAATACCTTTCCTGTTTTCCCAATCCTGGGAAGGAGAACTGGGAGTCTAAGATTTTCTATGATAACCAGGATTTGATTGCTAAGAAGTCCTGAGAGCTGAAGGAGTAAGAGTGTTGAGAGATGTCCTTTGATCTGGTTTGAACCCAAGAGTTCTAAAGGTTGAAACATCTAAGATCAACAGACTGGAAGATTTGTTGCTTGGTGAGGTCCTTTCTCAACAACAGAAAGAATATGTCTTGTTGCTGCAAGCTGACAGTCTTCAGAAGGAAAACGAAAATTAGGAACAAGGTGGATGACACACAGGCGCCAGCTTCTAGAATCTCCATTTAATAAACTGGGGGAAGGTGGATAGCAGCTATCAGAATGCGTGGGTAACTCACAGATATTTATATACTTTAATATTTATTTATTATTATTTATTTAAAGGGGAGCACACACATGCATGCCATGACACATAGGAAGAAGTCAGAGAAGAACTTCTCTTGGAAGTTCTTTCCTTATACTATGTGCACTTCTGGGAATCGAACTCAGGTCATGCGGTTTGCAAGCAATTGTCTTATCCACTAAGCCATCTCACCAACCCCAATGTGTAATTTTTTGATGTGACTCCTGGCCATCTGGATATTTGCCTCCCTTGTCAACTTATGTGTGTGTGGTCAGCTGTCTGTACATACTGACATCGTGTAACAAAAAGGGGAGCAGGTAGGACTTGTCCAACATGCTTCATAAGCAGTGTCTTTAGTTTATTTCCTTAAGGACTGTCTGATGGCAGAGAGTGTTTTCTGAGGAAATACTTTCATCCTGGTGGTGTCCTTAGCATTATCATAGTACTATTTTGCTTTGTAGATTTTCCCTGGAACTTAGAGATATTCAGTCCTTGTAGATCACAAAAATAAAGAAATTTGATCAAAGCCAGTCTTATCGAAATTCAGAGAACAGTTGTTGGCAAATAATGACTATCAAAATAACTCTAGAACCAACACATCATAAATAAAGGATGTGATTTTGTAGTGAGTGGGTAAGAAATTTTAACCATTTTGGCATCAAAATCTGTTAATTTCTGTACCTTCCTAGGAGCTATTTATTTTAGAAATGAAAAAATGTAGAATACATTTTTTGTTGTTAGTTGAGTCTGCATAATTTATCTCTTCTTTCTCGAATAAGCTTTTTTTTTTAAAGGAAAAAACAAGGGCTATGGATGTAGCTCAGTTAACAGTGCTTATCTCATTTGCATGAGGTCCTAGATTTGCACCCCAACATAAGCCAGTAGTGATGGCACACACTAGTATTCCACCACTCAGAAGTGGAGACAGGAGGAGACTCAGAAGTTAAAGGTCATCCTCAACTACATGGCAAATTTCAGGCCAAATTGGGATACAGAGAAAACAAAAACAGATGAGAACTTCATAAGCATATGAAAGACAAACTCCTTCCACAGTGTCTTCAAAAACTAAGGTGACATCACAAGGACAGTTGGTGCATAAGAATTTCAGGTAGAACTTTCTCTGTGGTCATAGTTTTTACAACACAGTGCCATTGTCTTCCAAAGGCTTCCAATAGCAAGCCTTTGGGTTCACACTGTTGTGTGTTCAGCAGACAGCAGTGAGTGTATGAGGAACGGTGGCTGCAGAAGAAGTTTTATTTCCTGTATAGCTGTAGGTGTTTGGTTTATAATCTCATAAACTGATTTTCTATAATGGAGAGATAAGAAAGTACCACTGAGGAAGACAAAAAAAATCATTTTTATTTCATCATAGATAGCAAAACCAAACCAATGGACATAAAAAGTCTAACAGCTATGGGAATGCAAACCAGATTATAGATTACAGGAAAAAAACATTAATCTGAATTTTCTTGACTATCTTTGTTTTTTTAAATTTTTTTTATTATTTATTCAATTGTGCGTGTATGCGTGTGTGTGTGTGTGTGTGTGTGTGTGTGTGTGTGTGTGTAGAACCACAGGCGAATTCGGGAACCACCATGGACGCCTCCTACCTCCTCCTTGTTTACTCTGCCCGGGGATTCACAGGCTCCGCCCTACCAGGACCAGAAACACAGGCCGCCCCCACTTCCGCCCGGCGTCTATACGTGGGTGGGGTCTAGGATCCAAACTCAGGACCTTCCACCTGCAAGGCAGAGGCTTAACCCCTGAGCCGCCTCTCCAGTCCCTTGACTCTTTGTTGATAAGTCAATGCCATTAAATCCAGATCATTCCTTGTCAAGGCTGCATTGGTGCCAGGTGTGGTGGTGCACACCTGTAATCCCAGCACAAGATTGGCAAGGATAGGAGGACCAGGAGTTCCTATCCCTGTGGCTACCAGGAGAGTGGCCTGTTTAGTGATCAGGGACATGATACATGATGGAGGCATAGAAAGCAACTTGCTTCTTTGTTTCTATCCAGGAAACACTTTTGTAGGAGTCAGGAAAGTAGGTTTCCACAATGTCAAACTTTAGAAACCCAGTTATAATGGCAACAATGATAAAGGTCCAACTGAAACAAGGCAGATAAAAGGGACAGCAGAGCTCCCTGAGTATGTTTGCAAATTGCTAGACAGGAGTTTTTGCAGTTTGTCCCTCCTCTACCAATTTCTGGATTTGAGAATGGGTTCCATCTGCTCCAATCTATAGAGTATGCAGGTAGTATGGACCCAAAAAGTATGTAAGACTTGATGAATTTGCTTGTCATCATTGCTTAAGAATCATGCTAGTCTCTTCTGTATAGTTCCAATTTTAACATATGTGCTACCAAAGATACTACTCTGGACATCATCTTATCCAGTTTGAGATTTTTGTGGCAGAATCACAGAATATTGTAACCACCCTGGACAAGTTACCATCGTCTTAAACCAATGCCATTTCATTTGACATAGTCCTATGTTATGGTTTGAATCTGTGTGTCTCCCAGACCCTATACTTTGAATGTTTGCTCCTAGCTGGGATGTATGTTGGGAGTCTGTGGGGCCTTTGAAATATAGAGCCCAGCTGGCAGAAGTCAGCTACTGAGCAGGAAAGGCCTTTGAGAGTTGTAAGCCTCCTGTGGCACCCTTGTTTCTTGTCTGCTGTGACGTGAACAATCATCCTCTGGGGTCTCCTGCCCAGGCACGTGAGGCTAAGCAGCTGTAGACTGAAGCCAATCTCCAGGTTGCTGAGTCAAAATAAATCCCCCCTCCTTAAGTTGTTTCTGTCGGGTAGTTCAGTGTGAAAGGAACTAATTCGGCCTACAGTTCTCGTCAATGAGCAGGTTTCAGTGGCACAAAACAAACAAGCCAAACATGTGGCCTTGTTTATCTTGAGTGTCCCTCGGTGACTTTCATTTCACCAAGTGAAACGTCTCCAGTCATTTCTTCCCGACACTGCTCTTTTCTTTATTTCCAACTCATTCTTTCTGGGAACTTCTGCCTTCGGAATTGAATTACCACTCTGTGCCGATGACTGTCAACAGGCGACATCTCGGAGCATCACCCACAGGCACTGAGGCAGGCTACGAGCCATCTGTGCCAGAATGGCCCACCATCAGCTCATTTTCCATTTTCCACACGGAACTCATTTGTTCTCCACCAAACCAGCTTAGCCTTGCAAGTTTCTAGTTTCCATCAACTGCTTTACTGGCAATCAATGTTGTATTGTTCTTTCTTTTTTTTTTTTTTCTTTTTATCCTCTAAACCCAATTGTACCTCCAGTTCTTCTCAGTTCTTCCAAGTGGATGAACCTTTAGTCAAAAGGTACATAGTGAACCACTGAGAGCCGCGGGGGAATCACAGGGATAAGGTTGACTTGATTTCTTTGAATATGAGATTGACTGTGATAAACAAGTAGATGAAATAAGAAATCATGAACTCAGCTAAGTTTTTAAAATTTTAACATAGAAACTGGAAAAAGAAAGCTGGATTTGAGTCTAGATCTCGACACTTATACCTATGAGATCTGTGGGCAAATTACTTGCTTTCTGTGGGCTTTGAAACATATGGCAGCAATACCCACCCAGCAGGAAAACGTTAGTGCTTCCTTTTCTTTTCTTTACATTTAATTTACTTGTGTGTCGGGGGGAAAGGGGGTACATACACACATGCCATGGCTTGCATGTGGAGGTCAGGGGACAACTTTTAGAAGTATGTTCTCTGACACTCTCAACCCTCAACCAGTAAGTATCCTCTTGCAACGGAAGATCTTTAATGCAGAGAACCACAACTGCCCAAAATGAAGTGTGTAAGTGTGGGGTGCTCAATTCTAAACAGGACATCAACATTACCCCCATTCCAAGGTTCAGGGGATGTTGAGAATGTAAGAGCCAGCAAGTGGGGAGTGGTATTATCAGACAGTATCCTCTGATCACAACAGGCTATTGTACCCAAAAACTCACCGTAGAGACGTCCATTTCCATTAGACATGTACAACACTTAGCTTATCAGCCTTCACCACAGATGAGGGAAGATCTTAAGAAATAATACATCTCCCTGAGAACTATTGAAAGCTCATGTCAGGCAGGAGAAGGGAAGCTTTCTTACTCAACGATTTATGCACTGACGGGTCAGCCATAGCCCGCAGGTGCTCAGACGCTTGCCAGACATCCCAGATGAAACCCAGTGGATAACACATGCAAAAGGATGTGAAAGTAGGAGAAAGACTAGCTGGAGAAAAGAAGGAATGGGAATGGGTAAAAAGAGATAAAAACACGAAGAATTATTGTCCTTACGTATGAAAATGTCAAAGAATAAAAATTACTAATTTAAATCAAAGGTACACCATCAGACATTACAGATGTAACATTTTACATATAAAGTTAATAGAAGACATGATTTATAGCATAAGAGATTGTAATAATAAACATTTTCTTTAGATGCTAATTTAAACATTTCAGGAATTTTAAAATTTTTTAAATTTAAAGTTTGAGCTAAAATTTCGTGTGCTAACCTATTAGCATCAATAAAAGATGATAACCTTGTGCTTACCTATTAGCTTCAATAAAAGATGATAACCTGTACATTTACAATAGCAACAAAAAGGAAGTGTGCTCTCTCTTCCCACTATATGGGCTCTTGGAAGAGAAGTCATGAAGCTTGCCCATAAGTGCCTTTACCCCCTGAGCCATCTTGCTGACTTGGTTCCTTCATTTTTCCATTCCTGTCAGCAGCAGCTCACTGATAGCTTTACCTTTCGATTGCTAAACTGTTGAAACAACACTTAGCCAAATGCCTTCTTACTGCAACCTACTGAGCACATCACTATCAGACTCTTATTCAAAGAAATCAAGCACTGTGATCCCCCACAGCTGTCAGTGGTTCCCCACAGTCCTGTTGGATGATGTTTGTATCTGCAGATAAGGCATTAAGAATCTTCAAGCCCCTTAGACAGACATGCGAGTGGAAGGGAGGGAAATGGATTGATGAAAGAGGGGAGGGAAGGGGTGAAGGAGGGAAGAGAGAAGGAAAGGGAACTCAATATGCTTGTAAACCTAGGGAAAAAATTTAAAATAATTTGAAAAAAGAGAATCTTATACATTTCTTTTTTATTATTTATTCAATTGTGTGTGTGTGTGCATGTCTTAAAGCCCTCTATCAACTCAGTTTTCTCCGTCTCCAACACACACACACACACACACACACACACACACAGAGATATGCACACATGCACTTTGGGTTTTGATGGGAGAGCCTGGGAAACCTTAAAACAAAGCAGTAAGGAAGTAAAGCACTCACATACCACACCCACACATATATGATAACACACTTTCACACACACACATCTACGGAATGATTTTCACTAATCCCTTTCAAACCTTTCTGCTGCCCCCAGCCCGGACATACTTAACGCTGGTAAGTTCATCCTGCACATTGCCCTCCATCATTTGAATTTCTCCATCTGCTCCAGGAACTCTACTTTTTAAGCTTCTATAGGACTTAGTTCTACTCCTTATTTTGACTTAACTGCCATGACTTAACTGCTGAATGTAAGGTTGCATTATTGCATCAGGTAAGAGAACACACTGATTTCTGGGAGCAAGATTTATGTCCTGGGACCCTTAACATTCAGAATAATGACACAAATAAAATCAAGAAACATTATGGAATGCATGTGACCTGTTATCATTTGCTCAGGTACAGTGTCCTTTTATTACCTAATATTTCATATATATGTGTGTGTATATATATATGTGTGTGTATATATGTGTGTGTGTGTGTGTGTGTATATTATTGTATATAAACCCCAAAAGGTAACAATTGACTGCTAACTTTTCAAAAGGTAATAATTGTCCCATTGGACTCCAAAATTTTAAAGTAAATAAAGCTTTGTAAATGCCACTGAAATCTATTATCTCTCTGGTCCTATTCCATCTCTTCTTAAAGTCCTTATAGTTTTTATAACCTTATCATGGGTTGAAGAGATGATTCAGTGGTTAAATAGTTTACTGCACAGGCAAAAGGACCAGAGTTTAAATCTTAAGTCCCAGATCCCACATAAAATGCTAGGCAGATGTGTCAGCCCACTTGTAATTCTAGCATTGGAAGACAGAGCCTGGGAATCCTTAGAGCAAGTTGACTAGCTAGATTAGTCCTGTGGTTGAGCTCTCAGTTTAATTAGAGACATGGCCTCAAAAGAATAAGGAGTGGGCTGAGGAAATGACTGGGGTATTAAAGAAGCAAAAAGACCTGTGTTCAGATTCCCCAGGTTGCATCTAGAAGATCCATTTTTCTCATATAAAAAAAAATCAAGAGGAAATGGCTGTGGTCTATATTTCCAGCCCTGGAAGGTAAAACTGGAGAAAATTCAAAGCAAACCAATAATGAGATATAACAAGTGAGAATGTGTCCCAAAGTGACCTTTGATCTGCCACAGGCACATGTACCCAAGTACCTGGTGGCATGCGCGCGCGCGCACACACACACACACACACACACACACACACACAGAATGATGGAAGAAAGGAAGGAAGGAAGGAAAGAGAAGAAGAAGGAAGGAAGGAAGGAGAAGAAGGAAGGAAGGAAGGAAGGAAGGAAGGAAGGAAGGAAGGAAAGAAGAAGAGAGAGAGAAAGAAAGAAAGAAGAAGAAGAAGAGAAGAAAGAAAGGAGAAAGAAAAAGAAAGAAAGAAAGAAAGAAAGAAAGAAAGAAAGAAAGAAAGAAAGAAAGAAAGAAAGAAAGAAAGCAATTGAAGATGATTTCTGATATCAACCTCAGGCCTCCCATTTGCCCATATTCATGCAAACATGAATATATACACATGCAGGTATACATGAAAATGGAAAAACTTTATAAGTGTGACATACATGCTATTTTTTGCTTATATAGCTCATACAGTAATCATGATGATGTATGTCTGTAATCCTAGCATTCAGAAGTTCAAGGCCAGCCTTAGCTACATAGAGACTTCAAGGCCAATTTGAACCATATGAGACCCTGTCTCAAAAAGCAAAACCAAAAAAAATCATAAAAATGCTTAAGTCTTGCTTATTTATATGATCATTATTTTAGCTCATTACTAGATTTTTGAAAGCCATTCTAAACTGATAAAAGAGAATTGTGATTTTTGTCTTTCTTCTGCTGAACCATAATATATTTGTCCTGCACCTACAGAGAGCTAAGTTGTCCCCAGTGTCTATCACAAGCACCAAAGCAATGGGCGTTCTGAAGGATGGAAGTAAGCATGCTCCAAAGCAACTAAACCCATACACAGTCAGTAAGTCCTAAACAATGCTTCACACGTAGTCTCAAATCTTCAAACTTTCAAATGGCCTTGATCCAATTTTGACATTCCATAGCTGACGGAGCATCCTCAGACAAGAATCCCAGCACGCTGGAGACTGAGGCCAGAGGACTGGAGTTCAAGAACAACCCGGGCTACACAGCCAGATGCAGCTTCAAGAACAGCCCAACAACCATACCAACAAGAAGACAGAGAGACCACCCTAACTTCTGTTTCACAATAGCTGATCTTTCCTGAGTTCTACCAATGTCAACACACTACTAATTACTGAATCCCTCACTATTAATATTCCATGGGTAATATCTACTGACCACAGAGAAATGAGTCCCCATGCCCAGGGGAACATCTTTCAGCACAAAGTCGTCAGCGCCTGATCAGTCCTCACTGAATTAACACTATGGAACCAGCTGCTTCAGCATGTTTCTGGGGTCTGGGGGGTCAAAGGGTGAGGCGCCGCTCCCGCTGGGCTTGTACTCAGACAGAAAAGATAGGCAATAAACAAGCAATGAAACAAACACAAAATATACCACAGGCTGGGGCTGGAGAGGTGGTTCAGGGGTTAAGCCTCTGCCTTGCAGGCAGAAGGTCCTGAGTTTGGATCCTAGACCCCACGTATAGACGCCAGGAAGAAGCAGGGGCGGCCTGAGTTTCTGGTCATAGTAGGGCTGGAGCCTGTGAATCCCGGGGCAGAGTAAATGAGGAGGTGGAGGCGGTCCATGGTGGTTCCTGAATTCGTCCGTGGTTCTACACACACACACACACACACACACACACACATACACATGCACACACGCATATACCCACAATTGAATAAATAATAAATAATAATAAAAAATTTAAAAAATATATACCGCCTGCTCTTTACTGTGCTGTTAAGATGGAGAGACAATAAAATACAAGAAAAATGAGCACGTCTATTACAGGCTGCTGGAGTGCAGCAGAATGCTCTGTAGTGAAGGAGCAGTTCTCTTTCTGGGCCGTCCTAGCATAGGAGCTGGCCACATTTGGATGACTTCTGCAAATAAGAACTAAATGCATAATTTTGGTTAATTTTAACAAACAGCTTTTTTAATTTTATCTTTTTTATTTCTTGACAGTTTCATGTTGTGTGCAATCGATTTGTCGTTTTTACCCCATACTATCAATCCCATCCTCCTTCCTTGTCCCGCTGAAGTCTTTCTTCTTCCCAATCATTCTCCTTCCTATTCTCATGCCTCCGTGTGTGTGCATGAGTGTATATGTGCATGCACATACCACTGAATTTTATGAAGGTTTCCTGCAATAGCATGTGCCTGGGCATTGGCTGAAGCATGGGCAGTATATCAGTGGGTATACCACCAAAGAAAGTGGTCCTTTTCCCATAGCCAGCATCAACCATCCCCCCCCAGGAAGGGGTGATGCCTCATGGGATGTTCTTTGCAAGATGAAATGTTGGCAGGCCAGTCTTGCACAACCCTGATGCACACAAACACAATCGCAAGTGAGTTCACCAATGTAACAATCCTGCCAATGTCTAGAAGATACATGTGATGATGCTCCTCCCCACCCCCAGGTTCTTATGCTCTTTCTGCCCCCTCTTCCATGATGGCAAACATAAATTGAAATGTAGTTCATGTGGCTACTGGCTACAGAGCTTGCCCAGGATCACAGTGAGGGTGACCATCAGGAAGAGAACCTAAGAAGGCCAGCGTCTGAATTTATAAGCATTCCACCACCTGCCTTTGCTCACAGAAAAGGATCTTAGAAAACTTTGTTTCAAGTTTCCTAATACTGCTCGTTGTTTTTATGTGGATGGAAACTAGCAAGCAGAGAGTGGAAAACTGGTGATGCAAAAGAGAGAGAAATGGAAAGGAGGCATCTTGAAAAGATGAGAGGAGATGAGAAGCAGGCCACATGAGGAAGTGCCAGCACTGGGGAGCTGTGGGGAGTCCTTCTTCAGAAGCGGTGACAACAGTGCAGATGCTGCGGGTGTCTATGTGCAGCTGGGGTAAGCAGGGAGTCTCCTTGGTGAGGAGGCAGGCAAGACGCTCAGCTGACACGCATGGGCTGATGGGAGAAAGAGAAAGCTTTCAGAGAATGGCAGGGGTCATAGGATAGTCACGATTTGAGATTTTTACATGCTACCATACAGTATAGTTACTTGGCTTTTCCAAAGGTGTTTTTTGTTTGTTTTTGTTTTGTTTTGTTTTGTTTTATAGTGTTGTTGAGCAGACCCCACACTTCGCTCATGCTAGGCAGGCACTGCACCATTGAGCTATATCCTGAGCCCAGCTTCAGCAGCAATTCCAGGTGACTTGGGGGACAGGCACAGGGTTTGCATATGTGTTAGAAATATAAAAGGAGAGGCAGAGGGGTGTGGGAACATGGTGTGTTTTCACGGAAGTTATTGCACATGAAACCAAAGTTGGGCTAGGGAGGAAATGAGAGCAGGAGCTTGGTGACTGTGAGAATGGAATACAGCCTGGAATTCCAAACAAGTATGACTCAGGGGTGCTGTGTGGTTTTTGTCACTTTTATGGAACCTGACAACCTGATTCTAAAATTTGCCTGAGGGCACTAAAGATGCAGAAGATGCAGCATTTGCCTTGCAAGGTCTGGGCTCAATCCCCAGATAAGAAGAGAAGGAGGAAACGGAAGAGGAAGAGGAAGAGGAGGAGTAAGAGGATGAATATCCAGGGAAGGGAGAAAGAACTATTACAAAAAGCATAGTAACTAAAACACAAGGAACAAGGTCATAGGGACCACACAGAATACATGATTTATATTAATACATGTATATGAAGGCCTGACTTAAGACCTAGTTTAGAGACGAGAGGGCATAAAATAAGTGAACCTAGTAAAATAGTTTCATTGCATTCGACAAAAGAAAATTGATCATTAAGTCACACCATACACACACATTAAGGATTTTTATATGAAAGTTAAAGCTATAAAAGTTTTTAAAACTTTTACTTATCATTTATGAAAATAAGATATATACACACATGCACACACATGCACATACACACACACACACACACACACACACACACACACACACGTGCCATGACATACAGGTGCAGGTCAGAAGTCAATTCTTTCTTTCCACCTTGTGAGCTTACAGAACTAGAACTCATCTCCAGGTTTGCAAGCAGACTCCTTACCACTGGACTATCTCACCAGCCCAAATATAAAACTTTTTAAAGAAGATGAAAAATAATCAATTTGAATACTAAGAGTGCCTGCTTGAGCATCAAAATAAGGTGAAAAGACAAGTCAAAATTAGGAGTAGGTATTTCCAACACATTTAAAAATTAAAGGATTCTACTACTGACTATATAAAGAACTATACATCTATTGGAGTACTACAAAAAGGGAAAAAAATCAAAGTCACATAGTTATTTCACTGCATCAGAAGTACAAAAAACCCAGAAACATAAAAAGAGCATGCTCAGATTTCTGCGACCACAAACTCACATAGCTGAGTATACTTTCGCAAGACCTGCACAAGATTTGCACTAGCTACATTGTATCAGGAAAGGGGAAAGACCTCAAGGGACACGACGGCTCCCTCAGAGACTAGCAAGGACTAAGGCTGGATGGGAGGGAAGGAGAGCCACTTTCCCCAGTGATTGGCCCACTAGTATACTGTCTTAACTCCAGCAAGTACCCAGGCACATGTCATTAACAGTAATCAAGGTGGGACTTAGTGAGCCACACACAAAAGAATGTAGCAGCAGAAGGGAGACAGGTGAGGAAGAAGAAGGCCTGTAATAGGGAAAAATGGAAATGAAGATTGTGTAATGGGAAAATGACACAAATACACTTGTAAAACCCTAAAAGAATATAAATGAATAAATAAATGAACAAACAAACAAGGACATGCTCAAATTCATTATTTATGGTAGTCAAAGAAGTGCAAATTACAACCACAGTAAGACATATTTTTTACAGATTTGTAATAGTTTTAAGTCTTAGTCACATACATGATCAATGAGCAAGTCGTCACTCCATGTGAAATGAAGAAAATCAAGTCATTGGACCCTCAGCCTTCTAGGAGGAAGCATGCGGAGAAAACTGCTCACTTTGCAAACATGAACTGTTTCTTACGAAAAGGAAAGACGATTTAATTCAGAGCAAAGGACTCGATGAATTATTTTAAATGAGTGAACTTAGAAATAAAGATTGAAAGAGCGCCCAGCACTCAACCTAGAAGTCTTCTTCTACAACAGAAAGTGTTTATTACCGAAAAGTACAACTTGCCAAAATGCAGAAAATAAGTGCAGACTACTTGTTCCTAAGCAGGCCATAGGAAACCCCTATACACACACACACACACACACACACACACTCTCTCTCTCTCTCTCTCTCTCTCTCTCTCTCTCTCTCTAATGCTCAGGAAACACAGCAGAAGAGGGGATGGCAAAATTGTAAAAACCTCAAGTGGAAGGTGGTCGGCCATCCATTATCTCCTGGACATGACATAATCATGATATACAAGATTTCATGACAGATATGTATACTAACACAAGAATTGCATGAGACCATCTTATTAACATCTCACCATGACATCAGAAAGATCTCATGAAACACTTATCTGAGAAACAGATGAAGACTAATGTTGATGGGGAAGCAAAAGAGGATGCTTCTTTCAATGGTATATCCACTAATCTAGGATAGTGCTGGAGCATGAATCTGTGTGAGGCATAAGTCATCACAGACTATGCGAAACACAGTGGGCCTCACAAGCAAAAAGATTTGAAAATAGGAGGGAATCTGGCAGGGGAAATGAAGGGTTGTAAGGAGAAAAGAAAGGAGGATGGGATTGCAGCTAAGGAGTGAAAATATAAAATCACCATATTTGTGAATTCACTAATAAAAAAGTTAAACAAATTAGAAAGAAAACACTCTTTTATAAAAAGATTCACCCTTTATGTAGCAGGAAGTAAAATATGATAATAAACATAAATACATAAAATAAAACACATAACAAAAGAAATAAAAGAGCCTCCAGTGCTTCGCTGACCCCAGCACTGCCTAGCTGATGGCTATGTGTGGCTTTCTCCCTTTTTACAGGAACGTTTCTCTCAATCATGGCATCTCTGTATCACCACTGTATACTGGGTGTGCAGAGAACAAATAAACTTGCTTTTTTATCTTAAGGTCTTTACCTAAGAGAAATCATACTTGGCCCAGCATGGCGGCGCATGCCTATAATTCCAGCACTTAATTGGAGACTGCAGAAGAAAAACTGTGAGTTTGAGGTCAACTTGGGCTACATAGCAAGAATGACAGCAAGAGTGAGAGACAGAGCACAAGCGAGAGAACAAGAGAGCGAGAGAGCGAAAGCAAGAGTGTGAGATAGAGAGAGAGAGAGAAAGAGAGAGAGAGAGAGAAAGGAATATCATTAATCCTTTCTCTATTTGTACATTATGTTGTCCCTTGTCACAAAAGATGGAATCCAATTTCCCTTCTTTGAAATTTGGGCACAGAGTTGTCTTCCAAGAGAATACAGTTAAAATAAGGTTCCAGGCAACCGAGATGGGTTCTGAGAAGCCTGCAGACTCTGCCTCTTAGTCGTCAGCTCCAGGTGATACCGGCAGGTCCCTCCTCTGAACAAGAGGTAGAGAGTGAACATGGGGCCCAGGAAAACTAATCAGCCGGATCCAAGTGCCATCGCAGGAGAGTCTCCAAGACAACTAGCCAGTCACGCACACTCAGCTGCGAAGCGTGGAGGAAAATAAAAAGTTGTTGCTGTGAGCTCGGTGGTTGGTTTGTTATGCAGCTAGAATAACCTCCTATCCCAGTCACCCTGGTCCATACACCTCCTGCAGACTTTTGTCACCTAAGTCACAGATGTTATAGCAACTCCTTTTATTTTATTTATACTCCTGCCTGTTTTGGAAGAAGGAGCTACCCTGCTGTGCCGGAGTGACTGTTGTTTCATTATGTGTATTTTTTTTTCATGGTCTGGAGCAAACACAGGCCTTGTGCACTCCACCCCTGAGCTGCAACCCAGCTTCTTTCTTGAACATTTTGTTTGTTTGTTTTTTCATCTACTTATTTGAGGAAGAGAGAACACACAAGCATATGCGTTGGAAGTCAGAGGATACCTTTCGGAAGTCGAAAGTTCGCTCCTTCCACCATGTGGGCTCAGGAAATGAACTCAGGCCTCCAGGTTTGCACTCAGACATCCTTACCGGCTGAGCCCTCCCCCAAGTCCCAGCCCCTGTTTCTCAAGCAATACACTATACAAAGTGCAACTAGAGACTATAAGTAGAAAGCAGCCTCACTTAAATTGCTCTGCTTTAAAAGAAATTGAGGAAAGAAAGGGAACGAGATCCAGACACATCTTGGACATCTGAAGCGTTGGCACCATAGTGACGAGACAAGGAAGCAGGAAGTCGGTAGAAGGACGCATTTGGCAATGCTGGAGTATTTGTAAAACCTCCCCCTGAACTTAGGAAATCTTCCATTAAATAGATGTTGCTTACTTCTTGATACAAGTTTCTTTTTTTTTAAATTTTTTTATTATTATTATTTATTCAACTGTGTGCATGTGCGCGTGTATGTGCGCGCGCGTGTGTGTGTGTATCTGTGTGTGCGTGTGTCTGTGTATGTGTAGAACCACGGACGAATTCGCAAACCACCATGGACTCCTCCATCTCCTTCTGCCCCGGGATTCACAGGCTCCAGGACCAGAAGCGCAGGCCGCCCTGCTTTCGCCGGGCGTCTATACGTGGGATCTGGGATCCGAACTCAGGACCTTCCACCTGCAAGGCAGAGGCTTAACCCCTGAGCCACCTCTCCAGCCCACAAGTTTCTTTTTTTTAACCAAGTTAAAAATTATATAAATTTATGGTGAACTTGTTTTGATTTCTATACTCATGCATTGCTTGGTGGCCAAGATTTGTTCTGTGGAACGTGTTGGGCAATTCTGCCATTGCCTAAGTCTTCAGTAAGTATCCTTACCCAAATCTCGACACTATAGCCCACTGCACGACTGGGTACATGGTCTAGCCTAGTACTCCTATTGCATAGATGGCAAGTGTAACGCAATGACAAACATCTGTTCACCAAACATGTGCAAATGTAGAAAGGGTACCATAAAGAAGTGACAAGAGTTAAAAAGAGTGTGACTGTTTGGTGCGAGCTTACAAGACTGAAAGTTGATCTGGCTGGGTCAGGGGTGAGCATGGAGGGAAAAAGAAGATCCATCACGGTACGCTGCTGTGGACTTCAAAAAAACTGCCCACTTTTTTCTATCTTTAATAAATTAACCTTAGCTTGTAATTTTTTACACTATTAAAAATCTTAATTCCTAATTTTTGGACTCACACAATAACCCTTAGCTGTAAAATAAAAACATATTATATATCTATATAAAAATATTTCCTTTATCATCTTATCCTTATGGAAGAGAGGGGAATAGAGGAAAGCAGGGATAAGTACTCAATATGCTTGTAAAACTAGAAAAATAAAATAATAATAAAAATTTTAATCCTACAATTTTTCTATATAATTTGTGCTTGTTTTTAGAATTTTTATGAAGAACAAAGATATACAAAAAAATAAATTTAGTTTTAAAAAAAGTAAGACATGAATAAGCACAGACATCAGCACAAGCCTACGCTGGTCACGGTCATGGAATCCGCGGTCTCCCATGCATGGAGCTGTCTCTTCAGGTGACAAGATCTTCGGGTCCCTCCCACAGACCTGCCTGGGACGCTTCTTAGCAGCTGCCATTCTTTGTCCATGGTGGGCTGCTCAGCTGATTTTATTTTTCATCAACCTTAGCTGTAAGCAGCTAACACTTCTGCATATTCTTTTCTATCACTGAAAATACTTTAGTGTTGGAGTCCATGTTTTCTAACTACTGAGAAGCTTGCTAAGTGCTGTGAAGAAGCTTGTGTGAGCCCTTTGCTGGGATTTTCCTGGGGGTGGTTTCCTTCTGCTGCTTCCTCTGCTCTCGCCTCTTCTTCCGTCCTGTGGTCCTGTTCCAGAGCCCACCGCTCCTCCATAGTCAGTTCCTCAGGAACCACTACCAGACACTCCTTGGCGCCACACTCACCCCACAGCTATTTTCATCTGATCATGGCCCTGTAGAGTCTGAGAAGGGACAACTGAATATACATGGTGGGACTGGATCAAGCAACTTGGTATATGTATCACCTGACATACTAGTTCTTTGGTGGTAGGTTCCACCTGCTTAACAATGGTGAATATACAATATGTAGTTAATGTAGCCACCACGCGTAATATATCATTCCTTCTTCCTCACTGATATTTTTGTTCCCTGACCTACTTTTGTTATAACCACCATTCACTCTGCATGGGGCCAACTTTTTTACATTTTACACAGGAATATTGCTGTACTTTTCCCCCTGAGTTTGGCTATTTTCACTTAACAGGTTCCGTAAGTGCTTTTGTAATAGTTATTCCTCCTTATTTAAGACAGACTTGGTCTCCCACTGTGCATATGCATGTATCATATTTTCTTTATTCATTTAGCTGATGAACACTTAACATTGATTACTTATCTTGGTTAGTTCTGAATAGTACTCAAATAAACACAGAGCACAGGTATCTTTTCGACATAGTTTGGATGTATACCTGAGAGTAGGATTAGTTAAATTAAAATTTTTAACTTTTTGAGGCACCTCCATAATGGTAAACATAATGGCTGTGTTAATTTAATTCCTACCAATGGCATGCACAGCTCTTCTTTTCTCCTCATATATACCAACACTTTTCTTTTCTCTTTCATTAATAACTACTCTAAAATGCTTGAATATATCTCATGACTTTTTGCTGTGGTTTTTCCCTGGTGATTAGTGATGTCAAATGTTCCCATTCTCATGATCATTTGCATGTTTTCTTTTGAGACATGTCTACTCAGATGGTTGTCCTTTTTAATCAGGTTATTTGTCTTCTTCCTGATGAGTTGCTTCTGCTTCTTTTATATTTGGGATATTAACTCCTTTCAGATGTATAATCAGCAAGTATTTCCTCCTTGTCTATAGATTTCCCCTTTACTCTGCTAATTGATTTGCTTGTTGTGCGGAAGTGGTTTTTATAGTTTTGATTTTACACAACTTCACTTATGTGAGTGAACTCTTTTTTCTGTTTTCATGTGTTTGTACAATGGGCTGCATGCAAGTATGTGTGTGCATTTGCACATGTGGGGATGCATATGTGTGTGTACATGCAGAAGGTCAAGATTAATACTCTTTGGTCACTCTTTCACCTTATTCTTTTGAGGCTGGGTCTCTAATTAAACCCAAAGCTCACCTCCAGAGCTAATCTGGCTAGTCAGATTGCTGTGAGGATTTCCAAGCTCTGCCTTCTGGAGCTGGAACTACAAGCAGACTGGCACTCCCACCTTACACTTCATATGGGATCTGGGAGTCCATACTTGGGTCCTTTTGCTCATGTAACTTTAACACTGAGCCTTCTCCCCAGTCCATGAGTGGATCCTTTAGTGAAAGTTAACACATCAGCTTGCCTGCATAATGGTACAGAAGCACAATGAAGGGGCCAATAACTAAGCTGCATTTTTAAAAATGTCAGCTGGAACAAGTGTTCAATCTTGTAATCTGGCATTAAAGAACTCTTCTCAAACTAAAATTGATCCCCAGATAAAAGAATATTTTTGTTAAGTTGTTTGATAATTTTGAGTCATTGATCCTAGCTTATTTCTTTGAAGGTTATTTCAGAAGGCAGCACAGAAAAAAGGCAAAAAACTTTAAAAAAAATACACATACAAACACATGGATACCACAACCTAACTTCAGCTTAGCAAGTCTGTTTTAACAAAGTAATTAAGTTGACATCAACCATTTACAGAATTATGCAGTTCCTGTCTGTACACAAAGCAAAACTGTTCTTTAATGAATCACTCTTTACTTTTCAACAGGAATTTACATGAAGCACACAAGTCGTTGTCCTTTAGGAAGTACAGTCACCCTCCTCCACTCGCAGCTTCACTTTCCATAATGTCAGTTCTATGTAGTCACCCATAGTTCAAAAATACATAAATTTTTGCAAAGTTAAAAAATTTTAAAGTGCATGCTACTCTGAGTAGTGTGGTAAGGTCTATGCTATGCACACCAACCTGCAAAGGACACTTGGTCACATATATGCTGTACATGCTTCCCATCTGTATTCAAGAGTATAGGCCTTCATGGTGGGGAAGTCATGACAGCTGGTCACACTGCATCTGTCATCAGAAAAGATGCATACTGGTGCCCAGTTCCTTTTCTCCCTTGGATCCGTTGAAACCCAAGTCCACGGAATGGTGTCACCCACATGTAGGATGGGTCATCCCATTTTAATTAACACGATTTAGAAAAATCCCTCACAGACATGTCTGAAGGTTTATTTTCATATTGATTCTAAGTTCACAATGAAGATTAACCATCAAAACTCCAACTGTTGTCAACATGACATCTACACACATAACTTTAAGACAGTCTTTTCCTCCTGACCCCCACAGTCTCATGACCACATCCCATAAAGCAAAATGTATTCAGTCCAACTTCAGAAGTCCCTCTCATGTTCATTTTTTTTTTGAAGTTGTGATACAAACATATGCTTTCTCCAGATAAGGAATCAACACAGGCCAAAGAAGTGATTATACCAAATCCAATGCGGTTAACCAGTGAATTTATTAGAGCTACTTGCAGGAACATGGGTGAAGGGTTACTTACGGGTGTATGGGATAAGGGGCTACTTATGGGAACATGGCAGGTGCCTCACCGATAAGCCCACTCCAGCCTGGGTGAGACTCACTGAAGCTGCACCCTTAGAGCTCTCTGCAAGCAAGTCGGTGTCTTCTGGACACCTCCTCCCTTCAGAGCTGCTTGTTGCTTCATAACCATGAAGAGGAGCCTTATGAATCTGACAGGTTTACACACTCCCTGAAACTTATGAATTGTGTACTTACAAGTCTTAAGGGTGCTCTCTCTCTAGGATAGAACATTTCAACCTGAAGGAAATTGCTATAAATAATCCCTACAATCTTTAATAGTTCAACAATTTTATTTAAAAGTCCAAGTCTGATCTGACACTCAAAGCAATCTCTTAACTGAACTCAAAATTAAAAATTAGTTCCATACTGATACATAATAGCACAGAATAAATACTCCCATTCCCAAAGGGAAGAACAGGGAATATGAATACCAAAATCTAACAGGGAAAACACTTAATCCTGAAGCTCCATGTTGGGCATATGGAGCTCGTGATAAAATCATCCGGACCCAAAAGGCCTTCAACAGTCCCATCCGTCCAGCTTTGCCTGCATCATACAGCCTTTCTCTTGAGTCCACAGAAGAAAGGGGTCCACTCTGTACTCAAGGCTCTCTTCAGTGGACATCCTGTGATACTGACATAGGACAGATGTAACAAAGACCCAACATCCTGAGATCTCCACTGTAACTTGAGCTTTGCCTTCACAGCTTCAGCACAATGCCTTATTAGGATCTCTTTTCAGGTTCTCTGACCCTGCACATGTTGCCTGGCTTTAGCAGCTCTATGGAACTGTATTGTAAGACTCCATACCCTCTCAATTTTGCATCTTTCATACCTGCAAAACCAATACCATGTGGGCAATGCTGCTGAGTTCTGCTACAGGACAGAATGGAGTCTGGCCCACATGAATCACAGTTGTATTGACCTGTGTGTTATACGAACACTTTTCCTGGAAGAAGCCACACAGCCATCTATCCACCCCAGATAGGAGTTGAACGACAGACCAAAGTAACAGTTATACCGTCCAACTTGGAAAACAGACAAATTTATTGGGGTTACTTACAGCAGCCAGGTGGGGGCTACTTACAGGAGCCAGGATGACTGAAAGTCAGCTATGTCATTAGAAAACCCACCCCAATAAGGATGGTTTCCTCTTGCTGAAATAAAATACCTAACAAAACAAGAGCAGTAAGCAGTAACCATGCCACAGCCTGAATGCACCAACTACACTCCTAGAGCTCTGTGCATGACTCCTAGCATGACTTGCTAGGAAAGTGTCCTCTAGGCTTCTAGACTGTTCCTTTAGTTTCCCGGTAATCTGCAGACTGATGGACTGCTATGCTGGCCTCTTAAGACTTTTGGACCTGCTCAATCTCTTCCAGACTACCTGATTCTTTTGAGGTCTCCTTCACACTGACTGGCTGTCAGAATCTCTTCCCTCAGCAGTTTGTTTCTGCTTTGCCTCATGCTGGAGTGAGGCCCCACCAAGCTTGTTTGTTTTAGGAACTTGCTCAGTCTTCCTCCAGGATGGGATGTTTAAAATTGTTACACAACATCCTCCTTATCCTAAGTCTAAGTAGCACTAAGCTGTGCACAGAGGACAAAGGACAGACAAGTGCTAATTACGGATTCTTTGTCATCTATACTAGCCTTGTTCAAATTTTTAAACTCGTTCTTACACTTTTCCTTACATTTTCCCATCTTTCTGTTCCACTTTTTTGCTCTCTCTCATTATAAGCATGGACAAGAGCAGTAAGCAGTAACCATGCCACAGCCTGAATGCTATCCTGTCTTGAAATTTCCTCCACCAACAAATCAGTTCAGCCTCATTTGAGTTCTCTGAATATAGTCACAGTGTAAGCAGATTCTTTCCCGAATATTACAGAATGACCTCTACTACTGTTCTCAATAGAACCTCACTTCCCCTTTTCATGGGCTGGCTCTCCACTGTCCATATTTCTCTTGGAAATCTGGTCTCTTAAACTCTCATCATTAATGGCCCCTTAAGCTCTGTTTACATCACTCTATGGATTTTTCTAGCCCAAAGTCACATATTCTCCCTCCTTCCTTATACAAACCAGTCCCAAGGTTTTAACTCCACATGATCATGTTTATCACAATAATTGATATCATTTCTTGATAACAATTTTCTATTTTTCTTGGTTTCCTCTTGCTGAAATAAAATACCTAACAAAAGCAACTTAAGGAGAGGTTCATTTCAGTTCAAAGTTCCAGGAAATAGTCTATCAAGCCTACAAATCATGGCAGCAAGCACTGGAGGGGGCCAGTTACATTGTAGCCACCATCAAGAAGCAGAGAGAGAAAGAGAGAGAGAGAGAGAGAGAGAGAGAAATGAATGCTGGTATTTAGTTTCCTTTTTCCTCCTTATTCAACCTGGAACCCCACCATGGCATGCATTCAGCTGGGGTTTTCCCTCCTCGATTGACTGAATCTAGAAAATCACTCAGATAGGCCCAAAGATTTATTTCCATCGTGGTTCTAAATCCTGTCATTTAGCAATTGAGATTAACCAGATCCATTGTCATGGTATTACAGATCTTATGTTTAACAGTGAGTTCAAAAACACAGGAATGATGTGTGCATTTTACCACAACATATTGTTATAATTGTTCTGTGTTATTATTGTTGTTATTATGTATTAATGTACCTAATCCATAAATTTAACTTCAGGATACCTATACGTGTGTGTGTGTGTGTGTGTGTGTGTGTGTGTGTGTGTGTGTGTGTAACTGAACTATATATAGATATAAGGCCCAATGTTAGCTATTGTTTTTACTGGTATCTACTAGGAGAATCTCAAAACATATTTCCCAGAGAGAAGTGGGGGCTGATTTCTACTTAAAAGCTAGATTACTTTCTAAAGTCCAGTCCATTTTAAGAAAAAAATTCATAGACACGTTCCATTGGACTTCTCAGGTGACCCTGGTCACCCCTGTGTATTATACTATTAGCAATTTATAAAGGCATATGATGTAAGCTTGCACATAAGAAGAATTCCAAATCTTGATTCCACACAAATAAGGTGTCATCCTAAGAACAAAGCCTTGTGAAGTGTCTAACCCTCTAATTAGAGGTTCAGCACCTCAGATACCTGTGAGTGGCTTGACCTTGCACAAGCTTATGACAGTCATCCTGGTCAATTGGTAATTTCTGTTTCATATCAGAGAAGGTGAAAAACTAAAGTGACAAGTCCTGAGGTTTATTAGCGCAGGAGCAGAGTAGAACCTGAAACCTGCACACAAGAAAGAACTTTGACTAAAGCTGCTGACCTGAGAAAAGGGGGTAAATTCTGAAATAAAGCTGGGACAGCTGAGTGGGGCCAGTCTGCTTCTCAGTGTAAAAATTGATCTCTGGACACGATGACATATTTAGAATTTAAATCCACACTAAATAAAGAAGAAAGCTGGCAATAAGTCTAGGAATTCCTCTGGATGTCTGGAACTTCCTTCCATCAATACACAGACCCTTACATCTGTTTCCTTACATCTCCTATCATGTTCTGAAAATATACTACTTCAAACAGTTTGGCTCTGCCAGGGGTATGATGAATAAACATGGATTTTCTGCTAAACAAAGGTATGGAGACTAGGAAATGAACCACCACATTTAAAAAATGAAGATCATCCTACGGGTAGAAAGTAATTTGCTGTAAAAAAAAAAAAAAAAAGAAAGTAATTTGCTGTAAAAGCAGTGCTCTGTCACTCTGGATGACTGAGTGCTTGTGTGAACCTTCACCAGAGGATGGGTATCAGATATGTGAAGATGGCCCACCCAGCATCCTCCTTCTTGGACACCACTGCCTAAGAAAACACCATCAAATAAGCTCTTTAGTTGGCTCTTGAAGCCAATATGCAGCTGCGTATGTTGTAAACTAAGATGGTACTTCTTTGACATTTTCATGGTTGATAAGGAAAACCAATTCATGCTAATTCTGCAATGCATTCAACTAGCAGTCATGACACTTAAAAAAAAGTTACTAGGCTATCAAATAATATGGTATATGGAACTACAGTAAGAAAAAAAAACATGCTACCCATCCCTAGGAAACCCACTGCTTATTTTGAAAAATAGTTCATACTCTAAGGGGTGAAGTTAGAAGAACAAGGAGAAGCAGATGACTGTGCTGCTCAGAGGATGAAAGCTACCAGAGCTGCTGCCCCTGGAGAGTAAAATTGTGATTCCCAGATGGAAACGCCACGGCCATAAATCACTGGCTTAAGGAGTGGAGCAAATTATAAGTTGGGCTAATCACTGCTGTGCACAGCTGGTTTAAGGCATCTCAGTCCTTCCTCGCTGGGTTCCTGCCTTCCTGAGGTACCATGCAGCTGTCTGAATCTAAAGAAAGCTGTGCTTGTCTCTCTCACCAAATGTAATGCTATCCTTTGACCCTGTCCACCTATGAAGTCAGTCTTTAGTATCTTTGTCATTGACCTTGTAGGGTTCCTTTGCTTAAGCTTAACACAAATCAGTAACAACAACAAAACAGACAACAACAACTGACACATGTGAAAAGACTTGAAAATAGGAGAAACTCCGGAAGATAAGAAATGTGATGGAAAAAGAAGGGAGGATAGGATTGGGGATTAAAGTATGAAAAGATCATCAATTCACTATATTTATGTATGAAATATTGAAGTAATTTAAAATGGAATAAAAATGTCAAAGCTACATGTGGGTTTTCTAAGGTCAAACATAGCAACAGTGCTCTCAAAAGTCATTTCCCAGGACTAGGAAGATGGCTCAGGGGTTAAGTCTTTGCCTCACAAGCAAAAGAACCTGAGTTTTGATCTCTAGATCCCATGTAAAAATGTCAGACAGAAATGGCAGAAGCCTATAATTTTAACCCTGGAAGGCAGGGCCTTAGAAACCCCAGAGCAAAGCAATAAGGATGTAGAAAAATCCAACATGATTCCTGATGTCACACCACAGGCACACGCATACACAAGTGTCCTCTTGTACACACACACACACACACACACACACACACACACAGAGAGAAAGAAAGAGAGAGAAATACATTCTATCATTCCTTTTTCATTTTATCTGCCCTGAAAAGTTCTAAAGTCAGCCTTGAGCTATTCTGGGACAACCAAAATATCTCCTACACAGGAAAGTAGAATCCAAATCAATCAGAATGACATTTTCATATAATAGAAAGAAAATGCAAGCAGACTAAGTACTCAAAAATTTGGTGTGATAAATTATAGTGCATCAATATGACAGAACATTATTCAGCCCCTAAAAATGATCAGTAAGATGATGATGTTTGGCATATCAGAGAAAAAGAAAATATAAAATGCTTTTATATATCATACTTTCAGAAAAAGACAAATACTTGTAAATTGTTACTTGAAGATAACAATAACATTTTAAAGGAGTGATTAAAGTAGCAAAATGCTAAAGTGTTTAAGTGTTTAAGATGCCACAGATTTTACCTTTGTGAGATTAATATACCTTGGGGCTGGAGAGGTGGCTCAGGGGTTAAGCCTCTGCCTTGCAGGCAGAAGGTCTTGAGTTCCGATGCTAGACCCCACGTATAGATGCTAGACGGAGCGGGGGGCGCCCTGCGTTTCTTGTCCTGGTAGGGTGGAGCCTGTGAATCTCAGGGCAGAGTAAACAAGGAGATGGAGGTGTCCATGGTGGTTCCTGAATTCGTCCGTGGTTCTACACACACACACATACATACACACACGCGCACACACATACATGCACAATTGAATAAATAATAAACAATAAAAAATTTTAAAAGAGATTAGTATATCTTAAAAGAGTACGGCCCTGCCTAGTTGCTGGATTCACTGAATCTGCCAGCTCTTACATGTCACGCTCTGAGTACATAAATGCACCCCTGGACCACCCTCAGTAAGTGAGCAGCAATAATAAAACTCTTTTCTATACTTGATAATTTCTCTACCACTATTTTTCTGTTTCAGAACCACTATGTATGTCCATTGACATATTCTTTTTTCTTTGCATGTGTATTTATGGGGAAGTGGGGAGTGAATGTATGTAGAAGGGGGCACTTGAGTATGTATGCCTGTGGAGGCCCAAGGTGACATCGGAATCATTCTGGATTGCTCTACCTTCCAAAACTGGAATACAGGCCAATGCCATATCTGTCTGGCATTTTTACATGGGTTCTGGGAATCCTGCCTCGGGGTCTTTTTGTTTGTGAGGCAAAGGCTTTAACTCCTGAGATATCTCCCCAGTCTCCATTGCTATACTTTTAACAACCACAAGAATAATTTAACAATTGAGGGTTTGTCCTCTGGTTGCATTACTTCAGACTTAGGTCTCTGGACTTCTTTCTTTTATCAGTAAGAGTAGATGACGACAATGGTGTCTACTTTTTGGGGTGTCATGAAGGTCCAGTGAGACAACCCAGAGAACTTGGCCTAGACTATGTGTTCACTAGACAGTGGCTGTTGATTCACCTGAGACTTTCACAACTGTCCTAACACCTGACTCATGACAGCCCAATGCTTTCTGACACCCTTTGCATCGTTTTACAACTCTGATACTTACTCTTGGCATATGCCCTTCCTTTCCTCCTTTATTCGTGTCTTTAAAGTCCAGGAGCACTCTAGGAAAAACAACTTCCTTCTCTTTCTCAACTGAATAATTGTGACTGAAAAGTCAGAATTGTATTATGCAGCTTACGTCTTCTTTGGATTCTTTTAATTGTCTGCAGTCTTGCCCCCTGAATGGACCCAATCTGATCTGAATTCTTGCAGTGGGGCTCATCCTCCAAATGAAATTTTCCAAACTGCTCTCCTTTACAATAAGACTTATGTGGAATAATTCTAGCTGTTTTTCCCTGTGGTTATCCTTAGCAGAAGTAAGATTGCATATATTACAGTTTGCCTGCATGGTTGCTAATAAAATCACCATCAAACGGCTTAAGGGAATAAGGGATTTATTCTATTAACGATAGTTAGGTTATAGTTCATAGTCCAGCTTGACAGAGAGATCACACCAACACCAGGGCTCAGGGAACTGGCCACACCATCTCTATATAACAGCTGAGAGAGGAGTGATCCTTACTTGCTAAACCAGCATGTCTGGCCAAGTGTACACAAGGATGCCAACTTCTCATCAGCTCTCTATATTTTATTCCGACCATGGGTTGAACCTTCCCCATCAGCTAGACAATCTCCTGGATGTTTGTTCTGGGCTTAACTCAACAACTAATTCTCTACATATATGCCCAGAGCTCAAACCATCAACTGTCAAGTTGACCCCTGTGCTATAACTGTGACAACATATTTCATTTTAAATTTAAAAGGGCTGTATATATAAGAGTATGGAAATAAAAAAACAGCCCAAATGCACAATGAAATCAGAGCCTTACCTCTCATCGGTTACAAAAATCAACACCAAATGGATTAGAGACTTAAATATGAGTGCACAAACTGAAACTACTAGGAGAAAACACAACGGGATGTCTTCAGGATGTTTCAGTAAGTGACAATGATTATTTATTTATTTATTTATTTATTTATTTATTTATTTATTTATTTATTTATTTGAGTGTGAGTGTGTGTGTGTGTGTGTGTGTGTGTAAGAGATCACTATGTGTCCCTGTGGAGGACCAAGGGTTACTTTGAGAATCATCCTGGACTGCTTCTACTTCCTTTTTGCTTTGCTCTGGGATTTCCCAGGCTCTGCCCACCAGAGCTGGACATACAGGTCACCACTAATTCAGCCTGGAGTTTTGACGTGGGACCTGAGATCCAAACTCAGCACCTTCTGCTTGTGAGGCAGAATCTTAACCCCTGAGCCATTTTTCTAATGCCAAGTGACAATTTAAAAAATGTAAAAGCAAAGGAAAAATAGTCAAATTAAGTTATATTACACTATAATGCACAGGAAAGGAATCAAAGAGACAGTCTACAGCTTGAGGGAAATATGTCCAGATTATACTTCCAACAAGGGATTGATCTGTAGAACACATGGAGATATGAACACCAATAGCAAAACAGAAGTAGTAATAATAACCTTATTAATAAATGGGCCATAAGTCTAAATAAATATTCCTCAAAAGAAGGCATGCAAATACCCAAAAGGGTCATGAACATGCTCACTATCCCTAATCATTAGGAAAAAAACAAAGTAAAACATCAAGAAAATGTCATCTCACTCAATAAGAATGGCTACTATACAACTAAACAAAAAAGACCAGTGAGACTGGGGAGCAAACAGAACTTCTACATTTTGAAAGAGGAGAGAAAATTAGAATTAACATTATAAAAAACAGTATGTAGGAACTTCAAAAAATTAAAAGTAGAACTAGGACAGTGAGATGGCTCAGTGGGTAGGGTCTCTCACCACCAAGCCGATGACCTGTGTTTGAATGTCCAGAACCCACACGGTAGAAGGATAGAAATGGCTTACACAAGTTGTCCTCTGACCTACATATGCTAAATAAATAAATAAATGTAATTTAAAATAAAAAAGAACTAGGAACTGGAGAGAGGGCTCAGTGGGTAAAAAAGACTTGCCATACAAGCGTGTGACCCTTAGGTAAAGAACTCATGTAAAGCTGGGCATGGCTGCACGCATCTATTATCCCAGTGCTCATATAATGAGATGGAAAGCAGAGACAGGAGAATCTCTGGAAGGCATGGGCCAGTGACCCTGGAGTATGCAACAGTAAACAATCAAGAGGTTTTGTGTAAAAAAAAAAAAAAAACAAGCCAGAAGGTGGGGACTGATATTCAAGATTTTTTCTGACCTCCACTTGCATGCTATAGCAGACATGTAGCCACACTCACACATGAACATTTACACACATGCACATGCATTATGCATACACAAAAGCTGGTACTATACTATATGATCCAATGATTTTACACTAAGTGTATATTCAAAGGAAATGAAATCAGTGCATGAGAGATAGCTATACTTCCATGTTTAATGCAGCACTATTGATAATTGTCAAGATGTGGAATTAACACACGCATCCCTCAAATAGCAATTGAAAAAAATATGTTGTGTATATATAACACGTAATACTAGTCAGCTATAAAAAAAGAAATGGAATCTTGTCATTTGTAAGACATGGATGAAACTATAGATAATCATATTTAGTGGAATGGTCTAGGCGCAGAAATTCAAATGCCACATGATCTCACAGGTATGATCTAAAAAGATTGATCTCATGCAAGTTGAGAGAATAGTAGCTACAGAAGCTGGGGAAAGTGGTCTATGGTGGGCAGTTGAGGAGATGTTGATGAGTTATAGTAAGATAGGAAGAAGTTCTAGAATCATCTTCCATGGGGTGGATGACCATAGATAATTATGTTACACTGAATGTTTTGAAAATCTATAAGAAAAAAGTTTGATGTTTTCACCATAAATAAATGATGGAGACTTTTTGAGGAAACAGATATATTTAACTTGATTTGAACAAAATGTACATGTATTGATGTCATGTGGCATCCCCACAGTTATGTGCAATTTTCACATTTCAATTAAATGTAGAAAACTCTAAGTTCTTCTCTTCTAAAACAAGCATTACTATATGCTTAATGTATCCTTAGAACCCCTCTATGAATTTTCAAGCACATCTCTACATGTGTGTACTACATATACATCACATTTTAACACAAATTGAAACACACCATATACATTGTGTTGCAGGTTGTTCTTTTATTTATTTTACTTACCTGTATATGTGCATAACTGCACAATGTATGTTTGCATGTGAGTATGGCCACATATGTGTCATAACACAAGTGTAGAGGTCAGAGGACACCAGTGGGTATTGGTCTTTCCCTTCCACCTTATTTGAGACAGGGTCTCTGCTGTTTTCCCACAATATGCACCAGGCTATCTGGACCTCAAGCTCTGAGAGGTTCTCCTTGTCCCCTCCTGCCATAGAGATAGCTATACTTCCATGTTTAATGCAGCACTATTGATAATTGTCAAGATGTGGAATTAACACACGCATCCCTCAAATAGGTCTATATCACCAGCATTCTCTAAGATCTGTCTGTCAGGGTCTAGTGATAGCAATGGACAACTGGAAGACCTGGGAAGCAATATAAGGGTGATTCTGACTACACGATGTCACTTGCAAATGTTCATATACTTGTCTGGGCTTCTACCCACTGAGCTGTCTCCCCAGCCAGGTTGCTCTTTTACCTAGTGATACACCTTACAGATTCTTTCACATGGGCATAAATGATACCTCAACCTTTTGTTCCATTGCATTAAGGAGCGCTAACTTTTCGCCTGTCCTACACTGATATTCATGAAGGATATTTCTGTGATTACATTACAAACAGGCTGTAAATGATATCATTAGCCATATTTTGTACAGTATGTGGTAAATAACCCCCAAGTGCAGGAATAAGTTTGTATTCTCTCTGTTCCACAATGATACATTGTGCAAGTTTTAGAAACTCAATTTTAGTTTTGCTGTTATAGATTAAAAAAAAATATCACAATGTCATAAGGAAACATCATGTTGATGAATTGCGATTCTAGCCTCTGCAGGGACAAATACGTTGGAGCTGTCTAGACACAGCTCCTGGCAGGTTGCAGAATTCTGTGGAAAAAATTGACACCAATATTTCTTATCCTTAGGAAACTATTTCTGTCAGTGACACTGTAGTCCTATATTTAGAGTTGTCAAGAAAAGAAATGTAAGGTCGATTTCTCTTCCAGCAAATTGCAAGGATATCTGTTCAGCTCCTAGAAACGTTGTTGTTGGTCTGAAGAATACATGCATCACGAACATGCCACAGAAGCCTTGGACATGATATGTGTCTTCCTCAACTTTTTCTTTTTTTAACATTTTTTATTATTATTTCCACTCATACAAACTTAATAGGTAGACCAGTTCCCTCCCCCCTCCTCCTCCCCCCCGAACCCCCTGCTCCCCCTCTCTCCCTCCCCATCTCCCAGTGCCTCCCCCCCAATTCCCAGAGAGTCCTTTATTGTGTATGCCTAACTCTCCTCTTGGTCCTCCTCTCCGATGATGTACAAGGACCCAGTGGCATTTCCCTGAACCCTTTCTCGTGTTCCCCTTAAGCATAGGAACACTACTGTGGCTGTCAATCCCTTGCCTCCAAGGATCTTGGTGCCTTTAGCCGATGTTAGACTTTGTGAGGTCAATAGTGTGACGGACATGGCGCAGGGCATGCAAAGTCCTATTATGATTGCTTCAGCCCTATCTAGTGTGGAGACTCTTCAAATCATTGCTCCCCCCCATCCTTTTGCTCTTACAATTTTACCGCCCCCTCTTCCGCAAATGTCCCTGAGCTTCAGGATGGGGGGAGATTAGGCTGGCTTAATTCTATGTGGTTGATATAGAGTCTCTGAAGTTCTGGATTGTGGTTTGTTGATTTTCTTTTGCAGTTTTGCTGCTCCTGCAATGCCCTTCACTCCATCCTGATGGGCACTGTATGTCACCCCCTGGTCAGAGACAAAAAACTATTAAACTGGAGTCTTGTTATAGTCTGGCAGATGAAAGGTGATCATTTTGCAAATGGGTGACTGACCCCTCCCTCACCGAGGTTTCCTGCTTTTCTTACATCTACCCTTGACTGTGCTATTATGTCAACTTTTTCATTATTTGTCAAATACCAACAAATTGTATCTTGCAGTCGAAATTTGATCTTGATCATTGATTTTTGAATGTGCCTCCCCAGCATTCTGAGAGACTAGTCAGAGCTGTTTACACACACACACACACACACACACACACACACACACATACACATCTTACTGAACAGGTCTCTTGGAACGATGCTTTTCTAACAGTGTCTATATCACCAGCATTCTCTAAGATCTGTCTGTCAGGGTCTAGTGATAGCAATGGACAACTGGAAGACCTGGGAAGCAATATAAGGGTGATTCTGACTACACGACGTCACCAGTTCATTTTTTGGCAATTTTTAAAATTTTTATTTTACTTCTTGTTATGATGTATGTTAAGGTCAGCACCATGAGTTCAAGGCCAAACTAGGCTACACAGTGAGACCATCTCACAAAACAAAATAAGCAAGAACGCTTTTCTTCTTTTTTTTTTTTTTTTTTTTTGCTAGAATAGTTCCCCAACCCAGAAAATTATTAGATAGATCAAAATATATGGGCACTGAACAAACTCGATCCACAAATTTTGCTTAAAAAATTTAAACATCACTATAATTTCACAGAAAAGTGGCTCAAAGAAGCTGTACTGAGTTCAATGTGCCTTTGAAACACTGTGTTTCATCTATTCCCAGAAGCTGCTATTGTTTTTTTCCTTAACACAGGGTGTTGCCCACTATGAACTTCTGACCTAAAGAAATCCTCCTGTGTGCTGAGATCACAGGCATGTATCCAAATAGTCCAAGCAGATCTGAAAACTCAATCACTGAGTTTCAGTTGGAAATGAGGGACCACTCTACTTTGGCATCTGAATGACTTAGTGACATGCCTTCACGTCCAATTGGATAACCCACCTGCCGGTTTCTACCATCTAAAATAATCTAGAAGGAAGGTGCCTCCCTCCATCTGGTTGCTTCCCCTCAGTGCACATGTACATCTGCACAATACCTTCATTCTACTCTTCTATCTGCTTCTCACCAGTCACCCACCAATTGTATTTCATTCTTTGGTCCCTCTCTTTCTTGAACCTTTTGACTCCATTTTGCCATGTGTCTTAGTCCTTCACTGACTTCAGGTTTTTACCTTCTTATCTCTTCAGTAAAACCTTACCTGCCAACCCTGTGTAGAAACTGGATCTTCCATTTACAATAGTGGAAGTTTCTGCTGATATAATCTTGGTAAGAGACAACAGTTTCCTTTGAAACACTGTGTTTCATCTATTCCCAGATTCTGTTCTCTTTTTTCCCTTAATACAGAGTCTCATTCTGTTTGCTGTCCAGGTTAACTATGAACTCCTGACCTAAAGCAATCCTCCTGCTTCGTTGGGATTAGAGACCCACAGAAACCCAGAAGCATTTTTTCAGCAAAAATTACTTCTAGTTTTTATGTTATTAATAACCTATTGTTGTGTCCCAAACCTGATATTGGAGTATCCTACATGGTGGTCCTTGGGCTCCAGATGCTACAGTAAAAATTAAATAAATAGAAATTGTTTGTGACACCAATAAATTTAAACAGAAATTGGTAATCATTTAGAACACTCTGTGAGACGTTTTCCATCACAATTGTTTGATTATTGAAGATAAGGGATACAAAAGGTGACTCACATCATACTCTAGCAATTAGAAATTCTTATCAACTCGTCCCTTTATACAACCAAAGAATAGTGGCCTAGGAAGATGATTCAGAGATTAAGTACTTGCTATAAAAGCTTGAGGACTACAGTTCAGATTCCCAGCAGCCACATCCTGCAATCCCAGTGCTCAGGAGGCTGAGAAGGGATCCCCAGGACGAGGTGACCAGTGAGACTAACGGACTCGATGAACTCTGGGTCCAGCAAGAAACCATGCCTCAATGTAGTTGAAGAATAATTAAGGAAGACACCCCATGTCAACTTCATGTACAACCCTCTTGTACCTCCATGCAAACACACACTACATGGAAAAAAGTGATGCAATGATAGTATATATCATAATGCATACATGAAAAACTACCAGATCCCCAAATACCTTCAGGATTGTTACCGCCTCCTCAAATAGAAGAAATTATGCAAATTCTTCAACAGTTGAAAAATTCTGCATGGCAAATGAAGTGACAACTGTGCAACACTTTTGTTGTTGCTTTTAGAAGGGATTTCAGTATAAAGTCCAAACTGGCCTCCAACTGCCTTCTTCCTACCTCAGTCTCCCAAATGTTGTGTGCGCCTTCATGCCCAGTTATTTTTTAAATTCATATACTTGTAAGAATCAAATATTATTCTATTTTAAATTTGCCATTCATTTGCAATTTTAATACATTTTAAATTATTTCGGGAATACCTGGTTTTAATTAACATCTAACAATACTTTGTATTATGGTTATTGTTTACCTTTCACAATTTATATTTTACAAGATACGCTTTTTAGTTAAGTGTATTTGATATTTGATTTCAGTATTTTTAATTATATGTAAATAGAATGCTATTATTAATTTTCATATGTTTTGTATTAAAGAAACGCACAAACATAAAACATTTAAAACATGATCATAACAGCATGTAGAAGTGTATATACACCTGTGACCCTTTACCAGGAAGGCCAAGGCAGAAGAAATGCAAGCTTGAGACCAACCTGAAGTACATAACAAGACATGGCCTCAAAAAAATTACATAAATAATATCAACTTCGATTTATACATAAATAATGTGTCAAGAGCTAGCATCCTCATGCATTGGGCAAATTCTCCAAAATTCAAAGCAAGTTATGGAAAATGTAATCTGATAAGGAAACAAAATGGAGAAGTGGAAACTATAAATTTATAGGATTTTCCTGTTCCACGAAGACTGAGGAACTCGTGTTGGATGAGTCATAAGTAAATTTAAAACTGGATGACATATTCAGGTTAAATATTCGGATATGGTGACATCCTTGAATGGCAGCATTGAGATCTTGTGCTGCAAGAATAAACAGGCAAACCCACTCCATCCTGCCTTTCTGCTTGGAGGCACCCCCAAAGCAAGAGCAGGGAGGAGAGAAAACCCCACCTGAGGGCGCTGAAATCCATAGGCATGGTCTCTAATGAAAGAGTTGGGGGAGAAAGAAGGAGTCCCAGATACTAAATATTCATTGATACATTTTCTCATTTCTTCAAATTAGATGTGTTAATTTCAAGTAACTCCAAATTCGCAATCCTGCTGTCTGAGCCTCCTAAGTACTAGGTATGCAGCAGAGTTCCACCTTACCAGATGTTTCCAATTATTTTTAAAGATTTATTTTTATTTTTATTTTATTCAATCGTGCGTGCGTGCGTGCGTGCGTGTGTGTGTGTATGTGTGTGTGTGTGTGTAGAACCACGGACGAATTCGGGAACCACCATGGACGCCTCCTTGTTTACTCTGCCCCGGGATTCACAGGCTCCGCCCTACCAAGACCAGAAACGCAGGTCGCCCCCGCTTCCGCCCGGCGTCTATACGTGGGGTCTAGGATCCGAACTCAGGACCTTCTGCCTGCAAGGCAGAGGCTTAACCCCTGAGCCATCTCTCCAGCCAATTATTTTTATAGCAAGATAAGAATAGGGTACACTAGTGTCTATAAATTTTACAGAAGTGCACAGTTACAGGTTAGGGAGATGACTCAGAGTAGGAGTTCGCCCTGCAAGCCAGAGTTGGGATCCTCCAAACCTACAAAAAAGTCAGGCAAACATGGTGGTCACCTGTAATCCCAGCACTTAGAGGACAAAGCCAGAGAGTCTCTCAACGCAGATTCTGGCTAACTAGCCAAGCACTAGCAAGCAATAGGTTCAGTTACAATGGAATACTACTCAGCCATCAAAAATGATGAATTAATGCAATTTGCTGGGAAATAGATAAATCTCTGTAATACAGTAATTGCAAAGATTATAAGCAGGAGGGAAGGGGAAGGAGGGCCCCGCCAACAATGGAGAGAGAGGGGATCATGCTACAGCAGAGAAAATAGGCCACCATCAAGGACTGCAAGTAAATAATGTGGCGTCTGGTTGAGCTCGCAGACTCTCCTTACTGATCACTTGGGTCTGATGGGGTTTGATCTCACCAGAAAGAGAGGGCATAGAATCTGGCAGATAGACGGTAACTATCCTGCAAATGGGAGACTGATCCCCCACCCAGCAGTCTCCTACTCTTATTCCATCTACCTTTGAATCTACCTTATAATAAGACTCTATTTTAACAGCATTTTATCTCTGGCCAGAGGGTGATATCCAGTACCCATCAGGATGGAGCCAAGGGCATTGCAGGAGCAACAAAACTGAAAAAAAAATCAACAAATCATAATTCAGAACATCAGAGACTCTATATCAACCACCTGGAATCAGGCCTGCCTAATCTCTCCCCATCCTGAAGCTCAAGGAAATTTGTGGAAGAGGGGGCGGTAAGATTGTAAGAGCACAAGGATGGGAGGAGTCAAGATATGCAAGATACTCCACACAAGTTAGGGCCGAAGCAATTGTAAAAAGACTCTGCATGATCTGCGCAATGACCAACTTATCATTGACCCCTCAAGTCCAGCATGGACTAAAGGCACTAGGATCCTTAGAAGCAAGGGATTAACAGTCACAATAGTGTTCCTATACTGAAGGGGAACACAAGAAAGTGTTCTAGGAAATGCCACTGAGTCAGAGAGGAGGACCCAGAGGAAAGTTTGATATACACATTAAGGATGCTTCAGAGATGGGGGAGGGGGCATTGGGAGAAAGGGAAGGAGGGGGAAAGGAAGGGGAAAAGGGGGGAGGGAGCAGGGAGGACCAGGGAGGGGTAAAGGAAGGGAGGGGACAGGGGTACCTATTACGCTTGTATGAACAGAAAAATAAATGAATTAAAAATAAATTAATAAATTAATTCATTAGAAAAAAGAGATCTTACCTTAAATAAAAGCGAAGAGTGATCATAGAGGAAACCCAGTATCAACCTTAAACTTCCATGCTCATGTGTATGCATGGAATGGATGCACCCATTGTACACAACCACACATACACATGCATGCATCCCACACATACATGATGTTTAAAAAAGTTCATAGGTACAAAGTTAATTAAATGCAAACTATTACAAGGTTGTTTGACACAGATTGGGATAGAAGCACAGTGGGAACAATTAAAGCTGCATAATTGATAAGCAAGAAGAAGATTAAATGGAGTTTTTACTACTCAATTTGAAAGAACATGGAAAAAAATAACTGATGGAATAATGGGAAAATGAACAGCAATGTAGGCATCAGCTAAACTGAACCAATAATGCATTAAACATAAACAAATGAGGGCAAAAAGCATTTTTTAGAAAGTATGATCTGATTTTTTGCAACCATCCAGGGCTTATTCAGAGCATTTTAGAGCCAGTGAGAGAAACACCAGGAAGCTTTTTGGAAGGCTTGCTTTTACAGCCTTTGCTCCCCTCAGGGCCTCTCAGGTCACTCTCTCCAGGTGACTGCTGACTCAATTACCAAAGGAAAGAGATTGTCTTAACTTTCTGCTGTTACTGTTTTGAGACAGGGTCTCACTGCGCAGTCCAGGTTGGCCCCAAGCTGCCAGTCCTCCTGCCTTAGCCTCCTGAGTGCCGAGGTTACATTCAGGCAAGCACCACCATGCATGCACCACCATGCATGCACCACCATGCCCAGCTTAACTTACTGATTCTCTGTCTCCATCCACCCTTCTTATTCATTAGATAAGGGTCTTGGAGAGATGGTTCAGGGATTAAGATTGTGTCTCAAAAGCAGAAGGACTTGAATTCAAATCCCAGATTCCACGTAAAAATACTAGGCAGATGGCTCTAGAAGGTGAAGCCTGGGAAATCCCAGAGCGAAGCAAAAAGGAGGTAGAAGCAATCCAGCAGGACTATTCCCAAAAATCACCCTGCAGCCTCCATAGGCACATCCAGAGACTTTTAACACACACACACACACACACACACACACATGAGAGAGACAGAGAGAGACAGATTAAGAGAAAGAGGTGTTCCCCATCTACCTGCACTGGCCTTTAACAATGAAATATATTTCACTCCACAATCCTACTTCCCACCTCTCTCCTCTTCCTACTCAGACTTCCCAGCCCTGCCCACACTGGTTGGTGGTCCTGAGGAAGGCGATCCCACAGGACTAGGGGAAAGCTGCCAGCTGTCTGAACACATGTTCTGAATAATCACAGGAACAAGAAATGAACTTTTCTTGCAGTCAAGTCACAGCATAGCTGCACTTACTTGATTTGGTAGTTTATTTTACCCATCCAAACTAATACTGGTGCCGTTTTCATTTTTAATCTCCAACACTTTCATTATTATTCTTTCCCTAAAATATCCTCCTCTGTGATCAAGGATTATTTCTGATGTCACCCTTGGGTCTCCATAGCCACACACACTACGTGTGTGTATATACCACACACACATGTTCATCTACCCACATGCAAACACACACATGTAAATGCACAAATGCATAAACACATACGTGCATGTGCATGCATGCATGCATGTACCCCATGCGCACATGTACACGTATGTGAAAAAGGAAGGGAAGAAAAGAAATTTGTTCTTCCCTCGCCTTTGCCAGGTTTCCCCATACTTGTCGTGATGGGGACTGTCTGTGCCTCTCACATGCACCCTCAGGGCAGTGATAGGTTAAACGTGGTAATGAAAGGAGCTGGTAATGAGTTTACTGTCCTTACAGCAGAGCTTTCTACAATGCCATAGCTCCTGTCTTTTACTAAGGCCCTCGCAGAAGGCTGTCCATAAGTCAGGCCACACCCGTGGTCAGAAACTGAGCCCGCCAACATGTTGAAGTTATACTCCCCAGAGGCCAGATTTGATTTGATTTGCCTATTTGGTTTATGAGATTTTTATCGCAGACTGAGCTAAGTCATCTCTCTGCGCATTTCTGTCACCTCTGTGGCCCCAGCCTCCTTGACTTTTTGGGTCTTGAGTTTTAGATATAGAACCATAGCTTTCAATTTATTTTAATTGATAAATCAGTTGACAATCACATTGGGATCTATGGGATCTACGGGATCCTATGGGATCCTTGGTGTAAAGATCAAGTAGGCTCATTTGGTGACCTGAGTTTGATTTCTAGAGCCCACATGATCATGGTGAAGAGAGAGAATTGACTTCTAAAAGTTGTCATCTGGGGCTGGAGAGGTGGCTCAGGGGTTAAGCCTCTGCCTTGCAGGCGGAAGGTCCTGAGTTCGGATCCCAGATCCCATGTATAGACGCCAGGTGGAAGCGGGGGCAGCCTGCGTTTCCGGTCCTGGTAGGGCGGAGCCTGTGAATCCCGGGGCAGAAGGAAGTGGAGGCGTTCATGGTGGTTCCCGAACTCGTCCGTGGTTCTACACACACAGACGTGCACACACACATACATACGCACACACACACAATTGAATAAATAATAAAAAAATTAAAGAATAAAATTTCTAAAAAAAAAAAAAAAGTGTCCTCTGACCTCCACACATACTCCCTCCCTCCCTCTCTCTCTCTTTCAATCTTTCTCTTTAATAAGTAAAATTATTTAAGTTTTTATATTATTTATTCAATTGTGTGTGCATGTGTGTGTGTGTATGTATTCACAGGACCAGAAACGCAGGCCGCCCCCACTTCCGCCTGGCGTCTATACGTGGGGTCTAGGATCCAAACTCAGGACCTTCCGCCTGCAAGGCAGAGACTTAACCCCTGAGCCACCTCTCCAGCCCCAAGTAAAATTATTTAAATAAACAAAGTCCTCTCTAGGCCTCTTGACCTTGAATTTAAATGTAGTTTTCTCAAAGGTTCAGTCCTAAGTCCTTGCCACACCTTGTTCTCTCAGCTCCCTTCAAACCTGCCTCCTACCTTCCCTCAAATTCACCAGACCCCTCCATCTAACTTGAAGTATTTGTACAAACTCTGTGAGGAAAGTTTCAAACAGTCCCTAAACCTAAGCCTTTTCATAGTCTCCCTTCCAGCCTGTCGCCACCTACTTATCTGACTAGGTCACGACTGACTCTACCTGCTTTCCTAATGTGTTATTCTCCAAGTAATAAGCACTATAGCAGTTACACTTTGAAACTATATTATTATCTATTCCTTGTGTTAGACTAAGCTCTTGGAGTCCCTATAAGAGTCTAAGATAATATTTATTGAATGAATGAATGAATGTTCTCTCCAAATAATGATTTTATAAATTGTTTTCAATAAATCTTCCTGATAGTATATATTAGTATGAAAAGAAAAATTAGTAAATATCTCTATGCCCACGCATCTCTATGCTCTGAGACCACATAGGAGCTTTAAACATATCAAAAAAAAAAAGAAACCTGTGTTTGAGATTAAAGCGTCAGAGGGCATTTTGTCTTATGATGTTTCAGGCAGATGTCTAGTAAACACATATGCTGGTGGCTTGAATACAGCAGAAGTTGGTTTCTTGTTTATATGGTCAATCACAGCAGGTGTTCAGGACAGCTGACCGCTTGTTGCCTACACACTGCTTCAGGCGTCCACGCTGTTTCTCATTTGTGATCTGTGCTTTCACCTGCATTCAGCCCACAGGACAGAGTGTGGAGGAGGAATTTCTGCTTACTAAAGCATGTACATGTGCACACACACATGCACGCACACACACGCACGCACACACACACTGACTATTCTCCCTCTACCAAGGAAGAAAGGAGTTTGCAGTGCTCCTTTGCCATCCAAATATTTATACTGGGGTGAAATTCTCATTGAAAGAGGAAGAGATAGACTGATGACTGGGCCTTCAGTCCAAGCTACCTAGAGGCAAAACAGGAAGATTCGATGAAGAAGCTATAAGAAAAAGCCTTTTCAATAACTAGTTGGTGCAACTGAATAGTCGCTTGAGAATAGATCAAGTTAAAACCAATCCTTAAACCTGCATAAGAATAAACACATCTAATAAATCAGAGATCTACATATTAAACAATAAGTAAACTACACTAAAAGTACTAAAAAAAGGATAGGGGAATAATAGTTCATGGTTGAAGTGCTTGCCACACATGCAAAAGGAGCAGAGTTGTTCTATAGATCCCACATAAAAGGCTAAGTGGGCATGGCAGACCACTTGTAATTCCAGTCCCAGAAGGTGGACTGGGAATCCCAGAGCAAGCTGGTTAGCCAGACTAGTCCAACTGATAAATTCTGGGATTGATAACAGTGATTCAGCCTCCAAAGAATAAGGTAGACAAATGATTGATGGTAATTCTCGATCTCAGCCTTGGCCCTCTACGGGCAATGCTTACTCACATGCACACATATGTATACCCACACACATGAAAAACATGCATACACAAAAGCATGTACCATACACACACAAACACATGAAAATAGGGCAAAAGTACTAAAGAAAATACAGAGGAAATCCTACAAATTTGAATAAAGGAAAAGACTTTCATATCTATAAACTAAACCAAATCCTTTCTAACTATCCCTGCTATTTTGTTCCTGTTTTACTACTAATCACTCCTCTTTGTTCTTTGTTCCTCCATGAGACCCATTCATCATGTTCACTGTACTTGCAAAACCAGGAACAGTGCAGTACTGTAGATATGCTACAGAACATATGCGAGTGATTGACAGTATAGTACGTGTTCTCCTATACGCACCTTACAGCACTTGTGTGTTTTAATATAAATTCCTAAAAATGATGTCACTACATCAAAGCATAGATGAGAATTTTTTCTACTATTTTTTAATGTTGTATACATGAATATAGTGACCTTATAATATTTTCAACCCTTAGTCCAATCCCATCCCCCCCTTCTTTTCCCCTTACAACCCTTCATCTCCACTGCCAGACTCTCTCCTATTTTCAAATCTTTTTGCTTGTGAAAGCCCACTGTGCTTCAGGTAGTCTATGATGACATGCTTTGGCAAGCATTCTAGATTAAAGGATAATATATCATTGAGGAAAGCATCCTCCTTTACTTCCCCATCAGCATTAGTCCTCATTAGTCTCTCAGAAAGTTTTGTAGTTTCTTAAGATCTTTCTGATGTTATGGTGAGATGCTGATAAGACAGTTCCCATGCAATTCTCATGTAAGTAAACATACCTGCCATGAAATCTTGTATATTATAACTATGTCATGTCCAGGAGATAATGCATGATCACCACCTTCCCATTTCAAGCTCTTAAAATCTTGCCATCCCCTCTTCCACAATGTTCCCTGGCTTTGGGGTGGGAGGAGGGTGAAGTTTTCTGTTTTTTAAATGTTTATTTATTTATCGTGTGTGTCTGTGTGTGTGTGTGTGTGTGTGTGTGTGTGTGTGTGTGTGTGTCTGTGTATGTGTAGAACCACGGACGAATTCGCGAACCACCATGGACGCCTCCACCTCCTTCTGCCCCGGGATTCACAGGCTCCGCTCTACCAGGACCGGAAACGCTTCCGCCTGGCGTCTATACGTGGGATCTGGGATCCGAACTCAGGACCTTCCGCCTGCAAGGCGGAGGCTTAACCCCTGAGCCACCTCTCCAGCCCCCTTTTATAGGTTCTTATTCTAGTTAACAATAACAGGAATGTGTTCTATTCTAACAAGTAGCCCTTAAGTCCAATTGGAAAGCCATTGGTTATCTCCTTGACATTCATGCACTAGTGGTCACCTGTTGCCATGGTGATTTTATCGTAACTTGCAGATCTCACAGATTGATTAGACCTTTGATTATTTTCTCTTCCAATAGCTTCTGCAGTACTCTCTGGTACTATATAAGCAATTTATCAAGGAGGAAGCTCTCAAACCAGTTCCAACTGGTGTATTTTGTCCGTATTCTGTGATTTATATGCTGCACATAGATGATAATTTTCAGCTGTTAAAAAACTCTCCAAAAGCACTGCATAAGCCTACTTTCCTTCATGGTCTGTATCTCATATATTTTGCTCCTTTAAAAGTTCAATATAGTTATGAGGATATCGAACTGATAATAATGCACTGCGCTATATGTTTCATGTAGTCTTCTATCCCTGTACTATACATTACAATGAAAAAAGAGTCTTAATTTTTAAAGTTTTAAATTATTTTACCATCAGAGCAGTGAAATGATGCATTTGAAGAAATTCAGCAATTAAGGTAAAAGCTGGAGTTTTGATGGCTAGAGAAATGCACACAATATTATTTTATGTAAGCAAAATGGTTCCTACAACTTTTGACCAGAAATTAGGTAGAGGATGACAACTAGAGAATGAGTAGTGCTTTTGTCACGAGAGGCACTGGACATATGGCTGCTGTGCTGCACATGTGCCAAAGAGTGGCAACCTACACTCAGTGCTCTCACCTGTAAACATTTAAATAATTCATAGCCTGACATGACACGGCGTCTGCCAAACCCCTGAATTCCCTATCTGTGTGCTCACAACGTGGCTGAACTCCTTTGAATTGAGTTCCGCATCCTCACAACATGAACACTGAGTTCTCCCTCACTGGGATTCTATGAGCTACAATGGGGACAGTTCCCCATGAGACAGACTCCATGTGCTCACACGAGGACAGCATCCCTGGACCTGTACTCTGGGAGTTCACACACGGAGGGTCTCCCGTGGGCCAGGTGCCATGTGCGCACATTGCATATAGCTTACCTGGGGCTCTGTAAGTTCACAGTGCTGACAGCGTCCTATATATAGGCTCACACCATTAATTAAGAGATGGACAAAACTGTTAGTTTTTTTAACCTTAATCATGGGTTTTTAACCACATGAAAACTAATTTTAACCAGCTGGAAATTAATTCCTAACAACTATCTACAACCTAAAAGTACTTTCTCTTATTGCTCATATATTATTTTATATTATAGGCCAGTTTTTAAAAAGCAGAGGGGACATAAAGGTGGAAGGTAGACATACTAAGGGAATGTCCAGTGGGAGAAGGAAGGAAGGGATATCTAATTTTTAAATTCTTTGTATACATGCATGAGATTGGCAAAGAATAAAATTATTATTTTGAAAAAAAGAAAATGAGTAGTGTGCCCAAGAATTTATAATCCAAAACTAGCAGGAGTTTAATGCACACTTTCTAACGAAAACTTTGAAGGAGATGCCTTCTTTTAAAACGTTAATTGTTTCAATGTATCTTTCTTATGAGCCTTGTGACTTTGTAATAGCTTCTGTTAATAAAAAAAAATGAAAGAGTACATTAGTGAGCAAATTAAAAATGTTTAATTTCTAGGGAGTCAAGTGCTATAACTTTGTTCCAATGACTTCTATGATATTAACAATTCAATACTATTACAACAAATTGTAATAACTTCAAATATCAATGAAGCAGGGATTCAGAAGAAGATAAAATGACTTTGGACCAAGGATAAAATCAGAGTCTTGATACTTTGAGGGCTAATTACTCTTTTAACTAAACAACTAGTGTCTTCTCCCACAGCTTAGTGTCTTTTGCTCTTCTTTTTTGTTTCTGTATTTAGCTAGGCTCATAGCCATATGTTTGCAAAAAAAATATAGTGGACATTTGAACTTAATAAGCTCTGATCATTTCAACTTGATTTTCTTCAGTATTGCTATCTCTCTATTGAATTCTGGTTTCATATTCTGAACTGATTTCCTTATTCATTTGTGTTCTCTTGGAATTCACTTCCTTTCTGAATCATTCAAGAGTCTATACACATCCTTTTTGAAGTCCTTGAACAAATTTGTAGTTGTTCTTTTCAGTTCTTTGGGATTTTGCTTAAGTTGTTCTCATTTGTGGATCATTACTATGTATGGGATTTGTAATTTCCTGGAAGACACGTGTTTTCTTAGCTTCTCATGTGTTGTGTTTTTCCTTTGATGCTGCTGCATCTGTGGTTAGTTCACTGGTTGACTCTTCCTCACATGTCTGCACTGAGTGAGTATTAGGATTGGTACGTGGTGTTCCCTGAGGTTAACATGTCTTGACCAGGTCATGCGCCGCTTGAAGTTCAGTAATTGCTAAGGTGTCTGAGATGATCCGGCTCAGCTGGGGAGACATAGCCTCTCACCTCACATGAAGGGCTTGTATGATGCATTGGTCTCTGGCCTCAGAAACCAGGATAAGCATTGTATTCAGGCACTGGTCGAGGAATTTCAGGCAGCCTCTGTGCCAGGCGCATAGATGCTAAGGTGCCCAACCTAGGTTTCCTGTGGCCTTTGACCTTGGGAGCTAGGGTCTTCATGATGTATGGGTATCAGATGTGTTTGGTGTGACCACTGACCTCAAGATCAGGATGCTGCACCTTGCACAGATACCAAGATCCCAGGAGGAAAAGTGGAGTTTCACATGGCCTCTGAACTCAGGAATCAGGTTTCTGCCTCTTCAAATAAATTCTATAGGGAATTAATCTGATCAGGTCTCTAGAACGGATGCTGACAACTGCTGAATGTGAAAAACAATTAAATCTACAAATAAGTGAATTCCTTCAAAGGTGTATATGGGTAACTCCACATCAATATACCATTAAAAAGCACTTAGGAGAGCTATGGCTTCATTATTACCTACTATAATTTTATTTGCTCATAGTTTACTATGTTCAGCATTAAAAGCTTTCCATGCATCCTGCTTTAGCCATGAAATTCTCCTAAATAAAAATTAATTTCCCCATTTTTATATCGGAGAAATCCACAGTAAGAGAAAATATAGCCTGTTAAACATGGATAAGAGGCAATATTCTAGACTATACAGCTATACAGCTGTACAGTCAGCTGTGCAGGGAGGCACAGCTGTCCACTGAAGCAGATCTAAAGGAGCATCAAGAAGCCAACAGGACATGCAGAAAGCAGCAGGAAAATGTAGCACATGCCTTGGGTACACAGAGCATGTCCAAGCCACACCTTCACCATGAACTAGTCATGATCAGTTCCAACAAAGAAAGACTTTGAGAGTAATAGAAAAGAATGTCAGGAATGGGGAGATGGCTCAGTGGTTAAATCTTTTACCTTGCAAGCAAAAGAATCTAAGTTCAGATCCCTTGTAAAAATGCTAAGTGGAAATGGCTGTGGCTTTCAATTCTGACCCTGGAAGGAAGAACCTGGAAAACACCCAGAGAAAAGCAACAAGGAAGTCAAGCAATTCAGGATGATTCTCGATGTTTCCCTTAGATCTCCAGAAGCACACACACTCCAGTATCCTCTTGTACACACTCCAGAACACACATGCACATGCATGTAAGAAAAAAAAAAAAGAGTGCTTATCAGAAGCCATTGGAGATAGTGTGTATATCCTGGGAAAACCCTCCAACACATTCCAAAACCTGAGGCTCTGACTTCAAATTAGAAAGAATCATTTAATCACTCAACAAAGAAGTTTAAAAAAATTGGAGAAATTCCTCCACCCTTTCACAGCAACATTGCATCTGTCTTGCAGACAGGCTGCAGAATATAAGCTGTTTTGCTGCAACTCCTTCACTTGAGTCCAAATTGTATTTTGTCTGTTTGAAATTCCCAAAGTGCACAGCATAGGCTTAGCATTATTTTACAGTCTCAATGCCAATGCAGTTTAGTTCAATTTACTTCTCTTTATCCAGTTTATTTCATTACAAGCTCATTTTCTTTGCGTGTGTATGTGCATGTGCACATACACATGTCTGTCTGTCTGTCCATGTGTATCAGAAGGCACTATGTGTGCCTATAGAGGACCAAGGATGATTTGGGGAGTCATTCTGAATTGCTCTACCTCCTCTTTGCTTTGTTCTGGGTTTCCCAGACTCCACTTTCCAGGGATGGAAGTATAGGTCACATTTCTGCCTGGAAGGTTTTCTTTTTTTTTTTTTTTTTTTTTTGTGGGATCCAAAATTTAAACTCAGGTCTTTCTACTTGCAAAGCAGAGGCTTAACCCCATCTGTCCAGCCCACAAATTCATTTTTATGCTATAACCCTTCCATTCATGAAATATATGAAAACATACACAAATGTACATACATATCTACAAACACAAGCATCTTTTTTCTTTTCAGTTTTCATAAAGGTCCTTTTCATTATTAGTGGGTATCTCATTAAACAGTTAAATACATATAAATAATGCATTTCTGGTTGCATCACTACAGCACTGGTAACTAGATAACAAATTCAACTAGGAATCAGGTAGCAAGTCACTATTTTAAACACAGCTATTGTTTAGCTCATCCTTTGTTTTGATCTCCTTCTTATTCTAAGTGACAGAAGTTATCTGGCACAATGGAAAGGTATTAAAACCAAACTTCTGTGATTTGTTCCCAAAGATTTCTTTCAGTTGGATTAAACCTCCAGTTCTGGGACATGTGCAAGCTTATGCTCATGTGCACTCTTTGAAGCTACTAAGCAAACAGTGTAAGTTTTCACAACAGGTTTCAGAGTCTGAGTGTAGCACACTCCAATTAAACTAGAGTTGTTGACCTTTACGGAAATGGTAGCCATGGTTCCAGCTGATATTTAGCTGTTATACCCAAGTGATTGAAGCAAGACTTACTGAAAGGTCAAGATCTTCATATGCTTCCTGATAAATTGATCCTCCAGATTCTGTCCTATCATTAACATTAGTGTGTATGTGGAAGTCCCCAGTCCTGTGACCCATTGCAAAGGTATTCCTTGTCAGTTTTTGTCATAGTTAGATACAGGTATCAACTTGAGGGTTGAGGGTTCAATCTCTGGACACATTTGTAAAGAATTAGAAGTTGAGCTAAGCCCCTAGCAGACTTGCAGGAGATTGTCTAGTTAATAGAGAGGCCCAACCCATAGTGGGTAGTTTCTGGACAGGAGAGATGGAGAGAACTGGTTGAGGAAGATGGCATCTTTTGATACACTTGACCAAACATGCTGGTCTGGCAAGAAAGGATTGTCCCTTTCTTGTGGATACAGTGTGGCCAGTTTCTTCAGCTCTGGGTGTTAGTGTGAGCTCTTCTGCCAAGCCAGACAAGGAATGGCAACCAAAAATCATAAACCATAGTAAAACCCCTTGTTCCCCCATAGGTCATTTGGTTGTGAGTTTATTTGCAACAATATCAAGTAACTGCAACAGCTTTGAACTGACACTGTCAAAGGTCATCTAGTACCTGGCAAACCAGCAGCCCTTGTAACCAAAGACAACTGGACAATGGAGTGTCCAGAAAAATCAGAGTCAACATCACAAGTCAAGATCCACACACTACCTCTTATAAAAGAAGTTGATTTTGCCACTTTTCTTTCCTATATTTGGTGAAAGGGTAGCATCATATATCAATTTCAAGCCTTAGCAGACCTAGTCTCCAAGTGCAATTTCTGTTGTGTGGTATTATCATGGTCTGTTTTATTGTGAAAACCAGATGTATGCACACCACTTATAACTGGTCTTCAAGATTCTGTTAACTTTTGTAGAAGTTAACAGAGAAGCTGAAAAGCAAGCTACCACATGACTTTTTTTCACAACAGGTGTCACCAAATCAAGGTTAAATCCTTTTCTGGAAATGTACCTAGCAAGCTTTGCAAAAGTCAGATTTATTCGTAATAGTCATGGCCAGACTGAGGGAAGAAGTATGGTGGTATCCTGAGAAGTCCCATCTCTGTTCCCTTGTGGTTGAGACTTCTTGGCTCCTACAGAGTTGGGTTTATATGTACCATATATAAATAACAAGTTCCCAATAATCTGTAAAAATATCCAGATGTGTGATTTCTTTGTGGAAAAAAATTGACTGATAACTTCACTTCTTTAAAAGATTTAGAACAGGGCTGGAGAGATGACGCAGGGGTTAAGATACTGTCTCCCAAGCAGAAGGTGCTGATTTTGGATCCCAGATCCCATGTAAAAACACCAGTCAGAAATGGCGACCTGCATTTCTGGTCCACCTGGAAAAATCCCAGAGCGAAGCAAAAAGGAAGTAGAAGCAATTCAGGACAATTACCGAAGTTACCCTTGGTCCTCTGTAGGGACACACACACACACACATACACACACACACACACACACACGGATAGATAAATAAATAAGCAAGCAAAGTTTTAAAAATATTTAGAATGTTTATACTTTCTTTTCAAAATGTTTTTGTTTTAATTGACAAAATAATATTTTAAAACTTACTATGTGGTGATGCTTTGAGAACTGAATGTATATGTTGTGAAACAGAAATATATATTGCTATGCTGGGAAAGTTCTCTGTCACTGAGCTATGCTTCCAGCCTTTTGAAAAATGTATGCAACATATATTTTTATTAAAATAAGGTAAGCAGCACTCTCCTTTCTTAGAAATCTAAGAAGAACATGGTGAAAGAGTGCTAACTATCAATGTGCCCTCTAGTCCTTTCCTTATGTTGAAATGTGTCCTCTTACAAGCAGAGGTTCAGTGCTTCCTGACTTCAGTGTTGGTAGATTCTGTTCCTTATTTTCACTTCTCTTTAACAAGTTCATGGGGTTTTTAAGTTATATCTTCTGGTTGTTTATTATAGAATGATGAGCTAAGTCTGCATATGTATTAATAAGCAAGACTGAACTATAGCATCCCTTCTTCATATTGACCTTGACTGGGGATAATATCAAAGCACTAGTGATCTAATAATGAGTTTTTTTATGCTCCGAAAAGACTTGTTCTTGAGGCTCTGGAATGAGCCCAGGAGCTCTTGAGACAAGGGGCTACAAGAGAGGGACATGCTGTGAAAAATGCATGAATACATTAAGAAAATGTCTCAGGAGAGTGGAGAGAAGTCATTCTACCCCTCACTAGGGAAAATATGTGTCCCTGTAACCCTGTCCCAGGACATCACTAATGTGATCTTGGGGTACTAGGAGTCTTCCTGGCACCTTCCTCATGTACCCTGAAGGGCTTCCTTTGCCTTTAAGAAGTCATAGCCAACAGCCACAATAGTGTTCCTATACTAAAGGGGAACACAAGAAAGGGCTCTAGACAATGCTGCTGAATCCTTACACCTCATCAGAGAGGAGGACCCAGAGGGAAGTTTGACATGCACACTAAAGGATGCTCCAGGAATAGGGGGCCCCCACTGGGAGAAAGTGAGGGACGGGAGAAAGGAAGGGGAAAAGAGGGGAGGGAGCAAGGGGATCAAGAGAGGGGTGAAGGGAGGGAGGGAAATGAGGTACCTATCAAGTTTGTATGAGTGGAAAAAAAAAAAAGAAGTCATAGCCAGATGCATAAACATTACAAATGTCATAGAAGAACCTGGAGAAGTCATTCCATCCCTTTTAAGGAAAGCCTGTACTCTGTACTTGTATCCTGTCCCCCTGGGACTCCACTGATGTGTGACCTAGGGATACTTGGAATCTTCTAAGACAAGCACAGCCCTTTCCTTGAAGTGTCCATCCTGAAGGAGGCACAAGGGAAGAGAGGACTGTGAGAAATACAAGAATGACGCCTGATAGATCGGGCTGCCCCTGTTTAGATAAGCCTGCTTTTTTTCTAAGGACCAAAGTATTGCTCCACTTCACGTTCTTATAACATTTTTTCTCTCATCTACAAAAAAAAAGATTTGTATAAGTTTGGAATGTTCCCAATAACATATAGACCAATTTAGACATGTCATTTTTTGTGGGGGAAAATGTCTAATAATTTGATATCTTTATAAGCTTTAGAACTTTCACACTTTCTTCATTGTTTTGCTTCAATTAACAAAAATTTATTTACTTGCTGTATGAATAATGCTTGAAATGCTGCATGTATACATTGTGCAATGGCTAAACTGAGTTAATATATACATTTCTTCACATACTTATATTTTTATGGCAAAACCCTTAAAATTACTTTCAGCAAAGATGTTCCAACTAGAAGTCATAGGCAATTAAACAAATTTCCCAGTGTCAGAATGTGACACCTCTTAATGAATTGTTGGTCAGAGAGGTCTTAATGGGCCCCATAACAATATAGGCTTTTGCCATTGTTCTTGATTGTCCTCCAGAAACATATAGCTAAAATCCTTATTTCTGAAGACACCACACATGTTGACCAGAAGACATGGACAAAACAAGCTAAAACTACCCTGGAAGTTTCCTCTTTGCAGGGCAGGGTTCATACTATCAGAAGGTATGATGCAAATTGCTTGAGGAGAAAAGACTAGGCTGTCCCTGCTATGAATTCTGAGAGATACAATAACAACCACTCTTGCAAAAGGAATGCATTAGTGCAATAGTGGCATGAATACTATGGAGGTAACCAACTGCTTTCTTATGGATCTAAGGCCTGTTTTCAGGGAACACATACCTGGTACTATAAACCAGCAAAAGAATATGGACGGAGAGGTCATAGGCCCTAGGGGAAAACTACTATTGTTTTGCCACATGGACATATCAAATTGCCATCTGACCTATGGATTATAGCATCTCTCCACATGCAAGCAAGACGCTTCTTTTTAAAATGGAAGGTATTTAAGGCAGAGAATGACAACTGGCCAAAATGCAAAAAAAGTGGCTACAGTGCTTGGCCCTAAATAGGGCATCAAAAGCATCTCCCACTATGGAACACAGCAAAAAAGGGGGCAGTAAGAATGTTAAGAACCTGAGGATGGGGGGAAAGTGCCAGAGAGTATTTCTTGGATATGACAGGGCTGTCGCACCCAAGAATTCACTGCTGTGCTTATATCCACAAAACCTGCACAAGGTTTTTCCTATCCACATTTCACCACGGAAGGGGAACGACTCCATGAGGCGCCATACCTCCCTGAGAGACTACTGATTGTTTGCTGACTGTGGAGAGGGGAGCTATTTTCTTAATAGTTCACCCACTGAGATATTGCCCATTCTTCAGAAACTGCCAAAACAAGCAACTCAGATGAAACTTTGTGGGTCATACATCCAAAAAGAAAAAAAGTAGAAGGAGGACTGATTGGGAAAAAGAAGATTTTCAATGGGAGATGGAGGAGTCATGGGATCAGGTAATATGAGATGAAAATTAAATAAATTCATTGTATTCATATATGAAACTTTCAAAGAATAAAGTAATATTTCTTTTTTCTTATTCATTTTTGAAAGATTATAATTTATTTTTGAAAGATTATAATTTACATAAATTAAATTAGTTTTGGACAACTAACAGACCGTATCTCTTTAAATATCATATGTAACACCCTGTCTCTATTTTCAGTTTCTGAATCTCTGATTAAATACAAATTAATTTCCTTATACATCTCATTTGTCAACTTTCCAATACCTTGCCTCAGATTCCTCTATGGATTATAGCCATATCAAATCTACTATTAAGGACATCCAAGTATGATAGTAGATTAGAGGCCTATCCAGTGAAACAGTCAAGATTATATACAATAATTTTTTTCCTGGAAGAGACAAGGATCTGCAAATGAACTTGTTAAAACAGTTGAGAAATTCATGGGGAAACACATAGGAGACATGGTGCATTGACATAAGTGGGTGGCCAGCAGAACCAAGTTGTGCCAAGAAGCACACTGGAAAAAAATCAAGAAGTGCATCTTCCCCTTCACCTCTCCCCCACACACATTGGTTCTTCAAGGATATAAAAAGCTAAGCAGGGTCAGACCCTAGGAACCACCATGCAATGGATGACCCGCAGCCTTCCTTCTCCCCACACACTGCAGAACACTGAGACTGCAGCTGAAGTCAGGGGCTCCTACTGCCACTACCCCATCAGCATCCATTCGAGTCAAACCAAGACAACACAAATGGGGGAAGCAAATGTTCAGCTCGCCGCAAATGTGCCAGAATTCACTCCAAAAGTAACTGAAATAAAAGGGACCACTGCTGCTAAGTAGACTACAGTATTTGCATAACAGACATATTCAGCAACTACAATTGCTCCCCCAGTCCCTTACATGTCATCGTCTATAAGTTGTATCTAAGAAATGCCACACACCACAAAAGACAGACACTGCCTTAAGCATGAAAGGATGGAAAATGATATTCGAAGCAAATGGAGTTAGGTAACAAGCAGGTGTTACTGTTTTAATATCTGACAAAATAGACTCCAAATGAGAACTAGTTAGAAAAAGATAAAGAAGGTCATTCTTGGGAGAAGGAGTGGGGTGAATATACACAGGTAAAATTGTCAAAGAATGAATAAAAATTAATTTTTTTTAAAAAAAGGCCATTTTTTGTTGATTAAGGGAACAATCAGGCCATTGCTGCAAGAAAAGTTCCCACGGGGCTAAGCTGCCAAGATGTGTGACTTCACCGAGGACCAGACCGCAGAGATCAAGGAGGCCTTCCAGCTGTTTAACCGAACAGGTGATGGCAAGATCCTGTACAGCCAGTGTGAAGATGTGATGAGGGCTCTGGCTCAAGGCCCTGGTGAACCTGAAGAATGATGAGATGAATGTAAAGGCGCTTGACTTTGAGCACTTCTTGCCCATGCTGCAGACTGTGGCCAAGAACAAGGACCAGGGAACCTATGAGGATTGCGTGGAAGGCCTTCGAGTGTTTGACAAGGAAGGGAATGGTACTGTCATGGGTGCTGAAATCCATCATGTCCTTGTCACACTGGGTGAAAAGATGACAAAGAAGAAGTAGAGATGTTGGGGGCAGGCCATGAAGACACCAATGGTTGTATCAACTATGAAGCCTTTGTGAGGCATATCCTGTCGGGGTGACAGGCCATGGGGTGGAGCTTGTCTGGATGGTGCTTCTTGGGAGAAGGACATCCCGTATCCCAAGCCCCTGCCTTGCCCTGTGTGAGATCTCTATGTGGCCCCAGAGCTTCCTAGGCTCCCTATCCACAGCATCTTTCCCAACAGGTTTCTTTTGGATGCTTGCCATTAGCATTCACCAAATAAATTGTTCTCTTTGCCTCAAAAAAAAGGAGCGATCAGTTCATCAAAGAGGACATTACAATTATAAACATAAATGCACCAAACATGGATGCATCAAATTTCATAAAACAAATTCATAAAACAGATGAACCCCAGCACAATAGTAGAATATGGTTTCAATACCCTACTCTCATCAACTGACAGCTTATCCAGAGCAAAAAGAAAAAAAGAAGAAATATCAGAGTTAAATGACATCAGAGATTGAATGGACTTAAAATAGATAAAGGACAGAAAAATCCAATTAAACACTGAAAACTACACATTCTTCTCAGCAGCCCATGGAACTTCCTAGAAAATAGATTACGTAGATTTACTACACAAAGCAAGCCTTACATTAATCACCTGGAACCAAACCAGTCAAATCTCTCTCCATCCTAAAATTCAGGGAACCTTGTAGAAGAGGGGACAGCAAGATTTTAAGAGCCTAAAGATGGGGAGGACCAACGATATGCAAGATACTCCACACAACTTAGAGCTGCAGCAGCCACGGTCAGACTTTGCATGACCTGAGCAATGACTGACATGTCAACAACCCCCCAAAGTCTAGCATAGATCACTAGCAGTAAGATCCTTAGAGGCAAAGGATTAACAGTTATAATAGAGTTCCCATACTAACGGGGAGCCCAAGAAAGGGCTACGCCACTGAATCCTTACCCCTCATTAGGATGGAGGATTCAGAGGGAGGGTTGGCATTCACACAAAAGGATGTTCCAGGGGATGGGGGGAGGGAAAGGGAGGCACTGGGAGAAGGGGAAGGAGGGAGGTGGGTGAAAGGAAGGGGAAATGGGGAGAGAGTGCAAGGGGAGACTGGGGAAAGGTGGAGGGAGGGAAGGAGGACCAGGGTACCTACTGAGCTTGTATGATTGGGAAAAGAAAATAAAATGTGGAAGAAAAAAGAAAAAGTACAGCCCAAAATGGATTCAATGGCAAAATTCTATCAGATCTTCAAAGAATAACATTAATGCTTCTCAAACTATTCCATAACATAGCAAAGGAAAAAATAGTACCAAAGTCAGTATTACCTTGGTATTAAAATCAGATAGATACAATATATTAATTTCTCTAATGAACATGGATATAAAAACTCTCAATAAAATACTTGTAGACAGGGACTGGAGAGGTGACTCAGGGGTTAAGCCTCTGCCTTGCAGGCAGAAGGTCCTGAGTTCGGATCCTAGACCACACGTATAGACGCCGGGCGGAAGCGGGGGCAGCCTGCGTTTCTGGTCCTGGTAGGGCGGAGCCTGTGAATCCCGGGGCAGAAGGAGGTGGAGGCGTCCACGGTGGTTCCGGAATTCGTCCGTGGTTCTACACACAGACACACGCGCGTGCGCACACACACATACATATGCACACACACACAATTGAATAAATAATTTTTAAAATTTTTTAAAAAAAACTCCAGGAGGCAGCGGCCTGCAATTTTCAACCCTGGTGGGTGGGACCTAGGAAATTCCAGGGCGAAGGAAAAAGGAGGTAAAAGCAATCCTGGATGATTCCCAAAGTCACCTTTGATCCATCCACAGAGACAAATATATAATACACACACACACACACACACACACACACACACACACACACACAAATAAAATACTTCCAAACAAAATTCAGTAACACACAAAAAGATCATTCACTGTGATCAAGTTGGCTTTTACCAGAGCAGCAGAAATGGTTCAATATATGTACACCAATAAACGTAATACATAATAGAAATAGACTCATGTGCAAGAAACATGATTATCACATAGATGCAAAAAAGACTTTTACAAAATACAGTCTTTTGTGATTAAAAAAATTCTAAAGAAACTGGGAATAGGGCTGGAGAGGTGGCTCAGGGGTTGTGACTCTGTCTCACAAGCAGAAGGTTCTGAGTTCGGATCCCAGGTCCCACGTTAAAAAAACAAAACCAAAAAAAAAAAAAAAAAAGAAACTGGGAATAGAATGAACATATCTCCACATAATAAAAGTAAATATGACAAATATATCTCAAGGCATTTCCATTAAAATTGGAACAAAACAAGAGCACCCACTTTCTCCTTTCCTATTCATTGTACTGGAGTTTATGCTGGAGAGATACGAGAAGTAGATGAAAAGGATAAAAATAGGAAAAGAAGTATCCTTATTTTCAGACATAATTCTACATATGAGACCCTAAAGACTCCAACAGAAAACTCTTAGAAACTGAAACACTTTCAGCAAAATGGCAAGATATAAAATTAACACACAAAAATCAGGAGCTCTTCTACATACTAATGAAAAACATGCTGAGCAAGAAATCAGGGAAACAATTCCATTCATAATTGCCACCAAAAATAAATAAAATGCCTAAGAATAAATCTAACCAAAAAGTGCAAGGCCTGTCTCTATATAGAAACTTTAAAATGCTCTAGAGAGAAAATAAAGAAGACACCAGAAAATGGAAAGACTCTCATGCTTGTAAATAGCCTGTCTTACTGAAACAACTTACAGGACAAGGAAATCCCCACCAAAATATCAATTGCATTCTTTACAGAAATAGAGAAAACAATCTTTAAATTCATTTAGAAGCACAAAGGACATCTAATAGCAATCGTTAATTTAAAAAATTTTTAAGATTGGAGGTCTCACCACACTTGATTTCGAGTTATATTATAAAGCCAAAGCCATAATAACAAAAATACAGCCCTACTCATTAAACTATCTCACAAGTCCCAGATCCTTATTTCTTATCCTGAACAAAAAAATCAACTCAAAAGAGATTAAAGACCTTAATAAACATAATACCTGAAAGTTCAAAATGTAGACTCCAATCACTCAAGAAATAAGGTCAACAATGGACAAATGAAATCATATGAACTTGACAAGCTTCTCAGCAAAGAATCACGAAGAGAGAGTGGACAGAATGGAAGATAATGTTTGCCAGACATAGATGTCTAATGCTAGACATCTGACATGGGATTAATATCTAGAATTTTTTTAAGGCGTTCAATATGTTTAGTCATCAGGAAAATGCAAATTAAAATTACTTTAAGATTCAATCTCACTTCAGTCATGATGGTTTTCATCAAGAACACAAACTACAACCAGGGCTGGTGGACATGTGGAAAAGGAAGTCCGTGTACACAGTGCAGGCTGGTGCAGCCATTATGAAAATAATAGAGGACGTTCCTTTAGAAACTGAAAGTAGAACAACCATATGATCCAGCCGTACCCTCCTGGCATTGACGCAAAGAACACTACATCTTACCATAAAGACATGCCCATGTTCACCATTGTTCTATTCACAATGGCTAGTAAATAAAATCAGCCCAGAGGTCCATCAGCTAATGAGTGGATAATACAGATGTGGCATATATACACAATGAAATTGTATTTTTGGCAGTAATGAAAAATGGAATTACTAAATTTGCAGAAGTATGAATAGAATTGAATGTTATTTTAAGTGAGGTAACCCAGCTCAGAAAGATAAGAATCCTGTGGTCTTTCTCGTATGCAGAATTTACGTGGGTATTTATATGGTACTGTGCTAGATGCCAGGAAGCAGGCTGGAGGGGGTATTAAAAAGAATAAAAGCTCTTTCCGTTCCCAGTGCAGCCATGGAACAGACTTAAGTATGCCCTGACTGGTGATGAAGTGAAGATTTGTATGCAACACTTCATTAAAATTGATGGCAAAGTCAGAACTGACATAACCTACCCTGCTGGGTTTTTGGATGTCATCAGCATTGACAAGACTGGAGAGAATTTCCATCTCATCTATGACACAAAGGGTCGATTTGCTGTTCATCATATTACACCTGAGGAGGCCAAGTACAAGTTGTGCAAAGTGAGAAAGATCTTTGTGGGCACAAAAGGAATCCCTCATCTGGTCACCCATGATGTCCGTACCATTCGATACCCTGATCCCCTCATCAAGGTGAATGATACCATCCAGATTGATTTGGAGACAGGCAAGATAACTGACTTCATCAAGTTTGATACCGGAAACCTGTGTATGGTGACTGGAGGTGCTAACTTGGGAAGAATTGGTGTGATCACCAACAGAGAGAGACATCCTGGCTCCTTTGATGTGGTTCACGTGAAAGATGCCAACGGCAACAGTTTTGCCACTCGACTCTCCAACATCTTTGTTATTGGCAAAGGCAACAAACCATGGATTTCTCTTCCTCACGGAAAAGAAATCGCCTCACCATTGCTGAAGAGCAAGACAAGAGGCTAGCGGCCAAACAGAGCAGTGGGTGAAATGGTCTCTAGGAGACAGTGCTGGAGACGTGATTTTTTACTCTGACATAATTAAATGGCATCATGAATTCAAAAAAAAAAAAGAATAAAAGAGGATTTAAGATTGGGGAGCATAACAGATCAGCATGTGATGAGAAAGCAAAAGTACTGGTAGTGGAGACATTCAAGCAGCGATGGATAATGGAGGACGGCAGGGGTTTTGGGGAAGGGTCAACCAAAACTAAGGACGTATGAAAAAGCCATTAGGAAACCTGTTAAACTATGTGGACTCCTGGGAGGCAGACATCCAGGTCTACCTGAGAGGATTCTCTAGATTAATCTGGCTATTCGTGAGCAAGTTTCCTGATTGCTTTAATGGGTGTGAGAAGACCCAGCTAGAAGTGTGGAACCAACCCTAGGAAGGCATACGAGTGTGAATAAACATGAAGAAAATGAGTGCGTGCATTCCTTGCCCTCTGCTTTTGCTGTAGATGTCAAGTGACAACTGCTTCATGTTCCTGCTGCTGTAACTTCCCCACAAAGACGAACTGTAACCTCGAATCATGACCCAATTCACCCCCCACCCACGTACCCCATGGTGCTTGGGTCAGGTATTTTGCTGCACCAGTGAGTAATAAAACTAAAACATAAGCCAATTTAAAAATACAATTAGAAAAAAAATTTGAATTCAGATTTCCTGCATGAGTTGCTCCCAGAAGCTGCTCCCAGAAGCAATATGCTATGACATGAAAATAACCATGCCAGGGTGGGCTATCTCTCTATGAGTTGTTGATCAAAGGAGCCCCTGAAGCACCCCAAACTGCTGCCACATCTCTTAATTGCCCACTAGAAATAGATGGTAAGACCCTTTTGCCAAAGATACCACATGCTCTGGTTGCAAGTTATATAAAAGCAAGCTGGAACTGGGTTGGAAGTTCTTCACTACTGGTTAGCATGCATAGTGCCAGAAGGTATTTAGTAGGTTGCAAGGGGAGAAAAGACACTATGGCAGCTTGCCTGCAGGTGGCCAACAAATGTCTTATGGGGACAAGAAATTTTATTTTGGCTAAAACTTTTCAGCTACAGTTCTTAATGCTGTTTGGCAAGAGAGTCCACACCAACACCAAGGGCCAGGAGAACTAACCACACCATGTCCATACATGGTCCAACAGGACTGTTGAGGTAAAGACAATCCTTACTTGCAGCATGTCTGGCCAACAGAAGAATGCCAATTTCCTTAACCAGTTTCCTCCATCTTATTCATTTACCCAGGGCCTAGTTCCACCCACAGAAAGATGGGCCCTTCCTATCACTAAGACAATCTTTTGCAGGCTTGCCCAAGGCTCAACTCAACTGCGAATTCTTTGCAACTGTACCCAGAACTCAAATTGACACCAGTATCTAACTTTGATAGTCACTGACAGTCTTTCCCAGTTGTGGGCTCTGCATGCTATACCACTGACCTGTCATCAAGATGTGCCCACTGGTCCAATAGTGGCATGACTGTCATGGATTTGAGGTCTACTGTATAGACAAGGATTCATGTGTGGTACTGTAAACCTAGTCAGAGTGGATGGCTGGAGAGACCATAGGCCCTAGTGCCAAGACTACCACTACTGTTTTGTGAAATGGATGTATTGTGCCAGTCATACTGCCTTCTAAAGTTTTATGTTTATCTCCATCATTTAGAGATGCTCTCACCTTTGACCAGAAAAACTTTTTTGAAGTGGGTAACAGTTACTGCAGAGACTTACAACTTACTGAATGACTTGTGGATGCTTAGCCAGAAAAAAGCTCACCCACATCACCCCTTTCAAGCTCAGAAAACACTTCAGGGAAGTGGGGACAGAAATAAGGCAATAGCCAGAGGGTGAAGCTCTATGGAGTTCAACCTTCTGTCTTCTAGTGCATGGCCGTTGCACTAATGAACTCACAGTCTCTGAGATTAATTGACAAAAGGGACCCAGGTGCCGGGCTCTCAGCAGCTGGTGTGGAAGGGAGTGCTGGTCCAGCCAGGCACAACCTGGGGCTGAGCAGGATGATGAGTGTCGCCGGCCCGGACCCCCCTCACCACCTGGGAAAGACACACCAGGCTGGGAGCTCTGTCGAAGCAGTAAAAGCTTCTTTATTCCAACACCCCACCCAACATCCCATAAGTCCTAGTGTGAGTCTTTGCTCATTGGCCCTCTCAGCTAGGCAGTTTAATGGTGCCAACTATAGATAGAAGGCATAGTCTCATGAGATTTGTAGTCTCATGAAATTATTATGGGCTAGTGGGGTGTTACTATGGGTCAGTTGCTGTTGCAACCTAAGGCTATTTTGCATCAGCCACAAGGCTGTGCTGAATTATGCTGGTGAGGGAGCTTAAATAGATCATGAAACTCTAGCCAGGCTGAGGAAGTTCCAACAGGCCTTGTCCAGGGTCTTGATGAGGCCCAACATCTCCCTCTTTTGTTTTTGTGAGTAAGCCTTGGGACCAAACGTGTGACCCCTGTCTTAGGTTGTCTCCCTTTGGAAACCATACCCGTCTCTGGGTATCATGCTTCAAGGTCTGGGCAAGCCTCTCCATGGCCTGACTTAGGTTGTCCCTAGCTTTAGGGATATTATCCATCATTGGTCAGCATGGAGGGCAGGGGAGGTATATGAGTGGTGGCCATAGCCCCAGTTGGTATCCTAAGTGGCAAGTAATGAATCTTGACCTGATGAAGTTTAATAGCCTCTATTCTTTGCTGGATGAACTGAGCGGCCCTATTAATGATGCAAGGCCTAATGAGCAAGAAAAAGGACTACCAGAGGGCCCAAGAGGGGGAGGAAGTAAGGGAGAAGGCCATTCTTGAAGTTCACGCCTGCAAATCTCCAAATCCTCTATCACAGGGCCAGATGAGGGCTGTCAGCACCAGGATGGTCAGGCACAGTGATGTCATCCTCTGGTTCTGGGGAGAGAGCAAAGGGGCGATCCTCAGGGGTACAAGACTCCCTGGAGCTGCGTTTATCATCCTGTGGGAGGTACTTTAGGTCCCTGGCGGGGATCCAGATGGGGCGTTTTTCACTCTGGGGAAAGAAACAGCCAAATTCTCACTCCGCTAATAAGGGGGTCAGGGCCTCTCCAGGCACCTGTCAATGGGTCTTTCCAGCGCACCCAGATGGAACTGTATGTGATAGAGGAAGTCCAGTGCCTTTGGAAAGGGGAAGCCCCGTCTGTTTTTGAAAAATTTAATATATTTAAAGTAAATAGCACTCTCTTTAGTGATCATGAGGAGGTGATGATTCTGTTGTTTTTGTAATTGGGCCTTAAGGGTTTGATTATGGCACTCAATCATAGCTTGGCCCCATGGATTGTGGGGGATCCCCATGGTATGTGAGACACGCCATGTATTAAGGAAATCTGTAAAAGTCTTACTAGTAAAGAATGGGCCATTATCAGTTTTAATTTGATCTGGAAGACCAAGTGTGGCAAAGCATTGAAGCATATGGCTAATGGCATGTTTGGATTTTTCTCCTGTGTGGGCTGATGCCCAGCAGGCATGGGAGAAAGTATCAATGGTAAGAAAGACATATTTGAGCTTGCCAAAAGGGGGGGTAGTGGGTGACATCTATTTGCCATAAATTGTTGGGTCTTAGCCCACAAGGATGGACCTCCATCTTCTGAAGGGGAGAGATTTGTAAAAAAAGGTTGGCAGGATTTGCAAGTGTGAATGATCTTTTTAAGACTTAATAGGCACTAAAGGATATTTGTGATGGAGGCCTCTCCAATTAGTGTGGGTGAGGCGATGGAAGCTAGTGGCCTCCTCAAAAGTCATGACAGATGCCATTTTGTCTGCCAGGGCATTGCCCTCGGAGAGGAACCCTGGTAAATTTTGGTGACCTCGAAGGTGTTGGAGGAAAATGGGGTTGGTCCTTTGTTAGAGACCGAACTTGGATCATTAAGGGATATATAGGGTTAGAGTCTAACCTCATGTGGGACTCAACTAGGTTGGGTAGCAGGTTGACAACATAAAGGCTGTCAGAGAACAGGTTGAATGACTCTTGTATGGTATCCAATCCTAAGGCGACAGCAAATAGTTCTTTGAATTGTGCAGAACCCTCGATCTCATGGGTGACCGACCTGATAGGTGCTGGTATTTTACCCAGTTTATGGGGAGGGTAGACTACTAAAGATGCCCCTAAACGTCCCCTATCAGTAAAAGCAGTAAGAAAATCAGGGTTAGGTTGGGATAAGAAGAGTTTAGGGGGTACCCAGTTTAATCTAGTAAATGGACTCATCCATTGTGGGGGCCATAATGACAGTCAATTTTTCCCATAAACCCTTCTAGAGGTATGGAAATTCTAACATTGTTCCTCTGGAGCCAGGTGAAATCTGTTAGTTTAAAGGGAACAATTAGGAAATGGGGCTCCATTCCAAACAGCCTGGTGGAGGTATCTCGGCCTTTGATGATGCAATCTGCAACTTGGTCGGTCATAGAATACACCCTAGGGACTCCACCAATGGAAGGATGTATCCAATGGATGGGGTAGCCCTCCTGGGCCAGAAGGGCAGTACATAAGGTGCTACCAGAGAATAAATAAAGGGCTACAGGAAGGAAAGGATTGAATCTCTTTAGCACCGAAGTATTTATGGCACCTTGAACCTTTTGTAGCAGGTGTTTATGTGATGGGTCAAGGATCACAAGAGAGGAAAGGTCAAGCCCTTTTAAAAGGTCAAAAAGGGGGAGCAAATCTTCAGTAGATCTAGGAATCCAGGATCTCATCCAATTGATTTCCCTTAAGAGTTTTTGTAGCTCAGACGAGGTATAGGAATCTCTAATATATAATTGGGGCCTTATAGGGGAAACAGCATCTAAGGCTAATGTAGACCCCAAAATCTTAAACGGAGGAATTGTTTGTACTTTATCAGGTGAAACCTTAAAATTATAGGCCTCTAAGATGGCAAGACATTCACCAGTAATCTTCTTAAGCTTCTGAGGATGAGGAGATCCTAAAATAATGTCATCCATATAAATATAAAATAATGAATCAGGTTGTTCTCTCAAAGAGGCAAAAATGTGGGACATATAGTACTGGCAAATGGGAGGACTGTTAGCCATGCCTTGGGGCAATATGGTCCACTCGAATTTCAAATCAGGCCCCTCAAAATTGGTAGAGGGGATAGAGAAGGCGAATTTCCCAATGTCATCAGGATGTAGGGGAATAGAGAAAAAACAGTCTTTAATATCAATAATGGTTAAAAAATAACCAGAAGGAATAGCAAGAATCCAAGGGAGCCCCCTCTCGGGAGTCCCCAGCGGGAGCATCCACTCATTAATTTTTTTTAGATCATGTAAAAACCTCCAGGAGCCATTGGCCTTTCTTATGACAAAAACAGGGGAGTTCCAAGGACTCGTCGAGGACCGAATATGTCCCAGGGATAGTTGTTGTTGAGCTAGAATATGTAGTTGTTGTAACTTAAAGGTAGGTATGGGCCACTGCTCAACCCAGATGGGGCTTCCCGGCAGCCATCGAATCTTTGGCACCAGCGGACAAGCAGTGGCCTCTAGGATTGGGGGTGAGTCGGGAGGTGTCTATGTTTGATCTGTTCTCTATAGTTGGGATGGTTGATTCTCCCAGCCTCAAACTGTTGTTCTTCCTCATATAAGGCCTTGTGGTCAGTGGTGATATAGGCTTCTACCTCGCCAAGGATATCCTGGCCTAGGAGGTTTGCAGTAAGCCCAGGAACCACCAGGGGACGCACCTCTCCGGTCCCACCATCTGGGTCGGTCCAGTGTTTGTAGTCAGCTGTTTCCCAAGAGGTGGATTGTCCTCCTACACCAAGTAAAGGAGGGCCTGGGACCAGCTTCCAAGAGGAAGGCACTTCTTCTTTTCTAATAACTATGCAATCAGCCCCGGTGTCAATAAGAAATCTGAAATCTTTACCTCCCACAGTGAGTCTCATTTTAGGTCTAAGTCCCAGGATCAGTGGCACGGTCCAATGGGCATTGACAGTCTTTCTCCCCTTATTTAACGGGGCTGGGGAATGCCCCTGAGGGAGTTTAAAGGCTTGCCCTGGATGTTAAATTTAGATCTGCAGTCCTTGGCCCAGTGAAAGCCCTTTTTACATTTAGGGCAGGGTGTATGGGGTAGATTGGCGGGACCCAAGGTAGGGTATACCACTCCAGCCCTATAAGGGCATTCCCTCTTAAAGTGAGCTTCTTTTCCACATCTGAAACATGTCCTTCCTTTGTTTCCCATTAGTTGTAAAGCACAGACCAGGGCAGTTGCCTGCATGGCAGAGGCCATGGTTCTAGCTTGGTGGGAAGTAGATTCCACATCTTTGCTGGCTATGATCTATCTGGACACAGAGTGATCTTTTAGTCCAGCGCAGGCTATTTTATGATCATAGTTCATCCCCTCCCATACTAGGATTCTAGCAAACTGTTCCTATAGAGGGCCAGGGGGAAGTTTTCTGGCGAGACTCTTTTCCACCTCTCTATGAAAGTGGCCAAATCTTCATTGGCCTTTTGTGTCATGCCTGTGATAGGGGGCTCAGTGGGGCCCTCCTCTAATCTCTTCAATGCATTCATTCCCAGTCTCCTAATTTGGTCTCTATAGGGATCAAGGATGGCCCCCTGCTGTAGCCTGGTTGAGAATTGGTCATTGTCACCAGAAAGCATCCCAAAAGTGATTGGGATAGGTGGCTGGGTGGCCTGATTTCGCTCCCCTTGGATGCGGCATTCATCTTGGTAGAAGGCACACCATTTAATATACATTGGCCAGGGGAGCACGGCTCGGGCAAGATCTTTCCAGTCCTGTGCAGTGCAGGGCTGGTGGGATAGACCTGGGAGAATAGTCTCTGCCCAGGGGGAATTAGAGCCATCTTCTGCAACGACCTTTTTTAGTTCTTTTAAGTCATGAGCCTCCCAGGGGAGGCAGGGTAGTTCCTACCAGGATTAATGTTAACAGGAAACAGCTCCGTCAATCCACCCCCCAGGGGACATGGCGGGGGAGTGGAGGGAGACCAAAAAGGATTTATGGAGGAATGCTGAACCGATCATGGCCAGAGGAGTCCCCATGACGCCATGAAGCACTGCCAAAAGGGGCCAGAGAGGGGTCAGCGGTTTCCTTCTTAATGGTCTCTTTGGGCTGGATCCGGCCTTCCTTTGGCGGTTTGGGGGAAAACACCCTTTAAGGATGGAGATGGTGGGGAGAGCTCCCAGGGGTGGGATCTCCCCCTCTTCTACCTGAGCTCACTGGATAAGCCCCTCAACTCGATCCCATGTTTCCCAATCAAAGAGGTTGCTCTCAGGTAGCCATGGAGCAATCTTAAGTAAGCAGCCCCCCAAGCTTGAAAAGCTTGAGCATCAGCAAGGGCGAGACCCCAACTCTTAAGTAAAACTCTGAGCGAGTCTAGCGCGGGGTCAGGTTTGGGGAAAGACTGCCCCATAACTTATGGGGGTATACTCACCCGAAGACCAATTAGCCTGTCAGCGAACGTCCGAGGGAAATTGCCTCACACATTGCCTCACACGGGGCACCAGTCTGCCGGGCTCTCAGCAGCTAGTGCGGAAGAGAGTGCTGGTCCAGCCAAACACAACCTGGGGCTGAGCAGGATGATGAGTGTCGCCGGCCCAGACCCCCCTCACCACCTGGGAAAGATACACCAGGCTGGGAGCTCTGTTGAAGCAGGAACCGACTTTATTCCACCAGTCAGGCCCTTATATATCCCACCCGACATCCCATAAGTCCTAGCATGAGTCTTTGCTCATTGGCCCTCTCAGCTAGGCCGTTTAATGGCACCAACTGTAGAAGGCATAGTCTCGCGAGATTTGTAGTCTCACGAGATTATTATGGGCTAGTGGGACGTTACTATGGGCCAGTTGCTGTTGCAACCTAAGGCTGTACTGCATCAGCCACAAGGCTGTGCTGAATTATGCTGATGAGGCAGCTTAAACGGATCATGAAACTCTAGCCAGGCTCAGGAAGTTCCAACAGGCCTTGTCCAGGGTCTTGATGAGGCCCAACACCCAGGGAGTTTCCATCCAGGTGTAACGGAGGGACTTACCAGGACCCACCACTCCCTGAGGATCTCTGTGTAATTAGTGGCTGCTGGCATAAGAGGGAGGGATGGAAGGACATTTCTTCAGCACTGTAGCCATTGGTTAAGTTGTCCATGTTCCTCTAAATAACCCCTCACCCATGTGCAATCCAATTAAATTCACTGGATCACCAAAATTAAAAAAGGTATTGAAGTAGAAGAGGAACTGAAAGGAAAACAAAGGAGATTACGGGTAGTAGGAGGGAACAAAGAGTGTGATGGGGAGGTAAAGATGACCAAAGTACATTATTTGTATAATATATGCCTAATTTTCAACATCTGATGTATTTCCAGAAATTTCCTTTTATCTTTACTTCAACCTATTAATTCCCAGTTGTTTGGGAATTTTGTTGTTATTGTTATTTAATGGGGTTTTTTCCTCCTTACTCATTTTTGTGACTGTTACCTATTATTTCCTTAAATATTTTAAACATTGTTAATATTCCATAGCTGATGATCCTAAGAACTTAAGTTAATGGGAATCTAAATCTGTTACTTATTTTTCCAGATGAACTCACACATAATGATTTTCTTTCCAGGGTGCATAATGACCTATGATTGTGAAATGATTGCTTAATCTGCAAATTGAATTGTTAAAGATTTCCTCCCAAGACAATTTGCTTCTGCTTTTTCCAGTAGCAAGGGCGACACAACCCAGGGATGGCACCAGGCCTTCTTCCCATGCCTGATGTTTCAGAATGTTCCAGACTCCATTTCCTCATCTGGTCACAGGATCTAGACTCAGTCTCTTGGGGATAGCCTGACTTCTGACACCTGCTCTTATAACTCTCCACCACCCTCCCCACCCCCCCCCCACACACAGTGTCTTGACACAGTTGTATTTATTGGGAAAGCATCTTCAGAGGCCTCTGCTACCTCTCAGGAGACACGGAGAGTGCATCCTATACAGTCAGACTGCCAGAAGCACAAGTCTATGGTGGTGTTGACTTAAGCTGAAACTGTCTTCCCAAATCTTCTCACTTTTGTGTTGTGAATTTGACTAGCCAAAAGGAATTTGTGTGAGCTTTAGAAAGCAAAGATAAAGCAATAGCCACTGGTCTGTAAAAAATGTGTCAGTAACAGACTAAGGCCAGCAGGTTTCAGTCTGGCCTTCCTGTTCTGTGTCCACCTCTATTTCCAAGCACTGGCCAACAACAGCCCATATCTGTCACTAGATAGTACACCTTGCTACAAGGCTCCCCATTGCTGGACCTGGATCCTCAGAGCCTGACCAGTGATCCCTTTTCCTATCATCACTCTCTCTCCTGAACTTTTACTTCGAAACTCCTTCTTAACTGTGTAGATCTAGAGCCTTCAAAAATCCGTTATGCTGCAGCACTCGAAAAAGTCTTTGATCATTTCAGGCCAAAGTCTAGCTAATATGCTCTTGCTGTTCTTTAATTTGGCTTAACCAGTCATTTATCATTAAACCCAAAATATGAATGCCAAGCATTCTTTTGCCATACAAATCTATGCTGTGCCCCTGCCATGTGCTCGATAGGTGCTAACCCAATCTCCAAGATGCTTGCAAGAACAAAGATTTGGGCTGGAGAGATGGCTCAAGGGTTAAGACTCTGCCTCACAAGCAGAGGCCTGAGTTCGGATTCCAGGTCCCACATAAAAAATGCCAGGCCGAAATGGCAACTGCCAGCACTTTTAGCCCTGGTGGGTGGAACCTGGGAAATCCCAGCATGAAGCAAGGAGGTAGAAGGAATCTAGGATGATTCTAAGTTACCCTTGGTCCTCCACAGGGACATATGTGCCTTCTGATAAACATACCCCCCCACACACACACAATAAACAAATAGTTTTAAAAAAAAAGAACAGAGAGTTGCAGATGGATCATAATGTTAGCAGACAAGTTAAAAGACAGGGTGCCACATAGATTCAGAGGCAAGGCATGTAGTCAGCTGTGGTTTCTGAGCACACATTCAAGTGAAGTCATCCTCAAACTGAGTTCTGAAACAAGTCTGTTAAGCTGAAGAAATGTTTGGGCTCTACTTTAAAAGATTTAGGTTTGTTCATGAACTATGTACTCAAAAGAATTCTACCAATTTTCACTATTCCAATAAAAATATCCTGAACTGTGTGGTATATTTAGTTTGCAAGGAATGAATTAGTTTTTCCAAAACAGTATTATTTGTCATATTGAATTAAAGTTTTAAATTTATAATTAACATATTGTGAAATAACTATAGTTTATATTTAGTTTATAAATGTTTTCATTTCATAAACTAATGAAAAAAAGAGATGCCCAAACTTATGCACCTATAAATTCAAGTAATATTATTATAGAATTAATTCATTAACCCCAGAATTTTTTTTCTATGGGGAAAATCTGTTCATTGCTTGGTCTTGAGAAGTGTGGAGTCTTATCTTTTACTAATTTCTTCAGCTCAAGGGACAGTCGCCCAATGTTGCTGTGATGTCACAGATGTCACAAGCATTTCTTCCTCTCCATCTTCACTGCATCTAACTTAGTTGAGTTTCCTCAGTGGTTTATTGAACTGTGAGATCAGATCCAAGTGCAGGTGCTATCACACTGCAAGCTGCCTCTGGGTTTATTTCATAAATGTACAAGTTTCTTGTGAATTCTTGGCCTCAACACAGCAACCCTCACCACAAAGGCAATAACTCTGATAGTACATGGCCAGAATCCTAGCACTGGCCAGCCCAGACAACAAGCGTGACCTTGTCTCCAAACAGCAAAAATAAAACAAATGACAACCAACCCAGACATCACATAGGCACTGAGCTGTGGTAGAAGAGTTTAGTTACGAGGAAATAGGTCTGATGACTTAAAATATGTTCATTTTCCATTTTTTGAATTTTCACTAGGATGAAAACCACAAGACTTTTAAAATAGTCTCACAAGCAGACTAGAGAGATGGCTCAGGGGTTAAGACTCTGTCTCACAAACAGAAGTTTCAAAGTTCAGACTCCACATAAAAACACCAAGCTGAACTGCACTTCCAGCTCTGGTGGGCAGAGCCTGGGAAATCTCAGAGCAAAGCAAAAAGGAGGTAGAAGCAATCCAGGATGATTCCCAAAGTCACCCTTGGTCTTCCACAGGGATACACAGTGTGCTCTCGCTCTCTCTCTCTCTCTCTCTCTCTCTCTCTCTCTCTCTCTCTCTTCTCTCTCTCTCTCTCTCTCTCTCTCTGTCTCTCTCTGTCTCTCTCTCTCTCACACACACACACACATACACACACACACACAGAATAAATAAATAAAATATTTTTTTAAAAAAAATGAGTCTCACAAGCAAAGGCACAGCGGCATCATGAACCAAAGATTCTCCACTGTAAGTTTTAAAGTTTTAATAGCCAATAATACTGCCTACTAAGGCAGTCTTGAGAAGATTTAACCCAAAATAATATCATTAGCTTGAAAAATTACATAGAGTAAAGGAAAATTATTATTCAAATAAGGCAATTTGTTTTCTTACTTTTACAATCTACCAATAATTCTAAGGAATTCAGTAACACAGAGCATTCTGCACGCTGCCTCTTCTCCACCAGACCCCCTCAATGTATTGTCCCTAAGAATTACCTTAAAATATCAGCAAGTCCCACAGGCTGGGGGGAGAAACTGGATCTGTCCACCTGTGACATTTAAAATAACTATGCTTTAGGGAAAAGTGCCAGGTCGTTTTGGAATGAGACAGGTTGCTAGTGAATGAGAGGAATTCATCCTCAAATATTTATCAAGCAGCAATTACATCAGAAGCTACCTGAGAAGTAATAGAGAGCTGGAGGGAGTCTCTACTCTCGTGATGTCTACATTTAGTGGTGGCAGACAGTCACGTATGTGTGTACACAAATCCTGATGTCCTAAGTAGCACAGAAAAGAAATAAGCCAAGATGAAGGAAGAGAGCCTCTGGAGGTAGCTACCTTGACTAGTCCTCCCAAGGGACAGTCAGATACAGATAGAGCTTCTTCACATTTCAGGGATTGTGTTAACATTATCAAGCTCCACAATAAATTAAAGAGGAATTCTGATGGCCTCCAGAGTGATCGTTGATGAGGAAGTGGCCCCTCATGTGTCCGTGGTACCCCACTGAAACACTGCCAGTTTTGCTACAGGTTCTCAAGCAAATGGAAGAAGAGATACACTTTATTGGACTTAGTGGTATACATACCTAAGAAGAGGACATTGGAGTAGGAAGGAAGTTTGTCAGAAGAAGTCTCCCAATGGAAAGAGGGAGAATAATAAAGTGGGGTAGTATGAGGGGGATGCAAATTCCATTATGAATCTAAATAATTTAAATTTTTAAAAATTGAAGAAAAAATTGTGATGTTCTCTCTTCAACCACCAAATAGGTTTTTAAAGATGGAAGCTATCATAGCTAGATACAGGTGTCAACTGTATTGTTGAGGGTGTGAGTAACGGGCTCATTTGTAGACAATTAGTAGTTGAGTTAAGCCCAGAGCAAACCTGCAAGAGATTGTCTAGTGGATGGGGAAGGCCCAGCCCGTGGTGGGTGGGACTAGTCCCTAGGCAGGTGAATAAAATGGAGGGAACTGTTTGAGAAAGTGGGCATCCATCGGTATACTTGACTAGACATGCTGGTCTGGCAAGTAAGGATCATCCCTCTCTCAGCTGTTACGCGGTGATGGTGTGGTCAGTTCCCTTGGTGTTGATGTGAGCTCTCCTGTCAAGCTAGACAAACAACTGTAACCAGGAATCAGTAAGAGAAAATAAACCCCTTATTCCCTTAAGCCATTTGATGGTGATTTATCAGCAACAACACAGGTGAACTGCTACAAAAGCTGAAACTTGTTGTGTGAGCTGTTGTTTCTTTCAAGCTACCTAAGAATGGACAACAAATTTCTTGTTTTCGCAGGAAGCAAAAGTGATTCCAGCCATCTGTTAGTCAAACAACAAGAAACTCAAATGCGTGTTTTATTAACATAGAAGCTTCTCATTGCCCCGGATCTGCTGTAGCAATCAAACACAACGTGGAGTCCACTGCAAAGTCACCTCTCATGACCAAGCACACCAGAGGTTGAGATTTTCAGGTCCAACCTGTGGAATGTAATCAAAACTTGTCTAAGTGTGGTGAACTGCTTAGTTCTAACATTGCTGACCTGGCGACTTCCAGCTTTCTCCAGGACACTGACAAAACCCAGCCATGGATGTATGGATGTAGCAGAATGTTGCTAATTTCTGGTGGTTCATGAACTGATAACCGTTCCCATAACAGTATCATGCTTCTTGGAGACACTTACTTATGATTTATCTATTTATTGGCATATGTGTGTGTGGTATGCATGCATGTATGAGGGTCTGTACATGTTTGTGTATGTGCATGTATGCATGTGCATGCGTGCATGCGTGCGTGCATGTGTGCGTGTGTATGGGGGGGTTGACATCAAGAGTCTTCCTCAGTTGCCCTCCAGCTGATATACCGAGGCAGGGCCTCTCCCAGAACCTAGAGCTCACTATTTCGGCCACTCTGGCTGACCAGTTGTTCTGGGATTCCCTGTCTCCTCCTGCCATGTGCCCACCTAGTTTATATGCAGATTCTGGGGATGTAAATGCCCTCTTCCCACTCACCTGGCAAGCACCTTACCCACTGAACCCAAAAGTTTTCAGATTAGGCATTTTAAGAACTATAATAAAGAAATCCGGTAGAAGGGTTGAATTTAATATCTTGTATTTAAAAGCGGCATTTCTCTAAGTAAGGCCCAAGCCCTGCAGCAGAACATCTGCGAACTTAGAGGTGTGCACTCAGGCCCTGCCTTGCACACACTAAGTCACAAATGCCCGGCCATCTTATTTAGCAAGATTTCTGTAATTCTGGGGCACATTAATGTTAGGGAACTGCTGATGAAAGGTACCCTACAAAGACATCACCATTATTATAAAGGAGCAACATAATATTAAATAAGCTGATAGACAACACACTAAAACGTTTCAAACACATTGAAAGTAAACCACTCAATTCTTCCCTGTTTTCTTTTCTAAGAACTGGGTGCTGGTAGCATATGGAACCTCTTAGCTCTCAGATCTAAGCAGTTGGCCAGAATTTGGGTCCAGATCTGGACCAGAGGCAAAGTCTAAAGAAGCAATCACAAAGGTTCCAGGACACTAGCAGATCTTCAGTTTATGGGAGAACTGTGCCTTCGCCTGCTCCACCCCATACATACCACATTGAAAACATGCCCATCTGCTTTAAGCACAGTCCCGCCCTGCTTGTAAATCATTCTTTCACCTCCAAATGTAGCAGACATCTTAAAAAGACGTCATTGCAGTTTATAGATCTGTGTGTTTTGCAAATACAAGGACAGTTAATCGCATTCGCAGCTGTGGTCTCCCTCGTGTTTGAACATCTTCAGTTGCCAGCATGCATTCTCTGCAGGGGCCACAAGAAAAGTCTCCTCTCTTCTCCCTCCTCATGTAGTAACTTCCAGAAGTGTTTAGAACCCCAGAAGTGCAGGAACTGATCCATTAATATTTTGTCAATAAAAATAAAAACTTGGGGCGTCTGCCCGTCACGGGACTCTACATCTAGAGTCCATGAGTTGCGTTCTTTCTCTCCTCTAATAAACTCTGCCTTAATCCTCAAAAATATAATAAAATAAAAATAAAAACTAGGAATGCTAGCACATGCCTATATTCCCAGCATTTAAGAGGCGGAACAGGACCATAAGAAGTTCAAGTTCAGCCATAGATACAGAGTTCAAGGCCAATCTGGTATGTGTGTGAACCTGTCATCAAAATAAAATAACTCAAAAATTAAATTAAAAAAAAATAACAACAAGGCTGGCTAGATGGCTCAGGGGAGTAAAGCATTTGCTTCATAGTCCCAGATCCCACATAAAATGCTAAGTGGGCGTGAAAGGCAGAGCCTGGGAACCCTCAAAGCAAAGGGTCACCGTAGTACCCTTATAGGTGAGCTCTGGGTTTAATTGGAACTGTGTCAGTAAATGTAGGTGTCAACTTGACAACAGAATGCTGAACTCTGGATACAACTATGAAGGATTAGTAGTTAAGGAAAGCCCTGAGCAAGGCTGGGGAGATTGTCTAAACGATGAGGGAAGACCCAGCCCGTGGAGGGTGAGACCCTTCCCTGGACAAGGGAACAAGATGGAGAGTGCCGGTTCCGTAGTTTGACGTACTGCAATAGACTCAAAGTCCAGCAGGTCAGGAACTTATCCCTCTCCCTGAAATTGCTGTGAATACGACGTGCCCAGTTCCCTCAGCTCCTGATGTTGGTATGAACTCTCCTGCCGAACTTTACTATGAACTGCAACCAGAATTATAAGCAAGACTAAAAGCTCTTGTTCTCCTAAGTGGCTTGGTTATGAATTTGTCAGCAACATGCAATCAAGCTGCAGCAGAGACCCAGCTTCAAAAAGAGTAAAATAGAAGAGGATCAAGGGCCCGATAACCTTGAGTACCACACACACGCACACACACACACAAAGACATGAATACATATGCATACATCCCCTGGTTGTATACACATGAAGAAAAACAAGAAAAAAAAGACATTGCATCCTCTAAGATAATTGTCATTACTATTAAAAGAGAAGAGACGATGCAGCTGTTGGAGAAATACAGAACCTAAGATCGTGCAGACACCTGGCTCCAGTTTCTGAAATCTGGATTTAGCTATAAGGAAAAGCCCCTTCCTTGGCTAGTTATCAAAATAAATGCAGGACTAGACTCAGCAGCGTTGGCAACCATGAACACTGATGGCAGGCAAAATGATAAAAGTGGAAATTTACCTTTGGTGCCTGCGGCCCTCTATCGCTTCTTTCCACAGTTCCTTCCCACCACCTCCATAACTCTTCTTTGCCACCCACACTCAGCCTGTCAAATCGTCACACCTTGGCAACATCACGCTCATCACCTTGACCCAGATATATAAGGCTGTATGACAGCAACAGTGTCAGGTTCCATAGACTGAAGTTGAAAAGAGACATTCTGCCACGAGGGAAGCAAGTGCTTGTGAAAAAAAAAAAAACTATATTAAAATCAGATAGATCTCGAGTATCAAGTTAGAGGGTGTTAGTTTTAGAAATAAGTTTTATATTTCATGCTTCTCAAAAAGTAAATTATAATAAATACTCCTTCATTTTAAAAACTAAAACTAGTATCCTATAACCATGAAACCATTAAAATTTGTATTTGTCAAAAGTCAAGACAGTTTCTATTCTTGAAGAACTTTAATTTTTGGATTATATTCTACTTATTCTTGAAATTGGTTAGCATTTTTTTATACTGCCCTGTGAGACATTTCACCCTTTCTCCATGTCCAAAATAAGCCAACTTCATGTGTTTCACAGATCAGCACTGGTCCTGGGAGGGAGGTAAGATTTGGGGTGTTGCCTTTATCCTGCCTCTGCTTCTAGAAGTCCAGATCCCCAGAAGTCTTTAACTTCCCTCTTCTCTCCTCTTTTTTCTTTGTTTGTAGCTCCCTAACAACAACAATTCTGAGAAAATAAGCTAAGGGTGAAAATATTTACAGGCTGTGATTCAGAGACTTTCCACCCTGGGCTCCCTTGAAGGACAGTGTGAGGGGTGGAACTTTCATTGTCTGGTTTTTGTCCCCCTCGCCAGTGCCTAAGTTTCCCTGGTTTTCTCTTCTTTCTCTTCTCGGTGGACAAGCCAACCACAAAGGGGTCACCTCTGAGCTGCCCTGGGATGAAGGGCTGGATTCGCACTTGAGGGCACCAGCGGGTACAGCATGCTCCAACACCCCTGCCAGGAAAAGCAGATGCGGAGTCAACAGCAAGATGATGGCCCTGGCATTTCTCTCTCTGAGAATTCCACCATCAGATGTGCTTACAGGAAGGACAGGCCCTAGACAAGCCACCTACTGCCACCCTGTCACCTCCCCTGCCAAAGAAGAGAAACATGTCCACCTAACGAGAAGGCCATGGCCCTTCCAGTGTCCGCAGCCCTGATGAGGGTGCCAGCAGTGGGTGGCAGCTGAGTGGCAGGTGAAGTACCTGGTAATTTCCATCAGACAATAAAGGTCTTTCCAAAGTCACCCACTGCGCTCAATCCAGTGTACCCAAAACACAGGGCATTATAATGCAGGGCTAAAAAGGGAAACAGCACAACTCTCTAGAGAGGAAAGTGATAAAAGGCACATGAGGGAGCTGCAAACACATTGAGCAAAATTTAATGATTAGTCATAAGACATAGGAGGAAGGGCTGGGGAGATCACTCATGCAGTAAGGGCTTGCCTTGTAAATAGGTCCCCATAAAAAGCCTCTAGTGATGGTGTGCTTGTAATCCCAGCAATCTGAAGAGAGACAGGTGGGTTCTGGGCCTTGTGGATCAGCCAGCCTAGACTAATTGGCAAGCTCAAGCCAATGGGAGACAGGGCTGAAGGAGCCTGAGGATGTCCCCCGAGGGTCGCCTCTGGGTTCTACATACATATTCATGTGCACTTACACAGGCACCATGTAAACATGCATGCACACACACCCACACATGCACCATGAAACACACAGCACATGCACACACACTCATACAATGATCTAGGAGAGGTAGGGAGGTGACTCAGTGGCTAAAGCCTTTGTCTCACAAGCAAAAGGACCCAAATCCATAGCAAAAATGCCAGGCAGAAATGGTGGCACCTGGGAAAGCCCAGAGCAAAGTATGTAGAGCAATCCTGGATGATTCCTGATATCAACCTTGGGCCTCCACGGGGACGAGTATACTCAAGTGCCCTTTTGTACACACACACACACACACACACACACACACACACACACAAATCTAGGAAGGAATGTTTAGGAAATTTGGAAGAAAAATTATAAAACTAAGAACTATGAAGGACCATATTTACAAGTTGGGCATGGTTATGACATTTGAAAAGAGACAATACTGCAGAGCATGATATTAAGCAAAGTAAGCCCATTATATTACAAAAATATATATATGGGCAGGCTAGGGTGGCATAGGACAGGAAACCAAAAGAGAAGTACTGGGGATATAGGCAGGGAAGAGCAGAACAGGGGAAATAAGAAAGAATCCTTGAAGTGAACATGATCAAAGTGAACTATATTTATACATGGAAATGTCATGGTAAAACCCACTACTCTGTAAAATCAATGTATGCTAAAAAACAATTAAGGAAGGCTAAGAAGTAAGTAATTATATTAAAGTCTTCAACAGCCATTCTGTAATCCACTCAAAATATTAAAAAGGCACACAGAAAAAAATGAAAGGGTTTAGCATTTGCAAGGGAAAAGAACTTTAATGAGGGTACAAGCTGATAAAGAGTCATATCAGACAGTTATAGAGTAGTTGTGTTTATTTGGAGAAGCATAAAAGATGAAGTCAAAAGTCATCATTAGAGCCAATAAGATGCCAATAAGATACTTGCCACCAAGTCTGAAGTTCTGAGTTTGATCCCAGAAACCCACTTGGTGAAAATAAAAAGAACCAACTCTTGTTATACGCATAGTGTGGCAAGCACACACATACACTAAGCACACATAATCAAGAAATAAATGTCAACTTCAAAAAACACTATCAGGGCCGAGTTTTTAGCATACTAGTAAAAGCACTATACACAAAACCCTATATTCAGTTCTCAGCAACACAGACACACAGACACACACAGACACACACACACACACACACACACACACACACACACACACATTAAAAAAAAAACTACCACCACAAGAAAGATTTAAAAAGTAGTGCCATATTTAATCAACTACCATTTGTGTAGAACTTTACAGAAGCGTTGTGGCAAGTAACTAGTAAGTTATCTAGACCTTGTCAGGAACAAATTCTTCTTTCCTCTTCATTCTGTAGAATTTGTTTAATGGATATTCACCACTCGTGTTATAAATGACATCTAGTTCAACCCCTACAACAAACCGTCAGGTTAGTAGGAAACAAAGTAAGGCTCCATCTTCAGACAAGATCCAGAAAGCAGGAAGGGGCCAGTCCAGAGACACAGAGGTAGCCAAGAAGCCAGGATGAAGCATAAATTCCCAGCAAGCACATCTTAAAAAGATACCGGTGCTGTTTCTACTCAGGAAAATTCATTGTAGTAGGATTGGGGGGACAGACCTAGGACTCGATCTCATTCATATACTTGGAAAAACAAGCATGTTCTTTGGCGGCTTCTTCATCCTAAGAAGCCAAGACACTCCTTGTATTTGGGAATAGGTACCTAAGTGTTTTCCTATAACCGCTCTCAACCAACAGAACTGATAAGTAAAACACGCTGTGTTGTGTTGATTGTGTTGTGCTGATTATACTGAAACAAAAAGCTGCCTTTACACCAGGGCAGATAACTGAAATATTTTCTGAGTAAATATTTTTGGTTTGCAAAGTCACACAGTCAGCTTTCCTATTATGCAGGAAAACAGAAAACCTTTTCCAAGTTAAAAAAAAAAATCACAACTGTTTTGTAAACATGAACTCAAGTATCTTTGAAGGTCAGAACTAAGAACTATCTTTTGATGATCCTAAACCCGCTCATTATAATTAAGAGAAGTCACATCAATATGGAATTAGAATTTCTTATGAAATAAGTAATTCTAGAGTGCACAGTTTTTGATTATTTGGGTTGGAAGCAACTTCCACCCAAGATAATGTGGGAGGGCAAAAGAAACCAAAGATAGATAACTATCCAAGGAGACAACGTCAATAACTCTGGATGAATATGCAGGCAGAAGGTCTGAGGGTGTGGCGCAGAAGTAGAGCACAAGCTTAGGGTATGGGGGACCCTGAGTTACACACACACACACACACACACACACACACACACACAGATACACAAACACACACGTACAGAGAGAGAGGAAAAAACAGATATGCAGCAACAAGAGAAAAGGAATTCACACTGCCATGAAGCTGACCCTTAGATTCACTTAATTGGCATCATTCGTATGGCAGAGAATTGTAACAGCAGTCTCACTAGAGTAGAAGCCAAGACCCGATTCCACGCATGTTCAAGGAAAGTTGTGAGAAATAGAGGTTAGTGTGTTAAATGAAATAAACCTGAGTCCGAAACACAAGCATGCTTTCTCTTATATATGCAAACTCGAGTTTCAAATATATATATATTTCACTTCTTATATATTATAAATATATACCTATATATAATGTGTCTGCACATGAATTCGTGTAGGACATGAAAGCATGAAAGGAATTATGGGGAGAGAAGAGGTCTGAGGGGAACACAAGAGTGTAATATAATAGAACACATGCAATATGAAGTTAGGAGAAACTATTTTACTGGATGGGGAAAGGTGGTGGGAAAGGATAAGGTAGTGAATAAAAAACAAAGGTTCATATAATAAGTATGAAAATCATATTGAAAGTTTTTATTTTGTGTGGTAACTTAAAATTAATAAAAAGAAAAAAGAAGGAAAAATCCAAATAATTATTCAAAATAATAATTCATATTATGCATAGGAAAGGATCACACTACTGAAAAAAAGTTGGCAGAGGATTTTTCTGAGGTGGTCTTAAAAAAAAAAAAAGGAGGACGGATCGTGCCATGCCTGCAGGACAGTCACATAGATCCAAAAAATATGCCATGTGACAAAGGAAGAAATACTGACACATCGAAGCACACAGAGACTGACCATTTCCAGTCAACAGAAGTCAGGGAGTTGTCCGTGAAGAACATGGAGTCACGGTCTTTCAGAACATTAAATCACTCAACAAACAAAGCATGATTCAGACTCTGAGAAGAGAAAAATTCAGCTAAGACATAGAAGTTTTCCTTATTAAAAGTACAATCTCATAGGAGATGTTGAATTGATGGACATTTATCACAAACTATTAAACTCTGAGGTAAAGTTTATAAAAGTTCAATCATACTTCTCACCCAGTAAATATGGAATTAAAAAACACTGAATAAATTGAAATTGACACCAGAAGACAGGAAGGCTTCCTACGCCCATGGATCAGCAGAGCCAATATTGTGAAGATGACTGCATTACTAAAAGCAGTGTACAGAGTCAAAACTCCATTAACATTCTTCACAGAATTAGAAAAAAAAATCCTAAATTCATATGGAAGCACAACCCCAAACAGTCAAAGTAATCCTAAGAAGGAAGCGGAATTTGGAGGTATCATACCATCTGATTTCAAATTATACCACAGAGCTACAGTAACATAAACAACACCAACACAAAACAGACATGTAGACCAATAGAGTGGAGGATCCAGAAATAACCAGACTGCTCCAGCCACCTGATTTTCAACAAAAACGTACATTGGAGAAAAGACAGACTCCTTAACAAATGGTGCTGAGAAAACTAGGATGAAACTAGATCTGTATTTCATCCTACACACAAAAAAAATTCAAAAATGTATCAAAGAGCTTATTGGAAACTGCTAGAGGAAAACACTGGCAAGGCATTTCAAGTTAGAGACATAGACAAGACTTTCTGAAAACTCCAACAGCCCAGGAGACAGCAGCAGTTGACAAACAGAATTGCATGGAATTAGCTGACTCCCTTGTCTTTCAGTGTTCAGTACATCACTCCTTCAGACTGTGGAAGCCAGTCACAGGTTATTCGTAGTGCTAAGTTATTCTCCATTTCATTCCACTATTTTGTGCCTATACGTGGACCCAGAATTGAGTTTCCTCATCTGTTGCTCCCTTCCTTGCTTAACTGCTAGCTTTGAGTTTTTTTCTTTTTCATGCATATGTGTATGGGTGTGTGCATTGTGTGCATGTTATATGTGGGTGGTTATAAGCAAGCATGTTTATAAGAGGGAACTCGAGTGTGTGCCTTTGGAGGCCCAAGGATAACATTACAAATCATCCTGGATTGCTCATCCACCTAATATTGCTTAGCTCTAGGATTTCCCAGACTCTGCCTTCCAGGGTCAGAATGATGAGCTGCCGTCATATTCCCCCAGTATTTTTACATGGGATCTGTGGATCTGAACTCAGGTCCTTTTGCTTGCTAGGCAAAGGTCTTAACCTCTAGGCTATCTCCCCAGCCCCAAGCTCTGGTTTACATAGACACAAATATTACTTGTTCTTAACTTCATATCCAGGGCCAAGTTCCATACCTAAAACACAGATGCATTCAATAACTTTTTTAATGACTCAGAAGTGGGATGTAGGAATTGTCCAAAAATCTCCATTATCTATAATTCTCCCAATTCTAGTTTATCTAAGAAGGTGAAGTTCGCCAAGAGCATTTGCCAGTGATGGCAAGCAGCTTCTTCAGAACCTGCTGGCATGCCAAAATGAGACAGTAGCAACAAGGAAAAATACGATTGCCCCCTTGTTTAGGAAGCCATCAGTCAAGAGAAGTCAGGGGAAATCTTCTGTTCTTGAAGCCTACAGCTAAACCAGCACTACCCTAGTGGTCCTTTGGGTCACATGCACCACATGACACCCGGTCTTGATCATCAGTGGACAATGTAAGCAAATCTCCTGCAAGTCTCCAATGTTAATCACTTAATCACATTCACCGCAAATTATTAGAAACCCCAATTTTGATTCAATTCATACTCAGTTCTTCCAGGTTTTATAAGCAAAGACATAAAACTGGTCTCAGGTGGTTTAGGGAACATTCACTTTGGGTTTTACTTTACAACATTTACTTGGGTACATTTTGTGCTTGAAAAGCTAGTGCAGACCAGTTATGCAGAGGTTAAGCTGCATGGCCAAGTGTCTCCATTCTCATGCATATCTTTCACCACCTAGTTTAACAATCCTTACTTTCACATCTGTAAAACTGCAAAGTTGCTTTGACATATCTACAGCCAGACTGAGGGTTTGTGAGATTCTCAGTAGCATCTGAATGGCTGACCTCTGCTCCAATTCGACAACTTTGACATCTCTGTGATCTTATGTATGGCATCAAGACTTAAGGAGATGTTCCCTGCCATAGATCTGATCATGAACAACCACCTGGAGGCATGTAGAGATTCTGCCATTCATCCTTTCTCGCTCAGATTTACTCACACACAATGACACTTAAGCTTTCAGGGCACGTAAGGCTTCTCCAGGTGTCTTAGCTGGAGACTACCCTGCCTCCCGACCGTGTCTCCTGATAGTACTCTTTAGTTTGTATCCTTCAGATAAATTCACCTTGACTCATGCTTGTGAATGCTTTCTGTATTGGTCAGAACCCATGGTTATCAGTATGGTAGCTGGAGAGGTTCAAGTATGCTTCAAAGAAATCAAACATATTCCACCAACTGTTCTGAAATTGAATTCTGAGCTCCAGTATTTTTCCATAAGAATAGATACCAATTCAGATTTTATTGCTGCTTTAGGCATTTGTCCCTAGAGATGCTGTGACCTCTAAGAATTTTAATTTCTTCATTTGAAAAACAGAAATTCAATTGCAGAATCATTTTTTCCTAAGGTTGCCATGACAACAAGAGATGACATGATACACTGATAAAATAATACCATACTAATACTGAGGATGCTAACTAAATATTTGAACCTGGACTTTGAGAGGAATTAATTAATTAAAATTTCCACATCTATCAGGCTATGTTATGATATAAACAACAAAATATGATCTTAGACTGGCTTAAATAGTAGTGGGATTCATTGTTAACTATAGAATCCCTGGGCAGTACATATATCAAAGCTTCAGATTCTATTCCTGCAATTCTCTCTACTGGCCCCAATCCTGACCTCAGTCTGCCTTCCTTGTTGTTGCAAGATGGCTGCCCAGCAGCTTCATGGCAAACGAGAGTCCTCAACTTTGGAAACTCTGAACTTACCACTGGGACAGGTGAAAACCACACATTGGATCATAAAACCAGGAACCTGACAGAGGGGCAGTTACAGGAGAGGGTTAAGACGACAGCTACAAGGACAATTGCAATGTCCAACTTGGTGATCACCACAAGCTTAGTGGATGATAACAAACTTTGTCATTATTTTAGGGAAAACACAGATTCTTGAATAAATGTTGAATCCTAAAGTTTCCTAAGAAGCTCAGATGCAGGAAATAGAGTTGTCGATGATGCTGATGTATCCTCTGAACTACTCAATGGAAATCCAAAGTGTGTCTTTGCTCAGGAGCTTGGTCTCTTGCTTCTGGGGCACTGGGGAGAGGGGAGTAGAGTTTACCTGCCATGGTGGCAGTCAGGGTTGCAAGGAGACCTGTGGCCCTGAGGTGGGAAGCAGGACGCAGCCTGTGCTGGCAACTCCTGCAAACAGGAATCAACCTGAGAACTATGAACAAGCTTGAATGATGGCAGCTCCTCTTCCCCGTTTCCTTAGAACACCTAAAAACACTCAACACCGCTGAAAACCTAGAAACTACAAACACTGAGATAAATGGGATATTCCACTTAGGAAGTAAAAACCCCAGAACACATCAGCTTAAGATAATATCCTTCATAAGGTGTCTGGTCGAGTTTGGTGGCTCCCTGGATTGTGAGGTGCGGCAACCCACAAGGGATCTGTTCACTGATGGACATTGTCTCAATAGGAATGCAGCTGTCTTCAGGGGACTGGACCAGGAAGTGAAAGCCCGTGGCTTCTGTCTTCTCCGTCATACCAACTTTGCTCCTCAGTCTGTCCATGGGTCAGCCGTGGCTACTCCTATTCCTTGTTAAAGAGCCAAACAAATGCTCAGTCGTTCCTAGACTCCAGTTACAAATTTCTAGAAGGAGGGGCCAGGATCAGATACTCAATCTCTGGCCAATCAGCTCCCTAAACAGTCAACCATGGTAGTGCCTGCTTCAGGAGAGTGGAGAGCAACCAGAAGGCCTGTGTTAGAAGTGACAGTCCCCTCCTCTCCTGGCAAGAGCAGCCAGTGTTAGGTGATTTCATTGAAACACCATAGTAAAGAAACTAGTCGAGAAGCACAGACTAGGTTCAGACAACGAATCCTTCAGCTTGGAACCGTTCTAATTTTTATGTGTCCATCAACAGCACGATTTCTTGATAAATCTGTCAAATAAAGATAATCCTATCGTCCATGCAATTCACAGGATTATAGAAAGGTTAAAAAGGTAATTAATGAGAAAGTGTGCTTACAACATTAAATCGGTGTCATTAGGTACCATGAAATACTTCTGCATTGCAACTTCCTCCCTGCTGTTTCTATGGAGATGCTTATGCGTACAGAGATGGCTGCCAAGACACTCGCTCAGGGTCACCTCACCAAGGGGGATGCAGCTCTACATGTGGCTGTTCATAGATTACATGGTTATGTAGCAGACATGAGGCAGACACCAAGAGGGCAGCACCAAAGACTGCCAAGAGGCAGAGAGGAAACCAGAAGCAGAAAACAAGCTGGATGCAAGCGCACACCTGCTGTCCCAGCCCTCGGGAGGCTGAGGCGGGGACATTGCTGCGACTTTAAGGCCAGCCGGCTACTGTATAAAGGCGCAATTCCACAAGTAGGTATTAAGGCTTAGGCATACCTATGAAGAATTATTTATGAAGAATTATTTAATTAAGCCAAGCCATGAGCAAGTCTACAGGAAACCCATCTCATTGATGTGGGAAAACCCAGTCCACAGAGAGTGGGAACATTCCCTCGGGCGGGTGGATAAGACAGAGAGAAAAATTGGTTGGCTTTGTCAAGAAAGTATGCCTCTCTCCGGGCTCGTCCTGTGGACGTGATGTGACCACTTTCCTCAGTTCATGATGGTGTGATGAACCATAACCAGAAACCATGAGCCAAGAACAAATCCTTTGTTTCCCTAAACTGTTAGGGTCCTGTATTCATTCAGTAACAGGGGATGAAATTAACATAGTAGTGAAAGTCTGTTTCAAACAAACAACAAAAAAAAATAGTTTTGTTCAGAAGGAAAATGAAGGCAAGAATAATACGCCTTATATTTTTTAAAGGACAGGTTTTCTTTTTTCACATTTGCTTGCTTGCTTTAGAGAAAGAGAGAAAGAAGGCACGTGTGTGGAGGACAGAGGACAACTGTTGGGAGTTGAATCTCTCCTTCCACCATGTGGGCTCTGAAGACTGAACTCAGGTCTCCAGGTTTGTGCAGGAACCTTTACCCGCTGGGCCGTCTCACCAGCCCTGCCTTACACTTTTCATTTCCATGTTGTAGCAACTTCGAGTATGTTTAAAAAGTGGCTTTAAAAAAAAAGACTGACAAATGATTCAGGTTCTCTCTCTTTCCTACTCACTGTCTCTTACTCTTTCTTTCTTAAATAATAAATTTTTTAAAGGCTGGGCATGTGGCCTATGCCTGTAATCTCAGCACTTGGGAAGGAGAGGTAGAAGGATTAGAATTCAAGGTCATCTTCATCTACTTAGTGAGTTCAAGGCCAGCCTGGGCAATGAGACCCTGCTTTCAAAAGAATGAATAGAGCTAAAGAGATGAAAAGATGGCTCAGGGGTTAACGAAGACTCTGCCTCGCAAGCAGAAGGTCCTGAGTTCAGTCCCAGGTCTCATGTAAAAACACCAAGTGGAAATGGGAGTGGCCTGCACTTCCAGTGCTGATGGACTGAGCCTGGGAAATCCCAGAGCGAAGCAAGAAGGAGGTAGAAGCAATCCAGGATAATTCCCAAAGACATCCTTCGTCCTCCTTGTGACATACAATGTCCTCTGATACACACACCCATACACCACACACACACACACACACACACACACACACACACACACACACACAAAATTAAAAAATAGATAATTTTTTTAAAGTTGAATGAATAAATAAACAGGCTTTTCAGTGTCTAAGGCAGTATGTTTTTTTTTTGTTTTTTTTTTTTTTGATGGTTTTGGGCTCAGCTTTTTCATCCTCACTGAAAAGAGGCAAAAATGACAACACCAACAAGGATTTTAAAATAAAAACTAAGCAGGACATAGGTACACACCTGTGGTCCCAGTTGCTTGGCAGAAAGACAATTTGTCGCCAACAGTTTGGGGGGCACACTGAGTAACACACTGAGACTGTCTCTCAAATTCCCTAGAATAGAATTTAAAGATAAATAAATTAAACTCAAATGAAAAAAAAAGCTAACTTCACTACCAAATGGCCGAAGGAAGTCAATGAAAAACAAACAGGCATCAGCAAAATTCCCATCTGTCAAGTGTAGTAATGTGTGAAGACCACACCACGACTCAACCATGGAAACTCAATTACCAACAGGTCCAGGCAAACAGATGTCACCAAGGATAGAAGTCACTGTCTCCATTATGCCACAATTCAAAACAACTTTGTAGACAGAAGGAAACTGTGTTGCTCCAAAGAACAAACAGGAACAGATCAGAACTTTCTTTAGCTTTTGTAAAGACAAGTTAGAACACCAAAAGGCCTTTTCAACTTCTGCCTGAGAGATTCCAGATTCCCTAGAATAATCCAAAGCAGCCCTCAGCAAGCCACTCTTCAAGCTGTAAGGCATCTGCTGTGTGCAATGCACTGTTTCTTCTCCTTTGGGGCCAGGATGGGGTTTGCCATGTGCCACACTTGAGAGAACTAAAAACCTGTGGCTGCTGGGACCCCAGATCAGAACAGTTAAACTGGAAAGACCCACACTCCTGAATTCCATCTTCCTACAGCAGCTCTCTAGAGACATGGATACATGCCACACTGACAGAGGGAAGTGGGTCTCACGAAATACATCACATTTACCCTCATGTCCCTCCTTCCCTCCCCCTTCCTCTTGCTTTCCTCCCCCAAATCCCTTCTGCTTTTATGTCTGTGTGTTTGTCTTATGCATCTGTGTACAATAAGTACGATCCAGGATCCACAAATGAAAGAACCATACAATGTTTGTTTTTCTGAGTCTGTCTTATTTTGCTTAATATCATGATTTCCAGTTGCATCTATTTTCCAGCAAATAGCATAATCTCATTCTTTATGGCTGAATAAAACTCCATTGTTTCTATAGATCACATTTTTTTCAACAAGAAATCTGCTTTTATTGCTGAACAGCAATAATCTTACAAATTATTTGTTAGATGAAACTGCAGTCTAACCTTTACATTTTCCATGTATCTGTTCTGGCTTTACTTAAGGGATTAGGGGAAGTGACGTCTTTCCATATGGAAGCCTTTCACATATTTGGAGACCCTGCAGATCTCCTCTAAAAGTCTCCATGGATCGGTTGTTTTTTAATTGATTTTTTATATTACTATAGTTATTTAATCTTTTCTGTTTTTTAGTATATACTAAAGTTTTATTTGCAGCTAATTCAAAGCTGGTTGACTTCTATAATGCCTGCAGTAGTAATTGTTTCAGTCAAAATGTCATGGATTTGGGGTATTATCCCGAAACTGTTTCGTGTGTTGGGGAGTATATCAAATTAGTAATTCAATCAGTATCAATAAGAATTGAGATTGTAGATATATTTGAAAAAGTAATAAAGACATAAAACCAGTAGGTTTAAGTAAATGGTTTATAGTTATGAACCGAAATTGAAATACTCATATGAAACCATAACTTATTTCATGGGAAAGAAAACTATCTGCAGCTCTGTCCACTAAAAAGGCCTATTAATAATGAACAGTTTAGTATACATGAGCATCACTAGTGTCTGGATTATAATCTCTAAATATTGTGTGTGTGTGTGTGTGTGTGTGTCTGTCTGTCTGTATGGCTGTTTATATGCTGTACAATAATGTCAAAAGGACTCAAGAGCAAACTAAAGAAGTCCTCATGCACCAAAACTGGACCAATTTCAGTGAGAAATGTAACAGATGGAAATACATCAATATGTTAAAACCTATGAATTCCTAATAAAACATGAAAATAAATCAATTCGCTCACTTTTGGAGAATTCAAGAAAATCTACTTTTTATAGATATTCATTTTTATTTAGTTAGTTAGTTCCTCTGGGAGTGTGTTTGTGTGTGTGTGTGTCCCTGTGGATGACCAAGAGTGACTTTGGAAATCATCCTGGATTGATTCTTCCTACTGTAATTTTCCAGGCTTTGCCCACCAGGACTGGAAGTGTAAGCTGTGGCTGTTTCTGTCTGGCTTTTTTTACGTGGAACCTGGGACCCAAACTTAAGACCTTCTGTTTGCAAGGCACATTTTTAACCCCTGAGCTATCTCTCCAGCCCTACTTTTCTTTTTATTGTGTTAAAACATCTCTAATAGAAAATTCACTATTTTAGATACTTTTCAGTGTACAAAATCCTACTTATGAAGCCATGTGTACATACACGAAACAACAAAAGATCTGACTTTTGAATAGTCTTAACATTTCTATGCTATATGTTTAAAAACAATCAAGGTGGGTCTAGAGCTCAGTGGCAAAATAATTGCATAGCATGTGCCTGGCCCTACGTTTGATCTCTAGTCCTGCAAGAACTAAGGTGCAAGGGACGATAATAATGCCAAAGCTTTACATATATTTTTAGAGAACACAAATTTGGAAAAACTAACATAAATGTAACCAAGCCTCTGTCATTAACTCCCAAACTAAAGAAGGGGAGGAAAAACATGATGAGTGACAATATGAAAATACAATCAGCAAAATATGGTCTGTGAGAAAAGTGACAGAAAGTGACTTGGATCTGCTAATTTAAACAGAAAGGAAGGGTTGGGGAGATGGTTCAACAGGTAAAGGGCCTGCTATGGAAGAGTGAGGACCAAAATATGATTCCCAGATCACAAACACTGGACACAATGGTGCAGCATCTGTGATTCCTATACACCTATGGGAAGTGGGAGACTAGAAGCTGGCAGACCAGCTGGCCGGGTATACACAGCAGCAGTGACAAGACCCAGTTTCAATACAAGTGGAAAGGAAAGAACAACCTTGAAGGCTGTCCTCTGGCCTCCATATGTGTGCCATATATAGCACATTCATACCCATAAGTTACATACATGTATATGCCACACACTCACACACACACACACACACACACACACACACACACACACACGCGCGCGCGCGCGCAAGCACAGAAATGTTAAAGTGATGGAATGAAACCCTATATACACAAAAGAGTCAGAGTATCGTCACACAATGATAACACAGATCTAATTTCTAATTTGGCTCCTGGTTCAGCAAATAGCCCACCTAAAAGAAAACAAAATTAAGAAGGCCTCATTGATCCTTTGCAATGTTCTTTTAGACTCTTTCATTGATTTCTGCCGTGATCTTTATTACATATCTCCATCTACTGTTTTAGCTTTGGCTTGTCCTTGCTTTTCTCAAACTTTGTTCCCTTGTTTTTTTTGGTCTTTTTGTAATTTTATCTTTTTTTTTTTTTTTTTTTTTTCGGTGCTGGGGACCGAACCCAGGGCCTCGCGCTTGCTAGGCAAGCGCTCTACCACTGAGCTAAATCCCCAACCCCGCTTTTCTCAAACTTTGAAATACATCATTAAGTCATTTACTTCAGAGCCCACACAATGCATGTGTGCCTCCCTCTCTCAAATAAGTAAAATATTAAAATCCAAGTGGACAGTTCATGTACCCAGGTTCATGGACAGGCACTTACCTGCTGAGCTATCTCAGCTTCCTCCACCCCAAATGATTTTATTTCTTTATATGCTGTAGCATTTTACTTTTCTTTACACAGTGTTGTTGGGGATAGTGTTCTCACTATTAACAGAAAACCACAATGTGTCATCATCTCTTAGAGAACTGAGTACAAACAAAAAAAACCTTATATGCAAACATTCCCTGCTCAAGGCAAGTTAACAATCCATGTGGTCAGAAGCAACACACCTGAATGGAACTTCCCACATTGCCAGGCTGAAAAAAATTGCCATCATCAAGAAAGCCTGGGAGAGTCAGCACTATGGTTGATAAACAGATAACTACACTGTGTTTACACCCGGCCACCAGACGGGGCATTTTTTCCTCACCTACCCAGCCACCAAGTCAGGAAGACCAAGGACTTCAGATATGCACAGGGTATTCAACTTATACAAAGGGAAGAGTTAACAAGGTCGAAAGTGGTTCTACCGTCCAGATGCAAGCTTTCTTTCCAAAAGGTTTTTCTAGTTTCGTGAGATTAGCCTGAGGTGTGTGCATTTTCAGGGCAAACTGACACTGCCACAATCCACGCATGAAAGTGATGGCTGACCCTGCTTAGTCTAGAAGTATTTATGGTGAATAATGGAGGTGCCGACTCCTCACTCTCCTGCTCACTGATCCACATGTGCAGGCAGGTGGGTGGTGAGGCCAGGGTGGAGCCCCCAGCCACACTGAGGACTTATGTGCAGGAATGACCTAGAGTTTCATCACGGCGGCCATCAGGTCAAAGCAGTGATCTCCCTCTGCAGCCTTCAGCAATGCCTGAGTGCACTGTAGGATTGCTACACAGCCCTGAATTGCATTCAGGTCCTTGTGGAACCACATCACCCTTCATGATGGAATTGCAGGTGGCCTCATGGATATCACAGGACCCCACATCCAGGAAGAAGTGCTGGAAGAGCCCCTCTGGACGCCAAAACTGCCCATTACTGATGACTAGGCAGCTCCTCGCTGTTTCCAAGGAGGAGGAACACGCAGCAGAGACCATCTCCTACCCAAGTCCAGGGTGATGTAGCACAATTTTTCCTTGATGTTGGGCACAATCTCCTGCTCAGCCCTGGCAGTGAATCCACAGCCTTGCTCACTCAGGAGCTTCATGAGTTAGTCTGTCATGTCCTGACCAGCCAGGTCCTGATACAAGCTGGCTCAGGGAAGGGCACAGCCCTTGCAGATGGGCACTGCATGCATGATCCCATCACCAGAGTCCATGGCGACGCCAGTGGTACTCCCAGAGGCACACAGCGGCAACACAGCCTGAAGGTCCATATGAATGGTTGCAGTGCTGACGGTCTCGAACATGATCTGCATTGACTTCTGTTAGTCTTGGGGTTCTGGGGGACTCAGTCAACAGTACTGAGATGCTCAGTGGGTAGAAAGGCTGTGCTCAATAGGGAACTTCAGGATGAGGATTCCTTGCTCGTTCTGAGTCTCTTGATCACACAGGAGTCCACTAACCATGCCCACTGTGATGTCCATGCCCACTGTGATGTCCATGCCCAACAGTGGAGGTCATCACAGCTTGGGGTTGGGGAGGGGGCGAGAGCAGCAGCCTTTTCCACCGTGAAGGACGGTATCTCCTCTCTGGAACCATAAGATGAATAAATCTCCCTTTACTCCCTCAAGTTGCTTGACTTTGAATGTCTCACAGCAACAGACAAGAGTAACTGGTAGAGAAATTAATACCAGAGGACTAGAGAAATGGCTCAGGGGTTAAGACTCTGCCTTCCAAGCAGATCTGATCCTGCATTCAGATCCCAGGTCCCGCGTAAAAAAGTCAGATGAAAATGGCAGCGACCATTTCTAAACCCTGCTGGGCAGGGCAGGCAAAGAAAAAGGAGGTAAAAGAAATGCAGGATGATTTCTGAAGCCATCCTTGGGACTCCATAAGGACACATAGTGCCTTTTGAGAGAGAGAGAGACAGAGAGAGAGAAAGGGAAAGAGATAAAAAGGAAAGAAAACCATCAAGGAAACTTTAAAGTTAAACTATATCATAGATGGACTGAATTCAACAAATAAACCTTCTACTCAACAGATAAGGAATATACATCCTCAGCAACACATGAGACCTTCTCTAAAATTGACCACATCATAGGCCTTCTATAAATATGAAAAAATGAGGTAATCCCTTGAATCCAGACCACAGTGAAATAAAAGCAGAAATCAACATCAAGAGAACTGTCAGAGAGTAGATGAATACTTCAAGACTAAACAATGTACATGTGTCACAACATATGTGTAGAGGTCAGGGGGCAACCTTGTGGTGTTGGTTCTTTCCATCTTTACATAGGTTCTGGAATTGAACTCAGATTCTTGGGCTTGCACAGCAAACACCTTTACCCACTGAGCCATTACATAGGCACACAAAACACTTTTGGATCAGTGGATCACTGAAGAAATGGGAAGAATTTTTAAATTTCTAGAAACAAAGATGATAGTACAACTTACCAGTTCCCTCTGGCTATAGCTAAGGCAGTTCTAAGAGGAATATGTAAATGCTCACATAAAAAAAAATCAGAGAGCTCCAAGGACCCAAATAAGTAATGAGACATCTGATTAAGTTCACAGACTTTTGTTCCTGATCATTTACTACTGAGGGGTGTGATCTCACCAGAAGAGGAGGGATATCGTCGGCAGATAAAAAGTAACCATTTTGCAAATGGGTGATAGACCCCTCCCTTACTGTGGTTTCCCACTTTTATTACATCTACCTTTGAATGTGCTTTTTATCACAAGACTCTAACAGCTTTTTGTCTCTGGCCAGGGGGTAACATACAATGCCCACCAGGATGGAGTGAAGGGCATTGCAGGAGCAGCAAAACTGCAAAGAAAATCAACAAACCACAATCCAGAACTTCAGAGACTCTATATCAACCACCTAGAACTAGGCCAGCTTAGTCTCTCCCCATCTTGAAGCTCAGGGAAATTTGCGGAAGAGGGGGCGGTAAGAGTGTAAGAGCAAAAGGATGGGAGGAGCAATGATATATAAGATACTCTATACTAGTTAGGGCTGAAGCAATCATAATTGGACTTTGCATGCCCTGCTCATTGTCCAACACACTGTTGACCTCACAAAGTCTAGCATCTGCTAAAGGCACCAAGATCCTTGGAGGCAAAGGATTGACAGCCACAGCAGTGTTCCTATACCTAAGGGGAACACGGGAAAGGGTTCAGGGAAAGGCCACTGGGTCCTTGTACGTCATCGGAGAGGAGGGCCCAGAGGAAAATCAGACATGCACAAGAAAGGACTCGCTGGGAATTGGGGTGGGAGGCACTGGGGGATGGGAGGGAGAGGGGTGGGGAGGGGGAGCAAGGGGTACGGGGGGGAGGAGGAGGGAGGGGAGGGAACTGTGTACCTAATAAGTTTGTATGAGCTGAAATAAAAAAAAATCAGAGAGCTCACGAATGAACAAACTAATGATGTACCTTAAGGTTCTGGAAAAACCAGACAATCCCAAACCCAGTGGCAGACAAGAAATAACAAAGATTGGAGCAGAAATTAATTAAATAGAGACTAAAAGGACAATATGCAGTTGACCAAAGAGTTATTTCCTTGAAAAAGTTTAAGAAAATTGACAAACTCCTTGTCAAACTAACAAAAATAGAGATAAAACATACCCAACATAATAGAAATGAAAAGGGAGTTGCTCCAACATACCCCCAATGAAATCCAGAAGTTCATTATTGAATATAAAAATTTGTATTCAACAAATGGGAAAATCTAAAATAAAATTATTTTCTTTCATTTTTTTCTTTGTGTGTGTGTGTGTGTGTGTGTCAGGAACTGAATCCAGCACTTTGTAATCTAAATACCTAACTAGATGAATAGTTTTCTAAACACATTCACCTTTCTGAAATTAAAGTCAGAGCATATGAGAAATCTAACCATGAAAGCAATGAGAGTAAAGTAGTACTTAAAAGTTTCCTCATAAGAAATCCCAGAGAAGAACAGACTTATAGCTGAGCTTCACCAAACTCTTAAGAGGATCTAAAACCACTTCTCAAACTCTTTCACAGAGCAAATAGAGAAAGAATACTACCAAACTCATTTTACAAAGACTCATACCAAAACTGGATGAAAACACAACAAAAAAAGATAGGAAAGAAAGAAAACAAACAGATCAACAAAGAAAACTGCATGCCAATTTCCTTAATAGACATAGATGGGAGAACCCTCAACAAAATAGTCATAAACAAGATTCTATATCACAATACATCATACATAAAGACCAAATTGATTTCAATCTAATTATATAAGTTTGGTTCCACATATTCAAATCAGCAAGTGCAATGCACCACATTATCAGACTTGAAGAGATAAACCATACGTTCATTTTAATAGATGCACAAAAGGCATTTAACAAAGTTCAACATGGCTTTATTATCACAAAAGTCCCAAAGAAACTAGGACTAAATGGTGTATACTTCAAACATGATAAAGGCAAACCTATGGCCAAGATTATAGAGATGGGGAAAACTGAGGCCATTTCCTCTAAAAATATCTGGTAGAACGAGATCAGGGTGCTCAGCTCCTCATTATTACTCGATATAGTGTTTGAAATCTCAGCTAGAGCAGTAAGACAAAAGAAAGATATCAAAGGGATGAAGACAGGATAGGAAGACAAATTACCCCTATTCATAGATGACATGATTCTGCACTTAAAAGACCCTGCAAAGGAACCCTTGTCCACTGCCACTGGAGTATAAACTGGCACAGCAATCATGGAGTGTTCTCAAATTTTTTTTAAATAAAACTATTAAATTTGTAGGAAATTAGTAGATCTGTAAAGTATTATATTAAGCAAAAGACCCAGATCAGAAAGATGAAAATCTCATGTGTTCTGCCCTATGTAAATCCAAGCTTTGAAAGTGTGTGTGTCCAAATGCTGTAGAGGGATGTGGAGAGAAGGGAACTCTCCTACATTGCTGGTGGGAACGCATGCTCATACAACCACTCTGGCGAGCCGTCTGGCGATTCTTAAAAAAGTTAAAGATCGAAATGCCAGTATGACCCTGCTATTCCAATATTGGGAATAATCCCCCATACAGCAAAAATTCACCTCGATAGCACAAGCACAACCATGTTCATAGCAGCATTGTTTACAATAGCAAAGTCATGGAATCAACCAAAATGCCCAACAGTTGATGAGTAGATAAGGAAAATGTGGTACATTTATACAATGGAATACTACTCAGCCATCAAAAATGATGAATTAATAAGATTTGCCGGAAAATGGATGGAATTGGAAAAAATTATATTGAGTGAAGTATCCCAAACACAGAAAATTAAGCGCATATGTACTCCCTAACAGGTGGATCCTAGTACCAAAACCCACTTAGAGACACACTCAAAGATAAATCTCTGTAATACCTACAGTAATTGCAAAGATTATAAATAGGAGGGAATGGGAAGGAGGGCCCCACCAGCAATGGGGAGAGAGGGGATCATGCTACAGCAGAGAAAATAGGCCACCATCAAAGACTGCAAGTAAGTAATGAGACATCTGGTTGAGCTCGCAGACTCCTTACTGATCACTTGTGTCTGATAAGGTATGATCTCACCAGAAAGGGAGGGCATAGAGTCTGGCAGATAGAAGGTAACCATCCTGCAAATGGGAGACTGGCCCCCCTCACAGAGGTCTCCTACTCTTATTCCATCTACCTTTGAATCTACTCTTATAATAAGACTCTATTTTAACAGCCTTTAATCTCTGGCTAGGAAGTGACATCCAATACCCATCAGGATGGAGCCAAGGGTGTTACAGGAACAACAAAACTGGAAGAAGAAGAAAAAAAAGAATAACAAACCATAATTCAAACTATCCGAGACCCTACATTAACCACCTAGAACAAGGCCAGCCTATTCTCTGCCCATCCTAAAGCTCAGGGAAATTTTCAGAACAGGGGGCGGTAAGATTATAAGAGCCTAAAGATGGGGAGGTGCAGTGATATGCAAGATACTCCACACAAGTTAGGGCCAAAGTAACCACAATAGGACCTTGTACGACCTGTGCAATGACCAACATATCATTGACTCCCCAAAATCTAACATGGATCACAGGCAACAGGATCTTTAGGAGCAAGGGATTAACAGCCACAGAAATGTTCCTCTACTAAACGGGAATACAAAAAAGAACTTTAGGCAATGCCACTGAGTCCTTACACCTCATCAGAGAAGAGGACCCACGGGAAGTTTGACATGCACACTGAAGGATGCTCCAGGAATGGGGGGGAGCATTGGGAGAAAGGAAGGGAGGAAGGGAAAGAAAAGGGAGGGAACAAGGGAATCCAGGGAGGGGTGGAGGGAGGGAGGTGAATGGGGTACTTATCAACTTTGTATGAATGGAAGAAATTAAATAAATAGATAGATAGATGGATAGATAGATAGATAGATAGATAGATAGATAGATAAATAAATAAATAGATAAATAAATAAATAAAATAAAAGTGTGTGTGCCAGGAAATTCCTGGAACTAATACAGAAGTTCAGCAGGTGGCAGGATACAAAATAAACGTACAAAAATCAGTGGTCTTTATGTCCAGGATGAAAGAAGTGAAAAAGCCCTAAGAGAAACAATCCCATTTACTATAGCCCCTAAAAACATGAAATACCTTGGTATAAACCTAACCAAGGAAGTAAGAGACCTTTACAATGAAAACTTTAAAACCCTAAAGAAAGAAATTACAGAAGACACCAGAAGGTGGAAAGACCTCTCATGTTCCTGGATTGGCAGAATCAACATCATAAAAATGACCATCCTAATCAATGCTATACCAATCAAAATCCCAAAGCAATTCTTTAAAGAAGTTGACCAAACAATCTCAAAATTCATATGGAAGCACAAAAGACCCAGGATAGCAAAAACGATCCTGGGTAACAAAAACACTGCTGGAGGTATTACCATACCAAACCTTAGTCTATACTACAAATCCATAGTTATAAAAACAGCCTGGTACTCTCTCCAAAATAGGCACACAGATCAATGGATAAGCATTGAAGACCCAGATATAAGCCCACACAATTACAGCCATTTGATCTTTGAAAAAGGGGCCCAAAAACTCCAACGGAAAAATAACAGCATCTTCAACAAATGGTGCTGGCAAAACTGGATGTCCTCATGCAGAAAATTAAAACTGGACCCGTACTTGTCACCATGTACAAGAATTAATTCCAAATGGATCAAGGGCCTCAATATAAGGCCACAGACTATAAAAACCTTAGTTGAAAGGGTAGGGTATTCCCTGGAGCTGATTGGACTAGGTCAACAGTTCCTAAATGGACATCCAATAGCACAGTCACTACAACCAACACTAAACAGATGGGATCTTATGAAATTAAAGAGCTTCTGTTCAGATAAAGAGATTGTAACTCTAGCACAAAGGCAATCCACAGAATGGGAGAAAATCTTCATTAACCACATATCTGATAGAGCTCTATTATCCAGAGTACACAAAGAACTTAGAAAACTAAACACCAAGGAAACAAATGGCCCAATTAAAAAAATGGGCCTTGGAACTCAAAAGAAATTTTACCAGGGGCGAAATTGAAATGTCTAATAAATGCTCCGCATCCTTAGCCATCAGGGAAATGCAAATCAAAAGCTTCCTGAGATATCGTCTCACCCCAGTCAGGATGGCAAAAATCCACAATACAAACAACACCAAAAGCTGGAGAGATGTGGTGAGAAGGGAATTCTCCTACATTGCTGGTAGGAATGCACGCTCATACAACCACTCTGGCGAGCCGTCTGGCGATTCTTAAAAGTTAAAGATTGAAATGACATATGACCCTGCTATTCCACTTTTGGGAATAATCCCCCATAGAATAAAAATTCACCTTGACAGCACAAGCATGACCATGTTCATAGCAGCATTGTTTACAATAGCAAAGTCATGGAATCAACCAAAATGCCCAACAGTTGATGAGTAGATAAGGAAAATGTGGTACATTTATACAATGGAATACTACTCAGCCATCAAAAATGATGAATTAATAAGTTTTGCCGGAAAAATGGATGGAATTGGAAAAAATTATATTGAGTGAAGTATCCCAAACACAGAAAATTAAGCGCATATGTACTCCCTAACAGGTGGATCCTAGTACCAAAACCCACTTAGAAACACACTCAAAGATAAATCTCTGTAATACCTACAGTAATTGCAAAGATTATAAATAGGAGGGAATGGGAAGGAGGGCCCCACCAGCAATGGGGAGAGAGGGGATCATGCTACAGCAGAGAAAATAGGCCACCATCAAAGACTGCAAGTAAGTAATGAGACATCTGGTTGAGCTCGCAGACTCCTTACTGATCACTTGTGTCTGATGGGGTATGATCTCACCAGAAAGGGAGTGCATAGAGTCTGGCAGATAGAAGGTAACCATCCTGCAAATGGAAGACTGACCCCCCCCAGCAGTCTCCTACTCTTATTCCATCTACCTTTGAATCTACTCTTATAATAAGACTCTATTTTAACAGCCTTTTATCTCTGGCTAGGAAGTGACATCCAATACCCATCAGGATGGAGCCAAGGGTGTTACAGGAACAGCAAAACTGGAAGAAGAAGAAAAAAAAGAATAACAAACTATAATTCAGAACATCAGAGACCCTACATTAATCACCTGGAACCAGGCCAGTCTAATCTCTCCCCATCCTAAAGCTCAGGGAAATTTGCAGAAGAGGGGGCGGTAAGATTGTAAGAGTCTAAAGATGGGAAGGAGCAACGATATGCAAGATACTCCATACAAGTTAGGCCCGAAGTAATCATAATAGGACTTTGCATGACCTGTGCAATGACCAACATGTTATTGACCCCCCCAAAGTCTAACATGGATCACAGGCACCAGGATCCTTAGAGGCAAGGGATTAACAGCCACAATAGTGTTCCTATATTAAAGGGGAACACAAGGAAAAGCTCTAGGCAATGCCACTGAGTCCTTACACCTCATCAGAAGAGGAGGACCCAGAGGGAAGTTTGACATGCACAGTAAAGGATGCTCCAGGAATGGGGACGGGAAGCAGCACTGGGAAAAAGGGGGGGAAGAAAGAGAAAAGAGAGGAAGAAGCAAGGGGATCCAGGATCTTCTGATGAGGCATCTGCTCTGCCGCCCTCCCCCTTCCCCGGGAGCCCAGCGTGGCTGGATCCTTTTTGTCCTTCACCTGTGGGCTGTCCTGTGTCCCGCCTGGCCTGCGAGGTCGCCCAGGCTCTGGCTGCTCTTGGAGCAGTGCTGTTCTTTGCTGTCCTGTCTCTTCCCACACCTCACTCAGAGGAGCTCCTAATCCATCCTCTTACCCTGAAGCCTTGCACACTACTGGATTGCTTCAAAATATCCAGGAGTAAGGACAACAGAAAAATATTATTCTATTTAGTTAGCTATTATCTGAGAGAGAGAGAAGGAGAGAGAGAGAGAAGGAGAGAATAGAGAGGGATCCTGTAAGCCAAAGCAAGTGTCTAGAAGTTGGTTTTCTCCTTCCCAGGTTTGTATACAGGTACCTTTACCAGCTAGTCATGTTACTGCCCTTCATAAGAGAAAATGTAAGTGTCATGTATAGCCATTGTTTCAAGGGGAGTAATAATTAAATGGACTCCACTGTACTTAGGGAATAAAAAAAGAAATCTAAAACCCAACATGCAACTCGAGTTTAATGCATAATTGACAGAATTCAGCTTGGTCACATAATAGTTTTATTACAATTAAAACAAAAACTGCCAATCTTAAATTTCCTAATTTAAAAAAAAAAAAAACTGCTGGAGAGTAGCTCAGGGGTTAAGCTGCCTCACAAGCAGAAGGTCCTGAGTTCAGCTCCCAGGTCTCACGCAAAAATGTCAGGCGGAAATGACAGCAGCCTGAGCTTCAGGCTCTAGTGGGTGGAGCCTGGGAAATCCCAGAGCAAAGCAAGGAGGAAGTAGAAGTGATCCAGGAGGATTCCTGAAGACACCCTTGTTTCTCCATGGGGACACACAGTGCCTTCTGATACACACACACACACACACACACACACACATGCACGCACACATGCATGCACAAATAAATAATAAATAAAATATTTTTTAAAAATATCAAATGTGAGCATTTCTTTCTTTTTTTCACTTTTCTTTTTATTATTATTTATTCAATTGTACGTGTGTGTGTATGTATGTGCGCGCATGTGTGTATGTGTGTGTGTAGAACCACGGACGAATTGGGAACCACCATGGACGCCTCCACTTCCTTCTGCCCCGGGATTCACAGGCTCCGCCCTACCAGGACCGGAAACGCAGGCCGCCCCCGCTTCCGCCTGGCGTCTATACGTGGGATCTGGGATCCGAACTCAGGACCTTCCGCCTTCAAGGCGGAGGCTTAACCCCTGAGCCACCTCTCCAGCCCCTTTTTTTCACTTTTCATGTGCATTTGTGTGACTGGGTCTCTAAACCCAGAGCTCAGCTATAAAGCTAGCCTGGCCAGCCACTTTACTGGCGATTCCCAGCCTCTGCCTTCTGGGGCTAGAATTAAAGTCAGGCTACCAGGCCCACCCAGCATTTTATATGGGGTCTGGAGATCCCAACTCAGCTCCTTTTACTTGCACAGCAAGTGCTCTAACAGATGGCCTCTCCTCTCCCAGCCTTGAAACCTGGGCTTTCCCTCTGCTGTCTGTGAAAATGACTTGCAGTACCAATGAAAAGTTGTGGAACTGTAACTTCTTAGGATTATATAAAGCCCATAAACTCTCATATCTTGCTACGTGTGTGTGTGACCCTGCATGTCACTAAGGATGGTCTTTAGCATGAAATGTTGGCTAAACAATTTACATAAATTTAATTATTTTAAAAATTCTTATATACCAAGGCTAAGTTTTCACTCATGCTCTCTGCTTGTAAGAGATTCACAGATGAAAACACGTCTTCTTTAAGCTGTTGTACAAGACAGTATATTTGCTTTGAACTCTTTATATATGAACTCCACACATTGCACATTGTGCAAAATATATAATTCTTTTCAGAACTCAGTTTCAGAAAAAAAGCTATCTTCTCTGAGTGAGAGATAAATTAATTTCATCACACAATAAATAGCATCAAAAATTCTTTCTTCCTATCCTTATTTTCTTCCTTTTTAACCTAGGCTCCCAGAAAACTCAAATATAAATTTAATTAATACTGTTTTATAACATATCCTTTCTGTGTACATACTCTAAAGATTTTTTAAAACTTTAAATTTAGTGTGTGTGTGTATATGTGTGTATCAGAGGGCGCTGCGTGTCCCTGTGAAGACTCAAGGATGAATTTGGGAATCATCCTGGATTGTTTTACCTTCATTTTGTTTTGCTCTGGGATTTCCCAGGCTTCACCTTCCAGAGCCAGAAGTGCAGGCCAAAGCCATTTCTGCCTTGACTTTCTATGTGAGATCTGGGATTAAAAGTCAGGACTGTATAAAATTTGAGGCAGAGTTTTAATCCCTGAGCCATCTCTCTAAAGATATTTTTCTTTAATGTATGAATGTATGGAGTATATGCATGTGTTTGTGTGTGTGTTTGCATGCAGGGTGGATGTACTTGGATAGACATGCCTGCAGAAGCCCAAGGATTGTCATCAATCACTCCTCCATCTTATTGTTGTGAGCCTGAGCATGCTATTAGGGCTAGTCTGGCCAGCCAGTTTGCTCTGGGGATTCCCAGACTCCGCCTTCCAGAGCTAGAATTATAGGGCCAGCCACCACATCTAACTGACACTTTTATGTGGGATCTGAGGATATGAGGGTATGAATTCAGGTTCTTTCACTTGCAAGGCAATGACTTTAAACACTGAATCAACCTCCAGTTTACTTTAAAGATTTTTTAAAAAAAATTTGAGTTGTTTATTGCAAAAATATATCCTTTTGGAACGAGAAATAACATGTTATTGATTCTAAACAGTACATTTTATCCACATTTTAACATCTCTGAAATTCAGATGCATCTTATATAATCAGAACAGTTTCCCCATACATTTTTTCTTACTAAAAGTTGTATATAATCATATATCACTAAAACTAATAGTGATATATGATTATATACAATGGGTGTGATGCCTCGTGCTTGTAATCTCAGTTCTTAGAAGCTGCAGAAAGATAAACACAAGGCCAGTCTGAGTTATATAGTGAGATCCAAGCCAGTCCTTTTGAGCCCCTAGGTCTGAACAACAATAAAAATTCAGTGATGGCCATGATCATGATAATTGTGGTGATGATAATGATGCGTCCTGTGTTTTACTGTAGATTAGATTTGACAAAATATCAAAATGTCTTTATCATGAAAATAGCATAAAAACAGAAAGACCAAGGAAACTAGAAATGGAATTATTACTTATTGAACACTTCAATTTTATATACGCTATATCCTAAAAGGCTATTTTCATATCCAAGCTTCATAAAATTACTGTGCAGTGGAAGATGACCTTTTGTATATGTAATTATTTGGAAACATTTTATATTCAGTGCATAATCTTAGATCCATAGAAAATGTTATGTGAGCTTTGTGTTTTAGCTGCATTAATACTTAAGTCCTAGAACCACATAGATATTTTACTTCAGATCCTATCAGCCTGACATGAGATTTATTGGATTGATGAATTCACGTGACCACTACTGTCACTACCAGAAATCCACAGCCTCACAGATCCAGCACATCCTCAAGAAGAGAATGAATGGCTTCGCAATGTGAGAGTCATTATTTCTTCTCTGGATAGTGGGATGAGTTTCTCCTAATGACCATTAAACTTGAATTCTATTCAACCATACTCCACTTACATCCAAGTAAAGAATGGAAAGGCTGATCTGGTCTTAATTAATTTTGGGTGTATGCACAATAAAATAAAACTGGGTCCTCAAGTATATTTTTAGGGAGAACTTCCCATTTATCATGTTGGGCCTAGTTGGTTGTAGTAGATATTTTTAAAAACGAACTCTGTGAAAAAGAACATGTAAGTTGAGCAAGGAGCGCTGTCAGCCGCACCTGCCAGTCTAAGTGGGGAACCATCCAAAGATGCCCCTAAGTAATGAGACCATTTTTCCTCTCAACCTCTAAAAGAAAGCCTTGAATAATAATCGAGGCCCTTGAATGCCCTACTATGACTGTAATCTACTTGCCTTGAATAAAAGTTCCTTGCTATTTTGTGTATGTGTGTGTGTATGTGTATGTGTGCGCGTACATGCATGTGAGTGTGTTTGCATGTGTGTGAATGTACATGGGGACATGTGTACAAGAAGGTACTTGAGTGCATGTACTGTGGAGAGCCAAGAGTGACATCAAGAATTGTTCTGTACATCAGAGACCCTACGTTAATCACCAGGAACCAGGCCAGCCTAATCTCTCCCCATCCCAAAGCTCAGGGAAATTTGCGGAAGAGGGGGTGGTAAGATTGTATGAGCCTAAAGATGGGGACGAACAATGATATGCAAGATACTCCACACAAGTTAGGGCCAAAGTAACCATAATAGGACTTTGCATGACCTGCGCAATGACTGGCATAGCATTGACCCCCCAAAGTCTAGGATGGATCATAGGCACTAAGATCCTTAAAGGCAAGGGATTAACAGCCACAACACTGTTCCTATACTAAAGGGGAACACAAGAAAGGGCTCTAGGCAATGCCACTGAGTCCTTACACCTCATCAGAAGAGGAGGACCCAGAGGGAAGTTTGACATGCACAGTAAAGGATGCTCCAGGAATGGGAGGAGAGGGGACACTGGGAGAAAGGGAGGAGGGGAAAGGAAGGGAAAAGGGGGGAAGGGAGCAAGGGGATCCAGGGAGGCATGGAGGGAGGGAGGGGAATAGGGTACCTATCAAATTTGTATGAGTGGGGAAAAAAAAGACTTTAAAATTACCAAGGTTAAAAAAAAAAAAAAGAATCGTTCTGTATTGCTCTATCTGCTTTTGCTGTGGTGTTTCCCAGGTGTCACCTTCTAGGTTAGAATTAGAGGCCACTGCCATATCCATCTGGGATCTTTCATGTGGGATCTGGGATCCCAATTCAGGTTCTTTTGCTTGCAAGGCAAAGACTTTAACCACTGAGCCATCTCCGCAGAGCCCCATCTTGCTAATTTTATAAATATATGTGGACTTTTACTTCAATTCTTTGAATAAGAGGAACATATTCATTTCTAAAAGGGAACATACTCACTTCTAAGCCCTCATAACTGAAATCATATTAAGTTCCTAGGTTTTGTACTAGTGAAGTAGCAGTTTACAGGGGAACTTAAGTGATTTAGGATAAGACAGTACTAAGAGGTCTATAAAACTCACAGACTGAATGCACAAGACCCTGAGATCCATCCCCAGCCTCTAAATAAATACAATCAAAGAATAAGTAAATAAGCAAAAGACCTAAAACAAAAATTTCAAATTTTCAGAGAAATGCTATTTTCAAACAGGTTAAAACCAACAGAAAGGGGGGCTGGAGAGGTGGCTCAGGGGTTAAGCCTCTGCCTTGCAGGCGAAAGGTCCTGAGTTCGGATCCTAGACCCCACGTATAGACGCCAGGAGGAAGCGGGGCGGCCTGCGTTTCTGGTCCTGGTGGGGCGGAGCCTGTGAATCCCGGGGCAGAGTAAACAAGGAGGAGGTGGAGGCGTCCATGGTGGTTCCCGAATTCGTCCGCGGTTCTACACACACATACATACATACACATACATACATACATACACACGCACACATGCATACACGCACAATTGAATAAATAATAAAATAAAATAAAATTTAAAAAAACAACAGAAAGGGAGAACCTATAAACTTATGAGCTTACCTCTTAGTTTAAGGACTCAAATCCAAGCAGATAAATATGCTAGTCTTGAAAACTCTTTCATGAGTATCACAATATCCAAAAGGCTGAAAATACACACAGGCCTTGTGTTTCAGAGGTGGTTCATCCCTCGGCAATGGGGCTTATTCTACACAAAGTTACAAACAACCAGAAAACACATTCAGGAAGCTAAATTGGGTAGGGGCTAGGGTCACACCCAGGGTCTCAAGCATGTATGTGATCTTCCGCTGAATCACAGCTCCCGCTCCAGCTCCAGCAATTACCTCTGAAACTAGGTTTCTAACCTCTTTCTGCTGGGTATTAATGCTAAACAACTATAAGGCCAGTTGATACCTCTGTGAATGATCACAATATATCAGTACATGAAGTGGGATCTTCATGAAAAAGTAATGAAAGATTAGAATTGTCAGCTTCTCCTGTAACATTGAGCTAAATGTTGCATACTGTGGGCGTTAGAATCACCTGAAGGTTTTGAAAACTCCTAAGACCCATGTCTGACCCATCACATCAGAATCTCTGGTAGGGACCCAGATTCCAGCACATGTTAATGCTCCCTAGATTGTTCCAGTTTCAGCCCACTTAGGAATCATCTGCTCTATGAGGAGTCAAAGTTTTGAATATTGATTATTCTTGCTCATTAGCGCAAGATAACTAGAAACCCTTTGATGTCACACAACTGAATGCAAAACACATTTTAACACTTTGTCTTTTATCCAGCCAATATGCGGCCTTAGCTTTATTCCTTCTCCTGCTATTTCCAAAGGCAAATGCCTCTTAAATTCAGATCATTTTCTTCCATATACCTACGCCCAGCATGAGCAACAAACCAAGTGAGAAGAGAAATCTCACTCCTGTTCTCCTGCCCTCTCGCGTTGGCCTTTCCAAAAGAATAAAAATAAATAAGACTAACTTCTCTTAAATGTTTCAAAAACAAAATAATTAAAATGACTCTGGGTAAACAACCATGAAACCCAATGAGCTATTTCCTTTATTTTTTAATAGCGACAGACTCAGGGTCTATCATGGAAATAGCTGCATATTTTGACTCTGCCAGGTCACTCAGCCCAGTGACACAAGGGTCTGTGCCCTGCCAGGTTCTGGGTTCTGAGGAACATACACCCCTTTGGTGAGGGGGGCCTCAGCCTGCTAGGGCTGGCAGCATTCATCCACGACGTGAACTCCCTAACTACATAGCCTCATGACAATTTGCCCAGCATGACTGGAGAAGGCTGTCCAACCCTGATGCTGGGCATGTAATAATCCCATCAAAAAAAAAAACCAGTTTTAATAGGTCTGAGTTTCAACTTTTCTCCCAAAGTAAAACAACAGAGTGGTGGTCAATCACTGGACTCCTCAGAAAGGCATAAGTCTATCATAGAAGGTATAGAAGGTATAAACTCTTCTTTGAAAATCGTTATTGTTACATTTTATTATAAACCTTGATTTTCTGTCATAACTTTTTTTAAGTTTTTTATTTTTCTAGTTTTACAAGCATATTGAGTACTTATCCCTGCTTCCCTCCATCGTCTCTCCCTCCCATCCCTTCATCACTCCCACCCTCCTGCCTGTCTTCTATGAATCCCAGGGTTGCCCCTGGCCTGTCTAACCCTGTAGGGGTTCAGGCCTCTGTGGCACACCAGTTGCCTCTCCTTGGGTTACCCCACTGATAGAGACATTTCCCTTCATTCATCCAGCTTCAGTCCCCCAAGGTTTCCTCTGTTTATTCTTATCTCTCTTGAGTTCCTCCATATTCTAAGGGGACCTGTTGATATGTCAGTCATACTGCAGGTCTGGCAAGGACAAGTCTCACTGTGGTGAGTTCCTAGATACAGCAGTCCTGCCTTGACTGAAATGTCTTGTCCAAAGGTGACCCTTCCCATCTTTAGATTCTTACATCCTCAGCGCCCCCTCTTCTGTGAGTTCCCGAAGCTTTAGGATGGGGAGATTTGGTTGGTCTGATTTTGAGTGAGCCCTGCTGAGTTCCTGGCACTCTGCATTATGGCCAGCACTGTCCACTTCACTGCTCCTCTCCTGCCCTAGACTGCAGCCTGTCAGGGTGTTGAGATTCTCCTCCTCTCTTGTGGAAGAAGATTTCTAGGCTGAGTGCTAAGGGCTCTTCAAATCTATGAAGACAACAGTGGCTATTTACAGAGCAGTTTGATGAATTGTCTTTCTATGTTCATTGGCTGTTTTTCCCTATTGATCTGTTTCCTTCCCTTTTTCAGGTTCTTATTCTAGTTAACGATAGCAGGAATGTGTTCCACTCTGATAAGCAGGTCCTGAGTCCAATCAGATGGCTATTGTTTGTTTGTTTTTTAACTATACTACTAACATAAGAGGGTCCTTTGGGGTTACTTCCCATTATCTTAGGGTTTTTCTATAAGTCCCTGTGTCCCTCCTACCTTCCATCCCTTCATTCCCCACCATGTATTTTCCCAATTATTCTCTCCCTCGCCCTACTTGTCATGGTATTATCAGTCTCCCCTTTAAAAGGATTCACCCTAACCATCCCTTCCCTCCTTCCCACCATTGATCTGTTTTGAATTTTCTGACTCTTACAGTAATTCCAAGCCAAATACATTAACAAGGATATCATCTGTATTGAAGAGAGAACATGCAATGCTTAACTTTCTGTGCCAGAGATACCTCTCTCAATATTAAATTTTCTAGTTCCATCCATTTACCAGCAAATTCCATAATCTCATTCTTTCTGGTGGCTGAGTAATATTCCACTGTGTAGAGGGTTGTAGGGCCACTACAGCACTTGGCTTCCAGGTTAAGCATTGCCTGCTTGTTTCTCAGGATAATGCTGCAAGGCAACACTGATCAGCAGTAGACTACTCAGCCCCCTTCAGACGAGTGAGTCTCAGAACAGGCTCAGCATAAGAAGCAGTGTAGGGTTATGCTCATGTGCAATATCCATAAAAGCAAATATATGGGGAAAGTGAGGAAAAGCACTTGCCAGTGGCCAGGAGGGATCATGTTGGGTGATGAAATGTTCTAAAATTGTGGTGAAGAATATATATTCCTGTGAACTTCCTAAAAGTCACTAGCTCACTGACTTATACTTTTGTGTGTGTGTGTGTGTGCACTGTGTGGGTAGATGAGTGTAGAAGAGAGAACTATGTGTGCCTATGGAGGCCAAGGACACTTCAGGAATCAGCCTGGATTCTCTGCTTCTTTATTGCTTTGCTCTGGGCTTTCCCAGGCTCTTCCTCCCGGGTTGCCACCACTTCCACCTGGCATCTGGGGTGTGAGTGGGTGAAGGAAATGTTCAACTCCTGAGTTATCTCTCCAGTTCCAATTCTTAAAATGGATGGATTCTATGACATATAAGTGACAACTAAATGAAGCTGTTTGGGAAAAGAAAAGAGGAGGGAGGGAGAGAGAGGGGAGGAGAAGGGGAAGGGGGGAGGAAGGAAGGGAGGAGAGAGAGAATGACAGAGAGAAAGAAAAAAGAGAAAGGAAGGAAGGAAGAAGGAAGGAAAAAAGGAAGGAAGGAAGGAGAGAGGAAGGAAGGGAGGGAGGGAAGAAGAGAGGGAAGGAGGGAGGGAGGGAGCGAGGAAGGAAGGAAGGAAGGGAGGGAAGGAGGGAGGGAGGAAGGAGGGGAGGAAGGAGGGAAGGAAGGAAGGAAGGAGGGAGGGTAAGGATGGTACACATGTTATTACAGCTCTGGAGAACAGGCTGTGAGTTCAAGGGCAACATGCTGAACAGGCTGTGAGTTCAGGGGCAACATGCTGAACAGGCTGTGAGTTCAAGGGCAGCATGAGACACAGTGACAGTGAGTCAGCTTCAGGGCTGTCCCGATCTGGGGTGATTGCTGGGCCACCTTGAGGTCCCCGTGTCTCTCACTAACGTTCCCAGTGAATTTTGCTCTTTCTCCATGTCTTCCTATGAAGTTGCTAGAACTAGAAACAACAATACAGGACTAAATCTTTTGAAATCACGTCAAAGACAGGTTCTGGGATTGTGGATAGGAAACCAGGGCGATCTCTCCGGCCTGGAATGGAAGAGAAGAGAATGTAAGCACTGCCTGGAGATCTGCTCTCTTCCCCTGGCGTGACAGGAAAAACTCTTCTGCAGTAGAAGTCCAAGTCCAATGCGGATTCCCCCAAGAATATTCAGTCGGGGGACAGGTTTTTGACCAGAAAGAGAGCATATATTCACAAAATGCATGTCGGTTTTCCTTTAGAAGTAGATGTTTTCATGCAGTATGAAGTTGGGAAGTTTTGGGGTTTTGTTTTGTTGTTTGTTTTTGTGTTCAGGCCACAATGAACTGAGTAGTTCAACAGCAGACAAAGCCCCCAGGCAGTCCGGGCTCCAGCGGTGGAGGCCGGATGTGAGCCCCCAAGAGTGGCACAATCGCCCCCGTCGGGGTCTTTGCGCCCCGCACCCCTCTCCCATGTTCACTCCGACTCCGGGTCCTCCCTGGACGCTACCCGCGACCTTCACGCCTCCCTTGGACACAGGGGGACACCGCGTCCAGGTGGCCGATCTCCACTCAGCAGGGGGAGGCGCCTGCGCGCCGGCCTCACCCCGGGGCCACCAGGGGGCGAGGGCGGAGCGGACCGGCCACCGCCCGGACCCGGGGGACCAGCCCCAGCCCCCCGCGCGTGCCCCCCGCACAGTGCTCATGCGCGCTGCCGGCCTTTATAGCGGCCGCGGAGTCGCGCTTTCCGCACTCGGGCGCAGCCGGGCGGATCCCACGCGGGTGCGGGACCCGGTGCTGCCCGCGCGATCGCGACGCTCTCCCGTCCCCATCGCTCCCTGCGTGTTCGTCGGTCCGTCCCCACGCCCGATCAGAGTTGCATCTCTCCTCGGCTGGGTTTGCAGCCCGAGCACCGCCTCCCGATCCCGAGCGGCGGTTCCCGGGCTATTAGCTTCCGCGGACGCCCCGCGGTCTCCGAGGAGCGCGTGATCTCCGTGGAGGCGGTGGGCGCCCGGGGCCCGGGACGTGGGAGTCCCCTGCCGCCCGAGCCTCGCTCACAGTCTCGCTCTTTCCCAGGTCCGAGCATCCCCTCGATCACCATGCCTGCGTCCTGGATCTCGGGTCTCTGCCTCGGTGTGTGCGCGTCCCTGCCCCCGAGCCCCGCATCTCCGCGCGCCCTATGGGGCGAAGCCGGAGCTAGCCCTGGGCTTTGCTCTCTTCGCAGGTGTGTGTCTGCTGCTGCTGCCGGAGCCCGCGGGCAGCGAGGGAGCGGGTGAGTTCTGACTTCGGGAGCCGAGGAAGGAGGGCTCGCTCCTGGCGCGCGCCTAGGCTGACTAACACCAGGCAGGTGGAAGCGGGGTTCGTTCGGATGGAGCTTCAGGATTTTGGCTTGGAGAGAGGTGGAAGGCGCGCCTACACTCATCCCGACCAGCGATCTACTCTGCCTTCCTTGTTTCTCTCGCGCAAGGGGCCCCTGAGGTCTCCTTCGGGGCGCAGAGAAGACCTTGCTTCACACACCCCCAGAGCTTCGGGACCAGCAGAGCGCCCACTGCAAGGGCGAGGCCGGGGGGGTGTGAACCCCTGCGGGACACACTAGGCGGGGTAGTTCTTGTGTTTGGGGCTGGGAGAACCCTTCAGTCAGCCAGAGCCTGGAAGAAGGGGGCCGAGTCCTGCCTGGATCGATCCCCTAAGCTGTGTTGCATGTAACCCTTTATTACAAAAAGCAGCATCTGCAGTTCCATTCGCACGTGAGACATCTAAGAAGTGTTTGCTGGAGTATAGGAATCCCGAGTATAGTGTGCGGTTCGGTATCGTTTCTGCCATGTAACAAGCAAAACCCTGCTTAAACCGGCAGTTTGTTTCTCTTGAAAGGCAAGAGAAAGTTTCCTTGAAATGTTCCGGATTGCACCTGGCTGCTCATTTACTCTTCAGTCGCGGTTGGCAGCTCCAAACATTGTAGGTGCTGAATTCCAGTCGTGACCCTGCATGCGCTGAAAATGGGAGCCAGGCTCCTGTTTGGTGTTAGGATTTTACTAAGCCGAGAAGTCAGCATTTCACCTGGAGTCTTCCTGGTTCGTCCACGAATTTACAGTCCAGTTAGATAAGATGGCACAAAAAGTGGCCCTTGATGGTACAGGTGCTCAACCTAGCAATAGTATCTTATTTTTTGAAGTTGTTTTTGAAATATGTTTTCAAAAGTCCTGGAAAACACTTTTCTGGTTTGGGAAAATAGTATTTAATAACATTCGTCTCAACTTAAACAGCAAATAGACAACATTTGGGGTTTGTTTACCTAAGATTCTTCATAGCAACGACTTTTTAAATGGTCTCATTCTGTAGTCCAGGTCACCCTCAAACTCACATCAATCCTCCTGCCTCAACAACGTCTAAGAGTTGGGGTTGCAGACAGGAGCCACTATTCCCAGTCCAAAAACTTTTTATGAGTCAAATAGACTGTAGAGCTTGGATATTAACAGTGCTTTATAAAAATTTATTTGCTGCCTAGCATATATCTGGGACAGAAATAATCAGATTCAATTAAAAAAATTCTAAGACTCTATGCATCTTCTTTGGTAATCATAGAATGTTCCTTAGGCTCCATGTATTGCTTTAATTTCCTCACCTGTAAAATGAACATGAGAGTTAAAGAGCGTTCTGGGAATCCTAATATCGTTTAAGTGGCTGGCTTAAGCAAACATGATTTCAAGTCTCTAGTTTGTAGGTAAATAGGCTAAATGGTCCTGTGAAAGAGTAACTTGAAGAGTTTTTTATTTTATTTTTCTGCTTTTACAAACATATCATGTACTTATCCCTGCTTCTCTCCATGATCCTTCCCTCCCATCCTTCATTAAACCTTCCCTGTTCTTCCTACCTTCCTTCCTGAACACTTCTGTGGATCCCTTCACTCATCCAGCTTTAGTCCCCAAAGTTTCCACTGTATGTTCTTACCTTTCTTGAGTTCCTAGGTAGTCTATGAGGGCATGTTGGTATGTCAGTCATTATGCACGTCTGGTTAGGACAAGTCTCATTGCAGTGAGCTCCTAGATGCAGCGGTCCTGCCTTTAGGTTCTTGCAATCTCACCGCCCCCTCTTTGAAGACATTTCTGTATGTCTTTGAAAGCATTCCACACAAGCCCCATCCAGGTGTATGATTTTTCACTTTGGGCAACTATTACATGAGAATTTTTTTATATTTCCAGAAGGAAATTTTTTTTCTCATTCTGATGTATTTATTTACAATTAAGTTAAGAACTGAGAACTTTGTCATGTTAGACCTTAATAGTAACTGTGAACCAGGTGAACTTGGAAAACCGATTCTTGGCTTGCTGTCACTGCAATGGTATGACACCCAAATCTGTGTTCTTAAGTAGCAGTGTGGAGCTTGGAGTCCAGCTGCAGCCATAACCGCTCTTCCCGCCTGCTCCTTAAGAAGCCCGAGGCTTTCTCCTTTCTCTTCAGCTCCTGTGGCCATCACCTGCTTTACCAGAGGCCTGGACATCAGGAAAGAGAAGATAGATGTTCTCTGCCCCAGCGGCTGTCCTGTTGAGGAGTTCTCTGTGTTTGGGAACATAGTGTATGCTTCGGTGTCCAGTATATGTGGGGCTGCTGTTCACAGGTAAGCCTGAACATGCCAGACAAGGGCATGTAATCATCGCCCTCACCACCTAGCTGTCTGGGCCCTTTTTTTCCTGCTTGCTTTCTTCTGATGCCAATTTTGGCTACAGAAGATGGATCTATTTTTAAGGTTTTTCCTGAGTGTCCTTGAAACACCAAACATACAAGGGGAACCTTCTTAGGAAGAGGTGGGGTTGCTCATTGACAGCTTTGTTCCTGCAATTCTAAAACATTCCTTGTTCTGTCCTATATTATGGAGTTTTTATACCACACACTAGCCATTGCTTTAATTTCTGATGAATCTTAAAGTAGACAGTTTGTTCTATTTTTACACATGAGGAAACTGAACTTAGGGTTTTCAGGTATCCTGGTGAATGCTACATTCAATGTGGTTAGCAAATGCCACAGTATCATGCAATAGACTAGCCAATGCGATACTTTTTTAATGCAATCCAGGAGCATGTGCAGCTAGATTGTCTTAGAGAAATGTCTGACATTCTTTCATCAATTCTGGATCTCTGTGATTTAAGAAACAGGATATTGTTTATTCTTATCAATACTTTATATAAAAGTTTGCCAGCTCAAAATCATTATCTCAAGCATATTTTCTTCTTGTACATGAAAGTTTTTATAAGGCCAGCAGCAAGCACTCTTAGATGATTGCCCCCCTGGTCCACTGACTAAGCAGAGCAATAGTTACAACATGACATTGAAGTCAAATAGAGGCCCCAACACCCTGAACAGGGACAGAAGCAACTCAGCTGTCATTCTTGTGTTGCAGGGGGGTAATCAGCCTCTCAGGGGGACCTGTGCGCGTCTATAGCCTACCTGGCCGAGAGAACTATTCCTCAGTAGAGGCCAATGGTGTCCAGTCTCAAATGCTGTCCAGATGGTCTGCGTCATTCACAGTGACCAGTAAGTACGATTACATTGTTCCCACTTGTGCATGAATAGGACCTCATCCCCATCCCCTCAAAAAAAAAAAAAAAAAAAAACAGTGGTCTCCTTTTCTTAACCCACCGTCTTGGATCTAATGGGAGACCCTGTCGTCAAGCAAAAATTAACTACTGGAGAGAGTCAGTAGCTCAAGGGAAGGTTAGGTGACTGGGGAAAGAACAATCTCGCCATCACACAACAGGAATAGGAATCTCAACTGTCTGTAGTCTAGATGCCTAGATACATACCAAGACGCACGAACGGTAAAACTAGTGAATTCAGTTATTAATTTTTTATTGACTTATATGTGTGTGTGTGTGTGTGTGTGAGAGTGAGTGTACGTGTTTGTGTATGGTGAGGGCACGCTCCTGTGCACATATAGGGGCCTGAAGGGGCATCAGTGGCCTCTTCTATTACTGTCTGCCTCTTTGTTTGAGACAGAGCTCTTCCTAAACTTGGAGTTCACTTCTAGGCAAGGCAGGAAGCCAGCAAGCCCCAGAATCCTCTAGAACCTCACAAGCACTGTGATGTTTACACCCACAGTTACCATTACCCTGTCACATTAGTCATTACATAGAATCTTAAATTGACTTCATAATACTTTGGTGATGGAGAAGGAAAGGGAAAACAATAAACTTCTCTTTATTTTAACAGAAGGTAAAGGCAGCACCCAGGAAGCCACAGGACGGGCGGTGTCCACAGCCCGTCCGCCAGCAGGTAGGAGACATGGAACCAATTCCAAATGGTGTTGGAAGTTACAAATATGTTGTTAGTCAAACCTTTCCTTTTAAAACACTGACATTAAAAAGAGTAACTATCAACATTCATTTTTGCATTTACTGATGTATTATGGATATAAAATCCCATTTTACATTTTGAGTTTTTTCTTATAAACCCTCATCTGTTCTTTGGAAGTCTTACCATTTCTCCCTGATTCAGTGGTCCATGGAACTAGTCAAGATTCCATGAACTTGTTTCCAGTTCCATTTGTTTCATTACAGTTGGTTGCTGTCAGTTGAATGAATGGAATTAGTGTGTCTCCTGCAAGGAAGAGGCACAGATCTTTTTCTAAGATAGTGGCCACTTTAAAGTCAAAGAAATCAAGAAAATTTGGCTCCAGTTCCCTGCCTGAGTTGTGGGTTTAGAATATCAAAGTCCTGGCCTAGAGACATACCATATGTATCTGCTTACAGTAGCCTGTCTTGTGTCTTTGTTGGAGCATTGCTTCTTGCTTCCTTGATCTAGAAAATCATAACATTAACTTAAAAGGTGAAGAGGGACACTCCCCGCGTGAGCTTTCCCTGTGTGATTTCTTCCCCTGAAAGTGTCCATCTTTTACTAATGCTAAGGGTTTTCTTTGTTTGTTTCAGGTAAGCGACTAAAGAAAACACCAGAAAAGAAAACTGGCAATAAAGGTAAGCCATCCATCGGGGAAATGATATTTCCTCTGTCCTCTCTTGAGATGTCTAACAAAGCCTCGTTTGGGTACCCACAGATTGTAAAGCAGACATTGCATTTCTGATCGATGGAAGCTTTAATATCGGGCAGCGCCGATTTAATTTGCAGAAGAATTTTGTTGGGAAAGTGGCTCTGATGTTGGGAATTGGAACAGAAGGACCACATGTGGGCCTCGTGCAAGCCAGGTACCAACTTGATAGAATGGAAGATAACCGATTTCCTGAATAATGCCAGCTTGCCAATCTGTTGTGTTCATCTCAGTTCAACAGAACTGTATTAAGTTTGGAAAAACTTTAAGCTCAAGATCTTTATTTTGCATATGGGTGCGTGCGTGTGTGTGTGTGTGTGTGTGTGTGTGTGTGTGTGTGTGTGTGTGTATGTGTGTGTGTGTGTGTGTGTAGGGGAGTGTGTGTGTATATCAGCAGGCACTGTGTCCCTGGAGGACCAGGGGTGTTTTGTGAATCATCCTGGATTTTTTCTACCTCCTTCTTGCCTTGTTCTGGGATTTCCCAGGCTCTGCACGCCAGTGCCAGAAGTGCAGACTGCTGTCATTTCCACCTGGCATTTTTACTTGGGACCTGGGATCCAAACTCAGGACCTTCTGCTTTCAGTGCAGAGTCTTAACCCCTGAGACATCTCTCCAGCCCTAAATTCAAGAGTCAAAGCATTTTTTGGAATACAAGAACTTGGCAACTGCATGCTGTCTATATGAAAGCTACAAAACGGGGTGACTAGTCCTGAGACTCACATAAATCATCTCAGATTTATGTTGAACTCTTGGTTTTTGTTCAACTCTTGGTTTTTCTTTTCTGCAGGAAGACACAGCAATCCGTCTATTCCTTTTCCTCTTCTGCCAACATTCTGTTTAACCCTTCACATTGCTCCTTGATTAGAACTCTGAAACATTATCTTTTGTGGGCATGCACATGTTTGTGTTTGCTAGAGCAGTGCAGGGGTGTGTGTATATGTGTGTGTAGAGGCCACATGACAACCTCAGTGTCATTCCCCAGGCACCATCCTCCTTATTGATTTAGAGACATGTAGGCTAGGTTGGCTGGCAAGCCAGCAAGCCTAGGGATCTGCCATCTGTCACCTGCAGTGCTAGGATTACAAGCATGTACCACCACACTTACCTTTTTTTTTTTAATGTGGGTTCTGGAAATCAAACTGAGGTCCTCATGCTTTACACACTATACTGTTCAATCTTCAACAAGATCTTTAATGAACAGAGTAGTTAGGTGAGCAGAAATTCTTTGAATATTAATCTCATATTTAAGATGGGAAAATTGCATTTTTATAAAACTTAATGTATTATTTTGCACTTCCTATTTTTGTAACTTTTCTATCTTTAAAATATCAGCCTTAGTATCCTTGAGATTGTGCCTTCTGATGAGAAAGACCTAGTCTAATAAACCAGACCACTGAGCCCTTCTAGGAGCATGCACTGCAACAGAGGTATCTCACACCAGTGGCTTCTTCCCTACTGACACAACTGCAGACTTCCACCAAACCCAAGACCCTGAGCCACACCCATTTCCCATGCTGCATACATACAGTTTACGTGTAGACTTTGGGTCCACAAAACTCAGGATTTAAATTGCAGCCACACACCCCTTTTTTTAAAAAAAAAAAAAACTTTATGTATTTATTAGTGCACATGTGTGTGTGTGCGTGTGTGTGTGTGTGCGCACGAATGCGTGTATCAGAGGGCACTGTGTGTCCCTGTGGAGAACTAAGGGGTGTCTTCGGGAATCATCCTAGATTGTCTCTACTTCTTTTTTGCTTGGCTCGGGATTTCTCAGGCTCCACCCACCAGGGCCAAAAGTGCAGGCCCCTGGTATTTTTATGTGGGACCTGGGATCTGAACTAAGGATCTTCTGCTTGCAAGGCCAAGTATTAACCCCTGAGCCATCTCTCCAGTCTGCAACCATGTTTTATTAGGCATATTACCTGTGCATTTAAAACCTTGGTTTCTTAAAATAATTGGCATGGGGCTGGAGAAGTGGCTCAGGGGTTAAGCCTCTGCCTTGCAGGCAGAGATCCTGAGTTCGGATCCTAGACCTGGCGGAACCAGGGGCGGCCTGCGTTTCTGGTCCTGGTAGGGCAGTGCCTGTGAATCCCGGAGCAGAGTAAACAGGAGGAAATGGAGGCGGCCCATGGTGGTTCCCGAATTCGTCCGTGGTTCTACACACACGCACACACATACATACATACATACATATATACACACGCGCACACACGCACAATTGAATAAATAAAAAAAATTTTTTTAAAAATTGGCATAATTTTACTTTGTAGAAACATGATGAAATTATAATTACATGTATATATCTTATTAGCCAGCATACAATAAACTCTTAATTTGGTAACCATATTTGTTACATTTCTGAAATATATCCAATAAAAGTAAGGATCTAATGTCCCAATTGATTGTATATTATAAAATTTGGGGACTGGAGAGATGGCTCAGGGATTAAACCTCTGCCTCAAAAGCAGAAGGATCTTTACAACAGATACTGGAATGAGATCCCACAGAAAAATGTAGGTGGAAATGGCTTTGGCCTGCACTTCCAACTCTGAAAGGCAGAGCCTGGGAAATCCCAGAGCAAAGCAAAAAGGAGGTACAAGTAATCCAGGATAATTCCTGAAGTCACCCTTGAGCTTCCACAGGGACACATAGTGCCCTCTAATAAAAACACATATAAAAATGAAAAGGAACTTGGGTCTGACTTAAAAAAAAAAAAAAAAGGACATTTAATGTTGATTATTTTGGCTTTCCAGTACTCCTTGGATAATTTTTTCTTTTAATCATAGTGAACATCCCAAAATAGAATTTTATTTGAAAAACTTTACATCAGCCAAGGATGTTTTGTTTGCCATCAAGGAAGTAGGTTTCCGAGGCGGTAACTCCAATACAGGTGAGTAGACTTACCACCCAGGGTATGACACAGTAAAGGCCATGATCAGATATGTAAAGGAGTATTGTGCCACCTGAGATGTATATTGTTTAAAATGGAAATATATATCAAGAGATTAGTCAATAGTTCTTATTTCTAAAAAGTTAAAGCACTTCACAATGCTTTATATCTTTGCATTAAATGGGTTGGATATGTTAGAGAACCTGTTTCAATGAAAGATCAACAGACTTACCCCATGAATGCAGATGTGGCAAAATTAGCACGACTCTGCAGGCTCCTTGTTCATTAGAGGCATTCATGGTCAGCAGGGGCAAGAACACTTGACCAGAGTAGGAGTTAGTTTTGTATCTGAATGGTGATTGATAGGAAGTGAGGGCATGCAAGGCGTCTGGGAGGTGGAGAGAGTAGCGACGTGGGGTGTGGAGACAGATAGGAGAGAAGGATAATTAAGCTTTCCTATTTTATGAATCCATTATATAATTGAGTCCCGTATATTAACTTCTTAAACTTGAGGGCTTCATGTTGTCATCAGCAAATGGAAATGTGATCGGAGTCATGCTGCTGCTGCTCATTTGCTGCTTTCTCAAATCTAGGGAAAGCCTTGAAGCACACTGCTCAGAAATTTTTTACAGCAGACACTGGAGTGAGAAAAGGGATCCCGAAAGTAGTGGTGGTGTTTATCGATGGCTGGCCTTCTGATGATATCGAGGAAGCAGGCATTGTGGCCAGAGAGTTTGGTGTCAATGTATTTATAGTTTCTGTGGCCAAACCTATTCCTGAAGAACTGGGGATGGTCCAAGATGTTGCATTTGTTGACAAGGTATGAAGATATCTTATTAGTGGTAATGACTCACTTTGGGACTTAAGTTTATCACTGATTGGCCAGTAACCAGACTAACTTTAAGCACTTAATGTTTGAGCTGGGCCTGATGATGCAGACTTGTAATCCCAGCTACTTGAGTCTAAGGCAGGATGGCAAATTTAAAGCCAGTTAGAGCAACATAGACCCTTCTCAAAAGAAAAAGTAGGCCTAGTGAGATGGCTCAGCAGGTAAAGAGCTTGCCATACAGGTCTGACGCCCAGAGTTGGATCCCAGAACCCACATATAGATAAGAGAGGACTCCACAAAGTTGTCTTAACTTCCACACACATTATGCACACATGTGCACACATTCACACAGTAACTTTTTTTTTTCTTTTATTTGGTCCTGTGGTGACTTGGACTTTTGGGATTCATCCTGGATTGCTTCTATCTCCTTTTGGTTTTGCTCTGGGATTTCCCAGGCTTGGAAATACAGGCTGCTGCCATTTCTAAGTGGGACCTGGGATTCGAACTCAAGCCCTTCTGCTTTTGAGGCAGAGTCTTAACCCCTGAGCCATCTCTCCCGCCTCACACAGTAATCTTTTAAATGAAAAGGATTGGGACATAGTTCAGTGATAGACTGGTCTAGTGTATGCGAGGCCCCTAGGTTCAACCCTCCAATAACACAAAATATTATCAACTTTTGTTTCCCTTTATTAGGCTGTGTGTCGGAATAATGGCTTCTTCTCTTACCACATGCCCAATTGGTTTGGCACCACAAAGTATGTAAAGCCTCTGGTTCAGAAGCTGTGCACTCATGAGCAGATGATGTGCAGCAAAACTTGTTACAACTCAGTGAACATTGCCTTCCTTATAGATGGCTCCAGCAGTGTTGGAGACAGTAACTTCCGCCTCATGCTTGAATTTGTTTCTAACATAGCCAAGACTTTTGAGATCTCAGATATCGGTGCCAAGATAGCTGCTGTTCAGTTCACTTATGATCAGCGCACTGAGCTCAGCTTCACAGACTACAGCACTAAAGAGAACGTCCTCGCCGTTCTGGGGAACATCCGTTACATGAGTGGTGGGACAGCTACTGGTGATGCCATTGCCTTCACTGTTAGAAATATCTTTGGTCCCATCAGGGACAGTCCCAACAAGAACTTCTTGGTGATTGTCACGGATGGACAGTCCTACGATGATGTCCGAGGCCCTGCTGCTGCCGCACATGATGCAGGTACAGTTTTTGCCCTTTGCAGTGAGAGGTGAAGAAGGGGACGCATGACTTGAAAGGTCACATGCATAGTGTTGTCTGGAGTGCTTTACCCATTCTTAGTGATTCAGCTGAAATTCTTTGAAATTCCTCTCTGCTGGGTTTTTAATCAGCTTGGCTTTAGTATTAAAGACTAGCAACTTTCAGTAATTATTGGTTATTTTACCAATGTTAACTGTGAAGACTGAAGAGGAAAAAAATGATCATTAACCCCCATTTATGTCAGTGTTATCAGACAATGCAGATTTGCAAAGCTTGCCCATTACTTATCCTGTCTTGTGCCAGTTTGGCTTCAATATACTCACCAAATACTGTCTGTAAATGACAACAGAAGGCAAACCTTTCTCATGGCCAGCCTCAGAATTTTTCCACGTCTGTCTGCTAAGTTCTTTAAAAAAAAAAAAAAGATACTGTGCATCAACTTAAGTTTCTTAGCGTGCTAACTGCATTGTCCTGAGTGGATATTGAACTTTCAAGCTTATCTAATCTGTTAATAATTATGGTAAAATACTATTGCATTTTGCCATAGTAATCATTAGTTATCTGACAATTCAGTGTAAATTTTACTTCAGTTGTTTTCTTCTGCATTGTGTACTGTATGAACAATACTTCATGAATGAATCTGTTCTTGATCCATCTAATAATTTTCCATTATAGGTATCACCATTTTCTCTGTTGGTGTGGCCTGGGCACCTTTAGATGACCTGAAAGATATGGCCTCTAAACCAAAGGAGTCACATGCTTTCTTCACAAGAGAGTTCACAGGATTGGAGCCCATCGTCTCTGATGTCATTAGAGGCATTTGTAGAGATTTCTTAGAATCCCAGCAGTAGTGGTGACATTCTGCAAGAGGACCTTAATATATAAATTTTCTTTTCACAATATTGAGATAACTATAGCATATCAGGATCAGATGCTTACAGTAAATATGTCAACAGCTGTTTTAAAACAAATATTCATTTAAAGCTACTACCTTCTGATTACAATTTAGACTTCAATTGTTCAGAACACTTGTCTTTATAATCAAGGTCCTTAGAAACTCAGGAAGGAGGAGACATCATGGGTTAAAATCACAAAAGTTCAAATATACCTATGAAGTATAGATATGCAAATGTAATTGCTCAATAAAATTGATATTTAGACCAAAAAGCAACATTCCTTTTTTAATCATTCTGTATTGACTGCATATGGAAGATGAGTGCAACTTTTTAACATATATGAAATGTAAATATTCTGGCCCAAAGGGGTTTCTTAAAACCAGCCAATAACAGCTGTTATTTCACATACTAATTACAGACTACTTAGAATCATGTATCAAGCTTCTTTTGTAGTGTTTTCGTAACTTCTGGCTGAAAACAACACACTGAATGAGACAGCAGGATTGCCTGGTATTTTTCTATTTATATCCTTAATTTTGTATGTGTATAGAGATATTGGCTTATATTCAAAGTCATCCAAGGAATAAGAAATGTAAAGTTGTTGAAGTCTTTTTGAAAGACATTTCAGGTATCATGTTACTGGTATGTTGTAATTTGGATATTTAAATAAAACTGCTAGTGACTGAATTGCCATTTTTTTGTGTATATTAATACCTAAGATAAGGCAAAAACCCCATTTGCTCATTGATATGAATAAGCAATCTGAATTCAGCAACACAATACCAAGTTGTTTTTTTACTTTCACTAATTTACTGAATGCCCTTAAAATTTGCTCTTGAGTACTTGTATCGACAGAAATATAACTAGCATCACTTTTACTTGACCACATTTGTAAAGTTGATGCCTAAGAATACCAAAATTCCCTTACTTTGGATTAGCACTTAACCAGGTCCCTCCCCCCACAAAGATCTATCACCCTATCTTGCCTAAAAATGAGTTTACAACCAAATGACTTAAAAAAAGTTCCAGTAACTGGTTGAATATGCTTTTGAGTAAAAAAAAAGCACTGCCATCTCCTTTTGGCATTTTTAAAAAACTCTATTTACTCATTCATTTAGTGTGTGCATGTATGCATCAGAGGGTACATGTGTCTCTGTGGAGGGCCAAGGATGACTTCGGGAATCATTCTAGATTGCTTCTGCCTCCTTCTTCGAGCTGACATTTCCCAGGCTCCACCCACCAGTGCCATAAGTGCAGGCTGCCACTATTTTCCACCTGGTGATTTTTTTTTTTTTGTTTAAAAAAAAAAAAAAAAAAGGGAAAAAAAAAACGGAGCCTGGGATCCAAACTCAGGAACTTCTGCATGAGAGACAGAGGTTTAACCTGAGCCATCTCTCCAGCCCTCCAGTAAATTTTAAGTCAACAATCTTACAGCCTGTACAAAGGGAATGAAAGGACTTGTGAGAAGGGTTAGAACCTGAATGATATACAAAACTTGATGAAATGGAGGTAAAGACAACAATCCTCTTCCTTAGTTTGGCAAATATGATTGACTCATTCTTAACATTCCAACATCAAAATCAGGTTTAACTTAACCTGATTTTTTTCCTTAGTATGTAAACCATAAATTCTCACCTGGAATACCACTCCTTAATAATGAAATTCCAGGCAATTTTATGTCTTTTATTCTATAAAGGACAAAACTTTGAGGCATCTGAAGTAACCAGGGATATTAAAATTTTATCAAGAGCAGTGAAAAAAATTAAAATTTTAAGCTATCTAGAATTCTGAGGATACAAAATCAAAATGACTTTCTCATTCTTTTCAGATAAGTGTAACTACATATCCCAGACTAGCCTTGAAGTCTTGAGTCGTCCTACCTCACTTCAAACTAAGCTTACACACAATTTAAAATTTATGTATTAAAACCAGCTGCAGGATATCTGAATTGAAATATACTAGCTCATTTCAGTTGTGTTGTTTCAGATAACTCACCACGCATAGCCCCCGCAAACCTTACACCTCAAAGACATGACACATCATGCCCATTCCTCATTCCTTACTTTCAAAGTACTGAGATGTTAGTAGGTAACAGTATGAAATAATGAGAGATAATATGATGGCACAATGATTAAGCACCATGATAAAGATCCCAACATATTGAAGTTTTTATGTAAAAACAGTTTAAAGCTGACATATAAAGTTAAATTATTTTCCGTAAGTCACAAATGGAAACAAACACAGAAAATGAAAATACGCATTTTCCCAATCTTTTAGTCTCTTTCCAAATGTTTAATGTTGTAAAGAAAAATACAGACAAAAAATAAACAGATTTTTATCCACTACAGTTTCAGTACACTGTAAAAGATGTTAATGTTTATGCATTTTGCAATAGTCAGATTACAGTTCAGTAGCTATGCAAAGTGTTGAAATGATTGCCAGAAACAGCTTTGGAAGTTTGTTCATATTTTAAAGAGGTAGGGGTATCCCTTTGTTCATTAAAACTTTTTCACTTTTTAGTTCAGAAAACAAAGGCCCACTAGCAGTAAGTAAAATAGTCATTTAAAGTTTCTCAGTGTACACACAATGGAATTTAATTTTTGTAGCAGGAATTCAAATAGTCTTGCAAATAAGTTCTCTAGTGCCTACCTATAACTCATTTGTAATTCTCTTCCTATCAAAAAAAAATTCTAACCAGTTGAGGAAAAAGATATTAACTCTTAAATTCATAAGGGCAACTTTTCACTAATGAAAAATGCAATTTATACTTTTCTAAACTTTTTGTGGAAACATGACTATTTTAAGTAAAATTTAGATTTAATAAAGAAAAATAATGTTTAAATGTTTTATTTAAATTTCATCTCTGATTTTTTGTGACACTGCATGGCTTAATTTAAAAGTTAAAAAACAAAAATTCCCAAAGGGGAAAAATACTTAGAAAAGTATTCTTAATAGTGTTTCTGTTCTAATCTTATTAGACTATCAATAAGCACTACAAAGTATAAAACCAACATAAAAATGAAGGACTCGCTAGGAAACCACCTCCATGTGCTAGTTTAGTTATGGAGAGTATTGCACTTTATTCAACACAAATGATGTAGCCAACAGTGACATACAGTTACACAATTTAATATTTATTATATGCATTTTATATACATTATTTTTCAACAGCTGTACGTTTGCTTCGTGGTACAGTCTTAAAAATTTGCTGATTCATAGTCTGTAAAACAAAAACCTTACAAAACTCATCAAAACTCGCAAACTGATCAGAAAAGGTTTTTGGAAGACTAGAAAAAATACTTTATTATCTTAATCATGCATTACACAAAGAAAAATTTTAGTTACACCATAAAATTAAGCACATCTAAAAAAGTAAAACAGGGAAAACTAGTTTAAACACAGCAGACTTCTGTATCCTGACTCAACTATTTTTGTATCTCATTGGTAATGCAAATAAAATTTTACTCCAAATATTTTTAAACAAGATCATTTTGTTTGGAATCATGATAAACCAAGATATGTACCTTAAGGAGAAACATCTTGGTTTCTAACTTAAACTATAAAATATTCCATTTTTAGTCTATTTTAGACTATTCAAAGAGTTCCAAAATAGATATACAGGTTCCTTTAGCACATTAATAAAAGGATATAAAGACCAACAAAAAGTGAAATAAATAATAGGCCATTAGCAAGATGGATAACCCTTGATAAATAAACTTGTAAATACAGTAAGATGTACAAAATATCACATAGTGATAGGATGCCAAGATTAATTTTTTAAGAGTTCATTTGGAGTACTAAACTCCACTGTTTCATTTTATTATACTTAATAGTCCTTGGTTCATGAAGATGTATGATGAAGGTGATTTCCATCTGTATGGAAGTATTTAGCTGAGCTGTATTAGGTAAAAGGAAAGAAAGTAGTTATGGGTGACAGGTCAGGGAGATCTCTTGTGTTTTAGGGTTGTATAATGCAGAAAAAACGTCAATACAATCTTGAGCACTGTTGTGACAGGCTAAATATATAAAAAGACTTATAAAAACTAGAATTTTATCCAAACATTTTGTGCAACTAATGCTAAAATATTTTAAGTTAAATTTTCTTTTTTTTTTTTTTCTTAAAGCAAAATAAGGGAATCTGTGGCATTTCAACTGATAAACATAAGATCACTAAGAGATGAAAAAAAGCTACTCTTGGAGCTTTCTTCCCCACAAGAGCACCACACTCCTAACCCTAAGGCAGCACACAGAGTCCAAAAAAAAGGCTTTTAGTTTTCTGTAAGATCAGACTCCACATTGGCTTAAACACCTTAAAACAAACAAATGAACAACAAAAAAAAAATGCTCAGTTCTTATCCAGTATAGGCCAAAAATACTGGAATCTTCTTTTTTGTCCCACAAAATACAATTAATTACAGTTAAATTACTGAGCCTGATATTAAGATGTGACTTCCACCAATTTATGCCTGTCCCAGTAGCCTTCACCAGGTGGATCACGTGTAGTGTTGCTTCAATAGTCTTTCTGATGCCAGGAATGCAGATCCTTTTTCTGACCAAGCAAATTTTCTTCCATGATGCTTGTCTTGATTCACACAAATACTTTGGCAAGGGCATCAGCTCCTGCACTGGCAATATATGCCTTTGATGGATGGAAAGCAACATCATAAATTGACTCGTCCAACTTTTTCCTATGAGCTGTTATTTCTTGAACACATGTCTTGCTGTCTAAATTCCATAATCTAATGGAGCAGTCATGGCCTGCAAAAGACAAATAGAATTTGTTACCGAGTAGTAATTTTTTTACCAAATTTGTAGGTAGTACAAAAAACTCAAACTTACTTCCAGACATCAAATAGATTCCATTGGGATCTACTGCTAGGCTTGTAACAGCATCCAAATGAGCTACCATAGAATGAATCATTTTACCTAGATAAAATACAACAGAAGAGTAACTTTAAAAAAAAAATACTAAAAGCAGAACTGCAATATAACATCAACACAAAATAGATGGTCTCTACAGAAATATTTTAAAGTTTTGGAGAAAACAGCACAAAATTAACCATCTACAACCACTGCATCAAGTCAGAACATTTCTATCATTACAAAAGGAAGTCTTGTGCTCATTAAGTAATTTTCCCTGCTTGTCCCTTTTTCCCAATTCCTAGTAATGATACATGCTATTTCTAAAATCTTTCAGCAACTTTCCATTCCTTAAGGCAAATTTGCAACTTACTCTAAAATTACAACTCATCTTGTACATGCACATGTATAGACAAATCTAAATGTCTCCCACTTCTTGTAGACAGTAATAAGACTCCACAAAGCAGGAATCATATATCTTTATCACTTATCACATAATATGCAAAATTATGAATACATTTTTATTATTAAAATGACTTGTTCCACTTTTTGGGGGGGAGGGAGTGGACAGGGTATTACTATGTATTCCAGGCTAGTCTGGAACTCTTGACTTCCTGCCTCAACCTCCTGAGTGCTAAGATTACAAGAGTATGCCACCACACCTAGCTTACTCATCTGTACTGAATCCATTCGTAGTATTAACTTTTATCACTTTATACAAAAAATTCAACAAATTTATTATTTGTTTTATAAAATATTCTATGAACAACTTAACTAACCAAAAACAGCATTTATAAAGACAGGCCAAATCATCAAATTTAAGTAATTACCAATTTTTAGGAAAGGTTATCTAAGAAAACATAGTAAGTTAAGACAGCTTACAGTTAAACTCAGCAAGAATTTTTTCATTGTTTGGAGCCTACTGCTTCGACTATCGTCACACCATAGACAAAGTATTAGATTATTAACAGAAATAATGAAATTGCAGAGTTTGAAAAAATTTAAATAAGTGTTTTCTTTCTTTCCTGAGAAGAGGCCTCACATACATCCAGGTGACCTAAAGATGACCTTGAACTTCTGATCCTCTTGAGATTAATAGGTGTGTACCATTAAGCCTAGTTTTAAACGAGCTACAGAGTGAAACCAGGGTTTCATGTTTATTAAGCATGTTCTCTACCAACTGAGCTCCACTACTCCCTTCCCAACCCTTTTTTCCTTACTTTCTTTTTTTTAAATGTGTACAATTTAGTGACTACTCTGATTTCTACTAATAAAGTAGAAATCCAGAGACATACATTTTGCTGTTTGTTTAACTAGTAAAATTCCTAAATATCCCCATAAAAACTATTAATCTCATTAGTGAGATAAAACAATGCTTGTCTGTAGTCTCTGGCACCCAGATTGAGAAGTACTGCTTGAGACTAAGAATTGGAGGTTAGCCTTAGACTGTGAGATCCCAGCTTAAACAAATACACAAATCTTTAGAAACACAAAAAGAAATCATTTCTTTGCTCTTGCAGCAATGTTAGACATTTATGTTTAACAAAACTAGTTCAGGGCTGGAGAGACAAGTCAGGGATTAAAGAGCCTTTGCCTCAAAAACAAAATCAATTGAGTTTAGATCCCAGATCCCAACATAAAAATGTTGAGAGAAAATTGCAGGTGGTTTGCACTTCTGGTCCTGGAAGGCGAAGCCTAGGAAACCCCAGAGCAAAGTACTAAAGAGGCAAAGCAATCCAGGATGATTCCTGACATAACCTTTCCATTCCAGTGCCCTGTGGTGTGTATACATACATACATACAAAATGTCGAGTGGTGCCTTTAAGACAGAAATATATTAAGCCAATGAGGTGGTTCAGTGGGTAAAGGTAATGAATGTCAAATCAAGTCTGGTGATCTGAGTTTGATCCTCGTAATCCACATGGTGTAAAAGAAGAAACCACTCCCCACAAGCTGTCCTCTGACTTCACACATACCATGGCATGCATACCTACACATACACAGGGTAAATTAAAAAATAAAACATAAAAAATGCCCAAATGAAAATTCTTACTTAATAAAAATGGCATTTAAAAATCGTAAGTTAGGCAAAGTAGTATGTACAGTCAAAAATAAAACTTGCACACTATAAATGTGCTCTAAGTAAAGCAAAAATATGAGTTAAAGTAAATTAGTGATATAGTGTTTGTTTAGCATGACCCTGGCACTGAAGAAAAAAGTTTAATGACAATTTCATAGTCAAAATACCAATGTAACAATAAAAAGAAAAAATTTCAATTGCCTAAACAATTACCTCAAATTGATAGGATTATCAATGTGAAGACAACTTGCTTACCCGTTTTATTGTCAAAAAATTTGATGTGTCTATCTTCATGGGCAGTTACTGTCACAGGAAGTGTGGGATGACTTACTACTCTGTTAATGTGATTACTGGATTGTAGACCTGAAAAATAAAGAAACACAATACTTCAAAATACAAACCATCTGAGCTGAGGATAATTCAGTAGTAGAATGCTTGCTTAGCATACATGTGGCTGGGTTTGAGCGTTAGCACAAAACTACACTAAATTCAAACTTTTGATTAGAAACAGAATGATGAAAAGAGGAGTTAGATGGCCTTTTTTTTTTTTTTTTTTTAGATGGCCTTTTTAAACTCACTGAAATAAACATTATTAGGCTTCAAAGCAATCCTTCGGAGTACATGTAAGAACTTTGATGCAAGATTTAAATTCATTTATTTTACTCATGTAGGAGAGAAAGAGAATAGGGTCAAGGACACAACGGAAAGGACATTTTAAATATAATTGGTCTGAAGTTATAATCCTAAGAGTAGGGAGATGGAGGCAAAATATTGACTTTGAAACCTATACTTTGAGTCCAAAAAAGTCATGAATATAATTTGTTGAGGTTTGACCACGGAGCCATGCAAATACTTTATATATAATTATAAAAAAAAAAATCAAAGTCAAATGAAATGGTTTAACTGTATGCCTAAAATTTGCAGAACCACCTCAAAGAAATGAACTACTTCAAGTGGTGTTAAAGCTCAGCAATCAGACAATACACCAAGTATTGTACATCGATAATCAAACTGTTGCTGTTGGGGATGTTACTGCAAGACAACTGTGTAATGCCATGGGATAAATCAAATAGAAATGACAATAATGATGAAAACATTATGAGAAGATAAATCTGAATGTGAACTGGATGTATTTTACTTTTTATTTAAAAAAATTTATTATTATTATTTTGCATATGTATATGTAAGAGAGGGCACTGTGTGCCACTGTTTGGAGGACCATCGGGAATTATCCTGGATTGCTTCTGCCTCCTTTTTGCTTCACGCTGGGATTTCTGAGGCTCTGCCCACTAAAGTCAGAAATGCAAGCCGCTGCCATTTCTACTGGTGTACATGGAATCTGGGATTCGAACTCAGAACCTTCTGCTTATGAGGCAGAGTTTTAACCCCTGATCAGTTTTTCCTTTAGATATGGTGTAGTGAGCTCCCTTGGTTCCTAATATTGGTATGAACTCTCCTGCCATAATAACCTAGAACTGTGATCATGAATAACAAACGTTTTGCTGCCCTAAACTGCCTTGGTCCTGTATTGATTAATGGAAAGATGAAGTTAAGATAATCCTTTTTTCCCTTGACAAGCTTAAGCAGGGATTTTACTGAGAGAGAAAAGGGAAGAAACTCTTGGATACTAGATCAAAGAGAAACAAGGAGAAAACTATAGCCTTAAGTTAGGAGAACATCAGACCAGAGGAGATAGCTTAAGATCAGAGAGAGTTACCATGAGTACATGACTAGAGAAAAGAGCTGCCTTTTGGGGAGGAAATGGCAGCAGAGCAGGAGAGAAAGCCATAATCTCTATTTAAAGAAACTGTAACACACCACAAATCACACTGCAACACTTGATGCTTATAGATATTACTGAAACTGGATGAGTATCAGTTTCATTAAATTACTTTCCCATCTATTTCCAGAAATTATTTCCTTTGCTTTCTTACCTTTACTTACTCACTCCTATTCTCCCAAATACCCATTTTAACTACTTAACCATAATTTAAGAAAATAGCAAGAATGATGTATGTCAGTAGAACATGATGGAATTCTGAGTTGACCCTAAAATACAAAAGGACTGCCCTTTTTCACATAATAATCCATTTTAAGAAGTTTCAAAGAAGCCATGAGTACTTACCAGAATCCGCCTGTGGTGAAAACATCACCAATGATTGCGATGTTTCTAAATCATAAATGACTGCACTACCAGTGTTGAAAGAGGCCACCATATGAGCTGGATCACAGCCTATGAAGTCAACAGATGTAGGTATTCCATGCTCTGAAAAGAGCCCAAACAGAAACAGTATAAACATAAAAATGTTGAAATCTCCACTTGTTTTAACAAGATCAGAATCCTGAAATAAGGTTAATAATGAAAATGAAAGTAACATTTTAGAATAAGAAAAAACTCATTTGAAAAGTTTTTATTTATAAGATTTCATTTCACATAAGCAAAAATCTAATTTTATAACATTTCATTTTACATAAGCAAAAACCTAATTGAAGAATATACCCATTCAGAAATTATTAGTTAAGCATGATGTAATTCCCAATTCTTCTAAGAAAAAAAAAATCCAGCAACTCTGGACCCACATGCCAATTTTCTTAGGGTAAATTGAAAATTGGTATTCTCATACATCATTATCTTGGGAACTTCTTTTTTTTTTTTTTTTTTTAATTTTTTTTATTATTATTATTTATTCAACTGTGTGCATATGCGTGTGTATGTGCGCGCGTGCATGTGTCTGTGTGTGTGTGTGTAGAACCACGGACGAATTCGCGAACCACCATGGACGCCTCCACCTCCTTCTGCCCAGGGATTCACAGGCTCCGCCCTACCAGGACCAGAAGCGCAGGCCGCCCCCGCTTCCGCCTGGCGTCTATACGTGGGATCTGGGATCCGAACTCAGGACCTTCCGCCTGCAAGGCGGAGGCTTAACCCCTGAGCCACCTCTCCAGCCCCGGGAACTTCTTCATCTGTCAAATGTGTGAGCTTTATCAAGCAGCTAATCAAACAAATCAAATTATTGGACTTACAAATTAATTAATTGGTGCAGCAGTATCCTAAACAATTTTATTCCTTAACAGTGAGATCAATATCAATTAATTAACTGGATCAAATATCTAAGATAATTATTATCTCTTGAAGCCTGGATAACTGAAAATTAGTAGGATGGTCAACTTATCAAAAAAAGAAAAAAAAAGCATATGCTACTCACCTATGATGTTTCACAATATATATTTAAATACAAATCAAAGGATTTTCTAAAAATACAATTATAAAAACTCAGGGGTTGTAAGAGATGGCTCAGGGGTGAAAACTGCCTCAAAAGCAGAAGATCCTAAGTTCAGATTCCATGTAAAAATGTCAGGTGAAAGATGGTACCATCTTGCCCTTCTGGCTCTGGAAATCCCAGAGCCAAACAAAAAGGAGGTAGAAGCAATCCAGGATAGCTTGGACTTCTGTGGGCACATATAATGCCCTTTGATACAGTGAAACATAAACATATACATATGTGTATCAAAAACCCGGTTACTTAAATTTTATTTTATTCATTTTAATATAGTCACTAAATAAACACATTTAAATAATTATCTTCAGAAGGCAAGTCTTCTTTAATAAGAAAAGATTTGAAATCATCAAAGTAATCCAATGTGTGCTTCCTAGTAAGGGTGCTACTGTAAAGGATTTTGATTGTACCCAATACACATGTGTTCAGACTCATGACACACAAAGTTTACAGGTGTAATTAAAGTCTGAGAACCCAACTTATGAAAAGTTATTTGGAGTCAGCGAATATCATTGTTACCTGACTACCTCACTGTCACATGTAAGTACTTTTTATTTTTAAAAAAGAACATGATGGGAAAACCAAAGAGTACTGAGCTACCGTGTAAATTTGCAAAGCACTTTTAAGTAAAAAAATGACCAAGTAATATGATTATAAAATTCAACATCTCTTTTTCAGGAAGAAATAAATAAATCCTTTTTAATATTCCAATTTTTTAAAAATGCTCTTCTTCATAGAGAAAAATTTTACTTACCCTTGTCTCCATTGTAAGTGCAAATGCATGGCAATTTTTCTTGTGGACTCCATAACCTAACAGTGCCATCTGCTGAGCAAGATAGTAACTGATTTTTTATGCCACTATAAGCAAGACCCCAGACTGCATCTGTATGAGCAAGTAAAGTGCCAGCTAAAACATTTGACTCTGAAAAGATAAAAACAAACGTTAGCTAAAAGAAGCTTGGTAAATAGAAATAAATTATCATATAATTGAGTATAAAAACACAAATGAAAGTCACAAGAGGACAAATCAAAGTATAAACAGTAACTATTTCAAGCACAAAGCTGTGCTCGTTTTTATTTTTTTCTAATAATACTGTTCTATAGTTCCACAATTACTACAAAGAGGATACAGTTAAATACCTAACTTTACTAAGACATAACTTTCACGCTATACAAGTTATTTAAAGTGTACAGCATTAGTCAGCATGCCCACAGAATTATGTAACTATCACACACTGATTCTTAGGACACTTTCATTTCACATTGACCACTTTTTTCCGATTGTTCCACCCTACCTAATCTGCTGGGGCTGTACATATATATATCTGTATTAAACATTTGGCACAAATGCAATCACAGAGTATGGTCTTTTGTATTATTAGCTTCTTCACTGAACCCATTTTTAAGTTTGTCCATATTGTAAACATAACTCATTCCTTTTTACTGCCAAATAGCATTCAACTGTTCAGATATTACTGCATATGATTCACCGATTCAAGATTGACATTTGAGAGCTGACAGAGAATATTGCATCAGGTAATCCTGTTTTTCTAGTTGATTCTTCATTTCTTTAATACCAACAATTCCCAACTGCCATGGTTTGAATATAAATTATCTGCCACAGACCCATTTGTTTGAATCCTTAGTTGATGTTTGGGAAAGTTATGGCAATTTTAGGAGATGGAACCTTGGAGGAAGGCAAGTCAGAGGGTAGGCCTTGAGGTTAGTTAGCCCTGTCCTTTCTGTTAGAAGACCACTCTTGCAGTTTGCTCTCTCAGAGGACATGATGAAGATGACTGAAACCTCTCTCATCTTCTGCTAACTGCCATATTGGACTATTATCTTCCCTTGGAAACATAAGCCAAAAAATCTTCCTTTTTGTCCCCTTAAGTTGCTTGATACCAGTACAAGGTTACCACCAGCTATGTATTCAGATTCATTCTATTCCCTGTCTCTCTTGTCTGTCTTCTTCCCTTTCAGCTGGGTCTCCTTACATACTGACCTAGAACTTCTTATATCTAGGCACATAATACATGTTCCTCCCACATAGGGTGCCTTAATGTTTCAACTATAGGTATATACCACCATGCTTGGCTTTCTGTCTTAACCTACACAGCACACTATGTCATCCATTCTCACAGCTTCAAATAACACCATAGAAAAGGCTCCTATATCCACAGCTGATATTATCTGTCTAAAATCTGACTTAAATCTTCTCAGATTTATTCTAGCCTCATTTCAATAAGCTCTACTATCTACGTACTCAGTTGCACATTCTAAAAACATAGTACTAGTGATAAAGTAGTAACTGCATAAATTGCCTGTAGTAAAAACTATCAAATTAAATACTTTCAATTTTGGGTATGTTAGTTGAATCTCAATAAAGCTGTTAATTTTTTTAAACACAAACCTAGAGTTCCCCTGCTTCAGGCACTTGATACAATTTATCAATAAAATACTAGACTTGATCTACTTCCCCAATACATACTAAACCCACTTCTTTTTTAGCTTCTCTACCATCATGAGTCTAATTATGGCAGCAGAACCTGTCACCTACTCTATGCTACTATTGCCCTGTAATAGCCCTAAAGTAATTTTTGGCTCCACTCTTGCTGTAGTCATCACTTCCACAACAAGTCTTCTTCCTCCGAAAAATCATTTAGAGGTACATATTTTTAGGTCTTGGGCCAAGAACTTTTTACCCTTTAATTTTGACAAGAATATCATTATTTAAGACAGATCATTCCTGACCTCGCATATAAAAAGGTTCCACCTGTTAATCTCACACACATTACTGAATTTTATTATCAAAATTTTTAGCCACAAATACTGTATTAGTTACTTAATATCCATTTTTTTTCTTCATCCAAAACCTTGTTTCTTTAAACCAATTATTTGCCACTATGCCAAGCAATGCAGGTATCAAATACCTGCCAAACAAAATCAACAAAAAGCTCATGAACAATTGTTAAAACAATGTCCATGCAAATATATGTAAATATGCACATGTAGGTTTTTCTGATCTGAAGTTAGACACACTACTGTTGCACTACATGCAGTTTTTTTCCTGAAGAACAAACAGGTTTCTGAAAGTACCATTTATAAAGTTCAAAATTTTGTGTTCTTCATTTTGAAATTTATAAAAATTTCAGCCCTCATAACCTCCATGCCTGTTTGCTTCCACTGTCTTTCACTTAACATTTAGCTACTACAAACACTTACATCCCAAGTTTAAAAATTGGTTACTTGAGGGTGGAGAGATGGCTCAGGAGTTAAGATTGCCTCACAAGAGAAGGTCCTGAGTTCAGATCCCAGATCCACATAAAAATGTCAGGCGGAAATGGCACAGGCCTGCACTTTGGGTTCTGAAAGCCTGGGAAATCTTAGTTTGAAGCAAAAAAGAGGTAGAAACAATCCAAGATAACTCCCAAAGCCACCCAAGAGCCTCCATAGACACACAATGTCCTCTAATATAACATATACACTCGCACACATGCATGAGAAAGAAAAAAAAAAAGCTACTTTAATTACTTTTTGTTGAGGGTTTAAAAAAAAACCGTATAGGTGTGTATGTATAAAAGAGGGTACTACACTGTGTGTGTTCCTGTGAAGGCCCAAGGGTGGCATTAAAACTCACCCTCAATTGCTCTACCTCCTTATTGCTTTGCTCTGGTATTTCCCAGATTCCACTTTCTAGGGTGGCATAAACAGGTCCTCTTGATTTTGTGGCAAAGTCTTATACCCGAGTCATCTCCAGTCCCCAGATTAATATTTGAATGAATGTGTGTGTAAAAGTACCTATTAGACTATAGAGAATATTCTTTACCTTCACAATGTAACAGTTGTCTCTTTTTTAATAAAACAACTTACCAGTAAGTGGGAGAACCAAATAAGAAAATTAATGTGTTTGAAAACTTGGTGATATCATTTAAATATATAAATTTTTTCAATTTTATTTATGTGAAAAATGCATCTTAACACTTTTTACTTACCATATGTATCATAGGGATCGACGTTTGGACTAGGCATATTCCACCACTGAATGGTTGCATCAATACCACCACTGAAACACTGTTCACCATTAGAACTAATCGCTAATGACAGAACAGGGCCACTGTTAAAGAGAGAAGAAAAAGTATTTAAAACTACTAAAGAAGCTCAAATCCCCATTGTCTTCAATCTCTTATTTCATGTGGTATCTCAAAACTATTTTAGCTAAAAATTAAACAGTATTTTTGTAATTCATATTGAAATATAATCAACCAAATAAGACATTATTAATCTCTTCTGAACATCATTTGCTAAGGAAATTACAAAATGTGAAGATTAACAAGTAAGTTACCAACTATAGTTTTTACTTAAGCACTAAAATTAAAAAACAAGAACAAAAACAAAAACAAAAAACAACTTACATGTGGGCCCTAAATGTGTAAATAGGCTCTACATCTAAAGAGGCACTCCTAAAAAGAGAAAAGGGATGGAAAAGACAAGGCCAATAAATAATCATAAATCACTCACTGGCTGATACAACAAAAGGCATTCGTTACATTATGTGTGTGCATGTAAGATACTGGCCAGTAAGACAAGTAACCATTCAATATAAACAAAAATAGACAGTGAATATTAAAATACTTGCTTTTTGGCAGGAACTGTTTTTTGCAAGTTCCAAAGTTTTAGGGTATGGTCCTCAGAGGCAGTAACTAACACAGGTTCTACAGGATGAAAAGCTAATGCCCGTACTCCATCAAAATGACTTCGTAGTGTATACTTGGGGTTCCATGTCTTTCGAAAGGCATCTTTATTGGCAGGCAACTAAAAAGAAAAAGTGTACTACTTACTGGTGAAAGAAAGAAACTAGCAACTATGTGGAGTTTTTGTGTTCTTTTCAGTGTGTTTAAAAGATTTAAAACTGTGTTTCTAAAATACTCAGTGGAAACTTTAATGTACTCTAAAAGTTTTAGAGCCAGTCTTTATGATTTAGTATGAGTTTGAGGAATAATTTTATTAGGTTTTCAAATACCTAGGTCAAATGAAGAATTTCTTAGCTGCTTTCACTTAATCAAGCTAAATCCAATGCTTCTATTAAATGTCAGATGAGAACAAAATAACTAACACTGCTGTAATAATTTACATGAAAACAAAACAAGAATATATCAATTACCAAATACTCAAGGCTATAATAAATCCTACAATTTCTTTAGTAAACTTACTAGCATGTGAAACTTTTCACGCTACAAAAGACTCTCTAAATTTTTAAGCAAAGACTCATTAAAATATTCTCACATCATTTTCTTTTCTTTTTGGACAAAGGATCTCATGCAGCCCAGACTGGTATCAAACTCGGTATGTAGCCAAGGATACCTTGAACTTCTCATTCTCCTGTCTCCACCTTTCCTACTGCTGGGATTACAGGCAAGCACCACCACAACTCAGTTTAGGTGGTATTGGGAATTGAACCCACAGGGCTTTGTGCATGCTCGAAAAGCACTTTCCTAATTCTTGATATTAACAGGCTAATCTTTTAATCTTTATTTCTTCAGCAGTAAATCTAAGCTACAAAACCACTTCTAAAGAAATTAAACTTACTAGAATCTAGTTGTGTACATGCTTTAGAGATATCAGAAAGAATAACCCAGTCCACCATAGCTATGTTTCTACAGAGTAGCCTAACGTAAAAATAAACACAGGAAAAAAAAGTCAAAAGAATTATTTAACTGAATAGCTGAAATACATTAGTGTAAAAAAATCTAAATAAACACAGTTACTTTCAGAGAGTTTAATGTTTATTAAACATTTAATCCAAGAGTAGTGAAATACTAACATAGTCCTTCTCACATCCTAGAAACCTTTTTCAGCCTTCAAGTGGAGTTCAGCATTCAGGAAAAAATGCAAGCTAACTTTATTATTATTATGAAAATAAAAGTTCATAAAGAAAAGGTTTTTAAAAAGTACCCTAACACATAAATTGGTTCAGATTATCTATTTTTTTAACACCAAGACACAGCCTCAACTGATTAGAGAAATGGGAAATGACTACTCAAGATGTATTTACTGACCTGTCTTTTAAGACAATCACCCCAAACTCCTAGCTAATCCACCAAAATACCTAAAAACAATTTATATACTACAAAGTTATAAAAACAAAACATGTCACGTCAAATCAACATTGACTCAATTTAAACTTATCTTCCATGCACCATGATATTAATTCTGCTTTATAAATGATTCCCAAAAATAAGAAGCCTTCTATTAAATCATTAAAAAATAAAAAATAAAACTGCACTTACATCATAACTATAGTCTGCATCATTTGTTACCGTCAAGTCTGCAAGGTCTCCAAGGCCCAGTACACTTAATAAAACATCATCAGAACCCATAATAAATGACTTGCCTCCTCCAGATGGAAACGTTATTGGTTCAGCTATAAAGAACAAAACCGCTTCTTAAATGCTGAAAAATCATACAGTACAAGACAATACTGTGGGGGAAATTTTAGCACTTAACAGTTATGAAATGCAGTTATATCATGAATTTTACCTCCCACTTCCACTCAAAAATTCCCATTACTTAATAAACAAATGTGTTGAAACTATAATACAATTAATTATCGTCCACAAATCAAATATATATTATGTATTATGTCAGGATGGGAGGTAGAGCACAAAAGTTGTATACTTAAATCCCTTACCACTTCAATAATTTATAACTAACATGTACATGCTAGGAAACAGAATAAATTTTGACTAAGCAAATGAGTTAAATATCAGATTTAAGCTCTCTTGGGAACAAATTTTTATCACCCTCAAAGTAGCTCATAGGATAATTTTGAAGTTATACATGCTAAGTGCTTTTGCTTTCTAAGAAGGGGTAAGAATTTTAGTCTGTATAAAAAATGTGAACATTCAATTATAATGGTATTAGAACAGCAATGGTCTTCTAGAAAAAGGTACTTCTATTAATGATAATAGTTTCCTAAAAGGCTAATCCATGAAAATCATCTTCAGAATATCTTCCACCCTAAAAGTTTTCATTATTCTTTTTTATAGTCCTCATTTATCATGCTACTTCTAAAATGAAACAATATACAGTAATTATAAAACTCAATTTCTCTGATCAGAATGGCCATTTCAATATTACTGAAAACTGCAAAGAAAGCTCTAGTTCACTCCCCTTTATTATCTATATCATAAATTATCAAGTGTTTTTTCATACATACTCTTGGCCAATTAAACTGTCAGGACTTGAATAACTATACTGTAAAAAAGTGTAAATATAAGCAATAAACTCAGTATCCTTTCAAAATTAGCTTACAAAAGAGAAAAAACAAGTCAACACAAAAATATTTGGGAAATTCATAAAGTAATTTAAAAAGGAACCTTTTTCATTAAAACGGGCTATTCCTATCGATATTCAAGAAACAGGTATAATGAAATTAGATACTAACACTAAAAATCATTCTACTTTACTGAAACAAAATTCATTTTTATTTAGAATATTTTGTCTTATTTTATTCTCTCATTGTATATCATTTGACTCAACTATTCCTCAAATGAAATGTGAGTCAGCAAAGTAATCGTGAAAACATTTGACAGGAAATGAAACCCAGGCATACTAAGTAGTATGTAATCAATCTTTTAGTGGATATACTTATTGAATCAGAACAATATGTAGTTCTGTTTTCTCCTACCAATATCTAGAGCACAGTTGCCAGAAAAAACTAAGAACTATAAAACCAATAGTTTAAGAACAATATATGAAAGTTGAAAATTTTCACTTTACTCAAAAGTATTTTTACAAGTACAAAGAACTTAAGTTCATGTTTGTAAGACAAGGTAAAATGAAATGTCAGTTTTCTTTCACTGACAACTATACAAATTTAAAAGCCCAATAAAATAATTTTACCGGCAAAAATTATATTTTTTCACAAATTCCTTTTGTGGGATTATTTCTGATCAACCATTTACCAATTTATAGGCAAAAGAAGATAATTTTACCAGCCTTAGTTAAGATCATACTTGTTTATAGGCACGTAGCTAGTTATACTTTTGCCCTTTTCTCTATGAATATTGATTGTTCATTCGGCATTTACATATGCATATATATGAAACAATCATTTTAAACTTTTATTTCTGCTTTCCATAGCAACCATTACTGTGGCATGCAGCAATCACAGTAAATCCTCAATTTTTTGTTTTTCATTGTTGAAAGAATATGCATTTCAGAAATCCATTTCATTTATTTAAATTAATTGCCTACAACATTTCATAACAAAAAGGTCAATTAGCAATTTACAAATGTTTTGAAATTAGTGACAAAAATATAATTTATTAAATAGCCTAAGATATTTCATTGCAAATTATTAATTATATCAGCCTTTTCTTTTATTGAAATTCTAGGGCCCTACACAATAGGATGTTAAATAAAACAACGTCCTTTCCAGAGTTCTATAATTAATCCTTCTTTGATGGATAGTATAATCAAAGAAACCTGGAGCTCGCATATCAAACTTTTCCTTTCTCCCCATGTGTATGCACACACACGCATGTATGCAATCTTGTAGTATCAGAGATTGACTCCAACACTCTATGCATGGCAAGCACTCTGGCACTGATATATACCCCAGCACCTCTCCACCAATTTTATCAAACTAATGAACACATTTATACCAGTGGCAGCATGATACGTAGTATCAAATTTTTAGCAGCAATAATCTGATAGGTTGTGCTACATAGAATACCTTTCGTATAAAAGTTGTATGTCCCTTATAAATTGAGGTATAATATGGAATTCAAAAAGAAAGCACCAAGCTGGAGGCTGCTGCTAAAATATAATGACTCAAACTTGAGTTTCTCAAATTTTTGTAAACTTTAGAAAGATTCACTCTTTAAAATGTAGTTAATTTCTATTGCTCTCCTAACTACTAGTAAAGAGATCAGCGACTTAAGTTAAATATGCTAAAAGATAAAGAATTCAAGTCGCCAAATACAGAAAATAAATTATAATAGAGTTGGCAAGTGCATTTTAGAAACATCTGCCGAAAGAAAACACAGGAAATAAGATCCAGAAAAATCAAGACTTATTGTCATTCTTTTACACTGATTTCATTTAGTGATTTTATTACCTTTACTCAAATTTTCTTCCAAGTTAAAAAAATAAAGGTTAAGAGAAATCATGAATATGAGGAAAAACACAACATCATTCAATTTTGGCTATAAAGTTTTCTATCACTTCAGAAAAATCAAGAAGCAAATAAGACATTTAAAAAATAGATTTTTTTATTTGTGTGTGTGTGCGCGCGTGCGCGCGCAAGTATATCATGGTGCATGTAATCAGAAAGCAATTTTGTGGAGTTGCTCTTGCCTTCTACATTCATATGGGTTACAGAAATATAACTCAGGTTGTCAGTCTTCCAAGGAAAGCACTTTTACCCAACTGAGCCTGAGCCATCTTATGGGCTCCAAAAAAGTTTTGACATGGGCAAACGAATCCTCTTAATGCAGCAAAAAAGCAAAAACATCAATAATATTTAAAGTATTAATGTGGTATTAAATATATCAAAGTGATTCAGATTTACACATATCAAAGTGATTTAGATTTATTAAACTCAGATTTATTATTTACAATTATATCTACTTTGACTTTCAATTATAAATTAGTCAACTATATGTTTAAGTAATATCAATTTAAAAAAAACAATAGTTTCATTTACTATACTTGTAATTTAGATAAGTTTTTAAAAATTCTTTAATGAATACTCATTACTATGTCAAATAATTACAATGTTAAATTATTCTAAAATAATGCACAATGCTTGGCACTTCTAATGAGTGGTAGTTATTAACAATGGCTAAATTTAAATCATGTAATAAAGTTATATCAGTTTTTCCCCCACATGTATTTTTAGAAACTATTCTTTTCCGGGTACTTGATTTGTAAGCTAAAGTTAGATTTAAGGAAGGTACTGTGAAGTGATGCTCTACACCTAATGATGAAAACAAATATAAACCACTAGAGGCTAAAGGTTTCTAAAGCCCTAAGAAATTAAACAGAGAGCTTGCTGAATACCTTCCCTGAAGACCACATAAGATCTTCAGCACTTTACACAGTAGCAAACTTGTAATAAATATTACGAGATGATTTGGAATTAAGGGCTTCTGTAAAAACAAACAACAGCTGAATTTGTACCTTCCTCTGCTCTTGCACCTTCATGATCAGTCATTCTAGGACAGGCTGACCTAGACTGATTAATGATTCCTGAAGGGATGTGAGGCAGCTCATCATCTCCCAGGTCAGCTATCATGTCGCAGAGTTTTGTCCTGTTGACCCCTGCAAATTAATGTCAGCAGTAGAGGTTCATTTATAGCTACCGCTTGACTTGCTGGCAGCCTTAGTACCAATTCACTAACAAAACAGACTATTACTAAGAAGTCCAAGTTATCAAAATATCATTTTCTATACCATGTACCAAAATACAACAAAAAATTAAATATTTAAAAGTCACTAATCTTTGACTGTTAAACGTTAACAGTGGATATATAATCACTGTTATAATAATATAAAATAAAATAATTTAAAACATTTATTGTGAAAAAGGTAGAAAGGGACAGAAAGAAGAAATAGAAAGAAAAACTCAGATGTTTACTACTGCATAAAATAAAACATCAGCTTTTCAATTTAATTTTTGTTTATAAAAAAGATGAAATGAATAAATACAGATCATTTTTACAAGGGTGCAACAAACAATTAACTTTCCCTGGTGTTTTCATGGATATTTTTCTGTCATATTAGCACAAATTCGTTATTATCAAATTAACCCCAAATTTATTAAATTTGTTTCTTAAAATTGTTCACTTTTCCAATTTTGGAAACTGATTTATCTGTGAATTCTCTGAATTTCTTATAATGACAAGATAAAGTCAACATGTCGTTGGCCATAAATTTCAAAGAATAATTTCAGCTACTGCCTGGATACTTTAGGCCAAAAAAATATAAAACTCAAAGACTCACAGTTATTTTGTAAAATCTCTGAATTCAGAAACATGATTTTGAAATACTTAAGTTTTAATAAAGTCAGAAAAATAAACTAGAAAAAATGTAAGACTAAAAATCAATATAAAATAAAGGTAATTAAAATAGACAAATCCAAGGTCAAACTCCTTGAACTAATATCAATGCTAATGAAATATTAGGTTGTTTTGTGATTAATTCACTGTTGACTATTTGAATATTATTCTATAAGAAATATGTCTATGCATCCCTAACAGAATGGCAGACTATGCAATGCTAGAACTTAAAAAAATAGGATTTTACACATTTATTATTTATAGTAATTCCTAACTAAAAATGATTACCTAACAATTAGATGTAGGTAATGTATCATATAGTCTGAATTTTCTAAAATAATTATAATAAAGAAAATCAGTGTTATTTTAGGGGTTTCTTCCCTGACAATAAAGTAATCATAAATTCTTTAATAAATTTAAAAAAAAATCGAACTGGATGTCCAACCACCAGTTAAAGTCAATGTAAAAGAAATTTTCACATTTATTTTCACAAATTCTTCTTTGTAACTTTTCCATTTGTATGATTACTACCACTACTGGTTTAGTTTCTGCAATTAAAATGCTGCAACAAAATCTTAACATTATCTTCCATAATTTATACAATGGGAAACAAGCCATTCTTTAAAAAAGAAATCTTCCTTGAAGTATTCTTCAGATTAATCTTATTGAGTTCATTAATAGCTTATAATTTATTATACTAAATTTTTTACATGCTCCAAGAGGCCTACTTGTTTTCTATCAAATCTAAATACAACTAAATTAATGTTTCAAATTATCATACTTATGCTAGGACTCTGTTCTGCAATAACAAGTGACACTTCGATACTTTTTGGATCAAGGTTAGCTAAAGTGGCTCATGATTTATTCTTATTTTCTATCCCATCTTCTATCATGACCCACAATTCAAATCTCTTTAATTTTTTGAGACAAAACAGTTTCCGTATATTATCAATGCTTGGCAGAGTTATTTATTCTCTCATATTTTGCATCTGCCCTCTAATTCCAGATACACACACACACACACACACACACACACACACACACACACAGTTTTTATTTTTCTAACATGCAACTGACCTATGCAATTCTACAAATTCTTCCAAACTAATTCTATTTCCTCTATAAAGCTTCTAGTGATTTTCCCATGTCTGTTACTATTTATATATAATAATTTCAACTTTATTAATCCTGTAATTTCATTGAAAGCCAATATCAAAAGATAAAAACTTTAAGTTTTATTTTAATACAGGGAATTTGAAATAATTCCCTATATATATATATGGACCTGTGGATACAGAAGGGAAATAAAGAAAAACAAATGTAAAAACCATTTGTTCACATTTAGGATCCAAAACTATGCTGTTGTTATTACTATTTACATACTTACAGCTAAACATTAGTCTTTGAGCACAGTGCCATGCTGAGGAAAAGATGGAACTTCTCTGCTCTAATACTAGTGTCTCAAAAGCTATCAAAAGATGAAAGCAAATTTGATAACCAGAGATCATTTTACTCTACTTTGTGGAGCAACTTGCAATGGCAAATTTCATTATTTCTTTATGTGCTGGGGCTAAACTTGATGGCTACATGTTAGGCAAGCACTCTACCACTGAATACATATTCAGTTGCTCAAGTACAAACATGCCTTCATTTTAAATGAAAAATTTAGAAATCTGATTAGCAGTGAGGAAACTAGATGGTGTTAGTGTAATAAACTATCATAGGTAATATTAGTATCAATACTTAAAAGTAGAACCTATTAAGTATTCATTTCAAAAAATCAGTTCTTGGGCCAGCAAGATAACTCAGGAGGTAAGGCACCTGTTCACAAACTTGACAACCTGAGTTCAATCATCAGAAGTCCACAAGGTGGAATCAGAAAACTGATTTTCTGAAAATTGTCTTCTGACCCCCACCTGTACATCATGGCATGCATGTGCATGCCTTCTCTCTCTCTCTCTGTGCTGAAGTAGGAGGACTGGAGTTTGAGACTAGACTGAACTACACAGATGACAGATCAGTCTGGACAACACATTGAGATTTCATCTCAAAAGCAAATATCAAAAGAAGTTCTAAATTATTGTAGAACTATAAAAGATAAGTAGTATTTTTTTCCTGCTGTGGATGGTGGTTCACATCCATAATCAAAGCACTCAGGAAATGGAGAAAGAAGCATCAGAAGTACGTAGCCTGGGCCTATAGAAGAGCCTGTCTCAAAAAAAGAAAAAAGAAAGAAAAGAAACTTTTCCAGCTTTTATGAATTATAAAACACAACCCACCTAACTCTCTTAACTATGATTTCCAAATTCTATATAAATGTACAGTCCACTACATAGATTGTAGCACAACAAAAAACATTTCCAGATTATTGTTTTCACATTACTTACAAACACACTAATGACATACAAACTTATTTCCTTCACTCTGCTACTGCAAGTAAAATAGGTTGGTATGTATGTATACATGTAAAAAAAAACACCCCACAATACATAGTAGTTTGAAACTCCTGGGATGGAGAGATGGCTCAGGAGTTAAGACTGCCTCATATGTGAAGGTCTTAAGTTTCGATCCTAAGTCCCACTTAAAAACACCAGGTGGAAATGGCATCGGTCTGCACTTCTGGCCCTGGTGGGTGGAGCCTGGGAAATACAGTGAAGCAAAATGGAGGTAGAAACAATCCAGAGTGATTCCCAAAGTCACCCTTGGGCCTCCACAGGAACACATGGTAGGTACCCTCTAATACACACACACACACACACACACACACACACACACACACACACACACACAAAATAAAAGTGTTTAAAATTATAAAAAAGAAAAAATCTATCCAAGGCTTCAGGTATCTTCTGGGGGGGTTCTATAATCTTAAATTTAATTTTCATGACAGACTCTGAGTCAATATTTCTATATTGAAATTTAAATTCAATAGTAAAAAGCTTTTCAACTTACAAAGAACTTCATAAAAGAAATGTAAAAAGCAAACATTTTTTATTTTTTCATGAGACACTTTTAGACTCTCCAGATATGGATTTAATCACACCTCTTCCACTCATTTCATATACTTGGTTCAGCAATCAATACTGCTGCTTGATGTTGTAGCACGGCTTGAGACATATACAAAAGGGTATTTATTAACATAAAATGATAAAAACTAAGTCCAAAAAATTCAAATGCTATTTTATCTAAGGTAAGTCAATAATCATGCAATAGTGCTTTTGAAATCAACATGCATCCATTCATTACAGGTAAATAATAATACAATTAGCACAGCCCTAGTGAGCAATTCATACCAGTCTGGAACTTCCTAGTAACTGTCTTTTTATTCACATGCAATAATATAAACTTCCATAGTTATAAAAGAAAATAAGCCAGGGGGCTGGAGATACAGTACGGTTGTAGAATACTTGTTTGGCAAGCAGCAGGCTTGGGTTCAGTCCCCAGCAACAGAGGGTCAAAAGGAAATCACCTCAATGGTAAATTCTCAAAGCTCCACCTAGCCTGTACGACAAATTAAATACTTTAAAAAAAAAAACTTTACTGCAAGAAATTCATTTTATAAACTATTGTATCTATTATCACAGAAAGGAGAATAAAAATGCCTCTATGGCCTTTGTCATGCATATTGTGTCAGATACACTAAAAAGTTAGAATAGTAGGAGACAAAACGAAATTTTCTCCAAATGAGTTTCAGGTCACTCCATTTAAAACGTAAGTCTGAAGATGCTTCTCATGTTGGTACTTTGAATTTTGATTCACAAATGAAAAAAAAAATCACTTCTTTGAGAGGTTCTACAGTTGTGTTTATACTTTTACAGTACATTTGTCAAATTACAAAACACTGAAAAACATGCAGGTACCAAAAGACAGCCAGGTATTTGTCAAATAAACATTACAATACAACCACTACCCTAGACATGGCCTTCTCCCACTACTCTAGTCAATAAAACATTCTCCAGAGGAGAGAAAATCTTTGGGACATTAATTATGGTTGGATCATAACCAGAAAGCAGAAACTAGGGGAATGACTTCCCTATTTATTTAGTTTTTAGTATTTAGTTAAGAATTCCTAATCAAAGAAATGCCATTTGGATGAGTTAAGCCTTGTTTAATACCTTATGAAGAAATAATAGAAAAAAATTTTATTTTCTCCTTTTTGAACAAATTTCTATTATTTTAAATTCTAAGGCTAATATTCTTTATTGATTTAAAGCTTAAGAAAAATCCAAATCTTTTCTTCATCCTTACGTATTTCAAGTGATTTTCTACTTGATCAATACTTGCTAAATTTGTAATTACACAACAGACAAAGTTCAAAGTTAGTTGCTCCCTTTATGAAACAAAAAATAAAATTATACCAAAAAGGAATTTTTTTTCTCAATATTGGCACAGAAAAAAATTATAAGAGTCAGAATCTGAACTTACTCTTCACCCCTTTCTTCCCCTTTCGCTCCTTCGTGTACTGTTCCTTCAGTTTATTTATTAGTCCCTGGTCTACATCCCAAACCTCAGCAGTTGGGGAGAGGTCATCTTTATCTACATGCAGCACATTGTTAAAAGAAAAAAAATCAGCAGTTGGCAATGCAAGCTGTTGGCAGTAAACTGTTAAAGCTTTACATAATCATAATAAAATATTTTAATAGCATGTACTCAAAATACTTTAAAGGTGCAGTCTCGGTTTGGTGGTACTCACAACTCAAACTAAATTACCATAATTTCCCAGGCATTTAATATCACCAACAGTTAAAATGATACTTCATTTTTATGTATTACAAATTTGCAGGTTATTTATTCAATAAATTAACATTAGAAGTCCAATGTTATAAAAATAGATCACTGCATCTTTATTAAAAGGTTAATAAAAATTATTCAGCCAGCATCCGATAAGCGAATGAATGAATTACATGCAATTTAATAAAATGCAAACTATAAATGTCAGTGCCATTTCATTAATGAAAGTGTTCATGCACCTTCTGTCACACTAGTTCTGCATGCACAAGGTAACTGTATTAGTATAGAGGTATTCTGGTCCCGTGTAATACATATATTTCCAAAATACAATGTCTCAAATGCACAAAATATTTAGAGAACTTCACACCTGTCCCCGTCCCATCCAAATAGTTCAACATCTCATTACCTTCTTCCATTGGTCTACAACTAAAGATTAACAGAATAATAACCATAACCTTAATAATTAAAAATGAAACCAAACAAGAAAACTCAAATTCCTAATTTTGAATTGATTTTTTCAGCAGAAAAAACAATGACAAAAAAAAAATCAAATATATATACTGTTCTACATCTGCAAAAAAAATATGAGCTGTTTAAATTTTTTCAGCTATATTTAAGTAAATATTTGTGAGTGGAAAAAAAAATCCACACATAAGAAACTTCAGGAAAAGCTTGAAAATGAGGCAGTCAAAAACCATCCTCTTAAAATTATTGTAAGTACAGAAGGTCTCCCTTCAAGTTTTAAAGTAAACCACATTATTATTATGAAGCTTAACACTGTTACAAATTAACAATCAGCTTATATAATCTTATTATTAAATAAATGTCCCTAGTCTGCAAACCAACTGCACTAAACAGTAAATCTTCAGTGTAAAAATTTTTTTGGTAACCTGAGCATGTTCTGATTCATTAAGTCTCATAAGCTCCTCTACCTCGCCTAATCTTAAAATGAAGCCTTCTTTTTCTTTTAGATTGCTATGTAAAATAGACAAATTCTCACATTTGAGCATCACCAGGAAATTCAATATTTACTATATATCAAGTCTTTTCTATAGCTGTCAAATTTTCCTCTATGATCAAAAGTGATCAGATGTGAAAAGTTAGTCAATGCTTTAAGTTGAATCACTTAAAATTTACTCAAGATGGAAGTTTTTATCAATTTGCCAAATCTGCACATTGTAACACAGTTGCAAATATTTTCACTACTCGAGACTCCTGAAAATATTACATCAAGAATCTAGTCCATTTACTAAATGCACAAAGAATAATTTTACCTAAGGAAGAACTCACTTGCATTCAATTCTTTCCTGTGGGGACAGGATCTTGGTGCATAGTTCCAGCTAGACTGGATCCCTGATCTTACTACTTAAGCTTTCTGAAAGCTGCAGTTTATGGGCTTATACCTCCACACTCAACTCACAAACTCATTTTAACTAAACTAACAACTCTTACTGTCAACTACTAAAAAAAAAAGGCATGTTCAAAAAACATTTTGAAGAAATGTTTATATTTCAGAGACCCCCCAAAAAAAACCTTAATTGTGATACAAAACTATACATAGGAAATTAAGAAAACTTTAATTCCAAAAACAAAGTAGTTTTCTAAAAGTCCTTGTAGCAAGAATGAAACTGTGAAAGTAGATTAAGTACAGTAGCAAAAAGAGAGTGGTGTGAAAAAGCAAAGAAAAAAAAAAAAAAAGAATTGCTTGCAATATAACCTCAAATCTAGAAAACAAAGATAACTCAGGCAGTGCAAAGAACAGGTTGGTGAATGCACATGTGCACAAAAAAAATCCTGAAACTTGCCTGGTAAGCAACAGCTGATTTGTTATTGCTTATAAGAAATAGGTAAGAGCAAAAGGGAAGAGGCAGGATAATCTTCTACATATAAATCCTGTTTAAAAGTCTAGGGAAGGGGAAAATACCAAAAATGAAAGTGAATCAATTATGGTAACTTTTTTTGCTAAAATAAAACAGAAACATCACAAAAAAGTTGATGTCTAACAGCTCAAATGACAAATTAAATTCTAATCAGGGTAATTCTGATTACCAAAGCAGATAAACTATACAAATCTAATAATTGTGGCATAAATTTGTAACTAACTTCATTTCAGGCAGCTATGAACACCTCACTCCTCTTTAAACACCAGCACCCAGGTATCAGTTATACTTTATGATCCTACAAAATTCCAGAGTTCAGTTTTAAAGAGCAGAAGAAAATAGGTGAATATTCTTAAAATGCCACATTTCCATGAGAAGAAAAGCAAAATAACTTATGGGAACATAAATTACTATTATTAAATGTAGATTACCTAATGTAAATAGCAAAGAAAAAGATTTAAAAGATTTTTAAAAACTTGGATTTAATAAGATAACAAAGATTCAAATTATAGAAAACTGAGCAGATCACTACTATACAAAATAAAAACCTAAGTATCTAATATAAGTAACTTGTGGAGCTAGTTAAAGGCTAAAATATCTGTAATTCAACAATATGAAAACTTGTAATTTATAATTCATCAAATTGTTCAGTAAATGAATTAAATAGTCTAAAACAGTTACTCTGCACATCCATATTCTTTATACAGAAAAATAAGCATAACATCTACTGAGCAGAAATAAATGATGGACTTTAGGAACACTGAACTTCTCTCTATCAAGAATTTAAAATGCCTTAAAGTTTTCAGTCTCGTTTGGAAGTGAGAGTTTTGTTGGTTATTTCCATTTACACACAGAGATACAGGCTACTCAAATACTGACAGTAAAAAGTGAAGTACCATGCATGATTCACAAATGTCTACCAGCCAAAGTCCTGAACAGGAATAACCATTATATAGAGATAAATTATATATATATATATAATCACTTTTATATAAATGACTATAGTGTCATTTAATGTGAACCAAATTCCTGAAATACCTATCCTTTGGGCTGAAAGTTGAGAGATACATTAATTTAAAACTAAGCCTAGTTTTGTTCATGTTTTGAATTAACATTCCCCTTCGATTTCCACTTAGGATAAAAGTGGATATCTAGAAATGATGCTTTGAATTAATAATAAGAACACTAGTAATCAAATTCAAATGTTTTACTAATTAATTTCATACTGATAGTCAATAAATATGTTATCTATTATATGTCTCTTTTTTGCTATTAACAAAATTCAGTTTCTATAAAGAAATGAGGCATTTTGTTTAATCCAAGTTCATTTCCTGTCACCACAATGATTTACAAAAAAATCTAATATTTCCTTACAGATTTACTAAGTAACTTCTAATAAACTCTAGAAATACCACTTTGGATTCTATCGCATGCTTGTTTTAACTAATAATAAAATGAAGACATTAGTAGGAAAAATATTATTTTAAGCTATTACCTTAAGGTATTTTTACACTTGTTTTTTTTTTTCTCTAATGTCTTTTAACCCTGTAGCAATAGAATTTTTTTATGAATGGATTAGTATCAGCATTATTATCACTTCCAAAATTCAGGACCTACCTAACATTAGCACAATGAATAGAATATATATGATAAGGTATAATAGCCTCACTAAAACTTGCTCATTATAAAGCTAAAAATAAAAACCAACAGCTTTATTACTACCCAGCAATGAGTCAGTTAATACCATATGGGTGAACATAGTAAGGGCTAAGTTCTCTTGAAGTCTAAACTACTTAAAATTAATTAACAGGTATGTTTAAAAGAGAATAAAATCTTACTTAAAAAAAACTGTTAAGGGAGAACACAGATTTCTAAATCAATAAAATATTTCAACTTTAAATCAAAATATATTTCCCAAACCAAACTCAAAAGCCATATATTGAAAAGTTTAGTCACAAATTTAAATAAACTAATATCAAATACCTTGGATTAAACAATACTACTACTCACTCTGAATTAATTTACTGCCATACATTTAAATTCACCCTTCCCATATAAACTGTTTAACAATAAACCATTTTGAAAGGCTAGATTTCCTCCCACCCCAAATTCCTGTGCTACCTTACCCCATTCCGTCCCATCCCCTGAACTCCGTGCTTCTCCAGCTCCTTCACCATCCTCAGCAGTCACTAAAAAATCAAATTCTTTCAGTGCTTCCTCAGTGTCAGGATCATCAGTTAGGTCAGCAGCTAAACCTTCATTACCTATCTGTAAATAGAACACACCAACAATGTTTAATCCTACATTTTACAGAAATCCTGTAACTTTTTCATGGAATTATATTCAGAAATACTTTTAAATTACTCAGATTCACAACCTCAAATTATGCATGGAGATGAACAGTAATGCCGTATGAAGATCATCTGTGTGATGATCCAAGCAACACAGTACTAAAAATGACTTAAGTTCTATTCATCAAGAGTTAACTTATTTATAGCAGATTCACAGTTGATCCCCAGAAAATTCAGCCATTCACTTGCATTCTGGTATGTTTTTCTTGAATTGATCAAACATCCTGAGAACTCCCTACTTGGTGCCTGGTCCATCACTCATGGTAGTACATAGCATAGTCACTAATTTAAGTTCCTAAGTACAACAAATTATAATAGGGTCCTACTTCCCAGAACAAACTAGTAGAAAAAATAAAATCTCTGTTCACCCAACTGAATATGTTATACATGTGGAAAAATAGAAAGAAGTTAAAACTCTCCTGGGGCTGGAGAGATGCTCAGGGATATTAAGCCTCTGCCTCAAAAGCAGAACCTGAATTAAGATTCTAGAACCAACAGAAAAATGGTGGGCAGAAATGGGGCAGTCTGCACTTCTGGCAGAAGAAGACAAGCCTAGGAAATGCCAGAATAAAGCAGTGAGAAGGTAGAACAATCTGGGATGGTTCCCAAAGTCACCTGTGGATCTCCATAGGTACACGCAGTGCCCTTTGCTACATCTACATGCATTATACACACACACACCCGTATCTATACAACCCTCCTCCTCAACAAAAGCACAGAGGTAAGGGTTTGTTGAGGGAGAGAACATGTAGAACTTCAGGTTCAGTGACAGTCTCTAAAATTAAGATGGAAAGCAATAGAAGTACACAGAAGCAAATAAATAAAATGGTGATTCACCCCAATCAAATTAAACATATCTCAGAACTACTTTCCAAATACAGAAGACATGAACAGAGAATATAAAACTCCTACTTTGTGTTTATTCATCCGAAGTTTGTCTTTTCCTTCTGGGATGCCTTCAATCATGTCATTTTCTTCCTCTTCATCACTGTCATCGGCATTTTCTAAGAAATTGAATGTCTCAAGAACATCACCAGAAGGCCTGTAAGCAAAGAAAAAGATGACTCCAGTTTTATTTCAAATGAGTAACTCTAATTTTTCTTTCTGTTTCCTATTTTAATCCTTTTTATATCTAGGGAACCCAGGGTCTCACAGATGCTAGGTAGCTAAATATGGAACTGAAGATAATCTCTCAACTACTGATCCTCTTGCTCCCACCTACCAGCAGACATGACCCACCAAACCTGAATTTTTCCAAAATTATTTTTAGAAATCAAAATTAGTTGTTCCTTGTTTAATGAATTTCTCCAAAGTTTAGTAGTGTCCAAAATACTTTATAGGTAACTATTACAACAAAACAAAATAAACAAATATTTCTCTGCCTCCCATCTCGCCACCATAGATTTTTTACATAGGTTGGAGGGATCGAACTAAAGTAATTGGCCTTATAGGGCCAATGTAATCACTGAGTCATGTTCATAGCCCTCAACATAGCAATTCTTTTAACTACAAGTTCTTAAGGTTGGGCTGGAGAGATGGCTCAGGGGTTAAGACTCTGTCTCGCAAGCAGAAGGTCCTGAGTTCGGATCCCAGGTCCCACATAAAAACACCAGGCAGGAACTGCAGTGGCCTGCATTTCTAGCCCTGGTGGGCGGAGCCTGGGAAATCCCAGCTTAAAGTAAGAAGGAAGTAGAAGTAATTCAAGATGATTCCCAAAGTCACTCCTTGGTCTTCCACATGACACACACCCATACACACACAAAACAAATAAATAAAAGAAAAAAAAAAAAAAAAACAAGTTCTTAAGGTTGATCTAAATGTTTGAGAACTAAAACAATAAATAAATAAGAGCAAGTTATCAAACTGCCCAGATTTAAAATTATGAAGTATATAAAACATTTATTATACAGGATATTTCCATATCCACTTAATGGATTTTTATTATCTAGGAAAAAGTACCTATTTGTTCAAATATTTTCAAGTATCTCAAAACTAGACATTGAATAAGTCATAGCAATATTACTTTACTAAATTTATAATATTACTTTAACTAAAAAGTGTTTTTGTTTGCTTACATTCTAACAATAAAGACAGCAACAGAAGAGAAAATTCCTCTGAAAATGAGAGTGGCAGTGAGGTCTCTGCTGTGCCTGCCTGAATCCAACCTTAGCAGATAAACCTTTTTGTTTCTATTTCTTTACTATGAGTACAATCTCTTCTGTTTACAAAAAAATAATAATAAAAACAAAATCTAATTTAAAGATTCTTTCCTCCTTCCCTAAGTAGTTCCTTCCATTAAATCCAAATTAAGGGCACAAAACAATTCAGGTAATTTTTTTAATAGTTTTGATACATCTAGTGTAATCTCACATAATCTAGCACATTCATTAAAGGAAATATGAATAAATAATGAAGGAAAATTGACTTATACAAATATAAATTAATGAAAACTATAGGCACGCAAAAATAACAAAATAAGACTTCCAAGTTAAGCATGTACAATGCATTATAATATTGGGGAATTAAGTAACAGACAAAATATATGTGAAAAGGGAGGGGTTGGGATTGGAGAGATGGATTAGGGATCATTTGCTTTGAAGCAAAAGAACATGAATTCATATCCCAAGTAAAAATGCTAGGCAGATAAAGTGGTTGCCTTCACTTCTAGCCCTGGAAGGTCCAGCCTGGGAAACCTCAGAGCAAAGCAATAAGGAAACAGAGTTAATCCAGAATGATTTCCAGAACTCACTCTTAAGCCTCCAAGGTACACATGGTGCCCTGTTGTACATACCCATACCTATACCCACAAAAAAAAAAAGGAAGAAGAAAGGAAAGGATGAAAAAAGAAAAACGGTGGCTGGAGAAATGGCATATGGCATATTGGGCAAAAGTGTTGTGCAAGCATGAGAATCCCACAGCCCAGTAAAAAGTCAGGCATGCCTACATGCCTGCAATTCCAATAGGAAGATATAGGTGGTCAAGGGAACTCACCAACCAGTAAGGTTAGACAACAAGGCAATTTTAGGTTCTGTGAGAGATTCTCTTTCAAAGTTACAAAGAAGTGGGGCTGGAGAAATGGCTCAGGAGTTAAGACTGTCTCCTAAGAAAGTCCTGAGTTCCCTAGTGGGCAGAGCCTGGGAAATCCCAAAGCGAAGCAAGAAGGAGGTAGAAGCAATCTAGGACGATTCCTGAAGTCACTCTTGCCCCTCCACAGGGATACACAGTCCCCTCTGATACACATACACTTTAAAAAAAGAGGCGGGGGGGGGGAGTTTACAAGGAAGCGAGTCACACACACATAAAAAAAGGGGGAGGGAGGGTTACAAGGAAGAGAGTCACAGCAAAAGACACTAGACAATCTCCTCTGGCTTCCTCATTAGAATAAATGGTTGAGTGCACGTGTGCAAACACAACACACAACAAATAAATTTGAAAAATTTGAACCCCAGCACCTGAGATGCAGAGGCAAGAGGATCATTAGGAAAAGAAAGCTATAAACTGGGAAGAAAATATGTGCAAGTCGTATATGATAAAACATTTGTTCAAATTTTATGGCATATGAATTATTTCTAATAAAGAAATATAATATCACTTGTATACCACACCCACCTACATGTACAAAAAAAAAAATCTAATGCACTTAGGTATTAAATATATTTGCTCATAGTGTCTTTTACATGGGTGGGAATCTTTAGATTTGAAACCTTCCTGCTTTAAAAACTGTTCATAATAACAAGGCAATACAGAAATTCTTATCATCACTATTAAATAATGTCAATCTACAAGTACCACTTATACCTTTTGATTTCTTGTCCTTTTTGTTTAGGAGTTTCACCACCATTCAGAATCTGTTCTAAATTCTTTGTTTCTACTGATCCATTTGGTTCTGAATTAGACAGTCCAAGTAATGACCTTACCCGTTGAGACCGTACATCTAATATTGTATCTGTGTAACCTACTTCTTGAAGATACCTGTAAGAGAAAAATTAAATATATCAAAATTCTATACATTATCAAAACCTTCCAGACTTAAAAACACATTCAAAGGTTTATAGAAAACCCATAATCTGGGGCTGGAGAGGTGGCTCAGGGGTTAAGCCTCTGCCTTGCAGGCAGAAGGTCCTGAGTTCGGATCCTAGACCCCATGTATAGACGCCAGGCGGAAGCAGGGTCGGCCTGCATTTCTGGTCCTGGTAGGGCGGAGCCTGTGAATCCTGGGGCAGAGTAAACAAGGAGGCATCCATGGTGGTTCCCGAATTCGTCTGTGGTTCTACACACACACACATACATATGCACGCATACATGCACACACGCACAGTTGAATATATAATAAAAAAATTTAAAAAGAAAGAAAACCCATAATCTTACAATTATTCTTCTATTGTCTCAGTCTTCTCTACTAGCTCCAGCTCTAAGAGAACAATTATCAATTACAAGCCAAATTGAAATAAGAAAGCATAAGGTATTATTACCACTGATTATGGGCCAATTATCAAAATCTAAAAAGCCATGGTGCCTTAGGAGTTTAAGATATGTGTGTATGTATATATGTGAATGAATATATTTATGTATAAATACATGTACATATTTAAAGAGTATAAGTAACATAAATACATCATACACGAGTTGTTTTTTATTGTTATTGTGGTTCAACTGTCCAAAGAAAGACAGACAACAAGTAGATAAGGATTGGTAAACATGCTGGGATCTCGGATTACAGAACATTCCTTCCACATCTATAATGCCTTCCATTTGGAAGGCAGCACAGGATAGCCAAAATTTTGAAGTCAATCTATCTTTATCACAAGTTTCAGCCAAACAAGGACTTCATTATTAAGACCTTGTCCCAAAATCTCCAACATCACTGTCCCTACCTCCCCCCCCCCCCGGGGCACACACACACAAAAAAAAGACCAAGTAAAATTTATAGCAAGTTTTTTCTTGTTTTGGCTTGGAAACCTGGATGACTGCTCCATCAATGAAATAGTAAATAACAAGTCAGAATCAAGTCAGGGCATTTGTTAGACAATCATTTGGTGTCATCTCTATGAAGAAAACCAAGTATGTACTGGAACATATAAGACAGATTAAAGGTTCAGAAGAATATGAGGCATTGGTTCTCATGAGAACAAAAACAGTTCAAAATATATTGAACTAGGTATACAATTTGGGTCCTTAGTCTCCAGTGGTTGTTGATAGCTTTAATGTGATCCAAAAAAGACTATGTGTTGGGGGCTAACAACTGGTGCTATTTTGGGTGGTTTTAGAATCTTTAAGAGATGGGATCTTGTTGGAGGAAGTAGGTCACTAGGGACCAGTCTTGAGGCATCTTGTCTTTGCACCCACGTGGTACAACTATTTACCATGAGCATTAACAGTTGTGTCTTTCCTTACATGCTCACACTGCATATTCTGTCTCACAATAGGTCCAGAAAAACAGGGCCAAGTAATCATGAACTAAAGACTCTGAAATTGTTCTTTGTATCAGATATTTTGGTCAGAGATACACGAAAATAACTAATAGAGTGATGTTTGAGGTCAAGAATTTAAATGAAGTAATTCACAGAACAAAAATAAAATCTGCAAACTACCATATTTTTAAGGGTTAGAATAAGAAAAACTGAGTGAAATAATTGAGAAAACTGAAGAAAAATCATTAACAGAATGTGAAGCCCTAGAAGCAAAAATAAAGTTTCAAAAGAGAATAATGAAAATATGTCCAAGAGAACAAATTTGCATTTTCAAAAAGTATCTAGAATATACTTGATAAAGATGAAGAAGTCCAGAGTTGAAAAGGTAGAAGCTTTTGTTAAGGATACAATGGGATGAACTCTTACTGTTTCTGTCTGGCTTCCTAGTCAGTCTTTCCATTTTTTTTTTACCCAATAATGATAATAAAAATAATAATAAAAAATTGACATTATGCTCAAATTTATAGAAAACATATACTTTAAAAAGACTCAAGCATCTACAAAACAAAAAAAAGCAATGTGAAAAATGTTACAATTAAATAACATTTTACTTATAAACTAACCCAATAAACACTTTCATAATTTCCTTAAACAATTACTCACTGTCTTAACAGCTGTCTGCCTTGCTTCCATGTGAGCTGGCTATTGTGAGGTCCTGTAGGAGCTTCTGTATCTTTGGTTTCTTCTGAAAATTAACAGAAAAATGTTCTACATACCTTATTTCAACTCTTGAAGTTTTTTTTTTAGGAACAAAATACAAGGTTTTTTCTGCACAAAAGTATTTTATATCCAAAAGGAAAAATTAATTTACTAATTTTTAATGTTTGTTCTAACAATTCAACCACTTAGGTGATGTCTTACCCATTTTAGAATTGCATTTCCAAAGGAACTTTAATACCATAAAGGATTCAAAACTCACAAGGCCCAGGCTATAAGAGGAAATGCTACTAAAATTAACTTTTTATAGCTAATAGAATAGCTCAGCAGGTAAAGGCACTTGCTGTGTATAAGCCTGACAGGTTGATTTTGATCCCTGGAACCCATGTAAAAGTAGAAAAACAGACTCCACAAAGTTATGCTTTGATTTTCATATCCCCACTTATGCATATTGGAAAAGTAACATATTCTTTTATATTTCTCAGACTATATCACATAGACTCCTAAAACTAATATTAAACTATTAATTCTTTCCTACATCTGGTCCACTATTCTACATATTCAGGTACTACTCTCATATTCGCTGCTTAAGAATGAAGCCAATCGGAACTAATTTTTTCCTAGTCCTAATTTTATTTGGCTGACTATAATTTCCAAACTAGCCAATTGATTTTCCACAATCTTAGGACTAAAATGAGCTACTTCCCCAGTTAAAAATGACTTCTTAAATAATACAAAATTAAACTTATATAAGAGACGAAAAATGATTATAGGTAGCAGTTAATGGAGGGTAGAAAATGGAACTCATTTTCTTCAGTGATATAGCCATTGTTTAAATTGCACATTTTAGTAAATAATCCTCAAAACGTGCCAATGAAAGCAACCTAATTAAAATCAATGTACACACACAAAAAGAAATGAAAATATGAGGACTTGGTGGGAAAAAGGAATGAATAGAATGGAAGAGGAATGAGAAGGTAATAAACAATGAAAATGACCAAAATATATTATATGGATATATGAAATTACCAATAAATGAATGAATGAATGAATAAGCGAGCAAGCAAGAAAGCAAGCAAGCTTTTTTAAAAAGCTATCTTGCCTTGCCTCTCAGAGGACACAGCAAAATGAGCCAGGAAGCACACTCTCACCAACAGCATATCTGCTGGTTCCTTGACCTTGTACTTTTCTAGCTATGAGAGAAAGTTCTGTTGTTTATAAGGGGAAGAGGGGGGACTCCCTATAAGTTGAGAAATAATTACTTTAGTGTTGTTTCAAGTCTAATTACTACCAAAAATGGGTACAGTGTTCTACAAGTTTCAATGCAAGGGAAATAAGAACAGTAATGTTAAGGCTGAGATTAAAATAACAAGATTTATTCATTTACTCTTTTCACCAAATTCTAGACTGTCTATCATAATTTGCCTAGCACTATAAAAGCAAAACAAGGATAAAGAGTACATTAAGGGTTGGAGAGATGGCTCAGGGGTTAAGAATCTGCCTCATAAGTAGAAGGTTCTGAGTTAAGATCCTAGGTCCTACGTAAAAAACAGCAGAAAGAAATGGCAGTAGTTTACACTTCCAGCCCTGGTGGGCGAAGCCTTAGAAGTCCTAAAACAGAGCAAAAAGGATATAGAAACAATCCAGGATGATTCCTGATGTCACCCTTGGTCCCTGGCACTCTGAAACACACACATACTCACATGAGCAAAATAAAGTTTTAAAAGAAAGACGGGGATGGAAGGAAGCAAAGATGAATACTCAATATGTTTATAAAAGTAGAAAAATAAAAAATTAGTTTTTAAAAAAAAAGAAAAAAGTACATTAACATGAGCTTTAGAGACAGAAAAATCAAATTTACCTGATTCAAAGGTTGGCATTTTCAAATCACCTTGGTTCAATTCTGTGCCATATTTTAACTTGTGATACTTTGCCCTGAAATTTTAGTAATTGGTAAAATAATTATTTTCTTTTCTGTGGTAAAATGACTACTCCTATACATTATAATATCAAACAACAAAACAATGTGAATGTCTTTTTTAAAGTTTATCTGCTAAGACCACTGAAGAGCATTCTGCTACAGAAGAAAAGAGAAAACAATATACTAACCAAGTAATAAACAAACATGAAGAGATCAATTTTTATATTAAAGGAAAAGATCCAAAATTTAGATTCCATACAAAATACATTATTTCAATTAAGCTATTTTAATCTCATTTATTCTTTTTCCATGTAGAATTAAGTCAAACATCAACTCCTTTGGGGCAAAGCTTAACACTTTTCAGAATGCTTCCAACAAAGTATACAATGATAAGGTACACTTACCTTTCTTGTTTTAGTGCGTACTCTAACATCTTAATTCTTCTCACCAAATCCTTCTTCAAATTTTCTTGACCTTTTCTTTCTCCTTGTAAAAATGCAATCCGTGCCTAGAAATATAAAAGTTATATTTACTTCCTTAACCCTAACAGCGAACTAAAACAGGAAAAAGTAACAACTGCAAACTGCTGCTCTTGTACTCATGACATCAAGCTTTAAAGTCATAGAAATGAGCAACCAGATTTTCTCTATTAGATAATGCAATCACTGAAAATAAAGGTGACTATTAATCAGCAATATTTGCTTACAATCCTTTAGGGTAGTTTAATAATATTAATACTTAGTATTTCTACATAACCTTCAAAAGAAAACTGCTGTACATAAAAATTGTGCATAATTCTTAGCATAAGTCACAAAACTGAGATTAATTCACAAATAGATATTTCAAAAAATGATATGCTCCACTTGCTTAAGTACATGTGAAGCCTGCGGTTTAATGCCACCCCCACCCTAGGAATTAGACAAATAGCAGCATGTTATTCTGTAATTTTAAAAGAAATTGAAAGTACACTTAAGAGTAGTTTATTTGCTATCCTTTAAGTTACTGCTTGCTATTGTATGTAGTTTCCATTGCATCACTGGTTTACAAGATGATGCTAAAAGAACCTCATTGAATATGTTGGATGTAGAACAAAAGGCAGCTTCTTAATCTAAGCATCTTTGGAAATTCTGAAGAAATTTTATTCCTTGAAAAAGGAACTAAGAGAGTTGGAAACTGCACCTATATGTGTGTATATATATGTATTTTTAGCAATAAAGTATGGGCTGAGAATGCAAAAAAAAAGTATGTTTCAAAAATAGTAATATCTCCAAGCATCTTTCCTGAAATATTAGTACTCAAAATACATTTTTCCACTGTATTTCCTATTCCAAATGGCATTTTAATTTGTCTTGAAAATAATGCCAGAGTATTCAAAAAGTTTGCTGTGTGACATCAATAGTTCCTGTTATCGCTTTTCTAGTATGCCCCCCAAAATACTGGGATTACAGATATGCACTACCCTGGCTTCAAACAAAGCATTTTTTAAAATTATTATTTATTCAATTGTGTGTGTGTGTGTGTGTGTGTGTGTGTGTGTAGAACCACGGGCGAATTCGGAAACCACCATGGACGCCTCCACCTCCTCCTCGTTTACTCTATCAGGGGACCGCTCTACCAGGACCAGAAACGCAGGCCGCCCCCACTTCTGCCAGGCGTCTATACGTAGGGTCTAGGATCTGAACTCAGGACCTTCCGCCTGCAAGGCAGAGGCTTAACCCCTGAGCTACCTCTCCAGCCCCAAACAAACCATTTTAAATCAAAAAGATTGTAATAGTTGAAGAACATTATCTATCAATGGAAAGTTCAATACAGCAAAAAGAAATCACAACTAGATCATGAAGCAAAAATCAACAGAGCTGAAGAGAAAAACAATTAATAGTTGAGAGTTTTCAATATCCCATTCACAAGAAGGAACAGAGTAACTTAACAGAAGCAAGTGAGAAAACAAGAAAACAGTTTCTAAACAAAGCAGTAGTCAATTAGTTACTATATATACAGAATACTATCCAAGAAAGAATCCATGGGCTGGAGAGATGGTTCAGGAATTAAGACTCTGCCTCATAAGCAGAAGATCCTGAGTTCAGATCAAGTCCCATGTAAAAAGTAAAAACAGCAGTGGCCTACACTTCTGACGCTGGTGGGCAGAGCCCGGGAAATCCCAGAGTGAAGCAAAAAAGAGGTAGAAGCAATCCAGGATGGTTCCCGAAATCACCCTTGGTCCTCCCCAGGGATACACAGTGCCCACTAATATATACAATAAGTAATGAATGAATAAATAAGTAAATAAATAAGTTAAAAACAGAACAACAAAAAACATTTCAAAATAGGAAAAGGGAAGGCTCCAGGTAGTAGATTGGTGGTGTCTCTAATACTTGGGAGGTAGAGGCAGAGGGATCAAGAGTTCAAAGCCAGAATGAGATCCTTTCTCAAGAAAAAAAAAAAGAAAAAAGAAAGAATCCACGTTTTTCAAGTGCATATGGGATACTTCCCTGCATATACCGTGTATGGTAAGTAACAAATTAGATAATAGCTTTAAAAAAAAAAAAAAAAAAACAGCAAAGTATCCCCTATGAGGCTAACAAGACCAGGTATGGAGGAGCACACCTGTAATCCCAATATAAGGAGATATCGCAAGATTAAAAATCATTCTCACCTATAGGCAGTTCAAGAGACTTACCTTGGACAGGAGACCCAGTCTCAAGAAACAAGAAAATGAAAAACAGTACAAACAATGGATCGAGGAAGAAACTAAAGAAACTAGGAAAGAAACAAAAAAGAGATGAGAGATGGTTCAGCAGGTGAAAGGCACCTACTCCACAAGTCTGACAACCTGACATGAGTTGTGTCACACACACACAGGCACACACAACTTTAAAGAAGGGAAGAAAAGAGAAAAAAGGAAGGGTGATAGCATCTGTCAGTTTACTGCATTTGATAGGTAGCAGGATGGTCAGAGATTTGAGGTCAGCCAGTATTACAAAGTGAGATCAGGTCAAAAAAGGGAGGAGGGGAGGAGGAAGAGGGGGAAGGGGGAGAGAGGAAGAGAGGGGAGACAGAGGGGAAAAGGAATGGGGACAGGGAGGGGGAGGGGAAGGGGAAGAGAGATCTCAAATACACAACCTAGCTTCACTACTTAAAAGAATGAAATAAATAAATAAACCCTAAGCTAATAAGCAGACTAATTCCACACAAACATATCAAAAGGATTGCATGTAAAGCAGACAAACTAGATGAAGAAGACAAGTTCCTAAAAGCACAAACCAACCACAACTGAGTCACTAAGCAATATAAAATTTGGGGCTGGAGAGGTGGCTCAGGGTTAAACTTCTGCCTTGCAGGCAGAAGGTCGTGAGTTCAGATCCTAGACCCCGTGCATAGACGCCAGGCGGAAGCGGGAGCGGCCTGCATTTCTGGTCCTGGTAGTGCGGAGCCTGTGAATCCCCTGACAGAGTAAACAAGGAGGAAGTGGAGGCGGTCCATGGTGGTTCCCAAATTCACCCCTGGTTCTACATACACACACACATAATTGAATAAAAAAAAATTATAAAAAAATTAGATTATAACCGCAGCAAGTAATCCAGTAACCCCAGCCAGAGTGGGAGGGGAGGGGGGAAGAGGAAGGGAGGAGAGGAGAGGAGAGGGAAGGGAGGAGAGGAGAGGAGAGGGAAGGGGGAAGGGGAGGGAAGGGGGAGGGGGAGGGGGAGGGGAGAGAAAACATATGCTGAATAGGAGATGAAGAAACCTTTATTTGCTGTTGGGTTGAAATATAAAGTAGTACAACCACTATGGAATTTAGTGTGGAGATTCTCAAAAACTAGAAGAGCCAAAGAGATGACTCAATAGGTAAAGGCATAAATCTAGCAACCTGAGTTCAATCCCTGGAGCCCACGTGGGCTTCTGAAATTGTCCTTTCATTTCCACAACTAACTCCACATCTTTCCTTCCCTACCTCCTTTCCCCCTCTAATAAGCAAAAAATAATAATAAATATTTTTTAAAAAATAATTTAAAAATAGAACAGTCATATGGTCTGGCTATACCATCTTGGGCCTATATTCAGAAGATGCCCAGAGATTCTTATATACCATGTTTATTGCTGCCCTATTTATTATAACAAAAAATGGTTATCACCCTAGTTATCTTTCAGCTGATGACAAGATAATGCAAATAAACACAGTAGAATTTTATTCAGTTGTAAACAAACATAAAACTTTAGGAAAATGAATATAACTGGAAAACCTTTTATTAATTAACCTAGGCACTGAAAGATTTCTAATTTTTAAGCAGCATGCCCCCCTCCTGTGAGGTAAGCAAGTGACGTACCACTGAGTTCCACCAAAAGCCTAACTTCTAATTAACACACACACACACACACACACACACACACACACACACACACACACAGACGCTTTATCTGAAAGTGACTGTGTAGAGACCAAGAAACTAGAAAGGGAAACTAGAAAGGGACCAATGAAGCAGTGAAGAGGTTGGGGAAGAGGAGCAGCAAAATATATGACAGGAAAGCGGGAAAGAGAACACTGTACTGGAGGTGGAAAGGTTTAATCTGAAAAAGGGGCAGGGGATGAACAACAAAGGGATCAACCACTTGATACTTTGTAAGTTAGCTTAAAAAAAGTTTATACAAATGTCTTGGTATATATGGTATATATATATTTTAATCTGAAAAAGGGGCAGGGGATGAACAACAAAGGGATCAACCACTTGATACTTTGTAAGTTACCTTAAAAAAAGTTTATACAAATGTCTTGGTATATGAAAATCCAGGGGCTGGAGTGGGCCACCTCTCCATCACTCCTGGGTCAGGGAAATGGCTCCACATACACACCTTGACACGAATCAGCACATGCTTGCTTGCACTTGCTCTCTCCTATGTGTTCTTTAAATTTTTTTGGAGCTAGAGAGATGGCTCATGGGGTAAAATGCTTGCTGTGAATGCATGAGGATCTGATTTTGAATCCACAACAATCCAAATAAAGATCAGACATGTTAGAAAATCTATAACACCTGTGCTCGGAGGGAGGGGAACACATGACACAGGAAAAATCCAGTGTTTTTCTGATCAGCTAGCTAACACTATGATGAGTTCCAGGTTTGGGAATAGATACTGTCTCAAAAAATAAGACAGAAAGTGATAGAGGACACCTAACAACAACTATAAACTTTCTCATATAGGCATCTATGAGAGAAAGAGAGTGAGTGAGAGAGAGAGAGAGAGAGACTCAAACTCAACAAGTAGCAGGGTGACAACACATGCCTGTAATCCTAGCACTTAAGACAGAGTTGAGAGTTCAAGGTCAGCCTGGGCTACGCAGTAGTAGGACCTAGTCCCAAAACAATCAAAAGTCAAATTAAATAAACCAGTAAAACACCAAAAGGCTGAATCTATCATCTGTATAGCAAAAGAATTTTATAACTTGACTACTTAGGGTTTTTCTATGAAGCAAGTATAACTTGATATAAGAATATCCATCAATCTGACGATCACATTAACAGAAAATACACAAAATACAAGACCCTGTCATATACAAGACCCTGGCATGATAATAATGTCCAATAATTAACCCAACAATAATCAGAGCAACAGATAAAAAAACATCAAGTTCAATAACAGAATATTTTTCTATTAGAACAAGGTAAGGATATTTGCCCGTCCTCACTTCAATTCAATATAGTACTGAAGTCCTTGCAATTACACAAGGAAAACAAATAAAAGGCAACCAAGTTAGAAGCATGAAAAATTACCTATCCATAGATGACATGATATAGAAACCCAACGTGTGGGCCAGCAAAACAGTACAGCAGGTAAGGTGCCTACTCAAAAACACACACACACCAAAAAAAAAAAAAAAAAAAAAAAAAATCAATCCCCAGAAACCCACATGTGGAAGAAGAAAAACAACTTCCAGAAGTTGTTTTCTGACCTCCAACAGTCATCATCGTATACATATGGGAATATGAATATACTGAACATATATAAGCTAGAGTCATAGTTTTATATACTAAAAATGGATAATTTGAAAAGAAAACTAAGCAACATGTGCCAACAGTATCAATAAGAATAAAAATATTTTGGAATTAACCTAGGATGCAGAAGATTTGCATGAAGAAACATTAGTGACAGAAATTATAGAAAACACAAACACATCCTATGCAAGATTTCTTATTGTTAAAAATGTCAGTATTAACCAAAGCGATCTAATGTGTGTTTTATGTACTTTTCAGTACATAGAGCTCATAACTTTTATTAAAGACAGCAGGACTTTTGAGTTTCAGGCTTCAAGACCAAATATCAAGGCCTACAAAACAAAATGGGAAGGAGATATCTTGCAATGGAATGTGTGGTTGTTTCAAAAAAGGTAGGACCTACCCCCCCCATACACACACATACACATATCCCTATCTACCCAGAATTCTAAGGACTGAATCTGGTACTTCATGAATATTAGGTAAATACTATACCAACGAGCCACATCTATAGCGAGAACAACTTTTTCTTCACTCTTAATAACTGACTTTTTTCAACTGCCCAAGTTGGTTAATTTTTTTAATTATTCTGATCTAAAAAGTATAAAGATAAGCAGTTAACTTGAAATTCCACTACTAAAAATATTATAAAAGCAAAAACTTATGTTTCCATATCCAACTTTAGTAAATAATTCAGTATCAACAACCTTGATTTTCAACATTTGGGACCACATATGTTCAACAATAAGCACATGATCATCACATAAGAATTATTTGGTATTTGCTGTTTGATAGCAGATCATTTAAGTACAAAACCACTAGGGGTCACCAGTGTAAAGCTTTCAATGCTGATTCAACAAGAATCAGCCAATACTAATAATCATAATTACTAGTTCTTCTTTCTAGTACCTTGATTAAAACAAGAATCTGTTGTAAATAATTTCAGTGAAGTGAGATGACATGCTAGCATTTTATGTAAAGCAAAAGATAACAAAGCAAATTCTACACAAGTATTTCAAAACTTAACAAGCAGTCACTAGGGAGCTGAAAAAAAATTTTTTTAAAATGAATTAATAGAAAAAAATGAAAACCTTGATTGTAACAGTTTATAAAATTTTCATAAAATATTTTCCAATTTTATTGCTGGAACAAATGAAAAGAAAAAACACTAACAAAAAGACATCTAGAAACAAATAAAAGTTTTAAAATGTTCCTTATTTAACAGAATGAGAGAGAAAGCAGGTTTGTTGGGAGTGTCAGAGTCTATAACCTTTGGAATCTGGCTCTGTTCTTTCACCATGTGGGCTCTTGGAATAGAACTCAGGTTAACACACATAGTGCTTTCACTCACTGAGCCATCTTCCCAACCCTTATATTCTTTTGGAGGAGCATGCACGTGCATGTGTCTGTGTGTGTGTGTGTATACATGCCTGTGTACAAAAGAACACTTGAGTGAATGTGCCTGTGGAAGCCCAAGGAATCATCCTGAATTGCTCTACTTCCTCACTGCTTTGCTCTGGGGTTACCCAGGATCCACTTTACAGGCCAGAATTGCAGACCACCGCCATATCTTCCAGGAATTTTCACATGGGATCTAGGGATCTGAACTCAGGTTCTTTTGCTTTCAAGACATCTCCCCAGATCCCTTACCTCCTATTTTTATCCCTCCTATGACAAAATCTAGAGCAAGGTTTATCAAAATACCACCACCTTCTAAGAGTCCAGACTAATAGTCTGAAGGACTCGTTTGCCATGTTTAACTGGCAACAATAGATTCTTACTCATCCAGCATCTGAACACATTAAGCATAAACATAAAAGTAAACCCCATTGAGGTATCTAACAAGAAACCGTTTTTAAAGGACCTCTCTAAAAATACATTTCCTGGCTAGGCACAGTAGTATAAAACCTGTAATCTAGCACTTAGGTTGTGACAAAAGGACACTGAGTTCAAATAAAAACAGGGTGGGAAAGATGGTTCAACCAAGTTAAGAGTGCTTGATCCACTATCATAAGGACCATAGTTCAGATCCAGTACCCACGTACCGTCTTCAACAAAATGTTTGTAACCTCAGTTTCAATGAGCGGAGAGAGAGGAAGTTTGCTGGGGGTTTAGAGCCAAGATGCAAGGCACAAGTTCAGGAAGAAACTGTGATTCAGAAAAACAGGTGGAGGGGGATGGAAAGAGGACACACACACACACACACACACACAACACACACACACAAACACACAAACACACACACACACACACACACCTCTTCTTTAGAGGGCTGTGAGATAGTTCAGTGGGTTAAGACACCTGCATGCAAACCTGGAAATCTAAATTTGATCCTCAAAAGCCTGCAAGGTAGAAATAGGGAACTTATTTTTTTAGTGTTGTCTTCTCTTGTATGCCATAACATGCATGTATCCCCCCTCTCAAACAAAATTATTTTTAAAGAAATCTTTTAAAGGGAGGACACACTGCTCCTCAGGTAAATCCCTCCAGCTCCCAAGTCACCTGCTCTTCCCAGCTCCTCCCACCAGACAGTTGGAATGGAAGGAACCTTTATCAATATAATATAAGCTGTATACAATAAGCCAACAGCAAGGATTATATTCAATGGGGAAAAACTTGAAGCATTCCCGCTTTGATCAGGAATTAGACAAGGCTGTCCACTTTCACCACTTCTACTCAATATTGTACCTGAAGTCTTAGCTGGAGCCATAAAAACAAGAAAGGGAGATAAAAGGGATTCAAATCAGCAAGGAAGAAGTCAAGTCATCTCTATTTGCAGATGACATGATCATATGCCTGAGTGATCCTAAAAACTCCACCAGGAAACTCCTGGAACTAATACAGAAGTTCAGCAGGGTGGCAAGACACAAAATAAACGTACAAAAATCAATGGCCTTCCTCTATGCCCAGGATGAAAGAAGTGAAAAAGCCCTAAGAGAAACAATCCCACTTACTATAGCCTCTAAAAAAATGAAATACCTTGGTATAAACCTAACCAAGGAAGTAAGAGACCTTTACAATGAAAACTTTAAAACCCTAAAGAAAGGGGCTGGAGAGGTGGCTCAGGGGTTAAGCCTCTGCCTTGCAGGCAGAAGGTCCTGAGTTTGGTTCCTAGTCCCCAAGTATAGGCGCCCTGCGGAAGCAGGGGGGCGGCCTGTGTTTCTGGTCCTGGTAGGGCGGAGCCTGTGAATCCCAGGGCAGAGTAAGTAAGGAGGAGGTGGAGGCGTCCATGGTGGTTCCCGAATTCGCCCATGGCTCTACACATACACACACACACACACACACACACACACACACAGACACACGCACATACACAATTGAATTAAAAAAACTAAAGAAATTACAGAAGACACCAGAAGGTGGAAAAACTTCCCATCCTCCTGGACTGGCAGAATCAATATCATAAAAATGACCATCCTACCAAAGGCAATATAGAGATTCAATACTATAGCAACCAAAATCCCAAAGCAATTCTTTAAAGAAATTGACCAAACAATCTCAAACTTCATATGGAGGCACAAAAGACCCAAGATAGCAAAAACAATCCTGAGTAACAAAAATACTGCTAGAGGTATTACCATACCAAACTTTAATCTGCGCTACAAATCCATAGTTATAAAAACAGCCTGATACTGGCTCCAAAATAGACACACAGATCAATGGATAAGGGCTGAAGACCCAAATATAAGCCCACACAATTACAGCCATTTGATCTTTGACAAAGGGGCCCAAAAAATCCAATAGAAAAGAACAGCATCTTCAACAAATGGTGCTGGCAAAACTGGATGTCCACATGCAGAAGATTAAAACTGGACCCGTACTTGCCACCATGTACAAGAATTTATTCCAAATGGATCAAGGATCTCAATATAAGGCCAGAGACTATAAAAACCTTAGTAGAAAGGTTTCCTGAACGGAAATTCAATAGCACAGTCACTATAACCAACACTCAACAGATGGGATCTTATGAAACTAAAGAGCTTCTGTTCAGATAAAGAGATTGTAACTCAAACACAAAGGCAACCCACAGAATGGGAGAAAATCTTCACTAACCACATATCTGATAGAGCTCTATTATCCAGAGTGTACAAAGAACTTAGGAAACTAAATACCAAGGAAACAAATGGTCCAATTAAAAAATGGGCCTTGGAACTCAAAAGAAACTTTATCAGGGATGAAATTGAAATGTCTAACAAATACCTTAAAAAATGCTCCACATCCTCAGCCATCAGGGAAATGTAAATCAAAACCTCCTTGAGATATCATCTCACCCCGGTCAGGACGGCAAAAATCCACAATACAAACAACACCAAATGCTGGAGAGGATGTGGCAAGAAAGGCATTCTCCTACATTGCTGGCGGGAATGGAGGCTTATACAACCACTTTGGCAAGCCATCTGGCGAGTCTTAAAAAAGTTAAAGATTGAAATGCCGTATGACCCGACCCTGCTATTCCACTTTTGGGAATAATCCCCCATACTAAAAATTCACCCCAATGGCACAAGCACGACCATGTTCATAACAGCACTGTTTACAATAGCAAAGTCATGGAATCAACCCAAATGTCCAACAGTTGACGAGTGGATAAGGAAAATGTGGTACATTTATACAATGGAATACTACTCAGCCATCAAAAAAGATGAATTAACGAAATTTGCCGGGAAATAGATGGAATTGGAAAAAATTATGTTGAGTGAAGTATCCCAGACCCAGAAAATTAAGCGCCATATGTACTCCCTAATAGGTGGCTCCTAGTACCAAACCCACCCAGCCCACCTAGAGACAGTAATTCCAAGGATTATGAACAGGAGGGATGGGGTAGGAGGACCACACCAGAAACAAGGAGAGAAGGGACCATGCTACAGCAGAGAAAATAGGCCTCCATCAAGGACTCAAATAAGTAATGAGACATCTGATTAAGTTCACAGACTTTTGTTCCTGATCATTTACTACTGAGGGGGTGTGATCTCACCAGAAGAGGAGGGCATATAGTCTGGCAGATAAAAAGTAACAATTTTGCAAATGGGTGATAGACCCCTCCCTTACTATAGTTTCCCACTTTTATTACATCTACCTTTGAATGTGCTTTTATCACAAAACTCTAGTTTAACAGCTTTTTGTCTCTGGCCAGGGGGTAACATACAATGCCCACCAGGATGGAGTGAAGGGCATTGCAGGAGCAGCAAAACTGCAAAAGAAAATCAACAAACCACAATCCAGAACTTCAGAGACTCTATATCAACCACCTAGAACTAGGCCAGCTTAGTCTCTCCCCATCTTGAAGCTCAGGGAAATTTGCGGAAGAGGGGGCGGTAAGAGTGTAAGAGCAAAAGGATGGGAGGAGCAATGATATGTAAGATACTCCATACTAGTTAGGGCTGAAGCAATCATAATTGGACTTTGCATGCCCTGCGCATTGTCCAACACACGTTGACCACACAAAGTCTAGCATCTGCTAAAGGCACCAAGATCCTTGGAGGCAAAGGATTGGCAGCCACAGCAGTGTTCCTATACCTAAGGGGAACACGGCAAAGGGTTCAGGGAAAGGCCACTGGGTCCTTGTATGTCATCGGAGAGGAGGGCCCAGAGGAAAATCAGACATGCACAAGAAAGGACTCTCTGGGAATTAGGGCGGGAGGCACTGGGGGATGGGGAGGGAGAAGGGTGGGGAGGGGGAGCAGGGGGTACGGGGGGAGGAGGAGGGAGGGAGGGAACTGGTGTACCTAATAAGTTAGAATGAGCTGAAATAAAAAAAAATTAAAAAACAAGCAAACAACTACAACAACAACAACAAAAAAGATGAATTAATGAAATTTGCCAGGAAATAGATGGAATTGGAAAAAATTATATTGAGTGAAGTATCCCAGACACAGAAAATTAAGCACCATATGTACTCCTTAATAGGTGGACCCTAGTACCAAACTCACTTAGTGACATACTCAAAGATAAATCTCTGTAACACCTACAGTAATTGCAAAGATTATAATATAAACGGGGCTGGAGAGATGTACTCCCTAATAGGTGGACCCTAGTACCAAACTCAGTTAGTGACATACTCAAAGATAAATCTCTGTAATACCTACAGTAATTGCAAAGATTATAATATAAACAGGGGGCTGGACAGATGGCTCAGAGGTTAAGCCTCTGCCTTGCAGGCGGAAGGTCCTGAGTTCGGATCCTAGACCCCACGTATAGACGCCAGGCGGAAGCGGGGGCGGCCTGCGTTTCTGTGTTTCTGGTCCTGGTAGGGCGGAGCCTGTGAATCCCGGGGCAGAGTAAACAAGGAGGAGGTGGAGGCTGTCCATGGTGGTTCCCAAATTCGTCCGTGGTTCTACACATACATACACACACACACGCACACACATGCATACACACACGCGCACACATGCATACAAGCACAATTGAATGAATAAATAAATGAATAAATAAAATTTTTAAAAAAAGATTACAAACAGGAGGGAAGGGGAAAGAGGGCCCCTCCAGAAACAAGGGGAGAGGGGATCATGCTATAGCAGAGAAAATAGGCCACCATCAAGTACTGCAAGTCTAAGTAGTGAGACATCTGGTTAACCTCATTCACTTTCCTTCCTGGTCACTTTCAACTGATGGGGTTTGATCTCACCAGAAAGACAGGGCATAGAGTCTGGCCGATAGAAGGTAACCATCTTGCAAATGGGAGACTGACCCCCCCCCCCCGCCTCACCGCAGTCTCCTACTCTTATTCCACCTACCTTTGAATCTACTCTTATAGTAAGAATCTATTTTAACAGCCTTTATCTCTGCCTAGGAGGTGATATCCAATACCCATCAGGATGGAGCCAAGGGCAGTGAAGGAACAGCAAAACTGAAAAAAAAAAAAAAAATAACAAACCATAATTCAGATCAGAGACCCTACATTAATCACCCATCCTAAAGCTCAGGAAATTGAGAAGAGGGGGAGGTAGAATGTAAGAGCCTAAAGATGGAGAGGAGCAACAATATGCAAGATACTCCACACAAATTAGGGCCACAGTAACCAAAATAGGACTTTGCATGACCTGCGCAATGACCGACATATCATTGATCTCCCCCAAAGTCTAGCATGGCTCACAGGCACTAGGATCCTTAGAGGCAAGGAATTAACAGCTACAATAGTGTTCCTATACTAAAGAGGAACACAAGAAAGCGCTGTAGGCAATGCTACTGAGTCCTTATACCTCATCAGAGAGGAGGACCCAGAGGAAGTTTGACATGCACACTAAAGGATGCTCCAAGGTTGGCGGGAGGGGGTGCCCACTGGGAGAAAGGGAGGGAGGGGAGGGAAAGGAAGGGGAAAAGGGGGGAGGGAGCAAGGGGATCCAGGGAGGGGTGGAGGGAGGGAGGGGACCAGGGTATCTACTAAGTTTGTATGAGTGGGGGGAAAAGATAAAAAAAAACTTGTAAGCTTCAAAAAAAATGGAATTTTAGAATTGTAAAAAGAGAATAATAATCAAAAAAATAGTTGTCAGACATGTTATGTGATAAAGTAATTAAGTGTATTAACTAATTTATGCCTTAAAAATAATCCTATTAACCCCCCCCATTTTCTTTACAGAAGAGTTAGTGAAGAACAGAATTAAAAGTAACTTTTTAATGCTTTTTTGGGATTCAAAATGTGTACCAATAGGCTTAATTTTATGAATTGCAGGGAATGAAATCCAGGAAGGACTTCACACATGCTAGCCAAGCACTCTACTAATTGAGTTCCATCTCCCAGCTAAAAGAATTCTGCTTGTTGAGAACAATATTCTCTGTATTCTTAATCACAAAATATAGTAATGACTGTATGGATGTAATTTCTTAAAACTTGCAAGTACTTCCATGCTTGACAACTTACACTACACTTTAAAATAAGGCAAAACCACTTGATATAAGTAAAGGAAGAATTCATTTTGGTCAAAAACAAATAATTTTGGAGACTTTATACTGCTTCACTGTAAGCTAATTCAGTACATGATCAAATTTGTTTTAAAAATTAAATATAGAACCAAACATGAGTAAATTGAAAGGAATGTAATTTTGGAAATCTTAAGTATTAGTATTAGACTTTTGCTTATAGTACCAGATTTAATCATCATATATTTAACCTAAGTTTAAAATTTCCTCCAGGGAAAAAGATCTGAACACAGTCTCTAATATATATATACTTAACCTTAAGAAATCCAATGAGGGGCTGGAGAGGTGGCTCAGGGGTTAAGCCTCTGCCTTGGAGGCAGAAGGTCCTGAGTTCGGATCCTGGACCCCACATATAGACGCTGGGCAGAAGCGGTTCTACACGCACACATACACGCACACACATATATACACACACGCACACACATGCATACATGCACAATTGAATAAATAATAAATAATAATTAAAAAAATTTAAAAAAAAAAGAAATCCAATGAGAAAGCAGGGCATGGGGGTGAATACCTATAATCCTGACAACTAGGCAGGAGGATTGCTATAAATTCAAGATCAGTCTGTGCTTTACAGACAGTAAGTACTAGGCCAGGGTTACAAAGCACAATCTGCAAAATAGAAAGTAACTGACCCACAACAGTCAATTACTGAGATTTTAAAATGCTCTGAGCTTCAGCAATCCGGAATTCCATGATCTTCTCATATGAACAACTATAAAGAGGTTTACACGAACTCCTTTTCATGAAAAATTCCTGGTAAGTCTTTCTGTGAAAGATAACTTTTAAATTTCTTAGGAAATAATTTTTCACATTAATTACCACTGACTCATTAAAATTATATAGAAGTCTAACATGTCAACAGTACACTATTGTCGTGATCTTAATATTAGTTAACTCTAATAGTTTAACTTGTTCTACCTGTTTAGTAGAAAGGGACACTTAATGACTTCTGTCGTGATCTTAATATTAGTTAACTCTAATAGTTTAACTTGTTCTACCTGTTTAGTAGAAAGGGACACTTAATGACTTCAAAAGATGTGAGTCAGTCATATAGAAATTCCTAAGATACATGGTTCTGTTCATTCAATTATTTTAAACTCCATAAACTTATATTTGAGGGCTTAATAGTTAAAGTGTTTTCTAAGCAAGCAAGAGGATCAGAGTTCAGACTCTAAGAACCCACATAAAAGCCAGGTAGGGAATGGTGCCACACCTACAATTTCAGCTTTAGCATAAAAGCAAGCTGACTAGGTAAAAAACTAGCAATAAAGAAGAAAAGCAATTCAGAAGAGTCCTGAAGTCACCCTTCATCCTTCATACACTCATACACTCCAATGTCCCCTTCTACACACACACACACATACATGCGCGCACAAAAAAAAATAGATCCATGAATTGACAAGATAGCCCAACATTACATCACATCCACATTAAGATAATATAGCCCCAATTCTAAATTGAAATTAACATTTTTTTTCTATTTGGCAACACAAATTTAAGACCCTTCCATCCCGAGTATGCATGTGAGTACATCTGCCTATCTGTCTCAGTCTGTAGAACATTCTGGAAGAAAAGTCAAAAAATATTCAAGTTCTAATTACAAAAAAAATCTCCATGTAATGTCATTTCTTGCAGTACTCTCTTCAGAATTCACAGCATATTCCATTTTAAATTCTCCCACTAGATTATAAGCCCTGAACAGAACCCACACCTTTCAGTATCCTAGACATTCAGACTTTAAATAAATTAACTTAAGGATAGGGCATTTTGAGATAGGGGCTTGTTAAGCAACCCAGATTGGCATGAGAGTTGAGGTAATACTCCTTCTCCATCTCCAAGGCCTGGGATTACAGGTGTATGCCATCATACTCAGCTACCAACATGCTATTTGGGAAGTTTTTCCAGATCGACCATTATTAACCAGCCTATACTTACTTTCAGGCTTACTTTTCATAATTCCTACACACACTGCTCCAAGTAAGTCATTTATTAAAAAAAATTTAAAAATTTGTTCAAATGCAAATTATACCAATTAATTTTTAAATTTTTTTAAACTTTATTTATTTTGCATCTGTATGTCCCTGCCAAGGCCCTGGATAGCTTTTACCTCCTTTTTCCTTTGCCCAGGTGTTTCTCAGGCTCCACCCACCAGAGCTGGAAGTGCAGGCCACTATTTCCACCTGGCGTTTTTACAACTCAGGACTTTCTGCTTGAAAAAGTCTTAACCCCTGAGCTATCTCTCCAGCCCTATTTAGATATTTCTGAGAGAGGCACACATGCATCCTGTAGTGTACTGGTGAAGACCAGAGAACAACATTCAGATGTCAGTTCTCTCCCTTGAACATGTGAACTTCTGGGAAGCAAATTCAGATTGTCAGGTTCACGAGCTGGTGCCTGACCCACTGAGTCATCCTGCCAGCCATAGACCAGTAATTTAAAGTTCTTTCTTTATACGCCTATTCAGTTTGGCACTCTGCTACAAATACTTCCCCACTTTTAACTTGACCTTTCCTGTCTTCACAATAGGAGATGGTTTGAAACTGTTAACAAAGTCCTGGTTATCAAAAGCAACCTCTTTCATGAAGTTGGGGAACACAGTATTTTTCCAAAGACTTCAAACTGCGGGGTGGGTAGGGATAGGAAAGATAGCACAATTGAAGTAGTTGGAATAAGAACACAAGAACAAACAGACCACAGATTTGAATTCATAATTCCAATCAAAACACTCAGAATCATGTGACAGAATCAATGGAATATTACAACAAAAATAAATTCTGAGTTGGTGTGGCAGCACAGGCCTGCTATCTCTACACTAGGAAGGTAGGACGGGAAAAGGATCAGTGTGTGCTATCCTTTAAAAAGGGTCACTAAGAGAAAAGTACTGCATAATTTCACCTGTGTAACATTTCCAGAGTAATTAAATTCATGAAAATACAGTCCCCACACTGAAAAACAAATTCAGAAGCAGAAAGTAGAATGGTGGCTGGAGCAGCTAGAGAAGAGGGGAAATTGAGTCTTATTTGACTGATTCTAGTGATTGATTGTTTAATAATGTGAATATATTTGACGACCCTGAACTGTATACTTAGAATGATAGCAAATTTTAACCAGGATGGGAAGGGACGTTTCTATTGCCACAATCCTTGACAGGCAAAAGAATAAAGAGTTTAAGACTAGTCTGGAGTACACAATGAGATCCTGTCTCAAAAGGAAAAAGGCTGGAGAGATGGCTCAGGGACTAAGACTGCCTTGCAAGCAGTAGGTTCTGAGTTCAGATTCCAGATCCTATGTAAAAACACTAAGCAGAAACAGGGGTGACTTGCACTTCCAGCCACAGTGGACAGAGCCTGGGAAATCCCAGAAGAAAAGCAAAAAGGAGGCAGAAGCAATCCAGGTTGATTCCCAAACTCATCCTTGGTCCTCCATTAGGATGGATGGATGGATGGATGGATTAGATAGACAGACAGACAGACAGACAGATAGAAGTTTAAAAAAAAAAGGCAAAATAACAGGGGATATTGAGATGGCTGAATAACATAGCTAAGGTGCCTATTAGCAAACCTGGCAAACGAAGTTCAATTCCTGGAACTCATAAAAAGTTGGAAGTGACAGCAATATCTGTAATCCAGAATGCTGAGATGAAAGGGACAGGAGAATTGCTCAGACCCTGCCTGAGGGCCACATAGCCTACTTAAAGCAGCAGAAATAAGAGAGACACTGCCTTGACAAGGTGAAAGCAAAGAACCAACTCCAAAAAGCTACCTTCTGACCTCCACATGTGTACTACAGCGCACATGCACCTATGCTCACATGCGTGTGTGTGCACGCGTGTACATACGTGCACGCACACACACACACACAAGATAAAATAATGCTTTAAGAAAATCAGTAACAAATAAAAAAGATTGCAAGTTTGGAATGTCTAGACTACTGAGTATCTTATGACAAAACATGCAATGTTTCTTATCATGAAACATTAATTCCACAAGTTAAAAAATAATTTCAGCTTCACTTACTTTGCTAAGATGGCCTCTATTCTTTTTCTTAATATTAGTCCCAAACAGTCAAAACAGTATTATTCTTGACACTACCATGAACATAAATACAAACCCTGATTTAACTAACAGTTATGATACAGATATCTGATCCTTTTAAGAAAATTCATCAAAACAATATTAATCTTTTGAACCCTTGCACACATTCAGATCTAATTTGAAAAATCCTTGTTATATGATTCTTCTAGCAAATGGTGAAGCGTTTCCACCACCTGATAACTCTCACTCACTAAGAGAAGTTTCCAAAGTTAACAGTGGACTCATCTTCCAGGAAGGTTAAAAATAAATCAGATTCATCTGTCTAAAATGATATTAACTCCAGAAGCTATTACGGTGTTGTTACTGGAGTATGTGCATACTACTTAACATTGTTCCTGGGAACAAGATGATTCCAACAGCCATTTAAATTCTTTTTTCTTCAGTTTCAGAAAGCTTTTATTTTCTTAGAAATTAAGGAGTAACTATGTCCAGGAACTCACTTCAGTAAGACTCGTCCTTACCAGACCTGCATAATGACTAACTATGCCCCCATAGACTATAGAAGAACTCAAGAGAGATAAGAACACACAGGAGAAACCTTGGAAACTAAAACTAGAAGAGTTAGGGGAAATGCCCTTATCAGTGAGGGGGCATGAAGAGAGGCAATTTGGTATGCCATTAAAGCCTAAACCCCCACAAGAGTAAATATGCCAAAGGGAACCCTGAAATCCATAGAAGCAGACAGGCAAGAGGGTGGGAGGGAGTGGGATGGATTGATGAAGGGAAAGGAGGAAGATAAAAAGGAAGGGGGATAGAGGGAAGTAGGAATAAGTACTGAATATGTTGTAAAAATAGAAAAAATAAAAAGTATTAAAAAGATTAAAAAGTAAAAAAGAAATTAAGGAATAAGGTACTGAACATTTGTCTGGGTTTTCTGACTTATCACTTACAAACTATGTATTCCTGTATCTTCCTTCTTCACCTTTCTGCGTTGTTACATGACAAGACCGAATTTGATGTATTTCAAGAACTATAACCTATAAATTTCAATCCCTACAATTATAACTTTATGATTCTATGTTATTTCCAATATCAAACCGGTTAACTCCTTTACACATATCAGAATCAAAACTGGGTTGGGGAAATGGCTCAGTAGTTAAAGTTCCTGCTGAACAGGCACGAGGACCAGTTTGAGTGCCCGAAATTCATGTGAATATTATGTGGGTGCAGCAGTTTACCTGTAATTCTAGCATCAGAAGACAAAGACCAGAGATTCCCAGAGATTCCTAGAGCAAGCTGGCTAGTAACACTAGCTCTATCCATAAGCTCAAGGTTTGACTAAAAGACCCAGTAGTCTCAAGGAACAAGGTGGTAGCCAAGGATGATTCCCAACATTAACCTCAGGTCTCCATGTGAAAAAAAAAAAAAAATTAAAGAGCTCAGTTCCTCAAAAACTGCATTAATGAATACTATTCAATTTGTATCGGTAGGAAAGGATAAAGCGAGAAAATTATATTCTACAGCTTTCTCATGAGAAAAATTGTAATCATTTTATAGGCAAAAGAAAATGACAGAGACTAGGGTACACCTGCAATCCCAGTGAAAGGCAGAAATTCCAAAGTTCAAAAGCAGCCTAGGATGAATGCACAGTGAGACACTGCCACTCTTCCTTGTGCCAAACACACACACACACACAATGTAGCTTGTGATCCAGGTCTGTAATCTCAGCAACCGAGGGAGGGTGATATACAAGAAAATCACAAATTCAAGACCTGACTGAGCTGAAGAGTTGAGCTAGAGACAGCCTGGGCAATTTAATAACCCCTTGACTGAAAAAAGAGAGAGAGAGAGAGAGAGAGAGAGAAAGAAGACGACGAGGAGGAAAAAGTAAAAGTAGTAGTAATATAGTAGTAGTAGTAAAAAGAGATTTGGGGATGTCACTCAGAGGTAGAGCCTTTACCTAGCATCCTAATATATTGATTCAATCCCCAACACACATACACACACAAAGAAAAGGACCCGGAGAGAAAAGGGAGAGAGAGCAAATCATAGTTTTTTCAAGTAAAAGGGAAATGAATTGTAATTTTAAAAAGATTACATTCAGCTACATGTCGCAAACACTGGTATACTGCCCTACCTTCCTTCTGGAATGCAAGTTATACTGCCCCACTGCAAGATCACTACAGGAAAACAGTCCCCAGCTGCTAGTTCTCTTCAGAAATTGTCTCAGTTCAACTGAGCTGCTTTTCCAAATGGCCCTCTAAGTGAGGATCCAAAACCTAATCAAAGAGAAATGTCTCAGGAGTTAAGACTCTGCCTTGTATTATAAGCTGAAGGACCTGAGTACCTGGATCTCATGTAAAAAACACCAGGTGGAAATGGCTGTGGCCTGAACTTCTGGCCCTGGTGAGTGGACCCTGGGAAATCTCAGAAGAGAAGCAAAAAGGAATAGAGCAATCCAGGATGATTCCCAAAGTCACCCTCAGTCCTCCATAAGGACACACAGTGCCTTCTGATTACACACACACACACATGCACGCACACACACAAAATACGTAATTTCAAAAAAAAAATTAATGACGTTTCTCAGGTCCCAAACTAGGAGTTTGCCAGCTGCCAAGTTCCTAAATGGGGTTAACTTCCTACATGGTCATTATACCTGTTAGCTACAATACCAAAGACACCCAACTTACAACCACTGGAGACAGTATGGTATAAGAAAACAGTTTTTAAAATGAAGTTGTGGGACTGGAGAGATGGCTCAGGGGTTAACACTCTGCCTCAAAAGCAGAAAATGTCCTGAGTTCGGAGCCCAGGTCCCACGTAAAAAACGAATGGTAGTGACCTGCATTTCCAAACCTGGTGGGCGGAACCTGGAAAATCCCAGAGGAAAGCAAGGCGGTAGAAGCAATCTAGGATGATTTCCTAAGTCACCCTTGGTCCTCCACAGGGACACATATCACACAAACACACTAAATGTCTAAGTAAATAAAGTTTAAAAAAATAAATAAAATGAAGTTGTGGTTTGTCATCAGTTACTTGGTACCTAGCTGCCAATGAGAATCCCCATCAATAGTGTTGAGTAAAACAAACAGAACGCGGAGCAAAAAAATTATCAGTACAACTAATAAAACTTTTAACATGTGCCTTTAGCATTCCAATGGAGGAGAATGTGAAAATTGATAATTCCTGGGTGGGTGAATAAAATGAAAGGAGATGGCTTAGTAGTTTAGCATACTTTAGCAGCCTCCCCATATAGTCAAGTGAGGTTTGAAATTTTTGCGGATGTGATATGGTCAGTTTCCTTGGCTCTTGGTGTTGGTACAAACCCTCCAGCAAAGTTGGACTATACACTGTAATGGATCATAAGCAAAAATAAAACCCGCCTGTTCTCCTACGCTGTTTGGTTTTGAATTTGTGGGTAACATGCAGACAAACTGCAACATTATCCCAAAAAGAAACATTCCAAGAATCTCAGACAGGAGTTAAAGAGTTTTTTCTAACCTGATCTTGTCATCTTACAATGTGCCATTAATCTAATAACAATGGACAAAATAACCTTCGAGCAGACTCCACCTTAGTGGAAGTAGCCAAGAATTTGTCCTTTTTTAGTCTACACACACACACAAAATCAATCAATTAATTAATAAAAAGACCTACATCTTAGAGGCAAGAGAACACAAAAGGTTTATACCCAAGACCTGAATATAATCACTGGAATAAGAACTCCAATGAAAGTTAAATTCTCAATCTGGTCAATTCTGTTATGACTCAAAAGAGGAAGGGGAAGTAATTGGGACCCTGAAAATTGGGTTGCTGAACCTGAAACTCTTCAATCTCTAATGCATTGTGTTATATATATTCTTTTCCCTGTATATGTTGGCACTTTAAAAACCTTTCTGGATAGGGAGACGTGTCCCTTCCAGGCTAGCCAGTTCTTACAGACAGCAGGGATTCAGCAAGATTACCTCTGCTAGCAGGCCTGTAAATCCAAAGAGACAAATTCCTCTTTCTTATTCATTTTAACCCCTAAGTTCTTTTAAGCCCTCTGAGTTTAAAAGAAGGAACATACGAATACTTATTAAGGGCAGGTGTTACTCCATATCCTTGCTTCATAATAAATGCAGAGAAGATAATGTCAGTAGAAACAGCCAGAGGAAACACCACTGAAATCCACTGCTCCATACACTCAAGAGCACTAGCAAAAGCTATTAAGAATAAACTATTCCAGAGCTTCCTTGCCCCGCATGAAACTACATGTCTGGAGTCCATGAGTTCTTTTCCAGCTCCTTGTCCCTCAAGGATTCCATGTCTGGAATCCATGAGTTCTGGACTCTTGTCCCTCACGGATTCACATCTCTGGCTTCCATTCTCTCTAATAAACTCTGCCTTAATCCTCAAAAAAATTAATTATTCCAGTACTACAGAAATTCCTACAGTATTTATATCACACATATGGTTTAATGTCAAACATAGCAACCTGTAACATTTTTAACTCCTTATTCCCAGTTCTTACCTTCCCAGTTGCATAGCTGTTAAGAAAAACCATAGCCAAAATCAAATGAAAACTGGCAGCCCCAGGAGGGAGCAGAAGAGATCTTTAACTCCTCCAAACGCCCTTTCAAAGAGCCAGGAAGGAAAACTTGAGAGTGGAGGATAGTTGTGTGAGTTACACACCTCAACCCTAGGAGACAACTGGGTGAGCAAGCAAAATGGAAAAATGGCTCAAAAGGTAAAGGTGTCTAAATACAAACATAGCCACCTGTATAACCCGAATGATGGAACGAACCAACTCACAAACATTGTCCTCTGACCTCTGCACATAGCAGTGGCACATTAAAGATTTTCTTAAAAGTCCTATTCTCAGGATTTGCTATTATTTTGTATGTCTGGTGTTCCCTGGAAGACTATTAGCAAAACTGTCTCTATATGAACTGACACTAACTAATCCAATGCAGTCTTTTTTCTATGGGTACACTCAGAGAAAAAAAAAAAGCAGTTGACTTTTCAACACCTTAAAGTTGTAGATAATATCTAGAAAACAGAAGAGCTTAAAAGGAAAAGTTAAGGAATGAGAAACCTGTAAGAGGCTTTGGAAAGCTCAAACACCTGCCCTTAGAGGCACTGCACATGTGACTGCTGGATCTCATGTGTGTCAGACAGTGGCAGAGAGGTGAGACTATTTCTACTTTCTGACCTGTGGACAGCTGCATGATTAACAGCCTGACATACCACACTGCCTGCCAAAACGCTGAATTCTGTATCTGTGTACTCACAACATGAAGGCCTCTCATGGAATAGGCTCCATGTGCACACACAGCATGGACGGCCTCCCACGGGCCAGGGATCCATGTGTCCACAGCCTCCTGAGGACCGGGGCTCAGTGTGCTCACATAGAAGATGGACAAAACTGTTATTCTTCAGCTTTATCCTATGTTCTTAACCATGTGGATCTGAGAATGCAATCATAACTATCTACATTTTTAATGTAATTATTTCTTTTATTGCTTACATATTATTTTATAATATGCAATTTTAAAAAATTAGGACATAAAGGCAGGAGGTGGACATGCTAGGGAAATGTCAGGGGAAGCGGGAGGGAGACAGAGGTACCTATGAGCAAAATGCATTGCACGAGATTGTAAAAGAGTAAAAATAAAACCAAAATTAATTAAAAAAAAAAACTCAAGCATATTGTGAGATTCTAGAAAGTCAAGCTCACAGCACTATACACTTGGTCAGGAAAGACCTGAGAAAACACCAAACTCTGATCTATAGTGAATCTTCAGGCTGGGTACAAACAGGAAGTGAAAGTTAAGAGGAAAGTGTAAAGTCTGACTGAGAGATGGAGATACGCCCTAACACATATTCTAAGAACTCCTGGCCTGAGAAGTCAGCTCACGCCTGTAATCGCAGCACTCAGGAGGCTGAAGCATACAGTCAGATCTCTGTGAGTTTGAGGCTAACTTAGTTTATGCAGTTAGTTTTAGGCCAAGTAGGACTACAAAGTTAGATACTGGCTTTAAAAAAAAAAAAAAAAACTTGCCTGCAGTGATGGCAGGCAGTATTTGTAATGCCTGTAATCCCACCACTTGGAGGTAAAGGCAGAAGGAACAGTTCCAGGCCAGCCTGTACTACAGGTGACTCCATCACAAAAGTAACAAGAGTTCCTTGACAGGTATCCAAGTATAGGAGGTATTTCCAGGTATCCAAGTTCTGAAATCTCTACTCCCTCTTTAGTTTTTCCACCATTTCATCACACTAAGCTAATTGTACAAAGTATTCAGACCCACACATGATCAAAAATATAGAAATGGTACAGTAAACAAATAGCGAATAATTCCAAGCAAGTGGTGGAGTGATTCTGATTTCCAGAGCAGCAATATTAAAATACTGAATTAAGTTCAAAACATGCAGAACTAGGTGCAACTCAATGGTACAACACTTGCCTAGGATGTATAAAGCACTGCAAAAAAAAAAAAAACAAGTTCATTAAAAAAAAATCACTAAGGATTCAGAGAAACAAGTATGATATACACATAAGAGACAGAAGGGGGGGCTGGAGAGGTGGCTCAGGGGTTAAGCCTCCGCCTGCAGGCGGAAGGTCCTGAGTTGGGATCCCAGATCCCACGTATAGACGCCAGGCGGAAGCGGGGACGGCCTGCGTTTCTGGTCCTGGTAGGGCGGAGCTTGTGAATCCTGGGGCAGAAGGAGGGGGAGGCGGCCATGGTGGTTCGCGAATTCGTCCGTGGTTCTACACACACATACACACACACGCGCACACATACATACGCACACACGCACAATTGAATAAATACTAATAAAAAAAATTTAAAAAAAAAAGAGAGACAGAAGAGGAAAAGTGTGCCTAAGGAAACTGAGACACTGAATTTATCAGAATAAAAAGAAAAAAGGCCAAAAGTAATTTTACAAGTTTACAGCTGAGGATGTAGCCCAGTTGACATTGGAGCTCAGTTGGTACAGTATTCGCCTAGCATGCAGGAAACCCTAGGGTCATTATTCAGCATGTCATAAACTACATGTGGTGGTGAAAATCTGTAATACCAGCAGATGCGGACACAGGATCAGAAGTTCAAGTTCATCCTCAGCTACATAGTAAGTTCAAGGCTAGAATGGACTAATTATGCAGGGCTCTATTTTCAAATAACTGAAAAATTGAAAAGAAAAACTCACAAACACAGAGCAAAAGCAAATATAAAACTAATAGAAGAATTTAACAGCTTGAGATTAGGTAGCCTGAAAAACAGAACAAAGAATGAAGAAAAATAAGCCTCAGAAACTTGTGGGACACCATTAAATACAGCAATATATGCATAGCAGAGTAAAGAGAAAAGGACAGAATGAATATTTGAAAAATGGAAGAACCTTTCCTAACTATGATGAAAAACAATCCGCAAATCTAAGAGGCTTAAACTTAATTAATTACAAGTAGGATAAACTCACATTTTGACATACCGCAATCAGAGAGTCAGAAGTCAATGAAAGAAAACTGAACGCATCAAAAGAAATTACTCAGCACAACTAATTTCCATCAGAAATGATTGCTGGGGGGTTGGGAGGAGATATATTCAAAGTGCCAAAATAAAAGACTATGCTTGTCTAACATGTATATGGTCCTCAGAAGACTCAATCTCAACTGCTACAAGAGAAAAAAGAGGGAAAAAAAAAAACACCAAAAACCCTACATCCAACAAAATTATCCTTCAAATGTGGAAAAAGTCAGACACACTGGAATACCTATGACCTTAGCACTTCATGGGGTAGGAGATGATGGAGAATTTGAGGCTAGCCTAAGCTACAGAGCTCAAGGTCAGCCTGGACATATTATCGAGACTATAGTTTCAAAATAGAAAGTGAAAAGGAGGCTGATGACAATTTTAAATGGTACAAAAAGGGCTGGAGAGACAGTTCAGAGGTTAAGCCTCTGTCTTGCAAGCAGAAGGTTCTGATTTAAGATCTCAAGTGAAAATGCCAGACAGAAATGGCAGCAATCTGCACTTCCAGCTCTATAAAGCAGAGCCTGGGAAATCCTAGAGCAAAGAAAAGACAAGGTAGTAAAATTCAGGGTGATGCCAAAAAAAAAACTTTGAGTCTCCAGAGGGATACACAATGCCCTTTGATACAGATAGACAGACACACATGAATGAATGAATGAATGAATGAATGAATAGCACAAGAAAAATGAGAAAAGAAATCAGTATTAAATTTAATACTAAAAAGTGGGTGCAACTCAAGGGTAAATACTTCTCTAGCATACCTGAAGCCCTAGGTTTGATCACCAACGCTATCAAATAAGCAACACATACGTACATACATACTAGCAAGTCCACTTTGCTATTATTTCATGACATGTTTCTTCAACGATGACGACATAAAATTAAACAGCTCAGAGATAAGGAAGGCACTTGCTATGCAAGCCTAACCACCTGAGTTCAATCACCAGAATCCACATAATAAAGGTGAAAGAAGAGAACCGAGTCTTCTTACCTACACATATGCACCATGTACATCACACACAGACATGTACATAAATAAAACTTTTGAAAGATTTAAAAAACAGACAGATGTGGTGACCTAAGCCTACATACATATCAGCACTTAGGAGGTTATATAAGGTCAGGCTGAGTTAAATAGGGATGCATGGTGTTCTCCTCTGAACAAATAACTGTCATCTTTGTCTGAGATCATCAAGATGGCACCTGTTGTCCATTAAGAGACAGAGGGGATTGCAACCATTAGGAGATTCTACCTAATTACATGCATCCTCACACATGTCCTAGGGGGTCTGAGGAAGGTTAACTGAAGAGGATTCCATCTATGCAGTTACAGGGAGCCATTAGCCATGCTGGGGTGGGCTTTCTAGTGATGATGCTATTTTGAATCGTCCCTTCTCTTTGTCAGTAACCCTCATCTCTACTCCTACAAATAAGTAACTCCATAAACTCATTGATTCATAAAGTTGGACCTTCGTGTAATCATTATTTTGGTCTGTCATTGAATTTCTATCTAGGGTGGAAAGATCATTGTGTGGTGTCTCCCCAGGAAAAGGATTCATACAAGGGTGACTGTCAAAAAGAGACAGATTTTTGTAGCACACCCTGTAATCCCAGCACTTGAGAGACTGAGAAAAGAGAATTCACAGTTCAAAGCCAATCTGAGCTACATAGCAAAAAACCTGTATCAAAAGAGAAAAACTGAAAAAAAAAAAAAAAGGAAAACAAGAAACAATTAAAATTTAATGGTAATAAAAGTAAATGCCAACCTTCAATACGTTTGCTGGGTCAATTTTTAGACAGTAAAGAGGGTAGCTAATAATTCTATCACCCACAAATCATAAAGTATTGTGGGTTTTTTGTTTTGTTTGAGACAGGGTTGGCCTTGAACTATGTAGCAAAGATAATCAAACTGATTCTCCCCCATCCTTCTCCCTAGCAATAAGATTACAGTATGTGTATCTGTGTGTGTGTTACCCTCCTTCCAGTTTTTTGGGTATTGAGAATCAAACCTAGGACTAGGCAAGCACTCTATTAACTAAGCTACACTGTTAAATCAAATTTTATGAAGTATTTTAACTTGTCCTTTTTTTTAGATGTACATTTTGTTTTGTATTTGTGGCAGTACAGGGATCAAGCTTAGAACCTCACTAGCTAGGCTAGTACTCTACAAACCCATCAAACGTCCTTAAAAAAACTTAAGTCATTTTGAAGGAAAAAAGCAGCCTCTCCCATAACCCTAAGCAAATTCATTTTAATTGCTGTGATGATTTCCCTGACACTTCATTCCTCAGAAGTGAAGAGGAATATAAAGTATTTTTTAAATCTTTAATAAAATCAGAAGTTTGAGACAGAATGGAAAGATTTTAGGAGCCAGAGAACAGTGTTGTGAAATGTTATTTATTGGACATAACAAGCTACACAGCAGCTGTAGTTACCTGAACACCTACACCAGTCTAGCATGGATAGGGAAGGGACTCATCCCAACATGAGAAAATGCTGGGAACTGATGGATGATAGGGAAGGGAGTCAGTTTTCTTCAAAGGTGTGGCCACTGTGGATTGTCATGATCCAAAGATTGGTCCTATAATTCTATGCTCACGGAGGCAACACAAACTGGACTCAGCAGGTAAGTCATGGAGAAGGAAGAGAGAGGGAAGGAAGATAAACATGAAGGTGGAGGGAGATGTGTTAACAAGGTTGAGAGTAGAAATGATCAAGATACATTGTGTTCACATATGAAGATGTCCAAAGCTATTAAAGAATACATAAAACATTATTTGAATAAAGAAATAAGGGACATTTGGTATCATATTCTACTACTAATCATACATTATCTAACCCCGTGGGCTTTTTCCCCTAGTAAATATCACCAAAATCTTGTTTAGAGTAGTAGAATGAAATGTCCTCAGCAACTACACACATTTACAATTACTGAGCAACCACCTATATGTGTCAGGCTCCAAACTCTCACAGTGGGTACACGATGAAAAACAGAAATAACAACAAAAAGCACACTAATCCCTTTTGTTAAAGAAGATATAATAAATCTACATTCAAAACTACAAATTAATGTTAAGTACAAAGAAGGAATGATCATGGGTAATGACATATATAACCACAAAGACAGAAAAATATGGAGATGTTACAGGCCCTGTTTCAAAAACCAAGGAAACAAAACACGAATGTTGGCACAGAGCTATCCTAAAATATTTCTGTTATCTGGGACAGTCTACTGCTGCAAATAGCATGTTATCACACTTCATACTATTGTATCTCTTTTCTCACCCATCTCACATTTTTTTTTTTGAAGCAACATCTCATTCAACCAAGCAGGCACCATCATGCCCAGCTTATTCAGTGCTGAGTGGAGCCCAGGGTTTCATGCCTTCAAACACCCTACTGGATCTACATTCCAGAACTTTTTAAAAAGTATTTTTTCTTTTATGTATATACACCCGCAAAAGAAACACGGAGATGTGTTTAGCACACAGAAGAAATTGGTGACCAATAGGGAGTGTAATTACGACTTAAGTTTAGACAACACCGAACCTACTCAAAAAAGTTCTAATCATTTTTTTGGTTTTATTTTTGTTTTTCTTTCCTGGTATTTGAGGATCTCATATTATCTAGACCTCCAATTTGCTATATACTAGAAAACGACCTTGAACTTCTTGATCCTCTCATCTGTCTGTCGTATTGGGATCACAAATACATGATGTCATGCCCAGCTTTAATAACAACCAAGAAACCTAAAAAGAAATCTTTCTGCACAGTCTATCTAAAAGATGATCTAAAACATTATTACTCATCTGCCCTCTAATTTCAGTCTTCCCAAACTAAGCCTACTCATCAATGAAGTTTACAATTCTTTACCACTGAGTGGGCCCAGTGAACACAAAGTACTCATATTACTTTGAAATAGTTTATAAACACTAAAGGGCAGCTCTAGGGCTGGAGAAATGGCTCAAGGGTTAAGCCTCTGCCTCACAAGCAGAAGATCTTGAGTAAAAATCATGGATAAAAACACAGACCAGGGTTGGAGAGATGACTTAGGGGTTAAGACTGCCTTGCAAGCAGAAAAGTCCTCTGTAGTCCAAGCAAACCTTGAATTTGCAATGATTTTCCTGCCTCAATCTCCTGAAAACAAGGATTCATAAACCACTGAATCCAACTTACACTAAAAATTCATTGAAGAGATTATGACTCCAAGACCTTCATCAAAATTATTTGAGATGCAGAATGGACACATTACAGATAAAACAAAGCAAAGGATACAGTTCAGTTAGTAGAGTACTTGTCCAGCATGTACAAACCCTGGGTTTAATCACCGGCACCAAATAAAAACCAGATATGGTGGTATATGTCTATAAACCCAGCATGATCAAGGTTATCTTCTACTACAAACCACTGTAAAGTGAGTTTAGAGAGTGGCATAGGATACATGAACTCTTTTTCGCCACAACCTCCCCCCAACCCCCCCCCAAAAGGACTAACCATAAGGAGTTACTCTAAGATCAGTAACAGGGTTTGTTGGAAAGCACAATACTGTACTATCTAGGTATGTATTTGAACTTCTCCACAAGAAAATAGTAAAACAAGATTATATACCATACATCATATTTACAATATAGTAGATAAACAAAAAGACAAGAAGCAGAGAAACAAAATTTAGGACATTACCCTAGAAAATTCAAGCTGGCAGAAACCCCCTGAAGAGAAACAACAGTAGTAGTAAAATGAAAAGCACAGTAAAAAACTAAGGATTGTTTCCCTAGATTAAGTGATCAGATTTCATAGATCTAAACCTTCCTTCCTTTTATGCTTGAAAAGGGTCCACAGTATTCACTGCATATATAAATAAGACTACAAGCCTCCCCCATTAAAAAGTATTAAGACTATTTTAAGGCACAGCCTGTTTCATTATTCAGTTCATGTAGTTTCACCAAGTCACTTTCCTGTTTTAGAACTTCTGCTGATATTGTTTTACAATGATTAGGGATTTCTTGTAATTCACACACAAAAGTAGACTCTGGGGAGCTTTTTAAGAATTACATGCTGTTGGACTAAAGGCACTAGGATCCTTGGAGGCTAGGGACTGATGATCACAGTAGTGTTCCCAAGCTTAAGGAGAACACAGGAAAGGGTTCTGGGAAATGCCCCTGGGTCCTTGCACCTCAATGGAGAGGAAGACCCAGAGGAGAGTTTGGCATGCACATTAAAGGATGCTCCCGGGATTGGGGGAGGGAGGCACTGGGGGATGGGGAGGGAAGGGGAAGGGAGAGGGGAGGGAGAGGGGAGCAGGGGGGTCGGGGAGAGGTGGAGGGAGGGAGGGGACCAGTTTGTATGAGCAGAAATAATAATAATAATAATAATAATAATAATAATAATAAAAGAATTACATGCTGTTGACTCGAACCAAACACACATAAAAGACCAGGTGCCCAAGTAGTGCAAGAGGGTCACCAGTGATCCCCACCAAAGTTAGAGACCCCAACCAGGGTGTGAATCATGTCTACCAGCTCTGGCTGTAAAATCAAAACTAAAAAAACTAAAATTAAAAAAAGTTTTAATTTCTCATCCCCCCATAAAAGAATTAAATGAAAGGGTAAAGGTGCAGCTCAGCTGATAGAATACTCAGCACACAGGAAGTCTTGAGTTGGATCCTCAGCAAGGCAAAAGCAAGGCAGATGGTGTCGCCAACAATCCCAGCAGTAGGGACAGAGAAAGAAAATCAGAAGTTAAAAGTCATCTTAATTACACAGAGCTCTGAGACTGACTATTCCACATCTATTGTGTGTGTGTGTGTGTGTGTGTGTGTGTGTGTGTGTGTGTGTGAGTGAAAGGGTGGGGTAGGTAGGTGTATCTGGAAGAGGGCATTTGAGTGTGTGTGGATTACTTGACTTCCAGAATCATCCAGAATTGCTCTATCTCCTTAACAGACTCCTAGGCTCTGCCTTCCAGGACCCAGAAGTACAGGCCATTCCCACACAGTATTTTTATATGGAATCTGGGATCCAAACTCCAGTCCTTTTGCTGGCGAAGCAAAAGCTATTTAACCCAAGCCATCTCTTCAGCCCCGTCTCAAATTATTTTAATGCACCACACCATATTCTCAAAGTAAATAATAATTGGGCCTACATAATATCCAGAACAAACTGTTCAATAAGTGGATCAGGTGTTAAGACTGTACCTCACAAGCAGAAGGCAGAGGCTTAACCCCTGAGCCACCTCTCCAGCCCCCTAACACTTACTTTTTGGTTGATGTTATTCCAGTGATTCAGTATGTATCCATTTAATTAAAAAAAAACTAAGAATTTGGCAGAAAAGGTTTCTTTCTATATTTCTGTCACTGAAATACCGGGGCACAGATGTTAAATAATCTGTTCAAGGATCCTGCTGCTGGAGTCAGCAGAAACAGCTGGGATTTAAACCAAGCTGGGGAGGGAAGGGGAAGGGGAGCAAGCAGAAGGTCCTGAGTTCAAATAACAGGTCCTATGTAAAAAGGTCAGGTGAAAACAGCAGAGGCCTGGAAAATCCCAGAGTGAAGCAAAAAGGAGGTAGAAGCGATCAGGATGATTTCCAGTCACCCTTGGTCCTCCACAGGGATACACAGTGCTCTCTGACATACACATACACACACACTAAACAAATGAAACAAAGTAAAATAAAATAAAAATTAAGTATCTGGAAACCAATTACGCACAAATGTCCTACATTTATTGGCTCATTTTTCTTTTTCTTTATTTTTGTAAGAGTGTGCATCATTTCTGTGTGTCTGTGTGCGTGCACACGCATGTGCACATTTTGCTCATTTCCCTTTTATTTTTGTGAGCATGCATCATGTGTGTGTGTGTGTGTGTGTGGTGCATGCATCAGACGGTACGATGTGTCCCCATGGAGGACCAAGAGTGACTTTAGGAATTATCCTGGATTGCTTCTACCTCCTTTTCGCTTTACTCTGGGATTTCCCAGGTTCCCTCAGGGCCAGAAGTACAGGCTGCTGCCTTTCTATCAGGTGTTTTTTATGTGAGATCTGGAATTTGAACTCAGAAGACCTGCTTGTGAAACAGTCTTAATTTTAATCCCTAAGCCATCTCTCCAGTCCTTGTTCATTTTCTTTAACTTCAATTTATAGCATTTATTTTTTCTAAAGTATAAAGTCCATGAGGGGAAGGTCCTTGCTTCATAAATAATGTACACTCAGCAACTTCTGCAAACAAGCAATAAAATATACTGACTGAATAAATGTTAGAATAAAAGAAAAAAAAGAGACTGGACATAAACAGGAAAGGACCTAACAACTAGTTATTTTTGTGGTATTTGTGATGAGGATATGATATGAGACAGGATAAGGAAGAATAAACTACTTGTGTTTTTTTGAGAGAGAAACACATTAGACTGATTCAATAGATGTACTAAACGAGGTAGAAAGGTTAGATGGACACTTACAAATAAGCCTGGTATAGCTGGATAAGTATTAGCAAAATGCATTCATGGAACCTAAAGGTAGCTTGTTCAGGTTTAAATCCCAGCTGTTTCTGCTGGCTCCAGCAGCAGGATCCTTGAACAGATTATTTAACATCTGTGCCCCAGTATTTCAGTGTCAGAAATATAGAAAGAAACCTTTTCTGCCAAATTCTTAGTTTTTTTTTTTTAATTAAATGGATACATACTGAATCACTAGAATAACATCAACCAAAAAGTGTTAGGGGGCTGGAGAGGTGGCTCAGGGGTTAAGCCTCTGCCTTGCAGGCGGAAGGTCCTGAGTTCGGATCCTAGACCCCACGTATAGACGCCAGGCGGAAGCGGAGGCGGCCTGCGTTTCTGGTCCTGGTAGGGCAGAGCCTGTGAATCCCGGGGCAGAGTAAACAAGGAGGAGGTGGAGGCATCCATGGTGGTTCCCGAAACACACACATACATACACACACACATACACACACACGTGCACACATGCATATACGCACAATTGAATAATAAATAATAAATAAAAAAAGTAAGTGTTAGATATTACTAAGATGGTTAAAAAGTAGCTAAAAATAGGACTTTGTAGAATTCCAGGTCACAACTAGAAACAAATAAAAAGAAATACAAAAAGGGAGCCAAATGTTGAGGAAATGGCTCAGGGTTTGTTAAAGCCTTTGCTTCAAAACAAATTCAGATCCCCAAATCCCATGTAAAATGCCAGGTGGATACATCAGTGATCTGTAATTCCAAGCTTAGAAGGAAGAACATAGGAAACCTCAGAGCAAAGCAATAAGGTGGAAGAGTAATCCAGGACGATTTCCTCATGTCACCTTTGGGTCTCTATGGGCACACACATACTCAATAGTCCTCTTGTACACTCGCCCAAGCACATGTACACCCACCCAACATGAAAAACACATACACAAAAATGAGCTGAATGTTAAGACACAGAACTGAGGCAAGAAGACTACCCTGAGTTTGAAGACAGTCTGGACTACATAATGAGCACCTGGCAGACAATCCAGGACTACATATTTACAACTAATATCAAGAAACAAAGTGATAAATTGGGCTAAAAGGAAAATAGAAGTGACAGGACAGAAGCCCCCCAAAAAATGAGCAAGAAAATCAACACAGAAAGTATAGTTTACATAATCTGTAAAGCTCCAGAACTTGGTAATTTGAAGCTCACTCTCTCTCTCTCTCTCTCTCTCTCTCTCTCTCTCTCTCTCACACACACACACACACACAAACACACACACACGTTTCTAAGGGAGAAAGACACTAAGGTTAATGGACAGTGGAAGAATATCAAGACCAGTGTTCCTTAAATTTTTGTGGGGGCTTCAAAAAAAAAACCAAGAGACTGATAGAGATACTGGGAAAGAGACTGCCAAGCATGTACCAGATTCTAGTACAAACAGAAATGTAAGATTGTGTGTGTGTGTGTGTGTGTGTGTGTGTGTGTGTGTGTGTGTTTTGTCGGCTCTGTTAGGTTAAGAAGCAGGGAGATCATTTAAACCAATGAGTTCATATCATAAGGGAAGGAGAAAGGGAGGAAAGGTTTGAAGCCAGCTACTATTAGGCTAAGAAGCAGGGAAATCATGAGCTCAGGTTCAGAATGAACAACATGATAAGATATCATATCAAAAAAAAAAAAAAAAAAAACAACCAACCATGACTGTATTAAAATGACATGAAGTTATTTTATTTTTAAAAAATGGTAACAGAAAAAAAGGTTAATTTGCAACTAAAATCAATTAAGATTTCATTAAAAGTACATGTGGGGCTGGACAGATGGCTCAAGGATTAAGTCTCTGCCTCGAAAGCATAAAGGTCCTGAGGTCCGATCCCAAGTAGAAAATGCCAAACAGAAATGGTAGCAGCCTGTACTTCTGGCCCTATTAGACACAGCCTGGAAAACTCCAGAGTAAAGCAAAGAGGAGGTAAAGGGGGTAAAAGTGATTCCCAAAGTTACACTTGGGATTCCACAGGCACACACAGTGCCCTCTGATACACAAAGATACACAGTGTCATCTGATACACAGAAACATACACACAGGCAAACACCAAAAACAAAAATTCAAAAAAATTTAAAAGTACATATACATTTTCACAAATGCATTCAACATGTAAAACTTTATGTACTTTAAAGCAGGTACTTTCTAAATATTTCTTTTTAAATATGTACTTTCTAAAGACAGATGGCACTAAACCTAGTATGGTGGCACACACCCTTATCCCAAACACTTCGGAGGTAGGAGGTAGAGACAGAATCTTGATTTCAAGGCCAACAAGGGCTTCAAAAGCAAGTTTCAGGCAGCCTAAGCTACAAAGAAAGGCCCTATCCCAAGAGGGAAGAAAAAAAAATTAAAAAAACACTTAAAGCACATTCGATATTCTAGAAACAAATTTGAAAACTCACTAAACCAATGAAACATGCAATATATACAAAAACATAAACACAACCATGAAGGTTTTATCCAAAAAAAAAAAAAAAAAAAATCAGTACAAAAATGAAAAGGCCTGGAAAAACAGGACTGAGAAATACTGTTATCGACACTTTTTAGAAAAAGAAAGCGAACTTGGAGAGGCTCAATGGGTGTTACCATAAAACAGATTAACTGAAAGTAACCAAGCATAAGGAGATCTTCCTTAAAGGACTTTCTTGTTGCTGTTATAAAAGGAGAGATAGGCAGAAGAAAGAAGGCAGACAACATAGATTTTGGTAATGAAGATTTTAATTTGGACACAATATGCTTTCTTGGCTACTTACACTAAAGAAAAGTATGAGGGACAAATGCAACTGCTAATCTGAAAATCATTAAAATCAAAATTTATGTGTTAACAGCACAAAGAGCAAGAATCAGGAGTTAGTGGTTTTAGCTATAAACCCAAGCTTCAATACAATTTTTAAATGCATGCTTTAATCTCACTCTACTCATACAGAAAACTATGTTTACATCACAATGTACTAGAAAGTTGTATGTCAACTGAACTCTATCAAAATGTCAAACGTATTTTAAAACAGACTGTATACTGAGTGAAAGAAGCCACAGGAAATTCTGGGCTAAGCTTTTTGAAAGCGGTGTTTTTGGAGTATAACCAAAAGAAGAAATATAAAAGCACAGATTTAAAGTACAGAATTGGCGAATGGTATTATATAAAAATTTTCTACTTTTTTAAAAATTTAACTTCTCCCACTTTGTGGAGTGAGATACTGCTCCAAAACAAACTGAAAAGATTCACGTTTATTTGCGGATTCCTTAATCCAATCATCCCTGTCAACATTCCATCTTTCTAAAATCACCCAAGGCATATGACAACGAATAATATTGCTTACATCCTAAATATACAGTAGTCTAAAAACAGGTGGAACACTATTTAGAAGCACTCTTCTTTCTTCTAAGTCTAAACGTGCTGTGTAACATGATTTAAAAATAAATATAACTATCCTAAAACTTAAAACGAACCTTTTAAAAAGGTGAAAGCTATAAAATTCAAGGCTTTGAACCTAAACTACCAAACCAAAATCTTCAAAAGTCTGGAAACTGAACCTATCTATCCAAGGCTCACTTTAAGAGGAAGGAGTGCAGAATTTATGCAAGGTCCTGAGGACACTAAGCTTTGCTTCTGGAGAACCAAACGGCAAGTACGTCCATGGAGGTAGGTCGTTTCCTAAGGGCAGCGCCGAGGGGCTTTGGTTTTGCTCTAGGCGAGAAAGCAAAGAACGGGGACAGACGGTCTGGTGAAGCGGTGCGCAAAGAGCAAACTCCGGGATAAGCGTCGACGGACCACTGAGAAGTAAAGGAAACCACTCGAGGGAAGCAGCAGCCGAGGGAAGGGGACGCGGCGGAGTTGATGCCAGGGAAGGAAAACTTCCTAGATCGGCCGCCAGCCCCGGGCCCCCGAGCGGCGCCCCGCAGGGAGGCTGTCAAGGGGCAAGCGCACCCCGCAGCGGGGACAGGGCTCCGGGACCCGCGGGCCGCCCGGCCGGCCGCGGTCCGCGCGGGGCGGGGCGCCGTCGGGAGCCCCGCGGCGCGGCGCCGGCCCCGGGCGCAGGAGCCGGGCCCAGGCCGCGCAGGCCCGCCAGGCCGCCGCCGAGCCCCCGCAGACGCCATGCTAGGAGCCAAGATGGCTGCCCCGAGGCAGCCCGCGCCGCGCCGCCCGTGAGGTGGGCGCCGGCCCCGCGGCGAGGGGGAGGGGACGCAGCCGGCGTCCTCGGCGGGCGCCCAGCCGCGCAGGTAAGGCTCCCCTCGGGCCCCGCCGGCCGGCCCGCCCCGACCGCGCGCGCCCGCCCGCCCGGCCGCCCGGCGCCCCGCACTCGCTCCCACCCCGCGGTACCTGCAGCTCGGCCCGCTCCACCTCCCAGTGCGCGCGCTCCATCTCGAACCGAGCCCACTCGTGCTGGATGTAGTGCAGGATGCCCGGGATGGTGTACTGCTGCGGCCGGGACAGCTCGGGGCCTGCCGGGGGGCCCGCCGCTTCGGAGGCCGGAGGCGCCCCGCCGCCCGGCGCGCCGTTTCCCCCGGGCGACAGGCTCAGGTTGCCCCCGGGTCCCTGCGGCTGCCGGGGAGGGGCCGCCATCCCCGGGCCGCCGCCGCCGCCTCCCGCGAGCTCGTCCATTGTGTGTGGGGCCCCGGCCGGGGCGCAGGGCGAGACGCCGACAGCTGGATGGAGAGCCGGGGCGGGCGGCCCCGCGCCCACGGCGGGACGGAAGCCGGCGCGGAGAGGGCCGGGGGGGGGTCGGTGCTGTGCGCTTGCCGCGGGTCAGAGCGAGGAGCCGCCGGCCGCCGCCATTACGGTCCCTCCTCCATCTGCCCGTCTCACTCACTCACTTTGGGGAAAGGGGGGCCGCGGTGAGAGTGGGGGGGGCTGGGAAGAGACGTAGGGCCGCCGCTACCGCGCTGCATGCCGGGTAGGGGACGCCGCGGCGGCCCTACTCTCGATAACCAAATAGAGTCCGCCTCATCCTGCGCAGGCGCACTGAGCACGCTTCGCCGGTAGGGGCGGGGAAGAAGTCCGGGCCCGCCTTCTAGCGAGGCCACGCCCCTACGTGGGCCACGCCCCCTGAGAGGACTGGGCGCTGTGGCCGCGGTTACCCACGCGCGGCAGCGGGTGTGACTCTTGGGACCTTCACGCAGGCCGCTTTTGGACTCCTAGTTCTACCCGTGGTCTTTAGTCGTGGGCCTCGCCCTGGGAGCTGGATCGGAGCCGGCTTCTCTTGCCCCCCTCCCTACCCTGGCTGCTGACACCCGTCCGGAATTCCTGATGTTTCTGTCGCATTCTTTGAATGCTTGGGGCAGCCCCAAAGGAAGGAGCCGCCTTCCCTGCCTGTCACTCACACTCGGCCTCTGGTTTCTTAACACCAGTCAGTTCCCAGGACTCTGGAGATTCCGTTTGGGCAAATCGCCCAGATTCTTCCGGACGTGGTGACTGATTCCTCATTTCCGTCACAATCCGGTTCTTGGGACCCCATTCCTGCACTCACTGCTGTAACTTGATCATTTGGCCTTTTCTTGTTTGGAGAGTTTGAGCGAGTATTTCTTTTTTTCTTTCTCTTTTTTTTTTTTTTTTAAGAATAGGAGGTAGCGTTATCCTTAGATCTTGAGGAGGGAGGGCAGAAGGGAAAATTATTTTAACGACAGAATGTTCTTTAAAATATTGTCATTAATGGCAGAATTTGTTGATTGAAACAACGTTGTAGACACGACCTAAAATTGGTTAAATGAACACATAACGATGGGTGAAATATTGTACACTTAAAAGACAGGTCAATTTAAGTAGCATAGTGCATATTTTTAATGTGCCGGATTTTCCAGGAAATAGCTTAGTAACTAGTCAGTTTCTAAATGTTACTATAGCAAATAACCAGCCATTTAGTGGAACAATAAGACAAATACTTAGCACAATGCAAAGAGATGTTTACAGCAGTTAAACCCCCTTGTGTCTGCTTTTCCGGGCTGGGCTTCTTCAAAGATAGTCTTCGTTAGCATTCTCTGCTTAAATATTTTTCTGATTTCCAATTTTCAAATTCAAGCCCAAAGTTGGATGTGTTTGTGATTCCTGAATTTGGGAGGTGGAAAGTAGGAGGATCAGAAATACACAACTAGTTCCAGGACTGCCTAGGATACATAGACTGTCTCAAAAAAAAAAAAGATGATGGTGATTCTTGAGTTGTAGTTTCTCCCTATCTTTGACCTTGCAGTTTCCAGTCTAATTGAAAGCCAGTAGCTTAGTAGGGACCACCTAACTTCCTCAATTCTGAGTACAAATGTTTTCAAAAAAGAAAAAAAAAAAAAAAAAAAAAGCTTTTTTAGATCCGATGAGATGACTCAGCAGACATGCACCTTTGTGCAAACCTGGCCGGCTTTCTGTCCTCCGAGTCCACATGGGAGGAGGAGAGACCCGGCTTCTGAAAGTTGTCCTCTGATCTCCAAACCCACACATGGCACTTGTGTCTGTTCTCCCTCTTACAAAATATTTTTAAAGACTCTCTTAAAGTTCCACAAATGTGTTTTGTATTTCACAAATTGAGCATGTCTACATTCCCTCTAACCACGGTTTTATGAATGTCAATAACACAGTCTTTGGCCTTTTGTTCCTAGACCACGGCCTCCATCATCTGTCTGCTGGGTTGTACCCTTCTAAGAGGCAGAACCCAGGTCCCTCTTGTTGGTACCTGCTTTGCACCTACACCCAGTGCAGGCTGGGCAGAGCCTCAGTAATATGAATAACTTAAGACTAGACCAAATTGATATGAATGTTTCCATTCGCCTCATTTTTTTTTTTTTTTTTTACATTTCGGTGTGCGCACGTGTGTACTCATTCTATGGTACCCATGCAGAGGTCAGAGAACAATTACTTGGTTCTGTTGTTGTACTTTGTGGGCTAGAGACCAAAGTCAGGTCATCAAACTTGGTGGCAAGCACCTTGAGCCATTGAGCTATCTTACTGGCCCTTTGCTTCAATATTTTCTTTTTTATGTTTTATTTTATATTTTGTGGTGTGTGTGTATGTGTGTAGATGCACTTGCTTGTGTGTAATTGACATCTGTCACTTCCTTCTCTATCACTCTTCACCTTATTTTTTGAGACAGAGTCTCTCATTAAACCTGAGCTTGGTCATTTCCACTAGACTAATTGGCCAGTGAGCTCCCAGAATCCACTTGTCTCCACCTTCCAGTACTGGGTGCTGTGGACCGGAACCAGGTCCACAGGTAAAGCATGCACCCTACCCATCTCCCCAGTCTGTTTTATTTTGAGTCTTTTGGTTTTTAGAGACATGGTTTCATGGAGCCCAGACTACTCTCAAACTTGCTATGTAGCTAGCAGTAAGCCTGAACACCTGGTGCGCCTGCCTCCCACTTACAAGGGTGCATTACCACACCCTGTTCTTCTGGGGGGTAGCAGAGTGGACCGTTGTGGCTCACTGTACTGTAACACAAGACCCTGCTACTGCTTCAGGCTCCCAAGCATCGGGATGGCAGGCTTACTTCACACGCTACTAGCTCAGTGACTGGGATAACCCTGGGTATTAAAATTACAAACAGCACAATTTTCTCCTAGGTTGATATGTTTCGTACACTATTCCCACTGTGCTTCCTGTCTGTGACACCTGAGAGAATACTACAGTGAGTTTCTAGAATTTTATCTTCCATAGGTAATGAGCTCATCTAATTCACATTACCAGGTTCAACTCACCTAACCGGACTATCCTCCCTGATTGGAGTCTGAGTCATTTCCTTCCAGTCCCACCTTTGAAATTTCTAATTCCTCTTATCCTTTAGTCAGTTCACGTCATCCCTCCTCCCTGCCCACAGATTCCCACAGTCTCAGGATGATCTCGCTTGGGGGTGAGGTAGTATCTCCTCTGTAGCCCAGGCTAACTTGGAACATGCAATTCTCCTGCCTCTGCCACATGAGCGGTGGGCTTGAAGGCTCATATCACCACACTCAGTGCATAAGATCTTCACATGAGCCCGTGTAGGACAGAAGTTGTGGCTGATACTTGTAATCCAGTGTTAATGCATTAGGTATTTTGCCTGCTACTGTGATAAAATACCCTGGCAAAAGAAATGTAAGAGAGAAAGGGTTGATTTGGGGGCTTCCCACTGAAACTGAGCTAGTCTAGATAATCCCTCCAAAGTGCATTCATGCACTTATCACTAGCTGATTCTAGAGCTTGCGTAGTTGACAATATTCACCAATGCAACTGGGGAGTCTGAGGCAGAAAGATGACTGTGAGTCTGAAGTCTGGCTAACAGGCAGGTGCCAGGCTAGCTTGGCAACAGAACAGAGGCTGTCTATATGTTTGATTAAGTTTAGAATTTTATTTAGGGTGCTCTTTTTGTTTTCTTTCCCATGAGCTAAACTTTTAGCCTATATATACACTTACTCTCTTCTTAGTGAAGTTTTTATTTTAGTTGTGAGAGATTGAGCACACACACACATGTATGCCACAGTGTGTATATGGCAATCAGAGGACAATCTGCAGAAGCTGATTCTTACCTTCCATTATGTGGACTTTGGGAATTGAACTCGGGTCGCAGGTTTGCTTGCAGGCTCTTTATCTGCTGAGCTATCTCACCAACCCCATTTCTTCTGTTTTTGAAGGAACACATATTATATATATATATTATATATATAATATATATATATTATATATAATATGAGTATGCCAGGGAATTCCAAGCTTTTAAACAAGCTGGTAATATTCATATGCTTCTTATCAATTATCCCAGAACTGGATTTATGAAGAGTTGTGACTCCGGCCTTTGAGAATAAAGTACCTCTGTGTAATTACCTACCTAAGCATATAACTTTATATCTTTCTGAGTCGTACCTGCCGTCTTAAACAGGTTCATGAAGACTAGTTTCATCATTGTTTCTGCATTGTCTACAAAAGTCATGACAAGTATCTTCCCAGCTGGGAGAGCAGGCTGAGACACAGTCATGGTGACTATGGCATGTCTCATAGAACAGCCTCATAGAAGAGGCTCCCAGCACGTCTTGTCAGGGAGTTGGCATGCACAGTTTGAAACAAACCAACCCTCCCTGCATTTTTTTTCCTCCTGACCTAAGAATGGGCTCAATATTATACTATCTGTGGTCCTGAATCAGCATGTTTGACATTATTTTTACATAGTATAAAGGTGATTCAGTCACTCAGGAAAATGATATGGTGTTTACAATTATAATGTGAGAGAGCAAACAAACATTAGTGCTTGCAGGAATTTTAAGAGCTGACCAAGTCCAAAGCCAAAAGGAGCAAACTGCAGAATATAGAGCAACAGAGAGGAAGAGAGTTTTAACAGGCTGGAGGCTTAACCTGCCAAATAAGATCAGATGTCTGCTCCTCCTTCCAGTAATTGCCTGTGGCAAAGAGAATTTCAGAAGCACTTGCTGGGCACTTTAATCAGCCATGTAATAGATTGTTTGCTAAAGACAGAGAAAAACTTTCCCAAGTCGGAGAAATATAGACACCCAAACATTTAAGATACTTGAGATACTATGTAAAATTCTAGTCCAGGTTCATTCTGCAGTCGTCTCCTGAGTAACATAAGTCAGAAGAAAAAGTAGGCTACGATAATATTGTATAATAGGTCACTTATAGAAGTGTCTAAATTGAAGAGAGAGCCTGAAGCAGAAAGCATTCATTGGAAGTGAACAGCTAAGTCTGTAAACAACATGATGGGGTGTGACTGGGTGGGAGATAGCCCAGACTGTCCAGGTACCAAGCATGGGAAAGTGGCTTGTGTCCCGCAAGGGAGGATGTTGACATAGATGACACCAGACGTGGACACCTGTCTTGGAAAATCTGTGCTAGACAGCTTTCTAGTTGGAGAACGTTGTTTTGTTTTGTATTGTTTTTTTCCTGGTATTGTCAGTCAGACCCACAGTCCCATATGTCAGACATGCACGCTACTGCTGAACCACACCTTCAGCCTCTGGAGAATGTTTCAGATTGTCGAAATTTCACAAAGACGTGGTTTTTAACAACATATTTTTAAAAAAATAATAGCCTTTAGTTGTGACTTTCTGTTATTAGTCCAACCTGAAGTACATGATAATTATCCCACAAAACTATGTATTGAAATCAGGGCCTCAGACGTGCTGGGCTAACATTGTCACTGAGCAACTGCCCTGCACTTCTTTTTCACCATTTATTTTTGGCTAATCTGTCCAGAATGGCCTCAAATTCACTAACATAACCAAGGATGTTCTCAATTTAGTGATCCTTCTGTTTCAATTTCCCCAGTAGCTGGGATTACTGATTTGCACAACTAGTCACTACCTTAAGAATGAAAAATTCCTTAGTCATTTAAAAGTAATCCTGTGACACTTGGCTTCTTTTGACTTTAGCTTGACCAGTTAGTTAATATACAAGTGTCAACTTGACAATTGAAAGCTGAGCTCTGGACACATCTGTGAAGAGTTAGTCGTTGAGGGAAGCCCTGAGCAGGTCTGCAGGAGATCGATGGATGTGGGAAGATCCAGTCTGGGCTGAATGGGACTGTTCCCTGAGCAGTGTTAAAACGGGAGGAGCTGGTTCAGTACTCGTGCATACTCAATATGCTTGGACAGACTGGCAGTCTGGCAATGAGGTTTGCCCCTCTCTTGGCAATCCTGTGGATGCAGTCATTTCCCTTGGCGCCTGGTGTTGGGATGAACTCTTCTACCAAGCTAGATTATGAACTATAATAGAGAATCATAAGAAAGAATAAAAGCTCCTTGTTCCCCTAAGCTCTTTGGCTGTGAATTTATCTTCAGTATGCAGGCCCACTGCAACACTTGGCAACAGGATATATTGCTTATTTCTTTTTGCAGCACTGGGGATTAAGCCCAGGGCCTTATGCATGATAGGAAAGTGCTGTGCCATTGAGCTAGTCAGGCCAGATCAAATGGTTTGTGGGGGTTGGGATTGGTCCTGAGACTTGAACCCAGAATCTCCTACCTAGCAAGACAGTGCTCCATCACTAACCTGCCCTCTCTTACTACATATATTCTCTATTTTGAAATGTTCTATTATACAGAAGCAGAAAAAAAACTCTAATGAATTCTCATTGTCAAGAATTATGTAGTTTTGTCATCTTTATTGGATTTGCTGTGTTCTTTCTGTGTGAGGAATATTTTAAGACAGTCTCAAGCATCACACTTTCACTGGTATATACTTTCCCACTTTTGCCAGCTCCTGCCCAGTGGATGCTGACTAGTTTTCATTGCCTAGTTTCTGCTCTCTTGTGACACCTTACATCTCCCTAGTCTTATGCTTTTAAACTTTAAATAGCCAATTCCGGGCCAGAGAGATGGCTCAGGGGTTAAACCTCTGCCTCGCAAGCAGAAGGTCCTGAGTTCAGATTTCAGATGCCATGTAAAAATGCCAGGTGGAAATGGCAGTGGCTTGAACTTCTGATCCTAGAAAAATAGAGACTGGGAAACTCCAGTGCAAAACAAAAAGGAAGTAGAAGCAATCCAGGGTGATTCCCAAAGTCACTCCTGGGCCTCCACAGACATGTGTAGTACCCTCTGATAACACACACACACATACACACACACACACACACACACACACTAAAAGAAGGAAGGAGGGAGAGAGGGAGGGAGGAAGGGAAGGAAGGAGGAAAGGAAGGAAGGAAGGAAGGAAGGAAGGAAGGAAGGAAGGAAGGAAGGAAGGAAGGAAGGAAGGAAGGAAGGAAGGAAGAGCCAGTTCTTTATAGTTTTATGTTGTAGCCCTGATACTTAAATATTTTTATGTATCCACTATTAGGGCAATTATGACATTTACCATTTGAGTATAAATGTCTCCCAGGTGACAATTGACAGGCTGTTGTCTGACAACTTTGATTTCCTATATATATTTTCACCAGGAGCTGTGACTCATTGCTATACTCCATGGTGAAATTCAGAGTAATATGAAATACTTCTGGCATAGGACAACCTAGCCGGCCCCTATGTGGCCAAGTTCTACTCGGACATCTGGTCTGAACAAGAATGCTTCTTCAGGTGCTGATTATGTCACCCTGACACCTCAAAGGCAAGTCTCTAGGCCCCCCTGAGAGAAATTCTCTAGATTAAGGTTGAAGTCGTGTCGTACTTCCTACAGAAATTCCACACAGATGTCTATTTGTCCCAGCTAGGGATTCAGTGACTGACCAAAGGGTTCACACTTGAGTTTTTGTCCAGATGAATATGGGTGAGGTATCTTAAAGGAACCAGACTGATTCACAAGCAGCTACATCCTGGAAAAGCCCACTCCAGCATGTGCATCATTTGGAAGCTACATCCCTAGGGCTTTTTCATGACTTGCTGTGGTAATTAATCCTGGGTGTCAACTTGACATATCTGGTATTAACTAAGATCAGCTGAGACCACACCTGGAAGGATCAACTGAGACCACCTAAAGGGATTATACCCACCCTAGATCCCATGGGAACCTCCATAGATCTCATAGGATGCTCCCAGTAATGGACCCCATAAAAGCCATGAAACAGAATACAGAGGAGTAGGAGAGACTCTGAAGCTGTGCTCTTCCCTCCTGCCGCCCGACACTCCAAGTCTCAACACAACTAGAGACTGTCTAGGAATCCTTCAGCTTTCAGTTGTTACCCTCAGGCCTACTGGGCTGAGCAGTTACTGGCAGCCATCGTTGGACTACCTTGGCCATATTTTGTAAGCCAACTCAATAAATTCCCTATATTATATATATATGTTCATTCTGTGAATTACATGTGTCATAGTTAAGCACAGGCGTCAACTTGACTGTTGAAGGTTTGAGCTCTGGGCACATTTGTAGAGAATTAATGGTTGGGTTAAGCCCAGAGCAAACCTGCAAGAGATTGTGTAGCTGATGGGGAAGGCCCAGTCTATGGTGGGTAGGATTAGGCTCTGGAATAAATCACAGAGAGCTGGTTGAGAGAGTCGGCATCCTTCTATTCACTTGGCCAGACATGCTGGTCTGGCAAGTAAGGATTGTCCATCTCTCAGCTGTTATGTGATAATGGTGTGGCCAGTTCCCTCGGCCCTAGTGTTGATGCATGGTTCTGGTCAAGCTGGACTGAGAACTGTAACCGGGAATCATAAGAGAGAATAAATCTGTTCCCTTAAGGTTTTTGATGGTAGTTTATCAGCAACCATGCAGGTGAACTGCAACAGAATTTGGTACCCAGGAAGTAAGATGTTGCTGATGAATCTGACAATGTGGATTTTGTGGCTTTTGAATAGTTTTGCTGGAGAAAGTTGGAAACGCTTGAAGATTTTCACTTTGTGGATTACAAATACCATTCTGCACAGCTTAATGGACCATTTGGACAATGAGAATGGTGAGAGAGTTGTGGATCATTTGGGTCCAGTTTGTGATGAGGGAAACGAGGACTTTGAAGTTGAAGTTGAATTTAAAGATGATAGACTGGTTTGCTTGACAGAGGAGAGCTATGTTGGTGGCCGTGAAGCTCTGGATGTGGAAAGGGCAGGCAGTAGAATATCTGTTGCTGTTGGAGAAATGAGTATCAGTGAAGGAGAACCTAGTGACTTGCATTGGGACAGTGGAAGCCATGAAAACCATCATATTGTAAGTTTTTTTTTAATTTTTTTATTAGTATTTATTCAATTGTGCGTGTGTGTGTGTGTGTGTCTGTGTGTGTAGAACCATGGACGAATTAGGGAAGCACCATGGACTGCCTCCACCTCCTTGTTTACTCTGCCCCAGGATTCACAGGCTCCGCTCTACCAGGACCAGAAGCGCAGGCCGCCCCTGCTTCCGCCTGGTGTCTATACGTGGGACCTGGGATCGGAACTCAGGACCTTCCGCCTGCAAGGCAGAGGCTTAACCCCTGAGCCACCTCTCCAGCCCCATCATATTGTAAGTTTGTGGTTTGAAAAATCCAGATTCCTTTAGGGGCCAAAAGCCCAGGTTAAAGCTGTTTCTTGCCCTTTGGAAGTTTGGCTGCCTAGAAGAGGCTTTTCCAGCATCAGAACACAAGATTTGGTACAGCTATGGCTCAAGTGGATGAAACTGCCATTTGAACTCGCTTTGGAGTCTGGCAGCGTCCCCCAGGTGGTACTGGTTTTGGCGAACGATTTGAAGGGTTCACAGAAAGCAGAAAAACTTGGCACCGAGTGGCAGGCATGGAGTTCCTGTGAGAGAAGGTGAAGCTTACAGCTACAGAGGTGAACCCAGAGTGTTGGAGATGCCAGAACTGTGGGACTGCTGCTGAGGACGGTTGCGAGTGGAGATTCAATTTAGTTCAGAGGAACTCTGCTCTTATAACTTCGAGCTGCAAACAGGGACTGGGAATACCTAGAATCTTTGCACGACCTTCGCTACGTGATGAGCGGCAGAAGATGGACATTGAAATACAGGATGCAGTGATTTGCTGGACTTGATTTTAATGAAATGTTTTCTTATTGTGTTTTGATGCTTCTATTTTAATGTTTTGTCTTGTTGAAGTATTTAACATATTTTGATTTGATAGATTCATAGTTAAAAGATTTGAGATTTTTTTTAGGACTTTCAGTTCTAACATTTTAATAATCGAACTTTTAAAATATTTTTTTAATTTTTTTTTATTATTATTATTTATTCAACTGTGTGCATGTGCCCGCATCTGTGTGTGTGCGTGTGTGTGTGTGTGTGTGTGTGTGTCTGTGTCTGTGTCTGTGTAGAACCACGGACGAATTCGCAAACCACCATGGACACCTCCACCTCCTTCTGCCCCGGGATTCACAGGCTCCGCCCTACCAGGACCAGAAGCGCAGGCCGCCCCTGCTTCCGCCTGGTGTCTATACGTGGGACCTGGGATCAGAACTCAGGACCTTCCGCCTGCAAGGCAGAGGCTTAACCCCTGAGCCACCTCTCCAGCCCCATCATATTGTAAGTTTGTGGTTTGAAAAATCCAGATTCCTTTAGGGGCCAAAAGCCCAGGTTAAAGCTGTTTCTTGCCCTTTGGAAGTTTGGCTGCCTAGAAGAGGCTTTTCCAGCATCAGAACACAAGATTTGGTACAGCTATGGCTCAAGTGGATGAAACTGCCATTTGAACTCGCTTTGGAGTCTGGCAGCGTCCCCCAGGTGGTACTGGTTTTGGCGAACGATTTGAAGGGTTCACAGAAAGCAGAAAAACTTGGCACCGAGTGGCAGGCATGGAGTTCCTGTGAGAGAAGGTGAAGCTTACAGCTACAGAGGTGAACCCAGAGTGTTGGAGATGCCAGAACTGTGGGACTGCTGCTGAGGACGGTTGCGAGTGGAGATTCAATTTAGTTCAGAGGAACTCTGCTCTTATAACTTCGAGCTGCAAACAGGGACTGGGAATACCTAGAATCTTTGCACGACCTTCGCTACGTGATGAGCGGCAGAAGATGGACATTGAAATACAGGATGCAGTGATTTGCTGGACTTGATTTTAATGAAATGTTTTCTTATTGTGTTTTGATGCTTCTATTTTAATGTTTTGTCTTGTTGAAGTATTTAACATATTTTGATTTGATAGATTCATAGTTAAAAGATTTGAGATTTTTTTTAGGACTTTCAGTTCTAACATTTTAATAATCGAACTTTTAAAATATTTTTTTAATTTTTTTTTATTATTATTATTTATTCAACTGTGTGCATGTGCCCGCATCTGTGTGTGTGCGTGTGTGTGTGTGTGTGTGTGTGTGTCTGTGTCTGTGTCTGTGTAGAACCACGGACGAATTCGCAAACCACCATGGACACCTCCACCTCCTTCTGCCCCGGGATTCACAGGCTCCGCCCTACCAGGACCAGAAGCGCAGGCCGCCCCCGCTTCTGCCTGGCGTCTATACGTGGGATCTGGGATCCGAACTCAGGACCTTCCGCCTGCAAAGCGGAAGCTTAACGTTACCCTGAGTCCACTTCTCCAGCCCTTAATAATTGAACTTTTAATGACAGAACATTTTAAAATTTTTGTCTATGAAAACTTTTAGAGATTTAGAATTAATAAAATTAAATGTATTTATTCCAGGGCCTAATCCCACCCACCATAGGCTGGGCCTTCCTCATCAGCTAGACAGTCTCTTCCAGGTTTGCTCTGGGCTTAACCACTAATTCTCTACAAACGTGCCCAGAGCTCAAACCCTCAACAGTCAAGCACACCTGTGCTTAACTAGGAACGTGACTCTAGAGAACCCTGACTAATACACTTGCTGACAGATCTGCTCATTAGTCTCCTCCAGATCACATTGCCGCTAAGGATGGGGGGTCTCCTCCCTCAGCAGTTTACTGCTTTGTTTACTTTGGGGAGCCCCCCTTCATCTGCTGTTTGCCCTTGGCTGTGCTGTGTGCTTCTGAGGATTCTCCTGTCTCCACCTCCTATCTCTCCACAGATGCACTGGGATCCCAGATGCTCACTGTGCATCTGGCCTGTGTATGCGGTGAGTTCCTGTGGAATCAAACTCAGATCCTCACGCTTGCCCAGCATCTCAGTCTTCTGTTGATGGGACAAAATAGCCCTGATCAAAGAACCTTGCAATGTGTTACTTTCATCTTATTGCTGAATGAATATAGGACCTAAACAATTTAGGGGAACCAGAGACTTATTCCAGTTTACAATTCTTAGTTACAATTCCTCATCATACCAATGTCAAGGGATGAAAGAACTGGCCATGCCATATCCTCAGGAAAGGCTAAGAGAGGGGCACACCGCCTGACTTGCTAGTCTATCAAAAAATACTGAACCACTTCCTCCATCTTATCCACCAGCCAGGAAATGGCCCCACACCTATGGACCAGGTCATCCCACAGTTAGATATCCCTTGGGCCTACTCAGGGTTGCTTAACTAAAGAATTCTTCATAGGTGTGCCTAAAGGCTCAGTTCTCAGTTGTCAAGTCAACACTTGTATTTAACCAACACAAGAAGGAAAAGGTTTATTTAGATCCCAATTTCAGGTTGCATTCCATCCTGTTGGAGAAGTCATAGTGACAGGAGCTTGAGTGAGCTGATCACATTACACATCCACAGTAAAGAGCAAGAAAGCCGGGCTGGAGAGTTGGCCCAGGGGTTAAGATGCTGCCTTAAAAACAGGAGGTCCTGAATTCAGATCCCAGGTCCCATGTAAAAACCCCAGGCAGAAATGGTAGTGACTGCACATCCGGCCCTGGTGGGCAGAGCCTAGGAAATCCCAGAGTCGAGCAAAAAGAAGGTAGAAACAATCCAGGATGATTTCTGAAGTTACCTTTGGTTCTCCTCGGGGACACTTATTGCCCCCTGATAGACACACACACACACACACACACACACACACACACACACACACGAAAAGTAAGTAAAAATATAAATAATAATTAAATAATATAGGACATATGAATATTTTATATAAATATATTAAAATTATATAAATATGTAAAATAATATGTATACATGTTATATATTTAAATATGAAATATAAAAAATAAAGTAAAAACATAAAACTTAAAAGAGCAAGAAAACCACGAGGTACATGCAAGCTTGCTGTTGCTTGACCCTGCTTCTTACACAGTCCAGGATCCCTGATCCAAGTATGCCCTCACCCACATTTATGATAGGCCTCACCACATCCAGAGGCTCTTTTTCCAGGTAGTTCTAGATTTCCCCGAGTTGACAGTTCAGATTAACCATCATGTGGGGCCAGGGTGTTTCACCCTTGGAGCTATCTCCAGCCTCTAATTTCCCTATTTTTTAATTTATTTTTATTTATTTATTTTGATACAAGGTTTATTCTGTAGCCCAGCCTGGCCTGGGAACTCACAACAATCCTCCTGCCTTAGCCTCCCCAGTACTAGGATTCCAGTCACAAGCCCTACATCTGACTCATATATTCACTTTAAATAGTAAAAGATATCACTTGACATGTAGCAATCCACAGTAGTATTCGTCTTTCACTAGTATGTGTTATGAGAATTTTTTAGATATATTTTTAATTTTGTCTTAGGATAAATCCCCACGACTGAATGGTAGAATCATCTTTATTAACTATTGAATTCATTCAGGTCACACTGCATTAAATGATAATTTAAAAGGTTAATACAGTATAGAAAATATAAACTTTTATTTATTCATTTCCTTTTATTTGCTTATCTATGCATTTCCTTTTAACTTATCAGAATTTTCTTTTGGGGGGGGATTACGTGAAATTTATTTTTTTATTTTTTTAACTTATCAGAATTTCTGTCTCTAATTGAGTACACATAAAGGAGGAAATGAGAATGTGGTGGTGAAAGTGAGGGTGCCCGAGGGACGGATGCCCAGGGGCGGATGCCCAGGGAACCGGAGGATCTCGGTTCTGCAGGGGCTAAGTCTTGGTAAATGCTTTACCCTGCGCCACCACACCTGTGAGAGCTATTTTCCCAGTTGATAATGCAGGGCCCTAGGAGCTGCAGCTAGAGGTCAAGTCCTGGAATAGAATGCAGCCAGGGCTGGTGGAAGAAGTGAAGAGGCTGGATGATCAAATGCAGAGGATGGAACCCCACATATTCCTAGGCTAGAGTGTAACTGGAGAAGTACTCAGGTGAATTCCAAAACATCTCTCTGGCTTGGGGTTGCTGTTTATCTTGATACTCTGCAGCCTAAGCTGACCTTGAATTCATGATCTTCTGCATCAGCTTGCCAAGCGCTGGGATTACAGTCCTTACCATGTCTAGCCATGGTGTCAATTGTTATCACTACTGTTTTTTCTGTCTCTCCCTCCTTTCTTTTTCCCCCTTCCTTCCTTTTCTCCTCTGCTGTCTCTTTTTTCCTTCTCCTTTTCCACCTCTTTTTTAGACACAGGATCTTTTTTTTTTTTTTATTCAATTGTGTGTGTGCGCGGGTGCATATGTATGTGTGTGTATGTATGTATTAGATACAAGATCCTATGTAGTTCAGTCCTGGTCTCACCTCCTCATGTGACTAAGGCCACATCTTTTTCTGCCATATAGCTATAATCATTTTCTGCCTTCATCTCCCAAAGTCTGGGATTACAGGCATATGCCATAACTTGCACTAGTGACTAGATTTTCAAATAGGAAAATCAAAGAAATGTCAGAAAGAATTCCTATATGTTCTCCACTGGAAATTCACCTTTCTCTCCATGTTTAACTATCCTTTTTTTTTTAAAGGGAGAAAGGGAGATTTATTTGGCTTATGGTTCCACTTCCAAAAGATGCCATAATCTCTCCAAACATCAACTAAGGATTCAAACACATGAGTCTGTGGGGGGCAACTCACATTTCAAACCATGACACACCATTTCTTGGTCCCCATAGGCTCTGAGTCACCTCATGATACAAATCATACTCAGTACAACTTTAAAAGTCCCATAGACTACATCAATAGTCCCAATAGAGTCCAAAAGTCCAAAGCCTAAAGCCTCCTATAAAATCAAACAACTTACATACCTCCAACATATAATGACATAGAGTAAATGTTCCCATTCCAAAATAGAGGAATGGGAACATATCCAAGAAGGATTGGTCCATAACAAGAACAAAACCAACAGGAAAAACTCCAAATCCTATACCTCTAAGTCCAGCAGATGAGCCTGTTATTGAAATCATTTCAGTTCATAAAGGCTTTATTTCTATTCTCCAATGCAACTGCCCACAGATCATATCACTTTATTGGATTGGCACCTCCCATCCACTCATTTGAACTGGTTCCTCCCTTGATGCACACTTTCCTTGGCAGATATCTCATGTTGGCTCTGGCACTTCTAACACTTTTACTTCTCAGTGGCAAACCAGCGGTTCCAGAGGGGAGTTACAGTCCATTACAGCAGGAAAACCATGGCTGACTGGCAGATGCTGGAGGAGGCTTAAGTCATGTGCGCCATGGAGGCTAAGAGAATGCACTACAAACTCTGTTACCTACTCTTGCTTCACTTTCTGCCTAGCCCCATCTTACCATCTCCATCCATTAATGCATTTTAGTTTTTGTTTTTACTATAAATCATAGGTATCACATACTTGCCTCAAATACATTAACATGTTTATCTTTTGCTAGTGAATTTATTACAGTTTCTTTTTTGCTATTACATAGTGAAATGTGTTAGCTGTTAATGTGTATCTGCTGTTTTGATAATGCCATTTTTTAATATTTTATTTAGGAGGAAAAGAGAGCGAAAGAGAGATAGAGAGAATACACATGATATAACTGTGGTGCACAAGCAGCTGTCAGAAGACAACTTTCCTTTCATTGTGTGTGCTTCTGGGGATTGAATTCAGGTCTCCAGGCTTGTGAGTAGATTCCTTACACTTTTTCTTTCTTTTCTTTCTTTTTTTCTTTCTTTTTCTTTTCTTTCTTTCTGTCTTCTTTTAACTATTTTATTTATTTGAGAGAGGGGAGAGAAAGAGAATGCCATCTATTTAATAATATCTGTGTAACACAAACTCCTCACAAAACTGATTGTGTGTGTGTGTGTGTGTGTGTGTGTGTGTGTGTGTGTGTGTGTAGTCCAGGCTTATCAAGAACTCTTTGTAATTTTCCTGCCTCAGTGCACACCTGTTCTCTTTCTCTCTCTCTCTCTTTCTCTCTCTCTCTCTCTCGCTCTCTCTCTCGCTTGCTCGCTCATAATTTTTTTAAAAGGTCTAACTGGGTCACATGTCTGTAAGCTGAATGTTGCGAGTTAGGGTAGGAGAATCAGGAGTTCAGGAGCATCCTCGGCTACATAGGGAATTTGAAGACAACCTAGGCTGTATGATGCTATTTCAAAAACAGCAATTTAAGTCATAGTTCTGAGAAACTATCTCAGTTCTGAGAATGGACCTTGATATGTAATGAAATGATGGTTACCTGGGTTGTAGACAGGATAATCCACTCATTACAGCCAAAGTTGTAATTGGCAGTAAAGACATCACCAAGAGAAGGGCACTGCAGTATCCTGGTGACATTGGCTAACACTTAGCACTTATTGCATGCCAACTCCCAGCACTCTTCCAAAAATGTTACACATAGCAGCCTTTAATCCTCACAACAACCTGTTAGGGAAATGTTCTATTATTTCCAGTGCAAGGAGACTTGATCACAAAGTAAATATGTCGCCCAGAGTCATAGAGTTGGTGGTACTGTTGCTCTCCACTGTTACACTTTGCTACAACTATGCACTAAACTACTGTTCATTTTCTTTTTTAAATTTTTTTTTTATTATTATTATTATTTATTCAACTGTGTGCATATGCGTGTGTATGTGCGCGCACGCGCGCGTGTGTGTGTGTGTGTGTGTGTGTGTGTGTGTGTGTGTGTCTGTGTATGTGTAGAACCACGGACGGATTCGCGAACCACCATGGACGCCTCCACCTCCTTCTGCCCCGGGATTCACAGGCTCCGCCCTACCAGGACCAGAAGCGCAGGCCGCCCCCACTTCCGCCTGGCGTCTATAGGTGGGATCTGGGATCCGAACTCAGGACCTTCCGCCTACAAGGCGGAGACTTAACCCCTGAGCCACCTCTCCAGCCCTACTGTTCATTTTCTAAGTGGAAATTTACTTCTCTTTTGAGACACGGTCTCACGTATCCCAGGCTTGCCTCAAAGTAACTAAGTGGCTGATCCTCCTCTGTCTACATCCTGAATTCTGGGAACCGGGCGTGCACCGCGTGCAGTGCTGGGAATCCAGCCTAGGGCCACATACATGCTAGGCAAGCCCTTCATCAACAGACTACAGCCTCACGTATGCTGGACTCTAAATGTAGAGGATTTTATTTCAGTTACTTTTTGGCGGACAAAAGCAGAAATATTTTTGTTTATTATTACCTCAGTGGCTATGAGTGCATATACTGCATTTGTGTATGTGTGTGTATGTATGTGTGTGTGCGCGTGCATGCACGCGTGTATGCACACATGTGCACATGACATACATGCGTGCATATGCCTGTGTACAGTACGGATATCCTTTTACATGTATGCATATAAATGTGGAGGCCTGAAATTGATGTCAGGTATCTTCAATCACTCTCCACACTTATTACAGCAGAGTCTGTTTATGGAGCCCAGAATTCACCAATAGTCTAGGCTAAACCAGCTTGCTCTGGGGATTCCCTGCCCTTGTCTCCTGAGTGCTGGGATTACAGGTGGCCGCTTACTTACCCCGCTTTTATGTGAGTTGTGTGGATCCAAGTTCTCATCCTCATACTTATAAACCTTCTGCCCAGCCCCATACTCACTTTCATCAGTGAGTCTGATCTTTCCGGTAGCACTAGCAAGGGACTCCTAGGGTACTTGTCTACCATATGCAGAGCACTAGATTTAATTCCGAGCCCTGAAAATCATCATTGTCATCATCATCACTGAGACAGTTCTCTGGATCATTCCTGAAGCCACTTAAAGTTGATGCTTGTTAGCTTAATGGGCATTTAATGGCAGTACTGTATAAAATAAAGCAAGGACAGCACTGATATGAGTCAGGAGACCAGAGTTCGAGATTCCCCTTGACATCTGGGATTATCGGTTTTCCCAACTACAGAAGGCTGGGAGTACTACCAGGAATGACCTCTACTTGCTCAGGACAGGAGTCATCCGTGGACCACAGTCACAACTCCAGAATCCTTCCTAAAGCAGCAGCGCAGCTAGTCACAGTTGGCCCTCGAAACCTACTTGCTATGTGTGGGTGTAACAGTCTGCAGAGCCTCTTCTAGCTCTGACTCCTAGGAATTCACCATCAGAAATCTGCAAAGTTTGCACTTTAGATGCACTTGAGTCTTTCCAGTCTCTCTTCTCCCTGAATGTTAACCAGACATTATGTAGGATCCTGGGTGTGAACGTATGTAGTCATGCTCTGCTCTCTTAATTACTAAAACTAGTCCATGCTAGCTCAGGGGAAAAAAAAAATCTTTTTCAGGGCCTAGGAAATGGCTCAGTTTGTGAAGTATTTTCTGTTCAAGTGTGAGACTGAATCCAGATCCCCACCACCCACATAAAAAAAAAAAAAAAAAAAAAAAAAAAAAAAAAACTAGGTGTGGCAATGCACATTCACATATTCAAATACTGGAGTTGCAAAGACAGGCAGATTCCTGGAACTTGCTGGCCAGCCAGTGTAACTGACTCTCTGGGCTCCAAAAAATAAGATGAAGAGCAATTGAGGAAGATACTTCTCTCCCAAAATCCTTTATGTTGTACTTTGCCCCAGTGAGGTTTCCGGTCTTTATTCTTCCTTATTTTTCATGAGCTTTTTTTTGCATGTGCATTCTCCTAACATTTTTGCTTCAGAACAATCTTCCCCAACCTTGTGCGTGATTGAATGAACAGTTCATACACAGCAGAGATTCATACCTGCTCCTGACCTTGCCCAGCATTTGCCTGAGCATAGATTCCTCTTTATTGGCTCACCTACATCTCCTAAGGATTTGACCTCCTTCCTCCCTAATGATTGCCAGCCAGGAGAGAGGACCATGGCTTTCACCTTCATTTCTCAAACATGAGCTTGCCTCTTGAGTTTCCCTGTTGTTTATCCTGCATTGTGTATTTTAAAGTAGAAATCGTTTATAGTCGTGCTTCTGTAGTGAATTATATGTTCAGTCCTATAGTTGTGAGCTGTGTGGTTGTTTAAGAGCATGCAAGAGAACGATGGATTCAAGTCCTGAGATGCTTTCTCTGTTCCTTCAAAAACTTGCCTTCTACTGAGCATAAGTTCAGCATGTCCTTGTTTGTCAGCCTCACTCCTGAAGTCAGTGAGAAGGAATGCTCAGCTGGGAACGTGGAAACCAATGTGATCCCTTGCTGCAACATCGTAGGGGGATCTTTTTACATCTCATTTTACCACTGAATGCAACTAGACATTTCAAGGCAAAGGTGTGCCTTTGCCTTTGAAACAGTACCTTTTCCTTGCACCTGCCATTAAAATACTATATAATTTATACTTTATGAATTATTATATATAGTACTATCATAAAGTTGGCCTTAAAATAGCAGTGCTGAGTCCAACTCAAAAAACAAATATTGCATTTTTTTTCTTATACAGAATCTCTCTATCTCTCTTTCTCTCTCTCTCTCTCTCTCTCTCTCTCTGGTGGCTAAAATATAGTGTATCTCGTATGTACACATAGTAATAAAGTGACTGGGAAGTTAATAGTTGGGGCAGACTGAATGATGCACACCTATAATCCCAGCATTCAGAAGCTGAGGCAGGAAGATGTGAATTCAAGGCCAACATAGGCTACAATGGTAAGACCCAGTCTCCGAAAAAAGAAAAAAATCCTACAGTGTGTTTGTTTCTTTGGTTGGAGACAGTCTTGCTGTATAGCACAAGCTGGCTTTGAATTCTCAGTCCTCCTACCTCAGATTCTTAAGTGCTGGAACTATAGGTGTGTACAGCCATGCCTGGCCCAAGTCTATTTTGTATGTGTGTGGGGTGGGGGGAGTTGTTGAGACAGGGCCTCATACTCCTAACTGGCCTCAAACTCAAACAGTCCTCCTGCCCCAGTCTCCCAAGTGCTGGAATTATAGGCCTGAGCCACCATACCTAACAAGTATGTTTATTATCTTGAATCTGATAAATTGATCCTCTCCTGATCATAGGTCTCAACCTGAACCCCTGGATAGATATCAGGAAATTTTGTATCGATACACTAAAGTTCTTTTTCAACATTAAAGTACTTACTTCTTTGTGCATTTTTTCTAGAAAAGGTTCATTCACTGTCTTTGTATTCTTCTAGGGAGCTGTAGCCTGATTTAATGTATTTATGTGAAAAAAAAGCATGGTACATAGGCTAACTGACAGTACATGGTAAGAATTCACCAGAATTTATGCAATAAATATTAATGCTACAGTTTCATGACATAAGAAAAAGAAATAAAGCTAAACCTATTTTATGGGGAGCAAGAGAGGCATAAATAATTATAATATATAGTAACTTCACAGGTGGTATTTAATATATTTAAGGAAATGAATGCAAATATTGTCACTTTGTACCATTCCCAGTGATGTCATATACACACACTGTGCACCTCTGATATAATATGATCACAAAGATACTTCACTTGTTTTGTTGTTAATTTTTATGTATGCATGCATGCATGTATTTTGTCTGTTTGAGACAAGGTCTTGCTACATAGCTTAGTCTGAACTCAAACTTGCATCACTCCTCCTGGTTCTGCCTCCTAAGTGCTGGAGTTACAGGCACATGCCACCGTGCTCACCTCTTCTCTGACTTTTTTTTTTTTTAAGTCTAATCAAAGGCCATCAAGAGGACTTCATGAATGAAGACACTTGTGTGCAAACCTGGCAACCTGAGTTCAATCCCCAGAGCTCGAATGGTAGGAGAGAGCTGACTTCCAAAAGTTGGCCTCTAACCTTGGCATATACACTGCGGCATACACATATCTATTCTCTCTCATTTTAAACATTTAATCAGAAGAAAAGTGTGAGTCAGATCTAGATTATGGGTCTGTAGACTTACTTTTCTCATTGTTATGACAAACTACTTAGCAAAAGCAACTTAAGGAGGAAAGGTTTATTTTGGCTCATAGTTTTAGGGTACAGTGAGGGTATCGTGGTAGAGAAGATACGGTCATAGGAGCTTGAGTTTACTAACCACTTGCATCCACAGTCAGGAAACAGAAATATGGATGCTGGTGTTCAGTTTGCTGTCTTCTTTTTATCTAGTCTGAGATCCCAGCCCTTGAGATTTTAATTTCATTTAGGGTGGATCTTCCCATTTGGATTTCTAGAACCTCCCTCACATGTATGCCTAGAGGCTCATTTCCATGGTGATTCTAAATCCCATCAAGTTGAAAATCAAGACTATCACAAGGACATTCTTATAGGATACTTGGTCAGTCTTCAAGATTGCCAAAACTGTGATAAGCAAATTCAGAGAAACTATTATAGACAAGAAAGGATGAAAGAGTAAATGTAATATGGTGTCCTAGATGGAATGCTAGAACAACAGGAAGACCGTAGAAGGGAAAATGGACTCCAGATATAATCTGGAGTTAGTAACAATGTACCAATATTTCTTAATTTTGTCAAGTGTGTTTCTTAATCATGTGAGGTTCTAGCTATCTCTGCAACCCTTTTATGTCCTAAAATTACCCTACGATTTTAAAATTCAATATGTGCTTATTGGGTAATGTGCTTGCTACACAAACATGAAGACTGGAGTTCAAATCTGCAGCACCCTCATTAATTCTGGGCAGACATGGTAGCACTCATAGGACAGAGACTAGGGATTCCTAGGGCAACAGAGCTAGCTAGACAGCCAAAGTGGGATCCCTGAGTTCAAATGAGAGACCCTGCCTCAATATGTAAGTTAGAGAGTGATTTAGGAAGATATTTGATATCAGCCTCTGGTCTCCACACCCATATGGACGTACACACACACACACACACACACACACACACACACACACATGCATACACTAAAGAACAGTTGTTAAGCTTGACATTTATTACATTTTGTGATACTATCATTTTGTCAGGTAAGCCATACGCCAGCTCTCACATTCATGAAAGAAGGATCAGCCATGATTAGTATTGTGGTCACTTATGTATATTTCAGAATGTATGCTCAGTATAAAAAGACCAAATATGAGATTCAGTACCACTGAAGCACTAAGATCAGAAGCAGGAGCCCCTGAGTATCACAGACCGCATGCATATACTAACCTCTGGGGGATATCCCACCTCTGGCACAGTAAGGCAGCCACATGGGTATCTTCATAACGTTCACTTTACTTGAACTTACCGTGCAGACAACAGAAGGATCTGCCCGAAGACTTGTGAAAAGTGAATGCTTAAGAGCTGCTAGCAGGGGACTTGTCATAGGGCCTTTTTGGAGGAGTCTGACAAATAGTTTATGTCACAACCACTCTTTGTATCACTAGCAAAACACTTCACTTTGGAACTTGCCTCCCCTGCAAAGAAAATAATGCTAAATTCCTGAGCACAACCTTTATTGCTTATTTATTTGGAAATAGTCTAACTCTGTAGCTCAGGCTGACCTCTAACCCGTCGCAATCTTTCTGCTTCAGCCTCCTGAGTGTTAGGGCTCAGGCCTGAGCCACAATACCCATTTCCTTAACAGGACCTCGGCAGCCACTTTTATCCTTTGTGAGCAGCTTCGCTCCCTGTAGCCGTTTTTGCTGCACACTGACCTGCAGCCACAGTGAATTGTCCAGAGCCCAAGTTTGTCCTGAGTCATCCAAGATGCTGCTGTCCCCATCCCTGTGCCCCTTCTCTAGGAAGCCCTTCCCACCGCACCTGTGATGGGCCGTCTGCGAACCCATGGAATACACCCATCCCAATTACAACCCTGAACAGCCGCATTTGCTTGTCTTGTACTTCTCACTAGATGCAAAAATCAGATGATCAGAAATCATCACATGTCCATGTTCTCCTGGTGCTTGGCACTTACAAGATAGGAAAGCTGGTGAATAAGTGACTTGGAATAGAAGCACTGTGTGGCCCAACACTGTTTGGTATTTGACCAGTGAGACATTCAGCAAGCTAGGGAGCTACCCATAAACCTGGCAGCCCTGAGTTCAATCCCCTGAAGTCCATGTGGTGGAGTAAGTGACTTCTGATAGCTGTTCTCTGACCTCTAGCATGTACCATGTACCATGACATACATGTGACCGTTTCTCCCATTCTCTTGTCTCTCCCTCTCCCGATAATTAGATAAATAAAATATTTGAAAAAATATTTTTTTCTTATCTGTCTGTCTATGTATCTATCTATCTATCTATCCTGTCTGTCTGTCTGAGAGAGAAAGAAGGGAAGAGAAGGCATGTACTTGCATGCCATGAGGCATAGGTAGAGGTCAGAGGCTAACTTTCAGAAGTCAGTTTTCTCCTTCCACCATGTGTACTTCCAGGGACTGAACTCAGGTCTCCAGATGTGCAAGTAGGCTCTTGCTGAGCCATCTCACCAGTCCCTGATTATTACGTGTTAAAGACTCAATTTATTTTTGGAAACTAGTATAGTCAGAATTTTGTTTATTTCTCATTCATCAACAAAACAGAATTGATACAATTCTCTGAGAACTTTAATCTGTCTTTCTGTTCTTTTATTCTCCAGGTTTCAGTGGCAAATATCCCTTGCCTTAACTTTCGAATAATAGCTGGGAAGACACTAGCTGAAAAAAATGATCAAATTTTTCCTTATGGTGAACAAGCAAGGGCAGACTCGACTGTCTAAATACTATGAACATGTGGAGATTAGTAGACGGACACTTCTGGAAACAGAGGTCATAAAGAGCTGTCTGTCCCGATCCAGCGAACAAGTACGTCCGATGCTTTCTTTTCTCTCTGCAGACACTCAGGCATTGCAGGTCTGTTATTACTAAGCCTCAGGGGCCATCTTTTTCCCCAAGCAGTGGTTAGGGAAAATCGGAAAGGAAGCAAAAAAGACCAAATGAGTCATGACTGTCTTGATACCCTGAAGAAATAGCAAAAGTTTGGCTGTGGGGCAGGGAGTCACTTTGTTCAGAGGCATAACCACTGGCACATTGCCAGCAATGCCAATACAGGCAACGCTTGCTAGAGTCAGAAGGTCACACTCACATGATGAAAAGTGTGTTGGGGGGAGGACAATGAGGTATCTCAGGCACCTGCTTATAAACCTGGCAACCTGAGTTCAATCTCCAGAAGCCCACGAGGTGACTTATGAAAGATGTCCTCTCACTTCTACCAATGGCATGCATGTTTTTTTTTCTCTCTTTCTCTTTTTCTTGCTCTCACTCTCTTTAGTAAGTAAAATGTTTTTAAGTTGGAGGGAAGCTGGTTGAGAAGAAGATTTTCAGTGGAGAAAGGAGAAGGAAATATGGGGAATACAGAGTGAAAATGAGTTAAATTCATTGCATGCATATATGAAACTATCAAGGAAGAAAAGGAAAGGAAATTAATAAGGAAAGCAGCAAAGGAACGCCAGGAAAAATCTTGGGTTCTATTTAGGTCAAGATAGTCGTCCCAGTGTGCCATGGTAGTGGCAGCTAAATTTATCTCTGCTTGTGGACATAATCTTTTTTCGTTCATATAAATTCAGTCCTTGGACCTCTAGCAGTCAGTGTCTGAAGATTTCTGTAAGCCAGAGTGTGAAGGTCAGCTGACTGGTGTGACGTGGGCACTCAGCACCACATTGTGCCGAGGATAATAATGTTCATCTCTTGTGTGAGGAGTAGTATTGTTACTGTTACATCATCAGCATAATACTAGAACTAGCATTCTACAAACAAACTTTGTTTGAACTTGTTTTGTTTTATTATGTAGGTAAGGGAAATGGAAATTAACAATTCATATAAGACAATAAATGTAGCCATCCTGCCAAAATTTAGTCTAACAATCATTAGAATAATAAATTGGATTTATGTTATGGTGCTGGGGTTGAATGCAGGGCCTCACTCATGGTAAACACTGGTCTATAATGATTCCAGTCCAGCCCATGAACAGGATTTATTTTTTCAAAGCAAATTCCTTTTTGAAACAAACTTTAATTAGAGAATTATTTAACCCAGATCCCAACTGTCCAATTCATTGGAAACCACTCAACAACTGAGGCAAAATCAGAAACCTCATTTAAATCATTCATCTTCTCAGTTCTCCATTCCACTGTGTATGTGGCGAGACTGCCAGTGGGAGCCATGTCTAAGTCATGAAATATTAAACCACGTCTGTGCTCAGAAGCTGCATGTTACAGTGTGTCCCCCTTGGCTTCAAAACTGATTTTCCAGTTGGAACATCTCGGAGTTCCTTTTTGAATTACTGCTCAGGCCTGCTGGGCCTGCTGGGCCTGCTGGGCCTGCTGGGCCTGGTGCCCCATGAAAACAGAAACCGTTATAGGACTGTGTTAGTGGCATGCCTGCTTAAATCTTGCTTCAGGAAGCGAGAATGTCACAATAGTGGAAGAAAAATATCTTACTTCATACATTTATTTGAGGGAGTGTGCAGGCTGCCACACACGTGTAGCACACGAGGACAACTTTTGGAATTTTGTTCTTGCCTTCCACCAGGTGGGCTCCAGGGCTTGAACTCAGGTCTCCGGGTTTTTGCACAGGTGTCTTTACCCACTGAGCTGTCTCCTTGGCCCAGCAGTGCTACCTCCTTCTCCTCAGGGAAGCGTGGCAACCTACACTGTAATCCCAGCATCCAGATGGCTATGTCAGGAGCACTGGAAGATCAAAGCCAGGCTGGGTTACGTACAAGTACCAGGCCAGCCTGTATTTTGAGATTCTATGTTTAAAAAAAAAAAAAACAGGGAACAAAAATCCTCAGTTTTTCAGCTCTTTCAAACAGATTCTGTTTTCTCAAAGTTCCATCTACCCAGTGTCTTCCACAGCCATTGCACAGTGGCTTCGAGAGACAGAGAAGACAGTCAGTTTGTTTACAAGCAAGTCATAATAAACTAGTTAGCAATTCATATGAATCAGTATTTACAAAGGAAAATTTTATCTAGCATCTGCCACACAAAAGCCATCTATAATTATTGATCTACAATCCATTAATTGATTTTTTAGATGCATCTAAGGAAAGTAAATATGTATATATATATGTATATATATATATATATATATATATATATACACATTCACAGGTAGAAGATGAGCAAATAGAAGAGCAAATAGAAGGTAAATGATAGATAGATAGATAGATAGATAGATAGATAGATAGATAGATAGATAGATAGACAGACAGAGTCATAGTTTGAAGTGTAAGTTGCTCCCCATAGGCTCATGTGTAAATCCTTGGCTTTGGGAAGGTCATGGCACCTTTAGAAGGTGGAGCCTGGCTAGAGGAAGGCAGTCACAGAGGGTGGTCTTGAGGTTGGTTAGCCCCACCCTGCTTGAGTGAGTGAGTTACTCTGCAGCTTGAGTGTAGGTTCAAAGATGTCTGTGAGAAGCAGACACCAGCATGTTGTGTTTCCTCTAGTGCTCGTTCATTGAATACAAGGACTTCAAGCTCATCTGTCGGCAGTATGCAGCGCTCTTCGTAGTGGTTGCAGTTAATGATACTGAGGTAAGACCCTAAATTGGGGTGGGGGGAGGATTTCATTGTTCTCAAAATGGCACTTTCTTGCCTCCCTAAGGATTAGTGACCCTCTCTTTATAGCATCTGGATTTCCGTTAAGGCTTAGAAAGCTGTATGGATGAAAAATACCAAGCACGCTTCTTCGATTAAACCAGTTTATAAAGTGGAGGGGCACAAAATGACAGAAAGCTGCTGTTGCAGTCCGCCTACATGGTTGCTGATAAATGACCATCACACAGTTTAAGGGAACAAGGAGTTTACTTTCTTACAACAGTCCAATTACAGTTCATAGTCCAGCTTGATGGGAGAGCATGCACCAACACCAGGGCCAAGGGAACTGGCCACACCATCACTGCATAACAGCTGAGAGATGGACAATCCTTACTTGCCAGACCAGCATGTCTGGCCAAGTATGCAGAAGGATGCCGACTCTCTCAACTCTGTGTTTTATCCAGGGCCTAATCCCACCCACCATGGGCTGGGTCTTCCCCATCAGCTAGACAATCGCCTTCAGGTTTGCTCTGGGCTTAACTCAACCATCAACTCTCTACAACTGTGCCTAGAGCTCAAACCCTTAACAGTCAAGTTGACACCTGTGCTTAACTATGATAGCTGTCTTTTTCGTTTTTTCTTTTTTCTTTCTTTTTTGCCTTTATTAGGACAGGATCGTGCAGTTAGCTAGGCCAGTCACGCACATGTAGGCTCAAGCACTTCTCCGTCAGCCTCAAAGTTGCTTCAGCACAAAGCTGGAAGTCCTTCTTTCTCCCAAACAGTCCCAGCGCCCGCCCTGGTCCTGGGCCACAGTGGGGCAGCTCAGACAAGCAGTGACAATCAGTCCTGACACTAAGCAGGCCTGGCATATCAGAAGTCACCCCAGGCTGTAATGACAGTTATGCTGTGCGGACATCTCCTGAGACTTATTTCCCTTTTTCAGAAAGGTCAGTCCCAGTATCTGTGATCATTAAATCCCTGAAAAAGTGTGTCAGATTTCAGACCCTTTGCAATCTTGATGGATTGTTTCTACCCATGAGACATCTTGAAGAGATTTCCCCATCTTCACTGATAGAAAATCAAGTGTTTGGAATAACTGGAAAAAGGAATTCAAGCCAGATGGTGATGAAATCAGATGTGGGACTCAGGACTCTAAACTCCACTCTGAATTTTCCATTCAGCCAGGTTCATCATGGACTAAAAACAAAGCCAAAAATATCTGGGAGTAGTGACACCATTCTGCAGGGAGAAGCACGTCCAATGCAAGCTTGACAATCTGAGTTCGGTGCCTGGAACCCACATAAACGTGGAAGGAGAGAATATCTCTACAAAGTTGACCTCTGACCTTCACATGTGTGCTGCAGTTTGCTTGTGCCCATATTCACACACATGCATCACACACACATACACACAAATAAATTTTGAGAAATCTGAACAGTTAAGGTTTTACCTTTGTAGGTTTTTTGTTTTGTTTTATTTTTTTAAGACATCGCATCATGTATATCACGGTTACGGTGTGTACCAACCTCACCCAACTTACATGGTAGTAAGGGTGGAATCCAGGACTTCATCCATGCTAGACAAACTACTGAGCTCAGGAAGCGTCTTTTAAATAAAAGACACAAGCTTGAATCAAAAATCTATCACTAAACTACATGTACCAGTACCTGGGAGCTGACTGGCTGTTTCTGTTTTACCGAGTGCCATGCTGAAATTACTTAACACCCTTCGTCTTTCTTTCAGAATGAGATGGCTATTTATGAATTCATTCACAATTTTGTGGAAGTTTTGGATGAGTACTTCAGTCGAGTGGTAAGTCTATTGGCTCAAAACTGATTTCTTTCTTAGCACAATCTCCAGAAAGTCAGGTCACTGGGTATCTATCAGTGTCATATGTTATTAATGTTGTGCTTTCATATGTAATGCTTAAAATTAAAGTGAGGCTAAACTCCCCTTATTGCTCACAAACCGTAGGTTATTACAAACTTCATAAAGAACAAGTTTCTCTGAGCTTTTTTATCAGTATTGACATTCTGTGATCCAACTTGCTTTTCTTATCCATCCTGTGGTTGTTGTGTTTTTGCTGTTGTTTGTTTGTTTGTTTGTTTTTCTCCTGAGACACCAAGACCTTTTTCATTTTAACAATCAACTTTAAATCAAGTGTGGTGACATACACCTGTAATGCCAGTACTTAGAAGGTAGAGACAGGAGAATCAGGAATTCAAGGCGATCACTGGGTACACAGCAAGTTCCAGTCTGGTCTATAGAAGACTATCTTTAAAAAAGAGGAGGAGGACAAGAGAGAGAGGAGGAAGAGAAGGAGGAGGAGGAAGAAGAAGAAAGAAAAGACAGAAGAATTTCCATCTAAAACTTTGCTAATAAGGGTCAAAAAATAACTCACAGAAATGGAGAGATAGCTCAGGGGTTAGGCCCCTGAGAGGGAGGACTTGAGTTTGGATCCAGATTCCACCTAAGAACGCTGAGCAGAAATGGTGATGGCCTGCGCTTCCAGTCCTGGAAGGCAGACCTGGGAAATCCCAGAACAAAGAAAAGGGGGTGAACAATCAGTTTTCCTTTAAGTTTATATAAGTTCCTTTCTATATGTCTTTTTTTTAAATTTGAAATATATTTTGAAATATAATCCATACACCATACAATATGTCCGTTTTAAAGTATATACTCGTGTTTTAGTGCATTCATGGTGTTAAACCATCACCACAATCAATTTAAGGAAATCACACCACCTGACAAACAAAACCATTAGCCCCCACTGGCGTCCCTCTGCTACTACCTCAGGCCCTAGCTAACTACTATTCTACTTTCTGTCTCTAGAGACTGTACTGTACTAGTTGCTTCAGAAGGTGAACTGTATAACCTGTGAGCTTTCGTGGCTGTCATTTGTTTAGCATAATGTTCTCAGATTCATCAAAGTTATTATCTGTACTTTTTTTTTTACTTTTTTCTTTTTTATTGCTAAATAATATTCTATCACATAGATACACCATATCATCTTTATCCATTTGTCAGTGGTGGGCATTTATGTCCATTTTGGGCTGTTTGAATAGTACTGTTATGAGCACTTTCATCCACATTTTTGTGCAGAATCATTTTCTAAGATTCTCAAAAAACAATAAGCAATATTCTTTGGGGCATATGCCTAGGGAAAAAATTCTTGGATTGTATAAAAATTTCATATTTCATATTCTGATGAACTACTGAGCTATTTTCCATGTCTGCATTATTTCAATTCTTGACAGCAGTGGATGAGCTCTAATTTCCCCTTACCAAAATGTGTCTGTCCTTTTTACTCTCACCATCCTAGTCTGAGGTGTTTGTAGAGGCCAAACATGGCTTCTAGTCATGTTTCACCAACACATAATGATGTTCAGCATCATTTTCATGTGGACATTCAGACGTTCCCTGGAACAATGTCTTGTTAACTTGCAAGAGTTCTTTGTATATTCTGAGTACCAGTCCCTGTCAGCTATTTGATTTGAAGGTACCTTCTCCCAGTCAGTGGATTCCTTGTTGTGGCCTTGACCATCCCTTGAAGCCCACTGTCTTTCGCCTTGATGATCAGATGATCTGGGTTTCCTCCTCTTGATTATGTTTTGGTATCATGCCTATAAAGGTTTTAGATTCACACCCTTGCTTTCTTCTTAAAGTTTCATTATTTAATCCATGAATTTTGGTGTCTAATCCATTTCGAGTAACTTCTGTATGTGTTGCAAGTTGCAAATCCAACTTTATTAATTTTTATATTGTTGTCTTTTTGGTTTCCTGAGATATGTAGCTCCAAAATGACTTTGAATTTGTGATCTTCTTGCATCTGCCTCTGCGTACTAGGATTACAGGTCTATATCATGATGTCTGACTTTGCTTCATTTTTTTTTACATATGGATACCTTGTTCTTTCCTACCAGTGAATCACCTGAGCACCCTAGTTGTGAAATCAATGATCATAATGGGAAGGTTAAGCCAGGAGTGGAGGCACAAGCTGGACTACAGACTATAATCAGACTATCATAAAGAAATAAACCCCTTGTTTCCTTAAGCCATTTGATGGTGATTTATCAGCAACCATGCAGGCGAACTGCAACACTCTTTATCTCCACCCACCTAGTCTCTGAAACACATAAATAAACAATATTTAAAAATAAATGTATAATTTCTGAGCTTTCTTCTTCTTTATCACAATGATCTCTATGTTTAGCCTTTTTGATAATATCACACTGTTTCATTACCATACCTCAGTAATATGCTGGAAACTCAGCAGTCTTTGAAAAAGAATCAGAGAATATCTCTGTATGAGTTACCAAGAGATAGAAGGAACAGTGAGGCATAATAAAGGATAGGAAGTGTTCCCAATCAGCCACTTAAAGGAATAAGAGATAATAGGACTTGGACTGGCAAGATCTGAATGGATGGGCTTGTGGGAAAGTAGGCTAAAATTCTTGACCTAAGAATACTTAAGTATTCTTGAGAAATTTGGTGATGAGCCTATTTATTATTATTATTATTTATTATTATTATTATTATAAACACTTTCTCATGTATCAGGCTGGTTTTGAACTTCTGAGTACACACCCCGATGAGGTGTTTGCTGCCACTTTTGGTCTGTGCTTTGCTAGAGAATGAATCCAGGGCTTTATGCACACTAAGCAAGCACCCTACCAACTGAGCCACATCCCCAGCCCAAATCTGTGTTTTAACAAACCTTCCATGTTTCAGTTTGAGAGCTGTTACCGTAGTGATGAGATCTACTGTCAACAGTTTCCTAATACAAGACATGGAGCAGGGAAAGATAATTGTTGGCCTGTGACCCAAGTAATCATCTGTCCAGAGGGGATTGGTCTCCTCCAGAGCTGGAAATGGAAGAGAGATCAGACCATTCTAGAGACTGTCCATGTGGGGACAGAGGGCAGGAGAATGGCTTTAAAATCTATCCCTTTGTCAGTGGCTTGAACGAGCACTATAGATAAACACTGGAATCTTCTGCACGGACAGAAGTCTCATGTCCCTGACACCTAGGCCTATAGGTGCAAGATAGGCGTGGCTTTTGAGCACTTGAAATGTGGTTGGCATGATTGCAAAATTGAAATTTTATCGAGTTGCGATGCATTTCAATGTACCCCCTGCTCGGGCTGGCAGCTGCGTGTGGAACAGCACCGCACTCTCTTGTCTCGGGACAGACCAGTAGCGGGTCAGGGTCTGCTGTCCCTCAGCTGGCCACTTGCAGGTGATGCTCAGCAGGGAGACCGTAATTTCCCCAGATAAATATGTCTTAAATCAAGGAGAATATAAAGTAGGGACAGATACTATCCTTGCTTGCTTTATAAAATTCTTGTTGCATTTAGTAACTAAAAATAGATAGCACATGCTGACGTACAGCCATAATTTTAGGGGGAGAGTCAGAGACCACATAAACCACAAAAGTCAAGATTGGAATTTTTTAAACTTAAGCCAGGTGCTTTTGCAGGGTTTAGGCTGTCCTGAGGATGACCCCAGGAGGACCAAACCATGGTGGACAGAGAGGGCAAGTGTAGGAAAGAGGTTCCATCCCGCTCACGGGCAGCGCCTCGTCATCTAAGACTTATTTTTAGGCTTGTGAGCTTTAAACATTCTTCCCAGGTTATTTTTTATCCTAGAGAGTTTCCACATCTTAAATTTGGAGATGAGTGTCATGCCGTCTGCTCTGAGGAAAGCAGCTCAGCATCTCACTCTCCAACCAAAAGCCACCCAGTGAGTGAAGTCTCGCTGCAAAGAGGCAGCGGGTTTCCCATTCTCCCTGTGACTGACCTGAAGTCCCTCAATAGGATCTTATTCATGTATGTGTGCATCGTGTGTGCATGTCTGTGTGAGAGAGATGCGAGTGTGGGAGGAAGCAGTCTGCTCTTGCACTTTGAGCTCTCTCAGCCATCACAATGAATGTGATTGAAGCCATCTCCAGCATCTAACAGTCAGCCATGCCTTCCCGCCATAATGGACTGTATTTCTCCCTAGAACTGTAAGCTGAACAAATCCCCATTTTCTATCTTAAGTTGGTTGAGTCTCAGTGTTTTCTCACAGCTTCATTTTGGGAGGACACAAAAAAATACAAAACATGGTGTTGCATTTCACCTGCATGGTTGTTGATAAATCACCATCAACTGGCTTAAGGGAACATGGAGCTTATTTTCTTATGATTAGCCGCTTCCAGTGCTCAGTCCAGCTTGACAGGAGAGCTCATACCAACATTAGGGCCGAAAGAACTGGCCCACCATTTCTACATAGCAGCTGAGAGAGGGACAATCCTTACTTGCCAGACTAGCATGTCTGGCCAAGTGTACACAAGGATGCCAGTTAGACAATCTCCTGCAGGTTTGCTCTGGACTTAACTCAACCACTAATTCTCTACAAATGTGCCTAGAGCTCAAACCCTCAACAGTCAGTTGACACCTGTGCCTAACTATGACACTCTTCTGTCCTGCGCCTTTCTTTTTCTTTTTCCTTATTATCAGAGTCCCCAACACAGGGCTCCACCTCTGGGGCTCCTGTACTGCTGCTTCAGGGCTTATAGGTCAGCTCTCACTATCTGCTGGAAGCCACTGGCCCAAGGGTCACCTTCTCACCATTCATTTTTTTTCTCTTTTTCAGAGTGAACTAGATGTATCCTTTTTCAGTACTGCTTTCCATGGTAAGTAGCAGAAGCACACTCTAGTTCTAATTAGGTAAGCATCACCAGTCAGAAAATGATCTAGCAAAATCCATAGCACTAATTATGCACATCTGTGCTGAGGCAGCCAGACCTCTGTGCTTCCCAGACCCTCCTGATCTAAGGACAATTCTTCCCCCTTTTTCCTCCTTCTCTTCCTCCTCTTCTCCTCCTCCTCCTCTTGTGTTGGTGGTGGTATGCGTGTTTGTGTGGGTGGGTGGGTGGGTGGGTGGCACTGGTATACCTGTGGAGGTCCAAGGGTGCCTTTTGAAATCATACTGGATTGCTCTACCTCCTTATCACTTTTACTCAGGGTCTCCCAGGCTCCTCCCTCCAGGGCTGGAAGTGCAGGCCGTCACCATTTCCACATAGCATTTTTACACAGGATCTGGGATCAGAACTCAGGCCCTTTTGTTTTCAAGGCCAAGACTTTAACCCCTGAGCTATCTCTACAGGTCCCAAAGTTGATTCTTAAGATTCCTTTCTTTTCTCTGGACAAGGCAATGAGATTTAGTAGTTAATAATAACTGTTATATATTAATTAAACATCAGCACATGGAGTAGGCTTGTTTGAGACTTCTGAGATGAAAGTGCTTGTTATTCTCAGACTAGATTTTCCGGCTCCAGGCATAAGTTCCCCTTGTGAGCAGAAGGCAGTACTCACAGAGATAAGCTAGCAGGTTACAGAAATTGCCTGGCTTCTATTCCTTTCTTTTTATAGCATGGTAAGTTCTTTTCTTTCGCTTTTGCTCTTGTACATCAACACTGCCCTAGGGGGCTGGTCTGCAGCTCAATGATGGATTGCCTGCCCAGCGTGTGCTGGGCCCGGGGTTCAATCCCAGTGCTGCCAACAAACCAAACACTCCCAGGGCCCCAGATGTGTGCAGGTAATTACCAGGCTTTATGTTTGTTGACTTCTAAGATATTTTTTCTTTAAAAAAATCTGCCTGATTCATAAAAGTTATTTTCACAATATTCCAGGCTTGAATATAAAATAGTTACTAATATTTATCTCTACATAATCTATACTTAACAGATAACAAATAGATATATGAATTATAACAGATAGGTTTATGTGGATATGTATTAATATATATATAAGTCATATATTTTGTTTATATGTATAAGTGTATAGATGCCAATATCCACAATACATTGGTATCAATTTACTCTTTTGGAGAAATAGGCCACTTACTGATGATAAGAATTGTCTCCATGGTCATGAAATTCATTTGAGGTGGTATTTGGAAAATACCTGGGAAAGGGTGAGCGCCCTCTTGTGGTCAGTGACCTAAATCTATGATCTCTTTGACCTAATGTTCCTAAGAGAGCAATTGATGGTTACATAGTCTTCTTAAATAAAAATGTCATCAGGAAATTAGCAAGAGTTAGTAGACACTTTGCTGGGAGAACAAAAACTCAAGATCCACTTCTGGACTCGCTACCAACTGGCCATGTGCATTAAGCAGCACACATAATGTCCTGATTCAAGTGAGAGAATTAGACCGAAAGAGCTTGAACACCCTCTCAGCCTGAATTTGGAACTTGCCAGGATTCCAGTAACTGAACTAAACTGTTTCCTTTCACCTAATGCAGGAGAACTAATGTGGGTCAGACATAACAAGCTGTGCACTGTAGCTGAATGACTTGTTTTGGTGTGTTATACTCTAGTAGCATGTGTATTTTTGTATCTCTCTGCTCCATAGCATAGGTCTGGTTTGATGTAAAGCAACAGGGGAGGGACATCAAAACATCACAAGGGCTGCAGAAATGGCTAGTAGGTAAAAATGTTTGCTACAATGCCTGTGTTCCATTCTTTGGCTCACATAGAAGGAGAGAGCCACAAGTTATCAAGTTATCCTCCGCCCTCCACACACATGCCATGGCACCTTGGTATAGACACACACACACACACACACACACACACACACACACACACACACACCACAATAAATAAATAAATAAATAAATAAATAAATAAATGAATGAATGAATGAATGAATGCAGTTCCTAAGTCTCCCCAGAAGCTCCTCCATCTTGGGACATGTGAAGGATGGGGAAGTCGCCAGAGCCACAGTGCTGGTCTTTCGAGAAGCGGACTGCGCGGTTTACATTGCTCCCTGGTATGGGTTGCTCTATTTCTAAGACTCGTATTACAGAGCAAGACAGATGGGATTTAAAAAAGAAATGACCTAAGCACAAGAAACCAGGACAGAAATTCTGACTTGTTGAAACTCTCCCATCTCAATATGCAGAACCCCTGGTGCAATGGCGTCAGGTGGGACAGACTACCCCTTTGAGACTGAGCACCCCAGTGATGACCTAAATCAGGCCCATGCCTGTGGAAGCTCCGATGTGCTTCACTCCCCCTCCCCGCAGGGGTGGTCCATTGCGGGAGCCCGTTTCTGTAGGGAAAGTTTAGCCCCAGTCGCATAGCTTGGCAGACTTATTTAAGGCTTCAAATTCCATGAACATTGTTTTTTAGGAACCAAGTAGTGGGCTTCCCAAACATGCCCAGCTCTGGGACTCTGAGCAGTTCAAGATCAAAGGAGTCCTGTTGGCTGAGTGGTCAGGCAATGGCACTGTGAAGGACAGATGTCAGCTCAATTCAGTGCACATCTACTGAGTAGGTAAAATTACAGAAAGCCCCAACAAGCCGTGCTGATATTGGGTCCTTTAAAGAGTAGAAAGGATTGGTGATGTGTCTGATTTGACCAGCCTGCACAGGGAGGTAGTGGGGGTAATGCTGGGAGACTCGCTCCACTGTGGCAGGCGTAGACTGCAGGCAACAACGCCTTCAGCTCTGGACAGAGGGTGTGTCTCTGGAGCCTTCACTTTATAGGAGCCCATTTTAGCTCTTTCTCAACAGGATCACCTCAGAGAGATGAGGTGCTCGCATGGGTCTTGTCCTCCCCATCTGCATTTTGTCTTGTTTTTGTGACAGGGTCTCTCTCAGACTGACTTCAAGTTCCATATGTAGCCAAGACCGACCTTGAACTCCTGATCCTCCACTCACTTTCTAGAGTCTGGGATTAGAGGTTGTTGCCCAGACACGTCTGGCAACATTTGCTTCTTCTTTTTGAACACTTCATTTAAGAGAGAGAGAGAGAAAGAGAGAAAAAGAGACAGTACACGTGTGCCATGGCTCACAGGTGGAAGTCAGAGGACACCTTTCAGAAGTCAGTTCTCTCCACCAGGTGGGCTTCCAGGAATTGGGTTGCCAGGTGTTCAAGCAGACACCTTACCTGCTGAGCTGTCTTGCCAACTCTTCTGTGGCTTAATTGCCCATCCCCCATTTCCCCTTCTCCCCCCGCATCCTGTGCCCTTCTGTCAAGTGCCCAGATACCCAGAGCCTTGCTGTGGCCTTCTAGAGGTCTCTTCTTCTCCCCTCCCCAAGTCTTGGGACAAAGGTCAGCAGTGGGTAGGCAAATAGGAGACCTGGGATGTCTCACATCAGGGATGGAAAGGAAACTGAGGCTGAAAGTATCTTTACTGATATATCCTCTTGTGCACCCTTCCACCTAAATACAAGGTCGGCCAAGACCCACAATATTCTGTTGATTTAAAATCCTCTTTAACAAACTACAAACAGTTAATCAACAAATAAGTAAAATCTTAGCGAGCTGGGCATGAGGAGACATACCTGTCATGCCAGATGATGAAGTTAAAAGCCAACTTAAGCTACACAGAAGACTCCGTGTCAAAAAAAACAAAGTAAGCCCACAGACAGACATTCTTTGGAACATTCTTTTTATTTTATAAACTCTTAAAGCCCAAAACAAGGGCTTCTAGAACTCCAGGGTTGCTGTGGGTTTGGAAGAACAGCCTGTTTCCTGCTCTCCTGATTGCCGTGAGTGTGGGTGGAAAGGATGGTGTCTGTGCTGGGCGCCATCAGTGACTCAGCCACCACGTTGACAGGTCATGGTGAGTGCTGATTGGCACCACTGAGATTCATGCACACATTCTGATTAGAACCCAGGGCCCAACTCTAGTTCCGTCCTTAAGTTCCTCAAATCCTGCATATCTTTAGAGACCTAGAAACCGGAAGAGAATTTCTCTCTATGGGCGATAATCTCATCCTGACCTTAGGAGAAGTTGTAAAACTACTCGTTCAAAAAAGGGGCTACAGAAGTACTGGCCAGGAGAACAAAACACTGTCCAGGGAAGCCATCCCACCGAAGGGCCAGCTTCTCTGTGGAAAGCTTCTGCATGGCTCCAGAGGTAACATGACAACGGATGAGCGGTTACCAAGGAGTTTCTTCTGAAGTCTGTTGAAGCATATGACTGTTTAGGAAGAGGGAGACCAGCTCTCCCTGTCCTGATTGTTATCAAGTTGTAAGATCTGAGTGCTTTGGAGCTAGAAGCAAAGACAGTTTTAAGGTTAAGTGCCATTTTTTAGATACCCAGGCTGAGACCCAGAGAAGCTTTCTGGCATGCTTCAAGCCATGTAGCCACCTTAGGGTGAAGCTGGGGTCAATATCTGCTTCTGGGCTTGACTTGAGGGCTACACATTAGAGAAGTAAGGGGCTGTAGCATTGCTATATAGCCCAAGCTATCCTCACATGGCTATACTCAAACAACCCTTGTGCATAGTCTCCCCAAGTGCTGGCACGTGACTCACCTGGAATCAGCCGGTGACACAGTCTCCAGTGATACATTTGTGAAGTGACTTTAGTGGTGGCATCTTGGTATCATCATTTTTTTTTTTTTTTTTTGTGATCAAGGGGTATCAGAGAAGCACATCTTTGATTGGAAGAGTCAGAAAGGATATGAAGTATGAAGCACGAGAACTTCATGCCAAGCAGGGAATTGAAGTTCACATTCATGAATTCCTAACATCTTTTTGGAAATACGTAAACTGCAGGTTGGACTATAAGAATGAAAGCTGCCGTGAGTTTTGGGAAGAGCAGGCAGGAGGGATGGGGACCCTAGAGTTTCTCCCAAAGGTGGGGGAGGGGTATGGAGGGAGTGTCAGGTATGAACACTCCCTGAGGAAGGGCCAGTCTTCAGGGAGAGAGTTATGTCAGCTGCATGGATTCAGTAGTCTGCCTTGCAGGCTTTGCTGGCTCCTCCCACAAGCCTACTGTTGCTTTTATTTTTATATTGGTTAGGGAGTTTTTATGTTGGTTAGTTAATAGTTTGTTTTCTCTGACAGGGTCTCATTCCATAGCCCAGGCTAACCCAGGCTGGTCTGAATCATGTGGACATCCTCCTCCTCAGATGCTCAGGTTCTGGAATTACAGCCATGACCCATCACGCCAAGCTGTGCATTTCCTTTGAGCATATTCTGAAACCCTTGAGACACTGTAGCCACCAACTACCACCCCAACACGCTTCTGCCTTACCCCTACTCTTTTTGTTCCATGAGTCTGGATTCTAATTCAGTAGAGACTAATGACCAGACTTGCTTTTATAAGGCCCTAGGTTCAATCCCATCAAAGCAAGCGAGCAAGAAATAGACCCAATGTTGGCATTCATACTTAATGTTTCATAAGCCCATATGAATTAATTTTGAGCAAAATTAATTACATCTGTGTGTCCTTTGTTCTCTGCAAATGATCAGTCTTTAAGGAGAACAACCTTAGCTGGGCATGTTTGCAAATGCTTGCAATCCCAGCACTTAGAAAGCAGAGGCAAGAAGATCACAAGTTAGAGTCCAGCTTGGGCCATGGACTTGAGACTCTTGTCCCCAAAAACAAACAAAGCAGAGTGGTGGTACACACTGTAATCTCATTACTTAGGAGGTGGAGACAGGAGATTGATCAGGAGCTCAAAACCAGCTTTAGTTGGAAGCCAGGCTAGGCTAGATGAAACAGTCTCAAAACCAAAACAAACAAGTAAACAAAAAACAGGACTAGGGATGTGGCTCAGTTGGTAGAGTCCTTACACGATATACACAAAATCCCGAGTTCAAGCCTACACCAAGAACCCTAGTATATTGGTGCACTAGTGGAATTCTAGCACTGGAAAGGCGGAGCAGGTGCATCAGAAATTCAAGGCCATTCTCAGCTACATAGCAAGTTTGAAGGTAGCTTGTCTCAAAATAGGAAAAAAAAAAAAAAAAAGGTGATTAACTTCACTGAGTGACATCACAAAACAAGACCAAAACCTAAAAAAGTGAGAAGACAGCTGCAGGCCACCTCTCAGGGCTGTGTATTATTCTGTGCCAAAAGGTGACCCTTGGCAGCTTTTCTACTTTGATCAGAAATTGATAAAAGTATAAAAAATGGGAGAAAAGCTTTCCGCACTAGTTACTAGCTAGAATGAAATGAGAAGCCCAAAGGGCCAAGACCAGTCTAGAGTCAACCATTTTAGTTTCTAGACTAATCTCTGGCTCGCGCTGTGTTGCTCAGTTTCCTTACTAAGGACAATCAGCCCTCCGAACTGGAATTAAAATATCACATATGGCTGGGTGTCTTGACTCACACCTGTAATTCTAGGACTAGGGAGGTGGAGGTCGGAAGGTCAGGAGTTCAAGACCATTCTCAACATAGCAAGTTCAAGACTAGCCCGGGCTACCTGAAATTCTGTCCAAAAATAAAATTAAGATGAAACACTGTGTGGAAAAAAAAATGTGTTAGGAGTCATAGATCAGAACCCCTACATAGAACCCCTAGAGTTTGTGACTCATTAAAAAGTTGGTTTCAAGGGGCACTAATGTTGTAGGACCCTGCGCTGTTCGGGCCAATCTGCCTTACAGAGACATTCAGAAAGGTTCAAGGCCCAAGGTTGAGGGAAGTGTTTCTTAGGCCCATGGATGGACACTGTCCATCAGACCCTCCAGAAGCAGCAGGTCCAGCACAGCCTGAAGGGAACTTTTTCCTGTGGTCACTCTCAGCTTGTCAGTAGACCCACGGTGGAGTTCCTCTTTGCGTCTCCCTGCTCCAGATGTCAGGGCTGAGTGTTTGTGTGTGTTTATGGATGTAGGACTTGACATACAGGGCTTTATTTTTCCCATCTCTGCTTACCTCGTATGTGGCCTGAATGCTTCCCCAGTGTGTACAAGTTACTTACAAACCAATTACAATGTGACTGATCGCTGGATTCTTCCTGGGAAGGAGTCACATGATGCCAGGAGACATCACTTTTCAGGCCTTTACCTTGCATTGGATTTGGCGTGTGGTTTCCCCATGTAGTATCCACACTGCATGGTTGTTAGGGTCAGAGTGGGCTGCGTACAGTCATGCAGACCCCTACCACAGTACAGTGACCTTACCTAGGAACTCATATCTCCAGGGTGCTGGGAAGTGCAGCCTTGCTGAAGGCCATTGCCCTCGCAGTGTTGATACCATTCAACAAACTGATCTGAATTTCAAGACATTTGGGCAGCTGCTCAAGGGGACATCTGAGTTGCAGTCACTTACTTGCTGAACATGGAGCTGTCTGCCCAGTAGTCTGATCCAGGCACCAAGTCAGATAGAGACAAATTAATTTCCTTCTCTTAGAAGGGAAGGCTGAGGTTCTGAGGCCTCTTTCTTGCAGCCATCTGTGCTGCCACTTTTGAGACAGAACTTCATGCATCCCAGACAGACCGCAAAGCTTGTTGTGCACCGAGGATGACCTTTGAAATTCTGATCCTCCTGCCTCCACCTCTCAAGTGCTGGCGTTAAGGGGACTGAACCCAGAGTTTGTGTATTCTAGGTGCTTCAGTAACCCAGCCACATCCCCGGCCCCTCAGCTCTCCCTTTCTGCTCACTGGGCTGCTATTCCTACTGCCGCAGCTTGTACTTATGCGTCTGGTTCTGGAGAACAGGTGTGAGCCAGAGGCGTAACACTCATTCCAGTCCCCGTTTGACCCTGGGACAAAGCAATCCTCTATGCAATTGGAAGACATTATTAATAGGTGTATCAGAGCAAACCTTTTTTTTTTCTGGGTCACACAAGGACAGTTCCATCGGCTCCTGAAGTTTCTTCTGCTGGAGGACTATAGGCACACAGCTTAATGAGAAGTTAACAGAGTCTAACAGAAATTTACAAGTCATTCACAGGTTTTCTGTCCAACAAGACTTTGAGCGTCAGATAGGAATGATTTGACTTACAAAGATTCACTAATTATGGACACCTGCGCTGCCCATCCCTGACAGCTGTGTGTTTGCTAACAGAGCTTTTTAGAGCCAAAGCTTCAATCTTCCAAATGTACAGTGCAGACAGTCAACCCTCCCCACCACCTAATTCTGGTCCCCTTTTCCTTTCCCAGGGAGGTGCTCAGATGTGGGGGGTCTCCAGGGAGACTGCTTGGTTGAGCTTGCCAGCAAGAATACAACTAAGCTAGCAGCTTCATAGATTGAAAATAGCTTCTGAAAACTATCCATTTGTGACACTCCTGACTTCCAGCACCAACTACTCTTTGTTCTTTGGACCTATTTTTACTTCGGCCTGGCAGAGAGGACAGCTGAAGCTACATGACTGGAAAGGCATCTGCTCTGGGGTGGAGGCTAGGGGACCCGGGGAGGGTATAGCCTCAGGCTCTTCCCCAGAGGAGCAAAACAGTCCCTAGGGTCCAGCTCTGGCTTGCACGAGGACGAGGGCTGTGACCTTGGCCACAGGCTTTAGCTGTTTGCAAACTGAATAAAATGAGAATGTGTAACTTACCCCTGAGAATTACAGGGAAGACTGAGACAATGTATGCAAAGACCAGCAACAGTGAATATTCAGCAGATGATCGCTACTGTTACTAAAGAACATTCCATCATTTTCTGGCCAAGCACTGGCTGTTGTGTTCTTTGGCTGAGATTCTTCCTTTCTTTGGCTAATGAAATGTGGTTGTTTAGGGATTGGGATGCAGCTCGGTGGTAGAGTGCTTGCTTGGCAAAGGTGAAGCAAGGTGTATGTGAATGAAGGTAATATTGAATATGGATATCTTAATTCAGTAACTCCACTGAAAAACCTCATGGAAAATACCAGCATGTAATCTCTAACATTGTTTTTTTCAATTTTAAAGCTAATTTCCTTAATGCAACCCTAGATAATGTTTAATTTGGATAAGGTCCACATCATTTTGGATGAGATGGTGTTGAACGGCTGCATTGTAGAAACTAACCGAGCAAGAATTCTTGCCCCTCTACTAATTCTTGATAAGATGTCAGAAAACTGAATGAGCAAAAGGTTCCAGCAGGACTACAAGAAACACGGACACCATGGAGAACATCTCAGTATCCACTCTGTTAATACTCCAGACTTCCAGCACCAACCATTTTTTGTTCCTTGGACCTATTTTTACTTCGGCCTGGCAGAGAGGACAGCTGAAGCTACATGACTGGAAAGGCATCTGCTCTGAGGTGGAGGCTAGGGGACCCGGGGAGGGTATAGCCTCAGGCTCTTCCCCAGAGGAGCAAAACAGTCCCTAGGGTCCAGCTCTGGCTTGCACGAGGGCTGTGAACTTGGCCACAGGCTTTAGCTGTTTGCTTATTGAATAAAATGAAGAAAAATTTTCTCTTCACAGAGACCCAAGATTTTGTTTTCTAACTGCGTGCTTCCTCCCACTTCTTACCTAAAGAACCTTGATCTCTTCTCCCTTTCACAAGAGCAAGTTGATTTGAACATATATATGTATTCTGAGTAAAACTATTAGTTGTTCTTTTTCCTTAAAGAAGTCTTATGTTAGTAAAAGCTTCAAAAAATTTTTCCCCAATACTGGGGACTGAATCTGGGGTCTCGCACATACTAGGCAAGCAATTTCCCACTTTTGTTTTCTTGCATTTTAAGTTTTTGTGTGGCATACGTGTGTGTGTGTGTGTGTGTTTCTGTGGGTGCATGTACACATATGCACAAGTGTGAATGGGGGTCAGGGGTCAATGTCAAGTGTTTTCCTCAATGGTTGGCTGCCTATTTCTTTAGATGGTTCTCTCAACAAACCTGTAGCTCGCCAGATGGGTTTGAGTGACAGCTAAGAAGGTCCAGATCCTCCTTTCTGCCTTCTCAGCACTGGGGTTACAGGTGTGCCACCTCTTCTACGGGTTTTGAGGATCAAAACTCAGGTCCTTATGCTTTGCTACAAGTCACTGTTGTTTTGAGACAGGGTCTCATGTAGCCCAGGCTGGCCTCATCATGGTAGCTATGAATTTTGGACCCTACTGCCTCTACCTCCCAAGTGCTAGGATTTAGACTATCCACCGTACCTGGCTTCTCAGACTTTTAAAGAATTTGGTGTCCTTATAAGCCTGTTAATAAAATTTACTTTAATTCCAAGTTAATAAAAACAGAGAAAGAATCTCATCAGGTTGCATGAAATGAGTATTCTTCCTTTATTCCTTTAATGCCTTCCACGATGTCTTGGACAAAAACTGCCACGCATGATTGGTGTAAGCCAGTACTCTCACCAAATCATGTCACTACAGAACAATACTTGCATCCTTTCCAAATGTTCTATATATTTTTGCCACTCAGGCAGAGTTGTAGAACTATCCTTATTAAAAGTTGAGGTGAGATGCAATGGAAGAAGAAAAGAGTACATTAAATTTAAATTTTTTAAATTTAAAAAAATTTAAAAAGAGTACATTAAAATGCTGTGTAGTAGTCCAAGAATTTTCTCCTCTGTAATCCTGTTTTCCAAGTGAATGGACATTTAGGGCCTGTACCATGTGAGGAGAATGAGGACAGGAGGTTCTTTGTCCTTTTTAAAAATAACACTTATTAAGTTTTTAATTGCTAAAGACCCAGAAAATCAGTCAGAGTAGACTCCAACAGCAACCTGAGTTGTTCTGGACTCATTCACAAAGGCTGAGGAAGGCTTCTGACCCCAGGGAACAATAAGTAATGTGCTTATCAAGTGGCCCCAGGTGTGGGGAAAGCCCCATCAAAATCCAAGTATTTTGGAGGTCTTTTTGAGTCACACTAGCTGGGAAACACTGTCCTAGTTGGTAGACATTTAATCAGTAGCACATTCAGTTAGCTGCAGAAACTGGTACACTGGGAGTAGCTAGGGAGTGAACAAAATTAATTTTTAGGTCACACTAAAATAGTAGATGAATTATATCTTGGCATAGATTTAGTACCTTTTGAGAATAATGAGAGTTTAGAAAATATTAGGTAGCTGTCATAGGAACAAATACTCAAAAACAGTGAATTGGAGACCCTATACAGAGTCTTGACTCAAAATGAACTGTGATGCGCTATCTGCTGTGAGATCAGCTCAGTTCAGTAAGATGCTTACAGTGGTATTTCACTCCTAAAATATTTGCAAAACAGTATTGATTTGCTAAGACTTAGTTTGCCCACAGTAGCAAGTTACTAGACCAGGGGTTGGCAAACATTCAATAAAAGGCCAGAAGATAAGTATTTTAGACTGTGAATCATACAGTCTCTGCTATCTACTCCACAATGTCAATGTGGTATAAAAGCATGCAATCATACAAGGGAACATGATTAAATTCTCATAAAACGAGGGACACTGAAACTTAAATATTAAGCTAGAGATGTGCACTTGATCAGTAGTGTTTTCCTAACAGGCATATGAGTCTCTAGGTGGAGGAGCGATTGAGTAGTCCTGGTACTAACCTTAGGCTTCCACCTGTGCACACCTGCAAGCACACATATAGATGTGACAATAGAAAAAGTTTTTCTCATTTTCATATATATATAAAGTATACTTATATTTTCTTCAACTATTTAAGAATTTTGAAATAAGCCTACAAGATATCTCAGGGGGTAAGGTGTCTGCTTTCAAATCTGGTAACCTGAGTTCGATCTCCAAAACCCCACATGATAGAGCCAGCTTCTTATTCTAGAATTTGTCCTCTGATCTCTATGAGCCAAAGCACACATGCTTGCACTTACTGTTGCTCTCACGTAAATGAATGAACATTAGAAAAACAAACAAACAAAACCTCTGAAGTCACACCTTAGCTTATGGGCCACATAAAAAACAAGCAGCAAACCATATTTGCTGACTCCATTGCCTGGCTAGCTTTTATAAAGGCTGACTACGGACAGTTTGTTTCCTAGAAATTTAAAAAATGGCAATAATGGGTTCCAGTTCTAGTATTAGTACAGTTTTAGTTATGTAGCAATGACTTATTTATAACACTTTTTATAACTTCTTTTTGGTTTGGTTTAAATAAACAGGGTATGTATTTAAATATGCTATTATGATTTATTTGAACATTTAGTCTGACATCACAGAGATTGTGAGGCTCACGGGATGTCTGACTACACTAGCACAGCATTCACATGAAGCAAAAACAAGAGTTGGTCCTTCACATCCAAAGTTCCTATGCAAGGATGCAACTAAGAGGGGCTGGAGAGGTGGCTCAGGGGTTAAGCCTCTGCCTTGCAGGCAGAAGGTCCTGAGTTCGTATCCTAGACCCCACCTATAGACACCAGACGGAAGCAGGGGCGGCCTGCATTTCTGGTCCTGGTAGGGCGGAGCCTGTGAATCCCGGAGCAGAGTAAACAAGGAGGTGGAGGCAGTCCATGGTGGTTCCCGAATTCGCCCGTGGTTCTACACACACACACACACACACACACACACACACACACACGCACACACACAATTGGGTAAAAAAAAAGATGCACCCAAACAGTACTAGGAAGAGAGAACTGCATGCACTGAACCTATACAGCTGTTCTCATAATTTTTAATGTTTTACTAATTTTTTTTTTTTTCTGAGAGACCACCATGGTGCATACATGGAAGAGGACAACTTGCAAAGTTGATTGTTGTCTCCTTCTACCATGTGGCCTCTGGGGACTGAACTCAGGTCTCTAGGTATGTACCCAGTTGTGGGTCAACTTACTCCTAGACTGTTTCTTCTCAAACATTTGCATAGCTAAAATTTATATTGTGTTCAGCATCAGTAATATAGGGATGATTTAAATTGGACTGGAAGGTGTGACTAGGGTACATGCAAATACTGTGACATTACCAAGAAATCATCTGAATACCTCAGATTTTGATACCTCTGGAGGTTCTACAATCAAATCTTCCAAGGATACTGAGAACTATACTCAAAACATTGATTGCAGTAGGAGCTATCTCTTCTAATACAGAAAGATAATGTATTCTTTGAACAGGTAATATCAGGCAATTTCAAACCTGCTTAGTCCCTTAAAAGATAATGTGACAGAATTTTGGAAAATAGTGAAATCCTGGTCATTTCTTTTTTTTTATACCAACACAGAATAGGAAGTCAATATTTACTTCAGATTCCTACATCTCTGCAAGTAAGTGGTAAGTAGTAGATCTGATGTTTAAAAAATTATCATGAGGGCTGGAGAGATGGCTCATGGGTTAAGACTCTGCCTCACAGCAGAAAAGTCCTGAGTTCAAATCCCAAATTCCACATTAAAAATACTAAGGGAAATGGGAGCAGCCTGTACTTCTGGCCCTTGGGGGGCAAAGCCTGGGAAACCCCAGAGAGAAGCAAAAAACGAGGTAGAAGCAATCTAGGATGATTCCCAAAGTCACCACAGGGACACCACAGGTCCTCCACAGGGACACACACTACCCTCTGATACACACACACACACACACACACACACACATTTTCAAAATATATATATACATAAGGTTAACATGAGCTAGGTGTGGCGGTTCAGGCTTCTGATCCCAGCTCTCAGGAACATCAAGAGTTTGAGGTCAGCATAGGCTACTAATATCCTGTCATTTTTAGCTGAGGACTAAGTAACACAGGAGTTGGGTCACATGTCCTGAACGTGTATGTCTTCTAGACCACCAGTTTAAAAAGATATATTTGGTATAGAAAATTACATGTCTTCACATAGCAATTATAGGAGACTAAGACTGAATAATTAAAATAAAAAGTATCTGGTTAAACTCTTAGTTCTGATGGCTTCAGTGAAATAATCACATGACAAGTTTTGTACGCTGCAAACATTTTAATGATTATTGTTGAGCATACATTTTGGAAATTTACTTCAAACTGCAACAAGTTAAATAAATGTTTATAATATACAAAGAAAATACAACCAAACATAAATGTCACTTGAAGTGTGCCTTGCACCTAGACCAGTGTTTCCCTCCCTTACATCTTCATTCTTGAGCTACACAAACACACTGCAGAATTTGATCTTTGTAGAATGGCATTTAGGAAAAACAAATATACTCCCACCTCAAAGAAATAAAAAGATTGTGCATGATTATATGCCAAACAAATAGAGAACACTAGAATACTCAGATAGTGCAGGCATCATTAAAAAGGAAAAGAAAAACTTGAGATGCTTGTTAACTCTCTATGTTTCAAGGAAGCAGTATTTTTGACCAGGTAGCTAAAAAGCCAGCAAAACGGGAATCAGTGATGGCAACTGTAGTGTATGGAGTATGAAATAATGACAAACTTTATACAAACACACTGTTAGAAATTCACCAGTGAACACTGAAGAGCTTAGAAGCTGCTCTTTGGAACAGTCAAGTAGGACCACCTTTTCCAGTCACATAAGCCCTTGTAAAGCAACACAGCACATCCTGTGCTGTATACCTGCTGGCTGAGTAGTTAAAAGGATTTATTTTGTCATTAGCAGCTAACAAACTGATTCCACGTGTTCTTAAAGCCTTAATGGTGGCAACAAGGCGAGTCATTAGCGTGGAGAATCATACACTTCTCTGCACACAAACACAAGAGGCTTCACTAGTATTTAAGTCTCTGATCTCTCCCATTGTATTATGAAACTCAATTGAGATGAAAGCCCTTCTCCATCGTAGCAGCTAGCAAGCGCTCTCTCATGATCTCCTCAGAAGAATATTCAGGCAACTTAAGATAATGCACACATGTATTGACTGATGGATAGCTTGCATCAGTAGCATCAACCTACAGAAAGAAAAATAGGAGAGGGCCGTGAGTTTATCTTTTCTGTCTTTTAATTCTAAGTGAGTAAATTGGATTCCCCACTAGCTAGTCTGTACCTTTCGTACAACCGTGAGCCTGGGATGTAGGTTAGCCAGTCCACCTGGAGGTAGAGTTGAACAACCAGTGGTAAACTGCAGGAATGCTTTCCTTTCATCTGAGGACATGCCACATAGAACCCTCACGAACCTAAGGAAACCAGGACTGAAAGAATAGAAATACCGTTACTGATCTGACATTAAAAACAAAGGAAAACAGAAACATTACTTCTTTGTAAGCCACAAATGTCTCCCTTCAAAAAACAACCTCCACATGTTAGAAAAAGACTGCTGAGAGGCTACAGTGAGTAAGAAATGGGCTGATACAGTAAGGCTACCTCCCACCTACAAAAAGCAAGAACTGAAACATTTAAGCATAAGAACAAACATAGACAAACTTGCAAATCAGAAAAGCTCAGGCAAACTTAAAAAATTAATCTAAGTAAGACTAAGGTTATCCAAGTAGACTTAAACTAATCCATATTCATTACAGTAAAATAAACAATGACCCTATAAGTGTAATAAAATAGTATCTACTTCCTATCGGCCAGTGAAATTAACTATATCCTGTAAGTGGATGAATTATTTATAATGACTCTGTCCAAAGAAGCCAGACCCCACAGAGTATACATAATGTATGATTCCACTTATTTTTGCATGTGAGTTGTGTGTGTGTGTGTGTACATGAGAGGGTACTTGAGTGTGTGTGCCTGTGAAGGTTCAAGGGTAACTTCAGGAATCATTCTGGATTGCTCTTTGTTCCTATTGCTTTGCTCTGGGGTTTCCCAAGCTCTAACTTCCAAGGCCAGAATTTCAGGGCACTGCCACACCCAATTGGTATTTTTATATGAGACCTGGGATCTGAACCCAGGTCCTTTTGTTGCTGCTTTTGCTTACAAGGCAAAAATTTCACTTATTGAAGTTCAAAAGCAAGAAAATTAACCAGCAGCTAGTGATTTACTTACTAGATTCTTTTATTCTGCATGTCAATTACATAGTTATACCCACTTCGTGAAAATTCCCTGAGACATATATATATACAATTTGGGTACCTTTATAACATTTCAATAAAAAATTAACATATATACAATATAGCCTAAGTGCTTAAATTTACCTGGTCTTTAAAATGACTTCCACGACGTATCTTAGATGTGTGAGTGCAAATACATGTATGAGCATGAGATGACAGCTTACAGGAGTTAATTCTCTCCCTCTGCCATGTAGGTTCTGGGGACTAAACTTAGGCTATCAGGCTTGGCAGCAAGAGCTTTGCCTGCTGAGTCATCTCCCTAGCCCCCTAATCTATAAAATAGCATCTCAACAACAGCTGTGACCCCCCACATGTGGTCAAGGCCTCATTGCTGGATCTGCACGGTGGCATCTCACTGCTTCCTGTTTACTTGTGAATATTATCCTCTATTGTTTGAGCTTTAGATGTAAACAATTCCACAGATCTTGGACATTGTCTATGCATACCTGTCACGGGTATAGCCCAGCTTGGGTTCGGTATAATTGATGATATCCTCTGCTGCCCAGGATGGTGACTGGTTTCCACAGAGAATCATCTGAACTTCTTCATGGCTGAAGGAACTTAATTTCTCCATTGGAAAAACTTTATTAAACCCATCTACATTACAAACACATTACAAAACATCAAAAAACTCATTACGTAACCCATTTTCTAAATTATGATTCCAAAGTCGCAAATTTCAAATCAAACTACCCATTATTGACTAAATGGACAAAGGCAGACTCTGGAATCAATTCTTGGTCTCGAAAAGAGAAATCTCTGCTTAATACCATAATATGAACAGGGAGATATTTGGTCACTATGATCAACAGCCAAATCCTTCACACAAGCAGCTATAGGTGTATGACTCACAATCACTCTCATCATATAACGTATAGCATGTGTGCAGCCTTGGGTCCACATCGAGGAAGAATCGGGATGAGAAGTGAGCTCCCATTGCTCCGGAGGAGCAATGTGTACTACCGTTTGAGAATGTTCTGCCTTAGAGTACTCTGCGAGACCTAACCACATGATGGTCAAAAATCTGAGTTTATGGTAACAGCACTATTGATGTTCTTCTCAAAGTGAAAGGAAATGAATCATTCTTTGAAGTTACCTCTAAAAGCTTCCATCTGCTTCTGAATACCAGTATGCATACAAAAGTCAAACATCAAATCCACATATTCTTCTGCATTATCCATTGTTATCATCTGCAAAGGAAAAAAGTCAATATTATTACTGACATCTAGGGCATTTCAGTAACACTAAGCACAGCTGGCTCTATTAGGATGTTCTTTCAGAGCTTGATAACTGTACTAAGAGGAATTACATTTTAAAACTTTTTATTGATTGTGTGTGTGTGTGTGTGTGTGTGTATGTATCAAAGGCTATTGTGTCTCTCTGTGGGGGCTAAGGGTGACATCGGGAATCATCCTGGATTGCTTCTACCTCCTTTGTGCTTCAGCTCTGGGATTTTCCAGGCTCCGCCCACAAGGGCCAGAAGTGGAGGCCACTGCTGTTTCTGACTGATTTTTTTTTTAACATGAGACCTGGGATTCCAACTCAGGACCTTTTGCTTGTGAGGCAGAGTCTTAAGCCCTGAGCCATCTCTTCAGCCCATAGGAGGAAATTCTTTTTACCTCATCTTCACCACTTGGTTTGAGATCCACAGCTGTAAAGCCATATATTCTTGAGGAAGGGCAGAACTGGAAATTTAAACTGAGAGGACAAAAAATATTAGCACTTTGCAACTGTTAATTTTTAACTTTTGTAAGTAACACTGTGGTCATTAAGCTATGAATGATCCCATCTGCCATCAACAAAATCAATATACCAGTTTGGAGTACATACGAGACCTAACTTTTATTTATTTGTGTGTATGTGTGTGTGCGCACGTGTGAGATACTTTGTATATGGAGGACCAAGGGCAACTTTGGGAATTATCCTGGATTGCTTCTATTTCCCTCTGGGATTTCCCAGGCTCTGCCCACCAAGGACGGAAGTACAAGCTGCTGCCCTCCTGGCATTTTTACATGGGATCTAGTATCTGAACTCAGGACCTTCTGCTTGTGAGGCAGAGTCTTAACCCTGGAGTCAGCCCAAGATCTAACTTTCATTGTTTTTTGAATCTGAAGTGCTGAGAAACAAACCCAGGGCCTTGAACACAAAGCTGAATTTTTATTTAGTTAAATTTTAGTATGTATGTATGTCTGTGGCATCCTTGTGCTGTGTGTATGTACTCGTATGCATGTGAGTGTATGTGGAGGGACAGAGGACAGAGGCCAAAGTTGGCCATCTTTCTCAATCACTCTCCACTTTATTTACAGAGACAGTCTTTCACAGGAAGGCAGCCATATCCATTAGGCATGCATATGGGTGCTGGGGCTCTGAACTTTGGTCCTGATGTTTGCAGAGCCAGTGCTGTGCCTACCCATCCATGTCTCAAGCTCCAGAGGCTGAATTTTTAAATGCAAAGCCCCATGCACATCTATTCTATAGCCTTTTTGCAAAGACTTTATTAAAACACAGCTTCCCATATACCATTTACCACTTGTGGGGGAAAAAATGATTTTCCTAATGAATTATTGTAGAAATATGCTTATATTTGTCCCCAGAAAGAAACTGCTATTATTGTTACTCACACTATGTGTATGTATCCTAAGAAAAATATCAATCCTAATTACTATTTCTCACTTAATGAGGAAAATAAGACTTAGAAATTTATAATTAGACAATTTTTTAAAAACTTATTATCTAATGTATGATGTGCATAGGTGTATATGTTTTGTGCAGAACACATGCAAGAGTGTGTAACCTTCCAAAGATAACATTGTAAAATTAGTTCTGTCTGTCCATCTTCCCATAAGTTCTATTTCGGATCTTCATGATTGTTCAGTAAGTACTTTCACCTGCTGAATCATCTTACCAACCCTCATTCAGCAACTTTATTGTGTGTATACAGAGAATATTCTCACACAAGTCTAGATGATATAGCTTACTATATACACTTAGGTTATGTGGTATGGCAGTTATTCCAAGATACAAACTTGTACATCATGTTACTCTACAATAGGCAAATGTAACATGATGGTTGTTATCTGTATACATAAATATATGTAAACATAGGAAAGGACAGTGAAAAGACCAGGTGGCAGAAATTTTAGGTGCATTGTAATCTTATAGGACCAACCCTGTATATGTGGTCACCTGTGAGTCAAGACATTCACCTGGAGTGACTGTTTATCAAAAACAAAACAAAACAAAAAATCAAAAAAACTATTTCCCATGGTATCAGCAAATGTCAAAAAGCAAAGCCCCTGAGCCAACCTAAAAACATAGGTGAACCATGTACTTGGAGATTATAATTACACATTCACATAAACTTAAAAAATGCCATCAAGAGCGGCAGTACCTGAGTTAGTTGATACCAGTACTAAAGAATTACATATCAATCATTTTGAGCTTTGCCAAGTAGGCTATATCTACTAATTAATGAAGTTGTCAAAATACTTTTGGCTTCCATGTTATCATACTTGAAAATTCAGATGTTTCAGATTTGATAATAAGATCTTATTCTTAACTTCTTCATTACATTTATTTGTCATGTGTATGGAAGAAAGGGTATGCATACCACAGAAAAGTGGGGGTTGTAGGGCAACATGGAGGAGTAAGTTCTTTCCTTTCACCTTTACATGGTGGATTTTAGGGGATCAAACTCAGATTGTTGGGTTTGACAGCAAGTACATCAAGCAGAGACAGGTTTTCAAATATCACAGGCTGCTCTTTAATCCTCTATGTTGGCAAAGATAATTTTGAACTTCAGATTTTGCTCTGCCTTCCCAGTGCTGGAACTGCAGGCATGCACTGCCATGGGGCTGGTAATCAAATGCAGAGCTTCATGTATGTTAGGCAAGCACTCTATCACATCCCCAACACAGGAGTGTCTCTTGTGATATGAAAAAAAATCAATAGTTCAAATAGACCACCAGTATTTTCTACAATAAACTACTATTTCAACAGGATGTTTATCAATATATGACACATTGGTGGAGACAGAGAAAACAGACTTTTGAGTGTATTCATTTGTGAGGTATAAGAACGTATGTACAAAGCTTACCCTAAGTCCTCTATGCTAAGTGGTGGTCCAGAACCTGATGGATTCTTGAGCACTAATTCTTGTAATTTTGTATTCTTCTCATCTTCAGAAAGACTTCTGTTGCTTAAAATCTGGCGTCTCTTGATAGCAAGATCTTTAATTTCTTTTAAAAATCTGGCTCTGTGTGGATTTACCAGTTCAAAGTCTTCCCAAGTTAAAATTCCATTAAACCAAGCTGGAGGTTTGGGCTTAGGGGGATCAAGAATGAATTCGGACTTGGAATCCTCCTCAAAGCTTCCGACTGAGAGTGATTCATGCCCTTCTTCCGTGGATGCTTCAGACTGACTTTCAGTGCAGTGCAAGTCTCGGTCACCTCGGGATTCATAAATCAGTTTGCTCATGTTGCTTTTAATGTCACCCATACACATGAGTTTAAAGAAAGGTTTCGAAATGGGCAAGTCCACGAGTCTATTGTCTTGAATACATTTGGCCAAGAAAATTCCAAGGAAGTGAAAAAGTTTTGTGATCCTCTCAAGCTCGTCACTGTCTTGTGGAAATGGTGCCGTGAACAGTCCGCATGATCGCTGCACATAGTATCCAGGAGGCTTCAATCCACCTCCAAGATCAACCTAATTTTTTAGAAAAGAAATAAACAAAATAAACAAAACTATCATTATTATCTACAAGAAAAATTATAAACATTAAACATCATTATGAATTTATAATTTACATTAAAAAGTTTTAGACAAATTTAATCCTTTAAAAAACAGATTATTCAATAATAAAAGTGTAAAAGTAGAGATCAACTTGGACAATGCTGCAGGAACCTGTCTAAAAAAAAGTAATTTTAAAAGATAGAGTCAGAAAACTTGACTTACATTCTGAAAGTATACCTGTTTTTAAGACTTTCTAAGAGAAATAAGGGCTGAGTGTGATCCTAGCCCACTTGGCAGAGAGAACTTTTGAAAATTGTCTTCTACCTCTATCTGCATGTGGCACAAATGTGTTTGCCTGCTCTCTTGCTCTCATAAACAGGTAAAATATATATATATTAAGAAGATGAAAACCAAATCTTACATGACGAGACTCATCATCTGGAAAGTTGTCATCACAAAGCCAAGTGCCCAGGTCAGTTCTCTGGAATTCTGCTGCCACGAGAGCATAAAACTCCAATGTGGGTCCCAAGCCAGTTCCTTCTTCCCCTAAAAATTCAACCTAAAACAACCAAATAAATGGTGGGAAAAGGTAAACTTAAGTTGTTTTTTTTAATGATTCAATTCTTGCAAGAACTTGCTATCTGATTCAGCAGTATGCCCCCTTTCACAAAAGCAATGTGGTATATTATAAGCAACACAGAAATTTTATTCTATTATTTTATTCTATTTATTTATTCTATTATTTATTCTAAAATTTATTATATTATTATATCATTTTGTGGTATGCTATTGCACTATTAAGTACTGTGCTGAGCACTGTTCCTATATTATTAAGCTTGTAATAATTTTGGAGAGTAATTTCTATCTCACGACACTGCAGAATACTAATTAAATTTGCACTTTCCATCAAAGGAAATATCCTTATCTCAGATAAAGAGCTCACAGTATTTTTTAAAATAAATAATTGTGTACAGCGTCTTTTTGACACTGTTCCACTTATTTATGACTTTAAGCCATCACTTCAAAAGTTCCTGGCCACATTCTATCTTATCCAAAAATAACTTGAAATTCTTTATGAAAACTTACAGCAGACAGTAAAGTTGAGGATTCTCTAGGTTAAAAAAATGTAAGGATAGAGATAGAGATAAAGATAAGGATAAAGATAAAGGCAAAGAAAATGTTTACAGACAGTGAAAGTCATACAGACTTGCATGGCTGAGAGACAGTGATACAACAGCTCATGACTCACAGTATCAAGGCAATACCTATGGAATGGGAACTCACAGTGGAAACCTTGGGGTCTAAAGTTGGATGAGTGAAGGAAATACACATATCAGTAGGGAAGCCTGAAGAAAGGCTTCGAAGAAAGGTAACGATATACCACGGAGGCCCTCACAATAGACAAGTTAAAATGAACCTAAGGGGTGGAGGAGTGGGGGGGGGGGCGCCACAGAAACATACAGGCGGAAGGGTGAGGGTGATTGGGAGTAGGAAGGAGGGGAGAGGGAGGGAAGCTGGGATGAATACTCGATATACTTGTAAAAGTAGAGAAAAAAAAAAAATCAAGTCGGCTTGTTCCCATCCGTGATGGGAGAGGAACTACCATTAGTTACCTCAAGTAACTAATAATATACAGATATCGGTGATATCCACAGCAATGTCTCTAGAGTAAATCTTTTTTAAAAAGTAGTTTATTGTTATTATTTCTATGTGTGTATCAGAGGACACTTTGTGTCCCTGTGGAGGACCAAGGGTAACTTCAAGAATCATCCTAAATTGCTTCTACTTTTTTGCTTCACTATAGAATTTTCCAGGCTCCATCCACCAGGCCGGAAGTGCAGGCCACTGCCATTTCCACCTGGCATTTTTTACATAGCACCTGGGATCTGAACTCAGGACCTTCTGTTTACAGAGCAGAGTCTTAACCCCTGTGCCATCTCTCCAGCCCTTAGAGTAAATACCTTTAATTTCATACTGCCATTTGCTGTGACATCACTTACCATACCAAGCAACATGGATTAATTAAAGTAAAATTTAGATTTTTCAAAACTAATCGTTTGTGAATACTATTACTCAGTCCGACCTTGTACAGAAGTGGATTACTACCCCAACAGACTTTTATAGTGCAAGAATGAAATTACTCTTTGCTACTTGTTAAGCACACAAAGGTCTGATCTGAGGATTAAACACTCTGTTAGAAAAAGACCTCTGCTCCTCCACAGTGGAAACAAGTTACCTGCTTTCAACCCATCCCTTCTCCCTAATACCATCTTAGGATGCAGGAGGTTACCTCAAGAACTGATTTCCGATCTGCATGTATTTGCATGACATTCTCAGCCCATTCCATCAGTGATTCACCACGTGGAACTTTTACTCTTTCGTGCTTGAGCCGACCAACTCTGAACTCCCCAGGGTCATCTCTCCTTACGCTGCTTGTAGTCCTTGTTCGCTCTACAGTGGCTTCTCGTCTATTTTGTAACCACACAATTGCTCTGAAACAGAATATGTGTATACTTGTAGCCCAGTTTCACAGCTGGAAGGAAGCACTACTAAACCAGCAATGGAATATAAAGATTTAGAAATTATTTTAAAGATTCCTTAACTTTATTTTGAGATAGGGTCTTGGTACTTCCACCACCTAATTTCTGGGATAATAGGTGTGCACCACAATGCCCAGCTGCTATACTATAAAAGACAGTGTTCTGTCAAATAACTTTTTGTTTGTTTACTGAAAGTGTCTATGCAGTTCAGGCTAGTCTCATACTCAATGACCCTCCTGCCTTTAGCCTCCTGCCTGCTGGGATTAGACCTGTGAGCTAAAATGAATCACCAGGCAATTTTTTTAAGCAATAACTTTTTATTGGCTAAGCTACTCCTTCCTTTATTAAATAAAATATACAAAATTAATTGATTATAATATGCCTTAAACAAATAAAGAACTGGTTATCAAGTAAAAATAAAGACTTGTAGTCCAAGTTCTGAATAATGTAAAAAATATAGTGTCTAGCCAAGAACTAATTGGCTAATCTTTTTTTTTTTTTTTTTTTTTTTTTAGTTATGCTATCTTTATTACTATGAAAGAAACTGGAAACCACCATCAAAATGGTTATTCTAACCCATCTACAGTGAGAGAAAGAACCTTTAATGAGGAGTAAAAAGACAAATTTTATTCTCATGTATGACTAAATCTTAATAAACTCACACGAAACAGCTAAATAGCATAAAAATCCATCTCTTTACCTACAGAGCAGAAACCATAATCAATTCTATTTATCCCAAAAGGGCTATAATTCCAGTTGTACAAATGCTTTGTGGTACTGAACAGCAGAAAGCTGTAACTTAGGGGAAAAGACAACTAATTTAATGTATAATTTTACAGAGAAGTCAAGGTATGATATTGTGTATTTAATGCCTACAGGATGCACTACCCTGTCCTAGCACTTCAGATACAGTAATGAACAAAATAGCTGGAAATCCTGATTCACGAGACTTTTAAATAGTGGAGAGAGGGCAAAATTCAATTTTCTGTACATTAGATGGTGATAAGAAAAATGATCAAATGGAAAAATATACTTAAACAGTATCAAAGATATCAAAGATATTTGAAAAAGATGGGATGTAGTTTAATGATAGAGCTCTTGCCTAGCACACTTGAGGCCATGGGTTTGAATTCTAGAAAAAAAAATGTAATTTAAAAATTCATTTAGCTTGACATCACTATGAATACTAGCAACTAATAACTTATATTAAGTTACCAAATTACTACTCAGTAAATGTTACAGGTGTTCAAAATGTTTTATTCCATCATTTATTCCATCATTATAACAAAGCACATATTCAACTGGAAAACTCTAGTTCTAACAGCCTATTTGTACATTTTGGACTTACATAACATAAAAAAAAATCTTTATTCTAGAAACATGAAAAGATATACTTCCTACCTGGACGCACCAAAGGCTGTACATGTGAAGTAAAGCTGTCTTGTTTCAAATGGTATTAGAAAAGGACACTTGCTGGTCAATTGTTCACACCAGTCTGGCAAAGCCCCGCTTGCCAATGCCAAGGGTTCCTTCAAATTAACAAGGTCTTAGTGTTAAAAGGCAGCAATTATAATTAACAATGAATACAAAAAGACTGTATGGCCTAAATAATTGAAAAAGAGGAAGGGAAGAGATGGTGAAAGGCAGGAAAGGAGAAGGTATACTAGGAAAAGTCCAACACGTACAGAGTTCATCCATGTGATTCCATTACCTCAATCTGCTGCAAAATTTTTGTGGTGATTTTTTTACTAGTAAATTCATCGGGTGGAAAAGTAAACTGAGGCTGCTCATCACCATCTTCTTGGGCCGTTCTTGAGTAAGGATCACTTGCAACAATATACAGAATTCGAAGCAGCTGAAGGACATCCTCCACACCGCAGGAGTTCTGTCCATTGCCTGCTTTAGCCTGTGGTTGTTCTTTTGTCAAGTTAAGAATATCACTACTTTGAAGAGAAGAAATGGCTCCCTGATTTAATCCAGACTTTGTTCCATGCTCACAAAAATCCTGAAGAAATAATTGGCAAAACTAACCATTAATCACGTTTTCAAGAAAAAACATTCTACTAGTACTACTTTGAAACAGTTGAAACACTATCACACAAGACAAGAAAGTCATTCAAAACCACCAAGACTACCAAGTATACACACCACAGACTTTTAATCTACTGAGATCCAATGCTACAGCAATATGGAAATTTTAGCATTGATTCATTAACAAATGTTTATTCAAGTGCTTTTTCCTGCTTTTTGTTTGTTTGTTTTTAACTATTCCAATGATCCACTCTTTCTCAAATCTAGGGATAATCCAGGGTCTCGCGCATGCTAGGTAAGTGCTCTGTAACTGAACTGCATAACAAAGCTGAAAGCCATTCCCAATCACAATAGTTTTAATGCCAATACCTTATATGCAGCTATGAGCTGAGAACAATTTCTGTTTTTCCTAATACTTTTATTAGTGCCAGTTAATTTCCAGTGGCGCAGGAAAGCGGCGTCTGCATTCCTCTGCAGGTAGGTTATCAAGTCATTCTTTGGTAATTCATCAGTGCCAAGGTACTGTTCCACATGCTCTATAGACCAGCAGCCCTACAACAGGAAAAACCAAATGTTGGCCTTTCCCTATGATAAGGTCTATATTTCACATGCATTGTATAAGGCAGCTTTAAGATCATGCATTTAATCTAACTTAAAGGATCAGTTAGTCACTTTGTCCTCATGTTCAATTGCAATATAGTCTTAGTTTTGTTTCTAAATGTCAAAGAATAAGACCTATTTTCTAAAATAACTTACCATTTTTCCATTTTCCTTTTCTTTATCAGAATCCTTCATTTCTCTGTACATGATTCTAAACATGAAGACATTATTCAAATTAATAAGTCAACTGATTTGTAATTATTTCCAGCAAGTCCCAATCTTTCAAAACATGTATGAATGATATCATTAGTCATACACATACATTCGACACTGAAATCAAGGTGCCACCAGTAAGTGCTCTACTACCAAGCTACATCACCAAGCCTTTTGACACAGGATCTTAACTGTAACCCAGGGAGGATGGTATCAAACTTGTGATTTTACTGCCTCTGCCTCCCAACTGCTGGAATTATAAGCACGTGACTCCAACCTGGCTCTAGGGCAATTTTCAAGAAAGAACACAGCAAGGAAAGCATGTACCAGCTAGGTGTGATGACACACACCTGCAATTCCAGCACTCAGAAGCTAGAGATAAGAGGACATGGTATTCAAGCTCATCACTGCTCAACAACTATACACAGTGTTTGATAATAGCTTGGGCTACAGGAGACCTTGCCTTTAAAAAAAAAAAAACAAGCAAATACTTATTTTAAGAAATAGCAATTATTTTATAAGTAATATTGAGCACTGCTACATTCAAGAAATTACTGAAAACACTTCAGCTATATGAATTCTCAAAACTACTGTCATTTTAGAAAATACTTTTGGAAACTGAGGCACAAAAATGTTAAATTTGTCACTGTGAAAAGATGGTTGCAGCCTGCTCTTCAAGCTCTGAAATAGTTGAGGCATGCACTTCTGGTCCTGGTGGGCAGAGCCTGGGAAACCCTAGAGCAAATCAGTAAGGAGGCAGAGCAATCCAGGATGATCCTAAAGTTATCCATGGGCCTCCAGGCACACGAAGTATCCTCTGAGACACACACGCACGCACGCACGCACGCACGCACGCACGCAGAAAAAAAGGTTCACTATTAACTTGACTACAGAAAGAAATAGAAATCAGAAAATTTCTTTAAAAAAAGGTTAAATTTGCCCAGTATTACTTATTTGCTGAATGGTTAAACAGAGATAGGCTTGATTCACACACTCCAAAGTGAAGAATACAAAATACTTAGAATTTCATACAAAAGTATCATCAAAAATACAAATCTTAAAAAAAAAAAATACAAATCTTGTTAAATCTAGATTATTTCTTGTACATGCATGTGTATGTACAAGAAGGCACTTGAGTTTGGGTGCGTGCGTGTGTGCGTGTGTGTGTACAAGAAGGCACTTGAGTTTGGGTGCGTGCGTGCGTGCATGTGTGTGTGTGTGTGTGTGTGTACAAGAAGGCACTTGAGTTTGGGTGCCTATGGAAGCCTAAGGGTGACATCAGGAATCATCCTAGATTCCTTTACTTTTTTATTGCTTTGCTCTGGAATTTCCTGGGCTCCACTTTCCAGGACCTTTAATGTATGCTGCTAATGCCATTTTCACTAGGCATTTTAATATGTAATTTGGGGATCTGAACTCAGATCCTTTTACTTGTGAGGCAAAGGTTTTATCCATGCAGCCTTTTCACCAGCCCAATTCACATTATTTCTAAACATTCTTTTAGATCTGAAAGTGAGCTATTCTATACTTGGTGTCAGAATTGCTCTTAGGTTTTCCCATAATCTAAAAATAAAGAGATATATGCTTGCTGGGTCACAGGCACTAACAACATGTACAATTATGTGACAATCTTACGTGTAAGTTGGCTCCCAAATGCGCCTGAGTTTGTCTGATTTTACATTGCCATTACAGGACAACTGAAGCAGTTTTTGGACATAGTAAAAAATGGTCGATCTGAAATTGGTGAGTGGTAATTCAACTTCCCGAGTTGTTCCAAGTCCGGTTACTTTCAACGTGAGGGCTAATCGAGGTGATGGGGTACATTCAACTTCTTCCAAGAGTTCTGAATGAGGTGTTCCTAGAAATTTGGCAGAGGTGTAAAAAGTAATATTAAAACAAGCATTCTACAAGAACACTGCACTAGATGATAAATTCATATATTCTCTAAACACCATTAGTTCCTTAAGATTGTTCTGGCTTATTTTGTTTATTTTTGGTTTTGTGAGACAGTCTTGCTATGCAGTCCAGCTTAGCCTGGTATTTGCTACATAGCCCAGGTTACCTTGAATTCATGATAATCCTTCTGTATTTTATTTTTATTTTTTATTTTTAAAAATATTTTATTTATTGTGTGTGTGTGTGTGTGTTTGTGTGTATGTGTATCAGAGAGCACTGTATGTTCCTGTGGAGGATCAAAGGTAACTTTGGGAATCATTCTGGATTGCTTCTATCTCCTTCTTTTGCTCTGGGATTTCCCAGGCTCCACCCACCCGGGCCAGAAATACAGGCCTAGTGTTTTTTTACTTGGGACCTGGAATCTGAACTCAGGACTTTCTGCTTTCGAGATAGTCTTAACCCTTGAGCCATCTCTCCAGCCAAATCCTCCTGCATTTTAATGTAGGGCATAATAAACCTAGACACTTAAAGACAGAAGCCAGAATAGAGCATGTGCATGTCTTAGGCCAGTAAGAAGGCCTAAGACAGTAGGTAAAGGTATACACAAAATTTTTTTTTAAAAAAGATCAGATTAGAAACCAACCAGTACTTAAAAAGAGATATTCCTTATTTTTATTTGCTTAAAAAGGGATATTCCTTATTTTTATTTGAAAACACATGGTGGTACCTACATGAATAGTTAGGACTTTTACTTACAGTAAATGAATGAGCTGTGCATATATACCCAAACAAATATATTTAGGTTGGTGATGTGTTTGAGAAAAAACTCACTTCTTACTAATACCTGCTCTTCTTCTCTTCATGGGTTAAAGAGTGCTTTTTAGTCCCTGCAACATATTCCCTCGTCTTTAACACAATTAAGATAACATCCAATTTTTTGATAATAATTTTTTTCCAGTCATCAATATATACCACATGGGATTCATTAATTATGAATAACTAGTGGCAAAAATAATTCATTAAAAATAGGATAGGAATGTCTTGATTTAATTTATACTCATCACCATAAATATTATGTACAAAGGAGTATGTACCTTCATAGTTAGCATAGCATCTACCAGCTACAATTATACTCCATACTTAGTCACAATTAAATACCATACTAATCACCTTAAATATTTACTTCATCTAGTCTTTTGCTATCTTGCAAAGAACCATTATTCTTTGCACAATAAAGACATGGAGGTTCAGGCCTAGTGCCTTCCCAATGTATTAGTTTCCTGCCATTGCTATAAAATATTAATACAAATTGGGTGCTTTAAAACAACATAAAATTATTACCTAGAAGTTCTTGAGGTTTGAAGTCCTAAAGTAAACTTCTGGGGGTTTGCTACTATTGGAAACTCTAGAAGAGAATGTTTCTTTGCCTTTTCTCACTCCTTCGGGTTATTCATACTCTTAGCACATGGCCTTTCATCGCTTCTGTTTTCTTACTCTCATCTCTTCTGACTCTGCCTTTTCCACCTCCCTCTTAACGAGGACCATGTGGATAATCCAGCATGAACTGTTTAACAACACTATCTGCAAAAGTCTCTTTTGTCATGTTGAGGTAACAAATTCACAAGTGTTAGAATTTATGATCTAAGCATCTTGGGTGGAACGGGTGGAGAGCAACAGGACACTTACCATACCCATAAAAGTTTTGTTTTCTGGCAATACTAGGAATTGAACCAAGGGTCTCATGTGTGCTACACAAGCTTTCTACAACTGAGTAATAGCCACAACCCCATAGAACACTAAAGGATGAAGTTGAAGTTATCAACCAGGCCAAATCATTGCAGAAGCCTTAATTAAAACAAATAAGACAACTTTTCAACATTAACACTAATTAAGAAAAATTATCATTAAATAATGCCTTGCTTTAAATATTGCACAAGTACAAAACATGCTTTAAATTTTTTAAAGACTTTGGGGACTAGGAATGATCTCGGTGGCAGAACATGGGTTTGTGTGTGCAAAGGCCTTGTTTCAATCACCAGCACATCCAGAAAAGAAAAACAAGCAATTCTTAGAATTCCACATTCCTGCTCTGAGGGACTGTCTTTCTTGTGGAGCACCCCATTCTCTTAATGCTTTTAATGAAAGCCTATATTAAATTTTTTTTTAAGGGCTGGAGAGATGGCTCAAGGGTTAAGACCGTCTCACAAGCAGAAGTTCCAAGTTCAGATCCCAGGTCCCACATAAAAATGCCAGGCAGAAATGCATACCTGCATTTCCAGCCCTGGTGGGCAGCACCCGGGAAATCTCAGAGTGAAGCAAAATGGAAGTGGAAGCAATCCAGGATTATTCCTGAAGTCGCCCTTGGTCCTCCATAAGTACACACAGTGCCCTCTGATGCACACATATATATATTAAATAAATAAAGTTCTTTAAAAAATTTTTTTAGTACTTAAGAGGGTGATCAATGCGTAAAGGTGCTTGCTTCAGAAGCATAAAGACCTAAGCTCAGACTCCTGGCATCCATGAAAACACTGAGGCATGACCACCCCAATATTGTAAACCTAGCACTGTGGGTGGCGGATGGCATTGCTGGGGCTTGCAGGACTCCAAATTAACTCCAGGTCTAGTCAGGAAACTCTGTGTCAAAGAAATAAGGTGGAAAGTGATAGAGTAGGATACTTCATGTGTTCTCTAGCTTCTTTACACATACATATACCACATATACAATGGTGTGCAGCACGAAGACCAGACAACAACTTTCGTCATCTCTCTCCTATCACAGGCCCCAGGGACTGAGTTCAGGTTGTCAGGCTTACATGAGAGCACCATTTACCTGCTGAGTCGCCTTGCCAGTGCTATATATGTGGGTCTTTTGTTTGTTTCTGGGTTTGGGTTTTTTTTTTGAGACAGGGATTCATCTAGTTGAGACTGGCCTCAAATGTAAGTGTAGCTGATCCTGCTGCCTTAGCCTCCCAAAGTGCAGGAATTAGAGGCATATGCTACCATGCAGCTTAAACTAATAAAACCATGTGTGTTGGCTAGTGTCGAATGTCAACCTCATACAATAGCTCACACGGGAGAAGGGTCTCTAAGATTCCCTGTGAGAGATTACCTTGATTAAGTTAACTGATGTGGGAAGACCCAATTTAGCAGTTAGTAGGGCCATAGCATGGTACTACATGCTAAGAACATACAAGCCAGAGTGTGTCGTCTGTGTGCACATGTGTACATGCATACAGAGCCCAGAAGACAACGTTCAGATGTTTAGTATCTTCCTGAATTGCTCTGCACCCTTTAGAAAAAAAAAAGACAGGGTCTTTGCTGATTCAGCTGCACTGGCAGGTCACCAAGCTCTGCAGATCCTTCTCTTTTCACCTGCTCAGCATTGGGGTTTGAGACCTATGCTGTCATGTTCAACTTTTTATGTGGGTGATGGTGATCTTTATACTTGCAAGATAAGTACTTTGCTGACTGAGCCATCTCACGGCTCTAAAGCATTCATTTTTAAAAACACTGGAGGCTGGAGAGATGACTCAGGGGTTAAGACTGTCTCACAAGTAGAAGGTCCTGAATTTGGATCCTAGGTCCCATGTAAAAACACCAGATGGAAATGGCAGCTGCCTGCACTTCAGGGTCTGGTGGGTGGAGCCTGGGATATCCCAAAGGGAAGCCAGGAGGTAGAAATAATTCAGGATGATTCCTGAAGTCATCCTTGGTCCTTCACAGGGACATACAGTGCCCTCTGATCCATACACACAACACACACAAATAAAAAAAAAAGTCAATAAAAAATTTTTTTAAATAGACTAATGGTACTTTAAAATGTTTTAACCATAACCGGCAAATTCAAGCATCACTTTGCTTTTCCAATTGTATTATTTGATACCAATTAAAATCAAATCACTAAGCCAAAATATACTATACCTGGGGGAGGAATTTCTAGGTCAGTTGTCTGCTGGACATTCGTTCGACCAGGTCTAGGGTCGAAAGCAGGAACCAAAGCAGAGAACTGCCGCTTTAGCACATAATCATCATCCCATGTCCTCCTACGCCCGCCTTTTGTTTCATATTCTTCTTCTTCCTATTGCAATAAAATTTTGTAGACAAAACAATTCAGGCTAAAAATTATTATTCTAAAATGGCATCTACAAGATAAGATACATGTAAGTCCTTCTTCTGTATAGAGATTGTACTTACTTAGATATCTGTACTACTAAAGCACAGAATAAATGAACATAAATGTGGGCAGGTGTGTGTGTTGCCTAGTGATTTCATTTTATCACATGTACACAGTACTGCTGGTTATGCAAATGTATACATGTGATACAATACCAATGTCAATTTCCTAGTTTTCATACTAAAATGGTACTAAACATTGGTAAAAAGTGGGCAAAAAACATACGAAAATTTTTTGTAGTATTTTTGCAGTTTGGTTGATGTTCTTTTCTTCAGTATAAATTTCATCCCATACTACACTATTCACATTAAGTAGATGGATAACTGGGATTGTTATGAATTTCTAGAGAACAAATGGATGCAAGTATTGGTAACTCTTTAAGTCAAATCACATACACACCCCTGCAGTTAATACTTGATTAAAATTAATTTTTATAAAAAATTAAAGTAATATTTCATAGCTTTAGAATTAGAATGTCTGGGGGTTTACATTTCGGACCTATGGGACTTGGACCTATGGGACTTCTAGATAAATCAGTTCATCTGAAAATTGCAGCCAGGAACACACTCACAAGGTTGTTGGAAAGATCACAAGGCAATGCATGTAAACTAATGAGAACTATGCCTACTAGACATAGTGATCAACATGAGCTAGTAAGATTTCAACTACAACTTCTACCAATCCTAACACTGTAACAAGTACAAATCTAAGATGATATCCACCGACCACATTAATTTGTGCTTACTATCACCTAAAGGCCAAGACAAAGAGGTTTAAGTAAGGAACTCATGCTTGCATTACCACAGGGCAATTGTAACTTCATTTTCAAACCTAAGCATTACAGGAAGTTGTTTTAAAGCTGTTTGGTAACTTCTTCCTGATGCAATTTTAGGTATTTTGGTTGGCTTTCCTGTGAAAGTAAAGGCTGGTGAACATGGCATTACCTGTTCCCCAATAGGTCGGCTTCCTGCTCCAGCAGGCACCTGTGGTAGCTGTGAGGTGACAGCATGGTGCGTTACATCAGCACGGGAGCCAGCTCGACGTTGCAGGGATGGACGTCTCAGAATCTGAAGTTTATTTAAAAAATAGAGAAATATGTTTAATTATTTGATCCATTCAGTCTGGTACAAGAAAAGTGTTACTGAAAATCTTTCCCTTCATTGGCCAGTGTCAGTAAAGGTATATTACACCAGCATCCTTCATACATCTAGTGTTCCTTATAATAAATACACTTGCATATGTTTTCTTCTTTTTGTTATGGTACTAGGGACTGAACCCAGAAACTTACACTTGCTGGAAAGTAGCTCTACCACTGAGTTACGCCTCCAATAACATCTTTTCTTTGAGAAAACATATTGTGATATATCCAAGGCTGGCACAAAACTCACCAAGTAGCCCAGGATGGCCTCAAACTTCCTGCCTCAGCCTCCTGAGTGCTGGGATTACAGGCTTATGACATTTATACTTAAAAGCATTTTTAAAATTTCTTCACCCATTTAAAACTCAACATGCTTATTTTTAATATTTAATCACACTTCATCTTATTTTTTAGACAAAGTCTTATGTAGTCCAGGTTAGCCTCGACTCCTTACTTAGCTGAGGATGACCTTGAACTTCTGATCCTCCTACTTCCACCTCCCCAGTACTGAGATCATGGGCCTGCACCAACATGCCTGGCTTCTAATGTCCTATTTTAGCATAGGGAAAGGGTATTCTCTCTACCATAACCTCCTCGTATTCTTGATCCTCCTGATTGTCATCTTCATTCTCATCATCTTCCTCATCAGGCTCAGGCAAATCCTCATCATCATCTAGCTCAGCTAAGAGAGTACTGGCACGGCAGCTATCAAGAAAATCTAGGGAAAAAAAAACAAACCAACAACCTTATTGCCAATACAATTAATAAAGCACAGCAAGGTATCTTTGCATTTGGGGCTGTAGAAACAAAGGTTCAACTGAGAAGGCTCCTGCATAAAGACCAGGTTAATGATGCTATTTCTATTCTACTGCCACACATACAGCGTAATTGACAATCAAAAATAGTCACATGCATGGCAGGAAACTAAAAAATAATAAATATCCATAAGCTGTATTTTGCTCTACAAAAAAATCTAGGAAAGGGCAACTATATGGACTCTGTTAAAACAAAAACAACAACAACCCTACCATCATTTTCTGACTTTCACAAGAAGTACAATATGGTGGAAAAAGCCCACCGAAGTCATTCATTCCGCCCATATAATACATATATTGCCTGCCAAGAACTGTTAGGCATCACATATATATCATTGTAAAAAAGACTAACATAGTCTGAGTCTCTGAGACACCTACAGAGGACAGAGGCATTTAATAAGCAAATAAACCAATAAACATAAGCTATAATAACCTTATAAAGGAAGACAAAATTTAAGTCAATCAATGAAACCTAAGCTTAAACACATCAGGTTAGTAATGACAATGATACTTGAAGCTAAGGTATAACTGCTATGGATAAATGCATATTATTTTTTATTTATCTGTATGATTTACTAAATAAGGCAGTTCAATATCTTAAGTCCCTTTTATTTTCTTCTTTCTTATGAACTCTCCCCAAGTCAAGACTGGGTCAGGAGGGATGGCACACGCCTGTAATACTAGCATTTGGAGGCTGAGGGAGAAGGATCTTGAGTTCAAGAATAGTCTGAACCACACAGTAAGAAGACTTTCTCAAAAAAAAAAAAAAAAAAAAAAAAAAAAAAAAAACAGCATGCCAATCTGGCAACCCCTGAACCCCACACTTTCCTCTGATCGCCACACACATGCCATAACACATGTATTATTAGAAATAGTTACACTTCTAATAATAAACTAAAGCAAAAGCATCTGGATCAGAAGCAAGAGAGATGGCTCAGTGGAGCTGCTCACCTATAATCCCACCCTTGGAAACTAGGAATCCCTACAACAAGATGGTTTGCCAGAGAAGTTTTATTTAAAGACTCTATTTCAAAATACTAAGGTGAGAAAGTAATCGAGGATGATTTACTGAGCTCAACCTCAGGCCCCCACATGCATATATATACACATTTGCTCACACATGCCAACATGAATACATACACAAAAAAAGACTGGGTCAAATTTGCATAACCCCATATAAATAAAACACTAACAAATTTTTTCTTTATGAGAATGGAAAACAAAAAAGATTAGTGGTTAAAACAAGGCAAGTTTTTATTGACTATGTCAGAATTAAGCAAAGGTGGTAGAGCATATTCCTAAAGAACAGATTATTATAATTACTTAACAACATGAACCTACAAATTCGGAACCAAATAATTTTCCTTCTAGTTCTGTATGGAAGGAGGCCTGATATTGTGGTGTAATGAACTGCTAAGGTATACATTTTTAACACAATAATATGAAGTTAGTAAGTGTCCTATTAAAACTATTGACAGGTCTCAAACTGGCAACATTTTTAGCATTGATGACACCAAAAAAAGTGTTATCTTATAATTACTTGCATCTAACTTTAATAAATTAAATTACTTGTAACATATCGAGGGACAACTGTGCAATTTATTATTTACAGTAGTTCTCATGAACACAATATTAACTAACTGTACACAAAATAAATCAATTACATTTTTGGTTCAACATTTGTGTGTGTGTGCACACGTTACACACACATGTGCAAACAAACACCTCTGGAAGCCCAAGGATGACATTAAGAATCACTATGATTGTTCTACCTCTTTTGCTTTGTTCTGGGGTTTCCTAGGCTCTTCCTTCCAGGGCTAGAAGTGCAGGCCGATACCATATCTACCCAGTTTTTTTTCCATGGGATCTAGGGATCCAAACTCACAACCATTTGCTAGAGAGGTAAAAGTTTTAACCTCTGAGCCATCTCTCCAGCCATTGGTTCAAGTTTTAAGAGTGAAAGGTCTTTTAAGGAATATGTGTCACAGTTACTGAATTCACTTTTCTTATCTTCCCTTGGTTATCTGCACATAATAAGAAGCTCTGAGAGCTAGGCATGGTAATGCACACATATAACCTTAGCCTTTGTGAATCCAAGAGCAGAGAGATCAAGAATGCAAGACCAGTCTGGACTACATAATGAAACTCTATCCTAAATAAAAAAACAATTTTGAACACACTACATAATTAAACCATACTTCTCAAAAAAGCAGAGTAAAAGTTTACATTGCATTAATTCTATACTAGATTAAGATATGAATTAAGATTAAGACTGAATCCACTTCAAACCTTAGTACTAGAAGAGTCCTCCAGCATTAGGAGCACAGAAAGGAGTAATTTCATCATCTAATAAACTTTTTACTCCCTTTCACACTAGCATAATCACAAACTTAAGTTTCCCATGATGAAAAAATAAAACTGGGAATATATATCAATGGTAGAGAGCTTGACCACCATGTGTGAGGCCCTAGGTTCAATCCTTGGAACTTGAAAAAAAAAGAACTAAAGCTTGACGATAATATATGAACAATGAGCAAATGAGTAGACTGAGACAGAGAGTTTTCAGAATTTACTTGATAAATTTATGTTGTAGACCCATTCAATAGGCTAGCCAGAAACAGAATGACTTCTGTAAAACCTTAAGGCATAAGATTAAATCTTTGATTTGAAACAGAAGAGACCAATGTCTTGGGGGAAAAAGTAGAAAACCTATTAGGATGAAGTTCATTGAAAATATATCTTTATTTTTTTAATTTAACTTTATCATTTATTTTGTGTGTATGTGTTTGTGTATGCATATGTGTATGTGTATCAAAAGGCACTATGAATCCCTGTGGAGGACTAGGTGTGACTTCAGGAATTATTCTGGATTGCTTCTACCTTCTTTTTGTTTCACTCTGGGATTTCCCAGGCTCCAAAATCAATCTTCGAATTAACTTTAATTTTTGAAATTATCACTTCTAAAAGAACAGAAAGTTCTTTTAGGGATGTGGCATTCATCTAGCTTGTGTGAGGTCCTAGGCTTAATTCCTAGTACCTTTAAAGAAAAAAGCGAATAGGCCATGTTATTAAGGGTGTATGGTAAGGGTGCCTCAAAAATCTTGACAGGGGGGTCTGAGAGAGAGTTCCAGTGGGTAAGGCACCTGCTCACAAACCTGGTGACCAAGGAGAAAACTCACTTCTGAGAGCTGTCCTCTGACCTCTACACACATACCTGAGCTCCCCACACACACACAAAAATATAATAAACAGACTTTCTAAATTTTGACACGGTGATCCACTTTTTGGAAAACAATTCAGTAATTTCTCTTTTAAGAATTCATCTTGAGCAAATACACAATACAATTCTAGGTTGCACATTATGTTTACAGTAATGAGAAAGCTGTAACTTAACTATACAAATAGGACAATTTAGACATTATTTATCAAATAATGATCACATAGTGGAATAGTTGGCAATCATTCAAATTATAAATACATCTTAGAATATGATGTTAAAGTGAGTAAGTGGGATTTTGCTATAAGAATATATTCCTTTTTTGCTACAAACAAAAACATGCTTGTTAAATGATATGCATGTAATCATATTTGGAATATGGGGACGAGATGGTTTCAAATTTCTTCTGTATTTTCTATTAAAAAACATTATTTTTCTAATAAAATAAAAGGATCATACATTTAACTGAATTGAGTAATTATATCTCTGATTACCATATAGAAGCAATGATGATGTAACTACAGAAACTTTCTAGGGACTGGAGAGATGGCTCAGGGGTTAGGACTCTGCCTTACTAGCAGAAGGTCCGCAGTTCGGATCCCAGGTCCCATGTAAAACAAAAACAAAAAAAAAAATGCCCCCCACACACACAAAATGAATATAAATAAATAAAATATTAAAAAAAAAACTTTCTGGACAAAATCTAATGGATTCAAAAAGTCAACATTAGCTAAGTCTAGAGATATATGTCTGCAATTCTAGCACTTGGGAAGCAGGGCAAGGAGGACTGCCAAGTTCAAGGCCAGCCAGGACTGCTTAACAAAACTTTGTCTCAAAAACAAAAAAGAAAACTTAACTATGAAATTATTTCTAAAAAACCTTTGTGATAACATATTACTATTACTCTATTCTATTACCCTCTTTTTATTGAAAAAGGCAGCAAATACTTGTTATAATGCTTTGTAGAACGTTACTGCCAAAAAATAAATGACAGTTTTTAGATACCTACTTTCAACATAAAATTTTTAACAGTTTGCCATTATCATTAATTTTCCCATTTTCTATTAAGATCCCATAGATGTAAAAGAGTAATTTTTTAAATATGAAGTTAAAAATATCCTGTATAAAAAATAAAATTATCAACATGAATATAATATAAATATAATTTGTTTTACTTTAAGTCATAACTTACCATATAAGGAATATTCAGCTTCCTGACCTGTGTCACTTTCACTAGAGGTGGATGTGAGGCTGGTGGTCAAAGTATTACTTAGTGACTGACCAACTGATAAAACCGTTGTTGCTGTGGCTACATTGCTGCTGCTAGTGACGCTGGACGTTGACATAGTCACAGTGGATGTAGTACCAGGTGTGGTCAAATTAGGGAAACTCTGAGCGCCCATAAGAGGAGAAGCTAAAAATAAAAGAGAAGCTAATCAGTTACAAAAGGTGGGATTATAGGAGTCTCAGAAAAACCAAAACATACAATTTTTTAAGATCATAAAAGCACAACAATAGTGAAAAATATTGAAAAGCAACAACTTTGGGAATCCAACTGAAATTCAACAAAGATTATTTTGTTTTTCATAGCACTATAATTCCTCAAGGTATAAAGCCTAGCTTTTAAAAAAAAAGTGAAACAAGCAATGGGAATAATTTTTACTGCATTTTCTAAGGAAGTTACCTTAATCTATTAATAAATTAGAATTAAATAACTATTAAAAGTTAAAACCAATTTAAGAGCTATATGAGGATATAGAGTCTTAGTATTTTAACATTTAACTTCTTCATGCAACTCTGCATAACCACTTATATAAAAGAGTGAAAATCAGAAATGTTACTGCTTTATCCTTTTAGGATAAGTTAATCTGAATTCCTAAAATATGTTACAATTCATATTGCTGAGGTGTTGATGTGACGCTGCTGTGCCTAGCATGGTTAGCAACCAGGCAGAGGCCATGACCGGCCATTCGGAGGTAGAGATCCCACTGCACCCCTCAGTGAGGAACAAGCACTGGTCCCAAAAGGAAAAGCTCACTTACTTGCTGTGCTCATCACATTCCTCCCCAGAGTATTAGTGTTGTTATCACTGCTGCTTCGGCTTAGATTCATGTTGTTCGTGGCATTAGTCCGTGCTATGTTTGCCACTCGCCTTACAAAACTCTCCAAGCTAGATGTTTCTCTTGAGGACAGGTTAGGTACACTTGCACTTGAGCTCATTGGGGCCCCAGCAGCCAGTAATGAACTCACTGACAGTCTGTTACTTGCTGAAGAACTAAGGGGTCGCTGTGAAGCTGCTTCTTTATTAGTCAATTCGGATACTGAACTAACGTCAGGAGAGCTAACACTAACGATGCCCATGGAGATTGCACTAGACTCCCCAGGAGCACGCGCACAACTATCAGGGCCTAACTTCCTTTCAGCATTTTCACTTCCCGTTTCCGCTGTGAGGGTGCTGGTGCTGGCACTGGAAGATGACCCTACTTCTGTTTGAGGGACGTTTTCAGCAGACGAAAGGACAACAATGGGTTCATGAACATCAGCTCCTGAAACTAGACTGTGTTCCATTACAATTTCTGATCTCCGCTCCGTTTTGGTCGAACCCAAGCTGATGTCGCTGCTACTGGCCACGCTACACACAGAGCTGCTGCTTCCTTTTCTACTTGAGGAACCTGCAGCAGCAGACGTCTTGTCTGGACAGTTGTTTTTCACCAAGCTGCTCCATGATTGCGTTGTGCCTGAAACAGTGGATGAAACAGGTTTGGGTGATGCCACTGTATCAGGGTCGTACCCTGGTGCAAGCTTGAGGTCAAATTTTCCTTCTGCGCCCATACGGTAAGAGTTTGAGCCACCAGCATCCCAGGTGACATCAATCCAGCCTGGAAAGGGACAGGAGTTTGTGAGACCCAGCAGATAGGAGCGTGTCAAGACAGTAGCTCCACAATATGGGATCAGCTTTTCATCAGTGCTGTACTTCTCTGACTTTCTAGTCACCTAAGGTCTGTTGACCAAAAAACCCCCACAAACTTTGATCTCAAATCAATTAAATATTATTTGACTATATGATTAGTCTAGTCACAGGTCTGTATTATATAACTCTAATGATAAAATTATATTAAGGAAAAGAACTACATAATGTACACAAAATTTTTTAAAAACTTTAAAATTCTTCCTTTTATTTCACTTATTTCTGGACTGAAAAGACTTGCGACATTTAAAGACAATGTAAGGGCCACTGTTTTTTTTAAATATTTATTTACTTATTTGTATATAATCATAGTGTGTGTGTGTGTGTGTGTGTGTGTGTGTGTATCAGAGCGCACTATGTGTCCCTGAAGAGGAACAAGGGTGACTTCTGAAATCATCCTGGGCTACTTCAACTTTTTTGTTTCACTCTGGGGCACTGCCATTTCCTAGAGCTTTTACTTGGGACCTGGGATGTGAACTCAGGACCTTCTGCTTGTGAGGCAGAGTCTTAACCCCTGAGCCATCTCTCCAGCCCATTCTACTGTATTTTAAAAGGAAAAAATTTTAATGGTACTAGGGGATAGAAGCCAGGGTATTGAACATGTAGGAAGGCTTTACCACTGAGCTCCAATCCTTGGGTAAATACTGTCATTTCAACAAGTAAACTTTAACTTGTTAACTATGACCATGTGGTCAAATGTTCTTCCCAGAAAGTAGCATAGCTTGCTATTAATTTCTAAGGTTAGACTACACCCTCAAAAATGACCAAAAAAATTCATACAGCATTTATGGGAATTTACGGGAATTACTAGCTCAAATAACATTCTAAGTTGGCATTTCAGTTGTGTTCTCAAAGTTTAGTAGTTACTTCGTTGTTTCATGATTAAGTATGATTAAGTTTAATAGCTGGGAATGAGCACAGAAGAAGCAAAGTTGAAAATAAAAGCTGAGCTCTTTATTTAGACTCTACACACTAAGCCAACAACATGTAAAGACCTAGTGAGCAAGCGATATTCACTCTACCTTCTTGTAGCTGAAAAATGATATAATTTTTAAAGGTCAATAAAATTATGAAAACAAAAAAGCCTGATTATTAGAAAGGAAATTAATAGAAATTTTAGTCTTATTTCAGAACTTTAAGCTAAAGATTTTTGGAAAAACACAGATTAAAATCAAGCTTTCATAAAATTTAAATAAATTCCAAAATACATGTCCACTAATATATCCAGTTATACAAATACCTATTTACCAAGTTTACAAGAATACAAGTAACACTGAAGTATCTGCAGACTATCTTTACATAAGTTATTTGAAAGGAAAAATGAATTACCAAATCTACATAAGAAGCTTAGATATTATTTCAAGTAGTATTCATATGTTGAAATAACCTCTGAAAAACAACATTCAACTATTTCTTTTGTTACACAGAAGTGCAGACAGTTCAAAAACATACCTAACTCAAATAAAACTGAATTTTAATTGATCCAAAAATATACTGAAAGTGTCAAAAATCACAATGTCTTTCTGTTTTACCGAGAATGTAGAAGATAATATTTAATATTGACTAATGAATAACTGAAGTTTAACAAAGGTTCTTACAAATTTGTGGAATAAATTAATGGACAGTGTTACTAATACAATCTTCAAAAGGGAATAATATAATTGATATAATAAAGAAATATACCAAAAGGTATAATTCATTTACATTCAGCTTGAGTTTAAAGGTATCTAAAAATCTCTGGTAGAACCAAGGAAGGGTAAACAAACTACACCTAAATATAAATAAAGCTTAAATCTCTTATGCCCAATAGACAGACAAAAAGGTACGGTTAATGAAATCAGCCACTATTACAAATGCTTGGTCCAACATTTGAAAGTTAAAAACTTTCTGTAATATGAAAGTTTTAAGCTAAAACTGAATTACATTTGAAGGATCAGAAACAGGCCTTCATGAGAGCTTTATTCTGAAATTAAGATTCTAATTTTATTGTGCCATTATTTCAGTTGACTGCACCTAGCAAGAAATGGACTGTACCCCATGTCTCTAACTACGGTCCTTTTAGCAAAACACGTACTTCAGGGTCAAAACAACTTATGAGACCTTATAAGAATATGAATTCATTAATATGTATCAAGATGCCTAAAAGTAATAATAGCAAATATCTTAGCTATATGATACAGCTGTTAGATACCAATAATGATATTTATAAATGATGTCTCAGTGTTATAATTATCTAAATAAATAAATGGCAATTATCACACAAATGTGACTATATGAAACCTATGAAATTAAATGTTAATTATTCACTTTGTTCCAAACCCAGACTGGGCTGGAACATCCTGTGTACTTAAGGATGACCTTGAAATTCTGGTCCTCTTGCTCCCAGGTAATGGATTACAGGCATATACCTGACAGGTCTGGGTTTATGCTGCGCTGGAGATAAAACCCAGGGCCTTATGCATGAAGCACTATACCAAGTGAGCTACCCCTAGCTCCACAATCATCTTTTGTTAAAATTTATACCATCGAAGGTCAAAATAAATTTACTTGCTTTATAAAATAAGTCCTACTAAAGATAGAAATTTAAACACTCCATCTGAAAGCTGGTGGATTGAGAAACACTGAAATAATTATAATCTTTAAAAGATCAAGAAGCTGTGTTTCTTATTTCACACTTTATTTAAAAGAGCTTAAGCATGAAAAAAATAAATCTTCAGAATACTCTTATTATTGGTTTGATGATCACTTTAAAATATTGCTACTACTCGAAATCTAGATATTGAAATTTTCTTTATTTCAAAGTAAACTTTTTTCCTCAGTTTTAAAATGAAGTCATTTATCAGTTCTTCCATTTAAGTCTGAAACTCTCATATAATTTGTAAACCATCTCAAGACATAAAGAAAGGTGAGTGTGAACTGCTGCAGGACAAGGCTCCGCATCAGAAGTGCTAAGCCCGACTCACCATTGTGCAGCTCCCCGGTGACAGTGCCCTCGCCCTGAGGACTGCCATCTTGATCTCGCCATTTCCAGTCCAAGCCTCTGATGACACGTGCTCCCGGAACCATGTATTTCAGAACTTGAGAGCGTACTAGGCGTCTCTGTCTTCTAAGGTTAGCTTCTGCTTCTTTGGCTGCTTTCCCTATAAAAGCATCATTAGAGAAATATAAACCAAATCACTTTTAAGAAACATAATCATATCAAGTTAGACAAAGCTCACATCTTCTTTACCTAGCTGATCTTCACAGGCTCCATTCACAGTGCCATACAGTTCGAAGCCAGACAGAGAAAGGTAGTGCGTTTGTCCACTGGCATTCTTCCCCATCTGCTTGATTCGCACGTGCCGCCACCCCTGCTTCTCATCCTTTGGTGGATCAAGAGGCCAGGTTGCAGTTGACCTGTAAATGTGGTAAGGAAAAAAAAAAATAATAATAAAGTTACTTTGCATTTGTCCCAATCCAGTAAATAATTCCATTCTCATCAAAATCATTCTGGTGCCAAAATACAAAATTTTGACCTTCTCTTAATTTTCGAACAAAAACAAATGAAGATCGGTCAAAATCATGTTTTAAAACACATGAAAACAATGTTTAAAGTGGGGAGTACTTCTTACATCATAAAAAACTTAGAAAACAATGAGTATTTATATACACTCAGTGATTCATTAGAAGAATGCAAAAAACATTAAATATGATAAGTACATATTAATTTGTATCACAAAATGAATTTAATAAAGGAATAGTATTTTCTTGAAAAGTATGTCTCGACACAGCACAAACACACACACACACACGCGCGCACACACACGCACACAACACACACAAAAGTAAAATGTCTCTTTGGAAATTCTTACAAAGTTTGAAAGGTATTAAAATTTTTATTTTAAAACTTAAAAAGCTTCTAAACCTTGCATATTAATCCCAATAAGAAACTTCTTTCATAACATAGCAAATGCAAACGGTAACTTAACAGAACTGAGTTCTTAGGAATACAATGAGGAAATAATACATGATCTGAGCTGGGGATGTAATTCAGCTTAGCATTGTAAGGACATGGGGTCAATTCTCTGCACCACACATAACCCCCACCAAAAAAAAAAAGACAGAGATGGCTTAGGGGTTAAAACCTTTGCCTCCCAATAAAAAGGACATGACTTGTATAAAAATACAGATGCTGCACAGTGACTAAACAATTGTGAAGATACATAGTCTCAGTCACAGCATTAACAAGTCATTATGTCTTATTATTTATTTAAAACCTGAACACATTTTAAGTAAACCAGTAATTTTCAAATGATATAATAAAAAAAAAAAAAAAAGGACATGACTTCAGATCTTGGATCCCACATTAAAAAATGAAACAAAACAAAAAAACTGGGTGGAAACAGTGGTGACATACACTCCAGCCCTGGAGGGAAAAGACTGGAAAACCCCATAGTAAAAGCAATAAAGTGGTAGATTTCTGATGTCATACTTAGGCTTTCACAGACACTCAAGTGCCTTCTACTATACTGAGACACAAATACACTCTAAATAAATTAATTTTAAAAAAAGGAGAAAAACAGAAAATTTAAGGATAATTAAAATTAAGAAAATTTTAAGTCACCATAATTCTATAAACAGAAAGCACTACTAACATTCACAAGTATATGTAACTATAGATTTGTAACTCTGATTTTGTGTACTATCCATATTTCCATGAAATTTTAAAATAAACATTCCCAGCTCTCTATTGATATTTAATCTGAATTTGTTGACAGTTTTAGTAAAGCTAGTATTTCAGTTTCAATGACTAAAATATGGATGAAGTGTTTCAAAATTTCATAAAGAAGCTGTATAGTATATAATTATAAAAAGAAACAAAGCTCTTTACTAGGTTTTCCAATTTTGCAAAGACACCTCAACTAACCCTGGTTCATTGAGACTGCAGTCATCAACATGGGTATACAAAGAAGTCCAGTTCTGTCCATCTTTGGATACCTGGAAAACCCAGTTTCTCAGTGCAGATCTCCCATAGCCACGAGCATGACGAAGTGTATATGCAGAAGGCGTCACCCAGACACCCAGATCTATGGCAAACCAGGCATTCTTATCATCATTGCTGTGGCAATTTAAAGCTGAATTATCACGACTTAATATGTCTTCCAAGCGACCATATGGCAGATTTCTTCCTTCTGATGATGTTACTACTACAAGTCCATAAGCGGCAGGATTTACCCATTCATATGCAGTTCTACACAAAAGGACAAAAGAGCAAAAATCAATCATGCTGAATGAAACCATATTTGTATTAGTTTTTAAAAACAAAATCATATCTTGGGAATAGAGGAACACTATTATATTCCTAGCACATGGAAGGTGGAGGCAAAAGTTCAAAATAATCCTTGGCTACTTATTGAATTCAATGCCAAGCTGGGATAGGACCTTAAATTTAAACTACAAAACAAAATTCTTTTAAAAAGACGATACCCATGAATAGCTAATGATTTTGTTCTAACTACCTAGAATTCTTTTCCACATAAACATTGTCATGCTGTCTTAAATAAAGTTACTTACTTTGCATTTGTCCCAATCCAGTAAATGATTCCATTTTCATCAAAATCATGCTGGTGCCGAAATACAAAATTTTGACCTTCTCTTAATTTTCGAACAAAAACAAATGAAGATCGGTCAAAATCATACCACTGCTTTGCTACCTGAATCAAAGAAAATATAGACATTCACCTTAACAATCCAATTTCAAAGCACATTAGCCATATTTTTTCCTATTTATTTATTCTGAATGAGAGAAAGATAATAGTGAAGAGTATGAGAACAACATTTGGGCATCTGTTCTCTTTTTCTACCGTGTGAATTCTAGGGATCAAATTCACATTGCCAAATTCATACATGAGTGCCTTGTTAAGCCATCTCACACCAGCTCCTTTCTTACCATTTCTAAAGTCAATTTTTATAACAAATGCCCATTGTTAAAATTTAAGAAATAAGCAGTTAACCAAGAAAAAAAACTTTAATAAAACTATGAAAATGGTTCTATAACCGAAGAAGTTCATTATTAATAACATTTATTCAATTCACTTTTGCAATGTTGGAGAACTGAACCCAGGGCTTTAAAAGTGATAGGTAAACACTCTACATGCGTAGCCAGAGTATTTTTCATTTATTATTTAAATGGACAAAGGGCTTGATTATATAATGATGACATGATCACAGTGTACAAAAATATCTTTTTAAAAAATGATTTTTATTACTTTTATTGTATATGAACACATGCACTTCATGGCTTGTGTGTGGAGGTCAAGAACATTTTGTGAAATCAGCTTTCACCTTCCACCTTTCAATGAGATCCAGGTATTGAATTCAGGTTGTCAAGCTTGTAGGGTGAGCACCTTACCCACTGAGTCATCTCACTGATTCCCCAAAATTTTTATTATCAGTCGTCTTCAATTTTAAAAGGTATATACTATTCACGGCAATAAAAATAGTTGTTATAATTACTTCTGTATTAAAAATAATAAATTAGCTAGGTATAGTAACACATATCTATAATCCAAGCATAAGAGAGGTTGGAGGCAGGAGGGCCAAGAGTTCAAGTTAAGGATGCCTGAGACACATGAGACCCTCTCTCAAAAAATAGTAAAAAGGAGGGGGCAGCAAAATGGCTGAACAGCTAAAAGTGTCTGTACACAAACCTGCCAACCTGAGTTTGATTCTCAGAGACCACAAGGTAAAGAAAATGGACTTCTGAAAATTGTCTGACCTCCACACATGTGTACCAGGCTCTCTCTATACTCACTTTATCGAATAAATAAAAAGTTAAAGATAATAAAACAAAAATAATAGTAGTAATTAAAACTTTTCAAATTAAAGAAACTATTGCTTTAATTAGTGTATCTGTCGATTTGACACTGCATTTTGGTTACTATTTCAACATCTAAAAAGAACTGTACTAAATATCTTTATGTAAAGGTACTTAGGATTATTAATTCCTAAAACTAGAATTATTCGGTCAAACAATATCACAACCATAGCTATACATGTTCTTGACTACTATTTGAAGGATAAAACTGCAGCAGAGAATGCTATTTTACTAGGCCCCCTGCCTGGTAATCCTGGTAATCCACAAAAGCTCACCATCTTCAACAAATACTGTTCCAGAGATTCAACCGTAGCCAAAGGTTCCATCTTCAACATTCGGCCAGTCCGATCTATCAATGCAGTTTCACCAGGTGCACGTTCTAACCGGAATCGTAGTCTTCTTGTGAGTATCTACATAAAATGATCAACACTCTTCAGATAAGACTTTGGTTTTGTTAGAACTGTGAAAATGATTCATTACATGAACATTCAATTATAATCAAGTCAGGTTTGTTGTACTCAGGAGACCTATACAGGAAGATAGAAGTGCGGTACTGTCTTACAACAAACAAGCAAAGAAAAGAGAATGTAAGTTTAATACATAAATGTTTTCTAAGTGTTTTCCAAAAAGAGTGACAGTGATTATCCAGAAAAAAAAGTCAACTTGCTAGAAATTTTAAATTTCAAATATACACAGTTTAGGTAAAATTATAAAATATTTTCACAGGCTATAAAAATGGCTCAGGGGTTAAGACTGTCTCAAAAGCAGAAGGTCCTGAGTTCAGACCCCAGTTCCCATATAAAATGCCAGGTGAAAAACGGCAGCCAGCACTTCCGGCCCTGGTGGGTAAGCCTGGGAAACCCAGAGCAAAGAAAAAAGGAGGTGGAAGCAATCCAGGATGATTTCTGAAGTCGCAGTCAATCTTGGTCACACACACACACACACACACACACGTTTAAAAATATATATATTTCCACCGAAATATATAGTATAAAAACTTACTTTCCAGTTGAGTTTGTTAAAATAAGTTTATTCTTTTAAAACTAAATATATACTCTAAGGCTAGTAAACTTTTTAAAATGTAAAAATTTTTAATTTAATACAGTTTCGTTTCTAAAGAAATATAGAACTAAAAATTTCAGAAAGCTTTATTTCTGTATAAATCTTAGCTTCAATAAAAAGATTAAATATTTATGTATGCATTTTTCATACAATCTTGGCCTTCCTTTGGATTTTGCACAATCTTCTAAAATGAAAAGTACACGGGGCTGGGGAATGTAGTTGGCAGAGTATGAGTAAAGCTGTGGGCTCCATTCCCAACACATCATGAACAGGGCACGGTGGTGCTGAAGATGGGAGCAAAGAGGATCAGAAGCTCAAAGTCATCCTCTCAAAGTTTAAGACCCTGTCTCAGAAACAAACAAAAATAAGAAAGAAAAAAAAAATGCATAAATGGCACTCCAATGGAACAATTTTCTAGCTCCTATCATCTAAACAAATGGAGAGTATTCCTTGCATCTTTTTCAATATTTATACAATTGCACTGTGACTCCCTGGATAAGCTTACCAGTGTTGGAGTTTAGTTCTAATAATTAACACAATTTTTTCTGGCTTTGAGTAAGCATTGCTTTGGCAAAAATAATTCATAAGTTACTTATTAAAATACACTGCACAATATAGAGGTACATAGAATAAGAAGATAAGATAAGATTTAAAGCAGGGTCTGCTGGGGCTGGAGAGGTGGCTCAGGGGTTAAGCCTCTGCCTTGCAGGCAGAAGGTCCCAAGTTCGGATCCTAGACCCCACGTATAGACACCACGCAGAAGCGGGGGCGGCCTGCATTTCTGGTCCTGGTAGAGTGGAGCCTGTGAATCCCGAGGCATCCATGGTGGTTCCCGAATTCGTCCGTGGTTACACACACACACACACACACACACACACACACACACACACACACACACTCGTAATCCATAGAATACATGAAAAAGAGCAGTAAAAAAACTTCAAGTCTATCCTTAGCCACACACACACACACACACACACACACACACTCGTAATCCATAGAATACATGAAAAAGAGCAGTAAAAAAACTTCAAGTCTATCCTTAGCTACATAGTAACTGTGAGGTTAGGGTGCACAACATGAAACTTTGCTTCCCATGAAAAACGAAACAAAAACCTGTGTTTAAAATACTTTCACATTTGTTTCTTTTTTTGACACACAGTCAAAGAAGAGATGTTCTATAGTTATATTCTGAATAGAAGTTTTGGAGTCTCTACATTTCCTCCAATTCATATATTGAAATAGAGGGAGATGAATCTTTGGGAGACGACTTAGTCAAGAGACCAAGCAGTGTCTTCAGGAATTAGTGTCCTTGTAAAATAAACCTGAGGAGGGCTAGGCTTGGTGTCTCTGTGAATTCCAGGAACCAGGGCCACATATTGAGACCCAAAAAAAGAGAGAGAAAGAAAGAGATTAAAAAGAACATCTTAAAAAAAAAAAAAAAAAAAGGCAGCAGGTTTGCAAGATAGATCATGCAGGTAAAGCAACTAGCAATCTGAGTTTGACTGCCAGAAACCAACATGGGAAAGAGAAATTACTTCCGGTGATCGCTTCAGCAGCACATATACTAAAATTGGAATGATACAGAAAGATTAGCATGGCCTTTGTGCAAGGATGATATGCAAATTCATGAAGCATTACATATTAAAAAAAAAAAGAAAAAAAAGAAAGAAATTACTTTCAAAAGTTGTCCTCCATCCCTGTGCCATGACAGGAAGATACACACCTTCTCTCTCAAGATAAAACATACTGAAAAAAAACAAGTGGCACTTACATTAAAATCTTAAAAGATTACACGGCATGTTTGTATCTGAATACAATATGAAAGGAATTTTTTATAATAGAAAAGCATTCCACTGCTCCTAGGCATATTTAGGTATAGGCACATACAGGCACATTTTTCATGGTTTACCTGGAGATTATACGTGGATCCTGGTGTATCATACAAGTGTAGAGGTAGTCGCTCAATTGATTCTAGTACAGCTATTAGCTTTCGAATTAGTGCAACTGCTGGTCTACTGGGAAAATAATAAGAGATTTGATTTAATTCCATGCAAAAATTCATACAGAAAACTTAAAAACCAACTTCATATAGTTCTCTGCTTTCCTCCTAAGTGCAAAGACAAGTTTAATTTTACACTAGACAACTTAGCAGTTAGAGATCCTCTCACAACTCAATTTCTTTTGTTTAAGAATAAAATAGCTGGGGCTAGAGAGATGGCTTAGAGGTTATCAAAAGCAGAAGGTCCTGAGTTGAGATCCCAGATCCTACATAAAAACAACAGGTGGAATCGGTGGACTGCACTTCCAGCCCTGGGTGGCAGAGCCTGAGAAATCCCAGAGCGAAGCAAAAAGGAAGTAGAAACAATCCAGTATGATTCCCGAAGTCACCTTTGGTCCTCCACAGGACACGCAGTGCCCTCAGATACACAAAGTAAACAAATAAATAAAAGTTTAAAAAAATAGGTCATTTTGGGGGTGGGAGAGGTGGCTCAGGGGTTAAGCCTCTGCCTTGCAGGCGGAAGGCCCTGAGTTCAGATCCTAGACCCCACATATAGACGCCGGGCGGAAGGGGGGGCGGCCTGCGTTTCTGGCGGAGCCTGTGAATCCCAGGGCAAAGTAAACAAGGAAGAGGTGGTGTCCATGGTAGTTCCCAAATTCGCCAGTGGTTCTACACACACGCACGCACGCACGCACGCATGCGCGCACGCGCGCACCAGCACAATAAATAAGTCATTTTTCTAATAAAATATTAACTGTAAATGAAACACTTCTGTGAATTTTTAAACATTAACACTAATTTATAATATTTACTGTATAAAAAGAATTTAGTGTCAACAAATTGGCTAAGTGAATAAGCCAAATGTCATCAAGCCTGACAACCCGAGTTGAATACCCAGAAGCCACATGCAGAACCAAGCTGTGTTCCACAAGCTATACTCTGACCTCTCCACATAGACCAAGGCATATGTGCCCACACATAGATACGTACAAAAATTGACGTAGGAAAGAGGATATAAAGCAGCAAAGTTTTAAAAAATAAATATTTAGTGGCAAGGTTATTGTAATACTTTTTTACATATCATGAAAGTATGAACTCACATATTTTTGGAAAATAATTAAAAATTTGGATCAAAAAACCTTTAAAAATCATCCATAATGCTTTATATATTAAGAATCCTTTAAGAATTTAAATTTAAAAAAGTAGAAAAAACATTAAGTATATACTAGAATAATTTGTGGAGCTGAAATGTTTAAATATATTAGTATTTCCTGTTTCTGGAGGGGGAACTGAGGCAGGGTCTCATGACATAGGTCACTGTAATCTCAAGCTCGTGGAGTAGCCCAGGCTGGCCACTAACTAAATTCTCCTGCCTCTGCTTCCCAAGTACTAGGATTACAGGCAGGTTGCCACCACATCCCTAGTTTGATACACTAATATTTCAATAATATCCCCCAAAATACATAATATACACTAATTAAAATATCAGAACTAAAAATGGCTGAACTTCTTTTAACATAAAAGATTCTGGGGCTCAAGTGATGTCTCTGTAATTAAGCCTCTGCTTCACAAGAACCTGAGTTTGGATCCCCGATCAAAGCAAAAAGTAGAAGTGACCCAGGATGATTCCCTGAGTAAATCTTGGACTTGCACAGGCACACAGTGCCCTCTGACACACACACACGCACATGCGCACGCACACATACACACACACACTCTATTGCATTAACAACTGGAAAAATAGTATAATATACACTCCTGAATACAAAATCAATTAACTACTAATGGCCAATATCTGTCCACACATTCAACCATGTCTCTCATTTATTTTAAAGAAAATGATTGCACATCATTTCATCCAAAAGTATTTTCACAAAATAGTCAAATGTATTGCCACAGTTAAAGAAGAATTAGCAATCATCACTTACATAATTTTTTGTAACTATCCTAGACCTCTATATATAGCTCTAGCTGGTCCTGCATTCCCAATCCTCTTATCTTTGCATCCTAAGTACTAAGATTACAGGTGGTTGCCACTACATGAAGCTTTTCATTTTTGAAACAAAGGCTTACTTCACAGGCTTGGCTAGCCATAATCTCCTTATGTAGCTCAACCACATCTTAAATAGTTATGTATTTTTAAGTGATCACCTGAGTTCACAGCAAACAAGACTTTTATTCTACTAGATTTAGAAAATATTTCAGGGCTGGCAAGACAGCTCATCAGGTTAAGAAACTTTCTCACAAAGAGACGACCTGAGTTTGATCCTTGTATTACCATCCATGGGCCATGGCATGCATTTTATGTTCTCTTCCTCCCTCCCCCTCTCTTACTAATAAATACTATTAAAATATTTTCTTTTTTCCTCTCCATTGATAAAGCAATGCACTTTTTAGTTGAATAAAAGAATCCTTTTTGTGCATAAAACGCTGTTAGACTTATTTGAAGGAAGTATATCAAGTGTGGAAACAGTATTATAAAGCATCATGGCAAAGCAATTTGAGAGTTCTGCTTGCTGTGTTTTGACAGAGGCGCTGCAATGATCATGGCAGTACATATCCCCAGCCTCTGGGGTTTACCTTTCATCATCTTCATTTTCACTAAAGGCAGTTTTGAAAACATTAATTCTTTCCACTAGTTGACTACAATCTGGTTTCATATCCAAATCCATGCTCTAAAGAAAAAAAAAAGTAGAAAAGACAAAAAAAATGTTAAAGGCAAAAATAAATGTTATAGAAACTTATCAGAAACTCATAAAGGACATGAATATCAATACTTTTAAATAAACAATATAATTTGAGTTCGATAATTATTTATTCAATCTTTCAGTAAAAATTCTCTACTTCCTAGCTTCCTGTCCCCCTCCTACTTTCATGTCTCTGTGTGTGTTGGGGGTTGGGATGGCTGCATTAGCATGAACCGGGTCACTTGCTGGAACATGGAAGGTGCATCAGCAGGTCACCATAGAAGAAAGAGGCTCTTTCACAGAGCTAGCACCAAACGCCAACAGTCCCTAAGGAAGGATGGTTGGTACCTTGTGAGATTCCCCCTTCCGTGATAGAAGAATGAATTGAGCAATATGAGATGTAAACAACTTAAACTCAATGTACTATCAAGAATAAAAAAACTGGACTGAAGAGATGACTTAGGGGTTACAACTGCCTCATAAGCAGAAGGTCCAAAGTTCAGATCCCAGGTCCCACATAAAAACGCCAAGAGAAAGGGCAGCCTACACTTACAGCCCTGGTGGGCAAAGCCTGGAAAATCCCAGAGGGAAGCAAGAAGAAGGTAAAAGCAATTCAGGACAATTCCTAAACTCACTCTTGGTCCTCCATAGAGACATCCAGTGCCCTCCTTCTCCTTCTCCCTCTCTCATACACTCATACATACACACACACACACACGCTAAAGTTTTTTAAAAATTAAAAATTAAAAAAAGTAAAAATCCCACCCTTTTAAGTAATTAATATGTCTGTTAAATAAATTAAATCAGAAAACAAAACATAATTTTATGATACCAAACTCTAGCAGTTACTTTGCAAGTTGCTAATAAAATCAAGACAAAACAGCTTAAAGGATTTTATTCTTTCCTTTCCTTTATTTTTTTTTTTAAATGATGGCAGCCCTTTATTTCTCTTTACACCATGATAGGTTGCAGTTATTCTTTCTTATGAAAGTTCAGTTACAATTCCTTGTCAGGAGAGCCCACTGTAACACCAAGGATTGGGTGAACTGGCCATACCACATCCACGTAACGGCTGAGAAAGGGACAATTCTTAACTTGCCAGACCAGGATATCTGGCCAAGTATACAGAAGGATGCCAATGTTCCTAACCAGTTCTCTCTATCTTTAATCACTTGCCCAAGGACTAGACTAGTCCCACTCACCATGGGCTGGCTGGGCCTACCATATCAACTAGATATGCTACTCAACTTCTAAAGCTCTACAAATGTGCCCAGAGCTTGAACTCTCAACCTTCAAGATGACACCTGTATCTAACTATAACAATAACTGAAAAAATTCATTTTACTGTACAATGAAGCAATGACTAGTGTGTCTATTCAATATTAGGAGGTCTATAATGTATCTATTTCAGTTTCCCAAAACATGCAACATCATTTCAGATTATAAAAGATTTTCAGATATATATATTTCAGATTATATTTTCCATTTCTACAGTACTCCAATGACTGAGTTAAAAAAAACCTAAGTTATCAAACCATAATTTCATGAATATTAATACTTGATTATTGATCACTATGATTTTAGTAAATAAGTGAAAGTGTTAAAATTTATCAAGAAATGTGAGATCAATGAACTTAAATGTCAAGGAAATCTAAACTTTATCATCACATGTAAGACCAAAAAATTAAAATACCAGGCTGGAGAGATGGCTCAGAGGATAGAAGGGTGCAGAATTTCAATCTCAGGACCCACATAAAAATGCCAGGCAGAAATGTCACCCCTGGTGGGCAAAGCCTGGGAAATCCCAAAGCGAAACAAGAAGGAGGTAGATGCAATCCAGGATGATTCCCAGAGTCACTCTTGGTCTTCCACAGGGACACACAGTGTCCTTTCTCTCTCTCTCTCTCTTCCACAGGGACACACAGTGCCCTCTCCCTCTCCCTCTCCCTCTCTCTCTCTCTCACACACACACACACGCATACACAAATACAATAAATAGATTAATTTAAAAAAACCAAAATATCAAATAGAACTAAAATGAGAAACCATCACTGAAATAAAGGAAATATTTTTACAATCATGACCCACTCAAGGTAAGTTAAGAATAATATATGGCTATTACTGAATATTTGACCAATAATCACAATGTTTTCTAAAAACTGTTCACAAATTAAATTCATACATGTAATTTAGCTACTTAAGATATTCAATTTTATGCCATTTATAAAATCAGGACTACGGTATTTTATTTAACAAAACCTTGAATATATGTATGAATATAGTATATAAATATTTAGAAATAGTTTACTCAATTTTAAAATTTCTTGGAAAAAAATCAACTTAATCACTATATTAAAAGTAGAGCTGTGATTTTTAAAATTCTAGTATGCTTTAGTTTTATACCCCTAAATGAACTTACATTGTTTAAAACAGTAAGAAGTGCTTGTACCAGACCACTACTACACATTTCATATGGTGAAATTGTATTCTCATCTTTCAAAAGTACAATGAGATTTTCTAAAGCTGTCTTCATTAAATCTCGCCAAGTGTTTTCCCCTTCGATACACTAAAAAAAAAAAATTAGGAAAGACACTGAAATGAGTTCTTAACACAAGACATAATACCAATTATCACAAAAAATTTATTAAATAATAAGTGAGATTAAAACTTTACCATAGGAAGCAACAGATTTCATAAAGGGCTCACTCTAAGTTTCTGAGGTTTGTAGGTCAAGCCTGCTATTATTACCAGAGAGGTAAGAGAGAATACTACAAGCTATGAAAAAGACAACCTTATCGACAATGAAATCTGATGTTCACGTAATTTTCATGTGGCATGGATAGTTCTTAGTGTTCAATTATCTAAAAATCTAAAACTATTCTTGCCTCTTAAAACCACATGAAACCAATCATATTTGGTTGGCTGTAACTTGCTGACCCTTACTCAATACATAGAACATAAAAGATATGCAGGGTGGGGGGAACATTAAAATTCATTGGTCATCATAAATCAAGTTGCGTGACACCAGGCATAATTATGCGTATGTATGATCTACTATCCCAGCACTTGGGAAGCTGAAGCAAGTCAATAAGCTTTCAAGGCCAGCACAAGCCACACAGGTAGACCTGGTCTCAAACAGAAAAAAGACATCAGGCAGAGTTGTGCACACTTATAATTCCAGCACTTGGAGGCATGGCCAGAAGCCAGGTTTATATACTGAGTTCTAGACCAGAACTCCATAGTGAAATAGGAAAGAAAAGAAAAAAAAAAAAAAAAACCAACAAATAAAAATAGCACAAGAAGAGCCTGACTTACTTGTCTATTTGTATGAAGCTCCCAGGACGACTCTAGCTGAGTTGCTATGTTTCTGAGTGTTACCACTACTCCACGAGGCATGCTTTCAACAGCTTTAAAGTGATCATCATATAAATCTCGAGCCATAGTTCGTACCTATCAAAATAGGCAAAAAAAACCGAATTTTTGTTATAATGAACAATTTTACCAACACACACACACCACCTTCAACTTTTAATGCTGAGGATGAGACCCTGGGTTCAATCTCCACTACCACAAAAAAATAACAAAGCAGTAAGATTCCTGTATCGTATCAATTTCTGAAACATGATGCTGCTCCTACTCACAGTTCCGATGGGTGAAAACACACTCCAGCAGATTTTTAGCGACTACTAAAGTAACCCACAGATTTATTTACATTTTGCATTTATATGTCAAGTAAAAATTTACTTAAGCAATTTACATAATCTGCAAAAAATGAAGTGTCTTTTTTTTTTCTAAATGGAACTAATTTGTTTATGGTGAACCAATTAGAAAATATAAATGGGGGCTGAAGAGATGGCTCAAGGATTAAGACTGCCTAAGAAGCAGAAGGTACTGAGTTTGGATCCCAGATCCCATGTAAAAACACCAAGCCAAACAGCCATCATTTGCACTTCCAGCCCTCATGGGCGGAGCTTGGGAAATCCCAGAGCGAAGCAAAAGGAAGTAGAAGCAAACCAGGATGATTCACCCTTGGTCCTCCAAAAGGACACAAAGTGTCCTCAGACAAAAGAAAGAGAAAAAGAGAGAGACAAACAGAGAAAGGAAGGGAGAGAGGGAGGAAGGGAGAGAGGAAGGAAGGGAGGGAGGCAGGAAGGGAGGGACGGAAAGAGGGAGGAAAGAAGGGAGGAAAGGAGGGAGGGAGGGAGGAAGGGAGGAAAGAAGGAAGGGAGGGGGAGAGGGAGGGAGGGAGGGAGGGAGGGAGAAAGAAAGTACAGATGAACCACCACCACTCCCATAAGAGACATATAAACCACATACAGTTGGTTGACTTTTTGAACACTCTGGGACGTCGCCCATACATAGTACACATCACAACTAATTTGACAGAGTTCAACATGTGAAGGAATGGTCTTACTATAAAATGGGTACTAATGACACATTGATGAGGTAAAAAGAACTTTAAATGTATGATTATATAATGCCAAATTAAGTAAGATTTATCTGATTCTATTTTAACCATGGACCAAGTCAACATAACTCCAATGTAAATTGAAAAAAAGACCTCGTTAATAACTTTACATTATATTTTATGTCCTTTAGAAATAAAAAACAAGTCTTAGACACTAGACAATCTCAAACGATTCCTCTATAAAGCAGTATTAACAAATAAATGAAAGGTTAAAACTAATAAAATTATTTTTATATAAAATAAGTGTTTTGAAATACGCTGCTACACGCTAAAAAATGTTAACCACTCTCTGACTTGGGGTAGGCGAGGTCTCAACCACTGAACTGCATTCCCAGCCTTCTTTTTACTTACAAAAAAAAAAAAAAAAACCTTGTTTATTTTGCATACATGTGTGTGCATGTGTGTCGCTGACACACTGTGTGTCCGGCGAGCACTGTGTGTCCCTGTGGAGGATCAAGGGTTCAGGAATCATCCTGGGTTGCTTCTACCTCCTTTTTGCTTCACTCTGGGATTTCCCAGACTCTGCCCACCAGGGCTGTAAGTTCAGATCATCATTATTTCTACCTGGTGTTTTTACATGGGACCTTTAATTCGAACTCAGGACTTTCTGCTTGCAAGGCAGACTATTAACCCCTGAACCATATCTCTCTGGTCCTCTTTTTACTTTTTGGAACTGGGTCTTGCTAAGTTGCCCAGGCTAACTTGGAGCTCACTCTAGCCCAAGTAACTTTGAACGTGCAACCCTGCTTCAACTTTCCTAGCGGCTTGACTCTATGCCCCTGCCACTAGGCCTGACAACTGGCCATATTTTAAGAACAATGCATCCCTGATAAATAGAACTGAAAAACTACTATATACAAAACACTGTAATTTTGAACACAATAATGTATTTGCTTTCTGCTTTGATGGTGCACTCAGGGCCTTGGCCATAGTTAACAGAGCTCTATCGCTGTGCATTCTATGGCCTTGTTCCTAAGTCTTGAGTTCGATTAAGATGGTCATTAAATTAGTATTAAAATTATTTGAATCTAGAACCAGGCATTTAAGTTATATTACCACAAAGAAATCAATCTGGGTTATAAAATAATATGATCATTTTTCAGTCCTATTACTGTATTACCAAAGTCTCAATGAGTATAAAAGTTTTATAACACTGGTAAGTAAAATATATTTAAACAACTTAGATTTCATTTTTTATTAATTTCTATTTTTCTTTAATTTTACTGTTGATATTCAGTATGACTATAAAGACTGTACATAATAATATGCGAAGATAATGAACAAACAAAAAGGGATTATTAAAAAGATGTTATATGTGGGTAACTTACTTTACATGCTTAAAATCTACTATTAAAAATTTACCATGTCAAAAACAAAAATTTTTTTTAAATCGCTATAAATTTTAAAAGAAAAATAAAATAAAATAAATTTGCCATATCAGTATAAAGGAGAAAAAAAAAAACAAAACGCTACACTTGGTTCAAATATACCTTTTGCTTTGTTTTTTCCAGCTTGGACTTCAGTTTTCTGCCTCTTTTTCCAGTCCAGCCAGTCACAAATTCTGAACCTAGAGAGTAAGAGGTGGACAACATCAAAAGAATATCTCACAAAACATACTTGGCTACACTTCAACATACTCAGTTTTTTCGACTGCTCAGCTTATATAGTCACTTACTTACCCAGAGAAGTTTCTGCAGTGAATGAATGTTTGGTTCCTCTATTAGATTCAAATACAAAGCCAGGTAAATCTTCTTTCAGTATTGTAGCTTGCTGACCATCTGAGTTATGAATAGCAATTTCTCCTTCTTTCAAACATGTTAATGACCAATTCCCTACAGTAAGTTTGGTGGGTCCTGGTGAGGAGAGTATAGGTTGACTTGAAGTAGATGGTTTTACTTGACCTCGGGCTCTTTGTAACTTCTCTAAGAATTCACTTCTGCTTTCTACAAAGACAAAAAAATTGTTTTTAAACTTTAATCGTTTCCAACATGCTACATATTTACTGCAATGAAAATTCTACAAAGTATTAAGAGAGTTTTGTTCTCTGGCATTCTCTCACTGGTTCAGGCAAAAAAAGTCTTTCCACAGATACTGTTTCTTTAAAAAGTAAAGCTTCTAAGAAAGCTGTAACCTGAAACATCAGTATTTCCATGCAATTTATCATTTCACCATTGCTTTTGACCAAGTGTCTCTTATAGCCCAAGTTGGCCTCTGACTCACATCTGAGGATGACCTCGAACTCCTGCTTCCAAATCCCAAGTGCTAGGATCACAGGAGTGCACTACTGCAACTCCGCTATATCATGGTAATTTTCTCTATTTAAAAAACTGGACATGTAATCATCGAGAATGTGCTGTTTTCATGGCAACAGTAAGAAAACTATGGACAATAACAAAAAAAATCATAGAAACTAAGAAAATATTTTAATTGAAAGAAAATATTACCTGAACTATCAGATCCACCTTCAGGACTGCCACTTGAATACATGGTGGCAAGTTTTCCATCCAAAATAAATCTGAACCATCCATTACTGCCATTAGATAATTCCAAAGCTGCAGCATCACTCCAAATATACAAGCAGTCTCTTCCCCTAATTATTGACCAGTCTCTCCAATGATACGGTTTACCTTGCTGCAATTCTTTAGCATCTTCCTGTGGTTCATCTTCCTATATACAGTAAATCATTCAATGAAATGCAGAAAATAACCATTTCAAATACAAGTACTTTTAAAAAAAGACTATGAAAAACATTTAGAATTTAAAACATTGTTGTAGTTTAATATATATTGTGATCACTACCTTTCTATGACTAAATCTTAAAAATAAATTCTTAAAAATGGTTTAAAAAATCATATATAGGTTGACTAGATAGCTCACAGATCTGGCAAAAAGAGTTTAATCCTTAATGTCCACACGATGGACAGAAAGAAATGGCTTCTAAAAGTTGTCCTCTGACCTCTACAGGGGCATGTCTGTGCCCCCTCTTCTCTTTCTCTTCCTCCCTCTCTTAAATAAATAAAACAAATCATAAACAATGATGTAGTTTTATCACATGCATATACTAGTAATAACAGATTAAAGCTTTATACTAATACTCTAAGACCCTGGAAGACCCACTGTATCTCCAGGTTCTAAATATAAAGAAATGGAAAGATTAGATGGGATTAATGACATAAGAGTTACTTATGTCATAAAGAATAACCAGAGACACTTTTCAAAAATGAATTACTTGGTTAAAGAAGGGATAAAGCAGGGTGACCAGAGTCTACAACAATTTATTAAAAGAATATGAGGGACTAGAGAGATGGCTCAGCGCCCCGCTCCATGCTGGTGGAGTGCGCCGCCAGTCCCACATCAGGAACCCTCGAAATGTGAAATAACCATTCATTGCCAGTTCCCCCGAAGATGCTCGAATCCAAAATCCAATCAAAATGAAAAAAAAAAAGAGAGAGAGAGATGGCTCAGGGGTTAAGAGAGATGGCTCAGGGGTTAAGACTCCGTCTTCCAAGCAAAAGGACCCAAATTCAGATCCCGGATGCCACGTAAAAAAGCCAAGAGGAAATGGTGGCTGCCTGCATTTCTGACTCTGGAAAGTAGAATCTGGAGAACTCCAGAACAAAGCCAAGAGGTGGTAGAACAATCCAAGATGATACACAAAATTATCCTTGGGCCTCCATGGGGACACACAGTGCCCTACACACACGCACACACAAAAATTTTAAAATACATATAAAAAAAATAAGAGAGGAAGCTGAAGATTCTCAACAGACACATAAACACAAAAGCCAAATGTTTACAGGGATTAAATGCAATCATCTGATTTGCTCATTATACACTGTGCACACCAATCCAGTTATCTCTGCTACATTGTACAGAATGAATATAATATAAGCCAGTTAGAATGAATACAGTATGAGACAGTTAATGTGAAAAAATAAAAATTCCAAGCCTAAATTTTTGCCTAGGTAAATCAAATACATGATTTCTGAGACAGGCTTTCATGCAGCCCAGGGTAGCCTCAAACTTTCTTAGGCAGTTGTGTTTCTAATCCTGCCTCCACCTCCTAAGTGCTAAAATGACAGGTGTATGTCACCACATCCAGATTATGAAATGCTTTTAGAGAACTGAATTACATTAACCTATCAACATTTTCTAGCCTAGTCTAGGATCCACAAGTTTTCACTGACATCTGAAAACTGATAATACCATCAGGGGCTGGAGAGATGGCTCAGGATTAAGAATGCATCACTAGTAGAATGTCCTGAATTCCAATACCAGGTCCCACATAAAAAAAAACGCCTCGTGGAAAATGCCTGCACTTCCAGCCCTAGTAGGCAGCACCTTGGAAATCCCAGAGTGAAGCAAAAAGGAAGTAGAAGCAATCCAAGATGATTGCTGAAGTCACTCTTGGTCCTCCACAGGGACACATGGCTCTCTCTCTCTTTCTGTCTCTCTCTCCCCCCCCCCCTCTCTCTCACACACACACACACACACAAACAAATTAAAAGAAAACAAGAGCTAAGGATACAAGTCAGTAATAGAAAACTTTCTTAAGCCTCTCACAAGGTCCTGAGTTATATCCCAGTACATACACAAGAAGATTTAATCATAGTTCTAATAGCAAGGTCAACATGTAATCAACTACTGATTACATCTTATACAGTAAAACCAGCTTCTCATAGGTGGAAAGACAAGACATTGCAAAGGAAAGAACAGCATGGTATACTGACGACATGTCTAACGCCTCAGTGTTTGCTACACGCCAACTCCCAGCACTCTTCTCAATACCAGAAACTTATTATTACCAGTGGAAAGTAGACTTTACCAAAGAGATAAGTATGTTGTTCAAGGCCACAAAGTTGTACTGAGTGGTACTCTTTCCGCTACAGCTACTATTAAACTACTATTTATTTTCTAGGTAAAAGTTTGTTTTTTAACTTGGGAATATTATTTAAATTACTTTTAAAGGCAAAAAAGAAAGTACTTTTGTCTAATATTACTTCTGCTTTATGTATGGGCATGGTTATCTTTAATTACACAAGGAGTTTGAAGTCAGCCTGGACTACATGACATTGTTACAAAAACAAACACAACAACAAAAACGTCCCCACACACTGCAATGTCTGTGAAACAGATAAAACAAGTGAGTGGAAATATCAGTAACAAGAGAATATGGACAAAAGAATTATGAAATGTTTCAACCATATCTAGTTCTGCCCTACATGGATAAAAAATTTAAAGATTTGACCCTAAAGATACACATATATACTGCTATCTTAGTTTGATCAAAAAACATCCTAAATCAAAAATATAACCCCCTAAAATAAGTGCTATTAACAGCACCACAAGAATGAACACTCACTTTTTCTGGTTTTGACTCCTCTTCATTTTCGTCATCAGAGGAAGGACCTGCCAAGGTTGACACTTTGCTAATCACACCAAGCCTGGCTAGCTGATCTAAAACTATGTCTCCTCCTTTATCTACTAAATCCCTTATGATCTGCAAAGCCAGCAAGTGACCATCATCATCATCCTGGAAGAGAAAAAAAAAAAGGAGCACAAGAGAGCAATGAAACCACCGAAAAAAATTTTTTAAAATCTTTAGCTGCCCCGGGCACAACTACAGTCACTTGAATAGACAGAAAGACTTACTGAAACCTGAAGGAAACTTACTTTATCGAGTAGTTTATACACAAATTAAAGGTACAAGAATTTCAAGGATGATAAACCAACCTCTTGATCAAGAACTGTTGCGGTGATCTCTACTAGTACTGTTGGCAAATTGTGACCAACATCAGAATCACAAACTTCTTTTAACAGAGCTTCAGAGCAAAAATGAATCATTTTTCGAATGAGGGCAAGACTTGCTTTCCTTGAAAAGTAAAAAATAAAAAAAAAAATTAAGCCAAAATATAACTACATAAATATAAATTAAAATATCTCCCACTATTAAGTTTTATAAGTGCCACAAAAAAATACACTCAAATAATACCAAAAATTAAGATGAAATATTATCAATAGTCTATTTTTTTAGGAAATTTTATTTTCTATTAATATATAGAGCTAATCAAAACTGACCATGTTTTTATTAATCTTGTTAAAGGTATTATTCTGTTTTATATTAGCCAGTCTGACTTGCTGATATGGTATAATTTTACAAAATTAAGGAAAAAGTAATATACCCTTGAATGAAATAAGAACTTACAGTTAGCCAAGATAGCACATCCCAGTACATGGGACTATGCGCCATGCCAGACTGAGTAGGAAGGCAAGGCCTAATCTCAAACAAAACAAAACAACACAATCTGCTTGCTCTTTTCAAAAAATGGCTCAACGCTTTTGTTTAAAAACAAAAAAGGCTCACTAACATCTACACCTCTGCAGGTTCTGAATAAGAGCAACTTCTTTCCTACTCAAAACAGACTATTCAACTTTAGTATTTATCAATTCATAACACTGATACTTGAATCACAATAGAACTATAAATACACTAAACTTTAAATGACTAAAATCAAATTCCCAAACATCCAACCACAGACTCACTAGTTCTCCTTTCTATCTTACTGGTCACCAATTCATACAGACTCTACCTCCCAACTCTCAAGTTCGTTACTACTGTGCAAAATTTCTATTTTAAAGAACAATTTAGGAGTTTGCCTCCATTCTTACTCTATACCTTCTCCTCAAGGGTGCCAAAGTGGTCTTTGTAAGTCAGAAAACTGTATCAGAGGATTCTTTCATCTGTTTGAAACAGGGCTTCATGTAGCCTGACTAGCTTTGAACTCACTTGTGTAGCCACATATGACCTTGATCTTTTCCTATCCTGCCTTTGCTTCCCAAGTGCTGGTATTTCAGGATTGTATGGTACCGTGTCTGTTCATGTGGTACTAGGAATCATCCCCAAGATTTCATAAATTCTAGATAAGCACTTCGACCAACTGAGCTGCAACTAGAGCCCTGTTCAGAGATCTTTAGAAACCACTGACTGTGAGGCAGAGTATGTACTCGTTGCCATGGTCTGCATAGACTTTCAGGGGTCATAAAAAGCTCTCTTTGGGGCTAGAGAGATGGCTCAAGGGTTAAGACTCTGCCTGAGTCCTGAGTTCAGATCCCAGGTCCCTAGTAAAATGCCAGGCAGAAAGGGTGGTGGCCTGCACTTCTGAACCCTGGTTGGTGAGGCTGGGAAATCCCAGAGCAAAACAAAAAGGTTATTAGGGTTGGGCATACACATCCCACCTGCTCAGAACACAAAGTTTCAATGGACAGAAAACAAGGGCAAATGTCCTAAGGTAAAGATGTTCTTTCTCAGAGTGTATCAAATGTAGTAGGAAAGTTAAAATACTGTAAGTATAATGAGTCACTGGTAAGATACTATTAAATAAAATCAGCTGGCTGAGAATTTTAAAAGACCTTATCAGCAGGAGAGTTGACCAAGCAGGTGGCCCACACCTATAACCTTGCACTAGGGGAAGTGAGGATAGCAGAATCAGGAGTCATCCTCCGTTACATAGCCAATCCCAGGCCAGCTTAGGCTACATGAGAACACTGTTCTTCCTCCTCCACATACATCTATAGAGGTTTTGAACAAAAGAGTTATGCAATATAATGCTAAAACTTCAGTGGTTAAAACTCTACCTCACAAGCAGAAGGTCCTGAATTCAGATCCCAGGTCCCATATAAAAATGCCAGGTGAAAAGGGTGGTGACCTGCACTTCAAGCCTTGGTGGGAGAGCCTGGGAAATCCCAGAGCAATCATCCCAGGATGATTCCTGAAGTTACCTTTGGTCCTCCACAGTGATCTCTCTCTCTCTCTCTCTCTCTCTCTCTCTCTCTCTCTCTTTCTCTCTCTCTCTCACACACACACACACACGTAAAGTTTTTTGTTAAAAAAAGAATTTAAACAAAAAAGGTGACTTATTAAATACAACCTTTTTTTTGCAACCTAATTTTTATGCTTACTACACATTTTAAATGTTATAACAAATTTCATATCTTTATGGAAAAGATAAATAAAATCATACTATAGTATAATTTTAACAAATACAAGTTGTATGAATAACTACCTTATTGATGGCAGCATAGTTTGCTGAAATGTTTGTGCAAACACTGGCAATAACCTTTTCAAGTATATTGGTGCCATTTCTGGATCTCCTTTGGGCTCGTTACATTCTTCTTCATCTTTGTTTGTATCTTTCTTTTTCTTGTCATCTCCTTTATTAACTGGACACATCCAATCACCTACAAACAAAATGTTATTCAAAGAAATAGTTTTTGAAAATATTTCTTTCCAAGGAAAAAATATTAAAACTTCAAACTATAATTATCTATAGGGTAGGAATGTGAGACCCAGGGCTCAATCTTCAGCTCTACAAACAACAACAAAAAAACTTCTACAAGCATGTCTCATTTAACAACAGATAAGCTGAAATTAGAGTGTTATATCCATTAATACTTTCAATAAAATGAATAAAAAATTAAGGAAGTTTTATATTTGTTTCTAAAAATTATTTCACAAAGGTTCCACATTCATCAATTATAAAAACCTAAAGTTTTCCCAATTTTTTTTAAACTTTATCTTGGGTGTGTGTGTGTGTGTGTGTGTGTGTGTGTGTGTGTCAGAGGGCACTGTATGTCCCTGTGCAGGACTAAGGGTGACTTTGAGAATCATCCTGTATTGCTTCTACTTCCTTTTTGCTTTGCTCTGGGATTTCCTAAGTTCCACCCATCAGGGCCAGAAGTACAGGCCAATGGCAGATTTTTTTATGTGGGACCTAGGAATCTCAGGACTTCTGCTTGTGAGGCAGTTTAACCCCTCTCTCCAGCCCAAGTTTTTCTGAATTACTTTATCTTAACAATATTTAATTATTCTTTATCTGATATTACAAAATCCTCAAGGGTTTAAGATTTTAGATTTTGTTCATCTGGTAATTCAGTCCCAAAAATATAGAACGGGGGTTGGTGAGCTCTGTGGCTTAATGGGTAAAAACACCTGGTGCAAACACGGTGACCAGAGTTCTATCCCTTGAGCCCATATGGTGGAAAGTTCTGACTTCCACATGTTTGGGATGGCGTGCAGACGAATGTATGCATGCATGCATGTGCACGAACACGCTAAAATATTTTTTAAACTTTTTACACAAAAAAAGAACATAACTACTAATAAGATGCTAAAGGATTATCCAATGCAAGGATATACATACAGTTAAAGCATCTACAGAAAGTCGCTTCTGTGAAAGTAGAGTTGATGGTCTGTAAGAATATATTGCTCACCTGGAGATTGAAGAATGGCTACTACTTCACTGTGGCCCCTTTCACGAGCTTTATCCAATGGAGTTTTCCCATCTTCATCTCTCAGATCTGGATTTGCACCATGACGCAACAAAGTCTTAAAAAGAAAAGTACTTTATTTGAACACAATATTTCTATGACATCCAGCTTTATAATTTAAAGGCTTTCCAGAATTACTTAAACATTCAGGTATTATCCAAACTTTACCTTGCACCTATCATTGTAAAAACAGCTATTCATATCTTAAGAAATTATAGCTTAACTTTACTTGCAGATTCTTTACAACCCTCAGATTAAGTCATATTCCAATCTGAACCTGTCACTTCTCCACTAAGATCTTCCCAGTTTAACAGATATACTACTAAGTTTGTGACCTTGTTTCCAATACAGTATCAATTTATAAAGTGAATTCTTTGAGCAAGACTTGACCACTTCCTCTACTATTACCCTAAACCTTTTATAACCTCACAGTTAATTGTAATAGCTAAACCAAAATCTTATTTGCTGATGGAATTTATAACACCTCATTTAGAGCTGGTACTCTGCCCAAGATTTGATCCCCTGGATAAGTGAGGCTGGGGGAATTCCCTCCATGAAATACAAACTCTGAATCCTGCTTTGCTTATTGCTTCATCAACATTTGTGGCTTCACTGTGAAAACTAACTAATCCAAACTGATAATTGGAGCTTTAAGACACCACCTTTCTCTGGTTTTAAAGCTACTCTGTCATTATCCACATTTGTATTCTACTGAAAGGTGACAAAATAACAGCAGCAGCCATCACTTGCACATCCAAGATATACTGATACTACAGACACATTTAAAAACAGCCTTTTGTGGTCATGGGCTGAAATTTGCATCCAGGTGTGACTGACTCACAGTAACCTTGTATTATGCAATACTATTTCCTGATAAACAGATTCTGGAGTCTGAGATTATATGAGTATTTTCATTTGACCTTTCTGAATTTTAATTTCTCAATTATAAAAAGAAATCTCAGAAGTAAAAGATATTCTTATGCTTTTGAGTCTGTATTAAGAATCACTGAGAAGATAAAAAAAGAAATTAATTAAAAATAGTTATGATGGGAAAGAGAGATGGGAGTGGATGTAGATGGCACTAAAGCATAACTAATCAGCATACAAGGTTTTTTTATCATTCTAATTTTTGAACCATGTAACTGATAACAAGAATTTAAAAATGCGGATTTTACCTTTGCTACTTGAGGTCTTCCAAAACATGCAGCATAATGTAATGATGAGGATCTTTGACCTCTATTAACATCAGCACCTCTCTCACAAAGAAATTCTACCTGTAAAAATGACCCAAAAAAGGAAAACTAAAGTTGAGGCTGCAGAGGAGCCTCGGCAGTTAAAAGCACTTGATCCACAATCATGCGGACCAGAGTTTGGATCCCAGCACCCACATTAACCAGACAATTCCTGAAGTCCCAATTCCAAGAGGGGGGCAGAAATAGGAGGACCACTGGGGTTTGCTGGCTTGCAGCCTAGCTGAGAAAACCTAAGCTCCAGGTCCACAGAGAGACCTGGCTCAGGGGAACAAACAGAGCTAGGAGGACATTTAATGCCTTCTTTGGCCTCCACATGTACACACAGGGCATGTACCTGCATGCACACTAGCAGAGACACAAACATACAAATAAATGATTTTTTTTAAAACATTCAAGGGGCTATAAAGAGATGGTTTGTGGGTTAAGATTCTGTCTCACAAGCAGAAGATCCTGAGTATGGATTTCAGGTCCCCTGTAAAAGTGTCAGGTGGAAACAATAGTGGCCTGTACTTCTGGCCCTGGTGGGTGAAGCCTAGAAAATCCCAGGTAAAACAAAAAGAAGGTAGAAGCAATCCAGGATGATTCCAGAAGCCACCCACAAGGACACACAAGTGCCTCGCGCCCAACCCTCCATTCAAAATAAATGAATGAATAAATAGAAATACAGGTTTTTAGAAAAACTCAAATTTGCTTTATTACTACTTCAACTCATGAGCTTTATTATTAACTTACCATTTCCTGAGTCCCAAAAGCAGAGGCCCAGTTTAATAGAGTCTGACCCACATCATCCATAAAGTTTACTTCAAAGGCTGAAAGTTTGGGGGGGAAAAAAACCCTCATTTTAAAGCCAATAAAATAATACTGAACATTTCTAAAATTTGAACTACTTAAGACTGCTATAGATATTATTCTAAGTATAGAACCAAAAGATTTTAAACATAAAACTAAAAAATAGTAAATAAACAGCAAACTTACAGTCAACGAAGAATAAAGATTCTAAAAAATTTAGATTAGTCTAATGTGGTAACATAACTGCAATCAATCCCAGCACTTAAGAGACAGAGGCAGGTAAACTGCCTAGCAATTCTAGGTTATCTACAGCTACATGTAAAATGAGACAGAAAAAGAGAAAGAGCAATGACCTAAATCAGTGAGGAATCATATGGCTTTAAATCTTAAAAATAAGCAAGATATGAGCAAGAGAGATGACTCAGGGTTTAAACCTCTGCCTCAAAAGCAGAAGGGCCTAAGTTTGAGTACTAGTTCCCATGCAAAAACACTAGGCAGAAATGACCACGTCTGTATTTCTGACTCCGGAAAGTGTAGCCTGGGAAGAGCAATCAAGGACAATTCCCAAAGTTACCTTCACAAGCACATACAGTGATGCCCTGTGATACACACGTACAAACAAGTACATGCATACACATATGAATGCACACAGTGTTTTTCTTAAAAAATAAGTAAGAAAGGAGAGATACTGGCAACTCCTTGAGAAGCCAAACCTACATTCTTAGGTGTGTCTTACTGTTTTCCTGAGTGCCCTTCTTTCTCTTAACCCTAGTACTTAAAATCTGCATTGAAATATTTAAATGAACTCCAACTCTGTTTTGAAAAATAAAGTAAGAGCCGATGAGATGGCTCAAGAGGAATTGTGTGCAAACCCGATGAACTAAGTTCAAGCCCCAGAGCCCAGGTTTTGGAAAAGAATCCACTTCTGAAAGTTGTATTCTGTCCTCCACATGCACATTGCATGTCCATGCTGCAGTCTCTCTCTCTTCCTCCCTTTCAAATAAATAAAAAAAAATTAAAAAAAAAAAAAACTAAACACATCTTAAAAAAGAAAGAAAAAATTAAAGTATAACTAGCTACAAAGCAACTGTGCAAAGTTAATACATAACTAAAATACACAGAACAAGTCTGACAACCCAGAAATAATTTCAAAAATTATATCTAATCATCACTTTACCCAGTCTTAAAAAAAAAAGATTATAAGGCCGGAGAGATGGCTCAGGGGTTGAGACTGTCTAGCAAGCAAAAGGTCCTGAGTTTGGATCCCAGGTCCCACGTAAAAATGCCAGGTGGTAAAGGCAGTGGCCTGCACTTTCAACCCTTGCAGACAGAGCCTGGGAAAATCTCAGAGCGAAGCAAGGAGGTAGAAGCAATCCAGAATGAAGTCACCCTTGGTCCTTCACCGAGACGCACAGTGCGTCTACACACAAAAATACAGAAACACACGAAAATATTTTTTTTAATTTTTTAAAGATTATGTATTACTATTATAAAATTTATTCATACTAATTTCCATCCAGCTTGAAAAAACAGCCCAGATTCAATCTGCAATTCCGTGGAACTAGTGAACTCTCCTTCATGTGATAAACAGGTAAATTTCCTTCAACAAGCATTTATTTAAGTCTAAATATGCACCAGGCTGATAATTATGCAACTACACATGGGGAAGGGGAAGAATATCAACAGGGTTGTCCACAGCAAAATACAACTGTTAAGGACACTGTCTAAAAACCATAACTAGAAATTGCCTATATAATTCCTTATTTCACAGTTTTGTAGTTGAAAGAAAAATTTCTGACCTCCTGTGTCAATTGCATCTATAAGTGCATCAGTATCTTTACTTCGAATACAATCTATAAGCTGCCGATGTGAGCGTTCCCCAGAACTATCCAGTCTCCGCAGTCCTGGGATCCTGCCTGTAGACCCAGCACTAGATTTAGGCAGAGCCTTTCGTCCTTCAAATAACAGCACCAAGAGAAGGTCAACTAATCGCATGGTATCAAGCACACATCTTTCATCGCCCTGCAGGGCACTTTCAATTGAATCTGGAAGCTCTGACCTCAGGAGATCCTAGAAAGAGAATGGGAGAAAAACATCAAATATATCTGCATTATACAAAAACACATTTTCTCAAAGATTACAAATCAAAAAAATTTTAACTTACATGTGTTACTACTGGAGAGCCTCTGCAAAGTGTAGAGAGAAGACTTACAATCGTTGACACCTGGTTACTCAACTTGGAATCTGCGGTGGTGGAAGGGGCACCTGTGGTGCTGCGACCTGGTTTGCAGGCTGACGAAGGTCCTGAAACAGTACCACCAGCAGCAGCCATTCGGGACAATAGCTCCTCAGTCAGTCCGTGCTTGGCTAATGGAGCTGGATCTACCCCACGACGTGTAAATCGATCAGCTAGTGATGCGAAACATCGAAGTGCACCATCTGAAACCTAATGGTGTAAAGAATTTACACAAAAGAATCAACCATTTCAATGTGGACACTCACTGTAAGAAAGGCAATGTGCTAAGTACATCATCTATCCAATGTTCAACAGCAGCTCCATACTCTGCTAACTGTGTGCTCTAAGAGAGTTACTTAACGATTACAGCACCTCAGTTTCCTTACCTGTAAAACAGATTTAATACAACAGTACCTGCATCTAACTGTATTCACTTAAATGTAGATAGATAGTAAAATCCCTAAAATACTATTGCTGTGTACAACTTTGTCTAGATAATTGATGAATGGCTAGGGAAATCACAGTTACATAGAAAAAAAAAGCAAGAAAAGTCACGCTTTACTTTCTGAAGTATGGCAATTCAACAAAAGTTTACAGATAACATTATAAAAACTGGATTGTGAGCCAGGGAAATAGCTGAGTAAAGTGCCTGCTTGCAAAGTTGGAGACCTCATGAGTTCGATGCCTGCAAGCCCACATACTGTATATAATACACCCTCCCTCTCCAATAAGTAAATAAATAAAATGTTTAATAAATAAATACTAAATTGTTTTATTAATTGCTAGTCTTGTTAAATAAATAAAATGTTTAATAAATAAATACTGAATTGTTTTATTTTGGTACGGTGTGGCTAATTTATTACAATGCACTAAGTCAATAAATTACACCAGACACAGGGCAGCTTTAAAAAATAACTATTTCTGGGGGCCAGAGAGATGGCTCAGGAGTTAAGTCTCCGCCTTGCAAGCAGAAGGTCCTGAGTTTAGATCACAGATTCCCACATAAATATTTCTGTAACACTAAAATTTTAATAGCTATCTACCTCATAATTTAAAAACATTTTATTTCACTAAAAATTATCACATAGAGAAATAGAGATTTACCTCTTTTTCACCTAATGAAAATCAGAAATTAGTTATGATAGTTCTAAATATGAAACATTGTAAAATCCTTTTTGAAAACTGAAAGTACGTATACAACAGCAATTTACTTACCTGATGATCTTCATGTTTTAATAAACTAGACAAAGATTCAACACAAATTTCTAAAGAAGAATCTTGAGGTTCCATTTTTCCACAGAGCCTTGAAACCACAGCCATGGCAGAATGTAATGTATCTTTATGAACCAGGTGTCCACTGTCACGAATGAAGGTAAGAACACAATTCAAACCACCAGCCTCAAACACTGCTCCTGATTCACGCGTGCATATCAGTTCCAACACCTACAATAGAAACAATTAACAGAAGAGTAAAAATGGAATTTAAATTCATTAAAATCACTGAAAACATAATGAACTCCCCAAATTAACTACCTATATTAAAAGTTCCAGGTAAAATACATGAAATCAACTCTAACAACATTTTATTTAACCCAATATATATAAGACACCGTCAAGCCAACCTGTAATCAATACAAAAAATTACACATATAAGCTGTGTGGGGTTGCACAGGCCTGTGGTCCCAGAACATGGGTGGCAGAGGCAGGAAGATCAGGAGCTCAGGGTTACCCCAGCTACACAGTGAGTACAAGGTCAGACTGGTCTATATAGAAAAATGAGATAGGCAGAAAAGAATGAAATAATTAACAATGTCACACACCAGCAGACTATGAAGTTTGGTAACAGCACAACAATGTTACTCTTGACCTTTCCCCTATAGTTTTAAACAGCACTAACTTGATTTAAGTGACCTCCAAGCATTAAATATAAACCTTTAGCCATGCTATAGTTGAATTGGAATTATTATTCAAAGAGGGTTTTTTTTTCTTTTTTAAAGTGCCAAATCACTGATAATGAGACAACTTGATAAAATGCCTTTTAATGTAATGCAGTAAGAACTATGCAATATCCAGATACAGTTCTTTCCAAATAAAGCTTTCAAACAAACTAATCAATGGAACAAACAGAAAACTGGGGCATTGTATTACATAAAAATGTAATACATGAAAGTCCCAAAGTGGTAGTGACTACTAGAGCAGAAGAGTACAAAGCAACAGGATACAGCTTAGCATGAACTACAATTTTCATTCGGAGACTTCTTTTACAAACTCTATATGATTTTTAATACCATAATAGTTGTGATTTCCACTGTTCTTAGTCACTCTCAATAAAAACTGAAAATAAAACTTTGGTTCTTAATAAAATGCTTTATTCTCTAAACAACATAAATAACACTCACCTTTACACATTGTTCAGCTAAATCTCTGCTAGTCCTGTTGTTAAGCTCAACTACAACCAAACGATTACAGAGTGCTTTTATAGCTCCATCTACCCCCACAATCCTTCGGGTGCACTCTGCAGACACATCCAAATAGTATGTGATGGCACGGGCTGTCACCTCTAGCACATTGTCTGGAGCACTTTCATCAAGGAAAATTTTGCAGAGGGCTGGTAAGAAAGTTCGAGGAGGACATCTATAGAGAAAGAAATTGCATTACATTTAGGATTACTTGACAAATATTAACATAAATAATGAAAAACACATTCAAATACAGTATCCAGGGCTGGAGAAATGACTCAATGGTTAAGCCTCAGCTTCAAAAGCAGGTTTTTACATGGATCCCATGTGAAAATGCAAGGTAGAAATTGGCGGGAGGGGGGGCTGCACTTCTGGCTCTGGAAGGTGGAACCTAGAAAACTCCAGAGCAAAGTAAAGAGGAGTAGAACAATCCAGAGTGACTCCCAAAGTAACCCTTGGGTCTTCATAGGCACACAGTGTCTTCTGATTCACATAGACACACACACACACACACACACACAAATAAATAAATAAATAAATAAATAAACAAATAAATTATCTAGACACTGTTTATTAGTAGTCTTTCCACTGTTTTTGCTTTTACTACAATGCTCACATGCAAGTTTCATCACTACCAAAAATACCAATGTGGAAACAATTTAACTTAACTTGAAATCATACTCAAAAAATTTTTTTTATCTGGGGGATGGAGTGATGACTGAGGATTAAGACTGCCTCGCAAACAGGAGGTCCTGAGTTCAGATCCCAGGTCCCATGTAATAACACCAGGTGGAAATGGTAGCGGCCTGAACTTATGGCCCTGGTGGGCAGAGCTTGGGAAATCCCAGAGTGAAGGAGGTAAAAGTAATCCAGAATGATTCCCAAAATCACCCTTGGCCCTCCACAGGGACACATGTGCCCTTTGAAACACATAAACACACACACACACACACACACACACACACACACACACACACACACACAAAATGAATGAATAAATAATGTTTTTAAAAAATTTATCTGAAGGGCTGGAGAGATGGCTCAGAGGTTAAGCCTCTGTTTTGCAAGCAGAGGGTCCTGAGTTTGGATCCCAGATCCCACGTACAAACACCGGGCGGAAGTGGGGGGGGGCGGTCTGCGCTTCTGGTTCTAGTGGGCGGAGCTTGTGAATCCCGGGGCAGAGCAAAAGAGGAGGTAGAAGCAGTCCACGATGATTCCCGAATTCATCCTTGGTGAATTCACACACACACACACACACACACACACACACACACACACACACACACAACTGAATAAATAATAAAAACACTTTTAAAAAATTTATCTGAAAAAGAAGTTTTTATGTGAGACTTGGCTTAAAATGTCAAATAAATACTCTGTAAAACTTTCCCTACCCACTTCTAACAGTTACATGATACTCGCATGCTTCTTAAATTTCATACAACCAACACATTTGATTTAACGTACTCTACTTTTTAACTTTAAAAAAAAAGCATCTCTGAAGACAGGAAATATTATTCGATTCCTGTTTTTATAAGACCAGGTATTGTTTTAAGGTCTCAAAGACCAGAGTAAAGGAGAGAACAGCTTTTCTGAGTTTATTTCTTCAATTCTATAGCAAAGATAGTATCTAAACAAATCCGCCTTATTTGGTAATTAAAGTTAAGTTATACATTAAATTAGTTCAGCATTTGACCCACAATAGGCTAATGCTCACTTCCCTGCCCTCCTTGAACAGTTCAATGTCTATTGTGCATACTTGTCTAAGATAGTTTTATCAAAAACAGAATCAGTGCTATATCACCAAGAACCTCTGTGTTTTGACACATAAAACAGGAAAGACTAAAAATGCTATATTTGGGCTCAATAATATCACATTAAATACATACTCTAATTTTTCTGCCTCTGGTGTAGCTAAGTTTTTTTTAGGTATGGCCACCACACAACCAACTAGCTAGCAAGCAATAAAACGTCCACTTATCTTTTTATCCATTGCAAAAACTCACATAAAAAATAAGTAAGATTTGGGAACTCAGAGTGCAAACCTAGGAGTCAATCTCCAGCATTGCTTAAACTGGGCAATCCCAGCATTCATAAGTAGAAGGAGGAAAAAAATCAAAGAGTGCAAGGTTACCCCTGGCCACAAAGCAAGTTTGAAGCCAGTTTAAGATACAAGAGATCTATCTCAAATGATAGATGACAGACGGACAGAAAGACAGATAAACAGAAGGGCAAGATTTAAATAGACATAATAGCACATGTCTGCAACAGCAGTACTTGGGAGGCAGAGGCAGAAGGACAAAAAGTTAGGGAGTAGCCTTGGGTATATCATCTTCTTAAAAAAGGAAAAAAAAAACATGTTTTTAAGAGAAATGTTTATGGAGTGGGAATACAGCTCAGCTGGTAGGTGCTTGCCTAACATGCACAAACCGTAGGTTCAATCTTAGTACATATAAAACTGCTGTGGTAGCTTATAATCCAGTTTATAATACCAACACTTGGGAAGCAAAGGCAGCAGGATCAACAAAATTTCAAGGTTCTCCACTACATAAAGAATTCTAGGCCTGCCTGGGCTATATGAGATCCTCTCAAAAGATAAAGGAAAAGACAGAAGGGAAGGAAAAAGGAAAGAGCTCAGCATTACCTTCATTTAATGGGCAACAGGGTTTTTGGCAATTTAGTGAATAGTGATGGTTTCTGCTTTATCTTCCAAATGTGAGAACTCTCATGAAAGGGTGTGATAAAAGAGTCAATGTAAAATAAAAGGGTAGGGCCGGTGAGACAGCTCAGCAAGTAAGGAGCCTGCTTGCAAACCCAGTAACCTGAGTTTGATCCCCAGAAATCCACATGTTGGAAAGCAAAAACTACTGACTTTAAAATTTGTCTTCTGACCTCCACCCACATGCACACCTATGTATCTCTCCCTTTCTTTCTCTCAAATAAATATATAAAATATTTTAAAGAATAAAAGTAGGAGTGAGACAGAGACAGTTCAGTGGGTAAGGACCTGTGTGCAAACCTAGCAAGCTGAGCTCCATCTCCAATAGATGGGAGAGAACTGACCTCCGAAAGCTGGCCTCTGGGCCACACCTAAGTGTCATGGCATTAGTATGTGCAGGTCAACTTGCACTCTCCTCTCCCTCTTCGAATAAGTAAAAAGAAAAATAAATAAGAATAAACAGGGTACTAGGCAATGACTCAATGGGTAAGAACATTTCCTACGTAAGCATGAAGATCAGCATTCAAATCCCAAGTACCCATGTAGAGGTGAGCATGGCCACACATGCCAGTGACTCCAGCATGGGGAAGGGGGTGTTTGGTGAAGAAATAGGCAGATCTGACTCAGGAGTTACACTGGCAGCCGGCCTCTTCGAAAAAGCCTTTGAGATCCTGTCTCAAAAGAATAAGGCAGCGAGCAAGAGGAAGACACCAAAAATCTTCCTCTGGCCTCCCCATGCACATGCACACACATACACACGGGCATATATGTACATGCTACACACAATAAATAAAACAAAAAGGGCCAAATAATAAAATTGATTGTACTTGCCTATCATGCATAAGACCCTGTATTTGATACCTAGCACTGGAAAAAATAAAAATTAAAAAAACCCACTCAGTTTTAATTTCATTTTTTAACCTCATCATTTTAACTATGGTTGATTTTATTCCTTAAAAATAGTAAGATGGGACTAGAAATATGGCTCAGGGGTTAAGACTCTTCCTTGCAATCAGAAGGTCCAGAGTTCGGATCTCAGGTCCCACATAAAACTGCCAGGAGAAACTGTCTCAGCCTGCATTTCTGGCTCTAGTGGAAGGAGCCTGGGATACACACATCCTCACACACACACACACACACACACACACACACACACACACGGGAAGGAGCCTGGGATACACACATCCTCTGACACACACACACACACACACACACACACACACACACGGGAGAGCACAAAATTTAAAAAAATTTAAAAAAAAAATAAAAAGTTAAAACCTCCACAAATGTGCCCCAAAGTTCAGCCTTCAACTGTCAAGTTAATAGCTGTAACTAACTGCCATACTTTCTTTGTTTCCCAGCTTTGACCTCTTGCTATAACTTAAATTTGGACTGTCTCCCAAAAGACTGTGGAGCTGTTAAAGGAGCCTTTTGCAAGGTAAATCCTTGAGGAAGGAAAATGAGTCACCATGGCCACTAAGGAGGATGTTGAAAGTCCCACTGCCTCAGAAGTAAAGAACTTCTGAACGTCACGAGATGAGTAGCTCACATAATCTTACCCCCCACCTCCCCTCCATGAGCTCTGCTTGCCACAGGCTCCACGACAACAACCCAATGGACAGTGTATTGAAACTATGAAACCATGAGCCAAGATAAATCTTTCCTTGCAAACCATTTTCTTCTCAGGTACTTTGTCCAAGTGATAGAAAGCTAACACAAACCTAGACAGACCAAGTCCCAAACTATTTGGTAGACATACCCAATAGAAACTGGGAAGGCAAGGAAAAAGGCATTACTACAAGCCAGAGGACATGAAAAGAAATATCTGTGGGTTTTTTTTCTTCTTCCTGACCTGGCCACAAAGCTCGCCCAAGGTGCAGTCTCAAACTAAATCCTGAGTGACACATGCCTGAGAGCAGAGAGCACGGGCCTCCAAACCTGGGGGAACTTGGAGCAGGCCTCCTGTGGTCCCAAGAGCATGACCTTTCTCCCACCCCATTTTTGTACCACTATCACCTGAGGACAGTCCTAGATCGGGAATCATCGTGAGCAGAGTATGACTACAACCTCCGTAGAGCCTGACTTCCTACACAAAGGATTAATAGGGCTCCTAGGAGCTACAAGATGAAGGGAAAGACTGAAAAGAACTAGAAAAGGAATTCCTGACAAGTTCATGACCAAACTACAAGGAAGGGTCTAAAAAAAGACACAAGAAAGGGTTTAGGGGAAGGAGGACCACAAACAAGAAACAAAGATCCAAACAAATATGGATTTCTCATCTGAAAGCATCAGAGAGAGAGAAAAAAAAAAAAAACAGTGAAAAAGGATCTTTAAAATGCTAAGGAGAACTATTACCTCAGAATTCTACATCTAGCAAAAATATCTTTGCAGCATAAAGGTAATATAAGAGAATTAACATAGTCCCTGAAAAGAATGCAATCCACAGAAGCACAGGAACCTTCCAGAGGTGAAATTAGCTGTGGGGGGGGGGGTGGGGGGGTGGGGAGACAATATCGAGAATCACCCTAGGTCGTTCTTTTACCTCACTGTCCAGAAGCTCTAAACTGGCAAGCCAACTTTTTTTTCCTTTTTTTTTTTTTTTATTTCCGCTCATACAAACTTAACAGGTACACCAGTCCCCTCCCTCCACCCCCTTACCCCCTTGACTCCCCCCTCCCCTCCCCCCCTCCCCATCTCCCAATGCCTCCCCCTCCCATCCCCGGAGCATCCTTTAATGTGCATGCCAAACTCTCCTCTGGGTCTTCCTCTCCGATGAGATGCAAGGACCCAGCGGCAAGCCAACTTTTTAAAAGATTTCCAGGCTCATTTTCCGAGGCTGAATTATAAATGGACACCAAACCCAGTCAGCAATTTATGTGGGATCTGGGAATCCCAACTCTGCTGAAGGCTTTAACCACTAAACTATCTCCTCAACACCTGTTCAATTCCTTTGTCCATTTACTGAGTGGATAATTTGGAGCTTTTGTTTGACTTAGTTTATTTTTAAAACATGTTCCCACTCAGCCCAGGCTATCCTCAAACTGGTTATGTAGTTAAAAATGATTAGATTCCTGATGTTCCTGTCCCTACCTCCCAGGCTTTGGGATCGTAAGTATGCATCTCCATGCCTGGCTATGAGTTTTTTTATATATTCCAATTATTAATTGTCTATCACAGATATAGTTAGCAAAATTTTCTCAAGTTTCCTTTGCTGTGTAGAAGGTTTTCTACTTCATACAATCTCATTTGTCAGTCTGGGATTATTTCCTAAACTATTACAGCCCTTTTCAAAAGTTCTGCGTATAGCTATACCTGAAAGTGTTTTAACTACTTTTATAGTCGTGTCTAAACTGTGGCCCATTGCACCCCAGAGTAGTCACAATTGCAGTCCCACACATCTGTAGATAATGAAGTCATGAAACAATACCAAAAGGCTAGACAGCCTGCCAAGGGTTTCAGAGTCTCAGGTCTTATAGTAAGATCTTTGACCAATTTTGAACTGATTGTGTTTAAAGTGACAGAGATGGCCTCATCCTTCTATAAGTAAATAATCAATTCTCACCAATGTATGTCTCTGATGTCTCTGTCAAAAATTAGATGGTTGAGGGTTAGGAGATGACTCAGGTTAATCCTTTCTTTGCAAGTAAAAGGTACTGAGTTCAGATTCCCAGATCCCATGTAAAAATGCCAGGCAGTGGATTGCAATTCCAGCACTGGAAGGCAGAGCCTGAAAAACCCCAGAGCAAAGGAATAAGGAGACAGAGCAATCCAGGATGATTCCCTAAGTCACCCTTGGGCCTCCACATACTCAAGTTTCGTCTTCTACACAAGATGACACCCACACGCCCTCACACATACATGCCCCCCTCCAAAAAAGGTGGCTGGGGCCAACAAGGTAATTCAGCAGGTAAAAGGGGCTTGTATATAAGCCTGACAAACTTAAATTCGATTATCAGGACCCACATGGTTCATGGAAAAAGTCAATTTCTGAAAGCTAGCCCCCTGACTTTCACATGCGCCACAGAATGTATGTACCTGGGCTCACTCATTCTCTCTTCCTCCAACTCTCTATAATAATTTTTTTAATTAAAAAAAAAAAAAAACACCTCTTGCTATAGCATTTAGGAACTATGGCCTTTTCTCTCAAGCACAAATTGCATTAGGTAAAATTTCTTTTCTCCAATTAAAATGTGTGCAAACTAGACTGAATTCATTCAACACATATACTTTTTAAGCCAAGACCCGTGCTAGTTGTTGGGGGCAGGATAAAAGATGAGTAAGTACTGCACTTTGAGGAACTCTACTTATCTTAATGACACATTCAAAAAGTATGTAAAGAAACCATTACAAAATGCTCTGAAACACAATGTGGTATACATACAGAAAAGGCTGGGGATTTCAAAGGTCTTTGCCCATAAATTTTTATTGCAATTTTTTTCCTGTTAGACTAGAAAAAATACTTTATTTTCTATACTTTTTAGGTAATAGACTGTCTTATGGAGTTTTTCCTCAGACACAACATAATACCATCTTGAGTTTTGTCCTAAATCTAACCCAAGAAGGATGTTGTGCAGCAATCTGAGCATTGAGAAAAGCTCAGAAAGTGATTAGCTAGGGGGAGGAGGCCAGTTGACCATTGTGGAGTAGATTCTGAGCAATCCAGAAGTCTGGAGGAGACTCCAAACAGCACAAGGTATGCAGAAAGTAGTGCGGATTCTGCGAGTTTCGCCTTTATCGGGGTAAGTTTTGTGGTGATTGTAGCTGCTGAGACGTCCCTGCTCCTGGAAGTAACCCTCATCCGTTCTCCTGGAAGTAACCCCAATACACTCACGGGTTCACTAAGGTGGACTTTGGTAATTGTGCTTTGGTTTGTTATAGAATTCCTATCTGGGATGAATAGATTTGTGTGGTGTCTCCCCAGAAAGTATCACACAACACAGACACAATGGTAATCTCAACAAAACCTCCCTAAAGTTCATCACCTATGGAATCCTCGAATCCGAGGTTAAGAATACTGATGGGGGCGGGGAGAGATAGTGTTGAGGAAATGGCTCAGTGATTTAAAGCACTTGTCTCCCAAGCAAAAGTATCACAGCCTACATAAAATGCTGGGTGGGCATGGTGGTCTTCCTATAATCCAGCCCTGGAAGGCCTAACCTGAGAATCCCCAGAAAAAGTTGGCTAATCAGACTACTTATCAATGAGCTCTAGGTACCCTTTAAAATTTATTTTTATTTATTTGAGAGAGAGAGGAGAGAAAAAAAGGGAGAGAGAGAGAACACACATGCATTCCATGGTACAGTTCTCCTTTTACCATGCAGGTTTCTGGGGATCCAATGCAGGTCACAGGGTTTGGGAACAGGCACTTCATCTGCTGAGCTATCTCACCACTGAGTAAGTTCTAGGTTTAAATACAGAGACCTAGCCTCAAAGGATGATTCCCCTATCAACCCATGCCTTCACAAGAACATGAACACAGACACAGAAGCACCAAGAGACACACACAAATGGATTAAAAAAAAAAAAAAAATCCAGTCTTGGGGAGACTGTGAAAAACAGGAAAAAAACTTGCTGAGCTACTAGTTTTGTCCAATTGGTAAGCTCCAGAGTCAGTGAGAGACTATTTCAAAATAAGGTAAAGGGCTAGAGAGATGGCTCAAGGGTTAAGACTCTGCCTCGTAAGCAGAAGGTCCTGAGTTTAGATCCCAGGTACAATGTAAAAATGCAAGGCAGAAAAAGTGGAGGCCTGTATATCTGGCCCTTGGTGGTGGGGCCTGGGAAATCCCAGAGCAAAGTAAAAAGGAGGCAGAAGCAATCCAGGATGATTCCCAAAGTCACCTCTGGTCCTCCACAAGGACACATGGTACTCTCTGACATACACACACACACTCACTCACACACACACACACACACACACACACACACACAAAGTTGTATATAAAAAAGTAGAGAACAAATAGAGCAAGAACACATCTCCCCATGTGTTCACATAAGAGCACAAACAAAAATAGATTTCCCCATGTGTCCACACAAGAACATATACAAAAATATATGAATAAAAATAAACACTTAGCATGTCTCTGCTATCCATTAAAACGAAGCACAAACATACTTGCTCTGCTTGCTGAAATTTTTAACTTGTAGAGATTACATATACCTGACTTATTAATGAACATTCCTGTTCATGGAAGGATCAGCTAGCAAGGTTAATCAATGTACATCAACTTCCTTTTTGCTCAACCAATGGGTAGAAAAAAATGGGAATGAATGAGGAAAAGACAGGTAAACTAACATAAGAGTATGAGAAGAACATACTGCCATCATTACTATTTCTACTACAGAGAAAACTCCAATACTTTTCCTCCTGTACACTCGCAATCAGCTAGCTTCATGGCTCAAGAAATACACTACACAGGAATTTGTGAAAATAAGTGGGAAATGGATTCAATAGAAAGAATTTCTTCAATTCATTTATCATTTGCAAATCCACTACTGTGCGCCAAATGCTATGCTTAGTAATAGACATAAGAAGGAAAGACACAGTAAAGAACTCTAAGTATTATATAAAGTACAGTACAGGGTAGTAGCAGTCATGTTTATGCTTGACAATGGAAAAGTGGTCTTTAAATTTGACCATTTAAGTTTGATCATTTTTTTAAAGATTCCCTACAAGCCACTGATAGACGTACTCAGTATTTCAGAATGTGCTCTGGCTACAGGTGCCATGGAGGAAGGCAATTCTGCTTTGCAGCTGCCAGCACTATATGACAGGAGTGTATTCTTACCTAACTCCAACCATTTACTCACCGGTCAGAGCTTTGCCACTCCATGTAGAATTTTCTTTTTGAGTCATCTGTCCTAAAACTCATGTTTCAGTTTCCCAAGTGCTAGAATTACAGGTGCACACACCACCACACCCTGCTTCAAGGTGGAATTCTCTAACAAACTGTTTCTGTATTGTCATGGGAATGCAGAACTCAATCAGCATGTGCATTTTATTAAGAGCCCCAGAAGATTCTCTATTCCGGTAACACTTAGGAATGAGCTGGGCTGGAGAGGTAGTTCAGGGATTAAGACTTTGCCTCAAAAGGAAAAGGTCCTGAGCTTGAATCCCAAGTATCACATAAAAACACCAGTCGGAAAATGGCTGCAGCCTGCCCTTCAGGCCCTGGTGGGCAGAGCCTGGGAAATCCCAGAGGGACACAAAAAAGGAGGTAGAAGCAATCCTGAAGTCACAGTTACCCTTGGTCCTCCACCTGATGTGCCCTCTGATACTGATACACACACACACACACACACACACACACACACACGCACGCACGCACGCACACGCACAAATAAGTGAATGAACAAATAAAGTTTTTTTTTTTTAAGTCAGCTGGAGTTCAGAGGCACTGGTGCTCAGGAGTAACAGCTTGCCCAGAAGTACAACCCCCTAACCTGAAGGGAAAAAAGCACTTCTCTAGACAAAGTCATATTCACTCAATGGCTTATTCTCTAAATAAACTAGTCTTTTCTTTAAAAAAAAAAAAGAGTCCCCAAATCTTTTCCTGATACATGTATCTCAACAGTTTTCCACAACCTCTATTTCATGTCCTACTCACTCCTCAACCTTTTCAAATCTGCCCCTCACTGCCAGTTCAACTGAGGCTGCTGCTAAACCAACAGGGCCCCTCTGGACCTCACTAGTGTTCGCACCTCTCTGATGGAGCTGCTGTGAGCCTGTGTGACCTGCGCAGCAATGAAGCAGTGTCTAGTGTTGGAACTTCAGCATGTGTGCGGGCAAGAAGCCTGAGCAGTACACCAGGAACCACGCATCCTTCACTGCCAAGAGCCAGCAGGAAAAGAAAAGCCATCCGACCAAAGAATAAGCTTCATGAATTAATAAAGTTATTAATTTATTAATCTCCATCTTGAGATGATACACATCTCTTTAGCCTTCCAGTTATAAAAGGGAGAACTACAAAGCATGCCTGCATACCACAAACTGATGAATGTCTAGGTAACCACTTGTGAGCTGAACTAGCAGCTATTTTCTTTTTAGCATTCTATTTATTCATTTGACAGCAGGGAGGGGGGGAGGAGGAATGTTTCACAGTGATCATGAGGAGATCAGAGGACACGTTCCAACTTTTGGAAGTCATTCTCTCTTTCCATCATATGGGCTTCAGAGATCATACTTAGCTTGCCGGTTTGCAGGCAAATGAGCCGTCTGAACAGTCCCAGTTATTTTCTTTGCAACACCATTTTTATTCCAAAGAACATCAAATTATGTTATGCAAACTTAGATATCTGGCAAGCAATTCTCAAAATTAATGAAGTATGACAGCGCTTGTTGCCAATGATAACATTCAATCTTTCAAGCAAAAATTACAATTTTGTAAAATTTTTGCCATGAAGAACTGACAGCATCCCAGTGAAAACTTTCCTGATGAAATCAGTAGTCATATTAGCGAATGAGAGTTTTTGATACTGTAGAATGAAATATGCCAACATCTGGAATATCTGTATAACTCAATGAAAAAGTATTTTACCTATGACCAATGGAAGAGTTTATAAAATTAAAATTAGATAAGAGCAGGTAATCCACTCAAAGTATAAAATCAAGCAGGCCTAGTGGCTGAAGCCTCTAATCCCAGCTAAAGCAGGAAAATCATAAATTTAAGGCCCTGTCTCAAAAATGAAAAAAGGTCTGGGAAGGCTGGGAATGCAGCTCAATTGGTAGAGTGCTCACTTAGCATGCATGCATCTCCTCTCAGTTCAATCCCCAGCACTACATAACCAGACATAAGGATGTATACCTGTAATCCAGCACTCAGCAGGAGGACCAGAAATTCAAGGTTCTCCTTAGGTGCATAGTGAGTTCCAGGCCAGTAAGGGCTACACAGTGAGGAGCTGTAAGAGTTAGGTTTAATAGCACAGGCTTGCAATCCCACTATTTGAGAGGCAGAGCAAAAGGGTTGGGAGTTCAAGGTTATCCTTTGCTATATAATTGAATCTGAGAAATTTTAAGCATAAATTATCTAAATATAAATCATCGCAACTCTCCTTCAAGAAGACCAAAAAGGGCTGGAGCAGTGGCTCAGGGGTTAAGACTCTGCCTCAAAAGCAGAAGGTCCTGAGTTCGAATCCCAGGTCCCATGTTAAAAACACCAGGTGTGGGGCTGGAGAGGTGGCTCAGGGGTTAAGCTTCTGCCTTGCAGGCGGAAGGTCCTGAGTTCGGATCCTAGACCCCACATATAGAGACAGGCAGAAGCGGGGGCGGCCTGCATTTCTGGTCCTGGTAGGGCGGAGCCTGTGAATCCCGGGGCAGAATGAAGAAGGAGGACGTGGAGGTGGTCCATGGTGGTTCCCAAATTTGCCTGTGGTTCTACACACGCACGCACACGCACACACACACACACGCACACGCACAATTAAATAAATAAATTTAAAAAAAAACACCGGGTGTATAAGGCAGCAACCTGCACTTCTGGTCCTGGTGGGCAGAGCCTGGGAAATCCGACAATGAAGCAAAAAGGATGTGTCCTCCACAAGGACACATAGTGTTGTCTGATACACACACCACACACACAGACTAAATAAATAAACTTTAAAAAAAAAGTAGACCATAAACACCCTGAGGTAGGTCTTATTGTTTCCCAAAGTGTCTCTTGACTCATGTGCTTAAAATGTCAAAAATGTCTTTTAGATCAGAGAGATGGTTTACCAAGTAAAAGTTTTTAAGACATAAGCCTGAGAAGTTGAGTTAACTTCCCGGGACCCAAATAAAAAGCTGGATGCTGTGGTATGCACCTTTAATCCCAGCACAGAAACTGGGACAGAAGCTCTTGGGCCGGTCAGTGTGAGGTACAGCAGCAGCAACAAGAGATCCTGCTTCAGCAAGATGAAAGGCAGGAACCAACCTGAAAGTTATCTTCTCACCTCCACACACCTGCCCTGGAATGCATATCCTGACAGGTGTGGCCCACACTCAGACACATATACAACATAAAATAATGTTTAAATGTCTTTTAATAGGGCAAAAGAGGGGGATCTAGCCCCTCATGGCCCTCTAGTGCCGTGAGTCTGTCTCTTGTTTCCTTGTTCCTCATGAATTCCATGCCTAGGCACTGTGAGTTCTTATGGGCTCCCTAGCCCCTCATGGCGAGTGCCATGAGCTCTGTTCTACTTCTGCTTCTCAAGGAGGCGCCCTATCTCCTCATGGCAGTCCATGTCTGGAGTCTGTGAGTTCCAACCTTTCTCTTTTCTAATAAATTCTACCTTAATCCTCAAAAAAAGAAAATAGGGCAAAAGAGATAGCTCATCAGTAAAGTGCTTGTTGCCCAAACATGAGGGACCTAAGTCTGATCATAGAACCAATGGGGACAAGGGTTAGCAGCTAGAAAGTGGTAACAAGATCCCTGGGGCTCTGGGCCAACCAGTCTAGCTTAATAGCAGGTCCTGGGTTCAAGAGGAAGGCTTGAAAACAAAGCAATCACAACCAAAAACAGGCAGATAGTGTCATAGTTAAGCACAGGTGTCAACTTGACTCTTGAGGGTTTGAGCTCTGGGCACAGTTGTAGAGAGTTGATGGTTGACTTAAGCCCAGAGCAAACCTGAAAGAGATTGTCTGGCTGCTGGGGAAGACCCAGCCCATGGTGGGTGGGATTAGGCCCTGGATAAATCAAAGAGAGCTGGTTGAGAGAGTTGGCATCCTTCTGTATACTTGGCCAGACATGCTGGTCTGGCAAGTAAGGATTGTCCATCTCTCAGCCGTTATGGTGGCCAGTTCCCTCAGCCCTGGTGTTGGTGCATGCTCTCCCGTCAAGCTGGACTAAGAACTGTAACTGGACTGACGTAAGAAAGTAAACTCCTTGTTCCCTTAAGCTGTGTTCTGGTCATTTATCAGCAACCATGCAGGCGGACTGCAACAGAATTTGGTACTGGGAGTGGGGTGTTGCTGATAAACCTGACTATGTGGACTCTATGGCTTTTGAATGGTTTTGCTGGACAAAGTTTGAAATGTTTGAAGATTTTGACTTTGTGGATTTCCAATACCGTTCTGCACAGTTTGGTGGGCCATTTGGAAAATTGCGATGCTGAGAGCATAATGAATTGTTTGGGCCCAATTTGTGATGAGGGAAACAAGAACTTTGGTAAAACTGAATATAAGGACGATGGACTGGTTTGCTTGACAGAGGAGAGCTGTGTTGGCAGCCTTGGAGGTTTGGATGTGCGAAGGGCAGGCAGCAGAATATCTGCTGCTGTTGGACAAATGAATATCAGTGAAGGAAAACCTAGTGACTTGCACTGAGACGGTGGAGGACGTGGAAACCACCATATGGCAAGTTCGTGGTTTGGAAGCTCAGATTCCTTCAGGGGCGAAAGCCCAAGTTAAAGCTGTTTCTTGCCCTTTGCAAGTTTGGTTGCCTAGAAGAGAGGCTTTTCCAGCGTCAGCGTGTTGAAGTTGGTCCAGCTGTGGCTCCAGTGGACTAAGCTGCGTTTCAACCTCACTTCGGAATCAGGCAGCGTCCCTCAGGTGATACTGGTTTTCATGTACTATTGAAGGGTTCATGGAGAGCAGCAAAAGCTTGGCACCAAGTGGCAGGCATAGAGTCCTGCAAGAGATGGTGAAGCTTAAAGCTGCAGAGGAGAACCCAGAGTTGTGTTTGAGATGCCAGAACTGTGGGACTGCTGCTGAGGACAACTGTGAGTAGAGATTCAGCCTGGTTCAGAGGAACTCTACTCTTACAACTTCGAGCTGCAAATAGGGACTGGGAATGCCTCGAATCTTTGAGCCGCCTTGACTACGTGATGAGCAACAGAAGATGGACATTGAAGTAAAGGATGCGGTATTTGATTTTCTGGACTTTGATCTTTTTAATGTTTTCTTATTGTTTAAAATCTTTCGGTTTTAACTAAGTTTTAATGAGAAAACATTTTAAATTTGTCCATGGAATGTATTTATATTTTAACATCTGTGGGGACAAGGAAAGGTTACAGTTTAAAAAGTGTATTGTTTTTGTGTCAAGTTGACAAGGGGTGGAGTGTCATAGTTAAGCACAGGTGTCAACTTGACTCTTGAGGGTTTGAGCTCTGGGCACAGTTGTAGAGAGTTGAGTTAAGCCCAGAGCAAACCTGAAGGAGATTGTCTGGCTGCTGGGGAAGACCCAGCCCATGGTGGGTGGGATTAGGCCCTGGATAAATCACAGAAAGCTGGTTGAGAGGGTTGGCATCCTTCTGTATATTTGGCCAGACATGCTGGTCTGGCAAGTAAGGATTGTCCATCTCTCAGCCGTTATGGTGGCCAGTTCCCTCAGCCCTGGTGTTGGTGCATGCTCTCCCGTCAAGCTGGACTAAGAACTGTAACTGGACTGTCGTAAGAAAGTAAACTCCTTGTTCCCTTAAGCTGTGTTCTGGTCATTTATCAGCAACCATGCAGGCGGACTGCAACAGATAGTATATAGGGAACACCACCCTGAAGTTGACCTCTGGCCTCCTCCACATGTTCTAGAGTGGATACATACACACCCTAAAATTCTAATAAACGGATTCTTTTGGAGAAGTCACACTTTGATGCATGTCTTGCTTTCCTACACATATAGTTTCTTAATATTCATGGTTAAAATGTTTATTAAGAATGCCTTTTGCTGGGCTGGAGAGATGGCTTAAGGCTTAAGACTCTGCCTCACAAGCAGAAAATCCTGAGTTTGGATTTCAGGTCCCACATTAAAAACATCAGGTGGAAATGGAGGCAGTCTGCACTTCAAGCCAATTCCAAAGTGCAGCAAAAATGAGGTAGAAGCAATCCAGGATAATTACTGAAGTCACCCTTGGTCCTCCATAAGGACACACACACACACACACACACACACACACTCTTTAAAAAATAAAAAAAGAATGCCTTTTGGGCTTGCAAATGGCTTAACGGGTCAAAGAACTTAAACTTAAGTCTAATGGCCCCAGTCCACTACCCAGAACCCACAAGCTGGTAGACAGAATCAACTCTCAAAAGTTGTCCTCTGACCTCCATATATAAGCTTCAGTACATGCATGCCTCAACTAGCTCCACACGCAAAATAGATAAATGAGTATTTTAAGTGTCTTTTAATAAATTCCAACTCTGCTTCATACAAAAATAACTAAGTGAATAACTAATAATCTACAGCCCATGTGGTGATGATGCACAGCTTTAAATACAGCACTTGGTGGGGCAGAGGAAGAAGAAATAGGAGCTCAAAACACAAACTCAGCTATTGAGTGAGTCAGAGGTCAGCCTGGGCTTTGTGAAGACTCTGCCTTAGAAAAATTAAATCGATAAAATGTAAAATAATAAGCCCAGAATGGCAAGATGGCTCAGCAGATAAAGGTACTTGCCAGCAAGCCTATGTTTGCTTTCCATACGGGATATCCGGCAAGCTGTCTTCTGACCTCCATGCAACACTCACTCACACACACACACACACACACACACACACACACACACACACACACAGAGAATAAATGCAAAAAAAATAATAATAAGCCCTATGCAGGTAATATAACATGGCTTTGTGAAAATTAGGTTTTTCCATATAAGACATTTGGGAATGGCAACAATTTTACAGATCTCTGCACTGGAGAGGTGGCTCAGGGGTTAAGCCTTTGCCTTGCAGGCGGAAGGTCCTGAGTTCTGATCCTAGACCCCACGTATAGACTCCGGGCAGAAGCAGGGGCGGCCTGCGTTTCTGGTCTTGGTAGGGCGGAGCCTGTGAATCCCTGGGCAGAGTAAACAAGGAGGCGGCGGAGGCGGTCCATGGTGGTTCCCGAATTCGCCCGTGGTTCTACACACACACATAATACACACACATACACACATGCACACGCACAATTGAATAAAAAAAAAAAAAACAATTTTACAGATCTCTTTTAAAATATCCTTTAATGGAAGCTAGCTAGTTTTCCCTATTTGCTTTTGCACTTAGTTGTTTATATTATGGGTTTTTTTTTGTTTTGTTTTCCTTTGTGTGTGTGTCTGTATGTGTGCGTGTCTGTGTGTGTATGATGCTGAAGATCAAACTCTGGGCTTGGCACAAGCTAAAGAAGCACTATACTACTAAGCTACACACATCCCCCACCTTGTGTCTTTGTTTTTGTGATACGGTCTTCCTCAGCCTCTAGTATTGGATTACAGGTAAACTTCACTATGCCTAGCCTAAGTAAAGGTTTTTAAAGATAAATGCAGGCTGGAGAGATGGCTCAGGGGTTAAGTTTCTGCCTTTCAAGCAAAAGGTGTTGAGTTAAAAATTCTAGATCCCACATTTAAAAAAAAAAGACAGGTGCAAGTAAAAATGGCAGAAGCCTGTACCTCTGGGAAACTCCAGAGCAAAAACAAATAGGAAGTAGAAGCAATCCAGGGTGATCCCAAAGTCATCCTTGCACCTCCACAAACACACACAGCACCCTTTGATTGATACATACATACACATACACACACACACACACACACACACACACACACACACACACACAGAGGTAAAAAATAAAATTTTAAAAATAAGTTTAAAAAAATGGTTCTACACGCACAATTGAACAAAAATGAAATAAAAAAATGTTTTAAAAAGATAAATACAAGTGATGAATGGGTGTCCAAATGGTGACATGCTTGTCTTGTATGTACCAGGTACAGGAGGGATGGAAACGGAGGGAAGGAACAAGCGAGGGAGGAAGGGGCCAAAGACAGCTCGCACCACTCATTTCTGCCTGCTGCTTCAGTGCCCTCCCAATACTAATGTGAGTGTACTTACACATGGAAGACTGGCCAATTTTTTTCCTGCTTCTCTAGGACAAGACAAGTGCTCCAATCAACTTTCCTTGCCTCGATGACACTGGTTTTCCTACAAATTTCTCGGTGTCCTATCACTTCATTTATGCTCCCATCTCAGAAAAATCACTTTCTTTTTTTCCTTGTTTGTGTTTTGAAACAATGCTTTGGCACATGCCCGCCTCAGTTCCCAAATGTTGGAATTACAGATGTGAGCAATGCAGTCCAGTCAAACCACTTTCTCCACTCTTCCTGGTATTGTCTCTGACACATGCTGTCACTGTACCCAAAACTCTTTCTTTACATTTTAATCTTATGTCTACAAGTACTGAAAATCAAGGTGTACCTGTAATCCCAGCACTAGGAGCTGAGATAGAAAGAACAATTCAAGACCAGACTGCACTACATAGCAAGACTCAGTCTCCAAAGTTAACTAATTACTAATGAATTAATCCGCCTTAGCTCTGGTTTTATCATAACCACAGAGCCTGAATCCGTTTTGATGATTTGTAGATCTCTAACATCTCATATAAACCAGGAAAACAATTAAGGTACTTGTCACTGAGCTGGCAAAATAGCTTAGTAAATAAGGTGCCTGCTCACAAACTTAATGACCTGAGTCTGATCCTCCGAAGCACACATCGTAGAAGAGGAAGAACTGACTTCCACAAGTTGTCCTTTGACCTCCACCTATATCCCCACAACATACACACATACACCTTCTCTCTTTCTCTAATAAATATCTAAGTTAAATATTAAAAAAAAAAATTTTAGAAATCACACACTGTGAAGACTGGAGAGATGGCTCAGAGTTTAAGATTCTGTCTCCCAAGCAGAAGGTCCTGAGTTCCGATACCAGGTACCACGTAAAAACACCAGGTGGAAATGATGGTGGCCTGCACCTTCAGGCCCTTGTGGGCGGAGCCTGGGAAATCCCAGAGTGAAGCAAGGAGGAGGTAAAAGTCATCCAGGATGATTCCCGAAGTCACCCTTGGCCTTCCACAGGGACACAGTGCTCTCTGACGCTGAAACACACACACACGCAAACACACACACATACACACACACACACATATACACACACACAAAATAATAAACAAAGTATTAAAAAAAAAAAAGTCATACATACATCCCAGCACCTGGGAGGCTGAGGCAAGAGGATCACTGTGCACTGGAGCCAGCCTGGGCTACATGGTGAGTTCAAAGCCAGATTGGGTGACGAATTGAGGTTTCTCTCAAAACAAAGAAAAGAGAGGTATGGTTTCACATACTTATAATATCAGCATTTAGGAAGTAGAGTCAGAAGAAATCAAGACTTCAAGGTCAGCTTTTAATGCAATGTCAGGCCAACCTAGGACAGTCTCCAAAATTAATCACTGTTTTAAGAATTATAGTACCAAAACATAATTCAAAATTAAGTGTTTACAAATAACAATACAGTAGGTAGCCAGTTTTCCTCAAAACATTTTCCCAGGTATTTTCTCCTTTAATCCTCACAAGAAACTCACTGAAAGATTTCTGTCAGTTTACTGAGGAAGAAAATAAGGCTCTCAGAAGCTAATACAAGCAGACTAAGAATTTGAACCCAGAACCTCTAATGACAAGAAAAAAAAAAAAACAATAATAATCTTCTCTGTGACAAGAAGACTGACTAACTGCCTTGGGCCAGAGAGATGGCTTAGGAGTTAAGCTTCTGCCTTGAAACAGAAGAACCTGAGTTCAAAACCCAGATTCCACATAAAAATGCCAGGTGGAAATGGTGGTGGTCTGAACTTCCAGCTCTGGAAGGCAAAGCCTAGGAAACCCTATGGCAAAAGGAAGTAGAAGCAACTCTTGGGCTTCCACAGGAACAAATAACATCCTCTTACACACACTCAAATACTCGAGGGAAAAAAAAAGCCACAAAATTGATCAAAGGTGCATAACTGGTGTGCTTCACAAAACAGGACTAACCAATCTATTAAAATATTTTTATATCTTCACATAGTAACATCTGAATTTTAATATCATTTTCATAAAATTACATCATACTAAATATGAAAAAGGCTTGGAAAGAAAAGTAAAAATAATAACAAGAGTTGCTATGTTTAGAAGATACAACTTTACATAGGGATGAATTTTACATTGTAAAAATCTTCCTTTAAATTGTTTTAGTAGTAGCTTTTTTATATAAATATGTGTGAACACTACATAGAAGATATAAAATGATACCTGATTTAACTAGGAAGCAGAACCTTTTTCAATCAGTTCTTGAGACCCAACTTGGGCAAGCTTTCTACCACCAAACTGTATATCCCTAAGTCCAATAACTACTTGGTCAAAGTACAGCCAAGAGATGTGGTTCAGTGGGTAAAGGTACTTGCCACCAAGCTTGACTACCAGAGTTCATTCCCTAGAATCCGTATGATATAAGGAGAGAACTGACTACTAAAAGCTGTTCTCTGACTTCTACATGTGTACTCTGGCACACATGTGCACGTGCACACACATGCACATACAAAATATTAAAAAAAAAAACTTATTGGCCTGCAGAGATGGCTCAGTGGTTAAGACTGTCACACAAACAGAAGGTCCTGAGTTCGGATCCCAGGTCCCACGGAAAAACACCAGGTAGAAACAGGAGCAGCCTGCATTTCCAGCCCTGGTGGGCAGAACCTGGGAAATCTCAGAGCAAAACAAGAAGGAGGTAGAAAAGTAGAAGCAATCCAGGATGATTCCTGAAGTCACCCTTGGTCCTCCACAGGAATACACAGTGCCCTCTGATACACACACACATATTAAAAAATAATAAAAATTAAAATTAAATATATATATATACACACACACATGCATATCTTCTTAAAAAAAAATAAAATAAAAAGGGGGAAATTGGGGCTAGCAAAATAGCTCAGAAAGTAAAGGTACCTTTGGACAAACCTGATGACTAAATTCAATCCCAGAACCCACGTAACAGGAGAAAGGACTTCTGAATGCTATCCTAACAGTCACATGTGAACCATGGTACACATGACCTCCCTCCTTAAACAAGTACGTATTTAAAAAAAAATGAGAAAAGTAATTCTCAAGCTAACAATGTCTCTTATGAAACATGAATATTTAAAACTGTACTTTCTACAAGTACTGCTAAAACAGGTATCAATGAAGAAACTCCATTAGTTTTATGTACTTAAGAATCTGCTGATTAAAACTAGTTAAAATAAATGGACCAGGCTGGAGAGATGGCTCAGGGGTTAAGACTGCCTCAAAAGCAGAAGAATTTGAGTTTGGATATCAGATCCCACATAAAAACAGATTTGGAAATGGTGGCAACCTGCACTTCTGGCTCTGGAAAGCAGTGCCCAGGAAATCCCAAAACAAAACAAAAAGGAAGTAAAGCAATCCAGGATGATTCCGGAAATCACTCTTGAACCTCCACAGGCATACACGGTGCCCTCTGATACACACACACACACACACAAACACACCACTCCCACAAGAATAAAAAGGCTGGCCTAGAACTTGCTAAATAGCCAAGGATGACCTTGAACTCTTAATAATATTGCCTCTACCTCCCAAGTACTGGAATTATAGACATGTGCCACCACATTTATCTGAAAGAATGTTGTTTAAAAAAAAAAACTATTTAAAAATCAAAAGAGAAAACAATTGAAAATACATCAACTTAGCAAGTAATACATTCTACTCCCACCTCAGTAACATTAGATAATTATACTAAACATTAGACCAATATCACAAACATTTCCTAATCACCTTAAAGCAAATATAAAAAGGTTTCAATTACTTATTATTGGAATTCAAAACTTGTAAATACAAAGCACCTCCAGGACTCAGAATAATATTTACTCTGATGGGACTAAAATCACATTGGAGGAATCACATAGCTTTATTAGCCTCTATCTAGCAGTGAATTTTCTTTGGCATTTATACAAATTTTATAATCCTCTCTGAATAAAACTTTAAAACTCTCCAAACTTCAAAATGTTTCTATTATTCAAAAAAGTATGTTATGTGTTACCATCTGACTTGTATCTTCCCAAACCTATACTTTGCTTTAACAAAAGTACAATATCATATGACTTAACACTAGTCGTTTAAAAATAGTGCAAAACATAAGTTATCATTTTCTTTATTCCCTCAGTCAGTTGTGTGTTACAGAAGTAGCTTTAAATAAGATAACTATTTGTAAGTCTTTATGACATATTTCAAAAATGAATCAACCAAGTTATGGGTTAATACTAGGATTCCTAACTTCCATTCATTCAACAACTATGTATTGATGTAATTGTGATTGTCTGACTAGGTTACATTACACAACAAAGCTAACACAGATGACAATAGATATTTGTAAAAGGATGTTTTAGAATTCACCAGAGAAGTTTTACACAAACTGCAGTCAGCAAATGGTTGAAAACAGATGTCATTTCAGTAACCCTAAGGAAGAGGATGAAGGAATGCACTTACGTTTCAAAACAACGATCTACGTTGTCGGACATCAAAAGCAGCATGCATAGCTGTTCCAGGGCTATTAGCTGCATGTCCCTTTCATCTCCCTGTCCCATCTGTAGCCATTCCAGCAATGTATCCGGATCAACATCTGCCATGGTTTTGAAAAAGCCCCTTAGCCTAAAATACAAAGAGGGAGTGAAAATGCTTCAAAGGTCTAGAAATGATCAGCATGAGTTTAATTTTTTTCTTTTATATCTGCTTGAACCAACTTTTTGCAATGTTGTCTTAAAAATAAGTAATAAAATAAAATAAATTCCTAAGTAAGTTTGCGCACCGTGCGTGCCTAATGCAGTTTCAACTTTGTTTATATTCCAGGCTCAAGGTTCAGACACAGCGCACAAAAACCAGTTTTACACCAGAGCATACGCTGATTACATTGCTAGTTAACTAGAAACCAGAGCTGTCTTTGTCAAGACAGTCAAGCAAGGTTTGGATCCGGCTATTGCTATCACTACTAGAGTCGGTGCCAAAAAGCAAAGAACACCTTCAGAAAGGTTCTCTTTTTCCAGTGAACTTCTTGCCCCACCCCCTCCACCCAAAACTGGTCTTCAGATAAGGGTCAGATCCGGTATTTTTAAGGAAACTACATTCTACCCCGATTCCCCTCCAATTTGTCTCTTCTTTCCCTCCAATTTCAAATTCTGACGTCTCAAACTTACTCCAAAAGATGTCCAAACACAAAAAAGATAATCAGCTGTGAAATCTGGGAGTCTTATGGCAGTCTTGACAACTGCTCTTAAAACTTTTTTTTTTAAATGCTACATACACATAAATGCAATAGGCTAGCAGGTCCAAAGGAGAATCTAAGCCAATCTTTCTTGTTTTTCAGAATGGAGCAGTTGTTTAAAAATATAAATAAGCGTTAAGAAAAAAAAAAGAGAGAGAGAGAGAAGCAGGCGTCACGACAGAAGCTCGCCGGGCCGGGACACCCCCAGGTCCCACGCAATCCACCTGCAGGTGTGCGAAGCGAGAGGCGAGTCGCGTCTGGCACCCGGCGGCGGCGCCCGCCCGGCTGACCACGTCCGGGCGCCGCCGGCCAAGCCTGCTAGGTTGGCGCCCGGCGCCGGGCCGGACGATGCGGTCCCCGAGCACAGGCGGCCTGCGTGCTCCGCAGGAGGCCGCGGGGCCGGCGGCGGCGCCGGAACGCAGAGGCCCGGCGGGACGTGCCCGCTCCCCGCGGGGCGGCCGGCGCTTCTCAAGGACGAGCGGAGCCGGGCCAGGGCCCCGGCGCCGGGCAGCCGAGCTCGGCCGTCCGCGGGGGAACAAAGGGGCCCAGCCGCGGAGTCCGCGGCAGCCGGGCCGACCTCACCCGCACCCAAGTCTCGCTCGCCTCCCGCCGCCCGGCATCCCCGATCGCGGATCCCGGCCCTCCCGACGGCCCGAGGCGCTCCCGCCTTCCCGTTCCCGCGGGCACCTACCGGGGCTCGGCGTCCCAAACCGCTCCGCTCCAGCTCCGAGCAGGCCGCGGGCAGAGCCAGGCCCGGCCGCGGCCCTCGAGTTCCCAGGAAGCCGCAGGCCGCGCAGGTCGAGCCGGGCGGGCGGCACAGGAAAAGCCGCGACTCGTCCCTCCCCTTCCTCCGCGGGGCCGGCTGACGAGGAAGCGCGGAGGTTTCGTGAGCCCTTCTCCCCGCGGGCGGCGGGAGGCAGCGCGGGTCCCGTCCTCAGCACGAGGCTCCTCAGGCCCTGCAGTTCCGAGGCAGGCGCGCGCGGGGTTGCCGGCGACGGCGGGGGGCGGCCGCGTCCATCGCGAGCCAGGCGGGGGCAGGAGGAGGGTCGAGGGAGCGCCGGGCGGGGCGGCGGACGAGGGCGGCCGGACCCGGCGGAGGCGGAGGCGGAGCGAACCTCCTCCCGCCGGCGACCCTGCGGGCGGCCACCTGGGGCGCTGCGGAGACGGCTAGACCCGGGCGCGGGGGGCTTGGGGCGTGGCGCCGGCCGACGGGCGCCGGGCCCGGGCGCGGACGCGGTGGCCCCCGCGGCCTCCGGCGTTGCCCGAGCACCCTCGGTTTATTCCGCCCCGGCGCTCGTCGGGCGGGCCGCGCTGTCAATCGGAGCGCGTAGTGCGCACGGGCGCGCGCTCGGCGGGTCGGGATGGGCGGCCGGCGCGGTGCGCGGCTCCCGCCCGCGGCACCTTTGCGCCCCGGTGCGCCCCGGCCCGCCGCCTCCGGCCGCGGGTCACCACTCCTCGCGCACGGAAGTGCGTCGCGGGCGGAGCAGCGCCTCCCCTCGCGCCGCCACGCGGGCCGCGCTGCGGTTCTCCGGGAAGCCGCGCACCGCCTGCCGGGGAGATGCGCGCGGGGCTCCCCCGAGCCGCGTCTTCTCCGTTGTGCAGAATGGACCGCTAAGGTCGCGGGTTTCGGGGAGAACGGCCCCGGCGGCTGAGGATCGGCCTCGTTTTCTCCTGCAGCTTGTTAGCACAAGGACTCGCGTGTTGTCCCCAGCAAACTTCTGCTTCAGGCGCATTGCAAATAAAAACTGTCGGCCAGATGGGGCGGCGCATTTTGGAATCTCACCGCTTAGGAGGTGGAGGCAGGCCTTCCAAGATCATCCTCGGCTATGCAGAGAGTTTGAAAACAGCCTGGGCTGAGACTCTGTCCCCCCAAACATATTTTTATGAAAAATTATTTTAAGTAAGTTTCTGCATCATAATGTTGCGTTTAACTATTTAACTAATACTGATGTTTTAATTAGTTTTTATCTGAGGATTCTCGAGTGCATAATAATAATGTAGACGGTTTATTGATACTTGTTTGCTTACAGAAATGGGAAGGGAGCTACCAGGAGAATCTTCAAGGAAGAAGTGGTTGCATTTCTTCGGGGCGTTAAAGAATGAGTATAGTGTAAACAGAAGGCCTGGAGTATTGGTTAGACAGGAGAAAAAAAAGACGAGCATTTAACAACAGGAGCCTTAGTGTGAAGGATCTTGACTCAATCAGAAATTTAAGCTAAGTAACAAGGTCTGGGCTAGGATACTAGGGGAAAAAAATCTTTTAAGTATTTATATGGCCAGAAGGTCCCAAATAGCTAAAAGAAGCTACCTAAAGTGCGCGTAGTAGCTCACTCACCATTCATCTCCAAGCCGGCCTGGACTACATAGTTCAATGCCAGACTAAGCTGGGGATGAGACCATATTTTAAGCGAGTCTGGGTCGTGTCTGCCTATAAGCCAACACTGGAAGAGGAGGCAGATGGATCAGAAGTGTGGCCTGTCACAGAGGTGTGTGTGAGTATGTTCTGGAGAAGGGAAGGAACCTCTTGATTCACGCCTCACTTTCTTAAAAAATCTTCAGTCTGCACATGTGCCAGGGGTCATTGGAATATACTCATGGTCCCAAAGGGAAGTTATTTATCATATACATATAATGTAGTGTCATGAATTTTGAACTGTCTTGTAATTATCTTCATAGTGGCATAGTATATTATGTATCAATAACAATTGGTTGCAAGTTAAGTATTTTAAAATGCTCATGGATGGAAAATGTCTCAATATATTAAGAAAAAAGAAAGAGGGAAAGAAAGAGGAAGGAAGGAAGTAGGGAGAGAGAAAGAGGAAGGAAGGAAGGAAGGAAGGAAGGAAGGAAGGAAGGAAGGAAGGAAGGAAGGAAGGAAAAGAAAGAAGCTTTTGTGCAGACTGGCAAACTGAACTCCAGCCTAGGAACCCACATAAAAAACCAGATATAGTGATCCATACCTGTAAGCCCAGCACTTCTTTGGTAGAGAGGAGGGAGTGGACAGGGACTGTGCCGTGAGGTAAGGGACCAGCTAATGGAGTGCTTTGCACAGGGGCTTTCCATTAGTTAGGAAGATAGTCTCTGACACATACACACATATACACAATAAATATATATATAGTTAATGTAACTAAAATACGTTACAGGAAATAATGTTTGGACAATTCTTCAACTTTGAGCTAGAAACTAAGTCACCCTGGCCTCCCTCAGTTCTGAAAGGCTCCGGGTATAATAGAACATAGTCTAGGCTTTGAAGCAATCAGAGATGAACAGAGGGGAGGCAATGCTTGTATGACTTGGGATGTATGCAAGAATGCTCCTTTCTTACCCCTGGCTCACCTGGGACTCCACATGTAGATCAGACTTGATTTGAACTTGTCCTCTGTACATTCTGTTCAAGTTGCTGTGAATATGAAGTGCTTCTAAAAAAGTCTGGTGTGTGTGTGTGTGTGTGTGTGTGTGTGTGTGTGTGTAGACTGAGAATGACTGAACTACATACTCTGTCTCCCAAGTACTGAGATCACATACATTCACTACTACACCCAGCATGTACCGAGTATTTATGGATGCTTTATTCATAATTGCTAAAATTTGGAAATGGTGTGGGAGTAGAGTTCCATATAAAGCACATGGTTAGCATATACAAGACCTTGGGTTTAATCAAAATACTAGCACCAAAACCAAACTTGGTAAAAACTAGATATCTTTTGGTAGGTGAGTAAATCCTTTGCAAATGTTTTCTCAATAAATACTGATAACGTTGGACAGAATGTGGACAAAGGAAAAGACATGTCATAAGCCTTTCATCAAATGGTTATCTGTCCTTTAACTAATGCTCTTAGAGTAACCATGTTACATGCTGTGACTTGACTTTACCAATTATCACCTGATAATGTTTTCTTTTTCACAATAAAAATTTTAATATGCTTTTATCATATTTTTAAAATATGACTATTTTTAAAAATGAAACATGTAAGATAGAATATCTTTCTCGCTTGTCTCTAAGATACCTGAGGAAATCTTATCTGATGCTATTTTGATGCTCACCTCAACCAGCAATCCCAACATGGGAAATCTTCCTGAAGGCTGTGTAGGATTCTGTGTGTGTGTGTGTGTGTGTGTGTGTGTGTATGATTGCTTTACCATCTCTTTGCTTTGTTCTGGAGTTTCCCAGACCACTTCCAGGACCAGAGGTGCAGGCCACCACCACTTCCTCCTGGCATTTTTATGTGGGATCTGAGATCCGAACTCAGGACCTTCTGCTTACAAGGCAGAGGCTTAACCCCTGAGCCATCTCTCCAGCCCCTATTTTTGCAAGTTTTATAAGTCTAAACTTATTTCACAATAAAAAAATGACTGCAAGTTTAGGTTGTGATTAATAAGTAGCTGGGGACTTCCAGGAATCACTGTTGTTTTTCTAAACACTTTTAACTGATACATTTAAAAATAGATTTTTGACAGTGTGTTACATGATTCACTATATCCATCATATTCTTTGGTGGTAGAGACAAAACGCAAATAATAGTTGTAAAACTGTACTTTATGTTCCCAGTCTGTTCCAAAGCTAATAAAGTCTTCTGAAATCTACTAACATTCTGTCTCTTTTGTTTTAAGGAAATTTTTTCCTGCCAGTAAATAAAAAGACTGGCACTCACTCTGCATTAGCATACTTGGATGCGTGATAATTATGCAATGAACTGACTCAAAAAAAAAGTAGAATTTGTGAAAATTAGTGCAATAGAAAACTTTCAGTAACTTTTAAGTAAGCAATTACTATTAATTTTTAAAAATATGTATTTATTTTACGTTCGTGTGTATGTGTGTATCAGAAGGCATTGTGTGTTCTTGTGGAGACACAAGGAATGGTCCTGGATTGTCTCTGTATCCTTCTTGCTTCACTTTGGGATCTCCCAGGTTCCACCCACCAGGGCCAGAAGTGCAGAAGTGCAGGCCGCTGGTGTGTTTTTTTTGTTTTTGTTTTTGTTTTTTTTTTCTCGTTTGGACCTGGGATCCAAACCCAGGATCTTCTGCTTGCAAGACAGAGTCTTACCTCCTGAGCCAGCTCTCCAGCCCTCTTTTTGTATAGTGGTTACTTTTCTAAAACAATCTAACTGCTTGACAATACATAATACACTGTTTGCAAATGAGGGCTGGGAATGTCATTCACTTGGGAAGGTGCTTAGCCTAAATAAAACCCAGGCACAAAATCCTGGGTTTGATGGCTAGAACTTATAAAACGGGAAATAGTGGCACAAGCCTGTGATCACAGCAGTCAGGATGCACAGGAAGGAGAAGTTCAAGGTCATCCTTAGCTACATAGTGAGCAATATACATAACTCTGTCTCAAAATAAAATCATATAATAAATATACATATTTATATGTATGAGAGTATTATTAATGGTGTGATGGTAATAGGAAATTATGGTTAAGTTTTTTCCTTGGACATTTAAATTTTGTACTTAATTTTTTCCCTTTGGACCTTTTATATCATGAAAGTCTGAAATCCACCTCTCCATCAGCCTCTATAATTCTGAGTAGCTTTTCACCTTTTATCAGCCTTCAGGATAGATTTTGTAAACTGAACCAGAAAAAGCTGCTACTGAATTTCAGGCACAGGGATTAAACTTCGACGTGGGGATCAGTGTGTCTGCCGTAGCAGGACAGAGTGCTGAGTATTTTGTCCAGAAAAACTGCTTAGAAAAATCCATTTAGGTCATTCAAAACCCAAATTATCGCTTGCTTCTCTGGTGGTCATTTGCTATAAATTGCTGAAATCCTGTGTGTAAAAGACTGTGTGTTAAGACTGGGAAGATGGATCAAGGGATAAAGTGTTTGCTGTGGTTCAGCCCCAATACCCAGGGAAAAGCTACACTCAGGTGGGCACTTTTAACCCCAGTGCTGGCGAGACATGAGGGAGGGTGAAGACTGGTGGGTCTAGGGGCTTTCTAGCTAAAACAGTGAACCTCAGCTTCAGGAGAGACTGTCTGAAAGAATAGGCAGAAAGAACCTGCAAGACAGTTCAGAGGGTACAAGTATACACAGCAAACTTAGAGATGGAATTTGATCTTTAGCCACATATAGAAAAAAAAAAAAAAAAAAGCTTCCAAAAGTTGTTCTCTGAGCTCCACAAGCACATTGCAGCTTGTGCCTTCTTTCTCAAATAAACAAGTGGAGAGATGTTGATCTCTGGCCTACATGCACCCCCAGGTACACAAACATACACACACACACACACAAAGTTGGAAGATTAGAACTTAATACAAACTCAGAGTCGAGGGAATAGAGGCTGATTTCCTAGGTAAATGACAGTGCTGCTAACACCTGCAGCCTGTGAATGTGTGTGGGATGTGCTTGTGCTGAAGCATGCTGGAGAAGAGGCTGGGTGCTTCTTCACTGAGTAAATTAAGCCCCAGATTTGCCCGACTTCTTTGCAGGATGTTATTATAGGATTTTTATGGGTCACTCAATGTTGTTAAATTTATGGTTACTTTTCAGATATGTCTATGGTATATAGATACAAATATAAATAAACCTTTGTGAAATATAATCCAAATGCAATGAAGTTTACTGTTTTCATGTTTTGCTTTTGTTTTGCTTTCTTTTGACACGGGCTCTCCCTGTGTAACCTTGCCCTCACTGTGTAACTGGGGTAGGTCTCAAGAAAACTGTAGTCTTTCAGCCTCAGTCTCCAGAGTGTGGGATTACAGGTGTGTTTGCTCTGTGTGTATGTGTGTGTGTCAGAGAGACAGCATGCTGGGGATGGGGGGGGGGAGAACCTAACACACCTGTGAAGCTCAGAGGTCGGTAGAGTTTAGGTTCTCTCTTCCCACCATGTGGGTTCCAGGGATCACATTGCTGTCACCAGACTTGCGAGTGTCTTCACTCTCGGAGTCGTTCATTGGCCTTGTCTCGCATGGCACAGATGGCCTTAAACAGGTATGAGACTGAGGATGAATCCATTGCACATGAGGTCACGATGCTGTACTTAGGGTCACTGTTAAGTTTCTGGGCATGTTGTGAGGTGGGTCACAATGGTGACCTGTCATTCATGCACGTTCAATGTCTCAACATCCCCGTGGATTCTCTTGGCACCCTGTTCAAAAGAGATCGACCATAAATGTGAAGAGTCATCTTGCTGGGTGGGATGGTTCACACCTGTAACCCCAGCACTTGAGAGGAAGAAGCAGGGAGGCTGGAGTTCAGGCCAACCCGAGCTACAGAGAGCTACAGAGACCCTGTCTCAAAACAAAAACACATACACAAAGGAAAGATGAACCGATTCCTATTCTGTCCCGTTCACCTGCACTTTCTCTTCTTTGCTTTCTGGCTGGATTTGAAATTAAAGCATGGAGAATTTGACTATGTTTCCTTTTCAGAATTGTTTTGACTATCCTGGCTTCCTTGTATTTCCATATAGATTTTAAGATCAGCTTGTCAGTTATGGAAAATAAAAACCAAACATACATAGCTATGGCTTTAACAGTGATTGCATTGAGACTGAAGATTCATTTGGAAAGTATTGATATTTTACCATATCCTTCTTGTAATCCATGAATATGGATTGCTCCAAAACAACCCTAGGACAACACTCCTGTTTCAGGACCCGTCCTAAGGTGCTATGAAAGAAAAAAGAAAAGAAAGGAAGGAAGGAAGGAAGGGAGGGAGGGAGGAAAGGGAGGGAGGGAGGGAATAAAGGAAGGGAGGGAGGGAGGAAGGGAAGGGGAGGGAGGGAGGGAAGGGAAGGAAGGAAGGAAGGAAGGAAGGAAGGAGAAAAAAAAGAAAAAGGAGTAATTTATTAAAGATTGACAGGAATGTAGTCCTGAGAAGTTACAAAATTGCTGGGGTCCTGAAATTTGGGATAGAAGAAAAGCATATTCATGGGTTTGCACAAAAGCTATTTTATCCCAACTGGATTGCACCTATTTTATCTTAAGGTAATATCAAAGACTCAAGCACATCCTGCATCCAGTTCAGGTGCCATTATAACAGTTGTGCTGGAAAGTTGAACAGGAAAAAACCTAATATTACTCTGCAGCAAATATGTGACTATGAGTCAAGGTGGCTGCAATCATGCCAAGCAGAATCCATACATTTTTCCTACTTATTTAATTATTTGATCTCTCAATGACATGCTGTAATTTTTAGTGTGCAAGTCTTGATCTTCATCAAATTCTAGAGAGTCTCCTATAAGCACTTGAGAGGAATGTGCATTCAGCTCTTGCTGAGTGGGGAGTGTCTGGCGGTGTTATCCACAACTTCTCCTTCCTTGTTCTTTCCCCTGGAAGTTCTGCAAGTATTCAGAGAAGCGTGTTGCAGGCTTCCACTAGTGTTGATCAATTACCTATTTCTCCCTTCCATTCTGTTAGCTTTTTCATGGATATTTTTTAATACTTGTATTTATTTTGTGAGAAAGTGAGAAAGAGACAGGGACATATGTGCTATTATGTACATCTAGAGGTCAGAAGTTGACTTTTCTCCTTCAGTATGTAGATAAGCTCCAAGGCTTGAACTCAAGTTACTAAGTTTGCACGCAAGCTAATTTACCCACTGAATCATCTCCCCACTCTATAATTTTTTTTTGATGGTGCTGAGGATCCAATCCAGAGTCTCACACATGCCAGGCAAGTGTTCTTCCACCAAGCTATATCCCAAATCCTGCTAATTTTTACTTCATGTACACAAACACACACACACATTTGTCCTCCTTACCTTCTTCTGTTTATATACATAAACAAAGCTGTTTATACTGTCCTTCTTTGGCTCCAGTAAAATTATCATCTTCAAATCCATTTTGTCTGATGTTAGCACAGTTTCTTCAGTTCTGGATAGGGTTTGAATGACTCAGCTTTTTCCTTTCCACTTACTTGTGTCTTAGAAACTAAAATTTATTTTTAATAGCATATATTAGCTCTTTTGGAGGTGGGTGTTGGGAACTGAGCCCAGGGCCTCATGCCTGCAAGGTAGACATGCACTCACCATTGGACTACACTCTAGTCCAATGGGTATGTTTTAACATCTATTCCGTCTATTTACTTTAATTGGACTGTTTACTCCATATGTTAATGCAATCTTTGATAGTGTAGGATTCGTATCTGTAATTCTGCTGATTATTTTCTGTATTTTTTTTTCTGTGTGTGTGTGTGTGTGTGTGTGTGTGTCTCTATGTCTGCATGTATCAGGGCACTTTATGTCTCTGTGGAAGTCCAAGGGTGACACTTCCAGAATCATCCTGGATTGTTTACCTCCTGTTGGTTTGGCTCTGGGATTCCTAGGCTCTGCCATTTCTGTCTGACATTTTTATGTGTAATCCAAGATATGAACTCAGGTCTTTCTGCTTGCAAGGCAATGTTATTATCCCTGAGTCATCTTTCCAGTCCCTATTTTTTAAAACCTTATTTATTTATTTACCTATTTATTTATTGTATGTGTATGTGTATCAGAGGGCACTGTATGTCCCTGTAGAGGACCAAGGATGGCTTCAGGAATCATTCTGGATTGCTTCTACCTCCTATTTGCTTCACTCTGGGATTTCCCAGGCTCTTCCCACCAGAGCCAGATATGCAGGCTGCCACCCTTTCCACTTGGGATTATTACATGGGACCTGGGATCTGAACTCAGGACCTTCGACTTTCCAGACAGAATCTTAACCCCTGAGCCATCTCTCCAGCCCTATTTTTTTCCTTTTTAAAAAGTATTTTTTTTTTTATTAGAGAAAGAAGAAGGCATTCTATGATTCAAGGGTAGAGGTGAGAAGACAACTTTCAGAAGTCAGTTTTCTGCTTCTACCCTGTGGAACCAAACTTGGTTTTCGAACAGGTGCATTCTCCAATGAGCTATTTCACCATCCTATTTCACTCTGCTTTTTTATTTTTCCATTATTGCTTTCTTTATTTTTAAGTAATAATTTTCAAGTATACAATCTTAATTGCTTTGCTGTTTCTTTTAGTATATGCTTTGAGCTCAGTTTTTTAGGAATTGTAATTAACACCTTCACTTCAAATCTAGTTCAGGACTATGGATGTACCTCAATGGTAAAGCTCATGTCTTGCATGCGTAAGGCTCTGGGTTCAATCTTTAGCAGTGTGAAAAATGAAAAAGAAAAAAGAAAGAAAAAAAAACACTTAACTTCAGCCGTCTACATTTCTGTATAGTTATTTTCTTCTCCCCTTTTAGATGCTATTATTGCTATACTTGTTACATCTTTATACATTGCAAACCTGTCAATGCAGTTTCATAATTATTGCTTTATATAGTTATTTTTAAATGAATTAAGAGAATAAAAGGGAAACAAATGAAAATGCACTATATTTATACACGTCTGTGTCCTTAACTTTAACCAATACTCTGTACATCATACGTTTATTTTAAACTAGAATTAAAGTTTTTAAAATATGGAGTTTGCACCTACTTTGCTTCAGGTATTTTTCCATTTTCCACAGTTTTCATACAGCAATTATCTAAAGTAATGTGGCTTATGGGAGAGACCAACAGGCCTTATCTACTAATGGCTTCAGTCCATTGACCGATTTCGTAATCTGGGCTAAGCCATTTGGTTCAGTTCCTACCCCTGGTTCAGCTTCCCTGGCTCACAGTGGGAGGGATTGTACCTGGCAGTGTCTAACTCAGGCTGCAAAAGGATTGCTCCCCCCAGTGTGCATCCTGCCACAGGTCAGAGAAGTTCTTTTGTAATTCTAGTGTGTAAGCTGATGAAAGCAGGTCAAAAGCTTTGTAATACTCTCAACTAGCATGCCAACAACGAAGTTAAAAAACAAATAGGAAGGCTATTTCAGATGAATTCTTCACCTGGCAACCTCCTCTCTGGGTACATTTCTATGGAATATACAACTAAAAGAATTTTCTGAGACTACTCTCAACAGTGTCTTTAACTCTCATACTCAAGGGCCTTCATTTTTAAAATTACAGGCATGGCTTAACATAGGGATTGAGAACATTCTAAGACCAATTTTGATTTTCCAATTTTGTAGTGCCGACTTTTCCATCCACATTTTTACATGAGTACCAAGGGTTAAACTCAGGTCAGGTTTGCAAGTGAGCAAGTCATTTAGTGCACCCTCAAAAATCAATGAATATGTTATCTGAACCTCTTGTTTTCCTGGGACTAAGGTTGGCTCTTCCTGTCAAGTTAGTTTGTTTTTGCAAGACAGACCTGATTAAGTAGCTTGGGATAGCCCCAAACTCTCAATGCTACTGCCTCAGCCTCCTAATTTTTATTATAAGTGATTTATTTATTTATTTATTTATTTATTTATTTATTTATTTATTTATGAATGCGAGAGAAGGAGGGAAGAGGGAGAACATGCCACAGTGTGTATGTGGAGGTCAGAGGACAATTTTCAGAAGTCCGTTCTCCTGTCATGTGGGCTCCAGAATGGAACTCGAGTTGCTACTGTGCTGGTGCTTTTAATACAGAGCTGTCTTGCCGGCCCTCGATATTAGTTTTTTGGGGAACAGAACTGAGATTCTAGAGTCAGCAACCCCATGATCTGTAAAATCTCCTTGGGGGGGGGCAAGGGTGCAACGGATGGCACGGTACTTGCTTCGTATGCTCAAGGTCTGGGATTTGATCCCCAGCACCGAAAAAAAATCCGTTTTGTGCCGACACATGCTAAATATGTGAAGTTCCCACACCCAGAAGGCCAAGGCAGGAGGACTGCCAATTCCAGATCATCCTGGGCTATATGGTTACATACAGAGTTCCAGGCCAGCAGAGCTACATAGTAAGACCATACCTGAAAAAATAAGGGCTGAGGAGAAGGTTCGGGGGTTAAAGATTTTGTCTCACAAGCAAAAGGACTTCTTTGGGCCCACAGAGTCCATATAAAAATGCCTGGTGATTATGGCAGAATATGAAATATGTAATTCCAGCCCTGGAAGGTGGAGCCTGAGAAACCCCAGATCAAAGCAATAAGAAGGTAGAACAATCCAGGATGATTCTGGAAGTCACTCTTAGGCCTCCACAGGCACCCATACTTGAGTGCAATTCTTGTACACATGCAAGCATACACAAAAATATGAAAAAAGATCATAAAAACAAGTTATGGAGATGAGTCACAGATTAAAGTGCTCACCACACAAGCCTGATGGCTTGAGGCTGACCCCTGGAAGCTACAAGGTGAATGGTGAAAAGAGAGGAGTCCTTCCAGTTGTCCTCTTTCCTTCAGAGTAAGCTAGCACTTATTCCTGAAACAAATGATGGACATCCTCAGTCTCCTCTTTTTCAGGTCGCCTCTCCTGTTCCTCTTTTTCTCTCTAACCTGGGCATAGCTTTGGTGTTTGTGCTTCAAGAGGCAACTTTCAGGGCCACAAAATGCCTCCATGGGTAGAGGTGATTTTGAAACAAGACTGATGACCTAAGTTGGACCCCCACAATCCCATGGTAGAAGGAGCATAACAGCTGTTGAAAGTTGTCTTTTGACCTCCAAGAGGTGTCATAGTTTGAAATGCGAGTTGTCCCACAGGCTCATGTGTTTGAGTCTTGAGTTGTTAGGGGAAGTCATGGCATCTTTACAGGAGGGGTAGCCTTGCTGGAAGAAGGAGGTGGGCCTTGAGGTTGGTTAGTCCAGCCATGCTTGAGTGAGTGAGTCTGCTTTGCAACTTGCATGATCATGAGGTCTGCAGTGACTTAGGCCTCCTCCGGCTTCTGCCACCAGCCACGCTTTTTCCACCATAGTGGAAACTGGACAAATCTCCCTTTCTTCCCTTATGAGCCTTAGTGGTGTCTCACAGCAGCAGAGGAGACGAATACAATAAGCATGTGGCGCCTGCATGCACACACAATAAATAGTAAATAATTAAGCATCTTTCAGTCTGAAGAAACAAAGCACAGAGTCTTCATGGTGATGTCTGTGGTCAAGTACAAACTGCATTATAGCATTGAATTACAGAACACTTTTTAGTAGAAGGATAATTGCTTTTCCCCCATTTGACATATTTTAATTGCCAAACCAAAAGAAAAAAAATGCTTGCACCAACTAGAGATTTATTTATTACTGATGGATATACAAGTCAGATACAGGTGTCAACAACTGCGAATTAAGCCTTTGAGCATACCTATGGAGAGTGTCATTTATTTAAGGCAAGACTCAATGAGCAAGTCTGTAGGAGATTATCTAATTGATGTGGGAAGACTCAGCCCACAGGAGGGCGGAACCATTTTCTGGTCAGGTGGATAAGAGAGGGAGTGCTGGTTCAGTATTTCTGGCAAGCAAGAAAGTCAGCTCCTGTCTCAATTCTTCTTGTGGACAGGATATGGCCAGTTCCTTAGACTCCTGATGTAGATGAGAACTCTCCTGCCTGCTGATGAACTATAACTGAGAATCAGAAGCTGCAACAAGCCTCCTGTGCCTTAAATCAGCAACAGAAGAGGAACTGGAACTGGGTTGATAGAGACATATTACAAGTATGGGCCTGTAAGGTAGATCCTCGGGCAACGGTGCCTGTGCACAAACTTGGCCACCTGAATTCAATCATAAGAATCCGTGTGGTGAAACCAATTTCCAGAAGTGGTCCTCTGACCTTCATGTGCAGCACAGCACGAGCAAGCCCCGCCCCCGCTCTCTCTCTCTCACTCTCTGTCAAATAAACCCATTAAAAAAGAATCCTGATTAGTTTGCTCTCTTACACTGCGAAGTCATAACATAAAAATTCTCTGAAGTTACAGCTTTGCATTTCTCTCATAAATAGCAGAGACTGGCTTTGTCCAACCCCCCATTGAGTCCCCCCTCCCCCGTCCTTCCCCTACATTGCACAAGGCACGCGGGGACAGAATGTCAACTCTCTCTAAAGGAGTGGGTGGTGTTTACTCGCCGGGCCACTGGCACCCAGCAGGTAGATGACTGCAGTCAAATGCAAACCGTGGTGTTCACCAGCCCCGGTGGAACGCGTTGAGCAACCCGGAGCAGTGGGCACTGTGCGAAAGGTTGCCCAACTAGTTAGGATTAGTCAGCCCCGCCCCGACAGCTGCGTGTGACCAAGATACTGGAGGACACTGGTGATGGAAAGGCTGGCGGGCCAATGGCAGCAGCTAAAAAGAGGGGCCCACGGTTTTTGGCAGATGCTCAGCACAGGCATTTGATCTTCAAGGGGCAGGGCCACAACCTACCCAGAAACATCAGGGAAAGTTGTTTTCTGACCTTTTATTGGTTCCCTAGAAACCGCATGAAACTTTAGAAGTCAGTGTAACTTCTGACCTTGTTAGTTAATGAGGAAACTCAAACACCCTTATTGTAAGTCTTTTTTTTTTTTTTTTTTCTTTTGGCAAGGTCTTGAGTAGCCCAGGCTGGCCTTGAACCCACTATTGTCGTTGAAGGTTGAGTATGACATTCAATTTCTGTCTTCTTGCATCTACCTCCCAAGTGCTGGGATTACAAGCGCAATCTTTTCTGTCCAGATAAAAATCTTTTTTTCCTTTTGCCAATAAGTTTTTAAATTCTTAAAAGCAACATAACCAAGTCAGACATGGTACTCCATGTTTCCCAACTCTGAGGAGGCTCAGGCAGAAGGAATTATAAGTTCAAGGTTAGCTTGGGCTATATAGAGACACCTTGACTCAAAAAGGTCCAAACACACAAAACAAAATAACAACAAGAAGCATTGTATTGTAGAAAATCAGAAAAACAGAGGGCAAACATTTAACATATTTGCTAAAAACAAGCTATACTGTAATTATGGTCGTTAGAACTTACTTTTGTTTGTGACATGGGATGTGAGCTACTTCTGAGCTGAATCTGCAATACTTTAGAGCACCATTCTTACTCAGTTATTTTGTATGACTTCACTCATAAAATTTGTCACATGAATTTTTGATAGCTTGTAACCTGTTACTCCCATGCTACCTAACCACATAAATTCTTTTTACAATTATTTGAATGTGAGTGTGTGTGTGTGTGTGTATGTGTGTGTGTGTGCATAAGCATACATACCACAGTGCACATGTAGAAGTCAGAGGATAACTTGGGAAAGTTGAGTCTCTCCTTCTACCATGTGGTTCCAGGAATCAAACTCAGGTCATCGGACTTGGCAACAAGCACCTTTACCTGCTGAGACATCCTGCTGACCCTCTAACTATATTTTAATGCTATTTCATTCACCATGTGATTGACTTAACACTCACTTTAATTGTCCCAACAAAAGGACTTCACTTGGTTCTGTGGTGCAATGGATAGTGCATTAGACTTCCAATAAATAGGCTGCTGACAGTTTATGTTGTTTTAAATAATACTGAGGTAAACAAAATTGAAATCCTGCTTTTTATAGCTCTTTTTTCCGTTTCAGATGAGTTATATCAAGTACAAAACTTGGGGGGAAGTTTCATGCACAGCTGGGCATGGTGGCACATGCTGACACTGGAAGACGGAGGCAGGGGGGCCGGGAACTCAGAGTGAGCCTTGGCTATAGAACAATGGCCGGGCCTGCCTGAGCTACATGACACTCTGTCTCAGAAAAATAAAGCAGGGACTGGAGATACAGCTCAGTGGGTCAGGCACCTGCACACAAACCTGGTGCCCTGAATTGGAGCCCTAGAAGCCCACATGGCAGAAGGAGAGAAATGCCTCTGAAACTTGTCCTCTGACTTCCACACAGGTGTATGGATATTCTCTCTCTTTCTGAAATAAGATGTGTGTGTGTGTGTGTGTGTGTGTTTAAAAAGGCATACAATGGGGCTAGAGACAGATGACTCAGAGGTTAACACTCTGTCTCAAAAGCAGAAGGTTCTGAGTTCAGATCCCAGGGCCCATGTAAAAACATTAGGCAGAAATAATGGTAGCAGGCTGCAAAACAAAATGCCAAAGCAAAGCAGAAAGGAGGTAGAAGCAATCCAGAATGATTCCCCAAGTCACCCTTGGTCCTTCACAGGGACATACTCACACATACACCCACACACACACACACACACAGACACAGACACACACACACACACACACACACACACACACACGCTCAATAAATTAAAAAAAACTTAAAAAGGCGTGTATGAACACTTGAAGAGTGATAATCAAATGTGTGGCTGAATGGTGAAGTAGGACTTACAACTTAAAACCTACCCTTAACTGAGAGGTCCTGATAGTTTTTCTCTCACAGATCCACTTTCTTCTTCCACAGCAATATCTAATGGTCTAAAAAGTTTCTACATTGCATAATTTTTCTAGACTTCCAGTTTTTCCTGAGGTTATGCTCTGATAGTGATCATAGGTGACTTGCAGGCTAGTTGCTGATGTTCCAGGAAAGCAGTGACTTCTGCTCCTACTCCAGATTATCTGTCTTGACACACCCACATAGCAGGGCAGCCACTGAAGTCAGTGGGGGAAGGGCGCTGTGTCCACAGGGCAGGAGCAAGGGGTTAGCCTTGACAAATTGAATCCCCGCAGCAGGACCACTCTGCATTACTTTTGTAATGGATATTCTTCCTCCTCCCCTGTCCCCTTGGTCATTTCCATGATCTGATTTAGGTTTACTGCTTGTATGTTTCTTCTTCTTTTAATTTTATTTACTATTATTGAGAGTGTCTGCTGTGTACAGTGGGTATGTTTCAGTCATGGCACAAGTGTGGAGGTCAGAGTCCAACTTTGTGGTTCTCACTTTCCACCTTTTATGTGGATTCTGGGGATTTGAACTCAGATCACCAGACTCGCATAGGCTTTACCTACTTAGCCATCTCATTGGCCTGTTGCTTCATTCATTTAAAAAATGGGCAGTTAGAGGCTGGAGAAGTGGCTCAGAGATTAAAATTCTGTCTCGAAAGCAGAAGGTCCTGAGTTTGGATCCCAAGTCTTACATTAAAAAAAAAAAAAAAAAAAAACGCCAGGAGAAAATGGCTACAGACTGCACTTCCAATACTGGTGGGAAATCCCAGAGCAAAGCAAGAAGGAGGTAGGAGCATTCCAGGATGATTCCGGAAGTCACCTTTAGTTCTCCACAAGAACACACAGTGCCCTCTGATACACACACACACACACACACACACACACACACACACACACTAAATAAATAAAATATTTTTAAAAAATAGGCAGTTAGGATTAGGGATGTTCCTCAATGGGTAGAGTGCGGGCCTACCAGACAAGAAGCTCTGGGTTTGATCCCCAACACTTTGTAAAACCAGGCACAATGGCACATGCTTGTAATTATGACATTTGGGAGGTAGAGGCAGGAAGATTAAGAGTTGAAAGTCATGCTTGACTCAATAAGGAGCTGTGAGGCACCTTGTCTCAAAACAAGCAAAAGCCTAACCTCCTTCTCTCAACAAAGACAATGAGAAAGTAGAAAAACTAACATAAACAATAACACGAAAAATGAAGTTTTTTTTGCTGAGCATTTATGTGTCTGACTTCTGGAATGAATGTCTTTATGTAAACCTAAGAAGATTTATCTCTTGGGTTTTAAAAATGGAGAGCTAGGGCCGGAGAGATGGCTCAGGGGTTAAGACAGTCTCCAAAAGCAGAAAGTCTTGCATTGGGATCCTAGGTCCCACATTAAAACAAACAAATAAACAAACAAACAAAAATGACAACCTGCACTTCTGCCCTGGTGGTCTGGTCGGAGCCTGGGAAGTCACCTGAAGGTCCTCCTGAAGTTACCTTTGGTCCTCACAGGGACACACAGTGCCCTCTGATACATATACATGCAATAGCAACAATAATAAAATAAAAATAAAAATGGAGAAGCTAAAATGAACTAAGAATAACTGGACTAAAAATAACTGGGCCAGGGCTTGTAAGTACTTCTAGAACTTGGGATCAAGAGTATGAGGTCAACCTTGATTATATAATTTCGTCCTATGTCAAACAACAACAACAGAATAATAATGATTGAGCTGGGAGTGTAACTCTGTAGTGTTCTGTGGTAGAACATACGCTTAGCTGGTACAAGACTCTAGATTCAATCCCTAACATCCAAAATGCCTAATACTAATACTAGTAATTGGTCAATATAGGAACCAATAAAGACAGCCAGCCTTCAGGTCATTGGTAAAACCCAGTAAATAGTGTTTCTGAACAGCTGCATCAGCATCAAAGGCAGAGAGATACCTGGATCTCACTGATAGTCACTGAATCCAGTTCTCTGGATGTAGACGCCAAGATGTGCAGTTTGAAAAGCACCCTAAAGTAAATCCTCAGCATCCAAAATTGGAGAAGCACCATCTGAACCTAAGGTCAGCACCCCAAGAGAATAACAGAATCAAGATCCCCATATCCACAGTACGTCTGTGTTAGTTTAGCACTTAGGGTGAACATCCACTTGGGATCCCCTATACAGAACTCCTTGGGAAGTATTTTGCTGGGGAACAGAAAAACCCAGTTCATTTTAAAGGTTATTGCTGTTGTTGTTATTATTATTATTATTTGAGTGAGAGAGGCACAGGCAAGATAGAGAGAGCAAAGGAAGCATGCATACCACAGCATGTTTATGAAGGGTCAGGACAGCTCTCAGAAACCGGCTTCCTCCTTTCACCATGTGGATCCCAAGGATTGAACTCAGGCCTCCAGGTTTGCACGAAGGCGGTGTCTTTCCCAGTCAAGCCAACTCACTGAGCCCAAACACAGCTCTTCACCCTGTTACTATATTAAAAATGTTAGTGTTTGAGGAGAAGTCACAATTTATGGGTATCCTGGGCATTCCTTTAATTCTCATTTGAGATGGGTAGTAGAGAGCTGGGGAAATGGCTCAAGGGTTAAGTCTCTGCCTTGCAAGCTGAAAAACCCAAATGTCGATCCTAGATCCCACATAAAAATGCCAGGTGCAAATGATGTGAACCTGTACTTCCTGCCCTGGAAGGCGCAACCTAGGACATCCCTGAGCAAGGCAAAAAAGAAGTAGAGCAAACCATGATGATTCCCAAAGTCATCCTTATGCCTTCTTGTACACACGGATATGTGCAAGTGCACACACACACACACACACTCACACATACACACACATATACATAAGCAAACCTAAAAAAAGAGGCGATAGATTCTCATTGACTATTTATTGGTCAAGAGCAAAAGTCGGATTGAGGATGATGAAAGCAAAGACATTCTGCCAAAAGCAAAGACATAGGTTCAGCCACACTGTCCCTTGAGCCACACTGTCGTCTCTTTTCTTCCTAGTGTTATTTGATCTGGTTTGCTGCTGGGGTCTCCAGGCCAGTGCACACCAGCCCAGCACTCTGCCACTGAACTGAGTGCTTCTGGGATCATTTCTTCTGTCTTGAGTTTGTTTGTGATCTTGATATTTGAAATTCTGTCTCACAGAACCATTGGCCTACAGTAGCGCTGACTATACAATATGATCTTGAGTTCTAAGGTTGTAGTCTATTCTTACCTACTGTTTGGCCAAGTGAAGAGATTCTCTCTCACTGATAATCAACCACTGTATGGAAGTGATCATTTATTAAAACAGCTATTGCAAAAGCTCTATTGCTGAAGCTACATGATATTTAACAGTTTTTCCAGTTTCTCTCATTTCAATCTTTCTCCCCAGGCTGTCGAAATTGCCACATTTAAAGTACCCAGGGATATCAAGCATTTCCATAATTAATATGATTATATTCTATTAAAATTTGAATAATATTTAACACTGAGAAAATGGAGAGGAGATGAACTAATTGGCAAAATGTCAACTACCTTGCAAATATATTAGGACATGTTATTGCAGTGACTACAAGTAATAGTACAAATAAGGGGAAAGCATCAGATGACAAACTGTATGGGTAGAGTACTTGGTGGAGGTTATTAAAATACCATTTTGATAGAAATTGCATATTCAAGGTCTTTTCAAGAAATAGGTGGTCAGTGATCAAGACTTTGGGGCAAATGATGTCTCCAGAATACAGATAAAATATCAGATTGATCTACAATAGTATTGTAGTAATGTAGTACTGTAATCACTACATGTGGGTAGTAGAGTAGGTAGATTACAGAGGGTAATAAGATAGCCCGGCAAGTAAAAGCACTTGCCAAGCAAGCCTATCCATCCAAGCTGGATGCCTGGAGGCATGCAAAGATGAATAGAGAGAAGTGACTCCCCAAAGGAGCCTTCACACTCATGCCTGCACTCACACATGCATGTCACACACACATTAATAATAATGATGAGTTAACTTAAAATATATTCATGGGGCTCGCTTTGCAGGCTCCACCGTTGCCTGCAGATGCTCATAGTCAGCCATAGTAAACCGACGTTGCTACCGACGTTGCTGCCGACGGCAAGCCCTTGGGCCACTTCTCCTTGAAGCTGTTTGCAGACAAAGTTCCAAAGACTGCAGAAAACTTTTGTTTTCTGAGCACTAGAGGAAAAGGATTTGGTTATAAGGGTTTCTCCTTCCACCAAATTATTCCAGGATTCATGTGCCAGGGCGGTGATTTTACACGCTGTAATGGCACTGGTGTCAAATCCATCTGTGGAGAGACTTTTGAGGATGAGAACTCGCTGATGCACACAGATCCTCGTATCTTGTCCATGGCCAATGCTGGACCACAGTTTTTCATCTATACTGCCAAGACTGAACGGTTGGATGGCAAGTGTGTGATGTTTGGAAAGGTGACAGATGGCATGAAGACTATGGAAGCCATGGAGCACTTTGAGTCTGGAAATGGCAAGACCAGCAAGGTCACCATTACCGACTATGGACAACTCTAATACATTTGACTTGCGCATCCGTGATCATCATACCATTCCTTGTGCAACTCGGGAAAGCACCCTTCCACCCCTTCTGCTCTCAGTATCCCATAACCCCTGCTTTCACTGCAGTTCTTTGGGTTCCATATTTTCCTTATTCCCCTCCAAGTCTAGCTGAATTGAAGTTTATGATTATGAATAAAAATGAAATAAGAAAAAAATATATATTCATGGGAGAATTATGAAGAAATAGAAAACCCTTTATTATGTACAATTAATACAGACTAATAAAAAGGAGAGGTTCTAGGAAAATAGCTCAGTTGGTAATGTGTTTGTCTTGCAAGTGGCAGAACCTGAATTCAATCCCCAGAACCTACATATAAAAAGTCTGTAAAGATCAGTGAGACAACTCAGCAGGTAAGTTACCTGCATGAAGACCGGTGACCTGAGTTTGATTCCCAAAAGCCCAAAGAGGTGGAAGGAGAGAACTAACTCTGAAAGTTGTCCCCTGACCTCCATCTGTGTACCATGGCATATTCTCTCTCTCTCTCATAAATAAATAAAAAAATAGAAAAAATTTTTTAAAAAATCAGACATGGTGGCACACATTGGTAAGTATGGATCACCAGTCAGTATCGCCTAACAGTGAGTCCCAGGTCAGGAGACACTTTTTCCAAAACAACAAAATGGTGGATGGGTTCTGAAACGGACTTCTGATCTCTGCGCGCTCGGGTACACACACACACACACACACACACACTCGCACACTCGCGCACACACACACACACACACGGGATTGATTAATGAATGACAGAGGAATATAATTCTGATATCTGGGTGAAGTTTTCCTAAACAGAAAGAAAACAATACAGATTGACTGAAAAATAAGAATAGTAGCTTTGATAACATGAATTATAAAAACCCAAAACTTTAGTGTAATGTTCTCTACATAAATAACATTATGAAGAATTAAAGAATTATAAAACCCCAAAAACCTTAGTGTAATGTTCTGTACATAAATAATATTATGAAGAATTAAAACCTAATAAATGGAAGTAGCCTACAAACAAGGAAAAATGTTTTGATCATTAGTAGTGAAAGGAACATGGAAACATTGAACTTCTGTTGTTTCACCACCAAATTTTTCATGATTAACATTGATGGAAATACTCATTGCTGGGTGGAGAGAGTGCTCAGTACATAGAACACTTGCCTAGTTTGCACCAAGCCCTGGATTCAATTTCTCAGCACCGCAACCTAAATTTTAAAAGAAATTTATACGCTGAAGTTCAAATAAATAGTGTTGGAAGAGTATGGTAAACCGGAAACTTTTTTTTTTTAATTGAGATAGGGTTCCATGGATCTCAGGATGACCTTGAAGTTGTTTTGTATCTGAAGATGACCTTGAGCTTCTGATCCTCCCACCACCTCCTAAATGCTGAGATTATAGATCTTGGGCACTTGTCCCTGTTGGGCAAATACTCTCCATTCCCAGGCCTAAAATGGGAACTTTATTTTTACATTTATTTATCTATTTATTTATTGTGTATGTGTGCACATATACAGGGACAACTTTGTGCAGTGTTTTTTTTTTTTTTTCTTTTCTCTTCTTTTCTTTTAAAAATATTTCTAATCTCAGGGCTGGAGAGGTGGCTCAGGGGTTAAGCCTCTGCCTTGCAGGCAGAAGATCCTGAGTTCAGATCCTAGATCCCACGTATAGATGCCTGGTGGGGGTGGCCTGCGTTTCTGGTCCTGATAGGGCGGAGCCTGTGAACCCAGGGCAGAATTAACAAGGAGGAGGTGGAGGCAGTCCATGGTGGTTCCCGAATTCGTCCGTGGTTCTACACACACACACACACACACACACACACACACACACACACACTATTGAATAAATAAATAATAAAAAAAATTCTAATCTCGAAGGATGGGATGTTGTGAACTTAGGTGGACCAGGTTTCTTCTTTTATGAATAGTAAGGGTTGTATTTGTCGTTTCCTATTGAAAAACACTCTGGAAATTCCTCATGAGCTTCTCAGGGAAAATTTCCCTTTCCAACTTCCGTAAGAAAATAGCTGCTGGGACTTTCTGCCTTTGACAGTTTCCCATCCGTCATTGTGGTACACCCAAAAGCCAGAAGCCACTGCACGTCTGCATGTCTTATTAAAGAACAACAGTGCCGGGGAGCAGCTACAGGCATCAAAACAGATTTTATTTGGGGAAAGATGGTGTCAAGGTTTAGGGATCTCAGTTGAACATTGTGCTCAATCCCAAATGTAGTCAGAGCCTGTGGGTATGTCTAAACAAGGATCAGCTCATGTGGTAGATGGAAAAATCACTAAGAAGACACAAGGTCTTGGCAAGGGTACAGGAAGGCAGGTGGTATTAGTCAGACATTACTTGGGGGCTGGAGGATAAGTTGTTTAATCAGATTTTTTTAAAGTGATTAGATATCTAGGTTGGGGAATTCTGGCTGAAATGACTTTGCAGGATTTTTATTAAAACTGAGAGACATAAACCAAGTCCCAGAAATTCAAATGTCAAGGCCTAATTGAAAAGAGGTTTGCCTGAGCAATTTTGGTCAAGAAATGTGACCTTTGTTACTCTGTTCTTCTGTGAATGAAGACACGGAAAGGAGGGCCTTATAATTTGCATGTATAGCCTAACAGAAAGAGCCCTTCTGTCTAAGAGCTTAACTGTAGAATTCACTGAACTCAAATGTAGAAATGCCTCCACATCAATACTAAGGAACTAACTTCTCATTAAAAATTCAGATACATGCTTATCGTTTATTTCTTTTGGGTTTGCAGGTTAAGGATGTAGCTCAATTAGTTTAGTGGGTTTTTTTGTTGTTTGTTTTTTCATGTAGGAAGCCTGTTTTAATATCCAGAACTAAACGGACTGGAGTGGGGAGGGGAGTGGCATGGTGTCAGATGTCTGTAATCCCAGCACTCAGAAGGTACTGGAAGGAGAAAAGGAGTCTGAAGTCATCTTAGTTACTTAAGTAGCTTGAATCAGTAACAAGGCCAGCAAGATAGCTCAGGAGGTGAAAATGGTTGCTGCTAAGCCCGAGGACCTGAGCCCACATGATGGAAGAAGACAACCGATTCTCTGAAGTTTTCCTGTATCCTGGAACATATATATCTGTGCACATGCACAGGCATAAACTAAAACAAATCGCTCTTTTGATACAGTTCAATGATGGAGTGCTTAGCTTGCATGGAGACCCAGGCACAATCTCTGGTAACAAAAACAAACAAAAAACTAAAACAAACTGTTACCTCATGGTTTATTTAGCTCTCTTCAGTTTATACCTCTTAGCCTATTTCTTTATGCATAAGATGGAAGAATTAGTTCTGGGGTGATATAGTTCAGTTTAAAATGCTTGCCTGTGTAGGTAGGAGCGATGACTCAGGAGTTAAGACGCTGCTTCACAAGCCTAAGTCCTGAGTTCGGATACCATGTCTCACGTAAAAAAGGTCAGGCAGAAACTGCAGTGGCCTGAACTTCCTGCCCCTATGGGCAGAGCCTGGGAAATCCCAGAGGGAAGCAAAAGGAGTTAGAAGCAATCCGGGGTAATTCCCAAAGTCATCTCCATAGGAACACATAGTGCCCTTTGATACATATATGTGCACACATACACTCTCTCAAAAAGTTTGTTAAAAAAATAAAGTGCTTGCCTGTACATGAAAAGTGAATTGAGTTCTGTCCTCAGACCCATGATTAAAAAAAAAGAGAGAGGGAAAACAAGGTGCACCATTCCTGAGGAACACCATCACAGGTAGCTTTCAGGCCTACACATGCCCCTGCACACACATGCATACACACATGCAGACACATACATATATGTACACACGAAAACAATTTACTCTGTAAATTGCAAGGTGCATGATAAATGCTTTATAACTGAATGCAATCAAAATGTGCATCTTATCGCAAACAAGTTTTACAGTCATTATACTTAACAAAATGCTAATGAAGCGTATTTCAAATAATAACTTTCAAGATTATTTTGGAAGTTATTATGGAGAGGAACGTGACCATCTTCAAATAAGCTCTTAAAGTTTTCTGCATTACTCCACATGCTTCAAGCAGATTGTGGTGCTCTGGTTTATCTCTCAAAGCTCCACTTTTTGGAGGTACACATTTTGGTTGTACAGAAATAGTGTGGGGCTCCTAAGAGGGGAGCGCCTTGAGGGAGTGTTGCCCTTGTAAGGAACTAAGTTGCTTTTTGTGGGAGCCTTGGATTTTGTTATTTGTTTTTTTTTTTTTGAGACAGAGTTGAGTGTCTCCTCAGACTGGTCTCGAACTTGCAGCGTAGCAGAATATGACCTTATCTTCTAATCCTCTGGCCGCCAGCTACAGGTTTTTGCAATTATAGTGTGTCACCATGTCCAGTTTCTGTGGTGCTTTGGAGGGAACTCAGTGCTTTACGCAAGCTAGGCAGACACATCCACGGCACCAAGGTAGATCTTTCTCTAACGATGGGTATGTTACGCTATGTATTTTCCCCTTTATTTTTGTTTTGTTTGTTTATCTATGTATGTATGTATGTATGTATGTATGTATGTATGTATGTATGTATGTATGTGTGTGTGTTGTATACATGTATAGGGGGCTCACATAAGGTCAGAGGACAACTTGCAGGATCCCGATTCTGTTCTATCATGTGAGCTCTGGCCCAAAAATGATAAAATTCCTATCATGCATAGGCCATGTTGCATTTTGTCAGACCCCAGCAGCCAGGTTCCATTTCTACTTTCTTACAAATCCTCACCTTAGTATTGATCAGTTGTTGTAGCTTTCAAGTCTAGTTAAAGACATTTCTTTTTAAATTATTTATTTAGTGTGTGTGTTTGTGGTATGTGTGTATGTATGTACATAAGGAAGCAAGCACAAGATCATCACCCCCCCACTCCCCCACCCCCTGTAACAGTTACTCTTAATTATTGCTGTGAGAGAACACTCAAAGTTGATCAACTTAAGGGAGAAAGGGAGGTTTATTCAGCTTACTGTTCCAGAGGAAAGGCACAGTCTCTCAAAGCAGAGGCAGCATGGCTGGCTGGCCAAGGCTGGAGGAGGCTAAGTCACCGCAGACATCTTGGAAGCTGAGAGCAGCAGACTGCTTGCAGCAAAGGCTGACTTCTCCTGGAGGTAGGGTGGGACTAATCCACCTCAAGGCCCACCCCTTGTGACTGCCTTCCTCCAGCAAGGCTCCACCTCTCAAGGTGCCATGACCTTGCCAAACACCTGAGACTGTGGGGGACACATTTCAAACCATGACACTCCACCTCTGGCCCCCACAGGCTCATTGCCATCTCATTATGTAAACCATACTCAGTCCAACTTTAAAAGTCTTCATAGACTACATCAGTAGTCCCAATATAGTCCAAAAGTCCAAAGTCCAAAGCCTCCTGTAAAAATCAAAATACAAGTTACATACTTCTAACATACAATGGCACAGAATAAACATTCCCATTCCAAAATGAAGGAATGGGGGCATATCCAGGAAAGATCGGTCCATAACAAGACCGAAAACCAGCAGGACAAATTCTAAATCTTGTAGCTCCAAGTCCAACAGGTGAGCCTCTTGTTGAAATCATCTCAGTTCCAAAGGGCTTTGGTTCCACCCCTCCAATGCAGCAGCCCATAGAATACGCTGGTCTCTTGAGCTGACTCCTCCCAGGGTATACAGCTCTCCTTAGCAGGTGTCCCATGTTGTGTCTGGAATCTCTAACATCTTTACTTCTCAATGGCAAACCAGGCTTTAACTCCATAGCACAAACTGCCCTTCTTGGGCCTCTAAACTGCAGGCTTCTTGCCTCATGATGCCTGGATTCTGCCAATTTTTGAAATCTTGGAGGAGGACTCCATGATCTCCTCCCTCTTGAATCACTGATGCCTCTAAAACCAGAACCACGTGGACGACTTTGCCAAGACTGGCCCCTTGAATCACAGCTGATTCTGCTTCTCTATATTGACCATCTCTTTCACTCCTGGGCAGTTGTTTGGTAAGAGAAACCAACTCTTGCTTTGGAACTCCACCCTTTAGTTCTGTCTTCTGAAAGGATTTGCATTCTTATGAGTGGGAGTTTTCCCTGAGGGTCTTGCCCTCAAGCTAGGGCCTCTCCTATTATTCAAATTAAGAGCAGGCTTTGATTTACAAATGGAGCTAATCTCTTCAACAGCCATTTTGTTCTGTGCTTCTTCCTGGTTCAACTCTTTAAGTTTGCCATTGTATTTTTCATCTTGGATCTTACAGTTTTTGCTTCTCCCTACCTGATTCTTTGCTCCTTTTCATAACTCTGAAGACAACTAAAAAGTAGCCATATCACATTGTCAAGACTACATTGCTTTGAAATTTCCTCTGCCAAGCACTCCAGCTTAATTTCAGGCAAACTTTCAGGACGAGAGGAAAACTTCACTAAACTCTCGGCCAACACATGGCTTCATATGTCACTCGTCCAGTTGCAAACACAGTCTCTGTTCCCCTCTGACCATCACAAGCTAGGCTTCCACTGCCTTCGTCTCTCACAGCTTTGCTCTCTGAGCTCTCATGAGAAAGGTCCATTTGGCCTCCTCACCAAGAGGCAAAGACTTTCCCAGCACAAAGTCCCAAAGTTCTCCATATTTCTCCCAACAAACAGTTCCAAAGACACACTAGCCACATCACAGTATTGGCCATACTGCTGGGTACCAACTTCTCTCAGCTGCACAAACAACTTCACGTTGTGGTACCAGCTGTTCTTAATCTCACAGCAATACCTCACTATCCGGTACCAATTTCTGTAACAGTTATTCTTAATTATTGCTGTGAGAGAACACTCAAAGTTGATCAACTTAAGGGAGAAAGGGAGGTTTATTCAGCTTACGGTTCCAGAGGGAAGGGCACAGTCTCTCAAAGCAGAGATGGCATGGCTGGCTGGCCAAGGCTGGAGGAGGCTAAGTCACCGCAGACATCTTGGAAGCTGAGAGCTGTAGACTGCTTGCAGCAAAGGCGAACTTCTCCTGGAGGTAGGGTGGGACTAATCTACCTCAAGGCCCACCCCTTGTGACTGCCTTCCTCCAGCAAGGCTCCATCTCTCAAGGTGCCATGACCTTGCCAAACACATGAGACTGTGGAGGACACATTTCAAACCATAATACCCCCCCAGCCCCCGACAAAAAGGAGCCTTTCTGGTGAACTCTACATCTACAAATTTCCCATCTCTCAGGAAGAAAGATGGGACTTCCAAAATGATGTTAATTCAATGATCAGAACCTACATTATGGAAAGAACTAACTCCAGCAAGTTGTCCTCTGACAACCTGAGCACCATGGTTCACACATGTACACAATAAATAAGTCGACATGAAAAAAAAATCTTGTAATGAGTGTTAAAAAAAAAACTTGGGTGCGTGAACCACCAAGTTTAATGTGCTTGAGCTTAATGTGCCTGGTGCAAAGAATTCTTACAGTCTGTTAGGTAACACAGACTGCCCTTTACCTGAAAGAAATGAAGGTCACATGCTTAGAGAGTTTTATTCTCCCATGTTGACCACCCATCCCCAAAGATACCTTCTGTAGATAGATCTTGGTTATGTGTAAATAGGAATTTTCTTTTAAGTCATAATTGGTCTCCAGATAATTAGCTCAGGAACTTGGATGCCTAACAATTTCTTTTGGTAACATCCTTAGAGTGTACTGATGTTGAGAAAAAGAATTTGCCTACTATTGGACATGCTTTTTAACTGGTTTAACTTGATCTTTAACATGCATTTGAGCCCGTTTGACTATTTCTGATTATCAAGAGCAGGAAGAGACTTTAAATAGCTGCACTTGAATTTGCTGTGTTAGGAGGTTCTTTAATTCTCTGTTTGGTGCCTTAAATAGCTTCTGTTAATCTCAGGCTATTGCCTTTTTCTGTGAGGGTGCTGTCTTTGCTCAATCATCATTTGGGGCTGTGTTTTGGCTCCAGCTGCCAAGGAAGAGGCATTTGAAAAGGAGCCAATTGGGCCAAATTAATTCTATGAGGTGACATTGGAAGAGGAGTTGACTTAGGCACAGAGCCAAAATGGAACCAGGCGCCAAGAAAATGAACAAGGCAATTATGAAGTTTGCCTCTAAATGAAATATCCACCTGCTTGTGGCAAGCTGCATGTCTGTCGGGCCAGCGAAGGTCAGCTGGCGGCTCCATAGTCCATGTGGTGTGGTAAATCTGCTGAGGTCAGCTGTCTTTACCCCTGTGTCTAGTCAGCCAAGGACCCTTTTCCTGTAAGTCACATCAAGGGGACGACAGTTTCGATTCATAACAGCATGACACACTCGCTCTGCGTCTGTTTCATCTCTTAAGGTCTTAAGCTGGTCACATGTGCTGTCACGATGGAAACCACCTCCAGGGATGCCTAGAGCCTTCCTGGTGAGCCAGTTCAGACTCAGTCCACTGGGGGCGTGGGGGTCTTCCTGGGGATGATAACCAAGAAACAGTCAGTTGGACCTGGAGCTTCAGAGCGCATCAGTGCACTTGCGAGAACAGTTGCTACAAATTTGTGAGTCAGTTGTTCCTGAATTTCTTCTCTACTGGGAAACCCAGGAGCACCTCCATTCTGCGTTGATATCTTCCTGTGAGATGCTAGGAATGGCGTCTGACAGCATTCCAGGCGAGTCAGAGGTCAGGAGGCAGGACGCCTTGCAAGTGCTTTGCATAAACCCCAAGCTCCTTCCCTGTGACTCACTGTACCACTCAGCGCAGGTGCTGTCTCCCTGGAGAAGCCTTCATGGCTCAGACTCAAAAAGAATGTGAACCAGAGAGGATCCCAGCCGGATGGAACAGGAACAACCCAGGCAAACAGAAATGAATTATTCACTCTGCATTCAGTTCTGTGGAGAAGAAAGCAAAGGCTAGAAGGCTTGCCTGCCCAAGCTAACATGGTCTGTCAGCACCACACCTAGGATGAGAATCCGGATTTCTTAGTGTAGAGCTTAGTACTCTTGGCATGATCGAACATTCATTTATTTGCTTTTTTATGATTTTGTGTGTGTGTGTGTGTGTGTGTGTGTGTGTGTGTGTGAAAGAGAGAGAGAGAGAGAGAGAGACAGAGAGAGACAGAGAGAGAGAGAGACAGAGAGAGACAGAGAGAGATAATGGAGAGAGAGCAAGTGGACAACTTTCAGAAGTGAGGTCTTTCCTCCATCAAGTGGACTTTGGGGATTGAACTCAAGTTGCCACATTTGCATGCAAGAACTTTTATCTACCCAGCCATCTTGCAGGCCCTTGGAAGCTTCTTTTATTCCACTGAAGCATTATGCCAAATACAGCTTTGTCTGTTCTATTATGGTTGTTTTCTTTCTGAATTCAGGGGATGTGATTTTCACAGACACGCATTCCTAATTAGCAATGGATCTCATTCAGGTAATTTCGAATCAAACTACACCTCTGTTTCTAGGCTGACCACGGCAGTGTGAACAGGAGCGGCCAACTTGCTGGGTAATAACACAAGTGTTAGTTTAGGCAAGTGAATAGGATTATGCAAAGATGAAGAGGACTCAGAAGCAAGTTGACCAAGCAACACAGCGCCAGAGAACACACAACAATATGGCATGGGGCATAAACTCCAAAGAGAAGGAAGTATTATTTTCCTGCATCAGAGAAAAGTATGTGAGAAAGAAAAAGCCTCTGAGGAGTTCTTTTGACAAGAAAAGAAAGGTAACCATGGCAGCACCCTGTTTGGTAATGACCATGTAATCAAATGGTGTCACCTGACATTCATGGGCATATTTTTTAAGTCTACAAAAGAACCCAATAATATTGTCTCTCTGAATCTGAGATACCCATTTTCCTTGCTGGTTTTCAAGCCCAACTGTGCTGTGCTCATTGCAGCTGGAGGCGCGTTTTGATAAAGAGGTAGGTACTTCGGGCGTGCGATCAACTGAGGATTAAAACTAGAGAATGACTGGAAACCAGGTTTCACCATGAAGTTTTTATAGTGCATTGGTACTCGATTTCTTTTATTTGGGATGGAGTCCAAGGAAGTGGTGGTCTGAAGGAAGGTGCGTCTAAAGGGAGCGGCATAAACACTTGCAAGTGACTAAGGTGTTTTGATACTTGTTAGGCTGGGCGTTGCTCTCCAAATAGAAGTCAGATATCTCCTTTTCTCTTTCACCACACCTTTTCCTGCTGGTGACCTGAAATAGGTTACCTGTTCTTCTGACTAATCCCTAAAATTGCAGGTGAACAGAGGCTAAGCTGACCTACTTTGCAAACGTCTGAGACAGGTGTCAATCAGCACATGTACTGAAGGCAGTAGCTTTTCTGTTTTGACACACAGACAGGGAACTTTGGCAGGATACTTAAAGGAATTGTGAGCTTGGTGTGTGGGGACTACAGGGGTGCATGCCTGTGATCCCAGCATTGGGATTCAGGAGGCAGGAAGATCAGGAGTGCAAAGCCATCCATAGCTACGTAGCAAGTTTGAGGCTAGCAGTGGTTTACGTGAGACCTTATCTCAAAAATAAAACACTACCTACCACCAACAGAAAGAATCGACTTGTGGCCACCTATCAGAAGTAAAAGAAATCTGGGGGGAATAGAGCGCAGTGACAGAGCACTCACCTAGCACAACTGGGCCCTGGGTTTGATCCCCACTGAGTGGGAAACAAGAGAGATGACAAGTGAATGTGGGTAAAAATGAAAATCTTCAGAATGTACCCTACAGGTGCTGAGTCAGAACTTCTTAAAATAAAGTTTTAAACTTAGAATTGCTTTAGACTTACAGAACAGTTGTGATGCCTGCAATATCAGTCACTCTGGAGGCTGAGGCAGCAGGATTATATACTTAAGGCCAATCTGGGCAATTTAAGAAGAAGCCTGCCTCTGGGGATGGGAAGGGAGGAGAGGTGGAACAGGGGGTTGGGGGGGGAGGAGGGAGGGAGGGAACTGGTCTACCTATTAAGTTTGTATGAGCGGAAATAATAAAAAATGTATTAAAAAAAAAAAAAAGAAGAGCCTGCCTCAAGTGAAAAAGCTCACGACAGAGTGCTTGCCCAGAATACTCAGGAGACAATGGCTTCACTCAGGACTGAAACAATGAAAGTGGGAATTGTGAAGATTTTTTTTATATGCCCATGTGCCCTTCTTATTAACTGTCTCACACTAGTGTAGTGCGTTTGTCACAACTTTTGAGTCAGTATTTATACTTTATTAACATAAGTACAAAAATATGTGTTATATTCAAATTCCTTTTATTAGTGGGGTTAATGAGATAGTTCGATAGGTAACACACCTGCTGACAAATCTGATGACCTGAATCCCTAGAAGCCCAAATAGAGAACTTCCACACATTTGTCCTTTGTCCTCTACCTATGTGCAATGTCATATATACGTGAACTTTTTTCTCTCTCTCGTTTATTACACCTTGCTGAGGTAGAATCTCTCCCATCTGGCTGTAGGAGTGCTGGGATTACAGATTCGAGCCCCTTTATCTGACTTTTTGTAGGTTCTGGGGATCCAACTCAAGTTGTCAGGTTTGTACAGCAAGCGTTTCTAACTGCTGAGCCATCTTGCCAATCCCCTTAAATTTTTTTTTTTTTTTTTACCAAATATTCCTTTTCTGTTCCAAGATTCTATCTACAACACATTTAATCAACATGCCATGTCTCCTTAGACTTGTCTTGCATATGGAAGGCTTTCAGACTTGTCTCCTTTTGTTTTTGATTAGTTTGACAGAGCCAGGATCAGGTACATTATTTGATTGACTTATTGCTTGCCATCCCAGTGACCTCGTGGATACTAAGCAATGCTTTGCCTAGCTTTTAACTTTTTTGAGACACGCAGGCCTGAACTTGTGATGCCCCTGCCTCAGCCTCACACGTCTCAAGGGTTATAGGCCTGTGCCACTGTACGTGGTTGGGCAGCTGTATCTGGCCTGCATTACTTGGGTTTGCCTGGTGTTTTTCTGAGGATTAGACATTCCTGGCCCATGTTGGAGTGCTTGCTGTGGGTACTTGTCAACACTGACATTGAACCTGGTGCCTGGAGAAGGCTGCTGCTGCTCTTTCCCCATTGTACTCTCTCTATTCCCTTGGTTCACACGGACTCTTTCAAAGAAAACCGTTAAGTGCAGCCAATGTTTCCCTGGATGAGGAGTTATATTCACTTCCCCCGATGATGAAACTGGTTATATGTTATTTGGAATTCTTCTGCATGGGTTATTTACCTTGTTTCCTCATTTATCTAATCATTTATTTCAGTGTAGTTGCATAGCATTACAGCTTGGGTGTCTGGTATGTTTGGAGACTTGGTCCTCAGCTTGTGGAGCTGTTTTAGAAAGTTGTAAACTTTAGAGGGCAGAGCTCAACTGGAGAAAAGGTGGTGTCGGGGAGCAAATCTGGATAGTTACAGGGCAGTCCCACTTCCTGTCTACTTCTCTGCTTCTTGATTTGCCCAGATGCCAGTAAGCTGTAGTTTGCCATAAGAAACCTTTTGGTTGTGGGCTGGAGAGATGGCTCAGGGGTTAAGATTCTGTTTTGCAAGCAGAAGGTCCTGAGTTCAGATCCCAGGTACCATGTAAAAACACCAGGTGGAAACAGCTTCACTTCTGGCCCTGATGGGTAGAGCATGGGAAATCCCAGAGAAGCAAAGAAGTAGAAGCAATCTAGGATGATTCCTGAAGTCACCCTTGGTCCTCCACAGGGATACATAGTGCCCTCTGATACACACACACACATAAAATAAAATATTTAGAAACCTTTTGGTTGTAACTTGGAGAAATATTGAGAAAGTCTTCGGTCAGGATGAGGAAGGCCTAAGGGGGTAGTCTTGGCTTGATGGAGTCAGGACTGCAGGTCTCCGGAGTATCAGGCCCAGGCACTGATACTCAATTCTCATCAGCAAGGTAATATTTACTAATTTACTACTATTAAATAAATGATACATATTAAAAGGGTGGGATGATATCTAATTCAATGTTCCTAATTTCAGGACACTAGGTATAATTTTTCATTTTTTTATGACTAGTAACATTCACATAACACTTTTAACTTAAGTAATTCAGGACAAATCTTAGTATTAACAACTCAGTGAACTCAGTGAACTATCCATTATTTTATTCTTTACAGATACTGATATTCATATAATATTTTTAGCCCATATAATTCACACTGTAATCCTAGGAGCATTTCAGAAGACAATGACTCCTGACCACTGCAGAGAATGCTCCAGAAAAACAGGCCTCAGAGAACAAAGGCCATGTCTCAAAGGAGTCTTAGCCCACAGAAGTGATTTTTGGCAATTTTTCTGGGATGAAATAATTAAAATGATACAAGAAGGATAAAGAAAATTAGCTTTATTTGTATAATATAGAAAAACTGATTCTAGTGTTAGATTTTGTCAAATGTTTTCCATCTTGGACATTTTTTTACAAGAGTATTTATATACAAACATAATAAAATAGAGTATAGCACACTGCTTCTGCTTGAATCAAATTTCTCCCTTCTGAGCATGCCTCTGTTGACAGTGGTTCACAGGAAATCCTGAGACACAGCGCTTGTCTGACACAAGGCTGAAATGGAAGGGAGCCAGCGTCCAGAGCAGAGACGAGACACTTCAATTGATGCACTTTAGTATTAGATTTTCTTCTATATTAAAATATGTTCTGTGCTAAAAAAACATATTTGTCTTCATTGAAGTTCTAAATCTGTTGTACTAAATTTTACATTCATATAATCCCACAGTTGTTCCAAATATAATATAGATATGAATCTATATTAAACTCAATATGAATGCTTTCCACAAATAAAAATGAACAAAATTGTTAGGAACAGAGGTAACAAAATCCATCTGAGAAATAGTACAATGACTATGTTCTGTGTTTAAAATGAGTAAAACTTTCTTTCTGTAAACTCAATATAAACTTACTCAAAATATGGTGATCATGATATGTATAGAACCAAATCTTCCATCATATTGTAGGGCTAAAACTAACTTGTACTATTCTATATTGGATAATTCTAGATCAAGTTTCTTAAATGGCTTTCAATTATTTTATTTATTTACTTACTTACTTTCAAAGGAGGTCTCACTATGTAGACCAGGGTGGCTTTGAGTTTGGAATAACTCTCTTATCTCTGCTGAGGAGTGCTAGGATCATAGACATGCTGTCACCATGCCCAGCGACTCTTGTTTACGTTGCTTGGGAAGCTCAAGAAAGCTATTACTGACATGGCACAACTGTAACTTAGCAATGGGAATACAATGGAAATGCAAGTGATTCACACTGCATCAAGGTTCTACCTGTCAGAGAGCAGAATATGGGCTCTACCTTAGAGGAAACCTACCTCATTGTTAAAGCAGTGGATTGTTTAGTAAATTTAGTTCTTTAGCACTTCTTGAAACTCCTGGAAAAAACTATGATAGTTCCATGGTCTAATTAAATGGAAAAAAAAAAGCCATGAAAAAGTTAAATATGCTGTCAGGTGTGAAGCTTAAACAATCCAGTAAACCTTCAAGTGCACTTGTGTCTAAAACTAAACTTTTGTCCCCAGCTGGTGGGGAAGGACCAAGTGTGGTGTAAGGTTCTTATGTCCCAAAAGCCACCTCAGAGGAAGCTGGTCTTTAACTGGATGCTGGAGCTCTGCGGGCTCCGCGCATGCTTAGGCAGCGGGAGGGCAGGTCTGCCGCTCCGCTGAGTCCCCTGGCTGCCCTTCACAGCAGCTTCCAGGCGCACTTTCAGGGCTGGAGAGGAAGCCACCACACTCTTAAACACCTCAGAGTACTGAGGGCCCATCTGCATGAGAGTCTGCAGGGCGAAGTCATGCAAGCTCCGCATCAGGGCAGTGGCCGATCCTAGCGCAGTCTCGTCCAGAAGGAAGGAAATGAGCACGGGCAGAAGGCAGGCCACCAGCTGAGAGCCTGGCAGAGAAGCAAAGGATGAGGTAAGGATGCAAGTTCATACGCCTGGCCATCGAACGCACATGGTCAGCGCACATTCCTCCCCCTCTTTTCTCTAAGTTAATATCACTGTCAGCACCTGGATTAGCATACTGTCTTTTCTGTGTCCGTGTGCTGGGAAGGCCAGTGCAAGAACCTTAGCTGTCACTGTCAGGAGCTGTCCACCTTGTTGAGATAGGGTCTCTCACTGGCCTGGAGCAGGCTAGGCTGGCTGGTTGGCTGGCTGGGTGGGTAGCCTAGACATCTGCCTATGTCTGTTTTGCAGCGCTGGGATTACAAGTAAGTACCACGAGCTTGGTGTTTTTTGAAAATAAGGTTTCAATAGTTTAAGCTGGTCTCAAGCTCACGGAGGATGACCACAGACTTCTATTTCTCCTGTTCCAACCTCTCAGTACTGAGATTACCAATGTGTGCTACCATAACTAGGGTTTTTTGCTTTTGCTAGTTATTTTTTGCCTGAGTGTCTGTGGAGGCTCAAGGGTGATTTCAGGAATTCTCCTGAATTGCTCTACCTTTGCTCTGGAATTTCCCAGGCTCCACCTTTCAGGGCCAGAAATGCAGGCTGCAGCCATTTTTGCTGGCATTTTTATGTGGGATCTGGAATTTGAGCTGAGCTCCTTCTGTTTGTGAGGCAGAGGCTTAACCCCTGAGCCATCTCTCTAATCCTGTTTTTTGCCTTTTGTAGGTTCTTTGTGGTGACTGAACTCAGATCTCATAGTTACAAGGAAAACACTTTACTGACTGAGTTTTCTTTCTAAACATCTTGTTCTTTAAGACAGAGTCTGACTCTGAAGCCCATGCTAATCTTGAACTCATGGTGAGTCTCTTTTTCAGAAAGTATCTTAGTATGTTTCTTGGGCTGGCCACAAACTCTTGGCCTCAAGAAATCCTGCTGCCTCAGCTTGTCAAGCAACTGGGGCTGGGGCAAACACCACTGTGCTCACCCAGTAATGACCTTTCCATGAAATGTGATTAACTGAATGGTTTATAGTTTCTGTCACATGGAAATCCTACCACAGGAATCCAGGGCTGACACTTACGATGCTGTTCTTCAGCGACGGTAACCAACGTTCCCAAGACCTTTATGCCTTCCTGAAAGAGCTGGAGCTCGCTAGCATCTTCGGGTTTTCTCTTGTCTATTTCCTGCAGAGTTTCCACAATAGAAGATGCTAAGGAGTAAATGTATGGGTAGGAAACTGCTGGGTTTGGATACTGAAAAATGGAGTGTAGGAGCTGATAGGTCTTCATTTGTACCTAGTCAGGTGAAAGACAAGAACAAGCTATAAGCTGAAAACAGTCCCAAAAACAAACATACGTCCCTGAAAACTCTTCTCAGTGAAAGCAGCAAAAGTGCTTAACTTTATTTCCAGCTTGTCTGTAGTTCTGGACATCTAAGTACCAGCACCTACAGGTACTGTCATAGTTTGAAGTGAGACAGAGATGTTAAGTGTGATGCTAACCACACTTTTTTCCTCTAGCCTATTCTCTCCTCCCACTCACCTGTTTATAATAAAACAGCAACAGTATCAAAAGGTCAACAAAATGCAAATTTGAAAACTATTTTGATTTTAGAAAGACATTTTACACAAATATTCCAGATGTGTGATGTCTCTGCTCCGGCTGAAAGGTGTTAAGGAAGCAGGTCTTGCACGTGAGCATGTCCTCATGTACCAGACACTTGGAAAGCTACATAAAGCTCAGCAGGCAGCAGGGGGTCAATGGGACGAAAATGGCCGACACGACCACACCACGCACACCATCTGCTATCAACTCTAGTGTTTAGTCAGTATTACATTTCTGAGAGAAAATTTGGATTGTTACAATTTGGATTGGAAGCAAGACATGTTTGTGAGTGAGAATTCCAAATTCAAAATAACACATAAAAAGTAGAAAATTAATCTAGAGTATTTCTTCCTTTTCCTTCTCTCTCTTTTTTTCTTTAAGGGAAATTTGCTACAAGTCATGAAGTACAGCAACAGAGAGTCAGAGCTGTGCTATTTTTTGAGCAGGCCTCCTATTTCTGCCCCTGTGCTGGGATTCCAGGCACCTGCCTGCTTTATGTGGTGCTGGGGATCCAAGCGAGACTGTGTGCATGTTAGTCAAGTCCTCCACCAACTGAACCCATTCCCTACCCTCTGAAAGTTTTGTTAGAGCAAATAAAACACAGAAGATTTTCGAGCCTAAACGTATTCTTACTAGAAACATCTCTGCTAAAAGGCAGTTACCATAGGATCTTTCATCTCAAGGGCAGCCTTAAACTTCTCAATGCAGCGCTCCTGAAGGCATGGGGTGGAGGTCACTTCTGGACTGGTAGATAGAATGAACACAGTGATGGCGGTAAGCAGACTGACTTCGTCGAGTTCTTGATGTGCTCCATCCACTAAAGAGAAATGATCTATTAGAACATGTTGATTTACTGCTTTATGTAGCGCTGTGAAGCTGTCTTCAGTTTGGTTAGCAACATTTTTTTTTCATGTCTACAACAGATGCAGACAATAAACACTGGTGGATGGACTCCTAAGAACTCTTGAGGGCTGAGGATGTTGTTCAGTACAAAGAGCTGGCCTAGGAAATGCAAGGCTCTGGTTTCATTGCCACAGGGGTGATGTGGAGAGTAAGTCCATGTGCAATGTTTAGTACATGTGACACATGGCTCTCAACATCATTAGTGTATCTATTTATTTGTGTGTGTGTGTAGTCTGAGGACAACTTTCAGGAGTCTGCTTGTTCTCCCCTCTACCTTGTGGGCTATGGGGACTGAACTCAGGTTGTCAGGCTTGCATGGCAACACTTTTACTCACTGAGCCATCTCGAAGGGCCTATTAAACCCCTAGCTTCAAGGGATCCCAGGCTTATCTTTCTGAGTAGCTGGGACTATTGGTATGTGCCACTGTGTGTGCTCTTGTTAAATAGTATTTACATATACCATTTCTCAACAGCAGAGAAAAATCCAAAAGTAGCTGTAGAGGTCACCAACTGCTGTTCGAAGGAATTTTCTTTTCGTTTCTTTTTTTTTCCTTTGAGATAGAGGTCTCCTTTAGTCCACACTGGCCTCAAACTCGCTATGTAGCCAAGGTGATGAAATTTCTAATTGTCTTGCCTCCACCTCCCAAATGGTGGGAATACAGGCTTCTGCCACCATATCCAGTTTGTGCAGGGCTGAGGACAAACCTAGGGCTATGGGCATGCTAGGCAGGCACTCTACCAACTGAGTGATAGCACAGTCCTGAAAATGGGTTATTTATGGTCCATGCACAAATAACAGCACTAGTTGTATTAACTCAATAACCACTCAAAAAACACTATGTTCCAGTCCTTTTAGGCACTGACTATACAATTTAGAGAACATGTACTATAAAGAGGGAAGCAAATAAAGAATTTAGTTTTAGTAAGAAGGTACATTTCAAAAAAAGTTGTGGAAAAAACATATATTGAAAGCCAGACTAAAGCCTGTAATCTCAGCATTTGGAGGCCAGGAATGAGAATGAAAAATTTAAGGCCATCATCTGCTGTCAGCTTAATACCCTTCTCACAAACCAAAAACCCACACTCAAACAAAACAACTACCATAGACATTGACCCAGGATACCTGACGCTGGGGGTCAGAGAAAGCCTTGAGATAGTCATTGAATCAGATAATTTTTTTATAAATTTCTTTTATTCAATTATGCATGTGTGAGTGTGTGTGTGTGTAGAACCATGGACGAATTCGGGAACCACCATGGACCTCCACCTCCTCCTTGTTTACTCTGCCCCCGATTCACAGGCTCTGCCCTACCAGGACCAGAAATGCAGGCCGCCCCTGCTTCCCCCTGCTTCCGCCTGCCCCCTGCTTCCGCCTGCGTCTATAGGTGGCCGCCTGCAAGGCAGAGGCTTAACCCATGAGCCACCTCTCCAGCTCCCTGAATCAGATAATTAAGAGAGATACTTTAATAAAAACACAATCCCACTTGAGGGCTGGGAAGGGAGGAAAAAGTGGTTCAGCAGCTAACACACTTGCCACATAAACAAAATGACTAGAATATGGATCCCTAGATCATACATGAAATTCCAGGTGGGTTTGGTGACCTGCCTGTAAGTCCAGTCATGGAAGGTAGTGAGGATGATTTCTGATCTAACCCTTAGGCCTTCATATGCATGTGCACCCACATGCAAACATGCATACACACATGCATGCACGTTTCTCCCACATACATGAGAATGGAAAAACAAAAGAAAAAACAAGAGCAAAAAAATCCTGAACAATTTTTTTAAAACTTTAGTGTGTGTGTGTGTGTGTGTGTGTGTGTGTGTGTGTGTGTGTGCATTGTGTGTCCCATGGAGGACCAAGGGTGACTTCAGGAATCATCCTGGATTGCTTCTACCTCCTTTTTTCTTAGCTCTGGAATTTCCCAGGCTCCAACCACCAGGGCTGGAAGTGGCAGGTGGCCACCATTTTTTCCCTGTTTTTTTTTTTTTTTTTTTTTTTTACATGGGACCTGGGATAGAAACTCAGGACCTTCTGCTTTTGCGGCAGAATCTCAATTCCTGAGCCATCTCTCCAGCCCCAAACAATTTTGAACTGGAAAAGCACTTGCAGTGCAAGCCCATCGACCTGAATTCAATCCTCAGGGTCCACATGGTGGAAGGAGAGAACTGACTCTTGCAAGTTGTCCTCTGCACATGCACAATAAATGTAAAAAAAAAATCAAAAACAAAAACCTGATGCTCCATAATCTGTGATGAACAGGCTCCATTTCATGAAAGATGCCTTCCTGGGTTATTTAAAGGTGAAACTGACAGATTGTGACAAAGTGAATGTGATAATACTGTCAAAACACTTTGTACACATTAAATATTTCGCTCTTGTAATAGCTCTGTGACATAGGCATTCTGTTCCTTTGTTTTATATACCAGAAACAGAAATTTGGGAAGCCATGCGAGATCAGCAAAGGATAAAGTTTGACCCTGGAGAGCACCCTGTCAGCCACGAGACCCTGCTACTTCCCACACAGCGAGGTTATTTTTAGTCATCTAGGGCAATTTGAAACCGCAGCAGGCTCAGCCATGTAGTGTAGTATAAACGCCTCTGTAATTTCTTCAAGATAAAGTTCAGGTTGCTCTTCACATTTCTTCTTAAACGCCTTTACTTCTTTCTTTTACAGAGAGCAGATATGAAGTTTGCTTAGCAGTAGCCATATGAAGAGGTCTATGTGGTAAAGAACAGACCTTTTGCCAACAGCTGTCTGAGTGAGTTATTTTGGAATTGGATTCTCTAGCTATAGCCCTGGCCAATGTCTTAGTAACCTCACAAGAGACTTTAGCTTCAATACCAGGCTAAGTTGCTAGGAAATAAATATCTTCTATTTTAAGCTACTAAATTGTAGGACAAATTGTTTTGGTTCTTCTTCTTTTTTTTGAGGCAGGCTTAGAACTCAAATGCAGCCATGGATGACAGTGAATGCCTGATCCTCCTACCTCCACTTCCGGAGTACTGGGACCACCATGCTCAGTTATGTGGTGCCAGAAGTCAAGCGTAGGCTTCATGCTGGTAGTTACTCTACCATCTGAGCTACAATCCAGGCCTGATTTGATCTGATCTAATGTTGCCAGCCTGGCCTTAAGCTCACTATGAACTGAAGATGTCCTTGAACTCCTGATCCTCCTGCTTCCATCTTGGCCAGCAGAGCCAGCTGGGAAGCGGTTTGTTACACAGCAGATATTTCACCTTTCATGATCAGCTCCTTCCTTATCTTAGTAATTAGTCTAACATGTAAGCCCTGGCCTGGTACACAAAAGAACCAAAATACCTGTGTATGCTGATAAAAGAAGCTCCTTTTAGGGCTGGAGAGATGGCTCAAGGATTAAGCCTCTGCCTCGAAAGCAGAAGGTCCTGAGTTCAAATCCCAGGTCCCATGTAAAAATGCCAGGTGGAAATGGCCTTGGCCTGTACTTTTGGCCATGGTGCCTGGAGCCTGGGAAATCCTAAGCAAGAAGGTAGAAGTGATCCAGGATGATTCCTGAAGTCATCCTTGGTCCTCCACTGGGAAGGGACACACACACACACACACACACACACACACACACACACACGTGAAAAAATAATAAAATCTTAAAAAAAAAGAAGCTTCTTTTAATGTGTGACACAAAAACCTAACATTTCTCATCTTCTTCCCCTTATACTGGCAGAGGAGAGCACGAATATGCTGTGAGTTTCAGTCCACCCTGTCTAAATTGGTATGATGCTTTCTTCACAATAATTTCAACTCTGGCCCATTCTCCAACTTCTTTTTTCCCTGTAAATAAGAATTTATACCAGAGTGTCATCTTTGAAAATGAAATATCCCTGGCAGGTCACAATGACACGGGACTGAACCCAGCATGTGGATGATTAAGGGTTCAAAGCAGCCTAGGGCGACAGTGAGACAGTCTCAAAAGACTCCCTCAATCTTCTTTGCTGCTTCTCTTCCCAGTGAGAGAATCTTGTGGGCAACTTTAATCTTCCACAGCTCTCATTTACACTTCAACATCCAGCTCACCACCTGTCTCTACTGAAACTCTTTTCTCTTGCCTTCCTGATTGCACTCTCTTTGACTCTCTTCTCATTTTAATTTTGGCGTTTTCTTGTTCAACAAATGCAAACTGAGTAAAGTATAGCATTTATAAATAGGACAAGGAAAGTGAAGTAATATTTAATATGTCAATAGACTTTACAACCAGCATGGCACATTACTGAAAATAAGAACCCACAAGATAGTTGTAATGCACATGGAAAACAACACTGGCTATACTTATTAATGTATGCCAGGAAATAAATGAGATTTTTGTTTTGTTACTGTTTAGTGATAGATTTGTGCTGTGAGTCCAAAGTTGGCTTTGAATTCTCAACCCTCCTTCCTCAACTTCTTCAGAGTAGTGATTGAAGGCCTGCCTCCCCATCGTGCTCTGCATGACGTGAAGCTTGCGTCCCCTGGTGTCAACACTAATGCGATGACCTGGATTGATCTTAATCTGTGATGTGTGGCTTCTGCACGTCTCAGAATACTCAAGTCCTGTCAGATACACACAGCTCACAGGACATTTTCAAATAAGGATTATTACTTCTGAAGGTTTCTCACTATCAGCTGTCATTTAGTTCCACTGAAGGATAAAGATCCCCAATGCATACATACATTTAAATACTTAAAACAGTCTCCCCCTGGCGAAGCTGCCAAATATGCTCCAGTAAACAGCTCAGCTTCAAAACCCATTCCTCCTCTCCCTTCTTAAACAATGAAGTGCTTATGAAAAGTCTTAATTACCTGGAATCCAGAAGTCAAGAATTGTGGCTAATGCACTTTGAAGGAGGCCAGTCCAAGCAGTGTGACTCTTTTCTGCTTGGGCCATGGGGGAAGACAATATTCCTTTCAGAGCTTGTAGCGATGCTGCTGCCGTTGGGGACAACTGGCCCCCAGGAAGCTTCACAGCAGTTTCTCTCAGGACCCCGATTGTTAGATACAACACAGTAGGCAGAATGGAGATGCTTCCTGCAAGAAGAGATAATAACACTCGGAACCTCGGCAAAGGTATTCTCTAAGTCAGTGAGGAAAGACAGTGTCAGATTTCTAGTTTTTAGTATTACTTTTCTGCGCTCAGGGCATAGCTCAGTGCTCAGTGAGCGTGTACTTAACATGCATAAAGCATTAGTTTCAATCCTTAGCACGAATCACTCTTGTCTAAAACAATGCCCAAATGGAGAAAACCTCGAGTAATTTTCATGTAAGAATGTAACTATTAAGATTTAAAGGCGCACGTTGGTGGTATAGTGGTTAGCATAGCTGCCTTCCAAAGATTTAAATAACTCTAAAGATTTTGTGTTTGTAAATGTATGTTCACGTGTATGTGTGTGTGCATGCAAGTGGAGAGAAGACAACCGTGTGTGCTTTCCCTCACATGCTCACTAGGCTATGTGGGCTGAACAAGCTCTACCTCTCATTTCCCAGCATTGGGATTAGAAGCATGCACCACATTTGTCTTTTCTTTTTCTTTCAATTTTCACATGTAGATATGTTCCATGTTTGCATGTATGGGCATAAGTGTGTACAGATATGTATGCATGCACACTCATGCTTATGCGCCTGAGGTGGCCAAAAGTTGGTACTGGGAATGTGCATTTAAGACAGGATCTGTAATCAAACCCAGAGCTTGCCAGGAAGGCTGGTATGGTTAGCTAGCTTACTATGAGTGTTCTTAGTATCTACCTTCTGAGCCAGAAACTTCAGGCAGACTGTCATATCACCCAGCATTTTATGTGCCATCTAGGAATCTGAATTTCAGCGATTTCATTTGTGTAGCAAGTGCTTTAACCACTAAGTAACTGCTCAGTTCCTATACCTGTTTTTAACTTGGATTCTGGGATAAAATTCATTTTACTGACTTAGCTATCTTGCAGATAGCTGGATTAAGTATTGATGGTTATAACTGGAGATGTCATTTAAACTATACCACTTAGTGTTAATGACTTTTGCCAGATCTTCCCTTCTTCCCTCCCTTCCTTCTTTCTTTCTTTCCTTCCTTTCTTCTTCTTTTGAGACAGGATCTCACCATGTATATGAATGTGTTTATACTTGTGACTCTCCTGACTCCAACTCTAGAATGCTGAAAATTCAGGCCACTTACCATCTCTGTTTCCACATTGTGAGGTGAACAATCTACTAGTTCTAAATACATTCACAACACTATATAGCTACCACCACTACTTATTTAACCTTAATTTTTCTTATTGATTGATTGATTGATTGATTGTGCTGGGCATCTAACCTAGGGCCTTACTCATGCTAGGCAAGTACTTTGCCATATCCCTTGAGATAAGTTACATCTAATAAATTAATTTTTCTGTTGCTTTTAGCATAAGACAGTAAGGACAAGGAATCCTTGTTTTAATTCAAACTGAAACTTGAAGTTATAAGGCTAAAAATAACAGTTCAAAAATTTGTCGAGACACACTTTCAGAGAAACCTTTCTAGATGAGGTAGGCCTGAAGTTGATTTTTCAAGAAACAAACAAATCTAAAACTGCTGGACAGATCCCTAAGTCACTTCTGATCAGGGAGCAGCACAAGCTGGAAGTCTCATGCTGAGGAAGTCTCATGCTGAGGAAGGCTATGGCTTCTACAGGGCTTGCACACAGCCCAGAGCTACTTGTGCTGCTCTGATTTAAAATACTGCCAGTGAGGGTTATAGCTCATGGTAGCAAACGTATCTGCTAAGCTCTAGACTCTGGTTTCAATGCGTGCATGGAAAAATAAAATCATAAAAAGCATGCTCATGTATATTTGCTATCTTTGTATTTTACCTTTACCCCTCCATCCTGAACTCCATAAAGCAACAGCAATGGCACAAGTCAGCTGTGCAGCTTGCAGGGACTTCCTTTGCAGTACAGTGTAACCAAAAATGGGTAAAATTCCCATCCACATGTTTAAATACAGTACTGGTACTTTTATCTTGTAAATAAAAACAAATTACACTGGTAGACAATGCTAATCTTACAGGGTTATTAAAAAAGTCCACATTTTGCTTGGGTCCACATTTGCTTAATGGGAAAAACACTGGCACCCAGGCCATTCCTGTTCCTTTTCGTCAAGCTATCACACAGCATGGCATACCTTCAGGAGAGCACACTGCAGGAAGCTCAGCGAGGACTACCAGGGCAGCTGAAACTAATCTGCTTCCATCCTCTGACAGCCTCTGTGGCTTTGCAGCTTTTACTCCTGGACTACCTGTCAGTTTAGGATTTAGTCCTGGGAGTTGTCGAACTAGGATGCACACACACAGCTCCAGTGTTGCGAAGACCAAAGACTTCCCAGGCACAAGTCCTCCTGTGTCCTTTCCCTCACCAAACTCAGGCAGGGTTTCCTTTTCAGCAGCCCCATCATCAACTAAAAGACAGAACAGAGTTGAATAAACACTCTATGCTTGTTGTGCTTTGAGCAGATGGCAATTTAATTCATTTCTGATACTGATAAAACATTTAATGGCTAGAACTCTGGGTGTTGAGAAAGCAGTTATAAAGGTAGAAGTAGTTGTTTTTGACTTCTTATTGCAATGGATGAAAACATCACTGTAATCCTGTCAGTCTTAAAACACTGCCTGCTTGACCTTTCCTGGCTTCAAGAAATCTCTATCAACCTTAGGCAGTCTGGACACAAAGATAAAAACCTAGCTCCCTGATGCCTTTAAGAAACTGGACTTACTTACCTTTAATTAATTAATGTGTTTATGGCATGTGTGTGTGTGTGTGGTGTGTGTGTGTGTGTGTATCCCAGCATAACATGGGGTATAATTCCTCTTTGGGTGCCATCTCACTTGTTTTTTGTTTGTCTGTGTTTGTGTATGTCTGTGGGCAAGGCATGTGTGTCTTTCCTGGAATCTGGGACTTGCCAACTGGATTCATATGTTGGCCAAGGAGCCTCAGGAATCCTTCAGTTCTGCTTCCCCTGTGCTGGGGTTTATAAACTTGTGACCATTCCTGGCTTTTTACAAGGCTGCTGGGAACTGAACTTGGTTCCTTACACTGTATGGCAAGTGCTCTACCAAATGAGCTCTCTCCCTACACCCTGGACTTTGGGCTTTCTAGTATATGAAGACAAATGAAATTTTAAATGGTAAATTCACCAATACTATATCAGAGCTGTAAACAAGCAATTTCCAACTTAAATAAAAATCTGCCAGTAATTCTTTTCATGTATACTGTAAACATATGTAGAGTAATCTATTAACATAAAGGATCTGTTTTTCTGTCTGAAGTTCTTTAAAAATTCTCATCTTCCCAAAGAATTGCTTAGCAATTAATTGACAACTTACAAGCAGGAAGAAAATTTAAAGCCATCCCTAGAAATGTTCCTTTTCTCTCTGAAAAGGTAGACAGCACGACTACAAGGTATATTAAGACATATTTAAAAATACTTATTATTTCGTATCTGTGCTTGTGTACATCTGTGGGCATGGCATGTGTGTACGTCAGTGGACAACTGTGTGGAGTTGGTTTTCTCCTCTACCTCCAGGGACTGAAATCATGTCATCAGGCTTGTTTTCACTTGCTCATTCACTTTGTTAGTACAAGTAAGATTTTAAAAACAACCAGGCTGGGCTGTGGATGTATGTTGGTAGCTCAGTAATAGCCTGCATGTTTAGTATGTGCAAAGTTTGATTTGTTAGGTTTGATTTGATCTCCAAAAGTTGAAAAAAAAAATTAGGGGTTAACATTTACCTTCTGCACTTCGTCTTTTTTCCTTCACATGCTCTTGAGCTGCACAGATAATCTGTCTTACCACTTCAAGTGAAGCCAATTGAATGGAAGGTGATTCTCTAGTCAAAATTACTCGGTGTAACACATTCAGCAACTCAATACCCAAGTCCTATTACAGAAAACATGTGGATATTAGATTGGAAACCATACACTTATGTTTGGTAAAAATAACAAGTTAAACATCAGGAGAAAATTTAAAAAAAAGAATAAATTTCTTATAAAAATAATGGAATCAGGGCAATAAAGTTATTTTGGTGTTGTTTGTTTTGAGATAAAGTCTCATGAAACCTTGGTTGACCTCAAAATACTATGCAGCCAAATATGACTTTGAACTCCTAATCCTCCATCCCCAGTGATGGAATTTCAGGTTACATTTTAAACCAACTCCAGAATAGTCTCTGGCTTATTTTGGTGGGAGATGGCACTATGATAAAAGATTGTCTTCATTGAAATTCTAAAATGAGAACATAAAAAAACTGTAAATTTCCAAAATAAGATGGAGACATGGTTAAAGAATATAAAGGCTGACACGTAGGTTCTCAGATTTATATTAAGATTTTCTAGCAATAAATAAAGAATAAAATGGATATTTAAAATACACTGAGAATCACTGATCCATTTTCCCCTCTCTTATTTATTAGCTACTCTGGTTACTTTCCCTCACCTATGAAAATGATTGAGTAAATCACACATAGAAAGTAAGCACAAAAAAGTTTACAATTTAGTCAAGTTAAATTCAACTCAGGTAAGAACCTTACTAGTGCTTTCAGCCTAATTAATGATAGTACTAAGTAAATAATCGCTTAGAGAGAAAATCACAGTGCACGTTGACTTTAACATCTGAGTCCAGGAACACAAAGCATGCTGGATGGTGCTAGGTGTGCCTCCCTAATGTTTACTCTTGCCAAAGAAGTAAAGGAAGTGCCACACACACCACACAGCAAACCTTTTACCACAGCTGATTGGGTCACATATTAGTACCACCTACAGGCTAGTCAGTCATCTCTTAGAAATTCCTGCAAGAAAAGCCAGTCAACAGGAACATTTGGTAATGGACGCTAAATAAACATGCCAAACACAGTGTCCATTGGAGAAATGAAATATGAGGCAGATGAATATAACGACTGGGATTTGCAGATGCAGAGAAGAGAAATCAATGCCATGTGTAACTAATGGTTGCCATGCTAAACAGTGCCATACAGACCCTTCCTATCACTGCAGAAAGCAGCAAGACAGGAAGTTGCAGGCAGAGGCTTGGTGGTGCCTTGATTACTACAAATGCCCAAGGCATCTCCATTCCAAGGTTTGGCTGTGCAGTTGTTTGCTTCTTTTTATACCTCTTCAATTTCTCTTCCCTGGGGTAACCTGAATATGTTCCTTGAAATCTACAGAAGCCTACTAAAAACACAACGCATCACCTGATCACTCCCAATTTTGGATCTGGGCCAAGGAACATCTAGAAGAGCCTGTAATGCATGTAAACAAGCAGTAATGCTTTCCATGGTTGCATCTGAGCGTAACTGAACACAGAAATTCCACGCTGATTCCTGTGGAAAGCAAAAACAAAAGGAGGCTTTTTTGAGATTCTTAGTTCACACAGTGATATTAATCTCCTACTTTGATAAGATATATATAAAAACTTATCAAGAAGGTAGTTTAAGTAAATCATAGTAAGTTAAAAAAAAGTTGTTTTAAATTTTTCTTTTGTTTTTTTTTTTTTTTTTGAGACAGTCTTTTGCAGCCACACCCTGACTGCGCCTCCCAAATTCAGGGATTATGCTACATGCCACCACCACACCCAATTTTCTTTTTGAAATTTAGTTAAATTAACTTTGTTACTTGTTTTTGAGACAGGGCCTTGCTACATAGCCCCAACTAGCTTTGATTCCCTGCTTCAGTTTCCCAGTGCTGGGTTTAGAAGCATGCATCTCAACATCCAATACTCATAGAGAATTGCAGAATGCTAACAGGTTTCAAAAGCCTACTGGTGCCTACATCAGCAAAAAGAATACTCTCAAGCAGGCTTGGGTATGATTTTCTTAAGGGCTATGAAATCATTCAAAGATGGAAAAATCATAGTAAAATCACAGAATCAAACAGTCTCATAATAGTATTTTGAGTAAAATACACTTACTATGTATTAGGCACTATATTTATTGCATCATTTTTACTAAATTCTTACAATACCTGCTCAAATCAAATAAATACTACTCTTTCTCTTTCTCTCTCTCTCTCTCTCTCTGAGTATTAGCAGGGATCAAATCTAGGGCCTTGTGTGTTATGCCAAGTGCTCTACCATGGAGCTAACACACACAGTCCATTCATTATTGCTTATCTTTTTTCTTTTTTTCATTACTGCTTTCTTGAGGAGGGAAATGAGCAGACAGCTAAATTAGTTTATTAAAGTTAATTTATAGGGCTGAGAGGTGGCTCAGGGGTTAAGACTCTGTCTTGAAAGCAGAAGGACCTGAGTTTGGATCCCAAGAAAAAAATACCAGGCAGAAACAGCAAGGGCCTGTACTTTCAGATCTGGAAAGTAGAGCTTGAGAAATCCCAGAGTGAAGCAAAAAGCAGATAAAAACAATTAGTCACCTTTGGTCCTCCACAGGGACGGATGGACACGCAAGTGCGCGCATGCGCGCGCGCGTGCGTGTACACACACACACACACACACACACACACACACACACAAATAATAATTTAAAAAAGTTAATCGATAATAACCAAGTTGAGAAATTTAAGGTCAGTCACAAGCAGTCAAACAGAACAATTTATTTTCTTTCATTCTATGCAAGATTTATTTTTTTATAAAAAATATGAGCCCAGCATTTCAAACACGTTAGTCAGGTATCCTATTTGAGCTATATCTGCAGCCCTAAGTTTTTTTAAGTTATTAAAAAAAAAGTTATTGCCACGCTGGGGATGAAACTCAATTCCCTGCACATGGTTAGCCAATCCCAGGCTTTTTAACATTTGACAAAAGTCCTATGGATCACAGTTGTGGAACACTATTCAGTAACGTAACAGCCTGACCATTTTAATTTTAATTGCAGAAGCTATGATTTCCAGCACAGACCTTCAACAAGGCTGGACCTGCTGACGTTGCCTCATATTAGGAAGGATGAAGACAGTTATTAGACCCTGACTTGACTCCATCCTGCAGCCCCTTACTGGCATATGTAATTCTGAAGCCCCAAGTGCACTCAGTTTTGGGACATTATAGAATACACAGAGGGTGAAAGTAACTAAGTGGGACTCCACTGTGTGACGCCACCAGCTATGCAGAGACAGGACTTTTCTATGAAACATGCACCTGTATGGCTCAGCAAATAGGATTTTGGTGGAATCGTTACTTCTGTCGTTGGTGAAAAGATGTTTATTCATGATTCCCAAGGAAAGTTAATCCAACAACCATAAATCTTAATCATTACCTTTGTACCCTCCTTATATTTCATTTCATTTCATTATAGTTTGTTTCGAACTAGGCTAGGCATAACCTACTTGCATTCACCTTAAAAGCTTAGTGTTTTATCATGGGAAGACACTTTACTTTAAAATAAAATTCGGTGGCCAGAAAGATCTCAATGGCTAAAGTGCCTGCTCTCAGGCCTGCTGTCCTGAGTTGGATCCCAGAAACCCACATGGTAGAAGGAGAGAGCTAACTCCACCTGCCTGTCAATGGCATACATACATATACATGCCTTTCTCTCTCTCCCCATTTCTTTCCCTCTCTCAAATAAATAAAATATTAAAAAAAGAGAAATTCTGGTAGAGTGTCCACTCAGCATTCTGAGGATTTGGGGTTGATCCTAAGTATCACTACTTGAAAAATACAAAACAAAAAAACCTGACATAGTGGTAACCTAGCATTGGGGAAGTGAAGGCAAGAGGATGCAAAGTTCAAGGTCATCCTCAGCTACGTAGCAAAGCCAGCCTGAACTACATGAGACACTGTCTGGAAAAAAAAATTCCTCAGAAAACTGAAAAATAATAAAACATCATCAGTGTAAAAATCATATTAGTCTTTACCCTTTAAAAGGTAATGGAGTCGCTGGATACAGTTTCTTGAAATCTGCAGTTGTTGAGCACAACATACCAACAGCCCAGTATGCTGCTATTTTTTATGTCTGTACTGAGAAATGTAGAACATTTGTGGACATCATGTACATCTTCTAGTGGCATGGACAGCTGGTGTGGTGGCATTTGGAAGGGTGAAGGAGAAGGACTATGACCCCAGGTCAACCTGGACTATATACTGAGGCACCATCTTAACACGACAGCTCTCTCCCTCAGTCAAACACAAATTACATGGAAATAAAAGGACTAAGCTTTTCCTATAATACTTATAATTTATTTAACTTAACAATGAAGATGACTTACGACAGGATTCTTGACTTAGTATGATAAAATCCATAATTTTATAAAATATACCCAAGTTTACCCAGTTCCAACAAAGCTATTACTAACAGCCAGTAAAAAGTGAGGTGGCAGACTCTGGGAAGAGGAGGGAGGCAGCAGGGCACCACTCAAGGGTAACTGGGCACCCTTTGGCACTAAAAGCATGTAAGCTCTTTTACTGACCTAAAATCAGATGGAATCTTTCAGTGTAGATGTCCTCAGGGGACTTTACTGTGGCCCCAGATGATGAACCCTGGCACATGGAAGTTGGCGTCACAGGCCTTGAGAGATCAGCCGCTCCATCATCCGGGTCAGCAACAATGAAGCCAGTGCTGGTGAGCCACAGGGCTGCAGCATGGAGGATGAGCGCCCAAGAGCTGTGGTAATGCGGCTTTGCACGCTCGCTGGTCTCTGCTGTGTAGAAGGCACCACCTACCATGGGGGAAAGCAAATGATATCAGAAGGAACTGAAGACACACCTTTCAGGGCATTTTCTCTGTTTGCTTTATAAGAATAAGACCGTGTCTAGTTTCTGTCACTTTGGAAGTTCATTTATACTCTTTCCATTCAACCCCGTAGACCTGGAAGCAACCATTCCTGATTTCATCAGCAAGATTAGTTCTGCTTGTCTGCAGACTTCATGTCCACACAATCTTATCTTCAGTGTGCACTTCTGTGACAGGTGTCACTTCACTCCACATTTGTGGGCATTCGTTCATGCTGCTGTGAGTATTCTGTCTCTAACGTTTTTACTTCTCCTGGAGTCAGCTGCTAGGTCAGAGGATTAATTTACATTTAACCTTACAAGAACTTTGAAGGTTGAGCTGGTGGCATATTCCTGTAATCTCTGCACTAGAAAGGGGGAGGGTCAGGAGTGCAAAGGGAATCTCGACTGTATAGCAAGTTCAAAGCCAACCTGGACTACCTAAGACCCTGTCTCAACCAAATAAACACAAACAAAACTTTGAAGGCTAATTCTTGTGTGTCTGTGTCTGCATGTTCACATGTGTGCACCTGCATATATGGGACAGTCAACCTCAGGTTGCTGTCTACCTATTTTGCTTCTTGAAGCAGGAGCTCTATGCGCTTGGAACTCACCAAACAGGTGACTGCTGGTGACTCCTGTCCCAGTGCTGGGATTGTAAGTGTGTGAATACACTTGATTTTTTTGTAAATGGGTTCTTAAAATTGAACTCAGGAGTAACTTACTCACTATATTAACTTCTCAGCCCTAATTATTAGCTTTTAATAAGAAAATCACAAGATATTTTAGAAGTGGACATGTGTTCAAAACAAACACTGAGATCTATTTACCCATGTCCAGGACTGACATTAATATTTTGACTTACTCTTTTAAGTCTTTTACACGAACATATCAGAAAACAAATAAAGCCAAGATATATTGAAATAACTTGCAGTTACCAACTATCCCACACATCAAATAAAGTATTAGTAACAGTCTAAAACTAGATCTCTACCTTCATTACTTACAAAATCTACTCTGACTAAAGTTCAAAACACAAAAGGCAAAGCTATAAAGTTCATAGGTTCTTGAATTGTAAATTTAAAAAATATCAGGTAATACAAAAAATAGAAACCATAGTAATTGTCTATATCACTTTTAACAAACGTAAAAAAAAAAGACAAATTTCAGTGGGAGAAAATATCTGTAAGCTAGGTAACAAAAAGGAACTGTATTAAAATGTACATAAAAACTCAGTAAGAAAGACACAAAACACAAACATAAAATAGGAACTGGGTAACGGTTATGATTAGGATATTTGTAGAAGAAGCAATTTAAATAGTCATAAGCTTAAAAAAATTCTTAAAGAAATATAATTAAAGTACTATTTTTTAACCATCATATTAGTAAAATTTTAATAATAATAAATCATGTTTGTAAGTTGTGAAACAATAGAAAAATGTTGGTGTGTGTAAATTGCTAAAACGACTTTGTGTAATAAGATGCCCATGATCTTGTTAATTAATTCTACCTTAAAGCCACTCTTGGTGCTTATCTGTGAGTGAAAATTGTTCTGGGGGGAAATGTTCCATATAAACATTCCATACCAAAGGATAAACTAAAATGCAAGCTATAAAAGTCTAAATGCATGCTCTAAAAGTCATCTCATTATTTTACCTCCTTACCTTCAACAGGAAGCTGGGAGGCAAATTCTGCAGGCAAAGTTAAGAGAGCAAAATCCTGAAGTGCAGCAAGCCAGAGTCTGCTGAGGGTGCCAAGATCTGTGTAGACTAAGTCAAGAAGACCATCAGATGAATGGGAGCCATTCTTGACACTTCCATCTGAATAGGTGGCAGTCTTCAAAGTTTGCTTTTGGTTTTTATGCCTTTGTACAGCAATTATGTACACCTGTTATTTAAAAAGTTAAGTTATAAGTAGGAAGGTCTCACATCTGATGAATGGGTATGAATTGTTTTCATACTATCTTGAAGAGACAGACTTGTCTTTGGATGCACTGAATGTGAAAAATACTGTGACATTAAGAAGATATGTATGTGCAAACAAACAAACAAATCTGGGGTAGCAAGACACACATACACATCTAAAAATCATCCCCAATGCTGCAACAGAGACAATAAATACCATGATAGCTATAAACAATAATAGTGCTGTAGGTTACAATATAATAGTGCTGTAGATTACGACTTAATGATCCATTTCATCGTATGGCTCCAGATAGCCATTTCTGAACTGACCTATGGTGATGCTAGAAATGTGCTCATTAAAATTTACCACTAAACTAACACAAAGAAGTTTACTGGAGTAAGTAATGCTAAAGCACTGGATACATACTACACACTGTCAAATAATTTTACAACTCTAAATTCTCAAAACAAACACCTCTAATGGAATATAACCTTTTGAATATGTTAAGTCCCCCTGAGCTCATATACTTTCTTTTTTATTTTTACTTCTCTTTCACTTGTAGACAGAGCTCGTAGCATGGGCCATCTTAAACTTGCTCTGCTTGACTTTGAGCTTCAGACCCTCCTGTCTCCCTTGCTCCAGCACAGGCTACAGGCCTGCATCTCACTCTCAGATTCATGCAGTAGCAGAGATTGTGCATGCTAAGCAAGCACTTCACCTGAGCATCATCCCTAGCCCTGTGCCTACACACTGCCATTAAATCCCGCATGCACCAGGATGTCATATTTGGTGACTGCTAGGTAATGGGCATATGCAAATTCATTTTATTAATCTATATACTTTTGCGTGTACTTAAACATTTCCATAATAAACTAGAAGATGTAACTTTCATGCTGATTAGAAAATTAAAGTTAAGCATTTTACTTTAAGATTTCTTCTAAGACAACGACTTATTTAAAAGTTATTCTATGAAAAATCACTAACACATTAAAAAGTACACAAAAGCAAATGCATACACATAACTTCAAAAAAGTTAATTTTTTTCTATTAAAATGTTTATTATTATTTTGTGTATATTATTTGTGTATATGTTATGTGTTCATGTGTATCATGATATGTATATGGAGGTTAGAGGAAAATTTTGTGGCGTTGATTCTCCCTTTCCACCTTTTCATGGGTTCTGAGGATCAAACTCAGGATGTTAAGCTGGTGTGGCAAGCATCTTCACTCACTGAATAATCTCAATGATGAATCATCTCAATGGCCCCAAGTTGTTTTTCATTGGCTATTATAAAGTTTCTTTAGTGTATAACTGCCCTTGTTTCACTCTTTAGATTGCTTGGCTAATATCAATTAATATATAAATCTCCTTGGAAATCCTCTGTTTACTTTAGAAACAGACCAACTGCTTGGCATGTTGGCAATACCCTGTGGTCCCAGAACTTGAGAGGTAGAAGCCACACTTATTACATGGTGAAACCCTGACTCAAAAACTCAAGACTGAAGTAATCATAATAGGACTTTGCATGACCTGCGCTATGACCAACATATCATTAACCCCCCAAAGTCTAGCATGGATCACAGGCACTATGATCCTTAGAGGCAAGGGATTAACAGCTACAATAGTGTTCCTATACTAAATGGGAACACAAGAAAGAGCTCTAGGCAATGCTACTGAGTCCTTACACCTTATCAGAGAGGAGGACCAGAGGGAAGTTTTGACATGCACAATAAAGGGTGCTCCAGGATGGTGGGGGGGGGGCACTGGGAGAAAGGGAGGGAGTGGGAGAAGGAAAGGGGCAAGGGGAAAGGGAGCAAGGGGATCCAGGGAGGAGTAGAAGGAGGGAGGGGAATGGGGTAGTTATCAACTTTGTATGAGTGGGAAAAAAAAGAGATATATATTAAAAAAAAAACCAAAAACCTCAAGACTGGGCTGTGGCTTAGTAGAGAGTGCCTGCCTAGTATGCTCCTGGATCTGAGATCAGTACTCAGCAAAAAGCTAACAAAACCAACCACCAACCAAAGAAACCCCTTAACAATGCGCTCCTCCCAACCAAAACCAAAACATACAAAGCAACCACCTCCAAAGACTTTCACTATATAATTTTAGTTCATAGTCTCAAGTGTTTACTAATAATTACCATAATTCTTATTACAGATGGAATAATACCAACCTCTGCCCAGGCTTTTAGCACAGCTAAGATCTCCATGGTAGAAGCACTTTCATTATAGATGTGACTTAGAGCTTCTTTTCCAGCTTGTATTTTTGTCAGTGATGACAAGAGCAGCTGATGAACCCTTCGAAGGTCAGTAAGGTCACTTACAACTCCACTTGCGATCCAGGCACTGCAAACCTGGGTTTGAGAAAACCAAGTTAGATTTTAACATTATAAATTTCTTCTTTTTGAATTTAACAGAACCTACCCACAGCCTAGGAACCTAGCCAGGGAAATCTCCATGTTTTAAGAAAACCTAAAAAAACATGGATGGGAAAAACACTCCAAAGGCAGGCTTTCAAAAGAGAACTAAGATTGAAGCAAGGCGAACAGTGCCATTTAGTATATAACACTAAGAGTGCTTATTATTAACATGGATAATAACAACAATAATAACAAATGAAACTATGAAATTTAGTCATAAATGTCTGGATTCACACTGTAGTTGAAACTTCAATCTTGAATATTTCCTTATTGAGAATTGAGAGATTATGAAGCTAAATAATATGACTTAAAAGAAAAACACCTAGAACTGGAAAGATGGCTCAGGGGTTAAGCTTGCCTCCCAAGCAGAAGGTCCCGAGTTCAGATCCCAGGTCCCACATGAAAATGCCAGGCAGAAACATGGTCGCCTGTACTTCTGGCCATGGTGGGTAAAGCCTGGGAAATCCTGGGAAATCCCAGAGGGAAGCAAAAAATGAGGTAGAAGCAATACACAATGCCCTCTGATACACCACACACACACACACACACGCATATACACACAAAATAACTAAATAAAATAAAAAAGTAAAGCACCTAATATTTAAAATTCTAATAATTAAAAAAATTTTTTTAAAGTGCTATGGATTTTACAGTGCTAGGCAAGTAAATGTTCATTCTCCTGGGCTACAGTCCAGCCCCCAATGAAGATTTCAAGTATTTTGATGATAATATATATTTATACATTATGATATTTTATAATTATAATAACAATTATATAATTTTCTTCTTTGATTTCATGATATTATTTATTTGATAGGAGGGAGAGGGAAAAGGAGAGGAGGAAGAGAGAGAGAGAGAGAGAAGGGAGAGAGAGAGGAGAAAGAAAGAAAGTGATGAGTTTCATTTGGTGAATTCTTCTAATATACTTTTTAATCAGTCTATCAACTCAATGTGGGATCTATCTCACAGACCTATCTGCAGCCAGGGAGAGGGCCTAAGCCGTCACACTGCAACATTATTTGTAGTAGGAAAGATGAAAAGCCTACATACTCATCAAAACTGAACCACTTAAGTAAACATGTCACATTTATGTGATTATGCAGCAGTGAAAAAGAAAGAGGAAAGTCTCCAAGAACCACAAAGACGGGCCTACTGAGGCTGACTGTAAAACAACTATAAAAAAGCACCCGACACCAAGTTGGAACTGATTCTAACTTTTCTTTTTTGAGGTAAGATCTCATATTATGTAACTCAGGTTGGCCTCAAAGTCATGGCAGACCTCCTGCCTCAAGGACAGGGAATATAGGTGGAGCCACCATGCCCGGCTCCTGAGGTATTTCCTTAGGCTTTGTCTTTTTGCCCATTTACCTGACATGCTTTGGCAGTGACATCAGGCGGCGTGTCTGCAGTGAAGGCAGGTCTAAGTGCTGCTCCTACCTGACAAGACAGTAAGCATCAACAAGGTTGCACATTTTTTTTTTTAAATCTCTAAACTTTATGTGTGAGCATGCTCACATATGTGGCAAAAGCCTGACAACAACTTTTATGGAGCTGGTTCTTGGGTTCGAGAATTGAATTCAGGTCATAGCATCTTGACTTGCTAAGTCATTTCACTAGTCCAGGGAGCACATTTTTAAATGTTATTTAAAAATTATGCATCAGTCGTAGGCATTAAAGGCCTGGTATTTTTTTTTATTAAAAATTTAATTATACATTTTAAAATTTTTTACCAGTTCCCTCCCTCCCTCCTCCTAAGGCCTGGTATTTTTGTGTGCATTGTCTGATCACTATTTTTAGATACTGGCACCACAGCTTTTCCTCTGTGGAAACGTTTCTCCCCAACTCAGCCCATATAGTTCCTTTGGAGCTAAGGGCACTGCTTGGCTCCAGGGACCCATACTCTTGGGTCCAGACACCCAAAAGTCTCAAGTTCTTTGCTGGAAGAAACTGTCTTTTGCTGATAGAATCATTGTTATCACCAGAGACTGGGAAAATCTCAGAATAGAGCAATGTAGAAGGAAACACAGCCAACGAAATTCCTGATTATAATCTCCCTTTTTCTGCCTGACCTACATTTTTAGCACCTGCAATTTTAAAAGGGCTAAACATGTAAGAGCTCCTCTTAATTGATTCATAATATTCTATTCTACTACAGTACAGTATTTCTAGAGATATCAACTGTTTCCTTCTGCTTTCTCTCTAAGAACACAATGGCTTTATCTGCTGGAAAGAAGCAATGAAGCAATGAATTGCTCTAGAGAGCCTCCTTACTCGCTGGCTGTCAGAGAGGTCTCCTGTAAGTCAAAAGATACTTTGAATGAACAGTGCTGGAGGATTGTAAGGCAAGTGACAATTTTGCCATCTTCCTTAGACTAGTTAACATAATCAATTAGAACAATTATGATATCAATAATAGAATTCTGGGTCCTTTCGTAAGTCAGAAAAAATGTAATGAAGGAGTTACACCTAACATCCTAGTCTAGGGGCAACAAAGATAAATGGTGAATGTAGCTTGAAGAGTAACTATAATGATGTTCATTCAGACATTTTATAAAACTTTTTTTCTACCTCTAGTTCTGCAAATCAAAGGGTTTTAGTTGTGAACATTAACCCTTAAGGACACCTGTTAATGTATCATTTTGCATTTAATTACAGCTTTATAATACTGGCTGTTAGATTTGTTCTTCAAATATGTATATTTTCTGTGCATTGATGTTACTGTTGGCATGTGTGAAGAGATAGTCTCTGTGAATTAAGAGGTGACAAATAATTACACACATTTTTATCAGTGTGAGCAATAATAATAAAATAATTCTTACAGAAAATGCTTACATTGGCTTGGTATTGCTCCAGAATCACATGACCTGGGAACTCTGGTTCTGGAACGTCTGCAAATCGCCGAATGACAACTAACAGTGTTTCGAGACCAGAAAGACGGAGCTGCTCACTGTGGTCTGTGGCAGCCATAAAAGCCATTCGAATTAAGTCAGCAAGATGGAGCACCAAAAAGTCATCTATGGGATTAAAAATTAACATTGTAAAAAAGATTATACTGAAACTAAGATATACATTAATCGAAATGTGCTCGCCTTTTATTTCAGGGCTTATACTTTTTTTGGTACTCCTGATTTGATTTTCTGTTTTGTTTTATCCTATGTTAAATACAGACTTCAAGACTAAATTTATTGAGCAAATATAACCATTTGAAATCAAATAATTACATACAGATACTCAAAAGCCAAGTGCGAATTAGTGCTCTTTACCATAATGCTAAAATCTTTTCAGTAGACATTTTGTTCAGACTTTCTGAAAAGAATCATAGCTGGAACTTAGCAGACCTTGGCTTTGATGAATTAGGCAATAACTGCTTCTCTTTACATTGAGCTGACACTAAGAGAACCTTAATGCAACTTTTAAAAAAGTTCCATGTGGCTCTTTATCTAGATTATAATGTCTTGTTTTCTGTGTCTTATCAAACATACAACTGACAGCCTTGTAAAAAGTCTCTGTTTACAGAAATGATAAATGGCAATGCCTTTTAATCCTACAACACATTGTTTCTTATAAAAATTTGGGGAGCGATAAAAGAAAATCAACAGTATGCTAATAGTGTTGAGCTTTTCCCTAGAAAATGAGACTGTTTCAAAGTACAGAGCTACAGTTCATACTGAAGAACTACTGTATTTTAGTAAATGTCAACAAAATTCTTACTGGGAGCACAAGAATCAGTAAATAGCTACGACATACTAAATTTTTAACCTATAAGTGTCTTACACAATATTCATCGCAAATATGCTTCAAAACAAATGCTGCTTAAAAACTATTAAAAACACACAATATTCACTCAGACCGTCAACAGCTTTGCAATTTGCTTTGCAATTACTTTGATAAGGAATACTCCTAAGACATTTAGAAATATACATTGTGTCTCTAAACACATTAAACCATAAAAATGTAGTAAAAAATAAAATTGAATAAGAGGTCAGATGGTCTACAGTTATGCTTACTTTACAGTGAAATAGGCTTAATGTTTTCAAGCAATATGCATGATGTTAAAACAACCCATAAGCAAAATTTGATAAAAGCTAAAATTCAAAAAAATTTTGCCAACTAGCTATTACTTATACTTATACTCATTATACATGTCCAATAAAAAAGTGAAATAAAAAAGTTTTAGAAAAGTGAAATTTAAGAGTTTTAATCATTAAAAGAACATTTAAGCATGAAGTAGGTGGTAATCTAGAGCCACACAAACATTATAACCAAGTTTCATGACTGACTTGGAAGAATAAAAGTAGCATTTCAGTTTTTTTTTAAAGCTTATTCAGTAGCCTAGTGGGCTAGTCTATAGTTAGAGTTAAGACCTGTCAATATTTTAGCTTTATTCTTAAAATTTAAACCAAGCAGACAGTAGGGTACTGTACATCTGGTCTTTTACGTCTATGTCACTTACTTCTTGAATCACTTTTTCTCATTTCTTGTGCTAACGCAATGTCAAAATGTGCACTGCTTGCACTCTCGCACTGGTTAATTATTCTGCAGACACATTCCACAGCGAAGACTCTGGTAGCCCATCGGGGATTGGGGAAAGGATGGGACTTCTCATCAGTTCCCGTGGTCAGGACTGAATCATCGTCACCTCGATCTCCCTCTTCTTCTTGCACCGTATCCACGCAGATTATGGCTATTAAATTTTTTTATATATATCAAAGGAAGACACAAACAATTACAATCAGCTGGAAGACATTTATAAGGGAACACAAAAAATGACGTCAAATGCAGACTAGATTACCACTGATCGGTCATAACATCTTTATAATAGTATCATGTAAGTTGGTCTACTAACCACTTGTAACAGTGCTGTCTTAGGGAAAAATCTCTGAGAAGATGTTCCGGGTCAAAATGATGAAGTTGTTAAGCCATATTCAAGGTGAAAAACAAATATAATACCAGATACTGAGGTAATTACCAATCTCTTGCACGTAGTTAGCTGTACTTAATAAAGACTGAAATTCTCTCCACCAAGACATACATGTGTTCTCTCTCTCTCATATGTTCCAGTGATATGTGCCACACAGGAGTTAAGGAGTGGGCTTGGGGTTGGCAGACCTGGGTTGAGACCACTGTCCTTGCCTTAACAGGACGCATTAATGTGTGCACCGGAATTTATTATTTATTTTATCTTGATTTTGAAATCTGTTTCAACATTGGGCCTTGAGTGGATTCAAGGAGGCTCCTGAACCCACTGAACAGTCTGAAAATACTTTTGTTAGGAGACCCATTGCTGTCACCACCGTTTCAAGTAGTACTGGTGCTACAGTAACTGATTGGCAAGTTTACTTCTTCCTATTAACTGTCTTTAGGCAATTTCTTCAAATCCCCAAGGCTGCCTTCTGTTCTGTAACAGCTGAGGTCAGCTGTGAACTCCTGATCCTCCTAACAGCTGCAATCACAGGCCTGTACCACTACGCTGAGCACCTAACATCATTTGAAATCAACATTATTAAATGTAGAGAAACCAGATTGCTCAAAATGTCAACTAAATTTTCTATTATGCTGATTTACAGCAATTTCTCAAACACTTACGATTATGTATGGAAGAAATGGAATACCTCTAAGTTAGATTATGTCGTCCTAGCACAAATAGCTAGGCATTTTAGCTGATCTGTCATGGACAGTTAGGCATGGCAGTGCACTCCCATCAGTCTAACAGTTGGGAGGTGGAGGCCGGAGGATGAGGAGGTCAGGATCATGCTAGGCTACAGTCAGCTCAAGACCTGCTTGGGATACATGAGACCCTGCCTCAAAAAGCAAAACAAAAATTGGTTGTTACAGGAAAATCACTTATGACAGACAGATTAAAGAAAAAAACAGCCTTCTAAGTACTAGATTTGTACTGTTCAAATTAAAGAAAATTTTAGGACACTACAAACAGAATATCTGAAGAAAGCAATGATCACACAATTACATTTCATTAATAGGTCAAAACTGATGAGATGTTAATGGTGAGCAATGTCATACAAGGTTTATACTTTCAACATTACTATTTCACAACCAATAACCGCAGTACTTACCAGCTGACGCAGCAAGCACATCTTTACAAAGCTTCAGCCACAGAGATAGCTTTGCCACTGCCATGGCTATGAGCATGTGATTTAATGTCTCTCTGATGTCATGGCACAAGCGCTGATCTGTCTCTTTGTCTAGAAGGGTCAGCAATGCCCCTTCAAGGCCCACTTCCCTGAAGTTAGCACCTGACAGGAAGAAAACCCATGATCTAAGCACACAAGAAGCAAAACTGTTAAACGAGAACACAGGTGCAGTGGTTACTAAATATTATACACACTAACAGAGCACCTAATACTGTATTTTCATTTACTGACGTTGATTTTAATCTACAGTTGATTTCTGTGGCTAATAACAACTCTGCCTAGCTACCTTTTAAAACAAACTATTATTGACTAACTTTTAAAATATTATTAATATTTTAAATTAGGAAAGTATAATATTCAACTAATATTCAATATAGTCATATAGTATATATAAATTTTATCTAATTTTTCTTAGTAAAATTCTTTTACTTTTTTCTATAATTAAATTCAAAGGAATAAGCATAATAATTTTTCTCATTCTGGTAAAAAGGCTCAAAAATTTTTTTGTATGCATGTGTGTGCTGGGAATGTACATGAGTGTAAGAGGGCACCTGAGTGTGTGTGCCTGTGAAGGCCCAAGGGTGACGTCGGGAATCATCCTGGATTGCTCCTCTACTTTATTGTTTTGCTCTGTCTGGGATTTTATAGGCTCTACTTTCCAGGGCTGGAATACAGGCCACCACTATATTGACCTGACATTTTTATGTGGGAGCTTTAACCTTTCGTCATTGCCTCAGCACCTCAGAAAGTGTTTGAGAGGGAAGCACAGACTGGAGCTTGAATCACTGGTGATTCTCTTGCCTCAGCCTTCCGACAACTGGGATTACGAGTCTATGACACCAGGTCCTATTAAGAGTCTAAAAGTTTTAATATGAGTGTATAAGTTAAACAGAAAACAATATGGCAAACAGTATTTGATTGCTGCTAATAAATATTTCCAGTGCAAAATACTAAAGCATTCCAGAAGAGAAATACAGCCATACTATAGCATCTATTTCCTTTCATTCTGAAAAATGCCAAAATTCAGTACATTTTCTCTTTGAGACTTAACTCATTTGGGTCTGGGGGATGGTGCAGTGGGTAAAGATGTTTGCTGCCAGGCCTGACACGCTGAGTTCAATTCCGGAACCCATATGGTAAAAGGTGAGAACAGACTCCTCAGCTTGTCCTCTGACCTTCACACACACATGGCATAACACATGCACCCCACCCCCAATGAATAACTGAATATTTAATAAAACAATAAAAAACAAAATAAAAAGATTTAAGTCCTAGCACTTACAAAAGCATTTTGACTCTAAAAGCAGACTTCTTTAAATGATCACAAGGTGGCGGTAAGAATGTTTAGATTAGCAGTCTGAAAGGATGTGGTAACTTATGTGAGTATGACTAGATCCTAGAGGTGAAGATAAGAGGGTAGGAAGACTCAAAATGGACATTTTGGGGATAACGGGTGAAATCTTTTAGGATTGTAAATTCTACAACACTGAATCAGTGTTGATTTTTCTCAGGTGTGGGAACAAGGTGTGGACATGTAGGAAAACCTCCTTACTTTTACAAAAATGCAAACTGAAATATTTATTAACAGTGACCCGTGAAGTCTGAAGCCTGCCTTGAAATGATTAGGACATATATGTCATATATGAACAGAAAGATAGACCTATAAGTTAAGTGTTGTAAAGATAAAAACAGCTAAGGTAAGTTTAAGTGTTCTGTGCTTGGTTCTTTCAACTTTTCTGTGAATCTCAAAAAATTATAAAAAAGAATAATGTAAGTTTTTACTGAAATTTTTAAAATTTTACTTCTTTAAAAAAACTATTTTTTTCATGTACATATTCTGTGTTTGTGTGTCTGTGTGTATCAGAGGGGACTATGTGTGCCTGTGGAGGCCTAAAGATGACTTGGGGATCATTCTGGATTACTCTACCTCCTTTTGACTTTTGTTCTGCAGTTTCTCAGGTTCTACTTCCAAGGCCAGAAGTGCAGGCTACTGCTGTTTCAGTTTTATGTGGGATCTGGGATCTGAACTCAGTTCTTTTTGCTTTTGAGGCAGAGACCTATCTCCTAAGCCATTTCTTCAATTCTTTTACTGTAATTAAAAATACATATTATTTATTTATTTATTTATTTTATATGGTGTGTATGTATCAGAGGACACTGTGTGTCTCTATGGAGGACCAAAGGTGACTTTGGGAATCATCCTGACTTGCTTTGCTCTAGGATTTTCTAGGCTCTGCACACTAGAGCCAGAAGTGCAGGCTGCTGCCATTTCCGCCTGGCATTTTTTATGTGTGCTTGTGAGACAGAGTCTTAATCCCTGGGCCATCTCTCCAGTCCTACCATAATTTTATTAACAGTTAATTCAGTATTTCTAAGAACTCATATCCGAATGTTTGTACAATCAAAATGTAAAGCAACGCATAAAGATAATTTTAATTGTGAATAAACACTGAAAGTTCCTCTGCAGATTACTGTATCAGTTGTTTAACCTAACAGCACTGAAATACTAATAAAATCATAACCTAAAGTCCAAGTCTGAAGGCTTTAAGTTGTAAAGCTCTGTGAAATCTGTGACTTTTGAAAAAATAATAGTATGCTGGAAATTGTACATATGTAAGTACAGACATTATTTTATTATTTATTGTTTTAAAAATTTATATGCAAGTTTGAGTTACTCCTATGGGTTTTATAATGGAAGGGTATGAAGCTCAGTGGTGGAGTGCAGGCTTGGCATGTCTTAGTCCAATTCTCAATGCTGCAAAAATTAAAATCAAAGGAATATATACGTAAAACAAATTTTGCTGAGAAACACTTTTAAGTTTGTTCTGTAATGTAGTAGGGGCATATAAATTCTCTTACTTGCAATAGGATTTATCCAATTTTATCAAGGCAAGCATGTGTGAAAAATTATTTAAGGACTAAATCCAATCTCATCCAGTTGCCATGAAAAAAAAACTTACTGTAAACCAATGGCTCCTGAATTTCAGTACTAATAGCTTGCAAAAATGCAGATTATGACAACAGATCGCTGGGCTCCCACTCCTGGATTTCTAGCTTAGTAGGTCTGGGATAGGAACTATGACTCTGCAGTTCTAACAGCTCCCGCATGAGGCTGCTGGCTTAAGAGCCTCAGAGACCCACCACTCTAACCACTTGAATCTCTAGATGTAATGATCATCATTAACTATCATTTATTGAAGCAGATTTAGGAGACAATATGAATTAGCATTTATTTTTATTTTTTTGTGTGTGTGTATGCACATGTTTGTGTGCATCAGTGGACACTGTGTGTACTTGGGAAGGCCCAAGAGTGATTTTGGGAATCACTCTGGATTGTTTTACTTCCATTTTGCTTCATTTTGGGGTTTCCCAGACTCCACCTTCCAAGGCTGGAAGTGCAGACCACCACCACTTTAGCCTGGGGTTTTCAATGTGGGATCTGAAATCCCAACTTAGTCCTTTCTGCTTGTGAGGCAGAGTCTTAATCCCTGAGCCATCTCTCCAGTCTTGCTTTAGTTTTTAAGCATCATTTAAAACACTCATGTGTATATGAAAAATTGAATAGCAAAGCAATCACTTGAGCAGGCTCAATGCTGATTAAGAGCATTACCTGCGGTCAAATCTTCTTTGCTGTTCTTAGCGAGCGTCACGGCATGCTCTGAAACTTCAGCTGCCTCTCTCTGGACAAGCTGCCGCAAACAAGCCAGAACTGCTCTCCTTAGCAGCAGGTAGGGACTACAGAGATTCACCTGCAAGATATTTGGGAGTGAGGCCAAAGCCCTGTGGTACTCAGCAAGTCTATTAAATACCACTGGGCCCTCTCCTGATTCTAGTTAGCCCACTAGTGGACTAGACACAATTTATCAAATGCTGTGATATTGTTTCAAATTGTTTCAGAATACACTCATAACTAGACACAACCTAAGGAATAACAGATGTACTAAAGTACCCACTATTTACATACAGATCCAAGCCAAAGCCTTGATGTTAGAAGACAAAGAATCTAAGTAAAAATAACTTTGAGAGATAAAAGAAACACAGTGGAAAGGATTCATACACTTGTGCTCATGTACTATTTCTTAATTCTCTAAGAAATGTATACGAATACATTAATTTAGGCAATCTAGAATATTGTTTAAATTGGAGGCTCAGTAGTCAAAGTGTCTCAGTCAGTCCTATATCTATCCGTCACTAGCTGTGTGAACTTGGGCAAGTTATTTAACATCTCTATTTCTCAGTTTCCTTATTTATGACATTATCTCATCTCATACAAAGTGATATACAAAATGCTTACTATGGATTCTAGCAAATGGTAATGCCCAACCGTTAGTTGTTATTAGTGTAGTTTCTTTTCTTTCTCTTTAACTTTTATTTATTATTTGAGAGAGAGAGAGAGAGAGAATGCATGCATGCTATGGCACACAAGTGGAGGGATAGCTTTCAGAAGTCATGTGGAGTCTGGGGATTAAATTCAGCTTGTCAAGTTTGTGATCAGATGCCTTTTATTTGCTAAGGTATCTTTCTGGTCCCTATTAGCTTAATTTCTAATAACAGTATTTTATTCAGAAGACAAACAGAGGAAAAATTTATTTTCAAATAAAATATATTAGATATTCAGGAACATTCACTAACAATATTCCCTAGAGATATTACAAAACAGCATATTTTATATGCAGTATACATATATAATAAATCATAGCACTATCACATAAATCTCAGGTTTGACAGGAGGTTTACCTATAGCAAATGATAAACTTGGTGACACACCTCAAATGATCAAATACAAATTGCAAGTTTCCTAATGGAAATTTCTTATTTTTAAGTTTTACTTTTGAGTCAAGATCTTGCTTTGTAGCCTAGGGTGGCACGGCACTTACTCTGTAGGCCAGGGTAACCCTGACTCACAATCCTCCCTTCTTTAGTCTCCTTCGTGCTGGGGCTACAGGCATAATACTACCATGTCAGGCTCCTAGACATAAATGCTTACTTGCTGATTTCCTAAGTAACAGAAAATTTAGAGATGTAAAATTTATTTTCTTCTAATTAGGAAAGCAAAGAGTACTTTAGAATGGTTAGCAACATTATACATATATATATATATATATATATATATATATTTCCTTGTTCTGGGGATTGAATGCAAGTCTCACTCATGTGAAGCATGTGTTTTCCACCAAACCTCATTCCAGACCAGTATGCATTATAGGAATTTCCAAAGTAAATCCTGAGAAATAAAGGCTTAATAGTGAAGGGATCTTATGGTGACATGGGAAATGTACGACTGAGATAGGTGAACTTATTGTCAAGAGCAGACACTAAATCCTAAGGAAAAAAGATAGGTGGTAGCTGGTATTGTGCAGTATGTAAGAAACACATGCAAAGAGAGTTGAATATTAAATTTCATCGTAAGTCAAAAAATACCAGGTATTATGTCATCGGTGGAATGAGATCTGCTTTGTAAGCATGTCTCATACCTTAACAAGTGGATGGTAGAACAATGTCATTTTTCAAAGTCTTGAGGTAATGTCATTTACAGTCATATTTAGGAACTTTTGTTGTTAGAAACTAGTACACAGCATAACAGAGAAGTTAAATATAAAACGTCCAAGTTTACCCATGCCCAAGATTTCTGCTATACTGAACCACTATTAAAAGTGAGATTCTGTATGATAATTTAAAATAAAAATAAATGAACCTATTGGTTATTTTGATGGGAGTTTTACAAGCATATAACACAATGCAGGTGTAGTATTTATTCAGGCTATTCAAACAATTTTAAGAAAAGCATGCTTAGAAGTACTCTGTATTACTTTGGGGGAAAAGAGGTTGGGGGCTGACACACAGAGCAAAATGAGAGGCTCATTCTCTCCAGGTCATTCCAGCATGTCAACGGGAGCAGGGATGTAGAGCGGGTTAAGGCAAACAAACAAAGCAGGCAAAACATGACATTAAATGAAACTGTAGCCACAATTCTCTTCAAAATAAACAAATGCCAAAATGATGCAAAATTCAATGCAAGGAGGGAGTACGCCAGTTGGAGAAGGTCAGCAAGGATTTGTTCATTCTGTATTGAATAAACACCACATAACATGCTATACATACCAGGCTTTGCATTAATGGTTAGCTTCAACACAGAGATGCATAGGAAAAGAAAAACATCTACAACCAAAAATAACACAAAGAAATAGCACTGCAAACCTCAAAGTTAGGAATCAAGGGTCAGGGACCTACCAACACAGAATTATCCAACAAGATCTCCTGCACAAAAACAAATGACAGACCAGTCATGACAAAACCAAAAGATAGATACTAGGATGACTCTGACAACAGTCAGCTAGCTAAGCATTGAAATATAAATGCTGTTAGCCTTCAATTGGCTTAGCTCCAGGCTAAAAACATAACATCATTATTTTATTTTCCAACTTGGTAAAATTATGAGTTGAGCTAAAATCTTGACAATGGACAACTCAATAATTCCAAGATGTAAAAATAAAAAACACATAAGAACTTCAAAACGTAATCTTGAGTCATCCAGTTTTCCTTTGAAATCTGTGATTAAACTTCAGAATCAAAAGTAGATCAGTTAGCGTGTTGATGGGAGGAGAGCCCTGGATAGCACTTACCTGAACATGTATTCAGCAACACAGAGTTAGCAGCTGGCCCCACTGCAAGTTAACTAGAGTTTTAAGTTTTCAAGCTGAGAGAATTCAGAATTAATTGCTAGTGAAGCTAAGGCCAAGTTCAGAATGAAGGTAAACAGCAAGCACTTAAAAGGAAGCCGTGACAGCGTGACTCCTACATTAAGTTCAATCTCATTAATTTAGAATTGCTAACCAAATTATTAAACGTAATGAAGTAACAGACGAGGAGTGGGGAGATTAAGGGACTTCCTGACAGACAAATAGAAAGTGACTGAGTATGGATATCACCTGGCCATAAAAATCTTTATAGATTCACACTGCCTTGCTAGACAGCATATGAAGTGGTGCTATACTACCTTGGCCAAGTTATTTGATGAAGTGGTTGTCAGATTATCTTTTTATTACGATTTGTTTCAATGATGTGAACTTCATTCCATAAGAACAGGTATTTGTCTGGAAGACTTGTACATGTAAGTTTCTTTCAAGCTCTGAAATGCTGCAAATTTTGCCTCAAGTTTGAAAATGAGAGGACTGTGCAGTGTGACTATCCAACTTCAACACTGTGACATAGAGCTTATGCATGAGGGTTATGCAATCGAGTTATCAAAAAAATGTGTAAAAACTAAATCTCATAATGTTTAAAGTAAGTTGTGACTTTGTGTAGAGCTACATCTGTAGCTGTCCTGGGCTCATGTGGCCAAAGCGCATGCCACCAATCAGAGTGCTGTGAAAACGCTACAGGGCAGACAGTTGAAAGGCAAGGGTCCCAAGTTATAAACACAAATGCAACTCAACTTTTCATGCAAGCCAGAGAGAAACTGCTCATGTTTAAGAAAAATCTTAAAAGCAACAATATTTAATGAATTATTTCATCAGACTTTCAGTTGTTGATTTAATCTTTCTACGATCATTAGATACCCAGACATTGATGTGCACATTGCTTAACTATTACTGAAAAGTCTTATTATTTCTCCATCTGTGAAGGAACTTTACAAAATTATTTATTATTATTATTGTGTGTGTATGTTTATGATATGTGAATCTTGGCAAGTATGTAGGTACATGTGCCATGGCATGAGAGTGGAATGAGGGGGACAACTTTATGGACTTGGTTCTCTCTTCCCACTTTTACATGGGTATTGGTGATTGAACTCAGCTAGTCAGGCTTGTGTGGCAAGTGCCTTTACCCATCGAGCTGCCTCAATGCCGGAAACAATTTTTTATGTAAGAGTTTAGAAAAGAGGAAGAAGGAAAAAATGGAACCACATAAATCTCTGCATTTCCTGCAGCACTTATATAATAAGCAGGATATTTATTATATGCTTAATGATTAATTAAAGCTCAAGTTTAATGATTGAAGAGTAAATATTCCAGGACTTAAGTTTAATACTAATGAGAAAAATGAATCCACACATGAAAGGCTTAGAGGTAAATATACAAATATCAACCCAAGTCCAAAACGGAAATAAAATATAAAGTTATGTATACAGTACAATTTTGTACCTAACTCTAGAAAACAAATTGGAATAAGTCTAAGTTTGAAATAAAAGAAACTAGGACCCTATTAGTAATTTATACTCACACAGAGGCAGCTAACCAGGCTAGACAGGTTGACGTGCCGTGGGGCAAACATATGAAGCTGCTGAAGGCAAGAGATGGCTTGAGCTTGGACGAGGCAGTCAGTGCTATCCTGCATCACTGTACAACCCAACAGACACGAAGTCCTCAAGGAAGAAATTGAAATGTTGTTGCCTTAAATAAGAGGTCAAAAATTTTTACTAATCGGCCTATAAAATCATTAGTCTGTAAACATCTATTAGTACTTCATGGATATATGAAGCAAAATACCTAGTATAAATGCAGAGATAAGGCCTGGGACACAGCACAGGAACAAGGTGTGTGTTCAGTGTGTGTGTGCAAGGGCCTGCGCACAGCCAGTGTGCACATACACAAGAAGGACAGTTATGGTGAAGCACTCGTTGATTGTCTTTTTCTTCCTGAAATTTTTATTATAATGCAAATCATTGGTAATGAAAAATTTATGACAGTTTATAAGTTTTACCAAATTTTCATTAAAGTACAAATTACAAATTGCCAATAAACTTCACTCTTTGATACTAGTTGAGTTGGTTCCATATATTACAATCCTATACTATGTAATATGAACATATCTGAATTTCTGAAATCTTAAATTTTGTTATTTATTTTTTGGAGAACAAAGTTCCTTATGCTTTTCAATCTAATTCCTGTGTCATGGTTTGAATGTCAGTTGTCCCCCACAGGCTCATGTAATTAAATCCTTAGCTGATGTCAGTATCTTGGAAGGTTGCAGCACCTTGAGGAGGTGAAGCCTGGCTGGAGGAAGGCGTATCACAGAAGGCAGGTGTGAAGTTTGGTGGTCCAGCCCTGCTTCTGCTGTGATGCAGGTTGTGATATGAAATCAGTCTCCAGCTTCTACCTCCATTGTATGCCTTCTCCTGGGGGATTCCTGCCTTAATGAACTCTATCTCCCTTCTGGAACCGTACATCAAATAAATCTCCTTTTCTCTACTTGGCTTGTATATGAGTACTGTCTCACAGCAGCAAAAAAGAAAAGTAACTTTATGCTTTTCTATTTAATATCTGTCAACTGGATTGTTCAGGAAGGCATCTTTAGGACATCCTGTCTTTCTACATATTCTTTTCTTTTCAAGGTAAGTGGCACCAGACTGAATGACATTGGTGTCATCAAAACACTGAACACCTATTATTTCCAAGTACAGACAATAAGACCTGAATTAACTTTTATGTGTGCATCAGAAAGTAGCCTATGCATACCTTGTAGCTCTGGACCTAATGTGGTAATAAGTGCATTCAAGCAGCGACCAAGACTTTGGTGAACTTGGGCATGAGTAGGAGGCACAGTTAATAGCAACATGACGACAAGAGAAAGAGTAGGTTCTACATGCATGTGATAGAGTGCACCAGCTGAATCAATGATCAGCGACAGAGAATGGAGTGCCCAGGTCTGTAAAACAGAAAAATAATGACATGTTACAGCAGCATTAAGAAACATGAATATCATTAGGTTACTCTTTAGAAACAAATGAAAAAGTAATGGCAAAGTAAATAATGTATGTGCCGTTACTAACTGGTAAAGAGAATTGGTAGACCTCAGGATTTAACATCAAACTTAGAATAATATATTTAGAGATAGCAGTGCAATAAGAATTGCAAAATTATGTTTGGTATTTCAGTTGACAGCTTGAATCAAAAATAGTTTGTTACAAGTTCTCTATTGTTTATATAAATAATAAAATTTCAAGACAATTCAACAAAATCTATACTCACATGCAACAGTATGAACAAATCTGTTGAACATAATGCTGACTGAAGACACTAGACAAAAGGCAGTTTATACTACCTTGAACACATTGTCTTGGTTACTGAGTGTCTAAGGAACAGTGAGATTCTCCTTGATCTAGATGTATGTCCAGCAGCTTATTGAGTTAATATATTGTGTTCATAGACATGGATACTTACAATGACATGATAGCATTTATATGCAGAAATACTTTGTTTAAATGAAAATAAAGCTGGACTTATTCTGATAGCCACAGAAGTTGAAGCATAAATATAGATGCATCATAGTACTTTCTACTTTTGTGAATACTTGAATGTTCCATTATAAGAAACAAACTAAAAAACCATCCTTTTAGAAGTGATCTGAAACTATTATAGATCTATTAATAGAAGTATATTTCTTTTAAGCATTGTTACACATACACATAATATACATACACTATATGTATGTGTGTGTGTATAATGGCATGGAGATCAAAGGAAAATTTCAGGAGTCCTTTCTCGTCTTTTGCCATATAGGCTCTAAGGGAGCATACTGAAGTCATTAAGTTTGAATGGCAATTGCCCTTACCAGTTGAGTCACTTCGCTGGCCTTCAAATAGATGTCTCTTTTTAGAATACTTTACATGCTGCAAAATGAGTTCCTGTCTGTCAGTTGAATGATATGAACAAACACAAGACTAATCTTTTGTGTGTGCCAGGTGTTCAACTTAGGACTTTAGCATGTGCTAAAGATGGACTCTACCACTGAGCTATACACATAGCTTCAAGATGATCTAAGTTTGATGACTATGGGAGCTATGGAAATAAGCATTTAAATTAATAAAAAGGAATTCAACATAAAACTATGTGCATTAGAACAGCCACTTGAAAGGGGAGAAGAGAATCTGACAGAAACACAGCACTTTTTTCTCTTCTGACAGTACAAGAGATTGAACCTAGGGTCTCACTTATGCTAGGTAAGCACTTTATGACTATGTCCCTGGGCAATCTTTTTACCCCCCTCCATTTTTTTTTTCTGAGTCTTACTAGGTTGGCTTGAATTTATGTTCCTCCTGTCAGCCTCCTGAGAAGATGAGATTATTGGTCTCCAGGTCTGCTACCCCCACCCCTACCGTGTGTGTGTGTGTGTGTGTGTGTGTGTGTGTGTGTGTGTGTGTGTGTTGCAGTTATTTTTTCATTGCTGTGAGACAGTCTCTGACACACGCAGCCTAAGAGAAAAAGTTATCTATTTGATTTATCATTACAAGGGAATATAGTCCATTATGGTGGGAAACACATAGGAGGAAAGCATGTCACAGGGGGTGGGGCTTTGAGGTTGGTTAGCCCTGCCTCTTTCTGCTACAGTCAGCTCTGGCAGTTAGCAGCAAGCGCTCTCAACCTCTATGATGGATGCCACTTAAGCCACCATCAGTTTCTGCTGGCCAGCCATGTCTTTTCCACCATAATGGGCTATATCACTCCTGTGGAACTGTAAATCTTTTCTCCCTTAAGTTGTGACTGAGTGTCACAGCAGCAACAAGCCTACAGATTGTGGACAGCATTAATGAGCCAAAGTCTACTTTTCATTTGGACATTAGAAGAGGCCTCACCCTGAGGGCAAAATTTTCAGGAAAGGTATTCACTCATAAAACTGTAAATTCTTTTAGAAGGGAAAAGCTAAAGGACAGAGCTCCAAGAGAATTGTCTGGTCTCCTCTAAAGCAAAGACCCAGGAAAGATTTTGTCCAGTATCAGCACAGGGAATCTAAACTAGTTGTGATTCAACCTCTGCCTAGAGGTTAGGGCAAAACTTGGCAAAGTTGTCTATGTGGTACTGGTTTTAGAGACATCAATGATGCAAGAGTAAGTAGGTCATTGATCACTCCTCTAAGGTTTCAGAAAGCGTCTGAAGCTAGGCAGTATGTGGCAGAAAGCCTTAAGAGAAGGGGACAAGAGATGGAATGTCATGGTTTGAATGCAAGTTGTTCCCTGTAGGTTGATGTGTTTGGACCCTTAGGTGATGTTTTGGAAGGTCGCAGCAGCTTTAAGAGGTGGAGCCTTGTTGGAGGAAGGCATGTACAGAGGATGGGCCTTGAGGTTGGTTAGCCCCAGCAGCTGACTCTTGCAGTGTGCAGCGAGCTCTCTCAGCTTCTATGATGGATGTGACTTAAGGCATCTCTAGCTTCTGCCAGCTAGCCAAGTCTTTCCTGCCGTAATGGACCGTATCTCCCCTCTGGAACTGTAAGCCAAATAAACCTCCTTGAAGCTGTGATTGAGTGTTGTCTCACAACAACAGAAAAACTAATTACTGCACATGACTATAGTGAACATGTTTTCAGCCCTTAATCCCTAGTCCTATCCCCCTTCCTTTTCCCCTGGTAACCCTTCATCTCCCCTCTCAAACTTCCTGTTTTTTATTTTTTAATTAAAAAAAATTATTTATTTTTTTATTCAATTGTGCGTGTGTGCATGTGTGCATGGACCGCCTCCACCTCCTTCTTGTTTACTCTGCCCTGAGATTCACAGGCTCCGCCCTACCAGGACCAGAAACGCAGGCGGCCCCCACTTCCGCCTGGCTTCTATACGTGGGGTCTAGGATCCGAACTCAGGATCTTCCGCCTGCAAGGCAGAAACTTAACCCCTGAGCCATCTATCCAATCCCCTCAAACTTCCTGTTTTTTGATCTCATCTTATGATTTACTAGCTTTCTAGCCAAAAGCATGAGATGTCCCAGTAAGGAAATACCTAAGCTATACCCTAAGGTATGTGAGGATTAAAGATTCTGATATATTTGGAAGACTGTAATATAATGCCCAGAAGTTACTGAAGATCAAAGGGTTATCTATTTTTGAGAAAAGAAATTGAATTTGACTTTTGAAACTTGAGTGTTTGAATTTTAAATCTCCGACGAAGTTTATAATACTTTGGAATTAATATAGGAATATAGGAATACCCAATGATTACATGCAGGAATTGCCCTGCATCATGGCACGTCATGAAGTTCAAGGAAGGCAGCCCGTGAAGCACTCACCTGCACATCAGGAGAGGTGCTGTCCCGAGACAGAGCACAAAGGACTCCGATGCAGGAACTCAAGTGTGGAGCTGAGCCTGCTCCTCCTGAGTACCTGTGCAGAGCACCCAGAGCCAGGGCTTGGCCTGTTCTCGTGACCACGTCCCTAGCTGATTTCACTCTGCAAGAATGGAAGCAGAAAGAATGACAAGCACTGAAAAGACAAATCTCACTGAAAATGATGAACATAGTATCATCCCACAAGTAAAACTTTTCACAAGAATAGTTACAAAATTAAAAAAAAAAAATTATTGTGAAGTGATGTAGCATTCTGAATATAAATTGAAAGGTATAAACTGAAGGAATACATTTTAAAATAAAAGATCTTCAATACACCAGTGATTATTTTAGCATGACCATTTCCATGACCATTTCAAATATACACACATATACTATATAGCATATATACTATAAACACATAGGTAAACAAACACAATAGATGACATTTATGTATACGTTATATGACATCTGTACTATTCACATACACAAACACACATGAGATGTATATAATAAACAAGTATATACATACTATATACACATAGATACACATACTACACATAATATATACACTATAGATGTATCTATATATATATACTGTGACAAAACATGCTTTACATACATATTTCATTAAGTAGGTTACTTTAAAATTTTTTTGTGTATATGTGTGTGTGTATGGATTTTGTGTATGTGTCTGTATGTATCAGAAGGCACTGTGTGTGCCTGTGGAGGCCCAAGGGTGACTTCAGGAATCACCCTGGATGGCTTCTACCTCCTTCTTGCTTCACTCTGAGATTTCCCAGGTTCTACCTTCCAGGGCTGAAAGTGCAAGCTGGGGTCATTTCTACCTAGTGTTTTTTAAGGGATCTGGGATCCAAACTCAGGTTCTTCTGCTTGGGAGGCAGAGTCTAAATTCCTGAGTCATCTCTCCAGTCCATTAGGTTACATTTTTAAAACGTACTTGATGAGCTGCTTTAATTGTACAGTTTCAATAAGAATTTTTGGCATTAAAATTAAACACAAGTAATATTTATTAGGCGTTTCTATGCACTGTGAGCTGCATGTTACTTTCAGCACTTTAGCCCTTTTTTCTTTTACTTTTTGTATGTGTTCATGCATGTGTGTGTGTACAAAAGTGAACTTGAATATATATGTGAGGCCAGAAGATGACATTGGGAATCATTCCAGAATACTCTACCTCCTTTATTGCTTTGCTCTGAGGTTTCCCAGGGTCAACCTTTTAGGGCCTTGCAATTTTTATGTGGGATCTGGGATCCAAATTCAGGATCTTTTACTTTTGAGGCAAAGGCTCTAACCCCAAGCAATCACCACAACCACAGCCCACCACTTAATTCTTGAACTGTCCCTACTCTTCAAAACAAGAACAAAACTTTATTTTGCGTGTGTGTGTGTGCATGTGTGTGCGCGCGTGTATCAGAGGGCACTGTATGTCCCTGTGGAGAACCAAGGGTAACTTTGGGAATCATCCTGGATTGCTTCTAACCTTTCTACCTCCTTTTTGCTTTGCTCTGGGATTTCCCAGGCTCCACCTACCAGGGCTGGAAAGTGCAGGCTGCTGCCCTTTCCACCTGGTGCTTTTATGTAGGACCTGGTTTCAACAAGGACTTTCTGCTTGGGAGGCAGTCTTAACCCCTGAGCCATCTTTCTCTGCAGTTCATACTATCATTCCTTTTTTTAAAAATTTTTTAAGTTTATTATTTATTCAATTGTACGTGTATTATGCGTGTGTGTGCACGTATGTGTGTGTATGTAGAACCACGGGTGAACTCGGGAATCACCATGGACCGCCTCCACCTCCTCCTTGTTTACTTTGCCCCGGGATTCACAGGCTCCGCCTTACCAGGACGAGAAACCCAGGCCGCCCCCGCTTTGGCCCTGCGTCTATATGTGGGGTCTAGGATCCGAACTCAGGACCTTCTGCCTGCAAGGCAGAGGCTTAACCCCTGAGCCACCTCTCCAGCCCCATTATCATTCCTTTTTTACAGATAAACAATCAGATGATATGTACAGTATCTCTCACAAAGTCACCTCTTATTAATGAGGGATGTGTCCAAGGCCAAACTGCCAGCTATAAAATAGTTCTTTTTTATATAAACTTTTACAACCATCAGGTTCCTTTTCCAGACAGGGTCCTGCATGCTAGGATTAATGGTGTATACTGCCATATTTGGTATAACCATGAGCTTTTACTTCTGTTTTCTTCATTTTATATTATTTTTCAAGCTTATAGTCTTTCCTTTAACATTCTTAACTGAAAAGGACACCATTATCCTTCTATTCAGAACAGTTTAAAAAACTGGCTAGAATAAACTATGTAACCTGCCCAAAGTTAAAACTTGGTTAAACACAATTTATGTTTCTGAGCTACAATTTCCAGTTTTCTCTTTCTTGTGGATTGCTTACAATCTTACTTACAATCTACATTTTACACGACAGACTGGTCTCACTGCCCTAGAAGTCAGTCCATTCTCCTGATGGTCAGACTAAAGTTAAAATGGTAATAATTTCATGTTTAAGACCAGAAGGCCAAGGGGGCTCTCCTTCATTTTAAAGCACTGCACTGTCAACTTCTCTTGTTAAATCTCAGAATGAAGTTCTAAGTTCCAATAAATAGAAACTACATTCATGAACATTAAGGAATCCACTTATGGGCTGAGAGACGACTCAGGCTTAAGCCTCTGCCTTGCAAACAGAAGGAACTGAGTTCACATCTCAGATGCCATATAAAAATATCAGGAAGAAGCCTGCACTCTGGTCCTGGAAGGAGGAGCCTGGGAAATCCCAGAGCAAAGCAAGAAGGAGATAGAAGCAATCTAGGATGATTCCCCAAGTTACCCTGAGCCATCACAGGCACACATAGTGCCCTCTTCTACACATACATCCCCTCCCCCACTTCCACCCACAAGCACCTAAACGTACCAAAAATAAATAAATAAAATAAAGAAAGAAAGAAAAGAAAAGAAAGAAAAAAGAAACCCACTTACTTGTCAAAGCTAACTTGAGCTAATCCTGCAGTGAAAATTCCATCATCGACCACTTGGGCTAACCTTGCCCAGGCTTCAGCTGCGGCACATCTCAAAAGAGGGTTGGGACTTTCCAGGGCTCCCATCACTAATGTCAGGACAAGTTTTCTTATTTCTTCTGAATCTAAACTTCCTTTGCAGCCAGCCATATACTGAAGTACAGAAAGAACAATCAAACTTACAAGTATTGCAATCCTCTTACTTAATTTGTAATATATATTCTGCTTATTTAAGTAGGTTCATATATGAAAACAAACAAACAAAACCTACTCAAACCATTGGTCAACAAATGTAATTTGACTTCTTTTTTTCAGTAAAGGAACCCATAATTTGACTTCTAGGCAAATAGCATGACAACTGGTTATCTATGCCATAAATGTGTTCCAAAAAACATTAACACAGATAGTGAAACAATGAATATTGTTTTTCTGAGAAACAATAAACCACAAATACAGCAGTGAGTTTGATATGGTTCATAGACCACAGTCTGCCAATCCCTGGTCTAGGGTACCAAGTTCCATGGTTAACACATGGCTCTAAGACAAGATGTATTCCTAATATATTTTACACAGAGAAAAAAGCAAAATAACTTGTTTTCATCAAGAGAGTTAAGAAAAAATAGAGGTTTTCTTTTTCTTTTTTTTTTTAAAGCTCATCATACAGTGGTAAAGGTACTTATGAACAGGTGTAATGACTTGAGTTCCATCCCTGAAATCTAGGTAAAAGTGGTTGGAGAAAACCAGTCCACAAAGTTGTTCTCTGATCTTCACACTTTCTCCTAATCAAATGCAAATACAGACAGACAGACAGACAGACACACACACACACACACACAAATAAACTAAAAAGTTACAGAAAAGTTTAAACAGAACATCATAATCCAACCTCTTTAGTTAACTAAATACCATATTTTAAAATGAAGCCAATATTTGAATTTGAAAAATGGAATTACCTTCAAGAAATTAGAAACAGCGGAAACAACATGTAGCTGAAGTACTTGCTGGCGAGCTCCTTTCGCATGCTTTACACTGTTCAAAAGCTGTTCCAGCATCTTGAGCCTAAAAACCAGAACGATTTAAAAGTGCATAAGATTTATAAGAGAAAAGAAGCTTAATCATTTTGTAACTGTTACTTAGAATTCTGAAATGCGAAACTGCTATCAAATATTTTTAAAAGATACAACATGTGCCCACTAGTGCTATGCTGGCATTGACCACCGTGGGAACAAGCAACACATTTCTGACTGGATTTGAGATCTGCTCCCAGGAGGAAATTCATACCTGGCACTGGAAACCTGTCAAAAGCCCACAGCTGGGGAGGTCCTAGGCCCAAGCGGGGAAACTTAGTATTGTTTTGTTCAATGGACATGTTGTCAAACTGCCTAATAAACATTTATGCTTGAGTCATATATCAGTGCTGCTCTCAACCTTGGTCAGAGAAACTTCTTTCTGCAGTGGGCACTGCTTACTGCAGAGACTCATGACTGGTCAAGTGCTGACAACAAGCTATTGTTAAACCTAAATAGGCCATCTGTATCAGTGGCCATTTCCAAGGCTCAGGGAACATCACAGAAGAGGACAGAAAGAATATAAGCTGGGGGTGTGTGTGGTGAGCGGCTGTCTTCAGGACATGCCATGGCTGTTGCACTCGGCCCTCATCCAGCCAGATAACATACAGCAGGGACGGGGAGGGACTCGGGAGGCTTCCCCAGCTGAGGGGCTGTTGGCAGTTGATAGCTGTGGGGGAAGGAAGAGTCCTTTGCCCATGGACTAGTGAAAGGCCCACACATGGGCAGCACTATCTGAATTCTCAGTTTTCATTTTAACAATGTCAAGATAGAGAACATGAAGGTGGGAGAGCACATGTTGGAAGTCTGCCGGGTGTGGGACACGTAGTGTGGGTCATACAGTGTGCACATGTATGAAATTGTCAGATAAAAATATTACTTGAAAAAATTAAGGTAGAGAGGAATGACTCTGAGGTCATCCTCTGGTCTCTAACACATGTACCTGCACACACACAAAGCCACCCATAAATAGGAAACTAGAAACTTCGCTTTGATGTTAATAAAAGCTTATCTCCTCTGGCTCTCTAGTGACACCCACTGGACACTACTAATAACTGTCATGACCTAATTCTGTTTCTAGGATCCTGCCAGGTGACTCTCTTTTAAAAAAAAAAAAACCCTCAATGACTACCGCCTACAATTTTTATTCAGTTAGAATCCACACAGAAGGGCTGGAAAGAAGGCTCAGAGATGAAGACTCTGCCTCCAAAGCAGTAGGACCTGAGTTTGAATTCCAATTCCAGGTGGAAATGGCAGTGGCCTGCACTTCCCACTCTGGAAGACAGAGCCTGGAAAATCCTAGAGGGAAGCAAAAAGGAGGTAGAAACAATCCAGGATAGTCTCCACATGCACATACAGTGCCTTTTGATACACATGCGTGTACACACACACACACACACACACACAAGAATCTAAACAGGTTTTGCTTTTTCTCAGGGCTAAACATTCTAATTACAACAAAAAAACTCTCCTTTACATTGTATAATTAACATACTTATTTACTATGATATAATCTAAGTAGGCAAAAGGTTGAGCACATTTGAAAATTTATTAAACTTAATAAAACTAAGACATCATCTTGAAACCACAGCTAGACAAAAACTTATTTAGGAGAGTAACAAAGTCACTATGCTTTAAAAGGAAATCATTTTTCCTAGAGACCTGTAAAAGACAGTGGAGGAAGTTTTAAATCCTTTTCCCCAAAAGTTGCTTCTCTTTCATCTTTAGTATTCACTGCTATATTAATCCAAATGAACTATATGCACTACAACATTGTAAATTGATTCATCCTTTGTAGAATATTTGAGACTACTGGAGAATCCTTTTTTGAAGATTCTGAAGAACTTTGAGTTTCCTCCTAGGATAATGCTAACTTTACAGCTTCAGTATACTTAGGGAATGACAGCATGTGAATAAATCTGGAGGGAAACCATTATATTTTGAAGTAGAGACCAGTAAAAATCAACATAGATATCACCTACTTTTCTAGGCACTGAAAATAAACTACCCAAGATCTGTTTTAGATATTCACGACAAGACTAGGTTAAGTCTTCACGAAGAGGCCAAGGTAAATTTTCTACCTAATTGCTACCCACCAGAAGACCTAACTCCATAGTTAGCTAATGGACACCAATTTTAAGAACACCTGTGAAGAAGTGTTCAGTTAAGGAAAGCTCTGGATCAGTCGTGGAGATCATCTCATCGATAAGGAAAGACCATGGCCCATAATGGGTGAGCCTATTCCCTGGCAGTTGGATACGTTGAAGAAGCCGGTTCAGTAGCTTGGTCTACTTTGGCAGGTGAGGAGGTTTGCCCTTCTCAGCAATTCCTGTGGATGTGGTGTGGAGCTCCTTGGCTCCTGGTGCTGGTATGAACTCTCCTGCTGAGCCAAACTATGAACTGGAACCAGAACTACAAGCAATAAGAAAGCCCCTGTTGCCCTAAGGAGTTCGGCCATGTATTTATTGGTAACATGAAGAGAAACTACAACACTATATAAAATGACTGAATAAAAGTTATAATCTAAGTCAAATGCACTATCCGGCTAGTATGAGAAAGAAAAGGGAAGGAAGGGAAGGAAGAAGAGATAATATAAACGAATAGAGGAGGACTGTAGTCATTTGTAAAGTACTGATCAGTACCTCCTAGGGGGAGAGGTGAGCTTCCCATTTAGGTTCTTAGAGCAGACTTTGGCGCTGGTTGTGTCCATGATTTGCCATCAACTATGAAACTATTGACCCAATGAGAAATTGTTACTCAGACTTTGCTGAACAAAACCAAAGTTCTTACATTTCCTTACTTTTTTACAAGACCACGAAGTGGAAAGTTGTTAACACAACTGATCAACTTTTTAGTTTTCTTGGGGTATAGTTAAGGTCAACAACATGTTTTGATACATGTGTACACTGTGAATTGATACTGCAATCAAGGTAATCAACATATCCATTATTGCGCAATTAACTTCTTTTTTCTGGTCCAAAGTTCATTTTATGCAAAAATGCCAATATGAACATTTTGAGGTTCATTCAAATACAATGGCTCCATAACATTTCCAAAGATAGCTTATGGACCTAGTCTAAGAGGAAAAAAAATCAGTAGTTTTTCTTTGTAACATTTATTCACAAATCAATATGCTTTTGTCAAAATTGAAGAGTCTTCATCTTTATTTAGATGGTAAGCTGACTGTGGATAAAGTTAGTGTATCCACAATATACCTAGTAGGTTGAAGTACATTGTTTGCTTCCCACCTCTATCCTTCCTTTCCTCTCTTTTCCTTACTTTCCCCTTCCCTCCCACTTTTCTTCCCTCCCTTCCTCTCCTTCCTTCTTTCCTTCCCTCCCTCTCTTCCTTCCTTCCTCCCTCCCTTCCTTCCTCCCTCCCTTCCTCTTCTTCTCCCTTCCCTTCCCTCCCTTCTCCTTCTTCCTCTTTTCTTTCCCCTCTTCCCTCCCTCTGTCCCTCCCTCCCTCCCTCCGTCCCTTCCTTCCTTCCTTCCTTCCTTCCTTCCTTCCTTCCTTCCTTCCTTCCTTCCTTCCTTCCTTCCTTCCTTCCTTCCTTTCTTCCTTCCTTCCTTCCCTCCTTTCCTCCTTCCCCTTCTTTCTTTCTCTTTTTTTCTTTCTTGATAGGGCATCATGATCTCCTCCTGCATATTGGGTTTATAGGCATGTGACATTATGTCACGAATAAACACTCCTCCTTGACTTGCTATTTTTGAGAAATCCTTAGGTTAATAAGCTCACATGATGAGATTCCTCTTACCCACCAGCTCCTTATCATGTATTCACTAAAGCAAATATGCAGACAAGCTACTGAAGAGACTTACTTCTGAGCTTCTCCCACATGAGCACAGACAACCCCAAAGAGCTTGGCCGCAGAGCTAACAACCGACAGAGTTGGAGGTAGGGGCTTAGGCACGGAATCTCCCTCTATATCCTTGTCATAGATAGAGTAAGGGTCATATTCTAGACTTCCACAAGCAATACCATTACCAAGCAGCAGCTAAAAGGAAAACACAAAATAAAACACATAAGAGATTTTTTAAAAGTCACTGTTCAGTACTGAATCGACCTGAATTATGTTTACATGAACATACCTGCTCTTCAATGAATCTATGGTCAGTCTCCTGCAGCAAAGGACTTATTATCAAAAGATCATCCTGGTGGCAAAGGGATGGAAGCAAGCACGCGGAGGCTGCTGCCTGGGTGTCAGCGGCTGTCAGGTCCGCTGCCAGCTCTTTCAGGACAACACAGAGGCTCCCTGCAGAGTCAAGGTAAAAGAACAATTGGCAATTTAGTACGAGCAGTTAACCAGCTAGAAAATGGGATCAAATAAAAACTCTGATAAATGTTAATCCACACTGGCCAACTTTGGTACATCACATCCAAGACTATGCATCTCATCTTCGAAAACTGCCTTACAGGGCTAGTGGGCCCACTGGGTAAAGACGCCCACATGGCGGAAAGAGTAAAGGACAGCATGAGACTACATGCAGTGGGGCGTCCCTGCAACCCCAGCATCGGAGAGTGGAACGGGAGGATCAGGAGCTCCCATCCTCAGCGACACAGTGACTCTGAAGCACAGCCTAGGCTACAGGGCCGTCTATTGCAAAAACAACAAAAACCCAGCCAACTAACCAGTCAACCAAGCACAGAAAACAAAGTTCATCTTGTCAACTGAAGAATCTCACTTACCCAAAGTCACCGTTGAACCTAATAAGAGCAAAACTACACTATAAACTTTGTAAAGTCACTTGTATCTTGATGGCTCAATAGTAAATGTTTATCTTAGCAGTATTAGGAATATAATAATCTGAATTAATGTGTACTATAAATTCCACAAGGAAACTAGGAATAATTAACTCTGTAACAGATTTACATAAAACCTGTAAAAGTCCTAAGTCTCTGACTCATTATCCTTCACAGAGGAAACACAGGCATCACCCTAGGAAGCAGCTTCCTTCCTTCCCTTTCTCTTTGAGGTGAGATTATACTGTACAACTGATGCTACCCAGGAACTCACTATGTAGCTGCCTTGAACTGACAATCCTCCTGAGAACTGCAATTCAGAGGTGTGGCAAAGATATATGTTGTATAAAATAGTGAACATTTGGATTAAAATAGGACTCTGAACATCCTGAGAAACAAAGAACTAAACAACTGCCATTATAATTAGTTAACAATTAGGTGACCAATGATTGATTTCTAGATAATAAACTAGTCACAACAAAACATTCTGTTCTAAGGCACATACCTCTGTAAGTCTCAGGAGGTAATAAAATCAGTAGTTCATAAAGTCTGTGTCTATAAATTACCGATGATGATTTCAAAGGACTTCCATATGTTTTTAATATTGAAGAAAGCCTTAAAACAAAGAAAAAATGCATCTTAAGTATGTATAACACATGAAATATTCAAATGAGCAGAAATTAACTATACATATTGATGAACATCAGGGAGCATTGATTTATGCATTTAAACAAGGTGTGATCATAGATATAAGTGAAATGAGGGCTGGGGCTGCAGTTCAGTGGGAGAATACCTGCCCAGCATGCTTGAGGTCTGGGTTTGACCCTCGGCTCCGTAAAAACCAAACCAAGTCGAACAAAAAAATGACAAAATGACAAAAAACAAAAAACAAAAAACAAACAAACCCAAACAGGAAGAGGGATTTCAAGCATCATATGTGACATTCTGCTAACTTTTCTGTTGTCCTTCATGAAACAAAATGACACAAGCCAATTTTGATTTTTGTGACTGCAAGCAATACAACTGAAACCTAAAACTCTTACAACCTGAAATTTGTGCTAAACAAGTCTATTAGATAGATAGAAAAGTAATTAGCCCAAGAAACATTCAACAAGAGACATAAATGGCTCGAGAAAACATAAGCATTGGTAAGGAATTTCATATGCCCAGCAAGTCCCTGAGAGCCATTCCTAGTTCTTCATAAACCTGGGTATAGCAACACATGCCCGTGACCCCAACACTAAAGAGGTAGAGGCAAGAGAATCAGAAATTCAAGTTCATCTGCAGTCAAACAGCAAGCCTAAAGTAAATAAGACCCTGTCTCAAAAATAAATAAATAAAAGATAAATACACAAAATATTAGTTCCATCCTGTCTTTTTCAGGTTGATAAACACTAGTCTAAAAACATAGCTAAAATCTGGATAGATTTTTGAATTATAGAAGCTAAGAATTTATTGCACATTTGTTTCTTTAAAGCAAGATTATAAAATTACAGCTAACATATGTTAAAAATATTCATTTTACTATTAGAATCTTATAACATTCACTTAGTTTAAATACATAAAATTTGGTTCAGTGGAGTATGTAGTTGTTTTTGCAAGTCAGATGAACAGAACAAAAGGAGAGTCTAGAAAATATATTTTAATGATTTCTGCTTCTATTAATATGGTAGACTACAGTTTCTAAAGGACATTACAACAAAAAATATATACAAGTAAGCACATAAAAGTACAAATGCAAGACAATTTGCATAGCTAGGACTTCAGAAAGGCAACGACCCAAGGCTAATTATTCCTTACTAAATAAAGACAAATTAGCTTAAAAAAAGAAGCATCAGGGTTGGAGAGATGGCTCAAGGGTTAAAGTCTTTGCCTCCCAAATAATTGGACCTGAGTTTGGACCCCCAAATCCCCTGTAAAAATGTCCAGTGAATATGGGCCTCTATGGGCACAAACAGTGCTCTCATATATACACCCACATACACACACACACAAAATTTTTTTAAAAAATTTTTAAAAGATAAAAAAAAAAAAAAACAACCACCTGAGCTGATAAACTAAGAGTAGAAAACTAATACAAGAATCTGAGACTAGTTTGCATCCATGATAAGGGAATTAAGGTGGTCCTATCAGATTAAATTCAACTGAGAAAAGAATTTGTGAAATGGAAAACAGAGCTACAGATATTATTCATGACATAGCACAGTTAAAATGATCCCATGGCCTTGGCAAAGTGCATCAGTTTAAACTCAACTGGACAGAATTAGTGGACTGGAAAAAGATGTAGCAGAGATGATGGATTAAAAAGATGTGAAATTTACCTACCCAGAGCCTGCAGAATGCTTTGGAAGAATGAAGAGCAAGCAATGTTTGAAGAGGTAAGAGCTGATTTTCTAGAAGTGTTGTAACAATCTAACCAAAACTGTACTAAGCAAAATAAAGAAATCCACAAGTTCCCTCATTCTTTCAGGCAGTGTATATGATTACTTCTGAGCTCCAAGAGTCGAGCAGTTCCAACACAGAACTTATAACGAACAAAGCTTAAAATATTTATTACATGGCTCTTAACAGGAATAGTTTGTAGCTACTACTCTGTAGCTGTGTTTGATTTAATGATGCTTGTTTTATTACTATGTTTTATAGGCTATATGTTAAATGTTACTTATATACAAGATGTTATACATTAAAAATGTTCTAGAAAGATTTTCTCTAAATACTTTATTAATTTGGAAATTATAGGTGCTTATTATTCCCTGCCTTTGTGTTTTATCATACAGCTGTAACTCAAATTTAAGAAAAACAGATACAAGCTGAAAATAAAAATGGTTCTCATGAATACATAGCAGTACTAACAAACCAATGAAACATATACCCAATGAGAGGCTAAGAGGCTGAGCTTTTAATGTCCAGCTAAGTCTTCTCATGTAAACAGTTATTGTTTACCTTGTAATTTTCCTTCCATTTTAATATGCGTTTTTCTTTCAACATTCTAACCTAAAAAAATAAAGTCACACAACTAAATGGTTGCCTTCCTCTGCAAAAAAACCATTCAGCAACTTGCTTGTTAATGTATCCATGGGATATTATGTAATTGACTTCAAAAAATTCTATCAACTTAAATAGTTGATTCTTACTGAGTTAGCAAATCCACAGCACAAGGAAGTGGTGGAAGAAGACGCTGAGTTACTTCTTCGGTAAGGAGTTCACCACAGTGGGAAATGAAGCTCTTGACAGCTGAAAAAGAAAGCAGAAATCATTCAGTACAGTGTTGACAGCCACTTGAAAAGAATATTCAATTGTTATAGTCTTTTTAATTTTTTTTATTCATTCATTTACTCTGCTGATTCCGTTTGGTGTTTTTTACATGGGATCTGGGATTTGAACTCAGGAACTTTTATTTGTGAGGCAGAGTCTTAAATCCTGAGGCAACTCTCCAGTCCTCAGCATAAATATTTTTATTAGAGCAATAAAGAAATGTGCCAGAAAAATCTTGAAATGCTAAAACAAAGGGAAGCTAGTGTCTTCACTAATCACACACACATTTTTATTTTATTTCAAAAAGTTTTATTGTGAACTGGAGAGATAGCTTCGGGTTAAAACTGCCTCCCAAGCAGAAGGTCCTGAGTTTGGATTCCAAGTCTCACATAAAAAAACTGACAGGTAAAACCAGCTGTGGCCTACACTTTGGGCCCTGGTGGGTGGAGCCTGGGAAAGCCCACAGTAAAGCAAAAAGGAGGTAGAAGCAATCCAGGATGATTACTGAAGTCACCCTTGGCCCTCCACAGGGACACCTAGTGCTCTCTCTCTCTCTCTCTCTCTCACACACACACATACACACACACATATATGATAAAGTTTAACTTTAAAAAAGGTTTATTATATGTGTATGTGCTCAAGAATGCTTTTGCTCTGGGGAGCTGGTTTTCTCTTTCTACCTTGTTGAGGCAGATCTCTCATTTCCACCAATGTATGGTGTACTCGAGGCCACGCGTTTTGGGCAGTTCTCCTGTGCTGGGAGTGCTGGGCCTCCAATTGCCCATGCTGCACCTGTTCTTTCACCTGGGTCTGAGGATTGAGCTCCAGTCATCAGACTTGCACAACAAACACTTTCGTTAGCTGAACCACTTCCCTGGTCTTCTAACATGTATCTAAATAACTTCCTAGGATAACTAAAAGACCAATGTACAAATTAACAAATGTTGTGGTCCCTGCGTTCAGAAGAATAAAGTTTAAGCTTTCCAGTTTGCCAGTTTTACATAATTCTGAGCATAAAACATAAAACTGGGCATACAGAGTTCTATAGTCACCTGAAATCACATCAGGTTATTGCATGGAGAAATAGTCAATATTTTAAAGTTAAATTGAGTTTCTTTTTAAAAAAATGTGTGGTGTGTGTGTGTGTATCAAAGGGCATTGTGTGTGCTTGTGGGGCCCAAGAGTGACTTCTTGAACCATGGGTTGCTTCTACCTCCTTTTTGCTCTGCTCTGCAATTTCCTAGGCTCTGCCTTTCAGAGAGAGGCCTTTGTCATTTCTACCCAGCATTTTTTTTACCTGCATAGTATATATATATTTTTTTTCATTTATTATTATTATTTCCGCTCATACAAACTAAAAATGTACACCGGTTCCCTCCCTCCCTCTTTCTCCCCCCCTACCCCCCTGCTCCTCCCCATCCCCCAGTGCCTTCCCCCCCAATCCCCGGAGAATCCTTTAATGTGCATGCCAGACTCTTCTCTGGGTCCTCTTCTCTGATGACGTACAAGGACCCAGTGGCTTTTCCCTGAACCCTTTCCTGTGTTCCCCTTAAGCATAGGAACACTACTATGGCTGTCAATTCCTTGCCTCCAAGGATCTTGGTGCTTTAGCAAATGCTAGACTTTATGGGGTCAATAGTGTGTTGGACATTGCGTAGGGCATGCAAAAACTTATTATGATTGCTTCGGCCCTAACTTGTGTGGAGAATCTTGCATATCATTGCTCCTCCCATCCTTGTGCTCTTACAATCTTACCGCCCTCTCTTCCGCAAATTTCCCTGAGCTTCAGGATGGGGAGAGATTAGGCTGGCCTAGTCCTAGGTGGTTGATATAGAGTCTCTGAAGTTCTGGATTATGGTTCGTTGATTTTCTTTTGCAGTTTTGCTGCTCCTGTAATGCCCTTCACTCCATCCTAATGGGTATTGTATTTCACCCCTTGGTCAGAGATAAAAAGCTGTTAAACCAGAGTCTTGTTATAAGAGTATATTCAAAGGTAGATGTAATAAAAGTAGGAAACCACAGTGAGAGAGGGGTCAATCACCCATTTGCAAAATGGTTACTTTTTATCTGCCAGACTATATGCCCTCCCCTTCTGGTGAGATCATACCCCCTCAGTTGTAAATGATCAGGAAGAAAAGTTTGTGAACTTAACCAGATGTCTCCTTACTTACTTGCAGCCCTTGATGGAGGCCTATTTTCTCTGCTGTAACATGGTCCCCTCTCTCCTTGTTTCTGGTGTGGCCCTCCTACCTCTCTACCTAGCATTTTTATGTGAGAACTGAACTCAGGACCTTCTGCTTGAGAGGCAGAGTCTTAACCCCCTAGCTATCTCTCCAGCCCTAGACTGAGTTTCAAGCTCAAATTAAACGGCTTTTTTTTTCTTTGTAAACATAAAATGTCATGAATGAATAAACCCAATGCTTCCCAGTTTTCTCAGTTGCAACTGTCAGGGTAGAGTAGTAACTCCAAATTTCTGTTCACCGTGATCTCCACACAGAATGGAAGCCATGTTTAATCCGTCAGTATTAACTAAACTGAATTCTTAGCATTTCAGAAAAGAGGAATGGATACCTACTTAAGACAAAACAATTTTGCCCATTTGCTCCTCGGCCCATTGATTGAAACATCACTAATTAGCCTGAGATACAGCTTATCACAAGTCATCAACTGTCACCAATAACTGATTATATTTAGTTACAAAAGTCTCTGAGATGCTGGCCCCTTACACTACATGAAATACACAGCACATGCACGACAAAGGGTGGGGAAAAGCCAAGGGAAGAACAGAGAAGGCTGCATCAGCCTACCACAGAGAGCACCGGCTCGGCCTTCCAGAGTTACTTGCCACGTGAATGAATCTCCTCGGTTTTTTTCTGTTTCTAGATCCTTAGGAGACACTGGAAAGACACACTTCCATAACAGCAGAACTCGAGCAAGATGATGTGTGACCACCGCAGGACCTGCAGTCGATACCAACTTGTTACTTGGAAAAGAACCTAAAGAGATTCTTCTTCAAAACTGTTATTAAGCAAGGACTTTTCTCTGAAAAAGATAGATGTTAATTCACTATCACAATATTTTGTTCGTTATCTTCTGGATGTAAATGAGTCTCCTACTGAAGGAATTACTTCAGGACGTCCTGGAGGACACACAGCATAGACAGCAAGCTTTCAGGGATAAGACACATGAGCTAAGTTAAAGGGACTCCTCCCAATCAAATACGAGGAGCAATAAATGATTAAGTAAAGGAATAATGGCTGTGCTGAATTGAAGCACAGAAATTCACAACTGGATAAAGTTCTGTGAGTTTATAAAAACAAAAGCTCTGCTCATTCTGAAAACTGCGAGGCTGTGTCTGATGCATTTTTGTGTGCAACGTTGGGGTTGAACTGAGGGCCTCTGAAGTGCCAGGCAAGCACTATACACTGAGGCAAAGCCCTCGTCAGGATTTTAAGCATAAAAAATGACAACGGGGTTTGAATTTAGTTACTCAGATTCCCATAAAAAAGGTTGAGTGGCAGATATGGTGGTGACCTGTAATTCAGCCCTGGAAGTTAGAGCCTGGGGAACCTCAGAGTAAAGCAGTAAGGAGATAGAACAATCCAGAATGATTCCCAATGTCACCTCCACAAGCACACACACTCAGGTGCCCTCTTGTACACTCATCCACACATAACACACACCACACAAACAGATAATAAAGAGGAAGAACTATATATTAAAAAAACTAAAAAAAAAAAACCACATTAAATGTTAATCAAAAAGCGTTAATTTTTTTTGTTTGTGTATGTGTGCTTGTATATGTGTGTATATGTGCTATATGTTTATAGCAGAAAGCACTTAAGTGTATGCTTGTGGAAACCCAAGTTGGGTGTATGCTTCTGTGCATTTATTTGATCAACTAATTATTTTCAGATTGTGTGCATGGGTATGTAGATGCATGTAGAAACTAGAAAGGGTTTAGCTTCATTCCTTTAAGACAGGGTCTCTTACCGAAGCTGGAGCTAGGCTGGAGGCTAGTCAACCCCAACTATCCTGCCCGCACCTTTCCTCAGCACTATAGCTTTAGGCATTTGTGACTATTTCTGACTTTTCACATATGTTGTGGAATTTGAATTCAGGTCCTGAATTTTTACCTGATGAGTCGTCTCTCTAGTCCTCCACCTGAGTTTTTGAGACAAGGTTCTCTCACTCAACCTGGAGCTTACGACTGGGCTGCCTGGCCAGCAAGCTTGAGAGGTCAGCCTATTTCTGACTTCCCAGGGCCAGGATTACACAAGTACACTGATATGCTCATCTTTTATGTGGGTGTTGAGATCTGAACTCAGGTCCTTGTACCTGCAAGGTTTAACACTGAGACCTCCTTCCCTGCACTTAAATTTTAATTCCTTACAAAATATTCTCCTTTCCCACATCATTAAAAAAATGTAAAAGGCATTTTTAAATTGCAGACTGTAAAACCAGGAGGAAACTGCCCCTGCTTCCAGGTGGAAATCCAGACTCAACTCTTGGAGTTCAACATGATTCAATGAGCTCTTTAATCATATATTCCTTTAATCATTTTAAGAATATTACTTTAGAAAATTCTCCACTGATGATTACATATTTAATTTAAGCTCTATTTACATCAAATTAATTCCTATCTAAAATGACTTATTTTGTTGTTTAATATACTAAATGGTTGTTTCATATACTAACACCAACTCATATAATGCACTTAAAATGCAATTAATTGAGAGCAGTTTATCTTGCTAAAGTAGTATTTCTTAGCATCCACTACAGTTGATGGTGCTTAGTAAATGTTTGTTGGGTGAATAAATGCGACTTTCCTTAAATTCTTAAATAGGGAACAGTTAGCAGAGGTTTACTTAGTCACAGAATAATTTTATCTTTTTTTGGTTTGTTTTTGTTGTTGGTTTAATGATCTTTGCCTACATAATTACATTGTACCTAAATGTGAAACCTGGGCTCTTCTGTCTTTGCCTGCACTACTATCATGTACCTAACTCCTAGCAAGACACTATGAAGTAATACATTTTGGGCTGTGTACCTTAAAAAAAAAAACTGTGATAAAGTAATATAATTTAAAATATCTTAGTTACAGGACGTAAACAGTCATGAGCATAAAGCAATTACTGATTTTTAGTGAACAGGTGAATGAATGCCATCCCCTTCGATACTACATACAAGCTCAACGTGTGCTATCAATCCTAAAAGTTATTATGAAAGTGGATTTTCAGGCCATGGTAGGTTTGTTGCTTGTCCTTATAACAGCAGAAAACTTTATGAAATTGATATGAATTACTTTTGGACATGTGAGTCATTTTGCGTACATGTGTGGTACATGTACATGCTCATATAGTGTGTCTACATGTGCACATGAGAAAGCATGTGGTCAAACGTTGATGTTGATTTCTTTCTTTATTGCTTTCCATCTTATTTTTTGAGACAAGATCTCTCACTGAACATGGAGCTCAGTGATTTGTTAGGCTGGACGATGAGTTCCATGAATCTACCTGTCTTTGCCCTTCTCCTATTCACCAACTTCTGTGCTGGGACTAGAAACATACACCATCTTCCATGTGGGTGCTGCAGATCTTCAGTAAGGTCCCCATGCTGCATGGCAGGAACTGTGTGACTGAGCCACCTACCAACCCTCACACCTGAGTCATTTCAAGCTTCAAAATTATCAAATTACTTTATTCTACTTAAAGCTCATATATTGATTGGGAATGGAAATTCAACAGATGAAAATGTTGCTAGAAATAAAGTAAATGGCTATTGAGGCTGCTTCATTCTGTGTGCAGTATGTGTGTGTGTGTGTATGTGTGTGTGTGAGAGAGAGAGAGAGAGAGAGAGAGAGAGAGAGAGGGGAAGAAAAGAGAGGAAAAAAGAGGAAACAGAAAAAAGAAAAAAGGTAGAAAGGAGATAAAGGAGAGAGGAGATAAAAAGGAGAAAGAGGAAAGAGAAGGGGAAAAGAGAAGAAATGGAAGAAAGGTGAGAGAAAGGAGAGGGAAAAAAAGAAGAGGGAGAGAAGATAGAAAAGAGGAGAGAAAGAGAGAGAGAGAGAGAGAGAGAGAGAGAGAGAGAGAGAGAAAGCTGTATATTGCTCAGGCTGGCCTGGAACTTGCAGACTAAAGTGATCCCACATCCTAAAGGACTTGGGACCAGCTCTAGATGGCCACTACCAACAAAACATTTCTGCTCCATATTAAATGTCGGCCTCACCAAATCATACATCAGAGAACAAAGTGATTTGATAATGATGGAACTTTCTCTGGATCCGTTACCTAAAGTCATCAGAGCAGCGATGAGTAACCATCCAGCTTGCGTGCGCTGAAGCGACAGGCGACTGTTCTGAGCAGCAGAACACAGCAAATCCTCCGCTAGTGCCATAATAACCTGGTTTGTACACAACAAGATAATGCAAGTCAGTTTATAAAACAGTAGGCAAGTGACAGCAACTAATTATAATCTCTTGAAGAGCTACACAGAATTAACAACAGTGACACTTGCTGCGGACTACAAGACAGGTGCTATTAACAAGTTTGCAGGTCAAATACCAGCATTCTGTACAGTACACAGCAAGTCACACTTCTCTGAAAAGACAACTGACAACAACACTTAAAATACAGCTGCACAAAACTGAATGAGTTTTAAGCAACCATTCTCTTTGATTAGTAATTACAAGAAAAACTTTCATTACAGAAGACTCTCTTATTTTGATACCTTAGTGGCTCACAATAGTCCTTACGCAGTAATTCTGAGAGTAAGATTCAATGAAGTGTTACAATTTAAAAGTCTATGAAATACATGATGGTATAAAACAACAGAGGAAGAAACAGGTATTTCTTGGATTGCTTCTACCTCCTTTTTGCTTGGCTCTGGGATTTACCAGGCTCAACTCACCAGGACCAAAAGTGCAGGTCAGTGGCTTTTTTTTTTTTTTAAACGTGAGACTTGGGATCTGAACTCAGGTCCTTCTTTTTTTTTTTTAATTTTTATCATTATTTATTATTTATTCAATTGTGCATGTATGTGTGTGTGCGCATGTGTGTATGTATGTGTGTGTAGAACCACGGGCGAATCTGGGTACCACCATGGACGCCTCCACCTCCTCCTTATTTACTCTGCTCCGGGATTCACAGGCTCCGCCCTACCAGGATTAGAAACGCAGGCCGCCCCTGCTTCCGCCTGGCTTCTATACGTGGGGTCTAGGATCCGAACTCAGGACCTTCCACCTGCAAGGCAGAGGCTTAATCCCTGAGCCACCTCTCCAGCTCTGAACTCAGGTCCTTTTGCCTGTGAGACAGAGTCTTTCTTAACCCTGAGCCATCTCTTCAGCCTGAGAAAATACTTTTAAACCATTCTATATCTATTTATTGGGCAGTGAAATTTGACTTGTATGTGTGTGTCTGCATGTACACACACACACACACACACACAGATGGCAATTTTGTTCAGTTTTCAATAATTAATGAGTGATAAGTGTGACTGCTTAGTAGGACAGCTTTCCTGCATAACTTTAATTGAGTAACAAATGAAAACCAAAATGTTTTAGAAAAAATCTGAAATGTCATCACAACATGGCGAGAATAAAATCAGTACCTTGCCCTTTCCATGAGGAATTCCCAGAGGACAATGCTTCACTGCACCCAGCAAAGCTGCCACAGCAAAGCTGAAGCCAGTCAGGGCTTCGGGTGAAGACTTCAGCAGAGCGAGTCGCTCCAGGCACCGATCTAAGAGCGGCGTCAGGGAGGAAGGCAGCGCCACAGCAATGCAGTGCAAACACCAGGCTGCTGCTAGGCGGACGGAAGCGCTGGGATGCACTAGGACGGCCATGACACTGTCCAGAAGGCCTGGAACGGATGTGACACACACACCAGAACTTTGGAATTACCATCACGTTTATAAAGAGTCAAACCACAATGAGAAAAGTGAGATCTCATTTAAAAAGGTTTTTCCCCCCTAAACTTTAGAATCACTTCTAATATTTCATGAAAACTGGCTCAAATTAAATCAGTACACGAGACAAATTTCATTTCTAAGTCAATGCTTGCATACTTTATCTTGAAGTCATTAGTACTAGGAACTAAAAAATAATAAATAGCAAAAACAACTTTGTCCCACTCTCCTTTAGAAAAAGCTCTGCAGCACAAAATGTAGAGTAAGATGTTAAAGTGGAGGTTTCACTGGGTCCTTGGTCCTCACTGGGCTCACACACTATAAACATAGGAATAGCCAAGAGCAAGAAAAAAGTTTACACTTGTTTTAATTCAAGACACATCTCATCTTTGGAACATGGATTATTTCCTGCCAACTGCTATTGAAACGAGTTCCAGATTGAAAAAGCATACAAACACATGTGGTATAAAGCCTCTTAGTAGGCAGAAGTGTGTATGACACAGGACTGAAGTCACAAAAGCTATTTTTAAAAGTGATCATTAAAAAAGAAACCAGCCCCCGAAGACCATGTGCCTTCATTTACGTGCAATTTCCTATAGAGCTAAGTTGGTAGAATGGAAAGTAGATTAGTAGTGTCTGGGACAGACAGGAGCAGGGCAGGGCAGACAGGAGCAGCAGCTCCCTGACACTCCAGGGTAAAAACACTGTGATGAAAGCTGGCGGGGGCTACATAGTGCACAGGGGGAACTTTATGCTGTCTGAAATACGTCCTCATGCAGAGTATTCCAAAAAGTGACTGAATGGCTTTCAGAAGAATATGAGTCTAGGCTTGCTTCGCTATAATTTTTTCCATTATGTTAATTATCTCTATAAAAGTGGATGGGGAGAGATTTGGATAACCTTTACTTACAAAAGCAAAAAATGTCTCTCAAACACATCTATTAGTTTAAATAATTAAAATTACTTTATAAAACATTTTTAATGAACCTATAGTGGATAGTAATAAGCCCAAGTTACTCATATAAAGGAGATTTCCTAGGTAACAAAGAAGCGTGGAGTTGAGCCGCACACGACAGACTCACCTGTACCAGAATCCTGCAGCAAAGGTGCAGCTGTAGTGCCGAGACTGTGTAGGAGATTTCCAAGTTCTTGTAAAGCACATACCAGCATATGCTGGCCAGCTGCTACATCTGTAGAACTGGGCCGGGTTTCTGAATTACCATCAATCTGCACAGTATCTGACAGAAACACAGGAATTAGTTATGCATCACTATTTTATACACATATACTATTGCATAAACATATACATATACAGGTGATAGAAGCAGAGAAGTGTAAGAATGAGAATCAATACAGCCCCAAGTTCTGATTGGCAGGAAACGAGGCAGAGACTGGGATGCTTCGGCGAAGAATCCCAAATCCCATCAGTAGAAAGACCACTGAATTAACATTATAGACGAATTCAAGCAACTGCAGAAGAGATCCCTCCTTACTTTCAGCTATGGGAGCCGAAAGAAAACCCACAATAGTCTGAGTGGACTTAGTATAGGACTTGAAACAGACTGCTTAAAAACAGTGGGATGGGGACATGGCTCAGAGGTAAAGCCTTTGCCTCCCAAGTAAAAGGAGCTAAGTTCAGATCCCTAGATCCTACATAAGAAATGCTGGGTAGATAATGGTGGTCTATAACTCTGGTTCTAGAAGTTGGAGTCTGGGAAACCCTAGAGCAAAGCAATGAGGTAGAAGAGCAATCCAGGATGGGTGTCGATATCACACTCGGACCTCCACAGGTACCAACAGTCAAATGCCCACACTCACGCAAAAATGAAAAATAAAAAAAGAATAAATAAAAGCACTATCCTAACTTTTAAAAAATTACTAAGAATTCTAAGAAACCATTATCTGTATCCTTCAAAATTTTTCTTATTGATCTAACACAGGAGTGTAGCTTTTCCAAAGGGAAAATTCCTTTGACACTGCTAAAGTGGACTGTTCTGATCCATACCCACAGTTTTCTTTAGCTTCCAGATGGCCCCACAGATCTCTTTTGCGGCAGCAATTTGAGCCTTTTCTCCAAGGAGGCCTCCTACAGTGGCACGGAGGATAAATGACACGCAGCGGCGGCAGCAGACAGCATCCGTCTGAGTCTGGGTGGCTTTAGGATGTAACTGTGACACAAGGCTTAGGATGTGAGAAAGAAAAACACCAAAATTTTTCTCGAGCCAAGCTCCTCCTAATGTTGAAACAAATACCACGTAGGCCTAAAAGAGAAAGGAGTTTTGTTTTCAAAATTCCATCATTGCAGTTACAAATCAATATTTTTCTATCACAAAATGTTTAGAACTTTCCCTATAAATTGTATTCTTCCTTCATTTATGGCTGGTAAATGCAGTACTACTTTTTGTTTTTTTAAAGAGCAAAAGTAGAACATAAAATATTTGATTCAGACTTCATGTAGTTATCCCTATTTTACTTTGTCACAGTCTGCATATGTTCAATAGAACAGACACTACAAGGTAACCTGTAAAAAGGTGTCTGTAATATCTCTGAATAAAAGCTTTAAGCTACTTAACATTCTGATTAAAAAAACTAGATTCAAACACATAACACATCTTAAGAATGAGCTATGCTCCGATACCGTAACTCTAATGTAATTCAGCTCTAGGAACTTGTCGAAAATTCACAGTAAGGAATCACTAGTCTTTACTTTCATGAATGATGATGGTTTGTCCTACTTGAGATTAAAAAAAAGTCCTTTTCTTACGTAGCACGTTTCTTTCAAACACACAGCTTACAGTGCACATTTAAAAAAAAAAACATATTTGCTTCATTTCTTTGGTTTGACCTAATTAGAGAGATCTATCTATCTATCTATCTATCTATCTATCTATCTATCTATCTATCTATCTATCTATCTATCTATCTATCTATCTCTATATCTATCTATCTATCTATCTATCTATCTATCTATCTATCTATCTATCTATCAATCTAAATCTCATCTACCTATTGCGTGTGTCTGTGTGTATCAGAGGGCACTATGTGTGCCTGTGGAGGCTCAGGAGTGACTTCGGGAATCGCCCTGGATTGCTCTACCTCCTCTTTGCTTTGCTCAGGAGTTTTCCAGGCTCCTCCTTCCAGGATCGAAAGCACAGGCCACCACCATTTTTGTCTGGCATTTTTTTACATGGGATCTGAGACGCAAACTCAGGACGTTATGTTTGAGAGGCAAAGGCTTAAGCCTTGAGTCATCTCTCTGGCTCTATGGGAATTTTTCATAAGTACAAGTGTGCTTTCAATCACAACAGGGAAGAAATTAGTCATCTTTTTGTCATATTGTTCTAAGAAATTATATAAGAGTTTAACTTTTTTTTAAGAGTTCAACTTTAAAAATTTAAGGACCAAAATTTAAGCTGTGAAATATAGATTAGATGTTGTAATTTTTTACTTAGGAATTAAACTATATTAAAATGTTTACTTTGTCCACGTAACACAAACTTGAACTGTATGGCACATGTGTAAAACACAGTGAAAACTATGATCAAACATGTGTTGACACTAACTTGAACTACATGTGTGTACGTAAACACAGTGGAAAGCATGTTAAACAGTAAGACACGAGAAAGCACCAGGCTGGGACATGAACTGTTTGACTGAAGGAAATAAATATGCCCTCTCCACTACTGGATACTTAAGCTACATTGTAAACATACGATCTTCCAAATTATAGTTTTGTTTTCAAAAACATTCTGGCCTTACCATACCTATTTGTGAACATGAGTCTAAGCAGTGACCTCATAATGCCCCTTTCAGTGGGATCAGACACTAAAGCTTCCATACAGGCCAATGGGAAGTATATTTAGATACTGATTTAAGATTCCAACCTGAGTAACTCCAACTCGAACATCCCTACTGACTGAACTTGTTCCTTTCAGCATATCTCCACTGGCTCGAAGAAATCCTGAACTCCCGCGCAGAAACCCTGTTCCTAGTAATTCCAGGACTTCCTCCAGAGATACTTTGCGAATGCTTTGTCGTGAGGCTGCTATGACAAAGAACAAAACGAAAACAGTGATTCATATTTTACAAAGTAAACAGGAACGCACAATCTTTCCTTTTTCGGTGCTGGGGAGCAACAGGGGTCATGTACATGCTAAGCACATGTTCTACCATTGAGTTAAAAAGCCTCAGTCATGTTCATGTATGATTTCTATTTGTTAAAAGCTAGCATATTCATGTTAACAAAAAATTAAAAATTCAAATACAAGATTTGCAGGAGAAGCTACACATTAATATACAAAAATAGTCACATTATTGAAAAGTCATCACAACAAGGCTGTGGACACAGCTGTGGGGAACAACGCTTATGCAGTGTGAGGGCTGCGGGCTCAATCCTTGGCCCTGAGGAAACAAGAGAGCCCTGAGCACTATTTGATGTGTATCTTCTTAATGTCTCTTCAAGATCCTGTCCCACTGCTCCCTTTCCTCAAAGAAAACAAAAGGCTAACAATCCTCCAAAGTAAGAGAAAACATAACGAAAACAATTCTAAAGCCTCCACAAATTAGAATACGACTGTTCTGAAAATTCTTTTGAATACCAAAAATGCAAAACATAATTTTTCCAAATGTTCTATAACTCAATCTTAATGAAATTCACATAAAATAACTATCATGTTCTATTGTTAAAAATTCTCACTGGCCATATATCTTCCTTCAGTCTCTGAAGAAATTAAAGCTGAATATCACTAAAATTACTCATTGGGTCTTAGTTATAAAAACCAGTAAGAATAGGAATGCATGAAACTGTCTTCAGTCTAACTTCCTCACTAATAGTACCTAGAAATAATATCTTTTAAAAAAAAGATACCCACTTTTTTCTTCATTTTTCTTCAGAAACTAATGGTAAAAATCTTGAACTTTGCAGACTCAAACCATACAATAGTAGAGAAATGAACTCCATTAAAATTACACTATAGCTTAAAGAAGAGAAAAACCACCTGTAATGAGTGAAAATCTATGCTGGCATTTGGAAAAACAGCCAATAGCACACACTCACTCCCTTGTGAGTCATGGATACTAGGGAGACAAGGCAACAATAAGCGCAGTAAGTAAATAAATGTGTAATACATTAAGCACTGACTTAAAACATGCAGAACGGAGTACGGCCAACAAGGGCAGGAACACAGTGGACGGATGGTATGAAGTGAGATGTTTTTACGACTAGGGCTGTCAGAACAGGATTCAGTGAAAGGGAGATGTGAGCACAGTGTGAGTGTTGAACGGCAGCCAGACAGAAGGAGATCTGGAGAACATATTTCCAGGCTGCTGATTCTTGGTTCTTGGTCCTCCCTCCCTCCCTTTTTTTTTTTTTGCTCGTGTAGGTGTTGTGTGTGTGCGTGTGTGGGGGGGTGTATGTAGAAGAGGGCATTTGAGTATATGTGCCTGTGGAGGTCGAAGGGTGACTTTCAGGAATCATGCTTGATTGTTCTACCTCCTTATTACTTTGCTCTGGAGTTTCCCAGGCTCTGCCTTCCAGGGCCAGAAGTTCAGGCTGCTGCCATTTTGCCCAGTGGTTTTTTTTTTTTTTTTTTTACCTAGGATCCCAAACTCAGGTCCTTTTGCTTTCAAGGCAAAGGCTTTAACCTGAGCCACTGCTCCAGCCCCTCAGCGGCTTCTTTCAATCTTCTCAAGGAAGAATACTGCATGCTTCTCTAAGTTCGAGCAGAGCAATGAGAATGGAACAGTGAAGGGAGCAAGAGGCAAGCTAGAGAGGAGGATGGGGAGAGAGCAGAGCATGGGCAACTGAAGCGAGGAACCAGCAGGAACTGAGCAGAGCAGGAATGAAATGTGACAGTGAGCTGCTGTGTTGACATCAGATATGGACGGGACATAGGCAGTAGAAAAACCTAACAGAAGTGACTTTCAAACTCTTGCCTTAGACCGTGCTTTCTTTTTGTCACTACTTCCGCTTCTTTATTATAGTCAGCATGTTTTCACAGATGCCTTTCTGTCTGATAGGTTATAATCTTTGCAGATATTGCCTTGGATCTGACTAAAACTCTCTTCACAACGCTGGCAGCAGCAGCTCTTAATTTTTTGACACGAGATGTTTGAAGTTTATCTTAAACTTTCTTTACCCCAACTCCAAAATTATTTACCAAGGAGTCCCAATTCTGGATATATGTGAAGATAGTTCAATTGAACAGAGGTTGAGCCTGAGAGAGGGATCAAGGGTGACTTCATAATTTTGGTTTAAACACCTAGAAAGAGGGGCTGGGAATACAGAATGCTTGTCTAGCATGTATAAGACTTTAAGTTCAATCAACAGCAACATATAAATCAAGAATGGAGTCCCACACCTGTAATCGTAACACTTGGAAAGGTGGAGAGAATCAGGAGTCTAAAGTCATCCTTAACAACATAGGAAGTTTAATGCCAGCCAGGAGTATCTAAGAGACTGTCTCAAAGGTAAGGCTGTCACTATGTCTATCCCCACAACAAAAAACCCTGGCAGACAGAGTTGTCATTGACATACATATGAATAATGGAACAAGTAGTATATGTATACAAATAGCAAAGAGGAAAGCAAGCACTTGGTTTGTGACAAATTAATTTGAAATGTTAGACATCTAAATGAGACATCAAAGGCAACTGGCTTATGAAACCTGGTAGCTAGGAGACAAAACTAGGCCAAAGAGTCATGCTAGGCAATCCCTGATGTCCAGACAGAATTCAAGAATAGATTGGAGATGATCACTAAAGAATAAAGCTGTGTAAAGAAGAGTAGACGATGAGATGCTCAAGCATGGCCTTTAGGAGCAGATAGGAAGTCATCGATGTAGACTGACATATCACTGGTGAGAAGGAAGGAAAGCAGAGGAAGGAGTCGTAAGAAGCAAGAGGAAAAAGGACATGAAAGAGGGTTGATAAGTATAATGAACCAGAAGATGACCAGGTTGAGCTAAATACAATACCATGAGTTCCGTAGGAGCCAGGGCATCTATCTACCTGTTGGTCAGTAATATACCCTCTGCTCAGAACACACTGGCCCAGTCAGTCAAAGCACTTGCTAAATGGAGAAAGCAGACAAATAGGCAACAAATATATAAAGATATGTTCATTCATTATGGAAATACACATCAACGTGAAACTTCACACTTCTCAGGATGGCTAACATCAAGAAAATAAAAAGTGTTGGTACCACAGAAAGGCTCAGTGGATAAAAACACTTGCTGCCAAACCTGACAACCTGAATTTGTTTCCTGGAACCCACATAAGTGGAAGACGAGAACTGACAAGTTCTTACAAGTCCTTTAACTTCCAGATGTATTCTATGGCACGTGTGTGTTCATGCACACACACAATGAATAAATTTTAAAAAAATTAAATAAAAAAATATTGGCAAGGATGTGAGGAAATAAGTTCCTGTGCAGTAGAGGAAAGGATAGTAAGATGCAGCTGTACAGAAGCTGTATTCAAGTAGGGCGCTGGTGCATATTTGTAATCCCCGTACTTAGGAAGCAGAAAGACTGAATTACAAGGCAAGCTACTAAAGGTAAGACTCTACTTTAAAAATCCAAGGGCTGGGGCTGGAGAAATGGCTCAGAGCTGAAGACTCTCTTGTAAGTAGAAGGTCCTGAGTTCGGATCCCAAGTCCCACGTTGCCAGGCAGAGACAGTGGACCTGCACTTCTGGCCCTAATGTGCAGAGCCTGGGGAATTCCAAACCAAAGAAAAAAAGGAGGTAGAAGCAATTCAGACGATTCTCCAAGTCACCATTTGCCCTCCATGGAGACATACAGACACACACAGATGCAGACACAGACACAGACACAGACACACATAGACACACACACACACACACACACAGAGTAAATAAATAAATAAAATATTTTTAAAAAATCCAAGGGCTGGATTAAAAAATCCAATAGCAGGGTACTTGTTTAGCATGTGCAAAGCCCATATTCATTCTCTAAAACAGAAAAGGAAAACAACAACAATAACAAAACAACCAACCAACTAAACAAGCAATCAGCCAAAACGAGATGAGTATGCCCACAGTCACTGCAGCACTGTCCCAACAACAAGGTACAGCGACAATCTGCATGCTTATCAACTGGTGAATGGATAAATCAAATGTGGCACATATACACAAAGCCTTACGAAGGAAGGAAATTATGTAATATGTGATGATGAATCGTTCTCAGCAATGAATCCTGAGAACAATATACAAAATGAAGTAAACCTGGCTGGGATAGAACTCAGCTGATAGATGACTGCCTAGCAAAGCATGACGCGCTGAGCTTATTTCCAGCACTTCATGGAAGCTGGCATGGGGGCTGGAAAGATGACTTTAGGACTAAGACTGCCTCGAAAGAAGAAGGTCCTGAGTTTGGATCCCAGATTCCACGTAAAACTGCCAGACAGAAAAGGCAGTGGCCTGTACTTCCAGAGCCCGGGAAACTCCACAGCAAAGCAAGGAGGAGGTAACACAGTCCAAAGTGATTCCTGAAGTCATCCTTCGGCCTCCACAGGTACACACAGTGCCCTCTGATATATACACACATACATAGAAACACACACAAGCAAAAAAAAAAAAAAAAAAAAACCTGGCATGGTGACCCATGCCTGCTGTCCTAAACATTCTAGTTGTAGACATAAGAGGGACAGTTTAAATTCAAGGTCATTCTCTAGTACATAACAAATTGGAGGCCAGTATGAGATAGGAGGGACTCTGTTATAAAATAACTCAAATGCAACTTACAGATGAACTTGTAATAAGACAAGTTATTAGTGTAGTGAAGAGGATTCTTCCTTTGCTTGGTCTTATTTTACTGCTACTATAGGAGAGCACACATTAAACAGTATTTGCTTTTATTTACACATTTCAGCATTTCATTTGTTTTCACTCTAGCTTTATGCTACTGCTAGTGATAATTTATAGAAGTATAAATGTTTAAATAAAAATATAATTTTTTAAAAAGTTTGAATAAATATGTTCTAATTTCGATTTGTTAGGTGTTTTATTTTACCTCTTATGCAACTTAAAATTTTTTTTTTCTGGTTCGGGTTGTGTGTGTAGTTTTTCTGATTCCCCAAATATGCAAGTCTTAGTGAGCTGTAAGACAAGAAGAACTATAGAAAAAAATTTCCTAATATGAATCATATAGCTGAAGGTCTCACTTGGGAACTGCAAAAGCTGTGTAGTCTGTAACTGCTTCCCAGTGATTCTTACGAGTGGCAATCTCTGTTCTCTCATCTCAAAACACAACGGCCCTGTAGAAGCACTTTATTTTATTTTATTTTAAAATTTTTTTATTATTCAATTGTGCACATGTATGTGTGTGTGTGAGTGTATGTGTGTGTATGCGTGTATGCATATATATGTGTGTAGAACCACGGACAAACTCGGGAACCACCACGGACCGCCTCCTCCTTGTTTACTCTGCCCTGGGATTCACAGGCTCCGCCCTACCAGGATTAGAAACGCAGGCCGCCCCCGCTTCCGCCTGGCGTCTATACGTGGGGTCTAGGATCCGAACTCAGGACCTTCCGCCTGCAAGGCAGAGGCTTAACCCCTGAGCCACCTCCCAGAAGCACTTTATTAACACTTGTTGAGAGGATGAAGCATATAAACAGTCAACAGGTATACGAAAACATGTCATCATGGAAATACAAATCAATACCACAGGAAAAGTCACTTCACTCTTGTCAGGATGGCTAGTATCAAGCAAATAAACTGTTGGGGCTAGAGAGATGGCTGGGAAACAGCACTCTTGAAAAAAGTAGATCTTTTACTACACAATAATTAGTTAATTCCAGAATAATGTTTAACAAAATTTAGTGAGCTTAGATTTAATTAGGTGGGGCCTGAGTTTCTGCATATCTTAGATCCTCAAGAGGTGTCTTTGGGTATGAGGATATCTAAGGTATTTGGTTTACAGAACAGTTAAATTTTACTTGTGAGCTAGTTTGTATATACACTGTAAATTGAATCCTTACTTTAAAAATAAAGCCAACTTTGCTTATTATCTAGGAGTGTATAAACAGGAAGAAAATTAATAAAATACAACTCCATAAAATAATAAAATGTAACTGTCTAAATACAGTCAATTTTAAATATCTGTTTGGAAGTATAAACAGAAAATAAAATTAGTAAAACACAAATGTCCAAATAAAGTCAATCTCACATATCTGTTTGGAATCTTGGAATCATCATTTTGCTCTTTTGCATGAATCTAGAAAATAACAAGTCAAATGTAATCTGATATCTGCTACTTAATTTTCTTTCTTCCTTCTTTTTTTTTTCTCTTATTGGCTAGTAAAATTACTTCAGAATTCACTGAATTAAAAGGCTAACTGAATAAAGCACACTCACTTTGAGAATTATATTTTGGGCCAGCAATGGCTCAGTGGATAAGGAAGCCTATGTACAAACCTAGGGACCTGAGTTTGATCCCCAGAATCTATATGGCAGAAGAACCAGCTTTGAAATTTGTCTTCTCACCTCCATGCACAGATTGAGACATGCACTTGACTGTTCTCCCGTCTTCTCTCTCCCTTTCTCAAATAAGTAAAATATTTTTAAAAAACAACAAAAAAGAATTTTCTTCAAATGCTTAACTGACTTGTTCAAGATGACATCTTAGACCTACAGCAGTCTGTGAACTAAAACTGATTTATATTCTGATTTTCCAAAGTTAATAATCGATAGCTGCAATGCTATGCAAATGTATTTAAATCAATGGGGAAAAGTTACAGAGGATACTAAAAATAGTCAAAAGACATTACCCGGTCCACCATGTTTAGAAGTCACAGCTTTCGCCAACACCGTGCCTAGTAGTTTTGAAACTGAAATCCGCACATCATAATTGGAGCCCTCGAAAGACTTAAAACACAGCGTGGCCACACTGTCCAGGTCTGTGCTCCACATGAAAGTGGCCTCATTCTGGAGTTCAAGAAGACACTACTCATTTGGGCAAACAAATTAACAAAAAAGCAAAATACAAACATCAGGTTCAGATCCATGTAAGCTATAGAAACACAGTGGTTTAACAAAAACACACAGGTTTATAGTATCTTTATATAATGTTTACAGTACAACAAACATCTATATATTGAAACTCATACAAAAGTCCACTCTATAAAAGTCCACAAAAGATGGGAGGAGAATGTACTTCTCTCAGCAGTCCATGAAGAGTGCCTTTAGGGTCAGTCTACTGGCTATAAATAACTGAGAATAATTACAACAACAACAAATAACTTACTATGCCATCTAATTAACTACGTTAAGGCATGGTTTAAAAAAACCATTTTGAAACAACATAAACCTTGCACAGAAAATTTTTGTTTCTACAGTGGGCAGGGGCACAGTGAAGTAGAACAAATCCTTATGGGTGCTGATGCTTGACCTTCCTATCCACTGACTACATGAACCTTATAACCCTCTGGGCCCGAGTGTCCTTCTGAGCTGATTACCAAGGTTGCAGCTCTATAATCACATAGTTGCCAATAATGTAATTTTTTTTCCCTGAGAGTTGGTAATTAAAGTGTTTTACCTTTGCAGCAGCACAACGAACAGCCATGGATCTGTCTGTAGCACAGGACCTGGCAGCTTTGTAAATGTCCCTGTGGCAAGGCATGGCAGCAGCTCCCAGTCCATTCAATATATTTTGCAGACTTAGCATAATCTCATACCGACCTTGTGACTACCAAAAAGCAAAGTAAACAGTAGAGAATAAATGTCGGTGGACTGGAGAGATGGCTCAGAGGTTAAGACTCTACCTCTCAAGCATAAGGTCCTGAGTTCAGATCCCAGGTCCCACGTTAGAAAAAAAAAAAGAAAGCCAGGCAGAAATGGTGTTGGCCTGCACTTCTGGTCCTGGTAGGCAGAGACCGGGAAGTCCGAGAGCAAAGCAAAAAGTTGAAGTAATATAAGATGATTTCTGAAGTCACTCTTGGCCCTCTATAGGGACACATATACACAATAAATAAATAAATAAATAAATAAATAAATACAATTTTTTTAAAAGAAGAAATAGCTGGGAGAGGGGATACCAGGTTAAAAAATAGTACTAGACACTGATTTTTATCTTGTATATTAAAAAAAAATTCAGGTTCTTTACATGCTAACCAATGTATTCTAACATCAAGAAACATTATATTATTCTACTTTCTACTTGGGAAGTGTTATTGGCACATACCACATTTCAACACAACATAATTCACTCGGTTAATGTGAAGATTAAATGAAATTATATGAAAAGTTCCCACTGGTATCACTTTACTATGTTTAGCCATGATTTTAGCTCTCCTTTACGCACAAAAAGTTAATAGCATTATTATGAAAAGACTTTCATTTTTTATTTCATGTTCACACAGTTGGTGTCCATATTCATAATAAACCTTGCATGATGCTAAGCACCCAGTCAGTGACTGCCATACAGTGAGCTGGTCTGATACAAAGAACTCAGGGTCTGCTATCTACTAGTTACATAATCGCAGGACAACATAGGTTAACAGTGTCTGTTTGATAGACGGCTGTAATAAGCAAATGACCCAATGTCTTACAACAAAGTCCAGAGCACAACAGATTCAATACATCTGACAGTTTTTAGTATTTTGTTACCATTTATTGGGATAGAATTATAAGACCTGGATTGGGGCTGTGCATCAGTGACAGAGCACTTGCACTACCAGACTTTAGGTTCAATGTTATCACTAAAATGAAATAAAACTAATGAGAAAAGTGTTTGAATCTTATTGATCTCAATGGCCATACAACTTTAAGAAGTTTCTTCTATTTCATTTATACATTGAGGATGAGTTTAGAGTCAGTGGGAGAGAAAAATAAGCATATGGGCTTACATAATCAAGACATAGTAGTGAAGAAAAGAGATGGTCAGTGGATAAAGGCCCTGATTATGCATGCCCAATGACCTGAGTTCAATCTCCAAATCTCCCAAGTGGAAGGAGAGAGACAATTCCTGAAGCTGTTCCTCTAACCTCCACAGCACACACTCATACTCACGGATAATTTTTTTAAAACTATCTTTTTTTTTTTTTTAATGTGGGACCTGGGATCCGAACTCAGAACCTTCTGCTTGTGAGACAGAGTCAGAACTCCTGAGCCATCTCTCCAGCCCTAAAACTATCTTTATTGCTGATATTTTACTAAATGTCTAAAATAACTCGTATTTCTTTTTTTTTTATAAAGTTTTTTTTTTTTATTTATTCAATTGTGCTTGTGTGCGCGTGTGTGAATGTGTATGTGTGGGTGTGTAGAACCACGGACGAATTCGCGAACCACCATGGACGCCTCCACCCCCTTGTTTACTCTGCCCCGGGATTCACAGGCTCCGCCCTACCAGGACCAGAAACGCAGGCCACCCCCGCTTCCGCCCGGCGTCTATATGTGGGGTCTAGGATCCGAACTCAGGACCTTCCGCCTGCAAGGCAGAGGCTTAACCCCTGAGCCACCTCTCAGCTCCATAACTCGTATTTCTGAAAGTAACTGAAGGTCACTTGAAGGGAACTAAAGTTGAAAGGTGACCAAGATCACCGCCAAGCATCATTCCATAACAATGCTAGTAACTTTTCTTTGTTCAATCTGAACTTTGGTTTTTCTCAATTCCAAGTGCTACATAGGTCAAAGCAGGAATCCATGGACTGGTGATACAGTTCATCAGCTAAAGGACTGATGACTTGAGTTTGATTCCCCTGGGTCCACATGGTGGGAGGAGAAAAACTACCTCCCACAAGTTGTCTTTTGACCTCCATACCTGCATGGTGGCAGATGGTGTGCCCACACCCACACACGCTAAACGTTAAAAATATAAATTTAAAAAAGTAGGAATCCCCTTTCAATGTTGTATCAGACCAACTAAATAATAATGGTAAAAAAATAAAGAAGCAGCAAAATAATTAGCAACAATTTAAAAATTTTTAAATTTATTTAGTGTGTAGGTGCAAATGCAGAAGTGTGTGTGCCACAGCATCTGTATGAAGGTTATGGTATAGCTTTAGGAAGTTGTCTTTTCCACCAGAGGGCTCTGGGAGCTAAACCGGATAGCCAGGTTTACACATCAAGCGCCTTTACCTGCTGAATCATTGCACCAATCTTGCAACAACTTTTGATATCTGTTAACTGAGGGGTCTAAAAAGTACTATAGCTTCGCTGGTGGAGAAAAGAGGAGGAAAAATATAAAGCAGATATATCTACTAAATAAAAGTTCTCATACAAACATACACTTTTAAATAAAACCAAATTTATAGATGTTCAAAAACTCTTTGTGCTTTCAGAAAACTACAGACTTTGCTTAGGGTTTTAGAGGTAGTTACAAACCTTTGGAAATTTAATACAGCTTATATTTGAATTTTGCTATATTTTGTTTTATGTTTCAAATGTGCAACTATTCTGTATTTCTGTAGTTACTTCAGAACTGCCCTTTAGACTGTTACTCTAAGTAAAGTAAGAGCAACTGGCTTAATATTCACATGAAAAAGGACTGAGAGCTATTCCTATGTATTAGGAATCCTTAAATTTACTCATAAATATCCTAACATTCCATTTTCATTTAAAACTGATAAAACTACAGTTAGATTATAGAATCCTGGAAGTTAAATGAGACAGTGTACAGAACAAAGGATGTTTCAAGGTGGTAATGAAAAATGCTTATTAATGAAGATAAGTGGAGAATATGCTCCCTGGCCTAGCAGTTGGGAGGCCATCTATCTCTTATCTCTTCCCCAGCTACATGTTCTTCACTACATGTTTGCCCCATCTGTTGACCAGATACACAGTAGCTGGGGTCCCTGGTCCCCAGCACTTGCTCTAAGAAGTATAAACGGCACAGGTGGAGCATCTGGCACAGAGAGGCAGGCCTGTCCTCTAGCACCCGGGAGGCAAGAGGATTGTGAGTTCAAGGCCAAACGAGGCTACCGTTAAGGCTCTATCTCAAAACAGAAAAAAAGAAAGAAAGAAAAAGGAGGGGAAGAAAAGGTGATGGAATAGTTTTTGCCATTTGAAATTACACGAACACGAAAAAGGGTTCCATGTAGAATACATATTGTACATCATCTAGACATATTGTTTTGAAAGTATTTAATTTATAGATATATTTACACAGACATCTTTGCATACTTCCAAAAATGTAGACCTCTTATTGATTCAGGAAAGTGCAAATCTCTAAAACACTATCATGTTATTTTTTGATTGAATTCACAATTACTTACCTCTGCACCCTTCATGGCTTTAAGAATATTCCCAACTGTATCGGTAAAAGTGTTGCCCAGTATTCTACCCAACTTCTTGTACAAGGCACCCAAACATACCACAGCAGCACTGAAACAACATTTAAATTAGATATTAAGTTATGGATAAAAAAAAAGAAATATAAAAATGTCAAGAACATGTAAAGGCTACTATCAAAATTTCCACTGCTCTGGTGGATATGTTTTTAACTTTCTTGGAAGTAGCTTTTGAAATGCAAAAACTTTTAATTGTGATGAAATATCATTTACCTACATTTTGTCAGTTGTACTTTTGGTGTTATATCTAAGAAACCACTGCTGATTCCAGGATCACTATGTATTTTCTATAACTTTCACTCTTAGTTGTTATGTTGAGATCTATGATCCATTTTGAGTACATTTTATATGAAGTGCAAAGGTCTAATTTCAGTACTTTCTATGTGGCTGTCAGTTATCCTGATATCATCTGTTGACAAGGATAACTTGAAAGGATAACTTCCTAGAATCAACTATTAGATGTTAAGGCATGACGTTTCCACAACAAGAATTTTAAGTGTTGGTCAACAACTTTCAATTCATCTGAATCTCAGCCCATCAATGTTAAAAAAAAAAAAACTCTGCGAAATATTTTAAAGAACTTTGTGTATTAAACAAAGATGGACATAGAGATAAAAGACGAGACACAAAAGGCATGTTCTCATCATATGTGGAATTTGAGTTTATGGGAAAATATTCTGTAATAAGCTAAAAATCGATCTCCAAATTTCACTAGAATTACTGCTCTGGAATCCCCCAGATAGTAGCAAGATATTTTAACTCTCAAGCCTAGATTTCACATATTTTAATGACTTTTTCTATTGATTCATTGCTATTATTGTATGCCACATCCTTATCCGACCATCCCAGCATGGCAGAATATTGTTTCAAGGAAACATTTTCTGGAAAAAGGACATGGCATTATTTGAAATAAATAAGAGAAATAAGGAAAATATGGGAACTGTCTGCTCAGTTAGGGGCTAAAACCTGCTCACTGGGGAATGTCATAAGTAACGCCCATGGGCAGGTGCTAGGAATTCCTCCCTATGTAATTTTAAGTTTTGCCTTTGGGAGGAGGAATTCTTCTGGGAATTGGAAATGCCTCCTACCTGTTCTCAGGTTTTTTGAGCCTAACTTCCTGCTCGTTGATCTAGAGAAAAAAGCCTGTTTTTAACTTTAAGTCAAATTCTAAATAGAGACTTCATGTCTAGTCACACACAATAAGTAGACTTGTTAGCCAGAATGTATACACTGATTTTAAAGAAATTAGAAAGCAACTTCAAGAGTCTTAAAACATAGGTGGGTAAAATTCCCACCTATGAACTAATTCAGAGATTCTATAAATATGAGAGACTATGCCATCTGTTCACTAGAATCAGTACACAACTATTTCTTAAAGAGCACATAAGTTAATAGAAAATAGTAATAAGATAAATACTAATATAGTTTCTACAATAGTGACCTATATGGGCCAGCTTATATGACAGCAGCCAGAAACTGGGATCCTCCAAAAGGAAAAATTAATAGCATGTACTTCCCTCCAACAGATTCATCTATACCATTTACAAAAATTCCCACCTATGAACTAATTCAGAGATTCTATAAATATGAGAGACTATGCCATCTGTTCACTAGAATCAGTACACAACTATTTCTTATAGAGCACATAAGTTAATAGAAAATAGTAATAAGATAAATACTAATATAGTTTCTACAATAGTGACCTATATGGGCCAGCTTATATGACAGCAGCCAGAAACTGGGATCCTCCAAAAGGAAAAATTAAACATTTCTTTTTTTTTAATTATTTTTATTATTATTTATTCAATTGTGCATGTGTGTATGTATGTGCCTGCGCACGCGTGTGTGTGTGTGTGTGTGTATGTATGTGTGTGTGTGTAGAACTATGGACGAATTCGGGGAACCACCATGGACGCCTCCACCTCCTTCTGCCCCGGGATTCACAGGCTCCGCCCTACCAGGGCCAGAAGCGCAGGCCGCCCCGGTTCCGCCTGGCGTCTATACGTGGGATCTGGGATCCGAACTCAGGACCTTCTGCCTGCAAGGCAGAGGCATAACCCCAGAGCCACCTCACCAGCCCTCCAAAAGGAAAAATTAATAGCATGTACTTCCCTCCAACAGATTCATCTATACCATTTACAAAAATTTATAGATATGGCACACGCAGAGTTAATTGTAATGAAAAACATGTTCCTTATTAAAAGAAAAGGAGCTCAAATATCGTGTATTTTAAGTATGCACAATGCATTTTAACTATGCAAATGCAGTCTCTATTAAAACAATGACAACTATGTGGACTCAGACCCCATGGCTATCTGGTGGAGCATTATAGACTAGCTAGAGTTGAAAATACTGGGAGTCTGTAAATGCCTTTACCCTCAAGCAATGGGTAAGGTTCTTGAAAAAATGTCAATTCTGAAGGTGATTTCTGCTGACTGGGAGAATACACCTCTGTTTGCAGGTGCAACATTCTTTGCTCCAAAATTTTCTAGAATAAAAGCTGTCACAAAGTTTCAATAAAGTGGGTCCAGATTCACTCAGCCTAGAGAGTTGTGTGTGTCTGTTCTCCATCGCGGAATCCTTGCCTGACCTAGTCGTGGGGAGCCCTGGTTTGGAGGCTGTGGCTCTGGCCTGCGACAATTGTAGTACTGGGTATTGAATCCACGGCCTTGTAAATGTTAGACAAGTGCTCTACCACTGAGCCCTAACTTACAGTTATTTAATTTAGACCCTTCTGAATGCTAAGCATGTGATCTATTATTTCACTATATTCAGGACTCCCAAAATAATTGTAAAAGGACTTTGTCAGTCAACAGAAAAATATTACATTTTCTTTTACAGATTAAAAAAAGTCCTGACCTTATATTCAAAATAATTGTGCAATAGATTAGATACTTCATAAAAATCGTATCAGGAAGCAATGTTTTGTATTCTATCAAGTTCAATGTTTAACTTACAGTTTGGAGGGAAGATAACTTGGAGAATCATCTTTGCTACGAATAAGAACATTGCATTTATCGATTGTCTCGTAAACAGAGAATGTGTCACCAATACTATAGAGTATGGCTAGATTCTTAGCCAGGAGTTTGCGAGTGGGAGGCCCTGGGGAGCTGTTCAGTAAAGACAGGAGCTGTTCAACAAGAGTCTTCTGTTTCTCCCTGACATCATTCTGCAAAGAAAAATAACAAAAGACGATTTAGTCAACATGAGTATACATAACCTCGAATGCAATGTTTCCCCAGAAAAGTTCACAATCATTCTGCATGAGTCACAGTAGTTTGGTAACATGGACATCGTGCTGTAGTAACAGGTTGTCTGCTGCCTTGCTGATATCATTACACCATTCCAGTCTGTGCTAACAAAGACAAGGGTTCTTTTTCTTCAAAATATTTATTGGAAAGACAAGAAAGTTCTAGTTTTTTTTCCTAAGACAGGGTCTCATGCATCCCAGGTTTGCCATGAATTTGCTATGTAGTCAAGGATGACCTTGAACTGTAATTTATTGTTCATGCATGTGTGTGCCATGGTGCATATATGTGGAGGTCAGAGAAAAAAATTATGAAAGTGGTTCTCGCCTCCCACTGTGGATCCTGAGGCTTGAACACAGGCCACCTGCCCTGCTCAGCAAGCACCTTCACCTGCTCAGTCACCTCATTGGCCTGAAAGTTTTAGTTTCTTAGTCAATCTTCCCTATTAATATAATATATAAAGAGGTATCCTACAATCTGCAACCGGAGCTGATCATTCGATGGCTTATTTCATTCATGTCTTTTTCCTAATTTAATTCTTCTTTCTCTTCACAGTTTATACATGCAAACACGAATGCTACTTCATTTGGCATGTGTGCTCTCTGTGAAAGAAGTGCAGTGTCATTGTGAAGCTGGCAGCACCTACATGCGCATTGAGACCTGAGGCCCACAAGTATTGAATATATGTTCATTTCTTATAGAATTTATCTTCTGTTAAGTTTATTTTTCCAAACCTACAAGTTGCTTTTATTTATTTATTTCTTAAAGATCAGCGAATTTATCAAATGATTTATTATGGGAACCAGAACCAGCTAGCTTTAACTTGTCTCAGAATAAGAATGATTTGGAATGATCTTTAACAATTTTTTAGTTAACAAAAATTTGCCTTCCAGACATATAGCAGATTGAACACACAAGACCTCATACATGCAAGGCAAGCACAAAACCCAAGCACAAGTGCTATATATTATTATAAAAACATAGTATTAAAATACTAGTTATTTTTTCAATTTAAAATGACATTTTGATGGGGCTGGAGAGGTGGCTCAGGGGTTAAGCCCCTGCCTTGCAGGTGGATCCTAGACCCCACTTACAGACCCTGGAGGGAGGCTGGGGGGGGAGGGGAGCGAGGGCGGCCTGCATTTCTGATCCTGGTAGGGCAGAGCCTGTGAATCCTGGGGCAGAGTAAACAAGGAGGAGGTGGAGGTCCATGGTGGTTCCCGAATTTGTCCATGGTTCTACACACAAATACATACACACACGCGCGCGCGCGCGCGCACACACACACACACACACACACATACATATACACACGCACACATGCACAATTGAATAAATAAAAAAAATTTAAAATGACATTTTGGAAAAGGACAAAAAATTGACAATATTTTGGGGGCTGGAGAGAGGCTCAGGGGTTAAGACTCTGCCTCGCAAGCAGAAGGTCCTGAGTTCAGATCACAGGTTCCATGTAAAACGCCAGGTGGAAACAGTGGAAGCCTGCATCTCTGACCCTGGTGGTCGGAGCCTGGGAGTCACAGAGCGAAGCAAGAAGGTAGAAGCAATCCAGGATGATTCCTGAAGTCACCCTTGATCCTCCACAGGGATATACAGTGCCCTCTGACACACACACACACACACACACACACACACACACACACACACACGTAGTCTTAAGGAAGCCTACCTACCTTTTAAAGGCCTCAGTCATTCTAGATAAAACAAGGACACAAACAGGAGGAACTGCACTTGAAACAAACTTGAAAGTCTTCCTTGAAATTTTACCCACCTTGCTGGTTGCTAGCAAGAGTTTCTCTAAGTGTCTCAGCCATTCAAAAATAAATTCAGCCTTCTGAACATCACCTAGCTGATTATATGCCTCTTCATTCAGCAGTAAGCTATGAGCTAATTCCATTCCTTGTGGTAAATTCTTTTAGCTGATCACAGTTCTTCTCAGTTATATACTTCAGTCAATATGCATAAGAATAAAAATCTGCAAGAGAAAAAAACAACATATTTTGGAAAGGTGAATAAATAAATGGAAGGCAATCAGAACACTGGAAACTTCCATTAAAAAGTAAAAGCATAACTAAATATAACTTTAGGGTGAATCTGGGAAAAATCCCAAAAGTAAGTTCTAGTTAGATGACCCAAATTCACTTTCCTATTCAGTATTCATTTTCAACAGAACAGACAGTCCAAATAGAGTAGCTCTTAGAAAAAAGAAAAAAGAAAAAAAGAAAAGAAAAGAAAAAAAAAGAAGTAGTAGTTTTCAACAGGAACACAGATCTAGGGATGATATTTTATGCATTTATACATACAGAAGATGAGTACTTCTATTCACTAATGTATCAAAAATAAATGATCAAAACTTCAAGCAAAATAGGAAGAGGTTACTTCATAGAAAGGTAGATTGACTGCTTCAGGTAAACAAACTAAAATATTTAAAACACATACTTTATGCTTCTCAAAACTAATCTTAATATTTTAATAGAGAAGCCAGTAAATAAATATGCATTAGAGAATCAGATGTGAGATATGGAGAAAACTTTCACTTTTTCCTTTCTTTTAGAGTTTTACTGGCCTAACTTTAACTTAGATTATCAGATCAGACTACCGTAACTTTAACTTACACTACCTGAAAGCAACCCCTAGTCTAGATTTCAGGGCACATCCCTTAGGTCACAGAATCACAGCTCGACTATTCTCAGTCTGCGCTTCAGTCCTTCCAAGTCAGCACTACCAACCTGCCCAATACCATCGGCAACTGGAATCTTGATGCACTTAAAAGAAAATCCAACTGAGGTTTTCAGAAATGTCACTTTTAAGGAACAAAGAATGGTACTAACATATAGGTGGGGTAGCATCCATCAGTAATTCTGCTACTTGGGACAAGAAGAAGAAGGATCAGGTTATCCTAGCTGAGTTGAGGCCAACCTGGACTACATGAGACCCTATTAGAAAGACAAAGAAAGAAAAAAGAACAAACTAACAATGCTAAGAAATTTGTTTTTATTGGAAACGATACAAATTCCAGCTTGTTAACAGTCTACCTTTACTTTCTTAAATTATTAAAGGATTTACAATTAAGGATAGAGTTTAAACAGCTACAGAAATAACTTCACAGAGAAACCTAAATATTCAGGAGGTGAAAAGCAAGTACACTCTCTATAACTATGACTATTAGAGGGAAAAATAACCTCAGCATACAGAAAAGTTCTCCTTACCACTAGGGCAAATGATTATTTTAAGAACCAAATTACCCTTTCTAGTGGTCAATAGTACTGTTGAAAAAACCTTTTTATGTTCCATTTTGTTTCTCAGACAGCAGCAATATTATGTTAGCTTTTCTGTTTTTTAATAGGTCATTTTTACACAATGATAAATACATTTACATTATGATAAATAATTCAGCAAGCTGCTAAGGACCTCAACCAAGGCTGAACCCCATCACCAACTCACTCCCACATTTCCTTAAACAGACTTTGTTCACACTGGCCATCTTTTTTTTAAACCTCCAACTCAAACTTGAGATGTGCACAACAGCACTCTCACTGTGAAAAGCAAGTTCACTTTGCACATGGATGTGAAGTCTCACTTCTGGAACAGGGATACTAAGCAACGTGTCTTCTATAATTTCTAATATATCCACAGCCCTACATTTAGTGAGGACCTTTATTTTTCCCATTTTTCTTATTTTCCACTCAGGTGAGATTATAAAAGAGAACATATACAGCAATATATTTAAAATTTTTCATTGTTCACTTTGCTTGAGAAGCCTTCTTATGTTGCCCAAGCTGCCTTAAGGCTGCAATCCTCCTGCCGCAACCTCCTGAGCAGCTGGAATCACAGGCACACATTACCTCACTTAGATATTTTTCAAATTACAGTTGGCTATTGCTTGGGGGAAAAAAGATTTCGTAAAACTGCTGCTTCAACTGCAATGCCAACATTTTTAACAAGTGCTGATATTTATTGACTACTTATCAGGGTCTGGGCACTACTTTAAGTGCTTGCTGTATATTTTCTTGAAAGAGCTGCAAAACTGTCCATTAGGTAACTATTTTTATCAGTATTCTCTTACAAGATCGAAAACCAAGGCAGAAAAATAAGTAACCTTTCTAAATTCAGCATATAACCTGTCTTTACATTTAAGAATCTGAGTGAAATACATATATTCTAAAAACTATACTAATATTCATCCAGTCAAGTCCCTAAACATGTTAGAAGACAGGCACTACTAAAATCTCAGAAGGTGCAGATAAGTCAGGGATGTCATGCAACATAGATCATTATACTATTTTCCAAATACATACCAGGCTTGTAACTTTAATAAATATAGGAATCTTCGATTAATAAAGTTAGAATTTCTACCTTGAAAAATTCCCAAACTACTTAATGAGGATAATGTGCTCTATAAATCTATATGAATATAATATAGAATGAAGTATTAGTCAAAATGATGTAAGCATAGTTATGAACTTGTAGAAATAAGCAAGTTACTCTAAGAATGAATACACACATGTCCTTGTTATTAACACTTATTCCGTATCTTAAAAGGGTACACAATGGGGGTTGGAGAGATGGCTCAGGGGTTTAAAACCTTTGCCTTGCAAGCAAAAGAATCCAAGTTCGGATCCTCAGATCCCATGTAAAAATGCTGGGCAGATACAGCAGCAGCAACTTGTAATTCTGATCCCAGAAGGCAGAGCCTGGGAAACCCTAGAGCAAAGTAATAAAGAGGTAAAGTAATCCAGCATGATTCACGAAATCACCTTGGACCTTCACAGGCACACACATGCATGTGTGCATGAAAATGTACATAAGGATATTAATTCTATTACTTTACAATCAAATCCTGTATTTTTCTGAATTTTGTATTCTAGAACAGCTACATATATTGAATTTTCTGTCCTCATTAGTTCATTCCATCCCCACGTCTTTCCCTTCTTCTTCCCGCCAGTCTCCTAATTGCATGTCTTTCTACATGAGTAGTCCACTGAGTTTCATGAGCTGCTTCTACTGGCATGTCCCTGAGCACTTGCTGCAGCTCAGATGTTATGTACCATCGAGGAACACAGTTCTCCTTCCCCTAGCCAGCTTCAACCCTGAATAGTCTCTCAAGGGGGTATGATGCCTCATGAGATCGTCCCCATTCAATGATGAAATGATACTAGGCCACATAGTGTGCAGGTCTTGTGGAAGTACACATAGCAGGGGTAAGAGCAGAAGACAATGTTTTACAGCCAAACTTTATACGTTCCTACTGAAAGATTTACAACTGAGCTCAGTTATAGAAGTCCTTAGAATGTGTTTCTCTGGTGCATGCACTCCCTGCACTTTGTATATGAAGGATGCTTCATGCATTTGGACTTTTGTTCAGAAAAGCAGGCTTTATAAAATCATGTCTCTTAAACTGGAATAACTCCAGCAGTATGCCAGTAGAATAAGCTTGAGATTTCTTTTACTAGAGGGTCAAAGTTGGTCTAAAAAGTTCCCCAGATATTAATTCCAAACATTATGTGTGATTATTATGTATTAAAATAATGCATATTTAATATGTACTGAAACCAAATCTAATAAAAACATTTCAAGATAAAATATGTGATTTCAAAGAAATTGAGGCAGTGGGATGACTCACAGATAGGGTACTTGCCACCAAGTCTAGCAACCTGAGTTCAATCCCTAGAACTCACATGGTGAAAAGATGAAACAACTCCCAGAAACTGTCCTCTGACCTCCACACATGTGCAAAGGGGTGTGCACAACTAAATGCACATGCCAACTGTGTGCACGTACACACACACATACAAATGTAAAATAATAATAAATTGTGAGCATGACAATACCTTTCTAGAATTCCTTTAATAAAAATCACTCTCCTGTACTGGTAAGAATACTAGTTAAATGGAAAAGTTTAGGACTTACTATGCTAAACTACATACACAAAGCATGTACACAGTTTCAGCTGAGAGACTGAGGCCGAATGGCTTGAGCTCATGAATTGAAGCTACACAAAAGAGCAAGGCCCTGTCTCCAAATGAACAGAACCAACAAGATACTCCTAAGTATATTATATGAATCTGCCACTCACAGGGGATAAAAAATGGCTGAATGCAATTCTCAAGATTTAACCCAAATACCATCTTCAGTTTTCAAAGGTGAGGCAAAGTTTATAAGCTAATGTATCTCTGTACTACAGTACTGCTCAGTAAAGTAATAATCTAGAAACATAACTGATCACTGATGAAAAAAGGAATCCTCTGAAAGCCAATTTTCCAGCGCCAGGGCTTTCTAAAGCAATGGGTTCCCAAGTTGGAGAGCAGCTACCTTTCCATCTGAAAAGGAGTAACATCGAGTCCTGTAAGGCAGGAGCACCTTCTCTTTATGACACACACACAGGAAGCTCCTATGCTTCTCCTGACAGAAAGTGCTGACAATTTTCTCTAACTAGAGTTAGGGTCTATTCTAGTAGAGATGGGAAGCATGGGGAAGAGGAAGCAGTATTTTTTATCTTTTCACTCATTTTGGTTTCTTAAAATCATTTTGAAGAGAAGAGAAAAATCACAACCAAAGAGGGCACAGACACTAGATAAGATAGAGTTTTTGTTTTGCTTTTGGATTAGACTGTTATTTTTTTCTTCCAGAGTACAAGAAGAATAATTCACAAAATGAGAAGTCACTAGTCAATATATGAAACAGAGCACAGAATTAATCAAGTGCCTGAAATTCCATGTTGTGCTTCACGCTTAAATTGCAATCACTTTGACTCTTGGTTCTCAAAAATAAATCACAGCAGCTTCAACTCAATCTCTGCCTTTAGTTTAAATGGTGAAATAACGACTCCAAGAACTCCCAAACTTCAGGAAACATACACAAACTTAAATCTAAGCTTTTTTTTTTTTTTTAAACCAACAAAACAGTACTTAGCTTTAATCTAGAAATAACTGTGAGCTGGACTCCCATTTGTCATCAGGGTCAGCAAAAATCACAGTTTCTGAAATAGGAACTCACAAGGTAATGCCAGAGACGGTAGGCCACACCCTATACCGACTCTACAAGCTCTAAGCAGGAGGCTAACTATAACCAATATGTTTTACTGACTTCCAAGTAAAATGGATATTTGGAGGAAAGTACTGTAGAGTTCGTCGATATTTACAATTTGATGGTTTAATGTTGTTTGTATTCCGGGTGTGGTCAGGACATGCATTACTTCTTTATACAATTAAGTCACTATTTTAAAATTTGGCTAAAAAATTACTTGCCGTGGCTGGGCATGGTGACACATGGCTGCAGTCCCAGCACTTGGGAAGCAAGAGGCTTCCAAGCTCAAGGCCAATCTGGCTACACACTGAGTACCTGACATAGAAACCGAACTGCATGACAATCTTGTAGGAACCTAGTATGGATCTTATATGATCCAGAACAACTCTAAAAGAAATTATCAATAGTTGACACTTCAAAATATTCATATTATTTATTTGAGAGAGATGTAGTAAGGGGAAGGGAACAGAAAGAGAGACAGACACAGAGAGAGAAACAGAGAGAGAAACAGCGTGAGAGCGAGAGCAAGGGAGGGGGCAGGTCAGAGGACAACTTTCAGAAGTTAGTTCTCTCCTTCCTCCATGTGAGTTTCCTGAGATCAAACTCAGGTGGCCAGATTTTCAGGCATGTTACCCACTGAATTATTTTGCCAGCCCTACAATACTCATTTAAACTTAAGAAAATATAATTTGATTTTTTTCCTGAATGGTTCAAAAGTACCTGTACATTAAGTCTCTCAACATGATCTATGTAATAACTTTTAGAGTTAATACAGAGATTTTAGAAAAGCTAAAATGAACAGTGGTAGTATAAATGGGTCAACTCTTTTGAAAAGCTATATAATATATATGCCATAGAAATGTCAGAATCACTTGACACAACCTCTAGTTTTGAAAATTCTACGATAATCAAAAAAGGAAAACACCGCAAGTATAAAAGCACCAATTGTAGTACTGCAGAAATGAAAACTGGAATCAACCTCCAAGCCAACACTAAACAAGTGATTACATTCTGACATATTCAAATAATAGCAGGTGTCATAGGCGGCAACTTTGTAAAGAATTGGTAGTTGAATTAAGCCCTGAGCAAGCCAACAGTCTAAGGAATTGGGAAGGTCCAGCCTATGATGGGTAGGGCTAATTCTTGGGCAGGTGAGTAAGATGGAGGAACTAATAAAGGAAGTAGGCATCCTTTGATATATTTGGCTGGACATGTTGGGATGGCAAGTAAAGACTGTCACTCTCAGCAGTCCTGTGGATGTATGGATATGGTGTAACCAGTTCTCTTGGCCCTCGGTGTTGGTGCGGACTCTTCTGCTAAGATGGACAAAAAACTGTAATCCGAACTATTCATAAGGCAAAAGTAAACCCCATTCCCTTAAGCCATTTGGACTCTGTTAGGATTCCTGGCTCCAGCTTGCTTTTTTTTTTTTTAATAAATTTATTATTTATTCAACTGTGTGTGTATGCGTGTGCGCAGAACCACAGACGAATTCGGGAACCACCATGGACCCGGGAACCACCATGGACCGCCTCCACCTACTCCTTGTTTACTCTGACCCAAGATTCACAGGCTCCACCCTACCAGGATCAGAAACGCAGGCCTGGCTTCCACCTGGTGTCTATACGTGGGGTCTAGGATCCGAACTCAGGACCTTCCGCCTGCAAGGCAGAGGCTTAACTCCTGAGCCACCTCTCCAGCCCCTCCAGCTTGCTTTTAAGAGCATGTGTTTGTCTCACTCTAGCAAGGGTTCAAGATCAAAGACTGATCCTGGCCACACCCCTGGGGCTGGACAAAAGTCCTAGGAAGTCACCTCCAGACCCTGCCCCCTTCAGCCCACCAATCACCCCTGAAGGTATAAAATCCTCCATTCCCTTCTTTCTGTTCTCTCCTTTTTTCTTTTCTTTCTTTTCTCCCTCTTCTGATGGTTCTGGAAATCCAATTAAACTTCCATCCATCTCAACCTGACAGGATGAAGTCTAGGGCAACAGGAGCGCAGTGAAGCGGACAGCAATGGCCAGCCGCAATGCACAGTACCATCAATTCAGCAAGGCACACTCAGAATCAGACCAACCCAATCTCCCCATCCTAAGGAGACTGTGACAAACATGTTTTCATTAAAAAATAAAATTATGGAACAGGCATGGTAGTGCATGCCTGTAATCCCAGGATGGAGGATTGTGAGTCTGAGGTCAGCTTGGGTAACGTGGCAAAATCCAATCTCAGAAAACGAAAAGATACATACACGTATAATACTGACAGCTCCAAGTACAGAGGTTTATTTATATTCTATGAGAAAACTCTCGCAGATAACTTTATCTACTACTGGTAAAGTTTACCACAAAGTGCTTTGTAGAACAGCACACCTATGTCGTAATAGTTTTGGAAAATGCTTCAGTGGTAGTTTTCTTTACTGGGGTTTATCCATACACAGGTGCAGGCATAGCACAGGATAAGTCTCAACATATGCTAACTATAGACCCCTTTCTACCCCAGATCTTTTTCTTACACCTATTGGGAATATTTCATTAAACTGGTGTGTAGATTGTAGTCACTGAATTACTGATCACTACAGGCTATCATAGATTAAAAAATTAAAAATTTGGAAAACCAGAAGGTTACTGGGTAGCTGTGCCTCACTGAACAAAAACAAACATGCAAGCAAGGAGACCCTCAGAGGGAAAGAGGCAGAATGTTATTGTCATATGCAAACTTGCCAGAAGCACAAAAAAAAAAAAAAAAGAAAAAGAAAAGAATGTCCAGTTGCTTCATTCAGCTTCTTTGTTTGAGAGGGTCTCATGTAGCCCAGGCTAGTCATAAATTCACTTTGTAGCTGTTGCTGGCTCTCCTGTCTTACCTCTCAAGGCTTCAGTCAATTCTGAGGTGTTTTTTCTTGAGAGATAGAGAGACTGACTGAATGACTGTGGAGGCCCATGAAGTATCATCCTGGATTGCTCTATCTTTGCTCTGGAGTTCCCCAGGCTCCACCTTCCAGGACTGAAAAAATCCAGGCCGTTGCCATTTCCTCTGGTGTTTTTTTACATGGAACCTGGGATCTGAACTCAGGTCCTCCTGCTTAGGCTTAAACCCTAAGCCATCTCTCCAGCCCAATTCTGAGTTTTCTAAGAGGTGCTGAGAAAGGCAGATGACCACTTCTGCTAAGAGAAAGGAGATCCCAGGGCATTATGAAAATGGGTCTGTTGTAACAGAAATGAGCTGAGTGTAATGGTGTAGTGTGGTGTGTGTAGAGAGGTGCATAGTGTGTGTAGTGTGTGTGGATCAAGATATCCTAGGCTACGTAAAGTTCAAGGCCAGAACACCTGTCTCAAAATGAACAAGTAAATGAATGAATGAGTAATTGTACTTACATTCAGAATACCAAAGCACAGCTGCAACTTTTTTTTTTTCAATTACAAATGGTGTTAGCAGAACAAGTATTTCGCATAAAATGCATCAGATACAACTGGAAAAAAAAAGTCACATCTGGCTACAACCCTGGCCCATGTTATTTATATTTTATGTATTCTTTTTGTTAACTTTATTTATTTATTTTGCATGTGTGTGTGTGTGTGTGTGTGTGTGTGTGTGTGTGTGTGTATGTCAGAGGGCACTATATGTCCCTGTGAAGGACCAAGGGTTACTTCGGGAATCATCCTGGATTGATTCTACCTCCTTTTTACTTTGCTCTGGGTGTTCCCAGGCTCTGCCCACCAGGGCTAGAAGTGAAGGCTGCACCCTTTTCCACCTGGTGTTTTTCCATGGGACCTGGGATCTGAACTCAGGACCTTCTGCTTTCAAGGCAGTGTCTTAATCCTTGAGCCATCTCTCCAGCTCATTATTTATATTTTAAAGTTTTACATTCACATACTTTCCAAACTAAAACTGGTCTGCTGTATCATAAATTTAAATTTCTAATTCTTGGAATTCTGAATATAAACTCCCATATAACTAAATGGATCTTTGTTTTCTTCCAAAAGCATAACTTATGCCCCAGACATAACATCTTATTTGAATATATGATGAAAGCATATTTGCTGTGCCAAGATTGCAAGAACATTGTCCTCACATTTGGATGGAATGGCAAGATTGTTTCTTCTCACCATTTCCTACAAGACAAGGGAGACACGGCCACACATCAGCAACGCCCAAGCTTGGGCTGGAGGAACCATCCACAGTGCAGAGTTGGGGGGGACAAGAAAGAGCTGACAGAGAAGCTGGTGACAAAGGATCTGAGGTGTGGATGGAATTTACTTTGCCTTCCTGTTTCTCCAAAGTGCTGCAACGGTACTGTAGGGGGTAGGAAAAAGGGGAGAGGGCTGGATTTAAAGATGAGACAATCCCTGAGGGAGCTTTGACCACAGGACAGCTGTTTGTGGGAATTTCTTCAGATTACAAAGAGAGAACCCTGGAAGTATATGACGAAAGTGGGTGAAACACTGAGCAGTAGAAACTAACTCTACTCAAGTAGTTAACAGGGAAAACAAAACAAAGTAACTCTGCTTTTTTGACAGCCTACTAACCAAAACTTTAAATCACTATGTCATCTAATCCTTAACTTGGATTAAAACACACACATACCCCATACTTCATAGACAAAGACTTAAGACTGTGGTTATATTTTCATCTCTTCACTCTCCTGTGTCTCTGGGACTTTTGTTAAAGCGCTGAGTCACCTAAGACATTAGCTTCCAGGGAGCCCTTCCAACCTGGATGACAGATTAATAAGTACTGACAGTATTAGTTTAGCTTTGGGTGTTCGCAACAGTTTTTATCATTCTCCACTTACACACCAAACTCTCCCATCTCCTCCTGGGATAGAGAGTCATTCTGGACATCTAGAAGTGTCAAAGGCATGCTGTAAGCTAAGAGAAGCTTCTCTCTTCTGCACTTCCCTCCACACTCACCTGAAATTCACCCTATCCAGCAGTCTCAACTGGATACCTAGCTGAGACTCCAGTACCAGAAAGTAACAAGTAAGTAGTTCTGAACAACAATTTTTTGTTTCGGAACTTATGATTTTACAGGTAGAAATTCCTCAAAGATTATTTGTTCAATTTCAGTAAGATTAACAGTAATCCACTTCTTAGGATTTTACCAAGAGTAGAACAGCACTGCTTTGAAAATGGGAAGCAAACTCCCTGAGAGCAAGAACAATTTAGACCAGGCAGTGAATAGTGGTGGAAAACATGGGGCAGCATTTAATGTAGGTGTTCCTATAAGCAGGAACAAAAAAGATGCCATTATTCACCAAGCACCAGCCAGGACAGGAATTCTTGTTGTTTTCAGAATAACTCTTTGTTCTCGCTTGCACAATCTGTCATTCAGAGCTTCCTCATATCACCACTGAACCTAGATTTCTTAAGAACCCTTCCTCTTCCTGTGAATGACTCTTCCTCTACTCAGAGATGCACTCTCGGCTGTCAGACCATAGTAGCCACTCTATGGTCTGATAGCCTGTCTCTTCTTCCTGCTTCATTCCTCACTTGATTTCGGTCAAAGTTCCACAGAAGACCTAGCATGCAGCGTCACCACATCTCTGACCTCTTGGAGCCGCGCCCTCCTGAGGAAGCCTTGGCAGACACTGCTTCACACTCCCTGACAGAGGCCCAGCAAGCTCTTCCTTTTGAAAGCGGAGCCGCTCGGAGTAGGTCTGCATGACTCTGCCTTCTGGCAGCTACTCCACGCAATAAAATAAATATAATCTTTACTGGGTCAAATCCCACACTGATATGGAAAGCACTGTTGTCTAATATTTCTGCAGGGAAGAAAAGCAAATTCACATAAGATGAGATAAATAATGACTATAAGTACCAGTATTAGTTCAATCTATGTTTTTGTTGTCAAATGAGTTAAGAAAAAAAATTTTTTTCGGAACCTTCTAGACTTTGGAATTAAAATTGAGGGATTCTGTATCTACTTAAGTTCTTATTTTAAGATACACTGTCCAATTTAAATCTGTTGATTACCTGTTCAAAGTTCTAATTTCTTATTTGGTTCTACACTTGATCTTAGCAAAACAGCTAAGAAGCATTTCCATTTTGGTTCTTGCACAGATACACACTTGGTTTCATGTTTACATTTACAATTTCAATAATAGTCTATCTTATCTATAACTCAATGCTGTCATGAAAAGTTTGGAGTAATACTAATTTATTATTGCTTGTACCAACCATAATAAATTAAAAACTCACTTATTGAACATGCACGAGACTGTGGGTTTGATTCCCCGAAGAGGGGAACAGAGGGAGAGACTAAATGAGGAAAAAAAATCCAGACTAAAACTAGATGAAAACTAAAATAAGAAAGTTGTTACAGAAACACATAGTCTTCCACTTCTCACCCAACCCCAAGAGGCCAACTACTAAAAACGAAAAACCTCACTAGGTAAATACAGTAGCAAAGGGAGGCCCCTGTTGAACATTAAACTGAATCTAGGATCCAAAGATACTGACTTGCCTCTTGAAACAGAACTTGATCTAGTTCTTCCTAAAGAAGACTTAGCATTTAGAGTTCTTAATCTATCGGTCCACAGATTTTTTTTTTCTTCTTAAAGAATCAAGGAGTAGCTTTATAACTATGCTTGTAATCCTGGGACTTGAAAGGCTGAAGCAGGAGGATTTCCACAAGTTCCAGGGCAGCCTGAGCTACAGGATGAGAGTTTAAAAAAAAAAAGAGCAAAAATTTTTTAGGAAAACACAACTCATCACAATTATTCATAAGAAGCATACAAACAGTTATAAACAATATATAACCAAGCAAGCATAGCTGGGTTCCAATAAAACTTTATCTTTAGAAACTGCTGGCAAAGAACTTTAACTCGCAGGCAATTAACTCCTGTCCTAAGAGGTCAAATTTTAACACTAGAATCAGAACAAGAGTTAACAACAAAAAAATTGATCAAGTCTTTACTAAAACCTTGGAATTCCAAAATTTTATTTTTCCCCCGTTTTTATTTTTTCTACGTTTACAAACGGTTTGAGTATTCATCCCAGCTTCCCTTCCTCCCATCCTCTCTCTTCCTTTCACCTTTTCCTCCCATTTCGACACACCCTTCCTCTTATACACTTCCATGAACTTCAGGGTTCATTCTGGCTTGTCTCCTGTGGGACTCAGGCCTCCACAGTATAAAAAGTTACCTCTCTTCAGGTTACCCCACTGATATGTGCATTTCCCTTTACCCATCCAGTTTCAGACCCAAAGGTTTCCACTGTGAAACCATTACTCCATAGTATAATAAGGGCTGCTGACAGGGTAGTCTGATGGACCAAACTAAAATGTTTAATAACAGTGTTTCCAAAATCCCTTAAAAAACAGGTTTTGTCTTGTTTTTTTTTCCTTTTACTCTCTTTTCCTTCTTCCTAGAAGTGACTTTTTTCTTTAAATAAGAGAACTATGAGATCATAGTCTCCATGATACTACAATGATTGTAGCCCATCAATGATTCTACTGGACTATTAATGAACTCATAAGACTTAGGACTCTTTTTTTTAATGGAGATATCATTAAATTGTGTAACAAGAATTTAGAAAAAATGAATTACAGAGTTTGATCTCTTACTTTATTCATTATTAAGAAAGGCTCAGAAACTGCCCCTTTTGAAATAAAGCTGGAAAGTGGGGAGGGAGGAAAGTTAAGTGTGTGAGGCAAAGACAAACTTTAATCTTTCCTACAGAGAAATTAATGAGGTTAATTTTAGCTAATGACCTAAAAATTTAAAATATACTTTCGAGTTATTCTCTGTTACTAAGGTTGGATACGTAAATAATCAAAGAATAAGTAAAAGTGAGCCAAAGGAGGGCTCATAATCAGTAGCCAAGAAACTTTAGTCAGATGGAGGCCTCGCCTAAGGTCTGGGTAGGGGGAGTGTTTTTTCTACTCTATAGCTAGTGGCATTAACATAACCGCACACCAAGGCACATACCAGATCCAAATCCAGCCTCTGGCATTCCCCAGCTGTCGCAGCTCCTTATTATTATTATTATTTTGGTGTGTCTGTGCCTTTGGAGGCCTAAGGATGACTTCAGGAATCATTCTAGATTGCTTTCCTTTTTGCTTTGCTGTGGGTTTTCCCAGGCTCCACCTTCCATGGCTTGAAATTCAGGCCACCGCCATTTCCACCGACATCTTTATGTAAGATATGGGATCCGAACTCAGGACTTTCTGCTTGCAAAGCAGAGGCTTAATTGCTGAGCATCCCTCCAGTCCCATCACAATTCTTATGTGACACTCTCCTCCTGGCCTTCGTGTTTCTGAGACAGGGTTTTCCGATTTAGCCCTGGCTGGTGTGGATCTCACTGTGTAGCTCAAATTGCCCAGGAAGTCGCGATCAAATTATCTGAAATGCTAGGACTTAACGACACGTGACACACCTAGCTTTACTCACCTTGTCAAAAAAAAAAAAGTCCACCGTTCTTAAACATAAGACAAAGCCTAGTGTCAATGCTTATCTCAAAACCCTTTCTCAGACACATTTCTAAAATGTCTGGGAAATAAAAAGAATTCTCGCCACATCTACTTTAAGTTCAGCAATAGCGACACTTTCCCCGTCCTGTCATTCAAAGTTCAATGACGGTACAGGACTCTCTTTACTTCCTTAAACGGAATGTCACCTCTAGGCTGTTTAAGTTCCTTAAGGGCGCCAGGATGCACATTTGCAAAAATGCTAAATTAAAAGCATGTACACAATAGCCATGCATCTCACGTTTACGTGACTTGGCAGTTCGAATCCCTTTGAAAACTTGTCAGAAGGTGTACATTCGGGTTCGTAAGTATCAGTAAGTAATTTACCCAGTTTCTAAAGAATAATCACCACTTGAAGCGACATCTCGCTGAGAGGCAAAAGTGTAATACAGAAAAGAAAGCAAAAGCATTCTCTCCTGGCGACCCTTGGAAACTCCTCCCGTCCACTCTGGGTCCGCAGCAGCCGAGGCCGGTACCCATCCGGCCCACGCCTACCTGTTGGCGGCGGCCGTCCCCGCACACGGGACGCCCGGCCGCGCCGCAGACCCCCGCGGGCCATGCCGTCGTCCCGCGCCCCGGCTCCGGCCCACCGCACCCGGGGATGGCCGCGCCGCCCTCGCTCCCCCCAAGCCCGCACCTGATCGCAGCAGACACGCCCCGCGCTCCCACCTGCGTCCGCCCCGCCACGTTACCGCTCCGCCACCGCGGGGCTGCGCCGGGACTCCCGAAGGAGGCGGGCGCGGCGCGGGGCGTGGCCGGAGGCGTGGTCGATACGATTGGAGGAGCCGTCCGGGCAGGCCAGCTAGCCGGCCGCCGAGCCGTCGAGCGACCACTCTGGCAGGCCTGGCGGCTCCACCGCCGAGAGAGTGAGCGCTGGAGGGGCCCCAGGCCGGAGCCGGAGGTCGGCTGTCGAGGACGGTCCTGGTCGTCCGGAGATTCCGGCCACAACTATTTTTGTACGTTTTTATCGCCAGCCAGAAACCGCGGTTGCAGCATTGGGACATCGAAGGCAAAGGCACGACTTGAGCCTGGAAAAATCCAGGCAGGGCCGGTGCTTTAGGTGCAGAGGATGGAATGTTACAGGAAGAAGGGACCCTAAGGTGCGGCTGCTGAGGACTGAAGGTCACACGGAGCGCGCGGCGGACCCGGGACTCAAAGCCTCTGAGTTACGAGCATTTTCTCAGTGTAATCAGATTTCGAATGTAATTTTTTTCGTTTCTATTTTGAAACGAACTTACAAAAAAAAGTTGCAAATATAGTACAAAGAACATTTTTCCTCTGAACCATTTGAGATTTCAGTTGCTGGCACTATGACACATTGTTCCTAAGCACTTTCTACGCAACCACAATTGCAACTAAGTCAAAACATTTCCGTGGTGCATTGTTGCATTTTGCTGAATGTCACAGCACTATTCTGTAAGTCCTCAGTTTTTAAAGAAGCATTATTATTTACTTGCACTCTATTTCTAGTCGCCTTCAATTTGGAGTAATTCCTTAACCTTTCTTTCACTTTAAATTCCTGACAGTTTTGAAGACTATTAGTCAATTATTTCTTTTCTAAAATTTTGAGGCGTGTGTGTGTGTGTGTGTGTGTGTGTGTGTGTGTCTGCATGTCATGGCATGCATGCAGAAGTCAAATAACTTTATGGACTTAGTTTTTTCCTTCTACCTTTATGTAGGTGTTGAGATTTCAACTCAGGACCTCAGACTTGTGTTCAGTAAATTTACTCACTGCCGTTGCAGCATCATGACCCAATCTTCCTCAGTGGATGCAATAGGAAATATTTATACATTTATATTCATCTAGTACATCTATATTTACACTCAAGCGCATATATATGGATCTGAGTTTTATATATAAATATATTTATATACACATATAATATATATACATATATGTATATATATAACTGAACCATATGATGCTAGATTGGATGCTGTGAATATACATGGTTCAATCTAGTTTTGACTCTTGGAACTCTTGGAACTCTGTAGACTACAAAGAAACCTGGATCCTAATATCCTTAAGATATCCTTAATCTTCTATAGGTCCCCTCTCCTATAGAGGATGGTGTCTTCATCCCTGGAACTCCTGAACTGACCACCTCAGTAGCCCCCTCCCCCACTTTTCCTTCCCCCACATTGTACTCATGACTAGCCCATGACTCTTCCTGACCTTGCTCAGGTCCCATATCCCTTGCCAAGAATCCTGTTTGGCATCTTCCTTGGTGGGTTGCCTGTAGATGTAGCTCAGACAGAGTACTTGCCTTGCATGCATGAGGCCCAAGGTTCACTCTCTAGTACCACAAAAACAATTATCCAAAAGTGGTGAAATTCTAACAGGTGCCAGCAACTTTAGGGTTCTCTTCTTGATTTATATACCCTTTAAGAGGATAACAGGAGTTGCTTTAAAAGGCATCCTTAAATACTTTTTATACATACTATATATTAACTTATTATAGCACTGTAATGGACTACATTCAATGCTCAATTTTTCATTCAATTTTCTAAAGTTTTCTGGTAAGGAATGTAATAGTGTGTAAGGAGAGTAAAAGGAGAGAGTAAAGAGAGTTGCTATTGTTTTGAAGAAAGAAGAATCTAAGTGATTTGTGCATGTTTGGAACAAGATTCCAGAAGGAAGGTTATGAAAATCAAAAGCTAGTCCTTTAAATTCTTGTTAGATTCCATTTCTCTATTATTACAATATATTTATTTAAAAAACCTCTATAATATTGTGCACATAAATATATACATTTTTTAGATACAAGGTTTTGCTATTTTACCCAGACTTATCTCAAATTCCTAGTCTTAAGCAATTCTCCTATTCAGTTTCTTGAATAGCTGGGACAGTAGCCATATGTCATTCTTAGAAAATCCTCTCGCAGGTGCCATCTACAATTTGTTTCCTAGGTAATTCTATATCCTGTCAAATGAACAACCAATGCCCTAAACAGATAAAGAGATAGAGGGTATGCACACAACCTTTCTGATTTTGTTCTAAAACAAGGCATTTAACCCCCTAGTTCTGCATCTTCCTCCTATATGTGTACTATTAAGAACTCTTCCAAGTTTCAAATATTCTGTTGCTACCCCCCCCAAAAAAAAAACCCACCTCAAAGTAAAGAGAGTTGCTATTGTTTTGAAGAAAGAAGCTAAGTGATTTGTGCATGTTTGGAACAAGATTCCAGAAGGAAGATTATGAAAATCAAAAAACTAGTCCTTTAAATTCTTGTTAGATTCCTTTTCTCTATTATTACAATATATTTATTTTAAAAACCTCTATAAAATGCATTAAATAGCAACAGTTTTAAAAGGCTTTTATATGCATGTAGTCATATTTCAAAATATTGACATCAACTTGCACATAACTTTTTAAAAGTCAAGAATATATAACATAATCCTGCACATCCACATGACAATCATTCTGTTTCCTGCGCTTTCAAGAGTTACTTGTCTGTGTGCAGATGACATGTCAACTTTGCATTCATACTTATTTTGCTGCAGTTGGCCATGTAACAATAGTTTATGGTATATTGTTGCTATTCATCGATCACATGAGCCTGACAAGAAGAGAAAATTAATTTTTTGTCTTTTATATAATTTAGAGTTGTCTTTTATATATATTTAGAGTCATATTTAGAGCTCTTTATTTTTCCTCCTCAATTATTATTATTATCATCATTCTCATTGTTATTCAAGCTTTAAAAACATGAGTGGTTGTTCTTACCTTCCTCTCATTCCACCATCCCTCCTTTTTATCCTTCCTTCCCTTTACCATTCCATTCCTCTCCCTCCCATCCTCCTGCCGGTCTGCTTGTGTGCGCCCCAGGAATCCCTTTGGGTTGTTTGCATTGGTAGGGGCTCAAATCTTTGTGACAGATTAAGTGGCTCTTCCTTGCATAGACCCCACTGATTCAGGCACTCTCCTTCACCTGTCTACTCCTAGCCCCTAAGGTTCCACCTGTGTGAAATTATTTCTCCTGAGTTTCTCCCTAGTCTATGAGGAAATGTTGATATGTCAGTCACAGTGCAGGTCTGATGAGGATAAGTCTCATTGCAGTAAGTTTCTGGATGCAGCAGTCCTGCCTTGAGTGGAATGTCCTGGCTGGCTGAGAATCTCCCCACCTTTAGGCTCTTACGATCTTACAATCCAAGTTTCCCTGAGCCCTAGAATGGGGAGAGCTTTGTTTGGGTTGATTCCAGCTGAGTATTTTAGGATTGCAGATACTCTGTACTCTGGTTGGTTGTTGTCTATCACTGTTCTTTAATTGCAACACACTGTCTTGTTTGCTGTTGAGGTCTTTTCTTTTAGCATCTGTCTTTCTGTGTCTGGCATATTTCACTCAATATGATTTCTTCCAGATCCACCCATTCCTAGAAAATTTCATTACTTCATCTTTCCCGATAGCTGAATAGTATTCCATCATATATATGTACCATGTTTCCATTAGCCATTCGTCAACTGTTGGGTGTCTAAGTTGGTTCCATTTCTTTGCTATTGTGAAAAGAGCTGATGTGAACATGGTTGTACACATGACTCTGTTGCACGATGCAATGTTCTTTGGGAATATTCTCAGGAGCAGTATAGCTGGGTCCTATGGAGCTTCAATTTTTGACCTTTTCAGGCACCTCCAAATTGATCTCTAAAGGGGTTATAGGACTTTAGAGTCCCACCAACAATGTATTAAGGGTCAGCGTCTTCCCGCATCCGTGCCAGCATTTGCTGTTGTTTGTGTTTTGGATCTTAGTCATTTTGACTGGAATGAGGTGATGTCTCAGGTTGGTTTTAATTGTATTTCCCTAATGACTAGGGAGGTAAAACATTTTTAAGGTGTTCGTTAGACATTTGAATTTCTTATTGTAAGAAGTTTCTTTTCAGTTCTATAGCCCACTTTTAATGGTGGTGTTTACTTCCTTGGTATTTAATTTTTCAAGTTTTTTTTGTGTATTGTGGATATTATGCCTCTATCAGATGTGTGGTTAGTGAAGATGTTCTCCCATCCTTTAGGTTGCCTTTTTGCTCAATTAACAGTTTCTTTTGCTGAGCAAAGCTTTTTAATTTCTTATGTCCCACTTGTTTAGTGTTGGATTTATTCTCTGCTTTTGGAGTCCTATTGAGGAAATGTTGACCAAGGCCAATCAATTTGAGGATAATCCCTATTTTTTCTTCTAGGAGTTTTATAGTCCCTAGTCTAACATTGAGGTCTTTGATCCGTTTGTAGTTGATTTTCTTGCAGGGAGATAAATAAGGGTCCGGTTTCATTCTTCTGCGTGTAGATATCCAATTTTGCCAGAACCATTTGTTGAAGATGCTGCCCTTTTTCCATTTTTTTTTTTTGGCACTTATATCAAAGATCAGTTAACTATAGGTAAGTGCATTTATTTTCAGATCTTCAATTCTAAATCTATTGGTCTATATGTTTTTTAGAGCTGGTACCATGCCAGTACTATGGCTTTATAGTATACTTTAAAGTCTAGTATGTGAAGAATTGGGTTGGAATTTTGATTGGTATTGCATTGAATCTGTATATTGCTTTAGATAGAATGGTCATTGTGACTGTTAATTCTCCCAATCCAGGAGCACAGGAAATCTTTCTATCTTCTGGTGTCTTCTGTAATCTCTCTCTCTCTAAAGGTTTTGAGGTTTTCATTGTATAGATTTTTCATATCCTTGGTCAAGTTTATTCCACGGTATTTCAGTTTTTTAAGGAACAATGATAAATGGTATTGTTTCTCTCAGATTTTTCTTGTTTTACTTATCCTTGGTGTATAGAAAAGTCACTGATTTTTGGACATTTATTTTGTATCCTGCCACTCTACTGATTAGTTCCAGAAGTTTCCTGGCAGAATCTTTAGGGTCCTTGAGGTATAGGATCATGTCATCTATGAATAGGCATAACTTGATTTCTTTTTTCCAATTTGTATCCCTTTTATTTCCCTCTCTTATCTTATAACTCTGGCTAAGACTTCAAGTACAATGTTGAATAAGAAGTGGCGAGAGTGGGCAGCCTTGTCTAGTTCCCTATCTGATGGGAATGCTTCCAGTTTTTCACCATTTAGGATGATATTTTTTGCCATAGGCTTGTTGTATTTGATCCTTATTATGTTGATAAATATGTCTTCCCCTCTATTTTCTCCAGGGTCTTTATTATAAAGGTGTGGTGGATTTTTGTCAAAAGTTTCTCAGCATCAATTGAGAGAATAATGTGATTTTTGTCTTTACATTTGTTTATATGGTGAATTATATTTATAGATTTACGCATATTGACACAACTTTGTGTTTCTGGATAAACCCAGTCTGATCATACTGGATGATCTTTTTGATACGTTTTTGTATCTGATTTGTTAGAGTTTTGTTGAGGATCTTTGCATCTGTGTTCATCAGTGTGTGTCTTTATTTAGTTTTGGATCAGTGTAATGTTGCCTTCATAGAAAAAGTTTAGAAGTGGGCTGGAGAGGTGGCTCAGGGGTTAAGCCTCTGCCTTGCAGATGGAAGGTCTTGAGTTCGGATCCTAGACCCCACGTAGAGACGCCGTTGGAAGCGGGGGCGGCCTGCGTTTCTGGTCCTGGTAGGGCGGAGCCTGTGAATCCCCGGGCAGAAGGAGGTGGAGGCGTCCATGGTGGTTCGTGAATTCGTCCGTGGTTCTACACATACACATACACAGACACACACACACACACACACACAGACGGGCGCGCACACATACACACGCATATGTACACAGTTGAATAAATAATAATAATAATAAAATGTTTAAAAAAAAAGAAGAGTTTGGAAGTGTTCCTTCCTTTCTGTTTTGTGGGATAATTTAAGGAGTATTGGTGTTAAATGTTCTTTGAATTTCTGGTAGAATTCTGTGCCAAATCCATCTGGTCCCAAGCTTTTCTTGGTAGAGAGATTCATAATTACTACTTCAACTTTATTACTTGTTATAGGGCCATTTAAGTAATTCAATTCATCATGGTTTAACTTTGGTATATGGTATGTGTTTAGAAATTCATCCACGTCTCTATGATTGTCCAACTTGGTGCAATATAAATTTTTAAAGTACGACTCTATGATTTTTTTGAATTGCCTTAACATCTGTTGTGATAGTTCCATTTTCATCTCTAATTTTATTAACTTGGGTATTCTCTCTTTTGGTTTTGGTTAACTTGGCCAGGGGTTTGTCAATCCTATTTAGCTTTTCAAAGGACCAACTTCTTATTTGATTGATTCTTTGCATTATTTTCTTTGCTTCAAATTCAGTTATTTCTCCTCCAATCCTGACAGTCTCTGTACATCTACTTCTTTTGGGGTTGGTTTGTTCTTGTTTCTCTAAAGTTTTAAGCTGCATTGTTAGGTTGTTCACTTGTGAGGTTTCCATTTTTTTTATGTAGGCATTGAATGCTATAACTATTTCACTTAGCACTGCCTTCATTTTATCCCAGAGGTTTTGATATGATGGGTTTCATTATCTTTGAGTCTAAGATTTTTGTGTGTGTATGTGTGTGGAATAGTTACTCTTTTCTTTTATTGTGAGAGAATACCCAAAGTCAAACAGCTTAAGGAAGAAAGGGAGATTTATTTAGCTTATGGTTCCAGAGAGGAGATACAGTCTGTCATGGTGAGGGTGGCATGGCTGGAGACAGAAGCTGGCGACAGGTTACATCATTGCAGACATCTTGGAGGCTGAGCGCTGCAAGATTTTTTGCTGCAAAGGTAGACTTCTTCAGGAGGTAGGGTGGGACTAATCTACCTCAAGGCCCACCCCCTATGACCACCTCTCAAAGGCGCCATGATCTTCCCAAATACATGAGACCATGGGGGACACATTTCAAAACATGACACTGTGTGTGTCTATGTGTACCAGAGGGCACTGTGTTTGCCTGTGGAGGCCCAAGGATGACTTCGAGAATCAAATTGGATTGCTTCTACCTTTGCGTTGCTGTGGCTCCGCTTTTCTGTGGCTCCACTTTTCAGGACTGGAATATAAGCAGCTGCCATTTCTGCCTGGCATTTTTACGTGGAATCAGGATCCGAACTCAGGACCTTCTGCTCGGGAGGTAGAGGCTTAATCCCTGAGCCACCTCTCCAGCCCCCCACTATGAATTTTTGAATTTCTATTTTCACTTCTGTCTGGACCCATTCCTCATTCAATAGTATACTGTCAAGTTTTCAAGACTTTGTGTACTTTCAGATGTTTGCCTTATTATGGATGTCCATCTTTATTTCATGGTGGTCGGATAGAGTACAAGTGGTGTTTTCAATTTTCTTGTATTTGTGGAGGCTTGCTTTGTGGTCAGTATGTGATCTATTTTGGAGACAGTTCCATGGACTGCTGAAAAGAATGTTTATTCCGTGATGTTAGGATGGAATGTTTATAGGTGTCTTCAGTCTGGTTTTGTTTATGATTTAGTTTAGTGCCAGTGTCTCTGCATAGTTTTTGGCCGGTTGATCTGACTATTGGTGAGAGTGGGGTGTTGAAATTTCCTATCATTATCATATTTGGATTGATTTGTTGTTTTACGTGTTGTAGTTTTTGTTTAACGAATATGGGTAAGTCTATGTTTGGAGCATATATGTAGATATGTGAACTCTTTTTGATATACTGTTCCTTTGATGAATATGTAGTATCCTTATGTATCTCTTATGATCTATTTTGGTTTGAAGTCTATTTCATTGGATATTCGCATTGCTGTTCTTGCTGGTTTTTCTAGTTGAATTAGCTTGCAGTATTCTCTTTTTTAATTAATTAATTTTATTTGAGTGCGTGTGTGTGTGTGTGTGTGTGTGTGTGTTTATCAAAGGGCACTGTGTATCCCTATGCAGGACCAAGAATGACTTCAGGAATCATCTTGGATTACTTCTACCTCTTTTTTGCTTCACTCTGGGATTTCCCATGCTTTGCCCATTAGGGCCAGAAAGTACAGGCCACTGTTGTTTCCACCTGGCATTTTTACATGGGACCTAGGATCCAAACTCTGGACCTTCTTCCGAGGCAGAGTCTTAACCCCTGAGCTATCTCTCCAACCTGAACTTGGAGTATTTTCGATCATCCTTTGACCTTGAGCTTGTGCCTATCTTTCAAAGTGAGGTGTGTTTCTCGGAGGCATAATATTGTGCGTTGTGTCTTTTAATCCATGCTGTTAGTTTATGTCTCTTGATTGGAGAATTGATCCCATTGATGTTTAAAGTTATAATTGAGAGGTTTTTCTTGATTCGTCTCATTTTTTATCCTCTTGAGTGTGTTGATCAATTTTGTCTATCTTGAGAATGTTTTCTAGTATTTCCTGCAAGACTGAATTCATAAATAAGAAGGATGTTATGGTTACATTTTAGTGTCAACTTGAGACTTGCAGACTGTTTGGAGCACAACCGTGGAGAGTCAATGGTTAAAGCAAAGCACTTGGACAAATCTGCAGGTACTTGATTAATTGATGTGGAAAACCCAGCCCATAGTGGGTGGTACTTACCAGTGGTGGACCAGATAATAGGAAGTGCAAGGAGGAGGGACTTGCTCTCCCTTATCCTGTGTTGACTTGTTGTTGAGTTCACTCTTCTAGTGAGTGTTGTAGACTTCTTAGAGCATTGTTGCCTTCTTCGTTGTGGCTGCCACTACCACCTCTGTCCTTGGCTGACTCAGAAATCCATCCTTTCGGTCTTGCTGCTGTTCCTGTTGTCTTTGGAGCCTGATCTCTAGGCCTTGCTGTTGTGCACTGTTCATCACTGATGTCGGAGCCCAGCTGCTCTTCATTGATGTAGGAGTCCAGCTGTTTTTCACTGATGTCCAGTGAGATAGAAGATTGAGAGCTTCTCAGGATCTTTTGGTTTGTGACATTCCAGTCAAGAACGAAGCAGCTACGGGTGGCTACTCTGAAGGAATCTTTTTATTGTGAGTTAATTTAATAAACTTACTTTTATGTATTACATTCTAGAGATTCTGTTCTTGGAGAACCCTGACTAATACAGATTTTGGTATCAGGAGTGGTTCTGGAGGACCACAGTTGTAAGGATGAATTTCCCTAGTAAGCTTAAGCATATCTGGAGCTGGTTGTCCAACACAATGAAACCTCCAATTACTATGACTGCTTTAGTGATATGAAGATCACGAAAACTCCTTGGTGTGAGCTTTTCAAAGAACTGATAAAAGTGGGTGTGATGGATAGCCCTGATTCACTGTCGTGAGGAATACTCTGTATCTAAACTTTTGATAATCTAAGAAAAAATAAGGAAAATAAGGATGTTGCTTAGTTGCTTTCAGCATCTCTGGATAAAGTACAAAATGAGAAGGAAAGTCTCAGAGATGAAATTACCAAGATCAAGATGCGTATTAAAAAAAAAAATCTAAAGGCTTCTAAGTGTGCTTTGGAAGCATTGTTGCGGGAATAGTCTTCCCTCTATTTGTTAAATATCCCTTCTGGGTTACCAAATGTTATAGGTCCTAATGTTACAGGAAACGACCATCCCAATGTTGTAGGGTTCTTGTGTTCTGGAGTCAAAGATTGAAACCAGAACACATGTAGAGGATTAAGGTAGAGCTTATTAGAGGAGAGAAAGGCTGGAACTCATGGACTCCAGACGTGGAGTGCCATGAGAGACTAGGGCTCCGGAGAATTCATGGAGCCAGAAACAGACTCATGGCACCCCAAGTGCCATGAGGGGCAGGTGCCTTGAGGGGCAAGTGCCCTGGAAAACTCATGGACCCCAGGCATGGAATCCATGAGAAGCAGGCAAGGAACAGATTATGGTAGTCTGAATGCCATGACCAGCTAGGGAGCCAAAGATGGCTGCCAGGGTCAGGCATGTTTGTACACCTAGGCAAGCCCAGGAAACTGGCATTTTCTCATTGGTTGACTCCACTGGGGCCCAATCCAGTTGCTTCCGGGCCCACTTCAGCCTAGAGATCAACTTGTTTATTGGATATAGAGAGCTCATCTCCATAATCTTTTTATAGGAAGTTGGCCATCTTATCTCTGGGAGGATTAGAGTCAGTTTATTAGCAGGGGTGTTCCTTCAGAGTAATCCCAGAAGTGGGGGATGACCTTCAAAAACCTTAGAGACCCATCTCAGCGTGACTGCTCTTATCTTGCCTTAGCACCGCTGGATAAAATAGAGAGGGAAAAGAAAGATCTCAGAGATGAAAATAATCAGCTTCAGATGCATGTAAACAACTTGGCAGTTTCTAAGTGTGCTCTGGAAGAGAATCTTCCCTCCAGTAGTACTAGGGCTTGAACTGCTGAAAATCAAACTCAAGCTTTAATTATTAGATTGGCTGAGTTGCAACGTAAATTAAAGTACCAGCTTCAGAGGGTGTTGGCTGTTTAAGTTAGAACACTGATCAGAAAGGACTGGGATCCTGAAAACTGGGATGGTGATGTGTGGAAAGCCTCAAAGGAGGCTGAGGCTAGTGAACCTTTGAATTCTGGTGGGCCTTTTTCATCTAGGGAAATAGTCTCATCACCCTTGGTAGAGAATGAATCCCCACCTCCTGCAGCATCTCTGTCTCAGCCTTTGCCTGAGGGAATTAACCCTTCTTTGGCTGAGGAGGGGGTGAGGACTTTCCCTCAGAATAATGCTGATATTGCAGAGTGCCTACTTGTGGTTGCCTCTAGGCCTATAACCAGCCTCAAGTCTAAGCAGGCCCCTACAGGTGACATAGAAAGTGCGATATATAAGGATGTTCGCTATACTCCTAGAGAACGCCATGAGTTTTGTAACATGCTCAAACAGCAATCTGGAGAATACCCCTAGGAATGGATTTTAAGGCTGTGGAATATTGGTAGAAGGAATATGAAACTGGATTTACTGAAATGGTTCCATTGAGTAGCGCTTCTAGCTTTAATGCTGCAGTTCATAGAGTTAAAAATGGTGCCAAGAGTTTATTTGATTGGGCGGCTGAAACAATTGTTGGCTTTTGGCTTTCTGAAAGAAAGCTGGAGATACTAGATATTTCTTGGTTTAGTGTTGACATGTGATTAAAAGCCTTAGGGAAACTGGTATGCTTTACTGGATTCATTGTTTAAAAGGCCAGCAGTACACCTTTACTGTTCTACCTCAAGGATATATCAATTCTCCAGCCTATGCCATAACTTGCAGAAGATTGAAGATCTGCTCCGATTTTCTGCTTTAACACAGTTTGCACCTTGAAAAATAGGGAGCAAGTGACCCTAGAAGGGAGCACAGCAAGACAGAAAGTTCCAGCAGCCAAGGGAGGAGCTGGCAGCAATATACCTACTGTGGCCAATGAGTGCAGATGGAAAAGTGGTGTCTGTGGGGAATCCTGAAGTAGAGCTGAGAGGAACTAGAAGACAGTCCTTCATCTGCTTGTCACACTGTTCCTGCCACAGAGTTCCTGATGGGAGGTATAGGAAGCTACATCTGGTGTCAGCTTATTCCCTGAGTTCATCTATCAAGGTGAAGAACAAATTTTAATAACATTAGCAGCTCAGTTCTAAGCACAAACCAAACTGGAAGAACAGGTTAGAGCAAGCCTGAGCTAGAATTGAGGAGGAAGAACATTTTAGTTCAATGTCACACAATTCTGCAATGTGCATCACAAGTTCTGCAGACCGCAACTTGTCTAAAGTATATAGATAGGTGATGCTTTTATTTAGGGATGCTTCATTCTTCACAGGGAACAGGTAATTTATATGAATGTGAAATAAATGATGGATAATCATCCACATCAAAGTCAATACATTGAACAGCACACAAGATAACTTTAGGACTCAAATAATAGGGTCGGCAAGATAGCTCAGTGAGTAAGATACAGTCTTAGGAATCTGGTGATTTGAGTTCAATCACTAGAAGACCACATGGTAGAAGGGGAGAACTGACTTCAGGAAGTTGTCCTTCATCTCCACTGCTATAGCATGCATGAATATTCTCTCTCTCTCTCTGTCTTTCTCTCTCTCTCTCATTTCTTTAAGTATATTGTCATAGTTAAGCACAGGTGTCAACTTGACTGTTGAGGGTTTGAGCTCTGGGCACAGTTGTAGAGAGTTGATGGTTGAGTTAAATCCAGAGCAAATCTGAGACTTTTTTTTTATTTTTATTTTTTATTTTTGCATGTACGTCAGAGAGCACTGTGTATGCCTGTAGAGGCTCACAGGATTTCAGGAATCACCCTGGATTGTTCTATCTCCTCTTTGCTTTGCTCTGGAGTTTCTCAGACTCTGCCTTCCAGGGCCAGAAGTACAGGCCGTTGCCATTTCTATCTGGCATTTTCATGTGGGATCCAAACTCAGGACCCTCTACATGCAAGGCAGAAGCTTAACCCCTAAGACATCTCTCCAGTCCACACTAATCCAGAGCAAATCTGAAGGACATTGTCTAGCTGATGGAAAGACCCAGCCCATGATGGGTGGGATTAGGCCCTGGATAAATCACAGAGAGCTGGTTGAGAGAGTCGGCATCCTTCTGTATACTTGGCCAGACATGCTGGTCTGGCAAGTAAGGATTGTCCATCTCTCAGCTGTTATGCAGTGATGGTGTGGCCAGTTCCCTCAGCCCTGGTGTTGGTGTGTGCTTTCCTGTCAAGCTGGACTATGAACTGCAACCGGACTGTCATAAGAAAGTAAACTCCTTGTTCCCTTAAGCTATGTGATGGTCATTTATCAGCAACTATGCAGATGACTGCGACATATATTAAAAATGTAACTTAAATATTTTATTTATTTAGTGTGTATGAGTGTGTGTGTGTGTGTGTGTGTGAGAGAGAGAGAGAGAGAGAGAGAGAGAGAGAGAGAGAGAGAGAAAGAGAGAAAGAGAGAGAGAGAGAGAGAGAGAGCACTGTGTGTCCCTGTGGAGGACCAAAGGTGACTTCAGGAATCATCCTGGATTGCTTCTACCTCCTTCTTGCTTTGCTCTGGGATTTCCCAGGCTCTGCCCACCAGGGCCTGAAGGTGCAGGCTGCTGCCATTTCCACCTGGTGTTTTTACATGGTACCTGGTATCAGAACTTAAGACCTTCTGTTTGGGAGAGAGAATCTTAACTCTTGGGCCATCTCTCCAGCCCTCACAGTGTGTGAGCTAAAAAAAATTTAAAAAATATTTAACATGTATTTATTACAGAAAGACAGAAAGAGTATGTGTGTATGTGTAGAGGTCAAAGGACAACTTTTGGAAGTCAGTTTTTTCTCTTCTACCATGTGGGCTTTTTCTCCAGAGCCCTAGTGCTTCTGAACTCCAGCTGATTAAAAAAAAAAAAAAAAAAAAAAAACCTTCATTTATGCATTCACTTATTGTGTGTGTTTATTCATTCACCTATTGTGTGTGTGTGTGTGTGTGTGTGTGCGTGTGTGTATCAGGACACACTATGTGTCCCCATGGAGGACTGAGGGTGACTGTGACTTCAGGAATCATCCTGATTGTTTCTACCTCCTTTTTGCTTAGCTCTGGGATTTCCTAGGCTCTGCCCACCAGGGCCAGAAACACAGGCCACTGCCCATTTCTGCCTGGCATTTTTATGTGGGACCTAGGATCCAAACTCAGAACCTTCTGTTTGTGAAGCAGAGTCTTAACTTCTGATCCATCTCTCCAGACTGTCCTTATCATTTAAAAATTCTTATCAGTTAAATTCTAAGATTAGTTTATGTCAAACTTCTTTAGCTGTAAAACTTAGAGAAGACAACCTAGTCTGGGTGCAAATATCTAACCAACTAGTATGAACAACAGCTAGAAATTAAGTTACCTGTGTAATATGGTTAAGATAATCAGCGGAGCCTGAATCATATATCAAGAAGAAAAAGAAAGATGTTAATAACATGGAATAGAATTATATATGCTTGAACTCAATTTGCCAACCTCCAGACATTGACATAGCTGGGCACAAATCTACTTACAGACCATACTTACTTATCTTAATAGTGTTTTGTTGACTTGCACATTTTCTCCTTTTGTTTGCTTCCTCTCTTGTATGTTCTCTGAGACCAAAATATTTACTTTAAAAAATTGAAAGAAATAATTAATTTCTGTTAACAGAATTAAGTTAAAATATTAAATTATGAACAAAGTATACAGAAGCTAAAATGAATAGATTGCAATTGAACAATGAGACTGAACATTTTTTATCTTTTTCAAAAGGGGAAAATAATGTTAAATTGTGGTTTCTGCCATTTTCTTGTATAATTTTCTTCTTATTAAAGTATTTATGGTGTGTGCCACAGTGCATATATGGAGATCAGAGGATACCTTTGTGGAGTTAGTTCTCTGCTTTTACCTGCATGATCTTCCACCTGTTCTAAGGGTCAAGCCCAGGTTGTCAGACTTGAACAGCAAGTACCTTTAACCAATGAACTATCTTGCCTATCCCTCTTGCATAATTTTTTAAACCTTACCACACAGTAGGTTCTAGCCATAAACTTGTTGAATAAGTGTAAATAACAATTTAAATTATCAGCAAATTTTCTCGTGCTTTTTTTAAAAAATGTAAATAGCACAGGCATAGAAACAGTTTCTACACTCAAAATTCACAGCCTCATTGGGAGTACAGATAGTCGTGCTCCACACAATGGGTGCATGACAGAGATATGAGCTCAAGAGAATATCTGACTTGCTTTTTTTGCATTTGAGACACTTCTTGCTTCTTATATATCATTTCAGAAATGATGCATGTATAAGCAATATGTAACTGAAAAGTTATATGAGATGTTCTTCTATATTCAATTTACTTTTGATCCTTCTCTTCCATTCAGTTCAGTTTTTTCATTGAAAACTGGAGAGATCCTCTAAACTATTTCAAAATCAGCAGTTCATTGAGGCTGACAGATTTGGAAAACTCTGCCCTTTCTCTCCCCTGCCATGTTAAACAGTTTGCAACAGAAGCACCAACTAGCATTTTCCTGTCTGGAAAGTGGGCACTGTGTTTGATGAAGCCCATCTTATTAAATGAGGCATTTCCCAAAGGAGGGAAACCAGCCACCACACTTAGCAAAGATGAACAGATAGTCTTTAACTGAGTCTCTGCTGCAGATAGTGATCGCTTGACTTCACATCCATTTGCTGCTGTGTCTTGCTCAGCACACTGATAGCTTAGTTGGGAGAATATATCCCATCTCCTGCCTCCTGACTGTGCTCCCCAAAATGTTGCAGGGGAGGATTTTTTTCATGTTTCAGAGATTGAAGCAGAATATTACGGGAGAATTTAATTAGTTTATTAGAGAAAAGAAAGTTCGGAACTCATGGACATGAATTCCATAAGGGGTAAGAGAACCACCAAGAACCCACAGACTCTAGGCATGGAATCCATGAGGGGCAAAGGAAATGAAAGGAACTGATAAATTCAAGACATAGTGTCCCATGAAGGACGGGTGTTTATGAAAGAAAGAAAGAGAAAGAGAGAGAGAGCAAGAGAGAGAGAGAGAGAAAGAGAGAGAGAGAGAGAGAGAGAGAGAGAGAGAGAGAGAGAGAGAGAGAGAAAGAGAGAGAGAGAAAGTTTTTTCTTTAGGGTACCCTAGCCCATCATGTCACTCCACGTCTGGAGTCCATGAGCCCCATCCTTTCGCTCCTCTAATAAACTCTACCTTAGTTCTCTTAAAATAAGTTTGCTTTATTTTATTTTATTTTATTTTATTTTTTTACTACGGCTTTCTGTTATAATTTGAAGTCAGGAATCATAATATTTCCAAGATTGTTCTTTCTGCTTAGGATTCCTTTGGCTATTTTGAGTCTTTTGTGCTTCCTCGTAAATTTTAGTTGTTGTTGTTGTTTGAGTTCCTTGAAGACTGTCCTTGGAATTATAACAGATACTGCACTGGGTCTATAGATTAGTTTTGGTGACATTACCATTTTTACAACACTGATTCTGTCAATCCCTGAGCATGGGTGGCCTTTCCATCCCCTAGTGTCTTACTGTCTTTTCTTCAGTGTCTTAAAATTTTACTGTCTTTCCCTTCCTTTGTTGAATTTATTGCTAGTTTTTAAAAAAGCTATTGAGAATAAGATTTTTTGTTTCTTAGTTTCTTCCTTGGCAAGTTTGCTGCTAGTATATGGAAAAGCTACTGATTTTTGTATTTTGTTTTTATATCTAACTACTTTCCTGAAAGTGTTGATCAGATCTAAGAGTTTTCTGAAAGGAGTGCTTAAGGTTTTTAAAGCATAGGATTATGCTGTCTGCAGAGATAGTTTAACTTCTTTCTTATTTTATCCCTTTTATTTTATTCATTAGTCTTTAAGTACTATATAGAATAAGAGTAGAAAGAGCAAGCGCCCTTTTCTTGTTCCTGATTTTAGAGGAAATGTTTTCAGTTTTCCCCCATTTAGTATAATGTTGGCTGTAGGTTTGCTCTAATAACCTTTATTGTGTTGATTCTTCTACTCTTAATTTCTTCAGAGCTTTTATCATAAAATTGTGTTAAATTTTCTCCAAAGCTTTTTCTAAAATTGAGATGATCATGTAATTTCTGCCTTAAGTCAATTTATATGCTGTATTTAATTTATTAATTTGTGGATGCTGAATCATCCTTGCATTCCTGGAATGAAACCAACTTGATCATGGCATATGATATTCTTAGTGTTCTTGAAATTGGTTTGCAAGCATTTTATTGAGAAGTTTTGTGTCTATGTTTATCAGGTAAAGTTACATATATATATATATATATAGGCTTTGGTGTCAGTAATGCTGGCTTTATAGACTGAGTTTGGCAATATTCCTTCCATTTTCTCCACCAACTGAAGATCATCTGTAACTCTTGGGCAGCTTTCTCTTGAGGGCTCAATTCAGAGTATGCTTCATAAAGGAAAGAACAAACTGCTGTATTAGCAACATTATCAGATCACATAAGATATAGGAATGGATAAAGCTCCCTAATACATTGTTAATAACCATAAAAGAGAAGGAGGGCAAAATACAGGCTGTGCTGTGATATTAAAAATTATTTAGTGTAAATGTGGAAAAAAATAAATGAACAAGATAAAGGAATGAGATGAGGGAAAATATAGGGGGCAAAAAAGAAAAGGAGAAGGAAAGAAGAATGGAAAAGAAAAGAAAGTTGCCTGATAATGAAAAATATGTAAATGAAATTAGATGAATGTGTGAAACAGAATAACAAAATAAAAACAATTTAAAAACATGATAAGGTAAAAATACAGTAAAAAGTACAATATAAAGATGAAGAGACATGAGGAACAAAGATAAAATAAATAAAAAATGAAGTATTGAAATATTTTTTTCTGGGTTCTTTATATTTGGAGATTGCAGTCAGATGCAGGGGGAGGTCAGTTGAATCTGTGAAACTTTATCTTTTCTAAGGGATTTGAACATAAACAGAGGTTTCATAACAATTAAGTAGAATTCATCATAAATAAAGAATGGGTTCATGAAAAGACCCACTGAGCAGTGATTAACTGGGGAAGGAACCCAGGAAGAGCCGGTCTGAGGAAGATGGATCTCAACAGTAGACTTAAGGACAGAAGAACCCAGACAGGTGGCACCTGACTTAATGAAGTTGTAGCAGGGTGTTCTAGATTGGCAGCCTTCACATAGCTCAATGTTGCATCTGCCCCCGCCCCCTCCGCCCCCACCATGAACTTGAATTCATAGGGCTCTTCCTTCCACAGTCACCCAAGTGTTGAGATCACAGAAGACATGAACCATTATGCCTGACTTTTCTATCTAAAACTTGGAAACTGTGGATGGGTGCCAGCTTGCCAGCTTGCTCTTTTCCTGCACTCTTCAGACAGATATGAATGGTCACCAACTGTACCCACTCACGGGAGCAGCAGGCGTTGAGGAGGTTTGCCAGGTGCTCTGCATTGACCAATAGTATATCCAGTGGGAGACCTCCTGGGGCAACTCAGGCAGATTGTTTATCTTCAGGAAGTATATATATATACTTTTTTTGCTGGACTGAATTTGCTGGACTCATCCTGGCTGATCTGTTCCAGGAGACCCTTCAGGTTGAAACCCAGGAGAGCCCATTCGGATCATCTAGAGGCTAGCACCTCTGTGGGAGCACAAGGCTGCAGCTCTTTTTTTTTTTAATTTTATCTATTTTTGCGTGCATGTGCGTGTGTGCGCGTGTGCGTGTGCGTGTGCGTGTGTGTGTGTGTGTGTGTGCATCAGAGGGCACTGTCTCCCTGTGGAGGACCAAGGGTGATTTCAGGCATCATCCTGGATTACTTCTACCTCCTTTTTTCCTTCGCTCTGGGATTTTCCAGGCTCCACCCATCAGGTCGGGAAATGCAGGCAGCTGCCCTTTCTGCCTGGCATGTGGGATCTGGGATCTGAACTCAGTAGCTTCTGCTTGTGATGCATAGTCTTAACCCCTGAATCATCTCTCCAATCCAACTTAGGCAGTTGTGGAGCAGCCATGCTAGGAGGGTCTCTGAAGGTTATGGAAAGCCATCCCCCATTGCTGGGATTATCCTGGTGGAACACCCCTTTTGATAAGGAGGAACTGACTTCAGTCCTCCACAGAGATAAGGTGGTCAACTTTTCCTAACACTTTGCTTATAAAAGGATATGGAGATTCATTCTCCTTTACAGGTAAGCCTTTCCAGGAGGTGGGTACAAGTTCAACTGAGTTGGGTCCCAATATGAGCCAACCAATGAAAAAAAGCCACCCCTCCCCCTCTGCTTGCCTAAGTATATAAATATGCCTGCCCCTTATGGAATGCCAACTCTGGAGTCCTTGTGTTCCATTCTTTCTGTCCTCTAATAAACTCTTGCTTAATTCTCTACGTGTGTTCTGGTTTCAATCTTCAACTCCTAGAGTTCAAATATTTCATTTATTTATTTATTATGAGAGAGAGAACAAAAGCCATGGCATGTATCTGTTCAGCATGCAAGCATTTTTCAGAAGTCAGTTCTGTCCTTTCATTGTGTGTGCCCTGGATATTGAACTCAACTTACCAGGTTTTCATACTGTGTCTTTACCTTCTGTGGCATCTCACCAGCCCTGGAATTTTGTCTTTCCCATAGTTTTTGCTGCTATAGAGCCTGATTTGGACAAATGTCTAATGTTCACCAGAGCTGTCTTTGCTTTAGTAGCTTCCCTCTTTGTGTAGCAGGGCCTCTGCTGGTCACACTTACCATTGCACTCTATGGACTGGGTAGATTCTTTCACCCTTCAGGGACTGTCCCAAACATTCTCTGTGCAGTGGCTAATGTTCTAACTAGGATGGAGGGTGCAGGCTCCTCATCCAAGCGTGCTGGGAGTGTAGGATACAACCACAATGCTGATGTCTGTCCAGATAACCTGTCTTTGTACTTTCAAGATCTTGATTGGCCAACTTGTTGGAGGGATACGGCTGTGATGCTAAGTATTCCACTAGAGCTTCAGAATTGGGATCTGCAATAGTGAACAGCAGAGGATGATCCACTTGCTGACTTCTGACTTGGGATATGGAACTCCTGGGTCATCTCCAGTTAATAGTATCTGCTCCCAGCCACAAACGACAGGGATGTGTTTCCTTGCTCACTTTCCTTACTTTCATTGCCTGAGTTGAGCCTCCTGCTGCCTGAGGTTTTAGTTCCCAGCTAGCCTGCTTTCCATAATTACCTCCCAGAATTGTACCAGGGCTCTGGCAGGTTACGTTGAGGATAATTGCTGTTCTTGTTCTCAGGCTCCAGGGTCAGTCAGTTTTAAACATAATTTGTCTCCGGATGGTGACTGGCTACTGTTGACCTGCCTGCCAGAGAAATCTCCATCTTCCCTAAACACACAACTGGATCTGAGGTTTCTCAGGACTTGGGTTTGCTCTAATGAGACTACTGCCAGTGTGCTTTTCACTAGGGCCATCTGGCTTTCTTTTTTGGATGTAGCTTCTTTTTTCCTTCCTGCAGCCAGAGAACTACCTTCTAATGCCTTTAAAGCAGCAGCTCCCCTCCCTCCTTTTTTACGCTACTTCTCTTTAGCCTCTTATCTCTTTGCTGAGTTTGTCTTTCCTTTCCAAGTATGGTTTCTGAGATCAGTCATTTCAGCTGTACTCCTACCAGTATTCAGTTCCCTCCACTCTGTCACCTTAATACATTGCATCCCTTCTGCCAATCCTGAACGTGGATCAACAGGACCATCTGCCTTTCCTGATCCACTCTTGCACTGCCAAGAAAATTGTGTAACTGTGCTTCCTAATTTACTGCATTATTTATGATTGAGCCTCAGCTAGTAGGCTCACCTACCCATAGGTCACAGCAACTACATGGGATATTCTCTAATGACCTCACGTTACTGTCTCACAGTCTTCTTTTCTCCCTCAGGATTGTTGGTTTACTAGCAGGAGTAGACAGCATGATATCAGAACTCATTATTGAGAGTTCCCTTTCCCTCCTCAGCTTGGGCCATCTTTTCCTCCCATCTCGGAGGATACCCAGGGTGTTCCAGAAATAGCTATTTGTGGTTTTGGTCCATACTGCCTCTCTTTTCTCAAATTACTTTTTGCTCACTCTGAAGAAATGCTCACATTTTCTTTTTTTAAAATTGTTTCTAGTTTTAAACCCATGACCCCCTACTTTCCTTTCTCTCTCCCCTCCCTTTCACCAATCCATCCCACTCCCTCCCACCTTACTCTCTGTCTGCTTCTATGGGTCCCAGGGTTCCCTCTAGGTTATCTATTCTAGTGGTGGTTCAGGCCTCTGGAGCAGAGTAAGTGGCCCTTTCTTGGGCAAACCCACTGAGAGGGGCACTCCCCTTCATCTGCCTGGCCTTAGCCCCTAAGGTTTCCACTGAACATAATTATTTCTCCTGAGATCCTCTCGAGTCTATGAGGGCATATTGGTATGTCAGCCATTATGCAGATCTGGTAAGAACAAGTCTCATTGCAGTGAAGTCTTGGATGTAACAGCCCTGCTTTGTGTGGAATTTCTTGTCCAATGGTGGATCTACCCATCTTTAGACCTTACAATCTTACCACCCCCTCTTCCCCGAGGTTCCCTGAGCCTTAAGATGGAGAGAGATTAGGATGGCCTGATTCCAGGTGAGCAATGCAGGGTCAACAGTACTCTGCATTCTGGTTGGCGTTTGTCTATTTCACTGCTTTTTCACTGCACAAGGCTGTGTCCTGTCTGGGTGTTGATATACTCTCCTTTTATTGTAGAGGAAGGCTTCTAGGCTGAGCACTGATTGCTCTTCCAATGTATGAGTATAATTACAGGTATTTACAGAGCAGTTTGGTGCACTGTCTTCCTCCCTGTAAGTTCATAGTCTATTCTTCCCTAGTGATCTACTTCCTTCCCTGTTACAGGTTTTTGTTCTAGTTAACAGTAACAGGAATGGGTCATATGGTAGTTCCATTTTTCACTTTCTGAGGAACCTCTACACTGATCTCCAAAGAGGCTACACTAGTTTAGACTCCTTCCAGCAGTGAATAAGTGTTTCCTTTTCTCCATATCCTTGCTAACATTCTCTGTTGTTTGTATTCTCGATCTTAAGCCATTCAGACTCAGGTAAGATGGTATCGAAGGGTAGTTTTAATTTACATTTCTTTGATGACCAGGGAAGTTGAGCATCTTTTGAGATATTTTATTTATTTATTTATTTTTTCCACTCATACAAACTTAATAGGTACCCTGGTACCCTCCCCATATCCCCTTGTTCTCCCCCCCTTTTCCCCTTCCCTTCCCCCCTCCCTCCCTTTCTCCCAGTGCCACCCATCCCTGGAGCATCCTTTTGCATGAATATCAAACTTCCTTCTGGGAAGGTATAAGGACTCAGTAGTATTGCCTAGAGCTCTTTCTTGTGTTCCTCTTTAGTATAGGAACACTGTTGTGGCTGTTAATTCCTTGCCTCTAAGGATCCTAGTGCCTGTGAGCCATGCTAGACTTTGGGGGGTCAATGATATGTCCTATTATGATTACTTCAGTTCTAACTTGTGTGGAGTATCTTGCATATCGTTGCTCCTCCCCATCTCTAGTCTCTTACAATCTTACCGCCCCCTCTTCCACAAATTTCCCTGAGCTTTAGGATGGGGAGAGATTAGGCTGGCCTAGTTCCAGGTGATTAATGTAGGGTCTCTGATGTTCTGAATTATGTTTTTTTTTTTTCAGTTTCGCTCCCTTGGCGCCATCCTGATGAGTATTGGATGTCACCTTGTTGCAGTCCGCCTGCATGGTTGCTGATAAATGACCAGAACACAGCTTAAGGGAACAAAGAGTTTACTTTCTTATGACAGTCCGGTTACAGTTCATAGTCCAGCTTGACAGGAGAGCATGCACCAATACCAGGGCTGAGGGAACTGGCCACCATAACGGCTGAGAGATGGACAATCCTTACTTGCCAGACCAGCATGTTTGGCCACGTACACAGAAGGATGCCAACTCTCTCAACCAGGTCTCTCTGATTTATCCAGGGCCTAATCCCACCCACCATGGGCTGGGTCTTCCCCAGCAGCCAGACAATCTCCTTCAGGTTTGCTCTGGGCTTAAATCAACCATCAACTCTGTACAACTGTGCCCCCCAGAGCTCAAACCCTCAACAGTCAAGTTGACACCTTAACTATGACACATCTCCAGAGATAAAAGGCTGTTAAAATAGAGTCTTACTATAAGAGTAGATTCAAAGGTAGATGGAATAAGAGTAGGAGACCACAGTGAGGTGGGGGGTCATTCTCCCATTTGCAGGATGGTTACCATCTATCTGCCAGACTCTATGCCCTCTCTGTCTGGTGATATCAAACCCCATCAGTTGCAAGGAAGGAAAGTCTGTCAGCTTAACCACATGTCTCACTACTTACTTTCAGTACTTGCTGGTGGCCTATTTTCTCTGCTGTAGCATGATCCTCTCTCTCCTTGTTTCTGGCGGAGCCCTCCTTCCCCTTCCCTCCTGTTTATAATCTTTGCAATTACTGTAGATATTACAGAGATTTGTTTTTGAGTGTCACTAAATGGGTTTGATACTAGGATCCACCTATTAGGGAATACATATGGCCCTTAATTTTCTGTGTCTGGGTTACTTCACTCAATATAATTTTTTCTAATTCCATCCATTTCTCAGCAAATTTCATTAATTCATGTTTTTTGATGGCTGGGTAGTATTCCATTGTATAAATGTACCACATCCACTTGTCAACTGTTGGGCATTTGGGTTGATTCCATGACTTTGTTATTGTAAACAGTGCTGCTATGAACATGGTCTTGCTTGTGCCATTGAGGTGAATTTTTGCTGTATGGGGGGTTATTCCCAAAAGTGAAATAGCAGGGTCATATGGCATTTCAATCTCAATTGCCAGACTGTTTGCCAGAGTGGCTGTATGAGCCTGCATTCCCACCAGCAATGTAGAGAGTTCCTCTCTCTCCACATCCTCTCCAGCATTTGGTGTTGTTTGTATTGTGGATTTTTGCCATCCTGACTGGGGTGAGATGATATCTCAGGGAAGTTTTGATTTGCATTTCCCTGATGGCTAAGGATGTGGAGCATTTTTTAAGATATTCGTTAGACATTTCAATTTATCTTTTGAGATTTTTGTTAGGCATTTCAATTCCTTTTTGTGTGAAGTCCCTGCTTGGTCCAGGCTCATTTTTAATTGGGATGTTTGCTTTTTTGATGTTTAATTTTTTCAGTTCTTTGTATAGTCTGTCCTTTGTTGGATTCATAGTTAGTAAAGATTTTCTCGCCTTCTGTGGATTGTCTTTTTGTACAATTAAGTTTCTTTTGCAGAACAGAAGCTTTTTAATTTCATGAAGCCCCTACTTGTCGATTATTGGTCTTAGTTCCTGAGCATTTGGGTTGTGTTTAGAAAATCTTTATCTAGGCTTATCAATTCAAGTGTACTCCCTACTCTTTCTTCTAACAGTTTCAGGATTTGGGGGTTAACTTAACTTCAAGGTTTCTGATCCATTCTGAGTTGATTTTTGTGTAAGAATTTTTATTCTTCTACATGTATATGTCCAATTTTCCCAATACCATTTGTTGAAGATGTTGTCTTTTCTCCAGCACATGTTTGCTCATGTTTTCTGAATTGTAAATAATAGTATCTTAGCATTGCCTTTCTATCAAGCTATAGATCCTCTATTTCCTTCCCTTTATCTCTATCTTCTTCAAAGAGTTGTCAATACTTAAGCACTTTTTCAAATTTCCATTTCAAGATATTTGGCTTACATAATTCCAAGTGACCTGCATTCAATAATTTTCACAGCAGATTCCTAATTATTAGTACAAATAGCTTCCTCCCTCCCTCCCTCTTTCCCTCTTTCCCTCTTTCCCTCTTTCCCTCTCTCCCTCCCTCCTTCCTTCCTTCCTTCCCTCCCTCCCTACCTCCTTCCTTCCTTTCTTCCTTCCTTCCTTCCTTCCTTCCTTCCTTCCTTCCTTCCTTCCTTCCTTCCTTCCTTCCTTCCTTCCTTCTTTCCCTCCTTTCTTCCTTCTTTCTTTCTCACTTTCTCTCCTCTCTCTCTCTCTCTTTCAATACTGGAGATTGAAGATTGATCAAGAACTTTTCCACATGCTAGCCAAATGTTGTACCCCTGGGCATAGCCCCTAAGCAGCTCTTTTTACAATTTCTCACTGGGCCTCTTTATGGATTGGATGTTGTTCACCATGAGCTATTTGGATAGACTCTAGCACTGTTCTTAGATCCCATGACATTACCCTCTTCTAATCACTCTCCCACTGACTTCTTATCATTTCATGCCTTTATATGCTTTCAACCTTTGCTTAAATGTACATCTAGACAACAGTTTCTTTTCTTTTTCTTTGTGTGTGTGTGTGTGTGTGTGTGTGTGTGTGTGTGTGTGTGTTTGTGCATGAATCAGAAGGCACTATATGTGTAGAAGGGGGATTTGATAAAGAACCTGTGAGAACAAGAAACAGAAATTCTCCAGTTAGGAGATTGCTGACAAGCAACTAACCATAAGAACAGATGTCCCCCTCCCCTGATGGCTTTCTGGAACAGTTTGTAGCTGAAGTTTCCCAAGATCCCTAGATACAGAGTTTCTAAGAAAATGCTAGGGTTATAAAAATAAGATAATCTGACCAGTAAGATTGCAAATGGCTGGGCTGAAGAGATGGCTCAAGGGTTAAGACTCTGTCTTGCAAGCAGAAGGTCCTGAGTTCAATCTCAGATCCCACGTAAAAAACACCAGGCAGAAATGGTGTCTACCTACACTTCTAACCCTAGTGATCAGAGCCTGGGAAATCCCAGAGCAAAGCAAGAAGGAGGTAGAAGCAATCCAGAATGATTCTTGAAGTCACCCTTTGTCCTCCACAAGGATACACAGTGCCTTCTGATATACACACACATACACACACACTTACACAAAATAAATAAATTTAAAAAAGATGCAAACAGCTAACCACATAGTTTTATTTTTGTACACGCCTGGCTTGCTTGTTCTGCATGTACTCTTGTGGTTTTTGCCTTTAAATATCCTGAGAAACTGTAATTTGGGGCTATATTTCAAGGACCCAGTTCTTGTGTGTGTGAGCCCTGGTGCATCAGCCAATGATAAACCTCTCTTTTTGTTAACTTTTAACTTGTGGTCAGTGGTGGATCTCTGAACCCCCCATATCCATAACATATGTCCCTGTGGAGGACCAAGGGTGACTTTAGGAATCATCCTGGGTTTGCTTCTACCTCCTTTTTTGCTTGACTCTGGGCTTTTCCAGACTCTACCCACCAGGTCCAAAGTGCAGGTGCTGCCATTTCCACATTTTCACGTGAAATCTGGGATCCAAACTCAGGACCTTCTGTTTGTGAGACAGTCTTAAACCCTGAGCATCTCTCTAATCCAACTACTTCTTGATTAATATCTTTCTTTTGCTTGCGTTTTTAGAAAGTCTCACCTTATGTAATAGTTACTCTTAACTATTGCTGTGAGAGAGCACCCAAAGTTTATTCAGCTTACCATTCCAGAGGGGAGAAACAGTCTTTCATTGTAGAAGTGCTATGGTTGGTAGGCTATAGTTATTGCAAACATCCAGTAGGCTAATAGGTGACAGCTGAAGGCTGGAAGATTCCTGGAGAGTCTCTCTTCTTCCCAGTCTTCTGCCCTGTGATTCCTTTTATCTGACCAACTACTGGGAGGTTCCAATGAGATCTAGGGTGGTTCCAATCAGATCTGGAGTTGGTCTTTGTATTGTAAATGTATTGATCCAGATAGTCTCTTCAGGTGATCTCAGATGATCTTAGTTAATGACTGGTGTGTTAAATTGACTTTTAAAAATGTGTCCAGCTCTATATCAGTCACCTGGAACTAGGCCAGCGTAATCTCTCCCCATCCTGAAGCTCAGGGAAATTTGCGGAAGAGGGGGCGGTAAGATTGTAAGAGCACAAGGATGGGAGGAGCAATGATATGCAAGATACTCCATACAAGTTAGGGCCAAAGCAATCACAACTTGGACTTTGCATGCCTGTCGCAATGTCCAACACACTATTGACCTCACAAAGTCTAGCATTTGCTAAAAGCACTAGGATCCTAGGAGGCAAGGGACTGACAGCCACAGTAGTGTTCCTATGTTTAAGGGGAACACAGGAAAGGGTTCTGGGAAATGCCACTGGGTCCTTGTACATCATCGGAGAGGAGGACCCAGAGGAGAGTTTGGCATGCACAGTTAGAGGATGCTTGGGGAATGCGAGGGGGAGACACTGGGGGATGGGGAGGGAAGGGGGAGGGGAGGGGGCACAGGGGGATGGGGGGTTGGAGGGAGGGGGGGGGACCAGTGTACCTGTTAAGTTTGTATGAGTAGAAATAAAAAAAAATGTGTCCAGTTCTGGACAGGCGTGATGGAGCAAGCCTGTACTCTCAGCACTCGGAGCATTGCAACTTTAAGGCCAACATGTACTATATGATAAGACCTGTCTTAGAAGAAATACAAATAAACAAACATTACATAATTTGTTTATTGTGTGTGTGTGTGTGTGTGTGTGTGTGTGTGTATCATAGGGTACTGTGTGTCCCTATAGAAAGTCAAGAATGACTTTTGGAATCACCCTGGATTGTTTCTTCATGGTAGGCACCGTGTAATATACTTACCCATTTGCTCATGTCTCCCAGTGTTTTGCACTATATGTAAGTAACATATTTTCCAATAAGTCAAGTAACAGTCTTGAATGTTTCACAAATTAAGGACAATAGTGACCTTGTCTTAAAACATCTGCATAATTTCTCCTTCTGTTTCCAAATGAAAGCATCATGGGAGGAATAAGGAGGAAAATATAGAATATGATATTATTACAATCCTAAATTATTTTAATATAAACATGAATATGTGTGTCACACTCTAGATAAACTTTATTCTGATCAGACCTAACAAAATGCGACTATTCCAATAAAACTCTCAGAAAATTGAGGCTAGAGAGATAGCTTTAAAGTCTTTGTTTTGCAAACAAAAGGACCTGATTTCAGATCCCAGTCCCACATAAAGACACTGAGCCAAAATGACAATGGCCTGCACTTCTAGGTCTGGAAGGTGGAGCCTGGGAAACCCTAGAGTAAAGCAATAAGGAAATAGAGCAATCCAGAATGATTCCCAAAGTCACCCTTCGGCCTCTAAAGGCACACCACACCCAGTCAAGTGCTCTCTTCTCTACACAGTCACTCCCACACCCCCACATGCAAAAAAAAAAAAAAAAACTTTTAGAAAATTTAGCATATAAAAAATTTATAATCCCACTATTGGAGGATGTGAACATTCATTATCATTATTTATTGTGTGAAAACAAGGACATAGAATAGCATCTATCTATCTATCTATCTATCTATCTATCTATCTATCTATCTATCTATCTATGCTGTGTGGCATATGTGTTTATACATGTGTGGAGGACAGCCGTCTAACCTGTGCATTCCTTAGGAGCCATGCATCTCATTATTATTTATTTATTTTTTTACATTTTCATTTGTTATGTCTTCCACAGTCCGTATCACACCACGGCTAGGCTGATGCAGAGACCCACTTATCTATCACACAGTTTAGGCTGACACAGCGGCTCACTTATCTATCACACACAATTATATACAGCTGTTTTCACATTCAGTTGTTTTCACATTATTTTAATATCACACATAAGCTTTCTCATTTACTAGCCTTTCCACATTCATTTCTTCCTCACTGAAACTTTCCTCATGCTCTCCACACCTGTACTTCCAGCTCTGGAAGGCGAAGCCTCTCTGACATCCACTACCAATCAGGATGGAGCCAAGGGCAGTGCAGGAGCAGCAAAACCAGCATACACACAAAAAAAGGTTCAATCTAGCACCACACTGAAAAGAAAGAAAGAGAGAGAGAGAGAAGGAGGGAGGGAGGAAGGGAGGAAGAGAGAGGGAGGGAGGGAGGGAGAGAAAGAGAGAAAGAAAAGGAAGGAAGGAAGGAAGGAAGGAAGGAAGGAAGGAAGGAAGGAAGGAAGGAAGGAAGGAAGGAAGGAAGGAAGGAAGGAAGGAAAAGCGCATCTTATTTTTTGAGACCAGGTCTCTCACTGGTTTGGAGCTTGCTGAGCAGGTTAGACCAGTTGGCTAAACTGGGAGTCCCAAGGATCCATCCTTCTCAGCCTCGTCAGTGCTGAGATTATAAGCATGTTATGACATGTAGCCTTTTTTTCTCTCTCTTATATGTGTGCAAGGTGTATGTGTGATATGTGTGTCTGCATATGGGTGGCCATATGTGTGAAGATGAATATACATAAATACATTTAAGTATACATGCCTGTGGAGGTCCAAAGGTATCAGGAATCATCCTCGATTGATCTTTTACCTTCTACCTCTTCTACCTTAGGCGCCCAGGTCTCTAAATCCAGATCATGCTATTAGGGCAGTCTGGGTAGACAGCTTGTTTTAGGGATTGCCAGATTCTGCTTTCCATGGCCAGTATTATAGGCAGGCTGCTATATCCACCCATTATTTTTCCATGGGATCTGGAGATCTGAACTCTGGTTCTTTTGCTTGTGAGGCAAGGGCTTTAACTGGTGGGGCATCTCTCCACTCACTTGTTTTGTTTTTAAGTGGAGTTTCTGGAGATGGAATTTAGGAATTCATATTTATGTGGCAATCACATAACAGACGGAGCTATCTTAATGTTCTGAAACCATCTCAAAACTGAAAAATTAGGCTCTGGTTTCTAGTAGAGAAAAGTTGATCTGACAGTATGGTGATTGAGGGCGTAACATTTAATCATCACTTAAAGACTTCCAGATGTTTTTCTTTTACTTATGAACAGAGTTTTAAAATTTACTGTGACTGCGTGAAAATGCAGAAAATAAAGGATGGAGGACGATTCGGCCTTAAACAAGACATCAAAACCGCCCACCCATCCCAAGGCTCAGGGAACATTGCAGAAGAGGGAGCAGCAAGATTGAAAGAGCCTGAAGGGTAGAAGGGGGTAAGGCCAGATATTATCTTCTGGACGTGACAGGCCTGTTGCATCCATAAACACACAGCATCTATATATATTTCCATAACATCTACATGGGATTTGTCATAACATCATTGTCGAGATTTGACTATAGGTTGTCCCCCACAGGCTTATGCGTTTGAATCCTTAGCTGATGATTGGGAAGCTGTGGCAATGTTAGGAGGTGGAGCCTTGCTGAAGGAAGGCACATCACAGGGGGTGGGCCTTGAGGTTCATTAGTTCCACTCTGCTTCTGCTAGGAGTCTCCTCTTTTAGTCAACAGTCAAGCTGTCTTGGCCTCTATAATGTATGTGACTTAAGCAGCCTCCATTTCCTGCCAGCCTGTTATGCCTTTTCTGCCATAATGGACTGCATCTTCCCTCTGGAACCGTAATCCAAATAAACTATGACAACAAGGTCGCCATGAAAGGGCAAAAAATTCGCATGGTCCAACACCTCTCTAAGAGACTGACCAATGTTGACTGTGATTGGGAAGGCAGGTGGGAATGCTTTCCTCAAGAGTATACCCACCGATATCTGACTCACGCTCCAGCAAGTGCTCCAGCACGCGACATCAAAGGCAACCCTGATGAACCCCAGAGACACTTCTGATTAAAAAAAAAAAAGGTGGGGCTGGAGAGGTGGCTCAGTGTTTAAGCTTCTGCCTTGCAGGCGGAAGGTCCTGAGTTCGGATCCTAGACCCCACGTATAGACGCCAGGTGGAAGCGGGGTGGGGGCGTGGGGGGCAGCTTGCGCTTCTGGTCCTGATAGGGCGGAGCCTGTGAATCCTGGGGAACAGTAAACAAGGAGGAGGTGAAGGCGTCCATGGTGGTTCCCGAATTCGTCCGTGGTTCTACATACACACACATACATACACACACGTGCACACACGCACATGCACACAATTGAATAAATAAAAAACAAAAAAAATTTTAAAAAAAGGTAATAGGAGGGAGACAGTAGGGGTGAAGAATGATTGTAGTGGGAAGGGGAGGGAAGATGAGACTGAGGATTAAGATATGAAAGTATCCTACAGTCACTGTCATGATGTATGAAACAATAAAAGAATAATTTTTAAAAGTACCGTGACTTCTACCACTGTGACTTCTGCCACCTGAATCTGATCCCTGGAAGTTCATATGGTGGAAGGAAAGAGTCAATTGTCCTCTCCTTCCCTGTTCACTATGGCACGTGTTCTCTGTTTCTGTCTCTTTCATGAAATTTTTAAAAAGAATTTTCAAAACTCAATTGGTAAAAAAAAAATTACAGTTCAGGCTGGAGAGATGGCTCAAAGGTTAAGACTCTGCCTTGCAAGCAGACCATCCTGAGTTCAGATCTCAGGTCCCATAAAAGCGCCAGGCAGAAATGGTAGTGACCCTGCATTTCCGGCTGTGGTGGCCAGGTTTGCAAGCAGGCACCTTACCTGCTGAACTGTTTCAGTAGCCCAAATTCTGAGAATTCTTAGTACATTCTACTCATCTTTTTAAATACATGGTTCTGCAAATATTTTTTTTTCCTCTACCTGTATCTTATCTTTCATCGTCTTTCATAAAGAAACGCTTTTTAACCTTAATGAGGTAAAATGCAATTTTTCCACTTGTTAATGTAGCCTCAGGTCTGCAGGGAGGGCTAATGTTACAGACTGCTCCCACTCAGTGAGTCTGTCTGCAGACTTCTCTTTGATAATCACTACTCTTGAGAAATCAGGAGCATGAGATCACCGCATTTGCTAGAAGGGTACAGACCTTTCCCTAAGGGAACCTTGAGTGACCAAACACGATGGCAGCGACACTGCCCGATACAGGGCATAGGCACATTGTCTTTGGCTCTCTTGGGATCATACTGCCATGTCAAAGAGTCCAACTACATTCGTGGAGAGAGGGAACTGCAACCAGTCCTTTCTCTCCCATCTGATAAGGAGGCCAGTGTGGGAGGAGCTGGGGCCATGCTTCAAGCCTGGGAGGGAGGCAGGGAAATGCATTTCCCACTTCCACAATTCTTGAAATAGGTGTGAGAACACTGGTGCTTCCTTTATTTTGATTTCCTCTGTTGACCTCTGATTTTTTTTCCCCCTGGGGTCAGATTTTTCTTCTCCTCCAGCAATGAGTCCTCTTTCATGGGTCTGGATTTCTCAAAGGATGCTGAGATGGTTTCTTAATCAAATGAAATCTGTCATTTCTACAGTGCTGCTCTTATCTTTTGGCAGACTTCGTCTCTGGGTTCCCAGCAAACTGTTTTACCAGTTGTAACTTCCATAAGGATTGGAACTGTACCCTATTTTTTAGCTTCCTTACACTTATCAGAGCAGACATTCAGTGAAGATTGGATGAGGACATTTTGTCTTCACATATAATCTTTGTAATGAATACTCAAATCTGCTTAACATTTTGTTGAGGTTCGCCTACATGGTTGCTGATAAATGACCATCAAATGGCTTAAGACAACAAGGGATTTATTCTCTTATGATTACTAGTTACAGTTCATACTCCAGCTTGACGAGAGAGCACGCACCAACACAGGGCTGAGGGAACTGGCCACACTATCTCTATGTAACAGCTAAGAGATGGACACTCCTTATTTGCCAGACCAGCATGTCTGGCCAAGTGAACAGAAGGATGCCGACTTCCTCAACTGTCCGGGCCCATGAACCAGCATTAACCCAGACTTATGTGTAGGAAACAGAAGTGGGAGTGGTAGGAATTGATCAGGCATCAGGTCAGAGGGAGCCTAGGATGTCCATTATCCAAGTCAACTTTATTGTAACATACATGAGTATTTATAGGAAAACAATCAAGGAGCAGGGCCAAATTCAGGAAAACATCAAAGAAGAGCAGGACCAAATTCTTTACAGGATTATGTAAAATGTACACATTCCAGTTAACAAAGAAAAGGCAGGAGTGACATCTACCAGACATGAGGTCGGGCCAGGTAAATGGGCTTGTCACCTTGTTGCTAGAAGGGAATGGACAATTCTGCCTCAAAACAGAGTTACTTGGTCCATGCATAAGCGTATCTCAGATAAGCAGGAAGGAACTGTTGGAGGTGGAACAACCCAGCGGGTTTCTAAGAGAAATACAAGTGATCCAAGGTCAGAGCTGAAGGTGATCTCTACTCCCAAGGGGAGGAGTTAGACCTGCCATTGTCTTGCAGACAAGAGGCAAACTCAACCCCCAGGGGAGGAGCATCTAGTGACAGCCTGTTTCAGATGCTAATATATCATCCAGAGAGCAGGCTTTGGGCCTGACAACCCCTCTCCCCCGCACTCAACCAGCTCTCAGTATTTTATTCACCTGTTCACGACCTAGTCCCATCCACCATGGACTGGGCCTTCCCCATCAGCAGCTTTGCTCTTAACCACTAATTCTTTACAAATGTGCCAGGGCTCAAACTCTCAACAGTCAAGTTGACACCTGTGCTTAACTATGATGCATTTCTATGTGGGTAAGTTTTCAACTGCTTCAAAACTCAACAGATCAAAACCTGCATCTATGATTCTCTAGTACCCCATATGTCCTCTCTTTTCTTTAGTCTCACAACCAACCAGCTGCTCTGAAGTGCATTTTCCTCAAAATACCAGGCATTATCTCCTGTTATTTTCATTATCACACTTAAAAGTCACCAGCTTTTTGTGAGCCGTGATCCCCTTTTATATCCACTACTGAAGAAAGCATGTCTTCTGGAACCAAATTCTCTTTTCTCTGTAATTCTTATGTATCACTATCAGGATAATCCTCCCAAAAACCATTTAAAAGTATGTGTATGCATGTGTGTGTGCGTACATGCTCACCTGTGAAGCTATGTGTATGTGCGCGCCCGTGTGTTCACTCACCTGTGCAGGTACATGTGCGCGCACCTGTGTGTGCATGTTCGCCTGTTCAGGGACCTGTGGAGGTCAGAGGCTGATGTCCTGATGCCTTCCTCGATGTCTCTTTCTTTTTCAGACAGGATCTTTCACTGAACCCGAAACATCTCAGGTAGACTAGCGGGCCAGTGATGATCCGTGTCTGTCCATCTCCACCTCTCAGTGCTAGGGTGACAGAGGTGCACTACTCGAGTGAGTAGTGCTGAACATCCAAACTCAGATCCTCATGCTGGCATGAACACTTAACCCACTGAGCCACTTCTCCAGTCCCTAATAAACAATTTTATTCTTGTCTTCAATTTTCAACAAGCCTTCAGTGGGATCTTATTATCTGTTCAAACAAAGTGTGAAATACCCTCCTCATCCCTGGTACCTATGGAAAACCTTTCCATTTTTCAAAGATGGGTCAGGATTGTCACTCTAGTACATTTCTGTGCCTTACATGCTCTCTACAAAACCGTAAGTTCCTCAGGTGGAAGTCATGCTGGAAACTATTTCCCAAAGCTCTCAGCTCATTATTGACATGTGGATCCTAAAAGACCACAGCTTGGAAGAGGAAAGCAGCTCTCTACAGTGTAGCAGTAAGCAACCAAGAACATTTTCAACATATGGGTTGCAAAAGGCAAGTGTATGCATCGCAAAGATTGAAAGCCCCGAGGATTATTGTCTGATTATAATTAGGAGAGAGAGTAATACAGGCACTAAATAAATTAAACTTTGATGATCAGATCTACTTACGAAGAGACTTACCCCAGGGCTACCAAGTAAATAGAAAAAATACCAGGAAAAGGAAGTGCACTTTAGTTTGTGTCCGGTAATGCAAGGCTTACGGAAATAGTACCTTAAACTCAAGGATTACATTGTTTTGCTAGTATGGCCAGGCATTTCCTTTAAAAACAAAAACAAATGAACAAGAAGCAAAAACAAAACTTTCCTATTCTGATCCACAATTTGAACTAGAAAAATTAAAATTAATTAAGAGAAGCTTCCATCAAGCTTCTTTTATCTCCACAGGTGTGCCCTGGTACACATGCACCCACCTACATACACAGAAACTAAATTATATATATAAATCTACAACTACTTTCCCAACTTGAAATATCACAAAACAGGTAATAGTTCTCAAATACTATTACATAGGATGTGATGTGTTCTTTACATAAACTTTTTTCATACAAAGTGTGAAAACATAAAATTCTTTTTTGTGTTCAAATAAAAGTTACATTTTAGCTTCTTAAGAGAAAAATACTGGCTAATGCAGTGCAAACAATTCATCTATCTTAAAAAGATCAATAAAAAGTAGGACCATGTTTATTTATCTCTATGGCTGCACTTTGTGTTGTATGTAACAGGAACTTCCTTACCTCGTGACCGAATGTGGAGTGTTCACAAAGATTATTGTTCAAAAATTCCTACTTGTAAGCAAAGTTAATTAAGATTTTTTTGTTTCACAGGCGTTTATGAAAGACTCAAATATGTGTTTCCTTAAATAGCATTTCACTTCTGTGTTTTAAAAATGTTTTATTTTTTGAATACCTTTTTAGGAATAGAACCCTTATAGAAATACACCCATAATATGATGGAAAGATAGGATGAAACTTGAGAAAACATAGTGACCATTTGATGCAATACATTAATAAAATAGAAACAATGACATATTCATGTTGAAACAAAAAAAATCCTTTGTATTAGTTTGTATACTTTTCTTGAGTTATCTGATATGTTAGAGCAGGACATAATTGTTCTGGACTGGCTTCTTGAACACTCAACTTTTCTTTATTCCTTAACGAAGAAATTCATGGAGAGATTTCTGGTATAACTGAACAGGCCACCGACCTGTCTCCACAGTGCTTTGGATAATCTTCACTGAGAATGACTAAGCATGGACAACAGATACAGGGTCACGAGCACTGTACAAAATATTTACTGTGCTGTGTCTGCACATTGTCGTTTGTCTCTCCACATTATTGTATTCTCGCAGTCAAGATGCAAAAATGTGATATTAAATCAAAGTACTCAATCTCATAACACAAGTGTCAAGAACGGGACAACTAGGGTCTTTGATTGGCTCAGGAGGTACAAGCCAGATGGCCCAAGTTCCATCTCTAGAATTTATGTAAAGAACTGACTCCACCAAGTGGTTCTGTGATTGCTACATGTGTATGTGACATACATACACATTAACTAAATTAACCTTTTAAAAAAGAATGGTGAAACTGGAATGCTAAAAAAGATGGTAGCAAGAAGAAATACTTGTGTAGTCAAAGGAGATGGACCTGCACTAGACGTTGAATAATGGATTTTGATAGAGCACAGTGCAATTTAGGTAAGAGCATGACCTAAAAATATTACATTTAGAGTCATAGTAGAGAAGTTCTGAGGAGAGCTGCAGGAAAAAAGGCTAGGAAAGAGAGTTGGAGCCAAGGTATAAAATCTTGATCTCAGCATCGAAAGTCTGGCCTTTGTTCTGAGTAACGATGAGTCTGGACTATGGTATACATGAGTGTCACCAGATAGACTGGAGATTAGACAAATATTTGATGTCTAAAACTGTGATTTAGAATGGTTAGCATGGTTCCGTAAAACTGTAATTGTGTGTGTGTGTGTGTGTGTGTGTGTGTGTGTGTATCAGAGGGTACTGTGTGTGCGTGTGAAGGTCTGAAGGTGACTTTGGAAACCATCCTAGATTGCTTTACCTCCTATTGCTTTGTCTTGGGGTTCCAGGCTCCATCTTCCAGGGTCAGAAGGGTAGGCTGAGGCCATTTCAGCCTGACGTTTTTACATGGGATCTGTGACCTGAACTCAGGTCCTTCTGCCTGCGGGGCAATCTTTTTTTTTTTTTTTTTTTTTTTTATTTCAGCTCATACAATGCAGGGCAGTCTTAACCCGAGTTATCTCTCCAGTCCCAGAAAACTGTACTTTTTAAAACATAATTTATTTTATTTTACTTGTTTTATTTGAAAGAGAGAAAGAGAGAGAGAGAAAATGAATGCATGCCATAGTGCAGAGGTGTAGATCAAAGGACAACTTTCCTTCCACCGTGTGGGCTTTTGGAGATAGAACTCACGTTGCCAGGTTTGCAAGCAGCTTCCTTCTTTGCCGAACTATCTCACCAGCTCCAGAAAACTGCATTTTGATAAGTTCCATTGATGAGTCTGATGCAGGTGTTCGTTCCACTGACACAAGCTGAGACACTCTGTCCTACTAAAAAAAATGGCGCTGACTCTAACATTGATTACATATTGGAAACGCCTTTGCTTAACAATACTTTTCTTGTTTTTTCTGCCTTTCTGCTATCTGCAGACTATCTAGTCTCTCATACTTTGCCCTTTCTTTGTTTCTTTGTTTCTTTTTTTCCTTCCTTCCTTCCTTCCTTCCTTCCTTCCTTCCTTCCTTCCTTCCTTCCTTCCTTCCTTCCTTCCTTTTCTTTCTCTTTCATTCTCTTTCTTTTTCAATATTTTTATTTATTTGCTCTGTGTGTGTGTGTGTGTGTGTGTGTGTGTGTGTGTGTGTGTGTGTGTATCAGAGGGCATTGTGTATCCCTACGGAGGACCAAGGGTGACTTCAGACCATCAGAGCAAGGAGTGCAGGTGAAAGCTGTTTCTGCCTGGTGTTTTTATGTGGGACCCGGCATCTGAACCCAGGACCTTCTGCTTGTGAGGCAGTCTTCACCCCTGAGCCCTCTTTCCTGCCCTGCTCTTTCTTCTCAGGTTGTTTCTCAAGATTCTGACTTTGGATCTGAGTGACTATCTCAGGAGCCTTGCTTCTAACCTCTGATGTTTAGACTTTACCTTGTAGATAAAAAGAAATTACAATGTTCTAGGCGAAAAGGCTAGAAAGTATTCTGTGTCTGTCAAGATAAACAATAAAAATGAGTAAAAGAAAGGTTATGAGAAAAGGGTTAGGACAACAAAACTATCACCAAGGTGGGGCTTCAGAGTAAAAGTGCTATTTTTCTAGTAACTTTTCCTTTTCAGAAACTAGTCTTATTTTAATTAATAGGCAGGATACTACTATACAAAATTTCACTCTGTGTGTTTTTTTTGTTAAATAGATTACCTATAACACATTCTCTGTAATGTCAATAAGTTAAAGCAAAGTTTGGCATGACATTGTTCCCTTATAATACCAACGTGGCTTATTCTCCAAATGAATGGCATTGAGTTCTACAGTATTTTGATTTTGTTATTGGGTAAATTTAATTATTTCATCATGTAGTCATAATATCATTAGCATATTATTCATAAATGTTTCATGTTACAATTTGAACTAATGAAAAGATGGTAATGTGTGCTTTATTTTACTTTGTAAGCCTGTGTTCAAGACAATAAATATCTGGTGTATCTTATGCATAGTACAAAATTTTCTGTAATTGGATACAGTTTTCTAAATTGAAAGATTTAGATAGACTGTCTGCAACAGTCTAAATCTGTGAAAAGCCAAGGCAGGAGACAGTTAAGTTAGGTGTAATCTTTCACCTAATTTAGTAAATAAACCAATTTACCAGACAATGCTAAGCCTTTATCAAGATCAATTTCAACAAATTTTCACTATAAGAGAAGTTGTGAATGCATATTACTCTTTTCTATTGTGTGACCTTGAGACAGGTTAAGCACTGTCTTAACCCTACGCTGCTATTCTTAGTACAGATATAGTATATGAGAAAGTAAGAGTGTATGTTGGTGTTTTGAATACCTTAGGCAAAAAGCTACCAACATTCTAGATGAATTTATTCTCACAACTATTTCTTTTTGCCTTTTCCCACTCTCTCTGCAAATGAAGCAAAGCTGGCCAATCACTTTCTAACTAATAAGCTTTCAGGAACTTAAAATTGCTATTGTCCACAAGTAACTCAGGCAATTTTTTTGAGTTTAGCTTGAACTGTAAGACAGTAATCTAGGGGCTGTGTCAGCATTTTACTTCAGCATAAAATCAGAATGATTTAAGATAAGTAATATAATCTTTTTGAAAGACATATACATCTCCTTGGAGAAGCTTTGAGAAAATTGGAGTTCCCAAGTTTATGAATAGTTTATTACATTTCAATAAGTGTACTGCAAATCAATAAGACAAAAGTTAAGGACAATGAGTTCATTACTAAGACAGTTATTGATTCTTAAGTTCCAAAATAGAAAAGTACAGGGAAGATATATAAAGAATAGGATGTGATGTGTGTGTATAAGAATTTGAAGAACACTAGAATATAAAACAGAGATTAAAAGACACAATGAAAATTTCAGCGGCTACTTAAGATGTTTAATTTTTCCTCTTTTGATAATTAGAAATATTTAGTTTTTACTCTTAAATTTTTAAAATCAAGTCAGAGCAGTTAACATAGACCAATATTACAAATGACTCAGTTATTCTTGCAATTTCTTATTTTCCTTTCTTGCCTTTGAAGTTTACCTTCTTAGCGATTACATCACTGTTTCAGCCAAGTCAGAATGTCATAACAAAATATCATACACTTGGTGGCTTAAACAACAGAATTTTGTTTTTTTGTAGCTCTACAGGCTGGAAGTTCAAGAACAAAGTATTAGCTTGGCTGGTTTCTCATAAACGCTCTTCCTGGCTTGTAACTAGATGGTCCTCTTACTAAGTGTGTGAAGAGAGATCTTCCTTTCAGCATTCTGTCATAAGGATTCCACACTCAGGATTTCATCTTTAATTGCCAAAGGCCTCATCACCAAACACTATCACATTGGGATGAGGGTTTCAACATATGAATTTTGGGGAAAGGCACATTCAGGAAATGGCATTTCTAAGATGATGAAGCTGATGGGGGTGGTGGTGGTGGTGCATACCTGTCACCCAGTACTTGGGAAGCTGAGGAAGGGCATCTTGAGTTTGAGGCCAGTCTTAGCTACTGGAGACTGTCTCAAATACAGATAAAGGGAAACTGATAAATCCTCTTAGTCAAGAGATAACGTCATGAAGAAAAACAAGCCAACTAAAAACAAATTATGGTAGAAAGCTTACTTTTTACTTTCTTTCAAAGCCATCAACAGGAAAGGAATTTCCTAACGTATTTATGAGTTGGTATCATTACAAATTAACTGAGACAAAACAATAATCTTGGGCTGGAGAAAAAGCTCAGTGGCTAAGGAGTCTGTTTGTAAATCTGTTCATTCCTGGAAGCCCATATGGTATGAGAAAACAGACTTCCAAAAAGTTGTCTTCTACCTATGTACTCCCCTTCTCCCTTCCCTCTCTCTCATAATCAAAATATTAAAAAACACAACACAAATCTTTTTTTTAATTTCTTAAACTTAATTTTTTTCCTTTTATTTTTTTCCAGTCATACAAGCTCAATAGGTACCCTATTCCTCTCCCTCCCTCCACCCCTCCTCAGTCCCCTTTGTACTCTTCCCCACTTCCCATTCCTTTCACCCCCCTCCTTCCTCTTCTACCAGTGCCTCCTCTTCCCCTCCCCTATCCCCTAGAGCATCCCTCTGTGTGAATGCCAAACCTCCCTCTGAGTCCTCCATCCTAGTCAGGTGTAAGGACTCAGTGGCATAGCCCAGAGGGTTCCCCATTAGTATAGGAACACTATTATGACTATCAATCCCTTGCCTCTAAGGATCTTACTGCCTGTGATTCACGTTAAATTTTGGGGGGTCGTTGACATGTCAGTCATTGTGCAGGTCATGCAAAGTCCAATTATGGCTACTGCAGCCCTAACTTGTGTGGAGTATCTTGCATATCTTTGGTTCTCCCCATCTTTAGGCTCTTACAATCTTGTCTCCCTCTCTTCCACAAGGTTCTCTGAGCTTTAGGATGGGGAGAGATTTGGCTGGTTTGGTTGCAGGTGATTAATGTAGGGTCTTTGGTGTTCTGAATTATGGTTTGTTGTTTTCAGTTTTACTTCTCCTGCACTGCCTTTGGTTGCATCACGATTGGTACTGAAGGTTACCTCCTAACCAAAGTTAAAAGGCTATTTAAATGAAGATCTTAATATAAAAGGGGACTCAAAGGTAGATGGTATAGGAGTAAGACACCACAGTGGGGGGGGGGAGTCAGTGTTTCAATTGCAGGATGATGATTACCATCTATCTGCCAGTCCCTATACTTCCCTGATTAGTGAGATCAAATGTCTTCAGTCGCAGGTGACCAGGAAGAAAAGCAAGAGTGAGCTTCGCCAGATGTCACACTATTTACATGCAATACCTGACTGTGGCCTATTTTCTCTACTGAAGCCTGATCCCCTCTCTCCTTTTTCCTGGGTGGGTCCTCCTTCCCCTTCCCTCCTGTAATCTTTGTGATTACAGTAGGTATTACAGAGATTTATCTTTGGCACTAGGATACACCTATTAAGGAGTACAAATAACTTTCTGTGTCTGGGATACTTCACTCAATATAATTTTTTCCAATTCCATCCATTTCCCAGCAAATTTCATTAATTCATCTTTTTTGATGGCTGAGTAGTATTCCATTGTATAAATGTACCACATTTTCCTTATCCATTTGTCAACTGTTGGGCATTTGGGTTGATTTCATGACTTTGCTATTGTAAATAATGCTGCAATGAACATGGTTGTGCTCGTGTCACTGTAGTGAATTTTTGCACCGTGGGGGATTATTCCCAGAAGTGGTATAACAGGGTCGTATATGGCATTTCAATCTTTAACTTTTTTTAGAAATCGCCAAACTAATTGCCAGAGTGGCAATTAGCCTGCATTCTCACCAGCAATGTAGGAGAGTTCCCTTCTCTCCACATTCTCTTCAGCATTTGGTGGTGTATTGCGGATTTTTGCCATCCTGACTAGGGTGAGATATCTCAGGGAAATACTGATTTGCATTTCCCTGATGGCTAAGGATATTTGTTGGACATTTTAGTTTCACCCCTGAAAAAGTTTCAAGTTCCCAGGCCCATTTTTTAATTGGCCTTGGTATTTAGTTTTCTAAGTTCTTTGTGCACTATGGATAATAGAGCTCTATTAGATATGTGGTTAGTGAAGATTTTCTCTCATTCTGTGGGTTGCCTTTTTGTTCAGTTTACAATCTATTTATCTGAACAGAAGCTTTTTAATTTCATAAGATTCCATTTGTTGAGTGTTGATTCTAGTGACTGTGCTACTGGATTTCTATTTAGGAAATGTTGGCCTAGCCCAACTCGAGGGAGTTCACTACCTTTTCAAGTAGGGTTTTTATAGTCTCTGGCCTAATATTGAGGTCCTTGATCCACTTGGAATTAATTTTTGTACATGGTGACAAGTATGTATCATTTTAATCTTCTGCATGACAACACAAAGCTTTTAAAAATATATTATTTGTTTGAAAGAGAGAGAGAGACATGGAGGTCAGAGAACAATTTACCTTGGGGTCTTCTGGGAATTGAACTCAAGTCTCTGGGTTTGTGTTCGGATACCTTACCCGCTGAGCTATTTTTTAAATATGGAAGGCTTCACAAATTTGTGTGTCATCCTTGCACAGGGGCCATGCTAATCTTCTTTGTAGTGTTTCAACTTTAGTATATATGCTGCTGAAGTGAGCATAAGGGTGTGCTTTAAAACATTTTGAATGTAGCATAATTCTATATTAAATGAAAGCCTTTTTCTTCTTAAAACATTTTTAATTTCATGAAGAATCCCTAGAACTGTGCCACTAATGAAAGGAGATCCCACTAAAGAGTGTTCTCTACAGAGCTGCATCATACCATCCTTTAGGCACTTTGCAGGAAAAGTAGAATCAAGTCACAAGTAATAGCTTTTAAATTGTATCCTCTAGTATAGATATAGGACAGTACTGTAACATGTATCCTACCTCTGTGAATGTAAAATATCTTGTACCTGCTTTATGATACATAGTAGTCCATGTTTTACCAGAGCTGTTTTTGTGATTTTTTTTTTATTTTTTATTTATTCAACTGTGTGCATGTGCGTGTGTATGTGCGCGCGCGTGTGTGTCTGTGTGTGTGTGTCTGTGTATGTGTAGAACCACGGACGAATTCGCGAACCACCATGGACACCTCCACCTCCTTCTGCCCCGGGATTCACAGGCTCCGCCCTACCAGGACCGGAAACGCAGGCCGCCCCCGCTTCCGCCTGGCGTCTATATGTGGGATCTGGGATCAGAACTCAGGACCTTCCGCTTGCAAGGCGGAGGCTTTAACCCCTGAGCCACCTCTCCAGCCCCAACCAGAGCTGTTTTTAATGATGTTACTCTAGAATGTTTTCTTTCCAGATGATGACTGAGAAGCTAAAAAAAATAAAAAATGGTGCCAGGAGGCACCACAGCAGTAACAGAACATTGCTGTTTTCTGAGACTTTGCTTTTTACTTTTTTTAAGTGGAGCATACTGGATGTCTCCATAATTTTGTCTAGATGACTGCAGAACCTGAAAAGGCTGTTGCTGCTATTAATATATAACATACTGCTATTATTAGTTTTTTTATATAAATGTAAAAATATATATAATTTGAATTTTTGGAAATTTTAGCTGTGCTGTCAACTTAGAAAAAAAAAGTATCCCAGTTTACTGTGTTGAGTTGGCATTGTACAGAGATTAATAGTCATATTGGCCTAGAAACATTAACTTTTTTCATTCGTACAAGAATAACACACTGTGTTAAATATGTGAGGTTTTATCTACATGGGTTTAATTACAGAAACTAACATTCTGTAAGTAAAAAATTTTAATTGATGTTATACATATTTATAAAGGACTAAAGACTCTTACAACAATAGGTCATCTAGTGATCCCTGGAAAGTAATCTTATGCTTGTAACTTTTTCTCATCTGTGTAGTTGTGTGAACAGAGCACTTGAGTGTGTGTTGACCAAGGGTCAATTGCTTTACCTCATTACTTTTGCTCTGGGTTTTCAGGCTCCTTCTAGAGCCAGAAGTACAGACCTTCGCCATCTGCACCCAGTGTTTTCAGATGGGATGTAGGAATCTGAACTCAGGTCCTTTTGCTTTCCAGACAAAGGCTTTAACCCCTGAGTCATCTCGCCAATCCTGCATGTAACATTTCTATATCACATTATCTTTTACTTCCTCTTTAAAGTTAATTAATGGATACATGTAATGCTCACAAGATTATACCAAGGACAGAGATGGAAGAAAGTGATTTTAAAGTGGCTGTGATATCAATATGCTTAGTTGGTAATTTAACTGTCTGCAAAGTTACCTAGTACACTGATGTACACATCAAAGCAGGGCACCATGATGAACATTGTGAAGTAGAAAACCTGTAAACATTATCTAGCTTATAGTTTCCTCAGAAGTCTCAAAGTCAATGTTACATTTTCACAGATACTGGGATTTGTTTGTTGGAGACAAGGGCTCATGTAATCCAAGTTGGCTTTGAACTTGTTATGCAGCGGAGATGGCCTTTACTTCTGGTCCTCCTGCTTTCACCTCTGAGGATTGGGATCACACGCTTGTACCACCACAGCAGGCATAGATACTGCTAAATGGAATAGTGAATCTCACATACTTTTGTCTTAAATATGGAAAACTGGGCTTGGAATGCAGCTCAGTGGTACAGTGCTTGTCTAGCATGCTTAAGGCTCTAGTTTTGATGCTCAGTACTGAAACAAAAAAAAAAACAAAATAGTAAAACAAAACTAACCAAGTTACAATTGGTTTGTGTGGATTTTTCCCAATTTTAATGCAAACACTTAATTACATGTAGAATAAAACTGAGAGTATAAAATATGTCTTTCAAATGATGCCAATTTCTTCATTACAAAATATCTTAAATGTATATACTCCTTTAACTGTGGCTAACTTTTTCTTGATGATTGAGAGCAGTTAGACTTTTTTGAATTTCCAAATGGAAAGCAGAGTCACTCATTAGCAGATTACAGTGACTGATGGACCCAGGATGTTTTTGCTCCAGTGTGTTTAATCTAGATTAGTGTATCTGAGGGAATAGGGAACAAGACCTAACCGCAGCTTCGTGTGGAATCAGTGTTTCAAAACTCAATGAGGTGTGTGTATGGTCCGTTGGTATCCAGTTGTAACACCTGCCTGTTCCCATACGTGCCGTGCTCCACCACAACCCCAGCTTCTGCACACTTGCTGTTGGCAGCTAGTTCTTTCTCACACAGATTCACAAACTGGGAATAAAGTTCTAGCCCTTCTTCTTTTCTGGAGTTAGAGTGGTACTGCATGCTTCTTCCTTTAACTCTGCCCCCAAGGGTGGCTTGAGGGATGATGAGAATGTCACCAGGTAGATCCAGTATAGACACATGCTTGCCGTTTTCTGTTTCACTTAACTTCACATTTAACAGTGTATTAACTGGATGGGGGGGGGGGAGAAAAACATCATGAAACAGAAAGCAAACACAAAGAGAACAATCAAATTTTTGATTGGTTAACAAACTTTATATTTAAACCTAGTTCGTTAGCTCCTGTTCCTAAACCCAGTCTCTAGATTTAAAAAGAGCTTCACTAAGTTTCCTTCTTACTGGATGGCTCCATAGTACCACAGAGTACTGTGGAAGCTACCAGGGGAGAAAAGCAATCAAAAGATAATTTGCAAGTAGCAAGAACAATCACCATGGCAAAAGGTGACCCATCACCGTGATAGTGCAGTGAGTTATCAAGGAGGCAACCAACAGTTTCTGATCAGATTTAAGGGTTGCTTGTTAGAAGGGAACACCTTCCTGTTCTGGTGAATTAGAACAAGAACCTGTGAGGGGAGGTCCCAGGGGAAGAGCAGATTATGAATACTTAGTATAAAGACACTGCATCAAACTGCCTTTTAAACATCTGTTATTATACCCATAAATGGAAGAACACTAAGCACTCAACCTAGAAATCTCGTTTTGCAACAGAAGGTATTTACTACAGAAAATCACAACTCGTTAAAATGCAGAAAGTAAGTGACTGCAGACTGCTTGGCTCTAAAAAAGCCACATAAACCACAGAACACTATAGAAGAGGGGGCAATAAGAGTGTAAGAGCCTGAAGTGGGACAGTGTTGGCTGTAGTACACATGATTTCATGGCATGTTGGGCATGCCCAGGAATAATGGTCTGGGAGGGAGTGAGCAGGGCGTGGCTTAACACATGGCGCCGGGAGCTAGTGTCCTAGGCATAACCCTGATCACATTACAGAGAGCTCTAATTGGCTCATAGAAGCCAACATAGATATATGTTTAGTTTGAACTATGCAGCCTATATGCTGTACTGACCATTAAGGTAATTGTGCTCTGGTTCTTTGTCTATATAAGCTGATTTGTTACCCCCAATAAATAAACCGAGATCTTGTCTGACAAACTCCCCGTCCGTGGCCAAGTCTCTGGAGGGCTGAGGTGGAGGTGCGGGCGGTCAGGCTTTATTTATCTTCATCATCACAGTGAGTGAGTGAGTGAGTGAGTGAGTGAGTGAGTGAGTGAGTGAATGAGTGAGTGAATGAGTGAGTGAGTGAGTAAGTCTCGCCTTGACAGACTCCCTGCTGTGTTCGGAGTCCCCTAGATTTGGGTGAGGGGTGAAGGACCTGCAGCACGTTCGCCTTTCTCCGCCTCGATGGCCTGGAGTTGTCACAGTGTGTGCCTGAGAAAATCAGCCCAGCAATGGCAGACAGCACACTTTCACAAGAATTGCATGGAAACTCTCCTATCAACATCTCATTATGAAAGGGAAAGATCTCAAGAAGCTTTACTTCTTGAGAGACTTGTGAGGACTAATGCTGATGGGCAAGAAAAGGAAGATGCTTCCTCAATGGTATACACTGATCTATGACACTTGCTGGAGCATGAACCATGTCAGGCATATGCCATCAAAGGCAAACCAGATGAAACACAAGATGGGCCACACAAGTGAAAAGATTTGAAAATAGGAGGGAGTCTGACAGGGAAAATGAAGGGTTATAAGGAGAAAAGGAGGAGAACGGAATTGAGGATTAAGGAATAAAAATATTACGAATTCATTACGTTCATGTATGCAATACTAAAAATTATAAAAATACAATAAAAATAAAAATATTCTTAATTTTTTGAGAAAAAAGTGCTTCACTAAAGTAAACAATCCAATCATGAGAAGTCTTGCAAATTTCAAATTTCATACAGAAAATAGCACAGTGCATCAAGCCAGATTTTATGACAGTTAATATCACCTGCAAATAAATTCATGTAGATAGGTCTCAGAGTGGAATGCATATTAGAACCTCAAAGATTGCTGCCTCTAGGGAATGCAGGAGAAAATTTCACTTCTCTGCTCTTTTTATTTCACAAACAATTCCACTGGAAAATACCATGAAAAGTCCTTTTTGCATTGAATTCTGCTCTAAGATTAAAAAAAGTAATAAACATTTTAATGAATTTGTTGTTTTAAATGTAATTGCCTGATATTTTCAGCAGTAACAAAAGCTTCCAGGTTCAATTCCACATAAACTAGCTAGCTTCCTAATTCATAACTTCAAAGGCACTATTAATATGGACTAATCATTTTATAAATGGGGGAAGTATAAGCACTGAATTCAGTGTTACAAATGAAAAAATAAACCAAAGATACAGAGCCACTGCACCATGTTTGTATATACATAAAACACAGTGGTATTTTTATAGCATTCATGAGATTATTAATAGCTAATTGTCAAAACCTCTATAAATATTATGTATAGCTAAAAACATAAACTTAGGAAATTTTACACTTTAGCCATTTCAAAGCAAAAAACAATAGCTAATTATACACATAACACACACACACAGGGTCTCCCTATCTTACAAAAGTAAAAATGGATAAATGGTTAAAGAAATTTTGTAACCTCACACTCCTGCAATCAAATTACACTCCAAAAGCATGTTTTCAGTTGGACAGACAATGGTTTCAAATACAACATGATCTGTAATATATAATAAGGATTCAATACAATTGCCATATTCTGCTAATTATGGAAGTAAACAACTTACCAAAGTAAACACCTAAATTCATACCTGAGCTATATACTTCAAACATGATCAATTTTCATTTAGCTAACATCTATTTTTAAAACATCTATTTTTAAAACCCTCTATACTTTTCTCTATTACTAACAGGATTTTGCCGTGTAGTCAAAGGCTCCACTGACTGCTTCTTAGTAAACAGGAACCCTTTGGAGCATTTCATTCCAATGGAAATCAGTAGCCATCCAGGCTTTAGGCTAGTACAGATTAAGCTGGCAATTCTGGATTAACTGACAATGACAGAACAATTTACTATACTTCCACATACACCCCCTACTGGTTATCACTGAGGACTTAATTAATGCTGTTGGTAGGAGGAACATGTCAGTAAATGCGTAATACAAAGGGGGTCAGCAAGATGGTTCAGGAGGTAAAGGCACCTGCTTTTAACGTGGCAACCTGTGTTTGATCCCCAGGGCTCACACAGTGGAGGGAGAGACTAACTTTCAAAAGTCATCCCTAACCTCCATGCACATGCCGTGGCAGGCACCTCTTCTCTCTCCCACACTTTTCACTATCCCTTGCACTCAAATAAAAAAATACAAATATAAGCAAATTGAATTAAAATGAGTGGATAAATAGCATCTTAGAAACTTAAAAATCATGAAGAGAAGTATCTCTGATGATACAGACAGGAAATTATGCTTTGAGGGCCCTGCATCTCAATACAATTGGACTGAAGATGAACAGAGGAAGCTCCTAATAGCTGTTAGCTGTCTATTACAGACTTTATGGACATAACTGGTTATATTCTCAATGTATTTAATGTATTTAACACTTGATTAGAAAGGTCTGAATCCATAAGTATGAGGTAGGCTTGTTTTACTTTGCCTTCTGGAATAGAGGGAAATGCAAACTTTCTATTAATAATAGAGGTATTCATTTTGCTTGTAACTCAAACCAGAACTAGAGTCTTAGAATTATCCTTTACTGATAATTATGATATATAAAGCTTTTGTGTTAGACTATCCATTAAAGACATTTTTGTTGTTAATTCCCCATATTCTTTTTTTCACTTTTTGTATGTGTGTGTGTGTGTGTGTGTGTGTGTGTGTGTGTGAGAGAGCACTTGAGTGAATATGCCTTTGGAGGCCCAAGGTTGACTTTGGGAATCATCCTGGAGTATCTCCTTACTGCTTTGTTCTGTGGTTTTCCAGGCACTGCCTTCCAGGGTCAGAACTGCAGGCTGCCAACATGTTCACCTGGCGTTTTTACATAAGATGTGGTATCCAAACTCAGGTTCTTTTGCTTTGGAGGCAAAGGCTTTAACTCCTAAGCCACCTCTCCAGTTCAATTCCCTGCTCTTATACATGCATTTAAAGTGAACTCACAAAAATATAGCTAGAACACATAGGATCAATTGCTATAAAACAAAATGTATTCTGGATCCTAATGATTAGGATCTACTTTGGACATCATAAGACAACTTTGGAAGTCAAATTTATATTAAGAATGAACAAAATTTTCTTTTTGTATTTAAAGTTTTCTACTATATTCTTACAGATAATAAGGATCTAATTTAAGGTAAAATATTAATTTAGGAAAATGAAGAGAATGTACGACATTGTGGCAGAGGACCTTATGAATTACTCTAATAGAAGCCTTCATTTCATTTTCTTCTTAAGTCTCCAAAGTCTCCTTATCACCTTCTGGATTTAAGTTTTAAACTGTAACAGTTACTAGCTTTCTAGCCTCACCCATCATTCCCTTAAGTGTAGTTTTTATGCTTTGACTAAGTTGTCCAGTGAGTTTGATATCAGTGTAAAATTCCTTCTTGACTTTTTGGCTATCTGCTTCTGAGTTTGATTGTTTGAATCTTGTCTAGTTAACTGTATTCAAGTGCACAACATATTTCTTTTGTGAATTATTTGCTTTGTTGCTTAAGCTGATCTCCAGTTCTAGGATCAAAGGACCTTCCTGCCTCAGCATCCTGTAGATCCATAGGCACATACCACTGTGCCCAGCTTATATCCTTTTCGGGTGCTATCCTTTACTAACGAGTAACATATACTGTCACAGTCTTAGGGATGGTTCCATTGATTTAGATTTTATATTTTTCTGAACATAATTGTTAGAATCAAATACTGTCTTGAGATTGCATGTGATATGACTTGATATATCTGAGTCTGTGGAATTATCATAAGGAATGTGCAGCACTATGGATTGCACGGGATACTAGAAAACTGTAGGCAATACATATGTATTGTGGAGTAGTGGGCAACTAAGAGATTCAGGTGGAAGGTTGGGGAGAAAAGTACCCAGCTGTGAACCCATGGGGATGCCTACTGGGTTCTAAAAGAGACCCTGGTTAAATACAGGAGACACAAAATAAAAGAGGATATGAATACTGGAGGATAATCTGTGGGAACAGAACATGGCTTGGGGGATGGGTGGGAGACAAGAACATGTAGAGGGGAAAGATATCAGAATTATTATATACATATAAGAAATTGTCAAAGAACAAAATTCATCAACAAAGAAAAATGGAAAAAACCCCACAACAACTGCAGGCAAATAAGCATTATTCTAAAATCCTTAAACATTTGCTCTGCTATTTATGTCCTCAGAGAAGGGATGGCAGGGACACACTGAGATTGTTTCAAGACTAGGAGACTTTATTTATACATATGTATATGTATACATATATTTATATGACTGATATAAATTCTTTCCTATCAATGATAACCCCCCCCAGCTGCTCAGATTTGACTGATTTTACAGGTTGTACCAACATCGTCATCTACTGTCCCTGTTAGGGACTCACTCATCCGATGGGAAGAGGAGAGGGAGGAACAAGAGAAGATAATGGGAGGTGAAGAGGGTTAAACTACATGATGTATTTGTATGAAACTAATCATCTAATGCAATGGGGAAAAAAAGAGTATGTGAGGGAGAAGGAAACTATTTAAAATGGCTTTTCCCTCTTTCGCCGCCCTACTTACAATTTCCAATTCTATATTCTTGGCAGAATCATGCTATGCATGTTTGTATCTTATGAATCATTCTATAATCATTTGAAATGCTATAGATAGCCTTAAAAGAGTTCTATCAATCATGCATATTACACTGACAAATAGCTGAAAACACTAACACTGGGAAGAGTTAGATAATTTATAACTTACACATTAGGACAATTTAAGATCATGTTCCTTGAGCAGGGCAAGAGGAGTAAAAGTCCAAGGTTTTCCTTGGTGAGATGCTATTTCAAGATAACAATATTTTAAAGAGGGCTGGGAGGGAGGAAGGGAGGGAGGGAAGGAAGAAGAGAGGGAAAAGAAAGAAAGAAAAGACAGAAAGCCTCTAATTATACTTCTTGGCTGATGTTATGTAGTTTAGCGTAGGGAACTTGCTTAATATGTACAAGGCTCTGAATTCTATCTCCAGCCCCTCCAAAAATTATGCTTTGTTATCTTCTTGTTTATTGGACTACTGACATTATAGCATTATAGTTCTTTTTGTCTTCTTTAGCTTATATTCAATGTACAAAATAATGAGTTTCAAGGAGATATTTCCACACCTTTCTCACCATATAAAGAAAAACATCAAGCACATACCCATCTTGGGAAGAAGTTCTTTATCAGCTCCCTTGAAGAAACACACATAGATCACCAGTCCTCTCTGAACCTGCGAGATATCACCAAGTTAACAGTTTAGGAAGAACAACACACAAAGGCACATGAGCTAAACCAGTAACATTTCTCAACCAGAGTTTACAGGCACAGGTTAAAAGCATAGGAAGAGAAATAATAGTCTGAATTTCTAAATAAATGTTAAGAGAAAATAAAAACACTTTTCAAGTGTTCATCACAATTATTTCTTTCAAAAATTAGGTTTAAAATATAGTCGAGATCAATGATCTCAAGATGTACCTTCATTTATTTCTCCTCAAAACTGTAGATGTCTTAAGCGGCTTCTTCTAAATAAGTACTAGACTTAGAAACACTCACTTTGAGGGCCCATTTATTTAACACAAATGAGTGCATGCCAAATAGGGCTGCTGAGTAAGCAACTGTATGACTGTTCGTGGACAACATTGCTCATGCATTTACCTACCTACAGTAAAAATGAGGGCCTGATACCACATCTATGAACTCCAGGAAACTGTCCAATTGCTTTTTCGTTGTTGATGTTTTAAACAATGATTAGACCTTGAAAATTACATCTATAATAAGTTCTACACCAAGAATTTGATTGTTTTCAGGAATTAAGTTTACTCATTTTACATATGACCTGGATACTTATTAGCTCTTGCAGACAGGCTACAAGAAAAGTGACCCGTCTGCAGAGAGACCTACTCAGCCTGGGATTCTGTATTTCAAACTCATCAACCCCAGGAGCCTCAATGACTTAAAACTATTACAAAGATTAAATGAGTTGATAACTGCAAAGACCTTAAAGCAGTGCTGGGGGTCATGGCAAGTGCTACTTATGTGTTTATCAAATGAATATGTAAAAACATTCAAAAGCAGAGGTGCAACTTATGTCATTTTTTAGCCAAGCTAGGAACTCAATTTATCTGTTACCTGCATTAACACATCTGTATCTTCTAGGCCTTATGTTACCTAACTGGTCTGCACTCATAACTAAGACAAGCTTTTATTCATTCATTCATTCATTCAGAGTGTGTGTGTGTGGTGTGTGTGTGTGTGTGTGTGGTGTGTATCAGAGGGCACATGCATCCTTGTGGAGGGTCTTGTGGGTCATCCTGGATTGCTTCTACCTCTTTCTTGCTTTGCTCTGGGATTTCTCAGGCTCTGCCCCCCAGGGTCAAGTGCAGGCAGCCGCAGTTCTGCGTGGACCTGTGATCTGAACTCAGGACTTTCTGTTTGCGTGGCAGAGGCTTAGCCCCTGAGTCATCTCTCCAGCTTGACAAGTTCTTTTTAAAGAGATGTTTCAGGGATAAAGGCGTTGCCATGCAAACCTGATGGCTCAAATTTGATCTCAGAACCCTTGTAAAGTTGGAGGGAGAGAATGAATCTACAAAGGTGACCTCTGATGTTGAGACACAGACCATGGCACCTGTACCCCCCACATACATATGCATAAATAAAATGCTTTTAAAAGCAATCGTGCTTCTGGCGCAACAGCAAGCATCTCCATACACACCTACAATAAGAGACTGGCAAGTGACAGGTGTGTGCCCAATGATATTTTGAGTGTGAGCATGCTTCATGCTTGCGTTGTCAGAATTAAGCACTTAATTATTTCAGAATTACATACCCATACTTCCTACCTATAGCATTACCATTGTGGTATGTTATTTTTTTCTTTTTTTAAACTGGGCATTTCATTTTATCTGTAACCCCATGTATTAAGAAGGGACACTGTTAAAATAACAATCACTTAAAGAGTAACAACCAAAAACCACTATTTAATTTGGTATTTTAAATAATTAAAAGTCCAATGGAAGCAGTGTCTAAAGTAACTAAGATAATTCATAACAATTACCATGAACTCAAGGTCGACTTATTGGAAATATAATTCAACATGGTAAGCTAAAATGTACCTATAAGGTCAGAATAAGGGCATAAGGTAGCAAAGCTGTTAAATAATATTTCAAGGAGCTCTATAATTATTTTTAATGACTCTATGCAAATTCTCTATGCAGAAACTGATTAACTATTTCTTCTAAATTCTTTTATACATGACCTATTTGAAGCAATACACAATTCATGTTAATAAAGGTACTTTTGAAGTATTTTACTTCCCAGATAGTTCACTAGCTTGACATAGTCATTGTAGATTTGTCTGAATTTCTGTTGAGGCCTTTAATGAAGATATGCTTCTGAAAAAAGGCAATTTTTCTTCAGTCTGTTCATAAATAGAAAATGCATCTTTGGTTTTTAGTTAAAGTGGCAGAGAAGTTTTTGCAAAAGAAAAAAAAAAAAACCCTAAATAACCAACACAATTAAAGAGCTCTTAATAAGCTCCAAATGGGAAACTCCAGATCCCATCAAAGTCAGTAGAATACGTAAGGCACCTGAGATTCAGGTGATACAATCATCTCTACTTAAAAGTTCTGGAATTTTCTTTTTTTATTTCAATAACAGATCTTAACTTGAGACCTTCAAGTCAAAGTCATTTTCCCTATAGCTTCTTTGGTACAAAACATTTCAAATAAATAGGTAAGTGTAAACAATTCTTAATGTCTCAGGACATTAAGTTCAAGTCTCAGGAAGAAAAACATTAGTTTGTAACAGCAAAGCTCCAAATTGATGAAATTAACAAGCAAAGAAACTTTCAAACAAAACTGGTCTAAAAAAAAAAAAAACTCTGATAACTGAACAGAGGAAAGACTGAGTGAGAAAGAGGAATTTTTACTTTCCCACCATGGAATTACTTGGCAGGTCTTTAATGTAGACATGTGTGGGCGGGAAGGAAAAGCCTTTAAAAACAGCCTTTAAAGTTTATACACACTGGCTGACAGTTTGGAAGGCCACAATAAAACATGATTTTGCATCAGGAACTGTGGTATGAAACATTTAAAGAGATAAAGAAGCATGGAAGACAAAACAATTAATAGTTTGGAATCAACAATGTCAGAAGGCAACCATCAAAACAAATCGGTCTTCAGATATAAAGGAACATTCTGAACTTCAATGAAAAAAATCCTAATAAAAATATGAAACAATCTGAAAAACGCAGAGAAGTGACAATACAATTATTTTTAGTGCTTATAAATTGGTACAAATTATTTCCAAATTACAGAGTAATAGATTTGATTTAAGAACAGTCACCTATAGTTCATGGATAATGTTGAAAAGAATGACTACAATTGTGTTAAGGAATGCTAGATCTGGGATCCAACTTAGCAAAGATGAGTGAATGAATTGCTCTTACATTCTGAGGGTCCACGAGATGGCTCAGCAGGTAAACGCATATACCACCTGTCCACCTACGTTCCTGACCTGAGTTTGATCTCCAGAATCCACAAGGTGGATGGAAAAAACTAATTTCTGAACGTTAATTAGCCCCCACGTCTCCTCCCCACCTCCCCATCGCTGTGCACACAGATTCTGATATTGCTGGGCATAGGGCGTCCGCCTGTAATCCCAACAGGCTGAGGCAGGAGGATCACGGGTTTGAGGCCGGCATGGACTATAGTGAGAACCTATCAAACACACACAATTCTGAGTATCTCCAAAAGTCTTAATTATAGAAAGTAATTGTCACTGTTTCGTAGAGGGGAGAAGAGGAAAAGGAGGCGGAGGAGAAGAGACAGGAAGGAGGAAGATTTCCCGAAACAAAGTTCACATTATTTCTGGGGAAATGTGATGCAGTCCTACTCTGTAGCCCAGGCTGGCCTGGAAACTCGGTGCCTGCTCCTGCCACGGACTCCCAACGGGTCAGCGGGGAGCCACCGTCCCCGTGGGAAAACATCATTTCGAAGCCAAGGCCAGCTCGGTGCACAAAAGAGAGGAGCACACCTTCACCCCTCCAGCAACGCGGGGCTGCGGCCAGAGCAAGTCCCTGGTGCTCATCAGGCCGCCGCGCCCCGGTGGGCGGAGGGCGAGGGGGTCCGCGCTGCGGCGCGGGGAGGTCCGCGGCGGAAAAGTCGGAGAGAAGAGCGGCCAGCAAACGTCCGGCCGACCCCCCGCCCCCCGGCCGGCGTTACCTCCACCCACTGGGCCGCGGCGTCCCCCTCGGCTGGGCGAACCTGCAGGCGGGCGTGCAGACACTGCTGCAGGAGCGCGCGGGCCTGCGGGGGCTGCCCGCCATCGGCCATGGCTCCCGCCCGTGCGGCCTCAGGCTCGGGCAGCGCGCGGCGCAGGCCCCGCCTCAAGGCTCCGCCCACCAAGGTTCCACCTCTCGGAGGCCCCGCCCCTGGCGACGCGGCAGGGTGGAGGCGGGGTGGGCGGGGGGAACGCCCACCAGGCGTGGCTCTACACCCAGGAGGGCGGAGTCCTTGCTTAGCTCCCAGGAATCCCGGATGTGCAGTGCTCAACGCTGCAGCAACGCCCAAGGAAGAAACCCTGCGGTAGAATTTCCAACGGTGTTGGAAGGCGCTTTCGCGGGGAGAGACTCGTTGGTTGTTTTTTTTCCCTTACTTTTTTTTTTTGATGAGGGGGTTGTTGCTCTTCCAGACAGTGTCATGCAGCCGAGGCTGATCTTGAACTCCTGATCTTCCTGCCGGTTCCTCTCAAGTGTTGTGATTACAGGTTCCATGGTCAAGGATAACCTCGAACTTCTGACCCTCCATTTTCAAAGTGAGAGTGTTCAACACCACACGTAGTTTATGGAGCCGAGGGCTTCCTGCATGCTAGGCAAGCACTCCCTTGAAATACATCTTCACCTCCCTTATTATTTAGAGGGAGAGAGCAGGTATGCTGGTGCCATAGTGCTGATGTGGAGGTCTGAAGACAGCTTTTGGAAATCAGATTTTTCTTTCTGTCATGTACACTCAGGTTATTAACTAGGTCACCAAGTTTTCACACGTTCATCTTTACCCGCTGAGTCATCTCACCAGCCGCTGTATATCTTTAGAAAACACATTTTTCATCTCAGAAAGCTTAGGTTTCCAGATGTTGAAAAATTTAAGACTGAATGATTCAAATCCATATTATGCTCATTATGAAGATAAATAACCAGAATAAATCGACTGACTCTCAAAGCAGGCAGAGCTAGACTAAAAGCAATAAATCCTTCAAAAAAATTGTTTTCTTGCCCAATCAATAAAACAGCTCTGCTTCCTCTATCAAGAATGGGACAAGTCATTTTGATTCCGTAGCTACAGAAAGATGCTGATGTGCGATGTGTGAACATACTTGAGGATCAATTCTTTAGAAAAGATGAGAATATTCTCATCCACAAGCGTAATTGTCAGAAAGTAGATAGCGTGTTATTAATAAAACCTAAAGCATCATATACCGATGTGCACGGTGATGTTGAATCCTGTGTTTTGTGTTCTTAAAGTACATATTAGAATGTAAATAAAAGTAAGCAGGGCTTGGTTTTCTTTCCCACGAAGTTCAATCCTGGAACATGCATAGGATTAGCATTTATTATTCTACAGGCTTAGAGGGTTTAGGCAAGGAATAATAGTGTCACCCTGATTGCATTACCCAGGTCATTGGCTTGGGTTGGGCTGGTACAATATGCCTATATAATCAGGTCTTTTGCTTTAGAAGATGACATCACCGACAGTGTTGCTATCCATACAAAGCAGCGAGACTGAGGAAATTATCCGTGTGTAATCAGTGGGCTTTGTACACAAAGCCGAAGCAGCTTGTTGGCTGGTTATCTTTCAGCCTCTTTTAAATTTCTGGTAAAAAGAAAAAAAAATCTCACATTATCTCTCTTTTCTTTATTACAGAGGTTCCAACATTTGTTGGCATTTTTCTGCCTAGCACATCCAAATTGAATTGTTTAAAGTTTGAACCTTTATGTCATTACAACTACTGAATATGAACTCTCTCATCCAGACCCAAGTTTTACAAATTGGAAGGAACTTTGATGTGAAGACTTTAGCTATGACTCATGATAAGTGAAGACTTCATCATGTAAAATATGGGTACAGGAGATCTGTTGAAAACAGTTTCCAAAGATCTTTTCACATTCAGAGGTATTGTTACACTGCAAAACCCTTCCTGTGATTATATGGAATTTGGTTGCTAGTGGTTATCGTCTCAAAAAAAATCACCAGTTACTTCAAGCATTTTTTTCTGGGTGAGAATCTTTGGGCTAGAAGCCAATGATGGGTTTTGTGTCACTTACTGTTTTCTCCCTGTGGAGGGCGGTAAAGAGCAAACAACAAAGAACATTTCCTGTTTGCATTCTATTTCATGAAACTTACTGTTACACAGAATTTAAGAAAGCAAGACATATATGCAGTAAGATAGTAAAATGTGAACACAGGAAAGAAACTGGGAGTAAACAATTGATTCAACGAGTCACTGCAGAGGTCAACTGAAAACAATTTAGATGGTAAATTATTGACTGAAAATCTGATACAGTACATAGCAAAGTTTTTCTACATTCATAATTTTTTTTAAAAAATAAAATGGTCATGTAGGGGCCAGTGACATGGATCAGTAAAGGCTCCTGTGTGCAAATCTGGTGACCTGAGTTCGATCCACAGAGCCCACATAGTAGGTAGAGAGAATTGACTTCTAAAAGTTATCCTCTGACCTTCACACATGCACTGTGGCATGCTTGTACATCCCCCCCATGGATAATGAACTATTTAAAAAAAGGTCATATACATTGTTATGTAATGTTGAGGTGAAGCAGCTTGTACTGTTGGCTTCAAATTAGAGAGTTATAAAAAGCATAGCATTACATTGACTTCAGAGAGTAGGGAGCCTTGTGAGTATGCAAGAAATTATTTTCAGGCTGAGGAGATGCTCAGTGGATGAGAGAGCTTACCCTAAAAGTCTGGTGACATCCGTTTGATCCCTAGAACCCATGTAGAATGCAGATGTGCTGGCACGTGTCTGTAATCCCAGCACTCCCACTGTGAGATAGGAGGCAGGACCAGGAGAATCAGCTGGGATCTCTTGGGCTAGCTAGTCTGGAGAACCATGTGCAGAAACAAGAAAGACCCTGCCTCAGTGAGGCAGAAGTCAAGAACTCACTCCCAAAAGTTGTCTTCTGACTAGCACACATTCCACATGGTGTTTTCCCTCTCCCTCTCTCTCTCCCTCTGTCTCTGTCTCTCCTCTGTCTCTTTCTCTCTCTGTCTCTCCCTCTGTCTCTCCCTCTGTCTCTCTGTCTCTCCCTCTCACACACACATATAAATAAATAAATAGGGAAATAAATAAACAGATATTAATTTTTCTGGGCAATAATAATTTCATAATAGCCACAATATCAAATAAGGAAACGAGATGGATAATGGATTAATTGTGGATGAGTTCTAGACACTCTGGGGTGGTAAAATTCATTTATGTTTGTTCTAAGTTGTTTAATTAATCCAAATTGGTTCTCCCAAAGCTTAATATTTTTAAGTAGTTCAGGAACATGAGATGTTTGAGAATCTAATTCTAAAGGAGAAGAGGTTATGGAAAGTAACTAGAATCTGCTTCATAGCTCTTGGGATGATCAGAGCTTTTCCCATGATTTATCTCTAGAAATATTTTTAACATTTATTTACATTCTTTGAGAGAGGAGAAAGCGGCATGCACATGCTTGTCATGATGCACAGGTGGAAATCAGAGGACAACTTTTGGAAATTACTTCTCTCTTTCCATGCTCTGGATTCCACTGAGGAGTGAAGCAGGTCTATGAGCCATCTTGCCACTCCTTATGACTTGCCTCTAAAATGAGTCTCTTACCTTTACATCAGGATGTGTTAATAAGCGAAAGTACAAATGAATGAGGTAAACTTTTTTTTTTAACCCTACAGAAAGTCACATGAAATCCTCCTTCCTACTTCAAAGTCCAGAGGATTTTTTTTCCTTTTTCAGTGCTTAGGAAGATAATTGGGTTATAGAAATTGGTTCATATGAGCTAAAGTGCACATAAAATTGGTAGTAGAGTCAAATTCCAACTGAATCTTATAAAATAAGGAATACTGCCATGGCATGGAGTGGGCATTCTCACACAGGACATGATTGGCACGTTCCTCCTCTGGCTAGTCACAGTATACTAGATATATTCAGAAGTTTCTTCACTAGTTTAAGAACTACTGAAAAATCCATGTGAACTGCATCATGTTTTTATGTAGACAGAGTAACACAGAAACCAGGATGCTGCTTGCAAATGAAGAATTAGAACAAAGGAGGAGAGAAAAACTTAATTTCTGTTATGGACATTTAAATATGATCCCCAGCATACCAACTATAAGAAGCAGTGAGAACTCTATTGAAACACATCCTTATAGTAAATGTGGTATCAGATTTTCTAAGGTAGTTTCTTAAATTGTCCCTTGACAAAATTGGAGTGACCTAATATAACCCCCTAATGAAAGCAAGCCCCAGAAGTAACATGGCTCCAACATACTGATCCGACATTCCTATTCTACTAAAGATCAGAACGTGATCTTTGTATATTTCATCTGGTCCTGATCAATTTTCTCACCTGGGCTTTTGAGAAGGGTTGAATAATGGGATAATTTAGCTTTAGTTTCTATCAAGAGATTGCAGAGTAGGTACTCTATATTATTGGCCTAAGACACTGCAATTTAGTGATCAAAAGAGCAAATGGTGAGGTTACTTTTTTATGGAAAAATGATAGGTCAAATGAGGACAAATGTCAAAACACCTTGATAGGAACCATGGCATGCTTTAAAGGGGTGGCTGAAGAGAGTTGAATGAAGGAATCAGTATACAGGCATGTGAAGGTTTAGTTAAACCAAGGAGGGACAGTGAAGATCCAGGGCTAGCAGCACGAGTAAACAGTTACCATTCCAAAGGGCTAAGGAAGGAACAGTTGAGTCAACTGTGGTAGCTGAGGAAAGGCATTGGACAGATCTGTGACCTGCCACAGAAATAAGCAGCCCTGCTCAAACTGCAGCCTTCTTCCTCTTGACTTCCTGCCATTTCTCCTATTGACAGAACCCAACTGGAAGGTAGAGAACAAGAATTGGCTCAGTACATCAGGAGCAGCAGAAAGGTGGCAAGTGGTCTTGACTATGCACACAGACATGACCCAGAGAAGCAACTGCTTCTGGTACGTTGCTGGCCAGAGAAAAACACCAATGTTGATCCAACAGGATTGTTTTATTAGGAAGTGCAGATATCATACACATAGGATGCAGCGTCAAATACAAAGCAGGCCATACAAGGATTCCCTAAACACAGACGGGAAGCAGCCGGGCTTGTTTCAAGACTGAGAAATACCAGGCTCCCTGGAATCACAGACAAAGGGGAGGGTTATCATATCTTGCTCCCAGCTTTCAGGCAACAGGCATGTAGACATCCCATCCCTCGAATCTCTGGTCAATAAAAGTCTAAGGAAGTCTGTTAACTTGGTGGCATACTAGTGGGCATAGTAGATGTTATTGTTTTTAAGGAACACAGGGGGATGCAACAGGTACCCTACAACTTTAGGATATGCCTAATGCCTCCTTTAAAAAAAAATGGAAGTGTGAAAGGCTCACATAAATGCTAACTTCTAGACATTTGCCATGTGCTAATTAAGACATGGAGGAAAAGAAAATAAACAGACTTATTTAGTTAATTGTATTTTCGTTGCTAGGGGATTAACTCAAGGCTTCCTGCAGTCTAATCAGTACTCTGCCCACCGAGTCACACCTTCAGCCTGAAACTGATTTAGATAAAAGTCAGAAAGGACAAGTCCAAGGCAAATGGTCCATCTATTTAGTCATAGAGCCACTGTTTTACTGTAGGGAGAGACGGAGCCTCGAGTGCTAGTCTAGTTAAGCATATGCTTTCCCTCCATATGGAAAGACAAGGTCCAGAAAAATGGCAATTCTCACTGAAAAAAATGAGTTTATTCTTCCCAGAGAGTTTGCAAAACCAGATGGGAGACAGATTTTAATTTAGAACTTGATATTGCCTTTTTCTTTTTTTGGTGGTTAATTATTAACTCCTATTTTATTACTGTTTTATTTCCGGTTTGTGGCCTAGGTAACATAATATAGCAAATGTTTTGAACTCTAAGGCAATGATGGATGTATATCCACAGCAATCTGTAGGGTTTCTCCAGGGCAGGGTGATAAATTATTATGATTCTTTAAGTTTTTAGTTTATAGTGTTGTGATAACTTAGTGAAGCATGTCAAGACCTTTAAAATATTTGCATGTCTGCTAACCTTTTCTTTTCCAAATCAGTGTGGCCTGTTTTATAGTCTTGTACTCATATCCTTTTCAGAAAAATTATGATAGACTGTCAATTGGGCAAAAAGAGATTTCTGAATATGCTTTTAATGGAGTATAGGAGTAGGCCTTTGGGTTGTTCTGGGGGCATTAGGACTTTGTAAAATTTGTTTATGTCCTAACTAACTAACTAACTAACTAACTAACTAACTAACTAACTAACTATATATACTTAGAGGATAAGTAGAGTTTATTGGAGAAGAGAAAGAACAGAACTCATGGACTTCAGACATGGAGTGCCATGAGGGGCAGGCGCCCTGTATCCAGACAATCTTACAACTCTGTTGAGCTAGCCGTTAACATCAAATTATTTCTGTCTTATAAAAATGCAAGCTGTGGCCAGTGGAACACAACAGCCTGTTATCCTGTGGACACTGACTTTGTTTGCCAGTTTTAGATCCATTTGTAAGTTCATTTTAGCAGTATCTTCCTGACAACATACATGCAGTACTTTGACTTCTATGTCTCCCCCTCCTTTAAAAAAAAAAAAAAACTTTTTAAGGAATAGATTTAGGTTTATAAAAACAAAGTTGCAAAAATAGTTCAGTGAGCTCCATACGTCTCTTATCCATTTTCTCAGTTTAGGCCAGATTTACCATCTCATGTGACTGCAGTACATTTGTCACAACAGAAGAATCAGCGTTCCAAAATTTAACTCCATGTTTTATTCAGATTTCACTGTCTTTCCTGTGTGTCCTTTTTCTGGCTATCATCCAGTATCTCACATTGCAGTTAGTCATCAAGTTTCTCTAGGCTCTGGCGCCTTCAGACTCTCCCTTTTATATATATGTGTATGTGTCTGTGTGTGTGTGTGTGTGTGTGTGTGTGTGTGTGTGTGTGTGTGTGTGTGTGTGTGTGCCTGTACATATGCTCAGGCGCTTGCACATGTGGAGACTGAAGGGCAATGTTGGATATCTTTGTCCAGCTCCTTCTTTGACATATAGTCTCATTGGCTTGGAGCTCATCAAATAGGTTAGACTGTCTCAGCAAATCCCAGGGATCCTTCTGTTTAGGATTGCACCTAAACAGAAGCGTGCACCATTGTGCCTGACCTTTTTACCTGTGTTCTGGAAATCAAATTGGAACCTCACACTTGTATAACAAGTGCTTCACTGACTGAGCCATCAATCCAACTTCTTCTATATTCTTTGTTCACCTTTGCTCCTTTCTTATTTTTGAGTCAGATCTGTAATAGGAGGTTTCCTCATTAGAATGGGATCTCTTTCCCAAAATTGCATTGGAATTATGGGACAGTAGAGGAAGATCACTGAATATGTTGTCATTGCATCGTGTCAAGAGTACATTCTGCCAGTCATTCTATCTCTTGTGATTTACTATCTGGGTAAGGCAAGGCTTGCCAAGTTTCTCCACTGGAAAATTACATGCTCCTCTCCTCATGCTTGACTTTTTGGATGCAAATCACTAAGCATGAGCCATTCTGTAGGGCAGAGAAGAAGTTAAGACCTTCCTCTTGGCTAGGAACATCTACATAAATTACTTGGATTTCATCCTGTATAGGAGATTTGTTACTGCATTTATTTTCCAGCTTTCCTTTGACCAGCTCTATTAACTGGCTCTTTCCCTATTGAGTTAACTATCAATGAGAAACTTGTTAGTCTGTGGTAATTTTATATTTTTATGAGAGTTATAGTTTTATTTATTCTCCTCAAACTTACAGTTTCAACTGAAAAATGCAGTAAGATTTTCAATACATACATATATTTATATTTATACTTATTTTCATCTGCAAATATCATAAATAATTTTTTTAAAAAGAATACCATTCATAGTCAAAGAAAGGATGCCATATCACAATGGGTGTCTTGCTAAAAAACAAAATTGAAATAAATCTAGTCTTGCAGATCTCAATTGTCTTTGTGGTCCTAGAATTGAACAGAAATCCTGACCGAAAATTCAGAGTGCTCTGCTTTACCACCTGGACAATGTAATGGTCAGTATTAACTGTCCACCTCTCACTTAGGAGGCAGGCCTCTGGTACTTGAGAGGGATTCTCTTGATGTTTGTGTATCCCTATGAATTGTCTTGATTGTCTTGATTGCATTAATTGATGTGGAAAGAACCAGCCTTGTGGGCAGGATCATTTCCTGGACTGAGGCTCCAGAACTGTATAGAAAAGAGGGACACGGGAGCAAGCATGCATTCAATATGCATTGCATGCAATATATGCATTCTTCTGTGTTTGCTCCTAGCTGTAGAAGTGATATGATTAGCTGCTTCAGGCTCCTGCTGCTATAACTTACCTACAACAATGGGTTGTAATCTAAAATTATGAACTGGAATAAAACCTTTCTTCCCTAAGTTGCTTGGATCAGACATTTTGTTGCAGTAATGTCGGCAAGGAAACTAGAACAGGCAGGTTATATTTACAACGAGAGAAAAGAAAGCGACTACAGAAAAGTTGGTCACTTCTGACTGACTGAGACTCAGCTATTTCTTCGAAAATAGTCTTCAGCCTGTTTATACATCAGTTGCTATGTACTGAGATAAGCTTTATACCAAATTTAAAGTATGTACTCATGCAGTTTAGACCAAATTTAGCGGTTTCAGTTTGCCTCATCAGCAGTCAGATAACATACTCTGTGAAAGTTACCAAGAAAGTTTATTATAAGATTTCTTTTGAAGGTGACTGTGCAGGGGGAGTCACAGCATAATCCTAGAGCCCATCAGTCACTGGGATGTTGCAATCGACTTGTGCCGTGGGAGGGAATCTGAAATGCAGAAGTAGAGACTTACCTTCACTCATGAGAAGAGGAGCTCCCATCACCAAGCACAATCAACCCCCCGGAACCCTTCTAGGAGAAGCTAGGGAGATATGTGCCTGATTCTTACCTTCTTGTTTCCTGCCAGAACTCTTCATTGGCAAGCTCAGAATCCAGAAAGCATGGGTACTTTGTGAGATGATTCATAGAAGTCAGCCTCTAAGTAAAAAGGCAGGGAGAAGAATGCTTGAGTCTGAAGGGTAATTGAAACATATCTGGTATACTGACTTAAGAGACCTCAAAGGCCCCAATGAGGACTCTTGATTTTTTTTTCTCCTTTGATGGTGGCAGCTTGAAAGACAAAGATAACTACTGTTACAATGTTTCTTTAATTTTCTGAGCTCAGACAGCTGAGTTCTCTGTTGAGGCTGAGTCAAGATCCTTGACCCTTGGTCAAGCATTGAATGTGACTAGCTTCTCTCAGCTTGTGTGTGCAACCTTAGCTGATGTTAATGTTCGGAAAGGTTGTGAGAGCTTTGGGTGGTGGAGCCTTGCTGGAGGAAGAAAGCAAGTGACACCAGAGGGCCTTGAGGTTGGGTAGCCCCGCCCTGCTTCCTTAATTTGCTTTTGTTCCGTGTTTCTTGACGACAGCTGCAGTGACCTGAACTGGCCCCTGGTTCTGCCTCCAGCCATGCATTCTGTCATGTGATTCCAGCCACAGTGGACTGACTCTCCTCTGGAACCCTAAGGACGATGAATCTCCCTTTTCCCTTTAAATTGTGAACAACACCACCACAGCAAAAGGGAAAGCAAACTACAATACCCTCCTTTTTGCCTCTTTTAGTTCAACCCTTGAACCCTTGACAAGATATCAGAGGAAGACCACTGCCAGCATCTGAGTCTTTGGGATGGTCTCCTTCACGGCCACAACAGAAAGGGATGGGACTGCCATTTTCACCAGATTGTGAAGAATTGAGCAGCCATATTAGTGGGGCCCACTAAGAATCTAGGGCACTAGGGTTCTCCTGAAATCCTCTGCACAGTGGGGGAAGGAACTTGGAATCACATTTGATTTGAATACAGAAGTATAATGAAAAATTTGCATTGTCTTTGAGTCTCATAATGAAGTAACAAATGTCTGACTTGCTGCTCAGAAGCACATACATGAATATTAGAGGCTTTATGCAGAGGGGTTCCCATGCACCTGAATCTTCAATTGCTTTTTGCTTGAGGTGGAAAGGGGAAGCAATGTCATCAGAAGGCCGCTCCTGAGTGTTTGGTTCCTTCTGTCAGTGAATCAACAGAAGTAGCATAGGCTCCCAGGGTGCTTGAAGAAGGAATTTTAGAGATCCTATAAACCAAGTTGAAAATTCCAGCTCCAGACTTATTAACTGTAGTCACACATTTACCCAACTGCTAATAAATATTCATTTGTGTCAGATGCAGAAATATGAGGAATAAGAAGCTATTCTTTCATTTATGAAGCTCAGAATTTGGGTCAGGGGGATGGCTCAGTGGGTAAAGATATCTGGGCACAATGGAACCTGACTGAGTTCAACTCATAGATCCTACATGATGGAAGGAGAGTGTCGCAGTTTGTCAGCATGTTGCTGATATGTTCACAACCAACCAGCTGAAGAGGTAACAAGAGGGGGGCTGGAGAGGTGGTTCAGGGGTTAAGCCTCTGCCTTGCAGGCGGAAGGTTCTGAGTTCGGATCCTAGATCCCACGTATAGACACCGGGCAGAAGCGCAGGGCGGCCTGCGTTTCTGGTCCTGGTAGGGCAGAGTCTGTGAATCCCGGGGCAGAGTAAACAAGGAGGAGGTGGAGGCGGTCCATGGTGGTTCCCGAATTCGCCGTGGTTCTACACACACATACATACATACACACACACACATGCACACACGCACAATTGAATAAATAATAAAAAAAACTTAAAAAAAAAGAGGTAACAAGAGGTTTTATTCTCTCTTACGATTTGTGGTAAGAGAGCTTATTCCAACACTAGACCCTATGGGAACTTGCCACACCATATTCACAGGACTGAGAAAGGGACACTCTCAGTATATCAAAAATGTCAACTTTCTCAGCCAGTTCCCTCCCTTTTATTTACCTGCCCAGGAACTAGTCCCACCTACTATGGACTGTGTCTTCCCCATCAATTAGAGCATGCACCAACACCAGGGCTGAGGGAACTGGCCACACAATCACCACATAATGGCTGAGAGACGGCCACATAATGGATGATCCTTAAATTGCCAGATCAGCATGTCTGGCCAAGTGTATACAAGGATGCCGACTCTTTTAAGCAGCTCTCTGTGATTTATTCCAGGGCCTAATCCCACCCACTATAGGCCAGACCTTCCCCATCAGCTAGACAATCTCCTTCAGGTTCGCTCTGTGCTTAACTCAACTACCAATTCTCTCCACAGATGTGCCCAGAGCTCAAACTCTCAGCTATCAAGTTGACACCTGTGCCTAACTATGACAATATTCTTTCCCCTTTTCTCTCAACAGGAGGAAGAACAAGACTTAAAACAGGAACCAACTGTCATTTTGAAAGCTGAAGCAAAAATAAACAGGTAACTGTCCCTAGTGGGAGGGCAGACAAGACTTCAGGCCCCCAAATTTGCCACAGAAAGAAATTTCAGTGTGGCATCACCCCTGGCTAAAGTTTCTTAAACAACTGCTAACTTTCTCTCCAGAACACCTCCTTTCCGTTCATAGCACTCCTCTTAGATGCATATTATGCTGCCTTTAGAAGCTCCAAAATTTGCTGCAAATTTGACCTCTAACTATAGCTGTTGCTTTTTTTCTTTTTTTAGGCCACAATTCAAGAGGTCTGATATTTTAAATAGTGTTTAGCCACATTTTGTTAGGTGTGAAGCAGATTCAAGTAATTCCCATTGCCCTGTGAAGGAAACTTACCCCTCTTAAAAGGTGCATTTGCATTTTAATAGCAACCCTTTAGCACAAATTAATTTCTAATTGGTACATGTGTGAATTAGTTGTTGTGGGAAGAGGGAGGACAGGAGTTTTCCTTACTTCTCTACTTTAAGACTTACTGCTCTCAGTGCTGGGAGTCTCACCTCCCAGGCAGTCGCTTCTTTTCCTGGGGCAACCATTCTGAAAGGTTTCAGTGAAATCCAAGGAAGTGATTCCAGCACCTTGTCAACCAATCTGCACATCCAACACTCCAGCATCACTTTTGGAGACAGCTTTTGTTTTCCTTCTTTCTGTTTTAAAGTTCCTCTTGAAGTCACCTACTCTGCCTGCTTTTAAATGTCACTACGGTATGACCAGTTTCAGTCTCGTTTGCTTACTGTGCATGCTTGCCAGTGACGGCAGGGACCCAGACACAGTTCTATTTTGATACCTTTAAGAGCATGACGTGTTCCTTTTCCCTTTAGGGACAGCTATTGAGGCAAAACCAGGATTCCTGAGTTCGATATCGAAAGGAATTTCAGCAACAACCACTATGAAATAGAGCTAGAGATGGCTCAGTTAGTAATGTGATGTTGGTAAAGTGACTACTGCACTGGCAAGAGTCCTGAGCTTGATCCCCAGCACCGACATTAAAAAAAACCAAACAAACCAAAACTTGAAAAGCTAGTACTCCAGTGCAACTGTAATCTCAACCCTAGGGGATGGAGACAGGAGGATTTCTGGAATAGATGGCTAGCCAATTAGATGAGAGAGAGACAGAGACAGAGACACAGAGACAGACAGAGAGAAACACAGAGAGAGACAGAAAAAAACAGAGAAAGAGACAGAGAGACAGAGAGACAAGAGACAGACAGAGACAGACAGAGAGACACAGAGAGAGACAGAGACACAAAGACAGACAGAGAGAAACAGAGAGAGACAGAGAAAAAGACACACAGAGAGAAACTGTTTTTGAGCACATACCTCAAAACTAAGATGAAACTGGCGAGATGACTCTGGATAAAGGCCCTGTAGGCTGGTATCCCGAGGTGGATCCAGTATAAGGATGACAAGGAGGAAAAAGCATGAGTGACAGCCAATGCACACGCTTTATTCAGGAAAAGACCTGTAGGGGGAGTTTCTGGTGAACAAACAGTTCTTAATGTCCTTCAGATTGGGACAGTTAAAGGACAGAAGAGGGAAGGGGGAAAGGGGTTGTAGAAGACATTTAAATCCATGGAAAGACAGAACGGTAGGTATCCGGATGAGAGTCCAGATCCAGCACCGTAGACAAATGGGTTGGTGGGGGTCTGAGAAGGATTTGGGTCCACACGGTAGAGCGGATGATTCTTACAGCTTACAGAGGAGCAGGACTTAGATCCTGTCAGAATGTGGTTGGTTACCTCTTTAACAGTCACCCCCCCTTTTTGCACCCTAAACCCGCTCCGCCGGTCCGGACGCGCGCGCGCGCGGTCCAGCCGGGCGTCCACGCCGCGCCCTAGCTGGTGAGTACCCCCCCCCCCCCCCCCCCGCGCGCACAACCCACCAGGACCCCCAGGTCGGCCCACAGGGACCCGGCTCCGCCTCCCACCATCCAGCCGGAGCCGCGCGCGGGACCCAGGGACCAGGAGGACCTCCCCCTGCGCCCGGGCCCCGCCCCAGCTGCCCTCGGGTTAAATAGCTCCACGCCGTCGCCCCCATCCCCCTTTTGCACCCTAACCCGCTCCGCGCGCGCGCGGTCCAGCCGGGTCCACGCCGCGCCCTAGCTGGTGAGTACCCCCCCCCCCCCCCCGCGCACCGCCCACCAGGACCCCCAGGTCGGCCCACAGGGACCCGGCTCCGACTCCCACCATCCAGCCGGAGCCGCGCTCGGGACCCAGGGACCAGGAGGACCTCCCCCTGCGTCCGGGCCCCGCCCCAGCTGCCCTCGGGTTAAATAGCTCCAAGCGGTCGCCCCCATCCCCCCTTTGCACCCCGCCCGCTCCACCGGTCGGGACGCACGCGCGGTCCAGCCGGGCCTCACCCCACGACCTAGGTAAGTCTCCGCCTGCCCCGCCCACCAGGACCACAGGCCAAATAATTCAGTTTAGTGAAATTGAGAGATCTTAAGAGTTAAAATGACAATGCCAAAGTCAAAGTGCAAATCCATGAGAAGCAACAATCAAGTAAACAAATTTCCCACTGAAGAAATTAATCCCATAATGTTAGAGTCCAACAAGAACAAACCCATGGAAAAAGGCTAAGAAAGCCCCACCCAGGATAAAGACTTTCAAAATATGATCATTACCATGTTCAATACTATGAAAGAGGAAATCAGGGAGGAATTAAATAATCGAATCAATCGCTTTGAAGAGGAACACAACAGACATCTGGAGGAGTTGAGAAAAACAGTGCAAGAAACAAAAAGTGGCATAGAGCAGTTAAAACAAACTCAAGCAGAGTTTAAAACTGAGCTAAAAGACAAGTTATCTTCAACCCAGAACGCCACAGAGAGTCTTACCAACAGAACTAACGAAGCAGAAAACAGAATTTCAGACCTTGAAGATAAAGTGGGAGTACTAACCAGCTCAATGGAAGAGGTTGTTAAAGCCAAAAAGATACTTGAAAGAAATATCCAAGAGATATGGGACACCCTGAAGAAGCCTAACATGCGTATTCATGGAATACCAGAGCAAGAATCTCAAAATACCACCCCTGAGGAAATTTTTCAAACGATCATCAAGGAAAACTTTCCTCATCTAAAAAAAGAGAGGCCCATCCATATACAAGAGGCATTCCGCACCCCAAACAGATACGACCAAAATAGAAGCACGCCGCGGCAAATAATAGTTAAAACACTCCACATTCAAGATAAAGAACTGGTGCTGAGAGCTTCAAGGGAGAAAAAACAAGTCACTTTTAAAGGTAAACCTATTAAAATAACAAATGACTTCTCAGTCGAAACAGTAAAAGCAAGAAGAGCTTGGAGAGACATACTTCAAGTATTGAATGAGCAAAAATGTCAACCCAGGCTGATTTACCCTGCAAAACTATCAGTCATGATCGAGGGAGAAAGAAAAATTTTCCAGCACAAAGACAACTTTAAGGGATACATGGCCACCAAACCAGGCCTTCAAAAACTGCTAGAAATGATACTCAAGCGTGAAGAAAAAAACAGGCATATCCAGGAGAACAGAAGGCAAGTATAACATCATTAAAAAAGAAGCAATATACTTATAAAAGCTACTAAACATAATAAATGTCTGGAATTAACAATAGTTTCTCCATTATAACACTAAATGTTAATGGAATTAATTCACCGATCAAGAGACACAGATTACAAACATGGATTAAAAATCACAATCCATCAATCTGCTGCCTGCAGGAAACCCATCTCACCACAAAAGATAGGCACGCTCTAAAAATAAAAGGCTGGTCAACAATTCTACAAGCTAATGGAAGCAGAAAACAGGCAGGGGTAGCCATTATGCTATCAGACAAAGTGGATTTCAAACCAAAGAAAATCATAAGAGACACGGATGGATACTACATTTTAGTCACAGGCACAATTCACCAGGAAGACCTCACAATCCTGAACATATATGCACCCAATACGGGCCCCTCCACATTCATTAAGAAAACCCTACAGCGTCTAAAGCAAGAAATCAATCCCCAAACGATAATTCTTGGGGACTTCAACACCGCCCTGTCAACATGGGATAGATCAACAGGTCAAAAGCTTAACAGAGACACTTTGGAACTTAATCAAACCCTGAAAGAAATGGACCTTACAGATCTCTATCGAACTTTTCACCCACGCACCAAAGAATACACATTTTTCTCAGCAGCACACGGAACTTTCTCCAAAATAGATCACATATTGGGCCACAAAATGAATCTACACATATACAAGAAAGTTGAAATTCTAACCTGTGCCCTATCAGACCATCACGGCCTAAAGCTGGACATCCACAACACATCAAACAAGAGAAAATACACTAACTCCTGGAAACTTAACAATATGATGCTGAATGAGACATGGATTCAGGAAGAAATTAAAAAGGAAATTCAAGATTTCCTGAAAGTGAATGATAACGAAAATACAACTTACCAAAATCTCTGGGACACAATGAAAGCTGTTCTAAGAGGTAAGTTCATAGCTCTTAATGCCTACGTCAAAAAAATGGAAACGTCAGAAATAAACAACTTAACAATGCAGCTTAAAGCTTTAGAGAAGCTAGAGCAATCTGATCCCAAAAGTAGTAGAAGAGAGGAGATTAGCAAAATAAGGGGAGAAATATCTGAAATCGAGATTAAGAAAACGATAGAAAAAATCAACCAGTCAAAAAGCTGGTTCTTTGAAAAAATCAATAAGATTGATACACCCCTAGCGAAACTAACCAAAAGCAAGAGAGAGAAAACCCAAATTAACAAAATTAGAAATGAATATGGAGTTATCACTACTGATACCCAAGAAATCCAGAGAATTATAACATCATATTTCAAAAACTTATACTCTGTGAAGTTTGACAACACAAAAGAGATGGATGAATTTCTAAGTAAACACAACTTACCTAAATTGAATCAGGAAGTTGTGAATTATTTAAATAGTCCTATAACATATAAGGAAATTGAGGAAGTAATCTCGAATCTTCCCACCAAAAAATGTCCTGGACCAGATGGATTCAGCACAGAGTTCTACCAGACATTTAAGGAGTTAATAACACCAATACTCCTTAAACTGTTCCATCAAATAGCAAAGGAAGGAACACTACCAAATTCCTTCTATGAAGCTAATATCGTTTTAATCCCAAAACCTAATAAAGATTCGCTTAAAAAAGAAAACTATAGGCCGATCTCCCTGATGAACACAGACGCAAAGATTCTCAACAAAGTCTTAGCAAATCGGATTCAAAAACATATTAAAAAGATCATTCATGGGGACCAAGTAGGCTTCATCCCCGGCACACAAGGTTGGTTCAACATACGCAAATCAATAAATGTAATTCATCATGTAAACCAGTCCAAAGTCCAAGACCACATGATACTCTCGATAGATGCAGAAAAAGCTTTTGACAAGATCCAACAGCCTTTTATGATCAAAACGCTAGAGACAGTAGGAATGGAAGGAACCTTTATCAATATAATAAAAGCTATATACAACAAGCCCACAGCAAGGATTATGCTCAATGGGGAACAATTGGAAGCATTCCCACTTCGATCAGGAACTAGACAAGGCTGTCCACTCTCACCACTTCTATTCAATATTGTACTTGAAGTCTTAGCTGAAGCCATAAGACAAGAAAGGGACATAAGAGGGATTCAAATCGGCAAGGAAGAAGTCAAGCTATCCCTATTTGCAGATGACATGATCTTATACCTGAGTGATCCCAAAAACTCCACCAGGAAGCTCCTGGAACTAATTGAGAAGTTCAGCAGGGTGGCAGGATACAAAATAAATGTGCAAAAATCAGAGGCCTTCCTATATGCCCAGAATGAAAGAAGTGAAAAAGCCTTGAGAGAAACAATACCATTTATTATAGCCCCTAAAAAAATGAAATACCTTGGTATAAACCTAACTAAGGAGGTAAAAGACCTTTACAATGAAAACTTTAAAACCCTAAAGAAAGAAATAGCCGAAGACACCAGAAGGTGGAAAGACCTCCCTTGTTCCTGGATTGGCAGAATCAACATCGTGAAAATGACCATCCTACCAAAGGCAATATACAGATTCAATGCTATACCAATCAAAATCCCAAAGCAATTCTTCAAAGAAGTTGACCAAACAATCTCAAAGTTCATATGGAGGCACAAAAGACCCAGGATAGCAAAAACAATCCTGAGTAACAAAAACACAGCTGGAGGTATAACCATACCAAACCTTAGTCTATACTACAAATCCATAGTTGTAAAGACAGCCTGGTATTGGCTCCAAAATAGACACACAGATCAATGGATAAGGATTGAAGACCCAGATATAAGCCCACAAAGTTACAGCCATTTGGTCTTTGACAAAGGGGCCCAAAGAATCCAATGGAAAAAGAACAGCATCTTCAACAAATGGTGCTGGCAAAACTGGATCTCCACATGCAGAAGATTAAAGCTGGACCCGTACTTGTCACCATGTACAAGACTTAATTCCAAATGGATCAAGGACCTTGATATCAGGCCAGAGACTATAAAAACCATAGTTGAAAGGATAGGGAACTCCCTCGAGCTGATTGGGCTAGGCCAACAGTTTCTAAACAGACATCCAATGGCACAGTCACTGCTACCAACTCTCAACAGTTGGGATCTTGTGAAATTAAAGAGCTTCTGTTCAGATAAAGAGATTGTAACACGAGCTCAAAGGCAACCCACAGAATGGGAGAAAATCTTCACTAACCACATATCTGATAGAGCTCTATTGTCCAGAGTGCACAAAGAACTTAGAAAACTAAACACCAAGGAAACCAATGGCCCAATTAAAAAATGGGCCCTGGAACTTAAAAGAAACTTTACCAGGGATGAAATTAAAATGTCTAACAAATATCTGAAAAAATGCTCCACTTCTTTAGCCATCAGGGAAATGCAAATCAAAACTTCCCTGAGATATCATCTCACCCCGGTCAGGATGGCAAAAATCCACAATACTAACAACGACAAATGCTGGAGAGGATGTGGAGAGAGGGGAACTCTCCTACATTGCTGGTGGGAATGCAGGCTCATACAGCCACTCTGGCGAGCCGTCTGGAGATTCTTAAAGAAATTAAAGATTGAAATGCCATATGACCCTGCTATTCCACTTTTGGGAATAACCCCCCATACAGCAGAGGTTCGCCTCGATAGCACAAGCACGACCATGTTCATAGCAGCACTGTTTACAATAGCAAAGACATGGAATCAGCCCAAATGTCCAACAGTTGACGAGTGGATAAGGAAACAGTGGTACATCTATACAATGGAGTACTACTCAGCCATCAAAAATGATGAATTACTGGAATTTGCCGGGAAATGGATGTCATTAGAAACAATTGTATTAAGTGAAGTATCCCAGACCCAGAAAATTAAGCGCCGTATGTACTCCCTAATAGGTGGCTCCTAGTACCAAACCCACCCAGCCCACCTAGAGACAGGAATTCCAAGGATTATGAACAGGAGGGATGGGGTAGGAGGACCACTACCAGAAAGAAGGAGAGAAGGGACCATGTTACAGCAGGGAAAATAGGCCTCCACCAAGGACCCAAATAAGTAATGAGACATCTGATTAAGTTCACAGACTTTTGTTCCTGATCATTTACTACTGAGGGGGAGTGATCTCACCAGAAGAGGAGGGCATATAGTCTGGCAGATAAAAAGTAACAATTTTGCAAATGGGTGATAGACCCCTCCCTCACTGTGGTTTCCCACTTTTATTACATCTACCTTTGAATGTGCTTTTATCACAAGACTCTAACAACTTTTTGTCTCTGGCCAGGGGGTAACATACAATGCCCACCAGGATGGAGTGAAGGGCATTGCAGGAGCAGCAAAACTGCAAAAGAAAATCAACAAACCACAATCCAGAACTTCAGAGACTCTATATCAACCACCTAGAACTAGGCCAGCTTAGTCTCTCCCCATCTTGAAGCTCAGGGAAATTTGCGGAAGAGGGGGCGGTAAGAGTGTAAGAGCATAAGGATGGGAGGAGCAATGATATGTAAGATACTCTATACTAGTTAGGGCTGAAGCAATCATAATTGGACTTTGCATGCCCTGCGCATTGTCCAACACACTGTTGACCTCACAAAGTCTAGCATCTGCTAAAGGCACCAAGATCCTTGGAGGCAAAGAATTGGCAGCCACAGCAGTGTTCCTATACCTAAGGGGAACACGGGAAAGGGTTCGGCAAAGGCCACTGGGTCCTTGTACGTCATCGGAGAGGAGGGCCCAGAGGAAAATCAGTCATGCACAAGAAAGGACTCTCTGGGAATTGGGGGGGGAGGCACTGGGGGATGGGGAGGGAGAGGGGTGGGGAGGGGGAGCAGGGGGTACGGGGGGAGGAGGAGGGAGGGAGGGAACTGGTGTACCTAATAAGTTTGTATGAGCTGAAATAAAAAAACAAACAAACAAAAAAAAACAGTCATGGCCCTACTGAGTTAAAACCATCAATGTTACAAAGTCTTTCAGCAGTTCATTTACGCCCTGTGTGCCCCTTCCCTTCCAGACTTCAACACATTCTACTTCTGTGAATGTGTGGAGGTCAGAGGACAATTTTGGAAGCTGGTTTTCTCCATCATGTGAGATCCAGGGACTGAACTCATGTCATGGGCTTGCGGCAGTTGCTTTCAGCTGTCGATCCATCTTACTGGTTCTAAAAGATATTTCTCAAGGCAAGAACTTGGGCCAGCATTCAAAGCAAGTCTCTAACAATCAGTTTTTCTGTTCTTGAATTAGTCTGATGCTAACCAAGCAGAGCAGGTTTCTACAATTGAATGGTAGAAGGCATAGTGTATAGAAGCAGCCCCTCATTACCATGACCTTTGTAAGGCAAAACCATTCATTTTTTTTGTATATAACCTACTGGGTCCTGAGAATTCAAAGCAGATGGAGGTTAGTGAGGTTAAAATGATAGCAAGTATATTTTTCTGAAAGTTAAGTTTTAACTTTCTATGGCAGTTTAAAAATTTATATCCTATTTTCTTAAATGACTTCTTTCAGAACAAAACTTGATAATAGCTAACATTTGTATAATGCTTTATGTATTAGGATTCTCCACACTTAACTTTAAATATCTGTATTGGATGGGGAATACTTTTTGTAGTAGAGCAGTTTACAATCAGTGGAGAAGTAGAAGAGAGCCCCAAAATGGGCTTAATGAAACAGAAGCAGCCTTCACAAGATAGTTATCAGCAAGGATAACAGAAACAGGGGAAATCCTCTCATTCCAGTGTATATTTCTTGTTTCATTGTAGCAAACCTGAAGGGGGAGAGGTAAGGCATTCTCTGTAGCTTCTAGGTTTCCAAAGCATAGTTCTTGTTGCAAGCAGTTCTTAATTCCAATTCATGAGATCTCAATTCCTGCATGGTAAAGCTTCATGGGCTTTTCAGGAGCTGGAGAGAGAGAGAGAGAGAGAGAGAGAGAGACAGAGACAGAGAGAGACAGAGACAGAGAGAGACAGAGACAGAGAGCGAGACAGAGACAGAGACACAGAGAGCGAGACAGAGAGAGACACAGAGAGACAGACAGAGAGAGAGAGAGAGAGAGAGACAGAGAGAGAGAGAGAGACATCCTTCTCCTCTCATTGTAGGGCCAGTCAGAGCTCTGGCCTGCCATTGGTCCCAACTTTCCTCTTTGAGAAAACTATTCAGGCTGTAAAAGCTTAAAACAGGGGCATAAATATTTTCTCTATCCAAAGCATTTGCCATACCCCAAGAGAGGAAGATCAAGTCTCCAGTTGTTCAGGAAACTCCTGATACTATGCCAACTAACAAGATCTCCAGGACATCAAACTATGGTACTTTCTCTCTTTAAAAAGTCAATCATGGGGGCTGGAGAGGTGGCTCAGGGGTTAAGCCTCTGCCTTGCAGGCGGAAGGTCTCGAGTTTGGATCCTTGACCCCATGTATAGACGCCGGGCGGAAGCGGGGGCAGCCTGCGTTTCTGGTCCTGGTAGGGCGGAGCCTGTGAATCCCGGGGCAGAGTAAACAAGGAGGAGGTGGAGGCGTCCATGGTGGTTCCCGTATTCGCCCGTGGTTCTACACACACACACACACACACACACACACACACACACACACACACACACACACACGTGCACACACAATTGAATAAATAAAGAATTAAAAAAAAAAGTCAATCATGGGCAGCAGAGATGACTGAAGGACTTAATTCTCTGCCTTGTAAACAAAAGAACCTGAGTTCAGATCCTAGATCCACATAAAAATGCCAGGCAGAAATGGTGGCATCTAACGTTCTGGGTCTTGGAAGGTGGAGCCTAGGAAAATCAAGAGCAAAGCAAAGAGGAGATAGAGCAATCCAGGATGATTCCCAAAGTCACCCTTGGGCCTCCAGAGGTATACATAATGCCTTCTTTTACACCCCCCCCTAAAAAATCCACAGCTACACATTTAAAAAAGTCAATCATGAAGATTAATCATCTTTCCTTCTGTAAGTCCTTAACATTGTCCATTATGAACATTTCTGGTTAGCATGCATGTGTGTGGCTTAGAACAGTTCAGGTGCAGAGAGCGCATGTGAACTAAATATGTCAGTTGACTTGATGCCTTAGCGTCACAGCTGTGATGCCAGAGTAAATATCCAACACTAACCATTTAGGGAAGCAATGATTTTGACTCATGCTCACGACTCAAGATTACAGTTGTTATGGTTTGATTGTCAGTTGTTCCTCACAGGCTCCTGGGTTTGCATCTTCAGCTGTTGTTAATGTTTGGGAAGGTGCTGGAGAAAGATATCACAGGGAACGAGCCTTGGAGCTTTTGGTAGCCCCATCCTGCTTCCTGCAGTCTGTCTCTTGCTCTCTCTACCTTCTTAATGGTGGCAGTGACCTGAGCTGCCTCCTGCATCTGCTGCCAGCCACGCCCTTTCTGCCATAATGGACTCGCATCTCCCTTCTGGAACCGTAAGACCAATAAATCTCTCTTTCGCCCTTAAGTTGTGTCTGAGCGCTGTATCACAGCAGCAGAGAGGAGTAACTGTGACACAGTTGATCATGACAGGAGAGTCACCTCGGCAGGAGCCGAGAGAACTGGTCTCCCACATCCACAGCAGGAGCACAGTGATCGAGGACCAATGCTGCTTTCTAGCTTGCCAGCGTTGCCAAATTACTATGTAGCTCCGTCCATCTTATCCACTTGCTCAGAGCAGAGTCCTACCCTCTATATGTTGGATCTTCCCCATCAATCATGCAATTAAGACAATCTCCTACGGGCTTGCTCCAGAATCCTGCCTTAACTAAGTAATTCTTCATAGGTGTGTCCAAAGGCCCACCTCTCTTGTCAGATTGACAGCTGACATCGTCACATTTGAGATAGATAGAACTATCTATTGATTGGCATCTTTTGATTGACTGATGACTAAAACTTGCTATCTACTGGAGTTTGGCTCTAAAAATGTCACCCGAAGCCTAGGTGTTGAAGGTTTGGCTCGCAGCTATGGCACACTTGGGAAGAGACAGAACCTTTATGGGGTGGGACCTCTTGGAGGTAGATCATTAGGCGGTGCCCTTCCTCACTCTCTCTTTACCTTCCAGTTACCATGAGGTGAGCGGTTGCCTCTGCCAGGGTGTTCTGCCTCATCACAGGCCCAGAACGATGGTACCAAGAAATCATGGACGAACACCTCTGAGTCTGAACTGGAAACTAACATCTCTGAATCCAATTGGGAAGGAAACCTTTCCTCTTAAAAGTTGATTGTCTAAGACCTGCAATACTATGGAGCCCTACATAATTTAGATACTTTTATGTTCTGCATAAAACTTGAAGCGAAACTTGAAAGCCAAGGAAAAGACAAATTTATATTTTTATTGGCCTTATGAGTGCTGGGACTATGGGCATAAACCACTACACCCAGTTTTATGCAATGCTGGGGATTGAACCAAAAGCCTTGAATATGAAGGTAATCACTTTACAAACAACTATATCCCCAGCTCCCCAATTTTTGATTTTTATTTATTTTTGTGGTGCTGAGGATTAAACCTAGGGCTTCATGCATACAAGGAGCTGGCAGGCTAAATTACTCCCATTCACGTGGCTGAAGGCTGGAGGATTCCTGGAGAGTCTCTCTTCTTCAAGTCTTCTGGTCTGTGGTTCTTTTTATCTGGTCCACTACTGGGAGGTTCCAATGAGATCTAGGAAGGTTCTGATCAGACCTAGAGCTGGTCTGTATTGTAAATGTGTTGATCTGAATAATCTCTTCAGGTGGTCTTAGCTGATTTTAGTTAATGCCAGGTGTGTCAAGTTAACATCCAGGATTAACTATCACTATCACACAAGTCAAGCCCTCTGTCCATTGAGGTATGTCCCTATTGAGACATAGGCAGATTCTTAGATACTATAATTGTTTTATTTTATGTTTTAGAGACAACTTTTACATTTTTTAAATTATTTTTTCCATTTATTTATTTACAAACAAATTGGGTTTATGTCTTTGTCTTGATCCCTTCCCAGCCCACTTGCCTTCTCTCCCACTCTCCCCATGTACATACCTTTCTATCCTCCTCCCCTCCCTCATAGATTTTTCCTTGCCCCCCATCCCTTTGCTTGTGTGTATCACAGGACTACCTTTGGGGTGCCTGTGTTGGTAAGAAAGTCAGATTTCTGTTGAACTTTATGAGGCTCTTCAATGGGTAGAGTCCTAAGTGGGGAGGTTCCTCTTTCTTTGTTTCTTTGCCCCTGAGACACTCTCTGAGAGCAGTTGTTTCTTCTAAGATCCTAGTTAGTTCTTGGGGGAATGTTGACAAGTCAGCCATTGTGCAGAACTAGTAGTAGAACTCATCGCAGTGACTTTCTGGATACACTGCTGTGTTTTAGCTGGAGTGTGTTGGTCAGAAGTTCATCCTTCAGGCTCTTATAATCTTTCCGCCCCCTCTTCCAAGAGGTTCCTTGAGTCTTGGTGTGGGATAAGATTCTGATGGACAGATTAGGGCTCAGTATTCCAGGTTCACTGATCTTCTGTGCTCCCTCACTTGTCTTCCATTGTAATAGGGAGCAACTTGGTTGAACTCTGAGAGCTTTTCTTATCTAAGGGCTAAAAAGAGGAGTATTTAGATGGTATTATGTTATCAATCTTTTATGGTAAATACTAGGATATCTGTTCCTCTCCATTTATTTCTCTTCTATCATTTTGAATAGATTCACAGTGTCAGGCATAGTTTCCCTGACATTAAGGGGATTAGAACTCATTCAGAGAGCAGTTGCTTTCCCATGGGTCTTACATACCTTGTTATGGGCTCCAGTTATCCTCCCAAAGAGACACAGACCCCAGACTTGGACTAGGGAAAAGACTTTATTGTAGGGCAAAAGAAAAAGTGTAGTATGGGCTTCCGGGAGCAGACAGTTTTTATAGCAGAAAACTACAATGAGGGCCTTGGGGCTACCATAGAAACAGCATAGGGGGCTGGAAAAGTACCATAAGAAAGAACCAGTTGACAGGATGTTTATCTTGGGGTTAGCAGAGAGAGTAATGGGGAGGAACACAAGGTGGTTAGACAGAGCTCAGAAAAGAACGTCCTGTGGTCAGTCTCATGATCAGGCCTTGGGAAAGAACATCTAGTGGTCAAGACATCTGACTGTTATTTATGATCGTAAAGCGAAAAGCACCTAGTCAATATTATAAGAAATGTTTACCTAGTTACAGAGCACCTGGTCAGAGTTTGTGCCAAACAAGATATATATAGGTTCTTAGGCCTCTTGTAAAAGTCTGGGGAGGGAGTAAGCTTTTTGTCTTAATTTTTAAAATCTTTGTAACCCATAAACTGACTTCTGTAACCTACCTCCCCTTTGTTGCTCCCCTAGATTTTTCTTTTTTTTTATTTAACATTTTTATTATTATTTCCGCTCATACAAATTTAATAGGTAGACCAGTTCCCTCCCCCCTCCTCCTCATCCTGAACCCCCTGCTCCCCTTCCCTCCCTCCCCGTCTCCCAGTGCCTCCCCCCCAATTCCCAGAGAGTCCTTTATTATGTATGCCTAACTCTCCTCTTGGTCCTCCTCTCTGATGACATACAAGGACCCAGTGGCATTTTCCTGAACCCTTTCTCATGTTCCACTCAAGCATAGGAACACTACCGTGGCTGTCAATCCCTTGCCTCCAAGGATCTTGGTGCCTTTAGCCGATGCTAGACTTTGTGAGGTCAATAGTGTGTTAGACATTGTGCAGGGCATGCAAAGTCCTATTATGATTGCTTCAGCCCTAACTAGTATAGAGAATCTTCAGATCATTGCTCTTCCCATCCTTTTGCTCTTACACTCTTACCGCCCCCTCTTCCTCAAATGTCCCTGAGCTTCAGGATGGGAGGAGATTAGGCTGGCTTAGTTCTATGTGGTTGATATAGAGTCTCTGAAGTTCTGGATTGTGGTTTGTTGATTTTCTTTTGCAGTTTTGCTGCTCCTGCAATGCCCTTCACTCCATCCTGATGGGCACTGTATGTTACCCCCTTTCATCTGCCAGACTGTGTGCCCTCCCCTTCTGGTGAGATCATATCTCCTCATTTGTACATGATCAGGAACGAACGTCTGTGAACTTAACCAGGTGTCACATTACTTACTTGCATTCCTTGGAGGCCGATTTTCTCTCCTGTAACATGGTCCCCTCTCTCCTTGTGTCTGATGTGGCCCTCCAACCCCATCCCTCCTGTTCACAGTCCTTGCAATTACTGTATTACATAGGTTTACTTTTGAGTGTCTCAATGTGGGCTGGGTGAGTTTGGTACTAGGAGCCACCAATTAGGGAGTACATACGGCGCTTAACTTTCTTGGTTTGGGATACTTCACTTAATATAATTGTTTCTAATGACATCCATTTCCCGGCAAATTCCAGTAATTCATCATTTTTGAGTAGTACTCCATTGTATAGATGTACCACAGTTTCCTTATCCACTCGTCAACAGTTGGACATTTGGGTTGATTCCATGACTTTGCTATTGTAAACAGTGCTGCTATGAACATGGTTGTGCTTGTACTATCGAGGTGAACCTCTGCTGCATGGGGGGTTATTCCCAAAAGTGGAATAGCAGGGTCATATGGCATTTCAATCTTTAATTTCTTTAAGAATCTCCAGACGGCTCGCCAGAGTGGCTGTATGAGCCTGCATTCCCACCAGCAATGCAGCAGAGTTCCCCTCTCTCCACATCCTCTCCAGCACTTGTTGTTGTTTGTATTGTGGATTTTTGCCATCCTGACCGGGGTGAGATGATATCTCAGAGAAGTTTTGATTTGCATTTCCCTTATGGCTAAAGAAGTGGAGCATTTTTTAAGATATTTGTTAGACATTGTAATTTCATCTCTGGTAAAATTTCTTTTAAGTTCCAAGGGCCCATTTTTTTAAAATTTTTATATTATTATTATTTATTCAACTGTGTGCATGTGCGTGTGTATGTGCCTGTGTGTGCCTGTGTGTGTCTGTGTATGTCTGTGTGTGTCTGTGTGTGTGTAGAACCACGGACGAATTCGTAAACCACCATGGACGCCTCCACCTCCTTCTGCCCCCGGATTCACAGGCTCCGCCCTACCAGGACCAGAAGCGCAGCTGCGCTTCCGCTTGGCGTCTATACGTGGGGTCTAGGATCCGAACTCAGGACCTTCCGCCTGTAAGGCAGAAGCTTAACCCCTGAGCCACCTCTCCAGCCCCCCAGGGCCCATTTTTTAATTGGGCCATTGGTTTCCTTGGTGTTTAGTTTTCTAAGTTCTTTGTGCACTCTGGACAGTAGAGCTCTATCAGATATGTGGTTATTGAAGATTTTCTCCCATTCTGTGGGTTGCCTTTGAGCTCGTGTGACAATCTCTTTATCTGAACAGAAGCTCTTTAATTTCACAAGATCCCAACTGTTGAGAGTTGGTAGCAGTGACTGTGCCATTGGATGTCTGTTTAGGAACTGTTGGCCTAGCCCAATCAGCTCAAGGGAGTTCCCTATCCTTTCAACTATGATTTTTATAGTCTCTGGCCTTATATCAAGGTCCTTGATCCATTTGGAATTAAGTCTTGTACATGGTGACAAGAACGAGTCCAGCTTTAATCTTCTGCATGTGGAGATCCAGTTTTGCCAGCACCATTTGTTGAAGATGCTGTTCTTTTTCCATTGGATTCTTTGGGCCCCTTTGTCAAAGATCAAATGGCTGTATTTTTGTGGGCTTATATCTGGGTCTTCAATCCTTATCCATTGATCTGTGTGTCTATTTTGGAGCCAGTACCAGGCTGTTTTTATAACTATGGATTTGTAGTATAGACTAAGGTTTGGTATGGTAATACCTCCAGCAGTGTTTTTGTTACTCAGGATTGTCTTTGCTATCCTGGGTCTTTTGTGCCTCCATATGAATTTTGAGATTATTTGGTCAACTTCTTTAAAGAATTGCTTTGGGATTTTGATTGGTATAGCTTTGAATCTGTATATTGCCTTTGGTAGGATGGTCATTTTTACAATGTTGATTCTGCCAATCCAGGAACAAGGGAGGTCTTTCCACCTTCTGGTGTCTTCTGCAATTTCTTTCTTCAGGGTTTTAAAGTTTTCATTGTAAAGGTCTTTTACCTCCCTGGTTAGGTTTATACCAAGGTATTTCATTTTTTTAGGGGCTACAGTAAATGGGATTGTTTCTCTCAAGGCTTTTTCACTTCTTTCATTCTGGGCATATAGGAAGGCCTCTGATTTTTGCACATTTATTTTGTATCCTGCCACCCTGCTGAACTTCTCAATTAGTTCCAGGAGCTTCCTGGTGGAGTTTTTGGGATCACTCAGGTATAAGATCATGTCATCTGCAAATAGGGATAGCTTGACTTCTTCCTTGCCGATTTGAATCCCTTTTATGTCCCTTTCTTGTCTTATGGCTTCAGCTAAGACTTCAAGTACAATATTGAATAGAAGTGGTGAGAGTGGACAGCCTTGTCTAGTTCCTGATCGAAGTGGGAATGCTTCCAATTGTTCTCCATTGAGCATAATCCTTGCTGTGGGCTTGTTGTATACAGCTTTTATTATATTGATAAAGGTTCCTTCCATTCCTACTGTCTCTAGCGTTTTGATCATAAAAGGCTGTTGAATCTTGTCAAAGGCTTTTTCTGCATCAATCGAGAGTATCATGTGATCTTGGACTTTGGACTGGTTTACATGATGAATTACATTTATTGATTTGCGTATGTTAAACCAACCTTGTGTGCCGGGGATGAAGCCTACTTGGTCCCCGTGAATGATCTTTTTGATATGTTTTTGAATCCGATTTGCTAAGACTTTGTTGAGAATCTTTGCGTCTGTGTTCATCAGAGAGATTGGCCTATAGTTTTCTTTTTTAAGTGTATCTTCAATAGGTTTTGGGATTAAGACGATATTAGCTTCATAGAAGGAATTTGGTAGTGTTCCTTCCTTTGTTATTTGATGGAACAGTTTAAGGAGTATTGGTGTTATTAACTCCTTAAATGTCTGGTAGAATTCTATGCTGAATCCATCTGGTCCAGGACATTTTTTGGTGGGAAGATTTGTGATTACTTCTTCAATTTCCTTATATGTTATAGGGCTATTTAAGTAATTCACAACTTCCTGATTCAATTTAGGTAGGTTGTGTTTACTTAGAAATTCATCCATCTCTTTTGTGTTGTCAAACTTCACTGAGTATAAGTTTTTGAAATATGATGTTATAATTCTCTGGATTTCTTGGGTATCAGTAGTGATAACTCCATGTTCATTTCTAATTTTGTTAATTTGGGTTTTCTCTCTCTTGCTTTTGGTTAATTTAGCTAGGGGTGTATCAATCTTATTGATTTTTTCAAAGAACCAGCTTTTTGACTGGTTAATTTTTTTCTATTGTTTTCTTAGTCTCGATTTCAGATATTTCTCCCCTTATTTTGCTAATCTCTCTTCTACTACTTTTGGGATCAGATTGCTCAAGTTTCTCTAAAGCCTTAAGCTGCATCGTTAAGTTATTTATTTCTGATGTTTCCATTTTTCTGATGTAGGCATTAAGAGCTATGAACAGCTTTCATTGTGTCCCAGAGATTTTGGTAAGTTGTATTTTCATTATCGTTCACTTTCAGGAAATCTTGAATTTCCTTTTTAATTTCTTCCTGAATCTAGTTCTCATTCAGCATCATATTGTTAAGTTTCCAGGAGTTAGTGTATTTTCTCTTGTTTGTTGTGTTGTGGATGTCCAGCTTTAGGCCATGGTGGTCTGATAGGGCACAGGTTAGAATTTCAACTTTTTTGTATATGTGTAGATTCATTTTGTTGCCCAATATGTGATCTATTTTGGGAAAAGTTCCGTGTGCTGCTGAGAAAAATGTGTATTCTTTGGTGCGTGGGTGAAAAGTTCGATAGAGATCTGTAAGGTCCATTTCTTTCAGGGTTTGATTAAGTTCCAAAGTGTCTCTGTTAAGCTTTTGACCTGTTGATCTATCCCATGTTAAGAGGGCGGTGTTGAAGTCCCCAAGAATTATCGTTTGGGGGTTGATTTCTTGCTTTAGACGCTGTAGGGTTTTCTTAATGAATGTGGAGGGGCCCGTATTGGGTGCATAAATGTTCAGTATTGTGAAGTCTTCCTGGTGAATTGTACCTGTGACTAAAATGTAGTATCCATCTGTGTCTCTTATGATTTTCTTTGGTTTGAAGTCCACTTTGTCTGAAAGCATAATTGCTACCCCTGCCTGTTTCCTGGTTCCATTAGCTTGCAAGATTTTGGACCAGCCTTTCATTCTTAGGATGTGCCTATCTTTTGTGGTGAGATGAGTTTCCTGAAGGCAGCAGATTGTTGGATTGTGGTTTTTAATCCAAGTTTGTAATCTGTGCCTGTTAGTTGGCGAGTTAATACCATTGACATTTAATGTTATAATGGAGAAATTATTTTTAATTCTGGACATTTTTTATGTTTAGTAGACTTTGTAAGCATGTTGTTTGATATTTATGTTTTGGTGGTATTATACTTCCCTTCTATCCCCCTGGATACGCTTGTTCTTTTCTTCAAGCTTGAGTATCATTTCTAGGATTTTTTGAAGGCCTGGTTTGGTAGACATGTATCCCTTCAAGTTGTCTTTGTGCTGGAAAACTTTTCTTTCTCCCTCAATCATGACAGATAGTTTTGCTGGGTATATCAGTCTGGGTTGGCAGTTTTGCTCATTTAATACTTGAAGTATGTCTCTCCAAGCTCTTCTTGCTTTTACTGTTTCCATTGAGTAGTCATTTGTTATTCTAATAGGTTTACCTTTAAAAGAGAGTTGCTTTTTTTCTCTTGAAGCTCTCAGCACCTTTTCTTTGTCTTGAATGGAGTGTTTTGACTATTATTTGCCGTGGCGATTTTCTATTTTGGTCATATCTGTTTGGAGTGCGAAATGCCTCTTGTATTTGGATAGGTCTCTCATTCTTTAGTTGTGGGAAGTTTTCATTTATGATGAATTGAAATATTTCCTCCGGTGTGGTATTTTGGGATTCTTGTTCTGGTATTCCATGAATGCGCATGTTAGGCTTCTTCAGGGTGTCCCATATCTCTTGAATGTTCCTCTCCAGTATCTTTTTGGCTTTAACAATCTCTTCCATTGAGCTGGTTAATTCTCCCACTTTGTTTTCAAGATCTGAAATTCTATTTTCTGCCTCATTTGTTCTGCTGATAAGACTCTCTGTTGAGTTTTGGGTTGAAGATAACTTGTCTTTTAGTTCAATTTTAAACTCTGCCTGAGACTGTTTTAATTGCTCTATACCTATTTTTGTTTCTTGAACTGTTTTTCTCAACTCCTCCAAGTGCCTGTTGTGTTCCTGTTCGAAGTGGTTGATACGGTTGTTTAACTCTTCTCGGATTTCCTCTTTCATAGTATTAATCATGGTAATGATCATACTCTGAAAGTCATTATGTTGGGTCTGGCTTTCATGGTTATTTTCTGTGGATTTGTTCTGGTCAGAATCCCTCATTATGGGATTGATTCTTTCAGCAGGAGATTGGTCTTCTTGGGTTTTGTTTCTCGTGGATCTGCACTTTGACTTGTACATTGTTGTTTTGTTTTTTAGGACCTTTCAGTTTCTGTGTGTTTTTCACTGAATCCACCTAGTTGGTATTGTTACACCTTGGATTGCCTTGGATTGGGTATGTTTGTGTATTGTTATCGTTATATCCTAGATGAGGCTACTAGGCTGTTAGTACGTCAGTTAAGTCAGGTTATGTTACCAGGGGGTGAATATTAGTTTGGTAGTGCACTTTTACGATTTAGTATCTTGGTGAAATGTGGGGGTGAGTGGTGTACTCCCTAGAGTTGTATGTTGTGGGGTGGCTGTATGAGAAAGTTGATCTACAGTATTGATACTTTAAAGGATTAGTAAGGTGAAAAGAAAAAGTTTACTTATCTTTGGATTGGATGAGAAGAATCTCGCCCACGTGATATACTGATTGAAGTGGAGTCCAGATGTATGGCCTGTGTTCCCTTTGTTCCTTAGAATTTTGCTTGAGTTTCCTTTGGGCTCTATTGGATTCTGAGTAGCAGTGTGTCTTCCGTGGACCACGTGCGTAGGTCCCCGGTGGGCCAGAGAGGCAGAGGGTCTGATGTTGATGGCAGAATTCTTCACCTGCAACCTGGGAAGGTCGGGGAGGAGGGGGGCAGGCCCCGGGGGCAAAGCCAGGGGCCGCGGAGCGGGGTGCTGCTGGCCGGGCGGCTCCCGGGTGGGGGGCAGGGCTGGGCTGGGCTCTCTCTCTCACTCACCTTGGGCAGCTGGCGGGGGCGGGACTGGGCGGCACGGCGCGGAGGGGGCTGGGGTCGTCCGGGCCACCTGGCGCGGGCCAAGCCAGAGTCGGCCTGGGTGCTCGCCACCGGGACGCGTGGGGCTCCGGGGTCCCCTAGATTTTTCTTATCAGAGTTAATATTAGCTTATAGCATTCACTATTGGGATAGGTCCTTGAGCTCTTTATTTCCTCTGAGCCACTTGGCCCCCCCCCCTTTTTGGTGCACTTGCACATACCCATGTGTTTACACAAATGCAAACACACATATATACATGTGGATACCCTCCACACATACACACATGAAAATGGAAAAATAAAAAAAAATAAATTTAAGCCTGGAAAGATGGCTCAGGCATTAAGACTGCCTCACAAACAGAAGGTCCTGAGTTCAGATCCCAGGTCCCATGTAAAAATGCCAGACGGAAAAAGTGGTGACCTACACTCCTGACCCTGGTGGGTGGAGCCTGGAAAATCCCAGAGTGAAGCAAAAAGGAGGTAGAAGCAATCCAGGATGATTCTTGCAGACACCCTTGGCCCTCCACAGGACACACAGTGCCCTGTGATACACTCACACAAAATAAAGTTTTAAAAAAGGAAATTTATATTTCTACCTTTAACAATAAAAAGTTAAGAGTCACATGGGCTCTTCAGCCTAGGATAAATATTAGGATGATAATTTTAGAAAGGCAATCTTCTTAAGAATCAGTGAGTGTTTATGAAGATCTATAGAAACTAAAACCAGACTGGAGAGAGAGCTCAGGGGTTAAGCCTTTGCCTCACAAGGACTTGAGCTTGGATCCACATAAAAATGGCTTGTACTTCCAGCTTTGGAATTCAGAGCCTGGGAAATGCCAAAGCAAAGCAAAAAGGAGGTAGAGTAATCCAGGATGAATTCTGAAGACACCCTTGAACCTCCACAAGTACACACAGTGCCCTCTGAAACACAGACACAGACACACACACACACACACACACACACATATAGACATAAACAATTGTCATTGCTCATGGAAATGTAATATGGTATGAACTGAAAAGTTTGATTGTTCCTCAAGAAATTAAACCCAGAATATCATTTCCTAACTGGAAACAAGGACTCTGAAACTCTCACATCAGTGTTTATTTAGAATAGTCAAAAGATAGAAGCAACCTAAATGTCCATCAACAAATCAATGAAATTTTAAAATGTGCTTTCTACATACAACAGAGAATAATTCAGAATTAAAAAGAACGACATCCTAAAATATACTGCAGCATGGATAAGCTTTGGACCTGTTATGCTAAGTGAGCATGGTACAAAATGACAATGGATGATTTCATTTAGGCAGAAGATCTGAAATTCCTAAAGACAAAAGGCAGATTTGAGTCTCTTAGGATCTGGGGGCTAGTACTTAACAATACAGAGTTTCTCTTTGGAGTAACAAAATTTTTTGGAACTAGATAGTGGTCATGGTTTCTCAACACTGCAAGTACAATCAATACCAATAAAATATACACTACAATGATGAACATGGCAAGTTACATATATTTTACCACAACTGAAAAAAGTTATGAAACAATTTGCAACGTGGCCTGTTGCTTGTTTACCTGGCCATTATTTAATATAATTAAAATAATTTAGCATAATTAATTTTATTAATTCTAATACTCTGATTTCAGAACAGAGTGTAGGGTAAAAGACAGTTGACTATCAGGTGTATAGATTTTAAAATCAGAAGATGCAGTCTAGTGGTAGAATTGACAGAGCACATGTTTATTTAAGAATCCAGAATTTTACTTTCGGATTCTGAATTTAGGTTCCGTGTCCTTTCTGTTGGAGATTCATCACCAAATGTTGATGCAAACAGAGCAAGAGTGGACTTCTTGAAAACCTTCTTGAAATTCTCTCCGGTAAACAGGTAGAGGGTAGGAGAAAATACAGTATTGAAAGAAACGGTCACCACTGTAAGTATCATAGTCAATTGTACAAGTAGCGGCTGGTTCTTAGTGAGAGTTAGGCCTTGGTAGACATGATACGGCATCCAGCATATGAAGAAAGAGATGGCAGCGGTCACCATAACCTTGAAAGGCTTGCTGGATTTGAAGAGGCCCTTCTCTTTCACCTTGCTGGCTACTCTTCTGTAACAAAAAACGATGACCAAGAAAGGGAGGAGGAAGCCCAACAGGAAGCGGCCGATGAAACAGGATGCATGAATCCACTGCCTTAATGTTTGCTTCTCTTGGCTTTCCCAGTCGGTAGACACTGCATAGTTATTTCGGCATGTCACCTTTCCTGCATGGTCCTTATGTGTCTCCCTGAAAACTAAATAGGGTGTGCTGAGAGCAGAGGCAGAAATCCAGATTCCCAGGGCAATGCGGGAAGCCCAGCGTGGGGTCCGGTGCTGCTGGGACCACACGGGGTGAAGAGTGAGAAGATAGCGATCAAGACTGATGGCGGAGAGGAAGAAGACAGAGGCAAACATGCCCAGTGACAGAGCACTGTTGAACACCTTGCACAAGATGGTCCCGAAGGTCCAGTGATTATCCTGGAGATGGGATGCAGCTATAAATGGCAGAATCAGTGTTGAAAAAAAGTATGAAAGGATGAGATGAAAAAACAGCAGTGTGTTGACTGTCTTCTGCATCTTGAATTTCAGTAGCCACAGGTAGAGGCCATTGGTGATGGTGCCGATTATAGATGACACAAACAAAGGAAGGAAAATGATTATTTTTGAGACAAAAGTTAGATCGTGAGCAGTGCTTCTTATAAGAGTAGAAGCGTTGGTCAAGTTATCAGTGGAACTGATCAGATCCATAATCACCTATGGAGGGAGGAACTGTGAAAGAAACCATGAAGAAAAGGTTAAATACAGAAATTAAAAAGTAATTTTTTGCATAGTGGCAAATTGCCATTGTTCAAAGGGCAATATTTTAATAGTGGCCAACATTGTGTTTCTATAAGAGTAAATACCAATTATTTTTCTAACGTCTATACTTTTTATGTTGTATGAGGAATTAAGATCAGATTAATTTGAACATGAAAACTAGAAAGCTCCCATATGAAATGCAACAGATGTGAGCGAGAAATGAGAGTTGAGACAGTCATTAAGTAGTCAAGTTGGTGATTGATGTTACCAGAAGTTCGGCTCTCTCAAATCAAGTCATTTAGCTACTGGGTTAGAGCTTGGAAGAGATAAATGCTGCTAGTGAAATAGACTTGATAGCAAAGTTTGAATAGCTATCCAAATTACACTAATATATAGCATAAAAATAAGAACTGACTTTCATATAAGAGCACTAGGGTCACTGTAAGATTGTGAAGTACCCTCTGAGTGGTCAACAAAAGAGCAAAGTGTGTTTGAAGACATCGTAAGTGCTTGAGAAGAAAGATAGAAGTCAAGGAACTCATATCTACCCAATATTTGCTATATGTGAGGAGCTTTCTATAAAAAGAATTTCTTTTATTTCTTTATAAAGCCAGTGAGAAAAATTTTTAAGCAGAGGATAAAGTGAGGCTTCAAATAGTCAACTTGCTTTTATCCATCCGCATCTTCCACCATGTTTCCCTTGGCATATGTTTGGAACCCCACTACTGTTTCATAGGCCTTCTTTGAAAATAGTAAATCTAAATATCAAAGAATTTCAAATATCCAATTTCTTGAATAATGATTCTTACAGTGACAAAACTATAAACTTAAGAAAGTTTCGGAAAATAGCTATTATTACAGAGTCATATTAACGAATTGGTCTTTAATAAACTAGGAAATTACTGATGATGTATTTTTCTCTCTAAGCTAAAACATTCTAAGAATCAGAAGAGAGAAGAAATAAAACAATTTCTGTTTAAGACTACAAATGGGCTTGAGAGATGACTTAGTTGGTAAAGTATTTGCTTTGTAAATATGAGGACCTGAGTTTAATTCCTGGAACACACATGAAAATGTGGGGCATGGTTGCAAATGCTTGTAATCCCCAGCACTGAGGCAGAGACAGGAGGATTCCCATGGCATACTGGCCAGTCAGTCTAGCCTAATTGGTGACTCTGTCTCAAAGTAGGTGGACAGCCTTCCTGAGAGTAATACCTGAGGAGGTCCTTTGGCCTTCATACATGAGCACACAGAAAAAGAATCACATTAAAACCACAATTGCCTTTAGTTAAGTTTTAAAAATTAAGTTAACTTTCAAAATAGTCTGGTTTGGAATGCAAGGTAAAGTTATGGGAGAGGCAGTGGATGGGATAGGTGACAGACCGAATGAAGATCCTGGCACCTCAAGAAGAGGTGAAGAAAGGATGTTTTTAGTAAAGGAAAAGCCCAGGAAGAGGGTCAATGCCTTATTTATTTATTTATTTATTTATCATCCTTGCTTCCCTCCATCCCCCACTCCTTCCATCCCTTTTCTTTCCCTTTATCAATTCATCTCACTCCCTCATACCCTCCTGCTTGTCTGCTTCTATGGACTCCAGGTTCCCTCTGCTTGTGGGGGGTTCAAATCTCTTGTGGCATACAAATTTGCCTCTCTTCAGGTCACCCCACTGATATGAACATTTCCCTTCACTCATCCAACTTTAGGCCCCAAGATTTCTACTGAATGTCCTTATTTCTCTTGAGTTCCTCTATAGTCTATGGGGCATGTTGGTTGTCAATCATTATACAGGTTTGGTAAGGACAAGTCTCACTGCAGTGAGTTCTTAGATGCAGTAGTCCTGCCTTGAATGCAATGTCTTGTCCAATGGTGAGCCTTCCTATATTTATGTTCTTACATTCTCACCACCTCCTCTTCCTCAAGGTTCCTAAAGCCTTAGAATGGGGAGAGATTAGGTTGGCCTGATTCTGGGTGAACCTTGCTAGGTTGCTGGTCCACTGCATGGCTGGCTTTTGCTGTCCACATCACTGCTCTTCTACTGCCCTTGGCTGCAGGTTCAATGTCTTGAAGAGAAGAAGGCTGCTAAGACAAGCTGAGAAGCAGGTGTGGCACACAAGGTGGAAGCAGGTGTGGCACACAAGGTGGAAGTGTGATGCTTGATTTTAATTTACTTTCTGTGCTTTTATGCAATATAATGTCACTTCTCTCCTTATTGACCTACAGCAACTCTGTATTGGTGGTGGTAATCAAAGGAAAAGAATTTTGTTTTCCTGTTTATTTAACAGAGAGAGGAAGAGGGGAGAGAGAGAGAGAGAGACAGAGAGACAGAGAGACAGAGAGACAGAGAGACAGAGAGACTGAGAGAGCACATACATGCATGCCTTGGTGCAGGAGTGGAGGTCAGAGGACAACTTGCAGAAATCAGTTCTCTCCTTCCTCTAGGTAGGCTTCTTGGGATTGAATTCAGGTTGCAACTTCTCTGCTGAACTATCACACCTACTGAGATTCCTTATTTAGAATGGAGTTGAGTGGTATAGAGAGAAAAAATGAGCAACTGAATGTGAGGTATAAGTGATATGATATACACAGTGGATACTGGATAGATATAAGAGCGTGATTAGATAAGAAGAAACTAAATTCCAGAGAGATGTTTCCAATGTGTGTGTGTGTGTGTGTGTGTGTGTGTGTGTGTGTGTGTGTGTGTGTGTGTGTGTGTAAGTGTGTGTTAAAATGTCTGTAGTCTCTGTGCATCTCTGGTGTATTTGTATATGAGCAGGTGGCATATAGTCTATGTATCTCTGTGTGGTATGCTTTCATCTATGGAGTATGTATTTGCAACTCTCTGAGTGTGAAATATCTAAATATATTTGTGTGGGTCATGTGTGTATGTGCGCATGGTATGTTGTTTATGTCTATCTGTGGTCCTTGTGTGTTCTTTGTATACGTGCATATGAGAAACTGAATTTTAGGGGATGCTTTAGTTTTATGACAGTTTTAGAAAAGCACCTGAAAATAATGTAGTATTAAGCACAATCAAAGTGAAACTTCGTGGTTAGTGTTGGTTTCGAATGCCATATGAAATTGGTATATTGCATATATTCTTCATTCTTGAATATTTTTAAGACACTTTAAGGCCTTCTGGCATCTCACAGTCCTGGGTTTAGAGTCCTCTCCTATCACTTACTGGTTCTGTGACTTCAGACTTTTCACTAATCTTTCAAGTCTTTTTTTTCCAAATTTCTATGAGTTTCTATGAGGACTAAATGAGACATTGGATTTAAGTTGTTTATCTCCTATGGCACATGCAGAGCACTTTTTTAAAAAAAAAACATATTATTTTGTTGAACCTGTTGTATTACGGCCGATATGAGCCTTATTTCCCCCTTTTAAAGCTATTGACTCTGCTTCTTTACTCTCCAAAGCAACTATACTAAATTCTGAAGCACTTCTGCAAACTCTTAATGTCTGTTTCTTTGGCTAGAACTTTCAGATTTAGTTATTTTGAGGCTTTTATGTAATGACTCTTTTTGCTCCAGGCAGCTTTTTGGAAGACACCACCTTTACTTGGGAATGCTGAGCTGCTTTGGGGGTGAAAGCCTCAGAAACCTTGGAAAGCTGATCTGCAGTAAGCTTAGAGGGTTTCAGATGAGAGTAATAGGAGAAACCCGCTGGCCCGGGGATCTTACCTCAGAGCTGTCTTCATGCCAGGAGTTCTGAGTTCAGTGGCTAGAAAGGAGAACTCTTCTCTCTAGAGATAAGGATAAGATTCAGGGACACTTTGCCCTTTATCTTGCCGATGCTGTTCCTCAAACCTATTTAAATGTTCAGAAGCATCTTCATATTTCCTGGTTCCCTTTTCTGTAGAGTATTCTGCAATACTGGTGGAGTCTGAGAGATGATTACTTCTTTAAATTATTTCTCCATTTAATGGGGGACTTTGAATTTTATAGGAAGTCATTTTACTTAAGGTTGTTGCAATTACTCTGCATGTTGCTGATAAAATCATAACTAAACAGCGTAAGGGAACAAGGCATTCATTATCTCTTATGATTATATTCTATTATAGTTCTTATTTAGCTTAGCAGCAGAGCCTATACCAAACAGCAAGTTGGCGTGAACTGGCCATACCATATCCACGAAGCAGCCGAGAGAGGAATAATTCTCACTTTCAGACCAGCATATCTGGCCAAGTATATAGGAGAATGTCAACTTTCTTAAATAGTTCTCTCCATCTTATTCACCTGCCTGGAGACTAGTCCCACTCACCATGGGCTGGGCTTTCCCCATAAACCAGACAATCTCCTACCGGTTTGCTCTGGGCTTAATGCAACTACTAATTCTCTGCAAATGTGCTCAGAGCTGGAACTCTCCACTGTTAAGTTGACACCTGTATCTAACTATGACAAGGCTAGTAAGGTAATTTCAGGTTTTAAAATACTGGTTACAAAGATTCCCTTGTATTTGGTCATCCCATCAGACACCTGCTGTGCCTTCATGCTAGGATTTTCATTAGCATATGGTGTCAAGTTCATAGGGAGACAGTAGATTTCAGGCATGGGCAAAATACAATTTAGAAATGAGATACCTGATCTCACTGGAGAGAACACTATTAGAAAGAAAAAACTTAAACTCTGATTTTCACATTAAAATGGAATGGATTTATTTAGTTTGGAAACATGAAGACCAAGGGTAGGATGGCTTGCCTCTTTACAGTTGTTGAGAAGGGTAAAAAAGGAGTCGATTTCCACCTCCCTGAAGATGATCCCATTAGAGGAAATCTTACAAGGCATTCATGAACTCTTATTGGCTGAATCCTGCATTTCATGTTTTCCTTTCATAGCCCATCTCTAACATTTTTTTAAGTTGTCCTTTGGGCTGACCTTGGTGTATGATTTCTTTTCTGCTTGCTTTCCTCTCCCTCTCTTCATTACTGGTGTAGAAAATACATCAAACGCATCACACAGCTCCAGTAGTGAACACTTAGGGATCAAAGCCATTGTTTAGCCTGCTAGACTCAGAATTTTAAAGCTTTTACCACTAGACTGCAGACTTACTTGAAATAGACTTAAATTTTAGTTCTTAATGCATCTGTGGCTGTGACCTTCAACTTTAAGGACAGATGTCTTTGCAGGTCGAGTTTCAGACTTGCTGCTGCTTTACTGAGGATATCTTCCAGGTTTTCACATGGGTTTCACATGGGTACAGACCCAGATGTAACTTGAAGTATTATTTGGTCCAGATCTGCTCAGTCTGAAGATTTGTCAAATGGAGACAGGAGAAACAGAATCTCAATAGATTTTTCATGGAACTCCCAATCTAAAGGTGAAGAAATTAAGACCCTTAGAAACATCTGAGGACTTGTTGCAGATTCTATTATCAGTTAATAAAGAGATTGAGGTAAAAATAATGCTAAAAATGCTGCTGCACACTGTTGCACACAAGAGCTCACAGCGTGATGTCTACCTCCAATAGTTGATCACCATGGATGAGGGAGCATCTCAAGGAGCACTACATCACTCTGAGAGAGACTATTGAAGGCTAATGCCAAACAAGACAAGGTGAGCTTCCTTACTCAATGATTTAGCTGCTGATCGGGTCAACCATATCCCAGAAGGTTCTCAGATAATTACCCTTGCTGATATCCCAGATGAAATCCAGTGGGTCACACATGCAAAAAGATATGAAAGTAGGAGGCTGGAAAAGAGAAAGTATGAAGTGAGACAGGAGGCAGTGATGAGAATGGGTAGTAAGAGGTAAAACCACACAGATTCATGGTATTTATAGAAGAAAATGTGAAAGAATAAAAAAATACTGATGCATTGCTGGTGGATATGAGAGTGATTGCGCAAGGTGCAGGGGAGAAAGCCAAATTCACCGTATAGATCCAAACTCTGTATCTGTGTTTCTATCTATCTATCTATCTATCTATCTATCTATCTATCTATCTATCTATCTATCTATCTATCTATCTATCATCTGTCTGTCTGTCTGTCTACCTAACCTATTTATATTCTTCAAGTCTCAGTTTCTTCACTTGTTAATATAAAACAGCCACAATAGTGTACATCTTTGAAGTATCCCCAAGAGAACAAAATGAAATCTATGAATAAAGACTAAGCACAGTACCTGACACATAGTAAGTGCTAATAAGTGATGGATATTAATATTACATAAGTTATAGCAAGGACACAAGCAAATGGAATGGACTGGAATAAATATTGAGCAATATGATTCAAGGTACATTTACATTTTACATGTAAAAATTCTAGGTAGATATAACAGTGGCCTCCAATTCTTGCCCTTGGAAGTGGAGCTGGGGAAATTCTACAGCAAAGCAATAAGAGGCAATCCAGGATGATTCTAGATGTCACCCTGGGACCTTCACAGGCATACATACTCAAAAGCCCTCTGGTACACACACCCATACACATATATACTCCTACTGGCTTGCAAAACACACACACACACACACACACACACACATACAATTTATAATCTCTTGCACTGTTTCACAAAAATAAATATCTCTTGTCAAAGTAATTGCTCTTAATGATCAGAGTTAGTAAAGAAGATGGTATTTGGGCTGGAGAGATGGCTCAGGAGTTAAGTCTGTGCCTCAGGAGTTAAAGAACCTGACTTCAGATTCCAGATGCCTCATAAAAATGCTGGACGGAAATAGTGGCAGCAGACTACACTTCGGCCCTGGAAGGTAGAGCCTCGAAAACTCTAGAATAAAGCAATAAAAAGGTAGAGCAATCCAGGAAGAGTCCAGATGGTGACAGCCCTTGGGCTTACATAGGCACACACAGTGCCCTCTGAAACACACACACACACACACACACACACACACACACACACACACACACACACTCACTCACTCATGCAAAGAAGATGATATCTGAACCAAATAGCTGAGAGGTTTTTGAAAGGGCATGTTCTAGGCTTAGAAACAATATGCTTAGAGGCTCTTAGGCAGTGCCATTTGCTTCTGCATTTTTATGTTTCATAGTATAATTGATCAAACACAAAATCAGTTTCTCTCTGAGTTCTTGCCTGGAAATCACATGATTTAATTTAAGATGTGGAAAGTGAACTGAGTAAAACCACATCACCAGAACCACGGAAGTTAATTCTGCAGGCAGTGTGCATTCTTCCTAACAGAGTTAGTAACATTTGGTTTAATAACTTATGGGAGGAAAATACTACTAAGAGCCTTCCTGAGAGCATTTGGAAGATGTAAATTTTAGGTGTTCTAATGGTGATACTAGCCCATTGTTTGGAGAGGAAAAGGAAGCACTATCTGTAATTTTTTTTCTACTTGTGAATTTTGCTAATTATAGAATTATCAAAGAACAATGTAGTCCAAATTCCTTTACTTTTATTGATGGAATAGCATAGGAAACAGTCCCTGATATTACCTGGAGGTTTCCAGTGTAACTTAGTCACAATTACTTGGAGATATTATTATTGATGTGTGTACATATGGTGTGTGTGCATACATGCATGTGCATGCCATGGCACATGTGGACTGATTGGGAGTCATTCTCTTTCTACCTTGTTTTTTGTGGCAGAGTCTTTCTTGTTTCTGTTGCTCTTCGTGTTTCAGACTAGCTGAGTTCAGGGTGCTCCTATGGATGGCAGATACAAGCCATTGCGTCTGACATTTTAGGGGTTCTGGAGATGGAACATGGCAAGCATTTTTACACACTGAATCATTTTGCTGGCTTCCTAGCTGGAGAATTTTTTAAGGGTGTGAACAACTTTTATTAGTTACAATAGTAAATGAAAAGAGGGACCATGTCAACTATCGCTCTTCGGGCAGTGTCCAAAGATGGGCCCATAAAAACGTGAATCTTTAAGAACAATGTAGAGTGGTCCTTGGATTTAACTTAGGTCTGTTGAGTATTGACACACAGTTCTTGTCTCTGGAAATGCGAAGTGAATTAGAAGAGCTGTATTTTCATGGAACTTGCATTTTAGAGTAGAGAAATGGACAATAGACAATGAATGAAGAAAAGAACAGTGCTCTGTAGAACATAAAGACATGATAAATGACTTAGTAGTTGTTTTGGGTGGAGTCGTCCAGAAAAACCTTTCCTGAGAGGGCATTGATGAGGTTGGGCTGACGCAAAGGCGCCAGCTGTGTGGAGGTCAAGAGGAAGAACTTTGAGGGCTGGGCAGATGGCTTAGTGGTTAAAGACTTTGCCTCCAAAACAAGGGACCTGGGTGTGGTAGCCTCTCTATTTCTAGCATCAGAAGTGGGGGCTTGTGAGTCCCCTCAGCAAACTAACTAGCCAGACTTGCTTTAATGGCATGCTCTGGGGGACCCAAGGCTGACATGGAGAGTCATCTTGGATTGCTTTGCTCTAGGATTTCCCAGGGTCAGAATTTCAGGCAGTCACCATTACTGTCCCAACTTTTTATGTGGGATCTGGGTCTCTTTGCTTGTGAGGCACGGGCTTTAGCCCCTGAGCCATCTCTCCAGACCACTCTGGGTTTAATTAGAGAACTAGACTCACAGCAAGATAAGATAGTGATCAAGGATAATTCTAGATATCACCCTTGGTCCTCCACAGGCACAAACATGCAAGTGCACTTGTGTACATATGCCCACACATATGTACACCCATACCAATGAAAACAACCCCTCATACCGTACACACATATATTCATGGAAGAAAGAAAAAAAAGAAGAGGACAAGCTCTACCCTGGGTCTGCATCTCATCCCGTGCCCTTTCCCTGCATCAGGCTTTTCTATTTCCTATATGCTCTTGCACTCCTACTAGGCCTTTCCAGTTATAGCCATGGGCTCATGACCTTTCAATGTCAGCTACGTGTCCATAGCAAGGGGTTCTCCTTCTTTACAAAGTGCTATGAGGTGTATATTTGTGTGTTCATGTAACCAGTGTGGTGACATGAGAAGAGGCAGAGTTTGGTGAGAGATCATTGAGGGTACAGACCTTGAAATCTGTTGCTTCTGTTACATCCCTGATTAATGTAACAGTCCTCTGGTTACAAAAGTGTACTTCCGGGTCCATGTGCATGCCCTGGCTCTGGTTCTGGCTTGCTCTGTCACCATGTGATCTCATTTTATCATGTCCCTGTCATCTTCATAAGGGGATATGGTCAGGGGACATGCCTAGATTCAATGTCATACTGTTTCAGATAGCTAGGATTTAAATCTCAGCTTTATCACCGTTGTAAGACAGATCCTAGATTATGTTACTTATTGCCCCTTGATGTCAGATGTCCTTTATCTTAAACAGCTTTAAAATTATGCTTGACTCAATAGACTGTTTATTATGATCTCTATAATTAAATGTGTGTGTATGTTTCTAGAAAGATGGAGGAAACCATATGATGCATTCTATTTGTTTAACTTTTCCACTTAATAATGCTCTAAGCCAGGTATTATGACACATTCCTGTATTCCCAGCTCTTGGTAGGTGGAGGCAGGAATATCAGGAAGTCAATATTATTTTCCCTTGAATATTAAGCTCAAGGTCATCCTGGGCTGAACTTAAGCCTATCTCAAAACAAACAAAAGTTATAATTATTTTCCATGCCAATAAACTAATAGATTAATAAATATACATTTTCATCATTATTTTTAAAAACTGTGTTATTTCGATGATTAGACGAGCTAAAATGTATGAGCATAACACACATAGTAATTAAAATTTCAGAATATAAAAGTACTGACATTCAGATTCCACACAAGCAGGCTGCTGGTTGACCTTTCTTTACCTAGCTGGCTACCCACAGTCATACAGGCAGTTTCCAGCTCCCTTAAAACAAGAACTTCATATAGTACTTAGTCATGCATCAGAGCAGAAATTACCTGTATCCTTGACATCACTGTTGGATAGGAAAGAAGGTGGCTCAGGGATTAACATAGGTGAGGTTGGTTATGGCAGAGAACCCAATATTGAAGCTCTTCAGTGAAACAGAATGTATATTGTCATTATTCAAAACCTGAAGACCAGGTATTTCCCAAAACATTGAAGGGATGTCTTCTGGGAGCAGGAAGTTAAGTATTACCTCTGGGAGGGCCTTCATTTCTCACACCCTGAAGGTGTTTGTTTCTGCCTTTTCAAAACAAAACTCGGCGAGATGATCAGAGCATGAAGAACATTTCAAATTCCTCTTTGAAAATATGTGCTCCTCCAAATGCATCTCTAGTTTTAAAATAGCCTCCTTAACATTCTGAGAAATATTTTTAAAAGTGATATTGGCTGAGATTCAAAAATGCTGTGAAGTTGCTAGGTTAGTTCACAGCCCCTTTTGAAATACTGAGCTACGGAAGTGCGCTCAGATGGTTGGGGGATACAGATATATCTCAAGGGCTCATACTGTATAACACCCCAAGTTGCCTGGGAGGGAAACTTTAGGTCTACTTTTTAACTTTCTTTCTTTTATAATTATACTTCCTGGGAAGCTACAGGTGCCTGGGAAATACAGCCTGCTGGGACAGGTGGCATATTTGACATCTCAGGGTACATTTGCAGTGCTTCTACAATTGAAGTCTCAATTCCTCCAATAGAGGCAGCTGTTGTTATTAGAAGAGCACGTGAGTCTAACTGTCAAATGGTATTTACTAAGGGCCTGCTGTGTGCCAAAGATGACATTGGCACTGCAGATAGAGAAGCACACCCAAGGGGAGTGGTTCTGGCATTGTGGCACTTTTGAATCCGTGGGGGGAAACTCAGGAAATATGGCTAGAAAGATGACCTATGTTTTTGGCTTGTGCATCTGGCAGTTTATTTAAAGAACAATGGAGGAAAAAGAAATAATGGTTTTTGGGATGGTGGTGGATGGTTTTAGTTCTGTTGTAACTGACTTTGAGGTGCCCGTCAACTATCAAGTGGTAATAAGTAGTAGGCTGCTTACTGAGCAAGAAAGCAGCCACCAAGATGCCCAGAGCTGATACCAAGTAGAGTACACTATGGTGGAGGGAGTTGCTGGTCACCTGGCCCTTCTGTTTAACATTTAATGAGAAAATGTAGCTCTTTCCAGAAACATGCTTTTCACATTCTTAGAAATCCAAGCTTTTCGAAATTAAAATATTAAACTAAAGTTCAGTAGCTTCTTGTTGCTAACATTGCAGTCAGCTTGATCTATGACTACTATCAAGGGTCTGAAGACATCATTACCTTCTTCTTGAGGATAAAGTCACTCTTCATTTCTGAAACCCTCACTGAGAGCAGGGGTGTTTATGACAGATGGGAAACAGAAAAGCAAAGGCAGGCAGACAGTGCTGAGGCAACAGGTGGCAGTGCGTGGCATCCTTGGGATGGAAACTGTACCCCGAGGCAGTATGTGGCAGCTGGGGCTAGGTCAGAGGTCAGTTCTGGTTAAAGGCTTGAGGCCTGTGTCATGTTACCCTCCTAATTTGCCTGCGGTTGATGAACTCCCTGAACCTATGACTTCTGGTTCTAAAATTGAGAAAGTCTCAGGAAAACCGAAAGGATTTGGTCACTCTATAAAATGATTCTGATGGAGCTGGAGAAGCAGGATGTTCTGAGTTTGGCTCCCAGGTCCTACGTAAAAAATGCCAGGCAGGCAGATAAAAAGTAACCATTGTGCAAATTGGTGATAGACCCCTCCCTTGCTGTGATTTCCCACTTTTATTACATCTACCTTTGAATGTGCTTTTATCACAAGACTCTAGTTTAACAGCTTTTTGTCTCTGGCCAGGGGGTAACATACAATGCCCACCAGGATGGAGTGAAGGGCATTGCAGGAGCAGCAAAACTGCAAAAGAAAATCAACAAACCACAATCCAGACTTCAGAGACTCTATATCAACCACCTAGAACTAGGCCAGCTTAATCTCTCCCCATCCTGAAGCTCAGGGAAATTTGCGGAAGAGCGGGCGGTAAGAGTGTAAGAGCAAAAGGATGGGAGGAGCAATGATATGTAAGATACTCCATACAAGTTAGGGCTGAAGCAATCATAATTGGACTTTACATGCCCTGCGCATTGTCCAACACACTATTGACTTCACAAAGTCTAGCATCTGCTAAAGGCACCAAGATTCTTGGAGGCAAGGGATTGGCAGCCACAGCAGTGTTCCTATACCTAAGGGGAACACGGGAAAGGGTTCAGAGAAAGGCCACTGGGTCCTTGTACGTCATCGGAGAGGAGGGCCCAGAGGAAAATCAGGCATGCACAAGAAAGGACTCTCTGGGAATTGGGGCGGGAGGCACTGGGGGATGGGAAGGGAGAGGGATGGGGAGGGGGAGCAAGGGGTACGGGGGGAGGAGGAGGGAGGGAGGGAACTGGTGTACCTATTAAGTTTGTATGAGCTGAAATAATAATAAAAATGTATTAATAAAAAAAAAATGCCAGGCAGACACGGTGGCGACCTGCACATCTGGCACTGGTGGGCCAAATCTAGGAAATCCCAGAGCGCAGGAAAAAGGACAGGGACATATAGTGCTCTCTGATACACATACACAATAAAAAAGTTAAAAACACTTTAAAAAAAAATCTTTGGAATGATTCTGATATAGGACCTCGGGTTCTTGTATTCTCCCAGGAGAAACAGCTTTAACCTAAAATAAGTTAAAGTTCCCATGTGTTCTTAATATGACTTTTTAAAAAAATGAAATGAAATAAATTTAATAAATCAAAGATTATCAGAGTGATCAAATGTGCAGAGTCACCCAGGATAGCCCCAGCATGTGCTCCCCGCTCCCAGTCCTAGTTGTGCCACTGGTATTAGTCATGATGTCCAACTGTAAGATTACTGTGTCTTTAATAAAATGATCATTTTCACTTTTAAACCAGTGGACCTTGGCAGAAACATGCCAATCTTTATTTTGTAATGTTTCATGGTGTTCTTTTTGAGATGAATCACTCTTTAGCACTTTTAACACATAAAAATGAAAGCAGAGGTCAGTGTGATGGCTCAGTAGGTAAAGCAGCTGTGTGCAAACCCCACAGCCTGAGTCTGATCCCCAGAGTCCACAGCTAAGAGAGCTGACTTCTCACCTGTGCATGTGCACCAGATCTCTACCGCTGTCTCTTCTCCCTCTCCTTCCCTCCCTCCCTCCCATTCTTCTCTCCCTCCCTCTCTTTTTCAAGTGAATAAAACATTAAAAGTTTTTATTCAGAAATGCTTGCTCATGTTTTTTTCCTTTGCAACTAAGATTTCTTGTATACCCACAAATCTCTGTAATTCCTTATATTTTATCACCTTGATATTTTACTAAACTATCACAGATTTTAAATATTATCCTGGAATTTACCCTTAAGAACAGAGATTCATATAGCTCAGGCTAACCTCGAACTTGCTATATATCCATCAATGACTTTGAACTTCTGATCCTTCTGCCTTTACCTCCTGTGCCAATACACGTGATAAAAGAAATGTTTCATGAAATTAAGATTATTTTGTGATGTACTTTTCTGTCAAATAGGTATTTTGACATGAAAGCAATATTTTTTTCTGAATAAGAATTATTATGTAGCATATGTGAAACAATTATTAATATAATAATAGAGACAGAATAAGTAGAGGGTCTATATGGTATTTAAAGGAATACCAAGTAAATAACTTTTCAAATTATTTGAAGTAAATTTAGACATGTTTCACATTTATTTAGAATGAAATTGAATCCTTACTGTCATATTTCACTTGCTTTTACGTGATTTTTCCTTTTTAATGAAAGTATTGACCACTAGAGGGAGAAACTAGAAAAGCTTTCCAAATTTTCAAAACTATGAGAGATTATTTATTTAAATGCCAGCAACAAAATGTCTAACTATGAGCTATGGATTTAAAGATAGCACTAGCACGTGACATTCATTGGCTGTTGGAGAGATGTCGATTCCTTGGGATCCTGAGAAAATTCTGTAACAAAAAGATTCGACTTTGTAAGAAGAGAAGATCAGCGTGTTCTGTGGCTGATCAGCTAAATTGCAGATTGATTTAATCTGTGCCTTTGCTCAAAGAATAAGTATAAGAAACTAACGCATATAATTGTTATGAATGAGGAAAAGAGCAAATGCTCCAGACTCTAAAGGTGGGAAGTGGCAATAAGTTTAAATGTGAGTTGCTCCCTCCCTCCCCCGACCAGGCTCATGTGTTTGCATTCTTAGCTGATGCTAATTTTTGGAAAGACTGTGGCATCTTTCGAAGATGGGCAGGCCCAGCTTCTTCAGTTTGCTTTTGCTCCCTCTGCCTCCATTATGGCTGCAATATTGAATAAAGCTCCTTCTTCTGCCTCCAGCCATGCCTTCTGCTATGCGATTTTTGCCATGATGGACCATGTATGGTCTCTTTGGAACTGTAAACCAAACACCACTTTGAAATCATAACATGCATCCATGACTCCTAAGGTGTCATTTTCATCTCATACAAAATATGCTCAGTCTATCTCTGAAAGTCCTGGGGTATTTAGCAATCCCAACTATTTTTTCTTTTGTGTGTGTGTGTAGGTGTGTGTGTGTGTGTGTGTGTATGTGTATGTATGTATGTGTGTGTGTTTGTGTAAGCAATTAATGTTTGGTGTTGGGAGTCTTCTTCTATTGCTTTCCATCATGACAGAACTGACCCCAAAGCATACCAATTGGCTAGACCCATTGGCCATCAAGCTCTAGAAATCCACCTGTGTCATGTGTTTGAATGCTTGATCCCCAGCTGCTGGTATGGTTTGGGCAGGTTATGGAACCTTTAGTAGGTGAAGTCTTGCTGGAGGAAGGCCTTGATATTGGATAACCCAGCCCTGTCCCTTCCCTCTTTCTATCTCTTTCTCTAGCTCCCAGATGGCTGTTGCAATGGGAACAGGCCTTCTGCTTCAAGACCATGCCTGTCACTATGTGTTCCAGATCATAATGAACTGTATCCACTCTGGAACCATAAATCAAGGAATAAACTTTTTGTCCCTTAAGTTGCTTGCCTTGAAATATTTCTTTTAATTTTAAATTTTTTCCTAGTTTTATAAACATACTGAATAATTATCCCTGCTCCCCTTCTTTCCGCCTCCTTCCCTTATCTCCTTGTTTCCCTCCTTCCCTTCCCTTCATCAATCCATCTCACTTCCTCCCACTTACCTGTTTGTCTGCTTCTATGGGTCCCACAGTTCTTTCTGGATCATCTGCTGTAGTGGGGGTTCAGGCCTCTGTTGCAGACCAAGTGGCTCTTCTTTGGGTAGACTCACTGATAGGAGCACTCCCCTTCATCTGTCTAGCCAAAGCCCCTAAGGTTTCTATTGCATGTAATTATTTCTCCTGAGATCTCACTAGTCTGTGGGGACATGTTGGTATGTCAGCCATTGTGCAGGTCTGGTAAAGACCAGTCTCATTGCAGTAAGTTCCTGGATGTAGCAGCCTTGCCTTGAGTGGAATGTCTTGTCCAGTGGTGGACCTTCCCATCTTTAGGCTCTTACAATATTTCTGCTCCCTCTTCCACAAGATTCTTTGAGTTTTAGGATGGGAAGAGATTTGTTTGGCCTGATTCCTGGTAAGCAATGCAGGGTTGCTGGTACTCTGCATTCTGGTTGGCTGTGGTCTATTTCACTGCTCTTCTACTGCACAAGGCTGTGTCCTGTCTGGGTGTTGAGATCCTTTACTTCGGATGAGTGCTGAGTGCCATTCCAATCTATAGGAATAATAACAGGTATTTACTGAGCAGTTTTACGTACTTTTTCCTATCTATAGGTTCATACTCTTCTCTAATGATTTCTTCCTTCCCTTTTATATGTTTTTTCTCTGGTTAACAGTAACAGCAATATGTTTCATTCTGACAAACGGGTCTTGAGTTCAATCAGAAAGCTGTTGGTTGTTTCCTTGATACTCATGCCACTATTACACTTGTGATCACCTGTTGCCAAGGTGATTTTTATTGAAACTTACAGATCTCACAGGTTGATGAGGACTTTGATTATTTTTCTCCTCCAGTAGCTTCTACAGTATTCCTTGATACGGTGTAAGCTATCCAGGAAGGAGTAAGCTCTCAAAACAGTTCCAGTTGGTATATTTTGCTCCTGTCTTATGAGCAATATGTGTTGTGTCTTCAGTCTTACTGTCAGTTTTATGGAGGACAACCAAGAACAATGGCAAAAACCTATAATGTTTGGAGACCATTGAGAGTTCTCTGACCAACAACTTGTCAGAAAGTGTCATATTCCTGCCACTTCTCGTATAATTTTAACTATCACTGAGTTCTAAGTGGACCAGCTCAGGCCATTTTTCATTTTGTTTTGTTTTTCCCTATTTTCCTCTCTCTGTGCTCCTCAGCATGAGGACTTTCCATTCTTGTTCCTTTTTTAAAAGAAATGTTTTTTTGACATGCTATTAACACAGAAGATTCCTATGGGTTTACATCCCACAATATTAGGACTTTTCTATAGGTCCCTCTGTCCCTCCTGTATCCCATCCCTCCTTCACCCTACTTTGCCATGGTGTCCTATATGCCTTTGAATATTTTGTCACAGCCACAGAAGAGTAAGTGGAACAACCTTTCTCTGCCCCAACTCCTGTTGACCTATGACATCATGCTGAGATTTTATGTGGTTATTGGGGATCTGAACCCAGGTCCTCATGCTTGCATGACAGGTGTTTTATCCACTGAGTCTTCTCTACAGTCATTACCTTGAACTCATGATCCTCCTGCCTCTATTTGTTCAAGTGCTGAGATTGTAGGAGTGTACCACCATGCCTTTCTGATATTTTTTTCAGTATTTTTCCTCTTTGTAATAATTTTGCTTGTTTATTTTCTGAGATAGGATCTCATATCACACAGGCTATGTAGCTGAAGCCTAGAACATCATCTTCATTCTTCCATCCCCTAATTGCTAGGATTATAATCAGGGTCACTGAGCAGAGTCACTCTCCTTTGTCATCTTGGATGTGCATTAAACTTCAGTGTACAGTGCTGTGGGTTGCCCACTAGAAGTATATGACAAGACCTTATTATAGAAAGCACCATGTGCTTTGGTAGCAGGACATAGAAAAATCAAGTTGGAACTGAGATGGAAGCTTCTTTCCTGCTGGCTAGTCCTCAAAGTACTGGAAGGGTCTAGGCTGCTGTGGGAGAATTGTCATCAATGGTCTTACTCACTGTGGATTCTGCATGCTTACATCTCCTACTACATGTTCCTTCCTACATGTGCCCACTGACGTGACTGATTGACTATTGCAGGAATAATCAACCACTTTATGGCTGGATTTGAGGTCAGATCCACAGAAGGAAATTTCATGTCTGGTCCTAAATACCTGGTTGAAAGACCATTTTGGGGGAGGTCAGAAGCCTTAGCATGAAAGCTTCTGCTGTTGTTTTGCTAACTGGACAAGATGTTCTTGTCAGTCATCTTCCAGATATTTTTGTTGGTGTCCAAAGGCCAGTGCTATTATCAGATTTGATTAGGTGAGCTTATTTTTTCAGGGTAGCAGTTTCTTTAGCGATCTATAACTTGTCAAAGTAGTTGAGGATAACTGTAGTCCTGAGCGGCTCATTTATATCATATACCCCAATAGTCAAGGAATGTCAAAGAAGAAGGAATGAAAAGAATATAAAACCAGAGAGAGGGGTGTAATGTTGCAGGATGCTTTCTTTCTGTCATGATGTAGACATATATTCAGAGACTAGGTCTTGATGGCTGCTTGCATAAGATTCAGCCTATCACCATTCCAAGGAATGGGGAGGGCCTCATGGGCCCTGTTCTTTGCTGAGGACCTATAGACAGTTAATGGCAGCTGGGGAAGGAAGATGTGGAAGGTTGTCAGGTCCAAAGCCTGATCTCTGGAGAATGACACATTAACATCTAAAATGGACGGTTGTTAGAGGCTCCTTCCTTTGGAAGTTGAGTTTGCCTCTTGTCCATATAGACAATGGCAGGCAAATTCCTTCCTCTAGGAGTTGAGTTTATTTCCTGTCTGTGCCATGCTATCACCTCCCCCTACAGTTCCTTCCTACATATTTGAAATATGCTAATGTTCGGGCCAAGTAACTCTGCTTTGAGGCATACATCATCCATTTCCTTCTAGCAACGAGGTATCATCCCCATTTTTCTCTACCTGGAGACATTATGTCTGGTCCCACACAGCAAGTAGATGTCACTCTTGTCTTTTCTTTGTTAACTGGAATGTATATGTTTTACATAATCCTGTAAAGAATTTGGTCCTGTTCTTCTTTGATGTTTTCTTGAATTTGGCCCTGCTCCTTGATTGTTTTCCTATAAATACTCATGTATGCTACAATAAAGTTGACTTAGATGATGGAGGACATCCTAGGCTCCCTCTGACCTGATGCCTGATCAATTCCTACCGCTCCCACTTGTGTTTCCTGCATGGGTTTATGCTGGTTCATGGGCCCAGACAGGAAGAGACATTTTCTTCAAAATATGACAGCAGGTAAGTTGTCTATGATCCTGTAGATAAGCCAAGGAGATAAAACACCCATCACACACAAGCATGAGACCCTGAATTTGGATCTCCAGTATCCACATAAAAGCTGTGGGGGAGAAAAGACAGGAGGACCTCTGGGGCTTGCCAGCCAACTAATCTAGCCAACTGGTGATCTCTGGGTTCAGGGAGATACTGAGTCTCAAAAAATAAGATGAAGGGTGACTGAGGAGATATCAGATATTGATCTCTGGCTTCCATGTACATGTACACATATGCCTACATACTGCCTACATACACAGACAAACATGAACACACACACACACACACACATTATCCTCAGTCAACACACACATCTTTTCTCTTTCCTGACTGTAAGTCGAACAATATTCTTGCAACTTAAAACACTAGAACAAGAAAGTACAGGGAACATTTGAACCAGCTCTAGATTCCCTCTGGAATTCCTATTAATTTCAGTAAATAAACCCATATTTTAGTTAAGCAACGTGTATAAAACCGGAAGGAAACCTGGCAGTAATATATGTGCTTAATTACTTCCTTACCATAGCTATTGTTACTAAAATTGGCAAGGTTACTATGTGGTGCTCTTGATTACAAGTAACAAAAGCATAGCTTAAGGGATAAAGAGAATTTACTGGTTAATCTCCTACAGCTGAGTCTAGGCCTTATTAAACAGTGTAGATGATATTTTGGGCACTGACCACTTTCTTCTCTTTTCTCTCTTTCTCTTTGACTACATCCCCTTTGCCTTCCTCTTTGCATCGATTTCTTCTCTTCTACTGAAAATGGATTTAGTCTAAGCAGGCAACTAAAGCAGTATGTAGGGCATACTGATGTAGTATCAGGGGCAAGAGAGAATGAGTTGTCGTTGATGAGGCCCAAGTCATGCACTCATCCAGTAGGAGAAGGGTCAGGGTAATGGCAGTTACTAACCCCACTGAGATCACTGGTGCTGGGAAGGGTGCTTCCTTGTCTCTGTAGACATGGCCTAGAGGTCTTAAACATAGTGACAACAGTATGAGACAATGCCAGGAATAAACTTAGTCAATAGGTATTCTTCGACCACATATTTAATATAAGGAAGGTGACAATTAGCTTTTAGGCGTCAACTTGACAATTGAGAACTGAGCCTTTGGGCACACCTATGAGTAATCATTTAGTTAAGGCAAACCTTTGAGCAAGCCTGCAGGGTATTATCTAATTGGTGGAGGAAGATCAGCCCACAGTGGGTGGAATTATTTCCCGGGGAAGTTGAATAAGATAGACAACTAGTTGGTAGATTGGCAAACTGGCAGACTGGCAAGTAGAAGGTATGCTTGGGTTCTTGCCACTCTTCCAACTCTCCCTGTCAGTATGATATGCCCAGTTCCCACAGCTGGTCTTGATCTCCTCCCATGAGGGTCAGCTGTGACCTAGACTTGTGAGCATGAATAAAAAACCCCTATTCCCTTAAAGTGTTTGGATTTTGTATTCACTACAGCAATAAGAATATGACACTGAAGAAAGACATAAAAATATATATAATAGATCACCTCTTTTAGAAGATGACTGAAGTGATTTTAATATATTGTTTCATGAACTGTCTTCTTTAGCTATTACACTAGTATATTGGTATTATAGGTCCCTCCCAAAGCCTCTGAATTATTCAAGATATGGTTTAAAAGCACATTCAGGATTTAAATTTCAGATTAAGACGTAGAAGAAAAGTTTTGTTTTTTTTTTAAATAATAGCCTAGAGGTTGTTTTTAAACAATATAAATATTTTATTCCTTTTTTATTTACTAAATATTAATTCAGTTTGTGTTTATGACTATCATTTCAAATATTGTTGTGGTCCACATGGGGTCTTGGTATCCTGGAGAATAGAGGCGGTGGGCTGTGGATTCTTTGGTTGTCTGTTCCTAGGTGTCAGTACAAAGGAACTATGACTGTAGGGTGCTACCTGGGGCACAGGGGTGAGATATGAAGTCCACCCAGTCTGACTCATGTTGTCCCACCAGACAGAATCGTCTACTTATTTATGAAACAGATTCTTGCCCAGGCTGGTCTGAACTTATCATCCTCCCAATCAGCACCCCAAATAGCTGGCATTGCATATTTGGTATCTCAGGAGTGTGACAACCACTCCACTTCAAACTGAATTTCAGCGTCCTTGAAAAGAAGTGTTCCTGAGGGAAATCCTAAATAGACCCTCTGTTTTCACCTGCTCCTAGTCGACTCATGTGGGTACTACTGAACGATATATTGTTAGATTTCTATTACTTTTGCTATACATAGCATGTCTGACATGTGGGTCATGGTGACCACAGTTGCTTAGTTACCTCTCAGGGACTCGAAGGCTTTTTTTTTTTCTTTTTCTCACACATTTTTTTTCTCTAATCATACAAGTTCAATAGGTACCCCCATTCTCTCCTTCCCCATTCCCTCCCCAGTCATCCTCCTTTGTACTCTCCCCCATCACCCTTCCTTCACCCCCCCTTTCTCTCTCCGTCTTCCAATGCCTCCCTCTTCCTCCCTTCTGTCTCCTGGAGCATCCTTTTGTGTGAACTGGCCAAACCTCCCTCTGAGTCCTCACCCTAGTAAAGGTTCAGGACTCAGTGGCATAGACTGGAGCCCCTTCTTGGACTCCCTGTTAGTATGGGAACTCAATTAATAGACTGCTTAATCCCTTGCCTCTAAGGATCCTCTGCCTGAAGCCTTCTATACTGTGATCCATGCTAGACTTTGGGGGGGGGTTGTTGACATGTCAGCCATTGTGCAGGTCAGGCAAAGTCCAATTCTGGCTGCTGCAATCCTAACTTGTGTGGAATATCTTGCATATTGTTGGTCCTCTCCATCTTTAGGCTCTTACAATCTTGCAAGGTTCTTCTGCAAGGTTCCCTGAGCTTTAGGATGGGGAGAGATTTGGCTGGTCTGGTTCTAGATGAATAATGTAGGGTCTCTGGTGTTCTGAATTATGGTTTGTTGTTTTCAGTTTTGCTTTTCCTGTATTGCCTTTGGCTGCATCCTGATTGGTATAGAAGGTTACCACCTAACCAAATATAAAAGTATTTAAACAAAGATTTTAATATAAGAGGAGACTCAAAAATAGATGGAAGAATAGGAGTAGGACACTGCAGTGAGGGGAGGGGTGTCAGTGTCCCATTTATCTGATGGTTACCGTCTATCTGCCAGTCCCTATATCCTCCCTGATTGGTGAGATCAAACCTGTTGAGTCGCAAGTGACCAGGAAGGAAAGTGAGAGTGAGCTGCACCAGATGTCTCGCTACTTACATGCAGTACTTGACTGTGGCCTATTTTTTTTTTTTTTCAGAAGAACCGAGCCTTCATGGGGACCTACTGATGTTTCATGAGTGACTGGACCAGGGAAAGAAGGCTGGGGGCATCTCTGGATTCATGTCTGTCTCCTTCTCTGCTTTAATCTTTGGGTTAGAGACGATTCAGTTCTGTGCGTACCTCTATATCACTGAGAGGTAACTTGACCCAGAGGTGTCAAGTTTGTCTTTTCTTTTAAGACTAAAGACCTTGGTAAGCTTCCAAGCCTGGAAACACCAGACCACAAAAGGAGCAGAAGAGGGAGCATTCATGTATTTAGAAAGTCATTGCTTAGTCTTAGAAAATACAAGGCTTTTATTAGTCTTTTTCCTCATTCCTTTGTTAGATAATATTTTATTTGCTGATGATTTCATACGTGTGTGCAATGTATCTTGATTGAATCTTCTTACTCCTTTTCTACTCCCCCGAGTCCCCTTCATATGTTCCCTCCCCTGCCTTTTTTTGTTTTAAAAAATAACTCACTGAGTCCCATTAGCACTGCCTGCCTGGCATGGGTGGGCATAGGTGAGCGTAGGTGGGCGTGGGTGGGCGTGGGTGAGGATCTTCCTAAAGCCTGGGCAGCCTACCAGTGGTCTCACTTGAAGAAGAATGCTTCTCACATCCTAGCAGCCATCGACTGCAGCTAGGTTCTCAGCTGTTCGTGGGCCTTGAACCCTTGCCTGTGTAGGGGTGATGTCTGACTGGCTCTTGTGCTATTCTTGTGCTGCTGTAAGGCATGGACATGACGGCCATGGCATGCCTAGAAGACACTGCTCCCCAGTTCTCCTCCCCATCTTTGGGCTCTAGCATTCTTTCTGCTCTCTTTGGCATCCTCAATGTCTTTTACTTCATATCTATAACTTTCTGACTTCCCACAGGTGAACAAATTCATTCGTAAGTTAATTTTCTATTTCTATCGTGCTTCTCTAAGAATAAAGGCCTTTGCCACTCAGAAGGCATTTGGTCTTGTTATGAATGGGTACGAAAGGGTTAAGGGTTAAAAAAAAAAAGCAACAGTGGGAAGAGTGAGACCTAAAACTAAGTGATGTAGTCACCACAGCATGTGCTCAGTGTGTCAAATCAGAGTGTCCTCTTTCCGCAAGGAAAAGGGCTGCGGATAAAACTAAAGGCAAGTCTTTTCCGCTGCCCTTGGGATCGACCCCTGCTCAGGGCTGGTCCCAGCAGCTGCTACCTGCAGCCTTACACCCTAGTGTGCTACGTCGGGCTGAGAAAGAGCTTATTTGCTTACTTTGCTCTCTTGGCATGTAAATGAAACCGCATGTAAAGGCAGAGGTGACATAAAGGTCTCTGTTGATATAACTATCAATTGCCCCTGGGCTTATACAATAAAGACTCCTGAAAGTTTGCAAACTTGCCATTTAGGTGACTGCATTGAAATGCAGTCTAGAGGAAGTGGTATTTACCTTCCTTTAGATTCCTGGGAGCCACATACAGCTGAAAGCTTGCTACTATCTTATGATTATAGGTACCTTGCTTGTGGTTTTTCTCACCTTTCTAGGATTTTGGGCTTGGTCCTTTGGGAGTTAACATGAACTGATATTCTCTGAGAAGCATTTTCTGACCATCCTCATTTCTTTTTCTAGGCACTTTTTTTTTTTATTATTCAATTACGTATGTGTGTGTAGAACCACAGGCGAATTCGGGAACCACCATGGACACCTCCACCTCCTCCTTGTTTGCTCTGCCCCGGGATTCACAGGCTCGGCCCTACCAGGACCAGAAGCGCAGGCCGCCCCCGCTTCGGCCCAGTGTCTATGGGGGGGGTGGTTTAGGATTCGAACTCAGGACCTTCTGCCTGCAAGGCAGAGGCTTAACCCCTGAGCCACCTTTCCAGCCCCAGACCAACCTCATTTCTTGAGGACTTAGATGCTTCTCATTTACATTCCCGGAACATCGTTTGCATAGATATACCATAGAGCTCTACTAATTTTCTTTTTTTTTCTTTTTTTATTTCAGCTCATACAAACTTATTAGGTACACCAGTTCCCTCCTTTCCTCCTCCTCCCCCCATACCCCCTGTTCCCCCTCCCCACCTTTCTCCCTCCCCATCCCCCAGTGCCTCCCGCCCCAATTCCCAGAGAGTCCTTTCTTGTGCACGTCTGATTTTCCTCTGGGCCCTCCTCTCTGATGACGTACAAGGACCCAGTGGCCTTTCCCTGAACCCTGTCCTGTGTTCCCCTTAGGTATAGGAACACTGCTGTGGCTGCCAATCCTTTACCTCCAAGGCTCTTGGTGCCTTTAGCAGATGCTAGACTTTGTGAGGTCAACAGTGTGTTGGACAATGCGCAGGGCATGCAAAGTCCAATTATGATTGCTTCAGCCCTAACTAGTATAGAGTATCTTATATATCATTGCTCCTCCCATCCTTTTGCTCTTACACTCTTACCACCTCCTCTTCCGCAAATTTCCCTGAGCTTCAAGATGGGGAGAGACTAAGCTGGCCTAGTTCTAGGTGGTTGATATAGAGTCTCTGAAGTTCTGGATTGTGATTTGTTGATTTTCTTTTGCAGTTTTGCTGCTCCTGCAATGCCCTTCACTCCATCCTGGTGGGCATTGTATGTTACCCCCTGGCCAGAGACAAAAAGCTGTTAAACTAGAGTCTTGTGATAAAAGTACATTCAAAGGTAGATGTAATAAAAGTGGGAAACCACAGTAAGGGAGGGGTCTATCACCCATTTGCAAAATGGTTACTTTTTATCTGCCAGACTATATGCCCTCCTCTTCTGGTGAGATCACACCCCCTCAGTAGTAAATGATCAGGAACAAAAGTCTGCGAACTTAATCAGATGTCTCATTACTTATTTGGGTCCTTGGTGGAGGCCTATTTTCCCTGCTGTAACATGGTCCTTCTCTCCTTGTTTCTGGTGTGGCCCTCCTACCCCATCCCTCCTGTTCATAATCCTTGCAATTACTGTCTCTAGGTGGGCTGGGTGGGTTTGTTACTAGGAGCCACCTATTAGGGAGTACATACGGTGCTTAATTTTCTGGGTCTGGGATACTTCGCTTAATATAATTGTTTCTAATGACATCCATTTTCTGGCAAATTCCAGTAATTCATCATTTTTGATGGCTGAGTAGTACTCCATTGTATAGATGTACCACTGTTTCCTTATCCACTCGTCAACTGTTGGACATTTGGGCTGATTCCATGACTTTGCTATTGTAAACAGTGCTGCTATGAACATGGTCGTGCTTGTGCTATCGAGGTGAACCTCTGCTGTATGGGGGGTTATTCCCAAAAGTGGAATCGCAGGGTCATATGGCATTTCAATCTTTAATTTCTTTAAGAATCTCCAGACGGCTCGCCAGAGTGGCTGTATGAGCCTGCATTCCCACTAGCAATGTAGGAGAGTTCCCCTCTCTCCACATCCTCTCCAGCATTTGTTGTTGTTTGTGTTGTGGATTTTTGCCATCCTGACCGGGGTGAGATGATATCTCAGGGAAGTTTTGATTTGCATTTCCCTGATGGCTAAGGAAGTGGAGCATTTTTTCAGATATTTGTGAGCTCTACTAATTTTCTATCTATTTAGCCTGCTTTAATTTCACAGCAAGTTGCAGTTATAATGTATTCATCTTTGATACATGACAGCTTAGAAAAATACCTGACCCTAGTTGAGGAGGCGGCTCAGGGGCTTAAACCTTTGCCTCACAAGTGAAAGGACCTGAGTTTGGATTCCCAGTTCCTGTGTAAAAATGCCAGGTGGATATGGAAGTGGCCTGTACTTTTGTTCCTGAAAGGCAAATCCCAAAACAAAACAGTAAAGGGGTAAAGCAATCCAGGCTGATTCCCAAAGCACCCTTGGGTCTCCATAGGCACACATACTCAAGTGTTCTCTTGTATACTTACACACACACACACACACACAAGCATGTACAAACCCAACCCTGTGCGTACTCAGTAAGTATTTGTTTAAAACACTACAAGTTTATCTTGGGGCTTTCCTTGTCTTCTGACTTTCCCCTTTTCTCTGTGGTGCCCCATTCCATTCCATCCTATTTTTCTGCTTGAACGCTGACATCCAGCTCTTACCTGGGTTTGGAAATAAGTCTAACTACAAACCTCTGGAGAACTGTCTAATGGTATGTAAAGTTGCTCCCTCCCAAAGCTCGGCCTCACCTGGTGACACTGTGGGAGTGACAGAAATTTCAGAAGGTGGAGCCAGCTTGAAGGGAGTCAGCTGGCTGGGGACACACCCCTGAAGGGTAAATCGAGACCCTGTCTCCTATGAAGAAAGCAGCCTTCTCTGTCTCTCTGCCAGGTTTCAGCCTCACCTCGTGCTCCAAAGTGAGTTGGTTAATGGTGGGTACAACTCCTGAGCCCAAGTAAACATTGCCTCTTCTTAAGTTTTTTGTGTCAGATATTTTTTTTTTTCAATTCTTTACATGTTTTGGTTTATCTTGTATTTGTATCTGATGTGTGTGTGTGTATGTGTGTGTAAGTTAGAAGACTACTTGCTGGAGTTGGTTCTTTCCTTTCACCATGCAAGTCCTGGGATCAATCTCAGGCCATCAGGTTTGCATGCAGGCTCCTTTACCTGCTGAGTCATTTCGCCAGTCCTGTCTCAGATGTTTTATCATAGTAACAGAAAGCAGACTGGTCCAAGTGGGAAAGTATTGGTTATCTATTCAGAAGAGCTGAGTCCTTCAGTAATCTTTCAGGGTCCCTTTTACCAATTAGTTGTTTGTCATGGTTTGAATGGGCTCTGTCCCCCACAGGTTCATGTGTTTACATCCTTAGTTGATGTTGACGTTTGGGAAGGTCCTGGCACCTTTAGGAAGTGGAGCCTTATTGGAGGAAGGCATGACACAAGGAACAGGCCTTGAGTTTGGGTAGCCCTGTCCTGCTTCTACAAATAGTCTTTTCTTGCAGTTTTCTGCTAGCTTTCTCTGCCTCCACGATGACAGCTATGACCTGAACCTCCTCTGTTGTCAGCCAAATGGACCGTATCTCCCCTCTGGAACCATACATCAATTTAATCTCCTTAAGTTGAATATGAGTGGTGTCTTATAGCAACAGAAAGAATAGTTACAAAACTATTCATTTAGACTTATATATATATATATATATATATATAATGGTGCTAGGAATCAAATCTAGGAGCATATTCTACCATGGAAACAGTCTCAGCCCTCAAAATTTATTTTTTGTATCCAGTCATAAAAACAATACATAGTCCTTATTGAGAATTTTGAAAATGCAGAATATCATTAATAATAAAACCACTCACCCATAACCAGTAGATAAACATCATCAATATTTTAGCACACAGGTGCAGATGAACAGCATTTTTCTGCACATGCATACTCTTTTTAGTTTTTGCAAAATTGGAATTTTGCCGAATGAACTCTTACCTTTTTTCTACTTACTGTTAAATCAAAGACATTTTATCATGACATTAAGTATTCTTTACAAGTGTTTAATCAATAATTTATTTACTTCTGGACAGTAAGATAATTTCTAGTTTCCTTTTTAGAAGCAAATTTGTGAAATTTTGTATGAATCTATGCATTTCCAATTATGTCCCTTTTTATAAGCAAATCTGTGAAATCATGTCGAGGGAGACAGAGATAAGACAAGTAAATGGAGACATAGAAAAGAATAGCCATTGCTGTTGGCCTTCTGAAGGGTCCACTTGGGTGGAGTCATGAGACTCTGAAGTATGGAGCTCTGAGAAAACATCAGTCACCTGATGGATTTGTGGAGCATTTATCTAAGAAGAGAAGAATGGAAAGAAATGCTGTCAAGAAGGTAGGGGTCAAAGGACCAAATCAGAGCTCTCTGTTGGGTGATGGGAAACTGTCAAGATCAACCAATAAGGGGCTGGAGAGGTGGCTCAGGGGTTAAGCCTCCGCCTTGTAGGCGGAAGGTCCTGAGTTCGGATCCTAGACCCCACGTATAGACGCCGGGCGGAAGCGGGGGCAGCCTGCGTTTCTGGTCCTGGTAGGGCGGAGCCTGTGAATCCCTGGGCAGAAAGAGGTGGAGGCCTCCATGGTGGTTCGCGAATTCGTCCGTGGTTCTACACACACACACACACACAGACATACACACACACGCGCGCACATACGCACAGTTGAATAAATAAAAAAAAATTATAAAAAAAAGATCAACCAATAAGGCGATATTCTTGTGTCAGCAGATCAACATATCACCTTCTTTCCTCTTCTATTAGGATTAATGTAAATTGCCCAGCCATGATCTTATTGGGTTCATTACATCTCTCTAATAACAATAAAATCAGGTTGAAGTTAAAAAATAGTTGGTTCAGATATGCTGACACCTTCCCTCTGGTAAATATGATTTTATACATACAGGTTGGATAGTATGTATTATATATCATGTATAATTTATTATAGCTATGTAGAAATAATATATAGCCAATGAGAATATATTTTTTTGAGAATGCATTTTTTATATAAAGGAGGAGGAGTTAATTCCCCAAGAGATTCATAGTTGTGTCTGACAGGCCTGTTTATATTCAGCTGCAGGAGTTATTTCAAAGTCTAAATTCTTGGCTTGATTATTTTATGTTTATATTAGGAATCAAGATTGGTATTCAGTTTTCAGGTTTATTTCTAGTATTGTGCACTGGTGTTTGTATACTGAGCATGTTCAGATTTATACATATTTATAAATGAAAAGTTCATTTATCCATTCGTTTTGGGTCTAGATTTTATGTATTTCTTTCCCATCAAAAAGGAAGTGATGTTTTATTAGAATTTAGTGCTTTTAAAGACTACTCTGAAATCAAACAAGATTACTGTGAGGGAAGCATTCTTCTGAGTGTTCGTCTAAAAATGTGGCTCTATACAATGGTATTCTGATTGTTCAGTGTGACAAGATACGTTATTATAGGCAATCAAAGCAATCTGTCTTGCATAAAATAGACAAATACTCATTATTTGCAGTGTTGTAGGCAGAGCAGGCCTGGTGAGGACCACGGAGGAACAAACATGGTGTGTACCACGTGCTCCACACGTGCTTACCACTTAGCATGAAACACAGCTGAGAGGTGGGAGACCTGGGCCATGGGTATGACCTATGAACTGTGTGTGGTGCTTCCATGTAAGGTACTCACACAGAGCCGGCTTCATGATTGTTGGCAAATTCTCCAGCATTCTCTTTCCTACTGTCCAGCGGTTACCCAGCCTGTAGGTGTTCCCCTGTCCCTGCCACCTTTTCCTCCAAACCAATGCTGTTCCTTGGTCCTTCCAATGACCTGACTGATTTCATTGGCCTCTGTTTTCTTCCCTGATCAGTCAGTCCTCTTTCATACTGTGAAGGGAAGAACTCTCCAAAATGCAGATATGATTAGATTTGATCACAATCCTTTTGAAACACAAACAACAGAGTTCACTTAAGGAAAACATAAGCAGAGTTGGGGAGATGGCTCAGGGATTAAAGCCTTTCCCTCGAATGAAAAAGGATTTGAGTTGGGATCCTTAGATCCCATGTAAAAATGCCAGACAGATATGCCAGAGCCTTGCAATTCTGGCCCTGGAGGCAGAATCTGGGAAACTCCAAACCAAAACAATAAGAAGGTAGAGCCATCCAGAATCATTGCTGATGTCACCCTTGGGTTTCCACTCTTCCACACACACTGACATGTTCTCTTGTACACACATGTACACACACAAGAAAAAAAAGAAAACATAAGTAGAGTGGGGGCAAGGAGTGTAGGGGGAAGAGATTCATTATCAACTGCTTAGGTGACTCTTGGGTCCCAAGAGATTGCAGCTGGATTGAAGGAACAGAAAGAGTGGAGATCACAGTTCTTTCTATGCCTGTCTTCATTATTTGATGACAACTGGTCTGAGCTCCGGCCTTTTCCTTCCACAGGACAGGGCCTTGCTAGCTAGCTCTGGTTGAGCACTTCCGGGTCAGGCATCAGTGGTCATCAGAACTACCGTGCACGATCAAAGCAACTAAAAGCATGGTGCTGGGATGGAGGAAGAGCTGATTTCAGAACAAAGGTGGTAGGCAGATGGATCAGTTTCCTAAAAGATAAAGATAAACATTGCTGAGCATTTGAGTTGACAGAGAACGTGGTAGAGTTAAGAGTACAGAAAAGTAAGGTTGTGCAGATGACAGTTTAGGGTTAAATTTTCTGCAATTTTCTCGTGAATCTAAAGAGTTTGAACTGTATCTTGCTACACTGGGGAGTTCATTGCAGTTTTCAAAAGAAAGTAACATAATGAGGCACTATTTGGGACAATTAGTCTGGAAATAGACAGGTTGGGATGCAGAGACATGGAGGAGCACAGCCCACTCTGGAAGAAATGATGAGAGACAGATGTGATGATAAGCAATGTGGGTAAAATGTTAGGCAGGCTGCAGAACACTTGCATGTAGCAGTGGGGTTGAAAAGGTATTTTTATTTATGTGTTTATTAGTGAAGGGTGGAGGAAGGAGGGATGGAAAGAGAGAGAGCGAGTGAGAGAGAGTGAGAGAGCATATACATGCTGTAATGCATATGTCAGAAGACAACTTCCAGAACCTGGTTCTCTCCTTCTACCATGCAGACTTCTGGAGTCACACTGTGGTCTCCAGGTTTGCCAGTAGATGATTTCCCTTCAGAGCAATCTCACCTGCTTGTTATTGTTTTTTAATCTTTGTTGGGATTTTTTGCAATTACCATACTGTTATGGAACACAATAAAGCCCAAGACATATTTTTTATACTTCCTGAGGCTGAATCCAAGAAGTTCTCAAAACTCGATTGTTTTTCTGATGGTTTCAGATGTTTCCTTGGAAGGATAAATGATAGTTAAAAATTTAATTTTTTTTCTCCCCTCCTTTCCACCAGGTCCTATCAATAATAGCCAAGAGGTTGTTCGTAGAAGTAGAAAAGGTACTGCAAAGCTCTCAGGACTGGCTGCGCAGAAGCTGGAGATGGACAAAACAATGATGAATTGTTCTCAGTTCAAAACTGGAGTTCCCATAGCAAAGCAAAAGCTAATATCACCAGCTCAGAGTTCTGTTGGATCATGTCCTTCCATACAGGCTGTCAACTGCTTTAGGCCAGAGTTCTCTCTCTTTAACCTTCCTATCTGTGGTGCTAGGCAGAACGCTCCACTTGTTAGAGGTGCCTGGTGAACGTTGGCTAGCCCTCCCCTGATTCTCAGCATTGGAAAGTTCAGTCTGCTTCTTCAATGCTCCATAATGTACTTGGAAGAAGTACTTGATTAAAAATTACTACTATATGGATTTACAGCCTTTCCCTTGATCTGGTTCTTTTGGGTTTCTGTGATAAGAATTTGCACCAGTGACAATATGAATGAAGAACGGAAGTTCAGGGTTCAGTGGGGTGTTTTCCAAGAGCTGGTTTAGAGAAAAGTGAGGGATGACTTGCAATGCCTAATGTGTCCTCTACAGTATCATGTGCTTGGGAAGATCATGGCACTCTTAGGAGGTAGAGCATTGCTGGAGGAAGGCAGTCACAGGGGGGTGGGCCTTGAGATGGATTAGTCCCACCTTACTTCTGGAGCAGTCTGTTTTTGCAGCAAGCAGTCTTACAGCTCTCAGCCTGGAGGATGGGTACGACATAACCTATTTCCAGTTTCTGCCAGCCTGCCATGCCTTTTCCACCATGAAAGAGTGCATCTCCTCTCTGAAACTGTAAGCTGAAAAAATCTCCCTTTCTCCCTTAAGTTGCTTGACTTCTGATATTCTGATCAGTACACCTAAGGGCAGCAGTGGACTCTGAGAGGTGTCAGTATGAACCATGTGACTCTTCTGGGTATCTGAGTGGCACAAATCAAGCATCTGCATTATCTTGGAACTGTGTTCCCTTAGTGACATCATTCTGGGGTAGACTACTGAGCCCAAAACTCCGTAAGTTTCATGGTTGTTTACTAAATACCTGTGAAGGGATAGAGAAGAAAGCTTAAAGGAACAAAGACAAGGAGAGATGGAGGAAGGAAGGAAGGCATGACAGGGGTGCGTGAGTGTCATATTTCTTGAAGGGGATTCATGTATGTAAACTAGGTACCTTAATTTCCATTTTGAAACCAAGATCGTTCATCTGCAGTAGATGTAATTTTCTCTGAAAGGGAAGGGATGTCCACTCAGATGTAAGTGTCTGAGAATCAGAAGTGTTGACAAGTTCATTATGATTTGGGAAATTCAGCTGATCACTTAACATCTTAAGATGTCTCAATTATTAAGAATGAAGTATGTCTCTTTTTATTATTCAATTGTGTGTGTGCGCGCGTGTATGTATGTGCATGTGTGCGTGCGCGTGTGTGTATGTATGTGTGTGTAGAACCACCATGGATGCCTCCACCTCCTCCTTGTTTATTCTGCCCCGGGATTCACAGGCTCTGCCCTACCAGGACCAGAAATGCAGGCCGCCCTGCTTCTGCCCTGTGTCTATACATGGGGTCTAAGATCCGAACTCAGGACCTTCTGCCTGCAAGGCAGAGGCTTAACCCCTGAGCCACCTCTCCAGCCCCAACGAAGTATGTCTTAGTTACTCTTCCTTTGCTCTGATAAAATACCCTGACAAAAACGACTTAAGGGAGGAAGGGTTCCAGAGGCTCCATCCCCCGGGAACTGTTGTTAGTCAGAGAACGATAAATGGATGCATGCTTACTTGTATCAGCTCGTCTTATTTGGTCCAGAGTCCTGCACGGTCGATGCCGCTACCGTAGTAGATGGCAGTCACTTAGGTGGTCTCCTATCAATGAACCGGCTCAAGATAATTCCCACAGGAATGCCCAGGGGCTCCTCTCACAGGTGACCTCAGTAAACTAATCGCTGAGACTAATGATGATATCATTAGCGAGAAAGCTCACTGAGTAAAGCTCAGAAACCTGGAGACCTGAGTTTGATTCCCAGGAAGCCCAGGTCATGGAGGGAAAGAACTGACTTCTACCAGAGAACTGACTTCTACCATGTGTTTTGGCAACAATGTGCATGCTATCTTCTTTTTCTCACTCCTCCCCTTGTAAATAGATAATGATATCTATGCTGAAAACCCTATAATGAAACCAATTACTTTGCTGACTTTAAAAATTAATTAAAATATTTCAATTATTGGCTTTTAGAATGAATTATTTTATAGTATCAATCAATATTTCTTCCCTGTGAAATGTTTGGTTTCTACATAGGAACATTTTTTTCTATGATAAAGAAAAAAAACCCCTTATTTTGGTCTATGGTTTCCTTAGCTGTTGGGACAGTGGTAGCGTACTGGGCTGGAGTTGCCCTGTAAGACTTTGAAGTAGAGTACCAAAGCAGTCTAAGGGCAAAATAAACTAATTCTGAGGTTGAATTAGCTTTTGGAATCATTGTAACAACTACTACTGTTGTGTAGTGTCATTTTGAATAAATAGATCGTAAATGTGCATGAATAAGCTAGAAGAGTATTTTAAAGGTTCCTGGAGGCCTTTTTTTTTTTTTTTAAATTTAATTATACATTTTAAAATTTTTTACCAGTTCCCTCCCTCCCCCCTCCTCCCCCTTCCCTTCCCCCAGTGCCTCCCCCCCAATTCCCAGAGAGTCCTTTATTGTATACGCCTAACTCTCCATTGGGTCCTCCTCTCCGATGACATATAAGGACCCAGTGGCATTTCCATAAGCCCTTTCTCTTGTTCCCCTTAAGCATAAGATCACTACTATGGCTGTCAATCCCTTGCCTCCAGGGGTCTCGGTGCCCTTAACAGATGCTAGACTTTATGAGGGCAACAGTGCGCTGGACATTGCGCAGGGCATGCAAAGTCCCATTACGATTGCTTTGGCCCCAACTATTGTTGAGAATCTTGCAAATCGTTGCTCCTCCCCTCCTTTTGCTCTTACAATCTTACCGCCCCCTCTTCCGCAAATGTCCCTGAGCTCCAGGATGGGGAGAGATTAGGCTGGCCTAGTTCTATGTGATTGATATAGTCTCTGAAGTTCTGGATTGTGGTTTGTTGATTTTCTTTTGCAGTTTTGCTGCTCCTGCAATTCCCTTCACTCCATTCTGCTGGGCACTGTATGTCACCCCCTGGCCAGAGACAAAAAGCTGTTAAACTGGAGTCTTGTTGTAATAGCACATTCAAGGGTAGATGTAATAAGAGTAGGAAACATCCCTGAGGGAGGGGTCCATCACCCATTTGCAAAATGATTACTTTTTATCTACTAGACTATATGCCCTCCCCTTCTGGTGAGATCAGGAAAGAGCGTCTGTGAACTTAACCAGGTTTCTCATTACTTACTTGCAGACCTTGATGGAGGCCTATTTTCTCTGCTGTAACATGGTCTCCTCTCTCCTTGTTTCTGGTGTGGCCCTCCTAACCCATCTCTCTTGTTCATAATCCTTGCAATTACTGTGTTTCATAGGTTTACTTTTGAGTGTCTCAATGTGGGCTGGGTGAGTTTGGTACTAGGAGCCACCTATTAGGGAGTACATACGGCGCTTAATTTTCTGGGTTTGGGATACTTCACTTAATATAATTCTTTCTAATGACATCCATTTCCCAGCAAATTCCAGTAATTCATCATTTTTGATGGCTGAGTAGTACTCCATTGTATAGATGTACCACTGTTTCCTTATCCACTCGTCAACTGTTGGACATTTAGGTTGATTCCATGACTTTGCTATTGTAAACAGTGCTGCTATGAACATGGTCGAGCTTGTGCTATCGAGGTGAACCTCTGCTGTATGGGGGGTTATTCCCAAAAGTGGAATCGCAGGGTCATATGGCATTTCAATCTTTAATTTCTTTAAGAATCTCCAGACGGCTCGCCAGAGTGGCTGTATGAGCCTGCATTCCCACCAACAATGTAGGAGAGTTCCCCTCTCTCCACATCCTCTCCAGCATTTGTCGTTGTTTGTATTGTGGATTTTTGCCATCCTGACCGGGGTGAGATGATATCTCAGGGAAGTTTTGATTTGCATTTCCCTGATGGCGAAGGAAGTGGAGCATTTTTTAAGATAATTGTTAGACATTTTAATTTCATCCCTGGTAAAGTTTCTTTGAAGTTCCAGGGCCCATTTTTTAATTGGGCCAGTGTTTTCCTTGGAGTTTAATTTTCTAAGTTCTTTGTGCACTCTGGACAGTAGAGCTCTGTCAGATATGTGGTTAGTGAAGATTTTCTCCCATTCTGTGGGTTGCCTTTGAGCTCGTGTGACAATCTCTTTATCTGAACAGAAGCTCTTTAATTTCACAAGATCCCAACTGTTGAGAGTTGGTAGCAGTGATTGTGCCATTGGATGTCTGTTTAGGAAGTGTTGGCCTAGCCCAATCAGCTCGAGGGAGTTCCCTATCCTTTCAACTATGGTTTTTAAAGTCTCTGGCCTGATATCAAGGTCCTTGATCCATTTGGAATTAAGTCTTGTACATGGTGACAAGTACGGGTCCAGCTTTAATCTTCTGCATGTGGAGATCCTGGAGGCCTTTTTACATTTTAAAATGTCATACTGACTGCAGAATCAAAATTTTAGGGCAGAAATGATGCTTTGAGATTGGTCTTGTTCAACCTCATTTTTTGTTAACTTGAGTTTTAAATTGTATTAAGCATGAACTTTCGTGTTTTCATTGCCCATTACCTGCCCCCACCTCACATCCTTTCCCATCCTCACTGTCTTCCCTCCACCCTTTTTCCTCCCTCTCCCAGGCTCCCTAAATGTTCAACTGCAACCCTTTCATCTTACCATGTGATAATTACTCAAAGTCCTCAGTGATGGTCTCCATTAGGACGACAACTACTCTGGCAGAAGCACTCCTCCACCAACTCTCTTCAACACACAACTCCAGAAACTCAAGAAACAAAAGCAGCAGCACCAAGCTTGGGCCTGGCAGGCCTTCCTAGTATCCATCCCTTCTTACTGGCTGACACCATGAACCTGCAAAATAGTTGGCTTTTCAGATGAAGCTTCAGCCATGTCAAAAATGCAGCTCTGCTTTTAATTTCAGTGCTGGGGATTGAACCTGGGGCCTTGCACACTGTCATTGAGCTGCACATCTCACTCAGAGACATTAGATGACTCCATCTGAGTAGTCCTGGCGGTTGAGATTCTTCCTACCAAGCAATTTCTAGACTAACTTCTTTGGGGGAGACTCTATTGCCAATCAACCTGGAAAGGTCTGTGCATTTGGAAATGGCAATGTGATGCTGGCTCATGAAACACGAACGAAGACAACTTTATAAGCAAAGTAGCTTCCAAGTTAGGTTTTTGATGACTGGAAAAAATTGAGTGAATGTGGATGTGTCCAAACTGTGGTATGGCTTTGTGTGTGTGTGTGTGTGTGTGTATGTGTGTGTGTGTGTATGTGTCTGTGTGTATGTGTGTCTGTGTGTGTGTGGAGGGCAACCTCTGGTGTCATTCCTTAGGAGCTTTCCTCATTGACTCGGAGCATGTAACATTTTACATGGGCTCTGGGGATTGAATTCAAGTTCTACTGGTGAAAGACAGGCACATCCCTGACTCATCCAGTTCCCAGTCTGATAACATAATTTTTTGAGCAAGTAATACTTCATTTTTCATAGGTGGAGTGAGAGGTTGTTGAGAGCTCTTACAGATTCAGTAAACCATAAACCCTTAATTTTCTGTTTTGATTAGCACAGAAGGGTATTCCGTGTTCAGGGGAATTGTTTCTTCATGTTTCTTTTTGTCTTTGGTACAGCAGGATCCCATGGTGGGCACCCAGTGGTCTTCCTCCTTGACACCAGAGTCTTGATTTTATATCACTTTCTTAACATGGGCAGTTTCTGATTTGTATCCATCTTTCCACTCTAACACACACACACACACACACACACACACACACACACACACACACACATTCACGCACACACAGTATTAGTTAGATACAGGTGTCAACTTGACAGTTGAGCACTGGGTACATATGAGGTATTAGAAGTTGAGGCAGGTCTGCAGGAGAGTATCTAATTGATATGGGAAGACCTAGCACATAGTGGATGGGACCAGACCCTAGGCAGGTGAATACAATGGTTTGGCATACTTCAGCATATTTTGGCAGGCTTGTCATTTGGCATGTAAGCAATTCCCGTGAATATGGTGTTGGTCAATTCTCTTGGCTCCTGTTGCTGGTAAGAACTTTCCTGCCAAGCTGGAATATGAGCTGTGATGGGAAGTCCTAAGCAAAAAAATAAACTCCCTTGTTCTCCTAAGGTATTCGCAGGCAAACTGCAACACACTCTGTGCAAGTATGCACACATCTTACATACACACAGCACACGTACACACACAGCACACATACACATATACAACACGGTAACATGCACCCCACACTCACATAGCATGCACATACACACACACATATGGAGAGAGAAGAAGAAAGGGATTTAGAAAGGAACATAGGATACAAATTCTGGCTAATGAGAATCGAGGGCAAATCTGTGATGGGATTTCTAGAAAAGCGCTTTTTTTATTGTTAAAAATAGACAACCAAAAGGAAGCATTATTTTTTTCCTGGAGAATACTGTTATGTTAGGATGGAATGTTTGGAACTAACATGGCTCTCTTATAAAGGGAGCCAGCTATCAAAATGTAACCATACTTTCTGTTTAGGATCAATGACGTTTGATGGATGATAGAATCAAGCTTAGGTTGGAATGACTTTCTCTGTCTCCTGTGACATTCGTGATTACATTCTAGATTCCAAAACTCTTGGGCTTGCATTCAAATATATTTTGTCCATTTTTAACTGAAAAGATGTCATTTGAAGGGCTGGGGTACAGCTCAGTGACAGAGCATGCTTGGCATGTATAAAATTATGGCAGAGTTGACTCCTAGCAATACGAAAAAGAAGATGTTGACAAATTTTAAAGTTAAGATTGTATACTGTTCCTTATTTTAAAGTCTACAATATTTGAAACTTGTTTTAAAATTTTTTTCATTATTTTAAAATAATACCTTTATCAAAAAAAATCACAATTTGCATAATGTAAAACTCACCAGTTTTGCTTGTTTTTTGAAGGCTGGGCCTTTGTGTACTCAGGGTGGCCTTGAACTTGATCCTCCTACCTCAGCTTCCTGAGAGCTGAGATTACAGGCTGGTGCCAACACATGCAGCTAACGATTCAACAACTGAATCAGTTGAACAATTTAATGGTTTTTCTAGTATATTCACAGAATTATGTATCCAACACCATAATCAATTTTAAAACACTTTTGTTACCCTAGAAAGAAACCGTGTACTTATTGATAGTCATTCTGCATTTCTATCCTGGTACCTGTAGTCTTAGACAACCTACAAGCCACTTTCTGTTTCTATGGATTTGCTGATTCCAGACAGTTCATATAAGTGGAATCATATGTGGACTTTTACTTGACATAATGCTTTCAAGGTCATTTATGTCACAGTATTTATCCCTCATCATTTTACTTTTGCTTGCTGGATAATATTCCATCATATAAATATATTACGTACTATTTATCTATTTCACAGGTTAATGGATAGTTAGGCTATTTCCACTTTTTGGGTATTATGAATAGTGTTGTGATGAAATCATGTACAACCTTTGTTTGAGCATGCCTTTCCAGTTCTCTTGGGTATGTACCCGGGAGAGGACTTACTGGGCTGCATGGCAAGAATATGCTCGACTCGCTGAGCAGCTGTTCAACTGTTTTTCTGAGTGGCTGCATCATTTTATAGTACCATAGTGCACTACAGCACTATGGGAGAGCACCATGTCTCCATATGGTCATTCCAATGGATCTGATATGGGTTTCAATGTAGACTTGATTTGCATTTTGCTTGTGGATCATAATGTGTCTTTTGCAGAAAGTGTCAGTTCGGATCTATTGTCTATTTTTAAAATATTTTATTCATAATGAGAGAGGAGAGAGAGCGAGAAAGAGAGAGAGAGATGCACCATCAAATTTATCAAACTAGGTATCAAACTCTGCTCACCAGATTTGCAAGTAGACACGCTGTCTCATTGGCTCTGCCTATTTTTTTCTAGAACTTTTAAGGACTAATGTTGATATAGTATCATTAGCTGAAACCCATAGTTTATATTAGAGATTACTCTTCATTGTGCATTCTATGTGTTTGATGACTTTATAATGACATAGATTCATCATTGCCATCTAGTTTGGTTTTCCTTTTTCTGAATTTTCCTTTCTTTCTTTATTTCTTGACAGTTTCATACATATGTACAATGGATTGTGATTATCATTTTTTAAAATATTGTTTTATTTTCATCAGTGTGCACTCATGGCACATGGTACAATGTAGCAGCCTGCTGAACCAGTGACTGTTGCTGAGAACCTGATAAAAGTGTTTAACTCAATATAGGACCTCAGAAATTGCTGTTCTGACATGCCTTCATGGTGCACCGTGACGCTTTTATTAGAAAGTACAGATATCAAGCACACAGGATTCTGTGTCAAATACAAAGCAGAGCATACAAGGATTCCCCCTTAATATAGACAGGAGGCAGCTGGGTTTGCTTCAATGCTGAGAAACACCAGTTTCCTTAGAGGTACAGATGGGGAGAAGGATAAACACGTATTGCTTCCAGCATTCTGGAAGCAGGTATGTAGGCAAGCATTCCGTTCCTCAAGTTTCCAGCCAATCAAGGTGTAAGGAAGTCTGTTAACTAGTGGACAAGATGTTATTATTTTCAAGGAATATGGAGGAGGGGAAAATAACATGTCCCTCTACAGAACTGGGTTACATAACTTTTGGGCATGTGCCCCCATGCCTTTCTACCCTTTTCCCTTTCACATTCCCATTAGTACTTTTTGTTCCCTTAGACAGTTTTTCTTCTAATTTCATGTAGCACATGCATAATGCTTTATATGTATATAGTTTTTCGTTTTAGATTCTTATAGCCAAGAATCCTATCTGTTATGATGTCTACTGAGGACTAGCAAGCAATGGGTTTGTGGCAAAGCTTGTGTTAGGATCATAAAGCTTCATCCTTATGTGACTTACTTGGAAGACCCACCCACCAAACTTTTACTGTGCTAATGCCATTTCCTTTTTTCATGTGAGTATGTGTGTGCATGTATGTATGCATTTGAGTGGATTTGTGTATGTGTAAGCGCATGTACACATGAGTGTGCATGCATGTGAAGGTCTGAGGGTGACATTTGGAATCATTCTCACTCACTCTTCCACCTTATTGTTTTAAGTCTAATTCAACCCAGAGTTCTCTAGTTAAACCCGGGAGATACCATTAGGGCTAGCCTGGCAAGCTGGCTTCCTCTGGGAATTCCCAGGTTCTGCCTTCTGGGACTGGAATTACAGTTGGACTGCCATGTCAGTCTGGTAGTTTTTATATGGAGTCTGGGGATAGATCGGAAGGTCTTTTTGCTTGGGCAGCAAGCACTTAACTGCTAATTCATCTGCCCAGTCCAATGCCCTTTCTAGTCTTATTCTCTGCTCTCCAGTGGAGAATTCTGTACTATCTCAACCTTTATTCTTTACCCTGAATGAAGGAATACATAAAATAAAATAGAACCTAGGATCAGTTTATTTTAGGGTATAGCAAGGATATGCAATTCAAAAATAGACTAGAGAACAACCAAAAACTTAAAATATTTGTGGTTTATATAAGTTAGAACTCTATTTTCTTTTTCTCATAAAACAGAGGGCTGTGGAGTGGGGGATATTGTGTTGCAAGCTGCTGGAGACCCAGGATCCTCCCTTTCTACTCCCCTACTCATAGTTCTACTGGGACTACGTGTCTACTTTATTGTGTGGCAGGCCAACATGTTTTAGACACATATCCCACTAGGTCTAAAATATTTATTCCTCAGCCATTTCATTTTTCAGAAACATAACTTAACTGCTAATTCATCTGCCCAGTCCAATGCCCTTTCTAGTCTTATTCTCTGCTCTCCAGTGGAGAATTCTGTACTATCTCAACCTTTATTCTTTACCCTGAATGAAGGAATACATAAAATAAAATAGAACCTAGGATCAGCAGTTAAGTTTCATAAATTTTCTCCTAGCAAATATCAGCCTAAGGTTTCACAGACTCACATGAGTTACTCATTAAAAACTGGCTTTGATTGTAGTCATCCTGCTTTAATCTATCAGGTGCTGGTGTTATGGGTAAGAGCCACTTTGTCCACCTTATCACTTTCTGTGTATGTGTGTGTGGTGCATGCGTGTATGCATGATCATATGTGTGGTACATGTATGCATACATGTGCACTTGAATGTGAAAGCCTGAAGTTGATAGCATGTGGGATCACGCTCCGCTTTTATTGTTGAGACAGGGTCTTTCGCCTGAACCCAGAGCTCACAATTGGCTACATAGCTGTTTTAGCTTCCTGAATGCTGGACTGCCTATCCGGCTTTTCTAGGGGTTCTGGGGATCCAAACTTCAGTTCTCACTCCTACAGGGCAAATGTCTTATCAGCCACTGGCTGGTCTATTTCTAAGTTGGATTATTTATTTCTTCATTGTTGAGTTGTAAGGATTGTAAATATAAGCCTCTTATCAGGTAGATGATTTGTGAAAACTTTCCCATCCTGTGAATTATCCTCTTCTTTGCTTTTGTTTCTCATTCTTTATGCATTGTTGCTGCTGTGTCCTTTGAACTGAAACATTCCCTGCTGAAGGGAAAGAAGGTTCTTGAAGCTCAGAGCCAGTGGAGGAGAGCAGTGACTGATCGTTGAGCTCCAGCAGAGCTACTATCCATACCCAACTCCTCCCGTCACCAATGGTGAGCAGAACACTTTGGGGAGATGAGTATGGTGGCTCTTTGTGTGTTAGAAACTTAATCCTGGATGCTATGGTGTTAAGAGAGGAGAGCTACCAAGAGGTGGCCGGGCCAGTGGATTAGTGTAGTTGTCATGGGAATGTATATATTATTCTGAGAATGAATGATGATAAAAATAAGTCTTCCTGCTTTTTCCCTCATGCCAAGGTAAAGCACTGTGTTCCCTTGGCAACATATATGTCCCTTTTGTGGCAGACACTGGCCATGAACGACCAAGTGCCAAGAGATGGACATCCTTGACTTGAACTACTTTAGTAAAATTTAGTCTCTTGTATGAAATGATTGCACCATAATTCTTAAGTGTAGGACAAATTTTGACTGACTTGGCCTTTCCTCCTTCTGAGATTGTCAGAAATGATTATGTAATCGATATCATGAAAACTTCCCACAGAAATAAAGTATGTCATCCATTGAAGAGAAAGATGGCTGGCATCTGTCCAAACCAAGATTTTATCTACTAGCAGCTCTGATAGTCATCTGTTCTCTTCATTAGTTTGCTTCTCAGTAATTCAGACAAGCAGAGTTACCCACAATGGTGCTAACTAGAATTTTATAATGGGATATGTGTGCTTTATCTACTCCCACACATATAGATGATAAAGAAGCTTTCTTCGAATAGGTTCATTACTAATGCTGTCTTGTAACCAGACCAGGCACTCTAACTTTTTAATCGTCTCCTTTTGATTCTGAAAGCAATTCCTGTAAACTGTGAAGTCTTTGCTGACATCTGTCATTTTCAGGAGGAAACCTCCCATTTTAGTAGGACAGAGACAGAAAGGTGACTTAGCCAATGTCAAATAGCTAGTTAGCTGAGGCAGTGGCAGACCCACCCCTTATGTTCCTTTCACAGATTCTGCTTCAGATGCTCACTGACTTTGATCCCATCTTTAGGGCAAAGGTCAACCACATTTTAGCACAGTGAATGCTAATGAATTTGAACACAGTTTCTGAAAGTACACTGTGGATGTTTTTAACAGGGCCAAATATGGCTTCGAAAATACATATGTGTATGTGTGTGTGCGTGTGCTTGTGTGTGTATGTGTGTTGTGTGTGTTATGTGTGTGTGGAAGAGGGCACCGTATATTCCTGTTCAGGCCCAAGGGTGACTTTGGGAATCACACTGGATTTCTCTACCTGTTTATTGCTTTGCTCTGGGGTTTCCCCGACTCTGCCTTCTAGAGTCAGAAGTGCGGACCACTGCTATTTCTGTCCAGCATCTGTATGTGGGATCTGGGATCTGAACTGAGATCCTTTTGTTTGTAAGGCAGAGGCTTACCCCTGAGTCTTGTCCCCAGTCCAAGGAAACATATTTTTGTTGTGAACAAAATAATTGCCTGAAAACAGTTAATATTTTCGAAATGGTAGCTCTTCAATATCACTTCAAAAGTTGGACATTCTTTGCTTATTCATTTGTGAGGATTTGGGGGTGGAGATGGGGGTGGCCTAAGACATAGATATTGCAGGTGTTTTCTGGGGGCCCTCTGTCCCAGTGAGCGGTCCTGAAGACAATGCCACACCCTGTGTGGTAGGGCTGCCAAGTTATGCTAATGTGCTGGAGTTTCTGACTTGAGAGAACTTGTCCAGAAGGAAGTGGTCAGTAGAATTCACAAGAAACTTACAAAACTTTGGAAGCTCACAAACTTACAAAACTTATAAGAACCTTCCCTGAAATTATATAAACAGTGATCAATTTGAAGATGAGATTCCTTGGTAGTTTAGTTGCCTGTAAATTGCACAGGGGACTTAGTGATACAATTTTTTAATTAACTAAATTATTTAGTTATCTATTTTAACTTCTTTGTAAATGTTGCATACATGAATACAATGAATTTATGATATTTTCATCCCAGTCGAATTCTTCCTTCCTTTTCCTTTTACAACCTTTTGTCTTCCTTCCCCAATTCCCTCCTGTTTTCAAATCTTTCCATTTGTATGGCCCACTGTGTTTTATCTGATTTGCCTTGGATGCATGTGCCTGACGTGGTTCATGTTCCAGCAAGTATCATAGATTAGTGAGGGGGTACACCATTGAAGTATTCCTTTTCTCCCCTAAAAGCATTAGTTCTCATAAGTCTCTCAGGGAAGTGTGGAGCTTCTTGAGATCTTTTCACTTTCATGACAAAAGGTTGATAGGGCAGTACCCATGCAATTCTTGTAAAAGTATACATAACTGCTATGAAATCACAGACACACAACCCTGCTGTGTCTAGGAGATAATGTCTGGCTCACCACCAATCTTGCCCCTTCTTTCGTGATGTTCTCTGAGCCTTGGAATGGGTGTGGGTAGGACTTAGATGTTTTCACAGTCACTTACTTTTTACATTTTGGCAATTTGTGCTTTTCTGTAGTAAACACCTTCTTTTGCACAAGGAGTCTTCTAGGTTGAGTGCTGAGTGCTCTTCCAATCTATGGCTACAACAGCAGGTGTTTAAAAAGCAGTTGGATCAGTGTTTTCACATCTAAACATTCATAGCCTGCTCTTCCTATGGGATTTATGTCCTTCCCTTTCATAGATTCTTGTTCTAGTTTAGAGTAACAGGAATGTGTTACTTTCTGGCAAGTGGGCCTTAAATCTGATCAGAAAGTTATTGATTGCCTCTTTGATATTCCTGCCACCATTACACTGAGGGTCACCTGTTGCCATGATGACCATTATTGTAACTTGCAGATTTCACAGATAGATTTTTATTTCTTTCCCTGTAGCTTCCGCAATACTCTCTGGTACTATATAACCTATCCATCAAGAACAAAGCTTCCAGACCAGTTTCCTCTGGTGGCTTTTGCCCATGTCCTGTAATCCATGTGTGTTACATCTTCAGTAAGAGGGTCTTGCCATAAGTTTCTGGAGGGCAGCAAAGAGCAATGGCAAAAGCCTATACTATTTGAGAGGCCTTTGAGACCTCTCTAACCAATAACTTATCAAATACCTGTTATTTCTAGCATTGCTTAATTGTTACTGGTTTCTTAGGTGAAACATCTCAGTGAATTTTTTATTTTGCCCTATTTTCTTCTCTTTGTGCTCCTCTGTGCAGGGACTGTTCATTCTTGTTTTTTTTTTTTAATGAAAATGAGGAAAAATGAAATAATGGGCAATACAATTTTTTCTCCCACATGCAATACAATTTTTATGAGTTTTACCCATACTGGACGTTTTGGTGATCCAGCTGTCCTAGTAATTTAAGATAAAAAAAATGTCTCTAGTAAATTTTCTGTCTCACCAATCAAGACCCAGTGGAATCACTTATTTGGTCTGCAGTTGCCTTGTCTGTCTGTGGCAAGTAGAGAAGCATTCCACAGGAAACCCCATGCCACAGTTGTCTAGAAAGTTCTGCAAAATCCAAGATCATGATTTATTCTTATATTTTCTTCAAGCACTTTTAGAGTTTTTGCTTCTTGATGTATTTAGAATTAACTTTTATATATAGCTAGGATTTCAATTTCATTCTTTTACACGGGAGTAACTGTTGTTCCAGCACCATATGTTGGAAAGAACTGTTATTTCTTCATTGAATTGTCTCGGAATTCTTGTTAAACATTAGTAAATATTAGCACTTATTTTTTAACTCAATTCTGGTTCATCGACATACGTCTGTACAATAATAACACAATAATTATCTCAATTATTGAGCTTATGTAAAACTGAAATAGGAAAGCATGGGTCCTCCAACTTTTCTTTCTTCCTCTTGATTATTTTGCCTATTTGAAGTTCCTTGTATTTCTATTAGTCTGATATTTTTGCACAGCACTAACTATGATTTTGACATGGATTACATTAAATCTCTTGGGTAATTTCTGGAACTGTTGCGATCTTAATGGTATCTCTTCTGATATATAAATATGTATATATTTCCATTTTTATCTTAATTTATTTTGACATTTTGTAGCTTTCAGAATACATTTTACACTTCAAAAATGTGCATTTGTTTCTAAAGATTTTATCATTTTTGATGTTACTGTGAATGAAATTAAACATTTTTTATTTTGTGGGAGTTGGGAGATAGTTCAATCAACAAAAATGCTTTCCCTGTGGTCTATACAACCCACATAAAAAAAAAAAGCTTGGTATGGTGGCATGAGCTTGCAGCCCCAGTGCTGGGTAAGCAGACACAGGTATATTTCTCAATCTTGATGGCTGGTCAGCCTATCTTGCTTGTGATTTCCAGACTAGTGAGAGACCCTTTCTCAGAAAAAAGATGAACGGCATCTCAGGAAGGACTCCTGAAGATGTCCTCTGGCTTCATTATACACGTACACACACGTACACACATGTACACACACACACACACACACACACACAGTGACAGAGTTATTGAGCAACTTGACAGGATTTGGAATCACCCAGGAGACAAGTCTCCAGGTACACCTGGTGAGGGATTATTTAGCTTTTGGTATGTCTGTGGCAGATGATGTTCATTAGATTAACTGAGATAGGACAACCCACACTAAAAGTGAGTGGCACCATTCCCTGGGCTTGGGTCCAAGATTGCATAAAAAGGATGAAAGATAGCTGAACATCAGTGATGTCAAGCTCTGCTTCCTGATTTGAATAGGACATGACCAGCTGCTTTAAGTTTCTTCTGCCTAGACTTCCCTGTCATGATGGACTATGCCTTTGAAGTGCAAGTCAAAATGAACCCTTTTGCTTTTAAGTTGCTTTCATCTTTTATTACAATAAGAAAAATAACTATGATACATGCCCACATATGTACCTATACATGCACCCTACACCAAAAGAAATTATTTTGGGGCTAGCAAGATGACTCAAGAGGTAGAGGTGTCTGTATGCAAACCTGGCAATCTGAGTTCAATCTCCAGGGCCCACATGGTGGAAGGAGAGGTCTGATTTCTAGAAGCTATCCTTGAACCTCCACAAACATGCCTGACTCATGTGTGCCTGGTGTTTCTCTTGAAAATAAAATATTAAAAATTACTTTGTATTGCTCATAGCTGTTTTAATGAAATAAATTTATTTATTCATTTATTTTTTTCTTATTTATTAGTGACAGGCCTTGCTATGTAGTCCAGATGACCTCTAGCACATAATCCTGCTTCAGCCTCACATATGCTAAAATAAGAGGCCTGCACCACCACCTCTGGCTACAAGTGATTTTTTTTTCTTCTTTTTGCTTTGTGGATTGAACCTAGGGACTCATGCATGCTAGGCAGGCATTACCACTTATTTTTATATATTTATCTTTATGTGAAGCAACTTGAATGAACTGGTTGAGTAGGCCTCTTCACTTTTAGTAGATTAATATGATATCTCTATATGTGAGATCATGCTATCTGCAAATAGAAGTAGTTTTATTTTTTCTTTCCAACCTAAAGTATTATTATCATTAATAGTATAAACAATTATTTGGTGGTTTAAGGCAGAATCTTACTATGCAGCCAGGCTTGTCTTGATTTTATGATTTTTTTCTGTGTCAACCTCTTAAAGCTGGATTTACAGGTACAAGTCACTACATCTGGAAAATAGTAATATTTTTGATAGAGGGTTATGTTGCCTAAGGTGGTCCCCAACTTGTGGACTCTAGGGATCTTATTGCCTTAGTCTCTTGAGTGTTGGAACTACAAGTGTGTGCCAGTATACCTGGTTATAGATTATTTTTATTTTACTGTCTTGCCTGTTTGTCTTGGCTATAAAAGTTCCATTACAATACCGAATACGAATAGTATTCGTTTTTAAAATCGCAATCTACATTTCTCCATCATCTACAGCATTCACTGTAGCTATCCTTTTCATAGCTATCCTTTGTCAAGCGTGTTTGGGGGGAAGACAGACAGGAAGAAGCAATAGAAAATATGGAAACTCTCTCACTGAAGGTCCAATACACTGATATTTGGACCAAGCACCAAAAGTTAAACTGGTAATCTTCTTAGTTCTCCAACAACATAGCCCGATGGTACCATGCTTCATACAGTCAGAATTGGGCTTCAAAATAGGAACTGATTTGATTTGTAAAAAGGTAAAGTTCTTTTTTTTTGTCACTCAAATGGTGAGCTAACTGAAACTCATAATCACATGCTATTATGAAAATAGCTTTCTCTCAGGACTTTTTCCACTTTTAACTAGTAATGAGCATATATAACAATAATTTCCAGTGATGAATTCTTTTTGAGAGCTTATCCTGCTTGAGACAAATCAATCTAGTGTTAAAGAGAGTAAAGTTTAAAAGCTAAGATTTTTTTTATTCACATTGAATTTTTTCAGGAGCCTCCCATGTATCTAGCAGGATATCTTTAATTGATTTGGAATCAGAGAATAGTACGTGGAGAAGGAGATCTTGTTTTATATAGAGATCAATTTTATTTTACCTTGTAAAGATTTTTGGAAGGCTGGCTGGAGGTTTGAATCTTGAAATACATTAAACACATTAAAAGGAAATATTTATTTCTCTGTTTAAAGTTAAACATTATGCTTTTTTACTTTGTAGTATAGCTGTATATCCAGAGGCAAAGTGTCATACAAGATGTGGACACTCTGTGAGTTTTCTTTCTTTTTTTTTATTAAAAATTTAATTATACATTTTAAAATTTTTTACCAGTTCCCTCCCTCCCCCCTCCTCCCCCTCCCATTCCCCCAGTGCCTCCCCCCCAATTCCCAGAGAGTCCTTTATTGTGTACGCCTAACTCTCCACTGGGTCCTCCTCTCCGATGACATATAAGGACCCAGTGGCATTTCCATAAGCCCTTTCTCTTGTTCCCCTTAAGCATAAGATCACTACTATGGCTGTCAATCTGTGAGTTTTCTAGCAAGGTAATTATTACAATGTATTTCAACTTTTTGTTACTTTTAATATTTTTTTGAGGCAGGCTCCTATGTATTTCAGACTGGCATTGACCTTACAATGTGACTGAGGCTGATCATCTTCAACTCGTGAGCCTCCTGCCTCTTCCTCCTAAGTGCTGGTATTACTCGTATGAACTGCCATGCCTGGTGCACTTAAATCTTTCTTTTCATGTGAATGGGGTGTGTGCATGTGTGTATGTGTGCTTGCATGATGGTTGGCTTATATGTGTGCGAGGTGCATGTGTGTGAGTGTAGATATATGTGGAAATCTGAAAATAATGTTTGGAGTCATCCTCTGCTGCTGTTTTGAGCCTGGGTCTCCAAGTAAATTCGGAGCTTGACATTGGGGCCAAGCTGGCTAGCTAGCTTTCTCTGGGTATTTCCAGGATCTGCCTTCTGGGATCGAAATGCTGGCCATCAGCATTTCATATGCTATCTGGAGATCTGAACTCTGTTACTTTGCTTGCTTGGCAAGTGCTTTAACCCTGAGTCATCTTTGCAACCTGGGTTTTAAATTCTAAAACTCCATCTGTGTTCTTTAATTTGGCCATAGAATTCAAAACACAAATATTTGAAATGTCTTTTTTTCCCTAGCTTTTCAAAAATTTACTCATTTTGAGAGGGCATACACTAGCTAACATAGCCTATTTAAGTAGTATTTCTTTTGTTCTTTTTCCTTCATTTAAAATTTTCCCCTAATTGTATAAGCAGAATGAATAATAATCCCTGCTCCCACTGCCACTTTTCTCCTTTCCTTCCCCTCCCTCATCACTTCATCCCACTCTCTTTCACCCTCCTGTCTGTTTTTATGATTCCTGGGGTTCCCTGTGAATCATTTGCTCTGGTGGGGTTCAGATCTCTGTGGCTGACCAAATGGCCCTTCCTTGGGTACCCACTGATAAGGGAACTCCCTTTGACATGTCAAGCCTTAGACCCTAAGGTTCCTACTGAGATCCTTACTAGTCTATGGGGGACATGTTTGTCAGCCATTGTATAAGTCTGGTAAGGACCACTCTCATTGCAGTGAGTTCCTGGATGTAGCAGCTCTGCCTTAAGTGGAATGTTATGTCCAGTGGTAGACCTTTCCATCTTTAGGTTCTTACAATCTAATCATCACCTATTCTGTAAGGTTCCCTGAGCTTTAGAATAGAAGGATTTGGTTGGACTGATTCCAGGTGAACATTGCAGGGTTGCTGGTACTCTGCATTCTGGTTGGCTGTTGTCTATTTCACTGTTTTTCACTGCACTAGGCTGGGTCCTGTCTGGGTGTTGAGTTCCTCTTCTTATAAAGATAAAAACTGTTAAAAGACCTTTTTATATAAGAAGAGGCTTAAAGGAGAGGGAAGAACAGGAATAGGACACAGTAGAGAGTGGGGTTAGCCTCCAGGTAACCATCCATCTGCTTACTAACTCCTAACTCCCCCCTCCCATGACAGGAACACATGCCTAGCACTGTAAACCAGTTTAAACAACAGTGGAGGAAACTGACAGTGGGCAGGATCAGATGTCTTAATATTTATTTTATTTTATTAACAGTGGTCTTATTTATCTATATCATAACTATGTTCCTTTGTCTCCATTTTCTTAGGGTCTTCTTTCCCCTATTCCCTCAGTAATGATACTTTGCAGTTAAAATGGATATTTTAGAGATTTCCCCTTGGTTGTGTCATTGTGAGGGCTTAGTACTAGGTTCCATTTATAAGGGAGAATATACGATGTCTATCATTCTGCATTTGGATACTTTGTCCAGTATAACTTCTTCCAACTCCATCAATTTAATCAGCAAATTTCATTAATTCATTTTTTGATAGCTGCATAATATTCCATTGTGTACATGTACTACATTTTCATTATCCACTTGTCAACTGTTGGGCATTTAGGCTGATTCCATGACTTTGCTATTGTGAACAGTGCTGCAATGAAAATGGATGTACATGTGTCTCTATAGTATGATGAAATATTCTTTGGGAATATTCCCAGTAGTGGTATAGCTGGATCATATGGCATGTCAATTTTTAACTTTTTTAGAAATTGCCATACTGATCTCCAGAGTGGTTGTACAAGTCTGCATTCTCATCACCAATGTATGAGGGTTCCCTTCTCCCCACATCCTCTCCAGCATGTTTGTTGTATGTGTTTTGTATTTTAGCCATTTTGATCTAGGTGAGATGATATCTGGCCTATTTTCTAGTTGGACTGTCTACCTCCTTGCCTTGAGTTCTTTTTTTTTTTAATTTTTAACATTTTTTATTATTATTTCCGCTCATACAAACTTAATAGGTAGACCAGTTCCCTCCCCCCCTCCTCTTCCCCCTGAACCCCCTGCTCCCCTTCCCTCCCTCCCCGTCTTCCAGTGCCTCCCCCCAATTCCCAGAGAGTCCTTTATTATGTATGCCTAACTCTCCTCTTGGTCCTCCTCTCCGATGACATACAAGGACCCAGTGGCATTTCCCTGAACTCTTTCTCGTGTTCCCCTTAAGCATAGGAACAGTACTGTGGCTGTTAATCCCTTGCCTCCAAGGATCTTGGTGCCTTTAGCTGATGCTAGACTTTGTGAGGTCAATAGTGTGTTGGACATTGCGCAGGGTATGCAAAGTCCTATTATGATTGCTTCAGCCCTAACTAGTGTGGAGAATCTTCAGATCATTGCTCCTCCCATCCTTTTGCTCTTACAATCTTACCGCCCCCTCTTCTGCAAATGTCCCTAAGCTTCAGGATGGGAGGAGATTAGGCTGGCTTAGTTCTATGTGGTTGATATAGAGTCTCTGAAGTTCTGGATTGTGGTTTGTTGATTTTCTTTTGCAGTTTTGCTGCTCCTGCAATGCCCTTCACTCCATCCTGATGGGCACTGTATGTCACCCCCTGGTCAGAGACAAAAAACTGTTAAACTGGAGTCTTGTTATAATAGCACATTCAAGGGTAGATGTAATAAAAGCAGGAAACCTCTGTGAGGGAGGGTTCAGTCACCCATTTGCAAAATGATCACCTTTCATCTGCCAGACTATATGCCTTCCCCTTCTGGTGAGATCACACCCCCTCAGTTGTACATGATCAGGAACAAACGTCTGTGAACTTAACCAGGTGTCACATTACTTACTTGCATTCCTTGGAGGCCGATTTTCTCTGCTGTAACATGGTCCCCTCTCTCCTTGTGTCTGGTGTGGCCCTCCAACCCCATCCTTCCTATTCACAATCCTTGCAATTACTGTATTACATAGGTTTACCTTTGAGTGTCTCAATGTGGGCTGGGTGAGTTTGGTACTAGGAGCCACCAATTAGGGAGTACATACGGCGCTTAACTTTCTGGGTTTGGGATACTTCACTTAATATAATTGTTTCTAATGACATCCATTTCTCAGCAAATTCCAGTAATTCATCATTTTTGATGGCCGAGTAGTACTCCATTGTATAGATGTACCACTGTTTCCTTATCCACTCGTCAACTGTTGGACATTTGGGTTGATTCCATGACTTTGCTATTGTAAACAGTGCTGCTATGAACATGGTCGTGCTTGTGCTATCAAGGTGAACCTCTGCTGTATGGGGGGTTATTCCCAAAAGTGGAATAGCAGGGTCATATGGCCACTTTGTCTTCAAGGTCTGAAATTCTATTTTCTGCCTCATTTGTTCTGCTGATAAGACTCTCTGTTGAGTTTTGGGTTGAAGATAACTTGTCTTTTAGTTCAATTTTAAACTCTGCCTGAGACTGTTTTAATTGCTCTATACCTATTTTTGTTTCTTGAACTGTTTTTCTCAACTCCTCCAAGTGCCTGTTGTGTTCCTGCTCAAAGTGGTTGATACGGTTGTTTAACTCTTCTCGGATTTCCTCTTTCATAGTATTAATCATGGTAATTATCATACTCTGAAAGTCGTTATGTTGGGTCTGGCTTTCATGGCTATTTTCTGTGGATTTGTTCTGGTCAGAATCCCTCATTATGGGATGGATTCTTTTGGCAGGAGATTGGTCTTCTTGGGTTTTGTTTCTCGTGGATCTGCACTTTGACTTGTACATTGTTGTTTTGTTTTTTAGGACCTTTCAGTTTCTGTGTGTTTTTCACTGAATCCACCTAGTTGGTATTGTTACGCTTGCCAGTTATTACTAGTGCTTGCCTTGGATTGGGTATGTTTGTGTATTGTTATCGTTATATCCTAGATGAGGCTACTAGGCTGTTAGTACGTCAGTTAAGTCAGGTTATGTTACACTGGGGGTGAATATTAGTTTGGTAGTGCACTTTTACGATTTAGTATCTTGGTGAAATGTGGGGTGAGTGGTGTACTCCCTGGAGTTGTATGTTGTGGGGTGGCTGTATGAGAAAGTTGATCTACAGCATTGATACTTTAAATGATTAGTAAGGTGAAAAGAAAAAGTTTACTTATCTTTGGGTTGGATGAGAAGAATCCCGCCCACGTGATATACTGATTGTAGTGGAGTCCAGATGTATGGCCTGTGTTCCCTTTGTTCCTTAGAATTTTGCTTGAGTTTCCTTTGGGCTCTATTGAATTCTGAGTAGCAGTGTGTCTTCCGTGGACCACGTGCGTAGGTCCCCGGTGGGCCAGAGAGGCAGAGGGTCTGATGTTGATGGCAGAATTCTTCACCTGCGACCTGGGAAGGTCGGCGCAGAGGGGGGCAGGGCCCCGGGGGCAAAGCCAGAGGCCGCGGAGTGCGGTGCTGCTGGCTGGGCGCCTCCCGGGAGGGGGCGGGGCTGGGCTGGGCTCTCTCTCTCACTCACCTTGGGCAGCTGGTGGGGGCGGCGCCGCGGGGGGCGGGGCGGCGTGGGGCGGAGGGGGCTGGGATCGTCCGGGCCGCGGCGCAGGCCAAGCCGGAGTCGGCCTGGGTGCTCGCGGTCGGGACGCGTGGGGCTCCGGGGTGGTTGAGTTCTTTGAGCACTCTGATATTAGTCCTTTATCAGATGTTTTCCCATTCTGTGGGTTGTCTTTTTGCTCAGTTAATAATACCTTTTGCTGAACAGAAGCTTTTTAATTTAATGAGATTCCCACTTGTTGAGCATTGGTTCTATTTTCTCTGCAATTGGGGTTTTGTTTTGAAATGCTGACAGGCCAATCAGTTTGAGGGAATTCCCTACTCTTTCTTCTTGAGTTTTTATAGTCTCTGGTCCTTTATCCATTTGGAATTGATTTTTGTGCATGGTGACAAGGGTCCAGTTTCAATTTTTTACATGGAGATATCCAGTTTTGCTAGCACCATTTGTTGAAGAAGTTGTCCTTTTTCCAATGTTTTTTTCTAAGCACTTATATAAAAAATCAGATGACTGTAGGTGTGTGAGTTTAAGTCAAGGTCTTCAACCCTTATCCATTGATGTATGTGTCTATTTTGGAGCCAGTACCATGCCGTCTTTAATACTTTGGATTTATAGTATAAACTCAGAATTGTTTTGGTTATCCTGGGCTTTTTGTACTTCCATATGAATTTTGAGATTGTTTTGTGAACTTCTGTAAAGAATTGCATTGGAATTTAGATTGGCATTGCATTGAATCTGTGTATTGTTTTGGTAGGATGGTCATTTTTAGATGTCAATTCTACCAATTCAGGAGAATGGGGGGGGTATCTTCTGAAATTTCTTTCTTTAGGGTTTTAAAGTTTTCATTGTAAAAGTGTCCCACATCCTTGGTTAGATTTATACCAAGGTATTTCATTTTTTTAAGGGTTACGGTAAATGGAATGTTCTCTCTTAAGATTTTATCACTTTTTTCATCCTTGTATATAAGAAAGTCACTGATTTTTGAACATCAATTTTGTTTACTGGCACTCTGCTGAACTTATTATATATTAGTTTCAGGACTTTTCTGGTGGAGTTTTTGGGGTGTTTCAGGTATAGAATCATTTGCAAATAGGGGTATCTTGACTTCTTCTTTTCCTATTTGTATCCCTTTTGTCTCCATCTCTTGTCTATGTCTCTAGCTAAGACTTCAAGTAAGATATTGAATAGAAGTGATAAGAGTGAACAGCCTTACCTAGTTCCTGATTGAAGTGGGAATGAAGGTTTTCATTCTTTAAGATGCCATAGGCTTCTTGCTTTAGGCTTCTTGATATAGCCTTTATTATGCTGATCTAAGTTCCTTCCATTCCTATTGTCTCCAAAGCTTTTATCATAGAGGGTTGTTGCATCTTGTCAACATTTGGTCCTTGGATTTGTTTATATGATGGAGTAAATTTATTTATTGCATATTTTGAACCAATTTTACTTGCCTGGAATAAGTCCTACTTGATTATGGTGAATGATCTTTTTGATATATTTTCAATCTAGTTTGCTAAAATTTTGTTGAGGATTTACATCAGTGTTCATTAATGAGATTGGTTATAGCTTTTTTTTATTGTATCCTTATTTTTTGCGGGGGGATCAGTGTGATATTAGCTTCGTAAAAAGAGTTTGGAAGTGTTCCTTCGTTTGCTATTTTATGGAATAGTTTAATGAGTAGTGATATTAGTTGTTCTTTAAGAATTCTGCATTGAATCCATCTTGTCCTGGGCTTTTTTGGTGGGAAGTTTTGTAAGTACTTCTTTAACTTCATCACTTGATATAATCAAATTTAAATAATTCGATTCATACTGATTCAATTTTGGTAAATTGTGTGTACTTAGAAATTCATTCATTTTTTCTGATTATCAAATTTTGTGGCGTATAGTTTTTGAAATATGACCTTATGATTCTCTTATTTTCCTTGGTATCCATTGTAAATAACTCCATTTTCATCTCTAATTTTATTAATTTGGATTTTCTCTTTTGGTTTACTTTGCTAGGGGTTTATCAATCTTGTTGAATTTTTCAAAGAAGCAGCTCTTTGTTTGGTTGATTCTTTGTATTGTTTTCCTTATTTCCATTTCGGATATTTTCCCCCTGATTTTACTATTTTCTGCTCATCTACTGCTTTTGGGGTTGGATTGTTCTTGTTTCTCTAAAGCTTTAAATTGCAGTTAAAAGATTTACTTGGGAAGTTCCATTTTGTGTGTGTGTGTGTGTGTGTGTGTGTGTGTAAAACCAGGGGTGAATTCGGGAACCACATGGACTGCCTCCACCTTCTTGTTTACTCTGCCCTGGGATTCACAGGCTCTGCCCTACTAGGACTAGAAACGCAGTCCAACATCCCCCCTCCCACTTCCTCCCTGCATCTATACGTCGGGTCTAGGATCCCAACTCTGGACCTCTCCAGCCATTTTTTTTTATTTTTCTAGTTTCACTTCTAGAAATTTTTGAATTTCCATCTTGATTTCTGCCCGAACTCATTCCTCATTCAGTATCATAGTATTTAATTTACAAGAATTTGTGTATTTTCTGTCATTTGCTTTGTTTTGGATATTTAGCTTTATTCCATGTGTTCGATAAGTACAGGATATAATTTCTAATTTTTTTTTTTTTTTTTTTTTTTAATGTGTGGAGGCTTGCTTTGTGGCCGAGTATGTGGTCTATTTTGGAGAAAGCTCCATGGGCTCCTGAAAAGAATGTGAATTCCTTGGTGTTTGGATGGAAGGTTTGGTAGAAGTCAATTAGATCCATTTGGGTTATAGTTTGATTCAGTTCCACTTTGTCTCTCTTCAGTTTTTGGCCTGTTGACCTATCCAATGGTGAGAATGGGGTTATTGTGTTTGAGTTGATTTGCTGTTTTAGATGTTGTAGTGTTTAATGAATGTGGGTGGGCCTGGGTCTACATATATGTTCATTATTGTGAAGTTTTCCTGATGAATTGTTCCTTTGATAACATAATGTCTGACATGATTCATGTCTCAGCAAGATCATAGATTAATGGGTATTCCACTGAAGAAAGTATCTTTCTTTTTCTTTCTCATAAGCATTAATATTCATCAGCCTGTCATAGAGGTGTGGAACTTCTTGAGACTCTTTCTGCTTTTATGGTAAGATGTTAATAAGACAGTTCCTGTTCAAATCTTGTGAAATCTTACATATCTGCTATGAAATCTTACATATCATGACCCTGTCGTCTGTCCCACCACTGTTCTACTCCAGGCTCTTACACTCTTTCCACTTCCTTTTCCACAATGTTTCCTGAATCTTGGGGTGTGGGTAGGTGAGGCATATACATCCTGTTTAAGGACAGGCAGTCCAAAGTCACTCGTTTTCTGAATTTTGGAGATTTGTGCTTTTTAGTAATCAACATCTTCTGTTGTAAAAATGTCTTCTAGTTGAGTGCTAAGTGCTCTTCCAATCTATGGATATAATAACAAATATTTATAAAGCAGTTTGGTGCAACTGTCTTCCTAGCTAAACATTCATAGGTTGATCTTCTCCTAGGACCTATGTTCTTCCCTTTCATAGGTTTTTACTCTAGTTTATAACAGGAATGTGTTTCATTCTCACAAGCAGGCCTTAAATCTGATCAGAAAGCTGATGGTTGTCTTCTCTATATTCATGCTACTATTACCCTGATGATCACCTTTTGGCATGGTCATTGCTATTGCAACTTGCAGATTTCACAGATTGAGGAGATGCTGAAGAGATGGCTCAGTGTTTAAAATTTTTGCCTTGCAAATAAAAGAATTTAAGTTTGGATTTCTGAATCCCCAGATCTCATGTAAAATTCTGGGCGATATAACATACTGCTTATAATTCTAGCTCTGGAAGTTGGAGCCTAAGAATCCCAGAGTAAGCTGGCTAGTCAAACTACCCTTATGGCAAGGTTTGGGTTTAATTAGAGGCTTAGACTCATAACAATAAGGGTGAAAGAGTGATTGACGATCATCCCCAATACTGCCTTTGGGTCTCCACAGGTACACACACTATACACTCAAATGCAAACGTGTACATATACCCACACACATACATTAAAAAAAAAGAAGAGGACTATTGTGTGAAGCTTCCCTGGTGAGACACCACACAAACCTTTATCCTTTCCAGATAAGAATTTGCGGATAGACCAAGGTAACAAATACAGCAAGACCAACTTGATGAACTAATGAGTTTATTGGAGTGATTTATAAGAGTAAGGATCAGGGTAACTTATAGGAGCCTGGATGTCCCCAAAGCATCATCTCTAGGATAGATGATGGCTTCCCCATAGCTTCATAGATAGACTTTCCCCTTCAATTAACCTTCCTTAACCTGTAAACCTTAACATGCCCCCTGAGCTCAAGGATGGGGGTATATGCATTCTAGCCCTCTGGAGACTTCAAGGACACATGCAATTAGGGTAGCATCACACTCTAAAGTCTGGGAAGTGCTCCAGGTGAATTTTCAATGTACTGCGCTTGAAACAACTTAGTTCTACAGTTCTTTTATAAAAGGTAATTGAGGGCTGGAGAGGTGGCTCAGGGGTTAAACCTCCGTCTTGCTAGGCGGAAGGTCCTGAGTCGGATCCCAGATCCCACGTACAGACGCCAGGCGGAAGTGGGGGCATCCTGCGCTTCTGGTCCTGGTAGGGCGGAGCCTGTGAATCCCGGGGCAGAAGGAGGTGGAGGCGTCCATGGTTGGTCGCGAGTTCGTCTGTGGTTCTACACATACATAGACACATACACACAGACACACACGCGCGGGCACATACACATGCACATGCGCACAGTTGAATAAAAAAAAAAAGTAATTGAGCACTGTTATTTTTTGTTTGTTTTGATATTTTGTCACCTATAGCTAAATTAAAGGTGACCTTCCTGGCCGTGGGGCTTCTACTGCTTATTGTCTGTTGAGTACAAAGTTCTGGTAGCTTCCAGGAGGCAGGGGGATAACAAAGAGTTGTGCTTGGGGCTGGCAAGATGGTCCAGTGGGGAAAAGCACTTATGTTTTCAATTTCCAGATCCTATTAAAGTCAGGTTTGTCAGGTGAACATCTGTAATCCCAGTTGTCCTACAGAGAGATAGGAGGGAGAGAGGCAGAGAAAGGAGAATACGTGGAAGCTCATAGGCCAGTTAGACCAGCACACGCAGTGCAAAACAACAAAGAGATGTCATCTCGAAGGGGTAGAAGGTAAGGACTGACATCTCAGGCTGCTTTCTGACTACACATGAACCGTGGGGTGAATTGTAGACTCATGCACACACATAAGAGTTGTGTTCATTTCTTTTCTCATCACTGTGACAAAATAACTGACAGAGCAACCTAGGGAGGAGAGGTTTATTTGGGCTCACGGGATTACAGGTGTCACAGTATTCACAGAGGTAGAGAAGGCAGCTGATGTAGCTTTTACAGCAGTGGCTGGAGTTTGAGGCTGTCTTTTTCCCCCATCTTTCTGGATCAGTAAGTAGAAAGCAGAATTGGAAATGGGGGAGATGTAACTTTTAAAAGTCCATTCCCAGTGACTCTCACCCATCAGTTGGGCCAAGAAACCTCCTAAATCAAGCCCACTAGTCAGAGAGCGGATGTTCAAGCACAAGCCAATGCTGGCCCAAATGCACAGAGCATGAGTACGTGTGAGATCCACAAGGTTCTTGCAAGTTTTTTTTTTTTCAAATTGCTGTATTTTCTGCCATTCTTTAAACTCTTGCCTTTAACTGAACCAAGTACTACAAACTGTTAGCCTTTCTTTGGCTCTGTCAGTAGAAACATTTGTTCCCCCTCCCCCAGAGACTGGAGAGATGGCTCAGGTTGAAGCCTCTGCCTTGCAAGCAGGAGGACCTGTGCTCAGATCCCAGGTCCCACAGAAAAGCAGCAGACTGAAATAGCAGCAACCTGTACTTCTCGTCCTGGAAGGCAAAGCTTGGTAAATTCAAGAGCAAAGTAAAAAGGATATAGAAGCAATCCAGGGTGATTCCCCAAGTCACCCTTGGTTCCTCCATAGGCACATACGGTATCCTCTGATACACACCTAGACACCCACAGACACAGACAAACAGACACATATACACAGACACATAGATACAGACAGATAAGCAGACAGACAGACAGACAGACAGACAGACACACACACACACACACACACATACACACATACACACACACCATACAAAAAAAAAAAAGTTCCCCTGTTTGCTTTTAAGAGCAAGGGCCTAAGTCTTACAGGGTGAGTTCCTGTGGTTCTACCTGTTTCCTAATTTCTAACATGTTGCCATCACTTGTTGGTTATTATCTTTTTTCTTATTAGGTCTGTCTTTGTGAGTTTGCATCATGTGTATTTACCTATTCTAGTGGTGGCAGATAAATGAGCTGCTCAATTAGGTTTGCTTAACTGGGAGGGCAGCTCAATAAGTATTGTATTTAAAATTGGTTGAATTGACTTATGATTCCTGGAGTGCTTGCAGCAGCCACAATAGGCTGTTGATTAACAGGTGCTCACTGCTGGTTTCTTTGGCACATTATTGTGTCCTGGGCCTAGTAGACAGCTACTTTTATTTTTTTTTTCTATATTCTTTTTAAAGAAAAGATTTGAAAATAGGAGATAGTCTGGCAAGGGAGGTGAAAGATTGCAAGGGGAAAAGGAGGAGGATGGAATTTGGGACTAAGGGGTAAAAATAATAAAAATTCACTATATTCATACATGCAACATTAAAAAAAGAAGAGAATGGAAAAACTGACAAACAACACATGAAAAATAAACTTTAAAAATCCACACAGATTGTTCTCAAATTTCCTACACCTTCTTTTTCTTATTATAAATATCTTGAATTAATAAGCTTTTTAAAAATTCTTTTAGTGTTTAATATATAAATACAACAAGTTTATAGTATTTTCATATTTTAATTCTCAATCCCATCCCCTTCCTCTTCCCAGCTCTTCTTCTTTACCAGGCTCCTTCCTATTTTCTTGTCCTGCTGCATGAGTGGTCTACTAAATTTCACCTGGGCCGCCTTTGATGGCATGTGTCTTAGCACTTGCTACAGCATGAAGCATTTAGCAGTGGGTATACCATTAAGGAAAGCATCTTCTCTCCCCATCACCTGATCAGGATTAACCTTCATTAGTCCTCCAGGGAATGGTGGGGCCTGTTGAGCTTTTTGCCTTATCATCATGGTGAAATGTTAATAGGCCAAATGCCATGCAGATCTTGTGGAAATATACATAGCTGCAGTGAACTCACCGATGCGATAACACTGTCATGCTCAGAAGTTAATGTCTGTCTGTATTCCTTCAGGCTCTTACAACCTTACCACATCCTCTTCCTCAATTTCCCTGAGCTTTGGATTGGGGCAGGGATGTCAAAGATGCCTTTTTTTAGAGCCAAATAGTCTGCCATCACTTATTTTCTGCACTTTTGCCAGTTGTGTTTTTCTTTAATAAACACCTTCCACCACAAAAGGAAGCTTTTAGGTTAAGTGCTAAGTCTCCTTCAATCTATGAATACAATGACAGATATTTAAAAGGCAGTTTGATACTATGTTTTTATAGCTAAATGTTAATGGTTTGCACCTCTCCCCCTGGGGCATATGTCCTCCCCTTTTGTACATTCTTGTTCTGGTTTAATCAACGTTCATATTTTATCTCAATCTTCCTGGCAAAGCTTTACTCATTTCCTTGTGCGCTTCCAGAACCTTTTCAGAGTCCCAGATTGCATTTAATAGTTGTATCTTTTCAGGTTACTCAGCTGGGATAATTTTCAGACTTGCTCTGTTGTTGATGACTTTGGCAGTTATGATATGGACACAGAAAGCTTCTTAGCTGGGTTTTTCTTTTATGTTTTATTCATCATAGAGCAGGGTTATACATTTATTGGGGTAGAAAATTACAGAGATAAGAAACCATTTATCACTACACTACTATCACAATACCAAAGTACAATTCTGATGCAACCATTTGAAGTTAGTGCAGACTCCATGGTTAAGCACGGTCCCCAACATTTTAGTTGCCAATTGTAGGTTTGCGGGAGGGGGGGGGTGTCTCGAAGCTACCCAAGATATTCATCAATTGACTAAAAATTAAGGGAGTCTTAATCACACAAGTCTTTAGTAACAATTCATTAGAATAACTCACAGAGTTCAGGAAAAAACTGCAGTTTTGATAATGAATTTTATTTTCACAGTCTCCAAATGACCAGATGTCAAAGGTTTAGTTGTCAGCATGTGGTAGTGCTATTGGGAGGTCAGTGGAACCTTTAGGAGATAAGGGCTAGTAGATGATGTTAGTGTCTGGAAGCATGCCCTTAAAGGGTATACTGAATGTCTCTTCCTGTCTCTCTTTCTCTGTCTGTCTGTTTCTCTCTCTTTCTTTCTGTCTCTGTCTGTATCTCTCTCCTGCAATCATGAGGTGAATAGCTGTGCTCCATTTTATAACCCCATCATGATTCTCTCTACTTCACAATCTCAAAACAATAGAGCTAAAGGACTATGGACTGAAAGCTCTGAAACTATGGGTCCAAACAAGACCTTATTTTAGTCGATCTCTTCAGGTCCTTTATCACACCTATGACAGGTAACAAGTTCTTTTGTTATAAAGGATATTAACCAGTACCAGCCAAGGAAAGAAACAGGTAGGTGATGCCAAGGAGATTTTTCTACATGGAGCCTCTACGTCATGCTCTCAGAATATTACTTTGTCCATCATCTGGAAAGTTCTCCTGAGATTTGGTGTCTAGGTTTTATATTGGGTTATAGTTGGTTAAATCACCGGTTTTGTGATTGAACCCACTTTTCAGTTCCCCTCCCTCCACAGAAGAGATTGGGTCCAGCTTGTAACATCTGGCTCAAAATCTCCAAATGAATCCTCTAATTATATAGTCAATCATCCAGCCATGGCCAGCCTCCAGCCTAAACCAAACTGTCATAAATTCAGGTGTGGTCTGAGGGGGTTATGGATAATAAAGATACTTCTGCTATTTGGACAATTCAAAGGAGTCAACCTCATTTCCAAAAACTAGGGATAAAGGCAAGTCAAAATCTTTATTCTAAACAAGGGCAAGGTATAACACGACTTACAATCATTGATGTTGACCTTGATTATCTGACTAAGGGAATGGCTGTCAGATTTCTTTACTGTGAAGTTACTTTCATCCTCCACCATTTATGTACTTTGCTTTTCAGAAGAAATTGCTTTAGGAACTTGAGCTATGGTAATTTATGTTCAATCTCCTTAGAGGAGAAGAATCTACGTTGACTTATTTGACAAAGGAAATTTATGTCTTTTGCCATTTATTTTATTTATTCATTCATTTAGCATTCTTTACTTAGGCCACTGTGGATATATGCTCATTTTTACTCTTTGGGTTATAACCTAACAAAATTGCTTTGCTGTGCAAGTGGTGAGCCTTCAACACTGGGAGCTCTCAGATGGCCTATGTGTCTAATTTAGTTTCAACATCTTGTTTTGTTTTGATTTTTTAGCACTTCTCTTTTCTTTTTTTTTTTTTTTAAAGCAAGTCACTTTTTAAAAATTTTATTATTATTATTATTTATTCAACTGTGCGCATGTGCGTGTGTGTGTGTGTGTGTGTGTGTGTGTCTGTGTGTGTACGTATGTGTGTGTATGTGTAGAACCACGGACGAATTCGCGAACCACCATGGACTGCCTCCACCTCCTTCTGTCCCAGGATTCACAGGCTCCGCCCTACCAGGACCAGAAGCGCAGGCCGCCCCCGCTTCCGCCTGGCGTCTATACGTGGTATCTGGGATCCGAACTCAGGACCTTCTGCCTGCAAGGCGGAGGCTTAACCCTTGAGCCACCTCTCCAGCCCAGCACTTCTCTTTTCTTTGAGAATTTATATTCAACTATATATTTTCTGCACTGGTACTAGAATCAACCACTTTTTCTAAGAAATGCTATATATATATTTTTTGTAATGGTGGATGATACTATTTACATTATTTTTAATGGTCTTTCTTTCCTTATGACTTCCCACTTAAGCCTTGTTTTTGGAAGTAATACTACTAGTCAGTGTTCATTCCCATTTTGATTTGGATGTGATTACCTAGATGTAAAAATCTATAAATACAACTTGCCTTTTCTCTTGCAAAGGAAGAAAAGCAAAGAATTAAGTAGAAATTGCAGTTTCAAGAACCCTGAGTGTTTCCTTTTTTGTAATACTCAATTCCATCCCTGAAGGGATGGAATTATCCCATATGAAATACAGAAAACCACTCGAGAGAGTTTTAAGATGAAACTAAGGCGCAGAGCTAAAGAAAGCATCATTTTGACTTTACAGATTTGGTTTCTTTCTTTCCCCACCCCACCAAGATGGGCTTTGAAATCCCAGTCTTTCTCCTTAGCCTTCTGAGTTTTCAGGAGCGCTCCACTATGCTTGACTTTATACCAATTTTTTTTTAAAGTTGCTTGGCTTTGAGTGTCCTTTCACAGCAATACAAAGAAAAACTAGCACACTGGGTTACAGTTGCAGGCATTTTTATGTGGGATCTGTCGATGGATCTGAACTCAGGTCAGTTAGCTTGTGAGTCATAGGCTTTAACAATTGAGCCATCTTTCTTGCTCCGCCACTTAATTTTTGATGCACTTTTAATTGCAGTCTTCAAATAGTCTCCCTAGTATTTTATCATGCATATCAATAATCGGAGCTCAATATAGTATTTATGTACAGTTGTTAAAATATAAAATTTGTAGACATGAACTATGCAATTATTGTGTGGATAGAGTAAGTTCATTTTATATAAATATTTGTGTGCTTCAATATGGTGTATGTGCATGTGTGTGTACAGGTGTGGAGGTCAGAGGAGAACTTCTTCTTTTCAAACAGGATCTCTCACTGGATCTGAAGCAAGACCGGCAGCCAGCAAGCCCCAGTATTCCCAGCCCAGCCCCCATGGCTCTGGGGCTCTAGGCATGTCCAGTTTTTCACATGGATACTGGAATCCAAATTCAATTTCTCATGCTTGAACAGTAAGTGTTCCTATCCACTGATACTTTTTTTACAAGTAAGGTCATCTGATTTGTGTGTGTGTGTGTGTGTGTGTGTGTGTGTATGTGTATAAAATAGGAAACATGAATGTGTGTGCCTTTGATGGCCCAAAGGTGACATTGGGAACCACCTGGATGGTTTTTCTTGCTCATCGTTTTGCTCTGGGGTTTTCCAGGTTCCACCTTCCAGGGCTAGAATTGTAGGCATCACCATTTCTGCCAGCATTTTTGTGTGGGATTTGGGAATTCAAAGTCAGGTCCCTTTGCTTGTGAGGCAAAGGTTTTAATTCCTGGGCCATCTGCCCAGCTCTAATTTAAAAAAAAAAATTATTTAAGGAAAGGAGGGAAAGGGCAAGTTTCGTATTGCATTCTTCCTCTGGGAGCAGCTTAATGCTGTCTTAGACTTTGTCCCAGTGTAAACTACAGAGAACGTTGTGTATCCTGGAGGAAGACCCAGCAACCAAACAATTAGGGTCAGGAAGTTCCAGAAACTAACAAGCTTGGGAAGGGCTTCCTTTCAGGAGCTTGGTGTCTAGTGTCTTTCCCCACGCAGCTGTCTTCCTATCTTTCTGTACTTTTGAAACTAGTGATTTTTTTTCTGGAGTGAAATGACATCACATTGTGGTTTAATTTCCATTTCCCGGTGATGCTGAACATTTATTCATATGTCTTCTTTTGAGAAATGTCTATTTCAATCTATGGTTCTCATTTATTTATTCATTCAATTGTTGTGAAAGGACTGGCCTTTGACTCACTACACAGGTGAAGATGGCTTGGCCTTTGGATCTTTCTGCCTCAACCTCCCAAAAGCTGACATTACAGGCCTGCCCCACCATGCCTGGCTATTTAATTTGCATTCATTATACAAAATAATTATAATTAATTATCATCCTCTTCTATTTCCCCTGTTCTGTTATCCCTTCCAGCTAGTCTTCTTCTTCCCAAATAAAATCTCCTTTGCTTTCAAGTCTTCTTTTTTAAGTCCAGATTCTGAATATGACAGAAATCGTTACTGTCCATTTTAAAATTGGCTATTTTTTGCTGTTGAGTTTTTGGAGTTCCTCATATACTCTGTGCATGTAATCTTGTCAGATGCATAGTTTGCAAATATTTTCTCTCAGGCCAGTAACTGTGAGGGAATACTTTAATTTCTGTTGGACAGCTAGTGCATTTAGGAATGTCCGGTCCTGTGGGACCATGTCCACCACCCCTCCAGCCTTTACCTCACTTCCTTAATGACTCTGGGACACTCATTAGGAATGCCAGACTCCACCCACCATCTCTCTTTTCTTCCTGCTCTCCTGCCATGTGGTCCAACCATGGTGGCGCTGTTCTCTCCCAGGCAAGGTGTCTTCTCTGCTCTGATGCTCCCCCACTTCAAGGCTATATAGCTTCTTCCTTGCCTCCCTTGGGCCAAGCATCCAAATGTTTTTTCCCTTTTCTTCCAATAAAATCCCTGCTTGAACTTCTCAACGTGTTCTAGTTTCAATCTTTGGCTCTGGAACACGAGAACCCCAAGGAAGAGCAACTCTGAGACAACTGTTTCTTCACCCCGCTGCTTGTTTTCTTTTTGTGCAGAAGCTTTGACTTTCATGCAATCCCGTTTGCCCATTCTTGCTTTAATTTTTGCTTTGAGAGAGAGAGAGAGAGAGAGAGAGAGAGAGAGAGAGAGAGAGAGACTGTGAGTGAGAGCATGTGCCTGTGGAGTCCCTAGGGTGATATCAGAAATCATTATGAATTGTTCTACTTCCTTATTTCTTTGCTCTGAGATTTCCCAGGCTCCACCTTCCAGAGTCAGAATTACAGACCATATCTACCTGACATTTTTTATGTGGAGTCTCGGCAAAGATTTCAACTGCTACATTTCCCCCGCCTTTCTTTAAAATTTTAAATTAGTGTGTGTGTGTTTGTGTGTGTGTGTGTGTGTGTGTGTGTGTATGTGTGTGTGTGATAGTGTAAACACACCCGTAGATAGGCCCGTGTGTGGAGGACAGACAATCTTGATGCTAGTCTTCCCTGTCCACATTATTTGAGGCATAGGTTCTAGTTTCTGCCACTGTACCCACTATACCAGCTGTCCTGTGAGTTACCAGGGATTTGCTTCTCTTCTCCTGCTTCACAGTAGAGGTGCAGGTTACAGGCATGCTGGAAGGCATCTGGCTTTCCGTGGCCTCTGGGAATCTGCACTCAGATTCCTGTGCTTGCTTCTCACTGAACCATTTCCCAGCTCACTGTTTCTGCTTTTGTTTTCTGTGCTTTCACGGTCTTGTTCCAATATTGTTGTTGCCTGTTCCAATGTCCTAATGCAAAAATTTCCCCTCTTGTTCAAAAAGTTGTTGCCTATTCCAATATCCTGATGCAAAAATTTCCCCATTTTCTGAGTAGTTTCATGATTTCAGGTCCTATATTTAAGTTTTCAGTCCATTTTGAGATTTTTGTTATTATTATTATTTTTTAGATAGAGTTACAAGTGCTCTGGATGGCCTTGGGCTTGATAGTTAGCAGAATGACCTTGATTTCCCTGCCTCCTCCCTATATGACTGAAAAACTGTTATTTGAGGCACAGGTCAGCATAGCTGGTTTGAGAATTAAGTTTTATGTCTAGTAAGAGATGGGGTTTAGGTGGATACTCAATTTATCTAAAACTATTTGTGACAAGATTTTTTTTTTTTCTCCAATGTGTATTCTTAGCAACTTTTCCAAAAATCATCTGGACAACAATTTCTTTAGCAGAACTTGGGGTCAGAGTTTTAGGCTCCTTGGATCTTGAAGTTTCAAAGGAACAAAAAACATTTCCAAGGTAAACTTATGATAAATGAGAAATTCAACACACAAATCTGTGATCTGTGTCCTAGCTAATGAAGACAATTCTGGTCTTAAATATCTCCAAACTATTTGCCTCAGTTTTCCCAAAATTATTCTAGAAACAGTCAAGTTACACAACTTTGTTCCCTTCAGTTCTAATTTTAGTTCAGTATAAAAAGAAAAATGATAAATTAGCATAACCAGGACATGAACAATATTTTAATGAAAACTTAGGTATATTATAAATTAAAACATGATTTTGATGTGGTTTAAAGGAAGGACATTAAATATGCTAATAAGCCTACAAAATAAAGTGCTGTTATATAAAGCTAATAAAATACCCATTTCCACAAGCAGCTTAGAATTGGAAATGGGTGCTGCAAGTGTCTGGCCTGGGTTCCTTCCTGTTGTAGACTTTCCTCAGGAGCGTCTCTGGTGGCAGCTAGTACTAATAGAATATGGCTTTTCATTCATCTGTTAAGAAACTTTTTGTTGTCAATTATTTGCCCTAAAACAAATAATCTGGTCTTTCTGACCTTTAGCTCCTTATTGAAAAATGAGCCAATCAAGAATTATTATGCCAATCTCACAGCAGGTGTGAACTTGAATAAATACAGTTTGTATTTGGCAACAAACATGGAAACAAGAAAGTGATTTGTAAAGACTGTGGTTCAGGGGCTGAAAAGATGGCGTTTAAGACTCTGCCTCAGAAGGAACTGATTTCAAATACCAAATACCACGTTAAAAAAAAAACCCAGTGGCAAATAATGGTGGCCTGTACTTCAGGCTCTGAAAAGCAGAAATCTCAGAACGAAGCAATTCAGGATGATTCCTGAAGTCACTATACATCCTCCACAGGCATACGCAGTGCCTTCTGATACACACGGGTACACACACATGCATACACGCACACAGAGATGTGCATTCACAAAAAAAAAAAAAGAGAGACCATGATTCAATTCAATGCAGCTGATGTTCAGGAAATAAGTTCTTACGAGTTCTCTTCAATATTGACTTGGACCATTTCCAGTGATTCTGGCAAGTATTATTACATCATTCCAGGATGTAGAAAACCATGTGATATGTATATGATTAATATGATATGTGTATGATTAATTAAATATTTCATATATAGTGAATCATCTGGAACATCTTTTATCATACACCCTGATTTGCAACTATGCACGCTGCTGTTATTTAAAGCACCACTGGAAAAAATTTTGTGTTATTTTAATTTTTATTGCTTTGAAGGTTTCATATCTGTAATGAAATTTTGTCTTTTTCTCCTCATATTAACCTGTCTCATTACCCTTCCTTCCACTGAGAATCTTATTCCCAACAAGTTTTCTTCATATTTTCATGTCGTGGTGTGTATATGTGTGTGTGTGTTGATTGGCTGCATTAGCATATGCTTGGGCCATTTGCTGCCATTATCAGTGGCAACTCCACTGAAGCAAGTTGATGTCCTTCCTCCCAGCCAGCATTAACCATCAATATTCACTCAGAGAGGGGTGTAGTCACATAAGCTCTTCTTCCATCTGTGATGTGATGTTGATGGGTCCAATCTTAAGTATAAAACATTGATTTCTTTAAATTTGCATCCTGACCAATTGTATTATTGAAGAATGATGATGACCACTAATGCAGTCAGAGAATGGAGTCACAATTCTAGCTTTTTTAAAAACCACTGATGAGAAGGTCATTCAATCCCTGAAAAGCAAGCAGAATAAGAACCACAATAGCATAAAATTTCTCTTTCATTTAAGAGATGACTGAGGCGGCCATGATTTTTACTAAGAAAAAGAGAATATGGTTTGTGAAGCAATGAGATATGTCAACTCACTGCTTCCATATCTCTGTTCTGTAACGGATAAGATCAGAATGTAATTTGATCTGACTCAGGAAGCATAGGCACTTCCTTCATAATCTCAGTGACCGGAGCTTGATTCATAGAACTGCACAGTGGAAAGAGAGGACTCCTAAAAGCCGTCTTCTGACCTCCACATGTCTGCTGTGGCGCACATGTACCTGCACACACAGTGATTAAAAAAAATGAAAGAATTATAAGTCATTCAACAAATTTAATAATTCTCAATGAAGGTTCAAACTACACAAAAGATTAAGTTTTTTATAAAATGTGATTTTTTTCCCAAAAAATTTCAAAAGGAAACTGTACCTTGACTATACAGTTACTAAAGTCTGAGTTATTCATATTTAGATCGTTATTGTGCATACCAAGTCACTACACGTCTAGTGGTTTAAAGCAACACATAATTTTTTATTCCTAGTTTCCTTGAGTTAGGAATCTGAGAACAGCTCAGCTGAGTATTTTGCTTCATGATCATTCTATATCGCACAAAGCTTTACTCAAAGGGTCAGTCAGTGGGGGATGGTACCACCTGAAACCTCAGCTGAGAAAGGCGTAATTCCAATCTGATAGGATGGTTAGCAGAGTTCAGAGCCGTACAATCTGGTAGACTGGAGCCTCAGGTCTTTGTTGACCAGCAGCTAGTCCTTGTCATCTGGGCTTGTCCATAGTATGTTGTGCAGCATAGCAGCTTGCTCTCTCCATGCTAGCTAGGTATCTCCTTATGCGTCATGCTCAATGGAGAGACATCCTGTTACCATTGGTGTGAATCGAGTCATAGGTCCTACTCACTTTCACAGGTAAGAGAACCAAAGACAGGATCACTTTACAGTCTGTTGGATGCTCATTAATTTGATACATACTGTAACTTGGAAAGATGTAAAAGATTGGTGAGATAGCTCAGCTGATATAGATGCCTGTGTGAAAATCTGGCAATCTGAGTTTGATTCTCCAGAGCCCACATAGGGAAGGAGAAACTCACTTCTCAAAGACGCCTTCTGTCCTCTGCACATGCATATGTTCTTTTTCTCTCTCCTTCTCTGTCACATTTTTTTTTTTACTAAAAGAGATTAAAAATTTAGCTGTTCAGTAACAAACCGTATTCAAGGAACTGCATAATTCAGAAGAAATCTATGGGGATGGTTGAATAGTGTGAAGCTGAAAAAAATTATGAAAGCAACACTGAAGAATTTTTAAAATGAAGCCATGGGGCCATTAGGAAACAAGATTCACACATTATTCTAGAGCTGCCTGGATGTGAACTTTGGTTATCACATTCTTTTCACAGTGAACACTTGGGATACTGAAAGAAGAGAGCATTAAGACTGTGCACAGAGGTTCACAAAGCATTTCAACTTCTGTCTATCTATCATCTATCTACTTAGGTATCTATGTTAACCTAGTAACTTTAGTCTCATAGCCCCTGTTCCTCCTCAACTTGGTCTAATTCCTTTTCCACTTTAAAAAAATATTTTATTTATCGTATGTGTGTGTGTGTGTGTGTGTGTGTGTGTGTGTGTATGTGTGTGTGTGTATGTGTGTGTGTCAGAGGGCACTGTGTATCCCTGTGGAGGCCCAAGGATGACTTTGGGAATCATCCTGGATTGTTTCTACCTCCTTCTTGCTCTGCTTTGGGATTTCCAAGGCTCCGGTCACCAGGGCTGGAAGTGCAGGCTGCTTTCCTTTCCTCCTGGTGTTTTTTTATATGGGACCTGGGACCTGAACTCAGGACTTTCTACTTTTGAGACAGAAGCAGCTCTCAAGCCCTTTTTTTCCACTTTTAATAATGCAGATAAGGTCGTACTTTCTTTTTAAAAATTTTTTTATTATTATTTATTCAATTGTGCGTGTGTGTGTGCATGTATGTGCGTGTGTGTAGAACCATGGGCGAATTTGGGAACCACCATGGACCGCCTCCACCTTCTTATTATTTACTCTGCCCCGGGATTCACAGGCTGCGCCCTACCAGGACCAGAAATGTAGGCTGCCCCTGCTTCCACCTGGCGTCTATACGTGAGGTCTAGGATCCGAACTCAGGATCTTCTGCCTGCAAGGCAGAGGCTTAACCCCTGAGCCACCTCTCCAGCCCCCAAGGTCGTACTTTCTTGAGTGATCTGGAACTCTAATTGAGAAGTACATAAACCTGTGTCTCAAGATTTGCAGTTCCAAGATGGACATCACATAACCCCTCTTCTGAATTTGGATTAATGGTGCATAAGATTTTCAGTTAGCCAGGTAGTACCGTGAACAAGCATAAGCTACTGGATATTTATAACTGTGACCTTCCTTCAGTTCCACCAGCTATAAAATGAGAACGTGCTGCATTAGACCTTGGGAAACTGGCAGAGCTGTATTTAGAAAAGAATTTGGCCCTTTCCCTATGGCCGAGGACGTGCACAATCCAGCCGGACTCCCAGCGACCTAGGTAAGCTCCTCCTGCCCCCCACCCAATCCCAAACTCCAGGCCAAATAATTCAGTGAAAAACACACAGAAATTGAAAGAAGGTATTAAGAGTTAAAACGACAATGCCCAAGTCAAAGTACAAATCCATGAGAAACAACACCCAAGAAAACAAATCTCCCACTGAAGGAATTAATCCCATAATGTTAGACTGACTCCAACCAGAACAAATTCACAGAAAATAGCCAAAAAAGCCTGACCCAGGATAACAGACTTTCAAAACATGATCATTACCATGTTCAATACTATGAAAGAGGAAATCCGGGAAGAATTAAATAACCACATCAATCACTTTGAAGAGGAACATAATATACACTTAGAGGAGTTGAGAAAAACAGTTCAAGAAACAAAAACAGGCATAGAGCAGTTAAAACAGACTCAAGGAGAGTTTAAAACCGAACTAAAAGACAAATTTCTTCAACCCAGAACTCAACAGAAAGTTTTATCAGGAGAACTAACAAAGCAGAAAATAGAATTTCAGACCTTAAAGACAAAGTGGGAGTATTAACCAGCTCAATGGAAGAGGTTGTTAAAGCCAAAAAGATTCTTGAGAGAAATATTCAAGAGTTATGGGACACCTTGAAGAAGCCTAACATGCATATTCATGGAATGCCAGAACAAGAATCCCAAATTACCACACCTGAGGAAATTTTTCAAACTATCATCAAGGAAAACTTTCCTCATCTAAAGGAAAAGAGGCCTATCCATATACAAGAGGCATTCCGCACCCCAAACAGATATGACCAAATAGAAACTCGCCACGGCAAATAATAGTTAAAACACTCCACATTCAAGATAAAGAAATGGTGCTGAGAGTTTCAAGGGAAAAAAAAAAAGTCACTTTTAAAGGTAAACCTATTAAAATAACAAATGACTTCTCAGTCAAAACAGTAAAAAGAAGAGCTTGGAGAGACGTACTTCAAGTATTGAATGAGCAAAAATGTCAACCCAGGCTGATATACTCTGCAAAACTATCCGTCATGATCAAGGGAGAAAGAAAAATTTTCCAGCAGAAAGACAACTTGAAGGGATACATGTCCACCAAACCAGGCCTTCAAAAAAATGCTAGAAATGATACTCAAGCTTGAAGAAAAAAACAGGCATATCCAGAAGAACAGAAGGGAAGTATAATATTACCAAAACCTAAAAGTAAAACAATACACTTACAAAAGCCACTAAACATAATAAATGTCCAGAATTAAAAAAAAGTTTCTCCATTATAACATTAAATGTTAATGGAATTAACTCACCGATCAAGAGACACAGATTACAAACTTGGATTAAAAATCCATCAATCTGCTGCCTGCAGGAAATCCATCTCACCACAAAAGATAGGCACATCCTAAAAATAAAATGCTGCTCCAAATTTCTGCAAGCTAATGGAACCAGAAAACAGGCAGGGGTAGCCATTATGCTGTCAGACAAAGTGGACTTCAAACCAAAAAAAATCATAAGAGACACGGATGGATACTACATTTTAGTCACAGGTACAGTTCACCAGGAAGACTTCGCAATACTGAACATATATGCACCCAATACGGGCCCCTCCACATTCATTAAGCAAACCCTACAACGTCTAAAGCGAGAAATCAATCCCAAAATGATAATTCTTGGGGATTTCAACACCACCCTCTCAACATGGGATAGATCAACAGGTAAAAAACTTAACAGAGACACTTTGAGGCTTACTCAAACCCTTACTGAAATGTACTTTACAGATCTCTATCGAACTTTTCATCCACGCACCAAAGAATACACATTTTTCTCAGCAGCACACGGAACTTTCTCCAAAATAGATCACATATTGGGCCACAAAATCAATCTCTACATATACAGGAAAGTTGAAATTCTAGCCTGTACCTTATCAGACCACCACAGCCTAAAGATTGACATCCGCAACACAACAAGCAACAGAAAATACACTAACTCCTGGAAACTTAACACTATGATGCTGAATGACAATTGGATTCAGGAAGAAATTATAAAGGAAATTCAAGATTTCCTGAAAGTGAACGATAATGAAAATACAACTTACCAAAATTTCTGGGACACAATGAAAGCTGTCCTAAGAGGTAAGTTCATAGCTCTTAATGCCTACATCAAAAAAAATGGAAACATCAGAAATAAATAACTTAACAATGCAGCTTAAAGCTTTAGAGACACTAGAGCAATCTGATCCCAAAAGCAGTAGAAGAGAAGAGATTAGCAAAATAAGGGGAGAAATATCTGAAATGGAGATTAGGAAAACGATAGAGAAAATCAACCAGTCAAAAAGCTGGTTCTTTGAAAAAATCAATAAGATTGATACACCCTAAATTAACCAAAAGCAAGAGAGAGAAAGCCCAAATTAACAAAATTAGAAATGAATATGGAGGTATCACTACTGATACCCAAGAAATCCAGAGAATTATAAAGTCATATTTCAAAAACTTATACTCGGTGAAATTTGACAACACAAAAGAGATGGATGAATTTCTAAGTAAACACAACCTACCTAAATTGAATCAGGAAGTTGTGAATTATTTAAATAGTCCTATAACATATGAGAAAATTGAGGAAGTAATCTCGAATCTTCCCACCAAGAAATGTCCTGGACCAGATGGATTCAGCATAGAGTTCTACCAGACATTTAAGGAGCTAATAACACCAATACTCCTTAAACTGTTCCATCAAATAGCAAAAGAAGGGACACTATCAAATTCCTTCTATGAAGCTAATATCGTCTTAATCCCAAAACCTAATAAAGATTCACTTAAAAAAGAAAACTATAGGCCGATCTCTCTGATGAACACAGATGCAAAGATTCTCAACAAAGTCTTAACAAATCGGATTCAAAAACATATCAAAAAGATCATTCATGGGGATCAAGTAAGCTTTATCCCAGGCACACAAGGTTGGTTCAACATACGCAAATCAATAAATGTAATTCACCATATAAACCAGTCCAAAGTTCAAGTCCACATGATACTCTCGATAGATGCAGAAAAAGCTTTTGACAAGATCCAAGAGCCCTTTATGATCAAAACCGTAGAGAAGGTTGGAATGGAAGGAACCTTTATCAATATAATAAAAGCTGTATACAAGCCCACAGCAAGGATTATACTCAATGGGGAAAAACTTGAAGCATTCCCACTTCAATCAGGAATCAGACAAGGCTTCTATTCAATATTGTACTTGAAGTCTTAGCTGAAGCCATAAGACAAGAAAGGGACATAAAAGCGCTTCAAATCAGCAAGGAAGAAGTCAAGTTATCTCTATTTGCAGATGACATGATCTTATACCTGAGTGATCCCAAAAACTCCACCAGGAAACTCCTGGAACTAATACAGAAGTTCAACAGGGTGGCAGGATACAAAATAAATGTGCAAAAAGTGCAAAAATCAGTGGCCTTCTTATATGCCCAAAATGAAAGAAGTGAAAAAGCCCTGAGAGAAACAATCCAATTTACTATAGCCCCTAAAAAAAAGAAATACGAAGGAAATAAGAGACCTTTTAATGAAAACATGAAAACCCTAAAGAAAGAAATTGCAGGTCCCGGCGGCGAGCACCCAGGCTGACTCCGGCTTGGCCTTCGACCCGGCCCGGACGACCCCAGCCCCCTCCGCGCCGCCCCACCTCGCCCCGCCCCCGCCAGCTGCCCAAGGGGGTGACATACAGTGCCCATCAGGATGGAGTGAAGGGCATTGCAGGAGCAGCAAAACTGCAAAAGAAAATCAACAAACCACAATCCAGAACTTCAGAGACTCTATATCAACCGCATAGAACTAAGCCAGCTTAATCTCCTCCCATCGTGAAGCTCAGGGACATTTGCAGAAGAGGGGGCGGTAAGAGTGTAAGAGCAAAAGGATGGGAGGAGCAATGATCTGAAGATTCTCCACACTAGTTAGGGCTGAAACAATCATCATAGGACTTTGCATACCCTGCGCAATGTCCAACACACTATTGACCTCACAAAGTCTAGCATCAGCTAAAGGCACCAAGATCCTGGAGGCAAGGGATTGATAGCCATAGTAGTGTTCCTATGCTTAAGGGAACATGAGAAAGGGTTCAGGGAAATGCCACTGGGTCCTTGTACGTCATCGGAGAGGAGGACCAAGAGGAGAGTTAGGCATACACAATAAAGGACTCTCAGGGAATTGGGGGTAGGCACTGGGAGACGGGGAGAGAGGGAAGGGGAGCAGGGGGTTCAGGGTGAGGAGGTGGGGGGAGGGAACTGGTCTACCTATTAAGTTTGTATGAGCGGAAATAATAATAAAAAATGTTAAAAAAAAAAGAAAAGAAATTGCAGAAGACACCACAAGGTGGAAAGACCTGCCATGTTCCTGGATTGGCAGAATCAACATCATGAAAATGACCATCCTACCAAAGGCAATATACAGATTCAATGCTATGCCAATTAAAATACCAAAGCAATTCTTTAAAGAAGTTGGCCAAACAATGTCAGAATTCATATGGGGGCACAAAAGACCCAGGATAGCAAAAACAATCCTGAGTAACAAAAACATGGCTGGAGGTATCACCATACTAAACCTTAGTCTATACTACAAATCCATAGTTGTAAAAACAGCCTGGTATTGGCTCCAAAATAGACACACAGATCAATGGATAAGGGTTGAAGACCCAGATATAAACCCACACAACTACAGCCATTTGATCTTTGACAAAGGGGCCCAAAAAGTCCAATCTCCACATGCAGAAGATTAAAACTGGACCCGTACTTGTCACCATGTACAAGAATTAATTCCAAATGGATCAAGGACCTCGATATAAGGCCAGAGACTATAAAAACCATAGTTGAAAGGGTAGGGAACTCCCTCAAGCTGATTGGGTTAGGCCAACAGTTCCTAAACAGACATCCAATGGCACAGTCACTGCTACCAACTCTCAACAGTTGGGATCTTGTGAAATTAAAGAGCTTCTGTTCAGATAAAGAGATTATAACACGAGCTCAAAGGCAACCCACAGAATGGGAGAAAATCTTCACTAACCACACATCTGATAGAACTCTGCTGTCCAGAGTGCACAAAGAACTTAGAAAACTAAACACCAAGGAAACCAATGGCCCAATTAAAAAATGGGCCCTGGAACTTCAAAGAAACTTTACCAGGGATGAAATTAAAATGTCTAACAAATATCTGAAAAAATGCTCCACTTCCTTAGCCATCAGGGAAATGCAAATCAAAACTTCCCTGAGATATCATCTCACCCCGGTCAGGATGGCAAAAATCCACAATTCAAACAACAACAAATGTTGGAGAGGATGTGGAGAGAGAGGAACTCTCCTACATTGCTGGTGGGAATGCAGGCTCATACAGCCACTTTGGCGAGCCGTCTGGAGATTCTTAAAGAAATTAAAGATTGAAATGCCATATGACCATGCTATTCCACTTTTGGGAATAACCCCCCGTAAAGCAGAGGTTCACCTCGATAGCACAAGCACGACCATGTTCATAGCAGCACTGTTTACAATAGCCAAGTCATGGAATCAGCCCAAACGTCCAAGAGTTGACGAGTGAATAAGGAAAATGTAGTACATTTATTTATACAATGGAATACTACTCAGCCATCAAAAATGATGAATTAATGCAATTTGCTGGGAAATGGATGGAATTAGAAACAATTATATTGAGTGAAGTATCCTAGATAGGGAAAATTAAGCACCGTATGTACTCCCTAATAGGTGGATCCTAGTACCAAACCCACTTAGAGACACTCAAAGACAAATCTCTGTAATACCTACAGTAATTGTAAAGATTATAAACAGGATGGAGAGGAAGGAGGGCCCCACCAGAAACAAGGAGAGAGGGGACCATGTTACAGCAAAGAAAATAGGCCACCATCAAGAACTGCAAGTAAGTAATGAGACATCTGATTAAGTTCACATACTTTTCTTCCTGATCATTTGCAACGGATGGGGTATGATCTTCCCAGAAGGGGAGGGCATATAGGCTGCCTGATAGGAAGTAACCATTTTGCAAATGGGTGATTGACCCCTCTCTCACTGGGGTCTCCTACTCTTATTCCATCTACCTTTGAATCTACTCTTATAATAAGACTCTATTTTAACAGTTTTTTATCTCTGGCCAGGGGGTGATATCCAATACACATCAGGATGGAGCCAAGGGCATTGCAGGAGTAGCAAACCAAAAAAAAAAAAAAAAAAAAAAAATCAACAAACCATAATTCAGAACATCAGAGACTCTATATCAACCACCTGGAACTGGGCTGGCCTAATCTTTCCCCATCCTAAAGCTCAGGGAAATTTGCAGAAGAGGGGGCGGTAAGATTGTAAAAGCACAAGGATGAGAAGAGTAATGATATACAAGACATTCCACACAAGTTAGGGCCGAAGCAATCATAATAGGACTTTGCATGATCTGCACTATATCCAACACATTATTGACCCCACAAAGTCTAGCATGGACTAAAGGCACTAGGATCCTTGGAGGCTAGGGACTGGCAGTCACAGTAGTGTTCCTAAGCTTAAAGGGAACACAGGAAAGGGTTCTGGGAAATGCCCCTAGGTCCTTGCACCTCATCGGAGAGTTTGGCATGCACATTAAAGGATGCTACAGGGATTGGGGGGGGGAGCAACTAAGGGAAGGCATTAGGGGATGGGGAGGAAGGGGGAGAGGAGGGGGAAGCAGGTGTGTCGGGGGGAGGTGGAGGGAGGGAGGGGACTGGTGTACCTGTTAAGTTTGTATGAGCGAAAATAATAATAATAAAGAAATGTTAAAAAAAAAGAAAAGAATTTGAAGTGTTGGGGAGATGGCTCCATTTGTAAAGTGTCCTCCACACTAGCATGCAGACCTGAGTTCACATCCTGGCACCCATATTAAAAGCCAGGCATGGTGATGTATGCCTTGAAACATCAGCTCTCGGAGAGAGGTGAGGAGATAGAGATAGGCAGATCTTTGGAACTCACTAGTTAGGCAATCTAGTTAAATTACTGAGCTCTGGACTCAGGGAAAAGTCTTGCCCAGAGGGAAGTTTGACATGCACACTAAATGATCCTCCAGGAATGGGAGAGGGGAGGGGACACTGGGAGAAAGGGAGGGAGGGAGGGAAAGGAAGAGGAAAAGAGGGGAGGGAGCAAAGGGATCCAGGGAGGGGTGGAGGGAAGAAGGGGAATGGGGTCCTATCAAGTTTGTATGAGTGGAAAAAATTTAAAAAAAAGAATATAAGTTGGAGAACAATAAAAGAAGACACTTGATTTTGACCTCTGGCCTCCATATGCATACAAGCATATGTGCACACACCTGTGCATTCAATCTTTTGCATTCACACACGTACACGTACATGCACACACAGAAAAGCATTTAACAAAATACAATCTTTTAAAAATTATGTCAGAGGTGTATTTCATCAGTAAATGTTGCTGAATTTGTTATACCAGCAACTGAAATATATTAGAAATGACATACTGGCAACGAATTGATAACATATTCCCTCACCAAAAGAATCCTAGTTAAATAATAATTTTTGATGTGATTAGAAATTTGTGGAGGAGTTAGAATAAGGTTCTCAACTTTATTGATAAAATTTCGTTGGGAAATTAAAGAGCCGTTTGTATTCTTAACCAGTCCAAAGTCCCAGCTATTAAAGTACTTAGAAAAACTCTAGTTTAACAGCTTTTTATCTCTGGCCAGGGGGTGACATCCAATACCCATCAGGATGGAGTGAAGGTGCAGGAGCAGCACAACCAAAAAAAAAAAAATCAACAAACCATAATCCAGAACTTCAGAGACTCTATATCAACCACCTGGAACTAAGCCAGCCTAATCTCTCCCCATCCTGAAGCTCAGGGAAATTTGCGGAAGAGAGGGGGCGGTAAGATTGTAAGAGCACAAGGATGGAGGAGCAATGATATGCAAGATACTCCACACAAGTTAGGGCCAAATCAATCATAATTGGACTTTGCATGCCCTGTGCAATGTCCAACACACTATTGACCCCACAAAGTCTAGCGTTTGCTAAAGGCACTAGGATCCTTGGAGGCAAGGGATTGACAGCCACAGTAATGTTCCTATGCTTAAGGGGAACACAGGAAAGGGTTCTGGGAAATGCCACTGGGTCCTTGCACACATCAGAGAGGAGGACCCAGAGGAGAGTTTGGCATGCACATTAAAGGATGCTCAGGGGATGGGAGGGGGAGGCACTGGGGGATGGAGAGGGAGAGGGAGGGGAAGGGAGCACGGGGTGGTGGGAGGTTGAAGGGAGGGAGGGGACCGGTGTACCTGTTAAGTTTGTATGAGTGGAAATAAAAAAAAAAAAAAAGAAAATGAAGGTCCAAAATTTATGGGACACATAAAAAGCATTTCTGAGAGTAGACTTGGTAGCATTAAATGTCTATATTGAAAAAGAGAAAGATCACAAATAAATGTTACGTCTGAAAACTTTAGAAAAACAAGAATAAACCAATCGTAAAAGCAGTACACTTGAAGAAGTATCCAAGATCTGTGGAGAAATCAATGAATTGTAACTGCAAAAATTCCAAAGATAATTAAAGTTAGTTCTTCTTAAAGTACTTAACTATATTAATTAAAACAAAAAGATAGACTCTCCAAATAAATGAAATCAGAAATGAAAAGGGGAAACTACAGCAAATACTGGAGAAAATTGTGAGAATCATAAGGACATATTTTTTAAATTAATGCTGTACTAAACTTGATAATCTGAAAGAAATGGAATAATTCTTAAGCAAATATAATCTACCAAAATTGACTCAAGGCGAAATAGATAATTTAAATAGAAAAATAAAAAGCAATGAAATTAAAACTGCAATTACAAATTTCCCAACTAAAAAGAGTCCAGGACCGGATAGATTCATTGCAGAATTTTATCAATCTTTCATAGAAGAACTAACACCACTATTTTTCAAATTACTTCATGAAATAAAAAAGGAAGAAATACTCCTAAATTCTCTCTATGAGGCCAATATTACTCTGATTTCAAAGTCAACAAAGCCACATCAAAAAAAGAGAATTGTAGATCAATCTCACTAATGAGCACAGATGTAAAAAATCCTTAATAAAATACTTGTGAACTGTATTAAGAAACATCCAAAAAATTATACACCATGACTGAGTTGGGATCATCCCAAAAATTTAAGGATGGTTTAAAATGAGTAAATCAATAAATGTGATTCATCATATTGACTGACTTAAAGACAAAAACCATATGACCATCTTAATGGATGCTAAAAGTCTTTGACAAAATTCAACATCCCTTCATGATAAAGGCTCTGAAGAAAACAGGAATGGAAGGGACATATCTCAACATAATAAAGAGTATATACAACAAGCCTAAGGTAAACATCATTCTAAATGGGAAAAAAATATGAAGCATTCCCACTTAAATCTGAAACAAGGCAAGGCTGTCCACTTTCACCATCCTGTTTAATATTATGCTTGGGAGTCTAGCCACAGCAATGAGGCAAGAGAGGGAGATAAAAGGGAAAATAGGAAAGAAAGAACTTAAATTATCCCTATTTGCTGATGATAGATTTTATACTTGAGAGATCCATAATGTTCCGCTAAGAAACTACTTGAATCAATTAGTAATTGCAGTAAACTGGTAGTCTATAAAATCAATATACAAAAATTAACTTCCTATATATCACAGCTAAACAAGTCAAGAAAGGATTGAGAAAATCAATTTCATTCACTATAGCTTCAAAAAAAAAACTTGGAATAAGCTTAACTAAGGATGTGAAAAACATGTATAGTTAAATCTATAAAACATTACTGAGAGAAATTAAAGAGAAAATTAGAAGGTGGAAAGATCTTCCATGCTCATGGATTTGTGGGATCAATATTGTGGAAATGACCATCCTGCCAAAGGCAACATACAGATTCAATGCAATCCAAGTTAAAATACTAACAGAATTCTTCACAGAAGTAGAAAAAATAAAAAAACTTAAAAAAAGAAATAAAAGGCTGTAAAAAGCTAAAGGTATCTGGAACCAGAAACATACTGCTTGAAGTACCACCATACTGGCTTTCAAGCTAGATTACAGAGCCATAGTAATAAAAACAGCATGATACTGGCACAAAAGCAGATATATTGATGGATGGCTTGGAACAGAGGACCCAGATATAAGCTCACAACTGCTTGATTTTTGACAAAGGTGCCAAACATATGCACTGGGGAAAGGACAACATCTTCAACAACTGGTGTTGGGAAGATTTACTGTCTACATTTAGAATGAAAGTTGACCATTGCCTCTCACCTGGCACAAAAATTAATTCCAAATGGATTAGTCACCTCAGTATTAAACCCAAAATTTTGAAACTTTTAGATGACAGACTGGGAAATGCACTTGAGTTGACAAACCAAGTTAAGATTTTCTGAACAGAACCCTGAATACCCAGAAACTAAAATCAATAATGAACAAATAGGACTTCATGAAATTAAAAAGTTTCTGTTCTGCAAAAGAAACTTTCAATTGTGCAAAAAGGACAACCCACAGAATGGGAGAAGATCTTTGTTAACTATGAATTTGACAGGGGATTAATCTCTAGAGTAAATAAAGAACTCAAAAAAATTGGACACCAAGAAAGTAAACATCCCAATTGAAAAATGAGCCCTGAAACTAAACAGGAACTTCTCACAAAAAACAGTTTCAAATGTTGTATCAGTTACTCTGCATGTTGCTGGAAAATCACAACAAAATGGTGAAAGGAACAAGGGGTTTATTCTCTCTTATGATAGCCCATTACAGTTCCATGTCCAGCTGGCAGAAGAGCCCACACCAACACCAAGGGCCAAGGGAACTGGCCACACATTATAACCACATAATAACTGAGAGAGGGATGATACTTACTTGTCAGACCAGCATGTCTGACCAAGTGTACAGAAGGATGTCCATTTTCTAAACCAGTTCTCCACATTTTATTCACCTTTCCAGGGTCTAGTCCATGGCTGGATCTTCCCCATCAGTTAAACAATCTCCTTCAGGTTCACTCTGGGCTTAATATAACTACTGTTTCTGTACAAATATACCCAGAGTGCAAATGTATGTAACTATGACAAATGTTGAATAAATATCATTAAAAATGTTCAGCTTCCATGATCATTAGGGAAATGCAAATTAAAGCTATCTTGAGATACTATTTGTCATAGTTAGGCACAGGTGTCAACCTGATAGCTGAGGGTTTGAGCTCTGGGCACATTTGTAGATAATTAATGGTTGAATTAAGCCCAGAAGCAAAACTGCAGAAGATTGTTTAGCTGATGGGGAAGGCCCAGCCATGGTGGGTGGGACTAGGCTCTGGAATAAAATACCAAGATTGGTTGAGAAAGTTGGTATCCTTTTGTACACTTGGCCAGACATGCTGGTGTGGCAAGTAAGGATTGTCCCTCTTTCAGTCATTATGTAGAGGTGGTATGGCAGTTCCCTTGGTCCTGGTGTTGCTGTGTGCTCTGTCATCAAGCTGGACTGAGAACTATAACTGGATTGTCATAAGGAAATAAATCCCTTGTTCCCTTAAGCCGTTTGATGGTCATTTATCAGCAAACATGCAGGCAAACTGCAATACCATTATATCCCAGTTAGATTGGCTAAGATCGAAAACACAAGTAAGAATGAATGCTGGCGAGGATGTGAGATAAGGGAACACTTATTCATTGCTAGTGGGAACCAACCACTGTGGACATCAATATGGAGGTTCTTTAGAAAGCTAGAAATGGAACTACCATATGACCTAACTATGCCAGTACTGGGAATATTCCTAAGGGACTCTACATCTTACTACAAAAACACTTGGTTTTCCATGTTCTTACAACATGCCCATTGGCAGAGGAATGGGTAATAAAACTTGTGTATATACATAATGGAATACTATTCAGTATCAGGAAGGATGAGATTATAGAGTTTTCTGGCAACTTGGTGGATGCAGAAAATATAATGCTGGACTAGTTATCACAGACATAGAAAAATAAATATTTTCTCTCATATGTGGATGCTAGCATCAAACTCTTATCTGGAATATTTGACTAGGAATTTCAATGTGATTGTGAAGCCTGAAGTGTACTCTAAGTTTTTATATTTAATTACGGGCCCAAGATCTTTGGGTCAACTGACAAATTCTGTGATGTGGAATTCAGAAGTTAGGCTGGGTATGTTGGTGTCTTCACAGCAGAGACGGACAAAGATTTGGTGGAGGGTGGTATTGTGCATAGTTGTGTGATGAGTTCTACTTATTGTGTTGGAAGATTTGTGTGGTCGTGTGGTCTTCATACTTTGGAAATGTGGATTTGGTTGGGTTTTTGGATGGAGTGGGTTAAAAAAAAACAGAAAAAAATGACAAAATTTATCTCTCTTTGTATTTTATAAGATACTCTGTGATGTTGCATTTGTACTTGTGGTTTGAGAATTTTATTTCCTACACAACTTTTTGTAAAGTGTCCTATTTTATATCTTTTGCAATAATAAAGTTTTGATTTTAAATAAATCACAAATGGAAGAGAATGGTCAAAAAATGATACTGAGAAAATAAAAAATTAAGAAAATGAAGGCTCAGTAAACTTTGTGAGTGTGTGTGTGTGTGTGTGTGTGTGTGTGTGTGTGTGTAAACATGTGAGAAGATGGAACTTGAGTGCCTGTAGGCCCAAGGTTGACATCAGGAGTCATCCCGAATTGCTCTACCTCTTTATTGTTTTGCTCTGAGATGTCCCAAGCTCTGCCTTCCAGGGCCAGAAATACAGGATACTGCCATTTCTGCCAGAACATCAGATCTAGGGATGTGAACTCAGGTCCTTCTGTTTGCAAGGCAAAGCTTCCTACCTCTACTTCCAGAGTGTGTGATACACTATTGTTCCCTCGCAGTTGAGCAATGGAGTGAAGAGGCACTCTGAAAATTAGAGAGGACCAAAGTAAATTCCTTTCTGGGTCTGGCTCCTTGGTAGTGCTTTTGAATTATTTATCTTGAAGTGATTTCTTCCATTTTTGCATCTGCATTGGATATATGGAATCTCTATCTGTCTGTCTGCCTGTCTGTCTGTCTATCTGCCCATCTGTCCGACATCTTTCCCTACACCCACCCATTCATCTTTATTTCTACCACTTTCAAGCTCCATTTCATCTACCTTGTAGGTGCTAGAACCTAAGGCTTCACATCTTGCAGGCAAATGCTTAACTAACAGCCCAGTCCTTTACTTTTGTTTTTACTTATTTATTTTGCATGTGTGTCTGTGTGTATCAAAGTGTACTGCATGTGCTCATGAAGGTCCAAAGGTGATTTTGGGTATCATCTTGGATTGCTTACCTCCTCTTGTCTTTGCTCTGGAATTCCCCATGTTCCACCTTTCAGGGCCAGAAATTTTGGTGGCAAACCCGGAGTTTTTATATGGGACCCTGGATCTGAACTTAGGTCTTTCTGCTCATGAGGCTGAAGGCTTAACCCCTAAGTCATTTTTCCAGTCCTTTAATTACTTTAATTTTTTTGTTAAAATTTATTAATTTATTCATTTATTATGTGTTTGTATGTGTCAGAGGGTATTGTGTGTCCTTGTGGAGGATCAAGGGTGACTTTGGGAATCATCCTGAATTGCTTCTACCTCTTTTTGTTTCTCTCTGGGATTTTCCAGGCTCTGCCCACCAGAGACAGAAGTGCAGGCCAAGGCCATTTTCACCTGGTGTTTTTTTACGTGGGACCTGGTATCCGAATTCATAGCTACTTCCTAAACTTGCTGCACTGACCTTTATTTAATACTGATTTATCTAAATGTTTTGAATCTGGTAAAGCAACACAAGAATAGAAGCACTGTATACAGTACCAAAGAATACTGTAGAAGCTCCTGGGGAGAGAAGTAATCACAAGTCCCATCAATGTCATGAGACTATAAGTTACAACATAAATCACTATGTCAACAGGTGACAACCAGTGTAATAATGGCATGAGTACTAAGGAGAAAACCAACTGCTTTTCAGAACGATACCCATCTCTGTTACTGTAAACTAGAACAAAAGCCTAAAGAAAGGAAAGGAAATAGATTAATAGGGAAGACAGCCAATAAACCTATAGGTAGGAAGACAGTACATCAAAGTGCTCTGTAGATAGGTGTCATTATACCCATAGAATGGAAACTCATAGTGGAAATCTTTGGGTCTACAGCTGGATGAGTGAAGGGAAATGCTCGAATCAGTGGGGTGGTCCAAAGAGAGGTAACTTAATATACTTGGGAGGCCTAAGCCCCAACAGTAGACAAGCTAGAGTGAACCCCAGGGTCCACAGAAGCATACAGGCAGAAGGGTGAGTGAGAGTGGGAGGGAATGGTGAAGAGAAGAGAGGGGGTGAGAGGAAGGGGGAAGGGAGGGAACCTGAGATGAATACTCAATATCCTTGTAAAAGTAGGAAAAAAAAAAAACACTGACTAGCTTAAAGCAGAATATTATTACAGATCACATAGGAACGAAAAAAAAGGTAAAATTTCTAACTCTGGCCATGTTGAAGTGGCCACATTCAGTACCGTGTTAGGTAAAATCATTAACAGTTGTTGAAGTGATTATATAGAGCTTTCAGCAGGTCAGAAAAACAAGTTATTTCTATTCTTGTAAAGAGTCAAGATTTTTAAAACTTTCTCAATCTGTTTTGTTATAAAAAAAGGATGATGAAACTTGCCTAGTATGAATGAGGCCTGGCTCATCTCTGGTATGACAAGAAAACAGAACCAACCAATCAACATATAGCACCCTCTCCACCCCACAATCCTGACAAATCTGGTGGTTTTGGCAAAGTTCAATTAGATGCTGAGCATCTAAAGGCTTCAGAAACATCTGGTAAAATGGTGCAGTGTGTCTACAGCTAGTGACAAAAAGGATTAAAGCAAATCAGGTTTCTGGGCAAAAGAAAGTCGACCAGGCCCGTCTCCAAGGAGAGGAAGCCTCCGGTTGCTGGGTGACGTCATCACCCCGCGTCCGCGTGACGGGTTCGGCGCGGTGCCGGGCAGCGTGGCGCGCCATGGAGACTTGGAGGAGGCTCGTGCTCCTCGGCGGAGCATCGCTCCGCGGTGGCGGCGGCGTGACTGTGCGGCCCTGGGGACCCCGAACATGGGTGTGCGGGCGGCAGGTGTGTGGCACTGCCAGCGGGCCCAGCGGCCGCAGGTGCCCGGGTGCCACCCGGTGCCCGGCGCTCGGCCCCGCTCGCCCGCGGCCCTGGAGGCTGCAGTGCGAGCGCTTTCCCGCTCGGCGAGGCGCGCTGCCGCCAGGGCCCGAAAGCCGGCGGGAGCGGGGCTGCGCGCTGGCCCCGGGCTCTGGGCTCCGGGTTACCGCAGTAAGGGGCTGAACAGGAAAGCACATGGGCTGGTAGCGGTGAAAGCGGCCACATCTCTCCATTTTCCAAATATCCTGGCTGAAACATTTCAGTGGAAACAATGTATCATTAGCATTGGGATCAGGAGCAGTGTCAAATAGCATTCAAAGAATCAGCGGGGGAGATGAACAGAATTGCCAAAGAAAACCCTCTTGATTCCCAGCCCTGTGTTATTTTTAACTTTTCTCGCACGGTAATGGAGATGGCTGATTTAAAACGCCCTCTTTTTTTTTTTTTTTTTTTTTTAAGTTGTCTGGCGCTGAAAGTGACACCTTAAAACAAAGAAGAGCACAAATCATGTCCCGAGGACTTCCAAAGCAGAAACCAATAGAAGGTGTTAGACAAGTTATAGTCGTGGCCTCTGGAAAGGGTGGAGTTGGAAAGTCTACTACCGCAGGTATTAATAGGATGTTGATTCTGAGCCTGATTAAGAAATTATGTCACTTGTCAAATGCACATTAGTAGTAATTTATCACTCCCTTTTAAAGTTCAGTGTTTGTGAGGTGTTTCCTTAGTATTAAAAATTGATGGTGGGAGCTTAGGTCATGGAGTTGGAACTAAATGTAGTAGTAAGTTGTATAGTTCTTTTTCATGAGTGTTTCAGTGTGTAGGTATGTATGTGTATCCATGTGTATCTGAAGGCGCAGTGTGTGTCTATGGAGACCCGAGGGTGACTTCAAAGGTGACTTACTCTAACCCTTTTGCTCTGCCTTTCCACGATTGGAAGTGCAGGCCACTGCCATTTCCCCTGATGCTTTATGTTTGGGATCTGCGATCTGAACTCAGGTCCTTCTGTTTGTGAGGCAGAGGCTTAACCCCTGAACTGTCTCTCCAGCCCCAGGTTTTACACTTCTTAATTGACCCGCCCTCTTTCCCCCCCAAAAGACAACCCCACAAAAGGTTAGGTTATCTGTAAAGCATCAGTTTACTTAACTGAAAATGTAGGATCATTACGCAAATTAAACGAACTTCTTACCCTGGGGTCTCCTCCTTAATAATACTTGGTAACTGGTTGGTTGCTGTTGCTGTTACTTTTTGAACACCTAGAAATTTTATACTGATCTCTTTATTCCTCGATGTTGTTTTCTAGTCTGTCAATATACATTTAGCTGTATATTTACACTGAGATTGTTCCTGTTATTGTGACTTTTGTCATTTCTAAAGTCAACAAAAGTGAATATTTGAAAATGCTCGAAAAGGTTGTTTTAGTTACTTAAAAACATTCAGTTATTGTATGTGTGTTGTATGTGTATATATTGATCATGTGTGTTCAGGTGTGCATGCACTATGTTTGTGTATGTGCCTAGAGGGAAGTTGATATCCCGTATCTTTCTCAGTGTTCTCCACCTTATTTTTTGAAACAAGATCTCAGTGAACCTGGAACTCATGAGGCTAGAGCTCATGGATTTTTAGCTAGCTAGCTCCTAGGATCTGTCTCCATCCTCGTCACCCATGCTGAGTTACATACTCAGGTCCTCATGCTTGCATGACCAGTGTTTTGCCACATCCTCTGACCCATCATCTCGTATTTATTCTTTGTATTCTTATATGAACATACTGTGGATGGAGAACCTTTTTGCTGATTGTAGATTTGTCACTAAAGTGGTACTTTAAGAGCCCATAAAAATGTGCTACCAGAAATAGAAGAATTTACAGTCAAAGCTAATAATTATCGGAAATCTTTTATTTCTGAAAGGATTGCTTTAATGTGATAATGAAAGAAACTTTTTAGTATAATTTCTTCAGCTTTATTGAGCTATATTAGTAGATAGGTATTATGTATATTGAAGGGATAGTCTATTATTTTGATAAATGTGTGCATAGTGTGCATAGTGAGGTGATTTCTATAGTCAAGTTAGTTAACATCTGATACCTCACCTAGTTACCATTTTGTGTGTGTGTGTGTGATGAGAATACTTAGGATTACTCAGTGAATTTCAAGCATACAGTTCATTAATAATTGTAGTCATGTACTATACTTTAGATCAGTTCATTAATAATTATAGTCACGTACTATACTTTAGATCTTCAGAACTTACTCATAACTAAGTTTGTATTCTGATTTGACTTATATTATACTCTTGAACAAGCTCAAGAGAACCTGAGTTTGTGGGGTTCCCAGATCTCATGTACAAATGCCAGCAGATATGGCAGCGACTTGTAATTAGGCTCTGGAAGGTGGAGATTGGGAAGCCTCAAAGCAAATTAATCCAGGAGGTTTCCTGATGTCACCCTTGAGCTTTCAGAGACGATCACACTCAAGTGCTAAACACACACCTACACACACACACACACACACACACACCCCTACACACACACATATGCAAAAACACCAACCAAACAAATGAGACTGTTTATCATTTTTAGTTGGGGAACGATCTGTTGTGTTGGAATATGAGAATGTTTAAGTAGGAAAATACATGAGAAAGTGTACAGGAAGCCTCACTACATGACCCTTCCTTACTTATTTTCCTTTCTTAACCTCACACCACTTGTTCTTTGTTTATAATTTTTGAGTGTGTGCACATGCTTGTGCTTGCCTGTGTGCCATAGAGTCCAAACACAATTTTCTGGAGTCTGTTTCTTCTTCCACCTATTGACAGTGTCTCCCTCGCTTCTGCAGCAGCAGAGAGTGTCCTGGCTAGTTGGCCCACAAGCTTCTGACTGCTTCTCTGTCTCTGCCTCCCTTCTTGCCATAGGAGTGATGGAGTTATAGATGTGTGCCAATTTTTAAGTGGGTTCTGGGGTTTGAACTCAGATTGTCAGGCTTGTGTGGCAAGTGCTTTTACTTGTCCAGTCATCTCCCTGGCCCTGTCGTTGTAAACTACTAGTCTCTAACTTTTTAGAACAGCTCTATCAGCTGTATAATTCCATTATCATTATATATATTTTTGCCTTGTATGCATTTATTCCTTTCCCAAACTATTTTAGAATACTCATTATTTGAATAGGTATGTAACAGATTTTTGGATTAGAATTCAGCAGTTAATACAAATATGCTCTGATTTTATTGTATAAATTCAAGAAGAAACTAACTTCAAGATGAATTACTGAAGTTTCTGTTTAAAAGTTAGATTGTGCTTAACGTATTATGTACCCAGAATTGAAAATTGTAACTTGCTATATATAAGAATGAATTTCTATGTTCAGTGCCCCAGGCTAAATACTTTATATACAGGATTTCATTTAATCCTCCAGCAGTCTTAAAGTGGGAACTCCTTAATGTTACAGTGGAGAAAACTGATGGGCAGATAAATTACCATAGTTAGATTATATAGTAGAGGGTAGTGGAGCTAAGATTTAAACCAGGTCTCTTTTAACATTTATGTTCTTGAAAGAGATCATGATAGAATTTACAGCATTAGTCATCTAGGAAATAGGATTGGGAGTGTGAGGGCCTGTTTATTTAGCAGTCTTTGAAACAGAGCACTATAGAACCTCTCTTCGCAGATACAGCATGTCTGCAGTACTCTTGGGGTTACTGCTTTTCTCCTTATTGTCTCTGGGATGCATTGGCAGAAGCAGGTTGGGGGCCATGTTTACCTCCACTGTTTTCTTTCTTTTCTTCCTTCTATGTGCAGCAGCATCAGCTGTTTGAATACAAGTGTATATACAAGTTAGAGACTTGTAGATGTCTACAGTATCAGTGTTTATTTTTAAAAGAAAGTGACCATGTCCATTTTTCTTAGTCAATAAATGGTAACTTTTTCTATAAAATATGCTTTTGAAAAGTTGAACCATGTATTTCATTTATGTTTTTTAAAAGTTAAGTGGAATATTTGAAAACATTTTAGCAATCTGGAAATGAGCTATTTAAAACGTGTTATAAAGTAGGCATATATTGGTACTTATAAAATTATTTTATTTTCTTATATTTTTACTTTCTTCATTCTCTCCATCCTTGTTCTTTATAAGTGAGGGAAATGGAAAAGCATAAAGTTCATTTTCTAAGAAGGAAAATTACTAACTTTAAATACTTTTTGTGTCTTTCAGTGAACCTGGCACTTGCTCTAGTAGCCAATGATTCGGTAAGTGCTAGTGAATAGAACCACTAATTTGTTTACATGTTTTTAAGTCAGTAGTAATGAGTGTGGTGTGGCAGTGGCGCAGTGTGGTTCAGCTGCATGTCTTTAATAAATAGAAATGCCATCATCAGTGTGGATTTCATTTGTGATGATGACGGTATAGTTCATTGCTGCTCATGTTGTCTGCGACCCATGCTAGGCTGTCATCCTCTGGCTTGGAGGCTGTGTTTGATACTACATAAAATTTCATTGTTATAGACTGTCTACATAGCAGTAGTAGTCTGGATTTATTGTTTTTTTCTATAGGCAAACTCTCGCCATGTTGTCCAGGCTGGACTTGATCTCAAGATCTGCCTCCAGCCTCCTGAGCCCTGGGATTAGAGGTGTGTGCTAGTGTGCTTGCCTTGCCTCAGTTTTCAATTATTTAACTTGAGTTTTAAATGTGCTTTGCTTTCATGTGCTCGTTTGTGTGATTGGGCTGTATAAATGCTGCAGTGCTAGGTGGAGGTCAGACTACAAGCTTGAGTGTCTGTCTTTGCCTTCCTCTTTGTTTGAGACAGGGCCTTGCAAATTTGTGGAGAATTCTCCTATATCCTGTTTCCCAGTAGGAACATTGGGATTACGGATGCATGGTACTGCATTCAGCTGTACATCGATTCTGGGGATCCAAACTCTGGTCCCCACATTTGAATAGTAAATGCTTTATCTCCAATTCCAGATTTTCTTTTTCTCTTTTGTCTTTCTTTCCTCCTTTTCTCCCTTCTTTCTTTTTTTCCTTCCTTCCCTCCTTTCAATTTTCTTTTTTTTTGTGCTTTCATTCTTTCTTAAGTTTAAAGATACCCTAAAAGTAGTGTCAGTTCATTAGAACAAACTTTGAGAAGAATTTTGCAATGTAAGACCAAAGGCTTGTATAATCTTTCATGCCATGAGATTATTGTAATTAATACTTTTATGTATACTCTTAGATTTTCATCTCTAGATATAGAAATTTTAAAATATACTTGTGTGTCTGTTTGCATACATCTTTCTGGGATAGAACTCATTCTTGATGGCTGCTGTACTAGTGGTTGACCAATTCCTTCTGTATGGCATGTTTAGATTGGTCATTTTCTTGTTCCAGTACTGGAGATTGAATTTATGGCTTCGTGTGTGTTTGAGAAGTGCTCTCCTTTGAGCCAACTCCTCAGCTGACTATAATAACATTCTTATATTGTATTTTTACATGTTAATTAATGATATTTTTGCATAGATTACTGGAAGTAAAACTGTTATGTCAGAAGGTATGCACATTTAAATTGTATGTATGTTCTCTGGACTTTTTTGTACTTTAGCTACAGTTTATATATATATAGCTACAGTTTTTATACATAGTTACAGTTTAATAGCCCCCTTTTTACATTTCAGTATCTTTTTGTATGTTGAAACAAAAATAATGAATCTGTTTTATAGCTGTAAGTCATTAGTTAACAATACACATTTTGGAATGAATATTTATTTGTCTTTGATTTATATTTTATAAAATACAGGGAAGTATTATTTAAAATGTTTAAATGTTTTCTGTCATTACTGTGCAATTTTAGTTCTCAATAGATAGCACGTATAGAAAATAATGTGTGCTATTGATGTCAATATGCTATTGAGACAGAGAATTTTTAATCTGCTAGAACCCATATTTAAGTATTTAAGCATTCACATCTTTTGATTGTGTCCACTATTTTTTTATAATTTCTTTAATTCTTTGACAGTTTCATATGTGTGTATAATGAATTAAGACATTTCCACTCCCAGTTACCTAATCCCATCTCTCCTCCCACTGAAATCCTTTTTGTTCCAACCAGTCTTCCTCCTGCTTTCATCATGTCTTTTTGCCTGTGTCATCTACTGAGCTTAATAAGCGTTGCCTATGTTAACATGTGCATGGGCACTTGCTGAAGCATGCGTGATGTATCAGTTAGTATACCACTGAAGAAAGTGGCTTCCCTTCCCACAGCCAGCATCTTCTCCCTTCCATGGTGAAATGTTGACAGGCAGGTAACACATGGGTTCATTGACCATGTCTAGAAGATATTGTCTGCTCACTTTTTGTTTCTGAAAATGGGAAAATAGTAACCATTTGCAGCACTCATTTATCTAAGTTTTATTCATTGTAGAACCAAGTAAAATAATCAGACCTTTTTCTTTTTTCTTTTAAAAAAACTTTTGTGCACTCGTGTGTGTGTGTGTGTGTGTGTGTGTGTGTGTGTGTGTGTGTGTGTTTGTTTCAGAGGGTCCTGTGTGTGCTTGTGGAGGTCCAAGCTTTTGACTTTGGATTGCTTCTACCTCTTTTTTGTTTTACTCTGTGGTTTTCCAGGCACTACCTCTCAGAAGTACAGACCATCACTGGCATTTTTACATGGGTTCTGGGGGCTGTATTCCTAACCTTCTGCTTATAAGGCAGAAGTTTAACCTCTGAACCTCAGTAATTGGACTTTTGGAGAAGAAAATGAAATTATGTTTCTTCAAAGTTGTGTTCCTACAATGAGAACATCTACTATTAGAATCAGTGTTTTATTTTGAAATATTTTTATAATGCTCTTCCTCTTATGGGGGAGATATTTTCTTATATCTCATCTTAATTTTTTCCTGAAAAAATTTTCTTTCTGGAGGACAACTTTGAATAGTTCTATAGTTTGGTGGGTGGATTATTGGCTAATTACGTCCATGCCTTACTTCCAGAGCCTGTGAATATATTATCTTTGATGACAAAGGCACTTGGCATAATTAAAGTCACGATCTTGAGCTAGGGTGAGTGTTCTAGATTTTCTGGTAGGTTCAGTTTAGGCATGAGAGAGTGGGCAAGAGATTTCATGGGCGACTGACCTGAAAGGCCGAAAATGGATTCTTTTAGGCTCCAGTGGTATGCAGGTCTGCCCACACCATAATTTTACTTATGGAAATCCTTTTGAACTTGTGCAACAATTTCTTACAAAAGAAGCTGTAAACTAATACATACAGGAAGTCAAATTTCCTAGTTAATGCATTTTTGTTTTGTCTTCATATTTGATAGTTTAACTGAAGATACAGAATTCTAGTTCAAAAATAATTTTCTTTCAAACTTTGAAGACAATATTCTATTTTCTTCTGGCATACTAGTGAAATATTGGATGCTAGTCTGATTCATAGTACTTTATAATAACATGTTGTTTTCCCCTCAAAGCTCTTAAAGTTTTCTTTATGGCTTTTAAAGTTTAAAATTATTACAAATAGTTGTCAGGTTGTTAGCTTAAAAGTTTTTGCCTGCTTGAAACTGAATTGGATTAAAATTTCAGTTTCAGGTTTTCAGTTTCAAGGGAAGCTCCTCATTGATGTGTTTGTTCTGTCTACAGGAAGCATTTGGTAGAATTGACCTTAATACTTGTATAATTTTTCTTCATACTCTCTCTGTCATTTGCTTTGTATTTTCAAAGAAGTGAGACTACTTTGCACACTATTAAATTTTAGTAATTTATGTCTTCTAAAAATTTTTACTTCAGAATTTTTTCTAATTTTCCAGAACTGTTTGTTTTCAACTTTGTCCTTAAAAAAAGATTGTAGCATTCTTTTGACTCAATCTGAGGATGCTAATTAGAATGAAAAGAAGTATTTTTTTCGTTCCTTCATGTTCTCTGTATATTCTTGATGGTAGCTTTGATAATGCTGTGACCACTAAGATCAGCTGAGTCTCACTTCAGACTTACAGAGTCATAAACCCAGAGTGGTGGAGCTCTGCAGTGTTTAAGCAGCTCTCTAGATAAGATTCTCAAGATTGAGAACCCTGGATCTGTGATTTCTTTAAACTTAATGTTAACGTAAGAACTTTTTTTTTTTAATCCTGTAGTAGTTTGGCACAAAATGACTTTTCCTCTGATATTCCAACTTTCCCTCTGATATTCCAGTGGAATTTGGAAGAAAAGATAAATGAACACATATGTTTAGGCCACCTAACTGAGGCAAGAGTGCATCATTTTTTTTTTTTTTAACCTGTAACTTGTTTTGTAACCCAGGCTGGCCTTGAACCCACAATTTCCCTGTCTCAGATTACAGGCGTATACTGGAGTGCTACACTAGTGATCTGATTTCTTTAAAAATTCTCTTGTGTGTAGTGTTTGTGTACATACATGTTCATATGTGCAAGTAAGTTTGTAGGTGTGCAATCATAGTGTTTGCATGCATATAGAGGCCAAAGGTTGAAGCTATCCTCAATTGCTGTCCACCTTATATTTGAGGCAGGGTCTCATGGAACCTGGGGTCACTAAGTTCTTATTCTGACTGGCCAATGAACTCTGGGGATCTTCCTGTTAGTATGTCCCCAGGCTAGGATTACAGTTACTTGCTGCCATGACCTGCCTTTTATGTGAGTGCTGCAATTGAGCTCAGGTCCTCACAGGTGTGCAGCAAGCACTGTACTCACTCAATCATCTCTGCAGCCTACTGATGTGTTATTAATTAATGCATTTAGTTAATTAGAAGGGATCCTATCTCTCTTAAGGAAGAAAATGGAAAATTCAGTGGCTCTGAAGGTAGATAAAGGTGTAAATATGGTGCTGTTTTAATCTGTTCAATCATTTCTTGTAAAAGACTTGAATCTCCCAGAAAATGTGAGATAAGCATGCAATAAGGAAATAAAGAATACTAAAACTAGTTAAAAGGGAACTGTTAAATGTTGCTGGTTTGATGTTAACTTGGGAATTAAAAAAAAAGGACTTGTGAGATGGCTTAGTTGGTAAAGACAACTGCACAAATCTGACAATCTGAGTTCAGTTATACAAAGTATAAAGATAGAACTGATTTTCCAGAAGTTGACCTCTGACCTTCACACATATGGCATGAATTCACAGTGTGCTCTCTCTCTTTCTCAAATGAATAAGTAAATAAATATGAAAATAGGCAACAGGATTGAGGTTAGCTTCACCTTTAATGCTTATGTGTACAATAGAGACATTGACAATGAGAGAGAAAAAGCAGTAAAACTGTCCCTGAGTTTCTTCTGTAGAAAGCATTTGGTGTCTATATAAGTTCATTACATTTTTCTTAAGAATTTTCTTCAGTATTGTGTGATCTTGCTGAAGACAGTGTCTATTTTCTTTTTGACATCTTGTGTAAAAATTTGCAAAATATGAGCAGCATATTGCTGTATATATTTTGATGATTGTGTTGTCCTCTTTAATAAATTTTAATAAATTTACCTACCTAAGTTAAGAGAAACTTAATACAGCTTGCATATTGATATATAGTATTTTTTGAATAAGTAGCAGCATGTTTTCTTAAATGATGTTTTGAAATATGATTTGCCATAGTACTGTTTGAATGAATAACTTTGTATTTGTAGGTGTCTGTCATTGTCTTGTGCTCTGTTCTAATTTAAGACTATCGATATTATGCTTCTTGGACTAGAGATTAACTCAGTTTATAAAGTGCTTGACCAGATGCATAAAGATTTCAATCCCCAGCACAATGTAAGACCTAGATGTGGTGGTCACACCCCTCTATTCCCAATACTAGGGAGTGGAAGCTGGAAGAGATCATTCTTAGTTACATAGCAATATTAAGACCCCTATAAGACCCTGTGTCTCTATCTATCTCTCTAGCTAGAGTTCTTCTTAGTTTTGTCCTTCTATTTACTGAGCTGGCTCAGAAGATGTAGATCCGTGGATTTTTACTGAGATATGGTACTAGAATGGTACCTAATATGGTACTCAGAACTTCTTTAGTGAATTCCTTACTGTGGATAAAGAACTGCTTTGATGTAATTCTTGCTATAAGAGACTCTGACCAGCTTCTTCTGCTTAAAACAACTTTGCCCAAGAGTTGGAAAACTTTTTTTCCCCATCTTTGCAATGGGTCAGTGTCTTTTTTCTGCACTGAAGCAAGATGATCTAAGATAAGGTTGCAGACTTGTAGGAAAAAGATCTTGGAACCTATTCATTTTTTTTTTTTTAATATCTGGGTCTTAAGCATGTTTGTTCACTTTACTTTTTAATGTTGATTTTGGTAATCTCTAAAGTAGATTGTTTAACCTCAGAAGAATTGAACCCAGGGCTTAAGAGTCATTTGGGATATTGGGAGAAAAACCGTTTTCTGCTTATTAGTTTTTGTTTTTTTTTAAATATTGTGCTTTTGTGTATGCTTTGTAAGTTAAATGTGTAATATTGGTATAGTAGAAAAAGAAAAATATTTTTATAGAAGCAAATACAACATATATCAACATATGTTTTTAACTGGTTGGGGTTCCTGATCAGAAATGTTTGAATGCTACTGGTCTGGGAAAGAAGAATTTCTGAAATAGAGGATATGTCCAGTTCCAAAGAGTGAGGTTGCAGACTTTGGAACTGAGTGTGCAATTCTTCCATGCCTTTGAACTTTTTTCTGGAGACATACATGGTATTCAGTTGGTCTTAGCTGCCACACTTGACACTTGGGAGGTGAGCTTTGAGCACATGTATAGGGAATCATTTAGTTAAGGCAAGCCTCTCAGAAAGCCTATAGGAGACTGTATTCATTTCTTTAATTGAAGTGGGAAGACATGCCCCTTGTGGGCTGAACCATACCTCAGGCAGGTGTGTGTGTGTGTGTGTGTGTGCACGTGTACGTGTGCATGTGTGAAAGAGAGTGAGAGAGAGAGAGAGAGAGAGAGAGAGAGAGATTTGGTATTTGGCAAGCTGTCAAGTTAGAAAGCCAGTGTGCAGCATTGGTCTTTGCCCCTCTTCTCTTGACTTTGGATATATTGTGACCTGTTTTCTTGACTCCAACTGTTCACTCTTTTGTTATGGTGAACTGCAACCTGGAATTGTAAGATGGAATAAAAATCCCTTGTTCCCTAAATTGTTTGAATCAGACATATATTACAGTAACAAAGTTATGAAGCTAAGACAGATGGTTACTATTGCAAAGTAGAGTTTAGGGATCATATGTGTTGCACATCAAACATCTTATCAGTGTTGTGACTTATACTGGCTTGAGAGAGCTAATTATAAAATTTTCCAAGCAACTTCATACTATGTTAATAATTAACAGTAGCTGTGGTGGGAGTACTTAACCCACAGAAACTGGCAAACACTAAAAATCAGATCTCTATTCTGTCCAACTTTTTTCCTACAACAACCAATCATATTTCTTGATTTTTTTTTGTGTTTTCATAAACCAGATTTCAGATTTATTCTTTTATATTACAAATTTAATGTGCTGTTCATAAGCTCTGTGAGATTCCTAAGTCAATGAATTTCAGTTCATTTTAGTTCAGTAAGTACATTAAGTACCTATAACATTTGCTGCCAGAGTAGCTGGGAATATAAAGAAAATAAACGTGTTCTGTAGAACCTCACAGCAGGCCAAGACTATATTCATAAAGGTGTATCAAACATTAAAAATATATGCAGTATTTATATGTGCATATATCTGTGCATGTTTATATCTATATATCCATCTTATCTGTCAGTATACATTTTTGTGATGATACAAATTGAATATAGGGTCTTTCTAGTGTGTGCCAGGCAAGTGCTCCACCTTCTTGTTATATCCTCAAGGCCTGTCTATATTTTTCGATGGTCTAAAGCTGAAATTGTGTCCATAATAGCTTTTTCTGTGCATGAGATACACTAATCAAAATCTTTAATAAGATTTTACTTTACTTCATAACAGTAGACACACTGTATATTTTTAAAGTTTTATAAGCCAGCAAAGACAAAAAGAAGACAACAAGTCCTAAAACGGTGAGGTCTATTCAAGGGCAAATAGAGTAGCAATTTTTATCAAGAGGAGTGGTGTTGTTTCAGAGCAAAGTGTCTCCCCCAGAACATTTTTCATGAATGCAATCATATTTAATTCATAGAAAGTTGTCCTGCAGTCTTCTTTGTGTTTATCAGTTTTATAGCCTTCATTGATTGTGTTATCTCCTTGCTACATTTCCTCAGTCGACAAATATCCTTATCTCTTTTTATATTCTTTTATAATATTTTTCCATTATTCCCATTTTAATTAAGGCTCACTTGGCTTCTTTTTGGCCCAGTCACTCATTTATCCGTCACATAGTTATGTGTCCCAGCGCTGTGCTTGGAGGATATAGAAATGCTTGAGACACACAGTCCTTGAGAGTTCACAGACTAGCACACTACTCATGCTGCAATCATGAGTGCCTTAATGCTGGGTCACTGTTGGAGCTACATAACTCCCTGCTCAGATTTATGGTTCAGGGCATTTCTTTGTATTCAAGCAAAAGCTACTCTCACCTTACAATCTATGTTTCTGTGAAATATTTCTCATACCTCTCTTCAGCTTTCTGTGTTCTCTTTTCCCTGCTACCTAGGCTGTCTTCGTTATATTCTGCACAAGGGTATGGTTGGAAAGGGCTTGAGTGATGACAAAAACCTAGCTACCATATTGGTGGGCACCTGTGGGCTTCTTAATGCAGGTTGCTTGTCCCAGAGGGGCAACTCAATAGTATTTTCTGAGTTCCCCAGAGTTGAGGATCTGTACTTGTTATTCTTTATGTTGTTGTGAGACAATACCCAAAGTTAAGCAACTTAAGGGAGAAATGGAGATTTATTCAGCTTATGGTTCCAGAGGGGAGATGCAGTCTTTCCTTGCAGAAATGGCATGACTGGTGGCAGAAGGTGGAGGCAAGCTAAGTCACACCCATCCAGAAAGCTGAGAGCTGCAAGACTGCCAGCTGCAAGGGTAAGCCTCTCCCAGAAGTAGGGTGGGACTAACCAACCTCAAGGCCTACCCCCTGTAACTGCCTTCCTCTCACAAGGCTCCACCTCTTAAAAGTGCCATGACCTTCCCAAACACATGAGACTTTGGGGACACATTTCAAACCATGATACTTCACTTCTGGCCTCCATAGGTTCATTGCCATCTCATTATACAAACTATATTCAGTCCAACTTGGATTCTCAGCATAGACATATCAGTAGTCCCAACACAGCTCAAAAATCCAAAGTCCAAAGCCTCCTGTAAAATCAAAAGACAAGTTACATACTTCCAATATACAGTGACACAGGATAAACATTCCCATTCCAAAAGTGAGGAAAGGGACATATCCAGGAAAGATCAGTCCATATCAAGACTGAAAACCAGCAGAATAAACTTGAAATCATGCAGCTCTATGTCCAACAAGTGAACCTCTTGTTGAAATCATCTATTTCAAAGTGCTTTGGTTCTATCCCTCCAATGCAGCTGCCCATAGAACAGATCACTCTTTTGGGCTAGTTCCTCCCAGGGTATACAGCTGTCCTTGGCAGATGTTCCACATTGGCTCTGGCATCAGTAATATCTTCACTTCTCAATGGCAAGCCAGGCTTTAATTCTATAACACAAGCTGCCTTTCTTGGGCCTCTAAACTGTAAGCTCTTTGGCACATGTTGCCTTGCTTCTACTATTTTCTGAAATCTTGGAGGAAGGATCCAGGATCTCCTCTCACTTGCATCTTTGATATCTCTAAGCCAACACACGTGGATGATGTTGCCGAGATCTGTTACAGCCTTGAGTTGGAAATTGGCCCCCTCGACTCACAGCTGATTCAGGTTTTTGGTGTTGGCATGAATCAATATTGCTCTTGGTCAGTTGCTTCAGAGGAGAAACAAACCTGTCCTTGGAATTCTGTTCTTCAACTCTTCCCTTCCAAAAGAATTTGCATTCTTATGGGTGAGAGCCCTCTCTGAGGATCTTGCCCTCAGGGTAGGGCTTCACTTATAATCAAATAAAGAGCAGACTTTTATTTACTAACCTGTTCTTACATTTTTCTTCATCAAACTTCACAAGTTTTGCTTCTTTCTGTCTGATTGCTTTCTCTTTTTTGTAACTGTGAACAACAATAATAAGAAGTAGCCATGTCACACTGTCAAGACTACATTGCCTTGAAAGTTCCTCTGCCAAGCACTTAAATTTAACTTTAGGTAAGCATTCAGGTTGAGGGCAAAACTGGATGAAATTCTCTGTCAATACATTGCACCATTTGTCCCTTTTCAAGTTTCCAACACAGTCTTTTTTCCCCTCTGGACCATCATAAATTAGGCTTCCACTGCCTGCAACTCTCACAGCATTGCGCTCTTCCAGACTATCACAAGAATGGCCTATTTGGCCTGGTTTCCAAAACACAAAGACTTTCCCAGTACAAAGTTTCAAATTTTTCCATATTTCTCCCAATAAACAGTTTCTAAGGCAAACTAGCCACATTACAGTATTTAACCATACTGCTCGTTACCAACTTCTCTCAGGTTCACAAACAACAGCTTCACTTTTTAGTACTGATTCTCTCATAGCAATACCCCACTTCTCTATTACCAATTTCTGTACTAATTACTCTTTTCTTTTGCTGTGATAGAACACCTAAAGTCAAGCAACTTAAAGGAGAAAGGGAGATTTACTAAGACAAGATGTAGTCTTTCATGGCAGAAAGGGCATGGCTGTGGCAGAAACTGGAGTTGGGCTAAGTCGTACCCATCCAGAAGGCTGAGAGCTGCAAGAATGCTAATTGCAAGAGCAGGCTTTTCTGGGAAGTAGGGTGGAACTAATCTATCCCAAGGCCCACCCCTGGGACTGCCTTCCTCCCACAAGGCTTCATCTCCTAAAAGTGCCATGACTTTCCCAAACACATGAGACCGTAGGGTACACATTTCAAATCATGACAGGATCCTTTTTCTATTTTGTGAAATCCAGTAGCACTATTTCTATTATTAGTGCATTTATATAGCATTCTAATAATCTTTGTAACAATTTAACACTTAATGAGCACTTGTGTGTGTTCTGTGCATATGCTTGGTTAGGTGCCCTTGGAGCTTCCAGTCTCCCATCTCACCATAGAAGCACTGAGATTACAGATGTACGTTACCATACTCTTGTGTGTTGCTGTGTAAGAACACCAAAAGTCAAGCAATTTAAGGAAGAAAGGGAGATTTGTTTAACTTATGGTTCCAGATGGGAGATATAGTCTTTCATGGTGGAGGCAGCATGGTTGGCTGGCCTAAGCTGGAGGAGGCCTAGGTCACTGCAAATATCTTGGAGGCTGAGAGCTTTGAGATTGCTTGCTGCAAAAACAGACTTCTCCAGGAGGTAGTGCCCACCCCCTGTGTCCACCTTCCTCCAGCAGGGCTCAAACTCCTAAAGGTGCCATGACCTTCCCAAATGCATGAGATTGTGAGGGACACACTTCAAACCATGACACCTGCCCAGCTTTTACATGAGTTCTGGAGAGTTGGGCTCAGGTTGTCATGCTTACATAGCAAATGCTTTACTCACTAAGCCATATCTTATTGCCACTTTTGAGCATTATTATTTTAATCACAATTGTCAAAGGCCACTCAGGAAGTAAATAACAGAACTAAGATTGAATGACAACATAAGTTTTCTGCTCTTAGCCTAGTACTCCTATTTTGTCTATATTTTACAGAATAGCAAGATTCTATCTTAAGTCAGGTCTGGTGAATGATGGCATATGTCTGAAGTCTTAGCTTCTAGAGATGCTAAGGGGAGAGGATTATTTGACCCTTCTATATGATACTAGTGTGGGCAATATAGTGAGAAGGTAGAAACAAGCAAAGAACAAAAACTTGGTTACTTTTAGTAGCAGCTGGCACAGTTATTTTGACCTGGGTAATATAAACTGTGTCTTATTTGGTTAAATTGAGTACCTAGATGGAATTTATAGTAAATATTTACAAATTTTTTTAAAAAAACTAGTTATGCGGGGTTGAAATATGTTGACACAATGCCTTACATACCATTTCTCCCCCTGCTTCTTAAAAGATAGTATTTTCTATGGTCCACTTTGCTCTCTTTTTATTTCATATGCTACCCAGTAGTTTCAGTCTTAACCATGTGCCTTTGAGTCTAAATTCATTATTAGTCCAAATATTGTTTCTTGACACTAGACCTGTGTATCTAGTCATTTTTTCACAGATGGTGACTCTAATGTTTTCCTAGCATTTCTAACTCAGCACATGTAGAATCAAGCTTTTCTCCATCCTGTTAACTATCTTTGTAACTATGTGAGTGATGTAGTGGAGGGTTAAAAAAATTTTTTTTAACTCCTCTATTAGTCAGTGGATACTTGGGAAGTAGTGATTTTGGTTCTTTTATAATCTATTTTTTGAGACAGAGTCTCATTCTGTGGCCCAGGGTAGGTTCAAAAACTCATTGTATAGCTAAGACTGACCTGGAGCTCATTATGTAGCTGAATGTGACCTTGAACTCCTGTTGTTCCCAAATGCTAGCTCCTGATGGATATTAATAATGACTATAGAACATGTTTAGTGAACAGTGTATACTTCTAATATAAAATGTATGCAGAAAATTCCAAATATTGGGTGGGTTGCCTATAGAATGTTAAGTGTAAATTATGTCTTGTATTTCCCTTCAAGCAAAATGAAAGAAATAAAATTTAAATGGGATATATATATATAGGAAGTAAATAGCACAATGTCAGATGTATAGTAAGTTCCAAACATGTTTTTAGTATTAATGACTAGATAAAAGCTCTGTATAAACAATATTTCAAAATAAAAACTAATGTATATTTTACTTACTAGACTATTCTTGCTAAATTTATTTTTCAGTTCTTACATTTCATTGCTAGAATGAATCAGGATTTTAATTGTATTTAAAAATGTAAAAGGAAGCACTATTGTCTTCAAAAAGTTTCTGTTTCTTTGATTATTTTTTCCTTTGATGTTTATCTTAAAATATTTGTTTTTTCCCTATAATCACATAATGTCTTTATTCTTATTATTTTGAAACGTATTACTTTTTTTCAAACTATTATGAGTGATTCTTTAAATAGAACTAGGATTATCTTAAATTTTTACAGTTCTGTGATCATATTTGGACACAGTAGGAGATTTTAGATACCATGAAAGTACCCCACATACATTATCTTCTTTAATATGGTTTTATGAGGTATCTGGCATAGTAGTTGATAGAGGAATTACTCAAATTGCTGTACTAATACTGTATTGTACATGCCATCATTTAGAATGTTCATCAGAATCTTGATGAATATCACTAAAGCTTATTAGGTTGGTCTCTTCTTTAACACTAAAAGTTTTACAGGATTACATTGTATTAAATTACATTGTTCTTAATTTATAACTTTGAAGTATATACAATAAGTTCATTTCTTTTGAAAAAAATCTGTTTTACTATTATGGTTAGCCATTTTAGAGAAAAGATGTACCTTTTGTGTTTAAAGCATAGTTGTTTAAGCTTGAAAAGAGACTGGGGCAAGAAGCTAGTCAGATCCAGAGGAGTACTTGAAAAGACATTACTTAATGCTTTTTGTTCTCCAATTTAAAGGTAATTCTTGGTAAGAAGTACTTTATACTTGTAACTGCATTGAAGTCCACAAATACTTACATTTACCAAGAAGACAGATTCAGAAAATAATTTCCTAAATAGAGCAAAAGTCTTTTGTAAAGCCAAGACTTATTTTTTCATATCTCATGTATGTGTATATGGGATGCATATGTGTATATGTATTTTGCATGTGGTGGATGCATATGTGCATGGGTGTATGTATATAAGAGTGCACTTGAGTGTCTGTGGAAGCTCAAGGATGATGATGGGAATCATCCTGGATTTCTCTTCCACCTTATTGGTTTGCTTGGGGTTCCAAGGCTGGAATTATAGGTAACCCCCATATCTCTTTGACATTTTTATGTGGGATATGGGGATCTGTCAGGTCCTTTTTTCTTGTGACGTAAAGGTTCTAACCACTGAGCCATTTTCTTTTAGAGCAAAAATGGAAATATTAATCATAATCAATGAGTTTTCTTGCAAATATTTGACACATAATATTTATACATATTTTCATATACCATGAATTAATTTCTAGTGAGTTCCTTTTTTCTTATTCCTTCATGAATAGGCTTGCTCAGTTATTGAGGGCCTATAGTCTCCTAGGTATTCTGCTTAGCATGGTTGAAAAATTGAAAAGACCCTGCCTTTACCATCTTAGCCTGATCAACCATGTGGACTCCATTCTCTTTCTTTTCTTCTTTTCTTTCTTTAAGATGAGGTCAAATTTTATAGTCCAGGTTGACGTTGAATTTGTCTCCCAAGTCCTCAGACCACGGGCATGTTACCATGATTACCATTTGCTTTTCTTCCCAGACTTTCCTGCTCTTACTCTCTGTCCTGTTCTAGTTTTTTCATTGCCAGCATATGGTCTTGCTTCTTAATTTACTTGAAAATGGTCTTTCCATTGCAAGCTTTTTTCATGCTCTCCTCCTCTATCAAGTGCATCTCTTTCTAACGTAGTCATGCCTCCTTCCCTTTTTTACCCTAGAGAAAGAGATGACAGTCCTGATAGTTCTACTTGGGCTTTTGATCCTTTACTGGCTGCTTCTTTTAGGATTTTTGCTTTGAATTCCTTTTTGTTGTCTTTATTGTCTCCATTTCCTTGAATTGGCTCACAGATTTACTCATCTCACAGATATACACTGAGGTGTTTTTGTTCATGAGTGAATGAATCAGCTGACCTTCTTTACCCTTGCTTGCCCTCTAGCTTCATCTCTCTCTTCTGTTTTCCTTTTTCTAGTCATACTTGAAGGAACACTTTACCCAGGTTGTGTCAGTACCAGGCCTGTTCAACTTTTTGACCTTGCCAACAAGACATTGTTGACACTCAAAGACTATGAAATTGAGTTACCAACTCCCCCCACCCCCCAAAAAAGACACAACCAAAACAACCAAACAAAAAAAACCCTGAAGATATCTGAGAAGGGGAAGGGAGGTAGCTCAGGTGGTAAAGTGCTCTCTCACTAGCATGTATAGCTAACTTCAGATCCCTCTGACCCTTACAAAGCAGTCTATGTGGCATAGACCTCTAATTCCAGTAATAGTAAGATGGAAGGAGAGACAGGCAGATTCAGATGCTGTAGTTCCTTGGCCAGCTAGTTTAACCTGCTTGGAGAAATTCCAACAGAATGAGAGACCCTGTGTCACACTAAAGATAGAAGATGCCTGAGGAATGACTCTCAAGATTCTTATCTGAAGCAAGTGCACATGCACATAACATACATGTGTATCTACACAAATCTCATTTTAGACAAGTTTATGGTTGTGTGTTGAACCACACCTATAGCTCTCTTTTGCTTTCTATGGCTTCATTTGACTCATGGGTTGTAGGTTAAAGAGTCTGTACTCAATTCTTATTCATATTTCAGCTTCTCTATGTTGACTTCTCATTACCTAACTACCAGCAATCTGTCAAATGTATTCTTTCTCTCTTGAGTCTTCATTTCCTGCTGCATTTGATACTGTTGACCATGGAGATGACACCTTAGAGAATCTTTGTTTATCTGGCTTCTCAGTATTATTTTTTCTAAATTCTTTCTCTAATCCTTTCAGTTGCCATCTTTCATATCAAACTATTTCCATGCCTTTTTGTTTTTGTCCACCATGAATCTTCCTTGTGTTTTAAACATATTGCTTCTTTAGTGCATATCTCTTTAAAAATCTGATCTTTTTGTGGTTCGCTCCTCATTTCCATTTGATTTTTCTATAGATATATTAAATTTCAATGATCTAAATGTAATTCAGCATAGTTTTCTTCTCTAAACCTGCTCATGTACTCTTTAATAATTAACTTATATTCCTACTACTTCTTAGTCAATGATATGCAGCAGTTTAAACTAAGCTTAGTCATATAGACTAAGCCATTTTGTCTAAGACTATGAGCCATTTTGGATGCTCATAGATTCCGTGGGACAGTAGTTTGGACAGAACCATAGGGATGGCTTGTCTTCTACAATGCTGCAATTTCAACTGGGGAAGACGTGAACGACTGGGAACTGAAATTATCCAGGGGCAGTTACTTAAATGTTTGGTTCAGAACAGGGATGGCCTGAAGGCTGAGTTTTACTAGGGTTGTTGACTTGGGCACTTTTATGTGGTCCCTACTTGTTGTACAGGAATCCCACATCTTGTCAGCCTTAGTATGGTTGAACTTTGCTAGTGGCTGAGAGCCATCAAAATTAGTGTCTCAGTCATTAAGGAGGAAGACATGTGACATTTTGGGACTATTCTTGGTAGTCAGACTGGATTCTTGGTTGAAATAATCAGGTATCTTCCCAGGTTGAAGGGAAGGGGACGTAGACTGCATGTCTAGTGGAAGGTATGTCAGAACCTGCATCATCCTTCCTTTTATCTCTGACATCCCACTCTTCTTTCACACATGAAACACTAAATGTTTGTCTTTTATCCATTGTCACTAATCTAGATAAGAATTTTATTTCATTTCCCCAGATGTTGTGACATCTACCTACAATCATGGAATGTGAGGGATGATAAAGGCAGGAGGATCAAGAGTTCAATATCATTCTTATCTACATAGGAAGTTGAGACCAGCCTGGGATGCATGAGATCCTATCTTAAAATATGGAAAAAGACCCAATAAAACAACTCTATGTCACTTGAGATCTTTCCACGACTTTTTGAAAGGCCAATTTAATCTCCCCCACTTTGGATTCAGTAATTATTTCTCATGTTTGAAGTAAAGTTCTTACTGCATTCAAATCTCTGCCCACATTGCCTAGCATAGCTGTTATAGGTTGTTTCCACCTGATTTTCCATTCCCTATTCATATGTTTCTTTGCATTGACTGGATTTTTCCTTGTTAGTGTCAGTGTCCTTCAGGTCTTATGGATGTCACTTCCTCTGCTTTTAATTTTTTTTTTTTATTATTATTATTCAACTGTGCACATGTGCGTGTGTATGTGCGTGCAGTGTGTGTCTGTGTGTGTGTGTGTGTGTGTGTGTGTGTGTGTGTAGAACCACGGACGAATTCATGAACCATGGACGCCTCCACCTCCTTCTGCCCCGGGATTCACAGGCTCCGCCCTACCAGGACCAGAAGCGCAGGCCGCCCCCGCTTCCGCCTGGCGGGATCTGGGATCCGAACTCAGGACCTTCCGCCTGGAAAGCGGAGGCTTAACCCCTGAGCCACCTCTCCAGACCTTCCTCTGCTTTTAGAGTGAGTTATTCCTCCCCTTTGCTTCATATGTTGATCTCCTGCCATTAGAGTACCCTTCTTTAATATCAGAGGTTGCATATTAAAATCATCTTCCACTGCAGCCTGGCCCATGGTTATATACTCAGTAAACTCCAAGTGATTGAAAACAGATTACATTTGGTGGAAGTTTCCAAAGGTCTGAATGAGTTACAGATTTTTTTCATATGCCCATAAAACTATGGAGAAGTTATTTTTGCCTTGGGAGAATTATGCTGGAAAATTTTAAAAAAAGTTTATATCCTGTGTTTCAACATTTTTATTTCAGTTAAAACATATGCAGCAAACCCCAAAAGCTTATGTTTGAAATTTCATAATTATGTGCCAGAAAATATAGAGAATCAGGCAAGTATTACATGTGAAACAAGCTTCAGTAAGATTCAAGGGTGGGAAAATAAAAGTGAAATCAGAGTAGAATTGTTTTTGGTCATGACATTTTAAAGCTTTAATTTTGACTGCGAACTATTTCTCATGATAGATTTCCTTCTGGCCTTCTTTCTGTTTCTTTCTGGTCCGGGCGCATGATCGGTCCCTTTTAGCAATTGCATTGTGTGAAAGGTCTAGGGTCAGTATCTGCTGTGCTGAACTGGGTCAGTGAGCGCTGGGATGAAGGGGAAGCCTCTTTAAAGAGCCTTTATTTTTTGTTGGCATAATCAGAGGAAAATAATTATCTGTTTGAACCTCTTACCATGTCTTGATCCTTCCTTCATCTCTCAAATGCTTTGCCAAAGTAATCACATCAACCAATTTTACAGAAAAATCTGTTTTAAATAGTTCTTTTAGCTATTATTCTGGAGAAGCTTCTTGAGAAAGTCTCTGTCATCTTCCAAAAGGACCAAGTCTCCTTTGTATTTTGGTGAAGATCTTAAATGGCCACTTTAGAGAGCAGGAAACATGCTCTACTTCAGTGAATGATAAAGTACAACTACCTATTTTTCAGCCGAACTGGAAGAGCTTTATCCTACTGTTGCTTTAAAGGATGATTTCATTACTGTCAGGAGAGATAACAGGGCTAGGATTTTCTAAGAGCAATAAATAACAATTTGGATTACTGCCTATGGATCTTAAAAAAAAACGAAATATTCAAAATAAGGAAGAAAGTTGCAGATAGTCTTTGAAGGCAATCTAGATCCCTTGCATGGAGATAAGAATAATGCTCTCCTTTTCTGTTGTTGCTGTCAACAGAACAGGAAACAAGACTTCTCCGAACTCTGGAGCAGCTTTGCCCTCAGATTTGTTACAGAATGTTATCTGCAGTGTGATGGGACTCTTAGCTAGTCACCATGGAAACTCATCAAGGTGCTATTCCTTCTTTTGGGTGACTTAAATAAAAATGACAATGCCTTATAATCCTGTTCTTCAGATAAGCATCTTTAGAGATGATTCAAGTACAGTTTACTGAAGGGACAGTAAGCCATGTCAAATCTTTTGTGCATCAGAAGAGTATTCTGACCAGGAAACCTTTGTGAAAATTATCGTGGATGTGCATAATTACTGATTGGTAGTTTTGTCTGCTGACCACTGTACTTAACAATAACCAGTTTCCCGCCTAGGATGTGCGGTCCAGGGAGGACCCGCTGCTCCTCAGGAAGTGACCTCCAATACCAATCAGGATGGAACCAAGGGTGGTGTAGGAACAGCAAAACTGAAAACCACAACAAACTATAATTCAGAACATCAGAGACCCTACATTAACCACCTGGAACCAGACCAGCCAAATCTCTCCCTATCCTAAAACTCAGGGATATGCGGAAGAGGGAGCGGTAAGATTGTAAGAGCCTAAAGATAGGGAGGAGCAACAATAAGCAAGATACTCCACACAAGTTAGAGCCGAAATAACCATAATAGGACTTTGCATGACCTGCACAATGACTGACATATCACTGATCCCCCAAAGTCTAGCTTGGATCACAGGCACTAGGATCCTTAGAGGCAAGGGAGTAACAGGCACAATAGTGTTCCCATACTAGAGGGAAGCACAAGAGAGGGCTCTAGGCAATGCTACTGAGTCCTTACACCTCATTAGAGTGGAGGACGCAGAGGGAAGTTTGACCTGCACACTAAAGGATGCTCCAGGGTGCTCCAGGGATTGGGGGGAAGAGGGGGACACTGGGAGAAAGAGAGGGAGGGAGGTGAAAGGAAGGGGAAAAGGAAGGAGAGGGAGGGAGCAAGGGGGACTGGGGAGGGATGGATGGAGGGAGGGAATTGGGGTAACTATTAAGTTTGTATGATTGGGAAAATTAAAAAAAAAAGAATAACTAGCACTTACGGAAGAATAACAAATGCTTAATTTTCACTTATCTGCCTGGTGATGGAGAAGGACTTGTTATAGAAACTAATGTATGCCTATTGTTTTATCACATCTTTGCCAATGAAATGTGATGGTTTTAGAGGCATGAAAACTAAAAATGTCTGTGAGCAGTTAAAGCAATTAGATATGCAGATACTGTGGGCATCCAGTAACCTTTCTTTCATTTTCACACTGACTGACTCGCTTGTAGCTAAAGTAGGAAGGGCTGCATTTATAGTTGTCTTTGGAAGTTTGAACCTTGACAGACTCCCATTTCTTTAGTGAAAAACTGGTGAACAGAGGAGGAAGCTGTGAGCAGACACTTGTCTGGGCACTACCTAGTGCTGCTAAAGGAAGTTTTTAGTTAATTTGAGTTATAATGATATGCAGGGTCCCGTGACCAGCACTTTTACCTCGCAGTCCTGATAGGTACCAGAGTGGCATCAGCAAGAATTAGGCTGGGTCAAGAGGGGATCTTGGAAAAGCCGAAAAACCAAGTCAAGTTTATTATGGAGTCCAATCCCTTATATACCATTAAACAGGGTGGTGAAGTCTATACACTGTGCAGAGTGATGACATGAATAGTGACAGACTGCAGGTGCCAATCCACAACAGGTGGCACCACTACCAACAATACAGTCCTGCCAATCCTTAGACATGTTAATAGGCCTTAATGGCCCCATATAGGGTGGAGAAAGAACAAATCAGGAACACAGTGATACAATTATAATGATAAAGTTTTGCACCCCTCAGTGCTTTTAGGTATGCTAATTAATGTCTAGCCGGCTTCCAAAAAACAAGAAGGAATATGGAAAAACATCTCTGCCCTTGAACCCTATTCTAGACAGGACAAAATCCATCCCTGCCCCTTGCGGGAAGGTCAACAGGAGTCAGCCTATGACCATACCGACATAGGCTAGCTAAGCTGGCATAGGAGGCACACTGCAATTGAGACTGCAAGGGATGCCCTTGGCATCCATCTACAAGAAATGGAGATCTCGGGCTTGAGCATTCCCTACAATGATACAACACACACGTATGGTGAACCAACACCAATTGTGTTTATGAAAGAATTGTTTCAAGTTATAATCTAAACCCCGTACAAAATGGGCACTTGAACTACGGAGGTTTCTTCTTAGTTTTTCATATAATGTGCTTTCCTTAACATTCATTAAGGTCTCTTTTCTATGAAATGAAAAATCAAAGGAATGATATGCAGTATACATCTTCAAATATTCATTTGTTCGTTCTTCAAATATTCATTCATTCCTGCAATTTACATGTTTGCCACATTCTAGGTACTTTCCTAGATTCTATATATGTAGTGTGAGAGTCAAGTTCCTGTCTTCAAGGAACTTATAGTCTAGTGGGAGAGGCATAATTAATAGGCACATACATTTAGATAGTAATAAGAGTTGTGAAAAATAATAAAGCAGTGTAAGGAATCAAAAGTGTGAGCAGGTATTCTTTCTCAATAGGAATTCTAAGATGGGGGGTGTCTATATGCCATTTGAGGAATGAAATGAAATACTGGGCTACAGAAGAGCAAAAGCCTTTATCTTGGGTTATTTGAGCAACAGGAGGATTGTCAGTATAGTTAAAGTGAACTTGGAGAGAGGTAGATAGGTGTATGTCATATAAAGTCATGAAAGCCATAGTAGAGATTTTGGTTCGCTGGCCCAGGTTGATGTAGTATGATTCTGAGCAAAGTCATGATATGGTTCAAGGATCTGACTATGATGTAGGAATTAGTTTGTAGGGGAAACAGATTACCTAGTGGCTAATGCAGGACTCTAGACGGAAGATAATAATTTAGACTGTGATGGTAAAGGCAATGATAATTCATAGGTTTTTTAAAAATAGGATAGGAAGATAGGGTGAATTGGATGTAGATGGTGAAGGATATTTATCGTGAAGAATTGATACTGTAATTATTCCAGACACATCTGTGTTTTCTTTTGTAGAGTAATGCACATGTAACACAATTTTTTAATACACAGTCTCTTGATACGAGATAGATTTACACCATCTACTATCTATCCCCAGGACTTTCTCATACCCTCAAACTGCAAGTAAGGGTTCATTGAACAATAACTAACTACCCTATTCCCTAGTATCCACTAGTCTACTTCCCTTTTCTGTGAATTTGACTATTCTTTATGCATAAATGGAATCATACATTTGTTCTTTTGTGTCTGGACTATTTCACTTAGAAGAATGATTTCAATGTTCATTTATGTTTATTTATGTTGAATTTGTTTTGTTTTAGAATCTTTGTTTCTAGTAAATGTAATGTAGTATAAAAGTGTAAATGTTAATGGAGAAGATTCCAAAGGAGAGTTTGGGAGTTTTTTTTAAGTTGGAGTCTTTTTTTTAAATTAATTTTTTTAGTTTTATGAGCATATTGAGTATTAATCTCTGCTTCCCTCTATCTCCCCTCCCTCCCATCTCCCTTCTCCTCATCAATCCATTCCACTCCCTCTCACTCTCCTGCCTGGCCCCTTCTATGGACCCCAGGGTTCCCTCTGGCTTGTCTACTTTTGTGAGGGTTTAGGCCTCTGTGGTATACCAAGTTGCCTCTTCTCAGGCCACCCCACTGATAGGGGAATTTCCTTTTACTCATCCATCTCTAGTCCCTAGGTTTCCACTGTGTGTTCTTAACCTCTCTTCAATTCCTCATAGTTTATGGGGGCATGTTGGTATGTCAGTCATTATGCAGGTCTAGTAAGGACAAGTCTCACTGTAGTGAATTCCTGTATGCAGCAGTCCTGCCTTAAATGGAATGCCTTGTCCAGTGATGGACCATCCTATCTTTAGGTTCTTACAATCTCACCGCTCCCTCTTCTGTGAGATTCCCTAAGCCTTGGGATGGGGACAGATTAGGATGGCCTGATTCTGGGTGAGCTTTATTGGGTTACTGGTATTCTGCATTATGGCTGGCTGTTGTTTTCCACTTCACTGCTCTTCTATTGGCCTAGGTTCCATCCCGTCAGGGTGTGAGATTCTCTGCCTCTGTTGTAGAAGAAGACTTGGGTTGAGCGCTAAGTGCTCTTCAAATCTGTGAGTATAATAGTAGCTATTTATGGAGCAGTTGGTGTACTGTCTGCCTATCTACAGGGTCATTGGCTGTTTTTTCCTATTGATCTATTTCCTTCCCTGTTTTAGGTTCTTGTTCTAGTTAACAGTAACAGGAATATGTTCCATTCTGACAAATGGGTCTTGAATTCAATCAAAAGGCTTTTGGTTGTCTCTTTGATATTCATGCCTCTATTACACTGGTGGTACCTGTTAACAGGCCATGGTGATTTTTATTGCAACTCGAAGATCTCATGGGTTGATGAGACCTGTGATTATTACTCTTTCTCAGCAGCTTCTTCAGTATTCTTTGGTACTGTGTGAGCTATCCAGCAAGGAGGAAGTTCTCAGACCAGTTTCATTTGATGTATTTTGCCCATGTTCTGTGATCTGTTTGTGTTGCATCTTTGTTGAGGAATCCCCGCTGGACCAGCTGGGGAAAGGAGGGGGAAATGCGGCAGCCCTTGCAGAGTCACCACACACTCCGGGAGGAGTCGGTGAGAAGCAATAGGCAGTGGACGAGTTTGCTGCAGACTCATTTATTTCAGGAAGTGCTTGAGCTTATATAGGGTCAGGGGTCCTAATCAGGTGTTGCCACCTCTTTGCTTGGGGGAAGAGGGGGGAGCAGCCACCAATCATTTAGCTGTTTACTAGGTGTCCATTGCCAGAGGCAGGTTAGATGGTCACTTCCCATTGATTGTTCACCCCTCCTTCCCATTGTTTATTCATCCCCCCTTCCCATTGGTTATTCATCCTTCTGACTATATGGTTCCTCTATTGGGACATGTCTGGGGCATGTCCATACTTGTTCAGGCTTGTCTGTAACCGGATCTCCCAGATTTGGGAGCCTGAGCTAGGGCCTCCCTGAATCAATGGCGCCACACATCTTCAATAATAGGATTTTACTGATAATTTTTTGGAGAGCACCCAAGAACCAATGCAAAAGCCTATATTGTGTGGGGGCCTTGGAGACCTCTCTGACCAACATTTTATCAGGAAGTGCCACATTCCTGTTATTTCTAATATATCTTTAATTGTCACTGGGTACTAAGTGTATCAGCTTGGGCTTTTTTTTTGTTTTGCACTGTTTTACTCTGTGCTCCTCTGCATAGGGACTGCCCAATATATGTTTAAAGTACCCAATAGACGCATACGTGACTCTATTGAGGGAATCTACAACTCAGGAGATATTGGCGCCAGAGACTTAAATGCGTGTGATCAGAGCGATGGTAACATTTAAGGTCGAAGACCCTTAGAGGGGCTTTCAACTGTTCATATATATTTTTTAATCTTTTATTTCTGTTTGAGTGTTGTGGTGTGGTAGTGGTAGTGGTGTGATGCTGGGAGTGTGTGTGTGTGTGTGTGTGTGTGTGTGTGTGTGTGTGCGTGTGTGTTTGTGTTTGTGTGTCTTTGAGGGCACTGGGTGTGCCTGTAGAGGTCCAAAGATGACTTCGGGAATCACCCAGTGTTGCACTAACTCCTCTTTGCTGTGCTCTGGATTTTCCCAAACTCTGCCTTTCAGAGTCAGAAGTACAGATTGATGCCAATTCAGCTGGTGTTTTTTTTCATGGGACTTGGGATCAGAACTCAGGACCTTCTGCTTGCAAGGCAGAGGCTTATCCCCTGAGCCATTTTCCCAGCCCATGTTCATACATTTTAAGACCATGGTAAATGAGAATATATATTCTAAGACTTGCCGAAGTTGTTAAAGCATTTTAAAATAAAAGACACTAGAAATTGATGTAGTGCATTGGATTTAAACAGATTTCTTCCCTCTCCCCCAATTCCTTTGCTTTCTTTTGGCTTGAAATAATGGCAAGCTTTTGTTCTTTTAGGTCTTCTTTGAGGAATTAAAAAAAAGTGTGGGCCTGAATTGGTTGTTGACTAGAAGGATTATTCCCCCAAGATACACAGACTAGAAATTTCATCACGGTAGAACAATTTGAAAAGTAATAGATGCCAGTGATCATAGGATAGAAGGGCCCTGTTCACTAGTGAGTGAACCAGCTGTGCCTCCTAAAGGTGGCACCTATCCAGGAAAGGATGTTTTGGAAAACATTTGTATGCTCTTTTTCTTTAATAGCAGAGAGGCTTTTTTTTTTTTTTTTAATTTAGGCTACTGTTGTTCTCTTTTCTTTTCGAAAGGATTAAGTTTCAAAAGAAAGATCAGTCCACTGCATTGAGTTGAAGTGGGGGTGGAGGGAACATTTGGAGCAAGAGGGATATTTGCAGAAATGCTGGGGTAGAACTTTCCCTAGACATTGAATTTTAGGCATTTGACCAAGTACTTAGTATTGTTTTTTTTCTCCCCTTTAGGGAGAATCGCTTAGCTTGATTAGCTGTATAGTGTCTTTATAGTGGTCACTGTGAAGTTTGCAAATTCAGATCTTTTAAAGAACTTTCCTATCGTAAGTAGTACTTACATGTTTGAATATAAATCTTTGCAGAAGTTTGGTAGTAGAAGTTATTTTTATAATGGAGATAAAAGGGGTATGGTTTCATGTTGCCAAAAAAATGCTATGATTATAAAGAAGTGAAAATTTGAAAATATTAGAGAGTCTACCAAATACCACCATTCTTCAAGAAACTGAAGTCAGGAAAGGATAGCGTGCTTTGAAATAAGTCCTACAAACTGATCTGAGTAGCTAACATCTGTTTCTGACAGATCCTCTCTACAAGCTGCTGCTTCATATAGTCCTTGAGTTAAGGTTCTGACATTTTCATATTTGCCATGGAAATGATTATGATAATATAAATGATGTTTTATATTTACAGATGATTAGACAGGGAAGATGGAAGTCAGCTGCTGCATGCATGTCTTGTGAAGCACAGCAGGAAATATGACATAAGTATTAGCAAGTCAGAGATGACAGACAGGGCACTACAGAGGCTTACGAAGCAGGGCAGCCTCTTGTTTCTTTCCACTACTGATGGCCGTGGCTCTGCTAGGATTGGGAGGCTAAGTGATTATATGATTTATGATTATATGATTTAATTTGTGAAACTGAAGAAAGGAAGGCATTCCTTTAAACTGTGTTTATTAACTACCTGCTTTATGTCAGATGTGCTAGCAATTTTGGATAGAGTGGTATAGGCAGTTCAGGCTATTTATTTATAGGTGTGATAAATGCCAGAAAAGAAAAGTTCTAGTGTCAGAAAAATGTGTACCAAGATGCTGATCATAACCTACCTCAGGGAATACTATTGATCATTCCTGCCCTCTTGAAACCACCTTTGCTTTCTCTCACATGACTCAAATTTTTTAAGGCGTAATTACTATTTCTCCACTTTGTATTTATTTATATATTACCCATTTTCCATGCCCCTTCTTCCCATCCCCATTTTAGTGAAAACTCATAGGCAGCTAGGCTGTTTTTGCAGATAAATCCTTCATGTAAAGGAGCCAGGCATGGTGGAGGAGCCAAAAAAAAGACCTAGTGACCATCAGTATGAGAAGGAGAGTGAGAGTAACAGCCTGGGGGGCCCAGGTCAAGAATTTTGGAATTTGGAGTTCCTATTGTCATGGATATGTCTTTTTTGTTGGTTTGCTTTTTTTTTTTAAATAGAGTCTCATCGAGTAGCTCAGGATAGCCTTGAACTTATTATGTAGATCAGACTGGTTTTGAACTTTCATTCCCCTTGCTTCAGCCCCCTGCTTACTAGGGTAAAAGGCATGTGCTACCATGCCCAGCTATTAATAGATTTACCTATTTTGGATGCTGCATCTAAATAGATCATTTATGGTTGTGCTTCTATAACAGATTATCATAAAGTGGGTAGTTTAGACAACAGATAAATGTTTCTTATAGTTTTGAACACTAGGATGTTAAAGATCACATTGCTGGAAGATCTGGTGTTTGGCTAATGGCTTCCTGGATTGCATTTTGATTTCTCATTGTATCACAAGAAGAAAAGAGAGGGAGGGAGGAAGAGAGAGAACACAAGAACTTGCTGAGAGCTTTTATAGGTGCTTAATCCTACCTAATAACCTTCCATTGAGGATTAGTCAGCATATGGAGGTGGAAAAGGGGCACAAGCATTAGTCCATCATAGGAATTGTTCTTTTCAGTAGTCAATTTATAGTATCCTATAATCTCTTTGTCCTTAGGAGATGATGTTCCAAGACTCGCAGTGGTGTTTGAAACTGTGGGTACTACTGAAATGTGTCACTCAGTGACTTCTCCATAATAACCACTTAGCCCAGAGCATCACCATAACTTTTATAGTTTGAGTTGTGATAACATACTAGCATGAATTCCTTTTCCTTTCATACAATTTCAAGGTTAAGCAATTCATTTTTACTATAGATCTCTGCAATCTTGGCATATGAATTTTCTTTCTCCTTTTTACCTGAAGTAAGCATTTGACTTGTCTTTGGCATATCTGAATTGCTAACATCATTGTTCTGCTTTGGGACCATTTTATAAATAGGGTCTTTTTGAGCACAAGCACTACGATGATACTGCTAGAGTTGATCTGATGACCAAGAGAGCTGCTCAGTGACATGCTAGATAGAGGTGTGGGACCCTGAGACCCTCGCCCTAAAATTCACAGAACGGGCCAGTCCAGGCCCACAGTGTAGATATTTGCCCATAGCTGATCAGGCATAGCTATAGTTAGCTATTGCTCATATCTATTCAAGCACCTTACTACTTCTCTCCCTGCCCTGAAACCCCTGGTGATGGGAAAAGGAGCTGTAACCCTTAGTGATGGGAAAACAGGCTGTAACCTCAAGATGACTAGCCCTAGGGAAAACAAGTCTTGCAAGAAAATTCTGTTAATAGCATAATTGCCATCTGGAGCAAACTTCCTGCAGTTAAGCAGGTAGACTGCATCAATCACAGAGGCCTGGACTCTTGCTGACCAACGAGACCCCCCACCCAAAACCCCTTTATAAACCCTTTGCTCAGTCGCTAGGGGCCGCTTCAGTCTCTCCTGCGTGAGAAGTTGCTGGAGCCGCCCAGCGCGTCGTTAAATAAAACCTCATGCTATTGCAGCGAGAAGGGTCTTGGTCTTTCTCTCGGTGGCCTTGTTCCTGACTGAAAGACCGGGGGTCTTTCATTTTGGGGGCTCATCCGGGATTCGAGACCCCCGAGAGATTGCCCCAACACCGGCCTCGGAGGTATGTGAGTGCTCCTGTCTGTGTTTACTTGTGCTTTGTTTAAGTCTGTGTCTGTTTGTGTTTGATACTGTGTCTGTCTGTTTCCTCTTAGGAGTATTAGGTATGGGACGGTCAGAAACTGCGAGACAGACGTGTCGTATCGCAGAGACCGCGAGGGTCCCGGAGGACGCTCTGGACTCTCAGTGGGAGGACCGGAGGTGTCCTCAATCTGTAGGGGAAAGGACAGAAGTGTCCGCTCCCCACCTGAGTTTGTCTAATCTGCTGTCTGTAGTTTGTCTGATCTGCAGTCTGCAGTATTTGTGTCTTGTCTATCTTGTCTTGAATCAGTAAAGGATATTAGGAGAAGAACCCAAAATCTGAATGTTGAGGTAGAAAAATTTTGCCTGCGATGATAAAGAGCTTACTTAAAATGTTCTGACTTGATTAGTTACTTGGATTTCTTATAATATGTGGGTTTTATGTTTCAAAATAACAAGCTGTGGCCACTATAAATTTCATTGCGCGCTTATGATCACATTTTGTTTTTTGACTCTGTTTACTATTTGGCATGCTCAATTTAAATGCACATGCACATTTAGGAATAAATCATTTTGATAATGTTAAAAGGCCTGAGTACGTACTGACCAAAATATCTTGTTTTATCCTGAAGCTTCACAAAAGGTGCCATTGTGTTTTTACCTAGGATCTGGTAACATCGCTTTTGTAGTTCCTTTAAAAGTTTGTTTTCCCATAAGTAATACCAACATAGCTAGCAGCCAGAAAGGAAAATTGATCTCTGAAAAATTCATTGGAATTTCTTCATTTTCCTGGTATGTACAAGTTCCCTTTCTTGGGGACAAATCTGCTTTCTAATTCCCTGTTCCCAGGTGTACTCCTATGTTTTTCTATATAATGATTTTTTTTAATTTTATTATTATTATTTATTCAACTGTGCGCATATGCATGTGTATGTGCGTGCGCGTGTGTGTGTCTGTGTGTGTCTGTGTGTGTAGAACCACGGACGAATTTGGGAACCACCATGGCCGCCTCCACCTCCTTCTGCCCCGGGATTCACAGGCTCCGTCCTACCAGGACCAGAAGCGCAGGCCGCCCCCGCTTCCGCCTGGCGTCTATATGTGGGATCTGGGATCCGAACTCAGGACCTTCCGTCTGCAAGGCGGAGGCTTAAGCCCTGAGCCACCTCTCCAGCCCTATATAATGATTTTTAAGATGAGGTCTACTGCCTCTTTTAAAGGATATTTCTTACAGGATAACTAATGTGAAAACAGCAGGAAATCATCAAGTAGAAAAAAATATATGTATGTATAGTACTTAGATGTACAAAAGGTTTAAAAGAAAGTTTATGGGATGAGATATGTTACTTAGAAAGTTAAAGTGTATGCAGGAGGTTTATGAGTTGGTTACTTAAAAAAAGAAGGTTAAAGTATGTTGTGAAGGTTTGTGGAATGTTAGATTTATAAGAAGACTGAAAATTAGAGATGATAGTTAAAGAAAGTATTATATGTTGTGCTTCTACCATGTTAAAAGAAAAGACACTGAGCCTCAGAAACTAGAAACTATAAATTAAGCTTCATGTATTCAAATGTATTTCAGTTGTCTGAAGCAGAAAATTGGTTACTCCTAAAATCCCAACTTCTCAAGGACAGCAGGAAGCTTATCAGTGGGGTCATAAGTGAAAACTAAAGAAGTCTGAGACCAGGGCCCTCCCTTCCCCCAGGGAGGTGGCCAGCAGGAGAGGCGGGGCCTCAGCTTCTCCTGCTAAACCAACCTCTGCTCACCTTTTGGAGCAGGCCTCTCCTGGAGGGCACCTACAAAATGGGGGAGGGAATGTTTTAACCTCTGTATGAATGTGTGAGTGAGTGTCGGCCTGAGGTGGGAAACCTGTAACACCTCTGGCTCGAGTTTGTAGTCCCACGGCGAGACAAGAGATGATCCCAGGCCCCCTTAGAGATGTGGTTTAAGCTTGGATAGTAGAGACTACATGAGCTGCATACATCTTCCCAAGTTAGAACCTGCTGCCATGCCTGGTGCCTATGTCGACCTGCCTGACTGAGAGTATCAACCTGGAGAGGACAATAGCAAAAGCTCATGCTGAGACTTATGGGGTGTTGAGGACTCCTATAGTTAATTGTAAAATATATTCCTTGCTAAAATCAAAAGGAGAACATTCTGCCTCTGTATTTTAAAAAATGCAGTCTCTGTTACAAGTATGTGGGCTCAGCCTCTTGGCTATCTGGTGCAGCATTATAGACTGGCTAGATTTGGAAATACTGAGAGAATATTTCTGTTAAGTGCCATTATCCTCAAGCAATGGGATAGGTTCTTGGAAAAAATGTCCTTCCTAAAAGTAAAGCTGTCACAGAAGTTTCAGTAAACGGGTCCAGATTCACTAAGCCAAGAGAGTTGTTTTTGTTCTTCATTCTGCTGACTCCTTGCCTCACCTGATCCAGAGAGCCCTGGTCTCGAGGCTGCAGCTCTGGCCTGAGGCACCCAAGAAAGACAGTTTATGCTGTAGAGTTAAAACCAGAGACATAGGTTGGCGAAAAGTTTAATAAAGTTTTTCCCTTGTCCATTTTTCCCTTGTCTTAAAAGGTTGCCTAAAGTTAAACTCAGTGCTTGACAGAGGGAAAAAGCAATGGCAAACTTAAGGAGTAAACTAGGAAAAACAGCAAAACTCCAGGTGTAGCTCCAGAGTAGCTCCATTAGCAAATCCATGCTGGCTTTTCATTTAGATCAGAGAAATGGTGCTACATCCCTTTGGTCCCAAAAAGACTTATGTTGCTTTATTTTTCAGAACCCAAAAAGGAGGATAATTTAGATTGTTCTGTACAAAGAATCAGTTCACATTGTTTTAGACAGGTTTTAAAATGTGATCTTAAATTTACAATAGCCAGAGGAGAAAGGTCTCCTTGGCTTTTGCACCTTACAAACGTGTTCTTTTACTAACTCCTGTTTGTTTGTACCCACAGCAAGACTACTAAGCTTATTTGGTTTATCTCATGTGCCTTCTCAATTACAATGGTTTAATCCTCCTGTAGAATTTGGAGACTCAATTTACCTGTGTTTTGTCTCTTTTAGACCAACCTTGAGATAATAAAGCCATCTATCAAAGACCTCTAGACCAACCCAGCATTTCATAGATGAGGATGTCAGACTGCTCTTATTTCCTTCGCCCCGATTCAGCAGGAAGCAGCCAGATCGAATCATCGCCCTTTATCCCCAGAGCAGTCTGAATTCTCAAATAGGTTTATGGGAAAGTGAGGCAGGATTAGAGCAGCTATGCTGGGATGGGTCTCTCAAGGTCTTTGGAATTCTGAAGAGACATCCCCTACTGCTGGAATTGCCTGGAAGGAACACCCCTGCTGAAAAACTGACTCCAGTCCTCCCAGAAATTTACCATGAGAACTGTGACTAACACTCCATGAGTGGAGTGTGCCTATAGAAAAGGGGGGAATGTGGGACCCTGAGACCCTTGCCCTAAAATTCACAGAACGGGCCAGTCCAGGCCCACAGTGTAGATATTTGCTCATAGCTGATCAGGCATAGCTATAGTTAGCTATTGCTCATAGCTATTCAAGCGTAGCTACTGCTAGCCATTGTCTAAAACTATGCACCTTACTACTTTCCTCCCTGCCCTGAAACCCCTGGTGATGGGAAAAGATGCTGTAACCCTTAGTGATGGGAAAACAGGTTGTAACCTCAAGATGACTAGCCCTAGGGAAAACAAGTCTTGCAAGAAAATTCTGTTAATTGCATAATTGCCATCTGGAGCAAACTTCCTGCAGTTAAGCAGGTAGACTGCATCAATCACAGAGGCCTGGACTCTTGCTGACCAACGAGACCCCCCACCCAAAACCCCTTTATAAACCCTTTGCTCAGTCGCTAGGGGCCGCTTCAGTCTCTCCTGCGTGAGAAGTTGCTGGAGCCGCCCAGCGCGTCGTTAAATAAAACCTCATGCTATTGCAGCGAGAAGGGTCTTGGTCTTTCTCTCGGTGGCCTCGTTCCTGACTGAAAGACCGGGGGTCTTTCAGAGGGATGATTTGCACTCTGGTGTGGGAGTGGGGCCCAGCCTGGGATGGTGAGATTTTTTTTTTCTCTGTTCAGATAGTGTGCAGTTTAAAACTTATGAATGGTTTATTTGGGGAATTTCCTGTTTAGTTATTTTCAGGCTACAGTTTACCATGAGTAGTTGAGACTGTGGAAAGTGAAACTATGTAAAAGGGCAACTGCTGTGAATTCAACATATCATTTCTCTGTGAATAATGTTCCTGTGTATGGATAGGACTATGCCTGTGTTTTTTTTTTTTTTTTTTTTTTTTTTTTTTTGCCTATTTGTTTGTTTGACTGGCTCCTATGTAGTATGTGTGCCCTGTAACTCCTTAGCCTCATTCCTCTACCTTCCAACTGTTGGAATCACAGGTGTGCACAGCCATACCTACCTTTTAAAGATTTGTTTTTGTTGCATTACTAAGGATTGAACCCAGGTTCTTTTTGCATGTTAGACATGTGCTTAACAGTGAGAGGTCATCCAAACTGTTGTCATTCAATTTTTCATTCCTATTAGTTGTACATGAGGATTTTGATCTTTTCTGCTATGACCAATACTTTTTTTTTTCTTTTGGTTATAGTCATTCTTATGGGTATGTAGTGGTATTTTATAATTTTAATTTGCAGTTCCCAGCTGTTTTGCTAAGCTGCAATGAGATCGAAACTAGGAAGTTTATTGGTTGACAAAGGTGAGAAATCATGGGAATAGAGAAATTAATGCACATATACATTTATTTTACCATGTTGTAAGACTTTACATTGCTTTATGATTCCTTATCAGTGTTTATGTTGTTATGATTGAAACACCTTAATTTTCTTCCATATGTTCAGTGAATTTGAGGAACCTCAATGATAATTTTTCCCTAAGCCCCAAATATTTTTGTCAGAGTTTGTCTTTCTCTTTAGAATACAGTTGTTACCCTTTGGGCCCTAAACAGCATGGTTAGTTGAGAATGTCTGCATAATGACAGATTCAGTTGAGCAATCTTAGGATGTCTTATGCTGGAGACTGTTTACCCATGAATGTGGCTTTCATAAAGCTTCCAGCCAGTAGGAAAAACAGATTGTATGTATTGTATATAAGAAAGAAATGACAAGTATAGCAGTTGATGAGTACAGATTATGATCAGGGAAAATAAATTTCAGCTTTTTGAATGCTTGGTAGAATAAGAACTAGGTTGTAGGAATGATGTGAACAAAGTCATGGTAGCGGGAAATCATGAAGTGTTTGGAGGAGCCATAGCTTGTGTGACTTTAGATACAGCGTGTGGAGTCTCTGTCTGCAAACATATTAGTGCATGTGACAAACAAAGGAGTTTGAGTTTTGAGCTGTGATCAATGGGATATCTTAAGAAATTTTCTACTTTTGCACAGTTCATGAAATACCTGTACTTTCAAGAAACAAGTTTTATAGTGATATTGAGGAAAAATCAGACAAATTAGAGGCATGAGGACTGTTACAATAAACAGAATGAGATATGATTTTTTTTTAACTATTGATTTCAATAATAGGAGTGTATTAGTTCACATAACAGGAAGTCTGGAATTTGCGGTATTGGTTAAAGAACATCTCAGCTATATTAGGACTCTAAGTTGACTTTCTACTTCAGTCAGTCTGCTTCAGTCAGTTGCAAAGAGGAAGAAGAGAATGGTTATGTTCTCTTGTGAATGGCTTTGTTGTTATCAGGGAGGAAAACTTTCCCTGGTCCCTCCTGTCTTCACTAATCATGATTGGATCTTATGACTATGGGAACTCAGGTAAATGTAGAATTTGTGTAACTTTTATAGTGGAAGCGAATTCTTTGCATGAAAAGAAGAGGGTGGATATAGTAGTTACCAACTCAGTGATAACCACAGATGATATTGTCCTCTGGCTAGCAGGAAAAGGCAAGACAAAATTAAGAGCTACAGAAGAAAAGAGAGTGATATTGAAGATTATTTCAGATTTTAGTGGTGAATGAAGATTATAATGCCATTTATCAAAATGAATTTCCCAGTGTGAAACTGAATTGTATTCTTCCATATGCTCTTGCTCGAATCTAAAGCCCCATACCTTTGGGTCTTGTAATCCACTTAACCCAGTGGAAATGGGAGAGGCAGCTGGAGTTAGTGTAGTGGTTTTTAAATGCTATGTCCAGGACCAGTGACAGCTAGCTGCATCCCAATCACTTGGGAGCTTGTTAAATAAATCAGAATCCTGTGAATTGATATTTTTAGGTCTGGGGTTTTACCATCAATTTCGTTAACAAGGTCCTTTGTGCTTCTGATATGGCTAGCTACTTTTGGATACTATTTTGGATACTAGAAAATGCTGTACTTTGGATTTAGGCAAACCTGAAACTTTTCACTTATTAGCTATATGAACCTGGGCAAAGCACTTGACCTCTCAGAACTTAGGTTCCTGTGGAAATGTGTCCTAATGAAAATAACAGCCCTTTCACCAGAATTTTGTGAAGCATGGAATATTATATATTTATCACTGCTGGCACAATGCCTAATGCTAGTATGAGTTGCTACTACTTTTATTAGTAACCATTGTATGGCACTGAAACACACATTTCTATACAATTAGAATAAAAAGAAAATAACCAGAGCATATAGTAAACTGCTTCTTTTGTTGCTTAGCATCTGTTCAATTGCTGCCTTTCTCTTGGCCTGGTTAAACATTTCCTGCACTTGTGAGCATGGGATTCTTTATTTTCCTAAGTGTATTTTTAGTTATATCTGTTCTGTGTGATCTCTAAGTATACAATTTAAAAACTGACTGCTATACCAAACAATTCTAAATCTAATTTCTATGAGATATATGGTATACTATTTAAGAGTGGCTATTTTTTTTATAGTGATCTCATATAAAACCTTAAACTAGACATGATTCTTGCTCTTAAAATTAGACAGTATCAATTCAGATAAAAGTAGTAAGTGCACTCTAAGAATCATTTTACTATTTTCAAAGTTTATGTAGTTGTCTGGGATAGTAATTAGAAAGTTATTTTGGATCGTAGTTTTGTGTGGTAAATAACCACTTGCTGAGAACGAATGCTTATTTTTGCTCCAGTGCATAAAGAGAACTTGGCTGAAGAAGAATGTAGCAGAGTCTGGGTTTGTGCTGAGAATTTGACTTAGTTTGTCTCTTTGGAGAGAAGCAACATGTTGCAAATGATTGTCTGCAGTCTAGAAAGATATCCTGCCTGGGTTCCTACCTAGGTTCCCTGTGACAACTGCCTGACCTTGGGAAATTATTAACCTTCATATGCCTTGACTTCTTCAGAATTATTGTACACTCTCAGAAGATTCTCGTTAGAATCAAATAAATGAACATGTATTTAGTGTTAAGGAAGTGCTTGATACATAGTAGGATAGAACTGTTAGCTATTCTTTTGAAGTTAAATTTATAAACCTTATAAACATCTGATAAAGTAGGTGTTTCATGTGTGTTTAAAAATGACGTATTTTTAAACTTAGAATATCTTCTTATCCTTTATTTTACAGGTAAGGAAACTGAGGCATGGTAGGGTCAGTTATATGCATCTTAGGTAGCCATCTATCTGTTAACTGACACAAATACTAGTTTCCTTCTTCATGTATTCTCTGATACTTTTACATACGTTACTTAAGAAAACCCCTAAAAGTAGTATCCAGTTATGTGGTATGGTATTAAATAATACTGATTTTTATTTTTCAGTAAAATTTTATTGCTCATAGCAATGACCTTTCAGTATAAAGGCAATATTTTAAAAAATATATTATTTTTCTCTAATTTAAATATTGCAGTAGTTAAACATATATTGCATGTTACAATAGCAATTTAATTGAAGTTAATTATATAATTGTAACTTCCTGGGGCTTAGGTAGTGATGTTGTTATAATTATAATGATACTTTAAGAATTTCCATAGTTTCAAATTTTATTTTTATTGACAGTTTTTCATATTTTCATATGTTGTTGTCCCACCCCCTCTCCTTCCCTCCAAATGTTTCCACCTACCACCTTCCCCTCCTCTTCCCCTCCCCTCCCAGACTCCTCTCCCTTCTTCAATCCAGCCATGTCCCTCACATGTGTAGATCACAGGGCTCCCTTTGGGGATGCCTATATTGGTAAGGGAGTCAGATATGTGTTGTAGTATATGTGGCTCTTCAATGGGCAAAGTCATAAGTGAGAAAGTTCCTCTACCCCAAGTCTTTCAGTCAGGAAGGAGGCTAAGGAGAGAGAGACCAAGACCATTCTTGCTGCAATAGCATGAGGCTTTATTTAACAACCTGCCGGGCAGCTCCAGCAACCTCTCAGGCAGGAGAGACTGAAGCGCCCCGGAGCAGCTTGGGCAAAGGGTTTTTAAGGGGTCTTGGGGTGGGGGGAGGGTCCGCTTAGCTGAGGAATTTTCCATGACCTTTACCGTCATTGGTCGGCAAGAGCTTGGGTGGAGTTGGCTCTTAGTGATCGGTCCAGTCCACCTGCTTAACCACAGGCTGTTCATTCTGGGTGACAATTATTGATGGAATTCCCCTTTGTCCAAACTTGGTTTTCCAGAACTGAAGGGCTTGAGGTCTTAAGGGGTGGGGAAATATCTGCAAATCGCTCAAGGCTGTATATAGTTTTAAGCAATGGCTAGCAATGGATATGCTTGGATGGCTATAAACAGTGGATGCCTGAATGACTATAATCTATACTGTGGGCCTGAACCGGCCTGCTTTGTGAATTTTAGGGTGAGGGTCTCAGGATCCCACAGTAGTATCTGCCCCAGAGACACTCTCTGAGTACAATTGTTTCTCCTGAGATCCTTGGTAGTCCTTGGGAGAATGTTGATATGTCAGCCATTATGGAGATTTAGTGGTAGAAGTTCTCTTTGCCGTGAGCTCCCCAGCGCTGCAGGCCTGTCCTGACTGGAGTGTGTTGGTCCAAAGTACACTGCCCTCCACACAATACCTTACAATCTTACAGTCTGACCACTCCCTCTTCCTCAATGTTTTCTGAGTCTTGGGGTGCGGGAAGATTTTGTTGGCCTTGTTAAGAGCTGAGCATTCCAGGGTCACTGGTATTCTGGATTATTGTGGTTTTCCATTGTAATAGAGTGCATCTTACTTGAGCTTTGGGAGCTTTTCTTATCTTAGGGCTAAGAAGTATTTAGATGGCCGCTTATATGAAGTTTTTATAGTTAACACTAACATCTTCTGGTCCTGTCCAGTGTCTATTTTCTTCCCTTCCGATGTTATTTGGATAAATTACAGTATGAGGCATGAGTTTCCTGACAATAACAGGGGTTTTAGAACCCATTCAGAGAGTAATTGGTTACCCTGTTGCTCCCCTGGATTCTTTTTTTTTTTTTTTTACCAGAGTTGTAGTAGCTTGCAGCATTCATAACTGGGTGAGATTTTTGGTCCCCCTTTTCCCCCTTGAGTCACTTGCCTTGCTTACCCCTTATTAAGACCTATCCCCTTACTTCTCTCCCCTTTAAGACTTTTATTCTATAATAGTCTTATTCATCTATTTATCTGTGTTCTTTTGTGTTCATTCCTTTGAGATTTTTTCTCTCCCTCCTTCTCCCCCAGCCTTTGTAGTTTGTGGGTGTTATAAAAGTGTCTCTTTCAGTATATCCTTCTGAGGGTTTAATGTTAGGATCCACTTATTAGGATCCACGTTAGATCCACAAAATATGTGGCATCTGTCTTTCTGTGTCTGGGATACTTTGCTCAATCTAAGTTCTTCCATCTCCATCCATTTATCAGCAAATTTCATTAATTCATTTTTTTTGACAGCTGAATAGTATTCCATTGAATATATGTATCACATTTTCATTATCCATTTGTCTGCTGTGGGATATCTGGCTGATTACATTTCTTTGCTATTTTAAATAGAGCTACAATTGAGGCAGGATTAAAGCAGCCTTGCTGGAATGGTTCTCTCCTGGTCTTTGAAGGTCTTTGGAATTCCTGAAGGTCATCCCGCACAGCTGGAATCAGCCTGAGGGAACACTCCTGCTGAGGAACTATGCCAATCCTCCCAGAGATAAGATGGCCAACTTCTCTAAGAAGTGATTATGGAAATGAGCTCTCCATATCAAACAACTTGACCTCTAGCACACTTGGGCCCAAGAGCAACTGGGTTGCTGGGAATTAACCAATGGGAAAAAGCCAATTTCGTGGCCTTGTTTAGGTGTATAACTACACCTGGCCCTGGCAGCCATCTTTGGTGCCCTAGCCCCTCATGGTACTCAAGGTGCCATGAGTTCCTTTTCCAGCTGCCTGCTTCTCATGGAGGTGCCCTAGCCCGTCATGGCACTCCAGTGCCATGAGTCTGTTTCTTGTTCCTTGCTCCTCATGGATTCCATGGGTAGGCTCCAGGAGTTCTCCAGGGAGTCATAATCCCTCATGGCACTCCACATCTGAAGTCCATGCGTTCCAACCTTTCTCTCCTCTAATAAACTCTACCATAATCCTCTACACTGTGTTCTGGTTTCAGTCTTTGACTCCAGAACACAAGAACCCTGCAACATTGGGATGGTTCTGTCCCTGCAACATTTGGCATCTCAGGTGGGACAGCCAAAAAGACCCTTTCCTTGCAGCACCATGAACATGGCTGTACATGTGTCTGTATAGCTTTAGTTATATTTATATTTCAATACAATAAGATTGTTTATTTCTCTCATGTTTATCTCTCAAACATTCTATAAAAATTATGTTTGCTAAAATTGAAAGTCATTAGCAGGTTTAGTACTTTCTTGAGATATGTATCTACCTCCATGTATCTACTAAATTAAATAAGTAAATAACACCAAATATGAAAATGACAGATCTCTAAAATATGTACTCTGAGTGCTTACAAAGCATAAACCAGCCTTTAAAGTCAATCTTGTGAGAGGAAATTTTCTTTTTTTTTAAATTTTTTTAATTTATTTTTTATTCAACTGTGCATGTATACATGTGTGCGGGTGTGTGTATGTATGTGTGTATATGTATGTATGTGTGTGTAGAACCAAGGACGAATTCTGGAACCACCATGGACGCCTCCACCTCCTCCTTGCTTACTCTGCCCTGGAATTCACAGGCTCCGCCCTACCAGGACCAGAAACGCAGGCCGCCCCCGCTTCCGCCCGGTGTCTATAAGTGGGGTCTAGGATCTGAACTCAGGACCTTCCGCCTGCAAGGCAGAGGCTTAACCCCTGAGCCACCTCTCCAGCCCTGAAATTTTCTTTATTTGCTTCTTTCTTCATTATGACTTATCTTCACACAGCACACTAATCTAACTCAATAAGATAAAATGCTGTTTAAAGATAATACATGATTGCTAGTGCCATTCCTCGTCCTCCTCCTCCTCCTCCTCCTCTTAAGTGCACCTTATATATGTGCATGTGTGTGCGCGTGTATATGCACACGTGCACACATGCATACCAGAGGGCACTCGAGTGTGTGTGGGGCACTGTACGTGTGTGTGGGGCACTGTATATCCTTGTGGAGGACCAAGGGTAACTTTGGAACCATCCTGGATTGCTTCTACATCTTTTGCTTTACTCTGGAATTTCTTAGGCTCCAACCGCCAGGGCCAGAACTGCAGGTTGCTCCCATTTCTGCCTGGCATTTTTTTACTTGGGATTTGGGGTCTGAACTTAGGACCTTCTGCTTGGGTGGCCTCCTCTTAACCCCTAAGCCATCTGTCTAGTTCCTTTTGCATTGTTTTGTGGTTTTCCAGGCTGGAACCTGAGCTCAGGTTCTTTTGCTTTTGCAAGGCAGAAGCTTTAATCCTTGAGCCATCTCTCTACCCTACTAATGCCATTCTTGCATAGCAGTGTAGTTCAGGATATTTTGTTAGAATCAGTAGAATCACGGCTGTTTGTTAAGAAAGCCACACTTCTTTCCATGTCTTACTATGGCGTATCATGGGAAAGATTCAGGGTGTTAGTTTTTTGGTTCCCAAGCTAAGATTCTGGCAACAAAAAGACTACTCGATTTGTAAATTGACTATTATTTTTTGGTTTTATGGTCTGTAAACCTCTTTTTTCTGCATTTTTGTAAACATTACTGTGGTGATGAAAGGCATTTTAATTTTCTCTATATTTGAAGACTTTACTTACTAAGAACATTAATACTCTTTATTTAAAAGCAGGCCAAGGATCTAAGACTTTTGTTCCCTAATCTTAATTTTACTCCTAATATATTTTCTCCTGGTTCTTATTAAAGGAAAATGTGGGAACGAAGGCAGTTTTTTCTTGTTGAAGTTTTTGTTGTATGCCATGCTCTGAAAAGAAATAGACAAAGCAGCCAAATTCCTTTGTAGCCCTTTTATATTTAAATCCCTGTTATACCTAATCTTGCTGGTTAGCAAATTTAAACATTACTTTTTTGATTATCTTTTTTATTCCATGTTGTAGCTTTAGTTTTCAAAGTTCAGATGTTTATCTGCTCTCCTCCTGGAAGCCCCTTTTTTCTAGAGTGGATATCAGTAGCAAAACAAAGATTACATAAGATTTTCTTGAGGGAAATTGGTTGGCAGGAATAGATCGTAGGGACATTATGAACTCATTTATTTTATTTTAAATTTAAATTTATTATTTCATTTTGTTTTATTTTAGACAGGATCTCCCTGTATAGCCCAGGTTTTCTTTGATCTTCCTGCCTCAGTTTCCCAAGTGCTAAGTTGTCAGGCATTCACTAACATACCCAGGTAGACCTTTCTTTAACATCAGAATACACATGGGAGTACATGCATATGTGCGCACATGTACACACACACACACACACACACACACACACACACACACACACACACACACATTATTTTTGAGGTGGAGATAGGACTGAGACAGGGTCTCATTGTGGACTTGCACATGCCAGTAATTTTAGTGCTGTGGGTAGGTGGAGAGGAGGATCTTAGGGTACTTGGTGGTCATAACCTAGTTCCAAATTTAGTAAGAGATTCTATCTTGGAAGAATAAGGCAGAGTGATAAACCAGGACACCTGACATCTTCCTCTGGCCTATACATGCACACATAGGCATATGCACCTGTACATACATTGTGCACAGACACACATGCATACACACACCAAAACTAAGAGGGGCCTTAGGAATCATACAGTAACCCAGTAGTAATATCTAGAGGAGCACAATTAAACAGTATATTATAAGGAGAGAATGTAATCTGAGATAAGGGAGAGAGGAAGTAGATGAAAGTGACCATGAGTTTGCATTTTAAAATGGGGCAAACTTCACTGAAAGGAAGTTCAGCAGAGATGTGAGTAAAGTAGGAAGTTAAGCTGTGGAGAGTGTGACAGGACTAATTAGTGTGTAGTCCAGCAAGCCGGGACCTTCTTAACTTACTCTTCAAGGAGTGGTAAGAAGGCCACTATGGCTTCTGGAGGATGAAATAAAGTGAATGTTAAGCTTTCGTAGTTAGCAGGCAGGAAGTGGGCAAGGAAATGGTCTCGATTTTATGGCATCTCATGAATGGTGAGTAGGGCTTTGGCTTTTACGTGAATGAAGTGGGGGAGGATAAATGCAGGTGTTGACTAGAATAATATAAACTTAAAGTTAATTGATTCTGATTGCCCTGTTGAGAAATAATGCTGGGGTGATTTATCATATTTGGACCCCCATTTAAACTTGCATATTAGATAAAGAATGAATTCTTTTTTGTTTGCATGCATTCCATGCAATGTTAACTGCCTAAATGATTGTATAGTGATTACTTTGAAATTTCATTTAAAGTTGGGCATGGTGGCAAACATCTGTAATTCTATGAGTCAGGAGGATGAGACAAAAGGACTGAGGTCTAGGCCAGCATGGGCTTCATACAGAGATCTCGTCACAAGCAGATGAACAAATAAGCATATATACATTTGCAAAGAACCTCTTCAAGGTCAGTACCTGTAGATTATCATGATTCTGCTGATTCCAAGACCTAGGATTTACAGCAAATTCTTATCTATCTTTCCTGTAGTATTTTTTTTCTTCTTTTCCTACTCTGGTCATCTTATATTTTAGAGTTTATCACAGGAAGTTTGTGTGTGTCCCAAGCTCTTACTTGATGAATTAGAATTTGTGGGGTATCAGACAAATGCTATTAAAGGCAACTGAGTTGAAACTCTCAGAAAGTTGTGAAATTAGAAGGGAGATTGGTAGGGAAGAGAGAGAAGAAGGTTTGTAGTGGGAAAAGGAGGAGTGATGAAATTAGGTAGAGGGAATAAAATTGATATAAATTCATATTTAAAGTTCTAAAAAAATAAAAGCAATTGAAAAAAGGATTTATGGGATGGAACAGGAAACCTCCATGACTGCTCCCTGTTGTATGCTGTGTGTGAACTGTAATGAAGAAAACATGCCAAAGTTCTTATCTTCATGGAATTTACATTTTAGTAGATGAAACACAATCACAGGTAACTAAAGATATGTATTACTTACTGAAGGAAATACTAAGAAGAAAGGAAAATCAGGAATAAAAATAGAAAAGTCAAGTGTAGTGGAGTGAGAATTGTGATTTTTAGACTGACCGATGAAGTCTTCCTCTATGATTATGCTTAATACATCAAGAAAATGAAGGAGGGGGGTGTTAGGAAGCTAGTGGGGTGGCTACAAGAGTCAGGTGGCTAGGTGAAGGACTGCAGGCTGTAGCAGCCAGCCTTTTCCACCATAAAGGACTGCATGTCCTCTCTAGAACCATAAGTTGGGGTTGGCTTAAATCAGGTCCATCAAGGAAGCTGAGAGCTGCAAAACTGCCTACTGTAAGAGCAGACCTCTCCTGGAAATAGGGGGGACTAATCCACCTCTTGTGACTGCTTTCTTCCAACAAGGACCCACCTCTTAAAAGTATCATGACCTTCCTAAACAACTAAAGATGAACCTGTGGGGGGCAGTTCACAATTCAAACCAAGACAGAAACCAAAGGAGTAGCAGCTGTGAAGGTTCTAAGGCCACAGCACAGCCAACATGGCTAAGAAGCTGCGGAGAGGGCGTGTGTCTGGCTTAGTGTGAAAGGAGGGCAAGAGACAGGGCAAAGGATAAATGGGTGGTCACTGTTAGGTTCATGTAAGCAGCAAAAAGAGTTGGATTCTGGGCCTAACCATGACTTTATCCAAGTTTCAGTTTTATAACCAGTTTTTTTGAGATAAACTTTTTTTTTTAAATAATGTATTTATTTATTTTTCCACTCATACAAATGTAATAGGTACTGGGTCCCATCCCTCCCTCCACTCCTCCCTGCACTTCCCTGTTCTCTCCCCCCTTTTCCCCTTCCTTCCCCCCCCTCCCTTTCTCCCAGTGCCCCTCCCCCCATCTCTGAAGCATCCTTTAATGTATATATCAAACTTTCCTCTGGGTCCTCCTCTCTGATGAGGTGTAAGGACTCAGTGGCATTTCCTTGAATTCTTTCTTGTGTTTCCCTTAAGTATAGGAAGAGTATTGTGGCTGTTAATTCCTTGCTTCTAAGGATCCTAGTGCCTTTAGTCCATGCTAGACTTTGAGGGGTCAATGATATGTTGGTCATTGTGTAGATCATGCAGAGTCCTATTATAATTGCTTTGGCCCTAACTTGTGTGGAGTATCTTGCATATCATTACTCCTCCCATCTTTATGCTCTTACAATCTTATCGCCCCCTCTTCCGCAAATGTCCCTGAGCTTCAGGATGGGGAGAGATTAGGCAGGCCTGATTCCAGGTGGTTGATATAGAGTCTCTGATGTTCTGAATTATGGTTTGTTGATTTTTTTTTTTTCAGTTTTGCTGCTTCTGCGATGATGGGTATTGGATGTCACTCCCTGGCCAGAGATAAAAAGCTGTTAAAATAGAGTCTTAATAAGAGTAGATTCAAAAGTAGATAGAATAAGAGTAGGAGACAGTGGTCAGCCTCCCATTTGCAAAATGGTTACTTTCTATCTGCCAGACTATATGCCCTCTCCTTCTGGTGAGATCATACCCCATCAGTTGCAAGTGACCAGGAAGGAAAGTCTGTGAGCTTAACCAGATGTCTCATTACTTAACTTGCAGTCCTTGATGGTGGCCTATTATCTCTGCTCTAGCATGATCCCCTCTCTCCTTGTTTCTGGCAGGTCCCTCCTTCCCCAACCCTACTGTTTATAATCTTTGCAATTACTGTAGGTATTACAGAGATTTATCTTTGAGTGTGTCTCTAAGTGGGTTTGGTACTAGGATCCACCTATTAGGGAGTATATAAGGCACTTAATTTTCTGTGTCTGGGATACTTCACTCAATTTAATTGTTTCTAATTCCATCCATTTCCTGGCAAATTTCATTAATTCATCATTTTTGATGGCTGAGTAGTATTCCATTGTATAAATGTACTACATTTTCCTTATCCACTTGTCAACTGTTGGACATTTGGGTTGATTCTATAACTTTGCTATTGTAAACAGTGCTACTATGAACATGGTCGTGCTTGTGCTATCGAGGTGAATTTTTGCTCTATGGGGGGTTATTTCCAAAAGTGGAATAGCAGGGTCATATGGCATTTCAATCTTTAACTTCTTTAAGAATCGCCAGACGGCTCGTCAGAGTGGTTGTATAAGCCTGCATTCCCACCAGCAATGTAAGAGAGTTTCCCTCTCTCCACATCCTCTCCAGCATTTGGTGTTGTTTGTATTGTGGATTTTTGCCATCCTGACAGGGGTGAGATGCTATCTCAGGGAAGTTTTGATTTGCATTTCCCTGATGGCTAAGTATGTGGAGCATTTTTTAAGATATTTGTTAGACATTTTAATTTCGTCCTTGGTAAAGTTTCTTTTAAGTTCCAGGGCCCATTTTTTAATTGTCCCTTGGTGTTTTTAGTTTTCGAAGTTCTTTGTGCACCTTGGATAATAGAACTCTATCAGATATATGGTTAGTGAAGATTTTCTCCCATTCTGTGGGTTGCCTTTGTGCTGAGTTGCAATCTCTTTATCTGAACAGAAGCTCTTTAATTTCATAAGATTCCATCTGTTGAGTGTTGGTTGTAGTGACTGTGCTATTGGATTTCTGATTAGGAACTGTTGGCCTAGTCCAATCAGCTCCAAGGAGTTCCCTATCCTTTCAACTATGGTTTTTATAGTCTCTGGCCTTGTATCGAGGTCTTTGATACATTTGGAATTAATTCTTGTACCTGGTGACAAGTATGGGTCCAGTTTTAATCTTCTGCATGTGGAGATCCAGTTTTGCCAGCACCATTTGTTGAAGATGTTATTCTTTTTCCATTGGATTTTTTGGCCCCTTTGTCAAAGATCAAATGGCTGTAGTTGTGTGGGCTTATATCTGGGTCTTCAACTCTTTTTTTTTTTTTTTTTTTACATTTTTTATTATTATTTCAGCTCATACAAACTTAATAGGTACACCAGTTCCCTCCCTCCCTCCTCCTCCCCCCGAACCCCCTGTTCCCCCTCCCCTCACCCCTCCTTCCTCATCCCCCTGTGCCTCCCGCCCCAATTCCCAGAGTCCTTTCTTGGGCATGCCTGACTCTCCTCTGGGCCCTCTTCTCCGATGACGTACAAGGACCCAGTGGCATTTCCCTGAACCCTTACCTGTGTTCCCCTTAAGCATAGGAACTTTACTGTGGCTGTCAATCCCTTGCCTCCAAGGATCTTGATGCCTTTATCAGATGCTAGACTTTGTGAGGTCAATAGTGTGTTGAACATTGCGCCGGGCATGCAATGTCCATTTATGATTGCTTTGGCCCTAACTTGTGTGGAGTATCTTGCAAATCATTGCTCCTCCCATCCTTTTGCTCTTACACTCTTACTGCCCCCTCTTCCACAAATGTCCCTGAGCTTCAGGATGGGGAGAGATTAGTCTGGCCTAGTTCTAGGTGGTTGATATAGAGTCTCTGAAGTTCTGGATAGTGGTTTGTTGATTTTCTTTTGCAGTTTTGTTGCTCCTGTAATGCCCTTCACTCCATCGTGATGGGCACTGTATGTCACCCCCTGGCCAGAGACAGAAAGCTGTTAAACTGGATTCAGTATTATAAGAGCACATTCAAGGGTAGATGTAATACTTATACCCAAAAGTGGAATTGCAGGGTCATATGGCATTTGGCAATGGGAGGGGTTGATCACCCATTTGCAAAATGGTTACTTTTTAATCTGCGGACTATATGCCCTTCCCTTCTGGTGAGTTCATACCCCCTTAGTTGTAAATGATCAGGAACGAATGTCTGTGAAGTTAACCAGGTGTCACATTACTTTCTTGCAGTCCTTGATGGAGGCCTATTTTCTCTACTGTAACATGGTCACTTCTCTCCTTGTTTTGGTGTGGCCCCCCAACCCCACTCTCCTGTTCATAATCCTTGCAATTACTGTAGGTAATACATAGATTTACCTATGAGTGTCTCAAGGTGGGCTGGGTGGGTTTGGTACTAGGAGCCACCTATTAGGGAGTACATACGGTGCTTAATTTTCTGGGTCTGGGGATACTTCATTTAATGTAATTGTTTCTAATGACATCTATTTCCCGGCAAATTCCAGTACTTCATCATTTTTGATGGTTGAGTAGTACTCCATTGTATAGATGTACCACATTTTCCTTATCCACTTGTCAACTGTTGGACATTTGGGTTGATTCTATGTCTTTGCTATTGTAAACAGTGCTGCTATGAACATGGTTGTGCTTGTGCTACCGAGGTGAACCTCTGCTGTATGGTGGGTTATTCCCAAAAGTGGAATCGCAGGGTCATATGGCATTTCAATCTTTAATTTCTTTAAGAATTTCCAGACGGCTCGCCAGAGTGGCTATATGAGTCTGCATTCCCACCAGCAATGTAGGAGAGTTCCCCTCTCTCCACATCCTCTCCAGCATTTGGTGTTGTTTGTATTGTGGATTTTTGCCATCCTGACCGGGGTGAGATGATATCTCAGGGAAGTTTTGATTTGCATTTCCCTGATGGCTAAAGAAGTGGAGCATTTTTTCAGATATTTGTTAGACATTTTAATTTCATCCCTGGTAAAATTTCTTTTAAGTTCCAGGGCCCATTTTTTAATTGGGCCATTGGTTTCCTTGGTGTTTAGTTTTCTAAGTTCTTTGTGCACTCTGGACAGTAGAGCTCTATCCGATATGTGGTTAGTGAAGATTTTCTCCCATTCTGTGGGTTGCCTTTGAGCTCGTGTTACAATCTCTTTATCTGAACAGAAGCTCTTTAATTTCACAAGATCCCAACTGTTGAGAGTTGGTAGCAGTGACTGTGCCATTGGATGTCTGTTTAGGAAATGTTGGCCTAGCCCAATCAGCTCGAGGGAGTTCCCTATCCTTTCAACTATGGTTTTTAAAGTCTCTGGCCTGATATCAAGGTCCTTGATCCATTTGGAATTAAGTCTTGTACATGGTGACAAGTACGGGTCCAGCTTTAATCTTCTGCATGTGGAGATCCAGTTCTGCCAGCACCATTTGTTGAAGATGCTGTTCTTTTTCCATTGGATTCTTTGGGCCCCTTTGTCAAAGACCAAATGCCTGTAACTTTGTGGACTTATATCTGGGTCTTCAATCCTTATCCATTGATCTGTGTGTCTATTTTGGAGCCAGTACTAGGCTGCTTTTATAACTATGGATTTGTAGTATAGACTAAGGTTTGGTATGTGATACCTCTAGCATTGTTTTTGTTACTCAGGATTTTTTTTTGCTATCCTGGGTCTTTTGTGCCTCCATATGAACATTGAGATTGTTTGGTCAACTTTTTTAAAGAATTGCTTTGGGACTTTAATTGGTATAGCATTGAATCTGTGTATTGCCTTTGGTAGGATGGTCATTTTTATGATGTTGATTCTGCCAATCCATGAACATGGCAGGTCTTCACACCTTCTGGTGTCTTCTGTAATTTCTTTCTTTAGGGTTTTAAAGTTTTCATTTTAAAGGTCACTTACTTCCTTGGTTAGGTTTATACCAAGGAATTTCTTTTTTTTAGGGGCTATAGTAAATGGGATTGTTTCTCTCAGGGCTTTTTCACTTCTTTCATTCTGTGCGTATAGGAAGGCCACTGATTTTTATATGTTTATTTTGTATCTTGCCACCCTGCTGAACTTCTGTATTAGTTCCAGAAGTTTCCTGGTGTAATTTTTGGGATCACTCAGGTATAAGATCATGTCATCAGCAAATAGAGATAACTTGACTTCTTCCTTGCTGATTTGAATCCCTCTTATGTCCCTTTCTTGTCTTACGGCCTCAGCTAAGACTTCAAGTAGAATATTGAATAGAAGTGGTGAAAGTGGACAGCCTTGTGTAATTTTTGATCGAAGCAGGAATGCTTCAAGTTTTTACCCATTGAGTATAATCTTTGAGATAAACTTTATAATCTGTTTCTTTTTTGTACTTTTTGTGAGCTCATCTCTAGTCATGTGCCTTCTTGGCAGGTGGAGTTTTTTTTATTTATGCTGTCCTTGTGCCTCTGTTTTTCCAGGCTGAACTTGAACATTTAGATAGACCTTCCTTAAGTAACAGGAAATTGTTGCCATCACTGTGTCAACCATTAGTTCTAACAATGTCTTCTTTATCTCTAGATAATAGATTTAGGAAACATGTTTTTCTCTAGTAAGACATTGAAATTCTTTTGAACGACAGCTTGCCTTGAAGATAGGCAGAAAGAGAAGAAAGGCTTGAATCAATAACTCTGAATGGAATAAATAACATTTAATAGCCTAATATTAAAATAAATATAATGTGTTGGGAGTCATGGGAGTTTTTGCTGGGTACTTACATGGAAAGGGCAAGCTTGAGGTAGTCTGAAAAGAAGATTTATTTAGGAATAATTGGGTAGGAGTATGCTAGGGTGTTGTTTTGATGGATTCTATTAGTAGATAAGAGGGATAAAAGGAGCATGTCATGCAGCATTGTGGCTTTTAGGATAAATTCTGTTGGAAAAACAAAGCAGTGTCAAAACAGTTCTTGGTGTTTTGAAACCCAAACACACAAATACAGGACTTGCAGAGAGAAGCAGTTTAACCAGTCTGAGTAATCTTGCTGCCTTTTGCAGTTTTCACAGAGTGCTCTAAATTATAAAGGAACTAATGTAAAAATCTAAATGGTATTGCGGGATCTGATCTATCTTATGCTCTCTACTAGGTTTTGAGAATGCAGAAGAGTTAAAAAGAATATTTTGTTAGACAATAAATTAGCCAAGTTTAGGGTTTATGCTGTGTTTGTCACATTTTATAATTTTAAGTTGTAAATTATTTGCTAATAAAATTTTTTTTTATTTGGAGTACACCTGTAAAGCTTTTGTCGTGATTTTTTTGAACTTACAAAAAACTAAAAATAAAGAAAATCCTAATTGGAGACTTCTTGACTAAGTATAATTATTTGGAAAGGAGTGAAGTAGAAAGATTTCAAAAACTTTGAACAGCTACATATATTTATAGACATTTATATAATTATTTTTCTAGAGAACTCTCTGTTTAGAAATTTAATTTGATTTTTAAAATTTATCTTATTTAATGTGTGTGTGTGTGTGTGTGTGTGTGTAAGTGTGTGTTTCAGAAGAATCCCTGTTTCTATGTTGAATAGTTGCCATAGACAAATGCCCAAGGGTGACTTTGGGCATCAACTTGGATTGCTCTACTTTCTTTTTGCTTTACTCTGGAGTTTCCTTGCCTCTATCTTCCAGAGCCTGACGTGCAAACCGCTGCCATTTCTGCCTGCATTTTTACATAGGATCTAGGGTCTAAATCTAGGTCCTTTTGCTTTCCAGGTAGAATCAACTCCTGAGCCATTTCTCCAGTCCTAGAAATTTAAATTCAGAGACTAAGCATTTAAAAATAAAAGCTTACAAAAAAAAAGCCTACTTAAAAATAATGAAACAGATTATGAAAGACAAATGAGGTTTATTTGGCGTTTCTTGAACTGGACTGACTTGTAAACTTGAAACTTGATTTAAAACTATTTTTATAGAAGTAGTAATTGTACTGGCTCAGTAGTATGTGCTGATAAATGCACAACCAAGTGGCTTAAGAGGTTTAATTTCCCTTCTATTGTCCAGTTACAGTGGGAGAACACATACCAACACCAAGGGGTTGAGGGAACTGGTCATACTGTATTCATACATCCACAGGACTGCTGAGGTGGGAGCAATCCCTACTTGCCAGACCAGCATGTTTGATTAAGTATACAGAAGGATGCCATCTTTCTCAAACTTCATCTTATTCACCTCCCCAGGGACTAGTCCTGTTCACCATATGCTGGGACTTCCCCATAAACTAGGCAATCTCCTGCAGATTCCTTCTGGCTTAACTCAACTACTAATCTTTTCTACCTGTGCTCAGAGTTCAAACTGTCAACAGTCAAGGTAACACCTCTATATAATTATGACAGTATCATTTAAGTAATGTAGACTTCGGTATTTCTGGTATGGACCTTGATTTTATTTATGATGTATAACATCTAAGCCCGATCACACTTAGTTCTAGGAAAATAGTCCTGAGAGTATTTTCTGTATTGCTTACAAAAAAATTAGCCACATAGAAATGAGGAAGTAAATCTTTTCTTAGACACCTTCTCTGACATTAAAAGAATTGGCTATGCTCTTTCCTGGCTCTATCAAAATTATATTGTTTAGGCGTTGAATATCTCGGTCATCAAAAAGTTGATGAATTATTGAATGTAAGCTATAACCTATGGATTAGACCCTGCTTGTTTTTTTGTAAAGATTTATTGGAACACAGTTTTGCTGATTCACTGATATATTGTAGATTCACTGCCTTTGATGCTCTAGTGGCAATGTTGAATAGTTGCCATAGACAAATGTGACTCACAAGCCTTAAGACAGTTATGAGTTGACCCTTTAAGAAAAGATGTGCTTTGTGTTTAAGTCATTTGTAATCAGAATGTGTTAAAATTCTGCTGGAGATTTGTGAGTTAAAATTTTTGTGTTTAATTCTTGTCATGGTTTGAATGTGAGCTGTCCACCAAATCCGTAGTTAATGAATCCTTAGTTGAATTGTTAGTTGATGTTAGCTCATGGCACTTTTCAGAAGTAGAGCCTTGCTGTAGGAAGGCATATCATGGTAGCCGGCCTTGAGGTTGGTTAGCCCTGCTCTGCTTCAGGAAGGAGTCTGCTCTTGCACAAGGATGCCACCACAATGAAAATGATTGAAGCCATCTCCAGCTTCTAATGATCAGCCATGCCTTTCTGCCATAAAGAACTGTATTTCTCCTTCAGAACTGTGAGCTGAACAAATCTCCATTTTCTACCTTAAGTTTGTCACAACAGCAGAGAGAGTACCTAGTACAATTCTGCTTCATTCTGGGAGGACACAAAAAAATACAAAACATGGTGTTGCATTTCACCTGCATGATTGGGGATAAATCACCATCAAGTGGCTTAAGGGAACAAGGGTTTTATTTCATTACAACAGTCCGGTTACAGTTCTCAGTCCAGCTTGACAGGAGAGTTCAAACCATCATCTCTAAGGGACGATCCTTACTTGTCAGACCAGCATATCTGGCTAAGTGTACACAAGGATGCCAATTTTCTCAACCAGCTCTCTGTTTTTATTCCAGGTCTAGTCCCATCCACCATGGGCTGGGCCTTCCCCATCAGCTAGACAATCTGCAGGTTTACTCTGGGCTTAACTCAACCACTAATTCTCTACAAATATGCCCAGAGCTCAAACCCTCAACTGTCAAGTTGACACCTATGCCTAACTATGACACATAGTAATTTTGAGCATTGGTTTCCAGCTTTCTTATACATAGTTAAGATATTGCTATGAGGAGCGGGAAATGTAAATAAAATGCTTTGGCTAGTATCTGACACCTAGAAGGGATTTAGACAATAGGAAGATATTATCAGCAGAGTGTTGATGTCTGGATTATTTAAATTGGTATTTTTTGGTTTCTGTTGTCTTCATAGGACGGCTTTATAGGGTCTTATAGTGACATTGCTGATTAATTTCTCTTCACTCTCATTCTTTCCTCTCCTCTCCCTTCTATAAGATAAAAATCCTGAAAATGTCATGCCACTGACAGGAATGGAAAAAGTTTATTAAATTACATGGTTCCATGGTGACATGGATTAATTTTCTGAAGGAAGAAGAAGTGGGGTCTGAAGGGAAAGTGGAGTTTTTTCCTTGAGCTTGTGTAAGGGGTGAAGGACAGAGGGGAGTGAGTCATTCGTCCCTATCCCAATGAGGTGTTGGCTAAGTGGGCTTTCCAAGTGTCTGCTGGTCAGTGGAGGGAAGGGCAGTGGCCAGCAAGTAGAGCTTTTGCTCTAAATGTGTGGGTTGGGGGAAAAGGAATCTATCACTTTCCTCTGTCCTCTCTTCCCCCTATCTTCACACTTCCTTTTTGATATATAGAAACATTGGGACTAAATTCAGGTAATGACTCCTGGAGAGATACATAGAAGATTCCTGGTTGTTGTTAATTCTTTTCCCTAGGAAGTAGAGGATTCCAAAAGCAGTTAGACCAACCTTTTATACTTTCGTGTCCATGAAGAATTAATGATTTACTGTCCTCAGCCGATGGATATGCAAATATCCTTAGACAGTGAAAATTCTTTTTGGCAAGATGGTATCTTAAACACTTTTCACTAGGTGGTACTCTACAAATGCTAACTTTAAAGGCAAGGTATTTTATTTTACAGGTACTCTTAGATCAATTTGAGGTTTAGCATATTTCCCATTCAAATTATTATAAAGCCATCATTAATATGAAGAAGGTGATAGAAGGAAGAAGAATCCTAAAGTATTTTTGTTTTTATTAGTGTTTATTATTTTGTAAGTTTTTTTTTTGTCTAGTAGGCATCACAGAAGAGATAAAGACTGTGATGATAGTTGTAGTATTGGAGGAATCTTAGATAGTTGTATTAACAACCTTATTTGAAATCTTGTTATTCATAGTAAGCTTACTTCTTTAGCCCAACTAAATTCTCCTGTTTGTTAAATGTGGAAGAATTTGTAATGGAATGTTCTTTCTTATCAGAGGTAACACCTTAGTGCATTAAAACTAAATTTTATATATCACCATTTTATTATAAGGCAGCTACTTTTTCTATCTTCTTATTTATTTTGTAGTAAGCTGGGCTTTTGATAGAGGCAGATACCAATCTTATTTCTTCCCTTAGAAGAGACTGAGTCACACAGGAAATTTAGTGGTTTTCTTAGAATGACAAATCAAGTCAGTACTAAGGCAGGATTAGACAGGATTGGGACAGTCTCTAAAGGTTTTTGAAGGTCTTTAAAGTTCCTCAAGGCCATCTCGCACTGTCCAGATCACCCTGATGGAGCACCCCTGCTGAAGAATTGACTCCAATCCTCCCAGAGATAAGATGGCCAACTTTTCCATGAAAGGATTATGGTGATTAGCTCTCCATATCCAACAAACAACTTGATCTCTAGTCCTAATGGGCTCTACTGGGAGCTAAGGAATGAGAAAAAGCCAGTTTTCCAGCTTGCCTAAGTGTACAAATATGCCTGACCCTGGCATCCACTTGGAGTGCCATGAGTTCGTTTTCAGCTTCTTGCCTGCTTCTTAAGGATTCCACGCCTGGAGTCCATGAGTTCTCTGGGGGGCCCTAGCCCCTCATGGCACTCCACACCTGGAGTCCATGAGTTCTGTTCTTTCTCTCCTCTAATAAACTCTACCTTAATCCTCTATACGTGTTCTGGTTTCAATCTTTAACTCTAAACACAAGAATCTTGCAACATGGGACAGTGGGTTCTGCACCATTTGGCGCTGAAAGCAGAGACCCTGTAACATTTGGTAACCCAGAAGGGATGTTTGACAAACAGAGAAAGGATTGTTCCTACAATAGTATGAAATTAGGAACTTCAGTGTTGAATTTGCTTTATTTTGTGTATTTAGAAACCCAGACAACACAATTTGAAAAATAATATTATCTTTGGAAATATAGGTAGATCACATGGAAGATTTAAGATTGTTTCAGTTTCTTTCTTTTTTTTCTGACAGATTAGGAGTGTTATCTTGCTGGAATGTAGGGAGAGTGGGAGGAGAGCTGCAAGACTTAGTGAGATAGAATCCTTTTGACATGGGGGGGGCAGCATTGATTCTGAGGGGGAAAGAGACATATGCGAATACAGTGGTTTTTGCTTTCTACTACTTGACCAGGCTGCTGATTAATTAGCAGTTGGCAGAGACCAACAAGGATACTTGCCCTTGAAGACCAGCACTTGAAGAAAATAGTCTTTAGCTGCTTATGTTTCCTGCTTAAGAACTTGGGCGTTTAGCTTGACTTGCAAGGAAGAGGTTGTTTGCATCATGTTCACCACTATTCATCTTTTTGTGCCAGATCTGCATAAGAATTCCTTACTTGTTATGCTATGACCTTGTTTCTGTGATTTTTTTCCTTTTTATAGCTTTTGATGTGTAATTTTCTGAAGTTGATGTTCTATCCTGAAGTTTTGTTATAGTAAGTCATTTTAACTTTGCATACACCCCATTAGTTCTCAAAGTTGTGCTTTGATTATCATAGTCATAGTTTTCTTTTTTCTTTTATTCCTCCTTCCTCCTTCCCTTCCTCTCTCTTTTCCTCCCTCTCTCCCTCCCTTTTCTTTCTTTCTACCTCCTTAGCTCTGGATTTCCCAGGCTCTGCCCATCAAAGCTGGAAGTGCAGTCCACCATCACTTTTACTTGGAAACTGGGATCCAAATTCAGAACCTTCTGCTTGTGAGGCAAAGTCTTAACCCCTTAGCCATCTCTCCAGCCCATGGTTTTAGTTTTCTTGACACCATAGAGGAGACTTAAACTACAGTATGGAAAATATATGGTATGGATATTTCTAGCCAGTTATCTGGAAGATATAGCAGTTAGAAAAGTTCCCTAAACAATATGTGCTTTTTATTTACTATTGCTTATGTTATTATGATTTTGGCATATTTTACAAATATTTATTTTAATATTCAGCCTGTTGCTGCATAGTTTTTTGCTATCAAGATTATGAATAATCTTATGGTAATATTTTTTCTTACAGTCAAAGGCTGTTGGTTTATTAGATGTGGATGTGTATGGTCCTTCGATTCCAAAGATGATGAATCTCAAAGGAAATCCAGAACTATCATCAAGTAAGTAAAGAAGAAAGAAATATTATGGTAATAGTTTCTATTTTATTTAGTACCTACTGAACCAGGCATTGGACCAGCTGTCATGTGCTGTTTTGTGCATCATACAATATGGCAGTTTAGAAATCAGAAGTGGCACCAGACTATCCAGTTTAATTCTCAACTTTGCCACTGACTATGTAACTCTGAGAAGCTATTTTCCCTACTTATAAAATAGGGTTAGAATTTCTGTGAGAAAATACTGTAACTGTAGTATTTAGCATAGTACCTGGCACATAGTAAGTGATCAGAAGAATTAGCTATTCATTGTTTATATACATCAAATGTGTGGATGTATGGGAATAATTCAGTAGGAGTATATTTGGATTAGAAGAGATGAAAACAGTTTTCTTTTTATCCCACATTTATTTATTGATGAATTTTGCTCTTTAACATTTTCTATCTTTTTTTTACATGTGTGTGTGTGTGTATGTGTGTGTATATGTGTTTATGTGTGTGTGTGTGTGTGTGTTTATGTGTGTGTGTGTGTGTGTGTGTGTGTGTGTGTGGTCTATATGAGAAAGCATTGGAGTGTGGGTATGCCTGTGGGTGTGCCAAGGGTGAAGGAATAATCCTATATTGCTCTACTTCCTTATTGTTTTGCTCTGGGATTCCCCAGGCTCTGCCTTCTGGAGCCAAAATTGCAGGCTGCCATCATTACCATTCAGCATTTGCACATGGGATTTGGGGATCTGAACCCAGGTTCTTTTGCTTGTGAAGCAAAGGCTTTAACTCCTGAGCCATTTCCGTAGCCCACCATTTTCATACATGTATGCAAAGATCTTTTGTTTAATATCCTTTCTGTTGCACCTTGTTTTCTTCCCTTTCCTACTCCTCCCCTTCTAGTCTTACTTCCATATTCAAATCCTTTTGATTTATTTTGTGTATACAGACACAAGACCTTTTGTGTGATTCTGAGATTGCAATTTTCCCTTGTAGCCTTGTAGGTTCCTTCATGTGTACACTACGAGATACATTTGTTCACCCTTTTGAACCTGTGGGTGCTTTGAATTTTTCTCTGTTTAGAATGATATTCGATCTACATTTGTCATATATAGTTTTGTTTATGTTGAGATAGTTTCCTTCCATCTCTTTTCTCTCTAGGATTTTTTTTAACATTTTTTATTATTATTTCCGCTCATACAAACTTAATAGGTACACCGGTTCCCTCCCTCCTCCTCTCCCCCGAACCCCCTCCTCCCCCTTCCCTTACCCCTCCCTCCCCATTTCTCTCTAGGGTTTTTAATCATGAAAGGATATTGCTTTTTTGTCAAAGGTCTTCTCTGTGTCCATTGGTCATAAAGTTTCTGTCTCTAAGTCCATTTATGTGATGCTTGCATTTGAAATGTATGTTGAACCATTCCTGTCTGGAATGAATCTGACTTAGTCATGGTGAATAATTCTTTTGATGTGTTTTTGGCTTCTATTTTCTAGCATGTTATTGAAGATCTTTGTATCTGTGTTCATCAATAGATTGGCCTAAAGTTTTCTTTGCTGTGTCTTTATTTGGTTTTGATATTAGAGTAATCCTGCCTTCATAAAAAGGGTCTGGAAGTATTCTTTTTTCTATTTTTTATAATTTGAGAAGTAGTGGTTTTAGATCTTTGAAAGTGTTACAGACTTTGACACTGAATCCATCTGGGCCTGCTTTCTTTCAGTGACAGATTTTTGATTACTGTTCCAATCTCATTGTTTGTTATATGTCTGTTTAAATTATTTATTTTATCCTGGTTTAACTTTGGTATAGTGTATCTATTCATAAATTCATCCATTTCTTTTTGATAGTCCCGTTTCATGGAATATAAACTTCTGAAATATACTCTCCTCATTTCCTGGATTTCTTCGGGATCTTCCCTTTTCATTTTTAAGTTGATTGATTTGGGTCTTTCTTCTTTGAGTTGGTTTGGCAAAGAGTCTGTTATCTTGCTAATCTCTGCACATCTACTACTTTTGGGTTGGTTTGTTCTTGTTTCTCTAAAGCTTTAAGCTGCTTTGCTATGTTGTTCACTTGTGATGTTTCCATTTTTTTTTGTTGTTGTTGTAGCATTGAGTGCCATGACTCCTTTCATCGTATCCCAGAGGTTTTGATAAGATGTGTTTCCATTATTATTGAGTCCTAGAAATCTTTGAATTTCCATTTTTACTTCTGTCTGGTCCTATTCCTCATTCAGTAGCATGTTGTTAAATTTCCAAGTGTTTGTTCATCTTTATTCCCTGGTGGATAGAATATAGGTGATGATTTCAATTTTCTTGTATTTGTGCAGCTAGTTTTGTGGCTTAGTATATTATCTGTTTTGGAGAAAGTTCCATGGTTTACTGAAAGAATGTATATTCCTTGATATTGGGATGGAATGAATGTTCAGTAGATGTGTATCAGATCCATTTGGTTATGGTTTGATTTAGTTCCAATGTGTCTCTGTTTAGTTTTTTACCTGTTGACTTGTCCATCTGTGATAGTGTGTTGAAGTCCTCTACTATTATCATGTTTGGATTGATTCGTTGCTTTATGAGTAGTAGTGCTTTTTTAAGGAATGTGAGCGAGCCTATGTTTGGAGCATATGTTTAGAAATGTGAAATCTTAGTACATTGTTCCTTTAATGTCTATGTAACATCCTTCTGTATCTCTTATGATTTGGGTTTGAAGTCCATTTTTTGGATATTAGGATACGTTTCCTAGTTGATTTGCTTAGAGTATCTTCAACCATCCTTTGATCCTGTGATTGTACCTATCTTTCAACATGAGGTGGTTTTCTTGGAGGCAGCATATTGATGGGTTGTGACTTTTAATCTATGCTGTTAATCTGTTTCTTTTTTTTTTTTAACATTTTTTATTATTATTTCCACTCATACAAATTTAATAGGTACACTGGTTCCCTCCCTCCCTCCTCCTCCCCCCCCCAACCCTAATCTATGTTTCTTGATTGAGGAGTTGATCCCATTAATATTAAAGTTATAATTGCAAAGTTTTTGTTTTTGTTTTTAATTCATTGGTTTTTTTTGTGTTGGCATTTCTCTGCCTGGTGGTTGTATAGACATTATTTTTCCCTTTTATCCTCTTGAGTATGTTGATCAATTTCTTCTATCTTGAGAATTTTTTCTAGTAGTTTCTGCAGGCCTAATTTGGTAGATAAGAACTTTAGTTTTTTCTTTCTCCTTCAAGCATGACCGATAGTTTGGTTAGCAGCCTGGCTCGGTATTTGTGATCTTTCATGACTTGAAAAATGCCTTATTAGGCTCTTCTGGCATTTACTGTTTCCATTGAGAAGTTAGCTGTTATTCTTTTTTTTTTTTTAAAGTTTTTAACATTTTTTATTATTATTTCCGCTCATACAAACTTAATAGGTAGACCAGTTTCCTCCCCCCCTCCTCCTCCCCCTAAACCCCCTGCTCCCCTTCCCTCCCCCCCCCCCCCGTCTCCCAGTGCCTCCCCCCCAATTCCCAGAGAGTCCTTTATTATGTATGCCTAACTCTCCTCTTGGTCCTCCTCTCCGATGACGTACAAGGACCCAGTGGCATTTCCCTGAACCCTTTCTCGTGTTCCCCTTAAGCATAGGAACACTACTGTGGCTGTCAATCCCTTGCCTCCAAGGATCTTGGTGCCTTTAGCAGATGCTAGACTTTGTGAGGTCAATAGTGTGTTGGACATTGCGCAGGGCATACAAAGTCCTATTATGATTGCTTCAGCCCTAACTAGTGTGGAGAATCTTCAGATCATTGCTCCTCCCATCCTTTTGCTCTTACAATCTTACCGCCCCCTCTTCCTGCAAATGTCCCTGAGCTTCAGGATGGGAGGAGATTAGGCTGGCTTAATTCTATGTGGTTGATATAGAGTCTCTGAAGTTCTGGATTGTGGTTTGTTGATTTTCTTTTGCAGTTTTGCTTCTCCTGCATCGTGATGGGCACTGTATGTCACCCCCTGTTCAGAGACAAAAAACTGTTGAACTGGAGTCTTGTTATAATAGCACATTCAAGGGTAGTTAGCTGTTATTCTAAAAGGCTCACTTTTAAATGTGACTTGGCTTTCTCTCTTGCATCTCTCAGAATGATATCTTTGTCCTGTAGTAGACGTTGTTACTATTATTTGCCTTGTTATACTCCTATTTTGTTCATATCTAGATGATATGTGATATGCATGTTGTATTTGGATGGGGTGTTCTTTCCTTAGGTATGAGAAGTTTTTTTTTTATGATTGACTGATATATCTGGGCTGGAGGTGTTTCTTGGGTTTTTTGTTAGAGAATTCCATGGATGTGTAAAGTTTGGCTTTTTCATGATATCTTATATCTTGAATATTCCTTCATTTTTTTTTTTAACTTTTCAGCTTCTTTAATTCACTGATCCTGTTCTGTCAGCTTATCTTCGAGATCTCATATTCTATCTTCTGTCTCATATTCTATCTGCATATCTATCCTGTGTGTGATACTCTCCTTTGGGTTTTCAATTTCAAGTAGTTTAACTTTGAATTCCAGCTGAATTTCAGTATGGCATTTTTTCATCTGTTATTGTTTCCTTTTTAAAAAAAATTTTTTTTATTATTTATTCAATTGTGCATGTATGTGTGTGCGTATGTATGTGTGTGTAGAACCATGGACGAATTCGGGAACCACCATGAACCGCCTCCACCTCCTCCTTGTTTACTCTGTTCCAGGATTCACAGGCTCCGCCCTATCAGGACTGGAAACGCAGGCCACCCTCGCCCCCCCCCCCTCTCGCGTCTATACGTGGGGTCTAGGATCCGAACTCAGGACCTTCTGCCTTCAAGGTGGAGGCTTAACCCCTGAGCCACCTCTCCAGCCCCTGTTTCCTGCTTTTTTGTCTTGGAAAATTTTTTACTTCCTACTCCTATAAGGACTTATGGTTACTTATCTCCTCTTTGAGTTCTTCATATTGCTTTTGTTGTTCCTCCTTCTCCTTTTGTATTTCTTCTCAGTTTGTTGATCAAGTTGATATTTCTTTGGAAGACATTATCCTCAGTATTGCTTCCTTGAATCCATGATTTTTTTTGATTGGAGTCTATAGTGTGGATGTTGGTGCTTTTTATTGGAGACATGTTTTCCTGGTACTTTGTATATTTCATGGTTTTACATGTGATTTAAGCATTTTATGTGACTTCTTTGTGAGATGTTTTTGGCTCTCCTATGTCAGATGACATTATCTGCCTTTGGGTATTGCTGGGAGAGTTTTTCTGATTTTGGATGGGATCTGTTGATGCTGTGATATGGCTATCCTCTGGGTCTACATGCTCATACCTGGTACAGGGGGCCTTCCGAAATCCAGCAGGGTTGGGTAGGTGAGTGAATGGGGGGGGGAGTCACTTCCCAGGCTCAGCAAGTTGGCTCTCACTTGGTGCAGGATGGCCTTTGTGGTCTGGTGTGTGTGTGTGTGTGTGTGTGTGTGTGTGTGTGTGTGTGTGTGTGTTGCTCCCCAGGTTCTGGCCAAGCGTGGCTTATTCTCACCTGGCATGATTGCCTTCCTGAGTCCTGGGACAGGGGCAGGGGTAGGTGTGGGTGTCTGTGGGCTTGTGGGGAATTGCTTTTCAGGCTCCTTGCCCTTGGTTCTCACCTCTCATTGATTATTTTTACAGTTTTTTTTTTTTTATTATTGTTGTTGTTCCTATTTCATCCATTTCTCTCTTGGTCTTGGTTATTTCTTACTGTCTATAGTTTCTTCATATACTGTGTGATCTGGTAGGATATATGGTGTTATTCCCTTGTTGTGTTTATTTGTATCTTAAATTATGATTGGTTTTAGAGAAAGTACTATGGGGTGCTGAGAAGAATGTATATTCTTTGGTGTTTGGGTGAAATGTTCTGTAAGTACCTGTTAGGTTTATTTGATCAATGGTTTCATTTAATTCTTGAAATACATATTGATTCTTGTCATTTTGTGTTTGGCTTTGTTTTCTTAGACCTCTCTAGTCTATCTGTTGTAGCATTGTTTGTTGTTCCCTTATGACTTTTTAGGAGTGTTTGTCTTTCTCTTTTGAAATGTAGTGTTCCTGATAGAATGCTCTGTAAAGCTGACTTTCAGTCTTTGGACTGCATCTTGCCAGGCTCATCAGACTTTTAAGAGTTTTCATTTAATAGTCAGTTGTTATTCTGATAGGCCTGCTTTTTATATGTGATTTGCTTTTCTCTCTTGCATCTTTTAGTATTTTTTTATTTGGTCTATGTTTTTAGTGCCTTAACTATAATAAGATGTGAGACTTTGTTTTCTAATCCTATTTGGTGTTTTGTATGCTTCCTGTATCTATATCTAGATTAGGGAAGTTGTCCTATGTTGTTGTTGAAAATGTTGACCATGCCTTTGACTTGTAGTTCTTCTGTGCCTATGATTTGTAAACTTGGTCTTTTCATGGTGTCCCGGAGATTCTGTATATACTTTTCAAGTATTTTTGTAGTTTTATCAGTTTCTTTGATTGGGTAACCTAGTTCCTCTGTCTTGTTTTTGAGTGTTGAAATTCTGTTTTCCACATGATCTATTCTGAGATTTTGCTGAGCTTTTTGCTTTTGTTTGAATTTTTTATTTACTGTTTTAATTTATTCTCCCAGTGTTTGTATCTTTGTTTTTATCTCTAGAATTATCTTCCTCATTTCATTTAATTGTTTGTTTGTGTTTTCTTGGTATTCAGTCTGGTTGTTTCTATCTTCCATAAGTACATTTAGTTGTTTATTCATTTCCTGGTTGTTTTCCTGGAGTTTTCTTGGACATGTTTATCATTGCTCTTTTGAAGTCTAAGTTTTGCATGTCATCAAGGTGGCTTTTCATGGGGAACATTTCTTTTGGGTTGGTGGTTTTGACCGGGGACAAAGGGACTGGGCTTCTCATATTACTTAGATTTTTTTCACTGGCATTTAGGGATTTTTTAAAAGCGGCCTGTGTTGTTGGTTCTGTTTTTATTTTTATTTGAAATTCACTGTGGAAGGATTCCTAGTTATGACCGAGGACTGCAGTATTTGTAGTCCCCCACAAACACCTTGGGCTGGAAGTTGGTGGGTCTGTTTGAGCCAGTTGGAATGGGCAGGGTTTATCTGCCAGGTGATCTTTTCTGGGGTATTTTCTCATCCAGTCTTCTTGACATGGGGACTGGTGGGTTGCCTCCATCAGGATGGAGTGAGTGGGACTATTTTGGAGACGCTCTTTTCTAGGTTCCTTCTCATCTAGTCCACTGCACTTACTTTGCGGGCACTGGCAATGTGGACTCACAATTTTTTTTTAAAACAGATTTTTGCCAAGTTTTTTTCCTAAAGTGTTCAAGACATGCTCTACCCCCAACATGCTTAAAAAAAATAGTTCTTTTCAATATAGGACATATCTTTTTTTGAATAAGTGTTTAGTATTTACTGTTCTTAGTATTACATTTTACAAATATACAAATTATATTATACAAAATATTAAACTATAATTACAAGGAAATACTTTAATTACAAAAAAATGAATAATTTTTTCAAGGTTGTGAGATGGGTTGGTGGGTAAAGTGCTTACTTTACCTCTATGAAGACATGGGTTTGCATTCCCAAACCCATGTAAAGCTGAGCATGATAGATACCTGCAATTCCAGTGTGCCTGGAAGTGGGAGACAGACACAGGAAAATCCCAGGAGTCTCACTGACTAGCTAGCCTTGAATTTGCAAACAACCAAAAGAGAGAGCTGGTCTCAAATATGGTGGATGTACACTTGTCATATACACACAACATCATGCAAAGAAACACACATACAGAAAGATAAAAAAAATGAACAATTGGAAAGTTTTTTTGAAAAGTAGTTTTATGTGAAATTTGTTTAAAGTATAAAATTCAGTAATAAACTTTGTTTTTAATTGAGCTTTCTTTTTCCATTTGTCTAGAAACAATATGTATTTATTAGTATCTCTAGTGTTTTTATTGTTATTAAAATTTGTTTTCTGCTGTTTATGGTGGTTTTGTATGTGTTTTATTTGTTGGGGTCAATTATATTTAAGTCTGGATTACTCCTTATGGGGCAGGTGACTCTAGGTGTCTCATATTGCAGGGAACTACTTATATAGTTCCTTTCTTGTTTCATGTAAACATAAACATGTAAAGTTCTTATTCCAGTTTCTTTATTCTTGTCCTTTTAGTGCAAAGTTTACTCAGCCAATGACCAAATGGACCAAGAAGTTAACCTTCACAAAGAGTGATAAATTTGTGTACCTTAAATGTTGTTACATTGTTATATCTGTTTCTTTATTGAAGGAACATGGAAATAACTGTGCAGCTCATGTGTATGAAACCCTCAGTGTCATTTTTTGTACATACATCCGAAGTGAACTTTAATCTTAGATTTCATGTTTTCAAATTGGCTTCCAGTAACTATGCTTTCTGATAAAGAATAGATACTGAAAAGTTTCAAAGTAACAACAACAAAATCCAGCAACTGCTTTTGTGTTGACAGGTTGATCTTAAGTTCCTCAGGAAATAAACTGAATGATTTAGGCGTTCATTTAAAAGTGTGACTTGCAAAAACTCCCCTTATTAATTACTTTTTGAGTCTTAGAGAAACTCGCTACCATTATACTAATTGGCATCACTTTGACATTTCTGTACTTTATAATGTTAATTTTCCATTTTCCATTTATTATGGAAAACACAGCCCAACACAAAAATTATCTAATTAACAATGAAGAATAACTGCGAAAGACATGTTTTCACAGTTCAGATTTCAGGGAGACAGACCAGTGAACTGAATCCTGTTTTGTAGGTATTCCTGTTCCTGGACCAAGCTGCAACTGTAAAGGCCAGGAGATGTCAGAGTGCCATTCTCTTCATTGCTTAAACAGATGTATAGCATAGCTTTCATCAATTTACTCATTGAAAGCTCCATGGTAATGTTGGCAGAGTATGCATTTATTCACATTTTCTTCATGACTTTTTTCTTATTGAGAGAACTGTAGAAAAACCACAACTTGTGCATTTATAAAATTTTATTCTTGACTATCAAAAGAAATTTGTGTTTGAGTTTAGAAAAAGGAATTCAGTAACTGATGGAAAAAGCTCAGTTTATAATAGTTTGGGTTGCTTAGAGTAAGGATGTTTCTGTTAACTTAAAATGATAGTGATGATGTTTTTATTCTTTGACAGTTTTATATATCCATACAGTGAATTTAAGTCATTTTATCCCACATTACCTGATCACATTCTCCCTTCTTTTCTCTTTAAAGCCCCTTTTCCTGCCAGCCCGTCTTTTCCCAGATCTATCTATCTATCTATCTATCTATCTATCTATCTATCTATCTATCTATCTATCTATCTATCTATCTATCTATCTATCCATCCATCCATCCATCCATCCATCCACCCATCCATCCACCCATCCATCCACCCACCCACCCACCCACCCACCCATCCATCCATACATACATCCATCTATGGATGCCTGTGTCACCCAGTGAGTTTAATTAAGTGTTGTCTGCCTTAGCATATGCCTTGGCACTTGCTAGAATATGAACAATATATTATCAGGCACATCATTAAAGAAACTAGCTCTCCTTCCTACAGCCAGTTTTAATTAATCCTCAAAAGTCTTTCAGAGAGGAGTCATACTCATGAAGTCTTCCCTTATATATATCCTATAAAGTCTTCCCCTATATACAATGAAATGTTGACAGACCAAATCTTATGTTGGTGTTGTAGAGATAAAACACAGCTGTCATGATCATGAGAAATCATATCCAGAAGACATTATTTTGAGGCATTGTTTTGAGGCATTGTTTTGAGGCTCTTAGGTTTTTTTACTACCTTCCTACCCATGATATTTCTGAGCCTTGGGAATAGGGGGCATATGGATGTCCTAGTAGGGCTGACTACACCACAGTCATTTACTCCCTCCTCTTTGGCCACTTATTCTCTGTATTAAATGCCATTCATTGCAAAAGGAAGTGTCTTGATTGAAGGATAACTTCATAATGAGAACAGCATTAATCTATTTGCATAATGATATGTATATTTACAAGACAGTTTGATATATTATTATTATAGAAAAACAATAGTAGTTTGCCTTTCTCTCCCCCAGGCTCCCAGACTCTATGACCTTTGCATCTACCTGTTCTTAATATGGTTTTAGAGTACCAGGCACAAATTCCTTTCTGGGGAACAGTTCTTAAAATCTAATGAGAAAGTGATTGGTTACCTCCATAATATTCATGCCACTATTAATTACACCAATGGACACATCTTGGACAATGGTGATTTTTCTTTTTTTTTTTCAATTTATTTTCTCCACTCATACAAACTTAATAGGTACCCTAGTCCCCTCCCTCTTCCACCCCTTCCTAGATCCTCTTGGTCTCTCCCTCCTTTTTCCCTTCCTCCCCGCCTTTCTCCCAGTGCCCACTGCCCCCCCTTCCTGGAGCATCCTTTAGTGTGAATGTCAAACTTCCCTCTCTGATGAGGTATAAGGACTCAGTAGCATTGTCTAGAGCCCTTTCTTGTGTTCCCCTTTAGTATATGAACATATTGTTGCTGTTAATCCCTTGCCTCTAAGGATCCTAGTGCCTGTGATCCATGCTAGACTTTGGGGGTTTATGATATATCAGTCATTGTGCAGGTCATGCAAAGTCCTATTATGGTTACGTCGGCTCTAACTTGTGTGGAGTATCTTGCATATCATTGCTCCTCCCCATCCTTAGGCTCTTATAATCTTACCGCCCCCTCTTCCGCAAATTTCCCTGAGCTTCAGGATGGGGAGAGATTAGGCTGACCTGGTTCCAGGTGGTTAATGTAGGGTCTCTGATGTTCTGAATTATGATTTGTTGTTCCTGCACCAGCCTTGGCTACATCCTGATGGGTATTGGATGTCACCTCCTAGCCAGATATAAAAGGCTGTTAAAATAGAGTTTTACTATAAGAGTAGATTCAAAGGTAGATGGAATAAGAGTAGGAGACTGCCGTGAGGGGGTCAGTCTCCCATTTGCAGGATGGTTACCATCTATCTGCCAGACTCTATGCCCTCTCTGAATGGTGAGATCAAACTCCCTAAGTTGCAAGTGACTAGGAAGGAAAGTCTGTGAGCTTAACCAGATGTTTCATTACTTACTTGCAGTACTTGATGGTGGCCTATTTTCTCTGCTGTAACATGGTCCCCTCTCTCCTTGTTTCTGGCGGGGCCCTCCTTCCCCTTCTTTCCTGTTTATAATCTTTGCAATTACTGTAGGTATTATAGAGATTTACCTTTGTCATTAAGTGGATGTGGTACTAGGATCCACCTATTAGAGAGTACATAAGGTGCTTAATTTTCTGTGTCTGGGTTACTTCACTCAATATAATTTTTTCTAATTCCATCCATTTCCCAGCAAATTTCATTAATTCATCTTTTTTGATGGCTGAGTAGTATTCCATTGTGTAAATGTACCACATTTTCCTTATCCACTTATCAACTGTTGGGCATTTGGGTTGATTCCATGACTTTGCTATTGTAAACAGTGCTGCTATGAACATGAGGTGAATTTTTGCTGTGTAGGGGGTTATTCCCAAAAGTGGAATAGCAGAGTCATATGGCATTTCAATCTTTAACTTTTTTACAAAATGACAGACTGCTCACCAGAGTGGTTGTATAAGCCTCCATTCCCACCAGCAATATAGGAGAGTTCCCTTCTCGCCACATCCTCTCCAGCATTCTGTGTTGTTTGTGTTGTGGATTTTTGCCATCCTGACCAGGATGAGATGATACCTAAGAGAGGTTTTGATTTGCATTTCCCTGATGGCTAAGGATGTGGAACATTTTTAAAGATATTTGTTAGACATTTCAATTTCGTCCCTGGTAAAGTTTCTTTTGAGTTCCAAGGCCCATTTTTTAATTGGGCCATTTGTTTCCTTAGTGTTTAGTTTTCTAAGTTCTTTGTGCACTTTGGATAATAGAGCTCTATCAGATATGTGGTTAGTGAAGATTTTCTCCCATTCTGTGGGTTGCCTTTGTGCTGGAATTACAATCTCTTTATCTGAACAGAGGTTCTTTAATTTCAAAAGATTCCATCTATTGAGTGTTGGTTGTATTGACTGCACTATTGGATGTCTGTTTAGGAAATGTTGGCCTAGCCCAATCAGCTCAAGGGAGTTCCCTATCCTTTCAACTATGGTTTTTATAGTCTCTGACCTTATATTGAGGTCCTTGATCCATTTGGAATTAATTTTTGTACATGGTGACAAGTAAGGGTCTAGTTTTAATCTTCTGCATGTGGACATCCAGTTTTTCCAGCACCATTTGTTGAAGATACTGTTCTTTTTCCATTGGAATTTTTGGGCCCCTTTGTCAAAGATCAAATGGCTGTAATTGTGTGGGCTTTTATCTGGGTGTCTTCAACCCTTATCCATTGATCTGTGTGTCTACTTTGGAGCCAGTACCAGGCTGTTTTTATAACTATGGATTTGTAGCATAGATTAAGGTTTGGTATGGTGATACCTCTAGCAGTGTTTTTGTTACTCAGGATTGTTTTTGCTATCCTGGGTCTTTTGTGCTTCCATATGAATTTTTTTTAAATAAGTATGGTTCTTCAATTTTATTTTTTAATTTAAAATATATGTATACATCAATGGAGTACAGCATGATTTTTTTAAGTATATACATTGTGAAGATCTAAACCAAAACAATCAACATGGCAATCACCTCAAATACGTAACTTTTTTGGTGATAATCTCATTTAAAGTCAAATATATTCATAATTTTGAAATATATAGTGCATAATTAGTAACTACAGTGATAATGCAGTATATAGATTTCAAAAATATATACCTCTTAACAGTAACTAAAATTTTCTTCCTTTTGAGTGCTTCCATATGAATTTTAAAAATTTTTTTATTTTTATTTATTGAATTGTGCGTGTGTGTATGTGTGTGTGTGTGTGTGTGTGTGTGTGTGTGTGTGTGTGTGTAAAACCACGGGTGAATTTGGGAACCACCATGGACTGCTTCCACCTCCTCCTTGTTTACTCTGCCCTGGGATTCACAGGCTCTGCCCTACCAGAACCAGAAATACAGGCCGTCCCCCATTTCCTCCTGGTGTCTATACGTAGGGTCTCGGATCCGAACTCAGTACCTTCTGCCTGCAAGGCAGAGGCTTAACCCCTGAGCCACCTCTCCAGCCCCTCCATATGAATTTTGAGATTGATCAATTTCTTTAAAGAATTGCTTTGGGATTTTGATTGGTATAGCATTGAATCTGTATATTGCCTTTGGTAGGATGGTCATTTTTATGATATTGATTCTGCTAATCCAGGAACATGAGAGGTCTTTCCACCTTCTAGTGTCTTCTGTAATTTCTTTCTTTAGGGTTTTAAAGTTTCCATTGTAAAAGTCTCTTACTTCCTTGGTTAGGTTTATACCGCGGTATTTCATTTTTTGGGGGGGCTATAGTAAATAGGATTGTTTCTCTTAGGGCTTTTTCACTTCTTTCATCCTGGGCATATAGGAAGGTCACTGATTTTTGTACGTTTATTTTGTATTCTGCCACCCTGCTGAACTTCTGTATTAGTTCCAGGAGTTTCCTGGTGGGGTTTTTGGTATCACTCAGGTATAAGATCATGTCATCAGCAAACAGAGATAACTTGACTTCTTCCTTGCCAATTTGAATCCCTTATATGTCCCTTTCTTGTCTTATGGCTCCAGCTAAGACTTCAAGTACAATATTGAATAGAAATGGTGAGAGTGGACAGCTTTGTTTAGTTCCTGATGGAAGTGGGAATGCTTCAAGTTTTCCCCATTGAATATAATCCTTGCTCTTATCTTTTGCTTTTATTATATTGATAACAATTCCTTCCATTCCAACTGTCTCTAGGATTTTGATCATAAAAGGCTGTTGGGTCTTGTCAAAAGCTTTTTCTGCATCTATTGAGAGTATCATGTAGCTTTGGATTTTGAGCTGGTTTATATGGTGAATTGTTTCCGAATAACTGCCAGGCCAGCCCGGGAAAGGCAGGGGAAACAGCGGGGCCTCGAGGCTAACCAGATCCCAGGAATCAGGTGAGGAGCAAGCAGTGGATGAGTTGCTGCAGATTCATTTATTTCTAGAAGTGCTTGGGCTTATATAGGGTCAGGGGTCCAATCAGGTGTGGCCACCTCTCTGCTCCGGGGGAGGGGGAGAACAGCCACCAATCATTTAGCTGTTTACTACGTGTCCATTACAGGGGCAGGTTAGATGACTACTTCCCATTGATTGTTCATTCCTCCTTCCCATTGATTGTTCATTCCTCCTTCCCATTGTTTGTTCATCCCTCCACCTGTATCATACCTCTACTGGGACATATCGGGGCATGTCCCTAACTGGAACTCGGTCTAGGGCGTTCCTGAATCGGTAGTGCCACAGCAAATTACATTTATTGATTTGTAGGTTTTGAACTAACCTAGTGTGCCGGGGATAAAGCCTACTTGATCCCCATGAATGATCTTTTGATATGTTTTTGAATCCTATTTGCTAAGACTTTGTTGAGAATCTTTGCATCTGTGTTCATCAAAGAGATTGGCCTATAGTTTTCTTTTTTAAGTGTATCTTTATTAGGTTTTGGGATTAAGACGATATAGCTTCATAGAAAGAATTTAGTAGTATTCCTTCCTTTGCCCTTTGGGAACAGTTTAAGGAGTATTGGTGTTATTAGCTCCTTAAAAGTCTGGTAGAGGGGCTGGAGAGGTGGCTCAGGGGTTAAGCCTCCGTCTTGCTAGGCGGAAGGTCCTGAGTTCGGATCCCAGATCCCACGTATAGACGCCAGACGGAAGCGGGGGCGGCCTGCGCTTCTGGTCCTGGTAGGGCGGAGCCTATGAATCCTGGGGCAGAAAGAGGTGGAGGCGTCCATGGTAGTTCGCGAATTCGTCCGTGGTTCTACACATACACACACACACACACACACACACACACACACACACACACACACACACACGTGCACGCACATGCGCACAGTTGAATAAAAAAAAAAAAAAAGTCTGGTAGAACTCTGTGCTGAATCCATCTGGTCCAGGACATTTTTGGGTGGGAAGATTTGAGACTACTTCATCGATTTCCTCATATGTTATAGGACTATTTAAATAATTCAAAACTTCCTGATTCAATTTAGGTAAGTTGTGTTTACTTAGGAATTTATTCTTTTCTTTTGTGTTATCAAATTTCACAGAGTATAAGTTTTTCAAATATGACGTTATAATGCTCTGAGTTTCTTGGGTATCGGTAGTGATAACTCCATTTTCATTTCTAATTTTGTTAATTTTGGTTTTCTCTTTCTTGTTTTTGGTTAATTTAGCTAGGGGTGTATCAATTTTATTGATTTTTTTTCAAAGAACCAGATTTTTTTTTTTTTTTTTTTGCAGTTTTTAAATGGAAGATTTATTTGACAAGGTTCACTTAGGGCAATACACCTAAAAGGAAATCACGATACAATATAAGATTTAAATCAAGGCCTCAGAATTTCATAAACACCAAGACCAAAATCCTAAAGTATTGGTATTGTGTCTCAAAATCTCCCCATTAACAAAAAAAAAAGCTTAAACTCACGTGCCTTATATGTTACCAAATAAAATCTAGAGTTAATGAACATGCCAAATGTTTCATTTTTAACTCCTATATTGAGTTTTACAAAAAGCATGTCTTTCAATATGCATCAAAACAGTGTTCCATATGTGGTATAAGAGCAACATTTAACATAATTCAACTGCTTTAACCTAAATACGCTTACTGCTTAAGTACAGCCTACAATATAACTAACTTGAGAAAAGCTGAAAATTGTTTAACAGTTACAGTTTACTCAACTTTGCTGTTACATCCTAGATGACTGTTCAAATACTGAACCTTAGTCCTTAAATGATCCCAATCCACTTAAAGAGTAAGTATAAATCACAGTCTGGATTGCAAAAACTGTTGAACTAAAGGTTTTTTTTCTTTAAAAAAAAAGTTGACCAAGAGTCAGTGATCAGTTTCAATTACATTCCCCATCCACCACTCATACTGGACATGCTAGACATCCCTCCTGTTCCGTTCACGCCCACAGATGCACAGTTTCTGCTACTGTAATAGCTGCTGTTCACGTGTCCTTGGCTCCCTATGTAATGTTTGATTGAAAATCACTGGAGTTTTCCTGTAAAACTTGGTCATATCCACTCATGCTGCTCTGGCCGCCGTAGCCACCTCCATAACTACCACTCAGCTGCTGGCTGGCTGGGCCACCATAACTCGACTGAAAGAACCAGCTTTTTAACTGGCCGATTCTCTGTATCGTTTTCCTTATCTCAATTTCGGATATTTCTCCCCTTATTTTGCTAATCTCCTCTCTTCTAGTGCTTTTGGGATAGGATAGCTCTTGTGTCTCTAAAGCTTTAAGCTACATTGTTAAGTTATTATTTGTGATTTTCCATTTTTTTGATGTAGGCCTTAAAAGCTATGAACATACCTCTTAGGACAGCTTTCATTGTGTCCCAAAGATTTTGATAAATTGTATTTTCATTATTGTTTGCTTACAGGAAATCTTGAATTTCCTTTATGATTTCTTCCTGAATCCAATTCCCATTCAGCATCATAGTGTTTCGTTTCCAGGAGTTAGTGTATTTTCTGTTGTTTATTGTGTTGCAGTTGTCAAGCTTTAGTCCATGGTGGTCTGATAGGCTACAAGCTAGAATTTCAACTTTCCTGTATATGTGGAGATTCGTTTTGCGGCCCAATATGTGGTCTATTTTGGAGAAAGTTCTGTGTGCTGCTGAGAAAAATGTGTATTCTTTGGTGTGTGGATGAAATGTTTGATAGAGATCTGTAAGGTCCATTTCAGTAAGAGTTTGATTAAGTTCCAATGTGTCTCTGTTAAGTTTTTGACCTGTTGATTTATCCCATATTGAGACGGTGATATTGAAATTCCCAGTAATTATAATTTTGGGGTTGATTTCTTGCTTTGGATGCTGTAACATTTGCTTAATGAATGTGGAGGAGCCTGTATTGGGTGCCTACATGTTCAGTATTGTGAAGTCTTTCTGGTGAATTTTACCTGTGACTAAAATGTAGTATCCATTTGTGTCTCTTATGACTTTTTTTGTCTGATAGCATAATGGCTACCCCTGCCTGTTTTCTGGTTCCATTAGCTTGCAGAATTTTGGACCAGCCTTTTATTTTTAGGATGTACCTATCTTTTGTGTCTGATGAGTTCCCGACGTCAGCTGATTGATGGTTTGTGATTTTTAATCCAAGTTTACAATCTGTGTCTCTTGATTGGTGAGTTAATTCCATTGACATTTAATGTTATAATTGAGAAATTACTTTTAATTTTGGACACTTTTTATGTTTAGTGGCTTTCCTAACTGTATTCTTTGGCTTTTAGGTTTTGGTGGTATTATACTTCCCTTCTGTCCTCTGGATATGGTTGTTCTCTTCTACAAGATTGAGTATCTTTTCTAGCATTTTTTGAAGGCCTAGTTTGGTAGACATGTAAGCCTTCAAATTATCTTTGTGCTGGAAAACTTTTCTTTCCACCTCAATCATGACAGATAGTTTTGCGGGGTGTATCAGTCTTGGTTGACATTTTTGCCCATTCAATACTTGAAGTACGTCCAAGCTCTTCTTGCTTTTACTGTTTCCATTGAGAAGTCTTTTGTTATTTTAATAGGTTTCCTTTTAAAAGTGGCTTGTTTTTTTCCCTTGAAGCTCTCAGCACCTTTTCTTTGTCTTGAATGTGGAGTGTTTTGACTATTATTTGCCGTGGTGAGTTACTATTTTGGTCATATCTGTTTGGGGTGTGGAATGCCTCTTGTATTTGGATGGGCCTCTTTTCCTTTAGATGAGGAAAGTTTTCTTTGATGCTAATTTGAAAAATTTCCTCAGGTGTGGTATTTTGGCATTCTTGTTCTGGTATTCCATGAATGTGCATGTTAGTCTTCTTCAGGGTGTCCCATAACTCTTGAATATTTCTCTCCAGTATCTTTTTGGCTTTAATAACCTCTTCCATTGAGCTGGTTAGTTGTTCCATTTTGTCTTCAATATCTGAAATTCTGTTTTCTGCTTTGTTAGTTCTGCTGATAAGACTCTCTGTTGAGTTCTGGGTTGAAGATAACTTGTCTTTTAGTTCAATTTTAAACTCTGCTAGTTTGTTTTAACTGTTCTATGCCTACTTTTGTTTCTTGAACTTTTTTTCTCAACTCTTCCAAGTGTCTGTTGTGTTTCTGTTCAAAGTGGTTCATGAGTTTATTTAACTCCTCCCAGATTTCCTCTTTCATAGTATTGATCATGGTAATGATCATGCTTTGAAAGTTGTTATCTTGGGTCTAGCTTTCTTGGGTATTTTCTGTGATTTGTTCTGGTTGGAATCTATCATTATGAAGTTAATTCTTTCAGTGGGAGTTTTGTTTTCTTGGGTTTCATTTCTCATGGATTTGTACTGTGACTTCGGCATCATTATTTTGTCTCTTAAGACCTTTCAGTTTCTGTGTGTTTTTGACTGAACTGAATTAGTTGTTATTACTACTCTTGAGTAGTTATTACTAGTGTTTGCCTTGGAGTTGGGTATGCTTGTCTTTTGTTATTGTTATTATCTAGATGAGACTATTAAACTGTTAGCACATCAATTAAGTCAGGTTTAGTCGTCTGGGTGAATATTAGTATGTTAGTGCACTTTTGTGATTTAGTACCTTGGTGATATGTGAGGGTAATGGTATATAGTCTTTGAGGTTGTATATGTTTTGGCTTTGGTATATGGAAAAGTTAATCTATAGTGACTAATAATTGAAAGGAACAGGATGGTAAGAAGGGGTTTACTCATCTTTGGATTGGATGTGAAGAATCTCTCCCATGTGATAGGATGATTTCAGAGGACTTCAGGTGTATGGCCTGGGTTTCCTTTTATTCTGTTGAATTCTGAGGAGCAATGCGTCCTCCATGGACCTCGAGCGTCCCGGGCCAAAAGGTCAGAGCTTCTGGTGATGGCGCAGTTTACCTGGGACCTGAGGTGTGGCCTATTGGCCCTCCCAGCCCGGAGCAGACTGGGTGCTGCTCTGGATGGCTGGTGGGAGGAGCTGGGGCAAGTAGGTGACCTGGGGCAAGCAGGTGACCTGGGGCTTGGGGGCAGGCTGGCTGGGGGGATTTACCTGAGGAGCAGTGTGTCCTCCCTGGACCAGGAGGGTCCCGAGTGGAAGGCCAATGGTGATTTTTCTGTTAGACATAATTTAATAGTGTGAAATCAGCTGGTTTATAGAAAGGACATTATAGAAAAATACTAAAAGGTTGGTATGGCATTGAATACAGTGGTAATTGATGAAACTTGCTTTTATGCCTGAGTGTAAACCTTCCCCCCCTTTTTTAAAAGGACAAATGGCAGTCATTTTTATTCATTGTAATTTTCCGAGTAGCATTGTATTAAAATTTCATATTTTAATATCACCAAAGTATAATCTTGGAAATCCCCTTATTTACTTTTCTTTTGCTGTGATAGAATACCTGCTCAAAAACAATATAAGGAAGGAAAAACTCTTTTGGCTCATAGCCCTAGGGTAGAATTCATTGTGACAATGAAGTTCAGGCATCACGTATTTGAAGAAGTTGGTTACACCATATCCACTGTTGAAATATAGGGATTGTTGTATGCATGTTGGAGCTAAGTTTGTTGTCATTTTATACAGTCCAGGATTCCATGCCTAGGGAATGGGCCCACCCACAATTAAGATGAATGTTCCTAGGGCTGGAGAGATGGCTCAGAGGTTAAGCCTTTGACTTGCAAGCAGCAGGTCTGAGTTTGGATCCTATATCTCATTTGAAAATGCTAGATGGAAATAGCTGTGGTGTGTACTTCCGTCTCTGGAAGGCAGAAGCTTCACTCCCAGAGAGAAGTAAAAAAGAAGAGAGCAATCCAGGATGATTCCTGAAATCACCCTTGAGCCTCTACAGGCACATATGGTGCCCTCTGATACATACAGACACACACACAAATCTGCAAACACACACACATACACAATAAATAAATAAAAATGTTAAAAAATAAGTCTTCCCACATCAGTTAATCAAGGTAATTCCAAACAAACCTCAAAGGCTTACCTTAATCTAGATAATCTCTACAGGTATTCCTGGAGTGTGAGGTTGATAATTAGCACCATAGTCATAGAAATTATTCATAAGGTTTTCAATTGAAAAGCAAATGAATATTAAATGATAGTTGCAGTTATGGATGCTTTGCCACATTTTTACCAATATAATATTCTATGTGTGTATGTATATATGGGGAGTACTTGTGTATGTGCATATATGTTGGCATGTGGAAATTGTAGGTAAAGTGTTTTCCTCAGTTACTCTCCACTTTTTCAAGACGGGGGGCTTTCCCTGAATATAGAGCTTGTCACTTGGACTAGACTGGCCCACAAGCCATCTGTCTGTGCATTGCCCCAGTGCTGTGGTTTTAGCTGTCTTCTATTTTGACTTTTTATATGGGTGTTAGGGAGTCTCAAGTCAACTTGTTACCTATTTAGTTTTCTCTCCAGTTTCTAATGTCACATTCTTTTTGTGACCAGTTTGAGAGTTTTCCTTAAGCTTTTAACATGGCTCGTATTGGTAGAACTCCGTGCTTTCTTTCATGGTTTTGTGATGATAAATCACCTCCACAGAACTTGTGAGTTCATTACTACTTAGTTTTACTGAGGAGTACCAAGCTAATAAAGTAGTAAAATTTTAAGATATGCAGAAAAAGATTACTAAAATGAAAATACATTTCTGTTTCTTTGCCTTGTGATGCTTATGTTTTAAAAAAATCCCATTGTTGCTAATCTATAGTTAGTAATTTACTGAGTGCTTTACTAGTATTGAACAGAATTTGTGCTTTTTTTTTTTAAAGCAGAAAATAACACATTTAAGGAAATAGTCTGGTGAAAGTAGAATGAGTTTTAGAGGTGTAAGATGTGGGGAATATTCATCTGCGAGTCAGGAAATCTGTGGGGAAAGGTACGAGGGCACAGATACTATTGCTGTAATTAATGGCATGATAAATTTTAACCTTCTGAATTTTGCCAGACTAATCCTTATACAAAATTAAAAAAGAGAAATTATATATGCTATAGAAAAAATGTGACCCAAGTCATCTTTTTCACTTTCTTTTGAATTCCTCTAGATCTTATGTGTGTGTGACATACTAGAAATTGCATATACACATAATATAGTGGATTCAAATGGGACTCATTAAAATAGATTTACTCTTGTAGTATTAGCAGGCATGGTAAAATTGTACTGTGTACAACACTACAAGGTTTCTTTAGTTGTATCTGTAGTATTGACCCAAGAATCTGTTCTCTAAAAGGATGTTTGTTTGTGAAGTAGATGAAGATAGAACACTGATTTCGTTGGGTGACTTAGTTTTAGCTGTTATCTTGTAATTTTCACTGTGGCACATTCACTGACCTACTACTTGTTACAAATTGTAGCCTAAAATTATATTTCTGTTTTTATTCTTATGAATAGTGACAGAATTCAAATCCTCCATGTTTTTTGTTACACATGTTAACAAATGTGTCATTACTGACATTACCAATATTGCTACTACCTTGTTCTGAAGTTTCCATTAAATAAGCTTACTTTGTTCTTCAGTGAATAACAGAACATAGCCTTTGATTCTATATCATACCAATCTATGCTGTCTTGGGACCCTCATGTGTTTATTCTCTTTAGGCCTTGGCTTACTTTCATATTCCATTGCTGTAATGAATATATGACCCAAACAGTTTAGGGGAGCATGGGGTTAATTCCAGTTTATATTTTCATGTTATAGTCCATTATGGCAGGAGAGTTACCAGCAGATATTGGCCATTACACCCACAGGTAGATCTGAGAGAGGGGGCACTGACCAAGGCATACTTTCCAGCTTGCCAGTTTGCCAAATTCCAAGTAGCTTTCTGTGTCTTATCCATGTATTCAGGGAATAGTGCCACCCTCTATGGGCTGGGTCTTCACACTTCACTTGCATAAGACAAGCCTTGGGCATGCTCAAAGGACTGCCTTAGCTAAATACTTTTCTATACCCATGCCCCCAGACTCTCTTCAAATGTTAAGTTGACACCTGAAACCAACTGCTACATGCTGCTACTGCTTTCTCTCCCTATGTGTCCTCCTCACCAGCCTCACTTTTAATACTTCTTCATACATTATCACAATATGGAGGCTTTGTTTTTTGGCTTGATTTCTGTTGCAGTTATTCTTTCTGCTGCTATGAGACAATGGTCAGATACAACTTAGGGGAAAAAGGGAGATTTATTTGGCTTATGGGTCCAGAAGGAAGATATATGCCACCATCACGGAGACCAAGAGAACAAGAACAAACTCAAAGGAAGTAAACTTCAAGGCCTGACACCCCCACCTCCTCCGTGATGAGCCTTTCTCCAGCAACGTTCCACCTCCTAAAGGTGTCACAACCTTCCCAGACATTAACATCAGCTAAAGACTCAAATACATGGCAGGTGGGATGGGGGCCATGCAACAAATCACATTCAAACCATAACAGTTTGTTTCTGTAATACTTGGCGTGTCATGTTCAACAAATCATAGTTGAATACGTGGAACTCATGGTTATTCCTACTATATATCATGTATGCAAGCAGCATTATTACTTTTATGCTTTTTGTGTATTAGGTAACATAATTTTTTATTATTTAATAATTTTTATACATTATCTTAGCACTCAATCTGTATGATATATTTGAGTGACTATCTTGCACTGCTCTTCACCCCCATTACTCAGAAAGAAAAAAAGGGAGAAAATCTGTATTTATGGTGAGTAATTTGGCTTTTGAGCATTATGTTACATGCAGTGAAATGGTTTCTTAAGTTGTTTCTATAATAAATAATACTGGTGTTGTCTAATATCTTGGCTTTGAATTGTTGAGTATTGCTACTTTTAAGGAATAGAATTCTTTGGGACCTGTGTTTGAGGCATGATGAAAATAGTGTTCAGAATCCCAGCTCTGGGCTGTGAGCAATTTTGAAAAGGAGGGTGAACTGTATGTAGGCAAGAAGAACCCATCATTCATTCCTTAGTGCATCCTTGCTCCCAAAGTGAAATAGTATGTGGATACAGAATTCATTTTTTTCCCTCCTCACTGCACCTAAACACCTGACTAAAAGCTTAAGGGAGGAAGGTTTATTTTGGCTTGTAGTTCAGAGGAATGCAGTCCATCGTGATAGCAAAGGAATGCAGGTTGCTGGAACGGCTTGGCACATGGCCCTGACAGGGTGGGAGAGACAAGGGAATGCTAGCATTTATCTGTTCGTGGTCTAGAACAAGCCTGAGCCAGAGCCCCATGCATCAAAGCACCACATGCACAACCCAGGCACTCTTGATCTCACCTGTCTCCTGTTTCAGTTACCATGTTGGCAAAGAGCTCTGCATGGGCCCTGCCAACTGCTAAGAGCTTGTGTCAAACCTGTACGTTATGTGTCTGTCACCTCCTATCCTGCAAAAGGGATTCTTCCTTCCTTTTTCCTCGCTTCCCCTCTCTCCTTCCTTTGTCCTTCACTTCCCCTTGGCTTTCCTGGGGCTACATAATCTCCAGGCTCTATAACTAGAACAGTATGGTAAGAAGTTTTCCGATGTTTTCTGTCACTTGAGCCTTACTTTAGGAACTTGTCTGTATTTTTAAGTTATGTGGTGTCAACATGGATGCATCTCGATTGGAAGTAATAGCAATCCAGGATGATTCCTAATGTCACCTAGGGTCTATACACACACACACACACACACACACACACCACACACACAAAAGCCACAGAATGGAAGTCGTTTACTATGATTGAACTAGTAGAAGGGCCTGTTTGAGAGGTGAAGTGTGAGTTCAAGGCTGTGAGAAGCTGTCATGACTTGTGGGACGTTAACGACACTACCAGTTTTGCATTCAGGAGGATCACGTTGGTATTTGTGTGGATGAAAGGTAATAGGACCTGATGTGAAGTAGGTTTAATGAGCAAGCTGGTATGATCCAGGTAAGATGTCATAAGTCCGATTGATGTTGGTGGCAACAGAAATGGAAAGGAGTAGACTTAAGAGATATTAAAAAAAAAACTGAACGAAAGTTGAGAGTATGCCTAACTCTAAGCTCTTAAGAGGCTGTGAAAGAGGGTAGAGAATTATGTTGTAGTGCTCGCTGGGCAATATGGCAAAATCCTATGAAAGAAGAAAAGAAATGGAGTTGGGAGCAGAGAATATGAAGGAATGAAAGTGAGAGGAGGGTAAATAGCTGGAAATTCATTGAATATGAATGAGAAGCAGGATCATAGGATTTTAGATAGTCTGTCAGTCATCACACTAGAGCAGATAGGAAACTAATAAATTTAAGCAGTGATGAATTAAGGCTTAAATGTGTTGAATCTTATATCCAGGAAGTCAGTAGGTGGTTGAATATTTCTTTAGTATTCTTTTTTTTTTAATTTTTTTAAATTTTTTTATTATTATTAATCCAACTGTGTGCATATGCGTGTGTATGTGCACGTGTGTGTGTGTGTGTGTGTGTGTGTGTGTGTGTGTGTGTGTCTGTGTAGAACCATGGACGAATTCGCGAACCACCATGGACGCCTCCACCTCCTTCTGCCCCGGGAGTCACAGGCTCCGCCCTACCAGGACCAGAAGCGCAGGCCGCCCTCGCTTCCGCCTGGCGTCTATACGTGGGATCTGGGATCCGAACTCAGGACCTTCCGCCTACAAGGCGGAGGCTTAACCCCTGAGCCACCTCTCCAGCCCTTATTTAGTATTCTTGAGAGAGGATTGGGTGAAAGACACAGTGGTATATGTGTATGTGTGTGTGTGTGTGTGTGTGTGTGTGTGTGTGTGTGTGTGTGTATTTGTACATGCATGTATGTGAACAGTTATTAAAGTTGTTAGTTTAGAACAATCCTTGGTTAATGATAATTTTGCTACATAAGAGACATTTGGCAGTGGCAGTTTGATTGCTTAATTGGAGAATGTTCTGGCATCTAGTGGGTAGAAGTCAGGGATACTATTAAAAAAGACTATGTAATCTGAAGACATCCTTTCGCAGTAAAATGTCTGGCCTAAACGCAGATTAAATTAGGTGTTGCAGTTAGCCTGCATGTTTGCTGATAAAATCAACATCAAATGACTTAAGGGAACAAGAGGTTTCTTTTCTCTTACTATTGTCCAATTACAGTTTTTATTCCAGCTTGGTAGGAGAGCAAGCACTATCAGCAAGGGGCCAAGGGAACGAACTGTGCCATAGCCATGCAACAGCTGATGGAGAGACAATCTTGCTTGCTAGACCAGCATGTCTGGCCAAGTATAGAGAAGAACGCCCACTGAGAAAGACTGAAAAAGATGACCAGAGAATTTAGAGAAAACCAGGAAGGTCAGATAATGCAGGGAGGAAGTTGTGATGGTTAGTTTCAAATGTCTGGAAGAAAGGCCTCTGGGCATGGCTATGAAAGGTTTTATTTATTTATTTATTCATTCATTCATTCAATTAATTAATTAATTAATTTTTGTGTGTGTACTAGAGGGAACTTGAGTGTGTGTACCTGTGGAGACCCAAGAATGACAATAGGAATCACCCTGGATTATTCTACCTCTTTACTGCTTTGTTCTGCCTTACAGGGCTAGAATTTCAGTCTGCTCCCATTTCTCTCCAACATTTTTACCTGAGATCTGGGATCTGAACTGAGGTCCTTTTGCTTGAAAGGCAGAGGCTTTAACCATTGAGCTTAAGTCTAAGCTTATTAAGCTTAAGTTTAAGTTTAAGCTTAAGTCTAAGCTTATTTTCACTATCTTAACTGATATGGGAATTTGTACCTTAATTGCGGGTGGGCCATTCCCTGGGCAATGAATTAATGACTGGTAATAAAACAGCCTGTGAGCAGCAAGCAAGCATTCATTAATTCATGGTTCCCTGCTCCTGACTGTGCATGAGTTATGACCAGCTCTCTCAAGCTTCTGCTTTTATGACTTTACCACCATGATGGACCATGAACTGGAGCTGTGCACTGAATAACCCTTCTTCTCTTGAGCCATTTTTGGCAGAACATTTTCTCAAAGCAACAGAAAAGAAACGAGGACAGATGCAGACAGCAGTTTTAGAGTGGCTAAATGAGACGAGAACTGAAAATTATATTTCAGACTAGAGCATATGTCCATATTTTCAATATACATAACTACTATTTTGAAGACATCTCAGTACAGCTTGTGTTATTCTTCTTGAAGAAACATTATGCCTGACTTTTGTGAAATCAATCATTTAGGAATCATTTATTGGGCATCAATGTCATAGTACAGTGCTTTGCTCTCAAGAAAAAAGTAATATATAAATTGTATTCTTGAAAAGCTCAAAGTCTAGCATTGGAGAAAACAATATAGTAGCACATTGAATGTAGTAAGTAGTGATTAGATGTGATTAGACTACCCTAGAAACAGAGAGCTTGTATTCTTTCTCTGGTGTAGTGTGACCATTCCTGGTTCTTGATAAGCCTTCCATTCATAGTACATGTTAAAAATGCAGTAAGGACTGAAGAGATGGGCGCAGTGGTTTAAGTGCCTGATACGAAGGACTGAGGACTTGAGTTTGGATTTTGTGACAATTAATTTTACCTATAGAGTGGACACTTCAGAGTTGGACCTGTGGATACACCTATGAGGAATGATTTAGTTGTCTTAATTGAGTGATATGGGAAGACCCAGCCTATAGTGAGTAGGATTATTCCCAGGACAAGTGGGTAAGGTGGAGAGAGTTGGTGAGCATTTTGGCAAACTAGAAAGCAACATTCATGTTCATCTCTCAGCTCTTGGCTTTGGATGTGGTGTGACCAGTTCCCTTGGAGCCTGGTGGTAAAACTTCTGTTGTGATCAACTGTTATCTGAAATTAACCTGAAATTAACGAATAGAATTCCCCTTGCTTTTCTAAATCATTTAGGCCAAATACTATTTACAGCAACAGACTTGAAACCAAGACAGATTCCTAGCAGCTGCATCATCTGAAAGGTTCTTGGGTCAAAGAATAGTGTACATTCTTGCACAAAAAGTGGCTCATGGAAAGTTCTTCAACAAAATGGTCTTTATGGATTTCAGGAAATGTGGCTTCATTTTTTTTCTCTTTTTACTAATGTGACATGGCAGTGAGGGCTTCAGCAATGGAGAAGTTCGTGAAGAGGTAGAAGTGCAGCAAAATAGAAACATGGAGGTGTAAAACACTGCAGAAAATTCTGTAGGGATCTGAACCAGATCTTTTCTGTTTTATTTATGGCACTGTGTAGTTATAAAATTTTTCAATATTTTTTCAAAAATATCGTATTTGAATATGATGGTAATACACAAGGTCCTAGAGTCAAAAATGTCTTCAAGTTTCTTCCAGGTAGTCTATTTAATACATCTATCCCTATATGCAGATGAGGCAGTATGTAATTTATACTTTACATAACAACTTCAAATACCATGTCAGAGAGCAGGACAGAGAAGGGCAAAGTTGAGAACCCTTTCCATGTTTTATAGTTTTCCTTGTTACTGAGCATGGCATTCTGTGCTTTTTCTAGTTTTCATGTGTGTGTGCGTGCATGCGTGCTTGTGTGTGTGTGTCTTTGTGTATCAGAGGGCACTGTGTGTGCCTGAAGAGGCCCAAGGGTGACTTTGGAAGTCACCCTGGATTGTTTTTATCTCAGTTTTCCCAAGTTCTGTCTTCTAGAAATGGAAGTATAGGCTGCTGCCATTTCCACCTGGTATTTTTATATGGGACCTAGGATCTGGACTAAGGACTGTCTACTTATGAGGCAGAGGCTTTAAAACCTGAGCCATCTCTGCAGCCTTTTCTAGTATTTTAAAGTGCATGTGTGCATTCATAAAATCTATGTCTGAATGTTTATGTATATATGCGGTTTCTGGGATAAATCCTGTTCCCGTTAACTCTTTTAAGGTCAAAGCAAAGTTCTGCTCATAGTTTTTACTTTCATTTTTTCTATACTTTATACCACACTGGAGAGAGAATAATCAATTATCTTTTCATTATAATTCTTTTTTTTTTTGTCTTTCTTTTAAGGCAGTAGTATCTTACTCTACAGCTCAGACTAGCCTGGCGCTTACTGTTTGGCTCTGCTGTGATCTCATGGTCGTCCTTGTGCTTCAGCATCATGAGTGCTGGGATCTCAGGTCTGAGCAACCTGTTTTGGAAAAGCCACCTTCATTATGATCAATTGTTTTTCATTAAATTTTGCAAAACTATGTATTTTATTAGTCTGGATTTTTAACAGAAATCCAGCCAATAAAACACCTATTTATTCTCCTTTTATAGGGATTCACTTTTGTGTCCTACAGTTCCTTTTTCTTTGGTGGGTGTGGCAACCCTTGATGCTTGCTTAAGTGACTGTGTTGGTGCTATTTTCCAAAAGGTAATTTCACCTTATGCTTGTGTTTCACTTTTGTGGGTCTAATAATATTTCACTCTTTCATTATTATTATACTGTTATGGTCAGGGTGTCAGTGGTTTTTCTTGTTATTATCACTTATTTTGGTATGCTATAAATTGTACCCGTCTTATGATGGCAAATTTAATCAATAAATATATGTGTGTCTTTTCTGCTCCCTGGCCACCTGCTTTCTCATCTGTCTTGCTCTCCTCAAGCTTTCCTATGTCCTAAGATACAACATACTGAAATCTGACTAATTAATAACCCCATAGTGGTCTGTAACTGTCGGAGGAGTCATGGCTCTTGCTTTATATCCAAAGCTAGAAGTGGTTATACTTAGTGAGGAGCTATGACAAATGCCAAAGTGGTTGAGAAGCCAAGTTGGGCATGCAAAGGGGAAATTCTGTGTGTGGGGTCGATGCTGAAAGGAAATTAAAAGTTCTACTCCAGTGAGCATATGAGTGAGAAGAACTCCAAAAAGCCTTATTGCTGATGTGGATCAGGTCTCAGTGAGCTAACTAGATTAAACAATCATAGCATGTGCTTAAGTCAAAGCCTACTCCAGAGCAAGCCTTAACCAAGCCTTAACTGTCTTCAGTGCTAGGCAGCAGGAAAGCAGAGAACACATGAAGAAGTTGCAGAAAAAAAAAGTCGAAACTAGCAGACGCTGGTTCATGAGATTTGAGGATAGAAAGTATCTCCATAACTTACAAGTGCATGAAAGTTGGCAGCCAGGTGCCTGCTGCAGGTTATCCACAAGCTCTCGTAGAGGTGAAACAGACTTGTTAGAGCTTCAAATGACAGTTCACAGGCGCTCAGTGAGAATCTGCTGTCTTGGGACAGCTCTGCTAAGTGGCTCTTATAACCTTTTAAACACAACTTGCTTCCTTATGAGTTTCAGGTATTTTTCTTGCTTTCTGTCTGCGAGAACCACCTAATTCTTTGTTAAACTTTGAAGTACTTGTATAAAATACTGTCAACACAGCTTTCAGTTTATTCTCATCTGATGAACTTACATCTTCAGTTTTTTCTTACATGGTATATTTCTCATTACACTTACTATGTTGGTTGTCTATTTATTTTCTAGGTATATTCTGGTACTTTCTGTTACCCAGTACAGAATAATGAGCAGTTCAGCAAGAGTAGCCATGTGGCAATATGGCCTTGCATTTCAGAGGGCATTGTGTGTCCCTATGGAAGACCATGGATAATTTCGGGAATCATCCTTGCTTGCTTCTACTTCATTTTTTTCTTTGCTCTGGGATTTTCCAGTTTCTGCCCATCAGTCAGAAGTGCAGGCCATCGCTGTTTCTACCTGACATTTTTGCATGGGACCTGGGATCCAAACTCAGGATCTTCTGCTTGTGAGGCCGACTTAACCCCTGAGCCATTTTTCCACCCTCTACCCCCAGCATTTTACTTAGATTCTGGGACCTTCTGTTCCTGTTGCTCATATGTTTTAACCTCTGAGCCTTCTTCCCAGCATTTGTTTTTGTCTCTTTGAGACAGTCTCGCTATGTAACCCAGGCTTATCTTGAATTCATGGCATCCCTCCTGCCTCATCCTCCCAAGTGCTGAGATTATAGACATTACCAGACATGTCTGACTTTACTCCTTTATGTTTATGCTTACCTATTTTCCATAAATATGAAAGTGAGGGAGCACACATTGTATCAAATGCCCTTTATCTTTCATTTCTCTATTACTCCTCCGTATTATCTCTAAAATCTAAGTTTCATTGAGTTGTCAAACAGCCAATCACTATGGGATACTATCAATACATTACAACTTCATTTAGATGCACTCATTTTAAAAAGCTCTCACAGTTCTGGGAGTTTGACCATGGTGATCTTTATCTCCTTTTTTTGTTATTTAGTTAATTGCTACCCACACTGAAAAACGTATAATGTTCTTCAGCATTACTTAGTTATCTAGTTATCCTTCAACAGAGATCATCTTCTATTTTTTATAATAAGATTGTATCAGAAGTCACTCTTGAAAGTCAGGTAGTCAATAGAGACATGTAAGGATCTTTTCTGCCCTATGGTTTATATCTAATTGTTCATTATCATTTTCTAAAAGTAACAGCAACAAGCTAGACTCTGATTTCTCTGCTGCATCTTCACTGTCAGCAAAATGAATGGTAGCATTGTGTCACTGATCCAAATGAGAAAGGTAAAAAGAGAAATTATGGGAGTCAGTGAAACATCACATTGGGTAGGGAATATCATCAGTTCAAAGCAGATAATCAAAACTTATGTTAGGAGGGTGCTAAAGAACTCAAAGGATATGTGCTATTTTGGGTTGCAGGTAAAGATCCAGATTTGAAAATTTCTGACACCATCAGCAGGAACTTTATACTCTAATCAGACAGGAGGATCTTGAAAGAAGCCTCTATCTCCTGCAGCACTGCTTTGACTTTATGCAGTGTGTCTTGCTCATGTACTGTTTGTAGATATAAACTCAATAAAGTACATTAGTATTCTCATTTTCCTATCCACAGTTGTTGTGATACTGTACAGGTCTGTTCCTTATTGAATACACTTGAAGCCTTTAAGAGAGCATATTAGAGAATCTGACATGTTAATGTTGAGCTTGCCATGTAGCTGAAGATCAATGACCTTGAACTTCTGATCCTCTTGCCTCTACCTCTGAATTCTGAAATTATAGGCTTGCTACCACCATGCTCAGTTTATGTAATGTGAGTTCTATCAAATGGGTTATATTTCAAGTCTTAGATTTGTGATTTTAATTTGAAAATATTTAATTAAAATAAAAATTACACTAATAACTAGGAACATGTTTGGTTTCGAATAAATGGAGAATCAACACAATCATATTTTAAAAAGTCAATTCACTTCTCTTTTATAGAAGAGGGTGGTGGAATCCTTTATCTTAGTTTCTTTTCCCATTGCTGTTATAAAAAGGGCTTATTCTTGCTCACAGTTCAAAGGGACAGTCCATCATGGTAGGAGAGTCAACATGGCAGGAGCTTCAGATAGCTGATTTTATATCTATAGTTAAGAGGTAGAAGGATGAAATGCTTGTACTCAGCTCACTTTCTCTATTGATACAGTCCAGGTCTGAAGCCCAGCGTTGATGCCATCTACTTTCAAGCTGATTCTTCTCACCTCACTTAATTTAATCAACATCTCTCATAGGCATGGCAGACTCTTGTCTCCCTAGTGAAATTGAATTCTGTCAAATTGACATTTAACACTAAACATCGCAGTATTGATAGAACATTTCTAGTCCATGAAACCCTTGGAGCCAGAATTTCTTTTACTTTATTCTTTTGTTATACCTAATGATAAGAAAGAATTCAGTTTATTATTATTATTGTTGTTATCTTTGAGAAGATAACTATCTTAGGTGTTGGATATAAGTATTTAATATTTTCTTCTCTTGAAGCTAGTGGAATGGGAGAAGATGTTTATAAACTATAGGTATTACAAGGAGTTAATATCTAAAATATGTTCATCGTGTTAGAACATTTAAGGTAATTGGATTTATTCCGTAAATTAGCTTTGATTATTAGATTTTTATGAGTTGTTTATGTAGTTAAAATGATTTCGGTTGTTAGGTTTACAGAGCACCTCTGTCACATATTTAAGAGGCTTTAGAGAATCCGTTTTCTTTGTCAATATAGTTTTAAATGTTTTAGGCAACTTAATTTAATTAGCTTTGTAACTGAAGATAATTATTTAGGAGAATGTAATCTGTCATGAGTTGATTGAGTATGAATAGAAAACTGTGCTGAAATAATAATTCAATCTAAAATTATAAACTGTAAAATTAACAAGATTTCCATGGTGAACTTAAAGGCTTAGAAAAAGTTGAAAAGCATACAACTTTAGATATTAAAAAATATAAGGAACTACAGGTAACTTTTTACATTGAAAAGTTAGTGTTGCAAAAGTAATCATGAGGGGATAAGATATACACACATATCCTTAAACTTCTGAGATGTTTTGAGTGTGTAGTTTATGGTGTTAAAGATGAGCACATGATGTTTTCAATATTTATATTTTCCATTATACTTTATAAACTTGTTTCTTTGCTTTTAGGAGATTCAGATTAAAGATTTGCTATGTAGAGGCCTTTATTTTGAAAAAAAATAGTGGCTAAATGCAAAGGAAGTTATTATAGCATGAGTTGGTGGACATCACTGTCTTTCCATCACTGGCACCACACTGCTGGCATATGACAGATAGTCAACAAATCCATTAGTGAATGCAAAAAGCTTTCTCACTGAGCCTTTAAAATAAGTTTGTATCTACAGAAATATAATTTACATGTTGTTATTTTTGTGAGATATAGCTGTTACAATTCAATAATTTCTTGTAATATCAAAGGTATGGAATAGAATCTGTAAAGCACTTAACCAGTCTACTCTGGAAATCTAGTTTTCCTAGCATCTGAACACTTGATTCTTTTATGTGATTTACTTGAGCCACATTGTTTTTTCAGTAAAATTTATCCAACTGAGTAAACAAGTTTTAGTTGAGGAAGAGTTTTTTTTTTTAATTGGGAAAGAGTTTGGGGGGCTTTCAGTGTTAGATGGTCAGGAATGCGATGCTTAGGTTGAAAGATGGAGTAAAAGGGAAGTGTACCAAATGAAATGTTAAAATTGAGGAATTAAAGGTATAAAATTATTTTTAAAAATCCCTAAAGCTGGTGTTTTAGGACTATTATGTTATTATATCTGAGCTGCTCTATAGGATTACCATATGACTTATATCTGAGCTGCTCTGTAGGACTACTTTGTGACTATATCTGAGCTGCTCTGTGTAGTAGTGGATTGTACTTGACTGACTGGCTAGTTAAAAAAAAAGTGTGTCATGAGTTGAACATGATTTGTCCTTTATAGGTCCATATGCTATTTTAATAACAGTTCCTAAACAATATATGGTTTAAAGAGATTTTAGAAATGAAAATTATGTCTACCGCTGAAATATTTAGAGATAAATCAATAGCCTTTAGTAGTTACATTAAAAAAAATAAGTGAATCAATTATTTAAGAAGTTAAAACAATTTATTAAATGTAAAGAAAGCAGAAGGAAGAAAATGATCAAGGACAGAAATTAATGAATTTGGAAACAATGATGCAACAGAGATACAGATGGACAGGATGCAACTGTTTTGAAAAGGGCAATGAATTAGACTAATGCCTGGTAAGTTTGGGGGACTTAAAAGAAAACCAACTGGAGAAAAGGGACTTTTGAGGGCCAGAAACATGGGTCAGCAAGTAAAGGTGTCTGTATGCAAAATCTGAGCTTGACCCCCCAGAACCCATGAGAACTCACCTCCACACACAGGCTGTTGCACACATTTGCCTTCTCTCTTTCTCTCTCTCATACGTAATAAGTATTTTAAAATAATAAAAAGTTTGGACATATTAAAACAGATTTAGGAAAAAGTTGAAAATCTAGATTATTCTGTATCAAAGAAATTGAGGCAGTAGTTAAAACCTTCTTACTACAAATGTTCAAATCAACTCAAAGAACTAGTTTCAGTCTTACATACATAATCTTTTTCATTTCAAATACAAGGCTAGTAAATTCTTTTTTTAAATTTTTTTTTATTTATTATTTATTCAATTGTGTATGTAGAACCACGGACGAATTCGGGAACCACCATGGACGCTTCCATCTCCTTGTTTACTCTGCCCTGGGATTCACAGGCTCCGCCCTACCAGGACCAGAAACGCAGGGCGCCCCCGCTTCCGCCTGGCGTCTATACGTGGGGTCTAGGATCCGAACTCAGGACCTTCCACCTGCAAGGCAGAGGCTTAACCCCTGAGCCACCTATCCAGCCCCAAGGCTAGTAAATTCTTAAAACGATAGAAATTGAAAAGGGGATATTATAGTCTCCCTTAGGAGAGACTATAGGAAATTAATAGCAAATGAAATTCAACTTTTTTGAATTTCAAAAAAGCAACTTTAAAGGAACTTTATTATGATCGAAGTGGGTTTAATCCAGGGGAACAAGCAACAGCAGAAAAAAAATGTGTTCATGTAATTTACCATTTTACTAGGGCGAAGTTGATAAAGCTTTTGATAATTCATATTTTCTAATTACAAAAAATAATTTTCAAAAGAATGCTTCATTTGCATATTTAAGAAAAGGAAGCCATGGAGAAAACAGTATGAAAATTCAATTCAGGTTTTTTGGACAGAATCGATAAACTGTGGGGGAATATATAGCTATGGAATATATAGCTATCAAGTAAGGTTTGAAATTAGCTAGTTAGGGGCTTGGAAAGGTGGCAGGGGTTAAGCCTCTGCTTTGGAGGTGGAAGGTCATGAGTTCGGATCCTAGACCCATGTATAGACGCCGGGCGGAAGGGGGCGGCCTGTGTTTCTGGCTCTGGTAGGGCGGAGCCTGTGAATCTTGGGGCAGAGCAAACAAGAAGGAGGTGGAGGCGGTCCATGGTGGTTCCTGAATTCGCCTGTGGTTCTACACATACACACACATGCACACATGCACAATTGAATAAATAATAAAAAAAAAGAAATTAGCCAGTAATTTATTCAAAAATTGAAGACATGAGCTATACATGTCTTTTTCGAGAGGATTCAGTCAATGAAGTGCAGCTACAGAATTCTCTTACAGATTTTACCTATATTCTTCATCTGCAGTTTTCCATTTCAGTATCTTGAGGAAGGTGAAATCTCCATGCACAGTGTTGTTAACTTGTTTTAGAATTTTCATCCTATACTATTAGTTCAGTACTGGTTTAAATAATAAATTAAGAGAAATCATACAGTGGTGGATCAGCAGGGTAGCGAAACTGGAGCGAGTAGAATATGGTTATAGAGAATAGAGAAAATTACCTAATAGAGAAATTTGACTCACAAATTATGTTTTCTTCTATTTCTTTTATTTGACTATAAGTCAATTATCTTCTCTTGCTATTAATACTTTTTGTCTCAGATTTCAAAATACTTTTTCAGTTTTTAATTTTTGTACTTTAAAACTTCAGATAGAGAAAAAATAAAAAGGACACTTTACTGCAAAGACAACTGATTAAATTTATGTATATGTAAATATATGCATATGTATATATTCATGTTGAGTAGACATCATTTTATGGGATATAAATTAATTGGTGAAAAATATGCATTGAAGTTATTTCTTGGAAATATAATTTGAAATAATTTGACTCTCTTTGTTGAGAGGCTGAGGTTTTGTAATATCTTTTTTTTTTATTTTGTGATAGAATACTTGATAAGGGAGGGAAAGAGTGGCTAGCTAGTTGGGCCAAGAATGAGCTCTGGGTTGAATTGAAAAATCCTGCCTCAATGAATAAAGTGAGGAGAGATCAAAGAAGGCACTTGATCTTTACCTTGGGCCTGTATATGCATATATACATGTGCACACGCATCTGTGCACTTGTATGCCCACCCACACATATGTGAACATGCATATATATATGCACACAACACACACACACACACACACACACACACACATGCACACACAAATGAGCACAAACCCTTCTTGGTGTGTCTTAGGTGATTCTAATCAAGTTAAGTTGAAAATGAATATTAACCATCACAGGAGTGACCCAGAAAAAGAGAAATAGTAATCAAAGGGCACATTAATTTCCTCATCAAGGGATACATACTTTTAATGATCTATAATGTAGTATGAAAAATATTGTTAATACATTATTATATATTTCAAAATTACCAAGCGAATTATAAAAAAAGGGTTGGTAAGAATGTAAGAGTCCGAAAGGGGTGGGGGAAGCATTGTCTGGAAAGGACAGGGCTATTCCATCCATGATCTCACTGTAGTTATATGTAATTCCAAAAAAACTTACACAAGATTTGCGCTATCAGCATTTTACCATGGAAAGAAAAAGAACTCCAGAGGATCCATACCTCCTTGAGAGACAATTGAGTGTTAATGCTGGATTTGGTGGAAGGAGAACTGCTTTCCTCAGTGGCAAGTGGTTTTTACTGATAAGTGATCCATGCTCCAACAAGTGCTCAGGCACTCGCCAGTCCTAGATAGAAAAGACATGAAAGTATGAAGAATACTGGTAGGGACAAAGAGTTGTAGTGGAAAAAAGAGGGTGGGTGGGGTTGAGTAATAAGGGGTAAAGATGATGTAAGTCTCTCTTAAAGAGTAAAAATAAAGTTGGAGAAAATTACCAAAAACAGATTTAAAATGTTCTTACCACTAAGAAAGGAAAGCATATGAGGTGGTGGATCTGTTAATTAGGACAGATTAGTAATTCTCCAAACCATACTTTTATATGTAACTATTATTTATCAATTCAGAATACTTTCTTTCGGATGTGTATGTGGCTGTACCAGGGAGCCCTTGAGTGTGTGTGCCTGTAGAAATACAGGAATAATCCTGAATTACTCTGTCCTCTTATTATTTTGCTCTGGGGTTTCCCAGGTTCTTCCTTCCAGAGCTGGAATTGTAGACAACAGCCATTTGCATCTGACATTTTTGCTTGGGATCTAGGATTTTTGAACTTTTTCTTGTTAGGCAAAAAGTTTAGCTGCTGAGTCATCTTTGCAGCCTGAGACTACTTTTTTTTTTTAAAGTGAGAAAGTATATACTTATGTATAATATATTCTTCTAAAAGAGATTTTTTTTCCTGTACTTTCAGATAACCTAATGAGACCTCTTTTGAATTATGGTATTTCTTGGTAAGCATTTAAATTTTTTTCCCTACTTTTAAAATAATACTTGTTAGTTTATGCAAATGAATATTATTTTTTGGTTACTGTTGCAGTATGTCTATGGGTTTTCTGGTTGAAGAGACTGCACCAATCGTTTGGAGAGGCCTTATGGTAATGTCAGCCATTGAGATGCTGTTGAGGCAGGTGAGAACATTGCACTAAATACTTAATTTTGCCAACACTGTAGTTAAAGCATTTGGTGATTGAAGAATCGTTCAGGTTTGTAGTCAGCTCTGGTAGGTAGAATAAGAATGAAGTTTATGGTCTGAATGCCTAATGAGCGAGGTGACTCCAAGACTCAATTTCATTGTTCCATGATTTAGCCTTATCTATCCTTATGAGTACTAAAATCTTAATATTTAACTTTAAATTGCTTCATTGAATCTATTGTGGAAGAACAAATCTTTTTTATTGCCTTCTCTAGACTTATGGTTAATCTCATTGTAGCCAATATTGAGTAATAGTATAAAACTTTTGTCAGATGTAAAAAATATATATAAATAAAAAAATATGTAAAGTCATGGTACTTGAGATTCACAATTGTGTCACAAAAGATGTTACTTTGTTTTACTTTCAGTGTATACATTATATAGTCGTATGCATGAAATCTTTGTTCTTAAGAAAGCAAATAACATTAATTTATAGTTTGGAATAAAGTGTACTTTTTCTTAATAGGTAAGAATTTCTAATTATCTTTAACATAAATATTGCAAGTCATTTGCATTATTCTACCAATTTACAATTACCACGTTTTTGTTAAGATTCTACTTTAGGTCTGATCTAGACTGCATGCTATTGACTGTAATGGGAGATATTCCTGTATTCATTGTCAGATGATGTGTAGCAGATGAAATATGTCTGGAACTCTGAAGCTCTTCTTTTTCACTATAGGCTCTTGTTCTTCTAACACTATCCTTACTTAAATTCTGATAATTTTTTTTTTCTTTTTTTGTCATAGGACCTTGACTTCTCTTGTTCTTCCAGTTACATAAGTCTTTGGCTACATTTCTTCTCCTTTCCACTCAGGTCCTCTTATTCAAGTCATTCTCATAATATGCATTCCTTACCATTTCCTTTGTGACTGTGACCTTTATTTGTCTGAGTTAGCCTGTGCTTTCTTTTTTTTCCTGTGGAATAATGTCAGAGAATATACAATAATTACATTAATTGCCTGCATTATACATTTTGGATATCCAAATATAGCTACCATTTCAGCTCTTCAGGCATCTGAATTTACTCATTGTTCTCAACATTTATCAATACCTAACAAAAATATTCAAGAAAATTGGTAGTGTAGTTGAACATCAAGTGGAGATTTTGATGAAAAAAAGCTCTCTGACATTTCCCAAAGTCACAGTAAATTCTGGTTAAGTGCCGATACACATTTTCAGCAAACATAGCACCAAATATAAAGATGGAAGGCAAGGCAAGACCATAGGCTGCATATTATGTCATTGATACTTTGGGGTTCTGTGTCAGTGGATAGTGTATCTCTGTTCTGTGGAGTCCCTTTCACCTCCACATAGCTGAAAAAGCTGGTGTTTTAGGACTATTTATTTTTACATCTGAGCTGTTTTGTAGGACTACTATATGATTTATATATGCGCTCTGCTTGGTAGGACTACCTTGTGACTGTATCTGAGCTGCTCTGTGTAGTAGTGGATTGTATCTAACTCACTGGTTAGTTAAAAAAAATATGTATGTCATGGTTTGAAGATGAGTTCTTCCCCGCAGGCTCATGTGTTTGACTCTTTGATGTTGGTTTGGAAAGATCATGGTATTTTTAGGAGGTAGAGCTTTGCTGGAGGATGGTAAATCACAGAGGATGAGCATTGAGGTCAGTTAGCCCTACCCTACTTCCACTAGTAGTCTGTTCTAGCAGTCTCATCCTCCGTGATGATGTCTGCAGACCTAAGTCACCTCAAGCTTCAGCCACTCACATGCCCTCTGTTATAGGATTCCCACTTTAATGGACTATGTCTACCTTCTGGAACCTTTAGCCAAATAAATCTCCCTTTCTTCCCTTTAGGTTACTTGTGTTTGAGTGTTGTTTCACAGCAGCAGAAAAAGTAACTCTCAATGCATCTATCATGCAAGTAGACAAACAAGTGAAAGCACCTAATGATTATCATTTAGGACAAGATGAACATCATAGTCCCAGAAACTCCTCTCTTGTTCCTTTCTAGTAACTTTTTTATTGTTGTTCTTTCTTTTAAATGAGAACAAATTCTGTGACCATTCAGTCTATTTTGAACCAGAGGTGTGAGTTGCTTTATTTTGTTGCTTTCATTTTAGTGGGTTGCACAGATTTGCAGTGTCTCCTTCAGTGATTTTTGATAAATTCATTTACCTATGTAACCATATCCAGGTCCAAATAGAGGATATTTCCATTCTAAACTTTTCTTGGGCCTACTTCTCTTTGGTTCCATGGCCATCAACTCTCAGGGTTAGGCTTTATATCTCCATGACTGAATTTCTATCATAAATCTGCTCTCCTTTCCTCTCTTCCTCTCCTCCTCTCCTTCCCTCCTCTCTCCCTTCCTCCTCCCCTCCCCTCCTCCTCTTTTCTCTTCCCCTCCTTTCCTGTCCTCTCCTCTCTTCGCCTCCCCTTTTCTCCCCTCCCCTCTCCTCCCTGCTTCTCTTCTCTCCCCCTTCCTCTTCTCTTCTTTACCTATGTATCTTAAGTTGTCTTTGAACATATATTCCTCCTGCGTGCTGGGATTATAGATGTATAGATGTATAGAAGTATTTCAAAATATGTTTTCTACCCAAAACAAAATCAGATTAAAAATCATTAAGTTCTTAAGATTCTCAAATATTCAGAAATTAAATATACTATATATACACATAGTTTAAAAAAAGAAAGACAGGCCAACAAGATGGCTCAGCAGGTCAGGCACCTGCATGTGAACCTGGTGACTTGAGTGATAAACGACTGTGGAATACACGATCCTAAACGGGACATCCACACTGAGTTTAAATATTTTTAAACTTCAAATAAGTAGAATCATTGAGGAATATACCTTTTTTTAGTATCTTTCTTAGTACCAAATCTGTGAAATTCATCCATGTTGAAATTTATTTTTCTTGCTAATCAATGTTTTAGTATGAATATAAGCAAATATTATATTTGAAGACTTGGTTTCCATTGTTTGGTTAGCGTGGATGTCCCGTTTAGGATCGTGTATTCCACAGTCGTTTATCACTCAAGTCACCAGGTTCACATGCAGGTGCCTGACCTGCTGAGCCATCTTGTTGGCCTGTTTTTCATTTTTTAAACTATGTATATATATAGTACATTTAATTTCTGAACATTTGAGGATCTTAAGAACTTAATGATTTTTAGTCTGATTTTGTTTTGGGTAGAAAACATGTTTTGAAATACTTCAGTGTAAAAATTTTGAGATATTGTATGGGTCAACAAATGTGTGTCTTTGTGACTATTCTGTGTGCTATGACCCTTTAGAGCCTCTATTTTAGCTACTATGATTACTTTTCTGTACTTATAATTTAGGTTACTTATAATTAGGTAATTTAGGTCTGTACTTATAATTTAGAATAGTATTGAAATCTTTTGTGTCTTTATTGATTCTTTTTGCCTAGTTATTCTATATTTTACTAAAAAGAAAGGTTTTAGAATTTGTTTCATATATGTTGAAGATTTTATATGAGATGAACTTGTTTAGAATGGGCTTATGTATCTCTGGCAAACTCCTCCTTTTGAAGTCTGTCTGATACTGAAACAACCACACAAGAATCTCATGTATACAAGTTGCGATAATTAATATGTTAACTTGTCAGCCAACATCTAGATTTACTTACTGAAAAGACGACCCTTGGGCATAAATTATGAGGCATTATCTAGATTAGGGTAATAAATGTGAGTTGGATTCCCATGAGTTGGATTCCCAGACTGAATAAAATGGAGAGCACCTACATTCACATCTATGGAGCAGTGTGAACAGCTGCCTCTACTTCTTGCAGCCATGTTTTTCCCCTAGAACATGTAACTGTGAGCCACAATAAATCCTTCCTTCTTTAAATTGTTTTCGCCAGGGTTTCATAAATGTTAAGCAAGTATTCTGTCATTGTATCTTATACCTCTGGGGATAAACCCAGGGTCTCATAAATGCCTAGCAAGTATTCCATCATTGAGTTTCAACCTCAGCCCCTTAACCTTGAATTTCATTATATTTAAAGTAGGTCAACTGACAATATTTAGCCATGTCTTGTTTAAAATAGTTTGATAATTTTGCTATTTAATTAAATGTTTTAAACTTGGTCTAATTATTTGTACAGTTGAATTTATATCTGCTATTTGACTTTTCTCAATTTGTTACAATTATTTTTTCCCAAGAATAATTTTCTTTTCTTTTTTTTTGAATAATTGAAATAATTCTGAATATCTGCTTAAGTTCTCTTTAGCTTTACCTCTTGATATTATTCTGTAGTTACTTTAGGGATTATAATTTTTTTAACTTTCCACAGCTTTCAAGTTAATATTAAATACTGTTTAAATTCTCTCAAACTTTACCTGCTGGTGTTATTCTCTATCTTCCTTAGGAATTATACTATGTCTTCCTAGCACATCTTCTTCAAGTTAATATTGTGTGTACTTCTGAGTGTGGTGGTATACATCTATAATCACAACATTTGTAAGGTAGGATCAAGAGGGTCATGAGTTCAAATCATCCTTGACTATATAATAGCAAATTTGAAAGAAACAAACCCCCCAAAAGTTAATATTGTAGTATGCAAATGAAAATTTTTGTCTCAGTATAGTTCCATTTACCATTTCATGCATTTATATATTATTGCGATGCATTTTAATATATACTTATAAAGCTTATGATATGGTGCTATAAAATTTATTTAGTTATGTTTTAAATTGCTTAAGAAAACAATCTTTTACGTTTTCCCATCAACTTTTTGTTTCAGTACTTTTCTTTAGATCTGCGTTTTATCTGTTGTCATTTTTTTTTTATTTTAGGAATTTGCTTTAGTATTTTGTTGTGAATATTTCTATTGGTGATTAATTTTTCTCAATTTTCACTTATTGAAAGATCTTGTTTTCCTCTATCTTTGTAAAATGTAGACTTGTCCTCACTTTCTCAAGCTCTTACAGGATATTCTGTTTTTTTTTTTTTTTTTGTATCGGGTTATTTGTGATGAGAAATCTCCCATAATTTCTGTAGCATCATGTGAACACTGTTCATTCTTCAACAATTTTTGTAATTTCCTTTCTGTTTTTGATTACTTATTTTTGTTATCTGTTAAATATTGATGTTCTGTCAAATCAAGTCTGTACATCTGTAACTAAGGGCATACATAGAGTCTGGAGCCAGCCATTGATTCATTCCTGCCTCCGCATTTAACAGTAGTGTGATCCTCAGGATAACCTATCTGAGCTTTGTTTTTCTCACATGTAATATGGGTTTAGTGGTAGTTGCCTAAGTTTGAAGATTGCATGATTATGTATAATATGCCTAGAAAGCTTATATATGTGCTATTACCATTATATTTTATCAATCACAATGTATTTTTCTCTTTACAATTGACACATTTTTCTAATCAGAATGGATGTTGTAACTGATGGTATTTAGAATTGTTTTCTCTCTGGATCCAAGGGAGTTTCTCTTTAAGAGGTTTTTTGTTGTTTCCCAAGTCATAGAGTGATGGGACATTTTCAACCTGTGGCAATTGCAACTAAATTCTCTTTGAGACCACTCTAGTGCTATGAATTTTGAGTTGAAGGCTGCATAGATGCCACCTTAAAGTTCATGCTCTTAAGGAAGTTCCCCTCTCCGTCTTCCTTTGTCATATTCATATATGCACATGTCCTCTATTTCCTTTCTAAATCATGGGGAGTTTACAACAGCTCAGTCCTGTGGGTCTCAGCTCTGTATAGAGTTCATATATAAGGCTCTAACTCCCTTATTTTTTTTGTTTAGTTTTTTCTTCTTATAACACTCTTTAAAACAATGATGTAGTCATTGGAGTATTAGAATAAGTGTTTGGAACATTGTTCTTCAATATATATACACAAGGACTGGGGAAATGGTTAATTGGTTAAAAAGAGGACCCCAGGTGGCAGATATAGTGCTAGTCTGTAATTCAGGCCCTGGAAGGCAAAGCCTGGGAAACTCCAGGGCAAAGCAAGAGAGAACAAATTCATAATTTCACCCTTAGGCCTCAGGGACACTCACTGACATGGCCTTGTGTACACACACACACAAGAAATTTCTTGTTATCTTTAAAAACTTAAATTTAGGTCAAACCCCATGCCTGTTAAATCAGGCACTTTGATTGAGAGCCAGGTGACATTTTGGAGCTCTGTGCTTGATTCTAATCATTAGAGGAGTTTGGGAATCTCTGGTTTGGAGTGCTTTTGCAAAATTGACAGTTCGATGAAAGTGAGGATTTTAGACAGGCAAGGACATAGTGGATACTTTGAGGCCAATGTAAATTTCTGATAAAATAGAGAATGATAAATGTCTGAATGGAAAATTTATTTATTAACAGCTACAAAGCTTCCTCCACTTGAGTCCCCACTTAAACGTTTTCATTTAGTGGACAAGGTGGATACTAAAATATAAGTTAAACTTCATGGTCTGGTCTGGTAGAACAAGGTAGATAAATGCTAGAATATCATTTTCAATATTGAATTTATCACTAAGTATTTCTTTTTATTCTCCCTCTTTTTCCATTTTGATTTTAGTGATTAAAGTAATTAATATCTAGTATATTTCACTCAATGAAAACCTTTTTTAAAAAAATTTCTGTTATTTGTTTAGATTCCTGAGTAGTTTTCTTCTAAATTGCATATCACATAGATTTAGTTAATTTAACTCAAATGAGGAAGTTTTTTTCATACTTTGAGTTTGGAAATATGGAGAAATGGAAGGAATAATTTCAGTTTTTGGAAAAAGAACTACAGCAGAGTACTTCAAAGGCTAGCCCTGTGGGGAACACCTGCGGTAGCCCCAGCTCACCCTGGAACCCAGGGATCTTGGCAGCGGTTTCAGTGCTTTTACTTCAATCTCTAGTGTCCCCTGACGTGAAGCAGATGCCAGTTTTCTTCTCTAGGGTTCTGATAATAGCATATAATGAGTTGGTTGTTTCCTAGCAACTAGAGAAGCAGTTTCACTTTAACTGATCCTACAGTAGGAATGAAATGCTTTCCCTTGATACTTGGTATTAGTGTTTTCCCTGACAAGGAATTTTACTTTGGAATTAGGAATGTTCTCAGTCATTGACTTATTAAAGACTTTTTACTTTTGAGTTGGACTAAACTCTGCTTCATCTTGTGTGTGTGTGTGTGTGTGTGTGTGTGTGTGTGTGTGTGTACATATGTACTGTCTGAACTCCTTAAGAGCCTCTCAGAGAAAGAGACAAAGGAATTTGATACATAGTTGCTCAAATGGCAAGTAATAATACAAGAAGCAGTAATGGGCATGTTTTCCCAGTGTTTAACACGATAATTAGCACACAAATTCTTTTGTCTATTTAATGTTTGCAGCATTAGAGGTTTATTAGGTAATGGTTAATGCTTTGTGGAAATAAATATGTGTAAAACTTTACCCGTACTACTTCACTCTGAATGCTCTGTAGTTCATGACCTATTAATTGCAAACAGTATTCCATATCAAAGTATCATGGTCATGATTGCACATATTTCCTTTCAGATCAGTTTTAAATGGATTGCTAAATAATTCCATTATTTTTTAAAATGGTAGTTGTAAAGCATCTGTACTTATTTGAATCATATTTTAAAATCCTTTTCACTTAACAGTAGTACTGTGAATTTTGTGACTGTTCAGATAAATACAAGTATAAAAACATGAAATAGATGACTTTCTGTATAGTCATTCACAGTTCAAACGGTTTCCAAGGAAATTACCACTTTTCCTTTTTGGCAACATAGATTAATGCAAAGTGACTTCCTCATCTAGATTTACAGTATGATATGTTTTTTCAAAGGTTCTCAGACACTTAGGCAAAGAGATATAATATTAAATGGTGCTCTTAACATAATAAGTGAGCTATATCTAAATACAACAAAGGAAGTGATTGCCTAGCAGGGGATGGTTTACAGAATATGTGTTAACTTATTAGTGAAGTCATTGGACATGTTTTGTTTGATTTGTGCACTGACCATTTTTATTCCTCTGTTTTTTTTTTTTTTTAATCACAGGTATTTTAGCATGTTATCTAGAAAAATACTTTCATGGGTCTCCACGAAACAAAGAATTAAGAACACTGATTCAGCTGAACTGAGAGTAGTCTTTTAGGTACCTAAAATGTGTACTATAAAGAACAAAACCCTTTAAAAATCAGTGATTACACATAATTTAACTCAATTGCTGCTCTTTGATTTCTAGTTTTGAGTTTTTTCTTTCTTTTTTGAAGTGTAGTTTAGGGAACAAGGTAATAGAATTATATTACAAATAAGTTCCATTCTTTGAATTATTTGCATAACACAGTGTTATCCAGTAAGTGCCTTAATTTGATTAATCTGTCAGAAGTCCCTTTTTTGCATCATGTATTTATTCAGTGACAATTATTTATTGTGCTGACATCAGGCAGTTATTGCTGTGCTTTTAGCATTTCATTGAATGTTTTGTCATTTTCCATAGCAGACATTGGTCATCTTCTTGCTGCTTATGGGCATTGGTTAGATGCCAAGGGTGAAAGGTGTGCCAGACACACTCCTAGGCCTTGAAACTGTGGAAGGAAGCTTTTAGGTATAGACCTACTTTTGACCTACAAGCATGACATTTAGATAGGCTGGGAATTCTGTTGATTTTAACACACTGTTGGGTAATGTTTTATTTAAGGCAATGAAAGTTGGACTTGAGTATTATGTAGTATTATGACTGTTGTATTGCTAAAGTTTATCAGATTTTGCAGTTTCATTTAGGTTTTATGTCACTGAAGAAACACTGGTCAGCATACAGAGAACGAGTTGTCAAAAGAATTAAGAACAGCCTAGGAATATTAATTGCTGGTGATTTCCTCCCACTGAAAACACCTCTTTCAGGTGAAAGCCTTCAACTGAATGTAGGTGTGCTCAGATTTAGAGTTTTGTGTACTATATCCCAACATTCTAAGGCCCAGGCTATGTATGGAAGTTTTTTAGGTTAGCACCAGTTGATCCCAGTTGGCCACCCAAGTCATTTATGCTAAACTGCTCAAGCATTGGAATAGATCTGTCAGCCCATCTTTCTCTGGTCCTTATAAATACAGATATAGAGACAGCTTTTCACTTAGTAAAACAACTTAATGACGAGGGTATAAGTGGTAAATTTTATCAAGAAAGCAAAACAAATAAGTCAAAGCAATCAGCTGTGAAAATAATTGAAAGGGAAATGTGTTCAGCAGTGTTAGGCACTTCTCACTCTGCAATTCTGACTTAGAGGAATGTGTGAGTCTTGGGAGGCCTTTTTCTGGCATATTTCCAGGCCAGATCTCTTGCTGCCGTCCAGGTTACATAGGACTGAGTAGAATTGGTCTGCTGCCTGTGTCAGTGATGGGCCTTCTTGGTCCATCCCTTACTTTCTGGTACCTTTGGAAATGACAGCCCTTTACTCCTCTTGGCCATGATTTTTCCCCCTTGGACTTTAAGCCTTTCAGATGCATCTTGCACTGATGGGGATATGAAACTAGAAAGCTATCTCTTCTTCTGCTTGGCGTCTTCACACAGGCTATCTTTCAGGAAGGCTGGGCTCCTTACTTCCTTACTTGATCTTCTATGTAACTTTCTGTTGCCAAAATAGAGTTCTTATTCTGGATCTTTCCAATACTCCTAGCTCAAGCTTTTATTTATTTGTTTGTTTGATTGGTTGTTTTGGGTATAACTTTTAGGGAAACATGTTCTGAGCCCCTTGAAGACCTTCCCAAGCTCTAGGAAGTGTTGAGACTGTGGATTCAGGTTAGGTTTACTTTGCTGTTATTGACTCAGGTACTTCTAGGGAGAAAAGGGCTTTGCTTGAATTTAATCTCAAGTACAGATGACGGAATCTGAATCCTTACTCTCTTAAAGTGGCATTAGGGGAACAATCTCTTCAATGCAGAGTAAAAGCAAAGAAACAGATTTTAGAGAAAAATAGAGAATCTGGTTTAATTTTACTTCTGAAATTAGAAAAAGAAAAAGTCATGGCTCCATTGTTTAAACTTGGCCAGCATTTCTTGGGTATTGTTGCAGTCCACCTGCATAGTTGCTGATAAATGACCAGAACACAGTTTAAGGGAACAAGGAGTTTACTTTCTTACGATAGTCCGGTTACAGTTCATAGTCCAGCTTGACAGGAAAGCACACACCAACACCAGGGCCGAGGGAACTGGCCACCATAACGGCTGAGAGATGGACAATCCTTACTTGCCAGACCAGCATGTCTGGCCAAGTATACAGAAGGATGCCAACTCTCTCAACCAGCTCTCTCTGATTTATCCAGGGCTTAATCCCACCCACCATGGGCTGGGTCTTCCCCAGCAGCCAGACAATCTCCTTCAGGTTTGCTCTGGGCTTAACTCAACCATCAACTCTCTACAACTGTGCCCAGAACTCAAACCCTCAAGAGTCAAGTTGACACCTGTGCTTAACTATGACAGGTATTTTTTAGTGTCTGACAACAGAGAAGCTTTTGCCATTTCCTTCCGTGTCTGTGTTCCAGAGCAATGACATAGAGGCCTTAGGACGGTCATTTCATGTCAAGGGCAGGTTGTAACTGTGTCTGATGTAAGTGGGAGCATATAGAAAACCAGCTTGTTTATAAGAACTAATAAAATGACAGTCTCATTTAATTGAAGACCAACAGTCAAAATTATTACAAAAGGAAGTACTATTAGAAAAATGTACTGATTCCACAAAATAGATTTTCAAAGGAGGATGAAAAAAGTCAGCCGTAACTCATTAGCATCAAAATAACGAGGCTAAGATAGCTTGTCTTTGGAAACAAATTAAAAAATGCTGATTGTCAAGCCTATATAATAATAGCCCATTTTCTACATTAGATACTTTTGGAAGAATTCCTAAATTCCTTTCTTGATACGGATTTTGAAGAATAACTTATATGATTTGAACTAAGTCTATGTGATGAGGTAATTAATTATTTCTTGTCTTCTGCAGTGATAATTAAGAAGCCTTAATAAAGATCATATCCAAGCCTTTAGGAGAGCATCTTGAAACTGTGGTCTCATTGGATGGGCAGGGGCTCACCCTGTCTATAGGTGTATGAGGGATGGGGCCAGACTCACTAGGCAGAAGCCTGTAGGGGCTCTTCAAGATTCACCGAAACTTGACCACATCCCAAGACAGGTAGAAGGGTTTTAAATAAATAGTACTGGGGATTTCACTGAATTTTGACCTATTTTTACATCTTAGGCAGATACTAATTGCATTAATTTTAATGTTAAGATACATCATTTTCAATTTTTACTATCTCTGAAATGAAAGTGACGTGGCATCATGTCAGTTTAACTTATAGCATTTTCTTTTAGTTTAATTCTGGGTGCTACATAAAATAGTAGTATATCTTACTACTTGGCTTTTTTTTTTCCTTCAAAGCAGTTTCTTTTCTTTTCTTTTTTTTTTTTTTCTAGTTTTACAAGCTCAATGAGCAGGTATCCTTACCACCTTCCTTCCCCTTTCCCTTCCCTCCTTCGTTCCTCTTCTATCCCTCCTTCCCTCCCTCCTTCCCCTCCCTTAATGGATCCAACCTGCTCCCTCCCACCCTCTTATGGGTCAGCTTATATGAGTCCTGAGGTTCCTTCTGGATTATCTGCTCTAGTGGGGGTTCAGGCCTCTGTGGCAGACCAAGAGGACCTTCCTTGGGCAGACTGATAGGGGTAATTCTCAACACATGTCTACTCCCTCACCCTTAAGGATCCTAATGCTTGAAATTACTTCCGAGATTCTCATTAGTCTTTGGGGGAATGTTGATATGTCAGCCATTGTGCAGGTCTGGTAAGGTCAAATCACATTGCAGTGAATTCCTGGCTGCAGCAGCCCTGTCTTGAGTGGAGTGTCTTGTCCAGTGGTGGACCACCCCACATTTAGGTTCTTACAGTCTTCCCGCTCCTTCTTCTACAAGGTTCCCTGAGTCTTAGGATAGGGAAAAATTTGGCTGACCTGGTTCTGGGTGAATATTGTAGGGTCACCAGTATTCTGCATTCTGTTGACTGTTGTCTATTTGCTGTTCTTACACTGCACAAAGCTGCATCCTGTTTAGGTGATGAGATCCTTTCCTATCCTAAGATAAAAACAGTTTAAAAACAAACAAGCAAACAAACAAGGCTTTTTATAAAAGAAAAGGTGTAAACGGAGAGTGAAGAATAGGAATAGGAAGCAGTAGTGAGTAGGGCAGGCAACCAACTGGTTACCTACTAACCACCAGCCTTCTCCCTCATTGAGGACACATGCCCAGCACTTCAATTCAGTCCAAACACTAGTGAACAAAATAAGGAAATTGACAGTGGATGTAGACTTGGACTTATATTTATGGGACTTTCTTGACAGTGGCCTTATTTATCTACTAAACTGTGTTCTTTTGTCTCTACTCTCTTGGGGTCTTCTTTCCCTTACCCTCCTAGTTACCCTTTGCAGTTATAATGGATATTATAGAGATTTTCCCTTGAATATGTCATTCTGAGGACTTGGAACTAGGTTCCATTTATAACAGAGAACATGTGACATCTGACTTACTGTGCTTGGGATACTTCACTCAGTATAATTTCTTCCAACTCCATCCACTTACCAGAAAATTTCATTAATTCATTTTTTTTTTTGGTGGCTGAATAGTATTCCATTATGTAAATGTACCATGTCTTCATTATCCATTTGTCAACTGTTGGGCATTTAGATTGATTCCATGACTTTGCTATTGTGAATAATGCTGCAATGAACATGAATGTACACATGTCATTATAATAAGATGAATCTTTTTTTGGGGGGGAGAGGATATTCCCAGTAGTAATATAGCAGGGTCATATGACTTTTCAATTTTTAAGATTTTTAGAAACTGTCATACTGATTTCCAGTATGACAACCTTTTTTTTTTTTTTTTTTTTTTTATTAAAAATTTAATTATACATTTTAAAAATTTTTTACCAGTTCCCTCCCTCCCCCCTCTTCCCCCTCCCCTTCCCCCAGTGCCTCCCCCCCAATTCCCAGATAGTTCTTTATTGTGTGTGCCTAACTCTCCACTGTGTCCTCCTCTCCGATGACATATAAGGACCCAGTGGCATTTCCATAAGCCCTTTCTCTTGTTCCCCTTAAGCATAAGATCACTACTATGGCTGTCAATCCCTTGCCTCCAGGGGTCTCGGTGCCCTTATCAGATGCTAGACTTTATGAGGGCAACAGTGCGCTGGACATTGCGCAGGGCATGCAAAGTTCCATTATGATTGCTTTGGCCCCAACTATTGTTGAGAATCTTGCAAATCGTTGCTCCTCCCATCCTTTTGCTCTTACAATCTTACCGCCCCCTCTTCCGCAAATGTCCCTGAGCTCCAGGATGGGGAGAGACTAAGCTGGCCTAGTTCTAGGTGGTTGATATAGAGTCTCTGAAGTTCTGGATTGTGGTTTGTTGATTTTCTTTTGCAGTTTTGCTGCTCCTGCAATTCCCTTCACTCCATTCTGCTGGGCACTGTATGTCACCCCCTGGCCAGAGACAAAAAGCTGTTAAACTGGAGTCTTGTTGTAATAGCACATTCAAGGGTAGATGTAATAAGAGTAGGAAACCTCACTGAGAGAGGGGTCCATCACCCATTTGCAAGATGATTACTTTTTATCTGCTAGACTATATGCCCTCCCCTTCTGGTGAGATCAGGAAAGAACGTCTGTGAACTTAACCAGGTTTCTCATTACTTACTTGCAGACCTTGATGGAGGCCTATTTTCTCTGCTGTAACATGGTCTCCTCTCTCTTTGTTTCTGGTGTGGCCCTCCTAACCCATCTCTCTTGTTCATAATCCTTGCAATTACTGTGTTACATAGGTTTACTTTTGAGTGTCCCAATGTGGGCTGGGTGAGTTTGGTACTAGGAGCCACCTATTAGGGAGTACATACGGCGCTTAATTTTCTGGGTTTGGGATACTTCACTTAATATAATTCTTTCTAATGACATCCATTTCCCAGCAAATTCCAGTAATTCATCATTTTTGATGGCTGAGTAGTACTCCATTGTATAGATGTACCACAGTTTCCTTATCCACTCGTCAACTGTTGGACATTTAGGTTGATTCCATGACTTTGCTATTGTAAACAGTGCTGCTATGAACATGGTCGAGCTTGTGCTATCGAGGCGAACCTTTGCTGCTTGGGGGGTTATTCCCAAAAGTGGGATAGCAGGGTCATATGGCATTTCAATCTTTAATTTCTTTAAGAATCTCCAGACGGCTCGCCAGAGTGGCTGTATGAGCCTGCATTCCCACCAACAATGTAGGAGAGTTCCCCTCTCTCCACATCCTCTCCAGCATTTGTCGTTGTTTGTATTGTGGATTTTTGCCATCCTGACCGGGGTGAGATGATATCTCAGGGAAGTTTTGATTTGCATTTCCCTGATGGCGAAGGAAGTGGAGCATTTTTTAAGATAATTGTTAGACATTTTAATTTCATCCCTGGTAAAGTTTCTTTGAAGTTCCAGGGCCCATTTTTTAATTGGGCCAGTGTTTTCCTTGGAGTTTAATTTTCTAAGTTCTTTGTGCACTCTGGACAGTAGAGCTCTGTCAGATATGTGGTTAGTGAAGATTTTCTCCCATTCTGTGGGTTGCCTTTGAGCTCGTGTTACAATCTCTTTATCTGAACAGAAGCTCTTTAATTTCACAAGATCCCAACTGTTGAGAGTTGGTAGCAGTGACTGTGCCATTGGATGTCTGTTTAGGAACTGTTGGCCTAGCCCAACCAGCTCAAGGGAGTTCCCTATCTTTTCAACTATGGTTTTTAAAGTCTCTGGCCTGATATCAAGGTCCTTGATCCATTTGGAATTAAGTCTTGTACATGGTGACAAGTACGGGTCCAGCTTTAATCTTCTGCATGTGGAGATCCAGTTTTGCCAGCACCATTTGTTGAAGATGCTGTTCTTTTTCCATTGGATTCTTTGGGCCCCTTTGTCAAAGACCAAATGGCTGTAACTTTGTGGGCTTATATCTGGGTCTTCAATCCTTATCCATTGATCTGTGTGTCTATTTTGGAGCCAGTACCAGGCTGTCTTTATAACTATGGATTTGTAGTATAGACTTAGGTTTGGTATGGTAATACCTCCAGCTGTGTTTTTGTTACTCAGGATTGTTTTGGCTATCCTGGGTCTTTTGTGCCTCCAAATGAACTTTGAGATTGTTTGGTCAACTTCTTTGAAGAATTGCTTTGGGATTTTGATTGGTATAGCATTGAATCTGTATATTGCCTTTGGTAGGATGGTCATTTTTACAATGTTGATTCTGCCAATCCAGGAACAAGGGAGGTCTTTCCACCTTCTGGTGTCTTCTGCAATTTCTTTCTTTAGGGTTTTAAAGTTTTCATTGTAAAGGTCTTTTACCTCCTTAGTTAGGTTTATACCAAGGTATTTCATTTTTTTAGGGGTTATAGTAAATGGCATGGTTTCTCTCAAGGCTTTTTCACTTCTTTCATTCTGGGCATATAGGAAGGCCTCTGATTTTTGCACATTTATTTTGTATCCTGCCACCCTGCTGAACTTCTCAATTAGTTCCAGGAGCTTCCTGGTGGAGTTTTTGGGATCACTCAGGTATAAGATCATGTCATCTGCAAATAGAGATAGCTTGACTTCTTCCTTGCCAATTTGAATCCCTCTTATGTCCCTTTCTTGTCTTATGGCTTCGGCTAAGACTTCAAGTACAATATTGAATAGAAGTGGTGAGAGTGGACAGCCTTGTCTTGTTCCTGATCGAAGTGGGAATGCTTCCAATTGTTCCCCATTGAGCATAATCCTTGCTGTGGGCTTGTTGTATACAGCTTTTATTATATTGATAAAGGTTCCTTCCATTCCTACTGTCTCTAGCGTTTTGATCATAAAAGGCTGTTGGATCTTGTCAAAAGCTTTTTCTGCATCTATCGAGAGTATCATGTGGTCTTGGACTTTGGACTGGTTTACATGATGAATTACATTTATTGATTTGCGTATGTTGAACCAACCTTGTGTGCCGGGGATGAAGCCTACTTGGTCCCCATGAATGATCTTTTTAATATGTTTTTGAATCCGATTTGCTAAGACTTTGTTGAGAATCTTTGCGTCTGTGTTCATCAGGGAGATCGGCCTATAGTTTTCTTTTTTAAGTGAATCTTTATTAGGTTTTGGGATTAAAACGATATTAGCTTCATAGAAGGAATTTGGTAGTGTTCCTTCCTTTGCTATTTGATGGAACAGTTTAAGGAGTATTGGTGTTATTAACTCCTTAAATGTCTTGTAGAACTCTGTGCTGAATCCATCTGGTCCAGGACATTTTTTGGTGGGAAGATTCGAGATTACTTCCTCAATTTCCTTATATGTTATAGGACTATTTAAATAATTCACAACTTCCTGATTCAATTTAGGTAAGTTGTGTTTACTTAGAAATTCATCCATCTCTTTTGTGTTGTCAAACTTCACAGAGTATAAGTTTTTGAAATATGATGTTATAATTCTCTGGATTTCTTGGGTATCCGTAGTGATAACTCCATGTTCATTTCTAATTTTGTTAATTTGGGTTTTCTCTCTCTTGCTTTTGGTTAGTTTAGCTAGGGGGTGTATCAATCTTGTTGATTTTTTCAAAGAACCAGCTTTTTGATTGGTTGATTTTTTCTATCGTTTTCTTAGTCTCGATTTCAGATATTTCTCCCCTTATTTTGCTAATCTCTTCTCTTCTACTGCTTTTAGGATCAGATTGCTCTAGTTTCTCTAAAGCTTTAAGCTGCATTGTTAAGTTGTTTATTTCTGATGTTTCCATTTTTTTGACGTGGGCATTAAGAGCTATGAACTTACCTCTTAGAACAGCTTTTATTGTGTCCCAGAGATTTTGGTAAGTTGTATTTTCGTTATCATTCACTTTCAGGAAATCTTGAATTTCCTTTTTAATTTCTTCCTGAATCCAGTTCTCATTCAGCATCATAGTGTTAAGTTTCCAGGAGTTAGTGCATTTTCTCTTGTTTGATGTGTTGTGGATGTCCAGCTTTAGGCCGTGGTGGTCTGATAGGGCACAGGTTAGAATTTCAACTTTCTTGTATATGTGTAGATTCATTTTGTGGCCCAATATGTGATCTATTTTGGAGAAAGTTCCATGTGCTGCTGAGAAAAATGTGTATTCTTTGGTGCGTGGGTGAAAAGTTCGATAGAGATCTGTGAGGTCCATTTCTTTCAGGGTTTGATTAAGTTCCAAAGTGTCTCTGTTAAGCTTTTGACCTGTTGATCTATCCCATGTAGAGAGGGCGGTGTTGAAGTCCCCAAGAATTATCGTTTGGGGGTTGATTTCTTGCTTTAGACGCTGTAGGGTTTTCTTAATGAATGTGGGGGGGCCCGTATTGGGTGTATATATGTTCAGTATTGTGAAATCTTCCTGGTGAATTGTACCTCTGACTAAAATGTAGTATCCATCCGTGTCTCTTATAATTTTTTTTGGTTTGAAATCCACTTTGTCTGATAGCATAATGGCTACCCCTGCCTGTTTTCTGCTTCCATTTGCTTGTAGAATTGTTGACCAGCCTTTTATTTTTAGAGCGTGCCTATCTTTTGTGGTGAGATGGGTTTCCTGCAGGCAACAGATTGATGGATTGTGATTTTTAATCCAAGTTTGTAATCTGTGTCTCTTGATCGGTGAATTAAGTCCATTAACATTTAGTGTTATAATGGAGAAACTATTGTTAATTCCAGACATTTATTATGTTTAGTAGCTTTTATAAGTATATTGCTTCGCTTTTAATGGTGTTATATTTGCCTTCTGTTCTCCTGGATATGCCTGTTTTTTTCTTCACGCTTGAGTATCATTTCTAGCAGTTTTTGAAGGCCTGGTTTGGTGGCCATGTATCCCTTAAAGTTGTCTTTGTGCTGGAAAATTTTTCTTTCTCCCTCGATCATGACTGATAGTTTTGCAGGGTAAATCAGCCTGGGTTGACATTTTTGCTCATTCAATACTTGAAGTATGTCTCTCCAAGCTCTTCTTGCTTTTACTGTTTCGACTGAGAAGTCATTAGTTATTTTAATAGGTTTGCCTTTAAAAGTGACTTGTTTTTTCTCCCTTGAAGCTCTCATCACCAGTTCTTTATCTTGAATGTGGAGTGTTTTAACTATTATTTGCCGCGGTGTGCTTCTATTTTGGTCGTATCTGTTTGGGGTGCGGAATGCCTCTTGTATATGAATGGGCCTCTCTTTTTTTAGATGAGGAAAGTTTTCCTTGATGATCGTTTGAAAAATTTCCTCAGGGGTGGTATTTTGAGATTCTTGCTCCGGTATTCCATGAATACGCATGTTAGGCTTCTTCAGGGTGTCCCATATCTCTTGGATATTTCTCTCAAGTATCTTTTTGGCTTTAACAACCTCTTCCATTGAGCTGGTTAGTACTCCCACTTTATCTTCAAGGTCTGAAATTCTGTTTTCTGCTTCATTAGTTCTGTTGATAAGACTCTCTGTGGCGTTCTGGGTTGAAGATAACTTGTCTTTTAGCTCAGTTTTAAACTCTGCTTGAGTTTGTTTTAACTGTTCTATGCCACTTTTTGTTTCTTGCACTGTTTTTCTCAACTCCTCCAGATGTCTGTTGTGTTCCTCTTCAAAGCTATTGATTCGATTATGTAATTCCTCCCGGATTTCCTCTTTCATAGTATTGAACATGGTAATGATCATATTTTGAAAGTCTTTATCCTGGGTGGGGCTTTCTTGGCCTTTTTCCGCGGGTTTGTTCTTGTTGGAGTCTAACATTATGGGATTAATTTCTTCAGTGGGAAATTTGTTTACTTGAGTGTTGCTTCTCATGGATTTGCACTTTGACTTTGGCATTGTCATTTTAACTCTTAAGATCTCTCAATTTCACTAAACTGAATTATTTGGCCTGGGGTACTGGTGGGCAGGGCCTGAACGGGGACTTACCTAGGGCGCGGGGTGAGGCCCGGCTGGATCTCGCGCAGGCGTCCCGACCGGCGGAGCGGGGGCGGGGCGAAGAAGGGAAGGATGGGCGCGTCGGCGTGGAGCTATTTAACCCGAGGGCAGCTGGGGCGGGGCCCGGGCGCAGGGGGAGGTGCTCCTCGTCCCTCGGCCCCCCGCGCGGCTCCGGCTGGATGGTGGGAGTCGGAGCCGGGTCCCCGTGGGCTGACCTGGGGGTCCTAGAGCGCGCGTTGAGGCCCGGCTGGATCTCGCGCAGGCGTCCCGACCGGCGGAGCGGGGGCGGGGCCAACCTTTTTTTTTTTTTAAGCTATACTGAGATGTAGCGTTTTTCTGGTGATCATTTCAATGTCAATAAATATGCATTTTCATCTATATAACTTTTTTCTACAGAATGAATGATTCCATGCCATTCATTATGGTAATTAAAAAACTGTTGAAAGACTGTCTTAATCAACTGTCTTAATGTTGGCAGTGTTTTTGTTCTCTTTATGTCCCCTACCACTACTTTCATTTTTTCCCTTATCACTTACCCAGAGGTTTCCAGAATATTCTTTCTAAAGCACAGCTCTTGTGTTGTCTATCATTTCAAAGACTATCAGCATTGTTTTATTTATTTGAACTTATTTACTCTGTGTGTGTGTGTGTGTGTGTGAGAGAGAGAGAGAGAGGGCACTGGGTGTCTCTCTGGAGGACTAAGGGTGACTTCGGGAATCATCCTGGATTGCTTCTACCTCCTTTTTGCTTCCCTCTGGGATTTCCCAGGCTGGACCGGTCATAGCCAGAAGTGCAGGCTGCCACCATTTTCGCTAGGCATTCTTATATAGGACCTACCATCTGAACTCAGGACCGTCAGCTTGTAAGGCATAGTGAGCTGTGGCACTATAGATTCAGGGAGGCCCTAGCCTGGCTCCCGAACCCAGAAAGTCTGAGGTCCAGCCACAACAAGCCTGAACAAATTGGGACATGCCCTGGACATGTCCCAAATGAGGAACCATGCAGCTGGAGAGATGAACAATCAATGGGAAATGGCCATCTAACCTGCCCTTTCAATGGGCGTCTAGTAAACAGTCAAATGATTGGTGACTGTCCCCTCCCCTCCCCTCAGCAGAGAGATGGCAATACCTGATTGGACCACTAGCCCTATATAAGTCCAAACACTTCTTAAATAAATTGAGCTTGCAGCATACTTGTCCTCTGCCTGCTTCTCGCCTGACTCCCGGGGTCTGTGGTGACTGTGCTCACCCGCCAAATTTCCCCCTCCTTTCCTTAGCTGGCTCGGTGGGGATTCGGCAACACTGAGCCATCTCTCCAGCCCAGCATTATTTTTAATATCCATCCTTTGACTTGACTCAGAAAATAATTAGTACTGTAAATAAAAAGTTATGAAAGTTGCCCCCTATAGGTTCTTTTGGCTACTGTGAATCCTTCCTTACTAATTTTAAAAAGCTGTGTAATTATTCACAATTTGAGAGTAATATTGTTTACATTCATAAGTGTTTATATGTTTACTTTTTGTTTTGCATAATATTCATAGATGCTAATAAATCATTTACCAAAAGAAATGACTCATGATAATTTAGATGTATTTTGGTTGTCATTTCTTATGTATGCTTGTGTGTTTATACTAAACTTGTGTGATCCTGGAAACCAATGTTAGACCTTTATAATTAGCTTATTTTGGTAGCATCTAAGACTGGAGTATTTACCTTAATGTAGAAAGCATCAAATTAAATAGATTGAATTAATGTGCTCTCCCTCGATAATCCTTTGTTGCTAAAAATGGCTACCTGTTCATTATCTGTTATGTGCTAAGCTTCTGCAGTTTATATTATGTATGTTCTGTGATAGATGCTACTGCTATTATTTTACAGATGAGGAAACTGAAGCAAAAAGAAGCTAGATAACTTAGGCAGAGACCCACAGCTTATCTCACTGACTCTCTAGGCTGAGCTTTTAACTAAAGTATACAACTAAAGTTTTAAAAGTTTCTACTTTTCTCTTAAAGACTGTTTTATGTCATTCCTGAAATTCTAATTGATAATATATTGAGTTTTCTTTTTGTCATTTGACTGAAAATTTTCTTTTATATTTAATAATTTACAAGGCATTTCTGAGAAAATGTCTTTATAAATCTCTTTACTCTGACATTCATTATTTAAATGCTCCTTTTCATTCCACGTCAATTTTTTTCTTTCTGGCTTCACTTGGGAATGAAAATAGGGCCTCTTGCATGCTGGGCAAGTGCTCTACTACTGGGCTACTGCCCCAACATTTCAATTAACATTTTTATTAACCTAGAAAATGTGCTATCTGGGAGCCAGAGGCTGTAAGGTCTTTTTTATTATGTCTGTATTTTGTTTCATGAGCTTGATAAATTCTTCTTTGTTATGATTTCGGTAATTACAATAATATTATTTATTTGTAGTAACTATAAAATTAGATTTTATATGTTATTGTCATAAAAAACCTATGTAGAGTAATGGGTATGTTTGGTAGCTTGATATAATTATTCCACAGAATCAGATACATCAGAATAGTGCACTGGTTGAGTATGCTAAATGTACAAAACAAAAAAAATCACGTGTTCTTTGTTTCCAATGTTTCTGTATGTAAATGAATAAAATAAATTATGTAAATTGTTAGAAAATCATAGAAGACACTTTTTGAATACAGTATAAAAATCCAGCAAACTATTTTTATACCTGCAGAAGAATGTCAGAACTGTTATTACTTATCAATTGAAACTATAGTTTCAAAAACACTGAGATTACTCACAGGATTTTGACTTTATTACATAGCACCTAGGTACAGTAGCAGTCCCAGTTACCTGCAGCATGCTGTGACTCAGTGAAGCAAGGTAAGTGATAGCAGATACTTATTGTATCTATTTTATCCTTAAATCTCAGTAGTTCTTTTCTTAGTTTATTGTGTTAGTTACTTTTTCTGTTGCTGTGTTAAAATACCCTGGCAAAAGTGACAATGAGAGAATGGGTTCCTTTTGCCTCACGGTCACGTTGAATTCACAGTGAGAAGTAGACAAGAGTGAATGCTAATAATCAACTCACTTTCTCCTTTTCATTCAGGCCGTGATTCCAGTCCATGGAGTAGTGCTGTTAATTAACTTAAATTAGATAGATCTCTCACATACATGCCTAGAGATTTATCTTCTAGGTAGAACTTGTCACATTGACAGTATCAATCATCACATTTTCTCTAGTGATTTTTAAGGATTTTTGGAAGTCAATTGATATTAGTATACTGTTTAGTAGACTGGTTCCTATTCAGTGTTAGTTTCAGCTAACCTCAGGTATTGGGTTCTTTTTGATTTCTTCCTCCCATAAGTAAATAGATTCAAGGAGAAGAGAGAACTGAAAAGTTTAGTCCACAGGGAATCAGGATCTATGTTACTCTGCTAGCAATGATGTGTGACAATAGACGTGCAATATTGCCAACTGGGGGTCATTAACTGAGCCTTGATCTTCAGAGTTTTATTGGGGCTCCAGGATTTGGGGGTTCACAATTCATTATTCAGGTGATCTCTGCCTCTTCTCTCCTGCCTTTCTAAGCGTGACTCTCACATTGCTCTCTGGCTACCTCAAGGCCTGTGGGCAAACAGAGATTACTGCCCAGAAACTGAACTCAAAAGCTAGTGATTTTGAGTCCTTTGCAGGCAACATTAAATTCTTCACTACACAGAAATGCAGACTGAAGATACCTTGTCTAAAATTCAAAATCCAGCATTCCAAAGCTCAAGCTTTTTGATATAAAAATTCATAATGCCATTGCCTAAGTGGAAGATTATACACCTGACATCATGTGGCAGTTTGTAGTCAAAGTATGGACACTAAACCTGTTATAAAATTAACTTCATATGGGACTGGAGTGATGACTCAGAGATTAAAGCTTTTGACTTGCAAACAAAAGGACCTGAGCTTGGATACCAGATCCCATGCAAAATGTTCTAGCCCTGGAAGGCAGTTCCTGGGAAATCCCAAAGCAAAGCAATGAAGAGGTAGAGCAATCCAGGATGATTCCCAAAGTCACCGTTGGATTTCCACAAACATGAATGGTCAAGTGCCCTCTTCTACGTACACCTAAAACCACATACCCATGCAAAAACAATAACAACAAAAAATTCATACTATGTATATTGGGTGTATATAAAATATAAATGGATTTTGTATTTTGACTTGAGTCCTAACCCCAACATAGCTCACTATATGTGTGCAGATGTTGTAGTCAGCCTGCATAGTTGCTGATAAATGACCATCAAACCACTTAAGGGAACAAGGGGTTTGTTTCCTTATGACAGTTTGGTTACATTTCTCAGTCCAGCTTGATGGGAGAGCATGCATCAACATCAGGGCAAAGGGAACTGGCCACACTCTAACCACATAATGGCTAAGAGAGGGACAATCCTCGTAATGGCTGAGAAAGGGGCAATCCTTACTTGCCAGACCAGCAATGCCAACTTTCTCAACCAGCTCTCTGCATTTTATTCCAGAGCCTAATCTCATCCACCATGGGCTGGGCCTTCCCCATCAGCTAGACAATCTCCTTTAGGTTCGCTGTGGGCTTAACTCAACTACTAATTCTCCACAAATGTGCCCAGAGCTCAAACCCTCTACTGTCAAGTTGATACCTGTGCCTAACTATGACAGCAGATATTCCAAAATTTAAAAAAGAATCCAATTTCTGGTCTCAAATTTTTGGAATAAGGGACACAAACTTGTATCACTGATAATACTAGTTTCTAAAGCTAAATTAGAACTTTAGCCTACAATGTATAAAATATTGTTGCTAAAAAAAAAAGTAGACATTGTAACTCAGAATGAGAGCGCTCATCTAGTTGGTCTGTACAGACACTGCTAAACACTTCCAAACACTGTGTCCTATTAATTCCAGTGCAGAGCATATTGCTGGTGTTCTTGGTAGCTACCCAGCTATAAGCTTCTCTGGTCAAAAAAGTACTTATCTTTTGCTGCTTAGGATTGCCTGTCTTCCAACCTATAAATTCATTCTTCTTTTCTAACTTTCTTCTGCTTCTAGAACCCTAAATTTATTTTAAATAAATTCTCTTTATTGTCTTTAACTGAAAGCTGTGACTTTCTGAAGATGTTGTTTTTTCATGTATATGCGTGTGTATCTGTGTGTGATTTATATTCATATATGTATGTGGGCCCTTGAGTTTGTATGTGTAAGTTAAAGGTTGACACTGGCTATCTTTCTCTATAGGCTTCCGCATTATTTTTTGAGATGCAGTCCCTTAGTGAACCTGACTCACTGTTTGCCTAGGCAGGCTGGCTAGTGAACTTCAGGAATCTGCCTGCTTCTCTAGCTGCCCCCACTTTGCTCACAGTATTAGGATGACAGATACATGTGGCTATGCCTGGCTTTTGTAAGAGTGCTGGGGATTCAAAGTCAGATTCTCATGCCATTTTCTCAGCTTTGGTGATATGTTCTTAAGAGGGCGGCTTATCCTTTACTCATTATTTCTTTAAAGATTAAGGATAAGCTTTGATGTGTTCACTGTTTCCTCAGACTCTTTCAACTCTTAATATTCCTTCAGTCTTCTTCTTCCCTCCCTCTCCTGCCTCCACTTATACCATCCCCATTCTCTCTCTCTCTCTCTCTCTGTGTATTGGTATTGGAGATTGATAACTGAAAAGTAATGTTCATGCAAACTAGACAAGTGCTTTAGTAATAAGCTACACCCCCATCCCTTTCCCCATATTTATATTTTTGATAGTCATTAAAAATATAACCACCTCTCCTCCTTCTCTGGGTACTTTTTCTTTCCTATTAAGTTCCTTTATACTTTTTCTTATTCATCGAAGTTTTGTATATTTATACAGTGGATTTTTGTCAACTTTTCTCCAGATTACTTTACTTCATCCTCCTCCTTTTCCAGCTGAGAATCTTCTTCCTAACAAGTTCCCTCCTATTTTCATGTCCTTCATTCTTTTCATATGTATGTGATGCACTGAATTCATTAGGAGCCGAGTGCATCAGCATGGACCTGGGCACTTGCTGCAGCACAGGCCACATGTCCGTGGCAGCACCACAGAAGTCAGCGGGTTCCCTTCCATCAGTCAACATTGACAGTATTCACTGAGGGAGAGGTCGGGCTCTGGGCAGCTTTCCCATTTGCTAAAGCGGTTGGCAGTCCTGGTTTACTCCAGTTCTGATTACCATCCTGGATAACTTCGGCATCCATGTGGTAGATCGACTTCACACTCTGATCTTCCCATTTCTTTACCTGTTTGAGTGCCTCTGCTTCCTTGGTCTGCCAACACAGTTCTCATAGCACAGAATCAGGCATGTCACATGTAAGTGCCCACCTCATCCATCTTACCAAAGCTTTTCTTCCTTCTCACAGCCACTCTAACTCGGGCTCCTGCATTGCCCTCTTTTGCTTATTTATGCGTTTCATTTTCTTCCTAGCACAATCCTATGGTCCCTCATTTCTTTCACCTGCTTGCTAACTCCAACTCCTCTTTAACCCTTATCTTTCCACTGTCTACATGAGAACATTCCTTTGTCTCTAAATCTATACATAACATCTGGTTTAGAACCAACTCAGCATTCTGTTGCCTTTTTCCTTATGCTTAGGCTACTGGATGTTGCTAGAGAGACCTTTGTAAATGTCATGTGAATTAATGATTTTTAAGTGAAAAGACTTTTTAAAAAATTATCTTACTGTATATACGTAATAGTGAATATACCAAACTTAGTTTCTCAATTGGCAAATGACCACTTTGATTCTCCTAAGAGCATAACTGTCAATCAACTGTGCTTATTTGTAAAGACCATTCTGCTAATGGCCTTATCACAGGTCCTTGTCCAAGGTTCTCACTGATTACTTCTAATCTGGTTTTCAGCACATGATTATGTGTTTCCTCACTGTCATGCACAGGATCTGGTGAATGAAAAGGATTTGTGTGCTCATGTGCAACAAAAGAATCATTGCAATACTTCAACTCTATTTTGTCATGAGTCATCTGGAAGAGAAGAGAGCATAGATTATGACAAACACAGGGCAAAGCCCTTTAAGGATTAGAAGTATTCACAGATGCTCCTTTTGATCTCATCCATTCTACCCCTGCTGCTGTTGCTGCTGCCTTCATATTAGGTGATGTTAAAAAAACAAAGATGTATTTTTAGAGGAACTGTCTTTAAAATCTGCTTTCAGGCACACTGATTTTCACTTGGTTTTAGAGTGTTCAATCTGTGATTCCTTGGCTCCATGTACCTGGGAAGACACATCCTGGAAGTGGGTTATATGGAAGAGGAGCCAAATTCCCTCCTAACACGCAGGAAGCAGAGATGGTTTTTAATGTTGTTCAACTATCCCTAGAATATCTGTCTACCATTCTCTCCTCTTTATTAACCTATTATTCTAGGCAGAATATCCTTGCTTGCATTCTGTATATGAACTATTTTATAATCAGCTTTGTTATTCTAAAGACCTATGTGGCTCTCTTTCATCCTGTCCTAAACTTTTTAGATGATAATCTCATTTTCTGCTTCAGAGAAAATGTTAAATGTATGTGGTGCAGACTTTCTCAACTCCCGGCCAGTCACTTTCCAAATTGTCTGTATCTACATTTCTTCTTTCTCTTTCCTTTCTATCTTTTTACCAACTCTTTCCCATCATATTTAACCATGTTGTGGCTGACAGTATTGACTCATTTTGTAGAAGTCATTTTCAGCCCCCATCTCCCTTCCAGTTACAATGGGGAAGTCAGATGATCTTTTACCTACTTTTATTCCCAAATAGCTATGTGGCTCATAGTTACCCATGGCCCATACCATATAAGATGTTTGGCTTTCTGGGGGCTATGGAGAGGGTTCACCAGTCAAAGGACTTGCCACACAAGGAGAAGGACTAGAGTTGTAAGATCCTATGCAAAATTTTGGATGGATGTGGCAGCCCACTGTAATTCTAGCCTCAGAAGATAGCGATTAGGAATCCCCTGAGCTTGCTGGCCAGTCGGGCTAGTTCTGCTGGTGAGCTCTTGGACTTCATTACTAAGTTTATATTGGAAGAATAGGTAGAAGAACAATTGACGATAGTTTCTGATATCAACCCAGGCCTCCATGTACATGCTCATACATGTTTATGTTCACCCACATATGTGACTATATACATACAGAAATGCATACACAGAAATACCATCCCCATATGTACATACATATGAAATTGGAAGGAAAAAGAGGTTTGACTTCCTTATAGAAGGGCAACTTTTGTTCTTGCACTTTATTTCTGCAGATCTGCAATTATGGTCATTTTGTGGCAGAACAGAAAGAGAAAGAGTCTTGGTCTTTTAGGTGCGGCACTAAGATTTTGAACAGAAAAATAAAAGCACAAAACAAACTCTACAACTGTCTACTTTCATACTTTTGTTAAGTAAACAGGAAATGTCCTAATGATTTAAGCATTACTAATTAGACTTTCTGTTATAGTTTAAGCCATTTTAAGATGCATATATTTGTCCCATTTACCACAAACAAACAAAAAATTGAAACAAACAGCTGTTCTGACTTCATGGCTTTATCTCCATACCTGCCTAGTCTTTCTGCTCTGTTGTATCAAATGTCTTGAAAGATTTACTGCATTTGCCTTTTACTTTCTCATCACCCATCTATTATATTCTACATTCTTTTAAACCATACTTTCACCAGGGTTACCAAAGATGCCTTAAAAAAAAGAAAAGAAAAAGAAAAAGAAAAAATATGGACTGGGGAGATAGCTCAGTGTGTAAGTGCTTGCTGTGCAAGCATCTGCATATGAGTTTGGATATCCATACTGGATATAAGTTCCTAGTGCTAGGAAGGCAGACACAGGCAATCCCTGGAGCCTCTGGCCAGGAAATCTGGAAGAGCTGGTGAACTTCAGATTCAGTGAGAGCCTCTGTCTCAAGTAAGTAAGTAAATAAATAAATAAATAAAGGTGGCATACAATAGGAAAAGATACCTGATACCAACTTCTGGTCTGTCCACACACACATGTATGTATACACATGCATGTATACATACATATACACATATCATATGTATATTCCAGTCCTTATTTAATTGCTGTCTCTTCAGCACTTGATTTGTTGGCTTTAACTATGAGCTATTCTTTACTAGTTTCCTCAATACTGCATTCTTCCATACTGTTTGAATTTTATCTGTTCTTTCTCCTACTTTATACTTTCTCTTTTCTCTGCTTCTTTACTGTGCTTAGTAAGTGATCCAGTCAGCATTTTAACATTGTCTAAACATATAAAAGTCATCTGTATGAATAACTTCTAATTTAGTGCTTCCCTTGGGCAACTTTATCCATTCTAAATCTCAGTGTCCTGCTTATTAGATCCACCCAATACAGATGCTAATGGAATAGCTCTTTTTGGTTGTCTCAGGGGTGGCTCAAAATCATAGGTCTAGATGAGCACTCATCACTGCCTCATACACGTGAGATTCCTTCTTGTTTGTAACAGATACTCCATTACTGGAACTGTCACTCACTGCAAAATCTGGAGTGTAAGTGATGGCTCATCTTTCCCACTCAGATTTGTTGTGTCCTGTTCCCCAGATTTGCTGTTGCCCTATCCTTCTTGCCCATCCCACCCTTGCCCACCCCTTCCTTGCCTGCCCTTCCTTTGCCAACACAGAAATTCATCCTCTCTGGCACACAGCTCTGCATAAGCCGAGCTCACCTTCCTAAGCTTTCCTAGCTATAGATACTGTCAAGTTACTTTCCTAAATCAGGCTCTTCCATGTATATTGTTTTCAGGGAAAAAAAAAATTCAGTTAAAAAATCTAGCCTGGGAAATCAGTGTCCTGTCTAGTCTGGCATTTGTCCACTCCATTTTATTCCAGTTTCTAAATAGTCTGCTGTTCTTTCTTGCTCTTTCTGAAGTACTGTCACCTATAGTTCCATCTTATCCTTCATGCCTCAGCCTAGATGACCCTGTTTCAGGAAAGCCTTCCGTGGTGAGCCCTTGCTCCATGTTAAGTACTTGTGCGCACTTGTGGTGTCTTGAGAGGGAATACACTCTGCTTGCTGCTGCCTCTGCCTTTTTCCTGCTGGACCTCCTCCCTTTGCTATTCATGCCAGTGATGCTCCATGGTGGACACACATCTCTCATCACAGCAAGAAGTCTTCTCTTCATGAATTTGGAAATGGTTCTATAGGTTTTATAAATTTTAAATTTCCAGGTTTACTTTTAATTTCCCCCATCCTCGATCTGAGCATTAAAAAAAAAAAAAAGGAGACTCAGGCTATTCTTTAGCACTATGCTTCTTCAAGCAAGCTGACATTGCCTGACTTGAGAATTACTATGTGCCAGAAGGCAGCTGATTCTGTTTGAAGAAAACAAAAGAAGAAGGAAAAGGAAGAGAAGGAAAAGGAGAATGAGAAAGAGAAGGAGAAGGAGAAGGAGAAGATATTTTTCAGCTTTCAGCCCCAGCCACTGAACCTGACAGGTTCTGACATCTCTTCTCTTAACAGCCTTCACTTCTTTTCCTGTTTCCATGGAAATGGACATCAGACCACAGAAACATAGTGAGAACTGGTGGCTAATTGCTACTGCAGATTTCTGAATTCTTTTGTCTGTGACATGACAATTTCAGTGATTCTTGCCCAATCTGTACCATGTGACAGTTAGCCAAATAGTTTCTAGAGTTGAGAACTAGATCATGTATCCCAGGTGGCACCAACTGGTATATCACTGAAGTATAGTTTTTCTTCCTGTTTCTGGGGAAAATATTTTGAATTGGACAACTATAATCTTGTCAGGGAGAAGCACCAGATTTCGAGCAAGGGGACCTGGCCCAAGTCCCAGACAGGCTCCTGTCTCACTGTTTGGCCTCAGTCATTTTGTTATATTTATTTAATGAGCCAGTTGCTGCTGTTTAGCCCTGGGCTTATTTACAAGAGACCTAGAGACAAACTGTCCTTCTTCCAAAGTGCTTTAATGGAAACATACAAAAAATATAGATAACTAAATTTAGTTAGGGGAAATCAGATTGGGTTTCTAGACATCTAAAATGGAAATCTACTTTTAATCTTAGCTCTTTCTTTTCTCCTTCTGTACAATGATCAGAATAGGGCTTGTCATGTGGCTGGGGATGTTAATCTGAGAATTATCTTTTTAAAACATTCTTTTGGTCCTAAGACAAGTGTAACCCCTATTTTAGAGCACAGTAGTATAATTAAAATATTTGAAAGGTTATTTCCATTTTCTATGTAATGAAGGGAGTTGCTACATTGCTTGTCTAATTTGTCTATTCTTCATATTTGGGATGCATGAGGATTCGCTAAAGTCAGCTACCTCTGCCATGATAGGCTTATCTCTGCTAGGTCAGGGTTTCTTTGTAAATCTAAATTTAGAACTTGGAAACCTAGGTTTGTTAAGAGCAAGAGGGTCTGATGTTCACATATAAAGATTAGTATTTGCTGAACTGCTTCTTCAGCATGTAGTGTCTGCTCTATCATATGACCTTGAGTAATTGAAATTTAGATTAACAGAATAAATCTTTTTTTTGCATGACTACACAGAATAAAATATAAGCTAATACCATGTTCCCCTTACAGTTGCAAGTATATGTATTCTGAAATCTCCCAGCTAAATTGGGTTTCTAGTACCAGAGTCGTTAGCAGTCTTGCCATAATAAGAAAGGAAAGGAAGTTATTTTTGGGAGGTGATTATAGATATAGATATACCTGACTAATGCTTAGTTTTTAACCTATGATCAGGGAAACATGGAAAATGTATTTGAATTGGTACATACCTTTGTACTGTTGTCTGACCTATGTTCAGTTTGTACTTGCCTGACTATCACTCTGTCACTGGGAGTGTGACAATACCAATTTTCCCTAGTGTTCCACCTTCTCCCCCCCCAATCCCCCCTGGGAAAACTGAGGTAGTTCCTGGTACATCAGGTAGAAAATACAAACTCATGGATTTATAGTATAGCATCACAATAGAAAATAAGCTCATTGACTTATCCTGATGATTTATTACTTACAGATCTTGAGCACAGAGGTCTTGACCTTGAATTCAGAAGAGAGGACAGAGGACAGAGGAGAGGGAGGGAGAGGAGAGAGAAAGAGAGAGAGAGAGAGAGAGAGAGAGAGAGAGAGAGAGAGAGAAGGAGGAAGAAGGAGGAAGAAGGAGGAAGAAGGAGGAAGAAGGCGGAAGAACAAAGAACAACTTATGGATACATTCCTGAGTGCTCCACTTAAAAGAGACATCATTTAAATGGACCATCTGCCTCTCATGCCTTGGCAAGGAGCTGTTGCTAGGTCATAAATTTTGAAAAGTGTCAAGACATTAGGAATAAGTATGAAATGATCCATTTTATATTCACGATTGAAATAGCTTTTAGTTCAGAAAAATAAACGCTGATAGATCATTTTGCTGTGAATTTAGTCTCTCATGTAGACTTGCAATATACTTGGATTTTAATCATTATTAACTCCTTTGTCACTCAACTGTAGGCTTCAGTAAATATACTTTAGGGTCTGATGCTTTTAGATTTTCTTTTTTAAATATTTATTTTATGTGTGTGTGTGTGTGTGTGTGTGTGTGTGTGTGTGTGTGTGTGTGTATCAGAGGACATTGTGTGTCTGTAGGGTTACTTTGGGAATCATCCTGGATTGCTTCTGCCTCCTTTTTGCTCCACTCTGAGATTTCTCAGGCTCCGCTCACCATGGCCAGATATGCATGCCACTGCCATTTCTCTCTGGTGTTTTTACATTACCTCTGAGCCATCTCTCCAGCCCAAGATTCTTGACCTTAGAGCATAAGTTTACTTGTATGAACAAAAAAATTCTTAGTTGTGGTATTTTCAAATAATCAGAAAAATATTTTAGAGTAAAACCATAATAACCCATCATGACAGTAAGACAGTAAGCTACATATTTGATTTATTCTTTTCAGATAAATTTAATGTATGAAACAAAATCATACTATTGCACATACTGCCTTATACCCTATTTATCTGCCACACCATGAACACTTTACTACTGCAGATGTGTATTCTTTAAGATGGCTTTTATAGTTATGCATATGCTATCTTAAATGTTTCCATAATTTATCTTTTAAGAATCTGTTAGCTGTTTTGGTTGCCTTTTAAAAATTTTATTATCATTTTATACTTCCATCCATACAATAAAGTAGTTTTAATGCATATTCTAGCATGTATCCTTAATAAAAACTGTAGTAAAGCAACAAATGTAGTAAAGCAGCAAATGTAGTAAAGCAGCAAATGTAGTTGTTGCAGTCAGCCTGCATGGTTGCTGATAATGACCATCAAATAGCTTAAGGAAACAAGGGTTTATTCTCTTACAATTTCTGGTTACAGTTCTTAGTCCAGCTTGACGGGAGAGCATGTACCAACACCAGGGCCGAGGGAACTGGCCACACCATCACTGCATAATGGCTGAGAGATGGGCAATCCTTACTTGCCAGACCAGCAAGTCTGACCAAGTGAACAGAGGGATACCGATTCTCTCAACCAGCTCCCTGTGATTTATCCAGGGCCTAATCCCACCCACCATGGGCTGGGTCTTCCCCATCAGCTAGACAATGTCCTTCAGGTTTGCTCTGGTTAACTCAGCCATCAACTCTCTACAACTGTGCCCAGAGCTCAAACCCTCAGTCAAGTTGACACCTGTACTTAACTATGACAGTAGTAAAGCAGTATGCATGCATTGGAGAAATACTCAGCATGTATTGTCAAAATTTAAGAAGTTTCAACAAATTGGTATTTTAACTTTGTATTTGTGTGTGTGTATGTGTGTGTGTGTGTGTGTGTGTGTATGTATAATTTCTTTTAAAGATTTCACATAGAGTTACTCATGAGTTTCTCAGGTAAACGCCCAAAAGGTGCTTGAAGTTTTGGGAAGTTTCACTTACCAGTTCATGTACTATTTTTATTATTTCGATGTCTTCTTCTTTTTTTTTAATTTAAATACCCTGATCTTTGAAGAAAGAGGGGTGAATGTTCCATCTGGAACTGAATGACCCACAGTTACCTGTTCTCTGCTGACTACCAGCTATCGCTAAGCAAAGATTCTGAGCTAGATGTTGCTAATTGTACAAATCTTGAGGTTTAATATTATTGTCTGAATATGAGAGGAAAATATATATATATATAGTTTTTGTCTTTCTGGAACTGAAACTCAATGTATTTTTTCCAATTCTATCTATTTATTTGTAAATTTCATGATCTTTCTTAACAGCTGAATAATATTCCATATTATTCCATTGATAGACTGTTAGCATATAGGCTGATTCCATTTCCTTGCTATTGTATTCATTGCAATGTTCCCTACAATGATCCTTGATATAGATGTTTCTCTGTGGTGTGATGTAGAGTCCTTTAGGAATATGTCCTTAAGTGGTATAGCTGGGTCATAAGACAGTTATAGTTTTGGGTTTTTTGGGGGGGGGCAGTTGTGTCTCCTGTGTCTCTGAACTGGGAAGGGCTGCCCCCCTTCCCTTACCTCTCCCTCTTTTCCCCTGCCTTTCCCCCTTCCTGCTCCTTTCAGGTTTGGTATCAAGGTCTTTGGAGTTGATAAAGGTCACACACACACACACACACACACACACACACACACACACACACACAAAGATAGCATGTACAATGAATGATGTTGAAGAAGTTGAACATTTACATGTAGAAAAATGAAATTAGATCTTTATCTTTCACCCTGCACAAAAATTAGCCTTTTCTACTTGGGAGTCTTTATAGGCCTCTTCTATTTTTTCCAAAATTGGAGAAATTTTATCTATTATTTCATTAAATAAGTTTTTAATGTGTTTACCTTCAAGGAATCCCCCTCTTCGTTGAATATTCCACCATGTAATGGTGTCTCATAAGTCTTAGAAGATATTTTCATTCTTTTAAAATTGTTCTTTTTTCATATTTGTCTGTGATATTTCAAAACACCTGGCATCAAATTTAGATTTCTTCTGCTTGTGATATGTGGTTGAGGTTTTCAATTGTTTGTGTGTGTTTTTGTGGTAGTAGTAGTAGTAGCACCAGCAGCAGCAAGAGTGTTGAGGATTGAACCCAGAGCCTTGTACATGTTAAGTAAGTGCTCTATCACTGAGCCATTTCTCTGGCCCCTTTTCCTTTTCTTGATTCATTTAGTTCTTCAGTCTTACTATTTCTGTTGATTCTCATGACCTCCAGGCTCTGTGCTATATTTCTCATTCATTTCATGAATTGACTTCTGGTGTTTTGGAACCATCATTTTATATTGTTTTTAATTTCGTTGGTTTTCCTTATAATTGTTCCTTATAATTTTGCCAGTATCCTTCTCTTGGGGTTTGCTGTTGAAGTTACTGAGTTCCTTTGGAGATGCCAAGTTACCTTGACCTTTCTTACCTCCTGTGTCCTGACACTTAGATCTGTACATGTGTGGAACCGTTGTGTCTGTCTCCCACTTTTATGACATGGTTTTCATAGCAAATGACTCTGCTCTAAAAATGTGTGTCAATTTGGTAGGCTACTTTGTCTTTGGTTCCTGTTGGGCACAATAGCTGTAATGAATGACTTCTGGTGTGGCACTTGTGGCAATGTAGTGACAGAATTCTTCTGATATGGAGATATGAACTTCAGTGTTCCAGTGGTGTGGTGCATACACCATCTGCATGGACAGGTCAGTAACAGAAATAATGGTATGTGGTGCACATTTCTGAGTAGTAGTAGCAGCAACAGCAGCAGTGGCAGCAACAACAGCATGTGATTGGCTAGGGAGCAATTTAGACCATGCTGCGAGAGGACCGGTGGCAATGGAATGCATGCTGTGAGACCCAGCAGCAGCCCAGGTCAGGTTGGCATTATGGCTCTACCTCCAATATGTCTCCTACCCTTTATCAGTCTCTGCTGCAGGGACTGAGGAGGCACCAATACAGAGTCCTTCTTTGGGGAAGAGTATGATAATCCAGTTAGTCCTCCTGATTAGATTCCAAGCCTGTGATGACTGTAGAACTCTCCCTTAACTAGGTTTCACATGTTTGTGGTGTCTTGAGTTTTCCTGTTATGCTTTCCGCTGCAGCAGGGACTTACCCTGGCCAGGATTCAGGGCTTGCAGGTGCAGGTGTGCTTTCCTTCACTCTGTGTCACCATCCCAAGTTTCCATATCTGGCCTAGTTCCTATCTTTTCCTTTGGTGGGTTTCAGCCTTGACTTTTGGCCATTCACCTCAAAAAACAAATTTTTTTTCGTTGTTCTGATATTTCTTCGTAGAAAAGTAAACAAGTTCTGGACATCTCTGCTGTATTATTCTGCCAGTTGGCTGGTGTCTTCTCTTCTGTTGCTATGATAAAATAGACAAAAGCAATTTAAGGGAAAAGGATTTATTTCAACTCACAGTTCTAGGTTACAATCTATCATTGCCTAGGTGTATCACAGAGCATGTGTGGAGGTCACAGGACAACTTTTAGAATTTCGGTCTCTCCTATTATCATGTGGGTTGAAAGGGATCAAACTCAAGTTTGAATGCAGATGCCTTTACTCACTGAGTCATCTAAGTGTAGAAAAAAGTGATAGAATTTAAAATGAATACATTTTGTTTCAAAAAAGTAAGTTTAGTAAGGTGGAGAAAGACTTGAATTGGGCATCGTGAGAAGGAAAGGCTATGTACCAAATAAGAAAGTGTTGTAAACTGAAAACAACCTTATGAAAAAAATTCTTCTCCATTTTTAAGCTTGAATTCAGAGACATTAACTTATCAGAGACCAATAGGGCTCCCAAACACACCAATTCTGACCATAAAAGATGTCCCCAGATGTTGCCAGATGTGCCTTTAGAAGTAAATCACTTAGTTTACAAGCACCTCAGCAGAACATATCCACAGAAAACAAACAATATTTTCATTAGATGAACCAAATAAACACACGTTAATTTTATATTTTGGTCAGTACAGTAATTAATCATCACATGCCAGATGTAGTTTCATAAGTATATGGTATACATTAGCCATATTAAAGTCAGTCATTTTTGGACCATATCGAATTTGCACTTGTTTACTCCTTTCTCTTGTGTTTATGTTGCTTTTCTGTTACTTAAGTCTCAATGGAAAGCTTTGATAATTCTTGCTTGCATTGTATTTTACCTCAGTATATTTTCTTGTCATGTCTCACTTTCTTTATAACATAGTATACTGAAATATTTATGACTCTAGCTTAATTATAGGTCAGGCATTCTTGCATTTCAGTATACAGTACTTGCATATATTTGTGATGAACTTGTTTTTGAAGTATAGTGGTCCTACTAGGCATTGTTAAAAAGAAGACTCTGTCAGCATTTCCATTATAAGCCCTAATTATTTAAAATATTTTATCTATCATCTATCTATCTATCTATCTATCTATCTATCTATCTATCTATCTGGTGTGCGTGTGTGTGTATCAGAGGACATCGTGTGTCCTTGTGGAGGTTCAAGGGTGACTTCAGGAATCATGGATTGCTTCTACCTCCTTCTTACTTTGCTCTGGGATTTCCCAGGCTCTGCCCACTAGGGCTGGAAGTGCAGGCCACTGCTGTTTCTGTCTGGTATTTTTTACATGACACCTGGGATTTGAACTCAAAATCTTGGGAGATAGAGTCTTAACCCCTGAGCCATCTTTCTAGCCCCAAGCCCTAATTTTTTAGAGGAGTTTCTGACTTGTCTATTTCCAAATTGCTTCGGGCTGAAACTTAGCATAGAAGTTGTCAGCTGAAATCCAAGTTTTGTTACATTACAGAAGCAAAAATTGAAATTCATGTTTCCAACTGGTTTGTGTCACAGCATTTAAACACTCGCATATCTAGTGAATATAGGTGCTTTTAACGTGAGTTTTCTTTATTTCCCATAAGCTCAAGTGAGGAAATGGAAACTGACGGCTACTTAAGTGGGCTTCTTTCTTTCCCATGCGGTCTCATAAAATGTTGTTAGGTGTTTTGCTGCAACCGTCTTTTTACATGAATTGCATAATGCCTGAGGCAAGTGGATCCAGGTTTATTGTGGGCATGGAAACTTGAAAAAGTATCAGATGTAGTGTGCTCAAGAGAGGGCTCTGTGCCAAGGAGGTCAGATCTGTGGTGATTGTTGCTGTGTTCTTTTCTCCCTTTGTCCCTTCTTGACAGGCAATCCCTTACTGGATTGTTGGTTGCTCCTCCCTTTTTTTTTTGTGAGATGATGCTACATTGGCTTCTATGATACTTTTCTCATATTGGTTAACTACCTGGAAGCCAATGTTATTCTTGCTTGATGTTTTTGAAAAGTTTTATTTTTAAAAGTATTTACATTTTATTTATTTAAGAGAGGGGGAGGGAAGAGAAGGAGAGAGCAGTCACGTAAGTGCCATGACATGATGTATATGGAGGCCCAAAAACAGCTTTGAAAAATTGGCTCTCTCCTTTCACTGAGGGGACTCCAGGGATCAAACTCAGGTTGTTTGTGTACATGCACCTTTACCTGCTGAACCATCTCACTGGCCTTTGTTGTTTGATAGGGATCTTAAGAAAGTCAACCTCTAGAGAAACAGAATTTTATTAAAAGCACTCTGAAGTTTGTCATGAATTGAATGAGTCCATTCACTTAAATTTACTCAACAGATATCTTGCCTACTAGATGTAAACATTCAATGAAGTACAAAGCAGGCTTAGTATTTATCTTCTTGTATAATCTAATAAGGGAAATAGATGGTATATGAATAATTGTAGAATAAAGTGTGTTTATTTAGCTGGGAATAATAATATTCCAAAAGCCTACTCTTTTTATAAATGATCTGTAGCACAGAAACCTACATTTACATGTAAAAATATTTTTAGTTCATTAGGACTCGAATATTGCTATATATCTGTTTTAGGTAAATATGATCTATATACCTTATACATGTATGACATTTTCAAAAAATAAAAATTATCGAAATAAAGTTTTACTTAGACCTATATTCTTATATCTACACGTCCTTTTGCCTTTATTGTGCTTCAAGCAGCTGCTGCTTTTCTAGAGGCTTGAATTTCATATATTTTTCTCACACCACAGTGTTATTGATTCTAATGCTTTTCAGTAGACTTGCTGAGTTCATTCCTCTCCATTGTCTCACTTTTCTATTGTCTGGCATTGTAGGTGGGTTTTGAGCGGAGCAGCAGCAGTGGACATCCTTGTTGCATCAGCGCTATTACTGGCATTGTTTCTCTTTTTTTGCTAAAAATAATATGTTTATTGCAAGATTATATTAGATCATTTTAGCAACTAAAGTTTATTGTTTTGCATTATTGGTTTACAGAAATTTTATTCTTTAGAATAAACAAGACACTGTGCGTGTTTACAGTGGCAGTTCTGGGTAATTTTACCTATCCAGCTAAGGATAAGTAAAGAAATTCGATAAACTATGAAAAACATTCTTGTAAGCATCTGGGAGAGGTTGAGGCTCTATAGAAATAATCTCATTCTCTAAACCACTTTAGTTTCAAGGAGAGTTTTCAATACAGATGAGAAGCTTTGGAGCTGAGTTGTGTATATGCCTTTATATGCCTCTCAGGAGAATAGAAGACAACTTTTGGATTTTGCCAAGGGTAGGAACTCTCTGACTCTAGTTTGAGTTAGAACCACAGAAGAGTTGATCTCTGAGAATAGACATGAACCAATACCAACCTAGTCCTTGTTAGGACTTTTCAAATGTTTATCATCTATTAATCAGAGTTGTAGGTTTAGAATGTGGATGAAGATAGTAGCTTTCTTGGTTGAGGAAATAGCCCAGTCAATGACAGAATGCTTGCCTAGCACGCGCAAGGCCCTGGGTTTGATGCTCAACACCATTCTGGGGGGAAAAGATGATGTACTTTTAAAGCCTAGCAATTGAAAGCTCTTTGTGGAGAAGGATACTGTTATCCAGTGTAATGTCAAATAACAAACAATAGAATTTGAAGGTGAAGTGGAAGTATTAGACTATAAAACAGCTAAAGTTGTTACTGTGTTCAAAAAAGTAAAGCCAATAATGAAAGTTCAACTTGAAAGCAGAAAAAATTGCCTAGAAGATTTGTGAAAGAACCAGATAACAACAAAATTGAAAAATAAATCATTTAAAATGTCTGGTTTTATGTCTGATTACCTATAAATATAAAGAGTAGATATAAACTAGTGAATGTGAAGGCAGGTGAGAATAAATAATCAACAATGCAGTTATAGAACAGTAAAAAGTGATAATCTTTAAGTCAAGATGTCCACAGTCAATGCTGAAAGCCAGCTGGATCCTAGGCTCCATCCCTAAACTGCATGCTAAATTTAATGAAGTACCTTCTTCTTGTACATCCAGATTTTCATCAACTTATCTGAAATGGGTTGCATTATTGGAGTTTTTACTCCATCCAAAATTGCTCAAGTTTTCTGCTGTAATTTCTCACTTCTTTCATCCAGTTAATACTGAAAACAGTATTTTAGCAAATATCCCATATTTGCTAGACCCTAGGGTAGGTGCCAGAAATATATATAGAAATTATTTGCTTATGGGACACTCAGGGTCTGATGTAAGTGTCAGCTTGTAGTGAGGCAGGAGAGGCATTTATCAGCTGGACAGTGAACATGAGTGTCTTTCGTGGTCATAAGCTATTGCAGTATCGCTTGGGTGATAAGTCTTTTGCTCATCATTTTGAAAAGTGATAAATTGCAGGGATTTTTTATGTTCCGTATATAGGGTCTATTGCCCTTTATAGTTTGAAAGGGAAAGGAGATGGAAGGAAAGGAAATGGAAGAGGAGTAAAGAAAAAAAAGGACAGGGAAAGAGAGAGGAAGTGGGAGAAAAGGAAAAGAAGAAGGGAAAAAAAGGGAAAAGGGAGAGGAAAAAGGAGGGAGCAAAAGAGATTTTGAGATACTTGTATCTCTATCTTATCTATTTATTATTCTCCATATTCTAAGTGTTTTCTGTCTATTCCTCTAAAGGATGTTGTTCTTTATTTTTCTTCTTTTATAATTGAAATGTTTATTGTCAAAATTAAAACTCTAGCCTTTTTATTTTGTATGAAACAAATTTCTTTTTATTAAATGTTTGTTTTCTGGGCCAGAGAGATGGCTCAGGGACTTAGCCTCTGCCCCGAAAGCAGAAGATCCTGTTTGGATACAACATCTCATGTAAAAATACTGAGGAGAAATGGCTGCTGCCTGTACTCCTGATTCTGGAAGCACAGCCTGGGAAATTTCCAGTGCAAAGCAAAGGGGAGGTAGCATAATCCAGGGTGATTCCTGAAGTCATCCTTGGGCCTCTACAGGCACACACAGTGCACTCTGATACACATACACACACACAAATAGTAAAATAAAAAAATTAATAAATGTTCAGCTTTCTCAGCATTTAATATTTTATAATTTTTAGTTGGATCTTCTTTTTCATTATAAATATACTTAAGCTTATGAATATTTCCTTGTATGTTGCTTTGGTTTAACCTTGTATGTTGCTTTGGTTTAAGTGTAGCTGTGTGTCACTTAGCAATAAGATATGTTTTGAGGAATGCATTGTTAGTTACTGATTTAAATATGCATTATGCCTGTCTTAAACTTTATATCAATAAAATCTTTTGTTACTCTTCTTTCTCTCAACATGGTGCAGTGAGTTTCACTTGTGATTTTGCATATCATATATACATATTCCTTTTGATATTTGAGATGTTCGTATTTTGAATGAAGTTGCTTTAAATATTCTTGTATTCATTTCTTCAAATAGATATATAGAAGAAAGATAGTTGTGTATGTTATAAATTTCCAAGCACACTTTCCAAAGTGGATGTACTACTTAATCTCCAACTGCTAATTTATGATGAGTAATCAATGCTTGGTGTGTGTCTGTGTCTGCTGTTCTGGTGGGTGTTATTTTGGTGTCTCACTGTGCTTATGCAATGCCTTTATCTGTTGAGTAATACTTCTTGGTTATTTAATGTCCTTTTCTTTGAAGTATCTATTTTTTTGTCCATTTTACATTGTATTGTTGCCTTTTTTCTTCTTGATTTATAGGAGTGCACCATATATTTTGGACATGATCTTTTTATCACTGTATTACAGATATCTTCTTCATCTCTGGCATGTTATTTTCACTCCTTTGATGGTGTCTTTTAATGAAAATTATTTTAATTAGCTCTAGTTTATCAATTTTTATTTTAGATTTGAGTCTTTTTTTTTTCTTTTTCAAAAAATTATTGCTTCATTTTCTTACCGTGTATGTCCCTGCCACCTCTCTCCCTTCTCTCTCCCCACCTTGATTTATGTTTGTTATTTAAGAAATCTCTCACATGCTTCTCTCACATGCTTACTTACTATATTTCTTTCTAGAAGTTTAATTATGTCAGTTTTTACATTTAGGTCTATGATCACTTGTAATTAATTTTTTTTGATGAAAGTGAAATAAGAGTCAAGGTTAATTCTGTATTCCAAAAGGAGATTGAATTGTCCTAGTGCATAGTTGTAGTGACAGGGTTGTAAGTCAAGTGCCCATACTTGTGTAGGCATCCTAATCTTAGGCAGCAAGCTCCATAGGTGTCTCACCTACACTCCTTCATTCACTGCAGTAATGACTCAGTAATTCTCTCTCTACTCATTGTACTTAACAATTGGATCTTTCTTTTACCCTCTATAGAAGAGTGTAGATGCCTTAAACTCATGACTCTTTCATCTCTGGCTGTTGTGTCTCCTCACTTTGGAAATACTATCCATTTTTATTTGCTTTGTACTAATGAATAAAAATAATGCCTCAGCAATAGATTAATTTATATTTTACATGATTGCTTTTATAGTTCAAGTAAAGATTGGTATAGCAGTTACTCTGAATATTGCTGATGAAATCACCACAAAAGAGCTTAAGGGAAAAAGTGGTTTAATTGTGGTTTATAGTTCCCATTCTGCTTGGCAGGAGAGCCCACGCCAACACCAAGGACTGAGGGAACTGGTCACACTATATCCATATAATGACTGGGAGAGAGACAAGCTTTAGTTGCCAGACCAATATGTCTAGCCAAGTATATGAAGGATGCCTAGTCCCACTCGCCATGAGTTGGGCATTCCCCATCAACTACACAATCTCCTGCAGGCTCACTCTGGGCTTAACTCAATTACTAATTTCCACAAATGTGCCTATAGCTCTATTCCTCAACCGTCAAGTTGACACCTGCATCTAACTATGGCAATTGGGAATCTGGTACCTGTACAGCTTTTGCCACTGCTTATAATTCACATATACCGAACAAAGTATTTAATATTTTACTTTTCCTAAATTACTGTGGTTGCTTTTGCTTTAGGCCATATCACACATACAACAGGTACTCTGGCAGTTACTCAGGGAAGATAATGAGAAGCCATGCTATTTTAAGGAGAAATATAAAAGGTTACCAGTTACATGTGTTTTGCTGAAATTCTTTTCACCAGAGACTGAAGCCTCCTCAAGCTGTGATCAGTGACTTTCTCATTTGAATTTTGCTCTTTTACAGACTCAGCTCCATGAGTTCTAAATTCATGCAGGTGATTATTTTATACTCTGCTATCTGGTATACCTCCAGGTAGAATGACTTAAATATTATCTCTGTACCTTTTCTTGCACCAAACAGACAATGATAACTTGGATAGCCCAAGGCAAGAATGTGTCACCTAGTATTTGAGCAGAGGAACTCATTTCAGATTCCACTATAAAACAATAGCTTCTTAAATCTTTGGGAGCACTTAAAGCATTTCTTAGTTGGTTAGAATAAGGATTTCCCTCCACCCCCCCCCTCACATGAGAAGGTGCTTCTAAAATGAAACTTTTCTGATTTTCTTTGTAGTAGTAATTTTTTAAAACAGCTATTCTTTTTTAAAACAGATTTTTAAATAGCTATTGAGGCTTTTATTAAACAGATATGTCCTTTCCTATCTCTTAATGAAGGATGCAGGAAGAAAATTGAGGGCGGAGTCAATCATATAGTATATGATTGTTTGTAGTCAGATTACAGACTATGTGAAAATATTTCTGTTACATGTGGAACTGATTTTTGATATTTGCTAGCAAAATAAAATTTTTAAAGATAAGTTACTCAGTAATGAAGTTAGAGAATAGGATGTATGTATGTATTATGAATCATTTTAAACTAATTTTAATTGTTTTTTTAAATTCTACATGTAGCTTCACTTTCAGTCTACTTATTTATTTTTATTCATTGGCATTTTCACACATAATTACAATGAATTTGTGCCAATTTTACCCCTTATTGCCTAATCCCATCCCTTTAACATTTTCCAATGTAAACATTCTTTTCAATTGATCTCCCTCCTATTTTCTTGTCTTTTTTTAATGTTTTGGTCACAGAGTTTCATATGGGTTGTCTGTGTAAGTACTTGCTGGAACATGGACGATATGTCACTGAACTCTTCTTCCAGCCATCATTAATCCTCTCTTAGGGAGTGTGTGGGGCTCTTAAGATCTTTCCCCTTCCATGATGAAATGTTGATTGGCCAAATCTTACATAGTCCTAAGGAAGTAGTCGTTGCTCTAGTGAGTTAATGGGTGCAACAGCCTGTGATGTTCAGAAGATACTGTTCGGCAATATTCCTCCCAACCCTCTGGATCTTACATTCTTACTGTCCTTCCACATCCTTGACACAGTGGATGATTTAGTCCTGTTTAGGCTAAACAGTCCACAGTCATTTTTTCTCTGCACTTCGGCTTGTCATTCTCAGTGTTGGACACCTTCATCGCAAAGGGAAGCCTTTTGGTTAAGATTTGGGAACTGCTCAGATCCATGGGTATGATAAATGTTTAGAAGGAAGTTTTTTATAATGTAGTAGTTTGTTCTTTGCTAGGACTTAGGGCTTCCCCATTTACTCATTCTTGGCCTGATTTATAATACCAGGCATTTGTTCCCTGATGAAAAGTGAGTCTTGAATCCAACTCCCATAGCATCCATGTCACTGTTGCATCAGTGGTCTCTAACCTGGAGAGTTGTTATTGTAGTTTATATGATTTACAGCTGGGTGAGACTGTTGATTGTTTTCCCCTCAGCAGTTTGCATAGTATTTTCAGATACTGTTAAAACTAACGGCAAGGAGAACACTTCTAGATCAGTTACAGCTTATTTTTTCCATGTTTTGTGAACAATATATGTAGTGTCTTCAGCAAAAAGTTCTTACTATCAGTTTCTAGAGGGCATACAAGGGCAATGGGAAACGATTATATTGTTTTGTAGCTTTTGAGGCTTCTTGACCAACAGCACATTAAGAATTATCACATAACTGGTACTGAGAATTTTGTTCGATTGCCTATGACTTGTAGTAAATGCATATTGGAACAGTTACTCTTTTTGTGTACCCCTATATAGGGCTTATATGTTCACATTTTTCTTTAACTTTTTTAGATAATCTTATAGTATAGAAGGTTTCTGTATTTCTAATCTTTGTATCATTCATCCTTAGTTCTATTTATTCCTTCACCAATCCTTCTTGTACCCTGTATCCCCTCACTTCCCTCCTGCCTTAAACTGATCTCTTCATTATTTCTCTTTCTGCCTTCTTATCATGTGAACATAAGCCCACTGTTATACTTCTTTATCTGGCTCAGGGAGTTGATATTCCTGGTATATTTGGACAGACATGCATCTGACAAGTGAAGTTTTTATCTTCCTCAGCTATGGATACTGTGGCCAGTTCCCTTGGCTCCCGGTATTGGTATGAATTCTCCTGTCATGATGGATTAAGAACTATAACTGAGCTATAATTGGACAATCCTAAATCAAAATAAACCTTTTGTTCCCAGAAGCCATTTTGTCATGAATTTATTGGCAACATGTAGAAAAATGCTGCCAAATTCTGGTATCATCTGCAGATGCAGCCAGGTTACATGGACCACAACTGTTTCAGTTTTGTGTGCTAACTCTGTGGAAATATTTTCCTAGGCAGTTGCTTTCAAGAAACAGGGAACCCTTCAGCTTAGGCTTTCTTCCTTTAAATGAACCTGGCTCTTCCAACATTTAGCTTCAGGACACCTTTCCTATTGTCCCAGTACAGCACAGGTTGTTTCTTTTTAATGATACTGATGTCTTTAACAATTGTAGCTACTTTCTCATCACTGGTCTGAATGCTCTCCTATCTTGAATTTCCTCTGTCAAATAAACTAGTCCCTTATCTTTCAAATCAATTTCATCTTGGGACATGAGCAAATGAAATCAGATTCTTAGCCAAAATAACACATAAATGCTCTTAGTCTAATGCCAGATAGAGTGCTTGTTATTTCTGGAACCTCATGAGCCAATTCTCTAGGGTCTGAATTTCTTTCAACATTCTTGTCTTTTAAGCACTACTATACTGGCTCATTACGTTCTGCTTCTGGGGCAGATGGCTTAACAGGTAAAGGTGTGTATAAACAAACCTGGAAACTTGGGTTTAATCCCCAAAAATCACTTAGTGAAAGGGAAGAGCCAGTTTCTTCTGACTTCCATATTCACACTGTGGCACATATGTTTTTCTCTCTCCTCTTCCTTCTTTCCCTCCCTCCCTCAAATAAATAAAGCATTTAAAAAAATTAAGGTGCTGAAGAAGTGGCTTAGGGCTAAGACTCTACCTCACGAGCAGAAAGTCCTGAGTTCGGATTCCAGGTCCCATGTAAAATTGCCAGGCAGAAATGTGGCACCTTCACTTCCTGCCCAGATGGGCAAAGCCTGGGAAGTCCCAGAATAAAGCAAAAAGGAGGTAGAAGCTATCCAGGATAATTCTCAAAATCATCCTTGGTTCTCCACAGGGACACACAGTGCTTTCTGATACATACACACACATACACACATACAAACACACACACACACACATGCACACATGCACCCCCCCACAATCTTGCAAAATAAAGTTTAAAATTTTTTTGTTTTCTTTTTTTAAAAAAAGTTCTGCTCCCAGCATTAAATGGACTTTTTAGTACAAAATATCAAACTCTACCATATTTCAGCCCCAAGCTAGTTCCAGAAGGCTAAGTACCATATGGTCAGGTTATCACAGCAATGGCCCTACTTCTTGGTACCAATTCCTGTCTTAGTTTCTTTTCCTATTACGGATATAGGTCTAGGAGTTTGGGGGTTCATTTTCTCCACAAAACAATATATTGTCAAGTGGAAATAAGAGTTGGGAATGTTTACATTTATTTAAAAACAGAAAAACTTGATAGGCAGGGATTGTGAGGGTGCAAGCTGGGAATCCTGGCCAGGAATAGGGGGATGAACAAGAAAAACAAGGTTATGTCCTTAGTGATAGGCAAGCAGCCATGTGGTAAAAAAAGTTATGGAATCTCTGTGTTTTTCTTATTGTCAGGGCCTTCCTGAGCCAGAAGGACAGAGAGAGGGTAATTCTGGGAGAGCCTCTTTTCATCTTCAGCATGTCTCTAGTGGCCAGGTGATTGACAGATCTGGTTGAGTAGAGCCCATAGTCCCAGACTCCCTGATAGTGTTGTTAGGTCTGTGATAAAATTCCCTTACCAAAGCAGCCTAAGGGAGAAGGGACTTATTCTGACTTACATATCAAGATGGAGTTCATTGCCCAGAATCTGTCTAGGTAGCAGGAGCTTGAAGTATCTGTTCAAATTGTATTCACAGTCAAAGCCAAGATGAGTTTATGCTAGTGCTCACCTTGAATTCTCAGTCTTACGCAGTCCAGGTTATATCTAATCACAATTACAATGGGTCTTCTCACATCAATGGAGATAATCAAAATAATCCTTCAGAAACATTCCACAGACCACCTAGATCCAGATAATCCCTACAAGTGTGACAGTACTATCACATGAAGAAATGATTTGTTTCCAGTTTGTGAAAATGTCCATCAAGGTCATTCTCCAAATTCTCTTGCAGTGTTTTGTTCTTTAGCCTCTCTCTTCTTTCTAAGACTTCCATCTCTCTTCCCAGATGGTTATTTGTTCTTGCATGCTGACTACTTTTCTCATAGTCCTTAGCATATTCAGTGGTGCCTTTTCAAATTCCCGCTCTTCTGGCCGTGTCTGGCCATGTTTGAGTCTGTCTCTGATACTTGTTTTCCATTTTCAAACTATGTTTTGATTATTTGGTGTACATTGTACTTTTTCTGACTTGACAGGCAATGGAACTGCTGTGAGCAAACCATCCATAAAGGTTAAGTGAGATGTATATGGCACAGGCTCATTATAGAATTATGACAGGGTGTCTTTCAGCTAATGTGTTTATGCTTCTAGAATACAAGCTTCACAAATGTTTCTCAGACCCCCGCCTGCTATCCCACCTTGAGGTGAGACAGGGGTTCAGAGGTAGCTGTGACTGAGTCTTCTCCAAGGTGTTTTAGGATGGATGAAAACCTAGCAGATAGAAAAGTTTCTTTTGCAATAAATCTTCTTTAGAAAAACAGAGTGCTCTGCTTTTCCTTTTTTGTACTGGAAATACTAGGGGATTTTTTTTTTTAAATCAGATACTCACTGTAAGAGTCTGTTTGAGCTCCTGGAGACAAAACCCCACAAAATATGCTGATCATTCACTGCATGACTCACCCTGGAGTTTCTGACTGTAATACTTGTCTACCAAGCCTCCTGTAATGTATCAGTTGCAGCTTAGTTTCCTGCCTTGTACTTGCCCGATGAGATTTCTACTTATAGGTTTCTGTATCCATGAGACATGGTTCTCTGTATCTGTTTGTCTGCTTCTCCAATTTGGGAGTAGTGGTTTTAGCTTGCTAGCTAGTCTTTTCTGGATCTAAGAAGAGTCGATTTTCAGCTGGTTTAGCTTTTTATTTGTTAGGCTAGAGTAATAGTATATAAGCTCCTTCTCTGCCAGGCTAGAGACTACAAGTATCCAAATTGATTTGTTTAAAAAATGTCCTCTGTCTTTGTAAAAGAAATTAGAGTCAAACAAATCAAAACTATAAAGCCTTTCCTTCCCCTACAAAAGCCTACAACAGAAGATATGCCTGAAAAAATGCAGAGGAAGTGGGTAGGAGAACAGTATGTGTGACCTTAGTCTACTCCAAAATCTCGAGCTCTGGACATGACAAAAAATAGAAATCTTATAAGAATTTTCTTGTTTTTCTCTGATACTTTGAAACCAATTTTATTTACTGTCAATGTCAGTGGGCCAGCTGCTTGTTATCCTTGTCTTTTGTTTTTACAAAGGTATGTGTCAGTGTTTCTCAAACATGTGAGAAAACTGGGATTATTGTTAGAATGCAGGTATTATCTTTGTGCATTCTTGAAGAGCTCCTAGATCCTGTGGGCTGTGTAGCAAGTACCACCAAGGCTGTAGAAGAGTTCTCAGTATTTGCCAAGTTTTGCAATGGAGTTGTAGTCTGACTTTTGTCATCATCCTGTGTTATCTCTTTCAATTTCTCTATCTCAATTTCTATAGATTTTATTTTCACTACATCCTTTACCAGTAACCATTGCTATTATCGTATTTGAATTTTGTTCTAAGTCTCTGGCTTGACCTAGCTTCCTTACTCCTTTACTTTATGGAGCTAGAGTCCTGGAACTAGAGTCTCAGCACAATCTCAGACCCTGTTGTCGGAGAGTTCCTCCTTGCAGTACATTCTTCTTTACGGAATCTGAACTTCATCTGCAACTTTTCCATGCCTTTCTCATCATTGTCTCCCTGTCATGGTTTGAAATGTGTCCCCCACAGTCTCATGTGTTTGGCAAGGTCATGGCACCCTGAGAGGTGGAGCCTTGCTGGAGAAAGGCAGTCACAAGGGGTGGGCCTTGAGGTGGATTAGTCCTACCCTACCTCCAGGAGAAGTCTGCCTTTGCTGCAAGCATCTGCAGCTCTCAGCTTCCACGATGTCTGCAGTGACTTAGCCTCCTCCAGCTTTGGCCAGCCAGCCATGCCGCCTCTGCTTTGAGAGACTGTACTTTCTCTCTGGAACCGTAAGCTAAATAAACCTCTCTTTCTCCCTTAAGTTGATTGACTTTGGGTGTTCTCTCACAGCAATAGTTAAGAGTAACTGTTACACTCCCCATCCCTGTGTTACAATTTGTAGTTAGCATTTCCATTTCTGTGCCAGCTTGCTGAACAAACTTTGCAAAATTGTGTAATGTTCAGATAGGTACCCTTTGTGAATTTTACTTGGTCTTTGCTGGTCCTAATAGTTGCTGTTTTGTGACCCAAAGATTTCCTTGTGTGTGTGTGTGTGTGTTAGTATGTGTGTGTATGTGTGTGAGTGTGTGTGTGTGTGAGTGTGTGTGTGAATGTATGCATGTGAAAGTGAGTGTGTGTGTGTGTGTGTGTGTGTGTGTGTGTGTGTGTGTGTGTGTGTAGATATAAAAAGTTTACTGCTAGACAGAAAATACTTTCAAGGAATTGGGAGAGGTTTGTTTTGCATGAAAGCCCATGTGAAAACAAAGATGTATTTCTATTTCTGAAAACAGAAAATGTTGCTTGATGTGTCATAACATTATACTAACAAATGAAAGAACCTAAGCTCCTCTACAGTACCATTCTTTCCAAACCTCATGAACATTTGGAGTTTCCCACACCAGCTTCAATCTGTAACTGCGTATCTCAGGTTTAACTTTTTCTTATTCGAAGTTCTGTTGTTTATTTTTTGATTCTGTTTCTTCCTGACTTCTCCAGAAGCTAGCTCTCCGTACTTAATAACCTCCCTTCATTCCTTAGACACTACGGAAAGAAAAAAGTTGAGAAGCGAAAGTAAAAAGAATCTGCATTTTAAGTTTAGTTAAATGACATTCTTCAGCGAGAATCACTATGTTCAGAATCTCTTCTCACCCTAAAATTTAATTTGTCTGCATTTTACTGACTTCTACATTACTTCAAGCATTGTTATTAAAAATTGTTACTTTAAGGTGTCACTTAAGGTATGACTTGAGGTATCTATTGTGATGTTTCATTCAATTAGGTAAAAGCAAGAGCTAATGCTTTGGTAAGAAAATTGGTGAATGAAATTTTCTTTAGAGATGACCTGTGGACTAGGTAATTAGTTGGCTGCTGTTTTACGTTATTCTTTGAGCTGGTTAAGTCTACATGTTCCTTATTGCAGGTTATGTGGATGTGCTCTGTCAGCAGTTCTTTTGCCTCAAATTGAATTAACTGCCCAGCTTAAGATTGTTAAGTACCTCTGATGAGTGAATATCTGCCCTCACCTGGGTGCTTGTTGGACAGGGGTTACTTTAAACAAGATGGTCCTTGAAATTCTGGGTCTTCATAACTCTACTCATTTAAGGTGGTTAGGGTTACAGTCCATCCAATATTTTAGAAAATATATTATGTTGCTTCTTATAACCCAGTGTAGGATTTAATAGAGTATTTTAAAGAGGAAGTCAAAGAAATAGAGGCTAAAAATGTGTTAGTTGTGTAAGTTTAAGTCATAACTGTACTTCTTAACTTATCCAGGTAATTAATATTATTACATAGATGTTAAAGAATTTGTCATTTATCTGTGGTAATGTTTAGCTAAGAAGAGTGAGGAAAGAGAAATGTAAAAGCTTTTATGGGGTTGGTGAAGACAGAGGGCATGGTGTATGAAGAGACAGAAAAAACGTTGAAAAGGAACGGTAGATTAGCAAAGAAATCTGGGATAAGAGGCATCATTTCTAGCCTCTTGTCATATGCATAAATATTAAGAGCTCATTTTGTATTACAAAGAATGTTGGCAGATATATCATCTGTGTTTGTACATCAGAGTATAAACAAGCAGTTTGGAAATCTTCTGACTGTGCATTTTTAAATAATTGATATTCACAATACGGTTTGTCAACTGTGAAGATGCTTGATGGAACCAATTTGCATTTAAACATTCACAATGATTCTGAGCAAGAAAAATACACAGAAGTACAAAGCACTTAATTATGTTTCTTTAAAAATAAATGTCAAGAAAAGCAGTTAAAAATAAAATGTACTCAGAATTCACAATGCTTTATACTCTACACAGGATAATAGAATTACTTTATATATGTTAATGTATACATTATACTGAGAAAGCTTATAAAATCTTTTTCCTTTGGACATAACTTACTTTCAAGACTTTGTAAATAAACCCAGTCTTCTTGTCCTCAGTATTATCCTATGTGTAAGGTATCTTGTGTAATTATTCAAGTGTTTGATTTTTTTTTTTATAGATTTGGAATTATATTTGTTTATCCTGTTCCCTTGCTCTGCAGTTTGTTTTTAACTTGCAGAGCTAGTTCTTTTACTCCTTAAGAATGAATCAGCAGAGCAGAAATAGTATTAATATTGGGAAATATAATCAGAAATCTCATGTGCATATGAAAGAATATTCTGCCTATGACCTTATTAAGTAAACTATGTTCACATATCAATGTTATTAAAGGGTTAAATGGAAATCATTAATATTTGTCTAACTTTTACACTTAATATAATTTTGTATATAAATAATATATTACATAGGAGTAAATTCTTTTTCATTTAAATTTCACAAGTGACTCAGATACTCTGTAAACATATTATCAAAACAGGTATCATTTAAAATTTTTATATGTAGAATCATTTATTATATATCATATATATTTATATCCTATATAGTTTTCTGTATGAAAGTTAAAAAAAATTCCTTCAAAAAGTTGGTCATTTAGAAACTCAACTTTAATTATTTTTGTTCTCTCGCATTGAGGTTGATCTTTCAATCTTTTCTCTTTTAAACCTGTATTCTTCCACTTATTCTGTAGGGAAATACAAGGGAAAATGAGCAGGACAGTTTAAATTAATGATCCTCATTTAGAATGGGATAATAGAAAGTTAGCTTCTAAAAATGAATAGACATTTCTATATTTCCCCAAGATTAATTAATTAGTATTGATTGCTCAAGTTTCTCCTTTGTTCTGTTTCACAGCTACCTATATAGCCCTTTTATTTGTTGTCATCTTTTAGCTGATGTGATTGGGAATCAGTTTGAGTTAAAATAATATTTATTACTAACCTTAACATGGTTTTACTGGAGCATCTTTTGTTTGTACATACAATAGAGAGAAAAACACCTCAGATAACATAGCATTTTATTTTCACTTCCTGAAAACTGTAATCAGTTTTTGGTCAGGATACAGACAAGCAATGATTTGATAATAATGATTTGGTAAGTATTGATATTAAATTTATTCCAGGTTATAACTAGATGGTTTTATTGCCTAAGTCTGTACCTCCTGTGTTTCCTATAAATCAAGTTGCTGAAGTCAAATACCTTGGGGTCTCCCTGCTTCCTGTTATTGCTTCCTCTGTGCCTGACCACTTTCCAATGTTGGGGATCTCCAGCCCAGAAAGTCATGTACACTAGGAAGATACTCTAGCACTAAACTGTATCCCCAGTTCTAAGCCTTACTCATTTCTTTCTTTCCCTTGCCCATATCTTTCAAATATATCTGTACCCATTTTTCTACCATCCTAATACAAACTCTTTTCATGTCTTATTTAGAATATGGCAGTATTTCTTAGACACTCTTGCTTTCTTACATATTCTGTTCTCAAAACAATATCTAGAATAATCTTTAAGTACTTTTCCATTTAAATACTTAGTTGTGCCAAGTCACCAACTCATTCATTAGAAAACTTAAAAATAAAGAGAATCCAGTGTTGTGCTTTTCTTGTAACCAGATACTTGTATGTATGTGTGAGTGTGTGAGTGTGTGTGTCTAAGTGTGTGTGTTTCTGTGTATGTGTGTATATACACACAAGAGTGCACTTGAATGTGCGTGCTTACGGGTGACATCTGTAATCATTCTGGATTGCTCTACCTCCTTATTACCTTGCTCTGGAGTTTCTCATGCTCCGCTTTCTAGTGTTGGTTAGAACTACAAGCTGCCATATCTGCCTGGCATTTTTACTTGGGGTCTGGGATTGGAATTGGACCTAAAATTGTTTGTGAGACAAAGGCTTTAACCCCTTAGACCATCTCCCCAGCTTTACTCTTAATGAAATACTTGGTTGAAGGAAAGTTTCTCTGTGTAGAAGTATTTTGACTGATAAGAAAGTAGTAACATTTTAGGGTCAGCATTTTGTAACCCTTTATGAAATATTATTTCAGAGGGAGGGAAGGAAGGAGGGAGAGAGAGAAGAGAGAGAAAGAGAGAGAGAGAAGGGAGAAAGAGAGAGAGAGAGAGAGAAAGAGAAAGAGAGAGAGAGAGAGAGGGAGAGAGAGAGAGAAAGATTTGTAAGTAACCTGATGCCTGGTTTACGTCCATAACAAGCTATGGAGTAGTGTTTTGTAAGTTCAAGACTGAATCTTGAAACCTCCAAATTAACTGCCAATGTATGGGAAGCACATAGTACATGAAAGAACAACTGAAGATATGAAGTGCTATGTGACACTGAGAATGTAGTATGTTAATCCACAACATGAAAAGTCATATAGGAAAAACCCCTTTTTTTCCCAAACAAATAGAAGCAAAAAAGGTAAAACAAGAATAGCCTATAGATTATAAACACTGTGATCTTATTTACAAGAAATATCCTTTTAGAGGTACATGCTAAATACACAAATATGAAATAATGTGATGGGTGAATGGGGAATCAGTAAGGGTATGAACAAGACTGGCTGTGAGCTACAAATTGTTGAACCTAAATGGTAAGTAGTACATGGAGATTTATTTTGTTCTTTTCTTTCCTGTCTGTTTTAAATACTGTGGCTAAGTATCAAAACAAAAAGTTGTTCTTAGACAATAACTCAATATCTTTACCTTAGCCTCAGGTTTTGCCTAGTCTGACTTCTGATTACTTTATCTTTACCATACTCTCCCAGATTAATTTTCCTCCAATGACCCAAATTCATTTCCACCATTAGATTGTTGGTACACGGCTTTTTTCACTCTCTGGCATCTTCTTTGCCCAGATCTTTAATATCTGTCTGTTCCCTCTTGACATTTGAGGTTTATTTGTCACTCCAGAAATGCTTGCCATCATAGTCAGTATCATCTTTCATTTTCACCAGAGCACTTCTTTTTTTACTCTTTATTCTTTGAAAATTTCATGTACAAAGAAAACAAGTTTATGTCCTTGTTCCCCACCCGTTCCTGTCCCAACCCCTCGTCTCCCACCCTCCTTTCCATTAACAATCTAGCCATCTCCTTCCTGCAGAGCACTTTTTACGACTGGATGTTTGAATTCTTGTTTGCTGTTAAGTTCCTAATACTTCAGATAGTTGCTGTTAAGTTCCTAGTACTTCAGTCTGCAAATATGACTTATGCTCAATAATTGAGTGATTCAATATAAGTTTGTAAAGCTGTTGGTTATTGAGAACATTATTCATTTTTAATATATCAATAATGTATACTACTGTTGCCTAGCAAAAGTACTTAAAATTCAGTTGGCATTCTCGTTATTAATGTTTTCTAAGGCTAGTGTATGAGAAAATTAGCTCTTTTAGCAAAGCTTTAGAAAAATTTAGAAAACTTCACAAAATGTCAAATTTTCTCATAGTATTTATTTTAAAATGTCTGTATTTTGGGTAATTAGTGTCATATCTTGTGTTCAAATGGTTTCTTGTATCTAGATAAGTAGAGGTTAAGTTTTATGATGCATGGTATGAAAATTTGGCAAACAGTTTTTGGCTCATGTGACTGTCAACTAAATGCATATAATTATATCTTCTATCAAGAAGGAAGTAAGAAATAATGATAAATAAATGCATGTAGAATATGAAGTTTGTGATAGTTCATCTCCAGTGTCAACCTTACACATTAGGAGGTGGATCTCTGGGTACACTTGTGAAGAATTACCTAGTTATATAGAAGGTGTCTGGCAAGCCTGTAGACTACTATCTTCATTGCATAAGTGGTGTAGGAAGACCCATTCTCTGCGCAAATGAATAATGATAGAGAAAGCTGGTTGAGCATCAGCTACAGGCAAGCAAGCAAATATGCAGCATGTATCCTTGCCTTCTGCTCTTGTGGATGTGTTGTGCGTAATTCCCCCAGGTCCTGATGCTGTTACTGATGGACTGTAACCTAGGATTGAGAACTGAATAAAATCCTTTCTTTCTCATTTATTATAGCAATGAGTTGCAGAACTAAAACATTATCAAGTTATGAGAACTCTCTTTAAAAGATTACAAAATGCCGTATAGTTTTACCTTCTCCAAACATGAGCACCAAGGATCAAACTTAGGTCACTGGGTTTGTATGCTGGTGCCTTTACATGATGAATCATCTTACTAGCCCTTCATGAGGTCTGTTTAAAGGAACTTATTGTGCACATACATATCAGTTTGTCCTACACAAACCTAGATGGTAGAGGTCCATCACTCGTTATGGCATCCTGATGTACTGAAAGACACATAAACATGAGACATATAAGGCTGCTACTGTAAAACAAAACAAAACAAAAAAAAACACCATTTTCTAGTCAACTTTGTTTTTACAATTAGGAATATGTGCTATATATAATGCAAAGTACACTACAGCAAATATATAAACCCTTAACAGTCATTATTATTATTGGCAATTATACACAGCATATATGCCACATACTATATGACTAACAGCACAGTAAGTACCTCTTCACCATTATTCTCACAAGTAGTATGTTGAGCTAGCATATTGTAACAGCCAAGATACTGCAAGGCAGCAGGACTATTTCAGCTCCATTGTAGTCTTACCGGGCCCATCATTGTTTGAAACATTATCATGTGACTATACATTCATTTTTTTCAAGTAAGTATTGTCATTCAAACTGACTAGTAAGGGAAGTTGTTCAGTATTGGTTATTCTACAAATTTTTTAATTCTAGTGAATTTTCTATGAAAATTATGAAGTAATTTTCATCCTATTGTTTATCACTAGATGCATGCTTGGTATGGTGACTGGAGAATTCTGTCCTGCTTCTTAGAGAAGCTTTCTCTGCACAGCATAATGGGGGCTACAGAGCTGGGCTCACTTTGCCTTGACCAAGGTGGATCCCTTCACACCTCCCATGTCTGGCTTGATCATGACATTTCTCCTAGAAACATGTCACCTATCTTCTTTACTGTGTCCTAGCACATGCTACAGATATGGAATCTTATTCAGGTTTGCGTCTTTGCCAAGAAAAGTATTCTTTTAGACAGATTTTTTTCTCATTTTTGCCATTCATTCATTTCTTTGTTTTCCTTTCCCTATTAACCACTTTTCCTGTTGCCGTGATAAAATACCCTGGCAAAAGCAACTTAAAGCATTTATTCTGGCTTCCAGTTCAAGGTTCAGTCCACCATGCCAGGGAAGTTGCAGCCACAGAAATGTGAAGCGACTGATCATATGGCATCCACAGTCAGGAAGCAAAGAGGGATGAAGGTTAATATTCAGCTTTCTTTCTCCATACTTGGTCTGGCAGTTGCAGTGGGTCTTCCCACTTTAGTTCACCTAGACTAGATACTGCCTCCCAGGATACCCAGAGGCTTAGCTCTTGGGTGGGTCTAGATCCTTTTATGTTCACAATCAGTATTAACCACTCTATTCCCCCAATTCGATACACATTTATTGTGGGTTGTCAAATGAAAAACATTATTTTTAACATAGTATATACACAATGTATATATACAATATAAAATACTGACTTATTTTGAGAATATTGGCTTTGATAATATCATTCTTGGAATTTCTCTTATGGAATTGCTTTGAGAATGAATTTAAAGCTATTTTTCACATATATAATCTTCCTTTTTTAGTGGAAGAACAAATTTTTTATTTTTAAATTTACGTAAGGGAAGAGTGAATGGTTTTGGGTGTGTAACTTATGTGTGCATTTAAAAAGTCTAAGGAAACATGGAGTTTAGCTGTGCATCTATGGGTGGGCTAAGTGAAACCAAATTCTTACTTTTGTTATTGCTGTCTGTGATAATTTGTCAACTTTGCCTCCAGCCCTAATGTTCTTTCTTTCATTTGATCCAATCTGTTGATCATACTTCCTACTGAATTTTCTAAGCCATGGCTTGTACTTTTTATCCCATCGCCACTCCTAGTGTCAGAGATCAAGCTCAGAGCCTCAAGCATGGCTTGCCCCGTCTGGCATTTCCAACTCTGCACCAAGTTTTTTTTTATTTGACTTACTGAAGTTTTTATTTCCTTTGTTATCTATTCGAATTTGCTTTTTTAGAATTTCTCTTTGCCAAATTTCTCATTGATATCTTCTGTTGATTTCTTTAATCCATTCAGCTGTTTGTCTCCTTTGAATTCATTGATCATTTTAAAATTCATTATGCTGAATTGTCTCACATTTCAACTACTTTTCTGTCTTTGGAGTCAGAGTCTAGAACACTATTCATTTCTGGAACAGTCATATTATCTTGTTTGTCCATATTTCTTATACTTTTATACTGAGATTGTTATTGAGATTTTCCAAGTAGAACACTTTTCTAACTTTTATATGAGGACCTTCTTGGTCAGCAATATACATTTCACAGTGTGGCCAGAGAAGTCATTTTTCATGTAATGTTTAGTTCTTAGTATAATTTCCCCATGGCTTCTGTGCCTATGATCAAAGAGCTTTGGAACATTGCATTACATTGAAGCTTAAGTAACCTGTTTGCTTTATAGATTTCACAACAAACTGCATATATGGGATATATACTCTGTGGCTTCTTATCTGTACTTGTCAGTGGTTTGCATATGAAGATGTATGAAGCTGTCTGTTCTTAGACTACTTGTATGTGACCGCGGCATTTATGTTAGTTCTTGGTACTGCTGATATGGATATGAATGACAGGACTTCAGACCTTCTGTAGACATGCAAACGTGGGTCTGAGTCACCATCTAGAGGTTTTTATTTCCTCTCTTCTCTATGTTGAAGTATTTACTAAGGATTGAGTGAGACTAGATCTTGTCTAATATGAGACTCTGTTTCACAACTCAGTTGCAAAACATTCACTTAATATGCTCAAGGCATCTGGTTTTAGATCCCAGCACTGCTCATAAAGAATACAAATGGCATATTAGCCGTAGCACCAATAACAGTAGAAAAAAGAGAGGCAAAAATAATATAAAAAGAATAAAAAATAGGAAAAAGGTAATTCTAAAATACAATAAAAATGAAAAGAATATATAAAAGAGGAGAGAAAATGAGGAAGAAGAGAGAAAAAATTGAGAAGGGAGATATGTAGCAAAAAAAAAAAAAAAATTCAGAAAGAGGGCACATGGTTCAGCAGGTAAAGGCATTTGCCATACAAGTCTGACCTGAGTTCACTCGGATAACTTGAGAACATGCTCAATACCCAAAACTCATGTGGTGCAGAAAGAGAACTGATTTCACAAACTTGTTTTCTGACCTCCATGTACACACTGTGGCACACCTACCCCCAAAATAGTAATAATATACTTTAAAAATAAAAAAAATACAACCCTGTATTCTTAGCACCTGGGTGGTAGAGACAGGAAGATCAGAAGTTCAGGTTATCCTCAGCTACATAGTGAGTTCAAGGTTGCTTGATGTGTGTCAAAACACCAAAATAAGTAAATACATAAATATTACAAAAATGAAAAAAATATTAGAAAAGAGAAAAGTAATAAAAGAAGGATATGGAAGAAGAGGGAAGAAGAAAGATTAAAATTAGTTTTAAAACCGAGAAACAGGGAGCAGTAGATAAAACAAGAAGTTTCCCCTTCATGATCATGTTAGTAGTCCCTCCCCTCGCCCAGCTCCTGCAGGAGGCTCCTCAGGTTGGTACTAAATGAAAAGTAACCTACCTTCCCTCTTAGGGCTCTAAGCAGTTTTGTTTCAGAAGCTTTCCATATAGCCCAAGGCAGTGTTCTATGGATTACCCACTTTCTATGAGTTCTTGGAACAGTAAAATGTAGGGACCTCTGACTAGAAGTACAGATAGGACTTTTTTCAAAATGGCTGCAGGACACTACACCTCAATTATATGTCAGGAGGAAGAAAGAGCTTCCTTAACAGTAGTAAACTGTGCAGATTTTAGGTCCCTTTGTGCCTTGGCTACTACACTTATTTATAGGAAAAAGGTAATTCTAAAATACAATAAAAATGAAAAGAATATATAAAAGAGGAGAGAAAATGAGGAAGAAGAGAGAAAAAATTGAGAAGGGAGATATGTAGCAAAAAAAAAAAAATTTCAGAAAGAGGGCACATGGTTCAGCAGGTAAAGGCATTTGCCATACAAGTCTGACCTGAGTTCACTCGGGTAACTTGAGAACATGCTCAATACCCAGAACTCATGTGGTGCAGAAAGAGAACTGATTTCACAAACCTGCTGAACCATGTGCCCTCTTTCTGAATTTTTTTCAGCACACTGGCCTCATATGGCAGATCAGAGGAAGCTGGCATATCAAGCCTCCCTGATCTCAGCATATTTTTGTTTGAAAAGGCCGTAGTAGTAAGCATATAGGTATATAGGTAGAGTTGGTTTTCCCACTTTTGTTAATATTAAGTTAAGGTGGTTTTCATCAGGGTTAAAAGTGACTATTCACTGGGCAGAGGCTTCAGAGGTCATACTCACTTGGCATAGTCTCAGTATCTACAACAGTGCTTGTCAGTGTTGGTGTAATTTCTAAGTTAGTGTTCAATTCTGTAATAATTATCTTTACACTCAACCATTTGATACAATGACTTCAGCATTCTATTATCTATAATATCTGATAAATATAAATTTACCACATACCTGTTGAGGTAGGAGCAACATTGCAGCATTACTCACTCATAGGGTGCAATGTTATTGTGAGCAAGCTTAGTATAATGGCCAATGTAGTTAAATAAGAATGAAGGAACAACTGCTTCTTAATGTCCTTTTAATGAGATGTATAAAATTCATCCATTATTTCATTTTTTGTGATTTCATCATCTTTGGTTTCTTAGATGTATTTGAGTAGTTCTGAAGTAATTATGTAGTTTCAGAAGTTTCGATATACTAAAGTTGGTCACATGGGAATGAGATTATGTGTTTATTTTTCCTCCAATTTTTAGGCTTACTTCCCTTTTTTGTCTTCTAATCTCTTTCTCAAATCTAATGCCTGTAATTTTTATTCTTTCGCCATGTCATTTGTGTTACCAGTGAAGGCTGTGACATTATTTAGTTTTCACTCAGTGGCATGTACAGTAAATTTATTGTTTTCCCTTCAGTTTTGTAGGCCTACTTAACGGGGTCACAATATGGGTCATCAAAATGTAGGAATTTAGCTAGTTCATTGAAACAACAGCTGTGATTACTTTTATGCTAACTTCTTAGACCCTATTTTTAGTTATTTGCATATTTTTGTTAAATTTGACCACATATTTTCATGCCATTTTACTCTAAAGAATTTTGATTTTAATTTTTGAAAAGGCTTTTAACTGTTTGAATCATCTAGCATATGGAAAAGATATTTTAGAAATTACTTGTTTAGATCATTTTGGAATGTGGTGACCTCATATACACACAGATGTTTTCCTATTTGTAAAAATAGGCGGTAGCAAGATTAAGAACTTGAAGTGAGACAGTGGTGGGCCAGATATTATCTCTTGGACATGATATAGTCAAAACATATAAGATTTCATGGAAGATATTCAGTTACACAAAAACTACACAGGAAGTCTTATCAACATCTCACCATGTAATCAGAAAGATCTCAAGAAGCTACACACCTCTCTGGGAGACTGCTGAAGACTACTGCTGATGAGGAAATAAAGGAAGATGCCTTCCCCGGTGGCATATCCTCTGATCTAGGATGCTTGCTGGAGCGTGGATCAGGTCAGGCTTAAGTCATCACAGACTAGATGAAACACAGAGTGCCGCACAAGTGAAAAGATTCGAAAATAGGAGGGAGTCTGGCAGGGAAGTGAAAGGTTGTAAAGGGAAAAGGAGGGGGGATAGGATTTGGGACTAAGAAATAAAACTATTATAAGTTACTATATTCATGTATGTAACATTAAATAAAAAAAGAAAATGAAAAAATAAATATTACAGAGTCCATTGAGAAAATTTTTTATTTTGATTTGTGTAAGTTTCCTTTTAATAGTTTTACACTTCAATGCTACTACTTAATTATCTAGTGCCTTATTTTTCAAGTGTATAATATAATTTCATTTTGTAAAAATCTCTGAAGCCAACAAAGAATATTTTTATTGTCCCTCTTTTGTAGGGTAACTCTTGGACAAATCTTTTAACTTGTGAGTTTCAGTTTCTTATCTGTAAAAACAAAGGCATTGGCCAAGATAATCTCTAGGGTTCTTTCTAGCTCTTAAATTCTCTGTACCACTGTAAAACCAAGAAACAGAAGATTGGAAAAGCTAAGTATACTGTTCAAGTTGGCATGATGAATTCCTAATAAAACCCCGACATCTGACTTTTTAATTAGCATTGCTTCCAGACATACTCAACGCCACCCTCTTGCCTGTAACTGAATCTTTGCTGATATCTTTGCATGCTGAAAATGTAATATTTTAAAAAAAATTTAAATTATACTATACATAATTTTTCAAGTACATCTTTGTATTCCAAAGAAAAATCCTTATACTTTAGTAGGTATTTACATTTTAAAAAGTGGAAGGATATCTGGGAAGATGGTTCAGTGGGTAAAGTGCTTCCCATGCCAGTGTGGGAACCAAAGTTTGGATTCTTGGCATCCACAAGAAGCCAAGTGGGCATGGTGGTCCTCCTGTAATCCCAGTGTATCTTTGGTAAAGCCTGGTTCAAGTGAAATACCTTAACTCAAGATGTATGGTGAAAAGCAATTGAGGAAGGCACCCAATGTCAATATGGGTGCATGTTCACCTCATACAAATATATACCCCCCACATGTGAACATGTGTATACACATGCAAAAAATAAAATGTTTTTTAAAAAATGGAGTGAGTCCTATAAACAGCAATTCCTTTAGTAAGATGAATGAGATGAAAATACATTTGAAGTTTTGTAGTGTTAGTAATAAAGTAGGTCAGAAGTAAACAAGTCTTATACACAGCATTTTCTTCTGTCCTTCTCTCTGATTCAGAAGCAGAAGTTAGGTATATAGAAGCACCAGAATGAGAATGAACTGAGCTTATTTTGATGGCTGAGTATGTGCCTGTCTTGTGTCCATAGAAAGATGGTCTGAGTTATCATGAACATGTACTGAAAAATAAACTCAGAACATTCTTTTGGTCAAAATAAAAAAAGATGGTCTGAACAGATCTCAGAGCCTTCAAGATTGGGATTGAATCCCCACCCTGCTCTTCTCCTGGAAGCTGTGGGCAGTTTTAGCAGTCCAGGAATGTATCTCTTTTGTATGTGATAATATTTTACGTTGATATAATTCATTAGTTCCTCAATGAGATTCAATAAGAAATTTCAGGAAACAAAGTAGATTATCATTCAGTATGAATTTAAATCTCATTTCTTTGGAGAGTTCAGCTCAATTTTTGCAGTAGAAATACGCCCATTCTGTAAAATATGTTCCTTAAGAGTACCAAGTACTTTGTAGCTTTTCTATCATATATAATGTGTATGCTTCTTTTTTTAAATGCTTGTTTCATTATTTTAGTGTTTTGGGATAAAAATATCCTTTATCACTTTTCTGTAAGCAATTTCCCCCAAATAGTTTTTAGTTTACACAAACAAATCATTTCTCATCAATTTTGTTGTTGTTATTAAAGCAGTTGAAAAAATGTAGTGAGCACTTAATGTATACTACTTAATTTTGCAGATAAGAAAGTGGAAGTCCAGAAAGGTTCATTTTCTGCCCTATATGATCACATAGCTAATTTGTTAGAAATATTGTCTGAATGTAAAAACTTTAATAAATAAATGTTATTACATAAGTACTCTATTTTCCCAGACTAAACTTCTTTATGATAAATAAACTCCTGGATTCTTTTGAGTCTCACACTAGATTCATAGGCTTGATTTTCATGTTTCTCTTTTCAGTGCTGACCTTTTTAAAAGACCATAGCAATATCTAAACCAGAATTTAAAATCCAAATTCTTCAGTATATTAGCTTGTACTTAAAAATATGGCTGCATATGAAACCAGAATTCTCACAGTTGTTTTTTATTTGTTGTGATTTAGATCTTTGCATTTTAAATATGGAATCTACTCACCTAGTTTCATAAATATATCCTGGAAGCTATAAGCATTTAAAAATATCATCACAGGTTGGAGAGGTGGGCTCAGGGGTTAAGCCTCTGCGTTGCAGGCAGAAGGTCCTGCAGGGGGGGAGCTGCGTTTCTGGTCCTGGTAGGGCGGAGCCTGTGAACCCTGGGGCAGAGTAAACAAGGAGGAGGTGGAGGCGTCCATGGTGGTTCTGGAATTCGCCTGTGGTTCTACACACACAGTGCACGCACGCGTGCACACACACACTCACAATTGAATAGATAATAAAAAAAAATACGTAAAAATACCATCACCGTATTTTGTCTGTTCTTGTAGGCTTACTTAGTTTTAAATGGTTACTCCATGAATTTTTCTCATTGGTAGAATGAGAAATTTGTAGTATTTGATGGTCAATTACTGAAAGCTAAAATATTCATTAGCACAAACTCAGGAAATTTATACCTAAGATTTCCATGGTTACTAGAACTCTTGCTTTCTAATATGAGATTCTCAAAAGATCATGTAAGGAATGAATACTGGCATACCATTAAACACACAGGAGATGAGGGGGTAGGAGAGAAGAAAAGTAGGAGAGCTCCATTATAATGAACCTGAAAAGGAAATAATGAAAAGGAATATTTCTTTTAAGTTATATAAATAAGTAACATTTATTTATTTGGGTCTATGGATTCTGTTTTATTTGGCTTACTATATGTCATATATTGAAAAGTCACATGATAAATAAAGCTTTTTTATTCTTGGAGTCATGAAGTTTTGCTAGCAGATCTCCTTCAGGGATTTGGAGAACAATAATACTGTACCCCAGCTCTCCCATTACTCGCCAATAGCATGGCCTTGGGAAGTGTTACTAACATCTCTAATCTGTAGTATTCTTATCTGTAAACTGAGGCCACAATGCCTACTTTACACTAATATGTTTGCCCAAAGTATCTAGTTATCAATAACCAATAACTTCATTCTGCTTCTCACCCAAAGGTCCTCTCTTCCTTCATCAGCTTGGCTTCCTGGGGCCCCTGGGGCTCAGAAGTAGAATGGAACTGGCTGTTAGGGGGCTCAAATGAAGCAGCAGTGTGGCTGGGGCAGCTCTTTAGACTACCCCTTGAGTGTTCTGGGGCTGGAGGACTTTCCTGGAGCCAGTGTTCTTCAGTTGCTCTGATGCCTTTATGAAAACCTCAACCTGCCACACCTGTAGGTTCTCTTAACGGGGCTCCAGAAAACAGCTTCCCTGGCAACTGTAGGCCTGCCCTTTCACCTCAGATGCCCCTAGAAAAGATCATTTCAAAGGAGTTTTTTAAAATGTGTATTATAGTTTGCTAGTTTTCCTTACTAGAGTACTACATATCTAAAAATATCTTTAAAACACTTTCATAAATAAATTGAATTGTGACTCCTGAGAAAAAAAACTTGAGTCTTTTTAGTATATTTGAAGTATTTTTAAAAATCTTTTTTGTAATTTCTTAAAAAAGAAATATCTTTATTTTTTAAAGTTAGCACTGTAATCTGTGAATTACATTTATTGTTTTTTGTTTATTTTACAAACTTACTGGGTATTAATCCTCGTTTCCCTCCCTCCCATCTCCCTCTCTTTCCCCATCAATCCATTCCACTCCTACCTGGCCGCTTCTGTGGATCCCAGAGTTTCCTCTGGCGTGTCTACTCTTGTTGGAGATCAGGCCTCTGTGTCATACTAAGTTGATACTCCTCAGGCCACCCCACTGATAGGAGTGTTTCCCTTCACTCATCCAGCTTTAGTCCTTAAGGTTTCCTGTGGGTGTTCTTATCTCTCTTCATTTCCTTATAGTCTGTGGGGGCATATTGGTATGTCAGTCATTATGCAGGTCTGGAAGGGCAAATCTCATTGCAGCGAATCCCTGGATGCAGCAGTCCCGCCTCGAGTGGACTGCATTGTCCAATGGTGGACCTTCCCATCTTTAGGTTCTTACAATCTCATCACTCCCTTTTCTGCAAGATGCCCTAAGCTAGGATGGGGAGAGTTAGGATGGCCCGATTCTAGGAGAGCATCACCAATAATCTACATTATGGCTGGCTGTTTTTGTCCACTTCATTGTTCTTCTTCTGGCCTAGGCTCCATCCTGTCATGATGTTGAGATTCTTTAACTCTCTTGTAGAAGATTTCTAGGCTGAATGCTGAGTGCTCTTCAGATATTTACAGAGCAGTTTGGTGTACTGTCTTCCTACCTATATGCTCATTGGCTGTTATTTCCTATTGATCTATTTCCTTCCTTTATTTAGGTTTTTGTTTTAGTTAACAGAAACAGGAATGTATTCCATTCTGACAAGGGGCTTGAGTTCAATCAGAAAGCTGTTGGTTGTCTCCTTGATACTCATGCCACATGGTGGTTACCTGTTGCTAAGGTGATTTTTATTGCAACTTGCAGATCTCATGAGTTGTTGAGGCCTGTGATTATTTCTCTCCCCCAGTAGCTTCTGCAGTATTCCTTGGTACTGTGTAAGCTATCCAGCAAGGAGAAAGTTCTCAGACCAGCTACATTTGATGTATTTTGCCCATGTTCCATGATTCATTTGTGTTGCATCTTCAGTAATAGGGTCTTTCTGATGGCTGTTTTTGTAGAGCAACCAAAAGCAATGGCAAGAGCCTATATTGTTTGGGGGCCTTTATTACCCTCTCCTGTTCCCTTCCACTCTCACTAGTCCCCATCCTCTTCCCACATAGTCCCTTTTTTGCTTTCTTTTATTATTTGTGTATTTATTTAATGAGTTCCATTAAGGTTGTTTACAGGGTACTGGGTGAGGGTTTTTACAGGAGCATGAGTCTTATAAAAAAAAAAAAAAAAGTGGTTATGCCACTAAAGAAAATACATCCCCCTCTCTCAGAGACATTGTCTGCCCGTAAGTTCTAGGGAAAGGGATGGGAGATTTCATGGGCCCTCTTCCGTGTGGCAGGTTGCTGTCAGACCCAGTCTCACACAGGTCTTGTACCAGTAATCACTACTGTTTGGGAAAACCAATTCAGTGACCATGTCATATTCCAGAGAGCAGTTTACCTCACTCCACTTCTCTGCTTCTTACATTCTTTCTGCCCTGTCTTGGATATTGCTCCCTGAGCCTTGGAGTGAGTAATACAGAAGTACCACTTCTGTTGAACATTTAGCAATCCCTTTTTAGCCCTTTGCTCAGGTATGAGTCTGTAGTCACCACTGCTCACTGCAAAAAGAAGCCTCTCTGAGCAAAGCTACTAGCCCTAATATATGGGTACAAGTATAATTATCTAAATGTCAATTTGATGGACACATTGTGTGTATATAGCAGAATCATAGCAGCTTTCCCAATAGAGACTGTGATATCCTTAAGCACATACTTAACCAAGTTTATAGTACAAGACATGGATTTCCTCCTGTAGAGTAGACCTCAAATCCAGAAAGTATTTGGTTGCCTCCATTACTGACTTGCCTGTGTTGTCCCAACGTGGTAATTCTTGTCCTGGCTCATTGATTGCATAGCACACAGTGTCCACAGATGAGTAAGACTATGGATGACAGTTCTCCCTACTAGCACATATAGTACCTTCTGGCACTTAGAGTACTGACCAGAGGGAGGAGGCTTCCATCCTGGTTCCAGTCTGATGTTACTTTTGTGGGAGTGTTTTATTTTTGTATTTGAAGTCTATATAAGTGCATAGTGTAGTTGTTTTAGCTATGCCATGGATTTATGTAAGTTTCTCTGTGATGGCCTGTTTAAAATATTATTTCAGAAAATATTCCCTGTGAATTTCCAAATTGTCAGAGCTGCCTGCTCTGTCCCTTCATTCACTGAGAGAACAGCTTCGGAAAGAGAAGAAGACATGGATAAAGTTTTCTTTCTTTAGGTGGTAAGGACTGAAAGCTCCAACCTTCTGATCTTGTGGTTGGTTTCCCTGGCAACCAGTCACTATCCCAAGGCTATCCCTGTCACCTTATCTCATCAGCATACAAGACACTTCACCAGTCAGGAGATTCCGAGGGCTTGAGGATTCTCATTTGGAAAATGAGAACAGACACCAAATTTACATTTTCTATATCACAAGCAAATGAGCAGATAATTGCTCTAATGTTATTTGATGAGCTTTGGATAAAAGTTTGGGATTGCATTATAATGAAATTCAAAAGTGTTACATCTTAAATACTGTAGAAGAAGGGCTGGTAAGATAGTTAACCTGGTAAATGTGCTTTTTTGCATAGCCTGATCACCTGAGTTCAGAATGGTTCATCAGAACCCAATATGGTAGAGAGGGCTCCTGCAAGTTATCTTCTGACTTCCACACATGCATGGTGGCACACACATGTGTGCATGCATGTAGCATGTGCATACATACTATATATACATATACACATTTTGGAGGAAAATAATAATCATGTGTACTGTATAAGGGAGACACTGAGTGGTAGGCCTGCCTTCACAAAGTACGTTCTTGTTTGCTGCCCTTAATTTGTACCTCATTTCATTTTTCTCAGCTATCTTGCCATGTGCTTTTATCTTATTGACTGATTGACACACAATTGACCTTTATTTATAAGGTATAATACATTATATGTATACATTACATGCCAATCAAACAAGAGTGTCTGCCACCTGAAATATTTATCATTTTTTTGGTGGTAAGAACATTCTTGCTCCTCTCCTAGCTATTTTGAGATGCACATTCATGACATTATTGGTCCCACTTTTGTCACTCTACTATGTACCTGTGGACAAGAAGAATCAGTTCTAGTTTTGCTGTATGTCTTCATTTTGCACACTTGACATAAGAGGTACATTGCTGAATCCTCTGGGACGATGCTGCGTCTGTGACTGCTTCCTGGCCTCACTCGTTCTCTCCTGGAGCATGAGAGGAAATGGAGAAAGTTTTACAGAGGTGGGGTTCACAGGAAGTTGACAGAGCTTCAGCTCAGGGTTTCTCATTTGTGGGAAACCTTGTGAGGTCCTACAGCACAGCACTAAGTTGGAGAGAAGAAGCCAGCTGAAGTCTTGAGGAAATTTCTCACAAGGGCTTCCATTACTTTTACGATCTTAGAAAAAGGAACTTTGAATCTCTTAAGTTACCAGTATTTTCTAGTGATTTTTTTTCCCTTCTAAAAAATACCTATGATCCCCCATGAGACTTAAGATAGCTTGATTTTCCAGTGGTGGAAAAGCAATACAAATCCAGTAGAGCTTATACTTGGATTTTGATCTTTTCCCTGGTCTGTCTTGTTATACTGGGTGACAAGCACCCCCATTTGCCCTGCAGTCATGAAGGGAAAGAAACAGCCAGGACACACAGGCTACTGTGTTGCTAAGCTATTATGTTGAGCAGGTTAAGTATATGAAATATACTTTTACTTACAATGTTTTGAATTTATGATGGGGATGCCATTTTAATTTGAAAGTTTTCTCTATTGACTTTTATTCCAAGTTTTGCATCCATAATTTTGAATTATCATTTTTACACAACACCACTCAAGTTATTTATGCTCTGGGTCACATAAAATCTATATCTATCTCTGGGTTTGACTACATGAGATTCTTGGGTGTGTTTTGTAACTAACAAAAACATTATTTATTTAAGTTAGTGAATATTAGGTAGGAGCTAGAAAATCCACCAAATCATTCTAACATCTGTGTTTTGGTAGACCTTTTTGCAAGAGAACTGGAATTTCATGGAAGTCAGAGTATTTTGATGTTTGTAAAGGCCACAGAACTAGTCACAGACACTGATGGTCATTCAATCCACTCTTAGTGCCCAAGCCTTTACAGAAAGCCTGATGTGTATCACAAAGGTGCTAGAATAGGTTTTTTTTTTTTTAGATGATTTAAATTCAGTTTAAGAGGCATTTGATGTAAACTACCTTAACAGTGAATTATTTTTTTTAATTTTTTTATTATTATTATTATTTATTCAACTGTGCGCATGTGCGTGTGTATGTGCACACACGTGTGTGTGTGTGTGTGTGTGTGTGTCTATGTATGTGTGTGTAGAACCACGGACGAATTCGCGAACCACCATGGACGCCTCCACCTCCTTCTGCCCTGGGATTCACAGGCTCCGCCCTACCAGGACCAGAAGCGCAGGCCACCCTCGCTTCCACCTGGCGTCTATACGTGGGATCTGGGATCCGAACTCAGGACCTTCCGCCTGCAAGGCGGAGGCTTAACCCCTGAGCCACCTCTCCAGCCCCAACAGTGAATTATTTTTATCTCTTTGAAACCTTAGTTCTTGGAATAAGAAATTGGAAATAGCATAATAAATATGCTTGAATGCCAGGGAGCAACAGTGATAAATTGATAAATTGCTGGACTCTCTGAAACAAGAAAACACTCCCATCTGCCAGTGGTAGTAGTTTCCACACTGAGGATATCAAATGAAAAGATGTTCTTTAGCTTTTGGGTGATGGTATTATAGATGGTATCTATGGGTAACTTTGGAGTAACTAGTTTTCAAACCAAAAAAACTCCTAGATTGAAATCAATTTCTGCTCATCATTTTCTTAAAGTATTCATCATGTCAGTATTAAGTGCATGTGTTTGTGAAATGACATATGGGCCCTAAAAGACAACTCAGTATCCAGTGTCGATTTCTAGTGATTGCTTTGAAGACAAGTGTCAGGAAGGAGAGAGATCCGTGGTTATAGCTGTGCCTTCGGAGGGCTGTGCTGCTCCCCTGGCTGTTCCTTGACTGTTTGGCCCCCAGCGTAGCATCCTTGTGCTTGTCAGGACTTCTGACTGGCACTTTTCTTCAGATAACTTCATTAACTGTTTTCTCCCTTCATTTACAACTCCAACCAGACTGTCTGATAGCACCTTCCATCATTCTAGCCTCACTCTCTCCTATGAATGTGCCTTACTTACCATCTGACCTTGGGATGAAAGAGATTCGAAGAAATTCTTTGAAAATTCCTTTGTTCACTGAAATCTTTCCACTGGCCATCTGAAATTCTAAAATTGAAGTTTGTTTTTTTTTTTTTTTTTTTTTTAAGATATCGCTTAATATTTGATCTGGATTTCTGAAGCAGGGACTAGGCTTGTAGTTTCTTTATAACACATATTACTTTTTGATGTATTTTTCTGCATATCTCTCTCAAAAAATGTCAGTTCCATGGGCCTGGGATTTTGTTTTATCTGTTGCTTTATCTCTATCCTGTGGAATAAGGCTTTCGACCTGATAGATTCTCAGTAAATATGTGTTGAAAAGATGTACTATATGCTATATGAATGAATTTGCTTGACTTAATATCACACAAACTTTTTATTTCAAAAACCATGATAGAAAAGTGTGGCTCATGCTTTTATGGAGCAATATACTTTCCACATAGGTTGAAAACTCAAACATTTGCATGTATTCATTTATTAATTCATTTTTTGAAATAATAAGTATCCCCTATGTGTCCAATTTTTGATAAAGTATTGTAACTCAGCTTACAGTTTTGCAAAAAATATATGTATTATGAAAACCATTCTTCTCGCGTAATGTAGTCTAGCCAAATTGAGTTTCTTTCTTTTTTATTGAAGATAAAATTAAGGTCCCTTTTTTTTTTTTAACAGTTTACTATTTTCCTTGTTTATATGAAACTAGAAATAAAGAGTCCATTTGGGTGATTATTTGCTTAATATCTGTCTTTCCATATCTTGTCAGTTCTATAAGCAGGAATCATGCCATTATTCAATTATACGTAGCTATTAACTAAGAGATCAATGAATAGAAGGCACTTCAACATTTATTGGGTGAGGGTATGAGTGATTAGTCGATTCATGTAATAGAGTACTGAGGCTCATTTTGTAGGCTGGAGAAGTATAGTTTAAGGAAGTAAATTTTAAGCTGAGTAGGAGACCAGGATATTTGGGGAGGTGGAGGCAGAAGCTAAGGCTTTGCCTACAGGGCAACAGAAGAGTTTTAAGCAAGAAAGCACTGGCCAATTGCATTTTCATGTGGACTGTCTTACAGTGTTATTAAGGGCAGGCTGCAGTGGCAATGCTGGAACAGAGAGACTAGCTGAGAAATGGCACTGCTTTAATATGGTTGCTTATGGAGTTACCGGGTTTCTTGTCAGAAAAGGTAAAGAGAAATAAATGGATTTGAGAAATTTTTGTAGGCAGAATGGCTAACTGGGATAACGAGGGAAAGAGAAATATTTGCTCAAATTTCTGCTTCCAGTGAAGCATAGACATAGAAAATCTGATGGAAGAACTAGCTGTGGAGAGAGGAACATGAGATGCCCTTGAGATGGCTCTAAATTGACTTTGCATATTACAGGCTTGGCAATGGCAGAATTCCATTCAGAATAAATGCCTGAAAAAGTAGCCAAAACATTAATAGTACTGGGATGTTACCCATATTTTAATTTTGCCTATTAGTTAAGTTTTGGCTTCATTATTGGTGTGTTTTATTTTATGAGGAAATAACAAAATTATTTTACACAAGAAATACTATATTTTAAAAAACAAAAATAGAAATGAAGCAAAAAGTCCGTGGAACAAGAGCTAAGACCATCTTAGAAAAAAATGTTAGCTGTATCCACTGACAAGAAGTTATTTATCCTGACTAGAATACCATTGTGGAATAGGTTAGCCATTAGTGCATATGTAGATGAATTTGATACCTAGAAAGTTAAGCCTATTATTCAAAGGTGTAATAGAAGCAGTTCTTACCACTAACCCACCCATTCACCCCTCAGTGCAGTGCTTGGTACTTAAAGATGATTCAATTCATAGTTATTATTTTATCTAAAACATCAGCATTCACTGGAATTGTTATATAATAATATTTCTATAATTTTGGCTTTTAGGTAGATTGGGGTCAGCTGGATTATTTGGTTGTTGACATGCCACCAGGAACAGGAGATGTGCAGTTATCAGTCTCACAGAATGTTCCCATTTCAGGTAAGTTCTAAGAGTTTACAGTAATTTGTTCTTTCTTTGTTGTGTTACAGATAGAAGAAAACAAACTGTGATACAGAAACTTTCTGTCTTAAAAAATACTATTTGTCATTAGAGTCACGATCACATACTGAACTTTTGAGGATGAGTGAGTACACCTATAAAAACAAAAGACACTGAAATGGTGATAGTATAAATCTGCGCTCTAGAAAGTCAGCAGCACATATGCACAAACACACACACATGACTTTTGGAGATATAATGAAAGTTTAAACTATCTTTGCAAAACTTTTTTTAATGGTTTAGTAAAGGCATGCCATTGACATTTAATTATCAAAAGTCTTGAAATCTTTTCAGCAACATATAAGTGCTCTAAGGAAATACCAGAACATCATTGTGTGGATACTTTAATGTTTTAATATTTGTTATCTTGTGGAATCAAAGCTGTCTTTTGGTGAGATGTGTAGTAGGTATGGAGGAACATGAAAGTACAGTCCATCTTTTTACTAGTCTAGCACTATGTAGTTTTCTTTCTGTTTTTATAAGAAGCTTTAATATGTTTTAGATTCTTAAATTTTAAGAGTACTTACTAAATGTTAGTAAAATGTATTACCAGTATCTTAAATGCTGGCCAAAGGAAAGCTTTCAAAATGTTTGCTTTATATATGAGTCCTGCATCGATCATTTATTCCCTGAGTCAGGACTTGGTACTTGAAAACTTGAAACTTGAAAACTTGGTATTCATAAAGTGATCTTCCTACAATGTTTTTCTCTGCTTTCATTTAAGTAATAACCCATTAGTTTGAACAAGATTTACAATTAAATTATTCTCTTTTAATTTGTATGGATATTTCAAAATCAACAGGGTGTTTGGATAAATATATTTATATATGTGTTTGTGTATATGTATATGTGTTTACACATCAGTGTATGTATACATGAATGTATGATAAAATTTACATAACAATTCCATGATATTCAGAGACTCTATATCAACACCTGGAACTGGGCCAGCCTAATCTTTCCCCATCCTGAAGCTCAGGGAAATTTGCGGAAGAGGGGGCGGTAAGATTGTAAGAGTACAAGGATGGAAGGAGCAATGATATGCAAGATACTCCACACAAGTTAGGGCCGAAGCAATCATAATAGGACTTTGCATGACCCTGCTATATCCAACACATTATTGACCCCACAAAGTCTAGCATGGACTAAAGGCACTAGGATCCTTGGAGGCTAGGGACTGACAGTTCCTAAGCTTAAGGGGAATACAGGAAAGGGTTCTGGGAAATGCCCCTGGGTCCTTGCACCTCATCCGAGAGGAGGACCCAGAGGAGAGTTTGGGATGCATAGTAAAGGATGCTCTGGGGATTGGGGGGGGGGCACTTGGGGATGGGAAGGGAGGGGAGGGGGGAGGTCAGGGGGAGGTAGAGGGAGGGAGGGGACCAGTGTACCTGTTAAGTATGTATGAGCGGAAATAATAAAAAAAACAATTCCATGATATTAATTAAATTACTTTGTCATCAAACCATTTCCTTCATTTCCTTCAAAACTTTGCCAAACAAAAACTCTTCATTCATTAAACAGTCACTCAATATTTCCTTTCATAGGTTCTGACAACTACCATTAATTTCAAAAATGGTGTTTTTGCCTTAAAATTAGAAGACCAAGGAGGAAGATATGTTTTTAAAAAATCATATTAAACAAGATTTTAAAATTGATGTATGATTATATAAAATTATATAGATACCTTTTGCCCATATACAAAATATAGGTGACAAGCACCTTAGTAAAGATTCAAGGATAAATAAATGATATTCCTTTCCATACTCTAGAGTTCCTTACCTTTTGAGTTATCAGATCTTTTCTTAAGCATTTGGTAAGAACCTCGGATTGATGCTCTACAGAAACATGAATTTATGTCTCCAGACAAAGTATTTTATTTATGTTTAGGTGACTGTCCTCAGGTCTAGCTGGACCTGATGATAAGAACAGAGGCTGTTCTTTCCTTTACATGTAGATCTGCAATACCAGGTATGGGCAGTGCCCTATGAAATATCTCAACTTATAGATTCAAAAGAAGAAGAAATGATGTGCTTCTGTAGAATGTAAAATATTTTGCAAAAGTGAACCATAAGAAAAAATATGATATAGAACATTCAGTAGTATCATAACTTGTTTTTATTGGTTTTCTTATAGTATAATAGAAGTGTAGAAGCTAGGAACAAAACTCTTGGAACTATTCATTTCCACCATAGGAAATTAACATATATTGCATTTCCCAAATCTAATTTATTTTTTTAAATACAACTAGTTACTAATGATGCCTTAGAAACTGCACAACCTCAAACTATGGGATTAAAACTTATGTTCAGTATTTTCTAAATTCTTTGCTGAAGATACAGCTCAATGGTAGAGTGTTTGCCAGGCTCTGGGGTTCAGTTGCCAATACTGAAAAAAATTATCTGTAATGGACATGTGCATTTTGTAGTTTCTAAAAGTTAAACAAAAACAAGTTCTTCCAGGGAAGATTTCTGCATGAAGCAATGTTCTGGTAACTGCCTGTTAATAATAAATTGCCACTTAATGATGGCCTTCCCTATGCTAATTCTTATTTGTGATTTTTTTAATAGATGTTACCTTTATTTTCTTAAATCTCTAAAGAGTTAAGTGACCTTCTTAAGTTTACACAGTTATAGTGTTACAGCTAAAGTTCACATCAGTTATGATTGAGATTAAAGCTCCTGTTCTGAATCTCTACATTGAGGTGCTCTGATTGACTGAAGTTAGCCTTAGTCCATCTGACCCTATTTAAGCTAAAATAAAGCTACTCTTAGTTATTCTGTGATAAAAATGTATTTCTTTTTGGATATGCCTAATCCGTGTGGCCCTGTTCAGTCAATATCTAACCAGTGTCATCTGTATTGGTGTTGACCATGTGACTAATTTTTTCTGAGTCTTGAGAGACTATTCTGGGTTTCTTTACTCACACATTCCAGGAAAAGCGTGACTGCACCCTGGAAAGAGTTTCTTTTAGCTTTGAGGAGCGCTTCCAAGTGATTCTTTGAAAGGTACTGTCTTTGTGCTGTATGCACTGTAACCACCACGGCCCCTCTGTGGAATGATGACCATTGGTATTGATGTATCCTTACAGCAAATGTGTCAGTATTAACAATGAGAGCAAAAATACTTACTTCTTGCAATGAACATACATTAATTTATAATTTAAGAAAATAACAGGGTACACGTGTGAGACATGGATTCAATTCTCAACAAGAAAGAAATGCAATTGTAGAGAAAAATGGAAAGACAAACAATAAAAAAACCCTGTCCAAAGGAGGTCCAGGAGACTTTGGGTGTTAGTTAAATGTGTGTTAGTTATATGTGTGTTAGTTAAAATGTGTTTGTTCAAAGATCAGTTAGGTTTTTTTGAGGTTGATGTCATTTCATAGCAGATACATCTAAGCAGATGCCAGAATTGAGCCAGCCCAGGAGTTAGAAGCAGTAGCACCTACCAGAGTCTTTGGCCTGGCTGAGTTATGATTTTCATCAGTTCACATAATCTAGCACAGCCTGTCAGAGTCATGTTTATCTGTTGCCCTTCAGAATTGTCTATTCTTTAATTATAAACCTAGTTTTCTTTTTATCTCTTACTTTAGAACTCTTTTAAAATACTGTTCTACATAAGTTCTTTAGACTCCAGTTGGTGAATCCTGCTCCTTCCATCAAACTCTTTTGCAAGATGAGATCCTGCTGCAAAAGACCCCCATGTACTAGGCTTACCACCCCTGTTTGCTTCCCTTCACTTTATCATACTCATGTGATCTTCACTCTGCCCCCCCCCCGCCAGTGTGTATCCAACTTCTGTAAGACCTTTTAAAGCCTCTGTTCACATGCCCAGTCCTTACTTTTTCCCTAGACTCTATTTAAAAATAATTTCTCCATCTTTTATTTGCACACCTTCTCCTATACTCAGATGTCCTTCTTCCAAACCTGTATACCTGTTTTGTTCTCTCTACCACACGTCCACCAAGCTCCATCTCATCCCACAGAACCAAGCTCACTGCTGTCCTGTAATTCCTCAGGAGACAGGACATCAGTGAGTGAGAGCTTTACCTATGTATCTGGACACCTTTCCAAGTATAATACTTGAATACCAGAACTTTTTCCTGTTCCTTCTAGGATCTCTTAGCTTTCCTTGAACAATAGCTTCTGTAATTAATATAGACTGAGCAAATGACAAAGCTAGGCTGGCTCATTATAGTGTTTATGTGCTATTCCTGTCCCCTTTGTTTCTTACCATCTTGCCGAGCATCCCTGTGATCCCTACCTCACTCCAGCTGCTCTCACCCGAGTGCTTTAAGGAATCCATAGGGTTGTTCACCCAAGGAAGCATTAAGTAATGAGTAAATATTATTTAACTTCCTCTCAGAGGGCAAAGTTTTATTTTAAATATACATTTATGCTATTTTTAATTGTTATACTTTAAATATCATCAGTGTGATGAATTGATATCATTTAGTACTCTTTTCTTTTCATATGGCACTTGTTATTTGGCTGCCTGCAGGCTGTGTATTGAATTTCTGTGATAATCACAAACATTGTTCTATTGCTAATGAGAATTTTTTTATTTGAAATTATTGAATTTTTTTATTTGATGCCTACAAAGGTGCTAACCACCTTTCTGGTTACATCCCTACTGACAGAACATGTGCCTGAAAACTTACAAGAATCAAATGAGATGATGTGAAAACTATATAAATGTCATTTTAGATACTACTAAACAGAATTTTAGAAGAGCTTGTGGAGTCGTATGTGGTTTGGATAGGAAATGTTCTCCACAAAGCCACATGCTGAAGGCTTAGTCCCAAACTAGTGACTTTATTGACAGATAGCTGGATCATGAGAGTGTTGACTTCATTGTTTGACTAACCAACCATTGATGAATTTGTACTGAATGGGCTATTAGGAGATAGGACCTGATTAGATATAATAGGTCACTGTGGGCCTGGCTTTGAAGAGTTTATCTTGTCCCTTCATCCTCTTTCAGTTTCCTGGCTAGCTATACAGCTTTGTGCCACACCCATCCCCACAACACCCTGCCTCACCACGGCCCAAAGACATGGACTGAAACCTCTGAGACTGTGACATAAAGTACATTTTTTAAATCCTTTTAGTAATGTTACAGTTACTTTTTTTCATTGCTCAGAGAAATTATTCAGATTCAAGCAACTTTAAGGAGAAAGGGATATTTATTTCGCTCACAGTTCCAGAGGGGATATAGTCCATTATGAAGGGAATCACACGACAGCAGGCATGGGTGAAAGTAGAAGCAGCAGGTTGGTCAGGTCACCACAGTCATTAGAAAGCTGAGAGGAAGCAGGGCCTGGCTCCCAAACCTCGAGGCCCGCCCCACTGTGATGAGCAATTTTTCTGAATTATTTTGTCACAGAGACAAAAGGCTAAGTGGCATACAGAGTGTTACTGAAATGTCATAAATTAGATAAAGCCTTTATATCAACTTTGCATTTCTCCTAGTCATGTTAAGAAAAAAATTTACTGCTTTGTACTTGGAAAAAGGTATTTTTGGAAAATTCATAGAAGCAGACTTATGCAAGCAAAAGATCTTCTTTCTGAATGTTAATTAGCAATTCTTTGTATGTGTTCCATTTTCTTCCAGGTGATAGATGACAAGTTCATTATAAGAAGAAATTTTAAAAAATAAAATTGTTCTCTTATTTATGTTAAGAGCATTGTATAGCAACAATAGAGATGAATGTCTTGACAGCAGTATTAGTGGCTAATTATTTAAGCTTGAGTTTATGTAGACTACTAAATCATTACCATACTAAGTATATACAAAATCATATCTACATGTAGCAATTACAGGGAGGGGAAGGGGGAAGAAATAGAATAAAGAATGAAATAACCATTGCAGTCTTTAGTTTTGCTCTTATCTTTCTGAACCTGCCAATAGAAGGCACAGTTGTTAGTGCTGAGTTTATTCTGTCTCTTTGTTGTTATTATTAATTATATAATTTGCTAGGCCTTGTTAGTTTAGTTTGTAAATTATTTATGCTGTGTTCTATGGTTTGTGTTGAATGCATACTGATAAACTCCTAGGAATTACTGATCAGTTAATTGCTTTTTCATAATTTAAGAGATTAATATTTCTTTAAGAGACATTGTAATTTCCTTGAAGGTTTTGAAAGCACATGGTCTGTTTTAGGATTCAGAGCCTTAAATTTTCCTTTCACCCTTCGCCTCGATTGAAGTCCATGAATGTCTTAAGACTTTTAATTTGATTTTGATGCTTTGAATAATCAGAATTTATGCTTTACACTAAGTTTGTAAAATACCTTTCTGAGGATTGGAGAGTTTTAACAACTTAAGATGCTATATTAGTCAGGGTCCTTGCAGGAAGCCAGACTTCTTTCCTGACTTTCAGTGGTTGAGGTGTCTATAATGCTTGTGCTATCAAGCATTAGTCTTTGGGGTAATTTAGTGAAAGAGACTCATTACCGGGATGTGAGCAGCAGCATTACAAAAAATAAGAGATGGTAAGTATCTAGGAGCTATAGCAATAGGAAGTTCTTCCTGACCTTGTAGCTGAAAAGGCAAGAGAACAAATAGACTCTTGGAACCATGGAAAGGGAGTTGTGAGGTAGTATTTTACTCTTCCTGTCTTCATTCAGCTGGAGGTTCCTCTTAGTGATGGATACCTTCTGCTGGTACCTCCTAGTAACAAATACCCTTTAGGAGCCAAGAATCAAGAAAACTCAAGGGATACTATCCACAGAAATCCCCAGGCGCTGATCAGGATGGACATGGATGGAGAAGGGGTCTAGGCAAAGACTGATGAAGAAAGGAGTTAGCACAGCAAGTGGAGTAACTAATAACCTGTTTCTCAAAGCCATCATTTCATGGCATATTGGTAACCAGAGATGAAGCCAGAGATTCACGGTCTCCAAAAGTTTGCAGGCTAATGTGTGTATCACTAGTACAGTTGAATTAATGTAAACCCACACTGTCACAAGACAAAACTGTGCTGTCATCAAACTTACTAACAGAGTATTCTAATTATAAACACTGATGAAAGTATATTTCATGTAGTGGGGAGTAACAGATGTAAGAGTTTATTTTGATTATATATACTTAGTAGATGATTAGATACATTTAATGGGGGTTGGAATTCCATTCCCTCTGTGAAATTATTTAAATGCTTCAAAGTTCAGTGATTAATACAATGGCCAAAATGTAGTCACATTAATCTTCACTGTAGTATGTAAAGACTGGTACAGAAATTAAACTTTGGGAAACTACAATCGAAAGGCAGGGACGAGTCATGATTCCTTTGTTCTCTCTCTCTCTCTCTCTCTCTCTCTCTTTCTCTCTGTTTCTCTCTCTCTCTCTCCCCCTCCCTCCCCCCCCAATGGCAAGAAATGGCACAGAAAATAACCAGGGAGCCCTAATGTAGTTCCTATTTTGATTTCTTATCTCTTGGGCCAGGAGGAGCTGCCGTATGTGTCAGTAGTCAGCTAGTTAATATGCTGAACATCTGTGGGCTCAAGAAAAGCTGCACAAAGGTCTGGTGCTATATTATGCTAATGAGGTGACATCCTTTCTTCCTATCTAGGACCCTTCCCGCCTGGACCCTACAGATAGAAGAAGCCAGTAACCTTTTTGCCTCTCTTTCATTTAAATTATATGGGGTTGGAAATTTAAATGCAGTCACTTTAATATTTCAGTCATTGCTTAAAGTGAAAGGCATGTGTTACTTATAAAAGGTGTTCCTTCTCTGTCATGGTGATTAAACTCCTACTGACTAATCAAAAATTCTTGAGAAAAGCTATGCATGTTTACTCTGTTATTTCCCCCTTCTAGCAGTTTCCTTGTCTTACTCATTTTCTCTTTTATAGCAACACATTGCTAATTTGGACAGTCTTTTGTGTTGGGAAAACCTATTTGCAATTCATGAATTAGAAAATTATTGCTGCTATATTGAATAAATGAACTGCTGTAGACTATTACTTGAAGTCCATCCTTGATTTTCTAGTATTTCCTATTCCAAAGTAAAAAAAAAAAACAACAGTGATTTCACTTAAGTAAATCATATGAAAACTTTTACTTAAAAAGTTATCATTCCTTTCTTAATTGTTTTCACACTGACAAGAGTAAGTCTTCAAAGAGATCCAATACTGATTTTGGGGGAAATTATTAAAAAGCCAAAGAAAACTATTTTCACATTTAGTACTTTTTCCCCCCTACATTTTTACAATTTATAGTGACGTCACACTAAAACTAGCAACCTGATTGTGCCCTTAAGATGGAATATTTGAGTCATGGCTATTTTAGTTGTCAGAAATATTAGATATTAATTTCTTTTTTCATTTTTTAAATTTTTTTACATTTTTTATTATTATTTCAGCTCATACAAACTTAATAGGTACACGAGTTCCCACCCTCCCTCCTCCTCCCCCCGTACCTCCTGCTCCTCCTCCCCACCCCCCTCCCTTCCATCCCCCAGTGCCTCCTGCCCCAATTCCCAGAGAATCCTTTCTTGTGCATGCCTGATTTTCCTCTGGGCCCTCCTCTCCGATGACATACAAGGACCCAGTGGCCTTTCCCTGAACCCTATCCCGTGTTCCCCTTAGGTATAGGAACACTGCTGTGGCTGCCAATCCCTTGCCTCCAAGGATCTTGGTGCCTTTAGCAGATGCTAGACTTTGTGGGGTCAATAGTGTGTTGGACAATGCGCAGGGCATGTAAAGTCCAATTATGATTGCTTCGGCCCCAACTTGTATGGAGTATCTTACATATCATTGCTCCTCCCATCCTTTTGCTCTTACACTCTTACCGCCCCCTCTTCCACAAAATTCCCTGAGCTTCAGGATAGGGAGAGATTAAGCTGGCCTAGTTCTAGGTGGTTGATATAGAGTCTCTGAAGTTCTGGATTATGGTTTGTTGATTTTCTTTTGCAGTTTTGCTGCTCTTGCAATGCCCTTCACTCCATCCTGGAGGGCATTGTACCCCTGGCCAGAGACAAAAAGCTGTTAAACTAGAGTCTTGTGATAAAAGCCCATTCAAAAGTAGAAACCACAGTGAGGGAGGGGTCTATCACCCCTTTGCACAATGGTTACTTTTTATCTGCCAGACTATATGCCCTCCTCTTCTGGTGAGATCATACCCCCTCAGTAGTAAATGATCAGGAACAAAAGTCTGTGAACTTAATCAGATATCTCATTACTTATTTGAGTCCTTGATGGAGGCCTATTTTCTCTGCTGTAACATAGTCCCTTCTCTCCTTGTTTCTGGTGTGGCCCTCCTACCCCATCCCTCCTGTTCATAATCCTTGCAATTACTGTCTCTAGGTGGGCTGGGTGGGTTTGTTACTAGGAGCCACCTATTAGGGAGTACATACGGCGCTTAATTTTCTGGGTCTGGGATACTTCACTTAATATAATTGTTTCTAGTAACATCCATTTCCCGGCAAATTCCAGTAATTCATCATTTTTGATGGCTGAGTATACTCCATTGTATAGATGTACCACAGTTTCCTTATCCACTCATCAATTGTTGGACATTTGGGTTGATTCCATGACTTTGCTATTGTAAACAGTGCTGCTATGAACATGGTCGTGCTTGTGCTATCGAGGTGAACCTCTGCTGTATGGGGGGGGTTATTCCCAAAAGTGGAATAGCAGGGTCATATGGCATTTCAATCTTTAATTTCTTTAAGAATCTCCAGACGGCTCGCCAGAGTGGCTGTATGAGCCTGCATTCCCACCAGCAATGTAGGAGAGTTCCCCTCTCTCCACATCCTCTCCAGCATTTGTTGTTGTTTGTATTGTGGATTTTTGCCATCCTGACTGGGGTGAGATGATATCTCAGGGAAGTTTTGATTTGCATTTCCCTGATGGCTAAGGAAGTGGAGCATTTTTTAAGATATTTGTCTAGTTTCTGATCAAAGTGGGAATGCTTCCAATTGTTCCCCATTGAGCATAATCCTTGCTGTGGGCTTGTCGTATACAGCTTTTATTATATTGATAAAGGTTCCTTCCATTCCTACTGTCTCTAGCGTTTTGATCATAAAAGGCTGTTGGATCTTGTCAAAAGCTTTTTCTGCATCTATCGAGAGTATCATGTGGTCTTGGACTTTGGACTGGTTTACATGATGAATTACATTTATTGATTTGCGTATGTTGAACCAACCTTGTGTGCCGGGAATGAAGCCTACTTAGTCCCCGTGAATGATCTTTTTGATATGTTTTTGAATCTGATTTGCTAAGACTTTGTTGAGAATCTTCGCGTGTGTGTTCATCAAAGAGATCGGCCTATAGTTTTCTTTTTTAAGTGAATCTTTATTAGGTTTTGGGATTAAAACGATATTAGCTTCATAGAAGGAATTTGGTAGTGTTCCTTCCTTTGCTATTTGATGGAACAGTTTAAAGAGTATTGGTGTTATTATTTCTTTCCTGATTTCACCAGAAGGGGGGGCATATAGTCTAACAGATAAAAAGTAATCATTTCGCAAATGGGTGATGGACCCCTCCCTCACTGAGGTTTCCTACTCTTATTACATATACCCTTGAATGTGCTATTATAACAAGACTCCAGTTTAACAGCTTTTGTCTCTGGCCAGGGGGTGACATACAGTGCCCAGCAGAATGGAGTGAAGGGCATTGCAGGAGCAGCAAAACTGCAAAAGAAAATCAACCAACCACAATCCAGAACTTCAGAGACTCTATATCAATCACCTAGAACTAGGCCAGCCTAATCTCTCCCCATCCTGGAGCTCAGGGACATTTGCGGAAGAGGGGGCGGTAAGATTGTAAGAGCAAAAGGATGGGAGGAGCAACGATTTGCAAGATTCTCAACAATAGTTGGGGCCAAAGCAATCATAATGGGACTTTGCATGCCCTGCGCAATGTCCAATGCACTGTTGCCCTCATAAAGTCTAGCATCTGTTAAGGGCACCGAGACCCCTGGAGGCAAGGTGATTGACAGCCATAGTAGTGATCCTATGCTTAAGGGGAACAAGAGAAAGGGCTTATGGAAATGCCACTGAGTCCTTTTATGTCATTGAAGAGGAAGACCCAGTGGAGAGTTAGGCGTACACAATAAAGGACTCTCTGGGAATTGGGGGGGAGGCACTGGGGGATGGGGAGGGAGAGGAGGGAGAGGAGGGGGTTCGCGGGGAGGAGGGGAGAGGGAGGGAACTGGTAAAAAAATTTTAAAATGTATAATTAAATTTTTAATAAAAAAAAAAAAAGAGTATTGGTGTTATTAACTCCTTAAATGTCTGGTAGAACTCTGTGCTGAATCCATCTGGTCCAGGACATTTTTTGGTGGGAAGATTTGAGATTACTTCTTCAATTTCCTTATATGTCATAGGACTATTTAAATAATTCACAACTTCCTGATTCAATTTAGGTAAGTTGTGTTTACTTAGAAATTCATCCATCTCTTTTGTGTTGTCAAACTTCACAGAGTATGAGTTTTTGAAATATGATGTTATAATTCTCTGGATTTCTTGGGTATCAGTAGTGATAACTCCATGTACATTTCTGATTTTGTTAATTTGGGTTTTCTCTCTCCTGCTTTTGGTTAATTTAGCTAGGGGTCTATCAATCTTATTGATTTTTTCAAAGAACCAGCTTTTTGACTGGTTGATTTTTTTCTATCGTTTTCTTCATCTCGATTTCAGATATTTCTCCCCTTATTTTGCTAATCTCCTCTGTTCTACTACTTTTGGGATCAGATTGCTCTAGTTTCTCTAAAGCTTTAAGCTGCATTGTTAAGTTGTTTATTTCTGATGTTTTCATTTTTTTGATGTAGACATTAAGAGCTATAAACTTACCTCTTAGAACAGCTTTCATTGTGTCCCAGAGATTTTGGTAAGTTGTATTTTCATTATCATTCACTTTCAGGAAATCTTGAATTTCCTTTTTAATTTCTTCCTGAATCCAGTTCTCATTCAGCATCATATTGTTAAGTTTCCAGGAGTTAGTGTATTTTCTCTTGTTTGTTGTGTTGTGGATGTCCAGCTTTAGGCCATGGTGGTCTGACAGGGCACAGGTTAGAATTTCAACTTTGTTGTACATGTGTAGATTCGTTTTGTGGCCCAGTATGTGATCTATTTTGGAGAAAGTTCTGTGTGCTGCTGAGAAAAATGTGTATTCTTTCGTGCGTGGGTGAAAAGTTTGATAGAGTCCATTTCTTTAAGGGTTTGATTAAGGTCCAAAGTGTCTCTGTTAAGCTTTTGACCTGTTGATCTATCCCATGTTGAGAGGGCGGTGTTGAAGTCCCCAAGAATTATCGTTTGGGGGTTGATTTCTTGCTGTAGACGCTGTAGGGTTTTCTTAATGAATGTGGAGGGGCCCGTATTGGGCGCATGTATGTTCAGTATTGTGAAGTCTTCCTGCTGAATTGTATCTGTGACTAAAATGTAGTATCCATCCGTGTCTCTTATAATTTTCTTTGGTTTGAAGTCCACTTTGTCTGATATCATAATGGCTACCCCTGCCTGTTTTCTGCTTCCATTAGCTTGTAAAATTGTTGACCATCCTTTTATTTTTAGAGCGTGCGTATCTTTTGTGGTGAGATGGGTTTCCTGCAGGCAGCAGATTGATGGATTGTGATTTTTAATCCAAGTTTGTAATCTGTGTCTCTTGATCGGCGAGTTAATTCCATTAACATTTAGTGTTACAGTGGTGAAACTATTTTTGATTCCAGACATTTATTATGTTTAGTAGTTTTTATAAGTATATTGCTTCGCTTTTAATGGTGTTATACTTGCCTTCTGTTCTCCTGGATATGCCTGTTTTTTTCTTCACGCTTGAGTATCATTTCTAGCATTTTTTGAAGGCCTGGTTTGGTGGACATGTATCCCTTCAAGTTGTCTTTGTGCTGGAAGATTTTTTTCTCCCTCGATCATGACTGATAGTTTTGCAGGGTAAATCAGCCTAGGTTGACATATTTGCTCATTCAATACTTGAAGGATGTCTCTCCAAGCTCTTCTTGCTTTTACTATTTTGACTGAGAAGTCATTTGTTATTTTAATAGGTTTACCTTTAAAAGTGACTTGTTTTTTCTCCCTTGAAGCTCTCAGCACCAGTTCTTTATCTTGAATGTGGAGTGTTTTGACTATTATTTGCCGTGGCGAGCTTCTGTTTTGGTCATATCTATTTGGGGTGCGGAATGCCTCTTGTATATGGATGGGCCTGTCTTTTTTTAGATGAGGAAAGTTTTCCTTGATGATCGTTTGAAAAATTTCCTCAGGGGTGGTATTTTGTTATTCTTGCTCTGGTACTCCATGAATACGCAATTTGGGCTTCTTCAGGGTGTCCCGTATCTCCTCCATATTTCTCTCAAGCATCTTTTTGGCTTTAACAATCTCTTCCATTGAGCTGGTTAATACTCCCACTTTATCTTCAAGATCTGAAATTCTGTTTTGTGCTTTGTTAGTTCTGCTGATAAGACTCTCTGTGGAGTTTTGGGTTGAAGATAACTTGTCTTTTAGCTCAGTTTTAAAGTCTGCTTGAGTCTGCTTTAACTGCTCTATGCCAGTTTTTGCTTCTTGCACTGTTTTTCTTAACTTCTCCATGTGTCTGTTGTATTCCTCCTCAAAGCGATTGATTTGATTATTTAATTCCTCCCTGATTTCCTCTTTCATAGTATTGAACATGGTAATGATCATATTTTGAAGGTCGTTATCCTGTGTCAGGCTTTCTTGGCCATTTTCCATGGGTTTGCTCTGGTTGGAGTCTAACATTATGGGATTAATTCCTTCAGTGGGTGATTTTTTTACTTGAGTGTTGTTTCTCATGGATTTGCACTTAGACTTTGGCATTGTCGTTTTAACTCTTAAGATCTTTTAATTTCTGTTCGTTTTTCACTAAACTGAATTATTTGGCCTGGGGCTCTGGGGTGGGCGGGGACCGAGCTTACCTGGGTCCAGGCGTGGTGAGGCCTGGCTGGACTGCGCACGCCTGTGTCCAGGAAGGCGGAGTGGAGGGGAAGGGGGGATGGGGCGTCGGCGGGGCGCTATTTAAACCCGGGTCACCCGAGGGCGGGGCCGGGCGCAGAGGGGGTGCCCTGTCCTCCTCCAAGGCCCTGTGCGCGGCTCTGGCTGGATGGTGGGAGGAGCTGGGTCCACTAGGGCGGCCTGGGGCTCTGGGGGCGGGCGGGGATGGAGCTTACCTGGGTAGCTGGCCCGGCGTGGTGAGGCCAGGCTGGACTGGGTGCGTGTGTCCCGGGCGGTGGAGTGGAAGGGAAGGGCTAATTGTTTTATTATTTATTCAATTGTGCTTGTGTGCGTATGTATGTGCCCGTGCGCGTGCGCGCGCACGCGCGCGCGCGTTTGTGTGTGTGTGTGTGTGTGTGTGTGTGTGTGTGTGTGTGTGTGTGTGTGTAGAACCAGGGAGGAATTGGCGAACCACCATGGACACCTCCACCTCCTTCTGCCCCAGGATTCACAGGCTCCGCCCTACCAGGACTGGAAGAGCAGGCCGCCCCAGCTTCCGCCAGGGGTCCAAACGTGGAATCTGGGATCCGAATTCAGGACCTTCCGCCTTCAAGGCGGAAGTGTAACCCCTGAGCCACCTCTCCAGCCGCTTTTTCAGTGTGTGCGTGTATGTGTGCGCGCGCTTGTGTGCACTTGTGTCAGAGGGCACTGTTTGGCCCTGTGAGGCCTGAGGGTGACTTCGGGAACATCCTGGATTGTTTCTATTTCCTTTTTGCTTTGCTCAGGGATTTCCCAGGGTCCGCCCATCAAGTCCACTAGAGCAGGCCGCTGCTGTTTCCGCCTAGTGTTTTTACATTGGAGCCAAGGATCCGAACAGTCTTAATGTATGAGCCATCTCTCCAGCTGTGATTTATGTTTTTAACTTCCAGAATGGAATGTTAAATGAGACAGTCAGTTTTGGACCACCTTCAGATATACTGACTTTTCACGCAAACACTGGTTGGAGTTATAACTAACGGATACTATATTACTTACTTTTTTCATTGCTGTAGCAATGAAGGAAGGGCCTGTTTTGGCTTATGTTGGAGAGATGCAGCCTGATACAGCTGCATTGCATCAGTAGTCAAAGCCGGTTCTCAACACACCATCTCCTGTTTCTCTTTTCAATTCACCCTCAAATTCCATGGAATAGAACTACCCCCCGCGCCTGTCCAGTTGTTCTTCCCTTCTCAGTTAAATCTCTTTGGAAACTCCCTCGAACACACACAGAGAGGTTCTAGGTGATTCCAAATCTTGTTCAAGGTGACAGTGATATTAACCATCCTAGACACTTAGCAAGAATTGCCTATTGAGATAGTTATAGAGAGATATTGTTTTATTGAATTATAAAAATGATTTCAGACAAAGTTTGTTTTGCTGGTACAAATTATAACCAGCAATTATTCAAAAATTTTATTATTTGAGCCATTTTTGATATTTCATTTTTCTTTTATTTTGTATTATTTTTTGATTTATACAATGAATTTGTCATTTTCACCCCATATTACCCAATTCTGCTTCTGCTTTTCCTCCTATTGAAATCCTGCTTACTCCCTCCTACTTGTGTATATGCATGCACATGTGCCTGTATGTGAGTCTGTGTGCTGAGGATTAAATATGTGTATTTTGTATATTAGGCATGCACTGAATTGTATCGCCAGATTATTTCTGAGATTTCAGGGTAAAACTTAATCCTTGTTAAGTTCAGAGTCAAATTTCTAAACTATAATGCCCCTACCTAATGAACAGAAATATTTCTATTTTAAATTTAAGAAGAGACAAAACTGGTTATAGCTGTTTTATTTAGCTGAATGTGCATTAATAAGTAAAAATTACAGAATATCAGCTGTCAAGTTAATTGAAACCATTTGAGAACTAATAAATTTCTAAAGTGTGACAGCAAAGGCCCAGAAAAAACTTTTCTAGTGATTTTAGCATAGCCATCTGATGTCTGAATTCTTCAACTTCCCTGGTTGGTTGTCTAGCCTGTATTTGATAGGAAGCTTCTACAATAGTTTGTTAAGTTTTGTTGTTTAAAAATTTCTGGGAATTTCCTTCATGACATACTAGACAATCAAAATTCCTATGTCTTAAAGTTGGGCAAACTGACTAGTGACTAATGACTAGCCAGGTTCATACTAAGATCTATTTTACTTTTAAGTCCACCAAGTATTAGAAAAAGTACAATCCCTAATCTAAAATGCTTTTGTGTTTGGCTATAGATGTTAGAAGTTTGACAAGGACCTGTAGGCCAACTTTGGAAGATTGTCATTACCACTGTGTTACCTGTTATGGGCCAAAGCTTTTCTAACTAAAGTCTCAGTCCCCTGTTCCTCTATTTTCCCTAAATATAACCCTGTTATCCAAAGTTAGGGCCGACAAAGAGCAATATCTCTTCTTAGGAGTTTTATTTTGAGAAAGAATGCATATAAGAAGGAATATGAGGGGCTGGACAGGTGGCTCAGGGGTTAAGCCTCTGCCTTGTAGGCGGAAGGTCCTGAGCTCGGATCCTAGACCTCACGTAGAGACGCTGGGTGGAAGTGGGGGCGGCCTGCATTTCCAGTCCTGGTAGGGTGGAGCCTGTGAATCCCTGGGCAGAGTAAACAAGGAGAAGGTGGAGGCGGTCCATGGTGATTCCCGAATTTGTCCGTGGTTCTACATACACATACACACACATACACACACACACACACACACGCACAATTGAATAAATAATAATAATTAAAAAAAAGAAGGAATATGAAGAATAGGGATACAGCTCAGTGATAGAGAACTTAGAATACAGAATGCCCTGTATTAAACCCCAGCACAACAAAAAATAATCAGAAAAACAAAAAGCCGAAAAAATTTCCTAAATTGTGAAGAGCCAAGCTTGTCAGCATAAGCCTGTAATCCTAGCAGTTGGGAAGCTAAAATAGGAGAGCTAAAGTTGCTCACTGTGCCTCTAACAGAATTTGAAAGGCAAAATATTTAATCTTAGAGCTCCGTTGTCAGATGTGAAAACAAGAGCAAAAGACTTCCTGATAGATGTGTGTAATAGGCTCCTCAAGGGGCTGAGCAGCAAACAGAAGGGTTATACCTTAACTTTAGTAGGGGCATTGGAAGAGGAGAGGGGAGAAAGAAACAAATGAAAAAAGAAAAGGGAGGGGAGGGAAAGATAGAGGGATCAAAAGAAGCTGTTCAGATGAGAGCTGTCTTGTTCCATCCCATACTCTACAGTCTGTGGAAGCTTCATTTGTCCTTACTGCTTCCTTAGGGAAGAACATTTGAGCAGTCCTGGTCAATTCTTGGATGTCTTTGTAACAATTCTGGGAATTTCCTTCATAACATACTAGACAATGAACATTCCTATGTCTTAAAGTTCAGCAAACAGAATAGTGACTAATGAGTAGCCAGATTCATACTAAGAGCTACTTTAAAGTCCACTAAGCATTAGAAAAAGTATAAGTTGCTAACCTAAAATGCTAATTCTTGGATGTCTATAGTCTATTATACTAAAGAGGCAATATTGATCATTAAATGGTAGGTATGTATCCATCTTCTGTCAGTTAAATAATGGAGCGATTAAAGTTGGTATTTTCAGCTTTATTTACTATTGTTAGTAAGTGTGTGTTGTGTGTGGGAAGTGTGCATGTGCAACAATGTGGAGTCAGAGAACAACTTCATGGAGCTGGTTTTCTCATCTGGCCGGCATATAAGTGCCTTTATCTGCTGAGCCATTTTGCAAGGCCCTGAAGCTCAGTTTTTTAAGTTCAGAGTTCATGCTCTCTCCTATGGTAACTTTGAAATAGTGTAGTTTCCACTTGTTATAATTTTCACAATTTTTTGTATCAATTTAACCGGTCTTTTCCTTCCTTCTACTCTTTCTCTTTCCTTCCTTTCTTGTATATATTTGAGAGAAAAAGAGCAGACGAGAGAAAGAAGATACCACAGTATGTAGAGGTCACAAGACAGCTTTTGTCAGTCATTTCTCTCTCCCTACTATATGAGCTCTAGAAATTGAACTCAGGTTGCCAGGTTTGCATGCAGGCATTGTGCTATCTCACTGCCCTCCCCCTGCCCCTGTTGGTTTTTGAGACATGGTCGCGCCATGTAATCCTGACTACCTGGAGCTCACTGTGTATGCAGGCCAGTCTTGAACTTAGGGCACTCCTCCTGTCTCTGCACACCCCCACCCCAGCCCCAAGAGGTGCTGGATTGCATGCATGTGCCAATTTATTTCCGAAGCTAGCAAAATAATGAGTGATGTTTAAATTAATAAAATATATCTGTTTCATAACTGTAATTAATTCTTAGCTGGAAAGAAGCATGAAGTTCAGAACTAACTAATCTGAAAATTAGTTATATTTTTGAAGCAGAGTCTGTGAATACAGATACGGTAGATACAAATAATTGTATTTTACTTAATCTGATAACCTAGTGTTGGTGGGTATTCTTTGATATTCTCCAAAATAATGTTTATAATTCAGGAAGCTCAGATGTTATGGAAGAAAGGCAGCTGTATGGAAGAAAGGCAGCTGAGGTAAATACCAAAGTGGAAGAAAGGCAGCTGAGGTAAATACCAAAGCCAATCTAACTTACAATTAGTCCAAGTTATATATTTGACATTGTTTATGATAAACCAGCAGAAGATAATTTTTTTTCTGTCAACATTTTCTCCTTTTGTGATGCTGGAATTGAGCCCAGGGCCTCGCGTATGCGATTTTACACAATCCACCCCGAGCTGTGTTTTTAGGGCTTCGTGCATATTAACCAGTACTTTCCCTCTGAGCTGTGTTCCCAGAGCCTCATACATGCTAAGCACGTCCTGTACCCCAAGTCAAGTTCCTAGGGTTTTGTGCATGTTAAGCATGTGCTCTCTGAGTCATGTTCCTAGGGCCTCACATATGCTAAGCCCATACTCTCCCTGAGCTACATGTGATTATTTTCTTTTGCTCTAAGTATTTCTGTATATGAATCAAGGAGAATCAACAGCTTACATATTAAAAGCACTGTGGACATTAAAAATAGCAACTGATGTCTTTTAAAGTTCTAGTTGGCTTTACATTAAAATGCTTTGTAGTCATAAGATGCAGAACTATTCCTCCAGGTATAATTCTGAGGTTTTATTAAGTATGTTTATTAGGCTCTGACACTGAAGTCCTCAATCAAGCATGGGAATTAGACACAGTCCATGCCCTGGAGGCTAGACTGAATAGCTGAGTAGTTCACACTGGCATAATTATGATCGGCCTAACATCTGGAATAATTAGTTTTAAATGTTTAACTACTGTGAATTCTGATCCAAATGCACATAAGCAGTTATAGATTTTCCTTTTAATAGTTATGAGAACAATTAAAACAATGTTCTAATTATTTTGTAAGATATAAGAATCTGTCAATTAACTTTTGATTGCAAATCTCAGCTGATCTAAAACATTTTTAAAGATTACAGGTTGAGAAGTAAATTTAGATTGTATTATGTAATTGTTTGGACTTAGACATTTACCCTAGAAAATGAATAAAGAGCTCTTGATAAATTCTTAAGACAGGCATTTAATCCCCCAAATAATCATATTTTTGCTATAGTTGACATTTCCTTATGGTCAGTAGAGGGAGCACGTGTTTTCTGACAAATCCTCTACTACATAAAGTGACATCATCAGTAATACTGGTATAAAGGGAGAAAATTCTAGGCTAGTTCATATTGACTCATGTGTTATAAGCCATGAAAAAAAATTAAAAATTTGCCAAATAGAAAGTCAAAAACCATAAAGATAGGTACAACCATAAAGATAAAGTGCAACATGAGATACATTACAAGAAAAAAAAATGGCATGGTTCCTTTAAAATTTAAATGTTTGAATGATGATACATAGGTTGATTAAGAAAGTACATAAAATTTTTATTATAAGTTTTTATTATTTTTCAGTTATGCTTTCTCATAATTCTAACTGTTGTTATAGGGAGTTTAAAATGATAGTTACATGCTAAGTTTTATAGTAACAAAAGAGGATTTGTCTGTGTGTGTCTGTGGGTGAACCAAAACTGTGTCCCAGTGATTGACTACGTTGGGATTAAGGACTTAATCATTTCAACACAAAAAAATCTTGTAACTGAAGGCTGTATCTTCTATAACTGTGACTGGTTGTTTCATCAAGATGTTTACGTGTGATTTGAGCATTTGGTGAGCCAGGGAAGGTAATTGTCATCCTTGTCCACAAGTTAGTGATTTACGCTTGAATGGTGCTACTCAGACTACTCTACAAAGATACTCTGTTGGGTAGTACTTACTGTAATACTATGCCTGGGTTAAGGCACTTAAATCCCTCTCTCTAAGATTTTATGACTATCAAACTACTGTCATGAACATTTTTGCTGTCTTTATAGTCATTCTTTAAAAAGAATGAAGCAGTTCTTTGAGTTAAATAAGGCCCATGTAAGGGGGTTTATTTTATAGAGGTGTTGATCTGTTGAGATGTAGTGAGTTAATTCAGTGTTATTGAGTACACTAACCAGAATTCAGAACTCTTGACATCAAGTTTAGAGTGTTGCTATAATTTTGTGCTGTAGTAATCTAATAGGAAACTTGTTTAGGTCAGTCTCTTGTGAATGCCTGTTTTGTACAGGATTTTGTCATTAGTTTTATGTTATAAAAAGATAAAAATAAATACAACTACCTGATATATTAACCTTTTTCCATTGGTGCAACAAAATGCACATGATTATGTCCTTTATAAAAACAAGAGCTTTATTTAGCTTCTGCTTTTAGAATCTGAACGTTCAAGCTTACCATGTCCCATCTGTTTGGCCTCTGGCAAGGACACCCTTATCTGCATCACACCCTGGTAGAAAGCCTCATAGTGGGAGCTTGTACTTGAAAGAGGTCTCACAAGGTCAGATAGGAAGACAGGAACTGGGGTTAACCTCTTGTTTCACAGCACTTACTTTAAAAGAGGTAAGTGGAGTTTATAAGAACTGCTGAGGACAGCACCTACATTTCCCACAGAGCTCCACCTCTTAAAGGGCCTGTCACCTTCCCACCACTGTGCCAAGGACTAAGCAAGCCACCAACAAGTGAATCTTTGGGAGACAAACCACAAAGCACTTGAAGCTTTATGGTATAATGATGATACAAATGGTAGCCAAGATTATTTAAAGTAATAACATTTTTATGTCATATGAATGTTCACAGTAATTTTTAGAGTCAGTGCAATAGAGAATCCTAGCACCCTGGTATTCAGTAAAGGAGATTTGGAGAGAATAGCCACAGCAGTCCTGGTCATGACGAGAATGGCTATAAGTTACAATTCCATTTAAGTAAGATTATCAAGGCTGTGAAGTTAAATAAGGGCTGGTTTCTTCTTTAATTTTTAAAAATATTTCATTATTTGTTTGTTTTGAGAAGGAGGAGAGCAGGGAGGAGAGCAGGCATGTGTGTGGAAGTCAGAGGACAGCTTTTAGAAGTGGATTCTCCCCTTCTACTATGTGGACTTCAGGTATTGAATTCAAGATATCAGGCTTGCATATAAGTGGCTTTACCCACTGAGCTATCTCCCTGACTCCAGGAGTTGGTTTTAGAAATATTTGCAGTTAAGAGAGAATACTAAAGCATAGAATCATAGAGGGGACCTTGGACACTAATATACTGAACTAATTTTTCAGCTAAGGAAGCTGAAACCTAGAGTGATTTTGAGTTACTTGCTCAAGATTAGTCACAGCTAGACGAGGCCAAAGCTAGAATTAATTCTTTCCAAATGACTGAATATGAAAATATATTAATAACAGAATCTAGAAGGTGGCAAAATGTGGAAATAATTTGGATGCGTAGAGTATAATTTTTGCAGAGATGTGATTCTTAAAAAGTCATGGACCAATTTTGTTTTTTTAAAATTTTTTTCTTTAACAGTTCTGTACATGAATGCAATGAATTTATGTCATTTTCATCCTATATTACCTGTAATTTTAGGTTTCATAGGCAGGGAAGTTCAAAATAGAAAGGTATAGCAATCTGTGGAACAGTTTTTAAGTAGTATGAGCTGCTTTAATGGCATATAGGAAAATGACCTTCCCAGCAACTCTGTGGTATTTTACTACTAATAATAAACATAACTGTGGTGATATTATTGACAGAAGTTACCAATTATTGAATGTAAGGCATCATAACAAACATCTGTATCCACCATTTTTTTATTTCTATCATGAGATGTAAGTATGACTTCAACATTCCATAGATGAAGAAAATAAAACCTAACTAGGGTAACTGATTATCTGGATCAATAGGGAGTTAACTGTAGGCCCAATAGGGAGTTAGTTGCAGAATCAAATAATCCTTACATGTGTTTGAATTCTAAAACTGGTATCTCAAACATGAGTAACTGATACAGACCCTTTCTAAAGTTACTTAGATAGCTGAAAAGCAAATTCCTTAGGCTTCAGGCTTTTATGTGGTTAATAAATTAAATAAGTACAACTAAAACTTGTAAAATCAATAAAATTTAAATTAATGACATTAATGTGAAATAAAATTTTTGCTGAAATGAAACACAAATTTACCTTAAAATTAACAATCTTTTTTTTAAACTTGGCATGCCTATATTGCTATATATTTTGTGATAATTTGGTTCCCCTGCTACTTTCTTCTACATCAACTTCTTTCAGACAATACTCTATGGTATCATTTGACCCTGCCTTGGTATAATGAGTTATTTGTTGCTAATCCTACCTCTGTTTTCATTAATCATTTGAAGACTGTCACTTCGACTCAGAGATATCATGTTTCTGTGTTTAGTTGTAAGTTGATGATCAGTATCGGTCTACAATATATTCATGTTATTTTAGAACTTTCTAGGAAAAACCACAGAATTTCAGAAATTCTTAGGTTCTCAAACCAGATCTTTGTTGTTTCTACTTAAAGAAAAATTGTCCTGCCCTTGCCCCAAATACTGTCACCGTAACCCTGGTTTCTGTAGGGTAGCGATGGGGCTCCACCTCCATCACCAGTGCTGCTTCACAGAGGCTGAGTTTCCGCGGTAGCCCTCAGTTCCAACTCCCATCAAACTATTCACTACAGTGTGACATTTTCAGGATAGGAATTTTTAGAACTTGCCTTAATAATTACCTTTCTGGAGACTTCCCCTGTTGCTTTTCCTTGCCCTCTGCTTCTCCACCCCATTCACCATACTTCATCCCCTCTCCTGCCTGTTAGCCTTCTTTCCTGTCCCCCCCATCCTACACTTTAGAACACCAGGCTCATCCCTCTGTTGTGGGACTTAGCATTTTGTGTTGTGACCCTCATTTTCTTTGGTCTGGTGGACTGTTAATTTCTTCAAAGCAAAGCCTGCCTAGTGTGTTTATCTCACTAGCACGTTGTCTGAATGGGAAGAGGTTCCAATACTCTGGGTGTATCTTGAGTCACTCAGTTGTGATTTTAGAAGCAAGGAGTCAAGGGCTATAAGAGGAAAGTAGACAATTCTCATCTTTTTTCCTTTTAAAAAATCTTAATGTTTATTCTGTTGAAAATGTGAAGCTACTATACTAGGAGCTCCTCGCTTTTCCTATGTAAAATGTATATGAATGGCCTGGCTAATGTAGTAGACTAAGTTATGTGAAGAAAACAGTGTTGAAAGTGATCTTTCTGCAAAGCTCTAAAAGTTAGTTTGGTTTTGTCTATCTTCTGGTCAGGCGCTGTGATTGTCTCCACCCCTCAGGACATTGCGCTGATGGATGCACGCAAGGGTGCCGAGATGTTTCGCAAAGTTCATGTTCCTGTGAGTATTTGGAGCTTCGCTGGTAAAAGTCCATGACTATTCTAGCTGAAGAATCAAGTCATTAAAGAATACAGTCCAGGTTTTCATTTAGTACAGTTATAGAAATCTTTACGAAATCCCTACTTCATCTTTATGGTTGCTATAAGCATACTTAAAGTTACAGACATATCTACACATTATGCTAATCAAGAGAATGCTGAAGCTACAGCGTGGCCTGAGTTTTCTGAAGAAGCACTATTGCTGTCACAATCCAACAAAATAACAGAGTTTTTTAGGAAATTCTTAGGTAGAGATTTGAATGGACCACCTGTGGGAAAACAGGGTGAAAAGGGCAACTTTCTTTCCTTCTAGCTGCCTACATTTTAGCTTTTCGGTAGTTCATATTCTTCTACAAAGTATTTTGGGGCTTTCTGTATGGCATAAAAAAATAAAAACAGCATGAATATAAAATATAAATAGACAAAAGAATAATTTTGGTCACATGGAGTCAAAAGTAAAGCCAGCAAACAAATTGCATGCCACTGAGGAACTGAAATATGCCATGAATTTTCTAGCAGCCAAAAGAAGGAAGCCTGGTACCAATTAAAGCAGAGTCGATTTCCACATGGCTGAACAAGCTCTGCTGAAGAGAAGTGAGGCTGAGAACAGACACATGTGAGGTTCTTGCAAGGAAGAACTGTCCATACGAAGCATACTCTCACCTTCTTTAGTGGAAACAGGGTTCTTCTTTCCACGTGCCTCAACACGAGATGAGCAGTTGTGTCGAGGACAACTGGAAAAGAGGCCACTGTGATGTTTCTAAGATGTTTCCATCCGTAGGGCTCTCACCATGGAATAGCTTAGGGAGTCTTACAATTCTTCCCCTTCACTACCACAAATGTCTAAGACAGTGGGTCAGATAAGTTTTATGGAACATAACAGAGGGGGAAAGAGGCAGGTCACTGTTAGTCTGTTGCTAGGTGAACGCTGCTGAAGAATGAAAGTAGAAGGTGTTAGCAGGAAATACCATGAAGTATTTCAAGTGAAGAGTGGGCTGCACAAGGCTCATTGCTGCAAGGATTAGTTAGAGAATGTTTAAAGGGATCACACCATTGATACAAGAGTTTAAGTTTGCATTGTCAGAGCAGTTCTAGGTCAGGACAAAAAGGTAATCATAGGTGTGTTAGGACTGAAAGGGGGGTAAAAGTGAAAGTCACTGTAACTGTATCCATGATTGATTCCAAGATGGAATTAGTTCCCTCTTTAGGCATTTTGGACATCCTGTTATATCTATGATATTTATGATTCCATTGTATTTATGATAGCCCTCTTTTTGCCCTAATTTTAATCTAATCTGCAAACAAACTAAAAATAGGTAGGATGTCTTAATCATCTCCTAAGCCTGCAGAATAGCATGGGTGTTGAGTAAGGTTTGCAAGTAAATGAGAACTTTCCAGCAGTGAGCTATGCAATTTGACAACCATGGTACAGAGATATTGAAAAAGGGATCTCAATTTTAAGTGGGAAACGGATTTGATGACTTCTGAGATACTTCTGGTTCTTAAAAGCCTACAAGTTTTAAGTAATAGCAAAGTATTTGAAATTAAAAAGTGTTCCATAATGCAGAGGAGATGTTACACTGTATTTATTCCACTTTATTCCCTTTTCCCTGTTTGTTCTGTTTTCCCCTTTTGAAGTGCATTAGTTACCATGGAAACAATGATGTCATTGGAATTCACTGGTATGGACAGAGTTTAGTAATGTCAGCAAGAACATTTTGAAGTTGATTTAAAAGATTTCTAAAAGCTCAATGCATAGCTTGGGAAAGGAGAAAAGAGATGGAGGATTAAATTCTGTCCTCACTTATCTCAGGATTTGTAGGCAAACCATCTTTAAAAAATAATGAACTGTTCTGCTTCACTCATATTTAGTATGAGTAATTTATGTATGATGTCATTTTGATCCATTTTTTTCCCCTTCTTTCCAAGGGAGTCCTAGGAACCTTGGTTTTGAGATCTTGCTCTACTATTTGAGCCTTTGATATCACAGGCTTTTTTTAATCCAGTCCTTCATTCTTCAATAACTTCCTCAGCTCCTGAAAAGAATCTCAAAGTGTATTGACTCTGATTCCTTCTTTATACTATACATCACTGAGTTAATTTTAATATGACAAATAATTGTTGACTTACATATTTCACAATTGCTGTTGCCGTGCTGATGTTGTTACTGAGTGCCTTTTGTAAGAGAAGTGCTGGCTGCGATAAACTTCCATTTGCAAAAAGCAAAGAGAAATAGGATCCCTTTTTCTTTAAATATTTTCTGGTCCTCCTGACTGATTCTTTTATGGTTCATGGATCCTTTCAGGACAATGTCATAGAAGGACCATAACTTTTTTTTTCCCTTGTTTACTGACACATTCTTTAGTTTTATACATGGCGGTTTTTTGCGTCATAAGTCAATGTTAGCCTAAAAACCCATGTTCATTTTCAAACTTTAGCTCAGGAATTAATGTTCCCTAGGAAGTTCTTCCTAGTGAGATTGACATGAAGAGTTAAGAGCATATGTCTAGTTAAGTTCCTATCTGTTAGTCTTCACAGAAGAATATGAGATACCAGATGCTAAGATACCTGGCCTGCACAGGTGTAGTGAATACTCTGATCCAGGATCGAATGCTCTTTACCATCTGTTATCCATTTCCCTAAAACCACAGGCTGCTCTGCTTTGTGTTTTCTCCATCATAGCAATACTTGTCCTCGTCCACTTCTCTAGCATTTATGCATTTCCTATGGTACTCAGAAGCCCTGGAATGTGGTTTTTCTCTACTTTTCACTTGAGGAATCCATTTTGGCCTTTGGTGCTGAAACTGAATAATAGCCTTTTCCCTGGATACTTGTCCTAGCATTGCTAACTAGGTGAACTGATTCTCTTTCATGACCGCATTATTCTCTATGTTCCCTTTTCAAACTATTGTCAGTTTCTCTGAACCTTCGTATTTTCAGCTTCAAACAATAGCACTATTAGTTTAGAGGTCACCTGCCTTGCTCTGTGTCTGCACTTGGGGCTGCTCTTTAAGTATGTGTTGAATGAATGAACTGGGTAGGATTTTTCATAGACATACTTATGGATGTCTAAGTCTGAAGATTCAGATAAATGCAACTAGTATTCAGGATTACCCAGTTTGTAATTGTTATAATGTGACTAGTGTTTCCATACTAGGCTAGGAATTTATACTTTCTCTTATAAAAGTGGCCATAAATCTAGCTAGGATGCAAACACAAAAGTGATGGAGCTTTAAAAAAGTTGAACTTGGAAGTTGAAGGTGGTTGTGTGAGTAGGAGCTCTTGTGTACATAAGCATGACTTTGAGTTTGAATCCCTGGGACCCATGTAAAAATCCAGGCGTGGCTGGATGTGCTTCTGTGCTTATGATTCCAGAGCTGTGGATGGCAGGACAGGACTGCTGGGCTTGGAGGCCATCAGCCTGGCTCCAGGCTCAATGAAGAGATCGTGACTCAAGGGAATAAGGCAGATAGTGAGAGAACAGGATACTCAGTGTCCTCTTCTTGTTTCTGCCCGTGTTCACACACACACACACACACACACACATACACACACACACACACACACACGTATACAAATACATAAAGTTTTAATCTGGTGGAAATGAATAGGATGAACAGGATTCAAGAGTAACAAAACGTCTGTGATGGTTAATTATGTCTGGTCATGATGTACCAATCATCATGAAATCAGTACAGTAAAAGATATAACCAAAAGTTTTTTACACAGTTTAGAGCACATATATGTATGCCTTTATACTAGATCATGGCATAAACTACCCTCTTATCAGGAAGGTGGAGGCAGCGGGCAATAAGAGTGACTCAGAATAATGGCAGTGGAAAGGGATTGAATGTCCCTCTATTTTGAAGGGAGAATTGGCAGACTTGGGATTGATTGTTTAGGTAATTCAAATCAAAGAAATAGTAATCAAAGGGATATAGAGAGTCATGTCAACATTAAATCTTCTGGGAGCTGATTTTATTTTGGTGACAGCAAACTGGAAGATGAGGTTAGATTCTCAGTCATGAATCCCTGTCTGTAATTCTCTTTGAGGGTTATAATTTGTTTGTCAGATACTGGTGGGAAAATTATTTTGGTGCCAGTCTTTTTAGTATTATTCATGCCATACAGAACAAGATTTATTATGCATCTGTTTGTTTGTAACCTCTTACACATAAACTTTGTAACTACTTAGATATATTCATTTATATTCTTTTATGGTTGCAAATTAAATTACTCTCAAATTTTAGTGTAATTTTTAGGTGATAAGGTATTACAGGCAGAGACATTTCCACCTTCTAAGCATGAGCTCAGATTTTGAAATAAAGTTCAAATCTCAACTCTGTCATTTTGTATCTAAGACCTAAGTGAGTTACTTACTCTGTCTCAGTTTTCTTACTCAGTTATAGAGATCATAGTAGTTCTTTCAGGAGACTGGGGTGAAAAGTAATGAAGATGGTGTGCATAAAGGACAGTATAGTTTTCAGCACTGTCTAAGCATTCAATATAGATATAATCACATAATTATGTTGCTTATTTGAGTCAGTCTTAAGGATGATGTAATGAAACAGATAAATTTATAGTTGCTAAGTATTTATGTATTCGACTCAGGCATTTTAACTAGCCTCTTTATTTGCTGAGAAGAATTTTAGTAAGAAACTTTTTAAATTTTAATAAATACTGTCTGACTCTATATCAATCACCTGGAACTAGGCCAGCCTAATCTCTCCCCATCCTGAAGCTCAGGGAAATTTGCGGAAGAGGGGCGGTAAGATTATAAGAGCACAAGGATGGGAGGAGCAATGATATGCAAGATACTCCACACAAGTTAGGGCCGAAGCAATCATATTTGGACTTTACATGCCCTGCGCAATGTCCAACACACTATTGACCTCACAAAGTCTAGCATTTGCTAAAGGCACTAGGATCCTGAAAGGCAAGGGATTGACAGCCACAGTAGTTTTCCTATGCTTAACGGGAACACAGGAAAGGGTTCAGGGAAATGCCACTGGGTCCTTGCACCTCATCGGAGAGGAGGACCCAGAGGAGAGTTTGGCATGCACATTAAAGGATGCTCCGGGGATGGGAGGGGGAGACCCTGGGGGATGGAGAGGGAAGGGGAAGGGGAGGGGTCACAGGGGGATAGGGGGTTGGAGGGAGGGGGGACCAGTATACATGTTAAGTTTGTATAAGTGGAAATAAAGTAAAAAAATAAAATACTGTCTGAAATTTCTTTTTTCCTTATGTATTTTAGCTGAATAAAAACATTCTCTTCATATAGATTTATTAAGATTCTGAGGTCATTTAAAGTCTAAAATGTTACACCATTTAAAATTTGCATTAAGATAAGCTAATTGCTGACAGACTCCCAAATATACAAGGATGCAGACATAATAGGAATTCATTTCTCGCATATATATGAACACTGGTGGCAAATGAGCAGAGTCACCATCTTCCATATGGCCATTTAGGCTGCTGGAACTCTTGTCATTTTTGCATGCTACTTCTAAGCTCATTCTTCATCCAGGCAGGACAGACAGCACAAAAACGTGAAAGGACTCTAAGTTCATTACATGCACTTCTCTTTACATTGTCCTAGGTAAACTCAAGTCATTTCATCATAAATTATATTTCTCAAGGAATCTGAAAAAATACAAGTTGGCTATAGGACAAGAAAGATGAGACAACTAGTAATCTGTGCTGTAAGTGATCTGGCCATCAAGTGGATAAGGTTAAGCTAAACACTGGTTATTGAACCTCCTTGTTTCTTAAAAAAAAATTCCAAAAATTCTGAGATCATTTCAGTCCTGAAAATAGTTGTTGACTTTATAAGAAGTTTTAATCTTCCTGCAGTTTACTTTTCCTGCTAAAAATAGAAAAATGAGAAAATTATTGTCTAGGGCATTTTAGCATTTATTTGTGAGGATTATTGGTTATTTTGCCTTCTACAAAAAATTAGATGATCTTAGAGCCTGAAGTAGCTGATTTTTGTCCGTGTTTTCTTTTTAATTTCGATTTTCATCACCAAAGATCCTATAAAGTATTATGTGGAATACTTTCTTGGGGATGAGGATTAAACTATGATGTGTTGTTCTTTTGGCAAGTCTCCACTTGTGGCAATATGTTACTCATTAGGACTGAGGGTTGACATCTTCACCCCTAAGTGATTTCTTTTTTTTATCTTATTCTCTTTATTATTTGAAACTTTCATACACAAACAGAATGAATTTATGCCTTTGTTCCTTCCATACTTTCCTCTCCCACACTTTTACTGTCCCCTCTCCAGTTCTCTCTTCTAGCCATTTCCCTCCCATTCTCTTGTCCCTCTGCATGTGTGGACCACAGAACTCCATTTGGCCACCTTTGCTAACAAGTGCGCTATCATCTGTGGTGATACAAGCAGATCATCAGTAGGTAAACTTAAAGTAGAGACGTTCCTCTTCTCCTGTCTGCACTTGAGATCCTTGGTCATCAATGGGCAGATGTTGATATGTCAGCCATTGTGTAGATCTGGTGGAAGTAGACCCCTGCTGTGAGCTCCTGGCTGCAGCAGCCATGTCTGACTGGAATATCATGACAGGCAGTACCCCTTTCCTCCCCCCCTAGGTTCTTATAGTCATATGTCCCTTCTTCTGCATGGTTTCTTGAATCTCGGGATAGGGGGATTTTAATGGTTTGTTTAGGGCTGAGCATACCAGTGTTGCCTGTGCTTTGCACTTTGGCCTGTGTGGTTCTCTGTTTGTTGCAGTTTACCTGCATTGTTGCTGATAAAAATCATAACAAACCTGCTTAAGGGAACTAGGGTTTTATTTTTTTCTCACAATTGTCTGGCTACAGTTCTTAGTCCAGCTTTGCAGGAGACCATGCACCATTATTACTAAGGATCCCAGGGAATTGGTCACACCAGATTCGCATAATGGGTGAGAAAGGAACAATCGTTACTTGCCAAACCAACATGTTTGGCCAAGTGTACAAAAGGATTCCCATTTTTCTCAAACATTTCCTTTCATTTTATTCACCTGCCCAAGAACTGGTCCTACCCACCATGATCTAGACAATCTCCTGTAGGTTTGCTCTGGGCTTAACTCAATTATTCTCTATAAATGTGCCCAGAGCTCAAACCCTCAGCCATCAAGTTACCACCTATATCTGACTCTGACACTTTACCACTTGTCCACTTGACACAAAAACATACATTCTTAAACTGTAATCTTCATCTTATCCTCACAGGTGTCAAATTATCCTATAATATAAATACATTTAAGAGCTGGAGAGATGACTCAGGGGTTAAGACTCTGTCTCAAAAGCAGAAGGTCCTGAGTTTGGGTCCCATCAAAGGTCCATCAAAAAATAAATGCCAAGTAGAAACAGCTGTGGCCAGTACTTCCAACCCTGGTTTGCAGATCCTGGAAAATCTTAGAGTGAAGCAAAAAGGAGGTAGAAGCAATCCAGGATGATTCCCGAAGTCACCTTTGGTCCTCCACAGGACACATAGTGCCCTCTGATACACACACACACACACACACACACACACACACTTATAAAATAAATAAAATATTTAAAAATATATATAAATAGATTTGAGTCTTAAAGTCTGAAATCTCATAACTATAAGATCCTGTAAAATCAAGTTAAATACTTCAGCACAGGTAAACATTAAAATGAAAATATTATACCATAATAAGAAAATATGAAGTTTTATATAAAATATAAAATCCAGCCAGTCAAATATCATATCCTATAGTTCAATGTCGCTCTTCTGTTGCTCATCACATAGTCGGGGTGGCTCAAAGAGTCTGAGCAATCCCAGTCCCTCTTCATAGCTGAAAGGTATACAAACAGCATTTCTCAGACCAGGTTGGATCTCTGCTCACAGTCATTCTCAGCACACATCCCATATATACAGCTGTCCTTGACAGATGTTCCATGTTGGCTCTGGCATTTCTAACATCTTCATTTCTCAATGACAATCTAGGCTTTTAACTCCACAGCACAAAATACTTGGACCTGTCTGCAGACTTCCTGACACATACTATCTGGGTTCTGCCATTCTCTGAAACCTTGGAAAAGTAATTGAAAACGTCCTCTCTCCTACATCTTTGGTGCCTCTAAAACCAGTACCATTGGTAGACGACGTTACCAGGTTCTGCTGTAACCTCCAGATAGAGATTGGTTCCCTGGATTCAAAGTTGATTCAGCCTCTCTGTGCCTACTTTGGAGTGCACTGGGTTTTTCTTTGATGATGCTCATTTCTCAGACAGTGGCAGTTGCTCTCTTCTCTTCCCTTTCCTCATCCAAAGCTTCAAGGCTGCCAACAGAGCTCTTCTCTACCAAGCAAACCAGTCCATCATCTTCAAATTCAACTTTGCCAAAGTTCTTGTTCCCTTCATCACAAATTGGGCCCAAATAATCCACAACCCTTTTGACACCGCCATTCTCCAAATGGGCCATTAAACTCTGCAGAACGGTATTTGTACACAGTCCCAAAATCTTCAAGCATTTCAAACTGTCCAACAAAACCATTCAAAATCCATGAAAGCCACATAGCCAGATTTTTCAGCAACACCCCACTCCTGGCACCAAATTCTGTTGCAGTTCACCTTCATTGATGCTGATAAAATCATGATAAAACTGCTTAAAAGTTTTGTTTTCTCTTACAATTGTCTGGTTGCAGTTCTTAGTCCATTTTGGCAGGAGAACAAGCACCTTCACCAAAGGGGCCAAGGGAACTGGCAATGTCAAATCCACATAATGTGTGAGAGGAGGGACAATCCTTACATACCAGTTGTCATAGTTTGAAATTTGAGCTGTTTCCCACAGGCTCAGATGTTTGAATTTTTAGTTGTTTGGCAAGGCCATGACACCTTTAAGAGGTGGAGCCTTGCTGGAAGAAGACAGTCACAGGGGGTGGGTCTTGAGGTGGATTAGTCCTACCCTACTTCTGGGAGAGGTCTGCTCTTGTAGTTGGCAGTCTTGCAGCTCTCAGCCTCCTGGGTGGATGTAACCTTGCCTGCCTCCAGCTTCTGCCAGCCAGCCATGCTACTTCCATCATGAAGGACCGTATCTCTCCTCTGAAACCATAAGCTGAATCAATTTGAGTCTTATCCCACAGGAACATTAAAGAGTAACTGGTATGCCAGACAAGCATGTCTGACCAAGTATACAGAGGGATGCCCACTTTCTCAAACAGTTCCCTTCATTTTATTCACCTGCCTAGGGACTAGTCCCACACACCATGGTTTGGGTCTTCCCCATCAACTAGACAATCTCCTGCAGGTTCATTCTAAGCTTAACTCAGCTACTAATTCTGTCTACAAATGTGCCCAGAGCTCAAACCCTCAACCATGAAATTAACACCCATATATAACTATGACACTGTATTATATCTTCCATTGCAATAGGATACTTCTTGATTGACTGCTGAGATATCTTTTTATTTAAAAGCATAGTAAGTGTTTAGATGATAGTTTTCTGTTAAGTATTTGTAGTTAACACTAGGATATCTGTTCCTATCTAATATTATGGTCACCTCTTCCACTGTTTTGTGTGCATGTGTGCATGCATGTGTGTGCTCTTATGTATCTGAGGGCTGGAGGTGCAGGGGTGACGTCGAGAATCATCCTGGATTGCTCTATCCTCTTTTTGCTTTGATCTGGGTTTCCCAGGCTTCACCTTCCAGGAAAAGAAATGCAGATCGCTGGCATTTCTGCCTGGCATTTTTACATGGTCTCTGGAGTTTTAACTCAGGTTTGTGAGGTAGATTTAACCCGAGCCATGTCAGCCCCACCTGCTCTCCACTGTTATTTGGATGGGTTTATAGTCCCAGCCATGCGTTCTTTGCTATTAAGTAGGGCTGTAAAGCCATTCAGAAAGCAATTAGTTAATCCTGTACTTTACATACGTGCCACTGTTGCTCCATTGGACTCTTCTTTCAAGAACTGTTGTTATTGTAACTTGCAGCATACATAACTGTCACCCCTAAATGATTTCATATGTTGTGTGTTTGTGACTTTTAATTACAGAATTTCAGGATCTAGTCTATGTTACTTATCAAATTTTCTGGTCTACGATGGAAAAATAATTTATAAAGATAATTTCACATGAAAGTGGAGAGAAGTGGCTTTTTCATATTTGAGCATAATTTCCCTCTATGAATATGAAGCTGTCTCACTTGATCCCTGAGAAGTTTATTATCTTTCATGTTGTTTTAATTTGTATCCTCAAAGGTCATAGCTTGGATCCTATAGTTTGGATGCTACAGTTTGTATCCTCAAAGATTCAGTACTGTGAACATCAGTAAAATATCACTAACAGACACATTCTAGGTATCTTTACCATGTAAAGGACTGCTTCTTGTTGGGGTTCTTTATGAAAGTAGGCAAGTGAAGCTAGAGGAACTGTAGTTTGGAAACTGGGCAGGGGCTATGAAGTCATAGGTTGTGTTAACAATCAAGAAGTGTAGTGAGAATTAAGGGGCAGGAGACCCATGTGCACAATCTTGGAGAAGTCCCAATCCTGACTGCAGCACCAAATGGTAAGGATGATTTACAATAAATCTAACCTGTAAATTCTGCTCTTAATTGTTATATCAAATTGCTTTCCTAAGCTGTATTGACTCATCATTATTTGAGGCCATTTAATTCCATCTGTAAAGTTTTCTAGTCCATTTACTTGTCATCTCGTTGGTGACTTCCACATGCAAATCAATGATCTACACTGAATTTTGTAATTTATTATGTGACTATAGATTCCTTTCCATGAAAGTGAGACAGATTCCCTTCCATGAAACATAATACCCATCCCACTGGTCATAATGGCAGTTAAGTGAAATAACATACACAGTACTTGGCATAACTTAGCCCAAAGTACTATACATGGTAGCTATGAATGTTTTGGTTGCAATGGCACATTTTCAGAATCATTATAAATGCTCATTTTAAGGATTAAGAATTCGGGGCCTAGAAAAAGTACAACTCATAGAACCCAACCATATAGTTGGTTCCAGAGATGTATGTGGGCAGATCCCCTCTTTCATTATATTCTTTCTATACTAGTCTTTTGAAACAGAAAACCAGAACATGCATCTCATTTTTTAAAATTATAGTATCTGTATTCATGCTTCAATGTATACCAAAAACTGATGAAAGGTTAATGGAGAACTGAAAAGCACTTAGGAATCTAATCTACTTCATTATTAGTATTTGCTTCTGTACTTAACAATGAGTTTCCCCCCTCATTTTTTCTTAAAAATAGCTTTTAATCCTTATGACAGGTTCCAACCAGCAAGCATTTAACCTGATTGCAACCTTTAGAAATTGGATTATACAGTAGCCTCACAATCTAGCTTGTTACTTACCTATCAGAGTTTAAAATGCCAAGAAGAAATTAAAATTTGGGTCTTTTGAGCCTGCTTAATTCAGTACATTTAGACACAAAAATCCAATATCCAGAGCAATGTTGATATTTCAAGAGAGTCAATTTTTTAAAAGTTAATAAAAGAAGTGCCTTTCTGAGCCAGTGATGGATTGGAATAATATAAGAATAACATGTAAAATGTTGGTGGTGGCTGATGTTAGGCAGGCATGTAATATTTGCTTTCTTCCAGTGAAACTAGCTGAGGAAAAAAGAAGAAAGGAGCTTATACTTTGATGAGGCATTAAAAATGATTGAGCATGCTTACAGCTGCAGCTCAGTGGAATTATGTAAATGAGGCTAGAGCAAAGTATCAGTTTTTAATGTTGCTATCAAAGAATATACACAATAGCTTACAATAAACAAACAGCTTAGCAGTATATAGAGTCTTCACAAGATAGATGGCTTTTTTGGTGTGGGTCATGTGGACCCAAATTCTTTCTTAGTTAAGAAAGAAAAATTGTTTATGAACAGAATTAGAATATAGATATTCTCATATTTGTCCTTATAATGCTTGGTGGTCCCCATTCTCAACCTTGGTGATTATAGAGGACTGCTAGTAAATCAAGAAGTACTGTGGCTTCTAAACTTTTTACTGCTCAAACCCTTGTGTCTAGACTCCCATAGCTGACCCTGTTGGAAAAGTTGGATTCCATACTATCTGTATACATTAACAACTAATTTCTCTTTTTTAATTATTCAAAGATAAACTATAACTTCTGTCTGTTGAAAGACATGTAGTGTTTTATATATCCGTGTATGTATATGTGGGTGCGAGTGTGTATGTTTATGTGAAACTTTATTTGAGCCTCTGTACAGAATAAAATAACCACATAGAATATTACCATACTTGGTTGATGTGATCTCAACTAAATACAAAACTATTTGATGGTATATTCTTGAAAGTAAATGCTTTTCTTATAGTTTTCTTTATTTATTCAAAGAGTTGGAAGAAGAGTATGCACAGTCATGTGCATGCATGTTATAGAACACAGGTAGAGGTCAGAGGACAATTTTAGAAGTCAGTTCTCTCCTTGTACCATGTGGGCTTCCAGGGTGCTTACTCAGCTTGCCAAGTTTGCAAGCAGATGCCTTACTCCCTGAGCTTTCTTCCTCATCTGTAGATTTATATTTTTTAGGTAAAAATAAAATAAACAGGTAAAGCTAATTTTAACAGTATACTCAAAATAATTATTTCACCATGAAATCATGTAAAATTATAAAAATTTATCCAATAGGAATTCTTATAATTCAGTAAGTTTGAAGAAATAGGCAAGACACTTGAGTAGGCATATTATAGAAGATGATATGCAAATGATCAATAAATATTTAAAATGTATTCCTCCTCAATGATTATGGCAATGCTAATTAAAAGCATAGCAGAAAGGATATCTAGATTTAGTCTAATGCTAGGTTAAAATAGATTTGTAAAGCATTATTTAGCATCATCTTAACCTTGGAAATAAGCCAAATGAGCCAATAGGAGAGTGGATTATAAAATCCTGGAACTGAATGGAAATGGATTATAGATAAGTAGCTTAACAGGATGAATCATATGGAAAATAAGTTGTCTGATTGCATTTCTATCAAGTTCAAAATAAAATTAATTTATGGTATTAGAAATCAGGCTAGTATATTCCCTGTGAAGAAGAGTTTAGGTGCTTCCAGTGTTCTGTTGTTTAACAGAATCTTGGGAACATGGGTATACGTACTTCACAAGTCACTTAACTGTACACATAAGATCTGTTTGTGTGTGCCTGTGTGTTGTATTTTCATGATATGTACGTTGTGATGAAAAAACTTAAAGGTAAATAACCTGTGTACTCAAAAAGTTATTGAACTATTATCTTTCTTTGTATTCATATCAAGATATTGGTACTCAGTCTTTATTTTGATATGTCTTAAATCAGACCAACACCATTTCAAGCCCCTCGTAACCCCACATTACTGATTTATTGGTACCTTACTGATGGCATCTGCTCTGGAATTTGACTTTTGCTTCAGATCTTTCACTGGAGTGCTAGTAAGAACATGAAATTGTTCTTCCAATGAACTCATCCTAATTTCACTGCTCCTTTATATTTATAGAATATTTTCTGTTAAAAGCAGATGGTGGTTTCTATGTGCAGGCTCACATATGTCTGATACAACTAATGTCTTGGTTACTTGTTGTAGTAATATTTCATCACCATTTTTCTTTAAGAAAACATTTTATTAAACTATGGCATACCTGAAAAAAGGATATATTTTTAAGTGTATAGCTCAGTTAACTTTTATATAGAAGATGTTCTTGCTGTTTATGGAAAAAAAAAAAAATAGGCAGAATGCCCTGAAGTAAATCTGCACATGAGAGAATGAAATTAGACCCTTCTTTTACAGTGTATATAAAAATTAATTTAAACTGATTTAAAGGCATTAATAGAAGACCTGAGACTATAAAACTATGAAAAGAATTATAAGAGCAGAGCTATGTGACAGCGGTCTAGGTAGTTGATCTCTTGGACATGAACCCAAAGCATGAGTGTCATATGCAAAAGTTTAGCTGCACAACTAATGAAACAGTTGATAGAATGGAGAGGCAAACTATGAAATTGATGAAAATATCTTCAAACTGTATATTTGGTAAATGTATAAACAACTCAAAATTGATTAAACAATTTGAAAATTCATATAGAAGCACAAGATGCTCAGGATAGCAAAAGCAATCCTGAATAATAAAACTGTTGTGGGTATTTCTATACCAAACCTTAAAGTATACTGCAAAGCCATGGTAATAAATACAATATGGTGCTGGCTCCAAAACAGAGATACAGATCAATGGATTAGAATTAAAGACCCACGTATAAGCTCATATATCTACAGTCAACTTATTTTGACATAGGTGTCAAAAAAGACATCATCATCAACAAATGGTGCTGGGTAAATGGTTTTCTACATGCAGAAAAATAAAACTGGACTCTTATGTGTTAACCTACACAAGAATTAACTCCAAATGAATCAAAGACCTCAGTGTTAGACCTAAGACTATAAAAGTTTTAGAAGAAAGAAAACGGAAAACACTTGAACTGCTAGGCCTAGGCTGAATAGGACCCCCAAATGCACAGGAAATAAAATCAACACTCAACAAATAGGACTTCATGAAATTAAAAAGCTTTTATTCTGCAAAAAAATATTGTTAATTGCTCACAAACTGGGAGCAAAATCCTTGCTAATCTTATATCTGACAGAACTAATATCTAGAGAACTCATAAATTTAAATATCAAAGACAATGGGCCTTAGAACTGAAAAGAAACTTTTCGCAGAACAAAATTCAAATTTCTAACAAATATTTTTAAAAATATTCATCTCCTTAGCTATCAGGGAAATGCAAATTAAAACCACCCTGAGATACCATCTTACCCTAGTCAAAATGATTGAAATACAAAACATAAGTGTCATGGTTTGACAGACAGGTGAGTTGCCCCCACAGGCTCAAGTGTTTGGAAAGGTCGTGGCACCTTTAGGAGGTGGAGCATTGCTAGAGGAAGACAGTCCCAGGGGTGGTCCTGGAGGTTGGTTATCCCAGTGCTGCTTCAGTTAGAGTCTGTTCTTGAACTTGGAGCAGCAGCTCTCAGTCTCCATCATGTTTATAGTGTCCTCAGCCTTCTCCAATTTAGGTTGCTAGAGCCATGCCTTTTCCACTTTGATGTACTGTATCTCCCCTCTTGAAGCATAGCTGAATAAATCTCCTCTCTCCCTTTAAGTTGTTTGAGCCCGAGTGGTGTCTGTCAGCAACAGAAAAGAGTAACTGGTACAGCAAGCAACAGCAAATGCTGGTGAGGATATGGGTAGAAGGGTCCCCCACATTCACTGCTGGTGGGTGCAAACTTACACAACCCCTTTGGAGATCAGTATGGAGGTTTCTAAAAAAGTTAAAAATTGAATACCATATGACCCAGTTATACCCAGTCCTGGGAATATTCCCAATGAATGCTGCATCTTACTACAGAGACATGTGTATATATACAATAGCAAAGAAATGGTATTAGCCTAAATGTCCAATAGTAGTAGAATGGATAATAAAAGTGTTGGTGTATATATACACAATGGAATACTATTCAAAAAATGAATTAATGAAATTTGCTGGTAAATGGATGGAGTTGGAAGAAATTATACTGAATGATGAAATATCCCAGATACAGAAAGATACCACAAATTCTTTCTTATAAGTGGATCCTAGCATTAAACCTTCAGAACGTTATAGTCAAATGGAAACTTCTATAACCCTACAAACTACAAAGGAACATAAGTCAGAGGGTGGAGGAAGATCCGAAAAGAGTGGGAACAAAAGACCACAGGCAAATTGATAAACAAGGCAATTACAGAAGAAAAATTTTAAAGGGAGCAAAGAAAGGGACTAGGACACAATAAGGGGAGGGAGAGCAAAGAAACAGTAAGTGGCTCTCGGGAAAGGGTGGTCAGTGACCTCACCCAGCTCTGAATGCTGCAAGCTTCAACAGTTCTGGTAAGAAGAAGCCAGTGGAGCAACAGTGAGTAACCAATTTACTCCCTGGATGGATTCTAACCCTCTTTCTTGCCGGAGAACACAAGCATGGTATTATAAACCTGTCTAAATAGCAGTGGAAAGGGAGAAAAGAAATACTAGATGGGAACGGATGTCTTAGAGTTAACTGTAAACACTTGATATAAACTGCCATTTAAGCACTTCTTCTACTACTTTTTCTAGGAAAAACTCTCAGCACTCAACCAAGATGTACCCTATTGCAATGGAAGATTAGTAAGACAAAAATTTGTCAGGGTGCAGAATGGCAACTCTAGAAATGCTCAGCCCTAATTCAGACCATCAAAATCTTTTCCCACCCCAAAGATCAGGCACCAGGCACCATGGCAGAAGAAGAAGAGGTGGTGAGATTATAAGGGCCTGCAGAAGAGGAGATAGACTGCTGGCCAGGACGCGCCAGTCACGACAGGCTGCTGTCTCCAGGAGCTCTCTGCAGTGAGGTCTATTTCCATCAGATCTACACAATGGCTGACATGCCAGCGCTCCACCTTGGACCAGAGAGGATCTCAGGAGAAAAAATTACACACAGAGAAAATCTCTAGGATAGGTTCTGAACAAGAGAAAGGGAACTTCCCACCTATGGGATTACCCACTGAGTGGTCACTAATCTGTGGGCCTGGTCCTTAGTAAAACAGGTACCCCAAAGGAAACCCTGTACTCCACACTTATGGAGGGACATGAAGGTGGGAGGATGTGGGTAGATTGGTGAAGGGAGTACATGGTAGGAGAGATGGGGAATGGGAAAGGAAGGAGCTAAGAACATAAACTAATTGTATATGAAAAAATCTTATTAAAATATTAAAGCACTCAAAACAATAGCAAAATAGAGCAAAAGATTTAAATAGACATTTTTCAATAGTAGTTATCCAAATGGCCAACAGATATATGAAAAAATATCTCAGTATCATCAGTTATCAGAGAAATGCAAAATAAAACTGCAGGGGGATATTGCCATATACCTATGTCATAGTTAGGCACAGGTGTCAACTTGATAGTTGAGGGTTTCAGTCCTGGGCACATTTATAGAGAATTAATAGTTAACACAGGGTAAATCTGCCCAACTCATTGTGGGTGGAAATAGGCCCCAGACAGGTGGATGACATACAAAAAACTGGTTGTACCTTCCCATGTTCATTGCCGTATTATTCACAGTATCACTCTATAGATTGGTGTAATGCCCATCAACAGATGAAAAAATAAAGACAACATTGTTTTTGTACACAGTGGACTATTATTCAACCTTTAGAAAAGAAATACAGTCATTGCAGCAATATGGATGAATTAAAGGACATATGAAGTGAAATAAGTCAGGCATGATTCATGATTTTAATTTACGTAGAATCAGAAAGTATTGAGCTTACAAAATCAGAGACTAAAATAGCAATTATGAAGGGCTGGGCATTGGGCAGAGGGAAGGCAGAGACTGGGAGGATGTTGGTCAAATTTCAAAACAAAAAGAAATTTCCAGTATCCCAGAAGTCTGGTCTTTTGCTTTCTTCTAGTTGTCTCTTCAGTGGGACACAAACTGCAACATCATGCTTTAGCCTCTGTGAACGTTTTGTAAATGGAGCGATAGCGTGCATGTTTGCATGTATCCAGCAAAATCCATTTTGTCTGAATTGTGTTTACAAGATTAACTCATGTGTTTGGTGGTGGCTGTAGGTCTTTCATTCTCCTTGTTATGTAGCATTACCCATAGTTTGTTTTTCTGTTGATGGACATTTGGGTGATTTTCCAGTTTTTCCACTGGAAATAATATTTTTATGAACAATTTTACACATGCTTTTGTTGAATCTTATGTTCCTATTTGTGTTGACACATGATTTATAGTGTGCCAAAGTATAAATCAGTAATCAGTTTAAGTAGATATTGCCCGGCATTTTTTCCAGCATGGCTATACAAATTTACATGAATGAAAGAGATGTCTCATGTCCTAGTCAACATTGATTGTTTTTTGTTTTACTTTTATTTTTGTCACACATTTTGCCCATTTTTTTCTGATATGTTAAATAAATTAGAAATAAAAGTTCTTATGTGTTGGATGTCTTCTTTAGTGGTTAGTGTACCTGTTTAGGATTTGCCTGTTTTTTATTGTGTTATCAGCTTTTTCTTATTGGTTTGTAGCAGTTCCTTATTTATTCTAAGTAAAGTCCATTGGCATGGATGTGCATGTAGAAATCCTGCTCTAAGCTTGCTTTATTTTTTAGCACCACTGGGGATTGCCTTTATGTGTGTACGCATATGGGCAACTCATGCATGCCAATAGTGCCCATGTAGAGTCAGAGAACACCTTTTGGAAGTTGGTTCTCTCCTTGCACCATGTAGATTCCAGCGATTGAATTCAGGTTGCCAGTCTTTTTTTTTTTTTTTTTTTTTTTTTTTAATTGTGCGTGTGTGGGGCTGGAGAGGTGGCTCAGGGGTTAAGCCTCTGCCTTGCAGGCGGAAGGTCCTGAGTTCGGATCCTAGACCCCACGTATAGACGCTGGGCGGAAGCGGGGGCGGCCTGCGTTTCCGGTCCTGGTAGGGCAGAGCCTGTGAATCCCGGGGCAGAATAAACAAGGAGGAAGTGGAGGCGGCCCATGGTGGTTCCTGAATTCGCCCGTGGTTCTACACTCACACACATACACATGCATACACACACACACACACACACACACACACACACATGCGCACATATGCACAATTGAATAAATAATAATAAAAAATTCAATTGTGCGTGTGTAGAACCACGGACGAATTCGGAAACCACCATGGACGCCTCCATCTCCTCCTTGTTTACTCTGCCCCGGGATTCACAGGCTCCACCCTACCAGGGCCAGAGGCGCAGGCCGCCCCCCCTTCCGCCCGGCATCTATACGGGGGTCTAGGATCACTAACTCAGGACCTTCCGCCTGCAAGGCAGAGGCTTAATCCCTGAGCCACCTCTCCAGCCCAGGTTGCCAGTCTTGAGCAGCAAGTATCTTTACCCTCTGAGCCGTCTTACTGACTCTTTCTTCTTGTTTGAATGATTTTTATTTTGCTAACTTTTTGATTTTAGTGAAGTCCTGTTTAATAAAAATGTTAAATGTATGTCTAATGCTTGGTGTCTTGCTTGAAAAAAATCTTTGCCTCCAATGTCATAAGTACATTCACTTCTTTTCTTCTAGAGATGGTATTGTTCTGCCTTTTACATGAGCTTTGTTTGTGTCTGTCAGCATTTAGTGTCTGTTAGGGTGAGGAGTGGGGTAAGAGTCATTAGTGTCCATTTGTCTGTCAGTTAACACACATTGTCTTGCTGTCCCCATTGTAAAACAATGAATTTCGTGCTTTGGTCTGTTCTGGGCTTTCTAGTCTATTCCATTACTGCCAACTTCCTTTTTAACCTCACGCAATGTGGGTACATGAGCATAAAGTTTTTAAGGTAGAGATATTCTTTAGTTAAATGGAATTAGTTTATTACAGTTGATATAGGAAGCAGTATTACGGCATTTGTCCTTAAACTGGGAGAAATTACATATTGTCAGTAATAGAATCAAGTGTTGTCAGATCTCTGACTTAAACATATAGAGGATTATCTCCTCGCTTTTTTTCCTACTTTTACAAGCATATTGAGTACTCATCCCTGCTTCCCTCTCTCCCCCCTCCCTCCCATCCCTGGGGTCTATCGTCTCGCTTTTTGATTGTGCATATTTATCAGTAAATGATGCTCAGGCATGTATCCAAATTCATGTAAATTTGTGTTTTATGTATATGTGTATATGATTTATAATATAGCTCTGCTACCATATTATGCTGTTCTTTTCATTTTGAAACACAAAATGGAAATCAAAAAGGGAATTGTTTCTTTCTGTACCTCTGGATCAGCTAAAATGGTGTAGGCTTTTGGGTTTACATCAACAGCAGTGTGTTTCATACTACGTGTCCATTTCCTCCATCTCGTTCTACTCTGGCAGCCATACTGACAGAGCAGCCACCATCTGGAAGCCTGCTGGCCACCAGGACAGAGGAAGACAGCATGGTTAATTAGCACCTAAAGCTTCAGCTAGAAGTGACACATGGCACTTACGCTCGCATTTCACAGGCCAAAACAAGCTCCACATCCTCGCCTAATTGCCAAGAAGAAAAATCCTAACTTTGTGCCCAGGAAATGGGATATAGTTCAGGCAACACTAAAAATGATCACCTCCCCCATGATTGATTTTAGGGGAACACTTCCTTGAATTTATGTTTATGTAAGAAAACACAAAAGACAAATCCTTTTTGATTTTTCCCATTATGTTGTTTGTAAACCTGAATAAAATTACTGCAAGTTAAGCATAACATGTAGACCTTTGCCACAGGCTGTCTGATGGATTCTCTTTGCATCTGTCATGCCACCTAGATACATGATATCACCTGGACTCTTCAGTCCTCTCACACCACCTCACCAGACAGTGTCTTTCAGCTTCTTGAAGGGGACTTGTGCTTCCTACTTCTGTTAAACATTTATCTTCCCTGTTCTTGTGCTTCCCAGCTCTCTGTAGCTTTCAGGACAAATCTTTCCTTAAACAAATCCCTCTGACTCCTGGAGTAGATTAGATCCTGTCTGTTCTGTTCACTTACAACAGGCTGCACTTTCCTTCCAGAAGAGCATAGTTTTTGTTCAGTCCGTTTCTACAGCTGAAGCACAAATTGCGAAGGGCAAATGTCAAATTTGTGCCCACCACAGAGTGCTTTCCCTTGTGTTTGGCACAGTACTGACTTGTGAGTGCACCTTAAGTGTTATTTGGTTGTGGTTTTATATGTTATGCCTGTGACATTTATGTAGTCTATAGGGAATATGAGATTTTGTGTAGTCCATAGAAGATGGTGTGATAATGAGAAGTAAATCACACAAGCCACAAATAACTCCATGCCTGTGTCACAGCACGTCTAGGAACATCCTAGGAATAATGTTTTTCCTGTTTATTTGGATTGACATATGCCCTTTGCTTTCTTAAGTGTTTTTCCTGTTCTCATTTATCCAGTAGGCTTTTTTTATGTTCATGCATAACATTCAACATAAGTGCAGTTAAACTGCCCAAGCAATGAGCATATTACATAGTCATAGTCAGTAAACAAACAGGCTCTGTGATGTTAAGGTGGGTTTTCTGGACATGGTACTGAATTCCTACGACCGAGCATGGTTTATATCTGCTTTTGTTGGTCAGAGGGTATATATTAGGTGCTAGAAGATGCTTTGCTGCACACTTGTCCTTTGCTGTTCCTCCTTTCAGAAACAATAAGTTCTATCACTCTTTCATCTGCATGTGTCATTATGGATCAGTACTCCTATTCTTCATATGAAATGCAAATGATGTGATAATTTCCTGCAGTGCTGATCTTATGATGGAATTGATAGGATGATACATGCCCTGTTATCTTTAAGCTCTGGCAATGGCACTCTGCATTTTTTATTCCAGAAGAGAGGTGATTCTCATTGATATGAAAGCAAGATTGCAAGGAACATGAATACATGCAATATTTTCAGAGCCTGTGCATTATTCAATAGGACTGTTAAATAATAGTGGTTTGTAAAGATCTTATTTACACCTGGAGACAGAAACTCTGAAAGAGATGGACCTGGTCTATAGAATGTTTCAATTTTGTTCAAATAGTTACAATAAGAGCTGAAGCTCAGGGGTCACAATAAGATGGCTCAGTGAGTAAAAAAGCCTGCAAGTCTGACAACCTAGTTCCATTCTCAGAACCCACCTAAGCATGTAGGAGAGAATCCACTTCATATAGTTGTCCTCTTACCAATACACACTGCACACATGCCATGGCACATGTCCTCCACCATCACACACACACACACACACACACACACACACACACACACACACACGTAACAAGATTTTATTTTTATTCTTAGTGCCTTATACATGAGTACAGTGAATTTATGATATTTACACTTTAAACTCCAATCCTGTCCCCCTCAATTTCCCATTACAGTCCTTCTAATAACAAATTTTAAAAAATTTAAAATATACTAATATTTAGTCTTTGCTAGCAGTGCCTTAACTGAAGTATGAGAATGCTAAATATCTCCTTATAATGTTCTTGTGAGGAAAATTATTCTTTTAAAAGTATTTATTCTAATAAATGACATGTACTGTGATATGTACATGTAATAAGTATAGATATGTTTTAACTGTTATTGACCCTGAGACTTTTGTCTCCAGTTAACTCTTTTCTTCTCTTTTCTAGCTTTTGTCCTTCTGCATATTGTCATGAAAGCTAAACCTGTACAACATACTTCTGACTGTCTAGCATTACCTCTTTGGCACCATCTTTTCAGCTTTAACCAATGTCGTTGGTTCTTGTGTCTAAAAAAAAAAGAGAAGTCTCAGACAGCAGAAAGACATACTTTGACTTGGTTTAAAGGGTGAATTCCACAGTTGTTTGGTCTCATGTGCTTGGGGAGAACATCATGGTAGAAGCAAATAGAGGAGAGGGTTGTTCACTTTATAGTGGACAAGAGGAAGAGAGAAGAGATCAGGGTATCAGGACAGGATATTATTCCATGGCACACTCCTAGTGATACAATTCCTCCAGCTAGACCCCATCTTGTAGAGTTTATGCCACCTAAAACACCACCATGTGGGGACCAAACATTCAACACATGAGCATATGAAGGACATTTTTTGTCTTTATTTTTTAATGTTGTGACATAAATATAGTGACTTTATAATATTTTCAACCCTTAATCCCAAATCACCTTCTTTTCCCCTTACAACCCTACATTTCCCCTGCCATACTCCCTCCTATTTTCAAATCTTTTCACTTATGTGGCCCACTTTGTTTCATCTAGTCTGTAATGACTTATGCCTCACCTGATTCATGATCCAGCAAGCATCATACATCAGTGAATATACCACTGAGGAAAGCATCTTCCTTTACTTTCCCATCAGCATTAGTCCTCATCAGTCTCTCAGAGAGGTGTGGAGCTTATTGAGAACTTTCTGTGTTAAGGTGAGATGTTGATAAAACAGCTTCCATACAATTCTTGTGTAAGTATACATATCTGCAATGAAATCTCGTATATCACAACTATGCCATGTCCAGGAAATAATGCTTGGCCCACCATCTTCCCACTTCAGGCTCTTACAATCTTGCCGCCCCCTCTTCTGCAATGTTCCCTGGGCCTTGGGGTAGGGGTGGGTGAGGCTTATATGTCCTATTTAGGGACATTAGGGACAAGCAGTCCCTATTTTCTGCATTTTTGCAAGTTGTCCTTTTCAGTAATAAATACCTTCTGTTATAGAAGAAGGCTTCTAGGTTGAGCACTGACTGCACTTCCAATCTATGGAATAATAGCAGATATTTACAAAGCCATTTGATGTACTATCTTCCTAGCTAAACATTAATAGCCCGTTCTTCCTTTTTAGGTTCTTTTTCTAGTTAACAGCAACAGGAATATGTTCCATTCTGACAGTGGATCTTAAGTCCAGTCAGAAAGCTGTTGATTGTCTCCTGATACTCATGTCCTATCACACTTGTGGTCACCTGTTATAATGGTGGTTTTTACTGTAACTTGCCGATCTCACAGGTTGATGAGACCTTTGATTGTTTTCTCCCCGTAGATTCTAAAGTATTCCTTGGGACTGTGTATGTTATCCAACAAGGATAACATTATTGAATTAAAATACACCAGTTCTAGTTTGTGTATTTTGCCCATGCCCTGTGATCCATATGTGATGCATCTTTAATAATAGGGTTTTACTGACAGTTTTTTTGGAGGACAACCAAGAGCAATGACAAAAGCTGGTACTGTTTGGGAACCTTTGAGACCTCTCTGACCAGTAACTTCTCAGACAGTGTCACACTCTGCTACTTCTAGTATAGTTTTCATTGTCACTGGGTTTAAGTGGACCAACTCAGGGCATTTTTGTTTGTTTTTGCAATGTTTTCCTCTCTCTGTGCTCCTCTGCATAGGGACAGTCCATTCTTATTCCTTTTTTTTTTTTAAGAATACTAATAACATAGGAGGTTCCTATTGGGTTCCATCCCTCAACCTTAGAATTTTTCTGAGTCCTTCTGCCCCTCCTATATTATGGGGACATTTCGTATCCAGCCTGTATCACCATTTCCTGCCTTGATTTCTTCTTCATTACAGTTCAGACCGGTCCAAATTCTTATGTTTTGCTGCCTTGACCTGTGCTGTTGTCTCTGCTCATGTTTTCTGCTGCAGACCTTGCTGCCTCTTTAAGCTGCTTACCCACAATCTGAAGAAACAATTGCTATTGGCACCTCAAAAATTTTTCTCATTCTTCCCATGCAGAGCTTTTTGTTTTCCATTTACTCATTTCTTTATACCATTCATCACTATATTACAGTTGAATACCTACATCTTCATTTCTCTGTAGCTAGTGAACTCTATGAGATCAGAGAACCATACCTTACTTGTTATTATATTGTACCTGGTAGGTACTCAATAAAGCATCTTCAAAAGATATGGTAGGGTTTAATATTACTTTGTTTTAATTTCAGATTTTTTTTATTATTCTAGGTTCTTGGCCTTGTCCAAAACATGAGTGTTTTCCAATGTCCACAGTGTAAGCACAAAACTCATATTTTTGGTGCTGATGGTGCAAGACAACTCGCACGGGCCCTTGGTCTTGATGTTCTAGGTAAGACCTTAGCATGCTTTACTTAGTGAAAACTAAACAAGAAGATGAACATGGTTATGGTGTGACAGAAAATAAGTAGGTGCTTTTCAGTTTGTTTCAGTTTGATGCGTTAACCTTTCTCTGGTGTTTTTGAATAGATTTATTCTACCAACTATAATCATTTCAAATAGAGTTAAAAACTGCCTATAGCTCCAATTTGAGAAGAGATTTTTGTATCTGAGAACCATGATTCAAAGCCCTATTTTAACTGATGGGCATCATTTGATTGTTTTGTTGAGCATAAATATCTCAGTATAAGTAGGTGTGAATGAGAATGCCCACTCAGTGTGCTGTAGTTATATATGAAAATACTTGTTCATTGTTTTATAGGTATACATGGAAATGTCATTCAGTGTTTTATAGGCATACATGAAATGCCTGTTTAGTGTGTTGTAAGGTTTTCATGAAAATGCTGTTCAGTGTGCTGCAGCAACCCCTATGACTATCCATTCTTGGAGCATGTGTGAAAATGTTTTTATGATTGGCTCTGTGTTAGTCTTTCAGCTTCAGAATGACAGTAACTGTGGTTTTCTATAATATATGTTGGCTTTTTAATAAAATATGACAGTTGAAGTTTACATTGCATATATTGTTCATACTACTGAATTAAAGAATTGGCCTTATGAGGAAATTTTAAATCTTGTATTTTATGAGAAGAATATGACTCTTGGATGAAAATGTGACTTAAAAAATCCACAAACACTTTAATAGATAGTTTATGATTGTGTTTTGATATTCTAGTTGTGAATGAGCTTCTGTTCTAGGCAAAGACTGATGTTAGATGCTGAATAAAGGAGGCATAGAATGAATCATTAGCTTTAGGTAGTTAAAATTAAGATCCTTGGGAGATCAAAAAATTCCAAATCATTCTTTATTATAATAGGTTTCTAAAAGTTAATGCTAAATGTATTATTTTTTATTATGCATTTGTGCTATAGCAGCATTCACTACCAGGTAAATACTAATGATGCATTTTGATATATTACTGTAATTATAGCCACTAATTATATTCTGCAACTGTTTTTCATTTAACTAACCTAGAAGGTTCAATTTTCCAAATCTGCATAATAATGTAACAGATTGACATTCACTTATATAAAAAAGTAAATGTGTAATTATAATGGTATTATTGAATTATACTGGCAATATTGTAATTCCCTAACTTACAAGTGAGTAGTACAATCTTGTAAGTCATTTATTTAGAACTTTAGATTCTAATAGAGAAACAGTCTCATATCTGGAATTATCTTAACCAACAGCTCACAAATGTGTAACTATCTAAAAGGGTATCAGGAACACTAATTCCTGGTCACAAGCTGGGCACTGATATAGATTTTTGAATCTAATGTTATGGGAAAAATAATTCGGAATTCCCACTCATCTTTTTAATGCAGTCATGGAACTCTAGAGGGGTTTCCCATGAACTTCAGCAAGCAGCTCCAGTTATAAGGACGTTGAAATTGGGGGGTAAGGAGCTGAAGTCAGGAAGAGCTCTCTCAACTAAGACCTTCTTGCGTGACAGTCCACCTCCACCCCATCCTTGTTTGTCTAGTTGGGTTTCCCAGTGGGAAAATGGTTCTTTGGAACCTTGTTTGTGTTTGCTATAGGAAATAGCATTACTTGACTTATCGCATACTCTATAAGTAAAAAAGATCAAATTAGTGGTGAGAAGCAGAAAGAGGAAATTTATTCAACATGGCCATATTGGGAAGAGGCAAATCTAATTATTTCAAAACTCCCTCTTCAAAGTTTTGCTCTGGGATCTGAATTTTACAGGGGCAATTGTAGTTCCACCCACTATACTCTTACTATTCCTGGGCTCCAGGTCTTTCTTGCAAGGTGGTCTGCAGGTTATCGGAGCTTTGTGAAATCTGTTCTAGGAGACAGAACTTCTCCTCTGGCTGGTACCTATCTGTTCCCAGCTTGATGTCCCACACCTACCCCATCCTTGTTTGTCTGGTTTGGTTTACTATTTGGTAAAATGATTCTTAGAACCTTATCCATGTTTGCCATAACAGAGCATTACTTGACCTGTGGCATTTCAAATTCTCAGGGTCCATTCTTTTGAAAATCCTCATAGCCAGAGTTTCAGGGGAGTGTCCTTGGAAAACCATCAGTTACAGTAGTTAAGCGTGTAGTTAAGGCCTTAGACCATCATAGAGAGAACCATTTAGCCCATTGCGCTCCTGCAATATAACCTCACTTGTTTCAGAGCTAGCCCCTCCCAGACTCTAGTTAACTCTCCATGGCTGCATTCCTCTCCAATCCCACTCTCACCTTGCCCTCTCCTAGTTAACTCTTTTGTGTTCGTATGTGCATTGTGAGTCTCTGGAAGCCAGAAACATCCATAGATGACTATATGAAAGAGGGTTTACTTGCTTTACTTCAGTTTCTTCGTGGAAAAGAAATCATCCAGGTTTCCTTACTCTAATGGTTGTTCATAAATCAAGAGAAAAACTTCTTGAGTTTCTAAGCATATTACCCTTTCTCTTCCTGTGAATATCTCTAGTGTTAAGTTGATTTGTAGAAAGACATCAGATTTGCTAAAAAACCTAGTCCTTAAATGGCTACTGAATGTATTTATTATTTGGCTGTTGGATATTAGGGATTTAAAGAGTGAAGACTGCACGAACAAAGACCAGTGATACACGATGTGAAAATCTCATAATGAAACCTATTATTTCATAACTAAAATTTTTTTAAATAGCTGAAAAAGAGATATGATTGAAAAATAGTCTGATAATAGGAGCATGTGTTATATGTCTTTTACTGCATAGTAAATTACAGTATTTTGTGACATACAATTCTGCATTATTTATATTGCTGGCAGGGTGCTGAATGAGTTAGTGACATAAAACACACACGAACACTCATACATTTCTATAACCTTTGCACAGACTTAGAGTGCTTCAGAGAAGCCGAGAACCATAACAGATCAGTTCTACTTATTCCTGGATTTTAAGTCTCAACTTTTAGAAGGAGGTGATGGTGTTTTAGGAAGAGATACTGCATGGCAGGTGAAAGCATTTTGAATTCCACCATGTAGTAGTACGACATCCTCAGAAACACACAGTCTCTCCAACTAACTGAAGTCTGTTGATTGGCAGCTTTTGTCATGTGTTCTGAGAACGGGTCAAACTCACAAAATGTATGTAATGCTACATTTATTAGTAGATAATAAGAGTAGAATAATTCTACCTAATTAAGAGATTGATATGGCTCTTGCCTACTTTTTAACAATTGTCCTTGTGAATACCTGCTGTACCAGAAGATTATTTTGTGGTGGTTTTTTTTTTTTTTTTCTTTTTGGATTGCTTTGCCTCCACATCCATCTTTTACTCATTCATTTTTCACCCAAGCATGTGGCAAGGTGTATTTATATCAGATATTACAGGGTACAAATTACTTGCAAATGACTTTTAAGGATCAGTGAAAGCTGGAGAGATGACTCAGGGGTTAAGCCTCTGCATTGCAAGTAGAGGGTCCTGAATTTGAATCTAGGATCCCATAAAAAAATGCCAGGTGGAAATGGCAGTAGCCTATACTTCCAGCCCTGGAAAGCAGACCTAGGAAACTCCAGAGCAAAGCAAAGAGGAGGTAGAGCAATCCAGGGCAATGCTCCAAAGTCATCATTGGGCCTCCACAGGCACACATAGTGCCCTCTGATACACACAAACACACACACACACACACACACACACACACACACCCAAAAAAATTAAAAATAAAAAAGCACCAGTGAGAGATTCAGCTACTGAAAGAGTTTTCCACACAAGTCTGGCAATCTAAACTTGATGCTTGGAATCCACACGAAGGTAGAAGGAGAGAACTGATTACATATATAATCTTGTCCTGCCGTGTATTCACCATGTTGCACACACATGTGTAAGCACACAGGGAAAATAAATAAATAAATAAAAAATTTTAAAATGTTTTCTAAGTTTTTCTTTGCTGGGATACCTCTGGCAAAAAGCAAATCAGAGGCCTTATCTCCTAAGTGGCTGCTCTAGAGCTTACACATATACATACACAGTCACTCTACTCTCCTTAAGCAGAATGTGTCATCCCTAACTTGCATTTGAAATTCCTTTTTCAGACATGTAGAAAGTTGAGGATAGGGATAGCTCAATTTAGTTTGAGTAACTTTAGTTCAGATTCTGTTCTATTCCCAACCTTGAGTTACAAATGCCTCTGGAAGCTTCTCTGGTTCTAACAACATTTTTGGGCTCCTCAGGTGATGTTCCTTTACACCTCAGTATAAGGGAAGCTTCTGATAAAGGTCAGCCAGTGGTGTTTTCACAGCCTGACAGTGAGGAGGTAAGTTACATTTTGGAATGTGTATTTGCTTGTAAGGAATATATTCTTTTTGATACACAGAAAGTTGGAAAGGCCAAGCTCACTTATGTGCAGAATATTTGTTTGTATGTTATATGTATGTATAGGTAAGGAGAGACAGTTATCATTTTACCAGTTTTCTCATGAAGAACCTGATTATGGAACTTTAAGAGTCTTACCTTGCTGGCAAGCAATTTTTAATTGCTCAAAAGTACATTTCAGTATTTTAGTTGGATACAAAGATAGTAATCAGAAACGAGATTTGTTGAATTTATTTTAGTAAATATGATGGAGGGTGTTTAGTTTGTCTTCTATTGCTGTGATAAAATACTCTGATCAAGACAACTTAAGTGAGAAAGGGTTTATTGTGGCGTACAGTTCTAGTGAGCTAGAGTCCATAACAGTGAGGAAGGCATGCTGAGGGGCAGAAAAGGCATAGCGGTTGCCTCACATTGTATCCATACTTAGAAGAAGGAGAACAAGAAGTAGGGCTGGACTGAAAAGCCTCAAGGTCTGCCTTCAGTACATATTTCTTATAACATGTTGCTGTAACAATCATGTCATAGACTCAGTGTTACACTATCTTGAAATTTCCTCCACCAAAAGCATCATTCATCACTTTTTTCATATCTTTTCTTTTTTTTATGTGTACATATGTGTGGAATGCAAGCATGCATATTCATATGTGCATGAACATACATGTTTCAGGTACACTTGCATGCGTGTGGAAGGAAGCTCAAGGCTGATGCCAGGAAATCATCCTTGATCACTCCTTCACCTTTTTCCTCATGCTGAGTCTTTCATTCAAACCCTGACCTCCAGTAAGATTAGTCTCACTAGCCAGTTTGCCCTGGAATCCTGTCTCAGCCTTCTGAGACCATAATTACAGACAAGACATCATGCTCACTTGGCATTTATGCGGGTTCTGGGAATCTGAACATCGGTTCTCCTGCTTTGCAGCAAGTGCTTTTAACCACTGAACCATCTCCCTAGTCCTATTTCATAGTATTTTAATTCAGCCACATGTGAGTTCTCAGGACATACAGCCAGATTATTTGCCAAAAATAACCCAAATGGAGAGATGGCTCGGGGTTAAGACTTTGTCTCGCAAGCAGAAAATCCTGAATTTAGATCCCAAGTTCGACATAAAATCACCAGGTGAAAATGGCAGAACCCTGAACTTCTAACCCTGGTGGGCGGAGCCTGGGAAATCACAGAGCGAAGCAAGAAGGAGGTAGAAACAATCCAGGATGATTCCTGAAGTCACCCTTGGTCCTCCACAGGAACATACAGTGTCGTTTCTCTCTCTCTCTCTCTCTCTCTCTCACACACACACACACACACACACACACACACACACACACACACAAATAAATAAATCAAATATTCTCAGATCCTGCATTTGAAGCAGAATCTTAATCCCATAAGCCATTTCTCCAGCCCCTAGTTCATGTCTTCTAATCTTTTGTGAACAGGAAAGTTAAAGAACCAAGCTTGGTGAAAACTACTGCTAAAGTAAGAATAAATTAAGATTCTTGACTGACAAAAGTTGTTGCATTTTTAGTTTCCTTTCAGTAACAGAAATCCTTCCCCTGTCTCAAGTGTCAGACGTTGTGGTGTGTGTAATGTGGGGGACAGGGTGAGGGGCAGGTATGACGTTTGAGTTAATACAGCACAGCAGCCATACTTATTTTTCCTTTCTCTGCCTCTCAGGTATGAAATGCTAAGCTTCCTTTCCACTCTTTCTTAAAAGTTTAAGATAAGTAAAAATTATAGTTCTTTGTTGCTTTCATAATTGAAGTATGATAATCTCTATTACCAAGATTGCGCTTTAATTGTGCAATGTAAGAAAAGTTTGAAAGTGCAGCATTTTTTTTAATTATACACATTCCAGGAACAGACTATTTAAAGACATTCTGTAGTAATTCCTTATGAATAACAGAATTTCCTGACTTATTTCAAAATAAGAAGCATTACACTAAATTTAGAGGAATGTCTTTTAACAGAGAACAATCTTTCAAAGCATAGCAACCATTCAAAGATAATATGATTTTAAACTCTAATCAGTAGTGTCTGTGGAAGTATTTGCAGTTACACACTTTTATAATCTAACATACATTTATACAACCACTAAACCTATATTTTACTGTTGCTAGATGACATTTCTCAGAGCCCTAGAACAGTCTCCACCTTTGGGGCTTAGGTTTAGGTTGTGTAAAAATTCATGTGCTACATCATCAGCCTTAAATGTAAAGGCTTCTAATCAATTTTAAGATTTAGAAATGCCCATGAAGAAGAAAAAGTGTAGTGCCTTGTTCTTTGTTCTCTTTCCAGAGGAGCTGCTATCCTTAGGCTTAGACTGCAGATACTTATGGCTATTAATCATTTTCTAATAGTAATAGCAGTTATAGTACTGTCTGTTCTTACAGTCACCTAATGCAATATGCAGATAGTCCCCATATTGCAGATGAGAAAACTGAAGCTCAAAGAAGTTAAATAATTTCCCCAATAATTTCCACAGAGCTTTTAAATTGTAAAATATGATGGAAAGACAGGTCTGTTTCAATCATCTGGTTTCCATACATTTCATTGCTTCTAAAATACATACAATGCATAGGCACATTGAATATATTATTTTATTTGATTCTTATAGTATCCTCATGAAGCATGGATAATAGTATCTCTTTTTTTTCCCCTCTGAATAACAGAGGTTCATTTACATTAAGGAAGTTCATCTAGGAAAGTACTAGAAGCTATTTCCACACTCAGCTGACCCACAGTCTGTGTAGTCCTCCCCCTCCTGGGGACTCCAGTGCAGCTTCTGCCTCACTTCCTTATTATTCCAGGTTAGTTCTGTCTGCCTAGGTTGCATGCAAAATGACTTCTCAGTTCACCTCCCTTTCTAACAACACAGTGCTCTGGAGGAGAGGGTAAGTCTGCCCCTCAGGTTTTGATGGCATACATGGCCATACAAGACATATCTTGGGATCCTAACCTGGGTCTAAGTATTTCCTGAAATCATGTCCACAATGTATAAAGGTGCATTTTTCTGGGAAATTAGACAAGAAATGTATTAGATAGAGTCTCAAAGGAGATTTCTGCACAGGAGGAAAGTCTGTCTTGCAATCCACATGGATTTTTGGTGTTACCAGAAGCAATTTCCCTATCCTTCCTCTCCAAAGCAAAGAGTCTTTATCTCTAGAATCTTCCTCTCCATCACAATGAGGATTAAGTAAGGTAATAATGTGATAATGTGATGTTACTTTGAAGTATACCAAATAGAATCAAGCTACAATCATTACCTTCTGAAACTTTCTCTTAAATGTCATAGGGAAAAGCCTAAATTTTTCTCTTCCCCTTATTAAGGACTGAATCCACTATGCCCTTCCCCTTATATAGTATCAAATAAATATCACTCTTTGATGGCATTTGAAATTCAGAATAGCAGAATTAATCCTGAAAATTTTCAACTTCAACATTGAAGATGATCTTTCTTTAACATTAAAAAGCTGTAATTGAGTCCCAGAATCTGAGTCTTTCTAGTTAGATTTGTGTTGAATCTTGCCTCTTAATGGTCCTCCTGCCTTCTCTCCAAACTCAAGGTGGAGGTTTGCTCTCAGAATCTAATCACAACCCTTTAACAGATTCTGTGCACTTATGCAAGTTCAACACTCATTCAACACACATTTAAAGTGTGAAGGCATGTTTAGTTGACAACATAAACTTCTCTACAAGTTAGTAGGATAGGACTAAGAACAGTGGTAAGACTCTTGCCTGATAAATGCAAGGCCCTGGGTCAATTCTTAGCACCCCTATACCTAAGAAAACATTAGTAGAATGAAGCCTATAAAATAGGTTGTTTATTATTATCCCCTTATGTTAGTGATTTCTGTTTTGTTTTAGAGTTTGGTCTACTGGTAAAGTCAGTAGAAATTTCATACTTTTTAAACTTTACCTTCTTGTCTTCATATTCTATTCCAAGTGTCAGGACTCTTATTCTCTGTTTGTAAAGTCCTTTAAAATTCAGGCATTAGTTAGTAGGATAGGACTAAGAACAGTAATTACAAGACAATAAGATTTTGAAGGCAAAGACAAAGAATCCCAGGACAAGCTGGCTTGCTAGCCTAGCCAGTCAGTGAATTCTGGATTCAATTAAGAGACTGAATAAAATGAAAGTAGAGAACAATTGAGGAAGACATCCACACACAGCAAAAATGCACACATACATACAATATCCCTACACAAAAAAACCTAGTAAAACTATTAATAGTAGGAGATAGAAGATAACTATCAATACACAGAAGTAAAATTAGCATATAAGATTTGAAGTAAATAAAAGTACAAGTTATTCCATTTTTAACTGTTTCTGTCAAATATAGCAGAGAATGAAACTATTTTAAAACTATGCATTATTTTTACAGTTTTTTGCATCATGTTTATTTAAACTGTAATGTAGTAGAGATGGGCTTAAGAGTTAGACCCCATGTATAAATCTTTTCTAGTCTACCACCTTCATGATCTTGAGCAAAAATCTCCTAGTTTGTTAGCTAAATGGAGCTGATAATTCTTGTGTTACATGATGGAGTAAGAATATTTGGATATGAAGGATGTAGGTCCTTGGTTAATTAAAGACTATGTTTTTATTGATTTTTTTACTTATTCAGTGTGTATATATATGTATGTGAGAGAAATACACTGAGAAAGAGAGAGAGAGACCTAACATTGTCAGTTCCATTTGGCATGCACCTTTACCTTGGCCATCTGCTAGTGGAGAGTTTTTTTTAAATGCTTGGAAAAAATGAAGGTTTAACACTTTTCTGGTAAAACATAACATGGTTGAGCTGCTAAGTCTCAGTCATAAATGAAGATGTGCAAAACATGTGAGCAAGCAAACAGATGCCAGGACCTCTCTGCAGCAGTGCAGTATATGGTGGGGATGGTGATATGTGATCTTGCCTGAAAATCAGTGATACCTGCAACAGTAATGCTTTATGCAGCCAGCGCTCTGGGTCTCGGTTTCCACATCTGTAAAGTGAGCATAAGATAGCATCCAAGCTCAATGAAATACTTGGCAAATAGGAAGTACTAAGACTATTTTAATAATAGCACTGGGTTGATAACTGTATTGAAGCAGAATTAATAGTTTTATCCAATCTTAAGCTGGGCATGGTGGCACATCTCGGTAATTCTAGCACTTAGGAAGCTGAGACCGAATTGTGAGTTTTGAAGCCAGTCTCGACCACATGGTAAAATTCTGTCTCAAAAAGATAAATAAAAAACTTATTGTCTTGTAACTACTTTTTATTGATAAAGTTGTAGTTAATTTTTATTTATTTTTATGAATATTTTCACTGCAGTTGTTTAAGGAAATTCTTTAAGTGCATATTCATGGTTGTTGTGTGGACCCTGGCTTAACTTGTGGCTTGGTACTGCTCTTTCTTAATTATTGCGCTGGAAATCCTAGAGATGTAGTACATGGTACCTGAACCAGATTTTTCTGCATGATGTCCAAATTCACCCTGGGAAAGAATCTCTAGTAGCATGGAGCTGGTGCCACAAAAGTATGATTTCTGAAGATAAACCATGGGGTGATAAGAAGTAGTTCTCCTTAAAAAGGCTAATATATCTTATGACAAATAAGTATGGTTAACTGTATCTAATTCAATATATCAATTGTTAGAGGGGGAAGGAATAGTTTTTCTACAACTAGACCAAGTTGCTAGATTACTGACACTGGAATTAAAATATGAAATACACTACTAAATATATTTTCAGAAATTCACCTTCTGAATAATTACCCTCCAGGCTGAAATCCTCTCTTCTCACCCACCCCTACAGTGTACATATTTTTTCCTCAGTACTGGATGCTCTCTCCCACCCTGCTGTTCACTGTCAGGTACAGTGGGCAGCTAAAATAGATGGTTCCTGAATCATGCAGTGTCTGCTGGGGAAATGCAGAACAAACATGTCTGTTCTTTTTCAGGCCAAAGCTTACCTGCAGATTGCTGCGGAAGTGGTAAGAAGATTGCCACCACCTCCAGAGTGATTCCTCAAGCATTGTGGAAATCATCCTGGGCCAGCATCATAAGAGGCCCGCTGGAAGGAGCACTGTGGTGATGTGGAACCACATGAATAAATGCTAGCCATCGTGGTTGTTTTCTTTCACTTCTAAAAAATAATGTCCCACTTTCATATTTGATTTGCCAGGCTAAGACTCATAAATACAGTTTTATTGTATCAGTGCTAACTGCTGCACTATATTTCAAAGCTGCTGTATTTCAAAAGTTGATATATGACAGTGCTGAATTTTATTGTATTGAAATACCTCTTGAGGTACTTGGTTTTATTATGTTACAATCCCAGTTTGGGAAAGAATTGGACTCCCTTGTTTGATATAGAGTTAATCATCTAAAGGATTTACTAAATTTGCATTTGGACATCATTGTGACAGCTCTCCACCAGGCAGTTTGGTCTGGGTGTGGATCTTGTATGTAGTCCTATCTTGGCATGTCCTTAATGAATGTGAACTTTGCGTAGAACAGATTCACTCCACATTTGATGAATCTGAATGTTCAGGGTGAGTTCTCAATATGTATACTTTTAACAAAACCATAAAGGTTTAACAATGATTTTGAGTACAATGATAACAATAAAAATTTTTGTCAAGTGATTTCTGTGTCCTTAGAATCATTCTTACTTTTGGGATACCATTCATTTATTCATTTTATAAATGAAGAAGTAAGGGTATAAGAAAGTTAAGGGTCTTGCTATAGATTATTTCTAGCAAGTGGTGAGGCTTGGATCCAACTATTTGAGTAGGGTCTTCCCTTTGCACATCAGTATACATTTGCTAATTTCAGAAAAGAGATAATAGTATTTACTATGGCCATGAAGAACATGGATTTTGTCTAATTGAAACACAGGTACTGGTTCAAAGGCTTTGCAAGGTCACAGAGCAGACAGAACCTGTTTTATGATGTGGTCTTACCTTCTACGTTGCACTCTTTCTCCATACCAAGGTGTACATAGAATACCTTTAGGCTATTTTGTATAATGTAATTCTCAATGTCAGCATTTTAGTGAAGTAACTGACAGTCAGTCTTCATTTTCTTGTTTTTTTTTTTTTAATTTTCTCCCTTGTGCTTATGGAGATCTATAAATGGTACTGATTTAATCTATAAATGTGCTCCTATTGACCTTTATAAAGCTTAACATTTTGGGCTAAATCTATTAAAATTTAGTACTCCATGAGACAAAAAAAATTGTAAGTACTGATAAGAGTTGCTAGTTAATGGTCAGTTATTAGGAAATGGTCTACAACCTTTGGCAAATCCTGAGATATCCTTTCTTCTGTAGTATTCAGCCAGAAAGTTAATCAAAGAGTCAAACAAAAACTATTACATGAGTATTTATAGCAGCCTTATATGCAATAGCCGAAAATAAGTCAAATTTTCTTTAATGGGTGAATGGTTAAACAGAAGAGCACTACACCATGAAATAATGCTCCACAATTAAGCATGAACAAACTATGGTACATGCAACAATTTGGATGAATTCCAGAGAATTATACTGAATGAAAAATCCCAATCCCATAAGATTATACATCTGTGATTCCATGTGTAAATGTTCTTCGCATGACAAGATTATAGAAGAGAAGAGCAGTTTAAACTTCAGTAGCTATGTGAAGGAGGAGCAGGAGAGAGAAAATTGAGTGTGTCCAGAAAAGAACAACATGAGGGATCCCAGTAATGATGGAAGGATTTTCCCCTGTGGAACTAGAAATTGAATTTAGGGCTTCCTCTTGAGAGGCAAATGCTCTGTCATCACATTCCTAGTCCTCTTTTTACTCGGTGTGTGTGTGTGTGTGTTTTTTTTTTTAAGACAAAGCCTCACTAGTTCCCCAAGCTGACTTTGAATTCACTGTGTAGGCCAGGCTGACCTTAAATTTGGGATATCCTGCCTGACCGCCTGAGTGCTGCTGTAATTACAGGCCTGTCCCCTTGGGCCCAGATGATGATGGAAGACTTCTGTTTCTTGACTCTTTATTGTCACTATCTTGTGTGTTGCAGTATAGTTTTACCTGATGCTACCTATTTGAGGAAGTTAGGTTTAAGGGCACATAAAGTCTGCTTTATTTCTTACACTGCATGCAAATCTACGGTTATCTCAAAAATAAAAGCTAAACTAAAAGAAACATACAGAAAATGAAATTTTTGGACCAAATTATCCACACTTAATTCATGTCATGAGTAAAAACCTTTGTGGACACTTGATCATTGTTCATCTTTAAACAGAAAGCAAAGCTTAAAATTTCAGGTATTCCTCTGTGTTTTTATTGTCTATTTAGTAAAGGAGTGATAGAGATAACAACTGACATTTCAAAAGCAACTGTTTAACCAGACTTAACTTTGCTAAAGAATTCTTCAGTAAGCATCATAAGTGGTATAAGATGTGTACTGTAAATTTAATATGTGTAATGGGAAAAGGGGAGAGTCTTCCTCAAATATAATTCCCTGTTTCCTTCTCCTTTGCCTTAAAGGTGCTTTCAGATGCATCAATGAAAGCTACTAAGGAAAAGTGCTGCTTTAGTGCAAATGAGGTGTAGAAGTGGAGGAAGGAAAAGAAATCATAAAACCAAGAAGTAAGCTGATTGTGAAATTTTACCTGTGGCACCCGTTAAAATTCAAAGAGCCATCATCACTCAGACTCTCAGGCCCAGTTAGACTGCCTGGTGAAGGGAGATGTTTAGCTCTCATTCTGTACATGCCATTGAGCGCAGAGAACTAACATTCCAGTGTCCAGAAGGGAGAGTAAGCTCCCTCATGACTCCATTCCAGGAAAGGAAGAGAGACCCATCCTGTAAGAAAATTTCTTACCCAAATCCTTTGCATTTTTTCCCTCAAACACTAATTTTTGTAAGAAGACAGGCTGCACAGGAACCTGGAGTTCTCTTTCTCGGCCTTGGAGGTGAAGGTCTGTAGCACAGGCTAGCCTCGCTCTTGATCCCCCTGCCTCAGCCTCCCAAGTGCTGGAATTGCAGATATGCACTACCAACCCTGCTCTGTCTTGCACTTCAATGGATGAGTCCATCTAACTTAAGGTTAGGATTTGTGGTCATATCGCTTCTAATGTAGATTCCCGAGTGCTAATGCTGAAATGTCTGCCTTTGTCTGACGTCTGCACTTCTCAGTTCCAAACCAAACTCCCCAAGTCCCTGTGCTACTTTGAGAAAACAAAAAGTTACTATAGTATCCTAGAACATTAGATATGGTAAGAGTCCAGCTAGTCCTACAACTCCATTGAAAGCATCTCCCCTTAAGAATCAGTTCACTAATGATCAAAGGTTTTTTTTTAAGAGGCTGGGAAATCCCAGAGTGAATTAAAAAGGAGGTAGAAGCAATCTAGGATGATTCCCCAAGTCACCCTTGGTCCTTCACAGGGACACACAGTACCCTGTGATACACACACACACACACACACACACACACACGTTCACGCGCACATGCATGCGTGCCAAATAAAGTTTTATATATATATATATATATATATATATATATATATATATATAAAACATATACACAGCAAAGTATTAAAGGTGAACATTTGGATTGATTCCTATGCATATTATAAATAATGCTGTACTAAACATTGTTGTGCATGTTTCTTTGTATCTGTGTGCTTGAATTTCTATAGAATTACTTGCCTGAGAGTAAAATTACTGGGAGTTATTTACTGATTCCTCATTATGGCTTCAGTTTGCATTCCCCGAATTACAAATGAGATTGAACAACTCTATGTTTATTGGCTAATTGGAAGGTCTCTGCTATGCAGTACCTTGTTCACTTGATTGTCTGGGGGGCGGGGCACTGTTAGAATGCTTTATGTGTTCTGATATGGATCATCACTTTACCCATTCTTTAGCTTGCCTTGTTCTTCTCTCATGATTCCACCTCCATAAGGCTGTCACCGGAGCTGAGCAAATGCCATTATGATGCTTTTGAACCTCCAGAGTGGTGAGCTAAATATACCTCAGATATTCTGTGATGAAGTGAACTCAGGTATTATGGTCTGAGGTTACATAGTTACTTTATCTTTTGCATTTAGTTCACAATCCATCTGGATTTTCTGTAGTTATGTTTTAAACTCCTTATTTGGTCCTTGTGGAGATCAGATTTTCCCCACTGGGAATGTTTTTCTCCTACCATTTTGTGTTGTCTCAGTAAATTCAATGTCTGTGTTCCTGTCCTCTCCATTCTGTTCTGCTGGTTTGCTTGTTGTCCTAGTAACTCACTAACTTGGCGCCACTATATTCTCTACAGATGTTTTAGATTCTTTGCCTTCCTATATAAATAGCTAATGAATTCCAAAGGCAACAACAAACTCCCAGAAGCAGTTCCTCAGTTTATCTTGGGGTAGAGAAAACTAGAGCATCACACCCAGGCTTACAACAGAAAAAAAAAAAAACAAAACTGTACGAAGGATGGAATTAGCTTTTCTCAAACCTACTAGATAACCATAGTCACACTACAACCAAGGTCCACCCTCGGACTTTCAGTGGGCATATCCTGCCCATCCACAGAGTCCCTGAGATGAAAACACCTGATTTTGCAGCATTGTATGTTCTCCTGACCTGTCCCAGCCTGGGTTTCTAATATAGACTCGCATGACCTCTAACTTTAAGAATTATTTACTTATTTTTCCCATCATCTGTAGCAAATTTAGGTGTGAAGATAAGGTTTACTACATGACTGAGGCAGGCCTTGCCATCCTCCTGCCTCAGCCTTCTGGTTGAAGAATAATTATAAGGATGCGTCGTCATGCTCAGTGTCTTAGGTTTAATCACTCTAAGAAGAAATTGAGTCGATAAAATTATTGGCAATAGATTATACCTTTATAGTAAATACATAAACCATGTGGCAACAGTAGCACAAAAGAAAGATTAAAAGTACACTACTGTAAAGCTCTCATATGAGAAATGGTGTATCACTTCAAAGTGTATTGTAATTAAAACTAAAAATTGTACATTTTAAAGTGAAAATGGTGGAGGCCTGCAATTCCAGTCCCAGGAAGTAGAGGCTGGGAAATCCCAGAGCAAAAGTAATAAGGAGGTAGAGCAATTCAGAATGATTCCCAAAGTCACCCATGGGCCTTCAGAGGCATACACAATGCCCTCTTCTGCGCACATACATGCACCCCTACACGTGCACACTTCACCCACATACATGCAAAAAAAATGAGAATAGAACATGTTGCTAATTTCTAACTCATCAAAACTGAAACAGCTGTTGGAAAGATAGTTTAAAAATTAAAATTTTATGTACAGAGAAATTTATGCACAATTTATATTCAGAGAAATTTATATACAAAGGAAACATTTGCAAAGCATGAATCTGGCAAAGAAGATATAATTTGAAGTACAGAAAAATAGTCTTGACTTATTAATAAGATGAATAATACAATTTAATTTTTTTATTATTATTATTTATTCAACTGTGCGCATGTGCATGTGTATGTGCGCGCGTCTGTGTGTGTGTGTGTGTGTGTGTGTGTGTATGTATGTGTGTGTGTGTAGAACCACGGACGAATTCGCGAACCACTATGGACGCCTCCACCTCCTTCTGCCCAGGGATTCACAGGCTCCGCCCTACCAGGACCAGAAGCGCAGGCCGCCCCCGCTTCCGCCTGGCGTCTATACGTGGGATCTGGGATCCGAACTCAGGACCTTCCGCCTTGGAGGCTTAACCACTGAGCCACCTCTCCAGCCCGAATAATACAATTTTAAAAGAGCAAAAGATTGAATAGAGATTTCACTAAAGAAGCAAACAAGAAATAGGACAAAAATAGTCAACATTTGTAGTTACTAGAAAAGGATAAATGAAAACCACTAAAATGGGTACATTTAAGGAAGGATATTGCCTATATTGAGACTGTAAATCTGTGGAATTCCCATATACTGTTTGTTTTGGAAAATGGTCTGATACAGTCTTAGTGTGGAAGATGCCTATCATCTGGTCTAATTCTGCTTCTAGAGGCTTACCCAAGAGAAACAAAACATACAGCAGTTGAAGACACACACTTCCAGCAAAAAAACAAAGGACACATAAATATGCATCAAAAACTGAATGGAAACAATTTGTGCCTTGTATGCAAATAAAACATGGCTCAGCGATAAAATTGAATGTGTTATTCACATAATGGTGCTAAGTGAAAGAGGCAAAGAAGATACAACCTGTGGAACTCTGTTTATATACAGTTCTAGAAAAATACCAACTCAGTTACTAGAAGTAGATCAGTGATATCTGAAGAAAGGTCATGGAGAGAGATGGATTCTTCTAGAGGAGTTGAGGAAAGTGTTGGAAGTTGTAGAAGTGTTCACCCCTAGGATTCTGATGATGGTTCTGCAGGTGTATGGATGGGTCAAAATTCATCAGATTGTATACTTTAACTATGTGCCGATTACTGTTTATCATATAGTTTGCAAAAGCTGGAAAAACAATGCTTTAATGATTTGCTTCCTGATAATGGATTATACTTTTCAGAGCAGCAGTATTTCACCAGATGCTAATCTTTTGTAAGGTCTGAAATGTCATAATTTCTATAGTGGTTATTTTCAAATCCCCTTTTCAAGACCTCTCTCTCTCTCTCTCTCTCTCCTCTCTCTCTCTCTCTCTCTCTCTCTCTCACACACACACTACACACACACACACACACACATGCACACACGCACACACACACCTTTCCTTGTTTTCCCTTCCTCTCTCCTTTCCTCTTTTCTTTTTCTGATTAGTCTGAGTACCTGCTGGCATTTGGAGCTCAGGATGAAATGGGAAGGATAATCAATTCAAGTATTTGTTGGCTTCATCACTTCCTATTGATCCAGAGCAGCAAATCATTTTAGCATTTTTAACTTTTTAAATATTTGGCTTAAAGTTTCCATATAATAACCAAGACTGATGGTTGGTTCACTTCTGTAATCCCAATACTTAGAGGATTACCACAAGTTTGAATCTAGCCTGGACTATAAAGTGAGTTGTGGCTTAGCCTGGGTTACAGAAAGACACATGTATGTATATATATATAGATAGATAGATAGATAGATAGATAGATAGATAGATAGATAGATAGATAGATGAGAGAGAAGAAAGAAAAGAAAGAAGAGAAGAAAAGAGAGAAAGAGGACAGAGAAAGAAGAGAAAGAAGAGAAGAAAGAGAAGAAAGAAAGAAGAGAAAGAAAGAAATAAAGAAAGAGAAAGAAAGAAGAAAGAAAAAGAAAGAAAGAGAAAGAAAAGAAGAAAGAGAAGAAAGAAGAAAGAAGAAAAAAGAAGAAAGAAAAAGAAGAAAGAAAGAAGAAAGAAAGAAAAGAAAAAGAAAGAAAAGAAAGAAAGAAAGAAAGAGAAAGAAAGAAGAAAGAAAGAAAGAAAAGAAAGAAAAGAAAAAGAAGGAAGAAGAAAGAAAGAAAGAAGAAAGAAAGAAAGAACGAGAAAGAAAGAAAGAAAAAGAGAAAGAGAAAAGAAAGAGAAGAAAGAAGAAAGAAGAAAGAAAGAAAGAAGAAAGAAAGAAAGAAAGAAAGAAGAAAAAGAAAGAGAAAGAGAAAGAAAGAAAGAAAGAAAAGGTTGGAAGGAAAGCAGGGAGGGAAAAAGGGAGGGAGGGAGGGAAGGAGAAGAAAGAGAGACTGGAAATACAGGCCACCACCATTTCCTCCCAGCACTTTTATGTGGGATCTGGGAATCTGAATTCAGGTCCTTTTGCTTCTGAGGCAAAGGCTTAACCCCTCAGCCATCTCCCCAGTCCTTTATTATGTTTTATAAGTAAACATTTAATTTATATGCCTATTTCACAGTATCTTTATATGCAGGATCATATGAAAATTTCTTGGGTGGAAAGGCCAAAAGTGAAAGAAGTTTAAGAAGCTTGGTCTTCTGGTTAGTGATATGCCACACTGCTAGCTCTGCGCTGGTTGATCTTGACTGTCAGCTTGATAAGATGTAGAATCACCATGGAATCAGATCTCTGCACGTGTCTATAAAAAAGTATCTCTATTATATTAATGGAAGTGGGAAAACTGACCCTAAATGAGGGCAGCATTACTCCCTTGGCTGGGATCCCAGGCTGAATAAAAAGGAGAAGCAAGCTGAGCACAAGTGTCTTTATCTCCTTCTTGTCTGTATTGCAATGTGCCCAACTGCTTCAAGCTCTTGCCAACATGATTTCCACACCATGATGGACCCTCAAACTGTAAGCCAAAGCAAGCCCTTACTTAAGTTGCTTTTGTCAATAGTTCATCAAAGTACCTTTCCCCTCATGAAAGTCTAAATGATAACAACAAATAAATTACTTTAATAGAAAAAAAAAAGGATTTTAATTTGAGTTGGTTGTTTTGTTTACTACAGAGCCTTAGTGAAACCTAGGCTGACCTCCAGTCTCCGCTCTCCAAGTGCTAGGTTCCTATCTATGAGCCAGCACACCCAAATGAAGACTTGCCATACAAAATAATGTTCTTTAATTAAAAGGTCTATATATTTAAATGTCTAGTGATGCTCATGAGTTCTAATCTTTTATCAATATTTTAAAGTTTCATAGTTATTGTTTATTCTTATTTATACTCTGTATCTTTGGTAATTTTTAAACCACATGTCACTTTGGGCCTTTAGATTAACATCAGCTATCTTTCATAAATTAAATATATCGAGCCATAATGATTTTCATTTTGCTTTAATTGAGAATAAGATGAAAATAATAAATTACCTTCAACTTTATCTTTTTCAAGCATAAAGAACACTTTGGAGAGAGTGGGTGCTGCAGCTGTTGAACTGTTGTTTAAACATTATCTCCCACACTGTGCCTAATGGGTTTAATTATGGCTTACACAGTGATTTCTTTACCATTTCTTCCAATGGAGAACTATACAGATGTATTGTAAACCACCATGGAAGCATATTATTAGGCTGTCTTTACTGATGAAGGTATTTTCAACTTACATTGTAAAAGTCACTTGCAAATAAATTCCATTAAACACTGGCTTTCTCTTGTAGCACACTAATCATAGTTGCTCATCTAGATTGAGTACAACAGAGAGCCCACATAATACTAAAAGGCTTTGTGATTAGAGCCAAAAAATGGCTATTGTGGCTAATCTAAAATACACTTAACTTTGTCAAGAACCTATCAGAAATATTTATTCAACACTATCAGACTATACTTGCCCCTAGTTTTAAGTGATGACATCAGACTATCACAAATTAAGTGACATTTAAAATTAAGGAGTCAAAATCTGACTTTTAATACATTTGTTGTTTAAAAAAAGTGGATCCAAGAAAGAAAATCTAGAATCAGGCTTAAAGAATGGTTGGTTGAATAAGAGGAAATAAAATGAGCAAATAAATGTATAATATAAGGATGGACTGAGGAAGCGTTGAAGATACCAGCCTGTTTAGAGGTGTGATTTCTTATTTGTAATTAGAGTTGAACAGGATGAAGAAGTGGGAACAAGATGAATGCAAAGACCTCAAATGTTGTGAAATGAAATTTTCCCTTGATACAACGATAGTCCTAAGATCTTTTAAAAGCCAGGCATGATGATGCATGTTTATGGGAGGTTGAGGCAGGGAAATCATAAGTTCAAGGCCAGACTAAGCTAAAAGTAAGACCCTATCTCAAAAAAAAAAAAAATCACCTTCAATTTACGATGCATGCCTTTCAGATAAAATTTAGAAGATGCAGAAAAGCTTTTCTGTGAAGTATATTTTTCCCATCTGTAAGTGCCTAATGTACTAATGTTAATTTTTGTGTGAAGGGCAGAGATCTAAGAACATGAGAGAAGCTTTGGGTGGGGCTAATGTGCTGTCAGATATCAGGACTGACTTAAATATACCATAATTAGAACAGCCTGGTTTGATCCCGGATAGAATACTAAAAAAAAAAAAAAAAAGGAAACCTAGAAATACTCCCTATATATTCAGACACTCAATTTATGACAGAAAGGGTATTTCAGATAGTGTTGAGGCATGCAAGAATAAAAAGGATGCCTTATATATATCAACTTTTAAGGAAAAGATTTAAAACTTAGAGAAAAAAGGCTTTTTCATGCCTTAAAAAGAGGTATCTCTTCAACAAGATACAAAGGCCAGTAATCATGAGATAAAAAAGATGAATAAATGTGTCTATGTGACAGTTCAGTGTCTCTTCAGTAAGACTCCATCCATAAAATGAGCAGACAAACCACAGTCTGGGAAACCTTTGACATACAATCAGTTAGGAGATGGTTCTTTGTAATATTCAAGTACTCTTCTAAAACAATAGAGAAATACGTAAACAAATTCATTTCAACAGAAGAGAGAATATGAATGGCCAATGAACATAAGAAAAGTTCAGTCCTGGTAATCAATGAGATGCCATTGCATTAATGCCTACTAGGTTGCAAAGATGAAGACATTGGTTAAAAGGTTGGAAGAGATGTGTTGCTAGCAGCAATGGAGAAGAATGTTTTGTTGGAATATGGGGGTCACATAACTGACTGCTGTGATTCAGGTACTCCTAGAGAATCCTTGTCCATGTCACCAGACACATAAAGAATGTTCATGGGCTGGGAAGATGGGTCAGGGGTTAAAGTCTTTCTTCACAAGCAAAAGGACCTGAGTTTGGATCCCCAGGTCTCATGTAAAAATGCTGGGATGGGGAGCAGGAACGGCAGCAGCCTGTGCTTCCGGCCCTGGAATGCAGAGCCTGGGAAACTTGGGGGCAAAGCAATAAAGAGACACAACAATCTGATGTCACCCTTGGACCTTCACAGACACATACACACTCCAAGTGCCCTTTTGTATGTACAGACACCCCCCCCCACGCACACAGAATGTTCACAGCAGTGCCACTGAGAATAGCAGGTAAGCCAGCAGATAAGCCATTGGGGATGTGCCCCAGAATGTAGTGCTTGTGAGACTTTCTAAGGTTTTTGAGAAAGTTACAATGAAAAGCCCACTCAGCCCGCTGCCCCTGCTTTAGGATATAATCGCTGTTCACTCCTGCATTGCTGTTGGTCAGGGTTTATACTGCCAAGAATTAAGACAGTGCAGGTGCCCTGTTCTTCCAAAACCGTGGCCTAAGTAAACAACTTTTCTTTATATATAGCCTGTATCAAGTATTTCATTATCATGAACAAAGCTTAGATGATATGCTCTTCAAAATTCATATATTGAAATCGTAACTCCCAATATGATAATGTCAGGAGGTAGGAGATGATTAGGTCATGAGGATTCCATGGGACACCCTTATAAAAGAGACCCCAGAGAACTAGCTAGTCTCAACCGACTACCCTAAGAGATTATAGTGAAAGACTGCTGTCCACGACCCAGAGTGGACACTCACAATACCTGTATTCTGAACCTCCAGAGCTGTAGGGAGCAAGTTTCTATTTATAAACTACAGTTTTTATACAGCATCTTAAAGACACTAAGACATTTAGTGTCAGAAGGGTGAGTAAATTCACTGCAAGAGTCATAGAGAGCACTATGTACCAGTGCTTCCTTTTAAAATAAGAAGCTTAAAAACAGCAAGACTGTTGCACATTAGAGAAAGCAGTTGCAGTATATCATTCTGTAAAGCTCAAAACCAACTAATGCCTGCATTGGCTGTGAATGTGTAGTAAAACTTTCATTAAAACCTGAGGAGCCATAATGAAATTAGGTAAGAGTGTAGCAGCAGCAGCTGGGACCATGAAATCAGTGAAGAGTCAGTTCTAGGGTATGAGGGCATGGAGCAGGAAGGGCACACAAGGCAGATGTGATGTCGTTGTCAGGTTAGGAGGATGAGTGGGAATTGTAGTACTGCTCTGCTTCTAAACGCTTGTGTACATATTTGTGTGTTTATGGAAACATATTTGGAGAACCCCTCCCCTCTCAGCCCTCACTCCCCTGCAACAGACATTCGTCAGATAAATCATGGAACGTCTATCTGTACAATGGAATATAATGCAGCCACCAAAAAGAATGCGGCAGAGTCAGGTACATCTCTGGAATCTCTGGCCACTCAGCCTAGCCTGATTGACATGGCCCCACCCAGTGAAAGACCCTGTCTCAAGGGGAAAAAATACAAAGCAGGATGCCGGAAGGATGAAACACAAAGCTGATTTCTGACCTGGATGAGCTCGCGCACGCACAGGCGCGCGTGCGCGCTTGCACGCACACACACACACACACACACACACTGTCATAATTAAGAACAGGTATCAACTTGACTGTTGAGGGTTTGAGCTCTGGGCACAGTTGTAGAGAGTTGATGGTTGAGTTAAGCCCAGAGCAAACCTGAAGGAGATTGTCTAGCTGCTGGGGAAGACCCAACCCGTGGTGGGTGGAACTAGGCCCTGGATAAATCACAGAGAGCTGGTTGAGAGAGTTGGCATCCTTCTGTTCACTTGGCCAAACATGCTAGTCTGGCAAGTAAGGATTGTCCATCTCTCAGCCGTTATGCAGTGATGGTGTGGCCAGTTCCCTTGGCCCTGGTGTTGGTACATGCTCTCCTGTCAAGCTGGACTAAGAACTGTAATCGATAATTGTGAGAGAATAAACCCTTGTTCCCTTAAGCTGTTTGATGGTCATTATCAGCAACCATGAAGGTGAACTGCAACACACACAAACACACACATGCTTATATAAACACGTGGAAGAATGAAGCAATGTGAATGTTCTGAAATTAAATAGTAAAAATGAAATGAAAATGGATGCATAAGTGTCTTTGTAAGGTACCAAGAAACTGGCCCTCATCACTTCTTGACTCACATGACTTATAGAAGTTGTGTTTTAGAAAGATTGGTTTAGTCACATGTAAGAAATGGAGAGGTAGTGGTGGTGATAGTGGCACAAGGGAGGGGCAGTCGCAACCAGAGAAAACAGCCGGCAAACCATCACAGCAGCACAGCTGTGAGGGAAGAGGGACCTGAAAGAGGGTGGTGACTGTGGGTGCACATAGTTGCCATGTGAATTCCTGGAGAAAAGTAATGAATAAATATCTGCTCACGTCACACTAAAGTAAGGATCCCCATAGTCCAACTTAGCAAGCCAACGAGTTAACTGGGGTTACTATAGGAGTATGTGTGAAGAATTACAGGGGTGTGATGACTCAAAGACAGTACATCACTAAAAGCTTACCCTAGCACAGACGATGACTCATGAAGGCTGCACTCTGGAAGCTGCCTGCAGGCTTTGCAGGAAAGGAACGTGCACCGCACACCCTGGGACTATAACTGTTCACACATAATTAATCCTTTTTCCTGCCTTGTTCCATCACTGTCTCCTGTGAACTGCTGCACGGGCCCTAAAGCTTTCCAGAAGCTCCCTGGCAGAGTGCATGACTTTCCATTCATTTCTTTTCCCTAGGAATTCTAGCGCCATTCAACTTTTGCCACATTTGTCTTCAAGTGGCTGACAAGACCCCTTTGTGTGCTTTGTCTTCTCATCTCCTCTTGGTTGCCTTCGCGCTCACAGACCTGATTCACATGCTAGTCAAGATCATCCAGACCTGCCAAAGTCTCTCCTTCGTCAAGATGAGGTCCCAACAAGGTGCTTGGCAAAGCCACCAAGGAAGGCCCCATTCCACAGCCTCTTAACTCTTCTGTGAATACATTTCCCAACGCTGCCTTCCTCTTGCCCAGTTCCCTGAGTACTGCCTGTCCTTCCTCTGTTGCTTCCCGTCTCTGATATTCGTGGAGACCCCAGCTGGGGATGGATCACTGATCCTAATGGTTTCCATAGTATTGCCTCAGGTTATGCAGCCTTTGGAGAAAGGATAGGTTGCTATTTACGCAGTTTCTCTGCTCCTAAAGTATGGAAACTGATCCCACATGCCCTATATCCCATGGCCTGTTGAACTAGGCTGTGACAGACTGTTGGTTTAAAAAATTTTTTTCCAATTCAAGCAATTCAGGGGCTGAATATTCCTTGACTACTGTAGTTTTTTTTTTTAATTTTTTAAAAATTTATTATTTATTCAATTTTGCATGTGTGTGTACATGCGTGTGTGTAAGTATGTATGTGTGTGTGTAGAACCATGGATGAATTTGGGAACCACCATGGACCGCCTCCACCTTCTCCTTGTTTACTCTGCCTGGGGATTCACAGGCTCCGCCCTACCAGGACCAGAAATGGAGGCCACTCCCTCCACCCCCCCCACTCCCACCCCCCCCACCCCACCCCCCACCCCCCCACTCCCACCCCCCACCCCCACCCCCCCACCCCCCCACTCCCCCACCCCCCACCCCCCCACCCCCCGCTTCCGCCTGGCGTCTGTACGTGGGGTCTAGGATCTGAACTCAGGACCTTCTGCCTGCAAGGCAGAGGCTTAACCCCTGAGCCACCTCTCCAGCCCCAACTACTGTAGTTTCTTAAATGGTGCCATTACAAGGTCCCCATCTGCTTGTCAGATCATGAATTTGCCATCTTTAATAAAGGTTGAACTTATCATTTTTACCATGTTTCCTCTAATGATCCAATTCTTCACATGAATTCTGAGTTTCTGGAAGGGGCTCTGCAGTATAGATCTAACTTTCCCTTGCATGCTTCAAACTCTAAGAAATGCTAAACCAACATCTCCGTGCCATTCTCTCTTATATCATCCAATTACCCTCCAAACCAGAGGCTAAGAGAAAATATAAGGTTTCAGGCCTGTTTTCTCCAGTAAGTCACACTGCAGAGAATGAAAGATAAAGCAGTTTATTGCTGGATATCAAACTGCCAGGCTAATTCTCAGAAGAGTAGGAAGAGAAAAAGCAGTAGTTGAAGGGAGTGTGGGAGTTTTATAGTTTTGGGCCTATGGGTGGGGTGAAGGACAGAGGAGCATGGGCCACTGCCCAATAGGGTAAAAATTTGGTGGTCCTTTGTGCAGGCCAGGAAATGCATTCTACCCCTGCGAGTCGCCACAGAGTAGGTGACTGAGGACCTTGTGATCAGCTTTTATAAAGCAGAGCTTTTGGCAAGCAGCCTTTTGTGAGGCGGAGCTTGTTGCAAGGGACCAAATGAGTAGAAGCACCATTTATATAAGGGCCGTGGCTGCCTGGGAAAGAGATCCATCAGAAAACAGGAGCCACTTGTCCTTTTCCCATTGGAACGCCTCCCTTAAAATAGCAAGTTCCTTCTGAGAAGCCACTGTGGCTTCCTCTACACATCTTACTTCACATGGCAGCAATCACACAACAACCTTGTGATATTCTCAGGGGCCATGATACATTCTCTAGTCCTTGCAACTGTTTTCATATGGTAGACCCTGCTCATCAAAGACGCACTGTCCCCTACAAGGACATTTCCCCTCTCACCTGGCTCAGCTTTGTTGCTTGTCCTGTAGCCTTCGCAGGGTGCATGCAGCCAACTCCACAAAGAAGCCCAGCATCCATACCACAAGGAAAAGCAACCTATCAGATGACTCCATGACTCCCAGCGATCAGTCTCCCTTGTAGAGGCATTGGAACCACTCCTTCCAAACTCATCTTTGGTCCTGCTGGCCCCAGTTTGGGCACCAATTGTATTGTGTAATTTTCTTGGGGAGAGACAAAAAAAAAATGTCTGCTTTACCCAGATAGGGAACCACTGATTGACCAAAGTAACAATTTTATCAGAGTCCAACTTGGCGAGCCAGTGAGTTTACTGGGGTTACTTACAGGGATGACTTAAAGATAGCGCTATTACTGAAAGTTCACCCCAACATAGGTGACCACTCACCAGGACTGCATCCCCAGAGCTCACATCACCGGCAGCTCAACAGGTTAGAGCCCAGAATTATTCGTTGTAACCTTGGGGAGGGGCCTTATGCATCTTGTAAGTTTTAGGAACTTCAGAGACTTTTGAGCTTTGTTTACTTCCAGAATCTTTCAAGTCTTGACGGACGCTTCTGCAGGATGGACTATTTCAGTTCAGAGGACACTGTGACACAGCAATGGCAGAACACAAGGAGATGAGATTCATCCTATAATACTGTGGGTGATTGAATGATTTACTTAAATTACGGTGGCCAAACTCTAGCAGTCAAAAAGTACATATCAGATCTAATACGTGCAAGTTAACAGCCTGTTAAATTCAAGGAGCACCGATGAACTGTCACCTCACTGTTACATGGGAAGCATCTGTAGAATCTCCTTTTGCATTAATGCCCCAAAATGGGAGGATGACTCCTTCTTGATTTACTCCATATAAGCCACTTTTTAATCTTTTCATCCCGAGGAGTACTTAACTGATATATCTTGGGTGAGATTATAAAAATGGTTGCCTTCTAATATGCCTTAAGGAATAATGTCAGAACTCCTCTTTTAATTGGGTGCTCAAAGTTAAAAATACTTCTAAGACAAAAAGCAGAACTTAAGGTTTATTCCCTTACATCTATAATTAAATCTAATGAAGCTGCTATTTTTAGTCCATTTGAGCTAATATAGAAAATTGCCTAGACTAAGTAGTTTGTAAATATTTTTCATGTTTCTAGAGGCCAGGAAGTCCAAGATCAAGGCTCCTGCAGATATGATATGTGACAAGGATTTACCTTTTTGTTTTTAAGATGGTGACTACTGACTTGTCTTCACATAGCAGAAGAGGAGGAAAAGAACAAGGATACGATATTAATTGTAGAAAATGATGGGCTTCGCTGTAACATTTTCACACAGATGTATGTGTGCTTTCATGATACACCAATTCCCCTTGCGCACCCTTCTCACTAGTCCCCTTCTTCTCTACAAGTCCCCGTCTATTTTCATGTCTTTTTAAAAAGAAATCTTGAGGACCAGTGAGGTAAATCAGTGGGTAAAGTGCCTACTCACAAAGCTGGAAACCTGAGTTTAATGCCCTGAAGCCGAAATGGTAGATGTCCTCGAAACCTTGAAAGGTGTCCTCTGACCTGCACCACCAGCAAGCATGCGTGTATCCTTTCTCTCTCTAATAAACAAATAAAATATAAAAGTAAATCAAAAATAAATGAGATAAAATATATTTTTCCAAATTTTTATCTTTTTTGTTTGTTTTTTAACATGATGTTCTCCAATTCCATCCACTGTCCAGCAAATTACTGATTTTGTTCTTTGCAACTAACACATACTTCCTGTGTATATAGACCATTGTTATGATTGCATTTTGATGTCAACTTGACAGTTGCAGACTGTTTGGGGGCAGCTGTGGAAGGTTAAGGGTTAGAATGGCTCCTGAACAAGCCTGTAGATACTTGACTGATTGCTGTGGAGAACCCAGCACATAGTGGGTGGTACTTTCCGGTACTTTCCAGTGGTGGACCAGGTAATAGGAGGTGCAAGAAGGAGGGACTCTTCCCTGATCCGGTGTCAATTTGCTGTGGAGTCCACTCTGCGTGCACATTCTTTGCCTTTGGAGCATTGTGGCCTTCTTTGTTGCTGCTGCTGTCCTCTGTCCTTGGCTGACTTGGAGCTTCACCTTTTCCATCACGTTGTTGCTGTTCCCGCTGCCTTTGGAGCCTGGTCTCTAGGCCTCGCTGCTGTTCGCTGTTCATCGCCGAAGTCAGAGCCCAGCTGTTCTTCCACGTCGGAAATCAGCGTCTTCGACCCTCCAGAGGAGCAAAGGCTTGAGACCCTCTCAGGGTCTTTAGGCTTTTGTGGAATATTCCAGCCAGGAAAGAGGCTGCTGCGGGCAGCTACCTTGAAGGACACTATTTTTACTGTGAATTATTTCTTAATAAACTTGTTATACACACACACACACACACACACACACACACACACATATTACATCCTATACATTGTTTCTTCAGAGAACCCTGACTACTACAACCATACTCTTCTATTCATCTGCTGATAGACATGTTGGCTACCCTTGACTCATTCCCATAACTTGGCTTTCTGAATAGTGTCAGGCCACTTATTTTTTATTTTTTCAACATGTGATAATATATATTTTCTCTCTTCTTTTTAAAACACTTATTATTATTCATAGATGACCACAAACAACTAGTTATTCCCTGATCCCATCTTTCTGCTTCCCCTATTGAAAGCTTTCTTCCTCCCAGCCAGTCTCCCTCCTTCTTTTGTGTCTGTGTGTGTGTGTGTGTGTGTGTGTGTGTGTGTGTGTCTGTCTGTCTGTCTGTCTGTTTATCTCATCAAGTTTCATCAGGGTTGTCTGCATTGGCATATGTCTGAACACTCGCTGGAACATGGGTGATTTATCATCAGGCACATTACTGAAGAAAGGAGCTCTCCTTCCCACAGCCAGCGTTGATCATCAACAGTCCCTCAGGAAAAGGCTGGTGTCTCGAGAAGTTTTCCCCTTTCCATGATGAAAGGTTGATGGGCTCAGTCTGTTCAAGTCTTGTGGAAGTGGACATGCTGCAGCGAGTTCCGGGTGCAGCAGCCTGTCATGTCCAGAAGATACTGACTGGCAGCACCTCTCCCCACCTTTGGCTCTTCTACTATTGCTGCCCCCTCTTCTGCAATGTTTCCTGAACCTCTCAGCAGAAGTACTTTAGATGTCCTATTTAGGGACCAGCGCCTTATAGTCACTTATTCTCTGCACTTCTCAAGCCACTTTCAGAAGGGCACTAATTCAATTCCCCGTGCCTGAGGCTGATCTAATCACTTCTTTAAGGCTCTACCTCTTAATATCATACCTCAGATTAAGTTTGAGGGGACTTGTTCAGATCATAGCACACCATAAACTTTTCCTCTTTCCCAGTTACTTCTTCTACACACTTACCTACCTTGTTCCTTTTTTTGTCTTAAGTTTCCCTCATTGTTGGCACGTAGACTTTTCTATTGACAGAAATAGCTAGCATCCTCATGTAAGGATCCGCTCCATCTTCTCTCTTTTCCAAGCTCTCGTCCCTCCTGCTCCCACTCTTCTCTTCTTCATTGCCCTTCCATCAGTTGCTCCTTTCACCAAAACGAAGCCAGACTCTGTGGTGCTGTGTGTGCTTCTGTGCAGTCCTGTTTTCATGAGGCTCAGGAGACTTCACCAGGACAAATCAAATACTTCTTGTTGGAGAACCTGAGTCTTGGAACATCTGTTGTTCTCTATGTCACGTATGGGACTCAGAAATCTACTTGAAAGTTTTTCTCTCATACCACAGGGATTTTTCTAAAACTGCCATTTCCTGCGGCCCAGATTGTTTTGTTTTCCTGCCAGGGGGAGGGGCGGAGGGAGTGGTGGTTGGGAAAGAATCTAGATGCTTCCTGAAGATTGCATAAAATTTATTTTAAGAATGAAAATCTGCATGTACAATCCCCATTATCTGTGGGTTGTACTAGGTGATGCTCGCTCTTCTGCTGTATCAACAAATGTTTCTTGTATTGATTGGAGAATGTTACAGCAAATATTCTGTGACCCTCTGGTTCAAATCCAAGTTTTGTGGAGTTTTGTGGAGGAGGGATGGAGCCACCACTGAGCACCATTCATGCTTAGACTTGCTGGATCAGTAGCAGTCCTTAGTTTTCCCTGCCCTGTACCCACTCTGCACTAACCGCTAACCACAGTTTATAGACAGTATGTGTATGTGCACGCGCACAAGTGCACACACATGTATATGTGTGTGTGTGCACATGAATATGTACAAGAGGGCACTTGAGTGTGTCCCTGTGGAAGCCCAAAGGTGACATCAGGAATCATCCTGGATTGCTTTATCTCCTTACTGCTTTGCTCTGGGATTTCCCCGACTCCTTTTTCCAGGGTCTGAACAGCAGCTCGTTGCCATTTCCACCCAGAAATTTTACTTGGGATCTGAACTCTGATCCTTTTGCTTGTGAGGCCTTAACATCCGAGCCATCTCCCCAGGCCTATGAATAGTATTTATTAAATCACCAATAAATAAAGCTACCAAAGAAAACTGTATTCATTCATATTCACGTGTGTTTATGGACAAGAAAATCTCACTGCTTGAATTAGCAAGTGGCTTCTTTTTGTTGACCCAGGAAGAATTTTTGTCTTCCTTAGGAGAAATTTACATATAAACAACCTTTCTGTATTTATCTCAAGGCTGAATAATTGCAGTTTTACAATAAACTATCAAAAGTGAAGTCTCAATGACATTTTCTCATTGATATGGAACACAGCACACATACATTCGTCAATTTGTGTCTTATAAAGCAAAACATTGCAAGGATTGGGAACGGGGCCATCTCAGCACTGAGAACCTGCATCACCTACGTTTAATTTTGAATGATGGCTTTATTGCGGTGCATTGTAGAATGCCATAGTGTTCTAAGCTTCTAGAAACACCTATGGATGTGGCCTGCTTGCCTGGTTTCTAAGAACATATTTTTTAACAGCAGAATTGGTGTTGACCCTTCGGTTTTAGTTTTACTTCACAATTCTGATATTAAAAGTCTTGGTTTCAGCTCATTTTCCTTGACAAATCCTAGTGTTCTGAACAGGCTATTATTTAAAGCAGCAGCAGAGTGTTGGTTCCCACATAAGTGAGAGCATCAGCCACCATCTCTAAAATTGGCTTGAGGAAAGAGAAGGGGATTGATTTCCTGAAGACATGAGAGACTAACTTATGGGCATAATTTCCTGTGGGTGTGGCTAATTTTTCTGTGTTTGACTGTACCATACCAATGTAATTTTTTCTTTATTTTTTTATAGGCTTGGTAGGTATAAAGTATTCCCTTTTTAGCAGGTGGACAAAACAGATTTGGAAAAGTCCATCAATTTGCCCAGATTCAATCATCAAAGGACACTATACTAAGGAACAAAAGCAAGCCTGTATTTTCTGGAATACTCTACAGTAGTATGTAGATTTATATTGATGGAAACAAGAGTCTGGGGGCTTTATTTTTGTTTGTTTTGTACTTATGATGCTGCAGATCAACCCCAAGATGAGCATGCTAAGCAAGCTCTCTACCACTGAGCCCACTCCCAGCCCAATGTGGATCACCCTACATCATCCATGTTTTGCCATGCTTTATGGAATATCAAATATGAACCTGAAGGAAAACTTTAATTCAAATAGACTTGTCAGGTGAATAAGAACAAGTTTAAGTGACATCCTTGTTGAATTAAATATCAGCAAAGAATATAATCTTAATTTATTTCTTTATTCATTTGCTATTACCTTTCTCCTCAAGTAATATTTGCTTTTTCCAACTTTCGTGCTCATACATATCTGGTTGGCATCTGAGAGACGCCAAAATGGAGACTGGTGGTGAGGAAGTGTGACGTGCTTGATGTGATTAAATTTGTTGGGCCATCTGGTCATCGGGAAAAGACTGTGTTTTCAATTTCACAGTGAATAAGAAGTTTATTATGGAAAGAGAGTCTTTAGTTTAGGAAGAAAGGAATCATGTTTTATATCTGCCATTAAACGCTTTAGCTTGGCTAATGGTGACTAGAAGAGCCAGCTAGGGAAGGCTGACCACAAGAGGAATGATATAGCAATGCTGAATGTGATACTAGGGAGAACTTGGAGGTTATGGCTTGAGAAGAAGAATAAGCACACGAGAGTAGCCACTTACAATGGAATTGCTCTTAACAAGGCTCTTCATCTCCTAACAATTTTTATGGAAGGAAAGAATGAACCACAAGGGTGACTTTTTCTCAACCAAAATGGTCTGGTTCCTAAAAGTTTATTGCCAGGGTCTCTGGTCCATGTATCAGCTGGGAAATGATAAGGCCAGTATAATTGATCAGCATCTGTCCACTCATCTATTTACTGCATTGGTTCATGCTTTAAACATTAAAACCAGGCTCGTGTTTTATTTACCACTTCTTAAATAAAGTACTAAGTTCAAGAGCAGTTGTGGAGGGGAAGCTAGAATACTAAGAAAGATCAATGCAGAAAGCACATATCTGCACTAAACACTGAAACCGGAAATCTGGCAGAGATGGCAATGGACAGAAGAGTGCAGAAATCAAGAGCTCAGAGGAAAACCCATGTCATCATGGGTTCCTGTCAGCTCCATGTCATCATCATTCACCATTCCTTTGCACGATTCTCCTGTACCACTCAAATCAAACCTAGGAAACTAAAATCCTGAGACGTGGTTGAGATGGAGCAGGACGAAGCTTCTATAGATCAATAGAATCTGAAACTCCACAGAAAAGTGCACCTAACCTTATTCAAGATGAATTCATCACTGAGCACAGAAAGGCATGTTCTTCATCTTTAATATTGCCTATATAGCCATCCTCCTGGCTATCTCAGTTGAGGTCTCCAATGTGGATACTGAGGGATGGGCCAGGAACAGAATGGCAGGCAAGAATAGAGTGCTTGAAGACTGAGATCTGATGTCTGCTTTCAGCTCACTAGATGAAAGTGTGGTGGAAGCCAGGCTGGGCGGGGGTGGAGTGGCTGAGTGGCTGGGCAGAACTGGAAAGGTACAGAAGGTGCAGTCGGGATAGAAGGGCCTTCATGGGACAAGAAGCAAAGCATTAGCCACAGATGCTAATGCAGAATTTAACAGGTATCATCTCTGCTGACAAGCTGGATCACAGTTTTGTCTCCTCCAAGCAGAGGCACTGCCTTACTACACGTGTAGGCTGCACACTGAGATCACTCAGCAAAGCCTCAAAGCCTTTCTCACTCCCCTTCTGCTCCTCCGACTGTTCCATTCACGTGTGTTCTGCACCTGAAACCCAAACTGCTCTAGGCACAGTGACTTATTTCCTGTGTTTGCTTCATTTAGCTTGCTGTTTCTGGACTCTGGTTCCTTCATCTAGTTCTGTCTCTTCTCTCCTTCCTGGCGTGCTTCTGTATTAGCCAGTGTTCTCCAGAGAAACAGAACCAACAGGATGTGTGAATGTAGAGAGAGGGGATTAGTTTATGGAATTGGCTCACAAGAGTAGAGAGGCTTTCGTGATAACTACCTGCCTCTTTCATCTAGCATAGTTATGTCATTCCACTTGCCTCACCTGCCTGATGTTCACCTTCTCTAACTGTCCCAATCACTCAGAAGAAGGAGTCTACAGAATATTTACAAGCGTGTTGAGAAGTGGCTGTAACCATTGTTTCCTCTTTATGGGCTTTTATTATGCCTAGATCATGGTCCACTCCCTAAAAATCGGGGCGGGGGGAGGGGCGGGAGGGTTAAAGGAAAGGAATAGTTCTAATCTCCTAGCCGCAGTCACTTATACTGAAAAGCCCTGTTGCAGCAGGAACTCCGCACATACACTTGGAGGTAAGTCTTAGCTTGGGTAGTTTCAGCAGTTTTCTCTGTCATTACTTATGTGAAAGAGAGGGAGAAGAGGAAAAGGAGGAGCAGAGGAGGAGAAACAGCAGCACACGTGTGCCATAATATGTACGTGGAGGTCAGAGAACAACTTTCAGAAGTCTGTTCTCTCCTTCTACCATGTGGGCTCTGGAGATGGAGCTCGAGTCGACAGGCTTATGCGCAAATATCTTTGCGTCCTGAGGCATCTATTAGGCTTAAATAATTTCAGGGATTTTTTTTACATTTATTTATTTGTATGAGCAAATGTGTGTATGTGACGGTGGGGGACAACATGAGTGTGGAGGTTCAAGGACCCCTGTGAGAGTCACTTCTCCCCTTACCACCACGAGGATCCTGGGATCTAACTATGATTGCCAGGCTCCAGGACAACTGCCTTTACCTCCTGCGTCTATGTCTCTTTTATTATTATAGTGCGCTTACCATCCTTGCCCAACTGTTGGTGGTCTCAAGTTTAATGTAAAGAATTAGACCCAGAAGCTGGTGAACTAAGAGTAAAGGGAAAATCTCTAACATCACCAACCAGCAAGTTTTATTATTTGACAAAGTATGTAGTTTCCACAGAACTATCAAATAAGGTTCCTTTAAAAAATCTGTTTTTTCATCAGTTAATCTGGCTTGTGATATCGTTGCTGCTTCTAATGCTAGCCAGCAGAGAGAGAGAGAGAGAGAGAGAGAGAGAGAGAGAGAGAGAGAGAGGATACTACTTAACTGTACTGCAGGCATCTATCAATGTCTAGAACCAGTAGCTGGTCATTTACATTATAGCTTGCATTAAAGACAGGCATGGAAGAAAACATAGCTCATGGAAGAAAACATGTGCTCAGATATCCCTGGAACTTTTTCTGGGCTAGGGAGATTACTCAGGGGTTAAAACTTTTGCCTTGCAAGCAAAAAATCCAGAGTTCAAGTCCCCAAATCCCATGTAAAAATGCCAGGCAGATATGGCAGTGGCTTGCAGTTCTGGCCCTGGAAAGCAGAGCCTGGGAAACTCCAGAATAAAGCAATAAAGAGGTAGAACAATCCAGGATGATTCTCAATCTCACCCTTGAGCCTCCACAGGCAAGCACACTCAAGTGTCCTCTAGTGTACACACACACACACACACACACACAAACAGGAGCATGCAAAAAAAAAAAAAAAAAAAAAAAAAAAAAAAAAAAAAACTTCTCTGCATAGTTACTGACAAAAATCACCATCAAATAAATAGCTTAAGAGAACAAGAGGTTTATTTTCTCTTGTGATTGACTGGTTACAGTTTCTTGTCCAGTTTGATAGGAGAACCCACTGCAACTCCAAGGGCCAAGGAAACTGATTGCACCATATCTACATATCAGATGAGAAGGATAATCCTTACTTGCCAGACCAGCAAGTTTGGCCAAGTATACACAAGGATGCCCCCTTTCTCAAACGGTTCCCTCCATTTTATTCACCTCCCTGGGACTGAGCCTTCCCTGTCAACTAGACAATCTCCTGTAGGTTTGCTGTGGGCTTAACTCAACTATTAATTCTCTACAAATGTGCCCAGAGCTAGAACCCTAAACCATAAGCTGACACCTCCACCTAACCACCACACTTACCCCTTTGTCAAGAACATATCACTTTTAAACTGTAACATTCATTTTGTTAAATTTCTTTTATAAATACACTTAGTTCTAAAAGTCCAAAATCTTTTAATCATAAGATCTTGTCAAATCAAGTTAAATACTTCAGCATAGATAAAGCATTAAAATGGAAACTGTAAGATCCTGTCAAATCATGTTAAATACTTCAGCACAGACAAAACATTAAAATGGAAGTGTTGTGACACAATAAGAAAATATAAAGTTAAGACTAAAGTCCAGCCAATCGAATGCTGCATCCAATGTCCCTCTTCTGTTGCTCATCATGTAGTCATGGTGGCTCAAAGATTCTGGGCAATCCCAGTCTCTCTTCACAGCCCAAAGTTACACAAACAGCATTGCTCTGGACCAGGTTGACTCTCCACTTGCAGCCATCCTCAGCACAGATCCCATGTATGTGTGCTTCTCCTGACGGATGTCCCACATTGGCTCTGGCATCTCTAATATCTTCACTTCTCAGTGGCAACCAAGTTTTAACTCCACAATACAAAATTCCCTTCCTGGGCCTCTCTGCAGGCCTCCTGTCTCCTGTCACACTGCCTGGGTTCTGCCATTCTCTAAAACCTTGGAGGAGGGATCCACGACTTCCTCCCTCTTGTATCATTGATGCCTCTAAAACCAGGCCCACGTGGATGATGTTGCCAAGTTCTGCCATAACCTCCAGGAGATTGACTCCTGGAATCACAACTGATTCAGCTTCTTTGTGCTGACTCTCAGATGAATCTTTATGCTAGGCAGAATCTCAACACATTGATATTCCTTTCTTCTACCATCCATATCCAAAACTTCAATACTATCAACACAGCTCTCCTCTGTCAAGTAAACTAGTCCATCATCTTTAAATTCAATTTTGTCAAAGTCCTGGTTCCCTTCATCACAAACTGGACACAAATAATCTATAACTCTCTCAGCATTTCCATTATCCAAATGGCCCATTAAGCTCTGTAGAATGGTATTTGTAATCCACAGGCTCAAAATCTTCAAACATTTCAAACTTTGCCCAACAAAAACATTCAAAATCCACAAAATACATAGTCATATTTAGTCAGATTTATCAGTAATACCCTACTTCCTACTTCTCTGGTACCAAATTCTGTTGCAGTTTGTTGCTGTATCCCCAGCCAGGCCAGCCAGGGGTGGGGGAACTCGAGGTGAATGGGAGAGCCAGCGATGGGGTCACCAACCAGATCTCAGGAATCAGGTGAGGAGCAAGCAGAGACGAGCTATGGCAGATTCAGAGTCATTAAGGGCGTTTGGGCTTATATAGAGTCAGGGTCCAATCAGGTGTTTCTATCCCTCCTTGGGGGGACAGCCACCAGTCATTTAACTGTTTACTAGGTGTCCATTGCAGGTGCAGGTTAGACGGCTGCTTCCCATTGGTTGTTCATCCCTCTGCCTGCATGGTCCTCTGTTGGGACATGTTCAGGGCATGTCTGTATGTCCAGGCTTGTCCTGAATTCGGGAGCAGGACTAGGGCCTCCCTGAATCGGTAGTGCCACAGCAGTTCATCTGCATGATTGCTTACGGAAACAAAGGGTTTATTTCTTTCGTGATAGACTAGTTAAAGTTTTGTCAGGAGAAGCCACTGCAACTCCAAGTTCTGAGGAAGCTGACCAGACCATATCTACATAGAACCTGAGAGAGACAATCCTTATTTGCCACACCAGCATGTCTAGCCAAGTATAAAAAGGGGAGGACCCCTTTTTAAAATGATTCCTTTCATTCATCTATTCCCTCATATTAATCTATTGGGACTAGTTCCACCCACCATGGGCTGGGTGGACCTTTCCCATTAACTAGACAATCTCCTGTAGTTTGCTGTGGGCTTAATACTACTAATTCTCTACAAATATATCCAGAGATAGAACCCTCAACCATCAAGCTGATACCTGTGCTTAAACACAACATTCTCCCTGTTATAACTTACAAAAAAGAAAGTTGAGGAAAAGAACCTGTTAGAAGAATTTTATTAATACAATTATAAATCATAGACAGCCATAATAAGACTCTGAAGTGGAACAGCATTAAGAGAGATAGCTGTTATATAGAGCATAGTAGAGATGGGGAAGGGAAAAATAGATCCTTCAGTTCCCAAAACATGAAGAGCTCCATAGAATCATGCTGTAGGCAGCATGATGGTGGAAGGGAGAGAAAGCCTTCGGATTCAAGGGACTACAGGAGTTTCATGCTCTTACAGGCTGACAGGGAGACTGGGAGGACAGTTCATGTGAACTAGACTACCCCCTGGCATGGAGAAAGGCCCCAAGAGAGTAAAGTAACAATTCAAAGTTTCTCTGGTCCAGGTATAGGGGCGGAGATCTAGGCCCGCTTGCAGTTATAAGGGAAGGGGAGAGAAGCCAGACTCTCTGAAAGAGCTTCAAGGTCATATCAGCTGTCTGTAGCTGACCTTGGGAGAGAGACTAGAGCAGGGTATGGCCTGAGTTTCAAAAGAAAGCCTCAGCAACAGGATCTGTGATCTAACACTCCCTAGGCAGAGAACCTGGTTATTTCTGTCCCGCACGAAGGTCTACCTTCACTTATTTATTTGTTTATTTTTAAAGGTCTACTTTAAAGGGCCCCTTCTGGAGTTCTAGGAAATGCCACTGAGTCCTTACACCTCATCAGAGAGGAGGACCCACAGGAAAGTTTGACTTACATATTAAAGGATGCTCCAGGGATGGGGGGGGGGGAGGCACTGGGAGATAGGGAGGAACGGGGGAAAGGAAGGGAAAAGGCGGAAGGGAGCAAGAGGGTCCAGGAAGGGGTGGAAGGTGGGAGGGGACTGGGGTACCTATTAAGTTTGTATGAGTGGAAATAAATAAAAAATAAATAAATAAAAGGTCCCTTCTGAACTAATGATAGCAGAAACCAAGCATGTGTGTGTAAGTATGTAGTCTGAATATTTGAATATTAAGCCCTTGAAACAAGACCTTGCAACCTCTGTCCCTTCACAGAGATTGTGGCTGGGCCATACATGCACTGTTCTTGAATGAAGTTCATGGGTTGTGATTTGCCTGCTGAGACTGAAGGACTTTGCTCTTCCTAAGGAACCTTTTGCATCCCTTCCATACCTTACATACCTTCACTTGAAAGTTCCAACAGACAACATGATTCTTTAAAATAAAAGGAACAGCAAATTTTCCCCTATTATCATATGGCTGTGAACACACTGCTACAAGGGGATCAGCAACCTTCTTAGTAGAAAAATAAAGGGTGAGAATATTATGAATTTTAAAATGTGGGACATTTGAAAACTATCTTGATTAATTTCAGGAAAACTGGAAAAACTCTAAATCTCACAAGACAGAAATCCTTGAAGAGTTTGCCTTCGTCCCAAAAAAGAATCAGTAGCATGCACAGGAAAGTAGAAAAGTCAATTGGCCTATTTTTAAAGTACTAAAATATATTTAAAGGTTCATCCAAGCCCAAGATGAAAGGAGACTAGGCAATGAATGTGTGGATCAGTCAGTAAATTCTCCCTGGGATTTAGTTAAGATCTTCGGAATGTCCTTACCTTCCTCAGCCCACTTGCAAATTACCACGTGCTGTAACGCTGAGGCTTCATGTTACTACTAAGCCAAAAGTGAAAAATGGCAGTGCCCATATCCTTAGTAAACCCTTTGTTAATTCTGCAACCAAGGAGTCATTGTACTCAGGTCCTTTTTCCTTTTTTTCTGATGTTTAGAACTACTGTGGATAATATATACTTTACATTCATTCCCTCTGCCAACTCTCCAGCCTTCTGAGGTTGGGAACAATAGACCTTGCATTGTTGAAACCAAACCAAATACGTTCTGCCGAGAATATTGATAAAGCCATTCACTCTCAGGGCCCGTGAGATGGATCAGTGAGTAAAGTTTACCGGAGTTCAATCTCCAGAGTCCAGACTGTAGAAGGAGAGAATTCTCCAAACCATTCACTCTCACTGAGATTCAAACATAAGAAGCAAATAAATATGATTATCCTGACATCTGTCTTCAACATTCTTTAAATTATTTTAATATTTTTTTATAGTCTACAGGTGCGGATGTGTGCCAAGCTGCATTTAATTTTCCTTCACTGCCTGGAATTGCAATGGTTGGCTTTATGTACTCATTCTCTTTTATAATATTTTTATTTAATTACAGTTACAATGCACTTTTGTCATTTTTCTTCCCCTCATTGAGAGATGTCTTCCTGACAAACTTCTCTCCTACCCAGTGTCCCTTCTTATGTGTGTGTGACACTAAGTCCAGTAAGATATGTCTGTTCTTGCATATGCCTGGGTACTGCTGCAGGATGAGCAATATCTCAGAAGAGGTACCACTAATGCACGAAGGGCCACTTCTTCTGACCAACTTTGATCATCAATGGTCACTCCTACCTCATTCAATGAGCTTGGCTGTGGTGCATCTCTGCTGGCTTTATGATTTATATTTAGGGAGTGCTGTTTGTCAGTGCCCCCCCATCTTCTCACAATCTTTCTGTCCTCCCTCCTTTGTGGTGATATACTGATTTTTAAAGGAAAAGATATTTTCTTCTGTGAAAATGTGGTTCTTCAACTTCTTCTAATCATGTTAAACTTTAATTAACAGATATACATGTTTAATGAGATATGGGGATTAATTGAAATATAGAGTTATTAAAATCTTCCCAAAGAAAAATTTGAATATATCTCTGCCTTAATAAATAAAATATTTTTAATCTAGTCTGTTTATCTTCGTTTGACTAATCTGCATCCTGTCATGCTTCAGGATATAAGCTATCATTCATGTTTCTACTGTAACATACACACACACACACACACACACACACACACACACACACACACACACACGGAGGAAGTAATTACATTCTTTTCTGAGAAACAGCCCCAGAATTGGAACTAAAACAACATTAAAATCCTCTATTCCCATTTGTTTTCTTTTGGTTGTCTCTTTGACCTCAGGGCTGAGTGAGTACTGTCTCGAAGTCAATTTCACTGGGGATTTAGTTAGTTGAGACTTTTAAATCACTCTTAGTCTTTTTTTTTTTTTCTATTTCAATTGGAAGTCAGATATTTTAATAAAATATTTAAGTTGCTGACTAAGCCAAAGAAATGAGTGCCTTCTATGTTCCAGAAAGAATTTTTTTAAACAAGATCCTAAATTAGATTACCTTAGATGTGAAGTCATCTGATGATTGAATGCTATAATCGCCTCCAGTCTTTATCCAACTGTTCATCCATTGTTCAGGCAATGAATATTTATCAAGTGTCTGCAGTCTGGCAGACAGTGCGTGAGGTGCTGAACCACGTGGATGACAAAGCTGCACTTAGATCAGCATCACACAGAAATCCGCCTCCAGCATCACCGGCTGATGGGGTTCAGGTGAGGCTTCAAGCTTCCTTCCCTATCAATAAAAAAAAAAAAAAAATCCTTCCTGGAAAAAAGCCAAACTTGCCTCTGGCTGCTGGGGTTCACAAGAGACTTCAACGCAGGTTGTCAGATGAAGGGTTCTTGCACCCTAATGTGCTTGGAGTCACTGAACAGTTTGTTAAAAATAGATTCCTGTATCCGACTCCTGAAGTCTCTGATTCAGTAGATCTGAGGTTGAGATGAAGGATGAATCTGCATTTCTAACAAGTCCACAGGTGGAGCAAATGTTGCTGACTTGGGAACCACACTTTGAATATTATTGGTCTCAATGATCTCGTTCACTGGATTCTCCTTTTGGTGGTAACAGTGAGGTTAACTGTAATGACGACAGGAAGTCACACTTAGGAAGCTGCTATGGAGTGTCAAATATTTTGCCCTTTATATCTATCCTGTTATTCCACCCACAAGCAACCCAGTGAGATCAGGGTGATGACTCTTTCATTCTACAAGTGAGAGGGGTTAATTAATTTGCTCACAGTTCCAGAGCTAGCAAGGGCCAGAGGCTAGGATTTGAACTTTAAATTGTGCCTGGACTCCAACCATCACACTCTACTGCCTTCCCATGGTGACCAGCACAACTGAGCAGTGTTAGACAGTTGCTGTCAGTCTCATGGGAGCTACTGGACAGCTTGCTGTCTGCACACGTTCATGTGTTTTTTGGGAGTCTGAATAGACCACTCTTCCTGTCCTGTGAACTATCTACTAGGCAAATGGGCTTTTTGATGGGAAAATTTCTGTTTCATTGGATAAATTCTTCCCTTTTACAGAGTTTTTGAAAGCATTAAATGATCAAGAATTAGATAACTGTAACATGGTTTATCCACTGAACTGACCACAGCTCAGGAGGAAACCTTATTTGACAGTGGGGGCCTGGAACTGGGTTTGTTGCTTTGTCCTATACAAGACTCTATAAAAGGTACCTGCAGAACTAATTTGAGCTTCCCTGACCTGTTCCAGTTAAAGTGTTTCTGCATATTTCCTGACACAAAAATAGCAATTATCTGGTGTATTAATTAATAGTTCTCTCAGGAGAGTTCATGATCTGCGCAGGTTGAATCAAATCAGAAAAATGTGTTAGTGGTCTATCAACAACCCAGTAAAGTTAGCTTTTCCCTGGTTGGACAACATGATCTTTGTTGCTATTTTAGTTTCTTTTTCTAGTTGTTGCGATAAAACACCTGACCCAAGGAAACAGGGGGAGGAAGGGTTTAATTGGCACCTAATTCCAGATTACAAGCCATTATTTGGGGGAAATTACAGCAGAAGCCTGAAGGTACAGGTCATATCATATCCAAAGTGAAGAAATAGAGAGGAGTGAACTAACTCCCTGTGGTTGCATGGACTTCCACAGGTACACATTTGTTTTATCAAGATTTCACCATGAAAGGGGAAAGATCTCAAGTGGAGCCACACCTCCCTGAGGTATTATTGAGGGCCGACGTAGGTGAGGGATGGTGGTAGAAACTTTCCTCAACGGTATAATTACTGATATATGTATATATAATCCATTCTCCAGCAAGTACTCAGGCACATACCATCAAAGACAACCCAAATGAAATTCAGTGGGCCACTCATACAAAAAGACATGGAAGTAGGAGAAGACTGTTAGGGAAGGAGGTTTGTAGTGGGAAAAGGAAGCGGGATGGGAACTGGGTAATAGGAGGTGAAATGGCATAAATCCATTGCATTGGTGCATAAAACTCTAAAACAAAATAATAGAGGGAAGCATGCTTGCTAGTGCTCAACTAGCTCTTTTCATCGTTCCACAGTCCTGGACCACCTGTCTAGGGAATGGTCCCACCCGCAATGGACTTACCACATCAACTATTACAATCAAGACAGTCTCTCACAGGCATGCACAGGTGCAACCAGAGCCCCACCTCCTAGTGTCAGGGTGGCAATTAGCACTGACCATTATAGATGTAGAATCGTTCTGTCTGAGTCTTTACCAGACTCTACACCCACACGTCCAGTAAACCCTTTTAGGTAGGGGATTCAAGACCCAGCCTTGTGTTTTTATTTCCCTTTTTAATGGGTTTCCCCTCACCTTAGATCACTAAATCATAATTCATTGTCCAAGAAAGTGAATGAAATAGTCTGTTGTTTTCTCAACGCTGGTTATATTTTAGTTGACTTTAAAATCGAGGCCCGCTCCACTTGCCAGGTGTTAAGCTTTAAAAGTTAACTCTTTCCAGTAAGGACTGTTTCACCACTCGTCTAATCAAGTTACTTTATTTAGTCTCAGGAGATGACAATGATTATTAATATCATTTTAAAAGGCAAAGTTATAGAAAACACACAAACACTTGTTATGACTTACTGAGTTATTTTTAAGAGAACATTCTTGAAATTTTAGAATAATCAAGAACCAGAATTTTCTTACCCTATGCCTCCCACATGCCTCATTCCACTCACGGATTGCTTTTGTTTCATGAAAAGTAACCATTGCAAGTTTATTGGTATGTATTGTTATGGCTCCCATTTTGCTAACAAGTCTCCTGTTCTATTAGTGAGAACTTGTATTTTAGAACCATATATGGGAAGGAAGTAGTATGGCTGAGTGGTCTATAGTACTGAATTCAGTAGCCTTTACTACTGAGTTGTACTGGTTTCTAGAAGTGTGTGAAGACACATACATAGACACACATCTTCTGGACCTGCTCTTTTCTTTCATTAACTTACTTTCATTGTCTCCTCACCTTTACACTGTTTTAGTTCCACAGGTCATGTGGTGGTTATATTTACCACCAATGTCAAAGTTGTCCAGATCTTTTGGTTTAGGCCTTTTGGAAAAAGGCTCTTGGGGAGAACATTGAGTTCTTCCATGCTAACAAGTTTTTGTCTATCTTTCATATGTGAAAAATTATTGGTTCATTCTTTCATCGAGTTTCTTAAATGTATGACTCTATATGTCTCTGCTGAAAAGCAGTTGATTCTTTAATTTCTCCTAAGTAATATGCTGCTTTTTTTCTAGGCATCCAAAACAATGCCTTCTCATCTTCTGTCTCTTCCTCCTTCTTCAGCCTCTCTCCTCCCCTCTCTTCTTGATTTTCCTTCAATAGAGTTAACTTTATTGGAACATGAGTTGATATTGGGCATCCTGGATTGATGTTCTTGGATATGTGATATGTTTTTTCAGTGTGTAGTTTCAAATTTTCCCTTTAAAAATATTTTGTTTACTTGAGATGATAGAGAGACAGAAAGAGATAATGAGGAGAGAGAGAGAGAGAGAGAGAGAGAGAGAGAGAGAGAGAGAGAGAGAGGAGACAGAAGACATACACATGAATGCCACAGTGCAGGAGTGGAAGTCAGAGAGTAATTCTCGCCTTCCACTATATAGCCTTCTGAGGACTGAACTTGAATCACCAGTTTTGAGAACTGGTGCCTTGCCCATTGAGCTATCTTGCTGACTCTCATTTTTTTTTTTTATGATATCTATAGTAACATTTTGTGAATTCTGCCTGTCATGGTTTGAAATGCGCATTGTCCCCCACAGGCTCATGTGTTTGAATCTTTAGTTTTTGGGACGGTCATGGCACCTTTAAGAGGCAGAATCTTGCTGGAGGAAGGCACGTGACAGGGGGTTGGGCTTTGAGGTGGATTAGCTTCACTCTGGTTCCAGGAGAAGTCTGTTCTTGGAACTGGCAGTCTTGCAGCTCTCAGCCTCCATGAGGAATGTGACTTAGCCTGCCTCCAGCGACTGCCCCCAGCCATGCCGCATCTGTCACATGAAGGACTGTATCTCCCATCTGGAACCATAAGCTGAATAAATCTTCCTTTCTCCCTTAAGTTGCTTTGCTTGACTTTGGTGTTTTTTTGTTTTTGTTTTTGTTTTTGTTTTTTGTTTCATGGCAACAGAGAAGAGTAATCAGTATACTACCTTTTAGGGTTTGCTCTTTTTTCCTGGTGGTGGAAATTGAACACAGGACCTCTTGCATGCTTGGCAGTTACTATACCACTGAGGCACTTCTCCAACCCTAAGATTTATTCTATTCCAGCTTTTCTTCTACAAAGGACACTTTTCAACACATTTGAGTTTTTTTTCCCCTATCTTTAATATTTCTCATTTTCTCTTGAAAATGTTTTCTCCCGTTCTTTTTTTTTCCGCTCATACAAACGTAATAGGTACTCCGGTCCCCTCCCTCTCTCCACCCTTTCCTGGACCTCCCAGGCTCCCTCCCCCCTTTTTCCCCTTTCTTTCCCCCCTTCCCTCCCTTTCTCCCAGTGCCCCCTCTCCCCTATCTCTGAAGCATCCTTTAATGTGTATATCAAACTTTCCTCTGGGTCCTCCTCTCTGGTGAGGTGTAAGGACTCAGTGGCATTTCCTAGAACTTTTTCTTGTGTTTCCCTTAAGTATAGGAACACTATTGTGGCTATTAATTCCTTGCTTCTAAGGATCCTAGTGCCTTTAGTCCATGCTAGACTATGAGGGGTCAATGATATGTTGGTCATTGCGCAGATCATGCAGAGTCCTATTATAATAGCTTTGGCCCTAACATGTGTAGCATCTTGAATATCATGACTTTTCCCATCCTTGTGCTCTTACAATCTTAACCGCCCCCTCTTCCGCAAATTTCCCTGAGCTTCAGGATGGGGAGAGATTAGGCAGGCCTGATTCCAGGTGGTTGATATAGAGTCTCTGATGTTCTGAATTATGGTTTGTTGATTTTTTTTTCAGTTTTACTGCTCCTGCATCCTGATGGGTCTTGGATGTCACCCCTGGCCAGAGATAAAAAGATGTTAAAATGGAGTCTTATTATAAGGATAGATTCAAAGGCAGATGGAATAAGAGTGGGAGACTGCGGTGGGGAGTGGGTCAGTCCCCCATTGCAAAATGATTACCTTCTATCTGTCAGACTGTATGCCCTCCCTTTCTGGTAAGATCATACCCCATCAGTTACAAGTGGCCAGGAAGGAAAGTCTGTGAGCTTAACCAGGGGCTCTCCTTCCCCTTCTCTTCTATTTATAATCTTTGCAATTACTGTAGGTATTTCAGAGATTTATCTTTGAGTGTGTCTCTAAGTGGGTTTGGTACTAGGATCCACCTATTAGGGAGTACATACGGCACTTAATTTTCTGTGTCTGGGATACTTCACTCAATATATTTGTTTCTAATTCCATCTATTTCCTGGAAACTTTCATTAATTCATCATTTTTGATGGCTGAGTAGTATTCCATTGTATAAATGTACGACATTTTCCTTATCCACTCGTCAATTGCTGGACATTTGGGTTGATTGCATGACTTTGCTATTGTAAACAATGCTGCTATGAACATGGTCGTGCTTCTGCTATCGAGGTGAATTTTTGCTGTATGGGGGGTTATTCCTAAAAGTGGAACAGCTGGGTCATATGGCATTTCGATCTTTAACTTCTTTAAGAATCTTCAGACGGCTCGCCAGAGTGGTTGTATGAGCCTGCATTCCCACCAGCAATGTAGGAGAGTTCCCCTCTCTCCACATCCTCTCCAGCATTTGGTGTTGTTTGTATTGTAGATTTTTGCCATCCTGAGTGGGGCGAGATGATATCTCAGGGAGGCTTTGATTTGCATTTCCCTGATGGCTAAGGAAGTGGAGCATTTTTTAAGATATTTGTTAGACATTTTGATTTTGTCCTTGGTAAAGTTTCTTTTGAGTTCCAAGGCCCATTTTTTAATTGGGCCATTGGTTTCCTTGGTGTTTAGTTTTCTAAGTTCTTTGTGCACTCTGGATAATAGAGCTCTATCAGATATGTGGTTAGTGAAGATTTTCTCCCATTCTGTGGGTTGCCTTTGTCCTCCAGTTACAATCTCTTTATCTGAACAGAGGTTCTTTAATTTCAAAAGATTCCATCTATTGAGTGTTGGTTGTATTGACTGCACTATTGGATGTCTGCTTAGGAACTGTTGGCCTAGTCCAATCAGCTCCAGGGAGTTCCCTACTCTTTCAACTAAGGTTTTTATAGTCTCTGGCCTTATACTGAGGTCCTTCATCCATTTGCAATTAATTCTTGTACATGGTGACAAGTACGGGTCCAGTTTTAATCTTCTGCATGTGGAGATCCAGTTTTACCAGCACCATTTGTTGAAGATGCTGTTCTTTTTCCATTGGATTCTTTGGGCCCCTTTGTCAAAGATCAAATGGCTGTAGTCATGTGGGCTTATAACTGGGTCTTCAACCCTTATCCATTGATCTGTGTGTCTATTTTGGAGCCAGTACCAGGCTGTTTTTATAACTATGGATTTGTAGTATAGACTAAGGTTTGGTATGGTAATACCTCCAACAGTGTCTTTGTTACTCAGGATTGTCTTTGCTATCCTGGGTCTTTTGTGCCTCCATATGAACCTTGAGATGGTTTGGTCAACTTCTTTAAAGAATTGCTTTGGGATTTTAATTGGTATAGCATTGAATCTGTATATTGCCTTTGGTAGGATGGTCATTTTCATGATGTTGATTCTGCCAATCCAGGAACATGGTAGATCTTTCCACCTTCTGGTGTCTTCTGCTATTTCTTTCTTTAGGGTTTTAAAGTTTTCATTGTAAAGGTCACTTACTTCCTTGGTTAGGTTTATACCATTTTTGTAAGGGCTATAGTAAATGGGATTGTTTCTCTCAAGGCTTTTTCACTTCTTTTATTCTGTGCATATAGGAAGGCCACTGATTTTTGTATGTTTATTTTGTATCCTGCTACCCTGCTGAACTTCTGTATTAGTTCCAGGAGTTTCCTGGTGGATCACTCAGATATAAAATCATGTCATCAGCAAATAAAGATAACCTGACTTCTTCCTTGCCGATTTTAATCCCTTTTATCTCCCTTTCTTGTCTTATGGCTTCAGCTAAGACTTCAAGTACAATATTGAATAGAAGTGGTGAAAGTGGACAGCCTTATCTAGTCCTGATCAAAGTGGGAATGCTTCGAGTTTTTCCCCATTGAGTATAATCCTTGCTGTGGGCTTGTTGTAGATAGCTTTTATTATATTAACAAACGTTCCTTTCATTCCAACTGTCTCTAGGGTTTTGATCATAAAAGGTTGTTGGATCTTATCAGAAACTTTTTCTGCATCTATCGAGAGTATCATGTAGTCTTAGATTTTAGACTGGTTTATATGGTGGATTACGTTTATTGATTTGGGTATGTTGAACCAACCTTGTGTGCCTAGGATAAAGCCTACTTGATCCCCATGAATGATCTTTTTGATATATTTTTTAATCCAATTTGCTAAGCTTTGTTGAGAATCTTTGCATCTGTGTTCATCAAAGATATTGGCCTATAGTTTTCTTTTTTAAGTGTATCTTTATTAGGTTTTGGGATTAAGACGATATTAGTTTCATAGAAAGAATCTGGTAGTGTTCCTTCCTTTTCTATTTGATGGAACAGTTTAAGGAGTATTTGGTGTTATTAGCTCCTTAAATGCTGGTAGAACTCTGTGCTGAATCCATCTGGTTCAGGATATTTCTTGGTGGGAAGATTCGAGATTACTTCATCAATTTCCTCATATGTTATAGGACTATTTAAATAATTCACAACTTCCTGATTCAATTTTGGTAAGTTGTGCTTACTTAAGAATTCATCCATTTCTTTTGTTTTGTCAAATTTCACAGAGTATAAGTTTTTGAAATATGATGTTATAATGCTCTGAATTTTTTGGGATCCATAGTAATAACTCCATTTTCATTTCTAGTTTTGTTAATTTGTGTTTTTTTTCTCTCTTGCTTTTGGTTAATTTAGCTAGGGGTGTATCAATCTTGTTGATTTTTTTTCAAGGAACCAGCTTTTTGACTGGTTGATTCTCTGTTGTTTTCCTAATCTCAATTTTGGATATTTCTCCCCTTATTTTGCTAATCTCCTCTCTTCTACTGCTTTTGGGATCAGATTCCTCTAGTGTCTCTAAAGCTTTAAGCTGCATTGTTATTTATTTTTATGTTTCCATTTTTTTGATGTAGGCATTAAGAGTTATGAACTTACCTCTTAGGATAGCTTTCAATGTGTCCCAAAGATTTTGATAAGTTGTATTTTCATTATCGTTCACTTTCGTGAAATCTTGAATTTCCTTTTTAATTTCTTCCTGTTGAGTTCCAAAGTATCTCTGTTAAGCTTTTGACCTGTTGATCTATCCCATGTTGAGAGGGCAGTGTTGAAATCCCCAAGAATTATTGTGTGGGGATTGATTTCTCACTTTAGACACTGTAGGGTTTGCTTAATGAATGTGGAAGGGACTATATTAGGTGCATATATGTTCAGTATTGTGAAGTCTTCCTGGTGAATTGTACCTGTGACTAAAATGTAGTATCCATCTGTGTCTCTTATGATTTTTTTTTTGGTTTGAAGTCAACTTTGTCTGATAGTATAATGGCTACCCCTGCCTGTTTCCTGGTTCCATTAGCTTGCAGAATTTTTGAACAGCCTTTTATTTTTAGGATGTGCCTATCTTTTGTGGTGAGATGGGTTTCCTGAAAGCAGCAGATTGATGGTTTGTGGTTTTTAATCCAAGTTTATAATCTGTGTTTCTTGATCGGTGAGTTAATACCATTAACATTTAATGTTATAATGGAGAAATTATTTTTAATTCTGGACATTTTTTATATTTAAGTGTATTGTTTGACATTTAGGTTTTGGTGGTATTATACTTCCCTTCTGTCCCCCTGGATATGCTGTTTCTTTCTTCAAGCTTTAGTATCATTTCTAGCATTTTTTGAAGACCTGGTTTGGTAGACATGTAAGCCTTCAAGTTGTCTTTGTGCTGGAAAACTTTTCTTTCTCCCTCGAGCATGACAGATAGTTTTGCTGGGTATATCAGTCTGGGTTGACATTTTTGTTCATTTAATACTTGAAGTATGTCTCTCCAAGCTCTTCTTGCTTTTACTGTTTCCATTTGAGAAGTCATTTGTTATTTTAATAGGTTTACCTTTAAAAGTGACTTTTTTTTTTTTTCTCTTGAAGCTCTCAGCACCTTTTCTTTGTCTTGAATGTGGAGTGTTTTGACTATTATTTGCTATGGCGATTTTCTATTTTGGTCATATCTGTTTGGGGTGCGGAATGCCTCTTTCATTTGGATGGGGCTCTCATTCTTTAGTTGTGGGAAGTTTTCATTTATGGTAATTTGAAAAATTTCCTCAGGTGTGGTATTTTGGGATTCTTGCTCTGTTATTCCCTGAATGTGCATCATAGGCTTCTTCAGGGTGTCCCATATCTCTTGAATATTCTTCTCAAGTATCTTTTTGGCTTTAAGAACCTCTTCAATTGAGTTGGTCAATTCTTCCACTTCATCTTTAAGATCTGAAATTCTATTTTCTGCTTCATTAGTTCTGCTGATAAGACTCTCTGTTGAGTTTTGGGTTGAAGATAACTTGGCTCTTAGTTCCATTTTAAACTCTGCCTGAGATTGTTTAAATGCTCTATGTCTATTTTGTTTCTTGAACTGTGTTTCTCAACTCCTCCAAGTGTCTGTTGTGTTCCTGTTCAAAGTAGTTGATGTGGTTGTTTAACTCCTCCCAGATTTCCTCTTTCATAGCATTAATCATGGTAATGATTATACTTTGAAAGTCATTATCTTGGGTCTGGCTTTCTTGGCTATTATCTGTGAATTTGTTCTGGTTGGAATCCATCATTATGGGGTTAATTCTTTCAGTGGGAGATTTGTCTTTCTGGGTTTTGTTTCTCATGGATCTGCACTTTGACTTGAGCATTGTTTTGTCTCTTAAGACCTTTCAGTTTCTGTGTGTTTTTGACTGAACTGATTTAATTGGTATTACTACTCTTGGGCAGTTATTACTAGTGCTTGCCTTGTAGTTGGGTACGTTTGTCTGTTGTTAGTATTATTTCCTAGATGAGGCTATTAAGCTGTTAGTACATCAGTTAAGTCACGTTAAGTAGACAGGGGGTGAATATTAGTATGGTAGTGTACTTTTACGATTTAGTATCTTGGTGATATGTCAGGGTGAGTGGTATAATACCTGGAGTTGTATATATTTTGGGGTGGCTGTATGGAAAAGTTTATCTACAGTGATTAATACTAAAAGGAGCAGTATGGTAAAAAAAAAAAAAAAAAAAAAAAAAAAAGAGGTTTACTTTTCTTTGGGCTGGATGTGAAGAATCTCTCCCATGTGATTTTAGAGGATGATTTTAGAGGACTTCAGGTGTATGACCTTTGTCCCTTAGAACTTTCCTTGGTTTTCTTTGGATTCTGTTGAATTCTGAGTTAGCAGTGTGTCCTCCGTGGACCACGTGCGTGGGTCCCCGGTGAGTCCGAGGGGCAGAGAGGCTGATGGTGATGTCAGAACTCTTCACCTGGGACCTGGGACTTGGCTTAGTGGCCCACCCAGGCTCCAGGGATGGAGGAATGTGAGCAAGTCCTGTCCCGGTGGGGCGGGCGGGAGGAAAAAAGGGGCTGGGGCCCGGGGCGTGGGCCAGGCAAACTGGAGGCAGCCTGGGTGTTACCTGAGCTGCCTGGTGGGAGGAGCTGGGACAAGGGACAACCTGGGGCTGGGTAACTCACCTGGGATGGAGGACCGACTGAGAGTGAGTCCCGTCTGAGAGCGAGTCCCGTCTTGGTGGGGTGGGCGGGCAGAACTCCCGTTCTTTTTTTATAATGGTTTTCTTTTGTGCCTTTTGTTTCTCTTAAGGTATTATCTGTGCACCTTTGATCTTTTAGTTTTTCTAATTTTTCCTTCATTTCAGCTTTTTGAGTTTTGTTGCTTCATTTCTGCCTGATTTTGATCTTTTTTCACATTTTCTATTATTTTCTTGGTGTCTCTCAATTCATTTTAAAGTTTTAGTTTACAATTTTGTTGCCTTATAGGCATATTTATCTACCACACTTGCTTCACATACCTGTGGGATGTTCTTCAAACTTGTTTTCTTTTTTCTCTTTCTTCCTTCTTTCTTTTTTCTTTTTTTTTTTTGGGGAGGGTGTAATTTTATGGGGTATCTAACTTCTGTAGCTCAGCTGTAATGGAAGTAGCTTTTTTGAAGCTTAGAACGATGCCAAATTCTGGGAAGTTTTTGCAGCTCCCTGAGCTTCCTCCTTCATTGCTTTTGGTTGTATTCAATCAACTACATGCAGGGCTGGGTTGCTGGGTAGTGTGGCCCTGGTCCCCTGGATTTTCCATTTCCTGAGCGCTGTTCTCCCTGCTTTCTTCTACTCCATAGCTTCTTCCAGTGAGAAGAAGGGGCCCTTGCAGATTGGACCGGGGAGCTCACAGGACCTGTTCCGTGCCTGCGGCAGCCTGGCACTGCTGCTATGTGAGAGGTTTCTACTTGCATTTGCTCAGCCACATTTTTCCAGTGAGCACCTGTGCACCTGTTCTTGGGCTCATTAATCACAGGTCCCACTGCTCTCCCACTTGGTCCTGCTGCATAATGGGGTCTCCATGCCAGTCTCATGAGCATTGAGAGTTTGTTTCCAACTATTTGTTTTGAAGTTTAATCTAGTATTATTTTCCATGTTTTGTTGTTTTATCATTTTTTAAAATACTTTGACAGTTTCATACATGTATGTACTGAATTTTATTTCTCCCCTATTATCTTCTCTCATTCCCTCTTTCTCTTCCATTGAAACCCCTCTTCCCCATATGCCTACAACAAGTCTACTACTTTGGTGTCTCTCTCTCTCTTCCTTCCTTCCTTCCTTCCTTCCTTCCTTCCTTCCTTCCTTCCTTCCTTCCTTCCTTCCTTCCTTCCTTCCTTCCTTCTTCTTCCTTCCTTCCTTTTTGACCCACTGAGTTTAATAGGGTTGCTTGCATAAGCATGAGGGAGGTATTAATTACTCCCCACCATTTAACTGCTCTGAGATCCTCAGGAGAATCCCCTCCCTCATGTGTGGTGAATCTAGTTTTCATTTAGTTTTGTTGTGATGTTTGTCTCTGTGCTTAGGGTTTCGCTGTCTTGTTTTTCTTTTACATGAACATTTTGGGCAACTATGCTTACCATACCAGCTCTCCTCCAGATTCTTCCTCTACCTCTTGAAAGATGTAACCCTAGACCCTCATTCCTTCTCACAAAGCAGGGAACTGTTTTACCTTGGTGGGTGGGGAAAATCTTTTTCAATCCTCCCACCTCTACATCCCAAGTGCCAGGATTATCTGTGTATGCCACCAGACCTGGATTACTGGGATTTGGGTTGGTTGGTTTGGGTTTGGTGCTGGAGATTGAATGCAAGGTTTCATGGATGCTAAGCCTAGACTTGGCCAGTGAACTATATTTCTAGTCCCCAAAATGATTTCTTGCTCTAGGCAGACAAGACTTTAGCAGTACACAGAGAATAGGTCTGTTTTAAAGCTTAGATGCTTAAGAAGGTAAGTTAGGACAGGATTCTGCCTTCTTCTCCACAGAACTGAACCAAAAGATGAATGATAGCAGTATATTTTGCAAATGAAAACTGCTTGTGACTCACCCAGAGTTTTCATCATTCATTCTTCAATGGGAAGAAATCATTTAAAATATACCTTTCTGGGGCTGATATTAATACTTTCCAGCTGGGGCAGGCAGCACTAGGGGCAGTCAGCAACCTGAGGGAACATTTTTAATACATACATTCCACAAGAAAAAAATTAGAGTTGCTGGAATTAACCGTTATAAAACCAGCCTCATGAATATAAACATGGACACATACTCCAACATGGCTTCCCTTTTGGCTTGCCTCTAGAGAAAGGCCAGCCTGGGGGCTGAGTGAGCACTCCCAGCCTCTCTATGAAGAACTGTGACGTCACCAGACACTGAAGTTTTCTGAACAGATGCTGAGCATCCTTGGAAATCCCAGTGCTATTTGGACCCTTTGACTGGCATTTCCTTTATTAGTTGGGAACCTTCAAACAATCAGCCCTTGGAGCGCATGCCAGCATTAGTGTTTGGCCTGCAAGAGTCTCTTGGTGACCTTTATTTGCATTGGCCTACAGATAATAATGTTTCCTTAGTGAGGAGAAAGTGGGAGGAAGAAAGGACACATGCGAAACCTAACTATAAACCGTGAGGACTTAAGTGTAGGATTACAGAGCCTTAGTTCTGCTGCCAGAAGGGACAATGACTGTATCATTAGCTACCCTGGCCAGGCATCACTACAAAGATTCTAGAGATTAAATAAGAAGTCCCCAGAACAGGGGTCCACACCTGATACTCTTGGAGAGATCAAATCTCTCCCACATATAAGTCGTCACTTGGCAGCTTGCAGATGAATTTTGTTCAGACTTCACAGAATTAAAAAAAATACCAACATTTAAATATTAGGAGACATCACTTTTTAAAATGTAAACAAAAAGGGTCAATTTCTAGTTCCTCTAGAAAGCAGAGGCCTGGTGACAATCGGCTTCCACCGACTGTCCGCCACCTCCTCATTTAGGGAAATGTGCTTTCTATTGCATATTCTCTTCTCCTCTGACACTGGCTTTCATTTACCCATGGGTTGTTCCTTCAGCATACAGTCACACTGTTATTTCTCCTATCTTAAAAATCAACCTTTTCTACTCCTTATCCCTTTGCCAAGCCCGTGTGCTTGCTCCAACTCTTTGCAGCAAAAACTCCAGCAGGGAGCTGTTCTTGCACCCTGTGTTCCCCACGCTTACGCACGCGCCCTGTGCTTCAGCTTTGAGGTCGCAAGGCTCCTCCCAGGACTTGCTCCGCTTGGAGGACACCTGGCAGCTGCCTGTCAAGGGACCACTGCTCCTATCATGTGGGTCCTTGCTCCTGAGTCTTCCCTCTCTCTGGCCTCTCAGCTGGGAGAGCCTTCAGCTCTCTCTTCTCAGCTCTCTTTGCCCACCTTTCATGACCATCTTAGACCCGTGGTTTCACTGAATGTGAGATCATTGGTTGCCAAGTAGACCGAACCCAAAATTAACTCACAGATCAGCCATCAGACCAACAACCTATCTAGATTAGGTTATTCGAAATACAATGACCCACACTAAATGTGGATGGCACTTTCCAGTAGTAGAACAAATAAAAGGAAGTGTAAGAAAGAAAAGCTCTCTTTCCTGCCCGGTGAAGACAAGCTCTTTTTTATATTCCTGTTGCCGCCATTGGAACTAGCTTCTTTGACCTTTCAGTGTGACTGAAGCCCAGGGATGCTCCAGGAATCCTCCAGCCTTCCACGCCAGACCGATACTGCAATGTGCTGAAAGATTTCTTTGGTGGAAAAATCTAGCTATATGTTTAGAATCATTCTTGTTTTGGTTAATACATATAAAGCATCTGGAGAAACATTGGCAAAATGCTAACCGAGCTTACCTCTGCATAACAGGTTATCTGGCCCTTGGAAGTTTTGTATTTTATGGATTATCCCAATAAGAATACAAACATGGTAATTTTATAATTAACTGTGAAAAAGTACTCTTTAAAAGAACAGTCAAGGATTTACAAAAAGGAATAGTGGAATTTCAGGCTATACAATATGTGCATTTAAGTGTGTGAGAGAGTATTCCATTATATCCTACATAAGAGATGACAGTAATTAACAATCTTCATAGGAGAATAAACAATGAGCCTTTGTTGCACACTTACCAACTTGCAAGGTTCTGTGCATTGACACACTTTATGTGCACTGTGTTATACTAACTCACTCATGAATTCTCTTTTAATCCTCTTTAACAGTGCTATGGATGTAGGTGTTGGAAGTATCTGAATTATACTAGAATCTTTAATAATTATCTGAATTATACTGTAATTACCTGGCAACTGAAATTTAGAGACATTAAGTAGATTAGTTAGGGGGAAAAAAAGCTTGCTACAACAGAAACTGGAAATTGCACTGAACTGATAAAACAGGAAGACTATTTGCTTATGCAAAGGCTATTACTTGCATGTGTATGCATGTATGGTATGTATGCATGGATCACATATGTGTATGGGTGCATATGCATGTATGCACATGTATATGGAAATCAAAGTTTGATGATGGATGTCGCTTGATCACTCTCCAACTTTATTTATGAACACGGCATCTTTCACCGAACTGAAAACTCTCCAATTTGGCTAGTCAACATGCTTTGGGGATACTCTTTCTCTGTCTCCCAAAGGTTGGGATTATATGCAGTTGCCCTGTCCTGCATATGGGTACTAAGGAGCTCAACTCTAATCTTCGTTCTTGTACCAAAAGCACATTACCCACTGAACCATCTTCATAGCCCCAAATTTATTTTTGCATCATGTAAACGGTGGGGTGTGGGTGAGTTTCCACTGCATAGACTGACAGGCACCTGGTCCTCCAACACAAGGGTAGTTTCCAGTATTGTCCTGGATATTCTTATCAGGTCAATGGCCAGGACAATTGAGATATGGAGGTCTGTGGAGCTTTCATGGTTGAGCCCTGGAGATGGTATAATTTCTACCCACATTCCAGAAGCCGGAAGTGTACCACGTGGTCATTACTAGCTGCAGGGAAGACTAAAAAAGAGTCAGGTTGCATCCCAAAATTTTTGGTGAATTTTGCCATACTAGGTATTCTTACTAGAAATCACACACCAAGTAAGGGATAGGTAGCCAGGATGTGAATATAGTTAATCTTGTTTGAAAACTGACCATCTTAGCCACAGAGCCAGTAGTCACATTAAGAGCTGTGTATGTATACACGTGGTGTTAAAACGCTGACATTCAACTTCTTCACCACTTCAAACACCTGCCTCCCACAATGTTCCAACCGCCTCTTCACTAGTCAGTGTTTCTTGCCAGGACTGTTGCACTTCCTTCCGATGAAGTCTCCCCACTTTACACTCCAGCTGTGCCAACCTCTCCTTCACAGTTCTGCAAAGATGTCTTCTCAGCATGCAAATATGCTTATATTACTTCATAATTTCCAAGCTCCAAAAACTCCTGTGAAGGAGGCTCAAAGTGCTTGGCCGGCACAGGCTCTGAGGAATGTGTCCTTATCTGCCCTTCTGCCATTTCTTTCTTATAAATTCTATACCATTCTCTGAATACTTCACAGTCTCTTTTCTTTTCCCTATTGGCTTAACCGAGAATGTAGTTCCTGCTTCTCTGCTTGCCTAAATTATATTCACCCTTCAAGATTCGTCCAGGCATTATCTTCTCTGGGTAGTCTTTGCAGACCACATCCTGCCTACATGACCTGTCCCCTTGATTCACCTAGGAATTAGCTGCAGCTAACAATCAGTGGCCTCCTGCAGCTGCTCAGCTAGCTTTAAGAAAGCCAGGCAGTGGGGAGGATTAGGTGCTTATGAAATCTTTCAAAGAATAGAGGAGCAGGTTGCAGTCAGTTTCCAGGAGCGATTCTCAAATTTACCTAGCCTAGGGGCTGCTGCCTCTGCCACAAGCAGGAAGCTAGAAAAGAAGTAAGTTCCTTAACTGGAGGGTCATAATGCCTTCTCAAGATCCTTATCAGTATGGTACCCAGGAGCTAGGAGTTAGACACTGGCACCATTGCCACTGAAAAGTCAAAGGCCTCTACAACTGTGCTCAGCAGGGTGAATAGCGGCTGCAGTAATACAGCCTTCTCAGCAGTTCACACTCAAATCCCTGCCCTTCATTCATTGCACCACTTGGCAAAGGCCAGGGCCATGCAGGGATGTGGAGCTGCAAGGAACTAGAAATACAGCCACTGGAGAAAGGCACGCTAGCAGAAGGCTGGAATAAAAGACAGCGAGCTTGTGGAAGGGAGCTCCTACCCTTTCATATTCTCCCATTTTCGTGAATGCAGTTCTGTGACATCATTCACCACGCTGCTCTGCTCTATTATCTAAGAAACCCCTGGGCTCATCACTTGAAATGTAGCTTCATTATAGGCAAAATCTATTTTTTATTGGGTAGGCAATGGTTCATCAGTGGCCATCTGCAACTGCTCAGCTAGCTTTAGGAAAGCCAGGCAGTGGGGAGGATTAGGTGCTTATAAAAATCTTTCAAAGATTGCTTGCTAACCCAGGGACCTTAGCTCAGTCTCTGAAAGCCCACATGATGGAAGGAGAGAGCCAACTTTACCTCCACCCATGCACTGATCTCTCTCTCTTTCTCTCTCTCAATAGATAAATAAATAAATATTTCAAAAAAGATCTCTGAATTGTGTCTGGCACATGATGGAATCTCAACAAGTGCTCATTAAATAAACAAGAAAATTTAGCTTTATCTCAGACTTTCATGAATGAAAAGCTCTTAATTCTGCATCTAGAAAGCGCCCATCATGTCACCTGTGATAATCTCATACTGGCCTCTGTGACGGTCCATTCTGTAGCATAAACACCATGTCACCACTGTCCTCACCTCTCTAAATCAACAAATCTCATTACCAATCCCTAGGCTTAAGACTTCCTTTGGAAAAGCACAATTCCTTGACTCGGCACTCCAGTTCTTCCTCCTCCTGTCCACAGTAGCTTAAGTTCGCAGCAGCAACTTTGCTGTGTTTACTCCAGCTGTCCAGTCTCAGCCGTCCTTCGACCGATGGCTTCGTCCTATGGATGGTCACCTATACTTGCCTTTTATTCCTTTCCTTCTCTTCTGAAGTGCTACGGAACTGGTTATATTCCTTTATTATCCTATACCTTATTCCTTTATTCCTTTATTATCCTATACCTTATTTATACATTCCTTTATCATCCTATACTTTATTCCTTTATTATCCTATACCTTATTTATATATTCCTTTATTATCCTATACCTTATTATTAAGAAAGGGTCTCTAATGGATCTGGGAGCACACTGTTTCAGCTGACTGGACAGCAAGCACCAGCCTGCTGCAGGCTCCAGCAGTGGGATCACAAACGTTCCATAACACAGCCGGCTTTTACATTGTTGTTGGGATCCAAACTCAGGTTCCCATGCTTGCAAAGCAAGCAAGACCCGCTGACTCATCTATCCAGCCCTTGGGTCTACTTGGAGGTTCAACCTACGACCATGTGTGCATGACAGGTAAGCGTTTAACCACTTGTACTACATTGCCAACTCTGAAAGGAGTTTCTTAGGACTTTGTACTGTGATAGTCATCCTTGTGCACAAAGTGTATGCATGGACTTTCTCTTGCCAATTTTTAATCTCCTGTGGTCAACCAAATAGATGCAGTCAAACATAATCTGCTCATTTGGATTGAAGAGATAAGGCTTAAGGCAAACACTTGACTTGGACTCCCACAGAGCAGCACAGAGGAAGACAAATAGGCCTTTTTTATTTCCTCAGAACACCTAAAGGTGACTAGCAGAGGCCGTTACAGAAATAGAAGTGCCAGACACACGAACAAATGTCAGGGGCAGCTGCGCAGTGATAGAATTCCTTCCACCAGCCTCTGGGATGGACACAGAGATCTCACTGTGGACTGTTGCACGGAAGACCTTGCAGGACCCCTTTACCTTTGCATTCCCTGCAGGCCTCTCTGAGACTCCAGGTGGCTCAGTCTCTGGATGCGTTGAGACAGTAATAAGACAATTTTTTTTTAACCTGAAAAGCAAATTGGTTTGATGTCTTTATATTGAATTGGTTGTTGTCTGCTCCTGACTTAAGATCCCCTGAGGCAATTTTAGGACTGAAGTGTAGAAGCCAGCAGTGTTCCTGAGGCCAGGTTAGCAACTCTGGCTCCAGATTTGCTAGGGCAGCATATTTAAAGGGAAATTTATAGTTCTGTTACTTAGGAGTAAATGGGAACAAGCTAAGTGAGGTGGCAAACTGTGGGGCTCCACAACTGTCTCCATGGGTGATCCACAGGGTTTTCTTTGCTACTAGAGAAAACATGACAGTTTACTGCAGTTTGATTGCCTTCCCACTTGGAGGCTGGGTAATAATACATTTTATTCCCAGAACAACTAACTTTCTACAAGAAACCAAGATTGCTTATTATTTTTAGGCCTTGGGACATTTCCCATGGTGGGCTTTGTTATGCAGCAAGAGGGGAAACCAAAGTTAGCCCCGAGTTGCAATAATTCTGAGATGTCACTGACCCAACAAACTCAAAAGGATTTGTTTGGTCACTTAGCTGGACCAAATACAAGAATTTTCTGGAAATGGGTTTGTATGATGAAAATGTATTAGATGTATCTTAATAAATTAGTTTCATCAATATTGTTGTAATTCATTCTTGAAGACCTGACTAATGTACTCAGGGAAGAATGATTGGCACAATTAATTCATTGAATATTTCTTTATCTTTCTGGTTCAAGAGTTGGTTGTTTAATTAAAAGTATAATAGCATAATGTTTTTCTTTAATATGGAGAAATGTTTGGTTTCAAGAACTTCAAATATCACATGAAGGAAATGTAGTCAGCAAATAAACTTTGAAGCACTCACCTTCATATCATGACAGAATATCTTTCTTTTTTTTTATTTCAGCTCATACAAACTTATTAGGTACACCAGTTCCCTCCCTTCCTCCTCCTCCCCCCATACCCCCTGTTCCCCCTCCCCACCTCCTCCCTCCCCATCCCCCAGTGCCTCCCGCCCCAATTCCCAGAATATCTTTCTTAACTAGTTAGTCTTGTAAATAAGTAGAAGTATAATTTACTAATCATATTATGACCATTAGTTAATATTGGCACTCATGTTCAATGCATGACTCTCTCATATAATACTGTACAATTTGTAACCATCAGAACACTTTCCCTGTAGCTTAATCGTCCAATATCCTTCCATTGCTTTTGCATGTCTTTGCCCTTCTCTTTGTTTCTCAATCCCTATGTGTTACCTCATTGTCTCTCTGTAGTGCTGGCTCCTAGAACCACCATCAAGAAATAAAGATCCCTTTCAAATTCTGGCAAAAATACTAGGTGTTTCATTTTCTCAAATCTGATGCTTCACTAGAAAGATCATTCAGTTATTCACACTTATAACACCATGAATAAGAATTTATTTAACTGTCCATATCTTGAATTCACAGGACTAACACCCTCGATAGTATGTGTTATAACCAAATGGCCCCTTTTTCCTGACTAATCACTTAAGATATGTAAATGGTGTCACCGTAAAAGTAACAGAAAGAAATATAAAAATTGTGATACAATGTGTTTTAGAAAAGAAATAATCAATTATTATTACAAGATCAGCTCTGAAAGAATCAATAAGCTTCTTGTGTATGGCTAAGGATCAAATAGTGCTTTACTTTACATGCTCAAGCAAATAAGTCCCAAATCCAAAGTCCAGGATTAAAAGGACTGTCAGAAGGGATACAAATGCTTAGCACAGACACAATCTTTGATGCAAATGTCACGGTTCTAAAAATCGCCTGGCAGCACTAGACAGCCTTTGAAATTTGGTTCATATGTTGAGCTTGTCAGTACATATCCATTCTGCCAGAGGCTTAAAGTTGGTTCTTTCTTGGTTTGTTTGGGAGGGAGACACACAATTTGTTGCTCATTCATCATGTGTACAAGACAACATCTGTTCTCTGCTAAAACTTTGCCTGCATTTCTGTTTTCAGAGAATATTCAGTACCATCAAAATGAACTCCATAGTAACTCAAAGGTGTAAATAGATAGGCAAGCATATTACCTGCACTAATGTCAGCTGGAATACACCAGCTATGAAAATGTGATGCTCTTCCAGGCTTGTTGGAAAATATCTGTAATCAATATGCCCCAGATGCTACTTGCTTTGCCTATCCAAGCTGCTCTCTTGGACTTTTTAGGCTTTTCTATAATCCAACAAATTCAAAGGGCAATGCATTGTACAAGGGAGACTCCACAACACTGATAGAAGAATAATATGATTAAGATTTTAGATAGCACCTCTGCAAGTTGCTAAACTTTCTAAAAAGCAAACTTACAAAAAAACGACTAGGACATTTCTGAGCTGGAGAGACGACTCGGGGGTTAAAGCCTTTGCCTCACCAGGTAAAAATGGTGGTGGTCTGCACATATAGCTCTTGAAAATAGAGCCTGGAAAGCCCCAAAGCAAAGAAATGAAGAGGTAGAACAATCCAGGATGTTCCCCTAAGGTATACTCACTCTTACACACACACACACACACACACACACACACACACACACACACACACAAAGTCTAGGACATTTCTGTCTCTCGGTGTGGAGCAGGATAACATTACCCAACACAGGTTCCAAGCTGGAAAGAGCTGGCACACTGAAATAAAGGTGATCCAATAAAAGTGTATTTGTGAGAGGATGGTTTTCATAGTGAGCATGGGTTGGTGTGGGTATATGCATGAAGGGGAAACTGCACGGACATATGCAGTAACTTTGAGCTAGATTAGCAAAATTGTCTTTACTGTGAACCATGAGGAGGTTGTGATAAAAGGATGCCTTGAGAGAAATGACCTTAAATTAAAGATAATCAATGTGGAGCAACTCAGAAGGCAGATATTCTGGCTGGCTACAGAATGACTTTGAATAGTGACATACAGTAGCTATGGGTGGCTCAGAGGGCCTTCCACATCACTTTCTCCATAAGCAGAACCTAGCACCCAGCTGAGAGATAGTACTTACTAACAGTCAGTAGGTTATACCCCTAGGGCAGTGCTGATAGACAATGGATTTTACCCACGTGGGCTATATGCTTCACAAATTTTATCTTTCTTATACTAATTTTCTATTAACTAACTTCCATTACCTAACTTCATTTCCTGTTACACTTAATACCAAACCTAAAGCACATCTCTCAAATTGATTTTTCACGATTAGTTTCACATAAAGTTTCAAAATTAGAATGCTAAAAATATTAGTAGTGTGCATTTGGTTGGCAAAGATTCTTGAAAACAAAGTTACAGAAACTGATGGGTGAATCTATCTCTGAGGTTGGGCCAGGTAATCATTTATTCTCAGTAAGATTCAGTCCAGTCCTTGTGAAATCTATAGTATATATAAAACTTACTGTCTTAAAGAGATCGGGGCTGGAGAGGTGGCTCAGGGGTTAAGCCTCTGCCTTGCAGGCGGAAGGTCCTGAGTTCGGATCCTAGACCCCACATATAGACGCCGGGCAGAAGCGGGGGCAGCCTGCGTTTCCGGTCCAGGTACGGAGCCTGTGAATCCCCGGGGCAGAGTAAACAAGGAGAAGGTGGAGGCGTCCATGGTGGTTCCCGAATTCGTCCATGGTTCTACACACACATATATACATACATACATACACGCACACACATGCATACACGCACAATTGAATAACTAATAAATAAAAAAAATAAAAAAAGAGATCATGTTCATTTCTGGTCAGTTTGGCTCATATACCTGCCTGTATGACAACAGACATACTATTTGCATGTTGAAAGACCAAGAAGTGGGTTTTAGGCCTTCTTTTTTTCTTTGTTTGTTTGTTTATTTGTTTGTTTGTTTATTTGTTTGTTTGTTTGTTTGTTTCTTTCTTTCTTTCTCTCTCTCTCACCCTCCAGTCCCTCCCTTCTTTCTTTTCTTTTTCTTTCTTCTTTCTTTCTTTCTTTCTTTCTTTCTTTCTTTCTTTCTTTCTTTCTTTCTTTCTTTCTCTCTCTTTTTCTTTCTCTCTCTCTCTTTCTCTTTCTCTTTCTCTCTCTCTTTCTTCCTTTCATTTCTTTCTTTCCTTTCCCTCTTTCTTTCCTTCTTTCTTCCTTCCTTTCTTTCTCTCTTTCTCTCTTTCTTTGCTCTTTTTCAGCATGGCCTCCAAATGCTGACTACAGAGGGGCCTTGTCAAGAGTTGTATTTCTGCTGCCAGCTACTTGCCTTCAGGGTCCCATAAATTTAATCTTTGAGTGAGTGTCAAGTGGCAAAGCGCATGAGTGGCTAGTGGCAAGGGGTAGACAGGGCTCTGGAGAAGTGGAACAAGAAAATTCCCATTACCCTGATGACGTTGTCACCTTGGAAATATCCCAAATCCTTGTCCATGAGGAACCTCAGACTGTACCCTACAGCTGGTGACAGGAAGGACCTGAGTTCTAGAGTCCAATTGACAGATTACTTGCCTTCTTACAAGACTGGGGATCTTATGTGATTTCAAGAAACCAGTACAATCAGGCCTCATAACAGTTACTTGAGAGCTGAGGAGGGAGGATCCCTTAAATCTGAGAGTTTGGAGTCAGCCTGTGCAACACAACAGTGCGCTGTCTCTTTAAAATAATGGTGTGTGAGTGTGTGCTCGCGTGAGTGTGTGTGTGTGTGTGTGTGTGTGTGTGTGCATGTGCGTGCATGTGTGTGTGTTTTATGTAAGATTAGTCAGTGTTGTCATGATCCATCCTGTCAGAGGGGCAACTTTCTTTTTCCAGGCTATCCTGTCTTTGAATCAGTGAGGGTCACGTTTGCTTCTTCATTATCAGTACCACACTCAGGAAATTATAATGTGTTTACTTCATAAGGATATAATATAATGCAAAGACATTCAAACAGCTTTGAGCTTGGAGAAGAGGAAACAAACAGAAAAGGAAAGAAAATGGGTTTTAAAATTGTCTCAACACAAGGCTTTTTTCTTTCAACTGTTTTTCAGAATTGTATAAGCGTGTTATGGTTTGAATGTGATTTGTACCCCACAGGCTCATGTGTTTGAATCCTTAGTTGTCACTGGGGAAAGTCATGGCGCCTTTAGGAGGTAGAGCCTTGATAGAAGAAGGCACGTCATGGGGGGGATGCTTGAGGTTGGTTAGTCCCGCCCTGTTTCAAGGAATCTACTCTTGCAATTGAGTTTGCAGTTTGTAGCTCTTAACCTCATAATGGATGTGACTTAAGTCGCCTCCAGCTTCTGCCAGCCTGCTGTGCCTTTTGCACCATAATAGACTGTAGAGTTTGAGTGTTGTCTCATGGCAACAGAGAAGAGTAACCAGTACAAGGCAGGAATATGATAATGGGAAAAAGTACAGTAATTCTAAGTTTATTAAGGGTTTACTGAGTGCTAAGCACTGTGGTAGAAGAGAAGGTTTATTTTTGGAGCCCACAGGGTAAAGAGTTGGGAGCACTTAGCTGTGGCAGTGAAAAAAGGAAGGCATCTTAGAAGAGGTGACTTTGGATATAGTCTTGAAGGACAAATTCTAATCAGAAGGCTAGGCAAAAGCAGTTGGTGTAGAAAATAGCATGGCGGGTTTGTAGACGGCATCGTTGGGGAGAAGAGGTGTAGCAGGTAAACAGAGAATGTCAGTGAAGGCCTGAGGCTCAGAACTTGATCCAACATATAATGGAGAGTCACTGCATGGGCAGCTTGACTTTTTCTTTTTTTATGTTTTTTTTTTTTTTTCCACTCATACAAACTTGATAGGTAACCCATTCTCTTCCCTCCTCCACCCCTCCCTGGATCCCCTTGTTCCCTCCCTCCTTTTCCCCTTCCTTTCCTCCCTCTCCTTCTCTTTCTCCCATTGCCCCCCCATCCTTTAGTGTGCATGCAGCTTGACTTTTTCAAAGTCATCATGTAGGGAATGAGCTAAATATTCGTATTCCAAACATTTGCATTGGACCTTACTTACTACTAAGTAACTATGACTTCTTTGTTGATTACTTAATTTTGAGATATAATCTTACTCCAAAGCTGAGGCTGGCCTGGAACCCCAAGCAATCCTCCTACCTCCCAAATGCTAGCATCATAGGCACAAACCACCATGCCTGGCACTCTTAGGAACTCTTGATTTAGTGCCCTTTTGACATCTTCCACTCCATCTCTGCCCTGCAGTTATAGAACTTCAGGGGAAAGATGTGACTAGGCCCAGGGCTATCTGAAGGTGTGCTGTGCCTTCTTGGGCCTCCTACCTTGCACCCACCTTCATAACCAGCTTTGCTCATGAGGAAAGCATCGCTAGTAGAGAAATCCTTTCTTCCTCAGCATCCTGCGAGTGCTGTGCAGGTACGCAGTCTTTGCAGGCCATGCACTTGCTTGTAGCATTGAACCTGTGAGTGCATTGCAAGGACTAAACATTTGATTATGCATTGCTTGTGCTTTTCCCCACTTATCCCTACCCCCTAGATGACTCTTTCCCAGCACAGATCTGCTTGGTGGGAAAGCTTGAGCAAAGTCAACAGAATTAGGTTCAAATCCCAGCTCTGATATTTACTAACTTCAGTTGTTGACTTAATCTAATCCTCAGCCCTAGTCTGCAAAATATTGTCGATCCACTCACTGTCTGTTTTCATTGTATTGTGACAGGAAGGGAAATGCTGTAAGAACACAAAATCTAGTATGTAACAGGCACTCAATAACACACCTCCTTCCCTTGTTTTCTCCCTCTCCCTCTCTTATCGCCCTCTCTCTTTCCCTCTTCCTCTCCCTTTCTCTCTCCCTCACCCTGTCTCTCTGAGCCTATCTTATTCTAGGAATGCAAGCATTACTTGCCAAAACATAGAGGTGGCGTCCTTTCTGGAGAGAAACTAAAATATCTTCGTATGATTTTTCTTCTCTCCAGGCACCTAGAACATTGGGTACACCAACAACAATTAAAAATATCTATATAATGACTGGAAGTTGTTTCTGAAGAGGAAGGTCGTCTTCAGTGTATGTAGACACCAGTCCCCGGATACTCTGCGAGAACAATAGCTATTCATTGTGTTAGTTTCAAAGCTGGCACCAGCAGGCCAGTGTTCCAGTGCGATTCCCACACAAACAAGATCTCCAGCAAAATTTCCATGACCCGGCGGCTTGGTGTAAATAGCTCGTTGCAAAGGCTTTCTGCGGATACACCATTCATTCAAGTGCGCAGTGGGTTCTGGGGGGACTCTTGTAAGCACTGCTTAAGAATTAATGGTTTTTAACAAAACAAAACAGAAAACAAATGCTCACCAACTCTGCCCTCCGGAGCGTATTTGCTACAGAACACTCATGGGAAAGAATTCCCTCTGTGGGCACTGCAGACGGGACACACAGAGACAGATAACCCAACTGATGGAATCTGTCCTTTAAAGTGACAGAAACCTCGACAGGCTGGCCAGGCTGGCAGAGGTCCCGACTTGTGGGCCAAAGAATAATGGCAGGCTTTTATTTCTAAGTAGTAGTTAGCATTCACTAGCACTTAATACTTGTGGTGACCTTTGCAGCCATTGTTATTAGTTCTTCCTCCCAATGGCTCTTTGAAGTAAATGACACAACTATTTTTATTCCTCTCCTCCAACACCTCCTCCTCCCACTTCAGTCAGAAGACTGGTGGGTTGTCCGGGCACGGGGCTGACATTCGCTCGGGGATAAACAGCATTTCCTTGCGAGCAAATGTCTTGATGATAAAGCATATTTTCAAGTCAAAACAATACCGAATGTGGTGCTTTTAAATATATTCGGTGTAAATCAGATCATGTTGCTTCTCTGTTTAAAATACTGCCCTGGTTCTCTACCTCACTCCCCATAAAGCCCAAGTCTCTGCAGTGGTCTGAAAGGCCTGCAACCCCCCATTGAACGTTACTACACCCTATGCCAGTCATGGTTACCTCCTTATAGCACTTCCTAGTCCCCAGATTTTGCTCCGGATGTTTCCTGGGTGTGACATCTCTTCTTCCAGGTATAGCTGTCCCTCCCCCCTTTCAGGACAGGGCTTAGAAGTCACCTTCCCCACTAGGTCTCCCCTGCTGACCCAATTAAACACTGCAACTGTTGTCAAGTGCTTGCGGCCTTATAATACGCTAGATGTCTCTTACTCAGTTATTGGGTTTCCTAATTGTTTTCTCTCCCCCACCAGACTATAAAGCAAAGGGTCTTTGTCCATGTTATTTACTGTTGCACACTAAGCATCTAGACTGATAAATATGTGTAGAGGGCATGTAATAAATACTTGTTGAATGAACAAATACTGCTCCTTTAAAGGCTGTTGACCTAAGGCTGAGAATGCATCTCAACGTGAAACTCAGCATCATGTTCTATAATGAAAGTTCCTAGGCTTGATTTCCACTTATGGCAAACAACGGATTCTGACAGGAAATTTTTTTACAACCACATAAACCATACACACATCCAAGGAGAGAAGGAAATATAAAATCTCAGTGTCTCAGTGCAGTAAGGGTCTGCACGGGCATTCCAGCCCAATGGCCCATGGATTCGAACTCTGTCCACCCCATCAGCAAGAAGCATGATGACAGGGAGGCAGGCGGGTGTGCACGTGGAAGAAGCGCTTCAGTGGCTGCGATGACTAGTGTCAGTTGTCAGCTTGATGCGTGAGAGGTGGGCCTCTTGAGCACACCTTTGAGGCATTTAATGAAGGCAGCCTCGGGCACGTCTGTAGATTGTCTTGACTACTTTAATTGAAGTGGAAGGACTTGCCCCTTGTGGCGGGTACCATTCTCTGGGCTGTAGAAGAAAGCCAGCTGAGCATTGGCAAGCTGCCTGAGATGCACTGATTCTTCCCCTCTGCTCTTAACTTTGAATGTGGTGCGTCCACCTCCCTTGGCATTTGCTAACATGACTTCTCCTGTAGGGGCGGACCATAACCTGGAATTGTGAGCCAATCAAACCCCTTCTTCCCTTAAGTAGTTTGGTTCAAGTATTCATATCAGCAACAAGGTATGAAATGAAAACAGATTAGCACCAAAGAAGTGGGGTGTTGCTGTGAAAATAAAACAGTGGCCACGCCACCCACTTCTGTGCCCACCAGTGCCTCCTTGCCATCTTAACAATACTTTAACCTCTCAAACTTAGAGCACAGCTGTCTTTATGAAGTAGGAATTTCCTTCATGGGAGAGTATACACCCACCAGAGGAATCACCGACTCATAAGGCGGGTTCTATTTTTAACTTCTTTAGCTTCTTTTGGAACCTACTATTTTCCACAATGCCTGTATCAGTGTAGAAGTGTATAAGGATGCACGCAGCGGGGAAGGAGTATATAAGGATGCATACAGCAGCGTAGGCGTGTATATGGATTCCTGCACTGGCATAGGAGTGTGTAAGAATGCACACACCAGTAGAGGAGCGTTTAAGGATGTCAGCCCAGCAGAGGAGCGTGTGAGGCTGCTGGCACCAGTGGAGGAGTGTACAGTTTGATGTGGTCCCACTTTGTCTAGTTTTGCTTTTGTTAGGTGTAATATATTTTCATTTTATTTTAAATTTTTATTTTTATTTCTTTCAAAGAGAGAAAGACAGAGAGAGAAAAAGAGGGAGTGGGAGGACAGCAATTGCTACTTTATGCATGTGGTCAGAGGACAACTTTTAGAAATATTTATCCTTCTACTGTGTGGCTCTAGGGATGGCACACAGGCGAGCAGGCTTGCATGTAGGCACCTTCACCTGCTGAGCCATTTGGGCAGCCCCATTAATATATGTATTTTAATGACTACGATAATCCATCAGACGATATGCATTATAGTAAACATAGTGTATTTGCTGTTATTATTTGTAACACTGCCACTTCAGCAGGGTGGAGGTGATTTGAATCTTATTACAACTCCTGTGGTGAAAAAGTCAGTGCTTTACTGCATGCCAATTTTGCCTGTCTCATTTAGTGAGGAAGAGACCATTATTAATCCCGTTTTCCAGATGTGAAAATTGAGCCAGAGAGGGTAAGTTCTTTAACATCACACTAGCAAGTCAACAGGCTGTTGAGCAGAGACGTAAACATTGGCTCCCGAGGCTTCAGCCTGCACGGCACTCACTGCTTCCTGGTTTTTCTCCCAGCAGATGTCAGCAAATTGCCTTTGTCCTGCAAGCCTGCCCTCGGGGAGCGCGTGTCCTCGAAATCCTTTACAGACCAATCCTGTCCCCAGCCCCCTGCTCTGTAGGTGGCCACTCTGGATACATCTGTCATGGAACCTGTGTATTCCTACCTGCTTCGTGGGGTCACGCAGCCCCTGCGCACTGCTGTGTACTAGCTAGACATGGCCACACAACACAGTTGCCACCCGGGGAGCTGCCCCTGAGAGGAGAGCTGAAGTCAGATGAGCGTTCATCTCCCTGGGCTCATCTGTGCTAGAATATTCGCTAGCCATCTCTATTAGTAAAACGGAGACAGCTGTCTCTCTGAAAGAAAAGTCAGGAGTTCCACCACTATTGCCATTTTCCCAGGTTGGGGTAGATAGTGCTGTCAAGATTCTTGCTCTAAATGATATGCAAGATACTCCACACAAGTTAGGGCTGAAGCAATCATAATTGGACTTTGCACATCCTGCGCAATGTCCAACACACTATTGACCCCACAAAGTCTAGCATTTGCTAAAGGCACCAAAATCCTTGGAGGCAAGGGACTGACAGCCACAGTAGTGTTCTTATGCTTAAGGGGAACACAAGAAAGGGTTCAGGGAAATGCCACTGGGTCTTTGCACCTTATTGGAGAGGAGGGCCCAGAGGAGAGTCTGACATGCACATTAAAGGATTCTCCGGGGATGGGGGGGAGGCACTGGGGGATGGGGAGGGAGGGGTGAGGGGAAGAGGAGGAGGGAGGGAGGGAACCCGTGTACCTACTAAGTTTGTATGAGTGGAAATAATAATTAAAAATGTTAAAAAAAAAAAAAAGATTCTTTCCTTAGCAGAGACCTAGGTTTATTTGGTGGGGTGGTGTCTTGCGTTTCCCATTTCTGCAGCAGTGAGCATGTTCCGACAGAGCCGAGATGCAATTCATCTGGGGCAGGAGCACTATGAGCAGTCGCCAGGTACTCTCTTTCTATCTTCGTGCTGTCTCAGACTTTAATTTCCTCTTGGCTATATTTTTTACTCTCCTTTCTGCCTTGAAGATCACTCTTGATAGAGAAGATGAAAAGTGACTAGGAGTTAAGTAATTCTGTTTTCACGGTGTCATCTCTATGTTAACGGTGCCACCTGCCACAAACAAGAGGTCGGGGTTCTCATTCTTTTTCCTGTCCTGAGCACACCCCAACCGCTTATTGTTGTTCTGCGTATTCATTTTCCTGTGCCCCAACCTTTCACATTTCTGGCTTCTTTCTTTTTATGCCTCTCCTTTGTATCAGATCTTGACCGCACATTCTTTCTTCCTACCCTTTTCTAAGTGTCCTATAGAGACAGTGATTTCTTTAGTTCCCTTTCTTCTTCCTTTCCAGAATCATGTATGTCTGCAGACTCGGAATTAAATTACGTGGCACCTTCAGGCCTTCTGGAATCAAGTTCTACAAGAAAGAGTCTCTGACTGGCTTTCTGTGCTCTATCTCATCAAATGCTCGCAGTTGGCACATGAGAGGGCATGCTAGATAGATATGTAGGTGTCAACTTGGCAATTGAAGGCTGCGTTCTGGGTATATTTACGAAGAATTAGTAGTTAAGGCAAACCAGTAAGCCAGCAAGTCGAGGGTGACTAATTGATATAGGAAGGCCCAACCCATGAAGGATGAGACCATTGCCTGGGCAGGTAGATAAGATGGGGGAAGTTGGTTCAGTAAGTGGGCATTTTTCAGCATACTTTGGCAGACTTGCCATCTGGCAAGAGAGATTTGTTCCTCTCCCAACAATCCTGTGGATATGGCGTGGCTGGTTCCCTTGGCTCCTGATGTTGGTATGAGCTATCTGCCAAGCCAGACTAAGAACTGTGGCCAAGAATTGTCTGAAAGAATAAAATCCCTGTGCTCCCCTAAACTCTTTGGTCATGAATTTATTGGCAACATGCAGATAAACTGCAACGGGTGGGTCTCAGAGTTCATGATCACAGATGAGAACATGGAATTCAAGGTGGGGGTGACACTTGCAGGCTGTAAGGACAGAGTCAAGAGTTGACTCATGTCCACCATCTCAGGATGCACTTCAACCTCCCTACGATGCCATCCTCTGATTTAGCCTGCTGAATCACGCTGCTTCTTCTGGACTAGTGAATCTGTATCTTCTTCTAGTCTTGGGAACACGTACTGCGCGTACTCCCTTCTTTACTCATATGAAGTGCATGATGACAAGGTTCCTTTTCTTTCCAAATGCCTGTCACTTCCACTCTCTCCATCTACTTCTTCATTGGCCCAAAACACATCCAAGCGGTAGCTCCTTTCACTGCATCCTGTCCTTCCATGATGGGAAACTGTCAGCAGAGCAAGCGGGAATGAACTACGTGCTTGGCTTCTGGCAGAATGGGGCTCCTCTATCATTCCTCAGCCTCTAGAGCACTGAGCCTGTCAGGGAGTGATAGGTGCACCCAGACAAGCAGACCCGAGGGGAGCCAGCCCCCTGCCTCACCTGTTCCTCCTTACTAAGCCTCTCATGCTTTGCTAGTGCTGCTCTATTTTGAAGGTTTTTCTCCCACTATGACTGATAGGATGCCTTTTTTTTCTCAAGAAGAATGTGTTGTGGTTCACAATAAAACGTCTAGAACAGGACAGTTAAAGCACCTTTCAAAAAGATAGGTGGACAGAGAGAGGTCAGAAATCACTTGGTTTGAATTCCCAACAAGAAGTTTGACAGAATGAATGTATTTGATCAGTTTCTGGTACAAATGTCTAAGTCTATGAGAAGGCGTAAAAAATCTCTGCAGATGGGGGGAAACCCCTAGAACTCATGGATCATTCTACAGTATTCTATAGATATATTCCACATGTCTCTAAATCAAATGGCATCTTGACTAGTGACATCCCCGGACATAGTCACACTGCCTGCACTATCTCATCTCAGGAAGTCCCAGGAGAAGGAAGCACAGGAAAATAAATCACGAGGGTTAGTTCCAAGTTTATGGCAGCCAGTCTGTCCAAAGGTCAGAACTATGGTAATTCATCATTGTCATTGACGAAAGACCTCAATAAATTTGTCTTTAAATATTAATGTGTAATTCTTACGTTATATAGATAGAGATCACACTGTCCACTTATCTCCCCTTTATTATGTTTAAGCACAGAAGCAGTATAAATTATAATGAACCTTTAAAAATACCACAAGCATGCTTCAAAGGAGACTTCTACCATGGTCTGACTGTTAAATCTTCCTGGCGAGGAATGAATGAGTGAGTGTCCACATGATTCCGTGCACTAGCAAATAAGTCTCGCATTAACTATGCCTCCAGCATGTCTATTCTTGGAGCTGGACTTGACCTTAGGGCTTCCTGTTACAAGGGGATCTGGCAGTAGGGCAGCTGTGAGTCAGATGCAGCCAGCAAGATAGCCATGTCAGGGTATCACGGGGCAGTGGGAAGAAGCCACACAGGGCCTTTTCTGACCTCAGGCCAGGCAAGTTTCCACACCCATCCTGACAATTTCACATATGACTAACTCCATGCTATCTCTATGTGGAAAAAATGGAGAGACAACATTCGTTATGGAGAAATGACTTGTGAATTCTGTCTGGGTGAATCAGACCTTACTGAAGCCTCAGTGGGTATTTTCACTCTTTTTTATAATTCCATGGAGTTGTTTCCACAAATTTGTAGAATAGAATCAAAGTGCTAAGACAACCTAGAAACCAAGTATTGGGGGATTCAGTTAACAGGCAGTGAATCTAACTAAAACCATTCTTTCTGTTGATGTGAAGAGAAGGTATTTGTGGGAAAGGTAGTAAATGCTCATTTTTATCAAATACCTTGTTTGGAATATTTTAACGATGGGAAGGCAGTAAAAATGAGAATTAGGACAGGGAAAGGGCACTGGTAACCTGGGTGTGGCTAGTTTTTTTTGTAGGTTTGGTAGAATTTGGTAATGTTTTAACATGCTGTATAATATTCAATTTTAGAAAATATGTGACTTTCTAATATTTTTAAACATTTATTTTTTGTACGTGCATGCATATGTATATATGTGTTCATGTGCATATGTGCATGTTATATGTGAGCAGCACATAAGCAAAGGTCAGAAGACAAATTTATAGTTCTCTTCTTCTAAGACACGGGCTTCTGGGGCCGAATTTAGACCATCTATCTTGGCAGCAAGCGCTTCTACCTACAAGGTTATCATGTTGGCCCTGCAGTATGTAATTTAAAATCTTCGATGTTGTTACAGTGAAACCCAGTCTCCATAAGTACAGTGCTGTGTATTACTTATTCTATATATTTATCACTTCATCAAATATCTGTTAGTCACCTGGCTGTCCATCCATCCACCTGCTCATCTGTTTGGACACTACCCCTCTTTCATACAAAACTTGTGAACAACACGCTTGACCTGGATTGTTCCTTACCCCACCCCCACAGCCAAATTCATATGCTGCATCCTAATCCTCAGTGCTTCGGAATGCGATCAGTTAGAGGCAGGGTCTTTAAAGAGCTACTGAAGTTAAGAAGAGATCATTAGGACTGGTCTCTAGTCCTGTGTGGTTGGTGCCCTCATAAGAAGAGGAAGTTGGACCTACTCACCAGAGGGAGAGAGTGTGAAGACAATAGCTATCTACGGCCAAAGGAAGAGGACTCAGGAGAGACCAACACTTCGACCTTAAATGTTGTCTCAAACCTGCTTCTTTCCGGTGAGAAGATGAACTTGTTTCAGTTCCCCCGCTGGCCTGTGGTGTTCTAGCACACTGTACAAGCACCATGGCCTGAACTGGATACGAAAGAGGTATCATCGCCTGGCCTGCCAGGCTCAAAGCACCTGAAGTCACTGTGGCGATGAATCAAATGCTCAGCTTTCCAGAACACCAAAGACCCTGCGGTTGAGTAGAGTGGCTAAGGATGGCATGCACTCATGGTTTATTTTATATTCTGGAGAGAAAGGGGGGGGAGAGAGAGAGAGAGAGAAAGAAAGTTTCAGCTGGAGAGTTAAAGGGAATTTATATCATCAGTCTTAAGATAAGAAGCGTGGGAAGCTGTATTCTGTTTTTTAATTCATGTGGTGGTATTTAGACCTAAAACAGTCTTTGGAGCATTTTTGCTCCTTTAAACTCATCAGAAAACTCATTTTCACAGCAAAATCCTGTCTTCCTGGCAGAGCCATGTATTCCCAGCACAGTCGGCCTCAGCTGATCTCCAGAGTAAGCAGAAGGTGGAGCCGTGTGGACTGGCAGCCTGACTCACTTGCGCTTTGATAGTGTCTGGATGGAACTGCTAACTGAGGGAACAAATCATGGTGTGAACCGAGGTAGAAGACATAGAACAGTGCTGTGGTTTAGGAGTAGAATATGGTTACATGTTTTAAGAAGCAACACAGACCAAACTACAAAAGTGTGGAATTTTGAGGCCTATAAGGAACTTTGGATGTTGCTTAGTCAAAGCCCTTAATTTGTAGATTTGGAACCAGAGACAGCTTCAAAGGTGACTGGCCTAAGGTTAAAAAAAATAAAAAGCTTAAGCTTCTTCTGCATTGTAGGTTTGAATATGGGGAATCCTCAACTACAAGGTGCCTTCAAGCCCAGTCTCAAAAAGAAATAAAGGCCCTGGAATTTTTCTGTTCCTGTACTTGTCGTTCTTCCAATATGCATCACTTTCTTTCCTCGGCATAATTAACAAATACTACAAGATGTAAAGATACAAACACAGAGCTCTATCTTATATTTTTAACTTTAACTTTCCCATCAGTCACTACTAGTGCAACACTGATCCTTTGGGCCAGAAATTTGCCTGGAGTTCTAAACTTTGAGCACATTTGTGCCAAGAATCCTTGGAGGCAGCTTTCACTTGCCCTTATTAGTGATAAAAGGAGATGTGCCTTGTCTAAGGCTCTTCTTAGCTCACATACTAGATTTGCCTTCATTTTTAGTCACAGTTAGTTAAATCTCCATCTTCTCTGGAGATCATTCTTTGTTCCTGAGAAGATCATGGTATCATGTCCCGGTTTTCCTTTCGCCAATAGATAAAAGGGGCACGATGGCAACAGTAAACAGTGTCGGGTTCTGTTTGTAGTTTTGTTTTCTGTGGGGCTCAAATTTCTCAAGTGCCAATATCCCAGGCATCTGGGTAACCTCCTGTAGTACCTGCCTGTTTCACAAAGGTGGAAACAGCGAGATGGTTAAACTTCATTGTTAACCTGCCTGACTTTAGAATCACCCAAAAGACATACCCCTGGGCATGTCTGTGTTTTCAGAGAGGTTTAAATGAGGAAGGAAAAACTGCCTCAACGAGGGACTGAAACATATCATGAGCTAGAGCCTTGGGCCAAATAAATGTGGGCAGAGGAGGAAGCAAGCAGAGCCCTAGTCATCTCTCTCTGTTTTCTGACTGCAGACCTATCGTGACCAGTCACCTCACAACTCCTACCACCATCCCTGCCCCGCTGTGGTAGACTGTATCTCCTAAAAACATGAACCACAATAAAAATTGGCTCATATATAGCTTCTTGCATTGCATTGAGTCATAGCAATGAGCAAAGTCACTGTTGCAATAGGCCAAGTAACTTGACATAGTTCGTCCGAAAGCAGAGCAGAGCTTTCCCCCTGGACTATGTGCAAAACCCCTGAGCTTGCAGCCACTGTGCAGGCTGCCTGCCCACCTCCTTATTTCTTCATTCATTCTCTAGCCAACAGGCTTTTCTCTGACTGCCCATTTTATTTTCCATAATTCTTACTCTTGGGACAGATGATTTCCACAATCCCTTCATGTATTGAGATCCCATGACTGATTAAAGGTGTAATGTATGCAGTTTGATTAATTTGTACTAATGCCCAAGATCATTCATAATGTTAATTCCTTTACTGAAGGTTCCAGCAGCTTCTTAGTATACTTATAGCTCTCCTTCTGATGTGAAAGGAATCATGCTGCTTTTCCCAGAAAAACATTTAAAGTCCCAATTTAAAACTAAGGTTTCAAAACATACCAGAAAGGATTTTGCCATGCATACAACATACCAATTCTCCATATGGACCAAAACTGTCATTTGAAGCCCCCGTTTTCTTGGTTGTCTCTTCCTAGTCTCACAGACGCAGGGCTAATTGCTTGCAGCTTCAGGTCTTTTATAACATGAGGGAATGATTTGAGTGTCTTGGGTTTGAGTACTGCATATGTTAGACATGCCAGGCTTCGACCTATTAGAATGCCTGAATTATCTGAATTTCAGAAAACTTCTGAAAAAAACCTCCTGTGGGAATGGTGGGGTGTATCTGAAGACCGTCATGTCTTGACTTTGCTCTGTGCTTTCTTAGTAATTCTCTGTGCTTTCTTAGTAATTCTAGTCTTTGGAGTCAAGCAGGCCTGGGTTCTAATCACGTTCTGCTGGGAATAATGAGGACATCATTTGATTGTCCTGAGTCACAGTTCTCATTTATAAACAGAAATGGGGGAGTCTCCCTCTTTCCCTGGAGTCTGTTGTAAGGCAGATGCCACCAGAATTCCCTGGACACCCTGCACCCAGTGGGACCTCCAGAGCAACCAGCAGTTACACAGCACTATATTTTAATGACATTTCCTCACTCACCCAGGGCAGTCTCCTCTAGTAAAATAAATTTCATGCAAACTAGTGTTTGAAGAGCACTTTCCAGAGATGTGATGCACATGTGCTTGTTAAAATTTCCTTAAATCTAATGTTAAAATCCTATCTTAAGAGATGGTATCCAGAGAAAGTTGTTCTAGAAAGGCAATGATATTGATTTTCTTTTCATTTAGGCTTTTTATATATTGTTTTTTCACAAAGGGAGAGGCCCTTCTTCCCCAACCTAAGGGGCTTTAACAATGAGCATAGTTCTTGCCTCTGGGAACTTTCATAGTTCCTTGCTAGTTTTATCCTAAAGCTTGGCTTACTTAGTGGCAGCTGTCAGGGGTCGTCTGCTCTTCAAAGTAGGTCAGGCTCTATCCTCCTGGTGAGCAGAAGTAGGCCTCTGTCTAATAGGGCTTACCAAGATTTAAACAAAAATGTTGAAAATCGTCAAAATTTATCTGTCAGATGACTAGTAGAGGGAAGGGGACTGCCTAGGGCCACTTTGGAGTGAGGGCGGCCCCCAGAGAGCAGATTTCCAAATCTAGCCATGAATCGCATGAAAACCGAGCCCGGTACATACTAATGAGCAACATCCAGTGTTGCTGCTGCTAATAGCACAAGCTTATTTCAGAGCTCAGAACGTGGCTCAGGCTTCCTGCTTACAGAATCCACCCAAAAAAGGAGCAGTTTGGAACCTCAGCACTGATTATGAGCAGCCTCAGATCCTCTGCAGTCGCCCTATTTTCCTTAAACTGTCAGGACCGGTCGGCTCCAGGGGAAGACTTCCTAATTTACCTGGGCTTACTCCAGTGTCTCCTGCGCTCTGCTGAAGGGATAAGCATGTTGTTGTGGATTCATCTGACAGGCTGTGGGAAGCTGTATGCAACCAGACTGCTAAGTCCACATTATCTGGCATTTACTCCTCAGAAATTTGATTCTGAGCATGTATACTTTGCATGACAATCTAGATTTCACAGGAAATTTTTGAACCAAATAACCCAGAGGCAGGTCTGAGTAATTTAAAGCTGGGTGAAATGGGGCAAGAAAGAGTCCGGAATATACAGGTCTACATCTTGGCTGGGGAGGTTTGAAGTTTCCAGGCGCCCAGGCAGCTGGCATCCCTCCAAGTATGTATCACCCTGGCGTCATAGGCTGTGGGCCGGGCAATCCATGTTCTCATTCTCCTCTTCCTTCCCATCCCCTGACGTTTTCCCCATTTCCATCAGCTAGAGAGACTCAGGGTCTACTGATCCAGAGCGAGAAGAATGAGGCATAGAGAGATGGTTCAGCCCGCCCCAGCATGGACGCCCTTGTCTACAGTGGATGGTCTTGCTTCCCAGGAGCTCTAAGAGCACACCCTGGACTTTGAGCTCCAGCCTCCGTACCTCATTTTCCTGAGGAGGAAATGACAATGCTGTATCTCCAGGAAATAAAAAGGGGCAGTCAATAGGAACAAGAACAGGTGTTTACCCAGGGTTGTTTCCTCTCTGTGCTGCTCCCTAATCTCTCAATCCTTTGTCCTGAAGTTCCCAGGCTGCCAGCCTTTCTTGGATACTACTGACTTTAGCATGGGTCTCCTGAGAGACCTCTGAGCTTGCAGACCGTGGTTCCTTTATCTGAGAGCTCTGTGATTGCCTCCTAACTGTAGCCCCTCCTCGAGACACCTCGAGGCACTCAGGCAATTTAGTCTGATCAGTCTGAGGGTTGCTTTCTCTTCTTCCTAAACCCTGATATCCCACCCCCTGAGTCAGTTGGGTAATCTGATCGTGAGGTTCTATACAAAGAAAGCACCGCTCCAGTTCCTACTGATCCTCACCATAGCTGTGTGTTAAACTAGAGAAATTAGCTCTAACTGATAAGAGTGACTGTCACTACTCCATTTCCTGTTGCCCACAGCCAAGTATACCTGAGGACAAAGGTGGAGCCAGATGCCAGAGGTTTGCAACTGCTTGGCATGCTGTATGTGTGAGAGGCTGATGTTGCTTTGGAACAGAATGGTGCTGTGGTTTTCCTGTGGTGTGCTGGGAGCCCACCCTGGCAGGATGCTGCAAGACACCTGGATGTTGATGCGCTCCAGCAGACTGACCATGCCCGGGTGGTCCAGGTCCCTGCAGACTGTCCCAGGGGATGTCAAGGAAGGTCGTGGAGGGATAGCATTCCTAAAGACTTCAAATGTGTAATCACATCTCTGAGGATGTGTTAACAGGATTTAATGAGACAATGGTTACCAGCTTCCAATTCTGTACCCCACTTAGAATTTTAAAAATAAACCCTATGAGGTTAGGGATGTAGCTCAGTGCTGAGCATGTGGGTTCAGTACCCAGGACCACATAAAACCAGGCATGACATACATGCGCACCTATAGTCCCCGCACTTGGGAAGTAGACACAAGGGGATCATAAGTTCAAGGTCATCTTTCATCTTATATTACAGAGCAAGGTTCTGACCAGCCGAGGCTACATGAGCTTTGTTTAAAAAAAAAAAGTTTGCTATCTTCTAGCAAATAGGACAGTTAGTTATATTGCCTGATGTGTATTTTAAAATTTTGCACATGTGATAAAAAGCCTTACTTTATTAAATGTAAATACCAGAATGACATCACCGTGTTTGAAACCTATTTGAACAGTGCTTCATTTGAACACACCTAAATGAGAGAGTACTAGGTGTCGGAAGTGCCCAGCTCCCTGCTGGCCACTCCCATCTCGCTGGCTGCAACCTGCAGCTGCTCCCTGTGCAGCTCTGGGAGAAGTAGCTGGCACCTAGTCTGCAATCATTTGCCCTGGCTGCACATGGGGATCAGGTGGGGCGTTTCTCAAAAGGAATGCCTGGATCCCCTGCTCCCCAAGAGAGTCTGAGGTACTTGTCATGGGGAGTGATCTGGGTAAGGGGACCTTTCAGATCTCCCTGGGCGATAATAATATGCAGCAAGGTTTCAGAAACAGTACCCCTTAAGCATTAATATGTATTAAAAGGAAGGAGGCTGGTTAAAACAAGGATGCTGGACCCCACCCCACAGTATGCCTTTCTAGCAAGGTCCCAGGCAAACCAATGCTACTGTATCAGGGGCCACGGATTGAGAACAGCCACATAATTCTGCCATTTACTTGTGTGTGTGTGTGTGTGTGTGTGTGTGTGTGTGTTTATATGTGCTCATATGTGTGCATGCATACACATGCGTGTGCACATATGTGAAGGCCAGAAGTCAACCTCAGATATCATTCTTCAGCAACCATCCACCTTGTTTTTTAAGACAGGGTTTCACACTTGGCCTATGACTCACCGAAGACTGGGCTGGCTGGCCATCAACCCCCAGGGAGCCTCCTGTTTCCATCTTCCCAGCAGTGAGAATACAAGCGCGTGCCTCTGTACCCAGCTCTCACACCTGTAAATGCCAACGTTTACACCCAGCTTTCTCATATGGGCTCTGGGAATTGAACTGAGATTTTCATGGGTGTGTGTCAAGGTCTTATCTAAAAAAAATTATTTTTTGACCATTACAAAAATTTATTTAGCAAAAAGTTCAATGTGAAAATGTATCCAACTTGACTTTTACATCAAAGTAGAACAAGCCTTTGGGAATGGACCTGGATTTGTCTGCTGTTGCTGTTAAACTCACTCCACTGCTTCTAACATGATGATACAGTTTCCTCGTATCACCACCATTCCCATACTTTTCTGCCGCCCACTGGTCGCCAGCTCCACAGCTCATTGATCAAAAGGTTCACGAAAGAACTGAAGCCTTGCAAGATGTCCTGCATGTGCCTGCTTCCATTCAATTTCAGTGATAAGTTCTTATCCATAAATTTCTTCAGCTCAGAAAGCTGCACCTTGCTCGAGGTGGCTGCTCAGAGTGGGCAGCAGGCTGGAGACAGAACCAGGCTCTTACCTTAAAAATAGTTTTTAAATATTTTATTTACCCATTCATTCATTTATTTGATATAATAGGGTTGATATAATAGGATGATAGAAAAAAACATGCAGATGAAGATCAGAGGACAACTTTCAGAATCAGTTCTCTCCTTCCATCTTGTTGGCTTCAGAGGATCAAACTCAGGTCACCAAGTTTGTGAGTGGGCAACTTACCCACTGAACTATTTTGCTTATTCCATTGTCATTTACTTTTAAATGATAGACTATGGACATCTTTCCATGGCAGTTCCTATAGACCCACTCATTTTTCTTAATGTTTGCCTAATATTCCATTATATGGAAGAGACTATTCTAACAACACTCATCCAGCTAGGGGTGCATTTGAACCCCGTTCTTTCTGACTTCAAAGACTGAATGATTTTTCACTCCTACAAGAGATAAGAGGAGCTGTGTACATTCTGAGCCACAAAACAGCCATATGGTTGGCAAAGTGTTATGAAAGTTCAAAATAGTATGGTACAATTATTAGGTTCTGCGAAGAGTCTGATAAATCAAGCATTCATCAGGATGGAGGCCAAATCTAGCCCTGGTTTAGGAGGCCTTACCCTGAATGCTTCTATAACATTAGCTTTAAGCTAACGCTAACCTAGCACCTTTTAGAGAGCAGTGTTGAACAATAGTCGTCTGCAGGCCCAAAGGGGCCTTTGAGTTCATGTAGCCCAACCCTTTGTCATAGCAGGGGAGGAAGCTGGAGTGTAAGGAGGACCCAGGGCCCCCTCGAGCTCTGTCTGCCCCATTGAGAGGGTGTGGCAGCTGACAAAGCCCCAAAGTTCGCCTCCTGTGCGTTGGCTCCTGTCTTGCTCTTGTTGCTGGAAACATGTCTTCCTGGTGCTTTATCTGTGCTGTTCATTTCTCTTGTATACATGTATCCTTCCAGATGCTTGTTGGCTTTCTTATAAGATATTTACGTTTTCTGATCACTTCCACTTTTATCTAGGAATGGAAAATCAATCTAAATGTCACAGAGGGAAAATTTCCCTGAAGAAGATTGTCGGTGACAGTGAATTTGTCACCCAACCTACTCTCTATTCCTTCTGCAGGGCCCGAGAACTCATGTCGTTTCACTGTCTGAACCCAGGCCTCTCACGGCCTTGCCAAGTTCTCATTCCACGGCCCTCCTATCACCCACTGATCCCATCTCTACACTGACTAATTCGTTTTAGACTCCTTCATTGACCTAATAATATTGGCTTGTTTAATTTATGCCAGGAAATTCTCAAGAACGCTTCATTTAGACTCAGATAAGGGACCTTTTTTTCTCCTGCCTGTTGGAGAAAGTCTCCTCTCCACCCCCCACCCCCACTTAGGAGAGGGGGAGGTAAATGCCAACAAGATGCAATGGCGGTGTTCTTCCTGCTGCTGGGGCTGGGTGCTGTGTGGTGGGCAGGCCTGCCTATAACAGAGTGGGTTTCGCACATCATCTTTCTGGTTACTCTTGGGGTTGATGTCCTGTGACCCCCGGAGGTCATCCAAATGGTTCTGAGCAGCAGAGTGCATCCTCTCAGAGTGGTGGGGCCTGTTGGCTGGCTACCTTACCACTAGGCCAGGGCAGCCCCGCAGTCACTTCCCCAGCTATGTGCCCTTCTGGCACCTCGATTTATAAATGCTGGCCTTAAAAAAATTTTTTTTAATCTGCTCTGATCTGATTCCCTTAAAAGAGACTGAAGTAAAAGCCTCAAGGCTGAATGTTTTCTAATCCAGTCCCAAAGAAAAGTGGCCTTAAATGGGAAGCTATTCAGCCAAAAGCCAAACCCATCCTGGATGCAAGATTGATTCACCACCTCCGGCTCAGGAAGATGCCACTGAGGGTGTGGTTACTTACTTGCTGATGGCAATTAAAATTCCAACAGCCACTTTCCCAAGCAGCCACCCTCAGGATGAGGAGGGGTCCTTTAAGATTCTATGCATAAAAGAATGTGTGTACCTTCCACACCCCTGGACTTCCGGACCTAGTGGAGCTGGTCAGGCCCCTGATCAGGAGTGATCTTATATATCTCCATCAGGAAAGGTCAGAGCCACAACCAGAATCCACCCTTCCACCGCTGAGCTCTCTCCGCCCCTGCGGCAGGCAGGACTCTGGGAGCTGCACCATTTGGCTGATTCATTTGTCTTCATTGATGTTGCTTATATCTGAGGCCTTTGTCACATATATGATGATGTGAGATTCGATTCTCTTGAATGTGTAAACACAGAACTCTAGTGTGAGGCTCTGGGCCCCGCAGTGGGCCTGAAGAGTTATCTGCTGTCGGGGTGAGAATGCTTATGCTCTGAGCCCCGGGGATGGGGCCACATGGGGGGAGGGGTCTGTGAGTCTTAAATATCAAGAAGCAGTTCTTGAGTTTTGAGGGTTAAGAGCTGTCAGCGCTGCCTTGCCTCGCTCTGTGGGCTTCTGGTCTTGCCCAGGACTTTGCCTTGCGGACCAGTCAACTCAAGGAGTTTATCTTCCTCTGCAGCTCACTCGCAAGGGAGCTCACAGCCATTCAATGTCACTGCTTCAGTGTCTTGTCGCCCCCCCTTCCTTTTCCTCCAGGGATTAGTCTTCATCTAATGCCACAGTTGTCTTGTGGCTGGTTCCTGAAAGGCTGAGCTTAGTATTACTTATTCTGTCATGTTCATTTCTGAGCCACTCCACACTTTGCTGATACTTTAATCCTTGTAAAATACATGTTGCTTTAGGTCGTTCTACTAGTCCCAGTAAAGGTCAAGCTGTTTAGGTGGCCTACCATAGCCCCCGGCACAGCGCCCAGCCCTGCCAAGCATCCACTCTGCCAATACAGCCTTACCCAACCCCAGCTTTATTCCTCCTTAGATGTTCTATTTTATCACATCATCCTGTGTCGATTATCTTAAGGTTTTTACAAGTAAGATTTTAACTAAGTTAGTCCTCTATTTTTCAGATTAAGACACGAGAACGTGACAAGCTGGGCTAAGCACGATGTCTAGGTCACCACTTCGTTAGGCATCACTTCCCAGGGACTGGGGTCTATCTCCTTTTCAGGCAGGTGTGCTCACGTCACTTTAGGCCCACCACCCACTACAAGCTCCCATTGTCTGAGGGAGAAAGTGGTGGTCCTGAGTCTTCTCTGAGCCAGGCTGTACCAGTGGTACTCCTGACCAGTGTGGGGTTCCTTGGCTGAGAACTCTGCTCCCACTCCCTATATGCAAGAAAAAGTTATGAAAGTATTCTGCTCTCTGATGGTGTGCTGGGAATGGGGAGAGTATCAGCCAATAATATACTATTTGCTAGGGTTGCTGAAGCAGAAAACACACACACACACACACACACACACACACACACACACACACACACAAAATGACTTGAGCAACAGGAATTTGCTGTCTCATTTCTGGGTGCCAGAGCTCTGCAGTCAGGGTGCAGGTAGGATTATTTGCTTCTGAAGAGAAACCCTTTCATGCCATTCTCCAAGCCTTTGGCAGCCTCAGCCGTAACTTGGTTTCTAGATGACCTTTTCTTTTTTTTTTTTTTTTTTATTAAAAATTTAATTATACATTTTAAAATTTTTTACCAGTTCCCTCCCTCCCTCCTCCTCCCCCTCCCCTTCCCCCAGTGCCTCCCCCCCAATTCCCAGAGAGTCTTTTATTGTGTACGCCTAACTCTCCACTGGGTCCTCCTCTCCGATGACATATAAGGACCCAGTGGCATTTCCATAAGCCCTTTCTCTTGTTCCCCTTAAGCATAAGATCACTACTATGGCTGTCTAGATGACCTTTTCTGTCTCAGTCTAAGTTTTGCCTTTTTACCAGGACTTCAGTCATATTGGATTGGGGCCTTGATTTAACTTGATAGTCTGCAGGGATTTTTTGCTATGAGGCAGGTCTCCAGGCACCCGTGAGGGGGTCCCTAGATTGAGATTGACCTGGGGGCATGACTGTGAGGACCTATCTGGGTTGCATAGCTGAAATAGCAAGATGCAGCCTATGCTTCGAGACCATTCTCTGGGCAGGTAGTCTACGGCTGATAAAGATGGAGAAGGCAAGCTGGCAAGCACGCACATGCTTGTTCTTGCTCAGTGCCCTTGCTGTAAGTGTGATGCGACCCGCTGCTTCAAGCTCCTGCCTCCCTGGAATGATTAGCTGTTACCTGGTATTGTGGGCCAGCTAAGCCTTTCTTCTTCTGTTGCTAAGGTCAGGTATTATTGTGCAACAGGTAATAAAACAAAGGCAGATCCAATTTCCAAATAAGGTCCTATTTTCTAGTACAGGACTTCAGCATGGTTTGGGGACATAATCCAACCACAATAATTGAGGGCAGAGCCTCTCCTAGGCCTCCTCAGGAGCCCTGGGGAGCCACTTCGCCAGTTCTGTACACGTGCCTCACTAGTCCAGGGTCCAAAGACATCAAAACCTTCAGATTCAGGCTCTGATTCCAGACACAAGGAACTTGGTGTGCTTGAAATAAACGTGTCTCACTGCATCTTTGGCCTAAAATATATTCTGTTTTGCAAGAGCTCTAAGGAAAATTATGCATACGAAGCTGTTTCAGAGCCCTGATACAACTGTTAACGCCATTGATAATAATTATGATATAATATATGATATAATAATAATACTGTGCACCAACTTGGTGTGTTATATGAGACTCCAGTCAAATAGCTCATATGCCATTTTCTTTAAAGGTTTTCATTTATTTTATTTCTTGTCAAAGCTATTTTGTCATTACCAAAGTTACAATGATGTAAAGAATGCACATTTCAGAAAAAATAGCATGTGACTCCCAAATCATGTCTCTAAGAGCTAAAGCAGGTCCATCCTCACTAAAAAGAGAGAGGGGGAAACATAGACTCATGTGCGTGTGCACAAACATATGCATGCTGAGATAATGAATCAAGTGAAGGTGATTTATTAGAAAGCATTTCCAGGAGCAATTACAGGGGATTGGGGTGGAGAGGGAAAGACAAAGAGTTATGAGATGGGGGTGGGAGAGGCCTTGCAGGATGTTCTGGGAGATACCCACATACCAGGGGTCTCATTCTCACTGAGCATTAGACTAGGAGCTGAAGTAGTTTACACCCCTACAGCTAACAGTACTATTGTTAGGCTGCCTCTCCCCTGCCTCCCTCCCTGTCATGGAAATTCCCAGCAGTTAACAGTCTGTAGGTAGGGTTGAGGGCAATCCTACAGAACAGGACTGGCTCCTGGAAATGTAAGAGCAGCCAGGGTTGGTGGACAGAGAGAAAGGGGCCTGCTGCTTCACGTGCTTGGTACGTCCTGTATTTCTGGTTCCTGATGCCATCCTAGAAGGAGCTGTATGCAGTTCCTCCTGTGAAGGGCAGAGGTAGGCTTCAGAGTCTTTAAGAGTGAAGATTCTAGATAACAAGCATGCTCGCACACACACTATCTCTCCTGGCAGAGCTGTGACATGTTTTATTCTAAATGGTATCTGCCTATTTTTTTTTTCTTAGCAAATTTAGAGATGGTGGGGAGGGAGGGTAATAACACATGCAAAGATGGGAGAAAACCCTCACCAGGCCACAGACATGAATGTATTTAGTTCTAACTTGTTGGTTTTCACATGAAAGTTAGGATAGGGTAGTTTTTTTTTAAAGTTATTTATTTACTTAGTCATTTATGAGAGCAAGAAAGAGAGTAGGCAAGCACGTCACATGAGCATGTGAAAGTCAGAGGGCAAACTTTGAGAAGTTGGTGTTCTTCTTCCATTATGTGGGCACCTGGAGATTAAACTCAGGTCACCGGATTTGCATTAAGGTGCTTTTATCCGCCGAGTCATCTTGCTGGCCCAAGGGGGAAGCTTTTAGTGGTACCTGAATACATGCTTCAGGCCCATGAGACTTCTCTGTCTGCTTGCCCGGGAAGATTCCTGACTACAGATCAGTCCTGTCCCCTCCCCTCACACCCAGATCCTGTGAACTCCCCACTGTCTCATCTCTCTCTATTTCTCTTCCTCACTCTTCCCTCTTCTACCTGTGGTTGGCTTGGATTTATTTTCTTCTTTTCTTTCAGTAGGGGACAGATGAGATAATTGGGCTGAGCGCCCAGTCTAGATTATGTAGGAGACCATGAGTATGCTTGAGGTGAGGAGAGGCTTCCGTTCCTTCTTGGTAGAAAGGAAAAATGATGTGTGTGGATGTCAGAGCAGACATGCCGCGAGAGAACTGTCTGCCTTGTGTCAGGAGGACAAGCATTTCCTGATGAGGAAGATGGAAGCCAGGACAGTGCCAGGCAAGCACAAGGCTGTAGGTTGCAGTACCTGCAGCAGGGACCTGACCACTCAATCTTGGTGCCTCTTGGTAGAAAGGCGAGGTACTTCCTAATGAAGACTGATGAAGTCATAACTTGCAAGATAATGAGCTGGAACAGGATTCCTTTCTGAACCGAAAGTCAGGGTTGTTGATAATGAATGCAACTGTCTCTACTGAGCTTAGACACACACCGTGCATGGGGCTTGGTGAAATGAAGTCTTCCTTGTAAGACAACAGATTGCAAGGAAAGGAATCTATGTTTAAATTGCTGTTCAGCTGAGCTAAGAAAAGTCAAGAGCTCGACTTCTACCTCAACAGATTAATCCTGAAAGTTGGGTGCTGAGAAATTGCTAAGGGGCTTGAAGACTTCTTAGGTTCTCTGGCAACCTGCAACTGTTTTCCAAGGTCCCAAATTGAGGGACATCTTCAAATCATAAGCAAATCAATAGTGCTAGAACTTCAGGAGTAAGCACTTCAAAAGTCTGGAGGTTTTTTTTTTTTTCTTGAACTGGTGAGTCATCAAGATATCACAGATTTCAGAGGTACATTTAAAAAGGAACTGAAGGAATGTTTATCTTGTGACAAGGTTGGATAGCAAATGTAAGGATCCTGGGTTTCAGATGTAGCTTCCAACATCACTTCTGTTTCTACTGTGCAGAATGAAAAAGCATGGTCTGGCCCTTCCCTCCACTCCGCCGCCAGGGACGCGTGCGCACGCGGTCCAGCCGGGCCTCACCGCGCGACCTAGGTAAGCTCCGTCCCCGCCCACCCCCAGAACACCAGGCCGCCCAAGGGACCCAGCTCCTCCCACCATCCAGCCAGAGCCGCCGCGCAGAGGCCTGGGAGGAGGAGAGGGCACCCCCTCTGCGCCTGGGCCCGGTCCCCAGGTCCCCCAGGTTAAATAGCGCCCCGCCAACGCCCCATCCTCCCTTCCCCCACTCCGCCGCCAGGGACGCGCGCCGTCCAGCCGGGCCTCAGCGCACGACCCAGGTAAGCTCCGTCCGCGCCCACCCCCGGAACCCCAGGCCAGATAATACAGTTTAGTGAAAAATGCACAGAAATTGAAAGATCTTAAGAGTTAAAACGACAATGCCAAAGTCAAAGTGCAAATCCATGAGAAACAATACTCAAGTAAACAAATCTCCCACTGAAGGAATTAATCCCATAATGTTAGACTCCAACCAGAGCAAACCCATGGAAAATGGCCAAGAAAGCCTGACCCAGGATAACGACCTTCAAAATATAATCATTACCATGTTCAATACTATGAAAGAGGAAATCTGGGAGGAATTAAATAATCGAATCAATTGCTTTGAAGAGGAACACAACAGACACATGGAGGAGTTGAGAAAAACAGTGCAAGAAACAAACACCGGCCTAGAGCAGCTAAAGCAGACTCAAGCAGAGTTTAAAACTGAGCTAAAAGACAAGTTATCTTCCACCCAGAACGCCACAGAGAGTCTTATCAGCAGAACTAACGAAGCAGAAAACAGAATTTCAGACCTTGAAGATAAAGTGGGAGTATTAACCAGCTCAATGGAAGAGGTTGTTAAAGCCAAAAAGATACTTGAGAGAAATATTCAGGAGATATGGGACACCCTGAAGAAGCTTAACATGTGTATTCATGGAATACCAGAGCAAGAATCTCAAAACACCACCCCTGAGGAAATTTTTCAAACGATCATCAAGGAAAACTTTCCTCATCTAAAAAAAGAGAGGCCCATCCATATACAAGAGGCATTCCACACCCCAAACAGATATGACCAAAACAGAAGCTCGCCACGGAAAATAATAGTCAAAACACTCCACATTCAAGATGAAGAACTGGTGCTGAGAGCTTCAAGGGAGAAAAAACAAGTCACTTTTAAAGGTAAACCTATTAAAATAACAAATGACTTCTCAGTCGAAACAGTAAAAGCAAGAAGAGCTTGGAGAGACATACTTCAAGTATTGAATGAGCAAAAATGTCAACCCAGACTGATTTACCCTGCAAAACTATCAGTCATGATCATGATCGAGGGAGAAAGAAAAATCTTCCAGCACAAAGACAACTTGAAGGGATACATGTCCACCAAACCAGGCCTTCAAAAAATGCTAGAAATGATACTCAAGCATGAAGAAAAAAACAGACATATCCAGGAGAACAGAAGGCAAGTATAACACCATTAAAAGCGAAGCAATATACTTATAAAAACTACTAAACATAATAAATGTCTGGAATTAAAAATAGTTTCTCCATTATAACACTACATGTTAATGGAATTAACTCACCGATCAAGAGACACAGATTACAAACTTGGATTAAAAATCACAATCCATCAATCTGCTGCCTTCAGGAAACCCATCTCACCACAAAAGATAGGCATGCCCTAAAAATAAAAGGCTGGTCAACAATTCTACAAGCTAATGGAAGCAGAAAACAGGCAGAGGTAGCCATTATGATATCAGACAAAGTGGACTTCAAACCAAAGAAAATTATAAGACACACGGATGGATACTACATTTTAGTCACAGGTACAATTCACCAGGAAGACTTCACAATACTGAACATATATGCACCCATTACGGGCCCCTCCACATTCATTAAGAAACCCCTACATCTCTAAAGCAAGAAATCAACCCTCAAACGATAATTCTTGGGGACTTCAACACCGCCCTCTCAACATGGGAATAGATCAACAGGTCAAAAGCTTAACAGAGACACTTTGAACCTTAATCAAACCCTTAAAGAAATGGACCTTACAGATTTCTATCGAACTTTTCACCCACGCACCAAAGAATACACATTTTTCTCAGCAGCACACGGAACTTTCTCCAAAATAGATCACATATTGGGCCACAAAACGAATCTACACATATACAAAAAAGTTGAAATTCTAACCTGTGCCCTGTCAGACCACCATGGCCTAAAGCTGGACATCCACAACACAACAAAGAAGAGAAAATACATTAACTCCTGGAAACTTAACAATATGATGCTGAATGAGAACTGCATTCAGGAAGAAATTAAAAAGGAAATTCAAGATTTCCTGAAAGCGAATGATAATGAAAATACAAGTTACCAAAATCTCTGGGACACAATGAAAGCTGTTCTAAGAGGTAAGTTCATAGCTCTTAATGCCTACATCAAAAAAATGGAAACATTAGAAATAAACAACTTAACAATGCAGCTTAAAGCTTTAGAGAAACTAGAGCAATCTGATCCCAAAAGTAGTAGAAGAGAGGAGATTAGCAAAATAAGGGGAGAAATATCTGAAATCAAGATTAAGAAAACAATAGAAAAAATCAACCAGTCAAAAAGCTGGTTCTTTGAAAAAATCAATAAGATTGATACACCCTTAGCTAAACTAACCAAAAGCAAGAGAGAGAAAACCCAAATTAACAAAATTAGAAATGAACATAGAGTAATCACTACTGATACCCAAGAAATCCAGAGAATTATAACATCATATTTCAAAAACTTATACTCTGTGAAGTTTGACAACATGAAAGAGATGGATGAATTTCTAAGTAAACACAACTTACCTAAATTGAATCAGGAAGTTGTGAATTATTTAAATAGTCCTATAACATATGAGGAAATTGAAGAAGTAATCTCAAATCTTCCCACCAAAAAATGTCCTGGACCAGATGGATTCAGCACAGAGTTCTACCAGACATTTAAGGAGTTAATAACACCAATACTCCTTAAACTGTTCGATCAAATAGCAAAGGAAGGAACACTACCAAATTCCTTCTATGAAGCTAATATCGTTTTAATCCCAAAACCTAATAAAGATTCACTTAAAAAAGAAAACTATAGGCCGATCTCTCTGATGAACACAGACGCAAGATTCTCAACAAAGTCTTAGCAAATCGGATTCAAAAACACATTAAAAAGATTATTCATGGGGACCAAGTAGGCTTCATCCCCGGCACACAAGGTTGGTTCAACATACGCAAATCAATAAATGTAATTCATCATGTAAACAAGTCCAAAGTTTTGACAAGATCCAACAGCCTTTTATGATCAAAACGCTAGAGACAGTAGGAATGGAAGGAAACTTTATCAATATAATAAAAGCTGTATACAACAAGCCCACAGCAAGGATTATGCTCAATGGGGAACAATTGGAAGCATTCCCACTTTGATCAGAAACTAGACAAGGCTGTCCACTCTCACCACTTCTATTCCATATTGTACTTGAAGTCTTAGCTGAAGCCATAAGACAAGAAAGGGACATAAGAGGGATTCAAATCAGCAAGGAAGAAGTCAAGCTATCCCTATTTGCAGATGACATGATCTTATACCTGAGTGATCCCAAAAACTCTACCAGGAAGCTCCTGGAACTAATTGAGAAGTTCAGCAGGGTGGCAGGATACAAAATAAATGTGCAAAAATCAGAGGCCTTCCTATATGCCCAGAATGAAAGAAGTGAAAAAGCCTTGAGAGAAACAATCCCATTTACTGTAGCCCCTAAAAAAATGAAATACCTTGGTATAAACCTAACCAAGGAGGTAAAAGACCTTTACAATGAAAACTTTAAAACCCTAAAGAAAGAAATAGCAGAAGACACCAGAAGGTGGAAAGACCTCCCTTGTTCCTGGATTGGCAGAATCAACATCGTAAAAATGACCATCCTACCAAAGGCAATATACAAATTCAATGCTATACCAATTAAAATCCCAAAGCAATTCTTCAAGGACATTGACCAAACAATCTCAAAGTTCATATGGAGGCACAAAAGACCCAGGATAGCAAAGACAATCCTGAGTAACAAAAACACTGCTGGAGGTATTACCATACCAAACCTAAGTCTATACTACAAATCCATAGTTATAAAGACAGCCTGGTACTGGCTCCAAAATAGACACACAGATCAATGGATAAGGATTGAAGACCCAGATATAAGCCCACACAATTACAGCCATTTAATCTTTGACAAAGGGGCCCAAAGAATCCAATGGAAAAAGAACAGCATCTTCAACAAATGGTGCTGGCAAAACTGGATCTCCACATGCAGAAGATTAAAGCTGGACCCGTACTTGTCACCATGTAGAAGACTTAATTCCAAATGGATCAAGGACTTTGATATCAGGCCAGAGACTATAAAAACCATAGTTGAAAGGATAGGGAACTCCCTCGAGCTGATTGGGCTAGGCCAACATTTCCTAAACAGACATCCAATGGCACAGTTACTGCTACCAACTCTCAACAGTTGGGATCTTGTGAAATTAAAGAGCTTCTGTTCAGATAAAGAGATTGTAACACAAGCTCAAAGGCAACCCATGGAATGGGAGAAAATCTTCACTAACCACACATCTGATAGAGCTCTGCTGTCCAGAGTGCACAAAGAACTTAGAAAACTAAACACCAAGGAAACCAATGGCCCTATTAAAAAATGGGCCCTTGGTGACTGACCCCTCCCTCACTGAGGTTTCCTGCTTTTATTACATCTACCCTTGAATGTGCTATTATAAGAAGACTCCAGTTTAACAGTTTTTTGTCTCTGACCAGGGGGTGACATACAGTGCCCATCAGGATGGAGTGAAGGGCATTGCAGGAGCAGCAAAACTGCAAAAGAAAATCAACAAGCCACAATCCAGAACTTCAGAGACTCTATATCAACCACATAGAACTAAGCCAGCCTAATCTCCCCCCATCCTGAAGCTCAGGGACATTTGCGGAAGAGGGGGTGGTAAGAGTGTAAGAGCAAAAGGATGGGAGGAGCAATGATTTGAAGATTCTCCACACTAGTTAGGGCTGAAGCAATCATAATAGGACTTTGCATGCCCTGCACAATGCCCAACACACTATTGACCTCACAAAGTCTAGCATTGGCTAAACGCACCAAGATCCTTGGAGGCAAGGGATTGACAGCCACAGTAGTGTTCCTATGCTTAAGGGGAACACGAGAAAGGGTTCAGGGAAATGCCACTGGGTCCTTGTACGTCATCGGAGAGAAGGACCAAGAGGAGAGTTAGGCATACATAATAAAGGACTCTCTGGGAATTGTCGGGGAGGCACTGGGAGATGGGGAGGGAGAGGGGGGGAGCAGGGAGTTCTGGGGGAGGAGGAGGGGGGGAGGGAACTGGTCTACCTATTAAGTTTGTATGAGCAGAAATAATAATAAAAATGTTAAAAAAAATGGGTCCTGGAACTTAAAAGAAACTTTACCAGGGATGAAATTAAAATGTCTAACAAATATCTTAAAAAATGCTCCACTTCCTTGGCCATCAGGGAAATGCAAATCAAAACTTCCCTGAGATATCATCTCACCCCGGTCAGGATGGCAAAAATCCACAATACAAACAACACCAAATGCTGGAGAGGATGTGGAGAGAGGGGAACTCTTCTACATTGCTGGTGGGAATGCAGGCTCATACAGCCACTCTGACGAGCCGTCTGGAGATTCTTAAAGAAATTAAAGATTGAAATGCCATATGACTCTGCTATTCCACTTTTGGGAATAACCCACCATACAGCAGAGGTTCACCTAGATAGCACAAGCACGACCATGTTCTTAGCAGCACTGTTTACAATAGCAAAGTCATGGAATCAACCCAAATGTCCAACAGTTCACGAGTGGATAAGGAAAGTGTGGTACATCTATACAATGGAATACTACTCAGCCATCAAAAATGATGAATTACTGGAATTTGCTGGGAAATGGATGTCATAGAAACAATTATATTAAGTGAAGTATCCCAGACCCAGAAAATTAAGCACTGTATGTACTCCCTAATAGGTGGCTTCTAGTACCAAACCCACCCAGCCCACCTAGAGACACTCAAAGAAAAATCTCTGTAATACCTACAGTAATTGCAAGAATTATGAACAGGAGGGATGGGGTAGGAGGGCCACACCAGAAATAAGGAGAGAGGGGACCATGTTACAGCAGAGCAAATAGGCCTCCATCAAGGACTCAAATAAGTAATGAGACATCTGATTAAGTTCATAGACTTTCGTTCCTGATCATTTACTACTGAGGGGGGGTATGATCTCACCAGAAGAGGAGGGCATATAGTCTGGCAGATAAAAAGTAATCATTTTGCAAATGGGTGATAGACCCCTCCCTCACTGTGGTTTCCTACTTTTATTACATCTACCTTTGAATGTGCTTTTATAACAAGACTATAGTTTAACAGCTTTTTGTCTCTGGCCAGGGGGTGACATACAATGCCCATCAGGATGGAGTGAAGGGCATTGCAGGAGCAGCAAAACTGCAAAAAAAAATCAACAAACCACAATCCAGAACTTCAGAGACTCTATATCAACCACCTAGAACTAGGCCAGACTAATCTCCCCCCATCCTGAAGCTCAGGGACATTTTCGGAAGAGGGGGCGGTAAGCGTGTAAGAGCAAAAGGATGGGAGGAGCAATGATTTGCAAGATACTCCACACAAGTTAGGCCTGAAGCAATCATAATTGGACTTTGCATGCCCTGCACAATGCCCAACACACTATTGACCTCACAAAGTCTAGCATCTGCTAATGGCACCAAGATCCTTGTACGTCATCGGAGAGAAGGGCCCGAGGAGAATCAGGCATGCACAAGAAAGGACTCTCTGGGAATTGGGGCAGGAGGCACTGGGAGATGGGGAGAGAAGGGGGAGGGGAGGGGGAGCAAGGGGTTCGGGGGAAGGAGGAAGGAGGGAGGGAACTGGTGTACCTATTAAGTTTGTATGAGCTGAAATAATAATAAAAAATATATTTAAAAAAAAAAGAAAAGGCATGGTCTGGATTCTTTTTTTTTAATTAATTTTTTTTTATCTATTCAATTGTGTGTGTGTGCGGTGTGTGTCTGTGTGTGTATGTGTGTGTGTAGAACCATGGATGAATTCGGGAACCACCATGGACCGCCTCCACCTCCTCCTTGTTTACTTTGCCCCGGGATTCACAGGCTGCGCCTACGAGGACCAGAAACGCAGGCCACCCCCGCTTCTGCCCGGTGTCTAGGTGTCTATACGTGGGGTCTAGGAACCGAACTCAGGACCTTCCGCCTGTAAGGCAGAAGCTTAACCCCTGAGCCACCTCTCCGGCCCCATCGTCTGGATTCTTTAAGACTGTATATTTTATTTATTTTAAAAATTGATAACACTATGTATTTCTCTGTCTCTCTCTCTTTTTCTGTCTCTCTCTCCCCCCCTCTCTCTATATATATGGAATATTTGCTATTTCATTGTCACTCACCAAGTTTTAGATTTATACCCTCATGCATAAAACACCATGTGTAATATGGGAAATCTGTGTTTTGTGTATGGTTTTTTGAGTCAGTACTAATGTTCATGATAACAACATGCATCTATAAATACTTTTCAAAGTTCATAAAACAAGGTGAATTTCACAGCATCTTTGTGAGGAGGTAATGTCATCTCTATTTTCCAGATGAAGCACTAAGGCTCATGGGAATTAAAGGATCTGTTCTGTTTTCTTTTGCTTGCTGGACTGCATTCAGAAGTTAGCTCTGTCGACTGAAAATCTTATTTTCTTTATTCTGGACATGTTACATAGATTAATTCCTTCACAGAGTGAGTGCTTACTCTGCCAATTTTACATATACATATCCATCAATAAATATTTATTAAATGAAAATTTACCAAATTACTGTTAAATTAGATTTGCTTTCAGTCAGTCAACATTGAATGACTGTCAACTAAGACAAAAATGGACTGATGGCCCCAGGTTTCTGGCAAGAAAACAAAAGTATAGCATCATTCAGAGAACCATCTTGTCTTAGTGAAATGTTCATTTCCCTCTCCTGGTTAGTTCAAAATCACCCTGCATATTCATTTCTTGCTTTGATAGGTTGGTGATAGAATTGCCCAGGAGAAAGTATCTGCTGGAGGCATAGCATATGCACTTCCCCAAAACCCAGTGGCACATTCAAGTTTTTCAGGTTGGAAGATGAATTTTAAAAAATAATTCAAAATGAATGAAGAAATCTAAAGCTTGGATTTCATTAGCGATGGTAAACCCATCTCTGCCAATACCTGTCAGGACTACCCTAGCACTCAGCTGTCATTACATACCACATCCTAGAGTGACAGTCATCAGTAAGGGTATGTCCCATAGAGGCAGGTAGAGTCCTAGCTAAGATATTAAAAACACATCACTATTCAGAATGTATTAGAGTCTCTAGCATCCAATAAACTACTTTCCAAAGAAGCAAAATTATTTAAAGACATGATTAGAAACTGTAAAAGATTAAAAAGTCTGAACATGGACAAGAAATGAAAAGAGCTTATTGATTCCATGGTGACAAGGGCTAATTTTTGGAAGGGAGAAGAAGTGGCATTTGAAGGGAGAGTGGAGTTTTATCCTTGGGCCTGAAGGCAGGGTGAAGGACAGAGAGGAGCAAGTCTCTGTCCCATGAGGTATGTGACTAAGCTCAAACTTTGTAAGTGCTGACTGGTCACTGGAGGGAAGGGCAGTGACCACAGAGCTTTTGCTCTAAATGTGGGCGTTGGAGGAAAGGGATCTATCATCCCATCCTTTGTCAATGATAAGGAGTGACACATTCATACTTTACTACTCCTTGACGGACAGGGTTGGAGTGGGAAAGGTTACAGGCCAGATTGATAGAGTCCTGTCCCGGTGCTACTTTTAACAATCTTTGAACAAATTACCAAGGAATGAGGCCACAGTTTGAAAAGGGAAATTGTCACTCCAAATTTTGGAGGTAGATTCTGGAAAGTAAAACACTGGTAGTTTTTATGTAAGTCCCAGGAAACTTCTAGAATGGATATCAAATAGCTTTATAAATTGCAAAGAGGGGAAATACAGTTTTTAGGCTCTAGTATAGATTTGTTTTTTAAAACATCTCCCCAGGATGGGGAGATGGCTCACGATGCCTGACAAGGACCTGCGTTTGGATTCCCAGATCCCACATAATGTTAGACAGATGTGGTGGGGGGCCTGTAATTCCTGTCCAGAAAAGGCGGAGCCTGAGAAATCGCAGAGCAAAGCAATAAGGATGTAGTACAATCCAGGATGATTTCTAATGTCATCGTTGGGACTCCATAGGCATTCACACTTGAGTGCTCTCTAACACACACACACGCACACACACACACACACACACACACACACGCTCACACACAGAGGCACACACAAAGTAAGACTAAAAAAAATTACAAATTAGTTCATTTCTACTTTTTATGTGATATTAAACCAAAAACTTAGGGGAATACATTGGACTCTAGGAGGTTTTGACAGATTCTTTCATAATATGTTCACAGAAAAGATAAAGAACTGTGGGTTGAATTATGGAAGGTTACGCGGCTTTGTTTGCTTGACTGATTGAGTGAGATGAATTAATGCTGCAGCGGAAAGCTAGAAGGATTGCCCATTTCTTTTTAGCTTTTGTCAGGGAAAGTGTGGATACAAAGATGAATGAGACAGGGCGCCTGTCTTCAAGAATTCAGCTGAGAAAAAGATTTATAAACATCTAGTTATGATCTTTTTGGAGAGTACTGTGCCAGAGAAAGGAATACAGGATGATAGGAGAGTCACTAGGGTGAGGGACCCGAGACTTTCTTGACAATTAGCCATGGCCAACTGTTACATAGACTCTTACCAATTAATGAGGAAGATTTCAAATAGGGGCAAGGTTACTTCTGGGAAAGATCACTGAACCAGAGGAATCACATTTCATGTTTCCTACAGATGCTGAGGTCCCAAGTGTGGTCATGGTCCAATTTTAGCAATCAGACTCAGTACAGCTTCGTCTGTTCAGATCTCCAATTGTACAACTCCATAGCCAGATGTGGACATGAATCACTGAGGTGGATAATCGGGTTGACTACTGCAAGTCACAACCAGAATCGAAGGAAGGAGAACATGAGCTTGTTAGCTTGATGAGACTACTGGGCTCTTCATACAATAAGATGATCCATTTGGCTATTCATAAGAATTGCGTGTAGAGCTGATAGTTCAATGGTTAAAGTATCTTTCACTGTTTAAGTAAAAGAAATGGAGTTTGAATCCCCAAAACCCATGTAAAATACCAGACAGACCAGCCTATGCTTAATTCCAGCCTCTGAAGGTGGAGCTTGGGAATTTCCAAGTAAACTGGCTAGCCAGGCTATCCCTATGAGAAAACTCTGAATTCAGAGACTGAGACTCAGCACAGTGAGGCAGAAAAGCAATTGAGGATGGTTCTTGTCATAGTTAGTCACAAGTGTCAACTTGATGGCTGAGGGTTTAAGCTCTGGGCATATTTGTAGAGAACTGGACTTGAGTTAAGCCCAGAGCAAACCTGCAGGAAACTATTCAGTGGATGGGGAAGGCTCATCCCATGGCAGGTTGGACTATTCCCTGGGCAGGTGGATAAAATGGAAGGAACCATTTGAGAAAGAAGTCATCCTTGGGTGTACTTGGCCAGACATGTTGGTCTGGCAAGTGAGGATCGTCCCTCTCTCAGCCATTATGTGGATATGGCGTGGCCAGTTCCCTTGGCCCTGATATTGGTGTGAGCTCTTCTGATGTGAGCTGAATTAAGACCTGTAACTGGACTATCATGAGAGACTAAACCTCTTGTTCGCTTAAACCATTTAATGGTGATTTTATCAGCAACCATGCAGACTAACTGCAACAGTTCTCAATCTCACTCTCGGGTGATATGCACATGTGTTGAGAATGAAGATGATTATCGATGTCACCTTTAGGTGTCTACATACAGCCACCCATATGTGAACATGCATGCACACTTGTGCACCACCTATACATATATACACAAATATAGAACAAAGAAAAAATGGCATGCAAACTGAGCATGGTGGTGCATGCCAGTGATTTCAACAGCTGGGACACTTGTGTCCTGGGTCACAAGTTCAAGGTGATCCTGGACAATGTAGAGACCCTATTTCAAGACCAAAACAAAGTAAAACTGCAAGCTAAAGGGTCCAGGAATTAAGGAAACCCCGTAATTCAGCAAAAGAAAACTGGCAGGGTAGATGGGAAGCCCTCAACTCAGAGAGATTTTGGGTTTATGTCTGAATTGTGCTGAAAACACTATAGTGTCCTCATCTCTGGGCTTTTTCAAGTCATTGAAAAGACTGATTCTGCTTTCCTAAAAAACAATGTGACTTACCGTTTAACATTTATAAGAAATATTTCTGTAATGCCACCTCAGGATTTGAAACCAACCTAGCTGAGACACATCTTAAGTCTGAAAAATCCCAATAATGTCCGTCTTATTTCCTGTGCAGAGCATGGTTTAGAATGAAATGTGAAGCCATTAAGTCATTCGAGTGTCTAGAAACAATTCACATTGAACCAGGAAGAATTTCTTAGAAAAGCACATCTCAAACCCCCACTGCAGGGCCTGAAGATCACACCGCACAATCGTCAACAGCAGGGTTCTGTTAGATTCTATCACTGGCAAGTGCCCTGCCCTAAATTCTGTGTGGGAATCTCCTCCCCACCCCGAAATCACTGCAACAAGATAGCCACACATCCTCAAAAATTCTTTCTAAACGCATCTCCCTGGAGGCTCACCCTTTCTCAGATTGGCACTCTTCTCTAGGGACAAAAAGCTGGGCATGTGGTGCGAGCGAAGGCCTTTTCATGAGGCCAGCTCCTAATTACGCACAGCCTTCTCCAGTGTTCCCAGCGTCAAAGCCCAGCAAGCACAATTAACTCATGTCACAGGGCTGTGGATAATGGTGGTCATTTAATGTAGCTGAATATCGCAGCCAGGGCCTTCCTGTTTCCAAACCCGTCAATAGAGTTGTGAGGCGTTGAGAGTATTTCACAGCCTCTCACCATCCCCATGGAAAACAAAGGAGAATCTGAGGCCTGTGCCCTGAATGCTTAGCATGGGAGGCTGCAACCTGGCTACTTTCTCTGCCCTGGAATGGAAGATGGTGGTATTTTGACATATTAGGATCAGCTCGCTTTGCTAGGCAACTCCAGGCTTCCATATTCACAGGTCTCAGCGTGACTAGAAAGGTCTTTAAAACAAAATATTATCTATTCCTCTGCATAAACACAAAGATACCATTCTTTAGTTCTTTCCAAAACTTAATATTTATTGAATTTAACCATCTATTTTTTGCCCTCTGCCATTTCATGCTTTATTTGCAAAACCACTTGTGATCTTTAAAATTTAATGAGATGATATTAAATAAATAATCCTGAAGCAGCATACTAAAATACCAGCGCATCTGGGCTGTGACTCTGAGTTTGAGAAAATGAGAAGTGTATCAATCCTGCCTTCTCTCTATTCAAGGAGCATGCAGCCCTGCTAATCTGCACATGTGAAGACCCAGCTGAGATGGACCTCAGCCCTTTGGTTGTCAGTAATAGGAAGGGAGAATAGATCTGTCTGGAAGCAGCCTCTTCAGTTTGCCCATAATAGCTTGGCAGTCAGAGTATAACATATTTTTCCTTGAAAATGAAATGCTATGAATAGCTCTAGTGCACAAGGACCCATGGCCAAAGAGGAATGTTCCAGGCAGAACTATCTAGTCCCTTCCTCTCTCTTACCCCTTCCCTACCCTCCACACATGAATACTACCATTCCAAATATCTCTAGCAGTTCTGAATGCAAACCAGAAGAGATCTTATTCTAAAAAAAGAAAAAAATGCATCCTCGAATTCCGTCTAGCAAGTAAACAAGACTTCATGGCCTGTGCTTGTCTAATCAGCCCCACCTTGTCTCTGTTCTACACTCATGCTATGGTTCCAGTTGACACGGTGTCTTTGCTGACTTCAGTTAAGCAGAAGACATCTTTAAGTCATTTTACATCTCTTTTGTTATTTATTTATTTTTTCTTTTCTGGTGGCCCTGGGGACTGAACTGGCAAGTATTCATGAGCTAGGCAGGTGTCCTTCCAGTGAACTACCACCCCAAGCCTCTTTATATCTCTTTCGGAACAAAGTAGAGAACATAGAGGTTGGCAGGTCAATATGATTTATCTAGATAATAGCGATATGGAGATTATTATTTTATCATTTAGTAACTATTTATTGCATAGAAGTCGTTCAAGTAAACAGAGAAAACAATCAAGGTAGCACTCCTGCAAATGATTAAGCTACTCTTAATGTCTTTGAGTTATTCCAAGATACTCACCTCTCATTTTCCCCAGCACCCTTAGCAAGTTAAAGGTTCTATTTTCAGAAGCACTAACTCAAGGAAGCCTTCCATCAAACTCCCCCGACTATGTTAGGTGTGCTCATTATGCTCTCGCCTAGCATGTTATCTGTCCCCATCACAATATCCTCAGGCCAGTCTGGACCACAACTGCTCACTTAACTGTCCACCTCTCGTCCACTAACTTTTAAGCTGTCCAAGGTCAAAGGTAACACCTGTCCTTTTCACATTTTAATCACTAACACAGACCATGCGTCTGACAGTCAGTAGGCATTTGCTTCAGGAATGGGAATCTCTTTATAATTTGATGTTGCCCTGGACTTTGTGAAAAACCAGCGAGTATGAAGTGTGACCCTCTTATGCGCAAGCCCTTTTCTCTGTCCTGGTTCTATGGAAGCCGTGGATGAAGTACCCTGCTTGCATCACCTCCATGCTAATGAGGCAAAGGATACAATCAGAAACTCTTCGAAAGATGTTGTCAAGCTACCAACTTCAGAGAAGAGACCATGGAGGCCAGACTGCTAAGGCTTCAAAGACTTTGGGAGGGCTCAAGTGTTCTTGAAGAAGGATGAGAACTGGTTAGGTAGAGCGGGTAAATGGGGCCTTGCAAGAAGGAATAAGAAATGAAAGCAGGGATAAATCCGACACAAAGAACAGGGAGGAGCTAGAGTTGGGGAACACACACCCTCCAAGAGCACTGAAGCCGAATGTGCATTGCGAGCTCTGGAAGCCAACAGAGAGCTCCGGGCCCAGATGCTGCCTAACAGAACATCAGTTCAAAAACTCTGAGCGATGGAACCCCACGATTTAAAAAGCATGACCCATTTAGGAAGCGACTCTTATAGTCCTGGCAAGGAAGATGGCAAAAGGAGAGCAGTCCTGAGATTCCCATGCCGTAGCCTCTGTGATCATCTAAGAATGAGAGCCTCAGTCCAGGCTGGGGATGAGTGAATGAAGAGAAGAAATGTAAACCAGGAAAACATTTTGAAGAAGTGGAGGGCTGGTCTCTGCTAGGGATGCATTTTAAAAACCTGAGAGGCAGCTCTCCTGAATTTATAAGAAGCTACATCAGGAAGTCAGTATGGGGACAAAGGTGGAGAGGGACGGGTGATATCAGGGGTCTTTCTGCTGTCACAACTCCCTTTGTCACCCGATCTTTTTAAAAGCAGTTTTATTTTCCAGGTAGGTGGTGATTATGGCTTGGGTATGAAGTGTCTCTCATGGGCTCATGTATCTAAGGTCTGGCCAAGAGTTAATGGCTCTACTGGGAGGTAACTGGATCATGGATTGATCTATTGATGAGCATAGTAGAATGGCCTAAGTGAAGGAAGAAGGTCACTGGAGGACGGGGAGTCTTCAAAAGGGTTTTCTTGTCCCTGGACCCTATTATTCTCTCTATTTAGCAGCCACCTTGAAGTGAACTACAATGGAATCAGCGGACTAAAACTGAAAACTCTGAAACCATGAGCCAGTACAATCTTCCCTCTCTTTTTTACCTCAATCTTTCACCAGTGATGATGGGCTAAAGTAGCATGGTGGTTTACGGTCATAGACCTATTGTTGCCTCATAGAACTTTAGGTACCTCCTGGGCTGAGTTCAGGATATGCTGCTTCACAAGCGAAAAACTATGCCAGTCTTTGCTAAAGTTTCCTGGACCTGTCTTTGCACTTTCTTCCAGTGACTTTTTATCATGGCTTTAGCAACCTTCACATTAATAAGAAAGGTACCACTTTTCCAAAAAAAAAAAAAAAAAAAAGTTCTGGAAAGGGGTGTGTGTGCGTGTGTGTGTGTGTGTGTGTGTGTGTGTGTGTTAATGGTTTTCCCTGCACTATCACTCCAAGCTCCACTCCTGGTGTGGAGAACCTGGGATCTCACGGCGATGATTTACCATTCTGGTGGCATTTGGGGACAGCCTGCCTGCTCCCCTGGTTCAGCTTTTCATCATCATTTTGAGGCTGTTTGCTCGGCTTTTGCTGTTGCAGTTGCAATTGTGCTTTGGATCTGACCTCCTGGCAAGCTGCAGAGTTTGGCTGAGGAAGCTGCCAGAAGCTGAGCCCTAGCCAAGGGGAGTGTCCAGAGCTCGGGACGAAGGGGATGGAGATGGGGAGGGGCTCAGAGAAGGGCTTATGCTTTGTGAACCAGAAAAAATTCGTCATCTTCTGCACGGTCTCCCCGACAGTGAAGGTGTCGCTGTAGTGACTTGGCGCCCTCCTAGTCTTATCTTAATTCTCACCGCCCCACACACTTGAATGTTGTTGTCACTCCCAAAAAAATGATTGTAGCTCTCTCTGAGCTATGCTTCATTTGAAGTGAGACTTAAGGCATCTCTCAATTAGAAGCCGGTGTCCTGGCCAGGGAGGGTAGGGGAGTCAGTACGCTCACCTTCTCAGTGCTTTTGACACCCCTTCCTCCTAGCCAGGGTCAACAGAGAGATCATGAACAGGAAAGGCTTTGACCTGGACCTCTGCATACCCAGAAGTGCAGTGCTGTCTCTGTTGACTTTAGAGTTGTCTGCTTTATAAGAACAAAGGCATCAGCTTCCATCTTTGCCTGAAAGATGGATTTAACATTGGTTAATAATATAACCAATGGTTATATTTTATGAGTTAAGCTATTTAGATAACCTATTAATCTTCAGGACAACTCTTATGGAAGTAAGTACCGAGTTCCTCAACTTGCAATTGCTCAAAGAGCCTGAGGAATAACTCAAAGCTGCACACTGGTAAGGACTGAAGCTCGAACACAGGTCTTTCTAACTTCAGAGCCAGACTTTTACCTCCAGTACTGCACTGCCTTTAAAAAAGGGTGAAGTCACATAATCCACCGCACTGCTGTTGCTGCGCCTCCCCCTCTTCCTCCTCATCCTCCTTTTCTTTGGAGTTCTGTTTTTTTAAACATAGTTTCACTTCTGAGTTGGGTTTCAACTCTCCATTGTCCCACCTCCGCCTTCTTCGTGTTAAAATTACAGGTGTGTGCCACTACACTGGTCCTCACACTCTGGCTCTTCTGGCGTATAGACAAATATGTGTATTAGAAAGATGTGATCAACATCAAAAAGTTTCATTTATTGAGCCCCTACATTGTAAAGCAGGAGAACACTTTTAGTTCTCAGAAACAATGTCACAGAAAAATGAGTCCTACCCACGTCTCTTCATTGTTGCTATGGTTACAGTCTAACTGTTGGGCAAACAGGCTTTTAAGAATCAGCAGCTTTCTACTATCCACCTAGGCATATCAGCACTGTCCAGCAGGCACAGCGTCTTGAACAAGGTCAGCTTCTGTTCTGGTCCCGGCTATCTCTCTGTATGTTTAAAGACTGGTTTTCCTTGCTTACCTGGTAAGGCCTACCTGGCTTACAATTCTTCTACCTAAAAGAATCCGAACTCCATGTCCTCCGGAGCCATACTGTGAAGCTAGGGACAAGCATTTGAGGTTCACACAAAAGTCCAAACAAAAGGTAATCCTTGAGATTCGGTCACAGAACTCAGATAAGAACCCCTACTTTCCTACCCAACGCAGATGCAATTTGCACTAGCAAACTGTAACCACAGGTGTTTTCTTCATGGGCAGGATATCTTGGGAACAGACAACTAACCTCCATGGCCAGGTTCCCGGGTAGACCCAATTATTCACCAAGCTGGTGAGGAATGGTCGCTGCTTCTGTCCTCTTCCAGTTAGCTTTTGAATCAACTGGTCCAGCAGGTTCCTCCCAAGTGCCCTTTTCACCTGAGATGATCTCACACATTTTCATGGCCTTGTAACTTACTCTCTAGCCTATTGATAACTGTTAGGTTACATGTGTATTACACCCACAACCAAGTAATAGCCCCATAAAATACTGTTTGACAGGGTCTTAAAGTTAAGTCTGTACATGGTGGGAAGAAAGAGTTTGATATGATTGGGAGATCCTCCATGGATAGGAAAGGAAGGACCCATGTGCATGTTCGGTATCCACCATCCTTAATTCTACATTAAGAGCCTGATTCCATAGCCTTATATCAAGTGCTTTATGACTTTAAAAAAAATCTTTATTCAGCTCACAGATTTTCCACTTGGATGCTCTGCACAGTACCATTTTTTTCCCTGATAAAAATAGCATACCTAAAGTACATATTTACATTTTATCATAATTGCCCTTCTCAATACAGTGATTTCTAGAGGAAGGGTACTCTCTCCTTCCACTGAATTCTATGGAAAATCTTGGACAGGTGCTAGAAATATATTCACTCAGTAAATATGGCTTTATTGAACAGCTATGCTATGCCAGGCATACAAAAATGAAAACGACACAGATTCTTCTTGCAAGAAGTTCACGTGCCGGGCTGGAAAAGTCACATGTTTAACAAGCACTGTAGATGCACCGTGAAGCTTCCCTGTAAGGAAAGCTGCCATGGTGCTTTTGGTTTTGGCAATTTTTTTTTTTTTTACTAACTTTCATTTTCTAAAACGGCTAAGCTGCCATGAGAAGAAATGCTTCTTCCTGGTGATTATCAGCCAGCAAGTCTCAGTTTCCAGTGAAGAAGATCCCACGTGTCTTTAAAATCCTTCCCGGCAAAAGCTGCGGGTCTGGGCTACCATTTCTATCCCCCGGTGGCAGCAGTTCTCAGATTCAGCCAGTTTATCCTGCTCAGCCTTCCCAGGGCTGATAAACGCTGGCTACTCACTCTGCCTCCTGAGCCTCCTTTTGCCTGGGCTGAGACCTTTAGACTTCGGCTTCTACTATCCTGCAATCTCGCCCTCCAGCCTTTAGCTTTGGGACTGAAATTGAAAACAGCCCTTGGTGCTTCTTTGGCTGACACCGTTGCCTGCCTTCAGCACCGCCTGACCTCTGAATGACCTGGCATGCCCAAATCCCATTTCTGCTAAGAGTCATCAGACTGGGTCACCCACGTGGTTGCTACATGGCGCAAGAGCGCAGAGAATGCCTGGATCGCTTTGGCAATGTCCAGGTAGTTCACATTTGCTTTCCTTGTGATTCTGGGCTGAATGTCAGTGCTCATCAACGTGTTTGGCAATAGGGAGACACAGTCTTGGCTTGGAGAAGGCTTGAGCCATCTGTTCTTTTAAGTGACAGAAATGATAAGCTTGAATTCTCTAGAACCAAGAAAATACAAGAATGCTTTCTAAAGAGTGTGATCCTGGTAGAAGTTTGGCTTTGTGTTCTTATATAGAGATATCTGAACCATTGAACGGTGGCCAGAAATCTATGCAGAAACAGAAAGCAAGTTAGTGGTTGCTAGAGATTTGGGGAAGAAAGAATGGAAAGTTATGAGTAATTAGTAAAGAGGTTTTAGAGGAAGATGATTTTTAAAATTTAGAAGGTGGTAGTAATCTCCCCAATTTTGCAAATACACTGGGACCCATTAAACAATTTAGCAGTTGCTGGGAGTCAAAAAAGGGCTTTGTATAAGCTAGACAAGCATAACCATTTAGCTACATCCTGATCCCTGAATTACACAGTTTAGAAAGGTGACTTTTATTATATAGGAAGTATATCACAACAATTGCCAAAATGTAGTTCGCATTAACAAGGATGTGTTTAGCATCTACTGTGAACTGGCTGTATCTGAGCATGAGAGACATTCTGAAATGGAAAAAGGCATCTGTAGCTGCAAATAACCCAGGGTTGTATTGAGACTCTTGTCACTTCTAGAACTGATCTGGAGCCTAAAACCAGGTGTAGACACCCACTCAGCTGCAGTGATCACCCTTGGACTTCATCCCCCTCTTAGCAACCTGGAAGTCCTTTCTTCTCCATCGAGTGTCAGCCAACTCCCCCCCCCATGCTTATGGAGTCATTAAGCTTTTCTCCGGAGTTCCATACTGCAGAAGGTGGACAGTAAGCACTCTAAAGTACTAGCATGAAAAGGCATACTCCTGCATGTTGGTTCCAAAGTCTTTCACATGTTATTCTGAATTTCTACCCACACCTTGAGGGCTAAACCAGCTGCAGTGGCAGTTACAACCTAGATACTACAAAGAGGTCCTACCTCTAGTTTGTCCCTGGAAGACTGGATTTGCCTATGAGAGGATGCTATGTATGTGCTATTGCCCTTAGCAATGGTACTTGACTATACCACCATCTAGGACCCAACTCATAAGAGTTTGGAAGTAATCCTGTCTTCCACGGGATTTTTAGTTTCCAGAAACGTCCAACATCTGGTCTTCAACCTTCCCTCTGAACCAAAGCAAGGCCATGTTCCAAGTGACCCCACTAAATGCAACCCATTTGTCCAACACCCACCTTTCTCTTGTGGATCAAAATCAATTGCAACCAGATGAGAATTTCCACAAGGGTCAAATGAGCCCTAGCAGAACAAAAAGAACAGTACAGGATGATGTCACCAGCAGGAAGACAGGCAAGAGCCTACGTTCTGAGGCCTCAGCCCTGAGACAGATGTGCGTGTCTCCTCCCAGCCTCCCCCCCAGCCCCAGGAGGGAAAGCCATAGAGTCAAGCAAGCTTGGTGGTATATTTAGAAATGCTGGGAGGAAGGGCAGGTGGCTCTCTCTGGCGGACAGGAAGAATCAGAGTTTCTAGAAAGAAGATACTTCTAATTCAAAAACTGGAGAGTTGGGTGGGGTCTCCTGAGGCCTTCTGGAAAGACTTGGGCTGGGTGAGAAGCATGTTTGGCAGAGGCGATAGAAACAAAGACAGTTCATTTTATCTTTGATGAAGGAAAAGCGGCTTTAAGAAAAATGTTGCAAGCAGAGCCTGTTCTGCGGATAAACAAAGAAAAGCATCATTGGCTGCAGCATCCACCCTCAAGAACTGTGCTTTGAAATCACAATTACGTGGCAGCTTGAAGGTCATGAATAGATTTGATCTGGCTGTCTAGCGGGAGAGAGAACATGCCAGCAGAGAGGAAGAGTTTCAAAAAACAAGGGGCTCTTTAAATAGAGCTATAAAGCTGGGTAGAAAACCTAGTCCAAGGGTTAAAAACAAGCTTCTCTTCCAAAGTTTCTATGGTAACAAGATAAAATCTACAGCAAGAGTGTAGTTAATGAAATATTTTTTTCTAGACCAACATGTAGCAGTAAGTAATGTGGGGCGACTTTGTGTATGCTCTAACACAGGTTACATTTTTAGCTGCTGCTGCTGTTTTTTTTTTTTTTTTTCCTGGCAAAAATTAGACATCGAATTTCGTCTCCATTTACTATATAGTCCCTGATTTCTCTTTCACATAGCAAAGAGTCTCAAAAACTGGTGTTGATCCAAATCACTTGGAATGGAGAGAAACCTTCCCCTTCCTTTTTCTTCCTGCCCCCAGCAACAGTTTGGATTCACTTGCACATACTTGCAGTGTTAATTTGGACAGTTAGAGTAAATGCTCATGACTGACTAATTTCATCTGTACACAAAGAACCAATACCGTCTGCTGAAGTTAGTTGGGAACTAGCTATGCTATGTATGATGAGGAAGGACTGGATATATTTGGGTTTGTAGGTCTAGATATGACACTAACTAGGTCAATTAATGTTGAACAATAAAACTTGGGGCAAATAATTTAACCTTTATGTTTCAGTTTCCCATAAAAAACTGTGAGATTTAAAACTGACCAAAAGTTGATTGAAAGGCTTAAGATTTTATATATATCCTAGGATTCTTTTCTGATGGAGCTCTAATACATTCCTATCTCCCTTCATAAAATCAGAAAACAAAACACAGGAAAGAAAATTACGATCACTATCCTTCACAAATAAAAACACAAAAATTGAATTGTTTTGAATTGTTTAAGTGACCACCATGGCTTCCATCATTAATTATTACTTAACATGTCATGAGCCTTCCACAATGCTAAGTTTACATGTATATTTATTTCACCCCATGCTTATAACTTGATGTCGCTATTTTATACTTGAGGATTATAAGGCTCATCATACTACATAGTTTACCAAACACAAAGCTATTAAAATAATAGAAAGTTGACTTAATGTAAGATATTATATTTATATTTTTTAATAGAAAGTTGACTTAATGTAAGATATTATATTTATATTTTTATTAGAATTTATATATATATAAATTTTATTAGAATTTATATATATATAAACACAATTGAACTTGTTCTCTCAGATATTTGAGATACTTTTTTATTTTCCTGCTTTATTGCACTGGTTATGGCTTCCATTTCATGATGTCTAGAAATAACAAGATGCCTTACCTTATTCCATTCTTAGGGAAAAGGCAGCTAACATTTCAGTACTGAGAGTTCACTCCTAGTTTTCATTTGCTGAGACATTTTTTTAACTGCACAGGGATATAGAACTTGCCAATTGTTTCTTCTGATTAGAAAAATCATATGTTGCTGCCTTTTATTGTGCGAAAATGATGAATTTCAGTATAAGATTATTAACTATTTCTCTAATTTTGCACTGAAATAAGCCTCTGCATTCAGTAAGATTTCATTATGGATTTTTGTGTTTTGTATTACTGTATTTGGCAAAATTTCATTATGGATTTTTGTGTATCAGCATAAACATTTATGAGGAGCATTGATCTGTAACTTTCTCCCTCTGTGTTTTATAAAAGGAGTTAGAAATGTGTCAGTCGGAGATCTATCAGAAGAAAGCTTAAGGATATATGTATATACAAACAAATATGTGAGTGTTTATAGGCAGACAAATGAACAAAAATTAGCTTATACAATTCAAAGAGGTAGAATCACTAGAAAGGTCAGGCTAGAAGCTCTTGGGTAGAAGTTGAAGCTCCAGGCTATGGGCAAGATATTTCTTTCTTAGATAAGTCTCAGTACTCTTCTTTCAAGGAGGAATGGGTTAAGCCCACTCAGATTATTGGTGATAATCAACTTTGCTTAGCGTTAACTAGTAATACCTATTACTAAGTTTACAAAGTCCATTCAGAGTAACTGGTATTTAGATAGAGTGAACATGAAAAAATCTCAGGCTATCCTTGTAACTTGAACACATACCTATAATATTGCAAAATAAAAACAGTGACAAAGTCATGCTCTGTGTAACATGACATAACTATCCTTCATATAACCAAAACACACAGACCTTTTCTGCAGAAGAGCATTTGAAGGCCTTGAATGATATTCTTTTTTGGTATTCTATAACTTAAATACTGTGGCATGAATTTAACTATGGTTAATATAACTTCTGTTACATGATATGATGATAAGAAAGGGAAAAAACCACTAAAACTGTGTGTGTAAAAATATGTATATATAAGCATGTTTGTAATAAAATAGCAATGAACTGAGGAATATAATTACAGTTCTTATTTCTGCAACTTGTCACATAGTTATAGCTTGTACTTATAACTGCCTTATTAGCCTACCTTTTCCATATTTCTTTTGCCTTCAGTCAGCAGTTCAGTTGGTTTTAGTCTCTTCCTAGAGATGTGTTCTAAACTTTAATTCCTGAAGTGATGGAGCTTTCTGTTATTACTTTGCAATAGTGCTTGAATAGAGTTAGTTTTCTACCAACTAGTCTCAGAGAATGTTGGTTACTAAATAAAATATAACTTGGGCGGTTTAAATAGTAGAAATTTATTTCTCACAGTTTTAGTAGCTGGGATTTATAAAATCAAGTGTTGGCCAATCTGGTTCCTCTTGAGGGTCTTCTTAGTTTGCAAGTATATGCCTTCTTTATGCTCGCATGGAAGAAAATGAGTATCTGGTATCTTTTCTTATGAGATCACTGATCCCATAGGAATTCTACCCTAATAAATTTATTCCCTTTCAAATGTACCACCTGAAAACACTATAATAATAGGGATTATGGCTTCAATATAAGTCGAAGACTTAGGAAGACTCAGACATTTATGTGTATGGCAGTAGTACCCAGAAGATACTAAGGACTTCATGTGTTCTTTCATAGTCTTGCTTACTACCTCTTTGCAGTACCAGTCGAATTTCCTTTGATAGTCATGGCACAGTAATTCCCTTCTTTGCCTACTGACTCAAAGGAATGAGGAACCTGAAAGCCATATGCCACTTACAATTTCTCTTCCACTCAAGTCATTGTTGAGTCTTTTGGTAATATTACTGTCTTTGGAAGCAAGATTCCCTAGACCACCAGTGTATAAGGTCACAAGGATGGGACACAGATATTTCAGTAGTTACTCTCTGGAGGTAATATCAAGTGATGCTACCTCTATTTCATCTCATTGATCCTGGTTTTTGAGTCTTAACTGTGTTAAAAGGAACACCATATCAAATCAATGCATGTATTACCTTCCGGAGGGCATTGCCACAGTCCTGCAAGTATTGTCGCCTAGCTTGAATTGATTGGATTTTTAAAATTTAATTATATTTTTTATTTCTTCCACTCATACAAAGTTGATAAGTACCCCATTCCCCTCTCTCCCTCCACCCCTCCCTGGATCCCCTTGCTCCCTCCCCACTTTTTCCCTTTCCTTTCCCCCCTCCCTCTCTTTCTCCCAGTGCCCCTTCCCCACCCCCCATTCCTGCAGCATCCTATAGTGTGCATGTCAAACTTCCCTCTGATGAGGTGTAAGGACTCAGTGGCATTGCCCAGAGCTCTTTTTGTGTGTGCGCGTGTTCCCCTTTAGTATAGGAACACTATTGTGGCTGTTAGTCCCTTGCCTCTAAGGATCGTAGTGCCTGTGATCCATGTTAGACTTTGGGGGTTCAATGATATGATGGTCATTGCGCAGGTCATGCAAAATCCTATTATGATTACTTCGGTCCTAACTGTGATTGGATTTTCATGAGGTCATTCTAGCATTCTGTCATGCTGCAGGATGATTGGGAGCATAGGCCATCAAATGGCATGATTTCAACACCATTACCGTATTTCAACTGCTAGGAAGTAAATTCCTTGCTCAAAAGCAATATTGTATGATATAACACAATGGTGATTAAGGTATTTGGTAAGCTCACAGGTAGTAGATTTGTTAGAAGGATCGTGTACAAGGAAAGTAAACCAATAATCACAGTATTTATGTCAGTAAAAACAAGGATCTCATCTTTCCATGTAAATATATAATAGCTGGGAAAATCACCCCAGCTATCCCAGATTTCATGTTAAGGGTTCATTATTGGTATCTGTTGTTGACAGATTGAGTGCTCAGTCGTGACTCAGTCCAGATTAGCCATGGTAGCTAAAACTCCATATTGTTGATCTTGTATATAATCTTCCCTGCTACCATGATGCTCCGATTACTCTTCAGTTGCTGTAATTAAATACTCTGACCAAGCAGCTTAAGTGTGAAAGGGCTTATTATTTATTTTACAGTTCTAGAGAAGATACAATGCATCATGGCAGGGAATGCATAGTGACAGACAGGGAAGGCATAGTAGCTGAAACAGGTCAGCTGTTACATTTCAGCCATACTCAGGAAGAAGAGAACAAGAGAAAACAAGAAATGGGGCTGGGTTATCAAAACTCAGTGCTGTCCCCCGGTGTTGCCCTTTCTCCAGCAGGGGCCAGAACCTTCTTAAATAGCAAGTACCATCTGGGGACCAGCTGTTCAAACACATGAGACTGAGGGAAACATTTGAGTTCAAACCATATCATATGAGTACTTTGTCCATGAGCTTTTTGGACAGTGGCAGGAATGGCTGGGGAAACAGGCAAACTTGCGTAATGTAGTCATCCTATCTACTGTTAAAACTCCTCTGCTTAGAACTTTTGTGAGCATTTGTATGAGACACAAAAAATTCACTTTCTCTGTTCATTCAGATAAAACTATTCACATATTTCTTTACCAAGCTTCTATGTTATCAAGGTTCCATTCAAGTTATGTCCAAGATAGCAGCAACCTAAGAGTCCCTCCTAGGACATTCATGAAGACCAGAGGTGGAGTGAACTCCCCAGTGTTCGTTTTGCTTGGGAGGAAAAGTATGAGCGTGCCTTTAGAACTGACCAAGACTAATCTTGTATGTATATTTCCTTCCAATGATAGAACACTGGTTATCATGCCCAGTTTTATGATTTGATGAGTTAGATAACACCTAGTTAATGATGAAAAACTTAGGTGGTATAGTAACTGGAAGGCCCATGGTTAAGCATTCAGTCTCTAAGATCCAGGAGCAAACCAAAGCTTTGTCTCAAAAAGAATAATCCATGGAGAATTAGGCTCCAAATGCTTAGGATCTGTGTTATGGTTTACCTATCAGGACCTACCACTGCTTCCACATGTCTATGAACCATTAATATCTCAAGCACTATCATATCTCTTGATCAGTGGCAAAACAACTTCCGTAATATTCTGGACCAATTCAGAGCCTTCTTTTGTTCTAGCCCCACTTAAAAAAAATGGAAGCTTCCCAAGTCAGTAATTGTTAGGTCAAGTAACCAGATACATAGGAAGACACAATCCAAAGAGATTACACTAGGTATATGCATCTGTTGTGGCAATAGAAGCAACCAGAGGCAACAACTTATCCTTCATCTTAGAATATTCCCCAACTCCCCAATTTTTAGAAATTTCACTGATGTACCTAAGCTTTGGTCAGATTATTTTCTGCTGCCATATTAGTGATTCTAGACTATTTGCTACTTGTTAAATCTAGTCAGCCCAATATCATCAGTATAAGGGACCACTATGATATATTCTGAAAAGGAAAATATTGATATAGGGCTAGATAATTGATAGACCCCTGAAGTAAGAGAGTGAAAGAATATCATTACCCTTATCAGATGGAAGCAAATTTCTTCTAGTGGTCTTTGTTGACGGGAATGAAGAAAAAGGCATTGACTGGTTCGGTAGTGGTATACCAGGTACCAGCAGCTGTGTTAATTGCTCAAGCAATGAAAGTTTATCTTGATCAGCTACTGCAAGTAGAGTTCCATTTGGTTATGTGCTTATAATTAAGAGTTCATCTAATCTCTGCACACTCCAATAAGCAAGTTGAATATAAGGTAGGGTAGAAGTCACCACCTCCTGAATCTTTAAAGTCCTTGGTGGGGATAGATAATATTTCTTCCTTAACTATTTAAGAGCATTCACTATAAACTATGTATGTCTTGTTCTATTTGTTAGAAACTTTCTAATTACAAATCAAATTTCTTTAATAGGCATCAGATTAATCTGATTTTTCTTTCTCCATGTTTTTGTTTCAGTACTTTGAAATTTCTAAATTGCCTATTTATTGTGAAAATTTCAGAATACTGCTCTTGTGTCTTTTGATGTCTATAGGATCCATAATGTCATCCTGTCTTTCAATCTTAATATTAGTTATCTATATTTTCTCTTTTTTCCCCTTGATCTTTTTTTAATCATTGCTTTGCATTGATTGATTTTTTTCTGCATTTCATTGATTTTTGTTGCTTATTTCTTTTTTTCTGCTTACTTACAATCTAATTTGCTGTTGTTTTTCTCTTCCAACATAAGAAAAATTCAAGGTTGCACATTTCCATCTAAGTATTTCTTTAGCTGCATCATACACAATTTTCTGTGTCACATGCCATTCTCATTCAGTTTAGAGTATTGCTTACTTTTTCTAGTGACTTCTTTTACCCGTGGGTTATTATGTTATTTTGGTTCAAAATATATGAACACATAACAGATATCATTCCTCTATTACGTCCAACTTAATTTCATGGTGACTAATGAACATGCTCTGTAATATTTAAGCCTTTTGAATTTATCAATTCTTGTTTTATTGCTGTGTCAGCCTGGATACTGTTGATAAATTCACAACCAAGTGGCTTAAGGGAAAAAGTTTTATTGTGGCTTAGTATTCTTAATTATAGTTTCTTGTCCAGATGGCAGGAGAATCCATACCAACACCAGAGGCCAAAGGAACTTGCCACACCATATCCATATATCCACCGGACTGCTGATAGAGGGACAATCCTTATTTGCTAAACCAGCATGTCTGGCCAAGTATACCAAAGGATGCCAAGTTCTTTAACCAGTTCCCTCTGTTTTATTCATCTGCCCAAGTAGTTCCACCCATCATAAGCTGGGTCCTCTCCATCAATTTCGACAATATCCTGCAGGCTTGCCAGGGTTCAAATCAAGTCAAGTTTTTACAGCTGCCCAGAGCTCAGGACTTCAGTTGCCAGGTTGACACCTGTATCTAACTATGACAGTTGATCATCATCTCATGCTTCTAATCTTTTTCAGTTATGTGCACTATTTTTAACACTGTAAGTCAAGTTAGTTGATAGTTTTGTTCTTATTCTTATTTTTTAATTAATTGTTCTATCAGTTATTAAGAGCAGAGCACTGAAATGTCCAATTTTTGATTATCTGTTTCTCCCTTTATTTATATTAGTTGTAGTTTCATGTATTCTGTAGTTCTACAATTAAGTAGATGGCAAATTTAAGATTTTTGTCTTTTCCTGATCAGAATGACACTTTTCTTACTAACAAATCTTATTTGTTTGATACTGATATGCCACTTTGGTTTTCTTTTATTTTTTATTTATATGATACATCATTTAACTTTCTGCTTATTTCTGTCTTTGAAGGTGGAGTCAATCTTTTATAAGCTGTATTTGCTTAGACCTCACTTTTGAATGTCTCCCCTTTCATTGGAATAATTAATTCACATGTACTGTGATTGATTATTGATTTTCAATCAACCATCTCATATTTTTCTAGTTGCTATATCTATTTTTAGTCTCCTGTTTCTTGTTGGAATACTTTTAGTATTTCATTTCAATTATTCCATTAACTTTTAATTTTTACATATGCATATGTGTGCTTTATTTATATTTGGCTTAGAAATTACTCCAGAAATTATATATATATCCTCAATTTATTGTATTATCTTTACAGGGCACCATACAACTTCATGTAAAAAATAAGAACCTTACATAATAAAATTCTATTTTCGTTACATTACCCCTCATGATATTTTTGTAGGTAGGTATATTTTTATATCTACCTGTGAGATAATTTCTATGATGAACTATATAATCTCTGCTTTGGCATTCTTCAGCCTTTCAAACAAATTGAAGGAAGATTTTCCATATATGAGCAATTGCCAGTGGTCTTCATGACACCTTATGTATTTGGTTCTGCATGCAGTCAGTGTTGTTTCCTTCTGGACTGATAGTCATTATTCTTTCTTATTAGAACAAGCCCTTTGGCCTCCAAACTCTTATCACTTTTATTTGTAAGTTTATTTCATCTTTATTTAAGGATATTTTTGCTTCAGTCTTAGTTGATATTATTTAATGCCTTCAGTACTTTAAAATTATTATTTCATAATCTACTAGCTTCAAATTCCTCCTTTTGTCCCTCTTTCTCTCCTCTTTTCTCTCATTCTTCTTTGGACAGGATCTTTCTATGTAGCCTATGCTGGTCTGGAATTCTTGATCCTCTTGCTTCCCCTTCCTGAATGCTGGGGTGATCTCTAACACTTCTGATGAAAAGTTAGCAATGGCATGGATAATTTTCCTCTATCTATCTATCTATCTATCTATCTATCTACCTATCTATCTATTTATCTACATACATACATCTACATATATATCAATTTGGACTGTTAAAAAATGTCATGGGCTTATAACTTAAAATGACACGTGTTTCTCACAGTTTTTGTAGGTTGAAAAATTTGAGTTCAAAAGACTCAGATATATCTGATATCTAGTGAGTATTTACTTCCTGGCTGGATTCTCACATGGTAGAAAGACAAAGATACTCATCAGGGTTCTACTTTCATAACCCAGCTATTCTCAAAAGCCCTACCAACAATTACTGTTGATCATTTCTCTCAACATTACTGTCTTCTAAATTTCCACTAGAGCAACTTGTTAAGTCTGTCTATAGCATTCAATGACTTTTCTAGCCCAAAGTACATAACTCTTCCACATTACAGCCCCAAACAGTCCCATAGGCCTCAAAACCACAGTAACACCCTCACCTCTTATTGCCAGAAAATACCCTCGCAAGAGCAACTTAAGCTGATGGGAACTTGACTCACAGTTCAAAGCACAGTCTATCATGACAGAGAAGTCAAGCAGTAGGAGCAGGAAGCATCATATAGCATTTGCCGTCGGGAAGCAGAGAATGATGAATGCTGAGCAGTTCCTATTCTCCTTCATGCAGTCCTGGGTCCCCACCAGGGCATGGTGAATCATAGTGAGCACCTCAATTAAAACAATCAAGATAACTTCCCACAAACATTCCCAGAGGCCCATTGCCCTATTGGTTTTACTAAGTTGACAGTGTTAATCATCACCATCTCACAAAGGATTAGGTTTCAACACAGGAGCTTTGGAGGGAGACACACACATTCAGACTATAAAAAAATGTTTCTTAAGAGTTTCGTTGCCTATTTTTTTTATTTATTTTGTTTTTATTATTGTCTCTTTATCTTTTATTCCCAGAGTTTGACTTTGATATTCTAAGACCCAGTTGCCTTTTTATTCATACAACTTGGAGTTTGTTTAGTTTCTTGAATCTGTAGTTTGATTTTTTTTCATCAAATTTGGGGAAATTGTGACCATTTTTCTTTTAAACATATTTTTTTGTCCTCAATTTTTTTTCTTTCTATTTTCTGTAGAATTCCATGCACATCATACCACAAAAACTGTTCCATAAATTACTGAGATTTATTCATTTGGGGGCTTTGTGTGTGTGTGTGTGTGTGTGTGTGTGTGTGTGTGTGTGTGTGTGTTATCAGAGGGCACTGCGTATCCCTGTAGAGGACGAAGGGTGACTTGGAGAATCATCCTGGATTGTTTCTACCTCCTTCTCGCTTCGCTTTGGGATTTCCCAGGCTCCGCCCACCAGGGCTGGAAGTGCAGGCCACTGCTGTTTCCACCTGCTGTTTTTATGTGGGACCTGGGATCTGAACTTATGCTTGGGAGACAGAGTCTTAACCCCTGAGCCATCTCTCCAGACCCTGTTCGTTGTTTTTTAAATCTTTTATTTTCAGATTCCACCTCTTCCACTTTGCTTTAAGTTTACTTATCATACAATCCAAAGTCTCTAAACTGTTGCTAAAACTTTCCAGTAAGTTTTTCGCTTTATATATTACACACGGCACTTTTGGAATTCTCATTTAGTTGTTTTTTACGGTTTCTACTTCTCTGCTGAGCTTCCACATCTGCACATTCATTTCAAACATCTTTTATCCAGTCATGGAATGTATTTGTGGTAGCTACTTGACGATCCTCATCTAATAATCCTGAGCGTCTGGGTCATCTTCTTTCTTTTCTGTCCTTTTACATTTTTAATTTGAGTCATAATTTTCTTTCTTTTCATGTCTAGTAAAATTCCTAGTAGCCTAGACATCATGTGTGATATACCATAGGAACCCTGCATTATACGCTGTGTAATATTTAAAGAGGGTTGAAGTTGTTACGGCTGTTTACATCTTTTCTAAGTCTTTTAGGCTCAGCTTTGTGCTTTATTAGGATAGCTCTATACTGACTTTGAATTTAATCTAGGAATGCCTTCATTATATAGTGTGACCCTAATTCCTAAGGTTTTTATCTCTCAAGTAGGGATCTTATTTCTGAGAATAGTTTTTTTCTTGGGGGGGGGTCAATTGATTCCCAAGCTCTAACTTCATTGCTTCAGGGACCACAGGATCTCTGGCATTATCAGTCACTTCAAAGGCCTGCAGCAATCACAGGGAAGCAAGTATAGCTCAGCCCTTGCCAAAGACTCACGGTGAATCCCGACTTAGGCTTCTGGGACTCTGCACAAAGGCTTTTCTACCCTGGAATCCTGACTTGTAATATCATTCATCATTCCCTCTGCTTTGATTCCATTTCCCCATGCCCCAACAGAAACGAACCTTGAGCAGAAATCTGGGGCAACGTGGGACTCACCCCATGTTTCCCTTCCCTTCTCTTAGCAACTATGCTCCTATACTGCTGATTCTTTTCCTTAAAACAGTTGTCTACTATATTTTATTAATTGTTACAGTTTTTTTCAATACCAGAGTAAGTTAGATATCAGTTATTCCATTATTGTGAAATGCTAAAATCTCCAAACACATCACCTGGAAACTATTTTGAAAAATGTTTATACATGATGCTTCCAATGAAACTCTACTTCTTTTTTATTATTATTTATTCAAGTGTGTGTGTGTATGTGTGTGTGTGTGTGTAGAACCACGGGCGAATTCGGGAACCACCATGGACCGCCCCCGCCTCCTCCTTGTTCACTCTGCCCGGGGATTTACAGGATCCGCCCTACCAGGACCAGAAACGCAGGCTGCCCACCGCTTCCATCGGCATCTATACGTGGGGTTCAGGATCCGAACTCAGGCAGAGGCTTAACCTCTGAGCCACCTCTCCAGCCCCGAAACTATACTTCTATAAAGAAAAATATGGTTATTCGTGATCTTCATTAATGGATGCTTAAAAATATTACAAGTGGAACCATAGTATCATTAACTTACTTGTCAATAGCTGTCTAGGCACTTTTGCATCACACATAATCCCTTCTCCACCCCCAAGTCACAGCATCTGAAACAGAATTGGATGCCTAATTCACAAGAAACCCATCTGCACTTAGAGCTTGGGTAGTGTGATTTCCCTCTAACAACCTGAATTAAGAGGCTCTGTGATTACAGGCAGAAGGTAGCAGGTGTTTGACCAGAAATCATGTAGAGTTGGCAGTAGACATTAGACAAGTCAAAGTAATGACCGAGTTGCCAAGGAGAGCAATCTATTGGTAAGCAGTCTGTACACTTCACAGTAGGTGCAGAGAGAAATAGAGATGCTTCTAGAGGAAAAGGAAAACACAGAATCTAAATTCCCTCTATATTTTCCTTTGGATATCTAGTATTTAATCTCTATAATAGGTTCTTACATCATGTCAATAATTCCTTTTTTGTATGGTTTAGTTACTCTTCCCCTGCTGAACTCCCAGCCCTACCCTTTAGCAAAATATATTCTAATAAAATTCATGGTTTAAAAACAAAATCATGGTTAAATTAAAAGTGCTGTAAGCTCAGCCAATGTAGAAATTACTCCAGACTATCACAGTCAAAGAAGATTTTGTGGAGGAAATAAAACCCAAGTTTTATTTCAAAGGAAAATCTCTGAATGGAGTGGTATGTGTATGACTTTCAGAAGCACCCATTAGTGTTTATAGCATGCAATCTTTGTTTAAAAAAAGCCAACAAACAAAACAAATTTTAAAAAAGTACTTCTCATTTGAATGTGTTTATTTCCATATTTCCATATTTCTTGGCCTCTCTTCTATTTGCTTTCTCTATAAAATAGTGAACTATCTCATTTAACAATTTTCAGTGTTTCAGTTGACTGTGTCTTATTTCTTGGTTTTTGTTATGACTTGTGTCATAGTTGTGCATGGGTGCTGACTTGACGGTTGGAGCTCTGGGCACATTTGTAGAGAATTAGTAGTTGAGTTAGGTCCAGAGCAGACCTGCAGAAGACTGTCTAGCTGATGGGGAAGGCCCAGCTCATGGTGTGTGGGATTAAGCCCTGGAATAAAATACAGACAGATGGTTGAAAGAGTTGGCATCTTTTTGTACACTTGGCCAGACATGCTGATTTGGCAAGTAAGGATCGTCCCTCTCTCAGCCATTACATAGAGATGGTGTGGCCAGTTCCCTCGGCCCTGGTGTTGGTGCATGCTCTCTCATCAAGCTGTACTAGCCATACTGTACAGACTGTAACCAGACTATCAGTAAGAGAAAATAAATCCCTTGTTCCCTTCAGCCATTTGATGGTCATTTATCAGCAACCATGAAGGTGAACTGCAGCAACTTGGATATGAATATTCCCAAGAAGAACATGTATTGAAGACTTGGTCCCTTGAAAATGGTGTTCAGAAGTAGGCTTTGCGATATGACTGGATCATGAGAGCTCTAACCCCGCCAATACCCTAATCTATGGCTGGTTCTGTAGCTGAATGGAATATCCAGAGTTGATAGAGACTTTCAGACGTGGCGCCTATTTAGAGGAAGTAGGTCACTGGAAGTGTCTCTTCGAAGGGCACATTTTTGTCCCTGACTCTTTGTTTCTCTGGCCTTCTCTTTCTCCTTGTTTCCTGGGGGCCACGGGGGTAAGCAGCTTTGTTTGGTTGGGCCCTTCTGCCTGGTCCAGGCCCAACCCAGCAGGGCCAAGTGGATACGAGCTAAAGCCTCTGAAACTAAGGCAAAATAAACCTTTCCTCCTTCAGGTTAATTTTCTTAAGCATCTTGTCACAGCAATGAAAGCCGAGTAGCACCTATTTAAACATTGTATCAGGCAGTTAAAACCGACAAAAATGCAGTTAAAATTCCATGGAAGTTTTTATTTCACTTTGTCTGGCTGATCCTTTCATGCCTCAGAACTGTGGAATCATATTTAGGATAACATCAACACTGACTGAGAATCAAAACACTTGGTTTCAGTTCTAGCCTGGCAGATTCCTTTGTAGCTTCCCAGCGCCTCACTTCACTTCCCCAGTTTGCAGAGACAGCGTTGAAGGCCTTGTCCCTTACTTCATCTCAGAATATCTCCTCAGAACCAATGAGGTCACATTCATAAGAGGATGTGGTTTCTTCATTGTGGTAAAACATTAGAGGATGACAATCCCTTTCCCCCAGCAATTGTTGCCATAATGACAGCAAACAACCCGGACATCTAAAGACAGAAGTGACTCCCCACTTCTTCTGTAATCATAAGGAAAGTGAGAAGCAAGAAAGAGAGGAAGGAATGAAACCAGCCTCACTGTGACTTAGGAGGCTCTTCCCTCATCTTCTACTCTGCATGTACTCAGGCCTCTCACTGTCCCCTTTGAGAGAAGCAGGGAAGGGAGCTGTGCCCTTCACTGGTGTTGTCCTATTTGCTGGGATAAATGGTGACATTTGGTGTAAAGGTAGCACAGGTCTGTTAGAACAATTTCTTTGCTTTAAAGGTATTCGGAGTAGAAGAAAGAAGTTCCAAGCAACACCAAACAAGAGCAGTCTTAAATTTGTAATGCTCTGTGAAATAAGGGCCTCATTTTGCAGGTTCCAGATGGTCTGAATATGTGTGCAGGGAGCATTTGACAGAAAAATCAGGCTTTACTGCATGAGTGATAATGTGGAAAGAAAAGCTAGAAGCCAAAAGGCAACTAACTACCATAAAAGTAATTGATTGCTTTACTTTTTAGTGATCTGGCAAGACTGCCTTAAAAAAGAAGAATCATACAAATAGGACTATGATATCAGACAGACTGTCCAGTGATACTTAAGAGATTAGTTCCTGTTTCAAATTATGATGAGAAGTTCGTTTCTGAAATGCTTTATGAAGTTGAAGAGAGTGGTAGCACATTATCTTTTTTAAATCTCTCATTGCTTTGAACGCCTTTCAGAATTCAGAGGGTACAGTTTCCTTTCAAAAATTCCTTCCAAGTTTAGTGGCTATTGTTGTTACCAATCAGGTCTTTCTCCAAAGATGGTTTTAGCTCCTGATTTTCATGACTCAGCTTAAAACCCGAACAAGACCTCATTGTTGGTGTTCTTGTTTTCACACCAGCGTTATTGACAAGATCTGCATAACTCTTGGGAAAAGGTCTGTTGTCTAACTGAGCTACTATGGAAACTGATCCAGGCGCTTTAGAAGAAGCCTAATGCCTTTCCTCTCGAGTTGGTGAAGAATTTTGAAGCTGGTCAAACTTCGCCCAGAAAATATTCATCAGGGCAAAAGGGTACAGCTTGTTCACTCCGTTTCACTTTTCTACTTCAATCAGCTTTGTAAACCAACTCGCTGGCCCAGGGCAGAGGCGGGGCTGCTCGTGGGATCACTGTAAATCATGGAGGGTTTATTTGTTTTATTTCTGTGTCGCTTTGACTGGACAGGATCAGGAAAGTGCAAGAGATTGGTTTCTTTTTTCAGTTTGTTTGTTTATTTATTTATTTTTTTATTTCTGCTCATACAAACTTAACAGGTACTACCGGTCCCCTCCCTCCCTCCGGCCCATTACTCCCCCTCTCTGCTCCCCCCTCCCTCCCCATTCCCCAGTGCCCCCCCATCCCCAGAGCATCCTTTAATGTGCATGCCAAACAGTTTGTTTTTTTAATGGAAGCCCTATTAAACTGATAGGTGAGATAAAAAAAAAAATTGAGAGATGCTGGCTGTGTGCACACCAGTAATTAACTCCTGCAAGTTTTGTCCAGAAGGTAGGTTGCTCTCCATTCTCCTATGAGAACCCATCTACCTTCCAACCCCTGGTTCTTTCAGAACCAGCATGAGAAGAAGATTGATGGGAGATGAAAAATCCTGTGCCTGGGAGCCCATTCTGCCTTCTCTAAAGAGAAGAGCCAGGGACACTCTGGACTGTCTGGCCAAAGATGGTCCTTGCTAAATCTTTCTTTCCTGGCTTGTGACTAAGAGCTCCAAAGCCTTTGAAAGACAGAGGGAGGCTTTGCTGCCTGGACTTTCAGGTGCACCTTTCATCTCTGCAAAACAGAGCTTGCAAAACCGCAATCATTATTTGTGATTCACGTAGGATTTATCCTTTATGATGACTCTGACCATAGCCATCTCTCATGAAACATGGGCAACAGGGCAGAGCTGTGGGGGTGTTTTCTGTGGAGTGGGGATTCCATACATGAGAAATGGTGTCCACCTTGGGACTGATAGGCATGAGGCGCCTGTGTTGTCCTTGGCAGAGTACAGAACCTAAGGAGAGTGGAGTCATCCTTTATACAGGTGACAACAGTGATATAACCTCCCAGGATTGCAGGCAACAGGTAACTCAATACACAGACACAGCCCTTGCTTGTGCCAACATTTCTCTTTTCCTGACTGAATCTTTTATGCAAAATGGAAATCATCTGTCTTTTCTCTCTTTTGCTCTGGTTACACAAATACACTGATACAGAAACAAAGCAAGAAAAGAGTGTGAACGTTGTCCATCATCAACAGGCAGTAGCTGGATTTTCCCAAGCCCAAAAGGACACCTGAAGTTGGGGCAAAGCTTGGACTTCCTTGGATTTTTACAGGGAAAGAGATGTTTCCCCACACAGATTTCCTTATAAAGTCAAGAAATTTAGTATAGGACATCAGGTGGAAAGTCAGACTCCTGATCAACTCAATGAAGGCCAGATTCTGGACTGGGAAAGACTATCAGCTATAAAATATCAGATCAGTGACTGATCAGACAGCAATCTAGATACTGTAGACATTGTAGCACTGAACAAAAGAGATGAAATGTATGCCCTCCTAGAGCTCACCAGAATCTAGTCAGAACAACAGAACCCGAATGAATAAATAGTCATGCATAGGGGTTGGAGCACAGCATCAGAAGAACTCAGTTATTATTTTAAACAGTGTAAGTTAACAAGGGAGGCCAGGATAGATGCAAGGGCATGTATGACCCAAGGGATGATTTGACAAACATGAAGGAGTTAGCCACGGGGATATGTCATAGTTGCCCCTGAGCCCCTAGACAGACTGGAGGCCAGAGAAGAGTAAGCAAGGAGGAATGAGAGAGAAGGTCAAAGACCATGTGATAGGCCAGCACAGTAGCAAGCCCATGTAAGGACTTTGGCTTTTAAGGAGCATGAGGACAGTCATTGTTACTGTTCACCTGCATGGTTGCTGATGAATCACCAAATGGCTTAAGGGAACAAGGGGTTTATTTTCTCTTTTACAATTTTCTGGTTACAATTCATAGTTCGGCTTTATAGGAGATCATACACCAACATCAGGGCCAAGGGAACTGGCCACACCACCTCTACATAATAGCTGAGAGAAGGACGATCCTTACTTGCCAGACCAGCATGTCTGGCCGAGTGTGTACAAGGATGTCGACTTCATCAACCAGCTCCCAGTATTTCATTCACCTGTTCAGGGCCTAGTCCCACCCACCATGAGCTGGGCCTTCCCCATCAGCTAGACAATCTCCTGCAGGTTTGCTCTGGGTTTAACTCAACAACTAATTCTCTACAAATGTGCCCTGAGCTCAAACCCTCAACTGTCAGGCTGACACCTGTGCCTAACGATGACAGTCATTAAACAGTTTGAACAGAGTGACATGATGTGCTCTCAGAAAACAATTGTTGTAGCTGTTGTACTAAGGATGGACTGCAGGAGAATGAGGCTGGAAGCATCAAGAGAAGTGTGAGATTATGCTAACAGTTTTAGCTCTATCTTAACAGCTGAGGACTTAGGAACTTACAAAGTCTTCCAAGATCACACAGTTAGTGAAGGGTGAACCATGACTTCAAGGGAAAGTCTGGCCTGTGCGCTCCTCTCTCTTGTACATGTGTGTCTATTTGTGTGCCTGTGGAGGCACAAGGGTGATTTCAGGAATCACACTGGGTTACTTCTACCTCCTATTTGTTTTGTTCTGGAATCTTCCCAGGTTCCACCTTTCAGGATAGGAAGTACGGGTCGCCACTATTTCCACCTGGCATTTTTATGTGGGCTCTGAGATCTGAACTCAGGACCTTCTGTCCGGAGCCATCTCTCTAATCCCTTTATGTTCTACTCTCTTAAACAGGTATCGATAACTTTTTTCTGTAAAGGACTAGAAAGTAAATGCTTTAGATTCTCAGGATCTTGTAAACTCTGTCACAACTACTCTGTCATAGTGGTAAGACATGTAGCACACAAACAAATGAATATCATTTGGTTCCAATAAAGCTTTATTGATAGTCACTGAAATTTGAATTTCATCTAATTTTCATCGCATGCAGTTTTCTTCTTCTTTTGATTTTCTCCAGCAATTTAAAAGTTGTAAACACCATTCTAAGCTCACACATTATTTTTTAGAAAAAGGCAGAGATTCAGATTTGACCCCCATGCCATACATGTAGACTCCGTCCTAGAAAAAAAGTCTCTTTTCTGATGAACTTAAGTCCTAGAAACACACACACACACACACACACACACACACACACACACACACACACAAAGTCAATAGGAATTTGATCCTCATAACTATGAGACTTTAGAGAAGAGAAACAGATTCACAGGAATACTGCGCGCTGAGAGTCACGGCGTGGCTGGGTTGCCTGGGTGGATTTGCTTGCTTCTGGGCTTTCTGGTCTCACAGCTGCCCACTGATTGTAGAATGCCAAGTCCCAAGACATTCCCAAGGTTTTTATTAGCCCTAAATATGCCCAGCTCAAGATCTTCAACTGTAAAGCTTCTGCACCAGAAAAGAAGAAAATCCTGAGCTCAGAAGGACTGAAAGAGGACATGGAAGCGATTAATTACACGTCCTTCAAGTGCCTTGGCTTCCAACATCCAGCCTGAACAAAATAATTGTCTCCTGCCAGTCACTTTGCTTTGAGGGCAGCTATCTCACTGTGTCCCCTATGTCACATTCAGACAGTCCTCCCCACTGGCAGAATGAGTGCAACTCCCACATACGATATCTCTGGTCAGTATTGTCTGGAGGGCTTCTCAGCCAGGAGGGGGTCAGCACCTGCTGCCCTAGCTGTACTGGAGTCCACACACTATACCCAAGAGAAAGAGGGCTCCTGTCATTTCAGATTCCACATTAGCTGTTAATCTTTAAACTAAAGCATATCATAATTTTCCCTTGCCATCTCATAAGTCAGAAATTTGAAGGTACTTTTTTGGTAAAATTGATGGATTAAAATCACCAAACAAATAGAAAGGTACAACAAACTGGAATCAAGGAGAGGTGAAGCCCTGTTATGATGCTGCAGGCTGGCGTCAAGGTCTTCCCTGAGCTGCCATTGAAGTCTTGGTGGTCCCCTCCGCTCCTTGCCTCCTGCAAGCCCAGTATTCAATATTCTGATTCTTGGATTTCTGGAAGATTTTTTTTTCTCCCTGTGAGCTTGCTTCTTGCCTTTCAATCAGAGGAGTGACAACTAACAAATGTCCATTCATCCCATCATTCGTTTTATAGGATTTTGCTTCTAAGTGCTTGGTCCTAGTCACTACTCCTGGGTAGATTGGAGTTTGGGAAGATACATGTTCAACAAACAGGTTATATTCTCTATCAGATGCTGGTAAGGACGGTGGAAGAATGGAAGATTTGGAGAAAGGCGGGAAAAGTATGGTTCTCACACCAAAGTGGCGTTCAGGCAAGGTAGAGGAACCAGTCTCCCAAACACAAGGAAAGAAACATCCTAGAAAAGAACACATTGAATGAAAAAAATCGAATGAAAAGTAACAGAACCTGGTGGGGGCGCTGCATGTCTTCATGAAGAACTGCACAGTTCAATGCTTCATGCATCTGAGAATCTGCCAGGGGCCCCATTGCTAGTTAGGTGAGTGAGATGGCAGCACTGGAAAACACATCAGAGTGGTTGCAAGATTCATCCGATGTTATCATTCACTCGACAGTCTTCTGTGAGCCCTACTATGTGCCACAAATAGCGAAAGGTCCTGGGGTAAGGAATCGAGATTTCTTGTCTTCAAAGGCTCTGAATTTCACCCCAGCCTTCTGAAATGAAACTAATCTGTAGCTTGTACTTTCCGTACTTGGAAAAATAAAACAAATGCATTAGGAGAGGTGATGAAGTGATTCGCTGACTTCCTGGGGCCAGTCTATCAAAGGGGGAAAGAGTAAAGAGACTTTAAAGTTGTTTTTATCTGCTTTGGCCGCTGCCTCTGTCCCCAAGTTGCCTGGAAGTTGGCCTCTCGCCTGGGTTTTGAAGAGATAGATCCCAGTGAAAATGTTCATAGCTGTGTTTGGAAATGTCTTATTCCAATTCAACACATTGAACTTGTGCAGTTCTACTTGAAAATCTAAAGGCTCCACACTCCCCACCCCCTCAGTTTTCTACTATTCCCAAAAATGTCACAGGTGACCCAATTCCTTCATTCAAATGTTATTTTTAGTGACTGTCAGAGAAGGAAGAGTATCATTATGGAGCAGAGAACAAATCCATTGCATGTGCCTCCTCTTTTCATCTCATCCCCCATGGAGGAAGAGAGCAACTTGGCCACACTCACACCAGAAGATGATATCTAACTGGGACTCAAAATAGTCGGGCTCCAGCCAAAAGATATCTGTGTCTTTTCTCTTCCAAAGAAATCAAACTGTCCCCAAATTAAGTCCCTCAGTGCATAATAACTCCGCTAAGTAATGGGCTCAAATGTAATTTATCATTTTCCCAGAGACAGAAATAACGTTAATAACTATAATTTAGATACAGCCATTCCTTGGATTTACAATCAATCCAACAGATTGTATTTGGTTCTGTGTCTTCTATGAAAAGGCTCTGTACTGACCTGTGGCCTATCACAGAAAATGCGTGATGAAGTACTAACAAGTCTGCCACTGTGCTCTTGTGATGGGCAAAGCACGGTCACCCTTTCCTCTTGCTTCTGTTGCTGGTGATATGTGTATTTGTGTGTGCACATGTAGATATATATGTGACTGTTGCACATGTGTGTGCACAGGATTCAGAGGCGCTAAATTAGAAATTGTCCTCTATCTGCGCTAGCAAATTTCTAGTTTTCTTTCTTTGGTTCTTCCAAATCAAGAAACGCAATAAAGAAAATTTTCTCAGAATCTTACCTTTTTTCTGGAGGGGAGGGGGCAGGATACAAAAACAAACAAACAAACAAAACAAAACTCTTCCAAGATAACACGTAGGTTATGATGAAGGCAACTGATTTCTTTGGATAAAATGTGGTGTTGCATGGGGCTGGAGAGATGGCTCAAGGTTTTATTCTATCTTGCAAGCAGAAGATCCTGAGTTCAGATCCCGGGTACTACGTAAAAATGCCAGGTAGAACTGGTGGCGACCTGCACTTCTGGCTCTGGTGGGTGGAGCCTGGGAAAGCCCAGAGCAAAGCAAGGAGGTAGACGCCATCCAGGATGATTCCCCAAGTCACCTTTAGTCCTCCACAGTGACACACACACACACACACTTAAAAAAAATTGTGGTGCTGCAATGGCTGACATGTCAACAAGCCCTCACAGACTAGTGAGCATCTCAGGGGAGATGTTTCAGGCAATAGGATTCTTAGAGCCAAGGGGTTAGACAGATATAGGGGAGTTCCCATATTAGTGGGAGGCCTAAGAAGGGGCCCCAAGGTATGCCACAGAGTCCTGAACCCTCACTAGAATAGACAATTCAAAGGCAACTTCAGGGCCCACCTAAATTGATGGACAGGTGTTGTGGTGGTACTGATTTGAACAAAGCACAGGTTCATTTCTGTGTGTATCTGTGGTCTCATGGTGATGAAACCAGAGTCAACATGCTGCTCAAACCTGAACCTGGACCAGCAGATTGCTCAATGTTTGCTGTTGATACCATGAAAATTATCATGCAGAAAATGGCTCCGGGCTGGTCCCAATGATGAGAAATACTGTCCATCTGCCACAATGACTGAATGACAGCAGAGTGCCCACACTGTGTGCTTATGTAAATGTAAGGACCTCAACATCTCTCCACAGATGTCTATGTCTTTCCAGCATGATTAGTCTATTTTTATATCCCATGCAGCTGAGTAGCTCAGATGTTGAGCTCTGACATTGGACAGGGGATTAATACCTAGAATCTGTAACTCCAAAAAGTAAACACCAAGACCCCAAATCATCCAGCTGATAAATGTGCAAATGAATTAAACACAGTCCTCAAATGAAAAAATACAAATAGCTAATAAATATCTGAATAAATGTTCAGCATCCATAGCCATTAGTGAAATGCAAATGAGAATTGCTTTGAGATTCTGTCCCCCCCCAATCTGAATGGTTATCATCAAGAAAACAAATGCGCAAATGCTGGCAAGGATGTGGGGATCATCATTCAGTGCTGTGGGAATGGAAACTGGCATTGTCACTACGGAAGTCAGTACAGAGATTTCTCAAAAAAACTAAATTGTGGTGCTGCACTACTTCTGGGTATGTATCCGAAAGAATCTAAGTCAGCAGACCACAAAGGTACTTGCACATTCATGTTGATTGCTGTAACATTCGTGACAGCCAAGATGTAAGCCTCACCTAGATGCCCACCCACAAGTGAACAGACTAAAAAGCATGTATGTACTACTGTCATAGTTGGGCACAGGTGTCAACTTGACAGTTGAGGGTTTGAGCTCTGGGAACATTTGTAGAGAATTAGTGGTTGAGTTAGGCCCAGAGGAGACCTGCAGGAGATTGTCTAGCTGATGGGGAAGGCCCAGCCCATGATGGGAGGGATTAGGCCCTGGAATAAAATACAGACAGCTGGTTGAGAGAGCTGGCATCCTTATGTATACTTGGCCAGATATGCTGGTCTAGCAAGTAAGGATCGTCCCGCTCTCAGCCATATGTGGTGATGGTGTGGCCAGTTCCCTTGGCCTTGGTGTTGGTGCGTGCTCTCCCATCAAGCTGGACTGAGAACTGTGACCGGACTGCCATAAGAAAATAAACCCCTTGTTCCCTTAAACCATGCAGGCGAACTGCAACAAATACACAACAGAGTTTTACTTGGCCATAAAGAACGAAATTATGTCTTACACAAGAAAATGGATAGAGTTAGAGATCGTCATAATCTAGTTTTAAGCACAATAAGCCAGACTCAGCCAAATATCACATTTTCCGTCATATGCAGAATCTAGAGTCAAGTATGTGTGACATGAAGCTATACATACATGAAATGCACATCCATAGACACATGTATGACTTGAAAGTAGACAGAGAACTATAATGTGGAGTAGAAGGAAGAGGTCTAAAGGGAGAGCAGGAGGAAAAAGAGAGGGTAAGAGAAGGAGAAAGAAAAATTATCACATATTTTCTCTCATTTGCAGAATCTTGACTTACACACACACACACACACACACACACACACACACACACACATACATATATGTACATATAGTTGGGCATATGTGTTCATGATGTGAAAGTAGAAGAGGTTCTATTCAGGGGGAGCAAGGGACTGGATCAGGGTAGTGAGGGATGAACATCAACAGGACACAGTGATACATGTGTATGAAAATGTCATAATGAAATGAATTCTTTTGTATATTAATTAAAATATTTAGAAATATAATAACAAGAGTAATATAAAAAGATCTGGAGCTCCAGAGTCGATAATTTTAAATTCGAAATGCTTCTTTATTTTTTACTAGTTGTGCATCTTGTACAAATGAATGGCTCTCTCTAAACTCCATCCTCTTGTGTCTATTACAGAGTTTTAACAGCACCTAGTTCTTAAAGGTGCCGTTATATGAAATGATGCAAAGGACTCAGCGCAATACCCTCCTGTGATAAGTACATTTGTCCATTTTCTGCTGCTATATCAGGCTAGTGGAGACCAGGTAGCTTACAAAAAAGGTTCGTTTTAATTTGTGCCTGGAAAGTTCAATATTGGATGTGATATATGGGAAAGGCCTTGTGCAGCACTGTGACACGGTAGATGAAAAAGCAGAAGGACAAGAAAATGGATAGAAAGAAGCATATGTGCAAACAAAGCTGGAGACACCAGGCTCACTTCCTAGCAACCTGGTCCAGAGGTAATCAATCCAGGCCAGAAGAGTAAGAACTCATTCCCTCAAGAAAGACATGAAACACCCAACAGCTCTAAACTGGCAGCAAATTCAAGTAAATCCTGGTAAGGACGAATTACATCCAAACCATAACAATGAACGTTCAATACATGTTTGTTATCCAGTTATCCAATAATGTTGTCCACTGTCATTTGCTTCCCTAGATAATAACAGTATCTGCTGCATCAAGTGCTTAAAAGCATTAAGTGCAAAATCCCAAGAACTCAGCACTAGTAACATAGTCCAGCACTTAAGTCATCTCAAAGCTCAGTGCCTATTGACTGGGAGGACACTGCTGGCCATGAAAATAACCAGAGAAGCAAAGTAACTCTCCCCACCTCTTCCAGGAATCAGAATGTCTTTCAATGTTGCTTCAGCTAGACCTGAAACTCTCTATGAAAGTGGGAAATAAGAACTAGTAGTGAAAATGATTCCACTTGAATCTTAATTTCTTTCACTCAGCACAAGCACATACCTTCTTGACATTTGAAAAGGTTACTTCTTTTTATGTTGAAGAGCTCTGGTTTTCCTGAAGTCACATTTCCAAAAGTCCATTCTTTAGTTGGGAATGTAGCTTAAGAGTAAAAGTGCTTGGCCTAGCATGCGAAATGCCCTGGGTTCAATTCCCAGTCCTGAAAAAAAAAAAAAAAAAAGTCTTGTTTCTTGTACTTTCTTCACATCATGAGTTAACGATCTGTTTGATCCTGAATGAATTCATTTTTATTCATAGAGAAAGAGACCGGAACACTTTTGGAAAGTGAATGAGTGCTAGAGCAGTAGAGAACAACAAAGGTGAGGAGGAGAGAGGTTAAGAATGACAAATTCCTCTATGTGTCTCATCTAGAGCCTCTCGCAGACAGCAGAAATCAGATAGAGTTGAATCCTCCCATTCTACCAAGGTATTGTCCTAAGAAATACCTTTGAGAATTTGGAGAAAAGTTTAAAATAATTCCCAAGACCATCAATCTCAAGCTGTCCCTTAGTAGTCAAATTTCCTTCAAGTTTAAATTTAATCTAATTTGTTCTTTAAAGTGTATATAATGAGATGCAATGAAGGATATGTCCGACCACAATTGGTTGTGGAGAAAAAGCTATTGTTTCTATGGTAGTTGTTTATTACAGGGCTTGGAAATGACTAGAAGTGAGTGGTACACGTTTCCCCAGCGACCCAAAAGATTTGTTTTCTTCAACTAACCTCATTTGACAATTTGAGTTTTACCACAATTTTTTATCATATTTATTTGTACCGATTCATTCTTATTTGGGGTCCAAGGTAACAAACACTTTTCAGAAGCTCTGCTGCCTGTATCACCTGGGTTTTTCTGAGAATAATGCAAGAGCTCAGAGGTGACAACGCTTGGCATAAACAACTCGGAGGGACTGGAGGAATTCTGGTTTGTCTTGTGGCTTTTCTCTTCTCAGCAGAGCCTCTCTCTCGTTTTTCATGAGAGTCAGTTTTATGCAAGACATCATAAGGGCTGTAAGAGGAAGATAATTGGATGACCTGAAAGAAAAATCAAGTCTTGGGGCATATGGAACAGTAATGATGCAGGTTGTTCCTGACCATGAATGGTAGTTGGTGGGGAGTAGATGAGAGCGTGGGCCATGTTGGCTGGATGAACGTTCCCTGGATTGAAAGGAGGGAAGGGGTGACACTATGGACTCTTGATTCCTGCTTCAAACAAATAGTTAATGGGTCATCTAACACCAAGTACAGTCCTGGACATGCACTGCTTTCCCACACACGCTGCTCAGCGCCTTTCTCTGCTCCACTAAGTAAGGAAAGCAACAAAAGTCTTCTCCTGAGACCTCTGCCTATACAGCAGACTTCACATAAATATGGGGAGACAGAAGGAACTTACACCCACCCCTGCAACATACACAACTGAATTCAATACACATCGCGGCTTAAATATCTCTGCTCTTGCCTCCTGGTGTGTTGATGAATCATCTTTTTCCTTTCCAGTCGCTTCCATTTTCTATGCATAGCTGCTCAGTATGTCCTTCGTTCTGCCTTGTCCCTCCAGAGGCCACATTTGATCTCTCTACATGACCTGTCAGTATGTTCTTACGCATGTGCTCCACCTTGAGCTGGGACTTCACAGAACTGAACTCAGTCTCTCCATAAAAGGAATTGTAGTAGCAACAGTTATAATTCCTTTTAAAGCTCTCTCCTAATTTAAAGCTGAGCTTCCTAACACATCATGGCATCTAATATTCTGTCACTGTGACTTTTGAACTGTGTTTCTTCTGTGTTTCTTTTGTAAGAACAGCAGAGTTGGCTGCTTCTATCCCAGATAAGGTCCTGTGTTTCAAAATCAGCAAAGGGAGAATCAGTTCTACAAAAGATATTTAAGTCCAGAGAAAGTTATTTTGAAGTTCCCCCAAACGCTTAAAGACTTCACTGATGCTGGAGCATTCATGAAGGGAGGCGGGAGGGTGGGGGAGAAAGAGCCCTGTCATGACTGCCCAGCCTTCTCCCGGGGCTGTGTTGGAGGCACAAGGGAAGTGCCGACATGCTCCTAGGAATATGAGGCAAATTCAACAGTGCATTGTGGAGGCATGAAAACAGCATTCTTTAAACATGTTTATGCCTTAAACTAGACATCCCCAAGACATACAAGAGTGCTCCGAGTGTGAGGGCCAGGGTTTGAATTAGCGCAAAAGAAGCCCTTTCTCTTCGTTCCAAGTGCCATGCAGGTGCGACTGAAAGGCATTCAATTGGGGACAGCTACAGACATGCAAAATAAGAGTCTCAGCCAGGAGACTTCGGTACTTGGGACTGGAAAAGAAGCCCAGCAGTCAATGGGCAGATTGTGCTGGCTTCTTATCAGGCCTCGCACGCTAAATAGTGCAGGACTTGTCCAATATGCAGATGGGGAAAGAGCAGATTCTTGTTTTCTACTAATGGCTTCCTAACTACCTTCAAGTGAGAAGCAGTGTTAACAGGCAAACAGTGGGGATTTATTCAGAGCAGAGGCATGGAATAGCTTATTCGGAGAAGCACCCATCATGCAAACAGTCTAGCCAGCCTGGGTCAGATCTCCAACAGAAGCCCAGCTGTCTCATAACAAGGTAGCTAGACTAGAGACCTTGTCCCACAGGACAGGAATGCTCTCCAAATATTTCTGCCCAAGTATCCTAGCCTTGGGAGCAGGAGCAGACCTCTGCAGACCTCACATTTGGTAGAATATGGTCTTTTGCTGTAAAATTCAGTTTCACTCTCCATTTTGTTGGAGCATTATACTCCATGCAATTTTTTTAAAAATTATTTTTATTCCTTTAGTGTTTTATCTGTGCATGTAGTGAGTTTACGATATTTTCACACTATTAATACCCAATCCCATCGCTCCTCTTCCCATTACAGTCCTTCTTCTTCCCTGCCAGTCTCCCTCCTGTTTTCTTGTCTTTTTACATGAGTGGTCTCCTGGATTCCATCTGGGTGGCCTTTGATGGCATGTGCCTTAGCACTTGCTGGAACATGAATCATATATCAGTGGGTAGGTTACTTAAGTCAATTAAATGGTTCTATATATGTTCCAACCCAAATCTTAGAGGGGAAAAATACATTACATTCCAGGAAAATGGTTTTATGTCTCTCCTGGCAACCAGTACCTGACACATGGCTACATGGTAGCGATGATTAATGAGATGCTCTGGTTTGAAAAGCAGAACATAATGCAAACGAGTTTGACACCAAGAGAATCCTTGTCCTGCTTTGCTGGGGCAGGGGTGTGACCCACTGCCCTTCCTTTCCATCCTTGGTTTCATCTGAATGTCAGTTTCTGCCAATTCCCCGTCGTGGTGGTATGACAAACAGCCACACAGCTGCCTCCCTAAGGGATCAGAAAACTGCGCACTAACCTCAATCCTTCACAGACAGCATCCGCCCAGCCACCGCCCACTGTAGACAGGATGACACAAATGTTCAGGGAAATAGATAGGCAAAACTTTTGGTTACCAACCTCTTCCTTTTTCACTTCGGAGTGGGAATGATGGGTATAATAGAAAACATGTATTTTCCCCCTTCTCTTAAATAGAACAGAAGCTGAGAAAAAAAGTAAAGAAGCAAAACTCTGACCCCTTCTCAGTTTTGGAAACCTGAGTGAAAGGCTTATGAGACACTGGTTGTAGCTAAAAATCAGAGCAGATGATGAAGAACAGACCCCAGGTGTTGCCGTTAGATGCAGGCATCAACTTGACACTTGAGACAGAAACCTTTACGTCCACCTATGAACAATTATTTGGTAAGGCAGGCCCTGGGCAGGTCTGTGGGAGATCGTTTAATCGATGTGGGATGACCCGGCTCAGAGGGTGGGACCAGTCCCTGGGCAGGTGGGCAAAGAAACAGAGCTCTGGTTCCGTATTGGCAGACTGGCAAGTCACAAGGTACATCCCTTCCTCAGGTCTTCCTATGGTTTTGGTGTATCCCGTTCCCTCAGTTCCTGTTTGAACTCTTTTGCAATCATAATGGACTATAATAAGAATAATGCAAGCCAAGAGTAAACCTCTTGTTCCCTTACGTTGTTTGGGTCCTATATTCATTCAGCAGTGGGAAGATGACACTAGCATGTATCAGGTGGGCACTTTCCAAATTAGCTTCATGATTCAGACACATGAGGGAGAGCTTTGCCCACATGACCAATTTCATGAGCCCCCAATGAAGAAGATGAATGCAAAAACCATTTGAGATGTACCATAATCAGAAGAATTGGCCAGATCCTTGGAAAATCTGTTTATAGAGGGATGGAGCCATACGTGTGTTCTCCTTCCATTCTTCTTCTCTCTAGGTGGAAATATCAACTTGAGCCATCTAGTAAATTCCAGGAGGTGTACATAGAGAACAATTTCATTGACTTAACTGATTTTACATTTAAAAACAATTGCATGAGTAATGCTCCAATAAAATGGGAGAATGAAACTGGATTTTATAGCAGAAGAGCACACTCTACCAATTGTGGGGACTACAGAAGGTCGCACTGCCTTGCCCCTGCTCCCAGAACTAGGGTATTGGACAAAAACATTTGGAGAACATTTCTGCCCTGTGTGACAACGACTCCAGCTACATTGTGTAGGTTGAGTATATCATGTGGGGATAGAGTGTATGTGTGTGTGTGTGTGTGTGTGTGTGTGTGTGTGTGTGTGTAGGGAGTGCATTGCTCCAGAGGAAATCAAAGCACCTGCCGAAGCTGAAGGGAAATGGCTGTCTCCTAAGAGGCTGGCCTACAGGCTGAACCCTGGAAGAATGACTCTTTGAAGGGAAGCATGTGGTTTCCATAGCTCAGGTTGGGACTGACTCTGTTTGAAATGCACACCAGCCAGGAAGAGAGCCCAGCAGAACTGTTATAGACCTCAGCAAGAACTCAGCAAAGCAAACCTGAAATCACTTCCTAAGGATCAACCTTAAAGCCAAGGAGCTGGGTGTGATGGTGTATGCCTGTGATCTCCACACTTGGGAGACAAAAGGACTTCTAGGAATAAGAGGTCAGTCCGGACTACATTAGTAAACTCAGGCCAGCCTGGACTACATAGCAAGATCTGTCTCAAAGAGATCATAAACAAACAAAAATAAGGAGAGTTCATGCCCTGTGACCTGTGTTTGGAGTTGTCAATTGAATGCCGTATTACCTAGGATTTAAGGCCAGTAACAATCTGTTTGGGACATAGTAGATAGGGCTTTCCTACCAAGATATGGTAAAGAACTCTTTATCCCCCATCCCCCCGGGTAGATATCTGCTTCCTTCTCTCCCTTTCCTTTTTTTTTTTTTTTTTTTTTTTTTTAACTTTTTAAGTGTTGATCTAAGAGTTGCAAAGGACCAAAGTTGAGATTCTGCTTGCCTAACCCCTAATTTATACTTGACATCTTGCTTGGGAAGATTCTGTACCAGAAGCCTTGGACTAAGAGCTGCCAAATGAGCTGTTCTGAAAAGGCCTGTAGGTGCTGTCACCTGGGCAGGTTACTGAGCAAAACTCACAGCACTGAAAAACCACTGGCTGTCTGGACCAAGGACTGAGCCTAGAATGCTCCTGTAACTGGCCTATAGCCTCCTCCACGGAGCTGGGTCAGCTACTGAAAGTCTGCCTTCCCTTGTCCTCTGTCTACTCCTAGCAGCTCCCAGGCACTGGGCACCAGGAGCTCCTGGGGGCTGCTTCCAGAGGGAGTGCTCTGAGGACTGAATTCCCACTGGCTTGGTGATGATTCGCACCACTGTCTTCTCAGAGACACGAAGGAATTTCCAAGATACAGTTGAACTTGAGGGATAGGGCCCGTCTCCTGCCCAGCGCCTTCCCTGACCCTGAGAAGATCTGTCCATCCTTATCTCTGCACTGGCTGCTCACTGGAGCTCCAGTCGTCCGTTTCCCTGACCCAAGGAAGTCAGTCTCGCCATATGGATCCTACTGGGATGAAGGCAAAGAGACTCCCTCCTGTTCTGTAGGCACCTGCGTGCACTCCTGGAGATTAGACAGTCTGGACAAAGGTGAATGGTTCCATAAGGAAAGACAGACTTGTTTTGGTCCTGGCTCTTCTTGTTGGGGCCCTGCAGTACCGTGTGAGGCATTAAAAAATAATTACCGCCGTCTCTTCCTTCCCTGTTTGCTCTTCTGAGTCATGCTGTCCTTTAAGCACCAACAGAGATGATGACCTTTCTGTTTGGTTTCGTTTTAAAGGGCTTGGTGCCTGATGGGGATTTCTGAGCAAGGTTTCAGGAACCAGTGTCAGGAGCACTTCTCACAAGGCTTTTTTCCCCCCGGAGAAAGAATTTAAGATACAAAGCCCAGTGCTGCAGAAGATGAACTGTGAGACCCAAGGACTAACCTTCCCTCACACTCAGGACCAAGTTCACCTGCCCAGCTATGGCCTTTGGGTTTTCCTTGAGTTTTTCTGGCTTCTGACTGCATCGATTGAAAGAGAAAGGATATTCTGGACTGTAGACAGGGCAAGAAAGTTAAGTCCAGACATTGTTTTTTGTTTGTCTGTTTCGTTTTGCTTTGCTTTGCTTGGTTTGTTTTTTGGTTTGGTTTGGTTTCTGGCCACATTGACACACTGCTGGGGGAAAATACCTTCCCTTCCTTCATGTAGAAGTGATCGTTCCAGCCTGTGGGTGTCTTCTGGAAATGTTTGGAGGATTATGCCATGAATATTTGGGTGATGGCTAAATGCCTTTGGAAGAAATATGCAGGAAATTCCTGATCTAAATGGTTTTTGTTGTGATTTTCTTCCCCTTGACTGATGTGCGCTGTGTCCTAGGAAGTCTAGGAAGAGACACTGGGAATGAGTGTCATTATCTCTTTAGTTATTTTTCAAAGCCCTTGCTGTGGGCATATGGTTAACGAATGACCAGAGTGGAAGTTGTAGGAAGAAAGGTACTGTGCAGAGGACAGGCACTAATTAATTTCTTCTGTTGAACCTGGAAGAAAAGGGAAGATAGGATTTCGTATTAGAGAAGGAGACATGTAGGTGAGATGTAATGGAACTCTTACTAATGGTGAGTTTTTCAAGTTCCTGTGCAAAGTGAGAAGAAGTCATATTCCTGGCATCTGCAGTGATTTGAACCACGTCACAAACAGTCTTCGCTATCAGAGACAGTCAGGTCTGCCCTAGTCCTTTACTGTAACCAGTCTAGGATCCGCGGGTATGGCAAGGATTTCAGGGTCTCTTTCCAGAAGTCTCATCTGGAAACTGCTGCCTAAGAAGCTAAAGCCACTGACACCTCTAGTGAAGACTGCATTTTTCCCTCCTCCTGTTCCTACTCCTCTTTCTCCTTCTCTTCTTCTACCTTCTTCTTCCTTTTTTTCTTCTTTCTCTTCTCTTTCCTTCCTTCCCTTCCTCCTCTTTTCTTCTTTCTCCTCCTCTTTCCTCTCTCCTTTTCTTTTCACACGCCTTTTGTTCAATCTGTTCCGCCATCACGGACAGTCCTCCCACAGGGCTGCTTGTGACTCCCCACTTTTGGAAGCCACCAGGCCTATTGCTTGTTTCAGATTTACCCAGAGCTATTTAAAGCTGATTACACCACTAGCTGCTTCACTCCAAGCCTGTTCTGGTCTATACCATTGCTGTCACTTCCTGGTCCCCTATCCCTCCTACTCCTCTGCACCCCCTTTCCTTGTCTCCCAATATCCTCACAGTCTCCCAGTATCTCCTCTCTCCACCTCTTTTAATGAGGATCCTGGCTCCTATCAGAGACACGGCTAGAGAAAGTAGATTGTTTCTCAGGTTCTACAGTCAGGCCAAAGAACACTTCTGGGAGGGTCAAGAAAGCCAGAACAGGCATTTGGCTTTGTTTACACATTCAACAAATATTTATCCAGTAGCTACTTACATGTCAAGCTCCGGATATGAAAATTACCAGTAATCTGTAAACCGAGAAACCCATCTGACACAGAAACTTAATAGAAGATTGGAGGAATAAGCTGAAAACCTTGCTTTATTCTCCTGCTTTATAGTTACAATCAGTGATTATTGCTAAGGGGAAAAACAAAGATGAGACAGACAGAGAGAGAGAGAGAGAGAGAGAGAGACAGAGACGGAGACTGGAGACGGAGACAGAGATGGAGGAGGAGGAGGAGAAAAAAGGAAGAAGGAAGCTAGTCTCTTTTTAAAATGTTGCAGCTGTCCTAGCGGTCATAAGAGTTTGCTTTGGAAAGTCACTAGGGCTGTGAATGGTAATTAGCTTCCTCTTTCAGCCAAGTCCCTCCCTTGAGCATTACAGTGTCTGGGTCTTTCAAATCCTCCCAGAGCACCAATTTGTAAGTAATTGTAATCAATCACTTCCTATGGGCAAACCCTTCTCAGTAATGAGCTCATCGTCCTATCAGGTGAAAATCTAGCAGCACCATTAATATTTGGGGATGAAAATAAATTACTGTTTTCTGAATAATGAGCCCAGATTCTGGATTGGAGCTCAGTAAGGCAACACAAGACAAAGTTTTAATTCTTTTCAAGAGAACTGACAGACGTTACTTCAAACCAACTTTACTTCATTAAAACTGTGATAAGAGACAGCAAAACAGTGGATAAATATTGCAACTGTGGGCTCTTTGAGAAAAGGAAAGAATACCAGGATTGCCCAAGTATGACACAATGAGTGTGTAATCGAGTTGCTTTACTCAGATACATCTGGGTTCAAAGCATCGATTCTCTGTGCCTGTCACCCTGGTTCACTGTCTGCCAAAAACCAGGCAGCACCCCAAACAGCCAGTGCAGTTGCTTCCCAAAGAATAAAAAGGATAAATTTCCTCTGAAGTCATGTGTGAAATCAGGATCAAGCACAGCTTGGAAAGGTCATGTCCAGTCAGGACGTGGAAGAGAGAGAAGCAGCTAGAGACAGATTGAGGTCTATGGAGACTAGGCATTGGCTGACCTTTGTGGTTGCATTAGTGGCCCTGCCTCTGGGATAAAAATTGGGGGCTACCTCAAGAGCCTCTTCTCCAAGAAGACTTCTCAAACTCCTCAGATTAAGTTGCATTGTTCTCCAGAGTGCTCAGTTGTCTTATGCACTTACGATTTGCCCTGCCCTCTGAAGTTGCCTTCTCTTTTTCATGGTGGTGGGCATGTGGTCTTTGGAGAAAGACTGTATGGTCTGGCACTAATTGTGTGGCCTTGGGCAAGTCAACTTCTTCTGAGCTTTAACCCTATAAAACAATACTATTTTCTAGGGTGGATATAAATCTAGGTGGATATAAATCTAGGATTTATTGCCTGGCATAGACTAGACTTCATCAACATCAATAATATCATTCCCCTTTGATTTCCCACTTGATCGTTTCTCAAGTACAGTGTTCACATATTAATGCCTTCATTTTTAAGAGCTTAGGATACTCTCAGCTGAAGTTGACTGGGTAAATTTCCTCATAGTGAGGGGCTGGTTATGTCTCTTGGGATGATGAGTGAGACTGGGGAAAATTACGGTGCGACAATGATTCAGATTGTGACACTGTGATAAAGTCCTCTGTTGTACAGATTGCAGGTATCGCTGAGATGTGATAGGAAGGGACTTTGCTATGAGGGTTGGGGCAGTAAGTGTTTCTTATTGAAACCTTGCAATGAATCTGTTTGTCCTTTTAGAAAAGCGGCTGTGTTGGGGTGGGTATCCCAGGAAAGTCCTGTATACTGTGTGCAAAATATATAATTATTGGTTAACTGTCTACTCTACTACATCTGCAGTACCTTCCATGAACTCGAGAGCTGGGGTTTTCTGGTACTCTTGTCTGCCCACACACTTTCTGGGCAATATGTGCACATGGCCTAGAGATAATTCTTATGACCGAAGGGCGTTTCTGAGAGAGAGTACCTCTGTCCAAACAGCCAGATTTGCTTGTGTTAGGATGTAAGGTCGTGGCCATACACGAGGGGAGCAAACTAACACTGCACTTCTTTGGCTTTTCCCCCCAGCTTTTTTAATGCAGAAAACAATTGTGGGAGCAGGCATGGTGGCTTATTCTTCCTGTAATCCTAGCATTCAGGGGGCAAGCAGCAGAGTTACCATGCATTTGAAGCCAGCCTGGGTTACATAACAAGACTCTTGTCTCCGAGAAAAAGGAGGAGGAAATGGTGGAGGGAGGGGGAGAAGAAGAGAAGTGGGGAGAGATAAGAAAGAAGAAGAGGAGAAGAAAGAGGAAGAAGCAGAGGAGAAGTAGGAGAGGAGAAGAAGCAGAAAAGGAAAAAGAGAAAGAGGAGGAAGAGAGATGGGGGAGAAAGTTGTTTCTCCAATAATATCCTTTTTAAAAGTAGCAGAGTTAGTCAGTGAAGAGGTGTCTGATGACTTGGAGCTATTTCAGACAGCAGTGTTTTCACTGATTCATTAGAAATGTAGTTAAGCCCAAGGATGACTAAAATCTAGTGATATAAATGCAGCCTTCAGCAACCTTTCTGGAGGAGTGAAACTGGCTTGCCTCTGGCACAGTGGCCTTCAACATTCAAGGGAGAAAGACACAGTCATGTAGTAAAATTAAGCAAGACAAAGAAGCAGATATACCTAGCAGGAGTTTTGACATCTGGACTGTAGTGTAGAATCTGCTCCTAAGGATCTTGGGCAAGTCACTTCATTTCTTTGGATCTCAGTTTTCATATCTGATGGCTGCCCACCATTTTCCCATTCTAACTTATGAAAGCACAGAAGTATATACAAATGAAATGTCAAGGCATAACTAACACTTTTCACCTGCCTTTGCACAGCGGAAAATTGTGAAATTCTCTTTCAAAAAAGTTTTCTGTGGTAAAAATTGTACTATCATTTTAGAAAAATGAATAGATTTCAGCTTAGGACATCTAATTCAAATCGTGATTTCTAGAATCAATTCATTCATAAGTTATTTAATACGCATGTTTGAACCAACTGTGTGCCCAGTGCTATGTGAAATAAGATAGCAGGATCACTGTACTTGGGAGACCTACACAAGATAATAGCCCAGCGAAACAATATCAGTGTTTTACATTTGTTTTTGGTATGTGTGTGTGTATGTGTACAAAAGGGCACTTGTGTGCATACCTTTGGAGGCCCAGGGTGATATTAGGAATCATTCTGGATTGCTTTTCAACCTTATTACTTTGCTGTAGGTTTCCCAGGCTCTGCCTTCCAGGGTCAGAATTACAGGTCACCACCATTTGCATTTTTACATGGGTTCTGAGGATCTGAACTCAGGTCCTTTTGTTTGCAAAGCAAAGGCTTTAGCCCCTCAGCCATATCCCCAGTCCAACATCAGCAATATCTTAGAACCTGTCCCAGGATCTGACCTGAACCGAGCACATTCATTTCAAAGCTACCTGAGCATTGACATGGCTACTTCAGCAGAAGGCAGCTAGTCCAAGTTGAGCCCACCTGCCTGTGGGTAGGACTTACTTAGCATCAGCCAGATTTGTAGTATCTGACTTTAATCACGGCAAGCATAAAATCTGTAGTAGTTCGCCTGCATGGTTGCTGATAAATCACCATCAAATGGCTTAAGGAAACAAGGGTTTCTTTTCTCTTACAATTCTCAGGTTACAGTTCTCAGTCCAGCTTGACAGGAGAGCTCACACCAACACCAGGGCTGAGGGAACTGGCCACACCATCTCTACATAATGGCTGAGGGATGATCACTACTTGCCAGACCAGCATGTCTGGCCAAGTGTACACAAGGATGCAAATTTTTTCAACCAGCTCTCTGTATTATATTCCAGGTCCTAGTCCCATTCATCAGCTAGACAATCTCCTGCAGGTTTGCTCTGGGCTTAACTCAATCACTAATTCTCTACAAATGTTCCCAGAACTCAAACCCTCAACTGTCAAGTTGATACCTGTGCCTAACAAAATCCCATTTCCTTTGTCCAGAGAGCAATGACTTTGTAAAGGGGAAGTTCCCCCCAAAGTCTGAAAAAGATGAAGCCTGTGATATATAATAACTGCCAAGAAAGATGAGCACCCCCATTTGTGAGTACTATCCACTGGGTTCTATATTCTGAAGGCAATGATAGTAGGTGATGGCTAGAGCCCTGGGTTGAAGAATATCAAATGTTTGTTTTCCTATCTCCATTTCTCTGATTCCCTGAGCATTTTGTCAATTGTCCTGGTCTGTGAGTACTGCAGAAACCAAACATGTTTTCCATTGAGGCGTATGTAAAAGCCACTGAGGAAATGATCATCAAATTTAGCACAGTGGGAAAAAAATAATGTGGGATATAAGCACTATGATTTACAAAGTTAAATCATTAACCTGGTTGTGCAGGAAAAGGGTCTCAGTTCTTTTTTCTTTTTTTTTTAATATTTTTTATTATTATTATTATTTATTCAACTGTGTGCATATGTGTGTGTATGTGTGCACGCGCGCGTGCACGCGCGCGCGTGTGTGTGTGTGTGTGTGTGTGTGTGTGTGTGTAGAACCACAGACGAATTCGCGAACCACCATGGACGCCTCCACCTCCTTCTGCCCCGGGATTCACAGGCTCCGCCCTACCAGGACCAGAAGCGCAGGCCGCCCCTGCTTCCGCCTGGCGTCTATACGTGGGATCTGGGATCCGAACTCAGGACCTTCCACCTGCAAGGCGGAGGCTTAACCCCTGAGCCACCTCTCCAGCCCTCTTTTTTCTTTTTTAAAATTTTATTTATTGAGAGAGAATTCATGTGAAGATGTACACATTTATGCCATGGCTCATGGGTGGAAGTCAGAACAACTTTTGTAAGTCAGATCCCTTTTTCTACCTTGTGGACTTCTGGAAATTCAACTCAGGTCACCAGATTTGTGATCAGGAGTGCTTATTCAACCAAGCTATTTCATCAGCCCTCAGATCTTCTTTGCTAGGCTGAGTAAGAGCAGATGGTCAGGTATGATTGGAGGGGGGAATTAAGGCAGTAGTACCCCCCCAGGCCTTAGCAGCCCTGGTTTCTAAGAGTCTCGGGAGCCTCCTACATAGGAATTTATAGAATTTGCTAGCAAACTGGAGAAACGAGATTTGAGGAAGAAGGATCTATCTAATACAAAACCATAAGAGCTATGTTGTCCTTGGGAGAAAATTTATCCTTAGGGGGAGGAAAATTCTGGCACAGCAAGCTGAGCTTAGCAACAGGCCTTCCTGATCAAAAGGAGTAATGAGCCTTGGTTCAGCAAGGAGGCTGTTATTTGAACCCATCCTGACCCAATTATCTTGGTGTTGTATGCTAGCCCTAGAGAGAAGAATAAATAAGCCTGGGAAAACAGAGCCACCAAACTGTGGAACCCCATGGAGCCCAGGCAGCTCCCCTGCAGGATGAGATGTCTCCCCGGAAGCACAGCACAGGGAAGGCACTGAGTCCTTCCTTACAGCAGCCTGCACAGTGACCCAAGCACTTGGCAAGCTCTAGCTATAGCAGAGGATCATGGTAGCAGGATTATCAGGCGAGAGGAATAAGGGTGGCCATGTTGAGAACAGGGTGCATGCAGAAGCATTTACATAGTCAGCATAAGCCCAGAAGAAACCTCAGACACTTTGGAGACACTTTGACAGGGTTAGGGGACTTGTGGTGGTGATGCTGAAAGAGTCCCGTGAGCAATTCCACAGTAAGGACAGATTGCTTCATTGACTCTTGTATCTTACAGACACGTATTTAGAAAAGCTCTTAAGAAGAAACTGATCCAATACTTGTTTCACTTCGAATACTATCAGCATAGAGGTTGCTGCAACCTTGCCCAGCTCTGTGTGGGTTCCATTCAATGTTACACAGGTGAAACCTGATGCTGTCCAACCTCATTACTGTACTGTAAGCCTTTCGCCTTCTTACTGGGGCTTCCCTATGGACACAAAGGCTAGGTCCCAATCAGGTAACTAGTGTCAATGGCAGTCTTAAAATGCTAGAGAGTTCATGATCTCATGGCCAGTGAGAAACAAAACCAGGGGTGAAAGTTACCCTTCTTTCCCCCATCCCAATACAATAGTCAGTACTCGAGATACAGTTTATACGTTCTAGGAGGATGGTCCCACAAGATAGAGCAAGAGAATGTGGAGAGGAGATAGCCATCTTGGTTCATGAGGCTGAATATACATAGTACCGCTCTTTGTGTCTCATGTCAATGATTCCTGGTGAGTATTCACCATAGAAAGATGCCAACAACCAAGCCACGTTGAGTGGTCCTGTGACTGTAAGCCATGGTTGCTCCTCAGCTACTCAAGGAAGTGTTTGTTTGATGCATAAATGGAGTGACTAAGGTTACTGTAACTATTATCACTGCCAGAGCAGAGAATAATACTGACTCCTTGATATGACCCCCTCTCTTCAGTAAATCCAGCCAGGCATTTTGTGATAAGGCAGTTGTATTATATCTCTTCTATCCTGACAGAGTCATGATTTATCTGTGTTAGAATAGTTACCTCCTATATACATGGGTTGTTTGTTTTCATAGTTTCAAACCAGAATAACTATCCAAGGCCTTTTATAGTACCTGCTAGACTACTGTGTAGACTTTATAACATTACCTGAGACCAAAAAACCTATTTTCTAAATATTTCATTTATTTATTTGAGGGGGCTATGGTCATGGTTCACTTGTGGAAACCAGAAGACAACTTACAAGGGTCTATTCTTTCCTTCTACCATGTGAGCTCTGGGGATCCAATTTAAGTTGCCAAGTTTTCATGCAGGCACCTTTACTCACTGAATCATCTTACTGCCTCCCCCCAAATTTTACAGCCATCAAAAAGAGATGGAGCAATGAGCTATGAGCTTGGCCATGCATGCCGTCATCCAGCAGCCACCTGTCTCCAGGATGGTAGATGGACAAGTAAAAGCTGGACTTTAGTCACCAATTTGAAAAAAAAAAAATTCCCTTCCAACTAAGAGTGTTTTTCTTAGAGCCTGGACTATCTGTAGAACTAACAGCTAATATATGCCATGTCCTCAGTAATTAGAGAATACACAGGATTGGAAAATAAGTGTGGCTTTGCTTTCAGTAATTCTCAATGACCTTCTTATGGAGTTAATGTTTTCCATGCCCATACACTTGTAATTTTCCAGGCTCACAGGTCGATATACTTTCCACTGACCTTCATGCTGCAATTGCCACCCGGTTACTTCAAGTTCTTTGTGCTGTAGGGTCAGCAAGAGAGTTATTGTGTACCATAAAGACCTACAACTGCTCTATACCAGCCAAGCAGGGAAAAGGTGTGTGTGAAATTCACAGACAAGATTTACAAGGACATGTTTTGGTACATCTAAATAGATGAGTTATTGTGACACTCACACCCCAGTAGACCTTTCGGTGGTACAGATCTTGACCATATCACCAGGATAATAATACAGAGAAAACACTGGCCAGGAGTGACAGGCTTCTAGAATGGGATGTGGAAGAGGGAAATAGCACATTGGTTGCAGCCTCAGGACCGGTCCCAGCTGCAACTTATTTGCCTCTTGTCTTAGATCTTTTAGGAAGTTCAACTTCCACCATCTTGAGGGAGAATCTAACCACTGAGACTTGTAACTTCCCTTCAGGGTCAAAAATGAGGTCATCTTGGTTTCAGAAAAATTAGCCTGTAAAGTCTTCTAATGACCTAGGTAATGGGGGCCACAATCCTGCCGTGTGATCAAGGAACAGACTCTTTTCAATGGGGTCACCTACTGCATTAGCTCTCTCCGTTTCCCATCTCCTGTTTCGGCAGAGGCTGACAGCGCAACCCCCACAGCTCACACCTGCTCTTTTGCAACTTCCTGATAAATGGCAATTCACAGCCATTCTGTAAAATTCACAGCCACTCATGTACAGGTTAAGTACAGAGATAAGGTAACAAGAGACAAATCCTTCCCTTTTTCTCCCCTAGAGGGACATTTCTCACATGTTGCTTTCATGACTTCATGAAAGACGGCCCTGTGATATCTATCAGTCAGTCCTGCTTAGTGGGGACCAGTTCCATACGCTTTCTTGTAATGATTTTATCACCTATCCTTTCTCCCTTTCCTTGTCCTTCCCTCCTGGTTCTAAGTATACATGTCCTGGTCGTAGCAATAAGCCCTTGCCTCCAGCTCTGCTTTCTAATAAAACCAGAGAAAGAAAAGAAGTGGCTCGGAGAGAAAAATAGTGAAGTGTACAAAAACAAAACCGTTCTCTTCTGCAAAGGGAACACAAGTGGAAAGCTAAAGCCTAAGTCAGGCATGGTGGTTCACAGAACTTGGGAAGTAAAAGCAGGAAGATAGGACTTCAAGACCAATCTTGTCTATATAGAGAGTTCAAGGCCTATATGAGACCTTTTCTCAAAAGAAACCCAAGTACATGGGGGAAGTTACACACAATCATAGATGAACAACTCTGGTGTCCAATTTTCCGCCCAAAAATGGGCTTACATTGTTAGTATCAAGTAAAGCTGTTACATAAGAGCCAGGTTGGGCCTTGACCCCCACGCCCCACCCTCATTAAATTGATGAGAATTCTAACTGATGGTGCCAAACAGAAAAAAGAAATGTATTCAGTTTGCCAGATTATGAAGAGTCTTATTCTAGTCCACTTGTTTCCTTTTCAGTGATTGAGTAGAAGAGATAGAGTTTAAATAGCAAGAAAATGTGTGTACCTGTGCTGTTCTGATTGTGGTTCCAGGCCCCTCTACCCAAAGGTGGTCATTTGTCAGTGATGTGTGAGATCATTTTTGGGAGGCAAATTCCTCCCCTAGCAGGCCAAGCAAGTCCCCTCTACACTGAGCATGAAATTCTTTGAGCAGTTTCAAATCTCATGGTCCAGTCTTTTAATAGTCTCAACAGCCAAAATGGGAGTGGTGGGGGGAGGTCAGGTGTCATTCCTCTACTTTCTGTCTTACTGTCTGTACAAAACTGTAGAAAGTGTAATTTAAAACCTTTTTTAAAGCCAGCTGTGGTAGTACATGCCTGTAATCCCCTCACTGGGGAAGCTAAGGCAGAAGATTCTCAAATTCATGGCCACCCTGGGCTATATAACCAAGATGGTATCAAAAATAAATACTTTTTCAAAAAGCCCTCTCAAATTGCCATAGACCATTTCTATTGGAGTCTGAAATTCTTTATCTAGAATCCATCCAAGAGTAGAGGACATTAATATCGGGATTTGAGGCAGCCCGGGGCAACCTTGCAAAGATGAAGCTGATCTTTAATGCCTCTCTAGAGGGTCCTTCATCATCTGCCACTCCGCCCCTAAGTGCTGTGTTCTTTTTTCCCTCTCTTTTATTCCAATCCTTTTAACTACACAGTATTTGGAAGGAGTCACTTAAATTGATTTGCAATTGAGTATTAATGACTAATGGAATTTAATCTGGTAGTTCTCCAAGAATCCCAAGTGATCTTTTTTAAATAAAATATCTTTTAACTCAAGAGATCATGCTTCTAGTAGTGGAATTTCTGGCATCAAGAGTTGGCTAGTAGAGACAAATTTGAAGGCTCTTTAAGCATGTGTGTGCTGCTTTTCAGTGGCACCTAGATTTTAGTCCATTCACATAATGATCTTTATCAGAAGAAAGGACAAGATAAATTCTGGATTTCGTTTTAAACACTGATTTGAAGTTTTTCCCACTACCATGTTATGAAAAATTTTATAGTAAAATTAAAATTTGAAATTATTTTAAGGAACGCCCTTATTCCTCCTTTCTAGATTTTTTCACTGATATTTTACTGTTTGCCTTATCACTTGTCTGCATATCTAGCCATCCTTCTATCTGCCCAGTAATCTACCTTGTTTTGATCAGTATCAAAGCACATTGCAGACATCAGCACTCTGTCCTCTAAATACCTCCCTGACTTGATTTTCCTCTTGACTGCTCTACAAGTCAGGACAAAGCAGGGAACAATGTAGCAACTGCTACTTAATAACTCATTCATTGTTTTGGAGCTCAAGACAAAGGGAAACACATGGTGGAAGAAGTTCAATGGCTCCTCCTAATACTTCCAAAGCTGCGAATGCTTTCTAAAAACGAAGTTCGACTTGGATCTTTCTAGAGAGAAAGCTGTGAAGCAGTTGGTTCTCGGGTACCTTGTGTTATGGTGAAACCAGCTCTCAATTGTTCCTTAGTGTTTGTAGGCAAAAGTGTTTGAAGTTATAAATCTCACTTTGAACTAAGTACAAAGTTTGCAGTCAGCTGCCTGCCCAACACAAGCCGTCTGCATTCCTGACTTTCACTGATACTCTGTGTGGATAAAGCAAGTTGCTCCATTTCTGTCTATTCTGAGTTGAAGCTGCAAGAGTTGGGCTTCACCACCAAGTATGTGTCTCCTGAGGGCCTGGTGCTTTCCCTTGCCCACTCAACACAGCTTTACTCTCTGTGACCCAGTCCAGCTCATAAACAATTTAGTTATTTTGCATAGGATGACTTTGTCTTTCCCTTGGAATCTAAATTCCTACAGGATAAGGAGGGAAGGTCTTCTAAATATGCTACCCTCTCTGCTAGGGGCTTTGCATACTAGGAAATTTGACACCTCTAACGTTACAGATCTTAAAGCCCTCACATATATTCTTTTATTTAAATCTAATGGTGCAGTCAACTGCTTGGCCTGTTTACAACCCGAAAACTGACTCTGTGTTCTTTTTAAGTGTTTCTCCCGGGGCATGTGATCACAGCTGTTCCTATCAGCCAGAAGATTGTTCCAGCAGGAACCCAGGCAGTCCTCATGAGCAGCAGCTTAGAAACAGGGCCTTTCTGTGTCAGAGCCAGAATTCAGAAATGCTCTGCTTTGCTCAGTTCCAACAGACCCAGGGTTTTTCTTTTCAACACCCATTTGCATTGACCTCTTTTTCTGGCTTCTCAGTAGAAGGATTAAGGCTTCAGGAAGCGTGGTGGGGGGAGCTTGTTTAGCCCGAGCTGTGTGGGGGGACTTTGGCCAGTCTGTTTCTGGGGCTGGTAGCTGTGAAAGAGCTCCCATGGCTTGGTTCTGGCAGTTCTACAGACCTAGGTCCATTACAACCTTGGGTCTCTCCAGGATGAAGTGTGTGGAGGTCAAGTCAAATGTTCCCCTGGGAAGCAGGTCTCTTTGGAGTAAGGGATTAGCAGTGCCCAGCACTGGGGCAATTCATTAATCAACACCCCAATGAGCTAAAAGCATTGCATTGGCTTCAAGAAGGCTCTGATCTTTTTGGACAATACAGCCCAGGACATGCAAATAACACTTTGGGGGCTTAGCTAAATAATAAATGCACCAATGTCCTTTTTTAAAAAAATGGAATGAAATTGAGGCAGATGAATGTACCTTTCTTTCTTCTAAATTTCTCCAGAGAAAATTTCTTCTGAATTTTCTCCTACATATTTTATATAGCAGGGAAGAAAGTCATCTACATATATACTGGAAATATTGAAAAATATTTCACTAATGTCTGATAGTGGCTGACAGCCGCCAAGTCTCACACATCATTCTTGAACTGGGCTGGATTTAATTCTTTTTTCTAATTAATTAATTTATTTTTTATTATTATTTCCGCTCATACAAACTTAACAGGTACACCAGTCCCCTCCCTCCCTCCCCCTCCCCCTCCCCCTCACTCCCTACTCCCCCCTCCCCTCTCCCCTCCCTTCCCATCCCCAAGTGCCTCCCCACCCCAATTCCCGGAACATCCTTTACTGTGCATGCCAAACTCTCCTCTGGGTCCTCCTCTCCGATGAGGTGCAAGGACCCAGGGGCATTTCCCAGAACCCTTTCCTGTGTTCCCCTTAAGCTTAGGAACACTACTGTGACTGTCAGTCCCTAGCCTCCAAGGATCCTAGTGTCTTTAGTCCATGCTAGACTTTGTGAGGTCAATAGCGCAGGTCATGCAAAATCCTATTATGATTGCTTCGGCCCTAACTTGTGTGGAGTATCTTGCAAATAATTGTTCCTCCCATCTTTGTGCTCTTACAATCTTACCGCCCCCTCTTCCTCAAATTTCCCTGAGCTTCAGGATGGGGAGAGATTAGGCTGGCCCCGGCTGGATTTAATTCTAGAACCCAGGGATTGTATCAAAGCAACCAAAATTTATTTATTTATTTATTTATTTATTTATTATCGTGTGTGTGCTCCAGTTAGGTTTTTCCACAAAATAAACAAATTATTAAGCATGAAAAGAGTTGAAAATATTTATGTTAAGATAAAGAATAGGACCGGAGACCGGGATCCAAGCAGCTGAAAATTCAGGGAAGTTGCTAATGGCCATGGCGAAGTTAGAATTAAAATCCTTAGGGGAACAATAGAGAGTCTTGTATATTAGGGAGTGCATGTTTAATTGTAGAAGTTTTAGGCCAGAGTACAGAAGAGAGAGTTTTTCTTTTTGAAAGCTGGAAGAGCATGTTGCTTGCAAAATTACAGATTGGAAGTTTCATACTGCATCCGTTTGTGTCTTACTGAGGGGAGAAGGAAGGCGCCTACCACTCATGGCACCGCGAGTCCTTTTCCAGAGAGTCTGCAAGTGCTTTTCCAGCTCCTTGCCGCCTCATGGATTGCATGCCTGGAGCCCACGAGTTCTTCAGGGCAACCTTGCCCCTTATGATACCACTCCATGTCTGGAGTCCCTGAGTTCTGTTCTTTCTCTTCTTTAATAAGCTCTGCCTTAATCCTCAAAAAAAAGAGGGGGGGAGAATGGGAGAAGACTTGTAGGAGTGGAAAAGACAGACCCTCCCATCTCTCATTGGCATGCCTCCAGGCAGATCACCTTCCTGGGAGGTGGGAATCCTACCCTGGTGAATTAACTTAAGGGTAGACACTGTGTTTCCAGTGTTACCAGGGAAACTGGAGATGAGGGGTCTAGCCCAATCTCTGATGGTTCTCCATCCATCTTCACATGGTGTCTCTTCTCATATTCCCATCGCTGTGATAAATACCTGATCCAAAACAACTTAGGAAACAAAGGGTTTTTATTTCGGCTTACCATTCTCTAGAGTACAGTCCGTTATGATAGTAGAAGAGTTCATTCAGCACCAGGAACCCAGGGACTGGCCAAACCATACACACAGGAAGAACTGAGCAAGGGATATGGTCTCTAGCTCGTCAATCTGCCCAAAATGCATTCTCCTGTCGTCTGCTTAGGAAGTGGCCCACCCACTATGGTCTGGGTCTTCCTACTCCTACAGGCATGCTCAAAGATTTGCTGCAGTCAGATGTGCTTCATAGATGTGCTTAATGGCTCGGTTCGAAGTTGACACATAAAACCTAACTGCCACATGTGGGTTCTGGGAATTGAACTCAGATAGTCAGGCGTACATAAGGTGAATTATTCCATCCCCAGATCTCTCTTTTCTTTATCCTTATTTTTACGGTGTCCCATTCCATGGGTTTAGTGAAGAACTGATTAAAAGAAATCCCCAGGGGTATCTCCGCAAAGTTGAATCCAGAAACAAGCATCCAACCCTCAGCTCAAAGTCATTTATCTGGAGAAAGTAGGTCTCAGTTTTTACCTTCATCATTTTTCCCTTCCTCTGTCATCCTATAAAATGATTGCCTTCAATGTTTTTCGAAATAATCTGCTCAGGAGAGATGTGGAAAACCAAAGTATCATACAAAACAAACTTAACCATGTGCAGCGCTGGGCAAAGAGGTCAGAGGTGGGGGGCTACTTGGCAGGAATCTTAACAAGGAAACACGTGGGGCATTCCTCTCCCTCCAGCCCTAAACATGGGGTGATGGTGGATATCCAGCAACACCTGCTTGTTAAGGCAGCTGGAGTTAGAAAAGACACTCTGACAGCACTTCAGAGACGGCCTGTGCAGTGTCTGAAGATGTTTGTGTGTTGCAGCCAGACTCACGTGAGCCAAGAAAGCTTGCTGTTTGGCGGTGTAATCCTGCTTTAAATGAAGCCCTTCCTCCCTAGTAGTACCCTGACTCCCACACTCAAACTTGTTATCAGGCCAGTCTATTTCCCAGCACTCCCAGGGCAGGAAATCAGTCTCAGATGTTAGAGAGGAGAACATCTCATTTCATCTCTACTGAGTTGGCCTGCCCCAGTGTGAGAGTCAGCCGGAGTGTTTACAATGCCAAGACAGGGAGGCAGTCTTCACAGTTCTCCTGACCTATCTCTCCTGGACACATAATGAACGGCAAGAAGCAAGAATGCTGATTATTAGTTGTACCAGTAATTAAATTTGGGGGGGGGTTACCCATGTTAGATGCTATCTTAACTTCCCTCTGTATATATCATTTCATTTAATCCTAAACCAAGAAAGGGAAACCAAAGCACCAAGAGTATAGTTAACTTTCTCACCATTACACAGAAAAGAAATAGTATAGGATGGAGACAAGCTCTGCAGATTGCCTTCGGAGCCTTGATGAAGTCAAAGCACCACTCAGTAAGGCAAGAGGTTTATACTTTATATTTCATTGGTTAGACTTCAGTCACATGACCACTGTAGCTGCGATACAAGTATCTGCCTGTTATGGAATTGACCTGAAAGCTATGAAGGTGGGCTGAGTAGCCAGTTAATATTCTGCCATGGTTATGGAAGAAACAATGCTCTTTGTTACAATAGAAAGGTCCTTGGCACACTGAGAGCTTGAGTGAAATCCAAGGTCATTGGGCTGCTTGGTGTTTCCCCCATGGTTGTTGGGGGAAAAGGCCCAACTTCTGCCAGAAGTAATGAAAATGCCAATAGCTTGACAGTCTTATCTTCCAACCAATGTCTGTGCATAAGCAGTTCTTATTAAATTATTCATTCTGACTTAATGGGGAGGAAACCAGGTGCAACAGGTTTGGCTCTTCCTGCTTGTTGAATAGCTTTAAAAGAGGTTTCCAGATACTTGTTGCCTCTGGGGAAAGCAGCTGGAGAGCAAATCAACTGTATTTCAAACTAATTACCGAAATGCTACAATGCCTGTCAAATGGGGACGTTCTGTCCTATTGTCAGTGGTCACAGAATAGACCTGTGGTAAGGAAGCATCAGCATCAAAAGGCAATTTGCTGTACACACACCCAGAAAAAGCCTCTTGGATATCAGACATGGTCACATTCCAAGTGTTTTTCTACTTGCTTGTAAACTCTGGTAGAATCTCAATTTTACATGCTTGAAGAGACTTCCCAATTGTGACATTAGACTCAAAACTCATTAAACTAGAAGCCAATTGCTATAATATATTAAAATAGACGTGTTATTTCCTGCTTTAAAACTAACTTGCACAAAGCAAATGTTAGATGTACATGTCATTCTGCAAATGACATGTGGGGGGAGGGAAGAGGAGTGTGCACCACAGATGTGCTTGGCCTGTTCCAGTGTGTAGAAGACAGAGAAGGAAGGCAATGTTCTACCCTTCTGCTGTGACTGTATCTCAATGCAACATAGTAGCTTAATGAAATACAATGTATTCTTCAAATTGTAGTGGTTCTGTTTTGCTGTATTATAATTTGTCTGGTTGATTTGGCCTGCCTGCCTGCCTCCCTCCCTCCCTTCTTTTCTTTCTTTCTTTCTTTCTTTCTTTCTTTCTTTCTTTCTTTCTTTCTTTCTTTCTTCTTTCTTCTTCTTTTCTTTTCTTTCTTTCTTTCCTTTCTTCCTTCTGCTTGCCTTCCTCTTTTTTTTCCTTCCTTCCTTCCTTTCTTCCTTTCCTCTCTTCCTTCTCCTTCTCTCCTTCCTTCCTTCCTTCCTTCCTTCCTTCCTTCCTTCCTTCCTTCCTTCCTTTCTCTTCCTTCCTTCTCCTTCCTTCCTTCCTCTTCCTTCCTTCTCCTTCTTACTTCCTAATTCCTCCTCCTTTCATTTCTGTCTTTCCGTCTCTCCCTTTTTTGGTCAGGAGCTCATTGTACTAGCACTAATAGCTAAAAAAATTGCTACAAATGACCAGAGTTTTGAATTGCCATCATATATTTAGAAAATAATTGAAGATATTCCAAAGACCATCTATATCTGAAGACACTGGGAGCTCACAAAGCAAATCTGCCCATCTTAGCTGTTATCTCTGAGACCATCTTCTCTAATGTCCCGAGTTTCCCAGAGCCTCAATTTTCTTATCTGTAAAATAGGGAACCAGAATCCATGATCTCTAAAAGCCATGATTCCTAGAGCCTTGGAAGTTGTGAAATTCTGATGCTTTAGGATTATCCTCTGATGCAGGATTTAACAAAATAAATATCACTGTCACAAACTGACATGCTTGGCGTATGCTGCTAGGAATATTTAACAAAGCAGATAAAGCATTCTCCGGAAGGAACGCCTTTGTTCAGAGATGGGCTGTTAGCAGAATAAATGCTTTATGAGACCAGGATGTTTTCTGCCATGCTTTTTCCTGTATTCACACTGACAAATAATGCTACTAAGTGAAGCTTTCTCAAGGCATGGAAATAACCTCATTCAGTTGGATGTTAAAATAGCATTCTCCCTACAGTATGCTTTATGAATGGAAGGTTAATGAAATTGTGAATGTCTCAGTTTTCACTCTATGGGTTATTTCGCAATAAGGATGAGACTGTTCTACCTTTAATTTTGTGTTTTATTAAATTAAATGGATTGCAGAGAAAGGACCATTTCATTCGGCTATTCTGTCATATTTAGTAGCAAGATGGCATTCTAAATGCTTTCGCCTATTGATCTTTCTAAGTCTCCTGTTCCATGGAAATTTACTCTAAGTCCATATGCTGCACACAGCAGAAAAAAAATCATGGATTTCTGTGAGTCGAAATTTCTGAAAGGGGAGCAGGAGCTACTGGTTTTGGATATTACAGTACTCAGTTTGCATGATTAGCTTGAGCATGGTAGCATCTTCAGTATCTGTGCTCCTACCCACTAAATGCCAGATGCAATCCCCTATCACTAGAACATCATAAAGTGCCAAGTTCTTTGAAAGAGACCAAAGTTGTGTGTTCCTCTAAAGAGAGATGACATGGAGGCCAGTTTCCAAATGCCTGAAGACGGGAATAGGGAAATAGTACAGGGTGTGGCACTTGCCTAACATGTGCTTAGCATGAATCCTCGGTTCAACCCTCAGAATCACAAAAAAAATGAGACTCCCAGAGAATCTATGTCTATATGTGAAGATGTGAAGAAGTATGGTTTCAGTCGTTACAAACATCTCCATTTAATATATTTTGGCAACATCATTCTACTCTAGTCAATGACATTTTTAATGAGATAAAGCATAAGAAGACATTTGAGAATCAGAAAACTTATAAAATGTACACTTTCCCCTGGACTTTAGACAAGACTAAGTCCTTTTACATTGTTGCTTTATAGAAAAGATTGACTTGTTTTACTTTTATACTTCTATGGGATAGATTAATGTGATCTGCTGTGAAATGATCTTTCATAAGAAAATATAGCACAAAGGAAACATGCACAGGGAAATATGGAAGCATGAAACATTTCTTACACCAGGTCACCATATTTATGTTACGTATTCCTACTATCATAGATTGAATCAAAGATTCATACTAGATGGACTGGCTCTATGTTCTGGCCAATGATGGATGCTCTTTATTGGATAATATATACCTATCATTCAGAGCCTCTAAGAGTACTAAGTCCAAGCAAGCCAAAATACAGTGAAAAGCTCATAGAGGAAACCAGGCAGTACTGAGACGCCATATAGAAACAGAAGGAAAAGAAGATAATGAGCCCACACACACAATGCTGCTCAGATTTTTCCTGTTATTTATTGTTTCCTCATAGTTCTTAAAAATAATTAACTAAACATCATATGTCATTTCTTGCAAACTGAGGTAAAATTAGCACATTTCACTGAAGAAGATGGGCCATTGCTTCATAGGTAACAATAAAGGAAATCATCATTTACTGGTGCTCATTATGCGGTAAGTACTGTGAAAAGAGTTTTAGATGTCATGGACATTATATTTAAAGTCTATGGCAATCCTATGATATGAAGTCCTCCATTTCCTTAATTTACAGGTAAGGAAAAGGTGAGATAATTCCCAAGTTCAAGTGGCCAGTGAAGAGCAAATTGGAGTCCGAATTCAGGCCCATTGAGCTCTACTACAGTTCCTTAGGATTTGTGCTTCTGTGTGGCTGATGCTAGAATATAAAGTAACCATCGTGTTCCGCCGCCATAAAACATCATTTTGGGCAGGTGGTTACTGCCTTTCCCAATCATGCTTCCAGGGGAGCTCAGTGACTAAGTTTTTCAGGAGATTTGTGCTTGGGTTTGAAGTGTCAACTTAGGCTGAAAGTGCTGTCTCTGTACTCTCCTCTTCAGTCAGCAGAATGCCAGTGACCATAAGGCCCCAAGGGATGACAAAGCCACTGTGTGGAAAAGTCGAGTTCCTAAGTCATAACGTGGAAGCAAACAGCTCTGCAGGAATGCCTCTACCAGACAGCTACATGAGTTAAGATACCAGCAGAGGTTAGGACTTCGTTTACCTTCACTGTCTAATACAACCATTCTGCCTCCACATCTGGCTGCCAGGGTTGAGAGCCGTACATCAGGTGCACATTCAGACCTCTGGCATTTTAAATAAGTTACCCAATGAGTTGGAGCCATTGTGGGAGCTCTCTCAGATGGCACTGTTTCCCAAAATCCAGAGTAGCTTCCTCTTTTTATTCAGCTTAACAGAAAAACCAGAAGGTGTCATAAACACAGAATGTGTTTGTAAACACACTATTCTTATGCTTTCCCAAATCCTTGAAAACTCAAGAAGGAAAACAAAAATCAGAACATCCAGCCTAGTAGCACCTCTCATCTGTTGGAAACTCCCATTCTAGTCTAACTTATATTTAGGTATTGTTCCTATTTTATACCACTGCCTGCTGAAATGCAGCCACCTTCGGTGTGAAATGCAGCACCTGTTTAATGGGTTCTCCAGAGATGACACAGATGTTTTCTATAATAAACAAAGCAGTAACACACCTGGGGGGAGGCAGTATGACTTGAGAGGGAAAGACTGGGAAGTCACAGTTTGCTTATATTGCTACCTAGCTGTAGATGAGGTTATGGATGAAAGCAACTAGGGTGGATCCTGCCAGTATCTTTCAAATGGACAGATAGAAGCTAAGCTCTAACCCAGCATCTCTCATCTCCTGTTGGCCAAGGACCATTGCCCTTCCAAATTGTCAGTTCACAAGGACCTGATCCAGCTGGTAGACTATACTCAGGGTCATGCCTCCTTGTTCCATTAAGGAGAAGATATGAGATGGGTCATCAGTAGAGTCTGACAAAGACTTTAAGACTACAAAATGCTGCTGGGATTTAAATCCAGTACTTTCTAATATTGAATGACAATGTCATTGCCCACATACCACCATTCACGGAACTAATCCATTATATTCCAAGGTAGATCCAATGGTCCACTGAGTTATACATGTTAATTAATAGTTACAGCTAGGAAGAAAGGGTTTCATGATCAAACAAGACAGGTAGATGGAGAGAGAAAAAGGTTATTCAGACTTCTTCCCTGAAAGATATCTCAAAATATTTGTAATAAATATGGAACAAGATTCTTTGTTTGAAATAGGTATCCTTTTGTAGTAATATTTGGTGAGCACTTACTACTTGCAATGTGAGGCATTATGCTGAGAACTCGTGTGTTCTTTTATTGATTATTATTTACTAAAATATTTGTTGCACTGCATTGTTCCTGGCACCAGAGCTACGTTCACCTTGGGGACAAAGTAGAAGGAACACTGACAAAAACTCACAACTTTTTAAGATAGGGACTGTTTTCAGCTTGTCCATTTTATAAATGAGACTGGGGACTAAGGGAGTAACTTAAATCATACAGTCTGAAATGCCAGAGTTGAACTTCACCTGCATCAAAGTCTGCTTAAAAATGTTTGTGGTCATGCATTTTTACAGTTCCAGCACTGAGGAGGCTGAAACAAGAGGATCACTTGATCTCAGGAGTTAGAGACCAGCCAGAGAAATTAAGATCCCTATCTCTGAGATGTGCTTGATGTCATATGCACAGAATTGGATTAAATAGTTTCTGGAGCTTTTAACATATTCACCACTGGTCCCCTGAAAAAGCTTGTGCCCTTGAAGATGCAACACAAATGGATCAGAGAATATAGGCAAAATATATCAACTGGAACTGATCTGAGAGCTTCCTCCTTCCTGGATAGCTTACATAGTACCAAGGAATTACTGTAGAAGCTACTGAAGGAGAGAAATAATCACAGGCCTCATCAACTCATGAGATCTGCAAGTTGCAATACAAATCACCATGGCAACAGGTAACTACTAGTGTAATAGTGGCATGAGTATCAAGGAGACAACCAACAGCTTTCTGGTTGAACTCAAGACCCACTTGTCAGACTGGAACACATTCTTGTTTCTGTTAACTAGGACAAGAACCTGGAAAAGGGAAGGAAATAGATCAATAGGGAGAAACAGTCAATGAACCTATAGGTAGGAAAACAGTGTACCAAACTGCTCTGTAAATAGCTACCATTATACTCACAGATTTGAAGAGCACTTAGCACTCAGTCTAAAAGTCTTCTTATATAACAGAGCTAGAGAATCTCAACATCCTGAAAGGATGGAGTCTAGGCCAGTAGAAGATCAGTGAAGTGGACAATGATAGCCAGCCGTAAAGTAGAATACTGATAGCCCAGCAATGCTTACCCAGAATCAGGCCATCCTAATCTCTCCCCATCCTAAGACTTAGGGAACCTTGAGGAAGAGGGGACAGTGAGAATGTAAGAAGCTAAAGATGGGAACGTCCACCGTTAGACAAGACATTCCATTCAAGGCAGGACTGCTTCATTCAGGAACTCACTGCAGTGAGACTTGTCTTTCCCAGACCTGCATAAAGACTGACATACCAACATGCTCCCATAAACTACAAGGAACTGAAGAGAGATAAGAACATACAGTGGAAACCTTAGGGACTAGAGCTGGATAAATTCTATCAGTGGGTTGGCCTGAGGAGGGACAACTTTTATGCCACAAGAGGCCTGAATCACCCCCCACACACACACACACATAAAAGTAGACAAGCCAAAAGGAACCCTGGGGTCCATAGAAGCAGCCAGGCAGGAGTGGAAGAGAGGAGGATGGGAGAGAGGGAGGATGGAAAGAAACAAGATTAGTGCTCAATATGCTTGTCAAACTAAAAAATAAAAATAAATTTTAAAAGAAGCTCTTGCCTTAACCACTGTGCTCATATTCTCACCTACAGCCTGGAAAGTCAATTCTCTTCAAATTGCCAACTTGAGAAGTAGTGCAATAAGGTTATAGAGGAAGGCTTTCTGGCTGTAGGAAACAAGCAGCAGAGAAAGATCTCATGAGCCACAGTGGAGGATGAAGCTGGAAGATAAGTCAATGTCAGTTAATGCCATTTGACAACACCGAGAAGACTCAACACGATTTTTCTCTTATCACCATAGTAATTAAAATTTCTTCCATCAATAGTAAAAGATGTTTATGGAAGTCCTTCCAGCTTTTATAATCTAAGGAATGACTTGTCAGTGATTAGCTGAGTTTAAAAGCTATTGAATCTTGAAGTCCTTCTTTGAAGAAAATAAAGAAAAAAATTCTAAGGCCCAATTTTAATGATCCTGTGGTCTGTGATATCGCTATCAGAAATAATAAAGTGGGGAAAGAAGGATACATTTTGTGTATATGGACTATTGAAATGGTCAGGAATGTTGGAAGTTAGAAGAGAAAATGGCCTTTGACGGTATGAGGTAATGTATTCTTTAGGAATACATTAGGTAAAGGAATAATATTTGAAGAAGGAAGGAGAGAATTAGTGTGCTTACTATTGACCATATACTACATACAGACTTTTTTAAATCTTGAATAATTTTGGAATGGAGAGATAATTTAATGGTAAGATGCTGTCATAGTTAAGCACAAGTGTCAACTTGACTGTTGAGGGTTTGAGCTCTTGGCACAGTTGTAGAGAGTTGATGGTTGAATTAAGCCGAGAGCAAACCTGAAGGACATTGTTTAGCTGATGGAAAAGACCCAGCCCATGGTGGGTGGGATTAGGCCCTGGACAAATCAAAAGAGAGCTAGGTTGAGAGAGTTGGCATCCTTCTGTTCACTTGGCCAGACATGCAAGTAAGGATTGTCCGTTTCTCAGCCATTATGTGGTGATGGTGTGGCTAGTTCCCTTGGCCCTTGGTGTTGGCATGAGCTTTCCCATCAAGCTGGACTAAGAACTGTAACCAGTAATCATAAGAGAGAATAAATACTTGTTCCCTTAAGCTGTTTGATGGTCATTTATCAGCAACCAAGCAGGAGGACTGCAACAGATGCCCACTTGAAAACCTGGTGACCTGAGTTTGATCCCTGGAAACTGTGCCATGCCATACGTGCATACCTTCTTTCTCTCTCAAATAGATAAATAAAATATTCAAAAAGTATTTTTGAATATTTTTCAGTAGTTATCATTTATAGCCTTTTATATATTTGTTGTTTTTAAACTGCAGCAATGATCTCACTACTTACTTTCCTATTTTAATATATATACATAGTTGACATAATATTTATGGGGTACAATGTGATTTCATATGTATGCCATATTAGGTAATTTCCTCCAAAAACCAATCATTTGTTTGTATAGAAAATTGATTTTTTTATTAATAGATTTTTGTTCTTTGAAACCTTTGAAGTTTTTTACACAAACACGCACACACAGTACATTTTAAACACTCTCCTCTCTACCCTCTCCTATCTTCCTTTCACCCCTGCCAGTTCCTCTTTCTTCCCTAAATATTTTGTACCATGTTCATAACTTTTGGGTTGGCTTTTTGTCTGGGCTATAACAGAACTGTCTTTGTGACCCCAAGGTTACCTATTGGAGCTTGGCAGGCTCCCCAGTGTGTACACAGCATATTATCCTTCCCTCTTCTAGAACCTATTGATTGCCAATAGTCCAGCAGTAAGTGGTAAATTTCCCTATCCTTAGCTGACAGGTGGCCAACCAGTCTTGACTGACAAGAGACTCAAGGCTAGTCTCAACTGATAAGCCCAATATCAGTAGCTTCTTCTGTCATTTCATTATTTCCATGGCTGTATTTTGTACTTAGAAGGTGACATTTCATAGCTTTTCTACTTCTTATACTCTTTCCACCTCTATTAGAAAATTTCTACTCCTCTTTTCTAGCTATTTTGAAATATAGCATAAATTGTTATTAGCTTTTACTGGCCCTGCTATGCTATGGAACAACAGAACTAATTCTTCTATCTACACTTTAGCTGACTTCTCTCAAGTACCCCTCTCCTCTAACTTTCTCAGTCTCTATGACTACTATTCTATGCTCTTCTTCTAGGAGATCATTCACTATTTCTCTGTGTCTGGCTTAGTTCTCTCAGTAGTGTCAGTTCCACCCTTACTGCTGCCAAGACCAGACTTTCATACCTTTATGCCAGAATAGTTTCCCATTGCACATATATATATATACACACACACATCAATGAGCAACTGCTTTACTCCATATTTTGGTTTTTGTGAGTAGTGCTGAATTAATGATAGTAAAGTTGTCTTTCTGACATAAGGATTTCCTTTCCTCTATATATACACCTAGTAGTGGGAAAGATGAGTCATATGGTAGTTCTATTTTTAATTTTTTAAAGGAGCATCCAAAGTGCTTTCCATAGTGACTACACTAACTTACATTCACACTAAAGTATTGTAAGAATTTTATATCCCCATCAACATTTGCAGTTGATCCTTACTGGAGTGGGTACTATATCACTGACTTATATTTTCTTAATGACAGAAAGGAGACTGAAATCATGTGTCTTTAATATCTGACTAAGGCACAATGAAGGTAACTTACAATGTATTGAAGATTTCACTGGAGATTATTGAAAGACCTAATATTTTTGTGACTTGTCATTAATCCTCTTATGCAGGTCTCAAAAATTAGTTTCCTGTCTGTCTATATGAAAATGTGATAATATGTGTTCAACCAGGTTTTATCAAATGTGGAATCAGGATACAATATTCGGTTTCAATACAAGATCAAGAAACTGTATCTTCTGTTCTAAAAAGGAAAACTAATTGCAGGTGTCATTAAAAGAAAAGGGCAGGGCGTGTGTCTAGTGAGATTGAAAAACATCATAAACAAGCATGGCTATCAAGAATATTCTTTGAAATGATTAATTCAACGATTCCTAAGCCCTGGGGTCATGGTTTGAATATGAGTTGTCTCCATAGGCTCATGTACTTGAACCCTTAGCATCTGTTTCCTAATGGTTTCAATGATCTGAACAGGTCTCCTGCTTTTGCCTACAGCCATGACTTCTGCCATGCAATTTCTGCCATAATGGGTTATATTCCCTCTATAACCTTAAGTCAAATAACTAACTCATTCTCCCCTAAGTTGCTAGAGTCAAAGTATTATCTCACAGCAAAAGAAGAATAACTACTGCCACCCTGGTTATGAGGAATAAATGTTAAAGATGTAATTCTCATCTGGGAAAAGATCATTGCTATTGTCCCAAGAATTCTTTGCAAGTTCATGCAAAGTCAAAAAGATGGACACGGGGCCTCACCACGCCGCGACCCAGGTAAGATCGGTCTCTGCGCCCCCCAGAGCCCCAGGCCGCCCTAGTGGACCCAGGTTCCCGCCCCCCATCCAGCCGGAGCCGCGCGTGCAGGGCCTGGGAGGAGGAGAGGGCACCCCCTCTGCGCCCGGCCCCGACCTCGGGTGGCCCGGGTTTAAATAGCGCCCCGCCGACGCCCCATCCCCCCTTCCCCTCCACTCCGCCGCCCGGGACTCGCACGCGCGGTCCAACCCGGCCTCACAGCACCAGGACCCAGGTAAGATCGGTCCCCGCCCACCCCCAGAGCCCCAGGCCAAATAATTCAGTTTAGTGAAAAACGCACAGAAATTAAAAGATCTTAAGAGTTAAACCGACAATGCCAAAGTCTAAGTGCAAATCCATGAGACAAAACACTCAAGTAAACAAATCTCGCAGTGAAGGAATTAATCCCATAATGTTAGACTCCAACCAGAACAAACCCATGGAAAATGGCCAAGAAAGCTTGAACCAGGATAACGACCTTCAAAATATGATCATTACCATGTTCAATACTATGAAAGAGGAAATCAGGGAGGAATTAAATAATCGAATCAATCGCTTTGAGGAGGAACACAACAGACACATAGAGGAGTTGAGAAAAATAGTACAAGAATCAAAAACTGGCATAGAGCAGTTAAAGCAGACTCAAGCAGAGTTTAAAACTGAGCTACAAGACAAGTTATCTTCAACCCAGAACTCCACAGAGAGTCTTATCAGCAGAACTAACAAAGCACAAAACAGAATTTCAGATCTTGAAGATAAAGTGGGAGTATTAACCAGCTCAATGGAAGAGATTGTTAAAGCCAAAAAGATGCTTGAGAGAAATATCGAGGAGATATGGGACACCCTGAAGAAGCCCAACATGCATATTCATGGAATACCAGAGCAAGAATCTCAAAATACCACCCCTGAGGAAATTTTCCAAACAATCATCAAGGAAAACTTTCCTCATCTAAAAAAAGGCCATCCATATACAAGAGGCATTCCACACCCCAAACAGATATGACCAAAACAGAAACTCGCCACGGCAAATAATAGTCAAAACACTCCACATTCAAGATAAAGAACTAGTGCTGAGAGCTTCAAGGGAGAAAAAACAAGTCACTTTTAAAGGTAAACCTATTAAAATAACAAATGACTTCTCAATGGAAACACTAAAAGCAAGAAGAGCTTGGAGAGACATACTTCAAGTATTGAATGAGCAAAAATGTCAACCCAGGCTGATTTACCCTGCAAAACTATCAGTCATGATCGAGGGAGAAAGAAAAATCTTCCAGCACAAAGACAACTTGAAGGGATACATGTCCACCAAACCAGGCCTTCAAAAAATGCTAGAAATGATACTCAAGTGTGAAGAAAAAAACAGGCATATCCAGGAGAGCAGAAGGCAAGTATAACACTATTAAAAGCGAAGCAATATACTTATAAAAACTACTAAACATAATAAATGTCTGGAATCAAAAATAGTTTCACCATTATAACACTAAATGTTAATGGAATTAACTCACCGATCAAGAGACACAGATTACAAACTTGGATTAAAAATCACAATCCATCAATCTGCTGCCTGCAGGAAACCCATCTCACCACAAAAGATAGGCACGCTCTAAAAATAAAAGGCTGGTCAACAATTCTACAAGCTAATGGAAGCAGAAAACAGGCAGGGGTAGCCATTATGATATCAGACAAAGTGGATTTCAAACCAAAGAAAATTATAAGAGACACGGATGGATACTACATTTTAGTCACAGGTACAATTCACCAGGAAGACTTCACAATACTGAACATATATGCACCCAATACGGGCCCCTCCACATTCATTAAGAAAACTCTACAGCGTCTAAAGCAAGAAATCAACCACCAAACGATAATTCTTGGGGACTTCAACACCGCCCTCTCAACATGGGATAGATCAACAGGTCAAAAGCTTAATAGAGACACTTTGGACCTTAATCAAACCCTTAAAGAAATGGACCTTACAGATCTCTATCGAACTTTTCACCCACGTACCAAAGAATACACATTTTTCTCAGCAGCACATGGAACTTTCTCCAAAATAGATCACATACTGGGCCACAAAACGAATCTACATATGTACAAAACAGTTGAAATTCTAATCTGTGCCCTGTCAAACCACCATGGCCTAAAGCTGGACATCCACAACACAACAAACAAGAGAAAATACACTAACTCCTGGAAACTTAACAATATGATGCTGAATGAGAACTGCATTCAGGAAGAAATTAAAAAGGAAATTCAAGATCTCCTGAAAGTGAACGATAATGAAAATACAACTTACCAAAATCTCTGGGACACAATGAAAGCTGTTCTAAGAGGTAAGTTCATAGCTCTTAATGCCTACATCAAAAAAATGGAAACATCAGAAACAAACAACTTAACAATGCAGCTTAAAGTTTTAGAGAAACTAGAGCAATCGGATCCCAAAAGTAGTAGAAGAGAGGAGATTAGCAAAATAAGGGGAGAAATATCTGAAATCGAGATTAAGAAAACGATAGAAAAAATCAACCAGTCAAAAAGCTGGTTCTTTGAAAAAATCAATAAGATTGATACACCCCTACCTAAATTAACCAAAAGCAGGAGAGAGAAAACCCAAATTAACAAAATCAGAAATGAACATGGAGTTATCACTACTGATACCCAAGAAATCCAGAGAATTATAACATCATATTTCAAAAACTTATACTCTGTGAAGTTTGACAACACAAAAGAGATGGATGAATTTCTAAGTAAACACAACTTACCTAAAATGAATCAGGAAGTTGTGAATTATTTAAATAGTCCTATAACATATAAGGAAATTGAAGAAGTAATCTCAAATCTTCCCACCAAAAAATGTCCTGGACCAGATGGATTCAGCACAGAGTTCTACCGGACATTTAAGGAGTTAATAACACCAATACTCCTTAAACTGTTCCATCAAATAGCAAAGGAAGGAACACTACCAAATTCCTTCTATGAAGCTAATATTGTCTTAATCCCAAAACCTAATAAAGATTCACTTAAAAAAGAAAACTATAGGCCGATCTCTCTGATGAACACAGACGCAAAGATTCTCAACAAAGTCTTAGCAAATCGGATTCAAAAACATATTAAAAAGATCATTCATGGGGACCAAGTAGGCTTCATCCCTGACACACAAGGTTGGTTCAACATACGCAAATCAATAAATGTAATTCATGTAAACCTGTCCAAAGTCCAAGACCACATGATACTCTCGATAGATGCAGAAAAAGCTTTTGACAAGATCCAACAACCTTTTATGATCAAAACGCTGGAGACAGTAGGAATGGAAGGAACCTTTATCAATATAATAAGAGCTATATACAACAAGCCCACAGCAAGGATTATGCTCAATGGGGAACAATTGGAAGCATTGCCATTTCGATCAGGAACTAGGCAAGGCTGTCCACTCTCACCACTTCTATTCCATATTGTACTTGAAGTCTTAGCTGAAGCCATAAGACAAGAAAGGGACATAAAAGGGATTCAAATCGGCAAGGAAGAAGTCAAGCTATCCCTATTTGCAGATGACATGATCTTATACCTGAGTGATCCCAAAAACTCCACCAGGAAGCTTCTGGAACTAATTGAGAAGTTCAGCAGGGTGGCAGGATACAAAATAAATGTGCAAAAATCAGAGGCCTGCCTATATGCCCAGAATGAAAGAAGTGAAAAAACCTTGAGAGAAACAATCCCATTTACTATAGCCCCTAAAAAAATGAAATACCTTGGTATAAACCTAACCAAGGAGGTAAAAGACCTTTACAATGAAAACTTTAAAACCCTAAAGAAAGAAATAGCAGAAGACACCAGAAGGCGGAAAGACCTCCCTTGTTCCTGGATTGGCAGAATCAACATCGTAAAAATGACCATCCTACCAAAGGCAATATACAGATTCAATGCTATACCAATCAAAATCCCAAAGCAATTCTTCAAAGAAGGTGACCAAACAATCTCAAAGTTCATATGGAGGCACAAAAGACCCAGGATAGCAAAGACAATCCTGAGTAACAAAAACACTGCTGGAAGTATTACCATACCGAACCTTAGTCTATACTACAAATCCATAGTTATAAAGACAGCCTGGTACTGGCTCCAGAATAGACACACAGATCAATGGATAAGGATTGAAGACCCAGATATAAGCCCACACAATTACAGCCATTTGGTCTTTGACAAAGGGGCCCAAAAAATCCACTGAAAAAAGAACAGCATCTTCAACAAATGGTGCTGGCAAAACTGGATCTCCACATGCAGAAGATTAAAGCTGGACCCGTACTTGTCACCATGTACAAGACTTAATTCCAAATGGATCAAGGACCTTGATATCAGGCCAGAGACTATAACAACCATATTTGAAAGGATAGGGAACTCCCTCGAGCTGATTGGGCTAGGCCAACATTTCCTAAACAGACATCCAATGGCACAGTTACTGCTACCAACTCTCAACAGTTGGGATCTTGTGAAATTAAAGAGCTTCTGTTCAGATAAAGAGATTGTAACACGAGCTCAAAGGCAACCCACAGAATGGGAGAAAATCTTCACTAACCACACATCTGATAGAACTCTGCTGTCCAGAGTGGACAAAGAACTTAGAAAACTAAACACCAAGGAAACCAATGGCCCAATTAAAAAATGGGCCCTGGAACTTAAAAGAAACTTTACCAGGGATGAAATTAAAATGTCTAACAAATATCTGAAAAAATGCTCCACTTCCTTAGCTATCAGGGAAATGCAAATCAAAACTTCCCTGAGATATCATCTCACCCCAGTCAGGATGGCAAAAATCCACAATACAAACAACGACAAATGCTGGAGAGGATGTGGAGAGAGGGGAACTCTCCTACATTGCTGGTGGGAATGCAGGCTCATACAGCCACTCTGGCGAGCTGTCTGGAGATTCTTAAAGAAATTAAAAATTGAAATGCCATATGACCCTGTGATTCCACTTTTGGGAATAACCCCCCATACAGCAGAGGTTCACCTTGATAGCACAAGCACGACCATGTTCATAGCAGCACTGTTTACAATAGCAAAGTCATGGAATCAGCCCAAATGTCCAACAGTTGACGAGTGGATAAGGAAACTGTGGTACATCTATACAATGGAGTACTACTCAGCCATCAAAAATGATGAATTACTGGAATTTGCCGGGAAATGGATATCATTAGAAACAATTATATTAAGTGAAGTATCCCAGACCCAGAAAATTAAGCGCCGTATGTACTCCCTAATAGGTGGCTCCTAGTACCAAACCCACCCAGCCCACCTAGAGACAGTAATTGCAAGGATTATGAACAGAGGGGTGGGGTAGGAGGGCCACACCGGAAACAAGGAGAGAAGGGACCATGTTACAGCAGAGAAAATAGGCCTCCATCAAGGACTCAAATAAGTAATGAGACATATGATTAAGTTCACAGACTTTTATTCCTGATCATTTACTACTGTGGGGGTATGATCTCACCGGAAGAGGAGGGCATATAGTCTGGCAGATAAAAAGTAACCGTTGTGCAAATTGGTGATAGACCCCTCCCTCACTGTGGTTTCCCACTTTTATTATATCTACCTTTGAATGTGCTTTTATCACAAGACTCTAGTTTAACAGCTTTTTGTCTCTGGCCAGGGGGTAACATACAATGCCCATCAGGATGGAGTGAAGGGCATTGCAGGAGCAGCAAAACTGCAAAGAAAACCAACAAACCACAATCCAGAACTTCAGAGACTCTATATCAACCACCTAGAACTAGGCCAGCTTAATCTCTCCCCATCCTGAAGCTCAGGGAAATTTGCGGAAGAGGGGGCGGTAAGAGTGTAAGAGCAAAAGGATGAGAGGAACAATGATATGTAAGATACTTCATACAAGTTAGGGCTGAAGCAATTATAATTGGACTTTACATGCCCTGCGCATTGTCCAACACACTATTGACCCCACAAAGTCCAGCATCTGCTAAAGGCACCAAGATGTTTGGAGGCAAGGGATTGGCAGACACAGCAGTGTTCCTATACCTAAGGGGAACACGGGAAAATGTTTAGGGAAAGGCCACTGGGTCCTTGTACGTCATCGGAGAGGAGGGCCCAGAGGAAAATCAGGCATGCACAAGAAAGGACTCTCTGGGAATTGGGGTGGGAGGCACTGGGGGATGGGGAGGGAGGGGGGGGGAGGAGGAGCATGGGGTACGGGGGGGGGAGGAGGAGAGAGGGAGGGAACTGGTGTACCCATTAAGTTTGTATGAGCTGAAATAATAATAAAAAATGTATTAAAAAAAAAAGATGGACACAAGCCCTTCATCATAGTTAGATGTGGGTATCAATTTGACAGTTATGGGGTTAAAACTCTGGGCACATTTGAAAGAATTAGTGGTTGAGTTATGCCCCAAGTGCGTCTGTAAGAGATTGTCCAGTTGATCGGGAAAGCCCAGTCCATGGTGGGTGGGACTAGTGTCTGGGCAAGTGAATAAGATGGAGGGAGCTGGTTAAGGAAGTTGTCATCCTTCTGTTGTATTCCCTTCTGTCTGCCATCCTTTGCTAGACATGCTGGTCTAGCAAGTGAAGATTGTCCCTCTCAGCAGTCCTACAGATTTATTGTGGCCAGTTTCTTCAGCTCTTGGTGTTGGTGTGGGTTTTCCTGCCAAGCTGAACAAGGAACTTTTAATTAGACAATTGTAAATGAAGATAAAATGCCTCGTTCCCTTAAGCTGTTTTGTCAAGAATTTACCAGCAACAGTGTGTAACTTCAACATCATTGAAGGAAACATATCCCTATCCTATTGTAATACAGTCAGTTTCAGGACTGCTTTATAGCCATGACTAGGAGGAGACAGACCTGGTGCTTTCTCTTTCAGAGGGGGTTTGTTCTAACGAAGCCTCTTATGTTAGACCTCCTTTTTGCCCCATTACTACTAAGCTGGAAAACACACCCACCAGCACTACCTCAGACTTTTAATCTCAGTCTGTCCACTCATTATGACAGTGAGGGAAGAGAGGTCTCAGAGTGTACATGAGAGATGCTTAAGAAGACTTAGGACAGGGGCTGGAGAGGTGGCTCAGGGGTTAAGCCTCTGCCTTGCAGGCAGAAGGTCCTGAGTTCGGATCCTAGACCCCACGTATAGACGCCGGGCGGAAGCGGGGGCAGCCTGCGTTTCTGGTCCTGGTAGGGCAGAGCCTGTGAACCCCGGGGCAGAGTAAATGAGGAGGTTGGAGGCATCCATGGTGGTTCCCGAATTCTCCCGTGGTTCTACACATACATACACACACTTGCGCACATGCACAATTGAATAAATAATTTTAAAAAAACTTACGACATCAGAGAAAACTGTCCTAAGTTTCCATGCAACAAATGCCTTATGAAAAGAGGATTCAGACCTGAGTAAAAACAATCTCCTTTACTGGTGTTGCTCTTCTGACATCCAAGTGCACAGAAACCCCATTTAGAAGTCTACCATACTTTCCCCTCAACTTCATCACTCTATGTGTGGTGAATTAGTGGGGTCTGAAGATCTTGCTCTAACCCCTTGTTTGCAGGTCACATTGGTTACATGTGTCTGACTGCTTTTCTGGGCTTGGTACAAAAGCAGAGCTGGGCACAGGTCCAGCTGAAGCTCTTGGCCTTCGTCATTATCTTTTAGCTGTAGCACAGTATCAGCTTTGTCTCTTTTATTATGCCAGAAGCCTGCCCTAATCAAATTTAACATTCTTGTATTCCCTTGATTTTCTGCAGCTATCATTCCTTTGCTCCTTTGTTGCCTACTTTTTCAGAAGAAATTGTCTTTATCCATATTGTGAAGGCAAAGCTAAAAAGGAAGCTTATTACAAAAGTTACCTAAATAGATTCATATAAGTATAGTTAATACCAATTCAACAAAAAATTAAGAATTGACTGTGTGTTGTGGATAGGTAACTTAAACTTGGAATCTATTAAATAAATGTGCAAACAAATGAGTGGGTGGTTGAGTGATTAGATGGTTATGGAAGAACAGTCCAACAGATAAGGCAGATGTCTCTGCCCCCTAGGATCGTACCAAAATGAAAAATTATTCACATCCTTTTGCAGATATGTACCATAACTATAGCTATCATGTTGTCTTAGTCAAGACTGCCAAGTGTTGGGTGCTGATATAACCACAAGGTCTTAAAAGAACCAATTATTTCTGACCAAGAAAAGGATATCTTCCCAAAGAAGGTGAGATGTAGATTGACTGAATTATTCCATCAAGTGATTAAGAGGAATGGAACATTGGGACAGAAAACATTGTGACCCGAGGCACAAAGTAATCCAGAGATCTGCTCTGAGTGCAGGAAGCATGGGAGAGGAATTAAGAGATTTTGCTCCTTGGAAATAAGGAGCTATATATAAGACTGTGGTTTAACTGTTTATGGAAGAAGAGGGAAAGAAGTCTTGCAGACTTCCTAGAATGCCCAAAACCATGCCTTCCAGTTCAACATAATTCTACAAGTAAACATTTAAAGCTGAAGAAAGCTAAGATGTGATCTAGCATCTAGCCCAATATCCCTTATCCTTAAATGAAAAAGTTTAGTGATTTAAATAAATGACTTACGTACTACTCAATGATTAAACCAAATGCCTGCATGACTACCAACTCCATGGCTTTACACAACTTCTCCAAGTCTTTGTTCTCCTTTGCAGGGTAGGCACTTACTTTTAGAATTGAATGATGGTAGATGTGAAGTGCTTTGTGAAATCTCTGATAAGCAGAAAGAGTTCAATAAATATTGACTAATGTAATTATCTAATAACAAACCAATTACAATATTATTGTACTTTCTGATTCTGTTCAAAGCCCTTTTACATATGCTAGTGGTATTGAGGCCTGATGGATCATCTGAATCTGGAGTAATTTAGAAAGTTACATTTCCTGCCCTAGTCAAGACACAGAATTTTAAGTGGTTGAGGACTCTGAACTTTTGGGACACTCTCCTGCTAGTCCTGGCAATAACAATTGTCTGGGCCCATGAACCAGCACGAACCTGAACCTAAAATGCAAGAAACTGACGTGGGAGCGGTAGGAATTAAAAGTCCAAGCTTTGGGTCAGAGGTCTTGGATGTCCTCTTATCATCCAAGCCAATTTTATTGTAGCATACCTGAGTGTTTAAGGAAAACAGTCAAGGAACAGAGTCAAATTCAGGAAAATATCAGAGAAGAGCAGGACCAAATTCTTTACAGGATTATGTAAGACATATATTCCAGTTAACAAAGAAAAGTCAGGAGCAGCATCTACTTGCTGTGGGACCAGGCAGGATGTTTCCATGTAAGCAGGCATGGCACTTTGTTGCTAGAAAGAAATGGACAATGTATGCCTCAAAACAAGCGTATCTCAGATAAACAGGAAGGAACTGTTGGGGGAGGAACAGCCCAGCCGGTTTCTAAGAGAAACACAAGCCATCCAAGAATAGAGCTGGAGGTGATCTCTACTTCCAAGGGGAGGAGTTAGGCCTGCCATTGTCTTGCAGACAAGAGGCAAACTCAACCCCCCAGGGGAGGAGCACCTAGCGACAGCCTGTTTCAGATGCTAATGTATCACCCAGAGAGCAGGCTTTGGGCCTGACAACCCCCACAAACATGGAAGACTATAAACAATTGATTATGTTTGTAACTGTTCAAACTTTACTTTCTTGGTCTTTGAATGAAGACATGGAATCATTCCTTCAGTGTTTTAGCTCTTGAAGCACAGGAGTTGGGAGCAAAGGGAATGCTACTATTGAACATAATGTTGAAGTTCTAGAGAGTTAGAAACAAACAGCTGTACCCCCTCCCCAGAAAGGAAAAGGGAGTTAGATAGCAAGGCTAGGAAATGGGGCATTTGTCATTGGTAGAAATGATTAATATGCCTAGTTTTACACATATATTTGCACACCTCTTAATAGACCATATGCAAATACATCTTTAATAACATGGGTTGTTTGCCAATGTTGAATGCCAACTGTAAATAATTTCTATTTTCTGTAATGTTTAGGAAACTTCAATATGGCACTTGTTGGCAGACAGTTTCTGTCTTCTGGATTTAGCAATATTAAATAATCTTCACAAAAATATTTTTTTCAGTTACTGTGAGCAAAAGATGTCTAGACAGCAATTTGTAGTCATCTATAGAAATACAATAGATAAGACATAAATAATTTAAATTTAAGGAAAAATTCAACATACACTTGATAGTTCCCAGTTTTTTCCTTACTAAGACTTTGCTAATGCAGAACAAAGTAGATCACTAGAAGTTTTACCTCTTCTTTTCAGATCCTTATTGCTTTTTCTGATGGCATCATTGACAGTCAACAATAGATGAACTGTAGAATGAAGATAGAAAATAACCAAAAGTCAGTATCTAGGAGCCTGCTACTGAATGTCTATTATCACCCCAGATACCAGCACATTGTTTTGATCTACATAACAGAAGCTCTTGTTTGATAGGCAAACTGCTGGGCCCCACCTCCAAAATATCTGATACAGGATATATGCAGGTGGACCTAAGAATCTATACAGTCTCCTTCTCTCCCAAATAGCCCTGGCTTTTAATATAGTTAGTCCTAAGATATATGTTGGGAAACGCTGTCCTGATCAATACAGACCCTTGAAATTTAGTGCATTTCTGGGGTCAGCAGCATCACCCTAGGGGTCCTTAGAAATGTAGAATCTCAAGAATTCACCTCCAGCCTGTCACTCTCATGTTTATTAACCCCCCCCCACACACACACATATACACACACACCTGCAGCCCTCCTTTCTTACATTATCTGGTATTGTTTAGATTACTGGTTTCATGATAGATCCCCAGACTTACTGAGTTGGAAACACTCTGGGTGAAAAGTGTTCTAACACATTCTAATCCAACCAATTCTGTTGCATGCATCAAGAATCATGGGCATGTCAATATTGGTGACTTGCAACTTAAAGTTCATCAGACTACTCAGTATATTCTAATGTGACCACCAAGTCAATATTGACTTATGTCCAGCAACTCACAGACCCTCGCTTCATATTGTCAGTTCCCCAGAATCAGTCACCCTTACAATATCACTGCTTTCTGCTTCACTGGTTGAGTAGATGCTTGACTAATGCAAATGCCAGAGGCAATGATCTAGTGTCAGAAATTAATGAAATGCCAGGCCATGTTGTGTAATGTTATCAGAGGACGAACAGCTTGAACAGTTGAGTTTCAGATGAAAAACAACAACTTCCTGATCCAAATACATTGGAGGTTATGAATTAGTATTCATTACTCAATGGAGCATTGAATTGAAAATCCCAGGTTGCACAGTACTAAGAAGAGAACCTCTGAGCATGAACTCAGAATATAGTGTGGTTACGAAAACCGGAAAAATATGACTTGACTACTGAACAAGTCAATTTCAGCTGAGTATTACATTTGTTTCATCCTTGCTTGGCTATTCCAACAGATTGTTACATTCAGATCCTACCACCAACTAGCTCTAAATTAAAGTTTTCTGTTTTTCTCCCTGCTCCTCTCTCCAAGCCACTTATCTTGTGCTTTCTCCACCAATATCTCTCCCCTCACTGTATCTTCTTCTCCATGTATCTGTGCTTGGCACTCTATGTCCCTCTGAATCTCCTCCCTGCCTGTCCAAATACATTTAATGAAAAGATTCAGCAGAGTCCCTGGGGGTAGAGAAGGTAGGGAGAATTTGCATGTGGATCAAAGCAGAGACTGTCAGGTGTTTCTGTTAGTACTGATGCTGAAGACGTCTGTGTTATCCTAATATCTGCACTTTTTAAAAAGCGATTGTCATAGGTCATTATTATTCTATTTCTCAGTGGAACTGGAGTAGGAGTTTATCAAATCGTCATCATAAAGACTAAAAGTCAAGCAAATTTGCTGTGATGGAGAAAGGCTGGAAATTTGCTGTCAGTTAAGAAATTCTCTTGAAGTCAAAGTACAAGGCCAGCTGAAAGCGTTTTAATAATTGCTAGTGAATGAGAGTGAGGTTAACCCAGTATCCCTGCACTTTAATCTTGTGTCTTGCTAAATTTCTCAGTTTTAATAATTGGGGCCAATTATTCATGCTATGATTCCCAGAGCTATCTGGGAATACTGGAAATATGAAATCAGGTTTATTTTGCTAATTCCATTTGTTGAAATACCCTTTTATTCTTTTTCAAATGCTAATAATGATATATCCCAGTATAACTTTCTTCTTCAAGTCCTAATTCTAGTTTGGTTGAAAAATGGAACCATTTGACTACTGAAAATATTTGGCAAATAAGCCAAATAAATTGTATTATATTTATAAATTGTATGCCATATAAAATTAATTTTATAAAATTTTTCATCATAATCTCTTAAATATAGCCACATCACAAAGAGATGAAGGCATCTCCTTAGAATTTGAAGTCTTTTCTGCATTACTCTAAACAATGGAGTCAGTAGACAAGAAAAAAATGTCCTTAAATCTAATTATCAAAAAGCAATTCATCTTGCGCGAACATCTAATCATCATATCCCTGAAGTCACTTTCCCAGTTTACCCTCCTGTCTGATATATGGATATTTTTTGAGTGTGTTAGCATTTGGAGAAACCTCTTACCATATAATAAGAGGGTGGGTAATATAGATTTTTTAATTTTCTGTCTTATTTTAATGACCTACCTCTCTGCAGCAGGAATGATGAAATCCTGATCTGATTGTGTGTGTGTGTGTGTGTGTGTGTGTGTGTGTGTGTGTGTGCGCATGTGTGTCCTTTCCTCTGTGGCAGGGATTCAGCTGGCATAGAACTGAGGTGCTTACATGACAGGGATGGGGTTTCATAGGCCTAGGCTTTTGCAGAGAGATTACAAATTGTGAGCACTCAGAATGAGTGGCATCATTCGTAGATCTAAAATGTCCCAGGGAGTGATTTAGAGCTTTGGTATTCAGTGAAGAGAGACTAACACCCGGGCTCAGGTGTCCAGGGGAACAGCTTCCAGTAGTAACACTGAAAAGTGACCTTGGCTAAATCACTTCACCTTAAAATTTTACCTTCAAAATAAGGTGACTACATGCATTTCACTTTTAATAACATGATGCAAGTGATCAGGATGATTTTTGCCATCCACATGAAATTCTTCTCCCTTAAAAGAATTATTTTTTGCAAAGGAGACTCTAACTCTAAGATTCTATAATTGCACGTGCCATAGAGGAAGTCAGCTCTCAGTTGAATAAATTACTCGCAGAATAATTATTTTTGTTTCTCTAAAAATGGGAGATGGGCTGACTCTTTAGAAATTTGCTCTTTTTAAAACTGAATTTAAAACTGCATACATAATTTAATCAGTCAGTATTTTGTAGCCTAGCTCAAATGATCAGACCCATGTTAGTTTTCTCATCAAATATAAATCTTTCTGGTGAATCAACAAAGAAAAACACAGTACCTGACTAGACTTTTCCTACATGATCCCTGTGTTCTGTTTTGCTGGATTTTCGGAACCTCTAAGCTCCTTGCCTCCAAGGGGCTACATTTTATGATAAGCACTCTTCCGTAGAACACAGAAGGTGAAGGATGCTGCCCGATGGAGTTGACACCAGCCACTTAAGCACTCAAATATGACTTAGTGGAAATGAAAAACTAAATTTTTAATATCTTTCATTTTAATCAATCAAATATTCAGATTAGCTAGCCAGTCATTGTCATGCATATATGAGAGAATTAGGTAAGAGGATCACTATATGTCTAAAACCAACCTGGGCTATACAGTAAGACCTTGTCACAATAAGGGAAAGAAAATTAAAGGCAAATAGCCAGATGAGGCTAGTGACTACCTCATTGGATGGACATTTTAATCAAAGACAAAATTAATGCTCACAAAATTATTAGCGTCTATCCATAAGGAGGCATATATAGGCAATATTACTTTGGATGTGCAGCCTTAGGCTGAGTCTTATTGGCTAGGGAAAAGAGAAGGAAAGATGTTCTAGCCGAGAACAGCAGATTCATGAAAGAGGGGTAAGAAAAGTCAGTTTGGAGCTATAACTGAACTGTTAGGCAACCATCCTCATAGGAGGTAAAGATTCCTGCTAGAGCCAAAAACTAAAGAAGATTGATCATGAGCTGGTGCCGGAAAGGAGAGGCAATGTATTATTACATACCAGTCATTTTCATGTATAATGTAATTTAGTCCTCACAACCAACTGATGAAGTAGTTTCTACTAGGTTTTGCAGTATTTTTGAGATAGGGCTATACAGCCTAGGCTGGCCTTGGTCTTGCCATCCTTCCTCAGCTTTCCAGGTGCTATAATTGTGTACCACGGCTGCATGACTTCCTTGTTTGTTTTGCTTTGTTATATTTTCATCCTTATTTTATCCATAGGGAACAGATTCAGGGAGATCGAGAGATTTCCCCCAGATTCCATTGCTAACAAGGTATGAGCCAGGCTTTAGGACCTTGGCAGCTTTCTTGCTGACGTCACCTTCCCTGACCCTCTCAATCTACTGCAGCAGTTAAGAATTTGAACTCTGGACTTATCAGACTTTTGTTTCTATTACATGGTGACAACGGGCACCTCTAAACTGAATACTGAAAAAGCACATCATTTAAAATGCCCATGCTAAGACCACATAAGGTACTATGTGGAACACCTCTCAGTGCCTTGCATGTAATTAGAGCTCTATCAATCTTCACACAATCTTCTTACGTCAGAACTAGACTCAAGAAACAACAGAGAAATTAGAGCTTGCTCCAATGGGCATCAATCAACCAATGCAGCCTTCTTAAATGAGGCTTGACATGCTGAAACTGTTACAATGAATAAAAAACAGAAGGAAAGGGGGAAGGAGACCAGCATCCAGGAGACCACCAAGAGGTACTGGCCGTCTTTCCTACATCTGCAGGCTCACATGCAATGTGACTTATTTCTTGCTAAGAAACAAAAAAATACACATTCATTAGGAGTAATTTTAAAATCTCAGAAAAGGGCAAGGAAGTAGACACAAATCTGCTATAATGCCCATCAAAGAGATGATTATCATCAGTATATTGGTTTATAACCTTTCCGAATTTTATATTTGTGTCTCTGTGTGCTAACTGACTCTATAAAGGTATTGTCCTGATCTACAGTAAAATTCACTTTTGGGGTGACATTCTATGAGTTTTGACATTCCCCACAGGCTGTCATGTAACCAGCTTCACAGAACAGTTACATCACTGTCAAAAATTCCTGATCTTTAGTCCCTTCTCATACTTTTATCCCCAATCTCCTGTGACCACTGATCTATCTACTTTTTGTTCTATGATTTGTCTTTCCTGGGGTGCCATGTAAGTGGACTTACATGGGATGTAGCCTTTCGAGTCTTTCACTTTTTTAGCAAAAAGCATTTGTAATTTATCCATGATGTTGTATGAGTAAATAGTTTCTTGCATTGCTAAGTGATAAATTCATTGCATAAATGTAACTTAGCTTGCCCCCATTCATCAGTCACAAAGCAACACAGAGCTGCATCCAGTTTTTTAATAATTATGAACAAAACCTTAAGAGTAATCAAAGTTTTGTGTCAAAGTTGTCATTTCTCTTGGACAAATAACTAAGAATAGGAGAGCTGGATCACACGTAAAGAACATGGTTAATTCTATAAAAAATAAATCCAACTGTTTTCTAGAGTGGCTCCACCACTTTTATTTCTACCAAGTACCAGATTCCTTTGTTCCATACCCAACTGGTACTTAAGCTACTCTAAAAGGTACATTGTTGCTATTATGTCACTATAGTTTCAATTTGCACTTTGCATTTCTCTAATACCTAATATTCTTGATTATCCTTAACATGTGTTCACATATCTTCAAGTAGAGGACATGTGATTTCTTAGTTCTTATTTGCATTTATTTCTGTTTTCCTACAACTGGGTATTTCCAAGGACTTTTAGTATGATACTGAGTTGTGAGACAGATGTCTTTTTTAATCCTGGTCACACACAGGCAGGATTCTCTCACCATTTAATATAATGCTAGCTTAAATTTTTTTAAGTAGATGTTTCTTATTAGACTAAGCAATTTTCCTTTATTTTTTGATTCACTGAGAACATCATGAATGGATATAGAATTGTTTAAAATTTTTTGTATAGAAATCAAGATGGCTATACTGACTGAATTTCCAATGTTTAACCACCCTCGCATTCCTAAGATAAATCCTACTTTGCCATAATATACTATCTTCTTGATATATGCTATATTTGATGTGTTATATGTATTAAAAACAAGATGATGCTATATTTACTAATTTATAGCTCTTTATGAAAAGTTGTATTTCCTTAAATCTTAAAGAAATATATTTTTTTTGACAAGCTCTTTCTGTGTACTTCAGTAGGTTTATTTTGTTCCTTATGTTTCTTTTGGTATTGGAGTAGTTATTATGCATATTTTCTTTCAGGTTCATTAAATTCAAAAACTGGGACAAAGGATGAGAAATTTCCAGTCATACAAACCAGCTCTTCTAATTAGCTGATAAATTCTGAAAAAAATTATTTGAGTCTTTGACAAAAGTGAAAAGGGAACCACTCTACATTTTTAAGGTCATTAGCAATGGGGACAGTAAATGATAGGAACAGAGCTCTAACTTCCAGGCGCTTGCAGGTTTCTGAATCCCAAATCTCCGTCTTATGATAATCTTAAATATACCTCAGAGAATTCTGATGTTTTCAAAGAACATTCTTTCTTCCACTAGAAAAAAAATCTTGGTGTAGCTATAGAAATAAAGAACATCAACAATCTTTTGATGTTTTATTCTTTAAAATGTATTTTAATTTTGAAATGCTGCCTCTCTAAACAAGTAGGCCTTTTCATTTTCTTTTTGTTTCAAGACTGTTCCCTACTCTGGAAGCATGGGCATATTCTACATCTTCACTTCAAGTTTATTTTTAGAATTCCAAAAGTCTAACCCCTTCTAGTTTTGCTCTGGAAAAATTCAGTCTAGTCTCTCTTCACACCTTTCTGAAAGCATGCTCTATTTTGTATGTGGAATAGAAATCTAGATAATGGTAGATTGAAGCCTTGTGAATACTGAGCATTATTTTTTTTAATTTTTATTTGTTTGTTTTGATTCTTGGGGTGAACTTCATTCCTAGCCTTTAGTCTATTTGATTCTAAGTCTCTCAAACATTTGTATGAAAGGATAACCGTGAATGTTTGCATCGTTAAACCTGTTTTATACTCTCCTCGCATAGACCACAGCTGAGCGCTTGAGAGAAAAGACGCTTTCGGCCAAGTGCAAAGTACTATTGTCGTGTTGCTACTGGAGCTGGCTGTGACAGCCAAGAAAATAGGACAGAGTAGAAAGGAAGTGAAATAAGTCATAGTGAAACCTTCTCTTCAGAGGAAGGAAAGCAAACAGTGAAATATTGCTTTTTTCTGGCCTCTTATTAAAGGGAAAATTTGCCTACTGTGCTGGAAGAGTCTTTTATTCATATCTTAAATATTATTCATCGTTCAGTTGATGTGATATCTCCAACTTGAGGTTTGTTTTTGTATGCATAACCCATTCTCTTGCTCACAGCAAACTCCACTGACGGCGTGTATGCAATGGAGCCTGCATTTCTCTTACTACTAAAAAGGATGCTGATTTGTTTAAATCATTCAGTAACTTGAATTAAAGCCAACTCCTTGACACACTTCAATTTAAATGCTTACTGCAAAACCAATCCATATTTCCAAAATATTTAAAATTAGTCTAATTATTTTATTTTAATAACAGGTTGATTTGTTAAAAATAAAATGCAATGTGGATATTCTCTGGAATTTAACACAGTTTTGTCACTTTCAGAAATGTTTGGGTCCAGGGCATTGAGACTAATTAACTAATACAAAAAGTGGGATTTATAGGTATAGAATTGTAATGAAATGCCCCAACATTCTATTTTCAGAAGTCCAAGGTCATTGGTCTAAATTACAATTATATAATTTCTGTTATTATTACTAGTGACTAATTTGACTAATTACTGCCTAAACAATGAATGTTGGCTCATACTCAAACTGCAACAATTTTTTATGTGAGAAAACAAGAGAAAACCTAATGCTATTTTTTTCTTCTCTTATCATTCATTGAAGGACTGTGATTAATCATAAATATTGTACTGGGTTGGGGGGGGTGTAGAAAAGTTTATTATCTAGGACCATCTTTCTTGGATGGGGTAGAAGACAATTCTCCAGAGAAAAATAAATGATCATGTTTAGAGAAGCATCACTTTGACTGACTAATTGAAAGGGTGGAGGAGAAACCCCTCAGTTAATGATCTGGAGCCCATGACTTTTATAGTCAATACACTTCTTAGGCAGAGCAAACATTCCTTTTAATACCATAAAAATCCATTTACATTGAAAGTACCATCTGCCTAAACTTCTAATCTAACCACAGGCTCAAGAGTAACCATGGCCAAATAAGGAAGTAATAAAATGTTTTAAGAAATATATTGGATGCACTTGTGTCTAGACAGTAAGAATGTGATTATAAACTAGGGTGCTGCCTCTTAAAAAAAAACTTTGTACTTTCAGGCAGTTTTTGACATTATATAGTTTATTTAAACATTCTTGGCCTTTCCAGGCTTTTTTCAGCAATTTCCTTGTCTGTTTTGACTAGAAGCTTCAAATGAATTTATAATAAGAGAAACTGGTCATCATCATTGGGCAAAGGCTTGAGATCTGTGTGAATACCAATCATGCAGACCCTGTAATTTAGAATAGAAAGGTTAGGGAGGAAAGCAGCATACATTATTTGGCTGAGTCTTTCAGATATTAGGACTTGTTCAAGTTTCTGGGATTCTTTTTTTTTAATTTTTAATTTTTAATTATTTATTCAATTGTGTGCGTGTGTGTGCGTGTGCGTGTGTGTGTAGAACCACGGGTGAATTTGGGAACCACCATGGACTGTCTCCACCTCCTCTTTGTTTATTCTGCCCCGGGATTCCCAGACTCCGCCCTACCAGGACCAGAAACACAGGCCGCTGGCTTCTGCCTGACATCTATACGTGGGGTCTAGGATCCGAACTCAGGACCCTCCGCCTGCAAGGCAGAGGCTTAACCCCTGAGCCACCTCTCCAGACCCAAATTTCTGGGATTCTTAAGCAGCATCTCTACTGGGATTGAAACCCATTGGTCTACAAAGGTGAGAAACAGACTCTAAGGAACACTTCTGGGGATGGTGCTTCTGCAATGAGTTCTTTAGTCAGAGTGACACATTTCTTTTGGTCACTTCAAGACAAAAAAGATGTTCCAGCATGATGTGAATGTAGCTGTGTTGTGGCCACTTCTTACAAATTCTAGGTAGATTTCTCTCATTTTCCTGGATCTCTGGCAAGGAGCTTTAGGACTTGAAGTCTGTTCATGGAGTTCCAAAGTTCCATGCTGCTGAATTTTATGTCATTTAAGCTAAAGAAATACTTATACAAAAGAGTAACAGGACATGACCAGGACATGTCTTCTCTTTTTTCTTTTTCTTTTTCTTTCTTTCGTGTGTGTGTGTGTGTGTGTGTGTGTGTGTGTGTGTGTGTACACTTGAGTTGTATGCCTGTGGAAACCCAAGAGTTTTTGGGAAGCATCCTGGATTGTTCTACCTTTTAGTTGCTTTGTTCTAGGTTTTCCCCAGCTCCATCTTCTAGGTGGAGATTTCCAGCTGTCACCATATCCAGCATTTGTATGTGGGATCTGCTATCTGAACTCAGTTCCTTGTGCTAATGAGGCAAAGGCTTTAACTCCTGAGCTATCTCCGCAGCCCAGGATATGTCTTCAGTGTGAGTATTAATAGTATGATTTCTGAAGTGCTAAATGAAATGAATTGTTGTTAATGTACCACAATGCATCATCAATTTAGTCTGGCTCCTTAGACCACTTGGCCATCCTAATACTGCTGCATCATCATCTTTAAAAGATATTCTTTTTCACATCACACTTGACCGTTTCCTGCTGCGTATTTTAGACATAGCTGCCTCTCCTCCTTGAGAGGTAGGCAAGAGATAAACTGGCCACTATAGGACCAGCTTGGGAAAAACAAAGAAGGAGCTTACTTTCCTTCTTCCCTTCTGGAAGGTGGTATGTCATAGCATTTACAAACAGGTCAGAGATAGACTCCAACTGCTTGAGTGTAATTCTAATTCTGCCACTAACCAGCTATGGATTTTAGGTAAATTGATTAACTGTGGAAGAGCCTCAGTTTCCTTACCAGGGAAACAAAATGTATAACAATATCTACACAAAGGAGTGCTATGAAGATTAATATAGACCACTTAGAGGGTTGGGACAATAGCTTAAATGGTAGAGTGTTTGCCTTGCAAGCATGGGCAACTGAGTTTGGTCCCCAGAACTCACATTAAAAAATAACAAGCATGGTGGTGCACTATTGTAATACAAAACTGGGAAGGTAAAGACAGGAGGATCCCTAGGATAATGAGAATTAGCCAGCCAGGTTAACCCACTTGACGAGTTCCAGGCCAGTGAGAGACCCTAGCTTAAAAGACTGAAAACGGACAGTGTCCAATAACTACCTCTGAGATTGTCCTCTGGCCTATGCACACACATACAAATAGATTATTTATACCAAATGTTAGATAAGTTTTAGCTACTATTATAATTAGGTCACTTTATATACTTAAATATCTCTTCTACCAATCCAAATTATTCAGGATTTTATTTCTCAGATATTTAGTTTATAAAAATCTGGATACTTAGAAACAATTTACCCTTTCGATACATTTCTAAAATATCTCCCTTTCATTTTGTATGTGTACATATATGTGATGTGTGTGTACATGTATTCATGCAAGTGTGTGCATCTCTTTTTACCCCCCTATTACACCCAAAGTTGTTTAACTGGGTCCAATACCTCTAAGAAATTAGATAATTAAAATAAAAATTTTAGTTCAAATCACATTCCAGTGAATTTCAAAAGTGATTATTATAGAAGTTAGGGACTGACTTTTCTTCTCTTTGTCTTGATACAAATTTATATAGATTATCCAGTCCCTTCAGGCTCACAGAATGTAATTTTCAACTTCAAAGTCAAAGGAAAAAGTGAAGGCAGAAGGCGCCTTAGTTTCTGATAGCCTGGTGTCCACTTGGCCATTGATGCTGAGCAATGGTTCGGTTCTGAAGTTCATGTTTTGAGTTGTGTGTAGATTACAGGTTATCAACTGGTTTTTTTTTTAGTCAGAAAAGAAACCTATTTCTTTGGCTTTTTAGGTCATAGAATTCTCAGATGTTATTAAAGATTAGTATAGAATAGTTTTAAAATTGTATTCCTGACCTAAAAAAGGTAACCTTTTCATTTTAACTTTGAGCTTCTCTTCCAATACAAGTAAAGAAACTGTAGCAGTATTATGTTCTTTGGCTGCAACAGAAAACATCTTACCTTTTGTGGATGCTACAAACTCATGAAGTGAAGAAGTCAAAGCCAATTTATGAACTCTCCAAGATCTTGCAAAAGAAATAGCTAGCAAATGCATAGAGAGAGTGTATTTATCCTTATTTATATGAAAAATAATTTCAGCATACTTCCCTAAATGACTCTACTTGCAATATAAGCTGGGTAAGAGTATGATTGCATCAAGTTTCTTAATATGATGCTTTGGGGAATATGGTATAATTGAAAGATTTGAAGATAAAACTAGCATCTATTGAGTTGAAAAGTTCCTTTTTAAATAAGACCTGCTAAATTATGCTGTGACGTACTAGAGAAAATATCACAGACTAGCTAAATATGAAATTAATGTCTCCCTCAATATTGCTATAATAGTGCATTTCAACATGCTTCATAACTAAGTGATCTGTTTCTTTTGTTTCTGATGATTCACATTTTTCCATGTAATAGTGTATCTTTTGTTGTCTCTTTCTTCAATCCAAGGCTGTTGCTAGATTAGCGCATGTGAACAAGCATATCCACAGCCTCCTAGAAAGGTGTTACCAAGCCAAAGAGCAAAAGGAGCTGTTCAAAGGGAGGAAACATGCACACAGTTTTCAGAAGGTGCAATTGGCTCTTTCCATAATTTTCCTCATTGAGTCAGAACCACTTACCTGTTCTGCCAGAGGTCTTTCTTCTCTTTTGTGACTTGTGATTTCATTTGTGTGGCTCATCTCACTTATTAAGTTTGTCTCCATGGACACTCACCACCTAAGATGCCATGCTATGGGCACTTATCCAAGGTGTAAATCAACAACTCTCAATCTCTGTTTTTAATATCTAGAGGCATGTTTATGTGAATCAAGGGCTGTCTTTAGTCTAAAAACTCTCAAAATAGCTTTGGACTTCAAAATACTACTGAAAAATAGAATGAATGATGGTACAATAACTTGATTTCTAAGATTTTAAATGCAATATATTTGAGGTACTCTCAGGCACAGATGCAATTACCTGATTGAGGGAAGTGGTTGCTAAGCGAACAACCATATTGCCTCGATGGTATTACTGAAGTCATAGCTGCTTGCCTCTTTGGGTTGCCTTTTCCTTCCCTCAAACTTGTGCTAGTTTAATGCTGTGAATTAATAAGAAACTAGACTCTGCTTACATTTCAACCTTGAAATGTTTAGGCTTTGAGAACTAATGTTTAAAAATTGGGCTTTCTCCAGTCAAATAAAATCCTAGGTCTATGGTCTTAAAAACTTCACTTTATATGAGAGAAAACAAAAGTACACAATATTTAAAGGAATTGAAAGTTTTCTCAACTTTTAGCAAGAGTCTTATCTAGAATCTAGTGTTCTTCACCAGGATTGTATTTTTCCTTGTCTATTATAGAATATCTCAATAGCCCATATATCTTAGAATGAAATGAGCAATAAAGTAAATGAACGCTACATTGAAAATTAGCAATTTGAGGTGTTATCTACATTGTTATTCCTTTTTGTGGTCTGAAGATGACTGATATTAATCTCATGGGTATAGATTTATGAGGGGTGACTGAAATCCCAGCACTTAGGAGGCTGAGCCATGAAGCTTGTGACTTCGAATTCAGCGTGGGCCACATAGTGAGATCCTTTAGAAAAAAAAAAAGTAGAATTCTGGACCATTCTCCAGACTAACTAAATCTCAATCTTTGGGGGTGGGACACATGATCATGTACTTTGAACAAGTTCTCTAAGTGACTTTTATATATGTTAAGGTTTAGATCCTATATATGCTACTAGACTATTAGTCAGTGTGTTTTAAATTGGAACATAGAATATTCTCATTTGAAGCATTTGTAATTTTTTTTCTTCAGTAGGTTCTAAGATGTGCTACAGAGACCTGTGATAAAAGGGAAGAGTACTGAGTTTGGGCTCCAATCCAGTCTCTACCACCTTTCCTTTCATTGAATCTCCGGTTTCTCTTCTTTAAAATAATAATAATAATGCTATCCTTGCAAGATTGCTAAGAGATAATGGATATAAAATACCCAGCAAGAACTGGGTCTGGCATACTAAAAGGCATGCAAGTATTAATTACTGTCATTACCTATGCTAACACAGCTATTATTTCCACTATGCTCCCCTTTACCTTGAAAAGTGGGAATATGCTGAATTGTTTCAGATCTAGCTTCCATTCTTAAGTTATTTCTGTCCTCCACTCTTCCTGTTCCGCTGTGACTTCCTGCCTGCCTCTTGGTCATTTCACTGTTCATTATTCCCCTCAGGCAAGAGAATAGGGAAAATAAGAAATGTATTTAAAAATCTCTTCTCATGTTACTTCTGACAAAAAGTTTGGTTTAAGGGAAAAAGATTAAGTTTCTGGCTAATTTTTTTTTTAGTGTTCTGAGAGTTTTATCTACCTTTTAAAAGATCACTTCTCTTCCCAATAATGGATAATTGATAATCGTGCACTTGAAATGCCCTCATATCAAACCAGAACTTTTTTTAAAAAAAAATTAGATTGTATATAATAAAGGGATATTTTAAAACTCTTTAGGAAAACCAAGGAGATTTGGTTTAAGGAAGCTTATTAAGTTCCTGGGGAGAGTATGAAATAGTTGAATTCAGTCTCCCTTGGTCATACCCTTCAAGCATACTGACGTGTGAGTTTCCAGCTCAGTAGAGATGTTCTGTGTGTGGATGGTTCCTGGAGAGCAGATCTCTTCACTCTGGGGAAGAGAGGTTCAGGGAAAAGCATGTATTCTAGGTATTTGGTATTAGGCAACTGATGATTAGAATGGAAGAGAATCTCAACTACAGCTGCAAGAATAGGGAGACTCAGGTGATTAACAGTCCACAGTAAAGATGAGTGTGGCCAGAAGAAAATTGTACCCTGACCATTTTGATGTGTAGCCAATTCCAGCAGGATGGTGCAAGCCTGATATGGTGATTGTCTGACCTAGTCTCTTCTCTTCCCTGCTCTCTTCCTGCCAGACCTAGGTCCTGACAATGCGCCACACATGCAGCCTTCAGATGAACTGGTTGAAATACGTCCAGGACCAGTTGCATGACATGGGAGCAGACTGAGGACAGGTCCTTCTATTCACCATATGTGAAAATGGGTCTGGTGTGAAAAGTCATTTAATATATATTTGTTGAATAAATGAATGACTTATATAGGGTTGAAAGACATTTATTTGTTCAGAGAATGGAAGAACAAAGGGGGAGAATTGGAATAACAATTGGCTTGATTGAACAGATTAGACTAACTCCAGTGTTCTTTTCAGATGAAAGAGGTGGTTTTTTTGAATTAGGGACTATATCCACAGCTTCATCAATTCTAACCAAGTACTCAACTGAGCTACATCCCAAGGTGTATTTATTTTGAAATGGTGTACACTAAGTTTTTTTATTATTATTAAAGGCATATGGAATTTCTTCTACTACATACTACTATCAAAATTTCAGGATCTACCATAGATAATGTCAATGTTGATGGCTGGATCAAAAAATAATTATAACAATAATGATGATGAATAATGAAATCAAGCAGCAGCAACTGATATGTATATAGTACTTTCACCATGTGAATTTTCTTAATGCATTTGCAAACATTAGTGAACGAGAGTAATTGTGCAATGACACTTTGCTATGGGCTTGGGAAGCTTGGTAGAATATGGAATCAAGGGTCATAGGAAAGTAATCTTGCAAACAGGCCCTAAGGACAGTAGGCAATCTTGGTTACTTTAAATAAACACTGTATGTATGCATGGATAGTCTTGTATGAAGATTCTTTGTGTGTGTGTGCATACATATAAGCACATAAAGCTCTACTCAAAATCCTCTTACAATAACCTTAATTCTGGTTACTAAGCAGACTTTTGCTTTACTATCTTTTATTCTTGGACGTTTCCAAAACCACAAGTTCAAATGACATATGCATCTGTCTCCAGAAATTTTCCTTTTAAGAGAATGGCAGCATGCCGGCAAAGGTAAAATGTGACGCATACTTTTCTAAGAAGCCCTGACTAGTACAGCATTTTTCTTATCTGCTATGTGACCCTTATTTTATCGGTCCATTAGTTGCTTTAACACTTTAACCCTTGAAGGTACCCTATTTAAAGGCACTATAGACAAAATGGAATGAATAGAGCTATAAATTATGTGTCCTTAAACACAGACTGAGGAGGTAGATGACTTGGTTTGTTTGGATTCCAGTTTTGCTAGTGATCATGCATATGACCTTGGATAACTTTCTCAATAATCAGAATTCTCTCTGCAGAGAAGAGAACTTCTCAGGAATATCAAAAGAGTCAAATGAGATACTACACATAAAAATAGTTTGTTGAATAGCATGTCTTGTAAAAGATGTGTACATAATCCCCCATTACACGGCCTGATTCACCTCCTTGGTGTCCTGTATAGTGAAAGGAACCTAGATGTTTGGACATCTCCAGAAACTAGAGTCTCAGGGAAGCTCCTTTCTTCCCCTCCCAGACTATTGCAATTACACAAGACTTGGCAAGCCAGCATATGTTCTCTGCGTTTCCATAATTATTGTCTTATATGCATGTGTACACACACACACACCCACACCTTTTATTAATTTTCTTCCATTTCTTAATTTTCTTCAACCTAAAGATAAAGCCTATTGAAGCAGTCAACCTTTCTTCATCTAACTTTACATCTATTGACTAATTTTTTGGCTGATCCTGAACCATTTCTTGATTTTTAAAAAAAATACATTTTGTTAGAGAAAAAGAGAGAATGAGAATAAATATATGCCATGGCACATGGGTGAAAGTCAGAAAATAACATTCAGAAGTCAATTTTCTCCTTTCACCATATCTGTTTCAGAGAATCAAACTCTGTGAACAGGTCCTTTAATTGCTAAGGTATCTATCTTACCGACAAGAAGAAAATAGACAACTGACCTTTCATTTTTATGAACAAAGAGAAAAAAATATTAAACCATATAATATTTTGAGGAGGTTTCATTCATTGTACTTTCTGTTATCTTTTAGTTAATTCTCTTAGATTTTCAGTTTTACCAACTATGAATTGTCAGCATTGTCAAACCTCTGCCAATCTTATAAGATACAGTGTGCAAGACTTACAGGTCTTCAAAGGCTTCTGGAAACTTCTTGGCTATAGAAGGAAAGAAAAATTATGTCTTTTTTTTTTTTGAAGGATGCTTGTAAACTATGAGGTTAAAGAAATGTAACTATTAAATAAATATTCAGTACTTTATTTCTAGAGTCCTTCATTCTCTGTATGTTATACCAATGTTTTTAGGAAATTCATCTACTCAATTATAAATTCCATTATGAATTAACTGGTCATAAAAATGATAGTGTGGTCATATACTTGAACTTCAGAACTCGATTATTAAAATCAAACTCTGTGTTTCATTGTGATGACCTGTGCGGACCCCTTTCTTTCTTCCTAAAAGGGAGCTTTGGCAATGGGCCCTGTTTCCAGAGCAGGTATTAGCCAAATCAGCTAATCTAACCAAATTTATAATTTAGAAAACTAATCACTGTGCTGATTATTTCTTAAGTGTTCTGAAATAATTTTGGCACTAGATTTTTTTTTTTAGGTTCTTTTTTAGGTTCTCATTTACAAGAGAGAAAAACTCCTACAAGAAGTCTGAGGTTAATTCTAATAATTCTAAGAAATTATAGAATTCTAAGAGTTGAATAATTTTTTATCATCTTGAATGAAAAACACCTGATCTATGTCATTCTAGTTTTCTGGCATTGAGCAAGCATTGCTAGATGAAAATTGCTTGTCAGAAGTGTAACAAGGGGGTTCGGGGGGAGGAGGAGGGAGGGAGGAAGGGAACTGGTGTACCTATTAAGTTTGTATGAGCGGAAATAATAATAAAAATATATAAAAAAATAAGAAGTGTAACAAATGTGAGATAAGGCAGTGATTTTGATGTCATGTGCTATTTGTGTCTATAAAAATTAAGAAGTATCACAGTATTTCAGGACTCTGAAATGTGCTTAGAAAATTTCGTAGTCTTCAATCTCCTTGTTCTGTGACCTAGCCAAGGTGACATATCACAGGCAAAACACAAGTATTTTAGGCTTTATTAATAGCATGCTTAACACACAGAATACAGTGATGCAATTTGTATGGCATAAACTTGCAGTGCATACCAATCAGAGATACTACCCTTTGGTTACATGATTTAGTGTTTGGAAATATTACTTTTGATAACAAGGAAACAAGAAAAAACTGGTAATAAGAGAATTTTCAGTCTTCTCAAATAGACTTCTAGTACCCCTTCCTTCATGTGAGCTATGAACCCTATTATTATGTTAGGTTTTTGTTTGGAGTTGTTATTCTTTTCTCTTGGTTAACAATTGATGTATATTGATTGAATGTGAATTTTTAACTTCAAGAAAAACTTTCACCATAATTTTCCCTCTTTCCTTTATTGATGAATTGTGCTCCTTGGCAGTTTCATACTTATATGCAAATTGTTCTGTTTGCTCTTTCCTCTGTTTTCTCCCATCTCTTTTACCCCCAGCCCCCAGTCAATGCCATTTCCTCTTTGCTTCAAGTCGTCCTTCCATATTCATGTCTTCTGTTTTGTTTTGTTTTGTTTTGTGTACATTGGGCTCAACTAGGGTCCCTGTGTGATTGGAATCTTTTCTTGGAGCTTAGCAGATTCCTCCATGGGCACACAACTAGATATGTTTGTCACACACACCCCCTCACCCCATCAAGAAACTGTTGGTTGCCCATTTTTCATCAGTGCTTTGTAAGGCCCTGTACCCCAAGTTTTCTCTTCTGTCCCTAGCTGCACATTGGCCATGTAGGTCCACTGCAGATTTTAATGTCAGTAACCATGATTACCATGACTGTGATATTTTAGACAGCATTTCACAAGCCCTTTTCCCATCTTTTACAGTCTTTCTGGCCCTCTTTCAAAGAGATCCCTAAGCTTGTAAGGGCAGTGTACATGTCATGCTGGGGACTGAATCTTCAGTCTTCACTTTTTCTTAGCATCTTGTGCAATCACAGTTCTCTACATTCGCCGGGGGTCATGATGATGCTTAAGGCTGAGGGTGGTTTTTGTCCTCTGTCCACTTTCTCTTCTGTGATTTTCACTGAACCCTGTGGAGAGAGAGTTTGACGTCCTGCCTGGGGCTGAGTATTCTCCAGTAATGTGTTCTTTATCAACCACTACTATTGCAAAAAAAGAGGTCCTGGGAGAGAGAGTGAGAGCTGCACAAATCTCTGAGTTTAAAGTAAAGTATTTAGAAAGCAATTTGATGTTTTATCTTGTTGACAAAACAATAGTAGTAGGTTTTCCCTAAGGCCAGGGACCTTGTTCCAGTTCTTTGGTTCTTAGTATGGTTTATAGCAGCAGACACAAGTTCCCTCCTATGTGGCGGGCCTTGATTGGAAAGTGGTTGATTACTCCTTTAACATTCATGGTTTTAGTGCATCTTTTTTATGATTCTTTTTTTATTTTTTCTAGTTTTACAAGCATATTGAATATTTATCCCTGCTTCCCTCCTTCCCCTTTTCTTCCCTTTTCCCCTCCCCTTTCTTTTTTTCCTCTCTTCAACACTCCATTCTACTCCCTTCCACCCCCCTGCTTGTCTGCTTCTATGGGCCCCAGAGTTCTCTGGATTGCCTTCTCTTGTGGGGATTCAGACCTCTGTGGCATTCTAAGTATCCTCTCCTCTGGCCACCACACACCATTCAGCCCTAGCCCCCAAGGTTTCCACTGCATGTAATTATCTCTCTTAAGATCCTTGCTAGTCTATGGGGGCATGCTAGTTTGTCAGTTTTTATGCAGGTCTGGAAAAGATAAGTCTCATTACAGTGAGTTCCTGGATGCAGCAGCCCAGCCTTTAATGATGTATCTTTCCCAACAGTGGACCTTCCCATTTTTAGGCTCTTAAATCTTGCTGCTCCCTCTTCTGCAAGGTTCCCTGAGACTTAGGATGGGGAGAGATTGGCCTGATTCTGGATGAGCATTGCAGAGTACCTGGTACTCTATTCTGGCAGCCATCGTTATCCAATCTATGGGTTTTATTCACAGAACACTTTGGTGTACTTTTTTCCTACCTATAAGTTCATAGGCTGTTCTTCCCTAGTGATCTATTTCCTTCCCTTTTACAGATCGTGTTCTAGTTAACAGTAAAAGGAATGTGTTCCATTCTGACAAACAAGTCTTGAGTTCAAGCTGAAAGCTGTTGGTTTTTTCTTTGATACACATGCCATTCTTACACTGATTGTCACCTGTTGCCATAATGATTTTTTAAAGAAATATTTTATTTATTGTTTGTTTGTTTGTTTGTTTGTTTATTTAGTGTGTGTGTGTGTGTGTGTGTGTGTGTGTGTGTGTGTGTGTAAGATGGCATTGTATGTCCCTGTGGAGGACCAAGTGTGACTTCAGGAATCACACCTTCTTTTTGCTTCACTCTGGGATTTCCCAGGTTCCGTCCACCAGAGCCGGAAGTGCGGTTCATTGGCACTTCAGCCTGGCATTTTTATGTGGGGCCTGGAATCCAAATTCATGACCTTCTGCTTGGGAGACAGTCTTAACCTCTGAACCATCTCTCCAGTCCTGCCCTGGTGATTTTTATTGAAACTTGAAGATCTCATAATTTGATGAGGCCTGTGATTATGTCTCTCCCTCAGTAGCTTCTATGGGCCCCAGGGGTCCCTCTAGATTGCCTTCTCTTGTGGCTTCCCTCAGTATTCCTTGGTACTGTGTAAGCTATCTAGCAAGGAGGAAGTTTTCAGATTAGTTCCAGTTGAGGTATATTTATCATGTCCTGTGATCCATATGTGTTGTATCTTCAATAAAAGGGTCTTACTGTCATTTTTTTTGAAGAGCAGCCAAGAACAATGGCAAAAGCCTATAATGTTTGGGGGACTTTGAGAACTCTCTGACCAACAACTTATCAGGAAGTGTCACATTTGTGTTACTTCTTATATAGTTCTGTCACTAGGTATTTTGTTGTTGTTGTTTCGCCCTGTTTTCCTATCTCTGTGCTTTTCTGCATAGAGACTGCCCAGTCTTGTTCTTTTTCTTAAATGTTGTAGGGTGTTTTTTTTTTTTTTTTTTTTTTTGACATATTACTAGCATAGGACGTTCCTATGGGGTTATCTCCCACAATCTTAGGGTTTTTTTTATAAGTGTCCCTCCTATATCCCATCTCCTTAAACCCCCATAGATATTTCCCTCATTATTCCCTTCTTCACTCTATTTGGTGTAGTATCCTAAATCTCCCCCTTAAAAGATTTTACCCTAACAATCCCTTTCCACCTTCACAGTCATTGATCTTTTTCAAATTTTCTGATCTTTATAGTAATTCCAAGCCACATACATTGACAAGAATATCAATGCTAGCACTGACATATAAGAGACAACTTGAGGCACTTATCTTTTTGTGTCTGAGATACCCTGCTCAGTATTAAATTTTTCCATTCTGTAAATTTACCAGCAAATTCCATAATCAAATCTTTTCTGACAGTTAAATAGTATTCTATTGTGTATATGTACCACATTTCATTACCCATTCTTCTGTTGATGGGCATGGTTGACTGATTCCATTTTCTCACTATTGTGAATACAGCTGCAATGAACAAGTGTCTTTGTAACAAAATGTAGAGTCCTTTAGGAATATATATTTGGGAAGTGGCATAGCAGGGTCATATGGTAGTTCCATTTTTAACATTCTGAGGAACTGCCATACTGATCTCCAAAGAGGCTGTACTAGTTTACACTCCCACCAGCAGTGAAAAAAAATATGGAACACTCCATAAATTTGCATGTCATCTTTGCACAGGGGCCATGCTAATCTTCTCTGTATCATTCCAATTTTAGTAAATGTGCTGCCAAAGCAAGCACCAGACTGATTCTTATTGTAGCTTACAGCTGAGTAAGACTGTTAATAGCTTTTGCTTCTCTACTACCTTCTTATACTATGAAAGCTAGCTAACAAAAGGCACGCTACCAGACTAGTTCCAGCTTGGTTTATCCATGTCCCATCCCCTAAGTTTGTGATGTTTTCAGCAATAGGTTCTTTTAGTCCGTTCTGGTGAGCAATGGCAATAGACTCTACTAATTTGAAGATTTGGGGGCTCATTGACCAATATTCCATGTGGAGGTGTCCCATACTTGGTACTGGAAGTTTTGTTTAATCATCCATGATTTCTGGGAGGTGTGTCTTGAGGCAATTTCTGTTATTCTTTTTCTCCTCCTCTCTATGTACCTTTATGTAGGATGCCTCCATTATACCTTTTTCTTTTAATGTATTTTTAAATAATGTAATAAGTCATTAGGTTTCCTGTGGCTTAAATAATATAAAAGAACACAAAGCAGCAAATTCTTTGCTATCGCTTTCCCTTGTACTGCATCAACTTTCCCTGCAGGCATGCATCTTTCCAAACTTTTACTTATGTATTGTATTTACAGATATATGTTGGTATACTTGTTCATATGAATGACCTACTATTTCATATGCTATCAAGCAATCAGCATCTTTACTGCACTTCAGTAGATGGTTTAGATGTCATTTTATGTCAGTACGTATAAGTAGAACTCATTCTTTAGTTACATAGAGATTCTTTTTAAAAAAAATTGTATTTATTTATTTTATGTGTGTGTACTTATCAGAGGGCACTTTATGTCCCTGTGAAGGGCCAAGGATAACTTTGGGAATCATTCTGGATTGCTTCTACCTCCTTCTTGCTTTACTCTAGGATTTCCCAGGCTCTACCCACTAGGGCCAGAAATGTAGGCCACTGCCACTTCTGCCTGGTGTTTTTTTTGTTTTGTTTTGTTTTTGTGGGACCCGGGATCCAAACTCATGACTTCTGCTTGGGAGACAGAGTCTTAACCCCTAGCCACCTCTCAGTCCACATTAGAGATTCTAATATGAGTTAACAATTCCTCTTTCAATCAGTTAGTTTTACCTTCTTCATTAAAATTGTTGCACCCTTTTCTGTAAAATGAATGTTCATTCTTGGATTTTTTAACCTTTCTACAAGATAGGCTCCGGAAATGGAACTGCTCTGCTAAAGCATTTTGAGTACCACATAGAACAGTCTATTTCAACACTTAATGATAGCTCTTAGCTTTGTTATTCTTCCCCCTTTCATATAAGGTTGTAATTCTGCTCTGCCTTAACTGATCCTTCAAACAGGCTGAGATGTCATTATAACAAAACTTTAGCTTCTTAAACAGAAGGAGGACAAAGGAAAAATTATCCTACTTTTCTGAGTTGAAAAGTTTTAAAATGTCTTAATATTTGGGTTTCCCTCAGAATGAGATGAGTTTTAAAGTTGTGTTCAGTTTAAATTTTATGTCTTCATCTTGTATTATGCTTAAGAAGAGCTTAACTATTTAAGTGAAATACTTACTTATAAATATTCTATAGCATAGATTTGAAGAGGAAGACAAAATAGAATGCAATACTAAGTAGATTAGAATGATAGTTACTAAATTTTATATGTACCTTCTAGTTGTTTTTTGGGGGGAGGGAACATTTCCCCTATATTAGAAAAAGGGAGGAATCTAAGAACTCTAAATTTTTAGAGAAATGTAGTAGGCAACTGTATGTATGGATCATATTTTTTTTAAAAAAACTTTATTTATTTTGCATGTGTGTGTATCAGAGGGTACCATATGTCCCTATGGAGGATCATGGGTGACTTTGGGAATCATCCTGGATTGCTTCTACCTCCTTTTTGCTTCATTCTGAGATTTCCCAGGCTCTGCCCACTAGGACCTGAAGAGCAGGTCACGACCGTTTCCACCTTGTGGGTTTTTGTTTTGTTTTGTTTTTTAACGTGGGACCTGGGATCTGAACTCAACACCTTCTACTTGGAAGGCAGAGCCTTAACCTCTGAACTATCTCTCCAGCCTATGGATCATATTTTGAATGGAAAAGTTCGTGGAGAATGTTGAGAAAGGGGAGACAATGTAACAAAAAAGGGACGGAGGGAATAAAAAATTAAATTCTGGGCCATGTGACCATGCCTCTTGGGTCTCTTCCTGTACCCTCCTTCCGCTCTCTCACGCCCACCCTGTTTGTCCTCATCACAAATGACAACTGTTCTTCATACTATCTATTGTTAGACTTCAACTGCCAGAAAAGTTTGGAGAAGTAATGGGATCCTTGGAGAAAACTAACTCTTCTCTGGGCTGAAGTAGTAAAACTGAGTTGACTCTAAATAATCACAGGCCATCTAATCTTTCAAACAATTTCACCAAGTTTTTCTATTTTTTCCAATTTTTTAAGGAAATAGTGGGTACTAAAATAGAATGAAATTAAATGACATCAAAATGCAAACAAAGCTTCCATCTCTACATATACTACGACAAGCACCCATTCCTCAGCCCTTTCATATGCTCTCAGCATGTCAGGTTTTTTTCCCTCCCACTTCAAAGAAAACTTTCTCAGTCACCTTCTCTCCCAGCAGGCCATGGTCTCTCCTCATGAGTCACATTGTAACTTCACGTTGTTCTCCCATTGTTGCTTACATGGAATTATGGGATGGATGGATGGCTGCATTTTCATCTTATATCCCCATGGTGGTTAAACAAACAGGTCTACTGAATGGCCTTTCTTAGCTATCACAAGTGTAGAAGAAGAAAAATGGTTTATAGGGTGATGCCTAAGGTCCAAGTCCTTATGAAAGCAATAGTTGTTTTACTTGCTTATTTTGAGGTGATCACTTAAATGTCCTTCAAAGGCCCTTACTAAAAGTTTGGTTGACTATCTGGCTTTATGAAAAAGTAGTAGGACATTTATAGACCTAGCAAAAGAAAATTAGATCCTTGGTGGTATGCCCTTGAAGAAGCCATTGGAACCCATCCCCTTCCCATCTATCTCTTTTCATGGCTACCATGAGGTGGACAGGCCTTCCCTGCCATGCATTCTGTGCCACCAACAGCTCCAAGTGACCACAGATGAGACTTCTGAAGCAATGAATCCCAAATGAACTTTTCCTTCTTAAAACTTGATAACCTTGGGCATTTTGACATAGCAACAAAAAGCCAACTGGATGCTATGTAATTCAGTGGTGGTTGGCCATATCCTGGCATCATGATAAAAGTTGTCCAACTTCTGTTTGGTGATTTTCTGGATTCTCATCTAGTTGACTGGAGCTATTCCAGAGGTTCGTTGCAGAGTTCTCTGATCAATTGCTCTGGGCTGAACCACTGTATAAAATTTTGAATTTTCTACGGGCTCATATTACAAGAAGTTTCCAAAAATCCGGATGTGAGGACATTGGACACGATTACCCTTTTTTTATTTGTAAGGATGAGTACAAGAATAAGAAAACCTATATCAGAACTAAATGTGCTGCAAAAACTATTAGGCAGTAGCATTTGGAAACCACAGTTAAGTGTGTGCAGTTTTATAATAGTGATTAAACTGAAACAGGATTAGCAAAAATTTAGGGTTCAATATTTGCATAGAAATTAATTTCTGAGCAAGCAGGTTGTCTAGTCTCGTTTAATTGTTTCCTATGTAGTTATGTAAAGCTGAATTAATTTCTGAACTTTTTTCTTGTAGCTCTGCATACTAGCAGTGTTTCTCAGTTTCTCATTCGTGTCTCTGTCTAGAATCCCATTTGGTATCATCTTCATCACACAGTGCTAATCAAGGGCCTATTTATACACTTGTGAGTTCCTGACTAGTTCTTTCTGACCCTAATTATCTCATACAGCATTTTGCTGTTTATATTTCAACCATTTCCGACTCAGTATATTTTTAGGAAGATCCTTCTCTGCTGACTCTGCCAAGCAATCCTGGGGAAGCTTCTGGAAGAGACTGCTCAGCAGCTTAAATTCTGCAAGCGTTCAATCAGGGTTCCAAGCGGCTCTGCAGGTTTAGTGTCGAGGTCTGTGAATGCATCAATCTCTTCACAGCAGAGTGACCATGGAGGGGGCTAACCCCTGGAGGAGGTTGACAATGTGGTTTGATCCTCATACACCATTCAGAATGATATAGATGAAAAGTGGGAGGGGCTGAAGTGACAGAAGTCTTAACTTACAAGTGGCTACGTACAAGCTTTCTGATTTAAGTGCTCCATGTTTTAGGCTCCATTTTTCCCTTTTCCACTCCCAGTTAATCTCTAGATTGTTTTGGGGTTATGTCATCTTGGCATGACGCCTTATCTTCTCCTTCTTTATCATTATTTTTGTATGTGTGTGGATTAGGGCCTCACTATGTATTCCAGGCTGGCTTCATTTCTGAGAAATTCCTGCTTCAGTCTCCCAAGCACTAGAATATAAGTATGTGCCACCATGTCCACCTTCCAGTGTGATTCTTTTATATATGGGTGAAAATAAAATACACTATTTCCCTGTAAATTAGAGACCAAGTTATTCTGGACATTAGTTCTAGTGTTCCAAACTGAAACTTGCTTTTTCTCAGCACATCGAACACTTAGTTGCTCTTAAAACATTGGTTATCTGATTTCCTAGAATAGAAATCTTTATGGTTCTGTGCCATTGAGATAGTTCAGTGGGTAAAGGTATCTGTTCCTAAACTAGGTTGCTGAGTTTGATCCCAGATCAAAGGAGAAAGCTAATTTCCAAAAGTCATCTTCTGATGTCCACCAATGTGTTTCTGCCTTCTCTCTCTGTCTCTCTATCTCTTCCTTTCTTTTCTTCTCTCTTAAATAAATAAATAAAAAGAAATTCAATGCTTTAAAAACTTCACGTTTCTAAATTCCTACTATTATAAAACACAACTTTGTCATATTAATTAGCATTAGCAATGGTGAGATAATTAAGATGACAAATTATTCTCCTGGCTTCTTAAAATACTCGCTGAAAGTTCAAAATGATCAAAAAGGGAAAAGATAGCTAAGTGACATTTTCCTATATAGTATATTCATGACATTTTCCTATATAGTATATTCATGCATCAATTCATATTAGTTTTGTATATAAGCTTACTTTAGGTAAAATATGGCCAGAAAAGTACAATAAATCCTAACGAGAACTTTGAAACTACATTCATCAAGAAAATGACAGCAATCAAGTGGTTCTATAAATCTTAAAATTAAAATGTGACTAGATATTTTAATTAAACTATAATTATATAGAAATTTGCCAAAAACAGCAATGAAAATTTTACTAGCTCATTTGCTCTCAAATTTGTCATGTGAATCATACTTAGATAAGCAATAGTAATGTTAAATTAATATTTTAGACTATTATTCAATATTTTAAAACATATGCAAAGCCTGATGCACACAGTTATAATGATTTCTAATCAAATACCATAAGCTGAACAAAATTTGAAAATCAATAGTCATCAGTAGCCAGACAAGTGAACATTTTGGAGAAGAAAACCTCCTATACTTGTTATTTCAATAACTTAATCCTTTGTTACAGAGAGATCATAAGCAGATTCCTTGAGCATGCTTTGAAGAAATCATGTTTTAATAAGAGTGATGTGATGTTCGTCGGCGAGGAGGACCCAGTGGAGAGTCAGGCACACAATAAAGGACTCTCTGGGAATTGGGTTGGAGGCACTGGGGGATGGGGAGGGAGAGGAGAGGGAGGAGGGGGTTCGGGGGGAGGAGGGGGGAGGGAGGGAACTGGTAAAACAATTTTAAAATGTATAATTACATTTTTAAGAAAAAAAAAAGAGTGATGTTCTGAACTCTATTTCTTTTTTTTTCCCTTTAACATTTTTTATTATTATTTCCGCTCATACAAACTTAATAGGTACACCGGTTCCCTCCCTCCCTCCTCTTTCCCCCGACCCCCCTGCTCCCCCTCCCCTCACCTCTCCATCGCCATCCCCCAGTATCTGCCCCCCCCCCAATCCTCGGAGAATCCTTTAATGTGCATGCCAGACTCTCCTCTGGGCCCTCCTCTCCGATGACCCGATGATGTACAAGGACCCAGTGGCATTTCCCTGAACCCTTTCCTGTGTTCCCCTTAAGCATAGGAACACTACTATGGCTGTCAATCCCTTGCCTCCAAGGATCTTAGTGCCTTTAGCAAATGCTAGACTTTGTGGGGTCAATAGTGTGTTGGACATTGCGTAGGGCATGCAAAGTCCAATTATGATTGCTTCGGCCCTAACTTATGTGGAGTATCTTGCATATCATTGCTCCTCTCATCCTTGTGCTCTTACAATCTTACCGCCCCCTCTTCCTCAAATGTCCCTGAGCTTCAGGATAGGGAGAGATTAGGCTGGCCTAGTTCCAGGTGGGTCATATAGAGTCTCTGAAGTTCTGGATTATGGCTGAACTCTATTTCTGATTTACAAGTTGATCCTTTGGACAGACTCCAATATTTCCATCCATGTTTCTATTGCTTGTAGATTATCCTGATTATTTTTTGTTACTGTAGCCCAAGGGAATTAAAACACTGACTAGGTTAAATATAACATATAATACATTAAGAATTAGACATGCTGGGGTAAGAACTGTGGCGATATCTCAGCTGACAAAATGCTTGCTATGCAAGCTTGAGGACCTGAATTTGGTTTCTAGCACTCACATAATCAAAAACAAACAAAAAACCAGGTGCTCTAACTTATGGTACATTTCACCTGGAGGTGGAGACAGGAGAATCACTTGGGACCCTTCAGTGAACTCCAGGTCTAGAGAGAGGTCTTATCTCAAAAAATAATGTGGAGAGGTGGCTCAGGGGTTAAGCCTCTGCCTTGCAGGCGGAAGGTCCTGAGTTCGGATCCTAGACCCCATGTATAGACGCCAGGCGGAAGCGGGGGCGACCTGTTTCTGGTCCTGGTAGGGCGGAGCCTGTGAATCCCGGGCAGAGTAAACAAGGAGGTGGTGGAGGCGGTCCATGGTGGTTCCTGAATTTGTCCGTGGTTCTACACACACACATACATACACACACATATATACACACATGCGCATGCACGCACATAGCACAATTGAATAAATAAAAAAAAAATTAAAAAAAATAATGTGGAAAGTGGCCATAATGTAAATAAAGTAAAAGCATCTATGGATGCTCGGCCGTATTTATGACCTCTAAACTGTCATCCCAAGCTCAGGGAACCTTGAGGAAGAGGGGGTGGTAGGAATGTAAGAGCCAGAAAACAGGGAGAGGTAATCAATAGTTGGTGTTCAAGTCAGGCCTGTGATACCCAAAAATCAATGTAACAGTGTTTATGTCCACTAGACCTCTACAGTAGGTGGCCTAACAACACTTTGCAATGGAACAGAGAAGATCCCATCAGACATGATTCTACCCTGAGGGACTAGACAAAAGAGAGGTGGAGCTTCTACAGTTCACCTACTGGCAGACCATTTGTGTCCCAGCAGGCACTGGAGCACTAACTAGTGTAGGTATCTTAGAGGTAGCCTAGTTACACATGTAGGGAGATTTGGGAAAGAAGAGGAAATGGATGAAAGGGGAGAATGGGAAGTGTGGAAAGGGATGCAGTTGGAAGTAGTAGGCAATAAAACACATACATTCATTGTTAGTACAATTTAAAAATAAAATTAATATGAAAATAAGGTGGAAAATGATTGAGGACTGAGGATGTGTACATGCATCTGTACATGTGTATAAACACACAGAGCAGGCACACTGGATGTTTACAGTTGGTTCGCTAAGCATAAATGGAGAGGGATAAAGGCAATTTTTTATTGTTGATTTTGTTTTGTTTTGAGTAAAAGTCTCACTATGCAGCTCAAGCTGGCCTTGAGTAGATAAATTTTTTAATGAGAACAACTTCTCAAGTATGAAAAGCATATTAATACCGTTATACACTGGCGTTTCATTTCACCATGACATTTAAATCCAGTTGTGTATGGTTGCTAAGTAAAGGACTTGATATACTCAAAGAAGCTTCGGAAATAGGAGCCAAGTTCATTCTCTTTTCAGTTGGGAATATTGAGGCATTAAAGGAGAGAAGAGCAGACTCAGTGGTCACCCTCACTTGTATATGGGTATACCAATTTACATTCCTACCTACAGCATGTCTAAATATTTAACAAAGAAGTGCTCCGCGGGTGCTGTTTTTAAAATGTACATAAGTATACTTTTTAAAAGTCTGCTTCTTTATTAAAGCTTTATAAGACAGAGTCTCACTAGAGGCTGGGTCACACTCTATTGCTCAGAGTGGCCTTGATCTCTCAGTCCTCCTACTTCCACCTCCCAAGTTCATTACTATTCTTGATGCTCACTTATTCTCTCTCTCTCTCTTCATATATATATATGCCCGCGTGTCTATATTTGTGTTCATTAAAATGAGAAGGTTATATGGAAACCTCTGAAATTTTTGCAAGCAAATATGAAAATTTAGGGAACCGTGGCATAATATCCCTCTAATATTTACTAAAACTTTGAATAATTTGAAATGTCACAGATATTAGAAAGTGAAAATGATTTAATCTCATGTTTTTTGTTGGTATTAGTTACAGGAGCAGAAGATATAGTATGGATGCAAAAATAAATGAGTCTGAGGTTAGGGATTCAGACAAGTCATCCAATGAAGCTACATATATTACTCTGATACTAGCATGTTCGATGTGCTAGTATGTGCCCCTGAAATATTGCTTACTGTACAGTTTTACCAAGCAAGGGACAATCTTCTTGTGTTATAGGTATATTGAGATAATACATAAAACATTTGCTATGAATGAATTTTTTATTTGCCAAGAGAAGTTAGTCTTTTATCTTGACTCAATCAGCAACACATCTGAGTCTTTTTTGAAAATTTTAGTTAAAACACAGAATTATATTGATAGAGTACCATGTGATGTTTTGATTCATGTATATGCACACTGTGTAATATTTTAATCAAAGTAATTTATCTTCTTAATCATTTATTATTGCTTCATGGTGGACAAATCCGTTCTTTTAGCCCTTTTGAAATGTGTGGTCCATCAACATATCAATTGTCACATTAGATTTCAGTTCTCTAGCCTGACTATAACTTAGTATATGCTGACCACCCTTTCCCTGTCATTTTCTCCTCTGTATTCTCCCCAGCCTCTAGAAACCACTACTCTATTCTCAACTTCTACAAGAACAGTTTTTTTTTTAGATCCTATGTGTGAGTGAAATCATGTGGCATTTGTCTTTCCGTGCCCGTCTACTTTCACTTCACATGATGATCTTCACTTTTGTCCATATTATAAAATTGCAATGAATTTCATCCTTTTAATGGCTGAATTGTTTTCCACACTGCTTTAGATTTTGTCCCTCACTGGACATTTAGATTGCTTTCATTTCTTGGCTATTATGAACAGTGTTGCCATAAATATTAAAAATGTCTTTTCGACAAGCTAATTTTATTTCATTTATGGACAGTAGTGGGATTGCTATCACACAATATTTCCACTTTTTAGTATTTTGAGAAACATTCCTATTGTTTTCCATATGGGCATACCAATTTACATTCCTACCAACAGTATGTAAGAGTTCCCCTTTGCTATATCTTTACTACTTTTGTCTTTTTGATATTCTAAGAAGTGTGATGTGGTATTTCATCACAGTTTTGATTTACATTGTCTTAAAATTCATATGGAACAGTGTTGTAGTTCACCTGCATGGTTGCTGATCAATGACCATCTAACAGTTTAAGGGAACAAGGGGTTTATTCTCTCTTATGATTTTCTGGTTACAGTTCTCATTCTAGTTTAACGAGAGAGCATGCATAACACCAGGGCTGAGGGAACTGTCCACACCATCACCACATAACGGCTGAGAGAGGGACAATTCTTACTTGCCAGACCAGCATGTCTGTCAAGTGTACACAAGGATGCCAACTTTTTCAACCAGCGCTCTGTGATTTATTCCAGGGTCTAGTCCCACCCACCATGGGCTGGGCCTTCCCTAGCAGCTAAACAATCTCCTGCAGGTTTGCTCTGGGCTTAACTCAACCACTAATTGTCTACTAATGTGCCCAGAACTCAAACCTTCAACAGTCAAGTTGACATCAATGCTTAACTATAACAAACAGTAACCAAAAATCTCAAATCATTTTGAATAAAAAGAAGAAAGCAGGAGGCATTATCTAACCTTGACATATACTACAAAACTTTAAAAATAAAACGGCAAGACATAAAATTAAAAGCAGCATAGTATTGGCATAAAACAGACACCTATAAACAAACGGGACAGAACAGAGAGTTGAGAAGTAGGCATCCTAGTTTGCAACCAGCTGACCTTCAGAAAGATGCTAACATTCTTTGGAGAAAGGGAAGCCTTCTCGATTAGCATTGCTTGGAAAACTGCATGTTCACAAACAGAAGGATGAAGTTAAGCATCTATCTCTCACAACTGAGACTTAGCTATAAGATCCTAAACTAATTTGGGTAGTACTAAACTAAATATGTGTCCATAAAACCAAGAAAATAGTCAGTAGAATGAAGAATGGGAGAAAATATTTGCAAACTACATCTGAATGGGAAAACAATATGCAGAATATATAAGCAACTCAAAAGACTTCACAGAAAATATTAACGTTTTGAAAAATGTGCAAGTGACATGCACACAGTCGACCAGTGTGCAAAGAGGCTCAATGTCAAGGAGGTCTCTGGTTTTAAAACACCTCTACAGAAGCCCACAAAACCCAGTGAAATTTTTAAATTCAGCACTGTGAGGAGAGTCTTTCTTTCTTTCTTTCTTTTTTTAACTTTGAGGTCATATAAGTTCATTCAGTGCACCATTATAATCTTAAAGATCACCTTCCTTTTCTCAAGCAAAAGCATCTAAGTTGTTTCAGCTCTTAGATATATTTTCCATCATGAAACATATTTATATGAAATTGTACTCAGTGAGGAAACAGCAGCACAAAAGATCCTCCACAAGTCTGTGTAAATAGAGTCTGGTGTGGGGAGGGAGGGGCTGGAAATCTTGAACAAGAAGTCAGAACACAACCCTGATACCCATCCAACAAATCAGCTACCATGAAACCATCCATGGTCTGAATGTTCTGGGTCTCCTTGTAGGTTGGATGGATGTTCACCTTATGTATGCACCTGATCTCTACTCATTCTCAAAAGTTTTGCCATCATATAAAATAAAACCAATTCTCCACATTTAGGGAAGTCAACGTTATCAGATGCCGCTGGAAAATTATTATTTCAGGAAATATTCTAGGCCTCTCTTCAGGTCTTCTTATCTTGGTAAAATGTGTCTTTCAGTTCCTCTTTGTGTTTGTTTCAGTTCTGCACTGAAGTGGTGCACACCTCTAATCCTATCACTCAGGAAATAAATGGGGAAGGATTAGACGTTCAAGGTCATCCTAAACTACATAGCAAGCCGAATGCCAGATGGACTGTGAGACCCTGTGTGTCACATGAAACAAAAACAAAAACAAAAACAACAAAGAGTTTTGGGTTCCAAATCAATTTTTCTACCTGGAAGAAAAACAAATTGACTATGCAGAGAAATCTGGTTTTTGTTTAAACAATTTGAGACACAGCAGTATGGATATTATTTGAATTAGATCATCTAGTACATATTACATGTAATTTTTAATTCTGGGATTCTGAATTCATTTAGTGGGACTGATGTTTTAAGTGTCAACTATATTGTGGTTTTTGTTTTCATTACTGCTGTAGCTGATTCTTTGCGATTATATTAATACAACTGGGAAAGACTTGCTGTGTAAGAATCCTGTGTTTGCTTATTTTAAACTCCTCCCTTCATCACTTTTCCTGGAATGTCCTGCTAAAAGTTTAGTACATCGAAGGAAATTGAAACTGTATATGAAAGATGGATGGTTTTTATGAAATGGAATTTGTGGAATGCCCCGATTTTGGATGAGTTGCAGACTTCCAAATTCCACAGAAACCCAAATAAAAACACTTATATGCTAGTTAAAACAAGACTTCTCTTGGTTTTAGAATGGCCTCTAGTTCTCTTGGTAGCAGGGCTTTAACCTGAAGACTGCCAAAAATCAAAACCACAAGACTACAAATCTGACAACAGAAGAGAAAAACAACAAGGTTCATTCAAAGGGCCTTTAGCATGCAAAGCTCCAGCCCACAAGAACACCCCAATCACAAAATGATGTGAATGAGTTAGCCGGTCAGTGAAGGAGAAATTATCCTTCACATATTTCACTCTCTGCAGGAAAGACTATCTTATCATGCTTGTCACGTTTGAAAGTTGTTGTTGAAGACCAAACTATCACAGTGTGACAAAAATCGAAAGGTTTGTTTGTTCTTCCCCAAAAGACAAGCGGTCTATGATCTGCTTGTTAAGAACCAATCCTAGAAGGAAATGAGTTTGTTGCAGGCAGTAACTGTGTCTTTCATCTTTCTTCCTATGGCGGAAAGCATAGTCTTGCACATAGTGGGTATGACTTGATGGCTGTTGAGTGAGAGAATGTCTCCATATAGTGCTCCAAAAAAAGTTTATGAGACTCAAAACTTGTGTTAATGATATTGTCCCATTCACTGTCTTTTAAAGAGATACTTTGAATGAAAAGACCTGATTAGCATGTGCAGTATTATAAAATGCCTCCATTAAAAAAATTATGGGGCTGATATGGGGGTTTAATCTCCTGACTAAATGATGCAGAGTTTCCTCTGGGGTCTGTATGTGTCCAAGAATAGAAGACTGAAATCAGAAAATGCGTAGAGGATTAAAGTAGAGTTTATTAGAGGAGAGAAAGAACGGAACTCACAGATGTGAATCTGTGAGGGGCAAGAGAGCCACCGAAAACTCACAGACGCCAGTCATGGAATCCATGAGGTTAAAGGAAAGACCAAAAAGGAAGTCACAGACTCTACACCTGGAGCCCCATGAGGGGCAAGAAAGCCAAATTCATGGAAACCAGACTTGGAATGCAGTGAAGACCAAGGGAGTCAAAGGTGGTTACCAGGTCAGTGTTATTTAGGGGGGGGGCTTTTCCTCATTGGTTAGCTCCATTTTCTACAAACCTCATTAGAGCTTTTAGTCCTTTACATTTCATTGGTCTGTTCATATTGGGCTCAACCCAGTTGATCTTGAGCCGGATCTGTAGTGGGCTTATCTACAAAGGAGAATTCATCTCCATATCCTTTCCTGAACAGAGGATTGGGGGTGGGGTGGGGGTATCTTTGTTGAATGATTAGATCCAAAGGGTGTGTTTCTTCTGGGCATTCCCAGCCTGGGAGGATGACCTTCTGAGACTGCTTCAGCCTGGCTGCTCTAAAACTGCTTAAGGGCCAGTGAGCTTGTCGGAATGTATGGAGTGTACTTGCAAACCTGGCAACCTGGAAGCATGCGTGCATAGCATGTGCATATGTGTTGTGTGCCTCTCTCTCACTCTTTCTCTTTTTCTCTGTCAAATAAATAAATAAAACAGAAAATTATAAGGAAGTTTAAAGATAGATAAGAAAATATCTGTAAGAATTGAAGTAGACACATAGATTCATAAATGATTATATATTTTGGGGTAATTATCCAAAATGGCCACTGTCAATATTTTGATCTTTCAGGATATTTAATTATTCATATTTTTATAGATGTAGGAATTTGAATCATAATTGACTTTTCGGATTATATGAAATCCTAAGTAAAGAATGTGCATAAAATAATCTGGGATAAATTAGGAATTGTTATCCCATAAACAATAAGAATTCCAACAAGCTGGACATGATAATGCGTGCCTGTAGTCTGCACGCTCAGGAAGAGGAGACAGGCCTGCCTCAGTGATAGAGTGACACTCTGTCTCAAAACAAACAAGCAATAAAAGCCCAGAGTTCTTGACAAAACTGAAACACATTCACAGAACAGAGCATTAGAAATAATTAAGATTCGAGTCAATGTAAAAAAACTAAGGATAGTTTCTGGATCACTAAATTGTCAACATTTGTGAGGTGTCTATACTTTGTGTAAATATTCTTTTCATCTTCAAATGAAGACATTTCTTGTTCATAATTTACAAAGAAGTCTACATCTCAGACAGTTTTAGAGCAGCCATGCCGAGATGGTCTCTGAAGGTTTAGGAAAACCATCCCCCACTGCTGGGATTACCCTGAAGGAACATACCCTTTCTTAACTCCCCCACTCTTTGCTTATGAAAGGCTATGGAGATTCGTTTGCCATTTTGCATAAACCCTACCAGGAGGCAGGCACAAGATCAACTGGGTTGGGCCCCAATATGAGCTAATCAATGAGGAAAAGCCATCCTCCCCCTTTGCCTAAACATATAACTATACCTGACCCTGGTGGCCATTGCACGGAGCCTGCCCCTCATGGCATTTCATGTGTAAAGTCCATGAATTCTTTTCAAGCTCCTTGCCCCTCATGGATTCCACGCCTTGAGTCCATAAGCTCTCTGGAACACCTTTTCCTCATGACACTCCACACCAGGATTTAACGTATAAATTTTATTGTTTATTAAAGATAAAAACATAATATTAATAAGATGATGTACCTGTTTAATTGAGTCTTGGCTGAATAGTTGATACTTCAGTGCTTTTCACAGTTGTTCAATATTTTGATTTTATAATTGTCAATATTGAAATTGCTGTTTCACAGAAATATAAAATGACAGGAATATGTTTAAGGTCATTTCAGAAATTGCTGAAAATGCTGTTTTAATCTCAAGCCAAAATTTATTTAGTGATTTTTTTTAAAGAAACGAGTCAGAAACTCAAATAGCAATTTATTATATGAAACATCATAAGAGAATATAACTCAAAAATACACGAATTTTATAAACACTGAGGAATGATGGTAGAAAACTAAAAGTCTTTGTTTTTTGTAATTAGATCAGTATGTTTCTGTAAAAGCAGAACACTTTATGTATACAATAAAAGCATTGTAATCACAGTATATCACAGTCTTGAATTTGAGTGAAGGTGTTTCAAGCAACAACTGTTGGTGTTACATGGTGTAAAGGTATGTGCTGTGTGTTTGGAACCAACACTACAATGGAGTCATGTGACTGCCAGAAACACCTTGATTCATTTCATGTTAATTTTTGGTTATTGTATGCTTATAGATCTACTACTGTTGCCAAAATTTCATCACCATCACATTGTTTCATAACTCTGTATAAAGTTGGGACCCACGGTTGAAGAAGCTGGGTTCTGGTCTGAGGTTCAGCAATTAAAGTACCCCTGGCTCTACAAAATGACCAGCTTGGGATCCCCAGATCCCATGTGAAAAGTCTCTGTGGTTGTGGTGATCTGCCTTTAATCCCATTCACAAAGGTGGAACCTGGGAATCTACAGAACAAGTTATATCCAGCTTATATTTAATTAGATACCCAGCCTCAAAAGAATAAGGTAGAAGATCAATCAAGGATGATTTCCAGACTCAACCTCCAACTTTTACATGCACCTATATACCTTCCCCCCAACATACATACAAATAGAAGCTGGGTTCCCCCAATATACATGCAAATAGAAGCTAAACTACAAGCATTTTGCAAATAGATATTACTATGTTGATTTAGCTAAAAATGTTTGTCTGAAGGGTGGGTTGTATCCACAGTTATATTTGAGAAATCAAGATTTGTCAGTGGCCTGTCACATTATACAAAAAACATATAGGAAACACTGCCAAAAGTAGATCTCTGAGAATTAGAATGACACTTGGGATGTGCACCAAAGTAGCATGTATCTGCAAGCTACAGGAACAATGAACACATAGTAAATCAGAAGTGAGTATCCAACTGCAGTATCCTTTTTTCTTTATAATTCTTAAATCACTGTGACACATTACTTCTTGGGAGACAAGAAGTTCCTTTGCACTGTAAACTATTAACATACATAGCAGTATCAAATAAAAGATTACTTTGAACTACTCTGAAATGGAATTTCCTTGGTTTAAAAGAGTTAATTCCCTTTCAAAGACATTAATTGAAAATGAATTAGACACTAAGGAGAAGGTTAGTTGTTATTTTTGATTGATATGCTTCCAAAATCCTGAAAGTTCCCAACATTAAATGGGTTGAAGATTATGATGCACACCATGTAATAGTCCTTCACTTGCATTTTCTGACAGGGTGACTATATGTTTCTTAAAAAAAAAATCAAATAAAGAAAAAGTCAAATAGAATAACTGACATGTCACAATTTTCTTTGAGCAAGGAAAATTAAGAAAAGAAAGTCTAGATAATCAAATACTACCAAAGAATTAGATTGACTTTAAGAATGCCCTAAAAGGAAAGAGAGGATTTTACTCAATGATATAATAGATTTTACAAATTTTGAAGTTTGGGAAAAGAAGCACTACAAATATACATGGAAATGTATTTTGGGAAGTGTTACAGGGAAAGTATTGAAGTTACCACTACATTAATAAAATTTTTAAAGATTTACTTGGAAAACTGCGGCTCAGTGGTTAAGACTCTGCTTCTCAAGCAGAAGGTCCTGAGTTTGGATCCCAGGTCCTATTTAACAAAGCCAGGCAGAAATGGCTGTGGCTTGCACTTCTGGCCCTAGTGGGTGGAGCCTGAGACATACCAGTGCGAAGTATAAAGGAGATTAAAGCAATCCAGGATGATTCCAGAAGTCAACTTTGGTCCCCCACAGGGACATATGGTGCCCTCTGATATACACACAAATAAAAGATAAGTCGAATGGTGATTTAAAAAAAATAAAAGAGGAACATCTTAATTATAAGACAACAATCCATTCTGAAAACAGGAGAAATGATGGAAAATATATTAAAGAGTTGTCAGTAGCTAACAAGATCATAAAATATACTCAACATTATTTATCATATAGGGAAATGTGAAGCCACACTATAATGAAATATCACTTTATACCTATTAGAAGGTTATAATAAAAAGACAGACAATAGAGAATTTTGGCCAGATTATGAGAAATTATAACACTCATACATTGATGGTAAGAATATAAAGCAACACATCTGTGCCTATGAGATTGGCTCAACTGGTAAAGATCTTGCTTCACAGGCCTGACTAGAATCTACATAAGGGTGAAGGTAGAGCTGTCCTCTGACCTTCACATGTGCACTGTGGTATGTGCACCATACCAACATATACCATATATAACAAATAAATATGCTTTATAAATAATTTGGAAATAATACAAAATAATAGAGTAACATATAACATAAATACTTCGGAAAATGTTTGGGATTTTCTTATAATGGCTTATATAGATTATTATGTAGATTATATAGATATAATCTTTCAATTTTACTCAGTACCTACTAAATAGAAATGAAAACCTGTGTCCACACAAATATTCGTACATTATTATTCATAACAATATGGTATCAAATGGCCAAAAGATGGAAGCAATTTAAATGTCCATGAACTGGACAAACAAAATGTGGTATATGCATACAATGGAATGCTATTCAGTAACAAAAAGGAAGTACTGAAGTATGCTAGAAACATATATGAACATTTGTGGATGTCTGGAGATAAAAATGTAAACCTAACTGATCATACTGGACAAAAGGGAGAAAATATGTGGCTTGAATCCGTTACTAAACTTTAAGACCCAGAATGGACTACTCAGCACTCTGTGTTCAAGAACTGTGACTTTAGAAAGCACCAGGCAATTTTTGACAAAGAGCAGACCTTATTACAGGAACAGGAGAGAAGTTCAGAAATCAAAACTTAAAGAACCAATTTTAAGAATTGGGTTTCGTGATTCTTTTTGTGGTTGCTGTTGCTGTCATTTCTTTGGGTTGTTTGTTCTTGACAAGATCTCTCTGTATAAGTCCATCTAGTCTAGAACCACTGTGTGACACAGGCTGGCTTTGATTTTAGAGCAGTTTACTCTCTCAGCCTCCCAAGAGCTGGAATTACAGGTGTGAGTCACCGGGCTTGGCTTAGGAGTCAGGTTTGACTGAACACATATTCACTTGGTTTCACTGGAATGAAGGTTTTGGTTGCTGTTGTTATGTTTTGTTTGGTTTCCAGTCATTGTGGGGACAGATCCAGTAAGAGCACACTGAAAGGGAAGCTACAACTGGGAGAAACAGCTTTGTCCTGGGTGTGGTAGTGGGTGTGGGTGCATGTAAAATTAAGTGTAAACCAGGGAGAAGTGAAACCTGGTCTGTGGGATACCGTGTAAAATTAGATAGCTTGAGACTGGCATGGGAACTATGCTCTTGATGGGCATAATGATTTCGAAGATCACAAGTGAGAGAGCCCTGGGATAAAATTCAGGTACTTGGTCTCCCAGGTCAATGGTCTTCCCCCCTCCTGACTAACTTGTACATGCTAATCCTTTTGTCATAAGGTCGCTTTTACCTTTTCTTTAAACTGATTATTGACGGTGCTATGCCAAGCAGCATGTGCAGGGCTGCAAGATAAAGGCCTCAGCTTGGGATGGTTGTTAAGCCTCAGTGACCCGAGCGAGACCAGGGCTGCAAAGGCAAACCAATGGTCAGTAAGCTCCAGCACAAAATCACCTAAAAGGAATATATTTTACCATAAGCTTTTTATTTCTAAGGAAAAGACTTGACCCAGAATGTGGAAAGATGGGTATAACGGTTACTCTTAACTATTGCTGTGAGAGAGCACCCAAAGTCAATCAACTTATTTAGCTTACATCCCAGAGGGGAAAAACAGTCTTTCATGGCAGGGGTGACATGACTAGTGGCAGGCTATGTCACCACAAACATCCAATAGACTAGTGGGTGATAAATGAAGGCTAAAAAATTCCTGGAGAGTCTCTTTTCTTTCTAGTCTCCTGTTCTATGGTTCCTTTTATCTGGTCCACTACTGGAAGATTCCAATAAGATCTATGGGGAGGTTCCAATCAGATCTAGGGCAGGTCTTTGTACTGTAAAAAATTGATCCAGTTAATCTCTTCAGGTGGTCTCAGCTGATCTTAGTTAATGCCAGGTGTGTCAAGTTGACACTCAGGATTAACTATCATAATGAGCTTGCAATATCAGTTTTGGGAAAACTATTGTCTCTACCTGAAACCTGGACAACACCATTGGTCGAATTACATATTTAAAAATAAAAGAGGGCCACCAGATAAATAAATAAAATGAGCATCCTTTGCTTGGCATATTTTATCTGAAAACTGAAGAGAATCCCATGGTGGCAATAATATACTTAGACCATTTGATTCATGAGAGGCTACTACGAACAGAACCAGTAATGTCCAAAGTGGCCAGCTTGTAAGAGGTCCAAATGATAATTAAGAGAAAAGAGAAAGCAAGGAGAATGTTCAAAATTAAAAGAAGGAAGAATAATCTCTCCCCATCCTGGAGCTCAGGGACATTTGCGGAAGAGGGGGCGGTAAGATTGTAAGAGCAAAAGGATGGGAGGAGCAACGATTTGCAAGATTCTCAACAATAGTTGGGGCCAAAGCAATCATAATGGAACTTTGCATGCCCTGCGCAATGTCCAGCGCACTGTTGCCCTCATAAAGTCTAGCATCTGTTAAGGGCACCGAGACCCCTGGAGGCAAGGGATTGACAGCCATAGTAGTAATCTTATGATTAAGGGGAACAAGAGAAAGGGCTTATGGAAATGCCACTGGGTCCTTATATGTCATCGGAGAGGAGGACCCAGTGGAGAGTTAGGCGCACACAATAAAGGACTCTCTGGGAATTGGGGGGGAGACACTGGGGGAAGGGGAGGGGGGAGGGAGGGAACTGGTAAAAAATTTTAAAATGTATAATTAAATTTTTAATAAAAAAAAAAAAAAAAAGGAAAAAAAAAAAAAAAAAAAAAAAAAAAAAAAAATAAAAGAAGGAAGAAGCACCTAGAAGATGACTAAGAGAAGAAAAATGAGGTGGCTGGCCCAATGGCTTTAGGATAATTTGTCTTATCCTCCTTTAGGCGTTGTTTCTCATCCTCAATTTTTAACACCAAGATAATTTAAAAAAATGTTTATGGTATAAGAAACCATATATTTCATTGCATAAAATTAAGAAATACAGAAGAGCAAGAAAAGGAAGTAACATTAGCTACAATTTTACTACATAGGTTAAACATTAACATGCTAGTCGATGACATTGTCATTTTGCTTTCAAACATTTTCTTTTAACACAAACCATAATGTCGTTATTGTTTCGTAATATGTTTTCGCTCTGCATAAAATAGTATGAATATGTATATGCTCAATGAATATATACTTCTAGCATGTTATTTCATATAATTTCCTCCAGGACTGGAGGAAGGTCAGTGATCAAATGCTTGACCAACATTTGTGAATAGGGTTTCCATCCCTAACGCTGAAGAAAATAGTAATAATGATGAATTCTATTTAATCTAGCTAGTTTTTCACTTGGCCATATATAGCTTTTTAAATTTTTTACAATATTGCTTTTATTTTGTCATGTTTATAAAATTCTCAGGATTAATAACTTACATACTTTTATGACAAAGAATTAAATGCAAGTTTTTTAATGGCCATTCTTATAGCAAGAAGAGTTAGAAACAAATGAAGTATGTAACATAGTTCTGTCCTGTTCTGTGCTGAGGAAGAGTAAGAATCCTAGTAGGGGAATTTGAGTATCATTATTCATTACTACCCACAATACCTAGGAGATTGAATTAAACAGGAATCTGAAGAGGCCAGTTAAGATGCATAGCCAGAGCCTGTCTCAAAAAGTACTTAGAAGTATACATTAGTTGAGCTAACAAGAGCTCTAGCATTTTTTTTTCTTTTTGAAGAAAAGCATGGACCAGCAAAGCAAATATTTATCATCTACTGGAGTTTATAATAACAGGAAAAACTGACAGAGCCTTAATTGCAGAGTGATTAGCTATTTTATTGTTGATTGCAGAAGACTCTTATGCTGCACCAGTTCTTTAAAATGTTCCCTGATGTTTCAGATCTATAGCTATTTGTTGCTAGTAATTCATATTTACCTACTAGAGAGATGTTATGTGGAGAAGTGTGGGCTGTACTTAGGGAAGGACATCTAACTCAACTTTCACAGGCGAATTCATCAATTTCCTTAAATGATTTTTTTCTCAAAGTGATTATCTCAGCTGGTACTTCAAAACATAATCTAAATCCTTCTGCTAGCAATAAACCCACAAAAATCCATAAAACCTAGAGTGTTTCGTATTATCAAACATTTGTTAAGCTTTGACTAATGACTACTTATTCTAGCATTGTAGAAAGCCAAGCACTCATTCTTAATTCCTTTCTGGAGGGACTCACAATCTAAATTTGGTCTAAGTTAAGTGAGAATAAGGGGAGTTCACAAAATATTAAAGTAATATGCATGCAGTCAAATAGGCAATACAAGTTCCTGTTTCCCATGGGAATGATTTACAAACGACAATGGTAACAACCTCAAAGAGAGAATTCAAATCCTTCAGTTGGACACCCTTTCAATTCCTTTTTTTTTTTAGCTTTATAGGTTAACCTTATTGGGGTTGATTAAATTCAAGCTGAGATCTTTCATAAAAACTCAACGGAGGGTCCAGATGGCCCAACAATACCTCCTTTTGTGAAAGGAAATAACTTGAAGGGTTTTTTTTTTTTTCTGTCTAATTAAAGTATTTGTGCTGGTGGGACCTGAATGAATTGTTATCCTTTAAAGGTGTCTGCATTACAAATAATCTTTGTAAAATAGTAATTATCTTAAAATAGAATGCCAGTTTCCCTATTTCTGTCATGTCCTAGGACCACAGTGGCAATGAGAATGATGTTTTGAAGCTAGACTCTGATACCATCTTGGGGATTTCAGTGTGAAAGTACAGTTCTGGAAAATCAATAGAATGAGGCTCTGTGGTAGGTACAAAATGCCAAGCAGGTCATCATTGCATTACTCCTCCTGTTTCTGTGCCATGCTCATGGGTACCTTAACTCTTGTCAAAATATTTTCTACTGTAACAGCCAACACATGATTAGCACCCTCTTTTCATGTTGAAAATAGCATTGATGGTCATAAAACAAATTTGAGGAAAGCTCTAAGTGTAGTAATTCAGCAAGTGGCTATTGGGGCTGTTGGTGGTTTACCATGATTTGCCCAAATGGAAGAGTAATATCCTATCTTTCCCTGTCTCTCCATACCATCAGTCCTAATCTAGGAAGGAGGTGGGTTTAATGAAGTTAGAAGGATTGGAAAGCGTTGAGATTGCAGAGAAAATCGGACAACAGAGTCATGAGTGCTTATGAGCACTGTTACCTGAGAAACCAGACAACAGACTTATCAGTGGTTATGAGTAATGTTACCTGAAGAAATCAGGCAACAGACTTATGAGTGCTTATAAATACTATTATCTGCACCATTATCCTCCAACCTCTTTGTGTATTTTATCTGTAATGAAGACAATATTCTGAGATATTGTGCTCTCCAAAAATCTGTCTATGTCACCTATATGAGCTTATTAGCCAATTTCATTATGAGTGGAAATGTCCTATATTTGACTTGTTCATATATATATAATATATATAATATATCTATATCTATATATTATATATATACATGTTTATGTACTCTTTTTTCTTTTTTTAATATACATCCAGACTATAGAAGACAAAATTGTTATGATCAAAGATTTCCAGCAGGGGGTGTAGCTGGTTCTATAGGGTAAATTTTTTAAGGACACATCTCATTGTATATATATGAAAATTGTACTGTTATGTTACTAACAAAGAGTAACATTTTTGCAATAACATTTTTTGTGACTATCATCTCCTTTGATTAAAAAGTGACCTTGCATATTAATACTCTATTAGACTATGTTAAAAAATTAGGATTTTGTAGAGAAGAATGTTTAAATTAAAAGCCTAAAATGCTTGGCTGAATTCTTATTCTGCCAGTTTTTCAAAGTAAATGAAGAACAAAGCTCCAGGTGATTTTAATTATCCACCACAGCAGAAGTGCTTAAATTTTTTATGCAAGATAAGAAGAGTAGTTGATCTGGGAGGGCTGGGTAATATTTACTCCATCTCCCCCACGCTCCCACGCATAAGCATAGAGAACGGATTCTTAATTTTTCTCAAACTGTCTCTTTTGGGTGAGTATTTAAAAGCTTTTTGCTTTTCCTGAAGGCATGCAAGGCTCTTCAGTAAGTTTAATAGATGGTGTTTCACCCCTCTCCCAACCCTGACTCTTTTAACACCTTTCTTGTATAAATACACACACATTATCAATCAAGGAATTTTGGTTTCTAGTTTCCATTTCTGGATTTATATTTGCTGCAGAACACCATGTGTTTTATTTTGAGAGGGAGAAGCCAGTAAAGTAATATAAAAAAATGGCAAAAGTATTAACTTATTTGTAATAGCAAACAAGTTCAGACTATCGGTCCCAAGAAGTAAAGTCTGAAATTTCTAGACCTCCTAATTCAACATGATATAGGGCTGAAAATAATGCAAGCTATGAAAATCATTCAGAATTTATGACAAAAACTTGGTTTTAAGAGAAATGAAATTTTAAGTCTCTCCCCTCCCCAATATCATGCTTTATAACTGAAGGATACATCATTTTCCTGTTATTTTTTCTTTTAAAAGCCTTGATTTATCTGACTTCATTTTATGTTGCTAGATACATGCAAAAGCTAAGAATTTTCTGGTTGTTTATGAGATACATTTAAAAATAATCTGAATATCTGAAGTATTTAACATTTTACTCAGGTTATGACTTTGAATTGACTTCATGTAGTTTTAAGAGTTTTTAATACAATGATAAAAATACACAATACGCATTAATATTCAGGCTATATAAGTGTGCCTATGGGAACAGTACATTTTGGAGGTCTCCTCAATTTCCTTCTGTTCTCTTGTAACCTCTGTCATTACTTTCATTACAAGTTTTTTTCAAACCCTGCCTATTATCTGTAACAGCAAAAACAGTCAGGCCCTCCAGACCTTAAACCATTTTTAATCCATCCAGCTTGGTATCATTCAAGGTGCAAGGGAAGGGTGGAATAAGGGATGCTAGTCATGTCTTTTTAAAATTAGAGAGCAAACTACAGGGAAGTCAGAAATGTCTTTTCTGCTTTTAATTATTAGTACATTTACCTTTGAGGAATATGGACAGCGGAGGGACATAGGGAAGGAACAAACGAACAGAATTTCTGCTGGAATGTTGTGACAGATTTACTGACAAATATTTTCTAACAGATTTCTACCAACAGGCAGTTTTTGTTTTCTTTCCTGACAGTGTAAATATACTTTCTGGTTGGCAGCGGCTGTATTCTAACACTATAAAGCAACCTTGGCTAACTTCAGTACCTTATGTGGCATAAGAAATACAGAATAACTTGAATTTTAAAGACTTTTAAATATGTTTACTGATGAACTATTTTAAGTGAAGTGAAAAAAATCTTTCCCCAAGGAGAAATGCTTCCCAAATTACGATGAACTGGGGCAGATTCGTGCTTTCGCTGGTTCTTTTATCTGCTGGCCAACTATTTTAAGAACTGTCTGTAAGGCAGATTCTGATGACCTTGGGAAAGTCACGGGATGTCAGTTTCTTCACTGCTGAATTTTTGGAAAAGCAATGGATCATACCCATACACTCACTGCATTTAAAGTCAATGCACAGATGAAAAGTACACGGAAACCCCAGCATACTCCCAAACTTGTGAAATTTCTTTAACTCTCAATACTGAATATAGTTTCAGACCGTATACTAAACACCAGATGGCTGAGAGTTTCTAAAGTCAGGCCGAGAGTGATACGAGCTGGAATCTTTGGGGTCATCCAAAATCATCGAAATCTTGGCATCGATTCTGGTTCCACCTCTCTTATTAAGGAACCAGGACTCTGTGCAGGGCAGGTCTTGCTCGGGGGAGTGCTGGCTGAGCGGGGCCCCAGGTCCCGGGCGGGTGCTGCCTGGCTGGCGAGCGATCACCAGGCAGCACACACAGGAAAGGGCGCACGTTCACGGGCACGTCCCTGCGAACGAGCTGGGGCACATTCTTTCCTCCTTTCCATTCTTTCCTGCTCAGAGACCAGAGAATCGTCGGGAAGCGCCCGGTGCCCGTGCCAGGCCTGGCCACGGCTGAACACCTCTGCACGAAGTTCCTCTGCAGATTGTGTGATCTGCGGTGAGTACCGAGGCAGAGGGGAGAGCGGGGGACGCGGCGGGGCACCGCGCGCGGCTCCCAAGGCGTGGAGGATGGGACGGAGGAGGAGCGGAGAGCCGAGCAAGGGAAAACACTCACGCCAATGGGTGAAAGGGAAAAGGTGAGAAGGAATGGAGTAGGAGAACGAGCCAATGGGCGGCAGAGGCGGGGAGAGGGGGAGGGGCGCGGCCAATGGGCAGCGCGCCGCGGGCGGGGACGCGGCCCCGCGCGCTCCCCTCCCTCCCTCGTCCCCTCCCTCCCTCCGGCGCGGCCGCTCGCGCCTTCCCCGGCTCCCGGGAGACGAGGGCAGGGGCGGGGCCGAGGCGGGCGCGCGGCGCGGGAGGCGTCAGGAGGTGAGGGCGGCGGGGCGGGGTGTGGGGAGGGGGCGGGGGGCGGGTTCGGGGCAGCGGGCGCGCGCGTCCCCGTGCCGGCCGCGCCGCCGCTCCGCCCCCGGCCGGGTGTGTGGCTGCCCGCGCGCGCGTGCGCGTGCGTTCCGGCGGTGCGCGCCGGGGAGAGAGATGCTGAGGTAAAGTTCGGGAGAGAGGGAGCGAGATCCGTCAGCGCGAGGGAGCCCGGGCGGCCGCCATTACTGGAGCCCAGCGCGACGGCGGGCGCCGGGGCCGGGGGAGGGTCGGGGCCGTGGCGAGCGGCGCGGCGGGGGCGCGGGCGGCTGCCCGGGCCGCGGGGCTCCGGGCTTCAGGGCGTGTGTGTGCCGCCGAGGGCGCGGGGGAGGCGGCCGCGGACCGCGGCGCTCGCTGAGCGCGCCCGGAACGAGAGGCGAGCCGAGAGTGGAGGCGGCGGCGGCGGCGGCGGCGGCGGCGGCGGGAGCGCTCCCCGGGAATGTCGCTGCCGCCGCCACCGCCGGGGCCGCCGCCGCGGAGCGGGAGCCTGAGGAGCCCGACGTTGCTAGGTAGGACGGCGCGAGCCGCCGGCCCTGGGGCCTGCGGGGCTCCGAGCCGCCGGGGCCGAGGCGGGGTGCGGTGGGGGGGCGCCGGGTGGCCGCCGCCGCTCGGATCGGTCGGAGGGGCCGGAGCCGCGGAGGGGGGACGCGGGCGCGGGCTCGGTCCGCGCAGGCCGGGGCGCGGGCGGCGGGGCGGCGGGCGGCGGGCGGCGTGAAGGGCACGGAGGCCGGAGCCGGGGGCCGCCGTGGCCACAGGTGACCGGGCTGGGGTGGGCGCAGGCCTGCGGGCGGCGGCTCCGGCGCGCTCGCCGCCCGCCCGGGCCCGGGTCTCGGAGGGCGCGCGGGGCGCGGAGGCGGCGGCGGCGGCTAACGAGTTCCACCTGGAGCCCGAGCGAGGGGTGGGCGCGGAATCGCGGAAACCCGATCCCCGCCTGCAAACTTAACCGCCTTTCCGGGGGATCGGCCCTTTCACTTTTCTGCTGACCTTCTGGGCTCCTCCCTAGGTTCTTTTCCACTCAGTCCCCGTCTGCCGAAAGCTCCGAGTGGGCTGCGAGAAGTTGCAGTGCGCAACCGGCCCCCGGGACTGTGAATCGCTGGACTGCGGACGGGATTGGGGCTTTGCTATTGAGTTTTCTCTAGAATAACCTTTACGTTTCGCTGTGCTTTCCACGGAGGAAAAGTATCGGGGTGGGGGTGGGGAGCAGCGCGGGAGCGCGCGTGCACTTATCCGCACATAAGTACGCTCCCTTTCCGTCCTTGCTCTCCAGCAGTATTAGAAATGCAAGTGAGATGCAAGCTCTGTGTGTGGCTGGGGCTGAAAGGTGCTGGGAAGTCAGGACGAACGAACTGTTAGGACGCTTTATGCAATCCCAAGAAAGTTGTAAGGGAGACGCGCATACTTTGGCCATACGATAAAAAGTCCAGTTTGGGGCCAGGGCTCAAAATAGATGTCAATCACAGCGTTTCTAATCTAAATCAAAACGGTAACGTAGGTTCTTGCACTCACTTCTAAATTTAAGTTTCCATCAGTAACGTGCCTTTTCTGTGAGAGTAGGAAACGAGGGCACTAAAAAATGTCCAGGAGCTTTTCTTTGTTTACTAACATGGGAATATTACTTTCTGCAGGTGTTTGAAGGTGCATATTGCCTAAATACAGAACGAATACTCAATTTGAACATGTTAGGAGATAAGTTTATCTCTATTGAGACCATTCTCTTCATCGACTATTTCTCTCTAATATCCATTTAAAACAGTTCTTTCAGAACCATTACATCTAGATGTAACTTATAGATATAGGCTTGAGTGAAATGTGTTCAGAAATGTTTTTTACCGTGAAGTTCATTTCATTTGCACCTCCTAGGGCGGTACTCTTTTTTTCAGTGTTTTTACACGTGGGTATGAGTAGCATAGGTAAACTTACTACACCATTTCTACAGTGAATTTGCTCTAATTTTAAAGTTCTCTTTTGCCTTTTTATCCTGATAATTCACCCACATTTCTCCTATCTATAATAAATAGAGCAGAGGAAGAAAGGGATGAGCCTGGGTTGCCAAAAACTTACAAAGACATTGGAACAGTTTGTAATTAAAAATTGGATCGAGAGACTAGGCATAAGTGCTTTAACTTTCAAGAAATAGAGCTATTGATCAGATTGATTTAAAGCAGAACCAGATAGTACAGATTATTAGATAACTATTGATTTGGTTCTCTTTAGGCTACATTCTTTAACCCAGGTTAGCTCATCTTGTTTTACCATTCTTTCTATATTAATTCTTAAGGACATTGGGAGTAGGCTTGGTTACATTTGTGATAGGAAAAAAAAAAAAACAAAAAATTCTGTTGATCAGGTTTTTAGTGTTCCTCTGCCCATTTAAACTATTTTGCCAGATCCTCCCCCCACCTCCCCAAGAGATTGAAACCAGCACAAGCACTCTACCAGTCTGCTATATCTCCAGTCCTTTTCAAAAATCACTGCAGTTTTGTTTCATGGTCCTTGCCCTGTTTTGGAAACCATTTCCCTCCTCTCCTTTTGTTGTTTGAAAAGCAGATTTAGCACACTTTTTTGAAGAAAATAATGTCATGTTGGAAAGTTGATTTTTTTTGTGGAATAAAGAACTGTATTTACCTTTTTTTTAATTTGAATTTATCTTGGAATGATAGTTATGCCCCTCCCCCTTTTCTAGTAGGGAGGCTTGAATGCAGGCCTTGAACTTGATAGGCAACACTGTATCATTGAGCTACATCCCTAGGTTCTAGCTCCCTTTATCAGTTGAAGACTGTACTGAACTTTTTCAGCATTTATTAGGACATAAGGTTGCCTTTGTTATTCACTCTTTAAATATTAAACAGTGTAACAGATTTTCTCAGCGTCACAATAAGTTATCTTTACTTCAGGTTTAATAGGTACTTTTTTTTGAAACTATATGGGTTCTAGAGTGTACAGTTTTCTTTGTACATAAAAAAGGTAATATGGGCAATGTAATTGACCAAGAAACATTGTGTAATGTTTTTAAAGTTTTTATTGTACATTTAAAATAGAAGGAAATTTAACTTCTGAAAGAACTGAAGAAATGTTAATAAAGTTACCCCAAAATCACTGCATTTCATTTGAGTACAGGATTTTGTCACTCTTTTTATCAAACTAGGAAAAAATGCTGCAGTATGTGTGGCTTAATGTGGAGCACATAATCTCATATGCTTAAAGTTAGGGGTTCATTCCCAATACCATGAACAAACTAGAAAAAAATTAGAAATTTAAAAAAAAAATAAAAGGTAAGAATTTAGAATATGTGTTTTAATTGGCTTTTAAATAACTGTTCTTGGGTCTCTCAGGGGTTTTCCCCCTAGATGCCTTGAGATTTTTAAAAAAAATTTTTGACAAGCCACCTCTTCAGACCAATGCAGCTTTTATTTTTATCTGTGAAAGTTTTTCTGCATTAAAAAGTGTTAAAAACCTGATGTGTTGTTCATTAATTTAATCACTTTTTTTTTTAAACACTTAATAACATACCCTGGGAATACAAAGATAAGTTAAGAGATAAGTAGCTCAATACTATCTATAAAAGAGTAAAAGATGTTATAAGGTTCAGAAAAGAGAACAACTATTTTTATCAGAGTTTCTTTGGGAATCCTTCACAAAGGAAAGCAGTTTTTGAGTTTTTAGCTGAAAGGATATGCTCGATTGTAAAAGAGAAAAAGCAAGAATTACCTTTTGTGTTTTTTTCATCTCCACTTCGTTCTAGAGGTTGACTGTCCACAATGCCTGAGGTATGAGTGCTTATACATAAAAAAATTAACATTTGCGCATATCTGTGAGTCTTACACTTAGAATTAGAGGTTCTATGCAACTTTGTATTTCATAGTTAACATATAAGTAAGCTATATCACTTAGATATCTAAGCTTTTCATAATGAAGAGTTAATGGCAAAAGAGAGTTTTAAAGGTTTTATATTAGATTTACCCTATTTTTCCTGACATTATTTTATTGAGTAGCAAAGATTGACTCTTGATAAAGTTCCTATCAGTTTGTAGCTTTGAGAGAGAGGGAGACAGCTTGAGCACACAACACAATAGTTAAATGCCAGTTGGATACAGAAAAGGTAAGTTATAATATAGGGCAGTACATTGCAGTTTTAAAATTTTGCATAAAAGGACTTAGATAAAGGAGCCAGTACTTGAGAATAGCATATGGATAGTTGAGGAGGAAGAGACATTTAGGAAGTAATTAAAATATTGGGAACACCTAGGCCAAATTGACAAGAGGAAAGAAGATAAGGTAAAAGTGTAAGATCATCAGTTTTTACCTAATGAGCTATATTGGAAGTTTTAGGGAAAATAGCACAAGGGTTATTAATAGAGGGGATAACAGAAATAAACTGTCAGCCTTGCTGTATCTACATCCTTAATGGCCATGGGGTGGAGTAACATTTTCTGGCTTCTGATAGGGTATAGTTTCTCCAATTTCTTTTTCCCATTGATCATGTCCTTTTACTGATTAATAATTGTGTGCTCACAATTTCTGTGCTTAAAACAAGGTAGCACTTTTCTTGTTGATGGTTTAAGGTTACTCAGAAAATTTAGCATTCTTGTAGTCTGGAGAATTGAAGTATTCAGATTGTCTTTAGAGATAACATCTGAAACTCAGGTGATGTCCCCATGTATTGCTAAAACTGATTAGCTTTCATTAAGAAACACTGGGCTCTTTTATTTCTTAAGTGTAGTGCCAGTCACTAAGCTGTCTGGGATTGTGCTTCTTCAGTTCTACAGAAACAATTCAAGTTAAAGCTTGCAGTATTTATCCATTTGGAGGCTTTGTGCCTCATCAATTAAATGTCGTTTTAGACTTTTATACTATACCTTTTACGACTTCTGCCTGCTGTTGCTCTTAAAGAGGATATATGTTTTGTGCATATGGCTTCCATGATCAGTCATTTCACAAGAGTTGCGCATACCTGAAGTGACTTTTCTTTGGAAACCAAACTCAGCCTTATTTTATTTTCCAAGTTTTATTCAGATCTTTTGTATTTACAAAAAAATCTATCTCTAGCCTTAGCTATAGAACCCATACATTTTTTTAAGACAAAATATTATGTAACCCAAAGTGGCTCTGAACCTCTCATGTAGTGAAGGATGACCCTGAACTTCTGATCTTTCTGCCTCTACTTCCTGGGTCCTGAGATTACAGGTTTGTATGATGATAACAGGTACTTTTGGGGGGGGTGGTTAATGATACAGGCTCTCACCCTTACCCCAGACTACCCTAGAATTCACTATGTAGTCTTGTTGGTCTTGAACTCAGGTCACCCTCTTGCCTCAGTCTCCCAATCTGGACTGATTAAGATTCTTAAGCACATGAAAAAGAAAATTTTTTTCCATGCTTTTAGTTGTCTCTTTCTGTGATCATGTGACCTGCTAGTATTTCTTATCACCAAGTGTTATTTTTTTTAAAAAAACTGTGGCATTACCTAAAGTCATTTATATAATAAAAATGATGGGTTCTCTCTGTGTAGCATTACAGTATGAAATGTAGAATGCCTTTCTCCACTTATTCTATTAAAGGAAGGTGGTGAGGATAGGAGTAGTACTGGTGAAGTGTACTTGGACCTTCAGAACCTCCGACATAATGCTAAGCAGGTAGTAACTAAGCATACTTAAAATTCTTTTAAGTTGCTATAAAGGAAAGGAACTTTGTTTTATTTTGTTTTTATCATAGAACAAAGAAATGAACTAGCTGGAATCATATCAAGGGAGATAGATATGTTGTCAAATGAAGATGTAGATTAAATAATAAGATCTGCAGTTAATCTGTTGGGAATAGTTTAACTGGTTTTCAGTGTTTGTAACAGTGAACCCTTTTCCCCCAATGCAGTAACTGGAAATGTCAAAAGATAGAAATGGGTAAAAGCAGAGTTGCCTTTATTGAGTTAGGAAGTGTTCAGAGTCTTGCTTACTTGGACTCTTCTGGAAGTACTTCGTGGAATTTCAAGGCTTACTGTTTATAAACCTATAGTGTGCTTTAGTTATCAAACTATAAGCCTTAAAGAAAACCTTAGGCTTTTTAGGTTAGAATATTATTAGACTTTATAAAGTCTACTAATAGTGTTTGATTTTTTTTGTTGTTAATTGTGTCAACAGTTGTGATTTCAGGAATATATGCTAGTTTTAAAGCTGAGTATTCTGAGATTGATACTGATTCATTTATTATTTATCAGTTATTTATTTTATACCCCCTGTGTGCTTAGAGATTTAATTAAAAAAAATTCTAGTGTTCTAGGCTATTTAGTCTCTATCTACATTGTTGAACTTTTTTTTGTGCACAGTTGTGTGTGTGTGTGCATGTGTGTGTGTGTGTGTGTGTGTGTGTACTAGAGGACACGAATATGAGTGCCCATGGATGCCCAAAATGACATCAAGAGGGATTGCTTTACCTCCTTATTTGCTCTGGGGTTTTCCGGACTCTGCCCTCCAAGATTGGAAGTATAGGCTGTTGCCATTTCCACCCAGTGTTTTTACGTGGGGTCTGGAATCTGAACTCATCTTCTGTTCTGAGGCAGAGACTTCAACCTCTATGCCATCTCTCCAGCCCAAATCGAAGAAAGTTTTGATAGTGTCTCTTCATTTACCAGATTATGGGCCTATCTAAAGACTATTTTGTAGGAATAATGATTTCTTAAAGTTTCTTTAAATCTAGATTGTGCTTTTTGTGGTAGAAATCATGGTTCAGAGAGAAAATTCTCATGAGAATTCTGTTGAATTACACTGTAGCATATCTTACAGATGCTAAAATGTTAGTCTTGTTACAACATTGATGAATTTGGCATTGTGAATTAGCAGTATTAAAGAGTAATATGTCAGTATTACAGTAATTTATTGGTTTGTACTTGTTTCTTTTTTTTTTAAAATTTTTTTTATTATTATTTATTCAACTGTGCGCATGTGTGTGTGTGTGTGTGTGTGTGTGTGTGTGTGTGTGTGTGTGTGTGTAGAACCACGGACGAATTCGTGAACCACCATGGACGCCTCCACTTCCTTCTGCCCCGGGATTCACAGGCTCCGCCCTACCAGGACCAGAAGCGCAGGCCGCCCCCGCTTCCGCCTGGCGTCTATACGTGGGATCTGGGATTGAACTCAAGACCTTCCGCCTGCAAGGCGGAGGCTTAACCCCTGAGCCACCTCTCCAGCCCCACTTGTTTCATTTTTTAATTGAACTATTTTTGGATAGATTTACCTTATATTATGACCTATAGAATAGTCATTGAGTTAGGTGTGTCTTTTGTGAATATTTGGTTTCATAAAGGTATTTATTTGACTAAGATTGAGCAGGTAATCACAAAGTTACTTCTGTACAAGATCTGATTGTCGTAATAAATCCTGTGACTTGTAAAAAGCCAAATGTTTGAATCAGCTATATTTAGGACTAAACCTTTGTATTTGTGTATTTCTCCTTTTATGTGTTTATGGGATCCACATGTTTATTTACCTGTGCGTGGGTACACCTGTATATGTGCATGTAAGTGTGCATGCATTGGAGGCTTGAGAGTGATTAAGGAATCATTTTCCATTTCTCTTCCACTTTATTAGGCTGGGAATACCTAGGCTCTCCTTTCTAGGACTGGAATTACAGGTAGAATGTGTTGTCATGCAGCATTTAATGTGGGGTCTGAGGTTCCAAACTTTGGCCTTTTTGCTTGAGAGGCAAATATTTTAACCATTGAACCATACCTTTATTTTTCAAAATTAGCTTTAAGAATAAGTAAAAATTATGTGCTTATTTTGCTCAAATACATTATATATCAAAATTGACTTTTATTCAACACCTTCATTTTTTAAAAAGTTCTTATTTTAGTATTCGTTAGGATTTATTTATTAAAAGTCATTATGTGAAAAATACTGTCCTAGGTTCATTTATCCTAGTAGAATAAACAAAGATTTGTGCCTTCTTGGCTCCTTAGTGTAAAATCTGGAATGGATGAGGAAAGTAATAGAAGTAATAACAGATAATTATGTTTTATAGTATCTTTGGAAGTATTGGGAAGAGAAAGTGCAAAGGCAGGAATGCGTGTTTCCTCATTGTGATTGGAACAGAGAATAGGTGTTTGAGGAAATAGTACTAGAGTAGACTACAAAAAGTATTGAAAGAGTTGGAGACAGCAGATTTCATAGTAGTAGATCATTGGGAAGATTTGGCTTTTATTTTTAGGAATATTGAAAAGTTTGGAACAGTAGACTTGGAGACTGATTTATATTTAAGAGAAGCCTGACTGCTTTAATATACATACATTAGAGAAAGGAACAGAAGTGATGCAGGGAAATGAATTTAGAAAGCTTGAGTAATCTTGTACCAGTCATGATGGTGAGTATAGGATCTAGGAAAGGGTATTAAAAACAATAAGTTAGGATTTTTTTTTTGATGCAAGTGCACATGTGTATGTGAACACATGAGTATATCAGAGGGCACTGTATGTGCCTATGGAAACCCAAGGGTGACTTTGGGAATTATCCTGGTTTGCTCTACCTCCTTATTGCTTTGTTCTGGGGTTCCCAGTCTCTGCCTTCCAGGGCTGGAATTACTAAGCCTGCTCTGTATCTGCCTGGCATCTTTACATGGGATCTAGGAATTCAAACTCAGGTCCTTTTGTTTTCCAGGCAAAGACAATTAACCTCTGACCCATTTCCCAGCTTGTGAGTGTATTTTAAAGATAAAGCCAGTGGGAAATTTTGACTTGGCAAAGTAATTTTGAACAATGCATCTTTTATTAGTGACTGCAAAAATTTTATGAGAAGATCCAAAGAAAATTTTTAAAAGATTAATGTTTATATATTTATATGTTTTAATGTGTATAGAGTACAGTGTGACATTTTAGTACACGGAACATGGTCATATCAGTGTAATTGGTGTTATCTGTTACTTTGGTAATTTCTTTGTTTTGGGAACATTCAGCAACCTCTTTGGTAGTTCATTTGAAATATTTATTTAATTGTTAATTGTGGTTAGTCCACTGTGCTTTAAAATATTAGAAGTTATTCCTCCTAGCTATTTTATGTCATATCCATTAACCATCCCTTCTTCATTCCTCCCTCTTCTTATACCTTTCTTATGCTCTGGTTTCTAGCATTCTAGTTTCTAAAAAAATTTGGGCTAAATCCCGAATCTCCTAGAATCTGTTTTTCTAGATTCCTTGTGTAACTTTTTCTTTTTTAATTTATAGAAAGCTGTTTCATGCTCCACTGGATTCTTAGAAGACTTAGCTCTGGAAATGGTTTCATTTTGATGGACAAGTATACACAATTTTACACAAATATATGAATTGTCATCAATTCTGTAAAGATAATTGAAGCACTTTCTTTTTTTTAATTTTTTTCCACTCATACAAACTTAATAGGTACCCTGCTTCCCTCCCTCTCTCTACCCCTCCCCAGATCCCCTTGCCCCCTCCCCACTTTTCCCCTTCCTTTCATCCCTCTTCCTCCCTTTCTCCCAGTGTCCTGCTCTTCACCCCCCTACCCTCAATCCCTGGAGCATCCTTTAGTGTGAATGTCAAATTTCCTCTGTATCCTCCACTCTAATGAGGTGTAAGGACTCATAGCATTACCTAGAGCCCTTTCTTGGGCTCCCCTTTAGTATGGGAACACTCTTGTGACTGTTAATCCCTTACCTCTAAGGATGGTAGTGCCTGTGATCCATGCTAGACTTTGGGGGGTCATTGATATGTCAGTCATTGCACAGGTCATGCAAAGTCCTATTATGGTTCAGCCCTAACTTGTGTGGAGTATCTTGCGTATTCTTGGTCCTCCCCATCTTTAGGCTCTTACAATCCTACTGCTCCCTCTTCAGCAAATTTCCCTGAGCTTTAGGATGGGGAGCAATTTGGCTGGTCTGGTTCTAGGCAATTAATGTAGGGTATCTGATGTTCTGAATTATGGTTTGTTGTTTTTTTCAGTTTTGTTGTTCCTGCACCTCCCTTGGCTCCATCCTGATTGGTATTAGTTGTCATCTCTTAGCCAGGGATAAAAAAGGCTGTTAAAATAGAGTCTTATTATAAGAGTAGATTCAAAGGTAGATGGAATAAGAGAGACTGTGGTAAGGGGGAGGGGGGTCAGTCTTCCATTTGCAGGATGGTTGCCATCTACCTGCCATTTGAAGGATAGTTACCATCTATCTACCAGACTCTATGCCCTCCCTGACTGGTGAAATCAAACCCCTCAGTTGCAAGTGACCAGGAAGGAAAGTTTGTGAGCTTAACCAGATGTCTCACTATTTACTTGCAGTACTTGATGGTGACCTATTTTCTCTGCTGTAGCATGATCCCCTCTCTCCTTGTTTCTGGGGGGGGGGGCGGCTTCTTCCCTTTCTCTCCTGTTTATAATCTTTGCAATTACTGTAAATATTACAGAGATTTATCTTTGAATTTGTCACTAAGTGGATTTGGTACTAGGATCCACCTATTAGGGAGTACATATGGCGTTTAATTTTCTGTCTGGGATACTTCACTCAATATAATTTTTTCTAATTTCATCCATTTCCTGGCTTATTTCATTAATTCATCTTTTTTGATGGCTGAGTAGTATTCCATTGTATAAATGTACCACATTTTCCTTATCCACTCATCAACTGTTGGACATTTGGGTTGATTCCATGACTTTGCTATTGTAAACAGTGCTGCTATGAACATGGTTGTGCTTGTGCTATCGAGGTGAATTTTTGCTGTCTGGGGGGTTATTCTCAAAAGTGGTATAGCAGGGTCATATGGCATTTCAATCTTTAACTTCTTTAAGAATCGCCAGAGGGCTCGCCAGAGTGGTTGTATGAGCCTGCATTCCCACCAGCAATGTAAGAGAGTTCCCCTCTCTCCACATCCTCTCCAGCATTTGGTGTTGTTTGTATTGTTAATTTCTGCCATCCTGACAGGGGTGAGATGATATCTCAGGGAGGTTTTGATTTGCATTTTCCTGATGGCTAAGGATGTGGAGCATTTGTTAAGATATTTGTTAGACATTTTAATTTCATCCTTGGTAAAGTTTCTTTTAAGTTCCAAGGCCCATTTTTTAATTGGCCCTTGGTGTTTAGTTTTCCAAGTTCTTTGTGCACTCTGGATAATAGAGCTCTAACAGATATGTGGTTAGTGAAGATTTTCTCCCATTCTGTGGATTGCCTGTGTGCTCGAGTTACACAAGAAATCTTTAATTTCACAAGATCCCATCTGTTGAGTGTTAGTTGTAGTGACTGTGCTATTGGATGTCTGTTCAGGAACTGTTGGCCTAGCCCAATCAGCTCGAGGGAGTTCCCTACCCTTTCAACTATGATTTTAATAGTCTCTGGCCTTATATCGAGGTCCTTGATCTATTTGGAGTTAATTCTTGTATATGGTGACAAGTACGGGTCCAGCTTTAGTCTTCTGCATGTGGAGATCCAGTTTTGCCAGCACCATTTGTTGAAGATGCTGTTCTTTTTCCATTGGATTTTTTGGGCTCCTTTGTCAAAGATCAAATGGGTGTAGTTGTGTGGGCTTATCTCTGGGTCTTCAACCCATATCCATTGATCTGTGTGTCTATTTTGGAGCCAATACCAGGCTGTTTTTACAATTATGGATTTGTAGTATAGACTAAGGTTTGGTATGGTGATCCCTTAGTATCAAATCTTAACTTTCAGTAATGGTATCCAGAGTTGCTTGTGTTTAGATAAGCATTTATATAAGAAATATTAATAAAACTGTGACTATTATGGTAAGGATTAGGTTGTAGTTGAAATTTCTGTATAATGCTTAAGTCCTTCCCATCCTCCTTCTGCAATCCATTTCCCTTCCCTCCTTTGCCTTTTAAATTATGTGAGGTGGGTATAAATTGTACACAGAATGTTGAAATTTGTTGAAAAAATTTCCTTAAACTGAAATCTTATTATATTTATATTAAGGTTTAAGGGAATTGATAAACCTGTATTTTTTGGTTATTGTCAATATAGTCTCACAGAAGTAAAATTGTGGGAGTAGAAAGGATTAGTTGTTTCCTCAGATACATAAGAAGAAGTAATTAGAGACAAAATAGATATTTGGTTAATGAGGGTTCATTTTAGTTCGGGAGCTGTTAGATTTTTGTATTTAATGATTCTGTTAGGTTTGCCTTAAATTTTGAGGTCATTGTCCATTTATAATAGTAAGTTGAAAAAAAATACTAAGTTGTAGACTTTATGTGGTTTCTTAAAATACAAGGAACATTAGGATTATTAATGCCTGGTGCTTTATGAATGCCTTTATAGTGTGCAATTTGGTCACTCATGATTAAGACTTGTCCTTTTTCCCCTTCTTTCTAGGAAGATGATCATATGATCTTGAAGACTTCTGTGGAAATGAGGGAACTACAAAGAACCAAATATAATTCTGAAATTCAGGATCTGTATTTTGAGATGATTTTATTTTCAGAATGAAAAGTATATATGGTTATCTTAATGAATATAGAGACATGAGAAAAGAGTTATAATGGCAAAAAACAAAGAGCCTCGTCCCCCATCCTATACTATCAGTGTAGTTGGACTCTCTGGGACTGAAAAAGACAAAGGTAATTGTGGAGTTGGAAAATCTTGTTTGTGCAATAGATTTGTACGCTCAAAAGCAGATGAATATTACCCAGAGCATACTTCTGTGCTTAGCACCATTGACTTTGGAGGACGAGTAGTAAACAATGATCACTTTTTATACTGGGGTGACATAACACAAAATGGTGAAGATGGCATAGAATGCAAAATTCATGTCATTGAACAAACGGAGTTCATTGATGACCAGACCTTTTTGCCTCACCGGAGTACAAATTTACAACCATATATAAAACGTGCAGCTGCCTCAAAATTGCAGTCAGCAGAAAAACTAATGTACATTTGCACTGATCAACTAGGCTTGGAGCAAGACTTTGAACAGAAGCAAATGCCTGAAGGGAAGCTCAATGTAGATGGATTTTTATTGTGCATTGATGTAAGTCAAGGATGCAATAGGAAATTTGATGATCAACTTAAATTTGTAAATAACCTTTTTGTTCAGCTATCAAAATCCAAAAAACCTGTAATAATAGCAGCAACTAAATGTGATGAATGTGTGGATCATTATCTTAGAGAAGTTCAAGCATTTGCTTCAAACAAAAAGAACCTGCTTGTAGTGGAAACATCGGCACGATTTAATGTCAACATTGAGACATGCTTCACTGCGTTGGTACAAATGTTGGATAAAACTCGAGGCAAACCTAAAATTATTCCCTATCTGGATGCTTATAAAACACAGAGACAACTTGTTGTCACAGCAACAGATAAGTTTGAAAAACTTGTGCAGACTGTGAGAGATTATCATGCAACTTGGAAAACTGTTAGTAATAAATTAAAAAATCATCCCGATTATGAAGAATACATCAACTTAGAGGGAACAAGAAAGGCCAGAAATACATTCTCAAAACATATAGAACAACTTAAACAGGAACATATAAGAAAAAGAAGAGAAGAATATTTAAGTACCTTACCAAGGGCTTTTAATACTCTTTTACCAAATCTAGAGGAGATTGAACATTTGAGTTGGTCAGAAGCTTTGAAGTTAATGGAAAAGAGAACAGATTTCCAGTTGTGTTTTGTGGTGCTAGAGAAAACACCTTGGGATGAAACAGACCATATAGACAAAATTAATGATAGACGGATCCCATTTGACCTCCTGAGCACTTTAGAAGCTGAAAAGGTCTATCAGAACCATGTACAACATCTGATATCAGAGAAAAGAAGAGTGGAAATGAAGGAGAAATTCAAAAAGACGTTGGAAAAAATTCAGTTTATTTCACCTGGGCAACCATGGGAGGAAGTTATGTGTTTTGTTATGGAGGATGAAGCATTCAAATATATCACCGAGAGTGATAGCAAAGAAGTATACAGTAGGCATCAGCGAGAGATAGTTGAAAAAGCCAAAGAAGAGTTTCAGGAAATGCTTTTTGAGCATTCTGAACTTTTTTATGATTTAGATCTGAATGCAACACCAAGTTCAGATAAAATGAGTGAAATTCATACAGTTTTGAGTGAAGAACCTAGATACAAAGCTTTACAGAAACTTGCACCTGATAGGGAATCTCTTCTGCTTAAGCATATAGGATTTGTTTATCATCCCACTAAAGAAACATGCCTTAGTGGCCAAAATTGTACAGACATTAAAGTGGAAAATTTACTTGCAAGTAGTCTTTTGCAGTTGGATCATGGCCGCTTACGGTTGTATCATGATAGTACCAATATAGATAAAGTGAACCTTTTTATTTTGGGAAAAGATGGTCTTGCCCAGGAACTAGCAAATGAGATAAGAACACAATCTACTGATGATGAGTATGCCTTAGATGGAAAAATTTATGAACTTGATCTTCGGCCTGTTGATGCCAAATCGCCTTACATTTTGAGTCAGTTGTGGACTGCAGCCTTTAAACCACATGGGTGCTTCTGTGTGTTTAATTCCATTGAGTCACTGAGTTTTATTGGAGATTTTATTGGAAAAATAAGAACTGAAGCGTCTCAGATCAGAAAAGATAAATATATGGCTAATCTTCCATTTACATTAATTCTGGCTAATCAGAGAGATTCCATTGGTAAAAATCTACCAATTCTCAGGCATCAAGGACAGCAGTTGGCCAACAAGTTACAGTGTCCTTTTGTAGATATACCTACTGGTACATACCCTCGAAAATTTAATGAATCCCAAATAAAGCAAGCTCTGAGAGGAGTATTGGAATCAGTTAAACACAATTTAGATGTGGTGAGCCCAGTTCCTACCAATAAGGATGTATCAGAAGCCGACTTGAGAATTGTCATGTGTGCTATGTGTGGAGATCCATTTAGCGTGGATCTTATTCTTTCACCTTTCCTTGACTCTCATTATTGCAGTGCTGCTCAAGCAGGACAGAATAATTCCCTAATGCTTGATAAAATTATTGGTGAAAAAAGGAGGCGAATACAGATCACAATATTATCATACCACTCCTCAATTGGAGTAAGAAAAGATGAACTGGTTCATGGGTATATTTTAGTGTATTCTGCCAAACGGAAAGCATCAATGGGAATGCTTCGAGCATTTCTATCAGAGGTTCAAGATACCATTCCTGTACAGCTGGTGGCAGTTACTGATGGCCAAGCAGACTTTTTTGAAAATGAGGCTATCAAGGAGTTAATGACTGAAGGAGAACACATTGCAACTGAGATAACTGCTAAATTTACGGCGTTGTATTCTTTATCTCAGTATCATCGGCAGACTGAGGTCTTTACTCTGTTTTTCAGTGATGTTCTAGAGAAAAAAAATACGATAGAAAATTCTTACTTGTCAGATAGTACTAGGGAATCAACCCATCAAAGTGAAGATGTTTTTCTGCCATCTCCAAGAGACTGTTTTCCCTATAACAATTACCCTGATTCAGATGACGACACAGAAGCACCACCTCCTTACAGTCCAATTGGGGATGATGTGCAGTTGCTTCCAACACCTAGTGATCGGTCCAGATACAGATTAGATTTGGAAGGAAATGAGTATCCTGTTCACAGCACTCCAAACTGTCATGATCATGAACGCAACCATAAAGTGCCTCCACCTATTAAACCCAAACCAATTGTAGCTAAAACAAATGTGAAAAAACTGGATCCAAACCTTCTAAAGACAATTGAAGCTGGTATTGGTAAAAATCCAAGAAAACAGACTTCCCGGATGCCTTTGGCACATCCTGAAGATATGGATCCTTCAGATAATTATGCTGAACCCATCGACACAATTTTCAAACAAAAGGGCTATTCTGATGAGATTTATGTTGTCCCAGATGATAGTCAGAATCGAATTACTAAAATTCAAAATTCCTTTGTAAATAATCCCCAAGGAGATGAAAATGGATTTTCTGATAGAGCCTCAAAAGGTCATACAGAACGGAGGCCTTCAAAATACAAATATAAATCTAAAACTTTGTTTAGTAAAGCCAAGTCATACTACAGAAGAACACACTCAGATGCAAGTGATGATGAGGCTTTCACTACTTCTAAAACAAAGAGGAAAGGAAGACATCGTGGAAGTGAAGAAGATCCATTACTTTCACCTGTTGAAACTTGGAAAGGTGGTATTGATAATCCTGCAATTACTTCTGACCAGGAGGTGGATGAAAAGAAGATGAAGAAGAAAACCCACAAAGTAAAAGAAGACAAAAAGGTAAGTTTATTTATGCCTAGGTTGTCTTTTAAACATTTCTATTTTAAGGTAGTAAGTTTGACATCAATAAGAGCTTAAAAAAAGGCTTCAGTAATTATAGTTAATGCATTTTAGTGTTTATAGTTGCGGTAGCAAACTTTGTAATTTTAAGGCCGATTTGTTTATTTGGGATAAAGTTAACTTCATATTCAGCATGGAAATTTTAGGTAAGTACATTCTGACATTTTCAGTAAATGTTTATTCATCTAATGGTATTACCATTAGAAACCTATATATTATATTTTAATTAAAGTTGTATTTGTTATATTTATTATCTTTTCCACAGTATTTTAGTAGCTTCCATTACTATGTGACACTTGATTTCACTCAAGAATTTTGTATTAAGAGAACATTGAATAGATTTTTATTCCAGTGTACTTTAAATGCTTTTTCACAAGGATGGGAGGAGCAATGATATGCAAGATACTTCACACAAGTTAGGGCCGAAGCAATCACAATTGGACTTTGCATGCCGTGCACAATGTCCAACACACTATTGACCCCACAAAGTCTAGCATTTGCTAAAAGCACCAAGATCCTTGGAGGCAAGGGATTGACAGCCAAAATAGTGTTCCTATGCTTAAAGGGAACAAAGGAAAGGGTTCAGGGAAATGCCGCTGGGTCCTTGTACGTCATCGGAGAGGAGGACCCAGAGGAGGGTTTGGCATGCACATTAAAGGATTCTCCGGGAATTGGGGGAAGGAAGGCATTGGGGGGTGGGGAGGGAGGGGTGAGGGGAGGGTGAGGAGAGGGGGTTAGGAGGGAGGGAGGGAATCGGTGTATCTATTAAGCTTGTATGAGTGGAGATAATAAAAAATGTTAAAAAAAATAAAAATAAAAAGCCAAAACAAAGCAAAAAAAATGTTTTTTCAGTCAAGTCCAAACTGTCAATGCTTATTTCCTACAGCTGATTGATATTTATTAGGCTCAAGTAAGGATATGGCTGTTTTGAATAAGCTTACTGGATAGTAAACTCCCTGTTACAGAATTTTTAAAGTTTGATATAAAAGTGTTTACTGAGCTTGTAACTTTAAGTGAGACCTTCCTAGAAATATAGCAAGTTCTTTTATTATCTTAGGACACATGGATCTAACAGTGGTTATTTCTAGCATCTTTCACATTCAACTTTTTTTATTACTAATCTTATCTATACTTATGTGGATTTTATTGTTTTTCAGATATAGTTTCAGGGCTGATTATGAGATGCTCTTGTCTCAGCCTCCTGAATACTGGGATTATAAGAGTGTGTTGCCCCTATGCTTAACCCGTCTATATTTTTCATCACTGCTAGGGAAAAAAAAAACAAAACTTTTTTTCTTTTCAGTTTATATATGTAGGCTGACCATCTCTTATGGAAATCCAAAATTTGAAACTTTCTGGGCCCCAGCATGGTGCCATATATGAAAAAATCCATATATGACTTCATTGGATAGGTTACGGTGAAAATTCAGGTGCACTGAAAGTACAGAATTGCTTTCCTACTGCTTTGTGTATAAGGCATGTATTGAAACAAATGAATTTGGTGTTCAGATTTGAATCTGCTCTCCAAGATATCTTGTTTCATGTTTGCAAATGTCACAAGATGACGAAAAAAATTGAAAGCTGAAACAGTCCTGGTCAAAAGCATTTCATTTAAGGAACACTCAACTCATATTCAAACTATCTAATTAACACAAAAAGCAAGCATCAGTAGTCTTTCCATTTTAATAATGCTTTATTTGTGCATGGGCTATTTTTCTGTGTCAGTAATTTTGTTTTGATATAGTTTTGTGTGTGTGTGCATATATGTGTATGTGCATATACATGTAAAAGCCAGAATTGATGTTGGGTATCTTTCTGGATTACTTTCCATTCTTGTTATTTGAAATAATCTTTTACTGAATATGGACCTCAGGAATCGGCCATGAGATTCAAGAATCTCCCTTGTCTCCACCATCAATGCTGGGATTATATATGTACCACTGTCTGACTTGTATGTGAGTGCTGGTGATCTGAACATAGGTCTTCATGCTTTCATGCAGGCACTTTATCAACTGAATCATTGCTGTAGCCCCCCATATACTTATTAGTAGTTGCAGGAATTGTAAAGTTCTTATATATGCTTTATAGGTTTACCTGTGTTTATATTTAGCTCTACCTCCTTGACCACTAAGTATGTGTATTTGTTTGTTTTAAGCCCTTGGAGAGTAAGTTGGAGATAATTGACTTTAAGCTGTTAAATACTTCATTAGGTATTCCCAATGTAAACATATTCTTAATAAACAGTAACATAGCTATACTTTTCCATATTGCTGCATAGTCTTTCATTGTATACTTGTAATCTTACATTACTTTCTGTAAAGCAAATTTGTTAAAATCTGTTGCTTAGGTTTACAGATTGCTTTTGAATTTTCTATCTTTTCATTATTGCAGCGTTAATTTTTAATGAGTTTGCGCCTTTAGGATTTTTTATTAGGCTACAATATTGGAATCACTAGGTTCAAAAGGCTTGAGTTTTTTAGTGATTTATTATCTCGCTTCTGAGCATAAGTTTGGGATATACTAAATGTATATATGTGTTTTTATCATGGTCTTTAATTCTTGTTAATTAATGGTACTGTTTCTTGAATTAAATGTTAACTCATTGAGTTTCACTCTCCTTAGACCTAATTTGTCCTATTTAATAATTTAGATGTCCAATGATTTATTACTTCTTGGATTTTTAAATCCTTTTTTTTTTTTCCAAATCTACAATCTGAATGTGTCAAGCTTTTGTGATGCTAAGCATCAAACTGAGAGCCTTGCATATGCTGCTCAAGAGTTTCCTATGTTCTCAACTCTTTAAACATTTTTATCATAAATAAGCCAAACTTGAGTACTTTGTCTTAGGTTTCAAGAAACCGTTAATGAATGTAAAACTTGGTAGACTGAAAGAGTTGAGTAATAATACCTGGGTGATTGGTATAGGGTTAGGACAGCATCATTAGAACATTTGAAAGAAACATTGTGTAGCATATGGTGTAGAACCAGATGAATCCAGATTTAGCTTCTTAGTATCTATATAACTTTACAACTTCTCTACATCTCCATTCCATGTAGGAAAACAGAAATACCAGAATTATGACTGTCAAGAGAAAAAGAAGTGAACATTTAGAGCAATGTGTGGGGGTGTACTAAATTTGATGAGAAAAGTAAATATATAATTTTGTGATATTATAGTCCAGATACAAACTTTAAAAAGAACTTTTGTGATTGTGTGTACCATGGTGTGTGTGTGTGTGTGTGTGTGTGTGTGTGTGTGCGCCCGCGCGCGCACGCGTGCGTCTACAACTTGATAGAGTCTTTATATAGATTTCAGAGATTGAACTTAGATCGTCAGGCTTTCCATACAGATGGCTTCACCTTCTGAGCCATCTCTGCATCGTCTAAATAAGCATATACATGTATTTTAGGTGGATAGGAAGAGCTTGCCATAGAGTACAAATTTAATCTCACAAAATGAAAAAAAGCAGTTTCCAATGTTTTTAAGAGAAAATATTTTAGATAGAGAATTACACAGAAACATAAATCAACTGAATGAAGTTTGATATGGAAGCAGCCATGTTCATGAGATATTGATAATAGCATTGCATGTATAAGAGTCTTGGTAGTTTTAATTGTCAACTTGTTAGGATTTGGAATCACCCAGGAGACACACCTGTGAGGGATTAGTTAGCCTCTGGACATGCCTGAGAGCCATTATCCTGATTAGATTAATTGAGGTGGAAAAACCTGCCCACTGTGGGCGGTACCATCCCATGGGCCAAGTAATGTTCTGGACTGTTTTAAAAGGAGAAAGTGCACATCCACAGTAACACGCACACACAAAGGAGAAAGTGATCTGAGTACAAACATCCCTCTCTGCTTCCTAATTGTGACTAGCTGTTTTCATGCCATGGTGGGCTAAGAGACAGACAGGTCTTTACTAAACTGAGAAACTAGTTCAGAATTAAAATTTTGGTAAGCAGAGCCGGAGCTGTCTTATAGTAAGGAGGCAGAAGTAAACATTCCTTAATAAAGTGATGGACATCCAGAGGCCACATAGGAAATCAGCAGAGCTGAAAGGTTTTTCTTTGGAAAGATCAGAAAATAAATCTGATAAGACTGTTGAGAAAGTATAAATAAATACTGAGAATAAAAAAGATGTAATTAGAAGTAGATGAAATTTGAAAAACACCAAGAATGTTATCAGTAATTTTGTGCTAATTTTAACAGTTTAACAAAATAAACATCTAGAAAATTATAATTTGGCAATTTGCCTACCTGAGAAAGCTTTGAATAATCCTGCAACTATTGTGAAGTTATAGCTAAGTGTTCCCATCAAGAAAGTACCAGATGTAAATAATTTTATTGGAGAATTTTAAAGGAACAGGTCATCTGAAATGATTTGTGTAACAACAATATGACCTGAACAGAAAGTTAAGAAAAATATTCTTAAATTTATTCTATTATCTAGACTTAATTTTATAACCAGATGAGGATGATATAAGAAAGAAAAAATAGAACCTATTTTATTCATGACTGTATTTATAGATATCTTCAATAAGATACAGGTCCACAGAACCTTAATTATAATTTTGAATTTTTTTTTTTTGAGGCAGAGTCTTGCTTTGCTAATTTAGGCAGGAGCCTTGAACTTGCTATCTTTCTGCTTTAGCCTCTCTAGGGCTGGGATTGAAGATGAGTGTCACCATACCTAACATCCAATAATCTTTAGAAACTAAAAGTTTCTGCTTTGTTTTGTTATTTATTTATTTGTTTTTTTAGAATTTGGCCTTATTGACCAAATTGACTTTATTTGATTAACCTTTTTATCATCATTGTTTTCTATTTAGAGTGAATAGCTTCATAATTCACTGGAAACATTAATGTTTGAATATGAAGTATTGGCATTCAAATTCTATGCCATACTTATTGCTAATAACCAAGAAAGTTTGAAATTTGAGGCATATCTTGTTCCAGGAGTTTATTTATTGTCTTTCTGTCTTTGTTGGTCTGAGATTAAATCTCATATAGTACAGGCTGGACTTGAACTCTCCTGCCTTCTTTTCCCAGATGATGGTATCTCACTAAACTGGCTACTGTATGGGTTTTAGATAAGGAACTTTGGACATCTTTATGATCAAAAACATCCTACAGTATGTAAGAAGAAATTGTTACCCAATTTGTGTTTATATTGCATCTGTAAAAGATAGCTTAATATTAAGAAATTGATATAGTCACTCCATTAACAAGTTAAAAATATTGAATGGTGGTAAGTACAGAAAAAAAATACTGATAATCTGAGTTTGGTCCTTGGAACATACAAATGAGATGGGATACTTTAGTTCCTATTTATATTTCCAGCACATCTACAAGAAGATGGGAAGTGGAGACTGGAGAACTACCTGGAATGTCATAGGTGTACCTAGAGTGTAGAAACAGGAGGACCCTGCCTCAACAAGATGGAAAGAGAGACCTGACTCCCAGAAAGTTGTCCTTTTACCTCTGTACTAGTTACTCTTCTCTGTTGCTGTGAGACAAGACTCCCTCAAACAACCTAAAGAAGGAAGGGAGATTTATTCAGCTTATGGTTCTAGAAGGGAGATAGAGGCTTCAAGGTGGAAGCAGCATAGCCGGTGGCAGAAGAGGCATGGCTAGCCGCTGAAGCTGGAGACTGGCAGTAGGCTAAAAGCTGCTGAACTGCTTCCCAGAAGTAGGGTGGGAGTAATCCACCTCAAGGATTACCCCCTGTGACTGTCTTCGTCCCACAAGGCTCCATCTCCTAAAGGTGCCATGACCTTCCCAAACACCTAAGACACTGGGGGACACATTTCAAACTATGACAACCTCCATACATGCACAGTGGTACATATGCAGCCCTACAGACCTGCATACATATACAATAATATAAAGTATTTTTGAGAAGGCTACTAATTTAAGAATAGATGAGGACTTTCTTAATTTAAAAAAATACATATTTATGAACACAACTAAAATCTTAAAATCAATCATCCTGAGTGGGAATTCACTTTTCAGTCAACAAAACAGGAATTTAGAGTGCCTCACAAGTAGAAAGAAGGTCCTGAATTTGGATCCCAGGTCCCACGTAAAAATGCCAGGGGGAAACGATGGTCTGCACTTCTGGCACTATGGACAGAGTCTGGGAAATCCCAGAACAAAGCACAAAAGAGGTAGATTTTTATGCAGCTATCTTTTGTTTTACACTCCAAAACAATTATACTATTATTTACAAGAACAAATCCCCTTAAGACATTCGTGATGCCACCAGCAGTAAGAATTTTTTAAATCGTAACCCATTATATATACACGTGAATTTTTCTCTGTAGTTGGAATTTCACAGTATAGTATCTTGTATTAGTATGGACGTTATTTCGATTTTTCTGTTGCAGTGAGAAAAGTCATTCTGTTTGTGGCCTAATAAATTGATTTTTATAACCTATCAGTGTTTGAAAAGCTGTACTTTAAGAAAATGAAGATATGAAAATTATAAAAAGGCAATTTTTAACTAATGGGTACAACAGTATAATAGCCACATTTAAGCTGATTTGTTTTTCTTCATGATTTACTTGAGTGTCAGTTTGAATCAGGTAGAGAATAACTGTTAAAATACATTTGAGTTTTATACGTGCTTGAGTAACCTAGTCTTCTCTTTCTTTTTTTTTAATTTTAAGTCTTGCAGTTCCTCCTCTTTTGCAGTGAAACAATACTTAAACTCAGCAGGAAGAGAGAAAGTGTTATTTGGCTTAGGAGGGCCAAGGGGATAGTCTATTAATGTAGAATTACTTAGCGGAAGGATATAGCTGAAGTTAGAAACAGGAGACTAGTTCATCTGTGGTTAGTACAGTCATCAGAAGGCAAAAAAAGGAAGCAAGACCAGGCTACCTAGTCTCAAGGCCTGCCTCCTGTGATAAGCCTTCCTATAGCAAGGTTTTATCTCTTAAAAGTGCTACAAATGTAACACCATTTCATTCTTTTATTTTTATTAGCAGCTACCAAATACTGTTTTCTTCTCAATTGTTTCTAGTGTAAGATCTTTTCTCTGTTATCTAATTCCATTATTAACTAGTGCCACATACGATTTCTGTTGTTTTGGAGGTTTTTTGGGGGAGTACCAAAATAGTTGTACTAAGTTCTGTCATGAAGTTGAGATACAGTGTGGTTAACTCAAACCACATCTATGTCAACTTCCATGTGCAAGCCCTGGAAAATGCATTTTTCTCTCATTCTTTTTGAAAGAACAGGAAGCTACTTTAAACTTAGACTTTGTTCTAAATGAGTCTGGATTTTCATGCCTCCACAGGATGGATTTCTCTCCCACTGTTGCAGTTCAAAACACTAGGTTTTTCTTTAATGACATTAATTCTCCAGTACCCTCAGTCCCTCTACTGTCTGCCCTTTCCTCATTTGAAACTTTAAGACTGCCAAGACAGTTCTCTTCTACCACGCAAATATCTCTATTTTCTTTAAGCAACTTTGTCAAAGTCCTTGATCACCTGCAAACCATTACAAGTCAGTCCTAACTGGTCATTGCTCTCTCAACATTACTGTTTTCCAAATGGCCTACTACTTTCTGCTCAGTGGTTTTTCTATTCTACATCTACAAAGCCCTCAAGCATTTCCATATTTTTCTGACAAAGCAGTTCAAAGGCCACATAGCAAAATTTGTCAGCAGTATACCACTTCTCTGGTACTAAATGTATTAATTTTATCTTCCTGTTGCTGGATGAATGTAGACCTAAAGAATTTAGGGGAAATAAGGGGCATGTTTTTGCTTATAATTCTTGGTTATACTTGATTAGCATGGAAGGAGCATTAATACCAACATCAGAAGTTGAGGGAACTGGCCACACCTTATCCACAGAAAGAACAGAGAAGGGTATATGTTCTTGCTTGTCAGTATGCTAAAGTACTGAAACAGCTCTCATCATTTTATCCATCTGCCTAGGGAATGGTCTCGCCTCTTTTGGGCTGAGTTGCATCAGTCAGACCATCTCCCACAGGCTTGTTGAGTCCTTGCCTTAACTACAAATTCTTCATAGATGTGTCTAAAGGCTCAATCTTCAATTGTCTATTTTTATTTAATTTTTTACTTTTGCATGTGTGTGTGTGAGTGTGAGTGAGTGAATCGTAGGGCACTGTGTGTTCTTGTGGAGGGCTAAGGTGACTTCAGGAATCATTCTGGATTGCATCTATCTCCTTTTTTCTTTGCTCTGGGACTTCCTAGGCTCTGCGACTTGGAACTGAAGTGCAGGCCACCACCTTTACACATGGGACCTGGAATCCAAATTCATGATATTCTGTTTGTGAGGCAGAGTCTTAATCCCTAGGCCAGCTCTCCAACTCTTTGTCTATTTAGTGTCAACAACTAACTGGCACACTTACGTCTGAACACTGGTAAAAAAACTAATATAGGATAACTTAGTCATCAGATGTTTTTCTTAAGGAATTAAATCTAGCAAATTTATTTTTTAAATATCTGTTTTATATTTTGAACAAGGTGTAGCAAAACTGGGATTTTCCTATATCTTCATTTTATCTGGGAAATGTTTTCCAAGGCTTTCTTTAGTGACTGTTTGTATTTATTAGGTGACTGAAGTGGTCTGCCTTTGATCTATAGAGTTTATGATTTTATATAAAATTGCTCTCTTGCCATGCAAGATGGCATGTTCCTGTAGTCCCAGCATCTTGGAAGGCTAAGGCTGGAGGATAATCTGGGCCTAGGAGTTGGAGAATAGCATGGGCAACATAAGTGAGGCTCCATCTTAACACTAGTTTCTTCAGAGGCATTTTTCTGCTGACTATACCAATTTATGGTAGTATATGTAAAGTGCAGATACATAGCATAGTTATTTCCACCTGTATTTTGCTATTTCTCTTTTTCTTTTTTTAATATGTGTGAGGCTGTGTGTGTATGTGTGCATATAGGGGCATAAGTATGTGGGGGGGAGGGGATGACTCCAAACTGAAGATCTTTCTCCATCACTCTTCCACCTTATAAGAGCTCACCCAAAGGACTAAGTCTTACTAACTAGTTTGCTTTTGCCATTCCCTTTCCGTCTCTACCTTCTGAGGTAGGAATTAACAAGCAGAACATCACACTCACCTGTCATTTCGTGTGCAATTTGGCGATCCAAACTCTGGTCCTTTTGCTTACATGGAAGCACTTTAACTACTGAGCCATCTCCCCAGCCCCCATTTGCCATTTCTTGAATTTGTTCTGTTCTATATATTTGACCATAGTTTACTGCTTTTCAGCCTTAGATTGAAATATATTTAGTTAAAGTTTTAAAGTGATTTTTGAAGATTAATTATAATTGTTAAGAATGTGAATCAAGGAGGCATTTAGCCCCTATAACATAGAGTACTGTTTTTTTTTTTAATTTTTTTTTATTATTATTATTTATTCAACTGTGTGTATGTGCGCGCGCGTGTCTGTGTGTGTGTGTATGTGTGTGTAGAACCACGGACGAATTCGCGAACCACCATGGACGCCTCCACCTCCTTCTGCCCCGGGATTCACAGGCTCCGCCCTACCAGGACCGGAAGCGCAGGCCGCCCCCGCTTCCGTCTGGCGTCTATACGTGGGATCTGGGATCACGAACTCGGGACCTTCCGCCTGCAAGGCGGAGGCTTAACCCCTGAGCCACCTCTCCAGCCCCATAGAGTACTGTTTTTATTCGTTGTTACTATTGAAAGACATGTAAAACTTACAAGCTTTCCAGTTTATGTATTACTTTACTTAGTATGTTATAAATGATCCTACTAATTTCTGCTGTTTAAAAAGCTCTGTTTTCCAGTCATCTCAGATAATAGAGTGAAGGAGTCAAGTAATTTGTGATTTCTGATAAAATTGGTATAATGTCACTTGCCTGACAGAGAGGAGGAGGATGTTGTTTGAGATCAACCGTGGCTATATAGTGAAACCTTTTCTCACAACCAAACAAAATAATAAAAGGGATCTTATATCTAGTTTTGTCTAAATTTAAGGACTTGTTGCATGCTTAGTATAAAATAATTGTTTTGAACTTTGAATTGTTTGAAAGTTATTCTTAGAGTTTGAAAATCTGAAGAAAGATTTGATATTTCTCCTGGAAAATGTACATGTACAAAATTTTACTAGACTTCTAGGGGTTTCACCCTTGTAAAGGCCTATAGACCCAATTTAAAAAACCTTTGTGAGAAGATGGGTTGTGGTGGTGGGGAGGCTTGCTGGAAAAATGACTTAGCAATTCAAGATGTTAGATCCCATGTAAGATGGCATGAGTTGCAGGCGTGATGGCCTATTTCTAATTCCAGCCCTGGGAGGCAGATACTAGGAATTCCCAGAGCAAACTGACTAGCCAGGCTAGAAGACTAGGTGAGCTCTGGATTTAATTAATGACCTAGCCTCAAAAGAATTAGGTAGGTAGAAGAGAGACAGAATGATTCCTGAAGTCAGCCTCCAACATCTACATGAACACTGATGTGAAGACACGCATGCACATAACCTATACACAATATACAAAGATGGGGGAAATGTGAGAGAGATGGAAGGCATTCAAAGTTTATTATCTTTTTACTAATGCACTGACTGACAAATATCAGTATTTTAAGTATTAAGGTATTTAATAGGTGACAAAACATGGAGCAACAGTGGTTCTAATAATGAAATTCTAGGTATATATTTTTTAATATATATTTTTAAATGTATTTGAATATAGATATTTGAAGAAAGTGGGTGGAAATCTAGCCATTTCACTTACTTGTACAACTAGATGTTTTGGTTAGGACCTTGTTCAGGTGACTTTAGTTTACATTTTATTAAGCAGTTAATAGTATTAATACAGTAATCTAGGACTGAAAAAGATGATTCAGAGGTTAAGACTCTGCTTTGAAAGCAGAAGGATCTGAGTTCAGATCCCAGATCCCACATATAAAATGCCAGGCAGAAATGGTGGCAACTTGCACTTCCAGCTCTAGAAGGCAGAACTTGGAAAATTCCAGAGCAAAGGAAAGAAGAGGTAGAACAGTTCAGGATGATTCCCAAAGTCACTCTTGGGCCTCTGTAATAGTTACTCTTAACTGTTGCTGTGAGACGACATTCAAAGTCAAGCAACTTAAGGGAGAAAGGTAGATTTATTCAATTTATGGTTCCAAAGGGGAGAAACGGTCTTTCATGGTGGAGGCAGCATGTCTAGTAGCTGAAGCTGGAGGCAGGCTAAGTCACTGCAAACATCCTGGAGGCTCAGAATTGCTCAGTCTAGTAGGCTATTGGGTGATGGTTGAAGAGAATTTCCTAGTACAGTTTTGGAGAGTCTCTCTTCAAAGTCTTCTGTTCTATGGGTCCTTTTATCTGGTCTGCTACTGTGAGGTTATCTAATCAGATCTAGGGCTGGTCTTTTTACTGTAAATGTGTTGATCTGAATAATTTCTTCAGATAGTCTGACAGTTGATCTTAGTTAATGCCAGGTGTGGTCATATTGACACCCAGGATTATTAACTATAATAGCCTCCATATGCACATGCACATATGCCCTCTGAAACACACACACACACATGCGCACACACATATACACACACACAGACACACACACACAGAAATAAAAATTAGAAGTTTAAAAAAATTACCAGATGGATTATATTGATTAAAATGTGTTTTTCAGGAAGACGCCACTTTAGAGTTTTCTGAATTAAAGCTAGAGCTAGAACAAGTTTGCTCACATAAAAACTGATCATACTTATTTTTACTGAGTTAATATTTTTTCCTTCATTTCTCCTAGTGTTGGTGTTAGCTCAGAGATTAACCAGTTCTCTTTAAGGCTCTATTTTCCAAAGCCTATTTGGACTGTTACCAGTCTGGAAAGCTTTTATAAACTTTTAAAATGAGATTAAATAAACCTTCATAAAGAAAGTTACTGAAGACTTTCATACATTAATGAGCTTAGCTCAGTGCTTATTCCTTCCCAAGTAAAGTAATATTTATGTTATGGCTTGAGGATTTTTTGCATTTCCCCCTTACATTGTAAGCACTGTAAAGGCAATTAAGATTGTATCTTTGTCCTACATGATTCTTGTAGGGCCCTGTTTGTTTGTTTCTGAGATGGGAATCTCGTATGTTGCCAAGACTAAACTCAAGTGATCTTCCTATCTCTTGCTGGAATTACCACCATGCCTTGCTTGGGATCCTTTTTTTTTTTATTTATTCAATTGTGCATGTATGTGCATGTGTACGTGTGTATGTATGTGCGTGTGTATGTATGTGTGTGTATGTGGAACCACAGGCGAATTCAGGAACCACCATGGACCGCCTCCACCTCTTCCTTGTTTACTCTGCCCCGGGATTCACAAGCTCCGCCCTACCAGGACCTGAAACACAGGCCGCCCCCGCTTTCGCCCGGCGTCTATACATGGGATCTAGGATCCAAACTCAGGACCTTCCGCCCGCAAGGCAGAGGCTTAATCCCTGAGCCACTTCTTCAGCCCCGGGATCCTTTTTTTAAACATTAAATTTCTCATACTTCTTAGGAATGTATCTATAACCATTTATCAAACTTGAGTTCCTGTTTTTGTTGTTGTTGTTATTTTCTGACTTAGTTCAGTGGTTCTCAGTCAGCATAGTACTGCCCTCCAGGGTCTTGTCACCACCAGATAGTTGGGTTGCTTCTGATATGTATAGTAAGGAAAATCAGAGGTTCTGCTCTACATTTCAGAACTCAACAGGCCATCTTCCACAATGATGGTTGTGTTGTTCAAAACATTAATGAGCTGATGTTGTTGTAGCTGATGTGGTCTTTAAGGAAATTCCTATAAGATTCCAAGAAGTCAAGCATTCATGGCATGTTTGTACATGTTCAGTAGGAAAGGCAAGTTTTTTCTCATAGGTCATAGCTTGTACTTCTTCTGTCCTCACCATGATTGAGCAAGAATGTGTTTTTAGGAAGGTGCTATTGGAGAACAGAACTGTATAATAATGATATGTACTACCTTTAGCTGCTCTTAGCTGCTCTTAATTCTGCCATGAAATATGTTGCTTTTACTCATTACTTTTTATTTGGGAGGATTTCTGATGTCACCATTTGGCCTCCACAGGCACACATACGCAAGTGCACTCATGTGCAAATGCAGTCACCCATGTGCACCAACTTTCTCAGGGACACTGCTAAAATGATATAAAACAGTAACTTTATAAAATTGACTTTTTTTCAAAACTCAGATGTTTCCCTACAGATTAATTTATGTTGTTACAGGTTTCAATTATTGGTTCCTTTTTATTTCTGAATAATATTCTGTGATAAGGTTTTGTGTTTTCTAGGATCAGTGTGTTTTTGTTGAGTCATGTGATAATTTCATATTTAGTCTTATAGGAAACTGCCTGACTTTTCCTGAGTGGGTGTATCACTCCTACTGGCAGTTTCAACTGCCAGCTGATGTCGTATCCAGTTTCTCCAGACCAATATTTACAGTGTAATTACTTTTTAATTGAGTTTCTCTGTTCCATTTATCATTAGCTCAGATTGTTCTTTACAATATTTTCTCAGGGATAGTACTAAAATAGAAGTGCCTAATCCTTCTTCCTACAACATATCAGATACCTAAAGCTGTTGGCAGTATGGCTCTTGTGTATTTTTGTGCCCTTATTATTTACTACTGCAATTTTAAATTTTAAAGATATCAAAATAGATACATAATAGTAATTACTTCCTAGCCACTGTGAATATGAAAATTGTGCAGGTTGTTTTGCTAATATATAATGAGCAGTAAATAAATGTCAATTTCTATTTCCTCAGTCCTTATCCTTATGTAAAATGACTTACAGTTCATATGCTTCCTAAATTCCTGAAATTACTCTTACTTCATTGGTGTGCCCTTTACATTCTGGATTTCATCCTTACGTCTAGGCATGGCATATACTATTGTTTGGTTTTTTTTCTTTAACTTTGCAATAAATAATTATTCTTTGTATGATTGAGTTAGGATGCTTAAAATTAGACTCGGCATTTAGGACACTCAAAAACTGTAGAATTGGTTAAATAAAAACTTGCTTCCAGTAGCTGGTAAATAATCCAATAATTTTTGTATTTTTGTTAACAGAAACCATATATATAGCAGAAACCTATATATAATAGAAACTCCTTAAGTTAATGTTTATAGTTTGTGTCTGTCAGTGTTTACTCAATATTTTTACCATAACGTGTTAGATATTGTATTCAGTACAAGTAACTAAAAAATAGAAAAGTTACCAGATTCTAAACGGTCTTCTAGAAGTGGTATGAACAATGCTTCTATTTTGTTCACTATTAAGAGTTGAAGGAAAAGGAAAAAAAAATCAAGGTTGACTTTTAGATCTATAGCAGCTGAGAGAGGGATGATCCATACTTGCTAGATTAGCATGTCTGGCCAAATACACACAAGTATACCCTTTCCTGCCACACACTGCCTGGGTTCCACCATTCTCTGAAACCTTGAAGGAAGGATCCACGACCTCTCTCTTGCATCTTTGATGCTTCCCAAACCATTACTACATGGATGACCTTGCCAAGTTCTGTCATAATCTCCAGGGGAACATTGACTCCCTGGAATCACAACTGATGCAGCCTTTCTGTGCTGGCTTTTAGGAGAATCTCTATGCTGGGCAGATTCTCAGTATGGTGATATTCATTTCCTCTGCTGTCCCAGTGAAAAGCACTGCGTTTTCCTTCAATGATGCTTATTTTTCCAGTACCTCCTACTGCTCTAACGTTTGCCCTTTCTTCATTAAACCCTAATCAGAACTGGCCAATGAGTACTCTAATAATCACATTAACTCCTGTTGCTATTGGGTGATCTCATCTTCAATGAGTTAACAGTTTGTTTCTCCAGTAAATTATAAGCAAAGTAAAAAGTGATGCTCAGTTCTTTTCAAGGTTCTTACCTATTTTTTTTTTTACCATAGGTAATACAGCATACAAAATAGCTGTTCATATTATCCATAAGGCTTCCATCTGGTTAACTGCTGCCTATAAATAAAATTTTGAAAGAATTGAAATTGTAGAGTTAACTGGGACAGAGAGCAAATTACAGAATATCCCGAATTGTTTTTTGGTTCCCATTACATCATTACATCCTGTAAGGAACATAGCTAGTATAATGGTGCCTCCCATAAATCCCTTTCTGTGCTGTCAACAAACTGGATGCAATAGACCTCAGTACGAGAAGGGAGTAGTGTAAAGAATAATCCGCACTGGCAAATGCTGCTAAGGCAGAGAGGAGAGGATTATCACCGAATGTTTGAGGAACAGTAAAATAGTTCAGTGTAAGTTGCTATTGCTTTTGGTTGCTCTCCAAAAATCTTGTCAGTAAGACCCTATTATTGAAGATGCTGCCCACATGAATCACAGAGTATAGGCAAAATATATCAATTGGAGCTGGTCTGAGAGCTTCCTCCTTGCTGGATAGCTTACACAGTACCAAGGAATACTGTAGAAGCTACTGGGGGAAAGAAATAATCACAGTCCTCATCAACTCATGAGATCTGCAAGTTGCAATACAAATCACCATGGCAACAGATAACTACTAGTGTAATAGTGGCATGAGTATCAAGGAGACAACCAACAGCTTTCTGGTTGAACTCAAGACCCACTTGTCAGACTGGAACACATTCTTGTTACTGTTAACTAAGACAAGAACCTGGAAAAGGGATGGAAATAGATCAATAGGGAAAATCAGCCAATGAACCTATAGGTAGGAAAACAGTGTACCAAACTGCTCTGTAAATAGCTACCATTATACTCACAGATTTGAAGAGCACTTAGCACTCAGCCTAAAAGTCTTCTTATATAACAGAGGTAGAGAATCTCAACATCCTGACAGGATAGAGTCTAAGCTAGTAGAAGATCAGTGTAGTGGACAACAGTGGCCAGCCACAATGCAGTATATCTGTGACCCAGCAAGGTTCATCCAGAATCAGGCCACCCTAATCTCTTCCCATCCTGAGGCTTAGGGAACCTAATGGAAGAGGGGTCATTGAGGTTGTAAGAAGCTAAAGATGGGAAGGTTCACTGTTGGACAAGACTTCCCATTCAAGGCAGGACTGCTGCATCTAGGAACTCACTGCAGTGAGAATTGTCCTTGTCAGACCTGCATAATGACTGACATACCAACATGCCCCATAGACTATAGAGGAACTCAGGAGAGATAAAACACAGTGGAAATCTTGGGGACTAAAGTTGAATGAGTGAAGGAAAATGCTCTTATCAATGGGGTTGCCTGAGGAGAGGCAACTTGTATATGCCACAAGAGGCCTGAATCCCACAAGAATAGACAAGTCAGGGAACCTTGGGGTCCATAGAATCAGATGCAGGAGTGTGGGAGGGAGTGGGATTGATTGATGGAGGAAGGGAGGAGAAGGATAGAAGTGGGGGTAAGTATTCAATATGCTTGTAAAATTGGAAAAATTGAATATTGCTAGAATTAAAAAAAACATATAGTTTGATTACTACAATGACTTCAATAAAGATATATCCATACATCTGAGTATCTCAGGAAGAACCTTTATAGTATAAGAAGTGGGGAGACTAGAATTTGGTGTAGAAAGAGCAAAGAATGTGGAAACAGCAAATGTTACAGGGTCTGGTGGAGTTCCAGTTTAAAATAATAAATATGTAACTGTTAGAATACCAGTAGGATTATCAGAATACAGAATAAAAAGAAAAAAAGCAAATGCTATGTAAGGCCAGCCTTAACACCTATGTTGATGCAGCAAGTGGAAGTTTTCACCTACTACAGAGATCCTTTGAGTATAGAAATTTCAGCCCTCTTGTTTAGGGAGAACTGGTAGAGGATCTTGACAAACTGTAGAAAACCGAAAGGTAGATAGTGAAACAGAATGCATTTTGGACTCATGGACCACAGTTCCCCAGAAGTTCTTGCCAAAGATTGCTTAGAGAAGTAACAATGAAGAAGGTAGAAAAAATCACCATGAAACCCCAAAATCAACAGCCACTGCAGTGTTGGTATTCACAACTTTGATAATTGGCTTAATTTCTCAGAAAACTGTTTATCACAAGATCACAAAGAAATAAAAGCAGCTGATCCACCCACTCACCACCTGAGAATTTGTCTGCTGAAGAGGCTGAGCAGGCTGAGTAAATATCAGTTTATTTGGTCATCCAATGAAATTCCTAAGAGATGAGGAAAGGACTTGAACAGAACACCTTGAGTGCTTGCCTTTTGTCCCATGATCATGTAAATTGGCTATCTTGCATTGTTTTGCAGCATGGATCTTATACTTTTTCTTAAAGACATCTTTTTGTAGAAAAGGAAGAAAAAGGGTTTTTTTTTTGGTTTGTTTTTCCCCTAGTGTATTTTAATAGTTTAAAATGTTTGATATCTGATCATACCTAAGATTTAAAACTTTTTTTTATTATTTATTCAACTGTGTGTGCGCGTGTGCGTGCGTGTGTGTATGTGTATAGAACCACTGGGGAAGTCGGGAACCACCATGGACCGCCTCTACCTCCTCCTTGTTTACTCTGCCCCAGGATTCACAGGCTCTGTCCTACCAGGACCAGAGGCTTAGGCCGCCCCTGCTTCTGCCCGGCGTTTGTATGTGGGATCTGGGATCCGAACTCAGGACCTTCCGCCAGCAAGGCAGAAGCTTAACCTCTGAGCCACCTCTCCAGCCCATACCTAAGATTTTTTAAAAACAACGTAATTTTTTAAAAATGTAGACAATTTTGTTTTTCCGAACAAAGCGAACTACAAATGCCTATTCATAAAAGGTCTTAAAACAGTTTTGAAATTAGACCCGAGATTTTTTTTTTTAACCTACTGGTCAAGGATTGGCCCCTTAACCTTTCATGTGAAGGCTCAGCTGTACTTAACAGAAAATTTATTTTTATAGAAGTGTTATGCTGTTTATACTCATCTATCATAATTCAAGAATGTATTTTTCTTTCCCTTCTAACAATCAACGTAGTCATACATATGAATGGAGTTCATTATGGCATTTCCACAATACCTATAATATATATAGTATACGCTAATCAAATCTAATGCTTTATTGTCCCTTTCCTCCCAGTCTCTTGTTAGTCTCTGTGCTCCTTTCAAATTGTGTTTTCAATACTTCCACATGCATGTGGTAGTTGTCTTTCAGTGTCTGACTTATTTTACTCGTTATCTTCCAATTCTGTCCATTTGTTTCAAATGACAGGATTTCATTTTTCATGGTTGTATATTGTTTTGTATATATACCTCATTTATTCATTTATTGGTGAAGAATTAGACTGATTCCATATCTTGCATGCTATAGTAAAACAAGGTTGTGTAAATACCTGCTTGGCATGTTAGTTTCATTTCCTTTGGATATATACTTTGATGTAGTGTAGCTAGATCATGTGATGGATATATTTTTAGTTTTTTGAGGAACATTCTTACTGTTCTTCATAATGGTTGCACTAATCACATTTCCATCAACAGTATATGAGTTCTACATCTTTTCCCCCATCCTTGCCAATTGTTATTATTGATAATTAGCTATTATAACTGGAATGAGATGGTGTGAGCGTGTGTGTGATTGTGTGTATTTATATATACATGTGAATGAGTGTGCAGGTGCCTGCATGTATGTGGAGACCAGAGGTTGCTATTGGGTGTCTTGTCCACCTGATATTTTGAGGTAGGATCTTGCATTGAACCACTAACTCACAATTTCGGTAAGATTCACTTGCCATCAAATTCTGGGACTCCTGGTGACACTTCCTCAACTTGAGAACATTGAGCACTGAACAGTTTTCCTAGCCCCATGAAGTGTTATCTTACTGTGTTTCTGATTTGCATTTCATAATGGCTAGTGATAATGAACATTTTTTTCATGTATCTATTGGTCTTTGCATGCTTTCTTTTCATATGGTTACCTATGTTTTCCTTAAGTTCGAGTTAATATATATATATTCGGGATATTAACTCTTTGTTAGATTAATAGTTCTTGAATATATTCTTCCATTGTATAGCTTGTATCTTTACTGCATTGATGGCTGCCTTTTCTATGTGGAGTCTTTTTAATTTGATGTAGTCCCAGTTGCCAATTTTTGCTTTTCTGTCCTGTGCTTTTATAATCAGGTCCAGATAATCGTTGCCTATACCAATGTCTTAAAAGTGTTTTCCATGTGTTTTCATATACTGGTTTCAAATTCAGGTGTTACTATATTTAGGTCATTAATCTATCTTGAGTTGTTTTTATGTAGGAGAAATAAGGGGATTAAGTTTCAGTCTTATGCATGTAGATACTCCATTTTCCCAACACCATTTATTGAAAAAGTTGTCCTTTCTCTAAATATTTGTGGCACCTTAGTTAAGAATTCGTTGGCTATAGTTTAAATGTGTGAGCTGTTTCTAAGGTCTCCATTCTGTTTCTTTAGTCTGTTTTCATCTTACTAACTTGATGTTTTGTGCTATAGACATACTACTGTGCCTTTGTGGTATGTCTTAAAATCAGGTATTGTAATATCTCCAGTTGGGTTCTTTTTGAACAAAGTTTGCATGGACTATGTGGAATCTTTTGTGCTTCCATATGAATTTTAGGATCTTTTTCTATCTCTATGCAGAAAGCTATTTATGTTTTGATGGAGATTGCATTGAAACTAGATGTCTTTTGACAGTTTGGACATTTTTAAAACAATGTTTATTTTTCCAACCCATAAATATGTAAGTTTTTTTCTTTTTTTTAAATATATGCTTTTTAAAGTGTGTGTGTGTGTGTGTGTGTGTGTGTGTGTGTGTGTGTGTGCGCGCGCGTGCGCGTGCATGCATCAGAGGGCACTCTATGTTCCTATGGGAGGACCAAGGGTGAGTTCCGGAATCATCCTGAATTGCTTCTACTTCCATGTTTCTTTGCTCTTTGATTTCCCAAGCTCTGCTCACCAGGGCTGCCATTTCCACTTGACATTTTTACATGGGACCTGGGATCAGAACTCAGAACTTCTCTGCTTGCAGAATCTTAACCCCTGGGCTGTCACTCCATCCATCTGTTTATTTTTATGTTTCAATTTGTTTTTTGTTTTCTGTTTTGTTTTCATCTGAAAAAACGAATTCTTAACCAAGGTGCCACAAATATTTAGAGAAAGGACAACTTTTTCAATAAATGGTGTTGGGAAAATGGAATACCTACATGCATAAGACTGAAACTTAATCCCCTTATTTCTCCTACATAAAAACAACTCAAGATAGATTAATGACCTAAATATAATAACACCTGAATTTGAAACCAGTATATGAAAACACATGGAAAACACTTTTAAGACATTGGTGTAGGCAACGATTATCTGGACCTGTTTATTTTTAAATATTAAGTCCGTTTCAGGTTATCTTTATTCAGCCTTCAGTATATCCTTATGTTGTATAATGCATGAAGATTATCTCTGCTTAGGCCATCCTTTTAGAGTAAATTGAAGTCTTTGATTCTGGCCTTTTAACACCTAATTTTTATATTTTATACCTTTACTTAGAAACTTAAAGATCATATTTAAAAAGTTTGGTTTCTTAGAATTTGTTGTATGTTTACCTGTATATAGTGTTTATTCATAATTTTTTATACAGAAATTCTTCAACAGTAAGTTCTTTTTATTGATATTTCATTATGTTTCTGATTTTTCAGAAGTTTGATAATGCTATTTTTTAAAGGAAGCAGTATTTTGTGACTTATTTTTACTAGCTCAGGCTGCATTGAACTTGGAATAGTGGTCTTGCTTTAGTCTCTAGTGCTGAAATTTGATAAGCTTGAGCTGACATGCCAAGCTGCTAAAGGATATTTTTTATACATACTTTCCCATGAACATTTCTGTAGACAAATCTTCTAATATTCTTTAGCACTCTAAAATTAGTTTGATATTATTCTGTCTGCATGCCTTTCAATATACTTTAAACTTATCGAGTTCACATGATATAACTATTTTGCTGATTGATTTGTATTTGTTACTTATTTTTTTAATATGTGGTAAGATGACTTGGTCTATAAATTAAGCTCTAAATTATTCTAGAAGAGCTCTCATATTTTTTAGGACCATTCATACTAAATGATTTCTTGACAAACAGTATTCCTGGTCTTCAGTGATATAATGATAAACAAAATAGGTAAAAATTTTTTTCCCTTACGTACATCTTGTATCATGGCAGGAGAAACTTCCTCTTCTCCCAAAAGGAAAGATGAGACATGAGTAAGTTACATAGTGTTACAGCAGGAAAATGCACAGTTAAAGGAATTAAGAATAATGGGGATAGATTAGGAAAGATAGCAATGGGATTGTAGTTTTTCATTGTCTGTTACTGTGGACTTCGTTTAGAAGAAAAAGGCAATGGTCAGTACAGCAAGAGCATATGTGGCATGCTAAAATAGCAGCAAGGAGCCATGTGGCTAGAAGAAATAAATAATGAGGAAAATAGAGGAGAGTGAAGTAAGAATATAAAAGAATATTGTAAGACATGCAGGCAGAATATAGTATTGTAGACCATTGGGAGCCAATATTCTTCTACTTGCTTTATTAAGAATAGTCTAACTCTGTAGAAAGTTTTAGAAGCAGAAGTGTGAATTAAGCAATTAATATAGTAATCCAAATATATGAAATGATTGTAGCTAATTTGGGAGTTACATTAAACATAATCAAAAGTCAACATCCATCTATACATTTGCTTGACAATTAGAAATAGGTTTTGTTGTGGGGAGGACTCTGTTGCATGTCTTTTCTTGGGTTATTTTTATTTCAGGTTATGAACAAATTCCAGATATGTCACAGAGGAGAGACCAAAGAGAACATTCCACCCAAATTTAGTTGGGTGAACTAATAACTTTAGTTAGGTGTACATATAAGAGCATGGGCAGCTATACCTCCCTTACTTTAGCAATTGTTAGCCACCTATGTATCCACAGGGAATATTAGGGCTGGAAAAGCTGACTTACATGTCTATTGAAACCCCTACCTTAAGAGCCCACCTCTGTTTCCCAGGGGATTATAAGTGAGGCCAATCTTACGAGGGTCCCCTTTGGATAGTCACAGTTGCTGTCATTGCAAGATGGCAGTGGACATGTCATACCAAAAGGGCAGAATTCCACATCAGATGACTTCAGTATATTTTAGACTGAACAGCTTAAAGGATGAAATTACCAATACATGAAATGGGGGAAAAATATACCCAGCCCATTTTACGGAAAACAGAATTTTGGACATATAAAGAAATCTCTTGTACTTTCAAGTAAGGATATTTTCTTTACTTATAGAACTCAGGAGAAAGAGCTGAACTTGAGCATTTGGGTTTATTATTATGAGTGAATGACATTACCCTGAGGGTGAGTTTTGAAAATAACTGAGAACTAGCCATTGCAAAAATCATTGGCGAGCTTTTAAGCAAATGTAGAATCATGTTGAGGGTGGTGATAGAGACTAATTTGGCTACAGGTAGGAGGGAATGGAAGGACAACTGAAGGCGTGAGTACATGTAATAGTGATATGGTAGAAAGGAGTAGCTCTGGTCATCATCTTCATTCAATTCTGATAACACTTTGCTGCTTCTAAAATTTTTTCATTTCTTTTTTTAGGTTTCTTTACTTTTTTTTTTTTTTTGCTTCTTTACATTACTTCTTTGCTTAATCTCAAAAATCATATCCAAGAGAATAAAGTTCCATATTGTTTTCTGGATTCATTCTTTGAAAATCTGGTCAGCTGCCTTTTGCTATACTTTAGTTTTGTTCGATATGTAGTTACCATTGAAACAGTAAAGGGGTGCATGTTCTTAATATTTATTCAAGTATGTCAGATATTACTAAATATGAAGAATATTTTTTAAAAGTTGTGTTGTTTATAGTTCTGTTTATTTAAACTGAGACTTTAAATATGTGCTAGATATTTCATTATTGACATTATTTACATTATTTGCACAAATGGGAGTATTCATTTTGCCATGGTTATGTTTTATAGACATAAGATCTGCTTAAGAGGCTAGAAAAATTACAATATGAGTCCTTGAGGATAAATGTATTAATAGGAATAAATAAAGAATAGATCATTTATAATTCAGATAAATCAGATTTTGTTTCTTTTTCATCAACACAATTTTTTTTTTATTAGAAATCCTGTTTCTGACTTAATGGCCACAAAAATCTGTTGCTATAAACAAATTTTAAGTCAAAAGTCATCTTGAGTTAGTTTGATTTTTGTGGCTGCAGATCAGCAGTTTCATGTAGGTTGTATACTACACATACTTTAATCCTAGCATTCAAAGCCTTGAAGCTGGAGGATTTAAGGTTAGCTTGGCTTAGTCATGCAATAGTTTTTCAGAAGTCTGATGTTTGAGTTATGTGTTGTAGCTTATGTGTATAAATCCTCTACTTAGTATGCTAGAAGAAGTTGGATTACTTTATGTTGGACAACCTGCTGCAGAGTGAAGCTCTGTCAAAAAACAACAATAAGTAAATTTAACCTTTGGAAACAATTCCATGGTATAATTTTGCTGGCTAGTAACTAGAACTTGTAAAAAAAAGCTTTGTATGCATGTTTATACATTACAAAATCCATGACTAATCCATGACTCCATGTGTATATGTGTATGTTTTTTCTGTATATCCAAGTAGCCTTCAACTCAGTGTATGATACCTGTTGGCCTCAAATTTAATATTCCTATTTCATCATCCTGAATTATAGGATTAAAGGTATGTGTACCACACATGTCCTTCCCGAAACTGCATTTAAACTACTTTTATAGCAATGTCATTAGTAAAAAAATGAGTAGTTACATAGATCTCACACACACAAAGTATGAGTTTTCTCCGTCCTTGCTATAAGCTACTTGCGTTTTCATTATCTTAGATTAATTTGCACTGGTAACTTTAGATCTTGAAAAACAGGAGCATAGGCTACAAAATCGACCTTACTTTATTTCCCTTTCTCAACTCACCTAATTTAATTAAGTTATTTGTGCAGTACCTACACCCACATATTTGAGCATGCAATCATGATACACACACGTATAAAAAAAATCTTTACTCTTCATATCTGTTGAACTATACTCTAGGCATTACTATTGGTTAATCTACAAAATGTAATCTTAGGGAACTATATTATCGCTGTAAACAAAAAATTAGTTTCTCTCAGACTTCAGTGTCCCATTCAGATAATAATATAGCTAGTAGTTTGCAGTTTACTAATTATAACACTATTTAGCTTTCGCAGGGGAAAAAAGAGGACATAACCACTTTACCTGTAGTGTAGTTTTCAAATCACAGTCTATTCTTTTCTGCTTCCTTACATATAATTCTGTTTTGGTGGTGGTGGTGGTGGTGGTGGTGGTGGTGGAGGAGGAGGAACCATTTAAGAATAGTAAAACAAACCATTTGACTAGGTTTTGGATTGACATTGCCCATAAGTAATTATGTCCATATCAGAGTTGTGTATAATCTGCCTCAGTTAAGTTAGATTTCATGTGTTGACATTGTGCTTGGTGGAACAACCTGAAATTGAAATGATATATACTCAGAATAAGAATATCCAGAGGACTTGAGAATAACAAGGCATCTTTCCGAAAGAAAGACTCCTCCAGAAAGAATGGGAAAGAAGAGAACTATTTTTAGGTATTACATGCTCTGCCTGTGCTCTTGCTCTTCCTTCTCTCCACTTTCCTGCTAGAAATTTTTTATGCTGTTTGCAAGTCAGTAATGATACATATGATCAATATGAGTTGCTTTGTGATTTTTTTCTCCTGGATAAAGTAAAAATTGGTAGATAATAAATGAAAAAGAGCCAGGACTGTCAGTAACATTGCTCTAACATTTTCATTAAGTAGTAGGATTTCAGACCATGTTCCTTGTGCTTTTGAAATGTTCGCTCTCTAGTGAAGAATCTGTTGATGTAAGAATATTTTGTATGTTTCTTTTTAAAATTATGTAAACATTTAAAAATAGGGGAAAATACTAGAATTAAAAGTTTATGGAATTTTATAGCCTTGCTTATAATCAATCACTAGTAATTTGTTTGCTCTTACAAATACACAAAAAACACAATTGGATCTATATCAAAGTATTAATAAGGTTAACAAAACACACAGACTGAATTGCTTATTTCTGTTTGTCCTTTTGTGTTGATATTAAAAAAAATCTTTTCTGATATCTTGCTACTCACTTTTTTTAATCTCTACTTGTCCAGTCTTATTTTCCCAAATAGAACATTTTCTTCTGGTTAGCAGTTTTTAATGTTTATTTCTGTATCTCCATTGTCCATTATGCTTCTGGCTTAATTTAATGAGGATCATTAAATTAACATTTAGAGGGAAGTGGGTTTTAATTATTTCTTTTTGATGCAAAAAATTAACATTAATGGTTTTTAACTTGAATTTTTTTTTTTATAGCAAAAAAAGAAAACTAAGAACTTCAATCCACCAACACGTAGAAATTGGGAAAGTAATTACTTTGGGATGCCCCTCCAGGATCTGGTTACAGCTGAGAAGCCCATACCACTATTTGTTGAAAAATGTGTGGAATTTATTGAAGATACAGGTAGGATAGAAGAATCAACATGAGAGATTTAAAAATTTCATTTTTGTTACACCAACAGTTTGTCAAGTATTTGTGATTTGTTAAAGCTTGATTTGTATTCCTCATGAATATCATCTTAATAGTTAATTTAAGTTATACATCTGATACTTGAAATAAATTTTGATGAGTAATGGTTTTGATGATCTATTTTTTAATTTAATACATGAGTACAGTAAAAGCTAGATTTTAAATTTACCTTATTCTGGAATTTAGAATACCATCTAATTACTATAGAATTTTATGAGTCAGTAATTAGAAAATTTTCAGTATTTTTAAATCTAATAATATTTGCATAGTTTTTTGCTATTAAAAGTTAGAGTTGTCCCTCCTGTGTATGAGTGCACATTTAAATAAATAAATGAATAAATAGAAGAAATAAAAGAAAAGTTAGAGCTATAATTACATGTGCATAAAGTATAGTCTGCTTAATTTGTGATGTTAGCTGTTGAGCAGTACTAGCTTCATGTGAATTATATGACTCAGACTATGTTGTTAAAGAATATGTATGTTGAAAAACTCACTATTTTAAAAAACAAGCTTACTTCTATGTTTGTTTTGCTTAATATAAGTTGAAACTGAAAGAGAGCGAGTTAAGCCAGTCAAAGGGTGGGGAATAGAGACAAAAGATTTTCCTAAGTATGTTTTAAATGAGTACAAGTTGCCCTAAAACCTTAGCGATTGAACTATACAGTTATGAGTGATTTTAAAATATAAGCTAATTCAGTTTCACATTTTTAATGATCTATCTATCTATCTCTCTCTCTATCTATAAACTATTAAAAAACTAGTATGCTCATGTCTTACTAAATAATTTGCATTCTGTTTTGCTCATATGTGCCTTGCCCTTTATTTCAATTATTAGCTTAGTTATATACATACTGCTTTGGCCATGTGCTGGAAATAGTGTTTTCTGGTTTCAATAAAGGGTTGTGTCTTGGTTTCATAACTTCATTGTTGTAATAAACACCTGATCCCCTATTGGGTTGCTATTCTAGGTTTACATTCATCATGGCAGGAGAATTATTAGCAGGAGCCAGAGAACAGGCCATACCATATCCCAAGTCAAGAACAAAGAGAACTATTGCGTGCATACTTGCTTTCTAGCTTGCCAGTGTGCTGAATGATTAACTAGCTCACTGTGTTTATATTTACCTGCCTATACAAATGGCATGTCTTTCCACTTCAGTTATTAATCAGATTATTAAGAGTCTGCAGGCCTGACCAGAGGCCTATATCCAAAGTATCTAGTTGACAGCAAACTGATCAGTATAGGTGAAATTTAAAGGAATACTATTATTCACTCACATTATAGTTGAAATAACACGCATCTTCCTTTACTTAGTGTTAATTTTAGAGCCCATGTTGTATATGATTTATTTTTTCCTTCAACCAAACACTTAAGTATGCTTTAAACAAATGTCTGTATTTCTGTTAATCTTTAATAGGGAAAAGTACAAATATATATATTTACTTCTAATATTATAATACTAGCTTCCTGCTTTGGACTTCTCATTTTCTTTAGTAATATAAATAGGACTTGTGGATATATATCTTTTTGCATGCTTGTTTTGCTTGCTTGCTATAAAAGACATTTTTATGTAGTCTACTCTATTTCCTGAGTACTAGGATTACAGACATTCTCCACCAGGTCTAATTTATGCAGTTTTGGTGATTGGACACAGAGCTTTGTGCATGCTAGGTTAGCACTCTACCATCTCATTTATATCCCCAGCTCTAGGCTATATAGCTATAACTGAACAATTGGAACATCACTGTAGTGATTTAAAAATACCAAAATAATGATGGGTTAGCATTTATTAATAAAATGAAAGTTACCATTCATCATTAAAAATAAAAATTCTTGAATATTTTCATAGTTGAGTTGACATAGTTTGAAGAAAGCGAATATAGTTCTAAACCAGTTCATTTTTATTAGCTTTTTTTATTTGATATTTTCATTAGCGAATACAGTAAATTTATGTTATTTCCATTCCTTTCTTGTCTTTTTGTCTGTGTGGCCCACTGAGTTTCATTGGGTCACCTTTATTGACAAATGCTTGAGTATTCGATGGAACATGAACTCCCAGTTCATATGGAAGAGAAATGCTCCTCTTCACATAGCTACCATTAACTAACCTTCAGTACTTCTTAGAGAGGTGATGCCTCTTGAGATCTTCCCTTTCCATGATGAAATTTTGATAGGTCTTATAGAAGTAGGCTCGACTCTGGTGAGTTCATGGTTACAGAACACTGTCATGTCCAGCAGAAGGGTGGGAAGGGGTACTTTCTACCCTCTGTCTCTTACATTCATACCACCCCACTTCCACTTGTTCCCTGAGCCTGGGAATGGAAAGTGATGTACATGTCTTGTTTAGGGCCAACCATTCAGTGCTTTGGCCAGTTGTGATTCTCTGTATTAAACGTCTTCCATTGTAAAGGCAACTTTCCAGTCTAGGGTCTAAACGGATTCTTACTACAACTTAGGTTTAAGTATGGCTCAACTAACAGATAACTTGTATGTTTGAATCTTTGGTAGAAATATACTGAGGAATTATAACACCAAGAATAGAGAAAGACCAAGGGGAGAAGGATAGGGAGGAAGAGAGACAGAGAGAGAGAGAGAGAGAGAGAGTGAGGGAGAGAGAATAGAACAGCTCTCAATATGAACTGCACATAGCCATCATATATTACCTTGTAGTTTGAAAATTTGGAAGATGTCCATCATTTTAAAGTCACATTTTTGCTGTTAACAGAATATTAGATGTAATGATTATTACAGGTTATCAGTACTGTTTATAAATTAGCTCTTATTTCAGATTAAACTTTTTTAAACAACAGTGATAAAAAAACAAGGATAATTTTAAGAATCAGTGAATCATCTTTATTATAATTTGCATATGATAAATCTTATAACTGTACAGAATTAGTTTTTATCACTATTGGCATTTAACCACTACAATAAAGATAAAGATCATTTTCATTGCCTCAAAAAGCATCTAGTCTTCTGTGATTATTTGCAACTGAGTTATCCTCCACCTCCCCCTCTTTTCCATTTTCATGTATGGGGAACATATGTTTGTAAATATCCACATTCTCATTTGTGGAGTCAACATGTGCACTGGCTGGTCCGAAGTTGATATCAGGGATCATTCTTGCTTACTTTTCTACCTTAGTCTTTTGAGGTAGGGTCTCTTATCAAATTCACAGCTCACTTACAGCCGCTTTGGCTAGCCAGCTAGTTCTAGGGATTCCCAATCTTTGCTTTTGAGGCTAGAGTTACAGGTAGGGCACTGGCATTTTACATGGGATCTGTGGATTCCTTTGCTTGGGTTGCAAGTGCTTTAACCACTGAGCCATCTCTTCAACCCTTCCTTATTTTTTTTAATGTTATTAGTTGAGAATTTTTCATGTTGCTGTTGTATCACCTCTTGCTAGAGTGGTAGTTGTTACTTACTAGTTCATAGAGTTCACAGCTTTGTGAGACTCTAATGGCTTTTTCCCTCCAGCAGCCTTCATTGTAACTTCTGGTACTCTGAAAGTTGGACAGGGAGGAGGAAACTTCTAGATCAGTTCCTGCTTGTTTTTCCATGTTCTATGATCAAATGATGTAGTTTAGCAGTAGGGTTTTACTATCAGGTTCTGAAAGGCAACCAAGAGTATAGGTTAAAGCCTGTATTGTTTTAAAGACTTTTAAGTCCTCTTAGACTGATAGTTTTTCTGCATCTGCTGAGGCCATTAGTAAGATTTTTATCTGTTTTTATAGTAATTTATATTAGTTTGGTCTGATCCATAGACCTATAGTGAAACAAGGGAATCTTACTCAATGCCCAGTGTTTTTAAGGATTTTTAATTCCTGGCTTCTGAAACTTACTTCTAATAAATGTACAATGTTCAACCAAAGATTCCAGGGACTTTCCCATACATTTGTGAGGTTCTCAATGAATTTTTTCCTCAGTTTGCTCTTTCTCATAAACTGTACCCTTCCTTAGTCTCTGAATTCTTGGCTATATATACTCCTCTCAGGTAGTTTGTTATGGTCTGTTGGATTTTCCCTTCCTTCACTACCACTTAAAAACGTTAACTCTTTTTAAAAAAGAGCTTATTTCATTTGCTTTTTCTTCAAGGGTAATAATTTTGAATTACATGTTTAATGCTTTAAACTGTTGGATACAATTTTTCCAGCTTGTAGTTGTTTGCTGAGTGGGGGGTGATCACTTATAATAGAAGCAATGTCCCATCAATTAAAAGTTACAACATTTGATAGTTAGAAGTTAATATTTGATAATTTCAAGATGGATTCACATTTTTGGGCACGTTACATCTTAAGGTATATGGAATACAATATAAAAGGCCAAGATTCAGCATATATCATATGACTATAAAACTGTAGAAAATATTTTAGTTTTGAAATGCATTTTTGTAATTGTCTATATATTAATGTTAAACATAAGCATATATGTTAATGGAATTTGGGATCATCATTTAGAGTAAGAATAAAAGTTCAAGTGTTAACAGACTGTACAACAGAAAAGGAGCCCTTATCAACACTAAATGATATAGAATGATTTTACTTTACTGCTCATTATGGTGCAACTCACAATTTTTATCCATTTTTATAGTGTACATATCCTCACTCACACTTGTATTCTGTATATGTTGTGTATTTGTGTGTGTAAATTTTCATCATTATATCTATTGATATGAATTGCACTTAATCTGTAGATATTTTGATAGTATGATCCTAGTAATATTTTCTTCACATTTATAAATGTTTATTTACTATCTTTTCATTTTAGATGTTCCTTAAGTTTTTCAATCTTACTTTGTAGTTTCCAGTGTGTACAAATCTTGCCCTTGTTAAACATATTTCTGGCATTTTGTTGGATGACTTGTAAACAGAATCGTTTTCTTAATTTCATGTATATGCTAGCATATAGAACTCTTTGTATATTGATTCTGTAACCTGCAGAATTTTAACTGAATTTTAAACTCTGTTGAGTGTTTTTGAGTGTATGAATTATTTGGGATTTTGTATGTGTGTATGTGTATATATATAGTGTTCTATGAATAGGTGTTTTTTATATTTTCATATTTTGGCTTTCTTTCTTTGTCTTGGAATTTCTAAGTGAATGAGTATCAGTTGTGAAAATCACTACCCTTGTTTCATATCTAAGGGATAGCTTTCTTTTTTCATTGGTTGTCATTGGTTGTCTTTTGTTGTCTTTCAGTAGTATTTCTAAGCTTTTTGTTGTTGCTGATTTGTAGTTTCATTCCTTTGTGATCTGAGAAATACTTTATATCCAGACCTCTTATATTTGTTTACCTTTGGTTTGTGATATAATGTTGTTTTATCATAGAGAATACTCTGCATTTTAAAAGAATGTGTATTGTGATATGTATTTGTTTGGTCTCGTTGACTTACAGTGTTATTTAAGTCTAGTTCCTTGATGATGTTTATATATAGTTATTCAATCCCATTATTATATTATTTTAGTTTCTTCTATAATTAAGCCTCAGTTTTGTATAGTTTTGCTTCTGTGTTTATAATTATTACATTATTTTGATGGGTTCTCTCTGTTGAAATACAATGTAATCTAGATCTGTTCTGATTATTTCTGTTTTAGTCTTTTTTTCTGATGTTAAGAGTAACTATTTCAACCATCTTTGTTGTTTATTGTATTTATATGTTACAGTTATAATTCTCAAGCCTTTTAGGGTGTTTTGTTTTGAGAAGGAGTCTTCTGTTGCCTAGGCTATCCTGGAGTTTCTGGACTCAAATGATTTTTTTGCCTCAACCTCTCAATTAACTGATACTACAGACACTAGTATCTTATTAGACCTTTCATTGTTTTACATTCAAGTGTTTGTGCCACTGTTTCTGTGTTACTATCTTACAGATTGCATCATAATTTTCCATTCTTCATCTCTCTCTTACAGAGAAAAATAATGTTTCTATTAACTTCTTAATCATTACCATGAAAGTTACAGCTAACATCTTACCTTTTTTAGCAATCATGTTTTAATTAAATCTAATTTCGTTTTAAAAGTAAAAAAAAAATATTCTTTATAGTTGTTTCCTATTTTTTTGTTATTGTCACAAATTGCTTCTTGATGTATAGTATATCTGTTAACATATATCTGCATGCATTTGTCACATAAATTCTACCACCGCAGAAAAGTGGAGTTATGAATCAAAGCTGAAATACAACTCCTGTCTTATGCACTTAACCTTACATCTTTAAAGTTTGTTTCGTTTTGCTTTCCTTTTGATTGTTTTGTGTCTCATGTTTATACCTTCAAACTTGTATCTGCTCCATTTCAGCTTTGATTGCTCCTTATTTCTATGTGATAGTTCATTTCTTCATTTTCCCTCCCCCCCCCTCGCCAACTAAATAATCTCAGTAAATCTTAAATTGACACTGATTCTTACCTGTTCCTATTCTCATCTCCTTAATTTTGTAGGGAATTCTTTTCACCTAACACTTTTTAGCTACAGAATTTCTCTTTGACACTTTTTTATAACATCTTTATTGATGTCTGTCTGTTTGTAGATGGGGTCTCATGTCACTCAGGCTAGCATGGAACTTACTGTGTAGTTCAGGGTGACCTAAGCTCCTTTTTCTTCCATCTCCCAAGTATTGGGATTGTAGGTGTATGCCACTGTGCCCAACTTCCTACTTGTTTATTCATTGTTCTAGTTTCCTTTAGTTCGTTTTTTTATGATCCTTTAGCTTTTTGTGATATTCCAAAACATTTGGTCTAAAATCTTTATATATAAGTACAGTGGACGGAGTATTTCATGAATAATTTCTAGAAATTCATTGTCTCCCAATAATGGACCATACTTCGTTTCTTTACATGCCTTTTAATCTTGATAGAAATAGAGTCTTTTAATGTTACAGTATGGCAACTCGGGAAATCAGATGCTTTGCCTGTGTGCGTGTGCGTATGTGTGTGTGTGTGTGTGTACACTTTTTTTTTTTTTTTGGTTAAGCTGTTTACTTAGTGACTTCTCAAATTTTGTTGTATTCTGTATCCTTTGTCACTTTGTGCCACTTGAGGTCTATGTTCTCATAGGTTTAGTATAGGTTTTTGAGATTCCTTAAATGTATGTAACCAGAGGAAGAAAATGTTTTCTAAATCCTGAGAGTAAAAGAAAGGCAAACCTTTGCAGTCTTCCAACTGGGAGAAATTAAGATACACAAATACAATTCTTTATGAACAATTAATTACTCCTTTCTCCTCCCATGGCATTTGACAACCTACACCCAGAGTACATGGTTCTCGGTAAGCAGGTTTGGAGAGGATTGTAGATGAGTAATTAAAATTTCTTTAATCACTAATACTTTTAGGATTGTTGTGAGGTTTTGCTATACATGTATTTTTCTTTTTTTCTTCCCCTAGATTTCAGAGTTCTGAAGTAGTTCATTTTAACCTCTGTGGAATCTCTGAGCATTTAATAACACTCCCCCATGAACATGCTTTTCTAATATGTGTATTTACAAATTGCCTTTTTACCCTCTGCCGTTGGTTTTGTGAATTTTTCAGCTTGAAGGTATTCACATGCAGGCACTGAACTCCTATTTTTTTATTTGGTAGTGACTTAAGTCTTTTATTTGTTAGAACTTAAGTCTCTAGTCATCTGTGTGCTTTTGTGGGGGTGGATATTTTCAGATTTATGATCTTTACTAAAACAAAAATGATAGTCAAAAGATACTCTTAATTTCAGATTTTTAAAATATTTATTAAAGAGGAAGGGAGGAAGGAAGAAGGTACACATATGTATGCCATGATGCATAGGTAGAGGGCAGAGGACAACTTTAAACTTAACTAATTCATGTCTAGTTAACTGAACTCATGTTTTTGCTTTTTCAGACTTGTTATTAATGAATGAGAAGGCAAGATTTTAATATCGATAATAAAGACATTAATTTCCATGTAGATAATTGAATTGGTACCTTTCCTTTTCAAAACCAGTTATTAGTAAGAAGGCAAGATTTTAAAGTTAGTAAATAATTTTGAGTATTAATTTAGCAAGTACTATTAATAGTCTATTACTATGTTTCTCAAAGTTGGTATTGATATGTGCCATGAAAAGTTGCCTTTGCCTTGTAAGATATTTAGCCATATCTCTTGCCTCTTGCTACTAGATAGCAGTAGCTCCCCATGATAGTTAATTTTGGTTGTTAATTTGACAGGATTAAGAATCACCTAGGAAGTAAATGTCTAGACATATCTTTTGAGAGAGCTTCTAGATTGATTTGAGGTGGGAAGATCACCCTAAATGTGATTACTATTCTATGGAATGGGATCCCAAACTGAGTAAAAAGGAGAAAATAAGCTAAGCACTACATTTATTTCTCTCTGCTTCCTGTCTTGAGAGATAATGTGAGCAGTTATCTTACTCTCTGACTGCCATGACTTCCTTATTCCCACCGTGACAAACCTTCAAAGTCTGAACAATAAACACTTTCATTAAGTAGCTATTTCATCTCAGCAAACGAAAAATAATAGCTCCTGCTCCTCCAGTTTTCGCGTACAAAAATATCTTTAGGCATTACCAAATGTTCCCTGAAATTATCCGCCTTTCCCAGAATCATACTAGGTGAAGTACCTTGAAGAAGGAAAGACACTGATAATACTGTCAATACATTTATACCTGAGTTGAAGAATGTGTTCTAGTGCAATGTAATGCAGTAGATAGTACTAAATGATAATGGTGACAAGTGCTGTGGAAGTTCTAAGGAAGTTGACTTCAATTGGGATTAGCTAGGAAGGTGTCAAAGGAAAGATGTTTTAACTGTAGTGAACAAGAATTAATTTTTTAAAAATTCATTCCTGAAGGCAAAATAAATTTTATGTAGGAAACAATGAGATAGCTGATTGTATAGGTAACATATTTGTAATGCAAATAAAAGAAGTGGAAAGAAAAAAAATGGGGAAAAGATTCATTGGCACTATATCTCAAAAGAGAATTGGACATTAAATCATTAAGCATCAAGAGTTGCATGTTCGGGGCTGGAGAGGTGGCTCAGGGGTTAAGCCTCTGCCTTGCAGGCAGAAGGTCCTGAGTTCGGATCCCAGATCCCACGTATAGATGCCAGGCGGAAGCGGGGGGGGGGGGACTGGGGGGGGCTGCGCTTCTGGTCCTGGTAAGGCGGAGCCTGTGAATCCTGGAGGCGTCCATGGTGGTTCCTGATTCGTCCGTGGTTCTACACACACACATACACACATGCGCGTTCACATACTTACACACGCACAATTGAATAAATAATAATAAAAAATTTTTTTAAAAAAAAGAGTTGCATGTTCTTTAGAGGTATTTCTCGAAGTATTAAAATGCCTGAAGCAAGCAAGCAAACAAACAAAAAGACTTTTTTTCTTTTAAAACTTATCTATATCAGATTTCTAGCAGTAAAACAACCAGTGGGAGAAAACCTAAGAGGTTTTTTTTTTAATTTTTTTTTTTAAGGCATAATAACGCTTATGTGGACTGGTTAAATTTATCAGACAGGTGATTAAGTTCAAAATTGGTGGACAAGAAGTCAGGAATTGTAGACTGAAAACTTTTGGGGCAAGGATTAATACTTAATCCATGTACAGAGCTTTATCACTTAGAGAAGTCTTAGTTGTTTGATTCTTTTAATTGGTAAGTTAAGTCTAGATCTGTCCAGGCAATTGATACTGATCACATCAACAGAGACCTTCATAAAACTTCTAGATTAACATTTGATTGAATAACTCACACCATACCCAGCCAAGTTAGCACATAAAACTGCCTATTTTGCTGTCTATGCCTCGTAAAATATGTTAAGAATAATCATGTATCTTTCATTTCTTTTATAAATGAATTTGTAAACTGCCCAGTATAGAAAACATTTGGATTTATGGCAGTTATTAGATACAGAATTAAATATGAAGTTAACTTTGTAAAAACTTGCAGAAATTTCATGCTTACAGAAAAGTGGAACAATGATACAAGGAATTGGCATATACTTTCATTTTGTTCATTTTTCTTCTTGTATATACAGATATAAGATATAATCTTGTGTATACAGATATAAGATATAATCCTAATATTACTAAGTGCTGCTAATAATAAAAAACATTTTTGTGCAAAATCACAATAATCAACTCTGAAATACACAATATTTTTGTCTAACCCCCATGTGCATTTGGCATTTTTATATTGGATCTGGGGTTCTGAAGTCAGGTCTTTTTGCTTTGAAGGCAAAAGTTTTAATCCCTGATTTTCCAAACTTACTATTTTGTTTTGATGATGAATGATATTTAGAAAGCAAAATTAGGGCTGAGTCTGTGCTTACTCAGAGCAGAGCTATGAAATAAATGCATGTATGTATATTTTCCTGTATCTTTCTATTTCTATATCTAGATTCAAAACTGTGGCTCATTATGCTTACAATTTTGATGTACTACAAATAACTTTTAGTTGCACTTTTTATGTTAATGAATCTTTTCTTTAGAGAGTACACATCATCCTCAGTATACTCATATGTTCAATTTTAGCGTACACAAAATGTATAAATACCTTATTGGAATGGAAGCCTAAAGTATTTGATTATAGTTCTTTTAATTTATAAATATAATTTACATAAAGTACATTAAACTTAAAAAATTATATAAATGCATGCCCATGACCAAGATACAGCACATTTCTATCATCCTTTGTGTTCTTTTTCTGAATAACCTTCCAGCCACCAGGAACAACAGATATTTTCGTTCTTGCTCCAGGCAACAATTTCCTGTTTCTTTTAGAATGTCACATAAATCATGCCAAGTATATTCTTTTGCTTTTGACTTCCACTGTCTTTTGAGCTAGAGTCATTCAATGAAGCCCATACTGGAAATGTATGTAGTATTTTAGCAGGTCTAACAATAATCAGCAGGGGAGGAGAGTTGAAAGTTAGGATTGGAATTCCAGATTCCCTACATGGAATACTCTGATAATATGGTAGAGAAAGTAGAACTCAACTTACTTCAGGTTGGTTATGGAAATTTAGAATATCTCTTTAGCCTCTATTGACATTCCGGAAGAATGTGAGGAGCTCCTTGTTATTAATAGAAGTTGAAGTCTAGGCTCCTGTTGACGATGTTTGGATGATAGAATGATTTAAATCAAAAAGTTTTGTCTTGCCAAGTTGTATCTTTCCTAATTCCTTACTGGAAAGAGAAGTTTTCTTTTATTGTGAGTTTTTTTTGTTGTTGTTTGCACATGTGTATGAGTGCATGTATGTGTGTTGGCATGTGTACAAGAGGCATTTGAGTGTGTGTGCCTATGAAGGCCTGAGGGTAACATCAGAAATCATCCTGGATTGTTCTTTCCTTATTACTTTGCTTTGGAGTTTCCCACACTCGATCTCTTGGTGCCTGAATTGCAGGCTGCCACCTCATCTGTCTGTCTTTTATGTGGGATCTGGGGAATTGAACTTAGGTACTTTTGCTTTTCAAGTACAGACTAATCCCCAAGTCATTTCCCCAGCTCTATTTGGTTTTAAGGGAGTTTTACATCAAAAAAGACTACCGTACACCCATATGATGTATTTATGTGTGTATGTATTTTGGAGGGTGGATCCATGCATAGTCGAGTAACGGAAAATTTTGACTCCTTATTGTGTTGGGAACTGGTGTCCTAAATGGCTTCAAATAGAAAGTAGTTGATTAAGAACTCATTTATGAATGCCCCCCAAAAGATTTTAATCTTTTATCTTTTAATCTTTTAAATATGTTTAGCATCACGTTTTGATGTCACTAAGGATTTCAGATTAATACTTTGTTATGGATATGTTTCTTAAAAAGTTTTTTTAATTTCTTAGGATTATGTACTGAGGGACTGTACCGTGTTAGTGGAAATAAAACTGATCAGGACAACATTCAAAAACAGTTTGATCAAGGTAAGATATTTGCAAAAATAAAATCTTTTTTTACTGTTTTCCTTTTTGCAGTTTATTTGAAACTTCTTAAGGAAATGGATATAAAGATGAGACAATTTGAGAGGGTGATTAGAAAAATATTAACATACCAGATGCTACAGTGGGATCTGGGGAATTGAACTCAGGACCTTTTGCTTTTCAAGCAAAGACTAATCCCAAGAGAAGTTCATATTTATTCTAACAAGAAAAAAAATTTTATTTTGTTCTTGTACTAGGAAATTATAAGATGACATTGGAATTATGAAACTTTTAAAATACATGTAGAATAAAAGAAAGATTGAAGACAATTGAAACATTTGGGTCAACAAAATATAATTCTGAATATATTTTAATAATGAAAGCAGAAGACTAGAAAGGATTTATTGAAAAGGTCTGAGAATCAAAAACAGGGTCTATTATAGGCAACAGAATTTGCAATTTTGAGAATACAATTTCATGTGCTGAGATTGCAAATTAGGTGTAGGATAAGATATGTGCCATGTACTTTGTGTCTTCGCCCCATATTTCATACCTGTGACTCATACTTCGTATCTGTAACTTAAGTTATCTCAAATGAAGGATCTATATAAGGTCATCACCAGAATCAGAAAAGCAATGAATATACTTGTGATGGATCAGCATCTTTGAATATCAAAGATACTACTATATAAAATTGGTTTCTTTTTTTTTCCTCAAGATATCAGATAACCTTTAGGAGTAAAATTAAAGCTGAATTCCCTACTGTAAGGCATATATGATCAGGGATAGAAGTGTAATAATGAAAATGAAATTATTAGAAGGGGAGTATTTTTATTTTAAGAGTACAAAAGACCTAAATTTGTTAGGAAACATAGATAAATGAACCCGTAAACTGGATTACCTAAAAATGTGAAAAATTTTTATGAAAATTCAATTATAACAAAATCAGAACTATGCTCTTAGAGAAAGTATGGAATACTTACACATTGTCTACCAATGACAGAAAAATGATTACAACATTTTATTATCAGTGAAAAGATTGTTGGTAAGATGTAGGCAGACATATCTTGCACACTTGGTGGAAAGTGAATTTTAAGAGGATGCTTGCAAATATAAATATTCAATTAGCTTTCTTTGAGTAACTTGTTACAAAAATCTTTCTGAACACATACCAGAGACATTCGATTCAGTATTATTTCTAATTTTTAAAAATTGGGAAAAGAGCTATCCATTTGTCTATACATGAAATATGTATATCCATGTATAATAATGAGTTATGTTTGTTAAAATGACAAAACAATTATTGAGTATGGTGTATATGTGTAAAAATATGCCATGTTGCCAAAATGTAGTCTGGTAATCCATATTATAAAATGCTACATTAGAGAAAGTATCTTGACTTTATAATATCAAATTGATAAGTTTTTGCTTCCAATAAGAAAGAAAGGATAATAGTTAATATCGTCTTTTATATTTACTTACTAGTAGTAGGATGTTTTTTTCAGTCTTGCCGCTTATCTGCTTTTACGTACCAATCTTTTAGATTAATATTGTTTCAATCTTATAGTGAAGGTGGTAAGAGTAAATATGAAATGATATTTCTGCAAACTTTTTGTATAGCAAATATCACATTAAATGTTTGTTACTGGTTATTACAAGGAAGGAAGATATCCTAAGGAAGGACTTTAATTCACAAAGTCTTACAAAATATTCTTTTCATGTGTGTACACATCCATGTACAGGTATACATGCATCCACACGTGTGGAGATTAAAAGTTCATGTCAGATGTCTTCCTCAGTCATACTCCTTTCTTTTTTTTTTTTTTTTTTTTTTTAAGGAGGGTTTCTTACTGTATCTGGAGCTCACCAATTTTCGTAGACTGGTGGCCAGCAAGCCCAGGGAACCTATCTGACCTTCCCAATCTATGATTACTAGTGCATATGTTATACCCAGGTGTTTGTTTGTTTAACCTGAGTGTGGATCAAGCACTTTACTAATTGAGCTATCTCTCTAGCCAAAACCTGTTCATATTTTAAAATGAATTAAAGGTAATATTAATAGTTAAACCATTCAACGAAGACTGAAATGTTAATTGGTGATTCTGAATTAGGGACTAATAATTTAAGTCTTTGATCATGCTGGACAAGCTATTTCCCTCAACTCTCTTTTTTAGATGTTTTATTTTGAGACAGAGTCTCACTAAGTTCCCAGGCTGGTCTTGAATTTGGAATTCTGTCTCAGCTTTCCAAATAACTGGGTTACATGCCTATATGACACACTTAAAACTATTACTATAACTTTTTTGTGAGCTTATAGTGCAATTAAATGTTACTCAGGAAAAACAAGATGTTTTTAGAAGTTGATTGCAAAATTTTAATGACATTGGATATACCTTAATGGTGAAGTCCATTTAGATGTATAAATGGGTCATATTTTATTTAAATGACCACAAAGACGGTGAAAGAAAACATTATTATGAAGAATAAGCAGTGAATGTCTCTAGGTAGTAGGAATCATTTTTTCCTGACTAATTTTTTACACATAAGTGATTTGTTAATATCAAGTAAATCCTATGAATATACTCTTAGTATGATCCAGTCTTGTTTTTAAGTAGTTTTTCATTGATAACGTAATTATTTAAGCTGTATTTTTAAGCTATAAGTAAAAATTTTCAGTACAATATTCAGAAATCCAAATTAGAATTTATATATATATAATCCTTATTGTTTATCTTTCTATTTCCTTATAGTCTCTCTGAAATAGTCTATGTAAAGTTATGTAATATACTAATATGGTATATATTAATGCATATTATACAGTTTTTGTTAACAAAAATTTTGCTTTGCGTTGTTTTCCCTGATCTATATAGTTTATCAGTATGGAAAGAATAGCAACTAATGAGAAATTGCTTTTGATAATGAAGGACCTTTTCAGCATAACTCTACAAAAAATTAAAACTTCATTATAAAAATAAATTTTGATTTTTGCCTTGTAGATCATAATATCAATCTTGTATCAATGGAAGTGACAGTAAATGCTGTAGCTGGAGCTCTTAAAGCTTTCTTTACAGACCTGCCAGATCCTTTAATTCCATATTCGCTTCATCCTGAATTATTGGATGCATCAAGTAAGTAGTTGTATTTCATTTTCAAGGGCATGACATTGGCAGTTTTTTAATATTAATTTTTAAAATCAACCATGTAGAATAATTTATAGCTCTAAAAATTCAGCTTATCAGAAATTCTGTTTCTTGGGGCTGGAGAGGTGGCTCAGGGGTTAAGCCTCCGCCTTGCAGGCGGAAGGTCCTGAGTTCGGATCCCAGATCCCACGTATAGACGCCAGGCAGAAGCTGGGGCGGCCTGCGTTTCTGGTCCTGGTAGGGCGGAGCCTGTGAATCCCTGGGCAGAAGGAGGTGGAGGCGAATTCGTCCGTGGTTCTACACACACACACACACACACACACACACACACACACACACACACGCGCGCGCGCGCATACACACGCACATGCGCACAGTTGAATAAATAAAAAAAAAAATTAAAAAAAAAAAAAGAAATTCTGTTTCTTAATGGTGTCTACTAAATCAAAATAAGTTCAGAGTCTCCATGGCCATAGGAGTATTCACTTTAGCTAGCCTTACAGATAATTTAAGTGTTCCTAGAGAATGGTTATGTGTTCTATATGATTGAGGCTTCTGTTTTTAAGTCAGATTCTCAAAGACCAAAATTAAGCTCTTCACATATGTGTATATAATGTACTATAGTAAAATATTAACCTTTAACTGTTTGTACACGTCTTTGTAAGGGAATTGGCATCTAGCAAGATGGGAAAATATTTCCCTAACCTATCTAAGTCTTAAATAATTTTTTGACGCTTAAGACTCAAGCACATTACTTACTACAGAATGTATTCCTTCTTTGAATCAGTTGCTCACATTTCCAAGATGCACATATTCATTTGTCTGGAAAAGTGTCTATCTGGCGTCAAGAAACCTAGTGCTTAATTTACATTAATGGCTAAAATTACTATAATTTATGAATTTCTTTTTTAGTATTTCTTTTTTATTGTGACTGTTAAAGTTCTTTTGGAGTAAGATTACTTCTGTAATTTTGATTATTTTAAAAGTTCTTCATTTGGTTTTGCTTTTTACTTAAAAACCAGTTCAATATAATGTAAACTGGAAAAAGAGTTTTATTAATAGCTTAAATTTTATTTCTTGACCATAAAGAGTAGCCTCAGAATTTCCTAAAGGACGCTTTAGTTTTAAAGTACAGCAAATGAGAATTTTTAGTACTTGATAATTCTTGATAGTATTTGATTAACCATACTAGCCTTAAATGAAAAAGAAGGAATGAAGAAAAGAGTCCTTTTTCTCCTGCTTCTTTCAGGGCTATTTATTTATTATCTTGACTTGTTACTTGCATAAACTTGAAAAGTAGTTGCATGAATGATTATGCTACCTATAAAGGAAAATTTTTGATAATATAATATTGATTTCAAGTAAGCGTTGTATTTGTTAACTATGGCTTGAGGGTCAAATTCAGATTCTTAACTAGTTTTAGGAAGGAAAGGCTTTTGAGCTGAGAAGCTTTTTGGCATAAAAATGTTTTATGACATTAAAATTATTCAGAATTCAAATTTTATAAGTTTCATTGGAAAACAGTCAATGCTTATTTGGTACATATTGTCTGCTAGTACATTGCTGGTCCAGCTGATAGATTGGATGGTTTGTCCATAAAGTTTGCTATATTCATAAAGTAATAGAAATAGTATTTCATTATCTAAAAAAGCAAGTTGTTTTGAAGCAAATGAGTGTGCTTTTTTTGATTAGTGGAAAGAAATTAGATTCTCCAGCATCTTACAGAAGTTACGTATTTATAGTTATGGTCAGTCTAAAATATTTACTGTCTGTAGCAGAAATATTGAAAGTCTAACATTTATAAACAGTTAATTCTAAATCAAATTTAGTAATACAATATTTGAAATAACATGTTTCAAATGCATTCTTAATTCTTTTTCATTTTTATGAGGGGTGTATGTGGAGGGCAAGAATGTGTGTATAAGCCCAAGATTAATACCAGGAATTGTTCTTGATCACCCTTCCACGCTATATATATATATTTCCGTTCGTACAAACTTAATAGGTACCCCAGTCCCCTCCCTCCCTCTACCCTATATTTTTGAGGCTGGGTCTCTAATCAAACCCAGAACTCTCTAGGGTGATGCTGTAGAGATTCCCAGGCTCTGCCTTCGGGGTCTGGAATTACCAGCAGTCTGTCCTACCCACCTAGCATATTGCAAGGATCTGGTGAGCCCAACTCTGGTCCTTTTGTTGTCAATGCCTTAACCGCTGAAGCATCATCCCAATCCACATTCTTATTTTTATAGTGTTAACAGGAAGCTTTAATCAAATATTTGAAAATATATTAATTTTTATACAAATTTTTTTCTCTTCAACAGAAATCCCAGATAAAGTAGAACGCCTTCATGCCTTGAAAGAAATTGTTAAGAAGTTTCATCCTGTAAATTATGATGTATTCAGATATGTCATAACACATCTAAACAGGTATTTTGGTTTGCTTTTACAGGTTATACAAGTAGTTTTGGTTCTTTGTAATGGTTGTCTATATTTTCTAATTTTTACCTAAAAAATTGTATTGTAGTAGTTTGTGCATAGAATAATTACATAAATAATATGGTCAGGATTTATTTACTTATTTATTGTACTGGTCTTAAACCAAAAGCCTTGAATATACTAAGCAAGCACTCTATGCTGAACTATGTCCCCAGCCCATTAATATATTTTTCTCATTCTTTTTCATATTTTTCTTATGTAGAATCTCAGGATTTTAGTTATAGAATTATATTATTAAACAACCTTTTTGGTGTTGGAAAAAATTTGTGATTTTTTTTTTAAAGAGAAAATCATGTTCTATAAATAATCACAACTAATAGGTGACACATTATATAAGTTAAGTACTTAGCTTTCACTGCGTCCTCTTTCTTAATGTGCTTTTGTTATGTAGCTTGTGTATTTTGTACATTGAAGTTTTATCAGAAACTATCCTGCTACCTGAAATACAGAGCACTAATCTTGTTCATAACTCTAAATATGTTAAGCTTCAAGTTTATGTTAAGTGAAAGGTACCTTTATTATGGTTATGGTATTTATGGTTATAGTTCAGACAATCAGATAAGTGACAGTTTGAATATTACTGTAATTGTAGCCTTAAATAAATGGCTTGCCTTTGTGAAGTCTTGATTTTTATATATATATATATATATATATATAAATGAGAAATATGACACTTCACAGAATTGTTTCAAAGACTGAATGGGATTGTTTTTAATAGTCACTTTGTCAAAGTCTGCTCTTCAAAATATTTTTGGTAGTGGTAAGGAGGTAGAGCAATCCGTGATTCCAGTGGCACCCCATCCTTGATCCTTCATAGGCAGGTATATATGCACACACACACACAAAATAAATAATGTTTTTGGATAATTTATAATAAAAGTAATTTTTCCAAATTTGGTTTAAAGAAATGGCATACCCTAGTTTATTTTTTAATCTTCCACAATAGTTTTAAGAATTGTTTGCATAATTAGAATTAGCTGTCTAAATTACTTAGCCTTCTTAACCTGCAGGGAAAGGGTTTTTTTCATACAGATTTAAATGGCTTCCCTATGTAAATCTTTAAGCCCTAGGGTGCAACTTTTTAAGACTGATATTCTTACAAGTAGATATTTATTACTGTTTCTTATTTTAGAACATAGTTAAATGTATCAGGCTAAGGAGAAAGACATTTTTAAATTTGTAGGTAGGATAAGGGTAAACAACCTCGCCCTGGGATTCTGTATTTGTAATGTTCTGATTTGCTTTTTCCTTTTATAATTTCAGGGTCAGTCAGCAAAATAAAATCAACCTAATGACAGCAGACAACTTATCCATTTGTTTTTGGCCAACTTTGATGAGACCTGATTTTGAAAATCGGGAATTTCTGTCTACAACTAAGATCCATCAATCCGTTGTCGAAACGTTTATTCAGCAGTGTCAGTTTTTCTTTTACAATGGAGAAATTGTGGAAACTGTGAACACTGTGGCTCCACCACCACCTTCAAACCCAGGACAATTGGTGGAATCAATGGTACCACTTCAGTTGCCACCACCATTGCAACCTCAACTAATTCAACCACAATTGCAGACAGATCCTCTTGGCATTATATAAATATACCATGATTACAGACAGCCTGAAATTGGACAGAAAACAAATCTAGACATGCATGTTTCAGGGTTCAGTAGTTTATTTCATGTTTCATACAGATAAATCCAAATTCAAAATGATGAGACATTTTCTCATTGAACTATATGGTATTCCTTATACATTTACATCACAAATCTAAATGTGGTTAGCATGACTGGAGAGGTTTAATTTTTATAAATGAAGATAGCTATAAAATGCAAAGCTGCTGTTGCATGCAACCTTATTGCAATCAGTATATCATTCCTGTGGCATTTTCTGTCACATTATATTGTGAATAAAATTTTTCTATAGAAATCAAATGATTTAAAAACTCACATATATAAAACATTTAATGCTTTCAGCCTGCTTTATGGCTGGTTTTGTTATTTGATGTGCTAATTTGGAAACTTAATTTACACTCTAGCAGTCCATGTAGATAACTAAAAGCCCAGTTAAGTATTTTATAATTTAGACTACTTATGCCATGTTTGGGATAGCGTTTAAAAGAAAGAAAAAAATCTTAACATGTAACATACTTCACATTTCTGCGCCTTGGTCTTCTAAGTAAACCTGTGGATGATTTGACGAGGAATAAATGAATCTGTTTCTTTGACACACGTACCAAGGACATCCTTGTGACTAAAGTGAGTTATAATGGGGTGTAAATGAGTTGCCACACCTCATTTCTTTATGGTCCATAATAAAATAAACATTTTGTATACGGTTAATTCTGTAAACAAATGCATGTTCAAAAGATCTATGATGGTCTTGTAATCTTAATCTAATATATTTTAGATATTTTAATTTTTTCCCTGTTAGGGAATAGTATAGTGTAGAAAAATACTTCATGACATTTTCATATAAGCTTATATAACTTTTCATACATGAACATGAAATTTGTTGTAGAAAATTCTTTAAACCAAACATTTTAATCTAGGAATTCAATTTAATCTGTTCCTTGAATCTATTTTTATGTGGCCCTTGAATATATCTTAAAAAGTCATTGCTAATATAGCAATAAAAATACTTTGGGTACTGACAGACTCCTTGGAGTGTGTATATATATAAAATCACAAACTTGTGTTCATATTTTTTTTCTGTGATGTGTTGTACTAGAATTCCAAATGGCTTTTGCACCATTTTTAAACCATTTTTTTTTTCCCTTTAATGTTGGTACCAGAGTTGATATAAATGACTGCTGCTTTGGGGGTTAAATTGATTTGTTAGTGAAGATATAATCTGAACACTAAATTGCGGACAATTTTTTTCCGAATAGGTGGCACAGGTATATTTAATTGGGCTATATTCAAAATTCTTTCATTATCAAGCTACACCTTTTTTTCTGGAAAATGAAAAAGATATTGTTTAACATTGCTAGGTCATATTTTGTGTAGTAAAGAAGAAATTTCCTTGGTCAATATTGTAATCTTCATATTGCAATTTTAAAATTACTTTATATGTATTATAGTAAATAGATGATTTTGAGATTCAAGGCTTCTAAGAGTTTGATTTTCTCCATTTTCTCCTAAAGTAAATATTCGTTACCAATTGTTACATACTAGCTCTTTCCAATTTCAACTTCAGAACCAAGATGTCAGCATAAACTAGGCTGCTGTTGAAGTACATGTATATTATAAATTATCTTATTTGTGTCATACTCCTACATATTATCTTTTCTAAGAAAACAAAGTCCCTATTATTCCTATTGCAAAGCACACAGGAATTAAGAAAGTACAGTAATTTTTAAAAAAATCCGGTAAATGTAGTATTCTTAACTTGTTCTATATTAATTATACCTATTGTCTATATAGCTTTAATTTATAGCTGTCAGTTTAACATTGGCATGTCTGGCAAAGAAAAATTAAACTTTAAGAGTTTTATAAACTGTTTCTAGGTTGCTAAAGAATTTATTTTTCTACTATAAATGGTATAGACAAAGCATCAACTATGTACAGGAAAAAAGCCTATTTCTATTAGAAGTAGGCTTAAAAGAATTTTCTGAACTGTTCATATTTTTTGCTTCATTCTGTCATAACTTTACTGTTGTAATTATGTGAATCCCAGTTTATTTAAGCTATTCTTTTATACTGTATTAATTTAACATTCATCTACATTTAGAACCATTTTTGTTATTAAAATTAGTTTTTATCATTTTCCACATTAATCACCTACCTTTTCTCAAAATTCATCTTTACTTTTTTTATATATTCTATTATTGATTTGACACACTACACCACAAATATTCTATATTTGGTTCAATTAATCAGTAGCTTACAGTTATTGAAAATTAAAGTATGGTTTAAAGCTCAGTCTGTTACACTGACTTGTGTTTGTTTTTGCCAAGAGCATAGATTGTTCTTAATTTTAGAAACATAATTCTAAGAAGAGAATAACATAATTTTTCTGGTAAGTTACTGTAACATTTCACTGTTCAGGGACATATGTATGAGACTTACTGAGTTAAAAGAATAGTATGTAGTCTTATAATTATGGGTCAGCATTAATTAAGTTATACCTTACAATGTTAAAGTTTCATCTGCATTCACTGCCATGTTTGATTTGAGGGTCAGTGCTTGTTACATATTGGGCGCAACACATTTAGATTAGTGAGAAAGAAGTGTAGCAAGTCTCTTTCAAACCTTAAAGTAGATGTTTTAGAAGTCAGATTCTATTCAATCTATACTTGTCAGGATATACAAATACTTTAAGAAAATTTCAGGCACAATATATTTCTGTTAAAAGTGATATTTTTGGTAGTACTCTTTCCCCTAAGCATTTACAGTGTAAATACTGTAGGTATCAGCAATCTAACTTAACCAAAAAAGCAGCTTTTATTTTACATACTATATGTAAAAAATGTAGACTATTAAATTTTTTTTTGAGGTACTGGAATCTAATTTCTAATATGTTAGATATAAACAAGAGAACAATTGAAATAATAACTTAGGCCTTAGCTTCCATGGTGATTTTTTAGTTTTTTATACAGTGATAATTGTGATTCTATTTGTCAACTGGATATAAATATATATATAATTTTCAAAAGTCAAAAGTGGTTTGTTTCTTTGTTAATAATTTTATGCTTCACCCAGAGGATGCTGTAGTAAATTATCAGTAAAGCTTCTAGTGTACAGAATGCTAGTAATAAAACACTAAGTAGTTGAGAAATTTTAAGTTACAGTTGCCTGCTTTTACCATTTTGTTGGTAAAAGTCAACTAATTTTTTTCAAATAAAACATGAAAAATACTAAATTTATAACAATAGTATAATGGTATTTTTACTAGTACTGTCTCTTTACATGAAAAAAAATCCAAATTCATTCTGGATGTATATGAGGAAACCGATTTTAAAAACAAGAGGAATTAAGGATGTAACTCAATTGGGAGAGGAATTGTCTGACTTACAGGAGATCCTAGGTTCCCAGCACTACATAAGCAGAACATGCCTGTAGTTCCAGCCAAAAGAAGAGGCAGAAGAATCAAGTTCAAAGTCATATTTGGCTCCATAGAGAGTTCAAGGCTAGCCTGGGATACATGACAGGTTATCTTTTAAAAAAAAAATCATAAAATGTAGGAAAACAAGATACCACATAGATTTAGCACATTACCAAATCTGAATTTTTAACTGTAGCTTGACATTCTTTTGAACCACTGGAAATATTTTAAAATCTAGTTGTAACAACTATTAATATTGGAGAATATATTCTTGCTTTCTCTTCATGGTTTGGAAATGATAAGCTTAAGTTTATTTACTGGTATATTCTGTCAGATTTTGACCTATTTGACTTGAATCTGTGTCTTGAATTTAAAATTAAGTCGTTTAATTCTTAGATTGAGCATTTGTTGCAATATATATGAGACATGCTTTTTTTTATTGTATTTGAGTTCTGGGAATTTTTAGCCTTTTCAGGTTGCCAAAAACTTGAAAATAAAAAGTTCTAAGTTTTATCAAGAGCCAAGAAACCACACTAGTTTTAGTGAACTTTGGAGTCTTCATTATTTGGTTGACCCTCTTCATCAACTTATACATGAGTATACTGTTGTTTCTCTGGAGATGAGGGGGATTCAAAGAACCACAAAATCTTATTCATATTTTGATTAAATGGTATAGTATTAGTTTCAATGAAAAATTTGCAAGTAATAGGAATGGTTTTGAAAAGCCAGTAAGTTAACAGCTTCTTTTATTAAATATTAAAATAATTGAAATTAATTCAATTAATACTTTGAATCAATACAGTAGTGGAGTTCTTGTTATCAGTTAAGAGTGTTCAGATATACAAAATACATATTCATACTTGAAACTTTAAGTAGATGTCAAAGATTTATGGTTGAAAAACAATGCAGATTTTTCTATTGAATTTTATTTTTTCAAATGGTAAAATTTCTGTCATTTAGTAGCTGACCTTTCTATTTGCAGAGGGGTTTGCCTAATTAGCTCTTAAAATTTTCTTTTAGCCTATTTTTTAAATTTATGTCCATTGTGCAATGTGGATTTAGCAACTCGTCTTTTTTTTTTTAATTGTCTCACTAATACCTGAACCTTTTTAATTACTTGGCTGTGTTTCCTCACCAGATCATTTTCTGCTGCTTTGAATTACTGCATTTTACTTATGATTTTCTAAGTAGTTTCTGTGAATTCCTAAAATATCTTACCAGCTTTATATTTGAAATTCTTGGGCTTTTTTTTTCCTCTTCAGATTTTTTGGTATTTCATTTTGTCTAAGGTGTTGATGAAGTCAGCATAGTAATTTCCTATAATAATAAGTAGAATTAAAAACAATGCACTCTTTGACTCATATCCATGTAGGACTTTTTTTTAAATATTTAGAGCATATAACAGGTGTGTGTGCCACGGCGCACGTGGAGAGGTCAGATGTTCTTCCACTATGTGGTCTCTGGAGATCAAACTTGGGTCATCAAGTTTGACACTTGCCCACTAGGTCATGTCTCTGACTCATCAGCTTTTGTAAATTTTAGATGAAAAGATAAAAAAAAATAAATCACTCATGTTTCTGTGGAAAATTCCTGTAGGAAGGATATAATTTATCAGTCTTCAGAAGACATGGTAACTGGACATCAGAGAATTCAAAGTTAAGAATTTAAATGTAATCATAGGAAATGATAATATGTCTGTGATCTATAAAGGAGTTCTGTTAAATACAGAGTTGCCAAAGGATATATATCCTCATCATAATTCTGGTGATAGCTGATTGCATACAACCAAATCTGATGGTGTACCGGAGAATTTACTCTGACTGTATATATTGAAACCTTCATCAGAAGTCAACCAAAGAGAAACAACAATGAATGAAAAGACTTAACCACAACTCACATACGCTTATTGAGTTACAACCAGACTCCAGTAAGGTTTCCCCTGATTTCAGCACCTGGTATTCATATTGTGTGTGTGGTCCCTATTTTGTTGTAAAGTTAGCCTGTGAATTTTCTGTGAATGTAAAGCTCAAATATAATTTAAAATTAAGGCAGTTTTGGTCACACGGGTTTCTTTTTAACCACAATTTCCAAAGTTCTGTACACTTCTAAAACTATTAAAGTCAAGTTCTTTATAAAAGACATAAAGCAACAAGGAGGTATTTCTACTTACAAGATTATTTGGACCAACCTATTTTCTACTTGAGGGTGTCTAGAGGAAAAAAGGCATAATTGAAAAAGTCGAGTTGAAAATCATTAAGCTAACATAGAAAAAAAAGTGCCTGAGATTGAATTGATTAATGTGCTTAAACACATATTCAGGCAACCAACTGCAGCCGATGGGCATAGAAGACTGCTCTAGGGTAAGAAATGCAAGCCAGGAATAGTAAACCAAACCAAATCCCGAAAGAGGAAAGACCATGAGTCCTAGGTGGGAATAAACATCTTAGTGATACCTGTAAATGCTCCATAGTTGTCACGGTTTGAAATCTAGTTGCCTCCCACAGGCTCATGTATTTAAATCTTTAGCTGTTTAGGAAGGTCACGGGAGACTTGCTGGAGGAAGGCAGTCAAGGTAGGGAGGGCTTGAGGATGATTAGCCCCACCCTACTTCCGGGAGAAGTCTGCTATTAGTTGGCAGTGTCCTTGGGTTTTTAGTGTTGTTTTGTTATTTTAGAATACTGCCAGAGGTATTGGGGGCAGGAGGTGTTGACAGTACTGAAAAGCTACAGATGTATGTACATAGGAAGATAGTGTTGAGTACCTACAACCACATACATACTTATTACAAAGTAATGCACATATGGACACATAACTTACATTACAAAGGAGAGAAACACTAAATTATTCTTACTCCAAGGAAATACATAGAAATATATAGGAATTTTTATGTTTTTGAAGTTTTTGAGTGCAAACAATGATTTTGTCATTTTGGCCCCTACTTGCTATTTGTGAGATCCAGTGGACCTGATCTAGGACACTGGGTATACTCTGGGGACATGATTGGCCTACCAGTGGGCTAATGGGTAAGATTTTCTCCTCACGACTTAACATAAGATCCACTAGGCCTCTCAAGATGGTACTGTCTCTGTACAGTGATTTTGATAGGTTGACTGTTGTGGAGGTCTAGCAGAAGTAGGTATTGCTGTGTTGAGTTCTTGAATGCAGACCAGATATGATCAAAGTTTTCTGTCTGGTGGTAATTCTCTTCTGATCCTTCAGGCTCTTACATTCTTATGGCCCCTATTCCACAAGGCTCCCTGAGTCTTGGGATTGGGAGCATGCAAGTTTGGGGGGAGGGGTATTTAGGTGATTCTTTGCATTGCATCTCCTCTATTGCAGAAGAGCATTTCTCGGTTGAGTGCCTTTTTGGGTACAAAAATAAGTGAATCAGAGTCAAACAATTTAAGAGAGAATGGGAGATGTATTCAGTTTATGGTTCTAAAGAGATACTGCCCATTATGTCAGAGAAGGCTTGGCAGCTGGCAGAAATTGGAGGCGGCCTAAGTCATGTCCATCAAGGAAGCTGAGATCTGTAAAACTGCCAACTAATAGCAGACTTCTCCCAGAAGTAGGGTGGGGCTAATCATCCTCAAGCCCTCCCCACCTTGACTGCCTTCCTCCAGCAAGTCTCCCATTGCCTTCCTCCAGCAAGTCTCCCGTGACCTTCCTAAACAGCTAAAGATTTAAATACGTGAGCCTGTGGGAGGCAACTAGATTTCAAACCGTGACAACTATGAAGCATTTACAGCTATCACTAAGATGTTTATTCCCACTTAGGACTCATGGTCTTTCCTCTCTCAGGGTTTGGTTTGGTTTACTATTCCTGACTTGCATTTCCTAGCCTAGAGCAGTCTTCTATGCCCATCAGGCTGCAGTTGGTTGCCTGAATATGTGTTTAAGCATCCTCTTGCCTCCTATATTCTATTGCCTCCCCCCTTTTAAGTTTCACCATCTTTCTCCCCCTTCCCTATCTTATGTTCCTTTCTTAACTTCATTGCTGTAATAAAACAACATGACACAAAAGGGAACAAAGGGATATTGGTTCACGATTCCAGGTTACAGGTAGCCATAGTGGAGCGTGAACAGCAGGAGCTGAGGAAACACTGTATCATACCAAAGTCAACAGCAGTTTGGGTGAAGGGTAAATGTTTTATACTTACTTTCTAGCTTACCATTCTACCAGAATACCAGCTCTCCATCCTACCCACCACCCCAGGAAATGTTCCCATGCACATGGTAGGTCTTCCCACGCCAACCATCCCAAACAAGACAGTACAGGTTTACCCAGAAGCCCACCCTAACTAAACAATTTCTATTACGTGTACCCAGAGGATCACATCATAAGTGTCAAGTTGACAATTAAAATCAACCATCACAGCAGATAATGGCAAAATAGAAAATGCAAAATTAAATACCCAGATATATTAAGTGAAGCCAAGAAAATGCACAGCAAAGGAAACTAAAGAGCCTACAGAATCAGAGCAAAGAGTTGCAGACTGATGTATAGGAGAGTGGCAGTGCACTAAACAGACATTTCTTAACACAAATGATCAGTTGGTATGCAGAAAGATTTGCGATGTCACTAGTCATCACAGAAGTGCAAATCAAGCAAAAACGAATGGCTGCTGCCAAAGAGTAAGTGAATTTATCAGCAGATGTGAATAAAAGTAAACCACCTACAGTTGGTGGCAGTGAGAATCTACATTGTGGAGAAAGTATGACATTTGCTCAAGTTTTTTGTTATGCGTTCATCAAGAGTTGGATACTTAGTCATTTCCATTCCTTAATAATTGTGAATAGTGCTACAATGACAAACTGATTTTCTTTTGGATACATATTCAATAGTAGGATTGCAGGATCATCCAGTAACTAACTTGTTGAGCAAAATTGCCAAGTTCAAGAGTCATAAATATTAAGTGAAATTAAGAAAATTTACAGAAAAACCAAAGAACCTACAGGATGGTAGGAAATACTTGCAGACTGACAAGAGGTTGGTAGATGGTTATAAATGGACTATCTATATCAAAATGTAGAAAGGAAAGGATTTTGAACATTAATACCACAAAAATGAGAGGTAGAACTGCGTAAGTGTATACTTTGTCAGTTTAAATTTAACTCAGTAGACAGGCTTATCACAATTAATCACAGTTGAACATAGAATTGATGGACTAAAAAATTGGTAATTAGGAAATAGAATGTAACAGGGCTGGCAGTGTAGTGGCACTGGTATAGTCGAGCTTACAATACACAAATCCTGCATTGACGCTCACCACAAAAAGACTAAAAGAAAGGATGACCATGAATTTAACTGAACACATAAAGGAGAATCAATATATAAATAGATAATTACTGAGCAATTCCCACAGCTGTCAAAAGACAACTTTCAGGAAGCTTTATAAATCAATCCCATGCTTTAAAGAAATTCCATGCCTTACAGATATCATAAAAATGTAAGTAAAAAAAGTGGTCAGAGAAAAGGGCTCTCTTCTAGTAAACCATTTAAATTGCTTTCTCAGTCAAAATCCAAAAGACAAAATATAGCAGTGAAATGACATTGTTAGACTCAATGTCTAACAAAAATGGCCTTTAAAAATAGACACGTTCAGGGCCAGCAAGATGTCTCAATGGGTACATGAACCTGTGTGCAACTTCAGTCCCCACATAGTGAAAGGAGAGAGCTGTGTTCTGCAAGTTGTCCTCTGACCACATGTGAACCTGTATGATGTGTGCATATCTGCTCACTCACTTTCCCTTTCCCAAGTAGTCATCTTCAGGAAAAAAGCAAAAATGCAAGAATATAGCCTGGGATGATATTGAAGAGTTTTTCTGATATAAAAGAAAAGTAGCAGTGAAATCACAGTATGTAAGTAAATGAAAAGGGAAAAAATTGGCACAGAGACATGGGTAAATTTAAATGTGAACATAGAAACAAATAATGCTCAATAAATTTAGTTATATAGGTAAGGCATATAAACTGGCACACAAGTAGAGTTAATGTTGGAAAGTCTATCCAAGAGGAGTGTCTATCATGTTGGACTCTGTTCATAAGAAGTGTTTGTAGCTCAGGGGTGGGGTGTCTTGCACCAGCCAGGCCCTATATTCAGTCACCAGCACCAGGGGAGACAATTTAGGGTTTGGTCTAACTACTGGAAAACAACGAAGTAACATCCAAACCAATAGGAGGGAAAAATAGAACCAGAGATGATTAATCCAAAAGAAAAGATGAAAGAAAGAAGGAAATGAGACAAATAGAAAAAAAAGTGTAATGTTGTACATTTAAACTCAGTAATTTCACTTAATTAAATAAGAAGTCTGCCTACTCATAAATATATAAAAGCACAAGCATTTATTTACAGTGCTATAGGAAGATTAAGCTGAGTTATAAATACTATCAAAATGCCAATATTTCTGAATTTTTAAATAAGAATTTCCCCATCCTACCCCGGGGCAGCATACCCTAACAAAATTTACATTAAGAAGAGAAAACCCAGGTAGTCTGGCACCTATTAAATTGATTTTGTAATTTCCAAATCACATATGCACATGACTTTTCAGGTGAATTTAACTAAATAAGAAATAGCAGTCCTTATAGGAAAGTCTTTAGTAAAACTAAAAAAGAAAGAACACAATTTTTTTAAAAAAATACGTTTTTATTACATTTTTTTGCCTAATTATACAAGCTCAATAGGTAACCAGATTATTGTAAGAGAATAAACCCCTAATTCCCTTAAGCAGTTTTGTCATGATTTTTTTTTTATCAGTAACCATGCAGTGTAACTGCAACAGCTCCATACTTTGCCAAGTAACCCCTAGAGAATAATATTATCCCTGGATTAGAGCTATTCTGAAATTCTGCTTTGAATCCACATGCCAAGAAAAGGATAGGCTGCCAGGTTGCATAGATCAGTCAAGGAAAGGTCTACAGAAAGTCAAGGCTTTGATTCAATCAGCTCTCCCACTTGGGCCTTACCATATAGCAGATCTTATAGCATAGGAGAGATCAATAATGGGGAAGATACAGTAAAGAGTATGGAAAGCCCCAATGGGAACAGTTCGCAGTGCTGTTCTGGAGCAAGGCCACAGCAGCTGAGAAATTGCTACAGTGTTTCCAGACACAATGGAGCATGTGGGAACCAAGCACTGGGAATTACCTATAATGAGTAAGTTTATTAGATCCATCAGCACATGAAGATAGACAGGCTGGGTAGTGATCCATTGTGAGTAGAAATTGCACATTTGCAGGGCTAGGCAGCATATGTAAGTGACACAAGCAGACAGCTTGTTCTATTATAGCACTACCCTGGTTGGGCCTGTTCCCTCAAGCTCACACCTGTAGAGTATAAAAAGGCTTTATATAACAGGATGCAGGAGAGTTTTAAAGAACCGAAAGTGTGTCTTTGCTAATTCAAACTAATCCAGAGGCATACTCCCTCTGTTTGGTTAAATCATCCAGGAGACAATACACCTCTGCCATAATCATCCTGGAGCCAGGTCCCAAACAACCTGGACCAACCAATAGCTTAGAGTCCAAATGTATCAATCCTAAACTGTTTTTCCTCTGTGACATTTGCCTTTTCTCTCTAGGAACTTTCAGTACAATGGGCATGCTCTTCCTGAACGACTGTCTGTGGTTGTATCTGAATGACTCACATAAAAGAACAGAAAACAGGTGTCAGTAGTGGCCTTAAGACACTGGTGAGGGAAAATTGTCCCCAGCGGATGGAGAAGATAAATTGGGCTCTTGATCATTCTTCTCTGTCGAAATAGCCTGGGATGAGGATATTTTTGAATGTATATAAACTGGCTGGTTAGTCAGGGATCTAAGGAGAATAGTACAAAATCAGAGAGAAGGTGATCCAGGTAGAAGCATACAGATGACCCCATGGGAATGGTGTGAGGTCTGATATTTTTGCATTATTATTAATGCCCACTAGACAGCATTAATCATAGACAAGGCAAAAAGGCAAGATGAATCTGTCTGGTATCATTAGCCTGCCTCTCATCGGTCCCTGTAGCGTGAGTTCACTGAGGCTGAGATGGAAGCTACATATGCTCCTACAGCATAACAAGCTTCAGGAGGCCATTCTAACTCTGGATTAAAGTTTATTCAGCTGTTTTGAGTTTTTAATTGCATTAAGAGAGAAGTAAGCAAAGCCAATATGAGAGGCCCTGTTCCTTGTTGTAGTGGCCAGAGCCCATCTACACTAGGCAAAGAAATCACCTGGAGAGGCCCAAGGGATATAAAGTTGATTGAAATTTGCTAACTGAAAAGTTAACAGTGGAATTAAATGTCTGGTAGGGAAGATTCACAAAGAGTCGGTACAGGACCAACAAACAGTGTGACTCAGAAATTGGAAGGTTGGGCAGGGTCAACCAGCCTAGTAACACTTTCTTTCACAGAGAACTCTGCCAAAAAAAGAGCAGAGCTTATATTACGGCAGTGTTCCTAGAATCCAAGGAGACTGGGCAGGCAGCACCTCCATCTTTTCAAACTCAAGGATGTGTTTGTTCATCCTGCCCACAGCAACACCCTGATGTGCAGCAGCAGCTGGCAAATGCAGTGGTGCTTGCTCACTCTGCCCCCTACTCTAGGTGTTCTCTACAGTGCCTCACCATAGACCAGAAGTAGCTGGCTGGTACTTGAATGTCCTTCCTTTGCCACACCCAATTAAACAGTGGCATCATTAGCTTAGCTTGCTTTGTCCTTGTATTCCTGGGAATAGTTGACCTAGTATACACAGGAGGAAGTTCTGTTTGTTCAGTTCCCAGACTGCCTGGGAGAAATAGGACCATCTAGCTTGCTTCCATTTCTGACTTTATTTGACCAGAGCCTTAAGAAGAAAAGGGGGCATGTCAAAGACATGGAAGTTGATGCCAATGTGCTATATATAGAGACTCTTATAAAGATCAACCAACTATCTGCTGTATTTGTTACATTTGGTCTCTTCTGTCCTGGAAGGATCATTCATTCTCACAATGGACATTGAGCTGTTCATGGTGGTGGATGCCTGCAATCCCAGCACTGAGCCAGGAGAGACAGGAGGATCAGGCGTTCAAGCCCAGCCTCAGCTACTTAGCAAGTTTGGGGCAAGTCTGGGATACCCTGTTTTTAGAAACTAAACAAAAAAAGAGATCAATTCCAGGTATGGGTTTGCCTTTTCCTGTCTTCAGAACCTTCATGGCACTACTAACTCAGGACTTATGAAGGGCCCAATCAGTAGGTATGGAAGTCCACATAATACAGCATCCAGAGAACGAGTTACAGGAGAGATCCATGGATGACTTCTGACGATCTTGTTTTTGACTCTGTTTCTCAGAGGTCCCACACTAATACAGATTATAAGGTTGAAGTCTAGGCACCTTTCAATGAGAATAAAAAAATAAATGTAGAATCACTTTACGAGTGAGTCATCTTTGTATGTGAGGTGTATGCCAAAAACGTACTGCCAGGTCTTCCCCAGTTGTACTTAGGAGTGGTTTTAATGGAAAACAGTGAAAAGAAATCCTCTTGAGAGAGAGTGGCATAACTTGGTCATTTGCTTTCATTAAAAGAGAAATTGCTCAACGTTAACAAATATACAGACTCCTGGGCAATAGCATAAGATTGGAATATTAGAATCATGTGTGGAGAACGTATAAGTGTGAAAATTAGGCCTGATGAAATTGCTCAAAAGTTCCTGCTGCACAAGCCTCCTGACCAGAGTTTGGTCCCTGGAACCCATGTAAAAAGCCAGACGTGATAGCTTGTAATTCCAGCAGCACTCCTACAGCAAGATGGGAGGCAGAGACAGAACCAGCTACCAGCTCACATATGCAGTGCAGCAGCAGAAATACAAAACAGACCCTGCATCAAAAACTAGGTGGAGATAACCACTCCCAAAAAGTTGTCCTCAGACCTCCACACACATGCTGTAGCACATACATACCTATAGTAATACACACACACACACACACACACACAGACAAACACACACACACACACACAGACACACACACACATACACAGACACACACACACACACACAAAGACACAAACACACACACACACACACACACACACACACACACACACACACATGTGTATGCGTTAAAATAAACCATTTAAAAGGGATGTTTTTGTACTGGGTGTTAACACCTACCCCAGTGCATATGCCATGCAAAAAGAACTAAATAGCTGATCTGATATACTGACTTGACTGACTGACATCATTCAATCTGGTCCCTTAATGCTGGCACAAGGGGCACATAGAATCTCCCTGATGCAGGGCTGCAGACCGTGCATGGGCCTAACACAAGCTCCCCATGACCATGTTCAATAGACTGCTACCACTTTGAAGTGTCTAGCCTATGGAAACTTCCAGAAACAATTAGTCCCAAAGTTACACAAGGAGATGATGCCAACTCTGAAGAAGCATAGAAAAAAATACACTTGGAAAGCATAAGGAGGGTGGCAAGTTGTGGGCTGACCAAGGAGGTTACACATGTCCATGAAGGATATAACCCTGGAATTGAAGAGCAAGATTCTAGTGTCCCAGAATATGTAGCTAGGATAAGGTAAGACCCAAAAATGAAATAACAGAGCAAGAATAAATGGCATAGCACAGTTATTTAGATCCTAGAACTAGAATGTAGGCAGTGGAATAATCACAATCAGCCACACATGGGTCTAATTTCCAGCAGCTGTAGAAAATTTGGGAAGGACAATTTGCAAAATGGGCTTAATTCAGAACTGCTGTGTATTAGTTATATGATTCTTTAATTCACCCATCCTTCCGTCTGCAGCAGCTGCTAGGCTGCAGGAGAAAGCTAAATGACCCTGAGTGTAGAGTTTAGCTACTTTCCGTTACCGCCAGTGATGACCGTTGAAGTTCTTCTTTGGTGTACCTATTCTCTGAGGGCGGAAGCTTAGCCTCTATTTTAGGTAGTGAATTCAGAAATCTAAGCTTTAAGTTTATAGTGAACACATTTCAAAACTCCACATGCATCATCTATCAATCACAGTGAGGCTGTGATCTCATGACACACACAAGACAAGCTGTTGCTTTACAGAGCCATATGCTTTCTAACAGGAAATGCTAGCAGACTGAAGGCTTGGCAGGTTTTTCCACCATCTTTGTTTTTATCCTTTTTTAGCTTTCCTAATTCTTTGCAAAAATAATAAAATAAAATAAAAAGATACTTCATATCTTAATACCTGACACTTTATTTCCCATTTTGTCAGTCTAGAATAATTCTAGTCAAGTAAATTTATAAATATACAAAGATATTATAGTATCATAGATAAATTGATACCCCCCCATATTGGGCTGTAGTGCCTTGAGTTGGAAAGTTATCTTTGTCCTAAGAAGTTTTCTGGGATAGCAGAGAATGATGAGACTAACTAATGGAAGTGGGTGTGGGAAAATGTCTACAGCTGATGTGGTAAGTCTGTGCTCTTACCCCATATCCCTTGCTTCATTGTGCGCAGTAAAGAGGCTGTATCATCATACATCTGGGGAAAGTATTGGAGTCCAGAGGTGTGGACAACTTTAAACAAAGTCCTCACCAGGTGAGTGCATCTCTCATTTCATAAATGAAAGGTGATCCCAGTGTCCCCGTGGAACATTGTCACATGTGACTTCTTCAGTGTTGGGTACAGTACATTAGGGTAAGGAGGGTTTGTAGAATGGTTGGATAATATCTCATGCATTGCATTCCTGGTCTCTCAAAACTGACTTTCAAACTGCAACCCTGAAAAGGACCTACAATGTTTCATTACCTGTGGGTTCTTGGGACCTACAACGTGTCATTACCCATGGGCTCTTGGGTTTCAGAGCCACTAAACAGAATCATAGCCTGGTCTACAGACTGATTTGCAAGGTTTTGTTTGAGCTCACATGGAGCAGGAATTTTTGTTCTTATTTAATGAGGACTCAGATAAAAATACTCTGACATATGTGTATACCACTCACATGGGTATCATGAAAGTGTTCCAAATCACTCTTGTTTTTTTTTTATTTCCACTCATACAAATTTAACAGATACACCAGTCCCCCTCCTCCAACCCCCTATGCCCCTGTGCCCCTCCCCCTCTCCCTTCCCTCTCCATCCCCCTTCCCTCCCCATCTCCCAGTGCCTCCCCTTCCCATCCCTGGTGCATCCTTTAATGTGCATGCCAAACTCTCCTCTGGGTCCTCCTCTCCGATGAGGTGCAAGGACCCTGTAGCATTTCCCTGAACCCTTTCCTGTGTTCCCGTTAAGCATAGGAACACTACTGTGGCTGTCAATCCCTTGCCTCCAAGGACCCTAGTGCCTTTAGCAAATGCTAGACTTTGTGAGGTCAGTAGTGTGTTGGACAATGCGCAGGGCATATAAAGTCCAAATATGATTGCTTCGGCCCTAACTTGTGTGAAGTATCTTGCATATCATTGCTCCTCCCATCCTTGTACTCTTACAATCTTACTGCCCCCTCTTCCGCAAATTTCCCTGAGCTTCAGGATGGGGAGAAATTAGGCTGGCCTAGTTCCAGGTGCCAAATCACTCTTGTTTATGTGATGCTCTTTTTTTCTACTTATTTTTAATATTGTTCATATTTCATCTGATGATATTTGTGATTTCAAAAGTCAGTAATATGTTAGGTCCCATCAGTTTTTAAAAATATTCATTTTGGGATTTTTAGGCCTAATAAATTCTAGACTCTAAAAGAAGATTCAATATGACCTCAGGTGAAGTATTTATTGCAAGATGTTTAATTTGAATCTATGTTTCTTATTGAGTAGGTACATCTTTAAAATTGTAGAGCATAGCAGATCAGCTCATGGATTATCTTTCTATATATTCAAAAAGGAATAGAACACCAATAGGGTGCTATGTAGGAGCATGGAAGCCAGGCACTTCTCCCATGCCTCTGTGTTTGCTTGCTTGTATTGTCCTCTACTATGGCCAATCGGAAGAGGAGACATTCTCTTTTACACTGACACCAAATAACCTAACAAAGCTGAAAAACTTCCTAGAAAATATAGTTAACTAAAAATGCAAACTGACCAAAAAATTTTGGTTCAAAGAATAGGACTAATAAGTATGTGAGGTTTAGAATTTCCTAAGTCAGATCCTAGGAAAAGTGTTTTCATCATATATGAGTTAGATAACTTGGAATCATGTCTGCAATAGGAGCAAAAAGGAGAAGAAATAGGAATTTATATATAAATCGACTTTTTTTCTGTACTTAGTCGTTCTGTGAGGAATCCTCACCCAACCATGAAAAATACACAGTGGATCTGAATCCTTGTTTCTCTGAGTTCAAACTTCATGTTTATCCATGAGAAGGTTATCCACTTCTCCATCATTTGATTTGTTGATTGAGCAAAGGTGGCAGAAACTGTGGGTGGTGTGCCAACATCCATTACTTTAGGAATTCTTATCCAACTAGTAAGTGGTAAGTAAGCCTGAAAGCTGATGTTGCTTAAGTCATGATTAAGCTAGTAAATGTTCCTCTCCAAAGAGAAGGCTGAAATGCCTAATCTCTCCCCATCCTGAAGCTCAGGGAAGTTTGCAGAAAAGGGGGCGGTAAGATTGTAAGAGCAAAAGGATGGGAGGAGCAATGATATGCAAGATACTCACACAAGTTAGGGCCGAAGCAATCATATTTGGACTTTACATGCCCTGCGCAATGTCCAACACAGTACTGACCCCACAAAGTTTAGCACTTGCTAAAGACACTAGGATCCTTGGAGGCAAGGAATTGACAGCCACAGTAGTGTTCTTATGCTTAACAAGAACACAGGAAAGCGTTCTGGGAAATGCCACTGAGTCCTTGCACCTCACTGGAGAGGAGGACCCAGAGGAGAGTTTGGCATGCACATTAAAGGATGCTCTGGGATGGGAGGGGGAGGCACTGGGGGATGGGGAGGGGCGGGGGTGGGAGGTTGGAGGGAGGGAGGGGACTGGTGTACCTGTTAAGTTTGTATGAATGGAAATAATAAAAATAAATTATAAAAAAGAGAAGACTGAAATGTCTGAACTTCTGAAGTTGCACAATTAAAAGAAAAGAAGCAATAAAAATATCTCATAAGTACTCCTATACAATTTCATGATGCCTACGGACTAAGTAGACAATGTGCTCCTAGTCCTTTCCTCCAACTCCTACCAATAATATTTTTCTGTTCCTCCATGCCATTAGAAGCTTAGCATGAAACCTGAGACTGGCCAGGAAGTATTCAAACAAACTAGAGAGGCTTCATGGAAACTATCCCTGACAGAGCCTTAATCATGGACTTCTTGTTTCCACAACTATGAGAAAATGTATTTCTGGCATTATAGACACTTAGTCTGTGGTGCTTTGTTATGACAGTCTTAGCAGACTAATTCATCTACACTCTGGGGAAAAAAAGAATATTTCAGACTCTTCATTTCATTTTCCAAGTGTATTAGCTTCTTCATATGTGTTTTAATATCTTTGTGTTACATTTTATGTGAGTTCTATAATCCTCTTTTTCATTATTAGGAATTCTCTTTTTATGACTACTCTGCCATTTAATTCAATCTTTGAATTTTTAATCCTAGTTACACTTTTTATTTCAAGATAGTGCTTTTGATTTATGTTTCTCAAATCTATCTAATCTTTTCTTTTGAACTGTGTCCTTTGTTCTTTTTGTATATCTTTGAAATCCTCCTGTTTTTTAGTCGCTCAATAACACTTTGTTGCTATTATTTGGATATGATACATATCCAGAAGGCCCACTAGTGGATCCACCCATTGAGAAATGATTGGATATGAGAGTTCTCAAGCAATAAGTAATCTACTGATGCATTCATAATCAGATAACATGATTGGCAGGTACCTGTTCAAAAATAGCTATTGTTCACAGAGTTGTTGAATATTTGTCCATGGTGAAACATGATGAAGAGAAGAGGATGGTTGATGGAGCATTACTTGGAAGAGTGGCATTATTGAGTCAGGTTGGAGGAAGGAGGTCACTGTGGGCATATGCCTCTGAACAATATTTCAACCCCGCCCATTTCCTATCTAACTCTGTTTCCTCGCCATCAGGTGGTGAGCTTCTTTGCTCCTCTGTGCTCCTCTGTCATAATGGCCTCATCCCAGCTCCAGAGCAATGGAACTGATTGTGATAGGTAGATACAGATATCAACATGGTGACTAAAGTCTGAGTTCTAAGCACATCTGTGGAGAATGGAAGTTAAGGCCATTCGTAGTTAAGCAACCCTGCAGGAGAATATCTAATGGATGGGAAGATCATTCCCTGGGATGTGGCTAAGCTGGAAGAAGCTGGTTCAGTACTTTGGCATACTTCAATACATTTTAACAGACTTAATTAAAGTCTGGCGGGTGAGTTTGCCCCTCTCTCAGTTCCTGGTGTTTGTATAAACTCTTCTGCCAAGTAGGACTAGTAACTGAATGAAATTCCCCTTGTTCCCCTAAATTCTTGGTTGTGAATTTATTGACAATATTCAAACTGCAACATTGACCCACTGTGAACAGAAATCTCTGAAACCATGAGCAGTCATAGTCACGGCGATGGAAAATTTTAACCTAAAGCTTCAGTTTAATCTGTGTTTTATCCTATAACCAACTGTATCAGTCAGATACAGATGTCAACTTGACAACTGAAAGCTAATCTGTAGGTACACCGGTGAAATTAAGCAAGCCCTGAGCATGCCTGTGGGAAACTGTGTAACTGATGAGAGAAGACCCAGCCCATAGAGGGTCATATCATTCACTGGATAGTTGGATGAGGTGGTGAGCGCTGATTCAGTATTTTGACATGCTTCAGCACACTTGGGCATATTCACAGTCTGGAGGATGAAGAGGTTTGACCCTCTCTCAGCAATTCCCTGTGGATATGTAGTGGCCAGTTCCCTCAGCTCCTGGTGTTGGTATAAACTCTACTGCCCAGCTGGACTATGAACTGTAATGAGAATCACAAGCAAGAATAAAGCTCCTTGTTCCATTAAGTTGTTTGGTTGTCAATTTAACAGCAACTTATCAACAAACTGCAATGCCAACCAATGGAAAGGTAAGAACACTTGAGAAAACATTTTCCCCATTCTATTTGTATATATTGGTGTCTGGGCCCATGAACCAGCATTAACCCAGACTTACGTGCAGGAAACAGAAGTGGGAGCGGTAGGAATTGATCAGGCATCGGGTCAGAGGGAGCCTAGGATGTCCTCCATCATCCAAACCACCTTTATTGTAGCATACATGAGTATTTATAGAAAAACAATCAAGGAGCAGGGCCAAATTCAGGAAAACATCAAGGAAGAGCGGGACCAAATTCTTTACAGGATTGTGTAAAACGTATACATTCCAGTTAACAAAGAAAAGACAGAAGTGATATCTACTTGCTGGGGGACCAGACATGATGTCTCCAGGTAGAGAAAACAGGCATGGTACCTTCTTGCTGGAAAGGAATGGAGGATGTATGCCTCAACAGTTACTTGGTCCATGCATTAGCATATCTCAAATCTGTAGGAATTTTGGGGGGAGGTAACAGCTCAGTCTCCTGAGAAAAACAAAAGCGATCCAAGAATAGACAGGAGGCAAACTCAACTTCCAAGGGAAGGAGCCCCTAAACACAGCCCATTTCAGATGCTAATGTATCACTCTCTAGAGATCAGGCTTGGGCCTGACAACCCCCACATATTGGTGCTTCCTATCTTCCTTTTGAGAGTGGAGGTTTGTCCTTAATTTATTGCTCCAGTAGGATCATACCTCTCAGAATCCCAACTTTGCAAAGGTATTAATTGGATTTCTCACCTCGTTCAAGCCCTTGGTTTTGTCTTTGACCCCTGCGTGCAGTCACTTAAGCCCAAAAGGTCTCTGCTGCAGGGATCATCAGATGTTGCAGGCAGCAGCGTCCCCAGCAACACTGTCTATCTCACAGTGATGTCCTTGTCATCTTCAGCAATGTATTTAAAGAGATTTTTAAATAATGTTTACCCATCTTTTCTCCCCCCCCCCCAGAGCTCAGGACTGATAAATTCCTTGGAGCATCTTTTTCTCATATTGCCAGAAACAGAATTAAATCTTTCATGATTCATAGCCAATATTCTGATTTGCTTCCAGAATATCCAATTTAATTGTTACCATTAGACTTTTCTGTACAAATTCAGATTTGTGAGTTTATAGTTCATTTCCAGGCATGAAGCCTTCTTTAATTAGGAATGTGACAGATCAAATCTATAATTAATTGTCTTATTCAAATATATAATTCTATTTCAATTCTAACTTTGTTTCAGGAAATATACTAAGGACAGATAGAAAGCAAGGAAGGAAGGAAGGAAGGAAGGAAGGAAGGAAGGAAGGAAGGAAGGAAGGAAGGAAGGAAGGAAGGAGGAAGGGAGGAAGGAAGGAAAGGAGGGAAGGAGGAAGGAAGAAAGGAAGGAAAAAGAAGAGAGAAAAAAAGAAGAAAGAAAAGAAATGGAAGAAGGAAGGGCAGCAGGGAAGGAAGGAGGGGAAAAGGAAGGAGGGAGGGAGAGAGAAATAGAGAGAGAAAGAAAGAGAGAGAGAGAGAGAGAGAGAGAAACAGAGAGAGAGAGAAGCACATAGTCTTTAAGGTCCTCCAACCTAGAAACAATTCCAGATCATTCTTACTGGAACTATGAAAGGAATTGTCCTAGTGTCATGAAAGTTCAGAGAAGGGCTTTTAACTGAGACTCGACTAAAAGTGGAGACTCTCGGAAGGCCAGAATGTGCAAAAAAACTGTCATCAATAAATGGTTACTAAAAACTCATTCAGTCAACTGGTTAGCACAAGCTGCTTTTAAGGGCAAAATCATGTATTCTTTGCTGCAGAGACTCTAATCTTTTTCATGGTCTGTTGTTCACAAATTCTCTTCCTATCCCTGATCCCATTGCTTGTAAATCCAAGTTAACAAGTGATAGCCATAGGCCTCCTAAGAGATAAATGTATGACTCCATCATACATTTACATTTACTGGACAAAACAGCCTAGAGCAGATGCCCATATGAGTTGTGTAGACAGAAGCATCTAATTAACCGAAGTGCAAAGGGCATTTATTCTAGGGAGCAGACACGATGAATTCTTCAGTAGGCCATTTGGATGCAAATTTATTGTGCTGTTAATCAAAATATTTCACGGCTGCTTCTAACTTCAATACATGGACAAATTATGTCCATATATCATATACCTATTAATTCAGAGGAAGCAAGAAAGAATCTAAAAATTTAGAGAAACACATTCAAAAGTAGTTATTGTAAACAAGCTCAAAAGTTTGCAAACATTCACCAGATGCTAGAATGTGATAAAGAAATACAGTGGGTGGGATAAAATAAGTAGGAAGTTATTGATATATTTGTTTAAAACTTCTGCTAAAGTTTTCTAATACAGTATATTTTTTATTTCAATGCAGTAAACATTTATTAAATGCCTACTTGTGCAGAGACCTTTAGGAAATCAAAGGGCAAACTACACTCAGCCTCTAATTTAATGTTTTTGATTAGATGTGAAGAGAATTGTCTGGAAATGTCAGTAAGGTAAACAGAGAAATAGATATGTGGAAGAAAAAAGCTTCAAGGTAAAATGCTACTTACAAAATAGGTATCCTTCTACAAGTACTATTTGTTAGATGCAGGCAAGCATGTGTGTGTGTATGTCAGGGGGCACTATGTGTGCCTGTGGAGGCCCAAGAGTGATGTTGCAATTCACCTGCATGGTGAAATGACCATCAAATGGCTTAAGGGAAGAAGGGGTTTATTTTCTTACTGTTGGCTTAAGGGAACAAGGGGCTTATTTTCTCACTGATAGTCCAGTTACAGTCTGTAGTTTACCTTGATGAGAAAGCATGCATGAACACCAGCGCCAAGGGAACTGGCCACACCATCTCTACATGATGGCTGAGAGAGGGACAATCCTTACTTGCCAGACCAGCATGTCTGACCAAGTATACGCAAGGATGTCGACTCTCTCAACCAGCTCTGTGTGTTTTATTCCAGGGCCTAATCCCACCTACCTGGGCCTTGCCCATCAGCCAGACACTCTTTCGCAGGTTTGTTCTGGGCTTAATCCAACCACTAATTCTTCGTAAATGTGCCCAGAGCTCAAAACCAACTGTCAAGATAACTCCTGTGCCTAACTATGACTGGTGATATTAGAAATCATCCTAGATTGTTTTACCTTTTCACTGCTTTTGGTCTGGTTTTCCCAGACCCCACCCTCCAAAGCCTGAATTATAAGTGGCACCATTTCTGTCCAGCATTTTTATGTGAGATTTGAGATCCAAACTCAGTTCCTTATGCTTGTGAGGCAAAAACTTTGACCCAGGAGCTATCTCTCCAGCCCTATAATGAACATTTTTAGTGACGTTACACAGAAAAGCATACAATTTTTTTCTTATTGAAAAATTAATAAACCAGTGTAACTAGCACCCAGGTAACAAAATTGAATAATTCCAGATTCCCTCTTGTAGCAATTAGCGCTCATTGATGCTGATAGACTCAGGACCCAAGGACTTAAGGGAACAGGGGTTATAGTTTCTTGTACATCTTGACAGGAAAGCCCGTGCCAATACCAAAGAGTGTGGGAAATGGTCACACCAAATCCACAGGACTGCTGAGAGGAACAATCCTCATTTGCCAGATTAGCATGTCTGAACAAATGTACAGAAGGATGTCAACTTATTCACCTGCCCAGAGGCTAGTCCCACCCACCATGAGCTGGGTCTTCCCTATCAATTAGACAATGTCTGTAGGCTTCCTCTAGGTTTAACTACTAATTTTTCACAACTGTACAGAAAGCACAGAGCCTTCAGTTGACAAGCTGACACCAGTATCTAACTATCATACCTTTCGTGCCTGATTATTTTCTACATTCTTCTACAGTAATAACGCCTATCCTATCTAAAACTTTTGGTTATCTTAGAAATCTATAAAAGTGAAACAGACTAACACAATCAATTTGTGTCCAACTTCTTTTGATCAATGCTGTACTCACATGATTCTGGCATATTGCAGTATTCTGTTGTTCATATATCTTAGCTAATTTTTTCACTCTCTTTTTACTGTATGAAGTTTTTCTTAGGGAGAAGCCATATAAACATCTATCTAGTCAAGATAGAGATTCAACTACAAACCAAAGTAACAGGGACTAATACGCTTACAGGGATAGAGGTGAGGGTTACTTACAGAAGCAGGGACAACTCAAAGGACAACACCAGAAAGTCCACCTCAGCTTGGGTAAGAGTCATTAAGGCCTCAACTCTGGAGTTCTCTGCATGACTTGCTGCCCAGAGCCAATGCTAGACTGGTTGTCTGGCCTGAGAGTATCTTCTTTCAACTGTTATATAGAACTGCTTTGCTTCTCCTCCTGATCTTATTAGTTTCAGGAACTTCCTGACCTTTAATGAGTCTCCCTTGGCAGTAGATAGTTACTGGTGTCAACTTGGCAATTGAAGGCTTTAGCTCTGGGTACATTTGTAAAGAATTAGAGTTGAGTCAAGCCCTATGCAAACCTCCAGGAGGAAGGGGAAGGCCCCGTTTATGGTGTGTGTGTGTGTGTGTGTGTGTGTGTGTGTGTGTGTGTGTGTGTGTGTGAAATCCCTGAGCAGATAAATAAAATGAAAGGGCTAATTAAAGTAAGTTGGGTTTCTTTGGCATACTTGGACAGACAGTATAATCAACTCAAAACTGTTTATTGAGAAAATCAAATTCATTGCTATTCAGTATTGCTTTTTTCAGAAGTCAGATAACTTTTAAAGCAAGAGCCTCTCTTTCAGATGCTATTAATTGATTGATTTATCCTTTGGGCGGATACCACATAGTCTGCACTTTACAAGGATTGAGTGAAAGCCAGGAATGGCAGTTTTCCAGTTTTATTCAAGTTCCATAATCTATCTCCTTGTCTTAGGATCCTGACTCTATTAATAGTATGTCTTTGATCTTGACTATTCAATCTCTGTTCTACTGGTTCCCATCAGCATATAAGCATGCTCAAGATTGTCTAATAAAAGAGACTTTATTTTATATCTGCTTCTATATCTTTTCTTTTCTTTATAGCCAGACTTACAGAAAAAATGGTTTCATTTTCACCATATTTCTCATTAACTTAGATTTCCATTGTAATGTGTCTTATTCCTCTATCATCTCCCACAGTTAAGGGCATTAGTATATTTCCCTTTTAATTATTGTCTTATGTTCTCTCTCTTCAATTGCACTTCTTTCCTGAATAGACTTACATCAAGCTCCTGATAGCATAGATATAGCTGAGTTAAAGTTAGGGACTTTCATCTTTTTGTTTTGAGTTAGCTAGTTAAATGCATGTTATCAGTCCTCAAATGTTTTATTATGTCATTTGAAAATAAAATATAAAAGATTACCTGTGTGGCCTCAAAATAGAAAGGAAAATTATTATACAATTTCTAATAAAAATGAACAAATTGACTATGTTTAAGTGTACACACATCAGCACAGCACAATGTTAAAAGATAAGACTCAAAATGATAGGGAGAACTTACTAGTAACCAACAGAACCTAGAAAGAATTATTTTCTAGTATATATAGAATTCTTGAAATAAGAAAGTGACAAATACAAAACAGAGTAACTGGAAGTTTTATATGTGATGATTCTCAACAAATGTATGAATCATGATGATCTTTCCAAGGAATTACAAAAATGTAAACAAAGTCACAATAAGATTCCATCACATCATCAAACTGGCACATTTATGGGTGTGATAAAATCAAGAATTAATGGATAAATCAGTAGGAATTTTCATACTGGAATAATTACCTGGAGTCCACCTTGACTGTTTCAAATACCATGAAAATCCTAATACTCTGTGACCTGATAGTTTATGTTCTGAAAGTACACCCTGGGGAAATAATAAACTGCTGTATGTTACATGATGAGGCTTCTGTCATAAGGCTCAGCCAAGTGAGGTAGTAAATATTTTAGACTCCATGAACCAAATGGTTTCTATCTCTAGTCCTCAAACCTGCTGAGTATGCCTAAGATAACACACACACAAATGAGTGGGCACTGCATTTAAATTACTGTCTGTGGACACTGATATTTCAATTTCACACAGTTTCCATTATGGAAAACTCTAAGTGCTGTTTTAAAGAATTATTTAAAAATAAAAACACTCTTCATCCTTGGACCTATTGCTCTGGAAAGATGTCTTCGGTAACCTCTTTTCAATAGCAAAATATTTAATACAGCTTAAGTTTTTTTAATGGGAAGGTGAATTAATTTAAAAATGAATAGATATTTGGGCAAGGAATATTGTCTAGCAGCTACATGTATTATCTTGATAAATATTAAAAATACAATTTGGGGACCAGCAAGGTGTTTCAGTGGGTGAAGGCACTTGCCACTAAGCATGAACACCTGAGTTCAATCCCTGGAACCCGTATGATGAAAGGCAAGAACTGACTCCCTGAAACAGTCCCCTGACCTCTGCATGTGCGTCATGGCACACTCCCCTCCCTTACATACACACAAATAAATAAACAATGTTAAAAATTTCAATTTTGAACTGAAAAACAGCCCAAAATAAAAAAGTTTCAGTAGGATTTTCTGATGCGATAAAATTTAAATCTAGTTGTAGACCTGAAAAGAATGGTATATATCATTTGAGCACACATATGTATGTGAAATGTTATTTTGGGGGGGGCTTTATTTTTACTTTTTAATTTCGTTTATTTTTTTAAACATTTTTATTATTATTTCTGCTCATACAAACTTAACAGGTACACCGGTTCCCTCCCTCCCTCCTCCCCCCCAACCCCTCTGCTCTTCTTCCCCTCACCCCTCCCTCCCCATCTCCCAGTGCCTCCTCCCCTAATCCCTGGAGAATCCTTTAATGTGCATGCCAGACTCTCCTCTGGGCCCTCCTCAAGGACCCAGTGGCCTTTCCCTGAACCCTTTCCCGTGTTCCCCTTAAGCATAGGAACACTGCTGTGGCTGCCAATCCCTTGCCTCCAAGGATCTTGGTGCCTTTAGCAGATGCTAGACTTTGTGAGGTCAATAGTGTGTTGGACAATGCGCGGGGCATGTAAAGTCCAATTATGATTGCTTCAGCCCTAACTTGTATGGAGTATCTTACATATCATTGCTCCTTCCATCCCTTTGCTCTTACACTCTTACCGCCCCCTCTTCCGCAAATGTCCCTGAGCTTCAGGATGGGGAGAGATTAAGCTGGCCTAGTTCTAGGTGGTTGATATAGAGTCTCTGAAGTTCTGGATTGTGGTTTGTTGATTTTCTTTTGCAGTTTTGCTGCTCCTGCAATGCCCTTCACTCCATCCTGATGTCTTGGATGTCACCCCCTGGCCAGAGATAAAAAGCTGTTAAACTAGAGTCTTGTTATAAAAGTATATTTAAAGATAGATGTAATAAAAGTAGGAAATCACAGTGAGGGAGGAGCCAATCACCCATTTGCAAAATGGTTATTTTTTATCTGCCAGACTATATGCCCTCCCCTTCTGGTGAGATCATACCCCCTCAGTTGTAAATGATCAGGAATGAAAGTCTGTGAACTTAACCAGATGTCTCATTACTTACTTACAGTCCTTGATGGAGGCCTATTTTCTCTGCTGTAACATGGTCCCCTCTTTCCTTGTTTCTGATGTGACCCTCCTACCCCATCCCTCCTGTTCATAATCCTTGTAATTACTGTAGGTATTACAGAGATTTATCTTTGAGTGTCTCTAGGTGGGCTGGGTGGGTTTGGTACTAGGAGCCACCTATTAGGGAGTACATATGGCTCTTAATTATCTGGGTCTGGGATACTTCACTTAATATAATTGTTTCTAATGACATCCATTTCCTAGCAAATTCCAGTAATTCATCATTTTTGATGGCTGAGTAGTATTCCATTGTATAGATGTACCACATTTTCCTTATCCACTAATCAACTGTTGGACATTTGGGTTGATTCCATGACTTTGCTATTGTGAAATGTTATTTTTAAAGCTCATGAAAATTGTGTTTGGAGTAAATAAGAAGCATACTCAATGCTGAGAGATATACACAGGGGGTCTGGGATACACATGTAGTTATTTTTTTTTAATGTAAAAGCAGGAGCCGATGAACTGACTTAGTGGGTAAAGTTACCTGTAATCAAACCTGGAGACCTATGTCCAGTCCTCTGAGTCCACATGGTAGAAGGCCAAAATCAACTTCCAAAAGTTGTCATCTGACCTCCCCATGCACGATGTGACATGTGTATGCCTGCTCTCTCTTCTCCTTCTCACTATCTTTCTTTACCAACTAAAAAAAATTTAAAGCATATCAACAAGATTTTATATGTACTTTTCTTACATTAACCTCTATTAGTATATAAATGTTTAAAGTACTTAATAATTTTAAAAAATTGCTGTTTCCATAGTTTGCATAGTATCAAAATAATGTAAAATGTACATCCCGGTGTATTCATTACTGCAATTGGAAGACATTTTGAGAAGGAAAAACATTGGTTTTAGGTCATCTTAATGCTAAGCTGTAGGCTCAATTAGGAACTGACAGGATGTGACCTTGGGTAAGAATTTTGGTGTGTCCATCAAAGAGAAGTCCCATGTGATTTAGCACGTCACCTGCTTGAAAGCATTCAGAGAAATACATGATTCTAAATTTTTTTTTAAATAAAAAGAAGGCATTATTTTTCTTTCTCATTTTAAGACACATGTATATAATCTCCTTTTAAGCCTTTTATATGAAGTTTGATCTCTAACAGAAAGTTCTCTACACAGAAAGTGCATAAAACATTAGCATAACTTAATGTCCATGAAGTCAAACCCCACAGCCAGCACCCAGAGTGGAATACTGCCAGCTCCCAGAAGCCCCTTAAATGCCATCAGCTGTCATGATTGTTTCCATTTTTTTTCTGTTTATTTGCTTGTTTTTGCTTCAGAATAATGGACTTATGATCAGAAATCTCACAGTATTTCAAAGCAAAAATCTTTGGAATTTTCTGGGCTTATGGAGAAGAGACCTAGAAACTTCATGACCGAACTTCTGTTAGATCTCTCTTCTCTTGTACTGAAGGAGGTGGCCCAGACTTACCCAGTATTTTGAATAGCAGCACAGACCACCAGAAGCTTTTGCTATGTAGTATGCTCTATTAGACATTGTACAATATCTCATTTCATCTTTAAAATATCCCAGTGATATGACAAAAGTGATGTTCTCTGAGGTCAAAACCCCAAAGAGAAAGTTGTATTTCGTTCATAAATAGTCAGGACTATTCATTTGTTTGTTTACCTAATATTTTCCTTAAGATAAAATTCATAAAGAATGGTCTTTGTGAGTGATTTTTCATTAATTTTTGCCACTCTGAAATATTTGTATAACTGATTAATATTTTATGCTATCCCTAGAAGACCTGAAAAAATAATTTTTTGGATGAGTTTGGAACACATTTAGAGGGCCTCCCAAATCATGGGAGGAGGAGGATATGGGGACTGCTTAACAGTAGAGATATGGTCTAAGGAGTGCTCTGTTAAGTGATTTCATTGCCATGCCAACATCACAGAGTGTATTTACAGAAATCTGGATGACGTAGCTACTATGAACCTGTGCCACACTATGCAGCTGTTGCTCCTTGTCCGCAAACCTGTTCAACATGTTATCTTTCTGAAGGCTATCGATATGGGTCTATCCTTCTGAAGCTGAAAATATTGAATCAACAAGTACTGTGTAGTATTTGTGTAGCCAAACATATTCATAAACATAAAAAAGTTATAATTAAGTACTATATAAAAGCATGTGGCATTACTTGCAAGTGGCATTTACTATGAATGAAGCCTGTGCCACCAAGTGATTTTATGTAGGTCAGTGAGCAAATGATAGGTAAATGTGTAATTGAGGACACCAATATCTTCCTGTAGACTGTATAAATATGGACACTTACTCAGGCTATGCTAAATTTATTTAAAATTTTTCTTTCTTTAATAGTAAATTAAAATTAGCTATTGCATTTTTTTACTTTATAAACTTTTTATTTGAAAATAGCACTTAGCTTAAAACAACTACATTGTACAAATGTCCAAAAATAGTTCCTTCTTTATATTCTGGTTCTCTAGACTTTTTGATTTAAATTATTTTTATTAATAAAAAGTCTCTTCTTTGTCAAAAGCCAAGTCTCTTTCTTGCTGTCAGCTGTGTATGTGTGTGTGTGTGTATGTCTAGGGTTGGGGCCATCAGTAGCACTGTCTTCCATCTCTACATGTTGTGATGTTCTACAATTGCACCCCTGGGCAGTAGCACACATAGAACTATTATCTCTTGCATTAGCAAGGTCTTTTGCAATATCTGAAAAGGATATGCCTTAGACTTTTTTGTAAGCACTTCAGAAATATGTTCCTCCTGGTTTTGGAGGGGACATATTTTATCTTTTTACCACAAATGCACTTCTATGTAAGATAGTGCACATGAATATTCCTCTTTACTAATGAAAAATTTTGCATGTTGGTTTCTTATTTTCTAACTTTTATTTTATTCATTTAAGTAAGAGAGATAAAGATGCACACTTGCACCATATAGAATTCTGTATTTGAGACTCAGGTCTCCAGGATTGTGAGCAGGTACCTTACCTGTTGAGCTATCTTACCGCCCCCACCCCATATTTTCTAACTTTTTAAGAAGCTCATTGAGATTTCCATGGCAGATTTCCAGTGTGGTTGCCTACATATGCTGTACAGTTGCATGCTATCTTACAATGTTTTAGTCACAGATAGACTCCATATACAGAATAGGTAATTGTTCAGAAAAAAAAAAAAAAAAGAATAGGTAATTGTAGGATTACCACAGTCCTAGACAGAGGTGCATAGCAAAACAAGAGTCAAGAGGAAGAGAAATTGCAGGGGAGTGTAAAGAAAATCCAATGGAGGGCTTAGAAGAAGCTTTTACAGATCTGCTATTGTGGCCAGCAGGTGTTCATATGACAAAAGATAGAAGAGTTCTCTGCTTTTTTTCTTGGCATCATGTAGACATGCACACCACAAACTCATTCAGGACAAAAGCAAAGCCTCAGCTGAATCATGAAAACAACCCAATCAATTCTGGGAAGACTGCCTGTCTGAAGTCAAAGGCTTTCGATGTAAGTGAGTGGTCCAGAAAGACACTGTTAAAAATAAAAGCCTTCATTGTATTGGAGATGGGAGATATTACTGGGCATTTGAACTATAATTTTCTTTCTCTAAATTGCTGAGTTCATGCCAAGTTACAAAATGTTGCATTCAGTGTATACCTTTCAAGTACTTGTCTAAAGCACTATGCTCAGGGATTCTAGGGACATAAAAATAAATAAATGGGCATTTCCATCATTAGAAATGTTAAGTTTAATGAGGGGCAAAGATGAGACATTCCCAGATAATTAATCTTATAAGTCATCATGGGATGGAAAATGTAAGGAAGGAGAGGGGTGCTCAGACAGTAGCTCTTTGGGTACCTCTTTGAGCCAGGCATATTGCACGCATCTGGTTACTTGTTAGTTGACCTTGCAATAATATTACAAAGTAGTTGACTTTCAAGCACAAAGAACCCAGGATCACACTACTGAATGGTATAGTTAAGATTCAAATTTCTTTTTTCCCCCATTTTCATATGCATGTGTATGTCGGATACATGCAGGAATACATACATGTACAAATACTCTGTGTGTGTGTCTGTGTGTGTCTGTGTGTCTGTGTATCTGTGTGTGTATAGAACCTGGGGTTGATTTCAGGCATCGTCCTGATTGCTTCTCCACCTTAGTTTTTTGAGACAGGGTCTCTAATTAAGCCCAAATTACATTAGTAGAGCTAATCTAGCTAACCAGATGGCTCTGGGGATTCCCAATTTCCACCTGCAAAGACTGGAATTATAGGCAGGCTGCCAAAATCACCACCAATTTATGAGGGATGTGGAGATCTAAACTCTAGTCTTCTTGCTTGCAGGGCAAATATTTTAACCACCAAGCTGTCTCCTTAATCTTAAGATTCAAATTTTGCTATGTCCTGCCACAAAGCATGCCTTTCTAACAACCTTACAGTTCAAGAGCTGTGATCTACAGAAAAGAAGATTTCCTTTTTTATTTGCAGTGCTGAGGATTTGCATGCTAGGATCTGGGTTAATATTGTATCTTAGAGGAAGAAAAAAAGAATGATAAAGCATTCTATGAGATCTAGAATGTTATGATGTGTGCCAATCAGTGGAATTTGGGACTCTCTTCTTAATTTACAGTACTAGCTTAATACTGAGATGCTACTGTTTCTCAAAATGGTGTAAGTCATTGTAGAAATTAAAATATAGGAAATTGTTTCACCCATGTTTTACTTCGTATAGCTTTTCTTGACTCTGGGAAAGCTGAGTCTTGACAAGATTTGATATCTCAGTTGAGATTGCTACACACTTATAGCTTTTCATTGGTATCAAATATAATTAAAACTCTAAGGATTTGAATCTCTTTCTGTCCCCTTATTAATAAACATAAAAGATCAATAGCAGCAATACTGGAGCAGGCAATATATGTTTAAAGCAGCATTTTATTGTATCCTTAAAAACTGGTGAAATAAGGCTGAGCGATGACTCAGGAGTTAAAGACTCTGCCTCGCAGACAAAGGACCTGAGTTCAGATCTCAGGTCCCATGTAAAAATGGCAGGCAGAAAGGGTGGTGGTCCACACTTCTCTGGCCCTGGTGACCAGAGCCATCCCAGAGTGAAGAAAGAAGGAGGTAGAAGCAATCCAGATGATTCCCCAAGTCACTCTTGGTCCTCCACAGGGACACACAGTGTCCTCTGAGACACACACGCACACACACATACACACACACACACACACACACACACACACACACACTGATTAAATAAATAAAAATTTAAAAATATTTTTTAAAAATATGGAACAGTGTGGAGCATGATGGAAACCATTCCAGTGTAGGAGGTGCTAATGCAACTTTTAGAGCTTGACAGCTTGCTCCTGGAACTTTCTGTAGTCTCATTTTCATGTGTCATTTCAAGCTTGTAAGTTTACAGACTCTTCAATTATTGTCTAGTACAGTTCCTTAAGCATTCAAGCTCCAGGGAGAAAGTGAGGGTTCTGGTCATCTCCACAGAGCTCTGTGTTTTTTTTAAACTTATAGTCCATATGCTCTTTATCTGTGTGTATTGATCTTGTTGTCAATTTGTCCTGTTTAGAACAGTGAGTGAGACAGTATGATATGCATAAACATACATTCACTGTCAAAATACTGCTTCAAGTTTTCATGTTTTAACGTGTGTTTTCATCATACAGTGGGAACAAAAGTAGGTGAAATTTGATCTTTGTGGTCATAAGGGGCTAAAGGTAGGTTACTTTGACATGCAAATACATGTGGCACAGACATCCTTTCTCAGATCCGAGTAAGATGTGTTAGGTCTTTCATTTTCTAAATTACATTATGTTCATTGGCTTGACATTGTATACTTTTTAAATTTGTCTACCTTATTGTCCATCTCTTCTGCACACAGAACATCTCTATGAAGTATCTCGATCATTGCTGTACTCTCGTGCCAAGAGCATTGTCTGGCACATAAGTGCCTAACAAATACCTATTCAATAAAGTAATTGACAAATATTGAAAAATATTCAGTGAACAGCTTCAAAAGGTTAGATATGTATTTCTCAATTCAACTCAACTTGACTGAAACTTCCACAGTATGATATCTACCTGCTAAATGAGACCATGTACCTTGCAAAAAGATAGAGGTAAATACAAAATTCCAGAAGCAGTGATTTCACTGTCAACAAGAACTTTGTGGTATTAGACCTCTGTAGCAGTTTTTGTAGTTTCACTTTCTCTTATAGACTTAAAGCTCAAGTTCTCCTGCGTAAATATTTAAAAGTAGAATCTCTAGGCTACAATGTAAGTATATGATATGTTTCAAAAAAAAAAAAAAACCCAAAACAGAATAGAGTCAGCAAGATGGTTCAGTGGGTTTTAGTTTCTCTTGTGTTGCCGAAATAAAATACTATAATAAAGCAACTTAGGGGAGAAAGGCTTTATTTTTGGCTTAAAGTTCCAAAAGGATAGTCTGTCATGGTGGGCAAGGTGTGGCAGCAGGCAGGGAAAGGATGACAGCAGGAGTAGGAGGCTGGCGGCTCATATTTTATCCAGATTCAGGAAGCACACGCAGAGAGAAAGTGGGGCCAGCCCAGCCAACTCCAAGCCCTCTCCCAATGACATACTTCTTCCAACAAGGCTCCTTCCCTAACCCCTTTAAACAATGCTTACTCCTGTCCTCTGAATTCCACATGTGTGTGTGTACACACACACACACACACATGCATCCATGTGAACATATACACACACACACATACACACACAATAAATAAATGTAAATTTAAAAATGCCAAACAACTTTTATCATCCCACACATGATATCTGAGAGTTTTAGTAATAATAATTGCCAATGTTTGCCGTTAATCTTTTTAGTTTTGCTGTTTCAGTATGTGTGAAATGGTATTCACTGTATATCAGCTAGAGCTTTCTGATGATTATGGCACTGAACTCTTCATTTGCCTTAGTCATTTTTATACAGTTTTTTTGCTTTTCCTATTTTGATTTTTGTTTTATATCTTTTTTGTGAAGTGTGGGTTCAAACTTTTTGACCCCATTTTAAGTTCTTTTTTACTGTCGAGATATAAAAAGAGCTCTTGATTTAGTCTTCATAAAAGTTTCTGGTATCCAGTTATGATTATATTCTCCCAGTCTTTGTCTTGCCATTGTATTCTAACTCTGTGGTTGAGCAGAATTTTAAATTGTGATAAGGTACAGTTTATCAAAAGAATAGGTTATCAAATTTTTCAGGGTTTCTGCTCTCCCCTGTTTAAAAAAAAATCTTCCTAACACCAAGACTCCAAAAAGTATCTTCCTGTTTCTCCTGTAATCCTTATTTGAAATAATTCCTATGCACTTGAAAGAAAAAAATAACTGAATTTTACCTATTTTGTAGTTCTTAGAAGTACTGAGACTCTTCGAGGTGTTGCAATGAAAACATCCATTAACCAGTCAGATTATTACTTATTTTATTCAGTACTGGAACAGTGAGGCAAGGCTGAGTCACCTGTATTAGTGGGAAGCAAGATTGAAAACTGAGTTTTTTCCTCACCATGATCATTCTATTAGCTTTTATTTTGTGTGTGTCAGTAATATGAACAAGGTAGCCCAAACAATTTTGGAAAGCTAAAAAAAGGTGGTTTGAGATTGAATTTTGTCTATTATAATCTAAAAACAAAACAACCCAAACTTGACTGAAGTTTTTTCATATTACCATGTTCTATGTACTCATTACTCAAGATTTTCAAAACAGTTCATATTTTCTTTACATTTCTTCATATATTTAGCTATCTCAATACTATATTATGCTGCAGAATAATAGAGAAATGGTCAGAGACATGGTCAAATAATAGAGACATGGTCTTTGAATTCTGATGATTAAGGCTCTCTCCTTATCCTGCTTTTATTATCAGTGTGAATTTAAAATTCTTTTGACTATCACTTTAGTCAGCTGTGGAATGGGTAATACCTGTCTATGAGAATTATTACAGCTACTAAATGCAATCTTGAGTGTAAGATGCCAATTAAATAGGTTGCTAAATAAACATTACCACTCCTGCATTTCTTTTTTACATGTAAATGTATGTGTGTGTGCGCACACGCCACAGCACATATGTGGAAGTCAGGACAACATCTGAGTTTCAGTTCTTGCTTTTCCATCTTGGTTGAGGTCCAGTCTCTTCATTACTGCTGCAGAAGCCAGGCCTGTGAGCTTCTGGAGATTCCTAGTTCTCTGCCTCCCTTTCCTCCTACAGTACTGGGACGACAGCTGCTTAGGACACTGCAGCAAGCACCTAGCTCAGCAAGCCCTCTTCCCAGCATCGTTTGTATTTCTAGTTCTTAAGTTTTTCTCTCTAGGAAAGAAGAGAGACAACACAAACACAAAAATTAGATTTTCTCTTTGTCAATCCATATAGTGTTTCCCAGACTAGGATTTAGAACTCTTAGAGTCTTCTGACAGATTCTTAGGTGGTCAGAGAATTTTATTCTGTGATATTCTTTTTTAAAAAAATTATTTATTTATTATTATTATTTTTCCACTCATACAAACTTAATAGGCAGCCCGGTCCTCTCCCTCCTCCACCCCTCCCTGGATCCCCTTGCTTCCTCCCCCCATTTCCCCTTGCATTCACCCTCCTCCCTCCCTTTCTCCCAGTGCCCCTCTCTTTCTCCCCCCCATCCTTGGAGCATCCTTTAGTGTGCATGTCAAACTTCCCTCTGCATCCTCCACTCTAATGAAGTGTAAAGACTCAATAGAGCCCTTTCTTGTGCTCCCCTTTAGTATGGGAACTCTACTGTGGCTGCTAATCCCTTGCCTCTAAGGATCCTAGTGCCTGTGATCCATGCTAGACTTTGAGGGGTCAATGATATGTTGGTCATTGTGTAGATCATGCTGAGTCCTATTATGATTGCTTCAGCCCTAACTTGTGTGGAGTATGTTGCATATCGTTGATCCTCCCCATCTTTAGGCTCTTACAATCTTACAGACCCCTCTTCCACAAATTTCCCTGAGCTTTAGGATGGGGAGAGATTTGACTGGTCTGGTTCCAGGTGATTAATGTAGGGTCTCTGATGTTCTGAATTATGGTTTTTTTTTTTTTTTTTCAGTTTTGCTGTTCCTGCACTGTCCTTGGCTCCATCCTGATTGGTATTGGATGTCACCTCCAAGACAGAGATAAAAGGCTGTTAAAATAGAGTCTTACTATAAGAGTAGATTGAAAGGTAGATGGAATGAGTAGGAGACTGTGGTGAGGGAGGGTGTCAGTCTCCCATTTGCTGTGATATTCTTGAAAAATAGTTTTTATTTAAATAATCTTAAAATATTGCAAGTCTAAAACATGCAAATATTAACCTTTTAACTACCTATGACATTTCAATTTGATCTATATTTAAATTTGTTATGTCTTTTTATTGAGTGAACAGCCCATCGATGTGTTTTTAACTAGCAACTGTTTGGTCGGCAGATCATATCATCCAGGCAATAGACAGGACTAGTGTCTATTGAAATATTTGTCTATGGAGGCAAAAGTTCTTTTTTTTCTAGTTAAAATACCCATATAAATAATGTTTTCAATGACCAGGATTTCAGTTTCTTATGTTTTTAATAAATCACCTCAGGAAAATGACATGTCATTGAGTAATGTGGTGCTTTGCAGGGGTTAATGAGAAATGAACAGAGGCAGATTGAAAATGTAAATAATGCATTTGCACGAAGCAAAAACCAAATGCTTTCAGGAAACGCAATACAAATAAAGGCTTAGCATTAATTTGAATATTCTAAATTAGAAACAGAATGGGAGCAATAATAATAAATTTTGGCTTATGATTAATTTTGAAACGTTGTAAATAAGTTACTTTCATATCTACTACCCACTTTAGTGAACCTCTGCATTCTCATTCATAGCAGACATGATGCTGAGTTTATTTGAAAAACCACTGTCTCATGTGATTCTTGTGTTGGGCTACTTTCACTAGAGTGAACTCAACTGCCTTGTTTTGGGGACAAGAGGGAATTACTGAGAGCATACACTGTCTGGTAATCCTTTCCTTTCTTGCCAACAGTTGTTTAAATCATGGCCAAATTCTCCTTTGTCTTCAACAGTCAACTAGAAACAGGTCAAAAAAATATTTGCAAGAATTTGAAAGGAAGTTCAGGTCATCATTTTGAATTTCTGCAGAGTTTGGTTGAGTTGTATGTTTAGCACTCCAGTTGAATTGCTATTCTAACTCCATGTGGAATGAAATAGACTGTTTTTAAAGATTTTTAAATTCAAGGATTCCTTTCTAGCAGTTTTTAAAGTCAGAAGTTTGTTTTTCTTAAATTACTTTATTTCATAGTCTCTCAGATTCCATTATTGTGTAGCATGTCCCAAGGCTACATCTTTCCATTAGTAAACGCTGCCAAACACATTATCTACTGCAAGAAATTAATGTTAATTTGAATTTGTTGATTGGTAAATTAATGTAAATCTGCTTTAGCTTTAGAATTGTATGACATTTGTAAGAATAAGAAGTTTATATTTGGTTTTCTGCTTATATACTTAAATAACCACCAGTCACTTTAGTACTTTCTAGCTTTCAAGGGAATCACATATAAATTACCTGGGAAAATTCTGTTCTAATTCTTTTTATATTACATTGTTCAATAGATGACTGTTAAGTTTTCTTGTTATCACTACATAATTTTTAAAGATTATTCCTCAATAAATTTGATCTCCTGTTAACGTATTTTTTTTCTGTATATGGTAAATGATTTTTGCTTTTTCAGATTATGAAGCGTTTTACAACTAATCTTTGGGGAGTGTTGTTTACTTTGAAGGAACTTATAGCATCAAGGGCCTAACCTTATAGCATTGGCCATCCTATCCAATATTCTCTAACCATTGTACTTTTATAAACTATTTAGTTGCCATTTTTATAAGAGTAAGATCATGAAAGTTTTGATATATTTACTCAGATCACGAAAACTGAATGTTAACTTATTATTTCTTAATAGCTTTGAAGATAGATGTAGCTTATTGGAAAGACAGGCCATTAGAAGAATTATATCAAAGTGTTTTTGACTTGTAACTGAGCAATTTAACTCAACAGGTATGACATTTTTCATTAATATTTTGGTGGGGGAAGAACATAGTGTTTTTAATATGTTTCAAAAGCTTTGAAAGAAAACAATCACAATCACAGATGGATAGACTTAACAAAGAACCCATGCAGACTATCTATTCTGATTTTTATCTCAGTAATAAAGAAATTCCTGTATGTCTTCACACTGTTTCTTTTGTTGTACACCAGGAAATTAGGCACCAATTAAATAATTTCTTAAAAGTGCTGACATTTAGTAGGCTTTTACTTCTTCCTGTCAGAGTTGAGGGGAAGATAATGGTAGGAAGAAGAAAAACGAAGCAAATTTTCAGTTATTTTATCAATTTTTAAAAAAATTCGAGACAGTCTTTTCTAGAAGTCTTGTAAACTCGCTATGTAGCCAAGGTTGGTCTTGGACTCCCAAGTGCAGGGATTGCAGGCATGGGCCGCCACACCCAACTCATTTAAAGCAACCCAGGCAAACCTTTGCCCTTATTTCGTTCTAAGGAACACTAAAACCATGGCAATATCAGTCTCTGACCTTTGTTACAACTCACTAGGCCCCGACTTGAAAACATAATTTTGCTGTCGTTAAAAATCAACGTATAATAAATATTTCTTGCAAGCACGTCTGTTTTGCACGTTTGTAACATAGCACATTGAGCACAAAGTATGTTGTTAACATTCAGGGAGAGAAAAGGCGGTGCAAGAACAATTCTCCAGGTCAGCTCTAAACGGTGCTTGTAACAACTCCTCAGTTCTTCCTCTCCGGCGAACTTCGTGTATTCCGGATGTTTGGTTGCTAGGCATCCTGCCAGCAATGGGAGACACTTGAAAAGGTGTGGCTCCTGGTACCAGGTCCTGGGCTTTGGACCTTACTGGCTCCTCCTGCCTTACCTGCCCCGAAGGGGCGGGGCGAGGCGGGGGTGCGGGGCGTGGTCCTGCGTCCAAAGTGCCCCGCCCCGGCCCGCCCGCGCATGTGTGGAATGTCCCCACATCCAGAGGCCGGTGTAAGTGATGCACGCAGAACCCGGGGCAAACCTTAGGGTACGCTGCGGACTACGACCTAACCATGTGGTTCCGCCCTGGTGAGGGAGGACCAGCCTGCAGGCCTGGATTATGGGCCACAAGGGAGTATTAGTGACAAGTTCCTTATTTTCCTGGAAGACTCCCAGGGACCCAGCAGTCACACAAACCCCCAAATTCCAAGAGGGACTTCAGAAAAAGTATTTCAGTTTCGCGAACCTCCCAGCATGCCCCGCGGCGGAGGCCTGGGAATCCACTGGCCAAACTGGAGTCCACGGGAGGCTTCTTACCCGGCGTGCCTCGGGCCTCATGCAAATGAGCGTTTCTCCTCCCGCAGGCTAAATACGGGTCCTCAAGTCTTCCTCTGGGTATCTCTGATTCGTGAGACTCTTCTTGTATATCTATTTTTCTGACACCAAGCTCTCCTAAAGTTTACAGCCCTGGATAAAAACACACAGCTACTCACCGTAAGTTTGAAAAGATGGATTCTTCGGTGCTTTATATACCCTGTGGACGGATGGTGTGTCGTGCTCGCTTCGGCAGCACATATACTAAAATTGGAACGATACAGAGAAGATTAGCATGGCCCCTGCGCAAGGATGACACGCAAATTCGTGAAGCGTTCCATATTTTGCTTTTTGTTTGCCCTGTGTTACCGGAGCATAGTAACTATTTGCTGCCTAACCTGAAGGAGGTAGAATAAAGATGCAATCGTAAGCTTCTCGAAACTAACCCGTAGCTCCCCGGGAAGATAGTCTGAGATGAGAACTGCCCGGGTCAGCGCGCTGGGTGAAGTCGTAGTTCACGAGCCGAGGAGCTGGGAAACGTTTAAGTGTATCCCCTGCCCCCGATTCTAAAACTTTTTTGCGGGCGGTACACCTGCACACAAACTCCAGGTCAGGTCATGGGAACGTGCACACTGGAGCCTGAGGCGCCCGAAGAGCGCTCGGCAGTGCTGGTTTATGCATCTGCGCCGGCCGGTGAAGGGAAACCCGGGAAAAGCTCGGAAAGTTGCAAGCTGACTTTGATGAAACATTCCGATGCAAATACGGGACTACTGCAGATGGTCGTGTGGAGCCCGCGGCTCACCCTGAAAACAAAAGACCGAGACTGGAGCCGGAGGCGCCCTAAGAGTGCTTGGCAGTGCTGGTTTATGCATCTGCGCCAACAGAATAAACACGTGGAAAGTGAAGAAAATATGGAACGCTTCACGAATTTGCGTGTCATCCTTGCGCAGGGGCCATGCTAATCTTCTCTGTATCGTTCCAATTTTAGTATATGTGCTGCCGAAGCGAGCACGACACACCGTCCGTCCACAGGGTATATAAAGCACCAAGATGTGCATTCTTTTCTATGTAGGGTGAGCGACTGTTCGCTCTACTGAGGGCCGCAAATCTGAATACAAATCAGCTTTAGAGTAATTCAGTATGAGACCCTATGTCAGTTGTGCTTAAAACCCCTCAAATTTACTTGTAGGGGGGAAGAGTTCTCATATGTAAATGAGACCCGGGGCACGCCGGGTAAGAGACCTCCTGTTGCTACCTTGCTGCTACTATGTTGCCCGAGCCTCCGCCGCGGGGCATGCCGGGACAGCGCGCGGCGCTGGAGGACGACAGCGAGGGAGGCAGCGACACTGGCTTCGGCCCACGGGATGGTGTCTCTCATAAAGCTTCATAGGATGAACACATCAAAAACAGATACAAAAACCCTAGTCACCTGACCATTGCTTGCCACACCTTAAAAAGATCCTGTAAATTACAAATGCCCATTAAGGCCTCATTAGACACCCCCATACCTTTTGTTGATTTGTTGAGGAAACATCACAGTTGCCCTGCAAATATGTTTTAGATTTGGTGCATTTCTCATGCGCCAAATTAATTTATAAGGTTATTTGAACGTTTATGGTTATGCATAGCGTCTTTGATTCTGATGACATTTTACTTTATTTCTGGGGGTGCAACAGGTGATTTGCACATTCCTGTCGGCCTGAGCAGGAAGCTTGCGGGGTCAGGCTATTGTGATTGACTGGCATGTGATGGAGCCTGAACTCTCCATTATAAAGCTTCAGCCCTTCGTGCATCAGAATTAGGACAGCAGAAAGAGGAAAAGAAATGGGGGAAAATAGTTTGTTGAGTCTCTGGATCCTTCCATCCCAATTGCCTTCTTTACTTGAGCTAACTCACACATGACCTTCTTTCTTAGGCTGGATGGACGTTGTGTGTTTCCTCAGCGCTAAAAGGTTCTTCTGGAACCTCTTCACGCTGCTCCTGAGTTTCTAGGACACTGCTCTCCTCTGCTCTTCACTTACACTTTCTGCATAGTCACGAGAAAGCGAAAACAGCTTCTCTTCGCTTCCCAAGGCTTCTCTGGTGTTTATTTCCTGCATGCTGCTCCCTCATGGTACGTACGTTTATTGAAAGCCTCATCAGTTAGGAAAAGTGGCCAGTGCTCAGACTTAACATCTTGCATTTCTGTACACCATTTTCTCATTTCTTTTCCACAACTGCCTTCTCAGTGCCAGTGGCGAACCAGGGGTGACTTTTGCAACCATCCTGGATTACTCTACTTTTTTTTTGGTTTTGCTCTGGGTTTCCCAGGCTCTGCCTTCCAAGAGGAAAGGCCAGGCAAACGACTGGCCCACCTTTATTAGGTGAGATACGGGATTTTAACTCAGGTGCTTTTGCTTGTAAGAGGCTTAACTTCCGAGTCTTTAAAAAAAAAAAAATCTTTTCCAAACTCTTGTCAGTCTTTTTCTCTTGTTTCTTTTCCCAGCTGCTTTTGTCCCATCTACATTTCATACATTACTAACATATTTACATAGTTCACTTTATGCCTTTATTATTCTATATCACACTACACATTTGCAACATTAAAACACTTTTTTGGGAAAACGATTTTGGTTGTTGTTAAACTCAGTATTTCAGATCCCAAATTTACATTTTGATGAAAGTAATTCCCATTCCTCTCAGTCTTAAATATATGAACTTACAATCTATTAGAGGAAATATTGCATCATATCTTTTGGGAATCATTAAGGAAAGTTATCAAATGGATGTCTTTCAAGATAATTTTGGTATACAGTTAGGATCCTTTAACAAGAATAAGTTAGTATGATTAACAAGTTAGCTTTAGGACACACTTTTTTTTTTAAATAAAATAATTGTATTAGAAGCATTCAGAATGTCAACAAAACAGCTGTATGTTTTTTGCAATTACAAAGTGGTATTCCATTAAAGGACAACAATTATTTTGTATAAGCTGCATCAGAGACAACTGCCATCCGCAGTTATAACTAATTTGTGCTCTGCACCAAAAACAACCTGCTTCAAATTTCCATGCCAATTTGCAACACCTACACTGTACCAGGCAAGGTTAGTGGCTGTTGAAAAATACCACCAGGACAAGGTTATCTAAAGATACATTCGGTAGTGTGTTAATTATATATATATAAAAAGACATTTCAACTTTTCTTTAAAAAATTCTTTAAAATTTTCTGAAAAATTCTTTAAAAATTAAAAAAATTCTTTTTTCTTTAAAAGAATGTGTACAGGGGGTTAAATGCTTTATAGACAAGAAAAAACTGCACTAGAACCATTTTCATTATCTTCATCTTCTTCGTCTTCCTCCTCTTCCTTCTTTTTCTTGTTCTTCTCAGCCTTCACAACTCTCTTTATGGCTGCATCAGGTTTTTCTCAGCTCTGTAGGCAGCAATGTCCTCTCTGTACTTCTTCAGCTTGGTACCTTCTTCTCACAGGGCTGCTTGTTGGCAGGCAACACTGTTGTTCCACGTCTCTCCCAGTTTCTTTGCAACATCACCAATGGATAAATCAGGATGTTCTTCGTTGATTTGGGGGTGATATTCAGAACAGAACAAAAAGGCCGAAGGAGGCCTCTTGGGAGCATTGGGATTCTTGAACTTCTTTTTTGTTTCCCCTTTGAGAGGAATATAGGTTTTCATTTCTCTTTCATAACAAGCCTTGTCTGCCTTTGCCATATCCTCAAATTTTCCTTTTTCTTTAGCAGACATTGTCTTCTTCTGAGCACTTCTTAGAGAACTCTGAGAATTTGACTGAAGCATCAAGGTGCTGCTTCTTTTGCTCCTCCTGGCAAGTTTGCACAAAGAATGTGTATGATGACATTTTGCCTCTTGTCTTCTTAGGACCTTCTTTGCCCATGTTTAGTTGTTTTTCCTCCGTGAGGCATAGAGTCGCCCAGTACCCATCCAGCTCCCACTTTCCCCGGTGCTGTCTCTGTGGAGCTTAATATACTTCAATGGCTATGAGAGCGGAAGCCAGATACAACCTCCTAGGACACAGTTATTTTAAAGGACTTTCTCAGCTTACTTTTTTTTACATTGGTGTGTGTGTGTGCGCGTGTATGCTGGCACATATGTGTATACATATGCTTGTCTGTGTGCAGAGGCCTGAAGTTGATATTGGGAACCATCTTCCATCTCTCTGCACTTTTAAGGCAGGGTCTTTTGAGTAAACCCAGAGCCAGCCAATAGATTAGGGAAGTCAGCCAGCTTGTCTTGGAGCTTCCTTACCTTTCCCTCTTGAATGCTGGGATTACAGGCAGCTTTTACATGAGTTCTGAGGCTCAGAACCTGGGTCCTCATCCTTGCAGGGCCAGTACCGTACCCATGGAACCATCACTCCAGTTCTCAGCTTAGATATTAGTGTGTGTGTGTGTGTGTGTGTGTGTGTGTGTGTGTATGTGTTTCAGTGTGTAAAGGCCCAAAGATGACTCGGAGAATCACCCTGGATTGTTCTACCACTTGTTCGATTTTGCTTTGGAGTTTTCCCCAGAGCAGAAGTGCAGGCCACCAATATTTCTGCCTGGTATTTCTTATATGGGATCCAGAATCAAACTCAGGACCTTCCACATTTGAAATAGAGGCTTAATCCCTGAGTCATCTCCAGCCCTGGATATTTTTAATAAGAAAAGTTTACTTTCATATTTTAGAACATTTGGACCCTATTCTCAACAAACATTGTCATAATAATTTCATTTTTTCACATTAGCAATAAGCTACTTTTTAAACAACTGCCTTTTCTAAGTGAATAATTTAATGAACTATGGTACATTGTATAATCAATGATACTTTAGATACAAAAGCATGTACTTTTCAGAGAAGTGTAGCAACTTTCCAGGTTAATTTTGGCACTGATCCTATCATTTTTAAATGTTTTATTTATGAGAGAGAGAGAGAGAGAGAGAGAGAAAGCAGCATATACACATGCCATGGGTAGAAGAGTCAGAGGACATTTCTGTCCTTACACCACATGGATTTCCAGGGATCAAATTCAAGTCACCAGTTTTGTGAGCTCCTTACCTAATGAACTATCTCATCAACTCCCTCTGCTTCTGTTCCACTTACAGTATCATTGTTATACTTTTTGCAATAAGTTACAGAAAAATTTGAGCAAATTAGGCCTGCTGTTTTATGACCATATTTCTGAGTTTTCATTTGACCACAGCAGTACAGTGAAAAGCCAATTTTGATATTTTTCTAAAACTTACAGAAAAAGAACACTTTTTGTGATGAAAATTAAAAAAAAACTACAAGTCATTTCTTTATGAATTTTGCTTCAATGAAAAAGAAGAAAATCCTCACTTCCTCTTTAGCAGGGAATATTTGAGTCACCCACAATCACAGCATCAATGACTTGTTTCATATCCTGTAAAATTGATGAACTGAAACTGGGGAATAGAAGTAATCCACACAGGCTTCCGGATATAACCACGAGAGCTTTTTAGAATATTAATAAGGAGCCCTTCCATGAATATTCTCATTTAATTGTCCTGAGTAGGTATTGCAGTTTCTTTGTTCATGTATTTAACTAGGCAAACAAGGGGTTTATAATTCTTGGTTCCTTTAGATAGACTTCACTAGCATAGCAGGAGAGTGCATAAGAACTCAGGAGTGGGGCTGGAGAGGTGGCTCAGGGGTTAAGCCTCCGCCTTGCAGGCGGAAGGTCCCGAGTTCGGATCCCAGATCCCACGTATAGACGTGGCGTATAGACGCCAGGCGTATAGACGCCAGGCGGAAGCGGGGGCGGCCTGCGCTTCTGGTCCTGGTAGGGCGGAGTCTGTGAATCCCGGGGCAGAAGGAGGTGGAGGCGTCAATGTGGTTCGCGAATTCGTCCGTGGTTCTACATATACACAGACACACACGCGCACACACATACACACGCATATGCGCACAGTTGAATAATAAATAATAATAATAAAAAAAAAATTAAAAAAGAACTCAGGAGTGGAGGGAACCAGCCATACCATATCCATAGGAATTACTGAGAGGGGCAAACTTTATTACTTGCCAGTTTGCACAAGTGTGCCATGCCGCTGAATCAGCTGTCCACATCTTATCTACCTGCCCAGGGAATGGCCACACCCACCATGAGTGAGGTTGTCTCATATCCATTAGATAATCTCCCGCAGACTTGCTCAAGGCTCGCCTTCACTACCAATTCTTCATAGACATGCCCAGAGCTCATCCTTCAGTTGTCAAGTTACAAGTCACCTACATCTAACTAGCACAATGAGGTTTGTCATTTTTGTGAGATTTCTTTGTGTATTCTTTTTTCTCTCTCTGAGCTTTCAGTCATTGTAATATTTACTTGGCACTTTTATCTTTCTTCGTCATTTCTCTTCTTTCTATCACATTATGTAGCAGATGAATGTGTTTAATTCTCCACCTGTTCCTTCCTTTGCTACTCGTTCTTTTCTATGATCATACCTATGATATATCCAGTGGCTCTGCAGAACTTTTCTAGAAAGAGCTGTGAGGATCTTTAATGATGTACCACTGTATGCTTTATTTCTTTAGGAATCTGGTCTGTAACTTCATAAACTAAAAACAATAGAGCGCCATTTCCCACATTTGCCTAGCGATAGATTTCTAGGCCTAATTCTGACATTTTTCATAGGATTATCTTATTCCAATTATTCCAATAATACCAATTATTCAGCCTAGAATATCTCCCAGGTGATCTATACTGTTCTGTTTTGTTTTGTAACTAAATCTCATAGCCCAGACTCCCTTGAATTTGCTATGTTCCTTCCTTAGAATCCTTAGTTCAGGAATGACAGGCACACATCACCATGCCTTTATCTGCTTTAAAAAGCTACTTGTAATGAAACTCTCCTAAGGCTGGTATGAACTGAAGTTCCCAGAAAAAAAAAGGTGATATATACCTTAAAGATTCTACAGAACTGATTAACTGAGTTTAAATGTCAGCGTTTTTAAAGTTATCTTAGATTTTCTTTGGCCCCTTCTGCTAGATACCACGGATCCTCAATCTGACACCTCAGAGATAGGCATCAAGACACCCAAGAGGATGTTGCTGCTACTCTTTCTGCTACTGTGAAATAACACAGTACAACTTAAGGGAGAAAGGAAGATTTCTTTGGCTTGCAGATCACAGAGGACACAATACATTATATAAGAATCTCATAGTAGAAAGCTTGACTTGGAGGCAGGACAGGGAGCCTGGTTCAGACCCCTCTGGACATCATGGAGGGAGAAAGCATGAGAAAACTGAGATGGTGTTAGTCTACCTAACCTCAAGGACCGCTCCCTGTGACATGCCTTCCTCCTGCTACACTCTGCCTCCTGTAGGTGCCACAGCCTCTCCAGACATTGTGGGGGCAACTCTCATTCAAACCACGATGTTCCGTCCCTTGGCTTTAAAGGTTCATGGCCTTTTCATGACACAAACCAATTTTGGTCCAGCTTTAAAAGTCCCGGTAGACAATAGCAGTCCCAACACAATTTAAAATTCCAAAGCCCCTTTTGAAACTCAAGGCACTCTTAATTGTGACCTGTAAAATCAAAAAACAACTCACAAACTTCCAACGTACAATGGCACAGAGTATACATTCCCATTCCAAAAGGGAGAAAAGGGGGCACATTCAGGAAAGATCAATCCATATCAAGTCCGAAAGCCTGAGGAGCAATCCTCAAATCCTGTATTTCTAAATCCAACACATGAAATATCTGCTGAAATCATCTCAGTTTCAAAGAACTTTGATTCCACCCTTCCAGTGCACCTGCCTTTAACACATATCTTTCTCTTGGTGGCTCCATCTTTGTTATATATAGGATTCCCTGGCAGTATAGGGTCTGGCATCTCTAGCATCTTCATGTCTCAATGGAAGTGCCCCATTTTTTGCTACCATTTTCTGTTTCAGTTATTCTTTTTGCTGCTGTGAGATGATGCTCAGACACATCTTAAGAGAGAAAGGGAGATTTATTTGGCTTACAGTTCTAGAGGGATGATATAATCTACTATGGTACGGCTTGGAGGCAGAAACAGGAGGCTGTATAATGTGTTCTTACATACAGATGATAATAATTTATATTATAAAACATAAATTTGACGAACCATATTTTCAATGGTTTGAAATGATACTAATAATTAAGATTGTAAAATCTCCTAAATTAAGGCCTTATTCAGCTTGGTTTATGAAATATATAATGTTCCTTTAATTCCTAGAAAACAAGGAATTTCCTAAAATTGTGCTAGACTTGGAAATTATTCCTAAAGATACATTGTAAGAATTCAAATTTCTATAATTTAGGTATGTGTTTGGCAAACTATACTATTTCAATAGTTTGAATTAGTGAAAATAGTTGTGTGAGTTTTTTTATGTATAATGCAAGTGTGCATTTTATTGTGCTTAGGTGATTTTTAAATGCATTGCAGGTTTATTGATCAAATAGCATAGCACTAGTTGTACCTGATGCTTGCTTATGAAAGAAATGTAAATTTTTCTGGGACCCAGTTGAGTTTTTAATCTGATGAGCGTTTTGTCATTAGTAATCATGTTTGTAAGTATTCCAGAGTAAAGATAAGTTTCCAAGACCTAGATGACTTAAAATCTTGGGTTGATATTACATCAGGCTAATTAATGAGCACTCACTGCATAGCCAGAACAATTTAAAGTAAGCTGGAGTACTAAAATATTAGTAAGCATAATATTTGCTTTTTGCTTTTTATTTTTATATCTATGTTTGTGGTTACTAAACATGCTCATTTTTGCCGATTTTGCAAGTTGTATAAGGGATATTAATGAGTATAGGAAGTTGTGTTTTATTGATGAGATCCGATAATACGAATAATATGTGGTATTACAGCTCACAATTATCCACTGTCCCTTTCACAATTTTCTCTGTGATGTTTAATTAAATATTGTAATTACTCTTAAGTGGTATAAGATTAGGCTTATTAAAAATAATTTCATGGAAGTCTATACATAGACTTCTAATGTACTGAAAGAAAGACTAGGTTTGTCCTAAAGTAGCAGCATGAAGTTTTTATTTACTTCTTATTTTTATTTTTTTAAACGATTCTTTTTTAAATTTTTATTATTTCTTATTTATTCAATTGCACGTGTGTGTGTGTGTGTGTGTGTGTGTGTGTGTGTGTGTGCAGGCATGTAGAACCAAGGGGGAATTCAGGAACCACCATGGATGCCTCCACCTCCTCTTTGTTTACTCTGCCCCGGGATTCACAGGCTCCGCCCTACCAGGACCAGAAACGCAGGCTGCCCCCGCTTCTGTCCGGCGTTTATACGTGGGGTCTAGGATCCGAACTCAGGACCTTCTGCCTGCAAGGCAGAGGCTTAACCCCTGAGCCACCTCTCCAGTCTCTCCAGCAACTTGGGCTACTTTTTATAAGATTAAAGTCTTATTATGTAGCCCAAGTTGTTTTGGAACTCTCTGTATAGACCAGGCTGCCCTTGAATTCTCCACCCGCTGCCTGAGCCTGCCTTAGGTGGGATTGCAAATGTGTGCCATACCCAGGTCATCATGCAGTTTATGTTATTGCTTTATTTTCTCTGGTATCTATAGCGAGATCTTTGTTCTTTCTTTCCTAATGTGATTTTCTCTTTTGCTTCCTGGTTAAAACCTTATCAATTTTGCTTCATTTTTAAAAATGACTTTTTATATTGCTTTTCTTGCTTATTCACTTTTTAGGTACTCATTTCTCCTCTTCCTTTGATGATTAGCTTTTACTTATTTTAGGTTTAACTCGCTTTTTTTTTTTTTTTTTGAGAATGGGTCTTGTCAGTCTTATCAGACTGACATGGAAGTGGTGAGTCTCCTGCCATAGCCTCCTGAGTTCCAGGGTTTATTAGCTTATGCGAGTCTAGTGAGGACCTTGTGAGAATAAATGAACAAAAGACTACATGATGCAGTGTTCATGCATAACTTTATCCCAATGTGTGAAATGCATAATCACCACATATAGGAGACAGAGGACTAAAGGGGAGCTAACAGGAAATATATAAAACAAAGTCCCCCCTCCCCTGTGCTCAGGGATCAGCTTTTTTGGTGTGATGCCTCTAAGTTAGTGCCAATACTAAGCTAGGAAGGAAACCTCACTAAGTGTCTCACTTAGGTGCACAGGTATCCTAAGGTACCAGCATACCCTGCGAATGCATAACGTTTCTTTTATGACCCAGGATATATATGCCTTTGCAAACATTCCATATACATGGGGAAAGAATATGAAATTGATCAGCTAGTACATGCTAATAGGTCAGGTTAGTTGATAATGTTCAAATCATGGATAACCTAACTAATTTTCTGTACCCCTGTCAATTGTTAGGGAAATGTATTGAAGTCTCTACCTATAATTGTAGAGTTCTCTGTCTGATCATTTGGTTCCAAAGCTTTTGTTTCCTATATTTTGAAGATCTGATGTTATTAATTCATATTTAGAATTGTGACCTGCTTGATGAATTGATCCTGTTAATTCGAAATGTTTTTTATTTTTTTTATTATTTATTCAATTGTGTGTGTGTGTGTGTGTGTGGTGTGTGTGTGTGTGTGTGTGTGTGTAGAACCACGGGTGAATTCGGGAATCACCATGGACGCCTCCACCTTGTTTACTCTGCCCCGGGATTCATAGGCTCCGCCCTACCAGGACCAGAAACGCAGGCCGCCTGCTCCGGCCCAGCGTCTATACATGGAATCTAGGATCCGAACCCAAGACCCTTCGCCTGCAAGGCAGAGGCTTAACCCCTGAGCCACCTCTCCAGCCCCATGAAATTTTTTTTTTTTTTTTAGCAATAATGACTTATTCAAATAGATTTTTGATGATTCTCAAAATCAGATTTCAAGTAGAAATACCGTTTGCGTTTTGTAATCACATTCCGTTGATCTTGACCTACCTTTTTTTTTTTTATTTCCGCTTATACAAACTTAATAGGTACACCGGTCCCCTCCCTCCCTCCACCCTCCCTGGACCGCCTTGCTCTCTCCCCCCTTTTCCCCTTCCTTTCCCCCCTTCCCTCCCTATCTCCCAGTGCCTCCTCCCGGCCCCCATCCTTGAGCATCCTTTAATGTGTATGTCAAACATTCCTCTGGGTCCTCCTCTCTGATGAGGTGTAAGGACTCAGTGGCATTTCCTAGTACTCTTTCTTGTGTTCCCCTTAAGTATAGGAACACTATTGTGGCTGTTAATTCCAAGCTTCTAAGGCTCCTAGTGCCTTTAGTCCATGCTAGACTTTGAGGGGTCGATAATGTGTTAGTCATTGCACATTGACCTACCTTTTTATATGACTACTGTATCTACTACATACTCATTCATTTGCTTGGTTTTTGCCTTCCCCACTGGAAGAAAATTTCCAAAGGATGAAATATCATCAGTATTGTGCACTTCTGTATTTCAACTCCCTGCAACAAAATCTTCCATAAAATCTTACCTTAGAACTTTTTAAATTATTTAATGCATAGTAAAGTCACACAGCAGTAAGAACATAGTATTTCCATGACTCTGCCCCACTTATAGTGAGTAAAATGCTATGTATTCACATGGGGACCATTTTAGAAATAACGTCCACATCTTAGTGGGCTCCTACTTTGCTCTTCAGCACAGTCAGCACTACAAAAGTGTTGATAGAGGTTCTTGGGGTCTCAGAAAGACCTTAACCATCTCTGCACTAGCCAGCTCTTACTCCTGCAACATTTCTTTGCAGTGTATGAATGACACCATAAACCCATTTTCTCTTTCCTCAGAAGACCATTTCAATCCTAGTATAAAATCACCTTTGTGTTTCAGTCTTACTACTTCTAGGAGCGGCTCTGTATATTCCTGGATGTGAGTGGAGGAGGTTTCTAATAAGCCTTTGACTTTCACATCCTCTCATTTATGGTTTCACTTCCGTCATCTTTGTTCATTCATCTGTGTTTCTCAACAAATTTAAATTTAAGTTTCAAGTTCACACACACACAAACTCCCCTGAGGATGACCCTTTTTCCAATTATAATTCTTGCTGTTATTACTATTACTGTATGCTCATGTTTCCTTGTGTGTGTGGTTGCAGAAGACAACCTCAAGTATCATTCTTTAAGAGAATTACACTTTGGTTTCTGATACAGGGTCTCTTTCTCTGGGTCTTGGAGATTGCTGTAGAAGTTAGGTCAGTGAGTCCCAGAGTTCTGCCTATCTCTATATTCCCAACATTGGCCATTTTACGTGCATGCATATATGCTGGGGATTCAACTCAGTTTGTCATGCTTGCTCTGCAAGTACTTTACTATATGAACCATCTCCCCATCCCTCATTACCAAATTATTGTTATCATCAAATATCAGAACATTTGTTAATGCTAACTGCAACTAAAACATAAAATATCTATCAATCATGACTTATTTTTAAGAGGGAAAATGTTTTCTTTTTAATTAATTATGCATTTCGAGTGTCTTGAAAGATATTAGGATCCAGTGGCCAGACTTCAGCCATTGCTCCAACCATTGGACACCTAAGGTGGAGATGATGATCATGATTATCTGTGAGCTCATCTAGGAGAAATGTTTGGGAAACAGCCCTGTGCACTGAAAGCATTGTGGCGTGTAAGTAGCTGCTGCTGTCACTGTGAGAGGCTTTTCATCTTTAAGACTTATAACAATTGGATTGCTTTTTTTCTTTTTTTTAATATTCATTTCAAAAACATTTGGGTGTTTGCATTAGGAACATTCACTATATTTGTAAAGCGCCTGCCTGTAACCCTCTAAGAGGAGGAATGCAATGGAACATCTATTGTTACCTTGGAAGCTTACCATTTAAAAGCACAACCACTGAGGAGATAATTTAAGGGAAAGCTGCCTTGAGGCCAATTGCTTTTCCCCCCAAAAGCTTGAAATATTAGGTACTAGTTTCAGTGCGTTTCCTAATCATTTTTTAAAACTCAAAAGCTGTGGGGCTGTTGAGATAGCTCAGCAAGATGGTAGACCACATAGTAAACGGAGAGAACTGGCCTCTGCGTGCATGTGCACACTCTCTACCTTCTTTAACTACTCTTTGTTTTCACTATTAAAATTTTGATTTTTTTTTTTAGAGATATGGAGAGACAGAGAGAGAAAGCGAGAGGGAGAGTAGGCATGTGTGTTCTATGCTAAGTGTGTGAAAGTTAGAAGACAACTTTAAATTGGTTCTCTCCTTTCACTGTGTGGCCTCTGGGGGTTAAATTCAGTCAGGTTTGTACTAAGTACCTTTAACCACTGAACTACCTGGCTGGTCCTTTTGTTTGTTTCATTTTTTAAATGAATGTCATTCCTTCCTTTATCTCCTGAAGGATTTGAAAATGCATACTTTTTAGGTCACTATTTTCATTGTTTTTACAATGATTTGCCTCAGCAATGTAAATAACTAAGATAAAAAAGAAATGCCAAAAGAAACTGATTCTAAGGAAGGACTTGCTGGAAATCCAGACCACAGTGTAAGAAAAATTATGGCAAATATCAGCTTGCAATGTGTCCTTGAATTTCAGTATTAGGTAATATTATAGCTTGGTTTCTTCTCAAGGACCCTTTTCCGCACTAGTGGCCAACATAGCATAAAAGTTTCTAGAACACATTGCTTTCTCTCTCCCATCTCAGTGGTCCCCGTATTCCCTGGAACATTTAATAACTGCCAGAACTTGCCAGAGAATTCTGTCAGGGTGGTTTTAGGAGGTGACACAATGAAGGAGAGGCTCATATGCATTAGAAGGAAAAATAGTACTTATGATGACAAGGAAAGAGAAAAAGAAAATCTGGGAACAAGTCAAATCAACTCAAGAGTTTCATGTGTGGTATGAGCTGAAAATTTAAGATAAGAAAATCTTTTCTCTAAAATCATCTTTCAGGAAAAAGTGATAGGATTCAGGGATCATGAGGACTTTGTCTTAGACTTGAGAGGTGAAGGTGGTGAGTTAGCCTAACAAGATTTAATGTTTAGAGGTACTAATGATTTTTATGAGCTTTTCGGGTAAGATTTTGGAGAGATTTTGCCAATTGGGTGGGACAGCATTGATAATTGGAACAACACTGATGTTTTGTATGGCAAGCTGCTTTCACTGAGAACATCTGCAAGTCTAAATATATCTTCCATGATTTCAATAAAGAAAATATTCACTGAGTGTCCTTGACTATGGTATAGCAACAGGAAATAAAATTCCTAGAGATCTAGGGGACCCGGCAGCATGGAACTTACTAAATTACCTATAAAACAGAACTGAGCAATTGTTTCCATTCAAAACACAGACATAAAATATAGATATACCATCAGTATCATGGAGCAGATGAAGGAATTTCATGTAAGAACTGGGGAGCAGAGTGCTCGAATGGCTGCTGCAATTGAAGAGTAGGATCCAGGATGTTTATTAGCTGGATTGACTCCCATGGACTACAGATGAGAGTAGACCTCAAGGCCTCCTGGAAAATAAGTTTTTCACAGGATCACAGGCTGAGAGCCAGAGCCTGTGTTGCATTCATTCTACATAATGTTTTTGCTTTTCTGTCTACTTTGTTATCCATTCTTTTCGATCTCTAACATTTTATCGGCTGTTCACAATCATTCTTTACCACATCAAAAAGGCTTCTGTGATCTCTTGCCTCCAAGACATCTTTCCCACTCGCTGGAAACAAAATAGTTTCTGTAATCTGCTACATTTTATGCATTTCATATTTATCGCCATATTTCATAGTCCCAGCAATGCCACGAGGTGATATTATGCAAAACATTTCTGAATGAACTTAAAAATCCCTGGACCTCACTGTATAAGATTTACATCTCACAAGAACAGAATGCTAGCCAATTATAATCACCATTTTAGACCAGGTCTAAAAGTCCCTGCAGAACATCCTGTAAGATCTTTTACTAATGAAGATAATTAGTATCCTGAGGTATAAGAGAGGAAAGTGAACCATATTTCCTAAGAAACTGATGAGAGAAAGAAATTTTCTTTGACCAAACGATCAAATCGTAAATTCATAGAATGTCAGCAATAAGAGGAGTTTTAGCAAAGAAATCCCCGACTGCACAGTTGAAAACCTGAGCTCCAAGGGATTTGTCTAAGGCCACATAGGAACAGTGAGAGGAGGATTCTGTCTTTAGAGTCATATCACATGTAATTGGATTTATTTTTTGCTGTTTTTAATCCAATTTTGTGTCTGATGTGGCCACATAGGTTTCTTCCTTAATTAAGGAAGTGACCATAGATCTATTATTCATTTCCTTATTAGCAGTGATGCCAGGTCACAGTAAGTTTGCAAACTAGACAAATTCCCGATCATGGTCTGAGAGATAAGTTAAAAACATTTTATATAAAAACTAAAGCACAAAATTCTTACCTAGTAATGGATTCTGTTCTTACAGACATTCATTTTTCTCCCTACTTCTTTTTATTTTGGTGATAGCTTTGGGCTTCCTGGAGTGAATGATGATTTGTCTTGAGCAAAATAGAATTTGTTCTTGAATCCTGCAGGTGGAAACTCTAAGCCTAAATAAATGGAAATAGATACAAGTTTCAGAAATAAATCAGTCTGCTTTCATAAGAAAAAGTACATAACTTGGTTCTTTTATTCTCATAGGTAGGAAAAATTCATAGGGCTAATAATCTATTTCCTTGCCCATATATGGGGTCTTCAAGATAGTTTTAAATTTATTCACTTGTATCAAAACAGGAATTTTCTTCTTTCTTTCTTTTTATTATCATTCATTCTTGAGAGGGTTTTCTGGTAAGTTAAAAAAAAAGATGTCTTTGTCAGCAAAATCATGTACTGAATGAAGTCATACTATGTAAGATGTAAAGAATATCAAAACCAGGAAAGGTGGTATTATAAAGTTGTCCCTTTGAAGTTCTGAAGGACTTAAAAGTTGATTTGTAGTTCTCGCTCTGACCTATATAACCAGGGCACTTACGGAAAAGACATGAGTAGAAGGGAAAAGAGAAACATGGGGAAGAGCAGAGAGAAAAATACTAAAGCCTGCCCAGGACTGAGAAAATACAACATGGAATCTATACTGATACACTTTTGCAAGCTAATGCAAGCTAAAGAGTGCCCTTTCTTGATGCTGTTACAAAATCATGGGACTCTCAAGCATATCTGAACATATACTCACAGACTAAACCTGTACATCTTCCTAGATCTCATAGATATAACTAAGGTGTTATACCTTCATTTGTTAAAAATACATCAGATTAGTCATTCTTTTTTCTCTTGAATTTATTTATCATTCTCTTTTTGTTAGGGTACCATTGCAGTTACATTTTCTGTTGCTGTGAGACAACACTCATACAGCCAACTTAAGGGAGAAGCAGGAGATTTATTTGGCTAAAGGTTCCAGAGGGGAGACATAGTCCATTAAGGTGGGAATCCTATAGCAGAAAGCATGGTGAGAGAAATTGGAGACAGTTCAGGTCACTGCAGTCATCATCACAGAGAGAGAACAAGAAGCAAAGTGCAAGAACAGACTGCGAGTGGGGAAGCGAGGCAGGGCTACTTAACCTCAAGGTCCTCCAATAAGGTTCCACCTCTTAAAGGTGCCATGACCTCTCCAAACATTAACAGCAAAGGAAGCAAACACATGAGCCTGTGGGGGACAACTCACATTCAAACCATGGCATGCATATTGATTGTACAAAATAAGAGACTTCAAAGTACATTTCCATACATGCATAAAATGTACTTTGATCACATATTCCCATTAAAACTCTTTCTATTCCCCTTCCTCTTTTTTCCTTTACTTTCCCTAACTGATACTTTTCCTTTCAGTTCCACAACTGATTCTTTCCCCCAAATGTTCACATGTAAGAGAAAATATACACAATTTGTCTTTGTGAAACTGGCATATTTAACTGAACATGATGATTTGCATGGTAATATTTCCTGCAGACACTACAATTTCATTCTTTATGGCTGAATAAAATCCCATTATCTATGTATACCATATTTTTCTTTATTCATTCATCTGTGGATGGGTATCTAGAAGCAATTCTATAATCTGGCAATTATGTAATCAGACTTTGATTCTTTAGGGTATATATCCAGAAGTGGTATACCTAGGTCATATGCAAGCTTCATTTTCTAAATTTTTTTTAATTTTAAGGAAACTTCATTGTGATCTTTATAAAGAGAGATTGGACTAATTTAACCAGCAGTTAATAGAGTGCTGTGGTAGCCCCTAGTTGCTTTTTTATTTTAAAAAAGGCATTCTTATTAGTGAGATGGAATCTGAATGTATGTAATTTTGACTTGAATTTTCCTGGCGGCTAAGGATATTGAATTGTTTCATGAATTTACTAGCCATTTGTGCTTCTTTATTTGAAAAAAAGATTTATTCTGTTGTCCATTTACTGACTGCACTGTTTTATCTTGTTGTTTTTTTTTTTTACTTTTTATATATTCTAGAATTACTTCCTTCTTTAATATTTGACAAATATTATTCCCTAATTTTTTGGTTGTCTCCATTTGGTTAATTGCTTTTTTTGTTGTTGTTGTGCTGAAGATTCTAATTTGATTTTATTGCATTTGCCAATTTTTAGAAGTTGTCCTTTCCTTGGCCCAGTTTTCTATAATGCTAAGGAGTGAGGGGGTAGCTTTCACAGTTCGCCAATTGTTAATGCTTACTGTGGCTTGTGAACGTATGTTTTTATTTGATTTTGCACACATGATAGTGATTGCACACCTGAAGCAGGAGGAATCAGAGTGGCATTTTTTTTCCTTTTTCCTTTGCTCTGTAGTTTTAAACAATTGAACACCTAATATTGCAGTGCATCTTATTAAGACCTTTGTCCTTGCCCATTCCATTTGTTACACATTTCATTCTCTGTTTCCCAAACCGAATAGACTAAATTTGTGCTGGCTATGCTGTGCTGTGTTGTGCTGTGCAGTGTGTGTGTGTTCATGTATACCAGAGGGCCCTTGAGTATGTGGCTTGTGGAGGCCCAAGAGGGACTTCAGGAATCACCCTAGTTTGCTCTACCTCCTTGTTGTTTTGCTCTGGGGTTTCCCAGGCTCTACCTTCCAGGACTAGGAATTATAGGTAGCCATCATTTTTGCCTGATATTTTTTATGGGATCTGGGGATCTGAACTCAGGTCCTTTTGCTTATGAGGTAAAGGCTTTAACCGTGGAGCCATCTCCCCCAACTCATAAACTAAGGTTTGTTTTGTTTTTAACTGTCTTTGTCTTAGGTCTTTTAGAAATAGGACTGGAGTCAGAAACTGTAATCACACTGAAGTATGTGTTTGGCTAAGGATTTTCAACATTCCAAGTTGCTTTCTCTAAAGTCCCACTTGTTAGCAAAGCATCTTACTTTTTAATGTAGTGTTCTTGGGAGTTCTGCAGTTGCCTCATAGACATTTTTTTTTTTAAGAACCACAGTTAAATACTACCTCCCCAGGATATAAGGTCCTCATAGAAGTTTGAGGCACAGTTTATAACAGCATCCGTTAGGAGTAGGAGTTGTATCCTTCCCAAATTTGCTGCAGAATCCAGGTACCCTATGGAAAAGTGGTTTTCTTATCGTCTTGATCTGTTGGTTACTTTGTTTTCTTGCTAACTAAATCATTCATGTATGTCAAAAACCAACTCATTTTGAAAAGAGGCCTCAATACTTCCTTCTATCCAGAGACTAACAAAAGAATACAATCTTGATTCTCTAGATGCAAAATTGTTAGTCCTCTGAGTATGCTGGTAAATATGGGACTGGTGCCATGTCCAAACTTTTCATTCTCCTGTTTGTTGTTGCATTCTAAGATATACATGTGCATCCACTGTGTAGTGGGAAAAAAGAAGTGTTTCAGACACAGAAACACCCAGCTAAACTAGTTTACCAAAGTTTACCTTAAAAAGAGTATCTGGAAACCCCAGTTGGCTTCTTAACCATATTAGGCCAGTACATGCTCCATCTTAACTGGACTAGAATCAATCAAGCCTAAAAACCAAAGGAAATAAGACATAGGGAAGATGGATAGCTTGATTCTTTATATCCTATTCCTGACAACTGAGTGCTCTATCTGGCTGTGACATACTATCTACCCTGTTTAACATTTCCGTGTTTCTTTCCACCAATAGTCATTGGGCTTCAGGTCAGTTGGAGGTTTATGAAGCTTCATTATTACCTCTGTAGAAGCTGTAGCTGTGGCTGCATCCTTAATGATAGTAACAATTTCTGCTTCTCTATTGGGGTAGGGGGGGGAGAGTACTGACCATTATGAAATTATAATGAAATTTTAGGCATTGGGGAAGTCAGTTGAGAAGCAGCATGCAAGATATAGATTATATCTACTTTTCCTATTTAGAAAGTAGACCTCTTATTCAGATCTGTGTAGTGATAAATCTGACTTGGTACCTACATTTATGTAGTGAAAATCATGATTTTAGTGGGCAGAGGTGTCATGCAGAACCATCTGTGTGTGGGCATGTGTTGTTGAATCCCCACCGGGCCAGCTGGGGAGGGAGAGGGGAACACTGCAGAGGCCTCGCGGGCCTGAGCCAAATGGGCGAGCCGGCGACGGGGTCACCACCCAGACCCGGGGAGTCAGGTGAGAAGCAGCAGACAGAGGATGAGCTGGTTGCAGATTCAGATTTATTCAGGAATTGTTTGGGCTTATATAGGGTCAGGGGTCCAATCAGGTGTGGCCACCTCTCTGCTCAGAGGGAGGAGGAGAGTAGCCACCAATCATTTAGCTGTTTGCTAGGTATCCAGGTTAGATGGCTGCTTCCCATTGGTTGTTCTTCCCTCCTTCCCATTGGTTGTTCATCCTTCCTTCCCATTGGTTGTTCATCCCTCTGCCTGTATTGTTCCTCTATTGAGACATGTCTGGGGCATGTCCGAACTTGTTCAGGCTTATCTGTAGCCAGACCTCCTGGCTAGGACCTTCCTGAATGGATAGTGCCACAGGCATGTAGCTCTGCACAAAGCCTGAATCCAGCCACTAAGTATGTCCCTATAATCGGTCAAAAAGAAGGGGCTATTTGCCTGGAAAGGATGTCTTCCTACAATTCTAACAATGCTTATACTTCTAGTTATATCTCTAGCAAGAAGAAAGAAAATACCCACTAAGAATCACGTCTATATGCTGCGTATGTAACTCAGGAGCAGAGTACTTACTTATTGAAATGAAAACCATGTCTGTATTATTAAGTCACATGTCTGAATAGGTGAAGATATGAAATATAGCCTTTTAACTCCAGAAATACAGCCTTTGTGTATTTCACATGTCTGAATAGGTGAAGATATGAAATATAGCCTTTTAACTCCAGAAATACAGCCTTTGTGTATTTTAATTATTTGCTCTGTTTGTAGCAAGGCACAATCCAGAAATGCTGGCTATTAATCATCTTTTGGATTTTTCTTTCTGTTTCCTTTTGTTGGATTATGTGATCTCTCATCTCTTTGTCTTTCTGTTTTTCTCTCTATATATGTATGTATGTATGTACATATATGCATGCACATGCAGAGGTCAATGGAGGATGATGAGTTATTCCCTCAAGCCAGGGTCTTCCACTGAAAGTGGAACTTACTGTTTTTTGTCTAGGCTGGCTGGCAATAACATCAGTAATGATCCTGCTGTCTCTGTACCCCACTCCCAGTACTGGGATTTCTTGTATATATAGCTGCATTTTTAGATAGATGCTGGTGGTCTATGAAATGCAAGGTTTGTGGTTCCTAGTCATCAGCTTCAATATTGCACAAAAGCTAAGAAATGTAAACCTTTCTAAACTGGGCGTAAACATTAATATGGGGGTGTGGTAGGAAGTTTCTCTGAAGTATTAAGATTGGGAGGAGATATGTTGGTCCTGGGTTGGTGGAGAAGGGATGAGATACACGTATAGATTCATAAGTCAGTTGTGTCAAGAACAGGTAGTTTCTTAGTGTAGCTTGAACTATTCTAGGAACTTTTTTTTTTCTTTCCAGACAGAATCTCACTGAGTAACTCAGATTACCTTTGAATTTTCAATCTTGCTTCATCTTCCCAAGTACCATGGTGCAAACCCAGCTTAGAGCTTAGGCTTTTAAACTCAAGTAGGTGTACTGTGAATCTTACCCATTAAGTCATTTTGCAGCAACTAGAATATTGTTCTGCTCCCAAACACATAGTAATAAGTTAGATTGAGTTTTCTGAAGGTAAGAATGACATTGGTCCAAAGCCCTGATTTTAACAATTTTAATTCCTTTTCCTCTGTATAATGGTTCTAGGAAGTTTTCTGCTATAGGAAAGCAGCAGGTTTGAGATTCTTGAAGAGTTTCAACATAGATGTAACAGAATGTGAAGGAATTGTGTTTACAGATGAATTTGGAGAGGTACAAATGGCAAGGAATATTCAGGCAGTTAGAGTGTTTGAACTTCATTCTAAACAGTGGAACTACAGAATGGTTCTTAGTAAGCAGTATGACATGCTTAAATAAATTCATTATATGATTACAAGGATAAGAAAAGTTCAAGTAGGGACAGAGAAACCAGTTGTAAAGCTGTTTTAGCAATCTTGGGAAATTATACTTTTGGTTTGAACTATTCTAGTGGTAATGAGAATGGAATAAAGTAGATGGATTTGAGAAAGAATTGATGGTCATTGGTATTGGTTTTGTGTGTGTGAGTGTGTGTGTGTGTGTGTGTGTGTGAAAGAGAGAGAGAAAGAGAGAGAGAGAGAGAGAGTCCTTGAGTAAGTAGGAACAAAGAGTGAAGTATGACTCCCATAAGAAGTAATGCTCTAAAAAGGACAGGGTATAGAAATGGATGTAGGAAGTGATAAAGACTGAAATAAGTTCAATAATAACTTCAACTTTTTATGTATTTGTGAAGCTTGTGAAATATCTAGTGATGGGGGAGAAGACACAACAAAGAAGAGAGAGAGAAAAAAATGGAAATATAGACACCGACTCAAAGAAACTTAAGTGTGAATGGTCAAAGATCAGAGAGAAAACACAACACAATGAGGTGATGTCCTTCGGGAAGAGAAACTTAAAAGAATGGAAGAATGGTCTAGCTTCTTCATCTTTAAAACATCTAGTCTATGTGTTCTCAAATATTTCTGATTGTTGGAAGGGGAGACACAAAGAAAGTTTGTACACCAGTACCATGTGAATGACATAGTTCAAGATTACTGGTATATCTTATTTATGCTTACTTATCTGAATTTTGATCTTTGAGGAACCTACATCATGTTAAATAGATTTTTTTCAAATCTGTGTAGAGGACTACCTCAGGGTGCCGTGGCAGAAGCAACATAGCAGCTGTTCTTGTCCCTGTTACAGGTGGCGAGTACTGTGGAAGGCATGCTATAAGAGGCTCCAAGTGGGTGCTATAGCATCAAAGCCTTTTTTCCTGTCATAGAAGAGAGCAAACACAAGGTTTCAAGAAGATACACTTTCCCAAAACATCCCACTCTCCAGGTTTGCTGATTAAGAGCTGATGATTCACATTTAGATGCCCTTCTACTCCCACCATCTTCCTCACCACATAAAATTTGAGTCAAGCTCCAACCTTGCTAAGAAAACAGATTTGCTCTTTTTAGTCTTTAGCAGCAGGGAGTCTAAACAGGGACTCTGTGGGAAGGCAGATCCTTAGTTACCTCCTCCCCAAGCTGTTGCAGTAATTTCAGATCTCTGCTTGCCAAAGCACTTTTGTGGAGCTCAGAAACTTGGGGGTTAGAGTAGCCTCGACTGACTTGTTCTCATCTCTGAGTCTGTTTTTTTCCTAGTAAAAGGGTATGGATCAGGGTACCTTTTAGGGTCCCTGCCTGTGTCCACAAGCTGTTTCCACATAAACTGTGGAGTTTACCCTTAGACAGATGCTTCTCTGGTAAGCTCTGTGGCTCCAAGGTGCTACTTTAAATTTGGGCAAAATAAGTCAAGATACACCAGTGTGCAGAATCTTGTTTGCAAATGGGCACCCCATAGGGAAGATGCTTTTGGGCTTAAAATGCACATGTTTCTCTGAGGATGGGACGAAAACAAAGGATGTTTCTGGTTCTAAGGGTCTAGGAAGGAGAATCATTAGGTCTACTTGGCTCTGCCAGGGCTTGCCCAATACTCTGGTCTGTTTATTTTGTGAAAAGCCTCCAGGTTTAGAGAAAGGATGACAATCAGATGGACCTAGCAAACCCAGCCACTTGATTGTTGCCTGACATTGGATGATTTGTTGGACTTTGTTCACCTCATTGTCTTCATCTGTTAAACGAGGGTGCCTCATGTAGGAGGACTGAATGAGCTGTTACGCATATAGCATCCTCATAGAGAATAGCGTGGGACAGGACTACTGTGCGCATCTCGAGTCATCTTATTCCCCTTACTTAGAGCTCACTTTTAGCACCGAGTGAGGTGCTCTTTCATGTGCCAGTGATTAGGTCCTTCTAGTGGTGCTCCGGTACTCTTTGCCTAACCTTACATTTTGGTGACTACCATTTTATATTGTTTTGTAGATTTTGCCTATCTGGTTTACTGATCTCTGAATTAAGGAACCCTTTAAATGTGAGTTATATTTCTATAATAGATATAAGGTATATAGCAGGACTTTAAGTGACATTTGAATGAGTCAATGAAGGAATGAATAGAATAAACTAAGTTACAGAGAGTAAAAGGGGAAATGCAGAGTTAAGACCTTGATAGATGCTTAGAACAGTCTTCTTGGGTTTGAATCCTAGTGCTGCCAAAGAGTTTTAGTTTAAGAGTGTAGAATCTCCCCGCTCCGCCGGTCGGGACGCGTAGGCGAGATCCAGCCGGGCCTCAACGTGCGCTCTAGGACCCCAGGTCAGCCCACGGGGACCCGGCTCCGACTCCCGCCATCCAGCCGGAGCCGCGCGGGGGCCCAGGGAACGAGGAGGACCTCCCCCTGCGCCCGGGCCCCGCCCCAGCTGCCCTCGGGTTAAATAGCTCCACGCCGACGCGCCCATCCTCCCTCTTTCGCCCCACCCCCGCTCCGCCGGTCCGGACGCGTAGGCGAGATCCAGCCGGGCCTCAACGCGCGCTCTAGGACCCCAGGTCAGCCCACGGGGACCCGGCTCCGACTCCCGCCATCCAGCCGGAGCCGCGCGGGGGCCGAGGGAACGAGGAGGACCTCCCCCTGCGCCCGGGCCCCGCCCCAGCTGCCCTCGGGTTAAATAGCTCCACGCCGACACGCCCATCCTCCCTTTTCGCCCCACCCCGCTCCGCCAGTCGGGACACGCACGCGGTCCACCCGGGCCTCACCCCGCTCCCTAGGTAAGTCCCCGTTCAGGCCCCGCCCACCAGTACCCCAGGCCAAATAATTCAGTTTAGTGAAATTGAGAGATCTTAAGCGTTAAAATGACAATGCCAAAGTCAAAGTGCAAATCCATGAGAAGCAACACTCAAGTAAACAAATCTCCCACTGAAGAAATTAATCCCATAATGTTAGACTCCAAAAAGAACAAACCCGCGGAAAAAGGCCAAGAAAGCCTGACCCAGGATAACGACTTTCAAAATATGATCATTACCATGTTCAATACTATGAAAGAGGAAATCCGGGAGGAATTACATAATCGAATCAATCGCTTTGAAGAGGAACACAACAGACATCTGGAGGAGTTGAGAAAAACAGTGCAAGAAACAAAAAGTGGCATAGAACAGTTAAAACAAACTCAAGCAGAGTTTAAAACTGAGCTAAAAGACAAGTTATCTTCAACCCAGCCACAGAGAGTCTTATCAACAGAACTAATGAAGCAGAAAACAGAATTTCAGACCTTGAAGATAAAGTGGGAGTACTAGCCAGCTCAATGGAAGAGGTTGTTAAAGCCAAAAAGATACTTGAGAGAAATATCCAAGAGATATGGGACACCCTGAAGAAGCCTAACATGCGTATTCATGGAATACCGGAGCAAGAATCTCAAAATACCATCCCTGAGGAAATTTTTCAAACGATCATCAAGGAAAACTTTCCTCATCTAAAAAAAGGCCATCCATATACAAGAGGCATTCCGCACCCAAACAGATAGGACCAAAACAGAAGCTCGCCACGGCAAATAATAGTCAAAACACTCCACATTCAAGATAAAGAACTGGTGCTGAGAGCTTCAAGGGAGAAAAAACAAGTCACTTTTAAAGGCAAACCTATTAAAATAACAAATGACTTCTCAGTCGAAACAGTAAAAGCAAGAAGAGCTTGGAGAGACATACTTCAAGTATTGAATGAGCAAAAATGTCAACCCAGGCTGATTTACCCTGCAAAACTATCAGTCATGATCGAGGGAGAAAGAAAAATTTTCCAGCACAAAGACAACTTTAAGGGATACATGGCCACCAAACCAGGCCTTCAAAAACTGCTAGAAATGATACTCAAGCGTGAAGAAAAAAACAGGCATATCCAGGAGAACAGAAGGCAAATATAACACCATTAAAAGCGAAGCAATATACTTATAAAAGCTACTAAACATAATAAATGTCTGGAATTAACAATAGTTTCTCCATTATAACACTAAATGTTAATGGACTTAATTCACCGATCAAGAGACACAGATTACAAACTTGGATTAAAAATCACAATCCATCAATCTGTTGCCTGCAGGAAACCCATCTCACCACAAAAGATAGGCACGCTCTAAAAATAAAAGGCTGGTCAACAATTCTACAAGCAAATGGAAGCAGAAAACAGGCAGGGGTAGCCATTATGCTATCAGACAAAGTGGATTTCAAACCAAAAAAAATTATAAGAGACACGGATGGATACTACATTTTAGTCAGAGGTACAATTCACCAGGAAGACTTCACAATACTGAACATATATGCACCCAATACGGGCCCCTCCACATTCATTAAGAAAACCCTACAGCGTCTAAAGCAAGAAATCAACCCCCAAACGATAATTCTTGGGGACTTCAACACCGCCCTCTCTACATGGGATAGATCAACAGGTCAAAAGCTTAACAGAGACACTTTGGAACTTAATCAAACCCTGAAAGAAATGGACCTCACAGATCTCTATCGAACTTTTCACCCACGCACCAAAGAATACACATTTTTCTCAGCAGCACACGGAACTTTCTCCAAAATAGATCACATATTGGGCCACAAAATGAATCTACACATGTACAAGAAAGTTGAAATTCTAACCTGTGCCCTATCAGACCACCACGGCCTAAAGCTGGACATCCACAACACATCAAACAAGAGAAAATACACTAACTCCTGGAAACTTAACACTATGATGCTGAATGAGAACTGGATTCAGGAAGAAATTAAAAAGGAAATTCAAGATTTCCTGAAAGTGAATGATAACGAAATACAACTTACCAAAATCTCTGGGACACAATGAAAGCTGTTCTAAGAGGTAAGTTCATAGCTCTTAATGCCCACGTCAAAAAAATGGAAACATCAGAAATAAACAACTTAACAATGCAGCTTAAAGCTTTAGAGAAACTAGAGCAATCTGATCCCAAAAGCAGTAGAAGAGAAGAGATTAGCAAAATAAGGGGAGAAATATCTGAAATCGAGACTAAGAAAACGATAGAAAAAATCAACAAATCGAAAAGCTGGTTCTTTGAAAAAATCAACAAGATTGATACACCCCTAGCTAAACTAACCAAAAGCAAGAGAGAGAAAACCCAAATTAACAAAATTAGAAATGAACATGGAGTTATCACTACGGATACCCAAGAAATCCAGAGAATTATAACATCATATTTCAAAAACTTATACTCTGTGAAGTTTGACAACACAAAAGAGATGGATGAATTTCTAAGTAAACACAACTTACCTAAATTGAATCAGGAAGTTGTGAATTACTTAAATAGTCCTATAACATATAAGGAAATTGAGGAAGTAATCTCGAATCTTCCCACCAAAAAATGTCCTGGACCAGATGGATTCAGCACAGAGTTCTACAAGACATTTAAGGAGTTAATAACACCAATACTCCTTAAACTGTTCCATCAAATAGCAAAGGAAGGAACACTACCAAATTCCTTCTATGAAGCTAATATCGTTTTAATCCCAAAACCTAATAAAGATTCACTTAAAAAAGAAAACTATAGGCCGATCTCCCTGATGAACACAGATGCAAAGATTCTCAACAAAGTCTTAGCAAATCGGATTCAAAAACATATTAAAAAGATCATTCATGGGGACCAAGTAGGCTTCATCCCCGGCACACAAGGTTGGTTCAACATACGCAAATCAATAAATGTAATTCATCATGTAAACCAGTCCAAAGTCCAAGACCACATGATACTCTCGATAGATGCAGAAAAAGCTTTTGACAAGATCCAACAGCCTTTTATGATCAAAACGCTAGAGACAGTAGGAATGGAAGGAACTTTTATCAATATAATAAAAGCTGTATACAACAAGCCCACAGCAAGGATTATGCTCAATGGGGAACAATTGGAAGCATTCCCACTTCGATCAGGAACAAGACAAGGCTGTCCACTCTCACCACTTCTATTCAATATTGTACTTGAAGTCTTAGCCGAAGCCATAAGACAAGAAAGGGACATAAGAGGGATTCAAATTGGCAAGGAAGAAGTCAAGCTATCTCTATTTGCAGATGACATGATCTTATACCTGAGTGATCCCAAAAACTCCACCAGGAAGCTCCTGGAACTAATTGAGAAGTTCAGCAGGGTGGCAGGATACAAAATAAATGTGCAAAAATCAGAGGCCTTCCTATATGCCCAGAATGAAAGAAGTGAAAAAGCCTTGAGAGAAACCATGCCATTTACTATAACCCCTAAAAAATGAAATACCTTGGTATAAACCTAACTAAGGAGGTAAAAGACCTTTACAATGAAAACTTTAAAACCCTAAAGAAAGAAATTGCAGAAGACACCAGAAGGTGGAAAGACCTCCCTTGTTCCTGGATTGGCAGAATCAACATTGTAAAAATGACCATCCTACCAAAGGCAATATACAGATTCAATGCTATACCAATCAAAATCCCAAAGCAATTCTTCAAAGAAGTTGACCAAACAATCTCAAAGTTCATATGGAGGCACAAAAGACCCAGGATAGCAAAAACAATCCTGAGTAACAAAAACACAGCTGGAGGTATTACCATACCAAACCTAAGTCTATACTACAAATCCATAGTTATAAAGACAGCCTGGTACTGGCTCCAAAATAGACACACAGATCAATGGATAAGGATTGAAGATCCAGATATAAGCCCACAAAGTTACAGCCATTTGGTCTTTGACAAAGGGGCCCAAAGAATCCAATGGAAAAAGAACAGCATCTTCAACAAATGGTGCTGGCAAAACTGGATCTCCACATGCAGAAGATTAAAGCTGGACCCGTACTTGTCACCATGTACAAGACTTAATTCCAAATGGATCAAGGACCTTGATATCAGGCCAGAGACTTTAAAAGCCATAGTTGAAAGGATAGGGAACTCCCTCGAGCTGATTGGGCTAGGCCAACACTTCCTAAACAGACATCCAATGGCACAGTCACTGCTACCAACTCTCAACAGTTGGGATCTTGTGAAATTAAAGAGCTTCTGTTCAGATAAAGAGATTGTCGCACGAGCTCAAAGGCAACCCACAGAATGGGAGAAAATCTTCACTAACCACATATCTGACAGAGCTCTACTGTCCAGAGTGCACAAAGAACTTAGAAAATTAAACTCCAAGGAAAACACTGGCCCAATTAAAAAATGGGCCCTGGAACTTCAAAGAAACTTTACCAGGGATGAAATTAAAATGTCTAACAATTATCTTAAAAAATGCTCCACTTCCTTTGCCATCAGGGAAATGCAAATCAAAACTTCCCTGAGATATCATCTCACCCCGGTCAGGATGGCAAAAATCCACAGTACAAACAACGACAAATGCTGGAGAGGATGTGGGGAGAGGGGAACTCTCCTACATTGTTGGTGGGAATGCAGGCTCATACAGCCACTCTGGCGAGCCGTCTGGAGATTCTTGAAGAAATTAAAGATTGAAATGCCATATGACCCTGCTATCCCACTTTTGGGAATAACCCCCCAAGCAGCAGAGGTTCGCCTCCATAGCACAAGCTCGACCATGTTCATAGCAGCACTGTTTACAATAGCAAAGTCATGGAATCAACCTAAATGTCCAACAGTTGACGAGTGGATAAGGAAACTGTGGTACATCTATACAATGGAGTACTACTCAGCCATCAAAAATGATGAATTACTGGAATTTGCTGGGAAATGGATGTCATTAGAAAGAATTATATTAAGTGAAGTATCCCAAACCCAGAAAATTAAGCGCCGTATGTACTCCCTAATAGGTGGCTCCTAGTACCAAACTCGCCCAGCCCACATTGGGACACTCAAAAGTAAACCTATGTAACACAGTAATTGCAAGGATTATGAACAAGAGAGATGGGTTAGGAGGGCCACACCAGAAACAAGGAGAGAGGAGACCATGTTACAGCAGAGAAAATAGGCCTCCATCAAGGTCTGCAAGTAAGTAATGAGAAACCTGGTTAAGTTCACAGACGTTCTTTCCTGATCTCACCAGAAGGGGAGGGCATATAGTCTAGCAGATAAAAAGTAATCATTTTGCAAATGGGTAATGGACCCCGCCCTCAGTGAGGTTTCCTACTCTTATTACATCTACCCTTGAATGTGCTATTACAACAAGACTCCAGTTTAACAGCTTTTTGTCTCTGGCCAGGGGGTGACATACAGTGCCCAGCAGAATGGAGTGAAGGGAATTGCAGGAGCAGCAAAACTGCAAAAGAAAATCAACAAACCACAATCCAGAACTTCAGAGACTCTATATCAATCACATAGAACTAGGCCAGCCTAATCTCTCCCCATCCTGGAGCTCAGGGACATTTGCGGAAGAGGGGGCGGTAAGATTGTAAGAGCAAAAGGATGGGAGGAGCAACGATTTGCAAGATTCTCAACAATAGTTGGGGCCAAAGCAATCATAATGGAACTTTGCATGCCCTGCGCAATGTCCAGCGCACTGTTGCCCTCATAAAGTCTAGCATCTGTTAAGGGCACCGAGATCCCTGGAGGCAAGGGATTGACAGCCATAGTAGTAATCTTATGCTTAAGGGGAACAAGAGAAAGGGCTTATGGAAATGCCACTGGGTCCTTATATGTCATCGGAGAGGAGGACCCAGTGGAGAGTTAGGCGCACACAATAAAGGACTCTCTGGGAATTGGGGGGGAGACACTGGGGGAAGGGGAGGGGGGAGGGAGGGAACTGGTAAAAAATTTTAAAATGTATAATTAAATTTTTAATAAAAAAAAAAAAAGAGTGTAGAATCTGTCTGTTTCTTAATCATTTTGCTTGTATAATGACTGCTGTAAAAAGAGAACCTCCCTGCTAGAGTTGTTGTGAAGAGTAAAGAAGTTACTGCTTAAGAAAACCCACAACTTTTATTTTAAAGAGCTTGGGGCTAAGGTCAGACAAAACTGAGCTCAGAACTTTTCATACTGCTTATCTTATGTGCTCCTGAACAGAAGTCACTCAATTTCTCTGCACTTCCTGCTCTTAAAATCAGGATTACATACCTATTTTATGAATTGCTGTCTAGTCAAGGTTGAGATGAGGGCCAAAGCATTGCATGTGTTTGAGCAAGTTTGATGGTGGCAGCATGGGGTAGGCCTTGCCCCACTTAAGAAAGTAAAGTCCTAGGGTTTACCCCAATGGGAAAGGGATGAGAGAGGACCTGAGTCAGGTTAATTGTGGATACGATTGTGGAAAGAGATGATGAAATAACTGTGTTGGTTGCTAAGCTGTTACAGTATCACCAGAGGCCTGACCAAATTAGGTCATTAAAAACGCATTTGGATGGAGCTAGAGAATTCGCCCATGTGAAATTCCAGCACAGGTCCATGCGCATCATATTTATCTGTCATTATGTAAGGCATTTCTCATATTTGTCTTTATGTAGCTAGCTGAATTGGTGTTGTGATTCTGTAGGTGTGGGCTATCAGAGTTCTCCATCCTCTGGCCAAGTGGCTCTATGAATATCTTTCAGAGAAGGTGAAATCTGGCAAAGCATGTGTATCTAAGGGATACCACTTGGTTTATTGTCTTGAAGCTGTACTGGGGCTTAGAAAGTCATGATTTCTATGATTTGGTCTTGAGGGATGGCTCAAACTCCAGGAATGATCTTTGTGATCTCTGTCAACAAACAGTAAGGGACCAACTGCTTTCTACTGTTCAGGGCAGAGATATTTGAGAAGTGATCTCAGTCAGCAGTCTACTAGATTGTTAGTCTTACAAAGAGGAGTGAGAGGTGAAGAGAAAGGAGAGGCAGGCAGGCCTTGGCACTAAGGGCTTCTTTACCAGGAGACTGCTGTGTTTCCAAAACAGGCTTGTGGTTTGAGCCTTATCTCTACTTTCCTGTGAATCTAAACTTAGACTTTATGGTCTAGGTTTCTCATACTCACCTTCTTTTTTTTTTCCTGAGCTATCTTTTTGTTTGAAGGTAACATTAAATTGTTCATGAAATCAATTCTTTGGTGAGAAGATGAAATATAGTTCTCAGAGTTGCAGATTTGCTGCAGATTTACTACATAATTTCATGTCATTAAAATCTTGTGGCTTTTCTGATAATAGTGCCAGCAATTGGTTTCAATTGTAAATGTATCAGCTACAACTCCCTTTTTGCATTACCACAAAGTTCTTTAAAGAGTTGGGGCTGGAGAGGTGGCTCAGGGGTTAAGCCTCTGCCTTGCAGGCAGAGAGTCCTGAGTTTGGATCCCAGATCCCACGTATAGACGCCAGGCTGAAGCGGGGGCGGCCTGCACTTCTGGTCCTGGTAGGGCCGAGCCTGTGAATCCCGGGGCAGAAGGAAGTGGAGGCGTCCACGGTGGTTCGCGATTCGTCCGTGGTTCTACACACACACATACACACATGCGCGCGCACATACATACGCGCACACACACACAATTGAATAAATAATAATAAAAAAAATTTTAAAAAAAGTTAAAAAAAAAGAGTATCATCCTTCTTTCATTATATTTTGGCAAGAGAGAACACTGTGATTACTGTCATTTTACAGAATGAAATTTAGATATGGAAATTTAGAGAGGACTGTTATGAGCTGGGTGGTGGTGGTATATTCCTGTAATCTGGTTTAGGGATAAGAGGCAGGAGGATCAGGAGTTCAAGGTCATCTTCGACTACATAACCGTTCCACACTAGGACTGAGGGCACCGCTTCAGAGCTAGAATTCTTTGATGTGTGAAGCCCTGGGTTCTCAGCCAGTCCGTATCAAAAGTTTGAGACTTGGGATGTGCTCAGTTGGTAGTGGCTTTGGGTTCATTCTAGCATCATTACACCTGTATATTAAGATCTATACCTGTAATCCCAGCCCTCTGGAAGTGGATGCAAGTTCAAGATCTCTTGATGACATAGCAATTCTGAATAAAAAAACCTGGTTTAGTTGTTTAGATGGTTGGTCTGGCCATAGTTCACTTGAGTTGATAAGCAAGAAACAAACAAGTAAAGAATGCAAGCCCAGATCCCCTCCCAAGCCAAGTAAATCCATTCATGTGGTGTTAGCAACATGGAATCTGATCTTTCCAAGTAAGATCAAAGGGCAAAGCCGGTTAAGAATCACTGCTGAATTTACTGAAAAAGCAAGTCTTTTAATTTTTACTGTTTTAATTATTTAATTACATAAGATAAACATTTTTAAATGTAGATGATTTTAGATTGAATTTCCTTTCTTTCCATACAATTCTATATATTACTATATAGTACTCCTCAATTAGTACTTATACATAAAGTATAAAAACACTTTTAAATGTAGATGATTTTAGATTGAAATTTCCTTTCTTCCTACAATTCTATATATTATATATGTACTCCTCAATTAGTACTTTGCACATGAAAGTTTATGGGGCCTGGAAAAATGGCTCAGGGGTTAAGCTTCTGCCTCACAAACAGAAGGTCTGGGTTGGATTCGGATCCCATGTAAAAATGCAGGCAGAAATGGCAGAGACCTGTATTCTGGTCCTAGCAAGCAGAGCCTGGGAATCCCAGAGCAAAGCAAAGAGGAAGTAGCAGTAATACAGAGTGATTCCTAAAATCACCTTGGACTTCACAGGCACACACTGCGTCCTCTGATATGCACAAGACACATATACACAGCAGAAAACGAACGTTTAATGGACAGCAGTGACTATTAGGCTTTGTCTTTGTGTGTGTGTGTGTGGTGGTGTGTGTTTGTTTAGGAATAGAGTGTTTGGGTTCTAGGACTAGAATTGTTCACCCACCTTCATCAGGACCTTAAGGCCTGGATAAATTGGTGCTGCTACTGATTTGTGTCCTCTCTTGGGTGTTATAATAATGTTAACTTTATGTGTTTTGTTTTTTTTTTTTTTTTTTTTTCCTGATGAGGTTGAGCAGAGTGCTCCCAGGAGGCAATTCTAAGTCACTTTTTTTCAGAATATGGCTTCTTCCTTTCTTTATTTTCTTTTTAAAATGCAACGGTAGAACGTTAAGATCTTTAATTATTTCTTCCCCTTTTATATGGGTAGAATTAATTTTGATCATTTGATCCCATTATCTCTGTCATCCCCCTTCTTTCCCTTTGACTACACCTTGGCACATTTTTCTGCCTCCTTTATCCAAATCTCTTCTTTGGGTCCCCAGTTGTGTAACTAACTAACTGATGAGCTGTATTTTAAATATGTGAGAGTGAAACATGTGAGATTGTATTGAGAGTTGCTTGCTTAAAAGCTCTCTGTATATTTTATTAAGGTGGTAATATTCCATCCTATCTTCAGTAAAGCTTTTATGAACATGCCAGCCTCATAGCTGGAGAAAACCTGGAACTGGAATCTTTGCATATCATCTGAAAGTCGATTGTAGTTATGTGGTGTTCTATTCTTCTTAGGGGTGGGAGTTTTGGGGCAAAGAAGAAGCCATTCTTTAAGATTTGTTCTATAATGCCATCTGCAGCTGAATCCCTCTTGAGACACTTTGAGATTCTTCAAGTTTCTGCTTTGCTGATTCTTTTCTTAGCAAAGAGAGCTTAATCTTAGCATTGGTGAGCTGTTGTTTATTAGCATTTGTGAGGGTACCCGAGGTCACATCAACAAAGGTTGTGAACCCGAAGCTGGTGCAGGCGGCATAGTGGTGGTGGGGGGATATTGTTTCATCTTGGATTAATACCAGAGTTATTTCCCTTTGTTAGAAGCCATTCTTCTCTGTGTGAATATTTAACAGTTCATACTGGAAGGTTAGAATTATACCATTTGGTAAGTTTTTAACTATGCACTTAAAAAAAGTTTACTTAAAAAACTCAACAAAAAAAATACTACTTTGTCATGAAGACCTATTAGAAATTTGAAAAGGCTTTTCAATGTAGTATGGACACTCCTTGCCAAGCTGCCCACCAGCCATTCAAGCAAGCCAACCAGACCAAGGGATCTCCTTTGAAGTCTATTAAAGTGCTGTGCTGTAGCCAAATGGGGACTGACCAGAGCTGATGCATAGTTTTTCCTTTCTTTTAAAAATATAAAGCATTCATTCCCAAAGCCTGTAGATATAACATGCCAGAAAAAAATTATTGCAAAAAAAGCAAGAACAAACTCATGTTCACCGGTTGTGTGGTTACACTCATCTATCTAGTTCTGACTTAGTAATTCTACTTACTTATCTAAACAGAATTTCTTTGTGGTTTGTCACAGTGAGATTGATTATTCATGTCCAGCCATTGTCATAATGTGACTGGATATACCCTTAATCCAGTCTTTGCTAAAATCTTCAGTCCTCCTTTTCTATAGCACTGTTTGTGAGCTTCATCTGGAACGGTGTGACTTGGTGAGGTGTTCTGAAGGTACTCATAAAAGCAATTACTTGGTGCAAAGGACTTGTGCCAAACTCAACTGACCTTTCTTTCCGGGCACTGAAGTCTCTGTTGTTCTCTTTTCCATCTCAAAACTTCCTGGGCCTGTATATTTGCAACAGCACCCCCTAGTGTGTGTACAGTGAAAACAGATTTCAGTTAATTGACTGTGGAGTGAGCTGTTAGGACATCATGAACCCGGTTGTAAGAAATAGCAGTTTGCTGTTTGGTAAACGTTAGGTGTGTCCAAATACGTAAGAGCAGTGTGTCATTTAGGTTCTGACAGCTGCTAAAGAAAGATAAAGGCAGCAGGGAATTACAGTTTTAGATAACTTTAGAGCTGTAAAGGCTAAAGGAGATCTGTAGAAGGGAATCAGGTGGTGAGCGAGAAAGGGAGTTTATCTTGAACAATTTCCTATTCTTCCAAGGACTTGTGCCTGGCCATGTGAATAGAGGAGAATGGAAAGTTTTGGCCACTAAGGCCAAATGATCAGTGGTCATTACAATGGGGGGCCAAGTTTTTCCTATTTTTCCCCTTAAAGTGGTTAAACCGAAATTCCGGAGACTCTTAGCCAGCATCTTAAAGGTTACCAAACAGTAAATGAGTGATAGATAATAGAGTTTGATATAAGAGTTTTGATTACAAAATTTGGTTTAGTATAAGAGAAGAAACTAAAAGGGTGGTGTGTGAGAGCTGAACTAATAGAAGAGAGAAAGCGGATGGAAAGTAGTCCTCTCGTTTGTGGAGGTGGTAATTATTTGGTCTATTTGCCAAGAATCAGGATGTTCACAGCCTTAGAAATGTTTGTCATTTCTCAGCGTGGTTTTACCGCAGAATGTGATCTGACTTGAATGGAAGTTACCTAGAACGCAAGATTATTTATCTCTTATGATTTATTTCTAAAAATTTAAACCCCACACTCCGTTCATCACATTTGTTGTTCTAAAAGAAATGAGAAACATTACTTATTTTAATTGAACTGGTTAAACGAAGAGCTCAAAGGACAGGATAGGACTCTGAAGGGTAGAGTAATAACACTGGAAATTGGCCACCACTGGCTTGGGAGTTTGTTCTTTCTCAGAAGAAAGTTTTTCTCATCTACAGTCAATTGATCCCTTTCAGGTCCCCTGTCTAATTTAACATCCAGTTGCTGAGGTGGCTACCTTCAAACGGAGGCCCTGTGTAATTGTTAAGGATAAACATAGTGTTCAGATCTGGAACATTAAAAAAGTAGGAGGGGGACCATGGGAAAGAATAGGATCTGGTATCACATTATCAGCGTGCAATGTTTCTAGGGCACTAGAAACAAGTCAATTTCAATGAGAAATTGCTAGGAAGAGAAGGTGGATAATATGAATATGGTGGCAGTTCGGGAAAGCAACACTTAGTTTTACTTTTGCAGATAAAATTGCAAATAAAATGATCTTATCTAATATACAATTGGTGCATCTGACATTCCCAGACTGCAGTAGCGCTCAAAGTCGACTGGTTACATGGAGTATTTTCTTTAAGTTCCTTGTTCAAGGCAGAACCACCAGTCTAACTTATAGGCTGAGCTCTGACTCTTAGAAGCACGTGACTACTTTTTGTTGTACCTGAAATATTTATTAGAGTGGCAGTAAAAATGCTTTTTCAATCTGGAATTGATTTATGAGTTATATACTCCATGCATAGCTACCAAAGCTGGGTAGTTCTCTTATCTGCTATGGTAACTTGTTTCATGATTTTCTTCTCATTGAAGTGAAGCAATGTAAATATCTAGACTTTTTTTATTTTATTCACTGTGGCACATGTGGTGTGTATTGCGCGCGTGTTGTGTCTGTGTGTGTGTAGAACCACGGACGAATGTCGCCACCATCATGGAACCATTCCATGGAAAACCATCATGGAACCATCATGGACGCCTCCACTCCTTCTGTCTGCCCTCTGACCGGATTCACAGCTTCCGCCCCTACCAGGACCACGCAATCGCCCCAGGCCCCTCCCCCCCCGCTTCTGTCCTAGCGCTCTATACGTGGTAATCTGGACTGGATCCGAACTCAGGACCTCCGCCGCAAGGAAGAAGGCTTATAACCGCCTGAGCGCACCTCTCCATCCCGCCAGCCCACACTTATGTTTTTTTTTTTTCTTTTTAGAAAGACAATCACAATCATATCTTTACAAGACATATGATGAAGATTAGTAAAGGCTTTGATTAGGTTGAAATAGTTTTTTTTCATTAAAGGGCTAATCTTCTGAGTCTAAACAGGAGTTAAAGAATAGTTTGTTGATCCTGGTCTTACAGTTCAGTTATGTGGCTAGAAATCTCTTTGTGATCCTGTTTGTTGCAGATTTTTTCTCCTGCAAAAGACAAATATTTCCCCAGGAGGATGTGTAGAACGAGATGTGTGATGAGATTTTTAAATTTTGCAAATTCCTTTCCAATATATGGGTGATTTTTAAAAGAAGTTATGTCTTTCTATTTTATTTCAGTGTGTGGGTGGTGTGTGTGTGGGTGTGTTGTATCAGAGTGGCACAGCATATGCCCTTAAGTCACAAGGGATTTCAAATATCATACTGGAATTGCTCCACCTCCTCTTTGCTCTGGATTCCTCCCAGTTCACCTTCCAGGTATCTGAAGTTTCCATCTGACACATCTGTGCCTAGCATTTTCAAGGTAGATCTGGGATCTGAACTCAGTCCTATGTTTGTGAGGCACAGAAGACTTAATCCCTGAGTCCACTCTACATGAAGAATATATTTTGTTATTATGAATTATTATTTGGTGCGGAGTAATTGAACTCAAAGGGTCGGGACTTGCTAAGCACAACCGCTCTGCCACTAAACCGCACCCCCGACTCCTGCACACTTTTAAAAGTAACACAAAGGCTCATCTGAGAGACAAAATTTTCTGGGTTGGTTTTTGGAATTTCGATGTGTTGTTTCTGCACGCCCCTGCTGGAGAAAGGAATCACCTAAGCTGGGAGCTGAATGGCAAAAATGTAAGAGGTGTGTCATGTGTGTGTTGTGTGTGTGTGTGTGTGTGTGGGTGTGTGTGTGTGTTTGTGTGTACAGAGGGCATTGCAATTGTTGCCTGTGAAGTCCCAAGGGGTATAGTTTTCAGGTATTATACTGACCCCTGCCATTCTTCTCCCCTAGTAGGGCAGAGCCGGTTTTGTGTTTGTACGTTGACTTTCTGTTGACCTCAACTCTGCGAACTGGTCTTTTGCTCCGTGCCAAGGTGTGTTTGGTTGAGGAACTTGTCTTGTGTTGCATCCAGATGGACTGTGCCCCACCAAGCTGCTGCTCCAAATGCCCTTGCACACACAATCTCTAGCCAGTTCCCAGGGGAGCCAGGTGATGTTGACTGGCTCATTGGACCCTTCTGGTTTAAATTAAACATAGCAAAATGTTAAACCAGGGAGTGCTTCATTGTACATTGTGTAGAAGGA